>CM037592.1:68287300-73287300 GCA_021018995.1 Chloranthus sessilifolius | reverse complement strand
GATTTCCTTACCAAAAATCTGTGCCGTCAAATCGAGCATGATCTGAATTACAGTGATACTATAGTATTGAAATGCGACCATCACGTCACAACAACTCGATCTTTCCACATTAAGGAATCGGAAGGATTGAGCCGTCCATTTAGGTAAGCACGAAAACAGAAGCAAAGTGCACAAAGGAAGTAACAGAGGTATAAAAGTATATGCAATAACAACATAAAACCCACCAAAATAACTTATCCAAAACTATATGTTAAAAGATATCCATCTACCGATGAAGGCCGACCTTCATCTAAACAGTGGATCACAAAGTCTAGTATATTCGATTACATATCATGTGGTAGCATTTATCAAAAACTCAAAATGAACCCAAAATAACCCCAAAATATCCCATTCATATACCAGCTCAAAATATGTCCACTACTATAGGAAATGCTTCTCGGGCTGATCCTCCTCTTCCCCAGGAGTGAAATCCAAATCCTCCTCTTCACCGGAGTCACACTCCACGTCTACTCCTGCAAATGTGACATATAGTCGAGGGGTGAGCTTCATCTAAGCTCAATAGGGAATAAGATTTTGTGAAATTGTTTATTTAACATATTCAAGTTCATGAATCTTGATGTAACTAAATATAAGAGCAATCCTTTAATTAAGTAAAATAAATAACAAAAACATCATGGCATTGGCAACATTATCAAAACATATCTTTTCAGGGATGCAAGTAAACGTATTCCAAATAATGCATATCAGATAGACAGAAACATATAACATGTTTGGATATGTATTGATCAAACGAATTTCCAAAGCATAGCGAGAGTTTTACAACAACGTGTCAAATACTAAGCCCCTGAGCTACGTTAACAGGTTCGCTTAGCCAAGAATCCAAGCCCTTGAGCTACGTTAACAAGGCCACTTAGGATAAGAGTTCAAGCCCTTGGGCTTCGTTAACAAGGTCACTTGAAAAGAAATGTTAAGCCCTTGAGCTAAGTTAACTGGGTCACTAGCACTGAGACCATCAAGCCCCTGAGCTACATTAATAGGGTTGCCTGATCAGAAACACGACAAACGTATCCAAAGTTGAACACGTGAGCAAGGTAGATAACAGTGAAACAAATCGAAATATAAAAGACACATACTTATAGAGTCAAATGAACATTTATGCAGCAAGATGTCATTTACTAAAGCATTAAAAATAATACGTGCACGATTTATATTTAAGGACTTCAAAGAATATCGTTAGATTTTCCTATATTAATCTTGATAAATTCAAGTATATATATATATATACCATGCACTTCAATAACAAGAACTTTAAAAAAAACAAGAAATCTTGCATAAGGTTATTCCCTACCTTAATCACTGCTAGTACTTGTTAAAATACGTGTCCGAGAATTCCTCACTCCACCTAATTCAAAATAGACTCATAAGTTCCTATGCATGATCCAGCCATCAAAACCCAACTGGGTCATTTTCTAAAGGATCTTGTCGTGATCTAACTAGCTCTGAAAAGGAAGAATTTGTTCGGTTGCCGTTACTGATTTCTAGTGGCACCCAAGGTTGCCCCTCCAAGTGGCACTTGAAGTTGCACTTTCAAAAGACGCCTAAAGTCACTCTGTTTTAAAAGGCACCTAAAGTCGCCCGGGCTAGCAATTAAAGTCGCCCGGCGGCTTCACTTAAAATCCCAAAACGTCACTTAAAGTCGCCTAGGCGATGTCCGCTCGAAAAATTTGGCTTGCAAAAGTCGCCCGGGCGAGCTTCTTAAGAACCTAAGCTCCTGCGCCTTAAAGCAACTCACCCGGCCACTTAATAGGTCGCCCGCGCTGACCTTTTTGACTTGTCCAAGTCGCCGAGCGTACATTGCTTGAACTTTTTGGCTTAAAGAACTAGCTCGGGCGAGTTCTTTATCCCCTTTGCTTTCTTACTTCTAGTCATGGATTTGCCCGACTAGCTCTTGCTTAACCCAGGCGGGTTTGATCTAACAGGCCTTTCATCTATTCTTTTTCACGCCAATTTGTGGATTTTTTTTCTTCAACTCTCATGCAGGCGATCATGGTTCACACTATGATCAGCCAAACCACACAAAACTCATATTTAGATTAACTTTTAGCCTTTGAGTTGAGCCGCATGCAACGTTTTCAACCATCGATTCTGGGAGGTGGTCTTTCCTCCCGTTTATGATCATTGAGATCATTGCATGCGATTATCGCAAATACTGATTTTCGAATCCTAATCCTTAGAACCTATGTCTTTGATTTAGTAACGCGATACGTACCTTCTCGCGCGTAGTTTATAGAATCGGCTTCGAAATCATCGAATGGCAAGGATTTAGAGTGTGCGTGCGGCTTGGTAGTCACCCATCTTGCCCGATTTACAAGGATTTGATCTCTGATTACAACTACTACTACAGATCAATGGCTGGCCCAAGATTTGTAGGTTAGGTTTCAGAGGAAAAGGAGAGTTTGGTTTCTATTCTCTCTTTCATTCACTCTCGTTTTCAACGAAGAATATGCATGGCTATGCGTGTGACTTAGGTTTTATACCCCTGGGCTTTAGATCTAGCGTATAGGCTGCATACACTGTTGCTCATGAAGTCTATTTTAATTAGCACTAATTAATTATATGGGACGAGATACCGTTCACCAACATCCATTACCGAATATTAACACGATAAACTGGGTTCGGATTATCGGGGTATTACTTCCTCCCCCCTTAATAGGATTTTCGTCCTAAAAAATAAGCCTGTTTACTCTAGATTGATTTAGATTCTGCTAGGTGTATTATCTAAGCACGATGCAAGACCTCTATCCATTGTAAGAATTAACACAATCATTGAGTTATTTTTGACATTACAAAGGTATACAAAATGTGGATAAAGTAACGATTTAACCTAGTTGTTGAACCTGTTAAAGCATTGCAAAGGTATACAAAATGTGTCTCAAGTGAAAATTTAACCTAGTTGTTGCACCTGTTAAAACATTGCAACGGTATACAAAATGTGGCGAAAGTAAAATATATGGAGACTTTTTGGAGGGATCAGAGTGTAACATTGTTTCAAAGGTCTAATGGTGTGCACTCCTAATATTTTGTGGTACTGATATTTATATAAAACTGTAGGAAACATCAGTAGATATATTTTACGTAGCAGTCAAACAAAAGCATTAGAGTGATTACCCCTTTCTCTTCTAATGGTCACTGATCCAATTGTTGACTTGGTGGATCAGTGGGTGGTGCAGTTCCTGAACCCGAAGCTTCCCCAGTGAACGCTGGAGTGTAAGGCGCGCTGGTCGGGTATGATTTCTCTACAAGACGTGCGAGGACTTGGTCTTGCTGATCGAGTCGTAGATGTATCGATTGATTATCCTGGCGCAGAGCGGCGAGTTGGCTAAGAGTCTGCTGGTGTTGGATCTCCGCCAGTCAGATGAACTCAGACAAAGTAAGAACGTCTTCGCGCTGGGCCGGTGGTTGTTGCGGTTGATCAGGGGCTTGCTGAGCTGGAGGTGGTTGTTGTGCTTGGGCTTCCTAGGCTACTCGTTCTTGGTGTCGTGCAATTAAACTTTTCCTTAAGTTCTTGTAGCTTAAGCTCCAAACATCGATGTTGTATCGCTTAATGTTATCCGTCAAGCACACTTCATCGACGGGGATCTGAAACTCATTATCAGGGTGGTCATATTGTTCTATCATCTGAGACAGGAGGCGAGCGTAGGGTATATTCTTTGATGACCTCTTTTTGGTTGGGAGAATTCCTTTGTGCCCGTTTTTTATGCCCTAGAATACCACGGCGGGTGCATTAAACCAATGGCTGCCAACTGCAGCGTAAAATGCTTGTTGTATCTTTCCTCTCCTTTCATGATCGTGCCCCATCGGGTATAGGTTAACTCGAAATAATATGTCTAACATCCACATATCGGGAGGTAGGTGTGCCCTCCGAATGGACTTAAATTGGCCACAATATCGTGGAAGGGTACGTCATTGGTGGGTGGTGCCAATCCCTCAGTTGGTAGAAAAGTGGTAAAGGCACGCATTGTCGTGGCGATGTGTTCTACATCGAACTCAAAACTGTGGCCGTCAATATTTGTGCAAAGTCTTTGTTGTTCGGTATTAACACGAAAATTTTGATAGAATATCCTAACCAGTCGAGGATAATAGTGCTCATGAAATGGTCGGAGGAGGGTCTGCAGGCGAGCCTTCTCTATATAATTTCTCGCCCACACAGTGGTGGGTTGATCTTTAAAAAGACTCCCCTCGAAGGATCATTCAGGCTCGAAAAAGTTGTCGGCCCACCACTCTGAGGGTTGTTCTTTCGGGGGTGGTGGTGGTGGCTCCTCCATAGGGCGTTTTGACTTCGTGGTTTTGGCCTTGCAGGTAGGCGCTTTTTCGCGCCGAGGTTTGGAAACGGATTGCTTCTTCAAAGCCATGCAAAATGTGGGTATGTGCATGGGAAAAATCAAAGATTTAACAAAGAGAAGTGGCGAAAGTTACCCTAGTCGCATCCAAATGGCAGTAGAAGAAATCTGAGATGAAAATGCAGAACGAGAGGATTCTGATTGTTGGAACGACAATGGCCGTTGACGAGGGGAGGTATCCGCCAGAGAAGACGAGGAGAAAAGCAGAAAACCCAAACGGTTTTGCATTGAAAATGGGCAAAGAGGGTTTTGAGACCCTTAAATAGGCAAAGAGATCACCCGACGAGGAATAAATGTCACTCGGGCGAGTGCTTTTAATATGGGGCGCTATAAAAGTCGCCAGGCGAAAAATCAACGTGCAAATTTGCCACGAGAGGCTGCCGAAGCTTTCGCCCGGGCGACTTGTGAGGCACACCAGGTAGCTTTGACTTGTTTCTTTCTTTTCTTAGGCTTGTCCTAAATCCGTGTACCCTCCTGTATTAAATCACATCCATCCAAAATTTCTAGCACATATTTTCAATTTAATCTAGCAAAATTTCTACACTAGATTGATAGTATTGTATGGTTTCAGTTTAAAGAGCTACACATATACCATGTATATGCTAGTAAGTGGAATTAGATGCAATAAATACATGTGCAGAATTTTTTTTTTTTTAAATTGACAAAATAAGTTCTAGCAGTTCCTTGTGGTAGTCGCTTCATCATAGGAGGTGGGGATAGTGCTCGTGAATTTCAGATTCGTGCTCCCATGTCGCTTCAGCGGTGGAGTGGTGACATCATTGTACTAGGACCAGAGGGATGTGTTTTGTCCTCAACACTTGTTCTTTGCGATCCAATATTTGGACAGGCTCTTCATGTAACGTCAAGTCCTTTTGAACTTCAATCGGCGCATAGTCTTACACGTGCATCGGGTCGCGTATGTACTTGCGTAACATCGAGATGTGAAAGACATCGTGTACCAAGGATCAAAATATCTGCCAAAATTTTGGTTTCGGGCATGATCGAAATTTTGGCCGTAAACCGATAATTTGGCTGAAATTTCGACCGATAATTTCAATCCCATACAAAATATGACCGAAATTTCGGTCCAAATTATTGTTTTGGTGAGGACCGAAACCGATTATTTGGACCAAAATTTCGGTCATTTCGGCCGAAATTTTGATCCTTGTCGTGCACACTGGACAACTGTGGTGGTAAAGTGAGTCGATAGGCAACTTCACCAACACGACCCAAAATTTGGAATGGTCCGATGTAGCGAGGACTTAATTTTTTGCATTTTCCGAAGCGCATGACTCCTTTAGTTGGCGACATTTTTAGTAATACATGATCCCCACTTGAAAATAACTCGAATATTGGCACGATACACGGGGTGGTGAATATTTCATAGACTTGAAGGTTGGCCTACCTGCCAATTAACATTGGTCCTCTTGAGGTCAGCGTAACTTTTCTACCGGCTTTGAGCAACCCTCAACCGTTCACGGATGACTCGAACAGTTTTGTTTGTGCTTTCGATTAATTCCGGGTCCGACAACACATGATCCCTAACTTCTTCCTAGTTAAGTGGAGATTTACATCGGCGGCCGTAGAGTGCTTCAAACGAAGCCATCCCAATGTTTGCCTGAAAACTATTATTGTATACAAATTCGATCAAGGGCAAGTGCTTGTCCCATGATCCTTGGAACTCTAGAATATAGGCTCTCAACATATCCTCAATGACCTGATTCACCCTCTCCGTTTGCCCGTCTATTTATGGGTGAAATGCAGAACTAAATTCTAACTTGGAGCCCATTCCCTCTTGAAATATCTGCCAAAATTGAGAAGTATAGAGTGGATCCCGGTCTGACACGATACTGGAGGGAATGCCGTGTAATCGAACTATTTCTCTCAAATATATCTTGGCAAGTTTATCAGTTGTAAATATTGTGCTGTAAGGTAGAAAATGAGCTGATTTGGTTAAGCGGTTGATAATCGCCCAAATGGCATTGTAACCTTCCTTTTTGTGTTCTCGGCGGCCCTAGGATAAACTCCATGGAAAGATTTTCCCATTTCCACTCGGGAATTGGTAGTGGCTGAAATAAGCCCGCTGGGTGTCGATGGTCAATTTTAACTTGTTGACATACAAAGCATTTAGCGACGTGTTTTGCATCTTTTCATTCCGTTCCACCAAAAATTCCTCTTGAGATCTTGATACATTTTGGTGCTGCCCGGGTATATAGTGTACATAGACTTATGGGCTTCTTCCAACACTTCACGTTTCAGTTCCTCGTTCGTCGGCACACATACTCGTCCCCTAAATGTCAAAGACCT
Source organism: Chloranthus sessilifolius (assembly GCA_021018995.1). Lineage (NCBI taxonomy): Eukaryota > Viridiplantae > Streptophyta > Magnoliopsida > Chloranthales > Chloranthaceae > Chloranthus > Chloranthus sessilifolius. The sequence goes on along the minus strand of CM037592.1, from coordinate 73,280,593 downwards.
GTAGTCCATTATCGAGAAATCTCGGTGATTTCCACTGAGCACCCCCTGTTTGATAGACATGAGTCCCACATCTGCCGCTTGGAGTTCTCTGATCCTTTCGAAGAGTGTTGATATGATCTTAATACTAGCTATCAAAGCCCCGGATTTATTCATCTCGAATGTGGTGTCGCATGAAGCTAGGTCATCGAATAGTTGCCAGTTGAGCAGATGATTTTTAAGGTGTCAGCTACAATGTTTGCCTTCCCCAGATGGTTTTGTATTGAGAAGTCAGCCCTTTAATGATTCCATCCATCTCCTTTGCCTCAGATTTAGATATCTTTGTGTGAAAAGATACTTCAAGCTCTTATGATCGGTGAAGATTTGGAATGTTTCACCATATAGGTAGTGTCTCTAAAATTTTAAAGCAAAGATAACCGCAGGCAATTCCAGGTCGTGAGTAGGATAATTTTTCTCATGGTCTTTGAGCTGTCTCGACCCATATGCTACCACTTTGTCATGCTGGTTCAGTACGCAGCCTAACCCTGTGTGTGACGCATCCATAAATACTACAAATCCTCCACTGCCATCAGGTAGAGTAAGGACGGGTGTAGATGTCAATCTTTGCTTGAGCTCTTGAAAGCTCTTCTCGCATGCCTCAGTCCACACAAATTTGACGTTCTTTCTCGTGAGTTGGGTGAGTGGTCCGGCGATCCTTGAAAATCCTTCTACAAACCTACGGTAGTAGCCAGCTAGCTTAAGAAAACTACGAATCTCGGGGATAGTCGCGGGTTGTTTTCAATTTACTATTGCATCAACTTCGGATGGATCTACTTTTACACCTGATTCCAAGATGATGTGTCCCAGAAAGCTGACCTGCTCCAACCAGAATTCACATTTGCTGAACTTGCGTATAGTTGATGATCTCGAAGCCTCTGAAGTGCTAAACGCCATTGTTGCTCGTGGTCTTCTCTCGTCTTGAATAGATGAGTATACCGTCTATAAAGACCACCACAAACTAATACAGATGGGGTTTGAATACCCGATTCATAAGGTCCATGAAAGATGCAGGTGCATTGGTCAACCCAAATGGCATCACAAAGAACTCGTAATGACCATACCTTGTGCGAAAAGCTATTTTGGGGACTTCTTCAGCTCTCACCTTCATCTGATGGTAGCCAAATCGTAGGTCTATCTTAGAGAAAAACATCGCTCCTTGGAATTGATCGAAGAGGTCATCTATTCTCGAGAGTGGGTACCGGTTCTTTATTGTCAGTTTGTTCAATTGTCGGTAGTCTATGCACAATCGCAATGAGCCATCGTTCTTTTTGACAAATAATACAAGTGCTCCCCATGGGGACACACTCGGCCGAATAAATTCTTTATCAAGTAATTCTTGTAATTGTTCCTTTAACTCTCTCAGCTTGGCCAGTGCCATTTGGTATGGAGCTTTCGACATAGGTTCCATGCCTGGAGCTAAAGAGACCATAAGTTCGACTTCTCTTTCTGGTGGTAAACCCGATAATTCCTCAGGGAATACATCGGGGGAATCACAAACGAACGGAATATTAGAAATATCTATCTTCTCATCCTTTTGCCCCTGAATGAAGGCAAGGTATCCTTGGCTTCCCTTGTTGATTAGTCGTTTGGCTCGGATGGCCGATATAAAGGGTGCAACGGTCGGTCAGATGCCAATGAAAATGAATGGCCTCTCTCTCTTGGGGTAGAGAGTGACAGTTTTCTCTATGCAATCTACCCCTGGCTCACAATTTGGTTAGCCAATCCATGCCGAGTATTGCATCAAATTCTTGCATTTCAATCAGAATTAGATCAACCATAGTTTCGCGGTGTGCCATGGCGACAACGACCGATCAGCATACCTCATCCGTACGTACTGAACTTTTCGTTGGTGTAGAGATAACTAAGACAAAATCTAGGGGTTCAGGTACATAGCCAATCTTCCTGGTGAAGGTTGGTGTAATAAAGGAGTGTGTAGACCCCAGGTCTATCAACACTAGGGCCTTGTAGTTACATATATCGTTTTGTTTGCTCAAGCAAATGACACCTAGATTAATACACATTTAAATTTAGTATATGTATGACGTGTTACTGTATAAGGCATAACAATTCTAATGCACTTTCATCATAAAAAAAAATGAAACAATTAATTTGACAACTCAAGTACTGATCATACCTTGTATGACCGGATTGTTGGCTTGGTCATCATGTGCGGAGACCGCATATGCCTGGCCTTGCACTGTGGATCATATAGCTCTCTGATTTGGCACTGTGGCATTTGCAACCCCTTTCATCTTCAGGCAATCTCGGATGCGGTGCTCTGTTTAGCCACATTTAAAACTGGCCTCGATCGATTTTCTGCACTCCTTAGTTTGGTGTGATTTCCCACACATTTTGCATGGGGTTCAGGGTGCGGAAGATGCAGTGTAAGAAGTCATTGGTTGGGCTTTTGGCACTCCTGTCGTCGCGGTATTGGAAGTAGTGAAAGGCCTTAGAGGCCACGGGGGCAAAGGCAACAAGGCTGCCGAATAGAGTGGTCGCGATGCTGCCGGGGTGATAGATTGAGTCGGCGGAGGCATTAAATACCTTGGTCGCTTGTGGGCTTGATCGGCATTAAGTGTTTATGACTGGCTCTTTCTAATTTTGGTATGCTCTTCCCGTCTCTAGATAAGGCTATTAACATCCTTTTCCGCAATTAGTGCCAATCTCACCACCCAGTCATAAGTTTCTACTTCAAAGAGCGATATTCTTTCCTTAATGGTAGGCTTCAACCCGTACTCAAATTTCTGGGTTTTCATTAATTCGGTTGCCACCAATGCCGGCGCAAAATGGGAGAGTCTAGTGAACTCTGCCTTGTACTCGCGAACTGTCAATTCGCTTTGAACTAAATTGGCAAATTGTATCTCCATCTGTCGTCTTTCCCCTGCCGAAAAATATTTCTTGTTAAAAATTTTCGTAAATGCAGCCCATGTCCACGAAATTCCTAGTGCCCGAGTTCTCTCTACGGACTTCCACCAGGGGTCCGCTTCTCCCTTGAGTTGGAATGATGCCCAACTCACCTTCTCTTCTTCAGTGCACCTAATCCTCTGAAGGATCTTCTCTACTTGATTCAACCATTGCTCTGCCTCAAATGGTTTTGTTTGACTATAGAAGCTTGGAGGTTGTAATCTCCTAAATCCTTGAAAATCGGACGGATGACACCTTTCCATGAGCAGGGTCACGACATTCGCAACGTTTTCCAATAACTGCTGGTTGGTTCCAGCTTTCCTTTCAACTTTGGGAGCATTTCGAAGATTGTTGTCCACTCTGGAGGCATTATTATTTTTGCCAAGTGGAGTGTTGTTTGGCTCCATGACAAATCCTTGATCGTTGTTCACACCTCCGGTATTTGCTATTCTCGGTATCCCTCTTCTTGGAGGCAGGTTGACCTGAGATGGGCGCACGAGTATTACATCTGATCACCCTAGTCAACTCTAGAAGCCTAATCCTAAATTTAGAGACTCTAATGTTATTGCTTCTACTATATCATAGCTCTGAATGCCCATGAGACATACAACCTAATGCATTGATACCACTTGTGATAGCCCAAATTTCCTTACCAAAAATCCGCGCTGTCAGAACGAGCATGATCTGAATTGCAGTGATAATATGGTATTGAAATGCGACCATCACGTCACAGCAGCTCGATCTTTCCACATTAAGGAATCGGAAGGATCGAGCCGCCCATTTAGGTAAGCACGAAAACAGAAGCAAAGTGCACAAAGGAAGTAACAGAGCTATAAAAGTATATGCAATAACAACATAAACCCACCAAAATAACCTATCCAAAACTGTATATCAAAAGATAACCATCCACCGATGAAGGCCGACCTTCATCTAAACAGTGGATCACAAAGTCTAGTATATTCGATTACATATCATGTGGTAGCATTTATCAAAAACCCAAAATGAACCCAAAATAACCCCAAAATATCTCGTCCATATACCAGCTCAAAATATCTCCACTACTATGAGAAATGCTTCTCGGGCTGATCCTCCTATTCCTCAGGAGTGAAATCCAAATCCTCCACTTCACCAGAGTCACGCTCCATGTCTACTCCTGCAGCTGTGATGTATAGTCGAGTGGTGAGCTTCATCCAAGCTCAATAGCGAATAGGATTTTGCGAAATTGCTCATTTAACATATTCAAGTTCATGAATCTTGATGCAACTAAATATAAGATCAATCCGTTAAATAAGTAAAATAAATAAGCAAAATATCATAGCTTTGGCTACATTATCAAAACATATCTTTTCAGGGATGCAAGTAAACGTATTCCAAATAATGCATATAAGATGGACAAAAACATATAACGTGCTTGGAGACATATCGATCAAACGAATTTCCAACGCATAGCGAGAGTTTTACAACAACGTGTCAAACGCCAAGCCCCTGAGCTACATTAATAAGGATGCTTAGCAAAGAATCCAAGCCCTTGAGCTACGTTAACAAGGTCACCTAGGAGAAGAGTTCAATCCCTTGAGCTTCGTTAACAAGGTCGCTTGAAACAAACGTCAAGCCCCTGAGCTAAGTTAACAGGGTCACTTGCACTGAGACCATCAAGCCCCTGAGCTACGTTAACAAGGTCACCTAATCAGAAACACGATAAGCGTACCCACAGTCAAACACGTGAGCAAGGTAGATAACAGTGAAGCAAATCGAAATATAAAAGACACATACTTATAGAGTCAAATGAACATTTATGCATTAAGATGTCATTTACTAAAGCATTAAAAACAATACGTGCATGATTTATATTTAAGGGCTTCAAAGAATATCGTTAGATTTTCCTATATTAATCTTGATAAATTCAAGTATATATATATATATATATATATATATATATATATATATATATATATACCATGCACTTCAATAATAAGAACTTTAAGAAAAACAAGAAATCTTGCATAAGGTTATTCCCTACATTAATCGTTGCTAGTACCCGTTAAAACATGTGTCCGAGAATTCCTCACTCCACCTAATTTAAAATAGACTCATAAATTCCTATGCATAGTCCGGCCATCAAAACCCAACTGGGCCATTTTCTAAAGGATCTGCTCGTGATCTAACTAGCTGTAGCAAAGGAAGAATTTATTCGGTTGCCGTTACATATTTCCAATGGCACCCAAGGTTGCCCCTCCAAGTGGCACTTTCAAAAGACACCTAAAGTTGCTCCGTTTAAAAAGGCACCTAAAGTCGCTCGGGTTAGCAATTAAAGTCGCTCAGCGGCTTCACTTAAAATCCCAAAACGTCACTTAAAGTCACCCGGGCGATGTCCGCCCGAAAATTTTGGCTTGCGGAAGTCGCCCGGGAGAGCTTCTTAAGAACCTAAGCTCCCGCGCCTTAAAGTAACTCGCCCGGCCACTTAATAGGTTGCCCGCATTGACCTTTTTAACTTATCCAAGTCGCCCGGGCATACATTGCCCATACTTTTTGGCTTAAAGAACTCGCTCGAGCGAGTTCTTTATCCCCTTTGCTTTCTTACTTCCAGCCATGGACTTGCCCGGCTAGCTCTTGCTTAGCCTGGGCGGGTTCGATCTAACTGGCCTTTCATTTATTCTTTTTCACTCCCAATTTCTAGATTTTTTTCCCTTAACTCTCATGCATGTGATCATGGTTCACACCATGATCAGCCAAACCACACAAAACTCATATTTAGATTAATTTTTAGCCTTTGATTTGAGCCGCATGCAACGTTTTCAACCATCGATTCTGGGAGGTGGTCTTTCCTCCCATTTATGATCATCGGGATCATTGCATGCGATTATCGCAAATGCCGATTTTCGAATCCTAATCCTTAGAAGTATTTGATTTAGTAACGCGATACATACCTTCTCCGCGTACTTTATAGAATCGGCTTCAAAATCTTCGAATGGCAAGGATTTAGAGTGTGTGTGCGGTTTGGTAGTCACCCATCTTGCCCGATTTATCGGGATTTGATCTCCGGTTACAACTACTACTACAGATCAATGGCTGGCCCAAGATTCGTAGGTTAGGTTTCAGAGGAAAAGAAGGAGAGTCTAGTTTCTATTCTCTCTTTCATTCACTCTCGTTTTCAACGAAGAATATGCATGGCTATGCATGTGACTTGGCATTTATACTCCTGGGCTTTAGATCTGGCGTATAGGTTGCACACATTATAGGTGTATGGCCCATTATGTAGTTTTCTCTAATTGGGCCTGGAATGCCTGGGTTTAATCACTTGGGTCATAAGTGAATCAGTCACAAAGACCCTACATGGGTTTGGCCTGAATATTATTAGTCCCCAAGTGTATGTTCCGGTGTGAAGTGTATATACTCAACCAATTATGTGTGGGTCCACAAGTCGTCTATGCATTTGCCGATATAGGATCCAATCCGATACGTGACTTTGTCCCTAACATACGATCGACACAAGAGCAAGTGTGTGTGGTTCAGCTACTTGCAGGTACACTGTTGCTCATGAAGTCTAGTTTAATTAGCACTGATTACTTATATGGGACGAGATACCGTGCTCCAACGTCAGTTACCGAATATTAACACGATATACTGGGTTCGGATTTTCAGGATACAGATGGGATCATATAAAGAAAAGAATGTGAAAGCTTCTCCACCGTGAACTAAACAAGGAGAAGCTAGCGAATTTACTTCTGGCATCAAGTGTCACTTCTGTAAAAAAAAGGGACCTATCAAGAAGGATTGTTAATATGGAGAGATTGACTAGTTAAGAAAGGCAATGGCCTAGTTTTTGTGTGTTTTGAATTACTTTATGTTGATGCTCCACATAATACTTTGTGCATAGATTCTGGTACAACTATTCACATAGGTAAGTCAATGTAGGGATTTCAATCTAACAAGAAGCTAAGTAAAGGCAAATGAACCATCAAACTTGGAAATGGAGTAGAAGCAGGCATTGAGGCCATTGAGACTCTTCATCTTATTTTAGATAGTGGTTTTATTTTGGATTTAGTTGATACTATTTACGTTTCAAGTATCACTAGAAACCTTATATCTGTTTCTAAATTGGATTCATTAGATTTTTAATTTAAATTTGGACATAATGTTTTTACTCTATTATTCAATTCCGATATTATGGGTGGTGGCTCACTTGTAGGCAATCTTTATAAATTGAACTTGGATACACCTTACGCCCAATCTTTAGTTTCTATACATGTGGATGATAAAGTTAGTAAGAAATGAAAAAGTGCAATTGACAACTCTTCTATTTTATGGCATAAATGTTCAGGTCGTATATCTAAAAATAGAATGGAGAGGTTAATTAAAGATGATAAAATCGATGAGCTCGATTTCTCTGACTTCAATACTTGTGCAAATTGCGTTAAAGGAAAACTCACAAAGACTAGTAAAAAAGGAGCTATCAGGAGCACGAGTTTGCTAGAAATAGTCCACACTGGTATTTGTGGATCTTTTTCAACTCCTGCTATTGGTGGTCAAAAGTATTTTATTACCTTTATTGATAATTATTCTCATTTCAGTCATATATTTCTCATCCCTAAGAAATCTGACGCCCTGAATATGTTCAAGATCTATAAAGCCGTCGAAGTTGAGTTACAATTCAATTCGAAGATTAAAATTGTGAGATCTGATAGCGGCGGATAGTACTATGATAGATACTCCAACACAGGTCACAATCCAGAACCAGTTGCCCTATATCTACAAGAGCATGACATTGTTGCTCAATACACCATGCCGGGAACACCTGAACAAAATAGTGTAATTGAGTAACGAAATCGTACTCTTATGAATATGGTGAGAAGCCTGTTGTATAACTCTAAGTTACCTGTGTTTTTGTGGGGAGAAGCCTTAAAATTAATGGTACATATCCTGAATCAAGTTCTTAGTAAGGCTATTATCAAAACTCCTTATGAGCTATGGATAGGAAGAAAACCCACTTTAGGATATTTACACATTTGGGTATGTTTAGCTAAAACAAAGATGTATCGAAGCTATGAAGAATGAGTTCGAATCAATGAAACATAACTCGGTCTGGAATTTTTGCGAGTTACCTGAAAGAGTTACTTCGGGGTAATGTAGACAAATACAAGGCTCGATTAATCGCTAAAGGGTTTGCTATAAGGAGGGAATAGACTATAAAGAGACTTGCATGAAGATGTCTTTATAACACAACCTGAAGGTTTTTAGGTTGAGGGGAAGAACCATTTAGTTTGTAGACTTAAAAGGTCTATATATAGTTTAAAGTAGGTATCTCGACAATGGTATTTAAAATTTTACAAAGTCATTTCAAACTTCGGTTTTAAAGTAAATATTGTGAATCAATGCATATATCTTAAAATCAGTGGGAGCAAGTTTATTATTCTTGTTTTGTATGTTGATGATATATTATTTGCGAGTAGTAGTTTGAGTATGTTACATAAGATAAAAAACTTTTTATCAAAGAGTTTTGATATGAAAGATCTTGGTGAAGCTTCCTACGTGATATGAATTGAGATTCATCGAGATAACGCCCATGACATCTTGGGATTATCTCCAAGAGCTTATATTGATAAAGCTCTCAAAATATTTAACATGTATAATTGCTCTGCTGCTGTTGTCCCTGTGATTAAGGGTGATAAATTTAGACTACTTCGTCTACTATGGAAGCAGATTTCATTGAATGTTTTGAGGCAACATGTGAGGCGATATGATTAAGAAATTTTATCTCAGGGCTTCAAATTATTGATAGTATTTTAAGGCAATTGAGAATCTTATGTGACAATTTCACTACGATAGCTATCTCTAATAACAACAAGACTAGTGAAAGTTTCAAATATATTGATATCAAATATCTTGTTGTAAGGGAGAAAGTTCAGAATCAAATTATATCTGTTGAAAAGATTAGTACGACACTCATGTTGGCTGACCCTCTTACTAAAGGCTTACCTCCCTAGCTCTTTTCGGGGCAGGTTGCGCATATGAGATTAAAGAATAGTTTTGATAGCCTTTGAGAGTGGTTGTATAAAAGTGAATATATTTATTTAATTGATTCAGAAATAAGAATTATTTTTTTATTTTTTTATTTTAGGCAAATAAAAATTTGAAAGATATGGTACCAATAGATGATAGTAAAGTATGACCAATAATAAATTGAGTTTATATGTAATTACCATTTAGTTTGTAAACTTATAATTTATGTGAAATCATACTAGTTGGAATCCATGTTGGTGATAAATTCTAATACGGTAATTAATAAACAGTCATATGTCGATGACATGATGCATCGACTATATTAATTCTGTGCTAGTATTTTCACTGGACCAGACTGATTATAAAAACTTTGATTGAGATTGATTAGGATTTGTCATTCAAAGAAAGTTAGCTAATATTTAGTAATCAGAGTTTATTGATATAGTGTGGCCAAGTGGGAGACTGTTAGAAGTTTCTATTTTGGTGGCCGTACTATGGTCAATCCGTTAATCGGTGAATGGCGTAAGATCAATCTTGAGATATAATAGTTGTTAATTTGGTGAATTTGAGATTAGAAGCAATTAATAATTAAGTTTTTTTGTTAGAGTATGATTGTGATTTCCAATCACAATATAATTAGTAATTTAAGTCCTTAATGAGAAAGGACTCATTGGTTATAAATAAAAGGGATGCTTGGTCTCAACGATTATTCGACAGACTTCAACCCTCCTTATTAACAAAAGCATCTCTATTGTGCTAGGAGGTGTTGAGAGCGAGGAGATCGTTGAAGATCCAAGCGGCAATCCATTTTTCATGGCTCACACTCAAGGGGCGCACATATATTTCAATTTATGGATTATTGATTTATTGTTTTGATTAATCATACACCTACATCCTAGGGAAAATATTTGGGTGCTTGGATCAATCTATCCATCAGTGGATACTTCATTTATATCCATATATTGTAAAATACGTTATTTCTCGATCGAATTTGTCTTGCATTTTCATGTCCATATCTTGGTTTGACTTTTGCACATATCTTCTTGTAGATTTGTTTCTCCAATATAACCATAAAGATATTCTTTTATGATTATTGTAAAATTTTTTAGAATGTCTTCAAGGTTTAGAAAACTTCCTAAAAGTTTTTTTTTTTGTTGTTTCCTTCAGTTGATTTTTCCCTTTGTTTTAACCATTGCAGAACATCGCCTTGGAGTGTAGCTGCAATGTAATCAGGAAATCTTTCTTTAGACCAACTTGCTTTCTCGTTTGTAATGACTATGGACAGGATTGTGCTCAATCATCAATAACTTTTTCTTGATTTTGGAAGGGAACATTTGTGAGATCAAGATAGGTTCCTCCTTGAGCGATGGATTGTTTATTTAAATCAACTCTCCTGATATGTGTAGGAATTGGTTCCTCTGATTTTGTTTCTAATGTAGAACCACCATCATTTGTATGAATATGTTCTTTTAAATATTCTTCTTGTTCTTCAAGAATAAGAGTTTGTAAATATTGTTCTAAATTTTCAAATTCTTCTAATGATTCTTCAATTTTTCTTTTTCTAGGTGTAAAATTTTTACTTAGATCACTTATTTGTGATGAGGTATCAGATTTTGATTGGTAAGAATTAACATTAATGAACGGATTATTTTCTAATTCAGTTTCAGTGTCTATTTCCTAGTTTTGGAAATAGGTTAAAAGAGGATCATGTGATAAAGAAACTTTTCTTAATTGTGATAAAATTTGATTTCTATCTTCTATTGGAAGGGTTTTATTCAAATAGAGATTTTGCGAATAATCAAGAATTTCTTTTATATTTAAATATTCTTGGTAATTATAATTTTCTTGTGTTTCAAGAGTTAATAAATTTTTTAAACCATAATACAGTCTTGGATTAGACATGTATTCGCTTATTATAGGGATTGGTTTACGTTCAAGATTTAATTGGTTTAATTTTTGTATTAGACTTTCTAATTTAAATTTGGTTTCTTCCTTTAAATTCAAATCTACAAAACTTCCTATTTTGAAAATTCAATTTTTAGTATCCATTAATTCGTTATGGATAACATTTAGTTGTACTTCCATATCATCTTATTTTTTATATATCTTTTTTAACCATGTTCCAGTTATATCTAAGATACTATTTATACAACTACTAATATTACTCATATTACTTTCAGAATTTCTATCAATATGAAAGCAGTGCTTAAAATCTTCTTGATTTTTATGTACCCATGAGCTGATACAATATATTGGTATTTCTAGTCCTTGACTAAGTCTACTTGATGTTTCTGCCATTTTAATTAGTAATGGTACCTAAAACCTCTTATAGTATTGATGGTGCCTAAACCGTATCCAACATGATAAAAGTCATTTCAATTCAGCCGAACAGTCTTTTAAGGAATCTGGGCTTTTTAATACAATAAGTATATAAATTTTATACCAATTAAATTGGTAAAAACGCTTCGTAAATTTAATCAAAAGACTTATTTTATTTTAATTTTTAATTTATTTATATATATATATATATATATATATATATATATATATATATATATATTTTGGGTGAGACTTAGTTATATAAATAAATAGAGCTATTAACCAACAATGTATAATGAAATATAACACAATAAGAAATATACATATATCTTACGTAAAATATAATATCTGCATTAAAATAGAGGAATTATATACTTACAGTCTCCAAGCCTTCAAACTTCAAACTTCTAATATAAACTCAAACACTAACACAAACACTACCTCAATATTAACTTAGCTTAGCTTAACTATGCTTTGATACCATTTACAAAGAGTGGAATTCACTTAAAGACCCGATGTCTCAACATGGCTGGAACATACCAATTTATAGACTTCTAAGGCTTGCAATGATTCATTGGATCCTGCTTTCTCAAAATAAAGATATGTTTTTTCAAAAGAAAGATAAGATTTGTTTTAACAAATAGAAAAGCCAATTTTTCTTCACAAAATAGGTATCAAATCCATTTTAGCATTTTTTAAAGTAGATTTTGATTCACTTTACTTTTTTGCAGGTGAAGGTTAGTAGCCACGTGCCCTGGATGAGTTGGAGTCAACCATGCTACTTTACTTTTGGTGATAGTGGGGTGGTCCACTATGCTTCCATATGATTCTCTAGGGTGTGGTAGTATACTGAATCTTCTGAAGCAGGATTGTCAGGGATTTTATTGTCCTGTGCAACTTCTTCTTCTTCCTCAAGCATTGTGGTTTCAATCTCAAGGTTTTCTGGAATATCGAAATCTTTTCTCGTATCAAATTTCTTTAACAGTTCTTCAACTTCTGAGATTTGTTCGGGAGTCCTCATGTACTCAATGGGAATATTAGTGGTGAAGATTCTTCGTCTATCAGTAATGCTGAAGTTATTTTCTACAATGATAATTTGCCGAGCCATTTGCGGGAAACTCTTCCGATTTCTTATCCAATATGGCGTTAGGTTAAGTGCTAAGACGGTTACTTTAGCCATAGGATCATCATATGTTTCATAAAGAAATTCATAGTCTCTAGTTAGGTCCAAAAACCATATCTGATAGGGCTGAAAGAATTTTTCTCTTGATCTCCATCCAACCATACTTGTAATCTAGAAGCTATAATAAACAATTCTGTTTAACCGTTTGGTGACATGATGAATCATGATTTTGGTCATCGTGAGAAATTTCATTATTGGACGTCGTGAGAAGATGATGTGTTTCATCAATCCCCAATCAATACATTCTTCAAAGTTATACGAATGAAGTTCCGTAAAGAAAGATAATTTTGGAAGTTCTACGTTGTCATAGAAAATGCCATGTTTATAATGTTTGAATAAAATTTGTTTAATTTTATCCTCATGATCTGAAAAATATATATTGGATATTATGGTTTTGTTGATATCATCTGGAAGAATATGTTTAAGTTTTTCAAACATATAAATTCATTTAAATTTATGAAAATGGGATCTGAAAAATGTGAATCTAATAACTCCGTCATTTCTAAAAAATGATTTATTTTTTCAAGATTAAAATCTTCAGATTCCCATGTAATATTTTTTACCAACCATATTTTAAAGCATTGATCACCATTAGATCGCTAGTGAACAATAGTTAAAAATAAATAAAAAATTAAACAATAATAGATCGGATTGTATATATATATATATATATATATATATATATATATATATATAGGGTAATGACCACCTGACTCGAGTCACTCATGACTCGAGCCACTCATGACCCGAGCCACTCATGACCCGGGTGGATGTTTGTCAGATCACATCACGATCAACGTTTTACTGTGATCTGATTGCCACCCGCTCGAGTCAATATATATATATTGGGAAAGGTGTCCGTCTTTCATGGGAGGATGATCACCGTCCTCCAAGGTTTCAGGTGGAGGTCCACGTGGCATCCAAAATATTTTTTCAATGGCAGATAGACCGCGGGTGCACTGTTTAGATTATTTTAAGAAATTTTTGTTTTGAAAACTCATCTCCACCATGTGTTTTTTGAGCCGTGAAATTTAAACCATTAAAATTATTCAAACAATGACTTAATACTTTTAAAAAGTTTTTTTCGAAATTTCTTTTTTTTAAATTAATCTAAACCATCACAGGTCGTGCTCCAAGTGACAACCAAAAAGTGTTTTGGGTGTCATATGTACCTCTACATGGACCTTGAAGGACAGTGACGGCCCTCACATGAAGGACAAAACTGGCTCATATATATATATATATATATATATATATATATATCTATATATATATATATATATGGGCATAACGTACGATGTATGATATAAACATATCAATGGTCATGCATTAAATAATTAGGGTTGAGTGATTGCTAGTAGTTGTAAAATGTTGAATTTGAACTTTTGAATAATGGGGTTGGTCATAGACCTAAAGAAAAAGCTAGTGGAGAAAACGACACTATTAAAGAGAGGTAGAAGGATGGCGGTGGTAGTGCTGTATTATTGGAAGGTCTCTCTCATGCACTAAAGAAAGCTTGATCGCTCATGCCTCCCTCCCTTAATAATACATATGTTAGTTGATTGATGCTTATCGCTTATTGGTTCTGAAATTACAGAAGTACACAATTCTAAACTACAGATTAATATTTTATGATCAAAATTTATAACTTTAAGATTTTTTTTTATATTTTTAGGTCAGGGACTTTGTGATCTACTAGCTTTGTGGTGTGATATGTCAACCCCAAATGCCACGTGTTATGCCAGGAAGCAACATCTTCAATATAGCAAGTGGCAAAAAAATAAAATAGTAAAACTACACCATCTCCAGCCGTTGAATAAGACGATGGAGATTGTCGTTTCTTTTCCCAAATTTCCATAGAATGGATCCTGAGAGATTATGGCCGGGCCGATCCCAAAAAATATCCGAGACTTATTTGGCACACGCATCACTACTTTTAAAAGTGAATTTAGGGACACTTTGGGATGTCCATCGTATGAAAGATTGAGACGCTATAAAAATTGAGACTATTAGCGGGAGTTTCTGATTGTAAAAAACTGTCGCTAGTAAAATAAAATTATTAAAGACTATTAAAACTATTAGTGGCAAGGGTATTAATAACTTTTTTTTTATTAATAGCCGCAGTTTTTGGTTGCAGCTAATAATCTTATTTTTTGTAGTGAGACAAAAGTAATTTGATCATCTGATTCAATGCAGTAGATGCACTCTGGCGAGAGATTATGGGCTGAGGTCATGCTTTCAAGGATGTAAATAATGGTACCCTTGCAAAAATCCACCCGTTTTAAACCTCATTTTTAAAAGGGAACCTTTATTTGCGACGCAAGATTATTTCTTCTCAAAGGATATACATGTCCTAAACCATTGATTTCATTAATTTCTTTGAATCAGATGATAGAGATTATCATTTTTTGTCCTAATCTCCCACACAAAAGATCTCGATATCATAGGCCTATCATCAGATGTTCATGTGTTGATTCCATGCGACAAGCATCCCAAAAAGTAAACTAAGAACCACATTTGGTGCATGATCACATTCACTTTTTTGATGTATGCCAAATTGAATCAACATAATGACCATCTGATGGTAGGCCTATGGCCTCAAGATCTATTAGGATGGAAAAAGATCTCTATCATCGGATGTAGCTGGTACAAGCCTCACTTGAAATGAAAGAATCTCAGGTTCCAAATAGAGGTACCCTTTTAAAAATTCTTACCAGAGAACTTCTGTCGACAAGGAGTTGATATATGGTACGTCAACTGTTCACTCATTGAATGGTGGCATAATTTAGGTGCCATGTCGTTCACGGGATTCAGAACTTAGATTGCAGAGTTTTTTTTGCAAGATCCCCACTCTAATTATTTTAATTTTTAGATTTTATGCAAGATTTATATGTTCAACAATTTTACTCTCCTCGTTACTCACTTCTTGTCAGAGCAGATTTAATTAGCTCTGACAGGGAGCTAGTAGAGAGCAGGGAGGCTACTATTAGAGTAGGTAAATCCTCTTTTGTAGGGAGTTAGAAAAGAGAATGAAAATCAACTAAAACATGTGAACTTTGCTCTGACATAGGCTAGTAAAGAGCTATGCCATAGGGAACCTTCATAACGGCGAGATCCCTACTCATCTCTGGGTATCAATGATATACTTGCTCCTTCCGTTTAAACTTCTAATAACTATTTGTTAGAATATAAATTACCAAAAATACTCCTACTTATTCGTTTAACAACTAATGTCGTGCGTTAACTGCACTTTAATCGAATGGTAACTGTAAAGACCCGTATTTTGAACCCGAGTTAGACTGACCCTGTGTATGTATTCGGCTCAGCAACCGACGTCACCATTTATTTTGGATTTTTATCTAGATGTGATTGTGCGGACAGATTTTAATTTAGAGCCCATTTGGACCCTCGTGCGAAAGTTGTGCACCGACCTCGGTGTAGCCGCTCAACACCGGACTTGAGTTTTAAAATTAGAAGTGTATAATACATAAGATGTGTGTGTGTGTTTTACTTTGTGACCAATCCTATTATAAGAAGGAATTGCATTCCCGTATTATACTAGGTTTTGTTAAGAGAGGATAGTTACCCAACCGTGTGAAACTCCTTCTTCTCTTTTCTTCAATCATCGTAGGAGATCGGTTTAGAAAACCTCATTCTCTAGAATCATCTTTGTTGAAAACACTTAAACCTTAGAAAGAACTTGAATCAACCTTGGATTCGTAGTTGGCTATTGGGAGAGGTTGAGATCATTGGGGGCGTGTTGGAGTTGTCTCTGTGAACTCGTGGGATCGATCTCGGCGCGAATCGTTGAGGAAACCCGTCGGTTTTTATCATCGCTCGAGCAAGGTATCACCGAACTCCGACATTGCCTTAGTGTTTTAGTCATAACTTTTTATCCAGAACTCCGATTAAGACGATTCTTTTTGCGTTGGAAAGCTAATAGAAAAATCTACAACTTTTATGTTTTGACGAACTCATGAATCAATCGTCTTGATGGTCAAAAAAATATAAGAATGTTACGTCAAATCGCTCGAGCGAGGTATCACCGAACTCCGGCATTGCCTTAGTATTTTAGTCATAACTTTTTATCTCGAACTCCGATTGAGACAATTCGTTTTGCGTTGAAAAGCTAATATAAAAATATACAACTTTCATGTTTTGACCAACACATGAATCAATCGTCTTGATAGTCAAAACAATATGAGAATGTTACGTCAAATTCTAGGATTGGCGCAACTTGCCTGTTTTGACTTGTTTTTGAGGAAACGCTTAAATAGGTCTATATTATTAGTAATTAGAGTTTATCTTAATGCATGAACGTATATTGTGATGTAGATTGAGGGCGAGAGGCCATCGATAGGACCTTGCTTGACTTCGCATAACTCCGAGTTTTAGGTAGGAGAATCTCATCTTTACAGTATTTTATTTTAATTCGCATGGATATTTTGAATTAAAATATTTAAACTTGCATATGCCATTGAAATCACATCTGTAAACTGAAATTGATATGAATGACTGAAAATCTAAATCTACCTGAATCCTGAAACCTGAATCTGCTTAAGCTCTGAAAATTTGAAATCAAGAACCTTAACTATGTATAAGAGACTTGCATCTGATTTATATTAGTATCTGCATTTGTTTTATGATTGACCTGAACGACCCCTCAAAAATTCTTGAACAACTTCCTGGCACAAGTTTCCCTCATTACGTAGGGGCTTGTTGCATCCTGAAAAAGGGTTCATGAACGACGATGGTAGGTAGGAGTTCCCATCGGCTATATTCCTGCTCTCGAGATATAGTTTACTCGGGAGGTATTTTAAGTTGAGGATTAAGTCATGAATTACTGAACTTTGCATATAGAAGTTAGAGAAACTAAGACACTGAAACACCGATTCGTTTGAAACTGTTTTCACACATTTAGAAATAAATCTTACATATGATTTCCGCACCTAAATTTAGTTTATTATCTGCTTATATGTTTGACAAGCTATATTCCGATATTTGTTTTGAAACCATGTTAGTTAAAGTAAAATGCCGTAGATGTCTTTCTTCTACTGAGCTTTGTTGGTTCGCTCACTCCGACTATACGTCACAGGTTCAGGTATTGACGTGGCTATTCAGGGCTGTGAGACTGATCCTGACTACGTGCCTGAGGAAGAGATTGAGGTTCCTCCTGAGGAGTTTTTCCCAGTATAGAACTTACTGATTTTCTTATTTGTGGTGAGAGTTAGACTTGAATTTGTGGGCCCATTTTAATTGGATACCATAGTTTTATATTTGACGTTGATTTCTGTTATGAGCCATGTTTCGATGATGGTCAGCCATCATCGGTGGTTCTTTACTTTTAATTGCTTCCGCATTTATTTTAGCTATGGATATTTATTGCGCTTTACTCTGATATGTGCCCTGTTTGTCCGGCTTATCGTTTATTCGATAGGTTGGCGAACCGGCCTTTCCTGTACCTGAGGGATTGGAAAAGTCGGGTCATCACAGTTGGTATCAGAGCCATGGTTTTTAGATTCTCTAAGGACCCATGAGAACTAACCGTGACCCGGTACAGTTCGCATCAGAGTCATGTCGTTAGGTCCAGAATCACTAGTACTGTTTGTAATTGTCTTTACAATCAATGTTGACTGATGTTGTGGTGTTCACAATAACAGATCAGTATGGCCCCAAGATTTAGAGGCAGAGGCAGAGGTAGGATGGTGCCTTTAGAGGACATTCCTGAAGGTGTCGGTACATCAAAGGGAGTTGCCTTCGCATCCGGTTCTAATGCAGTCCCTATAGGAGCCAGAGTTGATAGAGGTCAGGGTGAAAGAATGGAACAAGTGTTGGAAAGTCTGGCCACCAACATTGCTCGAGACCGCATCTATGGCTCGCCAGATGCCAATCGCCAAAGCCAAGGTAGCTGATTTCTGGACAACAACAACAATCATCGATTTGTTGAATTCGGGAGGATGAGACCTCCAAATTTTTCCGATGACCGACCCGATGGAAGTCAAGGTTGGTTGGATGAGATGGAAAGATCTTCGAGGTGCTTCAAAGGCACCGATGTCGAGAAGGTTAGATGGGCAACCTTCAAACCGGATGGACAAAGTTGGACCATGGTGGAAGTCCGTGGCTAGACACCGGAGCGTGAGTTTCCCAATACTCCTTGGACATGGGCCTGAGTTTATCGAGGCGCTCAACGATCGATCTTTCCCAAGATCGTTAGGAATCGATGGAAGTTCACATCGAGTCAAGTAGGGACAATGTCTGAGTATGGAGATGAGTTCACGCGACTTTCAAGGTTTGCACCTCAACATGTGGCCACCGATATGATGAAGGCCAAAAATTTCAAATTGGGTCTTAGGCCGAGTATACAGGAGAGCGTGGCTATGTGGGAAATGGAAACATATGGAGGAGTCACAAAGGCCCTCATAGCAGAGGAAGAAATTCAAAAGCGGTTTTGAGAAGCAAGGTCGGCCGAACAAGGAGGTTGTACAAGGCGTCAGTACTTATGAAAATAAGAGGGCCAAGTTTACAAAGCCGCATGAACCTTACTCAACTGCATTTTCTAGACCAACATTTTCTTGGATCGACCCTTATCGAGATTGGCGATCATCACCTATGCAATCCGTGACGAGGGTTCTAATGCTAGTGGAGCTTGATGGGGAGGATCCTCTCGTGCACCATCTTTGTTTTGGTCACTATGAGCCTAAGGTGTGGGAAACCACACAAGACCGAGGATTGTAGGAGGAACACCGGAGGGTGTTTTCGTGTGGCCAATCGACACATGGTTAAGGATTGTCCTCGGAGGACAAGGAAGAACTAGTTCGCTTCTACTCAAAGATCGACCGACCCATCGCTCAAGGTCGAGCTTATGCCGTGATGGCTCAAGAAGTCAAACGCTGAACGACGTGATCCAAGGTATTATTAAAAGTTGAGATGTCTTCTTATTTTATGTGTTATATATAATTGCTTGATATTTAATAAATTTTGTTAATAAGTTATGGATGAATACACATGCTTAGAAACTTTTAATTGAAACACTTGTCTAAACTAAGGTACCCTTTTTATGCATCGGGGGAGCGATGTAAGCAAAACCGGCCGAAAAGTTGATAGACCCCGGTTCACATTCTTTTGTTACTCCATTGTTCGAGAAGTTGGGAATCATTCCCAAGGCCCTTGATTTCATCTTGGCGGTGTCAATTCCTACGGCAACTCGGTGAGCACCGATACCATGTGTCAATCGCTGATTGTGATGATCAAGACCACGAGACGATGGTGATTTGATCATTTTGAGCATGGAAGGGTTCGACGTGATACTAGGGATGGATTGGTTATCTACTTACCATGCGAGCGTGAATTGTCTTCGAAAGATTGTAACATTCAGCCCGCCGAAGAGAAAATCTTTTCGATTTTTGAGTCAAATCTTGTGTGATACCGCTTATCTCGCCATTCGAAAGCATCGTATGATGAAGAACGGGTGTTATGGTTATCTGGCCTACTTGCAAGATCATAAGGAGGAGAAGAAAAATATTACAGATATTACGATTGCTTGTGAGTATTCAGATATTTTTCCTGAAGATCTACCTGGATTATCACCTGACAGGGAGATTGAGTTTGCGATTGAGTTAGTGCCGAAATCGAACCAAGATCAAAAACTCCGTGATCGAATGGCGCTGCAGAATTGAAAGAGTTGAAGGGGGCTTTATTAGACCGAGTGTGTTACCACGGGAGCACCGTTCTATTTGTAAAGAAGAAAGACGGTTCAATGCGGCTTTGCATCGATTACGCCGCCTAAATAAGTTGACAATTAAGAACCGTTATCCACTTCCAAGAATTGATGATCCGATCGATTACAAGGAGCAAGGTTCTTCTCAAGATCGACTTGAGGTCGCTACCATCGCTTGAAAGTTAAGTCTCAAGACATTCAAAGACAGGCGTTCGTAACCCGATATGGGCACTACGAAGTTCTTGGTCATGCCATTTGGGTTGACAAACGCATCCGCGTCATTTATGGACTTGATGAACCGAATATTCAAGTCACATTTGGACAAGTCTAGTAGTTTTTGTAGATGACATCCTCATCTATTCAAAGACGCGAGAAGAACATGAGCAACATCTGCGAGTGGCTCTACAAACCCTTAGAGACCATCAGTTATATGCAAAACTTAGTAAGTGTGAGTTTTGGCTTGAGCAGGTCAGTTTCCTAGGCCATGTTATCTCTCAGACCGGTATTACAGATTGACCCACCAAGATTGAGTCGGTGATTAATTGGGAATGCCTAAAGACCGTTCAGAGGTTCGTAGTTTCCTCGGTTTGGCGGTTTGTGGAGGGTTTCTCCAAGATATCAGGTCCTCTTATACAACTTACGAAGAAGAATACTAAATTTGATTGGACAGAGCAGTGTGAGTTTTCAGGAACTCAAGAAACAATTGACTACTGCGCCAGTACTTGCTATACCATCGAGCGGGAGGCTTTGCAATATTGATGCATCATATGGGGTTTAGGTCAGTGCTTAACCGTAATGAGAGAGTCATTGCTTATGGGTCTAGACAATTTGAAAGACCATGAGAAGAATTACCCGACGCATGATCTTGAGTTGGCAGCAGTGATTTTTGCTCTGAAGATCTGGAGGCATTACCTTTATGGGGAGACCTTCGATATATTTACCGATCATAAGAGCCTCAAGTATCTCTTCTCACAAAAGGAGTTGAATATGAGACAGCATCGATGGATGGAGTTCTTGAAAGATTATGATTGTACTATCCAGTACCACTCCGGGAAAGCAAACGTAGTGGCAGATGCGTTAAGTCGAAAGTTCTGCTCGGTTATCACATCTCACCACAAGGGTGCGATGGCATCTTTTGGAAGATATGGCTCTAAGTAGCATGAGATTTGACGAAAAGGTTCAGTGCATTAATGGCTACTGGTGATTCGCTTCCACCCTCTATGAGAACATTCGCAGACTTGATGATGACGGATGATGAACTTATGGCTATCGACGGGATGTGATTGGGGAAGTAAAATAGATTTTTCTATCAAAGATGATGGCACTTTGTTGTTTAGAAATCGGGTATGTACTAACTAGTAACCGAGCTTGGGACACTATTTTGGAAGAGGCTCATAAGTCTATGTACGCTATTCACCCTGGCAGTACCAAGATGTACCAAGACTTAAAGAAAAGCTTCTGGTGGAGAGGTTTAAAGAAAGATGTCGCTGTGTATGTCTCGAGATGTCTTGTGTGTCAACAAGTAAAGGTGGATCATCGGAATCCGGCGGGATGTAACCACTACCGATACACGAGTGGAAATGGAGGCTATTTCTATGGACTTTATTTTGGGATTGCCAAGAACATTAAGAAAACACAATGCCATCTGAGTCATTGTGGATCGATTGACTAAGTCCGCACACTTCCTGCCTTATAATACGTCGTATATCGCCAACAAGCTCGCAGAATTATACATCAAGGAGTTAGTTAGGTTGCTTGGTATACCGGTCAGTAACGTCTCCGATAGAGTCCCGATATCCACATCTCAGTCTTGGCAAGGATTTCAAGAAGGAATGGGCTCTAGGCTCGATTATAGTACAGCATTCCATCCTCAGACCGATGGACAGACTGAGAGGGTGAATCAGATTATAGAAGATATGTTACGTGCTTGCATGTTGGATTTTCAAGGGTCATGGGACCAACATTTACCGCTGATCGAGTTCGCCTACAATAACAGTTACCAGGCTAGCATCGGCATGGCACCCTACGAAGCTTTGTATGGACGACGGTGCAGGTCTCCGCTTAATTGGGAAGAAGTGGGTGAGAAACTCATTTTAGGTCCCGAGATCGTGGAGAATACAACCAAGACAGTTCGGTTAATCCGTGAGAGACTACGAATTGCTCAAAGTCGTCAGAAGAGCTACGCTGATCTGAAAAGAAACCATGTTGAGTTTAAGGTGGGAGATAACGTATTTGTCAAAATCTCTCCTACAAAATGCGTGATGCGTTTTGGGAAGCGTGGGAAGCTGAGTCCGCGCTATGTTGGACCTTTCGAGGTATTGGGCCGAGTCGGCGAGGTTGCCTATCGAGTAGCCTTGCCACCGCAGCTATCGGAAATGCACAACGTGTTTATGGTGTCCATCTTACGAAGATATGTTAAGGACCCGACTCACGTATTGGACTACCAGCCCATTGAGCTCCAAGAAGACCTATCCTTGGTTGAGGAACCGATACGAATCTTGGATCGTAAAGAACAAATCTTACGGACAAAGAACATTTCCTTAGTACTCGTGAAGTGGCGGAACCATTCTTCAGAGGAAGCCACATGGGAGCGTGAAGCGGAGATTCGCGAGCAATTTTCACAACTTTTTGAGTGAAGGTATATTGTAAACTATAGTTATGTAAGAAAACCATACGTACCTTTAAATTCTTGAATTTGCTTCTAAAAAAAAAAAAAAAGGAGAATTTCTTCAAATTCTTTAATGTTAAATTGGTTCATAACATCGATGCTTTACATATATATCTATAACGATCACACAATAAAATCTTAAATGTCATATTTATTCATTCTCGGTTAGAACCGTATGTCTGTTGGAACCCGTGTCATCATTAAGAACATGTTACCAGGCACGTGATCATGCTTTTGAATAAGTGTTCGATTCTGACATCTGAAATTTCTGCTCAAATAATTACCAAAAGGGTGAGGTAGGTGTATGTGCTAGGTTTGCGTCATGGTGAAGTATATTTCCAGGCACGTGACACTTGGGAAGGTATGCATCCATGTACTGATGCAATCCTCTATGGCAGTATGGGATGCCACACGCAGTACATCCAGGTTACTACGGATCCCGACCCTTGAAAGCGTGCTTGGTGAAGCCTACCGCATCGCGACCAAAGTTCTTTGACTTTAGACTGTTTCGATTTTGCTTTATATCTGTTAGGATAAGGACTTACATGATTCGGTTTAGCTATCCGTATATTTTCGAGGACAAAATTCTAAGGAGGGTAGAATGTAAAGACCCGTATTTTGAACCCGAGTTAGATGACCTGTGTGTATTCGCCCAAAGAACCGACGTCACCATTTGTTTTGGATTTTTATCTAGATGTGATTGTGCGGACATATTTTAATTTAGAGCCCATTTGGACCCTCGTGCGAAAGTTGTGCACCGACCTCAGTGTAGCCGCTCAACACCGGACTTGAGTTTTAAAATTAGAAGTGTATAATACATAAGATGTGTGTGTGTATTTTACTTTGTGAGCAATCCTATTATAAGAAGGAATTGCATTTCCGTATTATACTAGGTTTTGTTAAGAGAGGATAGTTACCCAACAGTGTGAAACTCCTTCTCTCTTCTTCAATCATCGTAGGAGATCGGTTTAGAAAACCTCCTTCTCTAGAACCCTCTTTGTTGAAAACACTTAAACCTTAGAAAGAACTTGAATCAACCTTGGATTCGTAGTTGGCTATTGGGAGAGGTTGAGATCATTGGGGGCGTGTTGGAGTTGTCTCTGTGAACTCGTGGGATCGATCGCGGCGCGAATCGTTGAGGAAACCCGTCGGTTTTTATCATCGCTCGAGCAAGGTATCACCGAACTCCGATATTGCCTTAGTATTTTAGTCATAACCTTTTATCCCGAACTCCGATTAAGACGATTCATTTTGCGTTGGAAAGCTAATAGAAAAATCTACAACGTTCATGTTTTGACCAACTCATGAATCAATCGTCTTGATGGTCAAAAAAATATAAGAATGTTACGTCAAATCGCTCTAGCGAGCTATTATCATCGCTCGAGCGAGGTATCACCGAACTCCGGCATTGCCTTAGTATTTTAGTCATAACGTTCTATCTCGAACTCCGATTAAGACGATTCTTTTTGCGTTGGAAAGCTAATATAAAAATCTACAACTTTCATGTTTTGACCAACACATAAATCAATCGTCTTGATAGTCAAAAAAATATGAGAATGTTACGTCAAATTCTAGGATTGGCGCAGCTTGCCTGTTTTGACTTGTTTTTGAGGAAATGCTTAAATAGGTCTATATTATTAGTAATTAGAGTTTATCTTAATGCATGAACGTATATTGTGATGTAGATTGAGGGCGAGAGGCCATCAATAGGACCTTGCTTGACTTCGCATAACTCCGAGTTTTAGATAGGAGAATCTCATCTTTACAGTATTTTATTTTAATTTGCATGGATATTTTGAATTAAAATATTTAAACTTGCATATGCCATTGAAATCACATCTGTAAACTGAAATTGATATGAATGACTGAAAATCTAAATCTACCTGAATCTCAAACTAATCGCTTAAGCTCAAAATCAAATCAAGAACTCGAACTATGTATAAGAGACTTGCATCGATTTATATTAGTATCTGATTTGTTTTATGATTGACTGAACGACCTCAAAATTCTGAACAACTTCCCCGCACAAGTTTCCTCATTACGCAGGGCTTGTTGCATCCTGAAAAGGGTTCATGAATCCAGATGGTAGGTAGGGGTTCCCATCGCTATATTCCCGCTCTCGAGATATAGTTTACTGGGAGGTATTTTAAGTTGAGGATTAAGTCATGAATTACTTGAACTTTGTATAGAAGTTAGAGAAACTAAGACATCAAACATGACTGTTTTCAAACTGCTTTTCACACATTTAGAAATAAATCTTACATATGATTTCCGCACCTAAATTCGCTTATTATCCGCTATATGTTTGACAAGCTATATTCGATATTTGTTTTGAAACCATGTTAGTTAAAGTAAAATGCCGTAGATGTCTTTCTTCATCGAAGCTTTGTTGGTTAGCTCACTCCGACTATACGTCACGTTCGTGTATTGACGCGTGGCTATTCAGTGAGACTGATCCCGACTACGGCTCGAGGAAGAGCTTGAGGTTCCTCCCGAGGAGTTTTTCGATAGAATTCTTGATTTTCTTATTTGTGGTGAGAGTTAGACTTGAATTTGTGGGCCCATTTTAGTTGGATACCATAGTTTTATATTTGACGTTGATTTCTGTTATGAGCCATGTTTCGATGATGGTCGGCCATCATCGGTGGTTCTTTACTTTTAATTGCTTCCGCATTTATTTTAGCTATGGATATTTATTGCGCTTTACTCTGATATGTGCCCTGTTTGTCCGGCTTATCGTTTATTCGATAGGTTGGCGAACCGGCCTTTCCTATACCTGAGGGATTGGAAAAGTCGGGTCATCACAGTAACCAACTGGTCAACCGTGGTAATCGCACGTTGATCGCGCATTGACTGCCCGTTGATCGTTTGACTGCATGCTTGACCACACGGTTGACTTTGACCATGCAATTGATATTGATCGGCGAGAAATTAACCGGTTAAACATTTTTCACCTGCTTGGTAATGGTATATTTGTTATGAAGGGTATATGCACTATAAAAAATAAGATTATTAGCCGCATTTTTTTATTGTAAAAAATTACTGCTATTAACAAAAAAAACTATTAAAACTATTAGCGGCAATTTTTTGTTAATAGCGACAGATTTTGATTGCCGCTAATAGTCTTATTTTTTGTAGTGATAATTTATTAAAATAATTTGTATGAAACAATGAGTCATTAATTACAAAAAGAATAAGTTCAATATTTCACATTCTAACTAGTAATTATTAGAAATTTAAAAGATTAGAGCAAAGATTTCACTAATACCTAATGTTGAATAAGGATTTCAATATTGTTGGCCAGTACCTAATGTTGAGTAAGGATCTCGCCGATTCCCATAGTTAGAAGAGGGATCTCAAAAAAAAAATCTTAAATTGCATGAAAAGTCATCTCTGCTATATGATAAAGAAACTACAAGCGCCAAAAAATGAAAGGGCTGAAAGAGATTAAACAATTGAATCATAGCTATTCATTTTGTGGCGTATATTTTCTAGGCTTTCAATCACATGGTGCGGATAATTTTCCATGAAATCTGATATATTTATATGCAAGATCTGACTCTGCTGACTGTCATTTAAACACATCATACTAGTGTTGAAAATCTTACCCAATTAATGATTTAAGATGTCTAATCCAGACTGTTGACGTGATGGACAATATATAGGAGGGAAATGTGAAAAAATCGCATTCATTAGGTGATTTTAACCATACTAACTATGCAATTTAATGCCAGCTGTTGATGCAATTTAATGTCAGCTGTTGTTTTTGTTTTTAATGGTTGATATTAAAGTTCTTCAAATATATGATTGACATTGGCTTATAGGTGTCGTCACAAAAAATCACCAATTTTTTTAAAAGTTCTCAAATAATTTGCAAATTTAAGGTTCTTCGAATTGTTCGTGTTTTTTGAAATTCGCTTGATCACAAAAATTCACGAATAACTCCCGAATTTTTCAAAAAATTGAGACTTTATAAATATTTTTGATATTTTTTCTAGTTTTTAATATTTTTATTTTTATTTTTTTATTTTTCTCACAACTTTTTCCTCCGAATATTTTTTCCCGAACTTCCCGGACTTGTTGGAATTTTTTGAATTATATATATATATATATATATATATATATATATATATATATATATATATATATATTACCATGAGAGAGGTTCGCTGGTCACTTTTAGAAATTAACATGACCGTCTGATATGTACTCGGACACAAAATTAACATGACCGTCTGATAGGTGACTCATGATCTAAAGATCAGTTATGTGGATGATTAGGCCCAAGTACATATCCACCATCTAATGCAATGCAGTCAATGGTTTTCTCATGGAATATATTATGAAATTTGCAATTTCTTTTGTTTGCATTGGATCCTTTATTTTTAAAATTGATCTTTTTTTACAATGATCGCGAATGTTCAATTAAATGGACACCAGTTGAACCATCCAAAATTTATTACTTGTTCGGATTAGAGCTTCAAACCCTCCCTTTTTTTAAGGACAACTCATATACTGCCCATCTAAAATGAATTAGGGTATGTTTGATAATTTTTCGGAATATATAGGAAATTGATTTGTAGATTCAATGGATTCTATCTCTTTGAGAATTCATAGCAATTCATTATTTTTCGGTGTTTGGATTGAGTAATTACACGTAGAAAATATAAAAAGAGCACCATCGATGGTGTACATTTTTCACATACAATAAATATAACTTTTTATTGTAAGGGAGATTCCATGAGAGAAAATTTGGGAGTAAGAGAGATTAGGAGAGAGACAAAAGTTAAGAGAGAGAAATTAAAAAAAAAACTAGAGAGAGATTCGGAGAGTGAAAGAGACATCTAAAAAAGAGAGATTAAGAGAAATAGATTTTGATAGAGAGATTAGAAAAGAGAAATGGGAGCACCATCTTAGGTGTACACAATACACACCAAATAAAAAATTAGAGAGAAAGAATGAAAAAGAGAAAGACTCACTGAGAGAGACTATGAAAACTATAAGAAAAAGTTATGAGAGAGAGAGAGGAGAGAGAGAGAGAGAAAGAGAGCGATATGAGAGACTCGGGGAGAGAGAGAGAGAGAGAGAGAGAGAGAGAAATTTTAATTTTTTTAATTAATTATTATTATTATTTTATATTTTATATTTTTTCTTATTTTCTTATTTTATTATTATTATTATTAATTTTTTCTTATTGTTTTACTTTTATTATTTTATTTTATTATTTATATTTTTTTATTAACTTTTTTTATTATATATATATATATTAATTTTTTTATTTTTATTATTTTATTATTTATTTTATTATTATTATTATTTTTTTCAATAGTTGATTATTATTATTTTATTTTACTTTTTTGTTATTTTATATTTTTTACATTTTTATTTTATTTTTTAATTCTTAAAATTTTTAATTTTTAATTTAATTATTATTAATAATAAATTTTTTTTCGATAATTAATTTAATTTTAATTTAATCATAAAAAAAGGATAGAAAGAGTTATATAGAGAGTGAAAGATAGAGGAAAGAGAAAGAGAGATATCTAGAATAGCAAAAGATTTCGATGAAATCCTTATATTTTAGAAGGATTTGTTGATTTTCAATAGAAAAGAAAATTTTGAATTTTCCTATTATTTTTAGTGGCACAACTTTATTATCAAACATAAGAAATTAACATATTTCCTTTTTTTTCATAAATTTTTTTCCTTGCGCCCTATCCAAATTGAACCTTAATATATTTTATGAAGGCTGCTATGCACACATGCAAAATGTCTCTACACACACCATTTAAATAATGGTATGTCATTAAATCGTGTGCATCAAGAAAAATTGATTTGCACACCTCACTAATAATTTAGGTGGAGGGTATTCTCAAACATTTAAGTTTATTTATTTATTATTTTCAGTTACATCAACATTTTTTTTTTGTAATCAATTAGTTTTTCTTTTATTCTCTCTTTGTAGAACATGTATGTCACTTTGCTAGTACCCCATGATCTAAAGATTTTATAGTGTGATGAAAAAATTATCTTCGTCATGTAATTGAAAGCATCCAATATCCTGTAAAATGAATTGGAATCATATAAATCTCTAAAATGACCTGAGCCACATTTATAGTGTTCATAGCCTTGAATCACATAATGGAAATATTTTTTATTATTTCATTCTTCGGCACAGTAGCTTGGGGATACTAATGTAAATATGAGATTTGATACTAATGACAAAGTATAAATGAGCTTGTAGCTCAACTGCAAAGTGCAAGTTGGTGAAATCACGAGTTTGCGGGTGCGTGTGTTTTGGTTCTTACAAGTTGCACACGAGATGCGTATCACATGATTTAAAAAGAAAGATTTCGTAATTTTGGGACGTGTGCCGCATGCAACACCATTTATGTCATCTAATCTACCTGCTACGATGTAAAGATCTATGATATCAAAGATTGATACAAAATACTATCTCTATTATCTGCTTTAGCAAAGTCAAAGCTTATGATCGATTAAATGGTTGACTATATTAAAGATGATGGTAGAGATTGCATATTGTGCTAATCTTTGACATTAAATATTTTTATATTATGGCCTTCAAATAAGACAACATTTTTGGTGTTCCATATGGCATAAGTTCTAGAAATTCGAAGTCTATTTCTTTTAACTCATGTGCACAATATACACCTCATGTGCAAGTTGCAACTCCCATACTAAATAGGGTACCGCTATTCACGCCAACAGGTTTATTGAAAACGCTAATGTCCTAAACCCGTTTAAACCCATCGACTGAGTGAAATAGAAGGAGATTGTTTTCACCCTAATCTTCCACGCAAAGGATCTTGAGAGCATGAGCGTTCCATCAGCCGATAAATTTTGATTCCATGTGGCATGGATACCTAAAAAGGGGCCCTAAAATCATATGACATACATCACAATCAAACATGACTAGGGCTCTCAATGGGCCAGATTAGGGCCGGGTTGGGGTTCAATCCGGCCCTAACCTACTCGGGCTGGGTTCCCAATTTTTTCAGCCCGGCCTTAACTCGGGCTACGATGTACTCAACCCAAGCCTGGCACTTACCGGGCCGGGTCGAACTTGAGTGTTTTTTCTGGCTTTTTTTCGACTATATTAATTTTAATAAATTTTGGTTAGACTATTTTTTCAGGCTGTTTTTTTTTTAATAAAATTGGGTTGGGTTATATTTTTTCTAATAAAAGTTTGAAAAAGGTTAAATATTTAATTAAATAATTATATTACCATTATAGAGGCTCAGGTACATGATTTTATTCAAATATTTTATTTTAATTTGTTGCATAATGATTATAACGAACAACAGTTGCTTGAAAATCTATTAACAAGTTATCCAAGTTGTGTAGCTAAAAGCTATGCAATGGTTGTTTGGAAATAAATTAAGTCATCCAATTTGTTCAACCAAAAAATATATGCACAAGGTGATTGCGATTTTGACTTAAATGCCCCAAGTTTAAACCGTTTAACGGTTTAATCTCAGGGCATTTAAGTAAATCATATTTAACTATATAAAAAAAATTATAATTTTAAAAAGATAAGCATAATATATATATATATATATATATATTATGAGATCATGAAGCACCTATCCGATTGTCAGTTTTTGATTCCATGTGTCACAGATCCCAACAAAATGGCCCTAAATTCACATTTGAGCATGATGTGTGTCATATGATTCAATGGCCAATTTTTAGGGATTTGTGACACATGGAATAAAAAAATGACCGTTTGATAGGTGCGCCATGATCTCAAGAACTATTGTGTGGAAGATTGGAATGAAATACGATCACTAACATCTGATCTGACACAATCAACAGTTTTCATGGGATATAGGATGTGGGTGCTATCATAAAATGCGTGCGCGCAAAGAGAGGTTTCCATGTAGAAATTATAGTAGAGAGTGACTACTTGCGCTTCAAAATTATGCTGTTGCAACTTATTTTTAAAAAAATATTTGATTTTTTTGGGACTTGTGGCATGTGAAAATGTCATCAAAGCTGTATGATTTGAAAGTTGTGAGTTAAACATCTTCGGTGCAAAAGATTGGCATAAAACACCCTCTCTATTATATGATTCAATAGAGTCAAAGTATATCAATAGAGATGGTGTTTTACGCCAATCGTTTGCACCAAACATCTCAACATCATAGCCCTCACATTAGATGTAGATGTTGTTTTTAGGTTGCACAAGCCTCAATAGGGTACCTCTGTATGCACTCACACATTCTCTGAATGTGCCCTCGTCCCCGACCCTTTAAAAATTGTTATTAATTCAGATCAAATGATGAAAATCATGTTTCACCCCGATCTTCCACACAATGGATCTTAAGATCTTGGCGCACTTATAAGACGGTCAGTTTTTTATGCCATGTGTCAGAAATCTTAAAAATTGGCCCTAAAATCACATTTGAGTGTGATGTGTACAATATGATTGAAGAGCCATTTTTTCGAGATCTATGACACATAGAATAAAAAATAGATTGTCTAATAGGTGTGCCATGATCTTAAGATCAATTGTGTGGAAGATTGAGGTGAAACATAAACTACATCATCTGATGCGAAGTAATCAACAGTTTTCAAAGGGTTTGGGATGTGGGCACTTTCAGAGAATGTGTGGGCGATAACAAAAATACCTTATTGTCAATCTTTTAAATATGGTGCAACAACTCAATTTTTAGGTGCCAGGAGTAAAGTTCGAATTACGGGACCAATGAACTAGGCCCACACGGAGCCTTTGAAAGATGGCAGTGGGCAGTTAGGAGCAGATGAACATAGCATTTAATGGCACTCGGTGAACCCTCAAAGGTCATTAAATCCCTAACATCCAAGTGGTCATGAGGAAGTGTCGCATCATATGATACGTCTCGGGCATGGGACATATGGGGGATACCGTTAAACATTGTCCTAAACATGGCCCAGCTTGTCTACCCAAAAGTCTCACAACCAATGCAACTTGATGTAGGCACCCTCTCCACAGCCTTTTTGTCCATTAGTGGCATTCTTAATTAGGGGTGGTAATGTTATGACTTAAAATTTTAACCGATCTCAACAACCTAAAATTCCGTGTTATAATACAATATACTTGTTAAAACGATAAGTGAGCATATAAATAGTATCTTATAAATATCATTGAAGTCCGTCTTTAATATTTGTAATCTCACCTTTAACGTAAACATCTGCATGAAATAATTAGGAAAATAAAACCAATAATAACTGTAACATTTTAATCATCTATCTATGAGATAAAAAATAAAAAAGAATAACTTATAATACGTTCGAAAAATCAACTCAACTAGAAATGTAACTCTCCCAAATAATGGATAGAAAACTAAGCAAGTGACCGCTCAGTGCTCATAATAATTAGTATGAACTACGCCCTTATCCAGATAGTTTCCGAAGTACTCGCCCTCATACGTCGTATACACTATAAAAAATAAGACTATTAGTGGCAATTTTTTTTAATAAAAAACTGCCGCTATTAATCCTATCGCCACAAAAAGGTGCTGCTATTATTTTTGTAACGGCAGTTTTTTGTAGCGACAGGACTAATAGCGGCAGTTTTTTATTAAAAAAAACTGCCGCTAATAGTCTTATATTTTGTAATGGTATCATCTAACAACGCATCAAAGTTCTCAGTGATAGAGTAGTCCATATCTTGCAACTGTAAGTTTTTGATGGGATTATTTTACTCAGTCATGTAAACAACAACGGCTCTTAACAGTCATAGAAGAACGACTAATTTGAGCAGTCATTTTTTTATGCAATTTTTGTTTTAAAAGAATCTACGCCGACAATTGTACCCGTCGGCATAGGTTCTAATAATTTTTAAATTTTTTTTAAAATCAACACCGAAGATAGGATTTTTTTTGTTTTTTTTCACAAAAAACTACCCCACCTCCCCCTTTTTTTCATTTCCCTATTCCTCCAACTCACCTCCTATTATTTTATAGTTTTTTTTTACTGCCCTATCTCCCATTTTTTTTATAGCTTATTTGAGCCACTCGATCATGATCCAGGGATGCAGTTTTGTGTCAAATGAATTTAGATTGCTCCATTAGCTAAACCTGAAATATATTCTCATAATATTGCATGAAAAAGCTGAGGGAAAGAATCAACAGCTGATTTTTTATTATAGACCCACCCATTCAAACAGAAATTCAGACGGCCCAAGCATGTTATGATAAATGAGTAAAAAAACTTTGGAGAGCATATTTTTTTATCGCTTTATTATTACAACAACCAGTCAAGACAAGTGGACAGGTGTTACAATTTACATGAAAGGAAGAAGCTCCTTCAATTCTGAGACGACCGGATGGTCTTGTTGGGGTAAGTGTTGGCAACCAGTTGCACAAAGCTTTCATACTTGTTCAAAAACTCCCGCAAAAACATAATAGAAAGTTATTGATAAATATTTAAAATTGATCTTTGATTTGCCAAGTGTCGAGACTGGTACTCAGGTCGGATACCTTATACCAACTCAACTAGAAATAATTGTCTAGACAATTTTAATGAAATTAATCCAACATACAATCCCATCCCCAATGGCAAGAGTCATATGTCATCAGTCCTATTCTTTATGAGAATGATAATTTCAACCTTATGCAATGGAGCTACACGGAAACACAACACCACACTACACAAAGAAAATTATCGAAATCCTAGAATGGAAAGTGTAAATTTAAAGTACGGTAAATTCATAATAAATAATAAATACAAGCCCCAGGAGAGGAAACACCATTTGAAAATCGGAAAAATTAGTTTTGTGTGAACTAATTTGAAAACGAAAAAAATGGGTTTGGTGTCAGGTACGTAAACTTGCATCCCTACCGATGAACAGGCCCAAGGAGAGGAGTGGGGACATTTTATGCCTCCAAGTACCAAAAGCTTTAGAATCAGACAAAACCATAAAAGTAGATGTTGCAACGTATCTACCTAATAAAAGCCACAAAAGATGCCCCCAGGTTCTGGTTTAAAAATCTAATTTCTTGAATATTTAATTCAAATAAAATCACAAAATCTTTAGACCAACTTCTGACTGTTACATTTAACGAAGTCCAAAACTAAAAAAATTTCACATACTTTTTTTACAAGAAAAACAGTACCTAGGCAATACACGGGAGGCTTAGCTATTCGGAGAGGTGAGTATTTATGAAGAAGAAGAAACATATGAAGTGAGTAGGAACTATGTCACAATGATGGGGCTTTGCAGGCCCGTCGTGATGGTGCACTGTCTAAAAAAATTTAGAGTCGCCACCCAGAGCTTTTGGTGTTCCGGTGTATACACCAAAATCTGTCCCAAGGCTTAATCGACACATACTTCGAGCAAGGCCTACAATTCCTCACCCCTACAATTCCTCACTTTTTTATATTTATCCCTATGATTCTGTCATTTACACGCTTTAGCCGATTGACGGGCCTACTTGAGAATTTTTTTTACTTACCCTTATGTTTCGTCATTTACACGCCTTAGTCGATTGACTGACTTACATGTGCATTTTACCGCCTTAGCTGTTTGACGGGCCTGCTTAAGCACCTATGTTTCTTGTCAATCATATACCAACAGTAGACGCCGGGCAGTAGAGGCGGCACGTGATTCTCACCACTTGTTTTTGAACATTAAGCAAACTCTCTTTAAAATTGAATTAAAATTGAATCTTAAAAGTGAACTAAGGACTTAATTGAATTTTTGCGTGGGTAGATTTTAAAAGGGTGGGAGGTAGGTAGCGATACACTCATCCTGGTTCCTGGTAGAGCGACAACCCTAGTGGTGATGATCTCGAAAGGAATCACCCCATCCAGTATCTGAGAAGGCATTCATGTCGGAGGTATATCGGGTGGGTGAGTGTTGTTGGGTTTTTATTGTGCTTTTTATTATAAAAATATGAGAAAAATAATATAGGAAAAATAAAGAAAAGTAAAAATAAAATAAAATAAAATGGATTGAACACAACACAAAACCAAACACAATCTTGCAAGATACAAGGCTATTGTAGCAAGTTTTAATGAGTAAGAGTTTGTCCAACGGAAAGTGATGATCTAAAAACCTAAGGCATATAGTAAACTCCAAATCTGACAATTCTAAACGTACACTAGAAAGCAAGGTAAAGAGAGGATGTTTAGATGTCATGAAACTAAACTAAAGACAAGAATAAAACTAGATCTAAAGAAAGGGGATAAAGAAGGATGATGATGATGCGGTGAAATAGAGTGAAAATGTGGAGAAGTAGGCAGCTGTGGGATAATCTTCACTGCAACTCCAATCAGGAATTAGATCTGCAGCATTCCCTCACTTAGCTACAAGCATAAGTGCAAGGTAGAAGAATTTGACTCAACTCTGTGATTTGGACTGCTCTTATGGCTATAATCTGTTCACTTAAATGGTCATAGATTATACTAGGGAGGTAATCCAATCATAGGTGCTAAAGTTAGAACATGAAACTATTGCAGACATTATACTTGCAATGTTACAAGCACTTACAACCATAGGATCAAACAATCCATGTAGATCTGGTGAGAATCACTAGATCTCACAGATTATTTGGGGCTTTAGAATCAGTTGGTCATTGCTACAAAGAGGCCTGCAATGATGAAGCTCTTAAGTCTGCAATCTCTACAAGATCTCAGATCTTTTCACTGAAAATAGCTTTGCAAAACAGAAGGGGAGTTGGATTTGCCGCTGTCCCTCCTTTGGCTACAAGCACAAAGGCAGGGAAAAAGAATCCAGCACCCCTATGATATGGATTCATCCTAAGGCTATTATTTGTCCACTTCAATGGTCACAGATTATTCCAGAGATGTGGTCCATCCATAGGATCAAAACCAGAATAATAAAACCACTGCTGCCACCATGTGTGTATGGCTATAAGCACATGCACTCGTGAGAGCATCAAATCCATACAGATCTATGCAAAAACAAATGGAAAATACAAATTTAATGAACTTTAAAAATAGCATTTCATTGAACAAGAAGGACTTACAATGATCTGTCCTCAAGGTAGCAGTCTGTCCAAGAAATCCCAAAGCTCTGCTCACAATGGTCACAAAACTAGATTACAGATCTACATTATATCTAGCTACTACATGGATCCTAGCTCAGCATGGCTGCTGAGCTAAGGAAGAAGAAAGGGAAAATTAAAAAGGAAATTAAACCCTAAAAACCTAAAACCCAAAAGGGGATCTCAGGCTAATCTTGGATAATTTTACAAAACAACAGAAGTGTTATTTATACAATCCATAAATTAGTTGTGTGCAAGAGCCAATCAGAACTAAGGCATTTGGAACTGGCTTCATGGCCTATTTTCAGCCCTTGGATGTCCTAAGATGTGTGGGACTTTGGGATGTGTGTCCTAGAAGTAGTAGACTCTCCAAAATATCCTTGAAGTGTGAAATAGATGGCTGAAACCCGTGCCTCGTGCAGTTGAACTTCAGAACTTGCAATTTCGAGAGGTTCAGGCAACTGTTTGACAGGTTAAAGACTTCAGGTAGTTCAGCTCGATAGGTTCATTCAGGAGCTCAACAGGTTCAAACAGGAGCTCGACAGGTTCATTCAACCATTCAACAATTTCATGACAGGTTCAATTTCAACATTAGAACCTCACGTGAAGTTCATTTCCAGCTTCAGAACCTCTCGACAGGTTCAGACAACCATTCGACAAGTTCATGACAGGTTCAATTTCAACATCAGAACCTCACATGAAGTTCATTTCCAGCTTCAGAACCTCTCGACAGGTTCAGACAACCATTCTACAGGTTCTTCAGCAGGCTTTAAACCATTTGAGAGGTTCACTTTAGCAGCTTGAACCTCTCGTGGGGTTGCTTTCAACAACATTTAAGCTCATGGGGTTCACTTCAAGCCCTTAAACTGCTCGTGGGATTGCTTCTCTTCATTTTAAACCACTCGAATGGTTGCTCCTTCAGCACTAACCTCTCGTGGAGTTGGCTTGGCATACATTTAAGCCACTCGTGGGGTTCAATTCCAGCAGCATACACATCTTGTGGAGTTCTCTTTCAGCACATAACCGGCTCTACAAATTCAGCTTTAAGCATGCACAACACATGGTGTTCTTTGTTGTAGCAAAGGTACTGCTCGAAATGTGTGGTTGAACTGCTCAAGCTCACTATTAACTTCAGATTACAGCAGCTCTATTTGTTCACTTCAGCTGCTTGAATGCTGGTTTCTTCCACTCGACAAGCTGCCACACTTCAGCATTCAACTTGAGTACTTCAGCTTTGCAGCTGTGTACTAATGTCGCTCATTTTTCAGCAAGAACACTGCTTGAAGGTCTTGGTTTGCATCAATATAAACTGCTGAGTACAGCAGTGACACTTCAGCCCACTGCTCGACTTCATCAAGGTTGTCTTGAACTTCAGTAGTGCAGCTGCTCTAGTGGATTTGTATAGCTTTTAAGTGCTGCTCATGCACTTCATTTTTTCGCAAGAGCAGCTGCTCCACTGAAGCACTGCTTGAGAGTTTAGTTGACTGCAGCACTAGCAAGTTGCTCAAGTTATGTGCAGCAGCTTGACAGCTTATATAGTGTGCTACAATAGAAATTTCTCCACAGCTGCTCTCCTTTGTACACTGCAGCAGCACTCTTCTAAGCTTGGCAAGACTTCGAAGGTCCCAAGGCATGCTCACAAAACCCCGATGGTATGAACCACCATGGTGCATTCATTGTGAATCCATCAGCTCTGCAACTTGACTCAAAATTCCTTCTTATTGGCACTAAAAAGATGGATTGCTGAATTAAGCTCTTATTTTCTTGCTATCTGCAAAATACACTTAAAAGTCATTATTTTACTGGCTCAAAGGTCCATCAAAGGCCAGGTTAAAAGGTAAAGAGTGATACTTTTCAGAGAATAACAGTGACCAATCCGGTTACAAAACCTAAAACCCTTTGGGAAGCTTGTTAGAATACACTGAAATAGCCTTGTACCTTAGGTACAATCAGGAGAGACCTGAAATAACAAGAAAAAATAGTCCTCGAAAGTCTAGCTTCCAGAAAATCCAAAAAAATAGACCAGTCCAGGCCTGTTGTTGCTATTTCAATATATATATATATATATATATATATATATATATATATATATTAGCCTAGCGTGTATAATATACACGCTAAGCCAAAAATCCCCAGTTTTAGCCTTGCATGTATAATATACACGCTAAGCTAAAATTCTAGAGTTTTAGCCTAACGTGTATAATATACACGTTAAGTCAAATCTCTAAAATTTTAGCCTAGAGTATATAATATATACACTTGCTTGTTCTGGCTCAGGTAGCCTGAATCTAAGGCCTTTTTCCATCATTCTCGGACCCCTCGCTTGGCAGTTTTTGTACTCTCGATAAATCCCACACTTTGATGTCCAAAATGTTGTCACCGGTCAAAAGAAGCCACCCTCTTATTGACTCTTCCAAGGGATTGGGTCGTAGCGTGGATTTTCGTACCTTCACATTGATAAAGGGGTTCCCCTTGGTTCTTCCAAAGCGCATCAGGATCCCGCCGTGAGAGATATTAGGGGTGTGAACGCCACCTGAAACGGGAGTTCCAAGGCCTGGAAAAGCACTGTAAGAAGGTTCAAGTTTCTATCCAAAAATAAAATAAAAATCATAAAAAAATAAAAAATTCAAAAAAATAGAGAGATTGTGGTACCAGTACAACGACATCACCTTGCCCTCCAAAATCCCATAGTGGAAGGAGGAAGAAAGTGTTCAGGACTCACCCGAAGAATCCATACCCAACCCGCCGCCAAACCATGTCTTGGGCGGTTGATCCTACGTACGCTGTCCCGAATTCATCCCCACCACATTGCCCAACACATTCCCATTTACAGGATATACCCATATCCGATTCCCCCGCCCCATCCCGATTCAACGTCACCGGACCATACGGTGCCCCCATTTTTCCATCTGCCACTACTCAAAATCCACCCCACTTTTCCTCCACATTCCCACCCCATTTTCCTCTCACATCAAATCAAAATCCACCCCATTTTCCCACACTTCCACCCAAACAACGTCCCATTTTCCCTCCACTTTTGATCAAACTATGCCCAAATCTCCCCCATCCATCCGAACCATCTCCATTTTTTCACCCACATCAAATCAAAATCCACCTCATTCCTTCACATTCACCCAACATATACCCTATTCTTCCAATTTTTCTACCCAACACATGCCCAATTTCCCCCCATCCTTGCAAACCATGCACAATTTCCCCACCTCTACCTAAGTTATGCCTAATTTTGCACCTACATCTGCTCAAGTCATGACCAATTTCCCCCTGTCTACCCAGGTCATGTCCATTTTCTCCCAGGCATCCCCCTCATCAGGTGAGGCTTCGACTTCCAACCGCATACCCGACCCCATGTCCATGATGGAGGACATGACGAGGGCTTACACCGCATGGAAGGCTTCCCAAAGATGCCCTAATCCACTCTAAACACCCATTAAATCCCCAACAAACCCTTCGAAATCTCCACACCCCATTCCCCCAAAACCCCAATCAGCCACCGATAGTCCATACCACCCAAAACACCCAACATTAGGCATGGGACCATGCAGGTGGGCCTCAAACGCCCAATACCCAATCCCAAGTCCATCAAGGCCTAAACCCAAGGGTCACATTCTCAAACCCTCCACAAATTCCCCAATTTCTACTTACATTCACCCCTAACAAACCCCCATTCCCCCTCAAACAATAAACTCCTCTCATCCCATCAATCAAACTGACATGAACCCCATTTATCCACATCCCTCACACACTACCCAATATGGAGATCCATCCCTTATCGTCAACCATCCCCAATTCACCCATCCTCTTACCTCCCAACCCAATCATCAAAACCCCCACCAAGCACAATGGCCTCACTAGGGACCTACCAAAAACCCTCAGTTTACCCATCCAGTTACCCCCTAAATCACCCAGCAAATCTTCTCCCACTCATAATGGCCCCACCAAGCAATTGCCCATACCTACCAAAATCCAATCAATCCCATTCCTCCCCCAGTTATTGATGTAAGTAACCAGTATGAGGAGGATGAGGCCCTGAATAGTGGAGCTTACATGGGAGCATTTGCTAATTTTAATCCCCCACCAACAAACAGACCACCCAAAATGAATCTAGTCAGCCTAGTGGGGAGTAGCCCCAACTATGTAGTCCGGGGAGTCAGAACTGTTGAAGGAGTAGATGGATAAAATCTAGAAACAACTGATGCAGATGGGAGGGGCTGAAATACATGCTACATAATTTTTTGATTTATGCATATTTTTCGAGGTGCCATTACCCCACAAATTTAAAGTGTCCACTTTTGATAAATACGACGGCACAGGCAACCTGATTGCCCACCTCAAGTCTTACTATAGCGACATGTGCCAATACTACAGAGATGAACGACTCCTCATCAAAGTATTTCAGAAAAGCCTCACGGGTCTAGCTTTAAGGTGGTTCACGTCCATTGAACCATCTATATTAAAAACATGGAAAGACCTCACCCATTTGTTTTAAGAGCAATATGTCTATAACATAGACATAGAACCACACAAATCAGATCTGGTACGGTTGAAAAAAAACCCGATGAGACCTTTAAAGAGTACCTGGGAAGATGTAGGGCCCTAGCATCCCAAGTAAAGAATCGCATCCCTGATGATGAACAGATTGAGATGATCTCGAAAATCTCCCTACCCATTATCTATGATTTTCTTGTGTACCAACAGCAGACGAGTTTTGACGATCTGATAAAAAATGCCAACCGTTGCGAAGATGCGGTAAGAGAGGGGCATTTGAATAAGCAGGTGGCTAGTGGGGCCAGTGGGTTCGTAAATTCACCGAGCAAAAAAATAAGATAAGAACCGGGGCGGATGTTCAGACAATAATAAACGCACAACCTAGCACCAGCATGATACCATTTCGGTTCGCGACAGCACAGCCAGTGCCAGCACCAACAAATCAGGCTCTAAGGCAGAACAGTGTCCCTTAGGGGCAACAAACCTCTAAATAGAGAAGGGCTCGATGTTGGATTGAATCTATGTGTGTTTATTAAAATGATAAAATAATGGTAGAAATAAAGAGGAAAAACTGAAAGAGTTTACACAAAGATACAAACATAGCCTGCAAGGTCCAGATCTGTTGTAGCAAGTTTTAAAAAGTAAGAGTTTGTCCCACAGAGAGTTGTGATCTAGAAGGTAGTAAATCTCCAGATCTGCTACAGATCTGGCAGATCTCATCCTATTTTAACTTAGACTAAGAAAAATAGGATAAAGAGATGGCATTTT
The DNA here is from genome assembly GCA_021018995.1 of Chloranthus sessilifolius. Lineage (NCBI taxonomy): Eukaryota > Viridiplantae > Streptophyta > Magnoliopsida > Chloranthales > Chloranthaceae > Chloranthus > Chloranthus sessilifolius. The sequence continues at coordinate 73,239,479 of CM037592.1, read as the reverse complement.
TGAGTTGTCCCTAAACTAAAAACAATAATGAAATTGATCTAATTAAAAACATAATTAAAAGATAGATCAGAGGTAAAGGAAGGGGGTTTGAAGAAAATAGTAGGTGTTTTGGTGAAAGAAACTAAAATATGGAGAAGTAAACAACCAGGGAATAATTTTTCACTATAAAATTGATTTGTAAAGCAGAGCAGAAGCTGGATCTGCAGCATTCCTTCATTTGGCTACAAGCAAAAATGTAAGGTATAAGGATCCAACTCAGCCTTGAGATATGAACTAGTCTTAGGGCTATACTCTGTCCACTCGAATGGTCACAGAGTATCCCATTGATATAATCCAGTCATGGAGGAAGAGATGAAACAGTAAAATCACTGTAAATGCTATGTCTGCAAGGCTACAAGCTCATGCAGACATAGGTACATAAAATATATAGGAATAAAATGAAAACCACTAGATAATGAGCAATACAATCATTTATTCATTTATCTAAATAACTTACAATGAATTAACCCTCAGATCTACAGTCTCTGCAATTTTTAGGCTTCTTACAATACTTTTACAATTCAAATTACAGATCAAACTATCCCTAACTGTTACAAACATTGGCCAGCCATGGTTGTACTAAGGAGAGAAGAAGAAAAAAAAGAAAAAGGCAGGAATAGCTCACGATTCTTCTCCAAAAATCCCCAGATCTCTCGATGCCCCCATCTATTTTTATTCCTTTTGATTTATACACATCCCAAGTGTAACTGATTTGCCTTGGCCAATCAGAGAAGAGGATAATCAAATCAGTTTAAGATCTGATGATGTGGTTGAATTTCATCCAAATATTACCCCAAATTCGTTAGAAAAATAGTGCACACGTGGGGCAGTTCAATCAGGTGTAAGCTGTGCTGATGGAGTTCCCAAATTGTCCTTCAAGGCTGATAGATAACTGCTTGAACCAGACCTGAATCTCGAGAGGTCTGGTTCAGAACATCAATCTCGAGGTTTCAGCTTCAGAACATCAATCTCGAGAGGTTCTCGGGCAGTTGGAGTCCTCCAGGATGAATCTCGAGTGGATTAGAGAGTAGCTTGACATGATAAGTTTAAGCCTCTAAACTGCTCGGGATCTTCAAATCTGCAGCTATGCTGCTCGTGGGCTTCAATCATCAACTCGAGCAACTACTCGACACTAGCAATAAACTGCTCGAGATGGGATGTTTGAAGGTTGAACTACTCGAGTTGATTAAATCTGCAGCTACACACTGCTCGAGTGGTTGGTATTTCAGCACTTGCACAACTCGACAGGAGAATTACTGCAATCTTCTAACTGCTCGAGCTCAGTGTGCTGAAGCTTTAACTACTCGAGAACTCATTTTCTGCAGGTTTGATGTGCTTCGAGAACTGCTTGAGTTTAATGTTCTGAACCTCTGCTACTATGCAGAGTCTGTTGCAACACTCTGTTAGGTCTGGGTCTCCTCCCTAGCCAATGGTTAAGTCTGATTATCCTCTTTTTGGCTTTTGCTACATGAATTTCTGCACTACTTTGTAAATTATTGCTAACTATAAAATAACACTTAAAATGCAATGATTAAACAACTCTAGGGCTTAGCAAAGTCTAGGTTAGGAGGTAGAAAGTGGCATAATTCTGTGATTAACACACCCCCAAATCTAATCTTTGCTAGTCCTCGAGCACAGGAAAAATTAAACAATTATTCTAGAAATTTAAATGCCACTTTCGTAGGGAGCACGGATGCATTCAACTTATTTATCAAGCCTTTTAAACCCCTAGGTGATCCCTAGTGGAGGAGTGAAGTCTCCTGAGGGTTTTCAGTGAAGGTATCGACAAACTTCCTAATGAAAACAGTTAAAACAAGTGCACACATTGACAAGTCAGATTTCAACATACCAAGCTTCATTTCACACCTTGCTCTTTCACATTATAGGAGTTTTAAAATAGTAAATGCAAACAATTTAATACGTAAATCCTCATGCATGCTCATCACAACCAATATGATGACATCAAGAGTGTAGTGTGTGCAAATCAGTATAAAGCTCACCATTAATTCAAAAATCAGGTTCAAACAGTGCCCCAATAAATTCAATCTCAGACCCAATCCTCACCAGGTTTGTCTCTTACAAATGAATTGAAGGGTGTTCAATTTCACTCCAACTTAAGATCAGTTACAGACCTCAAATAGGCCTGCAAGCATGAGCATAAGCATTTGCTTCTATTTCTTGACTTCATCATGTTCTCCTCACCATATATCAGACATCCCTTCATCTCCACATAGCAGCGCAATTCACTTTGGATCACTAAGGACTTTTGTTGAGTTGTAATGTGACTTAGGTTGGGGGTTTCAAAAAGAATGAAGGGGTTAAAAGGGATTCAAAATTGAGAAATCAGAAAGGGAAGGAAGGTGGTTCATGACTTAACCTTCTTCATCACAGCACAACTTCGTCCTACAACAGGTTGTTCAGATCTGAAGTGGCCACTTCTTCTCCTATTTCCAATTTTTTAGATGAAGTACTTCTTTTCACTTCTGTAGACACCCAAATTTGGCCCAAGGCCCGATCGAAACACCTTTCGAGAGAAGCGCATTTCTGAGCTTTTGATAGCATGTATGAGGTCCTCAGGAATCACCCTAAAGCCTTAGGAATCACCCTAGATCCCCCAGGAACCGACCCCGACCCTTAGAACCCTTTTTAAACCCTAACCTAACCTTCCCAAGCAAAGATGAGGAGAGGTGCACCGAAACTGGCTACGTACCCACTACAATGACCAACTCTTATACCATTAAAGAGTAGAGGTTGTCAACTTTCCAACGAGCCAAGAATCGCCCCAATCGGAGGTATATATCAGAAGATATGGTAGCCCGAACCCGAAGGGCAGGAAGGTAATTTAAAGGTACCCCCCTGAGATCTGGCGTGACTATTAGTCGCGCCAGGCTATTTCTCCCCAGAAATGGCCTGGCGTAACTAATAGTTGTGCCAGGCATTAATTTTGCCTGGCGCAACTAATAGTTGTGCCAAGTTTAAAGGGTGGCCCCACCATGAGCTAACTTCGACCTTTGTTCCTCCTTTTCTTGTGCTTTTGCCTAAGCTTAACTATTAGTTGTGCAGCATATATTGATAACATTGAGTTTTTGCCTCGAATTTTGTGTTTGGGGTTTGACTTGTTGATCACCTCAACCTTTGGGGTGTGTTTTGATAGTCCTGTTGCACCCATTCCTTACCTATTTGCAACCCTCCAAGTGGCTTAAAGCCTCACCCCATCATCCACCATTAGAACCACCTTCACACCTTTCCAAGCACTCAAAATCCTAGGAAATCGTAGATTTGAGATTACCTAATTGCTAACTCCAATTAGCATCTAAGTAGCCTCCTAATCCACTCCTTTCCTATAAATAGAGCCCCCCACCCCTTGGTTTAAGGGTTGAGAAATTTGCTTAAGAGAGAAAGAGCTCAAAGTGAGAAGTTCTTCCTCCCTTTTGTGTACTATTGCCACCCAAATTTCAGAACCTCCCAACCTTATTTCAAGATTGTTCTTGCATCCAAAACCCTTAGCCTAGGTGTGTGTGATCCCCTAGCCTCCATCCCCTACCTCTTAGCTTTAAGTCCTAGGAGTGAGAACCCCATTCTCCACCATACGAAGCCTTTAAGAGCTCATCAAAGCAAGCCATGCAAGGCTCCTCTACGGTGCGACAAGGGCCCGAGGGTTCTTGGTCTCCCCTTTCTTCTCCTATCTCTTTCTAGCTCCCTCCATCCTCTCATTTGTGCCGTTACGCCGCCGATTTTTCTGTAGGAATGGAAGGGCACAAATAGGATTCTAAGCCCTATTGGGCAAGAGGAAGCTATTTTCCTTGCTTCTACTTCATTTTATTGTTGGCCATTAGTAGAGACCGCGTTAAGCGGGTTGATCCGGTGCCTAACACCTTCCCGATCGATAACCGAAGCCCCTACCCAAGAGCCTTTGGTGTGGACCGGATTTAGAGTCATATTTTTAGCACTTAGGTGCTCATAAAAATGAACTAGGTATCCTGGGACACCGAAAGCTCCAGGTGACGACTCTATATATTTTTCATCGTTAGAGAGCGCATCATCGCGATAGGGATAGCATCGATTCCCACGGTTGCACAGATGGCGACTTTACTGGGGAGTAGCTAGTAGAGCTTCCCCTTGAACTAGGCCTTTTTTTTTTTCTAACATTTTATTACTATTTTTTTTATTATTTTTACTATTTTTTTGTCACTCACCCCTCCGATTACATCATTTTACTCACCCCTATGATTTTGCTTTAAATTTCAACAATTTTTGACTGGCACCTTTTTTTACTCACCCCTACGATTTCGCTTTAAATATTCAGCAATTTTTCCCTAGTCGCTTGATTGGCACCTTTCTTTTACTCACCCCTACGTTTCCGCTTTAAATTTCAGCAACATTTTGCCTAGTCACTTGACTGGCACATTTTAAATTTCAGCACTTTATATTTCCCGCCTAGTCGCTTGACTGACCCCGTCTTTTTTTATTATTCATATCCTAACAGTGGACACCGGTCCGTAGTGGCGGTATGGGATAATCACCCCCGGTCTTTGAACTAAAGAAAACTTCCAAAAAAAAAAGAAAAGCTTTGAAAGAAATTAAAATTGAACTAAGTTAGGGAGCTTAATTAATTTGTTTTGCGGGGTAGATTTTTCAAAAGGGTTGGTTTAGGCACACATACAACACCCGGGTCTTAGTATGGCAGCAGCCCCTAGTGGTGATGATCCAGAAAAGTCCCAACCCACCTAGTATCTGAGAAGGCGCTTGCGCCGGAGGTATATCGGGGGGGTTCTCATTCCGAAGCTTAAAACCCTTGGGGAGCGCGCTAGCGAGTTATACCGGACACAATCCTTTAGGTGCGGTAAGGAGAGAATCGATCGCCCTAAAACAGCTTAGTTCCTGGAAGCCTAGCTTCCATAAAAAAACCAAAAAGAGACTCATTTCGGGCATTAGTGGCTGCTGTTCTCTATTTTGGAGAGGCAGTTTTTGCCTGGCGCATGTATTAGTTACGCCAGTGTAAAAACACTGGATTTTATAACTGGTGCAACTAATAGTTGCGCTAGCTTTAAACTCCCAACCTTTACCTTGGCGCAACTAATAGTTGCGCTAGTGTCAAAGTCCTCCCCTGCAACCTTGGCTCAAGTATTAGTTGCGCCAGGTCCGTTTGGCAGCACCCAACCCGAATCCTTGGCCCTTTCCACCTCCCGAGTTGCCCAATCAGTGTGCATAGTACCTTGTTTAGGCCCCGCTATCTTCGACACCCAATACGCCCCCGCCGGTCAAGAGAAGGCTACTTCTTTTTGGCTCATTTCGGGGGATTGGGTCGTTTGCCGCAATTTTCATGTCTTTAATAGATCGAAGGTTCTCCTTCGATTCTTTCGAAGTGCATCGAAACCGTCATCGTGGGTCTTAAATTAAGGTACGAGAGCCACCCGAAAAGGGAATTCCAAAGCCTCGGAACCTTTATTTTTCAAAACGTTTTCATAAAAATTCAAAAAAATATAATCAAAACACAAATAATATTTAGTTTATGGTGCCGGCACAATGGCATCATCTTACCCTCCGTCGTCCCGTAGGGAAAGAAGGAGGAGGATTTTTGGGCCTTATCTAAGGCACCCTTACCCGACCCGCTCCCAAAGAATGTATTGGGTTGTGGACCTGGCCTACGCCGATCCCAACTCATCCCCACCACATTCTCCAACCCACTCCCATTCGGGAGAAATCTTTTCCACCATCCCCCTCACCCAACCCCCTTTTACCGTTACCGGCCCATTCGGCGCCCCCATATTCCCAACTACTACCCCCCAAAATATCCAAAGTCTAACCCCCCATTCTCCATCGTTTGCCCAAACCATGCCCATGCCAAACCTATTCTCCCAAGCCACATCCATGCCCCAATTCCCATCATCCCCCTATAGACCCAATCGACCCACATTCACATACACCACTTCAACCTTATCCAACCCCCCACAAGATCCTCCATCCGTCTGGGTCATGCCCATTTTTACCAGGGCCATGCCCAATTTTCCTCATCCTTCCCCATCATGCCCCCCATCATCCCAAAATACATCCCTTCATCCACCCCATACACCCCCACCTACCGTGGCCATGCCTAATTTTTCCACCACCTCCATCTCATCTATACCCCATCACCCCTTGAATCCACCATCCACATCCCGTCCTCCTTCCATGGCCATGATGGAGGAGATGTTCCAAGCCTACTCCTTATGGAAGGCTTCTCAAAACACCCCCTCTCCTCCACACCCCATGAACCTATCCCATACCCTAGCCAACCTCCATGCTTCACTCCCTTATGACCCCCATCAACCTCCCATAATCCACACCATCCAAACCCCCATCACCCACATACCCCAAGGCCCATTGGCCCAAACCCCATTTTCCCACACATCTCAGGGCCCCATGGCCCAATACCCCACCATCCATGATCCCTAGGGCCCCATGGCCCAATACCCCACTACCCATCATCTCCAAGGCCCATTGGCCCAAAACCCCATTACCCATATCCCCACGGCCCATCGGGCCAGATCCATCAAGGGCCCATGGCCCAGACCCAACAAGGCCCACTGGGCCAGACCCATCAAGGGCCCATGGCCCAGATTCAACAAGGCCCATTGGTCCAAACCCATCAAGGCCCATTGGGCCAGACTCACCAAGGGCCCATGGCCCAAACCTACCCAGGCCCATTGGCCCAAACTTATCCAGGGCCCATGGCCCAAACCTACCAGGGGCCCATAGCCCAAACCCATCAATGGCCTATGGCCCAAAATGATCAAGGGTTCATGGTCCAAACCCAAACCCCACACTCATACCTTCCACAATACCCCCAACACCTAACTCAACCTTCACAGCTGGGTCAAACCCATACCATCCCCCAAACCCAATTCCCCCATGGCCCCACACCCCAAGGCCACCCCCAAACCTTCCCTCACACCCAATGGCCCTATCCGACCCCACTTCAAAACCAAAATCCCATCACCCAACAAGCCTTTCCACACCCCCAATGGGCTCACCCAACCCCTACTCATGTCATTCCCATCCAACCCATGCAGCAACAAGTTGAGAATCCCGTCTTCACTACACATTACTCCGATCAGCAGTATGAAGAGGACGAGATTAGGAATAGCGGGGCCTATGCTGGGGCATTGACCAGCCTCAACCCTCCACCAGTAATTGCCCCCCTTAGTAGCCCAGAGTGAAGTCCAGCCAATTATCAGAAAGCAGCTCTCGTGTCCAAAGAATCAGAGCAGCTGAAAGAACAGTTAGACAAAATACAAAAACAGCTGATGAAAATGGGTGGTGTTGAAATCCACGCCACGGACTTCATAGACCTATGCCAGTTTGCTGAGGTCCTCTTGCCCCCCAAATTTAAAATGTCAGTATTCGACAAATACAATGGCACAGGCAACCCAATAACACACCTCAAGTCTTATTATGGGGACATGTGCCAGTACAGGGGGGACGAAAGACTGCTAATAAAAGTCTTTCAGAAAAGCTTGACCGGACCAGCCCTGAGGTGGTTCACATCCCTTGAACCCTCGATGATGAAGACATGAAAAGATTTAGCGCATTTGTTCCAAGAGCAATACGTCTATAATACTGATATTGAACTGTGCAAGTCTGATTTGGCCCGGTTGAAGCAGAATCCAAATGAGACTTTCAGTGACTACTTAGGGCGGTGGAGAGCACTGGCAGCTCAAGTCAGAAATAGAATACCGGATGATGAGCAGATAGAGATAATTTCAAAGAACACTCTGCCAGTAATCTCTGATTTTCTTGTATACCAACAACAGTCTAGTTTTGCTGATTTGGTGAGGAATGCCAACCGCTGTGAGGATGCCATCCGGGAAGGGCGGTTGAGTAAGAATACATCAGGGGGCCCTAGCGGGGTCAGAAGATTTTCTGAGCAGTGGAACGAAAAGAGAACAGGGGGCGATGTCCAGAACATAGCCAACACCAGGCCCAATAATAATACTGCTCCGTTTCAATTTCAGGCAGCCCCACCAGCACCTATTAGGCCTGAGCAGATGCAAAGAATGGGGAATGGGGAAGGAATGCAAATGACCCTAGAACAGAGGAGAGCCCGCTACGACCGAGTCTTCACACCTCTGGGGCAATCTTTAAGTGTACTTTTGCCCCTATTAGTAGAAAAGGGATTGATGGCTATCCGTCAATCGCAACCTCCACCTTACCTGATCCTAAAGAACTATGACCCAAATACCCACTGTAATTTTCATCATGGTCCGGGTCATCCTACTGATCGCTACTTCCCATTGAAGCACGCCATCCAAGATTTGATCGATGCCAGGAAAATCATTCCCCCTGCACCTTCTCAGCATGCTAATATTCATCAAGTACCACTACCCCCACATCCTATCGGAGGAGCAGGTCCCAGACCCACCATCGGAATGATAGAAGATGAGGAGGAGTTCGAATTCGACCCATCTGATTACATCAGTGATTGGGAGAGTTATGTAGTGCCACTGTTAAGAAACGTTGAAGAAAGGAATATAGGGGTAGTTGAACCCCTAAATTTGTCAGATTATTTCCCCAATCCGACTCCACAAATTGAACCCTTGGATCTCAGGGCATACTTTCCATCGCCCACACTCGTCAATTACGTGAATATCAATGCATACCAACCATACACCACAACCCCCATCAATTACCCAATGAGCCAACAGGCCCCCAATCCTACACCCGCACCGCCAGTCATCAATGGCCTATGCCCACCCCGTTTCAACTACCACCATACACCACAGCCTCCATCAATTACCCAATGAGCCAACAAGCCCCCAATCCCACTCCAACACCCATCAGTTATCAATGGCCTGCACCCACTCCATCACCCCCGACAAGTTCTACCACCCTGGTCAATTACCTGATGGCCCATCAGACCCCCCATCTGCCGCCAACACCCACTAGCTATCAAAGGCCTACTTTCACCTCTTTCCCTCTAATGCCACCACCCTCAAGCTCCACCACTCCCATTTGGCCCAATCTTTCCACCCAACCCACTGCCACCGGGGTGAATCAAGTATTGCCCACGCCTCCTGAGACGTCAGTGCAAGTACCTCAAGAACCGGTAGCCATACCCCTCAAGCTCTCGGGACCCACATATGATCCTCATCAGGTCCCGCTAAGCTACGAATAAATAGATATCAATATCGACGATAGCAACAGAGAGGGGGCAGTAGATTTTGTTACCAGATCAGGGAGGATATCAAAGTAGCCCGAAGCACCAGCAGCAGCATAGGCCCAACCCGAAGGAAAGTAAGAGAGCACTGTGAATCCATTTGAGAAGATGAGTCGAGAACATATACTGGAGACTCAGTTGAGAAGAATGCCTGCCCATATCACTGTATGGGATCTGTTAATGACGTCCCCACTCCATTTTTAAGCATTAATGGGGGCGTTAAAAAATGCGCATGTATCACTCCAAGTTAGCCCAGATGAAGTCGGGTAGATAATTGGTCAAGTGATGGCTCCAAATGCCATTTCATTTTCAGATGCCGATTTACCTGAGGAAGGAGGTAGCCACTCAAAATCTTTGAATATAACCGTTGAATCCGGAAATATGATTATCCCCTTGGTACTAATTGATAATGGGTCTGTATTGAATATATGCCCATTGAGAACTGCTACCAAGATTGGGGTTGAATCGTGCATGTTAAGGCCCACCAAAACCAGCGCTAGAGGGTTTGACAATACCAGGAGAGAAATAATGGGAGAAGTTGATCTTGAGCTGTTGATAGGGCCAATGACCTTTTCCATCTCGTTTCAAGTCATGGATATCAAATCCTCATTTAATCTGTTATTGGGGCGCCCATGGCTACATGAAGTTGGAGCCATACCTTCCACATTGCACCAGAAGCTCAAATTTGCATCTGGGTATAAGATTATCACGATAATTGGAGAGGAGCACAGTGAGAAAGAAAAGGCCGCCAATAGTGTTGAAAAACCCAATATGCCGGATGTACCACACACCGCTGAGGATGTCGACCTCCACAGTTTTGAGTATGAGGTGTCAGCTATACTCCTAGAACCCATGGAGGGCATCATGTCTAAAACGGGAGGCGGTATGGAAGCGGTAGTGGCAATGCTCCAAAAGTGGGGCTATCAGAAAGGAAGGGGTCTAGGACCCAAATTACAAGGCAGAAGAGAGCCAGTTGTGGCTAAGGGATAAAAGGTAAGATTCAGGCTAGGATATAAGCCCACAGAGCAAGAGGTCTGAGAGGCCAAAGAGAAAGCCAGGGTCGCTGCGGTTGCAAGAGCTTAAGGAATTAACATAGAGGAGAAACCTCACCCTAGGCCACACATCAGGGATTCCTTTGTCAGCGCAGGGGTCGTAAAAATCGATCAAAATGGGGCAACCCATTTAACCCCACACAAACCCATTGCCCCAGTCCATCCCACCAATCCCCAGATCTCCCATCCTAGCTTGGAGATAGACTTGGCCGCGTTATCCCTTTTCGAGGAACGACGGTCGGTATTTGAACAAGCCCCCCCTGTGGTGAATCACCACAAAACTGACTTATCATTTGAGGACATGATCTCAGACGAAATGGGGATCAATATGATGGAGGTTGACTCTAATGAGGCTATCAGTCAGCACCCTCCATCCCAACAGGTAAAGAAGCGGCCCCTCAGGTACACAACTGGGCATCTTTGCCCCAAACTCTAGAAGCAGGAAGTGGCCTAAAATTTGGCGCCTGTTTCCTAAAAAAAAACCACCTATAAAAAGTGAGATAAGCCCTTGGCAGGCAATACCTTGTGTATATAGCAACCCGCATTGCCAAGGGCCCGTCTCCGAAGAAAATGAAAATCTCAAAAACATAGAAGAAAATAAAAAATCTCAAAAATATGGAAAAAACACAAAATCCCAAAAACATTGAAAAAATCCAAAGTCCAAAAATATTGTCATTTAAAATTCCAGAAAATATCCCACAAAAGGATGCCTTAATCAAAATGCCCGTCCCACGTGAAATCGACCCCTTCCCTGTAGAAATATAAGAAGAGGTAGGGATCATGAGTCTGGACGAGGATATCCCCTTCGAGGAACTCCCCAATGAGCTCCTTGACCGATTTGCCAACTTTGAGCATGGCCCTACCCCCATTGTCGAAGAGACCGAAGACGTCAATCTAGGGATTGAGGAGGTTCCCAGGATAACCAAAATCGGAACGTCACTATCTCCTGAGGAAAGAAAAAGAATGATTGACTTCCTTCCGTCATACCAAGATGTTTTTGCCTAGTCTTACGAGGACATGCCTGGTCTGGATACTGATTTGGTTGAGCATGAGTTGCCCCTCTACCCTGATATGAAGCCAAATAAGCAGAAGCTGAAACGTCTTCGACCCGAATGGATGCTGAAAGTCAAAGACGAGGTCATCAAGCAGTATGATGCGAGCAGTGGCTAGCCAATATCGTACCCGTACCAAAGAAGGATGGAAAGGTCTACATGTGCATCGATTTTCGTAATTTGAACAGAGTAAGCCTGAAGGATGATTTCCCATTACCACACATCGACATCTTGGTTGATAACACAGCTAAGCACGGGATGCTTTCTTTTATGGATGGATTCTTAGGATACAATCAGATCAAAATGGCAGAGGTTGATCGTGAGAAGAAAGCGTTCATTCCCCCCTGGGGAACATTTTGCTATCGAGTCATGCCATTCGGGCTGCAGAATGCCGGTGCAACGTACCAGAGAGCTATGACTGCACTATTTCATGACACGATGCATCGAGAGATTGAAGTATATGTCGATGACATGATAGCCAAATCACCGGAGTGAAGTAACCATCTGGTAAACCTTCAAAAGCTATTTGAAAGGCTGAGGAAGTATCGACTACGTCTGAATCCACAGAAGTGCGCATTTGGTGCTATGTCAGGGAAACTGCTAGGGTTCATCGTTAGCAGGAGGGGGATTGAGGTCGACCCAATCAAAGTCAAAGCCATCACTGAAATGCCATCGCTATCTACTGAGAAAGAGGTTAGAGGGTTTTTGGGTAGAATACAATATATCAGTCGGTTCATTACACAACAAACTCCAATCTGCACGCTGATCTTCAAGTTACTAAGGAAGAATTTGCTAGTTGATGATTGTCAGGCAGCGTTCGAAAAAATCAAAAGCTACCTCCTTAATCCACCAGTTTTGGTACCACCTGAGCCAGGGAGACCACTCTTGATGTATCTCTCCACGACGAAAGTTTCAATAGGATGTGTCCTGGGGCAGCACGATGAAACAGGAAGAAGTGAGCATGCCATTTACTATCTGACCAAGAAGTTTACTGATTACGAGATGCACTACTCTCATTTGGAGAAAGCCTGCCTAGCTCTTGTATGGGCTACTCAAAGGCTCCGCCACTATTTGTTATCCCAGGCCATTCTGCTCTTGGCCCGAATGGACCCTTTAAAATACCTATTTGAAAAGCCAGCTCTCACTGGACGAACTGCACGGTGGCAACTTTTATTATCTGAATTTGACATCACATACATCACTCAGAAATCGATTAAGGGGCAGGCGCTTACTGATCATCTTGCTGATAATCCTTTACCTGATTATGAGCCTTTGAGAACTGAATTCCCAGATGAGGATATCTTGTTCATGACGGAAGACGATACAGAAGAAGCAGAAGAATCATGGGTAATGCACTTTGGTGGGGCAGTAAATGTCGAGGGCTAAGGAGTTGGCGCCATCCTAATTTCACCAAAAGGATCCCATGTACCGGTCTCTATCAAGCTTAACTTCCCTTACACTAACAACATGGCTGAATACGAAGCTTGCGCCGTTAGTCTGCAGGCGGCTCTCGATCTGAATGTAACTCACCTTCGAGTATTTGGCGATTCATAGTTAATCATATGTCAGACGAATGGTGACTGGAAGACGAAAGATGAGAAACTGATCCCCTATCATGAACACCTCGAGGATCTGATAGCTTGCTTCTAAGATGTGACTTTCTCATACGTCCCCCAGATAAGGAATCGCTTTACCGACGCATTAGCAACTTTGGCGTCGATAATTGAAATCCCCTATGGTGTTGAGATGAAGCCGATCGTGATCGAGCAGAGGAATGAGCCAGCCTTTTGCCTCCAGATTGAGGAACCTATAAAGCCTGATGATGAGCCACCTTGGTTCTCAGATATCAAGAATTTCCTCGAGACTCTAACTTTCCTAGAGGGTACATTCAAGACAGACCGACGAACCATTCAACGTTTAGCGGTAGGTTACGTCATTTGCGAGGGATGCCTCTACAAGCGATCATACAATAACATCTTACATAGATGCCTCACTGAAAGTGAAGCGGTCGACATTATGAAAGAAATCCATGTGGGAGTATGCGGAGCCCACGTCTGCGGTCACATGCTCACCAAGAAAATTCTACGGCAAGGATACTTTTGGACCACTATAGAATCAGATTGCTGCAAACATGTTCAAAAATGCTACAAGTGTCAAGAACACTCCAGTCTGATACACGCTCCTGCCATTGATCTTCACTGCATGACCACTCCTTGGCCATTTGCTACCTGGGGCCTTGACATTGTCAGAATGATTAATCCAAAAGCATCAAACGGACATCGGTTCATCCTCGTCGCCATTGAATACTTCACCAAGTGGGTAGAGGCGGCGTCATATACCAACATCACGGCCAGTCACATCGAATAATATTGTGTGCCGATTTGGAGTATCCAAAGATATCATCACGGACAATGGCACAAACTTTGCGAATAAGCGCATCCGAGACTTTTGCGAGCAATACAAGATCAAGCACCATCGCTCGTCCCCTTATCGGCCTCAATCTAATGGAGCCGTGGAAGCTGCGAACAAGACAGTCGTCCACATCCTCGAGAAAATGGTCATCACTTATCGAGATTGGAGCAAAATGTTGCCATTTGCTTTGTGGGCCTACCGAACATTGATCCGTACCGCTACAGGGGCAACACCATTCTCCCTTGTGTATGGAACCGAGGCCGTCCTCCCGGTAGAGGTTGAAGTACCCTCACTCCGAATCCTTATGGAATCAGGCTTACCCGAAGCAAAAGGAGAGAGATCACGCTTTGATCAGCTGAACTTATTCGATGAGAAAAGAATCCTAGCCTTGTGTCACACTCAAGTTTACCAAGGGCGAATCGCACGCGCTTACATGAAACATGTCTGCGGTCGAGATCTGAAGGTAGGAGACACTGTGCTGAAGAAGATCTTCCCATCCCTCCATGCCAATCCAAGGGGAAAATTCAAGCCAAACTAGGAAGGACCTTACGTCATCCGAGAAGTGCTGCTGGGATACGCCATCCGCCTCACCACCATGGACGGAGATAATCTTCCTGAGCCCATCAATGCTGGATACGTCTGACGGTTCTACTCTTAGTCAATCACGATAAGGTAAGTATTGGTGAAACAGATACGTGACTGCTTAAGAACCACCCAAAAGAGGCCATCATTCCAAGCACTGTAGCCCAAAAACATCCCTAAAAATGATGATATCCTTTGCTATCCCATTTGAGCCTGGGCCTTTCTTTCAATAAACCCATTCCCCTAAATATATATATATATACGTGCACATATACCAAAAAAGGGAGAGAAAAGATGAAGTAGAGTCACTATCAAAATCCAAAAAAATTGAAAAAGCAAAACCTCAAAAAGAGATTGCTTGAAATGAAGCAAAAAGAACAAAAAAATGTAGAAGAATCACGGGGCATGTACAGTAAAAAACACCCGAGGAAGAAAGTATGTTGAGAAAACTGAAGCCATATCAAGGAAATCCTTTTAACTCAGCATACCTTCAAATCCTAACCTAACCCATGGCCAAGCTACACCCTGAAGGATGCCCTCTTTGTAGGTTCGCAAGCAGTCATAATATCTGTTAAGTCAACATGAGCCAAGTCGTGAGATGACACCAGAACCCTGTCCAGCCGGCTATGACGGAATCGACGTCTATGTCGTGGCTTTTGATATAATAATAATAAAAATAATAATAAAATAAAAATACAATCTCAAAGCAAGATGGACGTAGTGAAAACCCGAAAGGGCATTACGAGTAAAAACAGCGGGCTTGTGCGGACCAGGTGAAAACCCGAAAGGGCGCCACGGGTAAGAAAAGAGAGATAATAAAAAAAAAAGAGAGGAAAAATTGAAAAAGAAAGGTTTGGACTGATTGAGAAGATTGATGTTTGAGGACCCCTTTTGTTACTCTTCCTGTACCCTCTTGTCCGAGTGGGCCGCTCATGCTAGTTCAAATCAGGTCCCGACCAGAATTGTCTTGGTGAAACCCGCACCGTCAAACGTATGACCCAAGGCAAGGAGAAAGGTTTAACTCAATCTAAAGGGATCAATATTCCGGCCTTGGCAAAATTTGGAAACCCATCCAGGTCCAACTCCAAAAAGGGGGGGTCGACCATGCTCAAAGGTGGATCCAAGGTTTCTCAAAATATCACCCAATGATTAAGGCAAAAAAAAAAAAAAAAAAAAAGAGAGAAGAAAGAGGAGATAATACATAAACCAAAAGAAATAGATCTGTATAGATGTATATAACTGCCTTTTGTATCACTTGCACCACATCTTAAAAAAAGCCAGTGTGATGACTGGCGTGTTTTCCTTTTTACAAGTATAGAAAAAAAAAAAAAAAAAAAAAATAAATATATATATATATATATATATATATATATATATATATATATGTATACCAAAAATGTGTGTATCTGTAAAGGGGTTTTCTACGCCCCTTTTTTTGTGTATATGATCTGTACAAAAAGTTCTGTGTGCAGGAAGGAGTCAACGGCCCAACTCGCGCTTCAAAGCGCTAATCTCAGCATAAAGATCATCCTCTCAGACATTCCTCTCAGTCAGCCAACGACCATGCAGGCTCTTGAACCTCTTCCGAGAAGAGTCGGCGGCTGCAAAAGCAACGCTTAGTGATTCCTTGAACCGGAGAACCTCGCTCTCCACTGTGTCTGCTCTGACCCGCTCGCATGCCAAGAGTTCTTGCAGTACCCTCTTCTCATCCACCAATAGCTCGATACGGGTTCGGAGTGCCGCCTCTTTCTTTGGCCAGGGGCCTCCAGTATCAATGATCTCGGACAAATCCGGTCCATCAGCGGCAGGCCGCTCAGTCAACAGCCAAGCCTCATACTCAGGAGAAGTTCTAATTGAATCTCCCTGCTCAAAATCACACATCAGGGTCGACTGTCGCGTCTCCCAAAGAGCAGAAATCCAGTCTATGTCCTCAGAGGATCCCCTAGAAACGATCAAATCGCATAAAGAGGGTCTGGCCTCACAAGGCACCTGCTGAGGATAGCCAAACTGACGCAACACCCGAAAGGGGAAGTAGAAGGTACTGTCGGTCAATTCTAGGAGGGTGATACCCTCATGGTCTCTAGAACGAATCACTGGGAAGGTCCGATCCAACCAAGAAAGCCTCCATGTCAGCTCAGCATCGACCAACCCTGGGGGAGTAAGTGGCATCTACCGAAAAAACAGCGGGCCACTTCACCTCGAGCAACATAGAAGCGAGGCACGGGCCCCAAAGCGGCAAAATGCTCACCCAGCCAGACCTGGAGCAATAAGGGGCATCCTCGAAGGCTCTCCACTTTACCCAAGGTAAAAGAATCAAGGCATCGGTACAGCTCGGCAAGCACCAAATTCATCATGGACCGGCTCGCCTCCAGCTCCATCAAAATATCGCAAACTGCCAATGAGAAGCTTTCTCCCCCGGTATAGAAGAGGATTTCAGAGATGAGACCAAGTGCTAGAGCCTTCACGTTAAAGACATTCCTAACAGGCAATTTTCGGAGGCTTTCATCACTGAAAAGTTATTTGAGGAATTTTAGCGAACACCTTGTGGGCCCCCCAATGAGACTTTTCTCATACTCGGATTTCTTCAAACTGAGAGTAAGGTGAACGGATCTGGAATGCCCTGGTTTAGGCATGACTCTTGCAAGGTCCCTATGAAGCTTCAGGCCAAACAGATTGGATAGCTCCTCAAGGGTTGGGGTCAACTCCCGCTTCCCAAAATGGAATACATGAAGGTTCACATCCCAGCACGATGCGGCGGCATGAAGGAGCTCCCACTGAGGAGGAATCGCTAAGAAAGAAGGAAGGCGAGATAGCCCAAGGCGCCCCAAGTCGGCGAGCTCACTCTCGTTCAAACTCCCTAACCAAGCCGCTAGGAACTTGGGCCCCAAGCCCGACAAAGAGGATACATTGCTCCGGACCCTCCACGTAAGGGAGGGTTAGGAGGCGGATCCATGAACGTACAAGGATCTTTTGGGAAGATAAGAATCAATGTAGGAAGATGGACCCGCCTTGGAGAAACAAGAGATAAAAAAATGCCGGTCAAAGGAGCCAAGTCAAACACAAAAGAAACAATTTTTGGGTCAATTCGGGCATATAAGGCCCCACTGCCCGCAGGCCAAAGCTGGCGCATCTAATAGTTGCGCCAGAGCATTTGAATCCCCATGTTGGCCTGGCGCAACTAATAGTTGCGCCAGACTAAAACCCCCCCCTCCAGCAGTTTCAAGGCCGAACTGAAGAGGGGACTTCTGCCCTATTTTGTTGGTTTTTATATATGTCGGCATTTCTGACCATCAATGACTTGTGGATTATTTTATTATGTGCAGGATTGATCCTACATGGAGGCATGTGACCCAAAAAGCCACTTTCTAAAAAGAGTATGAAGCAGGCACATCCTGCAGAGAAATAGATTTGATACCAAGCAAGTAGAGCATAAAAATCAAAGCAAGACCATTTCCCAAATAATTATAAAAATCATCAAATTTGTCTCTCAAAAGTGCCACACCAACCATTCTCTAAATTGTTTAAAAATAGATCCCAAAATAAAATTCAAAATGCAGAAGAAAACTAATGGCCTATTCCTTGCTCGCTCCCTTAGACTTCTTGCGACAGCGAGAGGAGCTCTGATAGGTCCTCATGTCCCCCACTCTAGACCATGCCTGCGAAATCCTACTGAGCAGGGAACGCGACTCCTTAGCCCGCGCACGCTGCAAGGCACGGTCAAGGACAAAATTAGTCAAGGGGCCAATAATAAAAAAAAAAAATGAGAGAGGAGTTGAGCAGCCAGGAACTCACCGTCTCCACCTCCCGAAGCTCTGCCAGATGACGATGGTACTTCACATATTCCATAGCCGAGTTGAAGTCCTACGATACAGAATTCAATTGTTAGAACACTCCCAAAAGCATGTACCGAAGGAAACCAAAATAAAGGAGAGGAGGCTCATTTGAAAACTCACCCCAGGGACCACCTCAGGAGGAGGAACGCGGGCCACCTTGGCAGAGAGCCGTGCCTATTAGTCCACATCGGCACAGAGATCTCAGAGGAAGCCATCGTCCAGATGCCGAAAGGTCCCATAAGCTACAGATGGACCCCCACCAGGGACACCAGTCTGAGAGGTACCCGACGGACCTACACCTGATGAATCGTCGCCCAAGGGACCCACACCAGAAGGACCAGCACCAGAGGGATCTACAGCACTCGGCCCACTTTCTTCGTCCGAACCATCTCCCGGAGCAAACTTTGAACCAAATGAGAGTCTATTCAGATAAGACTCAGGCCGAGTAAAAAGCAAAATAGAAATTAATCTAAGCGGAGAAGAGGTTACCTGACCAAGTGGACCCCTGAACGCAAGGAAATTAGCGCTAGGGACAAAGCGCGACAGGATGAACTGATAGGGGAGGCACTCGTACCAAGCATGATAATCCCCAGGCACATGGAGAGCGCGAATAGGGAACCCATTGTTGAAAAAGGCCGCTGTCAACTCCTCAATGCTGCCAACAGGGCTCCAAACATCAACCGGTGGATCCACGGGTATGGCATAGTAGCCCTGGAACTGATGCACCACCCTCTCCCCCAAATAATAGCATTTGGCCCATGCTCCATAAAAGAAGACGATGCGACGGGAGGCACCCACGGCTGCTCGGTCCCAGAAAGGGGGACGTCAGGTACGGATCAGGGAGGATCTGCTCAAAATCAAAGGGGGACCAAATAAGCAACGCCTCAATCAAAAGAAATGCTCAAGCTGAAAGTAAACTAGGGTTGAAATTATCACCTGCTCAGGCACCATCAAATCAAGCTGGGACCTTAGGCCCATCTCCAGGTGCTTTAGGCCCACGTCACGGCGTCGGGTTTGATGCCAGTTTCTGAGAAGGGGATAGGTGAGCACCTCCGTGAAAAGGAGTGGGCGCCCAGGGTGAAAGTGGTGGTATCCCATACCTGAAAAAGGGGCATGGCACGAGAGCAGGTCAGCAATATAAATGGATCAGTCAGAAAAGAAAAATGAGGAGTAAATGATAGTGATAACAAGAGCGAAGGGGTGAAGAATTACCTCCAGAACGACCCAAAATCCCACGGCAGAGTTCAAATCTCCAGTTGTGACTCAGGATAAATTGTACATCAGCCAGGCGTATCCCGCCCCTCCCCAGTCATGCCTGGGAACATCGCCCCAATTATCCATCACACTCAACAGGGCCAGGCTGACCCGTCCCCCACTGGCATTTGTAAAAAGAGTCTTACCCAGTAGGAGTAGGAGGGTGATGCGAGCTAGAACGATCGCCCGCTCTGGCGCGATGTAAAGCACCCGATCTGGTTGGCCCAAGTCCACCAGCTCATCAGCAGAAAAGAGGGAGGTCAGCCAGGACATTTTGACCTCTGTGCCATGGGTCTGCCCACAAGGGGGATAGGCCTCGATCAACCGTATGATGTCCTCCCGGCTTGGTACCGCCAAGGTGGATATCGGGACTCCGCCAATCCTAATGCCAGTAATCATGGCCCAATCAACGGGCGTCAGCGTCAGCTCTACATACGGCATGTGAAACGTCATGGTCTCGGGATGGAACCGCTCAATAAGGGCCTTCAAATAGGCGGCATCCGCCCTCATGGCAGGGCAGGACAAGAACTCCTCGAAGCCCACCTGCTCCAACAAAACTTTCACCACGGGAGGGACATAAAGGTAGAACTCATGGAAATCAAGCCACCCCTTGTGGAACACAATGTTGGGCAGCTCCTGCACCCAAAAAAAAAAATATATACACATCAGATAGCAGAGGTGATAAAAAAAAAAACTGCGCAAAGGAAGGAAACTGAACTTATCTTTTACCTTGCCCGCTATTCCGAAATTGGAGATGTGAGTGTGCTGCTGATGGAGGACGCCGACCCGGGCAGCCTCACCCTGCATCTCGAGCCATGGGCCCGCTCTTCGCTCCACGCAGAGAACTGCTCTCCTCGCAGACCATACACTATCTCGGGCCCCTCCTCGTGGTCCTCCTCGGGAACGTGCTCATCACCGCTCGGCATGCTGGGGCAACAAAGCAATCACGTCAGAACAGATCAATGATAAAGGGCCATGGTATCCTATGCTGCAAAAGGGGAGGTAAGTAGGCTCACATTTCCTCTTTCTTTTCACATATTAAAAAAAATAAAAAATGAATGGGAGATACACATGCAAAAAATAAAATAAAATAACAAAAACAACAAAAAAAAAACCTTTTTTAGGCTGAAAACGCAAAACAAAAAAATCTTTTCTTCAGAAAAGGATAATAAATGAAAATTTCCCTTTCTATCTTTGAAAATAAAGCAAGTTAGAAGCAAATAAAATCATTCTTTTATCACTCTAAAATCTTTCTTTCTGTTTAGAAAAGAAGGGGGGTCCTTCATTTTATGTTCCTAAAATAAAAATAAAAATAAAAATCCTTTCTTTATGCCTTTGAAAACATAAAAACAAAAAAGGTCTCTTTCCTTCTGTTTAGAAAACCCCGAAAAAAAAAAAAAAAAAAAAAACAAAAAGGTTCTCCATTTTTATGTTCCTAAAATCATAAAAACAAAAATCCTTTCTTTATGCCTTTTAA
Source organism: Chloranthus sessilifolius (assembly GCA_021018995.1). Taxonomy (NCBI): domain Eukaryota; kingdom Viridiplantae; phylum Streptophyta; class Magnoliopsida; order Chloranthales; family Chloranthaceae; genus Chloranthus; species Chloranthus sessilifolius. Next base: position 73,218,582 of record CM037592.1, on the reverse strand, counting down.
AAAAAAGATCTCCTTCTGCCATGTAAAAAAAAAAGAGGAAAAAGAGAGGAGGATATATAAAAAAAAAAGAGGGAAGAAGGGGGAAATCCTTTTCATGGATCATAAAATAAAAAAAAAAGAAAGAAAGAATCCTTCTTGCATACTATAAAACAAAAAAAGAGAGAGAAGGCAAACACCGAAAATCCTCCTTTTGTGCCCATAAAACCAAAAAAAAATCCCTCTTTTACAAAAAAAACAAAAACAAAAAAATATTACATAGATGAATACTTTAGTTTAAAAAAAAAAAACAACAAAAACAAACAAAACAAAAAAAGCATATATATTATGCATAAAAAAAAAAAAAAACATAAAACAACCAAAATAAGACGCCATTCATGGAATATCATTACCACGTCATAAATAGATATGCTCACAAGAAAAATAACCCATTTACCATCTAGAAATGCAAGATCATGATCATATTTGCATAAAAAAGCAAGAAAAATCAAGAAAAAAGAGGTTCTAAATGATTACCTTATGAAGAAGAAGGGGTCGTTGGTCTAGCGTAGGCCCGCGATCGATCCGCAAGCGAAAAAACGGCAAAAGGCACGCTAGAGGCAGTGTAAAGGAACCCTAAGGGGGGAGGGGGAACGGTTTTCGGTTTCAAAGAGGAAGAAGAGGAGGGGAGAATTCGAAATGAGGCCCCATTGCCCGAGTTCGGGTTGTTTATATACCCAGCCAAACCTGGCGCAACTAATAGTTGCGCCAGGCAAATGTTTGCCTTCCTTTGGCTTGGTGCAACTAATAGTTGCACCAGCCTATTTTGGGCCCCATAATGGCTTGGCGCAACTAATAGTTGCGCCAGGTACTATGGCCAGATCATAGGCCTGGTACGGGTCAAATGGGAAGACCGGTCCCCCCACTTCGTTTTGCTTGACTGTTCGGTCACTTCCGACCGATGCATGCGCTCCCAAGGCGGCTTTTCGGTCATCCTTCGATTTTCCCAGGAAGCCGTGCTAAAATAAGGACGGGCCAAGGTCAACAAGCACCACGGTCCTACACACAGGGAAAATCTAGAAAAATACAATCCCCACAAGAGAGCCGAAAAAATTCACGAGAAAAATCCACGTAAAACTCAAAAAAAAATCCGTGTAAAACTCCAAAAAAATCCACATAAAAATCCAAAAATTCACATAAAATAATAACTCCAAAACTCCAAAAAAATCCACATAAAAATTCAAAAATTCACATAAAATAATAACTCCAAAACTCCAAAAAAATCCACATAAAAATTCAAAAATTTACATAAAATAATAACTCCAAAACTCCAAAAAAATCCACATAAAAATCCAAAAATTCACATAAAATAATAACTCCAAAACTCCAAAAAAAATCCACATAAAAATCCAAAAATTCACATAAATTAATAACTCCAAAACTCCAAAAAAATCCACATAGAAATCCAAAAATTCACATAAAATAATAACTCCAAAATTCCAAAAAAATTCACATAAGATAATAACTTCAAAATTCAAAAAATCCCAGTTGAAAAATTCAAAATTGCAAAAAAATCCCAGCACACAAGCATAAAGCGGTAAAATGCCAATATTTTATCAGCAATGCAGCTGTGCCACATCAAAGTTTTGAGTCGGAGGTTCGCCTCGGATCTCTGGATCCCGCCTTAAGGCAGGAGCAACGGTGTCGGTCTCGGTCAAACAATCAATGTTTCCATCAGGTCAACTCCACCGCTAAATCTTTGCGACAAGCGCTTGGACTCATATGGACTTAAGTGCCTTAAGCTTCAGATTCTCCATTGAAAAAGGGCCAATCGTTGGTTGAAACCAACCTGTCAAGAATGTGATTATGTGTCAATCAAACTATGTGCAACCATGCATTCAGAAGGGTTCATTTCCCTATTATTTTTCACAGGCTTAAAACCTGTATAGGCAGCGGTATCCCTATAAAGTGTACGCCATGCGTCTGGGTATCCGTATGATGGTCGTTTATCCTCGTAAATTGTACTCGAGCGGGTCCGGGTCGGGGCTTCCATCGCCTTTGTTGTTGCTTATTGCCCCTAATGGGTGCATGCTTATGCATAGTTCATTGACGCTTATGATCATTGTTGGCAGAAACCAGGATTGGATGTCCCTTTTGGGTTAGCACCCGATAACTGGTTGGATCTGTTTAGTGGTATTTGAAGCTGGAAGCTCTGGGTTATGTAAATCTAAGGCGCATTTTGAAAAATGGCACGAACCCCTAAAAAGCGTTGTGATAATTATTCACTTCGCTCAGATGGTCATGCTAAATAAACTTTGGGATTGTTGGGTTTGCCCAAAAATCTCGAACCCTGCTTTCGGTAGGGGCACCCGCGAATAATCCAATAAGGTCACCAAATGCCTTGTAGGATTGGACGCAAACTGTGGAGCCTTGCGTATGTTTACTTCATGCCTATCTTTGAGCGTGGGTCAATCACCCCTCTTACTGACGAGGCTGTTGCATTCATAATGAATCTTAAACATCAATCACCTTCAAATCATCTCGAGAAGTGGATATTTTCCCCAGCTATTAGGCTTTCGCAACTATTGGGATTTCGCAACTCATTCCGCCTCGGTTATGCCCAATAATGTCGCTAAGCGCTTGGGAACTGATTACCTCGAGAAACGAATGATTAGCCTGGCACTCCAGGGCTTTCCTTTTCTCACCATGTTACTCACCTGATGTTTGAAATTCGTTCTGAATGCAGCGGACCCGTCAGTGATGCCTTGGGCCTCTTCGGATGTCTCTTTTCTTTGGCATACGATCATTAGTGATCGGATACCAAAGAGGGGCATCTGTAGACTCCCAAATTTGGCCCAAGGCTCAATCAAAACACCTTTCGAGAGAAGTGCATTTCCGAGCTTTTGAAGGCGTGTATGGGGTCCTTAGGAATCACCCTAGATCCCCCAGGAACCGACCCGACCCCTAGAACCCTTTTTAAACCCTAACCTAACCTTCCCAGGCAAAGATGAGGAGGGGTGCATGGGAACTAGCTATGACCCTCTACAACAACCAACTCTTATACCAGTAAAGAGTAGAGGTCGTTAGCTTTCCAACGAGCCAAGAATCGTCCCAATCAGAGATATATATCAGAAGATATGGTAGCCCGAACCCGGAGGGCAGGAAGGTAATTTAAAGGTGCCCCCCCTGGGATCTGGCGCGACTATTAGTCGCGCTAGGCTATTTCTCCCCAGAAATGGCCTGACGCAACTAATAGTTGTGCCAGGCATTAATTTTGCCTGGCACAAGTATTAGTTGCGCCAGGTCAATTCTCCCAGATGTTAAGCCTGGCGCAACTAATAGTTGCGCAAAGTTTAAAGGGTGGCCCCCACCCTGCGAGCTAACTTCCAGCACTGTTCCTCACTGTTTTACTGTGCTTTTACTTGGCGCAACTATTAGTTGTGCCAGGCATATGAATGGTAACATTAGGTTTTTACCTCGAATTTCATGTTTGGAGTTTGACTTGTTGACCACCTTAACCTTTGGGGTGTGTTTTGGTAGTCCTGTTGCACCCATTCCTTACCTATTTGCAACCCTCTAAGTGGCTTAAAGCCTCACCCCATCATCCACCATTAGAACCACCTTCACACCTTTCTAAGCTCTCAAAATCCTAGGAAACCTTAGATTTGAGATTACCTAATTGCTAACTCCAATTAGCATCTAAGTAGCCTCCTAATCCACTCCTTTCCTATAAATAGAGCCCCCCACCCCTTGGTTTAAGGGTTGAGAAATTTGCTTAAGAGAGAAAGAGCTCAAAGTGAGAAGTTCTTCCTCCCTTTTGTGCACTATTTTTACCCAAATTCTAGAACCTCCCAACCTTATTTCAAGCTTGTTCTTGCATCCAAAACCCTTAGCCTAGGTGTGTGTGATCCCCTAGCCTCCATTCCCTACCTCTTAGCTTTAAGTCCTAGGAGTTAGAACCCCATTCTCCACCATACGAAGCCTTCAAGAGCTCATCAAAGCAAGCCACGCAAGGCTCCTCTACGGTGCTACAAGGGCTCGAGGGCTCCGGCTCTCCCCTTTCTTCTCCTATCTCTTTCTAGCTCCCTCCATCCTCTCATTTGTACCATTACGCCGCTGATTTTTCGGTAGGAACGGAGGGGCACAAATAGGATTCTAAGCTCTTTTGGACAAGAGGAAGCTATTTTCCTTGCTTCTGCTTCATTTTATTATTGGCCATTATTAGAGACCGCGTTAAGCGGGTTGATCGGGTGCCTAACACCTTCCCGATCGATAACCGAAGCCCCTACCCAAGAGCCTTTGGTGTAGACCGGATTCAGAGTCACATTTTTAGCACTTAGGTGCTCATAAAAATGAACTAGGTATCCCGGGACACCAAAAGCTTCGGGTGGGGACTCTATATATTTTTCATCGTTAGAGAGCACATCGTCGCGACGGGGATAACATCGATTCCCACGGTTACACAACTTCTCTTTCTTTTAAAATTATTATTTTTTTTTTAATGGTTGCCACAGCCATACAACTGATACACTACTTTACTTAGATTTTCTCTCTTCTCCTCCTTCCACCAAATGTCAAACCCTGCTCACATATCTTCAACATCTTCTCCCTTACCTTCTGAAATGTTAGAGTGAGGGTAAGGCTGAATCAGGTCAAGAGATTTAGGTTCAATTACTCTGGTATTTAAAAAAAAAAAAAAGGATTTTTAAGGCTTAAAGAGTGTGTGCAAAGGGGCAGTTCAATAGGTATGAATTTCAAGCTCAAACTGTCCAAATGATGGCCTTAGATCATGTCCCTAATGTCATGAGTTCTGCTAAACAGTTTCAATTTGGGGATGCCTAACTTCTAGTGAAAAGGTTTGAGTCAGTCAGTTCCCAATGACACTCTTCAAATATTTTTTTTTGTATGGGCCCAAATCTCACTGGGTATGGTCTTCATTTGAACTCCTGAGACATGTTCTCACCTTTTTCTCTCCTTACTGGTTTACTATGTACTGATTGTGAAAAAATTTCTTAATGATCTCTTCATGGAAGTGTTGAATTTTTTTAAAAAGATTTCAGTATTAAATAGTCTACCATACATTTTAATTCTCAAAATTGCTTGGGTAGAATTTTACTTTATTTGTTTCAATCATGACTTAAACTGCTGCACTTAGTTTAACCATCCCATTGGTCTAACCTGCCACACCCCCAAACCTAATATAAACAGTGTCCTCACTATTTCAATATACATGAAGTGAGGTGCAACAGGGTATGCAAAGGCTTAACTATAGACAACAGAAAAATGAAAAGGTAGACCAATAAGTACACTGCAATTTAACACACCAAAGAAATTTCCATTAACAAAAGGGAAAATGTTACAACAGAGAAAAATTAATATAGATTTACAAGTATATGGCAGAAGAACACCATTATAAAACATTTATAACACCAACTAAAGAAAAACAATGACAAACTAACTAACTACACTGATTCCTACATGTGATCTGAATAAGAATCTAAGTCTATTGGGTCCCTGGCAGCTTTTTCTTTTCCTTTCTTCACACTATCAGCTAGTGCAGCACCGGCCTTGGTTCTTGTGGCAGCTGGTTTCTTGGGCTTGGTGCTGCTCTTCTCTTGGAAAGGCTCCTTGATAAACATCCCTTTGGGTGGTGTGGGGTTCATGACTAAGATGGTGGATGTGAGTGTCTAAACCAGGTGGGCCAACTGAGTAGCTCTCTGCTCATAAACTTTGTACAGTGACAGTGCATTATTAAACTGCTTCTGCATTATCTTCTTTTCTTTTGCATGGTCCATCCTTGCTTTCTCCATCAACTTCCAGTAATCAGACTACATAAGGGAAATCTGGTTGTCATAAAAATTCTGGACCATTGCATCGACAGAATCCACCACTATGTGTACATCCCTTTGCACATATGAATCAACATTCATAGATTTGCTGAGGGTGTAAAACTTGGGTATGGGGATGGCATTAGCAGGGACAATGGCCCAATTAGCAGGGTCATTAACATCCTCAAAAATAATAGGTAGCTCAGTACTTGTGGTGGGAGATGATGGTGGGCTAGAGGGAAGGAAGAGTGTCAGCTCCTCTTCAAGGGGTTCAGTCTAGGTGAAGGTTGAGGTGGAGGTAAATGGGGATAGGGCAAGCTCTTGCTCTTCATTTTCAAAATCTATTTGTGTGGCAGCATCTGCTGTTGCCACTGAAATTGAAGGGTCATATGAAGGAGGAGGGGTAGGTATAGGCATGGGTGTGGGTGGGGGTGTAGGTGGGCTAGGTTCAATGGGGGCTATGGTTGGTCGACGGGGTTTCTTTTTGTAAGTTCTTTTGATGATGGGAGTAGGTAGGGTAAATGGGAATGTGATTGGCATTGGAGCTGACACAAGGATGGTGGTGGTAATTGTGGAGGGTGTTGAAGTGGAAATGGTAGGCAGGGAAGCAGGAATGGAAGGTGGAATGGAGATGATTGGTGGCACAGAGCTGGTAGCAGTGGTTTCCATGGGAGAAGCTTTGGGAGTATCTGCTGATGGAATGGTTGGTACAGGTACTAAGGTTGCTAATGTAGTTGTTGTGGGTAACGTTGCTGAGCTGTTAGCAGAAGGTGCTGCAAGAGTGGAGGCCACAGGAGTAGCTGCTGATGGCTCCTCAGACCCTTCTTCTTCCCCATCAAAGTCATGTTAGTTTTCCATAGCTTCTTCCCAAACACTACTGGGGGAAATTCATCAGTTGGCTCACCCTCCTTCCAAACATATTATCCTCTCTTTAGCAAGACTGTGATGAGCCTGCTGTAAGGTAAGCCATGCAGTGTTTGCCTCTTCTTTACCTTCCCATGGATGTCACACATCCCCTTAAAGATTAGCTCAGGAGCATTAAAAAAATGCCCCTTTGAAAAAGAATAGAGGGCATCCACAATGGGGCACCTTCTCTCTTGCTGATGTCCAGCAATAAACACATTCTTCCTTAGAATGTTCTACATGAATAGCAGGCTTGTGTTGAAGTCCCTCCTCAGAATTGATTGACCTGATCCAAATTTTCCCTTAGTTAGATGTTGGGCAATGTCTTTAAATGAAGCACTGATGGGAGCCCCTAGACTGGAAGATGGATCAAATTGGAAAGGGATCCCCAATACAAGTGCTATATCCCTAGTATCCACCACAGTCTCCCAATCATCTATCAACACAACAAAAACAAACTCATTTTCCCCACCAACTTCATGCATCCTGAGGTTCTGATACCATGGCTTCACTAACCTGGGATAAACTATCTCATCTAATGGGTGCAAGAGGGGTTCCAAAGAGGCCTTAGCCAAATAGGCTATGGTTTCATATCCCACTCTATTGTAGTGAAGAATGATTTGTCAAATACAGTCTCAGGGACCAGCTGCAATTCCTCCACAAACTCATTGGGTGTTGGGAGGATGCTATCCTGCTAGACTTTCTACTCGATTGTGGGGAAGGTTGGAGTAAATTAGCTAGGGAGTCATCAAATTGGCTAGGGTTAGCCATTTCAGACACAGTAAACCCTAGCTTTTCCAAAACACATCAACTACTCCATGAAATCAAAGTCCTTAAACAAATTACTATCCACAACACAATGAACTCACTCCAAAAAAGAATAATCACAGCAACTGCTAGGACAGAGGAAAGAACGATGGAGAACTTACCCTAAACTAGGGTATCACGCTAGATAGAGCACACAGAACCAAATCGGAAGAATCATGGTGCAAAATGGTGGCTTTGAGTTATTGATCCAACCGGCAGAGGCAAGGCGTGAATGGAGGTTCAGAGTTTGAGCTGTAGAGGAGGGAAGAGGATAGTTCTCGCAGGGAAGACGAAGTGGGTTTCGCGCAGAAGGAGAATAGTGAAGAAATGAACCTCACGAGAGGCTTTAAACCCTAGGAACCCAATCTCGACAGGTTGAAGCTTTAGAAAGCTTCAGATCTGAAAGCTCGAGTGGTTCCTTGAGCAGTTGATTTACACTGGAATCCTCCTGTCGAGGCACTTTAAAACACAGGAAGGTACTTTGAGTGGTTCCTCAAGTAGATCTCCAGTAGACCTTTTTGTTAGTAGACACCACTCGAGGCTGGTTGGCTTTCAGACCAAATGGCTCGAGAAGTACCTGATCCTCTCGACAAGCACTCGAGACACATTCAGAACCTCTCAACAAGCACTCGAGACACATTCAGAACCTCTCGACAGCTCTCACTGCTGCATATATGCTCCACACTCAACAACAATAATGTTTACAACTCAGTACCAGCAGAGGCTAAACACATTTTTGACCAAAAACAAGCATCAAAGCACCCAACATTTTTCAGACATTGTAACTAAATTCAAAAATTATAAAAAACCTAGGTAGAAATTACAAATTTTTTTAAACTAATTGGCAGATATGATACACATGGTACAAGTTGAAGATCATTCTCAACTAGGAGGTTATTGGAGGTTGATGGTCTCAGAGGACTCCACTGCATTTTCAAACAAGGTTTGAGTCTCTAGCCATTTACCTTCATGACCCTCCCAGATTTAGGGTCCATGATCTCTACAGCTCCAGATGAGGATTCATGTAGAACAATATATGGTCCATCCCATCTAGAACTCAATTTGCCAGGAAAGAACTTCAATTTTGAGTTGAAAAGCCATACCTTATCACCTACAACAAATTCCTTCCTAAGAAGGTTCTTGTCATAGAAAGCCTTAGCTTTCTCTTTGTAGATTCTTGAATTGGCATAGGCATCCATTCTCAGTTCTTTCAGCTCAGACAGCTGAAACTTCCTATTCAGACCATCAACAATTAGATCAAAGTTTAAGGCTTTAATGGCCCAATAGGTCCTATGTTCTAACTCCAGTGGCAGATGACAGGCCTTGCCATACACCAGTTTGAAAGGAGACATCCCAATTAGGGTTTATAGGCAGTCCTATAAGCCCATAGAGCATCTTGTAACTTTAGGGACCAATCCTCACAGTTTTCTCTAAAATATGCTTGATTTCTCTATTAGAAATCTCCACTTGCTCACTGGCCTGTGAGTAATATGGAGTAGCTATTATGTGTGTAACAGAGTACTTTTTGAGCAAGCTCTCAAAGTGTCTGTTGTAGAAGTGACTCCCCTCATCACTGATGATAGCTCTGGGGGTGCCAAACCTGGAGAAATTATTATCCTTCAAAAATTTGAGGACAGCTGTGTGGTCATTAGTTCTTGTGGTAGTGGCTTCTACCCATTTGGACACATAATCCACAGCTACAAGAATAAAATTGAAACCACGGGAAGAAGGGAAAGGACCCATGAAGTCTATCCCCCAAACATCAAATAGTTCTACCACAAGAATGGGGTGCAATGGCGTTGAGTCTCTTTTGGATATGCTCCCCATCTTTTTACATCTCTGACAAGCCTTGCAGTGCTCTATTGCATCCTTGAACAAGGATGGCAAATAAAAACCATATTGGAACACCTTAGCTGCAATTTTCTTCCCCCCAAAGTGACCTCCATAGGCTTGTTCATGGCACATTGTGAGAATACTGTGGAACTTACTCACGGGGACACATCTCCTAACCACCTGGTCTGCACAACATTTATAAAGGTAGGGTTCCTCCCATAGAAAATATTTGACCTGAGAAAAGAACAGGTCCTTGTGCATTTTGGGCTAGTCTGGGGGAATCCTACCAACAACAAGGTAGTTTACAATATTGGCAAATCAGGGAACACTCGCATTGATGGCAAACAATTGCTCATCAGGGAAGGAATCATTCACAGGTATATCAGCACAATCAACAAGCACAATCCTAGATAAGTGGTCAGCTACCACATTCTCTACACCCTTTTTGTCCTTGATCTCAAGATCAAACTCCTGCAGTAGGAGGATCCATCTGATCAACTTGGGCTTTGCCTCTTTTTTGGCCAGCAGGTACTTTAGGGCAGAGTGATCAGTAAAAATTAGAATTTTAGACCCTAAGACATAAGGTCTAAACTTGTCCAAAGCAAAGACTACTGCCAGAAGCTCTTTTTCAGTGGTGGTGGAATTCAGTTGAGCATCTGTTAATGTCTTACTGGCATAGTAAATTACACTAGGTAGTTTATCTCTTCTCTGCCCTAAGGCTGCACCAATTGCAAAGTCAGAGGCATTACACATTAGCTCAAATGGAAGAAAATAATTCAGGGCCTGTATCACAGAGGCAGAGGTCAAACATTTTTTTAATACCTCAAAAGCAGTCAAACATTCAACATCAAACACAAAAGGTACCTCTTGACACAGCAAGTGGCACTGTGGTTTGGAGATCTTGCTGAAATCCTTGATAAACCTTCTATAGAAACCAGTATGTCCAAGAAATGACCTGACTTGTTTGATAGTTTTTGGAGGAGGTAAGTGTGAAATTAGATCAATTTTTGCTTTATCCACCTCAATCCCCTTCTGGGGTATCAGATGACCAAGAACAATCCCTTGGGTGACCATGAAATTGCTCTTTTGCCAGCTCAAAACTAGATTTGTTTCCTCACATCTTTGAAGCACAACGGAGAGGTGATGCAAACATTGATCAAATTTATCTCCATATACGAAAAAATCATCCATGAAAAATTTCAAAATCTTATCTAGCATGTCAGAAAATATCGCATACATGCATCTCTGAAAAGGAGCAGGAGCATTGCACAGTCCAAATGACATCATTCTGTAAGCAAAGGTGCCAAATGGACAGGTAAAAGTTATCTTTTTCTGGTCTTGTGGATACACTGGAATCTGGTTGTAACCAGAATATCCATCAAGAAAATAATAATAAGCCTTTCCTACTAGCTTATCCAGAATCTGGTCAATAAAAGGCAATGGGAAGTGGTCCTTCCTAGTCTTGGAGTTTAGTTTTCTGTAATCAATACAGACCCTCCAACTAGTGACCTCTCTGGTTATCATCAATTCTCCAAACTCATTGGGGATTACAGTGAAGCCAAACTTCTTAGGAACCACCTGGGTAGGTGATACCCATTCAGAATCTGAGATTGGATAGGTCACTCCAGCATCAAGTAGTTTGACAACTTCTTTCATGACCACTTCCTGCATGTGAGGATTCAATTTTCTCTGCATCTCCCTAGAGGGTTTGGAACCCTCTTCTAGGTGAATCTTATGCATGCACACATATGAGTCAATTCCTCCTAAATGAGTAATGGTCCATCCTATTACTTTCTTATGCATCTTGAGCACACAAAGTAATTTCTCCTCTTGCTCCCCAGTGAGGGAAGAGGATATAATTATAGGTAGCTTCCAATCCTACCCTAGGAAAGCATATTTGAGGGATTCTGGGAGCTGTTTTAGGTCCAAATCAGGTGGACTATCAAGTGAAGGAAACAAAGGCGCCTTAGAGGGTAGGGGGAGGGGCAACACCGTAGATCTCCAATTAGAATTCCTTGTGCCACTAAAGAGTCCAAGGTATTCACTTCTTCAGTAAAATTAGTGGGGGCCTCCCCTTCAACAGCCTCAGTCCAAATCTCTTCAAATTCTCCAGTTCAAGCCTTTAGTTTAGGGTTGATTGGCTGCATTATACACATTGAGCCTCACTTTCATATTTCTAAAAGTGACCTCCATCACCCCATACCTGCATTGAATGCAAGCATTGGCAGTGACCTAAAATAGCCTGCCCAATATCACAAGGATAAGGGTGATGCACTTAGTAGGTTCCATATCCAAAACCAAGAAATCTGCTGGGTAGAAAAATTTATCTACCCTAACCAGCACATCCTCAATAATTCTCACAGGTCTTGTTGGGGGATTTATAGTGTGCTGATTTATTGTGTAATGGTAAAAATAAAGTAAAATAAAGGATGGATTCAGCACATCTAAAATATCCTAGACCTGCAAGATACAAGGTCCATTTATAGCAAGTTTTTATAAGAGTTTGTCCCACAGGGAGTAATGATCTAAACCTAGAAGGTGTATAGTAGACCTACAGATCTGGCGATAGACCTGATAATTCTAAGAAGAAAGAGAGTTTTTCGGGTGTCACTAGATCTAATTAAACTATAAAACTAAAATATAAAACTAAATCTAAAAGATGGAGGAAGATGGATGGTAAAATAAAGATCAAATGGTGAGAAATAGGCAGCCAGGACCTGGTTCTCATTGTAAATCAGGTCAAGTGCAAGAAGAATCCACCCTAAACCAAAGGCTTGAACTGATCTTAAGGCTATGATCTGTCCACTTTAATGGTCACAGACCATCCTAGGGATTTGCTTCAAATCAAAGGTTTAAGGTAGAAGGATCTGATATAGACTAGAGGTTTGAATTGATCTAAAGGCTATGATCTGTCCACTTTAATGGTCACAGACCATCCTAGGGATTTCTTCCAAATCAACGGTTTCAATTAGATTTAATGAAAGGCATTGTATAGATCTGATTTACTACAATCCTCCATCTGGCTACAAGCTCCCCATTTCTGGCAGATGCAAGGTATAAGAATTCAATCTCAACCAAAGAATCAAAGCAATCCTAAGGCTATGATCTATCCACTTTAATGGTCACAGACCATCCTAGGGATTGTTCCACTCCAAGGATCTTGATTAGAACAGGAAAACCAATACAGATGCTGCAGATATTAGGCTACAAGCTCCCCATTTCTGGTTGGCATCCATAGGAGTATCAAATCTAGGAAGATCAAATGGTATTCAAGAGATCTACCAGTTAAGTGGATGGGCTGATCCCATCAACACAAATCCGATCGAGAATCAAGTGAAACAAGATGATCTATAGATCTAACTAAGCAATAAAATCAACAATTCATTGAATCAAAATTACTTATAATGATATTGTTCTCAGATCTGTAATCTTGTGCAACATCAATCTATCCACAAATTCTTTGAAGTTTTCAAAATACAATTCCAAAATAGATTTGAACTGCTTATTTAGATCTAATCTAACATGCTGGATTAGGGAGAGAAGGGGGAAGATAAAAAGGAAAAATAAAACCTAAAACTAAACCTAAATGAGTCAAGGAGACTTCAGGTTATTCCTTAGTTTCCTTGCTCCGAAATTACAATAGCAAGGAGTTCTATTTATACTTTTGCAGTGATCCAAGTGCTTCGGATTGTAGCCAATCAGAGGAGAGGATTTGATGCTTAATCCCTGTTTAAGCATTTCAACCAATCAGAGAAGAGATAGGGATCTGGTTTTGTTTGTGCCCAGCTGAAGCTTCCCACCAAGAATTAGTTCACACCCATGTGCAGAATTTCCTATGCATTGGAGTTCCCAAAACTGCCCTTGCTTAGCCAAAAATATCCCAGCTGAACTACTCACTAATTCTTGCAAATGAAACCTCAGAACTATTAGCTGCAGTCCCTATCAAAATAGCCTTCTTTAGATTTGGTGGGCCCGAGCTGAGTTAGCTTTAGATGATTATACAATGCAGCATTAGTTGTGCAGGTTTAAATATCAGCAGTTGTGGGTAAGTGATGCGAGCTTTGAGAGGTTTAGAAGGTGGGGTTGCTGCTCTTCGACAGTTAGCTAAAACCTTGAAGACCCACTCAAGGGGATTGAATTGGAGAACTGATGTGTGCTTGAGAGGTTTGAGAGTACAACAACAAAAGGTGTCGATAGGTACTGATGGGGAGATGGACCTGCTATTGAGAGGTTTGAATGGGAGATGTAGCTGAAGTGCAATGCCGATAGGTTCTAGGCTTGGAGTGCTCGAGAGGTTACTGCAATGTAGAATGCTCGATAGGTGCAAGCTTCTTTTGCTTGAGAGGTTGAAGAGCAGGTCCACTCGAGAGGATAGAAGGCTGCTATCGACAAGTGTGCTGAATGGAGCTACAAGTTAATATGGTCGATAGGTTCATATGCATTTATAAGGTGTAGACAGGTTCTGGCTTGGGAAACTTTAGCAAGTTCTCGTGGGGATCAATGAGAGGCTGGAAGTCGATAGGTTTGTGGGGAATGCAAGTCATGAAGTTGGATGGCTGCATGGAGAAGCTGTAGTGAGGATGGGCTAGCTACAGCCTCAAGCTGTCGACAGGATTAGAAGTTGTACCTGTCGATAGGTTCAATGGATAGGGAGCTCAAGAATTCGATAGGTACAAGCTGCATGTTTGAAGCTTTCGACAGGTTAGTGGATTGAACCATTCGATAGGTTCAAAGCTGATGCATTGAGGGACTGCTCGATAGGTAAAAAACTGTAGCATTCTTTAAGCATTTGATAAGTTGAATTGCAACCATTCGATAGGTTGAGCTCCAGCTTCATGAACCAATTGATAGGGTCATTGAAGCATTCGATAGGTTCCATTGTTGCCATAAAGCACTGCCCGACAGGATAAAAATGGCTGCTGAGGAAGTCCAGTTGCCAAGTTTATTGCTGCTGCCAATAAACCATTCGATAGGTCCTACACTAGCACTCGCTAGGATCAGCACCTTCATTTTTCAGCAAGTGCAGCTGCATGAGCTGTTCAAGCATATTTTACTGCTGCAGTTCATGCGTTGCTCTTTGAATGCCATTGGAGTGCTGCAACTGTGAGTATATTATTGCTTGGGACTGTGCCTTGTTTGATGTGCAGCTAGTAGGTGTTCCATATAGCTTCTTCCTTATGTAGCTTGAGTGCGATTCGAGATCTGTTGCTAAAGCTCCTCTTCAGCTTATGCACACCATAGATGAATCAAATTGCTGCCCTTTTCTGAAACTATTCTTCTCAATGTGCACAAAGCTGAAAATTTGAAAGTGTTGAGGTAGATGGGGTGCAGCTAGCTAGTGTGTGTGCACACAACAGAAGCTTTTATCTTGAATGCTTTTTCCCTCTGCTATTTGGCTCCCATACCAGCTGTTCTCCTTCATGTAAAAAAAACTCTTCTCTCAACTTTAAACAATGCCCCTCAACTTCCTCTTATTGGCACTTGTTAACTGAAAATTGCACTAAGGACATAATTAACTCTTTGCTACAAAACAACACTAAAAACAAGTATTAAATACTCTAAGTCCTATCAAAAGCCAAATTTAAAGGGGTATAAAATGGCATAAAACAGTGACTAACAGGTCTTCTCTCAGATCTGTCAGCCAGTTGGAGGACAAAAGGTGTAGGCTTTAACTCCCCCAAACCTAACTTCTCATACACAGAGTATGGAAGTAGGTTAACACTGACTCCCAAATCTAATAGAGCTTTCCCTATGGTGTGGTCTCCAATAATGCAAGGGATTGTGGGAACTCCAGGTCTTAGAGTTTAGCTGGGGTTGTTGTTGAGTAAATCTATGTGTGCTTATTAAAATGAGAAAACACAATGGCAGAAATAAAGAATAGAATCTATACACACAGATTTAAACACAGCCTACAAGATACAGGGCCTATTGTAGCAAGTTTTAAAAGAAGTAAGAGTTTAATCCATAGAGATTTGTGATCTAAAATCATAAATCTTCCAGATCTGTTATAGATCTAGACCTCCTATTCCTATTCTACATAAACTAAGGGAAATAGAGAAAAGAGTTTGAGTTTTGGTTGTCACTGTAAACTAAAACAGCAGTAAACTAGATCTAATTAAAACAAATTTAAAAGCTAGATCAGAGATCAAAGGAGAGAGAATTGAGGAAGAGAACAGATGTGTTGGTAAAATAAAACTCAAATGTGGAGAATGAACAACTAAGGGATAGTTTCACTGTAAAATTGATTTGCAAAACAGCAGAGTAGAAGATGGACATGTAGCAATCCTTCATTTGGCTATAAAAGCACAAATGCAAGGTAGATCCAAAGCCTCCCTTAGATATGGACTAGTCCTAGGGCTATACTTTGTCCACTGAAATGGTCACAAAGTATCCCATGGATATAATCCAGTAATGGGGGAAAGAAATAGAACAATAAAACTATCACAAATGCTATGGATGCAAGGCTACAAGCTCAGGCATCCATAGATGCATAAAATCTATATAAATCGATTGAAAACCAATAGCTCTACAAATTAAATGAGCATTAGAACTAATCATTCATTGATCCATAAGAACTAACAACAAATTGACTCTCAGATTTGCAGTCTATGCAATTTCCACTCTTCATACAATTCTTTCACAATTCAATTTACAAATCAGCTAACCCTAGCTGTTACAAAGATTTAGCAGAGCATAGCTAGGCTAAGGGGAGAATAGATGGAGAAGGGGAAGAATAGAAAACGCAGGAAGGCAATTCAAAAATTTCTCAAACTCTGGCCCCCTTATCTCTGGCTTATTCCCCTCTATTTATACACATTTCCCAACTGTCTCAGATCTATTTTGGCCAATCAGAGAAGAGGAGAATCAATTCTGTTAACAGACCTGCTGATATGGCTGCATTTCCTCCAAGTATTGCCCCAATTATGTTATCTAAGTTTAGCACATGCGGGACAGTTAAATCAAGTGTTCTCTGATATGTTGAAATTTCAAAAATTCCCTCCAAAATTGATAGATAACTACTGGACCCGTGCATTGAGTGATTGAAGTTTCAAGTTACTCATTCGATCAGTTGGAGCTTCAGAAATCGCACCTTGAGAGGTTCAGGCATGTGTTCGAGAGGTTATAAGCTTCAGGTATCTTCAGGTTGATAATTCAGAGTACCTCTCGACAAGTTGGAAAAGCTTCAGGTATAAATCTCGAGAGGTTCACTCAATTGCTCGACAGGTTCTTCATTTGCTTCAGCAAACCACTCGAGAGGTTCACTCAACTGCTCGACAGGTTCTTCATTTGCTTTAGCAAACCACTCAAGAGGTTTACTCAACTACTCGAGTGGATCATTCTTTACGCATGCACAACTCGAGTGATTGGTCTTCAGGGATCAGAACCACTCGAGTGGATTAATGTGGTGGCTCTGAAATGCTCGAGTGCCTTAATGCACAACACTGCACTGCTCGACAGCTTCAAGCAACCCCTCGATAGGGCCAAAGTAGCTTCAGGACTTCTTAACAAGTTCTTTTCATCTGCTTGAGTACATCTTTGCTGAACCTCTACTTCTGATGACAGCCTGTAACAGCCCTCTGTCATGCATGGGTCTTCTCATCAGTCAATGGTTGAATAAGATCTCCCTCCTTTTGGCTTCTGCTGCATGGTTTGTGCACTTTACTACAAATTATTGCTAACTACAGAATATCACTCAAAAAGCAATCATTAAACCATTCTAAGGTCTAGTGAAGGCTAGGTTAGGAGGTGAAAAATGGTATTTTTCACTGATTAACATAGCCTCAAACATAATCTTTGCTAGTCCTCGAGCAAAGCAAAAAAAATTAAGCATTACTCTAAAAATTTAAATGCCACTTTCGTAGGGAGCACGGATGCATTTAGCTTATGCATCACAAGCCTTTTAAACCCCTAGGTGATTCCTAGTGGAGGAGTGAAGTTTCCTTAGGATTTTTCAGTGAAGGTACCCACAAACTTCCTTAGTGACAAGTTAGATTTCAACAAACTATGCTTCATTCAACACCTTGCTCTTTCAAATTAGAGAAGTTTTAAAACATTAAAGTCCTTATGTATACCCATCACAACCAATCTGAAGACATTAAGAGTGTAGTGTGTGTGAATCAATATAAAGTTCACAATTAATTCAAAAGTCAGGTTCAAACAGTGCCCCAATAAATCCAATCTCAGACCCAATTCTCACAAGGGTAGTCCCTCACAAATGAATTTGAAGGTATTCAATTTCACTCCAGCTCAAGAGCAGTTATAGACCTCAAATAGGCCTGCAAGCATGAGCATAGGCATCTGCTCTAATTCCCTGACATCCTCATGTACTCTCACCATAGATTAGACATCTCCTCATCTCCACATAACAGCTCACTTCACTCTAGATCAACAAGGTTTTTTTCAATGGGTTGTAATGTGGCTTATGGGTGAGGTTTTAAAGAATAAAAGGGTAAAAAGGGATTCAAAATTAAGAAATCAGCAAGGTGAGAAGGTGGTCATGACATCACCTTCTTCATTACATCACATTTTTATCTTCCTTGATATTTTCTAGATTCAAAGGGATCAGCTTCTTATCTTTTGAAAAGTGAAGTGACTTCTCTTTCTTTTTCTTTTCTTCTCTCTTTATTTATTTATTTTCTCTTTGTTTTTTTTTTTATGATGAATTGTCACACATATACTAGTAATACACTGCTGTTTATAACTTTCTTCTCCTCTACTTCCACCAAATGCTGAACTCCTCTCAACTATCTTCAACACCTTTTTCCCCTCCTTCTGGATTATCAGAGTGAGGTAAGGCTGAATCAGGTCAATGAGGTCCAGGTTCCATTATTCTGGTGTATTTCAAAGGAAAATGGGTTTTTCAGGCTCAAAGAGTATATACAAAGGGGCATTTGAATGGGTAGGAAATTTTAAGCTCAAACTGTCCAAAGGATGGCCTTAGATCACTTCCTTAGTGTCATGAGTGCTGTTCAATAGTTTTAAATTGGGAATGTCTAACTTCTAGTGAAAATGTTTGGGTCAGCCAGTTCTTAGAGCACAAGGATTACCAAAGACACTCTTTAAAAAAATAAAATCTTTTGTATGGGCCCAAATCTCACTGGGTATGGTCGTCATTTGAACTCATGGGGCATGTTTTCACCTTTTTCTCTCCTTACTGATTCACTATGTACTGATTGTGACAAAATTTCTTGATAACCTTCTTTATGGAAGTGTTGAATATTTACAAAAATTCCAATATTAACCAGTCTACTTCTACATTTTAATTCTTCCTTATTTCAAAATTGCTTAGTTGAAACTTCACTTCATTTGTTTTAATCTTACTCACACTACTGCACTTAACTTAACCATCTTATAGAGCTACCCTGCCACACCCCGAAACCTAATATAAATAGTGTCCTCACTGTTACAAAGGACAGGTAGGTAGGGATAGCAGGATAGACAAAGGAAGAACACATACAATAGAGAAAAGGAATCTGCAGCAATAGCAGGAAAACAACAACAAACAAAGAAACACAACGCAAATCAAGACAAAAAAAAAAACATGTTCATTAACAAAATTAATAGTAACCAAGACTATGTACAACATGAATAAGAGAATACATCCATTCCAAAGCAGAAAGGACAATCAAAACCTAAGTACAAATGCTACACTAAATCTTAATTAGAGTATGAATCTGAACTTAATTCAAAGGGGGGGGGCATTCATATTTTCCCTTCTCTTTCTTCATAGTGGTGGCTTGTGTAGCACCAGCCTTAGTCCTTGTGGTAGCTGACTTCTTTGTCTTGGTGCTAGAGGGCTCCCTGAATGATATGCCCTTGAGCACAGGAGGGTTCATGATGGAGAATGTGGAGGAGAGTGTGGCCACCATTTGTTCCAACTGGATTGAATTTATCTTGTACACTTTGTACAGGTCCAGGGAATTCAACACCATCTTCCAATACCTCTTTAGCTCCTTCTCATTGTCTTTTTTGATCTGGGCAATTTGCCCTTCATATGACAGCTTCCCCATGGTAGTGACATTCTCCACCACCAGCTCAACAACTCTCCTGACATATGGGTAAGAAACCATGGCCTTGGTGAGGGTGTAGAACTAGGGAATGGGAATGGAAGATGCAAGGACAATGACCTTCTCATAATGGTCATCCATCTTAGGGTGTAAAATAGACGTGGTGGTCAAGTCAATGTAGGTGCGTGGAGATGATGGGGGTGGAAAGATAGGTGCCAACTCATCCTCATAGGTGAATGGAAATGGTATTAGGGGTAAAGGTAGGTCCTCTTCCTCAAAATTAGTCTGGGTGGAGGAAGAGGTAAAGGTAGGTGGGCTAAGAGCCAGCTCTTCAGACTCAAGGTCTGTCTGAGTGGCAGCAATAGCTGTAACCACTAAAACTGATGGCTAGATTGAAGGAGGAGGGGTAAGGTTAGGTATGAATGTTGTTGTGGGTTGTTGGGGTGTTGGGTTTAAGGTCTGGAGAGTAGTCTGGATTGAATGAAGGCAGGTTTGCATGGTGGTCTAGTTTTGGGTATTGGCAATGAGTTGGGTTTAAAGTGAGATAAGTAGGGAAAGTATCTAGGATAAGGGATCTGGACTGGTCGAGGGTGTAATGTTGGTGGGTTGGATTGGTTGAAAAGGGGAAGTAGGGGCATATTTAAAATGGTCAGGCCTTGGAGAGTCCAAAAGGGGTGTGTACTCATGCCCAATATCCTCCACAATGGAGTCAATCAAGGCGGAGTACCCCCCAGTGGGGAACTGCTCCAGGTCATGGGTAGATGGAAGTGGAAGGGAATGAGTAGGGGAGGCAATAGGGTCAATTGGCTCCATGGGATCTATTGCAAAGGATTCAAACGGGGGTACAAGGTCTGTGGTGGTGGGTTGTGCAATGTCAGTGGCCATAGGCTCACTAATAGCATAACTAAATGGGGAAGGTGGATCTGGTATGGGACTTGATGTAGTTGGAAGCTTTGGGGTTGGAAAAGGAGAATTTGGTGGAGGTAGGGAAAAGGATGTGCGAGGTGGAGTGGTAGCTGGTATTAGGTGGTGGGTTCTCATTTGGTATTTTCTTTGGTATTAGGTGGTGGGTTCTCCTTAAGTATTTTCTTTGTATGGTGGGAAGGGTGGAGGCAATATGGGAGGAGTTGGAGCTGACACAGGGCTGGTGGTAGTAATGGTGGAAGGTGTTGAAGTTGAAATGGTAGGCATGGGTGAAAAATTAGAGGATAGAATGGAATATGAGATGATTAATGAGGGAATGGTGTGTGGCACTGAACTGGCAGTAGTGGTCTCTCCAACGGAAGCTGCTAGTGTGTCCGCTGATGGAGTGGGTACTAAAATTGCTGATGAAGATGTTGCGGGCAAAGGTGCTGAGCTGTCAGTAGAAGGAGCAGCAGTGGTGGCAATAATAGTAGCCATAGGAGTAGCTGTAGATACATACTCAGTTCCCTTATTCTTATCCCCCATCAATGTCAAACTTGTTGTCCATGACTTCTTCCCAAATACCACAAGAGGCAAGTCTTTAGTTGACTCACCATCCTTTAAAACATATTTCCCACTTTTTAGCAAGGCAGTGATGAGCCTGCTGTAGGGTAAACCCAGAACTATTTGTCTCTTCTTAACCTTCCCTTGGATGTCACACATCCCCTCAAAGATCAGCTCAGGAGCATTAAAAAAATGCCCCTTTGAGAAAGAGTAAAGGGCATCCACAAGGGGATGCCTTCTTTCTTGCTGATGTCCAGTTACAAATACATTCTTCCTCAAAATGCTGTCCATGAATAGCAGGCTGATGTCAAAATCTCTCCTTCTCAATGATTCTCCAGATCCAATTAGTCCCTGAGTTAGATGTTGGGCAATGTCTCTAAATGAAACACTGACTGGAGCACCTAGATTGCAAGAAGGATCATACTGGAATGAGATTCCTAGTACAAGTGCTATGTCTCTAGTGTCCACCACAGTCTCCCAGTCATCAATCAATACCACAAAAACAGGTTCAGTTGCCCCACTAGCCTCATGCAACCTAAGGTTTTGATACCAGAGCTTCACCAACCTTGGATACACAATCTCATCTAATGGGCTCAGGAGGGTTCCAAGGAGGCCTTAGCCAAATAGGCTAGGGTCTCACTACCCACCTCTACCTTTGTGAAGTAAGGTACATCAAAAACAGTCTCAGGTACCAACTTCAACTCATCCACAAACTCATTGGGAGTTGTGAGGGGGTCAACTTCAATACTCTTCTTGCCTTTCTTAAACTTTTTGGGCTTTTGGGCAACAGTTTTGGCTTTCTTGGACGGCTCAATTGAAACATCCAACTTTCTCTTTACAGGATTGGGTACAGGATATGGTGGGACTGCTTGGGGCTGGGGGGAAGCAATCTTGCTTGATTTTCTAATTGATTTTGGGGAAGGCTAAAGTAAATTGGTTAGAGAATCATCAAATCTGTCAGGGTCAGCCATCTTAGACATAGGAAACCTTAACTTTGCTCAAACACAGTAGTAACCCTCAGTAATCTAAATCCTTAACCAATTGATTATCCACAGGACACTTAACTCAGTCCATAAAGAATATAAAATAGAAATAATAACTGAAATAGAGATTGATGAAGAACTTACCCTACTGCTAGGGTTTCACACCAAATCAAGCATAGAAAATCAAACCTGGAGAAGCTTGGTGCAAAATGGTCACTTTACGATGCTGCTTCAACCGACAGAAGCAATGGGTGAAAGGAGGATCAACAGTGGAGATAGGCAAGAAGAGGAACTCTCACGGACAAAGGGAATTGAATTTCACACAGAGGGAAAAAAGTGTGGAAATGAAGAAGTGAACCCCGCGAAAGGTTTTAAAACCTAAAGGTATGATCTCGATAGGTTGGGGAACTCCTCAAGTAGTTCAATGGGCTTCAGAAAATACTCCTCAATAGGTTCCTCGAGTGGTTTACTTTGGCAACGGGAACCTATCGAGATCACTTGGCACTCAGAACAATGAGCTCAAGAGGATACCTGATCCTCTTGAGAAGTACTTTTTCAATGTTGTAACCTCTCGAACCCCACTCAGGATCTCTCGAATGAACTTAAAACCTCTCAACAGCTTCAAAATTATACATATGCTCAACATTTCTATGTGTACTATCCACAACCCACAACAACAATGATTATCTCTTACTATCAGCAGAAACTCAACCCCTTTTTGACTAAAACAAACATGAAAGGACCCAACATTTTCAGACCTGACAACTAAACTAGGCAAAATTGATAGAAATTTTCAAAGTAAACAACAAAAACACAGTAAATGATGGCTATGTTACAAGGTTGACAAGGTTGAATATCACTCAACAGTGGGAGGTTCTTGAAGGTCAGTGGTTTCAGTAGGCTCCACTGTATTTTCTAAACAAATTTTTAACCTCTGACCATTCACTTTCATGACCCTTCCCTCAGTGGGGTCCATGATATCAACAGCTCCAGATGGGGATACATGCACAACAGTGTAAGGTCCATCCCATCTGGATCTCCGTTTATCAGGAAAGAATTTCAGTCTAGAATTGAAAAGCCACACCTTATCCCGATCAGAAAATACCTTTCTTAGTAGGTTCTTGTCAAAGAAGGCTTTGGCTCTTTCTTTGTAAATCCTTGAATTTGAGTAGGCATCTAGCCTCAGTTCCTCCAGCTCAGACTGCTGCAATGTCCTGTTAGCACCAGCAAAAATTAGATCAAAATTTAAGACTTTAATGGCCCAGTAGGCCTTGTGTTCTAACTCTATTGGTAGATGACATGCTTTGCCATAGACCTATCTGAATGGGAACATTCCAATTGGGGTCTTATAGGCTGTCCTATAAGCCCATAAAGCATCATTTAATTTCATTGGCTAGTCCTTCCTATCAGCCCTCACTGTCTTCTCCAGGATATGCTTGATTTTCCTATTGGAAATCTTCACTTGCCCACTGGTCTGTGGGTGGTATGGAGTACAAATCCTATGTGTAACAGCATACTTCTTAAGTAAACTTTTGAAGTGCCTGTTACAGAAGTGGCTACCCCCATCACTAATAATGGCTCTAGTGGTGCCAAATCTAGAGAAAATGTTCTCTTTGATAAATTTGAGGACAACTTTGTGGTCATTGGTCCTTGTGGCAGTGGCTTCCACCCATTTAGACATATAATCCACAGCCACAATAATGAAATTAAAGCCCATGGAAGGAGGAAAGGGACCCATGAAATCAATCCCCCAAATGTCAAATAGCTCCACAACAAGGCTGGGTTGCAGAGGCATGGAATTTCTTCTTGACAGGCCACCCATCCTTTGACATTTTAAACATGTTCTGTAGTATTCAAAAGCATCCTTAAATAAGGAAGGCCAATAAATTCCACACTATAGCACCTTTACAGCAGTCTTCTTCTCACTAAAGTGGCCTCCACAAGCCTGTTCATGACACATTATAAGAATGCTGTGGAACTCACTTTCAGAAACACATCTCCTCACAACCTGGTCTGCATAATAATTGTAAAGGCAAGGATCCTCCCACAGTAAATATTTGACCTGAGAGAAAAATAGGTCTTTGTCCATCTTGGACCAGTGTTGGGGAGTCCTACTAGCAGCCAAATAATTAACAATGTTAGCAAACTAGGGCACACTCACATTGATGCTAAAAAGTTGCTCATCAGGGAAGGAATCATTCATAGGCATATCAGCACAATCAGCAATCACAATTCTAGACAAGTGGTATGCAACCACAGTCTCCATACCCTTTTTATCTTTGATCTCTAGATCAAACTCCTGTAGCAGGAGGATCCATCTGATCTGCCTAGGCTTGGCCTCTTTCTTGGACAACAAGTACTTCAGGGCTGAATGGTTAGTGAACACCACAATTTTAGACCCTAAGACATATAGCCTAAATTTTTCCAAAGAAAAAATAACTGCTAGAAGCTCATTCTCAGTGGTGCTGTAGTTTAGCTGAGCATCTGTCAGTGTCCTGCTTGCATAGTAAACTATACTATGTAGTTTATCTCTTCTCTACCCCAAGACTGTACCAATTGCCAAATCTGAGGCATCACACATTAGCTCAAAGGGAAGGGAGTAATCAGGGGCCTGGATCACAGGTGCAGAGGTTAAACATTTTTTTAACACTTCAAAAGCACTCAAGCATTCAACAATGAACACAAAAGGAATCTTCTGACACAGCAGGTGGCATAGTGGCTTGGAAATTTTACTGAAATCCTTGATGAATCTCCTATAGAAACCAGTATGTCCAAGGAATGATCTGAGTTGCTTGATAGTTTTTGGAGGAGGGAAATGTGAAATTAGATCAATCTTTCCTTTGTCCACCTCAATCCCCTTTTGGAAAACTACACGACCAAGAACAATTCCTTGGGTGACCATGAAATTGCTCTTTTCCCAACTCAAAATTAGGTTGGTTTCCTTACATCTTTGAAGTACAAGGGAGAGATGATGCAAACACTAATCAAAGTCATCACCACACATAGAGAAGTCATCCATAAAAATTTTCAAAAACTTATCTAGGATGTTAGAAAAAATAACATACATGCATCTCTAGAAAGTAGCAGGAGCATTACACAGCCCAAATGGCATCCTTCTACAAGCAAAGGTGCCCAATGGACAAGTAAAAGTTATTTTTTCCTGATCTTGTGGATACACAGGGATCTGGTTGTAACCAGAGTATCCATCAAGAAAACAATAGTAAACTTTTCTTGCTAGCTTATCTAGAATTTGGCCAATGAAGGGCAGTGGGAAATGTTCTTTCCTAGTCTTGGAGTTCAGTTTTCTATAGTCAATGCAGACCCTCCAACCAGTGACCTCCTTGGCTGGTATTAATTCTTCAGACTCATTAGGGACCATAATGATGCCAGACTTTTTAGGAACCACCTGAGTAGGTGACACCCATTCAGAATCTGAAATTGGATAGATTACTCCAACATCAAGTAGTTTGGCCACCTCTTTCATAACCACTTCCTGCATATGAGGATCCAACTTCCTCTGCATCTCCCTAGAGGGTTTAGAACCCTCTTCCATATGAATCTTGTGCATACACATAGATGGGATAATTCCCCCTAGATCAGCAATGGTCCAACCTATTGCCTTCTTGTGCATCTTGAGCACACACAATAATTTTTCTTCCTGCTCCTCAGTGAGGGAAGATGAAATAATCACAGGAAACTTCTGAGCTTGCCCCATAAATGCATATTTGAGAGACTCCGGGAGCTATTTCAATTCTAAATCAGGTGGACTGACAAGTGACGGCAGCAAAGGTTCCTTAGAAGGTAAGGGAAGAGGCAGCCCAGCAGGTTTCCAATGAGTGCCTTTTTCACCTCTTCAATCAAATGTGTGGGGCCCTCCCCTTCAACAGTCTTGGTCCAAATCTCCTCAAATTCCTCAAAAACCTCATCCCAATTCATTAGCTTCGGTATGGTCTCCTCAACAAGCTCATCAATGACATCAACCATAAAACAGTATCCACTTTCAAAGTGAGGTTGATTTGCAGCATTGTATACATTGAGCTTCACCTTTATATTTCCAAAGGTTACCTCCATCACCCCTGATCTGCACTGAATGCAGGCATTGGTAGTGGCCAAGAATGGCCTGCCCAATATCACAGGGATAGGGGTAATGCATCTAGTAGGTTCCATATCCAAAACTAGGAAATCTGTTGGGTACAAAAATTTGTCCACCCTAACCACCACATCCTCAATGATACCCACAGGTTTCCTCTCAGATCTGTCAGCTAGTTGTAAAACAACATGTGTGGGCTTTTAACTCTCCCAAACCTAACTTCTCATACATAGAATATGGAAGCAAGTTAACACTGTCTCCCAAATCTAGGAGAGCTTCCTGTATGGTGTAGTCTCCAAT
Organism: Chloranthus sessilifolius; assembly: GCA_021018995.1. Lineage (NCBI taxonomy): Eukaryota > Viridiplantae > Streptophyta > Magnoliopsida > Chloranthales > Chloranthaceae > Chloranthus > Chloranthus sessilifolius. Next base: position 73,192,388 of record CM037592.1, on the reverse strand, counting down.
GATGCAAGGGATTGTGGGAAGTCCAAGGTCTTGGAGTTTAGTTGGGGTTGCAATAGACAGAATCTATTTCACATTTTCAGTAGAAAAGACTTTCTTGGATAAATGAATCCTAGACTGTCTTTCATGGGAGCACAAATCTTTCAAAATTTTTGCATAGGCTTGGACCTATTTAATGGCATCAAGCAGAGGTAAATTGATCTTAACTTGCTTGAAGGTCTCCATTATTTCCTGCACCTTAACATTCCTCTTGTCAAAAGGAGAAGGTGCTTGAAGAGCATGAGGAAATGTCAGATGAGGTACTGCTGGGATCTCATCTGCTGCCTTTGTATTTTCATCAATTTTCTCTTTGTTTATATTTTTATTTTTTTGTTGGGACTCAATAGCAGCCCATTTTTTTTCATATGCTACTCCTGCTGCATACTGTCATGGATTGGGTTCTCTTGTCCTGCACTCCATATGGTCTCAACATTAACTTAGTTATCCACTAGCCTGCCACTTCTCAAAGTAGTTATGGCCTTAGCTTTTTCATGGGTTGAAGAAGACTCACCCACCATGTACTGACCCTTATGATTATTCATTGGCTAGCTTGACAGTTTGCCCTCTTCCCTCCTAGTCAGAGTATTAGAGAGTTGACAAAGATGGTTCACAATCTTCTTGATACTCTGGTTGTGAGAGTGCACAGTTTGCGATAAGGAGCTCAGGTTTTGCAATTAGGCAAAAACTTGCTCCTCAAATGAAGGTGCTCTTGTTTGTGGTGTGGTACTGGTGGACTTCGGTGACTTGGCTGTGCCATGGGCTGTTGGTACTAAGGCCTTGGGAAAAAATTCTGTTGGTATGGATGGGTAGGTTTATAAGGCATTGCCTACTGTTGCTGGGATTAAAAATTGTCTTGCCTCCACCTCAAATTGGGATGGTTTCTCCATGGATACCCAGCAGGCTGTTGCTGCTCATAAGATTGAGCAGTATTGGAATGCTCTATGACTAAATCAGGGTATTGACTAGCTGATGGATAGTCCTCAAGGGAGTGTGTGGATGACTGGCATATCAGACATGCCTCTTCCATTTGTATAGCCATTCTTGGCTGCATCACTCCCATTAATTTGTCAAATTTCAGGGTCAGACTGTCCTCCTTTCTTTTTAGTTCATTGTACACATTGACTTCATACATCTTTCCCCTTAGAATTAGTTCTTTTATCATTATAGCAGGAGTCTCAATGTCATTTCTTGACAGAGTCACTTGCTGCATGAAATTTTCACTGATGACATCAAAAAGTTTCGAAGGCTCTCCAACTGTCTTGCTGAGGTAAGTCCCACCATATGAAGCATCCACCATATCCCTACTCTTAAGATCAATCTCTTGGCAGAAGCTTTGGACAACCTACCACTTAGGGATTTGGCGATGTGGACACTGCCTCAGCAGCTCCTTAAACCTTTCTCATGCTTCATGGAAATTTTTAGTTGAGAATTGAGCAAAGGAAATAATGCTCTTTCTCAACTGACTGGTTCTGCTCATAGAGAAAAATTTAGCCAAAAATTGGCATTGAAGGTCATTCCATGATGTGAAGCTATTTGGTGGGAGCATGTTAAGCCAATTCCTGGCTTTGTCCTTTAATGAAAAGTGAAAAAGCCTCATTTTAGTGGTTTTATCTCCCAACCCAGAAATAGTGAATGTGATGCATAAGGCAAGGAACTCATCGATATGTTTATAAGGGTCCTCCTTACTTAACCCATGGAATGAGGGCAACATTTGGATGGTTTGAGCCTTAATCTCACAATTCCTTTCACCTGCAGGGAATTGAATGTAGTCGGGGGATGAATATGCCCCTGGTGCATAATACTCCCTCAATAGTCTAGGTTGCTTACTCATCTTAGTAGTCTCACAATGATTAGCAGGGATGTGTGTTGGTTGTCTAGCTCTAAGGATCCTCTCAACTTCAAGATTTAAAGGCAAAATCTCAGGGTTAAGAGTCATTCTACCAACCATACAATACACAACAGACAAATCACAGTAAACAAACACAATAGACAAAAACAAACACACAAAATACTGCTGCTAAATTCAAAAAAAATAAAAAATGACAAAAATGAAAATATAATCAAAAGAGTAAGAGAAGCAAACTCAAGCAAGATTTGCTACAGTAGCAAGAAATTAGCTCCTATCTAGACTACAGCTCCAGATCTGCAAAAAAGTTAGAAGACTACAAAAACTACAACAGCAATTATTCAAATACAACACAGACAAATAACAGATCTAAAACCTAACATAAAGAAAACTCAGATTTACCAATTCTAGATCTACAAAATCCCTAGAAGCGGCCTAAAAACTTGTTGAGTAAATCTATGTGTGCTTATTAAGATGAGAAAATACAACGGCAGAAATAAAGAAGATAATCTATACACACTAATTTAAACACAGCCTGTAAGATACATGGCTTGTTGTAGCAAGTTTTAAAAGAAGTAAGAGTTCGATCTACAGAGATTTGTGATCTAAGATCATAAATCTTCTAGAGCTGCTACAGATCTGGATCTTCTATTCCTATTCTACTTAAACTAAGGGAAACAAAGAAAAGAGTTTGAGTTTTGGTTGTCACTGTAAACAAAAACAATAGTAAACTAGATCTAATTAAAACAGATTTAAAAGCCAGATCATAGATGAAAGAAGAGAGAATTGAGGAAGAGAATAGATGTTTTGGTAAAATAAAACTCAAATGTGGAGAATGAACATCTAAGGGATAGTTTCACTATAAAATTGATTTGCAAAACAACATAGTAGAAGATGGACATGCAGCAATCCTTCATTTGGCTACAAAAGCACAAATGCAAGGTAGAAGGATCCAAATCCTCCCTTAGATATGGACTAGTCCTAGGGCTATACTTTATCCACTTAAATGGTCACAAAGTATCCCATGGATATAATCCAATCATAGAGGAAAGAAATAGAACAATAAAACTACTGCAAATGCTATGGATGCAAGGCTACAAGATCAGGCATCCATAGGTGCATAAAATCTGTATAAATCAATTGAAAACCAATACATCTACAAATTAAATGAGCATTAGAACAAGTCATTCATTGATCCACAAGAACTTACAACAAATTGACTATCAGATTTACAATCTCTGCAATCTCCACTCTTCATACAATGCTCTCACAATTTAATTCATAGATCAGCTAACCCTAGCTGTTACAAAGATTTAGCAGAGCATAACTAGGCTAAGTGGAGAATAGAGGGAGAAGGAGAAGAATAGAAAAGGCGGGAAGGCAATTCAAAAATTTCTCAAACTCTAGCCCCCTTATCTCTGGCTTATTCCCCTCTATTTATACCCATTTCCCAACTGCATCAGATCTATTTTGGCCAATTGGAGAAGAGGAGAATCAATTATGTTAACAAACTTGCTAATTTTTCTGCATTTCCTCCAAGTATTATTGCCTCAATTATGTTAGATCAGTTCAACACACGTGTGACAGTTAAATCAGGTGTCCTCTGATCTGTTGAAATTCTAAAAATTTCCTCCAAAACTGACAGATAGCTGTTGGGCCCGTGCATCAAGTGATTGAAGTTTCAAGTTACTCATTCGATCAGTTGGAGCTTCAAAAATCGCACCTCGAGAGGTTCAGGCATGTGTTCGAGAGGTTACAAGCTTTAGGTATCTTCAGGTCAAATAGATTCAAAGTATCTCTCGATAGGTTGGATAACCTTCAGGTATAAATCTTGAGAGGTTCACTCAATTACTTGAGAGGTTCTTCATTTTCTTCAGCAAACCACTTGAGAGGTTCACTGAACTGCTTGACAGGTTCTTCATTTGCTTCAGGAAAAAACTTGAGAGGTTCACTCAACTACTCGAGTGGGTCATTCTTTACACATGCACAACCCGAGTGATTAGTCTTTAGGGATCAGAATCGCTCGAGTGGATTAATGTGGTGGCTGTGATCTACTCAAGTGCCTTAATGCACAGCACTGCACTGCTCGACAGCTTCAAGCAACCCCTCGACAGGGCCAAAACAGCTTTAGGACTGCTCGACAAGTTCTTTTCATCTGCTCGAGTACATCTTTGCTGAGCCTCTACTTCTGATGACAACCTTTTACAGCTCTCTGTCATGCATGGGTCTTCTCATCAGTCAATGGTTTAGTTAGATCTCCCTCCTTTTGACTTTTTTTGCATGGTTTGTGCACTTTATTGCAAACTATTGCTAACTACAAAATATCACTCAAAAAGCAATCATTAAACCATTCTAAGGTCTAGTGAAGGCTAGCCTAGGAGGTGAAAAATAGTATTTTTCACTGATTAATAGTTGCAATGGAAAAAATTTATTTCACTTTTTCAGCACAAAATACTCTCTTGGAGAGATGGACCTAGACATCCTTTTCTGGGTGCACAAATCCTTCAGAAATTTTGAATAGGCTAAGGACTTGCTGTATGGCATCAAGCAAAGGATAATTAATTTTTACCTGCTTAAAAGTATCCATCATTTCCTGCATCTTGGCATTCCCCTTGTCAAAAGGGGAAGGCTCTTAAAGGGCTCTAGGAAATGGCAGATGAGGTACTGCTGGGGTCTCATCTACTGCCTTAGCATTTTCCTCAAATTTTCTTTGTTTTTATTTTTTTCTTTTGGTTGGGGCAGGGCTCTATAGCAGCCCCTTTATTATTTTCATGCTGCTCCTGTTGCTCACTGACATGAACTGGGTTCTCTTCTCCTGCACTCCTTTTGGTCTCAAAATAACTTGGTTATCCACCATTCTACCACTCCTCAAGGTAGTGATGGCCTTAGATTCCTCATGGGTTGAAGAAGTTTCACCCACCATGTACTGTCCCTTGGGATTATTCATTGTTTGGCTCAAAAGTCTGCCCTCTTCCCTCTTAGTCAGAGTATTGGAGAGTTGACCAAGGTAGTCCTTTATTTTTTTGATACTCTAGCTGTGAGAGTTCATAGTTTGTTATAAGGAGCTGAGGTTTTGTAATGAGGACAAAACCTTCACCTTAAAGGAGGGTGCTTTGGCTTGTGGTGGTGGTGAACTTTGGTAACTTGTCTATGCCATTGGCTGTTGGAACTGAGGCCTTGGGAAATAATTTTACTGGTACTGTTGGGTGGGTCTATAGGGCATTACTTGTTGCTGCCAGGGTTGAAAATTATCTTGTCTCCACCTCAAATTGGGGTGGTTTCTCCAAGCATACCTAGTAGGCTGCTGCTGCCCATAAGATTGAGCAGCATTGGCATACCATGACAAGCTCAAGTTACTAATCAGCAGAAGGACAGTCTTGAAGAGAGTGTGTGGGGGATTGGCATATCAGACATGCCTCCTGCACCTATGCAGCTATTGGGGGCTGCATCACACTCAGTAATTTACCAAACTGTTCTGACAAGCTGTCCACTTTGTTCTCCAGGTTATTGTATACATTTACTTCATATAGTTTCCCTGTTACAGTGGGTTCAGTTGTAACTCTCGCAGCTGGCTCAATGTCATTTCTTGACAAAGCCTCCTGTTGTGTAGAGTTTTCACTTATCACATCAAATAACTCCCATGCTTCTTCATCAGTTTTGTTGAGATATGTTCCACCACATGATGCATCCACCATATATCTACTCTTAGAATCTATACCCTAATAGAAGTTTTGAACAAGTTGCCATCTGGGTATTTGGTGGTGTGGGCATTGTCTCAACAATTCTTTGAATCTTTTCCATGCTTCAGGAAAATCTTTAGTTGGGAACTGACCAAAAGAAATAATGCTCTTCCTTAGTTGATTGGTCTTACTCATTGAGAAGAATTTAGCCAAAAATTGGCCTTGTAAATCACTCTAAGATGTAATGCTATTTACTGGGAGAATGTTAAGACAATGTCTAGTCTTGTCCTTTAATGAAAAAGGGAACAATCTCAGCTTAGTGGCTTCATCTCCCAGACCAATAATTTTGAAAGTTGTGCATAAAGATATAAATTCATCAATGTGTTTATATGGGTCCTCCTTACTCAGTCCATGAAAAGATGGCAAAATTTGAATAGTCTGAGGTTTGATCTCATAATTACCCTCAGCCGTAGGGAATTGAATGCAAAAAGTGGATGAATATGCCACTGGTGCATAGTAATCTCTCAAGGGTCTAGGTTGCTCACCCATCTCAAATGTCTCACAATGATCAGCAAGGGGATGTGTTGGTTGTCTAGCTCTAAGAATCCTCTCAACTTCAAGATTTAAAGGTACAATCTCAGGGTTAAGAGTTCTTCTACTAAACATACAACACACAGTAGAAATAAATTACAACAAACACACAAAAACACACACTAAGTACTGTTGTTGAATTCAAAAATTAAAGAAATGAAATTGTAATCAAAAGAGCAAGAAATGCAAACTCAGGCAGAGTCTGCTCCAGCTGCAAGCTATTTGTTCATCTCTTGACTACAGTTCCAAATTTGAAAAAAATAAAAAGGACTACAAAAACCACAGTAGTGTTTATTCAACTATAGATCCAACTCCTAACACAAAGAAAAAACTTAGATCAACTACTTAGATCTCAACTCCCAGCAACGGCGCCAAAAACTTGTTGGATTGAATTTATGTGTATTTATTAAAATGATAAAACAATGGCAGAAATAAAGAAGAAAAATTGAAAGAGTTTACACACAGACACAAACACAGCTTGTAAGCTCCAGGGCTGTTGTAGCATGTTTTGAAAAGTAAGAGTTTGTCCCACAGAGAGTTGGGATCTAAAAGGTAGTAAATCTCCAGATCTGCTATAGATTTGACAGATCAAATCCTATTCTAACTTAGACTAAGAAAAACATGACAAAGAGATGGCATTTTTGAGTTGTCACAAAACTAAAAATGGCAATGGAATAGATCTAATTAAAAGCAGAATTAAAAGACAGATCAGAGGTAAAGGTGAAGAAAATAGCAGGTGTTTTGGTGAAAGAAAACTATAATATGGAGAAGTAAATAGCCAGGGAATAATTTTTCGCTGTAAAATTGATTTGTAAGGCAGAGTGAAAGCTGGATCTGTAGTAATCCTTTATTCGGCTACAAGCATAAATACAAGGTATAAGGATCCAACTCAGCCCTGAGATATGGAATAGTCTTAGGGCTATACCTTGTCCACTTGAATGGTCACAGAGTATCCCATGGATATAATACAGTCATGGAGGAAGAGATGAAATAGTAAAATCACTGCAAATGCTATGTCTACAAGGCTACAAGCTCATGTAGACATAGGTACATAAAATCTATAGGAATCAAATGAAAACCACTAAATCTTTTAGATTAAATGAGCAATACAATCAGTTATTCATTTATCTAAAGAACTTATAATGAATTAACCCTCAGATCTGCAATCTCTGCAATTTTCAGGCTTCTTACAATGCTTTTACAATTCAAATTACAGATCAAACTATCCCTAACTGTTAAAAAGCCTTAGCCAGCCATGGCTGTACTAAGGAGAGAAGAAGAAAAAAAAGAAAAGGCGGGAATAGCTCATGATTCTTCTCCAAAAATCCCTAGATCTATCGATGCCCCAATTTGTTTTTATTCCTTCCTATTTATACACATCCCAAGTGTAACTGATTTGCCTTGGGCAATCAGAGAAGAGGAGAATCAAATTAGTTTAAGATCTGATGACGTGACTGAATTTCATCCAAGTATTGCCCCAAATTCATTAGAAAAATAGTGCACAGGTGGGGCAGTTCGGTCAGGTGTAAGCTGTGCTGATGGAGTTTCAAAAATATCCTTCAAAGCTGACAAATAACTGCTTGAACCCATGCCTCGAGTGGTTTCAGCTTCAGAACATCAATCTCGAGAGGTTTTCAAGTAGTTGGAGTGTCTTCAGGATGAATCTCGAGTATATCAGAGAGTAGCTCGACAGGATAAGTTTTGAGCCTCTAAACTGCTCGAGTTCTTCATATTTGCAGCTGTGCTACTCGTGGGCTTCAATCATCAGCTCGAGTAACTACTCGACACCAACAATAATTTGCTTGAGATGGGATGTTTGAAGGCTGAACTACTCAAGTTGATTAAATCTGCAGCTACACACTGCTCGAGTGGCTGGTATTTCAGCACTTACACAACTCGACAGGAGAACTACTGCAGTCTTCTAACTGCTCAAGCTCAGTGTGCTGAAGCTTTAATTGCTCGAGAACTCATTTTCTATAGGTCTGATGTGCTTCGAGAACTGCTCGAGTTTAATGTTCTGAATCTCTACTTCTATGAAAAGTCTATTCTAGCACTCTGTTAGGTCTGGGTCTTCTCCCCAGCCAATGGTTAAGTCTGATCATCCTCTTTTGGGCTTTTACTATATGGATTTCTGCACTACTCTGCCAATTACTGCTAACTACAAAACAACACTTAAAATACAATGATTAAACAACTCAAGGGCTTAGCAAAGCCTAGGTTAGGAGGTGGAAAGTGGCATAATTCTGTTATTAACACTCGATATGACCGAGTGTTCACTCCCTTAGGACAATCCCTAAATATCCTCTTGCCTTTACTGATAGAGAAGGGTTTGGTCACTCAACTTCAACCAAGTCCTCCATCGAATCCGATCCTAAGAAATTATGATCCTAATATACACTGTAATTTCCACTAGGGACCAGGTCACCCCACCGATCAATGCTTTCCATTAAAGCATGAGATCCAAGATCTGATAGAGGCAGGAAAGATCATTCCTCCAACACCTCCTCAGGCAAACCCCCATACCAATATATCGCAGGCGCCATTACCGCCACACCTGCAAGGAGTAATGGGCTGAAGGGCCACCATCAACATGCTAGAAGAAGAAATAGAAGAGCTCGACAAGTCTCTAAATTTAGCCAACTATTTTTCAAACCCAACATCCCAAGCAACACTTTTAGATTTAAGGCTATACCTCCTAATGTCCGCTCCTATTATCTACATTCAACCCAGCTGGACCACACCTCCGTAATACCAATCACATTCAGCATCGACCCCCGTCAATTATATGATGCCTAATTTTACCGCACCTTCAGAATCAGTTCCCATCAATCACATATGGCCCAATTTTACCACACCATCATCAGCCCATCCACCTTCATCTCCAACACCAACCTAATATAGTTGGCTTAGTATTACCTCACTGCCACCAATATATTCACCCCAACATAAACCCAATACAGTTGGCCCAATTTTTCCATGTCATCATCAGTCCAGCCGCCTCCTGTACCAGTCAACCACATTTGGCTCAACATGGCCACATTAGCCCTGCTAGTTCAATCATATCCGGCACCCTCATCCATCCCATTCCAAATCCCCGGACCATCATATGATCCTCATCAGGTCCCGCTCAATTATGTTCAGACAGATGTTAATGCTAGAAGCAGCAATGAAGGGGCAGTTGAATTCATCACCCGCTCAGGCAAAATATCCAAACAACCTGAGATACCGGTGCCAACCTAGATAGAAGAGAGAAGGGAACCTACATCGATGCACCCATTGGAAAAGATGAGCAGAGAGCACATGTTAAAAACACAGCTCAAAAGAACACCGACTCACATTATCATATGGGACTTACTCATGACGTCTCCACTTCCAAGCTCTGATGGGAGCACTTAAGGACGCTCATGTATCAAATAAAGTATCCCCAAATGAAGTGGGGCAAATGATCGGGTAGGTATTGGCCCCCAATGCCATCTCTTTCTCAGATGCTGATCTTCCAAGGGAAGGAAACAATCATTCTAAACCCATAAATATCACAGTGGAAATGACAAAATTGGTGATCCCTTTGGTGCTGTTAGACAACGGATTGATACTGAATGTATGCCCCCTCAGAATTACAACCAAGATAGGGGTTGATCCCTCCACATTCAGGCTAGCCAGAATAAGTGCAAGAGGGTTTGATAATACCAGGAGGGAGGTGATAGGAGAAGTTGATTTTGAGCTCACCATTGGGCCAATGGCCTTCTCAATCCCGTTCTAAGTCATGGACATCAAGTCTTCTTTCAACCTACTGCTAGGGTGCCCATGGCTGCATAAAATTGGGGCGGTGCCCTCCACTCTACACCAACAACTCAAATTCATCTTCGAAGAGAAAGTAATTACCATTATAGGTGAGAGACAAGAGGAAAGGGAGAAGATGGCCCACAACATCAAAAATCTCATCGTGCTGGATGTACCCCATACCGCTGAGGACACGAACCTTCATAGTTTTCAATACGATGTATCAGCAGTAGCACTATAATCCCCCAAAAAAGTCATTAAAAAAACCATAGTAGGAATGATTGCAGCGGTAGGAATGCTCCAAAAGTCGAGTTATCAGAGAGGTAAAGGGTTAGGCCCTCACTTACAAGATTGGAGGGACCTAGTCAGAGCAAAAGGTGGTCAACATGTCAGATTCGGCTTAGGCTACAAGCCTACCGAAGAAGAAATTTAAGGGGCCAAGGAAAAGGCCCGAACCATTGCTACCGCCAAAGCTAGAGGGATAGATCTAGAGGATGAACCCCGCCCGACACCTCACATCCAAAGCACATTCGTGAGCGCAGGGGTCATCAAAAATGACCAAAATGGGGCAATGCAGTTGACCCCATATAAGCAGGTGGCCATCCACCAAACCAATTCCCAAATCATCTCTCTAAAAATTGAAATAGACCTCGCCTCATTATCCCTTTTTCAGGAGGAATTATCCATGCCTATACAACCACCCATCCTGAATGATTCCAAGCCCGTGTTAACCTTTGAGGATCAGGTTCAAGATGGACCAATGATAAACATGATGGAGGCTGACACTGAAAATCCATCTCAATCACCCTCCTTCACACAACAAGGTAAAGGTGTGACATCTCAGGTAAGGAATTGGGCATCAATGCCCCTAACTCTGAAAGCTTTGAATGGTTGTAAATATGATACCAGCTTTCCAAAGAAAAGCAACCTATAAAAAGTGAGGTGAGCCTTTGGCAAGCAATACCACCATGTGTGTATAGAGACTCGCCTTGCCAAGGGTCCATCTCCGAAGAAAAGGAAAACCATAAAAAGATAGAAAAATATAAAAACCTCTAAAATTATTATCTTTCAAAATTCTCGAGAAAAGCAAGAAAAATGATGCCTTAGTAGAAGCACCTGCCCGACGTGAAGTCGACCTCTGTCCTGTAGAAATACAAGAAGAGTTAGGATTCATGGATTTGGATGGTGAGGACTTAATTGAGGAGCTTCCCAATGAGCTCCTTGAATGGTATGCCGATTTTGAGCATGGCCCTACCCCGATCGTAGAAGAAACTGAAGATGTCAATCTGGGTACCAAGGAGATTCCCAGAATCACTAAAATTGGGATGCCACTATCTCCTGAAGAAGGAAAAGCATGATTGATTTCTTTCGGTCATACCAAGACGACTTTGCATGGTCATACGAAGATATGCCAGTTTGGATACCGATTTGGTTGAGCATGAGTTACCGCTGTATCACGACGTTAAGTCAGTCAAGCAGAAGCTGAGACACCTCTGGTCGGAGTGGATGTTGAAAGTGAAGAATGAAGTCATCAAATAGTATGACGCGGGGTTTCTCATGGTCTCCAAATACTCATAGTGGCTAGTCAACATCATCCCAGTAATGAAGAAAGATGGAAAGGTTTGCATGTGCATTGATTTTAGAAATCTCAACAAGGCAAGCCCAAAGGATGACTTCCCATTGTCACACATCGACATCTTGGTTGATAACACTGCAAGGCATGGGATACTCTTATTTATGGATGGATTCTCTGGATACCATCAGATCAAGATGGTAGAAGCGGACCGAGAGAAGACAATGTTCATCACTCAATGGAAAACTTTCTGCTACCGAGTCATGCCTTTCGGGTTAAAGAATGTCGAGCCAACATATCAAAGGGCGATGATAGTACTCTTCCACGACATGATGCACCGAAAAATTGAGGTGTATGTCGATGACATGATAGCCAAGTCTCAGGAGAGAGGTGTCATTTGGTGAACCTCCATATGCTATTTGAAAGACTATGGAAATACATTCTAAATCCTCAAAAATGCACATTCGGCGCTATGTCAGGAAAGCTATTGGGCTTCATCGTCAGCAGGAGAGGCATCAAAGTTAACCTGATCAAAGTGAAAGCCATCATGGAAATGCCAACACCATCTATCGAAAAAGAAATCAAGGGTTTTATGGGCAGAATATAGTACATCAGTCGATTCATTGAATAGTTAACTCTTATCTGCACACTAATCTTCAAACTAAGGAAAATTTTCCAGTTGAGTGGAGCGATGACTGTGAAGCAGCATTCGATAAGATCAAGAGTTACCTCCTCAATCATCCAATTTTAATACCACCAGTACCTGGGAGGCCTCTCTTAATGTATCTCTCAACAATGAAATTCTCGATGGGATGTGTCCTAGGGCAACATGATGAGACTGGAAGAAAAGAACATGCATTTACTACCTGAGCAAGAAATTCACTGACTATGAGACACGCTATTCTCAAATAGAGAAAGCATGCCTGACTCTCGTATGGGCTACACAGAGGCTTCGACACTACTTGCTATCTCAGGCGGATCTCCTTCTAGCGAGAATAGATCCCTCGAAGTACTTGTTCGAAAAGCCGGCTCTTAGTGGCCGAACTGCATGATGGTAGCTACTTCTATCAGAATTTGACACCACGTATGTCACTCAAAAGTCAATCAAGGGGCAAGCACTTACCAATCTTCTTGCCGAGAATCCCTTACCTGATTATGAACCCCTGAGAACTGAATTCCCCGATGAGGATATCTTGTTAATGACAGAGGATGACACAGAGGAGACAGAGGAGTCTTGGGTAATGCACCTTGAAGGGGCAGGAAATGCCGAAGGTCAAGGAGTTGGTGCTATTCTAATCTCTCCAAAGGGATCCCACATACCAGTTTCCATCAAACTTAACTTCCCCTGCACCAACAACATGGCTGAATATGAAGCCTGAGTAGCTGGCCTACATGCAACTCTCGACCTGAATGTGACCTGTCTCAAGGTATTTGGTGACTCACAACTGATCATATGCCAGACCAACGGAGATTGGACGACGAAAGATGAGAAGCTGATCTTGTACCTTGAGCACCTGGAAGATCTAATCGCATGCTTCGACGATGTTATGTTCTCCTATGTCCCACGAGCAAGAAATCGCTTTGCCGATGCACTAGCAACATTGGTATCAATAGTCAAAATTCCACATGGCATCGAGATGAAGCCGATCATGATCAGACAAAGAAATGAGCCTGCCTTCTGCCTCCAAATTGAAGGCTCCACAAAGATAGATGATGAGTGTTGCTTCAATTTGTGTTGTTTTTCTTTATTATAAAAGTGGTCAAAATATGACAGAATAAAGAATGACAGAAGCAAAGTAAAGATGAATAAAAATGGGATTAGAACACAAACACCACCTGCAAGATACAGGGCTGTTGTAGCATGTTTTAAATGACGTAAAGGTTGTTCGACAGAGAGTTATGGATCTAAAGGTAGAAAATCTCTAGATCTGCTACAGATCTGGCAACTCTAAACCTAATCTATCTTAATCTAATAAAACAGGGTAAAGAGAGGGTATTTTTGGGGTTGTCACTAACTAAAATAGAAGTAAATGCAAAAACAGAAATAAAAGGAAGGGCTTTAGAGAAGGATGAAAGTGGTTTGGTAAAATAAAAAGAAAATAGAGAAGTAGGCAGTTAGGGACTAATTTTTACTGCAAAAAGCAATGTAAAATAAAGCAAGAGTTAGATCTGTAGTAATCCTTCATTTGGCTACAAGCACAAATGCAAGGAAGAATAATCCAACTCAACCCTGAGATATAGATTAGTCTTAGGGCTATAGCCTGTCCACTCAAATGGTCACAGGCTATCCCATGGATATAATCCAGTGATGGGGGTTAAAGATGAAACAATAAAATCACTGCAAATACTATGTTTGTAATGCTACAAGCTCATGCATCCATAGGTGCATAAAATCCATGAACATCTAATGAAAATCACAAGAGATTATAGATTAAATAAAATATTAAAACCAGTTATTCATTGCCAAAAAGAAACTTACAATGATACAACTCCCAAGTCTACAGTCTCTGCAAGACTCCAAGCTCTTTACAATGTTATTACAAAGCAATGTACAATAAAACTAGCCCTAACTACTACAAAGATTTAGCCAGACATGCTAAGCTAAGGAGAGAAGAACAACAAAAAGGAAGATGGCCTAAACCCTAAAATCAGCTATGCTACTGTGTGTTGTCTCATGTGATCCCCCTCTTTTTCTGCATTCTTTACATGGTATTTATACAATCCCAAAAAGTTACTTTTTGCTCTGGCCAATCAGAGGGACAGAGAATCAAAATAGTTAGGAGCTCAATTGCAGCTAAGTATTGCCCCCATTCTATTAGGAACGCAGTACACACTTGGATAGGTGTCCCATGTGTTGTGAAAGTTCCAAAAATGCCCTTGAAGTCTATTAATATCTGTTTGGTCCCAAGCTTCGAGAGGATGCCATACTTCTGAAGGCTGCTCGATAGGGTGGAGTGCTGAAGTCTTGGTCTGCTCAACAACTGCTCGAGTGGATGACTCCTAAAGGATATTTTGAAGGATAGTTCTGAAGGTTTTTTGAGAGGACTCAAGAAGATAAGGCTTCTGTCTGAAGACTTCTCGAGTGGATGACTTCTGAAGGTTTTGCTGCTCGAAGAAACAACTTTCGAAGGCCAGTTTTGAAGCATTCTCGAGAGGATAAAGCCTGATAGCTTTTGACTACTCGACACCTCTCTACAGGTGCTCGAGAGGGAGGACTAACTACTGCAGCCATGATGTGCTTGAGACTGCTCGACAAGTGCTTGACAGTACTCGAGAGGATTAACTATTGCAGCTTTGACTACTCGAAGCTGCTAAAGAAGCTATTTTCTGCTTTTTAGCTGGTTTGTCTAGCCTGCTGCAACACTCCTTTAAGCATGGGTCCCACATATCTCTCATTGCAAGACTTCTAGGGGTTGAAGGCATGCTGAACAACTCATATGGTGGGGATCACCATGGCTCAATCTCTATATTTTCTTCAGCTCTAATGCTTGACTCTAATTCCTTTCTTCTTGGCACTTGTTGCACCATTCTGTAGATTATTGCTAACTATAAAACCATACCTAAAAATTAATTATTAACAGCTCTAAGGTCTAGTAAGGGCTAGGTTAGGAGGTGGAAAGTGGCATAATTCAGTGATTAACACACCCCTAAACCTAATCTTTGCTAGTCCTCGAGCAAAGGGAGAATTAAATAATTATTCTAAAAATTCAATGTCACTTTCGTAGGGAGATGCATTTACCCTATGCATCAAGCCTTTTAAACCCCTAGGTGATCCCTAGTGGAGAAGTGAAGTCTCCTGAGAGTTTTCAGTGAAGATACCCACAAACTTCACAATAGAACAGTTAAGTTTAGTGCAACATATAATAAATCAGATTTCAACAAATACAACTTCATTCTACTCCCCACTCTTTCAAATTTATAGGAGTTAAAACAAAAATGCAAACAGTTTAACACTTAAATCAGCATGTATTTCCATCACAAGCAATCAACTTACATCAAGAGTATAGTGTGTGTGAATCAGTGCTAAGCTCACCATTAATTCAAGAATCAGGTTAAATATTGCTCTAATGAATTTAATTTCAGACCCAATCCTCATCAGGGCTATCACTCAAAAATGAAACTTCAAGGTGTATCACTTTTATTGCAGCTCAAGGTCAATTACAGACCTCAAATAGGCTTGCAAGCATGAACATAGGCATTTCTGCTAGTTCCTGACATCCTCATGTTCTTTTCACCATAGATTACACATCCCCTTATCTCCACAGGACAACTCACTTAACTTTGGATCAATAAGGTCTTTTTGTTGGGTTGTAATATGGCTTAGGATTGAGGTTTAAAAAGAATGAAAGGATAAAACGGGGTTCAAAACTGAGAAATCAACTAAGGGAAGGAGGTGATTCATGACTTCACCTTCTTCATTACATCATAGCTTCATTTTCTTTTATATTTTTCAGATCCAAAGTGGCCAGCTTCTTCTCATCATTTTAAATTTTCAAATGAAGTATTTCTTTTGACTTCTCTCTCTCCTTTTTTTTTATTTTTTATTTTTTATTTTTATTTTAATAAATCTCTTCTCTTCTCCTTTCATCAAATGTTGAACCTAGCTCAACTTTCTTCAATATCTTCTCCTTTACCTTCTGAAATCTCAGAGTGAGGGTAAGGCTGAATTAGGTCAATTAGGTTTAAATTCAAGTACTCTGAATTTTGTCAAAGAAAAATGAATTTTAAGGCTCAAACAGTGTCTACAAAGGGCAGTTCAATGGGTAGGTATTTTCAGGCTCAAACTATCCAAATGAAGGCCTTAAATCATATCCTTGGTGTCATGAGGTCTGCCAAACAGTTTCAATTTGGGGTGCATAACTTCTAGTACAAAGATGTTGATTCAATCATTCCTTAAAGCAGAAAAAATTTGCCACGACACTCTTCAAAAGAAAATTTGATAGGCCCAAATCTCACAAGGTCTCACAAGGTATGGTGTTTAAGTAAACTCATGAGGTATACATTTTTCTCTCCTTTTTGGTTCACTAAGCACTAATTGTGAAATTTTTTTTCTTCATGTTTGCTTTATGGAAGTGTTAGATTTTCCAAAGATTTCAGTTTTAAAATGTCTGCTAACAGTTTTAATTTCCTCTTTCTCACATAGTTAGGTGGAAATTTACTTTATTTCTTTCTTTTAACTAACAATGCTGCACTACAATTAACTATTTTATTGGAACACCTTGCCATACCCCCAAACCTAATATAAACATTGTCCTTTATGTTTCAATAGAGAATGTATTTAGGGGCAGCAGAGTATGAAAAGAAAGAAAAACACAAAATAATGCTGAAAAGAAAGTACAAATTTACTAACAAGATGCATGCATTCACAGAGAATAAAATTTTATAACAATATATTGTATACAAGAGAAGACTGTGTACAAAATTACAACTGAATAAAAAAAACAAAACTAAAACAGAAAACTCCTACAAATGGCCTGAATCAGAATCTAGATCAATGTGCTTAACTACTTTTTCTTTTCCTTTCTTCACACTGTCAGCCTTGCCAACACTAGCTTTAGTCCTTAAAGTAGTTGGTTTCTTTTGCTTGGTGCTGCCCTTTTGGAGTTGAGGCTTCTGCAATTTAATGCCTTTAGCGTCTAGTTGAGGCACCACATCTTGAACACCCAGAGACATGAGAGTGGATGATAATGAATCAACCAGGCTGGCATATTTGTTAGCCCTTTGCTCATTCAATTTATATACAGTTACTACAATGTCCAATTTTTCCTGCATTGCTAAAAGCTCCCTCTGATGAGCTAGTATAACTGCTTCCAATTGTTTCCAATTTGTCGCCTTTCATCTAGTCTAATTGACCAAGTCTGCAGACACCTGCTCACAGTGGACCTGTCATGTATAAGAGCAGTGAGGGTAGGTGTTGTAGGTCCTTGACTTGGGTGAGCTGGGACAATGGTCCAATTAGATGGATCATTAACAGAGAGGGAGACAAGAGCAGTCTTAGTAGCAGGGTGGATGGATGGGGAAGAAATGGATGGCAGGGAAAGGAATAGCTCCTCCTCAGGGATTTCTATTGGGGTAGAGGTGGTAGATGTGGAGGTGGGGACCAGGATCAACTCTTCAGGTTCAATATCAGTTTAGGTGACAACATCAATTGTTGCCACAACTGTAGAAGATTGTAAAAATGGAGGAGGGGTAGGGATAGGGTTGGGTGGTTAGGGTGTGGGTATGAAAGCTTAAATGGTTGATTGGATGGAGGCAAGGCTAGTTTTGATGGAGGATTGGTTTTTCTGTGGATGTGTGGATTTGGGATTGAAGGGAGGTTAGGAGGGAAATGGTTTGGGATAGAGGGTCAGGGAGGACAGGGGTAGAAGGTTGGGGTGAAACTGATTTAAAGGGTGAAGTAGGTGCATGGTTTAATGGGTAGTGGTGTGAGGAGTCAGGTAGAGGGGTGTACTCATGCCTAATGTCCCCCACAATGGAGTCTATTAGGGTTGAGTAGCCCTTTGTGGTAAATTGGTCAGAGGTGTTATGAAATGGGTCTTGAATAGGGGACAGTGGAGGGTAATGGGCAGGGGAAGGAATAGGGGTGAGGCTAGGGGAATGGACAGGCGAAGGACTGGGATAAGTGGGATCAATGGTAGCAACCATTGGCTCATAGGCAGGAAGTGTAAATGGAGTAGGTTTTTCAGGTGCTGAGCTTAGGATGGGTGGGGGTATGGTAGTGGATGAGTTGAGTTCTGTGGTGGGGTGTTCAGTTTTCCTTTTATAGGTTCTTTGGATTGTGGGTGTAGGAAGGTTGTAGGGGAAAGGTATGAGAGGAGGAGCTGATAGTGGAATGGACTCAAAGGTGGAAGGTGGTTGTTGTGGGATGGTTGCTAATGATGGAATGGGCTGGATAGGTATGGATGGTGGAGTAGCTGATGGTGGAATGGAAGTAAGGGTAGAAGGTGGCTGCTATGATATGACTACAAAAGTTTGCCCAGGAAGGGCTGCTTCAGGCTCCTTCATCTTCTTCTTCTTTTTCATTAAAGTCAAATTGATCTTCCACTACCTCTCTTCGTACACAACTGGTGACAACTCAGCAGTGGGATCAGACATACCCTCCTTTTTTTAACAAGGCTGTGATCAGCCTGCTGTAGGGTAAACCATGAAATGTCTGCCTCTTAACTTTTCCATGTATATCCTCCATCCCCTCAAAAATCAGCTTGACAACATTGAAGAAATGCCCCTTGGAGAAGGAGTACAGTGCATCCAAAATTGGGTACCTCCTCTCCTGGTAATGACTAGCTACAAATACATTCTTCCTCAAAATATTTTCCATGAATAGAAGGTTGGTGCGAAAGTCACTCCTTCTATCTCTAGATTATGGTCATCAATCACAATCTTCTGCTATCAAATATTTATGAAAATAAACAGTATCATTACACTATATATCCAGTTTCTTAGCATTGGTCGTCAATCAATACTAAAATTCTATCAATACAGATTTAATCTAATCAACAACTTTCTAAAATCTGGGCGTCAATCAAACCTTAGAAAACTGAAGATAGAAAAGTAAAAACCGTTACACTACTCTGCAAATTCTAATCTGAGTCCTCAATTCATATCAAAACTTGGAGATGTTTACAAAGTAGGAAATAAAAGAAAATAAAATCTAAACTAGAAAGTAAAGTAAATATATCTTTCACCCCTCAGCCACAGTCATCAATTCCCTCTAAGAAACCATAGATATCTATACTAATTTTCAGCACCCAATAGCAGTCGTCAATTGCTCTTGAGATACCTTGGATATCTAAACTACAAAGCAATAAAATTTACTCTAATGATGGAAAGAAAATCCAACCTCAGTCATCAATTGATGCTGATAATTTCTTCAATGCCTATTCCTCTACCAAACCCTCTTATTTATAGATCATAAGGGGTCAGTTTACAAAAATCTAATTCTAATAAAAGAAACTACTAAAAATAAAAGATTCCTAATATAACTCTAATTCCTAATTTTATTATTCCTTTGTTACGAACGGTTGATATGCTTCCAGATTGTTCTTTTATTTTAGTAGTAGAATCCTTTTAATATTCTTCTTCATCAATCTTCTCAGATCCGTGATTCACCAAACTTCTAATTCAAGAGATCTTCTAATTATATTTATAGTGGTGATAATCTTCACTCATATGATCAACAACAACAGTAATAGCAATATGAAAAACTTTTTAATCGTAATAGTAGACAACGATTATCTATTTTCTTCTTTTCTTTGGAAAATCGTAGTTCACAATTTTCTATCTATTGTAGCTTTTTATTGTTGACGATTCTCTAGATTACAATTAAGTGCCTTTCTTTTATACTTCCTTTGGAGAATCGTAGACTACGATTTTCTATAACTCTTCAGTAGTAACGCTCTTTCTTCTGTAAAATCGTAAAACATGATTTTTCGCTCTTCAGTAGGCAGCGAATCGTTCTTTACACTTAATCATCTTTTTACTGCCTTTTGAGTTCCTTTTGATAAAGATTAACATTATGGATCTCTTTTACTGATTATCTTTCATATCTGCACATCGTCAACCTGTTCGTAGCAAACTAAGTCTGTGCAACCGTGGGATCCGTGGCGGTCCCGTCGCGACGATGCGCTCTCTAACGAATAATATAGAGTCACCACCCGGAGCTTTCGGTGTCTCGGGATACCTAGTTTATTTTTATGAGCACCGAAGTGCTAAAAATATGACTCTGAATCTGGTCCACACCAAAGGTTCTTGGGTAGGGGCTTCAGTTATCGATCGGGAAGGTGTTAGGCACCCGATCAACCCGCTAAATGCGGTATCTACTTAAGGCCAGGTCTATGTGGGGCTGGTTTATATAGTATATATATATATATATAATTATATATATATAAAAGAAAGTAAAATGAGCGGCACTTCCCCTTGCCCGAAGGCACACCGATCCTATTGAGCCCTTTCCGCTTGCCGAAATTTGGGCAGCGTAATGGCTCAATTCTAGGATAGAGGAAAAGCAAAGAAGGTAGAGGAATAGAGGGGAGAGCCGGAGCTCTCGGGCCCTTGTAGCACCGTTGGAGAGCCTTGCATTGGCTTGCTTCGGTGAGCTTTTTGAAGGCTTGTATGGTATGGAATGGGGTTCTAACTCCTAAGGCTTGAAACTAAGAGGTAGAGAAGGAAAGCTAGGGGGTAACACACACCTAACCTAGAGGTTTTTAGTGAAATACTAAGGTCTAAAGGGGCTTTTTCAATTCTGAAATTTGTATGGGGATGGTGCACCAAAGGGAGAAAGATCTTCTCACTTAGGTAAAAACTCTCAACCCTTAAGCAAGAGGGGTGGCTCTCTATTTATAGAGAAAGGGAGGATTAGTGAGGGGTTAAAGTCCTAATTAGATTAGCAATTAGGTAATGGGTAATCTAAGATTTTTGTGGTTTTCTAGAGCTTGGATAAGAGGGATTTGGGTTTAATGGTAGATGATAGGATGGTGACTTGAATGACAAAAGGGTGATAACTTAAGCTAATAGGGTCACTAGGGTCCTAAAGAAACACACCCTAGACTTTGGGATGGTCCACAAGTCAAACCCCCAATGTCAAATTTGGCCATTTTTTGAAGGAAAACCAGGTCCAAACTATTGGAAGTTGAAGACCCGCAGGGGCCCGGCCCGGTTTGCAATTTCCTGCACAAATTCGCATTTTTCTAATTGCCACAACTTTTTATGTACAACTCCAAATTAGGCGATTCTTGGCTCGTTGGAAAGCTGGGAAAGTCTACTTTCCAATGGTATAGGCCTTAGGTTGGGAAACTATATATGCTAACCTTGGAACTCCTCTTTTCATCAGCTATTTTGGTTAGTTCGAAATTGACTCTATGGGTTCGGTTTTGCAATATCTTGTACAAATTTACGATCTTCATTCTGCCATATCTTTTGATGTATAACTCTAAATTAGGCAATTCTTAGCTCGTTAGAAAGCTGAGAAAGTCTTCTTTCCAATGATATAGGCCTTAGGTTGGGAAACTATCCACAAAAAGTTTAGCTCTCCTCTTTCTAATCGCTGCTCAGGGGGGTTTGAATCGTGCCCGGGAAGGGTTCTAATAGGTCTTGGAAGGGTATGGTTAATTCCTAAGGGTTCGAGATTGGTTTCTAAAGGTTTAGGGTAGGTTCCTAAGATATCTAGGGTAATTCTTAAGGGTTTAGGGTGATTCCTAAGGGTTCCATACATGCCATCAAAAGCTCAGAATTACACCTCTCTCGAAAGGTGTTTCGATCAAGCCTTGGGCTAAATTTGGGTGTCTACAGATGCCCCTCTTTGGTATTCGATCATTAATGATCGTATGCCAAAGAAAATAGACATCCGTAGAGGCCCAAGGCATTACTGACAGGTCCGTTGCATTTAGAACGAACTTCAAACATCAGGTGAGTAACACGGTGAGAAAACGAAAGCCCTGGGGTGTCAGGCTAATCATTCGTTTATCGAGGTAATTGATTTCCAAGCGCTTAGCGACATTACTGGACATAACCAAGGTGGAATGAGTTATGAAAGCCCAATAGCTGGGAAAAACATTCGCCTCTCGAGTTGCAAAAGCCCGTTAGTCAGGAAAAACGTCCGCTTCTCGAGATGATTTGATGGTGATTGATGTTCGAGATTCATTATGAATGCAACAGCTTCGTAAGTAAGAGGGGTGATCGACCCACATTTAAAGATAGGTGCGAAGTAAACATACGCAAGGCTCCACATTTTGCGTCCAATCCTACAAGGCATTTGATGACCTCATTGGATTATTCGCGGGTGCCCCTACAGAAAGCAGGGTTCGAAATCTTTGGGCGAACCCATCGATCCCAAAGTTTATTTAGCATGACCACTTGAGCGAAGTGAATAGATATCACAATGCTTTTTAGGAGTGCGTGCCATTTTTCAAAACATGCCCCAGATCTATGACTCAGAGTATCCAGTTTTGATTTCCTTGAATAGATCCAGCCAAACATTGGGCACCTCCCAAAAGGGGGCATCTAATCCTGGCCGCTATTGACAATGATCATAATCATCAATTAACTATGCATAGTCATACACCCATCAGGGGCAATAAGCAACAATTAAGGCGATGGAAGCCCCGACCCGGACCCACCCGGTTATAATTTACGGGGATAAACGACCATCATACGGATACCCAAACGCATGGCGTACACTTTATAGGGATACCGCTGCCCATACAGGTTTTAAGCCTGCAGAAAATAAAAAGGGAAATGAACCTTTCTGAATGCATGGTTGCACATAGTTTGATTGACACATAATCTCATTCTCAACAGGTTGGTCTCAACCAACAATTGACCTTTTTCAACGGAGAATCTGAAGCTTAAGACAACTCAAGTTCACACGAATCCAAAACAGAGCGCTCATTGCTCAAAAGATTTAGCAGTGGAGTTGACCCAATCGAAACATTGACTGTTTGACCGGGACTTACACCGTTGCTCCTACTTTGAAGTAGGATCCATGGATCCAAGGCGAACCTTTGACCTAGGACATTAATTTTGCACATCTGTGTTGTCGATAAAATATTGACATTTTACCGCATCAAAACACGCATGTGCATCGCATGAAAACTTAGATTTCTTTTTCTTTTCAAAATGATTTTCATCATTTTTTTATTAGACCTGACGTCGGTGGTGAGATGCTTTATCTGATTTGTCCATCGCTGAGAAGTTGCCTGCTTCGAGGATTTGGACCGTGTGATGTTCCTACACATTCTCGAGAAAACATCAGTCCCTTTTTTGTTTATACATATAAAGAAAATGCATCCTAAACAATAAAAGAAAAAGTAGATTTCTACCTATACTTTTTCATTTTCAAGATATTTTTTTAGATTTTTGTTTTTGGAGATTTTTTGTTATTTTTCTTCATTTTTGAGATTGAAATATGATGCTGAAAATATGTACATGAGTAGAAATATATACACAGTTTTTTGGTGTTTGGATTTTTCTTGATTTTTTTGTTTTTGGCTTTTCTTCTTTCTATTTTTTGTTTTTGATGCCTTGATAGTGAGACGGAGTAACAGGTCCCCTTTTGAGCATAGTCGAACTCTTTCATGCAGTCGAACCTGAGTGAGTTTCTGGATTTTACCAAAGTCGGAACGTTGATCCCTTTGGATTGAGTTAAACCTTTCTCCTTGCCTCGGGTCATACGTTTGACGGTGCAGGTTTCACAAAGACAATTCTGGTCGGGCCCCGATTTGAACTAGCATGAGCAGCCCAGTCAGATAAGAGGGTACAGGAAGAGTACCAAAAGGGTTCCTCAAACATCAATCAATCATTCCAACCCCTCTTTTTCAAAAAAAATTTCTCTTCTCTCTTTTTTTAAATTTATTTATTTCCCTTTTTTTACCCGTGGCACCCTTTCGGGTTTTAACCACGTCCATGGGTTTAGCTCTCTTACCCTAAGCGCCCTTTTGGGTTTTCACCTGGTCCGCACAAGCCTGTTGTTTTTACCCGTAATGCCCTTTCGGGTTTTTACCACGTCCATCTTGCTTTGAGCTTGTATTTTTATTTTAATTTATTTTATTTTTTTATTCTTTTTATTTTCTTTTCTTTTTTCAACAGCCATGTCATAGACCTTGATTCCGTCATAGCCGGCTGGATGGGGTTCAGGTGTCGTCTCACGACTCGGCTCATGTTGACTTAACAGATATTATGACTGCTTGCGAACCTACAAAGAGGGCTTTTTTTAGGGTGTAGCTTGGCCATGGGTTAGGTTAGGATTTGAAGGTATGCTGGGTTAAAGGGATTTCCTTGATACGACTTCAGTTTTCTTGACATACTTTCTTCCTTGGGGGCTTTACTGTACATGACCTGTGATTCTTCTACATTTTTTTATTCTTTTTGCTTCATTTCAGGCAATCTCTTTTTGAGGTTTTACTTTTTTGATTTCTTTGGATTTTGGTAGTAACTTTATACACATGCATCTTTTCTTTCTCTTTTTTTTTTGGTATAGGTACACATATATATATATTTTTTGGGGGGAATGGGTTTATTGAAAGAAAGGCCCAGGCTCAAATGGGGTAGCAAAGGATATCATCATTTTTAGGGATGTTTTTGGGCTATTGTGCTTGGAATGATGGCCTCTTTTGGATGGTTCTTAAACAGTCACGTATCTGTTTCATCAATACTTACCTTATCGCATTGGACTAAGAGTAGAACCGTTAGACGTATCCAGCATTGATGGGCTCAGGAAGATGATCACCGTCCATGGTGGCGAGGCGGATGGCGTATCCCGGCAGCACTTCTCGGATGACGTAAGGTCCTTCCCAGTTTGGCTTGAATTTTCCCCTTGGATCGGCATGGAGGGATGGGAAGATCTTCTTCAGCACATTGTCTCCTACCTTCAGATCTTGACTGCGGACACATTTATTGTAAGCACGTGCGATTCGTCCTTGGTAAACTTGAGTGTGACACAAGGCTAGGAGTCTCTTTTCATCAAGTAAGTTCAATTGATCAAAGCGTGATCTCTCTCTTTCTACTTTGGGTAAGCCTGATTCCATGAGGATTCGGAGCGAGGGCACTTCAACCTCCACCGGGAGGACGGACTCGGTTCCATACACAAGGGAGAATGGTGTTGCCCCAGTAGCGGTACGGATCGACGTTCGATAGGCCCACAAAGCAAATGGCAGCATTTCACTCCAATCTCGGTAAGTGACGACCATTTTCTCAAGGATGCGGATGACTGTCTTGTTCGCAGCTTCCACGACTCCATTAGTTTGAGGCCGATAAGGGGACGAGCGATGGTGCTTGATCTTGTATTGCTCACAGAAGTCTCGGATGTGCTTATTCGCAAAGTTCATGCCGTTGTCCGTGATGATATCTTTGGGTACTCCAAATCGGCACACAATATTATTCTTGAGAAACTTCTCGACGTGACTGGCAGTGATGTTGGCATATGACACCACTTCTACCCACTTGGTGAAGTATTCAATGGCGACTAGGATGAACCGATGTTCGTTTGATGCTTTTGGATTAATCATTCCGACAACGTCAAGGCCCTAGGTAGCAAATGGCCAAGGAGTGGTCATGCAGTGAAGATCAATGGCAGGAGCGTGTATCAGACTAGAGTGTTCTTGACACTTGTAGCATTTTTGAACATGCTTGCAACAATTCGATTCCATGGTAGTCCAAAAGTATCCCTGCCGTAGGATTTTCTTAGCGAGCATGTGACCGTTGACGTGGGCTTTGCATACTCCCTCATGGATTTCTTTCATAATATTGACCGCTTCACTTTCAGTAAGGCACCTGAGTAAGATATTATTGTATGATCACTTGTAGAGGCATTCCCCGCAAATGACGTAACCTGCCGCTAGATGTTGAATGGTTCGTCGGTCTGTCTTGGATGTATCCTCTGGGAAAGTCAGGGTCTCGAGGAAATTTTTGATATCTGAGAACTAAGGTGGCTCATCATCAGGCTTTGTAGGTTCCTCATTTTGGAGGCAGAAGGCCGGCTCATTCCTCTGCTCGATCACGATCGGCTTCATCTCAACACCATAGGGGATTTCAATCATTGATGCCAAAGTTGCTAATGCGTCGGCAAAGCGATTCCTTATCCGAGGGACGTATGAGAAAGTCACATCTTGGAAGCCAGCTATCAGATCCTCGAGGTGTTCATGATAGGGGATCAGCTTCTCGTCTTTCGTCTTCCAATCGCCATTCGTCTGGCATATGATTAACTGTGAATCGCCAAATACTCGAAGGTGAGTTACATTTAGATCGAGAGCTGCCTGCAGACCAACGGTGTAAGCATCATACTCAGCCATATTGTTAGTGCAAGGGAAGTTGAGCTTGATAGAGACCGGTACATGGGATCCTTTTGGTGAAATCAGGATGGCGCCAACTCCTTGGCCCTCGACATTTGCTGCCCTGCCAAAGTGCATTACCCATGATTCTTCTGGTTCTTCTGTATTGTCTTCCGTCATGAACAAGATATCTTCATCTGGGAATTCGGTTCTTAACGGCTCATAGTTAAGTAAAGGATTATCAGCAAGATGATCAGCAAGTGCCTGCCCCTTGATCGATTTCTGAGTGACGTACGTGATGTTGAATTCTGATAATAAAAGTTGCCATCGTGCGGTTCGTCCAGTGAGAGCTGGCTTTTCAAACAAGTATTTCAACGGGTCCATTCGGGCCAAGAGCAGAACGGCCTGGGATAGTAAGTAGTGGCAGAGCCTTTGACTAGCCCATACAAGAGCCAGGCATGCTTTCTCCAGATGAGAATAGTGCGTCTCGTAATCAGTAAACTTCTTGCTTAGATAGTAAATGGCCTGCTCTCTTCTTCCTGTTTCATCGTGCTGCCCCAAGACACATCCCATCGAAACTCCAGTCGTGGAGAGATACATCAAGAGTGGTCTCCCTGTGTGGTACCAAATGTGGATTCAGGAGGTAGCTTTTGATTTTTTCGAACGCTGCCTGACAATCATCGTTCCATTCAACGGGCGAATTCCTCCTTAATAACTTGAAGATCGGTGTGCAGATAGGTGTTAGCTATGCAATGAACCGACTGATATACTGTATTCTGCCCAAGAACCCTCTAACTTCCTTCTTAGTAGATGGTGGCGGCATTTCAGTGATGGCTTTGACTTTGATTGGGTCGACCTCGATCCCTCTCCTACTGACGATGAATCCTAACAATTTCCCAGACATAGCACCAAATGCGCACTTTTGTGGATTCAGACGTAGTCGATACTTCCTTGGCCTTTCAAACAGCTTCTGAAGGTTTACCAGATGGTCGCTTCGCTCCGGTGATTTGGCTATCTTGTCGTCGACATATACTTCAATCTCTCGATGCATCATGTCATGAAATAGTGCAGTCATAGCTCTCTGGTATGTTGCACCGGCATTCTTCAGCCCGAATGGCATGACTCGATAGCAAAAGGTTCCCCAGGGGGTAATGAACGCTGTCTTTTCGCGATCAACCTCTGCCATTTTTATCTAATTATATCCTGAAAATCCATCCATGAAAGAGAGCATCCCGTGCTTAGCTGTGTTATCGACCAAGATGTTGATGTGTGGCAGTGGGAAATCATCCTTTGGGCTTGCTCTGTTCAAATTGCAAAAATCGATACACATGCGAACCTTTCCATCCTTCTTCGGCAGAGGTACGATATTGGCTAGCCATTGCGAGTATTTGGATACCATGAGAAACCCCATCGTCATACTGCTTGATGACCTCGTCTTTGACTTTCAGCATCCACTCTGGTTAGAGACGTCTCAGCTTCAGCTTAACTGGCTTCATATAAGGGTAGAGAGGCAACTCATGCTCGACCAAATCAGTATCCAGACCAGGCATGTCCTCATATGACCAGGCAAAAACATCATGGTATGATCGAAGGAAGTCGATCATGCTTTTTCTTTCCTCAGGAGATAGTGACGTTCCGATTTTGGTTATCCTGGGAACCTCCTCTGTTCCTAGGTTGACATCCTCGGTCTCTTCGACAATGGGAGTAGGGCCATGCTCAAAGTCGGAAAATCGGTCAAGGAGCTCATTAGGGAGCTCCTCCAAAGTGATATCCTCATCCAGACTCGTAACGCCTACCTCTTCTTGTATTTTTTAATTTTACAGGGAAGGGGTCGATTTCACGTGGGACGGGTATTTCGATTAAGGCATCCTTTTGTGGGACTTTTTTTGGAATTTTAAATGACAATATTTTTGGACTTGGGATTTTTTGAGTGTTTTTGGGAATTTGTGTTTTTTCCATGTTTTTGAGTTTTTGTATTTTTTCCATGTTTTTGAGATTTTTGCTTTCTTCGGAGACGGGCCCTTGGCAAGTCGGGTTGCTATATACACAAGGTATTGCCTGCCAAGGGCTTATCTTACTTTTTATAGGTTATTTTTTTTTGGGAAATAGGTGCCAAACTTTAGGCCACTTCCTGCTTCCAGAGTTTGGGGAAAAGATGCCCAGTTGCGTACCTGAGGGGCCGCTCCTTTACCTGTTGGGATGGAGGGTGCTGACTGATATGGCTCATTGGAGTCAGCCTCCATCATGTTAATCCCCATTTTATCTGAGATGATATCCTCAAATGTTAACACGGCTTTGTGGTGATTCACCACAGGGGGAGCTTGTTCAGGTACCGACCGTAGTTCCTCGAAAAGGGATAATGCGGCCAAATCTATCTCCAAGCTGGGAAGGGAGATCTGGGGATTGGTGGGATGGACTGGAGCTTTGGGTTTGTGTGGGGTCAAATGAGTTGCCCCATTTTGATCGATCTTTATGACCCCTGCGCTGACAAAGGAATCCCTTATGTGTAGCCTAGAGCGAGGTTTCTCTTCTATGTTGGTTCCTCGAGCTTTTGCTGCTGCGGCGACCCTGGCTTTTTCTTTGGCCTCTCAGACCTCTTGCTCTATGGGCTTATATCCTAGCCTGAATCTTACTTTTTATCCCTTAGCCACAATTGGCTCTCTTCTGCCTTGTAATTTGGGTCCCACACCCCTTCCTTTCTGATAGCCTCACTTTTGGAGCATCGCCACCGCTACTTCCATTCCGCCGTTGGTTGCTGAAGTGATGTTTCTAGGGGGTTCTTGGTCTACAGCCCACACCTCATATTTAAAACTGTGCAGGTCGGTGTCTTCCTCAGTATGTGGCACATCCACTACCTTAGGATATTCAATGCTGTGGGTGGCCTTGTCTTTCTCATCGTGCCCTTCACCAATAATGATGATCACCTTCTGTCCTGATATGAATTTCAATTTTTGATGGAGAGTAGAAGGTATCGCCGCAACCTCATGTAACCATGGGCGTCCTATCAGTAGATTAAAATAGGATTTGATATCGATCACTTGGAATGGTATGGAAAAGGTCATGGGCCTGATTACGAGCTCAAGGTCAACTTCTCCCATGATCTCCCGCCTTGTGTTATCAAAACCTCGAGCACTCGTCCTTGTTGGCTTCAACATGCAGGGGTCCATCCCAATTTTGGTGGCAGTTCTCAATGGGCACACGTTCAATGCAGATCCGTTGTCAATTAAAACCAAGGGAATTATCATGTTCCCAGATTCTACAGTGATGTTGAGAGGTTTAGAATGACTATTTCCCTCCTCTGGCAGGTCCGCATCCAAAAAAGATATGGCATTGGGAGCCATCACTTGACCAATTATCTGCCCAACTTCATCCGGGCTGACTTGAAGCGATACATGAGCATTTTTCAATGCCCCCATTAATGCTTGGAAATGGAGTGGGGATGTCATCAATAAATCCCATACAGTAATATGGGCCGACATTCTTTTCAGCTGAGTCTCCATTATATGTTCTCGACTCATCTTCTCAAAGGATTCACAAGGTTTCTCTTTCTTCCTGGGTTGGACTTGTCTTCTCTCATTGCTGTTGTCTCAGGCTGTCTCGAGATCTTCCCCGACTTGGTAACAAAGTCCACGGCTCCCTCTCTGCTGCTGCTGCCGGCGTTAGCATTGGTTTGCTCGTAGCTCAACGGGACCTGATGTGGATCATAGGTTGGTCCTGAGAGCTGGAATGGTATGGCTATCTGTGTCTGGAGTGCATGTACTGATGGCTCTGGGAGGGTAGGTAAGACATGGCTTTCCTCCGTGATGGATGGGGGGATAGCAAAATTTGGCCAAGTAGGGGTGGTGAGGTTTAATGGTGGTTGCACCGGGGGTAATGGTGTGTGCGCAGGCCATTGATAATTGATGAGTGCAGGCAGAGGGTTGGGGGTTTGATGGGCCATGAGGGAATTAGGGTGGTAGAGTTTGCATGTGATTGAGCGATGATAATGGGGTGGGAGCAGCCATTGGTAGTTTATTGGTGGTGGGGATTGGGGTCTGTTGGTTTATTAGGTAATGATGGGGGTGGAATATGGTTGATACGCATTCATTTGTACATAGTTAATGGGAGTGGATGGTGGGAAATAGGCCCTAAGATCTAGGGGTTCAACTGTTGGTGTAGGGGTAGGAAAATAATCTGCCAGATTCAGGGGTTCAATCACCCCAACAGTTCCTTCTCCTAGATTTCTCTGCCTTGGTGCCATAAACATTTTTGGATTACAAATGAAGTCTGACGGATCAAACTCCAATTCTTCTTCAAATTCCTCTACCATCCCTATGGTGGGTCCGGGACCTGCTATTCCGGTAGGGTGTGGTGGTAAAGGCACCTGATGGATATTCGCATGCTGGTTTGCTTGGGTGGGTGCAGGGGGAATGATCTTTCTAGCATCGATTAAGTCCTGGACCGTGTGCTTTAATGGGAAGCAGCGATCAGTCGGGTGACTCGGACCCTAATGAAAATTGCAATGAGTATTAGGGTCAAAATTATATGGAATCGGATTGGGAGGAGGTCGTGGTTGGAGAAAAATTATTAAACCCTTTTCAATTAATAATGGTAAAAGTACACTCAGGGATTGCCCTAAAGGCGTAAAGACTCGATCATAACGGACTCTCCTCTCCGGAGTCATTTACATTCCCTGCCCATTCCCTGCTCTTTGTACTGGCCCTATCCTGATGGGAGGTAGTTGCGCTGCTTGGAATTAGAACGGGGCTACATTGTTATTATTGGGCCGAGTGTTCGCAACATTTTGCACCTCTGCCCCTGTCCTCCTATCGTTCTTCTGCTCAGTAAACCTCCTAACCCCACTAGGGCCCCCTGAAGCATTCTTACTCAACCGCCCTTCCCTGATGGCATCCTCACAGCGGTTGGCATTCCTCACCAAATCGGCAAAACTAGACTGCTGTTGGTATACAAGAAAATCAGAGATCACTGGCAGAGTGTTCTTTGAAATCATCTCTATCTGCTCATCATCCGGTATTCTATTTCTGACCTGAGCTGCCAGTGCTCTCCATCTCCCTAAGTAGTCGCTGAAGGTTTTGTTAGGATTCTATTTCAAACGGGCCAAGTCAGACTTGCGCGGTTCAATATCAGTATTATAGACATACTGTTCCTGGAACAAATGCGTCAAATCTTTCCATGTCTTTATCATGGATGGTTCAAGAGATGTGAACCACCTCAGGGCCGGTCCGGTCAAACTTTTCTGAAAGACTTTTATTAGCAGTCTCTCGTCCCCCCCATACTGGCACATGTCCCCACAATAGGACTTGAGGTGTGCAATCGGGTTGCCTGTGCCATTGTACTTGTCGAATACTGGCATTTTAAATTTGGGGGGCAGGGGGACCTCGGCAAACAGACATAAATCCATGAAATCCGTGGCATGGATTTCAGCACCACCCATCTTTAATAATTGTTTATGGATCTTGTCTAGTTGCTCCCTTAACTGTTCCGATTCTTTGGACATGGGGGCCATTTTCTCAACAGTCGGCTGGGACTCGCTCTGTGCTATTGGGAGTGGGATTGCTATCGGTGGAGGATTAATAGTGGTCACTGCCCCAACATAGGCAGCTCTATTTCTGATCTCATCCTCATCATACTG
The DNA here is from genome assembly GCA_021018995.1 of Chloranthus sessilifolius. NCBI lineage: Eukaryota > Viridiplantae > Streptophyta > Magnoliopsida > Chloranthales > Chloranthaceae > Chloranthus > Chloranthus sessilifolius. The sequence goes on along the minus strand of CM037592.1, from coordinate 73,160,488 downwards.
TTGATCTATATAAGGTGCAGTGAGGACGGGGTTCTCATACTGTTGTTGCATAGACTGGATGGGATTGGATTGGATGTGAGTTGGGTGAGCCCCTTGAATGTAAGGGAAGTGTTGTGGGGTGATGGGATGAGTGGTGGTTTGGTTTAGGGGTGGGGCCTGATTGGGCCATTGGTCATGGGGGAAGGTTTGGAAGTGATCTTGGGGTGTGGGGCCATGGGAAAATTGGATCTGAGGTATGGCATGGGTTTGACCCACAGAAGGTTGGGGTGGGTGAAATTTTGGGGTATTGTGGAGGGCATGGGTATGGGGTTTGGGTTTGGGCCATGAACCCTTGGCCATTTTGGGCCAAAATACCACGGATGGGTTTGGGGCCATGGACCCTTGGTGGGTTTAATGATGGCTGGTAGGTTTAACATCGGGCCTTGACGACGTATGGCCCATTGGACCTTGATGGGTCTGGGCCATGCGCCCTTGATGGGTCTAGTCCATTGGGCCTCGGTGGGACTGGCCCATTAGGCCTTGGTGGGTCTGGGCCATGGGCCCTTGATGGGTTTGACCCATTGGGCCTTGGTGCGTCTGGCCCAGTGGGCCTTGATGGGTCTGAGCCATGGGCCCTTGATGGGTCTGGTCCTTTGGGCCTTGGTAGGTCTGGGTCGGGCCGTGGGGTATTGGGCCATGGGGCCCTGGGACATGTGGGTGATGGGGGTTTGGATGGTGTGGATTATGGGAGGTTGATGGGGGTCATGGGGGAGTGAAGCATGGAGGTTGGCTAAGGTATGGGATGGGTTCATGGATGTGGGGTATAAATGATGGGAGGTGTTTTGGGAAGCCTTTCATAAGGAGTAGGCTTGGAACATCTCCTCCATCATAGTCATGGAAGGAGGATCGGATGTGGATGGTGGGTCTAAGGGATGATTGGGTATAGATGGGGTGGATGTGGAGGGAAAATTGGGCATGGCCATGGTAGGTGATGGGTTAAAGGAATGGGGTGGGGCATTGGAAAAGGGGGATGGGTTGGGGTGGATTATGGGGGGTTGATGGGGGTCATGGGGGAGTGAGGCATGGAGATTGGCTAAGGTATGGGATGGGTTCATGGATGTGGGATGTGGAGGAGAGGTATTTTGGGAAGCCTTCCATGTGGAGTAGGCTTGGAACATCTCCTCCATCATGGCCATGGAGGAAGGATTGGAAGTGGATGATGGATTTAATGGATGTTTAGGTATGGATGGGGTGGATGTGAGGGGAAAATTGGGCATGGCCCCGATAGGTGATGGGATATGGGAGGGATTAAAGGAATGGGGTGGAGCATTGGTGAAGGGGGATGGGATGGAGATGTTTAAAGATGGAGGGTAAAGGGTGGGTGCTTGGGAAAAATTGGGCATGGCCTCGGTAAAAACGAGCATGACCTGTGTAGATGGGGGGATTTGTGAGGGATTGGTTAGGGCGGAGGTGACATAGGTGAATGAGGGTGGATCGGGTCTATAAGGGGATGATGGGAATTGAGGCATGGATGTGGATTGGGAGAATGGGTTAGGGTTTTGCATGGTTTGGGCAAAAGATGGAGAATGAGGGGTTGGATTTTGGATATTTTGGGGGGTATTGGTTGGAAAAATGGGGGCGCCAAATGGGCTGGTAACGGTAAAAGGGGGTTGGGTGAGGGGGATAGTGGAAAAGACTTCTCCCGAATGGGAGTGGGTTGGAGAATGCGGTGGGGATGAGTCGGGATCGGCGTAAACCGGGTCCACTACCCATGACATTCTACGAGATCGGGTTGGGTAAGGATGCCTTGGATAAGGCCCAAAAATCCTCCTCTTTCTTCCCCTATGGGACGATGGAGGACAAGATGATGCCGTTGTGCCGGCACCACAAACTATATATATATTTTTTGAGGTTTTTGATTATATATATATATTTTTTGAATTGAATTTTTTTGAAAAAGTTTATGAAAAGCAAAGGTTCCGAGGCCTTGAAATTCCCTTTTCGGGTGGCCCTCGTACCTTAGTTCAAGACCCGCGACGACGGTTTCGATGCACTTCGAAAGAATCAAAGGAGAACCTTCGATCAATTGAAGGCACGAAAATCGAAGCAAACGACCCGATCCTTCGAAATGAGCCAAAAAGAAGTTGCCTTCTCTTGACCGGCGGGGGCGTATTGGGTGTCGAAGATGGCGGGGCCCAAACAAGGCACTAAGCATACTAATTAGGGAACTTGAGAGGTGAAAAGGTACAGATCCGCGCTCACATTCAAAACTACATGAGCAACCGGTTCGAGTTGGTCTCTAAACTGGTTTTTTTTGTGGAAGCTGGGCTTTCGAGAACTGACTAATTTTTTAGTGAACCGTTCTCTCCTCACCGAACCTAAGGGCTGTGAGTTCGGTATAACTTGCTAGCGCGCTCCCCAAGGGTTTTAAGCTTTGTTGGAATGGGAACACACCCGATATACCTCCGGCGCGAGCGCCTTCTCAGATACTAGGTGCTTTGGGACTCATCATCACCACTAGGGCTGCTGCCATACTAAGACCCGGGTGTTTGTATGTGTGCCTAAACCAACCCTTTTGAAAAATCTACCCCGCAAAACAAATTAATTAAGCTCCCTAACTTGGTTCAATTTTAATTTTTTTTAAATTTTCTCTTTTTTTGGAAGTTTTCTTTAGTTCAAAGACCGGGGGTGATTATCCCGTGCCGCCACTACGGGCCGGCGTCCACTGTTAGGATATGAATAATAAAAAAAGACAGGGCCAGTCAAGCGACTAGGCGGGAAATATGAAGTACTGAAATTTAAAAGGTGTCAGTCAAGTGACTAGGCAAAAAGTTGCTAAAATTTAAAGCAGAAACATAGGGGTGAGTAAAAGAAAGGTGCCAGTCAAGCGACTAGGCAAAAATTGCTAAAATTTAAAGCGGAATCATAGGGGTGAATAAAAAAGGTGCCAGTCAAATGACTAGGCAAAGATTGCTGAAATTTAAAGCGGAATTGTAGGGGTAAGTAAAAAAGGTGCCAATCAAGTGACTAGGCAAAAATTGCTGAAATTTAAAGCGGAATCGTAGGGGTGAGTAAAATGACGTAATTGGAGGGGTGAGTGAAAAAAAAAACAAAAAATAATAAAAAAAAACAGCAATAAAATGTTAGAAAAATAAAAAAAGGCCTAGTTCAAGGGGAAGCTCTACTAGCTACTCCCCAGCAGAGTTGCCATCTGTGCAACCGTGGGATCCGTGGCGGTCCCGTCGCGACGATGCGCTCTCTAACGAAAAATATAGAGTCGCCACTTGGAGCTTTCGGTGTCCCGGGATACTTAGTTCATTTTTATGAGCACCGAAGTGCTAAAAATATGACTCTGAATCCGGTCCACACCAAAGGTTCTTGGGTAGGGGCTTCGGTTATCGATCTGGAAGGTGTTAGGCACCCGATCAACCCGCTAAATCCGGTCTCTACTTAAGGCCAGGTCTATGTGGGGCTGGTTTATATAGTATATATATATATATATATATATATATATATATATAAAAGAAAGTAAAATGAGCGGCACTTCCCCTTGCCCGAAGGCACACCGATCCTATTGAGCCCTTCCCGCTTGCCGAAATTTGGGCAGCGTAATGGCTCAATTCTAGGATACAGGAAAAGCAAAGAAGGTAGAGGAATAGAGGGGTGAGCCGGAGCTCTCGGGCCCTTGTAGCACCGTTGGGGAGCTTTGCGTTGGCTTGCTTCGGTGAGCTTTTTGAAGGCTTGTATGGTATGGAATGACGTTCTAACTCCTAAGGCTTGAAACTAAGAGGTAGAGAAGGAAAGCTAGGGGGTAACACACACCTAACCTAGAGGTTTTTAGTAAAATACTAAGGTCTAAAGGGGCTTTTTCAATTCTAGAATTTGTATGGGGATGGTGCACCAAAGGGAGAAAGATCTTCTCACTTAAGCTCTTTCTCTCTTAGGTAAAAACTCTCAACCCTTAAGCAAGAGGGGCGGCTCTCTATTTATAGAGAAAGGGAGGATTAGTGAGGGGTTAAAGTCCTAATTAGATTAGCAATTAGGTAATGAGTAATCTAAGGTTTTTGTGGTTTTCTAGAGCTTGGAGAAGAGGGATTTGGGTTTAATGGTAGATGATAGGGTGGTGACTTGAATGGCAAAAGGGTGATAACTTAAGCTAATAGGGTCACTAGGGTCCTAAAGAAACACACCCTAGACTTTGGGATGGTCCACAAGTCAAACCCCCAATGTCAAATTTGGCCATTTTTTGAAGGAAAACCAGGTCCAAACTATTGGAAGTTGAAGACCCGCAGGGGCCCGACCCGGTTTGCAATTTCCTGCACAAATCCGCATTTTTTAAATTGCCATAACGTTTTATGTACAACTCCAAATTAGGCGATTCTTGGCTCGTTGGAAATTTGGGAAAGTCTACTTTCCAATGGTATATGCCTTAGGTTGGGCAACTATATATGCTAACCTTGGCACTCCTCTTTTCATCAGCTGTTTTGGTTAGTTCGAAATTGACTCTATGGGTCCGGTTTTGCAATAACTTGTACAAAGTTACAATCTTCATTCTGCCATATCTTTTGATGTATAACTGTAAATTAGGCGGTTCTTAGCTCGTTGAAAAGCTGAGAAAGTCTTCTTTCCAATGATATAGGCCTTAGGTTGGGCAACTATCCACAAAAATTTTAGCACTCCTCTTTCTAATCGCTGCTCAGGGGGGTTTGAATCATGCCCGGGAAGGGTTCTAATAGGTCTTGGAAGGGTATGGTTAATTCCTAAGGGTTCGGGATTGGTTTCTAAAGGTTTAGGGTAGGTTCCTAAGAGATCTAGGGTAATTCTTAAGGGTTTAGGGTGATTCCTAAGGGTTCCATACATGCCATCAAAAGCTCAGAATTACACCTCTCTCAAAAGGTGTTTTGATCGGGCCTTAGGCCAAATTTGGGTGTCTACAAAGTCCTAGCATCACTAAGTTAAGGGTGATTAAAAGGATAAATTATGTGAACGATCACACCCCCAAACTTACGCTTTGCTAGTCCCTAGCAAATAAGGAAAAATATATTATCCTAAAGAATTTTTAAATGCAACTTTCATAGGGAACACGATTGCATTTAACAGATGTAACAAGCCTTAAAACCACTAGGTGATCCCTAGTTGAGGAGTTATAGTTTCCTGAAGGTTTTTAGTAAAGTTACCTATAAACTTCAAAATATATTTTTAGATTTTTCAAGAATTCTCAAAACTAAAAAGAAAGAAGTTAAAAATCTATACTAATATTATATAATAACTAAATTAATTAATCAATCATCATATGATTATTATGATTTTCAAAAATTTTAAATCTATTATCCTTAACTTTCCATCATCACAGTAATTCTTGATCAGAACTCTAACAGTTTCAATTCATAGTAAGCACAGAGCGTATATCAGTGAAAAGTTTATTCATCATAGATTTTTCTACACTGCAGTTTTTAGAAAATATTTTCATCCATACTCTCACTATTGGTATACTCTTAAAAAGAATATCAAAATTTTTGGCAAGATATGTATATATAATAAATTTTCCAAGAATGCTTATCTAAAAAAAATAAATCTCATGGAATGGATAATCAATTCTGTTCATAAGATTTCATTATTCATTCATAATATCTATTTCATATATCTCTACTAAACTCATACTTGTACAAATCATAAATCAAAAGGTTTGTAATGGGGCTTTGGGTTTCAGAATGTTTTCAAAGAAAAGGTAAAAAGGTTTTAAAAGTTCTTTGAGAATTTAGCTCTTCTTTTTCTTATTATTCTTCTTCTTTTCTATTTCAGTAAGTATCCAAAAGTTAGATGACTTCTTCCCATTTTTCTTTTTTTTATTTTTGTGTAATTCCTATTTTCATAGAATTTTCTTTTACGATTTCTTCTAAAACTCTTCTAAATCGTCTTTTTACGATTTTTTTTTTCTTTCCCATATATTTTTTTTTCTTCATACAATTGTATTTCTTCTCAATTATACCCTTTTCAGTAGATCCCTTATTTGTTAAGCATATACTCCTTCCACTCCCTCTTCTTCCCTTCTTTTTCATTCTAAACTCTCAAAAAATTGCTCGGGTTAAAGGTTGAAAGCTTTGGACAGTATATATGATTAAGAGTGTATAAAATCTTGGTACAAAGAAATTCAGTTTAGACTTCTAATATGGGTTTAAAGGGTAAATATTTTTTTGGATTTTTACTTTTTGGCTTTGGTTTTAACAAAAGATGACCTTAGATAATTTTCACGATTTACTAGTATGGATGTCTTCTTGTTTTGATATATTTAACAGATAGTTTTAAAGAAACAAATCATCACATTAACATAATATTTTAATTCTAAGTTCAACAATATGAGATTTTACTTGCAAATCGTAGAAGTTCAAGAAAAAATTAGCTTGAATAGAAATAGTCTCTCTCTCAGAATAAAAGAGAAACTATTAGCTCAAAAGCTCACTGGTTTATAATTTTGAAACTATAATCTAAAATATTAAAGTTTTGATCAATTGTATGGTTTCAAACATTCATTCTGATACAGTGTTCTAAAGATGCTAAATATGAATTGCAACTGTTCTATTTTGATTGCTAAACTAATACTATGATGGACTGTTAAGTTTTATAGATTCCTAATTCTTTCTTATCAGAAATTCGCATATAATGATTAACTTATTCTACTAATAACTAATTTTTTTTTTAATGCAAAATGCAAATCAAATTAAACAAACTAATAAACTAACTATTATACACAGAAGTTGTGTATCTCTCCCCCAAAGCTTAAATAGGACAATGTCCTCATTGTCCAAAATAGGGGACACAGTAAAATTTTTAATTTCAAAATTTTGTACCGGTGAGGTTCAGAATGTAGTAAATCCATACGATCACTCAAGAACATAATATTGTATAGCAGGAAGTTTCTTACGATCGATCGTGCTTTACTACAATTTAGTTCTAACATACTTGCTGGGAAATTTTTTTTAACTAAAGCAAAATAAAAAAGTTAGTTTACATATTATGCAGGATTTTGCTACGTATGAGTCGGTAGCTCGACGGTGCCCATGAGTATATCAGACAAACTCAGGGTCTTCCAGTGATACAGAGATCACTGGTCCTTCTGCGGCTGGAAAGAAAAATTCTAGGGTTCCATATCCTCGTTTGAGAATTAAGAGGGGAGATATGAACAAAATATGTGCTCTCCTCTAATTTTTTTGGGTTTTTATAAAAAATTGACGGTGTGCCGAAAGCTCTAGGAAAAGGTAACCTCGGTATATATGGGACTTCAGTCACAATATTGGGCACACTATCTTTATTATTTTTTTGGGATCTATTTTCAATATCTATTATTTTTAATTTCTCTGGTGGAGAAACATCTGCTTTAAGTTCAAGCTCACTATCCTTGGTCTCGAGGACGCCTACTAACGTAGGCAAGTCCAGCTTGTTATCAACAGTTTAACCACTTCTTAAAGGTTGAACAACTTGGATCTGTTCTGGGGGAATCGATGTATCTCCCACAAAAACTTGTCCTCTCGGGTTACTCATAGGTTGTGATTGTAACTGGTTGCTCTCTCGTTCTACCAATTGCATAGCTAGCTGCTCAACTTGGGCTTCCAGCTTTGTAATGGATTGTATGTGTGAATGTAAAACTTGAGAGAATTGAGCGAGCTAGGATAAATCCTTGAAACGCTGATGCCACTATTGCTGTAAATCCCTAAGGATTTGAACAACTGTATCATCAAATCCGTTGCTCGGAGGACTGAATTGTTGCTTCTTATATGGTTGATATGGTCTCAAGGGTGGCAGGTAGGTCTGTTGGAAATTATGTGCAGGAGGAATGTTTGGCTCAACAACAGATGGTCCCTATTGTTGGCCACTAGTGGAGCCATAATTAAAATAAGGATGACTTTCCCACTGCGGGTTATAGGTGTTACCATAGTCAATTCGCTGGAATGCATACCCCGTTCCCAGTCTATCATTTTTGGGTATAGTAGGGCGACAGGGTAATTAAATACTCAAAATATTTATAGATTTGGAACGAGTGTGGTGTATAAACTAAGAATATAATAATTATATATATATATATATATATATATATATTAGCGAAAAATCTTCATTATTGAAAATTTTCCAAAAATAGAAAATTCCAATAAATATGCTAAAATAAAAATACATAATAAAAGAAGTACTCTAAAAAAAATCTGGCCCAAATCGGGTTCAGAATCACCTCCTAAACACTAAAGGAAATATTACCAAAAAAGGAAAGAACTAACTAAAAAAGGAGATTTGGAAGGGTAATCAGTGAATTTTTGGCTTGATGAAAATTCTATCGAATGTAGCCACGACATGAGCGTCGCATAGAGCTTTCCGAATTGGGGTCATTTGCGCGATTCCGACACCCGTAGAAAAAGTTATGGCCAAAATACCGGCACACACCCAAAACTGCCCCAATTAGGAAAAGATCACGATTTCCTGTCAAATTATTATTATTATTTTAATGTTTTTGTTTTATTTTATTTTTATTTTTGAATGTAGGGAGAGAAATAAATCTAAGCCTCTAGTTTCTGTGGTCGGCAAAAGTGTTTAATTCTGATTTGCTACTTTGAATAAACCTGCAAAAGCTTAAGAAACGATCAAAGAAAAATAAAAATATAGAGATAAAGATAAATATTAATTTTTAAAAGAGAGAATACAAATATAAAAATACGAATTAAGAAAAATCCGCTTCCTGTTAGTCAATGATTTTTACCAAATTTTACCCATTAAACCTAGCTTTTGCTAAGCCTCAGAGTATTTAATAATTACATTTTAGTGTTGATTTGCAGTAAAGAGGTAATTGCTGCCTTAGTGCAGCTTTCAATTAAAAAGCGCCATTAAGGAGGAGTTTGAAATCATTTAAGAGTAGAGAGGCAGAGATATGCTTTCACAAGCTATGTGCACTTTCTTTGTGGTTCACCATCTCAAGCTATAGCAGTTGCATAGGTTTCAGCAGAGAGGATGGACACATTTTCAGCAAAGCAATCAACTGTCAAGAGGAATCAAAGAGCTTGAATACGGTATATGGAGTAGAGCTAGACAGGTCCAAGGCCTCTGCTATGGGCAAACATGAGTAGGACAGTTGTAGCAGCTTACATCCAAGAGGGGTACAAATATCCCAGTTGTGCAAGCCTTGAAAACAATATGATCTTCAATGATAGTTATGTACACAATTGGGCAAACTCGGCACAAGCCTCAGCTTTGCACACAAAGGTAGCCATGTCATTCATAACCTTTGGAAAATATAGCAGCAAAATGTGGTGTGTTTCAACAAAGGACTTTTTGCTATAGATATCTCGAACAGATGGAGACTGAACAACTGAACCTGTCAACTTGTATATAACTGCAGCAGCTTTAAAAAAACAACTCCATAAATGTAGTAGCAGCACCTATCAAAATGGGGTATGAACCAGAGAGTGCACTTAGTGAATGGAAGAAGCCTTCAACCTATTAAGCACTTGTAGCACCCCTTTAGCTATCCTCTTGCAATCAAGCTAAAGCTGCCTTGACTCTGTCAACCATTGGAAGTATGTGCACTGAAGCCAACATCCCATTGAGCCTTTCGAATGGATATTTAGAGGCTCCAGCAACCCTCTCGATATCTTCATCAGAATCCTGTCGAATGGGAGGGTGCTGACCTCCAGCACCTATCGAGCAGATGAGATATCTCCTTCATCCTATCGACTGGTTCAGCAAGCAGCTTCTACACCATCTGATCCTATCGACAGCTTCATTGGGGCACGCAAACACCTATCAAGCACTCCAAAGCATTCAGCTGTAAGTTCAACCTCTCGAGTGCAAGGACACCTTACACCCGTCGACCTTTATGAACTTTAGCCCTCCAATTTGCATCTTGTCGAGCAGATGAAGACCTCTACAACAAACCTATCGAATAGATAATTCACCCACTTGATCCTCTTGAGTCCTTCAGCACAACTCCAACCAACCTCATGAATGATTGCTGAAGTCATCAGCTCAACCTGTCAATTTATATATGCTTCAGCAACCTCCCATCAATCCTCTCGACCAACAACCCCTTGAACCTCTCGAAATACATAGCAAACTCCAAACCTATCGAGATATACATCCATGCAGCTCTGAACCTCTCGACTTCAACATGCAGCTGCTTCAGATCCTATCAACTGCAATTACGTGCATCCTCTCGAGGTCTTGCTGTCTACTCCCATTGATCCTGCCAACACCTTCTTTAGCAAACTCCAGGCAATCCTCTCAAGTTAAAGAAACTCCAGATCTTGTTGACACCTTCAGCCCTCTATTTCTCAACCTGTCGACTAGCAGAGCCAACCTCCCCTAGAACTTGTCGAGATTCATTATCATCCTCACGACACCTTACCTGAAGCTGCACTAGCCCCACATCCTCTCGAGTTTCCAATGCTACCTTCAGCCCACCTCTCGAAACATATTTGCAGCAGTCCTTGTAACCTCTCGAAAACCACTACCATCCTCACGAGAAGGTATCTGAAGCTGCTGCACTCAACCACACCATCTCGAGTTCATCTTCTCCATTGGACTGCTGGAGCTGCAGTGTTTAATAAAGCTGTAGATCTAAACCCTCATCAGCCCATAGCTTTTCAAGCTAATCCAACTTGGGTCCCATTGAGTTTCAACCATCAATACTACTGATGTTACTGTGCAGCCATGGCATTGAGCATTTTTCCATCTAAGGGCTGTTTGGAAATAACAACAACAGGGGTATTTTGGGGCAGCCAATGGAATGGTGAGTTTTATGTGGGGCATTCTCAGCATTTTGTGTGTAATTATTTGAGGAGTGCAACTACAAATATTAATGGACAACAGGGATAGTTTTGGAGACTGCAAAATCACAAAGGAGGTCTGCACATGAGTGTGACCTGATTTACAAAGTTTTGACAGGAATGCAAACTACTTCAACTAAAAAACAGAACTGGATCTCCCTCTCTTCTCTCTGATTGGTTGAAATGCTAAAATAGGGATTAGCATAAACTGAATTGAAGAATCATTCCTCTAATTGGCTGCAATCCAAATCACTTGGATCACTGCATGTGTATAAATAAAGCTCCTTACTATTGTAATTTCTCAGCAAGGATTCCATAGAATAACTTTGGTTCTCCTTGACTCATTTAGGTTTAGTTTAGATTTTATTTTTCCTTTTTCTCTTCCCCATTCTCTCTCTAATCCAGCCTGTTGGATTAGATCTAGATAAGCAGTTCAGATATGGTTTGTAATTGTAAATTTAGAGTTTCAAAGGCTTTATAAATGGATTGGATGTTGCACAGATTGCAGATCTGAGCTCTATAGGTAGTAAGTTGTATAATTACAGTAATTGTGGTTTTTAAAGGCGATTCTGATCTAAATTTTACTTTTTTGTAGTTGATTTCCCTGGATTAGATATTCCTGTGGATGCTTGAGGTTGTAGTCTGACACCCACAACATCTGTAATAACTTACTTGTTTCAATGAAGATCCTTTAATTAGAACAATCTTTGGGATGACTTGTGACCATTCGAGTGGACAGATCATAGCCTTATGATTGCTCCAATTCTTTGGTTAAGATTAGATTCTTATACCTTGCATCTAAGCATATAGCTAGATGAAAGATTATAGAAAATCTTTACTATGCTTTGCCTTTGAACCAATTGATTTTCAGTAAGAACCTAATCCCTAGTTGCGTATTTCTCACCATTTTCTACTTTATTTTACCATCCATCTTCTTCAATCTTTTAGATTTAATTTTATATTTTAGTTTTGTAAATTAGATCTAGTGACACCTGAAAAACTCTCTTTCTTAGAATTAGGCTAGAATTGCCAGATCTGTAGCCAGATCTGGAGGTCTACTATACACCTTTTAGGTTTTAGATCACTACTCCCTGTGGGACAAACTCTTACTTATTAAAACTTGCTACAAATAGACCCTGTATCTTGCAGGTCTAGGATAGTTTTAGTGTGTTGAATCCATCTCTATTTTACTTTGACTTTAAATGGCTTTTACCACCAACACAATAATCAACACCTGAAATATTCCTTAATAAGTTTTTGGCGCTGCTGTCGGAAAGTTTTGATTTAGATAGTAGATCTGAGTTTTTCATTTTGTAGATCTAATTTTTCTTTAGTTTTTTGCATTCAAAGTGTTTTTGTAAATGCTTGCTGGAGTTTTGCATAGAAAATCTATTTTAAACTGCAGTAATTCTGAATTTTCTGAGTTTTAATTTTGTGCCTTCTAGCTATTTGAATAAATGCTGCTGTAGCTTTCTGAGTTTTCTTTTTGCTTTTGTCAATATGCTTGAATAAGGTACTATTGTAGTTTTTGAATTTTTGCAGATCTGGAGCAGAAGCCAAAAGAGGATCAAATGGATTGTAGCTAAAGCAGATTTGTCTGAGTTTGCATTCCCTTCTCCTTTGCATTTATTTTCCACTTTTAAATTCTTTAAAACCAGTAGTTTTGTTGTGTTTGGTGTTTATCTTGATTTTAATTTCTACTGTCATTTAAGGCATGCTGATTTTTTTTTTTTAAATAAAAAATTAAAGAAAATGTAAACACAAATAAAAAATTTCTGATTTGTTCTTATTATTTTTCAGCAGTAGTAAATAAGGACTCTTGAGAGTCCTGGCTGATCCAAAAATAAATAAAAAAATAGAAATTATAAAAACATAAATTTTTTTTAGATGGGCTATTTTTCTTTGTTGTCTTTCATATACCCCATTTGGAACTGTTGAGATCATGGTTTTTAATTTTAAATCATGAAGGTTAATGAGCAGTGGCTCATATTTTGCTTTGAAAACTCGTTGGAGCCTCTGCATTCATTCACTTTCAATATTTTTCAGCATAAATAGGTCTCAGCTGTGTATGAATCTTGCTTTTAATTGTGTACATCCATGCTAACATTACTTCAAAATTTTTATTGATTCATACACATTTTCAGCAATTTCTCAGTACAAAACACACACAATAACACAGAGGGCTTTCTCTTAGCACAGACTTAGGGTTGATTCTTAGGATTTTCTATTTTAGGAATTGTAGTTTAAATTCTGTTTTTAGATTGTTGATTCTTCTTTCTTAGGTTAATGTGTGTCCTAGTTTTACTGTTTTTCTTCATTTTTGTAGTTTTGTATTCAATTTTTTATCTTTGTTTTTCTGTTTTTCTGTTGTTGCAGTAATTTTCCTACATTTGTATACCATTTTTTCTATTTTTTTGTTCATCTAATCAGTTTTACACTTTTATTTTCTGCTGCATATAGTTTTTTCCTACTTATTTTTTCTCATTTTTACCCTACTGCCCCTAGTTATTCAGTGTGTAAACATTGAGGATAATGTTCATCATAGGTTTGGGGGTATGGCAGATGTGCCAATGAAATAAGTTAATACTAGTGCAGCTATGTTGAAATTTTTTTGAAAATAAAATAATTTCCCACCTGATTTTTTTGAAAAAGGGGGAATTAAAAACTTTTTAAAACTGAAATGTGTTGTAGTTCTAACAGTTCTCATGAAGCAATGCCAAGAATTTTCAAAAAAATGATGCTTAGTGAACTTGAAAGAGAGAAAACTGTGAGGATACACCCCAGAAATTTGATGGAAGACCATACCCAGTGAGATTTGGGCCTGAATAAAATTTCTTTGAGGAGTGTTTTGACAAATTTTCTACTCTAAGGACTAACTGGATCTAATTTTGCTCACTAGAAGTTAGACAAATCCAAATTGAAGCAGCTTGAAAACATTCATGACATTGAGGACATGAAGTAGGGCCATCCTTTGGACAGTTTGAGCCTAAAATTTTCCACCTTTGAACTGCCCTTGATACACACCTTTTGAGCCTAAAAAATCTAAGTTTTTCTTTGACAAAAGCCAGAGAATGTGAACCTTAAACTCAGTGACCTAATACAGCCTGACCCCATCCTGAGATTTCAGAAGGTGAAGGTAAAAGAGTTGAAGAAAGTAGAGCTTATTTGATACTTGGTTAAAAGAGAAGAAAGCACATTTGGTGGTAGTTGTGGCATTCCAACCCATAAAAAGAAAAATGGAGAAAAATACAAAAAGCATACAAAAAGAAAAGAAAAATAAAAGAATGAGAAAGAGAAGTCATTTCATTGAAAGATTGAAAAAAGGATTGGAAACTGATCACTTCAAATCTGAAAACTCAAGAAGTAGATGAAACTATGCTGAAATGAAGGTTGTGAAGTTGCAAATGACCTCCTTACCTTACTGATTTCTCAGTTTTGAATCCCATTCTACCCTTTTATTTTTTATAAACTTCACCCACATCTCACATTACAACCCAATAAAAGTCCTTACTGATCTGAAATGGATTTAGTTGTCATGTGGAGATGAGGATTTGTTTAATCTATGGTGAAAAGAGTTAGAAAATTTTAGAAATTAGAGCAATGCCTATGCTCATGGTTGTAGTCCTATTTGAGGGTTGTAACTGTTCTTGAGCTATGTGAAATGATGCACCCTTCTAATTTTATTTTGACTGACAGCCCAGGTGAGACTTGGGTCTGAAATCAAAGCTTGTTGGGAGCATTATCAAAACAGAATTCTAAACTTAAAGGTAAGCTCTGCATTAATTTTCATTCACAATACCTTGACATAAGCTGATTGAGAGTGAAGGAGTTACAACAGAATTTGAGTTTTAAACTAATGTTTTTCGGCTGAGAATCCTCTAAAATTGGATGAACAAGGAGTGGAATGAATTTTGTTTTACTTGAACTCTATTTTAGCATGTTGCATTAGTATTAACTGACTTTGTGGGTACCTTCACCGAAAATCCTCAGGAGGCTCCACTCCTCCACTAGGGATCACCTAGGGGTTTAAAAGGCTTGGTGCATATGCTAAATGCACCCGTGTTCCCTACGAGAGTGGTATTTAGTTTTGTAGGTTAGTTGTTTTAAATTTCACTTTGCTCGAGGACTAGCAAATGTTAGGTTTGGGGGTGTGTTAATCAATAATTTTCACCATATTTTACCCATTAAACTTGGCTTTTGGTAAGCGTCGGAGTATTTAATAATTACTTTTTAGTGTTGATTTGCAGTAAAGAGGTAATTGTAGCCTTAGTGCAGTTTTCAGTTAAAAAGTGCCATTAAGGAGGAGTTTGAAATCATTTAAGAGCAGAGAGGGAAAGATGTGCTTTCACAAGCTGTGTGTAGATTCTTTGTGGTTCACCACCTCAAGCTACAGCAGTTGCATAGGTTTCAGCAGAGAGGATGGATACATTTTCAGCAAAGCAATCTACTATCAAGAGGAATCAAAGAGCCTGAATGTTGTATATGGAGTAGAGCTAAACAGGTCTAAGGCTTCTGCTATGGGCAAACTTGGGTAGGACAGTTGTAGCAGCTTACATCCAAGAGGAGTGCAAATATTCCAGCTGTGCAAGCCTTGAAAACATTATGATCTTCAATCATAGTTATGTACACAATTGGGCAAACTCAGCACAAGCCTCGACTTTTCACACAAAGGCAGCCATGTGGTTCATCACCTTTGGAAAAGATAGCAACAACATGTGGTATGTTTCAACAAAGGAGGACTTTCAACTATAAATATCTCGAACAGATGGAGACTGAATAACTGAATCTATCAACTTGTATATAACTGCAGCAGCTTCCAACAATCAACTCCATAAATGCAGCAGCAGCACCTATCAAATTGGGGGCTGAACCAGAGAGTGCACTTAGTGAATGGAAGAAGCCTTCAACCTATCAAGCACTTGCAGCACCCCTTCAACTATCCTCTTGTAATCCAGCTAAAGCTGCCTTGAATCTGTCAACCATTGGAAGTATGTGCACTGAAACCAGAAGCCCATTGAGCCTTTCGAATGAATATTTAAAGGCTCCGGCAACCCTCTCAATATCTTCATCAGCATCCTATCGAATGGGAAGGTTCTGACCTCCAGCACCTATCGAGCAGATGAGATATCTCCTTCATCCTATCGACTGGTTCAGCAAGCAGCTTCTACACCATCTGATCCTATCGACAGCTTCATTGGGGCACACACACACCTATCGAGCACTCCAAAGCATTCAGCTGCAAGTTCAACCTCTCGAGTGGAAGGACGCCTTACACCTGTCAACCTTTATGAAGCTTCAACCCTCCAATTTGCATCTTGTTGAGCAAATGAAGACCTCTATAGCAAACCTATCAAATAGATAGTTCACCCACTTGATTCTCTCAAGTCCTTCAGCACAACTCCAGCCAATCTCACGAATGGTTGATAAAGTCTTTAGCTCAACCTGTCGATTTATATATGCTTCGACAACCTCCCATCAATCCTCTCGACCAACAACCCCTTGAACCTCTCGAAATACATAGCAAACTTCAAACCTATCGAGATATACATCCATGCAGCTTTAAACCTCTCGATTTCAGCATGCAGCTGCTTCAGAACTTGTCGACTGCAATTATAGGCATCCTCTCGAGGTCATGCTGTCTACTCCCATTGATCCTGTCGACACCTTCTTTAGCAAACTCCAACCAATCCTCTCGAGTTAAAGAAACTTCAGATCCAGTCGACACCTTCAGCCGTCTATCCCTCAACCTGTTGACTAGCGGAGCCAACCTCCCCTGGAAGTTGTCGAGATTCATTATCATCCTCACGACACCTTACCTAAAGCTGCACTAGCCCCACATCCTCTCAAGTTTCCAATGCTACCTTCAGCCCACCTCTCGACACCTATTTGTAGCAGTCCTCACAACCTCTCAAAAACCACTACCATCCTCACGAGAAGGTATCTGAAGCTGCTGCACTCAACCACACCATCTCGAGTTCATCTTCTCCATTGCACTGCTGGATCTGCAGAGTTTAATAAAGCAGCAGATCTAAACCCTCATCAGCCCATAGCTTTTCAAACTAATCCAACTTGGGACCCATTGAGTTTCAATCATCAAAACTGCAAGTGTTACTGTGCAGCCATGGAATTGAGCATTTTTCCATTTGAGGGCTGTTTGGAAATAATAACAGTAGGGGTATTTTGGGGCAGCCAATAGAATGGTGAGTTTTATGTGGGGCATTCTCAGTATTTTGTGTGTAATTATTTGAGGAGTGCGACCGCAAATATTAATGGACAACAGGGATAGTTTTGGAGACTGCAAAATCACAAAGGAGGTCTGCACATGGGTGTGAACTGATTTTCAAAGTTTTGGTGGGAATGCAAACTACTTTAGCTAAAAAACAGAACTGGATCTCCCTCTCCTCTCTGATTGGTTGAAATTCTAAAACAGGGATTAGCATAAACTAAATTGAAGAATCTCTCCTCTGATTGGCTGCAATGCAAAGCACTTGGATCACTACATGTGTATAAATAAAGCTCCTTGCTGCTATAATTTCTCAATAAGGATTCCATAGAATAACTTTGGTTCTCCTTGACTCATTTAGTTTTAGTTTAGATTCTATTTTTCCTTTTTCTCTTCCCCATTCTCTCTCTAATTTGACTTGTTGGATTAGATCTAGATAAGTAGTCCAGATCTGATTTGTAATTATAAATTGAGAGGGTGTGAACTGATTTTTAAAGTTTTGGCGGGAATGCAAACTACTTTAGCTAAAAAATAGAACTGGATCTCCCTCTCCTCTCTGATTGGTTGAAATGCTAAAACAGGGATTAGCATAAACTAAATTGAAGAATCTCTCCTCTGATTGGTTTCAATGCAAAGCACTTGGATCACTGCATATGTATAAATAAAGCTCCTTGCTGCTGTAATTTCTCAACAAGGATTCCATAGAATAACTGTGGTTCTCCTTGACTCATTTAGGTTTAGTTTAGATTTTATTTTTCCTTTTTCTCTTCCTCATTCTCTCTCTAATTTGACCTGTTGGATTAGATCTAGATAAGTAGTCCAGATCTGATTTGTAATTATAAATTGAGAGTTTTAAAGGCTTTATAAATGGATTGGATGTTGCACAGATTGCATATCTGAGCTCAATAGGCTATAAGCTGTATAATTACAGTAATTATAGTTTTTAAAGGTGATTTTGATCTAAATTTCACTTTTTCGTATTTGATTTCCCTGGATTAGATATTCCTGTGGATGCTTGAGGTTGTAGCCTGACACCCACAACATCTGCAGTAGCTTACCTGTTCCAATCAAGATCCTTGAATTAGAACAATCTTTGGGATGAACTGTGACCATTCGAGTGGATATATCATAGCCTTAGGATTGCTAATTCTTTGGTTAAGATTAGATTCTTATACCTTGCATCTGAGCTTTTAGCCAGATGAAGGATTGTAGCAAATCTTTCCTATGCTTTGCCTTTGAGCCAATTAATTTTCAGTAACAACCTAATCCCTAGCTACCTATTTCTCACCATTTTCTACTTTATTTTACCATCCATCTTCTTCAAGCTTTTAGATTTAGTTTTATATTTCAGTTTTGTAAATTAGATCTAGTGACACCCGAAAAACTCTTTCTTTCTTAAAATTAAGCTAGAATTGTCAGATTTGTAGCCAGATCTGGAGGTCTACTATATACCTTCTAATTTTTAGATCAGTAGTCCCTATGGGACAAACTCTTACTTATTAAAACTTGCTACAAATGGACCCTGTATCTTGCAGGTCTAGGATAGTTTTAGTGTACTGAATCCATCTCTGTTTTACTTTGATTTTAAATTGCTTTTACCACCAACACAATAATCAGCACCTAAAATATTCCTCAATACTTCCTCGGCAACAGCGCCAAAAACTTGATCGGCTTACTTTTATGTATCTTATTAAGTCTTAACCTATTACAAGCGCACAATGGAAATTATTGCGTAGCGATAGGATCGTTCCCACGAAGAAGTGATTTATCTTGTAAATTTGTATTTTTATTTATACCTATATTCTTATTTTAAAAACTTCTATATATCTTTAAGATCTAAACTACTGGAGAAATATGAATAAAGAATGGTTTTTATACTTAGTTGCAGAAAATAAATCCTAATCTTCTAACTCTAGATTATGGTTATCAATCACAATCTTTTACTATCAGATATTTATGAAAATAAATAGTACCATTACACTATATATCAAGTTTCCTAGCATTGGTCGTCAATCGATACTAAAATTCTATCAATACAGATTTAATCTAATCAACAACTTTCTAAAATCTGGGCGTCAATCAAACCTTAGAAAATTGAAGATGGAAAAGTAAAAACCATTACACTAATCTACAAATTCTAATCTGAGTCGTCAATTCATATCAAAACTTGGAGATGTTTACAAAGCAGGAAATAAAAGAAAATTAAATCTAAACCAGAAAGTAAAGTAAATATATCTTTCACCCCTCAGCCACAGTCGTCAATTTCTTTTGAGAAACTACAGATATCTACACTAATCTTCAGCACCCAATAGCAGTCGTCAATTGCTCTTGAGAAACGTTGGATATCTAAACTACAAAGCAATAAAATCTACTCTAACGATAGAAAGAAATCCCAACCTCAGTCGTCAATTGATGCTGAGAATTTCTTCGATGCTTATTCCTATACCAAACCCTCTTATTTATAGATCATAAGGGGTCAATTTACAAAAAGATCTAATTCTAATAAAAGAAACTACTAAATATAAAAGATTCCTAATATAATTCTAATTCCTAATTTTATTTTTCCTTTGTTCCGAATGGTTGATATGCTTTCGGATTGTTCCTTTATTTTAGCAGTAGAATCCTTTTAATATTCTTCTTCATTAATCTTCTCAGATCCGTGATTCACCAAACTTCTACTTCAAGGGATCTTCTAATTATGTTTATAGTGGTGATAATCTTCACTCACATGATCAGCAACTGCAGTAATAGCAATAAGAAAAACTTTATAATCGTAATAGTAGACAACGATTATCTATTTTCTTCTTTTCTTTGGAAAATCGTAGATCACAATTTTCTATCTACGGTATTATTGTTGACGATTCTCTAGATTACAATTCAGCACCTTTCTTTTATATTTCTTCTGGAGAATCGTAGATTACGATTTTCTATAACTCTTCAGTAGTCACGCTCTTTCTTTTGTAAAAGCGTAAAACATGATTTCTCATTCTTCAGTAGGGAGCAAATTGTTCTTTATGATTAAATGTCTTTTTACTGCTTTTTGAGTTCCTTTTGACAAAGATTAACATTATTACTCTTTTACTAATTATCTTTAATATCTGCACATCGTCAACCTGTTACTACCAAACTAAGTCCTAGCATCACTAAGTTAAGGGTGATAAAATGATAAATTATGTGAACGATCAATGCCAGCCTTGGTTTACTTCTTTGGAGCTGCTGAGTCACCCGAAACAATAGATTTTCTTTTTGGTTAGGCCATAGGAGCTATAGGAGTTGAGGAAGAGGCAATCCTCTTGGATTTCCTAGTTGGTGATGGGGGACGGGTTTAGGCAGGACTAAGCAAGTTGGTTAGGGTTTCTTCAAACTCAGTATTGTTAGCCATTTGAAAACCCTAATTTCTATCTAATGAATCCAAACCCTAGGTTTCCTAAAACTCAGCAAACACTCAACGCACTAAATTAAACTAATAAATCAACTAATCCTTAGCAAAAAGGTCTTAATCCAGTAGAAAATACTCAGAGAATGAAATGGACTGAGAAGGTACTGAGCACTTACCCAAACTAGGGTTTTGCGAGGATAGTCCACAATGATCCAAATTCAGAGATTCTTAGTTCGAAATGTTTGGCTTGATTTGCTGATCAAATTGGCAGCAATGTTGGACGAATGGTGTTGCAGGTAGTGAGCAATGGAGTAGAAAGAAGAAATCCGGAGCGGGTGGAGTGTGAGTGTTTAGCAGAGAGAAGGACTAAGAGAATGAGCTTCACGAGGACTTTATACATTTAGAACTCAAGCCACGAGAGTATGAGCTTAAGAAAGAATAGCTCGAGAAGATCTCAAGCATATGACTTTGCTTGCATGAGCCTATCGAGGCTGGGTTTAGCCTCAGAACAACTGCCCCGAGAGGATGATTTGAAGCACATGATCCTCTCGAGGGACAACTAGTTCACTTATAAAATGGTCTCGAGAGGATGCCTGAAGGTTTATGATCCTCTCGAGAATGCAAAAATGGCTTGTTTAGACTCGTGATTGACATACTATCATGCAAATAAGCTTAGTAATCCTAATGCTAAATAGTTCCATTCAATATTCAATAGCACATCAACAATTATGGCACACATCAAGATTCATCAAAAGCAGACCACAAGAACACAATATTTACAAAATTTTAAAACACTTCAACAATTATGTTACACATGGCATAAAGGCTGAGATCATATATCAGTCAGGAGGTTCTAGCCTTTGGCCATTGACTTTCATGACTCTTTCAGAATTAGGATCCATGACCTCAACAGTTCCAGATGGGGATGCATGTGAAATAATAAATGGGTCATCCCATCTGGACACCTCATCCCAGTCCAACAGCTTGGGAAAGATTTCTTTTGCTTGCTCATCAATGACATCAATCACAAAACAGTCCTCACTTTCAGATTGAGGTTGGTTGGCTTCATTATAAACATTGAGCTTTACTTTCATGTTCTCAAAAGTGACTTCCATCACTCTCAACCTACACAGAATGCATGCATTGGCAGTTGCCAGAAATGGCCTGCCAAATATTATAGGTATTGGGGTGGTGCACTTTGTAGGCTCCATATCCAAGACTAAGAAATCTGCTGGGTAGAAAAACTTATCCACCCCTACCAGCACACCCTCTATAATTCTCATAGGCTTCCTCCCTAATCTGTCAGCCATCTGGAGTACCACAGGTGTGGGCTTTAACTCCCCCAAACCTAGCTTCTCATACACAGAGTACGGAAGGAGGTTAACACTGGCTCCCAAATCTAAGAATGCTCTACCTATTGTATGATCACCTATAATGCAGGGGATTGTGGGTACCCTAGGGTCTGAGAGTTTGGCTAGGGTAGCTATGGACAAAAGTTGTTGCACTTTTTCAGCAGCAAATACTTTCTTAGTGAGGTGGGTCCTAGCTTTCCTCTTTTCTGTGCATAAGTCTTTCAGGAACTTTGCATAGGCTGGGACTTGCTTTATAGCATCAAGCAAAAGTAAACCAATTTTTACTTGCTTGAATGTGTCCATCATTTCCTCCATCCTAGCATTCTCCTTGTTAAAAGAAGAAGACCCATTAAAAGCTTGAGGAAACGGCAGATGGGGTACTGCTAGTACCGCATCTGCTGGCCTAACATTCTCGTCAAATTTTTTGTTCTGTTTATTTTTTTCTTTCTGCTGGGGCTCAACAACAACCCCTTTATTCTCCTTCTGCTACTGCTTGTTATTTACTTTGTACTGACGGAATTTATTGCAAAATGGATGGTTAAAATATAACAGAAAATAAAAATGTAATGGAATGGATTTCAGCACAAAGTACAGCTGCAAGATACATGGCTACTGTAGCAAGTTTTTAGTAAGGATTTGTCCACAGGGAAATTTGTTCTAAATTTTTGGTAAATCTCCAGATCTGCTATAGAACTGGTAACCTATTCCTATTCTAACCTACAATTATGAAAAAAAGAAAACAGGAAGAGAGATAGAGTATAGTTGTCACTTTAAGCTAAAACAACAGTAAATTAAATCTAATTGTAAACAAATTTAAATGTTGAACTAGAGATGAGCAAAAGAAAAATGTGAAGAAAGGAGCAAAAGTTTTTGGTGAAATAAAATTCAAATGTGGAGAAGTACATCTTAGGATTAGTCTCACTGTTAAATTGATTTGTCAGATAACAGAGCAGATGATGGACCTACAACCATCCTTCATTTGGCTACAAGCTCAAATGCAAGGTAGAATAATCTAGATCTGCCTTGAGATATGGACTAGTCCGAGGAGTATACTCTATCCATTCAAATGGTCACAGAGTATCCCATGGATGTAATCCAGTCATGAGGGAGAAATTTGGAACAAGAAAACCACTACAGATGTTGTGGATGCAAGGCTACAAACTCAGGAATCCACAGGAGCTTAAAATCTATGGAAATGTAATGAAAATCAAAAGATCTATAGATTAAATGAACTTTGAAACTAGCAATTCATTGATCTAACACAGCTTACAATGAATTACTCTCGGATCTGTAGTCTCTGTATTTTTTGATCCTCATACAATGTTATCTCACCTCCCAATTTACAGGTCTGACCTCACCCTATCTGTTAGAAGAATTTAGCCAACCATGGTTGGGCTAAAGAGAGAATAGAGAAGAGAGAAGAAGACTAGAAAATTTTTTTGGTGGGAAAAATAAATCAAAAATTGCTCAAACTCTCAATCCCTTTATCTATTGTATTCCCCCCTATTTATACAAATTCCCTAATTGCCTCATATCTGTTTTAGCCAATCAGAGAAGAAAGGTATCAATTCTGTTAAAAACCTACTGATGTGGCTGAATTTCTACCAAGCATTTCCTCCAATTTGTTAGACTCAGTTGAGCCCATGTGGGGCTGTTAGATCAAAGGTTCCTTTGGAGTTCCAAAAATTCCCGCCAAGGCTGTCAGACTGCTTCTAGACACATGCATCAACTCATTGAACCCCAAGTATCTCAGTTCGATAGGTTAATTAGCACTTTGAGAGGTTCAAAGTTCCATTCGAGAGGTTCCAGCTACTAATTTTATCAATTCAATAGGTTGCTTTGAACTGCTTGGCCTCTTCATTGGCTTCAGTAGTCCTCTCGACTGGTTGGCTAAACTAATCGAGATTCAGAGTAGCTTCAGGCAACCTCTTGAGTAGTTCAATTGCAGTGATCGATAGGATCTCTTCTTCAGTCTAAACTACTTCACAGGTTTATTTCCAGCATTAGATCCTCTCGGCAAGTCCTCAACAACTTCTCCTTTCCTTGCTCAATAGCATGTAAACCTCTCGAGAGGTTCTACGAACCTCTCGACAAGTTCCTTTTTCAATTGCTTTGCATAGCAGTACCATTCAATGTTCAAAATGCAGTTGTTGCCATTTAATCTGCTCAAGCACATATTGCTGCTGCCACATGGTTTGCTCTAGTGTGCAGCTGCTCTTTGATAAGCTACTGGTTCCATCAATTGGACTACTCAAGATCTGCATAGAGGCTATGCATGTTGACCTCTCAGTCGAGGCTTGACATGTTGTTCTATTTAATGCACTATAGCAGCTCTCCCAAGAATTAGACAGTATCTTTCATCCTCAACAGGCCTTCTAGGACACCAATGCATGGTTCACCATGGTGCATTCAATGTAGACTCATCAACTCCTCAGTTTAACAAATGATTCCTTCTCCTTGACTTGAGAGATTGCATCACCAAATCATTATTTTCGTGCTATCTGCAAAACATACTTACAAATCATTATTAACTGGCTCAAAAGGTTCATCAAAGGTTAGGTTAGGAGGTGAAAAATGGTATTTTTCACTGATTAACACCCCCCCAAACCTAAGCTTTGCTAGTCCTCGAACAAAGGAAAAATTAAAAATAAATATTTAAAGAAGTAAATGCCACTTTCGTTGGGAGCACAGATGCATTTAGCATATGCATCAAGCCTTTTAAACCCCTAGGTGATCCCTAGTGGAGGAGTGAAGTCTCCTGAGGGTTTTCAGTGAAGTTACCCACAAACTTCCTTATAGAAATGGTTAATTCAAGTGCAACAATGATAAGTTAAATTTCAACCAATTCAGCTTCATTACACACCATGCTTTATTGAATTCAGAAGTTTTAAAATAGTAAATGTAAACAATTTAATACCTAAATCCTTATGAAAACTCATCACAATCAAGAATATGGTATGTGCAAATCAGTGTAGAATTTACCATTAATTTGAGAGTCAGGTTCAAACAATGCCCAAATAAATCCAATTTTAGACCCAATTCTCTCAAAGGCCTACTCTCACAAATGCATTTGAAGGGGTTCAATTTCACTCCAGCTCAAGAGTAGTTACAACCCTCAAATAGGACTGTAAGCATGAGCATAGGCATGGCTCCTAAATCTTGAAATCTTCTATCTCTTCTCACCATAGAACACACAATTCCTCATCTCCACATGGCAGCTCAATCAACTTCAGATTAGTAAGATCTTTTTATTGGGTTGTAACGTGGCTTATGGTTTGAGGTTTGAAAGAATAAAGGGTATAAAAGGATCCAAAATTGAGAAATTAGCAAGGAGAGGAGGTGATTCATGACTTCACGTTCTTCATTTCAACACAACTCCATTTTCTTCTTTGAATTTTCAGAGCCGAAGTGGCCAACTTCTTCTCTTCTTTTCAAATTTACCAATGAAGTACTTCTTTGACTTCTCATTCTCTTTTTTTTTTATTTTTCTATTATTTTATTTTATTTTTTATTTTTATGGGCTGGAATGCCAAGCTACACACCTGACACACAACTATCATTAAATATCCTTTCTTCTTCTTCCACCAAATATTACATCAGCTCCACCTTCTTCAACTTCTTCTCCTTTACCTTCTGAAATCTCAGAGTGAGGGTCAGACTGAATCTGGTCACTGAGGTTTGGGCTTAAGTTCTCTGGCTTTTTTCAAAGAAAGCTTAGATTTTTAAAGCTCAAATGGTGTCTATCAAGAGCAATTCAAAGGTAGAAAGTTTTAAGCTTAAACTGTCCAAAGATGGCCTTACATCATTTCTTCAGTGTTATGAGTCCTGTCAAGCTATTTTAACTTAGAGTGCACAACTTTTAGTGAAAGTGAGTAGGTTCGATCAATCATTAGAACAGAAAAATTTGCCAAAACACTCTTCAAAGAATTATTTTATAGGTTCAAACCTCACTGGGTATGTGTTGGTGCATGCTTTTTCTGGGTTCCTCTCGGTCCCCGTTGAATCAGTGTCTCCAATTCTGTCCAAGTGGACTCTAGCAATGCGGCATTTGGAATGTTAGAGATAAAGGATTTTCTAGGAAGGTTCCTAGTTTGGTGCGATCGCCAGCTGCAGATATTTAATGACGCTAAAACACGTTAGTGATCACACTTTAGAGCTGGTGTGGGTCACTTCTTTACTGAATCGTCCGCCTGCGAATGTCAACAGATGTCTTTTTTTATAATTTAGATAGTTTAATTTTTTTCTTCCCTTCCCCTGTTATTATTATAGTTCTAATCAGTTTAGACTTCCCAATTTTGTTGTCAGTTTAGTTATGTGAGAATTTATTATAGTTTATTTAATTTAGTATTCTAATTCTATCAGGAGTCTAATTAATTTTAGTTTCCTAGCACTACTAGAATTCTAACTGATAGTGTCCTAATACTACTAAAAGTCCAATTAACATCGGTCTCCTAATTGTACTAGGAGTGCAGGTGTATTAATTTTAATGAAACTTTAATTAAACCAAGCATGCTAGTTATACTGAAATTCTAAGTAAAGCATGTATGCTCGTTCTATTAGAATTCTAATTGAAATAGAGAACTAGTTTTACTAAAACTTTAATTTAAGCAATGAATTAATTTTATATGAATAATAAAAAAAAATCTAATTAAGAGAAACAAACTAATTAGATTAAAATTCTGATTAGAGCAATGAATTAACTGTACATGAAATCTAATTAAAGTAATGAATTAATCATACTAAATTCTAATTAAAATAAAGGACTGATTTGACTAGAATTATGATCAGAGTAATGAATTAATTATACTAAGATTCTAAATGAAATAAAGGACTGATTACTGATACTGGGGTCTAATAAAGCGAGGAATTAACTATTCTAGAATTATCTAATTAAAATAAAGGAACTAATTTTATTGAAGTTCTAATCGAAGCAATTATTCTAAGGATTTAATTAAAATAAAGCATGTAAATTGACTATACTAAAATTCTAAGAAAAAATTATGGAACTGATATTATAACCCTAATTAAAGTAACTAAATAATTCTAAAAAAAAGGGGTTTTGGGCCAGCTATGCTAAAGAGGATTGGCCTCGTTCCCGAGTACCCTCCGTAAGCTCCCTTGGGCAAATCGGATGGCTGAGATTAAAGATAAATTAGATTTAGGATTATAAAATAGTAATTTTGGATTTTTAGAATTGATTTTGGACTGTAATTATGGATGAAATTGAGAAACTAGAATTATAGAAATTAAAATTAATATTTAGGATTTTTAGAAATATTAAACTAAG
Source organism: Chloranthus sessilifolius (assembly GCA_021018995.1). Taxonomy (NCBI): domain Eukaryota; kingdom Viridiplantae; phylum Streptophyta; class Magnoliopsida; order Chloranthales; family Chloranthaceae; genus Chloranthus; species Chloranthus sessilifolius. The sequence continues at coordinate 73,133,463 of CM037592.1, read as the reverse complement.
AAATTAAAATTAAAATGCTAGGATTGAATTCGGGTCCGAAATCAGAAAATCAGACTGTATGATTAAAGACTAGTTCTAGAATCCAAGGACTAGAACCACAAATTAATGATAGAACTGGAAATTAAGATTTTAGAATGAAATTAAAGCCTAGGGTTGGTAAATTAGACCGTCAGATTAAGGACTGATTCTAAATTCGAAGAACTAGAACCATATATAAAAAAATTTGCGGTCTAAAAAAGGGTGCTATGGTCTCGGACTAAAAATTAAAACCTATAATTGAAACTAAGAGAAATATCCTAAGTCTAAAATTAAGATTTTTACCTAGGATCGAGGTTACGGAGAGAAACCTCGAAGATTCTACGCTTGAATTTCGAAATCATGGTTAGGTTGCTCTATGTGCTCATTCCCGAAGTTCTCTGGTTTCAGAATCCCCAAAAAGTTGGTTCTCTCTCATGCTATCTCTTTTTTTGGGTTGAATTAAAAAAAAGCTTTTATAGGTTTTTCTTCAATTAAATGCCCCGTTTCAGGTGTTTAATTGAATTACGTGCCGATTTCTTGGTGCTTAATCTCTTTAAGTCGGTCACTGACTCAGTGAGCGACCGGCTGACTTGCTCAGTGAGTTTCCTAGTCCTAATAGCGTTAGAACTAATTGTGCGCTCATTTTTGGGTGCGTAATCCAATTAAGCGCCACCCTCGAAGTGTTTAATCGAGGAAACTTAGGGGTCAAGGATGGTAAGACTAGGTTAGGGTAGGCCAATTGCGCACCGGTGGTGTGGCGCTCAATCCGATCGTGCGTCTCATGATGGGCGCATGATCGAGTCTCGAGTTGGTCTGGGAAAGGAAGTCAAGTCTAAGAAGGGACTGATTGCACACCTGTGATTTGGCGTGCAATCAAATTGAGCGCTTGGTTTTAGGCACTTAATTCGGGGTTGTCCGGGTCCTGGTCGGGCTTGAAATGCCTGGCTATTATTTCAGCCTGCATTTCGACTATATTGTTTCAGTATATAGTCCCCCTACATTGGGATCTGAGCCACAGAGTTATTATTTTAACCTTTGTTCAGTCATGTACTATAATTTCAGTGCATGGTTCCCACGTCGGGGGTATGGGGCCTGAGCCAAAGAACTATTATTTCAGCCTGTGTCCAGCCATATACTATTTTTTTAGCATATGGTCCCATATCAGGGTAACAGGGTATGAAATAGAAGACTATTATTTTATTCTGCATTTTGACTATATACTATTGTTTCAGTATATAATCTCCCTACGTCGGAATTTGAGCCACAGAGCTATTATTTCAGCCTGTGTTCAGTCATGTACTATTGTTTCAGTGTATGGTTCACACGTCGGGGGTATGGGGCCTGAGCCACAGAACTATTGTTTCAGCCTGTGTTCAGCCATATACTATTGTTTCAGTATATGGTCTTATATCAGGATTATGAGGTCAAAGGTTGACAGAACAAATTTGTATATTCCAAGAGGGCAAAATGGGAGTGTCTACAGATGCCCCTCTTCGGCGCGCTCTTATGAAGTAAGAATGCGTCGAAGAAGTAGACACCCCTCATTCGAGGTGTCTCCTCATTTCTCTTGGAAAATCACAAATGTGAACTAGGGATACTGACATGACATTCTTGGCTTTATTATCTATTAGCGCAAGCTAAAATAGAGCATTTGAAGGGAAAATGGTAGCTATCGAAGGGCTCATTCCTGGTCTGTGGGTGCATGGCACATCCCACTGCATGGCACGGGCTAACAGAGGGATTTTACCCAATCGAGGTACTAGAGCATCAATCAAATATCGAAAACAAGGTCTAGGGATCGATAATAATAAAATGAAGTATCATGTAATATCGAAGGCTTTTGCAAGTCATGTCAGACCTGACGCGTCATTGCTCACACTAATACTTGTCAGGCATTCCTTTTCCAATAGGCGTTTATAAGTTCTTAGATTAATTATACTCAATGTTCAGTTTCCCAGGGGAATGGCCGGTTTGGGCTGGTAATTGAGGTAGGGGTCTTGTGAGGTGTGGTCAATTGAATTCTGCATAGTGGCGCGTGCACTTGATTCATCTGGAGTCGACCTCTAAGTTGGGAATTCTAATCCTAATGTGTTTGAACAAACGATTCTACACAGTGGGATATGCACTTGATCCAATTCTGCGTAGTGGGATATGCGCTTGATTACAAGTTCAGGGGTCTTAGGAGTTAAAGGTCAGGTTTAAGTGTAATTTATTGTGCGCGGGTGATGGGGCGCTTGATCAGTTTTGGTATTTAAAGAAAGGTGAGTTGGGTCTATTTATCTTGTTGCTTTATTCTTCTTTTCTTCTCTCTGTTAACTTAAGATCAATTCGATGGTAAAATGACAGAAAATGTGGCTTTCGAGACGTTGCTGAGCAGATCCACGGGTACGGGATTTGTGGACTCGACCATTATTTTGAATGTTAAGATGACACTTGGCATGTCGGATACTCCGTCTAACCTTCTCAACGTGTACTGATGATTGTCTCTTATGGGAGGACTACAATGATTTGCGAGTTGAGAGAGACAAGTTTTGAAAACATTTGACTTAATCATAGCTAACTATACATTTATGAGGAATATCGAGTAAAATAAAAAAAAAGTGGGTAGTACTTACCTGGGGGTGATACTTACCTGAATGGCGTCCATAGCTTGTATAGTTCGTGGTGGTGCCGTAGTGTCGCGATGGGACTTTAGAGATTTCTTCTCTTCTTTCAGGTCCGCTGTGGCAGGGCTTGGCTGTTGTGTTGTAATGTCTTGGGAGAAATGATGTCGCGATGGGACCTGGGGATTCTCCCTTTCTTTGACTGTGTGCTGGGTGAGTCCTGGTGGGACGTGGGGATCAATTTGGGGGAGAGAGAGCTCTTTTCTGTAGTGATGGGTCATGCTCAACCTTTCCCTCTTTTCTTCATATGGCATGGCATGTGTTGTCCGAGCTTTTTTTGTTTTCAGGTAGTGATGTTCGCGATGAGATGTCAACTGAGGGTAGTTAGCAGTGGCATGCCCGTGTTCTCGAGAGATTTGCTTTCGGCTTCTCGCGATGGGACATGAGGGTATGATTAATTTATCATGATGAAACTGGATATTTAGGTGATATCGCATGTGTACATGTTATCGCGATGGGGATGGATGAATAGGTCTTTCTTTTATGTTAGAACAACCTGTGAGGCTACGCGATGGGACGGGTGAATTGGTCTTTCTTTTCTGTCAGAATAGCCTGTGAGGCTACTCGATGGGATAGAAGAACTTTGGCCAAGATGGGATACAAAGGTGTGAGGGCATAAATTTCATCCAAAATCAGGAATTGCACGCCTGTTTTAGGTTGCTCAATACGATTGCATGCCTATTTTCGAGAGTGCAATCTCAGACTCGAGGGGTCATTTACGCGTGTGTAAGTGTGCGTGTGATTGTGTTATGCACTATAACCATCGCGCGTGATCGAGACATCACCAGGTCAGTGTACGGATGACCTTTTAGGTCGTGCGGTGGCAGTTTGTCATTTGAAAATTTTGTGCATTTCACAGACTGCGCGCGATCAGAGCATCGCATGGTTGGCGCGGACGATGGCTTATTTGCGCGCTTTGGTTAGGGCACACATTTTGGATTGTGAGCATCGTGTGTGATGTGTGATGTGGTTAAACGCTTGTGCTCTGGTGCATGGTTGAGTCCGTACTCTATATAAGCGAGGGAGCTTTCATTTGTTTTTCAATCTCTGATTTTGTCTCGAGTTTTGATCCTTTTTGGATATCTTGTATTCTGAAATTCGTGTTTTAGTGATATTGGGCGATCTAACTGTCTGATTGGGATGTCGTTTCTTCCTATATTCATTATTTTGTGTGATCTTCGTCCTGAGGGGATGCTCATGGATGGCATTATTCTGGGAGTGGGAGGTATTGGGAGTGAGGGTGCTTGTCTTCACATCGGTCCTTTTTAGGGAGCGGTGAAGGCAGCGTTGAGGAGGCAGCGGTGGAGGAGGTGAAGATAGCGGAAGAGGAGTAAAAAGTGGAGGGATGTGTTTCCCAACCAATTCTCCCTGAAGCCTCCGGTTGGACGCTCCGAGCAGAATCTGCTCCTTGCTTCATCTCAGTTTTGAACCCAGTCTTCGTTTTGGGTTGTAGGTTAAAGTTTTAGGTTTTCATTTTAGGTTATAAATTCAGGAGGTATGCCTCCAGTGATACTTGTAAAACTTTTGAGTTATAAATAAAGAGGCATTCTTTTTGTTTTGTCGTGCTTGCTTATTCATTTAAACTTATTAGCGAATTAGTTGGATTTATCTGATTTATTTGACTTATTATAGGATTTAGTTTAGCTTGGGGTTAAATTTTTTTTATGGGGTTTGTTTAGAGGGTTTACTTGGTTCCGGTGGGTTTGGTTAGGGGCATTTTTCTGGTCCCAAGCAGGGTAGGGTCTTACTTTTGAGAGTTTTTTTTGTTTAAGGTATTTTGTTCTAGTCTTTTGTTTGACTTGAGGTTACACTTGTTAAAAGGTGTGAGTTTTCAAAAGTTTTGGATAGGTGTTAAGTGTTTGAGTCTTATCGGCTTGTTTACTTTACTTTGGGATTTGTGTTTCCTTGAAGGGGTAAGTGTTGTGTGATTATTGGTTCATCTGGGTTTGTCATGGATTGTGGTCTTTCGGGGGGGTATGTGTTTGGTTTGGATTTAATTAGATTGGAAGGGTTTAAAGGTGTGACACTTGTCATTTGGTAATTCAGGGGATATAGTTTATAAATGTGTGAGCTAAAAGCTTTGGGTTCTTGTTGTTTTGAATTTTATTCCAAGTTTGGGATTAAAAGTTTTGGGGCATTTTTGTTTTGGGCATTTTCTTGTTCATTAATGTATTTTCTTCCTTTCTTTTTTTGTATCCTGGGTGTTGGACCCAAAGAGTTGTGTTTATTGAGTGGATTATTGAGAATGGACGGGATTGAGAATGCAAGGCAGCAGTCGAATTGCTGCCATGCTAAGGGAAGAGGGGAAGATGGGATTTTTGTTAGAATTCCTTCAGGGTGTGCTCCTCCTCCTGGTTTCTCCGAGATTCCTGTTTTTTCGAATAAATCCAGATTCGGGCACTGCCTGAACGCGCATATTTTAAGTTTCTTATTTTAATTTGTATATTTAGAGGGTATGCCCTCGGTGTATTTTATAATTATTTTATTTATTTATGAAGAGGTTGTGATTTTAATTTCTTTTGTAAATTCAAGTTTAGTTTATTTTGTAGCTTATTCGATTTGTTTTGAGTGCGAGGTTTACTTGTTTAATTTATTTATTTTGGATCAGGGCGTGTGAGGAGCATTTTTTTGTTTTGACTTAGTTTGGGCTTAGTTGGAGTGTATGAATGATGGAGATATTTTTCTTGTTTAGTTTCGCCTTAGTTGGGGCAAGTTATTTTTTATTTAGTTTTGGTTGGAGTGTGTAAACGGTGTTGGGGCATTTTTCTTTTTGTTTGGTCTTAGTCTGGAGCATTTTCTTTTAGTTATCGGGGTGCATATTTCTTTAAGTCTGGAATGTTTTGGATCGGACTTAACAAGGGTGTGGTTTAGGCTAATAATTAGTATCGGAGATCACCCAATTTAGGCCTGTGAACGTGCTGTCTTGGGCATTTTTTTTTGTGTGTTTCTGGGGAATTGCGCGCTTCACTCCGAGCACATAAATTCATTGCGTGCCAGAGGGTGGACGCGTGTTCAGAGCGTTAGAATGTCGTTAAGTGCCAATTTTCGGTCGTTTGACTGAGTTAAACATATGATACCAGGCCCGTGATTAGGGCGGTGGCTGGTGACTGTAAGGGTGACCATTAGCATTCGTGCTCCACTGTATGGACGCTTGAAGCGATTACGGGCTTAGTAGGCTGCGCGCAACCAGATGGTCAGGTTGGTTTGAGCGGGGGACAATTAGGTTACGCGCTCAAGATTGGTCGTGTGATCCAAATTAAGCGCGGTGAGAGTGATGCATAATTGGCTTGAGCGCGTGAATTTATGCGCATGATTTTGGCGTATCCTATAAATAGTTCAAAATTTTCATTTTTGTCACGTGATCCGCTTTACTCTTCGATTCTCTATTTCCTTATTTCTTTGTGCTCTGATTTTCATATTTTCTTGATATTTTGCTATCCGGCCATCCGTTTCGGGCATCGTTTCCTTTGTTCTCTTCAAATTTTTTAGTTCTTCGTTCTAGGATGGAGGGTGAGGGCATTGGTGGGTGCGATCTTACTATTTTTAAGCTGGAGAGGATGTTAGGAGTAGAGATAGGTGAGACTTTTGAGGCTCGGACCGACATTGTCGAGGAGGTGGATGTTGGGGAGGTGGTTAGAGAGGGGGTACTGGAGGTTGACCAATCGGGGGTCAGGGAGGAGGTGCTCGAGATTGAGCAGGGGGTCACTGAGGATGAGGGTGAGAGGGTTGGGGTGAGATACCTGAGGGTGAGAGTGCTGAGGGTGCGGCTGAGGAGCACCAGGGTGAGGGGCATTGAGATCGCAGACACTTATCGCTGGAGGATTTCTTTGCTGGGGGCCAGGTAAGCACCCATGAGCAAGGGTTCTTTCATTTTCTTAGCCATTTAGGTTATGACATAGACTTATTAGGCTCTGAAAACCCTTCTAATTTATGTCAAACCTGCATTGATCCTTGGTTGTGTGCTTACTTATGCATCATGATGACATCTAGAGATAGGTCATGTTTCTATCCAGCTGCTCTTATTCTATTTTGTGTGTTTGTTATAAATCATTATTGTGTTTGGGGCATATTTGACTTACCTTTAGTTCTAAATTCATTTGTCTTTTGTCATGGATATGTTCAATAGGAGCCTACGTAGCTGGCTATCAACTCAGCATGGACCGAGTCTCATACTTGGTACCGTGCCTTGCCGAAGTTTCAGTGGGCGTGGCTGGTATCTTTCGATTTCAGACCGATCCTAGCGCTGAAGGCCTTTCAGGTCGTTCGTGGCGATCCTGGAGAGGTGGAGGGAGATGCATCAGGCGCTTCTCTTTCCAGTTGGTATGATGTTGTCGACTCTATAGGACTGGGTTTGCATTACCGGCCTTCATTTCGAGGGTGAGCTGATCACAGGGCGAATGGCAGGACATTATTTGGAGGTGTGTGAGGAGATTTTGGGTGTGCCATATAGATTGAGTGGATCGGGGCTGGGTGTAGTTCGAGTCACTTGGTTTTTTGATATGTTTAGGAGTGGCTTCGTCCCCTCGAGGCATCATTCGGAGGTGAAGGCATCTTATGAGGCACTTTGTATGATAGTGGCGGGCCTGGAGCTCGCGGTGGAGCCGGGGTTGGCTACGGATAGGGTGCTTCGAGCATTCTTGATGCACTTCCATGGTGCAGTACTCTTCTCTTCTTCTACTCACGGATGCATCATTGGGTTATTTTTTATGGTTCTCGGGGACTTGGATCGAGTCCCCACCTATGAGTGGGGTGAGGCTACATTGGTGCATCTCTGTGAGTAGCTTTACCGTCGGGGATGGGGCGTCACGACAATCAGAGGTTTCCTTCCCTTCCTCCAGGTGAGTTTTAGTTAATTAATGTCATATTATCTCTATTTTTTCTTTCTTTTCTTGGTCTTTTGATAGTAGCATCTATTTAGCGTTTCTTCTATGTATTGTCTTCTAATTTTGGGCATACGATCACTTCGCTTTTCTTCGTCCGGGGTTCCGTTGGAGGTGAGGTTCACGTTTCCACGGATGCACGTGTGGAGGGAGGCGTTGAGGGGTCGTCGTTGGTCTTTGGATCTTTAGACCGCACACGATCTCTTTGAGGATATGCACGTGGGGCAGGTATAGATCGTCATGCTTATGTTTTTTTTTTTTTTTTTTTTTTTTCATTCTTTTAGGATTTGAGTCTTCAGTGAGGGGTCGGCTTGTTTGTTTGGTTGTAGGTGATTTGGAGGCCGTATGCGGATGAGGAGGATGCGGGCTTGCCAATGATTCAGTCTGGCCAGCCCTTCTTTGATGTGGACATATGGGCCCATTGTTTTGAGAGGGTGGAGAGGATCCACACATCTCGAGTGGTATGGCAGTTGGGGAACATTCAGCGAGTCCCTCTAGAGATTCGCCACAGAGTGGCGAAGAGGATGACCGACCCTCCTGGCTGGAATTTTACAGAGCAGATGGCACTTCAGACAGCGGATTTTAGAGCTAGGGGACCAGGGTTATAGGGGCGCGTGACGAGGCAGGCACTCGAGAGTATGTGGGATGGTTTAGTGCATTGGGTGGGGGGCGCCTCTTCCCATGTCCCTTCCATGGGAGTGGCTCTTTTGCGATTGATGGGCCAGAGTCGGTGTCGACTTTAAGGGAGAGGTTGGCTACGTTGAAGTAGCGCCATCTCACCGCGAGTGTACGGGGGGCATTAGACGCCCTCCATAGGGAGATGGAGCGGATGGGGTGTGCTCCTCGTCCGGATGAGGAGATGCTGCACTCATGAGCCTCCTTGGTTGCGCAGGCTAGCGTGGCGGAGGATGAGTTGTGGGCTCGGCTAGCGGAGACTCGACGACTCCTGGTGAGTTAATTTATAGTTTTTTTTTATATTATGTGGACTCGGTCTTCTGATTGTTTTGACATGGTTGTGGTGTCTGGTTTTATTTTATTTTGGACAGTCTGAGAGGGAGCGTGAGGTTGCTCGTCAGGTGGCCCTACTGGATGTCTATCGCAGTCAGCAGCTGGCTGAGCAGGAGGCAGCGACCAGTCTATGCTCTGAGGTCGATCGATTGGTAAGTGTCTTTACAAATATGGTTTTGTTAATTGTTAGCATTGTGAGCTTGCCAATTGATGTGTTTATGGTTATTTGTAGAGAGCCGAGCTCACTGCTGGAGGTCCCGTTCGGGCATTTGATCCATCTTCAGTTGCTTCCTCTAGTAGGGAGGATCCAGCGATGGCTCAGCTTCGGGCCGAGCTAGATCATTCGGTAAGTTCCATTCAATCTTTTATCTTGCTTGTGTCATTGCATTAGTTTGTTGGGTGTCATTATTTCGCTTTCTTAGTAGCTTACTAATATCATGCGGTATTTCAGCGTTAGGTTGCCGAGGATCTTCAGGTGAGGGAGGCGACTGCTGCCTCTTTATGCTCGGAGAGTCAGGTACAATTTTTTTTTGATGTGGCATAATTTTATTTAGGTTATTTCATCTTTATTTTGTTCTGACTTGTCTTGTGTTAGTTTATTTGGTTCTTTGTGCAGGCTGTTATAGACTCTGCTCCCGAGGCTCCCCCTCAGGAGTCTGTTCCTATCCCTACTCAGGTATGTTTTAGTTATTGTGTTTGCAATTTATTTGTCATGATAGTATTTTTCTGATGTATTTGTTTGGTTCTTATTACAACCGCCTATGTTCCGTGTTCCTTCCGTGCCTCCTGCTGATCCAGTGACTGCTGAGACGGTCGAGCGACTTCTGGAGGATATGTTGGAGTTGGTATGACTATTTTGTTTTCAAAGTTTTCCTCCTCTTTTTATGTTCATGTATATATGTCGGCTTTCTTTGAATTTATATGGCTCTTGAGGAGGCCTAGAGGTATTCGAGGCAGATTTAATCCTCGGGGAGATGCAGAGTCGTGAGGACCTGGTCATTGAGATGATGGTCACACAGAGGACTCAGACCAAGGCGTTAGAGGTGGCATGTCAAACGACGTGGGCGGAGATGCAGGTGTCCCTAAATCTGTTGCAGTATCGTCTAAGGAGGAGTGAGCGAGGGGTTTGTAGGTTGGTTAATCAGCTTGATGGCTCAGAGTCGAGGGCTACGGATTCCTCGACTGGGCAGTCTCGTCACATGTCACATGATCGCATCAGGGATGATGCTCGTAGGGATTCGACCATTCGTGATATTCTTCCTGGGTATCCTCCTCATTCTCGATTGAGGCGGTCTATTAGCCAGACGAGTGAGGGGGGTTCTATAGTGGGGTCTCGTCGTTTAGAGGTTTCGAGGACTATAGGTGCTGGGATTGTATTTTCACAGTACCAGTCTGCAGACTTCTGAGCTGATGATACCGGGGACAGCGGTGATCGGCCATCCCAGCAGCAGGGTAGGGAGTAGGGGTGCATGTGTGTATTTTTATATCCATGGCATGTGTTTGTTGTATATATAGGGGGGATGCCCATAGTGATAAGTGTAGAAAGAAATAAAAATATTTTGACATATATAGAGAGATTTTTGGTTTAGATGTACATGATTGGCTCCTTGTCTTTTAGTTATCTCTTACGTCTACTTTTGCTTTTTAGTTACTTTAGCGCCATCAATCGTCATTGAGATTTGGATGCTTCCTGAGCTGGCCCGGTGATGGTTGAAGGTTGCTTCGTACCTACACATGTGAGGGTAATGCTATCAGTATTTTTTGTTCTCCCCCTTGCTAGTTGTTAAGGGGGGTAAGTGTCTCAGACCGGAGTCTGGTAGTAAAAGATGGATATGTGCTCTTTTTTTTTTTCTTTTTATTTATTTATTTATTTATTTTTTTAAATGATAACAATGCAATAGGTAAAGTAAATAGCTAAGATAAAAATAAAAATAAAATAATAAAAATAAAAATGCTCCAGTGTAGGAGCATGGTAGGATTGGCTGTATGGTATCTTCAATAGAACTTTTCGGATGGTAACTTTGTCGTTCCTCATCTTCTTTGTGGACAAGTCAACACTTCTGATATGATTTTTCTTCTAATCTAAAAGAAATGCCCCAGTGCCAAGATACAATGGAGCTTTTCTAGGTTTCGAGATGAGCACCTTGGGTTTATAAGCAGTCATGGGTACTTGGTGAGTTAATTTTGAAGAAAAGTTGATCGGTACTGTCATCGAATCGGGGAGGTCTCTTTGATTAGGTCAGTTGTATACAGGGGTCTATCCTAGGGTGGTGGCCATCCTATCCCATGATTATTAGGGAGAAGTATGGTAGGCATAGTAGGTGATTGGATCAGTCATCATTCATCAATTTTCGATTTCATTTCTAGGAAATCCTGCAAGGCCTTTGATTTATCGTCTGAAATAAAAAAAATAGAAGAGGGGGGTAAGGCTCAGTGATATGGGAAATAGTTTATATCTAATGCTTCCCAAAAGGGATGAGTAACAATCTTTTTCTCAGGGGGATACAGGGTGCTATGATCGAGCTCTTCATCATGTTTCGGTATCATCAAGATCTCACATTCTATGGTTAGCAGGAGTTTGTCCTCCTCCCGCCACCTTACAACGACATCTAGTAGTATGGGGACATCAGGGGTGCCCTCGCAGCTTGCTTATACACTTCTAGTAACGTTACTAGGAATGTCCTCACGGTTTGCTTATGCTTCCTTGAGCTCATTGACTTTTTCATTCGTCGTAATGCTCTCACTCAAAATTTTTGATGTATGTATTCTTGAAAGAATCCTGCTAGCGTAAGAATAATGAGTTTTGATTGAACCTAATATCTTCATTTTTTTGCTCTAACGTCTCCTCCAATGGCGGGGGAAGGGAAATAAGGATCGGGTGTTACTTATGTTTTTGAAAGAGGTTAGATAGGTCACTAGTCCTTTAATCAAATTGCCCGAGTGAAAAAAGGTGAGCGATAAATCGGAGGTCTTAAGGATATTTTGAGAATTGAAGGCGTCTGACCAATGAATGGGTCGTGACGACTACGGGGGTGATAAGTATAAATATTTAACCACGGGATATGACGATCACAGGGCTAAGGGTAATATTTTCTAAGGTATATGGCGTTCCAAGGGCTAGTGAGTTCTTCCCCGTCTCGGTTCGCCAGTTTGTAGGCATTTCCAGGGTATGTGGCTGTTATGACATATGGGTCTTCCCAGTTCTATTTCAGTTTTCCTTTCGGGTGGACATGCTTGGAAGGCATGATTTTATTCAGGACTAATTTCCCAATATTAAAGGTTCGTTCAAGGACTTTCTTATCGTAAGCCCTGGCCACACTCCTTTGATACACCTGAGCGTGATCAGCTGCCCTTAGACGTATTTCATTAAGCTGCTCTAGCTGTGTGAGTAGGGCAATTCTCCTCTCGTCTAAGGATAGTTCATCATCGAGTTGAATTTGTAAGGATGGTACTTGTATCTCATATGGTAGGACTGCCTCTATCCGGTACGGAGTTTGGCCAGTAGCCGTACGAATAGAGGTCCTATAGGCCCAGAGTGCTTTTGGTAGTCGTTCAGGCCAGTAGGCTCCATTGCTCATTTCTACTGTGCATTTTAGGATTCGAATCAGCGTTTTGTTCATAGCTTCTGCCTATCCATTACCTTGAGGATAGAACAGTGATGAGTGGCATAGATTGATGTCGTACTTTTTACCTAACTTCCTCATCTTTTTCGTGATGAACCGTGGTCCGTTGTCAATGACAAACATCCTGGTCACTCTAAACCTAGTGATGATATTCCAAACGATAATCTTTACGAGTGTTGAAGCAGTGATTCTGACATAGGATTCAACTTCTGCCCATTTGGTGTAATATTCAGTCGTTGTAAGTATGAACGCATGCTTATGAGTGTTCCGAATAGTGTCTGTGAAAGGTCCAATGACATCGAAGGTCCACATCGAAAATGGCCATAGCGAGGTCATAGTATTCAATACAATTGGTGGAGCTTTGATGAGTGTGACGTGTTCTTCGCATTGCTTGCAGGATTGGACATAGAGGTGGCAACCTTTGATCATTGTCGGCGAGAAGTAGCCTTGTCATGTAATTTGATCGATGAATCTCTATCTACCGTAGTGGGCACTGCAGGCACTGATGTGTGCTCCTCGGATGATGTATTGTCCTTCGGCAGTCGTGACGCATCATAGTGCTCCTTTAGTAAAGGCCTCTTTGTATGTTATTTCGCTGAGTATGAAAAGTCAGGTGCATCGGTTCCTTATAGTCTTTCGTTCAATCTTCGTGGCATATGGAGGGACGTGTTGATGTTTCAAGAAGTTCCAAATGTCAAAATACCAGGGTTGTCCATCGTCGGTCGGTGATTTTTTAAATCTGAACATAGCGACTTTGGTTTTTGTCTTGACGTGCTGTTCCAGGGTGATTGCTTCTTTCAGCCCTATACTTATGGGGAGGACAGATAATTCTCTCTTGACAGTCCATGCTATCTCATGGGCGGGTCCTGCCAGCTTTTCAATGAAGAAGGTCTTGATATTTTACCCGATGGGTGTTTAGATGACTGAGGCTAGCGTGGCTAAGGAATCTGCGAGCTCATTTTCTAATCTAGGGATGTGCGTGAAAGATATTCTTTCAAATTTCTTTACTAAATATTGAGCGGTTTCTAGGTATGCCATTAGTCTCCTTTCCTTAGTTTTCCATTCTCCTATGACTTGTGAAATTACTAGTTTAGAATCACCAATAGTTTTTAACTATTTAACACCTAATTATAGTGTTACTCGTAGTCCAGCTATAAAAGCTTCATATTCTATGACATTGTTAGTGACAAGGAAATCTAGTTGAAAAGCCTTAGGTATGACAACTCCTTCTGGGCTTAGGAGGACTATCCCGATGCCTTTTCCTTTGTGATTTAGAGTGCCCTCAAAATAAAGGATCCATGAGGTGTTATCGAGCTCTTCGTTATGAATCGTGAGTAGGTCCTCATCGGGGAAATCCGCATGCACGGGCTCATCACTCGGCAGTAAGAGATCTGTGAGGTAATCGGCGATTTCTTGCCCTTTGATCAATTTTTACATGACGTAAGTGATATCAAATTCTTGCAGGAGCATATGCCAGCGAGCGATCTTTCCTGATGTTACGGGCTTTTTGAATACATACTTCAGAGAGTCCATTCGAGCTAGTACTAGTATTTTATGTGTTCCAAAGTAGTGTCATAATTTGGTAAAGGCCCACACCAATGTAAGGCAAGTCTTCTCCATTGAAGTGTATTTTCGTTCGTATTCGACCCTCGTCCTACTGAGGTAGTAGATAGCCTTCTCTCTCTTATCGTCTTCTTCATATTGTCCCAGAATCACTCCCATTGCTTTATCATTCACTGAGAGGTATAGAATTAGGGGTCTTTCAAGGAGTGGTGGCAATAGTAATGGCAGGTTAAGGAGGTACTTTTTGATACTGTCGAAGGCTTGCTGACACTGATCATCCCATTTGTACTCAACTCCTCCTTTAAGTAGTCTGTAGAAAGGATCGCATCTGTCCGAATGCTGGGAGATAAATCTTCTGATGAATTGCAATCTTCTTATCAGGCCTCCTAATTCCTTGATATTACTGGGAGGTGACATCTCGAGGATGGCTCTGACTTTTATAGGGTCAACTTTGATCCCTCACTTGCTACCTATGGAACAAAGTAATTTTCTGAAAGTGACTCCGAAGACACATTTCTTTGGGTTCATTTTTAGTTGATATTTCTTAGCTCTTTGTAACACCAGTTGGAGCGCTTCAACATGTCCTACGTTTGGGACTTTACTAATATGTCATCGACATAGACTTCTATACACTTATGCATCATGTTATGAAAGATAGCCATCATGGCACGTTGATATGTGAATCCTGCGTTCTTGAGCCCAAAAGGCATAACGACGTAACAATATGTTCCCGATGCTGTGGTGAAGGAAGTCTTCTCTTGGTCGAACTCTGCCAACTCGATCTGATTATATCTAGAAAAACCATTCATAAAAGATAGCATCTCATGTCCAGCGGAGTTGTCGACTAGAGTGTCAATGTGTGAAAGTGGGAAATCATCTTTTGGGCATGCCTAGTTGAGGTTTCGAAAGTCAATGCAAACCTGTACTCTACCGTCTTTCTCAGCGACAGGTACTATGTTGGCTACCCACTTAGGGTAAAGAACAACTCGGATAAATTTGGCTTTATATAACTTATCGACTTCCTCTTTAACTTGGAGGGCAGTTTGTGGGTGCATCCTGTGAAGTTTCTGCTTAACAAGCTTGCATCAAGTTTTAAGACGAGGCGATGTTCTACTAAACTTGGGTCTAAATCGGGCATGTCCTCGTAGGACCATGCGAAGGAACCGAGGTGTTCTTATAGGACGTAGGTAATTTGTTGGCGTTCCTTGGAGTTGAGCGTTGTGCTAATCAGTAGCTTCTTGGGTTTCTCTTCAGTGCCAAAGTTAAGTTCTTTTGTGGGTTCCGCGACAGCTTGGGTTTACTCTTCGAAACACTTGATAACTCGTTGAAAGTCTAGTGCCTTCTCGACAATTGGTGTTCTTTCTTCGTCCTCGATAAGTTTGTGTACTGTGAAATTGCTACACTGGGGATCTGAGTTTGTGAAAGGTAACCCTTAATCGGCACAATCTATGACTGAGAGATCTTCGATAAGGTGAAGGTCAAGACTACTAATTCTTCTCTCAAAGTCACAAAGTATCTCATCCGGTATGATCACAGGCTTGTTGTTTAGCCAGGATGCTTTACGTCCTCGTGCAGGGAATGGGATAGAAACTTTAGGAGAAAAGTCTCCTTGTTGGTCATAAATTTGGTTCGGGACAAAGAGTTTCCTTTCTTTTATGAGGTTTTTTGATTTTTTTGGATTTTGTATTTATGAATTTTTAGGGTTTTCACTCTTTTCTATTTTTAAAATTTTTGATAATAAATATGGCACAGGTTCGAATGCCTCAAGGGGCACCGGGAGAATTGCTTCCTCTAGTTGAGGGAGTGAGACGGCTGCGGGAGTCGTTCAGGCGATTCTTCGAGAAATGCGGACTTGATGTGAATTTGGCATTTTTTTTTGGAGTCGTCATTTGATGAGATCTTTTGAATGAGTGACGCTGGTGACAGCGACACTAACATTTGGATTTCTTCTGCCACATTGGTCGTCTCTTCTTCGAAGAAGCTCTGAAGATCGTAGTCAATTGAACTATCATCCTCTGAGTTGTAATAATGCTGTTCTTCCCACTGAGGGGGATCCCCCAAAGGATCCTTAGGGGTAGCGAGTTCTTTTCCTTGATCTTCATAATATGTTCGGATGAGCGCTCATACTCGGCAGCGAGGTTGATAATGGTGAAGATTGTAAGGGGATCCCCAAGGACATTCCATTCCTTTTAGGTTAGAGCCGAAGACGGTATCGAATTCATCTTCTTGATTAGATAGTGCTTGAAGTTATAGATTGGCTCACTCCGCTAACTCGAGTGCCGGGAGGTCTATCTAGTAGTCCTTGTCATCACTCGGGGGAGGTTGCCACTCTTCCTCTAGAGATTTCTAAAATATTTGGAGTTTTGGCAAATCTTGGAATGTAGAAGTGTCTAGTTCAAGTTCCTCTTCAAATTCTATGAGGGCGATGCGAGTGTTTCCCCTTGGGTCAATCGGACGACTGTTGGGATTTTCTGCTTCTTGTGGTAGTAGCTGAGCTGGTAGGTCATTACTTGTGTCGGTAGTCACGAGGTTAGAGTGATTCGAGAGTGTCGGGTCCAACTAGCGAAGCACTCTAATATGCTAGCGCATGCCCTACAATGGGGTTGGTATGGGTAAGCGATACAAGGGAAGTCCCAATGGCATTCCCATCCCTCAAGATCAAGGCCGAGGTGGATGCTATACGAGTTAATACTTTCTTATGGAGTGTCATCATTTTCTCATGTTAAGTGTAAATGCTCTTCACTATCTTGCAAGGCTGCTATGTGAAAATCTTCGTCGTTAGTGGATTCCCAGTCTTCTACTCGTGGGTCGAGTTCTAGAGGTTCTTCTCTCCTCACTTTTATAAATTCCTTAGTGTCAAACATGGGCTTGACTCCTTCGAGCGGTTTATCAATATCGTTATTTAAATTAGTTAAATCATTGAACGCTTTATTCATTTGCTCAATTTCCACTTCTTGAGATCTACTGAAGGACACTTCCTTATGCTTTGGCACATCTGCTTTCTAAGTGGTCCCATAGGCGAAGTGGTCATATCGAGACCATTTTGGTGAGGCAGGGGACAAGTTGGCATGCGGGCTGTTCGATTGGTAACCTAACCCTATGTGGTTACGTATTTGCATTGGGAAAATGGGTCCTACATGACCTTGCTTATTTTTATCGAGTCCGGTGTGAGGAACGTATCCAAGTTGGTACATAGGGTCCCACCCTTTTATTGCGGTAGGGTTATTGGCATAAAGTTTGGCGAGGTCTGGGTCAACCTCTCTTCTCATTAATTTTTGTTGATGTATTGGGGGAAAACTAGGAGGGGTAGGGGGGCGAAATTCTGTAACGGTTGTCTCACCAGGGATTTGAGTATTTGGAATATGACCCGTGTTCAACACATAATTGTGAGCGGTTGGTATGCTCGCCGTGTAATCAGTATCCATCTCCTGGAGGGATGCATCAGCGTATATACGGATGATGGAGTCCTCGTATGGGAATTTGATGCATTGATGGCATGTGGATGCAACGACCTTCATTAACTCTAGCCATTTTCTTCCTAAAATGAGATTGTATGTACTAACGAAATCAGAAACATGGAAGGTAACGTCTTTCATTATAGGTCCGAGGTGAACCTGTAGCTTGATATCCTTTGACAAAGAGATGCGACCCATCATAAGCTATGAGTGACAGTGCGAAGGGCCTGATATCCTGCTTTGTGTATTCAAGCATTTTTAACATGGTGAGAGGGGAGATGTTAAGTCTTGCTCCCGTGTCAACTAGTATGTGTGGTATGGAGAATCCTCTAATTATGATCGTAAGATATATGGGGGCCGAACTCCCGTGGAGTGACTCTTTAGGCATGTCTGCGTCTATAAAAGTGAGCGCTGGAGTTGCTCCATGATTGAGGTGATTTGATGAAGGTCATCTAGGGTCATTTCCTCATCCACTTGCGTGTCTTCAAGTGTCCTTATCAACGACTAGTGATGGTCAGGTGATTTCTTGATGACTTCTAGTATGAATATTTTGGCCGAAATCTTTTGGAGATGCCTCAAAAGGTCTTATTCTTGCCCTAGTTCGAGCGCAGTTTCTTTGCTTGGCTGATGGGCCTTAGGTGCGGGTGGTTGAAATGGTTGAGGTACAGGAATTGGTTGAGGGAAAATGTGAGGTGGGGGAGGCAAGTTAACTTCTCTTTCTCTCACATTCCCCTCTGGTGGTTGTGCGTTCGTGAAATTCTTATTTCAAGGAAATGGCAGAGGTGGGTAATTGGTTTATGATTTGAGAATCAGGCAAGTCGGTTGTTGACCAAACCTGGCGTGGCTTGAAGCGGATGTATTTGTAAAATGGGTGAAATTCGAGGTTGGAATGCGCACGTAAATGATGTTGCTCCAAGGTGGGAGGTATTGTGTGTAATCTTCCTCTTCTAAGAAAGCAGAGACCGGTGTCTAGCATGGGTCAGGATGTTCTTCTAGCTCACTTTCTTCTAGATTAAGCGAACGCTCGGTGGTTATTTCGTTGTCTTGGCTTGGAATTTTTTGGGTGACACTTTCTACCTATGGAGCAATTTGGGCTACAGTTTGGAGAACGTGATCTCCATACTTGAGTTCAAAATCTGACAAAGGGAGCAGTAATGGCGTTGGTTCGAGATTTGGAGGGGTTGGAGGTTCTTCTTTTGGGAAGGTGAAGACCAGTGTCATGTACGAGTCGGGGTGTTCTTCTCGCTCACATTCTTCTATGTTTAGCAAACACCCAGTCTTTAGTCCGTCTTTTGGGTTTGGAGTCTTTCGGGTTCAGCAATTTGGGTCGCAGTTTGAAGAACATGATCTCCGTACTCAGGTTCATAATTAGATGAAGGAAGGGGTAATGGTGTTGGTTCAGGGTTTAGAGGGGTTGAAGGCTCTGGTGGGTGACTACGGAGGAATGGCCTCCTGGCCCTAAAGGAATGGACTCGTATCCGAGTGAATTTTGGATAAGGGGGTGGATCGACGGGGTGATGCAAGTGATTAAGGCCGAGGGATGCAGAGGTGAAGGAGCTCTCGCTGGTGTGGCAGAAGTAGAAGAGGGTTGAATGCGAGTGATTAAGGTGGAAGGTTAGAAGGGGGATCAACGGGAGAGATCTACGGTGGTGACCTAAGCCGGCGTCGCTTGGTTGTGGTTGGGCATGGGGTTATTAACGATCCCTAAATTTTATTAGGATTGGTTATTATTAGGGTTAGGATTTCTAAGCGCTTCCCAATCGATCTAACTTTAGTCATTCGTATCATAGATTACGTCCCTGAGGACCTAACAGTCTTCTAGGTCGTGTCTCGCGTATCGATGGAAGGCACAATATTTACTATAGTCTAGATTTGTCGGCCATGGGTGGGGTCTTTCCTGTGAGAATTGGAGGAGATTCTAAGTGTTAAGGAGATGAAAGATGCTGGGAATCATTTTCAATAAAGGGGGATAGTTTTCCTGCCTTGGCTGGTAGGGGCCTCTGGCTGGGTTAAAGTTTTACTGTAGGGGCACACTATTGTAATTCGACATATGGGCCGATCGCTTCTACGTTGTGTTCTGATTCTAGTAGGTGTTGGGATATTGATTTCTATTATGATATTGGCCCTAATTCTGGTTCTGGCTTTGATTTTGGTTTGCATATCTTTGATAATTAGTGCCTTGGTTTTGGTTCGTGCATCGTTACTGATTTTGACTTTGCCCGAAGTTTCATGGGTGGAAATTATCGTTCCCAGAATTTTGACCTTGATTAACTGCGGTGTTAACCTGTTCAGTTTCTAAGGCTTTCTTATTGTTTTTCAATTTTGATTCACTGGAAGAGCCCACTTTCGATGTGACTATGGATAGAGCAAGGTCTCTACCTTTAATGTGTCGTGCTAGTCGAGATGCTCGGGAGTGGAGTGCAGTGAAGTTGGAGCAATCATTTATGACAAGTGTGCTCTTTAATGGTTCTCTAGTGTTATCGATGATAATGTCTACCGAATCCTTCTCTTTCATTAAAGTGTTGGTCCTAGTAGTGAGTTTTCTCCATCTGGCAACGAAGTCGGTAAATTCCTTGCTTGGCTGTCATTAGATCACTGAGATTGACTGTCTCTTGGATAAAGTGTTGGTATTGGTTTAGGAATTGAATGACTAATTTATCGAAGGTATCTATCTTATAAAGCGGTAGTCTCGCAAACTAATCTAATGCTTCTCCTTCTAATGAGCGTTGGAAATAGTGAATGAGAAGTCTTTGATTATCACGTATGGGTCTGCAATCATTACAAAAGAAGGCCAAGTGATGATTCGGATTTCCCGTGCCATTATATTGGGTAAATTTTAGTGGCTTAAATCCTATTGGTAAATTGAACTTGACGTCCCGGCAAAATTTGTCGAATCCGAATGAGTGACCAGGGTGCTCTTTCTTGGCCATGTACTCATCGAGCATTTTAGGGAGATCTTCGATTTTAATGGTGTTGTCTTTTGGAGTAACCCATGAGCAAACCTTATCTAAAGAGTCATCATTGAAGAATGTGTGGGCAAGTTGTCTCACTGGTGTGGCGCGGGCTGACACCGTGCTTGGTGTAGGAGGTGGCCTCTCTTGTCGCTCTTGCTCTTCTGAAAGTTATCGTGACCTAATGGTTTCGTATGCGGCGACCAACCCTCGAAGCAATTTCCCGGAGTCGTCATCTCCTCTTTGTATTCTTTGATACTGAGTTCTACGATTTGTTGAGTAGTAAGGTTTTCTCTGATGCCACCATCTCTCCCATTATGATTATTCCTGGTGTGTGGGGTAAAGAAGAGATTTTCTTGCTCGCTGACCATGTTAATCTCAGATTGTCATGGGTTGGAAATGTGAAATGCTTTTTCTTCATACGTGGGGTTGTTACGATATCCCCACAATGGTGGGTCTCCTAAACTCACTCTTTGTATACCAGACATCTCGAGTCTTTGACGAAGACTCATATATCTATAAAAGGGAATCTAAATGATACGATGGAAAGAAAAAAAAGGGGAGATAAGATGAAAGCTAAATATCTAGAAAAAGAGTTTGCAAAAGTGTCCATCGCGATTGCCAGTCTGTTGGTGTGCACTTTTTCTGGGTTCCTCTTGGTCCCTGTTGATTCAGTGGCTCCAATTCTGTTCAAGTGGACTCTAGCGATGCGGCGTTTGGAGTGTTAGAGATAAAGGGATTTCTAGTAAGGTTCCTAGTTTGGTGCGATTGCCAGCTGCAGATATTTAATGACGCTACAATACCTCAATGATCATGCTTTAGAGCTGGTGTGGGTTACTTCTTTACTGAATCATCCACCTGCGAACGTCAGTAGCTATGTCTTTTTTTATAATTTAGATAGCTTAATTTTTTTCTTCCCTTCCCCTGTTATTATTGCAGTTCTAATCAGTTTAGACTTTTCAATTCTGTTGTGAGTTTAGTTATGTGGGAATTTATTATAGTTTATTTAATTTAGTATTCTAATTCTATCAGGAGTCTAATTAATTTTAGTTTCCTAGCACTACTAGAATTCTAACTGATATAGTGTCCTAATACTACTAAAAGTTCAATTAACATCGGTCTCCTAATTGTACTAGGAATGCAAGTGTATTAATTTTATTGAAACTTTAATTAAACCAAGCATGCTAGTTGTACTGAAATTCTAAGTAAAGCATGTATACTAGTTCTACTAGAATTCTAATTGAAATAGAGAACTAGTTTTACTAAAACTCTAATTTAAGCAATGAATTAATTTTATATGAATAAAATAATAAAAGAAACTCTAATTGAGGGAAACAAACTAATTTGATTAAAATTCTGATTAGAGCAATGAATTACCTATAGTTGAAATCTAATTAAAGCAATGAATTAATCATACTAAATTATAATTAAAATAAAGGACTGATTTGACTAGAATTATGATAAGAGCAATGAATTAATTATACTAAGATTCTAATTGAAATAAAGGATTGATTACTGATACTGGAGTCTAAGAAACCGATGAATTAACTATGCTAGAATTATCTAATTAAAATAAAAGAACTAATTTTATTGAAGTTCTAATCGCAGTAATTATTCTAAGGATTTAATTAAAATAAAGCATGTAAATTGACTATACTAAAATTCTAACAAGAAATTATGAAACTGATATTATAATCCTAATTAAAGTAACTAAATAATTATAAAAAAAGGGGTTTTGGGCCCGTTATGCTAAGGAGGATTGGCCTCGTTCCCGAGTACCCTCCGTAAGCTCCCTTGGTCAAATCGAATGGCTGAGATTAAAGATAAATTGGATTTAAAATTATAAAATAGTATTTTTAGATTTTTGGTATTGATTTTGGACTACAATTATGGATGAAATTGAGAAACTAGAATTATAGAAACTAAAATTAATATTTAGGATTTTTAGAAATATTAAACTAAGAAATTAAAATTAAAATATAAATTTTTAGGACTGAATTCGGGTCCGAAATCAGAAAATCAGACCGTATGATTAAAGACTGGTTCTAGAATCCAAGGATTAGAACCATAAATTAATGATAGGACTGGAAATTGAGATTTAGAATGGAATTAAAGCCCAGGGTGGGTAAATTAGACCGTTGGATTAAGGACTGGTTCTAAATTTGGAGAACTAGAACCAGATATAAAAAAAATTGCGGTATAAAAAAGGGAGCTATGGTCTCGGACTAAAAATTAAAACCTATAATTAAAACTAAGAGAAATATCCTAAGTCTAAAATTAAGATTTTTACCTAGGACCGGGGTTGCGGAGAGAAACCTCGAAGATTCTATGCTTGAATTTCGAGATCATGGTTAGGTTGCTCTATGTGCTCATTCCTAGAGTTCTCTAGTTTTAGAATCCCAAAAAAGTCCGTTCTCTCTCATGTTGTGTCTCTTTTTTTGGGTCAAAATTAAAAAAAGCTTTTATAGGTTTTTCTTCAATTAAATGCCCTGTTTTAGGTATTTAATCGAATTGCGTGCCAGTTTCCTGGTGCTTAAGGGCCAAGGACGGTAAGACTAGGTTGGGGTAGGCCAATTGTGCGCCGGTGGTGTGACACTCAATCCGATCGTGCGTCTCATGCTGGGCACATGATTGAGTCTCTAGTTGGTCTGGGGAAATGAAGTCTGGTCTGAGAAGGGACTGATTGTGTGCTTTTTATTTGGTGTGCAATCGAATTGAGGGCTTGGTTTTAGGTGCTTAATTTGGGGTTCTCTGGGTTCTGGTTACGCTTGAAATGCCAGGCTTTTGTTTCAGCCTGTATTTCGACAATATACTATTATTTCAATATATAGTCTCCCTACGTTGGGATCTAAGCCACAGTGCTATTATTTCAGCCTGTGTTCAGCCATGTACTATTATTTCAGTGTATGGTTCCCACGTTGGGGGTATTAGGCTTGAGCCATAGAACTATTGTTTCAGCCTGTGTCCAGCCATATACTATTGTTTCAATATATGGTCCCATATCAGGGTAACGGGATCTGAAATGCAAGACTATTGTTTCAGTCTGCATTCCGACTATAAGCTATTGTTTCAGTATATAGTCTCCCTACGTCGGAATCGAAGTTACAGAGCTATTGTTTCAGCCTGTGTTCAACCATGTACTATTGTTTCAGTGCATGGTTCTCACGTCGGGGGTATGGGGCCTGAGCCACAGAACTATTGTTTCAGCCTGTGTTCAACCATATACTATTGTTTTAACATATGGTCCCATATCAGGATTATGAGGCCAATGGTTGACCGAATAAATTTGTATATTTCGAGAGGGAAAAATGGGGGTGTTTATAGTATGGTATTCCTTTGAACTCATAGGGCACATTCTTACCCTTTTCTCTTCTTATTGATTCACTATACACTGATGATGACAAACATTTCTTGATGACAAACTTCATGGAAGTATTGAATTTTTTTTTTCCAGGATCCTGGCATTGAATAGTCTACTATACATTTTAAATCTTCCTTTTTCAAAATTGCTTAATTGAAAATTTTCTAAATTTTTTTTAATCCTACTAACACTACTGCACTTACCTTAACCATCTCCTAACACCCTGCCATACCCCCAAACCTATGAGGAACAGTGTCCTCACTGTTTCAAAAGACACATGTAGAGGGCAGTAGGGTAGTAAAACAGAAACAATAATGCCACTAATCAATGAACAAAGTAAGAAATGCAAGACAATATAAAGAAGCACACAAATAGTTAGTTTAATTAATCAAGAAAAATGTACAAGATACCATACAAGCAAAAGACTGAAATGAGACAATATATTACAAACATACCTAAAAATTAATAACTAATGACAAACTGACTGAACTAAATCCTAGAGCTAATCTGAATCTGAATCGGAGCTAGATAAAGTAACTGGGTCCCATCCATATTTTTCAGCTATTTTCTGATAATCCTTCTTCAAATTTCAGTTTTGGCAGCACCAGCCTATGATCTTTTGGCAGCTGACTTCTGTGGCTTGGTGCTACTCTTGTGTTCAGAGGGCTCCTTGATGGACACTCCAGCAGATGAGGGTGGGTGTATCACAGGGATGGAATTTTGGAGTGTGTCCACAAGTTTTCCCAACATCTCATATAATTGGAGGGTATCCATCAACAATTGCTCCCACTTCCTCTTCTCCTCTCTATGATCCAGGTCTAACTTGGCAATCTCAGCTAGGAATGGCTGCTTGATTGTAGTGTTGATCTCATCCATCCCTCGAATTACATCCCTCAAAATGTAGGGGTTTTCATCCATAGCTCTCTTGAGGGTGGAGAATGGGGGCATGGGGATTGAGTCAGCAGAAACCAATGTCCTCTTAGTGGGGTCATCAAACATATGACATGGACGGGAAGAGATGATAGAATAGAAGGGGAAAGTGGAAGGATATGTGCCAGCTCCTCCTCTATGGGGTCAGTCTAGGTATGGGAAGAGGATAGGATGAATTCTATTTGGGTGAAGGTGGAAATAAAGGTAAAAGGGGCTGATGCTAAGGGTAGATCTACCACCTCAGGATCAGTTTGAGTGGAAGAGTCAAGGGTAGAAGCAAGGATGGGCAAGAGTACTGGCTCAGGATTCGTTTGGGTTGAAATGGCTATGGAGGTTGATGGAATAGGGAGCAGCTCAGCAGACTCAAAGTTTGACTGAGTGGCAACAATAATAGTGGCTACTAAAGGGGAGGTCTAAGGAGGAAAATGTGATGGTGATACAAGAATGAGTGATGTAGGGTAATGAGGTTGAGTGGTTGAGGTAGATGGGAGTAAAGTGGACTGGATGGACTGGAGGCAAGTGCCTATGACAGATTGGTTTTCTGTATTAGTATGAAGCTGAGATTGGATAGATGTAAGAAGGGAAAAAATTTGAGCCAATGAATCCAGTAAGGTTGGGGTAATAGGTGGAGTAGATGAAATGGGTTGGAATGGTGATGTAGAGGCATGTTGGAATGGAGAAGGGTGTGGAGAATTTGGGAGAGGTGTGTATTTATGCCCACTGTCTTCCACAATGGAATCAATTAGGGATGAATACCCCTCATAAATGTAATGCTCTAAATCTTGGGTATGAATAGGAGAAATAGTAGTAAATGGGATAGACTCAGAGGGTATATTAGTGAATGATGAAGATTGGTCAGTGAGTAGAGGGTCCAAGCTTGGAATGGATGGGCTAGATGTACTGGGTGCTGACTGAAGTAGTTTGGATTTTCTCTGGTAAGTGGTCTTAATGGTGGGTGTGGGCAAGGTCAATGGATCAATGGTAGGAGGAGCTGACACAAGTGAGGTTGTGGTGATTGTAGAAGGCGTGCCTGTGGAACTGAGAGGCATAGGTGCAGGTATGGAGGGCAAGGCAATGGGTGAAGTGATGATGGCTGGTACAATAGATGTAGCTACAGAGATTATGGATACAGGTGCTGAAATGGTCAAAGGAGCAGTAATTGCAGTGGTGACCACAGTGGCTTCTTACAAAGGGCTCTCAACCTGCTTCTTCCTCTTCCTTATCAAGGTCATACTGGCTGACCATGCTTTCTTTCCAAATGATTGAGGAGGCAATGCCTCAGTTGGCTCTCCTACTTTAAATGCATACTTCCCTTGTTTCAACAGATTAATGATAATTCTGCTGTATGGTAAACCTGGCACAAGTTTTGCCTTCTTGATTTTGTCATGAATATCCACCATCCCTTCAAATATCAGCTGAGGGGCATTGAAAAATTAGCCCTTGGAGTAAAAATAAAGGGCGTCCACAATGGGGTGCCTTCTTTCTTGTTGATGCCCAGTCACAAAAACAAACTTCCTCAAAATGGTATCAATGAAGAATAAATTGGGATCCAAATCTCTCCTCATCAAAGACTCTCCAGATCCCACAATTCCCTGAGTCAAGTGTTTGGCCATCACCGTCAATGATACACTGTCAGGAACTCCTAAACTATAGGCTGGATCACACTGAAATGGAACCCTAACACCAAACAAATGTCCTTGTAATCTACTACAAACTCTCAGTTATCAATTAGAACCACAAGCATAAGGTTAGTTGCCCCTGTTGTCTTCTTCAGCCTTAAATTCTGATACCACAATTTCACTGATCTGGGGTATACCTTGTCATTCAATGGGGTCAACAGAGGTTTCAAAGTAGCTTTTCACATATAGGTTAAAGTGTCACTACACTCCTTTACTTTGGTGAAATAGGGTAAATCAAAGAATGTCTTAGCTATCAGACCCAAAGTATCCACAAATTCATTAGAAGTTGTCAGAGTCATAGGTAAAACAGGTAACTCCTCAGCAATGTCCTCACTGGTTTTGGCTTTCTTAGATTTTTGAGTGTTCTTGGGTTTGTCCATACTCAACTTCCTCTTAGTAGGTGGATCCACTTGAGACTGGAAGTAGCTATCCTACTGGATTTCCTAGTGGATTTGGAAGGAGATTGAAGAAAGCTGGACAAAGAGCCCTCAAATTGCTCAGGATCGGCCATTAAAAACACAGAACCTAACAAATTTCACATAGAGCCTCTTCACTTACCACAATTCTACTCCACTTAAATCACTCTCACACACGACAGAGTATCCAGAATGTAAACCATAGAAATGAAAAATTCAAGTTGCAGAGTCTGTGAAGAACTTACCCAAAACCTAGGGTTTCACAGTAAATGCAGCACAGAGAACCAAATTGGCAGTAACTAGGTGTAAAATGATGACTTTGCAAGGGCGATCCAATAGGCAAAAATATAGATTAATTGAAAATGTAACCTGTGAGCTGGATAAGAAAGAAATAGAGGAGTTTTCATGAAGACGAAAGAGAAGGTTTTGAGCAGAAGTAGAAAATGCTCAAACGAAACCTATCGAATGGTTTTAAAACCCAAAAATACGACTTTGACAGGTGGAAGATTCCAAGAACCAACCTATCGAATAGTTCATAACAACCTGCCGAATAGATGAAACTACTCGATAGTGCAATTAACTCCAGAAGATGGGTTCGAGAGGTTCTTCAAACCTCTCGACAAGTTCAATTCCTTCAGAAAATTGAATTCGAGAGGTTACCCCAAATCTCTCGACAAGTACTCTGAACCTGTCGAATCCTCATTAAATCTCTTCAGAGCCTATCAAATTCTCTTTTCAACTTATCGACAGGTTTCAGTACTTCTCGAATTCATATTAAACACCTTCAGATTTTGTCGAATAGGATTTCCAACCTCTTGATAGGCCTTAGTTCTTCATTCATGTTTACCCCTCACATGTATACTGTCCATTTTAAATAAAAATCACAAATTCACCTTAGTATCAACTCATTTCTCAGTCAAAACAAACATCACAGAATCCACCATAGATAAGACATTGTACAAAGTGAAAAATCAAACAAAAATTATAGACTTTATGCAAATTACAAGACAGAAGTAAAAACAACAAAAACATACTAATAGACAATTATGTTACACAATTTACAGTGGTGAAAATACATAAATTTGGGAGGTTCCTAAAGGTTAATGGTCTCAGCAGGCACCACTGTATTTTTAACATAAATTTTCAGCCTTTGACCATTCACTTTCATGACCCTTCCATCCTTGGGGTTCATGATGTCAACAGCTCCAGATGGGGATACATGCAACACTGTGTAAGGTCCATCCCATCTGGATTTTAATTTCCCTCGAAAAAACTTCAGTTTTGAAATAAAAAGCCATACCTTATTACCTTCAACAAACTCCTTCTTAAGAAGATGTTTGTCATATAAAACTTTGGCCTTTTCCTTATAAATCCTGGCATTGGCATAGGCATCCAATCTCAATTCCTCAAATTCTGACAGTTGCAATTTCCTGTGAAGACAAGTAGAAGTTAGATCAAAATTTAATGCTTTATTGTCCCAGTAGGCCGTATGTTCTAACTCCACTGGCAAATGGCATGCTTTGCCATATACGAATCTAAAAGGAGACATCCCTATTGGGGTTTTATAGGTAGTCCTATAAGCCCAAAGAGCATCCTGCAACTTCAGGGACCAGCCCTTCCTGTCAGTCCTCACAGTTTTCTCTAGGATGCGCTTAATCTCCTTATTAGAAATTTCAACTTGCCCACTGGTTTGTGGGTGGTAGGGAGTGGCTATCCTGTGTGTAACAGAGTACTTTTTAAGCAAACTTGAAAAGTATCTGTTGCAGAAATGACTCCCCCCATCACTAATGATCGCTCTGGGGGTACTAAATCTGGAGAAAATGTTGTCCTTCAAAAATTTGAGGACAACTGTGTGGTCATTGGTTCTTGTGGAAATGACTTCTACACATTTAGACACATAATCTATGGACACCAAAATGAAATTAAGCCCATAGGAAGGTGGAAATGGACCCATGAAGTGTATTCCCCAAATATCAAACAATTCTACAACAAGTATAGGGTGCAATGACATTGAGTCTCTCTTGGATATGCTCCCCATCTTTTGACATTTCTCACAAGCCTTGCAATACTCCATTGCATCCTTGAACAAGGATGGCCAATAAAATCCACATTGGAGTCCCTTTGTAGCAACTTTCTTGCCACTAAAATGACCTCCACAGGCCTGTTCATGACACATTGTAAGAATACCGTGGAACTCATTTTCAGGAACACATCTCCTAATCACCTAGTCTACACAACTTTTGTAAAGATAAGGATCCTCCCACAGAAAATGTTTAATATTAGAGAAACATAGGTCTTTGTACATCTTAGACCAGTGTGGGGGAATCCTACCAACTGCAAGGTAGTTCACAATGTTAGCAAACTAGGGTACACTCATATTGATGTCAAAAAGTTGCTCATCAGGGAAAGAATCATTCACAGTCATTTTAGCACAGTCAACACTCAAGATTCTAGACAAATGATCTGCTACCACATTCTCCACACCCTTTTTGTCTTTGATCTTAAGATCAAACTCCTTCAGCAGGAGGATCCATCTGATTAATCTTGGTTTTACTTCTTTCTTGGACAAAAGGTACTTCAAAGCAGAATGGTCAGTAAACATAATAATTTTATATCCTAGCACATAAGATCTAAATTTTTCCAAAGCAAAGACAACTGCCAACAACTTCTTCTTAGTGGTGGTATAGTTCAACTGAGCATCAGTTAGTGTCTTACTTGCATAAGAAACTACACTAGGTAGTTGTTAAGTGGTGAAAAATGCCACTTTGCACCCTTTAACCTGACCTTTCATGGACCTGCAAGCACACTAATAAGCCTCTGTTGAGTGCATTTTGTAGCTAGCAGGAAAATCTGGTAATAATGCAGCAAACCACTTAAAAATGCCCACAAAGAAGTCAGCTCTCAGCATCATGTAGACCCAGCAACAGAATAAGGTGAAGGAAGCGAGAATAGGTTGATAACGTCCTATCGATTAGTCACCTGAAGGGTTTGACAGGATCAGAAAGAAGCAAAAGAAAGAATTCGTGTAGAAGTGAAGAGTTCGATAGGTTCCAAGACCCTATCGAGCAGTTGAAAGAGAAAGAGAATTCAACCTATTGAAAGCTAGCTGAGGGAAAAAGGAGACCTAGCGGAAGTTTCATTGAACCTATCGAATGGTTCACTGAACCTATCGAAATAGAAATGCTGAGACAACACCTATCGCAGAATGATTTGAACCTTTTGATCGGAACAAAGGTCATCCGATTGAAGCGACAAAATATAAATATTCAACCTGCCGAATCACTCTTCCAACCTGTCGAAAGCCCTAGATCAAGCGCAGTGAAGCTAAACTCAACCTATCGGATCCTATCGAAGAGACCAGGGAATCTATCGAAAGGAATTACAAGCTTACTTTCAACCTATCGGAAGCCTCTTCAACCTGTCAAAATCGTGTGTTGAAATTCTCAGAAGCCATGCTATGCACACGCTGAGACTTGGTGACCTGTTGCATGCAAACCAAGGCACTTTGGTGACCGGCACGATGTTCTAGAAGATGCCTTAGGAAACCCTAACCGACACACGTGCTTTAACAGAACTCTAACAAATTCTGACAACCTTCTAGAAGGTATCTTTGGCCGGAAAAACAGAGGAGGAAAGTTATATATTGGAACCCCCAATTGCCATTGGTGGAGATCGAATTTCTGAGAAATTTTCTAGAGACCAGAGCTTGCAGCGAGATTCCCTTTTCCCTTCTTTAGCCCAACCATGGTTGGCTAAACCCCTTGGAGCAGCGAGGAGTGAGTTAGATTTGTAATTGGGTGAGTTTAAGAGTGTTGCTGGGGTTAATTATTGCACAGGCTACATATCTGAGAGCATTCCATTGTAAGAGTGACCTAGTTTGCAATGTAAATATTGTTTTTACTGTTTTAATTAGATCTAAAGCTCTTTTGATTCCTCTTGGTGCTCGATCGGATTTGTGTAGAGGAGTTGCTTGATCAGCTCACCCACTTAACTGGTAGACCTTTTGGATATCATCTGAATTCCCATGATCTGATATCCCTGTAATTTCCTATGTCTGTGACCTAGAAATTACAGCTGTGCTTGCGGACAGTGCCTGTGGCCAGCTGAGAGACTTATGCGCTTTTGAACCCCTGTGACATGCTTAGCTCAACCTGATTATAGTGAAAACAATTTCCAAGCTACTCTTCTCCATTTTATGAGTTTTTAAACCTTTCATCTGCAAGATCTGAAGCTCCAGATTGGATCCAAAACAATCTGCATTTTATTTGTAGTTTAGTATAAGTGACAACTCATTCCAAAACTCTCCCCTGTTCTTTAACTAAAGTAGACATAACTAGGGTGTTAGATCTCTTATAGATCTGAAGATTTATCCTATTTCTAAACAACCTCCCTGTGGACATTCCCTTACTCTCCATTCTTTTAAAGCTTGCTACAAAGGACCCTGTATCTTCCAGGCCTAGGATATTTTAGCTGTGCTGAATCCATCTCTGTTTTCTCTTAATTTTTACACCATAAATCAGCACACTAGAATTCCACAACAAGTTTTTGGCGCCGCTGCCGAGGAGGTAGATTAGAAATTGATAGATCTAAGTTTTTATCATAGTTTTATAGTTTTTGTCTGAATTTACTAACTGCATTTGTGAGTTTTACTTTTTTCCATTACTCTGTGTCCATTTTAGCAGATCTAAGTACAGAATGAGAGGAGAGCTGTGCTGAAGGCTGCTCTATAGTTTGCATCTCTTCTCCCCTGTTTATTTTTTGATCTGTTGATTTTTTTTAGATTAGTTAATCAATTGTGTGTTCTTATTTGTTGTGTGAAGTTTTACTCTGATTTCAGTTGTGGGAGTTGTATGTTTGGTAGGAGAACTCTTCAACCAGAGATTATTCCACTAAATCCAGAGGTTGAAAGACTTCTCAGAACCAGACAAACTACATCCACAACTGTTGAATTTGAAGCTGTCGAAATGGGTGAGCAGCAGCAGCCTCAAACTCTCAAGGAATTCAATGCACCAGGGGTCTACAATTCCCCCTTCTACATTCAGTTCCCTGTTGCTCAAGGAAATTATGAGATTAAATCGCCCATCATTCAAATGTTGCCTTCATTTCATGGCCTGACCAAGGAGGATCCCTATAAGCATATAGATGAATTTTTAGGACTGTGCACCACCTTCAACATCACAGGTTTGGGGGAGGAGGCCACCAGGATGAGACTCTTTCCTTTTTCATTAAAGGACAGAGCTAGAACCTGGTTATCTCTGCTCCCACCTAACAACATACAGTCCTGGAGTGATCTCCAATGTCAGTTTTTGGCCAAATTCTTTCCTATGTCAAAGACCAGTTAGTTGAGGAAGGGTATTATTTCTTTTACCCAAGATCCAACTGAAGATTTTCATCAATCCTGGGAGAGATTCAAAGAACTCCTCAAGAAATGCCCCCACCATCAAATCCCTGAATGGCAACTTGTTCAAAGCTTTTACCAGGGAATTGATTCAAAAAGCAGGGACATGATAGATGCCTCTTATGGAGGCACTTATCTTCATAAAACTACTGAGGAGGCATGGGAGCTCTTTGACATCATTAGTGAGAACTCTATGCAAAGGGAAACCTTGGCAAGAGATTTAGAACCATCTAAACTGATGAAAGAGAACACCTCAAGAGGAAAGATATATGAAGTGAATGTGCCAAGTGAGTTGGAAAGGAAAGTGGACAGCTTAACTCTGAAGTTTGACAGGCTCATGGGAGTAATGCAGCCACCTGTGGCTACTAGAATAGAGGAAGCATGTGCTATATGCCAGTCTCCTACTCACTCCCTAGATGAATGCCCCTCAGCTGCCCAATTTCCTGAGTTCATAATAGAGCAAGTGGCTGCAACTCAAACCTTGGGCAGCAGCCTGCTGCTGGGTATCAATGGAGAAACCACCCCAATTTGAGGTGGGGTTAAGATGGATACCCCAGTCAACAGCAGCAGTAGCCCCAACAGCCCATGCCCTACAGAAATGCTCAGTCCTATCGAGATGGTTATGTCCCAAGACCTCAATATCAGCAAACCATGGCCCAACCTGTAACTCCTCATGTGCAGCAAGTTGCACCTACTTCAGCTGTGAGAACACCATCTTTTGAGGAACAAGTTCTATCTTCATTACAAAACTTGAACACCTTGACCATAACTGTGCATTCTCACAACCAGAGCATCAAAAAGATAGAGGACCAGCTTGGTCAGCTGTCTGATGCTCTGACTAGGAGAGAATGAGGAAGGTTACCTAGCCAGCCACAAGATAACCCACGAAGACAATTTATAGTGGGTGAAGTTTCCTCCACATATGAGGAAGCCAAATCTGTTACAACCTTGAGAAGTGGTAGGGTAGTAGATAATCAAGTGGGCTGTGAGCCTGTGAAAAGTCTGAAGGAAGATAATGGAAGGAGTTTTCCGAGAACACAACAGAGGTCACCAGTGGTGGACCTGTAGGAACAACCCAGTGTCAATAAAGAGGATGACATGGATCCTCAAGAAAAAGAAAAAATCAGAAAAAAAGAAGCCCCATTGGCTAAGGCTGTAAGTGAAGGAGCAACCCCATACTTGCCATTTCCCAAGGCATTGCAAGGACCCTCCCCTTTTGACAAAGGGCAGGGTAAAATTGAAGAAATGATGGAGACTTTCAAGCAAGTAAAGATCAATCTGCCTTTACTAGATGCCATTAAATAAGTCCTAGACACGCCAAATTCTAAAGGATATGCACCCATAAAGAGCAATAGGACATACTTGTCCAAGAAAGTCTTTTCAGTAGAAAAGGTAAAACACATTCTGTCCATTGCAACCCCCACCAAACTTCAAGACCCTGGAGTGCCCACTATCCCCTGCATCATTGGGGATCATAAAATTGAGAAGGCCCTGTTAGACTTAGGAGCCAGTGTGAATTTGTTGCCCTATCCAGTCTATGAAAAATTGGGCCTGGGAGACTTGAAGCCCACACTTGTAGTCTTGCAACTGGCTGACAGGTCTGAAAGGAAACCTGTGGGAGTCATTGAAGATGTCTTGGTGGGTGTGGAAAATTTATTTTATCCTGCTGACTTTGTGGTGTTAGATATGGAGCCAAGTAAAGGTAATTCCTCCATCCCTGTGATTCTGGGTAGGCCCTTCTTGGCCACTGCAAATGCCTGCATTCAATGCTGATCTGGAATCATGGAGGTCTCCTTTGGCAACATGAAAGTAAAAATATATGTGTACAATACCAGCTCTCAACCCCCTTTTGACGAAACCTGTTTTTTCATTGCAGGGCTAGAGGAGGCTCTGCATGATGATCCTCAACAGCTGCTGCAAAACAATGATTGGCCCATAAAGATAAAATGGCAATCAGGGGTTGAACAATTGCTGAAAAATGGATCCAAGAAGGATGAAAAGTTCAAGGAACATGAAGAGACCGTCAACCTTCCAGATCCTCCAGATTAGTACCCGCAGTTGAGTATGTATCATATGTACCATATTCTGTTTTTTTTGTTTTTGCTTTAAAATTGCATTTCTAGTAGCATTCTTTTGAAATAAATATGCCATGTTCTCTAGTGAATCAAATTTTCAAAATTGCCAGCTGCCATAAGATAAGGGGTGCTCATCCACATAAGAATCCAATCATAGGGCCGCACAACAACTGAGCCTGATTAGTGCTGAAGCTAAGGGTGCCCACAAGGAAAGTTTTATCTGGGTTTTGAGACTTTCGATAGGCCTAATCCACTTGTCGTTAGGTGTCATGTTGATTTCGACAGGATACCTACCGGTTTCGATAGGAATTGGAATTTTTGATAGGTAAAACCAACTGCTCGATAGGTTAAATAAGGGCAAATATAGATTTCGATAGGTACTGAGTACATATCGGACACCTATCGAAATGATGCTGTCTCTGCCGTTTAAACCTATCGACAGGATGGTCTCACCTATCGAAATCCAAAAAAAAAAAACATCCCTTTTGAAAGCTTTATTGTCTAAGCTTTCGATAGGACGCCTTGACTTATCAAAACCATTTAGTTATCCTATCGAAATCGCATTTGTACCTTTATATACCTGTCGAGAGGTCATTGTGCTCCATTCCTTCCCGCTGAAAAAAACCCTAGTTTCCTTCCCCATTTGTCGCCTCCCTCTTTCTTTCCTAAATCCCCATGGAATCTTTTGCTATTTAGTGTGCCATCTTGTCAATACATTCAGCCTGTGTAAAGGAGCAGCTTGCCTATTTTAGAGAAATTGGAACGGTGCATCGCTAGCTTTGTGAAACCCTAGGTACCTGTTGGTGAGTTACCTTCATACTATCACTCTGTCATCTTTCTAAGCCTTCGCATTCCAAGCTGGTGAGAAATTACTTCGTGATATTACAATGAATGAGCCTTAGGAAACACTAGCTAGCATACGCCGAAAAACAATTGCTTCTTCCCCTAAATCCTCCAAGAATGTACCCCCTGCTACCAAGCCACCTGTAAAGAGGAAGTTCGCTGAAGGGACACCCAAAAAGGGTCCTAAAGCTAAGAAATCCCAAGCTGTAGAAATCCAGGAACTTGTGATAGAAACACCCTTAGAGAGAGCTACCCCTGACAGGCCCAGGGCTGTGGAGCTTCCAGCTACACTAACCACTCCCAATGAATTTGTTGACAAGTTAAACCTTGTCCCTGAGACCGGATTTTACCTAACACATTTTGCCAACATTGGAGAGTGCCAGGAAACACTGAGCTATTTGAAGAAAGAAGGCTTGTTACCCCTACTGCCGCCATTGAAGGAATCAGTGTATCCCAGGTTGGTGAAGTTATGGTACCAAAATCTGAAGAAGAAGGTGGCATAGGGGACGGATGATGTATTAGAAATTTCAATTGATGATTGGCAATTGACTATCGATCACAGAGACATAGGAATGGCTCGGGGGGTCCCATACCAATTTGATTCCAACTGCTCTGAGGGAGCACCTGTGGGAGCTACATTTAAAGATATGGCCAAGTAGCTAAACAATGGGATTGTGGGTTCTGGAAAATCCCTGATGAGAAGGGACCTCCATCCTAGCCTCAGATTCATGGATACCATCTTAAGATAAAATATCTATGTTATAGGACATTTACAGGAAAGAAGGTCCCCATTAGTGGATGCCCTATTTTATTGTTCCAAGGGGCAGTTCGTGAATGCACCTAAGCTGATCTTTGAGACTATGGTGGACATAAATGACAAGGTGCTAAAACGATAGGCTTTTGCAAAGGGAGGAGGCTTACCTTTCAGCAGACTTATCACCTGTCTGCTCAGAGCTGGGAAATATAGGATCAAGGAGGCTGAGCCAGTCGAGAAAATGGCTCACAAGGTTTTTAAAAAGAGAGAATGGTCTACAAGTTTAACCCTCATTCCAAAGACCAAGCTGGTTGCAGCAGAGAAGGAAGTGGCCAATACCTCAGCAGCAGATCTTGCTGCTGACATCACCTCACCCATCCTTCCTCCTACTTCACCCACCTTTTCATCCACCTTACCTACACCATCACCTACACCTGGGATCCTGGAAATCCCCACCTTCTCCGAGCCCATCCCCACCATGTCTTCCCCACCACCCTCCCTCCAACCCCTTCCTGATTTTCCCCCTCCACCACTACCTACACATACACAGGGTGTGGACCAGTTCACGTCTACTGGTTTCTCTGCCCTCATTTCTTCAATTGTGGAGGATGTTGCTCATGAGTACACCCCACTTCCTGACTCTCCTCACACCACTCCTCCTCACTTTACCCATGCCCCGTCCTCCCCTTTCATCCCATTCATTCACCCATCCCCTCTACTTCCACCCTGCCTGATACCTTCACCCAAATCATCTCCCTCCTTCACTCCATTCAGGCCCAAGTGGCCACTAACACTGACCACCAAGCCCTCATGCCTCCAATCTATTCAATCCACCCTCACTCCCCCCACTTTAGTCTCCCATCCTTTTACCATCCCTCCTACTTCTCCTGATCCCTCCATTTTAATTCTCTCTCCTCCATTATCACCTATGCCCTCCCCCATCCCTACTAATGTTCTTTTTGTGGAGTTAGCCACACCATCTTTACCCCCACCTCCCTCCCTAACACCTATTATGCCTTTATCCTCACCTACCCCTATTTCGACAGTTGCTGAGATACCCTCCATCCATTCCCCTTTGTCTTCCCCCCCTGTTTCCCAGGATGCCTTTACCCAAACTGATCTATGGGAGGATCTGATTCTTTCCACCCCCTCCTCTTCATCCCCTCCACCCTTACCTTTACCCCTTGTCCTTCGCCAATCCATGTACATCCCTCCATACCTCGCCCTCCTGTATGCAATGAGGGACAACCCTTACATCCGCATAGATGTCTTGCGAGGCATGGCTGCACTCCGGGCTTCCCCTGAGGCTCCTTATGAGGAGCGGATTGCCAATATCGAATTAGAACATCGTATCCAGCTCCGCGATATCTCTCATGGATGGTCTGAGATCCTGGTTCGATATGAGTCAGCAAAGCAATTGGCATCGGCTGAGAGTCTCATTGCCAAATATGAAAAGAAGAATTGTGAACTCCTCAAGAAGAAATTAGAAAATGCTCAAGAGATACTCAAAGCCACCAAGGAACTCTCTGATGCTAACCTCCTCTATGCTGCCAAACAGATTGATATTTTGGAGAAAAAGGTTGCTTCCTTGTTGTCTAAATCATTTGAACCTACCCCTCTTGCTACAGCGCCTCCTGCTGAACCTAACCCCCCACCCCCATGCCCCCCCCTACTACTACTCCTTCCACAACTCCACCTGTGGATGTTGCTCCTACTGCCACTGCCCCTCCCCCCTCACCTCCAACCTCGCATGCCCCTCCCACCCAATCTGTCAAGATTCCAGCCCCCTCTTCTGCAGATGTACCTCCACCTGACAAACCTATCCCTCCCAAATGAAAGCGGAGTTACTTTAAAAGAACCACCACCACCAAGAGATCTGTTGTTGTTGCTGCTGCCATCAAAAAAGGGAAACAACCTGCTGCCCCATTTGAGGAAGCTGCTCCCCCCAGGTCCTCCCCTCAGACTGATCTCCATGGAACCCTCCTCACTAGGGATCAAAGATGACAGGCTACTGCGGCTCTAGGACTGGACCCCATAGAACTTTTCCCTTCCGATTCAGATTCTGATCCTCCACCTGCTATTGCTCCTAAAGGCAAAGAGCCTACTGCCCAGTCTGAGGAGGCATGCACTAAGCATCCTAAGCAATCCAAATCCAAGGGCAAAGCCCCTGCATCTAGTCGATAGCTGGCAGCTGGCTGTTTACAACTATGGCCCTGTGTTTTTTTGTTTCATTTATCTCTTGTATATATTAGACATTTTTGTTGTGATAGTCTATAAAAAATTTTCTTTTGTCATATTTCGTTTTCATTTGTCTCCCTCTTGCATGCATTGTCTCAAAATAGTGAGGATACTGTTTAGTTTAGGTTTGGGGGTGTGGCATGTATGCCAATAAACTAGTTAATTGTAGTACAGCCAAGTTAAAAAGGAATACTCAGAAAAATAATGAATTCATCTCCTATTTGGTCTTAAGGAAACCTATAAAACCATTTGCATCTAAAACAAGCTAAAATTTTAACATTCTTCATGAAGAATATGTCAAGAATTTTTGCAGGAAGCCTGTAATGTGTGATAAACCAGAAACAAGAAGAGACTGTGAAGATACTCTCCAGAAATTGGATGGAAGGCCATACCCTGTGAGAATTGGGCCTGAAATTTTTCTTTGAGGAGTGTCTTGGAAATTTTTTTTCTACTCTAAGGACTGATAGGATCTATCCTTAATCACTAGAAGTTAGGCAAATCCAAGTTGAAACAACTTGACAGCATTCATGACATTGAGGACATGAAGTAAGGCCATCCCTTGGACAGGTTGAGCCTAAAATTTTCCCACTTGTAAACTGCCCTTGATACACACCATTTGAGCCCTGAAAATCCCAATTTTCTTTGATGAAAATCAGAAAACTCAAACCCAGAACCCCTTGACCTGTTTCAGTTCACCCTCAATATGAGAAATCAAGAAAAAGGAGAAGTGAGGTTAGAAGAGTAAGGTTCGATGTTTGGTTGAAAAAGAAGAAATACAGTCGATGGTGTTGTGGCATTCCAGCCCATAAAAAATAAAAATAAATAAATAAATAAAGGAAGGAGAAAGAGAAGTCATTTCATTGAAAGATTGAAAGAAGAGAAAAAGCTAGCTACTTTAGCTCTGAAAATTCAAGAAGTATATGAAATTGTGCTGACATGAAAAAGGTTGAGTTGCAAATCACCTCTTTACTTTTCTGATTTCTCAAAATTTGAATCCCATTCCACCCTTCTTATTCTTTATAAACCTCACCCATAAGCCACATTACAACCCAATAAAAAGTCCTTACTGATCTGAAATGGATTGAGCTGTCATGTGGAGATGAGGATTTGTTTGATCTATGGTGCAAATAATCAGAAAACATCATAAATTAGAGCAATGCCTATGCTCTTGCTTGCAGTCCTATTTGGGGGCTGTAACTTCTCTTGAGCTGAGTGATATGGTTTACCCCTCTTCTTTGTACTAATGAGTGAACAACTCTGGTGAGATTTGAGTCTGAAATCTAGTTGATGGGAGAAGTATCTGAGTAGAATCCTCAAAATTGATGGTGAGTTATGCATGAAATTCCAGAAGAAAGTTCCTGGATACAAACTGAGTGATAATGGAGAGATTTCAGTAGACTTTCACATGCCCAAATGGAAATATGAAATTCCCTTAATGAATGGACATGATTTGAATTTATCTTATTTGCTTTAATTTTGCTTTAACACGTTGCACTACTATTAACTAAGTTATATTGGAGAAGTTTGTGGGTACCTTCACTGAAAACCCTCAGGAGACTTCAATCCTCCACTAGGGATCACCTAGGGGTTTAAAAGGCTTAGTGCATGTGCTAAATGCATCCGTGCTCCCTACGAAAGTGGCATTTTATTTTTATTTTGAATTCTCCTTTGCCTAGGGACTAGCAAAGCTTAGGTTTGGGGGTGTGTTAAGTGGTAAAAAATGCCACTTTGCACCCTTTAACCTGACCTTTCATGGACCTGCAAGCACACTAATGAGCCTCTGTTGAGTGCATTTTGTAGCTAGTAGGAAAATCTGATAATAATGTAGCAAACCACATAAAAATGCCCACAAAGAAGTCAGCTCTCAGCATCATGCAGCCCCAGCAACAGAATAAGGTGAAGGAAGCGAGAATAGGTTGATAACGTCCTATCGATTAGTCACCTGAAGGGTTCGATAGGATCAGAAAGCAGCAAAAGGAAGAATTCATGCAGAAGTGAAGAGTTCGACAGGTTCCAAGACCCTATCGAGCAGTTGAAAGAGAAAGAGAATTCAACCTATCGAAAGCTAGCTGAGGGAAAAAGGAGACCTATCGGAAGGTTCATTGAACCTATTGAATGGTTCATTGAACCTATCGAAATAGAAATGCTGAGACAGCACCTATCACAGAATGATCTGAACTTTTTGATAGGAACAAAGGTCATCCGATCGAAGCGACAGAATGTAAATATCCAACCTGTCGAAAGCCCGAGATCAAGCGCAGTGAAGCTAAACTCAACCTATCAGATCCTATCGAAGAGACCAGGGAACCTATCAAAAGGAATTACAAGCTTACTTTCAACCTGTCGGAAGCCTCTTCAACCTGTCGAAATCGTGTGCTGAACTTCTCAGAAACCATGCTATGCACACGCTGAGACTTGGTGACCTGTTGCATGCATATCGAGGCACTTTGGTGACTGGCGCGACGTTCTAGAAGATTGCCCTAGGAAACCCTAACCGACCCACGTGCTTTAACAGAACTCTAACAAATTCTGACAACCTTCTAGAAGGGATCTTTGGCGGCAAAAACAGAGAAGGAAAGCTATATATTGGAACCCCCAATTGCCATTGGCGGAGATCGAATTTCTGAGTAATTTTCCAGAGACCAGAGCTTGCAGCGAGATTCCCTTTTTCCTCCTTTAGCCCAACCATGGTTCGGTAACCCCTTGGAGCAGCGAGGAGTGAGTTTGATCTTTAATTGGGTGAGTTTAAGAGGGTTGCTAGGGTTAATTATTGCATAGACTACAGATATGAGAGCATTCCATTGTAAGAGTGACCTAGTTTGTAATGTAAATATTATTTTTAATGTTTTAATTAGATCTAAAGCTCTTTTGATTCCTCTTGGTGCTCGATCAGATTTGTGTAGAGGAGTTGCTTGATCAGCTCACCCACTTAACTGGTAGACCTTTTGGATATCATCTGAATTTCCTGGATCTGATATCCTTGTAATTTCCTGTGTCTGTGACCTGGAAATTGCAGCATCTGTAGTAGTTTTAATTGTTCTAATTGAGGCCCTGGCTCTGTAGGAGATCTCTAGGATGGTATGTGACCATTAAAGTGGGCAGAGCATAACCTTAAGGTAAATCTGAGCTCAGGCCTTAATTGGATTTATCTACTGCAATCCATGGATTCGATAAAGCCTATAGGATGGTCTATGACCATTAAAGTGGACAGATCATAGCCTTAAGGCCAGGTGGATCCTGTGGTTTGGAGTGGAAGTTTTGCCCTGCAACTGTGTTTACGGACAGTGCCTGTGGCCAGTTGAGGGACTTATGTGCTTTTGAATCCCTATGACATGCTTAGCTCACCCTAATTATAGTGAAAACAATCTCCAAGCTGCTCTTCTCCATTTTCCGAGTTTTTAAGCCTTTCATCTACAAGATCTGAAGCTCCAGATTCGATCCAAAATAATTTGCATTTTATTTGTAGTTTAGTATAAGTGACAACTCATTTCAAAACTCTCCCTTGTTCTTTAATTAAAGTAGACATAACTAGGGTGTCAGATCTCTTGTAGATCTGAAGATTTATCCTATTTCTAAACAACCTCCCTGTGGACATTCCCTTACTCTCCATTCTTTTAAAGCTTGCTACAAAGGACCCTGTATCTTGCAAGCCTAGGATATTTTAGTTGTGCTGAATCCATCTCTGTTTTCTCTTGATTTCTACACCTTAAATCAGCACACTAGAATTCCACAACAGTTGTTTGTCCTTTCTCTGTCCCAAAACTGCACCAATTGCAAAGTCTGATGCATCACATATAAGCTCAAATGGAAGAGAGTAATCAGGAGCTTGTATGAGAGGTGCAGAGGTCAAATAATTTTTTAATATCTCAAAGCAGTGAGAGATTCATCAGTGAACATAAATGGTCCCGCTTGACACAACAGGTGGCACAGAGGTTTGGAAATTTTACTAAAATCCTTGACTCCTATAAAAACCAGCATGTCCCAAAAAAGATCTGACTTATTTTACAGTTTTTAGAGGAGGCAAATATGAAATTAGATCAATTTTTTCTTTATCCTCCTCAATCCCCTTTTGAGAAATCACATGACCAAGAACAATTCCTTGGGTTATCATGAAATTGCTGTTTTCCCAACTCAATACTAGGTTGGTTTCCTCACATCTTTGAAGTACAAGTGAGAGATGTTGCAAACATTGATCGAAATCATCACCATACATAGAAAAATTATCCATAAAAATTTCCAAAAACATATCCAACATGTGAGAAAATATGGCATACATGCACCTCTGAAAAGTAGCAGGAGCATTACACAGTCCAAATGGCATCCTTCTGTAAGCAAAGGTGCCAAATGGACAAGTAAAGGTAGTCTTCTCTTGATCTTGTGGATACACAGAGATCTGATTGTAACCAGAGTATCCATCAAGAAAGCAATAAAAAGCCTTGCCTACTAGTTTATCCAGAATCTGGTCAATAAAAGGCAGTGGGAAGTGGTCCTTCTTAGTCTTGGAGTTCAATTTTCTGTAGTCTATGCAGACCTCCAACCAGTGACCTCCCTGGTTGGGATTAATTCTCCAGACTCATTAGGTACAACAGTGATGCCAGGCTTCTTGGGGACCACATGAGTAGGTGACACCCATTCAGAATCTGAAATTGGGGAGATGACTCCAACATCTAGTAATTTGACCACCTCCTTCATCACTACTTCCTGTATGTGAGGATTTAACTTCCTTTGTATCTCCCTAGAGGGTTTGAAACCCTCTTTTAAGTGAATCTTGTGCATACACATAGTTGGACTAATTCCTCCTAGATCAGCAATAGACCATCCTATTGCTTTTCTATGCATCTTGAGTACACAAAGCAATTTCTCTTCCTGCTCCTCAGTGAGGGAAGATGAAATAATCATAGACAAATTCTGATCTTGCCCCAAGAATACATATTTGAGAGTGCTTGGGAGCTATTTCAGCTCCACATCAAGTGGACTGATGAGTGAAGGCAGCAAAGGTGCCTTAGAAGGTGAGGAAAGAGGCAACACAATAGGTTTCCATTGAGAGTGCCTTGTTGGCGCCACTGCAGAATTCAATGTTTTCACCTCTTCAGTCAAATGTGTGGGGGGCTCTCCTTCAACTGTTTCAGTCCAAACCTCCTCAAAAATATCAAGAACATCATCCCAGCTCAGCAACTTGGGCATGGTCTCCTTAATAAGCTCATCAAGTAAATCAATCATGAAACAATCCTCACTCTCAAAGTGAGGTTGATTTGCTGCATTATACACATTGAGCTTTACCTTCATGTTTCTAAAAGATACCTCCTTCACAC
Organism: Chloranthus sessilifolius; assembly: GCA_021018995.1. Lineage (NCBI taxonomy): Eukaryota > Viridiplantae > Streptophyta > Magnoliopsida > Chloranthales > Chloranthaceae > Chloranthus > Chloranthus sessilifolius. The sequence goes on along the minus strand of CM037592.1, from coordinate 73,090,296 downwards.
CAAACCTACACTGGATGCAGGCATTGGCAGTGGCCAAGAATGGGCTGCCCAAAATCACAGGGATAGAGGTAGTGCACTTACTAGGTTCCATGTCCAAAACCAGAAAATTTGCTGGATAAAAAAATTTGTCAACCTCAACCAGCACATCTTCAATAATACCCACGAGTCTCCTCTAAGATCTATCAGCCAGTTACAAAATAGCATGTGTGGGTTTTAACTCCCCCAAACTTAACTTCTCATATATAGAATATGGAAGTAAGTTAACACTGGCTCCCAGATCTAACAGTGCTTTCTCAATAGTGTGATCACCAATAATACAGGGAATTATGAGAATTCCGTGAAATCCAACACATAAAGGTGAAAATAAAAATAGTCATAAATACTAGAATAAAAGTAATGAATCTGAATAATCCACTAATAAAATAATAATGAAAGTCGGAGACAAATCCGATAAAATGAAATCATAAAATTAATGATAATAATAAGGACCAAATCTACTACCAAGTCTATAATAATCAATATCCGGCACTCGAATCAAAATCAGTGCCGTATCCCTCTTGGTACTTAGCTCCATTGCCCTCCCAAGGCTCCTGGTACTCAACACCCATGGGATCAATGAAATCAGCGTCAGCGGAATCTTGATTGCCGGCGTCTACTCCACCAGTGATGTTACCTACAGCTGTTAGATTAACGTGAGATGAGTTTACTCAGTCACGTAAACTCAGTGGGATACACCACCAATCCACCCCATACTACTCAGGTGTATTATGGGTGCATCTTGTGAGTGATAAACATAATATCTCAAAGTAGATAACAAGAGAAAGATAAAATCATTTGTATATTGTAAAACTTATATCATATCATAAATGTAAGACCATGATCTAGACACTCATATCCTAACGGACCTTACCATATCTCATAACATATCATATCGTGTCTTATTATCATTCTCGCACATATGTCTGTACATCGCATGAGCGTAACTAACATACTCATAAAATCCTAAACGACCTGTGTCAGAGTCGCTGCTCGAGCTACCACGGGAGGGTCAACATAGTATCATACCACCATATCATAACGCCCTTGTGTCATACTCATACTCCACCATCTAGCCAATAGGGAGACATAATGGCCAAACTAACTCATAAACATACTCATACTCATACTCATAATCTCTCTCAGAGATCCGTCTTGGCTGAAAGACGTTGTTGCCCTTACGGTGGCTACACAAGGAACGACACATACAGAGACTTAAGTTCTTTATCTTTTGCTGGCCTACACAGTGATATTTTATTATCGTACTCGTATCATAACTTATCTTATCTCATACTCATATCTTATCATACTCTTATACTTAATCCTAGGACAAACTATAGTGAGACAACTTTCCTAATTCACGCTTCCCAAGAAAAAGGTTTCGTAGTAACCTAGATGTACTTCGTGTGATAATTTATACTACCATAGAGGTGTTGCATCCGTACATGGACGCCAATAATTTGAGTTTTACGTGACCGTAGAAGAAACCTCACTACAACTAATGCCTATGGTTGAACCTCATAACTTAACTCATAATTTATACTATCATATTTGAACTTGGGGTAATCGGGTCACCGAATATGCCACCGTATACGAGATTACACTGAATTCGCTCTCACCCGACTCGTCATGGGTCCCATTCCACCATGAGTTGTAAGGCATGTGAATACGGTGTATTCCTCGCTTCGATACCATCTCAGTGAGTCACCACACCCAAGCGTAGGCGTGATCTCATATACTCTCGTACATATGTCCTAACTTACTCATAACTCATATAATATAATTTAAGATGGAAATATAAAAGGTCAGACATACAGAAAGATTTATATTAGATTATCTTATATTTATATATATATTTATTTACACACATTCTAACACAACATAGAATAGGATAATTATAAGTGTATCCTTGATAATGGGAAGGTCGGGGTTCGATGTTCATGAGGTATCGAATTTCTAACACTTTGTATTATCGAAGAGGTCGCGTTGAAGCGATAAATTGAGATATATATATATATAACAATTAGATAATTAAATTAAATGGTATTTATAATTATTAAGTTATGATTTATTATAATTATCGATCGAAAGACCTTACGATATAATATACACAGGAACTTTGGTCATAAGAATTAGAAAATAACACTAAATTCGAATAGCCTTGAGTCATTCAAAATTGAACCCAACTTGTTACTCTATTTTGACCTCTAAAACGTCAGATTCGTGAAATGGCTATTTCACACAAAGTTGTAACACCCGCTGTCTTCTTTCTAATGACGTAAGAATCACATTAATCCAAGGTCGAAGTAAAAGGTTATGACCAAAATACCAGGACTAATACAGCGATGGTCGTGACCTCGGATTCGTGGCTGCGAATTCGGGTTCGTAGCCGTGAGTTCGGACCCGAAACTTCAAAATGGTGCAATCTATAATTTTTTTAAATAAAATAAGAATATAGTTTAATTTTAGGACTTAATAAATAATAATATAGATTTGTAATAATAATATATCATTATAGTTTTAGTAGAAGGGTAAATTTCTAATTATATAAATATATCAGATTCATAATATCTTAGAGCTTAAATAGTTTTGCTTATTTTCTTCTTTAAATTTGAGATGTCATTAATGGGGTTAGATAAACAAGAATATGATTTAAATTTTAATGTTTAATTACTTTTAGATAAACATGAATATAAAATTGCAGTTTTAATAAAAGAGTAAACTTCTAACTATATACATTTAGAAATAAAAAATCTCAATAAGATATAATTTCAATTAAGTCAATCTATCCGATTTAGTAATATTAGAATTTAATTAATTTTACAGATTTAAAAGAGAAAGTAAACATATTAAATATACAAACCTAATAGAAGGTAAAATATTAATAGCCCAAACAAAGAGATTCTTGAAATGAAAAGAGAAATAACATATAAACCTGATTTACAGAGTATACAACTTTCAAGGGAAATCATATATTAAATATATAGGTCTATTAATTTATGAGATATTTGAGTTTAAGTAAGATTTTTAAACCCGTCGATGCGCGATCGAACGCATCCTACGCGACGGGATCTGAGAAGAACAAGATGGATTGATGGGTACCCACCTCTTGAAGCGTGAACAAAAGATCAATGGCGATTCGGGTTGAAAAGGTCAATGCCCAGCGCGTCGGTTCGTCTAAGTCTTCAGAGAGAATGGTTTTTTTATTATAGAGAGTAGTGAGTTTTTAAAGTTTTATTTATAATGGTATAAAGTTTTAGGTCAACTCTAATTAACACTTTTCATAGAAGATTTAATAAAATAGGAGATTTTTACATGGAATAAGAATTCATACGTAACTTGGATAGCTTGAGAAAAGGTTTCGTTCCAATGCTTTATATAAGCACCGAAGCAATTGCTGTTTCTCTCCCGAAATTAGAGTTATACCCTTTGACTTGCTTGATCACTTAAAATGGGCATAACTTGTTATATTCTTGTCAAAAGTCGTCAAATTATATATCGTTGGAATCGTATCGACGAGCGGTTCGTAATGAGTCTAATTTTGATATAGGAAAAATTAAAAATTTTCTATTTTAAAGGGTAGGTTCCGATTCCGATGTGGAGCGTTAGCACAGTGCATAGTGTGATACATCATCTAATACCGTTAAAATAAAGTCTAAAAATTCGGGTTGTTACATTCTCTCCCCCTTATAATATTTTCATCTTCGAAAATTACGTATATGAGGCGATGAGCTCGGGTTACTTCTTTATAATCTCAGCTTCTCATTAAAAGTCAATGATTCAGCAGTAACAAAAATCAGGGTCCTTACATTCTTCCCTCCTTAAAAATTTTTGTCCTCGAAAATTAGGCATTGATTAAAAAGTAGCATCATCATCTCTTTTAATCTCGAATCACCTGTAAAACTTTCATATTTGTAATATCTAATATTTGATATCATCAAGGTAGGGTCCCCCTCTCTTTATAATGGTGGTCGACTCTCGATCCCCTACTCTCTCTGAGAACTGAGAGGGACCTAAAAAAAGTGCTTACCAACAGACTGGCGATTATGGTGGGACTCTTTTTGGCTAAGATTGCCCCAGTTTAATTAATTTGGTTTTATATTTCCTCGCATTATTTAATTTGTTTCTTTTTTTTTCGCTTTACTTTATCACTTTTTACACACACTCACATGCATACTCAGTTTTTACAATATATATATATATATATATATATATATATATAAGTTTTAAAATCATTGGCATCAGAAAATTGAGCTTTAATGACATCGACCCACCCTCATGGGACCTCCCAAGCGATCCCGAGTACAACGTTAGGCCGTCTCCCTGGACATCCCATCATCGTGTCTGGGTAAATATAGTCAGTGAGAGTGAAAAATACCCCTTCGCTCCACGAAACATAAATCACAACACCATCATTGGCGAAAGTGACAACAGACAAAACTCCAACACTAGTCAAGTTATGGACCACACTGCCAATGCAATCACAAAAGGAGGAAAAGAAGCTAATGCATTGCTCCAGTCCCTGACCCACTTATATAGAGATATAATCGACGAAAGACAGGTTGCTTCGAGGAACAGATAAGAGGAAAGGACGCAAACTCCTCCATGTGCTCCGACTTCCCCGACACGTAACACACATACATCCACACCTCCTACAACAAAAAATACTGAGGACAACCCTCCCCCGAGACACCTAGAAAAGGCATCGCCATAAGCACAAACGACCCCGATTTCTAGATGACTACATGGCTAAGAGAGAACGCTTTAACCAATCTTATGCGCTCGACAAATTTTGCCGAGACATTGACTTCACTGTACCTGCTAGCTTTAAACCTCCAAAATTTAACAAATATGATGGTACAGGGAATCTGAAACACCACTTGGTCCTATTTTGTAACAACTATCGACCCATACGCAATAACATGGGCCTTCTCATTCACTACTTTCATAGGTCTCTAGAAGGAGAAGCCTTTGACTAGTTCACTACTCTGCCTCTAACCAAAATTGACACCTTCGAAGACTTAGCTAACAAATTTCTAGACCAATACCAACACTTAACTCAAGAAGAAATTAGTCTCGCTGACTTGATGCACAAAAGATAAGAAGACGACGGATACTTCCCGACGTTTGCCAACTACTAGAGGAGACTTGTCGCTGGAACGGGGAGTCCGATAAGAGAAACCGATGCGATATAAATTGTGATCGGTAATACTCGAGAGCCTCTCCGGAGTATTCTCATCCTAAGTGACTAGTCCGATTCACTAGCCTCCGAGAACGCGCTTCACGCATAGAGCATCGCCTGAAGAATGGAGACCTCAATCTCTCTATCGTAACATCCAATGAATCTTCTAATGACCCTAGGACAAACACCCTAAACGAGACTCTGGAATCTGAACAAATCAACATGAACAAAGAACAAAACCAAACAAACCCTCAACCTTACCACCCATATGACCAAGCTCAAGATCTATACCCAAACCTATACCTCGACCAAAACCACTTACCACACACAAACCAAGATCAACACCCTTACCAACCTCTATACCCCAACCAATGCACGAATCCACTCTATGATCAACAACAACCCCTATACCATGACCAAAGCCAAAACCAATTCTCCAATGCTACGCAAACTAACCTCACCTACTACAACCCATTGTTTGATCAAACTCAACTCTCATACAAAACTGTACACTCATTCACTCCTGCCCCACTCCACCCAGCTAGCCTAATTCGTAGAATTGAACCCTTTCAGATCACGTCCATACCATTCACTCATGAGCAACAAACCTTGCCCACGTACCTATAAACGTGAAATCACCTTTCGCCTTGAACCAATATTCAAGATCACTAAAATCCAAACTATCACTGAATCCACCCCTAAACTAACTCAACCCATCACCAAACTCATCGCCAAACTCAACACACTTATATTCAAACCAACTCAACCTACCCTTGAATCCGACAACCTACCAAAAAATGAATCAACCCCCACACCTCCTGAACAGATGCCCAAACCAATGACGCAAACTACCCCTGAATAGGCTCACATGCCAATTCTAGAAGTAATTTTCAAACCAATTAATCAGTATTATATGACGCCATTCATGCTTAAACCAATCACAAAACTAAACTCTGAACCCGAACATGCAATCGAATTTATCTCCGAACCAACCTATCAGCATACCACAACATCACCCACACCTAAAACAGTCATCCCACAAATTCCAGAACTAAACATCGAGCCTAAATCTATAGCCGAAACCATTACCGAAACCATTAGCCCCCTTTTATCGGAACCAACGTCAAAACTCAAACACAATGTGAAGCACATTGCCCCACCAATCTCAAAACTAGTCCTTGAATCAATCCCTACACCCACTTTAAAACTCAAACTCAATAAACACTTCACCCCACCAACCTCGAAACCAGCTCTCGAGCCAAAAGCCATTTCAAAACCTAAACTCGCCACCACCTCACCAACTTCAAAACAAAATCCTGAACCCAAATCTATTACCAAACTTACCCCAAGCTATCCATTTCACTCACCCCAGAATCAACTGTCGAACCGATCTTAGAGCCAACTCACAAATCGATCTCTACACCCGCCTTAAAACCTGAACTCACCACCGAACTTATCACCTCACCAACCACAAAACTGAGCCCCAAACCCAAATCTATTGTCAAAACTAAACCTATCATCGAACTCAAACCTATCATCAAACCTAAACCTGTTATCAGACCCAACATTGTCACCAAACATAAATATACTGCCAAACATAAACTTGTACCTTTCATTAGACCTAAACCTGTTATCAAACCCAACATTGTCACCAAACCTAAATCTACTGTCAAACATAAACTTGTCACTAAACCTATCATTAGACCTAAACCTGTTATCAGACCCAGTGTTGTCACCAAACCTAAATCAACCATCAAACCTAAACTTGTCACCAAGCCTAAACCTATCATCAAACCTAAACCTATCACCGAATACAAACCCATCATCGAAGCTAAAACTATCGTCGAACCTAGACCCGAACCTATCATCGACCCTGCACCCATCTAGAAGCTCGAACCCACCATCAAAGGCGAACCCGCCATCAAACCCGAACCCATTATCAAACCTGAACCTGTCATCGAACTCAAGCGTGTTATCAAGAACGTACCTGTCACTAAAACCAAACCTATCCCTACAATGCCAACTCCAGTCACCTTTGAGCCAACCACCGAACCTATCAAGGAGCCGATCATCCCTCCCACTCTCGAGATCAAACCAAGCTTATATCTTACGACCCCGATCAACATCCAAATCAACATACCACTTGATCCTCAAATTTTATCAAAACAGGAAATCAACATCACAACTAAAGTCGCTTCTAACCTCCAGACCCGGGTTTCCATAGACCTCACAATCAAAACCTTCATAGAACACCAACCGGCAAAACACCATTACATCAAACTCTCAACACCGAACTGCCTCAAAAAATTATAAACAAAACTTTAAAACAGCCTCACAATAAGCCCAAAGTGTGAATTAAACAAAGGGAGCCGATTAGGTCCTCCAATGGAGGACGGTGACCGTCCTCCATGATACACATGGAGCTCCACGTGGCACCCAAAACACTATTTGGGTGCCACGTGGACGGTTTAGATCAATATTAAAAAAATAAAATTTGAAAAAAACTTTTTAAACCCACAAGTCAAAGTTTGATGAATTTCATTGGTCCACATTTCACGGTTTAAAAAACACACGGTGGAGATGAGTTTTCAATTATCTTTTTCTTCAAAGATGATCTAAGCAATGCACCCGAGCTCCACGTGGCATTCAAACAATATTTTGGGTGTCACGTGGAACTCCACTTGAGAGCTTGGAGGATGGTCACCGTCCTCCCATGCAGGACGGACACCTTTTCCTTAAACAAAAGAAGCATAATCAAACAAAACTAAACCGTCCTACACGGATGAAAGGTCCACCTTGCCCTACACCTTCACGTCTCCTCCTCTTGCTTTACCTTTGCCTCATCCTCTCATTACCTTTACAACATTACCATCCCTCTCGACAAGCCCCGCTCTAACTTCACCCGCAGACAACTTTCCAACCACTTATGAACAACCCTGGAAAACTCTCTAACAACTCTACACTCCAACTCTATGAAATGCCTCACTCCAGTGAGAGGTGTTGGTATATTTCAGATGCTTGCTGTTAACTTTATTTAAAAACAGTTGTAAGAATGTGTTAGCAAAAATAAATCAAAGGTGAATTGAAAAATATATATATAAAATAGCAAGTCTAAAATACCACAGACCTGCAAAATACTGGGCCTGTTGTAGCAAGTTTTGATAAGTAAGAGTTTGTCCCACAGAGAAATTGATCTAGAACCCAAAGAGGGTTATATTAGTAGGCCTCCAAATCTTGCTACAAATCTGGCAATCCTAGAGAAAAGGGAGTTGGGTGTCACAACTACACTAAACTAACACTAAAAGAAGAGAAAGAAAGTGTAGTCCTATCCTAAAGAAAGGGTTTATGAAGAAGGTGATGATGGTGTGTGTTAAAATAAAAATAAAATTGATGAGAAGTAGGCAACTAATCTAAGGTTATTTCAGTTATGTAACTCTGATTTAGAGCTATCTCTACAACAATCCTTCAGATGGCTACAAGCACATCTGCAAGGTGGAAGAATCCAACTCAACTCCTATGGTTTGACTTGGTCTCTTAAGGCTATAACCTGTCCACTTCAATGGTCACAGGCTATCCAATAAAGATGGTCAAAACACATAAATTAAATCAGATAACTAATCTGTTCTAAGGGAATGGACTGATCTTAAGGCTATAACCTGTCCACTTAAATAGTCACCGATTATCCAATAGATTTCCTCCAACCAATGGATCAAATCAGAACATAAAGACCATTACAGACACTATGTTTGCCAGGCTATAAGCTCAGGCATCCATAGGAGCAAATAGCTCTTGAAAAACTAGTGGAAACCATAGTTGGTCAAAGACTATTTGGAGACTTAAATGTAGCTGGTCATTGCTACAAAAGGCCTGTAATGACTCAGCTCACAAGTCTATAACCTCTACAGAGAAATCAGATCTAACATCTGATGATGGTCATGTAAAACAGAGGGGAGCTTGTTCTTGCTACAACCTCTCACAAGGCTACAAGCTTAAGTGCGGAGGATAAAAATCCATCTCAGATCTATGGCTTGGAATCACCTTAGGGCTATAGTCTATCCACTCAAATGATCAATGGCTATCCACAGAAGCTATCCAAATCACAGAGGACTGAGATGGAACATGAAAATTTTATTACCACCATGGTTACAGGGCTACAAGCTCAAGCTTCCATGGAGTTTTTAAATCAGTAAAATCCTAAGTGTATGGCATAGATCAAATAATACTATGAACAAATAGGAAAATTGAAGATTGAATAAGCATTAAAATAGATATTTTATTAATTAAACAAACACTTACAATGAGATGTCCTCAAGGCAGAAACCTTGTGCAAAACAACCCTCAACAAATCCCAATGCGCACAAAATCCATTACAAAAACTGAATCAAACTATGCCTAATTACTTACAAAGGTCATAGCTAGCAAGTGTTGGACTAAAGAAGAAGAAAAAGGAAAAAAGATGGTGATCTAACCCTAACCCTAATCTGCTAGAGCTCATAGCTGACTGATGTTGAAGGAAAGATAAGTTTCTAAGTTTAAATTACAACTTATATACTCAGTCATTGATGCCTTTGCCAATAGGGAAGGAAGCCCTAATTTTATTACATGTGTGGCACCTCTGCAACCCTAAGATGCCTTGAGACATGTGCACATAGATCAGGGCCTCGAGATGTGAGCCCTGAACCAGAGAAATCCCCAAAGTATCTCTGTGTTTGGAAAGAGAAGTGGAGAACCCGAGCTTTGAGGGGCTGGCTTTGCTTGTGCAATGTAGTCATGCGATAGGAAGTGTGCTTGAGAGGTAAAATTTGGTTGGGAAGACTGCTCGTGTGGTTGAGAGTTAGCTTAGAAGAATATCGCTCATGCAGAAGGCTCTGGCTTGTCGCACAGTTGCTTGGCTCTGGAATGCGCTCGTGAGGAAGAATTTACAGTGATTTGTCTTAGCTTGCGCAGTAGAGTTTCAGGTGATTTCTGTCACGAGGGTCTCATGCAGATGAGTTTGGATTTTGCTAGGCTCCTTGTGTAGTGAGTAGCACAGTTCACGCAGTGGAGGTTTTGGCTTTTACTCATGTGAGAGCTGCGCGAGAGATTTTCTAGAGCTCTCTCTCCTCTTGAGCTATGCGAGATCTGCGTGAGCTTGCATGAGTCTTTTGTATAAATTGGTCTCGCGAGATTACACGTGCGGCTAATCTACAGCTTTGATCCCTGCGAGAGCTTCACGAGCTAGATTTTTGAACTGCTAATGCGCAAGTTCTGTGCTAGTTCACTTTGTGCTGCAGGTATTTACTTCACGAGGTGGCTGCTACAGATTTAAACAACGTGAGGCAACACTTCTGACTGTGTGAGGCAACACTTCTCCTCTGCTACAGTGGGGATGCTGCTGTTGCAGCTTTCTCCACTCATATCCATTCTTCTCTCATCTGCTAGACTTCTTGGGTCCACCTAGGCATGCAAAATAGTCACCATGGTGTGTACCACCATGGTATTGCATCTGTCCTTGGCTCAACAGTGATCCTTGGCTTGAATTCTCTCTCTTTTTGGCTTCAACAGCATGAACTTTGTACTAAGCTGCAGCTGTTATTACTAACTACAAAACATACTAAACAGAGGATTATTATACAACTTTAAGGTTTAGTAAAGGCTAGGTTAAGAGGTGAAAAGTGATACTTTTTAGTGAATAACACATCCCAAACCTAATCTTTGCTAGTCCTCGAGCAAAGCAAAGTTTAAACAACTACTCTAGGAATTTAAATGCCACTTTTCTTAGGGAGCACGGATGCATTTAGCCTATGCATCAAGCCTTTTAAACCCCTAGGTGATCCCTAGTGGAGGAGTGAAGTCTCCTGAGGGTTTTCAGTAAAGGTACCCACAACTTCTCAATAAAATAGTTAACAAAAGTGCACACATTATCAAATAAGTTTTCAATAAACAGAGTATCAGTCCACCCTTGATTCTTTTCCAAAATATGAGGAATTTCAAACACATGAAATGCTCAGACAATTTAACATGAAAAACTCTTACATGCATGCACATCATTTTCAATCAGCTTACAACCAGAAAAACAGCAAGTGCATGTCAGTACTAAGCTCACCATTAATTCAAAAATTAGGTTTAAACAATGCCCAATACTTTCAATGTTAGATCCAATGCTTACCAGGGCAGTCACTCACAATTGAGTTTGAGGGTTTTCATTTTTGCACAAGCTCAAGAGCAGTTACAGTCCCCAAATGGGTCTACAAGCATGAGCATAGGCAGGCATCTAATTTCTGGCATCATTAACCATTTCTCACCACAGGTTAAGCAACTCCTCATCTCCACACGACAGCTCATTCTTATAAGGATCACAAGGTCTTATGACTGGGTTGTAATGTGGCTTATGGGTGAAGGTTACAAAGAATGAAAGAGTGAAAAGGTTGCAAAATTAAGAAATCAGCAGGTGAAGGAGGTGATTCATGACTTCACCTTCTTTAATTCAGCATATTCCATTTTCTTTGATATTTTTCAAACTTGCCAACTTCTCCTCTTATTTTCACTTTTTCCAATGGAATTTCCTCTAGACTCCTCTCTCTTCCTCTCCATCATTTTTTTTAATTTTTCTTTTGGATACATTTTCTTTTCTTTTTATTTTTATTTTTCAGAAATGCCATCCTCCTCCCAACTGCTACACTGCTGTCCTCCTTTTGTGTTTCTTCTCAATTCACCAAATGTTGACCTTAGCTTATCCATCTTTAACTTCGTCTCCTTTTCCTTAAGAATTCTTAGAGTGGGGGTAGGGTTGAATCAGGTTTACAGGTTTAGGTACAAATACTTTGGTGTATTTTGAAGAAAAATAGAATTTTAAGGCTTAAAAGGTGTATGCACAAGGGCAGTTTACTAGGTCTGGTATCTTTAGGCTCAAACTGTCCAAGAGAAGGCCTTGATCCCTTCCTAAATGTCATGAGTGTTATCAGCTGTTTTAATTTGGAGATGCCTAAATTCTAGTGAGAAAATGGTCAACTCAGCCAGTCCTTAGAGCAAAAAGAATTGCCAAAGTCACTCAAAGAGAAAAAAAAATTTGTAGGTCCAAATCTCACTAGGTATGGTCTTCCATTGAACTCATGGGCATATCCTCACCTTTTATTCTCTTTAATGGTTCACTAAGTGTTGACACAATTGAGTTTTCTTGGTATTTACCTCATGGAAATGTTAAAATTTTAAAAGATTTTAATGTCAGAAGGTCTGAAAAATTTTTAGATTTCCTCATTTTCAAAGTTTCTTAGGTGGACTTAGCTCTATTTCTATCTTACTCACTTGATTATGCTGTACTTAGGTTAACTACTTTATTAGCATACCTTGCCACACCCCAAAAACTATGAGGAATAGTGTCCTCACTGGTTCAGAGATAAAGAACATGTGCAGCAGAGTATATTTATAAAAATAACACAGAAAATAAGGCAAGTGAAATTAATAAACAACAGAAATAATGAAAACCAAACAAAACATAAACAAAAGATACCAAAAAGAACTTTCATTCATAAAATAGTAATATGTACAATGCAAGTGAAAATAAATACAAAAAAAATTCTAGAAAGCAAAGAAATCCTAACTAACTACAACTACAAATCTACATCATCTGAATCTACATCTACAGGTTTTTGTACACCATTCCTTTTTTCTTTCTTGAGGGCAGCTGCAGCAGACTGGGATCTCTTAGCAGTGGTCTTTCTGTGCTTGGTGCTGCTTCTTTTCTTGGGAGTGGGTGCAGACTTTTGAGATGGTTCTTTTATCTTGACTCTAGGGAATGATTTTCTCTTGGGAGCAGGGGTAGTTGAAGGGGGAGGAGCTGCTGCGGTGAAGAGAGAGGCAACAACTGCTACTATGTCTTTGTTTGCCAACTCAGATAGGGTCTGCTGTAATGCTACAGCCGTCCTGGCATAATTATTAGCTCTATCTTCAACCAATCGAAGGGTTACCTGCTGGTTCTTCACCACATCTTCAAGGGAATCTGCTCTAAAGTTCTCCTGCTGGTGTTATTGCAAGGTTTGCTTCCAACCATGCTTCATCTTCTTTCTCTTCATCTGCTTCTAACCATGCTTCAAGGAGATGGTTCTTTTATCCCTTTCCCCCTGCTGATGGAGGAAGGGCTGCTTGATTGTAGTGCTAATATCAGCCATCCCCTTAATTACATCCCTCTTGATTTATGAGTTTTCATTCATTGCTTGGAGGAGGGTTGCAAATGGAGAAATGGTGAATGATGAGGTTGGTAATATTGTATTATCAGCAGGGGGAGAAGGGTCAGCAAGAACATGGGGTGGTGTGGATGAAGATGAAGGGATGGATGATGGGATGGGTAGAGGAGATGTCAGCTCCACCTCTTGGGGGTCAGGTTGGGTGAGGTCCAGAACCTTAGGATCAGTTTGGGTTGAGGCATAAGCCTGGGTAGGTGGGTCAGTTTGGGTGGCTGCAAAGGAGAATGTAGGTGGAGAGACTTCCTGAACTGGTTCTATGTGAGTAGCAGCAACTGAAGTTGCTGCTATGGTTAAAGGTTCGGGAGATGGGGGTGGTGTAGGTATATGGGTAGGTGAAGGGATAAATGGCTGTTGTGATGGTGGGGTTAAGGTTAACAAGGTGGACTGAATGGCTTCTAAGCTGGCTTGAATGGTGGTCTGATTTTGGAGGGTTGAGTGCATAACATGAAGGCTGGCCTCTATGGTAGTTTGGCTTTTTGTGTTGGCCATTATATGGGTTTGGAGGGAAAGAAGAAGGCTAAGGATTTGGGGTAGGGGGTCAGGTTGGATAGGTACTGTGGGTTGGGTAGTTTGAATTGGTTGAAAGGGTGAAGTGGGTGCATGATGGAAAGTAGTAGGTTGTGGTGAAGTAGGGGTAGGGGTAAAATGAGGTGACTGGGGTGAATCTGGAAGAGGGGTGAACTCATAATTGATGTCCCCAATAATAGAGTACATCATTACTGAGTAAGGGGTCTTGGTCATGGGTAGGGGAAAATGTAAGGGGCTGGCCCAAGGGTTCAAGTGTGGTAGGTTCATGTGTGCAGAGCGTTCAGTGAGATGAGGTAGGTCTGCTGTGGAACTGGGTGGGATGTCAGTGAGCATAGGTTCACTCTCATCATAGTGAAATGGAGAGGGTGGTATTGGTGAGGATGGGGGTGTAGCTGTGGGTATGGGATAAGGAATAGAGGTGGAAATGGAAGTTGTTTTTGTTGGAGAGGTGGTTGGGGGGATTGGGATGGGCTGAGAGGTTGGGATATCTTCTGGAAGGGTAGTAGAAGTGGTGGTTGCAAACTCTTGAATTTGAATGGACTGAGGTAATGGGGTAGGTGGTGGTAAGGTAATGGGCTGGGGAGGTTTAGTGAGGGCTTTGGTGGATTGGGAGGCTTTCTTTTTGGTGTATGCTTGTTTGACAGGTGGGATGGGGTGAGTAGAGAAAATGGGTAAAATTGGCTCAGGTAGAGATGATGTAGCTGTGGAGGGTGGTGGGGCTGGGGTGATGGTAGTAGGTGTAGATTTTGAGATTGGGTGTGAGGCAGGAGCTGGCATGGGAATGGAGGTGAGTGTGGAAGTTGTGTGTGTAGATGATGGTGGTGGAATGGGGGGTGATAGAAATGAGAGGGTGGGGATAGCTGAGTTGATAGCTATAGTGGCAGAAGTGGCAGCAGCAGAGCCAGTAGTGATGACTGTAGCAGAGGTGGCAAAGCTCTTCCTTTTTCTTCTTCTTTTCAATCAATGTATGGATGATCCCCTATTTTTTCTTCCCACATCTGCTAGGGGGCAAGTTCACTGTTTCTTCATTCATTTGGAAATGATAGCCCCCTAGCTTCAGCAGAGCTGTGATGAGCCTACAATAGGACAAGGCATGGGGCTTCTGCTGCTTCTTCACCTTCTCATGGATGTCTTGCATCCCTTTAAATATAAGCTTGGCAGCATAAATGTAATGGTTTAAGGAGGAGTAGAGGGCATCAACTATTGGGGCCCTCCTCTCTTGTTGGTGCCCAGAGCAGTACACATTTTTCCTCAAAACTCCATCTATAAATCTTTGGCTTTGAGGCAGGTCTCTCTTTCTAATGGACACCCCAGATGCTGTAATCCCTCAAGTAATCTCTTTAGCAATCTCAGGGATGGTTGCAGTCAATGGTGCACCCAAACCACACTGAGGGTTGTATTTGGCTGGTATCCCAAGGATTTCTACAATTGCAACCTGCTTGAATAGCACTTCAAACTCATCAATTAATACCAATAGAGCAGGTTTTCCATCATCACCTGTCTTGGCCCTGATGTTCTAGTAAAAAAATTGCTCTAGCCTAGGAAAAACTAACTACAGTGGGTGCTTGAGCAGGGGTAATAGGGAGGCCTTGGTGAGGAACTCAATGGATGCAATAGTTTCTGTCTCTTCCTCAAAGAACGCCTTATCAAAGGCAGTCTCAACCTCCAATTTGATGGTAGCCACAAACTCAGAAGGGGTTGTGAGTGAGTCATCCTCTGGGGTAACCTCATGGACAACTTTCTTGCCCTTCTTTTTACTTTTCTTAGACTTCTTAGGGCTCTTGGAAGTAGGGGGTTGGTCTCTGGTCTTCTTCTTAGGTAGTATTTTTTTGTTGGGAGTAAGGGCATCAGAGGCAGCAGACTTAGCCCTCTTCACAGGAGCAGCCCTCTTTTTGATATTTTCCACTTGGGGCTCAACATGTGGTGTAGGTATATCAGAGGTCTCCACAGTGGAGGCCTTTGCAATCCTCACAGACTTCTTTGTGGCCACGGGACTGCCAGTAGGTTGAGGGTTCAGCATGGCCAATAGAGTATCAATGAACTTGGAACTCGTAGCCATGGCTACACAGATTCTTAAAAATAGGTCTTGAAACACATAGAACTGGGTAGTTCACACTCAAAGGAAAGTTTTGCATAAAAAATCCTCTCCAATCAACAACTTAATCCTAGGCAATAGCAGACCAATCAAACCAAATGAGAGACTGAGAGCACTTACAAGAAATAGGTAGGGTTTCAGTCTAAATGCTGCACAGTGGATCAAATCATGCCACACCAAGTGCGAAATGTTCGAAAGCTGAATTGAAGCAAAGTGGTAAGAGCAAGGTGCACGTGCTTGAGTAGGATGGGCACTGAGGGAGAAAAATGGGAAAGGAAAGCTCAAAGGGCGCAGTGGAAGCTAGGGAACAGAGACGAAGAATGAAGAAATGAAAAAAATCGTGGGGTATAAGTGGGTAAAATCCATGCCTCGCGTGGTTCGCGCGATAGGTATATTGGCATTCCTCGCACAGCTGAAGGTTACTCTCGCAAGAAGCATATATTAAGAGAACCAAGGTCCTCGTGAGGTAGTTGACAGTACAAGCTTCAGAAATTTTGCTCGCGAGGCTCTCGCGAGGAACAAAATGCATGATATTCACTTGTTGCGCAGCTTAGTGTTACAGAGAAGAAAAGGCCTTGCGAGGCTCAATTTCAGGCTCTCTTCAGGTATTTCACTCGCGCGGCTCTCGCGAAGCTGTAAATTTTATATCAAAGCCTTGTGAGCACACAGTATTTGCCTAATTTATGGCTCGCGGGGTTCAAATTGCCACACGAGAAAGCCTAAAATAGCTCACGAGTGTGAATTACCGGCCACTGAGCATCGCGACAGAGCTACATCTAATCCTTTTCAGTGCCTATCTACACTGCCATGCACCCTGCCATTATGCATCAACACCAAAATTCTTCACTCCTTAGCTATTTCTCCTCTAATAAACTATGCCCATGGCAAACATATTCACAAAGTAAACATCCTAGGAATCAAATGACTTTAAAGCACAACATGTACATTCAGAAACCACATTCAAAAGCAGACTCATCAAACTAGATTCAGACTTTCTAAACACCCTCAATAGACTCAAAACTAACACAACACACTAAAATCAAATGAAACACAAAGTATATACAGAAATCAAAACAGCACACACATTAAAAATAAGCAAAAATAGTGCATGGCAGATTTGTAAAAGCAAACACAAAAATTCAAGCAACTATGGTGCACAATTTACAGAGCTATGGATCACTAAGCAGTGGGAGGTTAATGAAGGTGTATGGTCTGAGGAGGCTCCACAGAGTTTTCAACACAAATCTTCAGCCTTTAACCATTCACTTTCATGCTCTTCACGAAAATGGGATCTATGATCTCCACAACACCATATGGAGAGGCATGGATGACAATGTAAGGTCCATCCCACCTGGATTTTAGTTTTCTTGAAATTTTTTAACTTGGAGTTAAATAACCAAACCTTGGCACCAGCCTTGAATTCCTTCCTCATTAGTCCCTTGTCAAAGAAAGCTTTAGATTTTTCCTTGTAAATCCTTGAGTTGACATATGCATCCAATCTCAACTCCTCAAGCTCTGACAGCTGCAGCTTCCTATGCATACCAACAACTGTTAGATCCAAATCCAATATTTTAACAGCCCAATAGGCTCTATGTTCCAACTACACTGGTAGGTGACAAGCCTTGCCATAAGCTAGTCTGAAAGGGGACATGCCAATTGGGGTCTTATAGGCAGTCCTATAAGCCCACAGTGCATCATTCAGCTTAATGGCCCAAACTTTCCTATATGTCCTAACTGTCTTCTCTAGGATATGCTTAATCTCCCTATTTGAAATTTCAACTTGTCCACTAGTCTGGGGGTGGTAGGGAGTTGCAATCCTATGGGTAACAAAATATTTCTTGAGCAAGCTCTCAAAATTTCTGTTACAGAAGTGGCTCCCCCATCATTGATGATGGCTCTAAGGGTGCCAAATCTTGAGAAGATATTTTCTTTGATGAATTTCAGGACAACCTTATGGTCATTAGTCCTTGTGACAATGGCTTCAACCCACTTGGATACATAGTTCACTGTCACAAGGATAAAGCTGTAACCATTTGAGGGAGGAAAGGGGCCCATAAAATCAATTCCCCAGATGTCAAACAATTCTATAATAAGAATGGGCTATAATGGTATTGAATTTTTTCTTGACAGGCTACCCATTTTCTGACATTTGGCACAGGCCTTGCAGTGGGCATATGCATCCTTAAACAAGAAAGGCTAATAGAAGCCACGCTACAGTACCTTAGCTGTAATTTTTCTCCAACTGAAGTTACCCCCACAGGCATTTTCATGGCACATGCTCAGAATACTGGGGATGCCACTATCAGGGACATAATTTCTTATGATTTGGTCTGCACAGTACTTGTATAGGCAGGGGTCCCCCCAGAAATAGAATAACAAGTCTTTATTCAATTTGTTCCAATGGGAAGGGATCCTGCCAACAACCAAGTAATTTACAATGTTGCCAAACCATGACACAATGTACTGAGTAGCAAACAGCTGCTCATCAGGGAACAATTCATTAACTGGTGCAGCTGCACAGTCATCCAACAAAATTCTAGAAAGGTGGTTAGCCACCACATTCTCCACTCCCTTCTTGTCTTTGATCTCAAGATCAAACTTCTGCAGTAGAAGGATCCATCTGATCAGCTTAGGTTTAGCATCCTTTTTGGCCAATAGGTATTTAAGGACTAAGTGATCAGTAAACATAATAATTTTTGACCCAAGCAAGTAGGGTTTAAACTTGTCCACAACAAACACAACAGCTAGCAGCTCCTTCTCAGTTGTGGTATAGTTGAGCTGAGCCTCTGCTAATATTTTGCTTGCATAAAAAATCACTGTGGGTAGCTTATTCTTCCTCTGTCTTAAGACAGAACCTATTTCTAGATTTGATGCATCACACATTACTTCAAAGGGGAGTGAGTAATCTAGGGCCTAGATTACAGGAGCAGTGGTGAGGTACTTTTTCAAGACCTCAAAGGCTTCAAGGCACTCACCAAAAAATTCAAATTACACATCCTGGCACAGCAGGTGACACAATGGCTTTGTAATTCTGTTGAAGTCCTTAATGAACCTCCTGTAGAATCCAACATGTCCTAAGAAGGATTTAATTTGTTTGACAGTCCTGAGTGGGGGCAGGTGTGAAATCAAGTCAACCTTGGCTTTGTCAACCTCTATACCTCTGTGGGAGACTATATGGCCTAACACAATTCCCTGTGTTACCATGAAGTGGCTCTTTTCCCAGCTTAAGACCAAATTGGTTGCTTCACACTTTTATAAAACCAGGTCAAGGTGACTGAAGCATTGACTAAAACTGTCCTCATATATAGAGAAATCATCCATAAAGATTTTCAGAAACTTGTTAATCATATCAGAGAAGATTGCATACATGCACCTTTGAAATGTGGCTGGGGCATTGCATAGACCAAAAGGCATTCTTCTATAGACAAAAGTACTAAAGGGACATGTAAAGGTGGTCTTCTCTTGATCTTGAGGATACACAGGGATTTGGTTATACCCTGAGTATCCATCAAAAAAGAAATAAAATGCTTTTCGAGCCAATTTATCTAGAATTTAGTCAATGAAAGGGAGAGGCAAGTGGTTTTTTCTGGTCTTGGAGTTGAGTTTTCTAGTAATCTATGCAAACTCTCTAGCCAGTGGTCTCCCTGGCTAACATCAACTCCCTAAAATTAGAAGTAATGACTGGTCTTCCACTTATGCAGCTATCCTAGGCTGCATCACATTCATCAATTTATCAAACTTTAAACTCAGATTGTCCACCTTCCTTTCTAATTCACTCTGCACCTTGACCTCATATATGCCACTTCTAGGGGTGGATTCTTTCACCATTTTAGCTGGGGTCTGACTGTCATTGCAGGATAGTGATTTCTGCTGCATGGAATTCTCACCTATAATATCAAATAACTCCCATGCCTCATCAGCTGTCTTGTGGAGGTAACTACCCTCACGTGAGGCATCCACTATGTCCATACTTTTGGGATTAATTCCTTGGTAGAAGACTTGCACAAGTTGCCAGAAGACTTGTACAAATTGCCATTGTGGAATTTGGTGGTGGGGACATTGTTTTAACATTTCTTGAAACCTCTCCCATGCTTCATAAAAATCTTCAGTTGAGAATTGAGTAAATGAAAGTATGTTTGCCCTCATCTGATTAGTTTTATTCATGGGAAAGAATTTTGTCAGAAATTGGCTTTGGAAGTCACTCCATGTCTGTATGTTGTTGGCTGGGAGCTTAAAGAGCCAAGTGTTGGCTTTATCCTTTAGGAAAAAAGGAAAAAGCCTAAGTTTGGTGGCTTCAGGTCCCAAGCCAGCAATGTTAAAAGTGGTACAAAGTGCCAAGAACTGATCAATGTGCTTATATGGATCTTCCTTACTGAGCCCATGAAAAGATGGCAGCATGTTGATGGTGGGAGACTTAATTTCATAATTTTCCTCAACTGAAGGAAATTAAATACAGAAGAGAGATGTATAATCCCCAGGTGCATTATATTCCTTCAGTGTCTCAGCCATCATAGCTGGCTCAGTTTCAACAACAAGAGCTGGTGTGGTGTTTCTTAGTCTAAGGCCCTTTCTACCTCAGGATTTGGAGGTTCTAATTCAAGGTTCAGGGACCTTCTTCCAAACATACACACATAGAACAACAGGTAGGGAAAATATTCATAGCACACTACAAAAAAAAAAAAATTTATAAACAAAATTTACTGCTAAACTACTGACAGGGAATTCAACACAAATGGAAGTGAGTTTTAAGGCAAAATAAGTGCAAATAGAGGTAGCTAAACTCCACCTGCAGCTCTAGCTTTTCCCTGCTACTGCTGTCCAAATCTATAAAAATTCCAACAAAAATTAGTAGTACTTTTTATTCAATTACAGGCACTGCTACAAAGATTTTTAAAAACTAAAATACAATCCAATACAACTCAGGTCTACTAAAAAGATCAATATCCCCGACAGCGGCGCCAAAAACTTGTTGGTATATTTTAGATGCTTGTTATTAACTTTATTTGAAAACAGTGGTAAGAATGTGTTAGTAAAAATAAATCAAAGGTGGATTGAAAAAAAAAGACAAAACAATAAGTCTAAAATACCACAGACCTGTAAGATAGAACCCAAAGAGAAATTGATAAGTAAGAGTCTGTCCCACAAAGAAATTGATCTAGAACCCAAAGAGTGTTATATTAGTAGGCCTTCAGATCTGGCTACAGATCTAGCAATCCTAGAGAAAGGGAGTTGGGTGTCACAACTACACTAAACTAACACTAAAAGAAGAGAAAGAAAGTGCAGTCATATCCTAAAGAAAGGGTTTATGAAGAGGGTGATGATGGTGTGTTAAAATAAAATTAAAATTGATGAGAAGTAGGCAACTAAGCTAAGGTTATTTCAGTTATGCAACTTAGATTTAGAGCTGTCTCTGTAGCAATCCCTCAGATGGCTACAAGCACATCTACAAGGTGGAAGAATCCAACCCAACTCCTATAGTTTGACCTGGTCTCTTACGGCTATAACCTGTCCACTTCAATGGTCACAGGCTATCCAATAGAGAGAGTCAAAACGCAGGAATTAAATCAGAAAACCAATCTGTTCCATGGGAATGGACTGATTTTAAGGCTATAACCTTTCCACTTAAATGGTCATAGATTATCCAATAGATTTTCTCCAACCAATGGATCAGATCAGAGCATAAAGACCATTGCAAACACTATGTTTGCCAGGCTACAAGCTCATGCATCCATAGGAGCAAACAATTCTTGAAAAACCTGTGGAAACCACAATTGTTCAAATGTTATTTGGAGAATTAAATGTAGCTGGTCATTGCTACAAAAAGCTTGAAATGACTCAACTCACAAGTCTGCAATTTCTATAGAGAAATCAGATCTAACATCTGATGATGGTCATATAAAATAAAGGGGAGCTTGTTCCTGCTACAATCTCTCACAAGGCTACAAGCTCAAGTGCAGAGGATAAAAATCCTTCTCAGATCTATGACTTGGAATCACCCTAGGGCTGTAGTCTGTCCACTCAAATGGTCACAGGATATCCACAAAGGCTATCCAAATCACAGAGGACTGAGATAGAACATGAAAATTGCTACTACCACCATGGTTACAGGGCTACAAGCTCAAGCTTCCATGGGGTTTCAAATTAGTAAAAAACTAAGTGTATAGCATAGATCAAACAATACTATGGACAAATAGGAAAATAACAGATTGAATATGCATTAAAATAGACATTTCATTAATTAAACAAACTCTTACAATGAGATGTCCTCAAGGTAGTAGCCTTGTGCAGAACATCCCTCAACAAATCCTAATGTGCACAAAACTCATTATAAAAACTGAATCAAACTATGCCTAATTACTTACAAAGTCATAGCCAGCAAGTGCTAGACTAAGGAAGAAGAAAAAGGGAAAAAGATGGTGATCTAACCTTAAAGAGCTCACATCTAACTGAGGTTGAAGGAAAGATAAGTTTCTAAGTTTAAATTATAGCTTATATACTCAATGATTGATGCCTTCGCCAATAGCAAAGGAAGCCATAATTTTATTACATGTGTGGCTCCTCTGCAACCCTAGGATGCCTCAAGACATGTGCATATAAATCAAGGCCTCGAGATGTGTGCCATAGACATGGAAAAATTCTCAAAGTATCCCTATGTTTGGAAAGAGAATTGGAGAACTTGAGCTTCGCGGGGCTGGCTTTGCTTATGCAATGCAATCGCGCGATAGGAAGTGTGCTTGTGAGGTAAAATTTGGATGGGAAGACTACTCGCATGGTTGAGAGTTAGCATGGAAGAATATCGCTTGCGTAGAAGGCTCTGGCTTATCACATAGCTGCTTGGCTCAGTAATGCGCTCGCGAGGAAGAATTTACAGTGATTTGTCTTAGCTCACGCATTAGAGCTTCAGGTAATTCCCATCGTGAGTGTCTCACGCAGATGAGTTTGGATTTCACCAGGCTCCTTGTGTAGTGAGTAGCACAGATCATGCAGTGGAGGTATCAGCTTTTACACGTGCGAGAGCTACACGAGAGATTTTCTGGAGGTCTCTCTCCTCTTGAGCTACGCGAGCTTGCTTGAGTCTTTTGTATAAATTGGTCTCGCGAGAGTGTGCACGTGGCTAATCTTCAGCTTTGATCCTCGTGAGAGCTTCGCAAGCTGGATTTTTGAACTGCTAATGTGCGAGTTCTGCGCGAGTTCCCTTTGTGCTGTAGGTATTTACTTCGCGAGGTGGCTGCGGATTTAAGCAGTGCAAGGTAACACTTCTACTGCGTGAAGCAAGACATCTACTCTTCTACTGCAATGGGGATGCTGCTGTTGCAGCTTTCTCCACTCATATCCATTCTTCTCTCATTTGCTGGAATTTCTAGGTCCACCTAGGCATGCAAAATAGTCACCATAGTGTGTACCACCATGGTGTTCCATCTGACCTTGGCTCAGCAGTCATCCTTGGCTTGAATTCTCTCTTTTTGACTTCAAAAGCATAGACTTTATACTAAGCTGCAACTGTTATTATTAAATACAAAACATACTAAGCAGAGGATTATTAGACAACTCTAAGGTGTAGTAAAGGCTAGGTTAAGAGGTGAAAAGTGGTACTTTTCAGTGAATAACAAGAGGATAAAGAAGGTCCATCCTGACAAGGAGGCCCCAACCAAAGAAGATTTATCAAAAGAAGAAATCAAACGACTTCACACTTTATTCAATAAATCTTATGCCATCCACATTACAAACCTTAACATGACTTCTCTCTCATCCCAGATCAATCTGATCGAGGGTGATCGAGGACCCCGAAACAGATCACCCAACTGCCACTCCGCCTATTTGACCTTTTGAGTCGGTCTCCTCTAAGGAATTGATGTTGTACCATAGCACCACAATAATAACATTAAATTACACAACATATATACAAAAAAAAAATACATTGCCCAGCAATATCTCTCACCTATAATTCTTACCTGACAGAGAACTCGAAGTTAGGGAGCTAGTGCTAAGAAATAATGCCTGTACAATCACCTCACCTGAAGGAAATCAAACCCATGTGGGAAGTACTTATATTATCTCGACAACATGCCCAGGAAACAGTCATAGGGGAACGACTTCCTGACCCTTGGAATCATAACCCGATCGCCATCATATCTTGTAGCCTAAACAGGCATACTTATATACTCATCATCCTCGTAGTCATCACAAGACATTCGCTGACCGTAGGTCATTATTTTCGAAACTATTTTGGAACTCATCTGACTCATTGAGCACCTTCCTATTCTGGCGAGTTGATCAAAAGGACTAGTGGATCATGAACCTCTCTTTATGAAATATAGGAAACTCTGGATTCTCACACACCCTTTCAGCCATTAGAGTTGATATTAGAGCAGAAAAAATGAAAATGTAAGGTTCCATTAATCCTCATAATTCTTGCGTTAGCAGGTTGTTAAAAAAAAATTATACAAAAAAGAAGCACAACTGAGCAAGAGCATTACGACGAATGAACAGTCAATGAATTCAGGGAAGCATAAGCAAATTATGAGGGCATTCTTGGTAATCTTATTAGGGAAGTATAAGCAAGCCGCGAGGGAATCCCTCACATGTTCACACTATTAGATATCGTTCTGCTGACTATAGAATTTGATGATTTGATGGTGTTGGACCATGATGAAGAGCTCAATTATGGCACAACATTATCCACCCGAGAAGAAAGTAGTTAACTGCTATTTCAGAAATCGGTTGTATGAGACGTCATCCCTAGATCAATAAGCCTTACCTCCCCTTCTCCCCTTTATTTTCTTTTTGGACAATGTGTCGAATGACTTTTAAAATCTCTTTGGAATAAAATCTGAAACTCTTGAATGATAAGCGATGCGATCACACATTACCTGCCATTCACCTCTACCTTGTTGGAAACTACGATACATGATGATCGTTCAACACTTACCAAATCAAGCATGGCATGTGGCCAAAATAATCAAACTACTTCCCAACATGGGATCATTACTAACACACTCCAGGATATCTGAGAGGCTAATAAAAATCCCCCCCATCACTTGACACTAGGGCATTTTTGTAAGAGCGCTAGCACCTTGGTAGCGATACTCATGTGACGAGATCGATACTCTAAACTAGGGCTTTTGTTCTTTACTTTAAGTTTGTTTCTTACTTTTCCACCATGGGACCCCAAAATAAATGTCCAAAATAAGACAAGAAGAAGGAACACCATAATAAACATGAACAATCAAACACAAAAAAATAAAATAATAACACCACTTTATTTGTGATGAAAATTTTACAGGTATCACCGGAGGCATACCTCCAGAACATACAACCCAAAACAAAGACCTAGAGCCTGAACATACAACTTAAAACAAATATGCGGAACACAAAACGGATACAAAGCTCAAAATAATGATGCGCAGGACGTCAAATCAGAAGCAATAGGAAAGAGGAAGGGATGGTTGGGTAACACTCTTTCCATCCATTTGGAGAACTTACCTCCCGTGGTCTTCACCTCCTAACAATAATGAGGGATGTATATCGCACCTCAATCCCAATACCCTCCTTTACCATAAAATGACAAGTGCCACATTTCTAAGCACCCCTATCTAATTATATCCAAACCAGACACATGCCCCTTAAAAGAATCACAATCCATAGCAAACTTAGATAACCCAATAATCACACAACACTTACCTTTCAAGAAAGACAAATCCAAAGCAAGTTAGATAAGCCAATAAGATTAAAACATCTAACATCCATCTAGAACTATAGAAGCTAAATTCACACACCTTTGACAAATGTAACCTCAAACTAAACATAAGACCAAAACAAGACAAAACTCATACCTTAAACAAAACAAATGCATAAAAATTCCTTAACACTCCACAGAATGCAACCCTAACACATCTAGACGACAAAAATAATCTTAAAATTCCCAAATAAAACCTTAAACCCTCCAAATAAAATCAATAAAATTGAACAAAATCAAACAAAACTCCCCAAAACCCAAAATAAATCAATAAAATCTAATAAATGACCAAATAAATCCAAGAAGTGCAGATAGAACCAAATCAAGTATAAAATACAAAAAGGGAACACTATTACAGTCAAGTCACCCCTTTGGTGACCTACTACAAAATTAACATCTCACCGCGATCGAAATTATTTCCTAAAGCCCCATCGCATGCTCACAAATACACTAATCTCCGCAATCCCATCGCGATAAAAAATCACTCTACCTTGTCCCATCGCATAACCTTACACACAGATCAGAGAGAGAGATCCGCTCATGCCTCATCACACGCCCCCCATGTCCCATCGCGACGTTAAAACCCTACCACGGGAACTCACACGCCACGTGACAGGAGGAAGGCTCGACCAATTTCCCATCGTGCAAAGCCAAAAAATGAGCCTCTTGAAAATCCCATTGCAACCTCAAGACACCATCATTGTCCCATCACGACGTCAAAATAGCCAAAGAGTCATCAGACCAACACCGCATCGCACACTTATAAATGCGTCCCGTCACGATACAACTACAATTTAATCTTGTCATATAACCCAAGATCTGTCAAAGAAAGAAATACATATAGATTTCCCATCGCATAACCACCAATGCCCCACCCCCGATTACACTTGCCCGAAATTCCATCGCAACCCTCTACAACACACAACCAGAAGGGAAGGCTCATCCAATATCCCATCGTAAAGAGCCGAACTTTCCTCCAAATGTCTTACCACGACAATCATCACGCCCCATCGTAATGACTCCCAGAATATCCCACCACACAGCAGTCACCAGACTCCACAACAGTAGAAGCACACGACTACCGATAGAAGGGAAGAGGAGTTTCTCTGACATCCCATCGCACCCATCAACTATCAAGTCTCATCGCGAACATCTCATCAGGTGATCCGGACACCCCATCACATCGGTGATCATCAGGCCCCACTATCACAGAAAAGATGAAACTAGGAGAGGAAACTGTCTAATATCCCATTGTGACACCACTAGAACAGCTGGCCAGTCCCATCACAAGCAAAAACATCCCACCGACAACAAATCAGGTAAGTAAAACACCCCTTCTTCTACTTGATATTATTTGTAAAATATAGTTAGATAATATTAAGTCAAACGTTTTCAAAACCCGTCTCTCCTGACTTGTGAATCACTGTAGTCCTCCCATAAGAGACAATCATCAGTGTTCACGAGAAGATTAGATGGAGCATCTGGCATACCAAGTGTTGTCTTGACAACCACATGAATGGTTGGGTCCACAAATCCTGCTCCAGTGGATCTGCTTAGCGACATCTCGGAATCCATGTTTTTTACAGATTTACAATCGAATTGATCTTAAGTTAAAATCCCCAAATTTTTTTAAAAGAAAAAACAAAAAATAAACTCTCCTATCTATCAAAACTCACTTCTCATCATTCCAATATACTCCTTCCCCTGAGAAACCAAATACTAAGTACGCTCAACTTTGAGAAATCATAAATGTTCATTGGAAAGGGACGCCTAACGTGCCACTAGTGTGAGTAATGACGTGCCTGGTCTGACATGACTTGTGAAAGCCTTCGCCATTATATCAAATTACATCTTAATATCAGGTCACTTAACCTTGTCTCTGGACATTCGTATGATGCCCCCCGGTACCTTGATTGCATCAGATTCCCTCTATTTGACTACCCCTTACAGCATGTCACGATATGCGACGGGATGCCCCTTACGCTCACAGTTGAGGATATACCTTTCGACAGCTATCACTGGGCCCCTGAATGCTCTATTTTTAGCTTGCACTAATAGACAAGAAAGCCAAGCATTTCACGTCAGCATCCCCAATTCACACTTGTGATTTCCTAAAAGAAATGAGAAGACACCCTCGGAAGAGGGGTTTCTACTTCTTCGATGCATCCTTACTCTCTAGAATGCACCGAAGAGGGGCATCTGTAGACACCCCAATTTTGCCCTCTCAGAGTATACAAACCTGTTCGGTCAACTTTGACCTTGACCACGAATTTTAGAAGGGACTTACCTTCTTTGAAAGCTTTAAAACCCTAATACAGGGACTATATAATGAAACAATAGTATATGGCTGAACACCGACTGAAATAATAGCTCTGTGGCTCAAATCCCATGACTCTAATACGGGAACCATATTCTAAAACAATAGTATATGGTTGAACACAGCCTGAAACAATACCTCCATGGCTCAGACCTTATAATCCTAATATGGGGACTATATACTGAAACAATAGTATATAGTTGAAGCACAGGTTGAAACAATAGCCTTATGCTTCTGACCCAACTCAACCCAGGAAAGGTCCTGAATTGCACACCCTGTCTAGCCTATGCAATTTGATTGTACGCCTCAAAGTTGGCGCGCAATTGGTCCCACTTGGACCAGGTCTGCTCTTCCTGTAGGTCCCCTTAGGAGTGGATTACATACCCTATAATGTGCGCATAATTCAATTGCATACCCAATCATTGGCGCACAATTGGTCCAACATGGACCTGTCCTTAGCCTTCTAGAAGCCACCTTATGACCCGATTGCGTTCCTAAACCATAACACACAATCGATTGCGCGTGCTTTATAGGGCGTGTAATTAGTTATAGTTAGATTAGGACTGGGACACCTGGCTGATCTGGTCAGGCAGTCACTCCCTGAGTCGGTCATCGACTCAAAGTGATTAAGCACCCGAGACAGGGCGCATAATCCATTTATGCGCACCAGACAGGGCATGTAATTGGATTTGACCGGCTAATTGCACACCTCCCACAGGGTGTGTAATTACTCGAATACCTATAAATAGACCTCCCTACCTCGACCAACAACACAATAATTTAGATAGAGATCTCTTCTCTCTCAAGCTCCCACCCTGCCCAGGGAGCTCAAGTTCCTCCTTAACGGCGCCAGAAGGAGAAAGAAGTGCTCGGCTTTAGGTAATCTTTTTCTAGTTTTTAGTCCTAGTTCTTAGTTTCTAGGTTCTAGTTCTAGTTCCTAATTCTCTTTCTAGTTCCCGATTTTCTTTCTAATTCTCAATTTTTTTCTAGTTCGAATTCTTCGTTCTAGTTCTAAATTCTTAATTCTCGATCTCAGTTTCTGATTCCTAATTCTCAATTCTAAATTCAAATTCAAATTTTAATTTCCAATATTTATAAAATAATCTTAAGCCACCCGATTTGCCCAAGGGAGCTTATGGAGGGTACTCGGGAACGGGCCCAATCCTCCTTAGCATAATGGGCCACAACCCCCTTTTTAAATTAGACTCCTAGTATAATTAGGAGACTAGATTAATTAGACTTCTAGTAGGATTAGGAGACTAGGTTAATTAGACTCCCAGTAGGATTTGGTGACTAGATTAATTAGACTCCCAATAGGATCAGGAGATCGGGTTAATTAGACTTCCAGTAGGATTAAGAGATTAGATTCGTTAGAGTCCTAGTAGAAATTACGAAACCAAACTAGCTAAATCTCAAGGCAACTCAGGGCTGCTGACGTTGGCAGGCCGACAATTCAGTAAACGAGTTAACCCGCATCTCCCCGTGTGGTCAGTGACGTGTTGCAACGTCGATAAATATCTGCAGCTGGCGATCGCATCATCCAGGTATTCTCCATTTAATATTTACCTTTTTCTTTCAACATTTAATATTTCATAATTTATTACTTCATTACCCACTCGGATCGAATTGGGACACTCTTTTCGGGGACCAAGAGGGACCCAAAAAAAGCACATACCAACTGTACATACATTCTGATCCTAGTTCACAATTGCATTTTGAATAAGATTTTGCATTCTGAACCTTGTTTACGATCGTACGTGCGTTCTGAACCATATTTATGATTGCCTTCTGAATAGGATTTTACATTCTGAACCCTGTTTATGATCGTACGTGTGTTCTAAACCCTGTTTATGATTGCCTTCTGAATACAATTTTGCATTCTGAATCCTGTTTACAATCGTATTTACGATTGTACTGAATTCCAATATTTCTATATATTCTTCATTTCACCATAACTTTTGATGTGTAACTCGAAATCAGGCAATTCTTGGCTCGTTGGAAAGCTGAGAACCTCAAATTTCCAATGGTATAGGCCTCAACTCTTGCAGATATCTATGGAACTTTAGCGCTCCTCTTTTGATTAACTATTTTTTATTAGTTCAAATAGGGTTCTATGGGTTCGGTTGGGCTTTCTAAGGATTTGGGTTGATTCCTAAGGGTCTGGGAAGGGTTCTAAGGGTTTGGGTTAAGTTCTAAGGGTATGGGAGGTACTTTTGAAAGCTTGGGAGTATGCCTTTCTGTATGTATGGGTCGATCGAGCCTTGGGCCAAATTTGGTATCTACAGATGCCCCTCTTTGGTATCCGATCACTAATGATCGTATGCCAAAGAAAGAGACATCCGAAGAGGCCCAAGCCAAACATTCTTGGATCTGTTGAATTCAAAGCGAACCTCAAACATCAAATGGTAAAAGAAAAAAATACGGAGAGAAGCGGAAGCCCAATATGTTGGGAAAATGTCCGTTCATGGAGAGTTACGGAAGCCCATTATGTTTGGAAAATGTCAGTTCCTCGAGAGTAGCGGAAGCCTAATATGTTAGGAAAACGTTCGTTCCTTGAGAGTAACAGAAGCCCATTATGTTGGAACAATGTCTGTTCCTCGAGAGTATCGGTTCCCAAGTGCTTAACGACATGACTGGGGATGACCGTGATGTTGTGACTGATGATGTATGATGTTAGAGATTGATTTTGAACAAAATAGCCCCACGAGCGGGAGGGTGATCTACCCATTTTTAAAGATTGGCGTAAAGTAATGACACAAAGATCCAACGGTCTGTGCCCAATCTCATGAGGCATTGATTGCCCCACTTTGATTGGTCATGGGTGCCCTATGCGAGGTAGGGCTCAAGGTCTTTGGGAGTTCCCATCAAACCCAAAGTTAATTTAGCACGATTACCCAAGCGGAGAAAATGTTGATGTCACAATGCTTTTTTGAAATATGTACAGCTTTTGATGATGATCTTACAAATAGATCAACTATACAAAAATATGGACCCATTAGGGGCAAGAAAAGTAAGGCGATGGAAGTCCCGACCCATGATAGAGTATAATTTACAGGTTCAAACGACCATCCAACGGATACCTAGATGCGTTACATACATTTTACAGGGATACAATCCAAGATTTAAGCCTATGATTGAGAATAATCAGGGGAAAAGATCCCTTCTGCATCCATGTTTGAACATAGTTGTTCGATATGTAATCTCATCTTTGACAAGTTAGTCTTAACTAACGATCAATTCTTTCGATAACGGAGGTACCCAGACCTCAAACCCCATAGGGTGCATGCCCGGGTAGCGTAGACCAAGGGTCTACTCCTCTGAAATAGCTTGTGACGAATCTGAAGCTGAGACACTCAAGCTCATATGAATCCAAAAATACTGGAGTGATCAGAGTGAAATTTTAGCAGTTGTACCCAATCTCATGAGGCATTGATTGCTCCACTTTGATTGACATGGGACGCCAGGTAGGGTTCAAAATCTTTGAGTGAACTCAACAACCTCAAAGTTAATTTAGCACAACTACCTGAGCGGAGCGAATATTAATGTCGCAACGCTTTTTGGGAATGTGTGCAACTAAACATATTTTTTTTTTTGTTATTTTTTTTTCTTCTTTTTTTTTGCATGCATTTTTTTTTTGCAAGAGTGCTTCGACAAGGTGCAGGAACGAGTTATTTCCTTGGAACGTGAGAGCCTTCTTCTGTAAGGAGCCTTGAACAAGTCCATGGCTCGGTTGATGCTTCTTGAAAGTGCTTTGAGGGCCTCATTGCCCGTTGACCTGACCTACACATACTTCAACATAGATTAAATATAAAAGGAAAGGGCCCCTAAACGTTTTTTGGATTATATGCATTTTCGGTTGTATTTGTTTCTTTTTCAAAAATGTGAAGACTGAAAGCACGTGTCACCCAAATTATTTTTTGAGATGTGGCACAAGCAAAGTACATAAATGACATGAGAAAAAGGGAACTCTTTTTTTGGCATATACATTTTTCTTTTTTTTGTTTTTTGTTTGATGCCTTAATCGTGAGAGGAGGTAATGGGTCCCATTATGAGATTAGTCAAACCCGTTTATGTGGCTAGTCCTAAGAAGGGGGGTCTAGAATTTTACCCAAGTCGGAGCATCCATCCCATTGGATTGAGTCAATCTTTTATCTTTAACTCTAGTCATGCGTTTGACGGTGTTGTTGCTACACGCGTTTTCTGGGTTCCTTTCGGTCCTCGAAAGAAGTGGCTCAATTTAGTCTAAGTGGTCTCTAGCTAAGGGTGATGGAGTAATAAACTATAAAATATTACATGCTAAAAGGAAGAGGTGAATATTAAATAGAGAATACCTGGGTTGATGCGATCGCCAACTGCAGATATTTATTGACGCTGCAACACGTCATTGATCACGCGTGGGGAGATGCGAGCTAACTCCTTTACTCAGCGTTGGCCGGCTGACTCCAACAGCTACGGGTTGCCTATGGTTTAACCAGTTTGGTTTCCTAATCTATCTAAACGGGTGGTGGTGGCCATCTATGCTAAGGAGGATCGACCCCGTTCCCGGGTACCCTCCGTAAGCTCCCTTCGGCAAATCAGGTGGTTAAGGTTGAGAAAACCGGAGAAGGTTAAGGACTTAATGGGCTCTAGGTTAAGAATTTGGGCAGGGGTTTTCTAAGGGCTATCTAAGGCTAAGGGCGCTTATCCTTCTTGTACTCCTTCGAGAGTCAGGGCTAGCTAGACGGTGTCGCTAGCCTGACTACCTAGGGAACCTAGAGAAGAGTTTGCAGTTCTAAAAGTCTAGAAGTGCAGCTCGACCCCTTTCTTTGGGAGCCCCAGACAGAACCTTGAATTTTCTAAAAGGGAGAAGCTTAAGAGAAGAAAGAAAAAACTAGTGAATTGGTTATCAAAAAGTTGTGAGGTAGGGGAGTCTTTTTATAGGTATCGGGGTAATTATGTGCCCGTGGGCCGGTGCATAATTTGTTGGTCGGTTTTGATTGCACGCCATGTCTAGGGAGTTTAATTGGATTTCGTGCTCTATCTGGGGCGCTTAATCTAGTTTGAGTCGGTCATGGACTCAATGACTAATCGGCTGCCTGGCTCAATTGGTGTCCTAGTTCCAGTCTGGTTGGAACTAATTGCGCACCCTGTGGAGAGTGTGTAATTGAATTGTATGCCTAGAACTAGGCGTGCAATTCAAAACTTCAGGGAGTCTTAGGAGTCAAAGTTATAGTTCAATTTTGGACTAATTGGCCGCCGCTGCTAGAGCGCGTAATCAATTGCACGGATAGGCTCGTGTGAGCAATCAGGGACTATCGGCTGTGCACGGGTGGCTGAAGCCTGGCCCTATACAGACCAATTACTACAGATAGCTCTGTGTGTAATAAATTATGCGCATGGGTGAGGGCATAGAATTGGAAAACCTTCTGGGTTGGGTTGGTCTATGTGCTGGGATTGCAGGTTCAGGATAGATAGACTGGTAGGCTGGCCAGGACAGACATGCATACATATTTACATGTAATATCATTTAAGTAAATGCTCCTTTCCATTTACTTAAGATATTACATATAAATAACAAAATACCCCCCATTTGAATTCAATAAAAATAGTCTCGGATAAAAAATCTCAAGGAATAAAACGTCAACTTTCCAGTTCAAGAATAAAATCCAATTTTTTGTGATTTGGTCAAAGTTCACATTTAGACTTCCAAATGGGGGATATATTCTTAGGGTTCTCGCTCAACCTTTGACCTTCGGTCAATAGGGCCTGGGGCTTAACTATACACTATTGTTCTGGTGCATAATTCTTGGATTGTGAGGTTTTTAGGTTTTTAGGATTCTTAGAGGGTGGGACCCTTTCCAAGAGTAATGGGCAAGGTCAAAGGTTGAGCGAATGGGTTTGTATACCCCAAGAGGGAGAAAATGGGGTGTTTAAAGATGCCCCTCTTTGGCGCGTCCTATGCATCGAAGAAGTAGACACCCCCCTTTCAAGGTGCCTTCTCATTTCTTTGAGAGATCACAAGTGTGAATCGGGGAGCTGACATGAGATGCTTAGTTTTCTTATCTATCAGCGCAAGCTAAAAGGATCATTCGGGGGCCAGAATATAGCTGTCGAATGGTGTATCCTCATCCATGGGTGTAAGTGGCATCCCGTCGCATATTGCGACCTGCTGCATATCGTAGTCAAATGGAGAGAAATTGATATAAACAAGGTATGGGGTGGCGTCATACAAATGTCCAGAGACAAGGTCAAGTGACTGGATGATATGATGTAATATGTTGGCAAAGGCTTTCGCAAGTCATGTTAGGCTGGGCGCGTCATTGCTCACACCAATAACGCGTCAGGAGTCTCTTTCCAGTGGACATTTGTTATTTCTCGAAGTTGAGTATAATCGGCGTTCGGTCTCCTAGGGGAAAGAACAGATTGGGGTGATGAGAGGTGAAAGTTTGATAGATAAGAGTTTTTAAAAATTGGGGTTTTTAACTTAAGATCAATTCGATAAAAAATTCAGAAAACGTGGTTTCTGAGACATCGCTGAGTAGATCTATCGATATGGGATTTGTGGACCCGACTTTTGTTCGGTTACCAAAATGACGCTCAATACGCCGGATGCTTCGTCTAAACTTCTCACGAATACTGATGATTTTCTCTTATAGGAGGACTATAGTGATTCATGGATTGGGAGAGACGGGTTTTGAATACGTTTGACTTAATATTAGTTAATTTATAGTTGTACAAGAATATCGAGTGGTAAGGGGATGATACGTACCTGATTCATTACCGGCAGGAGGCCTTTTATGATTGGAGGTGATGATTATCACGATGGGACATTTGGGGGGTTCAGGTTTACTACTTGTTTCTTCGTGATGGGACTTTGGTGAACCTCCCCTTCTGATCGCGTGCTGTGATAGATAGTGATGGGATGGTACTTGATTTATCGTTGGAAGGCTTTTGCATTACTCGTGAGGGGACGTGAAGATTGCATGATGGGATGTGACGGGACATCAGAGAGTCTTTTCCTTCTCTTTTATTTCTGTGGTGGCGGGGCCTGATGGTTGTTGGCGCGATGGGGCGTTTAGGGGGTCCGACTTTTTGCTTGCTTATTTGTAGTGAGACATTGGTGAGCTTCTCTTCTAGTTGTGTGCTTGAGTATGTTTTCGATGGGACTTGAAGATTATGTGATGGGACATTCGAGGAGGTGTGATTTGCAATGGGATGTTAATGGTCCTCACCTCCAGTTGTGTGCAGTGATGACTCGTTTCGTTTATGGTGTTAGTAATTGTATGGTCGGTTTGGTGCCGTGATGGGGCAGTGGCGGTTTATCTGTTCTTTGGCAGATCTTGGGTTATGTGATGGGGTGAGTTGTGTGATTATGTCGCGATGGGGCCGTGGAATGTGAATTGATCGTGGTGGGTTTTTTTTTTATTGCGTGGTTTGTTACTTCAGATGTTGTTGTGATTTTTTGTGTCTTCGTCGCGATGGGACTTTTAATGTCTATTATTGCTTTTTGAGGTTCTGGTGGGCTGACTTTTTTCGTAATTGTTGATTGTGACAGGGTATCGGGAGATGCCCTAAATTTTTGGTTTGTGTTATTGCGATGGGATGATGGGCTTGATTGATTTTGAGTTCAGGAGTCGGGGGGAAGGTTACTATGTGTGAATTTTATCGCGGTGGGACATGTTGTTCTGCGATGAGACTTTAGCAGTCCTTTCTCTAGTCTGTGTCACGTGATGGGATTGTGGGGAGACAATCCATTTTCTGATTGCGGTGGGATGGTATTTATGACTTATCCTTAGTGTCCTTTTTGCATCTTTTATCGCGATGGGGCTTTTGTTATTTTGGGCTGTTACTCGTTTTCTATTTTTCCTATTTATTTTTGTTCCTAGGGCTTTGATGGGACCGCTTAGTTTGTTATTTTATTGGTTTATTTGTCAGAATGGCCCGAGAAGTGGGTATCAGGGAGTAATTTAAACTTTTGATTCGTGATGGGATTACGAGGGGGATAGTCTCCGAATCTCGAGTAGGTACGTGAGGTTGCGTGATGGGATAAGGGTGAGGAGAATCATCAAGAGGACTTTGCTCGTTGTTCTGGACGTATGTGCATGCTAGGGGTTGATGTGTGTGTATGGGTAATCACTTTTGATTCTCAGGATGCATAGAGGTGTATATATTTTTTATTTATTTTATTTTTATTTTTTTGTTTGTTTTGGATGTTTATGCTTTGGAGTCTAAGCTGAAAATTTAAATAAAAATCCCCCAGTTTGGGGTGTCGGTCTCCTGACTTGATTATCGCTACCAAGGTGCTAGTGTCTTAAAAAAAATGACCTAGTGTCAAGTGATGGTGGGATTTTTAACGACCTCGCAGATATCCTGGAGTGTGTTTATAATGATCCCATGTCGGGAAGTAGTTTGATTATTTCGGCCACATGTCAGGCTTGATTTTTTAAGTACTGAGCGATCATCATGTATCATAGCTTTTAACAAGAATGGGGGGAATGGTAGATAATGAGTGATTGCACCACTTGTCGTTCGAGAGTTTTCGATTTTATCCTCAAGAAAATTTTGAAAATCAATTGATTCATGATCCAAAAGAAAATTAAGGGTGAAGAGGAGGTAAGGTTTATTGTTTTGAGGGTAGCTTCTTACTCAACAACTTTCGAAAATAGTAGTTAATTACTTTATTCTCGGGTGTATAATGTGGTGCCATAGGTGAGCTCTCCGTCATGGTCCAGCACCATCAAAGTCATCAAATTCTTTGGTTAGCAGGAGTTTGTCCATCTCTCACCACCGTACGACGACGTCTAAAAGTGTGAAGATGCCACGGATGCCCTCACGATTTGCTTATGCTTTCCTAATAAAAAATACTAAGAATGCCCTCATAATTTGCTTATGCTTCCCTAGGCTCATTGACTTATTCATTCGTTGCATGCTCTCGCTCGGTCTTGTATATTTTCTTTTGAAACAACCTGCTAACGCAAGAATTATGATTTTTGATGGAACCTTGCATTTTCATATTTTTCTGTTCTAACGTTACTCTAATGGCTGGAAGGGTATATGAGAATCCAGAGTTTTCTATATTTCAGGGAGAGAGTTTTATGATCCACTAATCCTTTCAATCAATTTATTCGAATTGGAATGTGGTAATGAGTCAGATGATTCCCAAAATGATTTCGAAGACAATGACCTACGACTGGCGAATGTCTTGTGATGGCTATGGGG
The DNA here is from genome assembly GCA_021018995.1 of Chloranthus sessilifolius. Classification (NCBI taxonomy): domain Eukaryota; kingdom Viridiplantae; phylum Streptophyta; class Magnoliopsida; order Chloranthales; family Chloranthaceae; genus Chloranthus; species Chloranthus sessilifolius. The sequence goes on along the minus strand of CM037592.1, from coordinate 73,052,982 downwards.
ATGATATATATGTAGTTACACTTGCTTAGGCTACGAGACATGATGATGATTGAGTTATGAATATCGCTCCAAGATTTAGAAAGTCCTTCCCCTATAGCTGTTTCCTGAGCAGATTGCTAAAATAATATGAGTACTCCCCATGTGGGGTTTTGATTTCCTCCAGCTGAGGCTGTTGTGTAGGCATTGGTTCTGAGCCCTAGTTCCCCCAGCTTCAAGTTCTTGGTCAAGTATAAGTTTGAAGAGTTTGGGCATAAAATATGAGTCAGAGACATTGCTGGGTAAAAAATATATTTCTTTGATTTTTAGGTGTTTCTATATTTTTTTAGTTTTTTTCTTTGTATTTTTATATTTTTTATTACATTGATACAACATCAATTCTTTTAAGAAGAGACTGACTCAGAATGTCTGATGGATGGAGTGGCAGTTAGATAATCTACTTTGGGGTCCTCGATCTCTCTCTACTTGATTGATCAGGGATGAGAGAGGGGTCACGTTTGGGTTTGTGGTTTGGGTGTTGAAGGGTTCGTCGAACATAGTGTGACATAGTTTTACTTCTTTTGATATATCTTTTATGGGTGGTGTCTCCTTGTCATGAGGGACCTTCTTTAGCATCTCAGTAGAGTAAGGCATATTATAAATTTGGGGCATGAGACAGGGTCCTTCTCATGAGGTTTTGTGCGTTATCATTTTCAATTGGTGGTTAGTAGAGAATGTTTCTGGGTTATATCGTCTTGATTTTATAAAAGGGGTTAATGGGAGGGGAGTGTGATGTTGATTTCGTATGGAGAGTGACAAGGTGAGACCGAAGCAAAGCATGAGAATAAGGTAAGGGAGTGTGGACCATGGTGGACCCTTCCTTTGCTTGGGGGCATTTAGATTGGGTTGATTATGCTTGTTTAGTTTGATTCACACTTTGGGTTTATCATGAAGTTGCTTTAAGGGTTTTTTGTGATCTTTCGAGGTGGTTTGGTGTCGGAGGTTTGATGTGGCAGTTTTGTTGTCGGTCGACCTTCCAAAAGGGTTTTAATTGTAAGTTCTTTAGAAATTTGGACTTGAGAATCCGAAGTAACTTTAGTATGTGTGCAACTGTGGACCTTGCGAGTCCGACGTGACAATGCACACTCACATAAAAATGATAGAGTCACCACCCAGAGCTTTTGGTGACCCGAGATACCTAAAAAATCAATACGTAAGCACTGAAGTGCAAAATAAGGCTCTGATTTTCCAGTCTTTGTAAAAGGCACTTGGGTAGGGGCTTTGGTTATTGATTGGGGAGGTGTTAGGCACCCGATCAATCTGCTCGTAAGGGGTCTTTACTTATGACCAAATGATAAAAAAATAAAAATGAACGACACTCCTTGCCCGAAGGCACTACAATCCTATTTGAGCCCCCACAGTCACCGAAATTTCGGTGGTGTAACGACTCAAATTCTAGGATGGAAGGAAAGCAAAAGAAGGTAGAGGAATACACGGGCGAGCCGGAGCTTTCGAGCCCTTGTAGCAACACTGTGGACCTTCGCGTTGATGAACTTCTGGTGAGCTTTCGATAGCAAATGGGTTGAGGAATGAGTTTGAACCTCCAAGGCTTGGAAGGTAGAAGGTAGGAGAAGAAGGCTAAGTCCTAGTTCTAGCCAAATCTAAGGATTTGGTAATGGAAAATGGGATCTTGAAGAGTGAACTCAGTTCTAGAATTTTGGAGATTTTATTGGTAAAAGGGGAAGAGCGAACTCTCTAGGATTTTCTCTCTTTGGAAATTTTTTTCAAGCGCTTAAACAAGGGGGGCGGGGGGGTGGTGGCTCTCTATTTATAGAAAAGGAGAGGATTAGTGAAGGGTTAAATGGCTAATTGGGTTAGCCATTAGGTAATGGGGATCTAAGGTTTTCTAGGGTATTGAGAACTTAGAAAGGTGGGAAATGGGTTTAATGGTAGATGATAGGGTGGGACTTCAAATGGAAAAAGGGTTGCAAATAGGATTAATAGGGGTGCCACAGTCTTAAAGAAATTGACCCCAGACTTTGGGGTGGTCAACAAGTCAAACCCCAAAAGTGAAATTCGGACATTTTCCCAAAAAATATTATTCCTAAGCCTAGCATGCATATTATACACGCTAGTCTAGAGCCCATTTTGGAGCTCAAATCTGAAGGAAGAAGGCAATTTTGCCTAGCATGTGTAATATACACGCTAGTGTAATTTTCTGCATTTCTACACAATTTTGAAACCACCATATCTTTTGATATACAACTCCAAATTCGATGATTCTTGGTTCGTTGGAAAGCTGGGAACATCTTCTTTCTATGGGTATAGGTATTAGTAGTAGTAGAAGTCTGTGTAAGCCTTGACACTCCTCTTTCTACTCACTGCTCAGGAGGGTTTGAAACGAGTCTGAAAAGGATTATAAGGGTTAGGGTTGATTCCTAAAGGTTTGGGAAAGGTTTCTAAGGGTTTGGGAAGGGTTCTTATGGGTTTAAGGAGATGCTAGCGGAAGCTCAGGGGTTTGCTTTTCTTGAAGTACGTGTCGATTTAGCCTTAGGCCTAATTTAGGTGTCTACAAATGCCCCTCTATGGTATCCGATCACTAGTGATCGTATGCCAAAGAAAAGGTTATCCGAAGGGTCCTAAGGAAATGCTAACAAGTTTTCCATATTTAAGGCAAACCTCAAACACCAGGAAAGTAACATGGTGAGTTTACGAAAGCCTTGTATGTCGGAAAAAATGTCCGTTCCTCAAGGCTATTGGTCCCCAAGCGCTTAGCGACATTATTGGGCATGACCGTGATGGTGTGAGTAGCGAAAGCTCAATGTGTTGGGAAAAAATGTTCGTTTCCTCGATATGATTGATGAAGTGTGATGCTTGAGTTTTGTTTTGAGCAAGACAGCCCCATAAGTGGGAGATTGATCGACCTATATTTAGAGAATAGCGTAAAGCAAAGATGCGAAGATCCACAGTTTGTGCCCAATCTCATGAGGCATTAATTGCCCCATTTGATCGGTCACGGGTGCCCCTACATGAAGTAGGGTTCGAGATCTTTGAGCAAACTCATCGATCCCGAAGATAATTTAGCCCAACTACTCGAGTGGAGCGAATATTGATGTCGTAACACTTTTTAGGAGTGTGTGCCACTTTTTAAGCCACATATTTTTTTAATTTTATGTTTTATGTATTTTTTATTTTTGATGTTTGTTTGAGGTTTTTGAGCGTGCTCATCGACCCTAAACTTTTTTATTTTAGCACAATTTTCCATGCAGATCGAATGGAGGTCGTCACGCTTCTTGGGATGTGTGCCACCTATGATGACAACTTGTCACCAATCCTTCTTCTCTTCTTTTTTTTCTCTTTTTTTTTGTTTTTATATATTAATGCACTCATTATTTTATTATTTATATGTATATATATATTATTATATACAGGGGTAAAAAGGGCAACCATTTTTGGGAGGATTAAGCCTAGCGTGTATAATATACACGCTAGGCCAAATCTGAAAAAATTATGCCTAGCGTGTATATTATACACGCTAGGCCATTTTATGGTTTGAAACAGCCGGGTACGAGCAGAGACCCGAAAACAGGGCATTTTAAAAAATAATTCTTTCTCTCTCCCTCTCTCCAAACCAAATCGGGAGCCTTCTCTTGTGTTCCATTGACTAAATTCAAACTTCGACATCGCGCCAGTGTTGATATTGCCGATCAAATCACGTGTTCACCGCTGGATCTATGGTTATTTTTTCAACCAAGGTAATTATTTTAAACCCTTTTCTCATTGAATTTTTGATTTTTACATCCATGTTGCTATGGTTCATGCATCTAGATGACAAAATAACATTTTTTTCTTGTAAATGTTGCCATTTGTTATCCCTATTTGTGATCTATGTGCATGTATGCATCGGTTTTGGTAGAAAAATGAATGATTTGTGCCCCCCCCCCCCCCGTTTGAGGATTTTTTTGATTTTGACACTTCTTTATCAATGCATTAGGGCCTTTGTATCTAGGGTATAAAAAGGGATTTTTCTTGCAAATGCGATTATCCTTGCCCGATTCCTTGATGTATGTGCATGTTTGGGAGGATGGATTTCGGCAAGGAACTGGTTGATTGTGCCCATTCCTTTTCGAATTTTCCTGATTTCTCTATAAAAATGGGTAGGGCTTGCATATATAAAAAAAATGTCTTACTCTTACGAGTGTAACCCAACCCAACCCTTTTCCGATCCGTGTGCATGTTTTAAGAGAATTTTGGTCTGAAAATTGGGGAAGTCTTTTTCTTTGGGACTGGTGGCCTTTTGACAAACATGCGGGGTTCTTTAAAATTGTTCTTTGGCACCCCCTTTTTCCTTTGAATTTGATAGAAACAAGTATATTGTTGTATATGTCTTTATAGATTATTCCTCAAAATTTATTAGGATACTAATTTATTGTGTGGTGAGAACAATTCAAAAATTAAAATAAAATAAAATAAAATAAAAGATGGAAACAGCACAATTGGAATAATCCTAAGCCTACAAGATTAAGAGTTATTGTAGCAAGTTTTGATAAGTAAGAGTTTGTCCCACAAAGAAAGTGATCTAGAACCCAAAATTGGCTATAATAGTAGGCCTCCAGATCTGACTACAGATCTGGCAATCCTAAAGAAAGGGAGTTGGGTGTCACACCTGCACTAAATTATTTAAAGAAAGAAATAAAGTGTAGTCCTATCCTAAGAAAGGGTTATAAAGAAGGGGATGAAGGTGTGTTAAAAATAAGGATAAATGGGTGAGAAGTAAGCAACTTAGGTTAAAGGTTCATTTACTTATGTAACTCAGATTTAGGTCTCTCTCTACAACAGGTCCTTGTTGAAGTGCTATTACTAACTTCAACAAGGTGGAAATATCCAACTTAACCCATGCCATTTGGGGTGCTCTTAAGGCTATAGTTTGTGCACTCAAATGGCCACAGTCTATCTTATAGAGTCTGTCAAATCCCATTAATCAAGCCAGAAGTTGTCAATCTAATCTAGAGGAGTAAGCTGATCAAACCTTATCCAATGAATCACATCAGGCCATGAATACCATTGCAGACACTATGTTTGCCAGGCTATAAGCTCCCCAATTGTACGCACAAATCTAGCTGACATTCATAGGAATTCCAACCTATAAGGCCCTCTGTGTATTGTCAAGGCCAATGGCACATTGATGCCCACACAAAGGACCAGCAACAGGTTGAATAAGGATCTAAGCACAGCTGATCATTGCTACAAAAGGCCTGTAATGACTTAGCCTCCCAGTCTGCAATCACTATAGAGAAGCTAGATCTAACATCTAATAGCCGTCAAGTAAAATAGAGGAGTCTGTTCTTGCACAATCTCTCACTAAGACACAAGTTCAAGTGCAGAGAAGAATAATCCATCATCAGATATGTGACCAAGTTTGCCCTAGGGCTATAGTCTGTAGACTCAAATGGTCATAGGCTATCCACAGAGGCCCCCTTACCCACAAATACTAAGAACAGAGCATGAAAACTGCTAACTGCTATTGTGGTCCCAGGGCATCACGCTTAAGCTCCCATGGGCCTTTCAATAAGCTCAAATCCTAAATATATGCTATAGCCTGAATAGAACTATAGACAAATAGAAAAATAATAGATTGAGTAAGCATTCAAACAAAGATTCCATTGATCTGGTGTCATTAACAATGAAATCCCTCAAGGCAGCAGCCTTATGCACAACAGCTCAACACCAAATCCCAATGTTTACTAAACTATTACAAAATTTAAATAAAATTATATATAAATGCTTATCAAAGATTTAGCTAGTAAGTGCTGAGCTAAGAAAGAAGAAAAAATAGAAAAAAGAGGTGATCAAACCTTAACCCTAGCCTGCTTGAGCTCTCAGCCGACAAGGTTGAAGGAGAAGGTGAATGATCGTTTGCTAAGTTATAAGCGTAGCTTATACACTCAGTCCCAATGTTGTGGCTAAGAGAAGAGTGAAACCCTAATTCTTTCAAGCAGATGTGGCACTATTACAACCCTTGGATGCCTTGAATTGCATGCATCAAAAGCCGTGCCTTGGCATGTGTGTCCTAGACCTGGGGAAATCCCCAAAAGGTCCTTAAATTAGGGTTGAGAAGTGGAGAGCTCGAGCTTTACGAGGCTGGTTTCTGCATTTCACTTCTGTGGTGCAACTGTAGAGTGTTCGCGGGGTAGAGTTTGGTGTGGAATATTGTTGTCTCGCGCAGTAGAGCTTTGGATGATCACGCAGTTGCTTTAGCATTAAATGCACTTCGCGCAGAAGAGCTCCATAAACTCTTGTCGCGAGGTACTCGCGTAGATGCTTTGGCATCTCGCTTGGTTCAGAGTTAAGCTTCTAAGCGCGTGAGAGCTGCGCGAGAGAATTTATGGGCGTCTCTTTCTTCTTGAGCCACACGAGAACTGCACGAGGTTTCTGCTGTTGTTCACGCCAATTAGCCTCGCTAGGTAGCATGCTCTACTGTGCTAAGGCTTGACCCTCGTGAGAACTGCGCGAGCTGCATTTCTGAAGGCTTAGTGCACGAAAGCTCCGTGAGTTTCTTCATATGATGCTTATAGTTGAAGTGCACGACTTCTGTTTGAGACCTGTTCTATGATAACTCTTCCATTTGAACTACGCGACTTCTTCATGATCTCAGTTATACTGCATCTCTTAGCTGCACGAGAGAGCTCTGCCAGTGACTTAAATAGGGTGAGGCTGCACCTCAACTGTGCGAGATAGGTCAATGGCTCCTCTACTGCTATGCACATGTTTATGTTGCAGCTTCCTCCACTCTCACCTATTCTTCATCATCTACTGGGCTTTCTGGGTCTAGTATGACATGCAAAAAAAAGCCACCATGGTGTGTACCATCATGGTGCTCTATCATTTTCTGGTTCAGCTATCATCTTTTGCTTGAAATCTCTCTTCTCAGCACCAAAAGCACAGACTTTGTATTAAGCTGCACAATTTATTCCTAACTATACAACAAGCTAAAAAGGAGTTATTAGTGAGCTTCAAGGTCCAGCAAAGGCTAGGTTAAGAGGTGAAAAGTGGTACTTTTCAGTGATTAACACACCCCCAAACCTAATCTTTGCTAGTCCCTGAGCAAAGCAAAACTTAAACAACAACTCTAAGAATGTAAATGCCACTTTCGTAAGGAGCACGGATGTATTTAGCTTATGCATCAAGCCTTTTAAACTCCTAGGTGAACCCTAGTGGTGGAGTGAAGTCTCCTGAGGGTTTTCAGTGAAGGTACCCACAAACTTCTCAATGAAAACAGTTAACTAAAGTGCAAATTGTCAAGTCAACTGTCAATAAACAGAGCATTAATCCACCTTTGATCCAAAGTGTGAGAAATTTGGACACATGACATGCACAGACATTTAATCATCACAACTTTTACATACATGTACATCATTTCTAATTAGTTCACAACAAGGGAAAAATAACACTTGTATATCATTACTAAGCTCACCATTAATTCAAAAATTAGGTTCTAAGCCATGCCCAACACATTCAATATCAGACCCAATGCTCACCAAGGCAATCTCTCATAAATTACTTTGAGAGTTTTCATTTTCTCACAAGCTCAAGAGCAGGAACAGACCCCTAATGGGATTATAAGCATGAGCATAGGCAAAGCTACTAAATTCTGGCATCATTGGCTAATCCTCACCATAGATTGGACAACTCCTCATCTCCACATAACAGCTCATTCCGCTCAGGATCATAAGGTGTTTGACTGGGTCGTAATGTGGCTTATGGGTGTAGATTATAAAGAATAGAAGGGTGAAAAGGGATGCAAAATTGAAAAATCAGCAAGTGAAGGAAGTGATTCATGACTTCACCTCATTTAGTTCAGCATCTTTCATATTCTTTGAAAATTTTCAGACTTGAAGTGGCCAGCTTCTCCTCTTATTTTTTATTTTTCTAATGAAATTTCCTCTTGAGTCCTCTCTATTCTTTTTCATTATTATTTTTCTTTCTTTTTGATACATTTTTCTTTTTGTCACCTCTTTCCTCAGCTACTATATTGTTGTCCTCTTTTTGGTGTTTCTTCTCCATCCTTCCAATGTTGACCCTAGTTTGTCCATCTTTAACTCCTCTTTTACCTTATGAATTCTCAGAGTGAGGGTAGGTTTGAATTAGGTCCATAAGTTCAGGTACAAGTACTTAGGTGTATTTTAAAGGAAACTGAAAATTAAGGCTCAAGGGGTGTAAACATAAGGGCAGTTGATTAGGGGTTGGTCTGTTTAAGCTCAAACTGTCCAAGAGAAGGTCTTGATCCTTTCGTAACTTTCATGAGTGTTGTCAGTTGTTTCAACTTGGAGATGCCTAACTTCTAGTGAGGGCATTGCCTCAACCAGTCCTTAGAGTAAAAAGAGCTACCTCAGCCACTCGTTAAAGAAAGAAAATTTTTGTAGGCCCAAATCTCACTAGTTATGATCTTCCATTGAATTCTTAGGCATATCTTTACCTTTTTCTCTCTTTAATGGTTCACTAAGTACTGAAATAAGTGAGTTTTCTTTGGTGTTCACCTCATGGAAATGCTAGAGTTTAAAAGTTTGTAATGCCTAAAGGTCTGTAAAAATTAAATTATTTTTTTTTTTAAAATTTCTCATGTTTCAATGTCTCTTAGGTGAACATAGCTCCATTTCTATCTTACTCACCTGATTCTGCTGCACTTAGGTTAACTGCATCATTGGGCAAACAGTGCCACACCACCAAACCTATGAGGAGCAGTGTCCTCACTGGTTCAAAGAGAAGAGGATCTGTGCAGCAGGGAATACACACTAAAATAAGGCAAAGAAAAGCAAGCTATAATAAACGAAAACACGTAAACTAGTTATGAAACAGAAATGAAAAGCAAACAAAACATAACAAAAAGAAAATTTAATTGATTCAGCATAGTTTGTACATAGATGGGAAAATATTTATAGCAAAAACAAAAGAAACTTGCTGCTTTCGGAAGAGGAACTACAAGCCAGAAAAGAGTGGGACAATAAGGGCTAAGGAGCTTGGTGCGGGGCAGGTGGTCGATGGGGTGGAGAGGAAGGGGCATAAGGTGGTGGATTGGGTGCAGATGGTTCTTCTGTTTCTTCTTCTTTCTCTGATCCTTTTCCATTCCTCCTTGGCCAAGATCCTCTGTACCTCCTCATACTCGTCCCATAAGAATTGTAAGGGGTCAGATTCCTTTGGCGGTGGCTACTCCCAAACTGGATCGAATTTGATCGAAAACTCAATGGGTTTGTCATCCACCAGAGTTGTGGGTAGGGACGGAGTGTTGGGGGTTAAAAGAAAATGAATGCGATGAAGGTGAAGTGGGTTGATATATAACATGCATGGGTGGTGGAATTTGCATCGCCGTAATAAATTTCTCCTCCTTCCAAAGTTAATTGCTACAATGATATTAACGAAAGTTAGTTAGCAATAACTTCATTGGTTGGGACAAACATAAAACATCGTGCGATTTATTATGGGGAATGATCTCGCCGGGTGCATGCTGGCCTATTAATAGTAATGGGAGTTAAGGCGAAAATAAATGAAATGAAGAACTTGCATAAATTCGCCAGGGTTTAAAGTGCCAACCCTTGCCTCACGTAGATGCTTACAGGTGCTCGTGGGGCACCTTTCTCGCGCAGTGTACAGTCAGTCCCTTGAGGAGTTCTGTCGCGCAGAAGAAGTTAAATACTTCTCAATATAGTTTGCGGAGTTGACACTGGGCCTTGGTGTGCGGGTTAACCTTTCTTTTTCACGTAGCTGTGCTGTCTAACATCGCGAGATGTCAAAACGTAGAGCATCAAGTGCCTCACAAAGTTGAATGTGTGGAGTTAGTCGTTCGTGTAGTACCAAAATTCTGCCAAGATCGAGTCTCGCGGGGCTCGAACTGTCATTAGAGCTTCACGAGATTGAACTTTATGCCTGTTAGCATTGCGAGAACCCAGTATTTCCCCATTTTCTCAGTGCTGCACGCTGGCCAGTTCCCTTAAAATGGCATGCACCTATCCAATGTGCATCAGCACCAGCCCTTTCACATATATTCCACTTGACCATCGCAATGATATGTCTATTATCAACCACTAGTTTTCTCAATTGCTGAATTCTGAAGATGGTTTTATTTAAGATAAAATTCATGCCAATTATCGTGAGAGTCCTCAACCTTGGATAGCAAATCCATATGGCAGCCATGCACATGTACTTAAAACAACAATGTACAAAACAAAATAAAACACAGAACCAAATCAACATCCTAATTGCAGGAATGGAAACTTTTCTAAGCAAACACAAATAGTTAACTCATATGGAACATATGTTATAAAGTTGTGGGTCACTGAGCAGTGGGAGGTTCATGTAGGTGAAAGGTTTGAGGTGGCTCCACTAAATTTTCTACACAAATTTTTAGCCTTTGGCCATTCACTTTCATGATCTTTCCAAACATAGGATCCAAGATTTTCACAACACCAGATGGGGAGGCATGAATGACAGTATAAGGTCCATCCCATTTGGATTTCAACTTCCCTGGAAAAAATTTCAGTCTGGAGTTGAAAAGCCAAACCTTAGTGCCAGCATTGAATTCCCTTTGCATTAGCTTCTTATCAAAGAATGCCTTTGATTTTTCCTTGTATATTCGAGCATTTGAATAGGCTTCTAGCCTCAGCTCATCAAGCTCTGCTATCTGTAATTTCCTATGAGAACCAGCAAAAGTTAGATCAAAATTCAGTTCGTTGATAGCCCAATAGGCTATGTGCTCTAACTCCACTGGTAGGTTGCAGGCTTTGCCATAAACTAGCCTAAATGGGCACATGCCAATAGGGGTCTTATAGGCAGTCCTATAAGCCCACAAGGCATCATTCAGCTTTTGTGCCCAATCCTTTCTATCAGCTCTCACAGTCTTCTCTAAAAAATGCTTCATCTCCATACTGGAAATTTCAACTTGCCCATTGGTTTGTGGGTGGTAGGGAGTTACAACTTTATGGGTAACAGAGTACTTTTTGAGGAGATTCTCAAAAGGTCTGTTACAGAAATGACTCCCCCCATCACTAATGATATCTCTGGGGGTACCAAATCTCAAAAAGATATTGTCCTTCAAAAATTTAAGGACAACTATGTGGTCATTGGTCCTTGTGGCAATGACTTCCACCCATTTGGACACATAGTCCACTACCACAAGTATGAAGTTAAAATCAATGCCCCAGAGGTCAAAAAGTTCTACCACAAGGATGGATTGTAGTGACATAGAATTTTTCTTGGAAATGCCTCCCATCCTTCGACATCTCTCACAGGCCTTGCAATGTACAAATGCATCTCTGAACAAAGATAGCCAATAAAAACCACTTTGCAGCACTTTTACTGTAGTCTTATTGCCACTGAAATGACCTCCACAGGCTTGCTCATGGCACATTGAAAGAATACTGTGGAACTCACTTTCAGGCACACATCTCCTAACTACCTAGTTTGCATAATGTTTAAATAGGTATGGATCCTCCCACAGAAAATGCCTGACCTGAGAGAAAAATAGGCCATTGCCCATCTAGGGCCAATGAGGGGGAGTCCTACCAGCAACTAGAAAATTGACAATGTGTGCAAACCAGGGCACACTCGACTGCACATCAAATAGCTGTTCATCAGGGAACAACCCATTAACAGGTGTTGCTGCACATTCTTCCAAAATAATCCTAGAGAGCTGGTCAGCCACTACATTCTCAACTCCCTTTTTGTCCTTTATCAAACTCCTGTAATAGGAGGATCCATCTGATCAACCTTAGCTTGGCATCCTTCTTAACAAATAGGTATTTCAGGGCTAAGTGATCAGTGAAAACCACAGTCTTAGACCCAAGCAAGTAGGGTCTAAACTTGTCCACAACAAACACAACAGCTAGCAACTCTTTCTCAGTAGTGGTGTAGTTCAGATGAGCTTCAGCTAGTGATTTGCTGGCATAATAGATCACTGCAGGTAACTTCTCTTTCCTCTGTCCTAAGACAGCACCTATGGCCAAGTCTGTGCATCACACATCAGCTAAAAGGGGAGCGAGTAGTCAAGAGCCTGGATTACAGGAGCAATGGTGAGGCACTTTTTCAAGACCTCAAAGGCCTCAAGGCGCTCAACAGAGAAGTGGAATGGCACATTCTAACAAAGCAAGTGGCACAATGGCTTTGAAATTTTACTAAAGTCCTTGATGAATCTCTTATAGAATCCAACATGTCTTAAAAATGATCTGATTTGTTTGACAGTCCTGGGTGGGGGCAGATGTGAAATTAAGTCCACTTTAGCCTTGTCAACCTCTATTCCTTTGTGAGAGACCACATGACCTAGGCCAAATCCTTGTGTTACCATAAAGTGACTCTTTTCCCAACTTAGGACCAAATTGGTCTCCTCACACCTTTGTAAAGCCAGATCAAGGTGACTCAATCACTGGCTAAATTTGTCCCCATATACTGAGAAATCATCCATGAAGATTTCCAGCAACTTGTCAATCATATCAGAAAAGATTGCATACATGCACCCCAGAAAAGTGGTTGGGACATTGCACAGTCCAGAAGGCATCCTTCTATAAGCAAAGGTGCCAAAGGGATATGTGAAAGTAGTTTTCTCTGGATCTTGAGGGTCCACAGGGATTTGGTTATACCCTGAGTATCCATCAAGAAAATAGTAGAATGCCTTACCAACAAGCTTATCTAGAATTTGGTCAATGAAAGGGAGGGGGAAGTGATCCTTTCTGGTCTTGGAGTTGAGTTTTCTATAGTCTATGTAAACCCTCCAGCCAGTTGTCTCTCTGGCTGGCATAAACTCCCCATAATCAGTAGTGATAACTGTTATGCTTGACTTTTTAGGCACCACCTGGATAGGTGATACTCATTCTGAATCTGAAATGGGGTAAATTACCCCTGCATCCAACAATTTCACTATCTCCTTGAGGACCACCTCCTGCATGTGAGGGTTAAGTTTCTTCTGTATCTCCCTTGAGGGTTTTGCACCCTCATCCAGGTATATTTTGTGCATGCAGACTGACGCATCAATGCCTCCAAGGTCAGCTATTGTCCACCCCATTGCCTTTTTGTGCTTCTTGATAATACTCAATAGTGTCTCCTCCTGCTCAGCAGTGAGAGAGGAAGAGATAATCACTGAAAGATTGTTATTCTGCCCCAAGAATGTATATTTTAATGTGACTGGGAGATGTTTTAATTTTAGCTCAGGGGGGCATTCAATTGAATGCAACAAGGGTGCCTTTGCGGTTTGAGAAAAGGGCAGCAATGTATGTTTCCAGCTGGAATGCTGCACTAGACCCATAGAAGACTCTATTTTAGTGATGTCTTCTGTCATGAAAACTTATGCCTACTTCTTAAACAAACTCCAAATATTTACCAGGTTATCAACAATATTATCCCAATCTAGTAGATTGGATAATTCTTCTTCTACTAGATCATCTAGTACATCTATTGTAAAGCAATCCTCAATGTCCATTTGAGGATGCCCAGCAGCTTGGTACACATTTAGTTGGGCCTTCATCTCCCCAAAGGTCACCTCCATCACCCCTAACCTGCATTGTATGCAAGCATTTGCAGTGGGCAAGAATGGCCTTCCAAGGATGACAAGAATTAGGGTTTCACTCTTGTAGGGTCCATGTCCAAAACAAGGAAATTAGCAGGATAGTAGAACTTGTCCACGCCTACCAGAACATCCTCTACCACACCAACAGGTTTCCTCTCAGACCTATTAGCTAGTTGGAGCACAACTGATGTGGATTTAAGCTCCCCCAAACCTAGTTTCTCATACACTAAATATGGAAGCAGTTCACACTAGCCCCTAAGTCCAAGAGGGTTTTACCAATGGTATGGTTTCCAATTATGCAGGGGATAGTAGGTACCCCAGGGTCTTGAAGTTTCTCAGGTGTGGCAATGGACAGAACTGACTCAATATGCTCAACGACAAACACGTTTTTGGATAACTGCACCCTTGCTTTCCTTTTCTGCGTACAGAGGTCCTTCAAGAACTTGGCATAGGTAGGGACCTATTTAATGGCATCAAGCAGTGGTAAATTGATCTTGACCTGCTTAAAGGTCTCCATCATTTCCTCTATTTGAGCATTCCCCTTATCAAGAGGAGATGGGCAAGCTAATGCTTGAGGAAATGGCAACTGTGGGACTACTGGTGCCACAGCTGCAGGCCTACCTATATCGTGGTCAATTTTTTATTTTTTTCTTTTATCTTCACTTATTGGTTGTTGTTGGGGCTTAGCATCAGCCCCGTTATTTTGCCCTTGCTAATCAGCAGCAGGGGTTGACTCCTTTGGCTTTTCACCATTCTCATTTCTTTCCTTTTTATCTTACATGACCTCCTCAGTTGTCCTGCCCACTAGATTATCAACCACTCTCCCACTCCTGAGGGTAGTGATTGCATTAGCATGCTTATTGGTAGAGGATGCTTCTTCAATCATATACTGCCCTTTGGGGTTGGTCATGGGTTGACTAAGCGATTTACCCTTCTCTCTCCTGTTCAAAGCATTGCATATTTGGCGAAGCTGGTCCTCAACTTTCTTAATGGTTTGCCCATGAGAGCTTATAGTTTGGACCAGGCCCCTCAAATTTTGCATGGATGCCAGCATTTTCTCTTCAAAGGAAGAGGATTTGGATTGTTATGGGGGCAAGGCCAACTGGTTGGGCTGTGGGGCGAGCAACTGAAAATTTTGTCTAGGTGGGTATCTTTGGTTGAACTGGTGCTGAGGTCTATATGGAGCTACCAACTGCTACTGCTGGGGTTGAGGATATGTATCTTATTTCCACCTCAAATTTGGGTGGTTCCTCCAAGAGTACCCAGCAGGTTATTGCCCAAATGTTTGGGCAGCATTGGCTTGCTCCACAACAAAATCAGGGAATTGATTGGCTGATGGACAATCCTGTAGTGAATGTGTGGGAGATTGGCATATCAGACATGCCTCGTCCACATGTGCTGCAATCCTAGGCTGCATCACATTCATCAATTTGTCAAATTTCAAGCTCAAATTATCCACCTTCTTCTCCAACTCACTTTGCACCTTCACTTCATATATTCCACCTCTAGGGGGGTCTCTTTCACCAACCTAGCAGGGGTCTGACTGTCATTGCGAGACAGTTGACTCCTGCAACATGAAATTTTCCCCTATTTTGTCAAACAACTTCCAAGCCTCATTAGCTGTTTTGTGGAGGTAACTACCACCACATCAGGCATCCACCATGTCCTTGCTCTTGGGATTAATTCCTTGATAAAATATTTGCACTAATTGCCACATTGGAATTTGGTGGTGGGGGCATTGTTTTAACATTTCCTGAAATCTTTCCCAGGCTTCATAAAAATCTTCAGTTGAGGATTGAGCAAATGAAAAAATGCTAGTCCTCATCTGGCTGATCTT
Organism: Chloranthus sessilifolius; assembly: GCA_021018995.1. Taxonomy (NCBI): domain Eukaryota; kingdom Viridiplantae; phylum Streptophyta; class Magnoliopsida; order Chloranthales; family Chloranthaceae; genus Chloranthus; species Chloranthus sessilifolius. Next base: position 73,037,620 of record CM037592.1, on the reverse strand, counting down.
GTTCATGGGGAAAAATTTAGCCAGGAATTGGCGTTGGTGGTCACTCCATGTTTGTATGCTGTTGGCTAGGAGCTTAGAGAGCCATGTGCTGGCTTTGTCTTTAAAGAAAAAGGAAAAAGCCTCAGTTTGGTGGCTTCAGGTCCCACGCCAGCAATATTAAAAGTGGTGCAAAGTGTCAAACATTGGTTTATGTGCTTGTAAGGATCTTCCTTACTAAGCCCATGAAAGGATAGCAGCATATTGATGGTGGAGGCCTTGATTTCATATTTTCCTTCCACTGAAGGGAGAGGTATACTCCCCTGGTGCATTGTATTCCATCAAGGTTCTTTGCCTCTCAGCCATGCTTTCTTGCTCAGTTTCAACAGTAGGGCTTTGTGTGGTGTTTCTTGGTCTGAGGATCCTTTCAACCTCAGGGTTTGAAGGTTCCAACTCGGGGTTTAGGGACCTTCTCCCAAGCATACACCCACAAACTCAGCAAGTAAGGAAAATACTTATAGCACTCAAAGAATTTCTAAACTAAAATAACAACTAAACAAATTTACACTTAATGAATTACATAGAATTCAACATCAAGGGACTAAGTTCAGGGTAAAAGAAGTGCAAACAGAGCTAGCGAGACTCCCATTGCAGCTCTAGCTTTTCCCTTCTACTGTTGTCCAATTCTGTAAAATTCACAAAGAATCAGTAGTACTTTTATCCTACTATGGCACAACTACAAAGAATTTTCTACAATACAATATAATACAATATAATACAACTCAGGTCTACTAAAATGATCAAGATCTCCGACAGCAGCACAAAAAACTTGTTGTTTATGTTTTTATAGATTATTCCTCAAAATTTATTAGGATACTGATTTATTGTGTGGTGAGAACAATTCAAAAATCAAAATAAAATAAAAGATGGAAACAACACAATTGGAATAATCCTAAGCCTACAAGATTCAGGGCGATTGTAGCAAGTTTTGATAAGTAAGAGTTTGTCCCACAGAGAAATTGATCTAGAACCAAAAATGGGCTATAATAGTAGGCCTCTAGATCTGACAATCCTAAAGAAAGGGAGTTGGGTGTCATATCTGTACTAAATTACCTAAAGAAAGAATTAAAGTACAGTCCTATCCTAAGAAAGGGTCATAAAGAAGGGGATGAAGGTGTGTTAAAAAATAAGGATAAAAGGGTGAGAAGTAAGCAGCTTAGGTTAAAGGTTCATTTACTTATGTAACTTAGATTTAGGTCTCTCTCTGTAGCACTTCCTTGAAAAAGTGCTATTACTAACCTCAACAAGGTGGAAATATCCAATTCAACCCATGCCATTTGGGGTTCTCTTAAGGCTATAGTCTGTCCACTCAAATGACCACAATCTATCCTATAGAGTCTGTCAAATTCCATTGATCAAGCCTGAAGTTGCCAATCTAATCCAAAGGAGTAAGCTAATCAAACCTTATCCAATGAATCATATCAGGCCGTAAATACCATTGCAGACACTATGGTTGCTAGGCTACAAGCTCTCCAATTCTGCGCACAGATCTAGCTAACATTCATAGGAATTCCAAACCATAAATCCCTCTGTGTATTGTCAAGGCCAGCGGCACATTGATGCCCACACAATGGACCAGTAACATGTTGAATATGGATCTAAGCACAACTGATCATTGCTACAAAAGGCCTGCAATGACTCAGCCTCCCAGTCTGCAATCACTACAGAGAAGCCAGATCTAACATCTGATAGTGGTCAAGTAAAATAGAGGAGAGTTTGTTCCTGCACAATCTCTCACTAAGACACAAGTCCAAGTGCAGAGAAGAATAATCCATCATCAGATCTATGACCAAGTTTGCCCTAGGGCAATAGTCTGTCCACTCAAATGCTCACTGGTTATCCACAGAGGCTCCCTCACACACAAATACTAAGAACAGAGCATGAAAACTGTTGACTGCCACCGTGGTCCCAGGGCATCACGTTCAAGCTTCCATTGCCCTTTCAATAAGCTCAAATCCTAAATGTATGTTATAGCCTGAACAGAACTACGGACAAATTGGAAAATAACAGATTGATTAAGCATTTAAACAAAGATTCCATTGATCTGGTGTCATTAACAATGAAATCCCTCAAGGCAGCAGCCTTGTGCCAAACAGCTCAACACGAAATCCCAATATTTACTGAACTATTAAAAACCTAAAATAAAACTATACATTAATGCTTGCCAAAGGTTTAGCCAGCAAGTGCTGAGCTAAGAAAGAAGAAAAAATAGAAAAAAGAGGTGATTAAACCCTAACCCTAACCCTAGCCTACTTGAGCTCTCAGCCGACAGAGGTTGAAGGAGAAGGTGAATGATCATTTGCTAAGTTACAAGCGCAGCTTATATACTTTGTCCCAATGTTGTGGCTAAGAGAAGGGTGAAACCATAATTCTTTCAAGCAGATGTGGCACTGTTACAAACCATAATTTATGCCTCGGGATATGTGCCTTAGACCTGGGGAAATCCCCAAGAGGTCCTTAAATTAGGGTTGAGAAGTGGAGAACCCAAGCTTCGTGAGTTTTCGCAGGGTAGAGTTTAGCGTGGAATATTATTGTCTCGCACAGTAGAGCTTTGGATGATCGCGCAGTTACTTTAGGATTAAATGCACTTCGCATAGAAGAGCTCCAAAAACTCCTATCGCGAGGTACTTGTGCAGATGCTTCGGCATTTCGCTTGGTTCATAGTTAAGCTTCTAGGCGTGCGAGAGCTATGTGAGAGAATTTTTGGGCATCTCTCTTCTTGAGCCATGCGAGAACTGCGCAAGGTTTCTATTGTTGTTCGTGCCAATTAGCCTCGTGAGGTAGCATGCGCTGCTGTGCTAAGGCTTGATCCTCGGGAGAACTGCGTAAGCTACATTTCTGAAGGCTTAGTGTGCAAAAGCTCCGCGAGGTTCTTCATATGATGCTTGCAGCTGAAGTGTGCGACTTGTGCGCGAGACCTGTTCTGTGATAACTCTTCCATTTGAACTGCACGACTTCTTCATGATCTCAGTTATAGTGCATGTCTTAGCTGCACGAGGGAGCTCTGCCAGTGACTTAAATAGCATAAGGTTGCACCTCAACTATGCGAGATAGGTCAATGGCTCCTCTGCTGCTATGCACATGTTTCTGTTGTAGCTTCCCCCACTCTCACCTATTATTCCATCATCTGCTGAGCTTTCTGGGTCCAGTAACCATGGTGTGTACCATCATGGTGCTCCATTATTTTCTGGTTCAGCTGTCATCTTTTGGTTGAAATCTCTCTCTTCTTAGCACCAAAGGCACAAACGCTAAGTTGCACAATTTATTCCTAACTATAAAACAAGCTAAAAATGAGTTATTAGTGAGCTTCAAGGTCCAGCAAAGGCTAGGTTAAGTGGTGAAAAGTGGTACTTTTTAGTGATTAACATATATGCAGATTTTTCTTGTAAAATGCAGGGCGATGAGCGTGAACTTTTGCCAAAATTTTAGCCTCTCATTTTTTTTGGTTTTTACACAGTGTATATGGATTTTCTTGATTTTTATTGGCAAAAATTTTTGAATGTAAATAACCCAAATTTTTCTTTGTTCATTTTTGTTGAGTTTAAATAATGGGGCGTGCCCTCCTTTGATATTTTTTTGGAAATTTTGGTAGGAATGAAGCATACTCACCTGAGTTTGGTCCAGAGTTTCTAGCAAAGCTCTTGATTTCCTTTTGCTTATCATTTCCTAATACTAGCTGTTTGTATATCTCCTTTCAGGATGTGAAGTGATGAGGACTAGGACAATGAGGGTGGCCTTGACGTGATCTTCAGTATTAGGGGTGAGCGCCTCATTCAGGTGGAGCACTCCTCTCGCAGCTGGTATGACATGTAGGGCGGGGTGGCTCATAGTGGGTTGTTTCATTAGTAGTACACCCACATTTCAAACTTTGGCATAGCCAGCCAGGTAAAAAAATATTCCTTGGTTGCCTCCGTTTATTTGTGCTTCTTTGTTTCAAGATCTGACATATCCTATTCTTTTGATGCAGTCTTTACCTCCGATCATGTTCCATGGAGGCTGGTTTGACCTCCAGCGCTTTTATGTCCATCTCCCTCACGTCGTGAGGTTCCTCCTAGCTCAGTCAGATTTTGGAGACTTTTTATCTTGCCCCGTTATGAGTGGGGATTCGGCCTACGAGAAAGCCTTGGTGGAGAGGTTTTGTCCAGAGAAAATGACCTTCAACACGTCTGTAGTAGAGATGACCATCACTCCTGTTGACTGGTCCATGATTACGGGGATTGCGATAGGAGGGGTGCCACTGGTCTATCCTCGTATTCTCGATCATGAGGAGGTTATTCGATTGAATGGGGACTACCCCCCTTCTAACCATATGACCAGCTTTGAGGTCAAGTTGTCTTAGTTGGCGGATTTGTTCAAGGCCGATGAGTTGGCTGATCAGGACCAACTCGATATGGATATCTTCATCGAGCCTAAGGGCATCCTGATGCTTGCTCGTATCTCACTTCTTTTTATTTTGAGCAAGAAGATCCTTGCCAATGCCAATGGTGGTCGTGTTGCACTGTCCCTTCTCAACCTGATGGGAAATTGGGGGGATGTGCACTGTTTCGATTGGGGCGATGCTGGGTATGCGGTGTTGATGGACAACTTGTCTAGAGCTTTAGTTGGGGATGTCGCTTCTATTCTTGGCTTTTAACCCATGATTGAGGTAACCCATGGGTTTTACTCTTTCATCCCTCTTGGTTCATCATTTCTAGCTCTCTCTCTTTTGTCTTTGTTTTGACATATTTTCTTGTTTATCCAACTTTTCAAGTTTGGGGGCACCCGCACTTCCAACCTGGCTGCCCTCTCATCTTTTTTGATAAGTACACATATCCCCTGATGAGTTGCTTGGATAAGCATCACCACCGGGACCTGGGGATGAATCATTTGGAGCTGGGACTGAGGTCCCAGTTTGACTTGATGATTCCAGAGCAGGTTTGACACCCCTCTCTCTTTGTTGGTTAAAATTTGGAGTTTTGATTGTATTTCTTGACTAATGCCATTCTCCTTTCTTGGGTAGATTATATTTGACCCTTATGTCGGCTCCCCCTTCTTAGATCGCGCCGTCGCTGGCCAGTCAAGATTGTTCATCGATCGTCGCGTCATCTTCTTTTACGACTCTTGGGTCTGAGCCTACTATCTGGGGGAGAGGGTAGTGCATCAGTACTAGGATTATTTTGCCGTGCCGTTGGGTCCTCCTGAGGACGTTATGGTACTAGAGGGTACATTCGAGGAGCTTGCAGGGAGGCTCCTTCGACATGGGATTCCCGTTGATGACCTTTACAAGTAAAGGGGGTATCAGTTGTGGTATGAGTCTCTTCCCTATCGGTCCATTCTCCCATGTTTTATGCCTGGCACCAACTTTTTGGAGTTCGAACATCTGCAATCCTAGGTATCTTCTTCTTTCTTTCCCTTGCTTGTGGGTTTCTTTTCTGATTGCTAAGTTTTTTCTTTACTGATTGGATTTCTTCCTCTTTCTTCAGTTCGAGGTGAGAATTGTGCGAGGAGGCACGGAATGGAGTGTCTCTACAGGTGTCGGGTGCTAGAACCTTTGAGGCTGGGCCGATCTTGAAATTTGTCGAGCTATTGTCGGGACTCAGGGGACCTTTAGGCATTTTGACGACACATTCCTTTCGACTTTGTGTGCCGACGTGACGGAGCGTGCTCGTTTATCCACCAAGGCAATTAGAGTCCCTCCTCCCGAGCTTGTCCCAGGGGTGAGTTCTTTTTCCACATTATCTTAGGGACATGCTTAATTAATTATATATATATATATATATATTTGGCGCTGCTGACTTCTCTCTCCCCCTTGCAGGTTTATGAGTCTGTTGTTCAGCAAGCGGAGTATTACCATCATATTGTTGACCTTCAGAATGCTGAAGTGGTAAGTATGACATTGGTTTGCCCTGTCTGTTCCTTTGTTGCCCTATGCTTTCCTTTAACTGATCTTAACTGATCTTTATGGTGTGATGCTTTCAGCGCGCTCATGAGAAGGAGTCACGTTCACTAGTTAGTTGGCTGTCCTAGGCATGCTCGCGAGTGGGGGATATTCAGATGTACCAGAAGACTTCGTGCTGACGGAAGGACTTTGATTAGGAGCAGCTTTCATCTTTTTCCCTTTTATGAGAATTTGAACCTTTGAGCACTTCTGGAGCAATGTAATTAACAATGAATGATTGATGTATCCGGATATTTCATGGAATGGATGCTTTTAATTTCTCTTTCTGTTTGCTATCTCTTTTTTTATTTTTGGGTGTGATATGCTTGCTCTCATGCAGGATGGGCCATGAGTCTGGCAAATGGGGCAATGAGCCCCTAGGTTACGTATTGGCTGAAATAGCCAAAGTCCATATATTCATTCTTGATTTGTTGTGAGTGTGACTGTGAAAAAAAGGAAAAAACTAGATAGGTTAGTGGTGAACTTAGGTGTCCTAGCTCGTGGTCTGGGGTGCCATCTATAAAGGAATGTTAGTGTGTGCAAGTGGACTGGTCCAAAGGGCAGGGAAAAATAACCTTTATTTCTCCCTTCTCTTCTCTTTCTTCTTCTCTTTTTTTCCCGGTTTGGGTCTAGCGTGTATATTATACATGCTAGGCATTTTCTGGGCATTTTTTGGTCTAGCGTGTATAATATACATGCTAAGTGTTTTTATGGGCATTTTTGTTCTAACGTGTATATTATACACGCTAGGCATTTTCAGGGTGTTTTTGGTCTAGCATGTATATCATACATGCTAGGCACTTTCTGGACAGTGGTGGGCCTATAAGGCTTGAGAATGCACTCCTTTTTCTTTATTTTAAGTTGGGTTTTGGATTTTGGTCTAATTTTTTTATCTTTTCTTCCTGAGGGTGGGTCCATTGTCCTGCATCGAATCGTGATTCTTTAAACAGCCTTGTATGACCATGGTCAGGCTTCACGACCCCGCCCCTTCGGGGGGGCCCAAGATTTTTATACTTCCCTCCTTGGGTGTAGGACTCAACTTTCTGAAACATTGGCTTGATAATTTGAACGATAGCGAGCTCATAGGTTTACATCAACTTGGGCTTGCTTGTCTCTCTTCTTTCCTTGATGTTCCCTTGTTTTGGGACCTTATCAATGTGACGGTTTCTCATTGGGATACGGAAACCCATGTCTTCCGCTTTGGGACCCATGAGCTGACTTCGACACTTGAAGAACTCTCTATTTTGTGAAGTTTGAAGTTGCATCATGGTCTTGCAAAGGTGGTACCAAAACCGGGTTATGCCAAGACTGTCCATGCGACTTTGGGCCTGAAGAGAAGTGAGTATGAGAAGAGCTTTGCCGGCGGGCCCCCTAGGAGTTAGGTGAAATTCCTAAGAGAACTTTTCAGCGATGAACGTTTGTAAAAATTATCGATCAAAAATATTTATAACGTGAACACTTTTACCCCTTGCCTTCTCTTGGAGGACCTCTTTTACACGGGGGAGAGCTTCTTTGTTGCACTCTGCGACGTACTATGAATCATTTTGTGCTAGTCGAGCTTTATTGTGGTCTTGACGGCTTTACCTCAGGCAAGGTGGAGTGGTTTAGGGGATGCCCTTTTCTTCTTCAGGTCTGACTTGTGGAGCATCTTGCCATTTTGAGATCCATGCCCTACTTTTATGTGGTCTGGGGAGAGGTAGCTCGTTGCTTTTTGGGTCGATGCTCCAAGTTGCCTCAGGGGAATACATGTAAGATGCATCTTTGACTGACTGAGGCTGAGCTGATATGGAGGCTTCCATCACTTAATGGTACCTTCCCGATAGTCTGATCTAGGGATCATGAGGGTATCACCCTTCTCGGCTCGGGTGCTACGCCAATTCTGCTATGTTCAACAGGTGCCTGATGCAAGGACACCTCCCCTATGTGGCTTGATTTTCTCTCAGGGGTCTTTCGGTGACTTGGATAGGATAGCCGCTCTTTGGGAAATGCATCAATCGACGCATATGTTAGATCTGGAGCAAGGGACCTTCCTTTTGACTTCTCCAGAGTATGAGGCTTGGCTACTATCTGAGAGGACTTCTCCTCCTCGATTGGATCATGTGGAGAGCAGTGATTCAGAGGGAACTTGGCTAAGGAAAGAGTTGGTGCTCTAGACTTGGATTGAGTTGCTTGTAGGTGAGAAGCGAGTCTTGCACGAGCATTTAGAGAAAGAGAAGGATAGAGTTGATGCTGCCGAAACAAGAGCCGAAGTTGCTAAGTGTGAGGTCCTTCGCTTGGAAGGGGCTCTGAGTAATGATGTTAGTGCTACTGATGCTTCCTGAAAGCGATATAGGGGCCTCCATGGTTAGTGGATGACTGACCGATATGCTCATGAGGATGCTCTGCGTGCACAGATCTAAGTCTTAAAGCGTAAGTTGGGTTGTTGACCTGGTCCTGCACACACTTTTTTTGCACAGATCAAAATACCATAGGAAGGGGCCCAAGAATCCCTGACAGATATCTTTTTGGTATATATATCTTTTTTATGTTTTAGTTTCTTTTTCAAATTTGTAAAAGGGGAAACAAGGTGTCACACCGATTATCTTTCTGAGATGTGGTGCATGCAAAATATGGATATAAAAATGGAAAAGGTAAATTTATTATCTTTTATAAGTATCTGCTTCTTCTTTTTTGTTGCTTCTCTTTCCAAACTTGTAAAGGGAGAAACATGGCGTCAAACCGATTATCTTTTTGAGATGTGGTGCATGCAAACTCTAGACATGAAAATGGGAAAGGGAAATTTATTATCTTCTATAACTATCATGTTCTTCTTCTCTTTTGTTGCTTCTTTTTCCAAACTTATAAAGGGAGAAACAGGGTGTCATGCTGATTATCTTTTTGAGATGTGGTGCAAGTAGAGTCTAGACATGAAAATGGGAAAGGGAAATTTATTATCTTTTATAAGTATCATCTTCTTCTTCTCAATTTTTTTATATCTTAACAATGAGATGAAGTAACAGGTTCCATTTTAACCATAGTTGCACCCGTTCATGCGTTTGGACCTGAGTGAGATTTAACATCTTTACAAAGGTCGAAACGTCCATCCATTTGGATTGAATCAACCTTCTATCCTTTCCTCAGATCATGTGTTTGCAGTGCAGTTATGAAGATATTCCTGGTCAGGACCCAATTTTAGCTAACATAAGCGACCCAGTTGGCGCCCAAGACGGGTTTTCACCATGCCCGTTATTATCATTTTTTTTACCCGTAGCGCCCTTTTAGGTTTTCACTACGTCCATGGGTATTGGCATTTTTACCCTAGGCACCCTTTCAGGTTTTCACCTAGTCCGCACAAGCTCGCTCTTTTTACCCGTGGTGCCCTTGCGGGTTTTCACCATGTCCACTTTACTTTGAGCTTGTATATCTTTATTCTCTTCTTTTCTTTTTTTCCAAAGCCATGACATAGATGTCGATTTTGTCATAGCTGGCTGGATGGAGTTCCTTGTTGTCCCTCAGCTTGGTTTGTGCTGACTCAATGGATCCTATGACTACTTGTAGACCTTGAAGAGGGCTTTCCTTAGGGTTGTATCATGGCCATGAGTTAGAAGGGATAGGTTAGGAATTTTGAAGGTATTCTTGGGTTTAAAAGTTTTTTCTTGATTGGGTTCCAATTTTCGTAATCACTTCTTCCTCGGGGGATTTTGACTATACATGCCGCATGATTTTTCTATCCCTTTTCTTTTCTATATATATATTTTTATTCTTTTTGCTTTTATGATTTGATTTTTTTTAATTTTTATTTTGATGGTAACTCTTTTCTTTTTTTTTGTTGGTATATACACACAGTTTTCCTTTTTCTGGGAGGGGTTGATGAAAGAAAGGTCGTTGGCTCAAATGGGGTAGCAAAGTGTATGAGCATTCAGGGATGCGCTTTTTGGCTATTTGGCTTTAAAATGATGACCTCTTTTATAGGTCCTTAGTAATCACGTATCCATCTTATTAATACTTATATTGCCATGGGAGGCTATGAGTAGATCGTCGTATGTATCCAACATTGATGGGCTCGGTAAGGTATTCTTTGTCCATGGTGGTGATGCGAAGCGCGTACCCTGGGAGTACCTCTCTGATGACAAAAGGCCCTTCCCAGTTGGGTTTGAATTTCCCTCTCAGATCGGCGTGGAGAGACTGGAAATTTTTTTTGAGTACAGTGTCACCTACCTTCAAATCTCTAACACGAACACGCATATTGTAAGCGCGTGCGATCCTTCCTTGGTAGACCTGGGTGTGACAAGGCTAGGAGCCTTTTCTCATTGAGGAGGTTCAGCTGTTTGAAACAATATCTCTCTCTCTCTCAGCTTCTGATAGATCAGTCTCGATGAGGATACAGAGGGAGGGTAACTCGACCTCAACTGATAATATGGTCTCAGTTCCATACACGAGAAAATGGTGTTACCCCTATAGCGGTGCGGATCGACGTTCGGTAGGCCCATAGTGCGAAAGGTAGCATCTCTCTCTAGTCTCGAAATGTGACAATCATTTTCTCAAAGATTTGAATAATTGTCTTGTTAGCAACTTCGACGACCCCATTGGTTTGCAGTCGTTATGGTGACGAGCGATGTTTTTTGATCTTGTACTGCTTGCATAAGGCTCTAATGCGCTTGTTTGGAGAGTTGGTACTATTATCTGTGATGATATCCTTGGGCATGCCGAATCAACAAGCGATGTTGTTCTTGATAAACTTCTCAACATGATTAGCCTTAATGTGTGTATATGATGCTGCCTCTACCCATTTGGTGAAGTACTTGATGGCGACGAGGATGAACTGATGCCTGTTGGTTGCCTTTGGATTAACCTTTCCGACGATGTCGAGGACCCATGTAGCGAATGGCCATGGAGTGGTCATGCTGTGTAGATCTATGGCTGGAGGATGTATTAGACTGGAGTTTTCTTGGCATTTGTAGCACTTCTGAACGTGCTTGCAACAGTCAACTTCCATTATAGTCCAGAAATACCCTTGTCGTAGGATCTTCTTAGCGAGTGTGTACCCATTGAAGTTTGCCCTGCATTCTCCCTCGTGGATATCTTTAATGATGTTGGCTGCCTCACTATTAGTTAGGCATCTGAGTAGGATATTGTTATATAATCATTTGTAAAGGCACTCGCCACAAATGACATAATTTACTGCTAAGTGCTGGATGGTCCGCTTATCCATCTTAGATGTGCTCTTAGGGAATGCACATGTTTTGAGGAAGTTCTTGATATCTAAGAACCATGGAGGATCATCATATAACTTTATGGATTCCTCGATCTGGAGGTAAAAGGCAAGCTCATTTCTCTGTCTGATGATGATGGGCTTCATCTCAACATCATATGAAATTTCGACCATTGATGCTAAGGTGGCCAGCACCTCGGCAAAATGATTTCTTACTCGCGGTACATAGGAGAACGTAACATCATCAAAGCATGCTATCAGATCCTAGAGAAGTTCATGGTATGGGATCAACTTTTCATCTTTCATCTTTCAATCTCAATTATTCTGGCATATGATCCGTTGTGAGTTGCCAAGCACCATGAGGTGAGTTACGTTTAGGTCGAGAGCTGCTTGTAGGCCAACTGCGCAAGCTTCGTACTAGAACATATTATTAGTGCAGGGAAAATTGAGCTTGATGGAGGCTAGTATGTGAGACCCTTTTGGCAAAATCAGAATAACATCGACTCCTTGACCTTCAACATTTGATGCCCCATCGAAGTGCGTTAGTTAGTACTCTTCTGCCTCTTCCGTCTCATCTTCTGTCATGAACAGGATGTCTTAATCAAGGACTTCGGTTCTCAGAGGCCCGTAGCTAGGTAAGGGATTCTCAGCAAGATGATCAACAAGTGCTTACCACTAGATTGGCTTTTGTGTGACGTATGTGATGTCAAATTCAGATAGAAGTAGTTACAACGTTTAGTCCGGCTAGTGAGAGTCGGCTTTTCAAATAAGTATTTCATTGGATCCATTCGTGCTAGAAGGGGAACGGCTTGAGATAGCAAGTAGTGACGAAGTCTCTATGTAACCCATACGAGAGTCAGGCATGCCTTCTCCAGATGAGAATAGCATGTCTCGTAATCGGTGAGTTTCTTGCTCAAGTAGTAAATCGCATAGTCTCTTCTCCTGGTCTCATCATGTTGTTCTAAGACACATCCCATCGAAACTTCAATTGTGGCAAGAGTGGTCTCCCGAGTACTGGTGGTACCAAAATTGGAGGGTTTACGAGGTAACCCTTGATTTTATCCAATGCGGCTTGACAATCATCATTCCATTCAATGGGCGAATCTTTCCTTAGTAGCTTGAAGATTGGCCTATAGATAGGAGTTAACTGTGTAATGAACCAACTAATGTACTATATTCTACCCAGCAAGCCTCTAAATTATTTCTCGATAGACGGTGATGGCATTTCAATGATGAATTTCACCTTGACTAGGTCAACTTTGATGCCTCTTTTATTTACGATGAATCCAAGTAATTTTCCTGACATGGTGCTGAATGCACATTTCTAAGGGTTAAAACGTAGCCTATATTTCCTTAGTATTTTGAATATCTTTTAGAGGTTGATAAGATGATCACCTCTTGTTAAGTGGTGAAAAATGCCACTTTTCACCCTTTAACCTGACCATTGATAGACCTATGAGCACACTAATAAGCCTCTGTCGAGTGCATTTTGTAGACAACAAGAAAAGATGACACTAATGCAGAAAGCCACTCAAAAATACCCAAAAAGAGGCCATCTCTCAGCACAGGACAAACCCAGCAATAGCACACCAGAGAGTAGCGCATCACTGGACCCTCGGAGTGCATGGCTACAGCAGGGTAAGGCGAAGGAAGTGAAAATAGGCTGAAAACATCCTATTGAGAGGTCACCTGAAGACTTCGATAGGAGCTGAAAGCAAAGAAAGGAGGAATTCGTGCAGTTGAAAAGGTTTCGATAGGATCTGTTGGCAGAAGAAGGATGGATTCATGTGGATTGAAGAGTTCGATAGGATCCAAGAACCTATCAAGCAGCTGAAAGAAAGGAAGAAACCATCCTATCGAAAACTTGCCTGAGGTGTAAAGCGAACCTATCGAGATGGAGACACTGGAACAGAACCTATCGAAGGGTGCTTTAGCCTTTCGATAGAAGTGAGAGCAACCCTATCGAAACAATGTCATGCAGAGCGGAACCTATCGAAATGGTGCTCCAACCTGTCGAAAAGCTTCCCCAACCTGTCGAATACTCCAGGCCAAGGGCTGAGAATGCTGAAACTCTAAGAGAAGGCTCATCCTATCGAAACCTATAGAAAAGATTTGAGAACCTAGCGAAAGGACCAAAAAGCTCTATTTGAACCTGTCGAAAGCTTTCTGAACCTATCAAAATTGTGTGCAGAGCTTCTCAGAAATTTAGCTATGCACACGCTGTGACTTGGTGACCTATTGGACGCAACCCGAGGCACTTAGTAATGGGCACGATGGTTTCAGAAGATGCCCTAGGAAATCCTAACCGACCCATGTGCTCTAGCAGAATCCTAACAAACTCTGAGGACCTTCTACAAGGAATTTTTGGCGAGAAAAATAGAGGAGAAAGCTATATATAGAGACCCCCAATTGCAATTGGGGGAGATTGAGATCTAAGCCAAATTCTAGAGATTAGAGCTTGCAGAGAAATTCTATTTTCCCTCCTTTAGCCCAACAATGGTTGGCTAATTCCCTTGGAGTAGTGAGGAGAGAGGTTAAATCTATAATTGGGTAAGGTTAAGAGTGCTATGGTGGGTTCCCAGCTGCACATACTACAGATCTGAGAGTATTTTCATTGTAGAGTGATTTTAATTGCAGTGTCATTGTTGTTTTTAATGCTTTAATTAGATCTAAAGTTCCTTTGGTTTCATTTGGTGATCGATCGGATTTGTGTAGAGGAGTCTGTAGATCAACTCACCCACTTAACTGGTAGGCCTCTTGGATACCACCTGATCTCTCTGGATCTGATACTCCTATAATTCCGTGACTCTGTGACCTTGGAATTGCAGCATCTGTAGTGGTTTTAATTGTTCTAATTGATGCTTTAGCTTTGGAGGAGATCCCTAGGATGGTCTGTGACCATTAAAGTGGATAGATCATAACCTTAAGATTAGTCCAAGCTTAGGCTCTAATTGGATTCGTCTGCTACAAATCGATGGATCAGATAAAGTCTATAGATTGGTCTGTGACCATTCAAGTGGATAGATCATAACCTTAAGACCTGGTGGATCCTGCGATTTGGAGTGGAGCTTTCTACTCTGCAGCTGTGCTTATAGCCAGTTGAGGGAATTGTGTGCTCTGAACCTCTGTAGCATGATTAATCGAATCTGATTTTAGTGAAGACCAATTTCCAAGCTACTCTTCTCCATTTTCTGCTTTTTACTCTTTTCCCCTACAAGATCTAAGTTCCCAAACTCGATCCAAGTTAGTCTATGTTTAATTTTAGCTTAGCTTAAGTGACAATCCATTTTAAACCTCTCCCCTGTCTTTTAGCTAACTTAGCATTAGTTAGGGTGCCAAATCTCCTACAGATCTAGAGATTTATCACATTTTTAAACCAACCTCCCTGTGGACAGTCCCTTACTCACCATCTTTTTAAAGCTTGCTACAACAGACCCTGATTACTTGCAGGTCTGTATGAGTGTGTTCTGCCTAATTTTATTGGTGATTTTAGACCCCCATTTGAGGGAAGGCAAACACCCCAACACCTCTCTCCTGAAAGTTGGCTATCATGTCATCGACATACACCTCGATTTCTCGGTGCATCATGTCATGGAACAGTGCTGTCAACGGCATGACTCGATAACAGAAAGTTCCCCATGGAGTAATGAACGCTATCTTTTCTTGGTCTACCTCTGCCATCTTGATTTGATTATAACCAGAAAATCCATCCATGAATGAGAGCATCCCATGCCTTGCAGTGTTATCGACCAAGATGTCAATGTGTGACAAAGGGAAGTCGTCTTTCGGGCTCGCCTTGTTAAGATTTCTAAAGTAGATGCAAATGCAAACCTTTCCATATTTATTTGGTACTACAATGATGTTGGCTAGCCATTGCAGGTATTTGGAGATCATGAGAAACTCCGCGTCATACTGCTTTATGATGCCATCTTTCACTTTTAACATCCATTCCAGTTGGAGACGTCTTAATTTCTGCTTGACTGGCTTAACGTCGGGATTTAGCTGTAGCTCATGCTCGATCAAATTAGTGTCGAAACCAGGCATATCCTCATATGATCATGCGAAGACATCTTGGTATGACCGATGGAAATCAATCATGTTGTTTATTTTCTTGAGAGATAGTGACGTTCCACTCTTAGTGATTCTCAAGGTCTCCTCGGTACCCAGGTTGATATCTTCAGTTTCTTCAACAATCAGGTTAGGATCATGCTCAAAATTGGCATACCATTCAAGGAGTTCATTGGAAAGCTCCATGATTAGGTCCTCGCCATCTAGCTTTGTGACTCCTACCTCTCCTTGTATTTCTACAGGAAAGAGGTCAACTTCTTGTCAGGTGGGCTCTTTAATTAAGGCATCATTTTTCTTGATTTTCTTGAGAATTTTAAAAGATAATATTTTTGGAGTTTTTTTATAGTTTTTCTATTTTTTATGGTTTTCCTTTTCTTCATAGATGGGTCCTCGGCAAGGCGGATTCCTATGCATACATGGTATTGCCTCTAAGGGCTAAACTCACTTTTTGTAGGTTATTTCTTTTTGGAAGTTGGTGTCGTAATTATGACCATTTAATGCTTCCAGAGTTAGGGGCACAGATGCCCAACTCCTTACTTGCGGAGTCGCACCCTTACCTGACTTTGTGGAGGAGGCTGATTGAGATGGATATTGAGGGGTCAACCCCCAACATGTTAAACATGGCTTCATCTTGAACTTGGTTTTGATGGTTCAGGATAGGTGGCTATACAAGTATGGTCACCTCCTCCTCAAAAAGGGACAGGGAGATTGGGTCAATTTTAACATTCGGGGGGATGATTTGGGGATTGGTTGGGAGGATAGCGACCGTTGATTTGTGAAGGGTCAGTTGTGTTACCCCATTATATTCTATTATGATTATCCCTGCCCTCACGAACATGGTCCGGATGTGAGGTCCAGATCGGGGTCATCTTCTAGGTCTATCCCCCTGGTTTTGGCTACGGTGATGGTTTGGGCCTTCACTTTGGCCTCTTGGATGTCTTCTTTGGTAGGCTTATAGCCTAACAAAGAATCTGACTCGTTGTCGCCCTTTACTCTAACTAGAAGACGAAAGACGAGAAACTGATCCCCTATTATGAACACCTCGAGGATCTGATAGCTTGCTTCCGAGATGTGACTTTCTCATACGTTCCTCGGATAAGGAATCGCTTTGTCGACGCATTAGCGACTTTGGGGTCAATGATTGAAATCCCCTATGGTGTTGAGATGAAGTCGATCATGATCGAGCAGAGGAATGAGCCGGCCTTCTGCCTTCAGATTGAGGAACCTACAAAGGCTGATGATGAGCCACCTTGGTTCTCAGATATCAAGAATTTCCTCGAGACCCTAACTTTCCCAGAAGGTACATCCAAGATAGATCGATGAACCATTCAACGTTTAGCGGCAGGTTACGTCATTTACGGGGAATGCCTCTACAAGCGATCATACAATAACATCATACTCAGGTGCCTCACTGAAACTGAAGCGGTCAATATTATGAAAGAAATCCATGAGGGAGTATGCGGAGCCCACGTCAGCGGTCACATGCTCGCTAGGAAAATCCTACGGCAAGGATACTTCTGGACCACCATGGAATCGGATTGTTGCAAACATGTTCAAAAATGCCACAAGTATCATGAACACTCCAGTCCAATACACGCTCCTGCCATTGATCTTCACTACATGACCACTCCTTGGCCATTTGCTACCTGGGGCCTTGACGTTGTCGGAATGATTAATCTGAAAGCATCAAACGGACATCGGTTCATCCTCATCGCCATTGAATACTTCACCAAGTGGGTGGAAGCAGCATCATATGCCAACATCACGGCCAATCACGTTGAGAAGTTTATCAAGAACAACATCATTTGCAAATTCGGTGTGCCCAAGGATATCATCACCGATAATGGCACTAATTTTGCTAATAGGCGCATCCAGGCCTTGTGTGAACAGTACCAGATCAAGCATCATCGATCATCCCCATATAGGCCTCAAACGAACGAGCTGTAGAGGCGGCCAATAAAACTCCGATCCTCATTTTGGAGAAGATGGTAGTCACTTACAAAGATTGGAGTGAGCAGTTACCCTTCGCGCTTTGGGCCTATAGAACGTCTATCCGTACTGCTATAGGGGCAACACCATTCTCCCTTGTGTATGGAACTGAGGCCGTCCTCCCGGTGGAGGTTGAAGTGCCCTCACTCCGAATCCTCATGGAATCAGGCTTACTCAAAGTAGAGAGAGAGAGATCCCGCTTTGAACAATTAAACTTATTAGACGAGAAGAGACTCCTAGCCTTGTGTCACACTCAAGTTTACCAGGGGAGAATCGCACGCGCATACAATAAACATGTTCGTGGTCGAGATCTAAAGGTACGAGACACTGTGCTGAAGATCTTCCCTTCCCTCCATGCCAATCCAAGAGGAAAGTTTAAGCCGAACTGGGAAGGACCTTACGTCATTCGAGAAGTGTTGCCAGGATACGCCATCCGCCTCACCACCATGGACGGAGATCATCTTCCTGAGCCCATCATTGCTGGATACGTCCGACGGTTCTACTCTTAGTCTATCGCGATAAGGTAAGTATTGATGAAACAGATACGTGACTGCTTAAGAACCACCCAAAAGAGGCCATCATTCCAAGCATAGCAGTCGAAAAAAAAAAAAACATCCCTAAGAGTGATGATATCCTTTGCTACCCCATTTGAGCCTGGGCCTTTCTTTCAATAAACCCATTCCCCCAAACAAAAAAAAAATACATATATACATATGCATATACCAAAAAAAAAAAAGGAAAGAGAGAGAGAGAGAAAAGATGCATGTGTATAAAGTTACTATCAAATTCAAAAAAATTGATAAAGCAAAACCTCAAAAAGAGATTGCCTGAAATGGAGGAAAATGAATACAACAAAAAATGCGTATAGAAGAATCACGGGGCATGTACAATAAAAAAATCCCCAAGGAAGAAAGTATGTTGAGAAAACTAAAGCCGTATCAAGGAAACCCTTTTAGCCCAGCATACCTTCAAATCCTAACCCAACCCATGGCCAAGCTACACCCTGAGGGAAGCCCTCTTTGTAGGTTCACAAGCAGTCATATTATCTGTTAAGTCAAGATGAGTCGAGTCATGAGACGACACCAGAACCCCATCCAGTAAGTTATGACGGAATCAATGCCCATGTCGTGGCTTTTTGGTTCTTAAAAGAGAAGAAGAAAAAGAAAAAAATTAATTTGAGTTCAAAGCACGATGGACGTGGTGAAAACTCGCAAGGGCACCGCGGGTAAAAACAGCGAACTCACGCGGACCAGGTAAAAACTTGAAAGGGCACATGGGGTAAGAGAGCGAACCCATGGACGTGGTGAAACTCAAAAGGGTGTTACGGGTAAAAATAGGGATGACAGACATGGCGAAAACCCGTCTTGGGCGCTGTGAGCAAAATGTCAAGAAAAGAGAGATTAGGAGAGGATCTGTTCTGGCCCGCCTATTTTAGTTTGGACCCCTTGAGCCTCTTCTCCCCTTTGCTGGGCCGTTCATGTCAAAAATTAGATCGGATCCCGATCAAGTATGTCATCTCTACCGCGTCGTCTGACACATGACCAAAGGTAAAGGCAGAAGACCAATCAATCTCGGGGGAGCTGACCTATCCATGTTTAAAAAAAAAAAGAAGGAAAAACCGGAGCCTCATAAATAGGGTTCGACCATGCTAAAAAAGGACCCAGTAGTTGGCCTTGTAAATACCGACATCACAAAAAGGAGGAGAAAAGGAGAAAATTTCAAAAAAGATAATAGATTTTTCTTTTCCATAAAAAGCCTCACACTGTGTAGGAGAAAAATTTCAAAAAAGTTAATAGATTTTCCTTTTCCATAGAAAGCCTTACGTTGTGAGACGTGTGAAAGAAAATTCGAACACCAAAATATATATATATATATATATATATATATATATATATATATATGGGTATATAGCAGATTTTATTTCTTTTCATACAAGCATCAAGTATGAAGTGTCACGTCATAAAAAGATAACAACATGACACACTTTCTATCTTCTGCCTTCTTTACAAGTAAAAAAAAAAAAAAAAAAAAACAACAAAAAAGAAGAAATAACCCAATAAAAGGAAAATGATCTCTGTTAAGGGGCATCAGCCCCCCCTCTGTGTATATGATCTATGGTATGTACAGGAACAGGTTAGGGACAGGGACCACGCTTCAGAGCACTGATCTCTGCAAGAAGAGAGTCCTCACGGGCATTTCGATCAGACAACCACCTACCATGAAGACTCTTTTGCTGCCTCCGCGAAGCGTCAGCTGCACTGCGGGACTCAATCAAAAGCCCAGTCAACTGAAGAACATCACTGTCGGCCGTAGCAGCTCTCACCTCTGTAATCTCGGCTCTGGCCCTTTCCTTCTTCAAAGCCTCAGTCAAAGCCAGCCTCTCTATAGAAAGAGAATCCTAGTTCGGAGTATCATTTTCTTGTACGGCCAAGGCCCCGTCTCTATCACATCTATAGAAACTGGGCTAGGGGCAGGTGGAACGTTGAATGCCAGCCAAACCTTGTAATCAGAAGAGAGAGAGTGCCCCCCTGAACTAATATGCACATGTGCACCGATTGGCGGGTCTCCCAGAGGGCTGCTATGCGGTCTAGGTCACTGAGAGAACCCCGAGAGACTATTAGAGAGCACAAGGGTGGCCTCACAGTGCACGGCACGTGTTGGGTACATTCGAATTGACGGAGCACCCGAGATGGGAAATAGTAGGTACTACCAGTCAACCCCAAAAGCGTGATACCCTCATAATCCTGAGAGCGGACAATTGAAAAGGTGTCGTCCATCCAGGGAAGTTGCCAGATCAACTCCGCATCAGATAGCCACTGGATCAGTTCCTCGATGCTCCCATGGGGCAGTCTCGAGCATTGGGTCAGAAAGCCCCGAGCCACATCCCCTCTTACCAAGCAAAATCTCGGCACGGGCCCCATGATAGCCAAATGCTCTCCTAGCCAAATCTGAATAAGGAGTGGACTCCCTCTAAGGATCCCGACCCAGCTCGAGGCCGAGGCATCCAGGCCCCGATACATTTTAGCCAGGACCAGGTGCACCAGTGAATGACCTCCCTCCAATTCGGTCAAGACATTGCATAACCCGAGGGAAAATGTCTCGCCCCCAGTAAAGAAGAGAAGTTTCGACAACAAATAAAGGGCAAAGGCCTTTACATTGAAAGGATCTCAGATAGGTAGCTTTCGGAGACTCGAGTCACCGAAAAGTTCTCTCAGAAATTTCACCGAGCACCTAGTGGGCCCCCCGGTGAAGCCCTTCTCATACTCACCCTTTTTCAAGCAGAGAACCGTGTGGACCGCCTTTGCATACCCCCGTTTGGGCACCACTTTTCCAAGTCCCCAATGCATCCTCAAGCCAGTAATAGAGGCTAGCTCCTTCAAGGTTGGGGTGAGCTCCCTAGACCCAAATCTGAAGACATGGGCCCTATGGTCCCACGACGCCAAGGCCGCTTGCAAGAGATTGGGCAACAGAGGAATAGCAAGGAGGGAGGAAAGGCGGGATAACCCAAGGCGATCCAGAACAGCGAGCTCGCCCTCGGCCAAGCTCTCACACCATTTTTACAAAAAACTGGGCCCCAGGTCCAAACAGGGAAGTATACTAGCCCCAGCCCCCGTATAAGTGCTTGGGCCTTTCTTAGGAAGCGGGTCCATGGACGTACAAAGATGATCTTTATAAAAATCAGCCAATGTAGGGCGATGAACCCGCTTGAAAAAAAAAAGAAGAAGAAGAGAGAGAAAAGAAAGAAAAATGAGGGGCAAAAAGGCCAAGCCCGGGTGAAAAGAGACGCAAAGAGGGCCAGGTTCGGGTTATAAAGAACCCGTCGAGCCCAATTATATGAGGCGTATATAGTATATACGCGAGTGCAAATTTGAAAATATTATGCCAGGTGTATATATTATATACGCCAAGGCAAACATGAACACTTTTCTGCCCGGCGTATATATTATATACGCCCAGGAAAAATTTCAAAATATTTTGCCAGGCGTATACAATATATACGCTCAATTAAAAAAAAAAAAGAAAATGCAGGGAAGTGTGGCTCCCCTCACATTGGTCCATTCGTTTTTACTTCCCCAAGGGAGGAACGGATTTCGCTTAGCCTACTTTTTTATCTCGAGGTAGCCTACAGGTGAGCCCGCTCACACACTCATGGGAAACCCTCGGATGACGCGGTATCCGTGGGTCATATGCGAAGAGTCACATGCGGGCTCAACCCCATTATTGGAGGGGCTCCGGCCCGCTTCATGCCAAGGAAAAGGAAACCATAAAAGTAGAGAGATAACCAAACGAAGCATTCATATAAACCATGAAAATCATAAAACCATCCAAAAAATTGTTGTTTAAATTTTTTTTTTTACATATCCCCCAATAAATCAAAGTCTAAACTTTTTCATTGTTTCAAATTTTTAGAAAATAAACTAGTCCTGGGCTGCCCCCTTTGACTTCTTCCGGCGTCGGGTCGCGCTTTGAAAAGTATGGGTCTCTCCCACTCGATTCCACGCCTGAGAGATGCGGCCGAGCAGAGAGCGCGACTCCTTTTCGCGAGCACGCTGCATAAGCACACCAGAGGCCGTCAGGTAGAGAAACAAGCAGAAAGCAAATAAGAAAATGATTAGGCGTGGTCAGTATTCACTCACCACTTCAGCCTCCCTAAGCCCGATAATGTTGCGGTAGTATTCGGCTTGGTTCACGACCGACTCATAATTCTTCACAGCAAAACAAAAAAAAAGAGGAAAAGAGAGGTGTCAGTCACACAAGTCATCGACATAATCTAAGAAAACAGAAGAGCAATGTAACAAGGGAGAGGTTACCCCAGGGATCAACTCAGGGGGTGGGATCTGAATAGCTTCAGCAAATATGTGTGCCTTCTCAGCCACATCGGCACACATACGCGACAGAAAGGCATCGTCCAAGCGCTTAAAAGTCCCCTAGACCTTAGTTGGCGAACTGCCGGAAGCACCAGCACCAGAAGGGTCAGAAGGTCCAGCACTGGTAGCCTCATCAGGAGCAGCTGCCTCATCCCCCTCATCAGAATCGTCACCATGCCCAAACTACAGAGAGAAACAATTTTTGTTCAAATAGCAGGGTAATCATGGCAACCACGAGAAGGCTACTAAATAGAAAGAGGAAAGAATATTACCTAAGATCGTGGACCACCAAAGGCCAAAAAGTTGGCACCACGAGGCATGAACGGGGACAAAAAGCGATAGAGGGAGACTCATACCACGTCGATATCCCGAGGAAGAAAGTCATCAATGGGGACCCCATGGTAGAGAAAGCGAGCGGTAAGCACTTCGGTGGAGCCTTCAGGAGCCAACACATCGGCTGGAGGAGCTTGGGCACAGCGAAAAGAGGATGGTACTGATGAACCACCCTCTCTCCTAGGTAATAGGCCTAGCCCTGGACCCATAGAAGAAAATGATGCATCAATCTAACAAAAAATGAGAAGGACCCACTACAGCCAGGCTCCAGAAGGGAGATCCGACGTAGGGGTCAAGGATGACCTGCTCAGAAATAAAAAGGAGGAGGGATGTGTACATTTGGTCAGAACCCACATCACAAAAGAGCAATCAAATTTGTAAAGAGAGAAATTGGTATACCTGCTCAGGGATCAACAGATAAAACTGGGAGCGCAGCCCTAACTCCAGATGTTTCATGCCTACGTCCCGACAGCAGTTCGCGTGCCAATTGCTCATAAGGGGGAACGTAGGAACTTCGGAGAGAAGCAGAGGGCGACCAGGTTGGAAATGC
Source organism: Chloranthus sessilifolius (assembly GCA_021018995.1). Classification (NCBI taxonomy): domain Eukaryota; kingdom Viridiplantae; phylum Streptophyta; class Magnoliopsida; order Chloranthales; family Chloranthaceae; genus Chloranthus; species Chloranthus sessilifolius. The sequence continues at coordinate 73,014,668 of CM037592.1, read as the reverse complement.
AGATACCCCCAAACCTGAGAAAGCAAGCAGATAGAAACAAATATGCCACAAAAAGGAAAAGTCAGATAAATTGAGACCAAAGGATAAAATACCTCAAGTGCGGGTCAAAAGCCCACAACAGAGCTGGACTCCCCAAGTACGGCTCGCACCAAGCTAGAACTGAGCACCGCATAACCAGCACCGCCCCAATTAAACCGATGCACTGTGTCCCAATTCACCATAAGACTAAGAAGGGATAATGAGACCCGCCCTCTGCTAGTATTTAAAAGAAGAGTCTTGCCCAAAAGAAACAGCAGAGAAATACGGGCTAGCATCAGTGCACGCTCAGGCTCAAGTTAAATGATCGCATCGGCCTGGCCCAGATCCACTAACTCATCAGGCTCGAACAAACCAACCAGGCAAGATAACTTGACTACGGAACCACGAACGTTCTCGGAGGTTGGGTAGCCCCTATCAGCCGAGTCACCTCCTCCCTATCAGGCGTGCGGGTAGGTGTCACTGGCACCCCTCCAATGCGAACCCCAGTAATCATGGACCAGTCTGCGGGTGTAAGGGTCATCTCAGCCATGGCCATATGAAACGTCATGGTCTCAGGGCGAAAGCATTCTATTAGGGCCTTCACATAGGCCGTGTCGGCCCTCACTGCGGGGCATGAAATAAAATCCCCAAAACCGGCTTGTGCAAGCAGGTCCTTCACCATTGGGGGAAGATAGAGCACGAGGCACTGGATATCGAACCAGCCACCCCATAACATGATGTGTGGTAATGGCTGCAAACAAAAGGGATCTGTCAAATAGGAGCAAAGTGGTATAATAAAGGCATCAAAGGAAAAGAAAAAGGGCTCATCTGTTTACCTAGCTAGCGATCCCGAAGTTGGAGATGTGGGTGTGCTGACAATGGAGAAGGCCAATGCGGGCGGCTTCACCTTGCATTTCGTACCAGGGTTGAGAGGAGCGCTGTGAAACGATAAATTACTCTCCATGAGGACCATAGGCCATCTCTGGCCCCTCCTGTGGATCCTGCCCTTCGTCGCCGGACATCTGAAAATATAGAACACATCAGTATAAGAAAGGGCTGCTAAAAAAAAAGAAAAAGAGAAAAATAACAAAAAAGAAAAAAAAAATGCACTAATCCATAAAAAAAAATGAATGAAAAATGAATGATGATGAATAATGATGAAAATGAATGGAAAAAAAGAGAGGAGCATAGGTCTAAGGAATCACATATACTAAAAAAAAAAGGGGGGGCATTAATCTTTCACCACAACAAGGAAGAACATCAAGCATTTCAAACAAAAAAAAAGGGAGAAAAATAACAAAAAGGCAAACAACAAAAAAAGAGAAGAAAAAAAAGAAAAAGAAGGGGGCACTAATCTGTCATGAAAGGAAAGAAACAAATAAGAAAGAAAGAAAAAAAATGATGATGATGGATGATAAATGATGATGATATAATAATAATTAAAAAGAAGAGGGTGAATGATAAAAGATGGATGATGATATAATAAAAAAAAAAAACGAATAATGAAAAAAAAAAGAAAAAAAGAGAGGAGCATAGGCATAAGGAATAACATACAGTTGAGAAAAAGCATTAATCTTTCACCACGAAAAAGAAGAACATCAAGCATTTCCAAAAAAAAAATAGCAACATCATTATCAAAATTCAAAGGAAAGACGAAAGAATGGTTGGTGATTACCTTCAATAGGAGGAGAAATAGATCCAAAAATCGGCGGAGAGTGAACGCTTTTAATCGGTACGCACGACTCCCTGTGATAGAACTCAAGCAGGATCAAATGCAAAAACCGTAGGGGACTGTCCCGGGCTTGAGAAAGAGGGGGGGAACAAGATAGAATTTGAAAGAGAGGGCCCCTTTTGTGCTCGGGCTCGGGCAGTTTTAAAATTGGCAAAGTTTTTGTCAGGCGTATATAATATATACGCTCGGCTATTTTTTCTGCAGATTTGCCATGCATATATATTATATACGCCCAGCCAATTTGGCTTTGAGACCCGACGGGCTCTCTGTATGCTCTAAGATCAAGGCCCGGTCCCTCTTAAAGCCCACGTATCACCGGGCAATAGTGCACACACCCCCAAATAGCCCTTCGAGCTCCCTTTGATTGGCCTAAAGGGATCGTGCTACAGTAAACGGATCTAGATCTGTGAGCGCCCGCCGAGTGCCCCCATAAAATCATAAAATCATTAAAAAAAAAATAAAAAATAAAAGAGACTCACAATAACAAAAAAGAGAAAAAGGAAAAATCCTGAATCACGACACTAGTTCTCAAAAGAGCGTCGCAACGCCTGTTTGCCCCACTCCGAGAGCCGTGTTAAAACAATTCAGAATGATCAGGTTCACCCAAAATTTCTCAAACCCTATTTTACACAGGGACACCTCATACCTGATCCGACAGGCAGATAATTTTACTCATCTCTGGTCACTGTTCCCTAAAACATTCCCCAGGAGTCAGGGCCTGACCTGGTAGGCAAATAAACTCATCCACCACCGGTCGCTCCAGGGAACACACACCTAGCCCAAAATCTTCCCTAGTTAGAAACAAGACCTGATCCGACAGGCAAACCAAGGACCTATCACCAGAATGCGCACGTCCTTGAGGTATATCAGCATGGCAAGTTGATCTGCCTAAGAATACATGCGAAAATAAAAACAGTTTGAGCATGCTCAAAGTTTCGATCTGACATGTGCAAAAAAAAGAAATAGAAGAGAGAAAAAGAAAAAGAAAAAAAGGAGAAGGTTTAGAATAACAACCTACTGTTATGTAATAAAAATCCTGAGTAGGTTGACCCCACCTTCCAAGCTTTGGCTCTGATCATCCACCTTCTGATCTATGATTGACCAACAGTGCACCCGACTTCAGACCATTCAAAAAGTTTATTGTTAGTTGAAACTGACCCGTCAAAAATGAAATTACACCCAACCAAACTATGTGCAAACATACAGACCGAAGGGCTCATTCCCTTTTATTTCCTTTCACACAGGCTTAAAACCTGTATAGGCACAATGTCCCTGTTGAATGTACGCACTTGCGTCTGGGTTTCCGCAGGATGGTCGTTTATCCTCGTAAATTATATCTTAGGGTCGAGGCTTCCGTCCGCGCCTATTTGCTGCTTATCGCCCCTGATGGGTGTCTGTCTGTGTATAGTTAGTAAGATGTGATTTCATTAGGGATGCAGGCTAGAATTCACCATCTCTTTCGATGGATGTTCAGTCCTAGCCCGATCTTTTTTTAGCTTTGTCTTGATTTAAGGCACTCCAATTCGTGTGAATCAGGAGTACCTCACCATCGGAACATGCACATCCCCAAGGTGTACCTATCCCCAGCAGAGCGGACGAACTCGTAAAGCGTGTCAACTGGCATTTGATTCACTTAAAGAGTTGTGCAAGAATAAAATTGACAGAGGTCCTTGAGCTTTGCTTAAAGGCCTCAAAACAAAAGAAAATTTTGAAAATAACACATAAAAATTTACTCTGAAAATGGGCATGCATTCCCAAGAAGTGTTGCGACATCAATATTCACTCCACTCGGGCAAATCATGCTAAAGAAACCTCGAGGTTAATGGGTTCACCCAGAAACTCTAAGCCTTACCTAGGTAAGGGCACCCGTGGCCAATCCAATGGAGCTGTCAATACCCCATTGGATTGGACACATTGTTTTGGCCTTCGCCTTGAGTACTTCGCGTCGATTCCGAAGCATAGATCGATCACCCCATTTCATGGCGCTGTCTGGTTTAGATTAATACTCAACATCACAAATCTAAAATCTCCCTCAGGAAGTGGATGATATCCCGGCTAGTGGGCTTACACTTTTTGTGATCGTCGTAGTTATGCCCAGTAATGTCGCAATGTGCTTGGGGACTGTTAGCTTTGAGGTACGGACGATATCCCGAAATGAGAGGGCTTACGTACACTCACCATCACCATGGATGTTTGAGAATTGAGTTGAACCAAGCGAACCCATCAAACATGCCTTGGACCTCTGCGAATGTCTCTTGTCTTTGGCATTCGATCATTAGTGATTGAATACCAAAGAGGGGCATCTGTAGACACCCAAATTCGGCCCAAGGCCCAATCAGTCTATACTAAGGGAAAGATGCACTCCTGTGCTTCTGGTGGCACCCCTGAACCCTTGGGAGTCTACCCCAACCCTTAGAGATCACCCTAAACCCATTAGAACCATTCCCCCAACCCTTAGAGATCACCCCTAAACCCTAGGATCCCTTCCCAGACTCAACTTAAACCCTTCTGAGCATTTTATGGGAGGAGAGCTACAAATTTTACACAGATCATTGCTGAGGATGAGCCATAAACCATTGGAAGGAGGACTTCTTTAGCTTTCCAATGGGCCAAAGATCACCCAATTTGGAGTTGTGGTTTGAAAGTTATGGCCGATTGAAGTTTCACATAAAATCATAACTTTTGTTCGAGCGTATGTATTAGATACGCCCAGCAAATTGGGCCCCATTTTGGTCAGGCGTATATATTATATACTCCTAGCATTTTTGGGTTAAATTTTGCCGGGCATATATAATACATACGCCCAGCATAGGTAGGGCCCACCGCAGACACCTACCTTCTCAAATCTCCTCTAGTTTTCATAGAAATCACTGTACATAACTAGGCGTATGTAATATATACGCCCAGCTTAGCTACAGTAACTGTCATCAAATGCTTGAATTTCCTCCATCTGGTTTAACCTTTTGACCATCCCCTTGGTTGAGGTGGGTGTCTTAAGGTTGGTTGCACCCCCTTTGAGCTTATTGGCAACCCTTAAGTCACCCATGGTCTCACCCCATCATCTGCCATTGAAATCAGTTTCCCAAACCCCTAGGACCCTTAAAACCTAGAAAACCTTAGATGGAAGATTACCTAATTGCTAAACCAATTAGCTCTTAAGTAACCCTCCAACCCACCTCCTCTCTATAACTAGAGAGGCCCCCCCTCTTCCCAAAGGGTTGAAAAATTAAGGTTGAAAGTTAAGCCTAAGAGAGAGAGCCCTAGTGAGAAAAATATATATTATTTTGCATTCTTCAACCAGAATTTTAGCATGCTTAGTTCACCCCTTTCAACCCATTTCAACCATTAGACCACCCCTTTTTTAGTCAAGCTTAGTCCCTAGCTTCATCCTACACTTCCTATCTACCGAATCCTAGCATTAGAACCTATTCCCCTACCGTTTAAGCCGTATAAAGCCATCGGAAGCACGCCAAAGTGAAGGTCTTTCACGGTGCAACAAGGGCCCGTGAGCTCCGGCTCACCCCTCTCTTCCTCTACCTTCTTGGTGTTTCCTCCGTCCAAGGATTCAAGCCGTTACGCCGCAGAAATTTTGGTTTGGCTCAAAGCTTGATAGGACTGTATTGCCTTCGGGCAAGGGGAAGCTCCGCCCATTTGTTTTTTTATTTTAGCCATAGATAGAGACCGCTACGTGCGGGTTGATCGGGTGCCTAAACCCTTCCCGATCGATAACCGAAGCCCCTACTCTAGAGCCTTTGGCAAAGACCGGTAAATCAGAGTCATATTTAGCACTTCGGTATTTAAAATATTGATTTAAAGGTTTCCCGGGTCACCAAAAGCTCCGAGTGGCGACTCTACAATTATTCCATCACGAGTGCATCGCAGCGATGAGTTCGAGAGAATCCATGGTCACACAAGGGCGCTTGGGGAAAGAGAGCTACACCCATGGACGTGGTGAAAACTTGATAGGGCGCCATGGGTAAAAAAGGAGATAAATAAAAATAAAGAAAAAAAAATTGAAAAAGAAAGGTTTGGACTGATTGAGAAGTTTGATGTTTGAGGAACCCTTTTGTTACTCTTCCTGTACCCTCTTGTCTAGCTGGGCCGCTCATGTTAGTTCAAGACGGGTCCCGACTAGAATGGTCTTTGTGAAACTGCACCGTCAAACGTATGACCTGAGGCAAGGAGAAAGGTTTGACTCAATCCAAAGGGATCAACGTTCCGGCCTTAGGTAAAATCCAGAAACTCACTCAGGTCCGACTGCATGAAAGAGTTCGACTATGCTCAAAATGGGACCCGTTACTCCGTCTCACTGTCAAGGCATAAAAAAAAAAATAAAAAAAAAAAACAAGAGAGCCAAAAACAAAAAATCAAGAAAAATTTAAATACCAAAAAATGTGCATATATTTCTACTCATATTTTTGCATCATATTTCAATCTCAAAAATGAAGAAAAATAACAAAAAATCTCCGAAAACAAAAATCCAAAAAAATATCTTGAAAATGAAAAAATGTAGGTAGAAATATACTTTTTCTTTTGTTATTTAGGATGCATTCTCTTTATATGTATAAACAAAAAAGGGACTGACCTATTCTCGAGAATATGCAGGAACATCACACAGTCCAAAGCCTCGAAGGGGGCAACTTCTCAGCGATGGACAAATCAGATGAAGCATCTCACCACTGATGTCAGGTCTATTAAAAAAAAAAGAGAAAAATATTTTGAAAAAGAAAGAATAAATCTGTGCTTCCCCACAGAGCTACGCACATGCATGTTCTGATACGATAAAATGTCGATATTTTATCAGCAACACCACTGTGCTATAGTAACATCCTAAGTCTAAGGCACGCCATAGATTATGGATCCTACTTCAAGGAAGGAGCAACGATGTCAGTCTCAATCAAATAGTCAATGTTTTGATCGAGTCGACTCCACTGCTAAATCTTTGCGATGAGCGCTCTGTTTTGGATTCATGTGAACTCTAGTGTCTTTCGCTTCAGATTTGTTGGAACAGGTCAATCGTTGGTAGAGACCAACCTGTTGAGAATGAGATCACGTATCAATCAGACTCTGTGCAGCCATGCATCCGAAAGGGTTCATTTCCCCTTTATTTTCTATAGGCTTAAAACCTGTATTGACAGCAGTATCCCTGTAAAGTATACGCCATGAGTCTGGGTATCCGTATGATGGTCATTTATTCCCGTAAATTATAGCTGAGCAAGTTCGGGTCGGGGCTTCCATCGCCTTTGTTGTTACTTATTGCCCCTGATGGGTGCATGATTATGCATAGTTGAATGAGGCTTATGATCATTATTAGAATGAGGCTTATGATCATTGTTAGCAGAGACCATCCCTTTAGGGGGATACCCAATGTTTTGCTAAACCTAATCATGATAGTTGAAGCTGGATGCTCTAGGTCATATTGATCCGGGGCACATCTTCGAAAATGGCATGTCCTCCCAAAAAGCATTGCGACCTCTATTCGCTCCACTCAGGTAGTCATGCTAAATAAACTTTGGGATCGATGGTGATTCTTTTGAGGGGTTCAGGGATTACTGTTGACACATCATACTGAAAGCGATGAAGATCTGTGTCTTCAGCTGTATGTGGCACATCCAACACTTAAGGTTCTTGATGTTGTGTGTGACTTTATCTCCTTCCTCTTGTCCCTCAGCTTAAATGGTGATGACCTTCTGATCTGATATGAATCTGAGCTTTTGGTGCAAGGTTGAAGGTATTGCCCTGATTTCATGCAGCCATGGGCTTCTAAGCAGCAGATTGAAGGTGGATTTGATGCCCATAACTTGGAAGGGGATGGAGATGGTCATTGGCCCAACGGTGAGCTCAAGATTGACTTCTCGCATTATTTCCTTCCTTATGTTATTGAATCCTCTCGCGCTTGTTTTGGCTAGCTTGAACGTGGAGGGATCCACCCCTATCCTAGTTATAGTTCTTAGAGGCCACACATTTAATGTTGATTTGTTATCTATCAATACTAATGGGATCATGAAGTCTCTTCCTTCTACTGTGATGTTGAAGGGTTTGGAATGATTGTTTTCCTCATTCGAAAGATCGACGTCTAAAAATGAGATGGCGTTAGAGCTATTACCTGCCCGATTATTTGCCCTACCTCATCTAGGGACACTTTGCTAGATACATGTGCATCTTTCAATGCTCCCAATAGAGCCTGGTAGTAGAGCGGAGACGTCATTAGTAGGTCCCAGTCGGTGATGTGAGCCGGCGTTCTTTTAAACTGTGTTTCCAACAAGTATTCCCGACTCATTTTTTCAAATGGGTGCACTGCTAGGGGTTCCTTTCTCTCTTCCAACTAGGCTAGTATCGGTACGTCGGGTTGCATAGAGATCCTCCCAAATTGTGTAATGAAACCAACTGCCCCGTCTCTACTGCTGCCCGTATTGATGTCTGTCTGATTGTAATTGAGTGGGATCTGGTGGGGGGTCATAGGTCGGTTTGGGGATCTGAATCAGGTTAGCCAAGGGTGTCGAGGGCTCCTGGATTGGTGGTGTCGGGTAACTGGACAAGACATGGTTAAGTTTTGCTAGAGGAGGATAGGTTGGAGGAGTGGCAAAAGTAGGCCAAATGGGGTCTATGGAAATCATGGATAACTGCATTGGTTGTGATGTGGCGGAGTGAGGCCAATGGTAGCTAATTGGTGCCAGAGGGGGGGGGGGTGGGGAAAGACTAGGCATCAAGTAATTGGTAGGGGTTGTTGTTGCATACGATTGATATGGAGATACCCTGGATTGAACATTATCAATGGGAGCTGGTGCTAGAAAATACATCCTTAGATCTAAGGGTTTTGCTAAGGGTGTTAGATTAGGGAAGTAATCAGCCAAGTTTAAGGGGGCTCGATTACTCCTATGTTCCCATCTTCATGATTTCCTTGCTTCGGTGCTATGAAGTTCTCCCTGACATTGATATATTCTAAAGGATCAAACTCTTCCTTGTTTTCTTCTATCATATTGATAGTGGGCCTTGGGCCCATTCCTCTTGGTGGATGCGGTGGTAATGGAACCCGATGGATGTTTGCATGCTGATTTGCCGAGGGAAGTGCCTGAGGGATGATTTTCCTGGCTTCTATCAGATCATGTATTGCATGCTTCAGGGGGAAGTATCGAATAGTAGGGTGACCTGGTCCTTGGTGGAAATTGCAATGAGTATTGGGATTGAATTTGGTGGTGGGCATAGTTGGAATGGTATGATAAGTCCTTTTTCAACCAACAACGGTAATGGGATGTTCAAGGATTACCCTAATGGCTTAAAAACTCGATTGAATCAGGCCCTTCTTCGTTCTGGGGTCACCTGTGCCCCTTGCCCATTGTCTGTTCTCTATACTGGTTCGAATCATGCTGAGGCTGGCTATGCTGCCTTAAATGGGAATGGGGCTATACTGGCATGGTGCTTTTCGAGATCATCTTGATTTGCTCAGCGTCGAGTATTCGGTTTCTTACTTGGGCTGCCAAGGCTCTCCATCTACCCAGGTAGTCGCTAAATGTTTCATTGGGCTTCTGCTTTAGCCGAGATAGATAGAATTTGTGGGGCTCGATGTCTATGTTATAGACATACTGTTCCTGGAATAGGTGTGTCAGATCTTTCCATGTTTTAATCATAGATGGTTCAAGGGAAGTGAACCATCTCAAAGCTGGGCCCACGAGGATCTTCTGGAACACATTGATGAGGAGTCGTCCGTCTCCGCCGTGCTGGCACATGTCCCCACATTAGGACTAGAGGTGTGCAATAGGGTTACCCATGCCATTGTATTTGCCAAATGTTGGCATTTGAGCTTTGGGGGTAAAGGTACCTCTGCAAATACGCATAGGTCAAAAAAATTGGTGGCATGAATTTCAGCTCCACCCATCTTCATCAGCTATTTTTAGATCTTGTGCACCTATTCTTTTAATAGCTTTGACTCTTTGAATGTGGGTGGGTCCCTCAACATGCTGTCTCCATTCACTTTGTCCTGCCTGTGACTTGGTCAATACGGGTTGTGAGGGGATGAAATTGGTAAATGCCCTCATGTAGGTTGCACTGTTCCGATCCTCATCCTCCTCATGTTGGTTACTTACATCAATAACCGGGGGATGAATAGGATTTATTAGACTTTGGAAGGTTTGGGAAAATGTATAGTGATGCCATTGTGAGTGGGGGACGAGTTGCTGGGTGATTTAGGGGTAAAGGGTTGGGTGCCATTGTGCTTGGTGGGGGTTTTGCTGATTGGGTTGGGAGGATTTGTAAACTGTTGTGGGTTGGAGGTTTGTGATGGGTTTCCATGTTGGGATGGGTATGACGGATGTGGATAAATGGGGCTCATTCCAATTTGATGGGTGGGATGAGAGGAGTTTATTGTTTGAGGGGGAATGGGGGTTTGTTGGGGGTGAATGTAAGTGAGAAATTGAAGAATTTGTGGAGGGTTTGAGAATGTGTGGCCCTTGGGTTTGGTCCGTGATGGGCTTGGGATTGGGTATTGGGTCTTTGAGGTGTGCTTGCATGGTCCCATGGCTGATGTTGGGTGTTTTGGGTGGTATGGACTATGGGAGGCTGATTGGAATTTTGGGGGAATGGGGTGTGGAGATTTTGAAGGGTTTGATTGGGGATTTGAGGATGTTTGGGGTGAGTCAGGGAGGATTTGGGAAGCCTTCCATGCGGTGTAAGCCCTCATCATGTCCTCCTTCATGGACATGGGGTCGGGTATGGGGTTGGAAGGGGATGGCTCACCTTATTAGGGGGATGCATAGGAGAAAAAATAGGCATGATCTGGGTAGATGGGGGAAAATTGGTCATGACTTGAGTAGGTGTAGATGGAAAATTGGGCATGACCTAGGTAGAGGTGGGGAAATTGAGCATGGTTTGTGGGGATGGGGGGAAAATTGGGCATGTGTTGGGTTATAAAAAGGGGGCATTTTGGAATGATATGGAATGAAAGGGAAGTGTATTTGAATTGGATGTGGGAGGAAAGTGGGGATGTATGTGGGGTGGATGAGGGAAAATTAGGTGTAGTTAAAGTGGAGGGATGGGAAAAATTGGGCATGGCTTGGGTTGGTGTATGGGAAAAATAGGGTACGTGTTGGGTGGATGTGGAGAATTGGGGTGGATTTTGGTTTGATGTCGATGAAAACATGGGCATGGTTTTGATGGATGGGGGAGAATTGAGCATAGTTTGATTGGAAGTGGAGGGAAAATGGGACATATTTTGGGTGGATGTGTGGGAAAAGTGGGGTGGTTGTGGGAGGAAAATGGGGTGGAAATGTGGAGGGAAAATGAGGTGGATTTAGAGTAGTGGTGGAGGAAAAAATGGGTGTGCCGTATGGTCCGGTGAGGTTGAATCGGGATTGGGCGGGGGAATCGAATATGGGTATATCCTATAAATGGGAATGTGTTGGGGAATGTGGTGGGGATGAATCGGGGTCAGCATAAGCCGGATCAACCACCAAAGACATGGCTTGGCAGCGGGTCGGGTATGGATTCCTCAGGTAAGGCTAGAACACTTTCTTCATCCTTCCCCTATGTGATGATGGAGGGCAAGGCAATGCCATGGTTCTAGCACCACAATCCCTTTTTTTTTTTCGGATTTTGATTTTTCTTCATTAATTTTTTTGGATTTTTTTTTTATCTAAAAATTTAAACCTTCTTACGATGCTTTTCTAGGGCCTTGGAACTCCCATTTCCAGTGGCGTTCACAACCCTAATATCTCCCACGACGGGATCCTGATGCGTTTCAGAAGAATCAAGGGGAGCCCCTTGATCTATGTGAAGGGACAAAAATCATGAGACAACCCGATCCCTCGGAAGAGTCAATAAGAGGGCGGCCTCTTTTGACCGGCAAGGGCATTTTGGGCGTCAAAGTGTGGGATTTATCAAGAGTACAAAAATTGTTGATCGGGGTGTCTAGGAATGGTGGAAAAAGGCCTCAGATTTGGGTTGCTTGAGCGTGAACAGGCTAGCGTATATATATATATATATTATATATGCCAGGCCAAATTTTATATTTTTATATACATGCTAGGCTAAAAATTTTATTATACATGCTAGGCTTAGTGTGTTTATTATACATGCTAGGCTTAGTGTGTTTATTATACATGCTAGGCTAAAAATTTTATATTTTTATATTTTGGATAGTCGCAGCAGACCCGTATTGGTCTATTTTTTTGGGTTTTCCGGAAGCAGTGCTTCTGGGGACTATTTTTTCTTGTTATTTTGGGTCCTTCCTCACCGTAGATAGGGATACAAGGCTATTTCAGTGTATTCTAACACGCTTCCCCCAAGGGTTTTAGGCTTTGTAACTAGATCGGTCACCCAACCGATATACCTTCCGCATGAATGCCTTCTCAGATACTGGATGGGGTGGTTCCTTTCGAGATCATCACTACTATGGTTTCCGTTCTACCGGGAATTGGGACGAGTGTATCGCTACCTATTTCCCACATATGCAATCATGGGCTCTCGCGAGTCCGTCGCGATGATGCGCTCGTTTAATAAAAAAACTAGAGTCGCCACCTGAAACTTTTGGTGTCCCGGGAAACCTCAAATCAATATTCAATACACCGAAGTGTCAAATATGACTCTGATTCACCGGTCTAACGCCAAAGGCTCTTGGGTAGGGGCTTCAGTTATCAATCAAGAAGGTGTTAGGCAATCGATCAACCCGCTCGAAAGAGGTCTCTACTTACGGCCTAAATGAAAGAAAAATAAAAATGAAAAGAGCACTTCCTCTGACCCGAAGGCACTTGGATCCTATTTGTGCCCCTTTGCAATTGCCGAGATTTTGGTGGGGTAATGGCGTAAATTCAAGGACAAAGGAAAAGCTAAGAAGGTAGAGGAGTAGAGGGGAGAGCCGGAGGTGTCGGGCCCTTGTAGCACACTTGTGGACCTTCGCATAGGTGCAATTGATAAGCTTCCGGTGGAAGAGTGGGTTCTAACCTCTAACGCTTCCTAGCTAAGGGGTAGGAGAGGAAGGCTAGGGGGTAGCTCTCACCTAAACATAGAGATTTTTGATGAAAGGTGGGGTCTCAAGGAGACTTTGAAGTTCTGGAATTTGTATGAAAATGGTGCACCAAAAGGGAGGAAAGCTTTCTCTTAATCTCTTCTCTCTTTTAGATTTTTTTTCAAACCTTAAGAAAAGGAGGGGTGGCTCTCTATTTATAGGAAAAAGGGAGGTTAGGAGGGTGCTTATGGGCTAGTTAGGGTTAGCAATTAGGTAATCCCTACATCTAAGGTATCCTAGGTTTTTAAGGTTATGGATGTGTGAGAATAGGTTCAATGGTAGATGATAGGGTGAGGTTTCAAATGACTAGAGGGTTGCAAATAGGGTAAACAGGGGTGCAACAGTCCTAATGAAACCCACCCTAAATATTGAGATGGTAAACAAGTCAAACCCCAAAAGTGAAATTCAGGCAAAAACCAACAGTTACTGTAGCTAAGCTTGGCATGTGTATTACACACGCCATGTATGCCTCAACCAGGTTCAATTTTCAGACCTTTTTTGGATTGTCGTAACTTTTGAAGTGCAGCTCGGATTGGGGTGATTCTTAGCTTGTTGGAAAACTGGGGACCTCTACTTTTCAATAGTATAAGATTCCATCTCAGTAGAGGTCCCCACCAACCTTGACACATCTCACTCGAACCATTGCCTGGGAGGATAAGCTAAGCGTTTGGAGAGGTTTCTGAAGGTTGGGGGGTAATTCCTAAGGGTTTGGATAAGTTCCTAAGGGTTTGTGACGGTTCCTAAGCGTACAGGGGATGCTATCGGAAGCTCGAGGGGGTACGCCTCTCTTGATGCATGTTTTGATTGGGCCTTAGGCCAAATTTGGGTGTCACAAATGCCCCTCTTTGGTATCCAATCACTAATGACAGAATGCCAAAGACAGGAGACATCTGAAGAGGCCTAAGGCATCACTGACGGGTTCGCCGTATTTTGAACGAACCTCAAACATCAGGTGGTTATATGGTGAGCAAACGAAAGCCTTGTATGTAAGGAAAATCATCAGTTTCTCAAGGTTATCAGTTCCCAAGCGCTTAGCGATATTACTGGGCATAACCGAGAAGGAGCGAGTTGCGAAAGCCCAATATGCTGGGAAAAAAATCCGCTTCTAGAGATGATTGTAGATGTTTGATGCTCAAGTTTCATTATGAATAAAAAAGTTCTTTGAGTGAGAGGGTGATCAACCCATACCTAAAGATAGGCACGCGACAAATGCGCAAAGGTCCACAGCTTGTGTCCAATCATACGAGGCATTGATTGCCCCATTTGACCAGCTACAGGTGCCCCTGCGTGAAGCAGGGTTCGAAGTCTTTGGGCGTACCCACCAATCCTGAAGTTAATTTAGCACGACTACCTGAGCGAAGTGAATTGATGTCACAACAATTTTTGGGAGCATGTGCCGCTTTTTGAGAGACTTATGCATATGTGCATTTATTTCTTGTTATTTTATGCGAATTTTTTATTATTTTCATGTGGAAATTTTTTGGAATTTTTGTTATTTTATGTGGAACCTTTTTAAAAATTTTGTTATTTTATGTGGAATTCTTTTTTTGGATTTTTTTTATTTTTGTATGTTTGGGATGCTCATTGATTCCGAAGCACTTATTCTAGCCCAGCCTCCCGAGTAGGTCAAATGGAGATTGACATGCCATTCCGGGGGCGTGTGCACCACTTCGGGCCTGAGGAGGATCAAGGTTGGTGTGTACAGCACACATGCAAAGCATAACTTGGCCAGGAAGAGCCTGGGGTGTGTATTATACATGCCAGGCCAAGTTGGGCCAGGTTTGGCTTGGCATGTATATTACACACGCCAAGTTATCTCGGGGTCAAAACATGCCTGGTGTGTGTTTTATACATACCAAGCCAAAACTGGGGGGCTTTTAAAACATCTGAGCCCGAGCCAAAAGGGATTATTTTCAAAATCTATTCCTCCCCCCTTCTCTAAACTGAAACGGAACTTCCCCCTAGGGTTCATTTGGATCGATTTGAACCGCGTTTCATTGTTGTTGTTCGCTCTTGCCGATTAAACACACATTCTATGCCGGATCAGGGAACTATTTTCTTGAAGGTAATCATTGTTTAACTTCATTCTATTTTGATTTTTCTTAAATAATTTACAATTTGTTTAGGATTTTCATTTTTTTAGATGATGAATGAGTGATTCTTTTTGCAAGTATGATTATTTATGACTAATTTTACTTCTTCCATGTGCATTGGCCTTGATTATGAGCGGAGATGTGATTTTTTAGTGATGCCCTATTCTTTTTCTCCATTTGTTGATATGATTAGGGGCCTTTCTTTCCTGTCTTTTCTATGGATCTAGATGTTTTTTTATTTGTTTGTGCCATGCATGATGATGATGTATATATATATATATATTTTGTTTTTGCATGTTTATTGTGTATATATTTTTGGATTTTTTGTTTGTTAGAAAGAAGAAAAGCTTTCTTTCCCTTTTTTTGTATGCTTTGCTTTTCTTCTCTTTTTTTTTTTTTTGTTTGTTTTTTCCCTTTTGTTTGCCTTTTTTCTCTTTCTTTTTATTATTTTTCTGCCTTTTCTTCTTCTCTCTCTTTTTTTGAAATGTGGGGGTTTCGGGTCTCACCCTCCTTTTTTTTATGTATTTCTTAGAAATGATGATGATTTAAGATTTTTTGATGTATATCTTAGAAATGATGGTAATTTAAGATTGATGGAAAATAAGGGGGGTATACTTACCTTCTTTTGGCTTCTAGCAATTGGTTTCTCGCTACTGACATATCTTACGATTGTTGCTTGTGTATGTCTCAGAATGTCGAGCGAGGAAGAGTATGGGCAAGAGGAGGGACCAACGGTGTTCTACGGTCCCTGTGGGGAGCAGTTTGTTGTAGTGCATCGCTCCTCCCAGCCTTGGTACGAAATGCAGGGCAAAGCGGCTCGTACCAGTCTACTCAATCAACAACACACCCATATCTCAAATTTTGGGATCACTAACAAGGTAAGAAGATAAGTTTTATTTTGCCGCCTTGTCTTTTCTTCGCATGAGCTTGCTTTATCCTCGAAATCTGACACCTCCATATTTTGGCATAGGATCTGCCATCAATTATGTTCCGTGGAGGTTGGCTCGACCTCTAGCGCCTCTACCGCTATCTCCCTCCGGTGGTGATGTTTCTCCTTGCTCAGGCGGGTTTTGGGGATTTCCTTTCGTGCCTTGCTATGAGGGGCAACTCGGGCTATGTGAAGGCCTTAATTGAACGTTTTCGGCCTGAGACTATGACTTTCCACATGGCGACGCTTGAGATGACTATTACCCCCGTTGATTGGTCGATGATTATGGGGATTAGGATTGGGGGCACACTGGTGACCAACCTTCGTGTACTGGGTCGAGATGAGGTGGTTCGATTAATCGGGGACTATCCCTCCTCTCAGCACAAGAATGACCTCTGCTGTTAAATTATCTTGGTTGGCCAATTTGTTTAGTGAGCACAAGTTGGTGGATCTGGGCCAGCAGGATGCGGATATTCTCATTGAGCCTAAGCATGCCCTGATGTTGGCTCGCATCGCGCTCCTCTTCCCCCTAGGCAAGAGCCTTTTTGCAAATGCTAGCGGTGGCTGGGTTTCATTATCCTTGCTTAGTCTCATGAGAAATTAGGATGGCGTGCACCGATACAACTGGGGTGGGGCTGGATATGCCGTGTTGATGTCTAGCCTACCGCGAGCCACAGTTGGGGGCATAGCTTCTGTTGTTGGTTTTTGGCCTGTGATTGAGGTAACCCTTGTCTCTTTCACTTCTTTTGGTTTATTGGCTAGTCATTCATCCTGCATCTGACACACTTTTAATGTTTACTATCCTTTTTAGATTTTGATGTACCTGCACTTCCAACCCTGGTGCCCTCTTCTTTTCTTTGAGGTCTACACATATTCGCTTATGAGCAACTGGCACAAGAATCGCCATCGGGAAGTCGGAATGAAGCATTTGGAGATGGGACTGAGGTCTCAATCTGACTTGTTGATTCTGGAGCAGGTATGGCTATATCTTTCTTTTTCTTGCTCAGAGTTTCCCTTTTATGCACCTGTTGGGTTGATCAGACGCTTTTCTGTCTGGGCAGGTTATCTATGACCCTTATGTAGGTTCTCCCTTCTGGGATCGAGCCGTCGTGGGTCCGTCCTGCTTCTTCATTGACCACCGCATCATTTTCTTTTACGGGGCTTGGGCTCGGGCATACTACCTAGGAGAGAGAGTGGTTCATCAGTTTCGAGACCACTTTGTTGTGCCACATGCTCCTCCCGTAGATGTTATGGCTCCTGAGGGTACCATTGAGGAGCTCTCTATCAGATTTCTCCTTCCTATGGTCCCTATTGATGACCTTCTCGTGCATGGGGGATACCAGCTGTGGTATGAGTCGTTGCCCTACTGGTCCACTCTTCCCCGATTTGTTCCTGGTGCTAACTTCTTGGCTTTTAGTGGCCCGCGATCTCAGGTAGCTCTCCTTTTTAGGCAAGTTTCTAATGGTTCTGATTCAATTTTTTTGTTTGCCTCTATTGACTGAAACCCTGCTTCTTTTCACAGTTTGAATGGGGAGACAATTCTGATGACGAAGATGAAGCAGCGGCAGGTTCTGTTGAGGCCACAAGTGTCGGTCCTTCAGACCCCTTTGATGCAGGTGCCTCAGGTAGCTCCACTGCCGAGGTTCAGGGGACCTTCAGACGCCTTGATGATGAAGCAATCCGGGTTCTTCCATCCGAATTAGTCCCAGGGGTGAGTTTTCTTTCCCATACATTTTCTTTTCAAAGAAATGTTTGTCTTTTGCACTTATGGCCCTTATAGCTGATACCTCTCTCCTTTGTGCAGAACTACGAGTCGTTCATGAATCAAGCCGAATATTATTGCAACATCGCTGGTCTTCAGGATGTAAAAATGGTTAGTGCTTTATACTTACTGGTTCCGATTACTGCCTCGCTATTTTATCTTTCGACTTACCTTGATTGATGACTTTGGATATGATTTGCAGCATGCTCATGAAAAGGAATCGTGCTCTTTGCTTAGCCAACTTTCTCAGGCGTGGTTCTGGGTTGGGGAGGTTCGGATGAATTACAGTACCTCGCGCCGTCATAAGAAATCTAAGGGTACTGCCAAGGATTAGGCCTGCTCTTCAGAAAATTTGAGACTTTTGACACACAGGTTTTTTTGGTTTTGGGAAGATGTAATGGATAATATGATACTTATGCTTTAGATGGTTTTCAGAATGAATGTTAGTGCTTTTTTTTTTTTTTTTTGTATACTCTGTTTCCTCCTTTGGCTTGTTGTAGTATACCGGATTGCTTGCAGGATGGACTTGATTAGTAAAGATGGCCTATGGGCTATGCTTTGATTAATTTCGGCCGATGCTTTCACCTTTAGGCAGATTGTTCCTGAGAGAAAAAAAGTTATATAATTGTTAGAGATTTTTTGATTCCTTGTATCCCAGTATGTGGTCCAGGGTGTTTCCCTAAGGTACATGGCAGGACATGCAGGTGGGCCGGCCAGGGGACTAGCTAAAATGACTTCCCCATCTCTCATTTTTCTCTTATGGGGGGGGGGCAGTAATAGTCTGGCGTATGTAATACACACGCCAGAGCAACTCTGGGAAAGTGTGGCTTGGCGTGTGTAATATACACGCCAGAGTAATTCTGGGAAAATTTTCTCTAGCGTGTGTAATACACATGCCGGTGCCATCAGGGGAAAGTGGGGCCTTTTAAGCCCGAGAATGCATTCTTTTCTCCTTTTATTCTAGACTTGGAATATTTTTGCTGTCCTTTTTTATTTTGATTGCCCAAGGGTGGGTCCATCGTCCTACATTGAATTGTATCTCGAGAACATCTTTGTATGACAATGGACCCGCTTTCCGACCCCGCTTCCCGTGGGGTGTCTAGGACCGCTATACTTCCTTCTTTGGGCAGGGGGCCCAATTTTTTAAAGAAATGGCTCGAAAGTTTGAATGAGAGCAAGCTCGCGGGTTTGGATCGGCTTGGATTGGCCCATCTCTTGTCTTTCCTTGAAGTTCCTCCATTCTAGGATTTCATTTACGCAGCGACTTCCTTTTGGGAAGTTGGCACCCAAAATGTTTTCCGTTTTGGAAATCGTGAGTTAACTCCTCTTGAGGAGCTCTACAATCTATCGGGTCTAAAGTTGCATAGAGACGTTGCCAGAGTACTGTAGAAACCAGGTTATGCTAAAGTAATCCTATCACCTTGGGCTTGAAGAAAAAAGAATATGAGAAAAGTCTCATCGGCGGGCTCACCAGGTGTTCGGTGAAATTCCTGAGAGAACTTTTTGTAGAGGAAAGCCTGCAAAAATTTTCGATTAAAAATCCTCATAATGTGAAGGCCTTTGCCCTTTTCCTTATCTCCGAGGTTCTTTTTTATACTAAGGGAGAGAGTTTCTCACTTGCACTTTGCGATGTCTTGGCAGAATTAGAGGGAGGCCGCTCTATGATGCATATCATTTCGACGGAGCTTTATCGCTGCCTTCGCTCTAGGCAAGGTGGAGGGCCTCCGAGGATGTCCTGTCTTGCTTCAAATTTAGCTTGGGGAGCATTTTGCTGTCATGGGACCCGTGCCCTGCTTCTATGTTGTTCGAGGTGAGGTGGCCCGCTGCTTTTTCGGTAGATGCCACATGCTTCAATAAGGGGATATAAAAGGGTTGAAGCTTTGGCTGGCAGAAGCTGAGCTGGTGTGGAGGCTTCCCTAGTTAGACAGGACTTTTTCAGTGGTTCGCTCTATGGAATACTAGGGCATCACCTTCCTTGGCTTGATCGACATCACTTACTATTTCCCATTCTGAGTGCTACGCCAGTTTGGTTGTTCTAAGTAGGTGCCCTGTGTGGCAACACCACCCTTATGCGACTTGATTTTCTCTCGGGGATCCCTTGGAGAATTGGATAGGATAATTGATCTCTGGGAAACGCATCAATCGATGTTCATGTGTGATCTAGAGCAAGGGGATTCATATTTGACCACTCTAGAGTACGAGGCTTGGCTACGGTCTGAGGGGTGCTCTGCTTGTCACTTGGATTAGCCCAAGTGTATTGACGTAGGAGGACCTTGGCTGAAGAAGGAGTCGATGCTTCGATCCCATATTGAGCTGCTAGTGGGCGAGAAGCGAACTCTGCATGATCATTTAGAGAAATAAAAGGTTAGAACAGAGGCGACAGAAGCCAAAGCTAAGGTAGCTGAGTGTGAGGTCCTTCATCAAGAAGGAGCCTTGAGTGACACTCTAGGTGCTACTGATGCCTCCAGGAAATGACAGAGGAGTCTTCATGGCCGTTGGCTGACAGAGCAGGGTGTTCGAGAGGACACCTTAAGTGAAGAGATCCATTCTCTAAAGCACGAGTTGGGTTGTTGATTTCATCATGCACATACTTTTTGGGTATATATTTTTTTTATGTTTTTGTTGTTTTCACTTTTTGTAAAAAGGAAAGGGAGCTAGACATCACACCGATTATTTTTGGAGATGTGGTGTAAGCAAAGTACAGACTTGTAAATGGAAAAGGGAAATATATCATCTTACAAAAATTAAATTTTTTTCTCAGTTTTGTAAAATGGGAAACTAGGGTACTATGCCGGTTATCCTTTTGGGGATGTGGCACACATAATCCCGACCTAAAATGGGAAAGAAAAATTTATTATATTTTATAGATGTGGTCTTTCTGGTCATCAAACCAATCATCTCGGAGTGGGAGGTGTGCAGTGTTGTCCTAAAAATGAGAAAGGAAAATATATTATCTTTTGCAAACAATTTTTTTTTCTTCTTTTTTTTTATGCCTTAGGCGCGAGGGGAAATAGCGGGTCCAAATTTGAGCATGGTCAAACCTGTTTGGGGCCGGACCTGGGTGAGGTCCAGAACGCCCATTCCCTTGGATCGAATCAACCTTCTATTTTTGCCTTGGGTCATACCTTTGACGGCGTGACCTGAAGGATTTGCCTGATCAGAATACCGATTTGAGTGGACATGAGCAGCCTAGGAGGATTAGATGGATTAGGGTTGTAACCAAGGGAGTAAATGATGACTTTCTCTTTCTCTTTCCTTTTGCAACATTTTTACTCACAGCACTCGAGATGGGTCTTTGCCATACCCGTTGTTTCCCTCTTTTTACCCATAGCGCCCCTTTTGGGTCCCTACTACATCCATGTGTATGCATTTTTATCCTAGGCGCCTTTTCAGGCTTTCACCTCGTCCGCACAAGCTCGCTGTTTTTACCCAAAGCGCCCTTTCAGGTTTTCACTACGTCCATTTTGCTTTCAGCTTGTATTTTTTGTTTTTCTTTTCTTCTTTATTTTCTCAAAGGCCATGACATGGACGTCGATTCCGTCATCGCCGACCGGATGGAGTTATTTTATTGTCTCTCAGCTTTGCTCGTACTGAGTCAATGGATATTGTGACTGCTTGTGGACCTTAAAGAGGGCTTTTTCTTGGAATGTATCATGGCCAAGGGATAGGTTAGGAAATTTGAAGGTATTCTGGGTTTTTTAAAGGTTTCCTTGATTGGGTTCCAGCTACCCTAATACACTTCTTCCTTGGGGAATTTTGACTATACATGCCCCATTTTTCCTTTTCTATTTTTTTTATTATTTTTGCTCTTTTTTTTTTTTTTTTCAAACATCCTCTTTTTGGGATTTTGCTTTTCTAATTTTTTTGGATTTGATGGTAACTCTTTTTCTCCTTTATTGTTGGTATATATACTCCTCTATCTTTTTCCTTTTTGGGGAGGGGGTAACGAAATAAAAGGCCAATGGCTCAACGGGAGTAGCAAAGGGTATATTTATTTAGGAACACTTTTTGGTTACTTTGCTTTGAAATGATGGCCACTTTTTAAAGTATCCTTAAGCAGTCACACATCCATTTTTATCAGTACTTACCTTGCTGCAGGAGATCTAGGAATAGAATCGTCGGACGTATCAAGCGTTAATTATCTCAGGAAAGTGATCTCTGTCCGTGGTGGCCAGGTGGATTGCGTATCCTGGGAGTATTTCTCCAATGCAGAAGGGTCCTTCCCAATTAGGCTTGAACTTCCCTCTCGGATCAGCATGGAGGGATGGGAAGAATTTCTTGAGTACGGTCTCTCCGACCTTCAAATCTCGATCGCGAACACGTTTGTTGTAAGTGCGTGCAATTCGCCCTTGGTAAACCTGGGTGTCGCACAAGGCCAAGAGCCTTTTCTTGTCTAATAGGTTCAACTAATCAAAGTGAGACCTCTCTCTTTCGACTTCCGATAAATTAGATTCCATGAGAATGCAGAGTGAAGGTACCTCAACCTCAACTGGCAGGACGACCTCAGCACCATACACAAGGGAGAACAGTGTTGCCCCCGTAGTGGTACGGATCGGCGTTCTGTAGGCCCATAATACAAATGGTAATATTTTGCTTCAATCTCGATAGGTGACGACCATTTTCTCAAGGATGAGAATGACTGTCTTGTTGGCCACCTCGACGGCTCCGTTAGTTTGCAGTCAATAAGGAGACGAGCGATGGTGTTTGATCTTGTACTGCTCGTAGAAGGCTCTGATGTGCTTGTTCGCAAAGTTGGTCCCATTATCGGTGATGATGTTTTTGGGCACACCAAATCAACAAATAATGTTGTTCTTGATAAATTTCTCAACGTGACTGGCCTTGATGTTCGTATAGGATGCTGCTTCTACCCATTTTGTGAAGTATTCAAGGGCGACGAGGATAAACTGATGCCCATTTGAAGCTTTTGGATTGACCTTTCCGACAACGTCGAGGCCCCATGTGGCAAATGGCCAAGGAGTGGTCATGCAGTGTAGATCTATGGCTAGAGCATGTATCAAACTGGAGTGTTCTTGGCATTTGTAGCACTTATGAACGTGCTTGCAACAGTCAGCTTCCATGGATCTCCTTCATGATGTTAGCTGCCTCACCTTCAGTAAGGCATCTGAGCAGGATGTTATTACACGGTCGCTTGTAGAGGCACTCACCACAGATGACGTAGTTCGTTGCTAAACGCTGGATGGTTCGCCTATCTTCCTTAGATGCCCCCTCAGGGAAGGTGCAAGTCTCGAGGAAATTCTTGCTATCTAAGAACCATGGAGGCTCATTATCTAACTCTATGGGTTCCTCAATCTAGAGGTAGAAGGCCGGCTCACTCCTCTACACAATCATGATCGAGTTAATCTCGACACCATATGGAATTTTGACCATCGATGCCAATGTTGCTAGTGCATTGACAAAGCGATTTCTTGCTTGCGGGACATAAGAGAAAGTAATATCATCAAAACATGCTATCGGATCTTTGAGGTGTTCATGGTAGGGGATCAACTTCTCATCTTTCATCTTTCAATCTCCATTTTTCTGACGAATGATCAGTTGTGGGTCTCCAAACACCTTGAGATGAGTTACTTTCAGGTAAAGTGCTGCTTGTAGGCCTATTGTGCATGCCTCATATTCAGCCATGTTGTTGGTGCAGGGGAAATGGAGTTTGATGAAGACTGGTGTGTGAGATCCCTTTGGTGAAATCAGAATGGCGTCAACTCCCTGACCCTCTGCATTTGCTGCCCCATCAAAGTGCATTACCTAGGATTCCTCCGTCTCTACGGTATCGTCCTCTGTCATAAACAGGATATCCTCATCTGAGAATTCGGCTCTCAAAGGCTCATAGTTAGGTAAAGGATTGTTGGCAAGATGATCAGCTAGCGCCTGCCCTTCGATGGACTTCTGAGTGATGTACGTAATGTTAAATATCGATAATAGGAGTTGTCAGCGTGCAGTTCAGCCAGTGAGAGCCAACTTTTCGAATAGGTACTTCAAAGGATCCATCAATGCTAGGAGTAGAACAACTTGAGATAGTAAGTAAGGGCGAAGTCTCTGTGTAGCCCATACAAGAGCTAGGCATGCTTTCTCCATATGAGAATAGCGCATCTTGTAATTCATGAATTTCTTGCTCAGGTAGTAGATGGCCTGCTCTCTTCTTGTCTCATCATGCTGCCCTAGGACACATCCCATCGAAACTTCCATCATGGAGAGATACATTAAGAGTGGGCTCCCTGGCTCGAGTGGTACTAAAATTGGTGGATTGAGGAGATAACCCTTGATCTTTTCGAATGCTGCTTGGCAGTCATCGTTTCATTAAACGGGTGAATCTTTCCTTAGTAGCTTGAAGATTGGCATGCAAATAGGAGTTAGTTGTGCAATGAACCGATTGATGTACTGTATTCTGCCGAAGAATCCTCTGACCACTTTCTCAGTAGATGGTGGTGGAATTTCTGTATGGCTTTTACCTTGATTAGGTCAACATCGATGCCTCTTTTGGTTACAATGAAGCCGAGTAGCTTTCCGGACATGGCGTCGAATGCGCACTTATGAGGATTCAGACATAACCTATACATTCTCAGCCTCTCAAATAGCTTTTAGAGGTTTATTAAATGGTCGCTTCGCTCTAGTGACTTCGCAATCATGTCATCAACGTACACCCTAATTTCTCGATGCATCATGTCATGGAAGAGTGCTGTCATCTCTCTTTGATATGTTGCCCCAACATTTTTCAGTTCGAAAGGCATGACTCGATAGCAGAAAGTTCCCCATGGAGTGATGAATGCTGTCTTCTCTTGGTTTGCTTTTGCCATCTTAATCTGATTGTATTTGGAGAATCCATCCATAAATGAGAGCATCCCATGCTTCGCATTGTTATCGACCAAGATATCGATGCGTGGCAATGAGAAGTCGTCTTTCAGGGTGGCTTTATTTAAGTTTCTAAAGTCGATACACATGAGAACCTTTCCATCCTTCTTCAGCATAGGGACGATGTTGACTAACGATTGTGGATACTTGGAGACCATAAGAAGCCCCGCATCGTACTGCTTGATGACCTCATCCTTCACTTTCAGCATCCATTCTGGTCTGAGGCGTCTCAACTTCTGCTTGACCTGCTTAACATCAGGATAGAGAGGTAACTCATGCTCGACCAACTCGGTATCCAGACCAGGCATATCCTCATACGACCATGCGAAGACGTCTTGGTATAATCAAAGGAAATCAATCATGCCTTTTCTTTCATCGAGAGATAGCGACATTTCGATCTTGGTGATTCTAGGAACCTCCTTTGTACCTAGGTTGACATCCTCTGTTTCTTCAACGATAGGGGTAGGACCATGCTCAAAGTCGGCAAACCGTTCAAGGAGTTCATTGGGGAGCCCTCAGTAGGGATTTCCTTGTCCAGACTCATGACTCCTTCCTGTACTTCTACAGGAAAGGGGTTGATTTCAAGTGGGACAGGATTTTCAATTAAGGCATCCTTTTCTTTGATTTTCTTGAGAATTTTAAAAGATAATAATTTTAGATTATTTTGTATTTTTTCTATGTTTTAACCTTTTCTTTTTCTATTTTTTTCATTTTTCCTTTTTCTTCGGGGATCGACCCTTGGCAGGGAAGGTCTCTATACATACATGGTGTCGCTTGCCAAGGGCTAACCTCACTTTTTCTAGGTTGTTTTTTTTTTGGGAAGCGGGTGCCGAATTTTAGGCCACTCGATGCTTCCAGAGTTAGGGGCTTTGATGCCTAATTCCTTACCTGTGATGTTACATCTTTACCTGCTCTGATGGAGGAGGCTGATTGAGATGGCTTTTGGGAGCAATCTCCATCATGCTTATCATAGGCTCATCTGAGACCCGGTCCTCAAACATCAGCAAGGTCCTGTGGTGGCTTACCATAAGGGGAGATTGTACAGGTATGATAGACTCTTCCTCAAAAAGGGATAGAGCGGCTAGGTCTATTTCCAGGTTAGGGGGGAGGGTAATTTGGGGATTGGTGGGGTGGACCGGTTTGTGTGGGGTCAAATGTGTTGCTCCATTCTAATCAATTCTCACAGCCCCTGTGCTCACAAAGGTCTCCATGATGTGAGATCTAGGACAGGTTCTTCTTCTAAGCTTATTCCCTTGGCTTTTGCTGCATCAATTGCTTGGGCCTTCTCCTTGGTCTCTTTGACTTCTTCAGGGGGCTTATAGCCTAGCCCAAATCTTACTTGCTAGCCACCCTTGGCCCTAACTGACTCTCTTCTACCCTGTAATCAGGATCTCAACCCCTTACCTTTTTGGTAGCCCTATTTCAGGAGCATGGCCACAGCTGTGACCATTCTGCCTCTAATTTTTATGGTGATGCTATCTGGGGGCTCTGGGACTACCGCAGAGACCTCATATTCAAAGTTGTGGAGGTCTGTATCTTTGGTTGTGTGTAATATATATAACATTTGGGGGTTCTCAAAGTTGTGGGTGGCCTTCTCCCTTTCGTCGTGCCCTTCACCTATGATGGTGATGATCTTCTGCCTAGCCAGAAACTTAAGTTTCTGATGTAACGTCGAAGGTATTGCCCCGACCTCATGTAACCAATGGTACCCCAAAAGCAGGTTGAAGGAGGACTTGATGTCAATTACTTGGAAAGGTATGGAGAAGGTCATTGGCCTGATCACGAGCTCAAGATCGACTTCCCCAATTATCTCTTTCCTCGTGTTGCCAACCCCTCTGACACTGGTTTTTGTCAGCCTCATCATACAAGGATCCACCCCTATTTTGGTAGTAGTTCTCAGAGGGCACACATTCAAAGTAGACCCATTTTCAATCAATACTAATGGGATTACCATATTTACAATTTCTATAGTGATATTGAGGGAATTAGAATGATTATTTCCCTCCTCTGGTAAATCAGCATCTGAAAAAGAGATGGCATTAAGAGCCATCACCTGCCCGATTATTTGTCCAACTTCATCTGGGCTCACCTGGAGAGATACATGTGCATTTTTTATTGTCCCATCAAAGCTTGAAAATGAAGCGGGGATGTAATTAACAGATCCCACACAGTGATATGGGTCGACATTCTTCTTAGCTGGGTTTCGAGTATGTGTTCTTGGCTCATCTTCTCGAACGGGTTTACCGTATTAGCATCTTTCTTCCCCTCTGGTCGGTTGGTGCTGGTACTGGTGCGTCCGGTTTCTTGGAGATCTTTCTTGACCCGGTGACAAAATCAACTACCCACTCCCTACTACTGCTGACATTGATATTTGTTTGATCATAACTGAGCGAGACATGATAAGGATTGTAAGTTAGTCCCGGGATCTGGAATGGAATGACGGCAGGTATTTGATGTGCTTATACTGATGGCTTTAGAATGGTGGGCAGTAACTGGTTAACTTCTGAAAGGGTGGAGAAGGTGGGCCAAAGGGGGTTATTAGGGGTGGTGGATGACCGTATGGGGGGTGATATGGCGGGGGCGGGGCCACTTATAATTGATTGGTGATGGAGGGGGATGAGGGGCAAGATCGGCCCCTGGGTAATTGGTGGGGGTCACTTTGTATGGTTGATAGGAATTGATTTAGACATAATTGACGGGGGGTGGTGATGAGAAATATATTGTAAGAACACTTTATCGTGGTGCTACAAAGTCTTCCTGGGTGCAGACATGCTCAGACAGGTCAAACTCCTTGTCATCCTCCTCTACTATGCTGACAGTTGGTCTCGGACCTACCCCTCCTAGTGGGTGTGGGGGTAGTGGTACCTGATGCATATTGGCATGCCGGTTGGCCTAGATAAGTGTTGGAGGGATGATTTTACTAGCCTTTATCAAGTATTATATTGCGCACTTCAAAGGGAAGTAGTGATTAGTTGGGTGGCCAGGCCCCTTGGTGGAAGTTACAATGGGTGTTGGGATCATAGTTCCTTGGAATGGAATTTGGCGAGGGTCATGGCCAGAGTGTGGTGACCAAGCCCTTTTCAATTAACAAAGGCAACAAAATGTTCAGGGACTACCCCAAGGGTGTGAAGACTTGATCAAAACTGGCTTTCCTTTGCTCTGAGGTCATCTGCGCCCCTTGTCCATTTCATATTCTTTGCATCAGCTCGCTTCTGGTTGGGGTTGGTTGGGCTGCCCTAAATTGGAATAGGGTTGTGCTGGTATTGGGTCGCATCTTGCTGACTGTTTGTACATCTGCCCCAGTTCTTCTTTCATTCCTCTGATCGGCAAACCTCCAAACCCCACTGTTTGTTGTTTTGCTCAACCGCCCCTCTCTTATCGCATCCTCATAGCGATTGGCATTCCTTACCAAGTCAGCGAAGCTGGATTACTGTTGGTATACTAAGAAGTCCGAGATGACTGGCAGGGTGTTCTTTGATATCATTTCAATCTGCTCAAGTGGTGTGCATTAAGGGCAGTTCAATGGTGGGGAATTTTAGGCCCAAACTGTCCAAGAGATGGCCTTACTTCATGTCTTCCATGTTCTGAGTGCTGTCAAGTTGTTTCAACTCGAATTTGACTAACTTCTAGTGATCCAGATTAGGTCCGGTCAGTCCTCAAGGCAGAATGAATTGCCAAGACAGTCTGCAAAGAAGTTTTTTTTTTTTTCAGGCCCAATTCTCACTGGGTATGGCCTTCCATCCAATTTCTGGAGAGTATCCTTACAGTCTCTTCTCGTTGTTGGTTTATCATACATCAAAAACTTCCTGCAAAAATTCTTGACATTTTCTTTATGAAAAATGTTAAAACTTCAGCTTACTCCCATTGCAAATGGTTATTTAAAATTTTTCTTAATCAACAATTATGAGGTGAATTCATTCTCTTTTCGATTATCCCTTTTTAACTTGGCTGCACTAAAGTTAGCTGGTTTATTGGCATACATGCCACACCCCCAAACCTAAACTAAACATTGTCCCTACTGTTTCGAGCAGAATGGGTTAAGTTGGGCAGACATCCAGAGAAAAATAAATTGAATCAGGGAATAAACAAGTGAATTGAACAAAACATTTTATTATAAATAATCATAAAACAGACATGTGGACAACATATCCTATGGAGAAAAAAAAAAAAACATCCCACTAGGCTCAAGGATATCCTCAGCCTGCATCAGGTGGAAGAGGAAGTGCAAGCCAGGGGGGGAAGAAAAGGAAAAAGAGTGGGATCAGGGGGCTGGTGGTGGAGTGGTGGATGAGGATGAGGATGACGGGGGGGAAACAGCCGGTGCCTCGGTCTTCTGTCTGTTCTTCTCCCTCTTTAGGTTTTTCTTTTTCTCCTTGGCGAGGATTCTCTGGACCTTGTCATATTCATCCTAGAGACATTCAAGAGGATCAGGCTCGACTGGTGGAGGTGGTGGTGGCCAGACTGGGAAGAACTTGATATGCAACTCTGGAAGTTTGTCGTCAGCCATGAGTGGGGGTTGGAAGAGTTGGGAAGGTTAGGGTGGAATGGATGTGGAAGGAATGGACGAAGCGATTATTTAAGGTGCATGGGTGTTGGAATATGAAACGATGCAATAAAAGTGTCGCAGTCGTCGAGGCGTGGGAATTAAAAAAATGAAAAGCGGGAATACAGGGAGTGGCGGTCGCTGGGTGTAAATGGAGCGTGGACTGCATGATGTACTAAATTTAGGAGGGAAGAGTAAGTGAAGGCGGCATGCGCCATAGATGCTAAAGCATGGGGAGGTGAACAGGACAAGATTACTTTATCGATAAGGGTGTGAACTATGATTTCGATAGGATGACGAGAATGGTGGCGATAGGTCGATGTGTCCTATCGAAGGCTTGGCAATCAAAGCTTACAAAAGGTATCATTTGATAGGTTCTCGACAGGTGGAAACTTCCTTTTGATAGGTTGGAATTTGATGTGATTCGTCATTTCGATAGGTTCCAATAGGTACCCAGAACCTATCGAAAAGTGTTTGTCGCCATTTTTTAACCTATCGAGGGGTTGGTTTCACCTATTGTCAAGGCTCAGTGCCCTTTGAAATTGTCCAGAATCCTATCGAAATCATTAGTCGTCTTATTGCAACGGTTCTAAAAGCCAAAAGTTGGATAAATGAGTGTAGGGCTCAGTTTCAGCACCCTGAAAATTTTCCTGCTAAGCCAGCCATTACTTTGTTGATACAAATAAATCACATATATTACGTATGATACAAGCCAAAGTCAGCTATCAACCTAGAGGGTCTTGAAGATCAATGGTCTCCTCGGGCTCACAAATCTTGTCCACACACAATTTGAGCCTCTGGCTATTGACCTTCATGACTCTACCATCTGTAGGGTCCCTGACTTCAACAGCTCCAGATGGGGAAACATGTACAACTATGAAGGGTCCATCCCATCTGGATTGCAACTTACCTGGAAAGAATTTTAATCTAGAATTGAACATCCACACCTTATCATTGAGTTTGAATTCTTTCTGTAGCAAATGTCTATCGTGGAAGGCTTTGGTCTTCTCTTTGTAGATCTGAGCATTGGCGTATGCTTCTAATCTGAGCTCCTCCAGCTCAGCTATCTGCAGTTTCTTGTGTATACCAGCAGAGTTGAAATCAAAATTTATTACTTTAATAGCCCAGTATGCTTTGTGTTCCAATTCAACAGGCAAATGGCATGCCTTGCCATAAACTAGTCTAAATGGGGACATACCTATGGGGGTCTTATAGGCAGTCCTATAAGCCCATAGGGCATCTGTCAATTTCATGGACCAGTCCCTCCTATCACTTTGTACAGTCTTCTCTAAAATGTGTTTGATTTCTCTGTTGGAAATCTCTACTTGTCCACTGGTTTGTGGGTGGTAGGGAGTGGCTACCCTGTGGGTCACAGAGTACTTTTCCAACAGCTTATCAAAAGGTTTATTACAGAAGTGGCTTCCCCCAATGTTGATGATGGCTTTGGGGATGCCAAACCTGGAGAAGATGTTGTCTTTGAGGAATCTAATGACAACTTTGTGGTCATTTGTCCTTGTAGCTATGGCTTCTACCCATTTGGACACGTAATCCACAGCTACAAGGATAAAGTTATATCCCCAGGAGGGGGGGAATGGTCCCATAAAATCAATACCCCAGACATCAAACAATTCGACCACCAGTATGGGCTGTAAAGGCATGGAATTTCTCTTAGTAATACTTCCCATCTGCTGGCATCGAGGGCAAGCTTTGCAATGTTGTCGGGCATCTCTAAACAGAGTAGGCCAATAGATACCACTCTGAAGCACCTTCGCAGGAGTCTTGTTACCACTGAA
This sequence comes from Chloranthus sessilifolius, assembly GCA_021018995.1. Taxonomy (NCBI): domain Eukaryota; kingdom Viridiplantae; phylum Streptophyta; class Magnoliopsida; order Chloranthales; family Chloranthaceae; genus Chloranthus; species Chloranthus sessilifolius. Next base: position 72,983,936 of record CM037592.1, on the reverse strand, counting down.
GTGGCCCCCACAAACCTATTCATGACTCATGGTTAAAATGTGGTGGAATTCTATTTCCGGTACACATCTTCAAACTACTTGGTCTGAACAAAGCTTAAAAAGGTAAGGATCCTCCCATATATAGTGTTTGATCTGAGAGAAAAATAAATTGTTATCATTCTTGTTCCAATGTGGAGGGGTCCTTTTAACAGCAAGATAGTTCACGATATTAGCAAACCAAGGCATATTGATCTCCACAGCAAACAACTGCTCATCTGGAAAAGAACTATTGATGGGTAGGCTCTCTGTTTCTGCAACTTGGATCCTTGATAGATGATCAGCAACCACATTCTCCCCTCCCTTCTTGTCTTTGATCTCCAAATGAAATTCTTGCAAAAGGAGAATCCATCTGATTAATCTTACTTTGGCGTCCTTCTTAGATAAGAGGTATTTCAAGGCTGAGTGGTCAGTGAATACAGTGATTTTGGAGCCCAACACATAAGATCTAAATTTTTCTAAAACAAAGACAATGGCTAACAACTCCTTCTCAGTCGTGGTGTAATTCAATTGAGCATCAACCATTGATTTACTATCATATGCCACCACACATGGTGCCTTGTCTCTTCTTTGTCCCAAAACAACCCCCATAGAAAAGTCTGATGGATCACACATCAGCTCAAATGGTAAAGAGAAAGTAGGGGCTTGTAGAATCGGGGCTGTAGTCAAGCAAGTTTTTAGCTACTCAAAAGCAGCCAGGCAGTCATCATTGAATTCAAAGGGTACCTCTTGGCACTACAGGCGGCACAGAGGTTTGGTGATTTTGCTGAAGTCCTTAATGAATCGCCTATAGAACCCAGCATGGCCCAAAAAGACCTGACTTGTTTGACAGTTTTGGGAGGGGGTAGATGGGAAATTAAGTCAATCTTAACCTGATCAACCTCTATTCCCTTGTGGGAGACCACATGTCCAAGGATAGTGCCTTGAGTCACCATAAAATTACTCTTTTTCCAGCTTAGGACCAGGTTGGTCTCCTCACATCTCTGCAGTACAGAACTAAGATGGTGCAGGCATTGGCCAAAATCAGCTCCATAAATGGAGAAATCATCCATGAAGATCTCCAAAAATTTGTCAATCATGTCAGAAAAAATGGCATACATGCATCTTTGAAAAGTGGCAGGTGCATTACACAGCCCAAATGGCATTCTCCTGTATGCGAAGGTCCCAAATGGGCAAGTGAATGTGGTTTTTTCTTGATCTTAGGGGTAGACAGGGATCTGATTGTACCCTAAATATCTATCAAGAAAATAATAATATGCCTTGCCTGTCAGCTTGTCCAAGATTTGGTCTATAAAGGGCAGTGGGAAGTGGTCCTTTCTAGTTTTTTCATTTAGCTTTCTGTAATCGATGCATACTCTCCAACCAGTGGTCTGTCTGGTTGGGATCAGCTCCCCTGAATCAGCTTCAACAACTATGATGCCAGATTTCTTGGGCACTACCTGGGTAGGTGCCACCCATTGGGAATTCGAGATAGGGTATATGATGCCAGCATCAAGGAGTTTGACTACTTCCTTCATCACAACTTCCTGCAAGTGAGGGTTGAGTTTCCTCTGCATCTCTCGAGAAGGTTTGGCACCTTCCTCAAGATGAATCTTATGCATGCACATAGCAGGATTAATCCCCCCTAAGTCTGCAATGGTCCATCCTATTGCTTTCCTATGCCTTTTTAGCACAACAACTAGTTCTCTTTCCTGCTCAATGGTGAGAAAAGAATAAATTATCACAGGTAATTTGTTGTTGTCTCCTAAAAAGGCATATTTCAAAGCTGACGGGAGTTGCTTTAACTCCACCTTTGGGGGACTGATGAGGGAGGGCAATAGGGGTGTCTTGGAGGGGGGTGGAAGAGGCAACAAGGCAGGCTTCCATGGATGGAGCTTTGATAGTTCTGCTCTGGAAGAGACAAGTTGCACATGCTCAGTTTCAGGGGTGAAAGTCATTTCTACCTCTGGTTCCTTCCATACTTCAGCAATCTCATTAGACCATTCCTTACCACGCAACAACATATTCACATTTTCTTGCATAACCTCATCTATTATGTCGAGAGAAAAACAATCCTCATCAGGATGAGGTTGATTGGCTGCGTTGTAGACATTCAACTTGACCTTCATATTTCCAAATGACACTTCCATTATTTTAGACCAGCATTGAATACAAGCGTTAGCTGTGGCCAAAAAGGGTCTGCCTAGGATCACAGGTATGGAGGTGGCATTCCTTCTTGGTTCCATATCCAGCACCAAAAAGTCAGCAGGATAAAAGAATTTGTTAACTCCCACCAAAACATCCTTGATTATCCCCAGAGGTTTCCTTTCAGATCTATCAGCCAACTGTATAACAACATGTGTGGGCTTTAATTTGCCTAAACCCAGCTTCTGATATACTGACTATGGAAGCAAATTTACACTGGCTCCCAGATCTAAAAGAGCTTTGTCAATGGTATGGTCCCCAATGATGCAGGGGATGGTGGGGAGTCTAGGGTCTTGAAGTTTGGGGGGAGTTGCAATGGACAAGACATGCTTGAATTTTTTTGCTGAAAAGACTTTCTTGGATAGGTGTATCCTGGACTGTCTTTTATGGGTACATAGGTCTTTTAAGAATTTGGCATAGGCTGGGACTTTTTTAATGGCATCATGTAAAGGAAGATTGATCTTTATTTGTTTGAAAGTCTCCATCATTTCCTCAATTTTGCCCTGCCCTTTGTCAAAAGGGGAGAGTCCTTGGAATGCCTTGGGAAATGGCAAGTGTGGGGGTGCTCCCTCACTTGCAGCCTTAGCCAATGGGACTTCTTTCTTTTTGATTTTTTCTTTTCCTTGAGGATCCATGTCATCCTCTTTATTGACACTGGGTTGTTCCTGCAGGTCCACCACTGGTGGCCTCTGTTCTGTTCTTGGAAAACTCCTTCCATTTTCTTCATTCAAACTTCTCACAGGCTCACAGCCCACTTGATTGTCCACTAGCCTACCACTCCTCAAAGTTGTCACAGATTTGGCTTCCTCATAGGTGGAGGAAACTTCACCCACTACAAACTGTCTTCGTGGATTATCTTGTGGTTGGCTAGGTAACCTTCATCTCTCCTAGTCAGAGCATCAGACAGCTGACCAAGCTGGTCCTCTATCTTTCTGATGCTCTATCTTTTAATCCTCAGCTCCTATCGAAGTCTTCCCGCATCCTCTCGATAGGATGCTTTGGACCTATCTTCACTTCTTTCTCCATGTTCTGTTGCTGGGTCTACATGGTGCTGAGAGATGACTTCTTTGTGGCCATTCTTAAGTGGTTTGCTGCATTATTACCAGGTTTCCCTGCTATCTACAAAATGCACTCAACAGAGGCTTATTAGTGTGCTTGCAGGTCCATGAAAGGTTAGGTTAAAGGGTGCAAAGTGGCATTTTTCACCACTTAACACTACACATCTAGGTCTCTGAAACCTCCATACCCCATTCCCTCACGACCATGCCCAACCACCCATCATTCATACCGTCCAAGATCCCCCACCTCAATTCCAGGCCCAGGCCTAAGCCCACTCATCTCAGACCCAAACCCACACAAATCCATGGGCCCAAGCCCACTCCCAAACCCACCAGACATAGGCCCAAAATCCTTAAGGCCCATGGGCCCAAGCCCAAACCCATCAGACTCCCCCAGGCCTAAAATCTTCAAGGTAAACCCATCAGACCCAGGCCCATGCCCAAAACCCTCAAGGCCCATGGGCCCAAGCCTAAACCCACCAGACTCAGGCCCAGGTCCAAGCCCATCAGACCCAGGCCCAGTTCCAAGCCCCCCAAACCCAAGCCCAAGGCCCATCACCCCACACCCAATACCCACATGGCTCATTAGCCCAAACCCAACAGGGCCCATTGGCCAAAAATCATACCAACCCCACATCCACGCCCAAGGCCCATCAACCCAAGCTTTCCAAAATCATCAAGCCCAAATCCATCAAACCCAAGGGCCATCCACCCACGCTCATCAAGGCCCGTTCACGAACCCCTTACCCCTTCAGCAGTACCCTTCATTCACCTATACCCCTTATGCCCCCATCCTGCCTCCAACGAAAAGTTCGATCCACTCCATTCCACAAACCATGCCTACAGCATCCTGCCACACCAACCATACCCCCAAAATGGGCACCCAGCTCAACACATCATTCATCCACAAACCACTCATCCATTCACTCCTTCCAATCCCCTACAAGCCTTGTGGCCCCACCAGGTCATCCAACCCATCACCCCCCAGGTCCAAATAGCGGACCTCGCCCCTCATAAGTACAATGACCAACAGAACGAGGAGGACGAGATCTGCAACAGTGGAGGAGCTGCCAGCTTCGGCCCCCCAGGCCCACCATCGTCACACCCAGGGCCGAACAAAATCAAGGGGAGGCAGTCCCAATGCACAAATTTCAAAAGAATCGAAGAGTACCGAAAGAATGTAGCAGATGTATGTATGTAACTGACGAAGATGGGAGGGGTAGAACTACATTTGACAGATTTTTCAGACTCATGTCTGTTCATGGATGTCCCCCTACCACAAAAATTTAAGATGCCGTCATTTGATAAATATAATGGCACTGGCAACCCCATCGCCCACTTAAAATATTACTATGGGGATATGTGCCAGTACAGCGGAGATGAACGACTCCTCATCAAAGTGTTCCAAAAGAGTCTAACGGGTCCAGCACTGAGATGGTTCACATCCCTAGAACCATTCATGACAAAAACTTGGAAAGATCTAACACACTTATTCCAAGAACAACATGTCTATAACATGGACATAGAGCTAAGGAAGTCGGATCTGGCCCGTTTGAAGCAAAGGCATGATGAAACTTTCAGTGCCTACTTAGGAAGGTGGAGGGCATTGGCTGCCCAGGTGACCCACCGAATTCCTGATGATGAGCAGATTGAATTGATAACCAAGGGAGCTCTCCCAGTCATCACAGAATTTTTGGTATATCAGCAATAGTCTAGTTTTGCTAATTTGGTCCTAAATGCCAACCGTTGTGAAGTCGTCGTTAGAGAGGGCAGGTTGGGAAAGAGCATGGCCAACGGGGCCACCGGGGTTTGAAAAGCTGCCTAACCAGGAATTGAAAGAAGACCAAGGACAGAGGTACAGAACATCGTTTACCCCCAGGCCAATACCAATGCCCCCCCGATACAACTCTAGGCCGTCCAACCACCCCCAACCCATTTTGAGCAAGCACCAATGCCAAACAACGGACCGAGAGCCCCATTTACCTAGGAACAGATGAGAGCACGATTCGAACGGGCGTTCATGCCCATTAGGGAAATCTTTAAGTGTCTTATTACCAGTGTTGTTACAAAAGGGTCTGGTCAATTTACTCCAGCCTCACCCACCACCCAATCCAATCCCGAGAAACTATGAACTGAACTTGCATTGTAACTTCCACCTCAAGGGCAGAACCAGAACATCCATCAAGCCCCTCTATCACCGCACCCAGGAGGCCCCAAGCCCAACATACACTGGGTAGAAGAGGAAGAAGAAGAGTTTGACCCCTCGGATTACATCAGTAATCAAGAGGAGTTTTCATTTCCCAAGAAGAATAAGGACAAACTATTTGTGGGGGTGATCGAGCCACTGTATTTAGCCGATTACTTCCCCACCCTGGCATACCAAGAGGAGCCCTTAGATTTAGGGAAGTATTTTTCCACTCCCTCTCCCGCCTATCAAATCCAAACGGGCACAGCCCTGCCACAATCATACACATATCCACCCCACTCCCAATTTACCCCACAGTACACCCCACCTCCCAATCACCCCATCCCCTACACTATCCCACCATCAGCCACCCCATATGCCCCTTTTCACACTCAAATCCCCCCACGCCATACATAACCCCACCATCCCCATACTACCCTACCCCATACACATCCCCAAATCTCTCCACCCAATACACCACTCCGCCATCCCCAAATTATTCCATCCCGTACACACCCCCGAATCTCACCACCCAATATACTATCTCGCCATCCCCAAATCATCTTGCCCAATACACAACTCCACCATCCCCCAATCACCCCGTTCCATGCACAACTTCATCCTCCCCAATATACCCCATTTCATCCACGAACCCATCATCACCCCATCATGCTACCCCATATATAAACCCTTCATATTTGTACCCCCTACTCCATCTACTTCCCTGTCGTATCCCTATCACCCCGCTTCACCCGCACCTCCGACATCTCCCAATCACCCCATCCCATGCAACATACCGCTCATCCCCAGTTACCCCGTCTCGCACCCCATCGCCCTCCGACCCCTCTGTCCTAGTCATACTCCCACCATCTCCTCACTATTTTACCCCTAATCCAACTCCACCCTCACCCAAATAAACAACCCCTCACCCACTCCCCTTATCACCCGCCCCCAATCACCACTGGTCTTACCACGCCCAGGTAATGCCGGTACAAGCCCCCTTCGCACTCGCCAGTTCAACCCCACCAATTCCCGCCACTACCATTCCGCCCCCTATTCGAGTCAACCTGGTCGGACCCAAGAATCCGACATACCCAGCCCAATCCTCCCCAGAATCACCATGCACTCCCTTCCTCATCCTAAAACCTACCTATTACCCGCATTAAGTGCCGTTAAGCTATGAATAGACGGACATGAATGCTGGTTGCAACTGAGAGGAGACTGTTGAATTCATTACCCGGTCTGGTAGGATTTCTACATAGCCAGAAGCATCGAGGGCCGTCAAAGGAGAAGAGAAGAAGAAAGAGTAGGCCGCAGGGAACCCCTTTGAGAAAATGGCCAGAGAGCCTGTGTTGGAGACACAACTCAAGAGAACACCCACACATATTACTGTGAAGGATTTGTTAATCATGTCCCTACTCCACTTTCAAGCCTTAATGGGAGCACTCAAAGATGCACATGTTTCCGCCCACGTAACCCCAGATGAGGTGGGAGAAATAATTGGGAAGTATTGGCCCCAAATGCCATCTCGTTCACTGATGCAGATCTGTCGCTCGAGGGGAACAACCACTCTAAGCCCCTGAATATAACAGTGGAAACAGGAAACCTGGTGGTGCCATTGGTCTTAATAGATAATGGGTCGGCACTAAACATATGCCCTCTAAGGACGGCAATCAAAATTGGTGCGAACCCCAACACCTTCCGGCCATCCATAACAAGCGCCAGGAGATTCGATAACACCAAGAGAGAAATTATAGGAGAAGTAGACCTCGACCTGATCATCGAGCCGTAAACCTTCACCGTCCCCTTTCAGGTGATGGACATCAAGTCTACGTTTAATCTACTATTGGGCCGGTCGTGGCTACATGAGATCGGGGCAATACCATCAACTCTACACTAAAAACTCTGATTCATCTCAGGCGAAAGAATCGTCACTATCGTAGGTTAGAGCAGAGAAGACAGGGAGCGGAGCGCTCTGCATATTGAGAATCCGAAAGTGCTTAACATGTCGCATACATCAGATGACTCCGATTTCCATCGATTTGAGTATGACATTTTAGCCGTTACCCTCGGGTCGCCTGAAAAGACCCCTGCTAAAACTAGGGTAGGAATGGATGCAGTTGTGTTCATGCTCCACAAATGGGGCCACCAAAAAGGGAAAGGGTTGGGCCCACGCATTCAAGGAAGAAGAGACCCCGTCAGGGCTAAGGGGCAGCAAACCAAATTTGGCCTGGGCTATAGGCCCGTCGAAGAAGAAATCAGAGAGGCCAAAGAAAGGATAAGAGCCGCGGCAGCCACCAGGGCCAGAGGAATCAACCTGGAAGAAGAAACTCCCGCCCGACCTCACATCCGTCAAACCTTTGTGAGCTCCAGGGTGGTAAAGATTGATCTGAATGGGGAGACAAGGGTAACCCCACACAAGCCTGTTTCCACCCATTCTACCAATGCTTACATCACCCCCCCAGACCTCGAGGTGGACTTAGCCGCCCTCTCCTTATTTGAGGAGGAGATCCCCTGGTCCACCCATCCCTCTAACACCAGCCACTTTGGGCCCCTCCTAACCATAGAGGATAAGGTCCCAGAGGATCCCTCCGTAAACATGCTGAGGAGGAACTGCAAGAGCCTACCGATGCCATTTCTGATCAAAGGGGTAAAGGCCAGGCCTCGCAGGTAAGTAACTGGGCATCTTTGCCCCAACTCCTGGGAGCCGCCAAATGCTGTGAATGTGGCGCCGGCTCTCCAAAAAACAACTCAGAAAAGCGAGGTTAGCCTGACACTACCTCAGATATATAGAACCACCTGCCATGACTCAAAAAATACAAAAAACAATAAAAATAGAAAAAATACAAATTCCAAAAATATTTTCCTTTAAAATTCCCAATAAAATTAAAAATGATGTCGTGGTACCCATCCCGCGTGAAGCCGACCCCTTTCCCATAGAAATACAAGAAGAGGTAAGAGTCACAAGTTTGGACGAGGAAGGTCAAATCGATGAGCTCCCCAATGAGCTCCTCAAACAATTTGTCGATTTTGAGCATGGCCCGACCCTAGTCGTCGAAGAGACAGAGAACATCAATTTGGGTACCAAAGAGGCTCCTAGAATCACAAAAATTGGAACATCGCTATCCCCTGCAGAGAGAAAAGGTATGATAGACTTCCTTCGGTCGTACCAAGACGTCTTCGCATGGTCGTATGAAGACATGCCTGGTTTGGATACCGATCTGGTTTACCATGAGCTGCCACTCTACCCTGATATTAAGTCGGTTAAATAGAAGTTGAGACGCCTCCAACCTTAATGGATGTTGAAGGTGAAGGATGAGGTCATTAAGCAGTATGATGCGAGCTTTCTCATGGTATCCAAGTACCCGCAGTGGCTGGCCAATATCGTCCCCATACCAAAGAAGGATGGGAAGGTTTGAATGTGCATTGATTTCTGAAATCTCAACAAGGCAAGCCCTAAGGATGACTTTCCATTACCCCACATCGATATCTTGGTCGATAACACTGCTAAGCACAGAATGCTCTCATTCAGAATCTAGTACATCAGTCGGTTCATTGAACAATTAACTCCAATATATGCACCGATCATCAAACTACTAAGAAAGGATTCACCAGTTGAGTGGAATGATGACTGCCTAGCTGCATTTGACAAGATCAAGGGTTACCTCCTAAATCCTCCAGTATTGGTACCACCTGTACCTGGTAGACCCCTGATAATGTACCTGTTCACGACAAAGTTTTCCATGGGTTGTGTATTAGGACAGCATGATGAGACAAGAAGAAGAGAGCAGGTCATCTACTACCTGAGCAAGAAGTTCACTGATTATGAGACGCACTATTTTCATCTGGAGAAGGCATGCTTAGCGCTCATGTGGGCTACTCAAAGACTTTGACACTACCTATTATCCCAAGTCGTTCTACTTCTAGTGCGGATGGATCCATTGAAGTACCTATTCGAGAAACCTGCTCTCACTGGCCGAACTACACGATGGCAACTTTTATTATTTGAATTCAACATCACGTACGTCACTCAGAAATCGATCAAGGAGTAGGTGCTCGCTGATCATCTTGCTGAGAACCCTCTACCTGATTGCGAGCCTCTAAAGACTGAATTCCCCGTGGACATCCTGTTCATGACAAAAGAGGATACGGAGGAAACAAAGGAATCCTGGGTAATGCACTTTGATGGGGCATCGCATGTCGAGGGCCAAGGAGTTGGCGCCATCCTAATTTCACCAAAAGGATCCCATGTACCGGTCTCTATCAAAGTCAACTCCCCCTGTACTAACAATATGGTTGAGTACGAAGCTTGCGCCGCTAGTTTACAGGCAACTCTAGATCTGAATCTAACTCACCTTTGAGTATTTGGCGATTCACAGTTAATCATATGCCAGATGAATGGTGACTGAAAGATGAAAGACGAGAAACTGATCCCCTATCATGAGCACCTCGAGGATCTGATAGCTTGCTTTCGAGATGTGACTTTCTCATACGTTCCCCAGATAAGGAATCTCTTTGGCGACGCATTAGCAACTTTGGCGTCAATGATTGAAATCCCCAATGGTGTTGAGATGAAGCCGATCATGATTGAGTTGAGGAATGAGCTGACCTTCTGCCTTCAGATTGAGGAACCTGTAAAGCTTGATGATGAACCACCTTGGTTCTCTGATATCAAGAATTACCTCGAGACCCTAACTTTCCCAGAAGGTACATCCGAGACAGATCGACAAACCATTCAACCTTTAGCGGCAGGTTACGTCATTTGTGGGGAATGCCTCTACAAGCGATCATACAATAACATCTTATTTAGGTGCCTCACTCAAACTGAAGCGGTCAATATTATGAAAGAAATCCATGAGGGAGTATGCGGAGCCCACGTCAGCGGTCAAATGCTCACTAAGAAAATCCTACGGCAGGGATACTTCTAGACCACCATGGAATCGAATTGTTGCAAACATGTTAAAAAATGCTACAAGTGTCAAGAATACTCTAGTCTAATACACGCTCCTGCCATTGATCTTCACTGCATGACCATTCCTTGGCCATTTGCTACCTAGGGCCTTGACGTTGTCGGAATGATTAATCAGAAAGCATCAAAAGGACATCGGTTCATCCTCGTCGCCATTGAATACTTCACCAAGTGGGTGGAAGCGGGGTCATATGCCAACATCACGGCCAGTCACATTGAGAAGTTCATCAAGAACAACATCATTTGCAAATTCGGCGTGCCTAAGGATATCATCACCGATAATGGCACTAATTTCGCTAATAGGTGCATCCAGGCCTTGTGTGAATAGTTCCAGATCAAGCATCATCGATCATCCCCATAAAGGCCTTAGACAAACGGAGCTATAGAGGCGGCCAACAAAACTCTGATCCACATTCTGGAGAAGATGGTAGTCACTTACAAAGATTGGAGTGAGTAGTTACCCTTCGTGCTTTGGGCCTATAGAACGTCTATCCGTACCGCTACAGGGGCAATACCATTCTCCCTTGTGCATGGAACCGAGGACATCCTCCCAGTGGAGGTTGAAGTGCCCTCGCTCCGAATCCTCATGGAATCAGGCTTACCCGAAGCAGAGAGAGAGATCCCACTTTGAACAATTAAAGTTATTAGATGAGAAGAGACTCCTAGCCTTGTGTCATACTCAATTTTACTAGGGGAGAATCGCACGCACTTACAATAAATGTGTCCACAGTCAAGATCTAAAGGTAGGAGACACTCTGCTGAAGAAGATCTTCCCTTCCCTCCATGCCGATCCAAGAGGAAAGTTTAAGCCGAATTGGGAAGGACCTTACGTCATTCGAGAAGTGTTGCAAGGATATGCCATCCGCCTCGCAACCATGGACGGAGATCATCTTCCTGAGCCCATCAACACTGGATACGTCTAACGGTTCTACTCTTAGTCTATCATGATAAGGTAAGTATTGATGAAACAGATACGTGACTGCTTAAGAACCACTCAAAAGAGGCCATCATTCCAAGCACAGCAGCCGAAAAAAAAAAAAAAACATCCCTAAGAGTGATGATATCCTTTGCTACCCCATTTGAGCCTGGGCCTTTCTTTCAGTAAACCCAGTCCCCTAAACAAAAAAAAATACATATATACATGTGCATATACCAAAAAAAAAAAAAAAAGAGAGAGAGAGAGAGAGAGAAAAGATGCATGTGTATAAAGGTACTATCAAATCCAAAAAAATAAAAAAAGCAAAACCTCAAAAAGAGATTGCCTGAAATGGAGGAAAACGAATAACAACAAAAAATGCGTATAGAAGAATCACGGGGCATGTACAGTAAAAAAACCCCAAAGAAGAAAGTATGTTGAAAAAACTGAAGTCGTATCAAGGAAGCCCTTTTAGCCCAGCATACCTTCAAATCCTAACCCAACCCATGGCCAAGCTACACCCTGAGGGAAGCCCTCTTTGTAGGTTCGCAAGCAATCATATTATCTGTTAAGTCAACATGAGCCGAGTCGTGAGACAACATTAGAACCCCATCCAGCCGGTTATGACAGTATCAATATCCATGTCGTGGTTTTCTGGTTCTTAAAAACAAAGAAGAAAAAGAAAAAAATTAATTTGAGTTCAAAGCAAGATGGATGTGGTGAAAACCAGTAAGGGCACCGCAGGTAAAAACAGCGAACTCACACAGACCAGGTGAAAACTTGAAAAGGCACCTGGGGTAAGAGAGCTAACCCATGGATGTGGTGAAAACCCGAAAAGGCGCTACGGGTAAAAACAGGGATGACAGGCATGGCGAAAACCCGTCTTGGGCGCTGTGAGCAAAAATGTCAAGAAAAGAGAGATTAGGAGAGGATCTGTTCTGGCCCGCCTATTTTAGTGTGGACCCCTTGAGCCACTTCTCCCCTTTGCTGGGCCGCTCATGTCAAAAATTGGATCGGATCCCGATCAAGTATGTCGTCTCTATCGCGTTGTCTGACACATGACCAAAGGTAAAGGCAAAAGACCAATCAATCTCAGGGGAGCTGACCTATCCATGTTTAAAAAAAAAAGAAGGAAAAACCAGAGCCTCATAAATAGGGTTCGACCATGCGAAAAAAGTACCCACCAGTTGGCCTTGTAAATACCGACATCACAAAAAGGAGAAGGAGAAAAGGAGAAAATTTCAAAAAAGATAACAAATTTCCTTTTCCATAAAAAACATCACACTGTGTAGGAGAAAAAAAAAATTTCAAGAAAAAACGATAGATTTTCCTTTTCCATAAAAAGCCTCACACTGTGTAGGAGAAAATTTTTAAAAAAGATAATAGATTTTCCTTTTCCATAAAAAGCCTTACGTTGCGAGACGTGTGGAAGAAAATTCGAACACTAAAAAAAATATATATATATATGTATATATAGCGGATTTCAATTCTTTTCTTACAAGCATCAAGTATGAAGTGTCACGTCCTAAAAAAATAACAACATGACACACTTTCTATCTTTTGCCTTCTTTACAAGTAAAAAAAAAAAAAAGACCAAAACAACAAAAAAGAAGAAATAACCCAAAAAAAGGAAAAAGATCTCTATTAAGGGGCATCAGCCTCCCTCTGTGTATATGATCTATGGTATGTACAGGAACAGGTCAGGGACGGGGACCACCCTTCAAAGCACTGATCTCTGCAAGAAGAGAGTCCTCACGGACATTTCGATCAGACAACCACCTACCATGGAGACTCTTCTGCTGCCTCCGTGAAGTGTCAGCTACACAGCGAGACTCAGTCAAAAGCCCAGTCAACCGAAGAACCTCACTCTCGGCCGTAGCAGCTCTCACCTCCGCAATCTCGGCTCTGGCCTGTTCCTTCTTCAAAGCCTCAGTCAAAGCCAGCCTCTCTACAGAAAGAGACTCAATCCTAGTCCGGAGTATCGTTTCCTTGTACGGGCAGGACCCCGTCTCTATCACGTCTACAGAAATCGGGCTAGGGGCAGGTGGAACCTCGGATGCCAGCCAAACCTTGTAATCAGAAGAGAGAGAGCGCCCCCCTGAACTAAGCTGCACATGTGCCCCGATTGGCGGGTCTCCCAGAGGGCTGCTATGCGGTCTAGGTCACTAAGAGAACCCCGAGAGAATATCAGAGAGCACAAGGGCAGCCTCACAGTGCACGACACATGTTGGGTACATCCGAATTGACGGAGTACCCGAGATGGGAAATAGTAGGTACTACCAGTCAACCCTAAAAGCGTGATACCCTCAAAATCCCGAGAGCGGACAATCGAAAAGGTGTCGTCCATCTAGGGAAGTTGCCAGATCAACTCCGCATCAGATAGCCACCAGCTCAGTTCCTCGATGCTCCCATGGGGCAGTCTCGAGCACCGGGTCAGAAAGCCCCGAGCCACATCCCCTCTTACCAAGCAAAATCTCGGCATGGGCCCCATGATTGCCAAATGCTCTCGTAGCCAAATGTGAATAAGGAGTGGACTCCCTCTAAGGATCCCGACCCAGCCCGAGGCCGAGGCATCCAGTCCCTGATACATCTCAGCCAGGACTAGGTGCACCAGTGAATGACCTCCCTCCAATTCGGTCAAGACATCGCATAACCCGAGGGAAAATGTCTCGCCCCCAGTAAAGAAGAGAACTTTCGATAGCAAATAAAGGGAAAAAGCCTTTACATTGAAAGGATCTCGGATAGGCAGCATTCGGAGATTCGAGTCGCTAAAAAGTTCTCTCAGGAATTTCACCGAGCACCTGGTGGGACCCCGACGAACCCTTTCTCATACTCACCCTTTTTCAAACCGAGAACCGCGTGGACTGCCTTTGCATACCCCAATTTTGGCACCACTTTGGCAAGTCCCCGATGCATCCTTAAGCCAGTAATAGAGGCTAGCTCATCCAAGGTTGTGGTGAGCTCCCTAGACCCAAATCTGAAGACATGGGCCCTATGTTCCCACGACGCCAAGGCCGCTTGCAAGAGATTGGGCAATAGAGGAATAGCAAGGAGGGAGGAAGGCCCAAGGCGATCCAGAACAGCGAGCTTGCCCTCGGCCAAGCTCTGACACCATTTTTGCAAAAAACTGGGCCCTAGGTCCAAACAGGGAAGTATACTAGCCCCAACCCCCGTATAAGAGCTTGGGCCTTTCTTAGGAAGCGGGTCCATGGACGTACAAGATGGTCTTTATAAAAATCAGCCAATGTAGGGCGACGGACCCACTTGAAAAAAAAAAAGAAGAAGAAGAGAGAGAAAAGAAAGCAAAAAGAGGGGCAAAAAGGCCAAGCCCGGGTGAAAAGAGAGGCAAAGAGGGCCAGGTTCGGGTTATAAAGAACCCATCGAGCCCAGTTATACGAGGCGTATATATTATATACGCCAGTGAAAAATTGAAAATATTATGTCAGGCGTATATATTAGATACGCCAAGGCAAACATGAACACTTTTCTGCCCGGCGTATATATTATATATGCCCAGGCAAAAATTCAAAATATTTTGCCAGGCGTATATAATATATACGCCCAGTTAAAAAAAAAATGAAAAAATGCAGGGAAGTGTGGCTCCCCTCACATTGGTCCATTCTTTTTTACTTCCCCAAGAGAGGAATGGATTTCGCTTAGCCTACTTTTTTATTTCGGGGCAGCCCACAGGCGGGCCCGCTCACACACCCATGGGAAACCCTCGAATGACGCGGTATCCGTGGGTCATATGCGGAGAGTCACATGCAGGCTCAACTCCATCATTGGAGGGGCTCCGACCCTCTTCATGTCAAGGAAAAGGAAACCATAAAAGCAGAGAGATAACCAAACAAAGGATTCATATAAACCATGAAAATCATAAAACCATCCAAAAAATTGTTGTTTAAAAAGAATTTTTTACATATCCCCCAATAAATCAAAGTCTAAACTGTTTCACTGTTTCAAATTTTTAAAAAATAAACTAGTCCTGGGCAGCCCCCTTTGATTTCTTCCGGCGTCGGGTCGCGTTTTGAAAAGTACGGGTCTCCCCCACCCGAGTCCATGCCAGCGTGATGCGGCCAACCAGAGAGCGCGACTCCTTTTCGCGAGCACACTGCATAAGCACACCAGAGGCTATCAGGTAGAGAAACAAGCAGAAAGCAAATAAGAAAATGATTAGGCGCGGTCAGTATTCACTCACCACTTCAGCCTCCCTAAGCTTGAAAATGTTGCGGTAGTATTCGGCTTGGTTCACGGCCGACTCATAATTCTGCACAGCAAAACAAAAAAAAGAGGAAAAGAGAGGTGTCAGTCACACAAGTCATCTGTATAATCCAAGAAAACAGAAGAGCAATGTAACAAGGGAGAGGTTACCCCAGGGATCAGCTCACCGGGTGGGATCCAAATAGCTTCAACAGATATGCTAGCCTTCTCAGCCACATCGGCACACATACACGACAGAAAGGCATCGTCCAAGCGCTTAAAAGTCCCTTGGACCTCAGTTGGCGAACTGTCGGAAGCACCAGCACTGGAAGGGTAAGAAGGTCTAGCATGGGTGGCCTCATAAGGAGCAGCTGCCTCATCCCCCTCATCAGAATCGTCACCTTGCCCAAACTACAGAGAGAAACAGTTTTTGTTCAAATAGCAAGGCAATCAAGGCAACCACGAGAAGGCTACTAAATAGAAAGAGGAAAGAACATTACCTGAGATCGTGGACCACCAAAGGCCAAAAAGTTGGCACCAGGCACGAACCGGGGCAGCAGAAAATGATAAGGCAGAGACTCATACCACATCTGATATCCCCCCGGGAAAAGAAAGTCATCAATGGGGACCCCATGGTGGAGAAAGCGAGCGATAAGCACTTCGGTGGAACCTTCAGGAGCCAACACATCGGCTGGAAGAGCTTGGGGCATAGCGAAAAGAGGACGGTACTGATGAACCACCCTCTCTCCTAGGTAATAGGCCCTAGCCCAGGACCCATAGAAGAAAATGATGCGTCGA
Source organism: Chloranthus sessilifolius (assembly GCA_021018995.1). Taxonomy (NCBI): domain Eukaryota; kingdom Viridiplantae; phylum Streptophyta; class Magnoliopsida; order Chloranthales; family Chloranthaceae; genus Chloranthus; species Chloranthus sessilifolius. The sequence goes on along the minus strand of CM037592.1, from coordinate 72,967,590 downwards.
TCTAACAAAAAGCGAGAAGATCCCACTACAGCCAGGTTCCAAAAGGGAGATCCGACGTAGGGGTCAAGGATGACCTGCTTAGAAATAAAAAGGAGGAGGGATGTGTACATTTGGTCAGAACCCACAGCACAAAAGAGCTACCAAATTTGCAAAGAGAGAAATTGGTATACCTGCTCAGGGATCAACAGATCAAACTAGGAGCGCAGCCCTAACTTCAGATGCTTCATGCCTACGTCCCGACGGCGGTTAGCGTGCCAATTGTTCATAAGGGGGAACGTAGGAACTTTAGAGAGAAGCAAAGGGCGACCAGGTTGGAAATGCAGATACCCCCAAACCTGAGAAAGCAAGCAGATAAAAATAGAGATATGCCACAAAAAGGAAAAGTCGAACAAACTAAGACCAAAGGATAAAATACCTCAAGTGCGGGCCAAAAGCCCACAATAGAGCTGGACTCCCCAAGTACGGCTCGCACCAGGCATGAGCACCGCGTAACCAGCACCGCCCCAATCAAACCGATGCACAGTGTCCCAATTCACCATAAGACAGAGAAGGGACAATGAGACCCACCCTCCGCTGGTATTTGAAAGAAGTGTCTTGCCTAAAAGAAACAACAGAGAAATACGGGCTAGCATCAGCGCACGCTCGGGCTCAAGATAAATGACCTCATTGGGCTGGCCCAGATCCACTAACTCATGAGGCTCGAATAAACCAACCAACCAAGATAACTTGACTTCGGAACCATGAATGTTCCCGAAGGTTGGGTAGGCCCCTATCAGCCGAGTCACCTCCTCCCTATCAGGCGTGCGGGTAGGTGTCACTGGCACCCCTCCAATGCGAACTCCAATAATCATGGACTAGTCCGCGAGTGTAAGGGTCATCTCAGCCATGGCCATATGAAAAGTCATGGTCTAAGGGCGAAAGTGCTCTATCAGGGCCTTCACATAAGCCGTATCGGCCCTCACTGCGGGGCGTGAAATAAAATCCCCAAAACTGTCTTGTGCAATCAGGTCCTTCACCACTGGGGAAGATGGAGCATGAGGTGCTGGAGATCGAACCAGCCACCCCGGAACATGATGTGTGGTAAAGGCTGCAAACAAAAGGGATCTGTCAAATAGGAGCAAAGTGGTATAATAAAGGCATCAAAGGAAAAGAAAAAAGGGCTCATCTATTTACCTAGCCAACGATCCCGAAGTTGGAGATGTGGGTGTGCTGACAATGGAGAAGGCCAATGCGGGCGGCTTCACCTTGCATTTCGTACCAGGGTTGAGAGGAGTGTTGTGAAGCTATAAACTGCTCCCCATGAGGACCATAGGCCATCTCTGGCCCCTCCTGTGGATCCTGCCCTTCGTCACCAGACATCTGAAAATATGGAACACATCGGTATAAGAAAGGGCTGCTAAAAAAAAAAGAAAAGAGAAAAATAACAAAAAAGAAAAAGAAAAGAAATGCACTAATCCATTAAAAAAAATGAATGAAAAATGAATGATCATGAATAATGATGAAAATGAATGGAAAAAAAGAGAGGAGCATAGGCCTAAGGAATCTCATATACTAAAAAAAAGGGGGGCATTAATCTTTCACCACAAAAAGGAAGAACATCAAGCATTTCAAACAAAAAAAAATGAGAGAAAAATAACAAGAAGGCAAACAACAAAATAAAGAGAAGAAAAAAATAAAAATAAAGGGGGGGGCACTAATCCGTCATGAAAGAAAAGAAACAAATAAGAAAGAAAGAAAAAAAATGATGATGATGGATGATATAATAATAAAAAAAAAGAAGTGGGTGAATGATGAAAGATGGATGATGATATAATAAAAAAAAAAAAATGAATAATGAAAAAAAAAGAAAAAAACAGAGGAGCATAGGCATAAGGAATCACATACACTTGAGAAAAAGCATTAATCTTTCACCACGAAAAAGAAGAACATCAAGCATTTCCAAAAAAAAAACAGCAACATCATTATCAAAATTCAAAGGAAAGATGAAAGAAGGGTTGGTGATAACCTTCAATAGGAGGAGAAATAGATCCAAAAATCAATGGAGAGTGAACGCTTTTAATCGGCACGCACGACTCCAGGTGATAGAACTCAAGCAGAATCGAATGCAAAAACCCTAGGGGGCTATCCCGGACTTGAGAAAGAGGGGGGGAAGAAGATAGAATTTGAAAGAGAGGGCCACTTTTGTGCTCGGGCAGTTTTAAGCGCGATTTTTCAATCGATATAATATATATCGCTATTATTTCTGATTTGCGGTATATATATATCGCCAATTTTGGCTTTGAGACCCAACGAGCTCTCTGTATGCTCTAAGATCAAGGCCCGGTCCCTCTTAGAAGCCCACGTATCACCGGGCGATAGTGCATGCACCCCCAAATAGCCCTTCGAGCTCCCTTCGATTGGCCTAAAGGGACCATGCTACAGTAAATGCATCTAGATCTGTGAGTGCCCGTCGAGTGCCCCCATAAAATCATAAAATCATAAAAAAAGAAAAAAAGAAAAAGAAAAAGAGATTCATAATAACAAAAGAGAGAAAAAGGAAAAATCCTGAAACACGACACTAGTTCTCAAAAGAGCGTCGCAACGCCTGTTTGCCCCACTCCGAGAGCCGTGTTAAAATAATTCAGAATGATCAGGTTCACCTGAAAATTCTCAAACCCTATTTTACACAGGGACACCTCATACCTGATCTGGCAGGCAAGTAATTTTACCCATCTCCGGTCACTGTTCCCTAAAACATTCCCCAGGAGTTAGGGCCTGACCCGGCAGGCAAATAAACTCATCTATCATCGGTCGCTCCAGGGAACACACACCTAGCCCAGATCCCCAGCTGGAAGCAAGACCTGATCCGACAGGCAAACCAAGGACCTATCACCAGAATGCGCACGTCCTTAAGGTATATCAACATGGCAAGTTGATCTGCATAAGAATACATGCAAAAATAAAAACAGTTTGAGCATGCTCAAAGTCTCGATCTGACATGTGCAAAAAAAAAAAAGAAGAGAGAAAAAGAAAAAGAAAAAAAAGAAGGAGAAGGTTCGGAATAACAACCTTCTGTTATGTAGTAAAAATCCTGAGTAGGTTGACCCCACCTTCCAAGCTTTGGCTCTAATCATCCACCGTCTGATCTATGATTGACCAAGAGTGCACCCGACTTCAGACCATTTGAAAAGTCTATTGTTAGTTGAAACTGACCTGTCAAAAATGAAATTACAACCAACCAAACTATGTGCAAACATACAGACCGAAGGGCACATTCCCTTTTATTTCCTTTTACACAGGCTTAAAACATGTATAGGCATGGTGTCCCTGTTGAATGTACGCACTTGCGTCTGGGTATCTGCAGGATGGTCGTTTGTCCTCATAAATTATACCTTAGGGTCGAGGCTTCCGTCCACGTCTATTTGCTGCTTATCGCCCTTGATGGGTGTCTGTCTGTGCATAGTTAGTATGATGTGATTTCATTGGGGATGGAGGCTAGAATTGACCATCTCTTTCGATGGATGTTCGGTCCTAGCCCGATCTTTTTTTAGCTTTGTCTCGAGTTAAGGCACTCTGGTTCGTGTGAATCAGGAGCACCTCACCACCGGAACGTACAAATCCCCAAGGTGTACCTATCCCCGGCAGAGCACACTCACTCTTAAAGTGTGTCAACTGGCATTTGATCCACTTAAAGAGTTGTGCAAGAATAAAATTGACAGAGGTCCTTAAGCCTTGCTTAAAGGCCTCAAAATAAAAGAAAATTCAGAAAATAACACACAAAAATTTACTCTGAAAACGGGCATGCATTCCCAAGAAGTGTTGCGACATCAATATTCTCTCCACTCGGGTAAATCATGCTAAAGCAACCTCGAGGTTTATGGGTTCACCCAGAAACTCCGAGCCTTACCTAGGTAAGGGCACCCGTGGCCAATCCAATGGAGCTTTTAATACCCCATAGGATTGGACACATTGTTTAGGCCTTCGCCTTGTGTACTTCGCATCAATTCTAAAGCATAGATCGGTCACCCCGTTTCATGGAGCTGTCTGGTTCAGATTAATACTCAACATCACAAATCTATAATCTCCCTCAGGAAGTGGACGATATCCCGACTAGCGGGCTTACAGTATTTGTGATCATCGCAGTTATACCTAGTAATGTCGCAATGCACTTGGGGACTGTTAGCTTTGAAGTACGGACGATACCCCGAAATGAGAGGGCTTAAGTACACTCACCATCACCATGGATGTTTGAGAATTGAGTTGAACCAGGCAAACCCATCAAATGTGCCTTGGACCTCTGTGGATGTCTCTTATCTTTGGCATCAGATCATTAGTGATCAAATACCAAAGAGGGGCATCTGTAGACACCCAAATTCGGCCTAAGGTCCGATCAGTCTGTACTCCGGGAGAGATGCACTCCTGTGCTTTAGGTGGCACCCCTGAACCCTTGGGAGTCTACCCCAACCCTTAGAGATCACCCTAAACCCATTAGAACCATTCCCCCAACCCTTAGAGATCACCCCTAAACCCTAGGATCCCTTCCCAGACTCAACTTAAACCCTTCTGAGCATTTGATGGGAGGAGAGCTACAAAATTTTACACAGATCACTACTGAGGATGAGCCATATACTATTAGAAGGAGGACTTCTCTAGCTTTCCAACGGGCCAAAGATCACCCAATTTCGAGTTGTGGTTCGAAAGTTATGGCCGATTGACGTTTCACATAAAATCATAACTTTTGTTTGGGTGTATGTATTAGATATACAAATTTTATTTTAGTCGCGTATATATTATATCGCTTTGACATTTAATAAATTTGGCCGGGCGTATATAATACATACGCCCAGCATAGGTAGGTCCCATCGCGGACACCTACCTTCTCAAATCTCCTCTGGTTTTCATAGAAATTACTGTACATAAACTGGGCGTATGTAATATATACGCCCAGCTTAGCTATAGTAAGTGTCATCAAATGCTCGAATTTCCTCAATCTAGTTTGACCTTTTGACCATCCCCTTGGTTGAGGTGGGTGTCTTAAGGTTGGCTGCACCCCCTTTGAGCTTATTGGCAACCCTTAAGTCACCCATGGTCTCACCCCATCATCTGCTATTGAAACCAGTTTCCCAAACCCCTAGGATCCTAAAAACCTAGAAAACCTTAGATGGAGGATTACCTAATTGCTAAACCAATTAGCTCTTAAGTAACCCTCTAACCCACCTCTTCTCTATAAATAGAGAGCCCCCCCCTCTTCCCAAAGGGTTGAAAAATTAAGGCTGAAAGTTAAGCCGAAGAGAGAGAGCCCTAGTGAGAGAAATATATATATTATTTTGCATTCTTCAACCTGAATTACAGCATGCTTAGTTCACCCCTTTCAAGCCATTTCAACCATTAGACCACCCCTTTTTTACTCAAGATTAGTCCCTAGCTTCATCCTACACTTCCTATCTACCGAATCCTAGCATTAGAACCTATTCCCCTACCGTTTAAGCCATATAAACTCATCGGAAGCACGCCGAAGTGAAGGTCTTCCACGGTGCAACAAGGGCCTGTGAGCTCCGGCTCACCCCTCTCTTCCTCTACCTTCTTGGTGTTTCCTCCGTCCAAGGATTCAAGCCGTTACGCAATCAAAATTTTGATTTGGCTCAAAGCTTGATAGGACCGTATTACCTTCGGGCAAGGGGAAGCTCCACCCATTTGTTTTTTTATTTTGGCCATAGATAGAGACCGCTACGTGCGGGTTGATCGGGTGCCTAAACCCTTCGCGATCGATAACCAAAGCCCCTACCCTAGAGCCATTAGCAAAGACCGGTAAATCAGAGTCATATTTAGCACTTCGGTGCTCAAAATATTGATTTAAAGGTTTCCCGGGTCACCAAAAGCTCCGGGTGGTGACTCTACAATTATTCCATCACGAGTGCATCGCCTGACGGGTTCGAGAGAATCCATGGTCGCACAAGGGCGCTTGAGGTAAGAGAGCTAAACCTATGGACGTGGTAAAAACCTGAAAGGGCGCCACGGGTAAAGAAGGAAATAAATAAAAATAAAGAAAAAAAAATTGAAAATGAAAGGTTTGGACTAATTGAGAATGTTGATGTTTGAGGAACCCTTTTTTTACTCTTCCTGTACCCTCTTGTCTGGCTGGGCCGCTCATGTTAGTTCAAGACGGATCCCGACCAGAATGGTCTTTGTGAAACCGCACCGTCAAACGTATGACCCGAGGCAAGGAGAAAGGTTTGACTCAATCCAAAGGGATTAATATTCTGGCCTTAGGTAAAATCCAGAAACTCACTCAGATCCGACTGCATGAAAGAGTTCGACTATGCTCAAAATGGGACCCGTTACTCTGTCTCACTATCCAGGCATTAAAATAAAATTAAAAAAAAAAAAAGAGAAAGCCAAAAATAAAAAATCAAGAAAAATTTAAATACCAAAAAATGTGCATATATTTCTACTCATTCTGCATCATATTTCAATCTCAAAAATGAAGAAAAATAACAAAAAATCTCCGAAAACAAAAATCCAAAAAAATATCTTGAAAATGAAAAAATATAGGTACAAATCTACTTTTTCTTCTGTTATTTAGGATGCATTTTCTTTATATGTATAAACAAAAAAGGGACTGACCTTTTCTCGAGAATATGCAGGAACCTCACACAGTCTAAAGCCTCGAAGCAGGCAACTTCTCAGTAAAGGACAAATCAGATGAAGCATCTCACCACTGACGTCAAGTCTATTAAAAGAAAAGAGAGAAAAATCTTTTGAAAAAGAAAGAATAAATTTGTGCTTCCCCACAGAGTTACGCACATGCATGTTCTGATACAATAAAATGTCAATATTTTATCAGCAACACCACTGTGCTATAGTAACATCCTAAGTCTAAGGCATGCCTTGGATTCTGGATCCTACTTCAAGGAAGGAGCAACGGTGCCAGTCTCAATCAAATAGTCAATGTTTCGATCGAGTCGACTCCACTGCTAAATCTTTGCGATGTGCGCACTGTTTTGGATTCATGTGAACTCTAGTGTCTTTAGCTTCAGATTTGTTGGAAAAGGTCAATCGTTGGTAGAGACCAACCTATTAAGAATGAGATCACGTATCAATCACACTATGTGCAACCATGCATCCGGAAGGGTTCATTTCCCCTTTATTTTTTGTAGGCTTAAAACCTGTATTGGAAGCGGTATCGCTGTAAAGTATACGCCATGCATTTGGGTATCCGTATGATGGTCGTTTGTTCCCGTAAATTATAGCCGAGCAAGTTCGGGTCGAGGCTTCCATCGCCTTTGTTGTTGCTTATTGCCCCTGATGGGTGCATGATTATGCATAGTTGAATGAGGCTTATGATCATTGTTAGCAGAGACCAGGATTGGATGTCCCTTTAGGGGGATACCCAATGTTTAGCTAAACCTAATCAAGGTAGTTGAAGCTGGATGCTCTAGGTCATGTTGATCCGGGGCACATCTTCAAAAATGGCACGTCCTCCCAAAAAGCATTGCGACCTCTATTCGCTCCTCTTGGGTAGTCATGCTAAATAAACTTCAGGATCGATGGGTTCGTCCAAAGATCTCGAACCCTACTTTCAGCAGAGGCACCCATGAATAGTCAGATGGGGCAGTCAAATGCCTCGTAGGATTGGACGCAAACTATGGAGTCTTGAGTAGTTTTACTTAGCGCCTATCTCTAAGTGTGGGTCGATCACCCCTCTTACTTGCAAAGCTGTTGTATTTAGAATAAATCTTAAACATCAAATACCTTCAAATCATATCGAGAAGCGAATGTTTAGCCTGACATACAAGGGTTTCGCAACTCGTTCCACCTTAGTTATGCCCAATGATGTCGCTAAGCGCTTGGTGACCGATTAGCTTGAGAAACGAATGTTTAGCCTGACATCCAGGGCTTTCGTTTTCTCACCATATTACCCGTCTGATGTTTGAAGTTTATTCTAAATGTAGCGGACCCATCACTAATGCCTTAGGCCTCTTTGAATGTCTCTTTTCTGTGGCATTCGATCATTAGTGATCGGATACCAAAGGGGGGCATCTATAGACACCCAAATTTGGCCAAAGGTCCGATCGAAACACATTTCGAGAGAGGCGTGCCTCTGAGATTTTGATGGCATATATGGAACCCTTTCAAACCCTTAGGAATCATTCCAAAACCCTTTGAAATCATCCCGAACCCTTAGGAATCAGCCATAGCCTTCCCAAACCTTTTAGAACTCTTCTCGGGCATAATTCAAACCCCCGTGTACAACGATTAGAAAGAGGTGTTTTTATAAATAGTTACCCAACCTAAAGCATATACCATTGGAAAGTAGAGCTTCCCATATTTCTAACGAACTAAGAATCACCTCAATCAGAGTAATACATCAAAAGTTATGGTGAAATGAAGATCGCAGATCTATGCATGAAATTGCAAAATCGGGCTAGGCCCCTGCGAGTCTTCAACTTCCAACAGTTTGGGCCTGGTTTTTCTTCAAAAAATGGCCAAAATTGACATTGGGGGTTTGACTTGTGGACCATCCAAAAGTCTGGGGTGTGTTTCTTCAGGACCCTAGTGACCCTATTAGCTTAGGTTATCTCCCTTTTGCCATTCAAGTCGCCACCCTATCATCAAACCAAAATCCCTCTTCTCCAAGCTCTAGAAAACCCCAAAAACCTTAGATTTCCCATTACCTAATTGCTAACCCTAATTAACTTCTAAGTAGCCTCCTAACCCACCCTTTTCCTATAAATGGAGCCCCCCTCCCCTTGGATTAAAGGTTGAGAAAATTTGTCTAAGAGAGAGAGAGCTTAAGTGAGAAGATCTTCTTCCTTTGGTGCACCATTCCCATACAAAATTCAGAATTCCAAAACCTCCTTTGAGCCATATTTTCCACCTTAGATCCGTTAGTTTAGGTGTGTGCTACTCATTTTCCTTCTCCCTCTACCTCTTAGCTAGCAAGCCATAGGAGTTAGAATCCCATTTTCCACCATTCAAGCCTTCAAAAGCTCATCAAAGCAAGCTAATGCAAGGCTCCGCATCGGTGCTACAAGGGCCCGAAAGCTCCGGCTCTCCCCTCTATTCTTCTACCTTCTTTACTTTTCCTCTATCCTAGAATTGAGCTATTACGCTATCCAAATTTTGACAAGCGGGAAGGGCTCAATAGGATCGGTGTGCCTTCGGGCAAGGGGAAGTGCCACTCATTTTGCTTTTTTTTTATATATATAATTATATATATATATATATATATACCACATAGACCCGGCCATAGTATAGACTACTTACGAGCGGGTTGATCGAGTGCCTAACACCTTGCCGATCGATAACCAAAGCCCCTACCCAAGAGCCTTTGGCATAGACCAGATTTAGAGTCATATTTTTAGCACTTCGGTGCTCATAAAAATGAACTAGGTTTCCCGAGACACAAAAATCTCCGAGTGGCGACTCTATATTTTTGTTAGAGAGTATATCGCCGCAATGGGATTGTCACAAATCCCATGGTTTCACTCCGAGCAATACAAAGCCGCCATGGATTAGGAGCTGATGGACCAGAGACAAGTCACTCCGAGGAATAGACGAGAAGGAAGGACATCGACCCCTCAGGCTCCCCCGAAACATAACATACATACTGATCAATCACAGAATATACCATTTTATCACCCTTAACTTAGTGATGCTAAGACTTAGTTTGTTACTAATAAGTTGATGATGTGCAAATATTAAAGAAAAATAGTAAAAGAGAGCCATAATGTTAATCTTTGTCAAAGTGAACCCAAAAGAGCAATAAAGCATAAAAGACAATTCGTCGCTTACGAAAGAATAGAAAATTCTAGTTTTTTGTGCCTTTGTTTATATTCTTGTTTTAAAAATAAATATTTACCTTTCTCTGTTTATACTTCTTTATATTTTTAACTTTCTTTGAATCACTTCTTGATCTTTCACAAGTTTATTCGGAGCGACGACTCAGAGTCTCAACTTCCCCTGATCAACGAAGCTCGATGCTTAGATTTTCTCTCTCCCTGCCTTCTAGAATAAAAATTTGATAAATTTAAAAATATTAAAAATAGGGTTTTCTTTTCTTCATCACACCCATTTTCGAAGTCTAGATTTTTTCGAGTGCGATCCAGAAATTGAAAGGACTCTCCGGCATAATTTGGTAGGAAGCCAAATTTCAAGAGAATCCTTAATAATGGCTGACGATTTGTCCATCCAGGAACATTTCAGCCCCATAGCATTGACCGAGCCCGCTTGTATAGTTCCACCAGAGGTGTCTGCGGGTCAAAATTATGAAATCAAGCTCCATACACTTCATTCTATACCAACCTTTCGTGAGCTTGATTGAGAAGATCCCTATCGGCATCTAAGAGACTTCATAGAACTTTGGAGAGTGTTTCAAACATTGACTGCCAATAAAGAGGCTATAAAAACTATGTTTGTTTCCTTTCTCTCTCAAGGACAGGGCATGGTTAATTTTGTTACCTGCAAGAAGTATTGCCACCTGGGAGGAATTGCAGTCTAAGTTCTTGGGCGAGTACTTCCCAATTGGTAAAACTAACCAAATTCGCCAAGCAATTCAAAACTTTAGGCAAAAGCCAAGAGAATTATTTAACGAGAGTTGGGAATGAATGAAGGATCTGTTACGGAGGTGTCCTCATCACGAGGTACTAAATTGGTCGATAGTACAAAGTTCATATCAAGGGCTGGCTGAGGCCAACCAGTCTACAGTCTATGCAGTAAGTGGAGGAGCCTTTATGGCTCAGAACGACCAGTAGTCTTGGAATTTATTAAAAAAATTGGCCAACAATTCAAATAAAAAATAGGCACTGCTTAGATATGATCTTGATGTTACTTGACACACCCCACTTGCGAGGGGTGGACTTTACGATATCTCCAAAGATAAAGTAAAGGAGGAGGATATGAGTGCGAAAATTTTAGCTTTGGAACAACAAATCACGACATTAATGACAACCAAATCTAGAACTCCGGACAGCTCTATCGCAAGCTACTCTAATAACCAGACTCATAATTTTACTAAAAACGTAGCTACACCACCATACCAGGAGCTGTTGGAAAATGAACAAGTAATGTCTTTTTAGAGGGGAGATTATGGGTACACCTAGAACTATCGTGGAGGAACCATCTTGGATTTAATTATAGTTCCACGAAGGACCACAGCTAGCACCAATAGTTGTGCAGTCCATATTTCCCCAGACTAAAATTTTCTAGTAAAAACCTCAATTATCGGCCCTACAATCCTAATATGGACCACAGAGCAATGCACCAGATGCCACGATTGTTCAGATCCTTCAGGATTTACAGTAACAATCGCATCAGCATTCAAAGGACTTACACCAACTTGCTCAGTTCTCCCAAGTACTTAATTCACACACGCAGTCCATAACGAAGTTGGAAAGCCAAATAGGCAAGCTAGATTCTCAAGTGGCGAGGAGAGAAAGTGGTCAATTGGCTATGCAGCCCAGTAAATAATCCTAGAGCATAAGTATTTCTAGGGGAGACATCGCCTCCCCAAAATTAAAATTAAAAATATCTTGGATTGTTGAGCTACCAACTCATCCGTAGTACCAATTGTAAACTACGTAAACTATTTTCTTTTTTTTAGTTAGTGTAGGTATTATAATACGACCCATTTTGTTGGAAAGCGATAGGTTGTAATTCATGCCTACTGTATATTATAATGGACAATCGTATGAATTTACGATTGATTGTAGTTATATTTATCAGAAACGCAACGATTGCGATTCTTATTCACAAAAGGCTTGAATCCAGTTACGATTCTAGGTTAAACTTCATGTGATGACTGGGTCAACAAGTCGTCATCGAAAGTAGGACCTACATATTTGTAAAAAGGATATGTCAGTCCTATTTTCAAAAACCTTCAAGTTTTCTCCTCCTACCTTCTTTCTTTTTTATCAAGTCGTCCGTAATCTTAATCGTTCTACCACTCAACCTAACCGTTTATTTTCTTAAAAACCCTTACTTTAACTATTTTATTCTGGAGAACCCTACGTGCATTTCATTCTGCAATTACAAATTAGGGTTTCAATCGTTAAAGAGGTAAGGTGGCGATTTTAATTATAAAAAAGAAGGGTTTCTATAAGAGATTTTATTTAATACATGAAATTTTAGTTTAATCAGTGGTGTTGGTATTAATTTTAACAAAGTGGAAGTATGGCGAATGAAACGGGGAAACGACAAAGGGAAGAAGTAGAAGAAGTGGAAGAAGAAGAAGAAGATAATAATTCTGATAACACCCCAATCATTCACTATATCGCACGGTTTGCTGCCCCTAAGGCCAAATCAAAAGTAGCAGACCCACCTAAGAAGAAACCCAAATCTTCCGGGGTAGTTATCAGAGAAACCTTTAAAGGCACAACTGGGACAAATTCTGTGTCCAAAAAGGGTTTAAAATTAGATAAAGGAGAAAAGTCAGTGTCCTTTGTTATGCTAGTAGATAAAGTCCCTACTTCAACCGAATTAAGAGTACAAGTTACAAACCATGCTAGTCTATACGATTCTGCTTTGGACTCACCAGTAGGGCCTGCTATACCCCTTTCAATAGAGGCAGACACACTACCAATCATCACGGGAGCAGACCCTGTGAGCCCAATTCTCGAAAGATAAGAAGAAATTCCTTACGCAATTAATCAACAAACTATGAGAATGACTACTTCTAGCCATACCCTTGTACTAGTAAAACCTGTTGCTCAGCCAACATTTGCAGCCAATACCGAGCAATCTCTCATAGCCTAAGCAGTGGAAGCAGAACAAAACTCAGAGTTACCAAGAGATAGCTTTACAAATTTATTACATGAAGAAGAAGCACCCCCTGAGGATCCTTTAGTCAGCACCACATCATTAAACGAGATAGAAAGGAGATTGAGGGTAGTAGAGCAATGGCAACACAAACATGAACCAAACTTATTACCACTGCCTGAAGTACTAAGAAGGGTGAGGAAACTGGAACAATGGATCTCTACAAATTTCCCACCAGTGATGCAACTGCCAAGTACAGTTAAAAACTTGATGGGGGACTTCCAAAATTTAAAACAGAAAGTCCATGATACCACCATGATAGCTTAAGAACGGGCATAAATAATGGATAACTTATGAGGAGAAGTTGTACAAGCGCAAGGTGCGAGATGGGCAGCAGTGATAAAAAAGAGAGTTCAGGGTGCTACTTCAATCCTTCAAGCCCAACTAGTGCAGCAGACTATAAAAATGATAGCAAGCTTGGGAAGAAGAGATGAGAGTATTTGAAGAGAAAATTATCAGTATCCTTAAAAAGTTTGGAGGTTTGATGGTAGCATTGACTGCTTCTGGGGTGCTTTGATTATTGGTTGGTGGTGAAAGTTATTTAAACATCAAAGACAGAGTAAAACAGGGGGTGAATCCAGCACAACTCAGAAGTCCTAGACCTGTAAGATACAGGGTCCTTTGTGGCAAGTTTTGATAAGTAAGAGTTTGTCCCACAGGGAAAGGTGATATAAAGCTCCAAGGGAGCCATCTCTAGTAGTCCCTCCAGATCTATCTACAGATCTGGCAGTCCTAGAAGGAGGGGAGTTTAAGGTCACTTATTCTAAGTATTCTAATAACTAAACTACAGAAACTGTTGAGAGGATGGATGGAGTGTGGAAAATAAGTATAAAAAGGGTGAGAAGTATGTTATTGAGCTAAGGTCAGAGAAGTTTTGTAACTCAGATTTAGATCTGATGTTATAGAAATCCTGTCCAGAGGCTACATTATCACCTCTAAGGAGAAAGGATCCAACCCATCACTCTGCAATGATTCCACCCTTAAGGCTATAACCTGTCCACTAGAATGGTCACAAATTATCCCATAGGGGAGCCACTATCTAGGGATGGGTCAGAACATAACAAGTAAATCATTGCAGGCACTATTTCATCCAGGCTACCAGCTCAAGAATCCATAGGGAACCTCAACCTCTAAAGCTCTATATGTGGGGTTAAGGCTATATGACCATGATAGCCTGACACACGTAATCAAAGAAGAGATTGAGTACAACTGCGATCTAGTGTCCCATTGCTTGAGCGAGGCTACAATACCACTGTAATCTCTATAACTAGATCGGATCCAACATCCGATGGCGGATCTATATTAATATCAGATAATCTCTCACCAGGCTTCTACAAGCTCAGGTGTAAAGAAGAAGGATCCATCTTGGATCGGTGGATCAGAATCACCCTAAGGCTATAATCTGTCCACTTAAATGGTCACAGACTATCCCAGAGGTTATCCTCCTGACGGAGTCCAAAACAAAACAAGAATATCGCTGCTACCACCATGCTCACAAGGCTACCAGCTCAAGCTCCCATGGGGATTTCAGATCTAGTGGGTCCTGTGGTGGGGCTAAGGCTGTAGGACCATGATAGCCCAGACACACAGGTCACTTGGATCTGAGTGGCCCTTAGAATCAGTCCTCCATTGCTTTGAAACACAGCCAAAGCAATGGCGGATCACAAGGTAGCAGCCTTGCACAGAGCATCTCACACACAAACAACAATCCCACAAAGTAAAGATCCTATTGCAAAACTTCCATTGATCTAATTCAAAAACACATAAAAAGTCATAGCCAGCAAGTGCTGGACTATAGAGAGAAGGAAAAGAAAAAGAAAACTACTTACTGCTAAAAAGAAAGAGAAAAGCAAAACGATCTGAGATGGGTTCCCAGATGCCTAAACCTAAGCTCAAGTATGGGTTTATATAGCAGTGGGGTGGCGGCACATTAGGGTTAGGAAACCCTAATTTTAATGATGCCACGTGGCCTGATAATGATCCTTGGATGCCTCGGGGCGCGTGCATGGAGATTTGAGCATGGGAGTGCATGCCCTAATCACTAGAAATACCCAGAAGGTTCTCTACGGAAGAGATGGAGGTTTAGGGTCAGAGCCTCGCTAGGTAGCTATAGTTTCCTAGACTTGTCACGTGGTAGCTCTTTGGTCTTCGCTAGGATGATTTGACACTGAAGCTTCAGCCGTCGCGAGGTTGCCTTGGTTTGCTCTTCAGGCAGTCGCGCGGTAGAGAGTTGAGCTCTCGCTGGATTGGGCTTCGCGAGGTTGAATAGAAAACACTATCTCAAGTGTCGCGAGGTTGAAATTCAAGCAGTCGCGCGGTTGATCGGTCTTCGCTGGGCAGTAGCGCGAGAACTTTGTGAGCACTTCTCTTTACTTGGACTTGGCGAGTTGCCTCGCAAGGCTCTTATGAGTTCGGAACTGCACGAGGTTCTATGTCTCACTTGATCTTCACGAGATTGGCTTTGCCTTCACCAGGATGTTTTCTTTCTTTAATGGCACGAGAACTGTGCGAGGCATTCTTCTTCTGATAATTGCATCCCGCGGCGACTGTGTGATAGCTACGCGAGGAATCTTCTGAAGCTCTCTCTCCTCAGCCGTTCTGAGCGAACTACGCGAGATTGAGAGAGGTCTGTTTTGAACTGTGTGACACTGAGCGATGTGTTCTACTCTTGAGCTTCACAAGAGCTGCGCGAGTTTGAGTTTCTGAAGCTCTTCAGTCATTCATCTGTGCGAGAGGTTGCTGTAAAGCCTTGGGAAGCTCAGTTGAACTGCGCGAGGCATATTTCTCCTGAATCCTCTAAAGCTTGGGTTAGCTGCGCGAGGCTCATTTCAGGTCTGGATTCAGAGTTCATTCTTCTGAGGGATATCTGGTGCCCAGGCAGGCTCCTTAATAGGATTCTTGGCCTTATTTCACTGCTGATTATTACCTGGACAGAACACTTAACAAGAACTTATTAGGTGGCACAGGGTCTAATCAAAGGTTAAGTTAGGGGTGAAAAGTGGTACTTTTTAGGTCTTAACACACCCCCAAACCTAATATTTCCTAGTCCCTTAGCAAAGCTACATTAAATCTACTCTAAAAATTAAATGCCACTTTCGTAGGGAGCACGGATACATTTAGCATATGTACCAAGCCTTTTAAACCCCTAGGTGATCCCTAGTGGAGGAGTGAAGTCTCCTGAGGGTTTTCAGTGAAGACACCCACAAACTTCTCAAATGAAATAGTTAACAAAAGTGCAATGTCATCCAATGAGCAGTTAAGGAATCAGATTTAGTCTACTCTTGAATCAGTACACATAAAAGAAATTTAATTCATTGGTTGCACAGTAACTTAAACAGCATAAACTCTCATGATTGCACAACATTTCCAAGTAGTTTGTAATCACAGAAAACTGCACAAGTGTGTGTCAGCACTGAGCTTATCCTTATGTCAAAAAATTAGGTTAAGGTCATACATAATGCATTCAAGTTCAAACCCAAAAGAAAGCTTTCTAGGGTATACTCTCATAAAGGTTTGTTGAGGGGTTCAGTTTCTCACAAGCTCAAGAGCAGTTACATCCCCCAACTGGGTTTGTAAGCATGAGCATAGGTAGAGTTATTAAGTGCTAACATCATTGTCAGTTCCTCACCATAGATTGGATAATTCCTTATCTTCACATGACAACTCACTCAACTTTGGATCACAAGGGCTTTTAACTGTGCTGTAATGTGGCTTATGGAGTAGGGTTAAAAAGAATGGAAGGTTGAAAAGGGGTTCCTGTAATAACCCGAAAAAAATCACACTAAACTATGACCTCGGGATCCGTGCCCGATCGGTCATAGGTTTGACCAAATGGAAGTCCAACAGTTAGTAAGTGGTGTGATGAACGGATGAGATGTGATAAATAGAATGCCTATGTGATGTGTGTGGTGAAGGTATAGTCGCATACACCTACCGCGGTGTATGTGCTCAACACACAAGTGAGGAAGAGGATAAAAAGAGTTAATAACCCTAAAATCAAGAGTTTTGAGTTGTTGAGAGAGGAGTAAAGAAGAGGGAGAGAGGAGTAAAGAGGGTGATCAAGCAAGAGTTATTGTGGGTGATTGGAAGAAGGATTCAAGCATTAAAGAGGCTGATTCAATGCAAGGAATCCGTTAGAAACCAAAGCTGGAACCCTAGCCTTCCAACCCTAGATTTGAAATCAACTTGAGATCTATTCAAGGTAAAATTTTTGTAAATAAGATGCATAGATTATAGGGGTTAAGTTGCAGTTAAATGTGGGTTAAATCATAGGATAATGGCTTAGAAAAATAGAGGAAAAAGGTATGGAAAAAAAGATTGGGAAGAACAGCTCGAAAGGGGCTGAATCTGACAATTTCGATTAATCGAAATTGCTCATTAATCTAAATTGGCTGTGAAGAAGGTCGAGGATTTCGATAATCGAATGATTTCGATTAATCGATTTTTGTTTCGATAAATCGATTTGGGGATCGATTAATCGATCGAGAACTCCAAAGGGACCCTGTGGGTTGGAGGAAATGATTGAGGAAAATCGACTAATCGAAATGGGATTATTAATCGATTTTATTTTCGATTAATCGATTTGGAATTAGTAAACTATGTTGACTTTTGGTTTGACTTTAAGATTCTTGGGGGATCTTATGCCTTCCTTATTGCATCCTTTGCGATGTGTTTTACCTGTTATGTGGTACCATAGGTGGTACGTGTGGACTAGTGCACAAGGAGTCACTTGGGACCTTGATGCATTGATCAAGTGAAGACTTGAGGTAGGGAACACCTTGAACATGTACCTTATTTTACAAGAGCATGTATGTAGTGATATAAATTTCCATTCAAATATTTTTACTGCTTAAGGAATTGTGAAAAGTGTGTGTGTGAGATATTCATAAGAGTAAACTAATGAGCCATCCCCAGGGGATGAAGAAGTAAAGAGATAAGAGCATCAGGTGTGATGCAAGTAAATGGATACATCCCAGGGATGTATCCAAAGATTGAATCATGTTTGATAGGGCCTAACTGATATAAGATAGCACACTTACACGGTGAATAACTATATGTAAGGCACCGATATTTTTGTTATTTGATGTTTGATAGGTTAATATCCACGATCGACACGACAGATATCCGTGTGGATATCGACATACGTGCTAAAACCGTAGGCCAAAGGCGGAGGCTTATCCAGTACATAGTAAGCACACCTGTGGGTGTTGATTGAGACAAGTGAAACCCGCCACCAATCCCGTGGGAAGGGGGCTTGGGTACTATATGGTATTCCCAGGGAATACATTAAAACTGTCTATATAGATGACGATGAAGGGTATCTCATCGGGGCTCGATGCTATATTGCTCGGGGATTACTTAAGTTGAAAGTTTAAGTTTTGCTTTAGGCCTTTTCAGCATTTTTCATGAGTAAATGAAAACATAAGTAATCAACAGTAAAACGAAATGCTTTTTAACTGTTTCATTAACAATTGCATAGATACATTATGCATGGCATATCATAGAATACATGTGAGTTATAATTTATATGTTCAACAGTGTTGGTTCCCTATTGAGCTAGGATGTAGCTCACCCTATAGACTATACGTCGCAGGTCCATTACTAGCAGCGGCCGAGGCTTCAGGAGACGCTGATCCCGGCGAGTCGGACCTTGCGGCCGGCGAAGAGTTGGAGCCACCTCCAGAGGAATTCTTCTAGAGGACTCTGTTGTGCCACTTTGAGGGATTTTGGAGAGGTTTTGTACGGCTTGGTATGTCAAGCCTTGATTGTTGTTTAAAATCATGTATATAAGGAGTTGGGATTTCTCTTTTGGGACGAACCATCCGTGATGATTGCTATCATCGATGGTTCGGATCGGTTCTCCATTCATGCAGAGGCATGAGGGCAGAACTATCTTTTGGGAAGTAAATTAATATAGATTTAAATTTCGCAATTTCATTTATAGTGCTTTTGATGCTTGATGTACCAGTGTTCCGTGCTTAGCTAAGGGCACGGTCAAGATGATCGTGCTGATGGCACGGGTTTTGGGGTGCCGAAATCCGGGCTGTCACAGTTCCCATTTGAGAAATCAGTAGGTCACAGAGGTGGTTCATGACTTCACCTTCCATAATTCAGCTCCCTTCATCTTCTTTGAGATTTTCCGATTTGAAGTGATCAGTTTCTCCTCTTGATTTTAATTTTCCAATGAAAGTTCCTCTTGACTTCTCTCTTATTCCTCTTCATTATTATTTTTGTTTCTTTTTACTGGAGTTTCCTTCTTTTTATTTTATTTTTACTTTTCAGAAATGCCACCATGTTCTCAGTTACCATACTGCCAAATTTTTTTTTTGAGATCCTTCTTCTCCATTTGCCTAATATTGACCATGGCTAGTCCATCTTCAAAACTATCTCCTTTACCTTCTGAATTCTCAGAGAGAGGGTAGGTTGAATTAGGTTCATAGGTTCAGGTTCAAGTACTCAGGTGTATTTTGAAGAAATTTAGGATTTAAAGCTCAAAGGGGGTATGGACAAGGGTAGTTGCTTTAGGATTGGTCTTTTTAGGCTCAAACTGTCCAAGAGAAGGCCTTCATCCTTTCCGAGGTCTCATGAGTACTGTCAGTTGTTTCAACTAGGAGTTACCTAACTTCTAGTGAGCACAGTGACTCAGCCAGTCCTTAGAACTAAAAGAAATGCCTTAGTTACTCCTCAAAGAATAGAAAATTTTTGTAGGCCCAATTCTCACTGGTTATGGTCATCCTTTGAACTTTCAAGTATGTCCTCACCTTTTTCTCTCTCTAATGATTCACTAAGTGCAGATACAAGTAGGTTTCCTTGGTGATATTATCATGGAAATGTGGACTATTAGAGGTTTATAATGTCCAATGTTTGCATAAATTTTAAACTTCTCAAGTTCATGATTCTTAAGTGAACAGAGGTCCATTTCCATATTGCTCAGATGAGTCTGTTGCACTTATGTTAACTAGTCCATTGGCAGGGTCTGCCTGTCATACCCCCAAACCTATGAGGAGCAGTGTCCTCACTGGTTCAAGGTCAATGTGTGACATGATTTATTCTGACATAAAAGAAAAGAAAACGAAATAAAGTAACCAATCAATGTAAAAAGCACATATCGTAAAAGGAAGATATTATTAAGCTGAAAAGAAAATTACAAAAAAAAGGAGGGAAAGGGAGAAAGATCAGGGGTGAGGGGATTGAGAAGGAGGGGGAGGGGGTGGAGAAGGCGGGGGAGGGGGTGGAGTGGAGGGGGCAAGGGATGGCTCTGTCTTGCGCTTCTACTTCGGCAGCTGGAGCTTTTCCTCCTCCTTGGCAAGGGTTTACAGAACCTCCTCGAATTCATCCCAGAGGGGTTGGAGGGGATCTGGCTCTTTAGGGGGTGGCGGGTCCAACCACATCGGGTAAAACTTGTTAGGCAGTGCATTTGGCTTTTCGTCTGCCATGATTAGGATTAGGGAAGGACCGCGAGGGTGAGATAGGATGGGATGAAGATGAACAGGGCCTCCCTGTGTATTTAAAGGCGAGGGATGGTGGAAGATGAAACGGTTGAATAACATCCAAGTCGCCGCCATTAAATGAGAGTGAGTTGGGAAACGTCAAGTCCCAGCAGTCAGTGTGGGAAATGACAAATGCATTAGGCTCGCACAGCTGGGTAAGGGAATCACGAGAAATCAGAATCACGTGATTATGGGAGTTAGCACTGGAAGTGCGCTAGAGATTCTGCAGCATTGAAACTCGCGACAGCGAAAGAAATGGTCCATGCAAATTGTGCGAGTCTTCCCAAATCACAATTTGGAATGCGCAAGGGCCAAATCAGCAATTTACAAAAGAAGAATAAGTGATACCGATCCCACATAAACTTTATCAAGCTCAACAATATCAAACTCCACATATCCCCTAAAATTTCCTAAAACTTAAGGTAGAAACAAAAGTAGTATAGTACAACATGGACACAACTACGGGTCAGGTAGATGTAGGGGTCCCATGAAAATGAATAGTGCACATAGGATCTGCAGGTCGTTCAATGCAAGGCTTCAGCCTCTGACCATTCACTTTGAAGCTCCTCCCAGATTTGGGGTCCTTGACTTTCGCAACACCAGATGGGGAAACATTCACGACAACATAGGGACCATCCCATCTGGATTTTAATTTGCCAGGAAAGAATTTTAGTTTGGAGTTGAATAACCAAACCTTACCACCCGGTTCGAGGCTTTTTCTCAGCAAGCCTTTGTCGAAGAAAGCTTTAGCCCGTTCCTTGTAGATCCTAGCATTGGTGTAAGCATCCATCCGCAGCTCATCCAATTCCGATTGTTGTAATGACCTGTGTTGACCAGCAGAAGTTAGGTCCATGTTCAAGTTCTTAATGGCCCAATAGGCCCTGTGTTCTAACTCTACTGGGAGATGGCAGGCCTTCCCATAGACTAGTCTGAATGGGGACATTCCAATAGGAGTCTTGTAGGCAGTCCTATAGGCTCACAGTGCATCATCCAGTTTCTCAGCCCAATCTTTCCTGTCAGTCATAACTGTTTTCTCAAGGATGTTCTTAATCTCCCTATTGGAAATTTCAACTTGCCTACTTGTTTGTGGGTGGTAGGGAGTAGCAATCCTATGGGTCACAGAATATTTCTTGAGCAAGCTCTCGAGATTCCTGTTGCAGAAGTGGCTACCCCCATCACTGATAATAGCTCTAGGGGTTCCAAATCTTGAGAAAATGTTATGCTTTACGAATTTGAGGACCACCTGGTTATCATTGGTTCTTGTGGCAATGGCTTCTATCCATTTGGAAATATAGTCCATGGCCACTAAGATGAAGTGGTAACCATTGGAGGGGGGAAAGGGGCCCATGAAGTCTATTCCCCATACATCAAACAGTTCTACAAAAAGGATGGGCTGTAATGGCATTGAATTTCTTTTGGACAGCCCTCATAATTTCTGATATCTCTCACATGCCTTGCAGTGTGTGTATGCATCCTTGAATAAGGATGGCTAGTAAAAACCACACTGCAGGACCTTGTCAGCAGTTTTTCTCCCACTAAAGTGGCCTCCACAGGCATTTTCATGGTACATGGCCAGAATACTGGGGATATCACTTTCGGGAACACATCTTCGAATGATCCGTTGGTTGTACGCAAGGTTCCTCCCAGAAAAAATACTTGACCCTTGAGAAGAACAGGTCTTTATCCATTTTGGTGCAGTGGGGAGGAATCTTTCCTATAACCAGATAATTGACAATGTGGGCAAACCAAGGGACTAAGGATTGGATGGCAAATAATTGCTCATCAGGGAAGGCATCATTTGTAGGGCCATCTAGGCATTTCTCCAAGATAATTTTGGACAAGTGGTCAGCCACCACATTCTCCACACCCTTTTTTGTCCTTGATTTCAATGTCAAACTCCTGTAACAGGAGTATCCATCTAATCAGCCTCGGCTTAGCATCTCTCTTGGATAGTAGGTACTTCAATGCCGAATGGTCAGTGAAGATCACAGTTTTAGATCCTAGTAGGTAGGCTCTAAATTTGTCAACAACAGAAACCAACGCTAGAAGCTCTTCTCGGTTGTGGTATAGTTCACCGAGCTTGACAAGTGATTTGCTGCTATAAGCAATGACCACAGGCAATTTATCTTTTCTTTGGCCCAACACAACACCTATTGCCAGGTCTGATGCATCACACATCAGCTCAAAAGGCAGGGTATAGTCCGGTGTTTGGAGTACAGGGGCAGAGGTGAGGCATATTTTCAATGTTTCAAAAGCCTTCAGACATTCAGTAGAAAAGTTAAAGGGGACATCCTGACAGAGCAGGTGGCACAATGGCTTAGCAATTTTGCTGAAGTCCTTAATGAACCTCCTGTAAAATCCTGCATGCCCTAGGAAGGATCTGATTTGCTTGACTATTTTTGGAGGGGGCAAATTGGCAATGAGGTCCACTTTGGCCTTGTCTACCTCAAGCCCTTCTTTAGAGACTACATAGCCCAACACAATGCCTTGTGTTGCCATGAAGTGGCTCTTTTCCCAGCTAAAAACCAAATTGGTTTCCTCACATCTTTGCAAAACTAAATGAGGTGTCAGAGACCGCCAAAGCTGTCCCCATAGACAGAAAATTCATCCATAAAAATCTCCAAAAACTTGTCAATCATGTCAGAGAATATGGTATACATACACCTCTGGAAAGTGGTCGGTGCATTACAGAGTCCAAAAGGCATCCTTCTGTAAGCGAAAGTGCCAAAAGGACAGGTAAAGGTGGTTTTCTCTTGGTCTTGAGGATGCATAGGGATTTGGTTGTACCCTGAGTATCCATCAAGAAAATAGTAAAAAGCTTTTCCAGCCAATTTGTCTAGAATTTGATCAATGAAGGGGAGAGGAAAATGGTCCTTTCTAGTTTTAGAGTTGAGCTTCCTATAATCAATGCACACTCTCCAGGCAGTGGTCTCCCTGGCTGGTCTCAACTCTCCAGTTTCAGTTTTAATCACTGTTATGCCAGATTTCTTGGGCACCACTTGGATAGGTGCCACCCAATGAGAATCAGAGATGGGGTAAATCACCCCTGCATCTAGCAATTTAATGATTTCCTTAAGGACCACTTCTTGCATGTGAGGATTTAGCTTCCTCTGCATTTCCCTGGAGGGTAGTGCTCCCTCCTTAAGATGAATCTTATGCATGCAAATTGATGCATCAATTCCTCCCAGATCAGCAATGGTCCAGCCAATTGCCTTCTTGTGCTTCCTCAAAACTGTGAGTAATTCCTCTTCCTGGTCATTGGTAAGGGAGGAAGAGATAATCATAGGAAGCTTATCACCTTTCTCAAGGAAAGCATATTTTAATGTTTCTGGAAGCTTCTTGAGTTCCAGATTAGGGGCCTGCTGGGTGGATGGCAAAATTGGTGCATTAGAGGTTGGAGGAAGAGGTAGCAATGTAGGTTTCCAACTGGAGTGCTGCACTGAGCCCACCGGAGACTTTGATATGGTCTTGTCTTTTGATCTCCCATCTGGGCTTTCTTCCTCCACCATATCCCAAGTTTTGACTAAATTCCTAACAATGTTGCCCCACTCCAGTAGAGTGGGCAATTCTTCTTCCACAATTTCCTCTAATACATCCACTGCAAAGCTCTCCTCATTGTCCATCTGAGGGTACTTTGCATTGTTGTACACATTCAACTCAACTTTTATATGCCCAAAAGTTACCTCCATTACTCCAGACCTGCATTGGATGTAGGCATTGGCAGTGGCCAAGAAAGGCCTGCCCAGTATAACGGGTATGGCGTTTGGGCTAGTGCTGCAGCCCATATCCAAAACTAAGAAGTCAGCAGGGTAGAAAAACTTATCCACACCTACTAAGACATCGTCAACCATTCCCAGAGGTCTCCTTTCAGACCTGTCAGCCATCATCAGCACGATGGGGGTAGCCTTCAGCTCCCCCAAACCTAGTTGCAGATATACACTATATGGCAACAGGTTAACACTGGCTCCAAGGTCTAAAAGGGCTTTTCCAATTGTATGGTCTCCAATTACACAAGGAATAGTGGGTATCCCTGGGTCTTGTAACTTCTCAGGCATTGATATGTTAAATCTGAAATTCCTTCTTGGACACATGGCCTCTAGCCTTTCTCTTTTGGGTGCAGAGGTCTTTCAGGAACTTTGCATAGGCTGGGACTTATTTAATTATCTCAAGCAGGGGTAAATTGATCTTTACCTGCCTGAAAGTCTCCATCATTTCCTCCATCTGGGCATTCCCTTTATCAAAAGGGATAGGACCATCCAAAGCCTGAGGAAATGGCAGCTGAGGTTCTGCTGGTTCCTCAGCTGCTAGCCCAAGACCAAACCTTTTTTTCTTTCTTTTTCATGTTTTGCTCCTATTTAATTTGAACTATAGCCTTATTATTTTTCTCCTGTTTCAAGGTGGCAGGCACTTCTTGGCTTTGTGGTCCCACAACTTCTCTATCATGATCCTCTGCATCATTTGTGGAAATTGCCTCAGTAGGTCTGCTGCCCACCTGATTGTTTACCAGCCTGCCAGACCTTAGGGTAGTGACAGCATTGGTGTTCTTAAACCTTGAGGAAGCTTCCTCAATTAAAAACAGACCCTTAGGGTTAGCAATTGGCTGGCAGGGCAATCTGCCTTCATCTCTCCTAGCCAAGGTTTTTGACATTTGGCTCAGTTGCTCTTCCATTTTCTGGAGGCTCTGACCATGAGAGTCCACAGTCTGAGTCAAGGAACCCAGGTTGTGTAGTGATGTCAAGACCTGGTCCTCGAAAGAAGTATTTCTAGGTTAAGAAGGGGGTAAGACCAACTGATTTTGCTGCTGATGGGGCTGCTGATGGAGCTGGAAGGTAGACCTAGGGGCATTCCCTTGATTGAACTGCTGCTGTGGCCTTTGTGGTAGGGCCAACATCTGTTGAGGCTGCATGTAGTTATCTTGCTTCCACATCAGATTTGGGTGGTCTCTCCATTAGTAACCAACATTTTGGTGCTGGTATCCATATGGCTGCCTGTTGTAGCCCCTAGATTGTTGTTGGCCATAAGATTGAGCAGCAGCAGCATGTTCCAACATCAATTCAAGAAATTGTTCTGTAGATGGACATTCCTCTACTGTGTGCTGTGGGGACTGGCATATCAAACATGCCTCCACCACATGAGCAGCCCTTCTGGGTTGCATCACAGTCAATAATTTATCAAACTTTATAGAGAGGTTTGCCATCTGCAGCTGCAGGTCATTGTTCCCAGACACCTCATAAATTTTTCTTTTTGATCCAGCAACATGCCCCACTTTGGACTCAGATTCCTGACTAGTTCTTGCCAGGGATGGCTTTTGAAAAGCATTCTCACTAATCACCTCAAACAATTCCCATGCCTCCTCAGCGGTCTTGTGCATGTAGGATCCACCATAAGAGGCATCGACCATATCTTTATTTTTTTCATCAATTCCATTGTAGAAGCTTTGTACAAGCACCCACTCAGGGATCTTGTGGTGGGGGCATTGTTTGAGCATCTCTTTAAACCTATCCCAGGACTGGTTAAAATCCTCAGTTGGGGATTGAGCAAACGCAAGAATCTCTTTCGTCAACTGGCTAGTTTTGGTCTCAGGGAAGAACTTGGTTAGGAATTTGGTCTGCAAGTCTTTCCATGAAACAATGCTATTGTTGGGAAGAGTGGTCAGCCAGGTACTGGCCCTATCTTTCAGAGAGAAGGGAAAGAGTCTGAGCCTAGTAGCCTCAGGTCCCAAACCAGTGATATTGAAAGTGGTGCACAAGGCCAAAAACTGGTCAATATGCTTGTAAGGGTCTTCTTTGCTAAGCCCATGGAAAGCTGGCAGTATCTGGATGATTGAAGTTTTTATCTCATAGTTCCCCTGAACATCAGGGAATTGAATGCTAAAAGGGGAGTTATAGTCATCCGGAGCATTCAACTCCTTGAGGGTTCTAGGTTGTTCTTCACCCATAATTGCTGTCACAAATTCTCCTAGGGGCTCTCCTGTGGTGTGCCTGTCTCTTCTAAGTCTCCTTCCCCTTTCTAACTTAGGGTTGAGAGGCTCTAAAGCAGGGCTGAGGGATCTCCTCCCTAGCATACAAGCACACCAACAGTAAGGAAAGCTTCTTGCAGGCACATTGCAAAAGAATAATTGTACACTAACAAATTTATCTAACTAGTTTACAGCTATTCGAAGAATACAATTAAACTATCCTAGATACTGCTACAAAATTTTTTTAAGAAAGATAGACAGAGCTTAAAAGTCAGAGAGTTTGCAAACAGAGATAGCTAAGTTCCAATTGCAGTCCAACTATCCTTCACTGCTGCTGTCCAAATCTGTAAGAAAGGTTTAAAATTATGTCAGCAGTATCAATTATTCGCATGTGCAAAGAATACTAAGAATACAAAAAACTAAGGGTCTACTAATAGATCATCTCTCCCCGACAACGGCGCCAAAAACTTGTTGACTGCTTCTAGTGTGCTTTGATTATTGGTTGGTGGTGAAAGTTATTTAAACATCAAAGACAGAGTAAAACAGGGGGTGAATCCCGCACAACTCAGAAGTCCTAGACCTGCAAGATACAGGGTCCTTTGTGGCAAGTTTTAATAAGTAAGAGTTTGTCCCATAGGGAAAGGTGATCTAAAGCTCCAAGGGAGCCATCTCTATTAGTCCCTCCAGATCTATCTACAGATCTGGTAGTCCTAGAAGGAGGGGAGTTTAAGGTCACTTATTCTAAGTATTCTAATAACTAAACTACAGAAAGTGTTGAGAGGATGGATGGAGTGTGCAAAATAAGTATAAAAAGGGTGAGAACTATGTTATTGAGCTAAGGTCAGAGAAGTTTTGTAACTCAGATTTAGATCTGATGTTATAGAAATCCTGTCCAGAGGCTACATTATCACCTCTAAGGAGAAAGGATCCAACCCGTCACTCTGCAATGATTCCACACTTAAGGCTATAACCTGTCCACTTGAATGGTCACAAATTATCCCATAAGGGAGCCACTATCCAGGGATGGGTCAGAACATAACAAGTAAATTATTGCAGGCACTATTTCATCCAGGCTACCAGCTCAAGAATCCATAGGGAACCTCAACCTCTAAAGCTTTATATGTGGGGCTAAGGCTATAGGACCATGATTGCCCAGACACACAGAACCAGCAAGAGATTGAGTACAACCTGTGATCTAGCTATCCATTGGTTGAGCGAGGCTACAATGGTTCGGTCACCAGCCTGTAATCTCTATAACTAGATCATATCCAACATCTGATGGCAGATCTATACAAATATGGGGGAGTCTGCCTCTGTACAATCTCTCACCAGGCTTCTACAAGCTCAGGTGTAAAGAAGAAGGATCCATCTTGGATCGGTGGATCAGAATCACCCTAAGGCTATAATCTGTCCACTTAAATGGTCACAGACTATCCCAGAGGTTATCCTCCTCACGGAGTCTAAAACAAAACAAGATTATCACTGCTACCACCATGGTCACACGACTATCAGCTCAAGCTCCCATGGGGATTTCAGATCTAGTGGGTCCTATGGTGGGGCTAAGGCTGTAGGACCATGATAGCCCAGACACACAGGTCACTTGGATCTGAGTGGCCCTTAGAATCAGTCCCCCATTGCTTTGAAACACAGCCAAAACAATGGCGGATCACAAGGTAGCAGCCTTGCACAGAGCATCTCACACACAAACAAAAATCCCACAAAGTAAAGATCCTATTGCAAAACTTCCATTGATCTAATTCAAAAACACATACAAAGGCATAGCCAGCAAGTGCTAGACTATGGAGAGAAGGAAAAGAAAAAGAAAACTACTTACTGCTAAAAAGAAAGAGAAGAAAAACGATCTGAGATGGGTTCCCAGATGCCTAAACCTAAGCTTAGGTATGGGTTTATATAGCAGTGGGGTGGCAGCGCATTAGGGTTAGGAAACCTAATTTTAATGATGCCACGTGGCCTGATAATGATCCTTGGATGCCTCGGGGCACGTGCATGAAGATTTGAGCATGGGAGTGCATGCCCTAATCGTTGGAAATACCCAGAAGGTCCTCTGCTGAAGAGATGGAGGTTTAGGGTCAAAGCCTCGCTAGGTAGCTGTAGTTTCTAGACTTGTCGCGTGGTAGCTCTTTGGTCTTCGCTAGGATGATTTGACACTGAAGATTCAGCCGTCGTGAGGTTGCCTTGGTTTGCTCTTCAGGCAGTCATGCAGTAGAGAGTTGAGCTCTCGCTGGATTGGGCTTCGAGAGGTTGAATAGAAAACACAGTCTCAAGTGTCGCGGGGTTGAAATTCAAGTAGTCGCGCGGTCGATCGGTCTTCACTGGGCAGCAGCGCGAGTACTTCGCGAGCACTTCTCTTTACTTGGACTTCGCGAGTTGCCTCGCGAGGCTCTTCTGAGTTTGGAATTGTGCGAGGTTCTATGTCTCACTTGATCTTCATGAGATTGGCTTTTCCTTTGCCAGGATGTTTTCTTTCTTTAATGGCGCGAGAACTACACGAGGCGTTCTTCTTCTGATAACCCGTGGCGACTGCGCAACAGCTGTGCGAGGAATCTTCTGAAGCTCTCTCTCCTCAGCCGTTCTGAGCGAACTGCGCGAGATTGAGAGAAATCTGCTTTGAACTGCGCGACACTTAGCGATGTGTTCTACTCTTGAGCTGCGCGAGTTTGAGTTTTTGAAGCTCTTCAGTCATTCATCTGTGCAAGAGGTTGCTGTAAAGCCTTGGGAAGCTCAGTTGAACTGCGCGAGACATATTTCTCCTGAATCCTCTAAAGCTTGGGTTAGCTGCACGAGGCTCATTTCAGGTCTGGATTCAGAGTTCATTCTTCTGAGGGATATCCGGTGCCCAGGCAGGCTCCTTAACTGGATTCTTGGCCTTATTTCACTGCTGATTATTACCTGCACAAAACACTTAACAAGAACTTATTAGGTGGCTAAGGGTCTAATCAAAGGTTAAGTTAAGGGGTGAAAAGTGGTACTTTTCAGGTCTTAACAGGTAGTTCCTGATGATGTAGAAACTGTTAGAGAAAAAGCCCTTAAGGACTTCCAGAAAATTCTCCATCAACAGCTAAGAGAAAAGAATCACTTATTGACTGTAGCAAAAAGGAAAGTAAGAGAATTGTAAGAGGATAGAGATTTCTTAAGTTCAGTCAATGATAGACTAGTAAAAATGATTGAGTCCCAAACTAAGAACTATTTTGTCACATTAGCAAAGGAACAAGCCATGACAGTGAAGTTGAGGACAAAAATTCAAATAAAATCTGCCGTAATTAAGAAGCTAATTGCGAATATCGAGAATAAAGAAAAGGCTGATAAAAAATATAGTGCCCAGAAAGAACTTCTTGTCCAATGATTGTGGAAGGACATACAGAAGAGGCTGAATTGCCAACACATGGGCATTCAACTGCAAAAAAAGATAAAGATGGTTATTCTACAGTTGAGATATCAGATGGGAAAGATGAACCCACTACTTCTACTCTTGTATCATATTCTACAAGTGAGTAAAAATATTATAGAAAATTACAAATCCCACAGGTATGATCTCCATAGCTTTTTCCTAGGTTTATTTTCTTTTATGTAATTAGATTTTTTCTTAATTTTTATTTTTATTTTGCTGTTCATTATAAATATTCAGTTATATATAAAATATTTCTTTTACTATCATTTTTTTTACTAACAGTGTGTTACTAACATCACTAACATTTTTTTTCTTCTTATTAACATTTTTGTTATTGATACTCCGAGAATAAGCTACAGAATTTTTCTCTCAAGTTTGAGGGAGAGTATATATCTGGTAATAAATTTTTATTTCGATAAATAATCAGTATATCAATAATCTTTTTTTTTTTTAATTTTGTGTCCCCTATTTTTTTGTGCCAATGATGGCATTGTCTGATTTAAGTTTGGGGGGGTAAAATTTTTTTGTGTATAGTAGTTTTATTTTTAGTAATTTAAAATTTTTTTTCTGATTAGTAGTGCATAGGAATTATGATAAAAGAAATTGCAAATCTTGAAAACTTACGATTCATTATAATAGAAGTTTAATAATTAGAATTTAGAACAGTTATAATTCTTACTTAGCTCATTGAAACACTGTATTAGAATGAATGTTTGAAACAATAGATTGATCTAAACTACAAAAATTTAGACTATAGTTTCAAAAATTATAAACTAATAAGATTTTGAGCCATATTTCCTCTTTTATTCTGAGAGAGACTGTTTCTATTCAAATTGCAAAAATTTCTTTGAACTTCTATACTGATATGAAATCTCATATTGCTGAATTTAGAATCGAATTATTCTATGAATATATTGAACTAATTTTTTTTCTAGAACTATCTATTAGAAATATCAAAGTAATAAGACATCTATGCTAGTAAATCAAAAAGATGATTTAAGGCCAACTTTTGTTTAAACCAGAGCCAAAAAGCTAAAATCCTAGAACATTTTATCCTTTGAATCCATAATAGAAGCCTAAAACAAAATTTCTTTGTACCAAAATTTTATAAACCTTTAACTATATATACTATCCAAAGCTTCCTACCTTTAACCCTTACAATTTCTGAGAGTTTAGAAGGGAAGAAGAGGGAGTGAAAGGAGTAAAAGAAGAACAAATAAAGGGAATGCTAGAAAAGATACAAAGAAAGAAAATAAAAGAAAATATGGGAAAAGAAAGAAAAATCGTAAAAAATAATTTTTGAAAAAAATTACAATTAGCAAAATGCTATAAAGAAGTGAAAAATTGTAAAAGGCGATTTTATAGCTTAAGAACTAGGATATATATATAAAAAGATATAAATGGTAAGAAGTTATCCAATCATGGATACTTACTAAAGTAGAATAGTAGAAGAAGATAGAAAAAAGAAGAGCTAAATTCTCATAAAAACTTTGAATCCTTTTCTACCTTTCCTTAATACCTTCTGAAACCCAAAACCCTATTACAAGTTGAAGGAAAGACCTTTCTGATTTACGATTTACAAAAGCATAAGCCTATAGTAGAGATAAGGATAATAGATATTATGGATTGTATAGGGAATCACAAGAATAAGATAGGATTATCTTTTCTTCATTTTTGCAATTATCTTCGACTGAATTCTTTTGAAAAATATATTGAGTGAACCCAAAAGTTTTGATATCTTTTTGAGAGTATGTCAATAATGAGATTTTGAATGAAAATATTTTCTAAATCTGCAGTTTAGAAAAATTTATGAAGAATGACTGTTCACGAGTGCATATACACTTTGTGCTTATTATGAATTTAAATTTTTGGAGTTCTAATCAAGGATAACTATTGTAATGGAAAATAAGGATAAAGGACTGGAAATTTTAGAAAATCGTAGTAGACTATGTATTGACCAATTAAGTAGATTAGTTAGATTTTTATTTACTTTTAATTTTTAAAGAAAAAAATTTATTTTTTTGAAGTTTGTAGGTAACTTTACTGAAAACCTTCAGAAAACTACAACTCCTCCACTAGGGATCACCTAGGGGTTTAAAGGCTTGTTGCATCTGCTAAACGCAATGGTGATCCCTACGAATGTGGCATTTAATTTTTTAATTTATATTTCCTTGTTTGCTAGGGACTAGCAAAGTTTAAGTTTGGGGGTGTGATCAGTCATAGAATATACTATTTTATCACCTTTAACTTAGTGATACTAGGACTTAGCTTGCAACTAACAAGTTGATGATGTGCAAATATTAAAGAAAGATAGTAAAAGAGAGTCATAATGTTAATCTTTGTCAAAGTGAATCCAAAAGATCAATAAAAAGATAATTAAGCGTAAAAGACAATTCGCTACTTACGGAAGAATAGAAAATTTGTGTTTTACGATTTTACAGACGATAGAGCGGTATTAATGAAGATCCATAGAAAATCGTAATGTGTGATTCTTCAGAGAAAGAGTATAAAAGAAAGCTGAAGAATTATAATGTAGAGAATCGTCTACTGAGGAAGCTATGAAAGATAGAAAATCGTGATTTACGATTTTCTAAGAAAGAGAAGAAAAAAGGGTAATCATGAATTATGATTACGATTATAGAAGATTTCCTATTGTTACTGATTACGTGAGAATTTCCACTGCCAAAAATAGAATTAGAAGAACTTTTTACTTAGAAGTTTGGCTAATCACGAATCTGAGAGATTGATGAAGAAGAATCTTAAAAGGACTCGATTGCTGCTAATAAGGAAAGAAATCCGGAACACATCAAACATCCAAAAGCAAGGAAGAATAAAATTAGAATTAAAGTTATATTAGGAATCTTTTATTTTAGTAGTTTCTTTTATTAGAATTAGATATCTGTAAACTGACCCTTAAGATCTATAAATAAGAGGACTCGACATAGGAATAATCATCGAAAAATTTCATAGCATCAATTGACAACTGAGGTCTTTGTTTTCTCCCTATCAAAGTAGTTTAGGATTTAAAAAGTAATATCGTCCACAATTCTCTAAGGTTTTGTGTGACAACCAAGGATGAGGAAGCTAAAAGATCCACCCTTTGGATGGTTCTACTTTTGCTTTTTAGTTTAGATTTTATTTTATTTTTAGTTTAGATTTTATATGCTTTGTAAACATCTTCGATTTTTGATTTGAATTGACGACTCAGGTTAAAGTTTGTAGATTAGTTTAACGGTTTTACTTTTTCATCTTCAATTTTCTCGAATTTGATTGATGCCCAGATTGTAGGAGATTGTTGATTAGATTAAATCTGTGTTGTAGAATTTTAGTTTTTAATTGACGACTAAATTCTGAAAGGCTACAATACGGTGTAACGGTGTTTTAAATTCGTAAACATCCGATTGCTGAAGGTTGAGATTGACGACATCAATCTGAAGGAGGATTAGGATTTATTTTTATGCAATTAGATTAGAGAACCTATTCTTTTATTCATATTTCGCCAGTAGTTTAGGACATAAAAGATAAAGATAGTTTTTTTTTTAAATGAATATAAAAATCTATAAGAAGATAATCTCTTCTTCGTGGGATCGATCCTATCGCTACACTATAATTTCTATTGTGCGCTTGCAATAGGTTAAGGCTTGATTTTTATTTATATATATACATATTATATGCCGGTCACATACCCCTCACACTCCTTCTAACATCAACCACTAAAGACCACCCCATCTTGATACACCTATATGTGACACCACTGTAAATACGAACTACCTCCATCAAGTTTTAGACAATTATATGGCTAACAGAGAGTGTCCGAAGCAGTCTTTTGGATTCGAAAAATTCTGCCGAGACCACAACTTCATAGTACCCATGGGCTTTAAACTGCCAAAATTTACCACCCCCTTTTTCTATTGAGAATGGTATTAGGAAACAAAATTAATTAGAGTGTGAGCAGCAGTAGGAAAATCAGTCAACTAGAGTTAGAGTAACACTAGGAGACCCCTGGTCAGACAAACTCAGAGAAGAATCAGAGGACAAAATCAATTAGAGTTGGAGTAGGATTAGGAAACCAAACTAGCTGAACTCCAAGGCGACCCATATCTGCTGGAGTTGGTAGGCCGACGTTCAACAAAGGAGTTAACCCACTCCCCGTAAAATGTGATCAGTGACATGTTGTAGCGTCGATAAAAATCTACAGCTAGCGATTGCACCACCCAGGTAATCACTGTTTAGAATTTAACTACTCTAATATTTTATAGTTCACTATTCCACCGCCCCTAACCAGAGTCCACAGGACCAAAAGGAACCCTGAAAAAGCGCATACCAAGGGACTAACGATCGCGATGGGACTCTTTTCTGCTAAAGTTACCTTTGTTTAGTTAGTTTAGCTTTTAATTATATTTTCTACTTTGTCATCTTTCCAACACACTCACACTATATACTCCCCTCTTCAAAAAAAAAAAAAAAATCTATTTTTAAATGTCAGGCATCACAAGATTAAATTTTAATGATATTGATCCACCCTCA
Source organism: Chloranthus sessilifolius (assembly GCA_021018995.1). Taxonomy (NCBI): domain Eukaryota; kingdom Viridiplantae; phylum Streptophyta; class Magnoliopsida; order Chloranthales; family Chloranthaceae; genus Chloranthus; species Chloranthus sessilifolius. Next base: position 72,933,410 of record CM037592.1, on the reverse strand, counting down.
TGGGGCTCACCCATTGATCCTGAGTATAACATTAGGTCATCTCCATGGATAGTCTAGCGTTGTGCCCGGGTGAACACGGTTAGTGAAAGCCAAAATTACCCCTTCGTTTCACAAAATGCAAAACACAGTGGCAGCAACATATACGATAGCGAGCGAAGATACACCACCAACCAAATCCTGGACTTCACTACCAATAAGCTGATGAAGGGAGGAGAAGAAGCTAATGCCCTGCAACGATCACTAGCTGAGCTGTACAAAGCCATCATGGATCAGGAGCTAATGGACTAGAGATAAGTCACTCCGAGGAACACATGAGAAGGAAGGACGTCGACCCCTCCCACACCCCTAACACATAACTCACAAACCCCTCACACTCCTTCTAACGACAACCATTGAAGATCACCCTCTCCAGATACACCTAGATGGGACACCACTATAAATGTGAACTACCTCCATCAAGTTTTAGACAATTATATGGCTAACAGAGAGCATCCGAAGCGGTCTTTTAGATTCGACAAATTCTACCGAGACCTCAACTTCACTGTACCCACGGGCTTTAAACTAGCAAAATTTAACAATTACAACGGTACAGGAAATCCGAACCATCACCGGACACTATTTTGTAATGATTGTCGACCAATCCACACTAAACATGGGCTCCTCATCCATTACTTTTAACGATCCTTAGAAGGAGAAGCTCTCGACTGGTTCACTACTCTACCTCCTATAGAAATCGAGACCTTCGAAGACCTAGCCAATAGATTCTTAGACCAATACCAACACCTCACTCATGAAGAAATCAGTCTTGTTGATTTGATGAACACTGTTAAGATCTGAAAAGTACCACTCTTCACCCCTTAACTTAGCCTTTGATTAGACCCTTAGCCATCTAATAAATGCTTGTTAAGTATTTTCTGTAGGTAATAAACAGCAGTGCAATAAGGCCATAAATCCTGCTAAGGAGCCTGTTTTGGCACCAGAAGTCCCTCAGAAGAATGAGCCATGAATCCAGACCTGAGATAAGCCTCGCGCAACTGACAAAGCTCCAGAGGATTCAGAAAAATATGCTTCGTGCAGTCCTCGCGAAGTCCCAAGACTTCACACCAAGTTCTTGCGCAGTAGAGTGATAGAAGAGGTTCAAAAGCCTTGAGTTGCACAGCTCTCGTGAAGTTCGGAGGTTAAAGGTCGTGCAGCTCTCGCACAGTATAAGAAGACCCCTCTCACCCTCACGCAGTTCGCTCAGAACAGCGGAGGAGAGAGAGCTTTAGAATCTTGCCTTGCACAGCTGTCGCGCAATAGCCGCGGGATGCAAATATCAAGAGAACCTATCGCGCAGTTCAGAAAAGCCCCAAAGCTTAGCGAGGATCCTCCCAAAGTTCCATTAAGAAGTGAACTTCTCGCACAGTTCTCATGATGTTCAGGAAGAAAGCAGCCTCGCGAAGCCAGAGTTAGCCTCGCAAAGTGAAATGGAATGCTCGCACAGTTCCCGCGCTATTCACAAGTATCAATCCAACTGCGTGAAGCTCAATCCAGCGAGAGCTTAACTAGCTACCTTGCGACTGCTCAATGCATCAAGAAGCGTCAACCTCGTGACAGTTGAAGCTTCAGAGTTAAACTCAGCCACGCGAAAAATAGAGCTACCACGCGACAAGTCTGGGAATCGACTGCAACCTGGCGAAGCTTTGAACTCTAACTTCCATCGCTTCAGCAGAGGACTTTCTAGGGATGTCCAATGATTAGGGCACGCACTCCCATGCTCAAATCTCTGTGCACGTGCCCCGATGCATCCAAGGATCATTATTCGGCCACGTGGCATAGTTAAAATTAGGGTTTCCTAACCCTAATGTGCCGCCACACCACTGCTATATAAACCTAAGCCTGGTTTAGGTTTAAGGAGGAACTTTTATCTCAGACTTTGTCATTTTTCTTTTCTGTTCTTATTTTTCCTGTAGCTGTAAGTAGTTTTCTTTTTCTTTTTCTTCTCTCCATGGCCCAGCACTTGCTGGCCATGCCTATGTATGCTTATTGAAACTAGTTTAATGGAGGTTTTGTGATAGGATTTGTGCTTTTATGGGATGTGTGTGAATGTGAGCTGCTCTGTGCAAGGCTGCTGCCTTGTGATCCGCCATTGCTTTGGCTGTCTTTCAAAGCAATGGAGGACTAATTCTAAGGATCCATTCAGATCCAAGTGACCTGTGTGTCTGGGCTATCATGGTCCTATACAGCCTTAGCCCCACCACAGGACCCACTAGATCTGAAATTCTCATGGGAGCCTGAGCTGGTAGCCTTGTGACCATGGTGGTGGCAGCAATTAACTTGTTTTGTTTTGGGCTCTGTGAGGAGGATAGCCTCTGGGATAATCTGTGATCATTCAAGTGGACAGGTTATAGCCTCAGGGTGAATCCCATCCGCCGATCCAAAATGGATCCTTCTTCTCCGAGCCTGAGCTGGTAAGCCTGGTAGGAGATTCTGCAGACGCAGACTCCCCATATATTAGTATAGACCCGTCACCCGATGTTAGATCTGATCTGGTTATGGAGATTGTAGGCTTGTGACTGGACCATTGCAGCCCCACTCAAGTAATGGACAACTATATCTAAGGTGGTACTCAATCTCTTACTGGTTCTATGTGTCTGGGCTATCATGGTCCTATACAGCCTTAGCCCCACACATAGAGCTTTAGAGGTTGAGGTTCCCTATGGATTCCTGAGCTTGTAGCCTGGATGAAGTAGTGCCTACAATGATTAACTTGTTTTGAACCATCTCTGGACTTTGGTTCCCCTATGGGATAGTTTGTGACCATTTAAGTGGACAGGTTATAACCTTAAGGGATTGGATCATGGCACAGGGATGAGTTGGATTCTTTCTCCTCTTTGGTTATAATGTAGTCATTGGATAGGACTTCTATAACATCAGATCTGAATCTGAGTTACAAAACTCCTCTGATCTAGACTCAATAACATACTTCTCACCCTTTTATATTTATTTTCCACACTCCATCAATCTTCTCAACCCTTGCTATAGTTAATTCATTAGGCTACCTTAGGATACTTAGAATAAGTGACCCTAAACTCCCTTCCTTTTAAGACTGTCAGATCTGTACTCAGATCTGGAGGGACTACTAGAGATGCCTCCCTTAGAGCTGTAGATCACCTTTCCCTGTGGGACAAACTCTTACTTATCAAAACATGCTACAAATGGACCCTGTATCTTGCATGTCTAGGATTCCTCAGTTGTTCTGATTCCATCCGCTATTTTACTTTGATTTTAAATTTCTTTTACCACCAACAAATAAAGTAAGCACACTGGATTTCACCAACCAGTTTTTGGTGCCGCAGCCGGGGAAAGATGATCTATTAGTAGACCCTTAGTTTTTGTAGTTTTAGTATTCTTTGTAGATGTGAATAATTGATACTGTTGATATAATTTTGAATCTTTCTTGCAAATCTAGACAGCAGCAGAGATGAACATTGGACTGCATTTAGAGATTAGCTACCTCTATTTGCAATTCTCTAACCTTTAAAACTCAGTCTAGTTTCTTTGAAAATTCCATAGCAGTTATTTAGGATAGTTGTAAATTTATGTTTTCTTAAATAGCTGTAAATTTGTTAGATAAATTCTTTGAGTCAAGTGCAGTGTGCCTGCAAGAAGTTGTCCTTGTTGGTGGTGTGTTTGTATGCAAGGTAGGAGATCTCTTAGTTCTACTTTAGAGCCCTTCAACCCTGAGCTAGAAAGGGGTAGAATACTTCGAAGGAACAGGCACACCACAATAGAGCCCCCAACTGAATCTGAGACAGTAGTCATGGGTGAAGAACAACCTAGAACTCTCAAGGAGTTGAATGCTCCGGATGACTATAACTCTCCATTTAGCATTCAATTCCCTGATGTTCAAGGGAATTATGAAATTAAAACTTTAATCATCCAGATGCTGCCCTCTTTCCATGGGCTTAGCAAGAAGGACCCTTATAAGCATATTGACCAATTTTTGGCCTTGTGCACCACATTCAATATCACTGGTTTGGGACCTGAGGCCACTAGACTCAGGCTCTTTCCCTTCTCTCTGAAGGATAGGGCTAGTACTTGGTTGGCTACTCTTCCCAACAATGGAATCACTTCGTGGAAAGACCTACAGACCAAGTTCCTGACAAAGTTCTTCCCTGAGACCAAAACTAGCCAGTTGAGGAAGGAAATTCTTGCTTTTGCCCAATCCCCAACTGAGGATTTTAATCAAGCCTGGGATAGGTTTAAAGAAATGCTCAAACAATGCCCCCACCACAAGATCCCAGACTGGCAGCTTATACAAAGCTTCTACAATGGGATTGATGAGAAAAATAGAGATATGGTTGATGCCTCTTATGGTGGAACCTACATGCACAAGACTGCTGATGAGGCATGGGAATTGCTTGAAGTAATCAGTGAAAATGCTTTCCAAAAACCATCCCTGGCAAGAACTAGTCAAGAGTCTAAGTCAAAAGTGAGGCCTGCTGCATTGTCAAGAGGAAAAGTTTATGAGGTGTCTGGGAATAATGACCTGCAGCTGCAGATGGCAAACCTCTCAGGGAAGTTTGACAAATTACTAACTGTGATGCAACCGAGAAGGGCTGCTCAAGTGGTGGAGGCATGTCTGATATGCCAGTCCCCATAGCACACAGTAGAGGAATGTCCATCTGCAGGGTAATATGCTGAATTGGTATTGGAACATGTTGCTGCTGCGCAATCTTATGGCCAGCAATAATTTGGTGGCTACAACAGACAGCCATATGGATACCAGCACCAAAATGCTGGTTACCAATGGAGAGACCACCCAAATCTGAGGTGGAGGCAAGACAATTTCATACAGCCCCAGCAGATGTTGGCTTTACCTCAAAGTCCACAGCAGCAGTTCAATCAAGGATATGCCCCTAGGTCTAATTTCTAGCACCAGCAGTAGCCCCATCAGCAACAAAATCAGTTGGTCTTACCCCAACCTCAGCCACAAAATGCTTCCTTCGAGGACCAGGTCTTGACTTCATTGCAAAACCTGGGGTCCTTGGCTCAGACTGTGAGCTCTCATAGTCAGAGCATCCATGAAATAGAAGAGCAGATAAACAAAATTTCAAATGCCTTGGCTAGGAGAGATGAGGAGAGGTTGCCCTGCCAACCGGTTGCTAACCCCAAGGGTCAGTTTTTAATTGAAGAAGCTTCCACAAGTTTTGAGGGAACCAATGCTGTCACTACCCTAAGGTCTGGCAGGCTGATAGACAACCAGGTGGGTAACAGACCAGCAGAGGTCATTTCCACAGATTATTCGAATGAGTGTGACAAGGATGTTGGCGGAACACAGAGCCAAGAATTGCCTGCCACCCTGCAGTAGGAGAAAAATAAAGAGGCTGTAGTTGAGCCTCAGTAGGAAGAAAAACATGGAAAAAGGAAAAAAACAGAAGTATTGTCATGGGCTAGCAGCTAAGGAACTAGCAGAACCTCAGCTGCCATTTCCTCAAGCTTTGGGTGGTCATGTCCCTTTTGATAAAGGGAATGCCCAGATGGAGGAAATGATGGAGACCTTCAGGCAGGTGAAAATCAATTTGCCCCTGCTTGAGGCAATTAAACAAGTCCCAGCCTATGCAAAGTTCCTGAAAGACCTATATACCCAAAAGAGAAATGCTCGAGGCCATGTGTCCAAAAAAGTCTTTGCAACTGATACAGTGAATTTTGTATTTAACATATTAATGCCTGAGAAGTTGCAAGATCCAGGGATACCCACTATTCCCTGCATAATTAGAGACCATACAATTGGGAAGGCCCTTTTAGACCTTGGAGCCAGTGCTAACCTGCTGCCATACAGTGTATATCTGCAGCTAGGTTTGGGGAAGCTGAAACCTACCCCCATTGTGCTAATGATGGCTGATAGATCTGAGAGGAGGCCTATGGGAATGATTGAGGATGTCCTGGTAGGGGTAGATAAATTCTTTTACCCTGCTGACTTCCTAGTTTTGGACATGGGCTGCAGCAAAAGTACTAATCTCATACCTGTTATCTTGGGTAGGCCATTCTTGGCCACTGCCAATGCATGCATTCAGTGCAGGTCTGGAGTTATGGAGGTAACTTTCGGACATATAAAAGTTGAGGTGAATGTGTACAATAGTGCAAAGTACCCTCAAAAGGACAATGAGGAGAGGTTTACAGTGGATGTACTAGATGAAATTGCGGATGAAGAATTGCCCACTTTGCTGGAGTGGAGCAACATTGTCAGGAATTTAGTTAAAGTCTGGGATATGGTGGAGGAAGAAAGCCCAGCTGTGACAACAAAAGACATGACCACATTGAAGTCTTCTGTGGGCTCAGTGCAGCATTCCATTTGGAAACATACATTGCTGCCTCTTCCTTCAACCACCAATGCACCAATTTTGCCATCCACCCAACAAGCCCCTGATCTGGAACTCAAGAAGCTTCCAGAAACATTAAAATATGCCTTCCTTGAGAAAGGTGATAAGCTTCCTATGATTATCTCCTCCTCTCTTACCAATTAGCAGGAAGAGGAACTACTAATAGTTTTGAGGAAGCACAAAAGGAGAATTGATTGGACCATTGCAGATCTGGGAGGAATAGATGCATCAATCTGCATGCACAGGATTCATCTTGAGGAGGGATCACTACCCTCCAGGGAAATGCAGAGGAAGTTAAATCCTCACATGCAAGAAGTGGTCCTCAAGGAGATCATTAAATTGCTAGATGTAGGGGTGATTTACCCCATTTCTCATTATAACTAGGTGGCACCTATCCAAGTGGTACCCAAGAAATTTGGCATAACAGTCATTAAAACCGAATCTAGAGAGTTGAGACCAGCCAGGGAGACCACAGGCTGGAGAGTTTGCATTGATTATAGAAAGCTCAACTCTAAGACCAGAAAGGACCACTTCCCTCTCCCCTTCATTGATCAAATTTTGGACAAATTGGCTGGAAAAGCTTTTTACTGTTTTCTTGATGGGTACTTAGGGTACAACCAGATCCCTGTGCATCCTCAAGACTAAGAGAAAACCACCTTTACCTGCCCTTTTGGAACCTTTGCTTACAGAAGGATGCCTTTTGGGCTGTGTAATGCGCCAGCCACTTTTCAGAGGTGTATGTATGCCATATTCTTTGATATGATTGACAAGTTTTTGGAGATTTTTATGGATGATTTTTTTGTCTATGGGGACAGTTTTGGCCAGTATCTACAACACCTCAGCCTAGTTTTACAAAGATGTGAGGAGTCCAATCTGGTCTTCAGCAGGAAAAAGAGCCACTTCATGGTAACACAAGGCATTGTGTTGGGCCATGTAGTCTCTAAAGAAGGGCTTGAGGTAGACAAGGCCAAAGTTGACCTCATTGGCAATCTGCCCCCTCCAAAAATAGTCAAACAAATCAGATCTTTCCTTGGGCATGCAGGATTCTACAGGAGGTTCATTAAGGACTTCAGCAAAATTGCTAAGCCATTGTGCCACCTGCTCTGCTAGGATGTGCCTTTCGATTTCTAGGCTGAATGTCTAAAGGCTTTTGAGACTTTGAAAATCTGTCTTACCTCTGCCCCTGTGGTCTAGACACCAGACTATACCCTGCCCTTTGAATTAATGTGTGATGCATCAGATTTGGCAATGGGTGTTGTCTTGGGCCAAAGAAAGGATAAGCTGCCTGGGGTCATTGCTTATGTCAGCAAGTCACTTGCTGAAGCTCAACTGAATTATACCACAACTGAGAAAGAGCTTCTGGCAGTGATGTATGCTGTTGACCAGTTTAGATCCTACCTGTTGGGATCTAAAACTGTAATCTTCACTGACCACTCAGCATTGAAGTACCTATTGTCCAAAAAAGATGCTAAGCCAGGCTGATTAGATGGATACTCCTGCTGCAGGAGTTTGACATCAAAATCAAGGACAAAAAGGGTGAGGAAAATGTGGTGGCTGACCACTTGTCTAGAATTGTGTTAGAGAAATGTCTTGATGGTCCTACAAATGATGCCTTCTCGGATGAACAATTATTTGCAATCCAATCCTTGGTCCCCTGGTTTGCACACATTGTGAATTATCTTGTTATAGGAAGATTCCTACCCACTGTACCAAAATGGACAAAGACCTATTTTTCTCACAAGTCAAATATTTTCTCTGGGAGGAACCTTGCTTATACAAGTACTGTGCAGACCAAATCATCCGAAGATGTGTCCTCGAAAGTGATGTCCCCAGTATTCTAGCCATGTGCCATGAAAATGCCTGTGGAGGCCACTTTAGTGGAAGAAAGATAGCTGACAAGGTCCTGCAGTGTGGGTTTTATTAGCCTTCTTTATTCAAAGATGCATATACACACTGCAAGGCCTGTGAGAGATGTCAAAAATTAGGAGGGCTGTCCAAAAGAAATTCAATGCCTTTGCAGCCCATCCTTGTTGTAGAACTGTTTGATGTATGGGGTATAGACTTTATGGGCCTTTTTCCTCCTTCTAATGGTTACCATTTCATCTTAGTGGCAGTGGACTATGTTTCCAAATGGGTAGAAGCCATTGCCACAAGAACCAATGACAACCAGGTGGTCCTCAAATTTGTAAGGCAGAACATTTTCTCAAGATTTTGAACCCCTAGAGCTATTATCAGTGATGGGGGTAGCCATTTCTGCAACAGGAATTTCAAGAGCTTGCTCAAGAAATATTTGTGACCCATAGGATTGCTACTCCCTACCACCCACAGACAAGTGGGCAAGTTGAAATTTCCAATAGTGAGATCAAGCACATCCTTGAGAAAACAGTAAGGACTAACAGGAGAGATTGGGTTGATAAGCTCAATGATGCACTGTGGGCTTATAGGACTGCCTATAAGACTCCCATTGGAATGTCCCCATTCAGACTGGTCTATGGCAAGGCTTGCCATCTCCCAGTAGAGTTAGAACACAAGGCCTATTGGGCCATTAAAAACTTAAATATGAACCTAACTTCTGCTGGTCATCACAGGTCCCTGCAGCAGTCTGAATTGGACGAGCTGAGGATGGATGCCTACGCCAATGCCAGGGTCTACAAGGAACGGTCCAAAGCTTTCTTTGACAAGGGCTTACTAAGAAAAAGCTTCGTACCTGGTGGCAAGGTTTGGTTATTTAACTCCAGACTAAAATTCTTTCCTGGCAAACTAAAATCCCAATGGGAAGGTCCCTATATTGTTTTAAATGTTTCCCCATCTGGTGCTGTGGAAGTCAAGGATCCCAAATCTGGGAGGACCTTGAAAGTGAATGGTCAGAGGCTTAAGCCTTGTCTCGAAAAACCTACCGATCCTATGAACACTATTCATTTTTAAGGGACCCCTTCATCTACATGACCCACAGTTGTGTCCATGTTGTACTATACTGCTTTAGTTTCTTCAATAGTTTTTAGGAAATTGTAGTGTCTCAATGGGGTCTGAGTCTGTTGGGTTTGATAGAGTTTCTGTGGGGTTGGTATGATTACTTCTTCTGCGATTTGCTGATTTTTGAATTGAATACATATTATTTGAATATTTAAGATGAGTACGCTGCACTGCATGAATTGCTTCTTGTTTGGTACTAAGCCCTCGCGCATTTCAAATTGAGATTTGGGAAGCTCTCGCACAATTCATATAGAATATTTATTACGCTGTCGCGAGCTTCAACAAATGCTGCAGAACCTCTCGTGCACTGCAAGCTGCAACATTCATCATCACGAGATTCCATTCCCATCTCGCGATCCCCTTACCCAGCTGCGCGAGTCAAATGCATTTGTCATTTCCCACGCTGATTGCTGGAACTTGTCACTTCCCAACTCACTTTCAATTAATTGTGGCGACTTGGATGTTATTACACCGTTTCATCTTCCACCATCCTCTTCTTTAAATACACAGGGAGTCCCTTTCATATTCATCTCATCCTTTCTCCTCTCACCCTAGCGGTCCTTCCCTAGTCCCATCAATGGCAGATGACAAGCCCAATGCTCTGCCTAACAAATTCTATCCGATGTGGTTGGAACCACCCCCACCCAAAGAGCCGGACCCTCCAATTCCTCTGGGATGAATACGAGAAGGTCCAGTAGATCCTGGCTCAGGAGGAGGAGGAAAAGCACCAACAACAGAAGAAAAAGCGAAAGATAGAACCATCCCCTGCCCCCTCCACTCAACCCCTTCCACCTCCTTCTCAGCCCCCACATCCTTGATCCCTCTCTCCTTTCTTAGGAGTTTTCTTTTTGTACTTTTTGTTTTTTTTTTTATCTTAATGAAATTTTCTTTTCTGTTATTCTGTATATTTCTGTTTTTGGTTGTTTTCATTCTTGCTGCTTCCTTTTATTATGTCTGTAATAAATTTGCTGCATACCCACCTTTAAACCAGTGAGGACACTGCTCCTCATAGGTTTGGGGGTGTGGCAGACAGATCCTGCCAATGGAATAGTTAACCTAAGTGCAGCAGAATCATGTGAGTAATATGGAAATGGAACCATGTTCACTAGAGAATTAGAAAAATAATGAAATTTAAAATTTTTTCCAGACTTTAGGCATTATAGGCTTGTAATATTTCACATTTCCATGATGAGATCACCAAGGACACTCACTTGTATCAACACTTAGTGAATCATTAGAGAGAGAAAAAGGTAAGGACATACTTAAGAATTCAAAGGAAGACCATAACCAGTGAGATCTGGGACTATACAAAAAAAATTTCCTTGAGGAGTGACTAAGGCAATTTCTTCTAGCTCTAAGGACTGGCTGAGTCACTGTGCCCACTAGAAGTTAGGCAACTCCAAGTTGAAACAGCTGACAGCACTCATGAGACTTAGGAAAGGATCAAGGCCTTCTCTTGGACAGTTTGAGCCTAAATAGACCAACCTTAAGCAACTGCCCTTGTCCATACCCCCTTTGAGCTTTAAATCCTAAATTTCTTCAAAATACACCTGAGTACTTGTACCTGAACTTATGAACCTGATTCAGCCTACCCTCACTCTGAGAATTCAGAAGGTAAAGGAGAAAGAGTTGAAGATGGACTAGCTATGGTCAACATTAGGTGAATAAAGAAGTACCTCAAATTCTGGCAGTATGGTAAGTGAGAAAAAGGTGGCATTTCAGAAAAGCAAAAACAAAATAAAAAGAAGAAAAATGCATAAAAAAGAAACAAAAATAATAATGAAGAGGAGAAAGAGAGGAGTCAAGAGGGAACTTTCATTGGAAAAATCAAAATCAAGAAGAGAAACAGATCACTTCAAATCTGAAAACTTCAAAGAAGATGAAAGGAGCCGAATTAAAGAAGGTGAAGTCATGAATCACCTCCTTCACCTTCTGATTTCTCAATTTTGAACCCCTTTTCAACCATCCATTCTTTTTAACCCCACTCCATAAGCCACATTACAGCCCAGTTAAAGCCCTTGAGATCCAGAGTTGAGTGAGCTGTCATGTGGAGATAAAGAGTTATCCAATCTATGGTGAGGATCTGTCAATGATGCCAGCACTTCAGAGTTGTGCCTATGCTCATGCTTACAGACCCATTTGGGGAATGTAACTGCTCTTGAGCTTGAGAGAAAATGAAACCCTCAACAGTTCTTTATGAGAGTATGCCTTAGAGAGTTTTGGATCTGATCTTGAATGCATTAGGTGTGTCCTATAACCTAATTTTTGATCCAGTGATGAGCTCAATGTTGACACACTTCTGTAGTGTCTTTGGTGTAACTGATTAGAAATGCTGTGCTTTCATGAGAAGCTTATACTGTTTAAATTTCTGTGCAGCCAATGTGTTTAAATTTCTTATATTTCTACTAATTCAAAGGTGAACTAACTCTGTTTCTTGACTGTTCACTTGATAATAATGTACTTTTGTTAACTGTATCATTGAGAAGTTTGTGGGTGTCTTCACTAAAAACCCTTAGGAGACTTCACTCCTCCACTAGGGATCACCTAGGGGTTTAAAAGGCTTGGTACATATGCTAAATGTATCCGTGCTCCCTACGAAAGTGGCATTTAATTTTTGTAGTTATTTTAGTGTAGCTTTCCTAAGGGACTAGCAAAGATTAGGTTTGGGGGTGTGTTAAGACCTGAAAAGTACCACTCTTCACTCCTTAACTTAGCCTTTGATTAGACCCTTAGCCATCTAATAAATGCTTGATAAGTGTTTTCTGTAGGTAATAAACAGCAGTGCAATAAGGCCATAAATCTTGCTAAGGAGCCTATTTTGACACCAGAAGTCCCTCCGAAGAATGAGCCATGAATCTAGACCTGAGATAAGCCACGCACAGCTGACAAAGCTCAAGAGGATTCAGAAAAAAATGCTTCACGCAGCCCTCGTGAAGTCCCAAGACTTCACACCAAGTTCTCGCATCGTAGAGTGATAGAAGAGCTTCAGAAGCCTTGAGTCGCGCAACACTCATGAAGTTCAGAGGTTAAAGGTCGCACAGCTCTTGCGTAGTTTAAGAAGACCCCTCTCACCCTCTCGCAGTTCACTTAGAATAGCTGAGGAGAGAGAGCTTCAGAATCCTGCCTCGCGCAGTTGTTGCGCAATAGCCATGGGATGCAAATATCAAGAGAACCTGTCGCGCAATTCAGAAAAGCCCCAAAGCCTCGCAAGGATCCTCACAAAGTTCCATTAAGATGTGAACTCCTCACGCAGTTCTCGTGCTGTTAAGGAAGAAAGCAGCCTCGCGAAGCCAGAGTTAGCCTCGCGGAGTGAAATGGAATGCTCGCGCAGTTCCCGCGCTATTCACAAGTATCAATCCAACCGCGCGAAGCCCAATCCAGCGAGAGCTTAACTAGCTACCTCGCGACTGCTCAATGCATCAAGAAGCTTCAACCTCGTGACAGCTGAAGCTTCAGAGTTAAACTCAACAACACAAAAAATAGAGCTACCACATGACAAGTCTGGGAGTCAACTGCAACCTGGTGAAGCTCTGAACTCCAACTTCCATCGCTTCAGCAAAGGACTTTTTGGGGATTTCCAATGATTAGGGCACGCACTCCCATGCTAAAATCTCCATGCACACACCCCGAGACAGTCAAGGATCATTATTCGGCCACGTGGCATCGTTAAAATTAGGGTTTCCTAACCCTAATGTGCTGCCACACCACTGCTATATAAACCTAAGCCTGGTTTAGATTTAGGGAGGAACTTTTATCTTAGACTTTGTCATTTTTCATTTATGTTCTTGTTTTTCTTGTAGCTGTAAGTAGTTTTCTTTTTCTTTTTCTTCTCTCCATGGCCCAGCACTTGCGGGCCATGCCTATGTATGCTTATTGAAACTAGTTTAATGGAGGTTTTGTGATAGGATTTGTGCTTTTATGGGATGTGTGTGAATGTGAGCTGCTCTGTGCAAGGCTGCTGCCTTGTGATCCGCCATTGCTTTGGCTATCTTTCAAAGCAATGGAGGACTAATTCTAAGGATCCATTCAGATCCAAGTGACCTATGTGTCTGGGCTATCATGGTCCTATACAGCCTTAGCCCCACCACAGGACCCACTAGATCTGAAATTCTCATGGGAGCCTGAGCTGGTAGCCTTGTGACCATGGTGGTGGCAGCAATTAACTTGTTTTGTTTTGGGCTCCGTGAGGAGGATAGCCTCTAGGATAATCTGTGACCATTCAAGTGGACAGGTTATAGCCTTAGGGTGAATCCAATCCGCCGATCCAAAATGGATCCTTCTTCTCCGAGCCTGAGCTGGTAAGCCTGGTAGGAGATTGTGTAGAGGCAGACTCCCCATATATTATTATAGACCCGTCATCAGATGTTAGATCTGATCTGATTATGGAGATTGTAGGCTTATGACTGAACCATTGCAGCCCCACTCAGGCAATGGACAGCTAGATCTAAGGTGGTACTTAATCTCTTGCTGGTTCTATATGTCTGGGCTATCATGGTCCTATACAGCCTTAGCCCCACACATAGAGCTTTAGAGGTTGAGGTTCCCTATGGATTCCTGAGCTTGTAGCCTGGATGAAGTAGTGCCTACAATGATTAACTTGTTTTGACCCATTTCTGGACTGTGGTTCCCCTATGGGATAGTATGTGACCATTTAAGTGGACAGGTTATAACCTTAAGGGATTGAATCATGGCACAGGGATGAGTTGGATTCTTTCTCCTCTTTGGTGATAATGTAGCCATTGGACAGGACTTCTATAACATCATATTTGAATTTGAGTGACAAAACTCCTCTAATCTAGACTCAATAACATACTTCTCACCCTTTTATATTTATTTTCCACACTCCATCCATCTTCTCAACCCTTTCTGTAGTTAATTCACTAGGCTACCTTAGGATACTTAGAATAAGTGACCCTAAACTCCCTTTCTTTTAGGACTGCCAGATCTACAGTCAAATCTGGAGGGACTACTAGAGATGGCTCCCTTGGAGCTGTAGATCACCTTTTCCTGTGGGACAAACTCTTACTTATCAAAACTTGCTACAAATGGACCCTGTATCTTGCAGGTCTAGGATTCCTCAGTTGTGCTGATTCCATCCCCTGTTTTACTTTGATTTTAAATTTCATTTACCACCAACAAATAAAGTAAGCACACTGGATTTCACCAACAAACACAAAACAAGAGGACGACGAAGACTTCATGACGTTCGCCAACTGCTAGACGAGGCTTGCTGCCCGAACTGGGAATCAAATAAAAGAAGGCGATGCAATAGAAATCGTGATCGACAATACTGGAGAACTTATGATAATCTCTAAAAAGCACCACTTTTCACCCCTTAACCTGGCCTTTAATAGACCCTTCAGCTGGTGAATAATAGTTTATAAGTGTGTTTGTGTAAATAATAGGAAAATATATCTTAGTGCTACAATCCTTTATTTACATGCCAAGAAGAAGGAATTTTGGGTTAATCTATGGAGCTGATGGAATTAAACTAACTGCACCATGGTGGTTCACACCATTGCGGCAACTTAGCATGCATTGGTGTCCTAGAAGGTCTGTTGAGGGTGAGAAGTGAAGCCCAAGTAGAGAGGAGTGTTGCTGCAATGTATTAAAGAGAATAGCAGTTGGGCATGACAGTTACAACACTACAGATGTTAGCAGCTGCAATCATGATGAACAACTGCAATTATAAAAGCTGTAGCAACCTATCAAGCATAAAGCCGTCTTGCAGTTGAGATTGAACTCCCACAAAGTGCAGGCCTGGAGTTGCAAGCTGTCAAGGTGTGGCATCATTAAAACCAGCCACATGGGCTACATGGAGAAGCAACCATTCAAGCTGCTGCTGCCTTATACCCTCAAGATTCATAGTTGGAGCAACAACGCTATTGTGCAATAGCCTTTAATTGAGCCTCTCAAACAACTTAGACCTGCTGTGATTTACCCTATAGAGCAGTTGCACATAATGGAGAATGAAGTTGTCGAGTTGTGAAGCAGCTACACTTGGACCTGTCAAATTGCAAGTGTTGTAATTATAGCCTGCTGAGTAGAGAGCTGAAGCCTCACTTAATGAACTCGAGTAGTTCAAGTGATGAAGGAAGAACCACTCGAGCTAATGGCTTGTGCTACCTTTAAGACCCTTCAGCTGTTCATTATGGCTGTCGACAAGTTCCCTGCAGTTTGCACATGAACTAATCGAACTATACAAAATTGAAGTTGAGCAGCTCCATGCCTTAAAGCTAACCTGTCAAGCTACACCTTGATCCCCTAGAGTAGATTGTTGAAGCTCCAACTCGAGCAGTTCACCTTTATGGAGGTCGAGCAGCTCATTTATCCTCTCGAGTAGATCCTTTAACCTATCGAGCACCAAAACCTATGGCAGCTGGAGATCTCGAGCAACACATGAGAGCACTCGAGCAGATCACAGGCACTCGAGCAGTCCCATTTAAACTGCTTGAGCAATTAAAAGCAGCACATTTAATCAGGTCGAGCACTTAGATAAGCTGCATTTCATCTTCTCGAGATCTACTCGAGAACTGCTCGAGGAGGATATTCTGAAACTACTTGAAGCCATTCATCCTCTTGAGAACTACTCGAGAACTGCTCGAGAATGCAAATCTGAAGCTCATCTGCTCGAGGCACGGGTTTTAGCCATTCCAGCAGCCATATCCAACACCCCTGGGGCATTTTTGGGAATCCAAAGCATCTAGGGCACACATCCCAATGTGCATGGCTGTCCCACACTTCTCAAGGCACATACTAGGCCACAAATGGGCCACGACAGTAGCTCCAAATATCACATTTCTGATTGGCTGCAAGCATGAAATGCTACTATGGATTGTGTATATATTGTAATTTTCTGTTGTGTAAAACCATCTAGATTAGCTGGATCATTTTAGGATTAGGGTTAGGGTTTCATTTCCTTTTCCTTTTTCTTTTTCTTCTTACCTTAGCACAACGGGAGTGCTGGGCTAAGTTCTTTGTAGCAACTCGTAATATTTTAAGCTTTGTCATCAGTTTTGTATAAACATCTAGAGCAATTTTGGAGTTTTGGATTGACTGATGCCTTGAGGGCAATCATTGTAAGTGCTTTTAATGTAAAGAATTACTAGTTTAAAAGCTCCATTAAATCTATCTTTTTCTATGTTTTTCACATAAATCAGTATGGGTTTTATGCACCTATGGTTTCTTGAGCTTGTAGCCCTACAACCATGGTGGAATCAGTAGCATTACAGTTCCATTGCCAACCTCTGTGATTAGGATAACCTCTGGGATAGCTTGTGGCCATTCAAGTGGGTAGGGTATAGCCCTAAGGCTGGTCTAGATCACAGGATTGAGCTAGATTATTTTTCTTTGCATTTGTGCTTGCAGCCAATCAAGAGACGGCTGCAAACCCAACTTCTCTATTTTGCAATCCCATCATCACTGAATAGACCTAAGATTTTATAGAGATTGCAGACTTGTGAGCTAGGTCATTGCAAGACTTTTTGTAGCGATGACCAGCTGTATTTAAAGCCCCATTCAGCCTGGCATTTCTTGCGATTTTCATCTGATTTTCTAGGACTGTTTGCCCCTATGGTTGCTTGAGATTGTAGCCTGACAACCATAATGTCTGTAATGGGTTTCTTATTCTGATTTAATCCATTGACTAGAGGAAATCTCTGACATATTTTGTGACCATTTAAGTGGACAAACCATAACCCTAAGATCAGCCCATACCTCTGGGTTAGGTTGGATTCTTTTACCTAGCAGATGTGCTTGTTGCCATCTAGGAGATTGCTGCAGATTCATTTCTAGAACTAAGTTGCATTACTGATTTACCCCCAGCTGTCTACTTCTCCATCTTTTTACTTTATTTTACCACCCCATCATCATCATCATTCTTCTTCCCCTTTCTTTAGCTGTAGTCTTATTTTTATTTGTAGTTTTAGTTTAGCTTTGTGACACTTAAACCCCCTCTCTTTACCTTTATTTGTAGTTTAGGTTTAGAGTTACCAGATCTATAGCTAGATCAGGAGATTTACTATACAACCCTTGTGGTTTAGATAATCACTCCCTGTGGGACAAACTCTTACTTATTAAAACTTGCTACAACAGGCCCTGTATCTTGCAGGCTATGTTTGGTTTTGTGTTGTGTACAATCTATTTGGTTTTATTTTTGTTTTTCTTTATTTTTCCCATATTATTTCCCATATATTTTTATAATAAAAAGAACACACCAAAACTTTTACCACCAAGTTTTTGGCATTGCTGCCAGAGAGTTTTGATCTAAGTATAGTAATCTGAGTTTAGTTTTTATTCTTTGTAGTTGTAGTGTTTGAATAAATGTCAGTTGTAATTTTTGTTTGATTTTTTCATTTTCTCTTGATTTTCTATTTTAGGTCTCTTAGTGTCCTTATAGTGTTTGAAGAAATTACAGCTGTGTTTTGATCTGTGTTTGAAAAAGAAAAAAAAAATTAGAAAAAATGAAAAATATAAAATTTTTTATGTATGTCAGCAGATGAGTACCAGCAGTACATCTTCTACCATTTCCTCAAATTTTTAGTGGGCCTTCTCCTTTCTAGAAGGAGAAGGCTATGATGGAGGAAATTAGGAATGTTTGCACAGTTGCAGACATTGGTGAGATGGTGAATGAGACCTTGCCCAAACTGCTGGACCTGGGCTAAGGTGTGTGAAATTTTTTGAAGTATGGATTGAGGAGGCCCCCACTTATGTGTTGAAATAGTAATAATCTTGGGCTTCTCAGTGACACTAGTACAACAGTTCATTTGGAAACCTGCCCTGTTGCCCCTCCCTCAGCCATCTAAGGCACCTTTCCTGCCTTTTAATTTACTGTCCACCTAATGTAAAGCTG
Source organism: Chloranthus sessilifolius (assembly GCA_021018995.1). Lineage (NCBI taxonomy): Eukaryota > Viridiplantae > Streptophyta > Magnoliopsida > Chloranthales > Chloranthaceae > Chloranthus > Chloranthus sessilifolius. Next base: position 72,915,221 of record CM037592.1, on the reverse strand, counting down.
GAGCTGCTCCCTATATCTCTCAAGCAACTGAAATTTTTGAGCTGGAGAACTGAGGCTTGATGCCGATGCATCTGTAAAGGTATGAAATTTAACTTTTGAATTATAGTTTTTTTCAGTTCAATTAGTTCCAGATGGGTTGTCTTAATTTTCTTTCATGCATATACCCCCATCCGAACTGTTGAAATCATGGAACTTAATTTTGGGAAGAGTCAAGAAAGTTAATGAGCATAGGCTCATATTCTGTCTTGAAAATACTGTAGAGCCTCTGAGCTTTCGGTGTCCCAGGATACCTATTTCATTTTTATGAGCACTGAAGTGCTAAAAATATGACTCCGAATCCGGTCCACACCAAAGGCCCTTGGGTAGGGGCTTCAGTTATCGATCGGGAAGGTGTTAGGCACCCAACCAACTCGCTTAACACGGTCTCTACTAATGGCCAAAAATAAAATGAAGTAAAAGAATAGAAAATAGCTTGCTCTTGCTCAAAAGGGCTTAGAATCCTATTTGTGCCCCTCCGTTCTTACCGAAACGTCAGCGGCGTAACGGCACAAATGGGAGGATGGAGGGAGCTAGAAAGAGATAGGAGAAGAAAGGGGAGAGCTGGAGCCCTCGGGCCCTTGCAGCACCATAGGAGAGCCTTGCGTTGGCTTGCTTTGATGAGCTTTTAAAGGCTTGTATGGTGGAAAGAGGGGTTCTAACCTCTAAGGCTTGCTAACTAAGAGGTAGAGAGGGAAGGTGAATGGGTAGCATATACCTAAACTAAGGGATCTAAGGTGAAAATTATCATTCAAATGAGGTCTTGGAATTCTGAAATTTGTATGGGAAGTGTGCACAAATGGGAGAAAGATCTTCTCACTTCAAGCTCTTTCTCTCTTAGGCCAAAATTCTCAAACCTTAAACCAAGGGGTGGGGGGCTCTATTTATAGGAAAAGGGTGGGTTAGGAGGCTACTTAAGAGCTAAATGAGTTTAGCAATTAGGTAATCTTACATCTAAGGAATCCTAGGGTTTTTAGAGCTTTAAAATGTGTGGAAGGATCCTCCAATGGTGGATGATGGGGTGAGGCCTTAAGCCACTTAAGGGGTTGCGAATAGTTAGTGAATGGGTGCAACAGAGCTATCAAAGCACACTCCAAAGGTCGAGGTGGTCAACAAGTCAAACCCTAAACATGAAATTCAGGGCAAAATCCAATAGTTGTTGTTCATATGCCTGGCGCAACTACAAATGTATAGTAAAACAGTGCTGGAAGTTGCCTTGCGAGGGTGGGCCCCACTTTTAACCTTGGCGCAACTATTAGTTGCGCCAGGCTTAAAGTCTGGGAGAATTGTCTGGGAGAATTGGCCTGGCACAACTAATAGTTGCGCCAGGAAAAGTTATAATTGGCGCAACTATTAGTTGCGCCAAATCCCTAAGGGGGGTCGCATGAATTTACATGTTTGCCCTCCGGGCTCGGTTTCCTATATCTTTTGATGTATACCCCGGATTGGGGCGATTCTTAGACCGTCGAAAAGTTGACAACCTCTACTCTTCAATGGAATGGGACTGGATTGCCGTAGAGGGCTGTATCCGGTTCCAGTGCACTCTTCCTCATCCATTATCCGAGAAGGTTACGTTTAGGGTTTGGAAGGGGTTCTAAGGGTCGGGATTGGTTTCTAAAGGTTCGAGGTAGGTTCTTAAGGGATCTAGAGTGATTCCTAAAGGTTTGGGGTGATTCTTAAGGGTTCCATACATGCCATCAAAAGGCCAGAATTTCACCTCTCGAAAGGTGTTTCGATCGGGTCTTGGGCCAGATTTGGGTGTCTACACTACAGAGCTATCCTATCGAGGTGTCTCGAGCAAACCACACCTTCAAAACTTCTTGTCGAGCATCTCTCAACCTTTAGAAATAGCCTATCGAGCATACTGCAGCACCTCCACTTCTCAAGCACCTAAAAGAATGCAATAATCCAGCCTGTTAAGGACCTGTCGAACAACTCTTAGCCTTCAGAAGTCATCCACTCGAGCTGCCTTCAGAAGCACTCTAGCCAATCGAGCAGATCTGACTTTAGTGCTTCATCCACTTGAGAATCCTTTAAGAAGAAGTCCATTTGCTCGAGATTACATGTTTGAAGCTTTATCCACTTGAGGCTTGGGACCCAGCTGATATTGACAAAATTCAAGGGCATTCTTGGAACTGCTACACACATGGGACACCTGTCCAAGTGTGTAATGCAACCTAGGGAAATACTTGGCTGAGATTAGGCCACGACAATAGCTACTAAATTTGTTGATTTTCTTTCCCTCTGATTGGCCAAAGCATAAAGTGCTTTTTGGGATGTGTATAAAAAGAAAAGTAAAACACTTATAAAGCCAACCAGCCGTGAGGCCTAAGCTCATTTCATTTCTAGGGTTTAGGTTACTTTTAGGTTTAGGGTTTCTTTCTTTCTCTTTGTTTCTTCTTCTTTCCTAAGCCATCTGCAGCCTGGCTAAGTTCTTACAGCAGTTTGGTTAGGTTTTATTGTGCATTGTCTTGTAATAACATTGTGAAGAGCTTGGAGTCTTGCAGAGGTTGCAGACTTGAGGGCAAAATCATTGTAAGTTCCTTTTAGCAATGAAAAGCTAGTTTTAATGTTTCATTGAATCTGTAATCTCTGTTGATTTTCATTAGTTTTCTATGGATTTGATGTACCAATGGATGCATGAGCTTGTAGCCTTGTAAACATAGTGGCTGTAGTGATTTTACTGTTCCATCTTTTACCCCTATGACTAGATCATATCCCTGGGATAACGTGTGACATTTAAGTGGACAGGCTATAGCCCTAAGGTTAGTCCATATCTCAGGGGTGAGTTGGATTCTTATTCCTTGCATTTGTGCTTGTTGCCAAATGAGGGACTGCTGCAGATCCAAATCTTGCTTTGTTTTACATTACTTTGTGCAATAAAAATCAATTCCTAACTGCTTGCTTCTCCATTTTCTTCTTATTTTTATCAACCCACTTCCATTTTTAGGGCTTAGGTTATTTTCTTTCTTGTTTTTCTTCTTTCCTTATCTATCTGTAATTTGGCTGTCTTTGTAGCTATTAGGGTTAGTTTGGATTGTAAAAGGGATTGCAATGGCATTGTGAAGACCTGGAGTCTTGTAGAGATTGCAGACTTGAGGGCAAATCATTGTCAGTTCCTTTTGGGCAATGAAAAGCTGATTTTAATGTTCCATTCAATCTGTAATTTCTTATGATCTTCATTAAGATATTTATGGATTTTATGCACCTATGGATGCATGAGCTTGTAGCCTTACAGACATAGTGTCTGCAGTGATTTTCTTGTTCTAACTCTAATCTTATAACTGGATGATATCCCTGGGATAGCCTGTGACAAATTAAGTGGGCAGGGTATAGCCCTAAGACTAGTCCATATCTCAAGGTTAAGATAGATTATTCTACCTTGCATTTTTTCTTGTAGCCAAATGAGGGACTACTGCAGATCCAAATCTTTCTCTGCTTTGTAATACTTTTTGCAATGAGAACTAGTCCCTAGCTACCTACTTCTCAATTTTCTTTTTTTATTTTAGCAACCCATCTTCACTCTACTTTAACCCCTTTCTTTTATTTCTATTTTAGTTAGTTTAATTTTTGTTTTTAGTTAGTTATGACAACCCCAAAAACACCCTCTCTTTATCCTGTCTATTAGTTAAGATAGATTAGGGCTAGAGTTGCCAAATCTGTAGTAGATCTTGAGATTTACTATTTTTAGATCCATAACTCCCTATGGGACAACTCTTACTTATCTAAAACTTGCTGCAACAGCCCTATATCTTGCAGGATGTTTGGATTGTGTTTTATACCATCTTCTTTTTCCCTTTTGTTTTATTTTTGCCTTTCTTTATTTCTGTCATATTTTGACCATTATTTATAATAAAAAGAACACAGCCCAAAATAAGCAAACATATGGTCCGAATGGTAACATTTCACTCCAATCTCGGTAGGTGATGACCATCTTCTCAAGGATACGAACGACTGTCTTGTTGACAGCTTCAATGGCTCCGTTGGTTTACAGCCGGTATGGTGACGAGCGATGATGTTTGATCATGTACTACTTGCATAAGTCTTTGATGTGTTTATTCGCAAAGTTGGTACCATTGTCCGTGATGATATTCTTAAGCATGTTGAGTCAATGAACGATGTTGTTCTTGATGAACTTCTCGACATGATTAGCCGTGATGTTTGTGTAAGATGCTGCCTCTACCCATTTTTGAAGTACTCGATGGTGATGAGGATGAACTGATGCCCTTTAGAAGCTTTCGGATTGACCTTTCTTACGGCATCGAAGCCCCATGTGATGAATGGCCATGGAGTGGTCATGCTATGTAGATCTAAAGCAGGAGCATGCATCTGACTGGAGTGTTCTTGATATTTGTAGCACTTTTGAACGTGCTTGCAATAGTGAGTTTTCATGGTGGTCCAAAAATATCCTTGCCGTAGGATCTTTTTAGCGAGTATGTGTTTATTGATGTGAGCCCTGCATATCCCTTTATGAGCAAGCGCTCAGCCCCACCATATTGGCACATGTCCCCACAATATGACTTGAGGTGTGCAATGGGGTTGCCAGTGCCATTGTATTTATCGAATGACGATACTTTAAACTGAGGTGGCAAAGGCACCTCGACAAATAGGCACAAATTCATAAAATCTATGGCATGAATCTCGGTTCCACCTAGCTTCAACAAATGCTTTTGAATTTTGTCCATCTGTTTTCTTAGCAGTTTGGACTCTCTTGATGGTAAAGTTGGGGCTGATCCCTCACTAGGCTGTCTCCATTCATTTTGGATGACCTGCTAGTTGCTGAGTGAGCGTGGTGGGGGGTTGAAACTGGAAAAAGCCCCAACATAGGCCTCGCTATTTCAAGCCTCATCCTCCTCATGTTGATGCCCTACATTAAAGAGTGGTGGAGGAAGGGTCAGGTTGATTGGATTTTGAAGGGATTGGGCAGGTGCATGATAGGGCCATTGTAGGTAGGGGAAGCTTTGATGAATGGCTTGTGGGGTAAGGGGTTGAGTGAATGGTAGATTTTGGGCGGGTGCCTGATGGGGCCATTATATATTTTGGAGATTTTGTCAGGGTGCAAGTGGATGGGTAAATTGGGGATGGTTGATAGTTTGGGATGGATTCCCATGTTGGATTGGGTGTGAGGGATGTGGATGGATAGGGCTCCTGCCGGATTGGGGGATTGGATGAGAGGGGTTTGCCATTTGAGCTGGCTTGTTGGGTGTGGGTGTATGTGGGAAATTGGGGGAATGAGGGAGGGTTTGAGAATGTGACCCTTGGGTTTGGGCCTAAATGGGTATGGGGTTGGGTATCGGGCCTTTGAGGGCCACTTGCGTGGCCCCATGGCTGATGGGAGCTTTGGGTGGTGTGGATTATGGGTTGTTGATTGACATTTTAGAGTAATGGGGTGTGAAGGCTTTGAACGGTTTGTGATGGATTTGGACGTATTTGGGATGGTTGACGAAGGCTTTGGGAGACCTTCCAGGTAGTGTAAGCCCTAACCATGTCCTCCATAATGGCCATGGGATCTGCTACGGGAGGGGATGTGGATGGCCCTTCCGATAAGGGGGATGTATGGGGAAAATTTGGCATGACCGGATTGGATGTGGGGGGAAATTGGGTATGACTTGTGTAGATGGGGGAAAGTTGGGCATGATTTTGGTAGATGAGGGAAAATAGGATATGATTTGGGTGGATGAGGGAAAATTGAGTGTATTTTGATTGGATGTGGAGGGAAAATCGGGTGCATGTTGGGTGGAGGTGAAAAAAATGGGCATATTTTGGGTGGATGTAGAGGGAAAATCGGGTGGAAAATTGGGTGTGTGTTGGGTTGATGTAAGGGGAAAGTTGGGTAGATAATTGGGTGTATGTTGGGTGGTTGGAAAAAAGGTTGTATTTTGGGTGAATGCAAATGGGAAAGTTGATGCATTTTGGTTAGATGTGGAGGGGAAAATGGGTGCATCGAATGGTTCGGTGAGATTGAATGGCGATTGGGTTGGGGGATCGGAGATAGGGTGTGGGAATGTGGTGGTTCTGAATATGGATTAAAGTGGGCCGGATCAACCACCCAAGACATGACTTGATAGCGGGTGGGATATGGATTTCTTGGGTGTGGCCTGAAAGATTTCTTTCATCTTTCCCTGCGGGATGAGGGTGGGTTTGGCGATGCCGTTGTCATGGCACCACAAGCTCACTTTTTGGATTTTTTGGCTTTTTGGGTTTTTGATTTTTGATTTTTTTGTTGGCGATTTTTGAATGATAATGATGATGAGAACTCCCTTTTCGAGTTACTTTTAGCACTCCCAAATCCTCCTACGACGGGACCCGGATGCCCTATTAAGAATCAATGAGGAAAAATCTCTTGATCTTTAAGGCCCAAATTTCTATGCGGTATCCCTAATTCTCGAAAGAACCAATAAGAGGGAGAGCTCTTTTGACCGGTGAGAGCATCTGGGCACCTTAGAGTGTAGGAAATATTGGGAATCTCAAATCCAATGTACGGGGAGGTCGGGGCAATGTCCCTTGAGACTTTTTCTTCACTTTTCGGGTCCCTCCTTTCCGTTCGTAGAGGATACAAGGATTTTTCGATTCCGCTAGCACTCTTCCCAAGGTTTTAGGCTCAGTAACAAGTTCGATCACCCATCTGATATACCTTCAGCATAAGCGCCTTCTCAGGTAGTGGATGGGGTGGTCCTTTTCGAGATCATCACCACTAGGGGTTGCCACTCTACTAGGAATTAGATGTATCGTTGACAAATTTCCCCCCTTTTGAAAAAACTACCTGCACAAAAAGAATTATTATGTCCCTCAGTTCATTTTTATTTTAATTTCAGCTTTGGGAAGTTATGATTAAGTCCAAGTTTGGGGCTTTCACCACCATTCACAAAATCGGGCTATAGTAGTCCTGTGCCGCCACTACTAGCCGGCATCCACTGTTGGAATATGACAAGAAATAAGAAAATGATGGGGCCAGTCAAGCGACTAGGTGGAATATGTAAATTGCATCAAGTAGGTGCACCAAATGACTAAGGTGGTAAATGACAGGAAATTGAAGCTACGTTATCAACTAACCTGCCAAACGGCAAAGGTGATAAATGACGAGAAATTAAAGCTAAGTTATCAAGTAACCCATCAAACGGCTAAAGTACGTAAATGACAAAATCGTAGGGGTAAGAAAAATGGGAAAGTTTAGGTATAAGTACAAATGACAGAATCGTAGCGGTAAGAAAAATGCAAAATTGTAGGAGTAAGTAAAAATGACAGAATCGTAGGGGTAAGTAAGCAAAAAAGAGGAAAGAGATAGCAAACAGGAAAAAGGCATGCAAAAGGGGCCAAAATTCAAGGAGAAGTTCTAGAAGCAATCTCCAGCGGAGTCTCCATCTGTGCAACCATGGGGCTTTGTGGGCCTGTAGTGACAATGCAATCTCTAAAAAAAAATGAAGTCGCCACCCGAAGCTTTTGTGGTCCCGAGATACCCAAAATCAATATTATAAGCACCAAAGTACGAAATATGACTTCGAATCACCGGTCTACGCCAAAGCCTCTAGGTAAGGACTTCGATTACCAATAGGGAAGGTGTTAGACATCTGATTAGTCTGCTCATAAACGGTCTCCACTATAGCCAAGTTTTTTTAAAAAAAAAAAAAATAGCACTTCCTCTTGCCCAAAGGCACTCTGATCCTATTTAAGCCCCCCGCAATCACCAAAATTTCGGCAACATAATGGCTCAAATTCAAAGATAGAAGAAAAATAAAAATAAAAAAAGAAGGTAGAGGAATAGAGGGGAGAACTAGAGCTCTCGGGCCCTTGTAGCACCGCCGTTGGATCTTCGCTTTGATGCTAACTTTGGTGCGCTTCCAATGGAAAATGGGTTAGAGATTTGTTTTAGCCTACTATAGCTTGGAAGTTGGAGGGTATGAGGGATGAACTGAGATTTCCTAATTGGCTAAGGCTGGTAAATGATTTTGAGGGAAGTATGGAGGTAGGGGATGAACTTTGGTTTCGAGACCTAGAAGGTTTAAGCTTTTAGAATATTTTCTCTTCTCTGTCATTTTTTTTATAGAAATTTTTCTCTACTCTAGGTCAGTCATCTTTTTTCTTTCTTTGGAAATTTTTCTTTGTGAAAATTTTCTCTCCTCTTTTTTCCCTTTTTTTAGGTTAGAAATTTTCTCTATCTATTTTTTTTGAAGCGTGGGAACCTCTTTTTATAGAGCTTGAGGTGATTAGTGAAGGGTTAAGTCACTAATTGGATTAGAAATTAGGTAATGGGCAATTTAAGATTTTCTAGGTTTTCTAGGGCTTGAAAAAGGTGAAAAAAAGGTTTTAATAGTGGAAGATGGGGATAGCCACGATTGAATCCTGAATCCTGAATCCTATTTACGATTGCATTATGAATACGATTTTGTATTCTAAACCCTGTTTATGATCGTACGTACATTATGAACCCTATTTAAGATTGCATTCTGAATACGATTTTGCATTTTGAACCCTGCTTACGATTGTTTGTGCGTTCGGAACCCTATTTACGATTGCCTTCCGAATACAATTTTGCATTCTGAACCTTGTTTACGATCGTACGTGTGTTCTAAAACCTTGTTTACGATTGCCTTCTAAATACCATTTTGCATTTTGAATCCTATTTACGATTGTACTGAATTCTTGCATTTCTGTACATTCTTCATTTTGTCATAACTTTTGATGTACAAGTTGAATTCGGGCAATTCTTGGCTCGTTGGAAAGATGGGAACCTCTACTTTCCAAGGGTATAGGCATTAAATCTTCAAGATATCAATAAAAATTTTGGCACTCCTCTTTTAATCCGCTATTTTGGATTGGTTCAAAACGGGTTCTATGGGTCCGGTTGAACTTTCTAAGGGTTAGGGTTGATTCCTAAGGGTCTGGGAAGGATTCTAAGGGTTTGGGAGGTGCTTTCGGAAGCTCGGGAGTACGCCTTTCTTTAAGTATGGGTCGATCGAGCCTTGGGCCAAATTTGGGTGTCTACACCATTATATGCTGAGGAAATTGCAATCCTGAAGCCACTCCCTTAACTTATACAACAACGCGAAGTCCAGAAACTATCTTAATCATTCATTCATTCTAACTTTCAGCCGTTTACTTGCTATCATCCTTAATGGCACGATTCGCCAGAAATTCTCTATAATTGAAAACTTTCCACCACTGAGCCCGTTGGATTATTGCCTTACGGTTTACCCGTTGGATCTTGTGGGAAGAACATATATATAAAAAAAATTATTTCTTCAAAATTCAATTACTTGTGTGAATCCAACACTATAAATTTCAGTGAAGAAGATTATAATGTAGTCATTTTCAATTACCAATGGCTTTTGTCTTATCAATTTCTCATGATCAAAAGTTGGTTGTAGATTTGTTAGAACACAATCTATTAGATCACCCTCAGGATTCTACACCACAAAACAGAGGGATTCAAAATCATCATTGTAAAATAAAAAATTTAAAATCTGTATAATAATAAGTTAGTCCAGGTGCAGGACACCCTAATAAAAGTGACCTATAAATCAAGTCACTTGGTGCTCAAGTTGTGTACCAAATACCACTATGATGAATAACAACTTCCTCAAATTCTATGAAAAGATAAATTTACGAATTTTAATATCACATTCATTACAATAAACAGATCGCAAGTCTATTCAACTTGGGCCCGCAAATTATTCACTTATAGAAAATCACCTCTACTGACTCCTTATTTTAATGACCATAAGATCAACTAATAGTTTTAAAAATTCACTAATCTACAAACAATGCCTTGAGCCTCCTCACCTCAGCAGCACTAATCTACCCAGAACCCCTACATTTATACATGTAGGGGTAGGGCCTGTTCAATCCCAGCTCACCTGATAGAAAAAAAGGCCCCAATGTTTTCAAGAGTAAGTTTAAGTAGCCATCCCGTGTGCCAGCACAAAAGTAGAGTCAATCTCTTACCTTTCAGTGATTTGGCGCTCAACAATATTTGCGCATTCCCCAAATGTTGGTGCCTCTACTCTTTTGATTGAGCCGAAACTCAGGTGGTACCTTCTAATACCATGTGTTTTAACTTCTAAGCACCCTTGGATTCTAAAGATACATCCAATTAAATCCCTAGCCTCTCGTAGTGGTGGGTGGCATCACACATGAAGTTGATGATGAGAGATGCAATGTTGCGCTCGACAAAGAGAACCTAACATGCATGTTTTGGTATTCCACTATGTTTTGGATAAAGTTGTTGATCTATTGGGTGAACATGACTCCACTATTAGTCACATGCAGTGAGAAGTAAATCATGTAGCCGACACACTAGAGAAGGAAGGGGTTGATAGGGTCTTTCTTGGTGTAGGGGATGAGCTCCCGTTACCGTAGTGCTGTAATCATCTATGCTTCTATTTCAGAGTCTCCCCTTGTATATTACACATACAAAATTGTCTCTCATAAAAAATTGAAAACAAGGAGTTCCCTTCTACCACTTCCTATTTGATCTATTTCATTTTGTTTCCATTCATTTCTAAACCAGAAAAAATATTATTCTAACAAATAAACATGATTTATAAGCACATAGTGATAGTACTAACGATGAAAAGAAAATGCAAAATTTGCAACTGTAAAGATGTTTGCATGCACACTCGTACAGAAGGCAGATGTAAAATTGCAATTGCAAACAAGTCTACATACACTCACATACACATACCTAAACGTAGAAGTCAATAGGTAGGGAAATCTCACTACAGAAGAGAACGTATAGTAGATACCTCTTGACCAAGGTGAGACCCGTGTTGCAAAACCCAAGGGAAAAATAGTCTCACACAAATCTTCTTCTTTGGGACTGACATGGACAAGCATTAAGGTTTTTGAATCCTCTCCTGTAAACAAGAAGGTGAAATGTTGATCGTATCTAATAATTTAATTTTAATCATCTTTATCTGAATAATAAAATCATGGAGTGAGCTTTGAGAAAAAGAAGCAAAAGTTACCAAGAGAGTCCTTAAGAACTTGTGTTAGCTTGCTATTCCTCTGAAAACAATGGAAATTTTATCACTAATTTTTTGTTACATGTGTCATGGAGAACTCAGTTCACTAAACAGAGATTATTCTTACCTTACATCCTTTATGAAAATCTAATAACTATTAGGAGAAAAAGATTAAAAAATTTTTCATGGCTAAAACAAATTATATAGTAGAACGAAAAATTAAAATCCATTCTTACAATAGTTACCTATAAGATACATCAGGTCGTTTCCTTTGGAGTGCGCTTATGACATCCCCAAGGGCAGAGAGTGATAGATTTATGGCCTTCCCTTCTTCAAGGCTTCTTCCGATTGCATGTGTCTTTAACAAGCGCTCACTTCCACCTAGATCAACCATCCACATTTTGTGTTGAATAGGTTTAATCCCACACATTGTATTTGAGACACTTTGAGGAGTTGTCCCGGGTACCAATCGATCGAATGAGCTTTGGGAGCGATCGATCGATATTGGACGGAAATAAATAGGTTACTCACTAGTGGTAATTGATCGATCGAGCTTGGGAAGTCAATTAATCGATCTAAACATATAGTGTTGGTTTTCTCTCAGGTTGAAATCAATCGATCGAGTAATTGAAGTCGATCGATCAATTCTGAGCAGATTTTCTGGGTCAAGTTTCATAATGGGTTTTAGAGCCTATTAATAGAAGTTATTCTAGGGTTTCAAGTGAGTTTTTTTGAGAGAAAATTGGTGTGAATACTTTGAGAGGCAAGGTATTGAAGAAAGGTTTAGGGATTGAAGCATCTGACTGAAGTCATTCTTGTGGCAGAATTGTTACTATATTCTTGCAGATCTCTTCTCTGTTCTTTAAAGGACTACATTTTTAGTTTAACAGTGTGTTGGCTAGCTGTTGAAGATCGTGTGGGATCTTGTTTGAGAGTGCACTAGAGAGAAAAGAGTGCGTGCATTGTAAACATTCATAAATGGTGCATATGCTCCGTGGAGGTAGCCCTAAATTGGGTGAACCACGGATATCTCTTTGTGTTGTGATTGCTTTTGCACCTCTTTATGTTTGCCATATTCATCACAATACAGAGTTCGGTAGTGTGGGTTGAATTCATAATAAGTGGTATTAGAGTAAGGTTTATGCTACAATGGCGATGAAGGTCTCAAATGCACAATTCGAGGTGGAGAAGTTTTTAGGGAGGAATAACTTTATTTTGTGGCAAGTCAAGGTCACAGATCTCCTTGTCCAACAAGGCATTAATGATGCTCTACTTGGAAAGGAGTTAGGGAAGAATGCAAAGATGTCTGATGAGTTATGGATCTCTCTTGATAAGAGAGTCGTAAGCACCATCCGATTGTGCTTATTCGATGAATTTATATACAACGTTCTTCATGAGAAGATGACCATGAATGTGGAAGAAGATGAAATCTCTCTACATGACAAAGTAGTTGCGAAACAGGTTCTTCATAAAAAATCAACTCTACATCATTCGTATGAAGGATGGTACGCATATTCATAATCATTTGAATTCGTTTAATAAAATAGTTAGTGAACTATTGAGCATTGAGGTAAAACTTGAAGAAGAAGATCTCACACTTCTCTTGCTCACCTTATTGCCTATATCTTATGACCACCTTGTTACCACATTAATTTATGATAAGAATACTATTATCGTGGAAGAAGTGACTGCTGCACTTCTTTTAGACGATTTGTGAAAATAGCCCAAATCTAACTCCGAATGGATTAATCTCTTGAGCAAAAGTGGTCGAAACCATGATCGCAAAAGAGACAAGTCCAGAGAAGATAATAAATCAATGAGAGGGAATAACATTTCTAAATCTAGGGGTGACTGAAAGGATATTATCTGTTACCTCTATAAACAATCTGGACATATTCACAAATTTTGCAAGCAGAGATTGAATAAAGATAAGAGTGAAGAATGGACTTTGCAACAGGCTAGAGTTGCTATGTTAGATTCTGGTGAAGAACTATTGTGTTCATCGTTAGGCTTCAGTCTGTTTGATGGTAGATGGATCCTAAATTCAGGGGCCTCGTATCACATGTGTCCGTACAGGGATTAGTTTGACCAGTACAAGGTAGCCAATGGTGGGACGAGTTTAATGAGGAATGACAGTGTATGAAAAGCAGTGGGTATCAGTTTTACTAGAATCAAGATATTTGATGATTGTATCCACACTCTTACTGAGGTTAGGCATGTGCATGATCTGAAGAAAAATATGATCTCGTTGGGGGCATTGGATGAGATAGGATGTCAAGTCATCTTAGAATCTGAAAAACTAAAGGTTGTACGTGGTGCTATAAACTTGGTGATAGATGGAAAGATGGAGAATATTTATACTCTAGTAGGCAACACAATCAACGATAGTGGTATTACAGCTACAAAAGCTTCTAAAGATCTCTCAGATTTTCTTACACAAGAGGCTCGGTCAAATGAGTGAACGTGGGCTAACAGAGCTCATAAAGAATAAGGCGATTTCTAACATTCAAACTTGTAAGCTAAAATTTTGTGAAGATTGTATCTTCGGGAAGCAGAAGAAAATTAGTTTCTCCATAGGAAAACATATTTCAAAGGGGCTAATTGATTACATACATTTAGATGTATGGGGACCGGCTAAAGTCAACTACTTTGTGTAATTCATACATGACTACTCCAGGAATGTTTGAGTGTATCCGACTAAGAATAGTCAGATGTGTTTTAAAAATTTATGTAGTGGCAGAGTATGGTTGAAAAGTAGATAAATAGAAAAGTGAAGATTCTTAGATCAGATAATGAAAGAGAATACTTGTTATCAGATTTCAAGTCTTACTATGAAATCAAGCAATTGTTAGGCACTTAACAGTTCCTGATATTGCATATGAGGCATTAAATGTTGAGTCATTTTTGCTTGAGTCATGGGTTCTAAGCAAAGGTAGTGAATACAGCATGTTACTTCGTCAACCGGTCGCCTTCAGTGGCATTAAACTCAAAAATTGCATATGAGGCTTGGTATGGAAGACACGGAAGTTACTCTCACTAGAGGGTGTTTGGATGTGCAGCATATGCATTACTTCAAGGAAATGAACGATTCATGTTGGATCCTGTGCAACCGTGGATCTCATCAATATGTCATGACGATGCGCTCAAAAATAGAGTCACCACCCGGAGCTTTTAGTGTCTCGGGATACCCAAAAATCAATATTATAGGCACCGAAGTGCAAAAATATGACTCTGATCCGGTCTATACCAAAGCCTCTAGGCAAGGACTTCAGTTATCAATCGGGAAGGTGTTAGGCACCCGATTGAACCAATCGTAAGCTGTCTCTACTATGGCCAACTGAAAATAAAATAGCGAATAAAGAGAAAAAGTGAGCGGCACTTCCCCTTGCTCAAAGGAACTCTGATCCTATTTGAGCCCCTCGGAAATCACCAAAATTTTGACTGCATAACGGGTCAAATTCTAGGGTAGAGGAAAAATTAAAGATGGTACAGAAATAGAGGGGAGAGTCGGAGCTCTCGGGCCCTTGTAGCATCGCCGTGGACCTTCACGTTGATACCGATTCTGATGAACTTGCAATAGCACAAAGGGTTAGGAAAAGGTTCTAACTGTCTAAGGCTTGGGAAGAAGATGGTTGGAAATGATGGAATGGGAGATAAGCTAAGGCTTTGTTCTTGCTAAAGTTATGGTTGATTGATGATGGTGGATGTAATAGTGCAAGGGGGATGAGAGTTAAAGGTTTAGCTTGAGAGGTTAGGAATGATGGAGGTGAGTTAATATGCTAGAGTTTTTTCTCTTGGATTTCAAAAGTGCTAATGGGTTTAGAAATTAGGTAATCTCTAATCTAAGATTTTCTAGATTTTTTGAAGCCTTAGAAAGGTGGGAATTTGGTTCAATGGTGGATGATATGGTGAGGGGTTAGATGGCGTAAGGGTAATAACTTAAACTAGTGAGGGAACTAGGGTCCAAAAGAAACAAACCTCAAACAAAGGGATGTTCCACAAGTCAAACACCAATTTCAAAATCTGCCATTTTTAGGGAAAAGTGAAATTTTAAGTTGTACGTATATTAGTTGTACGCATAGCTTACAAAACATGCTTATGCATACAATTGTTGTGCGGATAGCCAAATTCTTGCCAGAAATTGCTTATGCGTACAACCAATGTATGCATGAGTAAAATCCTCCATTTTTGTGCAATTTTTAAATCGCCATAACTTTTGATGTACAACTCGGAATTAGGTGATTCTTGGCTTGTTGAAAAGCTAAAAACCTCTACCTCCAATGGTATAGGCCTTAGTTCTAGGAATTGTCCATGTAAATTTTGGCACTCCTCTTTTCATCCGCTATTTCGGTTGGGTTCCCTAAGGGTCTAGGAAGGGTTTTAAGGGTTCGAGTTTATTCCTAAGGGTATGAGATGATTCCTAAGGAATTTTGGATGATTCCTAAGGGTTTGGGAAATGCTTTTGGAAGCTCATAGGTATACATTTCTCGAAGTACGAGTCGATCAGGCCTTGGGACAATTTTGGGTGTCTATAGATGCCCCTCTGTGGTATTCGATCACTAGTGATCGCATGCCAAGGCAGAGACATCCGAAGAGGCCCAAGGAAAATTCTCTTGGATCTAATGTATTCAAAGTGAACCTCAAACATCAAAAAAGAAAAAGAAAATGGAGAGAAGCAACAGCCCAATTTGTTGGGAAAATGTTCATACAGAGAGAGTAGTGGAAGCCAAATAAGTTGGGAAAGAATCCATTCCTCGAGAGAAAGTAGCGGAAGCCCAATATGTTGGAAATATGTACGTTCCTCGAGAGTCTCGATCCCTAAGTGCTTAGTAACATTACTGGACATAACCGAGATGGTATGATTGATGATGCATGATGTTTGAGATTCATTTTGACAAAACAACCCCGTGAGTGGGAGGGTGATCGACCCATACTTTAAAATTAGCGTAAAGTAATGACGTGAGGATCCAACAGTTTGTGCCCAATATAATGAGGCATTGATTGCCCCACTTGATTAGCCATGGGTGCCCCTATGTGAGGTAGGGTTCAAGATTTTTGGCCCGAGGTTAATTTAGCACCACAACTCAAGCGGAGCCAATATTCATGTCGCAACACTTTTTGGGAGTGTGTGCCACTTTTGATGATGATCTTATAAATAGATTAACTATATAAAAAATATGTACCCATTAGGGGCAATAAAAGTGAAGCGATGGAAGTTTCGACCGAGATCCTGCCCGGGTATAATTTACATGAATAAATGACCATCCTACGGATACCCAGACACATGGCGTACACTTTATAGGGATACCGTACAGGTTTTTAAGCGTGCGATCAAGAATAAATACGGGAAAAGATCCCTTCTGCATCCATGTATGAATATAGTTGTTTGATATGTAATCTCATTTAGCGGTGGAATCAAACCAATTAAAACATTGACTGTTTGACCAAGATTGACACTATGTCTCCTACTTTGAAGGAGGATCCAAAGATCTAAGGCGAGCATTAGATTTAGGACATTAATTTAACATAGTTGCGTTGCCAAAAAAATATAGACTTTTACCGCATTGAAGCACGCATGTGTGAAGCTATGTGTGATAAAAAGTACAATGAAAATATAGATTTCTTTTTTTCTTTTTCAAATGATTGCTTTTTCTATTATTTTCTTGAACAGACCGACATGAGTTGTGAGATGCTTCATCTAATCTGTCCGTCGTTGAGAGGTTGCTTGCTTTGACGCTTTGGACCATTTGATGTTCCTTCACATCCTCAAGAAAATGTCAATCCCTTTTTGGTTTATATAGGTAAAAATATACATCCTAAATAATAGAAGGAGAAGCAAACTTTCACCTACACTTTTTCATTTTTCAAGATTTATATATTTTTTGGATTTTTGTTTTTATATTTTTTTTGTTCGTTTTCTTCATTTTGAGATGGAAGTACGATGTTGTAAATATGTACATGAACATAAAAATAAGTAGAGATACGTATATATATTTTTGTATTTTTAGATTTTTCCTGATATTTTTTTTTGTTTTTCTTCTTTTCCCTTTTTTTTATGCCATAATAGCGAGACAAAGTAGCGGGTCTAATTTTGAGTATAGTTGAACCCATTCATGCGGCCAGACCTGAGTGAGGTTCAGAATTTTTACCAAGGTCGGAACATCCATCCCTTTGGATTGAATCAACCTTTTATCCTTACCTCAGGTCATGTGTTTGACTGTGTGGTCTAAAGATCTACCTAATCAGGACCCAATTTGAGCAAATATGAGCAGCCCAGTTGGCAACCAGATAATTCAAAATTATAACCAAGGGAGTAACTAATGAATTTCTCTTTATCTTTTTCAACCTTTTTTACTCACAACACCCAAGACAGGTTTTCGCCATACCCTTTGTTGCCCTCTTTTTTACCCGTAGTGCCCTTTTAGTTTTTCATCACGTCCATAGGTTTGTATTCTTTTTACCCCAGACACCTTTCAGGTTTCCTCCTGGTCCGCACAAGCTCGCTCTTTTTAACAGTGGCGTCCATATGGGTTTTCACTACATCCATTTTTGCTTTGAGCTTGAATATTTTCTTTTTCTTCTTTTTTTTCAAAGGCCACGACATGGATGTTGATTCCGTCATAGCCGGCTAGATAGAATTCTTCTGTTGTCTCTCAGCTTGGCTCGTGTGGACTCAACGGATACTGTGACTGCTTGCAGACCCTAAAGAGGGTGTTCTTCAGGGATGTATTGTGGCCATGGGTTAGAAGGGATAGGTTAGGAATTTTGAAGGTTTTCATGATTTAAAGGTTTTTCTTGATTGGGTTCCAGTTGTCGTAATACACTTCTTCCTTAGAGGTTTCTTACTGTACATGCCCCATGATATTTCTATCTCTTTCCTTTTCTATTTTTTGTTCTTTTTGCTTTTTTTTCAGACATCCTCTTTTTGGGTTTTTGCTTTTCTAATTTTTTTTAGATTTTAATGGTAACTATTTTTTTAATTTTTGTTTTTTGGTATATAGACTTTTTCTTTCTCCTTTTTCTAGGGAAGGGTTTATGAAAGAAAGGCTAATGGCGCAATGGGTGTATCAAAGGGTATGAGCATTCAAACACGCCTTTTGGCTACTTTGCTTTGAAATGGTGGACTCTTTGAAGGGGCCCTTAAGCAGTCATATATCCATTTTTATCAATACTTACCTTGCCGCGGGAGACTAGGAGTAGAATCGTCATACGTTTCCAGCATTGATGAGCATCAGAAAATGTTCTTCGTCCAGGGTGACGAGGCAGGGCGTGTATCTAGGGAGTACTTCTCGTATGACGTAAGGTCCTTTCCAGTTGGGCTTGAATTTTCCTCTCGGATCAGGGTGGAGAGACGGGAAGATTTTATTGAGTATAATGTTGCCCACCTTCAAATCTTGAGTGCGAATACACTTGTTGTAAGCATGTGTGATCCTCCTCTGATAGGCCTGAGTGTGACACAAGGCTAGGAGCCTTTCCTCATCGATGAGGTTCAGCTGTTCAAAATGGGACCTTTCACTTTCGACTTCTGGTAAATCAGACTTGATGAGGATACAGAGTGAAGGTACTTCAACTTTAATTGGTAGCACGGCCTCAGTTCCGTACACAATGGAGAATGGTGTTGCCCCTATAGAGGTACAGATCGACGTTCGATAGCCTAGTGCGAAAGGTAACTTTTCACTCCAATCTCAATAAGTGATGACCATCTTCTCAATGAATCAGACCACTATTTTGTTTCCAGCTTTGATGGTACTATTAGTTTACGACTGATATGGTGACGATTGATGATGTTTGATCTTGTACTGCTCGCATAATTTTCTGATGCGCTTGCTTGCAAAATTAGTGTCGTTGTTTATGATGATATCCTTGGGCATGCTGAATCGGCAAACAATGTTATTCTTGATCAACTTCTCAACATGACTGGCCGTGATGCTCTTTTAAGATGTAACCTCCACCCATTTGGTAAAGTACTCTATAGCGATGACGATGAACTAGTGTCCATTAGATGCTTTCAGATTGACCTTTCCAACGACGTCAAGGCCCCATGTATCGAATGGCCATGGAGTGGTCATGCTGTGTAGATCGATGGCGAGAGCATGCATCAGGCTGGTATATTTTTAGCATTTGTAGCACTTCTGAACATGCTTGCAACAGTTAGTTTCCATGGTGGTCTAAAAATACCCTTGTCATAAGATCTTTTTAGTAAGCATTTGCCTGTTGACGTGGGCCCCACATACTCCCTCATGGATTTCCTTAATGACATTTACTACTTTGCTCTCAGTTAGGCATCTAAGCATAATGTTGTTATATGATTATTTGTAGAGGCACTCACCACAGAACATGAAATTTTCTGCTAAACGTTAGATGGTTCGCCTGTTCGTCTTAGATGTGCCCTCCGGGAATACCCGAGTTTTGAGGAAATTATTAATATCTAAGAGCCATGGAGGCTCGTCATCTAACTTTGTGGATCCCTCAATTTGGAGGTAAAAGGTCAGCTCCTTTCTTTGTTCAATCATCATTGGCTTCATCTCGACGACGTAGGGAATTTTGACTATTGATGCCAAAGTCGCCAGTGCGTCGACAAACCGATTTCTCGCTCGTGGGACATAGGAGAAGGTAACGTCATCGAAGCATGCTATTAGATCGTCAAGGTGTTCATAGTATGGGATTAGTTTTTCATCTTCCGTCTTCCAGTCTCAGTTTGTCTAGCATATGATTAGTTGTGAGTCGCCAAACACTCTGAGATGAGTTACATTCAGGTCAAGTGTTGCTTGTAAACTGGCTACGCAGGCTTCATACTCATCCATGTTGTTAGTATAAGGAAAATTGAGCTTGATGTAGACTGGTACGTGGGACCCTTTTGGCAAGATTAGTACAACAACTCCTTGACCTTAGACATTCAATGCTCCGTCGAAGTACATTACCCAGGACTCCTTTGTTTCTTCTATATCTCCTCTGTCACGAACAAGATGTCCTTATCAAGAAATTTGATTCTCAGATGTTCGTAGTCAGGTAAAGGATTTTTGGCAAGATGGTCAACGAGTGCTTGCCCCTTGATTGACTTTTACGTGACATATGTGCTGTCGAACTCTAATAAGAGAAGTTACTAGCGTGCAGTTTGACCTGTGAGAGCCAACTTTTCAAATAAGAACTTTAAGAGATCTATTCGAGCTTGGAGGAGAACTGCCTTAGAGAGTAGGTAGTGACGAAGCCTCTGTGTAGCCCATACGATAGCCAGACATGCTTTCTCTAGATGAAAATAGCGTGTCTTGTAATCGGTGAACTTCTTGCTCAGGTAGTAAATGGTCTACTCTCTTCTTTCAGTCTCATCATGCTGCCCTAGGACACATCCCATCGAGAATTCTATTATGGAGAGGTACATTAGCAGCAGTCTCTTAGGTACTGGTGATACCAAAACTGGAGGTTTGAGAAGATAGCTCTTGATTTTATCGAATGCGGCTTGGTAATCATCATTACATTCGACGGGCGAATCTTTTCTTAGTAGTTTGAAGATCGGAGTGCAAATAGGAGTGAGTTGTGTAATGAATCGACTAATGTACTGTATTCTGCCCAAGAAGCCTCTGACTTCTTTCTCGGTAGATGGCTATGGCATTTTGACCTAGCTTTTACTTTGATTTGGTAAACCTCGATGCCTCTTCTGCTGACTATGAAGCGTAATAGCTTTCCTGACATGGCGCCGAATGTGCATTTTTACTAGTTTAGATGTAGCCTGTACTTTTTCAGTCTTTCAAATAACTTTTGGAGGTTTACCAGATGATCACCTCTCTCCTGAGACTTGGCTATCATGTCATCGATATACACCTCGATTTCTCGGTGCCTCATGTCGTGGAAGAGTGTTTTTATCACTCTTTGGTATGTCGCTCCAACATTTTTCACCCTGAATGGCATGGCTCAATTATAAAAAGTTCCCCATGGGGTAATGAATGTTGTCTTCTCTCGGTCCGCTTTTGCCATTTTGATCTGGTTGTAACCAGAGAATCCATCCATAAATGAGAGTATCCTATGCTTGGCAGTGTTAGCGACCAAGATGTCGGTGCGTGACAAAGGAAAGTCATCTTTCGGGCTAGCCTTGTTGAGGTTTCTGAAGTTGATGCACATGCGAACCTTTTTGTCCTTCTTCGACACTAGCACAATGTTAGCTAGCCACTACGGGTATTTAGAGACTATGAGGAAACCCGCATTGTATTACTTTATGACTTCTTCTTTTACTTTTAACATCCATTTTAGTTTAAGACGGCTCAATTTCTGCTTGACAGGCTTGACATCGAGATACAACAGCAGCTTATGCTCGACCAAATCGGTATCCAACCCAGGCATGTCCTCGTATGACCATGTGAAGACGTCTTGGTATAATCGAAGGAAATCAATTATGATTTTTCGTTCCTCGGGAGACAGTGACGTTTCGATCATTGTGATTCTAGGAACCTCCTCGATACCGAAATTGACATCTTTAGTTTGCTCAACAATCAGGGTAGGGCCATGCTCAAAATTGGCATATTATTTAAGGAGCTCATTCGGATGCTCCTCGATTAAGTCCTCACCATCCAGATCCGTGACTCCAACCTCTTCTTGTATTTCTAAAGGAAAGAAGTCGACTACACGTCGGACGGGCTTTTCAATCAAGGCATCATTTTCTTTGCTTTTCTCAGGAATTTTAAAAGATAATATTTTTTGACTTTTTTATATTTTTTTCATGTTTTTAGGATTTTTCATTTCTTCGGAGATGGGCCCTTGGCAAGGTAGGTTTCTATATACACATGGTATTGCCTGCCAAGGGCTAATCTAACTTTTTATAGGTTATTTTTTTTTAGGAAGCCGGTGACGTATTTATAGCCATTTGATGCTTCTAGAGTTAGGGGCATTGAAGCCCAATTCCTCACTTGAGGTGCCACACCTTTACCTAGTCTCATGGAGGAAGCTGATTGAGATGACTTTCGAGGGTGAACCTTCATCATATTTACCATTGGCTCATCTAGGACCTGGTCCTCAAACATTAACATTGGCTTAGGGTGGTTTAGGACTGGCTGCTGTATGGGTGAGGGTACTTCCTCCTCGAAGAGTTTTAAGGAGGCTAAGTCTATCTCAATTTTTGAGGGAATGATTTGGGGATTGGTTTGGTGGATGGCGGCCTTTTTGTGTGGGCCAGCTGTTTTGCCCCATTTTGATCAATTTTAATGACCTCGATACTTACAAATGTGCTCCTGATGTGTGGCTATGGACGAGGTTCATCTTTTAGGTCTATCCCGCTAGCTTTGGTGGCGGCAATGGTTCATACCTTTTCCTTGACCTCTTAGACTTTTTCTTCGGTTGGCTTGTAGCCTAAGCTGAATCTAACATGTTGACCACCTTTCACTCCAGCTGGTTCCCTCCTACCTTGCAAGCGAGGGCCCAACCCCTTATCTCTCTAGTAACCCCACTTTTGGAGCATTCCTACTGCTGTAAACATTCCTCTTCCAATTTCTTTTATGACTTTTTCAGGGGATTCTGGCACCACTGTCACTGACACGTCATATTAAAAACTATGAAGCTTTGTGTCCTCAGCGATGTGCGGTATATCCCGCACAATAAGGTCTTAGATGTTGTGGGTCATTTTCTCTATTTCTTCTCTCCCCTCTCCCATGATGTTAATGACATGAGCTTTTGATGCAAAGTTGAAGGTATTGCCCATATTTCGTGCAGTCATGGGCGCCCTAGCAGTAGATTGAAGGTGAATTTGATATCCATGACTTGGAACGGGATGGAGAAGGTCATTGGCCCGACAGTGAGCTCATGATCGACTTCTCCTATCACTTCTCTCCTGGTGATATCAAACCTTCGGGTTCCTGTCCTGGCCGGTCTGAGCATCGATGGATCAACCCCTATCCAGGTCACAGTTCTTAAAGGGCATACATTTAGTGTCGTTATCTACTAGTACCAAAGGGATCACAAGGTTTACCATTTCTGCCATAATTTTGGGGGTTTGCCTGGGGAGGCGTCAGAGGAATGATCTTTCTCGCCTCTATCAAATCCTCTATTGCATGCTTCACAGGAAAGCACTGATCGGTAGGATGCCTCGGTTCCTGGTGAAAAATGCAGTGTGTATTGGGGTCATTATTTCTTAGGATTGAATTCAGTGGGGATCGTGGTTGAAGCCAAGTGACTAAGCCTTTTTTGATTAGTAAGGGAAATAAGATACTCAAGGACTGCCCCAACATTGTAAATACTCAATTAAGGTAGGCCCTTTTCTGCTCGGGGGTGTGCTGCCCCCAGGGGACATTGTTCTAACTTGGAGCCTGGTTTGTTGGTATCAGGGCCTGTTGTGTTGCCCTAAATAGGAAAGGTACCATGCTGATGCTGGGTTGATTGGTTATTATAGCTTGGAAATCTGCCCTTGTCCTTCTCTCAGTCATTTGTTTGGCATATTTACGGACCCCATTGGCCCCACTGGCTGTATTTTTATTTAACTGCCCCTCTCTTACCGCGACTTCGCAGCGGTTGGCATTTGTTATGAAATCAGCGAAGCTGGCTTGCTGCTGGTACACCAAAAAATCAAAGATAATGGGTAGGACAATTTTCTAGATCATCCCTGTTGGTGGAATATGTGGCCCAATTCGGTCTTGTGGACTCTAGCTAGGGTGGTGGAATAATAAACTATAAAATATTAAAGTTAAAGGTAAATTCTAAATAGAGATTACCTGGCTGGTGCGATCGTCAGCTGCAGATATTTATCGACGCTACAACACGTCACTGATCACGCCTCACAGGGTGTGGGTTCACTCCTTTGCTGAACGTCGGCTGACTGACTCCAATAGCTATAATCAGTCTTGCCTAGCTTTCTAATCCTGCTCTAAGTTTAATTAGTTTTATCTTTTTATCCTACTCTAAGTTTGACTAATTATGGGTTTCCTAGCACTACTCTAACTTTAAGTGACTGGATTTCCTATTGCTACTCTGATTCTAATTAATTTAGTCTCCTAATACTACTCTAATTCTAATTAATATACTCTCCTAATGTTACTCTAATTTTAAATAATTTAGTCTCCTAATGTTACTCTGACTAGGAAAAACTAAGCGGGCCACAATCTCTTAGTCCCCCATTTTTATTTTTGAAAGTAGAGTTTGGAATGGCCCCTAAGAGTGCACCAAAGAAAAGAGGCAAGGATAAGGCCCCTGTTGAGCCCGCTGCTAAGAAGGTCAAGACTTCAAAGGCACCGAAAAAAGGGAAGGAAGTGGTTGAGGAGGTGGAGGAGCCAACCCCTGAGTTTTCTACACCCTCTGAGCTCATGGCTTCGATCCCCTTAGAGCCTGAGATAGCTTTCGACCAGCCCTTCTTTGAGAACGAGCCTCTCTCTGCCCCTGCCATTCAATTTATGAGCAAGGCTGGCCTGACACCCTTGATGAGTGGAATTCCAGCACTAGCCTACCCTAGGCTAGTGCAACTCTTTTACCAACACATCAGGGTCACCAAGGACAAAGATGGGCAAGCAAGCCTCCTTGTGTTGATTGATGATGTCAAAACGTTAATTAGCCCCAAGGTGATTGCAGAGGTATTGGGCATCCCAGCCGCATTTGACCTTAGCCGTAGATAGGGCCCCCCCCTGAGTGCCTCAATTGATACAATAGCAAGGGCTTTGACTAGAGGATTAAAGGCCTCAGGGGATTCTATCAAAAGAAGAGAGTTGGTGCCTAGACTCCTTTTCATTAACTAGGTCCTGAGAATGAACATCTACTGTTCAGGCCATCTGCAGGAGAGGAGAGCTCCTATTGCTGATGTTGTCTACTTGTTCTCTCGGGGCCATGGCTTCCATGCCGCCAGATTAATGTTCGAAGCAATGAAGGATCTGGTGGAGAAATTAGGGCAGAACAAGAAGCCATACACACTCCCCTATGCCAGAGTCATCACCAAACTGCTTCTCAAGGGAGGGTACAAGATAGCAAAAACACAGGAGACTACCACCCTTGCCCCTACAACTTTTGCAAAGAGGTAATGGGGAATCAGCAGGAGCCTGATGGAAGCATAGAAGAAGAAGAAAGCTGAGACTCAGGCCCCTCCCAAGCAATCTGAGGAGGCAGTTGTTACAAGGCCCACCCATGTTACTACAGAGGAGATTCCAGAGCCTGTCACCACCACTACTGCAGCAACCCCCCACATTTACCCCACCTTTTACTCTAGCATCCCCTACCCCTATTCCATCTCTCTCTCACCCTCCTCTGTCTTCATTATCCATGTCCACACCCTTTTCTCCTGTGATTGGTACCTGGGAGGACACCACCCCCCATGTCAGCCCCTCACCATCCCCTACCCTACCTCAATACATAGCCCTAATACCCCCATCATCTTCCCTTAAACCTGACAGCCCTCCACTTATTTCCTACAAGAAAAAGAAAACCACTGAGACAACCCCCACCATCACCCAGACATCACCCATAATCCCTTTTATCCCCACTGACACACCTCACCTTGAAGAAGACACCACCCTTGCCATGCCTACTACATCCCCATTCACAGACAGAGACCTAAACCTTAACTCAACCACGAGATTCCAAGCCTTCATGGCTAGATTCCTTAATACTATGCCCACCCACTACACCCCCCTCCCGGACTCTCCAATTACCTCTCCACACCACTCACCCGAACCCCAATCTCCCCCTCCTTCCACTTTCCATCATGCACCTTCCTCACATTTTCAATCTGTGCCATCTTCTACACAAACTCAACCTCTTAACCCAGACACACTAACACTCATCCTCTTCCTCATCCAAGACATCCAATCTCAACTATCCACCACTACACACACCCAGGACCAGATGCAAACAAAACTCACATCCATTAAATCCACACTTCACACTTTGGCAAAACCACCCATCCCTCAACAAACCACTACAACCCCCCTGGTCCTTTCCCGTCCCAGCCCTATCCCCACAACCCAACCATTCTCTTTCATACCTTTCACCATTCCCTTTTTCCCTCCACCGTCACCCCCTACTCCTGGTGAGCCTACCCCATTTTCTTTCCCCCCCCCATGCCTTCGATCCCACCTCTTATCCTACCCCCTCTAACATTCACTGACAAACAGACCCAAACAGACCCAGAACCTATTATCCTACCCCAACAACTAGACTTACCCACTGTTAACTCCACTTCCCTCACCCAGGACCAATCACATTTTGCTCCTTCCACTTCCTCTCTTCCTATCGCACCCAAGCACTCTTTTTACATCCCTCCCTACCTCACCATTCTCCATGCCATGAGGGGCAATCCCTACCTTATGAGGGATGTCCTGAGGGGCATGCCCCAACTTAGGCAATCCATTGAAACCCCCCTGCTGCAGCAGCTTAGTGAAATTGAGGAAGCCCACACAAAGCAACTACTGGGTATTTCACTTGGGTGGACCAACATCTTGGAGGCCTATGAGAAGGTAAAGACCATGGCTTCTTATCATCAGATGAATTTGGAGCTGGAGAAGGCAAACACCAATGTGGAGAGGATGAAGGACAGGATATTTGAAAAGAGGCTCAACAATTCCCAAGAGATCTTTAGACTCTAAAAAGAAATCCATGAAACTGACCTCCTCAAAGCCAAAATCCAGATAGCCTCATTGGAAGTTGCATTGGCTACTGCCAGAACTGTAGCTCAGCAGCCCACCCCACTCTCTGTACACATGCCTGCACCTGAGCCTAAACCTTCTGAAACCCCAGCTGCCTAGTCTGAGGAGGCACAACCACTTAGCCAGCCTGATAAAGGGAAGTCTCCTGCTGCTCCCCCTACTGAGAAGCCTCAACCTACCCCAACTCCTTCTTCACAGCTTACTGACCAAACTTATCCTAAATAAAGGAAAGTTACTGCTAAGAGGTTTGCTTCCACAGCAGCCTCTATCAAAATTGGCAAAGAGCCAGCTGCCTAGTCTGACGAGGCACAACCCCCTGGCCAGCCTGACAAAGGAAAGTCCCCAGTAGCCCCCACTGAGCAAGACAATGAAAAATCCCCCATGATCCCTCCTGAACCCAAAACCAAAAAAATGAGGGTGAGGGCACCAAAAACTCCTACCATGAAGAAACCACCAGCCCAACCTAAGAAACCAAGGCAGCCAAAGAAAAAGAAGCCAGCTGAGAGAAAAGCAAAGATGAAAAAGACTCCAACTGAGAAGCAAGCGAGCAAGATAAAGGACAAGGCTGCACTTAGGAAACATACACAAAAGATGGGCTGGGACTGGTTCACAGATTCAGATTCGAATTCTGATTCATCATCCTCTTAACCTAGATTGTACTTAGGCTTTTCTTTCCTTTCACTTCTTATCTTCTCATTGTAATTACAGTTGTACATGTCTTCTCAGTTAATAGAATTTTATTTATTTTTGTATATTGATTTATGTGCATTATCTGTGTGTGTTTACTTTTTTATTCCTGACTATTACTCTGCACTTTCTCACCTTTGAACCAGTGAGGACACTGCTCCTCATCGTTTGGGGGTGTGGCAGGGTAGGTCTACCAATAGAATAGTTAACTTTAGTACAGTAATGATGGTGTAACTGGGATGAATAAAGACAATTTCCACCTAACTTGCTGCAATGAGGAAATTTGTGAAAAATTAAAATATTTTTGCAGACATTTCAAAACTGAAAATGTTAAAATCTTGACACCACCATCAAGCTAGCATTAGAAATGCTAAATTAGTACCTAGTAAACCTAAGAGGAGAGAAAAAGGTGAAAATACACCCCATGGGTTAATTTGAAGACCATATCTAGTGAGATTTGGGCCCATCATTTTCTTTTGAAGAGAGTTTTTGCCATTATTTATGCTCTAAGGACTGATTGAGTCAAGACTTTTTCACTAGAAGTTAGGCACCTCCAAATTAAAACTGATTGATAGCATTCATGACACTAAGGAAATGATCCAGGGCCTTCATTTGGACAGTTTGAGCCTGAAAATCCAACCTTTTAAAACCACCCTTTCGCATACACTATTTGAGCCTTAAAAATTCTACTTTTCTTTGATAAACACCAGAGTACTTGCACCTTAACCTCTTGACCTGATTCAACCTCACTCTCACTCTTAGTATTCAGAAGGTAAAGGAAAAGGAGTTAAAGACAGTGAGAGTGGTCCAACATTTGGTGGAAGGTGAAGAAAAGCAACTTATGAACAACAGTCTATCAATGGTATTTGTGTGGTAGTTCATTATAAAAATCATAAAAATATTGAATAAAAATAAAAAGAGAAAAAGAGAGAGAAGTCTAGAGAAGAACATCATCTGAAAATTAAAAAGAAGAGAAGTTGGCCACTTTGATTCTGGAATATATCAAGTAAGATGAAGTTTTGCTGAAATGAAGGTTGCGAAGTCATGAATCACGCCTTACCATGCTGATTTCTTAATTTTGATTCCCTTTTTACTCCTTGATTCTTTATATCACTAAACCCTAAACCATACAACCCATTCAAAAAGACATTGTAGATCCAAAGTGAAATGAGCTGTCAACTGGAGATGAGGAGTTGTCCAATCTATGGTGAAAAGTCATGAGGATATCAGAAATTAGAAGCTATGCCTATGCTCATGCTTGCAAGCCCATTTAGGTTCTGTAACTACTCTTGAGCTGTTTTAAATATTAACACCCTCAGATTGTCAATGTTGAGAGATAGCCCTGGTGAGAATTGGGTCCGAAATTTAACGTCATTGGGGTTGTATCCAACCTGATTTTTGAATTTAAGGTAAGCTAGGTACTGATTTTTATAAATTGAATTTCTAATGTAAAATGAATGGTGGTGATGCAAACACATGCTAATTTTGAGTTTTAAATGGCCTGCAATAATGCTGTAGTTCCCTCTAAATGTTAAAGAATGGGTGTAGAATGAAGCTTTATACATTGAAATCTGTGTTGTCATTAACTGCACTATACTTAACTGTTCTAATGGTGAAGTTTGTGGGTATCTTCACTGAAAACCCTCAGGAGACTTCACTCCTCCATTAGGGATCAGCAAGGGGTTTAAAAGGCTTGGTATATATGCTAAATGTACCCGTGATCCCTACGAAAGTGGCATTTAATTAGTTAAAGCTTTGTTAAGGGACTAACAAAGATTAGGTTTGGGGGTGTATTAAGTCCTGAAAAGTATCACTTTTCACCCCTTAACTTACTCTCTGTTAAACCCTTAGTCATTTAATAAATGTGTGTTAAGCCCATCTTGTAGGTAATAAGTAGCAGCTAGAGATAAGGCCATAACCATGCCAAGAAGCCTACTGTTGCCCCACAAGTTATTCAGAAGAAAGGAGGTTGGACCCAGACAGAGAATTGGCTGCAACATAGGCACAACAAAGTAGAAAAATGTCAAGAAGTGAGCCTCACGCAGATGTCACAGGGTTTAATTTTTTCAGAGAAAAAGGCTTCTCACAGTTGTCGCGGGATTCTGAAGGCAGCACACCAACTGCTCGTGCTGTTATCGCGTAGATGAATGACAGAAGAGCTTAGAAAGTAGACTTCATGCGGTTCTCGTGAGACTCAGTTATAAGCTCTCACGCAGTCCCGCGTAGTTTCGCGCAGCTTAAGTAAGGCGCCTTTAATCTTCGCGCGATTCACTGAGGAGAGAGAGCTCCAGGCATTCAATCAAGAATCACAGGTACGGATCACGGATATGACCTTCAGGAACATGGCTTCTTCACGAGGATCTTCGTGAGATTCACCAAGGAACAAACCGCACACGCAATTCCCGCACAATTCAAATAGAAAGCCCAATCCCGCTAGGACCAAAGCATTCTCGTGATGACCAAAGTATCAATCCCGTGACTACAAGAGCTTCAAGTCAATTCAATCCCATGATGCCAATTCTATCACGCGACAAGACCTGGAAATCCTTGCTACCTAGCGAGGCTCGTGATCTCAACTTCTCCCCACTTCTGCAGGGGCAATCTGAGAACTTCCAGCAATTAGGGCACACACTCCAATGCTCTAATCTCTGTGCACACGCCCTGGGCATCCAAGGAACAGAAATGGGCCACGATTGCATTGATAAAATTAGGGTTTTCCTAACCCTAATGCTTCGACAGCTAACTGCTATATAAGCCTAAGCCTAGTATAGGTTTAGGGGACTTCTGTACTCCTTCTTGAATCAGCTGTAGAATGCTAATAGGCTAAGGTTAGGGTTTAGGCAGCTTCTTTTTCTCTTTTTCTTCTCTCCATAGTCCAGCATTTGTTGGCTATGCCTTTCTATGTTTATTTGGAACAATTTTGATGGTATTTTATAATAGGATGTTATACTTATATGGGATTGGTGTTTTGATGGTTGTTCTCTACAAGGCTGCTGCCTTGAGATCCTCCATTGTTATGTTTCATTGTAAGCAATGGAGGATTATTTTTAAGATTTTATTTAGATCTAAGTGACCTGTGTGTCCAGGTTAGGCACATTGGAGGCCTACGCCCCACCACAGGATCCACTAAATCTGAATCCCCATGGGAGCTTGAGCTGGTAGCCTTGTGAACCTGGTGGTGGCAGTAATCTTCTTGTTCTATCTCAGACCTCTGTGAGGAGGATAACCTCTGTAGATAGTCTGTGACCATTCAAGTGGACAGGTTATAGCCCAAGGGTGAGGCCAATCCACAGATCTAAGATAAATTCTTCTTCTATGCACTTGTGCTTGTAGCCTTGTGGGAGATTGTGCAGAGATAGACTCCCCTGTATTTGTATAGACCCACTATCAGATGGCAGATGTGATTTGGCTGTAGAGATTGTAGGCTTGTGACTGGTTCACTGCTGTCTTTCTAAAGCAGCAAACAGCTAGGCTTAAAAGCTAGTACTCTTTGCTAGTTTTGTGTGTCCAGACTAGTGCACATTGCAGGCCTAGCCCCACACACAGAACTTTAGAGGTTTAGTTTCCTATGGATTCTTGAGCTGGTAGCCTGGAAGAAGTAGTGCCTACAATGATAAACTTCTTCTGACCCATCTCTGGACTGTGGTTCCCCTATTGGATAGTCGGTGATCATTTAAGTAGATAGGTTATAGCCATAAGGGATTGGATCATGGCACAGGGGTGAGTTGGATCCTTTCTCCTCTTTGGTGATAATGTAGCCATTGGACAAGATTTCTATAGCAACAGAACTGAGTCTGAGTTATAAGACCCATAAGATCTGTACCTAATAGCTTACTTCTCACCCTTTTATATTTATTTTCTCATACTCCATCATTCTTCTCAACCATTTCTATAGTTTAGGCATTAGATTATCTTAGAATTTAGACAATAGTGACCTTAAATCCCCTTCCATTTAGGATTTCCAGATCTGTAGTCAGATCAGGAGGGCCTACTAAAGATAGCTCCCTTGGAGCTTTAGATCAACTTTCCTTGTGGGACAAACTCTTACTTATTAAAACTTGCTAAAAAAGGCCCTGTATCTTGCACGTCTGTGTATTTTTAGGCTTGCTACTCTGTAGTTTTCAATCTACCTCTGATTTATTTTCACTAATTCCATTCTTATCACTGTTTCCAATAAAGTCACCAGCAAGCACCTAAAATATCCCAACAAGTTTTTAGCGCTGTTACCGGGGAATCTTGATCTATTAGTAGACCCTAAATTTTTATATTCTTTATTCTATGGTAGTTGTGCATGTGAATAATTGATACTGCTGATTTACATTTGGAATTTTTCTTGCAGATCTGGACAGTAGCAGAGAAGGAAAGTCGAATTGCACTGGGAGTCTAGCTACCTCTGTTTGCACTTCTCTAACCTTCAAAAACTCAGTCTACTTCTCTTTTGAAAATTCCATAGCAGTTGATTAGGATAGTAGTAAATTTGTTAATTGTAATGTGTCCGCAAGTAGTCTTCCCTGCTGATGGTGTGTGTGTGCATGTTAGGAAGGAGATCTCTCAGTCCCACATTAGAGCCTCCTAACCCTGAGATAGAAAGGGGCAGAAGACCAAGAAGGCCCAGCCACACCACAGTTGAGCTCCTTACTGAAACTGAGATTGCAGTCATGGGTGAAGAGCAACCCAAAACATTGAAGGAATTGAATGTTCATGATGATTATAATTCCCTATTCAGCATTCAATTCCCAGATGTTCAGGGAAACTATGAGATTAAAACTTCCATCATCCAAATGCTTCCCTCTTTCAATGGGCTCAGCAAGGAAGACCCTTACAAGCACATTGACCAATTCTTGGCCCTGTGCACAACATTCTCCATTGCTGGTTTGGGACCAGAAGCCACTAGACTAAGGCTTTTTCCTTTCTCCTAAAGGACAGGGCCAACACCTGGTTAGCTACTCTCCCAAACAACAACATCACTTCTTAGAAAGACCTCAAGACAAGATTTTTGACCAAATTCTTCCCAGAGACAAAAACCAGCCAGTTGAGGAAAGCAATACTTGCTTTTGCCCAATCCCCAACTGAGGATTTTAATCAAGCATGAGACAGATTCAAGGAGATGCTCAAACAATGTCCCCACCTAAAGATTCCTAACTGGCAGCTTGTCCAGAGATTCTATAATGGGATTGATGAGAAAAGCAGAGACATGGTAGATGCCTCTTGTGGTGGAACTTACATGCACAAAACAGCTGATGAGGCATGGGACTTGTTCGAGGTCATCAGTGAAAATGCTTTGCAAAAGATGTTATTGTCAAGAACTGTTCAAGAGCCTTCTCCTAAACTGGGACTTGCTGAAACTTCCAAAGGAAAGATGTATGAAGTAACTGGGAATAATAACCTGAGAATGTAGATGGCCAATCTTTCTGATAAGTTTGATAAACTATTAACTATGGTGCAACCCAGATTGGCTGCACAGTTGATGGACGCATGTTTGATATGCCAATCTTCACAACACACAGTGGAAGAGTGCCCATATGCAGGGCAATATCCTGAGTATGTGATGGAACAAGCTGCTGCTGCCCAATCATTTGGCCAATAATAATCTATTGGGTACAATAAACAGTCATTTAGATACCAGCACCAAAATGCTAGTTACCAGTGGAGAGACCATCCAAATTTGAGGTGGAGACAAGACAATTACATGGAGCCACAACAAATGTTGGCCTTACCTCAAAGGCCACAGCAGCAATTTAACTAGGGATATGCCCCAAGGTTAAATTTCTAAAATCAGCAGCAGCCCCAGTAGTAAAATCAGTTGGTAGTTCCCCCACCTCAACCCCAAAATGCTTCTTTCGAGGACCAGGTTTTGACCTTATTGCAAAGCCTTGGATTCTTGACTCAGACTGTGACTTCTCACAGTCAAAGCATAAAGAAAATAGAAGAACAACTAGGACAAATATCTAATGCCTTGGCTAAAAGAGAAGAGGGCAAGTTGTCAAGCCAGCCAGTGGCCAACCCTAAGGGCCAATATTCGATTGGAGAAAGCTCCTCATGTTTTGAGGGAGCTAATGCCATCACAACCTTAAGGTCTGACAGGCTGGCAGACAACCAAGTGGGAAAGGAACAAGGAGAGGTCATTTCTAAAGAACTTTCGAATGAAAGTGAAAGAGACTTTGTTAGAGCACATAGCCAAGAGTTGCCTGCTACCCTGTAATAAGGGAAAAATAAGGAGGCTATAATTGAACCTCAATAGGAAATAAAAGATAAAAAAATAAAAAATAAAAGTTTAATCATAGGCTTGCAGCTGAGGAACCAGCAGTACCTCAGTTGCCATTTCCTCAAGTTTTGAGTGGCCCTACCCCTTTTGATAAGGGGAATGTACAGATAGAGGAAATGATGGAGACCTTTAAGCAGGTAAAAATAAATTTGACCCTGCTTGATGCAATTAGATAGGTCCTAGCCTATGCCAAATTTTTGAAAGACCTTTGTACCAAGAAAAGAAAAGTTAGAGGCCATTTGTCCAAAAAGGTCTTTGCAACTGATACAGTTAATTTTGTATTAAACATGACAATGTCAGAGAAGTTGTAAAACCCAGGGATACCCACTATTCCCTGCATAATTGGAGACCACACAATAAGAAGGGCCCTTCTAGACCTTGGAGCCAGTGTAAACCTGCTGCCATATAGTGTGTATCAGTAGCTAGGTTTAGGGGAGCTAAAACCCACCCCCATTGTGTTGTTAATGGCTGATTGGTCTGAAAGGAGGCCTATGGGAGTGGTTGAGGATGTCTTAGTGGGGGTGGACAAGTTCTTTTACCCTACAGACTTCCTTGTTTTGGACATGGGCTGCAACAAGAGTACATCTCCTATACCTGTTATTTTGGGCAGGCCATTCTTGGCCACAACCAATGCGTGCATTCAATGCAGGTCAGGGATCATGGATGTAACTTTCGGACATATGAAGGTTGAACTTAATGTGTACAATAGTGCAAAGTACCCTCAACTGGACAATGAGGAAAGCTTTGCAGTGGATGTACTAGAAGAAGTTGTTGAAGAAGAATTGCCCACTCTGCTGGAGTGGGGCAACATTGTCACAAGTTTAATTGAAGTTTGGGACAAGGTAGACAAAGGAAGCCCAACTGTTATGCTAGAAGACATGACCACATTGAAGTCTTCTATGGGTTTAGTGCAGCATTCCATTTGGACACCTACATTGTTGCCTCTTCCTTAAACCAACAAAGCACCAATCCTGCCATCCATCCAACAAGCCTTTGATCTGGATCTCAAGAAGCTTCTAGAAACATTGAAATATGCCTTCCTTGAGAACGGTGAAAAACTTCCTGTAATTATCTCCTCTCTTACCAATGAGAAAGAGGAAGAAGTACTAACAGTCTTGAGGAAGCACAAAGAGGCAATTGGCTGGACCATTGCGGATCTAGGAGGGATAGATGCATCAATCTGTATGCACATGATCCATTTAGAGGAGGGCTCAGCATCTTCCAGGGAAATGCAGAGGAAATTGAATCCTCACATGCAGGAAGTGGTCCTCAAAGAAATCATTAAATTACTAGATGCTGGGGTAATTTACCCCATTTCTGACTCTGAATGGGTGGCACCTATCCAAGTGGTGCCCAAGAAATCTGGCATAACAGTCATCACAACTGAGTCTGGAGAGCTGAGACCAGCAAGGGAGACCACTGGCTGGAGGGTTTGCATAGATTATCGGAAGCTCAACTCTAAGACCAGAAAAGCTTTCTATTGCTTTCTTGATGGGTACTCAGGGTACAACCAGATCCCTGTGCACCCTCATGACCAAGAGAAAACTATATTTACTTGCCCCTTTGGCACCTTTGCTTAGCGAAGGATGCCTTTTGGGCTATGTAATGCCCCAGCCACCTTTTAGAGGTGTATGTATGTCATATTCTCTGATATGATTGATAAATTCTTACAAAATTTTATAGATGACTTCTATGTAGATGGGGACAGCTTTGGCCAATATCTGTAACACCTCCACCTGGTCTTGCAAAGATGTGAGGAGACCAATCTGGTCTAAAGTTGGGAAAAGAGCCACTTCATTGTAACACACGGTATTGTGTTAGGCCATGTAGTCTCTAAAGAAGGGATTGAGGTAGATAAGACCAAAGTTGACCTCATAACAAATTTGCCCCCTCCAAGAACAGTCAAACAAATCAGATCTTTCCTTGGACATGCTGGATTCTAGAGGATGTTCATTAAAGACTTCAGCAAAATTGCTAAACCATTGTGCCACCTGCTCTGCCAGGACGTGCCCTTTGACTATTCTGCTGAATGCCTGGAGGCTTTTGAAACTATAAAGATCTGCCTCACCTCTGCCCATGTACTCAAAACACCTGACTATGCACTGCCCTTTGAGTTGATGTGTGATGCATCTGACTTGGCAATAGGTGCTGTTTTGGGACAAAGAAATGATAAGCTGCCAGTGGTCATTACCTATCTCGAAAGAATCACTTCTTTGAAGCTCACCAATTATTACACAACCGAGAAAGAGCTTACGGCATGGTTTTTATCATACAAATTTAGACCTTACCTACTTAGGTCTAAAACTATAATCTTCACTAACCACTCAGCATTGAAATACCTATTGTCTAAGAAAGATGCTAAGCCCAGGTTGATTAGATGGATACCCCTGTTGCAGGAGTTTGACATTGAAATCAAGGATGAAAAGAGTGTGAAAAATGTGGTGGCTGACCACTTGTTCAGAATTGTGTTGGATAAATGTGTTGATGACCTTGCAACTGATGTTTTCCCGGATGAGCAATTATTTGCCATCCAATCTTTGGTTCCTTGGTATGCATACATTGTAAATTATCTAGTTATAAGCAAGATTCCTGCCCATTGGACCAAAATGGACAAAGACCTATTTTTCTCACAGGTCAAAGTCTTTTTCTGGGAGGAACCTTGCTTATACAAGTATTGTGCAGACCAAATCATTCAAAAATATGTTCCAAAAGGTGATGTCCCCAGTATTCTGGCCATGTGCCATGAAAATGCCTGTGGAGGCCACTTTAGTGGAAGAAAAATAGCTGACAAAATCTTACAGTGTGGGCCCTATTGGCCTTCTTTATTTAGAGATACCAATACACACTGTAGGACCTGTGAAAGATATCAGAAATTAGGAGGGTTGTCCAAAAGAAACTCAATGCCTTTGCAGCCCATCCTTGTTGTCGAACTGTTTGATGTCTGGGGTATTGACTTCATGGGTCCCTTTCCTCCTTCAAATGGTTATCATTTCATCTTAGTGGCAGTGGATTATGTTTCCAAATGGGTAGAAGCTATTGCCACAAGAACTAATGATAATCAGGTTATCCTCAAGTTTGTAAAGCAGAATATCTTCTCAAGATTTGGCACCCCTAGAGCCATTATCAGTGATGGGGGTAGCCATTTCTGTAACAGAAATTTTGAGAGTTTACTCAAGAAATATTCTGTCACCCATAGGATTGCTACTCCCTACCACCCACAAACCAGTGGGCAAGTTAAAATTTCCAATAGGGAGATCAAGCACATCCTTGAGAAGACTGTGAGGACTGATAGGAAGGACTGGGTTGAAAAGTTAAACGATGCCCTGTGGGCTTATAGGGCTGCCTATAAGACTCCCATTGGGATGTCCCCATTCAGACTGGTTTATGACAAGGCTTGTCATCTCCCAGTAGAGTTAGAACACAGGGTCTATTGGGCCATTAAAATTTTAAATCTAGACCTAACTTCTGCTGGTCATCATAGGTTGCTGCAGCTGTCAGAACTGAATGAGCTGAGGATGGATGCATATGCTAATGCCCGAATCTACAAGGAAAGGTCCAAGGCTTTCTTTGACAAGGGTATGCTGAGAAAGAGCTTCATGGCTAGTGACAAGGTTTGGTTGTTTAACTCCAAACTTAAATTTTTTCCAGGCAAACTGAAATCTAGATGGGAAGGTCCCTACATTGTCATGAGTGTTTTCCCATCTAGTGCTGTGGAAATCAAGGATCCCAAGTCTAGGAAAACCTTGAAGGTGAATGGTCAGAGGCTTAAGCCTTGTTTCGAAAAACCTGCTAAACCTATGGACACCATTCACTTTCAAGGGGATCCTTCATTAAACTGATCCACAGGTGTGTCAATATTGTATCATATGTACTTTGGTTTTGTTAGATTTGAATTCCATTCTTTTGTTCAAATTTTCTAGGAAATTTTAGTGGCCCCACTTGAATCTGAACCTGTTTGGTCTGATTTCTTTATGCTTGGTTTTATGATTACTGCTCTTGAATTGGTAGTTTTTGCTTCAATGCATGATGTTGGATAATGATTTTTACTGTTGATGCCTGAATGTTAGAGTTTAAAGTGTCTGGGGGTATCCATGGTGATGAATCATGCCTAGGAACCAGCCACAACACAAATGGAAATGAGTTTAATACGTTGCTATCGTTGGGTCCAAAAGGAGGCCTGGGAGCCTCTCGCACAATCTAAAAGGAGGCCTGGGAGCCTCTCACGCAATCTAAAAGGATGCCTGGGAAACTCTCGCGTAATTCAAATAGAACACTTCAGTAGCTGTCACAAGATTTAAAAGGCTGTCATGAGATTAAAAGGAAACTTGGGAGCCTCTCGCGCAATTCAAAAAGAATTCTTCACAAGCTGTCACATGCCTCAAGGTTAACCTAGGAGACTCTCGCGCAATCCAACTTCCATGTACTCCTTCGCTAGGTTTCATTTCCAATCCCGAGACCGGATATGTTCCAATGTGTGCCAAGCCTAGCGATAAGTATTTTAACCCCGCGTTTGTCTCCTTTTCCAGTACTCTCTTCCTTCTGCATCCAGCGAAACCTTAGCTTTCACAGCTCTTTTCCCTCTCTCCTCCAGTGTCCATCCTCCAACCCATCATTCACACCAGGAATCTATAGATTTGTTTCTAACATCATCCCCATCAATTGCCCTTTGCTCAGAGATCTCGTGGTGCATTGTGCGTCCGATCGAACCAAACCCTACAATTTTAGGATAAGATCTCAGATCTTAGTCCCCCATTTTTATTTTTGAACGTAGAGTTTTGAATGACCCCTAAGAGTGCACCAAAGAAAAGGCACAAGGATAAGGCCCCTGTTGAGCTCGCTGCTAAGAAGGTCAAGACTTCAAAGCCACTGACAATAGGGAAGGAAGTGGTTGAGGAGGTGGAGGAGCCAACCCCTGAGTTTTCTGCACCCTCTGAGCTCATGGCTTCAATCCCCTTGGAGCCTGAGACAGCTTTTGACCTGCCCTTCTTTGAGAAAGAGCCTCTCTCTACCCCTGCCATTCAATTTATGAGCAAGGCTGGCCTGACACCCTTGATGAGAGGAATTCCAGCACTAGCCTACCCTAGGCTTGTGCAACTCTTTTACCAGCACAGCAACGTCACCAAGGAGAAAGATGGGCAAGCAGGTCTCCTTGTGTTGAATGATGATTTTGAAATGTTAATTAGCCCTAAGGTGATTGCAGAGGTATTGGGCATCCCAACCGCATTTGATCCTAGCTGTGGATATGCCCCCCTGAGTGCCTCAATTGATGTAATAGCGAGGGCTTTGACTAGAGGATTAAAGGCCTCAGGAGATTCTATCAGAAGAATAGAGTTGAAGCCTAGACTCCTTTTCATTGACCAAGTCCAGAGAAAGAACATCTACTATTCAGGCCATCAGCAGGAGAGGAGAGCTCCTATTGCTGATGTTGTCTACTCGTTCTCTCTGGGCCATGGCTTCCATGCCGCCTGATTAATGTTCGAAGCAATGAAGGATCTGGTGGAGAAATTAGGGCAGGACAAGAAGCCACACACACTCCCCTATGCCAGAGTCATCACCAAACTACTTCTCAAGGGGGGTACATGATAGCAAAAACAGAGAAGACTACCACCCTTGCCCCTACAACTTTTGCCAAGAGGCAATGGGGAATAAGCAGGAGCCTGATGGAAGCACAGAAGAAGAAGAAAGCTGAGACTCAGGCCCCTCCCATGCAATCTAAGGAGGTAGCTGCTACAAGGCCCACCCATGTTACTACAGAGGAGATTCCAGAGCCTGTCACCGCCACGCAGTCCCACATTCCCCACCTTTACTCCATCCCTACCCCTATTCCATCTCTCTCTCACCCTCCTCTGTCTTTATTATCCATGCCCACACCCTTTTCTCTTGTGATTGGTACTTGGGAGGGCACCACACCCCATGTCAGCCCCTCACCATCCCCTACCCTACCTCAATACACAGCCCCAATACCCCCATCATCTTCACTTAAACCTGACAGCCCTCCCCTCATTTCCTATAAGAAAAGGAAAACCACTGAGACAACCCTCACCATCTCCCAGACACCACCCACAATCCCTTTTATCCCCACTGACACACCTCACATTAAAGAAGACACCACCTCTGCCATGCCTACTACATCCCCATTCACAGACATAGACCTAAACCTTAACTCAACCACAAGATTCCAAGCCTTCATGGCTAGATTCCTTGACACTATGCCCACCCACTAAACCCCCCTCCCGAACTCCCCAATTACCTCTCCACACCACTCACCCGAACCCCAATCTCCCCCTCCTTCCACTTTCCATCATACACCTTCCTCACCTTTTCAACCTGTGCCATCATCTACACAAACTCAACCTTCCAGCCCAGACACACTGACACTCATCCTCTCCCTCATCCAAGACAGCCAATCCCAACTATCCACCACTACACACACCCAAGACCAGATGCAAACAGTACTCACATCCATTAAATCCACACTTCACACTTTGACAAACCCACCCATCCCTCAACTAACCACTACAACCCCCCTGGTCCTTTCCCCTCCCAGCCCTGTCCCCACAATCCAACCATTCTCTTTCATACCTTTCACCATTTCCTTTTTCCCTCCACCATCACCCCCTACTCCTAGTGAGCCTACCCCATTTTCTTTCCCCTTCATGCCTTCGTTCCCACCTCTTATCCTACCCCCTCCAACATTCACTGACAGACAGACCCAAACAGACCCAGAACCTGTTACCCTACCCCAACAACTAGACTTACTCACTGTTAACTCCACTTCCCCCACCCAAGACCCATCACATTTTTCTCCTTCCACTTCCTCTCTTCCTATCGCACCCAAACACACTTTTTACATTGCTCCCTACATCACCATCCTCCATGCCATGAGGGACAATCCCTACCTTAGGAGGGATGTCCTGAGGGGCATGGCCCAACTTAGGCAGTCCATTGAGACCCCCATGCTGCAGCAGCTTAATGAAATTGAGGAAGTACACACAAAGCAACTACTGGGTATTTCACTTTGGTGGACCAACATCTTGGAGGTCTATGAGATGGTAAATACCATGGCTGCTTGTCATCAGATGAATTTAGAGTTGGAGAGGACAAACACCAATGTGGAGAGGATGAAAGCCAAGATATTTGAAAAGAGGCTCAACAATGCCCAGGTGTTAGGATATTTTAGGTGCTTGCTACTGACTTTATTAGAGACAGTGACAAGAATGAAAGATAGAGTGAACTACAGAGCTGCAAGCCTAAAAATATACTGTCTTGTAAGATACAGGGCCTGCTGTAGCAAGTTTTGATAAGTAAGAGTTTGTCCCACAGGGAAAGTTGATCTAAAGCTCTAAGGGAGCTATCTTTAGTTGGCTCTCCAGATCTGACTACAGATCTGGCAATCCTAAATGGAAGAGGATTTAAGTTCACTATAATCTAAATCCTAAGGTAACTTAATGTCTAAACTACAGAAAGAGTTAAGGAAGAGGGTGAAGTGTGAGAAAATAAATATAAAAGGGTGAGAAGTATGTTATTAGATACAGATCTGATGGGTCTTATAACTTAGACTCAGATCTGCTGCTATAGATGTCCTGTCCAATGGCTACATTATCACCAAAGAGGAGAAAGGATCCAACTCACCCCTGTGCCATGATCCAATCCCTTATGGCTTTAACCTGTCCACTTAAATGGTCACAGACTATCCAATAGGGGAACCACAATCTAGAGATGGGTCAGAACAAGATTATCATTGTAGGCACTACTTCATCCAGGCTACAAGCACAAGTATCCATAGGAACCTCAACCTCTAAAGTTCTGTGTGTTGGGCTAGGCCTACAAAGTGCACGAGCCTGGACACACAGGACCAGCAAAAGTTTGAGTACTAGCTTTTAAGATTGGCTATTTATTGCTTTAGACAGACAGTAGTGATCCAGTCATAAGCCTACAATCTCTACAGCCAGATCAGATCTGCAATCTGATGGTGGGTCTATACAAATATAGGAGAGTCTGTCTCTGCATAATCTCTTACAAGGCTACAAGCACAAGTGCAGAGAAGAAGAATCTATCTTAGTTCTGTGGATTAGCCTCACCCTAGGGCTATAATCTGTCCACTTGAATGGTCACAGACTATCCACAAAGGCTATCCTCCTCACAGAGGTCTAAGACAGAATAAGAACATTGCTGCCGCCACTATGTTCACAGGGCTACCAGCTCCAGCTCTCATGGGGATTCAGATTTAGTGGATCTTGTGGTGGGGGAAGGCCTGTAATGTGCTTAACCTGGACACACAGGTCACTTAGATCTAAATAAAGCCTTAAAAGCAATCCTCCATTGCTTACAATACAACTTAGCATTGGAGGATCTCAAGGCAGCAGCCTTGTACATAATAATTCACAACAAAAATACCATCCCATACATGGAATAGATCCTATTACAAAACTCCATTAAAAACTATACCATATAATCATACAAAAGGCATAGCCAGCAAGTGCTGGACTATGGAGAGAAGGA
Source organism: Chloranthus sessilifolius (assembly GCA_021018995.1). NCBI lineage: Eukaryota > Viridiplantae > Streptophyta > Magnoliopsida > Chloranthales > Chloranthaceae > Chloranthus > Chloranthus sessilifolius. The sequence continues at coordinate 72,873,165 of CM037592.1, read as the reverse complement.
AAAAAAAATGAAAAAGAAAAACTCCTAAACCCTAACCTTAGCCTACTGTAATTCTACAGTCGGTTTCAAGAAGAAGCACAAAAGTTGAGAACAAAAGTCCCCTAAACCTAAACTAGGCTTAGGCTTATATAGTAGTCGGTTCTCTCTGAATTAGGGTTAGGAAAACCCTAATTTTATTAATGCAATTATGGCCCATTCTTGTCCCTTGGATGCCTCGTGGTGTGTGCATAGAGATTGGAGCATTGGAGTGCGTGCCCTAATTACTAGAGATTCCCAGATTGCCCTTACAGAAGTAGGGAAAAGTTTAAAACCCGATCCTCGCTAGGCAGAAAAGGTTTGCAGGTCTTACCGTGTGGTAGAATTTGCGTCGCGGGGTTGCTTTAACTTGAAGCTCTTGCAATCACGAGGTTGGTACTTTGATCATTGCGAGAATGCTTTGGTTGTCGTGGGATTGGTCTTTGCATTTGAATGGCGCGAGAATGGCACACGTAGTTCATTACTTGATGAATCCCACGGCGATCCTCGTGAAGAGAACAATGTACATAGTCTTCTGGATCACGCGAGCAGTTCTTTGAAAGTGTGTCTCCCGCGGCCACAATGCGACAGCCACGCGTTGGAATGCCTGGAGCTCTCTCTATTCAATGAATCCCGCAAAGGTTGAAAACTCATCTCTTGAGCTGCGTGAGATTGCGCAAGTGCTTCGTGAGCGCTTAAGACAGCCTCACGAGAACCTCACGAAATATTCTTTTTAATCCTTGCTGACATCCATCTGTGCGCGAACGACGCGAAGATTGCACGACCGGTTGGGGTGCTCCCTTCAGAAACCCGCGACAACTGCATGATGTATTCTTTCTTATTTGATTGAGCCCTGCGACATCTGCGCAAGACATTCTCCTTGATTTGTTTCTGCTTTGCTGTGCCTCTACTGTAGCCTATTCTCTCTCTGGGTTTAACCTTCACACTTCTGAGGGGCTTCTGGGTCAGCAGTAGGCTTCTTGGTATGGTTAGGGGTTTATTTGTAGTTGTTGCTTATTACCTACAGAATAGACTTAAAACACATTTATTAAATGGTTAAGGGTCTAATAGAGATTAAGTTAAGGGATGAAAAGTGGTACTTTTCTGGTCTTAACACTGCCCCAAACCTAATCTTTGCTAGTCCCTTAGCAAAGCTATAATTAAATGCCACTTTTGTAGGGATCACGGGTACATTTAGCATATGTACCAAGCCTTTTAAACCCCTAGGTGATCCCTAGTGTGGGAGTGAAGTCTCCTGAAAGTTTTCAGTGAAGACACCCACAAACTTCACCATTAGAATCAGTTAAGTATAGTGCAGATAATGACAACACAAATTTCGATGTCTAAAGCTTCATTCCACACCCAATTTTTTATTTTTTTTATTTTTTTTTATTTTTTTCAATACTTAGAGGAAATTGCAGCAATGTTGCAGGCCATTTAAAACTTAAAAGTTAACATGTGTTTGTCTTACCACCGTTCATTTATCATTAGAATTTCAATGTATAAAAATCAGTACCCAGCTTGCCTTTAATTCAAAATTCAGGTTGGATACAACCCCAATGAGGTTTAAATTCAGGCCCAATTCTCACTAGGGCTATCTCTCAACATTAACAACCAGAGGGTGTTCACATTCAAAACAGCTCAAGAGCAGTTACAGACCCCAAATGGGCTTGCAAGCATGAGCATAGGCAAAGCTTCTAATTTCTGACATCTTCAAGAATTTTCACCATAGATTGGACAACTCCTCATCTCCACATGACAGCTCATTTAACTTTGGATCCACAAGATCTTTTTGAATGGGTTGTAATGTGGCTTATGGCTGAGGGATGTAAAGAATAAAGGGGTAAAAAGGGAATCCAAATTAAGAAATCAGCAAGGTAAAGAGTGATTCATGACTTCACAACCTTCATTTCAGTAAAAACTTCATCTTTCTTTTTATATTTTAGACTCAAAGTGGCCAACTTCTCCTATTCTTCTCAATTTTCAGATGATGTTGTTCTCTAGACTTCTCTTTCTTTTTCTCTTTTTGTTTTTATTCATTTTTTTATTTTATGATTTTTTTTTTTTTTTTTATGATGAACTGCCACACAACTGCCATTGATACACGACTATTCACAAGTTGCTTTTCTTCATCTTCCAGAGAATGTTGAACCATTCTCAGTATCTTTAACTCCTCCTTTACCTTCTGAATTCTCAGAGTGAGGGTAAGGTTGACTCAGGTCATGAGGTTAAGGTGCAAGTGTTCTGGTGTTTGTGTAAGAAAAGTATGATTTTAAGGCTCAACTCGTGTATGCAAAAGGGCAGATTTTAAAAGGTTAGATTTTCAGGCTCAAACTGTCCAAATGAGGGCCTTGGATCGTTTCCTCAGTATCATGAGTGCTGTCAATTAGTTTTGATTTGGAGGTGCACAACTTCTAGTGATAAAGTCTTGATTCAATCAGTCCTTAGAGCATAAATAATGCCAAAAACACTCTTCAAAAGTAAATGCTGGGCCCAAATCTCACTAGGTATGGTCATCAAATTTAACCCATGGGGTGTATTTTCATATGTTTCTCTCCTCTTAGGTTCACTGAGTACTAACTGAAAAAAATTTCTAATATTAGCTTCATGGTGGTGTCAAGATTTTTAACTTTTTCTGTTTCAAAAAGTCTGCAAAAAATTTTAAATTTTTACAATTTTCCTCATTGTATCAAGTTAAGTGGAAATTAACTTTATTCATCTCATTTTTACCACCATTACTGTACTAAAATTAACTGTTCTATTAGCAGACCAATACTGCCACACTCCCAAACCTATGAGGAGCAGTGTCCACACTGGTTCAAAGGTGAGAAAGTGCAGTAGCTACTACAGAGAAGAAAACAGAGAAATAGAAATACTACAAAAAATGCTACACTAAACAATCTAGAGCAAAAAGAAAATGTTTATTATAAAAGAAAAATTATTACAGAAAGAACGAAAAAGAAGAGAGTGGAAGAATAGGGATCATAGGGGAGTCGGTGTGGGTGGGTTGGGGGAAGATGGTGGGGGAGAGGCAGGGGGGTCAATCTTTCGCTCTCTTCTCCTTTTTCTTCTCCTCCTTCGCCAGGATTCACTGAACCTTTTCATACTCATCCCAAAGAAATTATAACGGGTGCGATTTCGGAAGCGATGGGGGACCTCCTAGATGGGGTAGAATTTGATGGGGAACCCAAAGGGTTTGTCATCTGCCATGGTTGTGAGGAGAGCCGGACGGCTAGGGTTAGCAGATGAAGGATGAGATGGAGAGGAACGAAAGGCCTATTTAAAAGATTTGGACGGTGGAAACTGAATCGACCTATTTAAAGTTGTGTCCCTTGCGAAGCTTGGCAATAAATGATTATTGTGTGGGGAATGAAGAAACGCACAACCGATAATGGGAAAAGAGAGCACACAATAAATGAAGGTTTTAAAACTAAGTGTGGGATATAAGGGGATCCTGTGTATCGCGCAGCCGCACAGTGGAAGGTGTTGAATTGGGTTGCTTTACACGCGATCACATGAAAACATTTGAATCCTGTACTTTCATCAAGTCAGTTGCCATCTATATCTACCTTGCACATGGATTATTATTTGAAAGGATTAAAACCACCCGACATACATCTCCCATGACAAAATTGAAAGAAATGAAGATGAAAATAGAAAAGCACACAGAACAGATCAATAGGATACAAAAAAGAAAAATTATATTAACAGGAAAACATGTACAATGGTAATTACAATCTAAGTACAATCTAAGCTACTCTAAGAGGAAGCATCTGAATCTGAATCGGTAAAGAAATCCCAGCCCATTTTTTTAACATGTTCCCTAAGGGCATCTTTGTCCTATTTCTTCTTTTCTTCCCGTGCCTTCTTTGCTTCGGCTGGTGTTTTCTTGGCGGAGCTTTAGGTGCCCTCACCTTTACTTTTGGTTGCTTAGGTAATTTTGGTTCCTTGGGCTCTTAAGGGGCTTTTCCTTTTCTCTTTGCACGGGGGTTACAGGGGTTTTACCTTTGTCAGCTTCTGTGGGGGCCACGGGAGACTTCCCTTTTACTTTGGGCTCAGGCTAGCCAGGGGGTTTTGCCTCTTCAGACTGGGCAGCTGGCTCTTTGGCAATTTTGATAGAGGTAGTTTTGGGAGCAGACCTCTTAGCAGTGATTTTCCTCTTCTTAGGATAAGTTTGTTCTTACGGAGGTGTAACAGAGGCCTTGGTAGGTCGATGCTGCTCTGTAGGAGGTGATGGAGGAGGGGCAGCTGGGGCCTTCCGTTTTTCTTGCTGGGTCTTAGATTGTGCCTCCTCAGACTGGGCAGCTGGAGCTGGAGAAGCTTGAGGCTCTGGGTCTGGCATATGAACAAAGAGTGGGGTGGGCTGCAGAGGAGCATTTCTGGCAACAGCCAATGTAGATTCCAAGGAGGCTATTTGGATTTTGTGTTTGAGGAGGTCAGTCTAATGGATTTCCTTTTAGATTATGAAGATCACCTGTGCATTGTTGAGCCTCTTCTCAAAAAGTCTTGCTTTGGCCTTCTCTATAGCAGTGTTGGCTTTTTCCAACTCCAAATTCAACTCATTATAAGTAGCTGAAGCTTTGGCCTTCTGATAGGCCTCCAGGATATTTGTCCACCCCAAGGAGATGCCCAGTAGTTGCTTTCTGTGGGCCTCCTTCATTGTATCAATCTGCTGCAGCAGGAGGGTCTCAATGGACTGGCGCAGTTTGGCCATGCCCCTCAGAACATCCTTTCTATGATAAGGATTATCCCTCATGTGATGGAGGATGGTGAGATAGGGAGGGCTGTAAAAAAAATGTTTGGGTGCGATGGGCAGATAGGAAGTGGAAGGAGCAAACTGTGATTAGTCCTGGGGGGGAGGGGGGTAATAGTGGGTAAGTCTAGTTGTGGGGAGGGGATAAGTTACGGTCATTTGTGTAGATTTTTCAATGAATGTGGGAGGGGGTAAGGTAAGAGGGGGATGGAGGGTATAGGGGGAAAGGAAAATGGAGGAGGCTCAGTAGGAGTAGGGGGGGATCGGGGGGGGGAATGGGAATTGTGAGAGGGATGAAAGAGAATGGTGGGGTTGTGGGGATGAAAGGGTGTGCTGGTGGTGGGGGTGGTTGTGAGTCAGAGCTAAAGTCGGTCTGGGTCTCTTTGTCAGTGGAAAGGACCAGTGGGGTTGTAGGGAATTATTGAGGGATGGGTGGGTTGGTTAATGTCTGAAGGGTGGATTGGATGGAGGTGAGTTCAGTCTATATTTGGTCCTGTGTTTGGGTAGTGGTAGATAATTGGGATTGGATGTCTTGGATAAGGGATAAGATAAGTGTTAGTGTGTCAGGGTTGGGAGGTTGAGTCTGTGAAGAAGAGGGCACTGTTGGAAAGGTGAGGAAGGTGCATGGTGGAAAGTGGAAGGAGGGGAAGAGTGGGGTTCTAGTGAGTGATGGTGTGATGTAGTTGGGGAGTCTAGGAGGGGGGTGTAGTGGGTAGGCATTGTGTCAAGGAAGGTAGCTAGAAAGGGTTGGAAGTCTATGGATGTGTTAAGGGTTAAGTCAATGTCTGTGAGTGGGGATGTAGTAGGTATGGCTGGGGTGGTGGCTGCATCAAGGTGGGTTGTGTCAATGGGGATAGAAGGGATTGAGGGTGGTGTCTGGGAGATGGTGGGGATTGTCTCAGTGGTCTTTCATTTTTTGTAGGAAATGAGTGGAGGGTTGTCAGGTTTATGTGTAGTTGATGGGAGAATTGTGGCTATGTACTGAGGTAGGGTAGGGGATGGGGAGTCCTCCTAGGTACCAATCACTGGTGAAGGGAGAGTGGGCGTAGATGATGAGGACAGAGGAGGGTGAGAGAGAGAAGGAAGAGGGGTAGTGGATGCAGGAGGAGAAGGTGGAGGGGAAATGGGGGCTGCTGCAGCAGTGGTGGTAACAGGCTCTGTGAGCACCTCCTTGGTAGCTGGGGTAGACCTTGTTCTAGCTGCCTCTTCTGCTTGTTTGGGAAGGGATTGTGCCTCATCTTTCTTCTTCTTCTGGGCCTCCATCAGGCTCCTGCTGATTCCTCATTGCCTCTTAGGAAAAGTAGTAGGGGCAAGGGTGGTAGTCTGCTCATTTTTCGCTATCTTGTACCCCCCCTTGAGTAGCAGCAAGGTAATGACCCTAGCATAAGGGAGTGTGTGAGGCTTCTTTTTCTGTCCTATCTTCTCCACTATGTCTTTCATTGCCTCAAATATGAACCAGGCTACATGGAAGCCATGGCCAAGAGAGAATGAATAAACAGCATCAGCAATGGGAGTTCTCTCCTGCTGATGTCCTGAGCAGTATATGTTCTTTCGCAGGACTTGGTCAATGAAGAGGAGTTCCAGCTCCAATTCTCTCCTTCTGATTGAATCCCCTGTGGCCTTTAAACCTCTAGTTAAAGCCTGTGCAATTGTATCAATTGATGCACTCAAGGGGGGCCATATCCACAGCTAGGGTCGAATGCGGCTGGGATGCTCAAAACTTCAGCAATCACCTTGGGGCTCATTACCATCTCAAAATCATCAATCAGCACCAGTAAGCACACTTATCCATATTTTTCCTTCTTGACCCTGATGTGCTAATAAAATAGTTGCACTAGCCTAGGGTAGGCTAGTGCTGGAATTCCTCTCATCAAGGGTATCAGGCCCGCTTTGCTCATAAATTGCACCACAGGAGCAGAGAGAGGTTCCTTCTCAAAAATGGTAGGTCAAAAGCTGTCTCAGGCTCCAATGGGATCGAAGCCATGAGCTCAGAAGGAGTAGAAAACTTCGAGGTTGGTTCCTCCGCCTCCTCAACCACTTCCTTCCCTTTTTTGGGTGGCTTTGAAGTTTTGGCCTTCTTAGGGGTGGTCTCAGCAGGGGCCTTATCTTTTCCTTTTCTCTTCTGTGCACTCTTGGGAGCCATTTCAAACTCTATCTTTGAATATGAGGAATGGAGACGGAGATCTAAGTGCTTACCCGAAAATCCTAGGGTTAGGTTTGATCTGACAAACAGGGCACCGTGAGATCTCTGATCAGAGGGCAATAGATGTGGGTGATGCTAGGAAAACTCTATAGATTCATGGAGTGAATGATGAGCTATAGGATTGATGATAGAGGAGAGAGGGGGGAGAGTGCTAGAAGCGCGGGGTTTAAATACTTATCGTGAAGCTCGGCGCACTTTGGAACATCTGGTCGCGGGATTGGAAATGAACCTAGCAAATGTGTTTATTCAATTTGGATTGCGCGACAATCTCTCAGGCTGACCTTGGAGCACACAACATTATGTGAAGAATTCATGTGAATTGCGCGAGCGGCTCCTAGGTCTCCATTTGGATTGCGCGAAAAGCTCTGAGGTTCACTTTGAATCTCGTGACAGCCTTAGAATCTCGCGACAACAAATGAAGTATTTCTATTGAATTGTGTGAGAGTCTCTCAGTTTACCTTCTGAACCTCACGACGGCCTTGGAATCTCGCGATAACTAATGAATAGCTCTATGTGGATCGCGCGAGAGGTTCTCAGGTGCACATGAATCTCGCGACAGCAATTGAATATTTTCATGTGAACTGCGTGAGATTCTCCCAGGCTTCCTTTTTAACCTCGCGACAGCCTTAGAATCTCGTGATAGCTGATGAAGTATGTTGTTTATAGTGCGCGAGAGTCTCTCAGGCTTCTTTTTGGACCCAGTGATAGTAAAGTATAAAACAGAGAGCACATGCTCTCTGTTCTGCCCTTTTGCATAAGTGCTGTTGTTGAATCCTGGGCATGACTCTCACCATGGGCACCTCTAGACACATGAAAAGTCAATCATTCAAGCAAGGACAACAAAAATCATCCTCCCATATTATGCATTCAAACAAAAATTATCAATTAAAGATCAATAAGCATCAAACCAAGCCTGAAAAGTTCAAACAAGATAGGTCCAGATTCATATGGGACCACTAACAAATCCTAGAGAATATAAACAAAATAAAGCAAGATAAATCTACCAAAAATAAAGTACATATGATACAATAATGACACACCTGTGGATCAGTTTGAAGAAGGATCCCCTTGAAAGTGAATGGTGTCCATGGGTTCGGCAGGTTTTTCAAAACAAGGCTTAAGCCTTTGACCATTCACCTTCAAGGTTCTCCCAAACTTGGGATCCTTGATTTCCACAGCACCAGATGGGGAAACATGCATGAAAATGTAGGGACCTTCCCATCTGGATTTCAATTTGCCAGGAAAGAATTTAAGTTTGGAGTTAAACAACCAAACCTTGTCGCCAGCTATGAAACTCTTTCTCAATAGCCCTTTGTCAAAGAAAGCTTTGGATCTTTCCTTGTAGATCTTGGCATTGGCATACGCATCCATCCTTAGTTCTTCCAATTCTGACAGCTACAGCAACCTGTTATGACCAGCAGAAGTTAGATCTAGATTTAAATGTTTGATGGCCTAATAGGCCCTGTGTTCTAACTCCACTGGGAGATGACAGGCCTTGCCATAAACCAGTCTGAATGGGGACATACCAATGGGAGTCTTATAGGCAGTACTTGATCTCCCTATTTGAAATTTCAACTTGCCCACTGGTTTGTGGGTGGTGGGGAGTAGCAATCCTATGAGTGACAGAATATTTCTTGAGCAGGCTCTCGAAATTTCTGTTGCAGAAATGGCTACCCCCATAACTGATAATGGCTCTAGGGGTGCCAAATCTCGAGAAGATATTCTGCTTTATAAATCTGAGGACAACCTGATTATCATTTATTCTTATGGCAATGGCTTTTACCCATTTGGAAACATAGTCCACTGTCACTAAGATGAAATGAAAACCATTTGAAGGAGGAAAGGGGCCCATAAAATCAATACCCCACACATCAAACAGTTCTACAACAAGGATGGGCTGTAAAGGCATTGAGTTTTGTTTGGACAGCCCTCCTAATTTCTGACATCTTTCACAGGTCTTGCAGTGTGTATTGGCATCTCTGAAAAGAGAAGGCCAATAGAACCCACACTGCAACACTTTGTCAGCTATTTTTCTCTGACTAAAATGACCCCCACAGGCATTTTCATGGCACATGGTCAGAATACTAGGGACATCACTTTCGGGAACACATTTCTGAATTATTTGGTCTGCACATTACTTGTACAAGCAAGGTTCCTCCCAGAAAAAGAATTTCACCTATGAGAAAAACAGGTCTTTATCCAATTTTGTCAAATGGGCAGGAATCTTGCCTATAACTAGATAATTGACAATATGTGCATACCAAGGAACTAAAGATTGGATGGCAAACAGTTGCTCATCCTGGAAGACATCATTTATAGCAAGGTCATCAGCACCTTTCTCCAACATAATTCTGGACAAGTGGTCAGCCACCACATTTTCTACACCCTTTTTGTCCTTGATTTTGATATCAAACTCCTGTAACAGGAGTATCCATCGAATCAACTTGGGCTTTGCATCCTTCTTGGACAATAGGTATTTTAATTCTAAGTGATCAGTGAAGATGACAGTTTTAGACCCAAGTAGGTAAGGTCTAAACTTGTCCACAGCAAAAACCACTACCAGAAGCTCTTTCTCAGTTGTTGTATAGTTTAGCTGAGCTTCAGCAAGTGATTTGCTGAGATATGCAATGACCACATGCAGCTTATCTTTTCTCTGGCCTAAGACAACACCTATTTCCAGGTCAAATGCATCACACATCAACTCAAAGGGCAGGATATAGTCAGGTGTTTGGAGTATAGGGGCAGAGGTGAGGCAAATTTTTAAAGTTTCAAAAGCCTTTAGACATTCAGCAGAAAAGTCAAAGGGCACATCCTGGCAGAGCAGGTGGCACAATGGTTTAGCAATTTTGCTGAAGTCTTTGATGAACCTCCTGTAGAAGGAAAGATGGAATTGAGGCAGCATGCCCAAGGAAAGATCTGATTTGTTTGACTATTTTTGGAGGGGGAAAATTTGCAATGAGGTCAACTTTGGCCTTGTCTACCTCAATTCCATCTTTAAAGACTACGTGGCCCAACACAATTCCTTGTGTTACCATGAGGTGACTCTTTTCCCAACTTAAGACCAAATTGGTCTCCTCACATCTTTGTAAGACCTTGTGGAGGTGTTGCAGACATTGGTCAAAGCTATCCCCATAAACCGAAAAATCATCCATAAAAATTTCTAAAAATTTGTCAATCATATAAAAAAAGATGGCATACATACACCTCTGAAAGGTGGCTGGGGCATTACACAATCCAAAAGGCATCCTTCTGTAAGCAAAGTTGCCAAAAGGACAAGTAAAAGTTGTTTTCTATTGATCAAGAGGGTGCACAGGGATCTGATTGTACCCTGAGTATCCATCAAGAAAATAGTAAAAAGCTTTCCCAGTCAACTTATCCAAAATTTGATCAATAAAGGGGAGGGGGAAGTGGTCTTTTCTGGTCTTGGAATTGAGTTTTCAATAATCGAAGCAAACTCTCCAGCCAGTGGTCTCCCTGGCTGGTCTCAACTCTCCAGACTCGGTTGTGACCACTGTTAGGCGAGATTTGTTGGGCACCACTTGGATAGGTACCACCCATTCAAAATCAGAAATGGGGTAAATTACCCCAGCATCGAGCAATTTAATGATTTTTTCCAGGACCACTTCCTGCATGTGAGGATTCAGTTTCCTCTGTATTTCCCTGGAGGGTGTTGAGCCCTCTTCTAGATGAATCTTATGCATACAGATTGATGCATCAATCCCTCCTAGATCAGCAATGGTCCAACCAATTACTTTCTTGTGCTTCCTCAAAACTATTAGTAATTTCTCCTCTTGCTCATTGGTAAGAGAAGAGGAGATAATTACAGGAAGTTTCTCGTCTTTCTTGAGGAAAGCATATTTCAATGTCTCTGGGAGCTTCTTGAGCTTCAGATCAGGGGCTTGTTGGATGAATGGCAGGATTGGTGCATTGTTGGTTGGAGGAAGGGGCAGCAATGTAGGTTTCCAATTGGAATGCTGCACTAAGCTCACAGAAGACTTCAATGGGGACTTGCCTTTTGGCATTAAAGCTAAGCTTCCTTCCTCTATCATGTTCCAAATTTTAGTTAAATTTGTGACAATATTTTCCCACTCTAGCAGAGTGAGCAGTTCTTCAACAACTTCTTCTAGTAAAAATTGGCAACACGATAGTACTGGGCCAGCTGTATTGGGTTGGTGCGGGAGGTGAAGGGGGATGGGCTGATGATGGTGTGGCAAAATGGGGCCAAATGTGGTTGACGGGAGCTGACTCAAATGGCGAGGGAAAATTAGGCATCATATAATTGACGGGGGTCGATGTCGGATATGATTGGTATTGTGGAGGTGGGGTCCAACTTGACTAAATGTGGCTAACAGGTGTGGGCATCGGGAGGTATAGCCTTAAATCTAAAGGCGCCACCTGGGGTGTTGGGCTCGAGAAATAATTAGCTAACACAAGGGGTTCAACCACCCCTACCGTCTCATTTTCTTGATCCCCTTGTCTGGGCAATGTAGGGCTTTCTCCTTCGATGATGTATTTGGAGGGGCCCTCCTAGGTCCCTCTCCATCATGTTAATGGTGGCCCTTGGGCCCATTCCCCTTTGTGGATGCAGTGGTAATGGTGCCTGTAGTATATTAGTATGGGGGTTTGCCTGGGGAGGCCTCAGAGGAATGATCTTTCTCGCCTCTATCAAATCCTCTATCGCATGCTTCACAGGAAAGCACCAATCAGTAGGATGCCTCAGTTCCTGGTGAAAACTGCAGTGTGTATTGGGGTCATTATTTCTTAGGATTGAATTCAGTGGGGATCGCGGCTGAAGCCAAGTGACTAAGCCTATTTTGATTAGTAAGGGAAATAAGATACTCAAGGACTGCCCCAATAGTGTAAATACTCGATTAAGGTAGGCCCTTTTCTGCTCGAGGGTCTGCTGGCCCCATGGGACATTGTTCTACCTTGGAGCCTGATTTGTTAGTATCAGGGCTAGTTGTGCTGCCCTAAACTGGAAAGGTACCATGCTGGTGCTGCGCTGATTGGTTATTATAGCTTGGACATCTGCCCTTGTCCTTCTCTCAGTCATTTGTTTAGCAAATTTATGGACCCCACTGGCCCCACTGGTTGTATTTTTATTTAGCTGTCCCTCTCTTACCGCATCTTCGTAGCGGTTGGCATTTCTTACGAAATCAGCGAAGCTGGCTTGCTGCTGGTACACCAAAAAATCAAAGATAATGGGTAGGACAATTTTCGAGATCATCCCTGTTGGTGGAATACGTGGCCCAATTCGGTCCTTTGGACTCTAGCTAGGGTGGTAGAATAATAAACTATAAAATATTAAAGTAAAAGGTAAATTAAAAATAGAGATTACCTGGGTGGTGCGATCGTCAGCTGTAGATACTTATCGATGCTGCAACACGTCACTGATCACGCCTCACAGGGTGTGGGTTAACTCCTTTGCTGAACGTCGGCTGACCGACTCCAATAGCTATAGTCAGTCTTGCCTAGCTTTCTAATCCTGCTCTAAGTTTAATTAGCTTTACCTTCTAATCCTACTCTAAGTTTGATTGATTATAGGTTTCCTAGCACTACTCTAACTTTAACTGACTGGATTTCCTATTGCTACTCTAATTCTAATTAATTTAGTCTCCTAATACTACTCTGATTCTAATTAATATACTCTGCTAATGTTACTCTAATTTTAATTAATTTAGTCTCCTAATGTTACTCTGACTAGGAAAAACTAAGGGGGCCACAATCTCTTAGTCCCCCATTTTTATTTTTGAAAGTAGAGTTTGGAATGGCCCCTAAGAGTGCACCAAAGAAAAGAGGCAAGGATAAGGCCCCTGTTGAGCCTGCTGCTAACAAGGTCAAGAGTTCAAAGGCACCAAAAAAAGGGAAGTGGTTGAGGAGGTGGAGGAGCCAACCCCTGAGTTTTCTACACCCTCTGAGCTCAGGACTTCAATCCCCTTGGAGCCTGAGACAACTTTCAACTTGCCCTTCTTTGAGAAAGAGCCTCTCTCTGCCCCTACCATTCAATTTATGAGCAAGGCTGGCCTGACACCCTTGATGAGAGGAATTCCAACACTAGCCTACCCTAGGCTAGTGCAACTCTTTTACCAACACATCAGGGTCACCAAGGACAAAGATGGGCAAGTAGGTCTCCCTGTGTTGATTGATGATTTCGAAATGTTAATTAGCCCTAAGGTGATTGCAGAGGTATTGGGCATCCTAGTCTCATTTGACCTTAGCTGTTGATATGGCCTCCCCTGAGTGCCTCAATTGATACAATAGCAAGGGCTTTGACTAGAGAATTAAAGGCGTCAGGGGATTCTATCAGAAGAAGAGAGTTGGAGCCTAGACTCCTTTTCATTGACCAGGTCCTGAGAAAGAACAACTACTGTTCAGGCCATCAACAGGAGAGGAGAGCTCCTATTGCTGATGCTGTTTACTCGTTCTCTCTGGGCCATGGCTTCCATGCCAGCTGATTAATGTTCGAAGCAATGAAGGATTTGGTGGAGAAATTAGGGCAGAACAACAAGCCACACACACTCCCCTATGCCAGAGTCATCACCAAACTACTTCTCAAGGGGGGGTATAAGATAGCAGAAACATAGGAGACTACCACCATTGCCCCTACAACTTTTGCCAAGAGGCAATGGAGAATCAGCAGGAGCCTGATGGAAGCACAGAAGAAGAAGAAAGCTGAGACTCAGGCTCCTCCCAAGCAATCTGAGGAGGCAACTGTTACAATGCCCACCCCTATTACTACAGAGGAGATTCCAAAGCCTGTCACCACCACTGCTGCAGCAGCCCCCACATTCCCCCTACCTTTTACTGCAGCATCCCCTACCCCTATTCCATCTCTCTCTCACCCTCCTCTGTCTTCATTATCCATGCCCACACCCTTTTCTCCAGTGATTGGAACCTGAGAGGATACCACCCCCCATGTCAGCCCCTCACCATCTCCTACCCTACCTCAATACACAGCCCCAATACCCCCATCATCTTCACTTAAACCCGACAGCCCTCCACTCATTTCCTATAAGAAAAGGAAAACCACTGAGATAACCCCCACCATCTCCTAGACACCACCCACAATCCCTTTTATCCCCACTGACACACCTCACATTGAAGAAGACACTACCCCTGCCATGCCTACTACATCCCCATTCACAGACATAGACCTAAACCTTAACTCAACCACAAGATTCCAAGCCTTCATGACTAGATTCCTTGACACTATGCCTACCCACTACACCCCCCTCCCGGACTCCCCAATTACCTCCCTACGCCACTCACTTGAACCCCAATCTCCCCCTCCTTCCACTTTCCATCATGCACCTTCCACACCTTTTCAATCTGTGCCATCTTCTACACAAACTAAACCTCCTAGCCCAGACACTCATCCTCTCCCTCATCCAAGACATCCAATCCCAACTATCCACCACTACACACACCCAGGACCAGATGCAAACAGAACTCACATCCATTAAATCCACACTTCACACTTTTACAAACCCACCCAACCCTCAACAAACCACTACAACCCCCCTGGTCCTTTCCCCTCCCAGCCCTGTCCCCACAACCCAACCATTCTCTTTCATACCTTTCACCATTCCCTTTTTCCCTCCACCATCACCCCCTACTCCTAGTGAGGCTACCCCATTTTTTTTTTTCCTCACGCCTTCGATCCCACCTCTTATCCTACCCCCTCCAACATTCACTGACAAACAGACCGAAACAGACCCAGAACCTGTTACCCTACCCCAACAACTAGACTTACCCACTATTAACTCCACTTCCCCCACCCAGGACCAATCACATTTTGCTCCTTCCACTTCCTCTCTTCCTATCTACCTCACCATCCTCCATGCCATGAGGGACAATCCCTACCTTAGGAGGGATGTCACGAGGGCATAAACAAGGTTGTCCATTGAGACCCCCTGAAATGTGGCTTAGTGAAATTGAGGAAGCCCACACAAAGCAACTACTGGGTATTTCACTTGGGTAGACCAACATCTTGGAGGCCTATGAGAAGATAAAGACCATGGCTGCTTATCATCAGATGAATTTAGAGCTGGAGAAGGCAAACACCAAGGTAGATCGGATGAAGGCCGGGATATTTGAAAAGAGGCTCAACAATGCCCCGGAGATCTTCAGACTCCAAAAGGAAATCCATGAAGCTGACCTCCTCAAAGCCAAAATCCAGATAGCCTCATTGGAAGTCATTGGTGCTGCTTGCGAAGCTGAGCTCGCCCACCCCTCTATGTACTCATGCCTGCTCCTGAGCCTAAACTTTCTGAAACCCCAGCTGTCCAGTCTGAGGAGGTACAACCACTTGGCCAGCCTGATAAAGGGAAGTCTCCTGCTACTCCCCCTACTGAGAAGCCTCAACCTACCCCAACTCCTGCTTCATAGCCTACTAACCAAACTTATCCTAAATAAAAGAAAAGTCACTACTAAGAGGTCTACTTCCACAGCAGCCTCTATCAAAATTGGCAAAGAGCCAGCTGCCCAGTCTGAGGAGGCACAACCCCATGGCCAGCCTGACAAAGGGAAGTCTCCAGTAGCCCCCACTGAGCAAGACAAAGGAAAATCCCCTATGATCCCTCCTGAACCCAAAACCAGAAAAATGAGGGTGAGGGCACTAAAAGCTCCTACCATGAAGAAACCACCAGCCCAACCTAAGAAACCAAGACAGACAAAGAAAAAGAGGTCAGCTGAGAGCAAAGCTAATATGAAAAAGACTCCAACTAAGAAGCAAGCAAGCAAGATAAAGGACAAAGCTGCGCTTAGGAAACATATATAAAAGATGGGCTGGGACTGGTTCACAGATTCATATTCAAATTTTGATTCCTCATCCTCTTAACCTAGATTGTACTTAGGCTTTTCTTTCCTTTCACTTCTTATCTTCTCATTGTAATTACAGTTGTACATGTCTTCCCAGTTAATAGAATTTTATTTGTTTTTGTATATTGATTTATGTGCATTATCTGTGTGTGTTTACTCTTTTATTCCTGACTATTACCCTGCACTTTCTCACCTTTGAACCAGTGAGGACACTGCTCCTCATGGTTTGGGGGTGTGGCAAGGTAGGTCTGCCAATAGAATAGTTAACTTTAGTATAGTAATGATGGTGTAACTGGGATGAATAAAGTCAATTTCCACCTAACTTGCTACAATGAGAAAATTTATGAAAAATGAAAATATTTTTACAGACATTTCAAAACTGAAAATGTTAAAATCTGGACACCACCATCAAGCTAACATTAGAAATGCTAAATTAGTACCTAATAAACCTTAGAGGAGAGAAAAAGGTGAAAATACATCCCATGGGTTAGTTTGAAGACCATACCTAGTGAGATTTGGGCCATCATTTTCTTTTGAAGAGTTTTTTACATTATTTATGCTCTAAGGACTGATTGAGTCAAGACTTTTTTACTAGAAGTTAGGCACCTCCAAATCAAAACTGATTGATAGCATTCATGACACTAAGGAAATGATCCAGGGCCTTCATTTGGACAGTTTGAACCTGAAAATCTAACCTTTTAAAGCTGCCCTTTCACATACACTATTTGAGCCTTAAAAATCCTACTTTTCTTTGACAAACACCAGAGTACTTGCACCTTAACCCATTGACCTAATTCAACCTCTCCCTCACTCTGAGAATTTAGAAGGTAAAGGAGAGGGAGTTAAAGACAGTGAGAGTGGTCCAACATTTGGTGGAAGGTGAAGAAAAGCAACTTATGAACAGCAGTGTATCAATGGTATTTGTGTGGTAGTTCATCATAAAAATCATAAAGATATTGAATAAAAATAAAAAGAGAAAAAGAAAGAGAAGTCTAGAGAAGAACATCATCTGAAAATTGAAAAGAAGAGGAGAAGTTGGCCACTTTGATTCTGGAATATATCAAGTAAGATGAAGTTTTGCTGAAATGAAGGTTGTGAAGTTATGAATCACTCCTTACCTTGCTGATTTCATAATTTGATTCCCTTTTTACTACTTGATTCTTTATATACCTCACCCATAAGCCACATTACAACCCATTCAAAAAGAACTTGTATATCCAAAGTGAAATGAGTTGTCATGTGGATATGAGGAGTTGTCCAATCTATGGTGAAAAGTCATGAGGATGTCAGAAATCAGAAGCTTTGCCTATGCTCATGCTTGCAGGCCCATTTGGGGTCTGTAACTGCTCTTGAGCTGTTTTGAATATGAACACCCTCAGATTATCAATGTTGAGAGATAGCCCTGCTGAGAATTGGGTATGAATTTCAACATCATTGGGGTTGTATCCAACCTGATTTTCGAATTTAAGGCAAGCTCGATACTGATTTTTACAAATTTAATTTCTAATGTAAAATTAATGGTGGTGATGCAAACACATGCTAATTTTGAGTTTTAAATGGTCTGCATTAATGTTGCAGTTCCCTCTAATTGTTAAAGAATGGGTGTGGAATGAAGCTTTATGCATTGAAATCTGTGTTGTCATTAACTGCACTATACTTAACTATTCTAATGGTGAAGTTTGTGGGTATCTTCACTGAAAACCCTCAGGTGACTTCACTTCTCCACTAGGGATCACCTAGGGGTTTAAAAGGCTTGGTATATATGCTAAATGTACCCGTGATCCCTACGAAAGTGGCATTTAATTAGTTAAAGCTTTGCTAAGGGACTAGCAAAGATTAGGTTTGGGGGTGTGCTAAGACCTGAAAAGTACCACTTTTCACCCCTTAACTTACTCTCTGTTAGACCCTTGGTCATTTAATAAATGTGTGTTAAGCCCATCTTGTAGGTAATAAGCAACAGCTACAGATAAGGCCCTAACCATGCCAAGAAGCCTACTGTTGCTCAAGAAGTTCTTCAGAAGAAAGGAGGTTGGACCCAGACAGAGAATTGGCTACAGCATAGGCACAGCAAAGCAGAAAAATGTTAAGAAGTGAGCCTCACGTAGATGTCGCGGGGTTCAATTGTTTCAGAGAAAAAGGCTTCGCATAGTTGTCGCGGGATTCTGAAGGCAGCACACTAACTGCTTGCGTTGTTCTCGCGCAGATGAATGACAGAAGAGCCTAAAAGGTTGACTTCGCACAATTCTCATGAGGCTCAGTTATATGCTCTCGCGCAGTCCCGCACAGTCTTGCGCAGCTCAAGTAAGGCACCTTTAATCTTTGCCCGATTCATGGAGGAGAGAGAGCTTCAGGCATTCCTCCACGCACCTGTCGCGGAGTGGCTGCGGGATACAGACCTTCAGGGAACTCCTCGCATGATCCAGAAGCCCATGCACATCGCTTCTTCACGAGGATCTTTGCGAGATTCACCAAGGAACGAACCACGCACGCAATTCCTGCGCCATTCAAATAGAAAGCTCAATCCCGTGATGACAAGAGCATTCCCGCAATGACCAAAGTATCAATCCCACGACTGCAAGAGCTTCAAGTCAATTCAATCCCGCGACGCCAATTCTATCACGCGACAAGACCTGGAAATCCTTGCTACCTAGTGAGGCTCGGGATCTTAACTTCTCCCCACTTCTGCAAGGATAATCAGGGAACTTTCAGCAACTAAGGCACGCACTCCAATGCTCTAATCTCCATGCACATGGCTCGAGGCATTCAAGGAACAAAAATGGGCCACGATTGCATTGATAAAATTAGGGTTTTCCTAACCCTAATGCTTCGACAGCTGACTACTATATAATCCTAAGCTTAGTATAGGTTTAGGGGACTTCTGTACTCCTTGAATCAGCTGTAGATTTCTAATAGGCTAAGGTTAGGGTTTACGTAGCTTCTTTTTCCCTTTTTCTTCTCTCCATAGTCCAGCATTTGTTGGCTATGCCTTTGTATGTTTATGGAACAATTTTGATGGTATTTTATAATAGGATGTTATACTTATATGGGATTGGTGTTTTGAGGGTTGTTCTGTACAAGGTTGCTGCCTTGAGATCCTCCATTGCTATGTTACATTGTAAGCACTGGAGGATTATTTTAAAGGTTTTATTTATATCCAAGTGACCTATGTGTCCAGGTTAGGCACATTGCAGGCCTATGCCCCACCACAGGATCCACTAAATCTGAATCCCCATGGGAGCTTGAGCTGGTAGCCTTGTGAAACTAGTGCTGGCAGTAATCTTCTTGTTCTGTCTCAGACCTCTGTGAGGAGGATAACCTCTGTAGATACTCTCTGACCATTCAAGTGGATAGGTTATAGCCCTAGGGTGAGGCCAATCCACAGATCTAAGACAGATTCTTCTTCTCTGTACTTGTGCTTATAGCCTTGTGAGAGATTGTGCAGAGACAGACTCCCCTGTATTTCTATAGACCCACTATTAGATGGCAGATCTGATCTGGCTATAGAGTTATATGACCCATCAGATCTGTACCTAATAGCTTACTTCTCACCCTTTTATATTTATTTTCTCACACTCTATCATTCTTCTCAACCATTTCTATAGTTTAGGCATTAGGTTACCTTAGGATTTAGACAATAGTGACCTTAAATCCTCTTCCATTTAGGATTGCCAGATCTGTAGCCAGATCTGGAGGGCCTACTAAAGATAGCTCCCTTAGAACTTTAGATCAACTTTCCCTGTGGGACAAACTCTTACAAAAACTTGCTACAACAGGCCCTGTATCTTGCAGGTCTGTGTATTTTTAGGCTTGATGCTCTATAGTTTTCAATCCACCTCTGATTTATTTTCACTAATTCCATTCTTATCACTATTTCCAATAAAGTCAGCAGCAAGCACCTAAAATATCCCAATAAGTTTTTTGGCGTCGTTGCCGGGGAATCTTGATCTATTAGTAGACCCTAGATTTTTGTATTATTTATTTTTTGGTAGTTGTGCATGTGAATAATTGATACTGCTGATTTACATTTGGAATTTTTCTTGCATATCTGGACAGTAGCAGAGAAGGAAAGTTGAACTGCACTGGGAGTCTAGCTACCTCTATTTGCACTTCTTTAACCTTCAAAAACTCGGTCTACTTCTCCTTTAAAAATTCAATAGCAGTTGATTAGGATAGTAGTAATTTTGTTAATTGCAATGTGTCTGCAAGTAGTCTTCCCTGCTGATTGTGTGTGCAGATGTTGGGAAGGAGATCTCTCAGTCCCACATTAGAGCCTCCTAACCCTAAGATAGAAAGGGGCAGAAGACCAAGAAGGCCCAGACACACCACAGTTGAGCTCCTCATCAAATCGAGACAACAATATGGGTGAAGAGCAATCCAGAACATTGAAGGAATTGAATGCTCCTGATGATTATAATTCCCTATTCAGCATTCAATTCCCAGATGTTCAGGGAAACTATGAGATTAAAACCTCCATCATCCAAATGCTTCCCTCTTTCCATGGGCTCACCAAGGAAGACCCTTACAAGCACATTGACCAATTCTTGACCCTGTGCACAACATTCTCCATTACTGGTTGGGGACCATAAGCCACTAGATTAAGGCTTTTTCCTTTCTCCCTAAAGGATAGGACCAGCACCTGATTAGCTACTCTCCCAAACAATAGCTTCACTTCTTCGAAAGACCTCCAGACAAGATTTTTGACCAAATTCTTCCCAGTGACAAAAATCAGCCAGTTGAGGAAAGCAATACTTGCTTTTGGCCAATCCCCAACTGAGGATTTTAATCAAGCATGGGATAGATTCAAGGAGATCCTCAAACAATGTCCCCACCACAAGATCCCTAACTGGCAGCTTGTCCAGAGATTCTGTAATGGGATTGATGAGAAAAGCAGCGACATGGTAGATGCCTCTTGTGGTGGAACTTACATGCATAAAATAGCTAATGAGGCATAGGACTTACTCAAGGTCATCAGTGAAAATGCTTTCCAAAAGATGTCCTTGTCAAGAACTGTTCAAGAGCCTTCTCCTAAACTGGGACTTGCTGAAACTTCCAAAGGAAAGATGTATGAAGTAACTGGGAATAATGAGCTCAGAATGCAGATGGCCAATCTTTCTGATAAGTTTGATAAACTATTAACTGTGGTGGAATCCAGATTGGCTGCACAGGTGATGGAGGCATGTCTGATATGCCAATCTCCACAACACACAGTGGAAGAGTGCCCATCTGTAGGGCAATATCCTGAGTATGTGATGGAACAAGCTGCTGTTGCCCAATCAATTGGCCAACAACAATCTCTTGGCTACCACAAATAGCCATTTGGATATTAGTACCAAAATGCTGGTGACTAGTGGAGAGACCACCCAAATTTGTGGTGGAGACAAGACAATTACATGCAGCCACAACAGATGTTGGCCTTACCTCAAAGGCCACAATAACAATTTAACCAGGGATATGCCCCAAGGTCAAATATCTAGCATCAGCAGCTGCCCCAGCAGTAAAATCAGTTGGTAGTTCCCCCACCTCAACCCTAAAATGCTTCTTTCGAGGACCAGGTTTTGACCTCATTGCAAAGCCTTGGAGTCTTGACTCAAACTGTGACTTCTCACAATCAAAGCATAAAGAAAATAGATGAATAGCTAGGCCAAATATCAAATGCCCTTATGGCCAATATTGAATATTGGCCCTAAGGGCCAATATTCGATTGGAGAAGGCTCCTTAAGTTTTGAGGGAGCTAATGTCATCACAACCTTAAGGTCTGGCAGGCTGGTAGACAACCAGGTGCGAAAGGAACAAGGAGAGGTCATTTCCACAGAACTTTCGAATGAAAGTGAAAGAGACTTTGTTAGAGCACAGAGCCAAGAGTTGCCTGCTACCCTGCGACAAGGAAAAAATAAAGAGGTTGTAGTTGAGCCTCAGCAGGAAATAAAATATGAAAAAAGGAAAAAACAAAAGTTTAGTCATAGGCTTGCAGCTGAGGAACCAGCAGTACCTCAGTTGCCATTTCCTCAAGCTTTGAGTGGTCGTATCCCTTTTGATAAGGGAAATGAACATATAGAGGAAATGATGGAGACCTTTAAGCAGGTAAAAATCAATTTGCCCCTGCTTGATGCAATTAGACAGGTCCCAGCTTATGCCAAATTTCTGAAAGACCTTTGTACCCAGAAAAGAAAAGCTAGAGGCCATTTGTCTAAAAATGTCTTTACAGCTGATACAATTAATTCTGTATTAAACATGACAATGCAAGAGAAGTTGCAAGACCCAGGGATACCCACTATTCCCTACATAATTGGAGACTTCACAATTAGAAAGGCCCTTCTAGACCTTGGAGCCAGTGTAAACCTATTGCCATACTGTGTGTATCAGCAGCTAGGTTTGGGAGAGCTAAAACCCACCCCCATTGTGTTGTTCATGGCTGATAGGTCTGAAAGGAGACCTATGGGAGTGGTTGAGGATGTCTTAGTGGGGGTGGACAAGTTCTTTTACCCTGCAGACTTTCTTATTTTGGACATGGGCTGCAACAAGAGTGCATCTCCTATACCGATTATTTTGGGCAGGCCATTCTTGGCCACAGCCAATGCATGCATTCAATGCAGGTCAGGGATCATGGAGGTATCTTTTGGACATATGAAGGTTGAGCCTAATGTGTA
The DNA here is from genome assembly GCA_021018995.1 of Chloranthus sessilifolius. Lineage (NCBI taxonomy): Eukaryota > Viridiplantae > Streptophyta > Magnoliopsida > Chloranthales > Chloranthaceae > Chloranthus > Chloranthus sessilifolius. Next base: position 72,850,727 of record CM037592.1, on the reverse strand, counting down.
CAACAGTACAAAGCACCCTCAGCTGGACAATGAGGAAAGCTTTGCAGTGGATGTACTAGAAGAAGTTGTTGAAGAAGAATTGCCCACTCTGCTGGAGTGGGGCAATATTGTCACAAGTTTAATTGAAGTTTGGGACATGGTAGAGGAAGGAAGCCCAGCTGTTATGCTAGAAGACATGACCACATTGAAGTCTTCTGTGGGCTTAGTGCAGCATTCCATTTGGAAACCTACATTGCTGCCTCTTCCTCAAACCAACAAAGCACCAATCCTGCCATCCATCCAACAAGCCCCTGATCTAGATCTCAAGAAGCTTCCAGAAACATTGAAATATGCCTTCCTTGATAAAGGTGAAAAACTTTCTGTAATTATCTCCTCTCTTACAAATGAGCAAGAGGAAGAATTACTAACAGTCTTGAGGAAGCACAAAAAGGCAATTTGCTGGACCATTGCGGATCTAGGAGGGATAGATGCATCAATCTGTATGCACAGGATCCATTTAGAGGAGGGCTCAGTACCCTCTAGGGAAATGCAGAGGAAATTGAATCCTCACATGCAGGAAGTGGTCCTCAAAGAAATCATTAAATTGCTAAATGCTGGGGTAATTTACCCCATTTCAGTTTCTGAATGGGTGGCACCTATCCTAGTGGTGCCCAAGAAATCTGGCATAACAGTCATCACAACTAAGTCTGGAGAGCTGAGACCAGCTAGGGAGACCACTGGCTGGAGGGTTTGCATAGATTATCAGAAGCTCAACTCTAAGACCAGAAAAGACCACTTCCATCTTCCCTTCATTGATCAAATTCTGGATAAGTTGGCTGGAAAAGCTTTCTATTACTTTCTTGATCGGTACTCAGGGTAAAACCAGATCCCTGTGCACCCTCATGACCAAGAGAAAACTATATTTGCTTACCCTTTTGGCACCTTTCCTTACCGAAGGATGCCTTTAGGGCTATGTAATGCCCCAGCCACCTTTGAGAGGTGTATGTATGTCATATTCTCTGATATGATTGACAAATTCCTAAAAAATTTTATGGATAATTTCTCTATAGATGGGGACAGTTTTGGCCAATGTCTGCAACACCTCCACCTGGTCTTGCAAAGATGTGAGGAGACCAATCTGGTCTTAAGTTGGGTAAAGAGCCACTTCATGGTAACACAAGGTATTGTGCTGGGCCATGTAGTCTCTAAAGAAGGGATTGAGGTAGATAAGGCCAAAGTTGACCTCATTGCAAATTTGCCCCCTCCAAGAACAGTCTAACAAATCAGATCTTTCCTTAGACAAGCTAGATTCTAGAGGAGGTTCGTTAAAGACTTCATCAAAATTCCTAAACCATTGTGCCACCTGCTCTGCCAGGACATGCCCTTTGACTTTTCTGCTGAATGTCTGGAGGCTTTTAAAACTTTGAATATTTGCCTCACCTCTGCCCCTGTACTCCAAACACCTGACTATGCATTGCCCTTTGAGTTGATGTGTGATGCATCTGACTTGGCAATAGGTGCTGTTTTGGGACAAAGAAAAGATAAGCTGCCAGTGGTCATTGCCTATCTCTGCAAATCACTTGCTGAAGCTCAACTGAATTACACCACAATTGAGAAAGAGCTTCTGACAGTGGTTTTTACTGTTGACAAATTTAGACCTTACCTACTTGAGTCTAAAACTGTAATCTTAACTAACCCCTCAGCATTGAAATACCTATTGTCTAAGAAATATGCTAAGCCCAGACTGATTAGATGGAAACTCCTGTTGCAGGAGTTTGACATTGAAATCAAGGACGAAAAGGGTGTGAAAAATGTGGTGGCTGACCACTTGTCCAGAATTGTGTTGGATAAATGTGTTGATGACCTTGCAACTGATGTTTTCCCGGATGAGAAATTGTTTGTCATCCAATCCTTGGTTCCTTGGTATGCACACATTGTAAATTATCTAGTTATAGGCAAGATTCCTGCCCATTGGACCAAAATGGATAACGACCTATTTTTCTCATAGGTCAAATTCTTTTTCTGGGAGGAACCATGCTTATACAAGTATTGTGCAGACCAAATCATTCAGAAATGTGTTCCAAAAAGTGATGTCCCCAGTATTCTGGCCATGTGCCATGAAAATGCCTGTGGAGGCCACTTTAGTGGAAGAAAAATAGCTGATAAAATCTTGCAGTGTGTATTCTATTGGCCTTCTTTATTCAGAGATGCCAATACACACTGCAGGACCTGTGAAAGATGTCAGAAATTAGGAGGGCTGTCCAAAAGAAACTCAATGCCTTTGTAGCCCATCCTTGTTGTCGAACTGTTTGATGTCTCGGGTATTGACTTCATGGGCCCCTTTCCTCCTTCAAATGGTTATCATTTCATCTTAGTGGCAGTGGATTATGTTTCCAAATGGGTAGAAGCTATTGCCACATGAACTAATGATAATCAGGTTGTCCTCAAGTTTGTAAAGCAGAATATCTTCTCAAGATTTGGCACCCCTAGAGCCATTATCAGTGATGGGGGTAGCCATTTCTATAAGAGAAATGTTGAGAGCTTACTCAAGAAATATTTTGTCACCCATAGAATTACTACTCCCTACCACCCACAAACCAGTGGACAAGTTAAAATTTCTAATAGGGAGATCAAGTACATCCTTGAGAAGACTGTGAGGACTGACAGGAAGGACTGGGCTAAAAAGTTAAACGATGCCCTGTGGGCTTATAGGACTGCCTATAAGACTCCCATTGGGATGGCCCCATTCAGACTGGTTTATGACAAGGCTTGTCATCTCCCAATAGAGTTAGAACACAGGGCCTATTGGGCCATGAAAAATTTAAATCTAGACCTAACTCTTGCTGGTCATCACAGGTTGCTGTAGCTGTCAAAACTAGATGAGCTGAGGATGGATGCATATGCCAATGCCCGAATCTACAAGGAAAGGTCCAAGGCTTTGACAAGGGTCTATTGAGAAAGAGCTTCATGGCTGGTGACAAGGTTTGGTTATTTAACTCCAAACTTAAATTATTTCCAGGCAAACTGAAATCCAGATGGGAAGGTCCCTACATTGTCTTGAGTGTTTCCCCATCTGGTGCAGTGGAAATCAAGGATCCCAAGTCTGGGAAAATCTTGAAGGTGAATGGTTAGAGGCTTAAGCCTTGTTTCGAAAAACCTGTTGAACCTATGGACACCATTCACTTTCAAGGGGATCCTTCATTAAACTGATCCACAGGTGTGTCAATATTGTATCATATGTACTTTAGTTTTGTTAGATTTGAATTCCTTTCTTTTGTTCAAATTTTTTAGGAAATTTTAGTGGCCCCACTTGAATCTGAACCTGTTTGGTCTGATTTCTTTATGCTTGATTTTATGATTACTGCTCTTGAATTGGTGGTTTTTGCTTGAATGCACGATGTTGAATAATGATTTTTACTGTTGATGCCTGAATGTTAGAGTTTAAAGTGTCTGGGGGCACCCATGGTGATGAATCATGCCTAGGAACCCGCCACTGCACAAATGGAAATGAGTTTAATACGTTGTTATCGTTGGGTCCAAAAGGAGGCCTACGAGCATCTCGCGCAATCTAAAAGGAGGCCTGGGAGCCTCTTGTGCAATCTAAAAGGAGGCCTGGGAGCCTCTCGCGCAATCCAAAAGGATGCCTGGGAAACTCTCGCGCAATTCAAATAGAACACTTCAGTAGCTGTCACGAGATTTAAAAGGTTGTCGTGAGATTAAAAGGAAACCTGGGAGCCTCTCGAGCAATTCACAAAGAATTCTTCACAAGCTATCACGCGCTCCATGGTAAACCTGGGAGACTCTTGCGCAATCCAACTTGCACTTAAACCTTCGCTAGGTTTCATTTCCAATCCCGCGACCGGATATATTCCAATGCGCGCCAAGCCTAGCGATAAGTATTTTAACCCCGCACTTGTCTCATTTTCCAGTACTCTCTTCCATCTGCATCCAACGAAACCCTCGCTTTCGGCACTCTTCTCCCTCTCTCCTCCAGTGTCCATCCTCCAACCCATCATTCACACCAGGAATCTACAAATTTGTTCCTAACGTCATCCCCATCAATTATCCTCTGCTCAGAGATCTCGTGGTGCATTGTGCGTCAGATCGAACCAAACCCTACAATTTTAGGGTAAGCACTCAGATCTTAGTCCCCCATTTTTATTTTTGAAAGTAGAGTTTGGAATGGCCCCTAAGAGTGCACCAAAGAAAAGGGGCAAGGATAAGGCCCCTATTGAGCTCGCTGCTAAGAAGGTCAAGACTTCAAAGGAAATGAAAATAGGGAAGGAAGTGGTTGAGGAGGTGGAGGAGCCAACCCCTGAGTTTTCTACACCCTCTGAGCTCATGGCTTCAATCCCCTTAGAGCCTGAGACAGCTTTTGACCTTCCCTTCTTTGAGAAAGAGCCTCTCTCTGCCCCTGCCATTCAATTTATGAGTAAGGCTGGCCTGACACCCTTGTTGAGAGAAATTCTAGCACTAGTCTACCCTAGGATAGTTCAACTCTTTTATCAGCACATTAGGGTCACCAAGGACAAAGATGGGCAAGCAGGTCTCCTTGTATTGATTGATGATTTCGAAATGTTAATTAGCCCCAAGGTGATTGCAGAGGCATTGGGCATCCCAGCCGCATTTGACCCTAGCTGTGGATATGCCCCCCCCTGAGTGCCTCAATTGATACAATAGCAAGGGCTTTGACTAGAGGATTAAAGGCCTCAGGGGATTCTATCAGAAGAAAAGAGACTCCTTTTCATTGACTAGGTCCTGAGAAAGAACATCTACTGTTCAGGCCATCAGCAGGAGAGGAGAGCACCTATTGTTGATGTTGTCTACTCTTTCTCTCTGTGCCATGGCTTCCATGCCGCCTGATTAATGTTTAAAGCAATGAAGGATCTGGTGGATAAATTAGGGCAGAACAAGAAGCCACACACACTCCCCTATGTCAGAGTCATCACCAAGCTGCTTCTCAAGGGGGGGTACAAGATAGCAAAAATAGAGGAGACTACCACCTTTGCCCCTACAACTTTTACTCCAGCATCCCCTACCCCTATTCCATCTCTCTCTCACCCTCCTCTGTCTTTATTATCCATGCCCACACCCTTTTCTCCTGTGATTGGTACCTGGGAGGACACCACCCCCCATGTTAGCCCCTCACCATCCCCTACCCTACCTCAATACACAACCCCAATACCCCCATCATCTTCACTTAAACCTGATGGCCCTCCACTCATTTCCTACAAGAAAAGGAAAACCACTGAGACAACCCCCACCATCTCTCAGACACCATCCACAATCCCTTTTATCCCCACTGACACACCTCACATTGAAGAAGACACCACCCCTGCCATGCCTACTACATCCCCATTCACCGACATAGACCTAAACCTTAACTCAACCACAAGATTCCAAGCCTTCATGACTAGATTCCTTGACACTATGCCCACCCACTACACCCCCCTCCCGGACTCCCCAATTACCTCTCCACACCACTCACCCGAACCCCAATCTCCCCCTCCTTCCACTTTCCATCATGCACCTTCCTCACCTTTTCAATTTGTGCCATCTTCTACACAAACTCAACCTCCCAGCCCAGACACTCATCATCTCCCTCATCCAAGACATCCAATCCCAACTATCCACCACTACACACACCCAGGACCCGATGCAAACAGAACTCACATCCATTAAATCCACACTTCACACTTTGACAAACCCACCCATCCCTCAACAAACCACTACAATCCCCCTGGTCCTTTCCCCTCCCAGCCCTGTCCCCACAACCCAACCATTCTCTTTCATACCTTTCACCATTCCCTTTTTCCCTTCACCATCACCCCTACTCCTAGTGAGCCTACCCCATTTTCTTTCTCCCCCATGCCTTGGATCCCACCTCTTATCCTACCCCCTCCAACATTCACTGACAAACAGATCCAAACATACCTAGAACCTGTTACCCTACCCCAACAACTAGACTTACCCACTGTTAACTCCACTTCCCCCACCGAGGACCAATCATATTTTGCTCCTTCCACTTCCTCTCTTCCTATCACACCCAAATACTCTTTTTACATCCCTCCCTACCTCACCATCCTCCATGCCATGAGGGACAATCCCTACCTTGAGAGGGATGTCCTGAGGGGCATGGCCCAACTTAGGCAGTCCATTGAGACTCCACTGCTGTAGTAGCTTAGTGAAATTGAGGAAGCCCACACAAAGCAACTACTAGGTATTTCACTTGGGTGGACCAACATCTTGGAGGCCTATGAGAAGATAAAGACTATGGCTACTTATCATCAGATGAATTTGGAGCTGAAGAAGGTTAACACCAATGTAGAGAGGATGAAGGTCAGGATATTTGAAAAGAGGCTCAACAATGCCCAGGAGATCTTCAGACTCCAAAAGGAAATCCATAAAACTGACCTCCTCAAAGACAAAATCCAGATAGCCTTATTGGAAGCTGCATTGGCTGGTGCCAGAACTGCAACTCAGTAGCCCACCCTACTCTCTGTACTCATGCCTGCACCTAAGCCTAAACCTTCTGAAACCCTAGCTGCCCAGTCTGAGGAGGCACAACCACTTGACCAGCCTGATAAAGGGAAGTCACCTGCTGCTCCCCCTACTAAGAAGCCTCAACCTACCCCAACTCCTGCTTCACAGCCTACTGACCAAACTTATCATAAACAAAGGAAAGTCACTGCTTAGAGGTGTGCTTCCACAAGAGCCTCTATCAAAATTGGTAAAGATACAGCTGCCTAGTCTGAGGAGGCACAACCCCCTGGCCAGCCTGACAAAGGGAAGTCTCCAGTAGCCCCCACTTAGCAAGACAAAGGAAAATCCCTTATGATCCCTCCTGAACCCAAAACCAAAAAAATGAGGGTGAGGGCACCAAAAGCTCCTACCATGAAGAAACCACCAGCCCAACCTAAGAAACCAAGGCAGCCAAAGAAAAAGAGGCCAGCTGAGAGCAAAGCAAAGTTGAAAAAGACTACAACTGAGACACATGCAAGCAAGGTAAAAGACAAGGCTGCACTTAGGAAACATGCACAAAAGATGGGATGGGACTGGTTCACATATTCAGATTCGGATTCTGATTCCTCATCCTCTTAACCTAAATGGTACTTAGGCTTTTCTTTCCTTTTACTTCTTATCTTCTCATTATAATTACAGTTGTACATGTCTTCTCAATTAATAGAATTTTATTTATTTTTATATATTGATTTATGTGCATTATCTGTGTGTATTTACTTTTTTGTCCCTGACTATTACCTTGCATTTTCTCACCTTTGAACCAGTGAGGACACTGCTCCTCATGGTTTGGGGGTGTGGCAGGGTAGGTCTGCCAATAGAATAGTTAACTTTAGTACAATAATGATTGTGTAACTGGAATGAATAAAGTCAATTTCTACCTAACTTGCTGCAATGAGGAAATTTGTGAAATATTAAAATATTTTTACAGACATTTCGAAACTGAAAATGTTAAAATCTTGACACCACCATCAAGCTAACATTAGAAATGCTAAATTAGTACCTAGTAAACCTAAGAGGAGAGAAAAAGGTGAAAATACACCCCATGGGTTAATTTGAAGACCATACCTAGTGAGATTTGGGCCCATCATTTTCTTTTGAAGAGAGTTTTTGGCATTATTTAAGCTCCAAGGACTGAATGAGTCAGGACTTTTTCACTAGAAGTTAGGCACCTCCAAATCAAAACTAATTGATAGCATTCATGACACTAAGGAAATGATCCAGGGCCTTCATTTGGACAGTTTGAGTATGAAAATCTAACCTTTTAAAACTGCCCTTTCACATACACTATTTGAGCCTTAAAAATCCTACTTTTCTTTGACAAACACCAGAGTACTTGCTCCTTAACCTCTTGACCTGATTCAACCTCACCCTCACTCTGAGAATTCAGAAGGTAAAGGAGAAGGAGTTAAAGAAAGTGAGAGTGGTCCAACATTTGGTGGAAGGTGAAGAAAAGCAACTTATGAACTGCAGTATATCAATAGTATTTATGTGGTAGTTCATCATAAAAATCATAAAAATATTGAATAAAAATAAAAAGAGAAAAAGAAAGAGAAGTCTAGAGAAGAACATCATCTGAAAATTGAAAAGAAGAGGAGAAGTTGGCCACTTTGATTTTGGAATATATCAAGTAAGATGAAGTTTTATTGAAATGAAGGTTGTGAAGTCATGAATCACTCCTTACCTTGCTGATTTCTTAATTTTGATTCCCTTTTTACTCCTTGATTCTTTATATCCCTCACCCATAAGGCACATTATAACCCATTCAAAAAGACCTTGTAGATCCAAAGTGAAATGAGCTGTCATGTGGAGATGAGGAGCTATCCAATCTATGGTGAAAAGTCATGAGGATGTTAGAAATTAGAAGCTTTGCCTATGCTCATGCTTGCAGGCCCATTTGGGGTCTGTAACGGCTCTTGAGCTGTTTTGAATATGAACACCTTCAGATTGTCAATGTTGAGAGATAGCCCTGGTGAGAATTGGGTCCGAATTTAAACCTCATTGGGGTTGTATCCAACTTGATTTTTGATTTTAAGGCAAGTTGGGTACTGATTTTTACAAATTGAATTTCTAATGTAAAATTAATGGTGGTGATGCAAACACATGCTAATTTTGAGTTTTAAATGGCCTGCATTAATGCTGCAGTTCTCTCTAAATGTTAAAGAATGGGTGTGGAATGAAGCTTTATACATTGAAATCTGTGTTCTCATTAACTGCACTATACTTAACTATTCTAATGGTGAAGTTTGTGGGTATCTTTACTGAAAACCCTCAGGAGACTTCACTCCTCCACTAGGGATCACCTAGGGGTTTAAAAGGCTTGGTATATATGCTAAATGTACCCGTGATCCCTACGAAAGTGGCATTTAATTAGTTAAAGCTTTGCTAAGGGACTAGCAAAGTTTAGGTTTGGGGGTGTGTTAAGACCTGAAAAGTAACACTTTTCACCCCTTAACTTACTCTCTGTTAGACCCTTAGTCATTTAATAAATGTGTGTTAAGCCCATCTTGTAGGTAATAAGTAGCAGCTGTAGATAAGGCCCTAACCATGCCAAGAAGCCTACTGTTGCCCCAGAAGTTCTTCAGAAGAAAGGAGGTTGGACCTAGATAGAGAATTGGCTGCAGCATTGGCACAGCAAAGCAGAAAAATGTTGAGAAGTGATTCTTGCACAGATGTCGCAGGGTTCAATTGTTTCAGAGAAAAAGACTTCGCACAGTTGTCGCGGGATTCTGAAGGCAGCACACCAACTGCTCTCGCTGTTCTCACGCAGATGAATGACAGAGGAGCCTAAAAAGTAGACTTCACGTAGTTCTCGCGAGGCTCAGTTATAAGCTCTCGCACAGTCTCACGTAGCTCAAGTAAGGCGCCTTTAATCTTCGCACGATTCACTAAGGAGAGAGAGCTCTAGGTATTCCTGCGTGCAGCTGTCGCACAGTAGCTACGGGATACAGACCTTCAGGGAACTACTCGTACGATGCAGAAGCCCATGCACATGGCTTCTTAGCGAGGATCTCCGCAAGATTCCCCAAGGAACGAACCACGCGCACAATTCCCGTGCCATTCAAATAGAAAGGTCAATCCAACGATGAGCAGAGCATTCCCTCAATGACCAAAGTATCAATCTCGCGACTGTAAGAGCTTCAAGTCAATTCAATCTCGTGATGCCAATTCTATCACGCGACAAGACCTACAAATCCTTGCTACCTAGCGAGGCTCGGGATCTTAACTTCTCCCTACTTCTGCAGGGGTAATTTGAGAACTTTCAGCAACTAGGGCACACACTCCAATGCTCTAATCTCTATGCACACGCCCCGAGGCATCCAAGGAATAGAAATGGGCCATGATTGCATTAATAAAATTAGGGTTTTCCTAACCCTAATGCTTTCATAGCTGACTGCTATATAAGCCTAAGCCTAGTATAGGTTTAGGGGACTTCAGTACTCCTTCTTGAATCAACTGTAGAATTCTAGCAGGCTAAGGTTAGGGTTTAGGCAGCTTCTTTTTCCCTTTTTCTTCTCTCCATAGTCCAGCATTTGCTGGCTATGCCTTTGAATGTTTATTTAGAACAATTTTGATGGTGTTTTATAATAGGATGTTATACTTATATGGGATTGGTGTTTTGAGGGTTGTTCTGTACAAGGCTACTGCCTTGAGATCCTCCATTGCTATGTTGCATTATAAGCAATAGAAGATTGTTTTTAAGGTTTTATTTAGATCTAAGTGACCTGTGTGTCCAGGTTAGGCACATTGCAGGCCTATGCCCCACCACAGGATCCACTAAATCTGAATCCCCATGGGATCTTGAGCTGGTATCCTTATGAACATGGTGGTGGCAGTAATCTTCGTGTTCTGTCTCAGACCTCTGAGAGTAGGATAGCCTCTGTGAATAGTCTGTGACCATTCAAGTTGATAGATTATAGCCCCAGGGTGAGGCCAATCCACAAATCTAAGAAAGATTCTTCTTCTCTGCACTTATGCTTGTTGCCTTGTGAGAGATTGTGCAGAGACAGGCTCCCCTGTATTTGTATAGACCCACCATCAGATGGCAGATCTGATCTGGCTGTAGAGATTGTAGGCTTGTGACTGGTTCACTGCTATCTTTCTAAAGCAGTGAACAACTAGGCTTAAAAGCTAGTACTCAAACTCTTGTTGGTTCTGTGTCCAGGCTAGTGCACATTACAGGCCTAGCCCCACACACAAAACTTTAGAAGTTGTGGTTCCTAGGGATTCTTGAGCTGATAGCCTGGAAGAAGTAGTGCCTACAATGATAAACTTGTTCTGACCCATCTCTGGACTGTGGTTCCCCTATTGGATAGTCTGTGACCATTTATGTGGACAGGTTATAGCCATAAGGGGTGAGTTGGATCACATCCACCTCTTTGGTGATAATGTAGCCATTGGACAGGATTTCTATAGCAGTAGATCTGAGTCTGAGTTATAAGACCCATCAGATCTTTACCTAATAGCTTACTTCTCACCATTTTATATTTATTTTCTCACACTCTATCATTCTTCTCAACCATTTCTATAGTTTAGGCATTAGGTTACCTTAAGATTTAGACAATAGTGACCTTAAATCCCCTTTCATTTAGGATTGCCAGATCTGTAGCCAAATCTGGAGAGCCTACTAAAGATAGCTCTCTTGGAGCTTTAAATCAACTTTCCCTGTGGGATAAACTCTTACTTATTAAAACTTGCTACAACAGGCCCTGTATCCTGCAGGTCTGTGTATTTTTAGGCTTGTTGCTCTGTAGTTTTCAATCCTCCTCTGATTTATTTTCTCTAATTTCATTCTTATCACTGTTTCTAATAAAGTCAGCAGCAAGCGCCTAAAATATCCCAACAGAAGTACAATCCCAATCCAACTCTAGACTGATTTCGTGTGTGGGCCTACACGTGGGATCAAATTCCGCTCAAGGGCATATGCATGGAATCGTGGACTTTAGGGGACTAATTATGAGCAGATGGACCTGCGTGTAATTAAATTAAGCGCCTAGTACTATGCGCATAATTGGGTCCTAAGGCGGTCCGCGGGAAGAGAGAGCCTGGTCCAAGTGGGACCAATTACGCGTATGTATCCACACGTGGAATTGAATTGTGCGCATCTATAAGTGGGCGGAATTTGGGATCTTCTCAGGTTGGGTCGGGTCTGAGCCACAGAGCTATTATTTTAGCCTGGGTCTCAACCATATGCTATTATTTCAGTATATGGTCCCCGTATTTAGGGTTTAAAGGTCTTCGTAGATGGTCAATCCTTCTTTGGAGATCGTTGGTAGGGTCAAAGGTTGACTGAATGGGTTGGTATACTCCGAGAGGGTCAAATTGGGGTGTCTACAGATGCCCCTCTTTGGCGCATTCTTGGGGAATAAGAGTGCATCAATGAAGTAGACACCCTTCTTCTGAGGTGCCTTCTCGCTTCTTTGGGAAATCACAAGTGTGAACTCGGGAGCTGACATGAAATACTTAGCTTTCTTATCTATCAGTGCAAGCTAAGGATGAGCATTCAGGGGCTCAGTGGTAGCTGTCGAGAGGTATATCCTCATTCGTGGGTGAAAGTGGCATCCCGCTGCATATCGCGACCTGCTGTAAGGAGCAGTCAAACAGAGAGAAATTGATGCAATCGAGGTACCGGGGGGCATCATACGAATGCCCAGAGACAAGGTCAAGTTATCAGATAATATGATGTAATTTAGTGGTGAAAGCTTTCACAAGTCATGTCAGACCGGGCGCGTCGTTGCTCACACCAACGGCGCGTCAGGGGTTCCTTTCCAGTGGACATTTGTGATTTCTCAAAGTGGAGTATACTCGATGTTAAATTTTCGAGGGGAAAGAATGGATTGGAGTGATGAGAGGTGAGAATTTGATAGATAGGAGTTTTAAAAATTTGGGTTTTTAACTTAAGATCAATTCCGTGGTAACATTATAGAAAATGTGATTTCCGAGACATCACTGAGCAGATCCATCAGTATGAGATTTATGGACCCGACCTTTGCTTGGCTGTCAAGAAGACGCTTGGTATGCCGATGCTCCATCTAACCTTCTAACGAATTTTGATGATTGTCTCTTATGGGAAGACTACAGTGACTCACGGATTGGGAGAGACGGGTTTTAAGAACGCTTGACTTAATATTAGCTAACTATATTTTACTTTACAAGAATATCGAGTGGAGGAGAAAATGATACTTACCTGATTTGTCTCGTGATGGAATGTCCAGCTCATGTGATGAGGGACTCGCGATGGGATTGGATAATTGGTGGGCGTCATAATTTCATGGTGGTCGCACGATGGGATATCTGGGTGCACGATGAGAGGTTCGCAACGAGACTTGATATTTGTTGAGTGCGATGGGACGTTGGAGGGGTTCCTCTCATTTTTGGTTTCTGTAATGGCAGGGTCTGGTGATTGCTGGCGCGGGGCCTTGGTGGTTGTCGCGATGAGATATTTGGGGAGTTCAGATTTACTACCTGCTTCTTCATGATAGGACATTGGTGGATCTCCCCTTCTAGTTTGTAGAATTTTGGGCTTAGTAATGACTTGGTTTGGTTTATTGCGATGGGACATTTGCTTGTGATTGGACATTGGTCGAGATTGTCGTCGTGGTGGGACCTTTGAGAGGTTGTTTTTTTTTTTTTCCCGATGGAACATTGGGTTGGGCCTTCCTTTGGTCATGTGGTGTGTGAGGTCACACGGCGGGGTTTGACAGTTATGAGGTTTGTTATGTTTAGTTCTTTCTTTGGCAGATTTTCGGTTATATAATGAGGTTGGGTTGTAGTCATAACGGGATTTGCCTTTGGCGTTTGGTGTGGTGGAGTTTGTTGATGGTGTGCCCATGAGTGTATGGAGGGTGCATACGAGGCAACGCGATGGGGTAGTGTCATGATGGGACTGTCATGGGCGTGTGTGGGATGTCAGCTGCCTTCTCCCTAGTCGATGTGTGGAGTCACGTGATGGGACGAGGGAGAGTGGTTTGGATCGTGGTGGGACAGGTAGTGTTTGTGCGATGGAAATAGTTCGTCTTTTGGTTACTTTGTCCTCGCTCGGGTGTCGTTATTGCATTATGATGGAACTTTTATTGTTTATTTTCTATTTTTCGAGGTCCTGATCGTCAGAGGTGTTTTAGGGCTCAGGTTTCATTTTGGGGGATCTATTTTGTTATTAGGTGTTTTAGTTTTGGGTTTGGAGAACTTTGCTTTTGTCATGGTGAGGGAGTGGGTTCCATGTTTGTTTAAGGTATTTTGTTTTGGTCTTATGTTTGATTTGGCATGACATTTGTTAGAAATGTGTGAATTTGAGTTTCTAGATTAGTGTGATGGGTGTTTTATTGCCATTGGCTTATCTATTTTGTTATGGATTTATTTTTCTTTTAGGGGTAAATGTCTTATGCCTATGGGTTTATTTTAGTTTGTGATGGATTAGCGTTTCTTTTGAGGGGTAAGGTGTCTTGTTTTAATTGAGATAGATGAAAGGGGTTTGTGAATGAGGTACTTGTCATTTTGTGGTGAAGGGGCATTGGTTATAAATAGGTGTTTAGGGGTTGGGCTTTGTTTTGTCATTTTATTATTTTGTTTTGTTTTGTTTTTTTAGTATTTGGTAGATTTTATTTTCTTGATGTCTTTTCTTCCATTTTATTTTGTATCCCATGTATTAAATACTAAGAGCTTTGTAATGGTGGTTTATTTATTTTGAGAATGAGCGGCATTGGCAATGTGGAGTAGTACTCGAAGTCCTACTATGTTGGGGGAGGAGATGGAAGAGTTAAAGGTGGCGGGAAGAAAACCAAGGAAAAGAGCTGGATCAGAGTTCTCGTGATCGGTCCCAATTTCTCCTTGGTATGGTCTGTGGGTCGTCCTTTTGTCAGCCCTTCTTTGAGGGCTATCCAAATCGGCTTTCCATAGGTGTATGCCTTAGATCCTGAGTGGCCTTGTGCAACCGTGGGATTTGTGACGATTCCGTCGCGACGATGCGCTCACTAGTGAAATATTTAGAGTCGCCACCGGGAGCTTTTGTTGTCTCGAGAAACCTAGATCATTTTTATAAGCACTGAAGTGTCACAAATATGACTCTGAATCCGGTCTATGCCAAAGGCTCTTGGGTAGGGGCTTCGGTTATCGATTGGGAAGGGGTTAGGCACCCAATCAACCCACTTAACGCGGTCTTTACTTATGGCCAAAAACAAAATAATATCAAAGAAAAGAAAAAGGCTTCCTCTTGCCCAAAGGGTCTTAAAATCCTATTTGTGCCCCTCTGTTCCTACCAAAAATTCGGCAGCATAACGACACAAATGGGAGGATAGAGGAATAACCGAGAAGGAAGAGGAATAGCGGGGAGAGCCGGAGCTCTCAGGCCCTTGTTGCACCGATGTGGAGCCTTGCGTTTACTTGCTTCAGTGAGCTTTTGAAGGTTTGTATAATAAGAAATGGGGTTCTAACTCCTATGGCTTGATAGCTAAGAGGTAGAGAGGGTAGGCTAGGGGATAACACACCTCTAACGTAGAGCTTTTGGATGAATTGCTAAGGTCTAAAGGGATTTTTAAAGTTCTAGAATTTGTATGGGAATGGTGTATTAGAGGAGAGAGAGAGAATAGATTCCTTAATCTCTTAATTGCAAATTTTTCAAGCCTTTGAAAAGGGAGGGGTGCCTCTCTATTTATAGGAAAAAGAGAGATTAGGAGGGTGTTTAAAAATTAATTTGGATTAACAATTAGGTAATGGACAATTTAAGCTTTCCTAGGGTTTTTAGAGCCTTGAAAAGTGTCAAGAGTTGCTCCAATGGTAGATGATAGGGTGGGGTTTTAAACCACTTAAGAGGTTACACATAGATAGTAAATGGCTGCAACAGAACTAACAAAATACATCCTGAAGGTCAAGATGGTCAACAAGTCAAACTCAAATCTCAAACTTCGAGGTAAAGAACTGGGGTTACTGTTCATATGCCTGGCGCAACTATTAGCTGTGCCAAGCATATGTACAGTAAAATAGTAATGCACAGTGGCTTTGGAAAGTCGACTGCCCGCAGGGAACCACTTTATAATTAGTGCAACTATTAGTTGCGCCAAATCCCTACGGTGTTCACTTGAGTTTACCATTTTACCCTTCGATTTTGGAATGCGATATCTTCTTGTATTCAACTCCGATTGGGGTGATTCTTGGCCTGTTGGAAAGTTAAGGACTTCTACTTTCAATGGTATAAGATTCAATCATAGTAGAAGGTCATAGCTAGACCCGGTGCACCACTCTTCATCTATTTCTCGGGAAAGCTAGGTTTAGGTTTGGAATGGATTCTAAGGGTTCGGGTAAACTCCTAAGCGAGCTAGGGTGATTCCTAAGGGTTTGGAATGGCTCCTAAGGTTTTGAAAAGGTTTGTAAGGGTTCCATACATGCCATCAAAAGCTCGGAAATGCGCCTCTCTCAAAATGTGTCTCGATCGGGCCTTGAGCCAAATTTGAGTGTCTACAGATGCCCCTCTTTGGTATCCGATCACTAATGATCGAATGCCAAAGAAAAGAGACATCCGAAAAGGCTGAAGGTATTACTGATGGGTCCACTACATTCAGAATAAACTTCAAACATCAGATGAGTAACATGATGAGAAAACGAAAGCCCTGTATGTCGAGAAAAACGGTCGTTTCTCAAGGTAATCAGTCCCCAAGCGCTTAGCAACATTACAGGGCATAATCGAGGTAGAAAATTAGTTGCAAAAGCCTAATAGTAGGGAAAAATGGTCACTTCTTGAGATAATTTAAAGGAGTTTGATGTTCAAGGTTCATTCTAAATACAACAGCTTTGTTAGTAAGGAGGGTGATCGACCCACATTCAAAGATAGGCGCAACGCAAGTACACAAGGCTCCACAGTTTGTGTCCAATCATATGAGGCATTGACCACCTCATCTGACTATTCACAGGAGCCCCCACTTCAAGCGGGGTTCGAGGTCTTTGGGCAAACCCATTGATCCCAAAGTTTATTTAGCACGGCTATCCGAGCGGAGCAAATAGAGGTCGCAACACTTTTTGGAAGTATGTGTTATTTTTCCAACATGCCCCAGATCATCATGACCCAGAGTATCTAACCTCAAATGACACAGAACAGATCTGGCCAAAATTGGGTGCCCCCTGAAGGAGGCATCCAATCCTGGTCTTTGCCGATAATGATCTTACAAATCATTTAACTATGCATAAACATGCACCCATTAGGGGCGATAAGCAACAAAGGCGATAGAAGTTTCAACCCTGATCTTGTCTGGGTATAATATATGAGAATAAACGACCATCCTACGGATACCCAGATGTAAGGCATACACTTTACAGGGATATTGTGCCAATACAGGTTTTAACCCTACGAAAATAAGGAAAATGAACCATTCTGCATGCATGTTTACACATAGTTTGATTGACATGTAGTTTCTTTTTCAATAGGTTGGTTTCAACCAACGATTGACCTTTTTGATAAACGAGTTACCCGGACCTCAAACCCCATAGGGTGCACGCCCTGACAGTGCAAACCAAGAGTCCACACCTCTGAAATAGCTCGTGATAAATCTCAAGTTAGACACTCACGTTCCTATGAATCTTCCAACTGTGCGCTCATCATAAAGATTTAGCTGTAGATTCAACCCGATCAAAATATTGACCGTTTGACTAGGATTGACATCGTTGCTCCTACTCTAAAGTAAGATCTAAAAATCTAAGGCGAACCTTAGATTTAGGACATTAATATAGCACAACTGCATTACCGATTAAATATTTACTTTTTATCGCATTGGAACACGCATGTGCGTCCAATCATATGAGGCATAGACCGCCTCATTTGACCAGTTGCGGGTGTCCCTGCTTGAAGTAGGGTTTGAGGTATTTGGACGAACCCAGTGATCTCGAAGTTTATTTAGCACGACTACCCGAGCGGAGCGAATTAGATGTCGCAACACTTTTTGGGAGTACATGCTGTCTTTTCCAAACATATACATTTTTTGTTACTTTATGTTGAAATTTTTTTTTGACCTTTCTTTTTTTGTTTTTGTTTTGTGTTTATCATTTTATGTGATTTTTTGGATTATAAATTATCATTTCATGTGATTTTATCACTTTATCACTTCTATTATTTTATATAAATTATTTTTAGGATTTTTTTTATCCTTTTCTTGTGGATTCTTTTAGATTTTTAAGCTATCATTTTATGGGATTTTTTTGTTTTTTAGAACTATTATTTTATGTGAATTATTTTTGGCTTTTTATGTGTGATCCTTTTATCCTTTTTTAGACTTTTTCACATTTTTTCTGTGTGGGATCGAGATGCCTATTGATCTCGATCCATTTTATTCTAGCCTATTGATCTCGACCCATTTTATTCTAGCACGGCTTCCTGAGCAAGTGGAATGAGGATCGACATACCGTTAGGGAGTCCGTGCATCTACCAGGAGTAAAAGAACGAAGAGAGGGAGGGACCGGGCTATGCAGATGACCTGTACCAGGCCCAAAACCTGACCCATAAGTGGCTGGCGCAACTATTAGTTGTGCCAAGCTAACTAGGGGCTTAAAATAACCTGGCACAACTAATAGTTGCGCCAAGCATGGCTAGGGATCGAATTTAAACTGGCCGAGTTCGGGTAGCAAGTGCATATTTTCAAAAAAAAAAAAAAAGTATTTCTCCCCTTCTCTTCAAATAGAAAACCAGCCTCCCCTAGGGTTCCTTTACATCGCCTCTATGCGTGCCCCATTGTTGGCCTTTGCTTGCGACGATTGATCTCCGCCTCGCGCTAGGTCAAATACCCTGAGTATCCATCTTCAAATAAAACTGAACAAATCTGACCAAAATTTGGTGCCTACCGAAGGAGGTACTTAATCTTGGTCTCCATCAATAATGATCTTATTATCAAACAATTATGCAAAAATATGCACTCATCAGGGGTAGATAAAACAAAGGGGAATGAAAGTCTCGACCCAAAACCCGTCCGGGTATAATTTACGAGAGCAAACGACCATCCAACGGATACCCAGACGTAAGGCATACACTTTACAGGGATACCGTACAAATGCAGGTCTTAAGCCTGCACCCTAAAATGAGCCGTTCAGAATGCATATTTGAACATAGTCATTCGATAGGTAATTTCCTTTTTGAGTGGTTGGTTTTAGCCAACAATTGACCTTCCTCTGAGGAATCTGAAGCTTAAGACACTTAAGTTCACATGAATCCAAAAACAGAGCACTTAGTTCGAAGATTTAGGAGTGGAATCAACCTGATCGAAATATTGACCGCTTGATCGGGATTGACATAGTTGCTCCTACTTCAAAGTAGGATCCAAGGTGAACCTTAGACTTAGGACATTGATTTGGCACAGCTGCGTTGCCGATAAAATATTGACATTCTACCGCGTTAGAGCACGCATGTACGTGGCTGTGCATGGGGAAAGTACCACAAAAATATGGCTATCTTTTTTCTCTTTAAAAAAAAAAAAAATAATAATAATAATAATAATAATAATAATAATAATAATAATAATTTTCTTCCCTTCCTTTTTTTAATTGACTGGACGTCGGTGGTGAGATGCTTCATCTAATATGTCCATCGCCGAGAGATCGCTTGTTTCGAGGCTTCGGACCTTCTGAAGTTCCTACACATCTCGAGAAAACGTCAGTCCCTTTTTTGTTTATATACAAAAAAATACATCCTAATAGAAGGAGAGTCAAACTTTTACCTCTATTATATTTTTTTTTCATTTTTCAAGATCTATATATATATATATACATATTTTTTAGATTTTTTTATTTTCAAAGATTTTTTTGTTCTTTTTCTTGAGATGGATGTATGATGTTGTGCATATGGAAAAGAGTAGAAATATATACAATTTTTTTGTATTTAGATTTTTCTTGATTTTTTATTATTTTTTGACTTTTCTTCCTTCTTCAACTTTTTTTGTGATGCCTTATCAGTGAGGCAAAGTAACAGGTCCCTTTTGAGACGGGATGTGCAAAGTCTTGGGCACAACAATGGGAAAGGAAAGTCTATTATCTTTATCAAAAAGTAGTCTTTCCGCCCTGGTGCGTAAAGTGTGGGCATGGAAAATGGAAAAGGAAAATCATTATCTTTGACAAAAGGGGCCTTTCGCCCTCTCCTTTATTCTTTTTTTTGTTTCGTTTGATACCTCAATCATAGGGTGAGATCTTGGGTCCCCTTTTGAGCATTGTCGCACCTTTTTAAGTGGTCAGATCCAGGTGAGTTTCAGCAGCTTTACCAAGGCTGAAAGGTCAATCCCTTTGCATTGAGTCAAACCTTTCTCCTTACCTTGAGTCATACGTTTGGAAAAATAGTTTCACTAAGGAAATTCTGGTCGGGGCTCGATTTGAACTAACATGAGCGGCCTAGTCGGAAAAGGGGTTTTAGGGAGAGTAACAAAAAGGGCTCCTCCAACATCAATCTTATCAATCAATTCCAACCTTTCTTTTTCAACAAATTTTTTTTCCTTTCCTTTCCTTTCCTTTCCGTTACTCACAATGTCCAAGGTGGATTTGTTGTGCCTGTTTTGCCCTCTTTTTACCCCTGGTGCCCTCTCGGGTTTTCACCATGTCCATGGGTTTAGCTATCTTATCCCAAGCGCTCTTTTGGCTTTCACCTGATTCGCACAAACTCACTATTTTTACCCGTACCACCCTTTCGAGTTTTCACCACATCCATCTTGCTTTGAGCTTGTATTTTTATTTTATTTTCTTTTTATTTCTTTCATTATTTTTTCAAAAGCCACGACATAGACGTCGATTCCGTCATAGCCGATCGGATGGGGTTCTGGTATCGTCTCACAACTCGTCTTGCGTTGACTTAACAAATACTATGACTGCTTGTGAACCTAAAAGAAGGGGCTTTCTCCAGGGTGTAGCTTGGCCATGGATCAAGTTAGGATTTGAAGGTATGCTAGGCTAAAAAGGGTTTTCTTGATATGGTTTCAATTTTTCATAACATGCTTCCTTCCTTGGGGGATTTTACTGTACATGCCCCATAATTCTTCCATATATTTTTTCTTTTGTCTTTGTTTTATCTCTTTTTGAGGTTTGGCTTTTCCAATTTTTTTAGATTTTGATTTTACTTTCTTCTCTCCCTCTTTTTTTTTTGGTATATGTACACACTTTTTATTTTTTTGAGGAGGGGGTTTATTGAAAGAAGGGCTCAGGCTCAAATGGGATACCAAAGGGTATCATCATTTTTAGGGATACTTTTTGGCTACTGTGCTCGAAATGATGGCCTCTTTTGGGTGGTTCTTAAGCAGTCATATATCTGTTTCACCAATACTTACCATATTGTGATAGACTAAGCATAGAACCGTTAGACATATCCAGCATTGATGGGCTCAGGAGGATGATCTCCGTCCATGGTGGCGAGGCAGATGGTGTATCCCGGTAGCTGTTCTCGGATGACGTAAGGTACCTCTTAGGTCGGCTTGAATTTCTCTCTCAAATCGACGTGAAGGGATGGGAAGATCTTCAGCACAGTGTCTCCTATCTTCAGATCTTGACCGTGGATACGGTTATTATAAGCGTGTGTGATTCGCCCCTGGTAAACTTGAATATGACACAAGGCTAGGAGTCACTTCTCATCCAATAAGTTCAATTGTTCAAAGCGGGATCTCTCTCTCTCCACTTCGTGTAAGCCTAATTCCATGAGAATTCAGAGCGAGGGTACTTCAACTTCTACCGGTAGGACGGCCTCGGTTCCATACACAAGAGAGAATTGTGTTGCCCCTGTAGCGGTACAAATCAATGTTTTGTAGCCCCATAAACCAAATGGCAGCACTTCGCTCCAATCTCGGTAAGTGACGACCATTTTCTTGAGGATGCGAATGACTGTCTTGTTTGCAGCTTGCATGGCTCCATTAGTTTGAGGCCGATAAGGGGACGAGCGATGGTGCTTGATTTTGTATTGCTCGTAGAAGGCTCAGATGCGCTTATTCATAAAGTTTGTGCCATTGTCCGTGATGAAATGCTTGGGTACTCCAAATCAGCACACAATATTATTTTTAAGAAACTTCTTGACGTGACTAGCAGTGATGTTGGCATATGACGCTGCTTCTACCTACTTGGTAATATATTCAACGGTGACGAGGATGAACCGATGTCCGTTTGATACTTTTGGATTAATCATTCCGACGATGTCAAGGCCCCAGGTAGCAAATGGCCAAGGAGTGGCCATGCAGTATAGATCGATGGCAGGAGCATGTATCAGACTAGAGTGTTCCTGACATTAATAGCATTTCTAAACATGTTTATAGCAATCTGATTCCTTAGTGGTCCAAAAGTACCCTTGCCATAGAATTTTCTTAGCGAGCATGTGACCGCTGACGTGGGCACCGCATACTCCCTCGTGGATCTCTCTCATGATGTTGATCGCTTCACTTTTTGTAAGGCACCTGCGCAAGATGTTGTTGTATGATCGCTTGAAAAGCCATTCCCCACAAATGACGTAGCCTGCCACTAAACATTGAATGGTTTGTCGGTCCGTATTAGACGTACCCTCTGGGAAAGTTAGTGTCTCGAGGAAATTTTTAATATCTCAGAACCAAGGTGGCTCATCATTAAGCTTTATAGGTTCCTCAATTTGGAGGCAAAAGACTGGCTCATTCCTTTGCTCGATCATGATCGGCTTCATCTCAGCACCATACGGGATTTCTATCATTGATGCCAATGTTGCTAGTGCGTCTACAAAGCGATTTTTTATTCGTGGGACATATGAGAATGTCACGTCTTAGTAGTAAGCTATCAGATCCTCGAGGTGCTCATGGTAGGGGATCAGTTTCTCTTCTTTTGTTTTCCAATCTCCATTCGTTTGGCATATGATCAACTGTGAATCACCAAACACTCGGAGGTGAGTTATATTTAGATTGAGAGCTGCCCGTAAACCAGCGACACAAGCTTCATACTGGGCCATGTTGTTAGTGCAAGGAAAGTTGAGTTTGATAGAGACTGGTACGTGAGATCCTTTTGGCAAAATTAGAATGGCGCCAACTCCCTGACCCTCAGCATTAGTTGTTTCGTTGAAGTGCTTTACCCATGATTCTTCTACTTCTTCTGTATCGTCTTTCGTCATGAACATGATGTCCTCATCGGGGAACTCAGTTCTCAAGGGTTCATAATCTGGAAAAAGATTTTCAGCAAGATTATCAGTGAGTTCTTGCCTCTTGATCAACTTATGAGTGACATATGTGATGTCAAACTCGAAAAATAAAAGCTGCCATCGTGTGGCTCATCCAATGAGAGTTGGCTTTTCGAACTAGTATTTTAATGAGTCCATTCGGGCCAAAAGTAGAATGGCTTGGGATAGCAAGTAATGGCAGAGCCTCTGAGTAGCCCATACAAGAGTCAAGCATGCTTTATCCAGATGAGAATAGCGTGTCTCATAATCAGTAAACTTCTTGCTCAGATAGTAGATGGCCTACTCTCTTTTTCCGTCTTGTCATGCTGCCCTGAGACACATCCCATCAAAAATTTTGGCATAGAGAGATACATCAGGAGTGGTCTCCTTGGCTCAGGTGGTACCAAAATAGGTGGGTTAAGGAGGTAGCTTTTGATTTTATCGAACGCTGCCTGATAATCATCATTCCATTTAATGGGCAAATTCTTCCTTAGTAGCTTGAAGATCGGCATGTAGATTCGAGTAAGTTGTGCAATGAATTGACTGATATATTGTATTCTGCCCAAGAACCCCCTAACCTCTTTCTCGATAGATTGTGGTGGCATTTCAATGATTACTTTAACTTTGACTGGGTCAACCTCGATCCCTCTCCTGCTAAAGATGAATCCCAACAGTTTTCCAGACATAACACCAAATGCGTACTTCTATGGATTCAGATGTAACCTGCATTTTCTCAAACTCTCAAATAGCTTTTGAAGGTTTACCAAGTGATCGCTTTACTCCGGTGACTTGCCTATCATATCCTCGACATATACTTCAATTTCTCGGTGCATCATGTCGTGAAATAGCACAGTCATAGCTCTCTGGTATGTTGCACCGGCATTATTCAGCCCAAATGGCATGACTTTGTAGTAAAAGGTTCCCCAAGGAGTGATAAATGCCATCTTCTCTCAATCTGCCTGCGCCATCTTAATCTAATTGTATCCTGAGAATTCGTCCATAAAAGAAAGCATCCCATACTTAGCAGTGTTATCGACCAAGATGTCGATGTGTGGCAATGGGAAATCATCTTTCGGGCTTTCCTTGTTCAAATTTCTAAAATCAATGCACATGCGGACTTTTTCATCCTTCTTCGGTACATGCACAATATTGGCTAGCCACTGCGGGTACTTAGATACCATGAGGAATCCCACATCATACTGCTTGATGACCTTGTCCTTGACTTTCAACATCCACTCAGGTCAGAGATGCCTCAGCTTTTGCTTAACAGACTTCATATCAGGGTAGAGTGGCAACTCATGCTCCACTAAATTGGTGTCTAGACCAAGCATGTCCTTGTATGACCAGGCAAAAATGTCTTGGTATGACCGAAGAAATTCGATCATGCTTTTTATTTCTTTGGGAGATAGAGACGTTCTGATTTTGGTAATTTGGGGAATCTCCTCAGTCCCTAGATTAACGTCCTTAATTTTTTTAACAATGGGGGTAGGGCCATGCTCAAATTTGGCAAACCAGTCAAGGAGCTCATGGGGGAGTTCCTCCAAAGGGATATCCTCGTCCAGACTCATAAATCCTACCTCTTCTTGTATTTCTACAAGAAAGGGATCGATTTTACGTGGGACGGGTATTTCAATTAAGGCATCTTTTTGTGGGATTTTATTTAGAATTTTAAATGATAATATTTTTGGACTTTGTATTTTTTTAATATTTTTAGAATTTTTATTTTCTTCGGAGACGGACCCTTGGCAGCACGAGTCTATGTATATACAAGGATTTGCCTGCCAAGGGATTATTTTACTTTTTATAGGTTGTTTTATTTTGGGAAATGGGTACCAAATCTTAGGCCACTCCCCGCTTTCAGGGTTTGGTGCAAAGATGCCCGATTGCTAACCTGCGAGGCCGCTCCTTCACCATTTTGGATGAAGGGTGCTGACTGAAATGGCTCTTCGAAGTCAGCCTCCATCATGTTGATCCCCATTTCATCTGAGATGATATCTTTAAACGTTCACACAGTTTTGTGGTGAATCACCATAGGGGGAGTTTTTATAGGTACGGGCCATTGCTCCTCAAAGAGGGATAATGCGGCCAAGTCTATCTCTAGGCTGGGAAGGGTGATGTGGGGATTGGTGGGGTGAATCGGTGTTGTGGGCTTGTGTGGGGTTAATCGGGTTACCCCATTCCATTCAATCTTTTTAACCTCGACACTCAAAATGAATTTCTGATATGAGTCCTGGGGCGGGGTTTCTCCTCTATGTGGATCCCCTAGCTTTTGCAGTTGTCATTGTGCGAGCTTTTTCTTTAGCCTCTCGCACTTCTTCCGTGGCCTTGTAACCTAGCCCAAAACTGACTTTTTGGCCCCCCTTAGTTGTGACGAGCTCTCTTCTACCTTACAGTTTGGGCTCTAGTCCTCTTCCTTTTTGGTAGCCCCACTTTTGGAGCTTGGCCACTGCTGCTACCATTCTACCTCTGATTCTTGGAATGATGCGCTCGATGGGCTCCGAGAGTATCGTCAATACTTCGTATTCGAGACTATGGAGGTCAACATCCTCAGCGGTGTGTGGTACATCCAATACTTTGGGTTTTTCTATGATGTTGGTGGCCCTCTCTTTCTCACTGTGCCCCTCACCGATGATTATGATGATCTTATGTCCAGATGCAAACTTGAGCTTTTGGTGATGTGTGGAGGGGATCGCTCCTACTTCATGAAGCCACGGGCGCCCTAACAACAAATTAAATGAGGATTTGATGTCCATCACTTGAAACAATATGGAGGAGGTCATTGGCCCAATCAACAGCTCAAGGTCAACTTCTCCCATCATCTCTCTTCGTGTGTTATCGAAACCTCTGACACTAGTTCATGTGGGTGTTAGCATGCAAGGATCTACCCCAATTTTGGTGGTGGTTCTCAGTGGGCATATATTTAATACAGACCCATTATCAATCAAAACCAAGGGAATTATCATATTTTTGGACTCAATAATTATATTTAAGGACTTTGAGTGACTTCCTCCTTACTTTGGTAAATCGGCACCCAAAAATGAAATAGCATTCGGAGCCATCACTTAACCAATTATCTGCCCAACTTCATCCGGGATAACTTGGAGTGATACATACTCATTCTTTAACACCCCCATTAATGCTTTGAAATGGAGTGGGGACGTCATCAATAGATCCCATACAGTAATATGGGCAGGCATTCTTCTCAGCTGAGTCTCTAGTATATGTTCTCGGCTCATTTTCTCAAAGGGATTCATTGCTCTATCTTTCTTTCCCTTCGGTTGGGCTTATCCTCTTGCTGGTGCTTCTGGCTGCTTCAAAATCTTCTCGGATCGGGTCATAAAGTCCACTGCCACTACTCTGTGGCTATCAGCGTTGACATCGGTTTGCTCATAACTCAGCGAGACCTGATGAGGATCATAGGTTGGTCCTGAAATCTGAAATGGTATAATTGTTGATATCAAAGGTACTTGTACTGTAGGCTCTTGAGGTGTGGGTAACACTTGATTTACTTGGGTGATGGCTGGCTTGGTGGAAAAGTTGGGCCAGATGGGAGTGGTGAAGCTTGAGGGTGGTGGCACTGGGGGAAAAGGAGTAAGGGTAGGCCATTGGTAGCTGATAGGTACTAGCGGAGTGGGTGATGATGTATGGTTGGTATGTATTTATATGCACATAATTGGCAGGAGTGGGTGATGGAAAATAAACCCTAAGATCTAGGGGTTCAGGTCGTGGTGTTGGGCTGGGAAAATAGTTTGATAAATTCAAGGGTTCAATAACCCCAATATTCCTATCTTCACCATTCCTTGGCAATGGTACCACATAGCTCTCCCGATCATTGATGTAATCAGACGGATCAAACTCAAATTCCTCCTCACATTCCTCTACCATACCGATGGTGGGTCTGAGACCTACTCCTTTGGTAGGATGTCTGGGTAATGGCACCTGGTGAATATTCGTGTGATGGTTCACTTGAGAAGGTGCTGGTAGAATGATTTTTCCAACATCGACAAAATCTTAGATTCGCGTGTTTTAACAGAAAGCAGCAATCAGTCGGGTGACCCGGACCCTGAAGAAAATTACAGTGAGTATTAGGGTCATAGTTCTTTGGAATCGGGTGAGGAGGAGGTTGTGATTGATAAATAGTAACTAATTCATTTTCTATTAGTAAAGGTAAAAATACACTTAGAGATTGCCCTAGGGGTGTAAACACTCGGTGGTAGTGTTCTCTCCTCTGCCCAGAGTCATCTGCATTCGTTGTCCCTTCCCTACTCTTTGCATCTGCTCGATTCTAATTGGTGCTGGTGGGGCTGCTTGAAATTGGAACGGAGTTATATTGTCATTGGGCCTGGTGTTGGCAAAGTTCTAGACATCAGCCCTTGTTCTCTTATCGTTCCTCTGTTATGAAAACCTCTTAACCCCACTGGTTCCACTTGGTACATTCTTATTCAAGCAGCCTTCCCTAATAGCGTCCGCACAGCGATTAGCATTCCTTACCAGATCAGCGAAGCTGGACTGCTGCTAGTACACTAAAAAATTCGAGATTACTGGCAGGGTATTTGTGGAAATCATTTTGATTTGTTCATCATCAGGTATCCTATTCCTAATCTGAGCTGCCAGTGGTCTCCAACACCACAGATAATCGCTGAAGGTCTCATTCGAGTTCTGCTTCAAGCGGGTCAAATCTGACTTATGCGGTTCAATGTCTATATTATAGACATTTGTTCCTAGAATAAGTGTGTCAAGTCCTTCCAAGTTTTCATCATAGATGGTTCCAAAGATGTGAACCATCTCAGGGCCGGACCGGTCAAACTTTTCTGAAAGACCTTTATCAATAGTCTTTCATCCCCTCCATATTAGCACATGTCCCCACAGTAGGACTTGAAGTGTACAATAGGGTTGTCGGTGCCATTGTACTTGTTAAAAGCTGGCATTTTAAATTTAAGAGGCAAGGGGACCTCAGCAGACAAACATAAATCTGTGAAGTCCGTGACATAGATTTCAACACCACCCATTTTCAACAATTTCTTATGTATTTTGTCTAACTACTCTTTCAACTGCTCTGACTCCTTAGATATGGGGGACTCTTTCTCTGCAGTTGGTTGGACTTCACTTTTGGCTACCAGAGGTAGGAAATAATAGGAAGAGGGTTAAGGCTGGTTAGAGCCCCAACATAGGCTCCACTGTTTCTTATCTCATCCTCTTCATACTGCTGGTCTATATAAGGTGTAGTGAGGGAGGGATTCTCTTATTGATGCTGCATGGATTGGGTGGGAATGACATGAACGGGGGTTGGGTGAGTCCATTAGGGATAAGGGAAGGTTTGTTGGGTAATTGAATGAGTGGGAATCAGAATTTGGAGTGGGACCTGATGAGGCCATTGGGC
The DNA here is from genome assembly GCA_021018995.1 of Chloranthus sessilifolius. NCBI lineage: Eukaryota > Viridiplantae > Streptophyta > Magnoliopsida > Chloranthales > Chloranthaceae > Chloranthus > Chloranthus sessilifolius. The sequence continues at coordinate 72,822,738 of CM037592.1, read as the reverse complement.
CTGGGGAAAGGCTTGAAACTGACTTTGGGATGTTGGGATATGGGAGTTGTGGATGGGTGATGTTCTGGGGAATTGTGAAGGGTATGGGTGTGAGGCTCTAAGGTTTTGCTGGGCTTGGGTTTGGGCCATGAAGCCTTGGGTAGGTTGGGCCACAAAGCCTTGGTCATGATAGGTTTGGGCCATGGGCCATTGATGGGTTTGGGTCATGGGCCCTTGGTGGGTCTGGGCCATGGGCCCTTGATGGGTCTGGCCCATTGGACTTTGGTGGGTCTTGCCCATTGGGCCTTGTGGGTCAGGTCCATGGGCCTTTGGTAGGTCTGGGTCATGGGCCCTTGATGGGTCTGTCCCATTGGGCCTTGGTGGGTCTGGGCCATGGGGCCTTGGGACATGTGAGGAATGGGGGTTTGGGCCATGGGCCTTAGGATATGTGGGTAGTGAGGGCTTAAATGGTATGGATGATGGGTGGTTGATGGGGGCCTTGGGGGAGCGAGGCATGGAGGCTTGATAGGGGATGGGATGGATCCATGAATGTATCGACCCGTAAAGCTTCCTCATTCTTCCCCTACGGGATGACAGAGGATACGATAATGTCGTTGTCAACACCAATGAAGACTCTATGTTTAATTTTAAATTTAATTTTTTTGAATTTTTGTAAGTGAAAAGAAATGAGGATTCTGGGGCCTTTTGAATTCCCTTCTCGGGTGGCTCTTGTACCCTAAATAGGTCACGCAATAATGGTTTTGAAGCGCTTCAAAAGAATCAAAGGGAAACCCCTTGATCTATTAAAGGCACAAAAACCAATGCAAATGACCTGATCCCCCGAAACAAATCAAAGAGAAGTCACCTTCTTTTGACCAGCGAGGGCATATTGGGTGTCAAAAGTTGCGGGGCCTAAACAGAGGCACTAAACACACTAACCAGGGTGTTCGGGGGGTGAAATAGGCCACAGATCGGAAGAACCAACTTGGCGCAACTATTTGTGGCGCCAGAGCAAAAGTTCCATATTTAAAGTTGGCGCAACTAATAGTTGTGCCAATGTACTTTTGGGACATTTTGCATTGGCACAACTATTAGTGGCGCCAGAACAAAGTGGTTCTCCCGATTGCTTGATAGCAGCAAACTCAATCTGAAATGGGTCTCCAAACTGGCTTTTTGTGGAAGCTAGGCTTTCGAGGACTGATTGTTTATATGATCCTCTCTCTTCCTTACCAAACCTAAGGGTTTTAGGACAAATTGGGTTCACTATCGCTCTCTTTTTCTTAGGTTTTAAGCTTGGTAACGAGAAGGTTACCCACCCGATATACCTCAAGTGCAAGCACTTTTCTCAAGTACTAGGTGTGTTGGAACATTTTCAGATCATCACCACTAGGGGCTGCCGCCGTACTAAAATTCAGGTGTTTGTATGTGTGCCTAAATAACCCAACCCTTTAAAAATCTACCCCGCAAAAATTAATTTAAATCCTTTTTATTGGTTCAATTTTATTTTTCACTTTAAGGAAATTTTCTTAAGTTCAAAGACCGGGGGTGATGATCCTGTGCCACCTCTACGGGCCAGCGTTCACTGGCAGAATATGATTGCGGAATTAAAAGCACAAGTAGGCCCACCAAACGGCTAAGGCACTTGAAATGACGAAAATATAAGGAATTTAAATGACAATGCACAAGTAGACCCACCGATTGGATAAGGAGCTTGAAATAACAGAAACATAAATAAATTGAAAGACAATGCGCAAGTAGGCTTGCTAAACGGCTAAGGCTCGTAAATGACGTAAGAGTAGGGGGAAGTAAAATGACCTAATCGAAGGGGTGAGTGAAAAAAAAAAAAAAAAATAACAATAAAAGGGTTAGTAAATCCAAAAATAAGAGGTCAAATTCAAGGGGAAGCTCTACTAACCACTCCCCAGCAGAGTCGCCATCTATGCAACCATGGGATTTGTGACGATCCCATTACGGCGATGCGCTCACTAATGAAATATTTAGAGTCGCCACCCAGAGGTTTTGGTGCCCCGGGAAACCTAGATCATTTTTATAAGTACCGAAGTGCCACAAATATGACTCTAAATCTAGTCTATGCCAAAGGCTCTTGGGTAGGGGCTTCGATTATCGATTGGGAAGGTATTAGGCACCCAATCAACCTACTTAACGCGGTCTCTACTTATGGCTAAAAATATATATATATAAAAGAAAAGAAAAAAGTTTCCTCTTATTCAAAGGGACTTAAAATCCTATTTGTGCCCCTCTGTTCCTACCGAAAATTCGGCGGCGTAACGATACAAAAGAGAGGATAGAGGAATAACCAAGAAGGTAGAGGAATAGAGGGGAGAGTCGGAGCTCTTGGGCTCTTGTTGTACCGATGTGGAGCCTTATGTTGGCTTTTTCCGATGAGCTTTTGAAGGCTTGTATGATGAGAAATGAGGTTCTAACTCCTATGGCTTGATAGCTAAGAGGTAGAGAGGGAAAGCCAGGGGGTAACACACCTCTAATCTAGAGCTTTTGGATGAAATGCTAAGGTCTAAAGGGATTTTTAAAGTTTTGGAATTTGTATGGGAATGGTGCACAAGAGGAGAGAGAGAGAAGGGATTCCTTAATCTCTTAATTGTAAATTTTTTCAAGCCTTTGTAAAGGGAGGGGTGCCTCTCTATTTATAAGAAAAAGAGAGGTTAGGAGGGTGTTGAAAATCTAATTTGAACTAACAATTAGGTAATGGGCAATCTAAGGTTTCCTAGGGTTTTTAGAGCCTTGAAAAGTGTGAAGAGTTGCTCCAATGGTGGATGATAGGGTGGGGATTTAAACCACTTAAGAGGTTGCACATAGATAGTAAATGGGTGCAACAGAACTAGCAAAACACACCCCAAAGGTCAAGATGGTCAATAAGTCAAACTCTAATCTCAAAATTTGAGGCAAAGAACTAGGGTTACTACTCATATGCCTGCGCAACTATTAGTTGCGCCAAGCATATGTACAGTAAAATAGTAATGCACATTGGCTTTGGGAAGTCGACTGCATGCTAGAGACCACTTTATAACTGGCACAACTATTAGTTATACCAAGCCATTTCTAGGGGGAACTGGGTTGGCGCAACTATTAATTACGCCCAATCCCTAGGGGGTTCACTTGAATTTACCATTTTGTCCTTCAATTTTAGAATGCGATATCTTCTTATATTCGGCTCCGATTGGGGTGATTCTTGGCCCATTGGAAAGTTGAGGACTTTTACTTTTCAATGGTATGAGATTAAATTATAGTAGAAGGGTACAACTAGTCCTGGTGCACCACTCTTCATCCATTACTCGGGAAAGCTAGGTTTAGGTACGGAATAGGTTCTAAGGGTCGGGATGGGTTTCTAGGGGTTTGGAGAAAAGGATCTAAGGTGATTCTTAAGGGTTTGGGATGGCTCCTAAGGTTTCAAAAAGGTTCCTAAGGGTTCCATACATGTCATCAAAAGCTCGGAGATGCGCCTCTCTCGAAATGTGTCTCGATCGGGCCTTGGGCTAAATTTGGGTGTCTACAGCCTTTTTATGAGTCATTCTTTCTTTTTCGATGGTTCAGGGTTTTGAGATGTTGCCACTTGATCGTGTGACTTAAAAGATTGCATCATAAGCAGCATCTCAAGGAGAAAAAGAGGCGATAATGAGATTCATGTTAGAACTCGTTCAATGTATGCTTCCTCTTAGGGGCATCTCCGTCATCTCTCCCCCTCTTGTGGACTACTATTCGGGCAGCTTTCCCCGAGCGTTCGCGGGATCATAAGTCTTTGAGTGTTTATCCTAAGTTCAAATTCATCTTTCATTTTGGACTTGTATACTCAGGGGGTATGCCCCTGGTGTAACTTGTAATAATTTTGTCCTATAAAAGTGAATTTATTTATCATCATGTTTGTGACTGTGTTTTGAGTTTCTTAAATACTAGCTTAGTTTGATTTGGTTTGGTTTTGGTTTGGCCCGATCTAGTTTTTGTTGGTGTGTTCAACGGTTAAGTTCGAAGTGCGTGTGAAAGGGGTAAGGTTTTTTTTTTCTTATTTTTTTGTAGTTTTTGGAGTGTGTACAATGGGCGTAAAGTGTATTCGGGGTGGTATAGTGTATGTTTTGTAAGTTTAGGTTGTAGGTTTTGTCGTAAGGGTGATTAACTTTTTAGTTTTGGTCTCTGGCCCCTACTGGTCGGACGTGTATATATTTTTGGTCTATAATTGGGGAAATCTGCATAGGCTTGATGGTGTGAAATTTAATTTTGTGCCGGTTTGGTTGCACGTGATTGAAGGGTTAGTCGACTCATTCCGCGTGTCAGGGGTTGTGTGTAATAAGATTTCTCGTGGCCATAGTTGCGTGGGATTGAGAAGTCAGGCGTTAACTAGCGCAGACTTTCAGGCGTATGTTTGGATTTCGCGTGACACACTTGTCGCATGTTTCATATTCCGTGTGGGGGGGCATGCGTGAGATTGGATTGTCACATACATGGGTCGGCGGGGGTTCACGTGAATAGATTTGTGTGTGTCTCTAAATCTGTGTGATGATGATCATGCTTAATTGAATTGTGCGCCAAGTGTTCTACCGTAAGTGGTTGAGAACCTATGTATTCGTGGGGTATTTTCAAATTTCTTCATTCCTTTCTTTCTTCTTCTCTCTGCTAGTGGTCCAAGGTCCGATGTCTCTTCTTCCCTTCTTCGTAATTTTGCGTGATCTTCATCCTAGGGTGACTCCAGATGACGGCGTGACTTGGAAGTACCGTTATAGTCGAAGGGAGGTGTGTTAGAAACACCGTCGTAGTCGAGGTGATCGGCCGGCCAGGGATTGGAAATATAAAATTTTTAAGAAATAGAAAATTAATTTTAGGAATTTATGTGAGGTTTAAACCAATATTTCTACTAGTTTTTAAATTAAAATATATATATAAATAAAAAAAAATAAAAATTTAGAAATTAAAAATGTCCAAATATATATATATATATAAAGTAAATTTTTTTTTGAATAAATCTTTGTGAGGTTTTATTATTATTGGTCTTTGCAATTGTTCAAACTCTTGGTGTCTAGACCATTGCATGTACACTAGATCATCCATAGAGAAAACTTTAGAGCCTTTGAATTATGAGATAGAGCATACCTGTCACTTGCATCACAAAGAGACTAGGTTGAAACAGCCGCAATGGCTGAAAATTGAGAGATCCCGCATGACAATGCCAAGGAACCAACCCTTAGGGAACTGTTTGCCCCTATCAAAACCAATACCCCTTCTTACATTACCTATACCACTACAAACAATAGTCGTTTTCAAATACGAACTAATGTGATTCAGATTCTTCCTATTTTCCATGGTATGGAAAGGGAAGACCCTTGCATGCATATCAAAGATTTCTTAGAGGTCTGTTCTATAGTGTATCAAAATTTGAACGAAGAATTTGTGAGGCTACGTTTGTTTCCTTTCTTTTTAAAGGACAAGGCTAAAGCTTGGCTGAATTCCCTCCCAACCTGATCAATAGCTTCATGGGATCAACTGGTTAAGAAATTCTTGTTAAAGTTCTTTCCAATGGCCAAAACCAGCGCTCTGAGGTGCATAATTTGTGATTTTATGCAAGAAGAGGGCGAAAAATTTCATGAAGCATGGGAGAGATTCATGGATCTGTTGCTTAAGTGCCCACACCATGGGTTCACTAAATGGAGGTTAGTCTAATACTTCTATAACAGATTGGATCAAACTAATCGGCATTTAATTGAGTCGATGAACATTGGACGATTCATAGGACTCACTGAAAATGAATTCTATGATTTCTTAGAACAATTAGCCGAGAATTCTCAGCAATGGGATTTAACGAAGAGCCGAGATCAACCAAGTAGGAGTCGGGATCAACCAGGTAGTTCGACCACGAAGGGAGGTTTGTATGTGATCAAGGACACACCTGCCCTCAGGGCAAAAGTGGAATTTCTCATTCAGCAAGTCGAGAATTTGCAACTGAAAAAGAATGGGAGTGTTGCGAATGTTCAAATTGAACCATGTTCATTTTGCGCTAGCCCGATGCACACCAGCGATTTTTTACCTTCAATGTAAAACCATTCTGAAAGTTCCTTGGAACAGTTAAATGCATTGAACAACTATAGACGCAATGTTGGAAACAGTTTTTCTAAGCATTACGACCCGGGTTGGTAGAATCATCTGAACTTCTCATGGAGGCAGGATTCACAGCAATCCCATGGAAGAGGATAGGGGATGAACTTTTATCCCCAACAAAACTTTAATCAAGGATAGTTTCAACAACATCAAGGTGGTATGAATCATTACCACTAGAATCAGATGACCCAATCCGAGCAGCTTGCCCAAAATTTTCAACCCTCACAACCATTGATTGGACATCAGAATCAACAGGCGCAAATGTTCCCACCACCTGGATTCCATAATCAATCAGGGAACAAAGTGTCACCCCTTTCTCAGAATCAGTATCCACATGCTGATGACCTGATGAAAACTTTAATCCAAACAACAACTTCCTCAGGAGATCCAAATGGATCAACTAGCTACACATCTCTATGAAAGGGAAAAGGGGACATTCCCAAGTCAGCCCACACCTAACGCAAGAGGGCAGTTGGCCATTGAACAGTTGCCGACCTCAACACAAGAGGGGAATCACCAACAAATAAAAGCAATCATGACCTTGAGATCTAATAGGCAGATTGACATCAAAGTTAAAATGACAAAGGAGGAAGAGATTCAAGAATCTGAAGATCAGATTGAAAATGTAGCAAATAGTGAAAAAGAAGTGAAAAAGAAGGGAAAGGAAAAGGAAGAAAATGTTGAAGAAAATGGTTTTATACCTAAGGCCCCTTATCCTCAGAGATTGGTGGCACCTAAAAGAAAGCGTGATCTGGATGGTATCTTAAAAGTCTTCAAACAGTTGAAGATCAATATTCCATTCCTTGACACCATTCAGCAGGTGCCAGCCTATGCAAAGTTTTTGAAGGATTTTGTCACGATAAAGAGAAAGACCAATGTTCCAAAGAAGGCTTTCCTGCCTAAGCAGGTGAATTCGGTACTCCAATCTAGACTCCCCATCAAGTATAAGGACCCTGGGTATTGATATGTGCTAAAATATGACTATATTTAGCACCCTAATATCTATACTTAGCCATCTGATAAAAGCAATCTGACAACTATTACTTAGTCTTAGTGGTTTCAGTTGTTCTCGATCGTTGGATCTTGCAAGAGCATAAAAGAGCATAATTAAAGACAAAATGGAAGCATTAAACCATGAAGTCAATGAAAACATCAAAATCCGTGAGATAACTGATTGGTCTAGCCATGGCTAAGAGAAATGAATATGTCACATATCATCATCAATCGAATGAATTTCATATATCAATCGATTGAGTTTGATGACAACTGTTTCCCTCTCAAATTCGAATTTAAATTCAATCGATTGATTTCAAATTCGATTAAGCCTGCCAAAATTTAGATTTTTAATTCAATCAATTGAATTTCATAATTCAATCGATTGACCTTTAAATGGCAACTTTCAGCCCGTGCCCTATAAAAACAAAGGAACGTTTAGGGATTTGGGGGGAGTTTTAGCTTAGCTTTTATTTTTTTATTTTCTTAAGAAATTTTCTAGTTTTCTTTTTAGCTTTTTCCATTTTCTTGGTCTAGGTTTTAGATTAGTTTAATTTTGGCATTTGAAGAAAGATTGTAACGGCTGGATTAAAACTTTTGTGGATTTTATGGAGCATTTACACGGTATTTTAATGTTGTTTTCAGTTTTTATCTTCATTGGGTTATTTAATTCAGTTATGTGTGGCTAGATCTTTCTTGATGATGGGGATCTAATGAATCCCATCTGAGGGTCTTATTTATAATTCTAGATCTATGGTTGGAATTTGTGCTTTACGATGCTCTAGATTTTAATGCTTATTTGTTCCTGATCTCTGTAAACACCAATCACCATTCTAAGATATGAGATTTAGTTATGCTCTTCCCATGATGTCCGATATGTGATTAGGAGTTTACACCGGGTTCTTTATTGCTAAAATTTGTGGCATTTATTTATCGTCATTGGAGATCTCTTTTACTATGAATGTTTTTCCCATTTCTTTTGCGACATTTATTTATTTTCATTGGAAATCAATCTCTTTTACGATGAATGTTTTGCCCATCTCGTTTGCAGTTTTGGAAGAACAATAATCTCGTTATTATTGAAAAGTTTTTATGTTCCATCTTCCATAAATTACCAATTGGTTTCGGTGTTTATGAGTTGTGCGTTGTTTGGATTCCAACCGGTTAGATCTATGATTATAAATAGTGAACCAAGGATGGGAGGAATTAACATCCCAGTCCTCTCTTTTAATTTTCATTTAATTCCTTTTCATTGCTCAATCTTTTATTCTCATCATTCTCTTGAAAAGAGGAAAAGGAAAAGCAAATAAGGTAGAGGAGTAGAGGGGAGAGCCAGAGCTTTGGGCCCTTGTAGCACAACTGTGGATCCTTGCGTGAGAGCGTCCTTTAGCTTCCTAGAGCAAATGGTTAGAGAAATAGGTCTTGATCTCTTAGGCTAGGGAGCTAAGAGATAGGAGAAGAAGGCTAAGGGGTAGTTCTAGCTGAATCTCAAGGATTGATTGTGCGAAATGGGATCTAAAGAGCGAAAAGGGGTGCTGAAATTTTGAGGGGTGTATGCTGGAAAATTGAGATGGAGCTCACTAATATTTTCTCTCTCTTTGGAAAATTTTGAAGCCTTTAATTAAGGGGGGGTGGCTCTCCATTTATAGAGAAAGGGAGGATTAGTGAAGGATTAAAGGGGCTAATTGGTTTAGCAATTAGGTAATAGGGATCTAAGGTTTTCTAGGTTTTTTAGGGCTTAGATAGGTGGGAATTGGGTTTCAATGGTAGATGATAGGGTGGGATCCTAAATAGCAAAAGGGTTAAAAAGAAGGCTAGTAAGGGTATAATAGTCCTACGAAAATCAACCCTAATGGATGGGGTGGTCAACAAGTCAAACCCAAAATTCAAATTTTGACCAAAATCTAAAAAAACACTTTTCCTAAGCCTAGCGTATGTATTACATATGCTAGGTATAGGAACAGTAATCTCAAGGAACCTAGAGGTACAAAGCCCGCTGTGGGGGCCCACAAAAGTCAAACCCAAAACCTACCAAAATTGGCTTACGTATGTAATACATACGCTAGGCCACAAATTGCCAAAAATTGGTCTAGCGTATATAATACATACGATAGGCCAAAAATTGCCAAAAATTGGTCTAGCGTATGTAATACATGCACTAGACAAATTCCTGCAATTCAGTCCCGAATTTCAAACAGTCATCACTCTTGCTGTAAAAATTGGATTGAGGTGATTGTTGGCTTCATAGAAAGCTGGTAACCTCCTCTCTCTTATAGGATAAGTCTTAGCTCTGGAAGAGGCCTGTGCACACCTTGGCACTCCTCTTCTTATCCACAGCCCGGTAGGGCAAAAAAAGGGTTCGAAAGGGGTTTTCTAGGTTAGGGTTGACTTCTAAGGATCAGGGATAGGCTTCTAGGGGTTTGGGTGGTGCTCTCAGAAGCTCGGAGGGTACTCCCTTCTCGCAATATAAGTTAATCTGACCTTGGGCCAAATTTGGGTGTCTACAGATGCCCCTCTTTCGTATTCAATCACAAATGATCGTATGCCAAAGAAAGAGACGTTTGAAGAAGCCCAAGGCACGCTAACGGGTCTGCCATATTCAAAGAAAACCTCAAACATCAGATGGTAATATGGTGAGTAAACGAAAGCCTTGTATGTCGGGAAAAATGTTAGTTCCTCAAAGCTATCTGTCCTAAAGCACTTAGTGATATTACTGGGCATGACTGAGATGGTGCGAGTTGCCAAAGCCCAATATGTTGGGAAAAATGTCCACTCCTCGATATAATTAGTGAGGGATGATGTTTGACTTTCATTTTGAATAAGATAGCCTTGTCTGCGAGGGGGCTAGCCCCGTTAGCGGGGGGGCTTGATCAGCCTATACTTCAAGATGGGGGCAAGTAAAGACACGAAGATCCACAGTTTGTGTCCAATCTCATGAGGCATTGGCTGCCCAATTTGATCGATCATGGGTGCCCATATGTGAGGTAGGGTTCTAGATTTTTGGCGAACCCAATGATCCCAAAGATAATTTAGCACAACTACCCAACCGGAGCGACTAGTGATGTTGCAATGCCTTTTGGGAATGTGTGCCCTTTTTCCAAGCCACATATTTTTGTCATTTTATGCTTTTATGTATTATTCTAAGCATATATATTATTATATATATATATATTTGTTTTTATTTGTTTGTTTGAGATTTTTTGAGCGTGCTCATTGACTTTCAAACACCTTTATTTTAGCCCAGTTTTCCAAGCGGATCAAATGAAGGTTGATGCGCTTTTTAGGAACATGTGCAAGAATCATGGTCTGGCCATTCAGACCTGCCCGCTGGGCCATCCCCAAAAAAATAAAGCAAAGTCCAACGAGGGTAGAAATAAGCCTAGCGTATGTATTACATACGCGAGGCCAAACTCTGAAGATTTTATGCCTAGCGTATGTATTACATATGCTAGGCCAAAAATGGGTTTAAAACGATCGGGGATGACCAGGGACCCCAAAATACTTATTTTTCTAAAAATTTCTCTTCTCCCTCATTCCAAACTGAAACGGGAGTCCTACCTTGGGCTTCCTAGATCCGAATCAAAACCTTGGCATTGTGTCGGCGTCGTTATCGTCAATCGAACGCGTACTCCAACCGGACCTAGGGCATAAATTTTTATCAAGGTAACCGTTCTAAAAACCCATTTAAAAAAAAAATTCTTTGATCTTATGCCAATGTGGTTAGGGTTCTTGCATCTAGATGGTAAAAGGGGTGTTTCTTCTTATAAATGTGATCCCTATTGTGATTCTGTGTATTTCAAGGGATTTTGGTGAAAACTTGGGTGAATCATGCCCCCTCTTTTGGGTTTTCTTGACTTTCTTTTTCTTTATTTTATCAATGCACTTAGGGCTAAGATAAAAAGGATTTTTTTTTTGGGAAAATAAAATGTCTTTCATTGAATCGGTGATGTGTATGCACTTTTGGAATTGATTCTGGCAAAATTTTGATTGATGGTGATTTTTTTGAAAACGTGTGGGTTAAGAAAACATTGATTGATTTATTATTTTTTATTTTTTATTTTTGGTAAAGAGGTTTTTATATTTATTTTGGTTTTTGTTTTGTTTTGTGTGTGTGTGTGTTTTTTTTTAATTTTTATTTTCTTGAATATTCCGGTATGAACGAGAAATGCTTACCTTCTTTGGGTTCCATAATCCTTTAGACAAGGTAGTATTTCCTCTGGCTCATCATCCTTTAACATTTTGGTGGTGTATCTCATTTCAGGATGGCCAGGAATTCATAAAGTGATGACGACCAGGCCCATGAGGGGAGTCCTAATGTGATTTTTGGTATCGAAGGGGAACGTCTCATCCAGGTACGAGATGCAAGGTGATGTGGCCCGCAGTGGGTTACTTCATCAGCAACATTCCCACATCTCTAACTTCGGGATTGCTAGCCAGGTAGAAAAAGTTCTTTAGTTGCTTCTTCTCTCTTCTTTTTTTTAGTTCATGCTCTTTAATCCAGGATCTGATATCCTCCATACTTTTGATGCAACCCTTTCCCCACATAATGTTTCACGGGGGGTGGTTTCATCTTCAAAATTTTTATGCCCAACTCCCCTTTTTCCTGCGGTTTCTCTTGGCCCAGGCGGGTTTTGGAGGTTTTCTATCCTACCCTCTACATGAGGGCTCTGGTGGAGAGGTTTCATCCAGAGATGATGACCTTTCACGTGCCCATCGTTGAGATGACCATCACTCCTGTAGATTGGGCTATGATCACGGGGGTCGCGATAGGAGGAATGCCAGTAGTCTGTCCTTGCATTCTTGGTCATGAGGTGGTGACTCAGCTGATCGAGGTATACCCCTCCAACAATATGACCGGCTCAAAGGTCAAGTTATCCTTGTTGGAGAGTCTATTTGAGGGCGATGAGCTGACTAACCCGCTCCAGCCAGATGTTGACGCCATCATTGAGCCTGAGTGCACCCTGGTGCTGGTCTGTATCTCCCTTCTGTACCTTCTGGGCAAGACAATTCTTGCCAATGCCAGCGGGGGTTGTGTTGCACTGTCGCTCCTCTGTTTGATGGAGAACTGGGGGGCATGCATCGCTTTGACTGGGGTGGCGCCAGTTACGCGGTGCTGATGGAAAGCTGTTGTCGCTCCAAGTGTGCCAAAAATGTGTGCAAAAAATTAAAGAATTAAAGAATGCTAAATTATATGGATGTTAACTTATGAAAGGGATATCAGCACATTGGGGCTAACACTGGCCTGCAAGATCAGGGCCAATTGTAGCAAGTTTTAAAAGTAAGTATTTCAAGATCGTCCACAGAGAAGTTTGTCTAAAATGAGAGATAAACCTCCAGATCTGTGCTACCAGATCTGGCTCTATAATTATCTAAAATAAAGAATAGATAAAAGAGAGTGTTGGGTTTTGTCACGTTTAACTAAAAGCAAATAAAGAAAAGAACTAACTACGTGATCCAGATCCGAGTTGTGGAGGTGTTTAAAATAAGACAAATGCAGAAATAATAGCTTCATGTATTTTAGCCTTTGAATTTTAATGGAGAATCAGTAGTTCAACAGTAGCAGATTCAATCTTCATCCGCTACCAAAGACAGATGTAAGAGAAATAAATCCGAATTAAGGAATAGGTTTAGACTTATGGGCGTGATTTGTCACGGATCATCGCCTAGTCGTGGCCTATTCTTTATTTGAACATGAACATCATTGTAAAATGCCGCTTGAATTAGGTTACCAACGCTTAATTCGCATGCAGGATGATGAATTAAGGGAAGTTGGATGCGGATGAGTGAATCTAAAGAAGTCTAATGCACTAAGGTGAACATTGAACCCTCGACATGACTCCAATGGAGAAGACACAAATTACAAAGAACCTTTTAAAATCCAACGTTACAATTCTGAGCACGGCTTAGAGAGCCCTCGGACTTCTTCGAGCTTCTCGAGAGCCCTCAGTTCTGATCTTGAATCCGAACTTGGAAGTACAAATCACTGCAATGGCTCTCAAAGGTAAAATACAAGAAGGGATTAGGGAATCGGATGAGCTTCGACCGGAATGGGGAAACAGAGATGAAAACTCTAAAATCTGGATGCCTCAATTGGGCAAATGTCTTCTCAATTTATAGCTTTCCTCTATCACCGCACAAGGCTGAATTGACCAATCGAAGTGCTCGATCTGGATTGCCCAATGGTGTTTGAGCACGGGGATCCGAGATGCTTCGCCAATGAAAATGCTCGATCCGGTTCACCAATCAGCGTTAGAAGCATCAATTCTGTTATGGGAATTCAAAAGTTTGTTTGAGCTTCTAAGTTCCCGCCAAGTGATTTCATCTTTGGGTTTTCACGTGGGCGGAATATGCCTTTGGTTTGTGGAATGTCTCGGGCTTTTAATTACATTAAGCGCGTGCAGAGTTCTTGAAATGCCCTTCAAAGTGGTGTAAATCCCGATAGTATGCCATTTACATGAGTTTAAGGGTCTTTTAAAAGTAGTTTGGCTCGAAGTTCTTTTCGCAAAAGCATTTTGGCTTGAAGTTCTTTTAAGAAAGCATCTTGAGAAGTTCTTTTCGCAAAGGACTTTGGCTTGGAAGTTCTTTTCGCAGGACTTTGGCTTGAAGTTCTTTTCAAAGCATCTTGGCTTGAAGTTCTTTCGAAGGACTTTGGCTTGAAAGTTCTTTTCGCAAAGGACTTTGGCTTGAAGTTCTTTTCGCAAGGACTTCTCTTCTTTTCATGCAGAGGTAAATCTTCTATTAGAGGAGTGTTTTCTTCTTTTCGCAAAGTTCAAGGTTCTTTGCGAATAGTAAAAGTTCTTCTTGAATTGGACTCTAGGCTCCCATTCTTCTTTAATGGCTCTCTCTCTTTTTCGTGTCTTTATGCGCTCTTTTAGACCCCTTTTAGCCATTCTTTGAGGTTGTTTCTTCAATCCATCTTTCGACTTGACATGAGTTGTCGACTTTTTGATCATTTTAGGATGCTTTGGAGTTGGACTGTCTAATTGGTTAGGTTTGTAAATGCACACTAAAGCACTTATTTAGTCTTCTCAAGGGTCTTTCAAAGCTCATGTTTAGGGGTAAAAATGGTATTTTTCACTACTTAACACACCCCAAACCTAAGCTTTGCTAGTCCCCGAGCAAAGAAACATAAAAGCAAAATAAAGAGCCACTTTTGTAGGAAGCACAGTGCATTTAGCATATGCAACAAGCCTTTTAAACCCCTAGGTGATCCCTAGAGGAGGAGTGAAGTCTCTGAGGGTTTTCAGTGAAGGTACCCACAAACTTCTCCATGAAACAGTTAACATCAGTGTAATATTATTAAATGAGCAATCAAGGAGCAGGGTTAGTTACTCTTGAATCAATGATGAAACAGAAAATTTGATTATTGTTTGCACAGAATTTAAACATTTATAAACCTCATGAATGTTTCAATATTTCCAACTGTGAGCAGTCATAGAAAATCATACAAATGTGCGTGAAGCTCATCCTATGGATAAAATTAGGTTATAAGTCATACTTAAGGTGCTCAAGTTCCAACCCAAATACTCACAGGGTATACTCTCATCGGTGTTTTTGTTGAGGGTTCATTTTCACTCAAGCTCAAGAGCAGTTACAGCTCCCAATTGGATCTGTAGGCATGAGCATAGGCATGATTCTTAGGCAATGGCATCATTGACACCTCCTCACCATAGATTGGGTCACGTGTCACCTCCACAAGACAGCTCACACAACTTTGGATCGCAAGGGCTTTTAATCTAGGTTTGTTTGTATGGCTTATGGAGTGAAGTTTCAAGGAAAGGCAGTTTGAACAGAGGTTTGAATTTGAGAACTCGGGAAGTGAGGAGATGGTTCATGACTCCACCTTTTGAGTTTAGCTTCTTTCTTCTTCTTTTGAGATTCTCACATTCACGGTGATCAGTTCTTTCTTTGATCTTGCATTTTCAACATAAGGTCCCTTTTTGCCTTTTTGCTTGCTTTTTACATTGTTTGTCTCTTCTTTTCCACCATATTGCCTGCTTTTGAGGTATTTTCTCTTCATTTTCTTGATGTTGCCCGAAATGGTCCATCTTCGTTCTTTCTCCTTTACCTCTGAATTCTCGAGTGAGGGAAGGCTGAATTGGTTCCATAGGTTCAGTGCAAGTACTTTTGAGTATTTTGATGAAGAATTGTAGGATTTACAACTCAAATGGGGTACAAACAAAGGCAGATTTTTCTTGGTTGGTTCTGTAGGTTCAAGCTGTCCAAAGAAGGCCTTGATCTTTTCCTTAGTTTCATGAGTCTTGTTACTTGTTTTAATTTGGAGTTTCCTAACTTCTAGTGGATCTAATGCCTCAGCCAATCCTTTGAATCGAGAAAAAATTGCCTACCACTCTTCAACGAGAGATGGAAAATATATGGGCTCAATTCTCACCGGTTATGGTTTTTCCTTGAGCTTTTAAGTATATCTTTTTCTCTTCCTTTTGACTTACTACGTCGATACCGGTATGTTTTTATGGTGTAATCATCATGGAAATGTAGAATATCGCAAGGTTTAGAATGTCTAAATTTGGCAAAGGAATTTTAAATTTTCTAGTTGTCATGATTCTAAAGTAAATTAATACACTTCCTAATTACTTAGGTGATTCTGCTGCCCTTATGTTAACTATTCCTAGGGGACTTGTTCATACACCCCCAAACCTATGAGGAGCGGTGTCCTCACCGGTTCAAAGGTGGTGGACAATTATTAGGGAAGACAGGAGAAAAATAATAGCATGGAGAATTGCGAAAAGCAAATTGCATGAACCAGAAATTTCTGAAAAATAAAAGGAAAAGAGAAAAGGAAAGGGATGGGGCTAGTATGGGGGTGGCTACCTCCTCTGGGCGGGGAAGGGGCAAGTGTGCCAGGAGTAAGGCAAGGTTGGGTGAGATGGGTGGGGTTTGAATAATAGGGGTGGTGGGTGTGGAAGGGGTATCTGGAATGGCAATGATAGACGGAGGGCTATCCGGGATAGGGAGGGGTGGGGTGTAAGGGACCAGGGCCTTCAATGGCGGAGAGGTGTGAAGAGCCGATGACCTCGGTATGTGAGGAAGGGTAGGGGCTGGTGAGGCTCGTGAGTTTGAAGCTCCTCTTCTCTGCAGCTGTAAATGGTTCGTTCAATTCAGCAGAAAGAGCTCTGGTTCAATTGCTGACATGTTCTTCAATGGGCTCAACGACCACAGGTGAATCGGCGGGTTGTCGGGAAGCAGCAGTACAGCAGGCTCGACTTCCTCATTCTCCTTAACATGGCTTTGGCAGAGGGTGGCATATCTAGGAGGGGATGGAGTGGTAGGGGACTAAAGGGGTCGGTGGGGAGGGGGTGGGGGGGTTAAGAGAGGGTCGAGGGATAAAGAAGAAAGAAAAACTAAGAACAGAAAAAATCTAAACTATATGCAGCAGAAAATAAAAATGTAAAATTGAATATATGAGCAAGGAAATGGAAAACATGATATACAAATGCAAGAAAAATCAACAAAACAACGCTAGAACTGCTAAAAAAAATAAAATCTAAAAAATAGCAGGATTGCTATGCAAATGGAAGGAAACTAATGCTAATAATAGAGAAACAGTAAAAACAAGGTAAGGGATTGCATACAAAGTTTTAAAAAAAAAATAGAAAAGTGTTGATACAAAAACAGAATTTGTGAATGCAAAATAGGAAAACAAAGTTAGAAACTAACTATACTCACAGAAAAATGACGAAAATTAGTAAAACTAGGACACATTAACCTAAGAAAGAAAAAAAAAATCAGCGATCTAAAAACAGAATTTGAAACTAAAATTTCTAAAACGAAAATCTAATGCCAAATGATTCATAAGATTCATAAGATTCATAAGATTGACCCCTTTGTTGATGAAGCATGGGAGCACTTATTAAAAACAGAGTTCATACACAGCTGAGACCCATTTATGATGAAGAAATCTCGAAGGAAAATAAAATAAGTGGGTCCATTGAATATTCAAAACAGCCTATGATTCACTACTCATTATCCTACATGATTCCTTAAAAAAAAAAAATGATCTCAGCAGGTCCAGATGGGAAAAGTGGATGCAAATGGAGAAAAACAGCCCATACGAAAGATATATATATATATATATTTTTATTTTTATAATTTTCTATTTTTATTTTTTTTTTTTTACTTGTTTTGGATCAGCCCAGGCTCAACAAGATCCCTTATTTACTACTGCTGAAAATAATGAGAAACAACTAAGAGATTTTCTATTTGTGTTTTCATTTTCTTTTATTTTGTATTTGGTTTTGTAAAAAAAAATAAAAATCAGCATGCCTAAAGGCAATGAGAAATTATAATCGAACAAACAATAAACACTGAACTGCTGGTTCTCAAGAATTTAAAATAGAAAATGAATGCCAAGGAGAAGGGATGCAAACTCAAGCGGATCTGCTCGACTTTGGTCGATGCTCCTTGTTGGGTGCTCGAGATCCGCAAACATTCAAAAAGCTGCATACCTTATTCAAGTATTGATAAAAATAAAAGAAAAACTCAAAGCACCCAAATTTGACAAAAGACAAAAGAGTGCACATTTATTCAAATAACTAGAAGGCAAAGAATAAAAACTTAGAAAAATAATAAAAAAAAAAAAAATTCTGCAAAGAAAAGGTTTTCTATACAAAGCTCAGAGACATTTAATCAAGCACTTGGAATGCAAAGTGTGTTTAAAGCAAAATTAAAATAAATGAAAATAAACATAGGTCTATCTATTTTAGAACAAACTTCCCGACAGCGGCGCCAAAAACTTGTTGTCGCTCCAAGTGTGCCAAAAATGTGTGCAAAATTAAAGAATTAAAGAATGCTAAATTATATGGATGTTAACTTATGAAAGGGATATCAAGACATTGGGCTAACATCTGCAAGATCAGGCCAATTGTAGCAAGTTTTAAAAGTAAGTATTTCAAGATCGTCCACGAGAGAAGTTTGTCTAAAATGAGAGATAAACCTCAGATCTGCTACGGATCGCTCTATAATTATCTAAAATAAAGAATAGATAAAAGAGAGTGTTGGGTTTGTCACGTTTAACTAAAAGCAAATAAAGAAAAGAACTAACACGTGATCCAGATCCGAGTTGTGGAGGTGTTTAAAATAAGACAAATGCGAAATAATAGCTTCATGTATTTTAGCCTTTGAATTTTAATGGAGAATCTTCAACAGAAGCGATTCAATCTTCATCGGCTACGACAGGATGTAAGAGAAATAAATCCGAATTAAGGAATAGGTTTAGACTTATGGTGTGATTTGTCACGAGATCATCATTATAGTGGCCTATTCTTTATTTCGAACATGAACATCCTTGTAAATCTGAATTAGGTTACCAACGCTAATTCGGGAGATGATGAATTAAGGAAGTTGGATGCGGATGAGTGAATCTAAAGAAGTCTAATGCACTAAGGTGAACATTCGTAACCCTCGACATGACTCCAATGGAGAAGACACAAATTACAAAGAACCTTTTAAAATCCAACGTTACAATTACTGAGCATGGCTTCTTAGAGAGCCCTCGGACTTACGATCCGAGCTTCTCGAGAGCCCTCGATTCTGATCTTGAATCCGAACTTGAAGTACAAATCACTGCAATGGCTCTCAAAGGTAAAATACAAGAAGGGATTACTGGAATCGGATGAGCTTCGACGGAATGGGGAAGCAGAGATGAAAACTCTAAAATCTGGATGCCTCAATTGGGCAAATGTCTTCTCAATTTATAGCTTTCCCTCTATCACGCACAAGGCTGAATTGACCAATCGAAGTGCTCGGTCTGGATTGCCCAATGGGTCGTTGAGCACGGGATCTAGATCTGCTCGCCAATGAAAATGCTCGATCTGGTTCAAATTAATCAGCGTTAGAAGCATCAATTGCTATGGGAATTCAAAGTTTGTTTGAGCTTCTAGAAGTTCCCGCCAAGTGATTTCATCTTTGGAATATGCCTTTGGTTTGTGCTTGGAATCTTCCGAAATGTCTCCGGGCTTTTAATTACATTAGCGCGTCGAGTTTATCGAAATGCCCTTCAAAGTGGTCAGTAAATCCCGAGATGCCATTTGAGAGTTTAAGGGTCTTTTCGCAAAGTAGTTTGGCTCGAAGTTCTTTTCAAGAAGCATTTTGGCTTGAAGTTCTTTTCAAAGCATCTTGGCTTCAAGTTCTTTTCGCAAAAAGGACTTTGGCTTGAAGTTCTTTTCAAGAAGGACTTTGGCTTCAAGTTCTTTCGCAAAGCATCTTGGCTTCAGAAGTTCTTTTCGCAAAGGACTTTGGCTTCAGAAGTTCTTTTCGCAAAGGACTTTGGCTTCAGAAGTTCTTTTCGCAAAGGACTTCTCTTCTTTTCGCAGAGGTAAATCTTCTATTCGAGGAGTGTTTTCTTCTTTTCGCAAAGTTCAAGGTTCTTTGTGAATAGTAAAAGTTCTTTGCGAATTGGACTCTAGGCTCCCATTCTTCTTTGCGAATGGCTCTCTCTCTTTTTTCAGGTCTTTGTCTGCTCTTTTAGACCCTTTTTAGCCATTGCTGAGGTTGTTTCTTCAATCCATCTTTCAGCTTGACATGAGTTGTCAGCTTTTTGATCATTTTAGGATGCTTTTCGGACTTGGACCTGTCTAATTGGTTAGCTGTAAAATGCACACTAAAGCACTTATTTAGTCTTCTCAAGGTTCAAAGCTCATGTTTAGGGGTAAAAAATGGTATTTTTCACTACTTAACAAAAGCCTGGCTAGAGAGTCGGTTGGCGATGTTGCCTCTTTCCTCAAATTTTGGCATGAGATTGAGGTAGCCCATTTGATTTTTCCCCTCTTAGTTCATTACCTCTGACTTTCATTGTTTGATTTGATATCTTCTTTGTTTGTTCATCTTTTTTCAGATTTGGGGGTACTTGCACTTCCTACCCGGCCGTCCCATGCTATTCTCGGATGAGGAAACCTATTCTCCCATGAGCTGTTGGCTCCCAGACAGTCATCGAGAGGTGGGGAATGAAGCACCTAGAATTGGGTCTGAGGTCACAATTGGACCTAAAGATCCTTGAGCAGGTTTGACTCTCCTTTTTCTTTATCGGTTGGATTTTTTGAGCTATGATTGCATTGATTAACTGATGGATTGTTTTCTTTCTTATGCAGATTGTTTTGACCCATACGTCAGCTCCCCTTTTCACAATCGTGCCACTATTGGGCAGTCTAGGTTGTTCGCTGACCGCTGGGTCGTCTTTTTGTATGGTGCCTAGGTCTGAGCCTACTACCTGGGGGAGAGGGTTATGCACCAATACTGAGACTTCTTCATTCTGTCGTTGGGTGTCCCCGTGGATGTCATGGCACCGAAGGGTATAGTTAAGGAGCTTACTAAGAGACTCTTTCATCATGGGATTCCAATCGACAGTCTTTTTCAATATGGGGGGTGTGATCAGTGGTAAGAGTCCCTCCCCTATCGGACCCTTCTTCCACAGTTTGTTCTCGGCACTAACTTTTTAGCATTCAGAGGGCCACGGGGCCAGGTACTTTTCTTATCTTTCCTTTGCCTGTCAATTCAACTTTGATTCACGAAGATAGCACTTTGCTGATTGGTTCTCTTACTCTCCTTTTCTTATTTCAGTTTGATGAGGCGGCGGGACCTAGTGTGGGTACGAAGGTGGGACCACTAGAGAAGACAGGTGCAGGACCTTCGGATGCTTCTAGTGCCGAGGCATCTGCAGCAGGGACCCAGGGTGCTTTCAGGTGCATGGATGATGCATTTCTTTCTGGCTTGTGTGCTGATGTGGCAGAGGGTGCTCATTTTTCTGCCAAGGCGGTTAGAGTTCCTCTGCACGAGTTGATCCTTGGGGTGACTTCTTTTCTATTGGTAATATGTCTTCTTTAGTCTTTTCGTGCTATTGACCTTTCTATTCTTCCCCCTTTTATAGGTTTATGAGTCAGCCATTCAGTAGGCAGACTACTATTGCCATATTGCAGACCTCCGGGAGGCTGAGGTGGTAAGTATGATGTTGGGTTGTCCTTTCAGCATTTTGGTTGGTTTATGCTATCACGCATTGATCCTTCTAATATAATGCTTTCAGCGCGCTCGGGAGAATGAGTCACATTCACAACTCAGTCGACAGTCTCAGGCATGGTCTCGCATGGGGGAGACTCGGACGTTTCAATGGACTAAACGCTCGCGGAAGAGGGACTCTCAAGGACCTAGAGAATGATCGGAGGCTACTGCTTTTTTCTTTTCGTTGTTATGAACATTTAAACTTTGAGCACTTTTTTGAAAAAATTTGTAATAATGATGCGACTGCTTGGCAAACTTTGGATATTCTTTTGAATTGATGCTTTTAATTTTTTTCTTTGTCTCGTTATTTCTCACTTTGTCATTTTGGATGTGACCCTCTTGCTTTAGAACTGAAAGCGTTGTTGGATGGCTTGTGAAACTGTAATTTGTGTCTCATACTTTTCTATAGGGTAGCCATAAGCTTGACAAAAAATTGGGACTGCCCCCTGATTGATGTGTTGGCTATAATGGCTGGGGTCCATATGCTTCTTCTTGGTTTATTGGTAGCAATGTTCCTGCAAAAGAAAATTTAACATAGGTTAAGTGATAAAATCCAGGCGTCCCAGCTCGTGGCTTGGGGTGCTAAAAAAGTGTATTACATGCCGGTGAAATAAGTGAAAAAGGGGAAGGGAGGACAGACTCTCCTTATATTTTCTTCTTTCTCTCCTCTTTTTCTTTTTGGTTTTTGGTCTAGCGTATGTATTACATACTCTAGGAAGTTCTGGGAAGTTTCTGGCCTAGCATATGTAATACATACGCTAGGCAAA
The DNA here is from genome assembly GCA_021018995.1 of Chloranthus sessilifolius. Classification (NCBI taxonomy): domain Eukaryota; kingdom Viridiplantae; phylum Streptophyta; class Magnoliopsida; order Chloranthales; family Chloranthaceae; genus Chloranthus; species Chloranthus sessilifolius. The sequence goes on along the minus strand of CM037592.1, from coordinate 72,800,869 downwards.
TTTTTGGGGATTTTTGGCCTCCCGTATGTAATACATACGCTAGGCATCCCCTGGACGAAAGTGGCTTATAAAGCCTGAGAACACACTTATTTTTCTTTATCTTGAGTAGGGTTTTGGATTTTGCTCCCATATTTTTTTCTATTCTTCCCGAGGGTGGGTCCATTGTCCTACATTAAATTGTGATTCTTTAAAACATCTTTGTATGACCATGGACACGCTTTCCAACCCCATCTCTCTCGGGGGGTCCGGGACTTTTATACTTCGCTCTTTAAGTTTGGGGCCCAATTTTTTAAAGAAATGGCTCGATAGCTCGAACGAGAAGGAGCTTGCGGGTTTGGATCGACTCAGGCTGGACCGTCTCTCATCTTCCTTCAAGTGCCTCTGTTCTGGGACCTCATTCACGCAACAATTTCTCATTGGGAAGTGGAACCCATGTCTTTCGCTTTGGGACCCGTTAGTTAACTCCAACTCTTGAAGAGCTCTCCAAGCTGTCGGGTTTGAAGCTGCATCGAGGCCTTGCCAAGGTGGTGCCAAAACTGGGTTACGCTAAAGTCGTCCACATGACTTGAGGCTTAAAGAAAGATGATTATGAGAAAAGCCTTGTCAGTGGGCCCACCAAGTGTTTGATGAAATTCCTGAGAGAACTTTTTGGTGACGAAAGCTTGCGAAAATTGCCAGTCAAGAATATCCATAATGTGAAAGCTTTCACCCTGTGCCTTCTCCTAGAGATCCTTTTTTACACTGGGGGAGAGCTTCTCTCTTGCACTCTGCAACATACTGGCGGAGCTTGAAGAGGGGCATTCTGTGACGCATTTGGTACTGGCGGAGCTTTACCACTGTCTCGACGCCTTTATGTTGGGGAAGGTTGAGTGCCTCCGAGGATGCCCTATTCTTCTCCAGGTCTAGCTTGGAGGGCATCTTACCATTTTAGGGTCCTTTCCCTGCTTCTATGTTGTTCATAGGGAGCTGGCTCACTGCTTTTTAGGCCAATGCCATAAGTTGCCATAGGGGACTATACGCGAGCTGAATCTTTGGCTGACTGAGGCTGAGCTGGTATGGAGGCTTCCATGGCTTGATAGGACCTACCTGATAGTTCGATCAAGAGATCACGAGGGTATCACCCTTCTCGGCTTGACTGGCAGTACCTATTACTTCCCATCGAGGGTGTTGTGCTAGTTTGGTTATATTCAGCAGGTGCCTTGCTCAAAGAGACCCCCCTTGTGCGAACTGATTTTTTCTCGAGGGTCTTCTAGGTACTTGGATAGGATAGTTGCTCTTTTGGATATGTGTCAGTCGATGCATATGGGCGGCCTGGAGCAAGGGGATTCTCCTTTGACTTCTCTAGGCTATGAGGCTTGTCTACTATCTGAGAGGCCTTCTGCCCGTTACTTGGATTAGGTAGAGAGTAGTGGCGCAGAGGGACCTTGGCCGAGGAAGGAGTCAGTGCTTCAGACTTGGATTAAGCTTCTAATAGATGTGTAGTGGGTCCTGCACGAGCGTTTAGAGAAACAATAGGTTAGAGCTGATATTGCAAAAGCAAGAGCTGGTGTTTTAGAGTGTGAGGTTCTTTGTCTGGAAGGAGCCCTAAGTGATGCTCTTGGTGCTACTGATGCTTCTCGAAAGCGATACAAGGGCCTTCATGGCCACTGGATGACAAATAGAAATGTTTAAGAGGATGCTTTACATGCGGAGATTTTTGTCCTGAAGCGCGAGTTGGGTCGTTGACCTAAGCCTGCGCATACCTTTTTTTGCATAGATCAAAACACCATAGGAAGTGGCATAAGAACCCCCATTAGATATTTTTTGGCTTATATATTTTCTTAATGTTTTTATTGCCTTTTTAAATTTTCTAAAATTGGGAAGTGAGGCATCACACTGATTATCTTTTTGAGATGTGATGTAAGCACTGTATAGACATGTAAATGGAAAAAGGGAAATCTATTATCTTACGTAGGCATTATTTTTCTTTGCTTTTGCAAAGGGAGAACCGGGTATCACATAGATCATCCTTTTGAGATGTGGTGTACACAGCATGGGGATAAAAATGGGAAAAGGAAATTTATTATCTTTTATAAGTGTGGTCTTCTCCTCTCTCTTTTTGTTTGATGCCTCAACCATAGGATGAGGTGTTGAGCATAGTCGCACCCAATCATTTGGTCGAACTTGAGCGAGAGCCTGGAATCTTCAAGTTTGGAATGGCTATCCCTCTGGATTGAATCAACCTTTTATCCTTACCATGAGTCATACGTTTGACTGTGCGATTTATGAAGATATTCCTAGCCAGGACCCCATTTGAGCTAACACGAGTGGCCCAGTTGGCGACCAGACAAATCGAAATTGTAACCAAGGGGTGAATCGAAGATTTTCTTTTTCTTTTGAACATTTTTACTCATAGCGCCCAAGATGGATCCTCGTCGTGCCAGTTGTTGCCCTCTTTTTTACCCGTAGTGCCCTTTCGGGTTTCCACTACTTTCGTGGGTATGAATTTTTACCCCAAGCGCCTTTTTAGTTTTTCACCTGGTCCGCACAAGCTCGCTGTTTTTACCTGTAGCACCCTTTCGGGTTTTCACCATGTCCTTTTTTCTTTAAGCATGTATTCTCTTTTTATTTTCTTTTCTTTTCCTTTCTTAAAGGCCACAACATGGACATCAATTCTGTCATAGCCAGTTGGGTGGCATTCTTTTGTTGTCTCACAGTTTGGCTCGTGTTGACTCAACGGATACTGTGACTGATTGTAGACCTTAATGAGGGCTTTCTTCAGGAATGTATCTTGGTCATGGGATAGGTTAGAAATTTTGACGGTATTCTTGGGTTAAGAAGGTTTCCTCAATAGGGTTCCAATTATCGTAATACACTTCTTCCTTGGGGAATTTTAACTGTACATGCCCCACTTTTTCTTTTCTATTTTTTGTTTTATTCTTTTTGCTTTTTTCAGACATCCTCTTTTTGGGATTATGCTTTTCTGATTTTTATTTTATTTTGAGGGTAACTCTTTTCTCTTCCCTTTTTTTGTTTGGTATATACACTTTTTTCGTCTTCTTTTCTGGGGAGGGGTTTAACGAAAGAAAGGCCAATGGCTCAACTGGTGTAGCAAGGGTATAAGTGTTCAGGGATGCTTTTTGACTACCTAGATTTGAAATGACGACCTCTTTTATGGGGTCCTTAAGCAGTTACAAATCTATTTTATCAATACTTACCTTGCCGCGGAGAGTAAGAGTAGAATCGGCATACGTATCCAGTGTTGATGGGCTTAGGAAAGTGATCTTTCTCCATGGTGGCGAGGCGGATTACGTATCTCGGGAGTACCTCTCAAATGACATAAGGTCCCTCCCAGTTGGGCTTAAATTTCCCTCTTGGATCGGCATGGAGAGAAGGAAAGATTTTCTTGAGTACTGTGTCACCCAACTTTAAATCTCGGGTGTGAATACGCTTGTTGTATGCACCCGCAACCCTTCTCTGATAGGCCTCGGTGTGACACAAGGCTAGGAGTTTTTTCTCATCTAGCAAGTTTAGTTGCTCAAATCAGGACCTCTCTCTTTCAGCTTTCGGTAGATCAGATTGATGAGAATGCGGATTCGACTGGTAGGACGACCTCGGCTCCATACACAAGGGAGAATGGTGTTGCCCCTGTAGCGGTATGGACTGACGTTCGATAGGCCCATAATACGAATGAAAACATTTCACTCCAATCGTGGTAGGTGACGACCATCTTTTCAAGGATTGAGACTAATGTTTTGTTAGTCGCCTCCACGACTCCATTGGTCTGTGGTCGATATGGTGACGAGCGATGATGTTTGATTTTGTACTTCTCGCAGAAGGCTCTTATGCGCTTGTTCATAATGTTGGTGCCATTATCTGGGATGATATCTTTCGGCACGCCAAATTGGTAAATAATATTGCTCTTGATGAAATTCTCTACATGACTGGCCGTGATGTTCACATAGGAGGCCGCCTCTACCCATTTGGTGAAGTACTTGATGGCGACAAGAATTAACTGATGCTCGTTCGAATCTTTTGGGTTGATCTTCTTAACGACGTCAAGGTCCCAAGTGGAAAATGGCCAGGGAGTGGTCATGTTGTGTAGATGTATAGCAGGAGCATGTATCAGACTAAAGTATTCTTGGCATTTGTAGCACTTCTGCATGTGGTTATAACAATCAGTTTTCATGGTGGTCCTGCAATATCTTTGCCTTAAGATCTTCTTGGCAAGCATGTGCCCATTGACATGGGCACCGCATACCCTCTCATGTATCTCCTTCATGATGTTGGCTGCCTCGCCTTCAGTTAGATATCTGAGTAGGATATTGTTATAAGACCACTTATAGAGGCACTCACCATAGATGACATTGTTCTGAGAACCGTGGAGGCTCATCATCAAACTTTGAGGTTCCTCAACTTGGAGACAAAAATTAAGCCCATTCCTTTGTTCCATCATGATTGGCTTCATCTCGACACCATAGGGGATTTCGACCAATGATGCCAACGTTGCTAATGCATCGACAAAGCGATTACTTGCTCGCGAGACATAAGAGAACGTAATATCATCAAAACATGTAATTAGATCTTCCAGGTGCTCATGGTACGGGGCTAGCCTCTCATCCTTCGTCTTACAATCTCTGTTGGTTTGGCATATGATCAGCTGTGATTCACTAAATACCTTGAGACGTGCTATATTTAGGTCCAGGGCTTCCTGTAGGCTTACTACACAGGCTTCATATTTGGTCACGTAATTAGTACAGGGGAATTTAAGCTTGATGGAGACTGGTATATGAGATTCTTTTGAAGAGATTAGAATAGCACCAACTCCTTGACCTTCGACATTTGCTACCCCGTCGAAGTGCATTACTCAGGATTCCTCTATCTCCACTATATTTCTCTTTGCCATAAACAAGATGTCTTCATCAGAAAATTCAGTTCTCAAAGGCTCATCATTAGGTAAGGGGTTCTTGCCAGATGATCAGCGAGTGCTTACCTCTTGATCGACTTTTGAGTGACATTTGTGATGTAAAATTCGTATAACAGAAGTTGCCAACGTGCGGGTCGCCTAGTGAGGGCCGACTTCTCAAACAAGTATTTTAGTGGATCCATTATTTCTAAGAGTAGAACGGCTTGAGATAGTAAGTAGTGACGGAGCCTCTGTGTAGCCCAAACGAGAGCTAAGCATGCTTTCTCCAAATGAGAATAGTGTATCTCATAATTAATGAATTTCTTACTTAGGTAGTAAATAGTCTGCTCTCTCCTTCCTGTCTCATCATGCTCCCCTAGGACGCAACACATCAAAACTTCCGTTGTGGAGAGGTACATTAAGAGTGCTCTCCCCGGCTTGGGCCTTACAAATATTGGCGGGTTGAGAAGGTATCCCTTGATCCTATCAAATGCTGCTTGACAGTCATTGTTCTATTCAACGGGTGAATCTTTTCTCAGTAGCTTGAAGATTAGCGTGCAGATGGGAGTGAGTTGTGCAATGAACCGACTGATGTATTGTATGCTCCCCAAGAAGCCTCTAAATTCCTTCTCGATAGATGGCGGTGGCATTTCGATGATGGCTTTCACTTTCACCCGGTCAACCTCAATGACTCTTCTGCTTATGAAGAAGCCTAGTAGTTTTCCTGACATGGCGCCGAATGCACATTTTTAAGGGTTCAGACACAACTTATATTTCCTCAGTCTCTCAAATAGCTTTTGGAGGTTCACTGTCTCATAATTTATGAACTTCTTGATTAGGTAGTAAATTGCCTGCTCTCTTCTTCCAGTCTCATCATTCTGCCCTAGGACACATCCCATCGAGAATTCTATCATTAAGAGGTACATTAACTGCGGTCTCCCGGGTGCTGATGGTACCAAAACTAGAGGATTGAGAAGATGACTTTTGATTTTATCAAACGCGGCTTGAAAATCGTTGTTCCATTCAACAAGTATTTCCTCAGTAACTTTAAGATCGATGTGCAGATAAGAGTTAATTATGCAATGAACCGGCTGATGTACTATATTCTGCTCAAGAAGCCTTTGACCTCTTTCTCAGTAGATGGTGATGGCAATTCAACGATAGCTTTTACCTTCACTGGATGGTCCTCAATGGCTCTTCTACTAATGATGTAGCCAAGTAATTTTTCAGACATGGCATCGAATGCACATTTTTGAGGGTTCAGACGCAACCTGTATTTTCTCATCCTCTCAAACAATTTTGGGAGGTTTATCAGATGCTCACCTCTCTCTTGAGACTTGGCTATCATGTCGTCAATATACACCTCAATTTCTCTATACATCATGTCGTGGAATATTGTTGTCATCGCCCTTTAATACGTTGCCTCGGCGTTCTTCAATCTGAACGGCATGACTCGGTAACAGAAGGTTCCCCATGGGGTAATGAATGTTGTCTTCTCTCGGTCTGCTTCTACCATTTTTATCTGGTTGTAATCACAGAATCCGTCCATGAATGAGAGCATCCCATGCCTAGCAGTGTTATCGACCAAGATGTCGATGTGTGGCAAAGGGAAGTCATCTTTCGGGCTCGCCTTGTTAAGATTTTGGAAGTCGATATACATGTGAACCATTCCATCTTTCTTCGGTATTGTCATAATGTTGGCTAGCCTCTGTGGGTATTTGGAGACCATGTGGAAACTCGCATTGTATTTATTTATGACCTCATCTTTTACTTTTAACATTTGTTATGGCCTAAGGAGCCTCAATTTATGCTTCACAGGCCTAACATCGAGATACAGCGACAACTCATGCTCGACCTAGTCGGTGTCAAAACCAGGCATATCATCGTATGACCATGCGAAGACATCTTAGTATGACTGAAGGAAATCAATCACCCTTTTTCGTTCCTCGAGAGATAGTGATGTTCCGATCTTAGTGATTTTAGGGACTTCCTCAGTGCCTAAATTAACATCTTCAGTCTCTTCAACGATCAGGGTAGGGCCATGCTAAAAATCGGCGTACCGTTCAAGGAGCTCATTGGAAAGCTCCTTGATTAAGTCCTCGCCATCCAGATTCGTGACTCCTACCTCTTCTTGCATTTCTACAAGAAAGAGGTCGACTTCATGTCGGGTGGGCTTTTTAATTAAGGCACCATCTTTCTGGATTATATCGGGAATTTTAAAAGATAATTTTTTTAGAGTTTGTAATTTTTCTATTTTTTTATGATTTTCTTTTTCTTCATATATGGGCCCCTGGCAAGGCGAGTCTCTATACACACATGGTATTGCTTGCCAAGGACTTACCTCACTTTTTATTGGTTTTTTTTGGGGGGGGGAAGCAGGTGTTGAATTTCAGGCCACTCGAAGCTTTCAGAATTAGGGGCATTAACGCCCAATTCCTTACCTGAAATGTCGCAGCTTTACCTGGTTGAGTGAAGGAGGCTGATTGAGATGGATTTTGAGGGTCCGCCTCCATCATATTTATAATTGGTTAGTTTGGGACCCAGTCCTCAAACGTTAACATGGGTTTGTGGGGGTTTAGGACAGGGATTTCTATTGGCAGGGGAACCTCCTCATAAAAATGCGACAAGGATGTTAGGTCAATTTCTATATCGGGAGGGACAATTCAGGGATTGATTAGGTGGACAGAGGCTGTCTATTTGCATTGGGTCAACTATGTTGCCCCATTCTAGTTTATCTTCATGACCCCTACACTCATGAAAGTGCTTCTGATGTGAGGTCGTGATCAGGGTTCATCCTCCAAGTCTATCCCCTTAGTTTTGGCTGTAGTGATGGTCCGAGCCTTCTCTTTGGCTTCCTGAACTTCTTCTTCAGTGGGCTTGTAACCTAACCTGAACTGAACTTAATATGTTGTCCACCTCTAGCTCTGACGGGGTCTTTCTTACCTTGCAGGCAAAGACCCAAACCATTTCCTTTCTAGTAGCCCCATTTATGGAGCATGGCTACTGCTGCCGTCATCCCTCCTCCCATCCTCAAGGTGACTCTTTTGAGGGGTTCGAGCATCACTGCCAACACATCATATTGAAAACTATGGAGATCTGTGTCTTCAGCTCTGTGTGGCACATCCAACACCTTAAGGTTCTTGATGTTGTGTGTAACCTTCTCTCCTTCCTCCAGTCCTTCGCCAAAAATGGTGATGACCTTCTGCTCTGATATGAATCGACATTTTTGATTCAAAGTCGAAGGTATTACCCCAATTTCGTGTAGCCATGGGTGCCCCAGCAATAGCATAAAGATGGATTTAATGTCCATGACTTGGAATGGGATGGAGAAGGTCATTGGCCCAACGGTGAGCTCAAGATTGACTTCTCTAATTATTTCTCTCCTTGTGTTGTCGAATCCGCTCGCGCTTGTTCTGGTTAGCCTAAATGTGGAGGGATCCACTCCTATCTTGATCACAGTTTTTAGAGGGCATACATTTAATGTCGACCCATTGTCTATCAGCACTAATTGGATCACCAAGTCCCCTGCTTTTACCATGACGTTGAGGGGTTTAGAATGATTGCTTCCCTCATTTGGAAAATCGACACCCGAAAATGAGATAGAATTGGGAGCCAACACCTGCCCGATTATTTGCCCTACTTCATCTGGGGACATTTTGCTAGATACATGCTCATCTTTCATGGCTCCCATAAGAGCTTATAAGTGGAGCAGGGATGCCATTAATAGGTCCCAGACAGTGATGTGAGCTAGCATTCTTTTTAGATGTCTTTCCAACACGTGCTCTCTGCTCATTTTTTCCATGGGGTGTATTATAGGAAGTTCCTTTTTCTCTTCTAGTCGGGCTTGTACTGGTATCTCCGGTTGCTTAGAGATCCTCCCCGATCAGGTAATGAATTCAACTACCCCCTCGCTGCTACTGCCGACATTGATGTTAGTATGATTGTAATTGAGCAGGACTTGGTGGGTGCCTGGATTGATGGAGCAGGATAATTGGATAAAACATGGTTAACTTATGCTAGAGGTGAATAGGTTGGAGGAGCGGTGAAAACGGGCCAAATGTGGTCTGCGGGACTGGTGGATGGCCATACTAGGAGTGAGGCGGTGGAGCGAGGCCACTGATTGTTGATCGGTGCCGAAGGGGGGGGGTGGGGAAAAACTAGGCATCAGGCAATTAGTAGTAGCATACAGCTGGTATGGAGTTCGACCGGTTTGAGCATAATAACTCGGGGCTGATATGAGGATGCTGCGAAGTACATCCTCAGATCTAAGGGCTCTACTTTAGGTGCCGAATAGGGAAAATAATTAGCTGTATTTTCTTTTCTGCTTCGTTTTATTTCCCTTTATCACTTCGCTACGCACGCTCATGTTGATTACTTTGTACTGACATTATTTTATTGTAAAAATGAATGATTAAACACAACAGAAAATAAAAGGTGAATGAAGATGGATCAATGTACAAAGCACAGCCTGCAAGATATAGGGTTGTTATAGCAAGTTTTAAAAGCAAGTAAGAGTTTGTCCTACAGGGAGTAATGATCTAAAAATCTAATAGACCTCAAGATCTGCTACAGATCTGATAGTTCTAAAGGGAAGGAAAGAGAGTTTTTCAGGTGTCACATCTAAACTAGATCTAAGCTACAAAATAGAATTAAAAGATAGATCTTAAAGAGGATGATAGTGTATGGTAAAATAAAATATAAAATGGGGAGAATTAGACAGCTAGGGTGCTGGTTTTTATTGCAAAATAGATTAAGAACTAGATCTACAGCTGACCTTCACTTGGCTATAAGCACAAGTGCAAGGTAGAAGAATTCAACCTAAACCAAAGGTTTGAACTGATCTTAAGGCTATGATCTGTCCACTTGAATTGTGACAAAGCATCCTAGAGATATCATTCAATCCAAAGGCTCAAATTGAGTCAAGAAAACTAATGCAGCCACTATGTTTGCAAGGCTACAAGCTCATGCATCCATAGGATCAAACAATCCACAAAGATCTAGTGAGAACCACTAGAAAGTATAGAGTGAATGGGGATCTAAACTTAGCTAGTCATTCCTTCACAAAAATTGCAATGACCTAGCTCACAAGGCTAAAATCTTTGCACAACTCCAGATCTCTTCACTAAAAATAGATATGGAAATCAGAGCAAGAGTCGGATCTACTACGATCTTTCACTTGGCTACAAGCCCAAATAAAAAGAGGAAGAATCCAATTTCACACTCAATTCTGGATTAGCCCTAAGGCTATGATCTGTCCACTTGAATAGTCATAGATCATCCTATAGATTTACTCCAGCCATGGGGCTAAAGAATGGAACATAAAAATTACTTCAAGCACTATGGTTGCAAGGCTACAAGCTTAGGCAACCATAGGTGCATCAAATCTCTAAAATCTAAAGTAATTGATTAGGAAAATTACAGATCTAATGGAACTTTAAAAACAACATTTCATTGATTCACAAATACTTACAATGATCTACCTCAAGCCTACAGTCTGTGCAAAAATCCGAAGCTCTCCCCAATGAATTTTTTGATCTATTACAATTCCAATCAGCCTTTGGCTGCTACCTAGATCTAATCCAACAGGCTGGATTAGGGAAAGAAGAGGGAAAAGAAAAGGGAAAAATAAAACCTAACTAATTTGAGCTAAAGAGAACTCAGGCTATTCCTTTGTTCCTAGCTTCCTTGTTGAAGAATTACAGCCAAAAAGGCTGCTATTTATAGCTTTGCATTGATCTATGTGCCTTGTGTTTCAGCCAATCAGAGAGGAGGATATAATCTGGTTTATGCTGATCTAAGTGATTGGTATTATGGCCAATCAGGGAGAAGAATCTATGTGCCTTGTTGAAATTCCCAAAGCAGCCCTTTAGATCCACATAAAAACTACAAAAATTCCCAAAACTAACCCCACATCTATTGATGAATGCTGGAACCCGAGTTGGAGCAAATTGGTTTGATTTTCTGAAGCATCTTTAGAGGATGGAGAGTTGTACACGACATGTGCATTGGCGGGTTTAAGAAAGCAACTTCAGCACCATTCGATAGGTTGAAGGGATGAACTCGACAGGCTTGAATGGATGCTGCAACGCTCGAGCAGTTGATGAAGTGAAGAGCTAGATAGGATGATAGAACCATTCGACAAGTTCTGAAGACTTTTGTTGGGGAACTCAACAAGTTCAGTTCTTGCTTCAACACTGCTCGATAGGTTGAAAGAATGGGCAAAGTACTACTCAACAGGTTGGATGAAGCAACCCTAGCACTCGACAAGTTAGTGAATGAAGCAACCCTAGCACTCGACAGGTTAGTGAATGAAGGAGCACCATTCGACAGGTTGGATTCCTACTTTAGCACCATTCGACAGGTGCATACTCTAGCAGTGCACCATTCGACCAATGTTTCTTTCAACATCAGCAGCATTCGATAGGTGTTGTCTTAACACCTATTAGCCCTTCAGTATGACTCGACAGGATGGATTCCAGCAAAGCACTGCTTGGGCTATATGTCCTGGAGTTGCTGAAGCTGCTGACGCCTTTTGTTATTTTGATCCCCTTGAGAACCACTCTTGCTGTACAGTTAAAGATGTATATCCATTCTGTTGAAGCCCACACTATTGTAGCCAGCTGTAATCTAGTGTGCAGTTATACACAGGTGAAGCTTTGTGTTGCTTTCTGTAGTGTGTAGTTTTCTAGTGTGCCACAACTAAAAGTGTTGATGTTGTTTTGCTCTAATGTGCACAGAGCTGAAGCTTATGCCGCTCTAATGAACTGCTTGAGCATCTATGCAAGTGCCAAAGTTTCTTATTGTAGTTTGCAGCTTGCTGAAAATGGTGAACAGGTCTACTGTGCAACTAAAGCTTGGGCTCCTTTATTCTGCCATTTACTCCAACAGCAGTAGTTGTCTTCCACGCCATGGGCCCCACTTGTATCAGCTCTTCATGAATAATACTAAGTCTCCTCTTTTGGCACTTATTACTTGAATTTCTACACTATGCTGTAAATTATTCCTAGTTGTAAAACACATTTAAAAATAATTATTAATCACTCAATGTCATAGCAAAAGCCAGGTTTAAGGGGTAGAAAGTGGCAAAAACTAGTGAATGGGTTCACAGATGCATTGAGCATATGCACCAAGCCTTTTAAACCCCTAGGTAATCCCTAGTAGAGGAGTGGAGTCTCCTGACGGTTTTCATTGAAGGTACCCACAACCTTCTCAATCAAACAATTAATATCAGTGCAACATATCAAAACAGAGTTCAAGCAAATCAAATTCATTCCCCACCATACTCATATAATTTTTTAGAGGAGTTTAAAACAGTAAAACAACAATTTAATACCAAAATCAAATTTAAATACCTCGACAACCAATCAGCTCATATCAAGAGTGTTTTGTGTGGAAATTAATGCAAAGATCACCATTAATTCAAGAATTCTGTTCTGGATATTGCCCCAAATAAACTTAACTTCAGACCCAAATCTCACCAGGGCTGTTACTCAAAATAAAGATGAAATGTGTATCATTTCACTCCAGCTCAACAGCAGTTACAACCCTCAAATAGGACTGCAACCATGCGCATAGGCAGTGCTACTAAGTTCTGAAATCCTCTGGCTCTTTTCACCATAGATTACACAACTTCTCATCTCCACATGGCAGCTCAATTCATTTCAGATCAGTAGGGTCATTTTTCGAGCTGTAATGTGGCTTATGATTGAGGTTTTCAAAAGAATAAACGGTATGAAGGATTCAAAATTGAAAAATCAGTAAGGTGAGGAGGTGATTCATGACTTCACCTTCTTCATTTCAGCACAACTCCATCCTTTTGAATTTTCAAAGCCAAAGTGGCCAGCTTCGTCTCTTCTTTCCAAGTTTACCATTAAAGTATTTCTTTAACTTCTCCTTCTCTCTTTGTTTTATTCTTCTGTTTTTCTCTTTTCGTATGCTTTTCTTTGTATTTTTCTCATTTGTTTTCATATGGGCTGGAATGCCACAGCTACACAGCTGCCATCAAATATCCTTTCTTCTTCTTCCACCAAATGTTAAACAAGCTCCACTTTCTTCAATTTCTTCTCCTTTACCTTCTGAAATCTCAGAGTGAGGGTCAGGCTGAATCAGGTCACTAAATTTTGGGTTCAAATTTTCTGGTCTTTGTCAAAGAAAGCTTAGATCTTTAAGGCTCAAATGGTGAGTATCAACGGCAGTTCAAAGGGTAAGGATTTTTAGGCTTAAACTGTCCAAATGAAGGCCTTACATCATGTCTTTAGTGTCATGAGTACTGTCAAGCTATTTCAACTTGGAGATGCATAACTTATAGTGAAAAAGAGTAGGTTCAATTAGTCCTTAGAGCAGAAAAAATTACCAAATATAATCTTCAAAGAACTTTTTACAGGCCCAAATCTCACTGGGTATGGTCATCCATTAAATTCCTGAAGTATATCCTCACAATCTCTCTCTTTTCAGGTTCACTAAGCACCAATTGTGAAAAATTTATTGGCATTTGCTTCATGGAAGTGTTAGATTTACAAAAGATTTCAGTTTTAAAAAGTTTTAATTTCCTCTTTTTGCAAAAATCAGGTAGGAACTCACTTTATTTGAAAATTTTTATCCAACACTGCAGCACTATCATTAACTATTCCATTGGCACACCTTGCCATACCCCCAAACCTAAGCTGGACATTGTCCTCAATGTTTGCACATTGAGTATTCAAGGGCAGTAGAGTTTGCAAACAATAAAGAATGAACTATATGCAGAAAAGAAGAAAAAATAAAAGCTCAAAGCTGAATTTATTGACAGAAAAAGAGAAAGAATGCAATACAAATAGGAAAAAAAATAAAAGCACATCCCTACAAAAACAGACAATCAAACACCAAAACAGCAAAAAAAATCAAAAATAGAATACAAACATACAAAAATCAAGAAAAACAGTAAACAAAGGCAGTAAACATATAAATTCTTAGAAAGAAAATAGAAAAATCAGTAAACAAACACAAAAAACAGCATTTATACCGAAAACAACAGTTAAACTAAAAAGAAGAAATATGCTAACTCCTAAAACAATAAAATCCTAAATACAACTTCCTAAACTTGATCTGATTATGAATCTACATTCATGACAAAGAATCATCAACATTTATGGCACACATATGAAAGCAAGATTCATAAAAACAATCAGATCACACAAGCACTATATAGAAAGAATTTTAAAACACTAAAAATTACTATGTTACATATGGTACACAGCTGAGATCAAATATCAGTGGAAGGTCTTGAAAGTGAATGAAGTCAGAGGCTTCACTGAATTTTCAAAATAGAATAGGAGCCTCTGCTCATTACCCTTTAAGATTCTTCCCAAAAATTAAGGTCCAAGATCCCAATAGTCCGAGGGTTCATAAATGACATAAAAATACATCCCATCTAGAACTTAGTTGTCTGAAATTTTTATTTATTTATTTATTTTTATCAGCTGCGGCTCAACAATAGCCCTTATTTAAACACTACTGCTGAAAATAAAAACATTACAGCAGGAACAAAGGATTACAAAAACAATCACTACTGTTGACTTCAACAAGCAAAGAAATGATGCTGTAATCAAAGGAGAAGGAAATGCAAACTCAGGTGAATCTGTTCCAGCTGCAAGTTGTTTGCTCCTCTATTGGCTACTGCTCCAGATCTGTAAAAGTCTAAACACTACAGCAGTACTTTATTCAAGCATATAGAATGCAATAAACAAATCGAAAATAGTAAGAAAAGCTTTGGCTACTGCTCCAGGTCTGCAAAAATACAAAAACTGCAGTAGCATTTATTCAAACACATAATGCAATATAAGAAAAGTAGCAAAAAAAAAAACCAGATCTAACAAAAAAAACTTAAAAGAAAAAAATTCAGATCTAAATAACAAAAACTCAGATCTCCTAACTAGATCAAAACTCCCCGGTAGCGGTGCCAAAAACTTATTGTGTTTAAATGTTGTGCTGATATATTTATTAAAAGGTGTGATGGAAAATATCAATGACAGCAAAAATATGACAAATAGAATGAATTGAATCAACACACAAATAGTATTCTAAACTTAGTCCTGCAAGAATCAGGATAATTACTACAGGCACTATGGATGCAAGGCTACAAGCTAAGGCAACTATAGGTGCATCAGATCTTGAAAACTCTAAAGCAATTGAATATAAAATTTACAGATCTAATGAAACATTGAACATAACTCTTCATTGATTAAAAACATACTTACAATGAATCGGCCTCAAGCCTATAGTCTGTGCAAGAATCTGGATCTCTTCACAATCAATTTCCAGATCTATTACAATTCGAATCAGCATTTGGCTGCTACCTAGATCTAATCCAACAGGCTGGATTAGGGAAAAAAGAGGGAAAAGAAAAGGGAAAAAGAAAACCAAACTAATTTGAGTTAAGGAGAACTCAGGCTATTCCTTTATTCCTAGCTTCCTTGCTAAAGAAATACAGCCAAAAAGGTTGCTATTTATAGCTTTGCATTGATTCACGTGCCTTGTGCTTCAGCCAATCAGAGAGGAGGATATAATCTGGTTTATGCTGATCCAAGTCATTGGTATTTTGGCCAATCACGGAGAAGAATCCATGTTCCATGATGAAATTCCCAAAGTAGCCCTTTAGATCCACATGAAAATTGCTAAAATTCACAAAACTAACCCCCACATCTGTTGATGAATGCTGGAACCCGAGTTAGAGCAAATCGGTTTGAATTTCTAAAGCATCTCGAGAGGATGGAGAGTTATACTCGACATGTTCATTGGCAGGTTTAAGATAGCAGCTTCAGCACCATTAGACAAGTTGAAGGCATGAACTCGATAGGCTGGAATGGAGGCTACAATGCTCGAGCCTTTCAACGGGTTCTGAAGATTTTTGTTGGGGAACTCGACAGGTTCAGTTCCTGCTTCACCTTTGCTCGAGTGGTTGAAAGAATGGGCAAGGTACTGGTCGACAAGTTGGCTGAAGCAACTTTGGCACTTGACAGGTTAGTGAATGAATGAGCACCATTCGATAGGTTGGATTCCTGCTTCAGCACCATTCGACAGGTGCAAACTTCAGCACTGCACCATTAGACAGGTGTTTCTTTCAAAATTAGCAGCATTCAATAGGTGTTGTCTTAACACCTCTTAGCCCTTCAGTACCACTCGACAGGATGGATTCCAGCAATGCATTGGTCAAACGGTTTTTCCTGGACTTGCGGAAGTTGCTGAAGCCTTTTGTTATTTTGATCCTCTTGAGAACCACTTCTGCTGCACTGTTAAAGCTGTATATCCATTCTGTTGAAGCCCACACTACTGTAGCCAGCTCTGATCTAGTGTGTAGCTATACACAGCTAAAGCTTTATGTTTCTTTCTGTACTGTGCAGCTGTCTACTGTGCCACAACTGAAAGTGTTGCTGCTGTTTTCCTCTAATGTGCACAAAGCTGAAGCTTATGCTGCTATAATGAACTGCATGAGAATCTATGCTAGTGCCAAAGTTTCTTATTATAGTTTGGAGCTTCCTGAGAATTGTGAATAGCTCTACTGTGCAACTGAAGCTTTGGCTGCATTATTCTGCCATTTACTCCAATAGCAGCTGCTGTCTTTCACGCCATGGGCCCCACTTGTATCAGCTCTTCAATAATAATTCGAAATCTCCTCTTTTGGCACTTATTACTTGAATTTCTACACTATGCTGTAAATTATTCCTAGCTATAAAACATATTGAAAAATAATTATTAATAACTCTAAGTCATAGCAAAAGCCAAGTTTAAGGGATAGAAAGTGACAAAAACCAGTGACTAACACACCCCCAAACCTAATCTTTGCTAGTCCTCGAGCGAAGTGAACATTAAACCATTATTCTACAAAACTTAAATGCCACTTTCGTAGGAATCACGGATGCATTTGGCATATGCACAAAGCCTTTTAATCCCCTAGGTGATCCCTAGTGGAGGAGTAGAGTCTCCTGAGGGTTTTCAGTGAAGGTACTCACAAACTTCTCAATCAAACAGTTAATATCAGTGCCACATGCCAAAACAGAGTTCAAGCAAATAAAATTCATTCCCCCACCTTACTCATTTAATTTTTTTAGAGTTGTTTAAAATAGTAAAACAGCAGTTTAATAGAGAAATCAAATTTAAATTCCTCCACAATCAATCAGCTCATATCACGGTTGTTGTGTGTGGAAATTAATGTTAAGATCACCATTAATTCAAGAATTCTGTTTTGGATATTGCCCCAAATAAACATAACTTTAGATCCAAATCTCACCAGAGCTATTACTCAAAATAAAAATGAAAAATGTATCATTTCACTCAAGCTCAAGAGCAGTTATAGCCCTCAAATAGGACTACAAGCATGAGCATAGGCAGTGCTACTAAGTTCTAAAATCCTCAAACTATTTTCACCATAGATTACATAGCTCCTCATCTTCGCATGAAAGCAAAATTCATTTTGGATCAGTAAGGTCTTTTTTTAGGGCTGTAATGTGGCTTATGGTTGAGTTTTTCAAAAGAATAAATGGTATAAAGGATTCAAAATTGAGAAATCAGCAAGGTGAGGAGGTGATTCATGACTTCACCTACTTTATTTCAGCACAACTCCATCTTTTTGAATTTTCAGAGCCAAAGTGGCCAACTTCTTCTCTTCTTTCCAAGTTCACCAATAAAGTATTTCTTTGACTTCTCCTTCTCGTTTTGTTTTGTTTTTCTGTTTTTCACTTTTTGTATGCTTTTCTTTGTAATTTTCCCATATTTTTTTTATATGGGCTGCAATGCATAGTTACACAGCTGCCATCAAATATCCTTTCTTCTTCTTTCACTAAATGTTAAACCAGCTCCACCTTCTTCAACTTCTTCTCCTTTACCCTCTGAAATCTCAGGGTGAGGGTCAGAATCAGTCTTGAGCTTTGGGTTCAAATTCTCTAGTTTTTGTCAAAGAAAGCTTTGATTTTTAAGGATCAAATGAGGTGTATCAAGAGCAGTTCAATGGGTAAGGATTTTTAGGCTCAAACTGTCCAAATGAAGTCCTTACATCATATCTTTAGTGTCATGAGTATTGTCTAGCAGTTTCAACTTGGAGATGCATAACTTCTAGTGAAAAGAGTAGGTTCAGTCTGTCCTTAGAGTAGAAAAAATTATCAAAAACAATCTTCAAGGAATTTTTTATAGGCCCAAATCTCACTAGGTATGGTCTTCCATTAAATTCCAGGGGTACATCCTCACAATCTCTCTTTTCAGGTTCACTATGCACCAATTGTGAAAATTTTCTTGACATTTGCTTAATGGAAGTGTTAGATTTACAACAGATTCCGGTTTTAAAAAGTTTTAATTTCTTCTTTTTGCAAAAATCAGGTGGGAACTCACTTTATTTCAAAAAAATTATCCAACACTACAGCACTATCATTAACTATTCCATTGGCACACCCTGCTATACCCCCAAACCTAAGATGAATATTGTCTTCAATGTTTCGACAATGAGTATTCACGGGCAGCAGGGTTTGCAAATAATAAAGAATGGACTATATACAGAAAAGAAGAAAAATAAAAGCTCAAAGCTGAATTTATTGATAGAAAAAGAGAAAGAATGCTATAGAAATGGAAATAAAAAAACAAAAGCACATCCCTATAAAAATAGAAAATCAGACACAAAAACAGCAAAGAAAAATAAAAAATAGTGTACAAACTTACAAAAATCAAGAAAAACAGTAAACAAAGAGAGTTAACACATATATTCTAAGAAAGAAAATAGAAAAATCAGTAAACAAATACAAAAAATAGCATTTATACTAAAAACAACAGTTAAACTAAAAAGAACAAATATGCTAACTCCTAAAACAATAAAATCCTAAATACAACTTCCTAAACATGATCTGATTATGAATCTACATTCATGGCAAAGAATCATTAATATTTATGGCACACATATCAAAGCAAGATTCATAAAAAAAAATCAGATCACACAAGCACTATATAGACAGAATTTTAAAACACTAAAAACCACTATATTACATATGGTACACAACTGAGATCAAATATCAGTGGAAGGTATTGAAAGTGAATGAAGTCAGAGGCTCCACAAAATTTTCAAAACAGAATATGAGCCTCTGCTCATTACCCTCTATGATTCTTCCCAAAAATTAAGGTCCATGATCACAGCAGTTCGAGGGTTCATAAATGACATATAAAAATACATCCCATCTAGAACTCAATTGTCTGAAAAAAAAAATTATTCTCCTATATAGTTTTTTTTTTATTAGCTGGGGCTCAACAACAGCCCTTATTTAAACACTACTGCTGAAAATACAAACATTACTGCTGAAATAAAGGATTGCAAAAACAACCACTACTGTTAACTTCAACAAGCAAAGAAAGCAAGCTGTAATCAAGGGAGAAGGAAATGCAAACACAGGTGAATCTGTTCCAGCTGCAAGCTGTTTGTTCCTCTCTTGGCTATTGCTCCAGATCTGCAAAAGTCTAAACACTACAGCAGTACTCTAGTCAAGCATATCAAATGCAATAAACAAATCGAAACCAATAAGAAAAACTCTTGCTACTACTCCAGGTCTGCCAAAATACAAAAACTATAACAACATTTATTCAAACAAAACAAATGTAATATTAGAAAAACAGCAAGAAAAAAAATCAGATCTAACTAAAAAAAACTTAAAAGAAAAAAATTCAGATTTAAATTAGCAAAACTCATATCTACTAACTAGATCAAAACTCCCCGGCAGCAGCACCACAAACTTGTTGCGTTTAAATGTTGTGCTAATATATTTATTAAAAGGTGTGGTCGAAAATATCAATGGCAGCAATAAAAAATGGAATGGATTGAATCAACACACAAATAGCATTCTAAACTCAGTCCTGCAAGAATTAGGATAATTACTGTAGGAACTATGGATGCAAGGCTAGAAGCTTAGGCAACCATAGGTGCATCAGATCTAGAAAACTCTAAAGCAATCGAATAGAAGATTTACAGATCTAATGAAACATTAAACACAGCTCTTCATTGATTAAAAACATACTTACAATGAATCTGCCTCAAGCCTACAATTTGTGCAAGAATCTGAAGCTCTTCACAATGAATTTTCAGATCTATTACAATTTCAATCAGCCTTTGGCTACTACCTAAACCTAATCCAATAGGCTGGATTAGGGAAAGAAGAGAGAAAAGAAAAGGGAAAAAGAGAACCTAACTAATTGGAGCTAAGGAGAACTCAGACTATTCCTTTGTTCCTAGCTTCCTTGCTGAAGAATTACAGCCAAAAAGGCAGCTATTTATTGCTTTGCATTAATCCATGTGCCTTGTGTTTCAGCCAATCAGAGAGGAGGATATACTTTGGTTTCTGCTGATCCAAGTGATTGGTATTTTAGCCAATCAAGGGGAAGAATCCATGTGCCTTGTTGAAATTCCCAAACTAGCCCTTTAGATCCACATGACAATTGCTAAAATTCCCAAAACTAACCCCCGCATCTGTTGTTGAATGGGCAAGGTACTGCTCGACAGGTTGGCTGAAGCAACTCTAGGCCGCGACAGGTTAGTGAATAAAGGAGCACCATTCGACAGGTTAGATTCCTGCATCAGCACCATTCGACAGGTGCGTACTTTAGCAGTGCACCATTCGACATGTGCTTCCTTCAACATCAGCAACATTCGATAGGTGTTGTCTTAACACCTCTTACCCCTTCAGTACCACTCGACAAGATGGATTCCAGCAATGCACTACTCGAACTGTATGTCCTGGAGGTGTTGACTTTGGTGATGCCTTCTGTTATTTTAATCCTCTTGAGAACCACTCCTGCTACACTATTAAAGTTGTATATCCATTCTGCTGAAGTCCACATTACTGTAGCCAGCTCTGATTTACTGTGCAGCTATACACATCTGATGCTTTGTGTTGCTTTATGTAGTTTATAGCTCTCTAGTGTGCCTCAACTGAAAGTGTTGCTGTTGTTTTACTGTAATGTGCACAGAGCTGAAGCTTATGCTACTCAAATGAACGGCTTGAGCATCTATGCAAGTGCCAAAGTTTCTTATTGTAATTTGCAGCTTGCTGAAAAGGGCGAACAACTCTCCTGTCCAACTGAAGCTTCGGCTACTTTGTTCTGCCATTTACTCCAATAGCAGCAGTTGTCTTTCAGGCCATGGGCCCCACTTCTATCTACTCTTCATGAATAATTCTAAGTCTCCTCTTTTGGCACTTATTACTTGAATTTCTACATTATACTATAAATTATTCCAACCTGTAAAACACATTTAAAAATAGTTATTAATCACTCTAAGTCATAGTAAAAACAAGGTTTAAGGGGTAGAAAGTGGCAAAAACCAGTGACTAACACACCCCCAAACCTAATCTTGGCTAGTCCTCAAGCAAAGTAAAAATTAAACCATTATTCTACAAAACGTAAATGCTACTTTTATATGGTTCACAGATGCATTGAGCATATGGACCAAGCCTTTTAAACCCTTAGGTGATCCCTAGTGGAGGAGTGGAGTCTCCTAACGGTTTTCATTGAAGGTACCCACGAACCTCTCAATCAAACAGTTAATATCAGTGCAACATATCAAAACAGAGTTCAAGCAAATAAAATTCATTCCCCACCATACTCATTTAATTTTTTAGAGGAGTTTAAAATAGTAAAACAACAATTTAATACCGAAATCAAATTTAAATACCTCGACAATCAATCAGCTCATATCAAGGGTGTTTTGTGTGGAAATTAATGCAAAGATCACCATTAATTCAAGAATTCTGTTTTGGATATTGCCCCAAATAAACTTAACTTCAGACCCAAATCTCACCAGGGCTGTTACTCAAAATAAAGATGAAAGGTGTATCATTTCACTCTAGCTGAACAGCAGTTACAACCCTCAAATAGGACTGCAACCATGCGCATAGGGAGTGCTACTAAGTTCTGAAATCCTCTGGCTCTTTTCACCATAGATTACACAACTTCTCATCTCCACATGGAAGCTCAATTCATTTCAGATCAGTAGGGTCATTTTTCGGGCAGTAATGTGGCTTATGGTCGAGGTTTTCAAAAGAATAAATGGTATGAAGGATTCAAAATTGAGAAATCAGCAAGGTGAGGTGGTGATTCATGACTTCACTTTCTTCATTTCAGCACGACTCCATCTTTTTGAATTTTCAGAGCCAAAGTGGCCAACTTCTTCTCTTCTTTCCAAGTTCACCAATAAAGTATTTCTTTGACTTCTCCTTCCCTTTTTGTTTTGTTTTTCTGTTTTTCACTTTTTGTATGCTTTTCTTTGTAATTTTCCCATATTTTTTTTATATGGGCTGCAATGCATAGTTAGACAGCTGCCATCAAATATCCTTTCTTCTTCTTTCACTAAATGTTAAACCAGCTCCACCTTCTTCAACTTCTTCTCCTTTACCCTCTGAAATCTCAGGGTGAGGGTCAGGCTGAATCAGGTCACTGAGCTTTGGGTTCAAATTCTCTAGTTTTTGTCAAAGAAAGCTTGGATTTTTAAGGATCAAATGATGTGTATCAAGAGCAGTTCAATGGGTAAGGATTTTTAGGCTCAAACTGTCCAAATGAAGTCCTTACATCATATCTTTCGTGTCATGAGTACTGTCTAGCTGTTTCAACTTGGAGATGCATAACTTCTAGTGAAAAGAGTGAGTTCAGTCTGTCCTTAGAGTAGAAAAAATTATCAAAAACACTCTTCAAGGAATTTTTTATAGGCCCAAATCTCACTAGGTATGGTCTTCCATTAAATTCCTGGGGTACATCCTCACAATCTCTCTCTTTTCAGGTTCACTATGCACCAATTGTGAAAATTTTCTTGACATTTGCTTAATGGAAGTGTTAGATTTACAACAGATTCCGGTTTTAAAAAGTTTTAATTTCTTCTTTTTGCAAAAATCAGGTGGGAACTCACTTTATTTGAAAAATTTTATCCAACACTGCAGCACTATCATTAACTATTCCATTGGCACACCCTGCCATACCCCCAAACCTAAGATGAATATTGTCTTCAATGTTTCCACAATGAGTATTCACGGGCAGCAGGGTTTGCAAATAATAAAGAATGGACTATATACAGAAAAGAAGAAAAATAAAAGCTCAAAGCTGAATTTATTGATAGAAAAAGAGAAAGAATGCTATAGAAATGGAAATAAAAAAACAAAAGCACATCCCTATAAAAATAGAAAATCAGACACAAAAATAGCAAAAAAAAATCAAAAACAGTGTACAAACTTACAAAAATCAAGAAAAACAGTAGACAAAGATAGTTAACACATATATTCTAAGAAAGAAAATAGAAAAATTAGTAAACAAATACAAAAAATAGCATTTATACTAAAACCAACAGTTAAACTAAAAAGAACAAATATGCTAACTCCTAAAACAATAAAATCCTAAATACAACTTCCTAAACATGATCTGATATGAATCTACATTCATGGCAAAGAATCATCAACATTTATGGCACACATATCAAAGCAAGATTCATAAGAAAAAATCAGATCACACAAGCACTATATAGACAGAATTTTAAAACACTAAAAACCACTATGTTACATATGGTACACAACTGAGATCAAATATCAGTGGAAGGTATTGAAAGTGAATGAAGTCAGAGGCTCCACAAAATTTTCAAAACAGAATATGAGCCTCTGCTCATTACCCTCTATGATTCTTCCCAAAAATTAAGGTCCATGATCACAGCAGTTCGAGGGTTCATAAATGACATATAAAAATACATCCCATCTAGAACTCAATTGTCTGAAAAAAAAAATTATTCTCCTATATAGTTTTTTTTTTATTAGCTGGGGCTCAACAACAGCCCTTATTTAAACACTACTGCTGAAAATACAAACATTACTGCTGAAATAAAGGATTGCAAAAACAACCACTACTGTTAACTTCAACAAGCAAAGAAAGCAAGCTGTAATCAAGGGAGAAGGAAATGCAAACACAGGTGAATCTGTTCCAGCTGCAAGCTGTTTGTTCCTCTCTTGGCTATTGCTCCAGATCTGCAAAAGTCTAAACACTACAGCAGTACTCTAGTCAAGCATATCAAATGCAATAAACAAATCGAAACCAATAAGAAAAACTCTTGCTACAGCTCCAGGTCTGCCAAAATACAAAAACAACAACAACAATTATTCAAACACAACAAATGTAATATCAGAAAAATAGCAAGAAAAAAAATCAGATCTAACTAAAAAAAACTTAAAAGAAAAAAATTCAGATTTAAATAAGCAAAACTCATATCTACTAACTAGATCAAAACTCCCCGGCAGCGGCACCAAAAACTTGTTGCGTTTAAATGTTGTGCTAATATATTTATTAAAAGGTGTGATGGAAAATATCAATGGCAACAATGAAAAATGGAATGGATTGAATCAACACACAAATAGCATTCTAAACTCAGTCCTGCAAGAATCAGGATAATTACTGTAGGAACTATGGATGCAAGGCTAGAAGCTCAGGCAACCATAGGTGCATCAGATCTAGAAAACTCTAAAGCAATCGAATAGAAGATTTACAGATCTAACGAAACATTAAACACAGCTCTTCATTGATTAAAAACATACTTACAATGAATCTGCCTCAAGCCTACAATTTGTGCAAGAATCCGAAGGTCTCCACAATGAATTTCCAGATCTATTTCAATTTCAATCAGCCTTTGGCTACTACCTAAACCTAATCCAATAGGCTGGATTAGGGAAAGAAGAGAGAAAAGAAAAGGGAAAAAGAGAACCTAACTAATTGGAGCTAAGGAGAACTCAGACTATTCCTTTGTTCCTAGCTTCCTTGCTGAGGAATTACAGCCAAAAAGGCAGCTATTTATTGCTGTGCATTAATCCATGTGCCTTGTGTTTCAGCCAATCAGAGAGGAGGATATAATTTGGTTTATGCTGATCCAAGTGATTGGTTTTTTAGCCAATCAAGGAGAAGAATCCATGTGCCTTGTTGCAATTCCCAAACTAGCCCTTTAGATCCACATGACAATTGCTAAAATTCCCAAAACTAACCCCCACATCTGTTGATGAATGGGCAAGGTACTGCTCGACAGGTTGGCTGAAGCAACTCTAGGACGCGACAGGTTAGTGAATAAAGGAGCACCATTCGACAGGTTAGATTCCTGCATCAGCACCATTCGACAGGTGCGTACTTTAGCAGTTCACCATTCGACAGGTGCTTCCTTCAACATCAGCAACATTCGATAGGTGTTGTCTTAACACCTCTTACCCCTTCAGTACCACTCGACAAGATGGATTCCAGCAATGCACTACTCAAACTGTATGTCCTGGAGGTGTTGACTTTGCTGATGCCTTCTGTTATTTTAATCCTCTTGAGAACCACTCCTGCTACACTGTTAAAGTTGTATATCCATTCTGCTGAAGTCCACACTACTGCGGCCAGCTCTGATTTAGTGTGCAGCTATACACAGCTGATGCTTTGTGTTGTTTTATGTACTTTATAGCTCTCTAGTGTGCCACAACTGAAAGTGTTGCTGTTGTTTTACTCTAATGTGCACAGAGCTGAAGCTTATGCTACTCAAATGAATGGCTTGAGCATCTATGCAAGTGCCAAAGTTTCTTATTGTAATTTGCGACTTCTTTGAAAAGTGACAACTCTCCTGTCCAACTGAAGCTTCGGCTACTTTGTTCTGCCATTTACTCCAATAGCAGCAGTTGTCTTTCAGGCCATGGGCCCCACTTGTATCTACTCTTCATGAATAATTCTAAGTCTCCTCTTTTGGCACTTATTACTTGAATTTCTACATTATACTATAAATTATTCCTACCTGTAAAACCCATTTAAAAATAGTTATTAATCACTCTAAGTCATAGTAAAAGCAAGGTTTAAGGGGTAGAAAGTGGCAAAAACCAGTGACTAATACACCCCCAAACCTAATCTTGGCTAGTCCTCGAGCAAAGTAAAAATTAAACCATTATTCTACAAAACGTAAATGCTACTTTTATATGGTTCACAAATGCATAGAGCATATGCACCAAGCCTTTTAAACCCCTAGGTGATCCCTAGTGGAGGAGTGGAGTCTCCTGAGGGTTTTCATTGAAGGTACCCACAAACTTCTCAACCAAACAGTTAATATTAGTGCAACATATCAAAACAGAGTTCAAGCAAATAAAATTCATTCCCCACCATACTCATTTAATTTTTTAGAGGAGTTTAAAATAGTAAAACAACAATTTAATACCAAAATCAAATTTAAATACCTCGACAATCAATCAGCTCATATCAAGGGTGTTTTGTGTGGAAATTAATGCAAAGATCACCATTAATTCAAGAATTCTGTTTTGGATATTGCCCCAAATAAACTTAACTTCAGACCCAAATCTCACCAGGGCTGTTACTCAAAATAAAGATGAAAGGTGTATCATTTTACTCCAATTCAACAGCAGTTACAACCCTCAAATAGGACTGCAACCATGCGCATAGGCAGTGCTACTATGTTCTGAAATCCTCTGGCTCTTTTCACCATAGATTACACAACTTCTCATCTCCACATGGCAGCTCAATTCATTTCAGATCAGTAGGGTCATTTTTTCGGGTAGTAATGTGGCTTATGGTCGAGGTTTTTAAAAGAATAAATGGTATAAAGGATTCAAAATTGAGAAATCAGCAAGGTGAGGAGGCGATTCATGACTTCACCTTCTTCATTTCAGCACAACTGCATCTTCTTTTTGAAATTTCAGAGCCAAAGTGCGCAGCTTCTTCTCTTCTTTCCAAGTTTACCAATGAAGTATTTCTTTGACTTCTCCTTCTCTTTTTGTTTTATTTTTCTGTTTTTCTCTTTTTGTATGCTTTTCTTTGTATTTTTCTCATATTTTTTTTCTATATGGGCTGGAATGCCACAACTACACATCTGCCATCAAATATCCTTTCTTTTTCTTCCACCAAATGTTAAACCTGCTCCACCTTCTTCAACTTCTTCTCCTTTACCTTCTGTAATCTCAAAGTGAGGTTCAGGCTGAATCAGGTCACTGAGTTTTTGGTTCAAATTCTCTGGTTTTTGTCAAAGAAAGCTTAGATTATTAAGGGTCAAATGGTGTGTATCAAGGGCAGTTCAAAGGGTAATGATTTTTAGACTCAAACTATCCAAATGAAGGCCTTTCATCATGTCTTTAGTGTCATGAGTACTCTCAAGCTGTTCCAACTTGGAGATGCATAACTTCTAGTGAAAAAGAGTAGGTTCAATCAGTCCTTAGAGCAGAAAAAATTACCAAAAACATTCTTCAAAGTATTTTTTACAGGCGCAAATTTCACTGGGTATAGTCTTCCATTAAATTCCTGGGGTATATCCTCAAAATCTCTCTTTTCAGGTTCACTAAGCACCAATTGTGTAATTTTTTTTTACATTTGCTTCATGGAAGTGTTTTATTTACAACAAATTTAAGTTTTAAAAAGTTTTAATTTCTTCTTTTTGTTAAAATTATGTGGGAAGTCACTTTATTTGAAAAAATTTATCCAACACTGCTGCACTATCATTAACTATTCCATTGGCACACCCTGCCATACCCCCAAACCCAAGATGAACATTGTCCTTAATGTTTGCACAGTGAGTATTCAGGGGCAGCATGGTTTGCAAACAATAAAGAATGGACTATATGCAGAAAAGAAGAAAAAATAAAAGCTCAAAACTGAATTTATTGACAGAGAAAGAGAGAATGCTATACAAATGGAAAAAAAATAAAAGCACATCCCTACAACAACGGAAAATTCGACACAAAAATAGAAAAACAAAATCAAAAACAGTATACAAACATACAAAAATCAAGAAAAACAATAAACAAAGATAGTAAACACATATATTCTAAGAAATAAAATAGAAAAATCAGTAAACAAACACAAAAAAAAGCATTTATACTAAAAATAGCAGTCAAACTAAAAAGAACAAATATGCTAACTCTTAAAACAGTAAAATCCTAAATACAACTTCCTAATCATGATCTGATTATGAAGCTACATTCATGGCAAAGAATCATCAACATTTATGGCACACATATCAAACCAAGATTCACAAAAAAAAAATCAGATCACATAAGCACTATATAGACAGAATTTTAAAATACTAAAAACTACTATGTTACACATGGTACATAGCTGAGATCCAATATTAGTGGAAGGTATTGAAAGTGAATGAAGTCAGAGGCTCCAAAGAAATTTCAAAATAGAATATGAGCCTCTGCTCATTACCCTTTATGATTCTTCCTAAAAATTAAGGTTCATGATCTCTACAGTCCGAGGGTTCATAAATGACATATAAAAATACATCCCATCTGGAACTCAGTTGTCTGAAAAAAAAATTTATTTTCTTATTTCTTTTTATTTTTGTCAGCTGGGGCTCAACAACAACCATTATTTAAATACTATTGCTGAAATAAAGGATTGCAAAAAAAACTACTACTGCTAACTTCAACAAGCAAAGAAAAGAAGCTGTAATCAAAGGAGAAGGAAATGCAAACTCAGTTGATCAATCTGTTCCAGCTGCAAGCTGGTTTCTCCTCTCTTGGCCACTGCTCCAAATCTGCAAAAGTCTAAACACTACAGTAGTACTTTGTTCAAGCATATCAAATACAGTAAACAAATCGAAAACAACAAGAAAAACTTTGGCTACTGCTCCAGGCCTGCAAAAATACAAAAACTACAGCAGCATTTATTCAAACACAACAAATGCAATATCAGAAAAATAGCAAGAAAAAAAATCAGACCTAACTAAAAAAAACTTAAAAGAAAAAAATTCAGATCTAAATAAGAAAAACTTGGATCTACTAACTAGATCAAAACTCCCCGGCAGCGGCACCAAAAACTTGTTGTGTTTAAATGCTGTGCTGATATATTTATTAAAAGGTCTGATGGAAAATATCAATGGCAGCAAAAATATGACAAATGGAATGGATTGAAGGAACACACAAATAGCAATCTAAACTTAGTCCTGCAAGAATCAGGATAATTACTACAGGCACCATGGATGCAAGGCTATAAGCTTAGGCAACCATAGGTGCATCAGATCTAGAAAACTCTAAAGCAATTGAATAGAAGATTAACAGATCTAATGAAACATTAAACACAGTTCTTCATTGATTAGAAACATATTTACAATGAATCTGCCTCAAGCTTACAATTTATGCAAGAATCCAAAGCTCTTCATAATGAATTTCTAGATCTATTACAATTCGAATCAACCTTTGGCTGCTACCTAGATCTAATCCAATAGGCTGGATTAGGGAAAGAAGAGGGAAAAGAAAAGGGAAAAAGAAAATCTAACTAATTTGAGCTAAGGAGAACTCAGGCTATTCCTTTGTTCCTAGCTTCCTTGCTGAAGAATTACAGCCAAAAAGGCTGCTATTTATCGCTTTGCATTGATCATTATGCCTTGTGTTTCAGCCAATTAGAGAGGAGGATATAATCTAGTCTATGCTGATCCAAGTGATTGGTATTTTGGCCAATGAAGGAGAAGAATCCATGTGCCTTGTTGAAATCCCCAATGTAGCCCTTTAGATCCACATGACAACTACTAAAATTCCCAAAACTAACCCCCACATCTATTGATGAATGTTGGAACCCGAGTTAGAGCAAATTGGTTTGATTTTCTAAAGCATCTCAAGAGGATGGAGAGTTGTACTCGACATGTTCATTGGCAGGTTTAATATAGCAGCTTAAGTTCCATTCGACAGCATGAAGGAATGAACTCGACAGCTTGGAATGGAGGCTACAATGCTCGAGCAGTTGATGAAGTGAAGAGCTCGATAGAATGATAGAACCATTCGACAAGTTCTGAAGACTTTTGTTGGGGAACTCGGCAGGTTCAGTACCTGCTTCAACACTGCTCGATAGGTTGAAAGAATGGGCAAGGTATTCCTCGACAGGTTGGCTGAAGCAACTCTGGCACTCGACAAGTTTGTGAATGAAGGAGCACCATTCGACAGGTTGGATTCCTGCTTCAGCACCATTCAACAGGCGCATACTTCAGCAGTGCACCTTTTGACAGGTTCTTTCAACATCAACAACATTCGATAGGTGATGTCTTAATGCCTCTTAGCCCTTTAGTACCACTCGACAGGATAGATTCTAGCAATGCATTGCTCGAACTGTATCTCCTGAAGTTGCTGAAGATTTTGATGCCTTTTATTATTTTGATCTTCTTGAGAACCACTCCTGCTGCACTGTAAAAGTTCTATATCCATTCTGTTGAAGCCTACACTACTTTAGCCAGCTCTGATCTAGTGTGAAGCTATACACAGCTGGAGCTTTGTGTTGCTTTCTGTAGTGTATTGCTGTCTAGTGTGCCACAACTGAAAGTGCTGCTAATGTTTTGCTCTAATGTGCACAGAGCTGAAGCTTATGCTGCTCTAATGAACTACTTTAGCATCTATGCAAGTGCCAAAGTTTCTTATTGTAGTTTGCAACTTGCTGAAAATGGTGAACAGCTCTACTGTGTAACTGAAGCTTGTGCTGCTTTATTCTGCCATTTACTCCAACAGCAGCAGCTGTCTTTCAGGCCATGGGCCCCACTTGTATCAGCTCTTCATGAATTATTCTAAGTCTCCTCTTTTGGCACTTATTACCTGAATTTCTACACTATGCTGTAAATCATTCCTAGCTATAAAACACATTTAAAAATAGTTATTAATCACTCTAAGTCATAGAAAAAGCAAGGTTTAAGGGGTAGAAAGTGGAAAAAGCCAGTGACAACAGCTCACCCTCTCGAGAGCTCCCCGAGAGTTTATGAGTATCTACCAAAGGTTAGAAATGTCAAGGATACGTAAAATAAACTTGTCTAGCTGCTGTAATCCACCTCTATGGGAATACCACGATAACCCCATATACAATTTTGACCCATCCTATGATTCACCCCCAATTCATCCTGAGATTAACGTGGCTGGCGATGAAGAACACCCTTTCACTCCTCTGAGCACCAGTAACAACAACAACGAAAAAGATAATAGTATCGGATAGAACTACACTACCCGACAACTTGTGTAACTCAGTGTCCAAAAATTACAAAAAGGAGGAGAAGAAGTTGAAGAACTGCTCCGAGGCATGGTTGTGCGTATGAAACTGTTAAAGATCAGCAAGACAAGGAAGAAGGAGAATGACAAAGGGAAGAGAGACCATCGCCTACTTCGAGTACGGTATCAGTAAATATATCACCGCTAAGGCGAACAACCCGCACCCTCTTTGATGTTAATCTCCAAGATAGGGCTCACCGCTGGGCTATCCAGAAAGATGCTACTATAAGAGTAGAGGATCTCCCCAAGATGCTCGATGAATACAGGGCTAAGAGAAACTGCCCTGTCTTGTCATTTGTGTTTGATAGGTTTTGTTGGGATCTCAAGTTTAGCCTACCTGCAGGGTTTAATTCACCAAAGTTCCGCAAGTACAACAGCACTGGTAACCAAAATCACCATCTGACACTATTCTGTAATGAATTTCAACCTGTTCACGACAACCAAGGACTCCTAATACACTACTTTCAGAGAACGTTAGTAGGAGAAGCTCTCGACTGGTTCGCCGAACTTCCACTTCACAAGATCGACATGTTCGACGATCTGGCCAATTAATTTTTGGACTAATGTAAGCATTTGATATAAGAAGCGGTTAGTCTCAGCGACCTGATGACGACAAAGCAAGAGCCCAAGGAAGACTTCGCAGACTTTGTAGTATGTTGGAGGAAACTCGTCGCCCGCACCGGATG
Organism: Chloranthus sessilifolius; assembly: GCA_021018995.1. NCBI lineage: Eukaryota > Viridiplantae > Streptophyta > Magnoliopsida > Chloranthales > Chloranthaceae > Chloranthus > Chloranthus sessilifolius. Next base: position 72,769,286 of record CM037592.1, on the reverse strand, counting down.
CCAGATGGAGAAGGACATGATCAGCATTATCATAGACAACGTCAAAGAGCCTCTTTAAAGTGCTCTTATTATAAGCGATTGCGCTGACTTCACTACCTTTCACCTGTGCGCCAACCACATCCAAAGGCACATTAAGGGAGGAGACCTCGTCTTTTCAATAATAGCATAAAAAATTGCCTCTTCCAGTGACTCGAAGGCGAAGAACAATAAGAAAGCCTCTGGCTCTGAGCAAGTAAACACGATTGCCAATGACGGACAGAACTCCGAAAATGAAAACTATCAACCAAGGAATTCTAGTCAAAATCAATACCAGAATCAACAACGGTACCCTAATAAAAATAAGAACCAATACCAATACCAAAACCGGAACTAATACCCTAACCAAAATACCTACCACAACCAGAATCAAAATACGACCCAAAATTGGCCAGCTAACCCTCAGAGTTATAACAACGTACCCCCACCCCAGAACTTCAACCAGCAAATTAGGGACCCTTACGAACCGAAACGTGAGCATTATGCTCCATTGCCTGACACCATCTCCAACATATTTTACCTTCTCAATAAATAAAATCTCATCTAATTTTGACCGGAATGATCATGGCCCTACCCTGCAAACCTTGACTTCAGTAAGTTTTACACTTTTCATCGATTCGTAGGACATAACTTAGAAGACTGTTGGGCTTTACGAGATATGATCTATGACATGAATGATCAAAACTAGATTGACTGGGAATCCCTCCGAAATTTCCAACCATAACAATATTCAAACCTCGTAGAACTTAGGGATCATCAATAATCCTACGCCAAACCATAACCAAGGGTCGGTCACCCACATCAGCGCAGTAGATCTCCCCGGTCGACTCCCTTTCCGTCCTTCTACCTTCATCACCCGTGTCAATCCTTTGGATACCCTGACTAGTCTAATCGAACCTCTGATACCTCCCACTGTTTGCCCACATCCTTCATCCCTGATCACTCGGATCGCTCCCTCGAATCATCCACCACATCCAGCCTTCACTCGAATTCGAGTCTAGTCATTCAGAGTGTGAAGACCAAACCTTCAACCTGCAGAACCCTTGACTCCCCTAAATTCTAAGACAACTCCATCATCACTTCCCCTATATGACTCTAAACTTGAGAAAGAAGATGATACCCTTCAAATCGTGTCCCAAATCTCATCATGGGTCGAAGGGCTCTCTAAAAACACTTCAAGCCAAGAGCATGAGACGGTGGTTGAACACCAGCCAGATGTAGAAAGGAGTCAACAAAAATAGGAACCTGGTAAGGAGGAGACACTGATCTCCACCTTCTTAGAAAAGGAAGACTACACGTAGTATCTCCCACCATGGAATGACATAACTCTGGTGCATATCCCTTCTTTAAATTTCACCCTGTTTACGACAAGCACTCCAGGAAGCTCGTCAATGCAAGCTACCGCGTGACTCAAGGATCAATAGCTAATGTGCATGGTCCTTAAATCAGGGACCAATTATCCACCGCCACCATTCCCCCGCGAGAAGCAGAATGTGGGTGCTCAGCCATCAGAAAGGATAATAAGAGACCAATCGAAGGACTTGGATCATTCTTCATGACTAAGGAACCCTTCATTACAGAAAGGTTAAAGTCTCCAGAACCTGAGTCTCATATAAAAGACTGGGAGTCAACCGACGAAGAAGACTTTCATATTACAGCCATAAAGGTAGAAGAATAGCTAGAGCTAGACACTCCTCAATCCTCATAATCGCCCCAGCTTTAGATATTCTAGAGATCACTGGAGGAAGAATGGCAATCGCCACCAAGCGATGATGAAGATTACTGGATAGATCTCCCCGCCCTCGAGTTCGTAGAACAACTAGACCAAGGCCTCCAAAGCCCATCCAATGAAGAGAATGAGTCTTAGCTAAAAGACTCCAGCCCTGGCCACAGCTGTCCCAACCCCAATTTCGAGGGATGGGAATGCCTATGGGGATATCCCTACATCTTCCAACCCTACCAACCTCACTGTAGAGTATGCACCATCATCCTAACATACTATGAAATCCAACAAGCACAGCACATGAGCTTAGAAGAGGATTGATCTGATCCATCCAAGGAAGAAGAGGTGGTCCATGTGGATGATGTGCCTCAGCAAAAAGACTCCAACTCCGATAGTAGCAACCCAAAATGCCAGCCCCGAGGATGAGAATCCCCATGGGATTACCCCTGCGTCGTCCAACCATATCGGCCCCGCTGCAGATCATGCACCATCATACTACTGTATCTCAGGCCTAAAAATGGATATAACCTTTACGTCCCTTTGAGAAAAGTTCCAATCCCCAAAGCCTCACAAGTAGAGTTCGAGAGTGAAGATAATTCAGAATCAACTACTCTTTACCACAGTACTGTACCTAGTGAGGAATATGTCTGGCCGTTCACTTGCCAAATCCTCTAAATCGATCCTCCGTGCAAAAAATTTATCTTCGTAATGAGCCCCTGGCTGAAGGAAGAGGGCCCAAACTTGTCACTCTTCAAGGAACTCAAAGCTCTCTCTCTCCATCAGGGATGCTCCCAATGACGCATGTGCCCCATGTATCAAGACCAACCTCTCTACATGGCATGTGACTTTATACTGTAAAAACACCGCACACAAAGACAAAAATCCTCCATGTTACCAACAAGGAGACTGACACAATAAGGAGAGAAACAAAAGGCTATCTTGTTGACACGGAGAGTGAGGCGATCCATGCGATACAAGAAGTCATAACATTAATCGAACTACCACCTACGTCCCTCATCCAGAAGATTGCACCAGACGAGGACTATAAAAAAAAGAAGCCAAATTCAAAATGAGTCCACGTCATTCGAAGACTCGCACGAGCGGCTCCTGCATTCGTCGCGCTTCCTCAGCTGAGAGCCCGTCGATTCCTCTCCAAGAAAATGACCTTGTACCAAATCTATTATCAAAAATCACAAAAATGTAAAATCCTAAAATCCATAAAAATCTAAAAATAGAAAACATAAAAAAATTAGATAACTTTGAAAAAGAGAGGGAACTCTTCATCCCTAACATACCTGACTACTCCCTTAGAGCTACAAGTAGCAATTATGCTGGTACGGGGCCACCCCCTGATCTTCCCCAGCATGACCCTGCTACTCACCCCTCACGAAATCATAGGGCATCTCGACAAAGAAGTAAGCCGATGATCATAGCCGGTGAGATACTCTGTGACTTCGAGAGGAGAATGAATAGCCTCGACCTACACCTCACTAAGGATATCACAATCATCAATTGCATCGATGAAGAGTTACCTCTCGTAAAACTAACCCCCCAATGTTGCAATTTTGTAATTTATGAGCTTACGGATGATGAAGGAGGACCAGCCACTGAGGAAACACAAAACTTTCAACAGGTCATTAAACGCTTCGACGAGCAGACTCAATCCACCACAGAACCAACAGAAGAAATCAACTGCGACGTCAAAGAAAAGCCTAAGAAGTTGTTAATCAGTGCAATGCTTAGCTCCAAGGAACAACAACAGATTATCCAAGTCCTTCAATATCACCTCAGCTTCTTTGCATGGTCCTACGAAGACATGCCTGGCCTTGGACCCGAGCTTAGTAGAACATCGTCTAGTCCTGGAACCCGATGCCAAACCTGTCAAGCAGAAAGTAAGAATGCATCCGCAAACTACGCTGCAAGTTAAAGAGGAAGTTGACATGCTACACAAGCCCAAATTCATCTGAGTCATCCTCTACCCCAAGTGGGTTGCAAATATTGTACCAGTTGCTAAGAAGGACGACAGAGTATGGGTGTGCATCGACTTTCAGATTCTTAACCACGCATACCCACATCAACACTCTTGTTGATAACACTATCATACATGAGATGTTGTCCTTCATGGATGGTTTCTCCAGATACAACCAGATTAGATTAGTAAAATTAGACCAAGAGAAGACTTCGTTCACCATGCCATGGAAAACTTACTATTATGTCGTCATGCCGTTCAGCCTAAAGAAAGCAGGAGCCACATATCAACTTGCCATGATGGCTATATTCTATGACATGATGCACAAGTCTGTAGAAGTCTACATCGATGACATACTAGTGAAGTCTCAAATGCAAGCAGGATATGCTGAAGCCCTCCGACTTGTGCTACAATGATCCGAGAAGTATCAACTGAAGATGAATCCGAAGAGATGTGTGTTTGAAGTGTCCTCCGGAAAACTACTGGGATTCATAGTCAGCAAGCGAGGAATCGAAATCGATTTGGTGAAAGTCAAAGCTGATCAGTAATACAATTTACCATTTTATCACCCTTAACATAGTGATACTAGGACTTAGTTTGCTACTAATAAGTTAACGATGTGCGGATACTAAGGAAAAATAGAAAAAGAGAGCCAAAGTGTTAATATTCATTAAAATAAACTCGAAAAGCAGTAAAAAGATGATTGAGTGAAGAGAAGACAATCCGTTGCTGCTGAAAGTTAAAAAATCGTACCTTACGATTGTGCGCTAAAGCTGAAGATGAAAAGAAAGTGAAAACTAAGAAATCGTAATTTATGATTCTTCAAAAGACTATTCTTTAGAAAGCGACAAAGGAGTAAAAAGCAATAAAAGAAAAGCAATCGTTCTTTATAAGAAATCGTCTAGTAAGAAAGCTGTGTGAAAATGAGAAATCGTGATTTACGATTCTCTAGAAAAAGAAGAACAATCATAATTTATGATAGTGTAAAGCTTTTCCCGCTGCCACATCTGCTGCTGCTGCTAATCACATGAGTGAAGATTATCACTGCCATGCACTGAATTAGAAGATCTTTGAAAATAGAAGTTTGGTGAATCACGGATCCGAGAAGATTGATGAAGATAAGCTCTTAGGAAATCTCGATTGCTAAAATAAAGGAGAACAATCTAGAAGCACATCTACAGTTGAAAGAAAGGAAGAATAAAATTAAGAATTAGAATCATACTAGGAATCTTTTAATAGTTTCTTTTATTATAATTAGAAGTCTTTGTAAACCGACTCCTTATGATCTATAAATAAGAGAGCCCGGTGTAGGAATAAGGGATTAAAGAATTTCAGCATCAATTGACAACTGTGGTTGGATTTTCTTCTGATCAGTAGTGTAAAATAGTTAGAGTAGATTAGATATCAGAGGTTTCTCAAGACCAATTGATGACTGCTAATGGGTGCTGAAGATTAGTGTAGATATCCTAGTTTCTCAGAAGCAATTGACGACTGCGGCTAAGGGGTGAAAGATATATTTACTTTTCTTTCTAGATTAGATTATTTGCTGCTTTGTAAACATCTTCAAGTTTTAATTTGAAGTGATGACTCAAGTTGAGATTTGCATATTAGTATAACGATTTTTACTTTTCCATCTTCAATTCTCTAGAATTTGATTGACACCGAGATTTTTAGAAATTGTTTATTAGGTTAAATCTGTGTTAAGAAATTTTTGTTTTTGATTGACATGTAAATTCTAGAAGACTGCAATACGATAAAACGGAACTATGTATTTTTATAAATATCTGACGGATGAAGATTGGGATTGACGACCTCAATCTGAAGGAGGATTAGGATTTATTTTATGCACTTTAGATTAAAAAACCATTCTTTTATTCATATTTCCCAAGTAGTTTAGAATATTAAAAGATAAATATAAACTTTAAAATAGAAATATAAATATGTAACATCCTAAAAATTTCATGCTTAAATAGTGCACCTCGGGAAGTGTGCTGGACATGTCACTTGCCCAATCAGGTCAATGTAGACTTGGTTGATTTACCTACATAGCTTAAGTTAGCAATGTCATGTGTGGAGTGTAGAGTATGTGGGTAGTAAGAGTTAGTTTGATTGGGATATATACATACCTAGTTAGGTATGTGTGCATTGCACCAAATAAATGAAGGGAATAATAAAGAAGGGGGGAGAATTTATTTCTCCTTAGTTTAGGTTGTTGAGAAATTAAGAGGGAGTGATGAGAGGGGTGTGACTTGTTTGTGAAAGTGAGGGCTGCATATTAAATGCATGTGAGTGAGTGTAAATTGTAGAGCTTGCGGATTTGAGTCTTCGTATCGAAGGGAGATTTGAAATTAGGGTATGTGAAACCCTTAGGTGACAAGGAGCTTTGGATCAAGAGATCCGACCAGTTGAAAAGGAAAGCTTGGCTATTTTAATGAATTATAGTTGCTAGGTTGTAAATTTAATTGATTAGGTGTGAGAAATGTGTAAGAGAGCATATGGATGTCGATGAGGTGAGTTCTAATGGTTAGAACTCGATCTGTTCTGGAAATGGACAAAACCGATCGAACGAAATTAGTATCCGTCCGATCGATTTTGCCAAAGAGTAAAGAAAGTGTAATGAAGAGTTTTGGAGATATCGTTAAAACAAATTAGAAATTGTTCGATCGATTTGGAAAATCGTTCGAACGACATTTAAACCGTTCGATCGGTTTTGGCCAAAGAAGAAAGCAGTGAAATGCTGATTTGGGAAGAAATCATTCGATCGATTGGGAAAATCGTTTGAAAAAAATTAAAATCGTTCGATCAGTTTTTCTGAAGAAAAATTAGGTGTAAGGATTTCTAAGGAAATCGATCGAACGAAATAAAATCGTTCGATCGATTTTGGGAATTCGCTCGAACAATTTAAGAATCGTTCGATTGTTTTGAGCTAATTTAGGCTTTTGTTGGGTTTTGCTTATGAACTATTTACAATCTGGGGTTAAGCTTCTAAACCCAATGTTTTTACACCAATTATGATATGTTGCATGTTTTTTGCCATACCTACGTTGAGCCGGACCTTAGGGTGGTTATGGCTAGCTCGGATTGAGGAATCCGTGGATTTAACTTGCGTATGAGGTAGAGAATATTCTAAACTTGTACACTTGATTACAAAAGTATGTATGTAGTGATGTTCTAAGTATGCATAATTGTTTAAAACATAGTTAAGTGCTTGTACTAAAATGTCAAGATAAGTATGTGAAATTAAGATATATGTGTGTGTGCATACGCAAAAATAAGAAATCAATGAGCATAATAATTGAGACATCCTAGGGATGTATATGTGAACTGGGCATTTAAGTGATGCATATGAATGTGTGACATCCTAGGGATGTATAGTTAATGTGAACATCCATGTGATGTGAAAGTGCATGAATGGGATTTGAACTATTATCTTTAGCACAATTACATGGTGAATAACTATATATAGATGCCCAATCGATTTAATGTTTGCAGAATACCCCACCGACACGGCGGTATACCTGTGACTGATTCGACAGGATATCCGTGACCGGTATGGCGGCTAATCTGTACACCAGTAGACATCCCAGGGATGTTTATGAGTTATGTGCCTTGTCGCCTATGTGAAAGGGACTTGGGTTATATCACATGAAAAATAGTCTAATTGGACGACGATGGAGGGTATTCCATCGGGGCGGCTCGATGCTATACTACTGGGGGATTATTTAAGTTACTTGATTTAAGTCATGAGAGCAGCTTTGTTGTAACATGAGAACCAGTGAGTATAAGATGCCATGAATAGTGTAGCAAAAGAATTATATTTATTCTTTTAGCATTCTCAAGCTATTTTCTAAATGTTTTATATTGATAAAATCATGCTTCAATTACGTCATGAAATGTATGTAAGTAAGATAGATTTATATGTTCAAATATCTTTCCCTATTGAGCTAGGATGTAGCTCACCCTTTTGACTATATGTCACAGGTTTTGAGATAGCGATTACATCTGGTGATGTCGATCACTCGGATTACATTCCAATGGAGGAGTTTGAGCCCTCTCCTGAAAAGTTTTTTTAGAAATCCCTCTTTGTACTTTGATAGTTATTTTGAGAGAGATTATATGGCTTGGTATGTTCAGCTTGTTTTTCTAGGATAATGTAATTATGTGAGTTATTCTTATGTCTAACCATCTAAGGTGATCATGGATATATCACTGATGGTTCGAGTTGGTTCTTTTGCCCATGCAGTGGCATGGGATTAGAACTATCTTTTGGGTTATATGTTTTGGCTTTAAAGTATAGAACAGGAGATTTAGTTCAGTACTTGTTCTTTTGTACATACTTTACTTATGGTTGTGTGGATATACCAAGTGTTCAGTGTATCTCATTGGGGCACGGCCTCAAGGGTTGTGCCGATGGCGCTGGTTTCGGGGTGTCAAAATCTGGGTTGTCACAGTTTGTATTAAAGCATTTTTTTTAGAAATTTTGATAAGTCATGAATTTCGTCAGAGTATAGGGATCTTCTGCTAATGAAACTTTGGTTTCATGTGCAGAGCGTAATGTCTTCTAGAGGAAGGGGTCAACCTAGAGGTAGCCAAAGTAGAAATTTGAGAAGTGAGGATGAATTCCATGTGGGGTCTAGTAGAGACCAAAGGAACCCTCATGTTGGGGGAGTTACGAGAAGTGATGCGACGGATCGAATGGCATTGGCCATGGAAGTTGTGGCTGCTTCAATGGCCCAGCAAATGCAACAGACTGAGTTATTGGTTTAGCAGACCGAGTTATTGGCCGAGTAGACCGCACTACTGGCTACTAACAATGCCAATAATCATCAGCCACCACCACCTCCTCCAGCATTGTTACCCTCGTCATTCGTCGATTTTAGGAGATTGAGACCTCCTAGTTTCTATGGGCAGATAGATCTGTTGGAGGTAGTGAAGTGGTTGAATCAGATGGAAAAGCTTTTGGATAGACTTTGAAGTATAGAGGATAAGAAGGTAGGCTGGGCATCCTTCCAGCTTGAGGGAGATGCTGATCCCTGGTGGAAATTGGTATTGAGAAAAAGAGAAATTGATCCTCACTGTCTATGGGCATGGGTGGAATTCGTTAGGGAGTTCAACAAGGAGTACTTCCCTAAGCAGGTGAGAGTAGAAATGAAAAGAGACTACGCAAAACTAGAGCAAGGAAGCATGACGGTGCGAGAGTATGGGTTTACGCACTTATCACGATTCGCACCAGCTCCAGTTCCTAGAAAAATTGCTTATACAAATTATTTCAGGCCATCTATACCTACCTTAGCAAGACCGATCAGATATGACAGCCCTACTACCACCACAGGAGTCTCAATTACTCAAGCTTTATCATGGGTGTGCGTGCATGGATTCTCTCGAACCCGTCGCGGCGATGCACATGCGATGGGATAAAAGTGTAGAGTCGCCACCCGGAGCTTTTGGTGACCCGAGAAACCTTTAAATCAATATTTTGAGCACCGAAGTGCTAAATATGACTCTGATTTACCGGTCTTTGCCAAAGGGTTCTAGGGTAGCGGCTTCGATTATCGATCGGGAAGGGTTTAGGCACCCGATCAACCCGCACGTAGCGGTCTCTATCTATGGCCAAAATAAAAACAAATGGGCGGAGCTTCCCCTTGCCCGAAGGCAATACGGTCCTATCAAGCTTTGAGCCAAACCAAAATTTTGGCGGCGTAACGGCTTGAATCCTTGGACGGAGGAAACACCAAGAAGGTAGAGGAAGAGAGGGGTGAGCCTGAGCTCATGGGCCCTTGTTGCACCGTGAAAGACCTTCGCTTTGGAGTGGTCCCGATGGCTTTAAATGGCTTAAACGGTAGAAGAATAGGTTCTAATGTTAGGATTCGGTAGATAGGAAGGGTAGGATGGAGCTAGGGACTAAGCTTGAATAAAGAGGGGTGATCTAATGGTTGAAAAGGGTTGAAAAGGATGAACTAAGCATACTGCAATTCTGGTTGAAGAATGCAAAATAATATATATTTTTCTCTCACTAGGGCTCTCTCTCTTAAGTTTAATTCTCAACCTTAATTTTTTCAACCCCTTTGGGAAGAGGGGGGCTTTCTATTTACAGAGAAGAGGTGGATTAGAGGGTTACATAAGAGCTAATTGGTTTAGCAATTAGGTAATCCTCCATCTAAGGTTTTCTAGGTTTTTAGGATCTTAGGGGTTTTGGAAACTGGTTTCAATGACAGATGATGGGGTGAGACCATGGGTGACTTAAGGGTTGCCAATAAGCTCAAAGGGGGTGCAACCAACCTTAAGACACCCACCTCAACCAAGGGGATGGTCAAAAGGTCAAACCAAATGGAGGAAATTCGAGCATTTGGTGACAGTTACTGTAGCTAAGCCTTTATGTACAGTGATTTTCATGAAAACCAGAGGAGATCTGAGAAGGTGAGTGTCCATGGTGGGCCCTACCTATGCTGGGCTTATGTATTATATATGCCGGGCCAAATTTGGCCTAAAAATGCCAGGAGTATATAATATATATGCCGGACCAAAATGGGGCCAAATTTTATGGGTGTATGTAATACATACGCCTAAGCAAAAGTTATGATTTTATGTGAAACTTCAATCGGTCATAACTTTCGAACCACAGCTCCAAATTGGGTGATCTTTGGCTTGCTGGAAAGCTGGAGAAGTCCTCCTTCCCATGGTATGGGGATCCTCCTCAGAAATGGTCCATGTAAAATTTTGTAGCTCTCCTCCCATCAATTACTCAGAAGGGTTTCCGCCAAGTCTGGGAAGGGATCCTAGGGTTTAGGGGTGATCTCTAAGGGTTAGGGGAATGGTTCTAATGAGTTCAGGGTGATTCTTAAAGATCTGGGTTGGTTCCTAAGGGTTCAAGGGTGCCATCGATAGCACAGGGGTACATCTCTCTCGGAGTACAGACTGATTGGGCCTTGGGCCGAATTTGGGTGTCTACAGATGCCCCTCTTTGGTATTCGATCACTAATGATCGGACGCCAAAGACAAGAGATATCTGAAGTGGTCCAAGTCATGTTTGATGGGTCAGCCTGGTTCAACTCAATTCTCAAACATCCACGGTGATGGTGAGTATACGTAAGCCCTCTCATTTCAGGATATCATCAGTACCTCAAAGATAACAGTCCCCAAGTTCATTGCGACATTAGTGGGCATAACTGCGATGATCACAGAAAGTGTAAGCTCGCTAGCCAGGATATTGTCCACTTCCTGAGGGAAATTATAGATTTGTGATGTTGAGTATTAATCTGAACCAGACAGCTCCATGAAACGGGGTGATCGATCTGTGCTTCGAAATCGACGCGAAGTACACAAGGTGAAGGCCTAAACAATGTATCCAGTCCTATGGGGTATTGATAGCTCCATTGGATCGGCCACGGGTGCCCTTACCTAGGTAAGGCTTGGAGTTTCTGGGTGAACCCATCAACCTCGAGGTTGCTTTAGCCTGATTTACCCGAGTGGAGCGAATATTGATGTCGCAACACTTCTTGGGAATGCATGCCTGTTTTTAAAGTGAATTTTTTCTGTGTTTTTTTCTTCTGAATTTTCTTTTGTTTCGAGGCCTCTAAGCAAAGCTCAAGGACCTCTGACAATTTTGTTCTTGCATAACTCTTTAAGTGGATCAAATGCCTGTTGATAAGCTTTAAAAGTGCGTGCGCTCTGCTGGGGATGGGTGCACCTTGAGGATGTGCCCGTTTCGCTGGCGAGGTGCTCCTGATTCACATGAACCGAAATGCCTCAACTTGAGATAAAGCTGAAAAAGATCGAACTAGGACCAAACATCCATCGAAGGAGATGGTCAATTCTAGCCTCCGTCCCTAATGAAATCATATCTTACTAACTATGCACAGACAGACACCCATCAGGGGCGATAAACAGCAAATAGGCGCGGACGAAAACCTCGACCCTAAGTTACAATTTACGAAGACAAACGACCATCCTGCGGATACCCAGACGCAAGTGCGTACATTCAACAGGGACACCATGCCTATACAGGTTTTAAGCCTGTGTAAAAGGAAATAAAAGGGAATGAGCCCTTCGGTCTGTATGTTTCCACATAGTCTGGTTGGTTGTAATTTCATTTTTGATGGGTCAGTTTCGACTGACAATAGACTTTTCAAATGGTCTAAAGTCGGGTACACTCTTGGTCAAGATGGATCCGAAGGTGGATGATCAGAGCCAACTCTTGGAAGGTGGGGTCAGCCTACTCAGGATTTTTACTTCATAACCAAAGGTTGTTATTCCCTCTCCTTTTTGTTCTTTTTCTTTTTCTTTTTTTTTCCTTCTCACTTTTTGCACATGTCAGTTCGAGACTTTGAGCATGCTCAAACTATTTTTATTTTTGCACATATCCTTAGGCGGATCAACTTGCCATGTTGAAACATATCAAGGGCGTGCGCATTCCGGTGATAGGTCCTTGGTTTGCCTGCCGAATCAGGTCTTGCTTCCAGTCGGGGAAGATTCTGGGCTAGGTGTGTGTTCCCTGGAGCGACCGGTGATGGATGAGTTTATTTGCCTGCTGGGTTAGGCCCTGACTCCTGGGGATGCGTGGTCTTGGTCCTTAAACAAATTAGACCCAGCTATCTTGTTTAAGAAAGTAGGTTTGAAAGCGGGTTCCTAATGACCGGGAATACACATGACCAGTATTTTGTCTGCCGGATCAGGCATGAGGTGTCCCTGTGTAAAACAGGGTTTGAGAATTTTCGGGTGAACCCGATCATTTCAAATTGATTTAACACAGCTCTCGGAGTGGGGCAAACAGGCGTTGCGATGCTCTTTTGAGAACTAGTGTTGTGTTTCAGCATTTTTCCTTTTTCTCTCTCCTTTTTTTTTGTATTTGATGTGAATCTCCTTTTTTTTTCTTTTGGTTTTGTGAATTTTTTTTTTTGATTTTATGATTTTATGGGAGCACTCAGCGGGCGCTTACAGATCTAGATCCGCTTATTGTAGCACGGTCCCTTTGGGCCAATCAAAGGGAGCTCGAAGGGCCATTTGGGGATGCGTGCACCATCGCTTGATGGTACGTGGGCTTCTAAGAGGGACCGGACATTGATCTAGAGCATACAGAGGGCCTGTTGGGCCATTAAAGCCAAAAATTGGCTGGGCGTATATAATATATACGCCTGGCCAATCTGTAGCAAAAAATGGCCAGGCGTATATATTATATACGCCTGCCAAATCTACAAATAAAATGGCTAGGCGTATATATTATATACGCCTTACCAAAATCTAGCAGTTTTAAAATTGCTCGAGCCCGAGCACAAAAGGGGCCCTCCTTTCAAATTCTATTTTCTTCCCTCCTTCCTTCTCAAGTCCGAGACAGCCTCCTAAGGTTTTTTTTTTTTATTTTGCTTGAGTTCTACCACCGGGAGTCGCCCGTGCCGATTAAAAGCGTTCACTCTCCGCCGATCTTTAGATCTATTTCCTCTTCTATTGAAGGTAATCACCACCCCTCTTTCATTTTCTTTTTGAATTTTGATAATGCTTGATGTTCCTCCCTTTTTGTGGTGACAAATTAGTGCATTTTTTTTCAAGTATATATGATTCCTTGTGCTCATGCTCTTCTCTTTCCTTTTTTCTTCTTTCTTTTCTCTCTTTTTTTTTTCATTCATCATCATCTTTTTTTCCTTTTTTATTATCATTCAATTATTACATATCATCACCGTTCATCATCTTTATTCTCATTTGTTTGTTGTTTTTGTTTGTTTTGTTGTTGTTTTTTTTTTCATGATGGATTAGTGCACATATATCATTTTTTTTGCATTATTTGTTACCTTTCTCTTTCTCTCTTTTTCTGGTTTGAAATGCTTAATGTTCTTCCTTTTTGTATTTTTTTTCTTTTCAGGTATGTGTGATTCCTTAGGCCTATGCTCCTCTCTTTTTTTTTTTTTGTTCTTTCATTTTCATCATTATTCATTTTTTTTTTGATGGATTAGTGCATTTTTTTTATCTTTGTTATTTTCTCTCTTTTTTTTTTTAGCAGCCCTTTCTTATACCAATGTGTCCCATATTTTCAGATGTCTGGCGACGAAGGGTAGGATCCACAGGAGGAGCCAGAGATGGCCTATGGTCCTCATGGGGAGCAGTTCATCGTTTCACAGTGCTCCTCTCAACCCTGGTACGAGATGCAAGGTGAAGCCGCCCGCATTGGCCTTCTCCATTGTCAGCACACCCACATTTCCAACTTCGGGATCGCTGGCTAGGTAAACAAATGAATCCTTTTCTTTTCCTTTGATGCCTTTATCATATCATTTTGCTCCTACTTGACAGATCCCTTTTGTTTGTAGCCTCTACCACACATCATGTTCCGGGGTGGCTGGTTCGACCTCCAGCGCCTCATACTTTATCTCCCCCAGGTGGTGAAGGACCTGCTTTCCCAAGCTAGTTTTGGGGATTTCATCTCCTGCCCCGCTGTGAGGGCTGACACGGCCTATCTGAAGGCCTTGATAGAGCGCTTCCACCCTGAGACCATGACGTTTCACATGGCCATGGCTGAGATGACCCTCACACCCGTGGACTGGTCCATGATTACTAGGGTTTGTATTGGAGGGGTGCTAGTGACACATACCCGCACGCCTGATAGGGAGGAGGTGACTCGGCGGATAGGGGCCTACCCAACCTCCAGGAACGTTCATGGTTTCGATGTCAAGTTATCCTGGGTGGTTGGTCTGTTTGAGCCCCATGAGTTAGTGGATCTGGGCCAGCCTGATGCGGCCATTTATCTCGAGCCCGAGCGAGCACTGATGCTGGCCCGCATTTCTCTGTTGTTCCTCTTGGGCAAGACTCTCCTTTCAAATACCAGCAGAGGGCGAGTCTCATTATCCCTTCTCAGTCTTATGGTGAACTGGGACACTATGCATAGATTTGATTGGGGCGGTGCTGGCTATGCGGTGCTCATGTCTAGCCTGGTGCGAGCCGTACTTGGGGAGTCTAGCTCCGTTGTGGACTTTTGGCCTGCAGTTGAGGTATTTTATCCTTTGGTCTCAGTTTTTCTGACTTTTCCTTTTTTGTGGCATGTCTGTTTTTATCTATTTGCTTTATCAGGTTTGGGGGTAGCTGCATTTCCAACCTGGTCACCCTCTACTTCTCTCGAAAGTTCCTACGTTCCCCCTTATGAGCAATTGGCACGCGAACTGCCGTCGAGACGTGGGTATGAAGCACCTGGAGTTAGGGTTGCGCACTTAGTTTGATCTGTTGATCCCTGAGCAGGTATAACATTTTCTCTCTTCGCAAATTTGATAGCTCTTATATGTTGTGGGTTCTGACCAAATGTATAAATCCCTCCTTCTTGTTGAGCAGGTCATCCTTGATCCCTACGTCGGATCCCCCTTGTGGAACCTGGCTGCAGTGGGCCCTTCTCGCCTTTTGTTAGATCGACGCATTATTTTCTTCTATGGGTCCCGGGCTAGGGCCTATTACTTAGTGTAGACACCCAAATTCGGCCCAAGGCTCGATCAATCTGTACTTCGGGAGATGTACCCCTGTGCTTCCGAGGGCACCCCTAAACCCTTAGGGATCTACCTAGACCTTTAGGAATCACCCTAATACCTGTAGAGCCATTCTCCCAATCCTTAGAAGTCACCCCTACACCCTAGAATCCCTTCCCAGACCTAACTTAAACCCTTTTGGCAGTTGATGGGAGGAGAGCTACAGAATTTGACATAGACTAGTACCATGGATGAGCCTTATACCATTGGAAAGAGGACTTCTTCATCTTTCCAACGAGCCAAAGATCACCCAATTTGGAGCTACGATTCAAAAGTTATGGCCGATTGAAGTTTCACATAAAATCATAAAAATTTTACTTAGGCGTAGATATTACATGCTTGACCATTTTCCCAGTTACTGGCGTATATATTATATACGCCTGCCTATTTTGGGGAAAATTTGGCCGGGCGTATATAATATATACGCCCAGTATAGGTGGGACCCACCACGAGCTTCATCTTCTCAAAACTCCCCTGATTTTGGTGAAAATTACTATTCCTAAACTAAGCGTATATAATATATCGCCCACTTAACTGATGGCGTCATCGATGGCTCGAATTTCCTCCATCTAGTTTGACCCTTTGACCATCCCCTTGGTTGAGGTAGGTGTCTTAAGATTGGTTGCACCCCCTTTGAGCTTATTGGCAACCCTTAAGTCACCCATGGTCTCACCCCATCATCCGCCATTGAAACCAGTTTCCCAAAACCCTAGGACCTTGAAAACCCAAAAAACCTTAGATGGGAGATTACCTAATTGCTAAACCAATTAGCTCTTAAGTAAGTCCCTAACCCATCCCTTCTCTATAAATAGAGAGGCCCCCCTCTTCCTTAAGGGTTAGAAAAAATTGAAGGTTAAGGATTTGGAGCTCAAGAGAGAACCCTAGTGAGAGAAAGTGCACTCATTTTCCAGAATTCCAGCAAGCTTAGTTCATCTTTTCCAATCCATTTCAACCATTAGATCACTCCTTTTAGTTAAAACCTAGCCTCTAGACTCACCCTACACTTCCTATTTTATTGAATCCTAGCATTAGAACCCATTTTCACACCATTTAAGCCATCGGAAGCACGCCAAAGCGAAGGTCTTCCACGGTGCAACAAGGGCCCGTGAGCTCCGGCTCACCCCTCTCTTCCTCTACCTTCTTGGTGTCTCCTCCGTCCAAGGATTCAAGCCGTTACGCCGTCGAAATTTCGGTTTGGCTCAAAGCTTGATAGGACCGTATTGCCTTCGGGCAAGGGGAAACTCACCCCTTTTTTTTTTTTTTTGGCCATAGATAGAGACCGCTACGTGCGGGTTGATCGGGTGCCTAAACCCTTCCCGATCGATAACCGAGGCCCCTACCCTAGAGCCTTTGGCAAGGACCGGTAAATCAGAGTCAAATTTAGTACTTCGGTGCTCAAAATATCGATTTGAAGGTTTCTCGGGTCACCAAAAGCTCCGGGTGGCGACTCTACGTTTTCATTAGAAAGGCGAGCGCATCGCCGCGACGGGTTCGAGAGGATCCACGGTCACACAGATGGCGACTCTGCTGGGGACATCACCCTAGAGCTTCCCCTCTTGTTGGCCTTTCCGTTTGTTTAGTTATTTTACTAACCATGGCTGTTTTTTGTTCTAGTTTGCTGCTATTTTTTGCTATTTTTTATTGTTTTTACTAGCGTACTCACCCCTATGATTCAGTCCTCTAAGTGCCTTAGCCGTTTGGCGGGCCTACTTGCGCCTTAAATTTCAACTTTTACGATTCTAGTCATTTAAGCCGCCTTAGCCGTTTGGCGGGCCCGCTCGCATTTATTTTCACGTCATTTAAATTTTGGTCATTTACAAGCCTTAGCCGTTTGGTGGGCCCGCTCGCATTTATTTTCATGTCATTTAAATTTTGGTCATTTACAAGCCTTAGCCGTTTGGCGGGCCTACTTGCGCACTTTATTTCGGTCATTATATTTCACTTTTGAACGCCGGCTCGTTGAGGCGGCACGGGTTTGTCATCCCCGACCCAATTTTGGACTTAATTTCACTCCCCTATAAAAATTTGTAATTAAAAGTGAACCAACAGTATGGGGACATAATTGAATTTACTTTTGCGTCTTTGGGTAGTTTTCGGGGGGTTTAGGCACAGATACAATTTACCCGGTTCCCAGTAAGGCGGCAGCCATAGTGGTGATGATCCTGAAAAGAACCACCCCTTCCAGTACCTGAGAAGGTGCTTGCGCCGGAGGTATATCGGTTGGGTTGCCAATTCCGATCAAACCGTAAAACCTGCATTGGTCAGAGCGCATAAAACCCAAAATTCAGCCGTGTATCCTTAGGAAACGGAAAGGAGGGACCCGATAACAAACACAGCAGTCCCCGAGAGCGTTTCTCCCAAGAGACCAGTTCAAAGACCCACATTAAGACTTCGTCCTTGTCAAGCAGAACCTTTTGCCCAGTATATAATATATCGCCCGAAAATAGCCTTAGATTTACACAGTGCGTTATAATATATACGCCACCAAAATCCAGATTTAAGCGGTATATAATATATATACCCAAATCTATTTTTTGGTCGAGCGTGCATAATATATACGCTTTCAAGATATATCTTGGTGAAGCAACCCGACCTGAGGCCCAATCCACCACCCCAATTCCCCGATTAGCGGTATTAGTGTCCGCAGTAGCCTCCCACATTCTCTAACACCCAATATGTCCCCGCCTAGTCAAAAGAAGGCGACTTCTTATTGATTTGCTCCGGGGGATCGGGTCATTTGCATGGATTCCCTCGCCTTCAATAGAACGAAAGGGTTCCCTTTCGCTTCTTCCGAAGTGTGTCGGATCCCGTCGTGGGACCTACTAAAGGTACCTATATCGCCCGAAACGGGAGTTGACCCTGGGCACCAGGTCATCAGTCATCTAAGTAGAGGGGAGTTAATTGCATTTTGAAAAAAAAAAGAGAAAGAAAATCCTCATCTTAAAAAAAAATCCACCTTCAAAAAAAAAAAAAGAGGGAAAAATCAATCAAAATCAAAAATCAAAAATCACAAAATTCACTTTTCAAAACCAAAAAAATGAAGTCATCATCATTTTCCAAAACCCAAAAAAATAACACAAAGAAAACAATCAAAAATATACCTTGGTGTGGCCGGCACTACGGCGACCTCAAACCCGGCCCGTAGGAGAAGAACCAGGAAGGTATTCGACCCTTATCCGCAACATCAATACAACACTCGTCAGCGGATCATGTCAAGAGCCGATACATCCCCACCGTCATCCCCTTCCCATTCCCATATAGGAGAAGACCCGATCTCCGACACCTTCACCCAAGCCAGGTTCGATATCACGGGCCCATTTGGAGCGCCCGTATTCACCTCCACCTCATCCCCTTCCCTTACATTCCCCCAACATACCTCTTTTTCATCCCCAACTGAAACCCCTCATTTCCCAACCGATCCTTACATCCACATCTCCCATCCAAACACCATTACCGTATCCCCATACTTCCAAAGACCCCCCAGGGAGTCCCATCCCCCGCCTACTTCCCACATTCCATCCCTCTCATCACCCATGCCCCCAACATCCTACATCCCATCCACCCCATCTCACATACCATTCCCACCACATGGCCCACCCACATCCCAACATACCCCCCCATTTACCCAGGTCATGCCCAATTTCTCCCAACCACCTCCATCCTTAAGCGATCCATCACCCCCCAATCTCACACCTGAGTCCATGCCCTCGATGGAGGACATGAGGACGATGTATGCCCTGTGGGCTGCTTCTCGCAACCCTACCCCTCAAACCCCGCATCCAAATTTCCAAAACCTCCATACACCATTCCCTCCTAACCATGCCCAACCACCCATTGTCCATACCTCCCAAAATCCCCCACCTCAATTCCAGACCCAAACCCACACAAATCCATGGGCCCTAGCCCAAACACCTCAAGAGACATGAGCCCAGGCCCAAAACCCGCAAAACCCATGGGCCCAAGCCCAAGCCCACCAAAGCCAGGCCCAAAACCCGTAAAACCCATGGGCCCAAGCCCAAGCTTACCAAGCCCAGGCCCCAGCCCAAACACCTCCAAACCCATGGGCCCAAGCCCACCAAACCCAGGCCCAGACCCAAGACCTCAAAACCCATGGGCCCAAGCCCAAGCCCACCAGACCCAGGGCCTTTGGACCCAAACCTATCAAACCCAAGCCCAGGGCCCATGGACACAAACTCAACCCCCTCATGGCCCAGTAACCCAAACTCAACAAGGCCCATTGGCCCAAAGTCATATTAAGCCCCACACCCAGGCCCAAGGCCCGTCAGTCCAAGCCTTCCAAAACCATCAAACCCAAATCCCTCAAGCCCAAGGCCCATCATCCGCCCAGCCTATTCACTAACCCCATACCCCCTCACCAATACCCTTCATTCACCTATACCCCTTACGCCGCCATCCCACCTCCAACGGTAAATCCAATCCATCCCATTCCTCAAAACCACAACATCTCGCCATCTCAATCACACCCCCATCACCCCCAGAACGTGCACCCGACTCAGCACATCACTTACCCACAAAACGTTCACCCATTTATCCCTTCTGATCCCCTATAAACCATGTGGCTCCACCAAGTCATCCAACCCATCACCCCCCAAGTCCAAATAGTAGAGCTCACCCCTCACCAATACCACGACCAACAGTACGAGGAGGATGAGATTCGCAACAGTGGAGGAATGTTTTAACCCTCCGGCCCACCATCATCACACCTAGGGTCGAACCAAATCGGGGAAATCGTCCCCATGACCTCGAAGGAGCAGGCGGCTAAAAGAGAACGAGATAGGCAAATCTGAGCGGTGATGAAGATGGGAGGAATGGAACTACACTCGACGAACTTCTCAGACTTATGTCTGTTCTCTGACGTCCCTATGCCACAGAAATTCAAGATGCCATCATTTGATAAGTATAATGGCACTAGCAACCCCATCGCCCACTTGAAATCTTACTGCGGGGATATGTGCCAGTATGGCGGAGATGAACGACTCCTCATCAAAGTGTTCCAGAAGAGTTTGACGGGCCCAGCACTGAGATGGTTCACATCCCTAGAACCATCCATGATAAAAAATTGGAAAGATCTGACACGCTTATTTCAAGAACAATATGTCTATAACATGGACATAGAACCAAGGAAGTCGGACTTGGCCCGATTAAAGCAAAGGCATGATGAAACATTCAGTGCTTACTTAGGAAGGTGGAGGGCCTTAGCCGCTCTGGTAACTCATCGGATTCCCGATGATGAGTAGATCGAATTGATAACCAAGGGAGCCCTCCCAGTCATCACGGATTTTTTAGTATATCAGCAGCAGTCAAGTTTTGCTGATCTAGTCCGAAATGCCAATCGTTGCGAAGACGCCATTAGAGAGGGCAGGTTAGGAAGGAATGTGGCCAATGGGGCCACCGAGGTTCGAAAAGCCGCCGAGCCAAGAATTGAAAGAAGATCAGGGACAGAGGTACAGAACATTGTTTACCCCCAGGCCAATACCAACGCCCCCCCAATACAACTCCAGGTTACACAACCACCCCCGACCCGTTTCGAGCAAGTACCAAGGCTAAGCAACGGACTAAGAGCCCCATTTACCCCAGAACAGATGAAAGCACGTTTCGAACGAGTATTCACCCCGTTGGGGCAATCCTTGAGTGTCTTCTTCTGCGGTGTTACTCTGAAGGCCTGGTCAATTTACTCCAACCTCGCCCGCCACCCCACCCAATACCGAGGAATTACGATCCGAATCTGCATTGCAATTTCCACCAGGGACCGGGTCACCCTACGAACCAGTGCTTCCCGTTAAAGCACGCGGTCCAAGATCTGATAGAGGCGGGAAAGATCATACCCCCGCCACTTCCCCAAGGGCAGAACCAAAATATCCATCAAGCCCCAGGCCTAACATACATTGGATAGAGGAAGAAGACGAAGAGTTTGACCCTTCAGATTATATTAGCAATCAGAAGGAATTTTCACTCCCCAGGTCAAACGAAGATGAACTATTTGTTGGGGTGATCGAGCCACTGTATCTTGCCGATTATTTTCCCACACCAGCTTGCCAAGAGGACCCCTTAGATTTAGGGCAGTATTTTTCCACCCCCGCTCCCGCCTATCAAATCCAAACGGGCACAGCCCTGCCGCAATCATATGCATACCCACCCCATGCCCAATTTACCCCATACACCCCACCATCACACCCAAATCATCTTGTTCCTTACGCAATTCCGCCATCCCCATATTATCCTACCCCATACACACCCTCAATCCCCTCCACCCAATACATTACTCCGCCATCCCCAAGTTACCCCATTCCATACGCACCTTCAAATCCCACCACCCAATTTACCCCATACACCCCTCCATCACCCCTGAATTACCCCGCTCCATGCACAACTCCATCATCCTCAATCTATCCCATTTCATCTACCAACCCATCATCATCCCACCATGCCACAAACCCTTTATATCCCCCCATTCCACCCACTACCCCGCCATGTCCCGGTCATCCCGCTCCATGCACGACTCCATCGCCCCCAATTTACCCCACTTCATCCACAAACCTATCACCATCCCATCATACCTCCCTATATACAAATCCTTCATATCCCTATCATCCCGCGCCCACCACACCTCAAACATCTCCCCATCCCTCCAGCCTAGTCACACTCCCGCCATCCCTTCGCTATTTTGGCCCTAACCCAACTCCACCGCCACCCGGACAAGCAAACCCTCACCCAATCCCCTCATCACCCAATCACCACTGGTCCTACCATGCCTAGGTAACACCAGTACAAGCCCCCTCTATACCCATGACTCCAATTCTGTCAATTCCCCCCACTACCATTCCACCCCCCATTGGAGTTAACCTGGTCGAACCCGAGAAACCAGTATATCCGGCCCAATCCTCCCCGAAATCCTTACGCACTCCATTTCTCATCCCAAAACCTGCTTATGACCCGCATCAGGTACCATTGAGCTATGAATAGACAGACATGAATATTGGGTGCAACCAAGAAGAGGCTGTTGAATTCGTTACCCGATCGGGCCAGATTTCTGCCCAACCAGAAGCATCAGGGGCAGTTAGAGGAGAGGAAAAGAAGAAAGAACAAGCCACAGGAAATCCCTTTGAAAAAATGGCTAGGGAACATATACTGAAGACACAGCTCAAGAGAACACCCGCACAAATTACTGCGTGGGATTTGTTAATCACGTCTCCACTCCACTTTCAAGCCCTAATGGGAGCGCTCAATGACGCGCATGTCTCCACCCATGTAACTCCGGATGAAGTAGGGGAAATAATAGGGCAAGTGTTGGCCCCAAATGCCATCTCTTTCACCGATGCAGACCTATCGATCGAGGGAAATGACCATTCTAAACCCCTGAATATAACAGTGGAAGTAGGGAACTTGGTGGTACCGTTGGTCTTGATCGACAACGGGTCGGCGCTGAACGTATGCCCTCTAAGGACGGCAATCAAAATTAGGGCAAACCCCGACACCTTCCGATCGTCCATATCAAGCGCAAGGGGATTCGACAACACTAGAAGGGAAATCATAGGAGAAGTAGACCTGGACCTGATCCTCGGACCGCAAACCTTCCCCCCCTTTCAAGAGATGGATATCAAGTCTACCTTCAATCTGTTGTTGGGCCGGCCGTGGATACATAAGCTCGGAGCAATACCATCTACCCTGCACCAAATGCTCTGATTCATCTCAGAAGGAAAAATTGTCACCATCATAGGTGAGAGCAGAGAGGACATGGGGAAGAGTGCTCTGCACATTGAGAATCCGAAAGTGCTTAACATACCGCACACAGCTGAGGACGCCGATCTCCATTGATTTTAGTATGACTTCTCAAATGTTACCCTCGAACCAACTGAAAAGACCCCGAATAAAACTGGAGGAGGCATGGACGCAGCTGTGTTCATGCTCCACAGATGGGGCCATCAAAAAGGGAAAGGACTGGGCCCACGCCTTCAAGGAAGAAGAGACCCCGTCAAGGCCAAGGGGCAACAAACTAAATTTGGCTTAGGCTACTGCCCAGACAAGAAGAAATCAGAGAAGCCAAGGAAAAGATGAGAGTCGCAGCAGCCGCCAAGGCCAGAGGAATCATCTTGGAAGAGGTACCTCACGCTCGCCCCCACATCTGTGAAACCTTTGTGAGCGTCGGGGTAGTAAAAATTGATCTGAATGGGGAGACGAGTGTAACCCCACATAAACCTACTTCAATCCACCCCACCAATCCCTACATCATCCCCCCAGACTTTGAAATGGACTTAGCCGCCCTTTCCTTATTTGAGGAAGAAGTTCCCCGATCCACCCCTCACTCCAGCGCCAACCACTCTGGGCCCCTCCTAACCGTAGAGGACAAGGTCCCGGAGGTTCCCTCTGTAAATATGTTGAGGGAAGAAATGCAAGAGCCTACCGATGCCGCTCCCGATCAAAGAGGTAAAGGCCAAGCCTCGCAGGTGAGTAACTGGGCATCCTTGCCCCAACTCTTGAGAGCCGCCAAATGCCATTAAAATGGCATTGACTCTTCAAAAAAAAACAACCTATAAAAAGTGAGGTTAGCCTCTAGACCACTCTACCTTGTATATATAGAGATCCACCTCGCCAGGGGCTGACCTCCGAAAAAATACAAAAGATAATAAAAATAGAAAAAATACCAATTCCAAAAATATTGCCCTTTAAAATTCCCAATAAAATCAATGTCGTGATACCCCTCCCATGTGAAGCCAACCCCTTCCCTGTAGAAATACAAGAAGAGGTAGGAGTCACGAGTCTGGACGAGGAAGGCCAAACCGACGAGCTCCCCAATGAGCTCCTTAAACAACTGGCCAATTTTGAGCATGGCCCCACCCCGATCGTCGAAGAGACAGAGGACGTCAATTTGGGCACCACAGAGGCCCCCAGAATCACCAAAATCGGAACGTCGCTGTCCCCTGTGGAGAGGAAAGGTATGATAGACTTCCTTCGGTCATACCAAGACATTTTTGCATGGTCTTATGAGGACATGCCTGGTTTGGATACCGATTTGGTTGAGCATGAGTTGCCACTCTACCCCGATGTTAGGCCGGGGAAATAGAAGCGGAGACGACTCTGACCCGAATGGATGTTAAAGGTGAAGGATGAGGTCATTAAACAGTATGACGCAGGTTTCCTCATGGTATCCAAGTACCCACAGTGGCTGGCCAATATCGTCCTCGTACCAAAGAAGGATGGAAAGGTTCGAATGTGTATCGACTTCCGAAATCTCAACAAGGCGAGCCCTAAGGATGATTTTCCATTACCCCACATCGACATCTTGGTCGATAACACTGCAAAGCACGGGATGCTCTCGTTTATGGATGGATTCTCAGATAAAGATGGGAGAGGTTGATCGCGAGAAGACAACGTTCATTACCCCCTGGGGAATCTTCTGCTACAAAGTAATGCCATTCGGGCTGAAGAATGCTGGGCCAACCTATCAAAGAGCAATGACGGCCCTGTTCCACGACATGATGCACCGAGAGATTGAAGTATACGTCGACGACATGATTGCCAAATCACCAGAAAGGGAGGACCACTTGGTAAACCTTCAGAAGCTATTCGAGAGGTTGAGAAAATACATGTTGCAGTTGAATCCCCAGAAATGTGCGTTTGGCACTATGTCCAGAAAGCTATTAGGCTTTATTGCCAGTAGGAGAGGGATCGAGGTCGATCCGACCAAGATCAAGGCTATCACTGAGATGCCGCCACCATCTACAGAGAAGGAGGTCTGAGGCTTTTTAGGCAGTATCCAGTACATCAGCCGATTCATCGCACAGTTAACTCCAATATGCGCACCAATCTTCAGGCTGCTAAAAAAGGACTCACCGGTTGAGTGGAATGATGACTGCCAGGCTAAATTTGACAAGATTAAAGGTTATCTCCTGAAACCTCCGGTATTGGTACCGCCCGTACCTGATAGACCCCTGATAATGTACTTGTCCATGACTAAGTTTTCCATGGGCTGTGTGTTAGGACAGCATGATGAGACGGGAAGAAGAGAGCAGGCCATCTATTACCTAAGCAAGAAATTCACTGATTACGAGACGCGCTATTCTCATCTGGAGAAAGCATGCCTGGCGCTCGTTTGGGCTACTCAAAGACTTTGACACTACCTGTTATCCCAGGCCATCCTACTTCTAGCACGGATGGATCCATTAAAGTACCTATTCGAGAAACCTGCTCTCACTGGACGAACCGCACGTTGGCAACTACTCCTATCCGAGTTTGACATTACTTATGCCACCCAGAAGTCGATTAAGGGGCAGGCGCTCGCCGATCATCTCGCTGAGAACCCTCTACCGAACTATAAGCCTCTAAGGATCGAATTCCCTGATGAAGACATTTTGTTCATGACCGACGAGGATACAGAGGAAATGGAGGAGCCCTGGGTAATGCACTTCGATGGGGCATCGCATGTTGAGGGCCAAGGAGTTGGCGCCATTCTTATCTCACCAAAAGGATCCCATATACCCATCTCAATCAAATTGAACTTCCCCTACACCAACAATACGGCCGAGTATGAGGCCTGTATAGCTGGTTTACAGGCAGCTCTTGATCTAAATATAACTCACCTTAGGGTCTTTGGAGATTCACAGTTAATTATATGCCAAACCAACGGGGATTTGAAGACCAAGGATGAGAAACTGATCCCATACCATGAACATCTAGAGGATCTGATAACCTGCTTTGAGGAAGTCACCTTCTCTTATGTGCCACGAGCAAGAAATCGGTTTGCTGACGCCCTAGCTACCCTGGCCTCTATGGTTGAGATTCCATATGGAGTGGTGATGAAGCCGATCATGATAGAGCAGAAGAATGAACCGGCTTTCTGTCACCTGATCGAAGGACCTACGAAGATAGAGGATGAACCACCCTGGTTCTCAAACATCAAGAATTTCCTCGAGACCCGAACTATCCCGGAAGGAACATCAAAGGTAGAAAAACACACCATCCAGCGATTGGCAACAAACTACGTCATATTCAGCGATCTCCTGTATAAACGGTCTCACGATAATATTCTGCTCCGATGCCTAATCCAGAAAGAAGCGATTGAGATCATGAAGGAGATTCACGAAGGGATCTGCGGAGCCCACGTTAGCGGTCACATGCTTGCTAAGAAAATTCTAAGGCAAGGATACTTTTGGACTACTTTGGAGACCGATTGCTGCAAGCATGTATAGAAGTGCTACAAATGCCAAGAGCACTCCAGCCTAATACATGCTCCGGCCATTGACTTACACAGCATGGCCACCCCTTGGCCGTTTGCCACCTGGGGTCTCGACGTCATCAGCAAGATCAATCCTAAGGCTTCCAATGGACATCAATTCATCCTCATCGCTGTGGAATACTTTACAACATGGGTAGAGGCGGCCTCCTATACGAGCATTAAGGCTAGTCATGTTGAGAAGTTCATCAGGAACAACATCATTTGCAGATTCGGAGTACCCAAAGATATCATCACTGATAATGACACTAATTTCACTAATAGGCACATCCGAGCCTTGTGCGAGCGGTTCAAGATCAAGCATCATCGTTCATCACCGTACAGGCCTCAGACGAATGGAGCAGTGGAGGCAGCCAACAAAACTCTGATCCGCATCCTGGAGAAGATGGTAGTTACTTACAGAGATTGGAGTGAGCAGTTACCCTTCGCACTTCGGGCCTATAGAATGTCTATCTGCACCGCAACAAGGGCAACACCATTCTCCCTTGTGTATGGGACCGAGGCCGTGCTACCCGTTGAGGTCGAGGTACCATCGCTCCGTATCCTTTTAGAATCCCATCTACCTGAAGCTGAGAAGGAAAGAGCCCATTTTGAACAGCTAGACTTGATTGACGAGAAAAGACTCCTAGCCTTCTGCCACACTCAGGTCTATCAGAGGAGAATTGCACGTGCTTATAATAAGCGCGTCCGTGGCCAAGACCTGAAGATAGGAGACACTGTACTGAAGAAAATTTTTTCGTCTCTCCACGCCGATCCCAGAGGGAAGTTTAGGCCAAATTGGGAAGGACCCTATGTCGTCCGAGAGGTTCTGCCAGGATAAGCCGTTCGCCTCGCCACCATGGACGGAGACCACTTTCCTGAGCCCATCAACGCTGGATACCTCCGTAAGTTCTACTCATAGGTCTTGGGACAAGGTAAGTTTTGATAAAAGTAGATGCATGACCGCTTAAGGGCTCTATAGAAGAGGCCATCATTTCAAAGTCAAGTGGCCCAAAAGAATATTCCCTGAAAACCTTCACCCCTTTTTGCTACACACTTCGGGCCAACAACCCTTTCTTTCATATACCCCACCCAAAATTCCAAAAAATAAGAAGAAGAAGAAAGGAGGGAGGAAAAATCCAAACCAAAAGAAGAAGAAGAAGGCGCCCCCAAAAAAAAACAACAAAGAAAAAGAGGGGTACCCCAAAAAAATAAAAAAATAAAATGAATGATGACTGGGGCATAAAAAGCCTTTGGGAAGAAAAAGGAGTCCCCGAATCTAGAAATCACCCAAAACTTAGATCCAAATCCCCAGAAAAACCCAACCTGTTTGAACCCCCAACCACATTACAACCCGAAAGAAAGCCCTCTTTAAGGTCCACAAGCGGTTATAACATCTACTGCATCAGAACAAGCCGAGTTAAGAAACCACACAGAACTTCATTTAGCCGGCTATGACGGAATCGACGCCCATGTCGTGGCTTTCTGGTTCTTGAAAAAAAAAAAAGAAAAAAGAAAAAGAAAGCAAAATTTTGAGTTCAAAGCAAGATGGCGACTGGTGAAAACCGAGGCGCCGAGTAAAAGCATGAACTCACGCGGACCGGTGAAAACACGAAGGCACACAGGGTAAGAGTGAACCCATGGACGTGGTGAAAACCGAAAGGGCACTACTGAGTAAAAGGATAGCGAGGCATGGCGAAAACCCGTCTTGGCGCTATGAGCAAAAATGTCAAGAAAAGAGATTAGAGAAGATCTCATCCTAGCACCGCTTTGCTTTTATTTGGATTCCTTGAGCCTCTTCTCCCCTTTTATGGGCCACTCATGTTGGAAATTTGATCGGATCCCAATCAAGTATGTCGTCTCTCTGTGGCGTCGGCATGACCAAAGGAAAAACAGAGAATGAACCAATCCAGGCTGGTGACCTTCCCATGTTTAAAGGAAAAAACATGTGCCTCACCAACAGGGTACGACCATGCTCAAAATAGGACCCACTGATTTGGCTTCGTAACTGTCGACATCACAAAGAGAAGGGGAAGAAAATTTCAAAAAAAGAAATTAGGTTCCCCTTTTCCATAAAAAAGCCTCACACTGTGGAGGAGAAAATTTCAAAAAAGATAATAGATTTCCCTTTCCCATAAAAAGCCTCACACTGTGGAGGAGAAAATTCCAAAAAAGATAATAGATTTTCCTTTCCCATAAAAAGCCTCACACTGTGGAGGAGAAAATTCCAAAAAAGATAATAGATTTCCCTTTCCCATAAAAAGCCTCATACTGTGGAGGAGAAAATTCCAAAAAAAGATAATAGATTTTCCTTTTCCATAAAAAGCCTCACACTGTGAAGGAGAAATTTCCAAAAAAGAAAATAGATTTCCCTTTTCCATAAAAAGCCTCACACTGGGGAGGAGAAAATTCCAAAAAAGAAAATAGATTTCCCTTTCCCATAAAAAGCCTCACACTGTGGAGGAGAAAATTCCAAAAAAGATAATAGATTTCCCTTTTCCATAAAAAGTCTCACACTGTGGAGGAGAAAATTCCAAAAAGGATAATAGATTTCCCTTTCCCATAAAAAGCCTCACACTGTGGAGGAGAAATTTCTAAAAAAGATAATAGATTTCCCTTTTCCATAAAAAGCCTTACACTGTGGAGGAGAAAATTCTAAAAAAGATAATAGATTTCCCTTTTCCATAAAAAGCCCCACACTGTGGGGGAGAAAATTCCAAAAAAGATAATAGATTTCCCTTTCCCATAAAAAGCCTCACACTGGGGAGGAGAAAATTCTAAAAAAGAAAATAGATTTCCCTTTCCCATAAAAAGCCTCACACTGTGGAGGAGAAAATTCCAAAAAAGATAATAGATTTCCCTTTTCCATAAAAAGTCTCACACTGTGGAGGAGAAAATTCCAAAAAGGATAATAGATTTCCCTTTCCCATAAAAAGCCTCACACTGTGGAGGAGAAATTTCTAAAAAAGATATTAGATTTTCCTTTTCCATAAAAAGCCTTACACTGTGGAGGAGAAAATTCTAAAAACGATAATAGATTTCCCTTTTCCATAAAAAGCCCCACACTGTGGAGGAGAAAATTCCAAAAACAAAAAAAAAGAAGAAAATAGATTTCCCTTTTTCAAAAAAAACCCCACTCGGTGAAAGAGAAAATCCCCATAAAAAGTCTTACATTGCAGAATTACAAAAAGAAAAACAAGAGCACATGTATAGATTTCATTCCCTTTCTTTACAAGTGTTGCCTGCTAAGTGTCACGTCCCAAAAAGATAACGACATGACACGCTTTCTATTTTGTTGCTTCCTTTACAACAAAAAACAAAACCCAAAATGTATATAGTTGTGTATACATGAAAAAAAAGAAAAGAACAGAAAAAGATAACCCAAAAAGAGATCTTTGTTAGGGGGGCTTTCCCCCTCGTGTATATGATCTATGATATGTGCAGGAACAGATCAAGGGCGGGGAGCACGCTTCAAAGCGCTAATCTCTGCAAGCAGGGAGTCCTCGCGGGCATTTTGATCAGACATCCACCTACCGTGAAGACTCTTCTGCCTTCTCCGTGAAGCTTCAGCTGCGCTACGGGACTCAGTCAAAGACCGATCAGCCAAGAAGGACCTGCTCTCGCATGAAAGCTCTCACCTCCCAATATCGGCTCGACTCATTCTTTCTCCAAAGCCCGATCAAAGCCGGCCTCTCTCTGGAAAGGGACTCGATCCAGTCTCGCTTCCTTACATGGCATCTCTACCACATCTGCTAGGGTAGGTAATTCCTCCAACCCTCGTAAGCTACATATGGGGTTTCTTATGCGATCAAGATCACTAAGAGAACGAGAATATCAAAGAGCACAAGGGTGGCCTCAAGTATACCGTCAAGGCGGGAAGTAGTATGTCTTGAAAGTGTGATGCCCTCACAATCCAGAACGGACAATGTCCACCTCAATTCTCGACACTCCCAGGCTCAAACTCCATCCCCTCTAATCAAGCAATCTATAATAGCCAAATGCTCTTCTAACCAGAAAGCGGGCTCCTGAGAATCCCAACCCGGCCGATCCAACCTCGATACATCTCCGTACCAATGAGCGACCTCCCTCCAATTCGGTCAAAACATCACATAGCCCGAGGGAAAAGCTCTCACCCCCAGTGAAGAAGAGAACTTCCGACAGCAAATAAAGGGCAAAGGCCTTCACATTGAAGGGATCTCGAATAGGCAACTTTCAAAGGCTTGAGTCATCGAAAAGTTCCCTCAGGAATTTCACCGAACACCTGGTGGGCCCTCCGGAGAAACATTTCTCATATCCACCCTTCTTCAAGCCAAGGACCGCGTGGACCACCTTTGCATACCCCAGTTTGGGCACTACTTTGGCAAGGCCTCGATGCATCTTCAAGCCAGTGAGGGAGGCTAACTCTTCCAAAATTGGGGCCAGCTCCCTAGACCCAAATTTAAAAACATGGGCCCTATGGTCCCATGATGCCAAAGTTGCTTGTAGTAGGTTGGGCAATGGAGGAACTACGAGAGAGGAAAGGCGGGACAACCCGAGGCCATTCAGAATAGCAAGCCTGCTCTCGGCCAAACTATCATGCCATTTTTGCAAAAAACTGGGCCCCGCGTCCAAACAGGGGAGTATACCGACCCCCGTATAAAAGCTTGGGCCCCCTTTTGAGGGCAGGTCCATCGGCGTACAAAGATGTTCTGTGTGAAATCGGTCAATATATGACGATGGGCTCGCTAGGAAAAGAGGGGAAAGAAAGAAAATAAAAGGAGGGGCAAAACAGCCAAACCAAAGTAGAAGAGGAGACAAGGGGGGAACCAGGCGCGGGTTATAAGGAGCCCGCTGAGCACAATCTATAGCAGGCGTATATATTATATACGCCAAGGCAAATTTTGAACAATTTTTTCCTGGCGTATATAATATATACGCCTGACCATTTTTGCTGAGGATTGGTCAGGCGTATATAATATATACGCCCGACTATTGATTGCTGAATGTTGGCCTAGCGTATATAATATATATGCCCAGTTTAAGCCAGGGCCTAGCAAGCCCCCCCTCACATTGACCCATTGTTGTGCCCAAGGAGGAACATGTTTCTGCTTGGCCCACTTCTTCATCTCAGGGCAGCTCACAGGCGCACATAATCACATACCCATGGGAAGCCCCCAGATGACGCATTGCCAGTAGGTTATATACGGGGAACCACCTGCATGGTCAACCCCATCATTGGAGGGGTGCCGACTCATTTCAAGCCAAGGAAGAGGAAACCGTAAAGGCAAAAGCGAAGGAATACCCAAAGAAAACATTCATATAAACCATAAAAATTATAAACCATCCAACCAAAAAACTAAACAAAAAATTGTTGTTATTACATATCCCCAAATAAAGCCAAGTCTAAACTGTTTCATTATGTCAAATTTGCAGAAAATAAACTAGTCTTGGGCAGCCCCCTTCGACTTCTTCCGGCACCGGCTCGCACTTTGAAAGGTACGGGTTTCCCCCACCCGAGTCCATGCCTGAGAGATACGGCTAAGCAAGGAGCGCGACTCCTTTTCACGAGCACACTGCAGAGGCACACCAAAAGCCATCAGATAGAGAAACAGGCGGAAAGTAAATGAGGAAAATAACTAGGTTGGGCCAGCATTCACTCAACACTTCGGTCTCCCTAAGCCCAACGAGGTTACGGTAGTATTCAGCCTGACTCACTGCCGACTCATAATCCTGGCCAGTAAGAAAAAGGAGGTGTTAGTCACACAGGCCATCAGCATAATTCAAAGGGAAAGAGAACAAAGCAACAAGATAGAGATTACCCCAGGAATCAGCTCAAGAGGTGGGACCTGGATGGCTTCAGCAGAAATTCATGCCTTTAGGGCCACGTCGGCACACACGCATGACAAAAAGGCATCATCCAAGCGTTTGAAGGTCCCCTGGACCTCGACGGGCGAGCTATCAGAAGCACCGGCACCAGAGGGGTCAGAGGGTCCAGCACCGGAAGCCACGCCAGAAGCACCAGCCCCGGAAGGATCGGAGGATCCAGCACCTGTTGCGTCATAGGGAACGGCCTCCTCTTCCCCCTCATCTGAGTCGCCGCCCTGCTCAAACTGTAGAGAGAAACATTTTATCATTAAGGGCGATAGGTCAATCAAAGTAACCACATGAAAGCTACTGAATGAAAGGAGAAAAGGGGCATTACCTGAGATCGCAGCCCGCCAAAAGCTAAAAATTTAGCACCGGGCACGAAGCGAGGCAGCAAGAAATGATAGGGTAGGGAGTCGTACCAAGACTGATACCCCTCGGGCAGGAGAAGGTCATCGATAGGAACCCCATGGTGAAGAAATTAAGCAGTGAGCTCATCAATGGAGCCCTCTGGGGCCAACACATCGGCAGGAGGAGCTTGGGGCACGACAAAGAGAGGGCGATACTGATGGACCGCTCTCTCCCCTAAATAGTAGGCCCTAGTCCAGGACCCGTAGAGAAAGATGATACGGCAGTCTAGCAAAAGATGAGAGGGACCCACTAAGGCCAAATTCCAAAAGGGGGATCCTATGTAAGGGTCGAGGATGACCTGCAAAAGAAGAGAAAATCGGAAGGGGATGCACACATTTGATCAGAACCCCTAGCACCCAGAAGCTGAGCTGTCAAATTTACAAACAGGGAATTGCTTTACCTGCTCTGGGATCAACAAGTCAAACTGAGAGCGCAGTCCTAACTCCAAATGCTTCATACCTACGTCCCGACGGCGACCCGATGCGATTACTCATGAGGAACGTAGTAATGTCGAGGGCCCCAAGCGAAGGCGACCGGTTGAAAGTGAAAAGTACCCCGAAAGCAGGCAGATGAGGATAGGTATGCTATAAAGAAAATTGAATAAACTAAAAACAAAAGATAAAATACCTCGATGGCAGGCCAGAAACCCATAATGGAGCTAGACTCCCCAAGAACGGTTCGCTATAGGCTGGACATGAGTACCGCATAGCCAGCGCCGCCCCAATCGAATTGATGCACGGTCTCCCAGTTCACCATCAGGCTGAGCAGGGATAAAGAGACTCGCCCTCCACTGGTGTTGGAGAGGAGAGTCTTGCCTAGGAGGAAAGTAATGAGATGCGGGCCAGCATAAGTGCGCGTGCAGGCTCGATGTAAATGTCCATGTCAGGCTGCCCCTGGTCCACCAACTCATGAGGCCCGAACTGATCAATTAACCAGGATAGCTTGACTTCCGAGCCCCGAATGTTCCCTGAGGACGGGTAGGCCCCTAGCAGTTGAATCACCTCCTCCCTACCCGATGTGCGGGTAGGTACCACGGGCACCCCTCCTATACGGACCCCAGTGATCATAGACCAGTCCGCCGGTGTGAAGGCCATCTCTGCCACGGCCATGTAGAATGTCATCGTCTCGGGGTGAAAACGCTCTATCAGTGCCTTTAAATAGGCCGTATCAGCTCTTACAGCGGGGCACGAAATGAAGTCCCCAAAACCGGCAGCAGTGAGTAGGTCCTTCACCACTGGGGGAAGGTAAAGCACGAGACGCTGGAGGTCAAACCAACCGCCTCGGAACATAATGTGCGGCAGGGGCTGCAAGCAGAGGGCATCAATCAGATAGGGGCAGGGAGATATAATAAGGGCATCAAAGGAAAACAAAAGCGGAAAGGAGGAGGGGGCCCATCTGTTTACCTGACCAACGATCCCGAAGTTGGACATATGGGTGTGCTGGCAGTAGAGGAGGCCGGTGTGGGCGGCCTCGCCTTGCATCTCATACCAAGGCTGGGAGGAGCACTGAGACACAATGAATTGTTCCCCACGGGGGCCGTAGGCCATCTCTGGCCCTTCTTGCCGATCATGCCCTTCGTCACCAAACATCCTGAAAATATGAGACGCATTGGCATATGAGAAGGTTGCCAACAAAAAAGGGAAGAAAGAAGAAATGTATGTATACACTAATCCCAAAAGAAATAACAAAAAAAACAACCATGTGTATATACCAATCCGGACCAAAAAAAAAATGGGTGTGTGTACTAAAAACAAAAAAACCCATGTGTATATACCAATCCGAACAAAAAAAAAATGTGTGTGTACTAAAAACAAAAAAAACAACCATTTGTATATACTGATCCAGACCAAAAAATAAAATGTGTGTGTGTGTACTAAAAACAAAAAAACCCATGTGTATATGCCAATCCGAACCAAAAAAAGAGGTGTGGGTGTGTACTAAAAAAAAAAAAAACAAAAAACACAAAAAAAAAATCATGTGTATATACCAATCCGAACCAAAAAAGGTGTGTGTGTGTACTAAAAAAAAAACCCAAACAAAAAACCCCATGTATATATATCAATCCAAACCAAAAAAAGAGATGCGTGTGTGTACTAAAAGCAAGAACAAAAAAAAAACAAACCATGTGTGTGTAGGCACCAATCCATCAAATAAGATGCACTAATCCATCAAAAACAAAAAGGAAAGAGAAAATAGGATGAGATGGATAAATGATAGAAAAAAAATATATATAGGCCTAAGGAAAACAACAAAAATAAAACCCAGAGAAAAGGAACATAGGCTTCACATATGAAAAAAAAAAATATTTCACCATAAAAAAAAAGAGAGAGAGAAAAAGAAAAAAATCAAACAATAATATTATCAAAATGCAAAGGGAAGGTAAGGGAAGGCAATGGTTACCTTCAATGGGGGAAGAAAAAAATGAATAACGGCGGAGGAGAAGCGCCTTTCGATCCACACCCGCGACCGCCGGTAATAGAACTCAAGCCAAATCAAATGAAAAAACCCTAAGGGGTTGTCCCGGACTCAAGAGGAAAGGAGGGAGGAAGAGAGAATTTGAAAAGGGGGGCCCCTTTTGCGCTCTAGGCGAGAATGCCAGATTTTAGATGGGCGTATATAATATATCGCCATTCAGATTTTGGTCGGTATATATTATATCGACCAAAAATGGCGGCAGTTTTGACCTCCCTTTTTCGATTTAAAGGCCCACGTGACCCGGTCATGGTGCATGCATCCCCAAATGACCCTTCGAGTTTCCTTCGATTGGCCCAAGGGGACCATGCTACAATAAATGGATCTAGATCCGTAGGCGCCCACCTAATGCACCCACAAAATCAAAAAGAAAAAAGAAAAAATAATGAAAGAAAAAAAATAATAAAAAAATACAACATTGGTTCTCAAAAGAGCGTCGCAACGCTTGTTTGCCCCACTCCGAGAGCCGTGTTAAATCAATTCAGAATGATCGGGTCACCCGAAAGCTTTCGAACGCCATTTCAGGCAGGTAATTATGCCCATATCCGATCACTGTTCCCTACAGAGTCCCCCAGTAAGAGCCAAGGCTTGATCCGGCAGGCGAACCAAGAACCCATCACCGGAATGCACACGTCCCTAAGGTATATCAATATGGCAAGTTGATTCACCTAAGGATACGTGCAAAAATAAAGGCAGTTTGAGCATGCCCAGGGTTTCCATCTGACATGAAAGAAAAAAAGAAAGGAGAAAAAGAAAAGAAAAAAGAAAAAGAGAAGAAATAACAAACGTATTGCTGCTTAGTGAAAACCCTGAGTAAGTTGGCCCCACCTTCCGGCATTCACTCTGGTCATCCGCCTTCGGATTGATATTGACCAAGAGTGCCCCCGACTTCAGACCATTCGAAAAGTCTATTGTCAGTCGAAACTGACCCGTCAAAAATGAAATTACAACCAACCAAACTATGTGCGAACATACAGACCAAAGGGCTCTTTTCCCTTTTTATTTCCTTTTACACAGGCTTAAAACCTGTATAGGCACGGTGTCCCTGTTGAATGTATGCACTTGTGTCTGGGTATCCACAGGATGGTCGTTTGTCCTCGTAAATTGTACCTTAGGGTCGAGGCTTCCGTTCGCGCCTATTCTTGCTTATAAGCCGATGGGTGTGTCATGCATAGTTAGTAGGATGTGATTTCATTAGGGACGGAGGCTAGAGATTGGCCATCTCTTTCAAGGGATGTTTGGTCCTAGCCCGATCTTTAGCCTTGTCTCGAGTTAAGGTACTCCGGTTCATGTGAATCAGAGGCACCCCACCACTGGAACGAGCACATCCCCCAGGTGCACCTATCCCTGGCAGAGCGCACGCATTCTTAAAGCGTATCAATTGACATTTGATCCACTTAAAGAGTTGTGCAAAAATAAAGTTGTCAGAGGTCATCAAGCTCTGCTTAGAGGCCTCAAAACAAAAGAAAATCCAGAAAATGATACAAAAAAAATTACTCAGAAAATGAGCATGCATTCCCAAGAGGTGTTGCGACATCAATATTCGCTCCACTCGGGTCAATTATGCTAAGGCAACCTCGAGGCTGATGGGTTCACCCAGAAACTTTGAGCCTTACCTAGGTAAGGGCACTCGTGCCCAATCCAATAGAGCTGTCTATATTCCATAGGATTGGACACAGTTTGAAGGCCTTCGCTTTGTATGCTTCGCATCAATTCCAAAGCATAGATCGATCATCCCTTTTCATGGAGCTGTCTGGTTCAGATTAATACTCAAAATCACAAATCTATAATTTCCCTCAGGAAGTGGACGATATCCCGGCTAGCAGGCTTACACTTTTTGTGATCATCGCAGTTATGCCCAGTAATGTCGCAATGCGCTTGGGGACTATTAGCTCTGGGGTACGGACGATATCCTGAAATGAGAGGGCTTACGTACACTCATCATCACCATGGATGTTTGAGAATTGAGATGAACTAGGCGGACCCATCAAACTTGCCTTGGACCTCTTCGGATGTCTCTTGTCTTTGGCATCCGATCATTAGTGATCGAATACCAAAGAGGGGCATCTGTAGACACCCAAATTCGGCCCAAGGCCCGATCAATCTGTACTTCGGGAGATGTATCCCTGTGCTTCCGAGGGCACCCCTGAACCCTTAGGGATCTACCCAGACCTTTAGGAATCACCCTAAGACCTGTAGAGCCATTCCCCCAATGCTTAGAAGTCACCCCTACACCCTAGAATCCCTTCCCAGACCTAACTTAAACCCTTCTGGCAGTTGATGGGAGGAGAGCTACAAAATTTCACATAGACCAGTACCATAGATGAGCCATATAACATTGGAAAGAGGACTTCTTCAGCTTTCCAACGAGCCAAAGATCACCCAATTTGGAGCTACGATTTAAAAGTTATGGCCGATTGAAGTTTCACATAAAATCATAAAAATTTTACTCAGGCGTAGATATTACATACGCCCAGCCATTTTTACCCCAGATTACTCAGGCGTATATATTATATACACTTACCTATTTTGGGGAAAATTTGGTTGGGCGTATATAATATATACGCCCAGTATAGGTGGGACCCACCACGGGCTTCATCTTCTCAAAACTCCCCTGATTTTGGTGAAAATTACTGTTCCTAAACTGGGAGTATATAATATATACTTGACTTAGCTCGATAGCTTGTCATCGATAGCTCAATTTCCTCCATCTAGTTTGACCCTTTGACCATCCCCTTGGTTGAGGTGGGTGTCTTAAGATTGGTTGCACCCCCTTTGAGCTTATTGGCAACCCTTAAGTCACCCATGGTCTCACCCATCATCATCATTGAAACGGTTCCCAAAACCCTAGGACCTTGAAAACCCAAAAACCTTAGATGGGGATTACCTAATTGCTAAACCAATTAGCTCTTAAGTAAGCCCTAACCCATCCCTTCTCTATAAATAGAGGCCCCCCTCTTCCTTAAGGGTTAGAAAAATTAGGTTAAGGATTTGGAGCTCAGAGAGAACCTAGTGAGAGAAATGCACTCATTTTCCAGAATTCCAGCAAGCTTAGTTCATCTTTTCAATCCATTTCAACCATTAGATCACTCCTTTTAGCTAAAAGTCTAGCCTTTGGCCTCACTCTACACTTCCTATTTTATTGAATCCTAGCATTAGAACCCATTTCACACCATTTAAGCCGCCAAGCTGCATGGCGAAGATCTTCCACGGTGCAACAAGGGCCGTGAGCTCACGCTCACCTCTCTTCCTCCTCTGTCTCGTCCAAGGATTCAAGCCGTTACGCCATCGAAATTTCGGTTTGGCTCAAAGCTTGATAGGACCGTATTGCCTTCGGGCAAGGGGAAACTCCGCCCTTATTTATTTATTTTTTTGGCCATAGATAGAGACCGCTACGTGCGGGTTGATCGGGTGCCTAAACCCTTCCCGATCGATAATCGAAGCCCCTACCCTAGAGCCTTTGGCAAGGACCGGTAAATCAGAGTCATATTTAGCACTTCGGTGCTCAAAATATCGATTTGAAGGTTTCTCGGGTCACCAAAAGCTCCAGGTGGCGACTCTACATTTTCATTAGAAAGGTGAGCGCATCGCCGCGACGGGTTTGAGAGGATCCACGATCGCACACTTAGGAGAGAGGGTGGTTCATCTGTATCGACCTCTTTTTGTTGTGCCCCAAGCTCCTCCAGCTGATGTATTGGCTCTCGAAGGTTCTACCGAAGTGCTTACTGCTCGCTTTCTCTACCATGGGGTCCCCATTGATGACCTTCTCTTTCCTGGGGGATATCAGATGTGGTATGAGTCTCTACCCTATCATTCTCTGCTGCCCCGATACGTTCCCGACGCCAACATTTTAGCTTTTGGTGGTCTGCGATCTCAGGTAATGTTCTTTCCTCTTTCTATTAGCAGCCTTCCATATGATTACCTTAATTGCCCTGCTTTTTGAACAAAAACTGTTTCTCTCTGTAGTTTGGACAGGATGATGATTCAGACGAGAGGGATGAGGCAGCTGCTCCTGATGAGGCTACCGGTGCTGGACCTTCCGACCCTTTCGGTGCTGGCGCTTCCGGCAGTTCGCCCACTGAGGTCCAGGGGACTTTTAAGTGCTTGGATGATGCTTTTCTGTCGCATATGTGTGCCGATGTGGCTGAGAAGGCACGCATATCCGCTGAAGCTATTCGGGTCCCACCCCCTGAGCTGATCCCTTGGGTAATCTCTCCCTTGTTACCTTGCTCTTCCGTTTTCTTGGATCATGTCGATGGCCTGTGTGACTGATACCTCTCTCTTTATTTTTTTTTGCTTTGCAGGATTATGAATTGGTCGTGAACCAAGCCGAATACTACCGCAACATTGTCGGACTTAGGGAAGCTGAGGTGGTGAGTGAATATTTACCGTATCTAGTCATCTTCTTATTTACTTTCTGCTTGTTTCCCTAACTGATGGCCCTTCGTGTGCTTATGCAGCATTCTCATGAAAAGGAGCCGCGTTCTCTGCTCGGTCGCATCTCTCAGGCATGGACTCGGGTGGGGGAGACCCGTACTTTTCAGAGCGCGACCTGTCGCCGAAAGAAGTCAACGGGGGCTGCCCAGGACTAGCTTTTTTCTGAAAATTTGAAACAATGAAACAGTTTAGACTTTGATTTATTGGAGGATATGTAATATTTTTTGAATCAACACTTTTTGGATGGTTTTATAGTTTTTATGGTTTATATGAATGCTTCGTTCGGTTATCTCTTTGCCTTTATGGGTTGTTTTTTTTTAGCATGAAGTGGGGTAGAGCCCCTCCAATGATGGGGTTGAGCCTGCATGTGATTACCTGCATATGACCCACGGATACCGCATCATCCGAGGGTTTCCCATGGGTGCGTGAGCGTGCCCGACCGTGGGCTGCCCCGCGAGAAAAAGTAGGCTAAGCGAAATCCGTACCTCCCTTGGGAAAATAGGAAAGAATGGGCTAATGTCAGGGGAGCCACACTTCCCTGCCCTTTTTAACTGGGCGTATATAATTTATACGCCTGGCAAAAATTTTGAAATTTTGCCTTGCATATATAATATATACGCTTGGCAAAAACATCTGTTGTATTGCCTTGGCATATATAATATATACGCCTGGCAAAATATTTTAAAATTTTGCCTTGGCGTATATATTATATACGCCTCATATAACTGGGCTCGACGGGTTCATTAAAACCCGATCCTGGCCCTCTTTGCTCACCTTTTCACCCTTGCTTGGCCTTTCTGCCCCTCTTTTTTCTTCTTTTCTCTTTCCTTTTTTTGAGCGTCGCCCTACATGGGCTGATTTCCATAAAGACCAACTCTGTATGTCCATGGACCGGCTTCCTAAGAAAGGCCCAAATTCTCATACGGAGGCTGGGGCTAGTATACTTCCCTGTTTAGACCCGGGGCCCAATTTTTTGCAGAAATGGTGTGATAGCTTGGCCGAGGGTGAGCTC
Source organism: Chloranthus sessilifolius (assembly GCA_021018995.1). Lineage (NCBI taxonomy): Eukaryota > Viridiplantae > Streptophyta > Magnoliopsida > Chloranthales > Chloranthaceae > Chloranthus > Chloranthus sessilifolius. The sequence continues at coordinate 72,728,657 of CM037592.1, read as the reverse complement.
GCTGTTTTGGATCGCCTCGAGTTATCCCGCCTTTCCTCCCTTCTTGTTATTCCTCTATTGCCCAATTTCTTGCAAGCGACTTTGGCGTTGTGGGACCATAGGGCCCATGTCTTCAGATTTGGGTCTAGGGAGCTTACCCCAACCTTGGAAGAACTAGCCTCTATTACTGGCCTGAGGATGCATCGGGGACTTGCCAAAGTGGTACCCAAATCGGGGTATGCAAAGGCGGTCCACGAGGTTCTTGGTTTGAAAAGGGGTGACTATGAGAAGGGCTTCGCCGGGGGGCCCACCAGGTGCTCGGTGAAATTCCTGAGAGAGCTTTTTGGCGACTTGAGTCTCCAAAAGTCGCCTACCCGAGATCCTTTCAACATAAAGTCCTTTGCCCTTTATTTTCTATCGGAAGTTCTCTTCTTTACTGGGGGCGAGTCATTTTCCCTCGGACTGTGCGATGTCTTGATGGAATTAGAGGGAGGTCATTCACTGGTGCACCTGGTCCTGGCTATCGGGGCCTGGATGCCTCAGCCTCAGGCCAGGTTGGGATTCTTAGAGGGAGTCCACTCCTTATTCAGATTTGGCTAGGAGAGCATTTGGCTATCATGGGGCCTGTGCCGAGATTTTGCTTGGTAAGAGGGGATGTGGCTCGGAGCTTTCTAATCCGGTGCTCGAGACTGCCCTATGGGAGCATCGAGGAACTGAGCTTGTGGCTATCTGATGCAGAGTTGATCTGGAAACTTCCCTGGCTGGACGACACCTTTTCGATTGTTCGCTCTGGGGATTGTGAGGGTATCACACTTTTGGGGTTGACTGGTAGCACCTACTATTTCCCATCTCGGGTGCTCCGTCAATTAGGATATACCCAACACGTGTCGTGCACTGTGAGGCCACCCTTGTGCTCTCTGATATTCTCTCGGGGTTCTCTCAGTGACCTAGATCGCATAGCAGCCCTCTGGGAGACCCGCCAAACTGCGCACTTGTGTAGCTTGGTTCAGGAGGGCGTCTTCTCTTCTGATTACGAGGTTTGGCTGGCATCTAAGGGCTTACCTGTCCCTAACCCGATTTCAGTAGATGCAATAGAGACGGGACCCTGGCCATAAAAAGAAACAATGCTCCAGACTAGGATTGTGTCTCTTTCTGTAGAGAAGTTGGCTTTGACTGAGGCTTTGGGGAAGGAGAGGGCCAGAGCCTAGATGGAGGAGGTGAGAGCTGCTACGGCCGAGAGTGAGGTTCTTCGATTGGCCGAGCCTTTGACTAAGTCCCACAGTGCAGCTGACGCTTCACGGAGGTGGCAGAAGAGTCTTCATGGTAGGTGGTTACTGATCGAAATGCATGTGAGGACTCTCTTCTTACAGAGATTAGTGCTTTGAAGCTTGGTTCCTGTCCCTGACCTGTTCCTGCACATACCATAGATCATATACACTGAGGGGGGGGCTGATGCCCCTTAACAGAGATCTCCTTCCTTTTTTGGGTTGTTTCTTTTGTTATTTGTTTTATACTTGTACAGAAGGCAGAAAGTAGAAAGTGTGTCATGTTGTTATCTTTTTGGGATGCGACATTTCATACGTGATGCTTGTAAGAAAAGAAATGAAATCTGCTATATACACATATATATTTTTTTTGGTGTTCAAATTTTCTTCCATACGTCTCGCAACGGAAGGTTTTTTCATGGAAAAGGAAAATCTATTATCTTTTTTTTTCAAATTTTACTCCTACACAGGGTGAGGCTTTTTATGGGAAAGGAAAATCTATTATCTTTTTTGAAATTTTCTTCTACACAATGCGAGGCTTTTTATGGGAAAGGAAAATCTATTATTTTTTTTTAAATTTTCTCCTACACAGTGTGAGTCTTTTTATGGGAAAGAAATATCTAATATCTTTTTTGAAATTTTTCTCCTTCACAGTGTGAGGCTTTTTATGGGAAAAGAAAATCTATTATCTTTTTTAAAATTTTCTCCTTTTGTGATGTCGGTATTTTCAAGGCCAACTGGTGAGTCCTTTTTTAAGCATGGGCAAACCCTATTTATGAGGCTCCAGTTTTTTTCTTTTTAAACATGGATAGGTCAGCTTCTCTGAGATTGATTGGTCTTCTGCCTTTACCTTTGGTCATGTGTCAGACGACACGGTAGAGACGACATACTTGATCGGGATCCGATCCGAATTTTAACATGAGCGGCCCAGCAAAGGGGAGAAGAGGCTCAAGGGGTCCAGACTAAAATAGGTGAGCCAGAACAGATCCTCTCCTAATCTCTCTTTTCTTGACATTTTTGCTTACAGCGCCCAAGACGGGTTTTCGCCATGCCTGTCATCCCTGTTTTTACCCATAGCGCCCTTTCGGGTTTTCACTACGTCCATGGGTCCGCTCTCTTACCCCAAGTGCCTCTTCAGGTTTTCACTTGGTTCGCGTGAGTTCGCTGTTTTTACCCGCGATGCCCTTGCGGGTTTTCACCACATCCTTCTTGCTTTGAACTCAAATTAATTTTCTTTCTTTCTTTTTTTCTTTTCTCCTTTTTTTTCTTCTTTTCTCTTTTTTTTTTTTTAGAACCAGAAAGCCACGACATGGACAAAGATTCCGTCATAACCGGCTGGGGTTGTGTCGTCAATCTCTCGACTGTTTACTTAACAGATAATATGACTGCTTGTGAACCTACAAAGAGGGCTTCCTTCAGGGTGTAGCTTGGCCATGGGTACGGTTAGGATTTGAAGGTATGCTGGGTTAAAAGGGTTTTCTTTATATGGCTTCAGTTTTTCCAAAATACTTTCTTCCTTGGGGGTTTCTACTGTACGTGCCCCATGATTCTTCTACATACACATTTTTTGTTATTCTTTTTCCTCCATTTAAGACAATTTCTTTTTGAGGTTTTGCTTTTCTTAATTTTTTTTTTTTTGGAATTGATAGTAACTCTATACTCATGTATTTTTCCTCTCTCCCTCTTTTTTGGTATATGTACACGTATATATATATTTTTTTTGGGAAAGGGTTTATTGAAAGAAAGGCCCAGGCCCAGGCTCAAATGGGGTAGCAAAGGATATCATCATTCTTAGGGATGCGTTTGGGCTACTGTTCTTGGAACGATGGCCTCTTTTGGATGATTCTTAAGTAGTCACGTATCTGTTTCATCAATACTTACCTTATCATGATAGACTATCGGACGTGCTCTGACATTGATGGGCTCAGGGAGATGATCTCCGTCCATGGTGGCGAGGCGGATGGCATATCCCGGCAGCACCTCTCGAATGACGTAAGGTCCTTCCTAGTTTGGCTTAAACTTTCCCCTTGGATCGGCATGGAGGCAAGGGAAGATCTTCTTCAGCACAGTGTCTCCTACCTTTAGATCTCGATCGCAGACACGTTTATTGTAAGCGCGTGCGATTCTCCCCTGGTAAACTTGAGTGTGGCATAAGGCTAGGAGTCTCTTTTCATCCAGTAAGTTCAGCTGATCAAAGCGAGATTTTTCTCTTTCTGCTTCGGGTAAGCCTGATTCTATGAGGATTCAGAGTGAGGGTACTTCAACCTCTACCGAGAGGACGGCCTTGATTCCATACACAAGGGAGAATGGTGTTGCCCCTGTAGCGGTACGGATCGATGTTCGATAGGCCCACAAAGAAAAAGGCAGCATTTCGCTCCAATCTCGATAAGTGATGACCATTTTCACAAGGATGCGATCGACTGTCTTGTTCGCAGCTTCCACGGCTCCATTAGTTTGAGGCCGATAAGGGGACGAGCGATGGTGCTTGATCTTGTATTGCTCGTAGAAGTATCGGATGCGCTTATTCACAAAGTTTGTGCCATTGTCTGTGATGATATCTTTGGGTACTCTGTATTGGCACACAATATTGTTCTTGAGAAACTTCTCGACGTGACTGGCCGTGATGTTGGCATATGACGCCGCTTCTACCCACTTGGTGAAGTACTCAATGGCGATGAGGATGAACCGATGTCCGTTTGATGCTTTTGGATTAATCATTCCGACAACGTCAAGGCCCCAGGTAGCAAATGGCCAAGGAGTGGTCATGCAGTGAAGATCAATGGCAGGAGCGTGTATCAGACTGGAGTTTTCTTGACACTTATAGCATTTTTGAACATGTTGGAACAATCCGATTCCAAGGTAGTCCAAAAGTATCCCTGCCATAGGATTTTCTTAGCGAGCATGTGATCGCTGACATGGGCTCTGCATACTCTCTCATGGATTTCTTTCATAATATTGTCCGCTTCACTTTCAGTGAGGCACCTGAGTAAGATGTTATTGTATGATCGCTTGTAGAGGTATTCCCCGCAAATGACGTAACCTACCGCAAAACGTTGAATAGTTCGTCGATCTATCTTGGGTGTACCCTCCGAGAAAGTTAGGGTCTCAAGGAAATTCTTGATATTTGAGAACCAAGGTGGCTCATCATCAGGCTTTGTAGGTTCCTCAATCTAGAGGCAGAAGGCCGGCTCATTCCTCTGCTCGATCATGATCGCCTTCATCTCAACACCATAGGGGATTTCAATCATTGATGCCAAAGTTGCTAATGTGTCGGCAAAGTGATTCCTTATCCGGGGGATGTATGAGAAAATCACATCTTGGAAGCAAGCTATTAGATCCATGTGGTGTTCATGATAGGGAATCAGTTTCTAGTCTTTCGTCTTCCAGTCACCATTCGTCTGACATATGATTAACTATGAATCACCAAAAACTCGAAGGTGACTTACATTCAGATCGAGAGCTGCCTGTAGACCGGCGGCACAAGCTTCATACTCAGCCATATTGTTAGTGCAGGGGAAGTTGAGCTTGATAGAGATCGGTACATGGGATTCTTTTGGTTAAATTAGGATGACACCAACTCCTTGGCCTTCGACATGTGATGCTCCGTGAAAGTGCATTACCCATGATTCTTCCGCTTCTTCTGTATCATCTTCTATCACGAACAGTATGTCCTCATCGAGGAATTCAGTCCTTAGAGGCTCGTAGTCAGGCAGAGGGTTCTTAGTAAGATGATCGGCAAGCGCCTGCCCCTTGATATATTTCTGAGTGACATACGTGATGTCGAATTCAGATAATAAAAGCTGCCATCGTACAGTTCGACCCATGAGAGCCGATTTCTCGAATAGGTACTTCAACGGATCCATCCGTGCTAGAAGTAGAACGGCTTGGGATAAGAGGTAATGTCGAAGCCTTTGAGTAGCCCACACCAGCACTAGACACGCCTTCTAGAGATGAGAGTAGCGTGTCTCATAATCAGTGAACTTTTTGCTCAGGTAGTAGATGGCCTGCTCTCTTTTTCCTATCTTGTCGTGTTGCCCTAACACACAGCCCATGGAAAACTCTATCATGGACAGGTACATTATCAGGGGTCTATCAGGTATAGGTGGTACCAATACTAGAGGATTTAGGAGGTAGCCCTTGATCTTATCAAATGCAGCTTGGCAGTCATCATTCCACTCAACTGGTGAATCCTTTCTTAGTAGTTTCAAGATCTGTGCGCATATCGAAGTTAACTGTGCGATGAACCGACTAATATACTGGATTTTGCCTAAAAAGCCTCTGACCTCTTTCTCTGTAGATGGTGGTGGCATTTTAGTGATGGCCTTGATCTTGGTCGGATCAACCTCGATGCCTCTCCTACTGATAATAAAACCTAATAGTTTTCCTGACATGTCGTCGAATGCACACTTCTGAGGATTCAACCGCAGCCTGTACTTTCTCAACCTCTCGAATAGCTTCTAAAGGTTTACCAAGTGGTCGTCCCTTTCTGGTGATTTGGCAATTATATCATCGACATACACTTCGATCTCTCGGTGCATTATGTCATGGAATAGGGCCGGCATTGCTCTCTGGTAGGTTGCCCCAGCATTCTTGAGTCTGAATGGCATCACCTTGTAGCAGAAGGTTCCCCAGGGAGTGATGAACACGGTCTTCTCTCGGTCGGCCTCTACCATCTTAATCTGATTGTAGCTCGAGAACCCGTCTATGAATCAGAGCATTTCGTGCTTAGCAGTGTTATCGACCAGGATATCGATGTGGGGTAATGGAAAGTCATCCTTAGGGCTTGCCTTGTTGAGGTTTTGGAAATCAATGCACTTTCAAACCTTTCCATCTTTCGTTCATACGGGGACGATATTGGCCAGCCATTGCGGGTACTTGGATACCATGAGGAAACCCGCATCATACTGCTTGATGACCTCGTCTTTGACTTTTAACATCCCCTCAGGTCAAAGACGTCTCAGCTTCTGTTTAACCGGCTTGCAATCAGGGTAGAGTGGCAACTCATGCTCAACTAGATCGGTATTCAGACCAGGCATGTCTTCATACGACCATGCGAAGACATCTTGGTATGACCGGAGGAAGTCTATCATACCCTCTCTCTTCGCAGGGGACAACAATGTTCTAATTTTGGTGATTCTAGGGACCTCTTCGGTGCCCAAATTGATGTTCTCTGCCTCTTCGACGATCAGGGTAGGGCCATGCTCAAAATCGGCAAACTGCTTGAGGAGCTCATTGGGGAGCTCATCGACTTGACCTTCCTCGTCCAAACTCGTGACTCCTACCTCTTCTCATATTTCTATAGGGAAGGGTCGGCTTCGCGTGGGACGGGTATCACGACATCATTTTCAATTTTATTGGGAATTTTAAAGGACAATATTTTTGGAATTAGTATGTTTTCTATTTTTATGGTTTTTTGCAATTTTTCAGAGGTTAGCCCCTGGCGAGGTGGGTCTCTATATATACAGGGTAGAGTGTCCTAGAGGCTAACCTCACTTCTTACAGGTTGTTTTTTTTTTGAGAGCCGGTGTTGTATTCACAGCATTTGGCGGTTCCCAGGAGTTGGGGCAAAGATGTCCAGTTACTTACCTTTGAGGCTTGGCCTTTACCCTTTCGGTTGGAAATGGCATCGGTAGGCTCTTACAGTTCCCCCCTCAGCATGCTTACGGAGGGATCCTCTAGGACCTTGTCCTCTGTGGTTAGGATGGGCCCAAAGTGGCCGATGCTAGAGTGACAGGTGGACCGGGGGACTTCTTCCTCAAATAAGGAGAGGGCGGCTAAGTCCACCTCGAGGTCTGGGGGGGTGATGTAAGGGTTGGTAGGATGAGCGAAAACAGGCTTGTGTGGGGTTATCGTTGTCTCCCCATTCAGATCAATCTTTACCATCCTGGCACTCACAAAGGTTTGACGAATGTGGGGTCGGGCAGGAGTTTCCTCTTCCAGGTTGATTCCTCTGGCCCTGGCGGCTGCTACGGCTCTTATCCTTTCTTTGGCCTCTCTGATTTCTTCTTCAACGGGCCTATAGCCCAGACCAAATTTGGTTTGCTGCCCCTTAGCCCTGACGGGATCTCTTCTTCCTTGAAGGCGTGGGCCCAACCCTTTCCCTTTTTGGTGGCCCCATTTGTGGAGCATGAACGCTGCTGCATCCATTCCTACCCCAGTGTTGGCAGGGGTTTTTTCAGGTGACCCAAGGGTAACGGCTGAAAAGTCATACTCAAATTGATGGAGATCGGTGTCATCTGTTGTATGCGGCATGTCAAGCACTTTTGCATTTTCAATATGTAAAGCGCTCCACTCCCTGTCTTCTCTGCTCTCACCTATGATGGTGATGATTCTTCCGCCTGAGATGAGTAAGAGATTTTGGTGTAAAGTTGATGGTATTGCCCCGATCTCATGTAGCCATGGCCGGCCCAATAGTAAATTAAATGTAGACTTGATGTCCATCACCTGAAAGGAGATAGTGAAGGTTTATGGCCCGATGATCAGGTCGAGGTCTACTTCTCCTATGATTTCTCTCTGAGTGTTGTCAAATCCCCTGACGCTTGTTATTAACGGCTGAAAGGTGTTGGGGTTCGCACCGATTTTGATTGTCGTCCTTAGAGGACATATGTTCAATGTCGACCCGTTGTCTATTAAGACCAACGACACCACCAGGTTCCCTACTTCCACTGTTATATTCAGGGGCTTAGAGTGGTTGTTCCCCTCGAGCGGCAGATCTGCATTAGTGAAAGAGATGGCATTTGGGGCTAATACTTGCCCAATTATTTCTCCCACCTCGTCTGGGGTTACATGGGCGGAAACATGTGCGTCTTTGAGTGCTCCCATTAAGGCTTGAAAGTAAAGCGGGGACGTGATTAACAAATCCCAGAAAGTAATATGTGCGGGTGTCCTCTTGAGCTGTGTCTCCAACACATGCTCTCTGGCGATTTTCTCAAAGGGGTTCCCTGCGGCCTACTCTTTCTTCTTCTCTTCTCCTCTAACGGCCCCCGATGCTTCTGGCTATGTAGAAATCTTGCCCGACTGGGTGATAAATTCAATCGTTTCTTCTCGGTTGCGACCAACATTCATGTCTGTCTGCTTGTAACTTAACAGCACTTGATCCGGGTCATAGGCGGGTTTCGTGATGAGGAAGGAAGTGCATGGTGATTCTGGGGCGAATTGGGCTGGGTATGTCAGATTCTCTAGCCCAACCAAGTTGACTCCGATACGGGGCGAAATGGTATTGGCAGGAATTAGCAAAGTTGGATTTGAGGGTGCGGGGTGGGTTTGTGCAGGCGTTATCGAGGCATGGTAAGACCAATGGTGATTGAGAGCGGGTGATAAGGGGAGTGGGTGAGGGGTTGTTTGTTTGGGTGGGGGTGGAGTTAGATTGGGGGCGAAATGGTGAAGGGATGGTGGGGGTGTGACTGGGATGGGGTGGTAGGAAGCGTCGAAGTACAGTGTGCTGGGTGATAGGGTATGAATGAGGGCAGATGGAGCAGGGGGATACTGATATGAAGGGTTTGTAACCAGGGTGGAATGGTTGGGCGATGATGGGTTCATGGATGAAATGAGGTAAATCGGGGACGATGGAGTTGTGCATGGGGCGGGGTGATTTGGGGATGGTGGAGTTGTGTATTGGGCGAGATGATTTGGGGATGGTGGGGTAGTATGCTGGGTGGTGGGATTTGGGGTGTGTACGGGATAGGATAATTTGGAGATGGCAGAGTGGTGTATTGGGTGGAGAGATTTGGGGGTGTGTATGGGGTGGGGTAGTATGGGGATGGGGGATTTATGTATGGCATGGGGTTATTTGGGTGTGACAGAGAGGTATATGGGGTGGCTGATGGTGGGATAGTGTATGGGATTGGGTGATTGGGAGGTGGTGTGTACTGTGGGATTAATTGGGAGTGGGGAGGATATGCGTATGATTATGGTGGGGCTGTGCCAGTTTGGATATGATAGGCAGGAGCGGGAGTGGAAAAATACTACCCTGAATCTAGGGGCTCTTCTTGGTATGTCGGGGTGGGGAAGTAATCAGCTAAATACAACGGCTCGATCACCCCCACACTTGGTTCGCCCTCGTTCAGCCTGGGAAATGAAAACTCTTCTTGCTTACTGATGTAATCCGAGGGGTCAAACTCTTCCTCTTCCTCTTCTACCCAATGGATGTTAGGCCTGGGGCCTCCTGGATGCGGTGGCCGTGGGGCCTGATGGATGTTCTGATTCTGCCCTTGAGGAAGTGGTGGGAGAATAATTTTTCCTGCCTCTATTGGAACTTGGACCGCGTGCTTTAGTGGGAAGCACCGGTCTGTAAGGTGACCCGTCCCTTGGTGGAAGTTACAATGCAAGTTCAGGTCATTGTTTCTCAGGATTGGATTGGGTGGGGGGTGAGGTTGGAGTAAATTGACCAGACCCTTTTATAGTAACACTGTCAATAGGACACTTAAAGATTGTCCTAACGGTGTGAACACCTGTTCGAATCATGCTCTTATCTGTTCCTAAGTAAATTGGGCTCTCGGTCCATTGCTCAGCCTTGGTGCTTGCTCAAAAAAGGCTAGGGGTGGTTGTGCGGCCTGAAGCTATACTTGGGGGGCATTAGTATTGGCCTGGGGGTAAACGATATTCTGTACCTCTGTGCCTGGTCTTCTTTCGATTCTTGGTTCGACAACTTTTCGAACCCTGGTGGCCCCGTTGGTCATGCTCTTTCCCAACCTGCCCTCTCTAACAGGGTCTTCGCAACGGTTGGCATTTCGGACCAAATCAGCAAAACTGGACTGTTGCTGATATACCGAAAATTCTGCGATGACTGGGAGAGCTCCCTTGGTTATCAATTCAATCTACTCATCATTAGGAATCCGGTGGGTCACCTGGGCATCCAGTGCCCTCCACCTTCCTAAGTAGGCACTGAAAGTTTCATCATGCCTTTGCTTCAAACGGGCCAGATCCAACTTCCTTCGCTCTATGTCCATGTTATAGACATACTGTTCTTGGAATAAGTGTGTCAGACCTTTTCAAGTTTTTATCATGGATGGTTCTAGGGACGTGAACCATCTCAGTGCTGGGCCCGTTAAACTCTTTTGGAATACTTTGATGAGGAGTCGTTCATCTCCGTCGTACTGACACATATCCCCACAGTAAGATTTTAAGTGGGCGATGGGGTTGCCAGTGCCATTATATTTATCGAATGATGGCATCTAAAATTTCTGTGGTAGGGGGACATCCGAGAACAGATATAAGTCTGAAAAGTCTGTCGAATGCAGCTCTAGCTCCCCCATCTTTGTCAGCTGCTTCTATATTCTATTTATCTGTTCTCTCAGCTGCTCTAATTCTTTTGAGGCTGTAGCCGGGACTGCCTCCCCTTGATTTTGTTAGGCCCTGGGTGTGACGATGATGGGCCTGGGGGGGCCAAAGCTGACAGCTCCTCCACTGTTGCAGATCTCGTCCTCCTTGTACTGTTGGTCATTGTACTGGTGAGGGGCGAGGTCTGCTATTTGGACCTGAGGGGTGATGGGTTGGACAACCTGGTGGGGCCACAAGGCTTATAGGGGATGGGAGGGAGTGAATGGATGAGTGGTTTGTGGATGAATGATGTGCTGAGTTGGGTGTATATTCTAAGGGTGATGGGGGTGTGGTTGATGTGGCGGGATGCTGTAGGCGTGGTTTTGAGGCATGGGGTGGATCAGATTTTCTGTTGGAGGCGGGATGAGGGCGTTAAGGGGTATAGGTGAATGAAGGGTACTGGTGAAGGGGTGTTAAGTAGTGAAAAATACCATTTTTCGCCCCTAAACATGAGCTTTGAAAGACCCTTGAGAAGACTAAATAAGTGTTTTAGTGTGCATTTTACAGCTAACCAATTAGACAGGTCCAAGTCCGAAAAGCATCCTAAAATGATCAAAAAGCTGACAATTCATGTCAAGCTAAAAAAGGGAGTGAAGAAATAGGGTTAAAAGGATTTGAAAAGAAGAAGCAAAGACACGAAGAAGAAAAAGGATCCATTCAAGAAAGAAGAATGGAAGCTAAAGCTCAATTAAAGTAAAAGTACTTTTCGAAAAGGTCAAAGTTCTGCTCGAATTGATTACGAGTGTAATGAACTACTCGAAAGAGAACCATGTTCTGCGAATAGTTGAAATTTCCTTTTCGAATAGAAGATGGGAGAAGTCCTGCGAAAAGACTTTTCGAAGCCAAATTGCTGCGAAAAGAACTTACGGAGCCAAAACACTTTGCGAAAAGGCACTTAAACTCTACGAAAGGACATTCGGGAATTACGACTTGTTTAAAGGGCATTTCGATAATCGCTACCCAATGCATTTAATGACCCAGGACATTTCGGAAGATTCCAATCAAGATCCAAAAGCATATTCCAACCCATGTGAGCGCTCAAAGATGAAATCACTTGGCGGGAACTTCTAGAACTCAAACAGATTTTGAATTCCATAGAATTGATGCTTCTAGCGCTGATTGTGAACGGATCGAGCATTTTCATTGGCGAAACGGATCTGGATCCCGTGCTCAAGCGCCATTGGGCAATCCAGGATCGAACACTTGATTGGTCAATTCAGTCTTGAGGATCAAGGGAAAGCTATAAATAGAAGACATTTGCCCAATTGTGGCATCCAGATTTTGAGTTTTCATTTCTATTTCCCTACCTTCCGCCGGATAGCCTATCTGCCTCCTGTAATAGCTTCTTTTGTTTTGCTTTTGAGAGTTGTTGAGAGTGATTTGTAACTCCAAGGAGATCGGATTCAAGGCTGCAAGTCCGAGGGCTTTCTAAGGCCGTGCTTTGTAATTGTAATTTTGGATTTTAAAAGGTTGCTGTAATTTGTGTCTTCTCCATTGGAGTCATGTCGAGCCTTCTGAATGCTCACCTTAGTGCATTCGGCTTCTTTAGTTTCACTCACCCGCATCCAACTTCCCTTAACTCATTGTCCCTGTGTAATTAGCGTTGGTAACCTAATTCTAGCAAAGACTTACTGATGATGTTCATGTTACGAACTAAAGAATGCCACAACTATTGGATGATCTGACCATTGGATGATCATAGCCATAAGTCTGAAGCTATTCGTTAATTCGGATTTATTTCTCTTACATCTGTGCTGGTAGCCACATGAAGATTGAATCTGCTCTATGGGAATACAGATTCTCCAGTAAAATTCAAAGGCTAAAGTACATGAAGCTATTACTTCTCCATTTGTTTTATTTCAAACACTTGCCCAACTCGGATCCGGATCATTTAGTTAAATCTTTTCTTTATTTGTTTTAGTTAAACGTGACAAAACCCAAACTCTCTTATTTCATCGCTTTCTAGATAAATATAGAGCGATCCGGTAGCAGATCCGGAGGTCTATCTCATATTTGAGACAAATTCTCTGTGGACGATCTTTAATATACTCACTTTTAAAACTTGCTACAATTGGCCCCGATCTTGCGAGCTAATGTTAGCCCCAATGTCTTCGATATTCCTTTCATAAGTTAACATCCATATAACCTAGCATTCTTCAATTCTTTAATTCTTTATTCATAATGCACACAATTATGGCACACTTGGAGCAACAAAGTTTTTGGCGCCGTTCTTGGGAATTTGTTCTAAAATTGGTAGACCTAAGTTTTTAATTTTCTAGATTTGATTTTCAATTTAGTTTTTGCTTTAAACCTGCATTTTGTATTCCAAGTGCTTGATTAAATGTCTACTGTAGTTTTGTATAGAAAACCTAATTTACTGCAGCAGAATTTTTTTTATTTATTTATTTTTCTAAGTTTTTATTCTTTGCCTTCTAGTTGTTTGAATAAATGCTCGCCACTCTTTTGTCTTTTGTCAAATTTGGGCGTGCTTTGAGTTTTCTTTTATTTTTTGTCAATATATCGGAATAAGGTCGCTGAGCTTTTGGATTTTTGCAGATCTGGAGCCTGCCCAACAAGGAGCATCTGGACTAAAGTCGGAGCAGATCCGCTTGAGTTTGCATCCTCTTCTCCTTTGCATTCATTTTCTATTTTAAATTCTTGAGAACCAGCGATTACATTGTGTTTATTGTTTGTTCGATTATAATTTATCTTTGTCTTTTAGGCATTGATTTTTTTTTTACAAAACCAAATACAAAATAAAAGAAAATGAAAACACAAATAGAAAATCTCTTAGTTGTTTCTCATTATTTTCAGAGTAAATAAGGGCTCTTGTTGAGCACAGGCTGATCCAAAACAAGTAAAAATAAAAAAAATAGAAAATTATAAAAATAAAAATATATATATATCTTTCAGATGTTTTTCTCCATTTGCATCCACTTTTCCCATCCTGGACCTCTTTGAGATCATTTTCTTTTAGGAATCATGTAGGATAATGAGTAGTGGATCATGCTTTGAATATTCAATGGACCCACTTATTTTATTTTCCTTGAGATTTCTTCATCATAAATGGGTCTCAAATTGTGTATGAACTCTGTTTTTAATATGTGCTCCCATGCTTCATTATTATTTTTTTTTTATTCATACACATCATCAACAAAGGGGTCAGTCTTATGAATCTTGCTTTTTACTATATTCCTACTAATCATTTTTATAATCACTTAGATTCATAAGTATCTCAGGCTTTTGTTTTTTTTTTTTGGGCTTAGGATGTATCATTTGGCATTAGATTTTCTATTTTAGAAATTTTAGTTTCAAATTCTGTATTAGATCGTTGATTTTTTTTTTTTTCTTTCTTAGGTTAATGTGTCCTAGTTTTACTAATTTCGTCATTTTTTACGTGAGTATAGTTAGTTTCTAACTTTGTTTTCCTATTTTGCATTCACAAATTCTGTTTTTGTATCAACACTTTTCTATTTTTTTTTTTAAACTTTGTATGCAGTCCCTTACCTTGTTTTTACTGTTTCTCTATTATTAGCATTAGTTTCCTTCCATTTGCATAGCAATCCTGCTATTTTTTAGATTTTATTTTTTTAGCAGTTCTAGCGTTGTTTTGTTGATTTTTCTTGCATTTGTATATCATGTTTTCCATTTTCTTGCTCATATATTCAATTTTACATTTTATTTTCTACTTGCATATAGTTTAGATTTTTACATTCTTAGTTTTTCTTTCTTCTTTTATCCATTTGCCCCTCATTTCTCAAAGGTCTAGAACATTGAGGACAATGCTCACACTCCCACACCCCTTCAGCACATACACCTGAGGTATCCCAGACCTCTGAACCCCAACCTTTCCCCACAGAGGCTTATTCACCCCTATTTGACACCATGGAGCTAGATCCTACACCTATCCCTGCTCCTCCCTTTCACCTACTTCCCAATCTCCCCACACCGCTCCCTACACCAGATCCTCACCTACCTCCAAAATATCCAAGCCCAGCTCCAAACAAATGCGACAATCATGCCTCACATTGAGCTCATCCAATCTGTTAATCGCCCCATTACCACCTACCCCATTATCCTCGCTCTCCATTTTGCCTCACAGGCAACCCAAATAGACCAAGTCCTAGTGCTTCCCTCCTCCACTACCACCTGTGCTACCCAAACCACCCCGAACTACCTGTGGCCTCACCTCCTTGTTGCCGAGTTAGCTACCCAAACAGACCCCCTCTATCACCACCTCTCTGCTAACTTAGCTACCCAAATGACCCTTCACCACCCCCCTCCCCTTTAGTCCCTACCACTCCACCCCCCTCCCTAGATTTGCCACCCTCTCCCAGGCCATGACAGAAAATCCCTACATCCGTAGGGATGTGCATAAGGGGCTGGCTGATTTGGAGGCCTACATCCGAACCCCTTATGAGGCCAAAATCAAAAAATTAGAGCATTTCATGCAATTTGAGAGAGAGCAGATGAGGATCTGGTTGGACAACCATTAAATTTGGTCAAAGACAAGGTGGCTATGCTCCAAGCTCGATTAGCTCAAGAATGAAGAAAATAGCCACTGACCAAACATCCGGGCCTCACCAAGAAGATCAAGTAAGAAGAGTACTGAGCTCAAGAATTCCATTCTCGAGAAATCACCATCAAGTTCGATTCCAACTCGATTCAAGTTCAACCAATTGACTCTAGCTCAGACCCCAATGACCCAACTTATGATAGCGACTTTGATCCAAGTTATTAATGTTTGCATGTACTTTGTTTCTAAATACAATATATAAATCTGTTCTTTTTGTCCAATTCTGTGCACTTCTGTCAATTTTTTTTTATTCTTGTTTTTTCTTATTTTCTGTTTTCTGTTCATTGTTCTGTAATTATTTTTTCCAATCTTTTCTGTTAGATCTGTAGCGAGCAAGCCTATTTTATTTTTTCCCCTTACATCAAACCAGTGAGGACACGGTTCCTCACAGGTTTCGCCCCTCTCCCTTAATCCCAGTCCCCCCTCTGTCTTTAATTTTCTTTTTCTTCTCTGTAATGTTTCTAGTCAATAAATTTTGCTTTCTCCAATGCTCACTGTCATGTTTTACTTTCTATTGCTTATGATTTCCTTCATGTTTTTCTGAATAATGGGACCATGCCACCTTTGAACCAAAGGAGGACACTGCCCTCATAGGTTTGGGGTGTGAGATCCTCCGCGGGATACCAAAGATAAAGCGGAAAAATCACCTAAGTAAGGTGAAAGAATTTAATGTACTTAAGAATCAAGTTAACTAGGAAATTTTAAATATTCTTTGCAAAAATTTAGACATTCTAAACCTTGATAGTCTACATTTCCATGATGATTACACCATAAAAACATACTGGTATCGACGTAGTAAGTCAAAAGGAAGAGAAAAGGTAAAGATATACTTAAAAGCTCAAGGAAAAACCATAACCGTGAGAATTGAGCCCATATATTTTCCATCTCTGTTGAAGAGTGGTCGAGGCAATTTTTACGATTCAAAGGATTGGTGAGGCATTAGATCCACTAGAAGTTAGGAAACTCCAAATTGAAACAAGTGACAAGACTCATGAGATCAAGAAAAGATCAAGGCCTTCTTTGACACTGAACCTAACAGAACCAACCAAGAAAAATCTGCCTGTTTGTACCCCATTTGAGTCAGAATCCTACAATTCTTCATCAAAATACCCAAAAGTACTTGCACTGAACCTATGGAACTAATTCAGCCTTCCCTCACTCGAGAATTCAGGGAGGTAAAGGAGAAAGAATCAAGATGGACCATTTCTAGGCAATATCAAGAAAATGAAGAGAAAATACCTCAAAAACAGCAATATGGTGACCTGAGAAAGGAAGAGACAAACAATGTGAAAAGTTGCAAGCAAAAAGGCAAAAAAGGACCTTATGTTGAAAAATGCAAGATCAAAGAAAGAACTGATCACCGTGGAATGTGAGAATCTCAAAAGAAGAAGAAAGAAGCTAAACTCAAAAGGTGGAGTCATGAACCATCTCACGCACTTCTGAGTTCTCAAATTCAAACCCCTGCTCAAACGCCTTTCCTTGAAACTTCACTCCATAAGCCATACAAACAAACCTAGATTAAAAGCCCTTGTGATCCAAAGTTGAGTGAGTCATGTGGAGATAAGAAGTGACCCAATCTATGGTGAGGAGATGTCAATGATGCCAAGACGAGAAATGTGCCTATGCTCATGCTTACAGATCCATTTGGGAGATGTAATCGCTCTTGAGCTTGAGTGAAACGAACCCCTCAACAAAAACACCGATGAGAGTATACCCCGTGAGTGTTTGGGTTGGAACTTGAGCACATTAAGTATGACTTATAACCTAATTTTTATCCATAGGATGAGCTATCAGCACATTTGTATGATTTTCTATGATTTGTTCACAGATTGGAAATATTGAAACATTCATGAGGTTTATAAATGTTGAAATCTCGCTGCAAACAATACAACTAAATTTCTGTAAACATGGATTCAAGAGTAACTAATTTCGATCTTTGATTGCTCATGAGATAACGGCACTAATGCCAATCGTCCCCATGGAGAAGTTTGTGGGTACCTTCATGAAAACCCTCAGAGACTTCACCTCCTCTAGGGATCACCTAGGGGTTTAAAAGGCTTGTTGCATATGCTAAATGCACTGTGCTTCCTACAAAAGTGGCTCTTTACTTGGTTTTTCTATGTTTCGTGTTTTATGTCTCCTTGTTTTTATGTTTCTTTGCTCGGGGACTAGCAAAGCTTAGGTTTGGGTGTGTTAAGTAGTGAAAATACCATTTTCCCCTAAACATGAGCTTTGAAAGACCCTTGAGAAGACTAAATAAGTGCTTTAGTGTGCATTTTACAACTAACCAATTAGACAGTCCAAGTCCTAAAAGCATCCTAAAATGATCAAAAAGTCGACAATTCATGTCAAGCTAAAAAGGAGTGAAGAAATAGCCTCTGAAGGTTAAAAAGGAATGAAAAGAAGAAGCAAAGACCAAGAAGAAAAAGGATCCATTCAAGAAAGAAGAATGGAAGCTAAAGCTCAATTCACAAAGTAAAAGTACTTTTCGAAAAGGTCAAAGTTCTGCTCAATTGATTCTGAGTGTAATGAACTACTCGAAAAGAACCATGTTCATTGAATAGTTGAAATTTCCTTCGAATAGAAGATCCGGGAGAAGTCCTGCGAAAAAAGACTTTACGAAGCCAAATTGCTTTGCGAAAAGAACTTCGGAGCCAAAACACTTTGCGAAAAGGCACTTAAACTCTACGAAAGGACATTCTGGGAATTAGCTTGTTTAAAGGGCATTTCAAGAATCTCACGCTTCAATGCATTTAATGAGGACATTTGGAAGATTCCAATCAAGATCCAAAAGCATATTCCAACCCATGTGAGCGCTCAAAGATGAAATCACTTGGCGGGAACTTCTAGAAGCTCAAACAGATTTTGAATTCCATAATAAATTGATGCTTCTAGCGCTGATTGGTGAACCAGATCGAGCATTTTCATTGGCGAACAGATCCGGATCCCGTGCTCAACGCCATTGGGCAATCCAGATCTGAACACTTCGATTGGTCAATTCAGCTGCAGGGATCAAGGAAAGCTATAAATAGAGAAGCCATTTGCCCAATTGTCGCATACAGGTTTTGAGTTTTCATTTCTATTTTCCTACCTTCCGGTCAGATTGCCTATTTGTAACTCCTGTAATAGCTTCTTTTGTTTTGCTTTTGAGAGTTGTTGAGAGTGATTTGTAACTCCAAGGAGATCGGATTCAAGACTGCAAGTCCGAGGGCTTTCTAAAGCCGTGCTTTGTAATTGTAATTTTGGATTTTAAAAGGTTGCTGTAATTTGTGTCTTCTCCATTGGAGGCATGTCGAGGGTTCTGAATGATCACCTTAGTGCATTAGACTTCTTTAGATTCACTCACCCGCATCCAACTTCCCTTAATTCATTGTCCCCGTATGCGAATTAGCGTTGGTAACCTAATTCTAGCAAAGACTTATGATGTTCATATCGAACTAAAGAACAGTACAACTATTGGATGATCTGTGACCATTGGACATCATAGCCATAAGTCTAAACCTATTCCTTAATTCGATTTATTTCTCTTACATCATCTTTGGTAGCAGATGAAGATTGGATCTGCTCTAATGGAATACAGATTCTCCATTAAAATTCAAAGGCTAAAATACATGAAGCTATTACTTCTCCATTTGTTTTATTTCAAACACTTGCCCAACTCGGATCTGGATCATTTAGTTAAATCTTTTCTTTATTTGTTTTTAGTTAAACGTGACAAAACCCAAACTCTCTTATTTCATCTGCTTTCTAGATAAATATAGAGCCAGATCTGGTAGCACAGATCTGGAGGTCTATCTCATATTTCAGACAAATTCTCTGTGGACGATCTTTAATATACTCACTTTTAAAACTTGCTACAATTGGCCCTGATCTTGCAGGCTAATGTTAGCCCCAATGTGCTGCCGATATTCCTTTCATAAGTTAACATCCATATAACCTAGCATTCTTCAATTCTTTAATTCTTTATTCATAATGCACACAATTATGGCACACTTGGAGCAACAACAAGGGGTAAGGGGTTTGTGAATGGGCCTTGATGAGTGTGGGTTGATGGGCCTTGGGTTTGGGCTTGATGGTTTTGGAAAGCTTAGGTTGATGGGCCTTGAGCCTGGGTGTGGGGGTTGGTATGATTTTGGGCCAATGGGCCCTGTTGGGTTTGGGCTAATGGGCCATGGGTGTATTGGGTGTGGGATGATGGGCCTTGGGCTTGGGTTTGATAGGTCTGGGTCCAAGGGCCCTGGGGGGCTTGGAGTTGGGCCTGGGTTTGATGGGCTTGGGCCTGCGCCTGAGTCTGGTGGGTTTGGAATGTGGTCCATGGGCCTTGAAGGTTTTGGGCCTGGGCCTGGGACTGATGGGTTTGGGCTTGGGCCCATGAGCTTTGAGGATTTTGGGCCTGGGTCTGAGGCTGATGGGCTTGGGTGGGGCCCATGGCCCTTGAAGGTTTTAGACCTGGACCTGGGTTTGACGGTTTTGGCTTGGGCCCATGGGCCTTGAGGATTTTGAGCCTGGGCCTGAGTCTGTTAGGTTTGGGCTTGGGCCCATGGGCCTTGAGGATTTTACGCCTGATGGGTTTGGTGGGCTTGGGCCTGGGATGAGTGGGCTTGGGTCTACGAGTGGGCTTGGGCCCATGGTTCTAAAGATTTTTGGGCTTAGGCCCCAGGATTTGTGTGGGTTTGGGCCTGAGATGAGTGAGCTTGGGTCTATTGGGCTTGGGCCTGGGCCTAGAATTGAGGTGGGAGATCTTGGATGGTATGAATGATGGGTGGTTGGGCATGGTCATGGGGGAATGTGGTATGGAGGTTTTAGAGATCTAGATGTGGGGTTTGGAATGTAGGACTCCGAGAGGTAGCCCACAGGGCATACATCATTCTCATGTCCTCCATTGAGGGCATGGATTCAGGTGTGAGATTGGAGGGTCATGGCCCATTCAAGGATGGAGGGGGTTGGGTGAAATTGGGCATGACCCGGGTATGGGGGGTATGAATGATTGTGCTTGGAGGGTGTGGATGTATGGCTATGAAAGACAGTGGGTTACTGGTCACACCCTAGGAAAAGTTGGGCATGACCTGGGTAAATAGGGGGGTATGTTGGGATGTGGATGGGCCATGTGATGTGGAAGGCATGTGAGATGAGGTGAATGGGATATAGGATGTAGGAGGCATGGATGATGAGGTGGATGGGATGTGGGAAGTAGGCGGGGGATGGGGCTCCCGATGGGGTCTTTAGGAGTAGGGGGTGCGGTAAGTGTATGGATGGGAAATGGGGAAGTATGGGTCGATTGGGAAATGAGGTGTTTCAGTAGAGGATGAGATGGGGGTATGTTGGGAAAATGTAAGGGTGGGGGATAGGGTGGATGCGAACACGGGTGCCCCAAATGGACCCGTGACATCGAACCAGGTTTGGGTGAAGGTGTTGGAGATCGGGTCTTCTCCTATATGGGAATGGGATGGGGATGATGGCGGGGATATATCAGCGCTCGACATGATCCGCTAACGAGTGTTGTATCGATATCTTGGGTAAGGGTCGAACACTTTCCTAGTTCTCCTTCTACGGGTTGGGTTTGAGGTCGCCCTAGTGACAGTCGCACCGAAAGTATACGTATATATGGATTTTTGATTTTTCTATATATATATTTTTTTTGGATTTTTTTTTTTCTTTCAAATGAAAATTATCTCCCCTATTTAAGTGAATGATGATCTGGTGCCCCAGAAAAATTTTCGTCTTTGGGTGATATATGCACCTTTAGTAGGTCCCACGGCGGGATCCGACACACTTCGGAAGAAGCGAAAGGGGACCCTTTCGTTCTATTGAAGGTGAGGGAATCCATGCAAATGACCCGATCCCCCGGAACAAATCAATGAGAAGTCGCCTTCTTTTGACTGGGCGGGGGCTTATTGGGCGTTACAGAATGCGGGAGGCTACTGTGGGCACTAATACCGCTAATCGGGGAACTTGGATGGTGGATTGGGCCTCAGATCGGGCTGCCTGAACCCAGTATATACTGGGCGTATGTATTATATACGCCTGACAAAACTAAGCAGATTTGGCTGGGCGTATATATTATATACCGCTTAAATCTGATTTTCCGGGCGATATATTATATACGCCTAAGTATTTCGATTTTGGCTTGTATATATTATATACGCGGCAAAGACTCGTTAGCTTGTTTTGATAAAGGAACAAAGAAGCCCACAATGAGTCTTTTGAACTGGTTTCCTGGGAGGGATGCTCCCGGAGACTGCTGTGTGCGTTATCGGGTCACTCCTTTCCGCTTCCTAGGGATACATGGCTGAATTCAGGTTGTCTACACTCTCACCATTGCGGGTTTTACGGCTTGATCGGAATTGGCAACCCAACCGATATACCACCGGCGCAAGCGCCTTCTCAGGTACTGGAAGGGGTTGTTCCTTTTAGGATCATCACCACTAGGGCTGCCGCCTTACTGGAAACTGGGTAAGTTATATCTGTGCCTAAACCCCCCGCAAACTACCCAAAACACGCAAAAACAGATTTGATTATGTCTCCACACTGTTGGTTCACTTTTAATTACAGATTTTGAAAGGGGAGCCAATTTAAGTCCAAAATCGAGTCGGGGATGACAAGCCCGTGCCAACTCAACGGGCCGGCGTCCACTGTTAGGATATGACCAGAAGTAAGAAAAAAGACGGGGCCAGTCAAGTGACTAGACGAGAAAAATAAAGTGCTAAAAATTAAAATTGAATCGTAAAAGCAAGTAAGAAAGGTGCCAGTCAAGCGACTAGGCGAAAATTGCTGAAATTTAGAGCCGAAACGTAGGGGTAAGTAAAAAAGGTGCCAGTCAAGTGACTAGGCAAAAATTACTGAAATTTAATGTCGAAACGTAGGGGTAAGTAAAAAAAGGTGTCAGTCAAGTGACTAGACGAGAAAAATAAAGTGCTAAAAATTAAAATTGAATCGTAAAAGCAAGTAAGAAAGGTGCCAGTCAAGCGACTAGGCGAAAATTGCTGAAATTTAGAGCCGAAACGTAGGGGTAAGTAAAAAAGGTGCCAGTCAAGTGACTAGGCAAAAATTACTGAAATTTAATGTCGAAACGTAGGGGTAAGTAAAAAAAGGTGTCAGTCAAGTGACTACACAAAAATTGCTAAAATTTAAAGCCGAAACATAGGGGTAAGTAAAAAAGGTGCCAGTCAAGTGACTAGGCAAAAATACTGGAATTTAAAGCCGAAACGTAGGGGTAAGTATGTTAGTAAAAACAACAAAAATGAAGGAAAAATAGCAGAAAATTGGGAAAAAAAAATAGCAATGGTTAGTAAAGATAAAAAAAAGGCCAACAAGAGGGGAAGCGCTAGGGTGAAATCCCCAGTAGAGTTGCCATCTGTGCGTGCATGGATTCTCTCGAACCCGTCACAGCAATGCACACGCGATGGGATAAAAATGTAGAGTCACCGCCCGAAACTTTTGGTGACCCGTGAAACGTTTAAATTAATATTTTGAGCACCAAAGTGCTAAATATGACTCTGATTTACTAGTCTTTGCCAAAGGCTCTAGGGTAGAGGCTTCGGTTATCGATCGGGAAGGGTTTAGGTACCCGATCAACCCGCACATAGCAGTCTCTATCTATGGCCAAAATAAAAACAAATGGGTGGATCTTCCCCTTGCCCGAAGGCAATACGGTCCTATCAAGCTTTGAGCCAAACCGAAATTTCGGCGGCGTAACGGTTTGAATCCTTGAATGGAGGAAACACCAAGAAGGTAGAGGAAGAGAGGGGTGAGCCGGAGCTCACGGGCCCTTATTGCACTGTGGAAGACCTTTGCTTTGGCGTGGTCTCGATGGCTTTAAATGACTTAAACGGTAGAAGAATAGGTTCTAATGTTAGGATTCGGTAGATAGGAAGGGTAGGATGGAGCTAGGGACTAAGCTTGACTAAAGAGGGGTGATCTAATGGTTGAAAAGGGTTGAAAAGGATGAACTAAGCATACTGGAATTCTGGTTGAAGAATGCAAAATAATATATATTTTTCTCTCACTAGGGCTCTCTCTCTTAAGCTTAACTCTTAACCTTAATTTTTTTAACCCCTTTGGAAAGAGGGGGGGCTCTCTATTTATAGAGAAGAGGTGGATTAGAGGGTTACTTAAGAGCTAATTGGTTTAGCAATTAGGTAATCCTCCATCTAAGGTTTTCTAGGTTTTTAGGGTCCTAGGGGTTTGGGAAATTGGTTTCAATGGCAGATGATGGGGTGAGACCATGGGTAACTTAAGGGTTGCCAATAAGCTCAAAGGGGGTGCAACCAACCTTAAGACACCCACCTCAACCAAGGGGATGGTCAAAAGGTCAAACCAAATGGAGGAAATTTGAGCATTTGGTGACAGTTACTGTAGCTAAGCTAGGCGTATATATTACATACGCCCAATTTATGTACAGTGATTTTCTTGAAAATCAGAGATCTAAAAAGGTGAGTGTCCGTGGTGGGCCCTACCTATGCTGGGCGTATGTATTATATACGCCTGGCCAAATTTGGCCCAAAAATTTCAGGCGTATATAATATGTACACCTGACCAAAATGGGGCCAAATTTTTGGGCGTATGTAATACATACGCCAGAGCAAAAGTTATGATTTTATGTGAAACTTCAATCGACCATAACTATCGAACCACAACTTCAAATTGGGTGATCTCTGGCTTGCTAGAAAGCAGGAGAAGTCCTCCTTCCAATGTTATGGGGCTCCTCTCAACAATGGTTCGTGTAAAATTTTGTAGCTCTCCTCCCATCAATTACTCAGAAGGGTTTCAACCGAGTCCGGGAAGGGATCCTAGGGTTTAGGGGTGATCTCTAAGGGTTAGGGGAATGGTTCTAATGAGTTCAGGGTGATTCCTAAAGGTTTGGGTTGGTTCCTAAGGGTTCAAGGGTGCCATCAGAAGCACAAGGGTGCATCTCTCTCGAAGTACAGATTGATCGGGCCTTGGGCCGAATTTGGGTGTCTACAATGGGCAGCTTCTTCTACACCAAATGAGACGTGTGCCAAGTATGGCAAGTCTCACAAAACAACTGATTATAGACAGGGAATTTGGGGATGCTACAAGTGTGGGAAGATAGGCCACATGATTCAGAATTGCTCAAAAATGAATAAGGGGAGAACGGCTTCTGCTTCCATCCCGAGACCGATACAATAAAAGAAGTCAATCGTTGAAGGAAGAGCCTATGCAGTTATGGCTCAGGATGCTCAGAACGCCAATGATATCATACAAGGTGAAACTTTAAATGAAATGATTGATACATTGCATCAATCGCATTGAATTCATAAATTTTAGATAGAAAAGGTGTACTTATATAGATTGTTTATGTAGAATGGTCTGATCAAATTGATTTCATGTTTTGATATGATGCATGAGTAGGTTGCAAAAATATATGTGCTCTATAGGTACTTTACATGTATGGAAGGGAGAGTAACATAGCATATGTGGCCAGAGTGTTGATAGACCCAGGGTCTACTCATTCATTTATTACTCCTCGATTTGCAAAGAAGATGAAGGATAGCCCAGAGACATTAGATTTAGTCTTGGTAGTGTCTATTCTGACTGGAGAATCGGTTGATACGAACTTGGTCTGTAGGTCAGTGATAGTAGCCATTAGAGATGGGGACGTCTTTGAACTAGTAGCAAATTTAGTGATGTTGGATATGCAAGGATTCGACGTGATCCTTGACATGGATTGGTTGTTAACTCATTGTGCAATGATTGATTGTAAGAACAAAGTGGTTATCTTTAGACCAAATACAATGAGATCATTCTGATTCGTAGGAGTGAGAATGAAGTTTCTCCCACTTGTGTCCGCCATTAGAGCCGAACGTTTAATTAGAAATGGATGCAGTGGTTACTTGGCATTTTTGAAGGAAGACAAGAAAGGGAAGAGTGCCATTTCTAAAATTTCAGTTGTATATGAGTTTGAAGATGTCTTTTCAGAAGAGTTTCCAGGATTACCTCCTGATCGAGAGGTGGAGTTTGCTATGGACTTAGCACCTGGAACGGAGCCGGTTTCCAAAGCACCATACCGAATGGCTCCTACTGAGTTGAAGGAATTGAAAGAGCAGTTACAAGAGCTCTAAGATAAGGGATTTGTAAGGCCGAGAGTATCTCCTTGGGGAGCATCGGTCTTTTTTGTCAAAAAGAAGGATGGGTCGATGAGGCTATGCATCAAATATCGCCAGTTAAATAAACTAATCATCAAGAATCGATATCCATTGTCTAGGATTGACGATTTGTTTGATCTACTGTAAAGAGCGAGATATTTCTCTAAGATCGATCTTGAGATCTAGATACCATTAGCTGATAGTTAAGGCAAGGGACATTCAGAAGACGGTGTTCAGGATGCGGTACGGACACTACGAGTTCTTTGTGATGCCGTTTGGTTTGACTAATGCACCGACAACGTTTATGAACTTGATGAATCGGGTGTTTAACCACACCTGGACACTTGCATCGTGGTATTCGTCGATGACATTCTAATATATTCAAAATCAAAGAAGGAGCATGAAGAACATTTGAGAATCACTCTACAAACTCTACATGAACACCAACTGTATGCCAAGCTCAGTAAGTGTGTGTTTTGGTTGATGAAAGTTAGCTTTCTGGGACATGTCGTCTCAAAGGAGAGCATCACTGTAGATCCGACTAAGATCAAAGCAGTGGTACAATGGGAACAACCAAAGACAGTAACAGATATCTATAGTTTCCTTGGCCTAGCTAGGTACTATCGACATTTTGTGGAGGGATTTCAAAAATATCGAGACCGCTTATGAGGCTCACAAGGAAGGATGTGAGATTTGAATGGACTAAAGCTTGTGAAAAGACTCAGAAGAGATTCACTTCAACTCCAGTGCTAGCAATTCCTTCAAGCAGTGAAGGGTTTGCGGTGTATAGCGATGCTTCTCATAATGGTTTAGGCTGCGCGCTCAACTAGCATAAGAAAGTGACTGCTTATGGGTTGAGGCAGCTAAAAGATCACGAGAAGAATTACTCGACACATGACCTGGAACTAGCAGCGATCATATTTGCATTGAAGATTTAGAGACAATATTTATATGCTGAAACCTTTGAGATCTTCACCTACCATAAGAGCCCTAGGTACTTATTCATGCAGAAGGAATTAAATATGAGACAGCGAAGGTGGATGGAGTTTCTCAAGCATTATGATTGCTCCATACAATATCACCCACGTAAAGCTAATGTTGTAGCGAATGCATTGAGTCATAAGGGTTCAGATCAGTTAGCTACCCTTGTGATGGGAATGCATAGGTGAAAATTGTTTGAAGATTTTTCATTTTATGATGCAAAGATCGAGGTGCAAGCTTCAGGGGCTTTCTTAGCCAACGTCATAGTGAGACCGACGATTTTTAAGCATATTCACGAGCTACAGATGAAAGACTCGGAGTTAGTCAAGATTCGACAAGGTGTGACTGAAGGCACCAAACTGGACTTCTCTATAAAGGAAGATGGTTCCTTACTATTCAGGGGGCGTCTCTGTATTCCAGTTGATGCCGATCTGCGACAAACTATTCTAGACGAGGCTCATAAGTCTAGATATGCGATTCACCCCGGTAGCACAAAAGTGTATCAAGATCTGAGGAAGAGTTACTGGTGGAGAGGTTTGAAGCGAGATGTAGCCAAATATGTGTCAAGGTGTTTGACATGTCAGCAGGTGAAAGTAGACCACAGTCACCCTGCTAGTTTGTTGCAACCTCTATCAATACCAGAGTGGAAATAGGAATCAATCTCCATGGATTTTATCATGAGATTATCGCGGACAACGAAAAGGTACAATGCAATTTGGGTGGTCGTTGATCGACTAACCAAGTCAGCTCACTTTTTTATCCTACAACACAATATATACGGCTGGAGGACTCACAGATTTGTATATGAAAGAGATTGTATGTTTGCACGGGATTCCCAACAGCATCGTCTCTGATCATGACTGGTTATATCCTTCAAAATTTTGGCAGAAATTCCAAGAAGGCATGGGTACTCGATTAGACTTTAGTTCATTGTTCCATCCATAGACTGATGGGAAAACAAAGCCAGTAAATCAGGTGATAGAAGATATGCTCAGGGTGTGTATGCTTGAATTACAGGGATCATGTGATCAACATCTACCCTTGATCGAATTTGCATGCAACAATAGTTTTCAAGCGAGCATTGGAATGGTGCCTTATGAAGCTCTCTATGGAAGGCGGTGTCGATCGCCTATCAACTGGGAAGAAATTGGTGAAAAGGTTATACTGGGTCCGGAGTTACTTGAAGATAACGCCATAATCATTCGTCTGATAAGAGAAAGACTTAAATCGGCTCATAGCAGACAAAAGACCTATGTCGACATCCAAAGAACGAGCGTGGACTTTGCCATTGGCGATCATGTCTTTGTGAAAATATCACCCATAAAAGGTGTGATGAGGTTTGGGAAGAGGGGAAATTTAAGTCCCCGTTACCTTGGGCCCTTTGAAGTTTTGGGTCTAGTTGGCGAGGTAGCTTATCACATCGGATTACCTCCTTTGTTTGATCATGTACATAAAGTGTTCCATGTCTTTATGCTCCGAAAATATGTAAAGGACCCTACACATGTCTTGGGAGATCAGCCTATCGAATGCATGAAGGCATGACCATGATAGAGGAAGCAAATCACATTTTGGATTGAAAAGAACAAATTCTACGCACTAAGGTTATCCCTTTAGTACTTGTCAAGTGGGGAAATCATCCGGTGGAAGAAGCGACTTGGGAGCACGAGGTCGAAATCAAGGAACTATACCCCCATTTGTTTGAGAAACCGTAGACGCTAAGTGCGATGTGTAAAGCTAGATTCAAAATTTTCTTGTAATGCATATGTAGGCCTCTTAAATTTTGAATGCTATATGTAACACCAAGTTAATTTGTATTGACATCTATATAGTTGTGACATTGATGCGCCAGTTGTGGTTAAGCCATTTTAATCATTTTGAAATGTGAGTTGTGGTAGTGGATAGATGATGCATATTGTTTTAGGGCATAAACTAGGCATAAAATATATGACTAAAGCCTTGCAAATGCAAGTGAAAGTGAAGGCTGTTAACAATAAGGTGTGATGGCAGGCGAATACAGCCTTAACACTATTTTGGGGAAAATCATTCGAACTAATTTAAAATTCGTTCGATTGAATTTTAAAATAGGAATAGGAAGGCCTGAGTTTTTCCAGAAAATCGTTCGATCGATTTTCAAATCATTCGAACTAAATGGATGGGCTAGTGGGATGAAAATTAGCTGGAGATTGAGGTTTGGAAAACGGTTCGATTGGAATTAGTAACCGATCGAACGAATTTTTGGGGGCAGCCTTTAATGTTTGAAAACCAATCGAACGAATTAAGAATCATTTCACTATTTTGGGGAAAATCATTCAAACTAATTTAAAATTTGTTCGATCGAATTTTAAAATAGGAAGGCCTGAGTTTTTCTAGAAAATCGTTTGATCGATTTTCAAAATCGTTCGAACTAAATGGATGGGCTAGTGGGATGAAAATTAGCTGGAGATTGAGGTTTGGAAAACGGTTCGATCGGAATTAGTAACCGATCGAACAAATTTTTGGGGGCAGCCTTTAATGTTCGAAAACCGATCGAACGAATTAAGAATCATTCGATTGATTTCGGGGGTTATATATATTGCATGCATTTTTTTTTCATTCACCATCAAAACTTTTGAAAATTTTCTTTAGAGGAGTGCTAGGGCTTGAGAGTGTCACCCGACTTCGGTGATTCTAGCACCATTCAAGCTTTGGACTTGCATGCTTAATTCCTTGAAACACAAATACGTAAACCCTAACCTCTCCCAAGTCTTTGCAATTTTTAATTTGGTTCCATACGCTAGGATTAGCAAAATTGGGGCAAAACCCTTGCCTAAATCCCTTGTTTTGTGGTGTGTTTAAGATGGCACTGAAAACTCGCCAAACCACGGCAAGTGCTGTACCAAAGAAACCCACGGCGGGTTCTTCATCACAACCACCACCGAAGAAACCCTCGGCACTGATGGGTTCTTCGTCGAGACTACCTACATAGGCCCAACCATCACAACAAGCACTTCCCCCACTACCTCGACGTGAGCAACCCAATGAGTGGTGGGCCGATAAAGATTTTGAACCGGAGTGATTCATTGACCCTAAGATTTTTGCCAAGCGTGAGGAAACGCTATGTGCTTTTAACTACATATCCATGACATGTTTAACCATGATACTTCGATCGTGTAAAGAAAATTTCTACCCGCGCATTATGAGGTTTTTCTACCATAATATGGAAGATGTCAAGAACCCGACCATACTTAGAATGAAAATTGACAATAGGCACTATGAGTTCATGTATGATGACATGGTCGATGCCTTGGAATATTTTCATACTTAAAACCATGAAGACATCGCTTTGGCCGAACCTTTTCCAACCGCTTTGGATTACAAGTATGTAGCGGCCGAAATGACTCATGGTAGAACGGGATCCAGTCACTCAATTAAACGAGTTGACCTACCGCGTGAACTATAGATGCTCGATTCTATCATGAAGTGCAACTTGTATCCGTTGCGGCATAGAACAGAATGTGTAGGCGAAATCCAAATGGCTCTATTTTCGGCTTTCAGTGGCCGATGGTTTTAATACTCCACGTGTCGCTATTGAGGGAATGAAGTATGCGAGAATGAAAATGCTAGAGGGAGCTAAGAAACCCGTTGAGGATATGCCCTATGCACGTCTCATCTCACTCATGGTTGAGGACTACGCTGGTGATGAGACGTAAACCCTCTCAAAGAATGAATAGAAGCTCACGGGTAATGTACAACCATACACTATGGTTGATTAGAGCTGTAAGCTTGTGAAATTGACCAAGAAACTAGTTATAGAAGAACTACCACCGCCTGCACCTCAAGCACAAGACCAGCCACTTCATGATGGTCATATTCTGGATGAGCCAGCTGCTACCTTCCCGCTTTAGCAGTGTGCTCGGCGTCGTACGCAGACACATGCACTACCACCACTTGAGGACGCTCCAACGCCGACCATTGCCGACCTTTGCCGACCTTTATGCGCTCATGGAGGCCAACACTCGTCAAATGGCGGAGAACAACCGCCGGTTAGACTATTATGACGCATTACACGCCGAAGAAATGCGCTTCATGTTCCCTGCCGATTATCTCCAACGGATGGCGGTTGCGCAGGCAATGTTCTCGGGTGCATCAAGTTCGGGTGCGGGAGACTGTGGTGTTGACGAGGATCAGCCAAGTGGCACGGCATATTGAGTGTTGTTTTATGAAGCTTAAAACTTTGAATGGTTTTGTGCACATTTTGGATATTGTAAATATTTAACACAGGTACCATTCGACGTATGTCCTTTTTACCAATTGTGGCATGGTTGCCACACGGTCTATAATTTATTTTTGGTGGCCTCTTAAATAGTTCTTTTTGATATATGGGCCATGGTGCTGATGTGGTTTAGCTTAGTTGGTTGTCCCCTATATGGTGGACATCGTTGTGTTATGGATTATATGAATGTTGTGAATACCTCATTGTGCAAGTGATTGGATACCATGCTTATCATGGTTACCTTGTTAGGCAGTTTTATCAGTGTTCTTTTTAATCAAGTGGAATGCAATTTTGATTTCCTAAAATTTTACTCAAAATTTCAGATTTTGTATCTTGTAGTAATGTGGTTGTTCAAATCGTTCGCATGTTGTTGCACATGGGTATGCATTAGATTTTTGTAGGATGCTACTATCTATGGTTAAATACATGCTATGATTTGAGTTTTTGCAGGGTCGATTGTTGTGTATATGCAGGTTGTATGGTTGTCTTAAGTTGCATGAGTTGTACTACGTATGTGGGTTCCCATGCCTTGGAGAGAGCAGCTATTAAGTTAAATTTTCGGTGACGAAAATTCCCAAGGTGAGGAGAATGTAACGTCCCAAAATTTTCATGCTTCAATAGTGCACCTCGGGAAGTGTGCCCGACAGGTCACTTGTCGAACCGGGTCAACGTAGACTTGGTTGATTTACCTAGTTAGTTTAAGTTAGCTATGTCATGTGTGGAGTGTGGAGTATGTGGGTAGTAAGAGTTAGTTTGATTGGGATATATACATACCTAGTTAGGTATGTGTGCTTTGCACCCAATAAATGAAGGGAATTATAAAGGAGGGGGGAGAATTTATTTCTCCTTAGTTTAGGTTGTTGAGAAATTAAGAGGGAGTGAAGAGAGGGGTGTGACTTGTTTGTGAAAGTGAGGGCTGCGTATTAAATGCTTGTGATTGAGTGTAAATCGTAGAGCTTGCAGATTTGGGTCTTCATATCGAAGGGAGATTTGAAATTGAGGTTTGTGAAACCCTTAGGTGACAAGGAGCTTTGGATCAAGGGATCTGACCAGTTCAAAAGGTAAGCTTGGCTATTTTAATGAATTATAGTTGCTAGGTTGTAAATTTAATTCATTAGGTGTGAGAAATGTGTAAGAGAGCGTATGGATGTTGATGAGGTGAGTTCTAATGGTTAGAACTCGATCTATTCTGGAAGTGGGCAAAACTGATCGAACGAAATTAGTATCCGTCCGATCGATTTTGCCAAAAAAGAGTAAAGAATGAGTAATGAAGAGTTATGGAGAAATTGTTCAAACGAATTAGAAATCATTCGATCGATTTGGAAAATTGTTCGAACGAAATTTAAATCGTTTGATCGGTTTTGGCCCACGAAGAAAGAAGAGAAATGCTGATTTTTGAAGAAATCGTTCGATCGATTGGGAAAACCGTTCTAAAAAAATTAAAACCATTCGATATGTTTTGTTGAAGAAAATTAGGTGTAAGGATTTCTAAGGAAATCGATCAAACGAAATAAAATCGTTCGATCGATTTTGGGAGTTCGTTCGAACGATTTAAAAATCGTTCGATCGATTTTCCAATTTAAGAATCGTTCAATCGGTTTAGGCTAATTTAGGCTTTTGTTGGGTTTTACTTATGAACTATTTACAAGCTGGGGTTAGGCTTCTAAACCCAATACTTCTATACCAATTGTGATATGTTGCATGTGTTTGGCCATACCTACGTTGAGCCGGACGTTAGGGTGGTTATGGGTAGCTCGGATTGAGGAATTCGTGGATTTAATTGCGTATGAGATAGGGAATATTCTGAAATTGTACACTTGATTATAAAAGCATGTATGTAGTGATGTTCTAAGTATGCATAATTGTTTAAAGCATAGTTAAGTGCTTGTGCTAAAATGTCAAGATAACTATGTGAAATTAAGATATGTGTGTGTGTGCGTACATGGAAATGAGAAATCAATGAGCATAAGAATTGAGACATCCCAGGGATGTATATGTGAACTGGGCATCTAAGTGATGCATATGAATGTTTAACATCCCAGGGATGTATAGTTAATGTGAACATCCATGCGATGTGAAAGTGCATGAATGGATTTGAACTATTATATTTAGCACAATTACATGGTGAATAACTATATATAGATGCCCAATCGATTTAATATTTGGAGAATACCCCACCGACACGGTGGTATACCCATGACTGACTCGGTAGGATATCCGTGACCAGTACGGCGACTAATTCGTACACCAGTAGACATCCCAGGGATGTATATGAGTTATGTGACCCGGTGCCTATGTGAAAGGGACTTGGGTTATATAACATGAAAAATAGTCTGATTGAATGACGATGGAGGGTATTCTATCGGGGCTCGATGCTATACTGCTCAGGGATTATTTAAATTACTTGATTTAAGTCATGAGACCAGCCTTGTTGTTACATGAGAACCAGTGAGTAGAAGATGCCATGCATAGTGTAGCAAAAGCATTCTGTTTATTCTTTTAGTATTCTCAAACTATTTTCTAAATGTTTTATATTGATGAAGTCATGCTTCAATTACGTCATGAAATGTAAGTAAGATAGATTTATATGTTCAGATATCTTTCCCTATTGAGCTAGGATGTAGCTCACCCTTTTGACTATACGTCATAGGTTCTGAGATAGGGGCTACATCTGATGACGTCGATCCCGAGGACTCAGATTATATTCTGGTGGAAGAGTCTGAGCCCCCTCTTGAGAAGTTCTTTTAGAAGACCTCTGCGTACTTTAATAGTTACTTTAAGAGAGATTATACAGCTTAGTATGTCCAGCCTATTTTTGTTGGGATAATGTAATTATGTGAGATATTCTTTTGTCGAACCATCTGAGGTGACCATGGATATGTCACTGATGGTTCGGGCTAGTTCTTTTGCCCATGCAGTGCAATGGGATTAGAACTATCTTTTGGGTTATATGTTTTGGCTTTAAAGTATAAAACAAAAGATTTAGTTCAGTACTTATTCTTTTGTACATGCTTTACTTATGGTTGTGTGGATATGTAAAGTGTTTCGCGTATGTCATTTGGGCACGACCTCAAGGGTTGTACCGACGGCACGGGTTTGGGGGTACCAAAATCCGAGCTGTCACATAATAAGATAACACTTCTTCATGGGAACGATCCTATACTAGCTCTACAATTTCCATGGTATACTTGCAATAGGTTAAGACTTAATTAGATATATTAGACATACACAGTAAATCGATCAAGTTTTTGGCATCGTTGTCGGGGATGTTTTTATCTTTTTATATTTCTATTTTAAAAATAAATATTTATCTTTCTCTTTTTATATTTCTTTATATTTTTAACTTTATGTGGTCACTTCTTAATCTTTCACAGGTTTATTCGGAGCCGTAAATTAAAAGTTTCCAACTTCTACCGGCCATGGAATTTAGAAGCTCAGATTTGTTTCTCTCCCTGCTTGCTAAATAAAAAGTAGAAAATATTAAAAATAAAAATAAATACAATAATTGTTCTAACTAAACTGTCCGATTATTAAAATAATTCATTATGACGGGTAGTGGTTAGAACATGACAAAATCCATGGGGGAATATTATGCATTGACACCTCTTACACTACCCCCATGTATTCAAACCCCCTACCACCGGGTATGAGGCTTTCGAAATCACGCCAAATATACTTCAAATACTTCCTACTTTTCACGGGCTGATTGAGGAAGACCCCCAATGGAATTTAAATGATTTTATAGAAATGTGTAACAGTATTCGAATTAAAGAACTGACAGGAGTATCTATTCGTGTGAGGCTGTTCTCATATTCTCTGAGAGACAAGGCAAAGCAGTGGTTACACTCTTTACCCCGAGATACGATTGCTGATTGGGAGGAATTGAAACATGAATTCCTTATGAAGTACTTCCCAATGTGCAAAACGAATAGAATCTAGCACCTCATTTTAACGTTCCATCAATTTCCGAATGAACCTCTTCAAGAGAGTTGGAGTCACCTTGAGGATCTTCTCGATATGTGCCCTCACCACGGGATTGCGAAATGGCAAATAGTGATCACTTTTTATGAAGGGTTAAATGACCAAACTAGGCATATGGTTGATGTTTTCTGTGGTGGTATGTTTCATAATTTAACAACAGTGGATGCTTGGGAACTCTTTGAGACCCTTAGTAAGGTAACGATGCAACACCATGCACCGGGTAAGATTGATTCAGAGACTTCTAGGAATATATCCCCTATGCAAGGAGGATTATATAAATTAAAGTTAATGACGAAAGTTCTTCCAAAGTTGAAGCTTTGAAAAGGAAAAATTCAAACTCTGGTGGGTACAATATTGCACCCAACATCTTGACAAGGAGAAGCATGTGGTCCTAACCATAGCCCAACTCAAACAATTCCATAGTGTCCTACTGCTCCTTTTTACCCCACAGAGGTTCAAGACCATACTAACGCTGAAGAAGTTCTAATGTAGATAGCTGAAAGCTGGCTGCAGCATGGCTGGATTCAAATGCAGTTACTCAATAATCTCCTGGAATCCATTAAATGGTTAGGAGCTCGGGTCAGGCAAGTAACTATTTTGGTTAACTCGAGAGCTAGTAACTATTTGTTCGCACCGACAGTCGGCACTCCAGGAGGAAATACTTTCACAGGAGGTGCATCAACTCCCCACGGTTACTTTTGAATTCCTCATGGACCCATCGAGCTACCGAATCACCCGTAGTAAAATCTTGTAACATATGTATATCATTGTCATCAATATTATTTCTCTTTCTTTTCAAGAATCTCATATGATTTACAATGTGAAAGATACATCCAATTGTATGGATCTCTCTCTTTAATCATGTTTGAACGTATGGACTTACGAGCAACCATGCTGAATCGTAGCGAATACAATTCAACAGGGGAAGAGTCTTTTCAATGGTTCATTGATAGCTAGAATTGTAAACGACAATTATAGGGAACGGGCGATTCCAGTGGTCGGTCTTATCGGCTACATTAGAATTTGAACCCATTTAAATTCATAAGGGAAACAAAAAAATTTCACATTCAAGACTACCACTTCTCAACTACCATAACCTAGAAGCCTACACATCGACATTTATTTCGAAGTGACGGTTCAAAACAGAGCGTCTTCCCTATAAATCCATGCCCATCCATAAACCATCTCATTACTTTCGGCTTCCATCTTTCATACCTTAAACCCCATGACGGAAGAGTATAATCATAATGATTTCAATAAACAACTGCATAAAATTCTCGAAATACATAGAGCTGAACTCCTAGCTACAAAACGGAAAGTAGAAATATGAAGCGCCAGCGATTTACTCGAGATGTTGAATCATACACTGAAATTACCCTTGACCCTAAACCTAACCCAAATATGAAACCATATACCGAGAACCCATCTTCCACCACTTCCTAAACTTTACACTATCACAACCCACCCTGAATGCAAACTCCCATATGAAGATGGAGGGTTGAGCAGCCCCCCACCACCCCTCTCCAATGCTTATCTTCTCCCTTCGCTTGTGCTACATTCCCTTCACATAGTTTTCGCAAGGGAGTAATATAGGTGACGGGTGATCTGGAGTTGTGTTTACTTCCTCACCCTTCGAAGCACTCCTCGTATGGCATTGCATTTCTTCCACGGAAGGAATGTGAGGTGCTCAGTTTGGGGGATGCAAGATAAACAAGGGCACAGAGGAGTGTTCTACAGCTCTTGGGGGAGCGACCTACCAAGGAGGTGGATACTCTTTTGGTAGGAAGGGATGAGAGACTTTGATTGAAGGTTGTTAGAAGCCAAAGACCGATCTTTATTAAGGACACATTCGTTCTCGGATGTTGCTGCCAGTGTCTTAGTTTAATGTATGTCTAGGTTTTTTCTAGGTTTATCCCTTTGTATAAACTTCTCTTTCCCTCATGTAAATATTTCGTTTAATATATATGATAATTTTTTGTTTCTAACTATTTCTTCATAGTGCAAATTTTTTTATATATCGCAAGCATTTTCTCCCATGTTTGGGGATCATTTTTGAATCCTAATCCGATTATAGACCCGATACCTTAAAAAGCACCATTATGGTAATAGATTTTTACTGTGTCCCTTATTTTGAAACAATGAGGACATTGTCCTATTAAAGTTTAGGGGGATATACAAATCTGTGTATATTAGTAGGTACCAATTTTTATTTATTTTATTATTATTATTATTTTGCTTTTATAAAATAAAAAAATAAAAAAATATTTGTCTTTAGTTAGGAAATATAGCATTAGTCTAGAGTTAATCATTATAGTATCAGATGAATGTTTGAAACTATATGATTAATTTAAACTGCAAAATTTAGATCATAGTTTCAAAATTATAAACTAGTGGGATCTTGAGCTAATATATCCTCTTTATATTCTGAGAGAGACAGTTTTATTCAAGCTTAAAATTTTCTTGAAACTTTTTCTGAGAAATCTCATATTGTTAAACTTAGAATCAAGATGCTTTGTGATTATGATGATTTGTTTCTTTAGAATTGTCTGCTAAAAATGTCAAAGCAATAAGAAATCCATAATAGTAAATCGTGAAAATGTTCAAAGGCCATCTTTTGTTTAAACCAGAGCCAAAACAGCCAAAATCCTAAGAAAAATTTATCCTTTGAACCCATATTAGAAGTTTAAAAACTGAATTTCTATATACCAATATTTTGTAAACCTTTAACCATATGTACTTTCTATCTTTAACCCTTATAATTTATGAGAGTTTAGAATGTAGAAACGAAGAGAAGAAGAGGGAGTGAAAGGAGTATGAGCAAGAACAGATAAATGATCTACTAAAAACAGTACAACTGAGAAGAAATACAATCGTATGAAAAAAATATATATATGAAAAAGAAAAGGAAAATCGTAAAAGATGATTTCATGAAAAGAGAAAAGCTTCTAACTGAAGAAAAAAGGATTTATACAAGAAAGAAAATAGAAAGAAAAATGGGAAGAAGTCATCCAACTTTTTGGATTCTTATTGAAATAGAAAAGAAGGAAAGAAGATAGAGAAGGGAGAACTAAATTCTCATAAACTTTTTGTAACATCTCCGAAAT
Source organism: Chloranthus sessilifolius (assembly GCA_021018995.1). NCBI lineage: Eukaryota > Viridiplantae > Streptophyta > Magnoliopsida > Chloranthales > Chloranthaceae > Chloranthus > Chloranthus sessilifolius. The sequence continues at coordinate 72,691,095 of CM037592.1, read as the reverse complement.
TTGGGCATTGAACAATGTCCTAGAGATGCGTGGCCGAATGGTCATAGGTTTGACCAAGTAAAAGTCAACACGATGACTATGGTTAAATGAGCCTTGATGGGAATGAACACGTATGCGTAGCGTAGGATCTTGTTAGAGGTTATATACACCTATCTTTGGTGTATGTACTTTACACCAAAGCATGAAGGGTTAGAAGGAGGCAAATAACTAAGAGAAGTTATTTCTCCTTAACAAGGTTGGTGAGAGGATTTATGGAGAGAGAGAGAGAGCAAGAGATGGAGTAAATGCTAGAGAAATTAGTGAAGATTTTGAATTGAAGAAGGGCTTGAGCAATTACTCCGGATACAACGTATTGGAGTTCATGAGAATCGGAGCTAGGAGCCCTAGATTTGAACCAAGCCATAGAATCAATCAAAAGATTGATTTAAGGTATGAATTCTTTTAGAATTTCAATGAGTATAAGGTTATGGTTAGATTGTTAAAATAATGAGAAAAAGAAGTAGGAAAAGAATGGATAATGGTAAGGAAAAAAACTAGAAGAAATGCCCGCAAAGGGCTGGATTTTTGACCAAATCAATTGATCGACTTGGAAAATCGATCAATCAATTTTGATCAGAAGTAAGCAAGGCAAAAATGCCTAAAATCGAATGATCGATTTAAAATTGATCAATCAATTTGTGGATTTCGACTAATCGATTTAAAATCGATTAATCGTCTGAGCACTCCTAGTGGCTAGAAAATCAAGAGCCTGGGAAAATCGATTGATCGATTTGAAAATCGATCAATCAATTTTGGAATTTCAATTAATCAATTTGGGATCGATTAATCGATTTTGGGAATTCGATTGATCGATTTTAGAGATCGATCAATCGATTTGAGCAGTTTCTGTTGACTTCTGTTTTGGACTTTGAGGTTCTAGGAGGGTCTTGCACCTTCTTTTATGCATCATTCTTGATGCTTTGCTTATGCTATGATGTACCATAGGTTGTACAAGTGAGTGCAAGCATGGGAAACGCCTTGGACCTTGACGCTTGAGAATTAACGCACGTGAGGTAGGGAACACCTTGAACATGTACTTTAATTGCAAGAGCATGTATGTAATGATATAGAATTAAATAAATGTGAAACCTAAGTGTGTGTGTGTGAATACTAAATAAGGAAATTGAGATATAAATGAGTATGTGATGTCCCCAGGGGATGTGAATGTGATAAGGGCATCTGTGTGATGCATTGAGTTGGACATCCCAAAGATGTATGTGAAAATGTAAAATAAAGTGAATAAGAATTGATAAGGCCAAATATAATATATTTAGCACAATCACACGGTAAATAACTATATGTAGTGTACTTTTGATATTTAAGGTTTGGAGAATACCCCACCGATGTGGCAGGATACCCACGACTGACTCGATAGAATATCCGTAATCTGTACGGCGACCAATCCGTACACTAGTTGCACAGCCCAGGGATGTATGTATGATAATTAAACCCCATCACCTATAAGAAAGGGACCTTAGGTAGTATTGAATGAATGAAAAAGGATATGAAAATAGTCTGATTAGACGACGATGGAGGGTATTCCATCGGGCGCTCGATGCTATAGTAAGTCGAGGAATATTTAAGTTATGATTTAAGTCTTTAGGCCAAATCATTGTCTGATATGAGCAAGTTGAGAACAAATGGAAATATATAAAGTAACCATAACATCCAGAGCATCTTTTCAGTCATTTAAATTATTTTTCTTGCTAATTCATTTATACATCATGCTACTAAATATTATGGAATATATGTGAGAGATTAATTTATATGTTCATTCAGTTGTTTCCCTATTGAGCTATGATGTAGCTCACCCTTTAGACTATACAGCACAGGTCCTGTGCTTGCGGCTGTTGCTACTTCGAGAGGTGTAGATGCGGAGGATTTGGATTATGTGCCTGAGGAGGAGTTGGAGCCCCCTCCCGAGGACTTCTTCTAGAGGATCCCTGCGTACTTTTATTTAGTTTTAAGAGAGTACGGTACCACTTGGTATGTCAAGCTATTTTTGAGAAAATGTAATTAAACAATGAGATATTCTTTTAGCGAACCATCCAGGGTGACTGTTGTGTCATCACTGATGGTTCGGGTGGGCTCTTTTGCTCATGTGTTCTCATGAGACTAGAACCATCTTTTGGATTACTTATTTTGGTGGTTATACATATAGAACTAGAGATTTAGTTTGATTCAATTCTTGTGCTTTATTTTACTTTATTGTTGCTTGGATATACCAATGTTCCGTGTAGGCATATGGGGAACGACCTCGAGGGTTGATGGCACGGGTTTTGGAGAGCTAAAATTTGGGCTGTCACAATTGGTATCAGAGCCGTTTCTTTTGGAATTTTAGACAATTCTTGGTTTTGTCAGAGCATAAGGACTTCTACTAATAAAACTTTGGTTTCATGTGCAGAGCGTTATGTCTTCTAGGGGAAGAGGACAGCCTCAGGGCGCTCAAGATAAAAACTTGCGAAGCGGAGACGATTTTGTCTCGGCTTCGAATAGGGTACTGATGGGGAATGGAGAGGCCCCAAGGAGTAGTGGACAGGCAAAGAATCAGGATGGAGATCGTCAGGATTAAGAGCAGAGAGAACATGAAATAGTTAGAGAAAGAAATGAGGAGAGAGAAGAGCATCAGCGGATGATGCATACTATGGAAACCATGGCAAATGTCATGGCTCAACAAGCAGCGTCCTTGGCAACTCACAATGCCAATGAGCAGCATTAGCCACCTACTCCTCCAGTAGGTCCTACACCGCCAGTGTCCTCAGCATTTACAGAGCTTAGGAGGATGCGTTCTCCTAGCTTTTCAGGGCAAGTAGAGCCAATAGAAGCGGAAAATTGGCTGAGCAGGATGGAGAAAGTGTTTAGCGTGCTTACGTGCACTGAGGACGAGAGTGTCCGTTGGGTAGCTTACATGCTAGATGGGGAGGCATGCCCTTGGTGGAAGTTCGTTTCTAGGAGTAGGGCTCAGGAGAACCCAGGATTGCCCTGGATGTGGGATGACTTTGTGGAAGAATTTAACAAACAGTACTTCCCTGAAGTTGTACAAAATCAGATGGAAGTAAAATTTTTACAGCTCGAGCAGGAAAGAATGTCAGTTAGAGAGTATAGGGTTGAGTTTAGGTCGCTTGCTCGCTTTGCTCTTCATTTCGTAGTCACGGACCTGATGAAAGCAAAAAGACTACAACGCGGCTTGAGGCCGGACATCAGGGGGAAGTAGCAGCATTTGAGTTGAAGACCTATGAAGAGGTCATGAGTACAGCCCTGGTAATTGAAGAGGATAATGAAGATAGATATAGAAGAAGGGATCAGCAAGGGAGAGGAAGAGCGGATCAGAGTAGGGTTGGAAACTACGAGCTGGTGAATAAAAAGTTGAGATTCGTAGCACCTATTCAGAGATAACTATCCCAAACAGGGTATGTTAGATCGGCACAGCAGACAAACTATCAGAGACTACTTGTACTTGCGTCGGGGAGGTCGATAAGATATGAGAGCCCTGCTACCACCACTGGAGCAGTAGTTACACAGGGTTTCTCAAGAGCAGCGTCTACTATAGTGGAGACTTGTGCCAAGTGTGGCAAGTCTCATAAGACAACAGAGTGCAGAAGGGGTACTCGGGGTTGCTATAAATGAGGAAAGGTGGGCCACATTATCCGAGATTGCCCTGAGATGGCTAAGGAGAGGACGGCTTCTGTTTCAATGCCACGACCTATACAAGCAAGGAAGTCAATCGTACAAGGAAGTGCATACGCTGTTACGGCTCAGGAAGCACACAATACCACCGACATGATTCAAGGTGAGATTTCTTTTAAATAAAGAATTTCAATTCTTAAAAGTCTTTAGATAGAGAAGGTGCATTCATGTAAGAAGTAGAATAGACTAAATCTCTTCCGTAAATTTTGATGTATATAGCGTGCTATGTATATAAATATGTATGCTTTATAGGTACTTTAGAAGTGTACGGAAAGAGGAGTGACTTGGCTTATGAGGCGAGAGTGTTGATAGACCCGAGGTCTACCCACTCATTTAGTACTCCTCGCTTTGCAAAGAAAATGAAGGTCAACCTTGAGATGTTAGACTTTGTATTAGCGGTATCTATCCCGACCGACACATCGGTCCACACGGAAAGGCTTTGTAAATCGGTGATAGTGACCATCAGGGATGGAGACATTTTTGAACTACCAGGAAATTTAATTCTATTAGACATGCAAGGATTCGATGTGATCCTTGGCATGGACTGGTTGTCACAGCATTGTGTGATGGTAGATTGCAAGAACAAGGTCATCATCTTCCGACCTAATATGAGGAGATCATTTGAATTTTGAGGAGTGAGATCAACGTTTATGCCACTTATCTCTGCAGTCAGGGCCGAGCGTTTGATTAGGAAGGGGTGCAATGGTTACTTGGCATTTTTAAAGGAAGATAAGGAAGGGAAGAACATTGTCTCAGAATAGCGGTTGTACGTGAATTCGAAGATGTTTTTCCAAAGGAATTACCAGGAGTACCTCCATATCGAGAAGTAGATTTCACAATCGACTTAGCACCTGGAACGGAGCCTATTTCCAAAGCACCATATAGAATGGCTCCTGTTGAGTTGAAGGAGTTAAAAGCGCAATTATAAGAGCTCATGGATAAGGGGTTTGTAAGACTAAGTATGTCTCCATGGGGAGCACCAGTCTTATTTGTAAAGAAGAAAGATGGGTCAATGCGACTGTGCATTGACTATCACCAGTTAAAGAAACTGAACATCAAGAATCGATATCTATTGCCTAGAATTAACGACTTATTCGATCAGCTGTAAGGAGCAAGGTATTTTTCTAAGATCGATCTGAGATTGGGATACCATCAACTGAGAGTTAAGGCAAAGGACATCTAGAAGACAGTGTTCAGGACATGGTACGGACACTACGAGTTCTTAGTGATGCCGTTTGGTTTGACAAATGCACCGGCATCATTTATGGATTTCATGAATCGGGTGTTTAAACCACACCTGGACTCTTGCATCGTAGTATTTGTTGACGGCATCCTGATATATTCCAAGTCGAAGAAGGAACATGAAGAACACTTGAGAGTTGCTCTACAAACTCTACGTGAACACCAACTATACGCCAAACTCAGTAAGTGTAAGTTTTGGTTGGAAAAAGTTAGCTTTTTAGGACATGTGGTCTCAAAGGATGGTGTCACAGTAGACTCGGCTAAGATTGAGGTAGTGATAAATTGGGAACAACCAAAGACGATAACAGACGTCTGTAGTTTCCTTGGTCTAGCTGGCTACTGTCGACATTTTGTAGAGAGATTTTCTAAAATATCGAGACCTCTTACGAGACTTACGAGGAAGGATGCAAGATTTGAGTGGAGTGAAGCGTGCGAAAAGAGTTTTCAAGAACTCAAGAAGATACTCAATTCCACTCCAGTGTTAGCAATTCCTTCAGGCAGTGGAGGATTCGCAGTATATAGGGATGCTTCGCATAATGGTTTGGGTTGCATGCTCAACCAACACAAAAAGGTGATAGCTTACTAGTTGAGACAGCTAAAAGATCATGAAAAGAACTATCCGACACATGACCTAGAACTAGCAGCGATAATATTTGCATTGAAGATTTGGAGACATTATTTGTACGGTGAGACCTTTGAAATCTTCACCAACCATAAGAGCCTCAAGTAGCTGTTTACATAGAAAGAGTTGAATATGAGGCAGCATAGATGGATGGAGTTTCTCAAAGACAATGATTACTCCATACAGTACCATCTAGGCAAGGCAAATGTGGTAGCCGATGCCTTGAGATGGAAGGGTTCAGCTCAGTTGGCTAATTTGATCATGGGAATGCACAGATAGAAATTGTTTAAAGATCTTTCACTGTATGATGCAAATATTGAGGTGAAAGCTATAGGAGCTTTCTTGGCTAACATATCAGTGAGACCGATGATCTTTGAGCATATTCATGAGCTACAGATGAAAGACCCGGAGTTAACCAAGATTCGCCAAGATGTCATTGAAGGCATCAAACTAAAGTTCTCAGTGAAAGAGGATGGTTCCTTACTATTCAAGGGCCATCTTTATATTCCAGATGATGCCGATCTACGGCAAACTATCCTTGATGAGGCTCACAAGTCAAAATATGCTATCAACCCCGGTAGCACAAAAATATATCAAGACTTGAGAAAGAATTACTGGTGGAGTGGTTTGAAGACGTGTCACGGTGTTTTACTTGTCAGCAGGTGAAAGTCGATCATAGACATCCTGTTGGATTATTATAGCCTCTACCCATACCAGAGTGGAAATGGGAGTCAATCTCCATGGACTTTATTGTTAGACTACTGCGTACAACGAAGAGATACAATGCCATTTGGGTAGTCGTGGATCAATTAACCAAGTTAGTACACTTCTTGCTTTTATAACACGATATACATAGTAGGAAGACTCGTGGAGTTGTATATGAAGGAGATTGTACGATTGCACGGGATTCCTAGTAGCATTGTCTTTGATCGTGACCCATTATACACTTCAAAGTTTTGGAAGAAGTTTCAGAAAGGCATGGGTACGCGATTAGATTTTAGTTCGGCTTTCCATCCACAGACCGATGGGCAAACAGAGCAAGTGAATCAAGTGATAGAAGACATGCTTAGAGTGCATATGCTTGAACTATAAGGATCATGGGATCAACACCTATCGTTGGTCAAATTTGCAGATAACAATAAATTCCAAACAAGCATTGGCATGGAACCGTACGAAACTCTCTATGGAAGGCGATGTAGATCGCCTATCAATTTGGAAGAAATTGGTAAAAAGTTTGTTTTGGGGCCGGAGTTACTTGAAGATAATGCTATCGTTGTCCGTATGATTAGAGAGAGACTTAAGTCGGCTCAGAGCAGATAGAAAAGCTATGCTGATATCAAAAGAATGTGTGTAGACTACACCGTTGGAGGGCATGTGTTTGTGAAGGTATCGCCTATGGAAGGCGTTATGAGATTTGGAAAGAGAGGCAAGTTGAGTCCCCGTTACCTTGGACCCTTTGAGGTTCTGGGTCATGTAGGCGAGGTTGCATATCGTGTTGGATTACCTCTACGATTTGATCGGGTACACGACGTCTTCCATGTCTCTATGTTCAGAAAGTATGTGAATGATCCTTCCCATATCTTGGGAGGTCAACCTTTGGAAATGCATGAAGATAAGAGCATGATAGAGGAACCAACGGAGATATTGGATAGAAAGGAGCAAGTGTTGCGCACAATAGTGATTCCATTAGTGCTTGTTCGATAGAAGAATCATCCGATCGAAGAAGCTACGTGAGAACAAGAGGCGGATGTGAAAGAGCAGCATTCAAACTTGTTTATCGAGAGTTGAGAGCCTAATTGTATCATCGCATGTATAATTGTAAGTTTGAACCGTCTATGTAATCAAAAGTTGTGCGTTTATGCCAACTTATTCAAGGAATGAAAAAGGATGAATGTGGATTGTAAAGGTACAGTTGTGAGATTCAAATGCAGAGCATAAGGGTCATTGCATCATGAGAAATGGATGGCCAATTGGTGCTAAGGAGTAAAACTAAGGTCCGCAAGTGACTTACCTAAAAGCCATAGACAAACGGACGAAAATGACAATAAGAAGTGAAAGGAAATAAAAAGAAAAATTTTTGAAATTTGCTGTCAAAACCGATTAATCGATTAATCGATTTTGGATTTCAATTAATCAATTTTGTTCGATCGAACGACTGGCACAGGCCAGTGAGATGCAAAACCTAGATATTTAATAGCTGTAAATTTTGATTAATCGAGTTGAATTTGATTAATCGATTTTGAAAATCGATTAATCAATTTTTGAAATCGATTAATCAATTTCGCGAAGCTGAGGTTAAGTTGTAAAAATCAATCAATTGATTTTTAAAATCGATCAATCAATTTTTGCCTATATAAGCCAGTTTGGGATTTTTTTTCCATTTCAAATTTTCACTTGAGTTTTCTTTTGGGCGCCATTTTTTTTCCTGTTTTGGCTAGCAAACCTGTAACTGTTTAGGGGCTTTTGGGAGGATTGTATTCAAATCGAATCTCACCCGTTCGAATCGAACATGCAAGGTAAACCCTAGTTTTTTGTTTTCCCTTCAATTTGAATCATCACAGCCCTAGTTTTTGAAAATTTTCTTAGTTAAACCTACAATGCCACCTAAAACTAGGTTATCTTCGAAGCAAGCTACTTCCAAGCTACCGGTACGGCGTAAAAATTCCATGCCACCACCACCTACACCTTCATCATCATCATCACCATCATCAGATTCATCATACCCGACGAATGTGCCATCATGCGAATCGTCGCCCCCACCCCCACCACTTGGAAATTTGCCCCACCCAAATGAATGGTGGGCAGCAAAAGAGTTTGAATACGAATACATTATTGATGAGGCCTTGTTTACTGATGCCGAGGTTGAGGGCGAAACCAAATGGGCCCGACAATACCTCATAAATGCGGGTCTCGGTAATCTTTTAAAACCATTACACAATTAATACTACCCTAGACTCGTGAGGTTATTTTATTAAAACCTTCAAAAGGGCCACGTAGATGACACCGTTATGACCGAGATCGATGGTCGTAAATAAATATTTACCCTACGCCACGTCCATGAGTCTTTGGAGTGTTACTTAACCCACGTACCCGAGACCAACCTTTTACCCCCTTTCCCACATCTCATTGATTATGAGAAAATTAGAACGGAATTAACAAGGGAAAACAAGGGATCCAAAAAAACTATACGGAGGGTAGACCTACCTTCTAACATGTGGATTCTTGATTCAATAATCAAGTGTAATCTTTACCTTATGCGCCACGACACTGAACGGGTAGAGTTGGTCCAACAGGCCTAATACGCGGCATACCGCGGCCGTTGGTTCAACGCTACCAAGATAGTCTTTGAGGGTATGATATACATCAAGGGGAAAATGATGAAGGGCCCCTTGAGACCCAAGGAGCGTATGCCCTATGCTCGGTTGATTTCAAGCATGTTAGAGTGCTACTTTGACGCCCCAGAGTATGCGATTTCTCTCGCCAAATGCAAGGCCACCAACCATGTGAAACATTATTCCATAGCTACGTGGGGCTGTAGCTATAGAATGTTGAAAAAGGCTTTACCAGTTAAGGAGCCAGCACCTGCCCAGGCTGGCGATGCACCACCACAGCAGGACCCACCAGTAGAGGGGGAGCAGCCTGTTATACCACCACAAGACAACGTAGAGGGGGAGCAACCTCATGACCAAGTACCACCTGAGGAGCATCGTTCAGTGTCACCTCCCGCTCCTTCACAGTCCACTCCTACTGCTTATGTATGAGCTCATCGGAGGAGGCCTCAAAGGCCCCTACGACGAGTAACATTGACGATATTCTTGCCCTCAGGGCGGAGAACAATTACTAGATGCTGGAGCACCATCACAGTATGGAGGAGACCAGCACTCGCATGGACCACAGGCTAGACTTTCACGAGGCTTTGCTCCCCCAGACTATGCAGTTCATGTATCCCACCGATTACTAGCAGCGCATCGTGGCGGCATGAACATGGACTCCTGATGCTTCGGGCTCTGGTACACGTGTGGCTGACGATGAGGACCAACCAGGGGATGGGACTACGCGATGGTTCGCTTGTGGCATTTTTTTTTTTGGCATTGTAATTATTTTTTTTGGGACTGTAATTATGTTGGAACTGTTATGTATGGAACTATCTGGCATGGATGCCATTACTTTTAGGATTGTATTTATTTTTAGTGCGGGTAACCGCTGTATGAAATGCAACTCCAACTAAAATTAGTATATTGTTTTTGGCTTGTACTTGTTTCCTTCAAATTGCTGCACATATAATTCGTCTTCATGCAGGATGTGTAGTGTTTGTTATAGAATGAAACTATATCTGTCAATGTTTTTGGGTATTCAACAGGAAAGCCTTTGGGTATATTTTCGAGGATGAAAATTCCCAAGGTGGGGAGAATGTAACATCCTCAAAATTTGGGCATTGAACAGTGTCCTTGGGATGCATGCCCGAATGGTCGTAGGTTTGACCAAGTGAAAGTCAACACGATGACTATGGTTAAATGAGCCTTGATAGGAATGAACATGTATGCGTAGCGTAGGATCTTGTTAGAGGTTATATACACCTATCTTGGGTGTATGTACTTTACACCAAAGCATAAAGGGTTAGAAGGAAGCAAAGAACTAAGAGAAGTTATTTCTCCTTAACAAGGTTGGTGAGAGGATTTATAGAGAGAGAGAGAGAGTAAGAGATGGAGTAAATGCTAGAGAAATTAGTTAAGATTCTGAATTGAAGAAGGGCTTGAGCAATTACTCTGGATACGACGTATTGGACTTCGTGAGAATCGGAGCTAGGAGCCCTAGATTTGAACCAAGCCATAGAATTAATCAAAAGATTGATTTAAGGTATGAATTCATTTGGAATTTCAATGAGTATAAGGTTATGGTTAGATTGTTAAAATGATGAGTTAAATAAGTAGAAAAAGAATGGATAATGGTAAGGAAAAAAACTGGAAGAAATGCCCACAAAGGGCTAGATTTCTGACCAAATCGATTGATCGATTTGGAAAATCGATCAATCGATTTTGATTAGAAGTAAGCTGGACCAAAATGCTCGAAACTGATTGATCGATTTAAAATCGATCAATCCATTTGTAGATTTTGATTAATTGATTTAAAATTGATTAATCGTCTGAGCACTCCTAGTGGCTGGAAAATCAAGAGCCTAGGAAAACCGATTGATCGATTTGAAAATTGATCAATCAATTTTGGAATTTTGATTAATCGATTTGGGATCGATTAATCGATTTTGGGAATTCGATTGATCGATTTTAGAGAACGATCAATCGATTTGAGCAGTTTTTGTTGACTTATGTTTTGGACTTTGGGGTTCTAGGAGGGTCTTGTATCTTCTTTTATGCATCTTTCTTGATGTTTTGCCTATGCTATGATGTATCATAGGTTGTACAAGTGAGTACAAGCATGAGAAACACCTTGGACCTTGACGCTTGAGAATTAATGTGCATGAGATAGGGAACACCATGAACATGTACTTTAATTGCAAGAGCATGTATGTAATGATATAGAATTGAATAAATGTGAAACCTAAGTGTGCATGTGTGAACACTAAGTAAGGAAATTGAGATACAAATGAGTATGTGACGTCCCCAATGTATGTGAATGTGATAAGGGCATCTGTGTGATGCATTGAGTTGGACATCTCAAGGATGTATGTGAAAATGTAAAACAAAGTGAATAAGAATTGATAAGGCCTAATATAATATATTTTGCACAATCACATGGTGAACAACTATATGTAGTGCACTTTTGATATTGAAGGTTTAGAGAATACCCCACCGACGTGGCGGGATACCCACGACTGACTCGACATAATATCCATGATCGGTACAGCGGCCAATCCGTACACTAGTTGCACATCTCAGGAATGTATGTTTGAGAATTAAACCCTGTCGCCTATGAAAAAGGGACCTGAGTAGTATTGAATGAATGAAAAATGATATGAAAATGGTCTAATTAGACGTCGATGGAGGATATTCCATCGGGCGCTCGATGCTATAGTAAGTCGAGGAATATTTAAGTTATGATTTAAGTCTTTAGGCCAAATCATTGTCTTATATGAGCAAGTTGAGAACAAATAGAAATATGTAAAGTAACCATAACATTCAGAGCATCTTTTTAGTCATTTAAATTGCTTTTCTAGCTAATTCATTTATACATCATGCTGCTAAATATCATGGAATATATGTGAGAGATTAACTTATATATTCATTAAGTTGTTTCCCTATCGAGCTATGATATAGCTCACCCTTTAAACTATACGTCACAGGTCCTATGCTTGTGGCTGCTGCTACTTCGAGAGGCGTAGATGCGGAGGATTCAGATTACATGCCTAAGGAGGAGTTGGAGCCCCCTCCCGAGGACTTCTTCTAGAGGATCCCTGTGTACTTTTATTTAGTTTTGAGAGAGTACAGTACGGCTTGGAATATCAAGCTATTTTTGAGAAAATATAATTAAAGAATGATATATTCTTTTGGTGAACCATCCAAAGTTACTGTTGTGTCATCACTGATGGTTCGGGTGGGTTCTTTTGCTCTTGTGTTGGCATGAGACTAGAACCTTCTTTTGGATTACTTATTTTAATGGTTATACATATAGAACTGGAGATTTAGTTCGATTCAGTTCTTGTGCTTTATTTTGCTTTATTATTTCTTTGCTATACCAATGTTTCATGCAGGCATATGGGGAACGGCCTCGAGGGTCGTGCTGATGGCACGGGTTTTGAGGAGTCGAAATTCGAGCTGTCACACTTTTGAACCCTATCTACCTTTCTTTGAAACCTTTTAACCTAAAAGCTCATTACAAGCCGAAGGAAAGACCTTTGTGATTTATGATTTGCAAAAGTATGAGTCTAGTAAAGATGTATGAAATAGATATTATGAATGAATGAAAGAGTCATATTGATTATCTATTCCATGAGATTTACCTTCTTAGTTGATTGTCCTTTGAAAATTATCATACATGTCATAGTGAGAGAACCAAAAAATTTTGATATTTTTTTTTTAGTGTAGGTCAATAGTGAGAGTTTGGATGAAAATGTTTTCTAAATCTATAATTTATAAAAATCTATGATGAATAAACTTGTCACTAATATGCACACACTCCACGCTGTATAGAATTGAAATTACTGAGTTCTGATCAAGGATAATTACCGTGATGGAGAGTAAAGGTGAAAGATTTGAAATTTTTGAAAATCATAACAAACATATGACGATTAATTTAATTAGTAGTATCGATTTTATTTCTAAAAAATATATTTTGAAAAATCCAAAAATATTTGAAGATTGTAGGTAACTTCACTGAAATCCTTCAGGAGACTACAACTCCACTAGGGATCACCTAGGAGTTTAAAAGGCTTGTTGTATCCGCTAAATGTAATCGTGCTCCCTACAAAAGTGGCATTTAATATTTTATGTTTCCTTGTTTACTAGGGACTAGCAAAGCTTAAGTTTGGGGGTGTGATTAGTCACAAAATTTACCATTTTATCACACTTAACTTAGTGATGATAGGACTTAGTTTGATACTAATAAGTTAATGATGTGCAGATATTAAGGGAAAACTGTAAATGAGAGCCAAAGTGTTAATATTCATCAACATGAACTCGAAAAGCAGTGAAAAGACAATTGAGTGAAGAGAAGACGATTCACTGCTTCTGAAAGTCAAGAAATCATACTTTACGATTATGCGCTAAAGCTAAAGATGAAAAGAAAGTGAAAACTAAGAAATCGTAATTTATGATTCTTCAAAAGTTGATTTTTTAGAAAGTGACAAAGGAGTAAAAAGCGATAAAAGAAAAGCAATCGTTCATTATAGGAAATTGTCTAGTAAGAAAGCTGTGTGAAAATGAGAAATTGTGATTTACGATTCTCTAGAAAAAGAGGAACAATCGTAATTTATGATTGTGTAAAGCTTTTCCCGCTGCTACATCTGTTGCTGCTGCTGATCACGTGAGTGAATATTATCACCGGTATGCATTGAATTAGAAGATCTCTAAAATTAGAAGTTTGATGAATCATGGATCTGAGAAGATTGATGAAGATAAGTTCTTAGGAAATCTCGATTGCTGAAATAAAGGAGAACAATCCAGAAGCACATATATAGTTGAAAGCAAAGAAGAATAAAATTAGGAATTAGAGTCATATTAGAAATTTTTTAGTGGTTTCTTTTATTAGAATTAGAAGTCTTTGTAAACCGACTCCTTATGATCTATAAATAAGAGAGCTCGGTGTAGGAATAAGGGATCGAAGAATTTCAGCATCAATTGACAACTGAGATTGGATTTTCTCCTATCAATAGTTTAAAATAGTTAGAGTAGATTAGATATCAGAGGTTTCTCAAGAGCAATTGATGGCTGCTATTGGGTACTGAATATTAGTGTAGATATCCTAGTTTCTCATAAGCAATTGACGACTGCGGTTGAGGGGTGAAAGATATATTTACTTTGCTTTCTAGATTAGATTATTTACTGCTTTGTAAATATCTTCAAGTTTTAATTTGAATTGACGACTCAATTTGGGATTTTGCAGATTAGTGTAACAGTTTTTACTTTTCCATCTTTAATTCTCTAGAATTTGATTGATGCCCAGATTTTAGGAAATTATTTATTAGATTAAATCTATTTTAAGGAACTTAAGTTTTTGATTGACGCCCAAATTCTAGAAGACTGCAATACGGTGTAACAGTACTGTATATTTTTATAAATATCCGATGGCTGAAGATTGGGATTGACGACCTCAATCTGAAGGAGGATTAGGATTTATTTTATGCACTTTAGATTAAGAACCATTCTTTTATTCATATTTCTCAAGCAGTTTAGAACCTTAAAAGATAAATATAAACTTTAAAATAGAAATATAAATATGATAACATTTGTTCGTGGGAATGATCCTATACTAGTTCTACAATTTCCATTGTAAACTTGCAATAGGTTAAGACTTAATTAGACATACATAGTAAGCCGATCAAAAGCCATTCTCGAAATGCTACCTCCCAACAATATCAAAGAATTACGAGGCCTGATAAGAATATTGCAATTCATTAGGAGATTCATCTCCTAGGACTCAGATAGATGTGACCCTTTCTATAGACTACTCAAAGGAGGAGTCGAATACATATGGGATGACCCGTGTTAGCAAGCCTTCGACAACATCAAGAAGTACCTCCTCAATCCTCTAATATTATCACCACCAATCCTCGAAAGACCCTTGATCCTCTACATCTCAACCAACAAGAAAGCAATGGGGGTAATCCTAGGACAGCATGACTAAGACCAAAAGAAGGAGAAGGCCATCTACTACCTCAACTGAACGATGGTTGAATACGAACAGAAATACACTACAATGGAGAAGAGTTGCCTAACACTAGTATGGGATTCAACGAAAGTACAACACTACTTCCGAGCCCACAAGATAATGGTACTAGTACGCATGGACCCTCTAAAGTACATATTCGAGAAGCTAGCTACATCCGGGAAGATCACTCGATGGCATATGCTACTACAAGAGTTTGAGATCACCTATGTCACGGAGAAGTCGATCAAAGGACAGGTGATCGCCGATTACCTCGCTAATCTTCTACTCCCGAGCAATGAGCCAGTATGCACAGACTTCCCCGATGAAGACTTACTCTCAATTCAATATGAAGAACCCGAGAAGACCTCTTGGACCCTATACTTTGACGGGGCTCTTAATCATAAAGGGAAAGACATCGAGATAGTCATAATAAGCCCAGAAGGACTTTTCATACCAAAGGCCTTTCAACTTGACTTCCCAGTTACCAGTAATGTCACAGAATATGAAGCCTTCATTGTCAGACTATGAGCAACACTGCAATTAGGCGTCAAACAGTTGAAGACAATTGACGACTCCAAACTTGTGATATCCCAAGTCATTGGAGAATGGAAGACTAAAGAAAGAAGACTGATGACATACATAGAAACAACTCAGTTCTTGATAAATAAATTTGAAAGGATTTCTTTCACCCATATCGTAAGATTGGAGAGCGAGCTGGTAGTTTCCCTCGCCACGTTAGCCACAGTCATACAGATACCAATCAGATAAAACACAAAGTCCTTCATCGAGAAATTGACCGCGCCAGCACACGAAGTTGCCTAGTAAGTGAAACTGGAACTGCCAACTTGGCCAAAGGCTATTAAGAATAAAGGGCATTCTACCCTAGGGGATCCTACGAAGAAAGAAGCCATCGTCACAACTTCAGGTTCGAGAAGTCACCCACCGAAGATGGACAATGCGGGTACTTCGACATATGGAACTTCCTAAAACACTGACACATCCCTCCTTACGCTATAAAGATCGAACGAAAGACCATAAGGAATTGATGCATCAGGTTCTACATCCTGGATGAGATACTATACAAGGAAGTCTTCACTAAAGGAGTACTATTACGATGCGTCACAGTGGCCAAAGGATAATATATCATCCAAGAAGCACACGTCAGTGCCTGCGGTGCCCACACTGGTAGATAGACTCACAGACTAGATTGTATGATAAGGCTACTAATGGCCGACGATGATAAGGGATTGGCATCTATACGTCCAATGCTGTAAGTAGTGTTAAGAACGCGCCGCACTCATTAAAGCCCCATCAGTTGTACTGAACCCCATAACCTCACCATGGTCATTCTTGATGTACGCCTTCGACATTATTAGACCATTCGCAGATACAGTTGGGAACAATCACAAGCATGCATTTATCCTCACTGCAATCGAATATTATACTAAATGGGCAGAAGTTGAGTCATATGCCACAATCACTGCTTTAATGCTCGTGAAGTTAACTATTCGGAATGTCATCACCAGGTTTGGAGTACTCAAAATGTTCATCACAGACAATGGACCTCAATTCATCGCAGAAAAGACGAAGAAACTGTACAAGAGATATAACATCGATCTACACCACTCATCACTGTTTTGTCCCCAAGGAAATGGACAAGCAGAGTTTACGAACAAAACACTGATTTGAATTCTAAAATGAACAGTGGCGACAAGCAATGGAGCTAACTCGCCTGAGCGATTATCGAAAGCACTCTGGGCCTATAGGACCTCTATTCGCACGATTACTAGCAAAACCCCTAATCTACTCCCGTACGGGATGGAAGCAGTCTTACCTTACGAAATACAAGTGTCATCCCTACGAGTCCAACTTGATGATCAGCTATCCATAGACGAAAGGAGAGTTGCTCTGCTCACCCAGCTAGATCATCTCGATGAAACTCACCTAAGGGAAGCCGATCATGCCCAAGTATATCAAAGGAGAGGGGTCAGGGCCTAGGATAAGAAAGTCCTCAAGCAAACTTTTGAAATTGGAGAGTTAGTCTTGAAGAAAATCATGCCCTCCAAGCACGCACACCCTAAAGGGAAATTGATGCCAAATTGGGAAGGACTGTATATTATAGCGGCCGCATACCCGGAAAATGCATACAGACTGGTGAACCAAGATGGAGAGGAACTTCTTAACTTGTGGAACACCACGTACTTGGGAAAATACTATCCTTAGTATCATGATCATCATATCTCGTAATTAGATACTTATATCTACCATTCCCATAGTCATCATGACCCATTCACCAGTCGTATGTCATTATTTCTAAGAATATCCTTCAAAGTCTTCTAACCCATTGCCCACCTTTTCATGCTAGAAATTTGATCAGAAGGACCAGTGAAATACCCAGCCCCTTTAAAGTATAGGTAACACCCGATTCTCACTCTTTTACCCCACTATTAGAGGAGACGTTAGAGCATAAAAATGAAGATGTTAGGTTCAATCAAAACACACTATTCTTGCGCTAGCAGATTGCTTTCAAAATATATACATGCTTCCAAAGAGAGACAAAGAGATCAAAATAGAGAGATAATGGAAGCATACTTGAGTGAGAGCAATACGACGGGTGAACAAGTCAATGAGTCTAGGAAAGTATAAGCAGGCCATGAGGGCCTCCTTGGTGCCTCTACACTACTAGATATCATCGTAAGGTAGTGGGAGGAGGACAAACCCCTGCTAACCATAGAATATGAGACTTTGATGGTACCAAAAAATGACGAAGAGCTCAAGTATGGCCCCGCATCCCACCCGATAAAAAGACTGTTGCCTATTCATTTTAAAGTTGTTAGGAGCAAACTATTCCCAGCCTTACCCCTTCCTTTCACCCCTTTACTTTTGGATAGTGACTTAGCACCTTTCCTAAGATATCCTTAGAAGTAAAATTGAAAACTTGTGAATGATGACTGATGCAATCACCTACTGCTTATCGCATGCCTCTCCTAACAAGACTACGGGATAGGATGATCATTGCCAAAGGTAAAACGTGGTACATGACTAAGATACACAAACAACCTTTCGGTGCTATTAAAAGAATTTTCCTCAAAACCGACTCGCCTAATACACACAGCTCTCCATAAGCCCGAGTAATCACAAACTAGCAAAGGCTCAATTGCACCTCAACACTGGGGCATTATTTTATTCAGAAGAAGGGTTATATCAAAAGCCATTACTTGTCCATAGAAAGAATGCAGGACAACGAAGACATCACCCCAAGGAAGACTGTCAGAGATACCGCGCAGCCAATCCAATCACGCTCCTACACTGGGGCATTTTTTTTAGAGTTTTAGGCTTAGACTTTTATTTTAGTATTTTGATTTCCCTATTGCATTATTCTCCTATCCTTGTAATGAAAAATAGACAAAAAAAAGAGTGCAATGATCTTTTCGGACTCCGGTCTGAGACACCTCCCCCTTGACGATCAGCAAGGGGGAAAATAAAATTACTATTGACTTTATCTTCATGTGCAGATACAAGCAACCTTTAACTATTACTAGGCCAGTGCATGAAGCGTCCAAGTCCCGATAACAAATAACGACACTGAAACGGACCACTAAAGCATGCAAGGTAAAAGGAAAAGTGAAAAGAGGTACACCTAAACCCAAAAATCTCTCTCTATATATATATATCAAAAGTTTCTGAAATAAGCCACCAGAGGTATAGCCCTGGAATTTACAACCCAAAACAAAAACCTAGGACCTAGCCTACAACCCAAAATGAAAGTGTGAGCATTGAAAAATACCATTTTTCACCTCCCAACCTGACCTTTGATGGACCATTGAGTTGACTAATAATGTGTTTTGAGCATGTTTTTATATTTAAGCAATAAAATACAGGCATAGTGCAGACATCCATCTAAAAATGCCAAAGAAGAAATTTGCTGCCTCATCATGTGCTCATGCGGCCCAAAAGGCTAGCTAATGAAGCAGTTCACAGAGCCTCAGAAATCTATGGGAATGCCATGTGTCCAACTGGGTACACTTGGGAGCAAGAGAAGCTACAGTAGATGAAGATTGAACCCCTCAAAAAGGTGTTGAGTGGTGAATAAATGAAGAACAGTACCCCTGAGCTATGTGCCAGCTATGGAAGCAATGGCTATAACTTGTCGAGAGGTTAATTCAACTTATCGCAGGTTTGGATGCTTGGATATGAAGTGATCGACAAGTTCCTAGAACCTGTCGAGGAGTGGAAACCAAAGGAAGCATCCTGTTGAGATGCCTAAAAGCTGAATGAGAACTCATCGATAGGTTCTGAGAGAGAAAAATGAAGCTATCGACAAGTTCAAAGAACCTGTCAAGTGGTGTGGCACAACCTATCGAGGGCTTACCTGGAGATGCAGGGGATCTTGTGAGGTTCAGAACAACAGAGAAGAACCTATCAACATGTTCCCCTGAACCTAGCGAGTAGACAAACCCAACCTAGTGAGGACTTACCAGAAGCTGTGCGAGGTTGAGTCAACCTCTCGAATAGTAGTACTGAACTTGTCGAAAGCTCAACTGGAGCTATATAAGATGTCGACAGGTTGAATTATAACCTGTCGATAGGCTGGCTAAAGCTAAGACAGTAGGGAGGTTTTGGGGCCATCCTATTGAACGATGTAATAGATTTTATCGAGAAGCTATCCAACCTGTCGAAAGCCAACTTCAACCTACGGAATGAAGCACAAAGAAGCCCCAGAACTTGTTGAGAGGTTCCCTCAACCTTTCGAAGCTCGATTTGGGAACTTATCAATACTAGCTGAGATTGTTGCTCCCTTCAGTGCTCTATGAACACATTCCAAGGCACTTTAACAACCCTTGAGGGTATTTTTGAAACACAAATGGGCACGAATGGGAACACTCTAACCACTTTACATATACCTGTCTAATTTGGGCCAATTAGTGGAGAGTTTTTAGAAGTAAAATCAGCCACATCAGTAGCTCAGAATAACAAAATTATTCCCTTGAGATCTGATTGGCTGAAACAGATATGAGGACAGAGAGGAAGACTATAAAAGCTTGAGGAGTTTACAGAAGAACCATCCTGAAATTGAGCGAGCTCAGACCAAAATTCAAAAATTTCTTCCATCTTCCTTCTTCCCCATTCACTCTTTAGACCAACCATGGTTGGCTAAACCCTTTTAGTAGCTAAAGTGAGGTTGAGAGCTATAAATTGAGAGGTTCAAAGTTTTGTAGGAGGATTAGATGTTGCATAGATTGCAGATCTGAGAACAATTAGATTGTAAGTCATTGATTTAGTAATTATTGAATGCAAAGTTAATTTGGATCCATAAATCTCTTGATTGCCATTTGATTTCCCTATATCTAATATCCCTGTGGATGCCTAAGCTTGTAGCCTTTCATCCACAATATCTGTAATGATTTAGTTGTTCCAATTAAGACCCTTGAATTAGAGGAATCTCTAGGATGATTTGTGACCATTAAAGTTGGTAGATCATAGCCTTAGGATCACTCCAATCCTTTGATCTAGGTTGAATTCTTATACCTTGCATCTGAGCTTGTACGTAGATGAAGGATTGTTGTAAATAAGTTTCCTGCCCTTCCTATGAACCAATCAATTTTCAGTAAAAGACCAAAATCCCTAGCTACTACTCTCCTTCTTTTGATTTTAATCTTTTTCTCCATCTCCCTAAATCTATTTTTTAATCAGTTCTAGATAATTTGTATTTTTATTTCTGTAGTTTTTAGTAAAGTGACAACTCTTAAAAAAACCTCTCCTCTTTCCTGTTTGGATTTGTTTTAAACTAGGATAGGCTAGAGTGTCAGATTTGTCATAGATATGGAGATTTATCTTATTTTAAAGCACATTTCCCTGTGGACATACCCTTACTTACCTCTTAAAGCTTGTTGTAACAGCCCTGATTCTTGCAGGCTTGATTGCTTACCTTGATCCCATTTCTCTGTGATTTTGCCTTTTAGTTTGCTGATTTTAACCCTTTAATAATTGCAAGGTAAGCAATACAACAAGTTTTTGGCACCACTACCAAGAATCTATATTTTTAAATTGGTAGATCTAATTTTTTCTTATTTTAGATATAGATTTATAATTGACTGTTTTGTGTTTGACTAATTGCTGCTGTAGTTTTTTGTAGTTTAATTTTGTGTTGCAGATTTGGATTTGTTGTTTTGAGCGGAGCATTGTGCAAATTGGAGGAGCAAGTTGTGCTAAAGTTTGCATTTCTTAACTCTTTTACATTTTTGGATATGCACATTTTTAGATCTGCAGTAGCAGTTGTGTGTTTTTGAAATTATTTTGCTGAAATCTGTTCTGTAATTTGTTGTGTATATTTGGTAGAAGATCTCTCAATCCTGAGATTGTCCCTTTAGATCTTGAAGTTGAGAGACTTTTCAGACCTAAGCAATTCATACACACACCTATGGTTAATTGTGATAGTTCTGCAATGGGTGAGCAACATAGGACATTGAAAGAATTCAATACATTAGGGGTGTACAACTCTCCCTTCTCTAATCAATTCCCTGCTATCCAAGGGAACTATAAGATTAAATCTTTCATCATACAGATATTGCCCTCATATCAAGGCCTGAGTAAGGAAGACCCATACAAATACATTGAAGAATTTCTAGGACTGTGCACTACTTTCAACATTGCAGGTTGAGGCTCTTTCCTTTTTCCTTAAAGGACAGAGCTAGAACTTGGCTGTCCATGCTCCCAACCAATAGTATTCAGTCTTCGAATAACCTTCAATGTCAATTTCTGGCTAAGTTTTTCCCCATGTCAAAAACAAGTCAGCTGAGGAAGAGCATAATCTCCTTTTCTCAGTCCCCAACTTAAGACTTTCACCAAGCATGGGAGAGATTTAAGGAGCACTTGAAATAATGTCCCCATCACCAAATTCCTGAATGGCAACTTGTTTAAAGTTTTTATCAAGGAATTGATCCCAAGAGTAGGGACATGGTTGATGCCTCATGTGGTGGTGCTTACCTTCATAAGACAGCTAATAAGGCTTGGGAGTTGTTTGATATCATTAGTGAAACCTCCATGCAAAGGGAGACTTTGTCACGGGACATTGAGACTCTTGTTAGATTGGTGAGAGAGAATATTACGAGAGGGAAAATGTATGAGGTGAATGGTTACAATAGTTTGGAAAGAATGGTGGATAGCTTTGACTCATAAATTTGATAAGCTCATGGGAGCAATGCAGTCACCAATGGCTGCCAAAGTGGAGGAGGCATGTGTGATATGCTCGTCCCCTACTCACTCTCTTTAAGAATGTCCTTCTGCTGCCTAATTTTCAGACCTTGTTATGGAACATGTGAATGCTGCTCAGTTCTTTGGACAACAACCAACTGTTGGTTATCATTGGAGAAACCACCCTAACTTGAGGTGGAGATAAGATACCTTCCAAAACTAGCAGCAACCACAGTAGTCCATGCCTGACAGAAATGCCCAACCATATCAGCAGAACTACTTCCCACGACCCCAATACCAGTTGACTATGGTCCAGCCAATGGCACAACCTGTTCATCAAAGTGCACCAGCCCCAGCACCCACTAGATCCCTCACATTTGAAGAGCAAGTTCTGGCTTCATTGCAGAATTTGGGCTCTTTGTTTCAATCTGTTAACTCCCATTGCCAAAGTATTAAGAAGATAGAAGACCACCTTGGTCAGTGTTGAGCAGTGCAAAATACCATTTTTCACCTCCTAACCTGACCTTTGATGGACCTTTGAGTTGACTAATAATGTGTTTTGAGTTTATTTTATAGATAAGCAATAAATTACAGTCTTGGTATAGATATCCATTTAAAAATACCAAAGAAGCAACCTACTACTCAACATATGCTCATGCAGTCCAAAAGGCCAGCCAATCAAGCAGTCCACAGAGCCTCAAAGTTCCATGACAATGACATGTGTCCACATGGGCACACATGGGAACAAGACCGGCTGCATATGATGAGGATTGAACCCACCAAGAGGTTGCTAAGAAGTGGATAGAGGAAGGACAACACCCAAAGCTATATGCCTGGTATGGAAGCAAAGAACAGAAGAGCTCAAAAGGTTAACTCAAGCTGTCGAGAGCTTCTGGAGAGGGGAATCAAGCTGTCAAGAGGTTTGGTGTTTAAATATGAAGCTGTCGAGAGCTCCCCAGTACCTGTCAAGGAGTAAAAGGTGAAGAAATCAAGCTATCGATAGGTACTGAGGTGGAAAAGTGAAGATCTCGAGAGGTTGGTCAAACCTGTCGAGAGGATAAAGTAGCAGTGGATGAACCTACCGAACAGCAGACTGCTACCTATCGAAGAAGTACCTGAAGATGCAGGGGAGCTCGAGAGGATCCACCTACATCTTGAGAGCTTCCCTTGAACATAGCGAATAGACAAAGTCAGCCTCACGAGGACTTTCCTAAAGCTGTGTTCATTAGCTCGAGGTTGAGGTAACCTGTCGAGAAGCATAACAGATCCTGTCGAAAGCTCAACTAGAGCCTTATAAGGAGTCGACTGGTTGAATTATAACCTGTCGAGAGGATGAGTGGAGTCTAGACAGAAGTTCAGATTTGGCACCAATCCTAACAAACAGTTTCCAAAACCCGTCAAGAAGTCACAGATCCTATCAAAAGCCTGCACCAACCTATCGAATGGAGTAGCAAGTGGACTTAGAACTTGTCGAGAGGTTCCTTGAACCTCTCGATAATTGATTTGGGAACTTCTCAGTTCTAGCCACTTAAGTTGCTTGCTTCAGTGCTTTGTGCACACGTTCTAAGGCACTTTAACAACCCTTGGGGATATTTTTAGAAATCATATGGGCACGAATGGGAACTCTTTAGCCACTCCACATGTACTTGTTCAATCTGGACCAATGGGTGAAGAGCTTCTAGAAGTAAAATCAGCCACATCAGCAGCTCAGAATAACATAATTATTCTCTTGAGCTCTAATTGGATGAAATAGATCTGAGGACCGAGGGGAAGAGTATAAAAGCCTGAAAAATTTACAGAGTTAGCATCCAAAAATTGAGAGTGCTCAGCGCCAAATCTTAATTCCCAAAAATTCCTTCCCTATTTCTTCTTCCCCATTCACTCTTTAGACCAACCCTGGTTGGCTAAACCCTATTAGTAGCTAGGGTGAGGTTGAGAGCAGTCAATTGAGAGGTTCAAAGCCTTGTAGAGGGTTAGATGTTGCACAAATTATAAATCTGAGAACAATTGGACTGTAAGTTGTATTAATTTAGTAATTGTTGAATGTAAAGTTGATTTTGATCTATGAATCTTTTATTTGTATCTGATTTCCCTAGATAAAATCCCCCTGTGGATGCTTGAGCTTGTAGCCTTGCATCTACAACATCTGCAATAGTTTACTTGTTCTAATTAAGATCCTTGAATTAGAGGATTCTTTGGGATGATCTGTGACCATTCAAGTTGACAGATCATAACCTTAGGATTACTCCAAATTCTCTGGTCTAGATTAGATTCTTATACCTTGCATCTAAGCTTATAGCCAGATGAAGGATTGTTGCAAATCAGTTCTATGCATTGTCTTTGAACCAATTGATTTTTAGTAAAGACCAAAATCCCTAGCTGCTACTCTCCACCTTTTGGTTTTAATCCTTTTCTTCATTTCCTTAAATATGAGTTTTCATCAGTTCTGGAACATTTGCATTTAATTTTTATAATTTTTAGTAAACTGACAAACCCTGAGACATATCCTCTTTCCCTTCCTTATATTAGTTGGATAGAGTGCCAGATCTGGTTTAGATATGGAGATTTATCCTATTTTAAAGCACATTTCCCTGTGAATATATCTTGACTTACCCCTTGAAGCTTGCTACAAAAGCCCTGGTTCTCACAGGACTGATTGCTTACCTCGATCCAATTTTTCTGTGCTTTATCCTTTTAATATGTTATTTTAACCATTTAATAATTGTAAGGTAAGCAAACAAATAAGTTTTTGGCGCCGCTGCTGAGGATCTGTATTTTTAAACTGGTAGATCTAAGTTTTTTTAATTTTAGATTTAGAGTTATAATTGCCTATTTTGTGTTTAACTAATTGTTGTTGTAGTTTTTATAGTTTAATTTTATGTTTCAGATTTGGATCTATGGTTCTGAGAGAAGCATTGTGCTTTTTGGAGGAGCAACCTGTGCTAAAGTTTTCATTTCCTACCTCTCTTTACATTTCTAGATCTGTAATTTTTAGCTCTGCAGCATTAGTTGTATGCTTTTGAAATTGTTTGGCTGAAATCTGTGCTGTAATTTTTGTGTTGTACTTGGTTCCTGTTGTGTGTATGCTTGGTAGGAGATCTCTCAATCCTGAGATTCTCCCTTTAGATCTTGAAGTTGAGAGACTTCTCAGACCTAAGTAGTCCCTACACACACCTGTGATTAATTCTGAGATTTCTGCAATGGGTGAGCAACCTAGGACATTGAAAGAATTCAATGCACCAGGGTTTACAATTCCCCCTTCTGCATTCAATTCCCTACTGTCCAAGGAAATTATGAGATTAAATCTTCCATCATACAGATATTGTCCTCATATCATGGCCTGAGTAAGGAAGACCCATACAAGTATATTGATGAATTTTTGAGACTGTGCACTAGTTTCAACATTACAGGTTTGGGAGAGGAAGCAACCAGGTTGAGAGTCTTTCCTTTTTCATTAAAGGATAGGGCCAAAACATGGTTGTCAATGCTCCCAACCAATAGTATGCAGTCTTAGAATGACCTTCAATGTCAATTTTTGGCCAAGTTTTTCCCCATATCTAAAATAAGTCAGCTGAGGAAGACCATAATTTCATTTGTTTAAGCCCCAACTAAAAACTTTCACCAAGCATGAGAGAGATTTAAGGAGCTCTTGAAGCAATGTCCCCATCACCAAATTCTTGAATGACAACTTGTTCAAAGTTTCTATTAAAGAATTTATCCCAAGAGTAGGGACATGGTTGATGCCTCATGTAGTGGTACTTACCTCCACAAGAAAGCTGATGAGGCTTGGGAGTTTGATATCATTAGTAAAAACTCCATGCAAAGAGAGACTTTGTCAAGGGACATTGAGACCCTGTTAGATTAGTGGGAGAGAACACCAAAAGAGGAAAAATGTATGAGGTTAGTGGATACAATGATTTGGAAAGGAAAGTGGATAGCTTGACTTAAAAATTTGATAAGCACATGGGAGCAATGCAGTCACCAATGGCTGCCAAAGTAGAGGAAGCATGTGTGATATGTCAATCCCCTACTCACTCCCATTAGGAATGTCCTTCTGCTACCCAATTTCTAGACCTTGTTATGGAACATATGAATGTTGCTCAGTCCTTTGGACAACAACCTATTACTGGTTATCATTGGAGAAACTACCCCAATTTGAGGTGGAGATAAGATACCTTCCAAAACCAGTAGCAGCAGCAGCTACAACAGCCGTCCATGCCTTATAGAAATGCCTAGCCCTACCAGCAGAACTACTTTCCAAGGCCCCAATACCAACAGCCTATGGCCCAGCCAATGGCACAACCTGTGCATCAAAGTGCACTAGCCCCAATACCCTCTAGATCCCTCACATTTGAAAAGCAAGTTTTGACTTCATTGCAGAATTTGGGCTCTTTGTCACAAACTTTTAACTCCCATAGCTGAAGTATTAAAAAGATAGAGGATCACCTCGGTCGGCTATCCAATACTTTGACTAGGAGAGAGGAGGGTAGACTGCCTAGTCAGCCCATGAACAACCCAAAAGGACAGTATATGGTGGGTGAGACTTCTTCACATGAAGAAGCTAAATCTGTCACCACTTTGAGGAGTGGAAGGCTGGTTGACAACACAGTTGGTGTTGAGCCTAATGAGAAAAGTGTAGGAAATGAAAGAAATAAGGGGGGTGCTGATGTGCCCCAACAGAAAAATAAAAATAAAAATAAAGAAAAATCTAATGAGATTGTTAAGGCAGTAAATGGGAGATCAGTCCCCCATTTTCCATTTCCTAATGCGCTTCAAGCATCTTCTCCTTTCGACAAGGGGAATTCTAAAGTTGAGGAAATGATGGAGTGTAACATCCTCAAAATCTGGGCTTCAAAAAGTGTCATCGGGATGCATGCCCGATTGGTCATAAGTTTGACCAAGTGAAAGTCAACTTGATAACTTAGGCTAGACTAGGCTTGAGGTGAAAAGTATACCTAGGTGTGTGGTGTGAGTCTTGTTATAAGGTCATGTACACCTATTGAGGGTGTATGTGCTTTGATACTAACTGTGACAGCCCGAATGTTAGCACCCCAAAACCTGCGCCATCGGTACGACCCTGAAGGCCGTGCCCCATATACATGCACGAAACATTTGGTATATCCACACAACTAGAAAGCAAAATATGCACTAAAGAGCTAATACAGAACTAAGACTCCAATTCTATAAGATAAAGCCAACAACATATAACCCAAAAGCTAGTTCTAATCTCATGCCATTGCATGAGCAAAAGAACCAATCCGAACCATCTGTGACTAAACAACCGTTCAGATGGTTTGCCAAAAGAATATCTAACAAAATTTACATTATCTTATATAAAAAGCTGAACATATCAAGCCGTACAATCTCTCTCACAAAATAATCAAAGTATGTAGAGGGTCCTCTAAAAGAACTCCTCAGGAGGGGGCTTTTACTCCTCCCCAAGCACGAAATCAGACTCCTCCGGATCAACGTCTCCCGAAGCAGCAATATCAGCTAACACTAGACCTGTGACGTATAGTTGAAGGAGTTAGTTACTTCATAGCTTAGTAGGGAAATAACTGAATGAATATATAAGTCTATCTTACTCACATATAATCCATGACATTACGAAACATAATTTATCAATGATAGAGAGCTGAAAAATAGTTTAAGTTACTGAAAGCATGAACTGAATGCATTTGTTACTCTACACATTTTATCTTGTTTTCAACTTGTTCACACGAGATAAAAGATCGGTCCCAAAACTTAAATCAAATAACTTAAATAATCCTCGAGCAATATAGCATCGAGCCCCGATGGAATACCGACCATCGTTATCTAATTTAATTGTATTTCAATGTAACATTACCCAAGTCCCTTTCTCATAGGCGACGGAGCACATAACTCATATACATCCCTGGGATGTCTTACTGGTGTACGGATTGTTCACCGTACCAATCACGGATATTCTACCGAGGTAGTCATGGGTATACCGCCATGTCGGTGTGGTATTCTCTAAACCTCAAATCAATTGTGCAAAATACATATAGTTTATCACAGTATAATTGTGCTAATTATAATATTCAAAGTTTGTTCAAGGTTCATTCACATAGTTTCTCATTTAACTATACATCCCTGGGATGTCACATACTCTTATGCATCACCTAGATGCTCACATCTCATACACATCCCTAGGATGTCATGCACTAATATGCTTACGGGTTTCTTACTCAGTGTAAACACACACACACACACACATCTTTAATTCACATACTTAAGCTCAATTTTGATTAACAAGCAAATGACTATGCTCTCAACACACGCATGTACATATCACATCACTTCATATATGATTTCGTAATCAAGGGTACATATTCAGAATATTCCCTACCTCATGTGTCGATGGATCGAAACCAGCGCCATCGGCATGACCCTCGAGGTCGTGCCCCATATAATTCCACGAAACATTTGGTATATCCACACAACTAGAAAGCAAAACATATACTAAGGAGTTAATACAAGATAAAGCCAACAACATATAGCCCAAAATATAGTTTTGATGTCATGCTATTGCATGAGCAAAAGAACCAACCCGAACCATCGGTGACTAAACAGCCGTCACCCCAGATGGTTCGCCAAAAGAATGTCTAACAAAATTTACATTATCTTATACAAAAGGCGGGACATATCAAGCCATACAATCTCTCTCACAAAATAATTAAAGTACGCAGAGGGTCCTCTAGAAGAACTCCTCAGGAGGGCGCTCTGACTCCTCCCCAGACACGAAATTAGAATCCTCCGGATCAACGTCTCCCGAAGCAGCAGCAGCAACTAATACTAGACCTATGACGTATAGTCGAAGGAGTGAGCTACATCATAGTTCAGTAGGGAAATAACTGAATGAACATATAAGTCTATCTTGCTCACATATATTCCATGACATTACGAAACATGATTTATCAATGAAAGATAGCTGGAAAACAATTAAGTTACTGAAAGCATGAACTAAATGCATTTGTTACTCTACACGTTTTATCCTGTTTTCAACTTATTCACACGAGACAAAAGATCGGTCCCAAAACTTAAATCAAATAACTTAAATAATCCTCGAGCAATATAGCATCGAGCCCCGATGAAATATTCACTATCGTTGTCCAATTGAACTATATTTCAATATAACATAACCCAAGTCCCTTTCTCATAGGCGACAGGGCACATAACTCATATACATCCCTGGGATGTCTTACTGGTGTACGTATTGACCGCTGTACCGGTCACAGATAGTTTATCACCGTGTAATTGTGCTAATTCTAATATTAAAAGTTTGTTCAAGGCTCATTCACATAGTTTCTTATTTGACTATACATCCCTAGGATGCCACATACTCTTATGCATCACCTAGATGTTCACATCTCATACACATCCCTAGGATGTCATACACTTATATGCTTACTAGTTTCTTACTTAGTGTACACACACACATCTTTAATTCATATACTTAAGCTCAATTTTGATTAACAAGCAAATGACTATGCTCTCAACACACACATGTACATATCATATCACTACATAGATGATTTCATAATCCAGGGTATATGTTCAGAGTATTCCCAAGCATCAAGGTCCAAAGTAGCTTTACGTGCTCATATCCAAGTGTTCAATCTAAAGTACATCATATCATACACAAAGCATCAAGAACGATGCATAAAAGAAGGGTGCAAGGCCCTCCCAGAACTCCAAGGTTCAAAATAGAACTCACACTAAAACTGTCAAAATCGATTAATCGATCCCCATATCGATTAATCGAATTCTCAAATTTGATTAATCGATCCCAAATCGATTAATCAAAAATCCAAAATCGATTAATCAATCCCAAAATCGATTAATCGGTTTTCCAAAACTCAGACTTTTCCAGCCACTGGAAGTACCCAGTCGAGTAATCGATTCCAAATCGATTAATCGAAAACCAAAAATTGATTAATCGAATTAATTTTGATTAATCGGTTTCATGCTTCAGTCTTCAGATCTGCTTTCTGATAAAAATCGATTAATCAATTCTCAATTCGATTAATCGATTTTGTCAGAAAACAACTTTCTTCGGGCTGTTCATTACGCTTTCTTTTCTTACAAATTTTCCCTTTTTTCTACTTCTTTAATTCGGCCGAGGCGTGACTCTGGCAAGGCCCCTGTGAAGCTTCAGGCCAGACAGATTGGATAGCTCCTCAAGGGTTGGGGTTAGCTCCCGCTTCCCAAAACGGAATACATGAGAATTCACATCCCAAAATGAAGCGGCAGTAAAAAGGAGTTCCCATCGCAGACGAACCTCTAGAAATGAAGTAAGGCGAGATAGCCCAAGGCGCTCCAAGTCGGCGAGCTCATTCTCATTGAAGCTCCCAAACCAGGCTGTTAGAAATTTGGACCCCAAACCCAAGAAAGGTGGTAAATTGGCTTCAGGCCCTCCACGTAAGGGAGGGTTAGAAAGTGGGTCCATGAACGTACAAGGATCTTTTGAGAAGATAAAAATCGATGTATGGTGATGGACCCGCCTTGGAAAAGCAAGAGCAAAAAGAACCGGTCAAAAGGGGCCAAGTCAAACTAAAAAAGGATAAGTTTTGGGCTGCCTCGGGTATATAAGGACCCACAGCTCTCCGGGTTCAGCCTGGCACAACTATTAGTTGCGCTAGCGCATTTTGTCCCCATTTTTGCTTGGCGCAACTAATAGTTGCGCCAAACTAAAGGACCCCCCTCCCAACCCATCTCAGGACCTAACTGAGGGCACTTTCACCATTTTTGTTTTCTATATCTACGATTCCGATCACTAACGGTTTGGGAATTACTTTGTTTATGCGTAGGATTGATCTACATTAAGCCATGCGACTCAAAAAGTCACTTTCTGAGAGCATTTGGCAGACACGTCTTGAAGAGAAATAGATACGAGGCAAGGAAACCATGGCATAAAATCAAAACAAAAGCACTAAAAATATTTTCCAAAAAAAACATATCATCGAAAGTGTCACATCATCCACCCCAAGAAAAACTGTCTAAAGAAAAAGATCCAAGTCCAATCCCGAGAGTACTGAATTTTAAAGGCAGAAACTAAACCCTATTCCTGGCCCAAGCCCTTTGATTTCTAGCGACGGCGAGAAGAGATCTGGAAGGTCTAAATGTCCCCCACCCGAGACCACGCCTGCAAAATCCTACTAAGTAAAGAACGTGACTCCTTAGCATGAGCACACTGTAAGGACAGTCAAAGTCAAGAGTCAGGATCAGTTAAGGGACAAGTGATAATAAAAT
The DNA here is from genome assembly GCA_021018995.1 of Chloranthus sessilifolius. Taxonomy (NCBI): domain Eukaryota; kingdom Viridiplantae; phylum Streptophyta; class Magnoliopsida; order Chloranthales; family Chloranthaceae; genus Chloranthus; species Chloranthus sessilifolius. Next base: position 72,659,717 of record CM037592.1, on the reverse strand, counting down.
GAATGAGAGGAGTACGATAGCAGGGTACTCACCATCTCCACCTCCCTAAGCTCTGCAAGATGACAATGGTACTCTGCATATTCCATGGCTAAGATGAAATCCTACGTTCAGAATGATATAACATTAATTATCAGGGCAATCTTAAAGCATGTACAATAGGAGGCTAAAACGGAAAGATATTGGGCTGTCAGTAGACTTACCCCTGAAACCACCTCAGGAGGAGGGACACGGGCAACCTCAGTAGAAAACCATGCTTGTTGATCCACGCCCATGTAGAGACTCGAAAGGAAGCTGTCATCAAGGCGTCAGAAGGCCCCATAGTCCACGAGTGGATCGCCACCAGGGATACCAGCATGAGAGGTACCTGATGGACCAGCACCCGAGGAGCCCTCGCCCGAGGAACCCACACCAGAAGGGCCAGCACCGGAAGGATCTTCCCCTAACATATCAGCAACACCCGTCCCACCTTCACCATCCACTTAGAAGGAATGAAGGACCGAACTAAAGCATAAAGGGAACTAATACAAGCTAAGAAGAATTACCTGGCCGAGAGGGCCGCCGAACGTAAGAAAATTGGTGCTAGGTACAAAATGCTGTAAGATAAGCCGGTATGGCAGGCACTCGTACCAAAGATGATAGTCCCCGAGTAGATGGAGAGCATGGATAGGAAGCCCATTGTTGAAGAAGGCCGTGGTAAGCTCCTCGATACTCCCAATGGATACCAAACATCTGTCTGAGGGTCCACAGGTATGGCATAATAACCCTGGAATTGGTGCACGACTCACTCCCCTAGATAATAGAATTTGGCCCATGCTCCATAGAAGAGAACGATGCGACAATTGTTAAATAGGTGGGAAGCACCTACAGCTGCTCGGTCCAAGAAGGGGCATGCAAGGTATGGGTCACGGAGGATCTGCCCAAGTCAAAATAAAAAAAGAGGGAATTCAAGCAGTTAGCACATCAGTAAAGGGAGATTCCCGAGCTAAAAACAAACAAAGTTGAATGAGAGTTTTACCTGCTCAGGAACCATCAAGTCGATTTGGGACCTCAGACCCGTCTCCAAGTGCTTTAAACCTACATCACGGTGACGGGCCTGATTCTAGTTGCTGAGGAGGGGATAGGTAAGCACCTCTGAGAAAAGAAGCGGGCACCCAGGGTGAAAGTGATGGTATCCCCATACCTGAAAAGGGGGCATTACATAAGAGCAGGTCAGTAGCGTATATGGATCATTAAAAAAAAATGGCAAATGTAAAGGAATGAGGAATTTCCTCCAGGGCGGCCCAAAATCCAATAGCAGACTTTGAATCCTCGATCGTGACCCGAGACAAATTGTACATCAGCCATGTATACCCTGCCCCTCCCCAATCATACCTGTGGACATCACCCCAGTCGTCCATCATACTCAGCAGGGCTAGGCTGACTCAGCCACCGCTCGCATTAGTGAAAAGGGTCTTACCAAGCAGGACCAAGAGAGTAATGCAGGCTAAGACGATCGCCCGCTCGACCGTGATGTAGAGCACCCTGTCTGGCTGACCCATATCCACTAATTCATCAGGTGTATAAAGTAAGGTCAGCCAAGATATCTTGACCTCGGTGTCATGTATCTACCCGCGAGGAGGATAGGCCCCAATCAATCGAATGATGTCCTCTCGACTCGGCACCACGAGATCGAATATCGGTATCCTCCTATCCTGATGTCAGTAATCATGGCCCAGCTGACGGGTCTCAAAGTCATCTCTGTGTACGGCATGTGAAAGGTCATCGTCTTAGGGTGAAACCGTTCAATCAGGGCTTTCAGGTAGGCAGCGTCGGCCCTCATGGCAGGGCAAGATAGAAATTCTCCGAAGCCCACCTGTGCTAGCAAGACCTTCACCACGGGAGGGACATAGAGGTAGAACTCATGGAAGTCGAGCCACCCGCCACGAAATACAATGTTGGGCAGGTCCTGCACCAAAGAAAATGCGCATCAGACCACAAAGGCAAAGCAAAAACGGCATAATAGAAATAAATTGAACCTCTCTTTTACCTTGGCCGCTATCCCAAAATTTGAAATGTGGGTATGCTGTTGGTGAAGGAGGCCAACCCAGGTAGTCTTGCCTTTCATCTCGAGCCACGGGCCCGCTCTCCGATCTACCCAGATGAACTGCTCCCCCCGCGAGTTGTATACAATCTCGGGCCCCTCCTCGTGGCCCTCCTCGGGAGTATGCTCACCCTCACCCGACATTCCGGGGCAACAAAAAGCAGTCACGTCAGAGCAGATCAATGATAAAGAGCCATGATATTCTATGCTACAAACAGGAGGTAAGTATGCTCACCCTTCTCCTTTCTTTTCACATATTTTCATAAATAAGAGATACACATGCCTAAACGAAAAAAAAGAGATCCCTTTTAGGTTGAAAATGCAAAAAAAAATCTTTTCTTCAGAAAATGACAAAAGAAAAAAAAAATTCCCCTTCCTATATTTGAAAATAAAGTAAGTTAGAATCAAATAAAATCATTTATGTTTCTAAAGAAATAATAAAAAAGGGCCCTTCTTTTTTACAAAAATAAAAAAATCTTCCCTTTATGTCTAGGAAAAACAAAAGCAAAAAAAGGGAGAGAAAGAAATCATCATCATGCTTCTAAACAAAAAAAAATCCTTCTCTTCTCCTTAGGTCCCAAGAAAAAAAAACAAATAGCCATTTCTTCGTGTTCCTAAAAACAAAAAAAACCGAAAACAAAATTTTTTCCTTTACCTTATTCACAAAATATTTTTAATCCTTTACTTTGTTTGTCAAAATAAAAAGTAAAAACCAAAAACAAAAAAATTTCTGTTCACTTTACTTTGCAAATATAAAAAAAAAAACAAAAAAAATCCTTTACTTTACTTACAAAAAATCATAAAAAAAAATCCCGTGCTTTATTTTAATAAAAACAAAAACAAAAAAAATCCTTTACTTCACTTACAAAAAAAATCAGCATAAAAAAAACCTTTGCTTTATTCTAATTAAAACAAAACAAAAAATAGAGAGAAGTCTTGTTTTAGGACTTTCTTTTATAAAACAAAAAAACAGAGAAAAAGTCCTTATGTATTTTTTTTTTTTTAAAAAAAGGGGGGGGGGAAGAGACGAAAAAATATATTTCCTTCTATTCCTAAAAACAAACCCAAACAAAAAAAAACAACAATCTCTTCCCTCTTATGTGCAAAAGCAAGGCCCTTTTTTAATACAAATAACTAAAAATAAAAATAATAAAACCAAGTCCTTAGAACAAAAAAAAAACAAAACAAAAAAGCCTTTTCCTTAGTCGGTTTTCAAAAATATATATGCAAAAAAAAATCATCATCATTCTCCTTAACTTTCAAAAAATAGAAATAAAAAATCATCTCTTTTTCTAATAAAAAAAAAAAATCTTTTTCCCTAAATCAATATTCACAAAAATAATAACCCAAAATCCATTGCTTTATATGCAAAATAAAAAAATAAAAACACAAACAAAAAGCAACGAAAAAAAATCATTCCATATACACAAATAAAAATAACAAAAAATATATATATTAGGCACTAATAAGTCCATGAAATAATAAAATAGGGCATTGTTCATAAAGAATCATCCACACTTCATCAATAAACATGCACACCATAAAAATAAACCATTACTCATAAAAGAATACAAGATCATGATCATATCTACAAGAAAAAGCAAGAAAAATCAAAGAAAATGAGCTTTAATGGTAACTTTTAGAGAGAAAAGGGGTCTTTGATCTAGCGTGTGCCGACGATCAATCCACACAAGTAAAGCGACGGCAATGCGGCACGCGTAGAGGCAATGTAAAGGAACCCTAGGAGGAGTTGGTTTTCGGTTTCAAAGAGGTAGGAGGGGGAGAAAATTTTGAAATAAAGCCCCCAGCTTGAACTCAGGCTGTTTAAATTCCCCCCAGCCAAGCCTGACGCAACTAATAGTTGCGCCAGACAAAATCGTGCCCACCTCTTGCTTGGCGCAACTATTAGTTGCGCCAGGCTATTTGAGGCCCCTAGTGGCCTGGCGCAACTAATAGTTGCACCACTTATGTCGGGTCTCGGGCCTAGTACGGGCCAGATGGGAAGACCGGTCCCCCCACTCTTTTTATTTATTTTGTAACCCCCGACAGATGCATGCGCTCCTAAGGCTGCATTTCGATCATCCTTCAACTTGCCAAGAGAGCCGTGCTAGAATAAAAGTGGACCGAGATCAGTGAACACCCCGATCCTACACAGGAAAATATAAAGAAATATCTAAAAAAATCCCCACAGAGAAGCCGAAAGTATTCACAAGAAAAATCCACATAAAATAATAGCTTTAAAATTCCAAAAAATCACATAAAATAATAACTTCAAAACTCCAAAAAAATCACATATTATAACAGTTGAAAAATTCAAAAACAAATCACACAAAATGATAGAAAAATCAAAAACAGATTTGTATTCCCCACAGAGACGCACAAGCATAAAGCGATAAAATGTCAATGTTTTATCAGCAATGCAGCTGTGCTATATTAAAGTCATGAGTCGGAGGTTCGCCTCGTATCTTTGGATCCTACTTTAAGGTAGGAGCAACGGTGTCGGTCCCAATCAAACAACCAATGTTTTGATCGAGTCAACTCCATTGCTAAATCTTTACGACGAGCGTTCTGTTTTGGATTCATGTAAACTTAAGTGTCTTAAGCTTCAGATTCCCCATTGGAAAAGGTCAATCGTTGGTTGAGACCAACCTGTTGAGAATGAGATTACGTGTCAATCAAATTATGTGAAACCATGCATTCAGAAGGGTTCATTTCCCTTTTTTATTTTATGCAGGCTTAAAACCTGTATGGGCAGCGGTATCCCTATAAAGTTATGCCATGCGTCTGGGTATCCGTATGATGGTTGTTTGTCCCCGTAAATCATACCCGAGCGAGTCCAGGTCGAGGCTTCCATCACCTTTGTTGTTGCTTATTGTCCCTGATGGGTGCATGATTATGCATAGTTAATTGATGTTTATGATTATTGTCAGCAGAGACTAGGATTGGATGTTCCTTTAGGGAGACACTCCAATATTCGATTGAATTTGTTCAAGGTAGTCGAAGCTGGATGCTCTAGGTCATATTAATCTAAGGCATGTTTTCGAAAATGGCACGTCCTCCCAAAAAGTGTTGCGACTTCTATTCGCTCCGCTCGGATAGTCATGCTAAATAAACTTCGGGGTCGATGTGTTCGCCCAAAGACCTCGAACCCTGCTTTCAGTAGGGGCACCCGTGAATAGTCAGATGGGGCCATCTAATGTTCGGTAGGAATGGATGCAAACTGTGGAGCCTTGTGTATGTTTACTTCACGCTTATCTTTGAATGTGGGTTGATTACCCCTCTTACTCATGAAGCTATTGAATTTAAATTTTAAACATCAAATACCTTCAAAATCATCCTGAGAAGCGAATGTCTTTCCCGACTGTAGGGAGTTTGCAACTCATTCCACGTCGGTTATGCCCAGTAATGTCGCTAAGCGCTTGGGAACTGATTACCTCGAGAAACGAATGTTTAGCCTGGCATCCAGGGCTTTCATTTTCTCATCGTGTTACTCATTTGATGTTTGAAGTTTGTTCTGAATACAGCGGACCCATTAGTAATGCCTTGGGCCTCTTCGGATGTCTCTTTTTCTTTGGCATTCGATCATTAGTGATCGGATACCAAAGAGGGGCATCTGTAGACACCCAAATTTGGCCCAAGGCCCGATCGAAACACCTTTTGAGAGACGTGCCATTTTGAGCTATTGATGACATGTATGGAATCTTTATGAATCCCCCTAGAACCCTTAGGAACTAACCCAAACCTTTAGAAATCAATCTCGACCCTTAGAAACCCATTCTGAACCCAAACCTAACCTTATCAGGCAAAGGGTTGAGGAGAGGCACACCAAAACTTGCTATGGCCCTCTATTATGATCAAATCTTATACCATTGAAAAGTAGAGGTCGTCAGCTTTCCAACGGTCTAAGATTCGCCCCAATCGAAGTTGTACATTGAAAGATATGGCGATCCGAACCCGGAGGGCAAGAGGGTAATTTCAAGTGGGCCCCCCTAGGGAATTGGCGCAACTAATAGTTGCGCCATGCTATTTCTCCCCAGAAATGGTCTGGTGCAACTAATAGTTGAGCTAGTGATAATTTTACCTGCCATTTCTCCCAGATTTTAAGCCTGGCACAACTTATAGTTGCGCCACTTTTAAAAGTGGGACCCACCCTCGCGAGGGAACTTCCAAGCACTGTTTACAACTGTTTTACTGTACATTTGCCTGGCACAACTATTAGTTGCACCAGGCATATGAATATTAACCTCTAGATTTTTCCTCGAAAATTATGATTGGGGTTTGACTCGTTGACCAACTTGACCTTTGGGGTGTGTTTTGCTAGTTCTGTTACACCCATTCCCTACCTATTTGCAACCCTTCAAGTGGCTTCCTCACCCCATCATCCACTATTGGAGGACCTGCTCACACATCTCAAGGCTCCAAAGACCTAGGAATCCTTAGATATGAGATTGCCTAATTGCTAAACCCATTTAGCTCTTAAGTGGTCTGCTAATCCACCCATTTCCTATAAATAGAGCCTCCCACCCCTTGGTTTAAGGGTTGAGAAATTTGCTTAAGAGAGAAAGAGCTCAAAGTGAGAAGTTCTTCCTCCCTTCTGTGCACCATTTTCACCCAATTTCCAAAATCTACCAACCTCATTTCAAGCTTGTTCTTGCATCTAAAACCCTTAGCCTTGGTGTGTGTGATCCCCTAGCCTCCCTTCGCTACCTCTTGGCTTCAAGCCTTAGGAGTTAGAACCCCATTTTTCACCATATAAGGCCTTCAAATGCTTATCAAAGTAAGCCACGCAAGGCTCTCCTACGACGCTACAAGGGCCTGAGGGCTCTGGCTCTCCCCTTTCTTCTCCTATCTCTTTCTAGCCCCTCCATCCTCCCGTTTATGCCACTACGTCGCCGACTTTTCGATAGGAACCGAGGGGCACAAATAGGATTCTAACCCCTTTTGGGCAAGAAGAAGCTATTTTCTTTTCTTTTACTTTATTTTATTTTTAGCCATAAGTAGAGACCGCGTTAAGCAGGTTGATCGAGTGCCTAACACCTTTCCGATCGATAACTGAAGCCCCTACCCAAGAGCCTTTGGTGTAGAACGTATTCAGAGTCATATTCTTAGCACTTGGGTGCTCATAAAAATGAACTAGGTTTCCTGGGACACCGAAAGCTCCGGGTGGCAGCTCTATATCTATATTTTTTTGGCAAGTGAGCGCATTGCTGCGACGAGAACGTCACAAATTACACGGTTGCAAAGGATGATTTCTCAGTCTATGGGGATGATTTCAGTCAATGTTTGCGCCACCTCTCCCTTGTGCTTCAAAGATGTGAAGAAACCAATCTGGTTTTGAGTTAGGAGAAGAACCACTTCATGGCCACCCAAGGAATCGTTCTTGGCCATGTGGTGTCCCAGAATGGAATTGAGGTCGATAGAGCAAAAATTGATCTAATTTCACACCTACCTCCACAAAAAACCATCAAATAGGCCAGATCATTCTTAGTTCATGCAAGTTTTTATAGGAGGTTTATCAAGGATTTCAGCAAGATCTCTAAGCCATTATTCCACTTGCTGTGTCAAGATGTGCCTTTTGAGTTTGATGCTTCATACCCACACACCAACAAGCTACGCCTATTCATACCCCTCCTCCATGTTATCAATCTTCTACAGTTGTGGCAACAATTGATGTTGCCACCCAAACTGATTTTGAATATGAAGAGTTGATCCTGGTCCCCACTTCCACATCTACCACCTCTACACAAACAAAACTCCCTGAGCAGGAGTTGTCTCTTTCCCTACCATCCATTTCTTCCCCATCCATCCACCCTGCTACTGAAACTGCACTTGTCTCCCTCTCTGTTAATGATCCATCTAACTGGGCCATTGTATCAGCACATCCAAGTCATGGACCTATAGCACCTACCCTCACTACTCTTATGCATGGCAATCCATATTTGACTAGGGATGTGTATTAGCTGGTCCAATCTATGAGGGACAGTGTACTGCAAACTTGTGAAGATCAGCTAGACCTGATGAAGGTTGTAAATTGAAACAGTTGGAAGCAATTATACTAGCTCATTAGAGGGAGTTGTTTCCCATCCAAGAAAAATTGGACACTGCTGTAACTGTCTATAAATTGTATGAGCAAAGGGCTAACAAAGATGCCTCAAGTAGAAGCTAAAGGCATTAAACTGTAGGTGCCTCAACACCAAAAGGGTAGCACCAAGCAAAAGAAACCTACTTCAAGAATAAAAGCTGGTGCTGCCAAGACTAACAGTGTGAAGAAAGGAAAAGAAAAAGTAGCTAAGTACATTGATCTAGATTCTGATTCAGACGATTTGTAGGAATTTTGTGTTTTTAGGAGTTTTCTATTTTAGTTTTGGTTTTTATTTAGTTATAATTTTGTACACAGTCTTCTCTTGTATCCAATATGTTGTTATAAAATTTTGCTCTCTGTGAATACATGCATATTGTTAGTAAATTTTTACTTTTTTTTCAGCATTATTTTATATTTTTCTTCCTTTTCATACCCTGCTGCCCCTAAATCCACTCTCGGTTGAAACATTGAGGACAATGTTTATATTAGGTTTGGGGGCAGGGTATTCCAATAAAATAGTTAATTATTGTACAATATTATTAGTTAAAATTGAAAGAAATAAAGTAAATTCCCACATAACCATGTGAGAAAGAGGAAAATAAAACTGTTTAGTAGACATTTTAAAACTGAAATCCTTGAAAAATCCAACACTTCCATGAAGCAAACATCAAGAAAACTTTCTCACAATCAGTGCTTAGTAAACCAGAAAGGAGAGAAAAATGTGAGGATATACCCCATGAGTTTAATTAAAGACCATACCTAGTGAGATTTGGGCCTATTAAATTTTCTTTTGAAGATTGTCTTGGCAAATTTTTTCTACTCTAAGGAATGATTGAATCAACATCTTTTCACTAGAAGTTATGCACCCTAAGTTAAAACTGTTGGCAGAACTCATTACACTAAGGATATGATTTAAGGCCTTCATTTAGATAGCTTGAGACTGAAAATACCTACCCATTGAACTGCCCTTTGTAAACACTGTTTGAGCCTTAAAATCTATTTTTCTTTTACAAACACAAGAGTACTAGAACCTAAACCTCATTGACCTGATTCAGCCTTACCCTCACTCTGAGATTTCAAAAGGTAAAGGAGAAGATATTGAAGAAAGTTGAGCTGGGTTCAACATTTGGTGAAAGGAGAAGAGAAGAGATCTATAAAATAGTAGGGTGTCTGTTGTACATATGTGACACTTCATATTAAAAAAGAAAAGAGAAGTCAAAAGAAGTACTTCATCTGAAATATTAAAATGATGAGAAGAAGCTGGCCACTTTGGATCTGAAAAATATAAAAGAAGATGAAGCTAGGATGAAATGAAGAAGGTGAAGTCATGAATCACCTCCTCCCCTTAGTTGATTTCTCAATTTTGAAACCCTTTTTATTCTTTCATTCTTTTTAAACTTCAATCCTAAGCCACATTACAACATATCAAAAAGACCTTATTGATCAAAAGTTAAGTGAACTGTCATGTGGAGATAAGGAGATGTGTAATCTATGGTGAAAAGAAAATGAGGATGTCAGGAATTAGCAGTAATGCCTATGCTCATGCTTGCAGGCCTATTTGAGGTCTGTAATTGATCTTGAGCTGCAGTGATAGTGATACATGTTGGAATTTACTTTTTTTTTTAGTGATAGCCCTAGTGAGGATTGGGTCTGAAATTAAAATTCATTGGGGCAATATTTAAACCTGATTCTTGAATTAATGGCAAGCTTAGCACTGATTCACACACACAATATTCTTTATGTAAGTTGATTGGCTGTGATAAAAATACATGATGATTTAAGTGTTAAACTGTTTGCATTTCTCTTTAAACTCCTCTAAATTTTAAAGAGTAGGGTGTGGAATGATGCTTCATTTGTAGACATCTGACTTGTAATATGTTGCACAAACCTTAGTTGTTATATTGTGAAGTTTGTGGGTATCTTCATTGAAAACCATCAGGCGACTTCACTCCTCCATTAGGGATCACCTAGTGGTTTAAAAGGCTTGATGCATAAGCTAAATGCACCTATGCTCCCAACGAATGTGGAATTTAATTTTTAGACTAATTGTTTAATTCTCCCTTTGCTCGAGGACTAGCAAAGATTAGGTTTGGGGGTATGTTAATCACTGAATTATGCCACTTTCTACCTCCTAACCTAGCCTTTACTAGACTCTGAAGTTGCCTAATAATTAAATTTTGAGTATGGTTTTATAGTAAGCAATAATCTACAGAATGGTGCAGCAATCTATGTAACAAGTGCCAAGAAGAGAGGAATTAGAGTCAATCATTGAAGTTGATGGAAATAAAGATATTAAACCATGGTGGTGCCCACTAAATGGGTTGTTCAACATAAAGGAGTGCTGCAATGAGAGAAATGTGGGACCCATGCTTAAAGGAGTGCTGCAGCAGACTAGACAACCCAGCTGAGAAGCAGAAATCTTAGCTCGAGCAGTCTCGAGTAGATCTGAAACCCTCAGATCTAGCCTATCAAGATGTCTTGAGCAGAATAGACCTCCAAATCATCTTCTCGAACAACTGTCGAGCACAGTTGAGCAGTTCAAAGTATCCTCTCGAGCAGGCTCAAGCAGACAAAGTCCCGCAAGAATTCATCCACTTGAGAAGTCTTTAGACAGAAGCCTATCTTCTTAAGTCCTCTTGAGAAATCTTCAAAATATCCTTCAAGAATCATCCACTCGAGCAGCTATCGAGCAAACCAAGACTTCAACACTCTAACCTATCAAGAAACCTTCAGAAGTATGCCATCCTCTCGAAGCTGAGGCCCCAGCAGATATTTATGGACTACAGGGGCAATTTTGGAACTTCCACAACACATGGGACGCCTGTCTAAGTGTGTATTGCATTCCTAACAGAATGGGGGCAATACTTGGCTGCAATTGAGCGACGTCAGTAGATCCTAACTATTTTGATTCTCCTCCCCTCTGATTGGTCAGAGTAAAAAGTAACTTTTTAGATTGTATAAATACCATGAAAAGAATGCAGAAAGGGGGATCACACCACATGAAAGTTGAGCTTATTTCTAGGGACTAGGTCATCTTTTCCCTTTTATTATTCTTCTCTCCTTAGCTCCATATGTCTGGCTAAATCTTTATAGCAATTAGGGCTAGTTTTATTGTACATTGCTTTGTAATAATATTATGAAGAGCTTGGAGTCTTGCAGAGACTATAGATTTGAGATCTGTATCATTGTAAGTTTCTTTTTGGCATTGAATAGCTGGTTTTAATGTCTCATTTGATTTGTAATCTCTTATGATTTTCATTAGATGTTTATGGATTTTATGCACCTATGGATGCATGAGCTTGTAGTCATACAAATATAGTGTCTGCAGTGGTTTTATTGCTTCATCTTTAACTCTCATGACTGGATTATATCCATGGGATAACCTATGACCATTTTAGTGGACAGGCTATAGCCCTAAGATTAATTCATATATCAAGGTTGAGTTGGATTTTTCTTCCTTGCATTTGTGCTTGTAGCTAAATGAAGGATTACTGCAGATCCAACTCTTGCTTTGTTTTGCATTGTTGTTTATAGTAAAAATTTGTCCCTAACTACATACTTATCCATTTTCTATTTATTTTACCAAACCACTTTCATTCTTCTCTAAATCCCTTTATCCTATTTCTGATTTTTGCATTTATTTTTGTTTTAGTTAGTGACAACCCCAAAAACACCCTCTCTTTTCCCTATTTTATTAAATAAAAATAGATTACGTTTAGAGTTGCCATATCTGTAGCAGTTATGGAGATTTACTACCTTTAGATCCATAACTCCCTACGGCACAACCCTTACTTCATTTAAAACTTGCTGCAACAATCCTGTATCTTGCAGGTGGTGTTTGTGTTCTAATCGCATATTTTTTCATTCTTTATTCCTATCATATTTTGATCACTTTTATAATAAAGAACAACAACACAAAATTGAACCAACAAACCCTCACATGCTTGCTCGAGCAACGACTCTGGCATAAGTCATTTAGGATTAATGAGTATGTTAGTTACGCTCATGAGATGTATAGATGTATGTGCGAGAATAATACTAAGATATGGTATGTTACGATTTATGTTAAGGTACGTTAGGATATGAGTGTCTAGATCATGGTCCTATATTTATGTTATGATATGAGCTCTATGATATGCACTTGGCTTTGCCATTCTTTTTTTCAGATTTCACTGTTATATTGTATTTATCACTCACGTGATGCACTCACAATGCACCTGAGTAGAATGGGGCGGATTGTTGGTATATCCACTGAGATTTACGTGACTAGGTAAACTCATCCCATGAAAAACTAGCAGTTACAGGTGATTACATTGGTGGAGTTGACGTCGTCTATTCTGATCCGATTGGTACTGATTTCATTAACTCCGTGGACGCTGAGTATCAGGAGCCTTGGGAGGGCGACGTACCTGGTTATTAGGAGGACTTCTGTGATAGCCCGAATTTCCTTACCACAAAACCCATGCTGTCAAATCACACATGCGATTTGGAGTACAATTATACTATGGTATCGAAGTGCTTAAATCACTTCCTGACAGCTCAATCTTTCCTCACATTAAATAATAGGAAGGATCAGGTCAGCTGTGATTGGTAAGGTTAAAAAAGTGCGGAAGAAAAGTATGCAAAGCGAAAATAGAGCTATAACAAAAAACAAAATGGCAACATAAACCCAAAAAAGTCATCATACACATATATCCAAAAACTATACATCTACTGGTCAAGGCCGACCTTCACCTAAACAGTGGAAACAAAATTTATACAATTGTTTTCAGTTTAACATACTACTGTACCGTTTAACAAAACTCAGAACTCTCCAAGATCTCAACCAAACCAATTGAGGAAAGAACTCGTCTGGCAATTCTTCCATGTCCTAGGGATTGTAATCTGGGTCCTCCTCTTGCTCCGGATTCCTCTGAATATCAATCCCTACAATTGCGACGTACAGTCAAGGAATGTGCTATAGTCCAAGCTCAATAGGGAAAAACATTGCTAAACTACCTTTTAACATTCTTATTCATGATCTTGATGCATACATAAGGCAATTTAAAAGAAACAGAGACATTTAGCTATAGTGTCAAAATAGTTCATATCATGAATGTAAATAATCATGCTTAAAGTAATGCATATCAGATCAAGAAAAACGTAATGAGAACTTGGAAATAATTTTAGGGAGCAATTCATAAGAACTTATATCAAGAAATCAAACGATGTCAAAATTTCAAGCCCGTGAGCTATGGTAACAGGGTCACTTGAACCGAGATGTCAAGCCCCTGAGCTACATTAACAGGGTCACTTGAGCCAAGAAATTAAGCCCCTGAGCTACGTTAACAGGGTCACTTGAATCGAAACGTCCAGCCCCTGAGCAATGTTAACAGTGCCATTTTAACAGAGAGGTCAAGCCCGTGAGCTACGTTAATAGGGTTACTTGAGCCTAGACATAATAGAGATACAAATTGAACACGTACAAAAGACAGATAGCAATGATATATTTCGTATCTAGAATTTTAAACGTATTGGATCAAATGCAATAATATAACAAGATGTTGATTACAAAAGCCATGTAAATCATGTATAGAAATCAAATTCATAACCTTCAAAGCATGTAAAGAATTTTATGTTAGCATTTCTAGAAAATGTCATATATTTAGAATTAGCATCAGTGACACGAATTCGAGAAAAACAAGTAATCGGGCAAGGGTTCTTCCCTACCTTAATGTCAAAAACTCGCAAATAAAATCACATGATTCAAGGCAAATTCCTCAATTCTTCCTCGCATTCTGTTAAGTAATCAAAAATATCAATTTTTACCTCTTAACCTAGCGTTTACTACTCCTTGGAGTCATCTTATAAACCTCTTTTGAGTGTGTTTTGTAGTTAGTAATAAAAATGCAGCTTAGTACAACAGTCCACTTATTTGAAGGCCAAAGAAGAGAGTTTTAAAGCCATACCTTGAAGCAGATGCAAGAACAGAGGATACCCCATGGCAGTATACACCTTAGTGATCATTTTTGTAGCCTAAGTGTGCACTAGAAGTCAAACAGATGAAAGAAGAGTGGACCCATCCAGAGGAGACTATTGTAGCAGTTTGTGCACAGCAGCAGCTATGCATAGAAGAAGTCTCACACAGCTGAAAGGAAACTCGCAAGGCTCTCGCACAGTTCAATTTAGCCTAAGAAGACTCCTCACATAGCTCTCGCTAAGCTCTCGTGTAGTGCACTACAGCTGACTTAGAACTCGCGCACAACTCGCGCAGCGCAATAGGAGAGAGACGCCCATAATATTTTCTCGCGATGATCTCACAATGATCTCGCACGCCTCCAAGACAGGACCATGCATGCGAGAGGTGCAGCCCATCCTGGCAATCAATCTCGCATAGCTCAAACTCATCCTTGTGACAGCCTGGCGAGATGCAATGCAACCCAGCGAGAGCCTCGTGACTCGAGCCATCTAGAGAACCATCTGCGTGAGCTACACTGCTCAATGCAAAAGAGACCTCGTGAAGGTCATTCAACTATAATATCAACCACGTGACAGCTTCGCGAGAGGCCAAAATATAGCTCTCATCCATGCGAAGCTCAGGATCCCCACTTCTCACTCCATACACAAGACTCTTTGGGGATTTCGCAACTTCTAGGGCACACATCCTGAGGTTCTCATTGATTTCACACATCCCAAGGCATCCAAGGGTCACCATTGGGCCACGTCTTCAAGCAGAAATTAGAGTTTTCCCTTCTGTGCTCCTATTGGCCAAGGCAGTAAGAGACTAGTGTATATAAGCTATAATGTTTAAGCAGAAACATCATCTTGTCCTAAACCTAATTTGGCTGAGAGCTTGGGTCAGATTAGGGTTAGGATTAAGTCATCTTCTTCATTTTTCTTCCCTCCTAAGCTCAGCTTTTGTTGGCTAAGTCCACTTTGTAAATAGCTAGGTTAGTTCAATTTTGCAAGGGATTTTGTATAAATTTTGGGAGCTATTCTGATTTACTCTGCACAGATTGTTGTCTTGAGGGCATGATTGTAAGTCACTTTTACGCAATAAAATGCCATTTTCATAGTTTGATTGAATCCTTATTTATCTGTGTTTTTGACATAAATCAATTTGAATTTGATGCTCCCATTGTTGTTTGAGCTTGTAGCCTTACAACAATTGTGATAGCAGCAGTTTACCTGTTCTATCTCAGCCATCTATGATTTGGATTACCCCTGGGATAGCCTGTGACCATTTAAGTGGACAGATTATAGCCCTAAGGCTGGTTCAAATTACGTATCTGAGATAGACTCTTCTTCTCTGCACTTGAGCTTGTAGCTTTGTGAGAGATTGTTACAGAGACAAGCCACCCTCTGTTTTACATTTCCATCACCAAGATCTTAGATATGATCTTGTGTAGAGATTGTAGAGTTATGAGCTGAGTCATTGCAGGCCTTTTGTAGCAAGGACCAACTGATTTTAGATCCCCAAACAGCTTATGAATGACTATGGTTTTCACTGGTTTTTCAAGAGCTGTTTGCTCCTATCAATGTATGTGCTTGTAGCCTTACAAATATAGTGTCTGTAATGATGTTCATGTTCTGATTTGGTCCATTTGATTGGAGGAAATTCCTTGGATAGTCTGTGACCATTTAAGTGGACAAGCGATAGCCTTAAGATCAATCCATTCTCTTGGATCAAGTAGGTTTTCTGATTTAATTTTTGTGATTTGATCCTCTCCCTTGGATAGTCTATAACCATTTAAGTAGACAAATTATAGCCTTAAGAGACCAGTTTAAATCACCAGGGTTCAGTTGGATTCCCCTACCTTGCAGATGTGCTTGTAACCATCTAAAGGATTACTACAAAGACAGTTCAAGTTCTGACTTGCATGACTGATGTGACCTTAACTGCATACTTCTCACCATTTTATTTTTGTTATTTTACCACACCATCAACCTTCTTTAAAATCCTTTCTCATAGCATAGGACTGCATTTTATTTCTTAGTTTAGTTTTACTTTTAGTTGTGACACCCCAAAACACTCCCTTTATTTTGGATTGCCATATCTATAGCCAGATCTGGAGGCCTACTAAGTAACCCCTTCTGAGTTCTAGATTAATTTTCCTGTGGGACAAACTCTTACTTACTTTAAAACTTTCTACAACAGGCCCTGTATCATGCTGGCAATACTTTGTGCTAAAATCCATCCCATCTATTTTATTTTCTGATGTAGTTTAACCATCCATTTTGCAATAAATTCTGCCAGCATAATATAGACAAGCTTTTGGCGCTACTGCCAGGGATCTTGATCTAATTAGTAGACCTGAGTGTAGTTTTTTTTAGTATACTATATTTATTTGTAGCAGTATCTATTTTTTGATTTTAAATAAAAAGTTCTACTGATTTTTGTATTGGCTTTTGCAAAATTGGACAGCAAAAAAAGGGAAAAGCATGCACTGCAGCTAGAGCTTAGCTATCTCTGGTTTGCATTTCTTTCCCCTTAGATCTCAGTACCATTTTTGTTGTATTGACTTTCAATAGCTCAGTAGTATTGGTTAGCAGTTATTTTTGTTTATAAATTCTTTAAGTGTGCTATCTGTGTGTTCTTTACTTACTGTGTGTGTGCATGCTAGGGAGGAGGTCCCTCAACCCTGATTTAGAACCTCCAAATCCTGATATTGGGAGGACCCTTAGACCTACGAACACCACACAAGCCCTTGTTGTGGATACTGAGCTTGTAGTAGAGATGGGTGAGCAACATAGAACATTAAAGGAATTCAATGTACCAAGGGTATATACCTCCCCTTTCTACATTGTTTTCCCTACTATTCAAGGCCACCAGGGTGATCCATCATTCAAATGCTACCTTCATTTCATGGGCTTAATAAAAATGACCCATATAAGTGCATTAATGAGTTCTTGTCTTTGTGCACTACATTCAATATTGCTGGCTTGGGAGAGGAAGCCACCAAACTGAGGCACTTTCCTTTTTCATTAAAGGATAGAGCCAAAACTTTGCTTTCCATGCTCCCACCAAACAACATACAGTCATGAAATGACCTCCAAAGCTAATTTTTGGCTAAATTTTTCCCAATGTTAAATACTAGCCAGTTGACGAAGAGCATAATTTTCTTTGTTCAATTCCCAACTGAGGACTTTCATCAAGCTTGGGAAAGGTTTAAGGAACTTTTGAAACAATGTTTCCACCACCAAATTCTTAAGTGGCAGCATGTTCAGAGCTTCTACCATGGAATTGATCCTAAGAGCCAGGATATGATGGATGCCTCATGTGGGGGTACTTACCTCTAAAAGACTACTAATGAGGCATGGGAGTTGTTTGATGTTATAAGTGAAAATTCCATACAACAGGAGTCTTCGTCCCGAAACGACATTGAGATTCCTACTAAAGTGCGGAAAGAGGTCAGCTCTAAAGGAAGAATGTATGAAGTGTGCCCAGTGATTTGGAGAGGAAGGTGGACAGCCTGAGCCTCAAATTTGATAAATTGATGGGTGGGTTCTGATCTAGGTCGCACATGTGAAAGAGGCATGTCTGATATGCCAGTCCCCCACACATTCACTTGAGGACTGTCCATCAGCCAACCAATATCCTGAATTGGTCTTGGAACATGCCAATGTTTTCCAATCATATAGGCAGCAACCTGCTGGGTATCAATAGAGAAATTACCCCAATTTGAGGTGGAGACAAGACACATACCAGCAGCCCCAGCAGCAGCAGCTGGCATTACCTGACAGACCACAACCACAGTTTCAGCAGGACTATGCACCAAGACAGATCCTCCAGCAATTTGCCCCACAGCCTAACCAATTGGCACTACCCCCACATAGCCTAGAATCCCCTCCTTTGAAGAACCAGTTTTGTCATCACTATAAAACATGAGTTTTTATCACAAACTATGAACTCTCACAATCAAACCATAAAAAAGAAAGGGTTACCAGCTAGGCCAAATTTCAAATGCATTGGCTAGAAGAGAGGAGGCTAGGTTACCCAGTGAACTTTTAGCCAACCATAAGGGTCAATTATGATTGGAGAGGGCTCCTCAACTCATGAGGAGGCTAAGGCAGTCACTACCCTAAGGAGTGGTAGGGTGGTTGACAATTAGGTTGGCAGGGAGGCAAAGGATAAAAATGAAGAAAATGTGAGTGAAGAACAAGAAATGAACTTATCCCTTGCTGTGGAGCGCCAGGAACAAAATAAAGGGGCAGATTTTGAGCCCCAACAAGAAGCAATAAATGAAAAAAAAAATAATAATAAATAAATTGATCATGATCTAGCTAGGCATGCAGTTGTGATACCAATAGTACCCTTGCTACCATTTTCTCATGACCTTAAAAGCCCTTCTTTCGATAAGGAGAATGCCCAGATGGAGGAAATGCTGGAGACCTTCAAGCAGGTCAAGATTAATTTACCCTTGCTTGATGCCATCAAATAGGTCCCTGCCTATGCTAAATTCTTAAAGTACCTTTGTACACATAAGAGGAAAGCAAGAGTTCAATTGTCCAAGAAGGTTTTTACTACAGAGCAAGTGGAATCTGTGATGTCTATAGGCACACCTGCAAAACTGCAAGACTGAGGGGTACCTATGATCCCCTCTGTAGTTGGAGACCACACTATAAGTAGAGCTCTCTTAGACTTGGGGGGTCAATGTCAACCTGCTGCCATATTTAGTATAAGAGGACGTAGGTTTGGGAGAGCTGAAACCAACTCTAATTGTGCTCCAACTGGCTGACAGGTCTAAGAGAAGGCCTTTCGATGTGGTTGAGGATGTTTTAGTCGGGGTGGATAAGTTCTACTATCCTGTTGATTTCTTGGTTTTGGACATGAAACCTTGTAAAAGTAAAACCCCAATTCATGTCATCTTGGGTACGCCATTCTTGGCCACTACCAATGCCTGCATTCAATGTAGGTCTAGGGTGATGGAGGTAACCTTTAGGAATATGAAGGCTCAATTAAATGTGTATAATATTCCCAAGTAACCTCAGCCGAACATTTAGGACTGCTGTGCAATGGATGTATTAGAGGACCTTGTAGAAGAAGAGTTATCCAATCTGTCGGATTGGGATTGTGAGAACCTAGAGACTATTTAGAGTAAGGTTGAGAAGGAGGCCCAAATTTTCATAACTGAAAATAGCATCACATCAGAGTCTTCAGGGGGTCTAGTGCAACATTCCAGCGGAAACCCACGTTGTTGCCCCTGCCTCAAACCTTCAAGGCACCTATATTGCCTTCCATTGAGAGCCCACCTGATTTGCAGCTTAAACAGCTGCTAGACACATTAAAGTATGCCTTTTTAGGATGGGACAAAAAGCTTTCAGTGATTATCTCTTTCTATCTTACTAGTGAGCAGGAAGAGGAATTATTAAGAAGCACAAAAGGGCAATAGGTTGGACAATAGCTGATTTAGGGGGGATTGATCTCTTAGTTTGCATGCACAAAATATACCTAGAAGAGGGTTCAAAACCCTCTAAGGAGATGCAAAGGAAATTAAATCCTCACATGCAAGAGGTGGTCTTAAAAGAAATAGTAAAATTGTTAGATGCAGGGGTAATCTATCCCATTTCAGATTTAGAATGGGTGTCACCTATTCAGGTGGTCCTCAAAAAGTCAAGCATAATAGTTGTCACTTCTGATTCTAGGGAGTTGATGCCAACCAAGGAGACCACTGGTTGGAGAGTTTGTATTGATTATAAGAAGCTCAACTCTAAAACTAGAAAAGACCACTTCCCTCTCCCCTTCATTGACCAAATTCTAGACAAATTGGTTGGGAAAGCATACTACTACTTTCTTGATGGATACTCTGGTTTTAACCAAATACCTGTGTACCCTCAAGACCAATAGAAAACCACATTCACTTGTCCATTTGTCACTTTTGCATATATAAGAATGTCATTTGGACTGTGCAATGCCCCAGCCAAATTTGAGAGATACATGTATTCTATTTTCTAAGACATGATTGACAAGTTTTTGGAAATCTTTATGGATGATTTCTCAATTTTTGGGGATAGTTTTAATCACTGCTTGAACACCTCAGTCTAGTGTTGCAAAGATGTGAAGAGACCAACTTGGTCTGAAGCTGAGAAAAGAGTCACTTCACAGTAACACAAGGAATTGTGTTAGGCCATGTGGTTTCCCACAAAAGCATTGAGGTTGATAGAGCCAAAGTTGACTTAATCTCCTACTTGCCCCCACCAAAAATTGTCAAACAGATCAGGTCTTTCCTTGGGCACTGTTAAGACCTGAAAAGTACAACTTTCCACCCCTTAACTTAATCTCTGTTAGACCCTTAATCATTTAATAAAAGTGTTTTAAGCATGTTCTGTAGGTAAAAAGCAGCAGCTGCCAATAAACCCCTAACCATGCCAAGAAGCTCACTTTTACCCTAGAACTACCTCAGCAGAATGAAGGATGAACCCAGACAGAGAGTTGGCTGAAGCATAGGCACATCCAAGTAGAAATAAATCAAGAAGAATGCCTCACGCAATTGTCGCAGGGTTCAATTGAGCCAGAGATAATGCCTTCGCGCAGTTGTCGCGGTCATCTGGAGGAAGCATAACAACTGGTCACACAGTTTGCGCACCATTCTCACACGATTTTGTGCCAGAAAGAATTGAAAAGTAGGCTTCACGAGGTCCTCGCGAGGCTCAGTATAAAGCATTCACGCAGTCTCGAGCAGCTCAAAAGAAGAACCGTTAAGCTTCGCTCGACTCACTCAGAAGAGAGCTTCAGGTATTCCTGCACACAGCTATCGCACAGTGGTCGTGAGATATAAACCTTCAAAGAAATGCTCGCGTCCCAGAAACTCATGAACACTGCTTCTTCACGAGGATCTCTCGCGAGATTCACCAAGGGAAGAACCGTACGAGCAATCCCCGCGCCATTCAAAGCTGAAAGAGAAATCTCGCGATAGCCATTTGAATTCCGCGATGACTAAAATGCCAATCCCGCGACTGCATGAATTTCAAGTCAATTCAACCCCGCGACGCCAATTCTACCACGCGAAAAGATCTGAAATTTTTTCTACCCAGCGATGATCGAATTCTAAACTTCTCCCCACTTCTGTAAGGGCAATCCGAGAATCTTCAGCAATTAGGGCACGCACTCCAATGCTTTAATCTCTATGCACACGTCCCGAGGCATCCATGGGACAAGAATGGACTATAATTATATTAAGAAATTAGGGTTTTCCTAACCCTAATTGGAGGGGAATCCGACTGCTATAAAAGCCTAAGCCTAGCTTAGGTTTGAGGATCGATCATTTTTGAGACTTAACTTCTGTGCTCCTTCTCCAAAAAAAACCAAGTGTAGAATTACAGTAGGCTAAGGTTAGGGTTTAGGAGTTTTCTTCTTTTTCCTTTTTTTTCTTTCTCTCCATAGTCCAGCATTTGCTGGCTATGCCTTTTGTATGATTATCTGGTGTAGATTTTAATGGAGTTTTGTAATAGGATTTATAGCATGTTTGGGATGATGTTCTTGTTTTGAGTTATTCTGTACAAGGCTGCTGCCTTGAGATCCTCCATTGCTAAGTTGTATCGTAAGCAATGGAGGATTGTTTTTAATGTTTTATTTAGATCTAAGTGATTTGTGTGTCCAGGTTAGGCACATTGCAGGATTTCCCCCACCACAGGATCCACTAAATCGGAATCCCCATGGGAGCTTGAGCTAGTAGCCTTGTGAACATGGTGGCGGCAGCAATGCTTTTGTTCAGTCTTAGACCTTTGTGAGGAGGATAGCCTCTGTGGATAGTCTGTGACCATTCAAGCGGACAACTTATAACCCTAGGGTGAAGCCAATCTACAGACCTAAGGCAGATTCTTCTTCTCTGCACTTGTGCTTGTAGCCCTGTGAGAGATTGTGCAGAGACAGACTCCCCTATATTTGTATAGATCCACCATCAGATTGCATATTTGATTTGGCTATAGAGATTGTAGGCTTGTGACTGGATCACTGCAGACTTTCAAAAGCAGTGACCAGCCATGCTTAAAAGCTAGTACTCAAACTCTTGCTGGTGCTGTGTGTCTAGGCTCGTGCACTTTGTAGGCCTAGCCCCACACACAGAACTTTAGAGGATGAGGTTCCTATGGATTCTTGAGCTTGTAGCCTGGATGAAGTAGTGCCTATAATGATAAGCTTGTTCTGATCCATCTCTGCATTGTGGTTCCCCTATTGGATAGTCTGTGACCATTTAAATGGACAGGTTATGGCCTTAAGGGACTGGATCATGGCACAGGGGTGAGTTGGATTCTTTCTCCTCTTTGGTGATAATGTGGCCATTGGACAGGATTTCTATAGGAGCAGATCTAAGTCTGAGTTATAAGACCCTTCAGATTACTTCTCACCCTTTTATATTTATTTTCTCACTCCATCTTCTTTCTTAACCCTTTCTGTAGTTTAGACATTAAGTTACCTTAGAATTTAGATTATAGTGACCCTAAATCCCCTTCCATTTAGGATTGCTAGATCGGTAGTCAGATCTGGAGAGCCTACTAAGGATAGCTCCCTTGGAATTTTAGATCAACTTCCCTGTGGGACAAACTCTTACTTATCAAAACTTGCTACAACAGGCCCTGTATCTTGCAGGACTGTGCATATTTTAGGTTTGTTGCTCTGTAATCCTCACTCTACCTTTCACTCATTTTTCATTTACCCTATTCTTATCACTGTCTTCAATAAAGTCCGTAGCAAGCACTCAAAATACACCAACATGCATGCAGGATTCTATAGAAGGTTCATCAAGAACTTCAGTAGAATTGCTAAACCTCTGTGCCACCTGCTCTGTTAGGATGTGCAATTTGATTTTTTTACTGAGTGCCTTGAGGCATTTGAGGTCTTAAAGAAATGCCTAACCTCTGCCCCTGTGATTCAAGCCCCAAACTATTCTCTCCCATTTGAGTTGATGTGTGATGTATCAGACTTGGATATAGGTGTTGTCCTAGGATAGAGAAAAGATAAGCTGCCATCTGTGGTATACTATGCTACCAAAACCTTGGCAGAAGCTTAGCTTAATTACACCACAACTAAGAAGGAGCTTTTGACAGTTATTTTTACTGTGAATAAATTCAGGCCTTACCTACTTGGGTCTAAAGTTTTTTGTATTCACTGACCACTCAGCTCTCAAGTACCTACTAGCCAAGAAAGATGCCAAGCCTAGATTGATCAGATGGATCCTCCTATTGCCGGAGTTTAATCTTGAGATTAAAGACAAAAAGGGACTAGAAAATGTGGTGGTTGATCACATGTCTAGGATTTTAGTCGATGAATGTGCTGCTACACCTGTTTGAGATGTTTTCCCTGATGAGCAGTTGTTTGCTATTCAGTCTATTCTGTCTTGGTTTGCTAATATTGTTAACTAATTGGTTGTTGAAAAGATCCCTCCACATTGGTCCAAAATGGGCAAGGACTTATTCTTCTCACAAGTCAAGTACTTTTTCTGGGAGGATCCATGCCTATATAAGTAATGTGCAAATCAGATTATAAGGAAGTGTATCCTTGAGAGTGACATCCCCAGTATTCTAAGCATGTGCCATGAAAATGCCTGTGGGGGTCACTTCAGTGGGAAGAAGACAGCGGCTAAGGTGTGGTTTTACTGGCCTTCCTTGTTTAAGGATGCCTATGCACATTGCAAGGCCTGTGTTAGATGTCAAAGGATGGGTGGCTTGTCAAGAAGAAATTCAATGCCACTACAACCCATCCTTGTTGTAGACTTGTTTGATATTTGGGGAGTTGATTTTATGGATCCTTCCCTCCTTCAAATGGTTACAATTTTATCCTTCTAGCTATGGACTATGTTCCCAAATGGGTTAAAGTTGCTGCCACAAGGACCAATGACCACAAAGTTGTCTTGAAATTCATTAAATAAAATATCTTCTGCAGATTTGGTACCCCTAGAGCCATCATCAGTGATGAGGGCAGCCACTTTTGTAATAGATACTTCGAGAGCTTGCTCAAGAAGTATGCTATTACTAACAGGATTGCAACTCCCTACCACCCGTAGACCAGTGGGCAAGTTAAAATCTCGAATAGGGAGATTAAGTACATCTTGGAGAAGATAGTGAGGACATATAGAAAAGATTGGGCTGTGAAGCTGATTGATGCATTGTGGGCCTATAGGACTGCCTATAAGACCCTAATAGGAATGTCCCCTTTCAGATTAGTCTATGGCAAGGCTTGTCATCTGCCAATAGAGTTGGAACACAAGGCCTATTAGGCCATTAAGAGTCTAAACATGGATCTAACATCTGCTGGTGTACACAAGAAGCTGTAATTGTCAGAGTTAGAGGAGCTGAGATTAGAAGCTTATGCCAACTCTAGGATCTATAAGGAGAGAGCTAAGGAATTCTTTGACAAGGGGTTGTTGAGGAAGGACTATAAGGATGGTGCAAAGGTATAGTTATTCAACTCCAAATTAAAGTTTTTTCTAGGGAAGTTGAAATCCAGATGGGATGAACCTTTCACTGTGATCCATGCATCCCAATCTGGTGCTGTGGAGATCATGGACCCCACTTCTGGGAAGATCATGAAAGCGAATGGTCAAATGCTTAAAATTTGTATAGAAAGCTCTATAGAGTCTCTTGAGACCATCCACCTTCAAGAACCTCCCACTCAAAAGTGATCCACAACCTTCTACACTTTGTAAACTATTTGTTTTGTGTGTTGCTAAATTTTTGTCATTTATTATGTTGAATTTCTTTTTGTGTGCTATTAAATTTATTTGAATGTTTAAGAGTTGGAGAACCTGAATCTAGGTTAATGAGTATGCTTCTAGTGTCGTTTGTGCATACACTATACCTACTAGGTGAACTATGTTTGTTGCTAACCATCACCCTGAATTTGCTATGATTTAAATTCATTGGACGCTAACTATGAAAAGGGCATGAGTCTAATTGATGTTAAATAGATGAGATGTGCCAGGAATATGGTGCTGGTGCACCATGGTAGTGTGCAAGATAGTTTAAATGTACATACCAGTAGGTCGGAACTGGGAAGCAGTCAATTTAGCCTTGTCGTGAAGCTCAGGCGACTGTGCGAGCAGTTGACAAGGCAAATTCAGCCTCCTCGCGTGGCTAATTAAATCTCGCGAGCTGCAGTTCAAGTAGACATGAGGTGCTCACGAGGCTTTGATGTGCAAATCTTATCTTCGCGAGAGCCTCGTGAGCATACGGCCTGAAGAATGAACAATAATGAGCCTCGCGTGTTCTTAGCAAATATTATAGCTCGCGAAGCTCATTTTCAATTGTACGACAAGTGCTTCCCAGGCTTATTTTTGCTAGCGAGGCTCAACTCCTTCAATCCAATCTTTGCGTCAACCTTACGAGAGCCTCACGAAGCATGGGTTTCCTTCATTTAAACCCTGCAAGATGCTTCTTCTTCATTTTATCTCTTTGCCCTAACTTTTAGAGCGAACCACAGACCGGTCATTCCCATTCTGTTACCTGCACTGCCCATTCTGCCCTAGCACTTACACCCTACTCTTGTTACTTTGCTCCACGTCAACTTTCGATCATTTTGCACCAGACAAAGTACAAATCGGTTCACTGTGCAAAGTCTGAGTTAAAACCCTAGCTTTCAGAGGTTAACTATTTATTTCCTCAAGCTGTGAATTCAATTTGAATTTTCTCTGGTATACTGTGTGATTTTGTGAGAGGAATTCGTGTGCTAAACCCTAGAGGTTTTTTTAGGTATGTAGGTTTTGTGTTCCAAGCCCTAGAACCTTAGGATTCTATGCCATGGCTGATAAAACTCCCTTTGTGGAGAACCTTGAAGATCTATTGAACCCCCCACCTACAGCAATCCCCACAACAATAAGAAAATCAATGAGGAATGTTGAGGCATCCACTGTGGAGGGGGCTGATGCCTCAGTACCCCAACCTGAGAATCCCAAAATGAAGGATGCCCCAAAGAAAAGAGCAAGAACAGTCATTTTAAGCCCTAAAAAGTCTAAGAAACAGAAGAAAGGCAAAGAGGTTGTCCCTGAGTTTAACCCATTGACAACCCCCAATGAGTTTATGGCTGTCATTAAATTGGAGCCTGAGACTATTTTTGATAAGACATATTTTGAGAAGCAGCCCCAGGCTGCCCCATCAATCGAATTTTTGTCAAAGGCTTCTTTGTTACCATTGCTCAGGCACCCATTGGAGTTAACCTTTCCTAGGTTAGTCCAACTTTAGTATCAGAACATAAGGGTGATAGAGGATGAGAATGGACACCCAATATTCTTAATCCTGATTGATGAATGTGAGATGTTGGCGGGTCCCTCAAAATCTGCCAAAGTCTTAGGCATACCAGCTGCTTATAACTAAGAGAGTACTCTTGGAGCTCCCCTGACTGCCTCTATCATTGAGATTACAAAGAGGATAACACAAGAGAAGAAGGCATCAGGAGACTCCATCAAGAGGGAAAATTTGGAGCCAAGCTTACTATTCATGGATGGAGTGTTGAGGAAGAATGTGTTCTGCTTTGGGCACCAGCAGATGAGGAGGGCCCAAATAACAGATGTAATTTATTCATTCTCGAGGGACATTACTTTGAAGCTTCCGAACTGATATTTGAGGGGATGAGGGACATTCATGAGAAGGTGTAAAAGAAGCAAAAACCTCATGCCATTCCTTGTAGCAGGCTGATCACTGGTCTACTAAAAGAAGGGGGATATCAGTTTAAGATGGGGAACCAATAGAGACATTGCCCCTATTCAGTTTGGAAAGAAGTTATGGGGGATTAGCCTGATAATGGTGAAGAAGAAGAAAGAGAAGGAGAAAGAGGTAGCCCCCACCATTCAAGAAGTTGTAGCTACTGTTGTTGCAGCTGTTGTTGTTCCTACTACTACTCCTACTGATGCCCCTCCTACTGCCAGCTCTGCTCCACCTACTACACCTACTTCTGTTGCTACTATTCCACCTACCACCAGCCATATACCAGTATCTCCTCCACTGCCTAGCCAACCCACCATTCCCTTCCTTACATTTATCACAATCCCCATCCACAGCACCACCATTTCTACCTCACCCCCTACCATATTACCCACCCCTATCCCTGTGCCAGCCACTACTGATCCCACATTTCCTACCACATTACCCACCCCTATCCCTGTGCTAGCCACTACTAAACCCACATTCCCTTTCACATTACCCACTCCACCCATTACCCAAAAATATACCAAGAAGAAACCCTCTACATAACCCACAATAGCCACTGAACCTCTCCAACCCATTACCCTACTAGACCTCACACTACAACCTATTCCAAGCCCGGCCCCATTCTCTTAACCCAACTTATACTAACCTTGGAACCCATTGACATTGACCAACCCACTACCTCTACGCCCATTGAACTTGACACCTTAGACCTCTTTGACCAGTCCATTCACTTTTTCTCCTCCCATAACATAGACCCATACACCACTGAGGGATACTCAGTCATGATGAACTCCATTTTTGAGGACATTAGGTATGAGTTCACCCCTCTCCCTGACTCTCCACGGCCTACCCATTTCACCCCTGACCCACCTTCCCTACCACCAACCTAATTCCACCATGCCCCAACCACACCTTTCCAACCCATCCTAACCATCCCATCCACAGTACCCACCATTCCAGATCTCTTATCCCAAATACTTACCCTACTTGCCTCCCTCCAAACCCAACTCCTAACCAATACCGAAAACTAGGCTGTCATACAAAATTGCCTCTAATTAATTCAAATCAACCTAAAGACCTTTACCCCACCAACCCAGCCACCTTTATCATCACCTATACCAATTTCTACCCCCCCTTCCCCACCTCAACTCCTACCATTAGTGGTGACAGAAACAACTACCACTCAAACTGAACCTGAACCTGTGGAGTTGCTCCTTATTCAATCCTCTCTAACATTTACCTCCACACAAACTCATTTTGAGGTAGAGGAACAACCCCTCCTTTTCCCTATCCTTACCTATGCTTTTAGCCAAACTGATGAAGAGGAGCCAATCAGCCCACCCACCTTCACCTCTACTCACACCCAGACTAAGCTGACTGAGGGGCAGTTGGCACCCACTCTTCCACATCCATCAGCTGTCCCATCACCCTCCTCCATTGTCCTAGTATTTTCAAATACCATGCCCCCATTTTCCACCCTCCAAAGAGTCATGGAGGACAACCCCTATATCATAAGGGATGTGATCAGAGGAATGGCCGAGATCAACAATGCCATCAAGCAATTAATCCTAGATCAGATTGCACAGTTGCAGCTGGACCACATAGTGGAGAAGAGGAACTAAGAACAGTTATTGTTGAAAACCCTCACATTATATGAAGAGAAGATGAAGAAATTTGAAATATTGGGAAGACTGGTTGAGATACTTAAAAAATCCTTCTCAGTAGTACACCCAACCTCATCAGCTGGGGTGTCAGTCAATGAGCCTACCATGCAGAAGGACGCACCAGGCCATAGAAGCCAGCTACCAAGAGGACAATGGTTGGTGCTGCCAAAATAGAAAATGTGAAGAAGGAAACTTTTAAAGAGAAGTATAAAAAAATAGCAGAAGATTATGGATGGGCACCAATTACTCTATCTAGCTCAGATTCAGATTAGGTTTTAGTTTGTCAGTTGCACTTAGGTCTTAGTTTCTATTTTTACACATGTATAAATTTCATTTTTAGTCTCTTCTATACTATTTTTATTAATGTTAATTTCTCTTTTGTCTCCTTTTTTTTATTGTACTTTTACTTGTCTTCTTTTCTGCATGTTATTTTATTATTTTTTGAGTGTTATTTTATGATTGTACCCTGCTATCCCTGTGGGCTTACTCTTTTAAATACTGATGACACTATTCCTCATAGTTTTGGGGGTGTGGTAGGGTAAGCCAATGGAATAGTTAACTTAAGTGCAGAAGTATTAAGTGAGTAAGAAATAAATAGAGTAAAGTTCACCTAAAAAATTTTTAAAATGAAGAAACTTAAATTGATGCAAAGCTTCTTAACACTAAAATCATTAAAAATTCAATACTGCCATGAGGTGAACGTCAAGAATTTTTTTTTCTAGTACTTAGTGAATTAGTGAGGAGAGAAAAAGGTGAGGACATGCCTAAGAATTCAATTGAAGACCATACCTAGTGAGATTTGGGCTTACAAAAAAAATTCTTCTTAAAGAGTGTCTTTGGCAAATCTTTTCTGCTCTAAGGTATGGCTGATTCAACCCCTTTTCACTAGAAGTTAGACAACTCCAATTTGAAACTTTTGGCAGCATGCAGAACACTGAGGAGGTGATCAAGGCCTTCATTTGGACAACCTGAGCCTAAAAGTACCAACCCATTGAAACTGCCCTTTTGCATACACTTTTTGAGCCTTCAAATCATTTTTTCTTCAAGATACACCAGATACCTGCACCTCGACTTGTAGACCCGATTCAACCTTACCCTCACTCTAAGAATTTAAAAGGTAAAGGAGAAGGAGATGAATGTGGGCAAGCTGAGTGTAACATTTGGTGAATGGAAAAGAGAAGTAATATATGAACAGAAGTGTAGCAGTGGTTCTGTTGTAGAACTTCATGAAAATAAAATGAAAAAGAGAAGTCAAGAGTATACCTTCATCTGAAAATTGGGAAGAAGAAGAGAAGTTGGCCACTTTGAATTTGAAAAATATCAATAAAGATGAAGTATGTTGAATTCAAGAAGGTGAAGTCATGAATCACCTCCTACACTTGCTAATTTCTAAGTTTTTGAATCCCATTTTTCCCTTCTATTCTTTAGAAACCTCAACCGTAAGCCGCATTGCAACCCATGTAAAAGCCCTTGTTGATCCAAAGTGAAGTGAGCTATCATGTAGAGATAAGGAGCTGCATGATCTATGGTGAGAAGTAGATTATGCCAGAGATTAGGAGCAAATACCTATGCTCATGCTTGCAGACCCATTTGGGGTCTGGAACTGTTCTTGAGCTTATGTGAAATGAAACACCCTTTAAAGTCATTTGTGAGAGGAAACCATGGTGAGCATTGGGTCAGAGATTGAACTTATTGAGCATTGTCTGAACCTAATTTTTGAACCATTGGTAAGCTTACTACTGGTTTGCACATTGTGTTTCTTGATGACAGCTGAGTGGTTTGATGAGTATACATGCATGATTTTGGTGTTAACTATTGGCATTAAATGACTTTGAACTTCTCAAATTTGAAAGATTAAAAGTGGACTAATACTCTATTTGTTAAAAATTTATTTAATCATGATTGCACTTCTGTTAACTATTTTATTGAGAAGTTTGTGGGTGCCTTCACTAAAAAGCTTGATACATAAGCTAAATGCAACCATGCGGCCTATGAAAGTGGCATTTAAATTTTTAGAGTAGTTGTTTAAATTCTGCTTTGCTCGAGGACGAGCAAAGATGAGGTTTGGGGGTGTGTTAAGTACTAAAAAATACTATTTTTCACCTCTTAACCTAGCCTTTACTACTCCTTGGAGCCATCTAATAAACCTCTTTTGAGTGTGTTTTGCAGTTAGTAATAAAATACGCTTTAGGACAACACCATTTGGAGGCCAAAGAAGAGAGTTTTAAAGCCAAGCCTTGAAGTAGATGCAAGAACAGAGAATACGTCATGGTAGTATACACCTTAGTGATCATTTTATAGCCCAACTGTACACTAGAAGTCAAACAGATGAAAGAAGAGTGGACCCATGCAGAGGAGACTATTACAGTAGTCTATGCACAGCAGCAACTATGCATAGAGGAAGTCTCGCATAGCTGAAAGGAAACTCGGAAGGCTCTCGCGCAGTTCAATTTAGCCTGAGAAACCTCCTCCCGCAGCTCTCGCGCAGTGCACTACAGCTGACTTAGAACTCGTGCACAACTCGCACAGCTCAAGAGGAGAGAGACGCCCAAATTATTTTCTCATGAGGATCCCGTGAAGACCTTGTGCGCCTCCAAGACAGGGCCAGACACGCGAGAGGTGCAGCGCAACTTGGCGATCAATCCCGCACTGCTCAAACTCATCCTCACGACAGCCTGGCAAGACGTAATGCAGCCCAACGAGAGCCTCGCGACTCGAGCCATCTGGAGAACCATCTGTGTGAGCAATGCTGCTCAATACAAAAAAGACCTCGTGAAGGTCATTCAACTGCAATACCAACCATGGGATAGATTTACGAGAGGCTAAAATGTAGCTCCCATCTGTGCAAAGCTCGAGATCCGCACTTCTCAGTCCATACACCGAGACACTTTAGGGATTTGCCAACTTCTAGGGCATATCCCGAGGTTCTCATCGATTCCACACATCCCGAGGCATCTAAGGATCACCATTGGGCCACTATTGTCAGTTATTTCTCCAGTGTGAAAATAAACAAAGATGGATTCAGCACATCTGAAAGAAATCAAGACCTGCAAGATACAGGGCCTGTTGTAGCAAGTTTTAATAAGTAAGAGTTTGCCCCACAGGGAAAAATGGTCTAAAGCTCCAAGGGAGCCATCTTTAGTAGGCCCTCCAACTGACTACAGATCTAGCAATCCTAAATCGAAGGGAATTTAAGGTCACTATTGTTTAAATCCTATGGTAACCTAATGCCTAAACTACAAAAATGGTTGAGAAGAATGATGGAGTGTGAGAAAATAACTATAAAAAGGGTGAGAAGTAAGCTATTAGGTACAGATCTAATGGGTTTTATAACTCAGACTCAGATCTGCTACTATAGAAGTCCTGTCCAATGGCTACATTATCACCACAGAGGAGAAAGGATCCAACTCACCCCTGTGCCATGATCCAATCCCTTATGGCTATAACCTGTCCACTAAAATGGTCACAGACTATCCAATAGGGGAACCACAGTCCATAGATGGGTCAGAACATGTTTATCATTGTAGGCACTACTTCATCCAGGCTATCAGCTCAAGAATCCATAGGAACCTCAACCTCGAAAGTTCTGTGTCTGGGGCATAGGCCTGCATATGTGCACTAGCCTGGACACACAGGACCAGCAAGAGTTCGAGTACTAGCTTTAGATCTAGCTGTTCATAGCTTTAGAGAGACAGCAGTGATCCAGTCACAAGCCTACAATCTCTACAGTCAGATCAGATCTGCCATCTGATGGTGGGTCTATACAAATACAGGGGAGTCTATCTCTGCACAATCTCTCACGGGGCTACAACCACAAGTGTAGAGAAGAAGAATCTGTCTTAGATCTGTGGAATGGCCTCACCCTAGGGCTATAACCTGTCCACTTAAATGGCCACAGACTATCCACAGAGGCTATCCTCCTCACAGAGGTCTAAGACAGAACAAGTAGATTACTGCCACCACCATGTTCACGAGGCTACTAGCTCAGGCTCCCATGGGGATTCAGATTTAGTGGATCCTATGGTGGGGCATAGGCCTGCATATGTGCACTAGCCTGGACACATAGGTCACTTGGATATGAGTAAACCCTTAAAAAGAATCCTCCATTGCTTACAATAAAACTTAGCAATGGAGGATCTCAAGGCAGCAGCCTTGTACAGAACAACCCTCAAACACCAATCTCGTACATGTATAACATTCTATTATAAAACTTGATTAATACTATTCCAAATAGACATACAAAGGCATAGCCAGCAAGTGCTGGGCTATGGAGAGAAGAAAAAAAGGAAAAAGATGTTGCCTAAACCCTAACCTTAGCCTACTGGAACTCTACAGCCGATTCAAGAAGATAGGAGGAATTCAACCCTCACTTTTTTTAAACCTAAACTAGGCTTAGGTTTATATAGCAGTCGACTATGAGAGCATTAGGGTTAGGAAAACCCTAATTATAACGATGCAAATGTGGCCCATTTCTATTCCTTGAATGCCTCGGGGCATGTGCACGAAGATTGGAGCATTGGAGTGCGTGCCCTAGTTGATGGAAGTTCCTAGACTGCCCCTCCAGAAGTGGGGGAAAGTTAAGATCCCAAGCCTCGCTAGGTAGCAATGGTTTTTAGGTCTTGTCGTGTGATAGAGTGGTCGTCATGGGATTGAATTGACTTGAAGCTCCTGCAATCGCGGGATAGATAGTTTGGTCATCGCGGGAATGCTCTGGTCATCGCGGGATTGAACTTTCCATTTAAGTGGCGTTGGAATCATGCGTGCAGTTTGTTCCTTAGTGAATCTCACGGGGATCCCCGCGAAGAAGCAAATGCATCGACCTCTGGATTGCGCTAGCAGTCCCCTAAAGATCTGCATCTCGCTGCCACTGCTCGACAGCTGCGCATAGAAGTGCCTGGAGCTCTCTCTCCTCAGCTTGTCTGAGTGAATCGTGCGAGGATTAAATGCCCCTCTCTTGAGCTGCGCGAGACTACGTGAGCACTTACAACTGAGCCTCGCGAGAACTGTGCAAAGTCTACTTCTCGAGCCCTTCTGTCATTAATCTGAGTGAGAATAGCGCGAGCAATTGGTGTGCTGCCTTGAGAAGCTTGCGACAACTGCGCGAAACATTTTTCTCTGAATCACTTGAACCTTGCGACATCTACGCGAGGCTCATTTCTTGATTTGTTGCTGTTGTGCTTTGCCTATGCTGCAGCCAAGTTCTCTGTCTGGGTCCAACTTCTTTTCTTCTGAGGAACTTTTGGGGCCCACTTGGGCGTTCAATGTGTACATCCAGGTGTGTTCTACCTGGTATTTCTTTCCTCTGTGAATG
Source organism: Chloranthus sessilifolius (assembly GCA_021018995.1). Classification (NCBI taxonomy): domain Eukaryota; kingdom Viridiplantae; phylum Streptophyta; class Magnoliopsida; order Chloranthales; family Chloranthaceae; genus Chloranthus; species Chloranthus sessilifolius. Next base: position 72,625,962 of record CM037592.1, on the reverse strand, counting down.
GGTTACTAGTTGCTTGGAGTTCTGGTGTAAAAGTAGGCTTTTTAGCAGGGTTAGGGCCTTATCTACAGCTACTACTTATTACCTAAAAAATGGTTTTAACACACATTTATTAAATGACTAAGGGTCTAACAGAGGTTAAGTTAAGGGGTGAAAAGTGGTACTTTTCAGGTCTTAACACACCCCCAAACCTAATCTTTGCTAGTCCCTTAGCAAAGCTTTAACTAAACATTTACACCTTAATTAAATGCCACTTTCGTAGGGATCACGAGTACATTTAGCATATGTACCAAGCCTTTTAAACCCCTAGGTGATCCCTAGTGGAGGAGTGAAGTCTCCTTAGGGTTTTCAGTGAAGATACCCACAAACTTCACTATTAAAATAGTTAAAAGTGGTACAGTCAATGACAAAATAAATTTCAATGAATAAAGTATCAATCCACATCTCTTTAGAATTCAGAGGAAATTGCAGCAGTAATGCAGGCCATTTAAAACTCAAAATTTTTTAGCATGTGTTTGCATTTCCACCAATCATTTTTCATTAGAAATTCAATGTGCACATATCAGTACCAAGCTTGCCTTAAATTCGAAAATCAGGTTGGATACAACCCCAATGAAGTTATAAGTCAAACCCAATTCTCACCAGGGCTATCTCTCAACAATGAATATCTAGGGGTGCTCACATTTAAAGCAGCTCAAGAGCAGTTACAGACCCCAAATGGGCCTGCAAGCATGAGCATAGGTAAAGCTTCTAATTTCTGACATCTTCATGACTTTTCACCATAGGTTAGGCACTCCCTCATCTCCACCTGACACCTCATTTCTCTTAGGATCAACAAGGTCTTTTGATGGGCTATAATGTGGCTTATGGGTGAGGTTTGTAAAGAATAAAAAGATAGAATGGATCAAAATTGAGAAATCAGCAAGATAGGAGGTGACTCATGACTTCATAACCTTCATTTTAGCACTACTTCATCTTCCTTGACATTTTTCGGATTCAAAGTGGCCAACTTCTTCTCTTCTTTTCAAATTATTTTTTTTTTCCTATTATATAATGAACTGCCACACAAATACCACCAACACACTGTTGTTCATAGGTTACTTTTCTTCTCCTTCTACCAAATGTTGGACCACTCTCACTACCTTCAACTCCTCTTTTACCTCCTGAATTATCAGAGTGAGGGTAAGGTTGAATCAGGTCATGAGGTTAAGGTGCAAGTACTCCAGTGTTTGTTAAAGAAAAATAGGACTTTTTGAGGCTCAAAGAGTGTATGCAAAAGGGCAGTTTTAAAATGTTGGGCTTTCAGGCCCAAACTATCCAAATGAGGGCCTTGAATCATTTCCTTAGTGTCATGAGTGCTGTCAACCAGTTTTGATTTGGAGGTGCCTAACTTCTAGAAAAAAGTACTGAGTCAATCAAACCTTAGAGCAGAAAAAATACCAAAAATACTCTTCAACAGAAATTGATGGGCCCAAATCTCACTAGATATGGTCCTCTTTTTAAACTCGTGGAGTGTATTTTCACCTTTTTCTCTCCTCTTAGGTTTACTAGGTACTAATTTAAAATTTCTGATGTTAGTTTCATGGTGGTGCTAAGATTTTAAAATTTTCAGTTTCGAAATGTCTGCAAGAATTTTTTTAATTTTCCACAAATTTCCTCATTAAGCAAGTTAGGTGGAAATTGACTTTATTCATCCCAATTACACCACCACTATTGCACTAATGTTAACTATTCTATTGGCAGACCTACCCTGCCACACCCCTAAACCATGAGGAGCAGTGTCCTCACTGGTTCAAAGGTCAGAAAGTGCAGGGTAATAGTCATGAACAAGGATTAAATATACACAGACAATATACACAAAGCAATGTACAATTTTGAATTACAAGTACAAGAAAAGAAGTGCAAAGGAAAGAAAAGCCTAACTATAATCTAGTTTAAGAGGAGGAGGAGTTAGAATCTGAATCTGTGAACCAGTCCCAGCCCATCTGTTGTGCATGTTTCCTAAGTTCAGCTTTGTTCTCAGAACTGAGCTTCGACTTGGTTCTGTCTGTGAGAGCTTTGTTCTTTTTCTACTTTGTTTGCTTCCCAGTTGGACCCTTTTTCTTTGGCTACCTTGGTTTCTTTAGTTGGGCTGGTGGGTGCTTCATGGTTAGAGCTTTTGGTGCCCTCACCCTCATTTTTCTAGTCTTGGGTTTAGGAGAGATCATAGGGGATTTTCCTTTTTCTTGATCAAGGGGGACTACTGGGCACTTCCCATTTTCTGGCGGGCCATGTGGTTGTGCCTCCTCAGACTGGGCAGTTGGCTCTTTGCTAATTTTGATAGAGGATGTTGTGGAAGCAGTCCTCTTAGAAGTGAATTTTCTCTGTTTAGGATAAGTTTGCTCAGTAGGAGGTGATGAAGGAGGGGCAGCAGGGGTATGGGTATGTTCAGGCTCAGGTTTGGGAATGAGGGGAGAGAGGAAGGGAGGCGTCACTGCAATGACCAATTCAGCTTCCAAAGAGGCTATCTTGATTTGGGCTTGCTGGAGGTCATTTTGGTGGATTTCCTTGTGGATTTAGAGGATTTCTTGGGCATTGCGGAGTCTTTTTTTGAACATTCTGGCTTTCATCCTCTCCACATTTGTATTTTCCGTTTTCAGCTCCACATTCATTTGTTGCCAAGCTGCCTTCTTTTTCTCCTTCTCAAAGGCATCCAAAATGTTTGCCCACCCAAGTGAAATACCCAGTAATTTAGCTCTGTGGGCAATCTCTAATTCACTAATCTGCTATAGCAGAGCGGTCTCTATGGATTGCCTAAGTTGGGCCATGCCTTTCAGGACATCCCTCCTAAGGTAGGGATTGTCTCTCATTGCATGGAGGAGGGTGAGGTAGGGAGGGATGTAATAGGAGTGGTTGGGTACTATAGGAAAAGAAGAAGCTGAAGGAGCAAAATGTGATTGGTCCTGGAGGGTGAAGTGGTGTTTTCATTGGTTAAGTCTAGTTGTTTGGGGAGGGAAAAAAGTTCTGGGTCTATTTGGGTGGGTTTGTCAGTGAATGTTGGAGGGGGGAGTATAAGAGGTTGGATTGAAGGCAATGGGGGGAAAGAAAATGAGGTAGGCTCACTAGGAGTAGGTGGTGTTGGGGAAGGGAAAAAGGGAATGGTGAAAGGTATGAAAGGGAATGGTTGGGTTGTGGAGTCAGGGCTGGAAGGGGAAAGGATCAGTGGGGTTTGATGGGATTGTTGAGGGATGGGTTGGTTTGTCAATGTCTGAAGTATGGATTTGATGGTTGTGATTGTTGTTTACATCTGGTCCTGTGTTTGTGTTGTTGTGGACAGTTGTGATTGAATGTCATGGATGAGGGAGAGGATATGTGTTAGTGTGTCTGAGTTGGGTGGTGGAGATTATGTAGAAGATGGAACAGGTTGAAAAGGGGAGGAAGGGGCATGATGAAAAGTGGAAGGAGGAGGAGATTTGGGTTCTGGTGAGTGATGCGGTGACATATTTGGGGAATCTGGGAGGGGGGTGTAGTGGATGGGCATGGTATCAAGGAAAGTAGCCATAAAGGCTTGGAATCTGGTGGTTGTGTTAAGATGGAGGTCTATGTTTGTGAGTGGGGATGTAGTAGGAATGGCTTGAGTGGTGTCTTGGTCAATGTGAGGTGTGTCAGTGGGGATAAAAGGGATTGTGTGTGGGGGTAGGGACATGATGGAGGTTGTGTCAGTGGTTTTCTTTTTCTTGTATGAGATTAGTGGAGGGCTGTCAGGATTTTTTGAAGATGATGGGGGTATTGGGGCTGTGTATTGAGGTAGGTTAGGGGAAGGTGTGGGGCTAACATGGGGGGTGATGTCCTCCCAGGTACCAATCACAAGAAAAGGGTGTGTGGGCATGGACAATGAAGACAAAGGAGAGTGAGATGGAGTAGGGGAAGGGAAATGGGATGTAGTGGAGGAAGGGAGAGATGTTGATGGTGTAATGGGATGGGATGTTGTCAGGGGATCCTACCGTAAAAGGTGGGGTGGATGTGGGGACTGCTGCAGTAGTGGTAGTAACAGGATCTTGAACCACCTCTTTGGTAGCAGGGGTGGGCCTTATAACTGCTGCCTCGTCTGATTGCTTGGGAGCAGCCTGAGCCGCAACCTTCTTCTTCTTCTGGGTTTCCATCAGGCTCCTGCTGATTCCCCATTACCTCTTAGTCAAAGTTGTAGGGGTGAGGGTGGTAGTCTCCTCTCCTCTTGGTATCTTGTACCCCCCCCTCAAAAGCAATTTGGTGATGACTCTGGCATAGGGGAGTGTGTGTGGCTTCTTTTTTTGCCCTAGTTTCTCCACTAAGTCCTTCATTGCTTCGAAAATCAACTAGGTTGCATGAAAGCCATGGCCCAGAGAGAAAGAGTAAACAAAGATCGCGCAATAGGAGTCCTCTCTCTTCATGGCACAGCAAGAGATGTTCTTTCTCAGGACCTAATCAATGAAAAGGAGTCTAGGCTCCAACTCTCTTCTTCTTATGGAATCCCCTGAGGCCTTTAATCCTCTAGTAAGAGCCCTCGCAATGGTATCAATTGAGGCACTCAGGGGAGAGTCATATCCACAGCTAGTGTCAAATGCAGCTGGGATGCCCAATACTTCCGCAATCAGCTTGGGATTAATTAACATATTGAAATCATCAATCAGCACGAGGAAGCCTGGTTGTCCATCTTGGTCCTTGGTGACCCTGATGTGCTGATAAAAGAGTTGCACTAGCCTAGGGTAGGCTAGTGCTGGAATTCCTTTCATCAAGGGTGTCAGACTAGCCTTGCTCATAAATTCAATGGCAGAGGCAGAGAGTGGCTCCGTCTCGAAGAAGGGCAGGTCGAAAGCTGTTTCAAGCTCCAAGGGGATTGAAGCCATGAGCTCAGAGGGTGTAGAAAAATTAGGGGTTGGCTCCTCCACCTAAACCACTTCCTTCCCCTTTTTCGGTGCCTTAGAAGCCTTGACCTTCTTAGGAGTGGGCTCAACAGGGGCCTTATCCCTGGTCATTTTCTTTGGTGCACTCTTAGGGGCCATTATGAAGTCTCCATTCTGAGATAATACTTTTAAAGATGAAAAAGGGAGACTGAGATCTGATTGCTTACCCTAGAATCGTAGGGTTTTGTTCGATCTAACACAAAGTGAACCACGAGATCTCCGAGCAGAGGGCTACTAATGGGGATGATGTTAAGAACAAATCCCTAAGATCCTGGTGTGAATAATGGGTTGTAAAATGGACGTTGGAGGAGAGAGGGAGAAGAGAGCCGGAAGCTAGGGTTTCGCTAGCTGGATAAGAGAGAATATTGAAAAAGGAGACAATCGCGGGTTTGGAATGCTTATCTCTGAGCTTGGAATGCTTTGGAGATATATGGTCGCAGGATGGGAAATGGAATCTAGCAACGGTATAAATTGCAACTTTGATTGCGCGAGAGGCTCTCAGGGTTTACCTTGGAGCTCGCGACAGCTAGTGAAGTATTCCATTTATATTGCGCGAGAGCCTCCCAGGGCTCATTTTGGACCCCGCAACAGCAAAGCATTAAACAGAGAGCACGCTCTCTTCATTCTGCCATTTACATTTGAGCTATGGCTGGATCCTAGGTATAACTCACCACCAGGGGCACCCCCAGACACTTTAAAATGGCCTCCCACTTATAGCATCAAACATTCAAGCATAGTCATCAAAAATCATTATACAAATAGCATGCATTCAATAAAAATCCATCAACTCAAGAGGAGTAATTATCAAACTAAGCATAAAAAAAAATCAGACCAGATGGATTTGGACTCAAGTGAGGCCACTAAAATTTCCTATAAAATTTGAAAAAAAGAAGGCAGTACAAACCTAATAAAACCAAAGTACATATAATACAACAATGACACATCTGCGGATCAGTTTAATGAAGGGTCCCCTTGAAAGTGAATGGTGTCCATAGGTTCAACAGGTTTTTCTAAACAAGGCTTAAGCCTCTGACCATTCACCTTCAAGGTTTTCCCAAACTTGGGATCCTTAATTTCGACAGCACCAGATGGGGAAACATTCATGACAATATAGGGGCCTTCCCATCTGGATTTCAGTTTACCAGAAAAAAATTTAAGTTTGGAGATAAACAACCAAACCTTACCACCAGCCATGAAGCTCCTTCTCAACAAACCCTTGTCAAAGAAAGCCTTGGACCTTTCCTTGTATATCCGGGCATTGGCATATGCATCCATCCTCAGCTCATCCAGTTCTGACAGTTGTAGTGACCTGTGATGACCAGCAGAAGTTAGGTTTAGATTTAATTTTTTTATGGCCCAATAGGCACTGTGTTCTAACTCTACTGGGAGATGGCAAGCCTTGCCATAAACCAGTCTGAATGGGGACATCCCAATGGGAGTCTTATAAGCAGTCCTATACGCCCATAATGCATCATTTAGCTTATCAACTCAGTCCTTTCTATTAGTCCTCACTGTCTTCTCAAGGATGTGCTTGATCTCCCTATTAGAAATTTCAACTTGCTCACTGGTTTGCGGGTGGTAGGGAGTAGCAATCCTATGGGTGACAGAATATTTCTTGAGCAAGCTCTCAAAATTTCTGTTGGAGAAATGGCTACCCCCATCACTAATAATGGCTCTAGGGGTGCTAAATCTTGAGAAGATATTCTGCTTTACAAATTTTAGGACTACTTGATGATCATTGATTCTTGTGGCAATAGCTTCTACCCATTTTGAAACATAATCCACTGCCACTAAGATGAAATGATAACCATTTGAAGGAGGAAAGGGGCCCATAAAGTCAATAGCCCAGACATCAAACAGTTCCACAACAAGGATGGGCTTCAAATGCATTGAGTTTCTTTTGGACAGCCCTCCTAATTTTTGACATCTCTCACATGTCCTTTAGTGTGTATTGGCATCTTTGAATAAAGAAGGCCAATAGAGCCCACACTGCAAGATCTTGTCAGCTATTTTTCTTCCACTAAAGTGGCCCCCACAGGCATTTCATGGCACATGGCCAGAATACTGGGGACAACACTTTCTGGAACACATTTCGGATGATTTGGTATGCACAGTATTTGTATAAGCAAGGTTCCTCCCAAAAAAAGAGTTTGATCTGTGAGAAGAACAGGTCTTTGTCCATTTTGATCCAATGGACAGGAATCTTGCCTACAACTAAATAATTTACAATGTGTGCATACCAAGGAACCAAGGATTGGATGGCAAACAATTGCTCATCCGGGAAAACATCATTTGTAGGGTCATCAACACATTTTTCCAACACATTTCTAGAGAAGTGGTCAGCCACCACATTTTCCACACCCTTTTTATCCTTGATTTCAATGTCAAACTCCTGTAATAGGAGTATCCATCTACTCAGCCTGGGCTTAGCATCTTTCTTAGACAATAGGTATTTTAATGCTGAGTGGTCTGTGAAGATTACAATTTTAGACCCAAGTAAGTAAGGTCTAAATTTGTCAACAGCAAAAACCACTGCCAAAAGCTCTTTCTCAGTTGTGGTGTAATTCAGCTGAGCTTCAGCAAGTGGTTTGCTGACATAAGCAATGACCACTGGCAGCTTATCTTTCCTTTGGCCCAAAACAGCACCTATTAGCAAGTCGGATTCATCACACATCAACTCAAAGGGTAGTGGATAGTTAGGTGTTTGGAGTACAGGGGTAGAGGTGAGGCATATCTTCAAAGCTTCAAAAGCCTTAAGACATTCAGCAAAAAAATCAAAGGGCACATCCTGGCAAAGCAGGTGGCACAATGGTTTAGTAATTTTGCTAAAGTCTTTAATGAACCTCTTATAGAATCCTGCATGTCCAAGGAAAGATCTGATTTATTTGGCTGTTCTTGGAGGGGGCAAATTTGTAATGTGGTCAACTTTTGCCTTATCTACCTCAATCCCTTCTCTAGAGACTACATGGCCCAACACAATACCTTGTATTACCATGAAGTGGCTCTTTTCCCAACTTAAGACCATATTGGTCTCCTCACATCATTGTAAGAGCAGGTGGAGGTGTTGCAGACATTGGCCAAAACTATCCCCATATACAGAGAAATCATCCATAAAGATTTCCAAGAACTTATCAATCATATCAGAGAATATGAGATACATACACCTCTTGAAGGTGGTTGGTGCATTACACAGCCCAAAAGGCATCCTTCGAAAAGCAAATGTGCCAAAAGGGAAAGTAAATATAGTTTTCTCTTGGTCGTGAGGGTGCACTGGGATCTGATTGTACCCTGAGTACCCATCAAGAAAGCAATAAAAAGCTTTTCCAGCCAACTTATCCAGATTTTGATCTATGAAGGGGAGAGGGAATTGGTCTTTTCTGGTTTTAAAGTTGAGCTTCCGCTAATCTATGTAAACCCTCCAGCCAGTGGTCTCCCTGGCTGGTCTCAGCTCTCCAGACTCAGTTGTAATGACTGTTATGCCAAATTTCTTGGGCACCACTTGGATAGGCACCACCCATTCAGAACCAGAAATGGGGTAAATTACCCCAACATCTAACAATTTAATAATCTCTTTGAGGACCACTTCCTACATTTGAGGATTCAATTTCCTCTGCATTTCCCGAGAGGGTACTGAGCCCTTCTCTAAATGGATCTTGTGCATACATATTGATGCATCTATCCCTCCGAGATCCGCAATGGTCCAGCCAATTGCCTTTTTGTGCTTCCTCAAGACTCTTAGTAATTCTTCCTCTTGCTCATTGGTAACAGAGGATGAGATAATTACAGTAAGTTTTTCACCTTTCTCAAGGAAGGCATATTTCAATATTTTTGGAAGCTTCTTGAGATCCAGATCAGGGGCTTGTTGGGTGGATGGCAAGATTGGTTCTTTGTTGGTTTGAGGAAGAGGCAGCAATGTAAGTTTCCAAATGGAATGTTACACTAAGCCCACAGAAGACTTCAATGTGGTCATGTCTTCTATCATAACAGCTGGGCTTTCTTCCTCTACCATGTCCCAAAATTCAACTAAACTTTTGACAATGTTGCCTCAATCCAGTAGAGTGGGCAATTCTTCTTCAATAACTTCCTCTAGTACATCCACTGCAAAGCTTTTCTCATTGTCCAACTGAGGGTACTTTGCACTGTTGTACACATTCAGTTTAACCTTCATGTGTCCAAAAGTTACCTCCATAATCCCTGACCTGCATTGAATGCAGGCATTGGCAGTGGCCAAGAATGGCCTGCCCAAAATAACAGGTATAGGGGTTATACTCTTGTTGCAGCCCATGTCTAAAACCAGGAAGTCTGCAGGGTAAAAGAGCTTGTCCACCCCTACTAAGACATCCTCAACCACTCCCATAGGTCTCCTTTCAGACCTATCTACCATTAACAGCACAATGGGGGTGGGTTTTAGCTCCCCCATACCTAGCTGCTGATACACACTGTATGGCAGCAGATTTACACTGGCTCCAAGGTCTAGAAGGGCCCTTCCAATTGTGTGGTCTCCAATTATGTAGCGGATAGTGAGTATCCCCAGGTCTTGCAACTTCTTTGATATTGTTATGTTTAATACAGAATTAACTGTATCAGTTGCAAAGACCTTTCTGGACAAATAGCCTCTAGCTTTTCTTTTCTGGGTACAAATGTCTTTCAGAAATTTGGCATAGGCTGGGACCTGTCTAATTGCATCAAGCAGGGGCAAATTAATTTTTACTTACTTAAAGGTCTCCATCATTTCCCCCATCTATGCATTCCCCTTATCAAAAGGGGCTGGGCCACTCAAAGCTTGAGACAATGGCAACTGAGGTACTGCTGGTTCCTCAGCTGCAAGCCTATGACTAAACTTTTGTTTTTTTCTTTTTTCATCTTTTATTTCCTGTTGAGGCTTAACTACAGCCTCATTATTTTTCTCTTGTTGCAGGGTAGCAGGCAACTCTTGGCTCGGTGCTCTAACATATTCTTTTTCACATTCATTCAAAAATTCTTTGGAAATGACCTCTCCTTATTCCTTTCTAACCTAGTTGTCCACCAGCCTGCCAGACCTTAGGGTTGTGATGGCATTAGCTCCCTCCAAACTTAAGGAACTTTCTCCAATCAAATATTGGCCCTTAGGGTTGGCAACTGGCTGGCTTGGCAACCTGCCCTCCTCTCTTTTGGCCAAGGCATTGGATATTTGGCCTAGCTGCTCTTCCATTTTTTTTATGCTTTGACTGTAAGAGTTCACAGTCTGAGTCAAGGTTCCAAGGTTTTGCAATGAGGTCAGCACCTGATCCTCAAAAGAAGCATTTCGGGGCTGAGGTGGGAGAACAACCAACTGATTTTACTGTTGGGGTAGCTGTTGATGCTGGAAATTTGACCTTAGGGCATATCCCTGGTTAAATTGTTGTTGTGGCCTTTGAGGTAAGACCAACATCTGTTGTGGCACATGTAATTATCTTGTCTCCACCTCAAATTTGGGTGATCCCTCGACTAGTAATAAACATTTTGGTGCTGGTATCCAAATGGCTGCTTGTTGTAGCCAACAAATTGTTGCTGGCCAAATGATTGGGCAGCAGCAACTTGTTTCATCGCATACTCAGGATATTGCCCTACAGATGGGCACTCTTCCACTGTGTGTTGTGGAGATTAGCATATCAGACATGCCTCCATCACCTGTGCAGCCCATCTGGGTTGCACCACAGTCAATCGTTTATTAAACTTATCAGAAAGATTGGCCATCTGCATTTGCAGGTCATTGTTCCCAATTACTTCATACATCTTTCCTTTGGAAATTACAGCTAGTCCCATTTTAGAAGAAGGCTCATGAACAGTTCTTGACAAGGATATCTTTTGGAAAGCATTTTCACTGATGACCTCGAACAACTCCCATTCCTCATTAGTTGTTTTGTGCATGTAAGTTCCACCACAAGAGGCATCTACCATGTCTCTGCTTTTCTCATCAATCCCATTGTAAAAGCTCTGGACAAGCTGCCAGTCAGGGATCTTGTGGTGAGGACATTGTTTGAGTATCTCCTTGAATCTGTCCCATGCTTGATTAAAATCTTCAGTTGGGGATTGGGCAAAAGCAAGTATTACTTTCCTCAACTTTCTAGTTTTTGTCTCTAGGAAGATTTTTATCAAAAATTTGGTCTAGAGGTCTTTCCAAGAACTGATGCTATTGTTTGGGAGAGTAGCTAACTAGGTGCTGGCCCTGTCCTTTAGGGAGAAAGGAAAGAGCCTTAATCTAGTGGCTTCTGGTCCCAAACCAGTAATGGAAAATGTTGTGCACAGGGCCAAGAATTGGTCAATGTGCTTGTAGGGGTGTTCCTTGCTGAGCCCATGGAAAGAGGGAAGCATTTGGATGATTGAGGTTTTAATCTCATAGTTTTCCTAAACATCTGAGAATTGAATGCTGAATGGGGAATTATAATCATCAGGAGCATTCAATTCCTTCAATGTTCTGGGTTGCTCTTCACCCATGAATGTTGTCTCGGTTTCAGTAAGGGGCTCAACTGGGGTGTGTCTGGGCTTTCTTGGTCTTCTGGCCTTCTCTATCTCAAGATTAGGAGGCTCTAATGTGGGACTGAGGGATCTCCTTCCTAACATGCACACACACCAATAGCAGGGAAGACTACTTGTAGACACATTGCAATGTCAAAGAATTATCTAAGCAAAATTACGACTATCCTAATCAACTGCTATGGAATTTGCAAAGGAAAATAGACCGAGTTTTGAGGGTTAGAGAAATGCAAACAGAGGTAGCTAGACTCCTAGTGCCATTCAACTTTCCTTCTCTGCTACTGTCTAGATCTGCAAAAAAAATCCAAATGTAAATCAGCATTATAAGTTATTCACAAGCACAACTACCACAGAATAAAAAAAAATACAAAAATCTAGGGTCTACTAATAGATCAAAAATCCCCGGCAGCAGCGTCAAAAACTTGTTGTCAGTTATTTCTCCAGTGTGAAAAGAAACAAAGATGGATTCAGCACATCTGAAAGAAATCAAGACCTGTAAGATACAGGGCCTGTTGTAGTAAGTTTTAATAAGTAAGAGTTTGTCCCACAGGGAAAAATGGTCTAAAGCTCCAAGGGAGCCATCTTTAGTAGGCCCTCCAGATCTGACTACAAATCTGGCAATCCTAAATGGAAGGGGATTTAAGGTCACTATTGTTTAAATCCTATGGTAACCTAATGCCTAAACTACAGAAATGGTTGAGAAGAATGATGGAGTGTGAGAAAATAAATATAAAAAGGGTGAGAAGTACGCTATTAGGTACAGATCTGATAGGTTTTATAACTCAGACTCAGATCTGCTACTATAGAATTCCTGTCCAATGGCTACATTATCACCACAGAGGATAAAGGATCCAACTCACCCCTGTGCCATGATCCAATCCCTTATGGCTATAACCTGTCCACTCAAATGGTCACAGACTATCCAATAGGGGAACCACAGTCCATAGATGGGTCAGAACATGTTTATCATTGTAGGCACTACTTCATCCAGGCTACTAGCTCAAGAATCCATAGGAACCTCAACCTCTAAAGTTCTGTGTGTGGGGCATAGGCCTGCATATGTGCACTAGCCTGGACACACAGGACCAGTAAGAGTTCGAGTACACAGGTTTAGATCTAGCTGTTCACTGCTTTAGAGAGACAACAGTGATCCAGTCACAAGCCTACAATCTCTACAGCCAAATCAGATCTGCCATCTGATGGTGGGTCAGTACAAATACAGGGGAGTCTCTCTCTGCACAATCTCTCACAGGGCTATAAGCACAAGTGCAGAGAAGAAGAATCTATCTTAGATCTGTGGATTGGCCACACCTTAGGGCTATAACCTGTCCACTTAAATGGCCACAGGCTATCCACAGAGGCTATCCTCCTCACAGAGGTCTGAGATAGAACAAGTAGATTACTGCCACCACCATGTTCACAAGGCTACTAGCTCAGGCTCCCATGGGGATTCAGATTTAGTGGATCCTGTGGTGGGGCATAGGCCTGCATATGTGCACTAGCCTGGACACACAGGTCACTTGGATCTGAGTAAACCCTTAAAAATATTCCTCCATTGCTTATAATACAACTTAGCAATGGAGGATCTCAAGGCAACAGCCTTGTACAGAGCAACCCTCAAACACCAATCCCGTACATGTATAACATCCTATTATAAAACTTCATTAAAACTGTTCCAAATAGACATACAAAGGCATAGCCAGTAAGTGCTGGGCTATGGAGTGAAGAAAAAAAGGAAAAAGATGTGGCCTAAACCCTAACCTTAGCCTATTGGAAATCTATAGCTGATTCAAGAAGATAGGAGGAATTCAGCCCTCACTTTTTTTAAACCTAAACTAGGCTTAGGCTTATATAGTAGTTGTTGTGGGAGCATTAGGATTAGGAAAACCCTAATTATAACGATGCAAACATGGCCCATTCTTGTTCCTTGGATGCCTCGAGGCGTGTGCACAGAGATTGGAGCATTGGAGTGCATGCCCTAGTTGATGGAAGTTCCCAGACTGCCCCTACAGAAGTGGGGGAAAGTTAAGATCCCAAGCCTTGCTAGGTAGCAACAATTTCTAGGTCTAGTCGCGTGATAGAGTGGTCATCGCGAGATTGAATTGACTTGAAGCTCCTGCAGTTGCGGGATAGATATTATGGTCATCGCGGGAATGCTCTGGTTGTCGCGGGATTGCACTTTCCATTTGAGTGGCGCGGGAATCATGCACGCAGTTTGTTCCTTAGTGAATCTCTTGGGGATCCCCGCGAAGAAGCAATTACATCAGCCTCTAGATTGCGCAAGCAGTCCCCTGAAGATCTGCATCCCGTGGCCACTGCTCGACAGTTGCATGCAAAAGTGCCTGGAGCTCTCTCTCCTCTGCTTGTCTGAGTGAATCGCGCGAGGATTAAATGCTCCTCTCTTGAGTCGTGCGAGACTGCTCGAGCGCTTACAATTGAGCCTCAAGAGAACTACGCGAAGTTTGCTTTGCGAGCCCTTCTATCATGAATCTATGTGAGAATAGCGCGAGTAATTGGTGTGCTGCCTTGAGAAACTTGCAACAACTGCGCAAAACATTTTTCTCTGAATCACTTGAACCTTGTGACATCTGCGCGAGGCACATTTCTTGACTTGTTGTTGCTGTGCTTTGCCTACGTTGCAGCCAAGTTTTTGTCTGGGTCTAACTTCCTTTCTTCTGAGGAACTTCTGGGGCCCACTTCGGCATTCATTGTGTACATCTAGGTGTGTTCTACCTTGGTGTTTCTTTCCTCTGTGAATGGCTTACCAGTTGCTTGGAGTTCTAGCGCAAAAGTAGGATTCTTAGCAGGGTTAAGGCCTTATCTGCAGCTGCTGCTTATTACCTACAAAGTGGTCTTAACACACATTTATTAAATGACTAAGGGTCTAACAGAGGTTAAGTTAAGGGGTGAAAAGTGGTACTTTTCAGGTCTTAACAGCCACGTCTTCTAGCAGAAATTAGAGTTTTCCCTTCTGTGCTCCTATTGGCCAAGGTAGTAAGAGACTTGTGTAGATAAGCTGTAATGTTTGAGCAGAAACATCATCTTGTCCTCAACCTAATTCGGCTAAGAGCTTTGGTTAGATTAGGGTTAGGATTAGGTCATCTTCTTCATTTTTCTTCCCTCCTTAGCTTAGCATTTGTGGACTAAGTCCTTTTTGTAAACAACTAGGTTCGTTTCTTCAGTTTTGGAAGGGGTTTTGTATTTTGGGAGCTTTCTGGTTTGGTCTGCATAGATTATTATCATGAGGACACCATTGTAAGTCTCTTTTATGTAATGAAATGCCATTTTTATAGTTTGATTGAATCCTTATTTATCTATATTTTTGGCATAAATCAATTTGGATTTGATGCTCCCATTTTTGCTTGAGCTTGTAGCCTTGCAGCAATGGTGATAGCCACAATTTACCTGTTCTATCCCAACCATCTGTGATTTGGATAACCCCTGGGATAGCCTATGACCATTTAAGTGGACAGACTATAACCCTAAGGCTAGTTCAAACTACAAATCAGAGATAGATTCTTCTTCTCTACACTTGAGCTTGTAGCCTTGTGGGAGATTGTTGCAGAGACAAGCCACCCTTTGTTTTACATTTCCATCACCAAGCTCTTAGATCTGATCTTGTGTAGAGATTATGGACTTGTGAGCTGAGTCATTGCAGGCCTTTTGTAGTAATGACCAGGTGATTTTAAATCCCCAAATAGCTTATGAATGACTGTGGTTTCCACTGGTTTTTCAAGAGTTGTTTGCTCCTATGAATGCATGTGGTTGTAGCCTTGCAAACATAGTGTCTGCAATGGTGTTCATGTTCTGATTTGGTCCATTTGACTGGAGGAAATCCCTTGGATAGTTTGTGACCATTTAAGTGGCCAGGCTATAACCTTAAGATCAATCCATTCTCTTGGATCAGGTTAGTTTTCTGATTTAATCTTTGTGATTTGATCCTCTCCCTTAGATAGTCTGGGACCATTTAAGTTGACAAATTATAGCCTTAAGAGACCAGTTTAAATCATAGGGGTTGAGTTGGATACCCATACCTTGCAGATGTGCTTGTCGCCATCTGAAGGATTACTACAGAGACAACTCTAGATTTGACTTGCATGACTGTAGCTGCATACTTCTCACCATTTTAATTTTGTTATTTTACCACACCATCAACCTTCTTTAAAACCCTTTCTCATAGCATAGGATTGCATTTTATTTCTTAGTTTAGTTTTAGTTTTAGTTGTGGCACCCTAAAACACTCACTTTATTTAGGATTGCCAAATCTATAGCCAGATCTGGAGGCCTACTAAATAACACCTTTTAGGTTCTAGATCAATTTCCCTGTGGGACAAACTCTTACTTACTGTAAAACTTGCTACAACAGGCCCTGTATCTTGCAGGCTATACTTTATGCCGAAATCCATCCCATTTCATTTTATTTTTTGCTGTAATTTAACCATCCATTTTGTATTAAGTTCTGCCAGCATAAAGTAGACGACACATTCAACCTAGATCATACATCGTACATTTACCAATGGTTAATGAACCATACATGTCACATAACAGGACCTCAATTGGCAAAAAGGGATCACAAACCCAAACTCACAAGACAAGGGTACCTTGCTGCGGTGAGCTACAGGGTCGCCGCGGTGAGGTGCACAACTACCACATGACTCAAAGCTTCTCGCCACTGTGAGAATTTCTAGAGCCGAAATGGCCTAGTTTTTAGTGTAGCAATCGCCACGGCGAGTGCTTCAGGTCACATCTCACCCCGGCGAGGTTTCCATGTCGTCGCGGCGAGTTTGGCAAGCTCGCACTCCTTTTAATTTCCTCTTCCATCTTTGTGACTCAATGTCTCTACCATAACTCTCCTCTTATATCAATAATCGAATCTAATTGGTATCATTAAGCTAAATTTCAAGCCTCTATCTTACTCTGATTGCACGAGCCAAGTTTCGAAACATCGGGAATCGGAGAACTCGACCTCTAAGCTCTTCACGTGTTCGATTGTCGACATTTCATGGCAAGCATTTCCATAGCTTAATCAAATAGGATCAGATTTAGGAGAATCAAGACTTCCTATTCTCATTTGATTATGCATGTAAAAGTTTTGAGGCATCGAACTTCAAGAATTCGGCTACTAAGTCTTCCACACATCCAACACTCGAAGCTCCTCGCATGAGTTTCTAGAATCACATAATTCAAATCTAAATCAGGAAGGCAAGATTTACGAGACGGGGTTAAATTGTTTACCCAAGCGGACTCATTGCATGCGAAGTTTTCGATCTTCTATGAGGAGATGTCTCGTCGTTAGATTCCTCGATCGTTGGGGCTCGAGGTTCGAAAGATTGTTGTGGCGATCAGAATGGTGGTGATTCGTTGTCGCTTTTGCCAGTTCTCATTGACAGATTAGGGGGTCCAAATGTCCTGGGGGGTCTCAAGTAGAGGGAAGCAAAGCGGGAAAGAAATCTCAACTCTCACAAGAAATTTTGAATCCCACGCACAGCTTATGCATGGGAGCTAGCTTTTAATTAATAGCCCAAATCTAGTGTGAAGCCAGTACATCGGCTCTTGTGTACAGGCCTACGCAAATAGAACAAGCAGTGTTCTAGTGTGGAGTCTGCACACCAACACGGTGTATGGGTCTGTCTCAAGGCTTCCATTAATGGGGCATAACCTTTGGGTTGGATTCCCTAATGGGTCTTGATCACTTGGCTTGTTAACTAACGGGTCCCGATTATTGGGTTGTTATCAATTAGGAAATTTATTAGGGTGATATACGGGCATCTTGATACCGAGTACTAATCCTTTAGAGAAAAGCTAAAACTGAAGAACACCAAGTGTACACTCAAAGGTCGGGTTAATACCTAAGTGACTTAGTACACGTACACAGTAATACTGGTACACCAGCATCACCGTAGTCTACCTCATTACGATTTGAAGTGTTAATCGTAAATGGGCACAGGGCATGAGCACGTACCACCAGTGTGTTCAAGTTTGAGATTTGCAGGCTGTTACATCCTCCCCCCCCCTTAAATAAATTTTCATCCTCGAAAGTGACAATTGTATTAAGGACTGGGAGATATTTGCTCCGACCGTACACTTAAAATCAACGCACATCATGTTGTTAAAAGGCATCAACGAAGATCGTTCTACGAAGATTGATCAAGTGTGTGTATGGAGAATTTTTTTTTCCACAAGGTTTAAATCAGTGCACGCCTATCAAAAATTTGGAATGATCACCAATGTGACCCTACTACTAATGATAGATGTCCACTTATCAATATGACCTACCAATGCCACTTATATCTACCATGTGTAAGCAAGTGTGTATATAAAAGTTTCATGATCAAGCATAAATTATCAATCAATAAGCGACAGGAAAATTAACAATTTAATTATGCAGAAGTCTCACACAAGTAACTAATCAATTTGAAGTTATGCTAGAATTTGGAGTTATTCCTAATGTGACCTGCCTATGACAGGAAGTTCTAATTATTGATTCGCAACAAACAAGACAACCATTATGATTCATCGGAGCTACATATGTCTACTATGCATGGTAGGAATTTATATTGAAAATATGATGATCATCCATAAACTACCTATCAGTAAGCAACATATTAAATGAACATTCAGTTAATATGAACATTTATTTCGAAATGCAAACAACACATCAGTGTTCCGAGGGCTCACTAGGCTGCTTCACTGGTTGCTTGTCGTGACTTCTAGCTCCAGAATCAGATGGACCAGCCCTTGTACCAGCCGCATTTCTTATATGCTCGGAGGTAAATTCCCGTGCATGAATCACATACGGGGCGGAGCTGGTTGGGTAGGCTTTTTCCATCAGCCTAGTAAGGATCTCATCTTGGAAATCCAACCTTTTGTGTAGCAAATGGTTATCCTGGTGTAGGACCTCCAATTGTCTAAAGGTCTTCTGTTGTTGCACTTCCATTTGTCTAGTGAACTTGGCAAGTGTGAGGAGTTCACCATGTGGTGCAGGTGGCTGTTGGGGTTGAGTGGGCATCTGATGTGCGGCTCTGGCTGTGGGCTGATCAGGGTTTTCTTATGGTGCAATCCCCAGCCGGCTGTTGGAGATACCAATTTTTCACACTAAGTTGGCATCTCTTTAGGATCAGACTCCATTTCATTTTCGTAAACTTATGAATATTATCAGTCCTTATTTCTTCACTCGATGGTACCTCATACGGATCCTTGTTTTCATCATCTTCATGGTGCTCTAGAAGTCGGGAGATGATATGGGATTATGGCATGGAAGTTAGGGGTTTTGGGATGGTGCTTTGCATCTGTTCACTGGCATAAATCATACCCTCGTAAACAATGTGAGGTGCATTGAGCCATCTATTCTCATGCACAACAAACAGAGCCTGGAGCAAGGAATCTGATCTTTCTCTCTCATGTTGGAGGGGATACAAGTTGCTCCAAAAGATGATGTCCAAAAACCACATATGATCCGGTAGCTGGGTCCGGGCTATAAACTAGCCGGATGCTTGAAGACCACCGGTCATCCTAGCAATGATTTGATGGAACTTCACCTCTTTGGAGTGAGGTCCCAGTAGACCCCTACTATTATCGTATTCCACAGTACAGCCCATGGCTACAAAAATGTCATGGAATTTAATGAAGAAGGTCCATCCATCAATCTTCGTAGTCGATTTCCCATTGGTGTCACTCTTTTTAAGGTTTTACTAAAAGAGTTTGACCAAATAGGGGTACAAGTGTTGATGAGTGGGTCAGAGTAATTTCTCTACCTCGACACATCTAAGATAATCTAATGACCAGACAATTGTGTCATCATTAGCAAGAACATCCTGGTCAAAGGACCATTCAGGTTCAATGGATTTAGTGCCCCACCAATTCACAGGTTGTTCTCGGATCGATGGTGGAAGTTCAGAACTAGGCGGGGCTTTGCCCTTTGAACTAGTGGTGGGTCTATTTAGAAATCGGAAGTTCTGTCGCGACTTTCTTTTTGGAAGCCATGCGTAAAGAAAATTGAATGAAATGAGGAGGTTTAGGGTTTTTATCTCATTGTTTAGCTTAAATCGGAGGAAAATTGGATTTGACAAGATACATGCATGTCAATCCTCGAAGCTTTGAGGGATTTGGCACAAAGGGAAATGGACTTGTTCTATGCAGGAGAGGAGAAGAGAGAAGGGCCCCACACTTGAAAGTTAGAAAATGATAGATTTGGGGGTTATCAGGCCCCATATAACCCTTATCAGGTGTCGCGGTGACCATATGTTCTCACCGTGGCGAGCTATGACTTAAAGATCTCACTTTGGTGAGCTTTAATCTCGCTACAGCGAGGTGTACAGGATAACAGGGCTGACATTGTGGTGTTTTGTGTGGTCTGCACTCCATATTTGTATTAGACACATAACTGTGGTGCTGAGGACTAGTATCTCCTAAAATTTATAGTCATTTCATCTATGTATCAAGAGATCATGCAAGTGTTGTTAATCATCCAAATAGTATACATTATCCCTAAAATATGAGTACTAAAGAGAGACACCAGAGTTGATTAATAAATAGCTAATAAGTACACGTAGATATGACTGACCTTACTAAAATAGAAGTGGATACTGGTTGTGAATTTCAGCCTCATGCTCCCATGTTTCTTTGGTGGTAGAGTGGTTGTGCCATTGGAAAATGACCAGTGGAATTCGCTTAGTTCTTAGAATTTGCTCCTTCCGATCTAATATTTTTATCGGCTCCTCAACCAGTGTTAAGTCTTCTTTGACATCAATCGGCTGGTAGTCTAATATATGTTATGTGTCTCTCACATATTTTCTCAGCATCGACACATGGAACATGTTGCGGATGCTCAACAACTGTGGTGGCAAGGCGATGTGATAGGCGACTTCGCCAACATGGCCCAAAATCTCGAAAGGACCAATATAGTGTGGACTAAGCTTTCCTCGCTTGCCGAATCGCATCACGCCCTTGGTCGGTGAGATCTTTACAAATACATCGTCTCCAACCTGAAAAGAACATGGTTGTTAGCATACTAAAATTAAACTCATATTCAATCAATACATAAGGCAACATTGTGTAAAAATTTTACATAAAATTCAACATTTGATATCTTGAGATCCGCATAACTTTTCTGCCAGCTCTAGGCAACTTTTAATCATTCACGTATGAGTCAGACGGTCTCATTTGTGCTCTCGATGAGTTCTCTACCCAACAATATGCATACTCCTACCTCTTCCTAGTTGAGCAGATATTTACATCGATAGCCATAAAGTGCTTCAAAAGGAGCCATCCCGATGCTTGCTTGGTAACTATTATTGTACGCGAACTTGATCAAGGGCATGTGCTTATCCCATGATCCTTGGAAATTTAGCAAACAGGCTCGTAACATATCCTCAATCACCTGATTCACCCTTTCAGTTTGTCCATCGGTTGGGGGGTGAAATGCCGACCTAAATTCTAACTTGGAACCCATCCCT
Source organism: Chloranthus sessilifolius (assembly GCA_021018995.1). Taxonomy (NCBI): domain Eukaryota; kingdom Viridiplantae; phylum Streptophyta; class Magnoliopsida; order Chloranthales; family Chloranthaceae; genus Chloranthus; species Chloranthus sessilifolius. The sequence goes on along the minus strand of CM037592.1, from coordinate 72,605,093 downwards.
TCTTGGAATCGCTGCCAGAATTGAGATATATAAAGCGGGTCCTAATCTAAGACATTGACCGCAAGTATGCCGTGTAACTACCTCCTTCAAGTACAATTCTACTAGCTTGTAATCATACACATCCTAAATCAATGAATCCTTACCTTAAATCCAAAGTATAGATGATTTAATGGCTTGGATCACAAGCTAGGGTTCTTAGCTTCAACTCCAACGAACCATACCACTTGTCATCGCAAGTAAATGTCCTCGCAAGGCCTTCCCATAAGCTCGTTCTCATTTACTCCCCCTTTCTCTCTTATCTCTCTCTCTCTTCATAAATCTCAACCAACTACAAAAACCCAAGAGAAATAACTTCTCTTTGTTGTTAACTTATTTAACCCCTTCCATACATTTGGGGCAAAGCACATACACCCTCAACATGTGTACATGACCTTATAACAAGACTCACACCACACACCTAGGTGTACTTTTTACCTCAAGCCTTGTCTAGAGGTGAAAAGTAGCAGAGGCCTTGAGTCATAGCAGATGCCTTGAGTTGTAAGGGGTCGGCTCAATTAGCTAATCTTATCATGGGGATGCACAGATGGAAGTTATTTGAAGATCTTTCATTGTATGATACAAATATCGAGGTGCAAGCTATAGGGGCTTTCTTGGCCAACATGGCAGTGAGACCGACAATCTTTAAGCATATTCACGAGCTACAGATGAAAGACTCGAAGTTAACAAAAATTTGACAAGATGTGATTGAGGGCACTAAACCAGAATTCTTGGTGAAAGAGGATGGTTCCTTACTATTCAGGGGACGCCTTGGTATTCCAGTTGATACCGATCTACAACAAACTATCTTAGATGAGACTCAAAAATCTAGATATGCAATTCACCTCGATAGCACCAAAATATATCAGGATTTGAGGAAGAGTTACTAGTGGAAAGGTCTGAAGCAAGACGTAGCCAAGTACGTGTTAAGGTGTTTGACATGTTAGTAGGTGAAAGTGGACTCAAAATACCCTGCTGGATTGTTGCAACCTCTACCTATACCGGAGTGGAAGTAGGAGTAAATCTCCATGGATTTTATTGTAGGGTTACTGCGTACAGCAAAGAGATACAACGCTATTTGGGTAGTCAATGATCGACTGACCAAGTCAGCTCACTTTTTACCCTACAACACAATGTACATGATAGGAAGACTCACGGAATTGTATATGAAGGAGATTGTATGGTTGCAGGGGATTCCCAGCAGCATCGTCTCTGATCGTGACCCGTTATATACTTCAAAATTTTGGAAGAAGTTTCAAGAAGGCATGGGTACGCGATTGGACTTTAGTTCAGCATTCCATCCACAGACCGATGGGCAAACAGAACAGGTAAATCAGTTGATAGAAGATATGGCTATTGTGTATGCTTGAATTACAAGGATCATGGGATCAACATCTACCGTTGATCAAATTTGCATACGATAATAGCTTCCAAGCGAGCATTGGAATGACACCTTACGAAGCTCTCTATGGAAGGCGATGTAGATCACCTATCAATTGGAAAGAGACCGACGAAAAGTTTTTATTAGGACTAGAGTTACATGAAGATAATGCCATTATTGTTCGTATGATAAGAGAAGAGACTTAAATCGGCTCTGAGCAGTTAGAAGAGCTATGCTGATATCAAAAGAACGAGCGTGGACTATGCCATTGGCAATCATGTGTTCGTAAAGGTATCGCCCATGAAAGGCGTCATGAGATTTGGGAAGAGGGGAAAGCTGAGTCCCCGTTACCTTAGACCCTTTGAGGTTTTGGGTCGAGTTGGCCAGGTCGCTTATCGCATTGGATTACCTCCATTTTTTGATCGAGTACATAACGTGTTTCATGTATTTGTGCTCCAAAACTATGTAAATGACCCTACATATATCATGGGAGATCAGTCTATCGAGATGCATGAAGACATGACCATCGGCCCAAATATTGGATAGAAAAGAGCAAGTTTTACGCATGAAGGTGATTCCTTTAGTATTTGTCAGGTGGAAGAATCATCCGGCCGAAGAAGCTACTTACGAACATGAGGCGGACATGAGGGAACAGAATCCGAACTTGTTTGAGGAGAACTGAGAGCACGTTTGTATTGTTGCGTTTATTTTTGTATATGTAAGCGATAGTTCACATGTCTATGTCAACTTTATTGAGGAAATGAAAAGAAAAATGTTGGTTATAAATGGGCATTTTGTGAAATCAAAAATGTTTAGCATGATGGTATTTGCATCATTAAACGAATGGATAATATGTAGTGAGAAGCGTAAGATATGTCAATGAGTGGCTAACTTAAAAGCCATAGGGAACTTGACAAAAAGAATGAAGCTAATGAAGAAGAATTAGGAATCAAAATTTTAGGAGTTCTGTCAAAACTTATTAATCGATTTACAAATCAATTAATCAATTTTGATTTTCGATTAATCAAAAATGGTTCGATTGAACGACTAGCTCACATCAGTGAGCCGAGGGACCTGGAAAAATAATATAAGTCAAATTCGACTAATCGACTTAAAAACCAATTAATCGATTTCGGGCAACTGAGTTTGAGTAGTTAGAAACGATTAATAGATTTTGAAATCGATTAATTGATTTTTCCCTATAAGTACCAGTTTTGGGAAATTTTTTCCTATTCAAATTCTAAACTATTTTTTTTTTATATTTTGGGTGCCTTTCTTCTTCCCTTTGGTTGGCGACAACTAAGAGGGTTTAAGGGCTTTCGGATTGGGATTGAATAAAAAACACTATCCATTCGGATCCATTAAGCACGGTAAGCCCTATATCTAGCAATTCTTATTGCATTTTGAGTATTATAAAGCCCTAGGTTTCAAATTTTCACTTTAAAAACCCTAGAATGCCACCGTAAACCTGGCAAGCTTTGAAGTAAGCGACTTCTAAAATGCCCGTGAGGTGTAAGAACGCTGCACCACCACTGCCATCACCTTCACTTTCACTTTCCTCTTCGTCATCATATTCGACGGAGGTGTCATCGCGCCAATCGTCACCACCACCACCTCAACCCGGCCAATTACCGCAACCTAATGAGTGGTGGGCCCCGAAGGATTTTGAGGGCGAATACACCATTGACGAGGCTCTATTTTTGGATCCCGAGGTTGAGGGTGAGAAAAAGTGGGCCCGAAAATACCTCATGGATATGGGCATCGGTAACCTCTTGAAGCCTTTGCATGACTATTATTACCCTAGGTTGGTTAGACTATTTTACCAGAATTTAAAAGCAGGTACGGTGACTGGCACCATTACGACCGAAATCAATGGTCGTAAGTATCTTTTTAGCCTGCGCCACATTCATGAATCTTTGGAATGTTTTCCCATGTATGTACCCAAGGCCAACCTTTTACCCCGTTTTGAACAGCCCATAAGTTTTGAAGAAATTAGGACCAAAATGACCAATGGAAATAAAGGGTCTAAAAAGCCCATTCGGAGGTTGACTTACCCCCTCATATGTGGATGCTCGACACCATTATTAAGTGCAACCTCTACCCTATATGACATGACACTAAAAGGGTAGAGGGGGTGCAGCAGGCATTGTACGTGGCATACCGAGGTCATTGGTTCGACGCTACTAAATTGGTGTTGGAGGGCATGATGTATAGCAAGGGTAAGATGATGAAGGGACCCTTAAGACTAAAGGAGCATATGCCATATGCTTGTGTTATCTCTAGCATGATTGAGTGCTACTCTGCTGCCGTTGAGTATGTTATTCCTCCGACCGAGCCGAGGGCTACTGATCATATCAAAAGATACTCCATCGCATCTTGGAGCCGATGCTACAATCTTTTTAAGAAAGTGCTACAACCCGAGGGACCAGCACCTCCCACACTGATGATGCCCCACCACAGTAGGATCACCCAGCAGGTGGGGAGCAGCTTCCTGACTCTGTACAGTCTGCAGAGCAACCTCTTATACCACCTCCTGCTCCTATGCAGTCTGCTCCTTCTACTCCTGTCCACCTCACCACCGGCGTGCGCCTCGAACTAGAGCTACTATAGATGATGTTCTGCACACGATGGAAGCGAACAATCAACAGATGAACCACCAGCTTGATTTTCATGAGGCGTTGCTATACCAGACCATGCAGTATATGTATCCCTGCGATTACCATCAGCGCATAGCAGCGGCGTGGACATGGACTCCTGACACATTGGGTTCAGGTACACGAGCATGATGGAGAGGATCAGCCAGGGAATGGGACTGCCTGATTGCTAGCTTTTGATGTTTGTTTTTGGGTTGTAATTATTTGGTCCAATTTTTTTGGGAACATGTGGATGTTTCTTTTTGGGGGACTGTAAATGGTTGTTTTTTAAAAACAATAGTTGAAAATCTGATGTACCGAACTATATGGCATGGCTGCCATTTCCTTCTTGTCATTAAATGGAATAGCAATTGTTGTTGCTTTATCTTATTATCTACTATTAGGAATATGCAAATAGTTTAAATTTTTGTTGATGCAGAATGTGTTGTGGATGCTTGGAAATATGCAAATGGTTTGCGTTCTACCTGATGTGTAGTGATTGCGATTGTATCCATCGCCATGTGTTCAAGTGTGTGGGTCTTCCATGAATGGGGAAGCCTTTAGGTACAATTTTGAGGAAGAAAATTCCCAAGGTGGGGAGAATGTAACATCCTCAAAATATGGGCTTTGAAAAATATCCTCGAGATGCGTGCTCGACTGGTCGTAAGTTTGACCAAGTGAAAATTAACTTGATGACTTAGGCTAGACGAGGCTTGAGGTGAAAAGTACACCTAGAAGTTATTTCTCTTGGGTTTTTGTAGTTGGTTGAGATTTATGAAGAGAGAGAGATATAAGAGAGAAAGGGGGAGTAAATGCAAACGAGCTTATGGGAAGGCCTTGCGAGGACATTTAATTGCGATGACAAGTGGTCTAGTTCGTTGGAGTCGAAGCTAAGAACCCTAGCTTGTGATCCAAGCCATTGAATCATCTATACTTTGGATTTAAGGTAAGGATTCATTGATTAAGGATTCATTGATTTGTGCATAACATTATTGAATTTATGATGAAGTAAAGAAGTAGAAAAAAGGGAAAAATTGTAAGAAAAGAAAGCTTAATGAACAGCTCGAAGAGGGTTGTTTTCTGACAAAATCGATTAATCGAATTGAGAATCGATTAATCGATTTTTATCAGAAAGCAGATCTGAAGATTGAAGCACGAAACTGATTGATCAAAATTAATTCGATTAATCAATTTTTGGTTTTCGATTAATCGATTTGGAATTGATTACTCGATTGGGTACTTCCAGTGGCTGGAAAAGTCTGGATTTCGAAAAACTGACTAATCGATTTTAGATTTTCGATTAATCGATTTGGGATCAATTAATCGAATTTGGGAATTCAATTAATCGATATTGGGATCGATTAATCGATTTTGGCAGTTTTAGTGTGAGTTCTGTTTTGGACCTTGGAGTTCAGGGAGAGCCTTGTACCCTTCATTTATGCATCGTTCTTGATGCTTTGTGTATGATATGATGTATTTTATATTGAGCACTTGGATATGAGCACGTAAAGCTACTTTGGACCTTGATGTTTGGGGCTAAAGCACGTGAGGTAGGGAATACTCTGAACATGTACCCTTGATTACGAAATCAAGTATGTAGTGATGTGATATGTACATGCGTGTGTTGAGAGCATCGTCATTTGCTTGTTAGTCAAAATTGAGCTTAAGTATATGAATTAAAGATGTGTGTGTGTGTGTGTTTGTACATTGAGTAAGAAACTAGTAAGCATATAAGTGCATGACATCCTAGGGATGTGTATAAGATGTGAGCATCTAGGTGATGCATAAGAGTATGTGGCATCCTAGGGATATATAGTCAAATGAGAAACTATGTGAATGAGCCTTGAACAAACTTTGAATATTATAATTAGCAAAATTATACAGTGATAAACTATATGTATTTTGCACAATTAATTTGAGGTTCAGAGAATACCCCACCAATGCGGCGGTATACCCATGGCTGACTCGGCAGAATATCCGTGATTGGTACGGTGGCCAATCCGTACACCAGTAAGACATCTCAAGGATGTATATGAGTTATGTGCCCTGTCACCTATGAGAAAGGGACTTGGGTTATGTTATATTGAAATATAATTTAATTGGATGACGATGGTGGGTATTCCATCAGGGCTTGATGCTATATTGCTCGAGGATTATTTAATTTATTTCATTTAAGTTTTGGCACTGATCTTTTGTCTCAAGTGAACAAGTTAAAAACAAGATAAAACGTGTAGAGTAACATATGCATTCAGTTCATGCTTTCAGTAACTTAAACTGATTTCCAGCTATTTTTCATTGATAAATCATATTTCGTAATGTCATGGAATATATGCAAGTAAGATAAACTTATATGTTCATTTAGTTATTGCCCTACCGAGCTATGATATAGCTCGCTCCTTCGACTAAATGTCACAGGTCCAGTGTTAGCTACTGATGCTGCTTCGGGAGATGTTGATCTGAAGGATTTTGATTTCATGCCTGGGGAGGAGTTAGAGCCCCCTCCTGAGGAATTCTTCTAGAGGACCCTCTGCGTACTTTGATTATTTTGTGAGAGAGATTGTACGGCTTGGTATGTCCAACCTTTTGTATAAGATAATGTAAATTTTGTTAGACATTCTTTTGGCAAACCATCTAGTGTGACGGCTGTTTAGTCACCGATGGTTCGGGTTGGTTATTTTGCTCATGCAGTGGCATGAGATCAGAATTATCTTTTGGGCTATATGTTGTTGGCTTTATCTTATAGAATTGGAGTCTTAGTTCTGTATTAGTTCTTTAACACATGTTTTTCTTTCTAGTTGTGTGGATATACCAAATGTTCCATGCATATATATGGGTTTTGGGGTGTTGAAATCTGGGCTGTCATATGGAGATATTTAAATAAGTAATGATTAACTTGCCTTTACTTGATGCAATCAAGTAAGTTCCAGCCTATGCAAAGTTTTTGAAAGATTTATGCACACACAAAAAACAATCTAGGATACACCTATCCAGAAAGGTCTTTTGTGCTGAGAAAGTGAACTAAGTGTTGTCCATTACAACCCCGACAAAGCTCCAAGACTCTAGAGTTCCCACAATCCATTGCATCATTGGGGATCACACCATTGAGAAAGCCTTGTTAGATCATGGAGCTAGTGTAAACCTACTTCCATACTCAGTTTATGAGAAGTTAGGTTTAAGAGAATTAAAGCCCACACATGTGGTGCTATAGCTAGCTGACAAATCTAAAAGGAGGCCTGTGGGAATGATAGAAGATGTGTTAATTGGGGTTGACAAGTTTTTCTATCTAGCAGATTTTCTGGTTCTTGACATGGAGCCGAACAAGTATACTACCTCTATTCCTGTGATTTTGGGCAGGCCTTTCTTGTCCACTGCCAATGCTTGTATACAATATAGATCAGGTGTAATAGAGGTGTCTTTTGGCGACATGAAAATAAAATTGAATGTTTACGATGCAGTAAGTCAGCCTCACTTGGATAGTGAGGATTGCTTTTTGATTGATGTGTTGGATGAGCTTGTGGAAGAAACTTTGCCCAAGCTGCTGCATTGTGATGATTTGTGTGATGTTTTTGAAAATCTGTCGAGTGAAATTGTGGAAGAGAAGGCCCCTACACCTGTGGTTCAAGAGGTGAAAGCCTTAAATTCTGAAGTGGGGCCAGCAACAAGGTATCCTCCCTCCTTGGAAACTAGCTGTGTTGCCTCTTCTACCACCACCAAAGGCACCTTTGTTGGCTTCACTCATAAGTCCACTTGATGAGAAGTTGAAACAGCTTCCCATGACCTTAAAACATGTTTTTTTGGGGGCAAACCAGAAGTTTCTAGTGATAATCTCCTCTTCTCTCACTGATGAGCAAGAAGAGGAGCTATTAAGTGTGTTGAAAAAGCACAAGAGAGCAATAGGGCGGACTATTGCTAATCTTGGGGGCATCAACCCTGCTCTTTGTATGCATAAGATCCACTTCGAAGAGGGTTCCAAACCCTCTAAACAGATGCAGTGAAAGTTAAATCCCCACATGCAAGAGGTGGTGATGAAAGAAGTGGTCAAATTGTTAGATGTTGGAGTCATCTATCCCATTTCAGATACTGAATGGGTGGCACCTACTTAGGTGGTACCTAAGAAATCTGGAATCACTGTGATTAAATCTAATTTTGGTGAGCTAATTTCAATTAGGGAAACCACAGGTTGGAGGGTCTGCATTGATTATCAAAAGCTCAATTTAAAAATCAGAAAATACCATTTTCCTTTGCCCTTCATAGACCAGATTTTAGACAAGTTGGCAGGCAAATCTTTCTATTTCTTTCTTGATGAATATTCTGGGTATAACCAAATCTCTCTTTATCCAAAAGATTAAGAGAAAACTACTTTTATCTATCCATTTGGCACCTTTTCCTATCGAAGGATGCCATTTGGATTGTGCAATGCCCCTGCAACTTTCCAAAGGTGTATGTATGCTATCTTTTATGATATGCTTAATCAATTTTAGAGATATTCATGGATGATTTCTCTATCTTTGGGGACAGTTTTAGCCAATGTCTAAACAATCTCAGCCTTGTATTGCAGAGATGTGAGGAAACCAACTTAGTTTTGAGTTGGGAAAAGAGTTATTTTATGGTCAATCAAGGCATTGTCCTTGGCCATAATGTTTCCCACAGAGGCATTGAGGTAGACAAGGCTAAAATTTATTTGATTGCACATTTGCCCCCACCTAAAACTGTGAAATAAGTCCTACCTTTCTTGGGGCATGTTGGTTTTTATAGGAGATTCATCAAAGATTTCAGTAAAATCTCAGAACCTCTTTGTCACTTGTTGTACCAAGAGGTTCCTTTTGAATTTAATGATGAATGTCTCCTTGCTTTTGAACTTTTTAAAGGTTGTTTAACCTCTGCACCTGTCCTTCAAGCCCCTGATTTTTTTTTACCATTTGAGCTGATGTGTTTTTTATCAGATTTTGCTATTGGTGCAGCTTTGGGCCAAAGAAAGGACAAAACACCTGGTGTGATTGCTTATGCAAGTAAGACAATGATTGATGCTCAGTTAAATTACACCGCAACTGAGAAGGAATTGTTGGCAATTATGCTTTGGAAAAATTCAGGTCTTATGTGTTGGGATCTAGGATTGTGGTGTTCACTAACCACTCAACCCTGAAGTACCTTTTGTCTAAAAAGAATGACTAGCCAAGATTAATCAGATGGATCCTCCTATTACAAGAGTTTGATCTTGAGATTAAGGGAAAAAAAAGGGGTTGAAAATTTGGTTGTAGACCACCTATCTAGGATTCTAGCTGCTAAGTTTGATAGGCCGCCTATCAATGACTTTTTCCTTGATGAACAATAGTTCACTGTCAACACTTCTGCACCTTGGTTTGCAAACATAGTGAACTATTTGCTTGTGAGTAGGATTAATCCACATTGGAACAAAATGGACAAGGAGCTGTTCTTTTCCCAGATCAGACATTATATATGGGAGGATCCATACCAGTTCAAGCATTGTGCAGACCAAGTTGTGGAGGTGTGTCCTTGATGATGAATTCCATAACATACTAATCGTGTGTCATGAGCAGGCTCGTGGAGGCCATTTCAGTGGCAATAAGACTGCTGCGAAGGTACTCCAAAGTGGATTTTATTGGCCCACTCTCTTCAAGGATGCATGGCAGCATTGTAAAGCTTGTGAAAGATGTCAAAAAATGGGAAGTATCTCAAAAAGAAACTCCATGCCTTTACAGCCTCTACTTGTTGTTGAACTCTTTGACATTTGGGGGATTGACTTCATGGGTCCTTTCCCTTCGTCCTATGGATATAATTTTATTCTTGTGGCGGTGGACTATGTATCCAAATGGGTTGAGGCGAAAGCCACAAGAACCAATGATCACCAAGCTATCCTCAACTTCCTGAAAGACAACATTTTCTCTAGGTTTGGCACCCCCAGAGCTATCATTAGTGATGGGGGAAGCCACTTTTGCAATAGACAGTTTGAGATCTTACTTAGAAAGAACTCTGTGACACATAGAGTTGCCACCCCATACCACCCATAGACCAGTGGGTAGGTGAAAATTTCTAATAGAGAAATCAAACAGATTTTGGAGAAAACTGTGAGAGCAGATCGGAAGGATTGGTCCCTGAGGTTGACTGAAGCTCTTTGGGCTTATAGAACTTCTTATAAGACCCCAATGGGGATGTCTCCCTTTAGGCTGGTGTATGGCAAGGCATGCCATTTACCAGTGGAGTTAGAACACAAAGCCTATTGGGATATTAAATTATTGAATATTGATATAACTTCTGTTGGCATGCATAGGAGGCTCCAGGTATCAGAGCTGGAAGGACAGAGATTGGATGCCTACTCCAATGCCAGAATCTACAAGGAGGAAACCAAGGTTTTTTATGACAAGAAATTACTGAGAAAAGAGTTCACTGCTGGCAACAAGGTATGGCTTCTCTATTCTAAATTAAAATTTTTCTCATGAAAGTTGAGATCTAGATGGGAGGGACCTTACAATGTAGTGCATGTATCCCCATCTGGAGCGGTTGAAATCATGGATCCAAAAGATGGTAGGATCATGAAAGTTAATTTTCAAAGGCTCAAACTCTTTGTCAAAAATGTAGTAGAGCCTGTGGTGACCATTCACCTTCAAGAACCTCCCAAGTGTGGTTGATTTTCAATAATGGATACTACGTATCTTAATTGTTGTTTTTGTCAGTTTTGTTGGTGTCTGTTTTTAACTCTGTTTGGCATTGTACATAGGTGGCAATTTTGTTGAATTGTTTCATGTAGGTTACTAAGTCAACCTTGTTTATGTTAGAAATGCCCTCAATCTATGAGAAATGCAATGGGAACATATCAGAATAAAAAAATCTGTGTGAATGGAGACAAGGGAACTGCTGAGAAATAAGTTTAGAATGCAAAATAGACCTGTCGAGAGATTTGAATTGATGTTCGACAGGTTATGAGGCCTCCCAATGTGCATTTCGACAGGTATTGTGACCTGTCGAGAGGTTTAGATTGATCCTCGACAGGTACTGAAGCTATACATGAGCAATTCGATAGGATCTGTGTACCTGTCGAGATATTGGGAGAACTAGTCGAGAGGTACTGAAGACTTTTGGGTACATTTTTGACAGGTTCAAAGTACCTGTCGAGATGTTCTATGAACCTCTCGAATTGATTTTGTCTGAAGCCTTGAGCCTGCCGACAGGGTTGAGTGAACCACTCGAGACCTTCAACCTGTCAACCCTACCATCCCAGCTGATTTTAACTCTTCAATAGGTTGATGCAACCTATCGAAACCTTCTCTCCAATCCTGTCGCAATACGATTTTGGTTGTTTTAAACCCATCGACAACTTAATCCATCCACTTGACAGCTTCTGCACTGAGCTCCATTCCTTGTCTGTCGATTTCCCAGTTCCCACTTCTTCCTCCACCTCACTAGTTTCTACTCCAATCACTCGGTCATTGTTCCTATTGCTTCAATTCCTCAAGGGCGATATTTTGCACCTGGTCTATGCTAGTTTGGTGTTGTGTACATCAAGATCTAAAAAGTAGGGTTTCTGTGGGTATGTTCTTTTTCAGCTCCACTCTATGATTTTCAAGCTCTGTACTTCCATTTCCAATTTGTGTAGTTACTTTGATTGAGCAAAGAGGTTTGTTGTGGTTGTTGAGGGTGATTATTTGAATTTTTGTGACCAATGGCTGACCATGAGGATACTTTAGCAGCTATGTTCAAAGCCCCCTCCAAACATGCCGAGAAATCTACTAGAAAATCCAGTAGGCTAGCCACACAGCCTAAACAGAACCCACCCGCTAAGAGGAAGCTCATCATGGATAAATTTGACAAACCTAAGAATGTTAAGAAATCCAAGAAGGACAAAATCACTGAGGAAATTATTGAAGAAATTGTTGAGGATGTGTCAGTGCCTAAACCTATCCCTAAGGTAGAACCTAACCCAGAGGCTGAACCTGAAATCCCTTTGAACCTATCTACTCCTAATGAGTTTGTTGATGCCATAGACCTGATCCCTGAGACAAATTTTGACATACCTTATTTTTCTAAGGTAGAAGAGTGTAAGGGTACCTTGGACTATTTGGTGAAGGCAGGTCTGACACCATTGCAAGAAAAATCCTACCCTAGACTGGTCAAATTGTGGTATCAAAATATCAGGAAGAAAAAGATGCCAGGGTCAACTGACCCTACCCTTGTGGTCTTGATTGATAATTGGGAGCTTGTTGTGGACTACAGAGATATAGGATTGGCATTAGGGGTCCCATCAGTTTATGACTCAGTTTATGGTTTAGGAGCACCTGAGAGTGTGCCCTTTTGAGCAATGGCTAGATAGCTGACTCAAGGAATTATGGGTTCTGAGGAGTCATTGATGAGGAGAGACCTGGACCTAGCTTGCTATTCATAGACTCCATTTTGAGGAAAAACATTTATGTCAGTGGACATTAGCAGGAGAGGAGAACCCCCCATAATGGATGCCCTGTACTTTTTCTCTAAAGGCCAGTTCTTGAATGCCTCTCAGTTGGTATTTGAGGCAATGGTAGATGTAAATGAAAAGATCAAAAGAGTACAGGCCTTGCCAGGGCTACCCTACAGCAGACTCATCATTGCTTTGCTGAAAAAAGGGAAATTTATATTTCAAAAGAATGGGCCTATGGTGAAATTGAGCCCTAAAGTGTTTGGGAAGAGGGCCTGGTCTTCTAGTTGGACATTGATTGGGAAGAGTAAGAAGAAATCAGTTGAGGGTCCTGAAATGGAAGCATCTCAGGTAGCCACATCAATAGTTGCACCAGCTATACCCACAGCCCCTTCAGCTAGCTCAGCAGCTGCAGCTGGGACATCTACTCCATCTAGCTCAGAGCTTCTGCTCACTTCTATTGGTCCTACCTCAGACCTCCACCTGTAACCTTTCCACCCATACCCATCCCTTCCATTAATGTGCTTTTGCCTATAGTCAGCCCTGTTATTGCCAGCTTCTCCATTCCATCACCTTCTCTATCATCCATCTCAATTCCTATACCATCCATCTCACCTCCCATACCATCCTTTGCAGTCTCCATACCTCCTAGTAGATCAGCCATCCTTTCAACCATCACCACATCCACACCTTTGTCAGCTTCTCCTACAACAAACCCCACCCTTACCTTACCTTCACTCCTTATTACATCCATCTCAGTTGTTGAACCTTTGAGCCCTACACCTCTACATCAGCTGACCCAGCCATTTCTTATCCACCATCCATACCCTTTGATATTGACCCCACTTCCTGCTTATCACCTACCCATACACAAGAGTTGGACCACCTGACCACTGAGGGGTACTCCTCCCTGATTGACTCCATTGTGGAGGGCATTGGGCATGAATACTTCCCTTTACCTGATTCTCCATAGTCTTCTCATTTCCATCATGCTTCCACATCTCCTTTACAGCCCATTATACCTATTCCACCTATTACCCAAGCCCAAATCATACCAGAGACCATTTCTCAGATTCTTGCCCTTCTCACCACCATCCTGGCCCAGCTTCAAACCAACACAGCAAATCAAGCTGCTATGGCCACCTGTCTTTAGGCCATTTAGTCCACTCTCACCCCATCTACCTCAACTCAAACTGACTTTGAGAAAGCAACTCTGCCTTCTCTACCATTTACCTATCCTTCCTCCCCACCTGAGTCTATTATTGTGGAGGAGGAGCTACCATTGACCCTCATTGTACCATCATCACAACTTCCTAAGCTGCCCATCACCCCCTCTTCCATGGATGGCCCTCACCATTAGGCCATTGCCCGATATGGCACCAACACCTTATCACCTCAGCCATCCCTCACTAAAGCTATTGAGACCAACCCTTATGTCAAGGAGGATGTAAAATTTCTAGTGGATGCAATCATGGTTTTACTGCAGCAAGCACATCAGGAGGAAATTGACCTTGATTAAGAGGCCCATAGGAAAGAGGAATGGAAGTTATGGAAGTTGGTCCTCAACTCCCTGTTAGGATATTTTAAGTGCTTGCTACTGACTTTATTGGAGACAGTGATAAGAAGGAAGTGAATGAAAATGAATGAAAGGTCGATTGGGAATTACGGGGCAACAAGCCTAAAATATGCATAATCCTGCAAGATACAGGGCCTGTTGTAGAAAGTTTTGATAAGTAAGAGTTTGTCCCACAGGGAAGTTGATCTAAAGCTCCAAGGGAGCTATCTATAGTAGGCTCTCCAGATCTGACTACAGATCTGGCAATCCTAAATGGAAGGGGATTAAAGGTCACTATTGGTCTAAATCCTAAGGTAACTTAATATCTAAATTACAGAAAGGGTTAAGAGGAATGGTGGAGTGAGAAAATAAATATAAAAGGGTGAGAAGTATGTTATTAGGTACAAATCTAACGGGTCTTGTAACTCAGACTCAGATCTGTTGCTACAGAAATCCTGTCTAATGGCTACATTATCACCAAAGAGGAGAGAGAATCAAACTCACCCCGGTGCCATGATCCAATCCCTTAAGGCTATAACCTGTCCACTTAAATGGTCACAGACAATCCAATAGGGGAACTACAATCCAGAGATGGGTCAAAACAATTTTATCATTGTAGGCACTACTTCATCCAGGCTACAAGCTCAAGAATTCATAGGAACCTCATCCTCTAAAGTTCTGTGTGTGGGGCTAGGCCTACAAAGTGCACGAGCCTAGACACACAGGACCAGTAAGAGTTTAAATACTAGCTTTTAAGCATGGCTGTTCACTGCATTAGAAAGATTGTAGTGATCCAGTCACAAGCCTACAATCTCTACAACCAAATCAGATCTTCAATCTGATGGTGGGTCTATACAAATATAGGGGAGTCTGTCACTGCACAATCTCTCACAAGGCTACAAGCACAAGTGCAGAGAAGAAGAATCTATCTTAGTTCTGTGGATTGGCCTCACCCTAGGGCTATAATCTATCCACTTGAATGGTCACAGACTATCCACAGAGGCTATCCTCCTCACAATGGTCTAAGACAGAACAAGAACATTGCTGCCGCCACCATGTTCACAAGGCTACCAGCACAAGCTCCCATAGGAATTCAGATTTAGTGGATCCTGTGGTGGGGGAATGCCTGCAATGTGCCTAACCTGGATACACAGGTCACTTGGATCTAAATAAAACCTTAAAAACAATCCTCCATTGCTTACAAAACAACTTAACAATGGAGGATCTCATGGCAGCAGCCTTGTACAGCACAACTCACAATAAAAATAACATCCCATACATGTAACAGATCCTATTACAAAAACTCCATTAAAATCTATACCAAATAATCATACAAAAGACATAGCCAGCAAGTGCTAGACTATGGAGAGAAAAAGGAAAAAGAAACTAACTAGAACCTAACCTTAGCCTACTGAAATTTATAGCTTAATCGAGAAGACGAAGTCTGAAAAAGTCTAAGTCTAAAGTTCGTCCAAAGGTCCTTAAACCTAAGCTAGGCTTAGGCTTATATAGTAGTCGACTGTGTGTGAATTACGGTTAGGAAAACCCTAATTTCATCTTTTCAATTGCAGCCCATTCTTATCCCTTGGATGCCTCGGGGCATGTGCACGGAGATCAGAGCATTGGAGTGCGCGCCCTAGTTATTGGAAGATCCCAAATTATCCCTGCAGAAGTGGGGAGAAGTTAAGAACCTGATCCTCGCTGAGTAGAGAAGATTTGCAGATCTTTCCGCGTGGTAGAATTGGCACCGCAGGGTTGAACTGACTTGAAGCTCATGCAGTCGTGGGATTGACATTCTGGTCATCGCGGGATACTAATGGGTGTCGCGAGATTGCTCTTTTAGCTTTTAATGGCATAGAAATTGCTGGCGCGGTTCACCCCTTAGTGAATCTCGTGACGGATCCTCGCGAAGAAGAAGTGTTCATGAGCCTATGGATCGCGTGAGCATTTCCTTGGAGGTTTGTATCCCGCAGCCACTGCGTGACAACTGCGCGCGGGAGTGCCTGGAGCTCTCTCACTTCAGTGAATAACGCGATGATTGAAGACTCCTTTCTTGAGCTGCGCGAGACTGTGCGAGCGCTTAAGACTGAGCCTCACGGGGACCTCGCGAAGTCTGCTTTTCAATTCTTTCTAGCACCAAACCGCACAGGAATGGCGCGAAGACTGTGTGACAAGTTTGTATGCTGTCTTCAGAAGCCTGCGACAACTGCGCGAAGGCATTATCTCTGGTTCAATTGAACCCTGCGACATCTGTGTGAGGCATTCTTCTTAGTTTGTTTCTACTTTGATGTGCCTGTGCTGCAGCCAACTCTCTGTCTGGGTTCATCCTTCATTCTGCTGAGGTAGTTCTGGGGCAACAGTGAGCTTCTTGGCATGGTTAGGGGTTTATTTGCAGCTGCTGTTTATTACCTACAGAACAGACTTAAAACAAATTTATTAAATGACTAAGGGTCTAACAGAGATTAAGTTAAGGGGTGAAAAGTGGTACTTTTTAGGTCTTAACACACCCCCAAACCTAATCTTTGCTAGTCCCTTAGCAAAGCTGTAATTAAATGCCACTTTCATAGGGATCACGGGCATATTTAGCATATGTTCCAAGCCTTTTAAACCCCTAGGTGATCCCTAGTGGAGGAGTGAAGTCTCCTAAGGGTTTTCAGTGAAGACACCCACAAACTTCACCATTAGAATTAGTTAAGTATAGTGCAGATAATGACAACACAAATTTTGATGTTTAAAGCTTCATTCCATATAACACTTAGAGAAAACTGCAGCAATGTTGCATGCCATTTAAAACTTAAAAGTTAACATGTGTTTGCCTGACCACCATTCATTTAACATTAGAATTTCAATGTATAAAAATCAGTACCCAGTTTGCCTTTAATTCAGAATTCAGGTTGGATACAACCCGAATGATGTTAAAATTCAGACCCAATTCTTACTAGGGCTATCTCTCAACATTATCAATCTGAGGGTGTTCACAATCACATCAGCTCAAGAGCAGTTACAGACCCAACATGGGCCTGCAAGCAAGAGCATAGGCAAAGCTTCTAATTTCTGACATCTTCAAGAATTTTTTACCATAGATTGGACAACTCCTCATCTCTATATGACAGCTCATTTAACTTTGGATCCACAAGGTCTTTTTGAATGGGATGTAATGTGGCTTATGGCTGAGGGGTGTAAAGAATAAAGGGGTAAAAAGGGAGTCCAAATTAAGAAATCAGCAATGTAAGGAGTGGTTCATGACTTCGCAACCTTCATTTTAGCAAAAACTTCATCTTTCTTTTTATATTTCAGACTCAAAGTGGCCAGCTTCTCCTCTTCTTTTCTATTTTTAGATGATGTCTTCTCTAGACTTCTCTTTCTTTCTCTTTTTTATTTCTTTATTCATTCTTTTGATGAAATGCCACACAACTGCCATTGATACACAACTGTTCACAAGTTGCTTTTCTTCACCTTCCACAGAATATTGGACCATTCTCAGTATCTTTACCTCCTTCTCCTTTACCTTCTGAATTCTCAGAGTGAGGGTAAGGTTGACTCAGGTCATGAGGATAAGGTGCCAGTGTTCTGGTGTTTGTGAAAGAAAATTATGATTTTAAGGCTCAACTAGTGTATGCAAAAGGACATATTTTAAAAGGTTAGATTTTCAGGCTCAAACTATCCAAATGAGGGCCTTGGATCATTTCCTTAGTCTCATGAGTGCTGTCAATTAGTTTTGATTTGGAGTTGCACAACTTCTAGTGAAAAAGTCTTGATTCAATCAGTCCTTAGAGCTGAAATAATGCCAAAAATACTCTTCAAAAGAAAATGTTGGGCCCAAATCTCACTAGGTATGGTCTTCAAATTTAACTCATGGGGTGTATTTTCGTCTGTTTCTCTCCTCTTAGGCTCACTAAGTACTTAACTCAAAAAATTTTCTAATATTAGCTTCATGGTGGTGTCAAGATTTTTTTTTAACTTTTTTTATTTCCAAAAGTCTGTAAAAATATTTAAATTTTTTACAAGTTTTCTCATTGTATCAAGTTAAGTGGGAAATGACTTTATTCATTCCATTTTACTACTATTACTGCACTAAAATTAACTATTCTATTGGCGGACCTATCCTGCCACACCCCCAAACCATGAGGAGCAGTGTCCTCACTAGTTCAAAGGTGAGAGAATGCAGTAGATTCCAGGCAGAGAAATAAAAATAAACACATAAGAAAGCAGAGAAACAGAAAATGCTAACTGAATAGTATGGAACTAAAAGAGACTTTCATTAAAATAAAAAGAAAAGATTACAAAAAGAAGGAAAAAAGAAAAGACAAAATGGGGGGAAAAAATGAATCAAGGGAGAGTCGAGGGGGGAGGGCTTAAGGAAGATGGTGGGGGAGATGCAGGTGGATCCAGTATTCTCCTCTTCTTCTCTCTCTTCTCCTTCTTCTTTTTCTTTTCCTCCTTGGCGAGGATTCGTTGGACCTCGTCAAACTCATCCCAGAGAAATTGCAAGGGGTCCGGCTCCTTTGGCGGTGGGGGATCCTCTCAGATGGGGTAGAATTTGATGGGGAACCCGAAGGGTTTGTCATCCGCCATGGGTGTGAGGAGGTATGGACCGCTAGGGGTAGAATAGGAGGAATGAAATGAAGAGGAACTGAGAGCTGATTTAAAAGAGTTGGACTATGGAATATGAATCGGTGGATTTAAAGTTGTGCCCCTTTCGAAGCTTGGCAATAAATGATGATTGTGTGGGGAATGAAGAAACACACAACTTATTCTGGGAAAAGAGGATGAGCAGTAAATGAGTGGCTAAATTTAACCTTTGTAATAAAGTGGATCCAGTGGGTCACGCAGCTGCACAGATGTAGGTGTGGAGTTTTGTTTGGCGCGTGGTAAGGACTCCGCGAGGAGTTCAGACAGGGCCCACAAATAGGGAATGGAAACCACTTGAATTGTATGAATGAAGTCAACCGTCACATTGATTTCCATATGAAATGATCATAACCACCCAACAGACATCTCTCATGATAAAATGGCACAAAAAGAAAAATGTAGGAAAAAAAAACTTAAACAACCACACAGAACAGAGCAATAGATAAAAAATTAAAAATTATATTAACTATAAAAACATGTACAATGGGAATTACAAAAACTAGAAAAAAAACTAATCTAAAATTGATGGTCTAATCTGAATCCGAATTTGTGTCGAAATCCCAGCCCATCTTTTTAGTATGTACCCTAACGGCAGCTTTGTCCTATTTCTTCTTTTCTTCCCTTTCCTTTTTTTTTCAGCTGGTGTTTTCTTGGCAGTTGGAGCTTTAGGTGCCCTCACCCATACTTTTGGTTGCTTGGGGACATTTGGTTCCTTGGGTTCTTGAGGAGCTTTTCCTTTCTTCTTTGCAGGGGGGGTGGCCGGGGATTTACCTTTCCCATTGCCTGTGGCTTCCTCAGTGGGGACCACTGGGGATTTCCCTTTTTCTTGTGACGCAGGCTGGCCAGGGGAATGTGACTCTTCAGACTGGGTAGCTGGCTCTTTGCCAATTTTTAAAGGGACAGCTTTGGGAGCAGACCTCTTAGCAGTGACTTTCCTCTACTTAGGATAAGTTTGCTCCTGTTGAGGTGCAGCAGAGGCCTTGGTAGTTGGAGGCTGCTCTGTAGGAGGTGAGGGAGGAGTGGCAGCTGGGGCCTTGCCTTTCTCTTGATGGGTCTTTGGTTGTGCCTCCTCAGATTGGGCAGCTGTAGATGGAGTAGCTTGAGGCTCTGGCTCGGGCATTTGACCAGAGATTGGGGTAGGCTGTAGAGGAACATTTCTGGTAGCAGCCAATGCAGATTCCAATGAGGCAATCTGAATTTGGTGTTTTAGGAGGTCAGTCTCATGGATATCTTTTTGGATGCTGAAGAACTCTTGGGCATTTTTGAGCCTCTTTTCAAACTTTTTAGCCCGGGCCTTCTCTATAGCAACATTTGCTTTCTCCAACTCCCAATTCAACTCATGATAAGTAGCTGTAGCCTTGGTCTTCTGGTAGGCTTCTAAAATGTTAGTCCACCCCAAGGAGATGCCCAGAACTTGCTTTCTGTGAGCCTCCTTCATTTCATGAATCTGCTCCAGGAGGGGGTCTTAATGGACTAGCGAAGCTTGGCCATGTCCCTCAGGACATCCTTCCGAAGGTAAGCATTATCCCTCATATGATGGAGGATGGTGAGGTAGGGAGGGCTGTAAAAATGATGTTTTGGTGCGATGGGTAGATAGGAAGTGGAAGGAGCAAACTGTGATTGGTCCTAGGGGGGGAGAAGGTGGGGTAACAGGGGGTAAGTCTATTTGTAGGGGAAGGGGGATAAGTTCTGGGTCAGTTTGTGTCTTTTTGTCAGTGTACGTTGGAGGTGGTAGGATAAGGGGTGTGATGGAGGGTATAGGGGGAAATAAGAATTGGGTAGGCTCAGTAGGAGTAGGGGGTGATGGGGGAGGAAAAATGAGAATGGTGAAAGATATGAAAGGGAATGGGGGGGTAAAAGGTAATGGTGATGATGGGGGGGCTTGTGAGTAAGAAGGGAAGTCTGTTTGGGTTTCTTTGTCAGTGGACAAGACCAGGGGGGATGTAGTGGGTGTTGGAGGGAGGGGTGGATTGGTTAAGGTGTGTAGGGTGGATTGGATGGAGGTGAGTTCAATCTGCATCTGGTCCTGTTTTTGAGTAGTGGTGGATAAATGGGCTTGGATGTCTTGGATAAGGGATAGGATAAGGGTCAGTGTGTCAAAGCTAGGAGGTTGGGTCTGTGAAGAAGAGGGCATTGGTTGTAAAGGTGAGGAAGGTGCATGGTAGAAAGTGGAAGGAGGGGAAGAGTGTGGTTCTGGGGAGTGATGGTGTGAAGTAGTTGGTGAGTCCGGGAGGGGGGTGTAGTGGGTGGGCAGTGTCTCAAGGAAGGTAGACAGAAAGGCTTGGAAGCCTATGGATATGTTAAGGGTTAAGTCAATGTCTGAGAGGGGGGATGTAGTAGGTATGGCAGGGGTGGTGTCTTGTTCAAGGTGTGGTGTGTCAGTGTGGAGGAAAGGGAAGGAGGGTGGGGTCTGGGAGATGGTGGAGATTTTGTCAGTAGTTTTTTATTTTTTGTAGGATATGAGGGGAGGGCTAGCAGGTGTATGTGTAGCTGAGGGGGGCATGGGGGCTATGTACTGAGGTAAGGTAGGGGATGGGGAGTCCTCCCAGGGACCAATTACAGGTGAAGGGGGAGTGGGCATAGAGAATGGAAATAGAGGGGGGTGAGAGATGGATGCAAGAGGGGTAGTGGATGCAGGAGTAAAAGGTGGAGGGGGAATGGGTGCTGCTGCAGCAATGGTACTGATAGGCTCTAGGGGCACCTTCTTGGTAGCAGGGGTAGACCCTGATCCGACTGCCTCTTCTACTTGCTTGGGCAGGGCCTGAGCCTCAGCTTTCTTTTTCTTCTGGGCCTCCATCAGACTCCTGTTGATTCCCCATTACCTCTTGGCAAAGGTAGTAGGGTCAAGGGTGGTGGTCTGCTCAATTTTTCCTATCTCGTATCCCCCCTTGAGTAGCAGCAAAGTAATGATCCTCGCATAAGGGAGTGTGTGAGGCTTCTTGTTTGTCCCTATCTTCTCCACTATGTCTTTCATTGCTTCAAATATTAGCTAGGCTGCATGGAAGCCATGGCCCAGGTGGAAGGAGTAGACAGCATCCGTAATGGGGGTTCTCCTCTCCTGCTGATGTCCGGAGCAGTATATGTTCTTGCGCAGGACTTGGTCAATGGACAAGAGTTTAGGTTCCATTTCTCTCCTTCTGATAGAGTCCCCTGTGGCTTTTAATCCTCTAGTTAAGGCCCGTGCAAATGTATCAATCGATGCACTCAGAGGGGGGCCATATCCACAGCTAGGGTCAAATGCGGCTGGGATGTCAAAAACTTCAGCAATCACCTTGGGGCTCATAACATATCAAATTCGTCAATCAACACCAGCAAGCACACTTGTCCATCTTTGTCCTTCTTGACCCTGATGTGCTGATAGAACAGTTGCACTAACCTAGGGTAGGCTAGTGCTGGAATGCCTCTCATCAATGGCATCAGGCCCGCTTTGCTCATAAACTGTACTGCAGGGGCAGAGAGAGGTTCCTTCTCAAAAAATGATAGATCAAAGGCAGTCTCAGGCTCCAATGGAATTGACACCATGAGCCCAGAAGGAGCAGAGAACTTAGGGGTTGGTACCACCGCCTCCTCAACCACTTCCTTTCCTTTTTTGGGTGACTTTGAGGTCTTTGCCTTTTTAGAGGTGGTCTCTCCATTGGTAACCAGCATTTTGGTGCTGATATCCATATGGTTGTTTATTATAGCCACCAGATTATTGCTGTCTAAAAGATTGGGCAGCAATAACCTGTTCCATTACGTACTCAGGGTATTGCCCCGCAGATGGGCACTCTTCTACTGTGTGTTGTGGAGATTGGCATATCAGACATGCCTCCATCACTTGTGTAGCAATTCTGGGCTGCACCACAGTCATAAGTTTATCAAATCTTTTAGTAAGATTGGCCATCTACATTCTCAGGTCATCATTTCTCCTAATTTCATACATCTTTCCTTTAGAAGTCTCAGCAATCCCCAACTTAGGAGAAGGCTCTTGAATAATTCTAGATGAGGACATCTTCTCAAAAGCATTTTCACTTATGACCTCGAACAAGTCCCATGCTTCGTCAGCTATTTTATGCATGTACATTCCACCACAAGAGGCATCTACCATGTCTCTGCTCTTCTCATCAATCCCATTGTAGAATCTCTGGACAAGCTGCCAGTCAAGGATCTTGTGGTGGGGACATTGTTTAAGCATTTCCTTAAATCTATCCCAGGCTTGGTTAAAATCTTCAGTTGGGGATTGGACAAAAGCAAGTATGCCTTTCCTCAACTGGCTGGTTTTGGTCTCTGGGAAAAATTTAGACAGAAATCTTGTTTGGAGGTCTTTCTAGGAAGTGATGCTGTTGTTTGGGAGAGTAGATAACCAGGTCATGGCCCTGTCCTTTATGGAAAAAGGAAAGAGCCTTAACCTAGTGGCTTCTGGTCCCAAACCAGCAATGGAGAATGTCGTGCACAGGGCCAAGAACTGGTCAATGTGCTTATCAGGGTCTTCCTTGCTAAGCCCATGGAAAGAGGGAAGCATTTGGATGATGGAAGTTTTGATCTCATAATTACCCTGAACATCTGGGAATTGAATGTTGAATGGAGAATTGTAATCATCCGGAGCGTTCAATTCCTTCAATGTTCTAGGTTGTTCTTCACCCATAACTGCTGTCTCAATTTCAATAGGGGGCTCGACTGTGGTGTGTCTGTGCCTTCTCGGTCTTCTACTCCTTTCTATCTTAGGGTTAGCAAGCTCTAATGTAGGACTAAGGGATCTCCTTCCTAACATGCACACACACCAACAGCAGGGAATACTATTCGCAGGCACATTGCACTTAACAAAAAAATTACAACTATCCTAATCAACTGCTATGGAATCTTCAAAGGAGAAATAAACTGAGGTTTTGAATGTTAGAGAAGTGCAAACAGAGGTAGTTAGACTCCCAGTGCAATTCTACTCTCCTTCTCTGCTACGATCCAAATCTGCAACAAAAATTCCTAATGTAAATCAACAGTATCAATTATTCACATGTACAGCTACTAAAGAATAAAGAAAACAAAAATCTAGAGTCTACTATTAGATCAATTTCCCCAGCAGCGGCACCAAAAACTTGTTAGGATATTTTAAGTGCTTGCTACTAACTTTATTGGAGACAGTGATAAGAATGAAGTGAATGAAAATGAATGAAAGGTCGATTGGGAATTATGGAGCAGCAAGCCTAAAATATGCATAATCCTGCAAGATACAGGGCCTGTTGTAGCAAGTTTTGATAAGTAAGAGTTTGTCCCACAGGGAAGTTGATCTAAAGCTCCAAGGGAGCTATCTATAGTAGGCTCTCCAGATCTGACTACAAATCTGGCAATCCTAAATGGAAGGGGATTAAAGGTCACTATTGGTCTAAATCCTAAGGTAACTTAATATCTAAATTACAGAAAGGGTTAAGAGGAATGGTGGAGTGAGAAAATAAATATAAAAGGGTGAGAAGTATGTTATTAGGTACAAATCTGATGGGTCTTTTAACTCAGACTCAGATCTGTTGGTACAGAAATCTTGTCCAATGGCTACATTATCACCAAAGAGGAGAAAGAATCCAACTCACCCCTGTGCCATGATCCAATCCCTTAAGGCTATAAACTGTCTATTTAAATAGTCACAGACTTCTAATAGGGGAACCACAATCCAGAGATGGGTCAGAACAAGTTTATCATTGTAGGCACTACTTCATTCGGGCTACAAGCTCAAGAATCCATAAGAACCTCATCCTCTAAAGTTCTGTGTGTGGGGCTAGGCCTACAAAGTTCACGAGCCTGGACACACAGGACCAGCAAGAGTTTGAATACTAGCTTTTAAGCATGGCTGTTCACTGCTTTAGAAAGACTGCAATGATCCAGTCACAAGCCTACAATCTCTACAGCCAAATCAGATCTGCAATCTGATGGTGGGTCTATACAAATATAAGGGAGTCTGTCACTGCACAATCTCTCACGAGGCTACAAGCACAGGTGCAGAGAAGAAGAATTTGTCTTAGTTCTGTGGATTGGCCTCACCCTAGGGCTATAATCTGTCCACTTGAATGGTCACAGACTATCCATAGAGGCTATTCTCCTCACAAAGGTCTAAAATAGAACAAGAACATTATTGCCGCCACCATGTTCATAAGGCTACCAGCGCAAACTCCCATGGGAATTCAAATTTAGTGGATCCTGTGGTGGGGGAAAGCCTGCGATGTGCCTAACTTTGACACACAGGTCACTTGGATCTAAATAAAACCTTAAAAATAATCCTCCATTACTTACAAAATAACTTAGCAATGGAGGATCTCAAGGCAGCAACCTTGTACAGCACAACTCACAACAAAAATAACATCCCATACATGTAACAGATCCTATTACAAAAAATCCATTAAAATCTATACCAAATAGTCATACAAAAGGCATAGCCAGCAAGTTTTGGACTATGGAGAGAAAAAAGAAAAATAAACTACCTAGAACCTAACCTTAGCCTACTAAAATTTACAGCTTAATCGAGAAGACGAAGTCTGAAAAAGTCTAAGTCTAAAGCCCGTCCAAAGGTCCTGAAACCTAAGCTAGGCCTAGGCTTATATAGCAGTCGGCTGTGTGTGAATTAGGCTTAGGAAAATCTTAATTTCATCTTTTCCATTGTGGCCTATTCTTGTCCCATGGATGCCTCGGGGCGTGTGCGTGGAGATTGGAGCATTAGAGTGCGTGCCCTAGTTACTGAAGTTCCCAGATTACCCCTGTAGAAGTGGGGAGAAGTTAAGAACCCGATCCTCGCTGAGTAGAGAAGATTTACAGATCTGTCCATGTGGTAGAATTGGCGTCGCGGGGTTGAACTGACTTGAAGCTCATGCAGTCGTGAGATTGACATTCTGGTCATCGTGGGATAATAATGGCCGTCGCGAGATTGCTCTTTCAGCGTTGAATGGCGCTGGAATTGCTCGCGTGGTTCGCCTCTTGGTGAATCTCATGACGGATCCTTGCGAAGAAGTAGTGTTCATGAGCCTATGGATCGCGCGAGCATTTCCTTGGAGGTTTGTATCCCGCGGCCACTGCGCGTGGGAGTGCCTGGAGCTCTCTCACTTCAGTAAATTGCACGATGATTGAAGACTCCTTTCTTGAGCTGCGTGAGACTGAGTGAGCACTTAAGACTAAGCCTCGTGAGGACCTCACGAAGTATGCTTTTCAATTCTTTCTGGCACCAAACCGCGCGAGAACGGCGCGAAGACTGCGCGACTAGTTTGTCTGCTGTCTTCAAAAGGCCGTGACTACTGCTCGAAGGCATTATCTCTAGTTCAATTAAACCCTATGGCATCTGTGCGAGGCATTCTTCTTGGTTTGTTTCTTCTTTGATGTGCCTGTGCTGCAGCCAACTCTTTGTCCGAGTTCATCCTTCATTCTGCTGAGGTAGTTCTGGGACAACAGTGAGCTTCTTGGCATGGTTAGGGGTTTATTTGTAGCTGCTGCTTATTACCTATAGAACAGACTTAAAACACATTTATTAAATGATTAAGGGTCTAACAGAGATTAAGTTAAGGGGTGAAAAGTGGTACTTTTCAGGTCTTAACACTCCCTCGACCCGTACAAGATCTATAGGACCAAATCGGACATGCTTGTCAGACTGGTAGAGACCCTCTCCCTATACTCTGCCCTGGGTCCCTCAGAATTCGAAGCCCTTTCCATCAGGGAGCCCTCCATGACCTAGGGCAGCTCCAAACGTCAGAAACTATCTATAAAAAGAACTAAGGAAGGTGCTGCCAGCACTGAGAAACTAAAGAAGAAGGAGAAGCTCAAGGAGGAGTATGACAAACTTGCTGTACAAAAAGGATGGGAGCCAATGACCATATTCAGTATTGACGCAGAATCTGATGAGGAGTAGCTTGTAGTTAGGATTTATTTGTAATTAGTCTGTTTTTGCATGTTGATGTATATACTTTTTGTTCGATATAAAAATTATTTGTTTCTCTTATGCTTTGTAGCTACCTGATGTCCATTAATTTTTTTTTTGTCAGATTGTGGTGTTACTTTCCTTTGTGCTTAAACATGTTCTAGAATATTCTTTTTGCTGGAATT
The DNA here is from genome assembly GCA_021018995.1 of Chloranthus sessilifolius. Classification (NCBI taxonomy): domain Eukaryota; kingdom Viridiplantae; phylum Streptophyta; class Magnoliopsida; order Chloranthales; family Chloranthaceae; genus Chloranthus; species Chloranthus sessilifolius. Next base: position 72,578,397 of record CM037592.1, on the reverse strand, counting down.
AGTTACTGTCCTTATACCTACCCTATGGATTCCTTTTGTTCTATCTCTGAAACAATGAGGACACTGTTCCCCATAGGTTTGGGGGTTTGGCATGGTGTGCCAATGGAATAATTAATGTTAGTGCAGCAGGGTTGAATAGAAATTATGAAAATAAAGTGATTTCCCACCTGATTTTTTGAAAAAAATAGAGGGAATTAAAAACTTTTTAACTGAAATTTGTTATAATTCTAACACTTTTATGAAGAAAAATGTCAAGAATTTTTCAAAAATTGATTCTTAGTGAACTTGAAAAGAGAGAAAATTATGAGGATACACCCCAGAAATTTGATGGAAGACCATACCCAGTGAGATTTGGGCCTGAAATTTTTTCTTTGAAGAAGTGTTTTGGCAATTTTTCTACTCTAAGGACTAATTAAATCTAGTTTTTGCTCACTAAAAGTTAGGCAAATTCAAGTTAAAACAGCTTGACAACATTCATGACATTGAGGACATGATGAAAGGCCATCCTTTGGACAGTTTGAGCTTAAAATTACCCACCTTTGAACTGCCCTTGGTACACACCATTTGAGTCTTAAAAATCCAAGTTTTTCTTTGATAAAAAACCCAAACATTTGAACCCAAAACTCAGTGACCTGATGCAGCCTGACCCCATCCTCAGATTTCAGAAGGTGAAGGTGAAAGAGTTGAAGAAGGTAGAGTTGGTTTGATATTTGGTTGAAAGAGAAGGAAACACATTTGATGGCAGTTGTGGCATTCCAGCCCATAAAATAAAAAATTAAAAAAAAAAAAAAAGGAAAAAAATATATAAGAAAGGCATACAAAAAGAAAGAGAAAACAAAAAATACATAAAAAAAAAATATATATATATATATATATATATATGAAAGAGAAGTCACTTCATTGGATACATTGAAACGAATATTAGAAATTGATCACTTCAAATATGAAATTGTAAAGAAAATGAAGATGAGCTGATATGACGTAGGTGCGTGCACCACCTCCTTACCTTACTGATATCTCAAAAACTTGAATCCTTTATATTCTCCTTTATTCTTTATAAACCTCACTCATAAGCCACATTATAAACCATTAAAAAGACCTTACTGATTTGAAATGGATTGAGTTGTCATGTGGAGATGAGGATTTGTGTAATCTATGGTGAAAAAAAGTTAGAAGATTTCAGGAATTAGAGCATTGCCAATGCTCATGCTTATAATCCTATTTGAGGGTTGTAACTGCTCTTGAGCTGTGTGAAATCATGCATCTTCTACTCTTTATTGTGAGTGGACTGCCTTGGTGAGACTAGGGTTTGAAATTGAATTTGTTGGGGCATTATCAAAACAGAATTTTGAATTTGATGGTAAGCCCTGCATTAATTTTCATGCACAATGCCTTGACATGAACTGATTGATAGTGAAGGAATTACAACAGAATTTCATATTTAAATTGTTGTTTTACTGCTGAGAATCCTCTAGAAAATTGAATAAGGTGTGGAATGAATTTTATTTTTGTGTAAATTCTGTTTTGAGATGTTGCATTGATATTAATTGATTTATTTGAGAAGTTTGTGGGTACCTTCACTGAAAATCCTCAGGAGACTCCACTCCTCCACTAGGGATCACCTAGGGGTTTAAAAGGCTTGATGCATATGCTAAATGTATCTGTGCTCCCTACAAAAGTGGGATTTTTCATTTTCAATAGTTGTTCTGAATTTCTCCTTTGCTTAAGGACTAGCAAAGTTTAGGTTTGGGGGTGTGTTGAGCAGTGAAAAATACCCATTTTCACCTCTTACCCTGACCTTTGATGGACCTTTGAGTCGACTAATAATGTGTTTTGAGTGTATTTTATAGATAAGCAATAAATTGCAATCTTAGTGCAGACATCCATCTAAATATGCCAAAGAAGCAACCTGCTGCTCAACATATGCTCATGCAGCCCAAAAGGTCAGCCAATCAAGCAGTCCACAGAGCCTCAGAGTTTCATGACAATGAAATGTGTCCACATGGGCACACATGAAAACACGGCCAGCTGCATCTTATGAGGATTGAACCCACCAAGAGGCTGCTAAGGACTAGACAGAGGAAGGAAAACACCCAAAAGCTATGTGCCTGCTATGGAAGGAAAGAACAAAAGAGCTCTAGAGGTTAACTCAAGCTATCAAGAGGTTTTGGAGAGGGGAATCAAGATGTTGAGAGGTTGGGTATTTAAATATGAATCTGTCGAGAGCTCCCCAGTACCTGTCGAGGAGTAAAAGGTGAAGAAATCAAGCTGTCGATAGGTACTGAGGTGGAAAAGTGAAGATCATGAGTGGTTGGTAGAACCTGTCGAGAGGATAAAGCTGCAATGGACGAACTTGTCAAACAGTAGATAGCTACCTGTCGAAGAAGTACCTGAAGATGCAGGGGAGCTCGAGAGAATCCACCTACATAACGAGAGGTTCCCTTGAACCTAGTGAACAGACAAAGTCAACCTTGTGAGGGCTTACCTGAAGCTGTGTTCATTGGTGTGAGGTTGAGGCAACCTGTCGAGAAGTAGAACAAATCCTGTCGAAAGCTCAACTAGAGCCTTATAAGGAGTCGACAGGTTGAATCATAACTTGTCGAGAGGATGAGTGGAGTCTAGACAGAAGTTCAGATTTGGCTCCAATCCTAACAAACAGTTTCCAAAACCCGTCGAGAAGTCACGGATCCTATCGAAAGCCTACACCAACCTGTCGAATGGAGTACCAAGTGGACTCAGAACCTGTCAAGAGGTTCCTTGAACCTCTCGACACTCGATTTGGGAACTTCTTAGTTCCAGCCACTTAAGTTGCTTGCTTCAGTTCTTTGTACACACATTCCAAGGCACTTTAACAACCCTTGGGGGGATTTTTGGAATGCATATGGGCACGAATGGTAACTCTTTAGCTACTTCACATGTACTTGTCCAATCTGGACCAATAGGTGAAGAGCTTCTATAAGTAAAATCAGCCACATCAGTAGCTCAGAATATCATAATTATTCGCTTGAGCTCTGATTGGCTAAAATAGATCTGAGGATAGAGGGGAAGAGTATGAAAGCCTAAAAAATTTATAAAGTTAGCATCCAGAAATTGAGAGAGCTCAGAGCCAAATTCAAATTCCCAAAAATTCCTTCCCTATTTTTTTTCCCCATTCACTCTTTAGACCAACCATGGTTGGCTAAACCCCATTAGTAGCTAGGGTGAGGTTGAGAGTTGTCAATTGAGAGGTTCAAAGCCATGTAGAGGATTAGATGTTGCACAAATTGCAGATCTAAGAACAATTGTACTGTAAGTTGTATTGATTAAGTAATTGTTGAATGTAAAGTTGATTTTGATCTATGAATCTTTTGTTTGCATCTGATTTCCCTAGATTAAATCCCCCTGTGGATGCCTGAGCTTGTAGCCTTGCATCCACAGCATCTGCAATAGTTTACTTGTTCTAATTAAGATCCTTGAATTAGAGGAATCTCTAGGATGGTCTATGACCATTCAAGTGGATAGATCATAACCTTAGGAATACTCTAAATTCTCTGGTCTAGATTAGATTCTTATACCTTACATCTGAGCTTGTAGCCAGATGAAGGATTGTTGCAAATCAGTTCTATGCATTGCCTTTGAACTAATTGATTTTCAGTAAAGGCCAAAATCTCTAGCTGCGACCCTCCACCTTTTGGTTTTAATCCCTTTCTTCATTTCCTTAAATCTGAGTTTTCATCAGTTTTGGATCATTTGCATTTGATTTTTGTAATTTTTAGTAAAGTGACAAACCCTGAGACCTCTCCTCTTTCCTTTCCTTCCATTAGTTTGGGATAGAGTGCCAGATCTGATCTAGATCTAGAGATTTACCCTATTTTAAAGCACATTTCCCTGTGGACATAGCCTGACTTACCCCTTGAAGCTTGTTGCAACAGCCTTGATTCTTACAGGACTGATTGCTTACCTTGATCCCATTTTGCTATACTTTGTCCTTTTAATCTGCTGTTTTAACCCTTTAATAATTGTAAGGTAAGCAAACCAACAGTCAGTTATCCAATACTTTGACTAGGAGAGAGGGAAGACTGCCTAGTCAGCCTATGAACAACCCAAAAAGGCAGTACATGGTGGGTGAGACTTCTTCCCATGAAGAAGCCAAATTTGTCACCACTTTGAGAAGTGGAAGGCTGGTTGACAACAAGGTTGGTGTTGAGCCTGATGTGAAAAGTGTAGGAAATGAAAGAACAACCCATAATGATATGCAGCTGGAGCAGCATATGAGAAATAAGGGGGGTGTTGATGAGCCCCAACAGAAAAATGAAAACAAAAATAAAGAAAAAATTGATGAGATTGCTAAGGCAGCAAATGGGAGATCAGCCCCTCATTTGCCAATTCCCAATGCACTTCAAGCACCTTCTCCTTTTTATAAGGGGAATGCTAAAGTTGAGGAAATGATGGAAATATTTAAACAAGTGAAGATCAACTTGCCTTTACTTGATGCAATCAAGCAAGTTCCAGCCTATGCAAAGTTTTTAAAATATTTGTGCACACACAAAAGACAATCTTGGATATACCTATCCAAGAAGTCTTTTGTGCTGAGAAAGAGAACCAAGTGTTGTCCATTGCAACCCCAATAAAGCTCCAAGACCCTAGAGTTCCCACAATCCCTTGCATCATTGGGGATCACACTATTGAAAAAGCCTTATTAGATCTGGGAGCCAGTGTGAACCTACTTCCATATTCAGTTTATGAGAAGTTAGGACTAGGAGAATTGAAGCCCACACATGTGGTATTATAGCTGGCCGGTAGATCTGAAAGGAAACCTATGGGAATGATATAAGCTGTGTTAGTTGGGGTTGACAAGTTTTTCTATCCAGCAGATTTTTTGGTTCTTGACATGGAACCAAGCAAGTGCACCACCTCCATGCCTATAATTTTTGGCAGACCTTTCTTGGCCACTGTCAATGCTTGTATACAATGTAGATCAGGTGTAATGGAGGTATCTTTTAGCAATATGAAAGTGAAATTAAATGTCTACAATGCAGCAAGTCAGCCTCAATTGGATAGTGAGGATTGCTTTTTGATTGATGTGTTAGATGAGCTTGAGGAAGAGACTTTTCCCAAGCTGCTGCATTGTGATGATTTGTGTGATGCTTTAAAAAATGTGTGGAGTGAAATTATGAAAGAAAAGGCCTCCACACCTGTGATTCAAGAGGTGAAAGCCTTAAATTCTAAAGTGGGGCTAGCAACAAGGTATCCTCCTTGGAAACCTGTTGTGTTGGCTCTTCCACCACCTTCAAAGGCACCTTTTTTTCCTTCACACATAAGTACACCTGATGTGGAGTTAAAATAGCTACCTAAGTCTTTGAAATATGCATTTTTGGGAGCTAATCAGAAGTTGCTTGTGATCATTTCTTCCCCCCTCACTGATGAGCAAGAGGATGAGCTGTTGTGAGTTTTAAAAAATCATAAAAGAGTAATAGGTTGGACTATTGCTGATCTTGGAGGCATCAGCCCTACTGTTTGTATGCATAACATCTACTTAGAAGAGGGTTCCAAACCCTCTAGAGAGATACAGAGAAAGTTAAACCCCTACATGTAAGAAGTGGAGATGAAAGAGGTGGTCAAATTGTTAGATGTAGGAGTCATCTATCCCATTTCAAATTCTGAATGGGTGGAGCCTACTCAGGTGGTACCCAAGAAATCTTGAATCACTATGGTTAAATATAATTCTTAGGAGCTAATTCCAACTAGGAAAACCACAAGTTGGAGGGTGTGCATTGATTATCTAAAGCTCAATTTAAAAACTAGAAAAACCACTTTCCTTTGCCCTTCATAGACCAGATTTTAGACAAGTTGGCAGGTAAAGCTTTTTATTAGTTTCTTCATGGATATTCTAGGTATAACCAAATTCTAGTATATCCACAAGACAACAAAAAAATAACTTTCACATGTCCATTTTGCACCTTTGCCTATAGAAGGATGCCATTTGGATTGTGCAATGTCCCTGCAACTTTCCAAAGGTGTATGTATAACATCTTATTTGTCATGAATGATCAATTTTTAGAGATATTCATGGATAATTTCTCTGTCTTTGGGGACAATTTTAGCCAATGTCTACACCATCTCAGCCTAGTGCTGCAGAAATGTGAGGAAACCAATTTGGTTTTGAGTTGGGAAAAGAGTCATTTTATGGTCAATCAAGGCATTGTCCTTGGCCATGTTGTATCCCACAGAGGCATAGAGGAAGACAAGGCCAAAATTGATTTGATTGTATATTTTCCCCGCCTAAAACTGTCAAACAAGTAAGATCTTTCTTGGGGCATGCTGATTTTTATAGGAGATTCATCAAAGATTTTAGTAAGATCTCAAAACCTCTTTGTCACCTATTGTGTCAAGAGGTTCCTTTGGAATTTAATGATGAATGTCTCATTGCTTTTAAGCTTTTAAAAGGTTGTTTAACCTCTACACCTATCCTTCAAGCACCTGATTATTCCTTGCCATTTGTGCTGATGTGTGATGCATTAGATTTTGCTATTAGTGCAGTTTTGGGCCAAAGAAAGGACAAGTTACCTTGTGTGATTACTTATGCAAGCAAGACAATGATTGATGGTCAGTTAAACTACATCACAACTGAGAAGGAATTGTTGGCCATTGTCTATGCTTCAGAAAAATTCATATCTTATGTGTTAGGATCTAGGATTGTGGTGTTCACAGACCACTCAACCCTGAAGTACCTTTTGTCTAAAAAGGATGCCAAGCTAAGATTAAGCAGATGGATCCTCCTATTACAGGAGTTTGATCTTGAGATTAAGGACAAAAAAGGGATTAAAAATATGGTTACAGACCACCTATCCAGGATCCTAGCTGTTGAGTTTGATAGGTTGCCTATCAACGACTCATTTCCTGATGAACAGTTGTTTACTTCAGCACTTCTGTACCTTTGTTTATAAACATAGTGAATTACTTGGCAGTGGGTAAGATCCCCTCACATTGGAATAAAATGGATAGGGAGCTGTTCTTTTCTCAGATTAGACATTACATGTGGGAGGATCCATACCTTTTCAAGCATTGTGTAGACCAAGTTATGAGGAGGTGTGCCCCTAAGAATAAATTTCACAGCATACTAACAATGGGTCATGAACAGGCTTGTGGAGGCCATTTCAGTGGAAACAAGACTGCTACATAGATACTCCAAAGTGGATTTTATTGGCCCACTATCTTCAAAGATGCATGGCCACATTGCAAAGCTTGTTTTAAGTTGTCAGAAATTGGGACGTATCTCCAAAAGAAATTTCATGCCTTTACAGCCTATACTGGTTATTGAACTATTTGACATTTGGGGGATTGAATTTATGGGTCCTTTACCTCCTTATTATGGATATAATTTTATTCTTATGGCTATGGACTATATGTCCAAAAGGGTTGAGGCCATAGCCACAAGAACCAATGATCATAGAGTTGTCCTCAAGTTCTTGAAGGACAATATTTTCTCTAGGTTTGATACCCCCAGAGCTATCATTAGTGATAAGAGAAGCCATTTCTGTAATAGACAGTTGGAGAACTTAGAAAGTACTCTGTGACACACAAGGTTGCCACCCCATACCACCCACAAATCAGTGAGCAGGTGAAAATTTCTAATAGAGAGATAAAACACATTTTAGAGAAAACTGTGAGAGGAGATAGGAAGGATTGGTACCTAAAGTTAACTGGTGCTCTTTGGGCTTATAGAACTCCCTATAAGGCCCTAATAGGGATGTCTCCCTTTAGGTTGGTATATGGCAAGGCATGCCATTTATTAGTGGAGTTAGAATACAAAGCCTACTGGGCTATTAAATCATTGATTGATCTAACTTCTGTTGGAATGCACAAGAGGCTGCAGCTGTCATAGCTGGAAGAGTTGAGATTAGAAGCCTACTCCAATGCAAGGATCTACAAAGAAAAAGCCAACACTTTTGATGACAAGCATTTGCTGAGAAAGGAGTTTACTGCTGGCAACAAGGTATAGCTGTTCAATTCCAAATTGAAATTTTCCCAGGCAAGTTGAGATCTAGATAGGAGGGACCTTACATTGTAATGCATGTATCCCCATCTGGAGCTATTGAAATCATGAATCCAAAGGATGGTAGGATCATGAAAGTCAATGGTCAAAGGCTCAAAATATTTGTTGAAAATAGGGTTGAGCCTGTCGCGACCATTCACCTTCAATAACCTCCAAAGTGTGACTGATTTTCAACAATGTATACTATGTATCATAACTGTTGGTTTTATGTCTGTTGCTATTTTTAAAACTGTTTGCCTTGTATATATGTTGTCATTTTTGTTTAAGTGTTTCATTTATGTTACTGAGTCAACCATGATTAAGTTAGGAAGGCCCTCAATGCATGAGAAATCCAATGGGAACAAATCAGAATTGAAAAATTTGTGTGAATAGAGACAAGGAAACTGATGAGAAGTAAGGTGGATTGTTAAACAGACCTATCGAGAGGTCTAACTTCATTTTTGACAGGTTCGAAAGGTTCCCAATGTGCATTTCGACAGGTTCTAATACCTGTCGAGAGGTTTGAATTGATGTTCGAAAGGTACTGAAGGTGTAAATGTGAATTTCGATAGGATCTATGAACCTCACGAGATGTTGAGCAAGAAAGTCAATAGGTACTGAAGCTATAGGCTATGTTCTCAACATGTTCTGATACCTGTCGAGAGGTTAAATGAAGAGTATTTTAAACCTGTCGAGAGGCTGGACCATGAAGCCCATGTATTTGTCGATAGGTTGAAAGAACCTATCGAGACCTTCAGCCTGATAGACCTGCCAATCCACTTTTTTTTATAATTCGACAGGTTGCTTCAACCTGTCAAAATCTCCTTCCCTGACCTATCGAAATAGATTTTTAGTCATTTTAAACCTGTTGAGAGGTCATTTTATCCAGTCGACATCTTCTAGTCAGAGCTTTGTTCCTCTTGTGCCCGATTTCCCAATTTCTTCTCTCTCCTCCACCTCACCGGTTCCAACTCCAATTGCCCTACCATTGTTCCAAGTGTTTCAATTTTACAAGGGCTACATTTTGCTCCTGGTCTCTGGTAGTTTGATGCCATGCATAGTAAGTTATGAGAAACCCTAGGTTTTCTATGGGTAAGTTCTTCTTCAATCTCCACTCTGTGATTTCCAAGCCTTGTACATCCAATTTTAGTTTGTGTGGTAATTTGGTTGGCCAAAAGGAGATTACTGTGAATTGTTGAGAGTTAATTATGTGGATTGCTTGTCCAATGGCTAACCGTGACGATACCTTAGCTGATATGTTCAAAGCCCCTTCCAAATCTGCCCAGAAATCCACCAAAAAATCTAGTAGGCTAGCCACCTAGCCCAAAGAGAACCCACTTGCTAAGAGGAAGCTTATCATGGAAAAACCTAAGAAAGTAAAGAAAGCTAAGAAGGCCAAAATCACTGAGGAAATTATTGAAGAAATTGTTGAGGATGTCCCAGTGCCTAAACCTATCCTTGAGGCAAAACCTCACCCTGAGAAGAACCTGAGATACCTGTGAACCTGACTACTCCCAATGAGTTTGTGGATGCCTTGGACCTAATCCCTGAGATAATTTTTTACCTACCTTATTTTTCTAAGGTAGAGGAGTATAAGGACACCTTGGACTATTTGGTGAAGGCAGGCCTGACACCGTTGTTGACCCATTGCAAGAAAAATCCTACCCGAGACTGGTCAAATTGTGGTATTAGAATATTAGAAAGAAGATGAAGCAACTGAGCCTACCCTTGTGGTTCTAATTGATAATTGAGAGCTTGATGTGGACTACAGTGATATAGGGTTGGCATTAGGAGTCCCATCAGCTTTTAACTCAGCTTATGGCTTAGGAGCACCTGAGAGTGTGTCCTTTAGAGCAATGGCCAGATATCTGACTCAAGGCATTGTGGACTCTGGGGAATCATTAATGAGGAGAGATCTACACCCTAGCCTGCTTTTTATAGACTTAATCTTGAGGAAGAACATTTATGTCAGTGGACATCTACAGGAGAGAAGAACGCCTATAGTGGATGCCCTTTACTTTTTCTCCAAGGGCCAGTTCTTGAATGCATCCCAATTGATATTTGAGGTCATGGTAGATGTGAATGAAAAGATCAAAAGAGGACAGGCCTTGCAAGGGTTACCCTACAGCAGACTCATCACTGCTTTGCTAAGAAAAGGGACATTTATGATACAAAAGAATGAGCCAGTGGAGAAACTGAATCCAAAAGTGTTTGGGAAGAGGGCCTAGTCTTCTAGTAGGACCCTGATTGGGAAAAGCAAGAAGAAATCAGTTGAGAGTCCTCACAAAGAATCTCCTCCGGTGACCAGCTCAGCAGCTGCACCTGTGATTCCTACAGCCCCATCAGCCAGCTCAGCACCTATAGCTGAGACCTCTACATCAGCTAGATCAGAGCCTTTTCCCTCTTCTGTTGGTCCTAGCTCAATGCCTGCACCTGTGACCTCTGCACCCATACTCATCCCTTCCATTGATGTGCCTTTGCCTATTAACAGCTCTGATGTTGCCAGCATTCCCATTCCATCACCCTCCATACCGTCCATTGCAGTCCCCATACCTCCCAGCAGCTCAGTCATCCCTTCCACCATCACCATAAGCACCCCTTCCACCATCACCACAAGCATCCCTTCCACCATCACCACAGACCCCATTATTACCTTACCTTCATTTCCCATCACATCCACTTACCAGAGAAAATCAAAGTCACCCACAACCCCTCCAGCTACCCCATCCATCCCAGCTGCTGAACCCTTGAGCCTTGCACCAGCATCTCCTTCTACATCATATGACCCTGTCACCACCTCTCCACCTTCCATACCCTCTGATATTGATCTCGCTACTTCCTTATCCCCTACCCATACCCAAGAGTTGGACCACCAGACCAGTGAGGGGTATTCATCCCTAATTGACTCCACTGTGGAGAACATTGGGCATGAGTACTCCCCTTTACCTGATTCCCCATAGCCTACTAAATTCCAGCTTCCTCTCACCTCACCTTTCCACCATGCTCCCACATCTCCTTTTCAGCCCATTATACCCATTCCACCTACTACCCAAACCCAAATCCTACCAGAGGCCTCTACCCAGATTCTTTCCCTTCTTACCACCATCCTAGCCCAGCTCCAAACCAACACAGCCAACCAGTCTGCTATGGCCACCTGCCTTCAGGCCATTCATTCCACTCTAATCCCATCCACCTCTACCAGTCAACCTCTTAAAGCTCTTACTTCTACACCTACTCTAGTACCCACTCCACCTCCATCCCCTCAGCTGTCCCCTCTAGTAGCGGTCTCCACTGCTGAGGTAGCAGAACCAATCCTTGCCCCTTCTACCAGGGACTCAACTCAAACTGATTTTGAGGAAGAAGCTCTGCCCATCCCTACTTCAACCCCAACTGATCCCTTGGAGGCTGACTTACCTTTTTTACCTTTTACCTGCCCCACCACCCCACCAGAGTCTATTGTTGTGGAAGAGAATCTACCATTGACCCTCATTGTACCATCACCACCACTTCCTGAGCTGCCCATCACCCCCTCCTCCATGGATGACCCTCACCATTGGGCCATTGTCCCATATGACACCAACACCTTTTCACCTCTGCCATCCCTCACCAAAGCCATTAAGACCAACACATATGTCAAAAAGGATGTGCAATTTTTAGTGGATGCAGTCATGGTGTTACTGCAGCAAGCACATCAGGAGGAGATTGACCCTATTTTTGAAGCTCATAAGGTAGAGGAGTGAAAGTTATGGAAAATGGTCCTCAAATCTCTGGACCTTTACAAGATGTATAAGCAGAATTTTGAGATGCTGGCTAGGTTAGTTGAGACCCTCTCCCTATACTCAGCCTTGGGTCCCTCAGAATCCAAAGCCCTTTCCATCAGGGAGCCCACCATGACCCAGGGCAGCACCAGGCCTCAGAAACCATCTTTAAAAAGAACTAAAGAAGGTACTTCCAGCACTGAGAAACTGAAGAGGAAGGAGAGGCTCAAGGAGTATGACAAACTTGATGCACAAAAAGGATGGGAGCCAATGACCATATCATGATCTAACTCAGATTCTGATTAGGTGTAGATTGTGTTTAGATTTTTGTAGTTATTAGTTTGTATGTAGGATTATGCTGTATATACTTTTTGTTTAGAATGTACTATTTCTTTTATGCTTTGTAACTACTTGTGTGAAATAAAATTTCTATTTTGATAGTTCCACTGTGTTTCTTGCTTTCCTTAATGTTTACTTTTGTTCTTATTTGTTCTTTATGATTCATTTGCTATTGTCCTCTTGCTTACCTAGTTGTTCCTTTGTTATACTTCCAAAGCAGTGAGGACACTGCTCCTCCTAGGTTTGGGGGTATGGCAGGGTGTGCCAATGGAATAGTTAATTTTAGTGCAGCAATGCTGGATAAATTTTTTGAAAATAAAATGATTTCACACTTGATTTTCGAAAAGGAGGAAATTAAAAACTTTTTAAAAAATTGAAAGGTGTTGTACTTCTAACACTTTCATGAAGCAACTATCAAGAATTTTTTCAAAATTTATAATTAGTGAACCTAAAAAGAGAGAAAATTGTGAGGATATACCCCAGGAATTTGATGGAAGACCATACCCAGTGAGATTTGGGCCTGAATTTTTTTTTCTTTGAAGACTGTTTTGGCAATTTTTCTGTCGTGAGGACTGATTAAACCTATTCTTACTCACTAGAAGTTATGGAAATCAAAGTTAAACCAGCTTGACCGCACTCATGACATTGAAGAAATGATAAAAGGCCATCCTTTGAACAGTTTGAGCTTAGAAATTCTTACCCTTTGAACTGCCCTTGATACACATCATTTGAGCGTTAAAAATCCAAGTTTTCTTTGACAAAAGCTAGAGGATTTGAAGCCAAACCTCAGTGACCTGATGAAGCCTGACCCTTATCCTGAGATTTCAGATGGTAAAGGTGAAGGAGTTGAAGAAGGTAGAGCTGGTTTGACAATTGGTGGAAGAAGAAGAAAGAACACTGGAAGGCAGCTGTGTATCAGATGTATAGCTGTGGCATTCCAGTCCATAAAAAGAAAAAAAAATTGGGAAAACTACAAAAGAAAAGCATAAAAAAGATAGAGAAAAAGAGAAGTCACTTCATTGAAAAATTAGAAGAATATGAGAAGATGGCCACTTCAAATATGAAAATATCAAAGAAGATGAAGATGAGCTGAAATGAAGAAGGTGTGCATGCTACCTGCTTACTTTACTGATATCTCAAATTTTAAATCCCTGCTTACCCTTTCATTCTTTATAAACCTCACCCATAAGCCACATTACAACCCAATAAAAACACCCTACTGATCTAAAATTGATTGAGCTGTCATATGGAGATAATGATTTGTGTAATCTATGGTGAAAAGAGTTAGAAGATCAAAAATTAGAGCATTGCCTATGCTCATGCTTGTAGTCCTATTTAAGGGTTGTGAGTGCTCTTGAGCTGTGTGAAATGATATACCCTTCTATTTTTATTTTGAGTGATAGCCCTGGTGAGACTTGGGTCTAAAATTGAATTTATTTCAGGTCATTATCAAAACAGAATTCTCAAATTGATGGTGAGCTTTACATTAATTCTCACACACAATGCCTTGACATGAGCTGATTGATTGTGATGGAATTATAGCAGAATTTCAGGATTAAACTATTGATTTACTGCTGAGAATCCTCTAAAAGATTGAATGAGTAAGGTGTGGAACGAATGTTATTCTGTTCAAACTCTGTTTTGGCATGTTGCATTGATATTAACTGATTCATTGGTGAAGTTTGTGGGTACCTTCACTGAAAATCGTCAGGAGACTCCACTCCTCCACTAGGGATCACCTAGGGGTTTAAAAGGCTTGATGCATGTGCTAAATACATTTGTGCTCCCTACAACAGTGGAATTTTTCTACTTTCAATAATTGTTTTTAATTTCTCCTTTGCTCGAGGACTAGTAAAGCTTAGGTTTGGGGGTGTGTTGAGCAGTAAAAAATACCATTTTTCACCTCCTAACCTGACCTTTGATGGACCTTTGAGTTGACTAATAATATTTTTTGAGTATGTTTTTATAGTTAAGCAATAAAATGCAGTCATAGTGCAGATATCCATCTAAAAATGCTAAAATAGAGATCTGATGCCTCATCATGTGCTCATGCACCTAAAAAGGTGAACCAATCAAGTAGTCCACAGAGCCTCAGAAGTCTATGGGAATGTCATGTGTCCAACTAGGTACACTTAGGAGCAAGAGCAGCTGCAGTAGATGAAGATTGAGACCCTCAAAAAGGTGTTGAGTGCTGACAAGATGAAGAACAACACCCCAGAGCTATGTGCTGGCTGTGGAAGCAAAGGCTATAACCTGTCGAGAGGTTAATTCAACCTGTCAATAGGTTTGGATGCTTGGATATGATGAGATCGACAAGTTTCTAGAACCTGTCTAAGTGTGGCAACCAAAGGATGCATCCTGTCGAGATGCCTAAAAGCTTAATGGGAACTCATCGATACGTTCTGAGAGAGAAAAATGAAGTTGTCGACAAGTTGAAAGAACCTATCGAGTGGTGTGTTGCAACCTGTTGAGGACTTACCTAGAGATGTAAGGGATCTTGTGAGGTTTAGAACAGCAGAGAAGAACCTTTCGCTAGGTTCCCCTGAACCTAGAGAGCAGACAAACCCAACCTACTGAGGACTTACCTTGTAACATCCTGAAAATTTTGACTTTGAAGAGTGTACCTCGGGATGCATGCACGACTTTGAATAGTATATCTCAGGATGCATGCCCGTCTGGTCATTTGTTTAATCAAGTGAAAATCAACTTGAAGAGTTAGGTTAGATTAGGTTTGAGGTGTAAGTACACGTGTGTGTGTGGTGTTAGATCTGTTAGTAAGGTCATATACACCTATCAATGTGTATGTGTGTTCTATACCCAAGTTTGGGTTATAATAAAAGCTTAAGAGAAGATGCTTGGGAGTAAATGCAAAAGATTTGTGCGTGGGATTTGCAAATTTAAGATCATGTACGAGCTTTAAATTCTAACGGAATCGCACGTGTGATCTCGTGGTTTTGAGGCTAGGAACCCTAGCTCTAGATCCAAGCCCTTGAATCACTCATACGTTGGAATTGAGGTAAGGTTTTGTTAATTGATGATATGTGTGATGTTGAGCTTTAAATTAATGTATGGATGTTGGATTAAAAGGGAAAAAAGAAGAAAAAAATGGAGAAAAGGTTGAAAGAGAGATGTACAGCTAGAAAGGGTTGTTTTTCTGTCAAAATTGATTAATCAATTTTAAGATCGATTAGTCGATTTTTATCAGACGGTAAAATCATGAAACTGCAGCTCCAAACTAATTAATCAAATTTAATTCGATTAATCAATTTTTGAATTTTGATTAATCAATTTGGAATCAATTAATTGACTGGGTACTTCCAGTGGCTGGAAAAAGGTGGAGTTTGGAAAAACCGATTAATCAATTTTAAAATCGATTAATCGATTTTGATTGTGCTTGCCGACACAGCTTTGGTATTTCAGTCGTAACATTTTACTCTGAACTCCGATTGATGCAGTTCTTATGGCATTGGAAAGATTACAATGAACTCTACGACGTTTGTGATTTAACCATTTCGTGAATCCAAAGATTTAAAGGTATAAATTTAGGGAGAATGTTGCATCAAACTCTGTATTATAATAAACTTGCCCATTTCTGCCTCGTTTTTGAGAAACACTTAAATAAGTCTAGGTTTTTAGTGAGTAGAGTTAATCCTTCATGCATCATTGTATGCTTATGATGTAGATTAAGGGTAGTGGCCATCGATATGAATTTGCTCGGTTCCGCATAACTTCAAGGGTTAAGGTAGGGGAAATTTAATATCGTATTGCATTTTTGAAATTGATTCATAGATACCTTGATTTAATCAAATGAAAATGATAAGTGTGATTTGAAGTGTTGCCATTTAAAATCTATGCTTGAATCTAATTGAACGTGTAGGGAAAATTTAATATCCTATTGCATTTTTTAAATTGATTCATAGATGCCTTGATTTAATCAAATGAAAATGATAAGTGTGATTTGAAGTGTTGCCATTTAAAATCAATGCTTGAATCTAATTGGACATGTAGGGGAACTTCAATATAAACTTACATGTTTGACTTCGATTCATAGTCTTTGATGTGTCTATACGAAAAATGATAAGTTTGACTGTGATTTGAACTAGAACTTGAACTCCTTGTAAATTAGAATTTGAAATCTTTTGAGTCCGAAATGTGAATTTTGAACTATGAACCTAAATCGGGAATTTTACGATGGTATTCAAATTAAAATTGATCTTTTAATGGTGAGTTTTAAATCTTTTGAACCATGAATGTGAACTTTGAACCGTGATTTAAGAAGCTGAATGTGAATGTGAATTTTGAAGCCTTGGAGTCTCTTAGAATGGTGTGAATGTATGCCCTTGGACAACTTTTGCGAGATTTACGTACACCTTTGGACTTCGTTGTGATCATGTACACCCTTGGACTGCTTTGGCGGGATTTATGTACACCCTTCGACCGTTTTGGCGGGATTCATGTACGCCCTTGGACTGCTTTTGCGGGATTTACGTACACCCTTGGACTTCGTTGTGATTTATGTACACCCTTGGACCACTTTGGCTGGATTTATGCACACCCTTGGACCATTTTGATGGGATTCATGTATGCCCTTGGACCACTTTTACGGGATTTATGTACACCTTTGGACTTCGCTGTGATTATGCACACCCTTGGACCGCTTATGTGGGATTCATGTACGCCCTTGGATCACTTTTGCGAGATTTACGTACACCCTTGGACTTCGTTGTGATTATGTATACCCTTGGACCGCTTTTACAAGATTTTACGTACTCTTCGGATTATACTTCAAGAATCAAGCCATCAGTCATGAGATTAAAGTGGACTGCTATGGGCAGATTATGGGTATGTGGACCGCTATGGACGGATTATGTGTATGTGGACAACTATGGGCAGATTATGTGTGTTGTGGGCCGCTATGGGTGGAGTATAAGTACTAAGTGGGCCGCTGGGGCGAAAATCGAATCAGTTAATGTGTGTGTTAAGGAAGTGTTTTGACGCGAAGTATTTTTATAAGAAAATGTCTTGAAATCAGTTTTGGTGTGATGAGGAAGTGTTTTTATAATCAGTTTTGTGTAATCAGGAAGTATTTTCGAAATCAGTTTTGTGAAATAAGAATGTGTGTATGAAACCAGTTTTGCGTAATAAGGAAGTGGTTTGAAATCAGTTGTGTGATAAGAAAATATATTTGAAATCAATTTTGGTGTGTTAAAGAAATGTTTTTGAAATTCATTTTGTGCAATAAGATAGTGTTTTGGAAATCAGCTTGGTGTGATAAGAAAAAGTATTTGAAATCAGTTTTGTTTGATAAGAAAAGTGCCTTGGAAGTTAGTTTCAGTTTTAATATGAAAATGTTTGATTTTGGCATTGAATCTATGTTTCCTTATGATAAGATATGAAGTAATATTGAATTTTCCTCTGCTAAGCTAAGATGTAGCTTACCCTTTGACTATACGTCACAGGTATAGCTTCGATTTGGACACCAGACTTACAAATTGGGGAATTGTGGAGTGCTATGATGTTCGGGGTTGTAGATTGAGTACTTTGTAGAGTTTGGTGAGTTCGGACTTAGTACCGTTTGTACTCATATATAATTTTGTGCACCACTGTTTGGTGATGGTTGGTCATTACCGGTGGTTTGTTTGAGTTATGTAATATTGGATATTAGAATTGGAGATTTATTTATGCCATGTTTTTGTACCAAGTAATTCTGTATCGGATTGTGATATACGATCTAGCAATCCAGATTTTCCCATTTGGTTTTGGTGTAAAGTTAAAGAAGAAATATATATATATATATATATATATATATATATCTCAAAAAAATTTAGGTTGGGAAAATCCGGGCTGTCACATACCTGAAGTTGTGCGAGGTTGAGTCAACCTGTCAAACAACAGTACTGAACTTGTCGAAAGCTCAACTGGAGCTATATAAGATGTCAACAGGTTGAATTATAACCTGTTGATAGGCCAGCTGAAGCTAAGACAACCTGTCGAATGAAGCACAAAGAAGCCTCAGAACTTGTCGAGAGGTTCCCTGAACCTATCGAAGCTCTATTTGGGAACTTCTCAGTTCTAGCTGAGACTGCTGCTCCCTTCAGTGCTTTGTGCACACATTCCAAGGCACTTTAACAACCCTTGGGGGTATTTTTGGAACACAAATGGGCATGAATGGGAACTCTCTAACCACTTCACATATACCTGTTCAGTTTGGACCAATTAGTTGAGAGTTTCTAGAAGCAAGATCAGCCACATCAGCAGCTCAGAATAACAGAATTATTCCCTTGAGCTCTGATTAGCTAAAACAGATCTGAGGATAGAGAGGAAGACTATAAAAGCCTGAGTTTACAAAAGAACCATCAAGAAATTGAGAGAGCTCAGACCAAAATTCAAAAATTCCTTCCATCTTCCTTCTTCCCCATTCACTCTTTAGACCAACCATGGTTGGCTAAACCCTTTTAGTAGCTAGGGTGGGTTGAGAGTTGTAACTTGAGAGGTTCAAAGTTTGTAGGAGGATTAGATGTTGCACAGATTGCAGATCTGAGAACAATTGGACTATAAGTTGTATTGATTCAGTAATTGTTGAATGTAAAGTTAATTTGGATCCATAAATCTCTTGATTTCCATTTGATTTCCCTAGATCTAATATCCCTATCGATGCCTGAGCTTGTAGCCTTGCATCCACAGTATTTACAATGATTTAGTTGTTCCAATTAAGATCCTTGAATTAGAGGAATCTCTAGGACGATCTGTGACCATTAAAGTGGACAGATCATAGCCTTAGGATCACTCCAATCCTCTGGTCTAGGTTGGATTCTTATACTTGCATCTGAGTTTGTAGTCAGATGAAGGATTGCAGCAAATCAGTTTCCTGCACTGCCTATGAACCAATCAATTTTCAGTAAAAGACCAAAATCCCTAGCTGCTACTCTCTTTCTTTTGATTTTAATCCTTTTCTCCATCTCCCTAAATCTGTGTTTTAATCAGTTTTGGATCATTTGCATTTTCATTTCTGTTGTTTTTAGTAAAGTGACAACTCTTAAAAAATCTCTTCTCTTTCCTGTTTTGATTTGTTTTAAACTAGGATAGGCTAGAGTGCCAGATCTGTCATATATCTGGAGATTTACCTTATTTAAAAGTACATTTCCCTGTGGACATACCCTCACTTACCCTTAAAGCTTGCTGTGACAGCTCTGGTTCTTACAGGCCTGATTGCTTACCTTGATCCCATTCCTCTGTGATTTTACCTTTTAGTTTGCTAATTTTAACACTTTAATAATTGCAAGGTAAGCAATAAAACAAAAAGCCGAACCCAACATGGATACAAAATGTGAGGAGGGGCATCCAATCAGAAGCAACAGAAAAGCGAGAAGAGGATTGGTTGGGTAACACTTCCCTCCACTTGTAACACTCCTTCTCCCGCTATCTTCACCTCCTCTGTCACCGCCTCCTTCTAACAATAATGATGGATGTATGCCATCCATCGTACCCATCACGTCAACCACGGTGGCACCTCTAACAACGAACTCTTCGACCACAATGACACCTCCAAGTTATGCCTGCATCCGGAGTCATCTCAGGGTGAAGATCACGCGAAATCACGAAGAAGGGGAGAAGAGACATCGAAATCGACTCTCAGATCGCCAAGAAAAGAAGAAAGCAAGAAACAAATGGAGAAAAATTGAAAAACCCCACGAATATATAGACATACGACCAATTGTGCGCGCAAGACCTTGCGCGTAATTCAATTAAGTGCCTATCCTAGTGTGTGGATTTCAAGTCACACGCGAACTCCTGTGGGCGTAATTCTACCCCCATTGAACCACCCACACGACGATTTAGTCTCGCACTAGAGGACTAGCGTGTAACAGGAAATATGAGCACCGGGCTTTGCGCGGAATTCGATTCGACGCCTACATATTTGCGCCATGTAATGGCTGACCTTTCAATCACTCGCGACCATGATCGCGTGAAATCATATACCATGCACTTCAAGCTATGCGAAATTTGAATAACGCACTTCTGCCTCTACGAGGAATTCAAACCGACACCCACACATCCCCGCCATGTGGACCATTGACCCTTCGATTGCGCGCATCTATTTCTGCGCGTAATTGGATTATACGCCATTCTAGATGCGCGTAATTGAGCCGATAACCCGTCGATCATGTGCGGCTGTCACTGCGCCTAATTGGATTAAGCTCTAAAGCCCATGTGCGGAATCGGCAGCCAAGAACCAAAAAATATATACATAACCCAAGAAAGCACTTACATGCCCTTATATAAACACACCTGTATACACAGAACGGCAGCAACAGATTCCCTAACCCACCAAAGTGGATGAAACTATACTCAGAAATGCAACAAGCCTAGAAATAAATGACGAACGAATCTCAGAATAATTTATCAATCCCAAGTCTAAGGTAAAATATGCACACACACGTAAATAATCAACCCCAAAGTCAGTCAAATCAAAATAAAATCAAACCCAAAGAAACCGAAACTAAACTGAATTGAACTAAACTAAGGTGATATGTCGAAACTAATAAATAAGTCAAAAATATAATGAAAAACAAAATAACCCTTTCCATATATAAATGAAATTAAAAATTACCCCAAGGGTATCCCCTTGGAATGCACAAAGATAATTATAAGAATCGAATTAAACGAAAGATGAGTTTGAATTCAGGCACCCCCGTAGAAAAATGAGAAAATGTTGATGCGCAGGAGAAGAAGTCAAGACTAGGTGGCATGCCAACGCTTCGTGTATAATTTTTCAAGACAAACACTCAATGGAAGAGCGATCTAGAAAACCCCCAAAGGAGGGCTAGCAAAAGGTCAATCCACAAGGCCTACCAAGGATCAACTGTGACCGATCATGAGAACTCTGATCCAGCTCTTTTCCTTGGTGATCTTTCCGCCACCTTTAACTCTCTTCCATCTCTTCCCCCAATACTGCTCATTCCCAAAAAAAAAAAACAAATCACCACTACAAACCTTTTTAGGATATAACACCCAGGAAATAAAATAAAGAGGAAGGAAAGACATTAATTCAAAGGTCAAAATTTATTACAAATCCAAAATAAAATAATAAAATTCAAAATAAAATCCAACCCCTAAACACCTATTTATAACCTATACCCCCTTCACCACAAAATGACAAGTGCCTCATTCACAAAAACCCTTCATCCCTTTCAATCCAAACAAGACACTTGCCCCCTTTAGAGGACATTAATCCATGACAAACCTAGATAAACATATAATCGCAAGGCATTTACCCCCCTTTAAGAGCACAATCCATGAGAACCCAAGATAAGTCAATATCCAATCAATTAAAGAAACACAATCCATGGCAAAATAAATGAACTAATGACATTAAAACACCCAACACATTTATTTAACCTTAATTCAAACACACACCCACATGATAAAAATCACAAGACATAAGAACAAAACAAATCTTCAACCTTAAACAAACACATGAAATATCTTCTTCCATGATGACAAAAGCAAAACAACGAAAGCAAAGGCCCAAAATGTGACCCGTCACCCAAGCCCATCATAACCCAAAATAAAATAAATAAAATAAAATAGAACAAAAATGAAATGAAATAAAATAAAATAAATAAAACAATAAAATGAACAAAACAAAACAAAACAAAATAAAGTAAAATAAAACAAAGAAAATAAAGCAGGGGAAATAAAACAAGAAAAGGTCACCCCCCGCAGTCCCATCGCGACACCCCCATTGGAGGAAGGAGCAAGTCATTGATAACAAGCATACTGCTACTACTTCTGACTTAGGAGCTACTACTTCTGACTTAGGAAGCGACACAGGAAATCACCATGACAATGCATAAAAACCAACAAGAAGGCTTTGAGTTAATGTGGAAAAATTCACGCAAAATGCTCAGTGACCTAAGAGCCAACAAAGCACATCGACGTGAACAATGTAGGTGATTGTGTGATTTCGCATGCTTCCACAAGGAGCTCGAGTCCCCTCGACGACTCCACCCCCAGACACTCTCGTTCCATAGCATAACCTTACACACCGAACAAAAGCGGCTCCAACCGAAAGAAGAAGTCACCCGCATCCCGTCGAACAATCACCAGGTCCCATCGCAGCCTGCCATAACATGTAGCAAAAGGGGAAGCTCAACCCAAATGTCCCACCACGACCTACCCCAAAATGTTCCATCACGCCAACAATCATTGGGCCTCGCCATGGCAGAGAAAGAGGAGAAGAAACTCTGACATCCCATCGCGTGACAACTCTGCCCAAAGATACTCACAGCACAAACCAGGTAAGTATCACCCCCCTTCTCTTCACTCGATATTCCCTATAAATATAGTTAGCTAATACTAAGTAAAGCATTTTCAAAACTAGTCTCTCTCCTAATTTATGGATCACTATAGTCCTCCCATAAGAGACAATCATTAGTATCCAGCGAGAAGGCTAGACGGAGTATTCGGCATACCAAGAGACATCTTGACAACCAAACAAAGGTCGGGTCAATAAATCCCATTCCAATGGATCTACTCAGTGATGTCTTGAAAGCCATATTTTTTGAAGTTTAACCACCGAATTGATCTTAAGTTAAAAACCCTAAATTTCTAAAACTCCTATCTATCAAATTCCTACTTCTCACCACCCCAATCCGTTCCTTCCCCTAACACGGGAGTATATATATCTAATTAAATGTTGTGAATGAAACCTAGGTACTGTACACATGTATAAGAAGAGTGGTCATTATTGTTACAAGGCTCGAGTGTTAATAGATCCAGGATCCACGCACTCGTTTGTAACCCCTTAGTTCACAACAAAGTTGAAAGTCATTCCTAAACCACTAGATTTTATCATGGCAGTATCAGTCCCGACTGGAAGTGCTGTTGGCACAGACACAATTTATCAGTCAGTTATCGTTGCCATCAAAGACTACGAAGATCATGAAATAGAAATTGACATGATCCTATTACATATGCAAGGATTTGACGTGATCCTTAGCATGGATTGGTTATCCAAACACCACACCAATGTTGATTGTCGTAGGAAGATCGTCACCTTTTGCCCTGAAAAGAGTAGACCATTTAGGTTCTATGGCCTACAATTTACCACCGCACCTTTTATATCATCTATACGAGCCAAACGAATAATGAATAGTGGTTGTCAGGTTACCTTACCTTGTTAAAAGGCCAAAGAGAAGAGGAAGAGGAAGTCAAAATTTCCAATATTCCTATCGTGTGTGACTTCCTTAATGTATTCCCTAATGAACTACCAGGTTTTCCGCCCAACAGGGGGGCTGGATTTATAGTGGACTTAGCTCTCGGCACAGAACCGGTATAGAAGGCGTCGTACTGTATGCCACCAGCTGAACTGAAGGAGCTTAAAGAACAGTTGAAAGAGTTTCTAGATAAAGGGTTTATTAGGTCAAGTGTGTCTCCATGGGGAGCACCTGTGTTGTTTGTCATAAAGAAGGATGGTTCTATGCGTCTTTGCATTGACTATTGACAGTTGAACAAGTTAACAATAAAGAACCGCTACCCGCTCCCAAGAATCGATGATCTTTTCGATCAATTTCAAGGAGCGAAATTCTTCTCCAAGATTGACTTGAGGTCGGGTTACTATCAGATGAAGGTGAAAGCTAAAGACATTTCGAAAACAACTTTTCGCACGAGGTATGGTCATTATTAGTTCCTCATCATGCCATTTGGGCTAACCAATGCACCCGCGTCTTTCATGGATCTCATGAACCGAGTGTTCAAACCTTATCTGGATAAATGGGTAGTTGTTTTCATTGATGACATCCTCGTTTACTCAAGGTCGAGAGAAGGACATGAGTAGCACCTATGGCTAGCACTTCAAACACTTCGAGACTCAGAATTATATGCAAAGCTTAGCAAGTGTGAATTTTGGTTGGAACAAGTAAGCTTTCTTGGGCACGTCATCTCAGAGGTCGGTATAAAAGTAGACCCTACTAAGATAGAAGCTGTAATAAAATGGGAGCAACCAAGAAATGTAACCGAAATTCATAGTTTCCTGGGGTTAGCCAGATACTACCGAAGGTTTGTTGAAGGGTTTGCAAAGCTTGCTGAACCACTCATGCATCTCACTCGAAAGACTGCTAAATTTTAGTTGACCGAGTCGTGTGAGCAAAGCTTTCAAGAGCTGAAAAGAAGATTGACCTTTGCATCAGTACTCACCCTCCCACTCACAGGTCACTTGGATCTGAATGGATCCTTAGAATCAGTCCTCCATTGCTTTGAAACACAGCCAAAGCAATGGCGGATCACAACGCAGCAGCTTTGCACAGAGCAGCTCACATTCACACACATCCCATAAAAGTACAAATCCTATTACAAAACATCCATTAATCTAATCTTAATAAACATACATAGGCATGGCCAGCAAGTGCTAGGCCATGGAGAGAAGAAAAAGAAGAAAAAGGAAACTACTTACAGCTACAGAAAAACAATGCTAAAAATAAAACAAAGAAAAAGCTGAACTATTCCGGCCTTCCTCTCCCTTAAACCTAAATCAGGCATAAGTTTATATTGCAGTGGGTGTGGCGGCGCATTAGGGTTAGGAAACCCTAATTTTAGCGATGCCACGTGACCTATTAATGATCCTTGGATGCCTCGGGGCATGTGCACAGAGATTTGAGCATTGGAGTGAGTGCCCTAATCATTGGAAATCCCCAGAAAGTCCTCTGCTAAAGCGATGGAAGTTGGATTTCAGAGCTTTTCCAGGTTGCAGTCGATTCCCAAATTTGTCACGTGGTAGATCTATTCTTCGCGTGGTTGAGTTTAACATTAAAACTTCAGACGTCGCGGGGCTGCAGCCTCTTGATGCATTGAGCAGTCGCGAGGTAGCTAGTTAGGCTCTCACTGGATTGGGCTTCGTGCAGTTGGATTGATACTTGTGAATAGCGCGAGAGCTGTGCGAGCATTCCATTTCACTTCACGAGGTTAACCCTGGCTTCGTGAGGCTGCTCTCTTCCTAAACAACGCGACAACTCCTTTTCTTGATAGATCTTCACGAGGATCCTCGCGAGGCTTTGAGGCTTTTCTGAACTGCGTGACAGGTTCTCTTGATATTTGCATCCATGCTCTTGCTTGCGCAATTGCGCAGTAGGATTGACTCTCTCCTCGGTTGCAGGAGCTGCCGCGAGGATTAGAGGGGTCTTCTTGAACTACGCGGGAGCTACGCGGCCTTTAACTTCTGCACTTCACGAGAGCTGCACGACTCAAGGCTTCTGAAGCTCTTCTGTCACTCCACTGCACGAGAACTTGTTGTGAAATCTTGGAACTTCGTGAGGACTATGTGAAGCATATTTTTCTGAATCCTCTGAACCTTTGTCAGTTGCGCAAGGCTCACCTCAAGTCTGGATTCAGTTCTCATTCTTCTGAGGGACTTCTGGTGCCAAAACAGGCTCCTTAGCAGGATTTATGGCCTTATTGCACTGCTGTTTATTACCTATAAAAAACGCTTAACAAACCTTTATTAGATAGCTAAGGGTCTAATCAAAGGCTAAGTTAAGGGGTGAAAAGTGGTACTTTTCAGGTCTTAACACACCCCCAAACCTAATCTTTGCTAGTCCCTTCGCAAAGCTACACTAAAATAACTACAAAAATTAAATGCCATTTTCGTAAAGAGCACGGATACATTTAGCATATGTACCAAGCCTTTTAAACCCCTAGGTGATCCCTAGTGGAGGAGTGAAGTCTCCTGAGGGTTTTCAGTGAAGACACCCACAAACTTCTCAATGAGACAGTTGACAAAAGTGCATCATTATCAAGTGAACAGTCAAGAAACAGAGTTAGTTCACCTTTGAATTAGTAGAAATATAAGAAATTTAAACACATTGGCTGCAAAGACATTTAAATAGTATAAGCTTCTCATGAAAGCACAACATTTCTAATCAGTTTACACCAAAGACACTACACAGGTGTGTCAACATTGAGCTCATCACTGGATCAAAAATTAGGTTATAGGTCACACCTAATGCATTCAATATCAGACCCAAAACTCTCCAGGTATACTCTCATGAGGAACTTTTGAGGGTTTCATTTTCTCTCAAGCTCAAGAGCAGTTACATCCCCCAAGTGGGTCTGTAGGCATGAGCATAGGCATAGCTCTGAAGTTCTGGCATCATAGACAGATCCTCACCATAGATTGGATAACTCTTTATCTCCACATGATAGCTCACTCAACTTTGGATCACAAGGGCTTTAACTGGGCTGTAATGTGGCTTATGGAGTGAGGTTAAAAAGAATGGAAGGTTGAAAAGGGGTTCAAAATTGAGAAATCAGTAGGTGAAGGAGGTGATTCATGACTTCACCTTTTTTAATTCAGCTCCTTTCATCTTCTTTGAGGTTTTCAGATTTGAAGTGATCAGTTTCTCTTCTTGATTTCAATTTTTCTAATGAAAGTTCCCTCTTGACTCCTCTCTTTCTCCTCTTCATTATTGTTTTTGTTTCTTTTTTATGCATTTTTCTTCTTTTTATTTTGTTTTTGCTTTTCTGAAATGCCACCATTTTCTCAGTTACCATACTGCTAGAATTTGATGTACTTCTTCTTTATTCACCTAATGTTGACCATAGCTAGTCCATCTTCAACTCTTTCTCCTTTACCTTCTGAATTCTCAGAGTGAGGGTAGGCTGAATCAGGTTCAAAGGTTCAGGTACAAGTACTCAGGTGCATTTTGAAGAAATTTAGGATTTAAAGCTCAAAGGGGGTATGGACAAGGGCAGTTACTTAAGGTTGGTCTATTTAGGCTCAAACTGTCCAAGAGAAGGCCTTGATCCTTTCCTAAGTCTCATGAGTGCTGTTAGTGGATTCAACTTGGAGTTGCCTAACTTCTAGTGAGCACAGTGACTCAGCCAATGCTTAGAGCTAAAAGAAATTGCCTTAGTCACTCCTCAAGGAACATTTTTTTGTATAGGCCCAACTCTTACTAGTTATGGTCTTCCTTTGAATTCTTAAGTATGTCCTTACCTTTTTCTCTCTCTAATGATTCACTAAGTGCTAATACAAGTGAGTTTTCTTGGTGATCTCATCATGAAAATGTGAAATATTAAAAGTGTATACTGTCTAATGTCTGGAAAAAATTTTAAATTTCATTATTTTTCTGATTCTCCAGTGAACATGGTTCCATTTCCATATTACTCACATGATTCTGCTGCACTTAGGTTAACTATGCCATTGGCAGGATCTGCCTGCCACACCCCCAAACCTATGAGGAGCAGTGTCCTCACTGGTTCAAAGGTGGGTGTGCAACAAATTTATTTAGGGAAAAAGAAAAGGAAAGAATATAGAACAAAACAAACAAAAGACAAAGAAAAATAGCAATGACAAAAGAAGAAAATCTATTATAGGAGATAAATGTACAAAATGACAAACAAAAGGTGAAAAAGAAAATGCAGAGACAACAAAAATCCTAGGTACAAGCTAATCAGAGCCTGAATCAAAATCGGTCCCAACCCATCCTCCTGGCATGCTCTTGAAGGAGAGCCACTTCCTCTTTCTTCTTTCGTGCCCTCTCTTCCTTTCGTTGGGCTTCAGTTTTGGGCTTGGTTGGTGCCCGGACCCTCATTTTTCGATTCTTTGGTTCAGGAGGGTTCACTGAAGATGTGTCTGTGGTTTGCTCCGGTGAATTGAGAGGACTTTTGCCTTTGGGACTCTTCCCTTTTGGGCCCTTCCCTTTTGAGGCTTGCCCTTGCTGAGTCGGAGGGGGAATAAGAGGAGCTTTTGCTTTTACTGGCTCAGGAGGGACAGCCGGGCTCTTGCCTTTATCTTTCTAGTTCAGTGGGGGTGCCTCCTCAGACTGGGCAGATTGTTCTTTTCCAATTTTTAGAGAGGTAGTTGGGTGAGTAGTCCTCTTGGCTGTAACTTTCCTTCTCTGAGGATAAGTTTGCTCAGCAGGGTCTGATGAAGGAGGAGCAACAGGATTTTTAGCACTTGGATCCACAGGGGGTGCAGAGTCAGACTCTGAATCAGAGGGAAAAAGAGCAGTGGGATCCAATCCAAGGGCTGCAACAACCTGTCTGCGTTCAACTTTGGAAAGTAACCGACCGTGGGGGTCATCCTGAGCAGAAGCTCTGGTGGCCTTTTGTGGTGGAGATGGAGGTGCAGGCTTTTTACCTTTTTAGGCAGCAGTGGCTCTTTTAGAGGGAGAAAGTTTCTTGGAAGCAGCCCTTTTTCTCTTGGGTGCAGGAGATTTAGCAGGGGGAGGCACTGGAGCAGGAGGTGGTGGAGGTGCTTGAGTAGGAGGTGCAAGGGCAGGGGGTGTAGATGTAGGAGCAGGGGGAATGGACGAAGATGGCCCGGGTGGTGTGGAAGGTGGGGCCTCAAGGGGTTCTGTAGCCAGAGGGGTGGCCTGAATTGGTTGGCCTAACAGTGATGCAATCCTTTTTTGCAAAATGTCAATCTATTTTTCAGCATAAAGGAGTTTGGCATTAGAAAGCCCCTTAATGAGCCTGTGGATCACCTCAGCATTGTGCAGTTTCTTTTCAAACATCCGGGCTCGCTTTTGCTCCAGCTGGGCATTGGCATTCTCCATCTCTGCGTTCAGTTGATAGGCAATTACCTCGGCCTTTGTCGCAGTGAGGGTCTCCAAAATACTCTCCCATCCCTTTGAAATATCTCTCAGCTGCTGTCTGTGAGCAAGCTTCAAGTCACTCAATTTCTGCAGTAAGGGGTACTCAATGGCTTGTCAAAGTTGGGTCATTCCCCTTAGAACATCCATCTTGATGTAGGCATTGTCCCTCATGGCATGGAGGAGGGTGAAGTAAGGAGGGGTGTAGTAGGAATGTCGGGGTAAGATAGGTAGAAAGGGAGTGGAGGAAGGAGAAGGTGATTGGTCCTTGGGGGGTAAAGTGAGGGTTTCAGTGATGAAGTCTAGATGAGGGGGAGGGGTAGAAGGTTCTGGGTGAGTTTGTGCTGAGTGGTCAGTGAATTGAGGAGGGGGTAGGATAAGAGGTGGGATGGAAGGCATGGGTGGAAAAGTAAATGAAGGGGGGTCACTAAAGGTGGGTGGTTCTGGGTAAGGGTAAAATGGAATGTTGAAGGGTCTGAATGGTAATGGTGGGGTTAAAAATGTGTGGGGGTTAATGGGAAAGGTGGATGGGAAGGGAATGGGGCCTGTTTGGGTGGAAGTGTTGGTAAAGTGTGGTGGAGGTAATATGAGTGGGGGAAGGATAGGTAGAGTGGGGAAGGAGTGGTGGGGTATGGTGTCTTGGAGGGTGAGGGTTGTAATTAAGTCAATGGGGGGAAGATTTGGTTGCACGGTGGAGTCAGAGGTGGAAGGGGACTGGATTTGTGGGGTAGAAGGTGGTTGTGCAGAGATGGGTGGTTGGTGTAGGTAAGGATATGGCAGGGGTTGTGTGAGAGGTTTTCTTTTTAATATAGGTTATCAGGGGAGGGCTGTCAGGGTTCAGTTCAGATGGTGGGGGAATTGGGGGTGTGTACTGAGGTAATGTAGGTGAAGGTAAAGGGCTGCCATGGGTGTCAACACTTTCCTCCCAGGAACGAATCACAGGGAAATCTGGAGTGGGTGCAAAAAGGGAGAT
The DNA here is from genome assembly GCA_021018995.1 of Chloranthus sessilifolius. Taxonomy (NCBI): domain Eukaryota; kingdom Viridiplantae; phylum Streptophyta; class Magnoliopsida; order Chloranthales; family Chloranthaceae; genus Chloranthus; species Chloranthus sessilifolius. Next base: position 72,548,721 of record CM037592.1, on the reverse strand, counting down.
AAAAGAGGGAAAGGGAGAGATGGAATAGGCAAAGAAACGGATGGAGGGGTAGGTGTGGTGGATGTAGGTATTTTGGCAGAATCAGTAGTGACAGGAGCTTGCACCACCTTCTTGGGAGCAGGAGCTTTAGCCACCTTTTTGGGAGCAGGGGTGGCCTTCGCAGCAACAGTCCCCTCTCCTTGCTCAGAAGCAGTCTGAGCCTTCTTTTTCTTATTGGGATCCATCAGGCTCCTGCTGATCCCCCACTGTCGCTTGGCAAAAGTAGTAGGGGGGAGGTCCATAGTTAAGTCCCCCACTGGTATCTTGTACCCTCCCCTCAAGAGTAGTCTGGAATCAACCCGACAACATGGAATCCGTGGCCCCGAGAGAAGGAATAGACAGCATCAACAATTGGGGTTCTCCTCTCTTGCTGATGGCCGACACAATAGATGTTCTTTCGTAGAACTTGATCAATGAGCAGGAGTTTGGGGTCCAGGTCTCTTCTCCTGATGGAATCTCCTGTGGCCTTCAATCCTCTGGTAAGGGCATGTGCAATGGTATCAATGGGGGCACACAAAGGGGGGCCATATCCACAGTTGGGGTTAAAGATAGCAGGGATACCCATCACTTCAACAATCAACTCAGGGTTGAGTAACATTTCAAAATTGTCAACTAACACCAGGAGTCCTGGCTGCCCACGATGGTCTGGTCTAGCCCTAATATGCTGGTAAAAGAGTTGCTCTAGTCTAGGGTAGGCTAGTGCAGGGATAGCTTGCAGCAGGGGGGTCAAACCAGCTTTATGGATGAACTCAATGGTAGGGGCTGATAGAGGCTCCGTTTCAAAGAAAGATAGGTCAAAAATGGCTTCAGGCTCCAAGGGAATGAGAGTCAGGAGCTCAGAGGGTGTAGAATAATCAGGTGTTAGTGCAGCCACATCCTGAACCACTGCCTTCCCTTTTTGCGTCGCCTCAGACGACTTGGCTTTCTTGGGAGTGGGCTCAACGGGAGCCGTATCCCTTGATCTTTTCACAGGTGCGCCTTTAGGGGCCATTGAACTTATCCTATGTGAGTGTGTAGTTTGAAAAATGAAAAGTAATGGTTGAGAGCTGAGGCTTGCCCTTAAACTTAGGGTTCTGTTCAATCTGATGCATAAAAGACTGCGAGAGCTCTTAGCAGGGGGCAACTGGTGGAAGAGCCTTTAAGAACAAATCCCCAGAATGAGAAGGTGAATGATGGACTGTAAAATGGATGCTGGGGGAGAGAGATTAATGGGAGTCAGAGCTAGGGTTTCGCTGGCTGGAGAAGAAATAGAAAACATAAAAGGAAAGCCGCGCGGGGTTGGATTATATATATCGCGAGGCTTGGCGCGCTTTGAAATGATCTGCTCGCTAGATAGAAATGAGTGGGTCGCGAGGTTGGATGTTCATCTAAACTGTGCGAGGAAGCCCACACAACTACGTTTGAAACTCGCGATAGCAAAGTAGAGTAGTTCCTTATGATCTGCGCGAGAGGAAGCTAAGCCAAATCTTTAGAACCTCGCGACGGCTTAAACAGAGTCAAAAATTCACACACCCACTAGTCAGCCTCTGACCTTTGTTTTGTGGGTGGATTCTCACATGCTCTTGTCCAGGGACACCCTTAGTCATTCTAAACAGGACTCTCCATGCTTTCCCAATAATTAATCATGCAATTACGCAAAAAGCATTTAATCAAAACCTCATATCCAAAAAGCATTCTCATTATCACAGCAATATAATCATCATTCATTCATTCAAAAGCATCAATTCAAAGGGGACAAGAAGCAAAGTAGGCAGAAGAATTTTTTTCAGGTCATAAACACTCAGACTCCGACAAGATCACTAAAAAATCCTATAAACAGTAAAAAGAACGAACCATACTAAAATACATAACATACATAATGCACAATTTTGTGAATCAATTTAATGAAAGATCCCCCTGCCCCTCAGGGTTTGAGGATCCTTCACCAATCAAAAATTGGCCCTTGGGATTAACCACTGGCTGACTGGGTGACCTCCCCTCTTCTCTTTTAGCTAAGGCATTCGATAGTTGGCCTAGCTGCTCTTCCAACTTCTTTATGCTCTGACCATGAGAATTCACAGTCTGAGCCAAGGACCCTAGGTTTTGCAATGAGGTTAAGACCTGGTCCTTGAAAGAAGTATTTCTAGGTTGAGATGAGGGTAAGACCAATTGATTTTGTTGTTGATGGGGCTACTGCTGGTGTTGGAAATTAGACCTAGGGGCATATCCTTGGTTGAACTGCTGCTGTGGCCTTTGAGGTAAAGCCAACATCTGCTGGGGCTGCATGTAATTGTCTTGCCTCCACCTTAGATTTGGGTGGTCTCTCCATTGGTAACCAACATTTTGGTGTTGGTATCCATATGACTGTCTGTTGTAGCCACCAGATTGGTGCTGGCCATAAGATTGCGCAACAGCAGCATGTTCTAATATCAATTCAGGATATTGCCCTGCAGATGGACATTCCTCTACTGTGTGTTGTGGGGACTGGCATATCAGACATGCCTCCACCACTTGAGCAGCCCTTCTGGGTTGCATCACGGTCAGTAATTTGTCAAACATCCCCGAGAGGTTTTCCATCTGCAGCTGCAAGTCATTATTCCCAGACACCTCATAAACTTTCCCTTTTGATAATGCAGCAGGCCCCACTTTTGACTCAGACTCCTGACTAGTTCTTGCCAGGGATGGCTTTTGAAAAGCATTTTCACTGATTACTTTAAACGATTCCCATGCCTCATCAGCAGTCTTGTCCATGTAGGTTCCACCACAAGAGGCATCAGCCATATCTCTATTTTTCTCATAAATCCCATTGTAGAAGCTTTGTACAAGCTGCCAGTCTGGGATCTTGTGGTGGGGGCATTGTTTGACCATTTCTTTAAATCTATCCCAGGCTTGATTAAAATCCTCAGTTGGGGATTGGGCAAAAGCAAGAATTTCCTTCCTCAATTGGCTAGTTTTGGTCTCAGGAAAGAACTTTGTCAGGAACTTGGTCTGTAGGTCTTTCCACGAAGTGATGCCATTGTTGGGAAGAGTAGCCAACCAGGTACTAGCCCTATCCTTCAGAGAGAAGGGAAAGAGCCTGAGTCTAGTGGCCTCAGGTCCCAACCAGCGATATTGAATGTGGTGCACAAGGCCAAAAATTGGTCAATATGCTTATAAGGGTCCTCCTTGCTAAGCCCATGGAAAGAGGGCAACATCTGGATGATTGAAGTTTTAATCTCATAATTCCCTTGAATATCAGGGAATTGAATGCTAAATGGAGAGTTATAGTCATCCGAAGCATTCAACTCCTTGAGAGTTCTGGGTTGTTCTTCACCCATGGCTACTGTCTCAGATTCAGTTGGAGGCTCTACTGTGGTGTGCCTGTTCCTTCTAAGTCTTCTACCCCTTTCTATCTCAGGGTTGAAGGGCTCTAAAGTAGGACTAAGAGATCTCCTAGCTAGCATACAAACACACCACCAGCAGGGACAACTCCTTCCAGGCACATTGCACTTGACTCAAAGAATTTATCTAACAAATTTACAGCTATTTAAGAAAACATACATTTACAACTATACTAAACAACTGCTATGGAATTTTCAAAGGAACTAGATTGAGTTTTAAAGGTTAGAGAATTGCAAACAGAGGTAGCTAATCTCCAAATGTCCACTGTCCTTCTCTGTTGTTGTCTAGATCTACAAGAAAGATTCAAAATTACATCAGCAGTATCAATTATTCACAGCTACAAAGAATACTAAAAATATAAAAACTAAGGGTCTACTAATAGATCATCTTTCCTCGGCAGCGGTGCTAAAAACTTGTTCGCGATTCTCAGTGTGCTTACTTTATTTATTGGTGGTAAAAGCAATTTAAAATCAAAGTAAAATAGGAGATGGAATCAGCACAACTGAGAAATCCTAGACCTGCAAGATACAGGGTCCATTTGTAGCAAGTTTTGATAAGTAAGAGTTTGTCCCACAGGGAAAGGTGATCTACAACTCTAAGGGAGCCATCTCTAGTAGTCCCTCCAGATCAGACTACAGATCTGGCAGTCCTAAAAGGAAGGGAGTTTAGGGTCACTTATTCTAAGTATCCTAAGGTAGCCTAATGAATTAACTATAGAAAGGGTTGAGAAGATGGATGGAGTGTGGAAAATAAATATAAAAGGGTGAGAAGTATGCTATTGAGTCTAGATCAGGGGAGTTTTGTAACTTAGATTCAGATCTGATGTTATAAAAATCCTGTCCAATGGCTACATTATCACCAAAGAGGAGAAAGAATCCAACTCATCCCTGTGCCATGATCCAATCCCTTAAGGCTATAACCTGTCCACTTAAATGGTCACAGACTATCCCATAGGGGAAACACAATCCAGAGATGAGTCAAAACATGTTAATCATCGTAGGCACTACTTCATCCAGGCTACAAGCTCAGGAATCCATAGGGAACCTTAACCTCTAAAGCTCTATGTGTGGGGCTACGGCTGTATAGGACCATGATAGCCCAGACACAGAACCAGCAAGAGATTGAGTACCACCTTAGATCTAGCTGTCCATTACTTGAGTGGGACTACAATGGTCCAGTCACAAGCCTACAATCTCCATAACCCGATCAGATCTAGCATCTAATGGCGGGTCTATACAAATATATGGGGAGTCTGCCTCTGCACAATCTCCTACCAGGCTACAAGCTCAGGCTCGGAGAAGAAGGATCCATATTGGATCGGCGGATTGGATTCACCCTAAGGCTATAACATGTCCACTTGAATGGTCACAGATTATCCCTGAGGCTATCCTCCTCACGGAGCCTAAAACAAAACAAGTTAATTGCTGCACCACCATGGTCACAAGGCTACCAGCTCAGGCTCCCATGAGAATTTCTGATCTAGTGGGTCCAGTGGTGGGGCTAAGGCTGTATAGGACCATGATAGCCTAGACACACAGGTCAGTTGGATCTGAATGGATTCTTAGAATCAGTCCCCCATTGCTTTGAAACACAGCCAAAGCAATGGCGAATCACAAGGCAGCATCCTTGCACAGAGCAGCTCACATTCACACACATCCCATAAAAGTCTAAATCCTATTACAAAACATCCATTAATCTAATCTTAATAAACATACATAGGCATGGCCAGCAAGTGCTGGGCCATGGAGAGAAGAAATAAAAGAAAAAGGAAATTACTTACAGCTACAGAAAAATAATGCTAAAAAATAAACAGAGAAAAAGCTAAACTATTCCGACCTTCCTCTCCCTTAAACTTAAACCAGGCTTAGGTTTATATAGCAGTGGGTGTGGCGGCGCATTAGGGTTAGGAAACCCTAATTTTAGTGATACCACGTGGCCTATTAATGATCCTTAGATGCCTCGGGGCGCATGCACGAATATTTGAGTGTGGGAGTGCATGCCCTAATCATTGGAAATCCCTAGAAAGTCCTTTGCTAAAGCGATGGAAGTTGGAGTTCAGAGCTTCGCCAGGTTGCAGTCGATTCTCAGACTTGTCGCGTGGTAGTTCTATTCTTCGCGTGGTTGAGTTTAACATTAAAACTTCAGACGTCGCGAGGCTACAGCTTCTTGATGCATTGAGCAGTCGCAAGGTAGCTAGTTATGCTCTCACTGGATTGGGCTTCGCACAGTTGGATTGATACTTGTGAATAGCCCGAGAACTGCGCGAGCGTTTCATTTCACTTCGCGAGGCTAACTCTGGCTTCGCGAGGCTGCTCTCTTCCTGAATAGTGCGACAGCTCCTTTTCTTGATAGATCTTCACGAGGATCCTCACGAGGCTTTGAGGCTTTTCTGAACTGTGCAATAGGTTCTCTTGATATTTGCATCCCGCGGCTATTACATGACAGCTGTGCGAGGTAGGATTCTGAAGGTCTCTCTCCTCAGCTGTTCTGGGCGAACTGTACGAGGATGAGAGGGGTCTTCTTGAACTGCTGGGAGCTGTGCGGTCTTTAACTTCTGCACTTCGCGAGAGCTGCGCGACTCAAGGATTCTGAAGCTCTTCTATCACTCCACTGCGCGAGAACTTATTGTGAAGTCTTGGGACTTCGCGAGGACTGTGCGAAGCATATTTTTCTGAATCCTCTGGAGCTTTGTCAGCTGCGCGAGGCTCACCTCAAGTTTGGATTCAGTTCTCATTCTTCTGAGGGACTTCTGGTGCCAAAACAGGCTCCTTAGCAGGATTTATGGCCTTATTGCACTGCTATTTATTACCTACAGAAAATGCTTAACAAACCTTTATTAGATGGCTATGGGTCTAATCAAAGGCTAAGTTAAGGGGTGAAAAGTGGTATTTTTCAGGTCTTAATAATAGTTAGATTACACGGCATACCCTCGAGCATTGTATCAGATCGGGACCCGCTTTATATCTCAATTCTGGCAGCAATTCCAAGAAGGGATGGGTTCCAAATTAGAATTCAGCTCGACATTTCACCCCCAAATTGATGGACAATTTTAAAGGGTGAATTAGGTGATTGAGGAAATGTTACAGGCCTATATGTTGGATTTCTAAGGATCATGGGATAAGCATTTTCCCTTGATTGAGTTTGCTTACAATAATAGCTACCAAGCGAGCATCGGGATGGCTCCTTTGAAGCACTTTATGGACGCGGATGTAAATCTCTGCTCAATTGGAAAGAGGTTGGAGAGCGTGTATTATTGGGCCTAAAACTCATCGAGAACACAAATGAGACTATCCAAATCATACATGAATGATTAAAGGTCACCCAGAACAGGTAGAACAGTTATGCTGATCTTAAGAGATCAAACATTGAATTTCAGGTAACTTTAGTGCACAAGGCTGTCTTACATTTCAATTTAATATGAATAATGCTAACAATCATGTTCTCTTCATATTGGAGACCATGTATTTGTGAAGATCTCACCGACAAAGGGCGTGATGCGATTTGGCAAATGAGGAAAGCTCAGCCCACGATATATTGACCCTTTTGAGATTTTGGGTTCGTGTTGGCGAAGTGGCCTATCGCATCACCTTACCACCTCAATTGTCAAGCATCCACAATGTGTTTCATATGTCGATGCTGAGAAAGTATGTGAGAGACACATCACACGTGTTGGACTACCAGCCAATTGAAGTCCAAGAGGACTTGACACTGGTCCAAGAGTCGATAAAAATATTGGACCGCAAGGAGCAAATTTTAAGAACTAAGCAAAGTCCACTGGTCTTAATCCAATGTCGCAATCACTCCACCGCTAAAGTGACATGGGAGAGTGAGGCTGAAATTCAAGGCCAATATTTGCTTTTATTTCTGTGACAGCCCAAATATTGGAGCCCCAAAACTCGAGCCATCGACACGCTCTTCGAGGTCATGCACGGATTTACTCGCGAAACACATGGTATAATTTCGCACGAAGCAGAGCAAAACTTACTTGACATAACATAACGAGAGGTCAAGAGAAAAGATCTCTTTAACCATCACATATCCCATTATAAAATGGCCCAAAAGATGGTTCTAATCCCATGCCAGTGGCATGCCAAGAGAACCGAACCGAACCATCGGTGACATCCAAAGTCACCCCTGATGGTCTGCCAAAGTTCATAATATTCCAAATTACACTTCGTTTAAATTACATGGCTTGACGTACCAGCCCTACAAACTGATATCAAAATCACATGGGAGTGTCAACTAAAAGAAGTCCTCCGGAGGAGGCTCGTTCTCCTCAAGAGGCACGTAATTCGAGTCTAATTTATCCTGATCGTCCACTATCGAATCTTCACCTATACCTGTGATGTATAGTCAAAAGGGTGAACTACATCATATCTCAGTAAGGAAAACAAATCTAATATGCGTATTTATCATAAACATATCCTTCATGATATATCACATTACACTTTTACTAGAAGAAAAACACATAGTTTAATGCAATTGGTAAGTCTACAAAACTGATAAAAGATGCATATTCAGAACTTAACTATCATTTTTCGGAAAATATCCTTGTTCTCAACTCACACACTTAAAACATTCACTTAAATAATCCCCGAGCACTATAGCATGTGTTGAGAACTGGAAAATACCATTTTCCACCCCTTAACTTGGGTCTTGATAGACCTTTGAGAGAACTAAATAAGTGTTTTTAGCGTTTGTTTTACTGCTAACAATAAAGGCTGGCTTAACCCTGAAAGCAGCTTAAAAGTGCCAAAAGGATGATGACTCATGCTAATCTAGTGGAAGAAGGAGAAGGAACAACCTCACTCGCTTTCAAAATGCCTAAACTAAATAGGACAAAGGCCTGGTTTCAACCTGGAAAGAGGTTTGGAGCTATTCGAACAGAAGAATGCATTACAAAATGCTTTTCGAAAAGAACCTGAACTTTGCGAAAAGAACTAAAAGCTCCAAGCTTAGTTTTCGAAGAGCACCTGAACTATTCTAAAGGATCCCTGACCTATTCGAAAAGAACAGAACTCCTTGCGAATAGCACCAGATCTATGCGAAAAGAGCTTCAGAAGTTACAGTACCTTGCGAAAAGTTCTCCAAACTATGCGAAATGGTATTCTGAAGATTCCCAGCATCTGCAAGGGTAATTCATTAATCTCTACACGTGCCCCAATGCATTTAAAAACTCAGGGACATTCCAGAAGATTCTGAGCATGAACCAAAGGCATATTCCACTCCATGTGAACACCCAAAGATGAAATTACTTGGCGGGAACTTCTAGAAGCTCAAATAGATTTTTGAATTACATAACAGAATTGATGCTTCTGTCACCTGATTGGCTGAACTAGATCAAGCAGTTCTGATTGGCCAAAACAGATCTGAATCCTTATGCTCGACTCCTATTGGTTGATACAGATCTAACCAATTCTGATTGGTTAATACACATCTGAGTTGGACTTAGGAAAAACTATAAATAGACGATCCATTTGCCCAATTTGGAGATCCAGATTTTGAGTTTCATTTCTGTTGCCCCATTTCTAATTCAGATAGCGTGTCTAAAACTTCTGTAATATCCTAGCTTTTATTTGTAATTGAGAACTGTGAGATACTTCTGTAATTCAAGTGAGAATTGTATTCAAGACTACAAATCCGAGAGTTGTTTAAGTTGTGCTCTGTAATTGTAATGGTGAATTTGAAAAGGTTGCTGTGAACAGTACGTTCTCAATCGGATTCGTGTTGAGGGTTCCCTGTGATCTCCTTATTTCATTAGATTCCTTTAGATTTACTGTTTTTAAAGCAGTTTCCCTTAATTCATTATCCCTGTGAGAATTTGCGTTTATAACCTAATTTCTCACAGCATTTATAGTGGTGTTTTTTGTTCTGAATCAAGGATTCGGATTAAAGACTATTGGATGATTTGTGTCCATTGAAGTGATGACCATAATATAAGTCCAACTCAATTCTAATCCTTGAGTTGGATTACTTTCTCTTGCATCTGTGCTGGTAGCCAGATGAAGATTGGATAATATATCATTTGTTTTACATTTTTTTCTCATTCTGCAATCAAGTACTAAGTCGAAGTTAGATATTATTTCTCCATTCTTATTAATTTGCATCAAATCTCCCCAACTCGGATCTGGATCATTTAGTTTAATTTTTACTTTTATCATTTAGTTAATGTGACAAATTCAACCTCCCATATTATGTGCTTTGTAGATAGGATAAGAGGTCAGATCTGGTAGCTCAGATCTGGAGGTTTATCTTACATTTTAAATCAATTCCCTGTGGAAGATCTTTTACTCACTTACATTTAAAACTTGCTATAATTGGCCCTGATCTTGCAGGCTAATTTACTTCTCTATGTGCTGATATTTCTTTATTCTTTTTAGTTTTCCAAATTCAGTATAAATCATCATTTGCAAATCTATTTTCAAAACACAAATAAATCATGCACACTTAGAACAGCAACAAGTTTTTGGCGCCGCTGCCAAAGAATAGATTTTAAAATTGGTAGACCTAAGTTTTTTTTTATTATTATTGATACATCAGTGCTAACTATTCTATTATTTAAATCTGTGCAGTTATTCCTATACATTTGAGCATGGAATCTACTGTGAAAGGAATATTGAAGGTTTGCTTTGCATCATTTTACTCTCTATTTCTGTGTTGTATGTTTGGCAGGAGGACTCTCAATCTTGAGATTGTCCCTCTGAATTTAGAAGTTGAAAGGCTACTAAGAACCAGACAAACATCAGAGAATTTTGCTGAGACTGCTAATATGGGTGAGCAACCTAGGCTTTTGAGGGATTACTTTGCACCTGGTGCATATAATTTCCCATTTTGTATCCAATTTCCTACTGTTGAAGGAAATTATGAGATCAAATCATCAACTATCCAGATGTTGCCTTCCTTCCATGGTTTGAGTAAGGAAGATTAATACAAGCATGTGGATGAATTCTTGTCTCTGTGTACAACATTCAACATAGCTGGACTGGGTCTAGAGGCAACCAAGCTTAGGCTCTTTCCTTTTTCATTAAAGGACAAAGCTAGAGCATGGCTATCCATGTTGCCATCAAACAGCATTACTTCTTGGAATGATTTGAAATGTCAATTTTTTGCCAAATACTTCCTTATGTCTAAGACTAGCAAATTGAGACAAAATATTGTTTCCTTCTCACAACACTCAACTGAAACTTTTCATGAAGCATGGGAAAGGTTTAAAGAACTTTTCAGGCAATGTCCTCATCATCAAATTCCCCAATGGCAGCTTGTTCAAAGCTTCTATCAGGGAATTGATCAAAAGGGCAAGAATATGGTAGATGCTTCTTGTGGAGGCACCTATTTGCAAAAAATAGTTGAGGAGGTCTGGGACCTATTTTAAGTGATTGGTGAAAATTTAACTCAACAGGAATCTTTGTCAAGAGACATTGAAAATCCTGCTCGATTGAATAATCAGCAGACCACCAAGGGAAAGATTTATGAGGTGAATGAGTTGGAAAGGAAAATGGATAATTTGACCACTAAGTTTGATAGATTGATGGACTCACTTAAAAATCCAATGGTTGCATGAGTAGAGGAGGCATGTCTGATATGCCAGTCCCCTACTCATTCACATGATCAATGTCCAGCTGCACCACAGTTCCCAGATCTATTGGTGGAGCAAGCTCATGCTGCCCAATCGTTTGAACAAATGCAATCAAATGAATATGCATGGAGAGGGTACCCCAATTTAAGGTGGAGCCAAGGCAATTATCAATCACAACAGCAGCAGCAACCAAAGAACCAAATACCTTTCAAAACTGCTCAGCCTTACCAGCAGAATTTTTATACCAAGCTAAATTTTCAGCAGCCCATTCCACAACAGATGGCACAACTGCGACAATCGCTCGATTCAAAACCCTTCGGATCCTTCTTTTGAAGACCAAGTTCTAACTTCACTCCAGAATTTAGGGTCTTTAACTCAGACTGCAAACTTTCACAGTCAGAGCATAAAGAAGATTAAAGAAACATTGGGTCAACTTTCAAATACTTTGGCCAAAAGAGAGGAAGGCAGGTTATCCAACCAACCCTTGAACAATCCTAAAGGACAGTTCATGGTTGGAGATGCCTCTGTTTCACATGAAGAAGTAAAAGCTATCACTACCTTGAGAAGTGGAAGAGTTGTAAATAACAATGCGAATCCTGAAAAAGAAGAAGAAAAAATTGAGGAAACTGCTAGAGATATGCAACAGGAGCAGCATGATGTTAGCATTAGGGGTACTGATGTACCTCAGAAAAATCAAAAAAATCAAAAAACAAAAAATCAAAAAAATTTTGGTGATGATTCTAAAGCTATAAATGAAGGACTAGTTCCTCATTTACCATTTTCCCATGCCATGAAATCTGCATCCCCTTTTGATAATGGGAATACAAAAATAGATGAAATGATGGAAACTGTCAAGCAAGTCAAGATAAATCTACCTTTGCTTGATGCAATCAAACAAGTCCCAGCATATGTAAAATTTTTGAAAGATATTTGCACTCACAAAAGACAATCTAGGATACAGTTATCCAAGAAGGTCTTTGCTGTGGAAAGAGTTAAACAGGTTTTGTCCATTACCACACCTCCTAAACTTCAAGATCCTGGAATCCCCACAATCCCTTGCATTGTTGGGGAACATACCATTGAAAAAGCTCTATTAGATTTTGGTGCTAGTGTCAACCTGCTTCCATATTCTATATATGAGAAATTAGGTTTGGGAGAGTTAAAACCCACTCATGTGGTGTTACAACTAGAAAAAGCCCGATTAGGGATGATTGAGGATGTATTGGCAGGGGTAGATAAGTTTTTCTACCCTGCTGATTTTTTGGTATTGGACATGGAACTTACAAAAAGCAGAACTTCCATCCCTGTCATTTTGGGGAGACCATTTCGGGCTACAGCCAATGCTTGCATTCAATGCAGGTCTGGTATTATGGAAGTGTCTTTTGAAAATATGAAGATAAAGTTAAATGTCTACAATGCAGTTACACAGCCTCAATTCAGTTATGAGGAATGCTTTCTTGTTGATTTGTTGGATGAACTGGTAGAAGAAACTTGATCACAGTTTTTACAGTGTGAAGATTTAATCACAAATTTTAAAGATGCTTGGAGAAATGCTGTCGAAGAAATAGTTTGTGCCTCAAAGTCTGAGGAGGTTAATGTTGTGCAAGGAACTCATGATCAATCAGCAAGGTTTTCTTCATGGAAACCTGCTACTCTTCCCCTTCCACAAACAGCCAAGGTACCTTTGTTACCTTCTTTTCTCAGCCCACCTGATGTAGAGCTGAAACAGTTGCTAGAAAATTTGAAATATGTGTTTTTAGGAGACAATAAAACATTGCCTATGATTATTTCTTCTTCCCTCACTAAGGAGCAGGAGGAAGAGTTGTTGATTGTATTGAAACAGCAAACGAGGGTAATTGGCTGGACTATTACTGATTTGGGAGGAATCAGTCCAGCTGTTTGCATGCATAAAATTCACTTGGAAGAAGATGCAAAGCCTTCTAGAGAAATGCAAAGGAGGCTGAATCCTCATATGCAAGAAGTGGTCATGAAGGAGGTTGTTAAGTTATTGGATGCAGGGGTCATTTAGCCCATCTCAGATTCAGCTTGGGAGGCACCTACACAGGTGGTACCTAAGAAATCGGAGATTACTGTGGTAACCTCAAATTCTGGTGAGCTCATTTCAACCAGACAAACCACTGGTTGGAGGGTATCTATTGATTACAGAAAGCTCAACACAATGACCAGAAAAGACCATTTCCCTCTTCCATTCATTGATCAAATTTTAGATAAGCTAACAGGAAAAGCTTATTATTGTTTTCTTGATGGTTATTCTGGTTACAACCATATTCCTGTGTATCCACAAGATCAGGAAAAGACCACATTCACTTGCCCCTTTAGCACTTTTGCCTATAGGAGGATGCCTTTTGGTCTTTGTAATGCTCCTGCTACCTTTCAAAGATGCATGTACTCCATTTTCTCTGATATGATTGACCAATTTATGGAGATTTTTATGGATGACTTTTCAATATATGGAGACAGTTTTGCCCAGTGTTTACGTCATCTCAGTTTGGTGTTACAGAGATGTGAGGAAACCAATTTAGTTTTGAGCTGGGAGAAGAGTCATTTCATGGTCACCCAAGGCATTGTCCTTAGCCATGTTGTCTCCCACAAGGGCATTGTGATGGACAGAGCAAAAATTGATTTAATTGCACATTTGCCTCCTCCCAAAACTGCTAAGCAATTCAAAAGTTTTCTGGGGCATGCTGGATTTTACAGGAGGTTCATTAAGGACTTTAGTAAAATATCCAAGCCTCTTTGCCACTTATTGTGCCAAGATATTCCTTTTGTTTTCAATAATGAATGCCTTAAGGCATTTGAATTTTTACAAAATTGTTTGATTTCACCTCCAATACTACAATCTCCAGATTATTCACTGCCTTTTGAGCTGATGTGTGATACATCAGATTATGCTTTGAGAGTTGTTCTTAGGCAAAGAAAGGATAAGCTGCCTCATGTCATAGCTTATGCCAGTAGATCGATGATTGATGCACAGCTCAATTACACAACAACAGAGAAAGAGCTGCTGGCAGTTGTTTTTACCTTGGAAAAGTTCAGGTCATATGTTTTGGGTTCACAAATTGTGGTGTTCACTGACCACTCAGCCCTGAAATACCTTCTGTCTAAGAAGGATACCAAACCAAGATTAATCAGGTGGATCCTCCTATTACAGGAGTTTGATTTGCAGATTAAAGATAAAAAGGGTGTGAAAAATGTGGTGGCTGACCACCTGTCTAGAATTCTAACTGCTGAGATTGATAGGTTACCTATTAATGAATCTTTCCCTGATGAGCAACTTTTTGCTATCAGTGTACACACCCCTTGGTTTGCAAATATAGTCAACTTTTTGGCTACTAGAAGGACCCCTCAACACTGGAATAAAATGGATAAAGATCTTTTCTTCTCAAAGGTTAAACATTTTATTTGAGAGGATCCTTATCTGTTCAAGATCTCTGCAGACCAAATAATTTTAAGATGTGTCCATAAAGAAGACTTTCATAGCACTCTCCATGTGTCATGAACAGGCCTGTGGAGGTCATTTTAGTGGAAACAAAACTGCTGTAAAAGTTTTGCAGTGTGGATTTTATTGGCCCACACTCTTCAAAGATGCACTGCAGCACTGTAAGTCTTGTCAGAACTGCCAGAGATTGGGCAGCATTTCCAAGAGAAATTCAATGCCTCTACAGCCCATTTTGGTAGTTGAATTGTTTGATATTTGGGGGATAGATTTTATGGGACCTTTTCCTCTCTCAAATGGTTTTAATTTCATCTTAGTAGCTGTGGATTATGTATCCAAATGGGTTGAAGCCACAGCCACTAAAACCAATGACCACAGAGTTGTCCTGAAATTCTTAAAGGACAACATTTTTTCCAGGTTTGGTTCCCCCAGAGCCATTATCAGTGATGGGGGAAGCCATTTTTGTAACAAGCATTTTGAAGTTCTATTGAAAAAGTACTCTATCACCCACAGAGTAGCTACTCCATATCATCCACAAACCAGTGGACAGGTGGAGATTTCCAATAGAGAACTCAAACATATACTGGAAAAGACTGTGAAGAAGGATAGAAAAGATTGGTCCCTCAAATTGAATGATGCATTGTGGGCATATAGGACAGCCTATAAAACCCCAATTGGCATGTCCCCATTCAGATTGGTCTATGGTAAAGCATGCCATTTACCAGTGGAGTTAGAATATAAGGACTTTTGGGCTATTAAAACCTTGAATATGGATCTTACTACTGCTGGTAATAACAGGAAACTGTAGTTCGCTGAGTTGGAAGAGCTGAGGATGGATGCATACACCAATGCAAGATCTTACAAAGAAAAAATTAAGGCTTTCTATGAAAAAAATCTACTGAGAAAAGAGTTCATATCTGGCTCTAAGGTATGGCTATTCAACTCAAAACTTAAGTTTTTTCCTGAAAAGCTGAGATCCAGATGGGAAGGGCCATATACTGTTATTCAAGCATCTCCTTCTGGGGCTATTGAAATTATGGACCCAATTGATGGGAGAACCTTGAAAGTAAATGGTCAGAGGCTCAAACCATGCATTGAAAATACCCTGGAGCCTGTGCTGACCATCTATCATCAAGAGCCTCCACAAATCTGATGTTAAACAACTGTATCATATGTATTTTACTTGTGTTTGTTTGGTAGTTTTTGCATAGTTTATTTCTCTCTGTTTTAGTCATGTTTTTACACTCAATTCGAGAAGTTTACAATATGTGAAAAATCAATTCGCAAAGAAAAAATTCATTTCAAAAAGTTTAATTTCCTTTTTGAAAAGGATCTGGACCTGTAACTAATTGCTCGAAAAGAATGACAAGCTTTTCAAATAGGTGGTTCTGAAGCCTTTTGTTTTTCAAAAAGTTGTTTATGAAGCCATTTGCTTTTCGAATGGTACTGATGCCATTCCCCTTTGTAAAAAGGACTGTTTTGAACTTTTTGAAGACTTCAAAGATGTTTTGCAAAAATCGTTTTGAGCATATTTAAACCCTTTCGAAGCAAGGGTTTTATATTCGAAAGCCTTCCCAGAGTATCCTGTTTCACAGAAAATCCATTTTCCTTCCATCCCTGCGTGCTTTTAGAGTTCAGATCCAATTTTCTTCATATCTGTTCCACTGATTAAGCTTGAAGAGAGGGACCCTTTGTTTCTGATTCTAGTGGATTTAATCAAGCGATCAAAGATTTCAAGCAAAACCCTAGATTTCGGTATTTTTCTTTACATATCCTCTATTTGTGTTTTGCAAAGTTGATTTCTGTGTCAGCATACATTGTGTGAGATTCAAACAAAGTTTAAAAATGGGGAAAGCTGAAATATCGCTGGCTGCAATGTTCCCTAAGTCTTCTGCTAAGAAAGTTAGCAAACCCTCCACAAAAGGAAAAGCCAAAACCTCAGCCAAGAGGAAACTGTCGATGGATAAAGCGGATAAGATTGAGAAAGGGAAGAAGGTTAGACATGAGGAACCCATCCCAGCAGCTGACCCTAGTCCTGAGCCTGAGCTTCCTCCTCTTTCTATGCATTTGGTACTGCCAAACCCTTTCATTGAAGCTCAGAAGCTCATCCCAGAGCTTATTGTTGATGAAACCTTTTTCTTGAACAAACCTGAATGTAAGCTATCCCTGAACTACATCAGGGATGCTTCACTGAGCAATATCCTAACTCCTTTTCCAGAGAAAATCTATCCAAGAATGGTGAGACTATGGTACCAAAACATGGTAAAAGTGACTGAGAAGGATGCTGATGTCCCTACTCTTGTAATCTTCATTGATGATTGCGATTTAATAGTCACTTATGAAGACATTGGAAATGCCATGGGAACACCATTTCAACATGATCCGGCTGGTCCTTTGGCTGCACCAGAGACAGCTTCTTTTAGAGAAATGGCTGCACATCTAACCCAAGGCATAGTTGGAACTGGGCAGTCCATCATGAGGAGAGACTTAGCACCTTAATTTTTACTGATGGATTCCTTTTTGAGAGGATGTTTTTATGTCACTGGGCACAGGCAGGAAAGAAGGACACCCATTTTAGAGGCCCTCTTTCATTTCTCTAAGGGGCAATTCTTCAATGCCCCTATGCTAATTTTTGAAGCCATGGCTGACATTAGTGTCAAGATCAAGAAGGAGCAGAAAATAGCTGGAATACCATTTGGTAGGCTGATCACAGCCCTGCTAAGAGGCAAATTTGACATTTATGAGCAAGAGCCATTTGAGATTGTCTCCCCTCACTCTTTTGGGAAGAGGGCTTGGACTACAAGCCAAACCATGCTGAATAGAATGAGGGAAGAGGTTGAGCCAGCCCAAGAACCTACTATACCTGCACCAGCCCCTGCAGCTGCCATTAAACCTACTATACCAGACCCTGAGGTGACCAGCTCTTTAGCTGCACCTATTTCACTTGCAGCTGACATTGAACAAGCTGTCATTCCTGAGGTGACCAGCTCTTCAGCTGCACCCATTATTGAAGAGGTCATCATCTTACCCACTTCACCTAGCACAGCTCCTATTCCTTCACCCATTCCAGCAGTCCCATCACTCATAACCACCATAATCCCAATTGCAGACTCTCCCTCTACACCAACCACTCCAGCCATACTTACACCACCAATTTCCCCTAATAATGTCCAAGATATGGCCACAGATTTTGTTGAACACTCTCCTAGCACTCCCTTTCTCCAAAGCTTCTCAGTTTCACCTGCTCATTCAACTCATACACCTGAAATCACTCATACCCTTGAACCTGAGATATTCACAACAGAGGCCTATTCATCGTTGATGGGATCTATCTTGGAGAATATTGGGCTTGAATCTGTACCCATACCTGACCCTCCTCATTTCACCCATTTGGCTACTTCTCCCTTTACAGCCATTTCACCCATTGCCCCTCAACCATCTACATCAATTTTACCAGCCCCTACTTTGCATACCACACCCACACCTGACGCAATAACAAATTTTCACCTTTCTCCAATCCATCCAAGCCCAACTATAGGTCAACACAGACAACCAGCCTGTGATAAATTCCATTCTCCAAACCTTGGCCTCCACATCCCAAACAACCACCTTCGCCACTATACCTTCTGTTTTTGACCAAGCAACCCAAACAGATCCGGAGGTAATAGTTTTAGATCCACCCATCCCCACTGTGTCTGACCATGCTACCCAATTTGAACCTGAGGCAATACTTTTGGATTCACCTACGCCCATCCTCAATGTCTTTGATCAAGCCACCCAAACTAACCTTAAGGTAGTGCTTGTAGATTCATCTTCCCCACTGCTGGAATACATATGGTCCCCTACCACTCCATTCCCATCCCACGTTTGGCCACTCTTAAAAGGGTTGTGGAAGATAACCCTTACATCTTTTGCGACATCCTTAAGGGGATTGCCGATTTCCACACTTACCTCAAAACCCCTTATGAAGACCAGATTTGGAAGCTGGAGCTGTTTATGAAATTTGAGAGAGAGAAGATGCAGGGCCTGTTGGGCCAAACTTTTCAGATGGTTAGGAGTGAGCAGCACAAAGTTACCATGTTACAAGTGCAGCTTGAGCAAGAAAAATTGAGGGCTAATAGACTTGCAAAATATATTGGCCTCACCAAAAAGATCAAATATGAGGAATACACCGAGCTGCAAGCCACAATCCAGGAGAAGGCTAAATCGAGTTCAGACTCCAATGCTGACTCAAGTTCTGACTCTAACAGTGATTCCAGTTCTGATCCCATTGAACCAACTTATGATACAGATTTTGACTCCAGTTATTAATAACTTGTACATGTTTGTTTTGTTAGTTCTGAAGTATGTAATTAATGTTTTCTGTTGACTTTTGTTAATTTGTAACTACTGTGCATTTCTTTTCTTTATTCTCTGTCAATATGCTTTTTGTTTTGTTCTTTTCGTTTTTGCTTATGCACTTCTGGACCAGTGAAGACACTACTCATCATAGGTTTGGGGCCGTGGCAGAATTGCCAATAGTTCAGTTAACATCAGTGCAGCTTATGATCAACAGAATTTTTGGAAATGAAGTAATTTCACACCTGTTGTTTTGAAAAATGAGGAAGTTAAAACTTTTTAAAATTGATTTCTAGTGTAATTCCAATACTTTCATGAAGTGAATGTCAGAAAATTTTCAAAAGAAAATTGATGTTTTAGTAAACCTAAAAAGAGAGAAAACAGTGATGATATACCTCAGGAATTTGATAGAAAACTACACCCAGTGAGATTTAGGCCTGAAATGTATTCTTTGGAGGTGTGAATTGGCAATTTTTCTGCTCTAGGGACTGTTTGACCCTGGTTACTATCACTAGAAGTTACACATATCCAAATTAAAATAATTTGACAGCAATCATGATATTAAAGACATGATGTAAGGCCTCCTTTGGGACAGTTTGAACCTCAAAAATCCCCACCTTTTAAAACTACCCTTGATACACACCATTTGAGCTTTATAAATCTAAGATTTCTTTGAAACATCATCAACCTCATTTAGCCTAATCCTCACTCTAAAATTTCAGAAGGTAAAGGAAAGGAAGCTGAAGAAAGGAGAGTTGGGTTACAGTTAGTGATAGAAAAAGAAAAATAGTTGAAGGCAATGATGTATCAGCAGAAGAAGTGTAGCATTCCAGTCAATGTCAATTTGAAAAAAACAAATAAATAAATAAAAATAAAAATAAAAGGAAAAAGGAGAAGTCATTTCATTGGAAGTTTGAAAATGAAAGAGAAAAAGGATGGCCACTTTGGCTCTGAAAATTCAAAGAAGAAGATGAAATTGTGCTGAAATAAAGAAGGTATCCATTTCACCTCCTTACCTTGACTAAACTTCTTAATTTTGAACTCCATTCCACCCCTTTATTCTTGATAAATTTCACCCATAAGCCACATTACAACCCAAGTTAAAGTTCTTACTGATCACAGATGGATTGAGCTATCACATGGTGATAAGGATTTGTGTAATCTATGGTGAAAAGAGTAGCAAATTCAGAACTGAAAAGCAATGTCTATGCTCCTGCTTACAGTCCTATTTGAGGGCTGTAACTGCTCTTGAGCTGTGTGAAATAGTACAACCCCCTTACTTGCATGGTGAGTGAAAATCCTGGAGAGAGTTGAGTTTGAAATCAACTAATTGGGGTAACATCAAAACTGAATTCTCAAATAGAAGGCAAGCTTTTCATTAATTTGTCTTGTAAAAAACTTTTTGATACAAATTGAGTGAATGGTAAAAGGAATTACAGCAGAATTTTAGTTTTAAACTGATATTTTCTTGATATTCTTCTTACAGCCTGATTGATACAGGTGTGAATAATCTGACTGGATGAAAGTCTGCTTTAACAGAACTGCATTGATATTAACTGATTTATTGGAGAACTTTGTGGGTACCTTCACTGAAAACCCTCAGGAGACTTCACTCCTCCACTAGGGATCACCTAGGGCTTTAAAAGACTTGTTGCATATGCTAAATGCAACTGTGCTCCCTACAAAAATGGCTTTTGCATTCTGTTTTTAAATTTTGTCTTTGCTCAGGGACTAGCAAAGCTTAGGTTTGGGGGTGTGTTGAGAACTGGAAAATACCATTTTCAACCCCTTAACCTGGGTCTTGATAGACCTTTGAGAGAACTAAATAAGTGTTTTTAGCATTTATTTTAAAGCTAACAATAAAGGTAGGCTTAACCCTGAAAGCAGCTTAAAAGTGCCAAAAAGATGATGACTCATGCTAATCTAGTGGAAGAAGGAGAAGGAACAACCTCACTCGCTTTCAAAATGCCTAAACTAAAGAGGACAAAGGCCTGGTTTCAACTTGGAAAGAGGTTTGGAGCTATTCGAACAGAAGAATGCATTACAGAATGCTTTTCGAAAAGAACCTGAACTTTGCGAAAAGAACTAAAAGCTCCAGGCTTAGTTTTCGAAGAGCACCTAAACTATTCGAAAGGATCCCTGACCTATTCGAAAAGAAGAGAACTCCTTGCGAACAACACCAGATCTGTGCGAAAAGAGCTTCAGAAGTTACAGTACCTTACGAAAAGTTCTCCAAACTGTGCGAAATGGTATTCTGACGATTCCCAACATCTGCAAGGGTAATTCAGTAATCTCTACATACACCCCAATGCATTTAAAAACCCAGGGACATTCCAGAAGATTTTGAGCGCGAACCAAAGGCATATTCCACTCCATGTGAACACCCAAAGATTAAATTACTTGGCAGGAACTTCTAAAAGCTCAAACAGATTTTTAAATTATATAACAAAATTGATGCTTCTCTCACCTGATTGGCTGAACTAGATCAAGCAGTTTTGATTGGCCAAAACAGATCTGAATCCTTATGCTCGACTCCTATTGGTTGATACAGATCTAACCAATTCTGATTGGTTAATACACATCTGAGTTGGACTTAGGGAAAACTATAAATAGACGATCCATTTGCCCAATTTGGAGATCCAGATTTTGAGTTTCATTTCTGTTGCCCCATTTCTAATTCAGATAGCGTGTCTAAAACTTCTGTAATATCCTAGCTTTTATTTGTAATTGAGAACTGTGAGATACTTCTGTAATTCAAGTGAGAATTGTATTCAAGACTACAAATCCGAGAGTTGTTTAAGTTGTGCTCTGTAATTGTAATGGTGAATTTGAAAAGGTTGCTGTGAACAGTACGTTCTCAATCGGATTCGTGTTGAGGGTTCCCTGTGATCTCCTTATTTCATTAGATTCCTTTAGATTTACTATTTTTAAAGCAGTTTCCCTTAATTCATTATCCCTGTGAGAATTTGCGTTTATAACCTAATTTCTCACAGCATTTATAGTGGTGTTTTTTGTTCTGAATCAAGGATTCGGATTAAAGACTATTGGATGATTTGTGTCCATTGAAGTGGACAGACCATAGCCATAAGTCCAACTCAATTCTAATCCTTGAGTTGGATTACTTTCTCTTGCATCTGTGCTGGTAGCCAGATGAAGATTGGATAATATATCATTTGTTTTACATTTTTTTCTCATTCTGCAATCAAGTACTAAGTCGAAGTTAGATATTATTTCTCCATTCTTATTAATTTGCATCAAATCTCCCCAACTCGGATCTGGATCATTTAGTTTAATTTTTACTTTTATCATTTAGTTAATGTGACAAATTCAACCTCCCATATTATGTGCTTTGTAGATAGGATAAGAGGTCAGATCTGGTAGCTCAGATCTGGAGGTTTATCTTATATTTTAAATCATGTAGGCTAATTTACTTCTCTCTGTGCTAATATTTCTTTATTCTTTTTAGTTTTCCAAATTCAGTATAATTCATCATTTGCAAATCTGTTTTCAAAACACAAATAAATCTTGCACACTTAGTTTTTGGCGCCGACAGCAACAAGAAATTACAAGCCCTTGGGAATTGAGTGACTTATCGGATGAAATGTTTCCACAATTAGAAACCGAAGACTCGATATCCCGCTGGATCGGAGCACAAGTTGTACGGATATCCCACCGTACCAATCGCGGATATCACGTCGCGTTGGTCGGGTATTCACAGAACCTTAAACCAAAGTGCAAAAGCTAGATATAGTTATTCACCGTGAAGTGCGATAAACATAATAGTTTCAAGCTTTCAAAGTTCACACCCATGCATATTTTCACATCAGCTTAATGTCACGTCCACAAGCACATATCGAAGTTACTTTTCGAGAGTACCAATGTGCTTCTCAAAATCTGTAACACAATTACACATGATTTATCTTAGTGGATTCACACACATAAAAAATCATGCATATTCAAAAGCATAACAAATTTCATGCTAAACGTATTCATAAAACTCATGCATCATGCATCACTACATACATGTTCACTAAATTCAATTATGCATATTAAATGGTTTTCCTTACCTCGTGCTAAGCTCCTTGGCTCACAAAACTCAAGCCTGCTTCACATTCCCTTTAGGCTCGGTCACACCAAACACACACATGATCATGATCAGAGCATCATAAATTACATGAAACAGGGAGATAATTCATATCCCCAAGGTCCTTAACATCAAAAATAGAAGACAGCATAACTATTAAGAATCAACCGGTCGAATCCCAATTCGATCGGTCGGTTTCCAAAATTGACTGGTCGAGTTGAGAATTCGAGCGGTCGGTTTCGCTTAAGAAACCTAGACCTTCATTTGGCATCAACCAGTCGGTTTTGGTTCGACTGGTCGAGACCCAAAATTATAAATATTTAACCTCCTGTTTTGTGGAAATTTACCGATCCATTCTACTTCGACCAGTCGATTTTTCGGGATTGACTTGTCGATTGAAACTCGATCGGTCAAAATCGCTCTTTGTTCCATCCCCTTCATCTCGTAACGAAAATCGACCGATCAATTCAAAGTTTCGGTCAGTTTTCGCCAACCATCACTAGCTAGGGTCTGTTCTTCCCAGATCCATTGCCATCAAATTTTCTCTCATTTCCTTCTAATTTTCCTCTTCCACACACTCAATTAAACTACAATTATAGTCTAAAATTTTATTATCGAAACAATTTCACATGATCCTACCTTCGAATCGACCAATCCATCGATCTAAGGTTTCACAATCCAAGCTAGGGCTTGGGAGCTAGAATTTCCTGATTTCGCGCGATCCGACGTCGAATTAAATGCTCAAACTCCAGCTCCCCCGTGTACACGGAATCACACTCTCCTTATAAATTCTTTACTTCATACTCCAATTCTCTCTCATAACTCACTCACCGACCTAAACAAGAGAATTAACTTCTCTTTTTCCTTCTTATATTAGTTCTGTTTTAGGTGTAAAACACATACACCCATCTCAGGTGTATCCAACTTACCTAAAGCACATACTCAGCCCTACAACCATCTTTAGTTTCAACTACTCGCAACCTACTTGACCTGTCAACTTTTCACCGATCAAGCACGTGCTCAGATGGGCACGCATCCCGAGGTAACTATCTTTAAAGGTTGATATTTTTTGGGACGTTACATTCTCCCCTCCTTAGGAATTTTCATCCTCGAAAATTGACTACGGTTTGATGTGGGTATAGGGGTCCCCACACCCGCGAGTGTGAAGCACCCCCCCCCCCCGCACTCGGAGAGCGAAGGGAGGGCGATCAAAGCGTCAAACATAAGAGAATCCAATCCTTTAAGAAGGACTTAACAGGGTCCAAACTTAAGCAAAAACATCTAGCTGAGGCTAGCCAACATTTACCCAATGACACACACAGAAGACCTCACCTATTAATCCATGAGGTTAAACGGTTGTAGTTTAAGTACCTGCAAGAAACACATTCACATTTCCATATGAAGAACGAAAGTTAATATGCACATTGTATAATCGAGTTTAAATATATTTGGATGCAATCCCAAAAAGTTATATTAAATTATCAAGTGACAACCAAGTCACGATAGTTCCAAAATGTCTACAAAATCTGTCAGAGTGGCAACCATGCCATAATAGTTCAAACATTTGACCCCAACCTGTGTTAATTACAAATATGATTAAAAAATAATTACCAACTCCCTAACAAAATCTCCCTGCAACCCATAAGGTAACCTCGCCTCAAGGCTCAGCATCCCTCGGTGGCACACCAAAAGGTCCCGCCTCGTAAGTGGGTGCCACATCTGCTACGTCATCACCAAGAACACCGCCTGAAGTAGACGCTCCAGTGGAGTAGTACCATGGGTCAGGTACTGCTGCACAAGTGTGCGCTAGGCGTGTCATGTAATTGTCGGGGAATGCATACTGCATCCAATGAGTGAAGACACCCTCGTGATGATCCATCTGACGATGCAGTAGCTTGTTGCTCTCTTCTACTTGCATCATACGAGCGAGGATATCATGTGAAATTTTAGATTCCATCTATGGTGGAGGAGGCATCTGATAGGGGGCTTGTTGTCGAATTGGAGGTTCAGGTACTAAGGATACAGGTTGCTCTGGTGGTGGAATTTGTTCTCCTTGTCCTTGTTCAAATTCGGGTGGAGGAGGTGGTGCATGTTCACCCGTTGGAGGTAGGACTTTATTCAATTGGTTGTAGGTTTGGTTCCAATTCGCAAAGGAATACGGCTTGACACGATCATTCAATTTAGGTTCGCCAGGAGAAACTGTCTTCTGCCTTGTTCGAATACTCCTCAAACATAGAGGAGATACATCGGGCATATGGAATACACTCCTTGGATTTTACATCATGCATATAAATCATACCCTCAAAAACCATCTTTGGTGCGTTGAACCAACAACCCTGAATGCCGCGTATAAGGCTTGCTGCACCTCCCCTACCCTCTCGGTATTGTGGCGCATAGGGTAGAGATTGCATTTAATTATGGTATCCAACATCCATAAATGGGGAGGAAAATCGATCCTCCGAATGGAATGACCGGAACCGTGTCATCCCTGGGTCATTTCATTCATAACTTCCATATAATGCACCTCCGCTGCGAAAGGGGGCAACAGTTTCGTGTCATCCAGATACTCGTCATAGCACTTGAGGGCTTTGGATGCGTGTTCTCATGTAAATCGATACTTACGACCATCGACTTCGGTTTCTATCACCAAAGAGGTGCTAGTCGATTTGAGGTTTTGATAGAACAACAACACCGACCTCAGTTAGTAATAGTCATGCAATGGGTCTAAAATATTGGCTAACCCAGCCTTCTCAAGATAATCTCGAGCCCATACGGTGTTTCCTTGCACATCCGGATCCTCAAACAGGGCCCGATCAATTTTAAATTCGAGCTCAATCTTCTTACATGCCCACCACTCATTGGGCTGGTCTAAAGGTTGTGGTGGTGGTGGTGGAGGATCGTGTGAAGATGACACAGACTGTGGGGCTATGCGTGGTGCCAGAATTTGTGTTGACGTAGGTGGTGGCGATTCCGACGCACTAGGGCGCCGCACCAGCAACTTCGAAGCCGAAGGTTTCGAAGCTTAACTCATTTTGGGTGGTATGGTTAGGGTTTTGAACAAACAATAAGAGATAGGGATCTAAATGAACGGTAAAATTCAAAAATCAAAGGTTCAAAGACTGTTACCTTTTTAATCGATTTTTTTTTTATCCAAGTTTGCGAAGAATCAGAGTGAAATAGACCTCCAAACCCTTCTCCCACTTCTCCTCTCAAAACCCTAGCAAAGTCTCCAAAAGAAAACCCCAAATTGGAATGAACGAATCACAAGAAAACCCCAATTTAAACTCGTCTTAACAAAATTGACCGATCGAATTTTGAAAATCGACTGGTCAGTTTTCTCTATTTAACCCTGCCTTGCGATTTTGACTGGTCGATTTACAAATCGATCGGTCAAGCTTACAAATCGACCGATCAGGTTTCGTTTCGACCAATCGGTTTTTCTATAGCCCATAAACGTGTTATGTTTGTGAGAATCGATCGGTCGATTCGTAATTCGACCGGTCGATTTTCAAAATTTGACCGATCGGACTTAATTTCGACCAGTCGGTTTATGATAGCACACCCATTTCATTTTTTCCTTCTTCGCAATTCCCCTAAACTTCAAATTCCTTCTGTTTCTAGGCATTTACACACTGGTTAAACACATTTGGCACAAAATATCTTTTCTGTCATTTTCAATCACAATCATTACACTACTATTTACATAATTAAGCCTAGAGTCATTACACTTGTGAGTCTTAATTCATGTAGTTAGCTAGGCTCTCTCAATTTTCTTGGAACAATTGGGGGTATTGAGCTCTAACTTCCTCATGCTCCCAAGTAGCCTCTTCGGGAAGATGATGTCCCCATTTGATGATCACTAAAGGGACACTTTTAGTGCGTAAGACTTGTTCCTTTCTATCGAGGATTTGTACCGGCTCCTCTATCATCGTTATATCCTCAAACATTTTGATCGGCTGATCTTCTAGGATATGCGTAGGATTTCTAACATATTTTCGGAGCATGGACACGTGAAATACGTTATTCACTCGATCAAACCGAGGAGGTAGCCCAATCCAAGCAACTTCACCCACTATACCCAACACCTCAAAGGGTCCAAAATATCTTGGGCTTAGTTTGCCTCTCCTTCCAAATCGCATAACACCCTTCATGGGTGATATTTTGACAAACACATGATCGTCGGCCAAAAAATCTTCTGTTTGCTCTGAGCTGATCTGATTCTTTCTCTTATCATATGAACAATATCGGCATTATCTTCGAGTACTTCTGGACCTAATATGAACTTTTCGTCGGTCTCTTCCCATTTGATTGGCAATCTACATCGCCGTCCATAAAGCGCCTCATACGGTGCCATGCCGATACTCGCTTGAAAGCTGTTATTATATGCAAATTCGACCAACGGTACGTGTTCATCCCATGATCCTTGAAAACTAAGCATACAGGCTCTGAGCATATCTTTGATCACTTGGTTCACCAGTTCAGTTTGTCCGTCCATCTGCGGATGGAATGCCAAGTTGAATTCCAATCTCGTACCCATCCCCTCTTGGAACTTTTACCAAAATTTGGAAGCGTAAAGAGGGTCCTGATCTAAAACTATACTAACTGGAATGTCGTGTAGTCGTACTATCTCTTTCATATATAATTATGCAAGTCTTCTAGCTGTATACGTGGTATTGTATGGTAGAAAGTGAGCTGATTTAGTCAATCTATCGATGATTACCCAAATGGCATTGTGTCGCCTTGCAGTCTTGGGTAACCCTACTATGAAGTCCATTGAAATTGACTCCCACTTCTATTCTGGCACTGGTAGAGGTTGCAACAATCCAGCATGGTGTCTATGATCTATCTTCACCTGCTGGCATGTCAAACACCTTGATACATACTCGGCTATGTCTTGCTTTAAACATCTCCACCAATAATTCTTCATCAGGTCCTGATACATCTTCGTGCTACCAGGGTGTATAGCATACACCAATTTATGAGCATCATCTAAAATGGTTCGCCGTAGATCGGCATCAACTGAAATACAAAGACATCCCCTGAATAGCAAGGGCCCATAATAGAGAAATTCGGTCTGGTGTCGTCGATCACACCTTGTCTAACCTTTACCAACTCCAGGTCGTTCATCTGTAACTCATAAATGTGCTCAAAGATCATCAGCCTCACTGTAATATTAGCCAAGAAGGCCCCTAAAGCTCGTACTTCGATCTTTGCATCATATAAGGATAAATCTTCCAACAATTTCCACCGGCGCAAGCCCATAACAAGGCTAGCTAACTGAGCCGAACTTTTACGACTCAAGGCATCTGCTACTACGTTATCCTTGTCAGGGTGATATTGTATGGAGCAATTGTAATCTTTGAGAAATTTCATCCATCTGTGCTACCTCATATTCAATTCCTTCTGAGTAAATAGGTACCTGAGGCTTTTATGGTTAGTGAATATCTCAGAGGATTCACCATACAAATAGTGTCTCTAAATTTCCAATGCAAATATGATCGCTGCTAGTTTCAAGTCATGTGTCGAGTAATTCTTCTCATGATCTTTCAGCTGCCTTGATCTATAAGCAATAACCTTGTTGTTTTGATTGAGTACGCAGCCCAGAACACTATGTGATGCATCGCTATGCACTGCAAACCCTCTACTGCCTGAAGGAATTGCTAGCACTAGAGCTGAAGTGAGTCTTTTCTTGAGTTCTTAAAAACTCTTTTCGCACGCTTCAGTCCACTCAAATCTCACATCCTTCCTAGTGAGTGTCATAAGCAGTCCGGATATTTTTGAAAACCCTTCTACAAAACGTCTTTAGTAACCAGCAAGGCAAAGGAAGTTGCAGATATCTGTCACCGTCTTTGGTTGTTCCCATTGCACCACTGCTTCTATCTTACCCAGATCGATCGTTACACCATCCTTTAAGACGACGTGTCCCAATAACATGACCTTCTCCAACCAAAATTCGCGCTTACTAAGCTTGGCATATAATTGGTGCTCACGCAACATTTGTAGTGTGATTCTCAAATGCTCTTCATGCTCCTTCTTTGACTTTGAGTATATCAAGATATCATCGATGAACACCATGACGCAAGTGTCTAGGTACAGTTTAAACACCCTATTCATCAAGTTCATAAAAGACGCCGGTGCGTTATTCAAACCAAACAGCATTACTAAAAACTCGTAGTGTCTGTATCGCATCCTAAACGTCATCTTCTGGATGTCCTCTGCCTTGACCCTCAGCTGATGGTATCCATATCTCAGATCGATCTTAGAAGAATATATCGCTCCTTACAGCTAATCAAATAAGTCATCAATCCTAAGCAAAGTGTATCGATTCTTTATGGTGAGTTTGTTTAATTGATGGTAATTGATACATAGCCTCATCGACCCATCCTTCTTCTTTACAAATAAGACCGGTGCTCCCCAAGGAGACACACTTGGTCTTACAAACCCTTTATCCAAGAGCTCTTGCAGCTGCTCTTTCAGTTCCTTCAACTCAGTAGGAGCCATTCTGTATGGTGCTTTATAAATAGGCTCCGTTCTAGGTGCTAAGTCGATAGCGAATTCTACTTCTCTAATAGGTGGTAACCCAGATAATTCTTCCAGAAAAACATCTTCAAAATCATGTACAACCGAAATCTCAGAAATGATGCTTTTCCCTTCTTTGTAGTCCTTCAAAAATGCTAAGTAACCACTGCACCCTTTCTTGATCATGCGCTCAGCTCAGGCCGCAGACACAAACGGGAGAAACTTTGATCTCAGCCCTAGAAATCGGAATGATCTCCTCGTGTTCGGTCTAAAAATAACCACCATGTTCCTATAATCGACCATTGAACCATGGACTGACAACCAATCCATGCCAAGGATCACGTCAAATCCTTGCATATCTAACAAGACAAAATTTGTTGCCAGTTTATAGACATCCCCATCTCTGATGGCCACTATTATCGACTTGCAGACTAAGTCCGTATCAACTGATTCTCAAGTCAGAATGGATACCGCTAAGATAAAATCCAATGTCTCTGGGGTGACCTTCATCTTTTTCGCAAACCGAGATATAACAAAAGAATGGGTAGACCCTGGGTCTATCAGTAGTCTAGCCACATATGCTACAAAACTTCCCTTCTCATACACTTGTAAGGTACATATAGAGTACATGTATTTTAGCAGTCTACTCATGCATCTAATTAACATTAGAAATTTGATTGATAGTTTCCTACATATGTACACACCTCTATCTAAAATCTCAAATTTTCTACTAACAAATAAATTCTTGAAATAAAATTTTACCCTGTATAATGTCGTTAACATTTTGAGCATCCTCGGCAGTCACAACATAAGATCGCCCTTGAACGATTAGCTTCCTTGGTGGCATTTGTCTGGTCGCCGGAGACGAAACCGTCATCCCTTGTCGACCAGTGGAAGCTGAACCCATTCCTTTCTTCCCCATTTCTAGGCAATCTCATATCTGATGGCCCATCTTCCTGCATTTAAAGCACCCCCCGGGGCCCCGTCTATAGTCCTATGTCTTATGTGATTTGCCGCAATGGCCACACATGACCTAGGGTATTGAGGTTGTCGTTCTCGAGAATCCTTGATTAACTGATGCTCCTGAAATCTCAGGCTATGTAGGACCCTCGATACGGATAGGCCTGACATGCATAGTCATAGGTGGTCAGGCATAATTTGTGTAGACCGTGACACTGGAGTAGGTGTTGCAAACCTCGACTTTTTATTCCCCAAGTCGTAGCCACCCATTCCCCCTTGGTCAGCCTTTCTCTTATTCTGTAAATCCCGTCACTTACACATATTATCTATGTCTCTCTCGACGACTATGGCTTTACTGATCACCATGGTATAGGTGTCTAGTTCAAACACAGAAATTCTCTCTCGCGCATTAGGCCTTAGACCTTCTTCAAACATACTGGCCTTCATCTCTTTGGTGGCAACTAACTCTGAAGCGAACCTAGATAACCTTATAAACTTATTACCGTACTCTCGTATGGCCATACTTCCTTGTTCCAACATCACAAAGTCCTTCCTTAACTGATTCCTTACCTACTTGGGGAAATATTCTTTGTTGAACATCGAAACGAACTCGGCCTAAGTCCTACCCGTGAGGGTTTTCAACTTCTTTCTTTCTCAAAACCGACTTCCACCAGGGGTCGGCATCACCGTCTAGTTGGAAAGAAGCCCAACCAATCTTCTCATTTTCACTGGCCTGTAGTCGTTGTAGGAGCTTCTCCATTTGGTTTAATCACTTCTGTGCTCCCAACGGATATTTTTGTCCATAAAAGTTAGGAGGTCTTAATCTCCTGAAGTCTACAGATGAGGAGGGTAGTAGTGCTGGAGGATGTGGTGGTGGATGCCGATGATTTAGGTTATTGCTGACCAACATTGTCGTCTGCTCGACCAACATCACTGTCTGTTGAGTTTGCTAGGCCATGGCAACAGCCACGACCTCCATGGCCTGAGCCAATCTGTTAGTCACTTCACTTCTTTGCTCTCTCTCCTCAGGAGGAGGTCTCCGCTCCCTACTTGTACCTGCAGGGATATCATCTATACTTCTTAGGTTTCTTTGATGGTCGCCTCTAGGGCGTCCTCGACCTCTGGAATCCATCTTAATCTGTTACAATGAAACAAGGTTCCATTAACAGAAACTCCCTATACTCTAACAAAATCTTAGGTTTCTAGTTCGATCTAAGACTTGTCAGAAATCTCTAAAGCCTAAGCTTTGATACCAACTGTAAAAGCCTAAATTTTGGAGTCTCAAAACTCAGGCAGTCGACACGCTCTTCGAGGCCGTGTAGGATTTACTTGTGGAACACATGGTACAATTTCACATGAAGCAGAGCAAAACTTAACATAACATAACGAGAGGTCAAGAGAAAAGATCTCTTTAACCATCACGTATCCTATTGTAAAATGGCCCAAAAGACGGTTCTAATCCTATGCCATTGGCATGCCAAGAGAACTGAACCAAACCATCGGTGACATCTAAAGTCACCACTGATGGTTTGCCAAAGTTCATAATATCCCAAATTACACTTCATTCAAATTACATAGCTGGATGTACCAGCCCTACAAAATGATATCAAAATCACACTGGAGTGTCCACTAAAAGAAGTCCTCCGGAGGAGTCTCATTATCCTCAAGAGGCACGTAATTCGAGTCCAATTTATTATGATCGTCTGTTGCCGAATCTTCACCTATACCTGTGATGTATAGTCAAAAGGGTGAGCTACATCATAGCTTAGTAAGGAAAACATATCTAATATGCGTATTTATCATAAACGTATTCTTCATGATCACATTACACTTTTACTAGAAGGAAAACACAATTTAATGCAATTGGTAAGTCTACAAAACTGATAAAAGATGCATATTAAGAACTTAACTATCAATTTCTAGAAAATATCCTTGTTCTCAACTCACACATTTAAAGCATTCACTTAAATAATCCCCGAGCACTATAGCATCGAGCCCCGAATGAATACCAACCATCGTCGTTCAATTGAACCCTTTTTCACAAAATTATAAGCCCTCAGGAATGGATTGACTTATCAGACGAAATGTTTCCACAGTTGGAAACCGAAGACCCGATATCCCGCCGGATCAGAGCACAAGTTGTATGGATATTCTGCCATACAAGTCACGGATATCCCGCCGCGTCGGTCGGGTATTCACATAACCTTAAACAAAAATGCAAAAGCTAAATATAGTTATTCACTGTGAAGTGCGATAAACATAATATTTTCAAGCTTTTAAAGTTCACACCCATGCATATTTTCACATAAGCTTAATGTCACGTTCACAAGCACATATCAAAGTTACTTGCTGAGAGTACCAATGTGCTTCTCAAAATCCGTAACACAATTACACATGATTTATCTTAGTGGATTCACACACATAACAAAGCATGCATATTCAAAAGCATAACAAATTCATGCTAAATGTATTCGTAAAACTCATGCATCATGCATCACTACGTACATGCTCACTAAATTCAATTACACATATTAAATGATTTTCCTCACCTCGTGCTAAGCTCCTTGGCTCACAAAGCTCAAGCCTACTTCACATTCCCTCTAGGCTCGGTCACACCTAACACACACATGATCATGATCAGAACGTTAGAAATGACGTGAAATGGGGAGATAATTCATATCCCCAAGGTCCTTAACATAAAAAACCGAAGACAACATAATTATCAAGAATCGACCGATCGAATCCCAATTCGACCGGTCGGTTTTGCTTAAGAAACCTAGACCTTCACTTTGCATCAAAACTAACTAGTCGATATCCAAAATCGACCAGTTGGATCTCCAAAATCGACCGGTCGGTTTTAGTTCGACCGGTCGAGACCCAAAACTATAAATATTTAACCTCCTATTTCATGGAAATCGACCGGTCAATTCTACTTCGACCGGTCGATTTTTTGGGATCAACTGGTCGATTTAAATTCGATCGGTCGAAATCGCTCTTTATTCCATCCCCTTAATCTTGTAATGAAAATCGACCGGTTAGTTCAAAGTTCGACTGGTCGGTTTTCGCCAACCATCACTAGCTAGGATTTGTTCTTCCCAGATTCATTTCCATCGAAGTTTTTCTTATTTCCTTCTAATTTTCCTCTTCCACACACTCAATTGAACTATAATTATACTCTAAAATTTTATTATTGAAACAAGTTCACAAGATCATACCTTCGAATCAACCGATCCTTCAATCCAAGGTTTCACAATCCAGGTTAGGGCTTGGGAGCTAGAATTTCCTGATTTTGCGCGATTAGACGTCGAATTAAATGCTCAAACTCCAACTCCCCCGCGTACACGGAATCACATGCTCCTCATAAATTATTTACTTCATACTCCTCTGGTCCCTCATAACTCACTCACTAACCTAAACAAGAGAATTAACTTCTCTTTGCCCTTCTTATATTAGTTCTATTTTAGGTGTAAAACACATACACCCATCTCTAGTGTATGTAACTTACTTGAAGCACATACTCAGCCCTACGGCCATCTTTAGTTTCACGTACTCACAACCTACTTGACCCGTTAACTTTTCATCGATCAAGCACGTGCTCAGACGGGCATGCATCCTGCGGTAACTATCTTTAAAGGTTGAGATTTTCTGGGACGTTATAGTTTCAGTAAGGTAAGTCATTCCTAAGTGTACTAATCAACTGCTGATTAACTATGTCTAGCGTCGGTATTTGGTGCTTGTATTTTAGGGATAATGTGCACTATTTGAATATTAACAACACCCGATTAATCTCATCATATATAGATGTAGTGCCCACAAATTTTAGGATATATTAACCCTTAGCACACACTATTTATGCTTAGTACAAGTCTGAAGTGCAAACCCCACAACTGAACCCACATGCTTCCTATACACCTCATGCAGCGAAATTAAAGCTCGCCACAGGGAGATATTCAGACTATGCCTCACCGTGGCGAGAACTTAAGGTTGTCGTGGTGACTGAGAAAAGATATAATGGGCCCAAAAACCCCTAAATGTGTCATTTTCGAACTTTCGAGCGTGGGGTCATTTTCTCTTCTCCTCTCCCACATGGAACAAATCCAATTCCCTTTGAAAAGGGTGATTTCTCACGCCAAATCCCTCAAAACTTTAAGGATCGACGTGCATGTAGCTTTTCCAAATCCGATTTTCTCTGAGTTAAGCTATGTGGTGAGGTAAAACCCTAGATCCCTCCCTTTCATTCGATTTCTTTTGTGCATGGCTTCCAAAAGAAAGTCATGACCAAAATTCTAGTTTCCAGACCGAAACCATCTGCGAGTGCCAAGGGAAAAGCCCAGGCTAGTTTCGTGCCTCCACCATCGACCCGAGAACAACCTGCAAATTGGTGGAGTGCTAAGGCTATTGAACCCGAATGGTCCTTTGACCAAGATGTTCTTGCTAACGATGACTCGGTTGTCTGGTCATTAGATTACTTGAGACAGGCTAAGTTAGAGCCAATCTGACTTGCTCACCCACACTTTTACCCCTGTTTGGTCAAACTCCTCTATCAAAAGCTTAAGAAGAGCAACATTGATGGGAAATTTACTACGGAGATTAATGGACGGACCTTTTGTACCGACCTCCGTGACATTGCGGCAGCCATGGGCTATAGTGTGGAAGATGATAGCATTAGGGGTCTATTGGCACCTTGCCCCAAGGAAGTGAAGTTTCATCACATCACTACTAAGATGGTCGGTGCTCATCATGCGTCCAACCAGTCCATAATCCTGACCCAATTATCATATCATATGTGGTTTCTCGACGTGGTCTTTCAGAGCAACTTATATCCCCTCCAGCATGAGAGAGAAAGATGAGATACCTTGCTTCAAGCTCAATTTACTGTGCACGAGAACCAATGGCTCAATGCATCTCGCGTTATTTAAGAGGGCATGATTTATGCCAATGAGCAAATGCAGAGCACCATTCTGAACCCCTAACTTCCATGCCTTATGCTCGTATCATCTCCCAACTTCTTGAGGGCCATGAGGATGATGACAACGAGGACCCGTATGAGATACTGTCAGGTGAAGAAATTAGGACCGATAATGTGACATCCCCGAAATTTGGGCTTTGAACAGTGTCCTCGGGATGCATGCCCAACTAGTCATAAGTTTAATCAAGTGGAAATCAATTTGATGACTGTGATTCAAATTAGGTTGATGTTAATAAGCATTTATGTGTATTTTTAGAGCTAGATTAGAGATCACATACACCTATCGTTGGCGTATGTGCATTACACCAAAGCTTGAAAGGTTAAAAAAGGAGCAAATACCTAAAGAGAAGTTATTTCTCATAAATTTAGGTTGGTGAATTGAGAGAGAGAGAGAGTAAGATGGAGTAATTGCTAGGGAATCGGGCAGAATGATGGATTGAAGCCACATTTGAACTATAAATTACAACAACAATGCGAGGGGGAAACTCGTTGGAGTTGGAGTTTGGATCCCTAGCCCATAGATCAATCCATTGGATCAATCAAGAGGTTGATTGAGGTGAGTTCTATTAAATTTTCTATAAGCTGTTGTTGTACATTAAATTATGATTAATTTCTGAATTAAAGAAGTAGAAATGAAGGAAAAATGGTAAGGAAGGAAGTAGGAAGAAATGCCCCAAAGGGCTGGGTTTCTGACCAAATCAATTGATCGATTTGGAAAATCGATCAATCGATTTTGACTCAGAAGTTAGCTAGGCAAAAATGCCCAAAACTGATTGATCGATTTGAAATCGATTAATCAATTTGTGGATTTCGATTAATCGATTTAAAATCGATTAATTGTCTGAGCACTTCCAGTGGCTGGAAAATCAGAGCTTGGGAAAACCGATTGATCAATTTGAGAAATCGATCAATCAATTTTGGAATTTTGATTAATCGACTAATCGATTTTGGGAATTCGATTGATCGATTTTAGAGATCGATCAATCGATTTAGACAGTTTCTATTGACTTTTATTTTGGACTTTGGGGTTCTAGGAGGGCCTTGAACCTTCTTTTATGTATCTTTCTTGATGTTATGCTTATGCTATCATGTACCTTAGGTTATTCAAGTGAGTACAATCATGGGAAACCGCATTGGACCTTGATGCTTGGAAATTCAAACACGTGAGGTAGGGAACACCTTGAACATATATTTTAATAGCAATATCATGTATGTAGTGATATAGAAATGAGTACTTATGCATCGAAAATGTGAATCCTAAGTGTGTGTGTGAACACAAAGTAAAGTAAATAAGTATGTGACGTCCCCCGGGGATGTGAATGTGATAAGAGAATCTATGTGATGCATTGAGTTGGACATCCCAGGGATGTATGTGAAAATGTAAAGCAAAGTGAATGAGATTGATAAGGCCTAATCTACTATATTTAGCATAATCACATGGTGAATAACTATATGTAGTGTACTTTTGATATTTAAGGTTTGAAAAATACCCTACCGACGTGGCAGGATACCCACGATCGACGACTGACATCCGATATCCGTGACCCGTATATGTAAGTATGTATGAGACTTAAACCCCGTCGCGTATGAGAAAAGGGACCTGGGTAGTATTGAATGAATAAAAAGGGATATGAAAATAGTCGGATTAGATGACGATAGAGGGTATTCCATCGGGCGCCCGATGCTATAGTAAATCGGGGAATATTTAAGTTACGATTTAAGTCCTTAGGCCAAACCATTGTCCTATATGAGCAAGTTGAGAACAAATGAACACATGTAAAGTAACAGTAACATCCAGTGCATCTTTTCAGTCATTTAAATTATTTTCTAACTAATTCATTGATACATCATGCTACTAAATATCATGAAATATATGTGAGAAATTAACTTATATGTTCATTCAGTTATTTCCATATTGAGCTATGATGTAGCTCACCCTTTAGACTATACATCACAGGTTTTGTGCTTGCGGCTGCTGCTACTTCGAGATGCGTAGATCCGGAGGATTTGGATTTCATACCTAGGGAGGATTTGGAGCCCCCTCCTAAGGATTTCTTCTAGAGGACCCCTGCGTACTTTGATCTAGTTTTTGAGAGAGTACTGTATGGGTTGTTATGTCAAGCTATTTTGAGAAATGTAATTAAACAAATGATATATTCTTTTAGCGAACCATCCAGGGTGACTGTTGTGACATCACTGATGGTTTGAGTGGGTTCTTTTGCTCATGCGTTGGCATGAGACTAGAATCATCTTTTGGGTTATTTATTTTGATGGTTATAGATAGATATATATATAACTGGAGATTTAGTTCGATTCAGTTCTTATGCATTCTTGTTGCTTGGTTATACCAGTGTTCCGTGTAGGCTTATAGGGCACGGTCTTGAGGGTCGTGCTGATGGCATGGGTTTCGAGGTGTCAAAATTTAGGCTATCACAGTTGATATCAAAGCCGTTTCTTTTAGAATTTTTGACAATTCTTGGTTTTGTCAGAGTATAGGACCTTCTGCTAATGAAACTTTGGTTTCATGTGCAGAGCGTTATGTCTTCTAGGGAAAGAGGACAGCCTCAGGGCGGTCAAGATAGAAACTTATGAAGTAGGGACGATTTTGTCTCGGCTTCAAATAGGGTGCCAATGGGGAATAGAGAGACTCCAGGAAGTAGTAGCCAAGATAACCGAGAACAAGCAAAGAATCAAGGTAGAGATCGTCAGGATCAAGAGCAGAGAGAATAGGGAAGAGTTAGAGAAAGAAATGTGGAGAGAGAAGAGCGTCAGCGGATGATGCATACTATGAAAACCATGACAAATGCCATGGCTCAACAAGCAGCGTCCTTGGTAGCTCACAACACTAATGAACAGCCTTAGCCACCTACACCTCCAGTAGGTCCTACACCGCCAGTGCCCTTAGCATTTTAAGAGTTTAGAAGAATGCGTCCTCCTAGCTTTTCAGGGCAAGCAAAGCCAATAAATGTGAAAAATTGGCTGAGCAAGATGGAGAAAGTATTTAGCATGCTTACGTGTACGGAGGATGAGAGTGTCCGTTGGGCAGCTTACATGCTAGATGGGGAGGCAGGCCCTTAGTGGAAGTCCATTTATAGGACTAGGGCTCAGGAGACCCAAGGATTGCCCTGGATGTGAGAGGAGTTTGTTGAATAATTTAACAAGCAGTACTTTCCTGAAGTAGTAAGAAAGTAGATGGAAGTAAAATTTTTATAGCTTGAGCAGGGAAGAATGTCAGTGAGAGAGTATGGTGTTGAGCTTATGAGGCTTGCTCACTTTGCTCCTGATTTTGTAGTCACGGATCTAATGAAAAGAAAATGACTACAACGCGGCTTGAGGCCGCACATCGGGAGGAAAGTTGCAGCATTTGAGTTGAAGACCTATGGAGAGGTTATGAGCAAAGCCTTAGTGATAGAAGAGGATAATGAAGATAGATATAGAAGAAGGGATCGGCAAGGCAGAGGAAGAGCGGATCAGAGTAGGGGTGGAAACTATCAGTCGATGAATAAAAATTCGAGATTCGTAGCACCTATTCAGAGGCAACCATTCCAAATAGGGTATGTGAGACCGGCACAGCAAACGAATTATCAGAGGTTACCAGTGCTTGTGTCGAGGAGGCCGACAATATATGAGAGCCATGCTACCACCACTAGAGCAGCAGTTACACAAGGTTTCTCAAGAGCAGCGTCTACTATAGTGGAGACTTGTGCCAAGTGTGGCAAGTCTCACAAAAAAGCTGAGTGCAGAAGGGGTACTCGGGGTTGCTATAAATGTGGAAAGGTGGGCCACATTATCCAAGATTTCCTTGAGATGGCTAAGGAGAAGACGACTTCTGTTTCAATACCACGACCTATACAAGCAAGGAAGTCAGTAGTACAAGGAAGAGCCTACGCAGTTGCGACTCAGGAAGCACACAATACCACCGATGTAATCCAAGGTGAGATTTCTTTTAAATAAAGAATTTCAATTCTTAAAAGTTTTTAGATAGAGAAGGTGCATTCATCTAAGAAGTAGAATAGATTGATTCTCTTCCATAAATTTTGATATATATATGGTGTGCTATGTATATAATTATCTATGCCTTATAGGTACTTTAGAAGTGTACGGCAAGGAGAGTGACTTAACTTGTGAGGTGTGGGTGTTGATAGACCCAAAGTCTACCCATTCATTTACTACTCCTCGCTTAGCAAAGAAGATGAAGGTCAAACCGGAGACGTTGGATTTCTTCTTAGCGATATCGATCCCGATTGGGAAATTGGTCGATACAGAAAGGGTTTGTAAATTAGTGATAGTAACCATCAGGGACAGAGATGACTTTGAATTACTAGTGAGTTTAATTTTGTTAGACATGCAAGGATTCGAAGTGATCCTTGGCATGGGCTGGTGTCACAACATTGTGCGACGGTAGATTGAAAGAACAAGGTTGTCATCTTTCGACCTAATACAAGGAGATCATTCCGATTTCGAGGAGAGAGATCGACGTTTATGCCACTTATCTCTGTAGTGAAGGTCGAGCGCTTGATCAAAAAGGGGTGCAGTTGTTACTTTGAATTTTTAAAGGAAGATAAGGAAGGGAAGAACATCATCTCAGAGATAGCAGTTGTGCGAGAATTTGAAGATGTATTTTCAGAGGAATTACTAGGATTACCTCCAGATAGAGAGGTGGAGTTTGCTATCGACTTGGCACCTGGAACGGAGCCTATTTTTAAAGCACCATATAGAATGGTTCCTGCTAAGTTAAAGGAGTTGAAAGCACAATTGCAAGAGCTCATGGATAAGGGGTTTGTAAGACCAAGCGTGCCTCCATGGGGAGCACCGGTCTTGTTTGTAAAGAAGAAAGTGGGGTC
The DNA here is from genome assembly GCA_021018995.1 of Chloranthus sessilifolius. Classification (NCBI taxonomy): domain Eukaryota; kingdom Viridiplantae; phylum Streptophyta; class Magnoliopsida; order Chloranthales; family Chloranthaceae; genus Chloranthus; species Chloranthus sessilifolius. The sequence continues at coordinate 72,508,575 of CM037592.1, read as the reverse complement.
AATGCTACTATGCATTGACTATTACCAGTTAAATAAACTGACCATCAAGAATCGATATCCATTGCCTAGAATTGATGACTTATTCGATCAGCTGCAAGAAGTAAGGTATTTTTCCAAGATCGATCTGTGATCTGGATACCATCAACTGAGAGTCAAGGCAGAGGACATCCAGAAGATAGCATTCAAGACACGGTATGTGACAACCTTGATTTTGACACCCTAAAACCCGTGCCATCGGCACGATCCTCTAGACCGTGCCTCAAAACTATGCACAAAACATTTGTATAACAAGCAATAATAAAAGATAAAGCAAATAACTGTATAAAGTGGAAAAGTCAATATGCCCAGCTGGCACATACAAAAGACGGTTCTACTTTCATGCCACTGCATGAACAGAGAACCGATTCGAACCATCGGTGATAAATAGATCACCCCAGATGGTTTGCCCAAAAGAATTATATCTATCTAATTACATTGTTTATCAAAATAAAGGCTTGACATACCAAGTCGTACAATCTGCTCTCAAAACTGACTCTCTATCAAAGTACACAGCAGAGTCTCCTAGAAGAAGTCCTCGGGAGGAGGCTCCAACTCATCCCCAGGCACGTAATTCGAATCACCCGGATCTACATCTCCCGAAGCCTCGGCCGCTGCTAATAATGGACCTGCGACGTATAGTCTAAAGGATGAGCAACATCCTAGCTCAATAGGGAACAACACAATGAACATATAAGTCAAAATCTCACATATATTCCATGATATTCTAAGCATGATGTGTCTATGCATTTGCTGGAAAACAGTTTAAAAGATGGTAATTTGCATTTAAATTTACTGGTAGTTTGCATGTTTCATTTTACTATTAATTTATCATGAATGACATTGAACAGGCCTAAAGCAAAACTTAAATCTTCAACATAAGTAATCCCCGAGCAATATAGCATCGAGCCCCGATGGGATACCCTCCATCGTCGTCTAAATAGACAGTTGTTATAAAGTATTCCCTGAGAATATGACCCAAGTCCCTTTCTCAATAGGCGGCGGGGTTAAATCGCATCTCAACATCCCTGAGATGTGCTTACTGTGTACAGATAGACCTCTGCACTGGTATACAGATTGGCCGCCGTACTGGTCACGAATATCCTGCCGAGTCGGTCATGGGTATCCCATCACGTCGGTGGGGTATCCTAATCAAACCTCAAATAACAAAAAGAGCATGTGCTTTACATATAGTTGTTCACCGTGTCACTGTGCTATCTTATATCAGTTAGACCTTAATAGTAGTTATTCAATCTTACTTACATCGCTGGGATGTCTAAATTACTCGCATCATCTTGATGCCTTTATCACTTTCTCATCCCCTGGGGATGCCTCATTTTCATTAACTTACTTGGTCTTAGTTATTCGCATCACACTGATGCCTTTTATCACTTTCTTAGTGTCACACACACACCCATTTTTATAAAGATTTTCACAGTTAAAACATTTTCAATTTGATCTCTATATCACTACATACATGCTCTTGCAATTAAAGTACATGTTCAAGGTGTTCCCTACCTCAGGTCTCTAAAGGTCCAAGCATCAAGGTCCCACGAAGCTCCTTGTGCTTGCTTCCACACGTACTACCTATGGTACATCACAACACATAGAACACATCACTAAAGATGCAATAGAGAAGGTCCTAGACCCTCCATGAACCTCAAGGTCAAATTAGAAAGTCAAGTGAAACTGCCCAAATCGATTAATCGATCCCAAAATTGATTAATCGATCCTAAATCGATTAATTGAAATTCCCAAAATGGTAAAGTTGATTCTCAAATCGAGTAGTCAAAAGTCTGAAATCGATTAGTCGATCCCAAATCGATTAATCAAAATCCGAAATCGATTAATCGGTTTCCCAACTCGATTAGTCGATTTCCCCATGTCTTATTTCTCTAGCCACTGGAGGTACCCAGTCGATTAGTTGATTTCTAAATCGATTAATCGACCTTCAACATCGATTAATCGACCTTCAACATCGATTAATCGATCTCTAGATCGATTAATCGAAATTGGGCACCCCTGACTTTTCAACTTCTAGACCAAAATCAATTAATCGAATCTCGATTTCGATTAATCAATTTGGCCAGATTCAGCCCCCTTTCGGGCTGTTCTTCCAAATATTTTCTTTATCCATTTTTCTTTCTTTTCTAGGTCTTTAATCTATTATTCTAACTATGCTTGACTGAATTAAACTCATCACATCTTTATGTATTGAAATTTAATGAAACTTGCCTCAATAATCCCTTTAAAGGATTGATTTGTTGGGTTTGGTGGCTAGGGTTCCAGCTTTTGCTTCAACGATCCCAAACGCGTTGAATCCGCCAATCAATGCTCAATATTCTTTCCAATCCAGCCACAATAACTCCTTAGTAATTAATTACCTTCTCTCTCTCTTCTTAACTCTCTCTTCAACAACCAAACAAAGAATCCTAGGGTTATTAAACCCTTATATCCTTCTCTCCTGTTTCAGTGTTAAGCGCATACACCAGAGATAGGCGTATAAGACTCAATTTAACACCATACACTACACTTAGGTCAAACTAATCTCATATTAGTACATAACTTCATAATTCCACTGTTTGACCATCACTTGATCAAACCTACAACTAGTCGGGCACAGATCTCGAGGTCACTATTTAACGTTCAATTTTTTGGGATATTACATGATACAGACACTATAATTTCTTAGTGATGCCATTTGGTTTGACAAATGCACCGGCATAGTTTATGAATTTGATGAATCGGGTGGTTAAACCACACCTGGACTCTTGCATTGTAGTATTTGTTGATGACATCCTGATATATTCCAAGTCGAAGAAGGAGCATGAAGAACACTTGAGAGTTGCTCTGCAAACTTTACGTGAACACCAACTATATGCCAAACTCAGTAAGTCTGTGTTTTAGTTGAATGAAGTTAACTTCTTGGAACATGTGGTCTCAAAGGAAGGTGCCACAGTAGACCCGATGAAGATTGAGGTAGTGGTAAATTGGGAACAACCAAAGATGGTATCCAACGTTCGTAGTTTCCTTGGTTTAGCTAACTACTATCGATGTTTTGTAGAGTGATTTTTAAAAATATCAGAACCTCTTACGAGACTTACAAGGAAGGATGTAAGATTTGAGTGGAGTGAAGCGTGCGAGAAGAGGTTTCAAGAACTCAAGAAGAGACTCACTTCAGCTCCAGTGTTAGCAATTCCCTCAGGCAGTGGAGGGTTCACGGTATATAGTGATGCTTCGCATAATGGTTTGGGCTGCGTGCTCAACCAACATAAGAAGGTGATAGCTTACGGGTCGAGACAGCTGAAAGATCATGAGAAGAACTATCTAACACATGACCTGAAACTAGCAGCGGCCATATTTGTGTTGAAGATTTAGAGACATTACTTGTACGGTGAGACCTTTGAGATCTTCACCGATCATAAGAGCCTCAGGTATCTGTTTACATAGAAAGAGTTGAATATGAGGCAATGCAAATGCATGGAGTTTCTCAAAGACTATTATTGCTCCATACAGTACCATCCAGGGAAGGCTAATGTGATAACCGATGCCTTGAGTCAAAAGGGATCCGCTTCGTTGGCTAATCTGATCGTGGGAATGCACAAATGGAAATTATTTGAAGATCTGTCACTATATGATGCAAATATTGAGGTGCAAGCTACAGGAACCTTATTGGCTAACATATCGGTGTGACCTATAATCTTTGAGCATATTCACAAACTATAGATGAGAGACCCTGAGTTGACAACGATTCGCCATGACGTGATTGAAGGCATTAAACCAGAGTTCTTAGTGAAAGAAGATGGTTCCTTATTGTTCAAGGGTCGTCTTTGCATTTCAGATGATGCCTATCTGCGGCAAACTATCCTTGATGAAGCTCACAAGTTGAAATATGCTATCCACCCTGGTAGCACTAAAATGTATCAAGCCTTGAGGAAGAATTTCTAGTGAAGAGATTTGAAGCAAGACGTAGCCAAGTACGTGTCACGGTGTTTAACTTGTCAACAGGTGAAAGTCGATCATAGACATCTTGCTGGATTGTTACAGCCTTTACCTATACTAGAGTGGAAGTGGCAATCAATCTCCATGGACTTCATTTTTGGGTTACCATAGACAGCGAAGAGATACAATGCCATTTGGGTAGTCATGGACCGATTAACCAAGTCAGCACACTTCTTGCCTTATAACATGATGTACATAGCAGGAAGACTTGCAGAGTTGTATATGAAAGAGATCATATGTTTACACAGGATTTCGAGTAGCATTGTCTCTGATGGTGACCCGTTATACACTTCAAAGGTTTGGAAGAAGTTTCAAGAAGGCATGGGCACGCTATTAGATTTTAGTTCAGCTTTCCATCCGCAGACCGATGGGCAAACAGAGCGGGTGAATCAAGTGATAGAAGACATGCTCCGAGCGTGTATGCTTGAACTATAAGGATCATGGGATTAACACCTACTGTTGATCAAATATGCATACAACAATAGCTTCCAAATGAGCATCGGAATGGCACCATACGAAGCTCTTTATGGAAGGTGATGTAGATCGCCTATCAATTGGGAAGAAATCGATGAAAAGTTTGTTTTGGTATTGGAGTTGCTTGAAGATAATGCTATCATTGTCCGTATGATCAGAGAAAGACTTAAAGCGGCTCAGAGCAGACAGAAAAGCTACGTCGATATCAAGAGAATGAGTGTGGACTACACCGTGGGAGAGCATGTGTTTGTGAAAGTATCGCTTATGAAAGGCATTATGAGATTTGGAAAGAGACGCAAGTTGAGTCCCTGATACCTTGGACCCATTGAGGTTTTAGGTCGTGTAGGCAAGGTCTCATATTGCGTTGGATTACCACCATTGTTTAATCAGGTACACAACGTCTTCCACGTCTCTATGCTCAGAAAGTATGTGAATGACCCTTCCCATATCTTGGGAGGTCAGCCGTTGGAGATGCATGAAGATATGACTGTGATCAAGGAACCGACTGAGATATTGGATAGAAAGGAACAAGTGTTGCGCACGAAAGTGATTCCTTTAGTGCTTGTTCGATGGAAGAATCATCCGGTCGGAGAAGCTACGTGAGAACGAGAGGAGGATGTGAGAAAGCAATACCCGGATTTATTTACCGAGAGTTGAGAGCCTAATTGTATCTTCGCATGTATGCTTGTAAGTTTAAATCATTTATGTAATCAACAGTTGAGCGTTTAGGCCAACTTATTCAAGGAATGAATGGAACGAATGTGAGTTGTAAATGTACCATTGTGCGATTCAAACACATGGCTTAATGGCAATCACATCATGAAATGGGTGATCAATACATGCTCCACAAAGCCAAAGGCAAAATGACAAGGAAACAGAAGGAAGTAAAGGGAAATAAAAAGCAGAAAAAATTTTAAACTTTCTGTCAAATCCGATTAATCAATTTTGGAAATTAATCAATCGAATTTGTTCAATCGAATGACTGGCACACGCTAGTGAGATGCAAAACCTGGAAATTTAATAGCAGTAAATTTTGATTAATCGAGTTGAATTCGATTAATCAATTTTAAAAATCGATTGATCAATCAATTTTGAGGAGATCAGAACCGAAATGATGGGGGAAAATAAGGGATCCGAAAAATATATACAGAGGGTCAACTTACCTCCTTACATGTGGATGCTTGATTCAATAATCAAGTGCAATTTATACCCCATGCACTACGATACAGAGAGGGTAGAGTTGGTCCAACAGGCTTTATACACAGCATACCACGGTCGTTGGTTCGACGCTACCAAGATAGTCTTTGACGGGATGATTTATATAAAAGGAAAAATGATGGAAGGCCCTTTGAGACTTAAGGAGCGCATGCCCTACGCTCGCCTGATTTCAAGTATGTTGGAATGCTACTCTGACGTCCCAGAGCATGCTATTTCTGCCGCCGAGCGCAAGGCCAACAACCACAGGAAACATTATTCCATAGCTACATGGGGTCGTAGCTACAGAATGTTGAAAAAGGCTTTACCAGTTGAGGGGCCAACACCTGGCTAGGCTGGCGATGCACCACCACAGCAGGACCCCCCAGCAGAGGGGGAGCAGCCTCATGACCCAGTACCACCTGAGGAGCATCCTTCAGTGTCACCTCCCAGTCCTTCACAGTCCACTCCTACTACTTATGCATGAACTCACCGGTGGCGGGCATCTCAGGCCCCTGCACCGAGTACTATTGATGATGTTCTCACCCTTATGGTGGAGAACCATCAACAAATGCTAGAGCACCAGCGGCGTATGGAGGAGACCAGCACACGCATGGACCACAAGCTAGATTTTCATGAGGCCTTGCTCTACCAGACGATGCAGTACATGTATCCCACAAATTACCTGCAGCGCATCGCGGCGGCGAGGACATGGACTCCTGATGCTTTGGGCTCTGGTACACATGCGGCTGATGAGGAGAACCAGCCAGGGGATGCGACGACGTGATTATTAGTGGCAGCTTTTCTTTTTGGATCGTAATTACTTTTTGAGTATTGTATTATTTTGAAAATGTTATGAATGGAACCATCTAGCATGGACGCCATTGCTTTTCGAATTGTAATTAGTTTGGTACGGGTAGCCGCTATGTGTAATGTAATTTCAATTGCAATTAGTAAATTACATTTGACTTCTAATTGTTTCCTCCAAATAGTTGCAAATATAATTCGTCCTCATGCAGAATGTGTGGTGTTTTCTTTTGAAAGAAACCACATCTGTCAATGTGTGTGGGTATTCCACAGGGAAGCCCTTGGGTATATTTTCGAGGATGAAAATTCCCAAGGTGCGGAAAATGTGACATCCCCAAAATTTGGGCTTTGAACAGTGTCCTCGGGATGCATGCCCGGCTGGTCGTATGTTTGATCAAGTGGAAATCAATTCGATGACTGTGATTCAACTTAGGTTGAAGTTAATTAGCATGTATGCATAGTGTTAAAGCTAGATTAGAGATCACATACACCTATCATTGGCATATGTGCTTTACACCAAAGCTTGAAAGGTCAAAAAAGGAGCAAATAACTTAAGAGAAGTTATTTCTCTTAAGTTTAGGTTGGTGAAGAGAGTTATGAAGAGAGAGACAGAGAGTAAGATGGAGTAATTGCTAGGGAATCGGGCGGAATGACGGATTGAAGCCACATTTGAACTATAAATTACGACAACAACACAAGGGGGAAACTCGTTGGAGTTGGAGTTTGGAACCCTAGCCCATAGATCAATCCATTGGATCAATCAAGAGATTGATTGAAGTGAGTTCTATTAAATTTTCTATAAGCATGTTGTTGTACATTAAATTATGGATTAATTTCTAAATTAAAGAAGTAGAAATGAAGGAAAAATGGTAAGGAAGGAAGTTGGAAGAAATGCTCGCAAAGGGCTGGGTTTCTGACCAAATCGATTGATCGATTTGGAAAATTGATTAATCGATTTTAACTCAGAAGTTAGCTGGGCAAAAATGCCTGAAACCGATTGATCGATTTCAAATCGATCAATCGATTTGTGGATTTCGATTAATCGATTTAAAATCGATTAATCGTCTGAGCACTTTCAGTGGCTGGAAAATCAGAGCTTGGGAAAACCGATTGATCGATTTGAGAAATTGATCAATCGATTTTGGAATTTATATTAATCGATTTTGGGAATTCGATTGATCAATTTTTGAGATCGATCAATCGATTTGGACAATTTCTGTTAACTTTTGTTTTGGACTTTGGGGTTCTAGGAGGGTCATGAACATTCTTTTGTACATCTTTCTTGATGCTATGCTTATGCTATCATGTACCTTAGGTTATGCAAGTGAGTGCAAGCATGGGGAACCACGTTGGACCTTGATGCTTGGAAATTCAAACACATGAGGTAGGGAATGCCTTGAACATATATTTTAATAGCAATAGCATGTATGTAGTGATATAGAAATGAGTACTTATGCATCGAAAATGTGAATCCTAAGTGTGTGTGGGTGTGTATACAAAGTAAAGTAAATAAGTATGTGACGTCCCCAGGGGATGTGAATGTGATAAGAGCATCTGTGTGATGCATTGAATTGGACATCCCAGGGATGTATGTGAAAATGTAAAGCAAAGTGAATACGATTGATAAGGCCTAATCTACTATATATAGTATATTTACACGGTGAATAACTATATGTAGTGCACTTTTAATATTTAAGGTTGGAGAATACCCCACCCACGTGGCGGGATACCCACGACTGACTCGGTAGGATATCCGTGACCAGTACGGCGGTCAATCTGTACACCAGTTGCACATCCCAGGGATGTATGTAAGTATGTATGAGACTTAAACCCCGACGCCTATGAGAAAAGGGGCCTAGGTAGAATTGAATGAATGAAAATGGATATGAAAATGGTCGGATTAGACGACGATGGAGGTATTCCATCGGGCGCCCAATGCTATAGTAAATCGGGGAATATTTAAGTTACGATTTAAGTCCTTAGGCCAAATCATTATCGTATATAAGCAAGTTGAGAACAAATGAACACATGTAAAGTAATAGTAACATCCAGTGCATCTTTTCAGTCATTTAAATTATTTTCCATCTAATTCATTGATACATCATGCTGCTAAATATCATGGAATATATGTGAGAGATTAACTTATATGTTTATTCAGTTATATCTCAATTGAGCTATGATATAGCTCATCCTTTAGACTATACGTCACAGGTCATGTGCTTGCGGCTGCTGCTACTTCGGGAGGCGTAGATCTGAAAGATTCGGATTACGTACCTAGGGAGGATTTGGAGCCCCCTTAAGGACTTCTTCTAGAGGACACCTACATACTTTGATCTAGTTTTTGAGAGAGTACTGTACGGCTTGGTATGTCAAGCTATTTTGAGAAAATGTAATTAAACAAATGATATATTCTTTTGGCAAACCATCCAGGGTGACTGTTGTGACATCACTGATGGTTCGGGTTGGTTCTTTTGCTCATATGTGTTGGTATGAGACTAGAACCATATTTTGGGTTATTTATTTTGATTATTATATATATATATATAGAATTGGATATTTAGTTCGATTCAGTTCTTATGCTTTCTTGTTGCTTAGTTATAGCAATGTTCCGTGTAGGCTTATGGGGCACGACCTTGAGGGTTGGCACGGGTTTTGGGGTGTCAAAACTCGAGCTTTCACAGATAACATTTGGAGGTTTATGAAAAGTAAATGAAGTTGATCCTAAAGAGATATCTATTGAGTGTTAAGAATTGAAACCTACAACAGTCAGTTGGGGGTGCATAAGAAGAAAACCCTGATCAGCCAGCACCTGAAGATGCTCATCCGATGCCTGCTCAACCCCAACAACCCCCTATGCCACATGGTGAACTCCTTATCTTGGTCAAGTTCACTAGACAAATGGAGGTGCAACAGCAACAGACCTGTAGGCAACTGGAGGTCCTTCACCAAGATAACCACCTGCTGCATAAAAGGTTGGATTTTCAAGACAAAATCCTAACCCGATGATTACTCACATAATTTACTATTTTATCACCGTTAACTTAGTGATGCTAGGCCATAGTTTGCTACTAACGACTTACTGATGAGCAGATATTAGAGATAAGCAGCAAATTAAAGCCTAAGTGTTAATCTTTATCAAAATGAACTCAGAAAGCATCAAGAAAAATGATTGAGCGAAAAAGATGATTTGCTGCTACTGAAAGTCAGACAATCGTAATTTACGATTCTTTCGAAAGAGACAGAAAAAGAAAAGCGATAAAGCGTAATCCAAAGAATCATCAACTATCAGGAAGCTATGAAAGGTAGAAAATCATGATTAACGATTTTCTATGAAAAAGAAGAAAATGAGAAATTGTGATTTACGATTTCCCAGAATAGAAGCTATCCTGCTATTGTTGCTCTTACAGATCACGTGAGAACTATCACCGCCATATCCCGAATTAGAAGACTCCTGTAATTAGAAGTCTAATGAATCACGGATCTGAGAAGATTGATAAAGATCTAAATCCGAAGGACTCTGCTGCTGCTCAATAAAGAACAATCTAGAAGCGCATCTACTAAAGAAAGCAAGGAAAGATAAAATTAGGAATTAGAGTTATATTAGGATACTTTTATTTTTAGTAGTTTCTAACTCTTTAAACCGACCCCTTATGATCTATAAATAAGAGGGCTCGGCATAGGAATAAGCATTGAAGAATTTCAGCATCAATTAACACCTGAGGTTGAATTTTCTTCCCATCAGTAGTGTATACTAGTTAGAGTAGATTTGATATCAGAGGTTTCTCAAGAGCAATTGACGACTGCAATTGAGTGCTGAAGATTAGTGTAGGTATCTGGAGTTTCTCAGGAGCAATTGACGACTGCGGCTGAGGGGTGAAAGATATATTTATTTGCTCTCTAGTTTAAATTTTATTTTCTTTGTAAACATCTCCAAGTTTTAATTTGAATTGATAACTCAGGTTAGAATTTGCAGATTAGTATAACGATTTTTACTTTTCCATCTTTAATTTTCTAGAGTTTGATTGATGCCCAAATTTCTGGTTGATTGTTGATTATATTAAATCTGTATTGATAGGATCTTAAACTTGACTGGCAACCAATGCTAGGAGACTAGAAATATGGTTTAACAGTACTATTTATTTTCATAAATATCCGAAAGCTAAAGATTAAGATTGACAACCTTAATCTAAAGAAGGAAGATTAGGATTTATTTTATACACTTTAGATTTAGAAAAATTCTTTATTCATATTTCTCCATTAGTTTAGGAATCTTAAAAGATAAATATAAGTTTTCATAAAACTAAATTAAAGTATAAATAATCTATCTTCGTGGGAATAATCCTATCACTAGCTCTACAATTTCCATTAAGCGCTTGCAATAGGTTAAGACTTGACTTTAATATAATTATAATACATAAAAGCTACTGATCAAGATTTTGGCGCCGTTGTCAGGGATAGTTTTTATTATATTTAATTTAGAAAAATAAGTGTTTATCTTTCTCTTTTTTATTTTCTTTATATATTTAATTTCTTTGATCGTTTCTTAAGCTTTTGCAGGTTTATTCGGAGCCAGCGAATCAAGGTTTCAACTTCTGCCGGCCATAGAAGCGAAAGACTCAGATTTGTTTCTCTCCCTGCTTTCTAAAATAAAAAATAAATAAAATAAAAACAAATATATATATATATATAGTAGGAAATCGTGATCTTTTCCTAATTGGGGTAGTTTTGGACGCGTGCTGATATTTTGGCCATAACTTTGGCTACAGGTGTCAAAATCGCGCAAATGACCCCAATTTGAAAAGCTCTCTGCGACGCGTACATTGTGGCGAACTTTGGGAGAAAATTTCTCGAGCCCAATATCCATTGATTACCCATCAAAATTTCCCTTTTTAGTTATTTCTTTCCTTTTTTAGTAATATTTTCTGTAGTGTTTAGGAGGTGATTCTGAACCCGATTTGGACCAAATTTTTTTAAGAATACTTATTTTATTACGTATTTTTATTTTGGCATGTTTATGAAATTTGCTATTTTTAGCAAAACTCCAATAAAAATATAAATAATAAAATAAATAAAATAATAAAAAATAAGAATACAAAAAAAAAAAAAAAAATATATATATATATATATATATATATTATATTCTTTTTTGTTTATGCAACACACTCATTCAAAATCTATAAATATTTTGAGTGTTTAATTGCCCAGTCACCCCACTATACCCAAAGATGTAGAGTGGGAATGGGCATATGCGTTCCAGCAGATTGACTACGATAATACGTACAACCCGTAGTGGGAAGTCATCCTCGTTTTAATTATGGCGCCACTAGAGGCCAACAATAAGGACCATTTGTTGTTCAACCAAGATATCCCCCGAACCTAAACTTCCAATAGACCTACCTGCCACCCTTGAGGTCATATCAGCCATATGATTAGCAATTTAGTCCTCAGAGCAGCGGATTTGATAATACAATTGTTGAAATCCTTAGGGATTTACAACAACAGTGGCATCAGCGTTCCAAGGATTTATTCCAGCTCACTCAATTCTCTCATGTTTTACATTCACACACAATCCATTACGAAGCTGGAAGCCCAAGTTGGTCAGCTAGCTACGCAAGTGGAGGAACGAGAGAGCAACCAGTTACAGTTACGACCAGTGAGTAACTCGGGAGGACAAGTTTTTGTGGGAGTTACATTCATTCCCGTAAAACAACTTCAAATTATTCAGCCTTTAAGAAGTGGTGAGACTGTTGATAACAAGGTGGAGATGCCTACGTTAATAGTCGTCCCCGAGACTAAGGATTGTGAACCAGAAATTAAAGAGGTTGTTTTCCCATCAGAAAAACTAAAAATAATAAAAATTAAAAATAGACCTCAAAAAGATAACAAAGATAGGGTGCCTAATATTGTGACCGAAGTACCATATATACTGAGGTCATCCATATTTAATACTTTCGGCGCACTGTCGCCGTTTTATAAAAGTCTAAAAAAATTAGAGGAGAGCACATATTTTGTTCATGTCTCCCCTCTTAATTCTCAAACGAGGATATGGAAGCCTGAAATTTTTTTCTTTCTAGGCGAAGAAGGACCAGTGATCATTATATCGCTGAAAGACCCTGAATATGTCTGATATACTCACCCGTAGAAAAATCCTGTAAAATATGTAAACTAACTCTTTTATTTTGCTTGAGTGAGAGTTTGGATAAAAATATTTTCAAAAAACTGTAGTTTAGAAAAATCTATGATGAATAAACTTTTCACTGATATGCACACACTCCACGCTATACAAGAATTGAAATTATTGAGTTCTAATCTAGGATAATTGCGATGATGGAATGTTAAGGATAAAGATTTAAAATATTTGGAAATACTGAATATATAATGACTAACTAAATGATTTGTAGTATACAAAAATTAGTTTATATTTTGAGTTTTTAGTTTTGAAAAATCCAAAAATATTTGAAGTTTGTAGGTAACTTTACTGAAAACCTTCAGAAGACTACAACTCCTTCACTAGGGATCACCTAGGGGTTTAAAGGGTTGTTGCATCCGCTAAATGCAATCGTCCTCCCTATGAAAGTGGCATTTAAATTTATAGTTTAGAATATTCTATATTTCCTTGTTTGCTAGGGACTAGCAAAACTTAAGTTTTGGGGTGTGATCAGTCACATAATTTACTATTTTATCACCCTTAACTTAGTGATGCTAAGCCATAGTTTACTACTGACGAGTTACTGATGTGCAGATATTAGAGATAAGCAGTAAATTAGAGCCTAAGTGTTAATCTTTGTCAAAATGAACTCAAAAAGTATTAAGAAAAATGATTAAACGAAAAAGACGATTTCTTGCTACTGAAAGTCATAGAATCGTAATTTATGATTCTTTCAAAAGAGATAAAAAGAGAAAAGCAATAAAGCGTAATTCTGAGAATCGTTAACTATGAGGAAGCTATGAAAGATAAAAAGTTGTGATTAACGATTTTTTAAGAAAGAGAAGAAAATGAGAAATTGTGATTTACAATTTTCCAGAATAGAAGCTTTCCTACTATTGTTGTTGTTGTTGATCACGTGAGAACTATCACTGCTATATCCAGAATTAGTAGACTACTGCTTTTAGAAGTCTAATGAACCACAGATCTGAGAAGATTGATAAAAATCTAAATCCGATGGACTCTGCTGCTACTTGATAAAGAATAATCTAGAAGCGCATCTACTAAAGATAGCAAGGAAAGATAAAATTAGGAATTAGAGTTATATTAGGATACTTTTGTTTTTAGTAGTTTCTTTTATTAGAACTCTGTAAACCGACCCCTTAGGATCTATAAATAAGAGGGCTCGACATAGGAATAAGCATAAAAAAATTTCAGCATCAATTGACGCCTGTGGTTGGATTTTCTTCCGATCAGTAGTGTATACTATTTAGAGTAGATTAGATATCAGAGGTTTCTCAAGAGCAATTGACGACTGCAATTGAGTGCTTAAGATTAGTATAGATATCTGGAATTTTTTAGTAGCAATTAACGACTATGGCTGAGGGGGGTGAAAGATATATTTATTTGCTTTCTAGTTTAAATTTTATTTGCTTTGTAAATATTTCTAAGTTTTAATTTGAATTGATGACTCAGGTTAGAATTTGCAAATTAGTATAACGGTTTTTACTTTTCCATCTTCAGTTTTCTACAGTTTGATTGATGCCCAAATTTTTGGTTGATTGTTTATTAGATTAAATATGTATTGATAGGATCTTAGACTTGATTGACGACCAATGCTAGGAGACTAGAAATATGGTGTAACGGTACTATTTATTTTCATAAATATCTGTAAGCTGAAGATTAAGAATGACGACCTTAATATGAAGAAGGAAGAGTAGGATTTATTTTATGCACTTTAGATTTAGAAAAAATTATTTATTCATATTTCTCCAGCAGTTTAGGAATCTTAAAAGACAAATATAAGTTTTCATAAAACTAAATTACAGTATTAATAATCCATCTTCATGGGAACGATCCTATCCCTAGCTCTATAATTTCCATTGTGAGCTTGCAATAGGTTAAGACTTGAATTTAATATAAAATAAGCTATCGATCAAGTTTTTGGCGCCGTTGTCGGGGATAGTTCTTATTATATTTAATTTAGGAAAATAAGTATTTATCTTTCTCTTTTTAATTTTCTTTATATATTTAATTTCTTTGATCATTTCTTAAGCTTTTGCAGATTTATTCGGAGCAAGCGAATCAAGGTTTCAACTTCTGCCGGCCACAGAAGCGAAAGAGTCAGATTTGCTTCTCTCCCTGCTTTCTAAAATATAAAATAAATAAATAAAATAAAATAAATATATAAATATATATATATATATATATATATATATATATATTTATTTGACAGACAATCGTGATCTTTTCCTAGTTGGGGCAGTTTTGGGCGCATGCCGGTATTTTGGCCATAACTTTGGCTACAAGTGTCGGAATCGCGCAAATGATCCCAATTCAGAAAGCTCTCTGCGATGCCTACGTTGTGGCTACCTTTGCTAGAATTTTTTTCGAACCAAAAATCCACTGATTACCCATCCAAATCTCCCTTTTTAGTTATTTCTTTCCTATTTTGGTAATACTTCCTTTAGTGTTTAGAAGGTGATTCTGAACCTAATTTGGGCCAAATTTTTTTAGAATACTTATTTATTACGTATTTTTATTTTGGTATGTTTATAAAATTTGCTATTTTTGGCAAAACTCCAATAAAAATAAAAATAAATAAATAAATAAATAAATAATAGGAATATTAAATAAATAAATAAATATATATATATATATATTATATTATATTTGGTTTATGCACCACACTAGTTCTAAATCTATAAATATTTTGAGCGTTTAATTGCCCTGTCGCCCCACTATACCCAAAGATGATAGACTGGGAATGGGCGTATGCGTTCCAGCGGAATGACTAAGGAAATACGTACAACCCGCAGTGGGAAAGCCTTCCTTGTTTTAATTGTGGCTCCATTAGAGGCCAACAATAAGGACCATTTGTTGTTCATCCAAGATATCCCCTGGACCTAAACTTCCAACAGACCTACCTACCACCCATGAGGCCATATCAACCATATGATCAGCAATTCAGTCCTTAGAGCCACGGACTTGATGATATAATTGTTGAAATCCGAAGGGATTTATGACAACAGTGGCATCAGAGTTCCAAGGATTTATCCCAGCTATCTCATTTCTCTCACGCTTTACATTCACACACAATCCATAACGAAGCTGGAAGCCCAAGTTGGTCAGCTAGCTACGCAAGTGGAGGAACGAGAGAGCAACAAGTTACAGTTATGACCAGTGAGTAACACGGGAGGATAAGTTTTTGTGGGAATTACATTCATTTTCGTAAAACAACTTAAAATTGTTCAGCCTTTAAGAAGTGGTGAGACTGTTGATAACAAGGTGGAGATTCCTACGTTAGTAGTCGTCCCCGAGACAAGGATAGTGAGCTTGAAATTAAAGAGGTTGTTTTCCTACCAGAAAAATTAAAAATAGACCTCAAAAAGATAACAAAGATAGTGTGTCTAATATTTTGACCGAAGTACCATATATTCCGAGGTTATCCTTTTTTAATACTTTCGACGCACTGTCACCGTTTTATAAAAATCTAAAAAATTTATAGGAGAGCACATATTTTGTTCATGTCTCCCCTCTTAATTCTCAAACGAGGATATGAAACTCTGAAATTATTTCTTTCTAGCTGAAAAAGGGCTAGTGATAATTATATCACTAGAAGACCCTGAGTATGTCTGATACACTCATGGGCACCGTCGAGCTACTGACTCACCCATAGCAAAATCTTATAAAATATGTAAACTAACTCTTTTATTTTGCTTTAGTTAGAAATTTCTTCCCAGCTAGTATGTTACAATTTAAATCCTGATAAAATATGATTGATCGTAAGATTCTTCCTGTTATATAATATTATATTCTCGAACAGACGTGTAGATTTACTAACATTACTTCTAGAGTCTTAGTTTAGTGTGCCTCTAGATTTTTCCTAGGAATTCTTTTTCATGTAGTTAGTTTTCTTTCTATATTTCTGTAATTAGTTCATATATATACGAAATTTTTTTTTACTGTCTTTCTTTTATTTTTGCTACTAACATCTAACATTTAACTTTATAAATTGGTAGTATTTTTCTCCTATGTTTGGGGGAAGAAATTTTTTTTATTCTTTTTGCAGATTATACACTCGGTAACTAACCTAGTAGTAAAATAAGGTAATCTTTTTCTGTATGTCCCCTATTTTGCATAATGAGGACATTGTCCTATTTAAGATTGCGGGGGATACACCACCTTTGTATAATTTAATTTAGTTTTCTTTTTCATAAAAATTTTCTAAAATTTTTAATAAGATAAGTTAATCATTATATGCAAATTATGATACAAATATAAAAAACCTAAAATTCATAGTAACCCATCATAGTAGTAGTTCAAAAATTAAAATAAAGATAGTTACAATTCAAAGTAAAGCATCTCTAGAACACAATATCAGAGAATGTTTGAAACTATACGATTAATCTGAACTACAATTATTTAAGATTATAGTTTCAAAATTATATAGCGAGTGAGCTATAGAGCATATTTCCTCTTTATTCTGAGAAAGAGAGACTGTTTTTATTCATGCTTAATTTCTTGAACTTCTCTACTATTTAAAATCTCATAATGCTGAATTTAGAATCAATATATTTTATGATTATGATAATTTGTTTGTTTAGAACTGTCTATTAAGTATATCAAAGTAATAAGACATCCATATTAGTAAATCATAAAAATGACCGAAGGCCATCTTTTTTCTAACCAGAGCCAAAAAGCCAAAATCCCATAATATTTTATCATTTGAACCCATATTATAAGCCTAAAGACAAAAAAATTTTGTACCAGATTTTTATAAATCGTCAACCATATGTACTACCCAAAACTTTCTATCCTTAACCCTTACAATATCTGAGAGTTTAGAATATAAAAAAAGCAAAGGGAGTGAAAAGAGTATGAGTTAACAGATAAGGGATCTGCTAAAAAGGGTACAACTGAAAAAGAAATAGAAATGTATGAAAATATTGGAAAAGAAAAGAAAAAGAGTAAAAAATCGTAAAAGATGATTTTGTGAAAAGAGAAGCAAAAAGCTTCCAAATTGAAAAGAAGAAAAATGAAATTTACAAAAGAAAAGAAATGGTAAGAAGTTATCCAAAATAAGGATACTTACTAAAGCTGAAAAATAGAAGAAGAAGAGAAGGAAGAGCTAAACTATTGGAAATGATTTTGAATCCTCTTTACCTTTTTTTTTAAACCTTCTAAAAACGCAAAGCCCCATTACAAGCCGAAGGAAAGACCTTTGTGATTTACAATTTACAAAAATATGAGTCTAGTAGAGATATATGAGATAGATAATATGAATAAATAAAGAAATTATATGAAAAGAATTGATTATCCTTTGCATGAGATTTATCTTTTTAGTTTACTATCTTTTAAATTTCACGAATATATCATATTATGAGAACCTAAAATTTTGATTATTTTTTAGAGTATGCCAATAAGGGAGAGTTTGGATGAAAATATTTTTTAAAAACTACAGTTTAGAAAAATTTATGATGAATAAACTTTTCACTTATATGCACACACTTCACGCTATACAAGAATTAAAATTATTGAGTTCTGACCAAGGATAATTGCAATGATGGAATTTTAAGGATAAAAGATTTGGAATATTTGGAAACAATGAATATATAATGACTAACTGAATGATTTGTAGTATACAAAAATTAGTTTATATTTTGAGTTTTTAGTTTTGAAAAATATTTTAAAAAATCTAAAAATATTTGAATTTTATAGGTAACTTTACTAAAAACCTTCAGAAGACTACAACTCTTCTACTAGGGATCACCTAGGAGTTTAAAGGCTTGTGGCATCTGTTAAATGCAATTGTGCTCCCTACAAAAGTGGCATTAAAATTTATAGCTTAGAATATTCTATGTTTTCTTGTTTGCTAGGGACTAGCAAAACTTAAGTTTGGGGGTGTGATCAGTCACATAATTTATCATTTTATCACCCTTAACTTAGTGATGCTAGGCCATAGTTTGCTACTAACGAGTTACTGACATGCAGATATTAGAGATAAGAAGCAAATTAGATCTTAAGTGTTAATCTTTTTTAAAATAAACTCAAAAATCATTAAGAAAAATGATTGAGCGAAAAAGATGATTTGCCTCTACTGAATGTCAGAGAATCGTAATTTACGATTCTTTCAAAAGAGATAGAAAGGGAAAAGCGATAAAGCGTAATCTAGAGAATCGTCAACCATGAGGAAGCTATGAAAGATAGAAAATCGTGATTAACGATTTTCTATCTTTGAGAAGAAAATGAAAAATTGTGATTTACAATTTCCCATAATAGAAACTTTCCTACTCTTGTTGTTGTTGCTGATCACGTGAGAACTATCACCGCCATATCCAGAATTAGAAGACTCGTGCAATTAGAAGTCTGATGAACAACGGATCTGAGAAGATTGATAAAGATCTAAATCTGAAGGACTCTGCAGCTGCTCGATAAAGAACAATCTAGAAGCGCGTCTACTAAAGAAAGCAAGGAAAGATAAACTTAGGAATTAGAGTTATATTAGGATACTTTTGTTTTTAGTAGTTTCTTTTATTAGAATTAGAATTATGTAAACCGATCCCCTATGATCTATAAATAAGGGGGCTCTGCATAGGAATAAGCATCGAAGAATTTCAGCATCAATTGACGCCTGAGGTTAGATTTTCTTTCGATCAGTAGTGTATACTAGTTAGAGTAGATTAGATATCAGAAGTTTCTCAAGAGCAATTGACGACCACAATTGAGTGCTGAAGATTAGTATAGATATCTGGAGTTTCTCTAGAGCAATTGACGACTGCGGCTGAGGGGGGTGAAAGATATATTTATTTCCTCTCTAGTTTAGATTTTATTTGCTTTGTAAACATCTCCAAGTTTTAATTTGAATTGACGACTCAGGTTAGAATTTATAGATTAGTGTAACGATTTTTACTTTTCCATATTCAGTTTTTAAGAGTTTGATTTACGCCTAAATTTTTGGTTAACTATTGATTAGATTAAATCTATATTGATAGGATCTTGAACTTGACTGACGATTAATGCTAGGAAACTAGAAATATGGTATAACGGTATTATTTATTTTC
The DNA here is from genome assembly GCA_021018995.1 of Chloranthus sessilifolius. Lineage (NCBI taxonomy): Eukaryota > Viridiplantae > Streptophyta > Magnoliopsida > Chloranthales > Chloranthaceae > Chloranthus > Chloranthus sessilifolius. The sequence continues at coordinate 72,488,853 of CM037592.1, read as the reverse complement.
ATAAATATCTGTAAGCTGAAGATTAAGATTGATGACCTTAATCGGAAGAAGGAAGATTAGGATTTATTTTATGCACTTTAGATTTAGAAAATTCTTTATTCATATTTCTACACTAGTTTATGAATCTTAAAAGATAAATATAAGTTTTCATAAAACTATATTTAAGTATTAATAATCTATCTTCGTGGGAACGATCCTATCACTTGTAACGTCCCCAAAATTTAGGCGTTGAACAGTGACCTCGAGATGCGTGCCCGACTGGTCGTAGGTTTGACCAAGTAGAAGTCAACTTAACGACTTAGGTTAAATTAAGTCAAATGTGAATGTACTAGTGAGAGGGAGGGTGTATTTCATCTATGAGGGCCACATATACCTGTTATAGGTATAGGCACTTTACACCAAAGCTAAAGATGAGTTAAAAGGGTTTAAACAACTAAGAGAATTCATTTCTCTTTTAGTTTGGTTGGTAGAGAGTTAAGATGAGAGAGAGAGAGAGAGAGTAAGAGGTGGAGTAAATGCAAAAGGAGTTGTGTGGATTGAGAATTTAAGAAGGGTTGAGCAATTACTCCGGATCTGACGCATAGAAACTCATTGGAGTCAAAGCTAGGAACCCTAGCCTTTGAGCCAAACCATTCATTTCAACCAAGGGTTGATTTGAGGTGAGTTTCTATTGGATTTTAAATGAATGTGTTGTTGTGCATTAGGTCTAGGATGGATTGGCTAAATGTCAAATTAAAAATGTAAAAAAAGAATGCAAAATGGTAAGGAAGAAAGCTAGAAGAAATGCCTGCAAAGGGTTGGGTTTCTGACCAAATCGATTGATCGATTAGGAAAATCAATCAATCGATTTTTGCTTGGAAGTTAGGTGAAAAAAAATGCCCAAAATCGATTGATCAATTTTAAATCGATCAATCGATTTTAGAAATTCGATTAATCGATTTTAAATTGATTAATCGTCTGAACACTCCCAGTGACTGGAAAAACAAAGCTTGAGGAAACCGATTGATCGATTTGAGAAATCGATCAATCATTTTTAGAATTTTCATTAATCAATTTGGGATCGATTAATCGATTTTGGAGATCGATCAATCGATTTGGACAATTTCTGTTGGCTTTTATTTTAGGCTTTGAGGTTTAAGGAGGGTCTTGTACCTTCTTTATTACATCTTTCTTGATGCTTTGCTTGTGCTATGGTATACCATAGGTTGTGTGAGTGAGTGCAAGCATTGAGAATCGCATTGGACTTTGATGCTTGGAGATTCAAACACGTGAGGTAGGGAACACCTTGAACATGTATTTTAATAGTAAAAGCATGTATTTAGTGATATAGAAATGAGTAATTGTGCATCTAAAATATGAATACTAAGTGTGTGTGTGTGTGTGTGTGAACACAAGGTCAAGTAAAATGGGCATGTGACGTCCCCAGGGAATGTGAATATGATAAAGGAATCTGTGTGATATATTGTGTAACATCCCGACTTTGCATAGCCTTGATCCGTACACTTCGGTACATGTGCCGATGGGTCATGAGCCGAGGATGCCTCTTTACAATGATGTAATGTCTATAGATCAAATTCAATGAACTTGATCGATGATAACTAGACCCGGTGTAAGAGCTTGATGCTCATGTACACTGGACTGTGGTGTAGCTGTTTCACACCCAGTCAAGAGAGAAAGTAGTATAAATAGAAACCTAGGGCATTTATTTCTATTTACTGCTAAAGGGAAGAGAGTTAAGAAGAGAGAGAGACAAACCTAGGGTTATTCAATGCTACGAGTGAGCTGCCGAGATCGATCCGCTGTCAAGGGGAAGAACAGCTAATCGAGCAAGGATCCACCAAGCTGCAAAGAATTCCATGGAACCCTAGCTGTTCTTGAGCTAGAGGAGGAGATCTCGCTCAAACCTAGGTAAGGAACTTCAATACCTGTTATAGATGGCTTTCAACAAGCTAAAAGTAGTAGAATCTGGGTTGAAATGATGAGAAGAAGTTGAGTTTTCGAAGTGGGTTGAACCCAGAGTGAGAAACCCTCATTCTGAAGAAAACAGGCAATTTCGACCGGTCGAAAATAAATTCGATCGATCGAAATAGCCACAAAAAGGGGCTTTTCGGACTTAAGTGAAATTCGACCGGTCGAATTTAGTTTCGACCGATCGAACTCTATATAAACAGAAAGGTGATTTTTGGACTTTGAGAAATTCGACCGGTCGAATTTTAATTCGACCGATCGAATTTAAAATGCAAAATTGCCTTGTAGAATTCGACCGGTCGAAATTTATTTCGACCAGTCGAATTCATTTTTCGGCCGTTCGAAAACGCAGCCTTAGCTGTTCGAATTTGGATTCGACCGATCGAAATCCCCTGTTTTTCTGGTTTGATTCTGTTTTGACTGTGGAAACCTGGGGGGACTTTCCACAGTGGGTTGTACATCATTCTAATGAATGAGTGTGCCTTGTTTAGGTGAGGTTACGTGTGTGGAACGAACCAACCTTCGTGAAGGATGAGCATGCAAGGAATTACTTTGTGAGGTAGGGAAAACCATCTATCATGTGCATTGTTTTGACGATATGTATGCTGTGTCATGATATGTCTCTTGTTCGATATGACTTCCGTATTTGCTTCGACATATGATTTTCGGATATGCTTTGACCGTGCTTTCGTTATGTTTTGATATATGAATTCCGCATAAGTCTTGACATATGTTTCCGTATATGCTTCGAGTATGTGACCTCCGTTATGATATGTTCGATATGACGTCATGTGCAAGATATGAGATTTCGAGAGCGTTGTGATATGAGCATGTGTGAGTTTTGGTTTCAAAGTAGTTTTCATCTAATGAATAGTTATCACAAACACACGGCGATAAGCTATATGTGTACGCACTACGATTTGAGGTTATGTGAATACCCGACCAAGCGGCGGTATAACCTGGTATTGGCGGGATATCCGTGACCGATACGTGACAATCCGTACACCCTTTGTGTGATACGTTCAGTATGTATGTGATACGTTCAGTATGCTTTGTGTGATATGTGATCCCTACCGTTTAGACGGTGCACTCTATGGGACCTTGAATATGTGTGAATATGACTCATGTGAGTGACGATGGTGGGTATTCCATCGGGGCTTGAGGCTATAGTTCCTCATTCTATTACTTTAAGTAAAGCACTTTAAGTTTTTCTTTTCATCAGATGATATGTGTGCATGAACATGAATCCATATGTATGTGTGTGTAAAACTATGAGATCACTTTGGATATATTTCGTTTTGTTTCGTTTCGTTTTGTCATGCCATGATATACGTATTTGATGTTCGATAAGCATGCTATAAGTTTTACCCTGCTGAGCTTGGATGAAGCTCATTCCTTCACTAATATTTCAGGTTCAGGAGAAGAAGTTGGGGCTGAGTTACCCGAGGGCGAGGATCCTGACTTTGACCCAAGGATCTAGAGGAGCCGAACCCGGAGAATTGCTTCGTTTGTGCCCAACCGGAGTAGGTCCGGCCTTAGACCTTAGATCCTTGTTTTGAGAGCTTTTTAAGTTGTAAAAGTATACTCTGTAATTACATTTTTTTTTTTTGGATATTCTTTTGGAGGAACCATGTTTCGGTAAGGATGGGTCCTTACCGGTGGTTCCAAACGGTTCTTTTCCATCTCTAGGGGATTAGAACCGTCTTTTGGGTTATAAATGATAGAAATATGTCTTTTGATGTAAGTTTCGTCAGTGTGGTTCCGCTTAGTATTCCGCTGTGCAACTTTGTGAGACGCAATGTGATACAATTACGGGCTCGGCCTTAGCGCCAGTCCACCGACGGCACGGGTTTCGGGGCGCCGAAATTTGGGCTGTCACATATTGAGTTGAACATCCCAGGGATATATATGAAAATACAAAGCAAAGTGAATGAGATTGATGAGGCCTAATCTACTATAATTAGCATAATCACACAATGAATAACTATTTGTAGTACACTATGATATTTAAGGTTTGGAGAATACCCCACCGACATAGTGGGATACCCACGACTGACTCGGCAGGATATCCGTGACCGATACAACGGCCAATCCGTACACCAATTGGATATCCTAGGGATGTAGTTATGTTGAGAATAGACCCCATCACCAATGAGAAAGGGACCTGGGTAGTATTAAATGAATAAAAAAGGATATGAAAATGGTCTGATTAGATGACAATGGAGGGTATTCCATCGGGCGCCCGACTCTATAGTAAGTTGGGGAATATTTAAGTTATGATTTAAGTCTTTAGGCCGAATCATTGTCTTATATGAGCAGAATGAGAATAAATAAAACATATAAAGTAACAATAACCTACAGTGCATCTTTTCAGTCATTTAAATTATTTTCTAGTTAATTCATTGATACATCATGCTGCTAAATATCATGGAATATGATTAACTTGTATGTTCATTTAGTTGTTTTCCTATTGAGCTAGGATGTAGCTCACCCTTTAGACTATACGTCATAGGTCCCGTGCTTGTGGCTACTACTGCTTCGAGAGGCGTAGATCCAGAGGATTCAGATTACGTACCCGTAGAGGATTTGGAGCCCCCTCCTGAGAACTTCTTCTAGAGACCCCTACTGTAACAGCCTAAAAATTTTGACTTTGAATAGTGTATCCTGGGATGTATGCCCGACTTTGAACAGTGTACCTCGGTGTGCGTGCCCGACTGGTCACGTGCTCGATTTTATGAAATTACTTACATAAGTTAAATTGGGTTTGGTCTTGAGTGGAAAAAGACCGATTTAGATTGTGTGTTGAGCATTAGGTGGTTTCTTATGCACCAAGCTTTGGTGTATGGGCTCAACACCGGGTCCAATTAATGGATGGTTTGGGTGTGTAGGCCCACACCTAATAAAAAAAAAACTATTTTGTTATGAGATAACACCTAACTAGGTACGCCCGTTTCACGCGAAAAACTAGGTCCTTAGATAAGACTAACACCCAAAATGGGTGTATGTGTTTTGCATGAGAGCCGGCCATTTTAGTTTTAAAAAAAAAAAAAAAAGGGGCTAGCTTCCTTTTGAAGCCTTAACCGGTTGCAAGAGTTTGATGGTTTGGGTTTTGAAGAGAGAAGGAAGAAGAAAGAGGAAGAATCGCCGAATTCGTATGCTCCAAGCCTTGTGCTTGCGTGGAAAAGGTTTTGTGAGATCGTATAAGGGAAGGATCGTTGTCGGTTTCGACTTTTGGTTTTGCTTTTGTGGGTTTTGGAGCCGTTTGGGGGTTTTGAAACCCTCTTCTTGCGAAGAGATCATGAGTTTTGATCCACAAATCATAGTGTGAGTTATGTGAAGTGTGTGTGTAAGGATTGCCATCGATTTAGTGGGCTTGGGTGTGATCGTGAAGCTCGGAGATGATCGAGGTGGGTTTGGAAACCCTTTTTATCTAACGAAGAAGACGATCCGATCTACGAGTAGATCACCGATTTAAAGAGGTAAATAACGCAATTCTTCCATGTATTTAATTAAATATATGTTGCTTAGATGTGTGCAAAAGATTAGGATCAAAAGGATTGAATTTTGATGAAAAAAAATGGGTTTCAAGGTTCAAACCCGAGAAGTGCTCAAAAACTGCCAAAATCGATTAATCAATTTTTGACAAGAGAGAAATTCAAGAGGAACTTCACGAAATCGATTAATCGAAGAGAATTTTGATTAATCGATTTTGAAATTCGATTGATCGATTTTGAAAATCGATTAATCGAGTTTGCCTGGGCTTACTGACACTATCGTAGTATTTTGGCCATAACGTTTTGTGCCGAATTTGAATTGACATGATTCTTATTGCGTTGGAAAGAGGACAGCAAGACCTACAACTTTTATGAATTGACTAACTTGTGAAACAATCGTTTTAAAGGTCAAAATTTAGTAATAGGTTAGGTAAATTTCTAATTTTTGTTGAGAAACGAAACCGATTAATCGAGTAAAATCGATTAATCGATTTTTGAATTTCGATTAATCGGAATTGGGTCGATTAATCGACTGGCCTCAAATAGTGAATAAGATTTTTGGCTCTTTGAAAATCGATCAATCAAGAGAAAATCGATCAATCGACTTTGGAAAATCGATTAGTCGATTTTGTCTGAGTTGCCAGTACTGCTTTGGTATTTTGACCATAACTTTCTACTCCGACCTCCGATTGATACAATTCTTAAGGCGTTGGAAAGATAACAAAAAGATCTACAACTTGTGTGTTTTGAACAACTTATGAATCTAAAATTTTAAAGGTCCAAATTTAGGAGGAATGTTACATCAATTTCTATGTTGGCACCAACTTGCCCGTTCCGACTCGATTTTTTTTTAAAACACTTAAATAGTCTAAGTTATTAGTGATTAGTGTTGATCCTTGATACATCATCATATATTTGTGATGTAGATTGAGGGAGGAAAGCCATCGATAGGGCATTGCTTGGCTTTGCGCAGTTTCGAGGTTAAGGTGGGGAAAATTTCATACACAATTGCATTTTGATTTAATTTTATAGATGCTTGATATGATCGAATGAAAGATGATAAGTTTTGTTTTGAAATGAATTAGTATTTGAACTCCTTGCAATGAAAACTTTAGATCTTTGAACTCTAATATTTGATTGAATATTTTGATTGTTCGAAATGCACGAAAGCTTTGAATTATCGAATCTTTGACATAGTGGTTGTTTTGAAAATTATTGACGTATTGAATCAAGAAATGATCTTTGTTTTGAAGAGGCTGTTTTTGTGGGAATTACATTCATTTTCGTAAAACAACTTAAAATTGTTCAGCCTTTAAGAAGTGGTGAGACTGTTGATAACAAGGTGGAGATTCCTACGTTAGTAGTCGTCCCCGAGACAAGGATAGTGAGCTTGAAATTAAAGAGGTTGTTTTCCTACCAGAAAAATTAAAAATAGACCTCAAAAAGATAACAAAGATAGTGTGTCTAATATTTTGACCGAAGTACCGTATATTCCGAGGTTATCCTTTTTTAATACTTTCGACGCACTGTCACCGTTTTATAAAAATCTAAAAAATTTATAGGAGAGCACATATTTTGTTCATGTCTCCCCTCTTAATTCTCAAACGAGGATATGAAACTTTGAAATTATTTCTTTCTAGCTGAAAAAGGGCTAGTGATAATTATATCACTAGAAGACCCTGAGTATGTCTGATACACTCATGGGCACCGTCGAGCTACTGACTCACCCATAGCAAAATCCTATAAAATATGTAAACTAACTCTTTTATTTTGCTTTAGTTAGAAATTTCTTCCCAGCTAGTATGTTACAATTTAAATCGTGATAAAATATGATCGATCGTAAGATTCTTCCTGTTATATAATATTATATTCTCGAACAGACGTGTAGATTTACTAACATTACTTCTAGAGTCTTAGTTTAGTGTGCCTCTAGATTTTTCCTAGGAATTCTTTTTCATGTAGTTAGTTTTCTTTCTATATTTCTGTAATTAGTTCATATATATACGAAATTTTTTTTTACTGTCTTTCTTTTATTTTTGCTACTAACATCTAACATTTAACTTTATAAATTGGTAGTATTTTTCTCCTATGTTTGGGGGAAGAATTTTTTTTTATTCTTTTTGCAGATTATACACTCGGTAACTAACCTAGTAGTAAAATAAGGTAATCTTTTTCTATAAGTCCCCTATTTTGCATAATGAGGACATTGTCCTATTTAAGTTTGCGGGGGATACACCACCTTTGTATAATTTAATTTAGTTTTCTTTTTCATAAAAACTTTCTAAAATTTTTAATAAGATAAGTTAATCATTATATGCAAATTATGATACAAATATAAAAAACCTAAAATTCATAGTAACCCATCATAGTAGTAGTTCAAAAATTAAAATAAAGATAGTTACAATTCAAAGTAAAGCATCTCTAGAACACAATATCAGAGAATGTTTGAAGCTATACGATTAATCTGAACTACAATTATTTAAGATTATAGTTTCAAAATTATATAGCGAGTGAGCTATAGAGCATATTTCCTCTTTATTCTGAGAAAGAGAGACTGTTTTTATTCATGCTTAATTTCTTGAACTTCTCTACTATTTAAAATCTCATAATGCTGAATTTAGAATCAATATATTTTATGATTATGATAATTTGTTTGTTTAGAACTGTCTATTAAGTATATCAAAATAATAAGACATCCATATTAGTAAATCATAAAAATGACCGAAGGCCATCTTTTTTCTAACCAGAGCCAAAAAGCCAAAATCCCATAATATTTTATCATTTGAACCCATATTATAAGCCTAAAGACAAAAATTTTTTGTACCAGATTTTTATAAATCGTCAACCATATGTACTACCCAAAACTTTCTATCCTTAATCCTTACAATATCTGAGAGTTTAGAATATAAAAAAAGCAAAGGGAGTGAAAGGAATATGAGTTAACAGATAAGGGATCTGCTAAAAAAGGTACAACTGAAAAAGAAATAGAAATGTATGAAAATATTGGAAAAGAAAAGAAAAAGAGTAAAAAATCGTAAAAGATAATTTTGTGAAAAGAGAAGCAAAAAGCTTCCAAATTGAAAAGAAGAAAAATGAAATTTACAAAAGAAAAGAAATGGTAAGAAGTTATCCAAAATAAGGATACTTACTAAAGCTGAAAAATAGAAGAAGAAGAGAAGGAAGAGCTAAACTATTGGAAATGATTTTGAATCCTCTTTACCTTTTTTTTAAAACCTTCTAAAAACGCAAAGCCCCATTACAAGCCGAAGGAAAGAATTATAAATTACGATTCTGTGACTTTCAGTAACAACAAATCATCTTTTTCGCTCAATCATTTTTCTTATTGCTTTTTGAGTTCATTTTGACAAAGATTAATACTTAGGCTCTAATTTACTACTTATCTCTAATATCTGCACATCAGTAACTCGTTAGTAGCAAACTATGGCCTAGCATCACTAAGTTAAGGGTGATAAAATAGTAAATTATGTGACTGATCACATCCCTAAACTTAAGTTTTATTAGTCCTTAGCAAACAAGAAAATAGAGAATATTCTAAACTATAAATTTAAATGCCACTTTCGTAGAGAGCACGATTGCATTTAGTGGATGCAACAAGCCTTTAAACCACTAGGTGATCCCTAATGGAGGAATTGTAGTCTCCTAAAGGTTTTCAGTAAAGTTACCTACAAACTTAAAATATTTTTGGATTTTTCAAAGCAAAAAACTCAAAATATAAACTAATTTTTTTATACTACAAATCATTCAATTACTCATTATATGTTCATTATTTCAAAATATTTCAAATATTTTATCCTTAACTTTCATCCTCAAAATTATCCTTGATCAGAACTCAATAATTTCAATTCTTGTATAGCGTGGAGTGTGTGCATAACAGTGAAAATTTTATTTACCAAAGATTTTTCTAAACCGTAGTTTTTAGAAAATAATTTCATCCAAACTCTCACTTATTGGCATACTTTCAAAAATAATCAAAATTTTGGGTTCTCATAATATGATATGTTCATGAAATTCAAAGAACAATCAGCTAAAAAGGTAAATCTCATGGAAAGGATAATCAATTATTTTCATATAATTTCTTTATTTATTATTAGTATTTATCTCATATATCTCTACTAGACTCATATTTTTGTAAATCGTAAATCACAAAGGTTTTTCCTTCGGCTTGTAATGGGGCTTTGAGTTTTTAGAAGGTTTCAAAAAAAAGGTAAAGAGGATTCAAAATCATTTCCAAGAGTTTAGCTCTTCCTTTTCTTCTTCTATTTTTTAGATTCAGTAAGTATCCTTATTTTGGATAACTTCTTACCATTTCTTTTCTTTAGTAAATCCCATTTTTCTTCTTTCCAATTTAGAAGCTTTTTGCTTCTCTTTTCAGAAAATCGTCTTTTACGATTTTTCACTCTTTTTCTTTTCTTTTCCCATATTTTCATACATTTGTATTTCTTTTTTAATTGTACCATTTTCAGTAGATCCTTTATCTGTTAACTCATACTCCTTTCACTTCGTCTTCTTTTTTTACATTCTAAACTCTCAGATATTGTAATGGTTAAGGATAGAGAGTTTTGGGTAGTACATATGATTAAGGGTTTATAAAATCTGGTACAAAAAAATTTAGCCTTTAGACTTCTATTATGGGTTCAAATGGTAAAATATTCTGGGATTTTGATTTTTTGGCTCTGGTTAGAAAAAAGATGGCCTTCGATTATTTTTACGATTTACTAATATGGATGTCTTATTGCTTTGATATACTTATTAGATAGTTCTAAACAAATAAATTATCATAATTATAGAATATATTGATTCTAAATTCAGCATTATGAGATTTCAAATAGTAGAGAAGTTCAAGAAATTAACCATGAATAAAAATAGTCCCTCTTTCTCAGAATAAAGAGGAAATAAACTCTATAGCTCATTGGGTATATAATTTTGAAACTATAATCTAAAATAATTATAGTTCAGATCAATTGTATAGTTTAAAACATTCTCTGCTACAGTGTTCTAGAGATGCTTTACTTTAAATTGTAACTATCTTTATTTTAATTTTTAAACTACTACTATGATGGGTTGCTAAGAATTTCAGATTTTTCATATTTGTATCATAATTTGCATAAAATGATTAACTTATCTTATTAAAATTTTTATAAAACTTTTATGAAAAAGAAAGCTAAATTAAACTATACAAAGGTGGTGTATCCCCCCTAAACTTAAATAGGACAATGTCCTCATTGTGCAAAATAAGGGACATACAGAAAAAGATTACCTTATTTTACTACTAGGTTAGTTACCGAGTGTATAATCTGTAAAAATAATCAAAAAAAAATTCTTCCCCCAAACTTAGGTGAAAAATACTTCTAGTTTATAAAGTTAAATGTTAGATGTTAGTAGCAAAAATAAAAGAAAGATAGTAAAAAAATATTTCGTATATATATGAACTAATTATAAAAATATGGAAAGAAAACTAACTAAATGAAAAAGTATTCCTAGGAAAAATTTAGACGCACACTAAACTAAGACTCGGAAATGAAAAAGTATTCCTAGGAAAAATTTAGATGCACACTAAACTAAGACTCGGGCAGCAACGTTAGTAAATCCATACGTCCATTCAAGAATATAATATTGTATAACAGGAAGAGTCTTACGATCGATCGTGTTTTACCACGATTTAAATCGTAACGTACTTCCTGGGAAGAAATTTTCTAACTAAATAAAAATAAAAGAGTTTGTTTACATATTTTACAGGATTTTGCTACGGGTGAGTTGGTAGCTCGACGGTGTCCATGAGTATATTAGACATACTTAAGGTCTTCCAGTGATATAATGATCACTAGCCCTTTTTCAGCTAGAAAGAAAAAATTTCAGAGTTCCATATCCTCGTTTGAGAATTAAGAGGAGAGACATGAACAAAATATGTGCTCTCCTTTAATTTTTTTAGATTTTTACAAAACGGTGACGGTGCACCAAAAGTATTAAAAAAGGGTAACCTCGGTATATATGGTACTTCGGTCACATTAGGCACACTATCTTTGTTATCTTTTTGAGGTCTATTTTTAATTATTATTATTTTTAGTTTATCTGGTGGGAAAACATCCTCTTTAATTTCAGGCTTACTATCCTTAGTCTCGATGACGACTACTAACGTAGGCATCTCCACCTTGTTATCAACAGTTTCACCACTTCTTAATGGCTGAACAATTTGAAGCTATATTATGAGAATGAATGTAACTCCCACAAAAACTTGTCCTCTCGGGTTACTCACTGGTTGTAACTGTAACTAGTTGCTCTCTCGTTCCTCCACTTGCGTAGCTAGCTGACCAACTTGGGCTTCCAGGTTCGTAATGGATTATGTGTGAATGCAAAATGTGAGAGAATTGAGCAAGCTGGGATACATCCTTGGAATGCTGATGCCACTGTTATTGTAAATCCCTAATGTAATAACCTATGTTTTTGCGGAATAGTGTTGGTCATGCATGATGCGCACCACACTTGTATGTTTATGGTTCACAAGGGTACCACATTTGCCTAATATACTTCTTAGTGTAGGAGTTGAATATAGGAGTTAAGTGGGTGTGATACATGTGGTATAAGGTGTATGTGTGTAACACACTAGACGTACACTTGTTAGAAAAGAGGGGAGGAGTCTCCCACACGTCACTTTCCTTGTTGAGTTTAGAGAGAGAGAGAGAGTGAAACAAGGAGAAAGAAGAATAGGGTTTTTGTTAGAAGAAAACTAGAAATAGGGATTTCTTTTAAGCAAAAAGGTAGAATTCACCTTATAGATTTCAAATACATGACATGAGGAAGGTGTGGTGACAAGAGTACAGAAGATCCTTTAGTTTTGAGCTTGTGAATGATCATGAAAGGGTTTGGAGGAAGGGTTTTGAAACCCTCTTTAATATAGTTGATCTTGGATCGAATCTAGAAGAGATTCCATTGATCTAAGGTATGTTTTAATATTTATATGTGTTTTAAATAGGGTATTAATTGTTAGGTAGATTTATTTTGACATTTAATAGGGTATTAAATGAGGAAGGAAGTTAGTTCTCGAAATGATCGAGCTGTAACTGTGACTACTCCTCGTGCGCGTGGTTATAATAGCTCACTAACGCGAGGAAGGGATAAATTATAAGAGAAAATATATTCTGTACTTGCTCGAGCGAGGAGCTTTGTGAGAGGAAGCTCGCTAGAGCGAGGCTCGTTTATAATCACTCGAGCGAGGTTAAGTACCTCATTTATAATCGCTTGAGCGAGGTTAAGTGCTCGCTCGAGCGATGAACAGTACTTGCTCGTGCAAGGTATAACATAATTAATTAGTTTATTTTATTAAATTCTTGGGAATTATGATTTCCAAGATTCTTAGAGGCTCTTCTAAGGGTATGTTTAGCACACGCAATATAGGTTTGGCGGGTGTTTGATGCGCTTGATCCTTTACAGGATATTGAAGTGTTTTGGTTGCTGGCTTTACTTTGAGGTAAGGAATTCTTTGAACATATATTTTGATTATGATAGCATGTATGTAGTGATGTGAAAATGTGTGTGTTGCATGATAAGTTACTCTAATGTTTTTTTTTTTTTTTTAAAGAAGTTAAGCATGTAGAACTAAGGAGTGTGCGTGTGTACACTAAGTAAGAGAGAAGCAAACTTATAAGCCCATGACATCCTAGGGATGTGTATGAGGTGTGGGCATCTATGTGATGCGTATGAACATGTGACATCCCCAGGGGATGTGTAGCTAAACGTAGAGCTATGTGAAGCAGACCAAACCAGCTTTGAATATTATATTTAGCATAAATACACGGTGATAAACTATATTGAAATTACACAAATGATTTAAAGTTTGTAGAATACCCCACCGACTTGGCGGTATAACCGTAACTGGCTCGGCAAGATATCCATGACCGGTACGGCGGCCAATCCATGCACCAGTTGACATCCCAGGGATGTATGAGAGTGTTGTGCCCCATCGCCTATGTGACAGCCCGAGTTTCGCTACCTCGAAACCCGTGCCATCGGCATAGCCCTTGAGGCCGTGCCCCAAGATTTAATGTGGAACACTTGGTACAACCATCCCAAAAGAAACCATAGAAAGATAAAATGCGAAAGCAAATCTCCATTTCTACTATTTGTTAACTCACAACACAAAATCCAAAAGATAGTTCTCAACTCATGCCGCAACATGAACAAGAGAACCAACCCGAACCATTAGTGCCGTAACTACGGACACCTCAACGGTTCGACAAAATGCTATTACATGTATCTTTAATTTTTACAAAAATTTGTGGCTGGATGCACCAAGCCGAAAGCACTTTCTCACCAAGAACTCTCAAAATCGCAAATCTTCAAGAAGAATTCCTCTGAAGGGGGCCCAGACTCCTCCCACGGTACGTACTCCGGGTCCTCGGGGTCCAACACGACGGTCGCCTCGCCTAAAACATCATCTGTGACATATAGGCAAGGGAGAGCTACATCCTAGCTCGAAGAGGGCAATATCACAACGAGTATATCCATCTTACAAACATACATTTAATGACAGAAATAAAACATGAACCAACAATAATCTTTTCTTGAAATGTAAACTGAAAATGCGATAAAACACTTAACTACAATTATTACTTTACTCATTTAATTTCAAGATGAGGTTCACCTCCTTTTAGTTGCAACCAGGCTGAGACTACACTTAAATCTTAACTTAAATAATCCTCGAGCAATATAGCATCGAGCCCCGGAATACCCTCCATCGCCGTCTAATCAGACTATTTTTCATTTCATCACGTCCCTATCTCGTGAGGGTGACGACTATATCGCTACTATACATCCCTCGGATGTCTGCTAGTGTATCTGGATTCGCCGCCGTCGTCGTCACGGATATCTGCCGCCGTCGATCGGGTATACCGCCGCGTCGATTGGGTATTCTACGAACCTTAAATCAACTGCAATACATATAGTTGTTCACCGTGAATTTGTGCTAATAGATATTAAAACCCAGCCCGTGCATTCTTAATTTCTTGTTTCTTAACGTGGATCCTTACATCCACAACACATCCCTCGATGTCACTTTTCTGGCACCTCTGCGATGCCTTTGTATTTCTTACATCCACAGGATGATCGCTTCTTTAAGAATTTCCTTATGATTTGCGTGACCATACACCATTAACTTTTAAAGAGACATGCATCAACACTATTCTTTACCTGTAGCCATAGATCAAACAACTTTTAAAGAGACATGCATTATAAACTATCACTACGTATGTGCTCGTAATTCAGTGTACTAGTTTAGATGTTCCCCTACCTCATTTGCGTCTAAAAACCTTTTGATCCATTACTCGTTCGACCAAGAGATTCGATGATCGCGACCACCCAGGCATGATCAACGCATGAAGATCATCATCACCATGAATAAACCTTGGGCCAACAAGTTTAGGCTCAAACACAATTTATTCCATGCCCAAATAGGCCCCAAGCCTAAAAGCCATTCATTTGAATGAACGAAATTCAATTTAGATTCGAGCAATTTGCAATTTCGTTCGAACGAAATTATTTCGTTCATACGAAATCTCCCTTATTTCTCTTTACCTTCACCAGCCAACTTCGTTCAAACGAAAACTTATTTCGTTCGAACGAATTGATCTCATCTCAGGCGTGGATCGAGTTCATCTCTCCATGAACTCATCTACTCCATTACCATCCTCATCAACTTCATTTCTCATTTTTCTAAAACAATAAATACCACGTTTTTGCTATAATTTCAGTGTGCAAAGCTTCAAGCATACCTCTTTCGATCCGATTCTTTTGATCCTAGTCTTTAACTCCTTAGGGTTCCACAAACCCCAAACCAAACTTCTTCTTGATCCCGAGCTCGATCCGTTGGACCTCGTGAGCCAAAATCGACGATCTACATTTAATATCCTCCTCCTTTGATTCAATCACCCGATTTCTTAGCATTTACTCCCTCTCTCTCTCTCTCTCTCTCTCTCTCTTTACTTCTCTCAACAACCCTAAATCAAGCAATAAATACCCATTTTCTGTTTTTTTTTTTTCTATTATCTTATATTATAGCCTTTATAATCGGGTGTAAAGCACATACACTGATTAAGTGTACGTATACATACAACCCACCATTCATCATTGCCTTGACTACATCGCTTTTACCCGTCCGATTACGTCAATCGGGTCAATGTTGACTCGGTCAAACGCTTGACCAGGCGGTCCGCTTCTCGAGGTGCACAATAAAAGCACAAAATTTTTCGGGACATTACAGCCTATGAGAAAGGGACTTGGGTTGGTATTACAAGATGAAAATAGTCTAATTAGACGACAATGGAGGGTATTCCATCGGGAATCGATGCTATATTCCTCAGCGATTATTTAAGTTAATTGCTTTAAGTTTTGAGACCAAAACCTAGTCATATGTGAACAAGTTGAAAATAAGTAAACATGTGTAGAGCAACGGTTTGCATTCTTTTCATGTTCCCAGAAAAGTCAACTATTTTCTAACTGTTAGATTGATAATTCATGCTTTGATTTCATCATGGAATATATGTGAGTAAGATAGATTTATATGTTCTTTTCGTCTTTCCCTATTGAGCTAGGATGTAGCTCATTCCCTTTTGCTATACGTCACAGGTGCAGAGTTAGGAGCAGCTTCTGACGAGGTTGATCTCGAGGACTCAGAGTATATTCCAGGAGAGGAGTCTGAGCCCCCTCCTGAGAAGTTCTTTTAGAAGACTCCTTGCATACTTTCATTTTTGAGAGATTGATTATACGGCTTGGTATGTCCAACCATTTTGTCAAATGCTGTATTAGGACGTATATTTTTGGATATTCTTTTTGGCAAGCCATCTGGGGTGACCTTGTTTTGTCACCGATGGTTCGTGTTGGTTCTTTTGCTCATGCAGTAGCAGGAGATTAGAACCATCTTTTGAGTTTTTGTTATATATATCATAGATGCATGGGAGATTTAGTTCAGTAACACTTCCTCTGTACATGCTTTGCTTTATGGTTGCGCAGTTATACCAAGTGTTCCGCTTAAGTACATGGGGCACGGCCTTGAGGATTGTGAGGATGGCATGGGGTTTGGGGTGTCAAAATTTGGGCAGTCACACCTAAGGATTTCAACAATTGTATCATCAAATTCACTGCTCTAAGGACTAAATTACTGATCATATGGATGATATGGCCTCATGGGTGGCAGGTAGGTCTGTTGGAAGTTTAGGTCCAGGGGATATCTTAGATGAACAACAAATGGTCCTTGTTGTTGGCCTCTGTTAGTGCCATAATTAAAACAAGGATGACTTTCCCACTGCGGGTTGTACGTATTACTATAGTCAACTCGCTAGAACGCATACGCCCATTCCCAGTCTATCATCTTTTGGGTATAGTGGGGCAATAGGGCAATTAAACACTCAAAGTATTTATAGATTTAGAACGAGTGTGGGGCATAAACTAAAAGTAATATATATATATATTTTTATATATTCTTATTTTTTAATTTTTTATTTAGTTTATTATTTTTATTTTTATTGGAGTTTTGCCAAAAATAGCAAATTTCATAAACATACCAAAATAAAAAAACGTAGTAAAATAAGTATTCCAAAAAAAATCTGGCCCAAATCTGATTCAGAATCACCTTTTAAACACTAAAGGAAATATTACCAAAAAAGGAAAGAAATAACTAAAAAGGGGGATTTGGAAGGGTAATCAGTGGATTTTGGGCTTGAGAAAAATTCTTCCGAAGGTAGCCACGACGTACGCGTCGTAGGGAGCTTTCCGAATTAGGCTCATTTGCGCGATTCTGATTCTGATACCTGTAGATAAAGTTATGGCCAAAATACCGGCATGTGCCCAAAACTGTCCCAATTAGGAAAAGATCACGATTTCCTGCCAAATATATATATATATATATATATATATATATTAATTTTAGAAAGTAGGGAGAGAAACAAATCTGATCTTTCACTTCTGTGACCGACAGAAGTTGAAACCTTGATTCACTGGCTCCTAATAAACCTGCAAAAGCTTTAAAAATGATAAAAGAAATTAAATATATAGAGAAAATGAAAAAGAAAAAGATAAATACTTGTTTTCCTAAATTAAATATAATAAAAAACTATCCCTAGCAACGGTGCCAAAATTTTGATCGGTAGCTTATTATGTATTATAATTATATTAAATTCAAGTCTTAACCTATTGCAAGTGCGCAATGGAAATTGTAGAGCTAGCGATAGGATCGTTCCCACGAAGATAGATTATTAATACTTTAATTTAGTTTTATAAAAATTTAAATTTATCTTTTAAGATTCCTAAACTACTGGAGAAATATGAATAAATAATTTTTCTAAATCTATAGTGTATAAAATAAATCCTAATCTTCCTTCTTCAGATTAAGGTCGTCAATCTTAATCTTCGGCTTATGGATGTTTATGAAAATAAACAGTAACGTTACACCATATTTCTAGTCTCCTAGCATTGGTCATCAGTTAAGTCTGAGATCCTATCAATATAAATTTAATCTAATCAACAATCAACCAAAAATTTGGACGTCAATCAAACTCTAAAAAACTACAGATGGAAAAGTAAAAACCGTTACACTAATCTACAAATTCTAACTTGAGTCGTCAATTTAAATTAAAACTTGGAGATGTTTACAAAGCAAATAAAATCTAAACTAGAAAGCAAATAAATATATCTTTCAGCCCCCTCAGCCACAGTTGTCAATTGCTCCTAAGAAACTCCATATATCTACAGTAATCTTCAGCACTCAATTGCGGTCGTCAATTGCTCTTTAGAATCCTACGATATCTAATCTAATCTAACTAGTATACACTATAATCGGAAGAAAATCCAACCTCAAGCGTCAATTGATGTTGAAATTCTTCGATGCTTATTCTAATGCCGAGCCCTCTTATTTATAGATCATAAGGGGTCGGTTTATAGAGTTCTAATTCTAATAAAAGAAACTACTAAAAACAAAAGTATCCTAATATAACTCTATGTGCAATCATGAGGTTTTTGACAATCTTCTCGCGACGATGCGCTCACTAATGAATATTTAGAGTCGCCACCCGGAGCTTTTGGTGTCCCAGGAAACCTAGATTATTTTTGTAAGCACCAAAGTGCCACAAATATGACTTTGAATCCGGTCTACGCCAAAGGCACTTGGGTAGGGGCTTTAGTTATCGATTGGGAAGGTGTTAGGCACTCAATTAACCTGCTTAAAGCGGTCTCTACTAATGGCCAAAACTAAAATAATATAAAAAGAAATTAAAATGGTTTTCTCTTGCCCGAATGGGTCTTAAAATCTTATTTGCGCCCCTCCGTTCCTACCAAAACTTTGACGGCGTAACGGCACAAATGAGAGGATGGAGGAATGACCGAGAAGGTATTAAGAATAGAGGAGAGAGCCGGAGCTCTCAGGCCCTTTTTGCACCGCTGTGGAGCCTTTCGTTGGCTTGCTTCGGTGAGCTTTTGAAGGTATGTATGATATGGAATAGGGTTCTAACTCTTAAGGCTTGATAGCTAAGAGGTAGAGAGGGAAGGCTAGGGGGTAATACACACCTAACCTAGAGCTTTTTAGAGAAATGCTAAGGTCTAAAGGAGTTTGTTGAATTCTGGAATTTGTATGGGAATGGTGCACTAGAGGAGAGAGAGAGAAGGGATTCCTTAACCTTTTAATTGCAAATTTTTTTAAGCCATTTGTAAGGGGGATGCCTCTCTATTTATAGGAAAAGGAGAGATTAGGAGGGTGCTTAGAGGCTAATTGAGATTAACAATATGGTAATAGGCCATCTAAGGTTTCCTAGGATTTTGGGAGCCTTAAAAAATGTGAGAAGTTGCTCCAATGGTGGATGAGAGGGTAAGGCTTTAAACCACTTAAGGGGTTGCACATAGTAAGTAAATGCGTACAACAGAACTAGCAAAATACACTCCAAAGGTCAAGATGGTCAATAAGTCAAACCCCAATCTTGATTTTCGAGGCAAAAATACACAATTACTGTGCATATGCTTGGTGCAACTAATAGTTACGCCAGGCATATGCACAGTAAAACAATGTTTGAATAGTGCCTAGGAAGTTGGCTGCTCGCGAGGGAACTCACCTATAGCTGGTGCAACTATTAGTTGTGCCAAGTTCACCTATAGCTGACACAACTATTAGTTGCACCAAATCCTTAAGGGGGGTTAGATGAAATTACCATTCTGCCCTTCGAGTTTGGGATGTGATATCTTTTTGTACAGAGCTCCGATTGGAGTGATTCTCTGAGGACTTCTACTTTTCAATGGTATAAGATTCGATCATAATAGAAGGTCACAACTAATTTCAGTGCAACCCTCTTCATCCATTGCTTGAGAAAGCTAGGTTTAGGTCTGGGATGGGTTTTAAGGGTCGGGATTGGTTTCTAAGGATTTGGGAAGGTTCTTAAGGGATCTAGGGTAATTCCTAAGGGTTTGGGATGGCTCCTAAGGTTTTGAAAGGGTTCCTAAGGGTTCCATACATACCATCAAAAGCTCGGAGACATGCCTCTCTCGAAATATGTTTTGATCGGGCCTTAGGCCAAATTTGGGTATCTATAGATGCCCCTTTTTAGTATCCGATCATTAATGATCGAATGTCCAAGATAAGAGACATTCGAAGAGGCCCAAGGCATTACTGACGGGTTCGCTGCATTCAGAACGAACTTCAAATATCAAATGAGTATCATGGTGAGAAAACGAAAGTCCTGTATGCCAGGAAAAATGGTCATTTCTCAAGGTAATCGGTTCCCAAGCGTTTAACGACATTACTGAGTATAATCGAGGTGAAAAATGAGTTGCAAAATTCCAATAGCTAGGAAAAATGGTTGGTTCTTGAGATGTTCTGAAGGAGTTTGATGTTCAAAATTCATTCGGAGTACAACAGCTTCATAAGTCGGGAGGGTGATCGACCCACATCCAATGATAGGCGCAACGCAAGCACGCAAGGCTCCACAGTTTGTGCCCAATGACATGAGGCATTGATCACCTCATATGACTGGTCATGGGTGCCCCTGCTTGAAGAAGGGCTTGAGGTCCTTGGGCAAACCGATTGAACCCGAAGTTTATTAAGCACGACTATTCGAGCGAAGCGAACTGATGTCACAACACCTTTTGGGAGTATGTGCTGCTTTTCTAACATGCCCCAGATCATCGTGACCCAGAGTATCCAACCTCAAATGACACTGAACAGATCCGGCAAAACTTGAGTGTCCCCTGAAGGGGACATCCAATCCTGGTCTCTGCTGATAATGATCTTACAAATTAATTAACTATGCATAAACATGCACCCATTAGGGCGATAAGCAACAAAGGCGATGGAAGTCTCGAGCTAGATCCCATCCGTGTATAATTTATGAGAATAAACGACCATCCTACGGATACCCAGACGCAAGGCATACACTTTACAGGGATACCGTGCCAATACAAGTTTTAAACCTGTGAAAATAAAGGGAAATGAACCCTTCTGCATGCATGTTTACACATAGTTTAGTTGACATGTAGTTTCATTTTCAACAGGTTGGTTTCAACCAACAATTGATCTTTTTCATAATGGAGTTATCTGGACCTCAAACCCCGTAGGGCGCACGCCCAGATTGCACAGACCAAGAGTCTACACCTCCGAAATAGCTTGTGATGAATCTCAAGTTAAACACTCACTTTCATATGAATCCGCCAACTGAGCGCTCGTTGCCAAGTTTTAGCAGTGGAGTTGACTCGATGAAACATTGACTGTTTGACCAAAATTGACACCGTTACTCCTACTTCGAAGTAGGATCCAAAAATCTAAGGTGAACCTTTAGACTTAGGTGTTAAGACCTGAAAAGTACCACTTTTCACCCCTTAACTTAACCTTTGATTAGACCCTTAGCCTCTTAATAAGTTATTGTTAAGTGTTTTTTGTAGGTAATAATTAGCAACGAAATAAGGCTAGGAATCCTGTTAAGGAGCCTGCTTCGGCATCAAAAATCCCTCAGAAGAATGAACTCTGAATCCAGACCTGAAATGAGCCTCGCGTAGCTGACCCAAGCTTTAGAGGATTCAGGAGAAATATGCCTCACGCAGTTCAACTGAGCTTCCAAAGACTTTACAGCAACCTCTCACACAGTTGAGTGACTGAAGAGCTTCAGAAACTCAAACTCTCACAGCTCACGCAAAGCTCAAGAGTAGAACTCATCGCGCAGTGTCACGGATTTCAAAGTAGAACTCTCTCAATCTCGCGCAGTTTGCTCAGAACGGTTGAGGAGAGAGAGCTTCAGAAGATTCCTCGCACAGCTGTCGCGCAGTCATCGCGGGATGCAATTATCAGAAGAAAAACTCCTCACGCAGTTCTCACACCATTCCAGAAGAAAACATCCTAGCGAAGGCAAAGCCATCCTCGCAAAGATCAATTAAGACATGGAACCTCGCGCAATTCAGAACTCATTAAAGTCTCGCGAGGTAACTCGCGAAGTCCAGTAAAGAGAAGTGCTCGCGAAGTTCTCGCGTTGTTCAAATTCACTCTCGTGAAGATCAGCCCAGCGAAGACCGAGCAACCACGCGACTACTTGAACTTCAACCCCGCGACAATAGAGACTATGTTTTCTACTCAACCTCGCAAAGCCCAATCCAGCGAAGAGCGCAATTCTCTACCGCGCGACTGCCTGAAGAGCAAACCAAGGCAACCTTGCGATGGCCGAAGCTTCAATGTCAAATCATCCTAGCGAAGAGCAAAGAGCTACCACGCGACAAGTCTGGGAAACTTCAACTACCTAGAAAAGCTCTGAACCTAAACTTCCATCTCTTCAGCACAGGACCTTCTGGGAATTTCCAAGCGATTAGGGCATGCACTCCCACGCTCAAATCTCCATGCACGCGCCTCGAGGCATCCAAGGATCACTGTTAGGCCACGTGGCATCGTTAAAATTAGGGTTTCCTAACCCTAATGCGCCGCCACCCCACTGCTATATAAACTCATACCTAGCTTAGGTTTAGGTATCTGGGAACACATCTTAGATCGTTTTTCTTTTCTCTTTCTTTTTAGCTGTAAGTAATTTTCTTTTTTACTTTTCCTTCTCTCCATAGTCTAGCACTTGCTGGATATGTCTCTGAATGCATTTTTGAACTAGATTAATGGAAGTTCTGTAATAGGATCTGCACTTTGTGGGATTGCTGTTTGTGTGTGAGATGCTCTGTGCAAGGTTGCTGCCTTGTGATCCGCCATTGCTTTGTCTATGTTTCAAAGCAATGGAGGACTGATTCTAAGGGCCATTCAGATTCAAGTGACCTGTGTGTCTGGGCTATCATGGTCCTACAGCCTTAGCCCCACCACAGGACCCACTAGATCTGAAATCTCCATGGTAGCTTGAGCTGGTAGCCTTGTGACCATGGTGGTAGCAGCAATATTCTTGTTTTGTTTTGGGCTCCGTGAGGAGGATAACCTCTGGGATAGTCTGTGACCATTTAAGTGGACAGATTATAGCCTTAGGGTGATTCTAATCCATCGATCCAACATGGATCCTTCTTCTTTACACTTGAGCTTGTAGAAGCCTGGTGAGAGATTGTACAGAGGCAGACTCCCCTATATTTGTATAGATCTGCCATCAGATGTTGGATCTAATCTGGTTATAGAGATTGTAGGCTGGTGACTGTACCATTGCAGCCTCACTCAGGCAATGGACAGCTAGATCGAAGGTTGTTCTCAATCTCTTGCTGGTTCTATGTGTCTGGGCTATCATGATCCTATACAGCCTTAGCCCCACATATAGAGCTTTAGAGATTGAGGTTTCCTATGGATTCTTGAGCTGGTAGCCTGAATGAAATAGTGCCTGCAACGTTTTACTTGTTGTGTTTTGACCCATCCTTGGATAGTGGCTCCCCTATGGGATAATCTGTGACCATTTGAGTGGACAGGTTATAGCCTTAAGGGTGGAATCATGGCAGAGTGATGGGTTGGATCCTTTCTCCTCAGTGGTGATAATGTAACCATTGGACAGGACTTCTATAACATCATATCTGAATCTGAGTTACAAAACTTCTCTGATCTTGGCTCCATAACATACTTCTCACCCTTTTATATTTATTTTCCACACTCCATCCATCCTCTCAACCCTTTTTGTAGTTTAGACATTAGAATACTTAGAATAAGTGACCTTAAACTCCCCTCCTTTTAGGACTGCCAAATTTGTAGTCAGATCTGGAGGGACTACTAGAGATGGCTCCTTTGGAGCTGTAGATCACCTTTCCCTGTGGGACAAACTCTTACTTATCAAAACATGCTACAAAGGACCCTGTATCTTGCAGGTCTAGGATTTCTGAGTTGTGCTGATTCCATTCCCTGTTTTACTCTTTCTTTGATTTTTAAATGACTTTCACCACCAACCAATAATGTAAGCACACCAGACTCCGCCAACAATTTTTTGGCGCCGTTGCCAGGGATTGATGATCTATTAGTAGACCCTTAGTTTTTATATTCTTAGTATTCTTTGCACATGTGAATAATTGATACTGCTGACATAATTTTGAACCTTTCTTGCAGATCTAGACAGCAGCAGTGAAAGATAGTTGGACTGCAATTGGAGTTTAGCTACCTCTGTTTGCAAACTCTCTGACTTTTAAAGCTCTGTCTACCTTTCTTAAAAAATTTTTTTCCAGTATCTAGGATAGTTTAAATGTATTCTTTGAATAGCTGTAAACTAGTTAGATAAATTTATTAATGTACAATTATTCTTTTGCAATGTGCTTGCAAGAAGCTTTCCTTACTGTTGGTGTGCTTGTATGCTAGGGAGGAGATCCCTCAACCCTGCTTTAGAGCCTCTTAACCCTGAGTTAGAAAGGGGAAGGAGACTTAGGAGAGACAGGCACACCACAAGAGAGCCCCCAAGTGAATCTGTGACAGCAATTATGGGTGAAGAACAACCCAGAACCCTCAAGGAGTTGAATGCTCCGGATGACTATAACTCCCCTTTTAGCATTCAATTCCCTGATGTTCAGGGGAACTATGAGATAAAAACTTCGATCATCCAGATGCTGCCAGCTTTCCATGGGCTTAACAAAGAGGACCCTTACAAGCATATTGACCAGTTCTTGGCCCTGTGCACCACTCTTAATATCACTGGTTTGGGACTTGAGGCTACTAGGCTTAGACTCTTTCCCTTCTCTCTGAAGGATAGGGCCAGTACCTGGCTGACCACTCTTCCCAACAATAGCATTGTTTCATGGAAAGATCTGCAGACCAAATTCCTAACCAAGTTCTTCCCTGAGACCAAAACTAGCCAGTTGAGGAAAGAGATTCTTGCATTTGCTCAATCCCCAACTGAGGATTTTAACCAGTCCTGGGATAGGTTTAAAGAGATGCTCAAACAATGCCCCCACCATAAGATCCCTGAGTGGCAGCTTGTACAAAGCTTCTACAATGGGATTGATGAGAAAAATAGAGATATGGTCGATGCCTCTTGTGGTGGATCCTACATGCACAAGATTGCTGAGGAGGCATGGGAATTGTTTGAGGTGATTAGTGAGAATGGTTTTCAAAAGCCATCCTTGGCAAGAACTAGTCAGGAATCTGAGTCAAAGGTGGGGCCTGCTGCTGGATCAAGAGGAAAAGTTTATGAGGTGTCTGGGAACAATGACCTGCAGCTGCAGATGGCAAACCTCTCTATGAAGTTTGATAAATTATTGACTGTGATGCAACCCAGAAGGGCTGCTCATGTGGTGGAGGCATGTTTGATATGCCAGTCCCCACAACACACAGTGGAGGAATGTCCATATGCAGGGCAATTTCCTGAATTGATTTTAGAACATGCTGCTGCTGCTCAATCTTATGGCCCCTAGGTCTACTTTCCAGCACCATCAACTACCCCATCAGCAGTAAAATCAGTTGGTCTTTCCCCCTTCTCAGCCTAGAAATGTTTCTTTTGAGGACCAAGTCTTGACTTCATTGCAAAACTTGGGTTCCTTGGCTCAGACTGTGGACTATCATGGTCAGATGAGCCAAATGTCAAAAGCCTTGGCTAGGAGAGATGAAGGCAGATTGCCCTACTAGCCAATTGCTAACCCCAAGGGTCAGTTTTTAATTGAGGAAGCTTCCTCAAAGTTTGAGGACACTAATGCTGTCACTGCCCTAAGGTCTGCCGTAAACAACCTGTGGAGTATGACCAGAGGCAACTTCCACAGATGATGCAAATGATCATGATAGAGAAGTTGTGGGACCACAAAGCCAAGAAGTGCCTGCCACCTTGCAGCGGGAGAAAAATAATGAGGCTGTAGTTGAGCCGCAGCAGGGAGAAAAACATGAAAAAAGAAAGAAACAGAAGTTTAGTCATGGGCTAGCAGCTGAGGAACCAGCAGAACCTCAGCTGCCATTTCCTCAGGCTTTGGATGGTCCTATCCCTTTTGATAAAGGGAATGCCCAGATGGAGGAAATGATGGAGACCTTCAGGCAGGTTAAAATCAATTTACCCCTGCTTGAGGCAATTAAACAAGTCCCAGCCTATGCAAAGTTCCTGAAAGACCTCTACACCCAAAAGAGAAAGGCTAGAGGCCATGTGTCCAAGAAGGTCTTTGCAACTGATACAGTGAATTCTGTATTTAACATATCAATGCCTAAGAAGTTGCAAGATCCAGGGATACCCACTATTACCTGTGTAATTGGAGACCATACAATTGGAAAAGCCCTTTTAGACCTTGGAGCCAGTGTTAACCTGTTTCCAAACAGTGTATATCTGCAACTAGGTTTGGGGGAGCTGAAGGCTACCCCCATCGTGCTGATGATGGCTGACAGGTCTGAGAGGAGACCTCTGGGAATGGTTGAGGATGTCTTAGTAGGTGTGGATAAGTTTTTCTACCTTGCTGACTTCTTAGTTTTGGACATGGGCTGCAGCACTAGCCTAAACCCCATACCTGTTATACTGGGCAGGCCTTTCTTGGCCACTGCCCATGCATGCATTCAATGCAGGTCTGGAGTAATGGAGGTAACTTTTAGACATATGAAAGTTGAGCTGAATGTGTACAACAGTGCAAAGTACCCTCAGATGGACAATGAGGAGAGCTTTACAGTGGATGTACTAGAGGAAATTATGGAAGAGGAATTGCCCACTCTGCTGGAGTGGGGCAACATTGTCAAGAATTTAGTTAAAATTTGGGGCATGGTGGAGGAAGAGAGCCCAGATGGGAGATCAAAAGACATGACCATATTGAAGTCTTCTGTGGGCTCAGTGCAGCATTCCAGTTGGAAACCTACATTGATACCTCTTCCTCCAACCTCCAATGCACCAATTTTGCCATCCGCCCAACAGGCCCCTGATCTGGAACTCAAGAAGCTTCCAGAAACATTAAAATATGCTTTCCTTGAGAAAGGTGATAAGCTTCCTGTGATTATCTCTTCCTCTCTTACCAATGAGCAGGAAGAGGAATTACTAACAGTTTTGAGGAAGCACAAGAAGGCAATTGGCTGGACCATTGCCGATCTGGGAGGAATTGATGCATCAATCTGCATGCATAGGATTCATCTTGAGGAGGGAGCACAACCCTCCAGAGAAATGCAGAGGAAGTTAAATCCTCACATGAAGGAAGTGGTCCTTAAGAAAATCATTAAATTGGTAGATGCAGGGGTGATTTACCCCATCTTTGATTCTCATTGGGTGGCACCTATCCAGGTGGTGCCCAAGAAATCATAAGTGATTAAGGCTGGCCCGGAGAGTTGAGGCCAGCCAGGGCAACCACTGGCTGGAGAGTGTGCATTGATTATAGGAAGCTCAACTCTAAAACTAGAAAGGACCATTTCCCTCTCCCCTTCATTGATCAAATTCTAGACAAATTGGCTGGAAAAGTTTTTACTGTTTTCTTGATGGGTACTCAGGGTACAACCAAATCCCTGTGCATCCTCAAGACCAAGAGAAAACCACCTTTACCTGTCATTTTGGCACCTTTGCTTACAGAAGGATGCCTTTGGACTCAGTGTCATGACCACTTTTCGAGGTGTATGTATGCCATATTCTCGATATGATTGACAAGTTTTGGAGATTCTTATGGATGACTTTTACATCTATGGGGACTTTGGCGTCTCTGATACCTCAGCCTAGTTTTGCGAAGATGTGAAGAAACCAATTTGGTTTTAAGCTGGGAAAAGAGCCACTTCATGGTAACACAAGGCATTGTGCTGGGCCATGTAGTATCTAAAGAAGGGCTTGAGGTAGACAAGGCCAAAGTGGACCTCATTGCCAATTTGCCCCCTCCAAAAATAGTCAAGCAAATCAGATCCTTCCTGGGGCATGCGGGATTTTATCAGAGGTTCATTAAGGACTTCAGCAAAATTGCTAAGCCATTGTTCCACCTGCTCTGCCAGGATGTGCCCTTTGACTTTTCTGCTGACTGTCTTAAGGCTTTTGAAACATTGAAAATCTGCCTCACCTCTGCTCCTGTACTCCAAACACCAGACTATACCCTACCTTTTGAGTTGATGTGTGATGCATCAGATTTGGCATTAGGTGCTGTTTTGGGTCAAAGAAAAGATAAACTGCCTGTGGTCATTGCTTATATCAGCAAATCACTTGTTGAAGCTCAGCTGAACTATACCAAAACTGAGAAAGAGCTTCTAGCAGTGGTTTACGCTGTTGACAAATTTAGAGCCTACCTACTAGGATCTAAAACTGTGATCTTCACTGCCCATTCGGCATTGAAGTACCTACTGTCCAAGAGAGATGCTAAGCCTAGGCTGATTAGATGGATACTCCTGCTACATGAGTTTGACATCGAAATCAAGGACAAAAAGGGTGCAGAGAATGTGGTGGCTGACCACTTGTCCAGAATTATCTTGGAGAAATGCCTAGATGGCCCTACAACTGATGCCTTCCCTAATGAGCAATTATTTGCCATCCAATCCTTAGTCCCTTGGTTTGCACACATTGTCAATTATCTAGTTATAGGAAAGATTCCTCCCCACTGGACCAAAATGGATAAAGACTTGTTCTTCTCAAGGGTCAAGTATTTTTTCTGGGAGGAACCTTGCCTATACAAGTACTGTGCCGACCAGATCATCCGAAGATGTGTTCCCGAAAGTGATATCCCCAGTATTCTTGCCATGTGCCATGAAAATGCCTGTGGAGGCCACTTTAGTGGGAGAAAAACTGCTGACAAGGTCCTGCAGTGTGGTTTTTACTGGCCATCCTTATTCAAGGATGCATACACACACTGCAAGGCATGTGAGAGATGTCAAAAATTAGGAGGGCTGTCTAAAAGAAATTCAATGCCTTTACAGCCCATCCTTGTTGTAGAATTGTTTGATGTATGGGGAATAGACTTCATGGGCCCCTTTCCCCCCTCTAATGGTTACCACTTCATCTTAGTGGCAGTGGACTATATTTCCAAATGGGTAGAAGCCATTTCCACAAGAACAAATGATAACCAGGTGATCCTCAAATTCGTAAAGCACAACATTTTCTCAAGATTTGAAACCCCTAGAGCTATTATCAGTGATGGGGGTAGCCATTCTGCAACAGGAATTTGGAGAGCTTACTCAAGAAATATTCTATGACCCATAGGATTGCTACTCCCTACCACCCACAAACAAGTGGGCAAGTTGAAATTTCCAATAGGGAGATCAAGCACATCCTTCAGAAAATAGTTAGGACTGACAGGAAAGATTGGGCTGAGAAATTGGATGATGCACTGTGGGCCTATAGGACTGCCTATAAGACTCCCATTGGAGTGTCCCCATTCAGACTGGTCTATGGCAAGGCCTGCCATCTCCCAGTAGAGTTAGAACACAGGGCCTATTGGGCCATTAAGAATTTGAATATGGACCTAACTTCTGCTGGTCAACACAGGTCATTATAACAATCGAAATTGGATGAGCTGAGGATGGATGCTTACACCAATGCCAGGATCTACAAGGAACGGGTTAAAGATTTCTTCGACAAGGGCTTGCTGAGAAAAAGCCTCGAACCGGGTGGTAAGGTTTGGTTATTCAACTCCAAACTAAAATTCTTTCCTGGCAAATTAAAATCCAGATGGGATGGTCCCTATGTTGTCGTGAATGTTTCCCCATCTGGTGCTGCGGAAGTCAAGGATCCCAAATCTGGGAGGACCTTCAAAGTGAATGGTCAGAGGCTTAAGCCTTGCATTGAACAACCTGCAGATCCTATGAGCACTATTCATTTTCATGGGACCCCTACATCTACCTGACTCGTAGTTGTGTCCATGTTGTACTATACTACTTTTGTTTCTACCTTAAGTTTTAGAAAATTTTAGGGGTTATGTGGAGTTTGATATTATTGAGCTTGATAGAGTTTATGTGGGATTGGTATGATTTATTCTTCTTCTTTTGTGAATTGTTGATTTGGCCCTCGCGCATTCCAAATTGTGATTTGGGAAGAGTCGTGCAATTCGCATAGACCATTTCTTTCGCTGTCGCGAGTTTCAATGCTGTAGAATCTCTCGCGCACTTCCAGCTCTAACTCTCATAATCGCACGATTCTGATTTCTCGTGATTCCCTTACCCAGCTGCACGAGTCTAATGCATTTGTCATTTCCCACGCTGACTGTTGGGACTTGACGTTTCCCAACTCACTCTCAATTAATTGCGGCGACTTGGATGTTATTCAACCATTTCATCTTCCACCATCCTCACCTTTAAATACACAGGGAGGCCCTGTTCATCTTCATCGCATCTTATCTCCTCTCACCCTAGCGGTCCTTCCCTAATCCTAATCATGGCAGATGACAAACCGGATGCGCTGCCTAACAAGTTTTACCCGATGTGGTTGGACCCGCCGCCACCTAAAGAGCCGGATCCCCTCCAACCCCTCTGGGATGAATACGAGGAGGTTCTACAAATCCTTGCCAAGGAGGAGGAGGAAAAGCTTCAGCCGCAAAAGAAGAAGCAAAAGACAAAGCCATCCCCTGCCCCCTCCACTCCACCCCCTCCCCCGCCTTCTCCACCCCTCCCCCACCTTCTCAACCCCCTCACCCCTGATCTCTCCCTCTTTCCCTCCTCCATTTTGTAATTTTCTTTTAATCTTAATGATATTTTCCTTTTCCGATATGCTGTACAGTTTTCTGTTCTTGGTTACGTTATTTCTTGTTCTTGTCTTTTATGCTGTAATAACTCTGCTGCACAGACACCTTTGAACCAGTGAGGACACTGCTCCTCATAGGTTTGGGGGTATGGCAGGCAGACCCTGCCAATGGAATAGTTAACATAAGTGCAGCAGACTCATCTGAGTAATATGGAAATGGACCTCTGTTCACTTAAGAATCATGAAATTATGAAGTTTAAAATTTATGCAAACCTCGGATATTATAAACTTCTAATACTCCACATTTCCATGATAATATCACCAAGAAAACTCACTTGTATCAGCACTCAATGAATCAGTAGAGAGAGAAAAAGGTGAGGACATACTTAAAAGTTCAAAGGAAGACCATATCTAGTGAGAATTGGGCCTATAAAAATTTTTCCATCTGTTGAGGAGTAACCAAGGCAATCCCTTCTAGTTCTAAAGACTGACTAAGTCACTGTGCTCACTAGAAGTTAGGTAACTCCAAGTTGAAACAACTGACAGTACTCATGAGACCTAGGAAAGGATCAAGGCTTTCTCTTGGACAGTTTGAGCCTAAAAAGACCAATCCTAAAGCAACTGCCCTTGTCCATACCCCCTTTGAGCTTTGAATCCTAAATTTCTTCAAAATACACCTGAGTACTTGAACCTGAACCTATGAACCTGAATCAACCTACCCTCACTCTGAGAATTCAGAAGGTAAAGGAGAAAGAGTTGAAGATGGACTAGCTATGGTCAACATTAGGTGAATGTAGAAGAAGGATCTCAAAAATCTGGCAGTATGGTAACTGAGAACATGGTGGCATTTCTGAAAAGCAAAAACAAAATAAAAAGAAGGAAACTCCAGTAAAAAGAAACAAAAATAATAATGAAGAGGAAAAAGAGAGGAGTCAAGAGGAACTTTCATTGGAAAATCAAAATCAAGAAGATAAACTGATCACTTCAAATCGGAAAATCTCAAAGAAGATGAAGGGAGCTGAATTATGGAAGGTGAAGTCATGAACCACCTCTGTGACCTACTGATTTCTCAAATTGGAACCCCTTTTCAACCTTCCATTCTTTTTAACCCTACTCCATAAGCCACATTACAGCCTAGTTAAAAGCCCTTGTGATCCAAAGTTGAGTGAGCTGTCATGTGAAGATAAGGAATTATCCAATCTATGGTGAGGAACTGCCAATGATGTCAGCACTTAAGAACTCTGCCTATGCTCATGCTTACAAACCCATTTGGGGGATGTAACTGCTCTTGAGCCTGTGAGAAAATGAACCCCTCAACAAAACCTTTATGAGCGTATGCCCTGCAAAGTTTGTGGGTCTGAACTTGAATGTATTATTTATGACCTATAACCCAATTTTTGAGCTAATGATGAGCTCAGTGCTGGCACACACTTGTGTAGTTTTCGATGGTTGTAAACTGATTGGAAGTGTTGTGCATTCATGAGAAGTTTATGCTATCTAAATCTCTGTGCAGCCAATGAATTAAATTTCTTTTATGTGTACTGATTCAAGAGTAAACTAAATCTGATTCCTTGACTGCTCATTTAATGATACTACACTCTTGTTAGTTGTTTCACTGAGAAGTTTGTGAGTGTCTTCACTGAAAACCTTCAGGAGACTTCATTCCTCCACTAGGGATCACCTAGGGGTTTAAAAGGCTTGGTACATATGCTAAATGTATCCGTGTTCCCTACGAAAGTCGCATTTATATTTTTAGAGTAGATTTAATGTAGCTTTGCTAAGGGACTAGCAAAGATTAGGTTTAGGGGTGTGTTAAGACCTGAAAAGTACCACTTTTCACCCCTTAACTTAACCTTTGATTAGACCCTTAGCCTCCTAATAAGTTCTTGTTAAGTGCTTTGTGTAGGTAATAATCAGTAGCGAAATAAGGCCAGGAATCCTATTAAGGAGCCTGCTTTGGCACCAGAAATCCCTCAGAAGAATGAACTCTGAATCCAAACCTGAAATGAGCCTCGCGCAGCTGACCCAAGCTTTGGAGGATTCAGGAGAAATATGCCTCGCGCAGTTCAACTGAGCCTCCCAAGACTTCACAGCAACCTCTCGCGCAGATGAGTGACTGAAGAGCTTCAGAAACTCAAACTCGCACAGCTCTCACGAAGCTCAAGAGTAGAACTCATCGCGCAGTGTCACGAAGTTCAAAGCAGACCTCTCTCAATCTCACGCAGTTTGCTCAGAATGGCTAAGGAGAGAGAGCTTCAGAAGATTCCTCACACAGCTGTCGCGCAGTCACCGCGGGATGCAATTATCAGAAGAAAAACTCCTTGCGCAGTTCTTGCGCCATTCAAGAAGAAAACATCCTAGCGAAGGCAAAGCCATCCTCGCGAAGATCAATTAAGACATGGAACCTCGCGCAGTTCAAAACTCATTAAAGCCTCGCGAGGTAACTCGCGAAGTCCAGTAAAGAGAAGTGCTCATGAAGTTCTCACGTTGTTCAAATTCACTCTCGCGAAGATCAGCCCAGCAAAGACTGAGCAACCTCGCGACTGCTTGAACTTCAACCCCGCGACAGCTGACACTGTGTTTTCTACTCAACCTCGCGAAGCCAAATCCAGCAAAGAGCGCAATTCTCTACCGCATGACTGCCTGAAGAGCAAACCAAGGCAACCTTGCGACGGCTGAAGCTTCAATGTCAAATCATCCTAGCGAAGAGCAAAGAGCTACCACGCGATAAGTCAGGGAAACTATAGCTACCTAGCGAAGCTCTGAACCTAAACTTCCATCTCTTCAGCAGAGGACCTTCTGGGAATTTCCAAGTGATTAGGGCACGCACTCCCATGCTCAAATCTCTATGCACGTGCCCTGAGGCATCCAAGGATCACTGTTAGGCCACGTGGCATCGTTAAAATTAGGGTTTCCTAACCCTAATGCGCCGCCACCCCACTGCTATATAAACCCATACCTAGCTTAGGTTTAGGTATCTGGGAACACATCTCAGATCATTTTTCTTTTCTCTTTCTTTTTAGCTGTAAGTAATTTTCTTTTTTTCTTTTTCATCTCTCCATAGTCCAGCACTTGCTGGCTATGTCTCTGTATGCATTTTTGAACTAGATTAATGGAAGTTCTGTAATAGGATCTGTACTTTGTGGGATTGGTGTTTGTGTGTGAGATGCTCTGTGGAAGGCTGCTGCCTTGTGATCCGCCATTGCTTTGGCTATGTTTCAAAGCAATGGAGGACTGATTCTAAGGGCCATTCAGATCCAAGTGACCTATGTGTCTGGGCTATCATGGTCCTACAGCCTTAGCCCCACCACAGGACCCACTAGATCTGTAATCCCCATGGGAGATTGAGCTGGTAGCCTTGTGACCATGGTGGTAGCAGCAATATTCTTATTTTGTTTTAGGCTCCGTGAGAAGGATAACCTCTGGGATAGTCTGTGACCATTTAAGTGGATAGATTATAGCCTTAGGGTGATTCTAATCCACCGATCCAAGATGGATCCTTCTTCTTTACACCTGAGTTTGTAGAAGCCTGGTGAGAGATTGTACAGAGGCAGACTCCCCTATATTTGTATAGATCCGCCATCAGATATTGGATCTGATCTGGTTATAGAGATTGTAGGGTGGTGACTGGACCATTGCAGCCTCACTCAAGCAATGGACAGCTAGATCGAAGGTTGTACTCAATCTCTTGCTGGTTCTTTGTGTCTGGGCTATCATGGTCCTATACAGCCTTAGCCCGACATATAGAGCTTCAGAGATTGAGGTTTCCTATGGATTCTTGAGCTGGTAGCCTGGATGAAATAGAGCCTGCAACGATTTACTTGTTGTGTTTTGACCCATCCCTGGATAGTGGCTCCCCTATGGGATAATCTGTGACCATTTGAGTAGACAGGTTATAGCCTTAAGGGTGGAATCATGGCAGAGTGATGGGTTGGATCCTTTCTCCTCAGTGTTGATAATGTAGCCATTGGATAGAACTTCTATAACATCAGATCTGAATCTGAGTTATAAAACATCTCTGATCTTTGCTCCATAACATACTTCTCATCCTTTTATATTTATTTTCCACACTCCATCCATCCTCTCAACCCTTTCTGTAGTTTAGACATTAGAATACTTATAATAAGTGACCTTAAACTCCCCTCCTTTTAGGACTGCCAGATCTGTAGTCAGATCTAGAGGGACTACTAGAGATGGCTCCTTTGGAGCTGTAGATCACCTTTCCATATAGGACAAACTCTTACTTATCAAAACTTGCTACAAAGGACCCTGTATCTTGCAGGTCTAGGATTTCTGAGTTGTGCTGATTCCATTCCCTGTTTTACTCTTTTTTTTATTTTTAAATGACTTTCACCACCAACCAATATTGTAAGCACACCAGACTCCGCCAACATTAGGACATTTATATGGCACAATTGTAATGCAGATAAAATATTAACATTTTATTGCATTGGAAAATGCGTGTGCGTTCAATCACATGACGCACAGACCGCCTCATTTAACTGGCCACCAGTGTCCTTACTTGAAGCATGGTTTGAGGTCTTTGGGTGAATTCATTTATCCTGAAATTTATTTAGCACGATTATCCGAGTAGAGTGAATGGATGTCATAACGCTTTTTGAGAGTGTGTGCTGTCTTTTCAAAACATATATCTTTGTTATTTTATGTGGAGAATTTTTCTTTTTATCATTTTTGTGATGTTTAGATTTTTGAGTTACCATTTTATGTAATTTTCTGATGATGATTTTTTTATTTTTAAGTGATCATTTCATGTGATTTTATGATGATGATTTTTTTTTTTTTAAGCTATCATTTTATGGGAATTTTCTGGTTTTTTTTTTTTTTTTTAGAACTATTATTTCATGTGAATTATTCTATCATTTTAGGTGAGTTATTGTATTATTTTTTGTTTTTTCTGTGGGGATTTTCTTTCATTATTTTTTGGACTTTTTCACATTTTTCTATGTAGGATCGGGGCGTCTATTGTGACAGCCCGACTTTTCCCCTTCTCCTAAATGGAAAAGGTCGCACCATCGAATCACCTAACATGATCCTGTCATACGAGGGCATCGTGTACAAAGTGTTACATATACGGAAGCGAATTTAATTAACTCTGATACGTAGAAATATGGCAACAACTGATATTCATTTATCGGAAGCAACAAAGTGAATAGAAAGATAAACAAAAACCTATCCCTGCAGTAGTAAACTATCTTAAACTACACTGCTGTTTATACATGTTTAATGTTTAAAAAATAAATCTC
This sequence comes from Chloranthus sessilifolius, assembly GCA_021018995.1. Classification (NCBI taxonomy): domain Eukaryota; kingdom Viridiplantae; phylum Streptophyta; class Magnoliopsida; order Chloranthales; family Chloranthaceae; genus Chloranthus; species Chloranthus sessilifolius. The sequence goes on along the minus strand of CM037592.1, from coordinate 72,453,111 downwards.
TCTCTCTCTCTCAAACCTCTCAAGGAAAGAAGTCCTCAGCAGAGCCTTCCTCCTCGTCCTCCTCAAGCTGGTAGGTAGGATCGACCTCGTGCTCAGGGTCACGGTCAATATTTGCAGCTAAGACATGAAGTCGTAGGATGAGCTATCATCGAAGTTCAGTAGGAAAATTTAAAGTGCTAAGTTATATGTTAGATTATCAAATTCACTTCTAGATGCATAGTAAAATGAAGCACATTATATATCCTCTTATCTCTATTCTAGCATCGTCTCTATTCTAGCAACATATAGTATAACAAGTAATAACACATACAATTATTGTATCATGCTGATAGATTCGTGCTGCATAAATACGAGGAATCATACTGACAAGGAATCATGCTAGATAATTATAGAAATTACACTAAAACAAGACATATATAAGAAATAAGAAAATCAAGCTCCCGAGTTAGCGGGATCACTTGTCAAGCTCCCGAATTAGTGGGATCACTTGGACCGAGAAAATCAAGCTCTCGAATTAGCGGGATCACTTGGACGATATATTAAGCTCCCGAGTTAGCGGGATCACTTGGACGAGATATCAAGCTCCCGAGTTAGCGGGATCACTTGTTTAAAGACGAGAATAAAAATGTGTACATGACATCAAGGATAACAGTACATGAACAATGCATGATAACATGTATGCAAGAACATCATGAACAGATAGCACATATCAAACAGACTAGTATAATGGAAACTTGCATATTCTGACATAAGCTGAAAATTAGTGTCATCATTTATAGTCATATATCGAACTGAGCTAGCATCATTATACCTATCCCTTTATCGAAACTAAACTAGCATGTTTATTCATTACACCCATCATGAGTAGAGTCATTCAAAAACCGTCATTTCAACTGATTCTTTCATCCTTAGCAATACTAACATGATCATAGTTAAATAAAAATTTTAAGTATCGTATCATTAGTATACTATACATCAAGCATCATGAAAAATAATATAAAAATAAATGTCTAAACTGATCTTCTCATTATCATGCACTACTATACATCCAACTGAATTTAGCTTTTTCATGCTTAACCATTCATTGAACTAGAACTCAAATAAGCATATAGGATCTTCCCTCAAAACTAACATTAGTCATATATATAGACTAACGTGCTAATCAGAGATGAATTTGAAAACAAAATATAAATGAACAATGGATTATTCTATGAATGAACAATGGACACTCCCTACTTGCAGACACGCTTACGACAATCTGCTTATACGTGCCTTCATGGATTCAAGACCATTGCATAAACGATCAAGTGCACCATGTTGCACTTATATATGCATGAAGGAATTTAGTATCAAAATAAGGGTACTGGGTCTCCTTAGACCCGTCATTCATGTTAATCAGGATCAGTCAACGTACACACATCATAAACAGATCAACTGCCATTAAGGTAGTTGCAACAGCCAACCATAGGCTTAGATCACAAATAAACTGAGCATCATGATTTATATCAAAACTAATTCTTGTCGTACAGCGCCACGCCGACTATATATGTCAATCATCATCATTTAACCAGACATGCACCTATGTAGGTATCCAGTGCACTAATGTTATCATGATCCTAAGCATATACATCAATTCTGATTTGGCATCTATATCCATATACTATGCAATTAAATTCATCTTTTACCTATTAGTTATACTCAGATCAACCAGGTATATGACTTAATCCTTATTGGTCATGTATCGAACAGAAATGATTATTAATATATGGAGGCATCAGACTAACATGATCATGATTAGTTATATATAGACTTTTACTTTTAATACTTACTATGCTATACAACTATTAGTAATTTAACATGCTACTTACAGGAGAAATGAAAAAATAAAATATAAGTCAGCGAGGTAAACTCCCGACCTTGTCACAGACGCTTACATGAATCAGATTGGATGTGCGCTCATGCATCCAAGAACACCTTCACTGTTAAGGAATTTTTCATGTGCACCAAGTTGAACCTATGGTTTAAGATGGCTTGTTTTAGTATATCAAATAAATACAGGGACCCGACCTACATGCTCTACAAAAGTAGCGAGCCATAGAGTCAACTCACACACCTCAAAAATAGAGCAAAGGGCCCTCGAGGCAGGTGTAACAGCCAACATAGGCTTGCCTTGGCAAGCCATAGGGGTTGCCTTGGCAAGCAGCTAGGTTGAACATCTTGCTACAACTTATCACTAATTTTGACCCTTTCAATGTTAGATTCAGAACTTGGTTACTTCATGAAAGTTGTAGGGATCCTTGTCCCCTTTCCAATGCATCAAGAATCGTGAAATTGGAGTTTGAAGTCAAAAGTTATGATTAAAATACCGACAAGTGGTTTGATCATACTGTTGCCGCGGCAAGGACATTGCTTGTCGAGGCAAGCCCTTCATCTTGCACCTTGCACCGGAAAGCATGAAGGGTTGTCACGGAAAGCCTTGCTTGCCGTGGTGCCCTTCTTCTATGCCTCTACTTCTATGTCTTTACTCATATATATATCTATATATGAGATATATATATATATATATATATATGAGATAGAGATATATATATATATATATAGTAAATATGCTATGTATGTTTAGTTCGTTAGGAAAAAAAATCTGGAGTGTGCACGAGTGAATGTGCTACCGATGTGCCGATGTGATCTTAAGTACATCGACACCACACCACAAATTGCGGAGTTAATGCATGCTGCTTTGTTTAACTTTTTGTTGCCTCGTGATGACAACGATGCCAAAGTCATTCACCGAGCTCGACAACAGAGAATTGAACTCACGTAATCGTATCATCGGTTCAGCTTTACGGTTCTACGATGAGGTACAAGGGTCTACTAGAGGTGAGTGCCCATTGCACTCGTTTCTTTTCTCTGTCGGTTCCCAACTTATGCAGAGTTTACTTGAGAAAGGTGAAGCTATAGTTGTAGTTTTGTTTTTATAGATGGTAAGCTGCACCTTGCATGCATGAAAGCACCCGATGACTCACACGGTCGTGTCGTCAAGTGAAGCTTCAAGGAGCTTATCGGCAATGAGGTTGAGTTGGTATACAAAGCTCGTATTTGCATTTGCTATGTATCCACCTAAACGACAAGGTAGGCAGAATTGTTGTATAAGCCTGATATACAACTTCAATGTCTAAGCAGATAAGCCAAAAAAACAAGTTTAATCCCATTACAAAGCTCATACACTTTTCTAGAGTCAGATTTGGTTTTGTTTTGGTGTAACCCAAGTACACCAATAGCATTTATATTGTAGGTCGTAATATATATATATATATATATATATATATTAAATCTTAAGTGTATTATTAAAATACATTGGTTGCCTAAAATTGCCGAGGCAACCAAATTGCTTCCCTCAAGTTGCCAAGTCAAGGTGCTTGCCTCACGTTATTGAGACAACGACACGTGCTTGCCTCAGGTGGCTGAGGCAAGGCCATCAGGCCTTAGTTGATATTTTTTTTCCATGCACACCTAGGTTTTGGGTCAAAGGATTGACACCCTTCAGTGCCTAGCAGTCCTATGCATTATTTGAAATTGTGTTATGCAAATTTTTATTCTTAGGAGGGCTCCGAATATTTTAAGTCCTACCAAATCTATGATCAACCGTTGTTTCACTTAATAATTAATATGGGGCCACTAAGCTCCACTATTGAACAGTCATCCTTAACATTCCAAATCAGTTCTTTGTGTCATGTTTTTGGTACAAGCCTGACCCTACTCGAGTCCGTACCCGATATTGTCAGACTAAAAATGTGGCAGCTGTTACACTCTCCCCTACTTAAGGGATTTTCGTCCTCGAAAATAAACCGAGACAATAATGTGAATCAAGTGATGGTGGTTAGATGTAAGAACTAAAATCAAGGGTATATCCAGTCAAGATACAATGGTCCTGATGCCTCAATAACAAGCATCCCTACATGCGGTACATGACAACAACCCATATATAAGAAGAACCAGAAGTAAACAACAAACATCAACTACACATTCATGAGATACATAGGACTTAAACAAGCAATATCATTCGAGCCGAGTTAGATTTGATATGAGAGAGTAACTCAATTTAATCAGATCTAAAAGTGAAACGACATAAACAAACCTGCTAACATGTGAGTTCGTGACTCACCAGGTTGTGGACTTGGCTGCGGCTAACTAGCTAAAGAAGGACCAGCATCCTGCTGCTGAAAGTCTTATTGAAATTTTTGTACAAGCAAGGCTGCGTTTCTCGTATATGTAGAGACATAGTTTCGTGCCCGACCAATGTAAGGGCTTGCAGCTATTTGGAAGGTATGCTCCATCATGATAGTTGTGGCCTCTTCGATATAATCAACTCTTTCATGGAGCATGTAGTGATTTCGATACAGATTGTCAAATTGTAGAAGAGTTTGCTCATGATTTTCACGCATGAGTCGTGCCAAATCGACAATGGTGTAAGTTTCTTCTGACGGGGAAACCGGTTCAGTTTGAACTTGAGGAGGAATGGGGATGTTGTGGGTTGGAGCAGAGGGTGTAGCTTGGAATGATTGGGGAGGAGCACAGATTTGGTGTACTTGGCGGTTTTTCACTGCCTATTGAGATTGTTGATATACCTGCTTCCACATCGCAGGGTTCAACATTCTCATATTATCGTTGTGAACTTTTTCACTAGGAGGGACTTGATAAGGTATGGTATTTATGGCATCTTGATGTCCCTCAAGAAGGCGAGTAATCAAACAAGAGTATGGGCAGGCAGGCATAGGGCTAGAGACATTGAAATAATAAGGACCCATCATTCTTAATTGCAAAGTTTGGTTAGAGCCCACTGAGTACTCTCTGTCTAAGGGCGATAAGCTAGACATCATGCATCTGTTCATTGATACTATCGAAGAGTATGGATTAGATCATAATTGTAGCAAGCAAACCTCCAGTTGTTGTCACCCTAATAGTGGCACTGGATGACACTATGTCATTGAGTAACTTCCACCTCTGTAACCGTGTCACAAGATGGGATAGCTGAGCGGATGACTTCCGACTTAGCGCATCAGCTACAACATTTGCTTTGCCGGGATGGTACAGAATAGAACAGCCGTAGTCCTTCAAGAACTCCATCCATCTTTTATGTCTCATATTCAGCTCTTTTTGGGTAAAGAGATACCTGAGACTTTTGTGATCAGTAAAAATATCGAAGGTTTCACCATAAAGGTAATGCCTCTAGATTTTTAATGCAAAGATGACTGCTGCTAGTTCCAGGTCATGAGTGGGGTAGATCTTCTCATGATCTTTCAACTGTCGAGAATCATATGAGATCACACATTTCCTATTCAATACACATCCTAACCTACTATACAAGGCATGACTAAATACAACAAAGACTCCGTTGCTTGATGGTATTGCGAGGATTGGTGTAGAAGTGAGTCTTTGTTTTAACTCCTGGAAACTCTGCTCACATGCCTCCTTCCACTCAAATTTGACATTCTTTCGAGTGACCTGTGTGAGTGGTTCAGCAAGCTTCGAAAACACTTCAACAAATTGTCGGTAATATCCTATAAGACCTAAAAATGGTCTGAGATCGGTTATTGTTTGTGGCTGCTTCCTTTGTACTACAGCCTTTATCTTTGCAAGATCAACGGTAATACCGGCTTAGGAAATGACATGGCCCAGAAAATTGCCAAAAATCACATTCATTGAACTTCACATACAGCTGAGAATCTCCCAATGTCTACAAAGCAAAACATAGATGACCTTCGTGCTCTGCCTTCGTCTTTGAGTAGATGAGAATATCGTCGATGAATACTACTATACACTGATCTAAGACTTGAAGACTCGGTTCATCAAGTCCGTAAATGATGCAGGTACAGTGGTTAACCCGAAGGGCATAACGAGAAATGCGTAGTGACCATATCGCATTTGAAAAGCTGTCTGTCTTTGAAATATCTTCAGCTTACACCTTCATCTGGTGATAACCCGATCGTAAGTCAATCTTCGAGAACTATCATGCTCCTTGTAACTAATCAAAGAGATCATTGATTCTGGAGAGTGGATAACGATTCTCAATTTGTCAATCCTTGCATATTGAGTATATCGAGTAAGATCAATCGGCTGCTGCTTCATAGTCATCGTGACTTTGGATTACGACGATGAATGATCGACATACCATGTTAGTAGGGACAGACTGTCTAGTTGGGACTGACACGTCACAATAAAGTCGAGAGGTTCTGGGGTGGCTCCCAACTCTCCCAACTTTTCAGTAAATTGGGTGTAACAATACCAAAACATGTGCCTCATACAACAAGTAGGCATCCTTTGAATACAATTGCAAGGTATCTAATATATATAATTATATATATATATACTAGTTTTAGCTAAATTGTGTCTATTTAACAAAATATAAATTTATCCTTTCTAAAACTGATGAAAAGAAAAACAATATACTAGATGCACACATATATAAATTATTTACCTAGATGCACCTTTCTCATAAATAATTTAAATAACTTGTAACTAAATAGTTCACATGCCTTAGATAATATCGTTGCTGGTTTGGGCATCTTGTACCATCTTTCATGTCATTCCCACCATCTCTAGGCAATCCTTAATCCGATGTCCCATCATACCACAACGAAAGCATGCCCCAGACGCTCTACGACATTCGTCCATCTTATGTGCCTTCCCACATTTTTCACAAAATGCTAACCGAATAGATGAAGAGACACATGAAGTTTGCGGTTCTAACTCGTATCCTACCGGCATACATCCATCACTATTGACCGAGTACTTCAATCAAACGTGGTCATAAAGATCCACAATCTATGCTCTAATCAAAACCTACTGCCATAGCCTTGAGTCCCTAGAAGACCTAAAGCCTAGGCTCTAACAATGAACGAACATCAGAAGTCCTGCCATATATCCGTGCTAGAGTTAAGTCTCCAAAGACTTGATGCCGAGCTTTGATACCACCTGTGACAGCCCGACTTTTCCCCTTCTCCTAAATGGGAAAAGTCGCATTGTCGGATCACCTAAACTGATCCTGTCATACAAGGGCATCGTGTACAAAGTGTTATATATGCGGAAGCAAATTTAATTAACTCTGATACGTAGAAATATGGCAACAACTAATATTCATTCATTTATCTAAAGCAGCAAGAACAAGAAGATAAACAGAAACCTATCCCTGCAGTAGTAAACTATCTTAAACCACACTACTGTTTATACATGTTTAATGTTTAAAAAATAAATATCTCTCCCTCTCTCAAACCTCTCAAGGAAAGAAGACCTCAGCAGAACCTTCCTCCTCATCCTCCTCAGGCTGTAGGTAGGATCAGCCTCATGCTCAGGGTCACAGTCAATATCTACAACTAAGACATGAAGTCGTAGGATGAGCTATCATCGAAGCTCAGCAGGGAAATTTAAACTGCTAAGTTATATGTTAGATTATCAAATTAACTTCTAGATGCATAATAAAATGAAGCACATTATGTATCCTCTTATCTCTATTCCAGCATCATATTTATTCTAGCAACATATAGTATAACAAGCAATAACACATGTAATTATTGTATCATGCTGACAAATTCGTGCTGCACAAATATGAGGAATCATACTAATAAGGAATCATGCTGGACAATTACAGAAATCATACTAAAATAAGGCATATACAAGAAATAAAAAAATAAAGTTCCCGAGTTAGCGGGATCACTTGGACCGAGAAAATCAAGCTCTCGAGTTTGCGGGATCACTTGGACGAGATATCAACCTCTCGAGTTAGTAGGATCACTTGTTTCAAGACGAGAATAAAAACGTGTATATGACATCAAGGATAACAGTACATAAACAATGCATGCTAACATAAATGCAAGAACATCACGAACAGATAGTAGATATCAAACAGACTAGTATAATGGAAACTTGCATATTAAGACGTAATCTGAAAATTAGTGTCATCATTTATAGTCATATATCGAACTGAGCTAGCATCATTATACCTATCCCTTTATCGAAACTAAACTAGCATGTTTATTCATTAAACCCATCATGAGTCGAGTCATTCAAAAACCGTCATTTCAACTGACTCTATCATCCTTAGCAATACTAATATGAGCATAGTTAAATAAAAATCCTAAGTATCGTATCCTCAGTATACTATAAATCAAGCATTATGAATAAAGATACAAAAGTAAATGTCTAAACTGATCTTCTCATCATCAGGCACTACTATACATCCAACTTAATTTAGCTTTTTCATGCCTAACCATTCATTGAACTTGAACTCAAATAAGCATATGGGATCATCCATCAAAACTAACATTAGTCATATATATAGACTAACTGCTAATCAGAGATGAATTTGAAAATAAAATATAAATGAACAATGGATTATTCTATGAATGAACAATGGACACTCCCTACCTGCATACACGCTTACGGCAATTTGCTTATACGTTCCTTCATGTATTCAAGACCAGTGCATAAGCGATTAAGTGCACCACGTTGCACTTATATATGCATGCAGGAATTTAGCATCAAAATAAGGGTATTGGGTCTCCTTAGACCCGTCATTCATGTTAATCGTGATCAGTCAACGCACACACTTCATAGACAGATCAACTGCCATCAAGGTAGCTGTAGCAGGCAGACATAGGCTTAGATAACAAATAAATTGAGCATCATGATTTATATCAAAACTAATTTTTGTCGTACAGTGCCACGCCGACTATATATGTCAATCATCATCATTTAACCCAACATGCACTTATGTCGGTATCCAGTGCACTAATGTTATCATGATCCTAAGCATATACATCAATTCTGATTTGGCATCCATATCCATATACTATGCAATCATATTCATCTTTTACCTATTAGTTATACTCAGATCAACCAGGTATATGACTTAATCCTTATTGATCATGTATCAAACAGAAATGATTATGAATATATAGAGGCATCAAACTAACATGATCATGATCAGTTATATATATAGACTTTTATTTTTAACACTTACTATGTTATACAACTATTAGTAATTTAACATGTTACTCAGAGGAGAAATGAAAAAATAAAATATAAGTCAGCGAGGTAAACTCCCTACCTTGTCGCAGACGCTTACGTGAATCAAATTGGATGTGCGCTCATGCATCCAAGAACACCTTCACTGTTTAGGAATTTTTCATGTGCACCAAGTTGCACCTATGGTTTAAGATGCCTGCTTTTAGTATATCAAATAAATACGGGGTCATCTTAGACCCAACCTACATGCTCTACAAAGGTAGCGAGCCATAGAGTTAACTCACACACCTCAAAAATAGACCAAAGGGCCCTCGAGGCAGGTGTAACAGGCTAACATAGGCTTGCCTCGGCAAGCCATAGGGGTTGCCTCGGCAAGCAACCAGACTGAACATCTTGCTACAACTTATCACTAATTTTTTACCCTTTAAACATCAGATTCAGAACTTGGTTACTTCATGAAAGTTATAGGGCTCGTTGTCTCCTTTTTAGTGTATTAAGAATCGTGCCAATTGGAGTTTGGGGTCAAAAGTTATGATTAAAATACCGACCAGTGTTCTGAGCATACTATTGCCACGGCAAGGACATTGCTTGCCGAGGCAAGCCCTTCATCTTGCACCTTGTCGCGGCAACCATGAAGGGTTGCCGCGGCAAGCATTGCTTGTCGTGGTGTTCTTCTTTTGTGCCTCTACTTCTGTGTCTTTACTCATATATATCTATATATGAGATATATATATATATATATATATATATATATTATATATATAGTAAATATGCTATGTATATTCTATTCGTTAGGAAAAAAAATCCAGAGTGTGCACGAGTGAATGTGCTGCCGATGTGATCTTAAGTACATCGACACCACACCACAAGTTGCGCAGTTAATGCATGCTGCTTTGTTTACCTTTTTGTCGCCTTGTGATGACAACGATGCCAAAGTCATTCACCGAGCTCGACAACAGAGAATTGAACTCACGTGATTGTATCATCGGTTCAGATTTATGGTTCTACGATGAGGTACAAGGGTCTACTAGAGGTGAGTGTCCATTGCACTCGTTTCTTTTCTCTGTCAGTTCTCAACTTATGCAGAGTTTACTTGAGAAAGGTGAAGCTGCAGTTGTTGTTTTGTTTTTATAGATGGTAAGCTGCACCTTGCATGCATGAAAGCACCCAATGACTCAGAAGGTCGTGTCGTCAAGTGAATCTTCAAGGAGCTTATCAGCAATGAGGCTGGGTTGGTATACAAAGCCCGTATTTGCATTTGCTATGTATCCACCTAAACGACAAGGTAGGCAGAATTGTTGTATAAGCCTGATATACAACTTCAATGTCTAAGCAGATAAGCCAAAAAAATAAGTTTAATCCCATTACAAAGCTCATACACTTTTATAGTGTATAAGTCAGATTTGGTTTAGTTTTGGTGTAACCCAAGTACACCAATAGCATTTATATTGTAGGTCTTAATATATATATATATATATATATATATATATATATATTAAATCTTAAGTGTATTATTAAAATACATTAGTTGCCTCAAACTGTCGAGGCAACAAAATTGCTTGTTTCAAGTTGTTGAGGCAAGGTGCTTCCCTGACGTTATCGAGGCAACAACACGTGCTTGCCTCAGGTGGCCGAGGCAAGGCCATCAGGCCTTGTTTGGTATTTTTTTTTCATGCACACCTGGGTTTTGGGTCAAGGATTAACACCCTTCAGTGCCTAGCAGTCCTATGCATTATTTAAAATTGTGTTACGCAAATTTTTATTCTTAGGAGGGCTCCGAATATTTTAAGTCCTACCAAATCTATGATCAACCGTTTTTTCACTTAATAATTAATGCGGGGCCACTAATCTCCACTATTGAGTAGTCATCCTTAACATTCCAAATCAGTTCTTTGTGTCATGTTTTTGGCACAAGCCTGACCCTACTCGAGTCTGCACCCGATATTGTTAGACTAAAAATGTGGCAGTTGTTACATCTATTGCTCTCGGTCCACTTTATTCCTAGCATGGCTTCCCAGGTATGTCGAATGAGGATCGACACACCGTTAGGGGGCGCATGTATCTGCCCAGGGGAATAAACAAAGAGAGGGGGTACCGGGCCATACAGGTGACCCATACCGGGCCCAAGACCCGCTTATAAGTGGCTGAAGCAACTATTAGTTCCTCTCTTCAACTATTAGTTGAAGAGAGGAAACCCAGCTAGGCTTGGCGCAACTATTAGTTGCACCAAGCCTGGCTGGGTTTCGCATTTGAGCAGCCTGAGTTCGGGCAGCAGGGCACATTTTTGAAAAAAATTTCCTCTCCCTCTCTTCAAAACCGAAAACTGGCCTCCCTAGTGTTTCTTCGCATTGTTCCTATGCGTGCCTCATTGCCGGCACTCACTTGCGCCGATTGATCGCCGCTTCGTGCTACATCAAAGACCCTTTCTTCTTCACAAGGTAACCATTAAAAACCCATCTTTCTTAATTTTTCTTGCTTTTTTCTTGTAAATATGGCTATGATTTTGCATTCTTTGATGAATAATGGTTTTTCTTCATTGTATGCTTGTTTTTTAATGATATGTTGGCAATTTTTCATGAATGGTGCCCTATTTTTGTTATTTTATGAAATTTATTGGTGCCTAATATATATATTTTTGTTGTTTTTATTTGTGTATATAGTATGGACTTTATTTTTTTATTTTTTTTTTTTTAATTTGCACATAAAGGAATGAATCATATATTATTTTTTTGAACACTAAAAAAGGGATTTTTGGTTTCTTTTTTGAAATTTATTTAAGGAAAATGATTTTTGACTTCTCAAGGGATTATATATATATTTTTGGTTGTTTTGAAAACTAACCAAGGCATTTTTATTACTTCTCAAGAGATTTTTTTGTTTTTGCTTTCCTAATTAGAAAAGGACTCTTCCTTTGGTTTTGATTTTTGAAGCATAAAGAAATGATGACTCTCTTTTTTTTTGTTTTTGACTTGCTTTACTTTTAAACATAGAAGAAGGGAAGTTTATTATTATTTTTTGTTTACTTTTGAAGATAAAAAAGGAAAGGATTTTTTTCATTTTTAATCTAAATGGAATTTTTGTTTATGTATGTGTGTATTTTTATTTTCTGAAAATGAACAGAAAGAGGGTCAGCATACTTACCTTCCCTTAGCGTGTAGCATAAAAATGGTTCTCTATCACTGATCTTCTCTGATGCGATTGTTTCCTGTTGCCCCAGAATGTCCGGGGACGATGAATATGTGCCTGAGGGGGCCAAGAGGAGGGGCCCGAGGTAGTCTATGGGCCGCGGGGGGAGCAGTTCTTTACGGTAAACCGCAAGGCAGGTCCCTGACTCGAGACGCAAAGTGAGGCCGCCCGAGTTGGCCTCCTCCACCAACAGTACATTCACATATCAAATTTTGGCATAGCGGGCAAGGTAAAAGATAGGCTCAGTTCTTCCTTTCTTTGTGCAGCTTTTCTTTATTTCCAAGATCTCACGGTGCCGAGCAAAGAGGACATCATTCGATTGATAGGGGCGTATCCTCCTCATGGGCAGATGCATGGCACTGAGGTCAAGATGGGCTGGCTATCTAGCCTCTTCATGGCTGATGAGTTAGTGGATCTAGGCCAGCCAGATAGGGTGCTTTACATTATGCCTGAGTGGGCAATCATCCTGGCCTGCATCACTCTCCTGCTCCTGCTGGGTAAGACCCTCTTTACCAATGCAAGCAGCGGTTGAGTCAGCTTGGCATTGCTGAGTATTATGGACAACTTTCTTGACATCCATAGGTACGATTGGGGCAGGGTTGGGTACGCATGGTTGAAGTTCGGTGTGGCCCGAGTTACCATCAGGGACTCCAAATATGTTGTCGGCTTTTGGGCGGCATTAGAGGTAATCCCTAACTCGTTTGCTTTTTTCAGTTTTACTTGAATGGTTTTTTATGCTACTGACTTGCTCTTTTGTGCACTGCTCTTCTTAGGTATGGGGGTATCATCACTTTCATCTGGGGCGCCCGCTTCTCCACTTGGATGCATACACCTACCCTCTTCTCAGCAATTGAAACCAAGCCCGACGTCGTGGCGTGGGCATGAAGCACCTAGAGATGGGCTTGAGGTCCTAACTCGACCTGATGGTTCCTAAGCAGGCAAAGCCCTTTTTCAACTCTATTTATTTCAGCTCAGAAACTCCCCTTGATTAATATGTTGCATGTTTGATTGATTGGCCACCTCTTGACTTGGATAGATCCTCCACGACCCGTACCTCATGTCCACTTTTTGGGACCGGGCAGCCGTAGGCCCATCACGCCTATTCAACAACCGTCGCATTGTTTTCTTTTATGGGGCATGGGCCAGGGCTTACTCCCTAAGGGAGCGGGTGGTGCACCAGTACCAGGGCTATCACTCCATACCCATTGACCCTCCCGCAGTCATTTTGGATCCTGTTGGTAGCATTAAGGATCTCACTGCGGCCTTCCTTCATAATGGGTTCCCTACGAATGCCCTTCTCATGCTCGAAGATTATTATATATGGTACGAGTGCCTGCCGTATCGGTTCATCCTGCCGCGCTTCATCCCTAGCGTTAACTTCCTTGCATTCGGTGGCCCTCGGGGTCAAGTAATTCTCCTTTTCCTTTTTTAGGTTAGACCGCCCTTTGTTTTAATTCAGCCTTTGTTCCTTCTGAGCGGATTTACATCTTGTTCAATGTTTGCTCAAGGGGATGATTTGGATGATGGAGCGGCGGCAGGTACCGCTGATATTTCAGGGGCAGGTCCTTCAGGTGCTGGCCCTTCCAGCGGGGTCCCTCAGGTGAGGGTTCTTTGGGAGCTAGTCTGTCGGGTACCTCTCATGCTGGTGCCCTTGGTGGTGTTCTGCCTGTGGTCTATGGGACCTTCCGACGCCTGGATGATAGCTTTCTCTCGAGCCTGTGTGTCGATGTGGATAAGCAGGCGTGTATCTCAATTGAAGAGGCTCGGGTTCCTCCTCTTGAGGTGGTTCCAGTGGTAAGCCCTCTTATGATCATTCTTCCCTTGCCTCGGCTCCTTTTATCAATGCATGCATTTATTACTAGTCTTGTCATTACCCCAGTAACTGACATCCTGTCCCTCTGAATGTAGAACTTTGACTCGGCTATGGAGCATGTGGCGTATTACCGTAACATCGCAGAGCTCCGAGAGGTGGAGGTGGTGAGTATCTTGTTGCTCCACATTTCTTATTGGTTCCTCTATCCTTTGTTCCTCAATTGATCCTGATCTCTGACTTTAACTATGACTTGCAGCATGCACGTGCCAAGGAGTCGCGATCTCTGCTTAGTAGGATTTCCTAGGCATGGTCCCAGGTGGGAGATATGTAGACTTACCAGGGCTCCTCACGTCGGCGGAAGAAGTCAAAGGGCGCCAACAAAGATTAGGCCCTAGTTTCTACATTTTGAACAATTCAAATATTTTAGCACATTTTTGGGATAATTTTGGTATGTTTTAAACAGATTATGATGGATGATTGTAGCATTTTTGATGATTTTTCTGCTTTGAAATATTTAGCGCTCTCCCTTTTCTTGTATATATCCGACTGTTTGCAGGATGGTCTTGGTGATTGCTCATAAAAGTAGCCCTTGAGGTCGCCTGCCTGGGTGCGGGTTTCTCCTACACAAAAAGGTTAAAACTTTTTTAGAGTTGGGTGCCCTTTTAATCTTTTCATGTTTGAAGCCTTCGTAGCATAAATTAGGTGAATCAGGTTAAAGGACCAAGGGGACCATCAAAGGCCCACAAAAATCCCCGAATCAACTCAAAAAGGCATAAGGGGGTTGTTTTGTGCTAGCACAACTATTAGTTGCTCCAGGCTTAAATTGAGGATAATTTGCACTGGCGCAACTAATAGTTGTGCTAGCTTTAGCCTGGGGAGCTGTGGGGCCTTATATGCCCGAGATAGCCCAAATTCTCTTTTCTTTTTGACTTGGCCTTTTTGACTAATTTTTTTCTCCTTGCTATCCCAAGGGCGGGTCCATCAACATACATTGATTTTTATATTCTTGAAAGATCTTTGTATGTTAATGGACCCACTTTCCAATCCTCCCTTACATGGAGGGCTTTGGACCAATTTACCCCTTTCTTTGGCCCTGGGGCCCAATTTTCTCAAAAGTTGGCTTGGGAGCTTGAATGATAATGAGCTCGTTGAACTTGAGCAGCTTGGGCTATCACATCTTCCCCTCTTCCTCGAGGTTCCTCTACGACGGGACCTACTACATGCGGCCACCATGCTTTGGGACATAAATGCCCATGTGTTCCGTTTAGGGAAGCAGGAGCTAACTCCCACTCCTAAGGAGCTATCCAATTTGTCTGGCTTGATGCTTCACAGAGGCCTCGCAAGAGTCAAGCCGAAGTCAGGCTACTCTAAATCTGTTCACCTTACCCTCAATTTGAAAAAATTTGAGCATGAGAAAAGTCTTATTGGGGGCCCACAAGGTATTCGGTCAAATTCCTCAAAGAACTTTTCGGTGATGAAAGTCTTCAAAAATTGCTGGTTAGGAATATCTTCAATGTGAAAGCCTTTGCCCTTAGTCTCATTTCAGAAGTCCTTTTCTTCACTGGGGGAGAGAGCTTCTCTATTACTCTTTGCGACGTTTTGACCGAGTTGGTAGAGGGTCAATCAGTGATGCACTTGATCCTTACCGAACTATACTGATGCCTTGATGCATTTGCTCTGGGTAAGGTGGAGAGCCTTAGGGGATGCCCTTTACTGCTTCAGGTCTAGTTAGGTGAGCATCTCGCTATCTTGGGACCCATGCCACACTTTTATATTGCCTGAGGTGAGGCCGCTCGATGCTTTTCGGGTAGGTGTCATCTGCTTCCGCAGGGCGATTCGTCAGCTTTGAAGCTTTGGTTGACCAACGCCAAGCTGATATGGAGGCTTCCTTGGTTAGAGCAGACCTTCCCAATAGTTTATTCCAGAGATCATGAGGGCATCACCCTCTTAGGATTGACTGGCAACACCTTCTATTTCCCATTTTGGGTGCTACGTCTGTTCGGCTGCTCTCAGCAAGTGCCTTGCGAGGCAAAACCCCCTTTATGTGACTTGATCTTTTCTTGGGAGTCCTCTGGGGACGTGGATAGGATCGCTGCTCTTTAGGAAATGCGTCAGTCAACCCTGATGTGTGATATGGAGCAAGGAGATTCAGTTCAGTCTTCCCTTGAGTATGAGGCTTGTCTATTAGTTGAGCAGCCTGCTACTGATTATCTGGATCAGGTGCAGAGTATTAACATGGGAGGCCCCTGGTCGAAGAAAGAGACAATGCTGCGAGCCTTTATTGAGTTGTTGACTAATGAGAAGAGGGTCTTGCACGAACTTTTGGCACAAGTGAAAGTTAGAGCAAGGATAGCAGAGAGCGAGGTCCTTCGTCTGAAGAATCTTTGAGTGTTGCCCTTGGAGCCACAAATGCTTCTCGGAAGGGGTACAAGAGTTTGCATGGCCATTGGTTGACAGAGCGGAATGTCTAGGAGGAAGGTTTTTGCACTGACATTAGTGCCTTGAAGCGCGAGTTGGGCCATTGATTTCTTCCTGCACATATAACTTTTTACACAGATCAGATACACAGAAAAGGGGCATAGGAAACCCCTTTACAAATACACACTTTTTTATATACATATTTTTTTTCGCTTTTTGTAGAAAGAAAGAAAGAAAGCTAGGCATCACACTGGCTATTTTTTGAGATGTGAAAATGGAAAAGGAAAATCTATTACATTTACAAAGATTTTTATTTTATTTTTCTTTTTGATGAATGGGTCTCTTTTACAAAGAGGGCTTTTCGCCTTGCTCTTTATTCTCTTTTTGTTTGGTTTGATGCCTCAATCACCGGATGAGGTCTCAGGTCCCCTTTTGAGCATGGTCGAACCCCCTTTTAAATGGTCAGATCTGGGTGAGTTTCTGCCGCTTTACCAAGACTGGAACGTTAATCCCTTTAGACTGATTCAATCCTTTCTCCTTACCTTGAGTCATACGTTTGAAAAAGTAGTTTCATTAAGACAATCCTGGTCGGGGCCCGATTTGAACTAACATGAGTGGCCTAGCCAGAGAAAAGGGGATTAGGGATAGAAACCAAGAGGGTTCCTTCAACATCAATGTTGTCAATCAATTCAAACCTTTATTTTTAATCTTTTTCTTTTAAAACTCTTTTACTCACAACGCCCAAGTTGGGTTCGTCGTGCCTGTTTTTGCCCTCTTTTTACCCATGATTCCCTTTCGAGTTTTCACCACGTCCATGGGTTTAGCTTTCTTAACCCAAGCGCCCTTTCGGGTTTTCACCTGGTCCGCACAAACTCATTGTTTTTACCCGTAGTGCTTTTTCGGGTTTTCAACACGTCCATATTGCTTTGAGCTTGTATTTTTATTTTATTTTTATATTATTTTTATTTTTATTTCCTCTATTGAAAGCCATGACATAGATGTCGATTCCGTCATAGCCGGCCAGATGGGGTTTCAGTGTCGTCTCACAACTCGGCTTGTGTTGACTTAACAAATTCTATGACTGCTTGTGAACCTAAAAAGAGGGCTTCCTTCAAGGTGTAGCTTGGCCATGGGTCAGGTATGCTAGGCTAAATAGGATTTTCTTAATATGGCTTTAGTTTTTCACAACATACTTTCTTCCTTAGGGGATTTTACTGTACACGCCCCATGATTCTATTTTTTCTTTTTTCTTTATCTTATTTAAGGCAAACTCTTTTTGAGGTTTTACTTTTCCAATTTTTTTGAATTTTGATGGTAACTTTACTTCTTTTTTGTATATATACACACATTTTTTTTAGAAAAGGGGTTTATTTGAAAGAAAGGCCCAGGATTAAATGGGGTAGCAAAGGATATCATCTTTTTTAGGATTTTTTTTTTTTTGCTACGGTGCTTGGAATGATGGCCTCTTTTGAGTGATTCTTAAGCAGTCGCATTTGTTTCACCAATACTTACCTTATCGCAATAGACTAAAAGTAGAACCGTCGGACGTATCCAGCATTGATGGGCTCAGGAAGATGATCTCCATCCATGGTGGCGAGGCGGATGGTGTATCCCAACAGCACTTCTCGGATGATGTAAGGTTCTTCCTAGTTCGGCTTGAACTTTCCTCTCAAATCTGCATGGAGGGATGGGAAGATCTTAGTTAGTACAATGTCTCCTACCTTTAGATCTTGATCGTGGACACGTTTATTATAAGTGCGTGCAATTCGCCCCTAATAAGCTTGAGTATGACACAAGGCTAGGAGTCTTTTCTCATCCAGTAGATTCAATTGTTCAAAGCGGGATCTCTCTCTCTGCTTTGGGTAAGCCCGATTCCATAAGGATTCAGAGCGAGGGTACTTCATCCTCTACCAGTAGGACAACCTCGGTTCCATATACAAGGGAGAATGGTGTGGCCCCTATAGCAGTACGGATCGACATTCTATAGGCCCATAAGGCGAATGGCAGCTTTTCAATCTCGGTAAGTGAAGACCATCTTCTCTAGGATGCGGACGATTGTCTTGTTAGCAGCTTCTATGGCTCCATTAGTTTGAGGTTGATAAGGGGATGAGCGATGGTGCTTGATTTTATATTGCTCATAGAAGGCTCGGATGCGCTTATTCGCAAAGTTTATGCCGTTATTCGTGATGATATCCTTGGGTACTCCAAATTGGCACACGATATTATTTTTAAGAAACTTCTCAACGTGACTGGCCGTGATGTTGGCATATGATGTCGCTTCTACCCACTTGGTGAAGTATTCAATGGCGATGGGGATGAACCGATGTCCGTTTGATGCTTTCGAATTAATCATTTTGATGACGTCAAGGCCCTAGGTAGCAAACGGCTAAGGAGTGGTCTACAATGAAGATCGATGGCTAGAGCATGCATCAGACTGGAGTGTTCTTGACACTTATAGCATTTTTGAATATGTTTTTAGCAATCCGATTCTATAGTAGTTAAAAAGTATCCCTGTCGTAGAATTTTCTTAGCGGGCATGTGACCACTGACGTGGGCACCACATACTCCCTCGTGGGTCTCTCTCATGATATTGATCACTTCGCTTTCTGTAAGGCACCTGAGTAAGATGTTATTGTACGATCAATTGTAAATGCATCCCCTACAAATGACGTAGCTTGCTGCTAAACATTGAATGGTTCTTCAGTCCGTCGTAGATGTACCTTCAGGAAAAGTTAGTGTCTCGAGGAAATTCTTGATATCTGAGAACAAAGGAGGCTCATCATCAGGCTTTATAGGTTCTTCAATCTGGAGGCAGAAGGCCGGCTCATTCCTTTGCTCAATCATGATCAGCTTCATCTCAGCACCATACGGGATTTCTATCATTGATTCCAAAGTGGTTAGTGCGTCGGCAAAGAGATTCCTTATTCGGGGGACATATAAGAATGTCACGTCTTGGAAGCAAGCTATCAGATCCTCGAGGTGCTCATGGTAAGAGATCAATTTCTCATCTTTCATCTTCTAATCTCCATTCGTCTGGCATATGATCAATTGCGAATCACCGAATACTCGAAGGTGAGTTATATTTAGATCAAGAGCCACCTGCAAACCAGCGGTACAAGCTCCATACTCGGCCATGTTGTTAGTACAAGTGAAGTTGAGTTTGATAGAGACTGGTACATGAGATACTTTTGGCAAAATCAGAATGGCACCAACTCCCTGACCCTCGACATTTGCTGCTCTGTCAAAGTGCATTACCCATGATTCTTCTATTTCTTCTGTATCGTCTTCCATCATGAACAGGATGCCTTCATCAGGGAACTCAGTTCTCAAAAGCTCATAATCTGGAAAAGGATTATCGGCAAGATGATCGGCTAGTGCTTGCCCCTTGATCGACTTCTGAGTGACGTACGTGATGTCAAACTTAGACAATAAAAGTTGCCATCATGCGGTTCATCTAGTAAGAGTCGGCTTCTCGAACAAGTATTTTAACGGGTCCATTCAGGCTAAAATTAGAACGGCTTGGGATAGCAAGTAATGGCGGAGCCTCTGAGTAGCCCATACAAGAGCCAAGCACGCTTTCTCTAGATGAGCATAGTGCATCTCATAATTAGTAAACTTCTTGCTCAGATAGTAGAAGGCCTGCTCTCTTCTTCCCGTCTCATCATGCTGCCCTAAGATAAATCCCATCAAAACTTTTGTCATGGAGAGATACATCAAGAGTGGTCTCCCTAGCTCGGGTGGTACTAACACAGGTGGGTTAAGGTGGTAGCTTTTGATTTTATCGAACACTGCCTGACAATCATCGTTCCATTTAACGGGCGAGTTCTTCCTTAGTAGTTTGACGATTGGTGTGCAGATTAGAGTTATCAGTGCAATGAACCGACTGATATATTGTATTCTATCCAAGAACCCTCTAACTTCTTTCTTAATAGACGGTGGCAGCATTTCAGTGATCGCTTTAACTTTGAGTGGGTCAACCTTGATCCCTCTCCTGCTGATGATGAATCCTAATAGTTTTTCGGACGTAGCGCCAAATGCGCACTTCTATGGATTCAGACATAACCGATACTTTCTCAACCTCATAAATAGCTTCGAAAGGTTTACTAGATGATCGCTTCGCTCTGGTGACTTAGCTATCATATCATCGACATACACCTCAATCTCTCGGTGCATCATGGCATGAAATAATGAGGTCATAGCTCTCTGGTACATTGCACTGACATTCTTCAGCCCAAATGGCATTACTCGGTAGTAAAAGGTCCCCCACAGAGTGATGAATGCTATCTTCTCTCGATCAGCCTCTACCATCTTAATCTGATTATATCCTTAGAATCCATCCATAAAAGAAAGCATACCTTTCTTAGCAGTGTCATCGACCAAGATGTCGATGTGCGACAATGGGAAATCGTCCTTCGGGCTCGCTTTGTTCAAATTTCTAAAATCAATGCACATGCGGACTTTTCCATCCTTCTTTGATACAGGCACAATATTGGCTAGCCACTGTGGGTATTTGGCTAGCCCCACGTCATACTGCTTGATGACCGCGTCCTTGACTTTCAACATCCACTCAGGTTGAAGACCTCTCAGCTTCTGCTTAACCAACTTCATATCAGGGTAGAGAGGCAACTCATGTTCGACCAAATTAGTATCCAAACCAGGCATGTCCTCGTATGACAAGGCAAAAATGTCTTGGTATGATCGAAGGAAGTCGATCAAGCTTTTTCCTTCTTCGAGAGATAGCGACGTTCCGATCTTGGTAATTCGAGGAATCTCCTCAATCTCCAAATTAACGTCCTCGATTTCTTCGACAATGGGGGCAAGGCCATGCTTAAATTTGACAAACCAGTCAAGGAGCTCATTGGGGAGCTCCTCCAAAGGGATATCCTCGTCCAGACTCGTAATACCTACCTCTTTTTGTATTTCTACAGGAAAGGGGTCAATTTTATGTGGGACAGGTATTTCGATTAAGGCATCTTTTTGTGAGATTTTATTTGGAATTTTAAATAACAATATTTTTAGACTCCGTATCTTTTCAATGTTTTTGGGATTTTCATTTTCTTCAGAGACGGACCCTTGGCAGCGCGAGTCTATGTATATACAAAGTATTGCCTGCCAAGGTCTTATCTCACTTTTTATAGGTTATTTTTTTTAGGAAGTGGGTGCCAAATGTTAGGCCACTTCCCGCTTCTAGGGTTTGGGGCAAAGATTCCAAGTTGCATACCTAAGAGGCCGCTCTTTTACCTGTTTGGATGGAGGGTGTTGATTGATATGGATTTTCGGAGTCAGCCTCCATCATGTTGATCCCCAGTTCGTCTGAGATGATATCCTCAAATGTTAGCATAGTTTTATGGTGATTCACCACTGGGGGAGTTTGTTCAGGTACAGGTCATCGTTCCTCAAAGAGAGACAATGCAGCCAAGTCTATCTCTAGGCTGGGAAGGGTGATGTAGGGATTGGTGGGGTGAACTAGTGCTATAGGTTTGTGTGGGGTTAAATGGGTTACCTCATTCCGATCAATTTTGATAACCCCAACGCTCACGAATGAATTCCTAATATGTCGCTTGGGATGGGGTTTCTCCTCTATGTGGATGCCCCTAGCTTTTGTAGCTGTCGTTGCACGGGTTGTCTCCTTAGTTTCTCACACCTCTTCTTCCATGGGCTTGTAACCTAGCCCAAATAAAACTTTTTGACCGCCCTTAGCTGTGACGGGCTCCTTCCTACCTTGCAATAGAGGCCCAATCCCCCTTCCTTTTTGATAGCCCCACTTTTGGAGCATAGCCACTGCCACTACCATTCCTCCTTCGGTTCTTAGAATGATGCCCTAGAGGGGCTCTGGGAGTATCATCGACACCTTGTATTCGAAACTGTGGAGGTCGATGTCCTCTGCAATGTGCGGCACATCCATCACATTGGGCCTTTCAACGCTGTTGGTGGCCTTTTCTTTCTCACTATGCCCTTCGCCAATGATTATTATGATCTTATGCCCAGATGCAAATTTGAGTTTCTGGTGCAATGTGGAGGGTATGGCTCCGACTTCGTGTAGCCACGGGAGTCCCAACAGCAGATTAAACAAGGATTTGATGTCCATCACTTGAAATAAGATGGAGAAGGTCATTGGCCCAATTAATAGCTCAAGATCAACTTCTCCCATTATTTCTCTTCATGTGTTATCGAAACATTTGGTGCTAGTTCTCATGGGCCTTAGCATGCAAGGATCTACTCCAATCGTGGTAGCGGTTCTCAGCAGGCATATGTTTAACACAGACCCATTATCGATCAACACTAGGGGGATATTCATATTTCCAAACTCAATGGTTATATTCAAAGATTTTGAGTGACTACCTCCTTCCTCAGGTAATTCGATATCAGAACAAGAAATGGCATTTGGAGCCATCACTTGACCAATTATTTGCCCGACTTCATTTGGGCAAACCTGAAGTGACACATGCACATTCTTTAATGCCCTCATTAATGCTTAGAAATGGAGTGGGGACATCATCAATAGATCCCATATAGTAATATGGGCAGGTATTCTTCTCAGCTGAGTCTCCAAGATATGTTCTCGACTCATTTTCTTGAAAGGATTCACTGCGCTATCTTTCTTCCCCTCTGGCTGGGCTTGTGCTTCTGACAGCTTTGAGATCTTCCTAGATCGAGTAGTGAAGTCCACTGCTCCTTCTCTATAGCTTCCAATGTTAATATCCATTTGTTCATAACTCAGTGGGACCTGATGAGGATCATAGGTTGGTCCTGAGATCTGAAACGGAATAGCCGTTTGTATCGGAGATACTTGCACTGCGGGCTCAAGAGGTGTGGGCAATACTTGATTTACCTTGGTGATAGCTGGTTGGGTGGCAACATTGGGCCAAATGGGGGTGGTGAAGCTTGAGGGTGGTGGCACTAGGGGAAAAGAGGTAAGATAAGGCCATTGGTAGCTGATAGGTGCTGGCAAGGGATTGGGGGCATGATGGGCTATTGGGTAATTGACGGGGGTGGTGGTGTATAGTTGGTATGCATTTATATGCACATAACTGACAGGGTGGGTGATGGAAAATAAACCCTAAGATCTAAGGGTTCGACTTGTGGTGTCAGGCTAGAAAAGTAGTCTGATAAATTCAGGGGTTCAATCACCCCAATTTTCTTTTCTTCACAGTTCCTTGGCAATGGTGCCACATTGCTCTCCCAATCACTGATGTAGTCTAATGGGTCAAACTCGAACTCCCCCTCATGTTCGTCTACCATCCTGATGGTGGGTCTGGGACCTGCTCCTCTGCTAGGATGTGGGGCAACGACACTTGATGGATATTTGCATGCTGATTTACTTGAGAAGGTGCTAGTGGAATGATTTTTTTGGCATCAATCAGATCTTAGATCGCATTCTTTAATGGGAAGCAATGATCAGTTGGGTGACCCGAACCTTGATAAAAATTACAGTGGATATTAGGGTCGTAATTCTTTGGGATCAGGTGAGGAGGAGTTTGCGGTTGATGAATAGTGGCCAATCCCTTTTCTACTAATAAAGGCAGAAGTACACTTAGTGATTGTCCCAGGGGTGTAAACACTCAGTCATAGCGGGCTCTCCTCTGTTTCAGAGTCATCTACATTCCTTACCCATTCCCTGCTCTCTGCATCTGCTCAATTTTGACTGGCGCTAGCTGTGCTGCTTGAAATTAGAATGGGTTCTCCTCTGCTCCAGAGTCATTTGCATTCCTTGCCCATTCCCTGCTCTCTGCATCTACTCATTTCTGATTGGCGCTGGTTGCACTGGCTGTGCTGCTTCAAATTAGAACAGGCTCAATAATTATGTTATTATTGGGCCTGGTATTTGCAACATTCTGGATGTCAGCCCCGATTCTCTTATCGTTCCTCTATTCTGAAAACCCCTTGACCCCACTGGCTCCATTTGGTACATTTTATTCAGGCGCCCCTCCCTGATGGCATCTTCATAGCGATTAGCGTTCCTTACCAGATTAACAAAGCTGAATTGCTGCTGGTACACCAAGAAGTCTGAGATTACTGGCAGGGTATTCTTAGAGATCATTTCAATTTGTTCATCATCATGTATTCTGTTCCTAACCTGAGCTGCCAGTGCCCTCCAACGCCCTAGATAAATGCTGAAGGTCTTATTTGGGTTCTGCTTTAGTCGGGCCAAGACAGACTTACGCGGTTCCATGTCAATATTATAGACATATTATTCCTGAAACAAATACGTCAAGTCCTTCCATGTTTTCGTCATAGATGGTTCTAAGGATGTGAACCACCTCAGGACCGAACCGGTCAAACTCTGTTGAAATACCTTTATCAACAGTCTTTCGTCCCCTCCATATTGGCATATGTCCCCACAGTAGGACTTGAGGTGTCCAATAGGATTGTCTTTGTCGTTGTACTTGTCAAAAGTCAACATTTTAAATTTGGAGGGCAAGGGGACCTCACTGAACAAACATAAATCCGTGAAGTCCGTGGCGTGGATTTCAGCACCACCCATTTTCATCAACTGCCTCTGTATTTTGTCCAGTTGTTCTTTCAGCTACTCTGACTCCTTGGATATGGCGGCCACTTTCTCGGCAGTTGGTTGGACTTCACTTTGGGCTGCCAGGGGGTGCGAGATGATAGGAGGAGGGTTAAGGCTGGTTAGAGCCCCAGCATAGGATCCACTATTTGTTATCTCGTCCTCTTCATACTATTGGTCTATATAAGGTGCAATGAGGGTGGGATTCGCTTGCTGATGCTGCATGAATTGGGTGGGGATGGCTTGGATGGGGGTTGGGTGGGTCCATTGGAGATGAGGGAAGGTTTATTGGATGATGGGATGAGTGAAAGTTAGATTTTGGAGTGGGGCCTGATAAGGCCATTGAGCATGGGGGAAGGTTTGAAGCCGACTTTGGGATGTAGGGATATAGGTAAACTGGGGTTGATGTAAGGCATGGGTTTGATTTGGGTATGAGGGTTGTGAATGGACGAAACTTTGGAAGAATTGTGAAGGGTATGGGTGTGAGACTCCAAGGTTTTGCTGGGCTTGGGTTTGGGCCATGAAGCTTTGGGAGGGTTGGGCCACAAAGCCTTGGTCCTGATAGGTTTAGGCCATGGGACATTGATGGGTTTGGGCCATGGGCCCTTGATGGGTTTAGACCAAGGCTCCCTAATGGGTTTGGGCCATGGGCCCTTGGTGGGTCTGGGTCATGGGCCCTTGTTGGGTCTGACCCAATGAGCCTTAATGGGTCTGAGCCATGGGCCCTTGGTGGGTTTGGGTCATGGGCCTTTTGTTAAGACCTGAAAAGTACCACTTTTCACCCCTTAACTTAATCTCTGTTAGGCCCTTAATCATTTAATAAATGTGTTTTAAGTCTATTCTATAGGTAATAAGCAGCAGCTGCAAATAAACCCTTAACCATGCCAAGAAGCTCAATGTTGCCCCAGAACTACCTCAGCAGAATGAAGGATGAACCCAGACTGAGAGTTGGCTGAAGCATAGGCACATCAAAGTAGAAATAAACCAGAGAGAATGCCTTCGCACAGTTGTCGCGAGCCCCTGGAGGAAGCACAATAACTGGCTGCACAGTTCTCGCGCTGCTCCCGTGCGATTTGATGACAGAAAGAATTACAAATCAGTCTTCGCACGGCTCTCTCGAAGCTCAGCCATAAGTGAGTGAAGCATTCGCGCAGTCTCGCGCAGCTCAAAAGAGGAGTCGTTAAAGCATCACGCGATTCATTCAGAAGTGAGAGCTCCAGGTATTCCCACGCGTAGCTGTCACGTAGTGGCCACGAGATACAGACCTTCAGTGAATCTCGTGCGACCCAGAAACTCTTAAACACTGCTTCTTCACGAAGATATGTCACGAGATTCACTAAGGGACGAACAGCGCGAGCAATCCCCGCGCCATTCAAAGCTGAAAATTCAATCTTGCGACAGGCATTAGTACCCCGCGATGACTAAAATGCCAATCCCACAACTGCATAAACTTCAAGTCAATTCAACCCCGCGACGCCAATTCTACCACGTAGAAAGATCTAAAATCGTTTCTACCCAATAAGGATCGGATTCTAAACTTCTCCCCACTTCTGCAAGGGCAATATGGGAATCCCCAGCAATTAAGGCACGCACTCCAATGCTTCAATCTCCGTGCACATGCCCCGAGGCATCCAAGGGACAGGAATGGGCCACAATTACATTGATAAATTAGGGTTTTCCTAACCCTAATGAGAGGGGAAGCCAACTGCTATATAAGCCTAAGCCTAGCTTAGGTTTGAGATCTTTTTTTGGGGGGACTTAACTTCTATGCTTCTTCTCCAAAAACTAACTGTAGAATTACAGTAGGCTAAGGTTAGGGTTTAGGCGTTTTCTTTTTCCTTTTTCTTTCTCTCCATAGTCCAGCACTTGCTGGCTATGCCTTTTGTATGATTATCTGGTATAGATTTTAATGGAGTTTTTTGTAATAGGATCTGTTGCATGTATGGGATGTTGTTTTTATTGTGAGTTGTGTTGTATAAGGCTACTGCCTTGAGATCCTCCATTGCTAAGTTGTTTTGTAAGCAATGGAGGATTGCTTCTAAGGTACTATTTAGATCTAAGTGACCTGTGTGTCCAGGTTAGGCAATTTGCAGGCCTTTCCCCACCACAGGACCCACTAAATCTGAATCCCCATGGGAACTCGTGCTTGTAGCCTTGTGAACATGGTGGCGGTAGCAATGTTCTTGTTCTGTCTTAGACCTTTGTGAGGAGGATAGCCTCTGTGGATAGTCTGTGACCATTCAACTGGACAGATTATAGCCCTAGGGTGAGGCCAATTCATGGAACTAAGACAGATTCTTCTTCTCTGCACTTGTGCTTGTAGGCTTGTGAGAGATTGTGCAGTGACAGACTCCCCTATAGTTGAATAAATCCACCATCAGATTGTAGATCTGAGTTGGCTGTAGAGATTGTAGGCTTGTGATTGGATCACTGCAGTCTTTCTAAAGCAGTGATCAGCCATGCTTAAAAGCTAATACTCAAACTCTTGCTGGTCCTGTGTGTCCAGGCTCGTACACTTTGTAGGCCTAGCCCCACATACAGAACTTTAGAGGATGAGGTTCCTATGGATTCTTGAGCTTGTAGCCTGGATGAAGTAGTGCCTACAATGGTAAACTTGTTTTGACTCATCTCTGGATTGTGGTTCCCCTATTGGATAATCTGTGACCAATTGAGTGGATAGGTTATAGCCTTAAGGGATTGGATCATGGCATAGGAGTGAGTTAGATTCTTTCTCCTCTTTGGTGATAATGTAGCCGTTGGACAGGATTTCTATAGCAACAAATCTGAGTCTGAGTTACAAGACCCCATCAGATCTGTATCTAATAACATACTTCTCACCCTTTGATATTTATTTTCTCACACTCCATCTATTTTCTCAACCCTTTCTATAGTTTAGACATTAGGATACCTTAGAATTTAGATTATAGTGACCCTAAATCCCCTTCCATTTAGGATTGCCAGATTTGCAGTCAGATCTGGAGAGCCTACTAAGGATAGCTGTCTTGGAGCTTTAGATCAAATACCCTGTGGGACAAACTCTTACTTATCAAAACTTGCTACAATAGGCCCTGTATCTTACAGGACTGTGCATATTTTAGGCTTGCTGCTCCGTAATCATCACTCTACCTTTCACTCATTTTTCATTTACCCCATTCTTATCACTGTCTTCAACAAAGTCAGTAGCAAGCACTTAAAATAGACCAACAAGTTTTTGGCGCCGCTGTCGGGGATATTGATCTTGTAGTAGACTCTAGATTTTTGATTCTTTATTCTTTGGTAGCTGTACTTGTGAATAATTGATACTGCTGAATTACATTTGAAAATTTTCTTGCAGATCTGGACCGTAGCAGAGAAGGAGAGTAGAATTGCACTGGGAGTCTAGCTACCTCTGTTTGCACTTCTCTAACCCTCAAAACTCAGTCTATTTCTCCTTTGAAGATTCCATAGCAGTTGATTAGGATAGTTGCAATTTTTGTTAAGTGTAATGTGCCTGTGAATAGTCTTCCCTGCTGTTGGTGTGTGTGCATGTTAGGAAGGAGATCCCTCAGTCCTACATTAAAGCCTGTAACCCTGAGATAGAAAGGGATAGAAGACCGAGAAGGCATAGACACACCACAGTTGAGCCCCCTATTGAAATTGAGATAGCAGTTATGGGTGAAGAACAACCTAGAACATTGAAGGAATTGAATGCTCCGGATGATTACAATTCTCCATTCAGCATTCAATTCCCAGATGTTCAAGGAAACTACGAAATCAAAACTTTCATCATCCAAATGCTTCCCTCTTTCCATGGGCTTAGCAAGGAAGACCCTTACAAGTACATTGACCAGTTCTTGGCCCTGTGCACGACATTCTTTATTACTAGTTTGGGACCAGTAGCCACTAAGTTAAGGCTCTTTCCTTTCTCCCTGAAGGACAGGGCCATGACCTAGTTATCCACTCTCCCAAACAACAGCATCACTTCTTGGAAAGACCTCTAGACAAGATTTCTGTCTAAATTTTTCCCAGAAACTAAAACCAGCCAATTGAAGAAAGGCATACTTTCTTTTGCCCAATCCCCAACTGAAGATTTTAATCAATGTTGGGATAGATTTAAAGAGATGCTCAAACAATGTCCCTACCACAAGATCCCTGACTGGTAGCTCTTCCAGAGCTTCTACAATGGGATTGATGAGAAGAGCGGAGACATGGTAGATGCCTCTTGTGGTGGAACGTACATGCATAAAACAACTGATGAGGCATGGAACTTGTTCGAGGTCATAAGTGCAAATGCTTTCCAGAAGATGTCCTCATCTAGAACTGTTCAGGAGCCTCCTCCTAAGCTGGGGCTTTCTAAGACTTCTAAAGGAAAAATGTATGAAGTTAGGAGAAATGATGACCTGAGAATATAGATGGCCAATCTTACTGAAAGATTTGATAAACTCTGACTGTGGTGCAGCCTAGAATGGCTGCACAAGTGATGGAGGCATGTCTGATATGCCAATCTCCACAACACACAGTAGAAGAGTGTCCATCTGCGGGGCAATACCTTGAGTTTGTAATGGAACAGGCTGCTGGTGCCCAATCTTTTGAACAACAATAATCTGGTGGCTACAATAAACAACCATATGGATACTAGCACCAAAATGCTGGTTGCCAATAGAGAGACAACCCAAATTTGAGGTGGAGGCAAGACAATTACATGCAGCCACATCAGATGTTGGCCTTACCTCAAAGGCCACAGCAATAGTTTCACCAGGGTTATGCCCTAAGGTCGAATTTCCAATAGCAACAAAATCAATTGGTAGTTCCCCCACCTCAGTCCCGAAGTGCTTCTTTCGAGGACCAGGTTTTGGCTCAATTGCAAAGCCTTGGACCCTTGAATCAGACTGTGACTTCTCACAGTCAAAGCATTAAGAAAATAGAAGAGCAGCTTGGCTAAATACCAATGCTCTGGCTAAAAGAGAGGAGGGCAAGTTGCCAAGCCAGCCAGTAGCCAACCCTAAGGGCTAGTATTCCATCAGAGAAGGCTCCTCAAATTTCAAGGGGGCCAATGCCATCACTACCCTAAGGTCTAGCAGGATGGTAGACAACTAGGTGGGAAAGGAACAAGGAGAGGTCTTTCTGAAGGAAAGGTCAAGTGAAAGTGATATGGACTTTGTTAGGGCACAGAGTCAAGAATTGCCTGCTACCCTTCAACAAGGGAAAAATAAAAAGGTTGTAGTTGAGCCTCAACAAGAGATAAAACTAGATAAAAGAAAAAAAAAAAAGTTCTGCCATAGGCTTGCAGCTGAGGAACTAGCAATACCTCAGCTGCCATTTCCTCAAGCTTTGAGTGGCCCTGCCCCTTTTGATAAGGGTCAGACACAGATCGAGGAAATGATGGAGACCTTTAAGCAGGTCAAAATAAATTTACCCCTGCTTGATCCAATCCGACAGGTCCCAACCTATGCAAAGTTTCTGAAAGACCTCTGTACTCAGAAAAGGAAGGTCAGAGGCCATTTGTCCAAAAAGGTCTTTACGACTGATACAATTAATTATGTATTAACCATGACAATGCCTGAGAAGTTGCAAGACCCAGGGATACCCACTATTCCCTGTATTATTAGAGACCACACGATTGGGAGGGCCCTTTTGGATCTTGGAGCTCAAGCCCACCCCCATTGTTCTATTGATGGTTGATAAGTCTGAGAGGAAAATCATGGGAGTGGTTGAGGATGTCCTAGTGGGGGTAGACAAGTTTTTCTACCCTGCAAACTTCCTTGTCTTGGACATGGGCTGCAATAAAAGTACATCTCTGATACCTGTTATTCTAGGCAGACCTTTTTTGGCCATTGCCAATGCATGAATTCAATGCAGGTCTGGAATCATGGAGGACACTTTTAGACATATAAAAGTTGAGCTTAATGTGTACAACAGTGCAAAGTACCCTCAGCTGGACAATGAGAATGCTTTTGCCTTTGGATGTACTAGAAGAAATGTTGAAGAAGAGCGCCCACTCTGCTTTGGGTGGAGCAACATTATCTTGATTTAACTGAAGTTTGGAACATGGTGAAGGAAGGAAGCCTAGCTTTAATGCCAGAAGACATATCCCTAGTAAGGTCTTCTGTGGACTTAGTGCAACATTCCAATTGGAAACCTACATTGTAGCCCCTTCCTCCAACCAACAATACACCAATCCTGTCATCCATCCAACAAGCCCCTGATCTAGAACTGAAGAAGCTTCCAGAGACATTGAAATATGCTTTCCTCAAGAATGACAAGAAACTTCCTATGATTATCTCCTCTTCTCTTACCAGTGAGCAAGAGGAGGAATTGCTAACAGTTTTGAGGAAGCACAAGAAAGCAATTGGCTGGACCATTGCTAATCTAGGAGGGATTGATGCATCAATCTATATGCATAGGATTCATCTAGAGGAGGGCTCAACACCCTCCAGGAAAATGCAGAGGAAATTAAATCCTCACATGCAAGAAGTGGTTCTGAAAGAAATCATTAAGTTGCTGGATGCTGGGGTAATTTACCCCATCTCTGATTCTGAATGGGTACCCAAGAAATCTGGCATAACAGTGATCACAACCGAGTCTGGAGAGTTGAGACCAGCCAGGGAGACCACTGGCTGGAGAGTTCGCATCAATTATCGAAAACTAAACTCTAAGACCAGAAAAGACCACTTCCCTCTCCCCTTTATTGATCAAATTTTGGATAAGTTGGCTGGAAAAGTTTTTTACTATTTTCTTGATGGGTACTCAGGGTACAACCAGATCCCTGTGCACCCTCTGGATCAAGAGAAAACTACTTTTACTTGTCCTTTTGGCACCTTTGCTTACAAAAGGATGCCTTTTGGACTGTGTAATGCCCCAACCACCTTTCAAAGGTGTATGTATGCCATTTTTTCTGATATGATTGACAAATTCTTATAAATTTTCATGGATGATTTTTTGGTTTATGGGGATAGCTTTGACCAATGTCTACAACACCTCCATCAGGTCTTACAAAGATGTGAAGAGACCAATTTGGTCATAAGTTGGGAGAAGAGCCACTTCATGGTAATACAGGGAATTGTGTTGGGTCATGTAGTCTCTAAAGATGGAATTGAGGTAGACAAGGCCAAAGTTGACCTCATTAAAAATTTGCCCCCTCTGAGAACAGTCAAGCAAATCAGATCCTTCCTTGGACATGCTGGATTCTACCGGAGGTTTATCAAAGACTTCAGTAAAATTGCTAAACCATTGTGCCACCTGCTCTGCCAGGATGTGCCCTTTGACTTCTCTGCTGAATGTTTGAAGGCTTTTGAAACTCTAAAAATCTGCCTCACCTCTGCCCCTATACTCCAAACACCTGACTATACCTTTCCCTTTGAATTGATGTGTGAGGAACTGACGTAGGAGTTCGGATGCTGACGCGGACGTCAACGCATCGAGTGGGGGAGAAAAATGTGACCAAAATCACACCCCTATTGCATAGATCGAAGCACTAAAATGCTTCAAATTCAAAATTTTCTAAGCGAACTCTTGGGTGAAGACACGTGGTGTCGAGGTACTAGAGTGAGCTATAACCACTAATGCTCAGTATGTGGCATAGTGACGGATAGCGTGGTGTGGAACCACGTGGATATGACCAAATTGATCCAGCGAGGAGGTGAGAAACCTCGGGGCTAGATATTGGTGGAACACGTCTGCAAGAGAATGCGATGTGAGACTCAGTAGAGTACGTGGGCCAGAGGGTCCAAATATTATGTGTGTTGGTGACGAGGGCCACACACGAGCTAAGATAGGCTGATTTAGCGTGGGACGCTAAGTGTAGCACAAGAGTACACAACGAGAAAAGTGACTCTGGATAGGCTTCGCATGGGTGAAGACATAGGTCGAGGAACTGATGCGAGTCTTACTGTCAATAAAAATGTTGACACAACCAGATTGGTGGATGTGGCATGGTCCATTTCCTTGAGATACTCCATCAACGAGGATGTTGACCTTATTGAGTCGGGGAGGATGTGACGGCCTCATTAATCTGTGTGCCAGCATGAAGGCATGACGACCTTAGAACTGGGCACTTAGCTAGTAAGAAGGCAAGCGGACCTTGTAAGCTAGCCGTGTAGCACGCGTGGGCGCAGAGGCACATGGCCCTGCGACATGTGCATGAGTCTCTGATGCATAATGCGACGGTGACCCGAACTAAGCTGCAGTCTAGTATGGTGGCTAGACACGTGAAGGGTTTAGAATGCGGTGCTCCGCTGTGGAGCACGCGACGTGGTGTCAAGAGGGCACGCGACGTCTTGGTGCCATAAGGCACATAATGCGGTGCTCCGTGAATGAGCACGCGACGTGGTGCCAAGAGGGCACGCGACATCTTGGTGCCATTGGGCACGTAGTGCGGTGCTCCGTGTTGGGGCACGCAACGTCTAAGTGCTAAGGCACATGAGGCGGTGCCATGGTGGCACGCGATGTGGTGTCAAGAGGACACGTGACATCTAGCTTGTATGGCAGGTGATGCGGTGCCAGGAGGGCACGTGATGCAGTGCAAAGAGGGCACGCCGCATCTGGGTGCAATGACGGACCCAATATGGTGTCGAGTAGGCACGAGACATAGTCACGACAGAAACGTGATGCGGTGCCATGAGGGTACGCCATGCGGTGCCATGAGCGCACGCGACATGAGGCCATGAGGGCCTTGCGACATGGTCGTGACACGGACGCGACATGATCGCGATGCAGTGCTATGTTGGACATGAGGCCATGAGGGCCTCGTGACATAGTCGCGATGCGGACGCGACACGGACGTGACACGGTCGTAAGGGACGCTGATGCGTAACCTCGCAAGCCATGTGGGCTTGGAGGATGGCACTGGGTGCCACGGTCAGAGGATCGTGTGCCATGTTTAATGGCAAGACACCACCTTTGCAGGTGTGTGCCACGGGCAGGAGATCGTGTGCCATGGGGGTATGACAAACCAATAGGTTTGAGGGTTTTCTGCTACTTTGCCTAAGTTGGTCTTTAGACCATATATAGGGGGAAGGGAGCTATGGAGCTATTCTCCCACACATGGGGCCTTGCGTTGCGGGACGAGCGCATGTGCTTTCTAGGTTAGGGGTGGGCCTAGAACATCGCTGCAGCAATGCGGTGATGCCATGTGTCACCTGGGGTGAGGCTACCATGTGGCCCCCTTGCGTCGTGTACATGGGTGTACATGGGCCTCTTTGGGGCCCTCAAGGGCTATGTGGACATAATGACACTAGCCGAGGGCACCGGAGCAAGTGTCGTCGTCTTTGGCCTCACACGATGCTTGGTTTGGAGAGCATGAAGAGCTGCATGCTACTCCTAGCGTGCTGGTCGCGTGGACCACGCACGTTGGTTGGCTTGGATGGCATGAAGAGAGGCATGCCTTTGTCTTAAGCGAGGAACTAGTGCACTGCACAGGGTGAAGCTGGACAAGCCAAGTGGCACTGAGGTGCTGGCAAGTGTGTCGCAAGTAGACATGATGCATTCAGTGGGTTCACCTCGAGTGAAGGCAACCACGATGCGGGAGTTCCCGTCCTCTAGGCGGGTGGTATCAGAGTGATGGTTGGATATGAGGTCTCGCTGTGCGCGGCAGCGAGATGTGGCACAGGCGTGATAACCAATATTAGGTTATGCTTTGTGACAAACTGGTATCTGAGTTAGGCTGGCCTCGCTGTAGCAGCAGCGAGGCGCCGTACGGGTGTCGAAAAAAGTTTGAGCTTCAGGCAGTGGTTTTTGCTATGGACAAGTTTAGAACTTACCTACTTGGGTTTAAAACTATCATCTTCACTAACCACTTAGCATTAAAGTACCTACTGTCCAAGAAGGATGCAAAGCCCATATTGATTAGATGGATACTGCTGCTGCAAGAGTTTGACATCGAAATCAAGGACAAGAAGAGTGTAGAAAATGTGGTGGCTGACCACTTGTCCAGAATTATGTTGGAGAAAGGTGTTGATGACCTTGCTACAAATGATGTATTCCCGGATGAGCAATTATTTGCCATCCAATCTTTAGTCCCTTGGTTTGCACATATTGTCAATTACCTAGTTATAGGCAAGATTCCTGCCCATTGGACAAAACTGGACAAAGACCTATTTTTCTTGCAGGTCAATTTTTTTTTCTAGGAGGAACCTTGCTTGTACAAGTATTGTGCAGACCAAATCATTCAGAAATATGTTCTCGAAAGTGATATCCCCAGTATTCTGGCCATGTGCCATGAAAATGCCTGTGGGGGTCACTTTAGTGGGAGAAAAATAGCTGACAAAGTATTGCAGTGTGGTTTCTATTGGCCTTCTCTTTTCAGAGATGCCCATACACACTGCAAGGCCTGTGAAAGATGTCAGAAACTAGGAGGGTTGTCTAAACGAAATTCAATGCCTTTACAGCCCATCCTTGTGGTAGAACTGTTTGATGTGTGGGGTATTGATTTTATGTGCTCCTTTCCTCCTTCAAATGGTTTTCATTTCATCTTAGTGGCAGTGAACTATGTTTCCAAATGGGTAGAAGCCATTGCCACAAGAACTAATGATAATCATGTTGTCCTCAAGTTCATAAAGCAGAATATCTTCTCTAGATTTGGTACCCCTAGAGCCATTATCAGTGATGGGGGGAGCCATTTCTGCAACAGAAATTTCGAGAGCTTGCTCAAGAAATATTCTGTCACCCATAGGATTGCTACTCCCTACCACTCACAAACTAGTGGGCAAGTTGAAATTTCAAATAGGGAGATCAAGCTTATCCTTGAAAAGACTGTGAGGACTGATAGGAAGGATTGGGCTGACAAGCTTAATGATGCACTGTGGGCTTATAGGACTGCCTATAAGACTCCCATTGGTATGTCCCCATTCAGGCTGGTCTATGGTAAGGCCTGTCATCTCCCAGTGGAGTTAGAACACAGGGCCTATTGGGCCATCAAACATTTAAATCTAGATCTAACTTCTGCTGGTCTTCACAGGTTGCTGCAGCTGTCTGAATTGGAAGAACTAAGAATGGATGCGTATGCTAATGCCAGGATCTACAAGGAAAGGTCCAAAGCTTTCTTTGATAAGGGGCTGCTGAGAAAGAGTTTCAGAGCTTGTGATAAGGTTTGGCTGTTTAACTCCAAACTTAAATTTTTTCCTGGCAAATTGTAATCCAGATGGGAAGGTCCCTACATTGTTATGCATGTTTCCCCATCTGGTGCTGTGGAAATCAAAGATCCCAAGTCTGGGAGAACCTTGAAGGTGAATGGTCAGAGGCTTAAGCCTTGTTTTGAAAAACCTGTTGAACCCATGGACACCATTCACTTTCAAGGGGACCCTTCTTCAAACTGATCCACAGGTATGTCATTACTGTATCATATGTACTAAACTTTGGTTGATTTATCTTGCTTTCTTTCGTTTGTATTCTCTAGGATTTGTTAGTGGTCCTATCTTAATCTGGATCTATCTGTTTTAAACTGTTGATGCTTAGTTTGATTCTTCCTGCTCTTCAATTGATAGCTTCTATTGAATGCCTAATATGAGAGGTCACTTTTTTGTGGTCCTTGATTGTATGATTGAGTGTCTAGAGGTAGCCATAGTAAGGGTCATGCCACAGCAAACATGCAAAAGGGCAGAACAGAGAGCACTTGCTCTCTGTTTTATACCTTACTGTCGCTGGGTCCAATTTGAAGCCCGAGAGACTCTCGCACATTATAGACAGCTTACTTAATTTGCTGTCGCAAGATTCTTAGGCTGTCGCGAGGTTCCCAAGGTAACCTGGGAGACTCTCGCGTAATTCAACAAAAATACTTCATTTGTTGTCGCAAGATTCTAAGTCTATCGTGAGATTCAAAATGAACCTCAGAGCTTTTTGCGCAATCCAAATAGAGCCCTAAGAGCCGCTCGTGCAATTCCCATGACATAATGTCACTCTGTCGCGCGCTCCAAGGACAACCTGGGAGATTGTCGAGCAATCCAGATTGAATCAACACCTTCGCTAGGTTTATTTCCAACCCTGCGACCAGATCTCCCAAAGTGCGCCGAGCCTCGCGATAAGTATTTTATCCCCGCACTTGGTCCCTTTCCCATTATTTTCATTCTTCTTCCCTCTACGAAACCCTAGCTTCTGGCGCTCTCCCCTCTCCCCTCCAGCATCACTCCTACAGCTCATCATTCACTTCACAAGTCTATAGAGTTGTTCCTAACATCACCCCCATCCATTGCCCTCTGCTCAGAGATCTTGAGGTGCCCTGTGCGTCAAATCAAATAAAACCCTAGATCTCAGCCTCCATTTCGCAAATGAGAAGACAGAGTTAGAAATGGCTCCAAAAACTGCACAGAAGAGAAAAGGGAAGGACAAGGACCCTACAGAGACCACCCCTAAAAGGCCAAGACTTCAAAGTCCCCCCAAAAAAGGAAAGGAAGTGATTGAGGAGGCAGCGATACCAACCACTAAGTTCTCTACTCCTTCTAAGCTCATGGAGTCAATTCCATTGGAGCCTGAAACAACCTTTGATGTACCATTTTTTGAGAAAGAACCTCTCTCTGCCCCTGTAGTACAGTTTATGAGCAAAGCGGGCTTGCTGCCATTGATGAGAGGAATTCCAGCACTAGCCTACTCCAAGCTAGTGCAGTTGTTTTATTAGCACATCAAGGTCAAGAAGGACAACGATGGACAAGGGTGCTTACTGGCGCTGATTGACGACTTTGATATGTTAGTGGGCCCCAAGGTGATGCTGAAGTGTTGGGCATCCCACCAGCATTCGACCCTAGCTGTGGATATGGCCCCCCTCTGAGTGCATCGATTGATACAATTGCACGGGCCCTAACTAGAGGATTAAAAGCCACAGGGGACTCGATCAGAAGGAGAGAATTAGAACCTGAACTCCTATTCATTGGCCAAGTCTTGCGAAAGAACATATATTGCTCAGGACATCAGCAGGAAAGGAGAACCCCCATTGTGGATGTTGTCTACTCCTTCCACCTGGGCCATGGCTTCCATGCAGCCTGGCTAATTTTTGAGGCAATGAAAGACACAGTAGAGAAGATAGGGACAAACAAGAAGCCTCACACATCCTATGTAAGAATCATTACCTTGTTGCTGCTAAAAGGGGGATATAAGATAGGAAGGATTGAACAAACCACCACCCTTACTCCTACTACCTTTGCCAAGAGGCAATGGGGAATCAGCATGAGCTTGATGGGGGGCCAGAAAAGGAAGAAAGCTGAGGCTCAGGCCCTACCCAAGCAAGCAGAAGAGGTAGCGGGATCAGGGTCTACCCCTGCTACAAAGGAGGTGCACCCAGAGCTTATCACTCCCATCGCTGCAGCAGCACCTATTACCCCTGCATCCCCCACCCCTCTTGCATCCATCTCTCACCCCCCTATATTTCCATTCTCCATGCCCACTCCCCCTTCACCTGTGCTTGGTCCATGGGAGGACTCCCCATCCCCTACCTTACCACAGTACACAGCCACAATTCCCTCCTCATCTACACCTAAGCCTGCTAGCCCCCCATTTATCTCCTACAAAAAATGAAAGACCATTGAGACAATCCCCATTATCTCTCAGACACCACCCACCATCCCTTCTATCCCCATTGACACACCACACCTTGACCAAGACACCACACCAGCCATACCTACTACATCTCCCCTCACAGACATTGACTTAACCCTAAACACCACCATAGGATTCCAAGCCTTTATGACTAGTTTCCTGGACACAATGCCTACCCACTACACCCCCCTCCCAGACTCCCAAACTACCTTACAGCATCACTCTCCTGAACCACACTCTTCCCCTCCCTCCACTTTCCATCATGTACCTTCCTCACCTTTTCAACCAGTACCCTCTTCTTCACGAACCCAACCTCCTAGCCTTGACACACTACCCCTTATCCTTTCCCTTATCCAAGACATCCAAGCCCAGTTATCCACCAATACCCAAAAATAGGATCAGATGCAGACTGAACTCACCTCCATCCAATCCACCCTACACACCTTAACCACTCACAGCTCCCTCCTTCCACTTCATATCTACCCATCGCACTAAAACATCATTTTTACAGCCCTCCCTACCTCACTATCCTCCATCACATGAGGGATAATGCTTACCTTAGGAAGGATGTTCTGAAGGGCATGGCCAAGCTACGCCAATCCATTGAGACCCCCCTGCTGGAGCAGATTGATGAAATGACAGAGGCCCACAAAAAACAACTACTGGGCATCTCCTTGGGGTGGAAAAACATTTTGGAGGGCTATCAGAAGATCAAGGCTACAACTGAGTATAATGCATTGAATCTGGAGCTAGAGAAATCAAATGCTGCTGCTGAGAAGATGAAGGCCAGAATGTTTGAAAAGAGGCTAAACAATGCCCAGGAGATTCACAGAATCCAAAAGGAGATCCATGAGACTGACATCCTCAAACATCAAATCCAGATCGCCTCATTGGAATCCACATTGGCTGCTGCCAGAAATGTTCCTCTACAGCCCACACCAATCTCTGTTCAAATGCCCATCCCAGAGCCCAAACCTACTCCATCTCCAGCTGCCCATTCTGAGGAGGCCAAACCTAAGACACAGCAGGAGAAAGGCAAGTCCCCAGCTGCCCCTCCTCCCTCACCTCCTACAGAGCAACCTCCACCTCCCAAGGCCTTTACTGTACCTCCACAAGAGCAAACTTATCCTAAGCAGAGGAAAGTCACTGCTAAGAGGTCTGCTCCCAAAGCTGCTCCTTTAAAAATTGGGAAAGAGCCAGCTGCCCAGTCTGAGGAGGCACATTCCCTTGGCCAGCCTGAGTCTCAAGGAAAAGAGAAATCTCCAATGGTCCCCACTGCAGAAGCAAACGCCAAAGGCAAAGGCAAAGGAAAATCCCCTGCCACCCCCCCTGCTAAGCGCAAAGGAAAAGCCCCTCAAGAACCCAAGGAACCAAAAGCACCCAAGCAATCAAAACTAAGGGTGGGGGCACCTAAAGCTCTAACTGTAAAGAAAACACCAGCCGAAAAGAAAAAGGAGAGGGAGGAAAAGAAGAAATAGGACAGAGATGCCCTTAGGTTACATGCTAAAAAGATGGGCTGGGATTTCCACACAGATTCGAGTTCAGATTAGATCCTAGTTTCTAGATTGTAGATTAGGTTTTGCTTCTTGTAACTAAATTTGTAAATATTTTCTTCCACTTTAATAGAATTTCTAGTTTTTGTCTACTGCTATGTTTTGTGTGCTTGTTTCTGTTTCATAGTTTTCATTGTGTTCTTTTTGTCATTCATGGGAGATAATTTTCGGAAGGCTATGTTTCTTTGCAATAGTAATCCATGTGGAGGATAGATGTCGATGGTTGCTGAATAAATCTATAGCAATACCTGCCTCAGGGATTTCAATGGCTTCTTTTTCAAATTACTAAGCCATGTCAGGCTACCTCGCGGCGATCCCCAGCTCAGCTGCGCGACAAATGTAAACCACTCGACACTGATTGTTCTTCCCAAGGATCCGCACAAGATACATTGATCCCCTTAAATACCATGCCTATCTTTAGATATTCAGTTAATGCTCATTCTCTTTTCCAAGAACCAGTTGTGTGTTTCTTCTTTCCCCACACAACGTTCATTTATTACCGAGTTTGAAAAGGGGCACAAATTAAAATCCGCTGATTCATGTTCCATCGTCCCCCTCTTTTAAATCGGCAATCAGTCCCTTTTCATCTCATCCCTCCTATTCCAACCCTAGAAGCCCACACCTCCTCACACCCATGGCGGATGACACACCCTTCGGGTTTCCCATCAAATTCTACCCCATCTGGGAGGATCCCCCACCGCCTAAGGAACCAGACCCATTACAATTTCTCTGGGATGAATATGACGAGGTTCAGAGGATCCTCGCCAAGGAGGAAAAGAAAAAGAGGAAGAAGGGGAAGAAAGAGAAGAAAAAGATAATATTGGATCCACCTGCATCTTCCTCACACCCTCCTCCACCGCCTCTCCCGTGATCCCACCCCCCCCCCCCCATTTAGTCTTTTCTTTTACACTCTTTTTGTACCATTTTCATTTTTCTTTTTAATGATAGTTTCTTTTCGTTCTATACTGTTCTTAGCATTATTTTTTTATGTTTCTCTATCTTCTGCTGTGTTTATTTCTGTCTGTCTGATTGAATTCTTCTGCCTTTTATCACCTCTGAACCAGTGAGGGCACTGCTCCAGATGGTTTGGGGGTGTGTCAGTCTGCCAATAAAATAGTTAATTTTAGTGCAGTAATGGTGGTATAACTGAGATGAATAAAGCTAATTTCCACTTAACTTGATACAATGAGGAAACATGTAAAAATTTAAATATTTTTAGCAGACTTTTGGAAACAAAAAAAGGTTGATCTTGACACCACCATGAAGCTAATATTAGAATTTTTTTGAGTTAAGTACTCGGTTGAACCTAAGAGAGAAAGCAGGAAAATACACCTCATGGGTTAAATTTGATGACCATACCTAGTGAGATTTGGGCCCAGTATTTTCTGTTGAAGAGTGTTTTTGGCATTATTTCTGCTCTAAGGACCGATTGAATCAGGACTTCTTCACTAGAAGTTGTGCACCTCCAAATCAAAACTAATTGACAGCACTCATGAGAACTAAGGAAATGATCCAAGGCCCTCATTTAGACAGTTTGAGCTCGAAAATCCAATCTTTTAAGATCTGCCCTTTCGTATACACTAGTTGAGCCTTAAAATTATAATTTTCCTTCATAAACACCAGAACACTTGCACCTTAACCTCATGACCTATATCAACCTTACCCTCACTCTAAGAATTCAGAAGATAAAGGAGAAGGAGGTAAAGATAC
This sequence comes from Chloranthus sessilifolius, assembly GCA_021018995.1. Taxonomy (NCBI): domain Eukaryota; kingdom Viridiplantae; phylum Streptophyta; class Magnoliopsida; order Chloranthales; family Chloranthaceae; genus Chloranthus; species Chloranthus sessilifolius. The sequence goes on along the minus strand of CM037592.1, from coordinate 72,411,401 downwards.
TGAAAATGGTTCAATATTCTGTGGAAGGGGAAGAAAAGCAACTTGTGAACAGATGTGTATCAAGGGCAGTTGTGTGGCATTTATCAAAAGAATGAATAAAGAACTAAAAAGAGAAAAAGAAAGAGAAATCTAGAGGACATCATAAAAAAAAATTGAGAAAAGAGGAGAAGCTGGCCACTTTGAGTCTGAAATATAAAAAGGAAGATGAAGTTTTTGCATAAATAAAGGTTGTGAAGTCATGAACCACTCCTTACCTTGTTGATTTCTCAATTTGGATTCCCTTTTTACCCCTTTTATTCTTTACACCCCTCAGCCATAAGCCACATTACAACCCTTTCAAAAAGACCTTGTGGATCCAAAGTCAAATGAGCTGTCATGTGGAGATAAAGAGTTGCCCAATCTATGGTGAAAATCTTTGAAGATGTCAGAAATTAGAAGCTTGGCCTATGCTCATGCTTGCAAGCCCATTTGGGGTCTGCAACTGCTCTTGAGTTGTTGAGAATGAGAACACCCTCAAGTTATCATTGAGAGATAACCCAAGTGAGAATTAGGTCTAAATTTTAACCTCATTAGGGTAGTATCCAACCTGGATTTTGAATTAGAGGCAAGCAGAGTACTGATTTTTATACATTAAAATTCTAATGTTAAATGAATGGTGGTCAGGCAAACATATGTTAACTTTTAAGTTTTAAATGGCCTGCAAATATTACTGTAGTTTCCTCTAAGTGTTAAATGGTTGTGGAATGAAACTTTAAATATTTGAATCTGTGTTGTCATTATCTGCACTATACTGCACTGATTTTAATGGTGATGTTTGTGGGTGTCTTCACTGAAAACCCTCAGGAGACTTCACTCCTCCACTAGGGATCACCTAGGGGTTTAAAAGGCTTGGTATATATGCTAAATGTACCCGTGATCACTACGAAAGCGGCATTTAATTACAGCTTTGCTAAGGGACTAGCAAAGATTAGGTTTGGAAGTGTGTTAAGACCTAAAAAGTACTACTTTTCACCCCTTAACTTAATCTCTGTTAGGCCCTTAATCATTTAATAAATATGTTTTAAGTCTATTCTGTAGGTAATAAGCAGCAGCTGCAAATAAACCCTTAACCATTCCAAGAAGCTCAATGTTGCCCCAGAACTACCTCAGCAGAATGAAGGATGAACCCAGACTGAGAGTTGGCTGAAGCATAGGCACATCAAAGCAGAAATAAACTAGAGAGAATGCCTTCGCGCAGTTGTCGCGAGCCCCTGGAGGAAGCACAATAACTGGCCGCGCAGTTCTCGAGCTACTCCCACGCGATTTGATGATAGAAAGAATTACAAATCAGTCTTCGCACGGGTCTCGCTAAGCTTAGCCATAAGTGAGTGAAGCATTCGCGCAGTCTCGCGCAGCTCAAACGAGGAGTCGTTAAAGCTTCGCGCGATTCATTTAGAACTGAGAGCTCCAGGTATTCTCACGCGCAGCTATCACGCAGTGGCCGTGAGATACAGACCTTTAGTGAATCTCGCGCGACCCAGAAACTCTTGAACACTGCTTCTTTGCGAAGATCTATCGTGAGATTCACTAAGGGACGAACCGCGCGAGCAATCCCTGTGCCATTCAAAGCTGAAAATTCAATCTCGCGACAGACATTAGTACCCCGCGATGACTAAAATGCCAATCCCATGACTGCATAAACTTCAAGTCAATTCAGCCCCGCGACGCCAATTCTACCATGCAGAAAGATCTGAAATCGTTTTTACCTAGCGAGGATAGGATTCTAAACTTCTCCCCACTTCTGTAAGGGCAATCTGGGAATCCCCAACAATTAGGGCATGCACTCTAATGCTCCAATCTTTGTGCAAATGCCCTGACGCATCCAAGGGACAGGAATGGGCCGCAATTATTTTGATAAATTGGGGTTTTCCTAACCCTAATGAGAGGGGAAGCCGATTGCTATATAAGCCTAAGCCTAGCATAGGTTTGAGTTCTTTTTTTGGGGGGACTTAACTTCTGTGCTTCTTCTCCAAAAACCAACTATAGAATTACAGTAGGCTAAGGTTAGGGTTTAAGAGTTTTCTTTTTCCTTTTTCTTTCTCTCCATAGTCCAGCACTTGCTGGCTATGCCTTTTGTATAATTATCTGGTATAGATTTTAATGGAGTTTTTTGTAATAGGATCTGTTGCATATATGGGATGTTGTTTTTGTTGTGAGTTGTGCTGTACAAGGCTGCTGCCTTGAGATCCTCCATTGCTAAGTTGTTTTGTAAGCAATGGAGGATTGCTTCTAAGGTACTATTTAAATCTAAGTGACCTGTGTGTCCAGGTTAGGCACTTTGCAGGCCTTCCCCCACTACAGGACCCACTAAATCTGAATTCTCATGGGAACTCATGCTTGTAGCCCTGTGAACATGGTGGCGGCAGTAATGTTCTTGTTCTGTCTTAGACCTTTGTGAGGAGGATAGCCTCTGTGGATAGTCTGTGGCCATTCAAGTGGACAGATTATAGCCCTAGGGTGAGGCCAATTCATGGAACTAAGATAGATTCTTCTTCTCTGCACTTGTGCTTGTAACCTTGTGAGAGATTGTACAGTGACAGACTCCCCTATAGTTGAATAGATCCACCATCAGATTGCAGATCTGAGTTGGTTGTAGAGATTGTAGGCTTGTGACTGGATCACTGCAGTCTTTCTAAAGCAGTGATCATCTATGCTTAAAAGCTAATACTCAAACTCTTGCTGGTCCTGTGTGTCCAGGCTCATGCACTTTGTAGGCCTAGCCCCACACACAGAACTTTAGAGGATGAGGTTCCTATGGATTCTTGAGCTTGTAGCCTGGATGAAGTAGTGCCTACAATGGTAAACTTGTTCTGACTCATCTGTGGATTGTGATTCCCCTATTGGATAGTTTGTGACCATTTGAGTGGACAGATTATAGCCTTAAGGGATTGGATCGTGGCACGAGAGTGAGTTAGATTCTTTCTCCTCTTTGGTGATAATATAGCCATTGAACAGGATTTCTATGGCAATAGATCTGAGTCTGAGTTACAAGACCCCATCAGATCTGTATCTAATAACATACTTCTCACCCTTTGATATTTATTTTCTCACACTCCATCCGTTTTCTCAACCCTTTCTATAGTTCAGACATTAGGATACCTTAGAATTTAGTTTATAGTGGCCCTAAATCCCCTTCCATTTAGGATTGCCAGATCTGTAGTCAGATCTGGAGAGCCTACTAAGGATAGCTCCCTTGGAGCTTTAGATCAGCTTCCCTGTGGGACAAACTCTTACTTATCAAAACTTGCTACAACAGGCCCTATATCTTGCTGGACTATGCATATTTTAGGCTTGCTGCTCCGTAATCATCACTCTACCTTTCACTCATTTTTCATTTACCCCATTCTTATCACTATCTTCAATAAAGTCAGTAGCAAGCACTTAAAATAGACCAACACCTTTGATGGGTCTGGGCCATGGGCCCTTGATGGGTGTGGCCCATTGGGGCCTTGGTGGGTCTGGGCCATGATGGGTCTGGCCCGTTAGGTCTTGTTGAGTCTAGCCCATTGGGCATTGGTGGATTTGGGCCATGGGCCCTTGATGGGTCAAGCCCATTGGGCCTTGGTGGCTCTGGCCCATTAGGCCTTGATGGGTCTAGCACATTGAGCCTTGATGGGTCTGGCCCATGGGCCCTTGGTGGTTCTGGCCCATTGGGCCTTGGTGGGTTTGGGACATGGGCCCTTGGTGGGTTTGGTTTGTGGGCCCTTGATAGTTATGGGTTATGAGGTTTTGGGCCATGGGGCCTTGGGACATATGGGAAATGGGGGTTGGGGCCATTGGGCCTTGGGATATATGGGTAGTCGGGGTTTGGGTAGTGTGGATGATGGGGGGTTGATGGGGGTCATGGGGGAATGAGGCATAGAGGCTTGCTAGGGTATGGGATGGATCAATTGGCGTGTGGTGTAGATGAGAGGGGATGTGTTGGGAGGCCGTCCATTTGTTATATGTTTAGAACATCTCCTCCATCATAGCCATGGTAGGGGGATCAAATGGAGATGGACTATTTGATGGTTGGGGGGGTATGGATGGGTTATGGGAAGAAGAAAAATTGGGCATGGCCCCGGTAAAATTGGGCATGACCTGGGTGAGGGGTGGGATATGAGTGGGGTTGAAGGAATGAGGTGGGGCCATGGTAGATGAAATGGGCATATGTGGGGAAGATGTATGGGGCATGGATGTGGAAAATGAGGGGAAAATTGGCCATGGCTTCGGGCATGACTTGGGTGAATAGAGGGATGTGTGGGGGGTTAGATGTGGTATGGATAGATGCAGGTGGATCGGGTTAGGCGGATGAAAAATAGGGTATGTGAGTTAAGGTAGAGGATGGGTTTTGAATGGGTGTGGAACGAAAGTGGGATGGGTTGGAGATGGCCATGGATGAAGGCATGGTTTGGGAAAATGATGGGAGATTTGGACTTCGGGTATTTTAAAAATGGTGGAAGGGAAAATGGGGGCACCAAACGGGATGGTTATGGTGAGAGTTGAATGGGTGAGGGGGGTAGAATTGAAGGCCTCATCGGTATGGGAATGGGTTAGAGAATGTGGCAGGGATGAATCGAGATCGGCGTAAGCTGGGTCCACGGCCCACGACTTATCTCGGTATCGGGTTGTGTACGAGTGCCTCAAATGGGGCTCGTAAAGCTTACTCCTACTTCTTCGATGGAATGACGGAGGGTACGATGATGTCGTTATGCCGGCACTAATCAAGACTGTATTTTTAATTTTTAATTTTTTTTTTAAATTTTTGTAAGTGAAAACAAATGAGGATTCCAGGGCCTTTTTGAATTCCCTTCTCGGGTGGCTCTCGTACCTTAAATAGGTCCCGCGACAAAGGTTCTGAAGCGCTTCAAATGAATCAAGGGGAAACCTTTCGATCTATTGAAGGCATGGAAACCAATGTAAATGACTCGATCCCCTGAAACGAATAAAAAAGAAGTCACCTTCTTTTGACGGGCGAGGGTGTATTGGGTGTTGGAAATTATGGCGCCTAACAAGCGGCACTAAACACACTGATCGGGGAGTCCGAGATGTGGAATAGGCCACAGATTCAGACTGAGGCTGCTCAGAACCATACTGGCACAACTAGTAGTGGCGCCAGAGCAAAAGTTCCAGATTTAAAGCTGGCACAACTAATGATCCCCAGCAGAGTCACCAACTATGCAACCGTGGGATTTTTTACGATCCCATTGTGATGATATGCTCACTAATGAATATTTAGAGTCGCCACGCAGAGCTTTTGGTGTCCTAAGAAACCTATATAATTTTTATAAGAACCAAAGTGCAACAAATATGACTTTGAATCCGGTCTACGCCAAAGACTCTTGGGTAGGGGCTTCGGTTATCGATTGGGAAGGTGTTAGGCACCCAATCAACCTACTTAATGTGGTATCTACTAATGGCCAAAACTAAAATAATATAAAAAGAAATGAAAATGGTTTCCTCTTGCCCAAATGGGTCTTAAAATCCTATTTGTGCCCCTCTATTCCTACCAAAAATTCAGCGGCGTAACGATCCAAATGGGAGGATGGAGGAATGACCGAGAAGGTAGAGAAATAGAGGAGAGAGCTGGAGCTCTCGGGCCCTTGTTGCACCGTGTGGAGCCTTGCGTTGGCTTGCTTCGGTGAGATTTTGAAGGCTTGTATTGTATGGAATGGGGTTCTAACTCCTAAGGCTTGATAGCTAAGAAATTAAGAGGGAGGGCTAGGGGGTAACACACACCTAACATAGAGCTTTGTAGAGAAATGCTAAGGTCTAAAGGTGTTTTTTGAATTCTAGAATTTGTATGGGAATGGTGCACTAGAGGAGAGAGAGAGAAGGGATTCCTTAACCTCTTAATTGTAAATTTTATCAAGCCATTTGCAAGGGGGGGGTGCCTCTCTATTTATAGGAAAAAGAGAGGTTAGGAGGGTAATTAAAGGCTAATTGGGATTAGCAATTAGGTAATGGCCATCTAAGGTTTCCTAGGATTTTTGGAGCCTTGAAAAATATGAGAAGTTGCTCCAATGGTGGATGAGAGGGTGAGGCTTTAATCCACTTAAGGGGTTGCACACAGATAGTAAATGGGTGCAACAGAACTAGAAAAACACACCCCAAAGGTCAAGATGGTCAACAAGTCAAACCCCAATCTTAATTTTTGAGGGAAAAATATACAGTTACTGTTCCTATGCCTAGCGCAACTATTAGTTGCGCTAAGCATATGCACAGTAAAACAGTGCTTGAGATGTTGGCTGCCCGCGGGGGGACCCACCTATACCTGGTGCAACTATTAGTTGCGCCAAGTTGACCTATAGCTGGCGCAACTATTAGTTTCACCAAATCCCTAAGGGGGTTAGATGAAATTACCATTCTGCCCTTCGAGTTCGAGATGTGATATCTTTTTATACATAGCTCTGATTAGGGTGATTCTTGGTCTGTTGGAAAGGTGAGGACTTCTATTTTTTAATGGTGTATGATTTGATCATAGTAGAAGGTCATAGCTAGTTTTTCTGCACCCCTCTTCATCCATTGCTCGGGAAAGATAGGTTTAGGTCCGCGATGAGTTCTTAGGGTCGGGATTAGTTTCTAAGGGTTCAGGAAGGTTTTTAAGGGATCTAGGGTGATTCCTAAGGGTTTGGGATGGCTCCTAAGGTTTTGAAAGGGTTTCATATATGCCATCAAAAGCTCGGAGATGCGCCTCTCTCGAAATATGTTTCGATCGGGCCTTGGGCCAAATTTCGGTGTCTACACTCTAATTCCCAATTTTATCTTTCCTTACTTTCTTTAGTAGATGAGCTTCTAGATTATTCTTTATTGAGCAGCAGCAGAGTTCTTCGAATTTAGATCTTTATCAATCTTCTCAGATCTGTAGTTCATCAGACTTCTAATTACAGGAGTCTTCTAATTCTGGATATGGCGGTGATAGTTCTCACGTGAATTGCAACAGCAACAATAGTAGGAAAGCTTCTATTATGGGAAATCTTAAATCACAATTTCTCATTTTCTTCTCTTTCTTAGAAAATCGTTAATCATGATTTTTAATCTTTCTAAGCTTCTTCATAGTTGACGATTCTCTGGATTATGCTTTATCGCTTTTCTCTTTCTGTCTCTTTTGAAAGAATCGTAAATTACGATTCTTTGACTTTTAATAGCGGCAAATCGTCTTTTTCACTCAATCATTTTTATTATTGTTTTTGGAGTTCATTTTGACAAAGATTAATACTTAGGCTCTAAATTTCTACTTATCTCTAATATCTACACATCAGTAACTCGTTAGTAGCAAACTATGGCCAAACATCACTAAGTTAAGGGTGATAAAATGGTAAATTATGTGACTGATCACACCCCCAAACTTAAGTTTTACTAGTCCCTAACAAACAAGGAAACATAGAATATTCTAACCTATAAATTTAAATGCCACTTTCGTAGGGAGCACGATTGAATTTAGCGGATGCAACAAGCCTTTAAACCCCTAGGTGATCTCTAGTGGAGGAGTTGCAGTCTTCTGAAGGTTTTCAGTAAAGTTACCTACAAACTTTAAATATTTTTGGATTTTTAAAAATATTTTTCAAAATTAAAAACTCATAATATAAACTAATTTTTGTATACTACAAATCATTCAGTTAGTCATTATATGTTCATTATTTTCAAATATTTCAAATCTTTTATCCTTAACTTTTCATCATCATAATTATCTTTGATCAGAACTCAATAATTTCAATTCTTTTATAGCATGGAGTGCGTGCATATCAATAAAAAGTTTATTCATTATAGATTTTTTTAAACATCAATTTTTAGAAAATATTTTCATCCAAACTCTCACTTATTGGCATACTCAAAAAAATAATCAAAATTTTGGGTTCTCATAATATGATATATTCGTGAAATTCAAAGGACAATCAACTAAAAAGATAAATCTCATGGAAAGGATAATCAATTCTTTTCATATAATTTCTTTATTTATTCATAGTATCTATCTCATATATTTCTACTAGACTCATATTTTTACAAATGGTAAATCACAGAGGTCTTTCCTTCGACTTGTAATGGGGCTTTAGATTTTCAGAAGATTTTGAAAAAAAGGTAAAGAGGATTAAAAATCATTTTCAAGAGTTTAGCTCTTCTCTTCTTCTTCTATTTTTCAGCTTCAGTAAGTATCCTTATTTTGGATAACTTCTTCCCATTTCTTTTCTTTTGTAAATCCCATTTTTCTTCTTTTCAATTAGGAAGTTTTTTCCTTCTCTTTTCAGAAAATCATCTTTTATGATTTTTCACTCTTTCTTTTTCTTTTCCCATATTTTCATACATTTGTATTTCTTTTTTAGTTGTATCCTTTTCAGCAGATCCCTTATCTATTAATTCATACTCCTTTCACTCTCTCTTCTTTTTTTATATTCTAAACTCTCAGATATTGTAATGGTTAAGGATAGAAAGTTTTTGTCGGTACATATGGTTAAGGATTTATAAAATCTGGTATAAAAAAAATTTAGTCTTTAGGCTTCTAATATGGGTTCAAATGGTAAAATACTCTGAGATTTTGGCTTTTTGGCTCTGGTTAGAAAAAAGATGGAATTCAGTCATTTTCACGAGTTACTAATATGGATGTCTTATTGCTTTGATATACTTAATAGACAGTTCTAAACAAACAAATTATTATAATCATAGAAGATATTGATTCATAGAAGATATTGATTCTAAAATCAGCATTATGAGATTTCAAATAATAGAGAAGTTCAAGAAATTAAGCATGAATAAAAACAGTCTCTCTTTCTCAGAATAAAGAGGAAATAGGCTCTATAGCTCACTAGGTATATAATATTAAAACTATAATCTAAAATAATTGTAGTTCAGATCAATCGTATAGTTTCAAACATTCTCTGATACAGTGTTCTAGAGATGATTTACTTTTTATTGTAACTATCTTTATTTTAATTTTTGAACTACTACTATGATGGGTTGCTAGGAATTTCAGATTTTTCATATTTGTATCATAATTTACATATAATGATAAACTTATCTTATTAAAAATTTAAGAAATTTTTTATGAAAAAGAAAACTTAATTAAATTATACAAAGGTGGTCTATCCCCCCCAAACTTAAATAGGACAATGTTCTCATTATGCAAAACAAGGGACATACAGAAAAAAGATTACCTTATTTTACTACTAGGTTAGTTACCGGGTGTATAATCTGCAAAAAGAATTAAAAATAAAATTCTTTCCCCAAACTTAGGCGAAAAATACTTCCGATTTATAAAGTTAAATGTTAGATGTTAGTAGCAAAAATAAAAGAAAGACAGTAAAAAAACTTTTCGTATACATATGAACTAATTACAGAAATATTGAAAGAAAACTAACTACATGAAAAAGTATTCCTAGGAAAAATCTAGATGCACGCTAAACTAAGACTTTGGCTGCAACGTTAGTAAATCTATACGTCTGTTCGAGAATATAATATTGTATAACAGGAAGAATCTTATGATCGATCGTGTTCTACTACGATTTAAATCGTCACATACTTGATGGGAAGAAATTTTCTAACTAAAGCAAAATAAAAGAGTTTGTTTACATATTTTACAGGATTTTGCTACGGGTGATTCAGTAGCTCGATGATGCCCATGAGTATATCAAACATACTCAGGGTCTTCCAGTGATATAATGATCACTGGCCCTTCTTCGGCTAGAAAGAAAAATTCTAGGGATCCATATCCTCGTTTGAGAATTAAGAGGGGAGACATGAACAAAATATGTGCTCTCCTCTAATTTTTTTAGATTTTCCTAAAACGGTGACGGTGCGCCGAAAGTATTAAAAATGGGTAACCTCGGTATATATGGTACTTCGGTTACAATATTAGGCACACTATCTTTGTTATCTTTTTTAGGTCTATTTTTAATTTTTATTATTTTTAGTTTTTCAGGTGGGAAAACATCCTCTTTAATTTCTGGCTCACTATCCTTAGTCTCAGGTACGACTACTAACGTAGGCATCTCCACCTTATTATTAACAGTCTCACCACTTCTTAAAGGTTGAACAATTTGAAGCTATTTTACGAGAATGAATGTAACTCCCACAAAAACTTGTCCTCTGGGTTACTCACTGGTCATAACTATAACTGGTTGCTCTCTCGTTCCTCCACTTGCGTAGCTGGCTGACCAAGTTGGGCTTCCAACTTCGTAATGGATAGTGTGTGAATGAAAAACATGAGATAATTGAGCGAGCTGGGATAAATCCTTGGAACACTGATGCCACTGCTGTTGTAAATCCCTAAGGATTTCAATAATTATATCATCAAATCTGTTATTCTGAGGACAGAATTGCTGATCATATGGCTGTTATGGCCTTGTGGGTGGCAGGTAGGTCTATTGGAAGTTTAGGTCCGAGGGATATCTTGGATGAACAGCAAATGGTCCTTATTGTTGGCCTCCAGTGGCGCCATAGTTAACACGAAGATGACTTTCCCACTGCGGGTTGTACGTATTACCATAGTCAATCCGTTGGAACGCATACGCCCATTCCCAGTCTATCATCTTTGGGTATAGTGGGGCGACAGGGTAATTAAACACTCAAAATATTTATAGATTTGGAACGAGTGTGGTGCATAAACCAAAAATAATATTATATATATATTTATATTCTTATTTTTTATTATTTTATTTATTTTATTATTTTTATTTTTATTGGAGTTTTGCCAAAAATAGCAAATTTCATAAACATGCCAAAATAAAAATATATAACAAAATAAGTATTCTAAAAAAAATCTGGCCCAAATCGAGTTCAGATTCACCTGCTAAACAATAAAGAAAATATTACCAAAAAAGGGAAGAAATAACTTAAAAGAGATTTGGAAGGGAAATCAGTGGATTTTGGGTCCGAGAGAAATTTTACCAAAGGTAGACATGATGTGCGAGTCGCAGAGAGCTTTCCGAATTGGGGTCATTTGCGCGATTTCGACACCTGTAGCCAAAGTTATGGCCAATATACCGGCACGCGCTCAAAACTGTCTCAATCAGGAAAAGATCACGATTTTCTGCCAAATATATATATATTTATTTATTTTATTTTTTATTTATTTTTTATTTTTTTTAGAAAGCAGGGAGAGAAACAAATCTGAGTCTTTCGCTTCTATGGCCGGCAGAAGTTGAAACCTTCATTCGCTGGATCCGAATAAACCTGCAAAAGCTTAAGAAATGATCAAAGAAATTAAATATAAAAAGAAAATTAAAAAGAAAAAGATAAATACTTATTTTTCTAGATTAAATATAATAAAAACTACCCCCGACAACGGCGCCAAAAGCTTGATCGGTAGCTTATTATGTATTATAATTATATTAAATTCAAGTCTTAACCTATTGCAAGCACACAATGGAAATTGTAGAGCTAGTGATAGGATCGTTCCCACGAAGATAGATTATTAATACTTTAATTTAGTTTTATGAAAACTTATATTTATCTTTTAAGATTCCTAAACTACTGGAGAAATATGAATAAAGAATTTTTCAAAATCTAAAGTGCATAAAATAAATCCTAATCTTCCTTCTTTAGATTAAGGTCGTCAATCTTACTCTTCAGCTTATGGATATTTATGAAAATAAACAGTACCGTTATATCATATTTCTAGTCTCTTAGCATTGGTCGTCAGTCAAGTCTAAGATCCTATCAATACAGATTTAATCTAATCAACAATCAACCAAAAATTTGGGCGTCAATCAAACTTCAAAAAACTGAAGATGAAAAAGTAAAAACCGTTACACTAATCTACAAATTCTAACATGAGTCATCAATTCAAATTAAAACATGGAGATGTTTACAAAGCAAATAAAATATAAACTAGAAAGCATATAAATATATCTTTCACCCCCCTCAACCACAGTCGTCAATTGCTCCTGAGAAACTCTAAATATTTACACTAATCTTCAACACTCAATTACAGTCATTAGTTGCTCTTGAGAAACCTCTGATATCTAATCTACTCTAACTAGTATACACTACTGATAAGAAGAAAATCCAACCTCAGGCGTTAATTGATGCTAAAATTCTTCGATGCACATTCCTATGCTGAGCCCTCTTATTTATATATCACAAGGGGTCAGTTTACAGAGTTCTAATTCTAATAAAAGAAACTACTAAAAATAAAAGTATCCTAATATAACTCTAATTCCTAATTTTATCTTTCCTTGCTTTCTTTAGTAGATGCGCTTCTAGATTGTTCTTTATCGAGCAGCAACCGAGTCCTTAGGATTTAGATCTTTATCAATCTTCTCAGATCCATGGTTCATCAGACTTATAATTGTAGGAGTCTTCTAATTCTGGATATGGCGGTGATTGTTTTCACGAGATCAGTAACAGCAACAATAGTAGAAAAGATTCTATTATGGGAAATCATAAATCACAATTTCTCATTTTCTTCTCTTTCATAGAAAATCGTTAATCATGATTTTCTATCTTTCATAGCTTCCTCATAGTTGACGATTCTCTAGATTACGCTTTGTAACGTCCCAAAAATTTCAAACTTTCAATAGTGCACCTCGAGAAGTGTGCCCGACTGGTCGCTTATTGGACTGGGTCAAAGTTGACTTGATTGATCTGTTTGGTTAACTTAAGTTAGATAGGTTATATGTGAAATGTGGAGTATGTGTGTAGTAAGAGTTAGGCTGTTTGAGTCATATATACCTAATTAGGTATGTATGCTTTGCACCCAAGAGATGAAAGGGGTTATAAAGAAAGGTGAGAATTTATTTCTCATTTAGAATTGGTGGTTGAGAAATTTAGAAGGAAATGAATGAGAGGAGTGAGAGTGTGTGTATGAGTATTGAATACGCATGATTAGGAGTAGATCGGAAGGATTTGCAAATTAAAGGCTTTGCATCGAAGTGAGATCGGGGATCTCGAGTTTGTGAAACCCTTGTTGTGATAAGGATATTGGGATCAAGGGATCCGATCAACTTGAAAGGTTAGCTAGATTATTTTAGTGAAATTATATTGATTAAACTGTGAATCTAGCTGCTAAGTATGAATAAAATGAGTTTGAAGGAAGTACGAATGTTGAAGAGGATGAGTTCTAGAAGTAGGAACTCAACCTGTTCTGGAAATGGGCAAAACTGATAGAATGAAATTAGTGATCGTTCGATCAATTTTGCCAAAGAAGGAGCTGTAGAGTTGTATTTATGGGGAAATTGTTCGATCGATTTGGAAAACCGTTCGAATGCAATTAGTGATCGTTCGATCGGTTTTACCAAAGGGTGAAAGTAGGTGTAAAGGATTTCTGAGGAAATCGATCGAATGAAATAAAATCTTTCGATCGATTTTGGGAATTCGTTCGAACGATTTAAAATCATTTGATCGATTATCAAATCGTTCGATCAGTTTAGGCTAATTTAGGCTGTTATTGGGTTTTACTTTATGAATTGTTTATGAACTGTGATTAGGCTTCTAAGCTCCATGTTTTACACCATTTAAAATACGTTGCACGTGTTTTGGCCATGCCTAGGTTGAGCCGGACCTTAGGGTGGTTATGGCTAGCTCGAATTGAGAAATCTGTTGATTAAATTCCGTGTGAGGTAGGGAATACTCTAAACATCTACACTTGATTATGAAAACATATATATAGTGATGTTATATGTATGCATGTGCATTTGAAGCATAGTTATGTGCTTATGTTTTAAAATGTTGAGTTAAGCATGTGAAAGTAAGATATGTGTGTACGTGTGTATACTAAATAAGAAATTAGTAAGCATAAGAGATGTGATATCCCAGGGATGTATATGCGATGTGAGAATCTAGATGATGGTTGTGAGTATGTGACATCCCAGGGATGTGTAATCAGTGTGAATATCTATATGATGTGAACTATGTGAATGAGACTCGAACAAGCTTTGAATTACTATGTTTAGCACAGTCACATGGTGAATAACTATATATAGTTGCACAATTGATTTAAGGTTCAGATAATACCCCATAGACGTGGCGGTATACCCGCGACTGACTCGGCAGGATATCTGTGACCTGTACGGCGGGATATCCGTACACTAGTTGACAGCCCAGGGGTGAATGTCAGTTTATGCTCTGTTGCCTATGTGAAAGGGATTTGGGTTATGATTTATGAAAAATAGTCTGATTAGACGACGATGGAGGGTATTCCATCGGGGCTCGATGCTATATTGCTCGGGGATTATTTAAGTTACTTGATTTAAGTCATGAGATTAGTCTTTTTTGCATATTGTGTATAAGTTGAGAATAAGATAACATGTGTAGTGTAACAGATGCATTTAATTTATTCCTCCAGTAAATCAAACTATTTTCTAACTGCTTTCTAATGATGAAACCATGCTTTGCTTATGCCATGGAATATATGTGAGTAAGATAGCCTTACATGTTCAAACATCTTTCCCTATTGAGCTAGGTTGTAGATCACCCTTTTGACTATACATCAAAAGTTCTTAGATAGCAGTAGCTTTTGGAGACGTTGATCCTGAGGATACGGATTACGTTCCTGTGGGGGAGTAGGAGCCCCCTCCTGAGGAGTTCTTTTAGAAGACCCTCTGCGTACTTTGATATTTATTTTTGAGAGAGTGATTGTACGGCTTGGTATATCCAGCCTTATTTTTTTGGGATAATATAATTATACGAGATATTATTTTGACGAACCATCTGGGGTGACAGTTGATCCATCACCGATGATTCGGGTTGGTTCTTTTGCTGATACAGTGGCATGGGATTAGAACTATCTTTTGGGATATATGTTTTTGATATTATCTTATAGAATTGGAGATTTATTTCAGTGTCAGTTTATTTTGTACATGCTTTACTTCGTGTTATCTGGATAGATCAAGTGTTCCGCATATGTATATGGGTCACGGCCTCAAGGGTCGTGCTAATGGCACGGGTTTTGAGGTACCAAAATCCGGGCTATCATAGTTGGTGTCAAAGCATTTTCTTTTAGCATTTCTGATAAGTCTTGAATTTTCTCAGAGTATAGGGATCTTCTGTGTAACGACCCAAAATTTTCAACCCAAAATACATGAAAATTCCTGATCGCTAGATCAAAATTATAATCTAATTACAGAAATTCTTTGGTATCGATTAGTATGTAAGCTATCAAAAATTAATTTAATGCAAAAATATCCCTAACTAAATTAATTTTCATTAATGTCCATAACAAATGTGTAAAAATTAAAAGTAAAATCACCGATGACGGCCGTTCGTCACACAAACAGTGACACTTAATATCCTAAAATAATAATAATAGTCCCAAAAATTATTCAAAACTATACCAATTCTAAATACCCAAAAGAAATCTACTGATAAAATTGCTCCGGAGGAAGATCTGCCTCGTCATCTAGTACGAAGTCTGGATCTTCTTCTAACTCAGGATCCGGGACTACTTCTGTACCTGTGATACTTAGTGTCGAGGTGAGCTAACCATCTAAGCTCATTAGAAAAAGTTTAAGGTTAAATTACATCTTATCTGATCAATGCATAGTTCGATGACAAATTCAAACACAATTAAATGATAAAAATATAATTTGGCAAATATCATGGGTTCAAAAGCACATATTGAGTTCTAATTCTAAATGAGATTCGATAGCATTGTTTCTTAGGTTTCATGTGAGTATTTATTAAATTATTCATTATTAAATTCCAAATGCAGTCTTCTTAATTTATGATGACTAAAAAAATATAACTTAAATATCACTAGCGCAAATATAGCACTAGAGTCTCCAATTATTGATGGGAATCCCCTCCTAACCATCGTCGTTCAATGAATAATTTTCTAAGTGCTCAAGCCCCTGCGTTGTGAGGGATACTTGTGCGGTTCAATGGGGCCATCGAAACGGTTCAAAAGTGCCGAAGCACAGGATTCAATTCAAATTAATCTTTTTAAATCACATGCAATATTCTAATACATAGGTTCAATGGTTCATAAAATAATTCTCATTCTAATCCAGATTCAAATTTAAAGGGCTCAATGTTCAAAGGTTTAATGATTATAATTTCAATGCAATGTATATATCATTCAAAAAGGATTCCAAATGTTTCGTTGCAATTCAAAAGGTATAATATTCAAAAATTCAATAATTAATACAAGTTATTTTCACTAATTCTAATATTTAGATATCATACGATTCAAACAGTTTAAATTTAATTCTAATAATCATAGATCTGGTTCGAATACATCATTAAAGCCTATGATTTAAAGTCTAAAATGTAATTGTGCATTGAAATTCTCCTACCTCAGGTCTTAACATCGTAAGGGAAAATTGTTGTGATGCGGCTTCTATAGTGGATCGATGCGGTGCTTGATTGCAGAAAGAACTAAGAGAGCGAGATAACTGCTTGGGCTGCTTGGTTCTTAGAAGGAAAGAGATGATAGAGAGGGATAGATCAGGTATATGGAGAAAGTGGCGTGGTGTGCGGTCATATAAGAAGAGTCTTGAATGTCAAGTAAGAAGAGTCTTGAAAGTCAAGTAGGAGTCTATATTCTATTGTTTGTTTAAAAAGGAAGGTGATGTGCTGAAGTGAAAAAAGGAAGGTAGCTAATTTGGAAAGTGAATAATAATCAAAGGAGGAAGCATGGTAATAATAGAAAGGTAATATAATAATAAAACAAGGGCAACCAAAACTTGGGATTCTAGATAGGGATGGGACGGTCAACCAAGTCGATCAACTTAAAATTATATACAGGAATATGGTGGCTGGGAAACCTTTGGGTGTTAAGCACATAAA
Organism: Chloranthus sessilifolius; assembly: GCA_021018995.1. Lineage (NCBI taxonomy): Eukaryota > Viridiplantae > Streptophyta > Magnoliopsida > Chloranthales > Chloranthaceae > Chloranthus > Chloranthus sessilifolius. The sequence goes on along the minus strand of CM037592.1, from coordinate 72,394,664 downwards.
AAAGGGGTATCTTATGGGTGCCATGTGGTACACTCAAGCATGGAACAAGTGAAATACACTTCGGTTGTAATCTTTATCATCTGAATTTCATATAAATTCTATATTATATATATATATATATTTATTTATTTTTCTTTTTACAGATAAGTGTCCCCCGTGTTGGTCACTAACAAAAATATGTGTGGGTACATCTAGCACCACACATATACTTGCACTCATACGTGCATATTTGATTATTCTCAATAAAAGTCTACATAAGGCCTAGGGGGTCTGGTTTTAGAGTCGGTTTCGAGTCCGGGCGTGAAGATCGGGGATGATTACTTTTATTACAATTATTATTATTTTTATAACTTTTATTTATTTTCTTTTAAAAGGCCTACTTATGGTCTTGGGTTCGAATTGGAGTCGGGTTTGAATTTGAGTTATGACCGTGTTTGGGTGCATTCACCCCATTAAATTATGTGGCCAGAGACCACGTCACATGGGTCAAAGGTTTGACTTGGGTCAGATCAGTCAAAAGGTCGCATTCTCCTCAAAGGTCAATGATTCAACATTAGCGAAATCAGGATCGTTACATTCTGCTAATGAAACTTTGGTTTCATGTTACAGAGCATAATGTCTTCTAGAGGAAGGGGTCGACCTAAAGGTAGCCATAGTAGAAATTTGCGAAGTGAGGATGAATTCCATGAGGGGTCTAGTAGAGACCAAAGGAACCCTCACGATGGGGGAGATAGGAGAGGCGTCGCAATGGATCGGATGGCATTGGCCATGGAAGCCGTGGTCGCTGTAATGGCCCAACAGACACAACAGACCGCGTTATTGGCTGAGCAGACCACACTATTGGCGACCAATAATGCCAATCATCAGCAACCTCCACCGCCACCTCCTCTAGCATTATTACCCTTATCTTTCATCGATGTTAGGAGATTGAAACCTCCTAGTATCTATGGGCAGATAGATCTGTTAGAAGCTAAGAAATGGTTAAATCAGATGGAGAAGCTTCTGGAGAGACTTCCTAGTACAGAGGATGAGAAGGTAGGCTGGGCTTCCTTCCAACTTGAGGGTGATATCAATCCCTAGTGGAAATTGGTATTAAGAAAGAGAGAAATCGAGGACCCTCACCGTCTGTGGACTTGGGCAGAATTTGTTAGGGAGTTCAATAGGGAATACTTCCCCAAGCAGGTGAGAGTTTCGATAAAATGGGACTTTGTGAATCTAGACCAAGGAAGCATGACCATGTGTGAGTTTGGTGTTGAGTTTATACGTTTGTCACAATTCACACCTGAGTTAGTGGCCACAGAATTGATGAAGGCCAGTAAGTTTGAGGAAGGTCTGAGGCTGAACGTCAAAGATAGAGTTTCTATATTCGAACTTGAAAACTATGTGGACGTGATGGGAAAAGCAATTGTAGCTAAAAGGGATATCAATAATATGTATAAAAGAAGGGATCAACAAGATAAAGGTAGAGCAGTTCAAGGGAGAGTGGGTGATCATGACTCGAGGAATAAAAAACTGAGGTTTACGACACCAGCTCCAGTTCCTAGACAACTTGCCTACACGAGTTACCCTAGGCCACCTATATCTACCTTGGCAAGATCTATTTGATACGAGAGCCCTACTGCCACCACCGGAGTATTAGTTACTCAAGGTTTCTCACGGGCAGCTTCTTCTACACCAAATGAGACTCGTGCCAAGTGTGGCAAGTCTCACAAAATGGTAGATTATAGATGAGGTACTCGAGGATGCTACAAGTGTGGGAAGATAGACCACATGATTCGAGATTGTCCTGAAATGAACAAAGGGAGAACGGCATCTGCTTCCATACCAAGACTGATACAAGTAAAGAAGCTGATTGTATAAGGAAGAGCCTATGCAGTCACTGCTCAAGATGCACAGAACACCAATGATATCATACAAGGTGAAAAATCTTATTAAAATGATTCATACATTACATTGAATGCATTGAATTTTAAATTTTAGATAGAGAAGGTGTGTCTACATAGAGTGTCTATATAGAAATTGTTTATCTAGTTGATTGCATGTCTTGATATGATGCATGAGTAGGCTGCTAAAATTCATGTGCTTTATAAGTACTTTATAAATGTATGGGAATGGAAGTGACTTAGCATATGTGGCTAGAGTGTTGATAGACCCAGGGTCTACCCATTCATTTATTACTCTTGATTTGCAAAGAAGATGGTCAACCCAGAGACATTGGGTGTATCTATTCCGACTGGAGAATCGATTGATACGAACTTGGTCTGTAGATCAGTGATAGTAGCCATTAGAGATAGGGACGACTATGAATTGGCAGCGAAATTAGTCTTACTGGATATGCAAGGATTCGATGTAATTCTTGGCATGGACTGGTTGTCAGCTCATTGTGCAACGGTCGATTGTAGGAACAAGGTTGTTATCTTTAGACTGAACATGAGGAGATCATTCCGATTCTTAGGGTTGAGAGCGAAGTTTGTGCCATTTGTGTCCACCATCAGAGCCGAGCGCTTGATCAAAAATGGATGCAGTGGTTACTTGGCATTTTTGAAGGAAGACAAGGAAGGGAAGAACATCATTTATGAGATTACAGCTGCGTGTGAGTTTGTAGATGTATTTTCGAAAGAATTGCCAGGGTTACCTCCTAATAGAGAGGTGGAGTTCACTATCAACTTAGCACTTGGAACAGAGCCTGTTTCCAAAACATCCTACCGAATGGCTCTTGCTGGGTTGAAGGAGTTGAAAGAGCAGTTACAAGAACTCTTAGATAAGGGATTTGTAAGACCGAGTGTGTTTCCTTGGGGAGCACCGGTCTTGTTTGTAAAGAAGGAGGATGGGTCGATGAGACTGTGCATTGATTACCGTCAGCTAAACAAACTAACCATAAAGAATCGATATGCCTTGCCTAGGATTGAAAATTTATTTGATCAACTGTAAGGAGCGAGATATTTTTTCAAGATTGATCTGAAATCTAGATAACATCAGTTGAGAGTCAAGACAGAAGACATCCAGAAGATGGCATTCTGGACGTGGTACGGACACTACGAGTTTTTAGTGATGCTGTTTGGTTTGACGAATGCATTGGCGTCGTTTATGGACTTGATGAATCAGGTGTTTAAACCATACCTGGACACTTGCGTCGTGGTATTCGTCGATGAAATTATAATATATTCAAAGTCGAAGAAGGAGCATGAAGAACATTTGAGGATCGCTCTACAAACTCTACATGAACACCAACTGTATGCCAAGCTCAGTAAGTGTGACTTTTGGCTGGAGAAAGTCAGCTTTTTAGGACATGTTGTCTCAAAGGATGGTGTCACAGTAGATCCAGCTAAGATTAAAGCAGTGGTATAATGGGAACAACCAAAGACGATAACAGATATCCGTAGTTTCATTGTTCTAGCTGGGTACTATCGACGTTTTGTGGAGGGATTTTCAAAAATATCAGGGCCGCTTATGAGGCTCACAAGGTAGGACATGAGATTTGAGTGGACTGAATCGTGTGAGAAGAGTTTCCAAGAACTCAAGAAGAGACTCACTTCAGCTCCAGTGCTAGTGATTCCTTCAGGCAATGGAGGGTTTGCAATGTATAGTGATGCTTCACATAGTGGTTTAGGCTGCGTGCTCAACCAGAACAAGAAAGTGATTGCTTATGGGTCGAGGCATCTAAAAGATCATGAGAAGAATTACCTAACACATGACTTGGAACTAGCAGTGGTCATATTTGCATTAAAAATTTAGAGACATTATTTATATGGTGAGATCTTTGAGATCTTCATCGGCCATAAGAGCCTCAGGTACCTATTCACACAGAAGAAATTAAATATGAGACAACGAAGGTAGATGGAGTTTCTCAAGGACTATGATTGCTTCATACAATATCACCCAAGCAAGGCTAATGTAGTAGCGGATGCCTTGAGTTGTAAGAGTTCGACTCAGTTAGCTACCCTTGTGATGGAGATACACAGGTGGAAATTGTTTGAAGATCTTTCATTATATGACGCAAAGATCGAGGTGCAAGCTTTAGGAGCTTTCTTAGCCAACATTACAGTGAGACCAACGATCTTTGAGCATGTTCACGAGTTACAGATGAAAGACCCGGAGTTAGTCAAGATATGAGGAAGAGCTATTGGTGGAGAGGTCTGAAACGGGATGTAGCCGAGTATGTGTCAAAGTGTTTGATATGTCAGCAGGTAAAAGTAGACCATTGACACCCTGCGAGGTTGTTGCAACCTCTACCCATACCAGAGTGGAAATGGGAATCAATCTCCATAGATTTCATCGTGGGACTGCCGCGGACAGCAAAGAGGTAAAACACTATTTGGGTTGTAGTTGATAGACTGACAAAGTCAGCTCACTTCTTGCTCTACAACACAATGTACATCATAGAAAGACTCATGGATTTTTATATGAAGGAGATTGTACGTTTGCACGGGATTCTCAGTAGCATTATTTCTGATCATGACCCGATGTATACCTCAAAATTTTAGCAAAAGTTTCAAGAAGGCATGGGTACTCGATTGGACTTCAGTTCGGTGTTCCATTCGCAAATTGATGGATAAACAGAGCGGGTGAATCAGGTAATCAAAGATATGCTCAGAGCATATATGCTTGAATTGAAAGGATCATGGGATCAACAACTACCGTTGATTGAATTTGCATACAATAATAGCTTTCAATCAAGCATTGGAATGGCGCTATATGAAGCTCTATATGAAAGGCGGTGTAGATCGCCTATCAATTGGGAAGAGACCAGTAAAAAGTTTATATTAGGCCCGAAAATACTTAAAGATAACGCCATCATTGATCGTATGATAAGAGAGAGACTTAAATCAGCTCAGAGCAGACATAAGAGTTATGCCGATATCAAAAGAACGAGCGTGGACTTTACCGTTGGCGATCATGTGTTTGTAAAGATATCACTCATGAAAGGCGTTATGAGATTTGGGAAAAGGGGAAAGCTAAGTCCCCGTTACCTAGGGCCCTTTGAAGTTTTAGGTCGAGTCGGCAAGGTAGCCTATCAAATTAGATTACCTCCTTTGTTTGATCGAATACATAATGTGTTCCATGTCTCCATGCTCTGAAAGTATGTAAAGGACCCTACATATGTCTTGGGAGATCAGTCGATCAAGATGCATGAAGACATGACCATGATAGAAGAAGCGACTCAAATTTTGGTTCGAAAGGAGCAAATTTTACACATGAAGGTTATCCCTTTGGTGCTTGTCAAGTGGGGAAATCATCTGACCGAAGAATTGACTTGGGAGCGCGAGGTCGAAATTAAGGAACTATACCCCCATTTGTTCAAGAAACATTAAGTGACAAGTGTGATGTGTAGTGCACATTTCAAAATTTTCTTGTAATTCAAGTGTTGATCTCTCAAATTTTGAGAAAAATGTGTAAGGCTAAACTAATAAGTATTACTATATATTTGTGACATTTGATGCACAAATTGTGGATAAACTATTTTCTGCGTTGTGGAGTATGAGTTGTGAAAACTTATGGATGATTTATGTTGGTTTCTCATATATGAAGTTAGAGTATGAATTAGGTACAAAAATCATGTCAAAAATTTTACAATTTCAAGTATAATGAAAGGCTGTTATCAACAGTGTGTGAAGGCATGCAAATGCAGCCTAAAATCTGTTTTTGGGGAAATCGTTTAATCGAATTTAAAATTCGTTCGATCGAATTTTAAATTCGTTCGATCGAATTTCAGTTAGGTGAAACCTATGTAGTTGCCAGAAATCGTTCCATCGATTTTGAAAATCGTTCGAACGAAATCCTGCAAGTGAGATGAAAATTGGCTGGAAAATAAACTTTGGAAAATCGTTCGATCGAAATTAGTATCCGATCGAACGAAATTTTGGGGGTTACAATAAATGTTTAAAAACCAATCGAATGATTTAAAATCGTTCGATCGATTTCGCAACTTATATAAGGGCATGCGATTTTTTTTTCATTCATTCCACAACCAAAATTTTCTTTCTGTTTTTCTTCTTCTCTTGGAGAGGTTCTAGGGCTTGAGAGTGACACTCGACCTTGGTGATTTCCGGCACCTTTCGAGCTCAGAGCTTCACGTGATCAACTCCTAGAAGCACTATGAGGTAAATACTAACCTCTTTAATGTTTTGAATTCCGATTACTGTCCCATACCCTAGGTTTTAGTAAAATTGGGCAAAACCCTTGCCCTACCCCCTTACATTTTGTGGTGTGGGTGTGATGGCACCAAAGACTCGCCAAACTATGGCGAGTGTCGCTCCAAAAAACTAACGGCTTGTTCCTCATCACAGCCACCACTGAAGAACCCACCACACAGACGGGTTCTTCGTCGCGACCACCTACATAGACCCAACCACCACCGCTACGTGAGCAGCCCACTAAGTGGTGGGCTGATAAGGATTTTGAACTGGAATGGGTCATAGACCCGAACATTTTTGCAAAGCGTGAGGAGACGCTTTGGGCCTTTAACTACATATCCACGGCAGGATTGACCGATATACTCCAACTGTGCAAGGAGAATTTTGTACCCTAGTATTGTGAGGTTGTTTTACTAGAATATGGAAGTGATCATTGACCCGACTGTCCTTAGAACTAAAATCGACAATAGGCACTATGCGTTCACGTATGACGATGTGGCCGACGCCTTGGAATGTTTTCATACCTATAACCAGGAAGGCATTGCATTGGCAGAGCCCTTTCTAGCCCCTTTGGACTACAAGTACGTAGCTGCTGAGATGACCCATGGTAGGGCAGGATCCGGTCATGCAATTAAACGAGTAGACTTGTGACGCGAGCTATGGATGCTCGATACCATCATCTAATGCAATTTGTATCCGTTGAGGCATAAAACGGAACAGGTAGGTGAAGTCCAAATGGCGCTATTTTCAGCTTTCAGTGGCTGATGATTTAATGCACCACGTGTAGCTATTGAGGGAATGAAGTACGCGCGAAAGAAAATGTTAGAGGGGGCTAAGAAACCAATGGAGGATATGCCTTATGCCCGTCTCATCTCGCTCATGGGTGAGGACTACGCCGGCGATGAGACGCACACCCTCACAAAGAATGAACCGAAGTTGATGGGCAACATACAACCCTACACTATGGTTGACTAGAGTCGTACTTATGTAAAATTGACAAAGAAGCTAGCAGTAGAAACCCAACCACAGCCTAAACCACAATCCCAAGACCAGCTGCCGCATGATACTTTGGTTCTGGATGAGCCGGCTGCCACCTTTCCACTTCAGCAGCGTGCTCGGCATCGTACACAGACCCATGCACCACCACCACCTGAGGGTGCTCCTATGCCGACTATTGCCGACCTCTATTCACTCATGGAAGCAAACACATGTCAAATGGTGGAGAACAATCACCTTCTCAACCTCCGTCTTGACTACTATGATGCATTACACGCCGAGGAGATGCACTTCATGTACCTCACCGATTATCTTCAATGCATGGCAGCAGCGCAAGCATGGTTCTCGGATGCGTCGAGTTCTGGTGCGGGAGACCGCGGTGATGACGGGGATCAGCCCGGTGGTGCGGCGACATGAGTGGTGTTTTCTGGGGTTTAAATTTTTGAATGGTCATAAGTAAAAAAAAAATTTTGGATATTGTAAATGTTTAAAACAGGTACCAAGGACATGTGTCCTTTTAAACAATCGTGGCATGGTTGCCACAACATATGTAACTAACTTTTTGGTGGCGCGCTCTATGTTTTCCTATAAGGGTATATGTATGCTATGTTGTTGTTATGGGTTAGTTAGTTAGGTTTCTCTATGTGCCAGGTGTGGTTGTGTTGGATTTAAATGGGTGTGCAAGTATCTAGTGGTGCATGTGCTTTTATGCTATAGTAGGTGTGATTACATTGTTCTATCGTCTGATGAGTGTGAATTATAATTTGGCAGGTTATGTGCTTTCAACTTATGCCGAATGTGTATGTAACTGTTTTATTGTTCAGGTGCATAAATGGGCCATTTCACCTAATTGTTTAGTAGGCTAGCAACTCTTTGGTTGCTGTCTGCATGATATATCTGCCTTGTGGGGTTTTAAATTGTCACAACCCCAGATTTTTGGGATACGTGCACGTCATGCACTATATACATGTATATGTGTTTCACAAGCAAACCAAAACGAAACCGTAGACACTATGTGTGTATGTGGGAAACACACTAGTATTTCCCTAACTTATAAGTATATAAGTGAAAGAGAGAGGAGAGAAGAGCCCATGCGTAACTCTATTCTAACCTAAATAGAGAGAAGGAGAATATAGAGAGAAAGAAAAGAAGAGCCTAGTAAAGAACTAGGGTTTCGTTGGGACTTAAATCGGCAGAAGAGTTGGAGAAAAGGCTGGAGGAGGAACCTTGGAGGCCTGTTAGCCTAGTAGAATTTCGAATCTTAAATCAAACTTGATCGAGACTCATCGTCGGAGGTATGTTAAAGGCATGATAGATGCTTAGGCATGTTTTAAATAATAGGAAGAATGTTGGTTGAATGATTTTAATGATATTAAGGTTTGAATGAAGGGAGAAATAGTGTTCTCGATCTGATCGAGGAGCAAAAATCATCGCTCCTCGCTCAAGCGGTCTAAAGGGCTCGCTCGAGCGAGGATGAATAGGAAAAAAATATAGCTCTGGGCTTGCTCGAGCGGTCCCCAAAACTAGAGGGAAGCTCGCTCGAGCGAGGACCCCAGTAAAGCTTCAGGCAGCTCAATTTAACCGCTCGAGCGACCTCGATTTAACCGCTCGAGCGAGGTCAGGTGACCGCTCGAGCGAGGTCAAGTGACCGCTCGAGCGAGGTCTGGTGACCGCTCGAGCGAGGTCTGGTGACCACTCAGTTCTTGAAATTATGGGTACAAGAAACATGGAGGTTGTGCACTCCAATGATTCTAGTAACCTTTCTAAGCATATGCTAAATACATGAAATGTAGGTTTGACGCATGATCGTGAAGTGTAAACCTCTACGAGAAGGTGTGCTTTGAAATTCGTCGAGGTAGGGAATATTCTTGAAACATGTGCATTATTTCGTCAAATTCATATATGTAGTGTAATTCAATTAAATAGTCAAACACTGCATGATCATTATGACAAGGGTGTGTGAGTGAGTTTCAAACGTGATAGTCTTGAGGTCCCCAGGGGACGAAAAATTATAAAGTAAACATCTGAAGGATGCGATGGAAATCAGGGGCATCCCAGGGATGCAGATGAAAACTAACAGTGAAACGGAAGTAATGTGATAAGGCCTGATGTAATATAATTAGCACAATCAAGGCGAATAACTATATGTAGAGCACATTCGATATTTTTATTATTTAAGGTTTGATTAGAATACCCCACCGACGTGGCGGGATACCCACGACTGACTCAGCAGGATATCCGTGAGCGATACGGTGGAAAATCCGTACTTTCATAGCACATCCCAGGGATGTAGATCTAAAAATAGACCCTGCCACCTATGAGAAAGGGGCTTGGGCGATTTCGTGAATACATATAACAACTGTCTAGTTAGACGACGATGGTGGGTATTCCATCGGGGCTCGATGCTATATTGCTCGGGGACTACTTTAGTTAAGATTTAAGTGATTAGGCCAAATTCACAACTAAACCAGTAAGGAGATTAAACAAAACCATGCAAAGTAACAGTCGGAATCATTATTTTTATTCCAGTTATTTCAATTGTTGTCCATAAGTGATTACTCGATAATTTTTTATTTTTTTTTAAACTGCTGACATATGTGTGAAGGTTAATCTATATGTTCCTTTTGTTTCCCTATGGAGCTAGGATGTAGCTCACCCCCCTTAGACTATACGTCGCAGGTCCAGGACTAGCGGCAGTAGAGACTTCTGGAGACGCTGATCCAGGGGATTCGGATTACGTGCCCACGGAAGAGTCAGAACCTCCTCCTGAGGAATTCTTCTAGGAAACCCACTGCATACTTTGAGAGTGAGTTGAGAGTATTAGGTATGGCTTGGTATGTCAAGTCTCTTTATTCGAATGTATTTAAATACCGTTTCTTTTGATAAAACGTCTAGGATGAACAGTTATCATCCAATGGATTGGGTAAGTTCTTATGCCCATGAATTGGCATGGGACAAGGACTGCCTTTCGATACCATGAATTTTTATGAGAACTTGTTTAGGGTAGCTACGTGCGCCTTAATTACTGTATTGGCTTGTATATACCAATGTTTTGTAAAGAACCCAAGGCACGACCTTGAGGCTCGTGCTGATGGCACGGATTTCGGGGTGCCAAAATTCAGGCTGTCACAGTTGGTATCAAAGCCTTTCTTTCTAGTTCTGGCTATCTTCTTGTCAGAATATAGGGACTTCTGCGAATGAGACTATGGATTCTCATGCAGACCGTTATGTTTCCTAGAGGAAGAGGCCGACCCAGGGGTGGTCATGATAGGAATTTACGCAGTAGAGATGGGTTCGTCTTACCTACAAACAGGGTACCATTGGGAAATAGGGAGATTCCCGAGGGCAGTGGCCAGGGAGGAAACCAAAATCCAGCAGAGGATCAAGATCTAGATCGACAGGATCGAAATCAGAGGGAACAAGATAGAGTGAGGGAGAGAAATGAAGAAAGAGAAGAGCGTCAGAGGATGATGCACACAATGCAGACGATGGAAACTGCCATGGCATAGCAAGCAGCGTCCTTGGCAGCACATGTAGCACCAAAACCACAACGAACACCTACACCTCCAGTGGGACCAACACCACCAGTGGCTTCAGCATTTACCGAGTTCAGAAGGATGAGACCTCCAAACTTTTCAGGACAGGCAGACACAATGGCAGCCGAAAATTGGCTGGGTAAAATGGAAAAGGTGTTTAGCGTACTGACATGCACAGAGGATGAGAGCGTCCGTTGGGCGGCATATATGCTAGATGGAGAAGCTGGACCTTGCTGGAAATCTATTTCGTGAACAAGAGCACAAGAAACTCCAGATATGCCGTGGACTTGGGACGAATTCACCCCAGACTACGTAATTTTAGATGTGATGAAAGCGAAGAGGTTCCAACAGGGTTTAAGGTCGGACATCCGAGGAGGGGTTGTGCCCTTCCAGCTGAAGACCTATGGAGAAGTAATGAGTAAGGCATTAGTAGTCGAAGAAGAAAACAATAACCGATACCGTCAGAGGGAACAACAGGGAAGAGGAAGCATTGATCCAAGCAGGACGGGGAGCTATGAATCGGTACATAAGAAACCGAGGTTTGTAGCACCGAATAAGAGACAACTGTTCCAGACAGGGTATGGGAGAGTCGCACAACAAATTACTCATCAAAGTTTTCCGTTGTTGGCATTAGGGAGACCGATGAGGTATGGGGGCCCTGCTATTTCCAGCGGGACTACAGCTACCCAAGGTTTTTCGAGAGCTGCTACTTCAATACCAAGGGAAACTTGTGCCAAGTGTGGCAAGTCCCACAAAATAGCGGATTGTAGGCAGGGAATGCGAGGCTGTTTCAAATGCGGCAAGATAGGCCAAATGATTAGAGATTGCCCTGAGACAGTTAAAGAAAAGACGGCCCCAGCTTCCATGCCACAACCTATTCAATCACGAAAGCTAGTTGTTCGAGGGAGAGCCTACGCAGTTACCGCCCAAGAAGCAAGGAGTGTACATGACATCATCCAAGGTGAGATTTCTTTTAAATAAAGAATTTTGGTTTCGATACAATTCTAGATAGAGAATGTGCGTTCATTAGGACAAGTATATTTATAACCGTTGTTACGTGTTAGAAAATTCTAAATAAAGTATATGTTATGTACGTATATGTATGCATTATAGGTACGTTACAAGTCTATGAAAAAGGGTGCTACGTAGCACATGGCGCACGAGTGCTGATAGACCCAAGGTCTACCCACTCCTTCATCACCCCTAGATTTGCAAAGAAGATGAAGATTGTTCCGGAGACACTAGACTTCGTGTTATCAGTGTCTATCCCAACAGGAGAATTAGTGGACACAGAGTTAGTCTGCAAATCGGTAGTGGTAAGCATTTGGGATCACGTTGTCTACGAACTAGACGTAAATTTAATATTGTTGGACATGCAAGGATTCAACGTGATCCTTGGCATGGATTGGCTGTCCCATCACTGCGTAACAGTGGATTGCAAGGATAAAGTTGTTATTTTCTGTCCTAACACGAGGAGATCGTTTCGATTCCGAGGGGAGAGATCAACACAGGTACCACTCATATCTGCAGTCAGAGCAGAACGTTTAATCAGAAAGGGGTGTAGCGGTTATTTGGCATTCCTGAAAGAAAATAAAGAAGAAAAGAATATTATCTCCGAGATAGCGGTAGTGCGAGAATTCCCAGATGTATTTCCAGAAGAATTGCCAGGGCTACCTCCAGAAAGAGAAGTAGAATTTGCGAACGACTTAGCACCAGGAGCGGAACCTGTTTCAAAGGTGCCTTATAGGATGGCCCCTGCGGAGTTGAAAGAGTTGAAAGAACAATTGCAAGAGCTCATGGACAAAGGGTTCATAAGACCAAGCGTGTCTCCATGGGGAGCACCAGTTCTATTCGTGAAAAAGAAAGATGGGTCGATGCGGTTGTGCATTGACTACCGTCAATTGAACAAAGTCACTGTGAAGAATCGATATCCGTTGCCAAGAATAGATGACTTGTTCGATTAGTTGCAAGGAGCAAAACATTTCTCCAAGATCGATCTAAGATCTGGATACCATCAGTTAAGAGTCAGGGCCGAGGACATTCAGAAGACGACATTTAGAACACGGTATGGACTCTATGAATTTTTAGTGATGCCATTAGGGCTGACGAACGCACCGGCGTCGTTTATGGACTTGATGAATCGGGTGTTTAAACCACACCTAGACTCCTGCGTTGTATTGTTTGTTGATGACATCCTGATTTACTCAAAATCGAAGACGGAACATGAAGAACACTTACGAGTCGCTCTACAAACCTTGTGTGAACACCAATTGTACGCCAAGCTCAGCAAATGTGAGTTTTTGCTAGAAGAGGTTAGCTTTTTGGGACATGTCGTCTCAAAGCATGGTGTCACAGTAGATCCCGCTAAGATCGAGGCAGTAGTGAACTGGGAGCAACCAAAAACTGTGACAGACGTCTGAAGTTTCCTCGGACTGGCAGGTTATTATCGACTTTTTGTCGAGGGGTTTTTTAAAATATCAGGACCTCTTACGAGGCTTACAAGAAAGGACTCAAGATTTGAGTGGAGTGAGGCGTGTGAGAAGAGTTTTCAAGAACTCAAGAAGAGGCTCACCTCAGCTCCAGTGTTAGCCATTCCATCAGGCAGTGGAGGATTCGCAGTCTATAGCGATGATTCGTATAACGGGTTGGGTTGTGTACTAAATCAATATAAAAAGGTAATAGCTTATGGATCAAGACAGTTGAAAGAGCACGAAAAGAACTACCCAACACATGATCTGGAACTAGCATCAGTCATATTCGCATTAAAGATATGGCGACATTATTTATACGGAGAAACATTTGAAATTTTCACTGACCATAAGAGCCTCAGATATCTGTTTACACAAAGGAACTAAATATGAGGCAGCGTAGGTGGATGGAATTCCTCAAAGACTACGACTGTTCCATACAGTACCATCCAGGCAAAGCTAACGTAGTGGCTGACGCCTTGAGTCGAAAAAGTTTGGCCCAGTTGGCTAGTCTAATTTCGGGTATACATCGATGGAAGCTGTTGGAGGATCTAGCACTATGTGGCGCAGACATACTGACCACAAGTTCTTAGCCAACATATCAGTGAAACCAGTGATATTCGAACACATACGAGAACTATAGATGAAAGACCCAATTCTAACAAAGATGCGTCAAGATGTAACTGAAGGTATTACATCTGAGTTTTAGATCAAGGAGAATGGTTCCTTAGTATTCAAGGGGCGACTTTGCATTCCAGACAATGCCGATTTGCGGCGAACGATTCTAGATGAATCTCACAAGTCAAGCTATGCTATCCACCCGGGAAGCACAAAGATGTATCAAGATCTGAAAAAGAATTACTAGTGGAGAGGCTTGAAACAAGATGTGGCAGAGTATGTGTTGCGATGTTTGACGTGCCAACAAGTGAAAATTGATCATAGACACCCCGCAGGCCTATTACAGCCTCTACCCATACCGGAATGGAAGTGGGAATCTATCTCCATTGATTTCATAGTTGGTCTATCGCGAACTGCAAGGAAGCATTATGCCATTTGGGTAGTAGTCGATCGATTGACTAAGTCAGCACACTTCTTGCCTTACGACACGATGTACACGGCGGGAAGACTAGTAGAGCTCTATATGAAAGAGAGCGTCCGTTTACATGGGATTCCGAGTAGCATTGTTTCAGACCAGGACCCATTATATACATCAAAGTTTTGGAAGAAATTTCAAGAAGGAATGGGAACTAGGCTAGATTTTAGTACGACGTTTCACCCACAGACCGACGGACAGACTGAAAGGATCAATCAAGTCGTTGAAGACATGCTTAAGGCATGTATGTTAGAATTACAAGGATCATGGGATCAACACCTACCATTGATTGAGTTTGCATATAATAATAGTTTTCAGACGAGCATCGGAATGGCACCGTATGAAGCCTTGTACGGAAGACGATGCAAATCGCCAATCAATTGGGAGGAAATTGGTAAGAAATTTGTTTTAGGACCCGAGCTACTTGAAGATAACGCAGCTATTGTCCCCATGATCAGGGGAAGACTAAAGGCAGCTCAAAGCAGACAGAAAAGCTATGCTGACATCAAGCGGACGAGTGTAGACTTTAAGGTGGGTGAACATGTGTTCGTGAAAGTATCACCGATGAAGGGGGTGATGAGATTTGGAAAGAGAGGGAAGCTAAGTCCCCGCTATCTTGGACCGTTTGAAGTTTTGGGTCGAGTAGGAGAAGTAGCCTACAACATTGGATTGCCACCACAGTTTGATCAGGTACACAATGTATTCCACGTGTCTATGCTCAGGAAGTATCTCAATGACCCTGATCACGTACTGAGCAGCCAATCGTTCGAAATGCATGAAGATATGACCATGATTGAAGAGCCGGTAGAAATTTTAGATCGAAAGGAATAAGTGTTACGGACAAAGGTTATTCCCTTAGTGCTTGTCCGATGGAAGAACCATCCGGTCGAAGAAGCAACGTGGGAACGGGAGGCTGATGTCAAAGAACAATACCCCAATTTGTTCAAGGACACTAGCTAGTTTTCTTTATTATTATGATGGAGTGTGAAATTTTTTTTTTTTGATTATCAAACTATAATGAAAATGAACCAAATAAGTGCATTTACAATTCGAGCATAATAAATTATTTTTGCCTGAACAAATTTGTTCATGGGAGCTAAAATTGTTATGAATAGTATACATGGTCATGCTTGAGTAGTGTTCTAAAATGATATGAGAAACTAGTGAAGATATGATCTTGTGAGAACAAGAACAACGTCGTTTGGCTCGCTCGAGCGATGAATTATACTCGCTCGCGCGAGTCACATGAGATAATAAACATAAGGTTTCTGGCATCGCTAGAGCGAGGGGTAGTGACCGCTCGAGCGAGGTCTATTGGTCGCTCGAGCGAGGATTACCAACCGCTCGAGCGAGGCCATAACATATAAAAGAAAGCGTCCTGGGCTCGCTCGAGCGATAACTAACGACCGCTCGAGTGAGGAGGGACTATATATAGCTGACGGAAAAACAAAACGCCATTTCATCTTCAACCGAGGGGAGTGGAGCCGAGCGAGGGGTTTAGGGCTTGTCATCTTTAATCTTTTCCGTCCGATTCAAGCCAGATTTAGACAATCCAATCCGTTAAGAATATTCTTTTAGGTAAAATCTACCCATTCCCGAATTTTCTATTTTTTTTAAAGCTCTTTAGATACCTAATGGCTTCAAGCCCAAATCCACAACCTAAGAAGCGGATGGCGATTCGGTCGCCGTCGACGCGCAACAAAGCGCCGCAAACTTCACAACCATCACCAAACCCATCCTCCACCCTGATCACACTAGATGATTGGTGGGGGGACAAAATTTTTGAAACCGAATGGGATATACATCCCTCCTGTTTCGGGGACCCGACGTCCACCCAATGGACATCGGACTTCCTCACCAACAACAATCTTAAGACCCTGCTTACGTCGTTCGGGGATCATTATTACCCGAGGCTTGTGAAGTTATTTTATCAAAACCTAAACTTGAACATGGACGAGGACACTATCCTCGTCACAATCGATGGTAATGAACTAATCTTTAGATGTGCCAAAATTTCATCGGTCATGAAATGTCCCCACATCTACACCCCTAGCCCACTTATCCTACCACCTTTTTCTGGGAACGTCGATTTCCCAACGATCATTTCCGATATCACAGGGGGCATGTACACTTCGGGACAATCTATTACTCGATCACAACTACCACCGCATATGTGGCTTCTAGACATCATCTTCAAAAAGAATCTACACCCAACCGGCCATGATCAAGAATGCCGAGATGCGTTTCTGAGGGCCCTACACACTGCATTCCATAATAGGTGAATCAACTCACCTATGATCATCATAAAAGGCATGGCGCATGCCTATAAAAGAAATGTAAAGGGTGCTGTTCCTCCACCCATCAACCGACTACCATATGCTCGGTTGATTTCCCGACTCCTAGACTCACGGAATGGGAAGGGAGGATTTAAGATCCGGGAGGACGAGTTGTTCCTCACCGATAATGTCGTCCCCTATCTCGCCCAAGACTGGAGCCGCAACCTAAAGAGTCTACAAACCAGCGTCAACAAGAAAAGAGACCGTCAAGTCTCCTGACAAACCACGCATCAAGCGCCGGCAGGACCGACCACTCCCTCTACCTCAGTTCCACAGCCCATACCCACTACCGACACTGGCATGATGCGGGAGATCCTTCAGCAAGGGCGGGAGATCAGATTGCATCAGAGGTTCCAGGAGGCACTACTTATCGACCTCATGGGCCAGGCTTACCATGATCATACATGCGGGTGGTGCCATGAAATATGCTATTTTTGGAGCGTCTAGCTCCGGCCCTGCTACGAGGAGCGCCACAGCGGGTACCACGACCATCACGGTGGTCGACGAGGATGAGGATGGCGAGGACTACGAGGATGATGATGGCTCCGGCGATGACGACGACGACTATGAGGAGGATGATGACTAGATAGTCACATTATTTTTGAAAAATAATATGTAATATTTTGTTGAGACATTTTGTGGTGAGGTGGTTCCTGGTCAATGTTTTTTTACAAACTATCGTGACATGAATGTCACAAATTTTGTGGATGATTAACATAGCGATTGAATAAGTGTTGTGAATGATTATTCTTGATTTTATGATCCTTTTCAACTATATGGGAATAAATTGACATGGCCAACGCATGTCGTTGCGAAATGCGACAAACCGTTCAATTACTGTTTTAGATATTCATGGCCTAGTAATAGTAGTAGTACCTGGTTACGAGAATATCGTCGATTTTCGAGGACAAAAATCTTATAAGTTGGGGTGATTGTCACAACCCCAAATTTTTGGGATACGTGCACGTCATGCACTATATACATGTATATGTGTTTCACAAGGAAACCAAAATGAAACCGTAGACACTATGTGTGTATGTGAGAAACACACTAGTATTTCCCTAACTTATAAGTATATAAGTGAAAGAGAGAGGAGAGAAGAGCCCTTGCGTAACTCTATTCTAACCTAAATAGAGAGAAGGAGAATATAGAGAGAAAGAAAAGAAGAGCCTAGTAAAGAACTAGGGTTTCGTTGGGACTTAAATCGGCAGAAGAGTTGGAGAAAAGGCTGGAGGAGGAACCTTGGAGGCCTGCTAGCCTAGTAGAATTTCGAATCTTAAATCAAACTTGCGCGAGACTCATCTTCGGAGGTATGTTAAAGGCATGATAGATGCTTAGGCATGTTTTAAATAATAGGAAGAATGTTGGTTGAATGATTTTAATGATATTAAGGATTGAATGAAGGGAGAAATAGTGTTCACGATCTGATCGAGGAGCAAAAATCATCGCTCCTCGCTCGAGCGGTCTAAAGGGCTCGCTCGAGCGAGGATCAATAGGAAAAAAATATAGCTCTGGGCTCGCTCGAGCGGTCTCCAAAACTAGAGGGAAGATCGCTCGAGCGAGGTCCCCAGTAAAGCTTCAGGCGGCTCGATTTAACCGCTCGAGCGAGGTCAGGTGACCGCTCGAGCGAGGTCAAGTGACCGCTCGAGCGAGGTCTGGTGACCACTCAGTTCTTGAAATTATGGGTACAAGAAACATGGAGGTTGTGCACTCCAATGATTCTAGTAACCTTTCTAAGCATATGCTAAATACATGAAATGTAGGTTTGACCCATGATCTGAAGTGTAAACCTCTACGAGAAGGCGTGCTTTGAAATTCGTCGAGGTAGGGAATATTCTTGAGACATGTGTATTATTCCGTCAAATTCATATATGTAGTGTAATCCAATTAAATAGTCAAATACTGCATGATCATTATAAAAAAGGGTGTGTGAGTGAGTTTCAAACGTGATAGTCTTGAGGTCCCCAGGGGACGAAAAATTATAAAGTAAACATCTGAAGGATGCGATGGAAATCAGGGGCATCCCAGGGATGCAGATGAAAACTAACAGTGAAACGAAAGTAATGTGACAAGGCCTGATGTAATATAATTAGCATAATCACAGTGAATAACTATATGTAGATCACATTCGATATTTTTATTATTTAAGGTTTGATTAGAATACCCCACCGACGTGGCGGGATACCCACGACTGACTCGGCAGGATATCCGTGAGCGGTACGGCGGCAAATCCGTACTTTCATAGCACATCCCAGGGATGTAGATCTAAAAATAGACCCCACCACCTATGAGAAAGGGGCTTGGGCAGTATTCCCAGGGAATACATATAACAACTGTCTAGTTAGACGACGATGGCGGGTATTCCATTGGGGCTCGATGCTATATTGCTCGGGAACTACTTAAGTTAAGATTTAAGAGATTAGGCCAAATTCACAACTAAACCAGTAAGGAGATTAAACAAAACCATGCAAAATAACAGTCGGAATCATTATTTTTATTCCAGTTATTTCAATTGTTGTCCATAAGTGATTACTCGATAATTTTATATTTTTTTTTAAACTGCTGACATATGTGTGAAGGTTAATCTATATGTTCTTTTTGTTTCCCTACGGAGCTAGGATGTAGCTCACCCCCCTTAGACTATACGTCGCAGGTCCAGGACTAGCGGCAGTAGAGATATCTGGAGACACTGATCCAGGGGATTCGGATTACGTGCCCACGGAAGAGTCAGAACCTCCTCCTGAGGAATTCTTCTAGGAAACCCACTGCATACTTTGAGAGTGAGTTGAGAGTATTAGGTACGGCTTGGTATGTCAAGCCTCTTTATTCGAATGTATTTAAATACCGTTTCTTTTGATAAAATGTCTAGGATGAACAGTTATCATCCAATGGATTGGGTAAGTTCTTATGCCCATGAATTGGCATGGGACAAGGACTGCCTTTCGATACCATGAATATTTATGAGAACCTGTTTAGGGTAGCTACGTGTGCCTTAATTACTATATTGGCTTGTATATACCAATGTTTTGTAAAGAACCCAGGGCACGGCCTTGAGGGTCGTGCTGATGGCACAGATTTTGGGGTGCCGAAATTCGGGCTGTCACATAAATTGTGTTTTTTCTTGCAATTATAAGGATGGTTGTGTCATAAATGTAATCTGTGATCTGTTATCTAGTGTTGCAAGTTATAGTTTGATTATTAGGTCTCTTGTGGGTTGCGGTTGCAAACCCCTCTAAATCCCTTGAAAGCAAGGGAGCCCTTGCGTGCAATTTTCGAGGACGAAAGTTCCCAAGGTGGGGAGAATGTAACGCCCTAAAAATTTCAAACTTTCAATAGTGCACCTTGGGAAGTGTGCTCGATTGGTCGCTTATTGGATTGGGTCAAAGTTGACTTGGTTGTTTTGTTTGGTTAACTTAAGTTAGATAGATTATGTGTGAAATGTGGAGCGTGTGTGTAGTAAGAGTTAGATTGTTTTAGTCATATATACCTAGTTAGGTATGTATGCTTTGCACCCAAGAGATGAAAGGGGTTATAAAGAATGTTGAGAATTTATTTCTCATTTAGATTTGGTGGTTGAGAAATTTAGAAGGAAATGAATGAGATGAGTGAGAGTGTGTGAATGAGTATTGAATGCACATGATTAGGAGTGGATCGGAAGGATTTGCTAATTAAAGGCTTCTCATCGAAGTGAGATCGGGGACCTCGAGTTTGTGAAACCCTTGTTGTGACAAGGAGATTTGGATCAAGGGATCCGATCAACTTGAAAGGTTAGCTAGATTATTTTAGTGAAATTATATTGATTATACTGTGAATCTAGATGCTAAGTATGAATAAAATGAGTTTGAAGGAAGTTGGGATGTTGAAGAGGGTGAGTTCTAGAAGTAGGAACTCGACCTGTTCTGGAAATGGGCAAAACCGATCGAACGAAATTAGTGATCGTTCGATCGATTTTGCCAAAGGAGCTGTAGAGCTGTATTTCTGGGGAAATCGTTCGACCAATTTGGAAAACCGTTCGAACGAAATTAGTGATCGTTCGATCGATTTTGTCAAAGGGTGAAACTAGGTGTAAATTTAAGAGAAAATCGATCCAACGAAATAAAACCGTTCGATCGATTTTGGGAATTTGTTTGAATGATTTAAAATCGTTCGATCGATTGTCAAATCGTTTGATCGATTTAAAAATCGTTCGATCGGTTTGGGTTGATTTAGGCTTTTGTTGGGTTTTACTTTATGAATTGTTTATGAACTGTGATTAGCCTTTTAAGCCCCATGTTTTACATCATTTATGATACGTTGCACGTGTTTTGGCCATGCCTAGGTTGAGCCGGACCTTAGGGTGGTTATGGCTAGCTTGGATTGAAGAATCCGTGGATTAAATTGCGTGTGAGGTAGGAAATACTCTGAACATGTACACTTGATTATAAAAGCATATATGTAGTGATGTTATATATATGCATGTGCATTTGAAGCATAGTTATGTGCTTGTGTTTTAAAATATTGAGTTAAGCATGTGAAAGTAAGATATGTGTGTGCGTGTGTACACTAAATAAGAAATCAGTAAGCATAAGAGATGTGACATCCCAGGGATGTATATACTATATGAGCATCTAAATGATGGCTGTGAGTATGTGACATCCCAGGGATATGTAATCAGTGTGAAATCCAGATGATGTGAAATATATGAATGAGACTCGAACAAGCTTTGAATTACAATGTTTAGCACAATTACACAATGAATAACTATATGTAATTACACAGTTGATTTAAGGTTCGGAGAATACCACCGGACACAAGCGGTATACCCGGCGATGATTTCGGCAGGATATCCTTGACCTGTATATAGCTCGGGGATTATTTAAGTTACTTGATTTAAGTCATGAGACCAGTCTTTTTGCATATTGTGAATAAGTTGAGAATAAGATAACATGTGTAGTGTGACTGATGCATTTAATTTATTCCTTCAGTAAATTAAATTGTCTTCTAACTTCTTTCTAATGATGAAACTATATTTTGCTTATGTCATAGAATATGTGTGAGTAAGTTAGCCTTACATGTTCAGACATCTTTTCCTATTGAGCTAGGCTGTAGCTCACCCTTTCGACTATACTTCACAGATTCTGAGATTACGGCTGCTTCTGGAGATGTTGATCCCTCGAGGATACGGATTACATTCCTGTGGAGGAGTCGGAGCCTCCTCCTAAGGAGTTATTTTAAAAGACCCTTTGCATACTTTGATATTTATTTTTGAGAGAGTGAATGTATGGCCTTGTATGTCCAGCCTTATTTTTTGGGATAATGTAATTATACGATATATTCTTTTGATGAACCATCTGGAGTGACAATTGATCCATTACCGATGGTTCAGGTTGGTTCTTTTGCTCATGCAGTGGGATGGGATTAGAACTCTCTTTTGCCTTACATGCATTTTATATTATCTTATAGAACTGGAGATTAATTTCAGTGTCAGTTTCTTTTGCACATACTTTACTTTGTGTTATGTGGATATACCAAGTGTTCCGCGTATGTATATGAGGCATGACATCAAGGGTCGTGCCGATGGCACGGGTTTCGCAGTGCCAAAATCTAGGCTGTCACACGCTTTATCACTTTTTCTTTCTGTCTCTTTTGAAAGAATCGTAAATTATGATTTTTGAACTTTCAGTAGCGGCAAATCATCTTTTTCGCTCAATCATTTTTCTTATTGCTTTTTAAGTTCATTTTGATAAAGATTAATACTTAGGCTCTAATTTGCTGCTTATCTCTAATATCTATAAATCAGTAACTCGTTAGTAGCAAACTATGGCCTAGCATCACTAAGTTAAGGGTGATAAAATAGTAAATTATGTGACAGATCACACCCCCAAACTTAAGTTTTGCTAGTCCCTAGCAAATAAGGAAACATAGAATATTCTAAACTATAAATTTAAATGCCCCTTTCATAGGGAGCACGATTGCATTTAGCGGATGCAACAAGCTTAAAAACCCCTAGGCGATCCCTAGTGGAGGAGTTGTAGTCTTCTGAAGGTTTTCATTAAAATTACCTACAAACTTCAAATATTTTTCAAAACTTAAAACTCAAAATATAAACTAATTTTTGTATACTACAAATCATTCAGTTAGTCATTATCTATTCATTATTTTCAAATATTTTAAATCTTTTATCCTTAACTTTCCATCATCGCAATTATCCTTGATCAGAACTTAATAATTTTAATTCTTGTATAACATGAAGTGTGTGCATATCAGTGAAAAGTTTATTCATCATAGATTTTTATAAACTGCAGTTTTTAAAAAATAATTTCATCCAAACTCTCACTTATTGGCATACTCTAAAAAATAATCAAAATTTTGGGTTCTCATAATATGATATGTTCGTGAAATTCAAAAGGCAATCAACTAAAAATATAAATATCATGGAAAGGATAATCAATTTTTTCATATAATTTCTTTATTTATTCATAGTATCTATCTCTATATCTCTACTAGACTCATATTTTTATAAATCGTAAATGACAAAGGTCTTTCCTTCAACTTGTAATGGGGCTTTGGGTTTTTAGAAGGTTTTGAAAAAAAGATAAAGTGGGTTCAAAGTCATTTCCAAGAGTTTAGCTCTTCCTTCTCTTCTTCTTCTATTATTCAGCTTCAGTAAGTATCCTTATTTTGGATAACTTCTTCCTATTTCTTTTTTTTATAAATCTCATTTTTGTTCTTGGAAGCTATTTTCTTCTCTTTTCACAAAATCGTCTTTTACGGTTTTTCACTCTTTTTCTTTTCTTTTCCTATATTTTCATATATTTCTATTTCTTTTTTAGTTGTATCCTTTTTAGCAGATCCCTTATCTGTTAACTCATACTCCTTTCACTCCCTCTACTTTTTTTACATTCTAAACTCTCAAATATTGTAAGGGTTAAGGATAGGAAGTTTTGGGCAATACATACGATTAAGGAATTATAAAATTTGGTACAAAAAAATTTAGCCTTTAGGCTTCTAATATGGGTTCACATGATACAATGTTCCGGGATTTTAGCTTTTTGGATTTGGCTAGAAAAAAGATGGCTTTTGATCATTTTCACGATTTACTAATATGGACGTCTTATTGCTTTGATATACTTAATAGACAGTTCTAAACAAATAAATTATCATAATCATAGAATATATTGATTCTAAATTCAGCATTATGAGATTTCAAATCGTAGAGAAGTTCAAGGAATAAAGCATGAATAAAAATAGTCTCTCTTCTCAGAATAAAAAGGAAATAGGCTCTATAGCTCACTAGGTATATAATTTTGAAACTATAATCTAAAATAATTGCAGTTCAGATCAATCGTATAGTTTCGAACATTCTCTGATGCAGTGTTCTAAAGATGCTTTACTTTGAATTATAACTATCTTTATTTTAATTTTTGAACTACTATTATGATGGGTTGCTAAGAATTTCAGATTTTTCATATTTGTATCATAATTTGCATATAATGATTAACTTATCATATTAAAAATTTTAAAAAATTTTTATGAAAAAGGAAACTAAATTAAACTATACAAAGGTGGTGTAACCCCTCCAAACTTAAATAGGGCAATGTCCTCATTATGTAAAATAGGGGACATATAGAAAAAGATTACCTTATTTTACTAGTAGGTTAGTTATCGGGTGTATAATCTGCAAAAAGAATAAAAAAAAAAAACTCTTCCCCCAAACTTAGGAGAAAAATACTTCCGATTTAAAAGTTAAATGTTAGATGTTAGTAGCAAAAATAAAAGAAAGACAGTAAAAAAACTTTTCGTATATATGAACTAATTACATAAATGTGGAAAGAAAACTAACTACATGAAAAAGTATTCCTAGGAAAAATCTAGACGCACACTAAACTAAGACTCTAGCAGCAACGTTAATAAATCCATATGTCCGTTCGAGAATATAATATTGTATAATAGGAAGAATCTTACGACTGATCATATTTTACCACGATTTAAATTGAAACATACTTGCTGGGAAGAAATTTTCTAACTAAAGCAAAATAAAAGAGTTAGTTCACATATTTTACAGGATTTTGCTACAGGTGAGTCGGTAGCTCGACGATGCCCATGAGTATATCAAACATACTCAGGGTCTTCCAGTGATATAATGATCACTGACCCTTCTTCGGCGAGAAAGAAAAAATTCCAGGGTTCCATATCCTCGTTTGAGAATTAAGAGGGGAGACATGAATAAAATATGTGCACTCCTCTAATTTTTTTAGATTTTTATAAAACGGTGATGGTGTGCCGAAAGTATTAAAAAAGGGTAACCTCGGTCTATATGGTAATTTAGTCACAATATTAGGCACGCTATCTTTGTTATCTTTTTGAGGTCTATTTTTCATTTTTATTATTTTTAGTTTTTCTGGTGGGAAAACAACCTCTTTAATTTTAGGCTCACTATCCTTAGTCTCGGGGACGACTCCAAACATAGGTATCTCCACCTTGTTATCAACAGTCTCACCACTTCTTAAAGGCTGAACAATTTGAAGCTATTTTACGGGAATGAATGTAACTCCCAAAAAACCTTTCCCTCCCGGGTTACTCACTGGTCGTAACTGTAACTGGTTGCTCTCTCGTTCCTCCACTTGTGTAGCTAGCCGACCAACATGGGCTTCTAGTTTCGTAATGGATTGTGTGTGAATGTAAAACGTGAGAGAATTGGGCAAGCCGAGATAAATCCTTAGAATGTTGATGTCACTGTTGTTGTAAATCCCTAAGGATTTCAACAATTATATCATCAAATCCGCAGCTCTGAGGACTGAATTGTTGATCATATGACTGATATGGCCTCATGGGTGGTAGGTAGGTCTGTTGGAAGTTTAGGTCCACGCGATATCTTGGATGACCAACAAATAATCCTTGTTGCTGGCCTCTAGTGGCACCATCAGTAATTCGAGGATGACTTTCCCACTGTGGGTTGCACGCATTACCGTAGTCAATCTGCTGGAACACGTACGCCCATTCCCAGTCTATCATCTTTGGGAATAGTGGGGCGGCATGGCAATTAAAAACTCTAAATATTTATAAATTTGGAACGAGTGTTGTGTATAAACCAAAAGAATATAATATATATATATATATATATATTTTATATTCTTATTTATTATTTATTTATTTAGTTTATTATTTTTAATTTTATTAGAGTTTTGCCGAAAATAGTAACTTTCATAAATATGCCAAAATAAAAATACATAATAAAATAAGTATTCTAAAAAAAAATTGGACCAAATCTGGTTTAGAATCACCTCTTAAACATAGAAGGAAATATTACAAAAAAAAGGAAGAAATAACAAAAAAGGGGGATTTGGAAGGGTAATTAGTGGATTTTTTTCTCGAGAGAAATTCTACAAAACATAGCCACGATCTACGCGTCGTAGAGAGCTTTCCGAAATGGGGTAATTTGCGCGATTCCGACACCTGTTGCCAAAGTTATGGCAAAAATACCGGCACGCACCCAAAACCACCCCAATTAGGAAAAGATCTCAAAAGACAGTTCTAACCCCATGCCACTACATGAGCAGAAGAACCGACTCGATCCATCGGGGATATAATAAGGTCACCCCAGATGGTTCGCCAAAAGAACATATCAGTGTAAAATTATATTTTTCTCAAAAGGGCTTGACATACCAAGCCGTACAATCATGCTCTCAAAATGAATCAAAGTACGCAGGGGTCTCTAGAAGAAGTCCTCAGGAGGGGGCTCCAAATCCTCTCCAGGTATGTAATCTGAATCCTCCAGGTCTACGCCTTCAAAAGCAATAGCAGCAGCAAGCACGGGAAACAACTAAATGAGCTTATAAGTTAATCTCTCAAATATATTCCATGATATTTAGCAGTATGATGTATCAATGAATTAACTGGAAAACAATTTAAATGACTAAAAAGATGCACTATAGGTTACTGTTACTTTACATGTTTCATTTATTCTCATTCTGCTCATATAAGACAATGATTCGGCCTAAGGACTTAAATAATAACTTAAATATTCCCCAACTTTGGGCGCCCGATGAAATACCCTCCATCGTCGTCTAATCAGACCATTTTCATATCCCTTTTCATTCATTCAATACTACTCAGATCCCTTTCTCATAGGCGACGGATTCTCAATATAACTACATCCCTGGGATGTCCAACTAGTATACGGATTGGCCGCCGTATCGATCACGGATATCCTGCCGAGTCAATCGTGAGTATCCCGCCACGTCGGTGGGGTATTCTCCAAACCTTAAATATCATAGTGTACTACATATAGTTATTCACTATGTGATTGTACTAATTATAGTAGATTAGGCCTCATCAATCTCATTCACTTTGCTTTACATTTTCTCATACATCCCTGGGATGTTCAACTCAATGCATCACATAGATGCCTTTATCACATTCACATCCCGTGGGGACGTCACATGCTCATTTTAGTTTACCTTATATTCACACACACACACACACTTAGTATTCACATTTTATATGCACAATTACTCATTTCTATATCACTACATACATGCTCTTACTATTAAAATACATGTTCAAGGTGTTCCCTACCTTACGTGTTTGAATTTCCAAGCATCAAGGTCAAATGCTGTTCCCCTTGCTTGCGCTCACTCACACAACCTATGGTATACCATAGCACAAGTACAACATCAAGAAAGATACAGTAAAGAAGGTACAAGACCCTCCTTGAACCTCAAAGTCTAAAACAAAAGCTAACAGAAACTGTCCAAATCGATTGATTGATCTCTAAAATCAATCAATCGAACTCCCAAAATCGATTAATAGAAATTCTAAAATTGATTGATCGATTTCTCAAATCGATCAATCGGTTTTCTCAAGCTTTGTTTTTCCAGTCAGTAGGAGTGCTCAGACGATTAATCGATTTAAAAACAATTAATCAAATTTCTAAAATCGATTGATCAATTTAAAATCGATCAATCGATTTCGGGCATTTTTGTTCAGCTAACTTCTAGCTCAAAATTGATTGATCGATTTTCCAAATTGATCAATCAGTTTGGTCAGAAACCCAGCTGTTTGTGGGCATTTCTTCCAGCTTTCTTCCTTATCATTTTCCATTCTTTTTCTATATTTTTAATTCGACATTTAGCCAATCCATCCTAGAGCTAATGCACAACGACACATTCATTTAAAATCCAATAAAAACTCACCTCAAATCAACCCTTGTTGAAATGAATGGTTTGGCTCAAAGGCTAGGGCTCCTAGTTTCGACTCCAATGAGTTTCTACGCGTCGGATCCAGAGTAATTGCTCAACCCTTCTTAAATTCTCAAACCACACAACTCCTTTTGCATTTACTCCACCTCTTACTCTCTCTCTCTTTCTTCTTAACTCTCTACCAACCAAACTAAAAGTGAAATGAATTCTCTTAGTTGTTTAAACCTTTTAACTCATCTTTAGCTTTGGTGTAAAGCGCTTATACCAATAACAAGTATATATGACCCTCAAAGATAAATTATAAGCTCCCTCTCACCAGTACATTCACATATGAATTAATTAAATCTAATTCATTAAATTGACTTCTACTTGGTCAAACCTACGACCAGTCAGGCAAGCATCCCGAGGTCACTGTTCAATGCCCAAATTTTTGGGACGTTACATTCTCCCCACCTTGGGAATTTTCGTCCTCAAAAATGTCCTCAAGGCGTCCATATGGAATACCTACACACAGTAATAGAGGCGGTGTCATTGAAAGCAAATACCCCACACCCTGCATCAAAACTAACTACATTGTGTAACAGTTAGTGCACATTCTGGATGAAAAGTAATTGCATTTGCAACTATACCAAATGAGTAAATTTAAAAAAAAACAATGGCATTCACGCCAGATAGTTCGATACATAGTATTTTTCAAAAGAATTAAAACCCCCAAGTAATTACAATGCCCCAAAATGAATTACAATCCAAAAAGTTTATTACAACACAAAAAGATGCCATAATCCCATGATCACGCTGTCCCATCCCCGACTGATCCACCCTATCCTGCTCGTGAGTACCGGAACCCGATGCACCAGGAGTCCATGTCCTCGCCATCGCGATGCACTGCTAGTAATTAGTCAGATACATGTCTTGCGTAAATGCGGTGAGCAAAGGCCTCGTGGAATCTCGATGCGTGGTCCCATCTGTCTTGGTCACCTCCATCTGTTCTTTGAGTACTCCGACATCTTCTCCGCCATGAGGGCGAGAACGTCGTCAATGGTACTCGCCCCGAGAGCCTGGGATGCTCGTCTCCGGTGTGAGCGGATCAGAGCTGTAGGTGTGGATTGCAAAGGACCAGTAGGTGACACTGACGGATGCTCCTCGAGTAATACTAGGTCATGAGGCTGCTCTCCCTCTGCGTGGTCTTATGGAGGCACAACAGGCCACTCCCCCTCTGCTGGTGGGTCCTACTTTGGTGGTGGTATGTCGTCAACCTGGGCAGGTGCTGGCCCCCAAACTGGTAGAGTCTTTGCTAACATCCGATAACTATGGCCCCACGAAGCGATGGAGTAATACTTCACGTGGTCGGTGGCCTTCCGCTCAGTAGGAGAAATGACATACTCTAGGGTGACAGAGTAGCATTCCAGCATACTTGAGATAAGTCGAGCATAAGGCATACGCTCCTTGGGTCTCAAAGGCCCTTTCATCATTTTCCCCTTTATATAAATCATACCCTCAATGACTAATTTCGTAGCGTCAAACCAACGGTTGTGGTATGCCGCATATAAGGCCCGTTGGACCAACTCTACCCTCTCGGTGTTGTGACACATAGGGTATAGATTACACTTGATTATTGAATCAAGCATCCACATGTAAGGAGGTAAGTCTATCCTCCGTATGGATTTGCCGGATCCCCTGTTTCCCCTCGTTAGTTCAGTCATAATTTCTTCAAAAGCAATGTCATTATCGAATGGTGGGAAAAGGGTGGTCTAGCATACGTGGTTGAGATAACACTCTAAGGATTCATGGACATGCGTCGGGTGAACAGGTAGTGACGACCATCAATCTCGGTCGTGACGGTGTCGTCCACTCGACCTGCCTTTAGGTTTTCATAAAATAACCTCACGAGTCAAGGATAAAAATACTCGTGCAAAGGTTTCAAAAGGTTACCGAGACCCGCTTTAAGAAGGTATTGTCAAGCCCATTTGGTTTCACCCTCAACATCGGTATCAGTAAACAATGTCGGGTCGATAATATACTCATTTTCAAATTCTTTTGACACCCACCATTCATTTAGTTGGAGCAAATTTCTAGGTGGTGGGGGTGGTGGAGACGCTTCGTGTGATCACGCGTCCGTCGAGTAAGAAGAATCTGATCCAGATGGTGATGATGATGGTGAAGGTGTAGGAGGTGGTGGCACGACATTCTTACGTCGAACCGGTAGCTTGCTTAGAAGCTAACCATGTTTTAGGTGGCATTATGGGCTTAGCTAAGAAAATCCAAAAATCTAGGGCTGTGATAACTCAAATTGAAAGGAAAAATGAAGAACTAGGGTTTATCGTGTGTGTTCAATCCGAATAGCTAGGGCTTTGATCCAAAATCGATCCGCAAAAGCTTCAAATCCTAGCTGGTATGGGAGCTAAATGAGGAAAAGAAATGGTGCCCAAAGAAGAAAGCAAATTGAAATTCGAATGGGAAGAAAATATCCGAAAACTATTATATATAGGCAAAAATCTATTGATCAATTTCAAAAATCGATTGATCAATTTTTACAACTTAATACTAGTCTCACGAAATTGATTAATTGATTTCAAAAATCGATTAATCGATTTTCAAAATCGATTAATCGAATTGAACTCGATTAATCAAAATTTAAGGCTTTTCAATTTCCAAGTTTTGCATCTCACTGACGTGTGCCAGTCGTTCAATCGAACGAAATTGATTAATCGGTTTTGATAGATAGTTCAAAATTTTTTCTGCTTTTTATTTCCCTTGACTTCTTTCGATTTCCTTGCCAGTGTGCTTTTGGCCTTGTGGGGCACACATTTATCATTGTTTCCATGATGCGATCATCATTACGTCGTACATTTGGATCGCACTATGGTGCAATTTGAACTCACATCCGTTCCATTCATTCGTTAAATAGGTTGAGATATACATGCAACACTTGATTACATTAACGGTTCAAATTCAAAGGCATACATGCAAAGTTACAATTTGGCTCTCAATTCTCAGTAAGAAAATTCGGGTATTGCTCTCTCACATCCGCCTCTCGTTCCCACGTAGCTTCTTCGACCGAATGATTCTTCTATCGCAAAGCACTAAAGGAATCACTTTCGTGCGTAACACTTGCTCCTTGCAATTCAATATCTTTGTCGGTTCCTCTATCATGCTCATATCTTCATGCATTTCCATAGGTTGACCTCCCAAGATATGGGAAGGGTCATTCACATATTTCCTGAGCATAGATATGTGGATAACATTATGTACCCAATCGAATCGTTGTGGTAATCCAACACGATATGCCACCTCGCCTACACGACCCAAAACCTCAAAGGGTCCAAGGTAACCGGGACTCAATTTGCCTCTCTTTCCAAATCTCATAACGCCTTTCATAGGCAACACTTTCACAAACACATGCCCGTCAATGGTGTAGTCTTCACTCGTTCTCTTAATATCGGCGTAGCTTTTCTGCCTACTCTGGGCCAACTTAAGTCTTTCTCTAATCATACGAACAACGATCGCGTTGTCCTCTAGCAACTCCGGTCCCAAAATAAACTTTTCACCACTTTCTTCCCAATTGATAGGTGATCTACATCGCCTTCCATAAAGAGCTTCGTACGTTGCCATCCCAACGCTCATTTGGAAGCTATTATTATATGCAAATTTGATCAACGATAGGTGTTGATCCCATGATCCCTGTAGTTCAAGCATACACACTATGAGCATGTCCTCTATCACTTGGTTTACCTGTTCCGTTTGCCCATCGGTCTGCGAATGGAAAGCTGAATTGAAGTCTAATCGTATTCCCATGCCTTCCTAAAACTTCTTTTAAAACTTTGAAGTGTATAACGGGTCACGATCAGAGACAATGCTACTAGGAATCCCATGCAGACGTACGATCTCCTTCATATACAACTCCGTGAGTCATCCTGCTGTGTACATCATGTTATAAGGCAAGAAGTGTGCTGACTTGGTTAGTCAGTCTACAACTACCCAAATGCCATTGTATTTCTTTGCTGTACGCGGTAGTCCAATGATGAAGTCCATGGAGATTGAGTCCCATTTCAACTCTGGTATGGGTAGAGGCTGTAATAACCTAGCAGGATGTCTATGATCGACTTTTACCTACTAACACGTCAAACACCGTGACACGTACTTGGCCACGTCTTGCTTCAAGCCTCTCCACCAGTAATTCTTCCTAAAGTCTTGATACATTTTTATGCTACCAGGGTGGATAGCATACTTCAACTTGTGTGCTTCATCAAGGATAGTTTGCTGCAAATCAACATCATCTGGAATACAAAGACGGCTCTTGAACACTAAGGAACCATCTTCTTTCACTGAAAAATCTGGTTTGATGCCTTCAATCACATCTTAACGAATCGTGGTTAACTCTGAGTCTCTCATATGTAGCTCGTGGATATGCTCAAAGATCATAGGTCTCACTGATATGTTAGTCAGAAAGGCTCCTGTAGCTTGCACCTCAATATTTGCGTCATATAATGACAGATCTTCTAACAGTTTCCATCTGTGCATCCCCATGATCAGATTAGCCAATTGAGTTGAACCCTTCTGACTCAAGGCGTCGGCAACTACATTATCCTTGCCTAGATGGTATTGTATGGAGCAGTCATAGTCCTTGAGAAACTCCATCCATCTACGCTGCCTCATATTCAACTCTTTTTGTGTGAACAGGTACCTGAGGCTCTTATGGTCGGTAAAAATTTCAAAGGTCTGACCGTACAGATAGTGTCTCCAAATCTTCAATGCAAATATGACCACTGCTAGTTCCAAGTCATGTGTTGGATAGTTTTTCATGCTCTGTCAACTGTCTTGACTCGTATGCTATAACCTTCTTATGTTGGTTGAGCACGCAGCCCAAACCATTATACGAAGCATCACTGTATACCGCGAATCCTCCATTGCCTGAAGGAATTTCTAACACTGGAGCTGAAGTGAGTCTCGTCTTAAGTTCTTTAAAACACTTTTCAACGCTTCGCTCCACTCAAATCTTGCATCCTTCCGTGTATGTCTCGTAAGAGGTCCCAATATTTTTAAAAATCCCTCTACAAAACATTAATAGTAGCCAGCTAGACCAAGGAAACTATGGATGTCGGTTACCGTCTTTGGTTGTTCCCAGTTTACCACTGCTTCAATCTTTGCCGGGTCTACTGTGACACCTTCCTTTGAGACCACATGTCCCAAAAAGCTAACTTCTTTCAACCAAAACTCAGACTTACTGAGTTTGGCATATAATTGGTGTTCATGTGGAGTTTGTAGAGCAACTCTCAAGTATTCTTCATGCTCCTTCTTCGATTTGGAATATATCAGGATGTCGTCAATAAATACTACGACGCTAGAGTCCAGGTGTGGTTTAAGCACCCGATTCATCAAATCCATGAATGATGCCGGTGCATTTGTCAAACTAAATGACATCACTAAGAACTCATAGTGTTCGTACAGTGTCCTGAATGCTGTCTTTTAGATGTCCTCTGCCTTGACTCTCAGCTGATGGTATCTAGATCTTAGATCGATCTTGGAAAAATACCTTCCTCCTTATAGCTAATCGAATAAGTCATCAATTCTAGGCAACAAATATCAATTATGGATAGTTAGTTTGTTTAACTGGTGATAGTCAATGCACAATCGCATGACCCATCCTTCTCCTTTACAAACAAGATCGGTACTCCCCATGGAGACATGCTCGGTCTCACAAACCCCTTATCTATCAGTTCTTGTAACTGCACCTTTAATTCCTTCAACTCAACAGGAGCCATCCTATATGGTGCTTTAGAAATAGGCTCCGTTTTAGGTGCTAAGTCGATAGCAAACTCCACCTCTCTATCTGGAGGTAATCCTTGCAATTCCTCTGAAAATACATCTTCAAACTCTCGTACAATTGCGATCTCTTAGGTGATATTCTGCCCTTCCTTATTTCCTTTAAGAATGCCAAGTAACCACTGCACCCTTTTCTTATTAAACGCTCGGTCCTGACTGCAGAGATAAGTGGCATAAACGCTGATCTCTCTCCTCGAAATCAGAATAATCTCCTCATATTAGGTTGGAAGATGATAACCTTGTTCTTGCAATTTATCGTCGTGCAGTGCTGTGACAACCAATCCATGCCAAGGATTACGTTGAATCCTTGCATGTCTAATAAAATAAAATTTGCCGATAGTTTAAAGTCATCTCCATCCCTGATGGTCACTATCAGTTATTTACAAACCCTCTCCGTATCGACCGATTTCCCAATCGGGATCGATACCGCTAAGACGAAATATAACGTCTCCGGGTTGACCTTCATCTTCTTTGCGAAATAGGGAGTAGTAAATGAGTAGGTAGACCTCGAGTCCACCAACACTCTAGCCTCATAAGCTACATCACTTCCCCTTCCGTATAATTGTAAGGTACCTATATAATATATTTACATATACATAACACCCTATATATATCAAAATTTATGGAAAAGAATCAATCTATTCTACTTCCTACATGAATGCACCTTCTCTATCTAAAACTTTTAAGAATTGAAATTCTTTATTTAAAAGAAATCTCACCTTAGATCATGTCGGTGGTATTGAGTGCTTCCTAAGCCGTAACTGCATAGGCTCTTCCCTGTATGACCAATTTCCTCGCTTGTAGCGGTCGTGGCATTGAAACAGAAGTCATCCTCTCCTTAGCCATCTCAGGGTAATCTCAGATGATGTGGCCCACCTTTCCACATTTATAACAACCCCGAGTACCTCTCCTGCAGTCTGCCATCTTATGATTCTTGCAACACTTGGCACAAGTTTTTACTGTAGTCGACGCTGCTCGTGAGAAACCCTGTGTAATTGCTGCTCCTATAGTGGAAGCAGGGCTCTCATATATGATCGACCTCCCCGACATAAGCACTGGTAATCTCTGATAGTTCGTCTGCTGTGCCGGTCTCACATACCCCATTTGGAATGGTTGCCTCTGAATAGGCGCTATGAATCTTGGCTTTTTGTTCACCGGCTTGTAGTTCCTAATCGTATTCTGATCTGTTCTCCCTCTCCCTTGCTAATCTATCCTTCTATATTTATCATCATCTTCTTCCTCAATGACGAAGGCGCTGCTCATGTCCTCTCCATAGGTCTTCAACTCAAATGCCGCTACTCCTCTAATGTTCGGCCTCAAGTCCCATTGAAATCTCTTTGCTTTCATCAAGTTGGAAATCACATAATCAGGAGTAAAACGAGCAAGCCTCATAAACTCCACTCCGTATTCCCTTACCGACATCCTTCCCTGTATGAGTTGAAGAAATTTTACTTCCATCTGATTTCGTACAATTTCAGGGAAGTATTGTTTGTTAAATTCTTCCACAAACTCATCCCCCGTCCAGGGTAATCCTAGGGTCTCTTGAGCCCTAGTCCTAGAAACGGACTTTCACCAAGGGCCTGCCTCCCCATCAAGCATGTAAGCTTCCCATCTGACGCTCTTGTCCTCCGTGCATGTGAGCACACTAAAAACCTTTTCCATCTCACTCAACCAATTCTCCACAGCTATTGGCTCAGCTTGCCCTGAAAAGTTAGGAGGACGTATCCTCCTAAACTCCGTAAATGCTGAGGGCACTGGCTGCGTAGGACCTACTGGAGGTGTAGGTGGCTGATGCTGCTCAGGGGTGTTGTGATCTGCCAAGGATGCTGCTTGTTGAGCCATGGTGGCTGCCATAGTTTCCATAGTATGTATCATTCACTGACACTCTTCCTGATCTTGGCCCTCTTGGCCACCACTTCCTGAAGCCCCTATGCTTCCCATCGACACTCTATTCGTAGCCGAGATGAAATAATCTCCACTACGTAAGTTTCTATCGTGACCGCCCTTAAGTCGACCTCTTCCTCTAGAAGACATAACGGCCTGCACATGAAACTAAAGTTTCATTAACAGAAGTCCCTATGCTCTAACAAAACAAGAATTGTCTGAATTTCTAGAAGAAACTGCTTTGATACCAACTGTGACAACCCGGATTTTGACTCCATGAAACCCATGCCATCAGCACGACCCTCAATGCCGTGCCCCATAATCCTACATGGAACATTGGTATAGCCAAGCAACAACGAAGTAAATAAAGCATAAGAACTGAATTGAACTAAATCGCCATGCATTAATGATATATTATAGTAAGAGCTCAAAACACAGTTCTAACCCCATGCCATTGCATGAGCAGAAGAGCTGACCCGAACCATCGGTGATATAACAAGGTCACCCCAGATGGTTCGCCAAAAGAACATACTAGTGTAAAATTACATTTTTCTCAAAAGGGCTTGACATACCAAGCTGTACAATCACGCCCTCAAAATGAATCAGAGTACGTAGCTGTTACGGCCCGGATTTTCCCAACCTAAAATTTGGAGAATTTTTTTTTTTTTTATATATATTTTTTTAACTTTACACCAAAACCAAATGAGAAAATTCGGACCGCCAAATCGTAGATCACAATCTGATACAGAACACTTGGCACATCCATATGCAGACGGAAATCAAAGCAAGGTTATATAAGTATCATGAACAAAACTCCAATTCTAATATCTAATATGTACTGAACTAAACAAACGCCAGTGATGACTAACCATCACCAATAGTAGTGTACCATGCATGTATAATAGCATGGACGTACCAACCTCGAACTTTCCAAGATCCACGATGCACTAAATCTACGATCCCAAAACAGAGTACAAATCCTTGTGCGGAAGCTCCTTTTTCTTCAAGTATGTAGTCTGGCCCTCCTCAAAGCTACACCTGTGACGTATAGTCGGGGTGAGCTAACATCCAAGCTCAATGGAGAAAACTAATACCAATATACATCTCATCACATGCATAGATTCAAAGACAAGATCAAAATATTTTCTTATCAAGGCTATTTCAAAGGCATTTCTTATCAAAATTGAAACGAGTTCAAAGGCATTTTCTTAGCCAAATGCAAAACTAATTTCAAAGGCAAACTGATTTCGAAGATGTTTGCTTATCAAACCCGAAGCTGATTTCAAAGACATTTTCTTAATAAAATTGAAACTGGCTAATCTCTTATCAGAAGCATATTTCTAATTTTCGATTCTTGAGTTTGAATCACATTCATTTACATGTCTTACATATTCTTACCTGACTTACCCACATGTCTTACATATTCTTACTTTGCTTACATATATGTTTTATACATTCTTACTTGGCTTACTCACACATCGTACCCAGTCCTTACTTATCTTACTTACAAGTCTTGCACATTCTTACTTAGCTTACTTATATGTTTCACACTTTCTTACTTCGCTTACACAATTCGATTCACGGATATCCCGCCGTGCCGGTTCGATTCACGAAGCGTATCGTGTCGATTCAAACACTCACTTGCATAGCTTACACATTGTCACATAGTTTATACAATTCGATTCACGGATATCCCGCCGTGCCGGTTCGATTCACGAAGACTGCCGTACCAGTTCGATTCACGGTTAGCCGCCGTGCTGGTTCGATTCACGGATATCCCGCCGTGCCGGTTCGATTCATGGGTTTAACCGCCATGCCGGTTCGATTCATGATTAGCAGCCGTGCTGATTCGATTCACGGATATCCTGCCGTACCGGTTTGATTCATGGGTTTAATCGCCATGCCGGTTCGATTCACGGTTAGCCGCCGTGCCGGTTCGATTCCGCCCTAGCGGCCCACAAGGTATCATATAATCCGCCCATAGCGGTCCACACATGCACATATAATCCGCCCATAGCGGTCTACGATGTTATATAATCCGCCCTTAGCGGTCCACAACACACTTATAATCCGCCCATAGCGGTCCACTTAAAATTTTCTTAACTTATGGTTCGATTTGGATTCAATTCAAAGTTCACATTTGCTTCCTTCAAATTTAACTTCTGGGTTCGATTCAAAACTTACAAAACACGCATACGATGTTCAAGACTGAAATTCCTTACATGATTTTCGAAGGCTATATAAAAGGTTCAAAACAATGATCATTGCTTGATTCGATACGTCAATAATTTTCAAAACAACCACTATGTCAAAGATTCGATAATTCAAAGCTTTCGAGCATTTCAAACAATCAAAATATTCAATCAAATATTAGAGTTCAAAGATCTAAAGGTTCCATTGCAAGGAGTTCAAATACTAATTCATTTTAAAACAAAACTTATCATCTTTCATTCGATCATATCAAGCATCTATAAAATTAAATCAAAATGCAATTGTGTACGAAATTTTCCCCACCTTAACCTCGAAACTGCGCAAAGCCAAGCAATGCCCTATCGATGGCTTTTCTCCCTTAATATACATCACAAATATATGATGATGTATCAAGGATCAACACTAATCACTAATAATTTAGACTATTTAAGTGTTTTAAAAAAAAATCGAGTCGGAACGGGCAAGTTGGCGCCAACATAGAAATTGATGTAACCTTCCTCCTAACTTTTGACCTTTAAAAATTTAGATTCATAAGTTGTTCAAAACACACAAGTTGTAGAACTTTTTGTTATCTTTCCAACGCCTTAAGAATTGTATCAATCGGAGGTCGGAATAGAAAGTTATGGTCAAAATACCAAAGCAGTACTGGCAACTCAGACAAAATCGACTAATCGATTTTCCAAAGTCGATTGATCGATTTTCTCTCGATTGATCGATTTTCAAAGAGCCAAAAATCTTATTCACTATTTGAGGCCAGTCGATTAATCGACCCAATTTCGATTAATCGAAATTCAAAAATCGATTAATCGATTTTACTCGATTAATCGGTTTCGTTTCTCGACAAAAATCAGAAATTTACCTAACGTATTACTAAATGTTGACCTTTAAACCGATTGATTCACAAGTTAGTCAATTCATGAAAGTTGTAGGTCTTGCTGTCCTCTTTCCAATGCAACAAGAATCATGTCAATCTGAATTCGGCACAAAAACTTATGACCGAAATACTACGATAGTGTCAGTAAGCCCAGGCAAACTCGATTAATCGATTTTCAAAATCGATCAATCGAATTTCAAAATCGATTAATCGAAATTCTCTTTGATTAATCGATTTCGTGAAGTTCCTCTTGAATTTCTCTCTTGTCAAAAATTGATTAATCGATTTTG
Organism: Chloranthus sessilifolius; assembly: GCA_021018995.1. Lineage (NCBI taxonomy): Eukaryota > Viridiplantae > Streptophyta > Magnoliopsida > Chloranthales > Chloranthaceae > Chloranthus > Chloranthus sessilifolius. The sequence goes on along the minus strand of CM037592.1, from coordinate 72,355,839 downwards.
GCTGTTTCTGAGCACTTCTCGGGTTTGAACCTTGAAACCCATTTTTTTTCATCAAAATTCAATCCTTTTGATCCTAATCTTTTGCACACATCTAAGCAACATATATTTAATTAAATACATGGAAGAATTGCATTATTTACCTCTTTAAATCGGTGATCTACTCGTAGATCGGATCGTCTTCTTCGTTAGATAAATAGGGTTTCCAAACCCACCTCGATCATCTCCGAGCTTCACGATCACACCCAAGCCCACGAAATCGATGGTAATCCTTACACACACACTTCACATAACTCACACTATGATTTGTGGATCAAAACTCATGATCTCTTCGCAAGAAGAGGGTTTCAAAACCCCCAAACGGCTCCAAAACCCACAAAAGCAAAACCAAAAGTCGAAACCGACAACGATCCTTCCCTTATACGATCTCACAAAACCTTTTCCACGCAATCACAAGGCTTGGAGCATACGAATCCGGCGATTCTTCCTCTTTCTTCTTCCTTCTCTCTTCAAAACCCAAACCATCAAACTCTTGCAACCGGTTAAGGCTTCAAAAGGAAGCTAGCCCCTTTTTTTTTTTTTTTTTTTTTAAACTAAAAAGGCCGGCTCTCATGCAAAACACATACACTCATTTTGGGTGTTAGTCTTATCTAAGGACCTAGTTTTTCGCGTGAAACGGGCGTACCTAGTTAGGTGTTATCTCATAATAAAATAGTTTTTTTTTTATTAGGTGTGGGCCTACACACCCAAACCATCCACTAATTGGACTCGATGTTGAGCCCATACACCAAAGCTTGGTGCATAAGAAACCACCTAATGCTCAACACACAATCTAAATCGGTCTTTTTCCACTCAAGACCAAACCCAATTTAACTTACGTAAGTAATTTTATAAAATCGAGCACGTGACCAGTCGGGCACGCACATCGAGGTACACTGTTCAAAGTCGGGCATACATCCCGGGATACACTATTCAAAGTCAAAATTTTCAGGCTATTACAGTAGGGGTCTCTAGAAGAAGTCCTCAAGAGGGGGCTCCAAATCCTCTATAGGTACGTAATCTGAATCCTCTGGATCTACACCTCTCGAAGCAGTAGTAGCCACAAGCACGGGACCTATGACGTATAGTCTAAAGGGTGAGCGTATAGTCTAAAGGGTGAGCTACATCCTAGCTCAATAGGAAAACAACTAAATGAACATACAAGTTAATCATATTCCATGATATTTAGCAGCATGATGTATCAATGAATTAACTAGAAAATAATTTAAATGACTGAAAAGATGCACTGTAGGTTATTGTTACTTTATATGTTTTATTTATTCTCATTCTGCTCATATAAGACAATGATTCGGCCTAAAGACTTAAATCATAACTTAAATATTCCCCAACTTACTATAGAGTCGGGTGCCCGATGGAATACCCTCCATTGTCATCTAATCAGACCATTTTCATATCCTTTTTTATTCATTTAATACTACCCAGGTCCCTTTCTCATAGGTGATGGGGTCTATTCTCAACATAACTACATCCCTGGGATATCCAATTGGTGTACGGATTGGCCGTCGTATCGGTCACGGATATCCTGCCGAGTCAGTCGTGGGTATCCCACTATGTCGGTGGGGTATTCTCCAAACCTTAAATATCATAGTGTACTACAAATAGTTATTCATTGTGTGATTATGCTAATTATAGTAGATTAGGCCTCATCAATCTCATTCACTTTGCTTTATATTTTCATATATATCCCTGGGATGTTCAACTCAATATATCACACAGATTCCTTTATCATATTCACATTCCCTGGGGACGTCACATGCTCATTTTTTACTTGACCTTGTGTTCACACACACACAAACACACTTAGTATTCATATTTTAGATGCACAATTACTCATTTCTATATCACTACATACATGCTTTTACTATTAAAATACATGTTCAAGGTGTTCCCTACCTCACGTGTTTGAATCTCCAAGCATCAAAGTCCAATGCGATTCTCAATGCTTGCACTCACTCACACAACCTATGGTATCCCATAGCACAAGCAAAGCATCAAGAAAGATGTAATAAAGAAGGTACAAGACCCTCCTTAAACCTCAAAGCCTAAAACAAAAGCCAACAGAAATTGTTCAAATCGATTGATCGATCTCCAAAATCGATTAATCGATCCCAAATTGATTAATGGAAATTCCAAAAATGATTGATCGATTTCTCAAATCGATCAATCGGTTTCCTCAAGCTTTGTTTTTCCAATCACTGGGAGTGTTCAGACGATTAATCAATTTAAAATTGATTAATCGAATTTCTAAAATCGATTGATCGATTTAAAATCGATCAATCGATTTTGGGCATTTTTTTTCAGCTAACTTCCAAGCCAAAATCGATTGATTGATTTTCCTAATCGATCAATCGATTTGGTCAGAAACCTAACCCTTTGCAGGCATTTCTTCTAGCTTTCTTCCTTACCATTTTGCATTCTTTTTTTACATTTTTAATTTGACATTTAGCCAATCCATCCTAGAGCTAATGCACAACAACACATTCATTTAAAATCCAATAGAAACTCACCTCAAATCAACCCTTGGTTGAAATGAATGGTTTGGCTCAAAGGCTAGGGTTCCTAGCTTTGACTCCAATGAGTTTCTATGCGTCAGATCCGGAGTAATTGCTCAACCCTTCTTAAATTCTCAATCCACACAACTCCTTTTGCATTTACTCCACCTCTTACTCTCTCTCTCTCTCTCTCATCTTAACTCTCTACCAACCAAACTAAAAGAGAAATGAATTCTCTTAGTTGTTTAAACCCTTTTAACTCATCTTTAGCTTTGGTGTAAAGTGCCTATACCTATAACAGGTATATGTGGCCCTCATAGATGAAATACAACCTCCCTCTCACTAGTACATTCACATTCGACTTAATTTAACCTAAGTCGTTAAGTTGACTTCTACTTGGTCAAACCTACGACCAGTCGGGCACGCATCTCGAGGTCACTATTCAATGCCTAAATTTTGGGGACGTTACAAGTGATAGGATCGTTCCTACGAAGATAGATTATTAATACTTAAATATGGTTTTATGAAAACTTATATTTATCTTTTAAGATTCATAAACTAGTGTAGAAATATGAATAAAGAATTTTCTAAATCTAAAGTGCATAAAATAAATCCTAATCTTCCTTCTTCCGATTAAGGTCATCAATCTTAATCTTCAGCTTATAGATATTTATGAAAATAAATAATACCGTTATACCATATTTCTAGTTTCCTAGCATTAGTCGTCAGTCAAGTTCAAGATCCTATCAATACAGATTTAATCTAATCAATAGTTAACCAAAAATTTAGGCGTAAATCAAACTCTTAAAAACTGAATATGGAAAAGTAAAAATCGTTACACTAATCTATAAATTCTAACCTGAGTCGTCAATTCAAATTAAAACTTGGAGATGTTTACAAAGCAAATAAAATCTAAACTAGAGAGGAAATAAATATATCTTTCACCCCCCTCAGCCGCAGTCGTCAATTGCTCTAGAGAAACTCCAGATATCTATACTAATCTTCAGCACTCAATTGCGGTCGTCAATTGCTCTTGAGAAACTTCTGATATTTAATCTACTCTAACTAGTATACACTACTGATCGAAAGAAAATCTAACCTTAGGCGTCAATTGATGCTGAAATTCTTCGATGCTTATTCCTATGCAGAGCCCCCTTATTTATAGATCATAGGGGATCGGTTTACATAATTCTAATTCTAATAAAAGAAACTACTAAAAACAAAAGTATCCTAATATAACTCTAATTCCTAAGTTTATCTTTCCTTGCTTTCTTTAGTAGACGCGCTTCTAGATTGTTCTTTATCGAGCAGCTGCAGAGTCCTTCAGATTTAGATCTTTATCAATCTTCTCAGATCCATTGTTCATCAGACTTCTAATTGCACGAGTCTTCTAATTCTGGATATGGCGGTGATAGTTCTCACGTGATCAGCAACAACAACAAGAGTAGGAAAGTTTCTATTCTGGGAAATTATAAATCACAATTTTTCGTTTTCTTCTCAAAGATAGAAAATCGTTAATCACGATTTTCTATCTTTCATAGCTTCCTCATGGTTGACGATTCTCTAGATTACGCTTTATCGCTTTTCCCTTTCTATCTCTTTTGAAAGAATTGTAAATTACGATTCTCTGACATTCAGTAGAGGCAAATCATCTTTTTCGCTCAATCATTTTTCTTAATGATTTTTGAGTTTATTTTAAAAAAGATTAACACTTAAGATCTAATTTGCTTCTTATCTCTAATATCTGCATGTCAGTAACTCGTTAGTAGCAAACTATGGCCTAGCATCACTAAGTTAAGGGTGATAAAATGGTAAATTATGTGACTGATCACACCCCCAAACTTAAGTTTTGCTAGTCCCTAGCAAACAAGGAAACATAGAATATTCTAAGCTATAAATTTTAATGCCACTTTTGTAGGGAGCACAATTGCATTTAACAGATGCCACAAGCCTTTAAACTCCTAGGTGATCCCTAGTAGAAGAGTTGTAGTCTTCTGAAGGTTTTTAGTAAAGTTACCTATAAAATTCAAATATTTTTAGATTTTTTAAAATATTTTTCAAAACTAAAAACTCAAAATATAAACTAATTTTTGTATACTACAAATCAATCAGTTAGTCATTATATATTCATTGTTTCCAAATATTCCAAATCTTTTATCCTTAAAATTCCATCATCGCAATTATCCTTGGTCAGAACTCAATAATTTTAATTCTTGTATAGCGTGAAGTGTGTGCATATAAGTGAAAAGTTTATTCATCATAAATTTTTCTAAACTGCAGTTTTTAAAAAATATTTCCATCCAAACTCTCCCTTATTGGCATACTCTAAAAAATAATCAAAATCTTAGGTTCTCATAATATGATATATTCGTGAAATTTAAAAGATAGTAAACTAAAAAGATAAATCTCATACAAAGGATAATCAATTCTTTTCATATAATTTCTTTATTTATTCATATTATCTATCTCATATATCTCTACTAGACTCATATTTTTGTAAATCGTAAATCACAAAGGTCTTTCAAAAGAGACAGAAAGAGAAAAGCGATAAAGCATAATCTAGAGAATCATCAACTATGAGGAAGCTATGAAAGATAAAAAATCGTGATTAACGATTTTCTAAGAAAGAGAAGAAAATGAGAAATTGTGATTTACGAATTCCCAAAATAGAAGCTTTCCTACTGTTGTTGTTATTACTGATCACATGAGAACTATCACCGCCATATCCAAAATTAGAAGACTCCTGCAATTAGAAGTCTGATGAACCACGGATCTGTGAAGATTGATAAAGATCTAAATCCAACGGACTCTACTGCTGCTCGATAATGAACAATCTAGAAGCACATCTACTAAAGAAAGCAAGGAAAGATAAAATTAGGAATTAGAGTTATATTAGAATACTTTTATTTTTAGTAGATTCTTTTATTAGAATTAGAACTCTGTAAATCGATCCCTTATGATCTATAAATGGGAGGGCTCAAAAAAAGAATAAGCATCGAAGAATTTCAATATCAATTGACGCCTGAGGTTAGATTTTCTTCCGATCAGTAGTGTATACTAGTTAGAGTAGATTAGATATCAGAGGTTTCTCAAGAGTAATTGACGACTGCAATTGAGTGGTGAAGATTAGTGTAGATATCTGAAGTTTCTCAGGAGTAATTGACGACTGCGGCTGAGGGGTGAAAGATATATTTATTTACTTTCTAGTTTAGATTTTATTTACTTTGTAAACATCTCTAAGTTTTAATTTGAATTGACGACTCGGGTTAGAATTTGCAGATTAGTCTAACGATTTTTACTTTTTCATCTTCAGTTTTCTAGAGTTTGATTGACACCCAAATTTCTAGTTGATTGTTGATTAGATTAAATCTATATTGATAGGATCTTAGACTTGACTGACGACCAATGCCAGAGGACTAGAAATATAGTGTAATGGTACTGTTTATTTTCATAAATATTTGAAAACTCAAGATTAAGATTGATGACCTTACTCTAAAGAAGGAAGATTAGCATTTATTTTTTGCACTTTAGATTTTGAAAAATTCTTTATTCATATTTCTTCAGTAGTTTAGGAATCTTATAAGATAAATATAAGTTTTCATAAAACTAAATTAAAGTATTAATAATCTATCTTCGTGGGAACGATCCTATCACTAGCTTTACAATTTCCAATGTGCGCTTGTAATAGGTTAAGACTTGAATTTAACATAATTATAATACGTAATAAGCTACCGATCAAGTTTTTGGCGCCGTTGCTGGGGATAGTTTTTATTATATTTAATTTAGGAAAACAAGTATTTATCTTTCTCTTTTTAATTTTCTTTATATATTTAATTTCTTTGATCGTTTCTTAAGCTTTTGCTGGTTTATTTGGAGCCGGCGAATCAAGGTTTCAACTTCTGCCAGCCACAGAAGCGAAAGGCTCAGATTTTTTTCTCTCCCTACTTTTTAAAATAAAAATAAATAAATAAATAATATATATATATATATATATATATATTTGGCAGGAAATCGTGATCTTTTTCTAATTGGGGCAGTTTTGGGCGCGTGTCGGTATTCTGGCCATAACTTTGGCTACAGGTGTAACAACTGCCATATTTTAACCCCCGCTATCGGATATGGGCACGGGTCCAGTCAGGCGTGTGCCTAACACGGGACACAAAGGACATATGTCATTTGGTGTTCAAAATTGCGTTAGTCAAACCCGATCATTCATACAGTTCAATATAGTGTATTACACATACGCTTGAATTATGCCCTTCCATATACCATAATAGTGTCTTAGTAAATACACTGAATAAAATGCTACACTATATATAGTAAATCAGTGTTTTGCTTTACACTAAAGCCAAACTTCAGTTGTCTTATACATATAATCCGTATGTTAGTCGTACAACAAAACCAAGCCTCAAATGGCTTATATGCCTATACAATGCAAAAAGAAAATTTTGGCTTTACATGGGATGCCAGCCCCTCATAGCTTATACACTTAAAACAATGTATGAGGCTTATATTAAAGGTAAGCCTTATTTTACTTATATGCCAATACATTGTAACACAGAGACTAGCACTACATCAAATTCCAACCCTAAGAGCTTATAAGCTGCTTTCATCACCTCTCGACTACAAGGCTGCATGAGTCATCTTTCGACTCCATGCACGCAAAGTGGAAACCAACCACTATAAACCTCGTCCCCATCTCCTTCATTCTTCCTAATACAAACTTGAAGGAAATCTGATGCAAATCGACCCTACACATATATTACAACACAGCCATTAAAGAAAATCTCAGAGAAAAAAAACCCTGCTACTAGTTTCTCAAACCCACTTCCATTGCAACCATTTCACACCCTTGTATTCAGAACCTTGGATCATAAGGTGACTTGCAATTCAATCGCAAGGATTGCGAAGGCAATCGCTGGGTGGCGAAGAGTTCATCGCAGCCTTAGTTCTTACGACCTCGGTGAACTCGACACCGACACACATTCAGTGTCATCGTAACCACGAGTCCACCAAAAGGTATGCCATAAATAAACCATGTAATAGATTAGATTCAGTTCATTAGTTTGTTTAGAATAGAAGTTAAAACTTTGATGCCAATTCCACCAATCGAATCGATAGCTCAGAAATCAAGTCATGTGTGGAGGTTGCGGAGTCAAAATTTTCAATGAAAGCACTCCGAAACTTTCACACTGATTTACAAATTTTAAAGAGTTTCTCTGTGCCACATAGACACTAAAATATAAAGTATTTATATTATGTAAAAGACCCTACAGACCAAGAGGATCAAGAAGCCAGATAGGAGCAAGGGGCACCATGACAAGCATTTCATCAAGCTTGCCGTGGCAACCACACAAGGTTGCTGCAGCAAGGTACTCAGCTAGAGGGCTTGCCGCAGAAACCCTGTGGCTTGCTGAGGCAAGGCTATGTCTGGCTTGTGCGGTAGCTTTAAGTTGTCTTTTGTCTGTATGTGGGTGTGTGTGTTGATTCTTAGGCTAGCTAACATTGTAAGGCACTTATATAAGGTCTATGGTGACCCAGTAGCCCAGTCTACATGCAAAAATTAAACAACGTGAATATAATCATAGGTGCTTGGTGCATGATGAGCTTGTATAGAAGAATTTAGCTTGGATACATGCGTGCACCTGTAATCAGTCACACGTACGCTTGATTTAAGGTAGGGAGTTTATCTTGCCAACTTATATTTTGTTTCTCATTCTTGTCTCGATAACAAGTTAGTGATGATGCTCATATATGATAATTAGTTAGTTCTGATATGAGTTAAAGATGAACATGCTAGTGCAGTTTGTGGATATATATGGTAGTCAGTTTTGATGTATAGTGATTCAGTACAGACGAATGTTTATGATGATGATGAGCAAGTCAGTTTAAATGAATACTTTTTGTATAAATATGTTCATGTCAGTTTGGATGATGGTGATTGTGTCTATTTTAATAAACACTTTGCATAGGCTCATAGCGATTTTGATGAATAGATGTGTATGCTAATAATACATTATGTTCGATATATGGCTATGAAGGATTATGCTAACTCAATTTAAATGTGTGGTTATAAATGTGGATCTTTGATCAGTTTAAAGGAATGGTTATGACTAATGATGCTCATGTAAAGCTCATGTATGATGATAGTTCTGGTATGAAGAATAATGCTAAGTTCAATTTCGATATATGCTTATATGCTATCTACTCATGATGTTCTCGCATACCTGATACCATGAATTGTTCATGCCCTATTATCTTTGATGTCATGTACACGCTCTTGCTTCATTTTGAGCCAAGTGATCCCACTAAATCAGGAGCTTGACTGTGTAAGTCTTGACTACAAGTGATCCCGCTAACTCGGGAGCTTGATGTCTTGGTCCAAGTGATCCCGCTAACTCGAGAGCTTGACAAGTGATCCATTAACTCGGGAGCTTGATTTTCTCGGTCCAAGTGATCTTGCTAACTTGGGAGCTTGATTCTCTTGCTTCTTGTATATGTATGTTTTATGTCTGATAGCTTGTTTAAGCTAAAATTGTTTTAACATGATTCTTTGTATCTATTTCAGCATGATTCCTTATATAACATGATTGTTTCAGCATGTCAGCATGATAAATTATTCGCTTTATTAATGGCTTGTTTATAATATATATTGCTAGATTAGATACAAGACTCTAGAATAGATACAAGAAAAGATATAGTATCCTTCAAATAGTATTTTATGCATCAAGAAGTGAATTGGTAATCGAACATATAAGTTAGCACTATAAATTTTCCTGCTGAGCTTCGATGATAGTTCATCCTATGACTTCAATGTCTTAGCTACAGATATTGATCCGAAGCACGAGGGTGATCCCACGTATCAACCGGAGGAGAAAGAAGAGGAAGATGAGGAGGACGAGGAGGAAGAATTCGCTAAATAATTCTTTCCTAAATAGGTTTGAAAGAGAGAGAGATTTATTTTTTTAACACTTGTATAAACCACAATATATATTTTGATGAGATGTTGATACTTGATACTTCATGTATAGGCCTTCTTTCCATTGTTTAGATGACTGGTTGCCATCATCGGTGGAAAGCTATACATAGTCTTCGTTAGCTTTGTGATATAGATCTTTACTACTTTACTATTTTTACTAGAAGAGTAAATATCAGTTTTTGCCATATTAATTCATGTCAGAGTTATAAAATTGCTTCCGTATATGCAATACTTTGTACACGACACAATACACTTGTATGGCAGGATCATGTTAGGTGATCCGATGATGTGACCTATCTTATATAAGATTAAAGGGAAAAGTCGGGTCGTCACAAGTGGTATCAAAGCACCCAACGTTAAGTTATTTGGATATTTAACTCTGGTGTACACATATGGTAAGTTTCTGATGTTTGTTCAGTGTTAGGATTTAGGTTGAGTCTATGTTTATCTGATCAAGTTGTTGCTTGATCATAATAGGTTGTGATGCCTTCACGACGTGGGAGAGGAAGGGGTCGACCACTGTTACCCCATTGCATTGGGCCGAATGTTATTTCAGTAGCGGGCTATGAGCACGACACTACCTCGAGTAGTGGAGAGAACATGCATATGGCGGAGAGCCAAACTATGATGGAGAATGTTGCTGAGCATACTCCTCCTGTACCAAATGTTAACCAAATGGGGCCTACACCCGGAGTAGAGCTGAATGCGGGACAGAATCCGCAGCTGATGGAGACCATGGTACACACTTTGGCCTTGCTAACAGAGAGAAGACCCCCAGAGGGCTTTGCAGAGTTTGTATGCCTTCGACCGCCAAGCTTCTATGGTCAGCACAACCCAATGGAGGTGGAAAAATGGTTAACATAGATCAGGAAGGTTCTTTAGAGGGTTACATGCACTAAAGTCGAGAAAGTCAGTTGGGCAGCAAATAAACTAAAGGGTGAAGCAGATCCCTGGTGGCAGTCAGTAGAACGGACAAGAGTACCCAGAGTACCTTGGACATGGCCAGCTTTCACTGAAGCCTTCAATGAGAAGTATTTTCCAGTACCTGAGAGATATCGAATGGAGGTTCAGTTTGTGACTTCAAGATAGGGTCAGATGACCATCAGAGAGTATGAGGCAGAATTCACTAACCTTTCTTGGTTTGCGCCATTGCTAATAGACACCGAGCTCGTGAAGAAACAAAAGTTTGAGCGCTATTTGAAGCCCAGGATAAAGGAAAGAATTTTGTTGTTCCAAGCAATGACTTATTCACACGTGATGAAGTTAGCCCTTATAGCTGAGATCAATGCCAAGAATATGTTAAAAAGGAGAGAGGAACAAAATAAAGGAAGAAAAGATCAGGCTTAGGCTTTGAGTCTCGGTCAAGCGAGTAAGAGATCGTGATATCCCATGCAGCCAGCATTCCAACCTGCTGTAGTAGCCTACACGCGACCCTACAATCCCGCAAATCTACCACCATTACCACCTCAAGTTCCATGTGTTTTGAATCAGCCTGCCCAGTCTGTATCTCATGTTTCATGAGCACGACCAGCAGTTTCCCATACGGGAACTTAAACAGTTTCGTCGGCAGCTTCAACCGATATATGTGGGAAGTGTGGGAAGGCACACAAAATAGACGAATGCCGTAAAGATTCTGGAGCGTGCTGTCGTTGAGGAAAGATGGGACATCGGATCGAGGATTGTCCAGAGATGGCGCGAGCGACATCAAAGATGGGACCAACTCTACAATCTACACAGCCTACGGTACATGGCCGAGCTTATGTTATGTCAGCACAAGGCACCCAAACCAATAATGATATTATTCAAGGTATGTTTGATATGTCGTATTTTATCATATGTTTATTAATGATCTTTTAGATGAAGCAGGTGCATCAGGTTAAAATTCAGATAAATTCCATATTATTTTCTACTAGTCTTAGATTTGATAGTTGAGAAATTCTATTAGTTCAAGCTACTTATATAATACATGTGCGTTAGGTACATTACTACTGTATCCAGAGGGTGCTTACTTGAGTTATGAGACACGAGTTTTGATAGATCTTGGATCTACACACTCATTTATCACACCTGAGTTTGTTGATAAAATGGGAAGGATGGGAGCCACTCCAGAACCTCTCAACTTTATTTTAGAAGTGTCAGTTCCGACCGGACAATTTGTCACTACTAACATGGTGTATCGATCCATTGTGGCTCTGATGAAAGATTACTGGGAATACGAAGCAGTAGCCGATTTGATATTGCTTGATATGCAAGGATTTGCCGTAATCCTTTACATGGATTGGTTGTTAAATCACCATGCAAACGTCGACTGTCGAAAGAAGATTTTTACTTTTCATCCCCAAGGGAGGAAATCAGCTAAATTTTTTTGTGTATAGTCAACTATACTTCCTTTTATACCAACTATTCGAGCATGTCGATTACTCGATGATGGTGCTCAAGGGATTATCACTTTTATTCAAAGTTAAGATCAGGAAGAGAAGAAAATGTTACTTTCAGATGTGTCGATTACCTGTGAATTCCTTGATGTTTTCCCTGAGGAGTTCCCAGGATTACCACCTGATAGGGAAGTGGAATTTGATATTGATTTAGCCTCGGACACCGAGCCAGTATCAAAGGTGGTGTATCGAATGGCACCAACGGAGTTGAAAGAACTTAAGGAGAAGTTGCAAGAGCTTCTTGATAAAGGCTTTATCAGACCACGTATGTCTCTGTGGGGCGCACCGGTATTATTTGTAAAGAAGAAAGGCAGCTCGATGCGCCTCTGCATTGATTACAGTCAACTAAATAAACTGACAATCAAGAATCAGTACCCGCTCCCCAGAATCGATGATCTCTTTGATCAGTTACAAGGAGCATGGTATTTTTCAAAGATCGATTTACGATCAGGATATCACCAGATGAAGGTGAAAGTTGAAGACATTTTGAAGACAGCTTTCTGGAATGATGTGGTCACTACGAGTTTCTCGTCATGCCCTTCAGGTTGACCAATGCACCTGCAGCATTTATGGACTTGATGAACCGAGTCTTTAAGGCTTATTTAGATTAGTGTATTGTAGTATTCATCGACGATATACTCATCTACTCAAAGACGAGAGCAAAGCACAAAGATCATCTACGTCTTGCTTTGCAGACATTGAGAGATTCACAGTTGTATGCCAAGTTCAGTAAATATGACTTTTGGTTGAATCAAGTCATTTTTCTAGGTCATATCATCTTTGAAGCCAATATTACATTAGATCCTGCAAAGATAGAGGCTGTAGTGCAATAGAAGCAACCACAAACTATAACCGAGATCAGAAGCTTTCTAGGTCTCGCAGGGTACTATCGATGATTTGTTGAAGGGTTTTCAAAGCTTGCAGGACAACTCATGCAGCTCACTCATAAGAATGTCAAATTTGAGTGGACTGAGGCGTGAGAGCAGAGTTTTCAGGAGTTGAAAAGGAGACTCACCTCTGCCCTTGTTCTAGCACTACCATTAGGCAGTGGTTGTTTTATTGTCTTCAGCGATGCCTCGTATAGTGGGTTAGGTTGTGTATTGAATCAAAGGGAACATGTGATTGTGTATGGTTCCCGGTAGTTGAAAACTCAAGAGAAGAACTATCCCACTCATCACCTGGAACTAGCAGTGGTCATTTTTGCTTTGAAAATCTAGAGGCACTACCTGTATGGTGAAACCTTCAAGATTTTCATCGATCATAAAAGTCTCAACTATCTCTTTACCCAGAAAGAGTTAAATTTAAGGCAAAGAAGATGGATGGAGTTCTTAAACGACTATGATTATTCTTTTCAGTACCATCCTGACAAAGCCAATGTAGTGGCTGATGCACTAAGTCGAAAATCGTCTGCTCAACTATCCCATTATATGACACGGCTACAAAGATGGAAGTTGCTCAATGACATAGTGTCATTCAGTGCCACTCTTAGAGCAACGTCAAATGGAGGTTTGCTTGCTATAGTGATGATCCGATCTACACTCTTTGGTAGGATTAGAGAAATCCAAATGCATGATGCAGAGCTTATTGCCATCAGACAAGGAGTACTCAGTGGGCTATAGCCAGACTTTTCTATTAAGGACAATGGGTCCTTATTGTTTCGAGGCCAAGTATGTGTACCAGATGATAGTGACTTGCCTCATGAGATTCTTGAAGAGGCTCATAAGTCAGCTTATGTTATTCATCCTGGTAGCACTAAAATGTATCAGGATTTGAAGACGTTTTGGTGGAACGGACTAAAGCGAGAAGTGGCGGAACATGTTGTGAAATGTTTGACCTGCCAGCAAGTGAAGGTCGAACACAAGCATCGTGCATGTCTGTTACAGCCACTGCCCATCCCAGAGTTGAAATGGGAGAACATTTCCATGGATTTTATCTTTGGCTTGCCCCGTACGTAGAAAGGTTACAATACGATTTGGGTAATTTTGTAGATCGTCTCACCAAATTAGCACATTTCCTACCATACAACACACAATATATAATGTCGAAATTGGCCGAAATCTATCTGAGAGAGATAGCCCGACTACATGGAATACCTTTGAGTATCGTGTCAGATCGTGATCATTTGTATACCTCTCGATTCTGGCAAAGTTTCCAAGAAGGAACGGGTTTCAAGTTGGAATTCAATACTGCGTTTCATCCTCAGATCGACGGACAGCCGAAGAGGGTGAATCAGGTGATAGAAGATATGTTACGGGCTTGTATGTTGGATTGCCAAGGATCATGGGATAAGCACTTACCCCTGATCGAATTCGCATACAGTAATAGCTTCCAATCGAGCATCGGCATGGCACCATTTGAGGCACTATATGGATGCCGATGTAAATCTCCGATTAACTAGGAAGAAGCTGGTGAACGTCTTATTTTGGGCCTTGACTTAATAGAAAGTACTAATGCAGTTGTTCACGTTATTCGTGAGAGACTGAAGAGTGCTCAGAGTCGGCAGAAGAGTTATGCCAATCTTAAATGAACCAGTGTTGATTTTCAGGTAACAAAATACATCCTATAAGTCTATTGGTTACATGAATTAAGGTACGTAGATTGCAATTCTAACATATGTCGTACAGATTGGTGACCACGTCTTTATCAAAATAGCTCAGACAAAGGGCGTGATGCGATTTGGGAAACGACGCAAGTTGAGTCCTCGTTACTTTGGACCATTGCCAGTTTTGGGCAGAGTGGGTGAGGTAGCATATCGAGTCGCGTTACCTCCATATTTAGCCGGCATACACGACATATTTCATGTGTCTATGCTGAGAAAGTATGTCAGCGATGCGACACACATGTTGGATTATCAACCACTTGATGTTCAGGAGGATTTGACGGTGACTGAAGAACCAGTTCAGATATTGGACTGCAAAGATCAAATCTTGAGAACGAAGGGTATTCCACTCGTATTGATCCAGTGGAAAAAACACGCTTCTCATGAGGCTACCTAGGAACGCGAAGGTGATATTCGCGCTCAGTATCCCCACTTATTTACCTGAGGTAAGCCACTTATTGCATTCGTTAAATTAAATTACTTCATTATGATACAAAATTTTTCGTGCGCATAGCCATTATATATGTGTATAAAGTAGTCGTTAAAAGTCAAGAATTTAATGGAAAATAATTTTTCATGCACTATATATGAACTAATAAGACATAAATAAAACTGTTTCACTTAAAACAGTCACATTAGACCCAAATTTATACTTTAAGGTTAACTAATGAATTAGTGAAACAAGTTGGGTATATGCATTTCGTCGAAATAAAAATATTTGAAGCACTTTTAAACATAGAATTTATCAGAACATATTTTTAAATGATACCTCATACTATTTAACTCATAGATGTGTCAACAATTTGCACCAAGACCCTGCATGGCCTAGAAATCTAGGCTAGTCAGGATCTAAGGGTCTTGCCGCGGCAAGCAGGTTGGGTTGCCGCGACAACCATCACAGCTTTAAGTGGGGTCGAAACCCCCATTTTCTATTTTTATGTTGTTCTGTTTGTGGGGTCTCTATATTTCTTTCCCTCTCGATCTATACATAGTATATTTGAGTGTAAAAACACCCCGATTTCGTGCCAAGTTCATTGCATGTTGGGGAATTAAGCTTGGCTTAGCTCCTTCATCTCAAATTTTAGCATTTTATTCCAAATTCTAGTGCTTTTGGAGGTAAAACCCTCATTTCTTCCCTTGTCATTGTTCTTTTCAAATCTTTAAAATACCATGCCTCCAAGGAAGGTCATGGCTTCCACAATCACTCTCGTACGCCCAAAGGCGACGACAAAAGTGAAGGGCAAAGCCCCATCTACGTCCCAAGAACAAGCTGATCCACCTATGGATCATGAGCAACCCATTCCATGATGGAACACAAAAACCATGGAACCTGATTGGCTGATAGAGGAATCCTTGCTCGTATTGAACGACTTGACCGCATGGTCATTACGTTATCTGGAGCAAGTGGGTCTCGATGCCCTTTTCCAGCCCATACACGCACTTTTATCCCCGCCTTGTCCGTTTATTTTATCAGAATTTAAAACATGTTGAGTTATTAGGCCAACTAGAAACCAAAATTGATGGCCACAAATTTTATTTTGACTTGCAAGACATAGCCAAGGGTACGGATTGCAGTACTCTATATGATGAGAGCCGAGGTCTACGAGCCCCTTGCCTTAAGAAAGTGAAATTTCATCACATCACTGTCAAGATGACTGGAGGACAGACCGCTCTTGGTTTCTCTGTTCGACGGAGCCAATTACCACAAAATACGTGGTTTTTAGATTGTATTTTTCAATGTAATTTGTACCCCATGCAACACGAGCGAGCAACATGATACTCTGTTGAAAGCCTTGTTTGCGATTCATGAGAATCGTTGGGTTAATGCCTCAAAGGTTGTTTGGGAGGGCATTAAGTATGTCAGCATTCATCTTCTTAGTAACGTAGCTACCCCCATACCCGCATGCCCTTATCTGCGTTTGATTTTCCAACTCCTTGAGGGTCATCAAGACGCCCATAATATGGAATACTATCAAGTACCTCCTGGTGAGGAGCTACGCACAGACCATATTCGGGTGTTTACCTCCGTAATATGGAAAAACTTATACCAATGGTCTCAACAGGCGGTGAAAAATTGACAAGCACGACAACCACGTGCTCCTCCACAACAGCCCCAATCCACACCATCGGCACCAACTCAAGAAGTTGAACCAATTCCCTCTCTAGCTGAATAAATTCCCTCTATGGAAGAGACCTTTACCATTGCCGACTTTGCTCGATAAATGATAGCAAATCATGAACAAACCATCCAACAATTCGATAACCTCAACCGGAACAATTATATGCTTCATCAACGTGTCCACTACATTTAAGAGGCCACCACTCTTTTGATGGAACACACCTTCAAGACCACCTCTACTCCTTACATTGGTCTACTCCTTACAATTCGATAACCTCTACTCCTTCAAGACCACCTCTTATGAGTCTGCGTACACCCGAAATGCAACCACTTTAGTGTCGGAGGTTGCTCATAGGGATGCAGGGCCATCCTCAGCCGGTCAGTGTCAGAGTCACTCACAGCTTGGTAAGTATCACACTCACCTTTCTATCGTTTTGTGCATATGTAAGTATTATTACACATGATTGTTTTTGTTTTACTCTATAGTACCCTTTTCTATATCTGTTATGTGTTTACTTTGTGGTTCAGCAGTACATCTAAGTGTTGGTATAAAATAGATGTAACATTAGATTGATTTTCCTATTTAAACTGTCTTAGAAAGTGCATGTTCTATACTTTTATTTTGTCATGTCAATTGCAACTAATTGAATAGTATTACAACAGTGTCTACAACATGCCCTACTCTCAAATCCCCATCTTCGTTTATTTTCAAGGACGAAAATCCCTTAAGGAGGGGAGGGTGCAATAGCTGCCATATTTTAACCCCCGCTATCGAATATGGACACAGGACTGGTCAGGCGTGTGCCTTTCATGGGACACAAAGTACATATGTAATTTGGTGTTCAAAATGGTGTTAGTCCAACTCGGTCATTCATACACTTCAATATAGTGTATTACACATACACTTGAATTATGTCCTTCCATATACCATAATAATGCCTTAGTACATACACTAAATAAAGTGCTACTCTATATATAGTAAATCAGTGTTTTGCTTTACACTAAAGCCAAACTTCAGCTATATTATACATATAAACCATATGTTAGCCGTACAACAAAACCAAGCCTCAAATGGCTTATATGCCTATACAATGCAAAAGGCAAAGGCTAGCTTTACATGGGATGCCAACCCCTCATATCTTATACACTTAAAACAGTGTATGAGGCTTATATTAAAGGTAAGCATTATTTGGCTTATATGCCAATACATTGAAACACAGAGACTGGCACTGCATCGAATTCCAACCCTAAGAGCTTATAAGCTGCTTTCAAGACCTCTTGACTACACGGTTGCATGAGTCATCTTTCAACTCCATGCAAAGTGGAAACCAACCACTTTAAACCTTGTCTCCATCTTGTTCATTCTTCCTGATACAAACTTGAAGGAAATCAGATGCAAATCGACCTTGCACATATATTACAACACAGCCATTAAAGAAAATCTCAGAGAAAAGAAACCCTGCTACTAGTTTCTCAATCCCACTTCCATTGCAACCCTTTCACACCCTTGGATTCAGAGCCTTGGATCACAAGGTGACCTGCAATTCAATCGCAACGATTGCAAAGGCAATCGCTAGGTCGCGAAGAGTTCATTGCAGCCTTAGTTATTACGAGCTCGACGAACTCGACACCGACTCACGTTCGACGTCATGGTAACCACGAGTCCACCAAAAAGAATGCCATAAATAAACCACATAATAGATTAGATTCAATTCATTAGTTTATTTAGAATAGAACTTAAAACTTTGATGTCGATTCCACCAATCTAATCGACAGCTCAGAAATCAAGTCCTATGTGAAGGTTGCGGAGTCAAAATTTTCAATGAAAGAACTTTGAAACTTTCGCACAGATTTATGAAATTTAAAGAGTTTCTCTATACCACATAGACACTAAAACATAAAGTATTTATATAATGTAAAAGACCCTACAGACCAAGAGGATCAAGAAGCCAGATAGGAGCAAGGGGCACCATGGCAAGTATTTCATCAAGTTTGTCATGGCAACCTCACAAGGTTACCGTGGCAAGGTCCTTAGCTGGAGGGCTTGCTGAGGCAACCCTGTGGCTTGCCGAGGCAAGCCTATGTCTGGCTTGTGAGGTTGCTTTGAGTTGTTTTTTGTCTGTATGTGGGTGTGTGGGTTGACTCTTAGGCTAGCTAACCTTGTATGGCACTTATATAAGGTCTTTGGTGACCCAGTAACCTAGTCTACATGCTAAAATTAAATAGTTTAAATATAATCATAGGTGCTTGGTTCATGAAGAGCTTGTATAGAAGAATTTAGCTTGGATACATGCGTGCACCTGTAATCAGTCACACGTACGCTTGATTTAAGGAAGGGAGTTTATCTTGCCAACTTATATTTTGTTTCTCATTCTCGTCTCGATAGCAAGTTAGTGATGATACTCATATATGATAATAGTTAGTTCTGATATGAGTGAAAGATGAACATGCTAGTGCAGTTTGTGGATATATATGCCAGTCAGTATTGATGTATAGTGATTCAATATAGACGAATGCGTATGATGATGATGAGCAAGTCAGTTTAAATAAATACTTTTTGTATAAATATGTTCATGTCAGTTTGGATGATGGTGATGGTGTCCGTTTAAATGAATGCTTTTGCATAGGCTCATGTCGACTTTGATGAATAGATGTGTATGCTAATAATGAATTTAGTTTGATATATGACTATGAAGGATTAAGCTAATTTAGTTTAAATGTGTGGTTATAAATGATGATCTTTGATCAGTTTAAAGGAATGGTTATGACTAATGATGCTCATGTATTGCTCATGTATGTTCATGTATGATGATAGTTCTGGTATGAAGAATATTGCTAAGTTCAGTTTCGATATATGCTTATATGCTATCTGCTCATGATGTTCTCGCATACCTGATACCTTGCATTGTTCATGTCCTATTATCTTTGATGTCATGTACACGCTCTTGCTTCGTTTTGAGCCAAGTAATCCCGCTAACTCAGGAGCTTGACTGTGTAAATCTTAAATACAAGTGATCCCAAAAACTCGAGAGCTTGATGTCTTGGTCCAAGTGATCCTGCTAACTCAGGAGCTTGACAAGTGATCCCGCTAACTCGGGAGCTTGATTTTCTCGGTTCAAGTGATCCCACTAACTCATGAGTGATCTCGCTAATTCAGGAGCTTGATTCTCTTATTTCTTATACATGTATGTTTTACGTCTGATAGCTTGTTTAAGCTAAAATAGTTTCAGCATGATTCTTTATATCTATTTCAACATGATTCCTTATACGTGTACAACATGATTGTTTTAGCATGTCAGCATGATAAATTATTCGCATTATTAATGGCTTGTTTATAATATATATTGTTAGAATAGATACAAGATGCTAGAATAGATACAAGAAAAGATATAGTATGCTTCAAATAGTATTTTATGCATCAAGAAGTGAATTGGTAATCGAACATATAAGTTAGCACTATAAATTTCCCTACTGAGCTTTGATTATAGTTCATCCTATGACTTCAATGTCTTAGCTGCAGATATTGATCCGAAGCACAAGGGTGATCCCACTTATCAGCCGGAGGAGGAGGAAGAAGAGGAGGACAAGGAGGACGTGGAGGAAGAATTCGCTGAAGAATATTTTCCTAAATAGGTTTCAAAGAGAGAGAGATTTTTTTTTTGAACACTTGTATAAACCACAGTATATATTTTGATGAGATGTTGATACTTGATACTTCATATATAGATCTTATTTCCATTGTTTAGATGACGGGTGGCCGTCATCAGTGGAAAGCTATACATAGTCTTTGTTAGCTTTGTGATATAGATCTTTGCTACTTTACTATTTTTACTAGATGAGTAAATATCAATTTTAGCCATATTAATTCATGTCAGAGTTATGAAATTTCTTTTGCATATGCAATACTTTTTACACGACATGATACACTTGTATGAAAGGATCATGTTAGGTGATCCAACGACGTGCCCTTTCCTATATAAGATCAAAGGAAAAAGTCGGGTCGTCACAACAGGTGTCGAAATTACGCAAATGACCCCAATTAGGAAAGCTCTCTATGACGCGTAGGTCGTGGCTACCTTTGATAGAATTTTTCTTGAGCCTAAAATCCACTGATTACCCTTCCAAATCCCCCTTTTTAGTTATTTCTTTCCTTTTTTGGTAATATTTCCTTTAGTGTTTAGGAGGTGATTTTGAACCCAATTTGGGCCAGATTTTTTTTAGAACACTTATTTTATTACGTATTTTTATTTTGGCATGTTTATGAAATTTGCTATTTTTGGCAAAATTCTAATAAAAATAAAAATAAATAATAAGAATATAAAATACATATATATATATATATATATCTATATATTATATTATTTTTGGTCTATGTACCACACTCGTTCCAAATCTATAAATATTTTGTGTGTTTAATTGCCCTATCGCCCCACTATACCCAAAGATGATTGACTTGCAATGGGCATGTGTTCCAGCAGATTGACTACGATAATACGTACAACCCGCAATGGGAAAGTCATCCTCGTTTTAATTATGATGCCACTTGTAACATCCTAAAACTCTTGACCTTTGAACAGTACGTCTCGGTGTACGTGCCCGACTGGTCACATACCCGACCTCGTGAAATTGACTAAGCTATTGTGGGTTAGGTCTTAAGTGAAAAAAAAAGACTGATGTAAATTGTGTGTTGGGTATTAGATGGTTTCATGTACACCGAGTTTCGGTATATTAGCTCTACACCGAGCCCGATTGATGAGTAGTTTGGGGTGGACAAACCAGGCCCTACACCGAATTAAAAGATCAATTTTTATTATAGATAACATCCTAACAAAGTATATCCGTTTCACTTAGAATCTAGTTCTTTGAATAAGAACTAATACCCTTGTGGATAAGTGTATGTGCTTTACATAGGAACCAACCCCTTTGAGTTAAAGGAAACAAAGGCTTCATTTGGAAGCTACTACCCGGTTTGCAAGGGTATGAGCTTCTAATTTTTGTTGGAGAGAGAAAGAGAGGAAGGAAGAAGTAGAAGAAGAAGAACTTGTTGGGTTTTGTGCGTTCTGAGCCTTGGATTTGTGTGAAAGATTTCTGAGATCATGTAATGGAGAGATTTGTCGTCGTGTTAGACTTTGGTGAGAGATGTTGCGAGATTTGGAGCCGAATGGGATTTTGAAAACCCATTCTTCTCACAAAGAGATATGTGTTTGAACCACTAATTGTAGTGAGAGTTGTGTGAAGTATGTGGAAGGATCGCCTACGATTACGTTGGCTTGGTTGTGATCATGGAGCTTGTAAGAGATCGATCTGGGTTTTGGAAACCCTTTTGTGCAGCGAAGAAGATAGTCCGATTAGGGAGTAAATTCTTGGATTAAAGTAAAATTTTTGATTAAGTTATATTTTTGTGTATGTGTTAGGAATCTAGTTAGTATGTATGTGAAAATTTAAGAGAAAAGGGTTAGATTTGAAGAAAAATGAGTTTGAGAAGTTAAAACTCGAGTTTGGGTGAAATTTGATGAAATCGTTCGATCAAAATAAGTAACCGTTTGATCGATTTTGTCAAGAATGAAATTTGAAGGTTTCTGGTTAGTTTGAAAACCGTTCGATCAATTTTAAAAACCGTTATATTGAAATAAGTAACTGTTCGATCGGTTTGAAATCGTTCAGTCGATTTTGATTGTGCTTGCTGACACTGCTTTGGTATTTCAGCTATAATATTTTACCCTGAACTTCGATTGATGTAAATCTCATAGCGTTGGAAAGAGGACGACAACTTCTACAACTTTTATGATTTGACCAACTCATGAATCCAAAGTTTTAAAAGTCAAAATATAGGAGGAAAGTTGTGTCAAACTCTATATTAGTATGAACTTGCCCATTTCTGCCTCAATTTTGAGAAACACTTAAATAAGTCTAGGTTTTTAGTGAGTAGAGTTAATCCTTGATGCATCATGGTGTGCTTGTGATGTAGATTGAGGGCGGAAAGCTGTCGATAAGGAGTGTGATGTCGCTTTGACCAGCTCCGACCGTGAGGTAGGGAAAGTTCTAGAAATGTATTCTTGATTACAATAGCATGTGTGTAGTGATATGTGTGTGTAAAATCAAATGTGTTGTGATACGAGTTTCCAAAATTTAGTCAAAGCATGTGAGTTTAAGGTGTGTATACACTAAGGAAGAAACCAGTAAACATATGAATATGTGACCTCCCAGGGATGGGTGTGAAGTGGGCATCTCGGTGATGCAGATGAGTATGTGACATCCCAGGGATGTATTTCTTTTGATGAGAACATCTAGGTGATGCAAAATGATATAGACAAGACTTGAACAAAACTTTAAACTATTATATTAGCACAACTTCATAGTGAATAACTATATGTATTTTGCACAGTTGATTTGAGGTTAGGAGCATACTCCACCGACACGGTGGGATACCCGTGACCGACTCGGCGGGATATCCTTGACCGGTACGACAGTCAATCCATACAAACATGTGATGTAGTCACCAAGAGGGTAATGGGTATGCCAAGCCACCTCGGTGAATGGGACTTGACCTTGTATTTAGTTGAAACATAGTTCAATTGAACGACGATGGATGGTATTCCATCGGGGCTCGATGCTATATCGCTCGGGGATTATTTAAGTTATTGGTTTAAGTTTGTGACACAAGTCTTGGTGTGATATGAGAGCAAGATAATTAAAAGATAAGATGTGATATATGTGCACTCACTTCATGTTTATTTTGGCAATGTAAATATTTTCAAACTATTTTCTGCTTATGAAATCATGCTTAGCATATGTCATGAAATATATGTGACTAAGATAGATTTACATGTTCAGTTATTTTCCCTATTAAGCTATGATGTAGTTCATCCCTCGACTATACATCATAGGTGCAGGTCTAGATCGAGATCCGGCTGTGGAGATGCCTTGGGATCTCCCGTTTAGGGAATTTACCTTAGGTGAGGTTCGGACAAGGGTATGTCTTGGGTTTGTATAATAGATGTTTTGAGGAATTTTGGATTATAGACTTGGTATGCTCGGGGATTTATTATTGTATTAAGATTTATTTTGTAGGTATATTTTTGACGCCACTGTTTAGGTGATGGTCGGCCATCACCGATGGTTTTCTTGTGGGCACTTTTTATTCAGTCTTTACTTATAGAAGAACCTTTATTGTTGCTATATTTTTTGCTTTGACTCTACCTTTGTTGGCATATCAAGTAAATTCTGTATTCGGATTGTGATATGTGCCACCCTATGGTCCGGTTTTCCCTGAGTTTATGATATAAGGAAGAAAAAAAAATATTATGCAGGTTTTTATGGAATCAGAGAAAATCGGGCTATCACAGTTGGTATCAAAGCAAAAGTATTAGGTCCTATTAGGACCCAAAGCTTTGGAGATAAGTTCTGTTAGGGTATAGGAAACCCAACTCTGACTCTGTCACAGTTGGTATCAAAGCTTAGGCGTTAGGTCTTCTAGGGACGATGTGGCAGTAGAGCTTTAGTGTTAGGTCTTGTTGGGACCTAAGACTATAGCAGTAGGTTCTATCAGGATGTAGGAGACCCAATTAAATTTTTATCAAAGTTGGTGGCATTTTTTACTTTAGGTCTTCTAGAGACTCACAGTCGTGGCAGTGGGTTCTGTTTAGAATAGGGGTTATGGATATCACAATCACTCGTAGTGGAGATACTTGATGTTTGTGATGGACGATGACAAGTAGATATAATAAGTTTTTAGACTTTGTTGGAACATAGGACTGTGGTGACCACAATCATTATGTAACATCCTCGAAATTTGGGCTTCAAATAGTGTCCTTGGGGTGCATGTCAGTCTCGTCGTAAGTTTGATCAAGTGAAAGTCAACTTGATGACTTAGGTTAGACTAGGCTTGAGGTGAAAAGTACAGCTAGGTGTGTGGTGTGAGTCTTGTTATAAGGTCATGTACACCTATTGAGGGTGTATGTGCTTTGCACCAAATGTATAGAAGGGGTTAAATAGGTTAAAAGCAAAGAGATGTTATTTCTGTTGGGTTTTTGGTAGTTGGTTTGAGATTTATGAAGAGAGAGAGATTAGAGGGAAAGGGGGAGTAAATGCTTGAAAGTTAATGTGAAGGAGCTTGCAAGAAGGCCTTGCGAGGACATTTGGTTGCGATGACAAGTGGTCTAGTTCGTTGGAGTCGAAGCTAAGAACCCTAGCTTTTGATCCAAGCCATTGAATCATCTATACTTTGGATTTAAGGTAAGATTTTATTGATTTAGAATGTGTGTGATTTTGTGCATGACATTATTGAATTTATGATGAATTAAAGAAGTAGAAAACTAAAAAGGAAAAATTGTAAGAAAAGAAAGCTTAATGAACAACCCGAAGAGGGATTAATCGAATTGAGAATCTATTAATCGATTTTTGTCAAAAAGCAAATTTGAAGACTGAAGCATGAAATCGATTAATCAAAATTAATTCTATTAATCAATTTTTTGTTTTCGATTAATCGATTTAGAATCGATTACTCGACTGGGTACTTCCAGCAGCTGGAAAAGTCTGGGTTTTGGAAAACTGATTAATCGATTTTAGGATTGATTAATCGATTTTGGAAAACCGATTAATCAATTTGGGATCGATTAATCAAATTTTGGAATTCGATTAATCGATATTGGGATCGATTAATTGATTTTGACAGTTTTAGTGTGGGTTCTATTTTTGATTGTGCAGTTCTGGGAGGGCCTTGTACCCTTCTTTTAGGCATCATTCTTGATGCTTTGTGTATGATATGATATACTTTAGGTTGAGCACTTGGAGTTGAGCACTTGGATATGAGCACGTAAAGCTATTTTGAACCTTGATGCTTGGGGCTAAAGCACGGTAGGGAATACTTTGAACATGTATCCTTGATTACGAAATCATGTATATAGTGATGTGATATGTACACACATGTGTTAAGAGCATAGTTATTTGCTTGTTAATCGAAATTGAGCTTAAGCATGTGAATTAAAAAGGTGTGTGTGCATGTGTGTACACTAAGTAAGAAAATAGTAAGCGTATAAGTACATGACATCCCAGGGATATATATGTGATGTGAGCATCTAGGTGACGCATATGAGTATGTGACATCCCAGGGATGTATAGTCAAATGAGAAACTATGTGAATGAGACGTAAATAAACTTAAAATATTATAATTAGCACAATTACACGGTAATAAACTATATGTATTTTGCATAATTGATTTGAGGTTTGAAGAATACCCCACCGACACGGCAGTATACCCATGACTAACTCGGCAGAATATCCGTGACCGATTTGGTGGCCAATCGGTACAAACATGTGATGAGATTACCAAGAGGGTAATAAGTATGTCAAGTTGCCTCAATGAATGAGACTTGAGCTTGTATTTAGTTGAAATATAGTTCAATTGAATGACGATGGTTGGTATTCCATCGGGGTTCGATGCTATATTGCTCGAGGATTTAAGTTTCAAAACTGATCTTCTGGACTATGAGAAGAACATTAAAAACAAGTTAACACATGTAGAGTAATAGATGCATTCAGTTCATGCTTTCAGTAACTTAAATTGTTTTCTAGCTATCATTCATTGATAAATCATGTTCGTAATGTCATGAAATATATGAGTAAGATAGACTTATATGTTCATTCAGTTATTTCCCTACTGATCTAGGATGTAGCTCACTCCTTCGACTATACGTCACAGGTCCAGTATTAGCTGTTGCTGCTGCTGCTTCAGGAGACATTGATCTGAAGGATTCTGATAACGTGCTTGGGGAGGAGTCAAAGCCCCCTCCTGAGGAGTTCTTCTAGAGGACCCTCTGCGTACTTTGATTATTTTGTAAGAGAGATTGTACAGCTTAATATTTCCAGCCTTTTGTATAAGATGTATGTAAACTTTATGAGACATTCTTTAGGCAAACCATCTGGGTGACGACTATTTCGAAACCGATGGTTCAGTTAGTTCTTTTGCTCATGCAGTGGCATCAGATTAGAACTATCTTTTGGTCTACATGTTGTTGGCTTTATCTTATAGAATTGGAGTTTTAGTTCTGTATTAGCTCTTTAGTGCATGTTTTGTTTTCTAGTTGTGTGGATATTCCAAATATTTCGTGCATGTATATGGGGCACAACCTCGAGGGTCGTGTTGATGGCATGGGTTTTGGGGTGCCAAAATTCGAGTTGTCACACATTATTAAATGGAACCTTGTGTAAATTTGACAGATTAATATGGCACCACATAAAAGAGTGAAGAGCGTACGCACAGGAGAAAGTGATCAAAATTAGCAAACCACATTACTCACTGCCATGTTTAGAGACATGGCTCACACCTCTCCAGTGACACCGTTTGAGTCATGTTCAAGGTGTGAAAAGCGGCACAAAATGCAAGACTGTAGGCAAGGCACTTAGTGTGTTTCAAGTGTGGGCAAATAGGACACCAAATACGACATTGCCCTGCATTGAGGAAGAAGGCGACGACATCTATGCCGATTAATTCATGTGCGCGGTGTGGGAAAGGTCATAAGACGGAGGAGAGCCTCAGGTGCATGTTTCAAATGCGGTAAGCGGGGACATCAGATCAAGACTTGCCCAGATATGCATGAGGAACGGGTGACATCGACGTCTACTTCTGGACCAAATCTCCCTACAACTCATGGTAACACTAGTAGTACGTCGATGCATGATGCCCAGATGGCACATAAAGTCCTCCAAGGTATAGAATTATTATCAATTTTCATGATTTTACTCTAATTTTTAGATGATGAATGCCCTTAGCAATTGTGGTTGCTTTTAACACTTCAGGAATATCATGACACCATCATATATGCATCTAATTAAATCACTTGCATGACATAAACAAATTTCAATTTTAAAAGATTAACTAAGTAGGTGACCAATATAAGGATGGGACTTGAATAAATCTTGACAGTTAGGGTAAAATTACTTTAAGGATAGATTGTTAGTAATTTGATATTGAGTTGACATTATGAGTAATGATGATTGAGCTAAGACTTGTAAATTTACACTTAACGGATCTAATCATAATGTTCTTCATTCCGACTAATAAATCATGAGTGAATTGCGTTCGGATGCACTCCTTCCAACTTTGAGTGCAGTTGTTAAACACTATAGTTTTAAGTGGACATCCTTAGGGAGTTACATCCTTAGGGAGCAAGGGCATTAAATAACTCTTTAAGGATTTGGAACATTAAGGAAATACTGACGGTAGTTGACATAGATTTTGATGGCTCACATTAGGCACTTGACCCTTAGTTTGAACAAAGGTCATTGAGGAAAAATAGAGTTCTTAGTGATTTCTCAATTCACTGTTGGATTAGTTATCACTACTATAACCTTAGACTTCGTCTTACGGTTATGATCGCACAGTTACAACACTTTAAATCCATATTGACGACGGGGGATCAATAAGGACGACAAGAACAATTAGTGACTCTATTGATTGTGTTGAGGAGTATGTACATGAAGAGACGATTCATCTTAAGCTGGCATGTATATAAGACCTTAATCTTATGCATCGAAGGGGTGTTCTTTGGAATTGCCATCTAGAATTATCTCCTTGTTTAAATGATTGGATACATTGTGACCGCGTATATGCTCTTTTTTAATTCGAATGGTCTTTGAGTGTGATAAGAGTGATTGAAGGCATAAATTTGTGATTTTAAGATCATTATTGCAGGTTTATCATAAGCTCATTTTGTAATGATTTCATACCTTTGTGGACGTACGTTATGGCTAACGATGGTATTTATTATGGTATGCTTGTGATGATGGTAATTTAAGTTGTGGAGGAAGTCGCACATTTATATTAAAGGTTAAGATTATTCCTAGTTGATGGTTATCGAAATTCCCAATTTATTTTGGATGTGCATTATCAGCTCTATGATGGCATTCTTATCGTTGGTTCAGTGATGGTATTAGGTTTATCTGTGGTAATGGTAGATTGGACATTATGAAATTCTATTAATAGATAGATTGGAATTGTTTTGTATTATAGTTATATTTTATTCTAATGGATATAGCATCAATGGGGTGGGTCAATTTTTCTCTAACTGATTGTGTAAGTTTCATAAGTAGGCGACTGTGCTAGATAAGTATTATTCGAGATTTGGCGGTGTCTATTGGAAATTTTTCAGCATGGTTATTGACGTGATGCAGTCATTAAGGGATAATTTGATGATATGCTGGGTTAGTAGTAAGTTGGGAAATGCTTGACAGTTGGAGGGTCTTGCTTATGATTTTGGTTTTTGGATTGATGGTTTTAATCTCGATGTCGATATTTCTTTCCTTGTGGTTGTGTCCTTACCAACTTTTGAGAAATACTTCGTTAAGTGTGAAAGTGGAGTTTCGTATTTTTCTAGGAGCGAATTGACTAATCGAATAGCCATTCTTTGCGAGATGACTATTCGCATTTTGTTACAGCGTTCGCTGTGTGTAATTTGAGTTCACCAATGATTACTATATTGAATAATCGTTGCATCAGGGATTTTCGTAGTGGAGTACCTTGTCCTCATTTACGTAGTTTTGTTGTGTGGAGGATTGATGTGAGGATGTGTCGATTTTACACCTTTTACATGGGATACCTTGTATACCTTCTTGGTGGATTTGGAGTGGATTTACAGAATGGAGTTACTTTTTCATGTAAATGGTTGTGTGGATATGCTGATTTTTGGAGTAGCTGATTAGACTGTGGATGTCCTGTGTGTCGATGTGCGGCATAAGGAGGGAGGTGAGTATATATATGAATTGCGGCTGTGTAGCGGTGGCTAATTTTGAGGAAATGGGTATGTGTTAAGTAGTGAAAAATACCATTTTTCACCCCTAAACATGAGCTTTGAAAGACCCTTGAGAAGACTAAATAAGTGCTTTAGTGTGCATTTTACAGCTAACCAATTAGACAGGTCCAAGTCCGAAAAGCATCCTAAAATGATCAAAAAGCTGACAACTCATGTCAAGCTCAAAGAGGGAGTGAAGAAATAGCCTCAGCAATGGCTAAAAAGGTCCTAAAAGAGCAAGAAAAGACCTGAAGAAGAAGAAGGATCCATTCGCAAAGAAGAAATCAAGTTAAAAGTTCAAATCGCAAAGTAAAAAGTACTTTTCGAAAAGGTCAAAGTTCTGTTCGAATTGATTACGAGTGTAATGAACTACTCGAAAGAACCATGTTACATTCGAATAGTTGAAATTTCCTTTTCGAATAGAAGATCCGGGAGAAGTCCTTTGCGAAAAGACTTTACGAAGCCAAATTGCTTTGAAAAGAACTTCCGGAGCCAAAACACTTTGCGAAAAGGCACTTAAACTCTCTGAAAGGACATTACGGGAATTACTTGTTTAAAGGGCATTTCAAGAATCTCTGACGCGCAATGCATTTAATGACCCAGGACATTTCTAAGATTCCAATCAAGATCCAAAAGCATATTCCAACCCATGTGGCGCTCAAAGATGAAATCACTTGGCGTGAACTTCTAAACTCAAACAGATTTTTGAATTCCATAATGAATTGATGCTTCTAGCGCTGATTGGTGAACCGGATCGAGCATTTTCATTGGCGAGCAGATCCTGGATCCCGTGCTCAAGCGCCATTGGGCAATCCAGATCTGAACACTTCGATTGGTCAATTCGCACTGCGAGGATCAAGGGAAAGCTATAAATAGAAGACATTTGCCCAATTGTGGCATCCAGATTTTGAGTTTTCATCTCTGCTTCCCTCCTTCCGGTCGGATAGTCTATCTGCACTTTGTAATTTCTTCCTCTGTTTTGCTTTTGAGAGTTCTTTGAGAGTGCTTTTGTAACTCCAAAGAGATCGGATTCAAGACGCTAGTCGAGGGCTTTCTAAAGCCGTGCTCTGTAATTGTAAGATTGAATTTAAAAGGTTGTCAGAACCTGTGTTTTCTCCATTGGATTCATGTCAAGGGTTCTTATTGATCACCTTAGTGCATTAGACTCCTTTAGATTCACTACTTTGCATGCAATTTCCTTGATTCATTACCCCATGAATTAGCGTTGGTAACCTAGTTCGACAAAGACTTGCGATGATGTTCATGTTCAATTGAGGATAGGTCAACAACTATTGGATGATCTATGACCATTTAAGTGATGATCATAACCATAAGTCTAAACCTTCCTTAATTCAGATTTATTTCTCTTACATCTCATCTTTGGTAGCCGATGAAGATTGAATCAACTCATTTTAGTTGCGATTCTCCATTAAAATTCAAAGGCGAAATCACGAAAGTTATTATTTCTCCATTTGATTTATTTTAATCACTTCCCCAACTTAGATGGATCGAGTTAGTTCTTTTCTTTATTTGCTTTTAGTTAAACGTGACAAAACCCAACACTCTCTTTTTATCGCTTTCTAGATAATTATAGAGCCGATCTGTAACCAGATCGAGGTCTATCTCATATTTCGACAAATTCTCTGTGGACGATCTTTAATATACTCACTTTTAAAACTTGCTACAATTGGCCACGATCTTGCGAGGCTAATGTTAGCCCAGTGTCTTTTTCATAAGTTAACATCCATATAACTTAGCATTCTTTAATTCTTTAATTCTTTATTCATAATGCACACAATTATGGCACACTTGGAGCGACAACAAGTTTTTTTGGCGCCGTTCTTGAATTTGTTCTAAAATTGGTAGACCTAAGTTTTTTAATTTTATAGATTTGATTTTCATTTTAGTTTTTGCTTTAAACCCACTTTGTATTCCAAGTGCTTGATTAAATGTCTCTTGCGGTTTTGTATAGAAAACCTATTTTCTTTGAATTTATTTATTTATTTATTTTTCTAAGTTTTTATTCTTTGCCTTCTAGTTGTTTGAATAAATGCTGCTTGCCACTCTTTTGTCTTTTGTCAAATTTGGGCAAGAGTCTTTGAGTTTTTATTTTATTTTGTCAATAGACCGGAATAAGGTTCACTTTGCTTTTGATTTTTGCAGATCTGGAGCAAACGTCCAACAAGGAGCATCTGGACTAAAGTGGAGCAGATCTGCTTGAGTTTGCATCCTCTTCTCCTTTGCATTCATTTTCTATTTTAAATTCTTGAGAACCAGATTACATTGTGTTTATTGTTTGTTACGATTATAATTTCATTGTCTTTTAGGCATGCTGATTTTTTTTTACAAAACCAAATACAAAATAAAAGAAAATGAAAACACAAATAGAAAATCTCTTAGTTGTTTCTCATTATTTTCAGCAGTAGTAAATAAGGGCTCTTGTTGAGCCTGGGCTGATCCAAAACAAGTAAAAAATAAAAAAATAGAAAATTATAAAAATAAAAAATATATATATATCTTTTCAGATAATTTTTTCTCCATTTGCATCCACTTTTCCCATCCGGACTCTTTGAGATCATTTTTGTATTTTTATGAATCATGTAGGATAATGTGTAGTGAATCATAGGCTGTTTTGAATATTCAATGGACCCACTTATTTTATTTTCCTTCGAGATTTCTTCATCATAAATGGGTCTCAGCTGTGTATGAACTCTGTTTTTAATATGTGCTCCCATGCTTCATTATTTATTTATTTTTTTTATTCTATTCATACACATCATCAACAAAGGGGTCAGTCTTATGAATCTTGCTTTTCACTGTATTCCTGCTAATCATTTTTTTTCACTTAGATTCATACGTATCTCAGGCTTTTGGCATTAGATTTTCTGTTTGGGCTTAGGATGTTTGGGCTTAGGATGTATCCTTTGGCATTAAAAATTCTGTTTTTAGGAATTTTAGTTTCAAATTCTGTTTTTAGATTTTCAAATTCTGTTTTTAGGAATTTTAGTATTCTGTTTTTAGATTTTCAAATTCTGTTTTTAGGAATTTTAGTTTCAAATTCTGTTTTTAGGAATTTTAGTATTCTGTTTTTAGATTTTCAAATTCTGTTTTTAGGAATTTTAGTTTCAAATTCTGTTTTTATGAATTTTAGTTTCAAATTCTGTTTTTAGAAATTTTAGTTTCAAATTCTGTTTTTAGATCGCTGATTTTTTTTTTTTTTTTTTTCTTTCTTAGGTTAATGTGTCCTAGTTTTACTAATTTTCGTCATTTTTTTTGTGAGTATAGTTAGTTTCTAACTTTGTTTTCCTATTTTGCATTCACAAATTCTGTTTTTGTATCAACACTTTTCTAATTTTTTTTAAACTTTGTATGCAGTCCCTTACCTTGTTTTTACTGTTTCTCTATTATTAGCATTAGTTTCCTTCCATTTGCATAGCAATCCTGCTATTTTTTTTTTTAGATTTTATTTTTTTAGCAGTTCTAGCGTTGTTTTGTTGATTTTTCTTGTATTTGTATATCATGTTTTCCATTTCCTTGCTCATATATTCAATTTTACATTTTTATTTTTCTGCTGCATATAGTTTAGATTTTTTCTGTTCTTAGTTTTTCTTTCTTCTTTTATCCTCTTTGCCCTAACTGCTCATAGCACTGAGCGAGCTAGTTCTGTCACGAGCATGACAGAGAACCAAGCCACGAAAGTGTGGGTGGGCATCTGCAGTGGAAATTTGTCAGGCCCTCAACCAGCCCCGAGCCTCATTCAGCCCCTACCAGTTTAAGCCCAACTCCCTGTGGTGACCAGCTCTTGCACCACTTGCACTTAGTCCACACATCCCGAGGTAGCCAGCTCTTTGCACCTCCCTCCCACAGATGGCCCGTTCCCTATTCCTCCACACCTCCCCAATCCCCTCTAGGCCAATCTCCCCACACACTCCCTACACCCAGATCCTCACCTACCTCCAAAATATCCAAGCCCGGCTCAAACAAATGCGACAATCGATGCACTACATAGGAAACTCATCCAGTTAATCGCCCCATTACCACCTACCCCCATTACCCGCTCTCCATTTTGCCTCACAGGCAACCCAAATGCACCCAAGTCCTAGTGCTTCCTCCACTACCACCCAGACTACCCAAACCACCCCGAACTACACCTGTGGCCTCACTTCCCCTTGTTCGAAGTTAGCTACCCAAATGCACCCCCTCTATCACCACCTCCTCGCTAACTTAACTACCCAAAACACAACCTTCCTCCACCTTCCCCGCCTCTCCCTTAATCCCAGTCCCCTCCCCTCTTTTAATTTTCTTTTTCTTCTCTGTAATGTTTCTAGTCAATAAATTTTGCTTTCTCCAATGCTCCTTTGTCATGTTTTACTTTCTGTTTATGATTTCCTTCATGTTTTTCCCTGAATAATGGGACCATGCCACCTTTGAACCAGTGAGGACACGCTCCTCATAGGTTTGGGGGTGTGGCGAGCAGATCCCCCCTCGGGACGGTCGACATAAAGGCGTAAAAATCACCTAAGTAAGCGAGGAAAGAATTTAATGTACTTAAGAATCAAGTTAACTAGGAAATTTTAAATATTCTTTGCAAAAATTTAGACATTCTAAACCTTGCGATAGTCTACATTTCCATGATGATTACACCATAAAAACATCTTTGGTATCAGACGTAGTAAGTCAAAAGGAAGAGAAAAGGTAAAGATATACTTAAAAGCTCAAGGAAAAACCATAACCAAAGGAGAATTGAGCCCATATATTTTCCATCTCTGAAGAGTGACTGAGGCAATTTTTTCCGATTCAAAGGATTGGGTGAGGCATTAGATCCACTAGAAGTTAGGAAACTCCAAATTGAAACAAGTGACGGACTCATGAGACCAAGAAAGATCAAGGCCTTCTTTGGACACTGAACCTAATGAACCAACCAAAGAAAAATCTGCCTGTTTGTACCCCATTTGAGCCATAAATCCTACAATTCTTCATCAAAATACCCAAAAGTACTTGCACTGAACCTATGGAACCAATTCAGCCTTCCCTCACTCTAAGAATTCAGGAGGTAAAGGAGAAAGAATCAAGATGGACCATTTCGGGCAACATCAAGAAAATGAAGAGAAAATACCTCAAAAAGCGAGCAATATGGTGGACCGAGAAAAGAAGAGACAAACAATATGAAAAAGTTGCAAGCAAAAGGCAAAAAGGGACCTTATGTTAAAAAAAATGCAAGATCAAAGAAAGAACTGATCACCGTGTGAATGTGAGAATCTCGAAAGAAGAAGAAAGAAGCTAAACTCAAAAAGGTGGAGTCATGAACCATCTCCTGCACTTCACGAGTTCTCAAATTCAAACCCCTGTCAAAGCGCCTTTCCTTGAATCTTCACTCCATAAGCCATACAAACATAGCTAGATTAAAAGTGCTTGTGATCCAAAGTTGAGTGAGTCATGTAGAGATAAGAAGTTCCCCAATCTATGGTGAGGAGATGTCAATGATGCCAGACGAGAAAGGCCTATGCTCATGCTTACAGATCCATTTGGGAGATGTAACTGCTCTTGAGCTTGAGTGAAAACGAACCCCTCAACAAAAACACTGATGAGAGTATACCCTGGTGAGTGTTTGGGTTGGAACTTGAGCACATTAAGTATGACTTATAACCTAATTTTTATCCATAGGATGAGCTTACTGCTGGCACATTTGTATGATTTTCTATGACTGTTCACAGATTGGAAATATTGAAACATTCATGAGGTTTATAAATGTTGAAATCTCCTTGCAAACAATACAACTAAATTTCTGTGTAAACATGGATTCAAGAGTAACTAATTTCGATCTTTGATTGCTCATGAGATAACAGTGCACTAATGCCAACTGCACCCATTCTACCAGCCACTACACCTGGTACCCTATTCCCCCACACCCCTTCCACCCCACACCCCTTCCACATTGGAGCTCATCCAAGCCCTAACTGCACCCTTACCAACCACCCCCAGTACCCCTGCCCTCCATGTTGCCTCACAAGCAACCCAAACAGACCCAGAAGTCCTAGTGCTTCCCCCCTCCACTACCACCCAGGCTACCCAAACCACACACAGACACTAGCCTTACCTCCCCTTGGTGAGATAGCTACCCAATGACCCTCTCTTACCCTCCCTCCCCAGTTTGCACCACTTTAGTCCCCTACTTGAGAAAAAGACAAAAATAAACCCCTCACCCTCCCTTTCCTCCCTCTTTTCCTTTTATTTTACATCAAATTTCTGGTTCATGCAATTGCTTTTCTGCAATTCCTTGCTATTATTTTTTTTCTGTTGTTTCCCCTAATAGCGTGACTATGCCACCACCTTTGAACCGGTGAGGAACTTGCTCCTCATAGGTTTGGGGTGTGAAGAATCTGTCAAGGAATAGTTAACCTAAGGACAACAGAATCACCTAAGTAATCAGGAAATGAATTATTTTACTTAAGAATCATGACAATTAGGAAGTTTAAAATTTCTTTGCAAAATTTAGACATCATAAACCTTTCAATATTCAACATTTCCATGATGTTAGCACCATGAAAACCCTCTGGTATCAGCATTTAGCAAGTCATGGGAAAGAGAAAAGGTAAAGACATACTTAAAAGCTCAAGGAAAAACCATAACCGTGAGAATTGAGCCCATATATTTTCCATCTCTGTTGAAGAGTGATCGAGGCAATTTTTTCTCGATTCAAAGGATTTGAGGCATTAGATCCACTAGAAGTTAGGAAACTCCAAATTAAAACAAGTAACAAAGACTCATGAAGCGAGGAAAAGATCAAGGCCTTCTTGGACAAATTGAACCTAACGTAACCAACCAAGAAAATTCTGCCCTGCTTTGTACCCCATTTGAGTCAGAATCCTACAATTCTTCATCAAAAATACCCAAAAGTACTTGCACTTGAACCTATGGAACTAATTCAGCCTTCCCTCACTCGAGAATTCGGGAGGTAAAGGAGAAAGAATCAAGATGGACCATTTCGGGCAACATCAAGAAAATGAAGAGAAAATACCTCAAAACAGGCAATATGGTGACCGAGAAAGGAAGAGACAAACAATGTGAAAAGTTGCAAGCAAAAAGGCAAAAAGGGACCTTATGATGAAAAAATGCAAGATCAAAGAAAGAACTGATCACCGTGAATGTGAGAATCTCGAAAAGAAAGAAGCTAAACTCAAAAGGTGGAGTCATGAACCATCTCCCGCACTTGACTTCGAGTTCTCAAATTCAAACCCACATTCAAGCGCCTTTCCTTGAAACTTCACTCCATAAGCCATACAAACAAACCTAGATTAAAAGCCCTTGTGATCCAAAGTTGAGTGAGTGTCATGTGGAGATAAGAAGTGACCCAATCTATGGTGAGGAGATGTCAATGATGCCATTGCCTAAGAATCATGCCTATGCTCATGCTTACAGATCCATTTGGGAGATGTAATCGCTCTTGAGCTTGAGTGAAAATGAACCCTCAACAAAAACACGATGAGAGTATACCCGGTGAGTGTTTGGGTTGGAACTTGAGCATAATAAGTATGACTTACAACCTAATTTTTATTCAGGATGATGAGCTCATCACTTCTTTGGCACATTTGTACAATTTTCTATGGCTGCTCACGGATTGGAAATATTGAAACATTCATGAGGTTCTTAAAATGTTTAAATTCTGCAAACAATAATCAAATTTTCTGTTTCATCATTGATTCAAGAGTAACTAATCTCGCTCCTTGATTGCTCATTTGATAATTTTAAGATGTTAACTGCTTCATGGAGAAGTTTGTGGGTACCTTCACTGAAAACCCTCAGAGACTTCACTCCTCCTCTAGGGACCACCTAGGGGTTGAAAAGGCTTGTTGCATATGCTAAATGCACTGCTTCCTACAAAAGTGGCTCTTTACTTTGTTTTTTATGTTTCTTTGCTCGGGACTAGCAAAGCTTAGGTTTGGGGTGTGTTAAGTAGTGAAAATACCATTTTCACCCCTAAACATGAGCTTTGAAAGACCCTTGAGAAGACTAAATAAGTGCTTTAGTGCATTTTACGCCTAACCAATTAGACAGTCCAAGTCCAAAAGCATCCTAAAATGATCAAAAAGTCGACAACTCATGTCAAGCTCAAAGAGGAGTGAAGAAATAGCCTCAAAGAATGGCTAAAAAGGTCCTAAAAGAGCAAGAAAAGACCAAGAAGAAGGATCCATTCGCAAAGAAGAAATCAAGTTAAAAGTTCAAATCGCAAAGTAAAAAGTACTTTTCAAAAGGTCAAAGTTCTGCTCGAATTGATTCGAGTCAGAATGAACTACTCGAAAAGAACCATGTTCCGCTCGAATAGTTGAAATTTCCTTTCGAATAGAAGATCCGGGGAGAAGTCCTTTGCGAAAAGACTTTACGAAGCCAAATTGCTTTGCGAAAAGAACTTCGAGCCAAAACACTTTGCGAAAAGGCACTTAAACTCTACGAAAGGACAAATTGGGAATTACACTTGTTTAAAGGGCATTTCAAGAATCTGCACGCGCCCCAATGCATTTAAGAGCCCAGGGACATTTCCAAAGATTCCAATCAAGATCCAAAAGCAAATTCCAACCCATGTGAGCGCCAAAGATGAAATCACTTGGCGGAACTTCAGAAGCTCAAACAGATTTTGAATTCCATAACAGAATTGATGCTTCTAATACCGATTGGTCGAACCAGATCGTAGCATTTTCATTGGCGTAACAGATCCGGATCCCGTGCTCAACTGCCATTGGGCAATCCAGATCCAACACTTCGATTGGTCAATTCCTTGCAAGGTGATCAAGGAAAGCTATAAATAGAGAAGACATTTGCCCAATTGTGGCATCCATTTTGAGTTCATTTCTATTTCCGCTTCCTACGATAGCTTGTCTGCACTTTGTAATAGCTTCTTTGTATTTGCTTTGAGAGTTTCGAGAGCTATTTGTAACTCCAAGGAGATTGGATTCAAGGCGCAAGTCCGAGGGCTTCTAGCCGTGCTTCGTAATTGTAAGATTGAATTTAAAAGGTTGTCAGAACTGTGTTTTCTCCATTGGATTCATGTCAAGGGTTCTTATTGATCACCTTAGTGCATTAGACTCCTTTAGATTCACTACTTTGCATGC
Organism: Chloranthus sessilifolius; assembly: GCA_021018995.1. Taxonomy (NCBI): domain Eukaryota; kingdom Viridiplantae; phylum Streptophyta; class Magnoliopsida; order Chloranthales; family Chloranthaceae; genus Chloranthus; species Chloranthus sessilifolius. Next base: position 72,317,262 of record CM037592.1, on the reverse strand, counting down.
AATTTCCTTGATTCATTACTCCTGCATTTAATTAGCGTTGGTAACCTAGTTCGACAAAGACTTGCAGTGATATTCATGTTACGAATTGAGGATAGGTCAACAACTATTGGATGATCCGTGACCATTTAAGTGATGATCATAACCATAAGTCTAAACCCTTCCTTAATTGATTTATTTCTCTTACATCTCTTTGGTAGCCGATGAAGATTGAATCAACTCGCATTAGTTGCAGATTCTCCATTAAAATTCAAAGGCGAAATCACGTAAAGTTATTTCTCCATTTGATTTATTTTAATCACTTCCCAACTTGGATCTGGATCGCTTAGTTAGTTCTTTTCTTTATTTGCTTTTAGTTAAACGTGACAAAACCCAACACTCTCTTTTTATCTCGCTTTCTAGATAATTATAGAGCGAATCCGTAGACAGATCTGGAGGTCTATCTCATATTTCGTACAAATTCTGTGGACGATCTTTAATATACTTACTTATAATACTTGCTACAATTGGCCCTGATCTTGCAGGCTATTGTTAGCCCTCAATGTGCTGATATCTCTTTCATAATTTAAAATTATGTAACTTAATATTCATTAATTCGTCATTCAAAACACACATAAAAAAGGCACATGTGGAGTGACAACAAGTTTTTGGCGCCGTTGCCGGGGAATTTGTTCTAAAATAGATAGACCTATGTTTTATTCTCTTTTATTTATTATTTATTAATTCATTTTTTCTGTTGTTATCTTGCGTTACAAATACATGCGTAAAGGAAAGGAAAGCACCTAATTCACAGTTTGCGGTACCAAATTCTCTCTGCGTTGTATGTTTGGTAGGAGAACTCTCAACCCCGAGATTCTCCCTTTTAATTGAAGTTGAAAGACTCCTAAGAAGCAGACATACACCACAGAGTTCTGCTACAATGGGTGACGAACCTAGATTGTTAAGAGACTACTTTGCTCACGGTGCCTATAATTCCCTTTTCGCATTCAATTTCCCACGTGGAGGGAAATTATGAGATCAAATCATCAACCATCCAAATGCTTTTCATTTCATGGATTAAGTAAAGAAGATCCTTACAAGCACATTGATGAATTTCTGCTTTGTGCACAACATTTAACATAATGGACTTGGTCGAGGCAACCAAGTGAGGCTCTTTCCTTTTCATTAAAGGACAAAGCTAGAGCATGGTTATCTATGTTAGCACCAAACAACATCACATCATGGAATGATTTGCAATGTCAATTGTCAAAAATATTTCCCAATGACTAAAACCAGCCAACTAAGACAAAGCATCATCTCTTTCTCCCAAAACTCAATGAAACTTTCCATGAGGCATGGGAAAGATTCAACAGCTGATAAGACAATGCCCTCACCATCAAATTCCTAAATGGCAGCTTGTTCAAAGCTTCTATCAAGGAATTGATCAAGGGCAAGAACATGGTGGATGCCTCTTGTGGAGGTACCTACTTGCAAAACATTGAAGAGGTTTGGGACCTCTTTGAGGTGATTGGAGAAAATTCAACCCAAAGCAGAATCTCGTCAAGGGACACCGAGAATCTAGCTAGGATGAATAATCCCCAATTCACAAGAGGAAAGTTTATGAAGTCAATGAGTGGAAAGGAAAGTGGATAATTTGACCATAAAATTTGATAGGTCGATGGACTCATTTAAAGCTCCAAATGGGTCAAGAGTAGAGGAGGCATGTCCGATATGCCGCCCCCACTCATTCCATTGATCAATGTCCTTCGCATCACAATTTCAACTCATGATGGAACAAGCTCATAATTTCTCTTATGGAGATGCAATCGAATGACTACCCATGGAGATCTCATCCTAATCTCGAGGTGGAATCGGGAAATTACCAGCCCAACAACAGAAAGAAGAGCCCAAAATCAATTACCTTTCAAACACTTTCGCCATATCGTGAGAATTTTATAATAAATCAAATTTTGACCTAACCAACAACAAGCCATGCGTGATGCTCACCAGCCTGCCCCTCCTAGATCCACGACCTTTGAAGAGCGGTCTTGAGCTCACTTCAAAATCTTGAACTGTCTCAGATGTGAACCTTCACTGTGAGAGCATTAAAAATTGAAGAAACGTCCAACTCTCAAATTCATTGGCTAAGAGAGAAGAGGGTAACTACCCACCAACTGTGAACAATCCTAAGGGACAGGTTCATGGTTGGAGAATCCTCAAATGGCCATGAGGAAATCAAAGTGACTACTTTGAGAAGTGGAAGAATAATAAAAAAACACATGGGTAGTGAAGAGGAAAAGATGAAGAACAAGTGCAGGAACAACAAATGGATAACAATATGGTGTTGATTTACATCGAAAAAATTCAAAAAATGAAAACAGAAAAATAAAAAATTGTTGAAAAGATGAGGAGGAGAGATTTGTTCCTCACCTCCCATTCCCTCATGCAATGAAGTCAGTTTCTCCTTTGACAAAGGAAACACAAAATTGAGGAAATGATGGAGACATTCAAGCAAGTTAAAATTAATCTACCTACTGCTTGATGCAATCAAACAGTCCCCGCATATGCTAAATTTCAAGGATGTGTGCACCCACAAAAGGCAATCTAGGATACATTTATCTAAGAAGGCCTTTGTGGAGAAAATCAACCAAGTACTATCCATTGCAACACCCCTAAAATGCAAGATCTGAATCCCCACAATCCCTGCATCATTGGGGAGCATACCATCGAGAAAGCCACTGCTAGATCTGGGAGCTAGTGTCACACCTTCCTTATTACGTATGAGAAGCTAGGTTTGGGAGAATTAAAACCCACTCAAGTGGTCTAATGATGATCCGAGAAAACCTGGGATTGATTGAAGATGTGCTAGTAGGAGTAGATAAATTCTTCTATCCTGCTGATTTTGGTGTTGGACATGGAACCAACCAAAAGCGACACTTCCATCCTGTCATTTTAGGGAGACCATTCACAGCTCTGACAAATGCTTGTATTCAATGTCGGTCCGGTATCATGGAAGTTTCTTTTGGTAATATGAAAGTCAAATTGAATGTTTATAATCCGTTAACCAACCTCAATTTTCTCAACAAGAGTGCTTTCATGTTGACATCATGGATGAACTTGTGGAGGAGTCTTTGCAAAAATTTCTGCAGGTGAAGACTCCACCACGAACTAAAAATGATTGGGAATCCAGAGAAAGAAGGAAAAGGAGATCAAATTCAAAGGAGTCTGCTTTGTGCAAGGCACTCACAAACAATCCTCAAGTTCTCCCTCTTGGAGACCTCCTCTCCCTCTTCCACAAATTACCAATTGCCCTCTTTCTACTTCCCCACAATTGGAACTCAAACAGCTCCCAAAAATCTGAAATATGTGTTTTGGGAGATCATCAAACACTACTGTGATTATTTCTTCCTCCCTTACAAAGGAGCAAGAAGAGGAGTGTTGGTAGTTCTAAACAAGACAAGAAAGCAATTGGTGGACCATTGCTGATTTAGGAGGAATAAACCCATTTGTATGCATGCATAAGATCCACTGAAGAGGATGCCAAGCCTTCTAGAGAAATGCAAAGAAGGTTGAATCCTCACATGCAAGAAGTGGTAATGAAGGAAGTTGTCAAGCTCAGATCTGGGGTCATTTACCCCATTTCAGATTCCTTGGTAGCACCCACAGGTGGTGCCTAAGAAATCTGCATCACTTGTAGCAAATTAATCAGTAAACTTATGTCCACCGGACAAACAATGGATGGAGGGTCCGCATAGACTACGTAAAATTAAATACCATGACAAGGAAAGACCATTTCCCCTCCCTTCATTGACCAAATCCTTGATAAACTTGCGGGCAAAGCTTACTATCGCTTCCTTGATGGGTACTGTTATAACGGATCCTGTACCACAGGACCAAGAAAAGACCACCTTCACCTGCCCCTTTGGCACTTTTGCCTATAGGAGGATGCCCTTTGGTCTTTGCAATGCCCCTGCTACTTTTCAAAGATGCATGTATGCCATCTTTTCTGACATGATTGATCAGTTCATGGAGACAGCTTTTCCCAATGCTTACACCACCTCAAGTTGGTGTTGCAAAGATGTGAAGAAACCAATTTGGTTCTAAGCTGGGAAAAGAGTCATTTTATGGTCACCCAAGGCATTGTCCTAGGACATGTGGTCTCCCATAAAGGCATTGTCCTAGGACATGTGGTCTCCCATAAAGGCATAGAGGTGGACCAAGCAAAAATTGATCTAATTGCACATTTGCCTCCTCCCAGAACTGTTAAGCAAATCAGAAGTTTCTTAGGGCATGCAGGATTTTATAGGAGGTTCATCAAAGATTTCAGTAAAATTTCCAAGCCACTCACATTTCATCTTGTGTCAAGATGTTCCTTTTGTGTTTACTAATGAATGCATGCCTTTGAGGTCCTTAAGAAATGTCTCGATTTCAGCTCCCATCTTGCAGTCCCCCCGACTATTCAAAGGTGCCCTTTGAGCTCATGTGTGCTGCATCAGACTATGCCCTAGGAGCTGTCCTAGGGCGTAGAAAGGATAAGCTTCCCCATGTCATAGCTTATGCCAGAGATCCATGATAGATGCCCAGCTCAACTACACAACAACCGAGAAAGAGCCGGCCATTGTGTTTGCATTGGAAAAATTCAGGTCTTATGTTTTAGGTTCACAAATTGTGGTGTTTATCGACCACTCGCCCTAAAATACCTTCATCCTAAGAAGGATACCAAGCCCAGATTAATCGGTGGATCCTCCTATTACGGAGTTTGATCTGATTAAGGATAAGAAAGGAGTGGAAAATGTGGTCGATCACCTATCCGAATTCTCAATACCGAGGATGATAGCTTACCCATTAATGAATCATTTCGATGAGCAACTTTTGCCATCAATACCCACGATCCTTGGTTTGCAAACATAGTCAACTCTTGATGATTCCTCAACATTGGAATCGAATGGATAAAGATCTTTTCTTCTCACGAGTTAAACATTTCATTTGGGAAGATCCTTATCTATTCAAGAATTGTGCGGATCAAGTGATCGAGAAGATGTGTCCGACCATGAATTCTCGGCATATTGTCAATGTGTCATGAACAGGCTGTGGAGGTCATTTCGGTAATAGCAATTGCAAAAATTCTGCGGTGTGGTTTTTATTGGCCCACAATCTTTAAAGATGCCTTACAAGATCAGAATCCCGCCAGAATCGCCAAAAATTGGGCAAGATTTCCAAAAGAAACTCAATGCCTCTACAGCCTATTCGTGGTTGAGTTTGATGTATGGGGAATAGATTTTATGGGCCCTTTCCTCCTTCTAATGGAAATAACTTCATTTTAGTAGCGATGGACTATGTCTCCAAGTGGATTGAAGCCATAGCTACTAAATCAAATGATCACAAAGTGGTTTTGAAATTTCTCAAGGACCACATTTTTCCAGTTTGGTTTTCCCAGCCATCATCGTGATGGGGAAGCCATTTTGTAACAAAACAGTTTGAAGCTCTATTGAAAAAGTACTCACACTCATAGAGTAGCCACTCCTATCATCCACAAACGGACAAGTGGAGATTTCAATAGAGAATCAAACACATTTTGGAAAAACAAGAAGAAGGACAGAAAGGACTGGTCCTTTAAGCTTAATGATGCTTTGTGGGCATATGTAATCGCTACAAAACTCCAATTGAATGTCCCTTTAGATCGGTTCATGGTAAAGCATGTCATTTGCCAAGAGAGTTAGAATACAAAGCTCGGGCTATTAAAACATTTAATATGGATCTAACTTCTGCCGGTAATCAGGAAACTTCAACTCACCGAATTGGAAGAGTCGGATGGATGCTTATACAAGCTCCATTGTATAAGGAGAAAGTCAAATCATTTCATGATAGGAGTTTAATGAGAAAAGAGTTCATACCGGGGTCCAAGGTATGGTTATTCAACTCTAAACTTAAATTCTTTCCGGGCAAATTGAGATCCGGATGGAAGGGCCATACATCATCATCAAGGCCTCCCCTCAGAGTGTGGATATTTCGGATCCCAAGGATGGAAGAATCCTTAAGGTAAATGGTCGAGGCTCAAGCCATGCATTGACAACACTCAGGAGCTGTCTTGCCCATCTGTCATCACGAATCTCCAACAATCGATGGTAGAAAATTGTATATTATGTTTGTACAACATAGTTTTGAATTTCAATTTCTCTATTTCTTTTCTTGTTCGCATAGTTTAAATACACTTAAAAGTTCAAATCGCAGCAAAACTACTTTTGAAAAGCCCAAAGTTCTATTCGAATAGATTCGGAGTCTGCAATGAACGCTCGAAAAGAAAGATGTTCTTTCAATAGTTAATTATGTTAGAGCCTTTTCGAATAGAAGGTCCGATGCTAAGTCCTTGAAATAAACTTTCTGGTTATCTACTTGTCGAAAGGCACTTTGCCATTCAAATAGAAAAAAAAGGGCTCTTTTGGAATATTTCGAAAACTTAAAGGTGCTTTGCGATTTTAGCTTCAAGTATATTTAGTCGCTTTGAAGTTAGCTTTGTATTTGCAAACACTCTCTCGCAGAGCGACGCCCACTAAAACCATAGCTCACTCTCTTCTCACACGAGCTCCACAAAGATATCACCGTTTGTTCCTAATTGTTTGAGCGTTTCCATTTTTCGAGATCAGACTGTCGCCATGATCTTTACAAACAAAGCGACTCGTTCAAGCACAAACCTTAGATCGTGGTATTTTTCTATCCATTCTCGCCAATCTTTTAGAAAAATCTAAATCTGTTAGCCAGGTGTGGGCTTTGTTTTCCTCCATTTTAAATATGGGAAAGATCGAGAAATCCTTAGTCGCCACTTTTCTAAAGGGCAATTTTTCAATGCCCCCATGCTCATCCCGGAAGCAATGGTGATGTGAGTGCCAAGATAAAGAAGAAATGAAAATTGTCGGCCTCCCTTTGGAAGACTAATTACCCTTCTCCTAAGAGCCAAGTTTGACATAGATAGGAAGAGCCCTTTGAAGTCCTCACCCCCATAACTTTGGCAAGAGAGCCTAGACCACAAGTCGCTATGTTGAGGAGAATGAGAGCAGGCGGGAGATCGACATGCCCTGCTCTTGCCCCGCCTCATTCTTTGAACCCATTCTGCCCGAGCACAGAGCGAGCCGAGTTCCTGCTGCTAAGCCCGACAGGAACCTAGCCTGCAAGTGTGGGTGGGCTGAACAACCACCTATGGACCCCTCAATTTGTACATGAACACCGTGAGTGAACTAGCAGAGTCCAAGAGATACCCTCAGGTCAAAGCGCTATGGAGCCTCCACCACCATCGCACCTCACCCACCGCGCATTTTACAAGAACCATTTCTGTGGTGACCTCTGCACCACTGCACCCATTCTACCACCACTACACTGGTACCCTATTCCCCACACCCCTTCCACCCCACACCCCTTCCACATTGGAGCTCATCCAAGCCCTAATCGCACCCTTACCACCCACCCCAAGACTGCCCTCCATGTTGCCTCACAAGCAACCCAAGCAGACCTGTAAGTCCTAGTGCTTCTCCACTACCACCTGTGCTACCCAAACCACACACAGACCTGTAGCCTTACCTCCCCTTCGAGATAGCTACCCAATGACCCTCTCTTACCCTCCCTCCCCAGCACCCACTTTAGTCCCTACTTGAAAAAGACAAAAATAAACCCCTCACCCTTACTCCCTTTCCTCCCTCTTTTCCTTTTATTTTCATCAAATTTACGGTTCATGCAATTTGCTTTCGCAATTCCTTGCTATTATTTTTCTCATTGTTTTCCCTAATAACTGTGACTATGCCACCACCTTTGAACAGTGAGGACACTTTGCTCCTCATAGGTTTGGGGTGTGGACAGTCTGCCAAGGAATAGTTAACCTAAGGACAATGCAGAATCACCTAAGTAATCGAAATGAATTATTTTACTTAAGAATCATGACAATTAGGAAGTTTAAAATTTCTTTGCAAAATTTAGACATCATAAACCTTTCAATATTCTACATTTCCATGATGTTAGCACCATGAAAACCTGGTATCAAGATTTAGCAAGTCATGGGAAAGAGAAAAGGTAAAGACATACTTAAAAGCTCAAGGAAAACCATAACCAGGTGAGAATTGAGCCCATATATTTTCCATCTCTGTTGAAGAGTGACTGAGGCAATTTTTTCCGATTCAAAGGATTGGCTGAGGCATTAGATCCACTAGAAGTTAGGAAACTCCAAATTAAAACAAGTGACACTCATGGCGAGGAAAAGATCAAGGCCTTCTTGAATGACTTGAACCTAATGTAACCAACCAAGAAAATTCCCCTGTTTGTACCCCATTTGAGTCAGAATCCTACAATTCTTCATCAAAAATACCCAAAAGTACTTTTTGAACCTATGGAACTAATTCAGCCTTCCCTCACTCAGAATTCAGGAGGTAAAGGAGAAAGAAGCGAAGATGGACCATTTCGGGCAACATCAAGAAAATGAAGAGAAATACCTCAAAAACAGGCAATATGGTGGTGAGAAAGGAAGAGACAAACAATGTGAAAAGTTGCAAGCAAAAAGGCAAAAAAGGGACCTTATGATGAAAAAATGCAAGATCAAAGAAAGAACTGATCACCGTGGAATGTGAGAATCTCAAAAGAAAGAAGCTAAACTCAAAAGGTGGAGTCATGAACCATCTCCTCGCACTTCACGAGTTCTCAAATTCAAACCCCTGTTCAAACAGCCTTTCCTTGAAACTTCACTCCATAAGCCATACAAACAAACCTAGATTAAAAGCCCTTGTGATCCAAAGTTGAGTGAGCTGTCATGTGGAGATAAGAAGTGACCCAATCTATGGTGAGGAGATGTCAATGATGCCATTGCCTAAGAATCATGCCTATGCTCATGCTTACAGATCCATTTGGGAGATGTAACTGCTCTTGAGCTTGAGTGAAAATGAACCCCTCAACAAAAACAACGATGAGAGTATACCGGTGAGTGTTTGGGTTGGAACTTGAGCATAATAAGTATGACTTACAACCTAATTTTTTATTAGGATGATGAGCTCACTCGGCACATTTGTACAATTTTCTATGGCTGCTCACGGATTGGAAATATTGAAACATTCATGAGGTTCTTAAAATGTTTAAATTCTGCAAACAATAATCAAATTTTCTGTTCATCATTGATTCAAGAGTAACTAATCCTGCTCCTTGATTGCTCATTTGATAATTTTGCCTTGATGTTAAGCTGTTCATGGAGAAGATTGTGGGCACCTTCACTGAAAACCCTCGGGAGACCTCACTCCGCTACTAGGGACCAACTAGTGGTTGACAAGGCTGGTTGCATTAGCTAAATGCACTGTGCTTCCTACAAAAGTGGCTCTTTACTTTGTTTTTTATGTTTCTTTGCTCGGGGACTAGCAAAGCTTAGGTTTGGGGTGTGTTAAGTAGTGAAAATACCATTTTCACCCTAAACATGAGCTTTGAAAGACCCTTGAGAAGACTAAATAAGTGCTTTAGTGTGCATTTCTGACTAACCAATTAGACGGTCCAAGTCCAAAAAGCATCCTAAATGATCAAAAGTCGACAACTCATGTCAAGCTCAAAGAGGGAGTGAAGAAATAGCCTCAAAGAATGGCTAAAAAGGTCCTAAAAGAGCAAGAAAAGACCAAGAAGAAGGATCCATTCGCAAAGAAGAAATCAAGTTAAAAGTTCAAATCGCAAAGTAGTAAAAGTACTTTTCAAAAGGTCAAAGTTCATTCGAATTGATTGAGTCAGAATGAACTACTCGAAAAGAACCATGTTCGTCGAATAGTTGAAATTTCCTTTTGAATAGAAGATCCGGGAGAAGTCTCATAAAAGACTTTACGAAGCCAAATTGCTTGCGAAAGAACTTCGAGCCAAAACACTTTGCGAAAAGGCACTTAAACTCTACGAAAAGGACATTCTGGGGAATTACTTTTGTTTAAAGGGCATTTCAAGAATCTTGACGCCCCCAATGCATTTAATGAGGACATTTCGAAGATTCCAATCAAGATCCAAAAGCATATTCCAACCCATGTGAGCGCCAAAGATGAAATCACTTGGCGTGAACTTCTAGAAGCTCAAACAGATTTTTGAATTCCATAACAGATTGATGCTTCTAGCGCGATTGGTGAACCAGATCGTAGCATTTTCATTGGCGAATGCAGATCTGGATCCCGTGCTCAATCGCCATTGGGCAATCCAGATCTGAACACTTCGATTGGTCAATTCAAATGCAGCAGGATCAAGGGAAAGCTATAAATAGAGAAGACATTTGCCCAATTGTGGCATCCAGATTTTGAGTTCATTTCTATTTCCCGCTTCCCACGATAGCTTGTCTGCACTTCGTAATAGCTTCTTTTGTATTTGCTTTTGAGAGTTTGAGAGCTATTTGTAACTCCAAGGAGATTGGATTCAAGACGCAAGTCCGAGGGCCTAAAGCCGTGCTTTGTAATTGTAAGATTGAATTTAAAAGGTTGTCAGAATTTGTGTTTTCTCCATTGGATTCATGTCAAGGGTTCTTATTGATCACCTTAGTGCATTAGACTCCTTTAGATTCACTACTTTGCATGCAATTTCCTTGATTCATTACTCCCCATTTAATTAGCGTTGGTAACCTAGTTGACAAAGACTTGCAAGGATGTTCATGTTCAATTGAGGATAGGTCAACAACTATTGGATGATCTGTGACCATTTAAGTGGATGCATCATAACCATAAGTCTAAACCTTCCTTAATTCAGATTTATTTCTCTTACATCCGTGCCGGTAGCCGATGAAGATTGAATCAACTCGTTTAGTTGCAGATTCTCCATTAAAATTCAAAGGCGAAATCACAGAAAGTTATTATTTCTCCATTTGATTTATTTTAATCACTTCCCCAACTTGGATCTGGATCAGTTAGTTAGTTCTTTTCTTTATTTGCTTTTAGTTAAACGTGACAAAACCCAACACTCTCTTTTTATCTGCTTTCTAGATAATTATAGAGCCAGATCTGGTAGCACAGATCTGGAGGTCTATCTCATATTTCAGACAAATTCTCTGTGGACGATCTTTAATATACTTACTTTTAAAACTTGCTACAATTGGCCCTGATCTTGCAGGCTATTGTTAGCCCTCAATGTGCTGATATCTCTTTCATAATTTAAAATTATGTAACTTAATATTCATTAATTCGTCATTCAAAACACACATAAATCAGGCACATGTTAGGCAACAACAGTATGCTTGTGTGCATAGAAGGTAGGAACAGTTGAGTTTTACTACGGGTACCTTACGTGCATTTTCGAGGATGAAAATTTCTTTAGGTGGGGAGATTGTGAAAACTTGGTTTAAAGGATGTTGAATCTTTATGAGGATAACCAGATGGATGAGGATACCCAGATGGTGCCGAGACATAGCTGCGAACCTTGGATTGAGTTTGAGATAATTGAAGAAAACCAAATTGGATATTTCAAATGTTGGATGATTATCACTTTTGAACGATGGTAATTTTAGAAGGATAGTAACTTTTGGGGGTATATGGTTTTGAGCTAACACATAAATATGTGGATGGTTAAATTTTTCTATATGACAGGTCTTAAATAATTCTAAATGGTGGAATGTGAAAGACTCTGGGTCATTTTAGATATGTGGGTTTTCAGTGGGACGATGTGTGGAATTTATTCAGGTATAAACTATGGATGAGAGTATGTGAGGCTGTGAATATTAATCGTGGATGTGTCTCTGAGGTTTTCGGCTATTTAGTTTGGATATTTGAGCTTTACTTTATGTAGCTTTCGTTCAATATATGGACATCTTCTAATTTATGGGTGTGATTAGGCTTTGGTGTATATGATTAGGTTTCGACATAATCCCTTGATCAGTGTGTTAATGACAGGTGAATTACGTCAATTTTCGAGGATGAAAATTCTTTAAGGTGGGAAGAATGTAACATCTCAAAAATTTTGACCTTTGAACAGTACGCCTCAGTGTGCGTGCCCGACTGGTCACATACCTGACCTTGTGAAATTAACTAAGTAAGCTATTGTAGGCTAGGTCTTAAGTGGAAAAAAAAAGACTGATGTAAATTGTGTGTTGGGTATTAGATGGTTTCATGTTCACCGAGTTTTGGTGTATTAGCTCTACACCAAACCCTATTGATAGGTAGTTTGGGGTGGACAAGCCCTACACCGAATTAAAAGATCATTTTTTATTATAGATAACACCCTAACTAAGTATATCCATTTCACTTAAAATCTAATTCTTTGAATAGGAACTAATACCCTTGTGGATAAGTGTATGTGCTTTACATAGGAACCAACCCCTTTGAGTTAAAGGAAACAAAGGCTTCATTTGGAAGCTACTACCCGGTTTGCAAGGGTATGAGCTTTGAATTTTATTTGAGAGAGAAAGAGAGGAATGAAGAAGAAGAAGAACCCGTTGGGTTTTGCGCGTTCTGAGCCTTGGATTTGTGTGAAAGATTTCTGAGCTCATGTAATGGAGAGATTTGCCGTCGTGTTCAACTTTGGTGAGTTGTGTTGTGAGATTTGGGGCCGAATGGGGTTTTGAAAACCCATTCTTCTCACAAAGAGATATATGTTTGAGCCGCTAATTGTAGGGAGAGTTGTGTGAAGTTAGGGAAAGTTCTAGACATGTATTCTTGCTTATAATGTGTGTAGTATTATGTGTGTGTAAAATCAAATGTGTTGTGATGCGAGTTTTCAAAATTTAGTCAAAGCATGTGAATTTAAAGTATGTATACACTAAGGAAGAAACCAGTAAACATATAAATATGTGACATCCCAGGGATGGGTGTGTGAAGTGGCTATCTCAGTGATGCAGATAAGTATGTGACATCCCAGGGATGTATTTCTTTTGATGAGAACATCTAGGTGATGCAAAATGATGTAGATAAGATTTGAACAAAACTTTAAATTATTATATTAGCACAACTTCACGGTGAATAAATATATGTATTTTACACAGTTGATTTGAGATTAGGAGAATACCCTACCGACACGGTGGGATACCCGTGACCGACTTGGCGGTATATCCATGACCGGTATTGCAGTCAATCCGTACAAACATATGATGCAATTATTAAGAGGGTAATGGGTATGTCAAGTCACCTCGGTGAATGGGACTTGAGCATGTATTTAGTTGAAATATAGTTCAATTGAACGATGATGGAGGGTATTCCATCGAGGCTCGATGCTATATTGTTCGGGGATTATTTAAGTTATTGATTTAAGTTTGTAACACAAGTCTTGGTATAATATGAGAGCATGCTAATTAAAAGATAAGATGTGACATATGTGCATTCAGTTCATGTTTGTTTTCGCAATGTAAATGTTTTCAAACTGTTTTCTACTTATGAAATCATGCTTAGCATATGTCATGAAATATGTGTGAGTAAGATAGATTTACATGTTTAGTTATTTTCCCTATTGAGATATGATGTAGCTTATCCCTCGACTATACGTCACAGGTACAGGTGTAGATTGGGATTTGGCTGTGGAGAAGGCTTAAGATCTCCCGTTTGGGGAATTTACCTTAGGTGAGGTTCGGACAAGGGTATGTCTTGGGTTTGTATAATGAATGTTTTGAGGTCTTTTGGATTTTGAACTTGGTATGTCCGAAGATTTATTACTGTATTAAGATTTATTCTATAGGTATATTTTTGAGGCCACTATTTAGCTGATGGTCGGCCATCACCGGTGGTTTTCTTGTGGGCCCTTTTTATTCAGTCTTTACGTATAGAAGAACCTTTATTGTTGATATATTTTTTACTTTGACTCTACCTTTATTGGCATACTAAGTAAATTCTATATTCGAATTGTGATATGTGCAACCCGACGGTCCGATTTTCCCTAGGTTTATAATGTAAGGAAGAAAAAAAAATTATTGTATAGGATTTTGTGGAATCAGGGAAAATCAGGCTATCACACCACTAGTGCCAACAACAAGGACCATTTATTATTCATCCAAGATATCCCCCGGACCTAAACTTCCAACAGACCTACCTGCCACCCATGAGGCCATATGAGCCATAAGAGCAGCAATTCAGTCCTCAGAGCAACGGATTTGATGATACAATTGTTAAAATCCTTAGGGATTTACAACAACAGTTGTGACAGCCCGGATTTTTCCAACCTAAATTTCCCGAGATATTTTTTTTTTCTTCAAACACTAATGGGAAAACCCGGACCGCCAGATCATAGATCACAATCTATACAGAATGCTTGGTACATCCACACACATGCAGAAATTAAAGTAGATAATATATATGGCATAAATAAAATCTCTAATTCTAATATCCAACATGAACAGTAACTAAAACGAACTACCAGTGATGACTAACCATCACCTAAAAGTGGTGTACAATATAGGTATAATAGAATGAACGTACCAAACCCGAACTTACCAAGGTCCACAATGCACTAAATCTAAGATCCCGAAATTCTTACCAATCCTCAAGTCCGATGTCCTGACAAAAGCTGTACCTGTGATGTATAGTCGAGGGGTGAGCTACATCCTAGCTCAGTAGAGAAAATCGATACCAATGTATATGTCATCAATCATACATAGATTCAAAGACGAAGATCAAAACATTTTCATATTAAAAACTGATGGCATTTTCAAACTCACAATAGAAACTGAATTCCAAAAGCATTTTCTTATCAAAAGCAAAACTGATCTCGAAGGTATTTTCTTATCATAACCGAAGCTGATTTCAGAGGCAAACTGATTTCAAAGGCAAACTAATTTCAAAAGCAAGTTGATTTTACAAGCAAACTGAATTCAAAGGCAAGCTGATTTCAAAAATAAATTGAATTCAAAGGCAAACTGATTTCAAAAATAAACTAAATTCAAAGGCAAGCTGATTTAAAAAAAAAACTTATTTTAAAGACATTTTCTTATCAAAACTAAAACTGTTTTCAATTCATTTACATGTCTTATCTTGATTTACTGAGTTCGCTTACATTCACTTACGTGTTTTACACATTTTTACATAGTTTCACTTACATGTCTTACACATTCTTACAGCACTTACAAAGTCGATTCACGGATATCCCACCGTGTCGGTTTGAATCACTGATATTCCATCGTGCCGGCCTTACATATTCTTACATAGCTTCACTTAAATTTCTTACACATTCTTACATAGCTTATAAAGTCGATACACAGATATCCGGCCATGTCAGTTCAAATCACGGATAATCCGCCGTGCCGGCCTTACACACTCTTACATAGTGAGTTCAGAGTTTTGAATTCAACATTCGAATTTCAAAGCACGATACAAATAACGAATTTCAAATAAACTGTCGTACCAGTTCAAATTACGGATATTCCGTCGTACGGTTCAAATTACGGATATCCCGCCATACCAGTTCAAATTACGGATATCCCGCCGTACCGGTTCAAATTACGGATAACCCGCCGTACCGGTCAAATTACGGTTCTTCTATTCAAATTATATGTCGTACAGATTTGATTTACGAAGTTTGATTTGCTTAAATGACTTATACATCTTATTTGCGGAGTTCAATTCATTCACATGGCTTATTAATTTGATTTACTTACTTATAATCCGCCCTAGCGGTTCACGATCCCACGAACAACCCACCCTAGCGGTCTACAAATGAACATAATCTACCCATAGCGGTCTATAGTGTACTTATAATCTGCCCATAGCGGTCCATAATTAACTTATAATCCGCCCATAGCGGTCCACAATATACTTATAATCCGCCCATAGCGATCTACTTCAATTTACTTAACTTATGGTTTGATGTTCAATATTTTATTTTAGATTTGATCTTTCTAAAACTTCGTAATAACGAATTTTCAATCCTCCAAATGATTCCAAAGCAAAACACATTTTTGATATTTCAAGATGTTTCAAACAGATGTATTTTCGATATTTCAAAAGGGTAGAAAGCACTATATGTTTCGAAATCTTAAAAGTTATAAGGTAACCACACAAATCCATATGTCGATATTTCAAAAGATTTCAAAGCAAACATGCATTTGATATTTCAAAGAGTCTAAGTACAATTCAAATATGGTCAATTTATCACACATTCCGAATGATCATATCTAAGCATCTATGAAAAATTAAATCGAAATGCAATTGTGTATGGAACTTTCCCCACCTTAACCTCGAAGTTGCGCGAAGCCAAGCTAAGCCTTATCGATAGATTCCCGCCCTCAATCTATATCACAATAATATGATGATGTACCAAGGATCAGTTCTAATCACTAATAACTTAGACCTATTTAAGAGTTTTTTTTTTCCAAAGCCTAGTCGGAACGGACAAGTTCGTGCCAACTTAGAATTTGATGTAACTTTCTCCTAAATTTTTAACCTTCAAAAATTTAACTCTACTAAATTATTAAATTACAAAAGTTGTAAATCTTTTTTTCATCTTTCCAACGCCAGAAAAATCGCATCAATCGGAGGTCAGAGCAGAAAGTTATGGTCAAAATACCAAAGTAGTACTGGCGAGCACAGTCAAAATCGATTAATCGATCCTATATCAATTAATCGAAATTCTAAAATCGATCAATAGATTTTAAAATCGGTTAATTGATTTTCCTAAAATACACCTTTTTTCAGCCACTGGAAATACCTATTCGATTAATCGATTCCAAATCGATCAATCAAAATTCAAAAATCGATCAATCGAATTAAATTCGATTAATCGGTTTTGTTTCTCGAAAAATTAATATTTGACCCAGATTATTACTAAATTTTGACCTTTAAAATACTTGATTCACAAGTTAGTCAATTCATGAAAGTTGTAGGGATTGCTATTCTCTTTCCAACACAATATGAATCACATTAATCAGATTCGGCACAAAAGATTATGGCTGAAATACTATGATAGTGTCAACATGCTCAGGCAAAATTGATTAATCATTTTCAAAATCGATCAATCGATTATCAAAATCGATCAATCAAAATTTTCTTCGATTGATCAGTTTTTTGAAGTTTCACTTGAATTTCTCTTTTATCAAAAATTGATTAATCAATTTTTAAAATTGATCAATCGATTTTCGCAGTTTCTGAGCACTTCTCGGGTTTGAACCTTGAAACCCATTTTTCTTATTTTTCTTCTTTTAATCCATCATCTATGCATAAGATCTAAGCTAAATCATCATACACATCATAAATTTATAAACCCTTACCTCAAATTGAATCGTATGATCGATTCCACATCTTGAATCAAGAGCTAGGGTTCCTAGCTTCCAAATCCCCAAATCGCACGCGTTGCCTTTAGAATTAAATGCTCAGCACGGCCTCAATCCACAATCCCACACAAAAATCTTTGCATTTACTCCTTCCTTTCTCTCTAACCTCTCTATCCTCATAATCCCTAAAGCACCAACCAAAAATCAAAGAGAAATAAGTTCTCTTAGCTTTTAACCTATTTAACCCAATCACATCTTTGGTGTGAAACGCATACACCCACAGCAGGTGTATATGACCTTCTCGAAAGATCTAACACCACACACACGTGTACTTTCACCTTAGACCTAGTCTAACCTAAGTCATCAAGTTGACTTCCACTTGATCAAACAATTGACCAGATGGGCACACATCCCGAGGTACACTATTTAAATTTGAAATTTTCAGGATGTTACATTCTTCCCTCCTTATCAAATTTTCGTCATCGAAAATTGTCGGACTTACTTCCGATAGAATCAGAGTTATTACATTCTCCTCCCCTTAAAGGAAATTTTGTTATCGAAATTCATGACTCATTTGGCTACAAATACACATTGCCAACCTAAAGTGTATGGCTACTGTTGGTGGTATGATATGAATACTGAGGGTACACCACAATGGTCAAACTAAATATTTCACATCAATCCACATAATTTTCACGAACGACTAACAAGATATCCACAACTAAACTGAACATTTAGCCACAACGAAGTTATCCCTTTATTCGTTAAGCTTGGCAGGCTATTAATGCATTCTAGATAATCAGGATTATGAAAATGATAATTAAAACCTTCATCCATAACTTACAACCATTTTAGATATTAACCACAACCACCATTATCCATATAAGAAATTAAACCATTCCATAAAATAACCATCCCATAAACATCGAGGCTATGTAAAGCATTACCCTGCAATTCATTACTATTTGAGCTACAACTATAACCATAAGGAATTCTGTATATATTTATCATATGCCATTCACCTCTACAAATGCAATCAATCGTGAAGACAACCTAGTCACAATAGTATGTCCAACTATCAGCAAAATACATCAACAATATCCAAAAGGTACAACTATCGATAAAACAGATCCAACCATCCACAAAATAACCAAAGTAAGGGTACAATATCCATACCAATAATACACTATCCTCCAAAATCATAAAGTATCACCAAACCAGGTCCTCCTCATTGACCCGTCTTCGCCTTGGGACATTCTCTTATCCGATGTCCTGTTCGTCCACACTTGAAGCATGCGCCTATGACCCACTAGCATTCTTCTGTCCTGTGTGGTCCTCCACATCGCGAGCATGGCTCAATCAGTGCTGACGAGGAAGTATGAGAATTTTGCCGTACGCTCGATGCCCCAGCGGTCGTGGGATTTGTAAGGCGTAGGGGCACTCCATGCGTGGACATGGGTGGTCTTGAGTGGATACACTGAGCAGGCAGACTGGGCACTGGCATCAAGAACTTCGGTATCTCGGTTGCCTGTTTGTGAGCATATAGCTGCATTTGACTTGCCCTGCCACTACTCTGTTGGTCCCTTCTCATATACTTTTCTTCCACATCTTCCACCACAAGAGCCTTGCTCATTACTATGCCATAAGTTTTCAACTCAAAAGCAGCGACTTTTCCCGTGATATCCGGCCTTAAGCCGCGTTAAAATTTCTTAGCCTTCATCATATCCGTCACCATGAACTCAGGAGCAAAGCGAGCGAGCCTCATAAACTCGACTCCATACTCTCTCACAGACATCTTCCCGTGTTCAAGCTGTAGGAATTTTACTTCCATTTGATTTCTCAATACCTTAGGGAAGTACTGCTTGTTGAATTCTTCCACGAATTCCTCCCATGTCTAAGGCAATCCAGGGGTCTCTTGCACTCTAGTCCATGACACGAACTTCCACCATGGGCCTGCCTCCCCATCTAGCATATAGGCCGCCCAATGTACACTCTCATCCTCAGTGAACGTAAGTACACTGAACACCTTCTCCATTTTGCTTAGCCAATTTTCTGCATCCATTGGCTCTGCTTGCCTTGAAAAGCTAGGAGGACGCATCCTCCAAAACTCAGTAAATCCAGAGGGCACTGGCTATGTAGAACCCACTGGAGGTGTAGGTGGCTGATGTTGGTCATTGGCAGTGTGAGCTGCCAAGGATGTTGCCTGTTGTGCCATGATAGTCACCATGGTTTTCATGGTATGCATCATCCTCTGATGCTCTTCACTCTCTTCGTTCCTTCCTCTTACTCTTTCTTGTTCTCTCTGATCTCGATCCTGAGTCTCTGCCTGATCTTGGCTCCCTTGGCCACCACTGCCTGAAGCCCCTCTATCTCCCATAGGCACTCGATTGGTATCCGAGATAAAATCATCTCGACTACGTAAACTTCTATTATGGCCGCCCCTGGGTCGGCCCCTTCCTCTAGAAGACATAGCGGTCTATACGTGAAAACCTTGGTTTCATTAGCAGAAGTCCCTATGCTCTGACAAAAAGAATGATTGTCAAAATTTCTAAAAGAAACGGCTCTGATACCAACTGTGACAGCCCGGATTTTCCCAACTTGAATTTCCCGAGATAATTTTTTTTTTTTTTTCAAACACTAATGGGAAAACCTGGACCGTCGGGTCGTAGAATACGATCCGAATATAGAGAATACTTGGTACATCCACATACATTAAAAATCAAAGCAGATAATACATATGACATAAATAAATCTCCAATTATAATATCCAATATTACAATAACTAACAACCATCACCGGTGATGTACCAACATTACCAAACAGTGGTGTACGAGTATATAATAATATATTATACCAAGCCACACTCACCAAAATCTACAAGTACTCAATCTACGACCCCGAACATCATAGCACTCCTCAAGTCCTCAATCCACCAGTCCGGTGTCCTGACAAGTTATACTTGTGACGTATAGTCGGGGTGAGCTAACATCTTAAGCTCAGTAGAGAAAATCGTACCAATGTATATGTCATCAGTCATACATAAATTCAAAGACGAAGATCAAAACATTTTCATATTAAAAATTGATGGCATTTTAAAACTCACAATAAAAACTAAATTCCAAAAGCATTTTCTTATCAAAAGCGAAACTGATCTCGAAGGTATTTTCTTATCAAAATCGAAGCTGATTTCAGAGGCAAACTGATTTCACACAAATTTCAAAAGTAAACTGATTTCAAAAGCAAATTGAATTCAAAGGCAAGCTGATTTCAAAAATAAACTGAATTCAAAGGCAAGCTGATTTAAAAAATAAACTGAATTCAAAGGCAAGCTGATTTCAAAAATAAACTTATTTTAAAGACATTTTCTTATCAAAACTGAAACTATTTTCAATTCATTTACATGTCTTATCTTGATTTACTGAGTTCGCTTATATTCACTTACGTGTCTTACACATTCTTACATAGTTTCACTTACATATCTTACACATTCTTACAGCACTTACAAAGTCGATTCACGAATATCCCGCCGTGCCGGTTCGAATCACGGATATTCCGTCGTGCCGGCCTTACATATTCTTACATAGCTTCACTTAAATGTCTTACACATTCTTACATAGCTTATAAAGTCGATTCATGGATATCCAGCCGTGTCGGTTCAAATCACGGATATTCCGTTGTGTCGGCCTTACACATTCTTACATAGTGAGTTCGGAGTTTTGGATTCAACATTCGAATTTCAAAGCACGATACAAATAACGAATTACAAATAAACTACCGTACCAGTTCAAATTACGGATATCCCACCGTACTGGTTCAAATTACGGATATCCCACTGTACCGGTTTAAATTACGGATATCCCATCGTACCGGTTCAAATTACGGATAACCCGCCGTACCGGTCAAATTACGGTTCTTCTATTCAAATTACATGTTTTACAGATTCGATTTACAAAGTTTGATTTGCTTAAATGACATATACATCTTATTTGCGGAGTTCAAATCATTCACGTGGCTTACTGATTTGATTTACTTACTTATAATCCGCCCTAGCGGTCCACGATCCCACGAACAATCCGTCCTAATGGTCTACAAATGCACATAATCCACCCATAGCGGTCTATAGTGTACTTATAATCTACCCATATCGGTCCACAATATACTTATAATCCGCCCATAGCGGTCCACAATATATTTATAATCCATCCATAGCGGTCTACAGTGTACTTATAATCAGCCCATAGCGGTCTACAATATACTTATAATCCGCCCATAGCGGTCCACTTTAATTTACTTAACTTATGGTTTGATTTACTTATTTGATGTTCAATATTTTGTTTTAGATTCCATCTTTCTAAAACTTTGGAATAAAGCATTTTCAATCCTCCAAATGATTCCAAAGCAAAACACATTTCGATATTTCAAGATGTTTCAAACGGATGTATTTTCGATATTTAAAAAGGGTAGAAAGCACTATATGTTTCGAAGTCTCAAAAATTATAAGACAACCACACAAATCTATATGTCGATATTTCAAAAGATTTCAAAGCAAACATGCATTTGATATTTCAAAGAGTCTAAGTACAATTCAAATATGGTCAATTTATCACGCATTCCGAATGATCATTTCTAAGCATCTATGAAAAATCAAATCGAAATACAATTGTGTATGGAACTTTCCCCACCTTAACCTCGAAGTTGCGCGAAGCCAAGCTAAGCCTTATCGATAGATTCCCGCCCTCAATCTACATCACAATTATATGATGATGTATCAAGGATCAATTCTAATCACTAATAACTTAGACCTATTTAAGTGTTTTTTTTTTTTCAAAGCCTAGTCGGAACGGACAAGTTCGTGCCAACTTAGAATTTGATGTAACTTTCTCCTAAATTTTTGACCTTCAAAAATTTAGATCTACTAAATTATTAATTTACAAAAGTTGTAGATCTTTTTGTCATCTTTCCAACGCCTTAAGAATCGCATCAATCGGAGGTCGGAGCAGAACGTTATGGTCAAAATACCAAAGCAGTATTGGCGAGCACAGTCAAAATCGATTAATCGATCCTTATATCGATTAATCGAAATTCCAAAATCGATCAATCGATTTTAAAATCGGTTAATCTATTTTCCCAAAATCCACCTTTTTTCAGCCACTAGAAATACCCATTTGATTAATCTATTCCAAATCGATCAATCAAAATTCAAAAATTGATCAATCGAATTAAATTCGATTAATCGGTTTCGTTTCTTGAAAAATCAGTATTTGACCCAGATTATTACTAAATGTTGACCTTTAAAATAGTTGATTCACAAGTTAGTCAATTCATGAAAGTTATAGGGCTTGCTGTTCTCTTTCCAACGCAACAAGAATCACATCAAGCAGAGTTCGGCACAAAATGTTATGGCCGAAATACTACGGTAGTTTCAGCAAGCTCAGGCAAAATCGATCAATTGATTTTCAAAATCGATCAATCAAAATTTTCTTCGATTGATTGGTTTTGTGAAGTTCCTCTTGAATTTCTCTTCTATCGAAAATCGATTAATCGATCAATCGATTTTCGCAGTTTCTGAGCACTTCTCGGGTTTGAACCTTGAAACCCAGTTTTTTTTCTTTTTCTTCTTTTAATCCATCATCTATGCATAAGATCTAAACTAAATCATCATACACATCATAAATTTATAAACCCTTACCTCAAATCGAATCGTATGATCGATTCCATAGCTTGAATCAAGAGCTATGGTTCTTAGCTTCCAAATCCCCAAATCGCACGCGTTGCCTTCGGAATTAAATGCTCACGCACGGCTTCAATCTGCAATCCCACACACAAATCTTTGCATTTACTCCTTCCTTTCTCTCTAACCTCTCTCTCCTCATAATCCCTAAGGCACCAACCAAAAATCAAAGAGAAATAAGTTCTCTTAGCTTTTAACCTATTTAACCCAATCGCATCTTTGGTGTAAAACACATACACCCACAACAGGTGTATATGACCTTCTCAAAAGATTTAACACCACACACACGTGTACTTTCACCTTAGACCTAATCTATCCTAAGTCATCAAGTTGACTTCCACTTGATCAAACAATTGACCAGAAGAGCACACATCCCGAGGTACACTATTTAAATTTGAAAATTTCAGGATGTTACAATAGTGGCATCAGCATTCCAAGGATTTATCCCAGCTCACTCAATTCTTTCACATTTTACTTTCACACACAATCTATTATGAAGCTGGAAGCCTAAGTTGGTCAGCTAGCTGCGCAATTGGAGGAACGAGAGAGCTACCATTTACACTTATGACCAGTGAGTAACCCAGGAGGACAAGTTTTTGTGGGAGTGATATTCATTCCCGTAAAACAACTTCAAATTGTTTAGCCTTTAAGTAGTGGTGTGACTGTTGATAACAAGGTGGAGATGCCTACGTTAGTAGTCGTCCCCGAGACTAAGGATAGTGAGCCTGAAATTAAAGAGGATGTTTTCCCACCAGAAAAACTAAAAATAATAGAAATTAAAAATAGACCTCAAAAAGGTAACAAAGATAGTGTGCCTAATATTATGACCGAAGTACCATATATACCGAAGTTACTCTTTTCAAATACTTTCAGCTTCACCGCTTTATAAAAATCTAAAAAAATTAGAGGAGAGCACATAGTTTATTCATGTCTCCCCTCTTAATTCTCAAACGAGGATATGGAACCCTGGAATTTTTTCTTTCTAGCCGAAGAAGGGCCAGTGATCATTATATCACTGGAAGACCCTGAGTATGTCTGATCTACTCATGGACACTGTCGCGCTACCGACTCACCCGTAGCAAAATCCTATAAAATATGTAAACTAACTCTTTTATTTTGCTATAGTTAGAAAATTTCTTCCCAGCAGGTATATTATAATTTAAATCATGGTAAAACATGATCGATCGTAAGATTCTTCCTGTTATACGATATTATATTCTCGAACGAACATATGGATTTACTAATGTTGCTGCTAGAGTCTTAGTTTAGTGTGCGTCTAGATTTTTCCTAGGTATACTTTTTCATGTAGTTAGTTTTCTTTCCATATTTTTGTAATTAGTTCCATATATACGAAAAGTTTTTTTACTGTCTTTCTTTTATTTTTGTTCCTATGTTTGGGGGAAGAATTTTTTTTTTATTCTTTTTGCAGATTATACACCCGGTAACTTACCTAGTAGTAAAATAAGGTAATATTTTTCGGTATGTCTCCTGTTTTGCACAATGAGAACATTGTCCTATTTAACTTTGGGGGGGATATACCACCTTTGTATAGTTTATTTTAGTTTTCTTTTTCCTAAAAATTTTCTAAAATTTTTAATAAGATAAGTTAATCATTATATGAAAATTATGATACAAATATGAAAAATCCAAAATTCTTAGCAATCCATCATATTAGTAGTTCAAAAATTAAAATAAAGATAGTTATAATTCAAATTAAAGCATCTCCAGAATATTGTATTAGAGAATGTTTGAAACTATACGGTTGATCTGAATTGCAATTATTTTAGATTATAGTTTGAAAATTATATACCCAGTGAGCTATAGAGCTTGTTTTCTCTTTATTCTGAGAAAGAGAAACTATTTTTATTCATGCTTAATTTCTTAAACTTCTCTACTATTTGAAATTTCATAATGCCTAATTAAAATCAATATAGTCTATGATTATGATAATTTGTTTGTTTAGAACTGTCTATTAAGTATATCAAAGCAATAAGTCATCCATATTAGTAAATCGTGAAAATGACCGAAGGCCATATTTTTTCTAACCAGAGCCAAAAAGCCAAAATCTGAGAACATTTTATCATTTGAACCCATATTAGAAGCCTAAAGACTAAATTTCTTTGTACCAGATTTTATAAACCCTCAACCATATGTACTGCCCAAAATTTTCTATCATTAACCCTTATAATATTTGGGAGTTTAGAATATAAAAAAAGAAGAGGGAGTGAAAGGAGTATGAGTTAACAGATAAGGGATCTGCAGAAAAGGGTATAACTGAAAAATAAATATAAATGTATGAAAATATGGGAAAAAAAAAGAAAAAGAGTGAAAAATCGTAAAAGACGATTTTGTGAAAAGAGAAGCAAAAAACTTCCAAATTGAAAAGAAAAAAAATGGGATTTACAAAAGAAAAGAAATGGGAAGAAGTTATCCAAAATAAGGATACTTACTAAAGCTAAAAAATAGAAGAAGAAGAGAAGGAAGAGCTAAACTCTTGGAAATAATTTTGAATCCTCTTTACCTTTTTTTTGAAACCTTCTGAAAACCCAAAGCCCCATTATAAGCTGAAGAAAGACCTTTGTGATTTACGATTTGTAAAAGCTTTTAGAGTATGCCAATAAGTGAGAGTTTGGATGAAAATATGTTCTAAAAATTATAATTTAGAAAAATCTATGATGACTAAATTTTTCACTGATATGTACACACTCCACGCTATACAAGAATTGAAATTATTGAGTTCTGATCAAGGATAATTGCAATGATGGAAAGTTAAGGATAAAAGATTTAAAATATTTTGAAATAATGAACATATAATGACTAACTGAATGATTTGTAGTATGCAAAAATTAGTTTATATTTTGAGTTTTTAGTTTTGAGAAATCTAAAAATATTTAAAGTTTGTAGGTAACCTTACTAAAAACTTTTAGGAGACTATAACTCGTCCACTAGGGATCAACTAGGGGTTTAAAGGCTTGTTGCATCCACTAAATGCAATCGTGCTCCCTATGAAAGTGGCATTTAAATTTATAGTTTAGAATATTCTATGTTTCCTTGTTTGCTAGGGACTAGTAAAACTTAAGTTTGGGGGTGTGATCAGTCACATAATTTACCATTTTATCACCCTTAACTTAGTGATGCTAGGTCATAGTTTGCTTCTAACAAGTTACTGATGTGAAGATATTAGAGATAAGCAACAAATTAGAGCCTAAGTATTAATCATTATCAAAATGAACTCAAAAAGCAATAAGAAAAATTATTGAGTGAAAAAGACGATTTTCCGCTACTGAAAGTTAGAGAATCGTAATTTATGATTCTTTCAAAAGAGACAGAAAGAGAAAAGCGATAAAGCATAATCCAAAAAATCGTCAACTATGAGGAAGCTGTGAAAGATAGAAGATCGTGATTAACGATTTGTAAGAAAGAGAAGAAAATGAGAAATTGTGATTTACGATTTCCTAGAATAGAAACTTTCCTACTATTATTGTTGTTGCTGATCACGTGAGAACTATCTCCGCCATATCCAGAATTAGAAGACTCCTGCAATTAGAAGTCTGATGAACCACGGATCTAAAAAGATTAATAAAGATCGAAATCTGAAGGACTCTATTGCTACATGATAAAGAACAGTCTAGAAGCGCATCTACTAAAGAAAGCAAGGAAAGATAAAATTAGGAATTAGAGTTTTATTAGGATACTTTTGTTTCTAGTAGTTTCTTTTATTAAAATTAAAACTCTATAGACCGACCCCTTATAATTTATAAATAAGAGGGCTTGGCATAGGAATAAGCATCGAAGAATTTCAGCATCAATTGACGCCTGAGGTTGGATTTTCTTCCGATTAGTAGTGTATACTAGTTAGAGTAGATTAGCTATCAGAGATTTCTCAAGAGCAATTAATGACTGCAATTGAGTGTTGAAAATTAGTGTAGATATCTGGAGTTTCTCAGGAGCAATTGACGATTGCTGCTGAGGGGTGAAAGATATATTTATTTGTTTTCTGGTTTAGATTTTATTTGCTTTATAAACATCTCTAAGTTTTAATTTAAATTGATGACTCAGGTTAGAATTTGCAAATTAGTCTAACTATTTTTACTTTTTCATCTTCAGTTTTCTAGAGTTTGACTGACGCCCAAATTTTTGGTTGATTGTTGATTAGATTACATCTGTATTGATAGGATCTTAGACTTCACTGACGACCAATACTAGGAGACTAGAAATATGGTGTAACAGTACTATTTATTTTCATAAATATCCGAAAGCCGAAGATTAAGATTGACGACTTTAATCTGAAGAAGGAAGATTAGGATTTATTTTATGCACTTTAGATTTAGAAAAATTCTTTATTCATATTTCTCCAGTAGTTTAGGAATCTTAAAAGTTAAATATAAGATTTCATAAAACTAAATTAAAGTATTAATAATCTAGCTTCGTGGGAACAATTCTATCACTAGCTCTACAATTTCCATTGTGCGCTTGCAATAGGTTGAGACTTGAATTTAATATAATTATAATACATAATAAGTTACCGATCACCTGGTTGATAGAGAAAGCATATCCGACAAGCTACCCTCCATATGTGGCTCACGCACGGGGAGTTTACCTCCGAGTACACAAGGAATGTGGTCGGCCCAAGGGGTGGTCCATTTGATTATGGTGATAGACACCGCGAAAAGCAACCAACGGAGCAGCCTGGTGAGCCCTCAGAACACTGATGTGCTACTTGTGTTTGGTAATAAATGTTCTTATTAACTAAATGTTCATTTAATATGTTGCTTGTTGATAGGTAGGTTATGCATGATCATCATATTTTCAACACAAATTCCTGCTATGCATTGTTGTGAATCAATAAGTAGAAATTCTTGTCATGGATCAAGTCACATTAGGAATAAGTCCAAATTCTAACATAATTTTGAACTGATTAGGACCTAGTGTGAAATTTCTGCATAATTAAATTGTTAATTTTCTTATAACTCTTTGATAGATAATTTATACCTGATCATGAAACTATTATTTACACACCTACTTGCACATGGTAGATATAAGTGATATTAAAAGGTCTACATCAATAATTGAATGCCTATCATAAGTAGAGTCACATTAGTGATGTTCCAAATTTTTTGATGGTTTAGCACTGATTAGAACCTAGTGTGAAATTTCCCCTAACCGCACAAGGACCCACTTTTGTCGATGTCTTTTAACTACATGACGTACATCGTTACAATAGACACAGTCCAGAAACATCTTCCTTTTCCCAAATACAGTCGTCAATTTTTGAGGACGAAAATTTATTTAAGGCGGGGAGGATGTAACAATGTGACATCCCGATTTTCCCCAAAGCACAAAAACCTACACAATATTTTTTTTTTCTTCCTTACATCATAAACTTAGGAAAAACCAGACCGTCGGGTCGTACATATCACGATCCGAATATAGAAATTTCTTGGTATGCCAAAAAGGGTAGAGTCAAAGTAAAAATATAACAACAATAAATGTTCTTTTATACGTAAAGACTGAATAAGAAGGGCCCACAAGAAAACCACCGGTGATGGCTGACTATTACAAAAACAATAGCCTCAAAAATATACTTACAGAATAAATCTTAATACAGTAATAGGTCCCTGGATATACGAAGTCCATAATCCAAAAGACCTCAAAACATCCATTATACAAACCCCAAAACATACCCATGTCCAAAACACACCTAAGGTAAAATTCTCCAGACGGGAGATCCCAAGCCTTTCTCCGTAGCTGGATCTCAATCTACACCTGTACCTGTGGCGTATAGTCGAGGGATGAGCTACATCATAGCTCAATAGGGAAATAACTGAACATGTAAATCTATCTTACTCACATATATTTCATGACATGTATTAAGGATGATTTCATGCGCAGAAAACAGTTTGAAAACATTTACATTGCCAAAATAAACATGAACTGAATGCAGATATATCGCATCTTGTCTTTTAATTAGCTTGCTTTCATCTCACACCAAGACTTGTGTTATAAACTTAAATAATCTCCGAGCAATATAGCATGGAGCCCCGATGGAATACCCTCCATCATCGTTCAATTGAACCATTTTTCATCTAAATACAAGCTCAAGTTTCTTTCACCAAGGCGACTTGGCATACCCATTACCCTCTTGGTAATTGCATCACCTGTTTGTATGAATTCGTCACCGTACCGGTCACGGATATCCTGTCGCATTAGTCACGGGTATACCGCCATGTCGGTGGGGTATTCTCTGAACCTCAAATCAACTATACAAAATACATATAGTTATTCACCGTGAAGTTGTGCTAAATATAATAATTTAAAATTTTGTTCAAATCTTGTCTATATCATTTTGCATCACCTAGATGTTCACATCAAAAGAAAATACATCCCTGAGATGTCACATACTCATTTGCATCACCGAGATGCTAACATTAAAAGAAAATACATCCCTGGAATGTCACACATTCATATGCTTATTGGTTTCTTTCTTAGTGTACACACACCTTAAATTTACATACTTTGACTAAGTTTTGGAAATTCGTATCACAATACAATTGATTTTACATAATAAACATCACTACACACATGTTATTGTAATCAAGAGTACATGTCCAAAACTTTTCCTACCTCACGCTCGAAGCCGTTCCAAGCGACACCACAGTCTTTATTGACGATCATACATCCAAAACACCATATTATCAAAAGATGAGTTAATAGCATCGATCATACATCCAAAACACCATATTAACTTGTTCTAAGATTAAACACATATGATAAGGTATACACAACAGTTTGCATTGATCGATGATGTCTCACACAGAAGTCATCCTATTCTTCTTCCGTTTCGGGCAGTCCCTTACCTGATGGCCCATCTGTCCACAATTGAAACATGCACTCGTTGTCCACTTACACCTGACTGCTCGATGTCGTCCTCTACATCTTGGGCATGATTTACCTACCGCCATTGAAGAAGTGGGTGGAGCCTATTGTATTCGCGGCACTCCAATTGTTGTAGGATTCGGAAGGCGAAAAGCCACATTCGGCATGGACATTGACGGTCTTGCATACACGGTCTAAGTAGGTTGAGAGGGTGTTGGCATTAAGAATCTTGGCCTCTCGTCTGCTTGCTCATAATTACTCGATCTCCCTAGACCCGTTATATTTTCACTTTACTGCTTTTGTTTCTTGTACATGTCTTCTATGGTTTTCTCTGCAACCAACGCCTTACCCATCACATCGGCGTAAGTCTCTAATTCCCACATGAACACACATATACATCACCACGAATAATATTCACTTTGATTTTCTTCAATTACTTTGAAATCAATTCAATCCAAGGTTCGCGGCTATTTCTCAGCGCCACCCATCTAGGTGTCCTCACCAAGATTTAACGTCCTCTTGACCAGGTCATCACAAACAACCTGCAATTCTCTAACCCGAACACAGTGGTGGTACGTGCTCATGCCCTGTGCCCATGTACGATTAACAATTGAATCAAAATCAAGTAGAATACAATGATGCTAGTGTACTAGTATTACTGTGTACGTGTATTAGGTCACGTGAGTTTTGACTAGACCCTTGTGAGCACCCTAGTGTGCTTTAATTTTGATTGTGTCTTAAGGACTTGTACATTGAAAGTGATGTATGGTCACTACACAAAATCAGGACCCATCAGTTAACAACCCAAGTGTTCAAGACTCATTAGGGAATCCAGCCCAATGATTGTGACCATTAATGGAAGCCTTAAGTCAGACCCGTTAGATAACAGCTCGAGAATCCGGACCCATTAGTTAATCCGGCCCATGGATTAAGACCCAATAGATGAGGCCTTATGTTAAGACTAGTACACCAAATAGCGTGTATCAGGTATGCACTAGATTAGACACCCATGGTTTAAAAAGCAATTCCCGTGCATAAGTTGCATGGGATTCAAATCCTAAAGTTAGAATTGTGAGAGAGTTGAGCTTTCTCCTCTTGTCTTCCATTTGAAAAACCCTCCAAACCATTGATCTCTCAAACCATCCGACGAAACCCTACGATCGCGATAAAGAAATCATCGTTAACCTAATCGTCACACAAGTATCAAACTCTTACGATCCAGAAATTGAATGGTGGAGCACTTAAACCACGAGACATCTCCTCACCGAAGATCGGAGACTTTGCATGCGAAGAATCCGCTACGATAATCAATCTAACTCCATCTTGTAAACCTCATTACCTAAATTTAGGATCGATACACGTAAATTCTAGGGTCTCATGCAATGAAACTCAAGAATCGGACATGCAAAAGGTGTAATAGTCAAATTCTTAAATTTTGATGCCTCGAAATGTGTGCATGCATGATCAAATGAGTATAGGGAGACTCAATTCTCCTAAATTTGGCCCTATTTAGTCGAGTTCTAGAAATGTGTGCCCCAAAACGTTGAGAATCGGATGCATGAAGAGCACAAAGACCAAATTCTCTGATTCCTGATGTTTCAGAACATGGCTCCTGCAATCAAATAGGTTAGAGACTAGAAATTTAGCTTAATGGTACCATTTGTGTTTGATTATCCATATAATGGGAGAGTCACGGAAGCGATATCCAACCGCGAGGATAGAAGAGGGAAATTAATGGGCTTGCGAGTTGATCAATCTCACCATGGTGACCTTAAGTCTCGTTGTGACGAGAAAGGACCTGAAGCACTCGCCGCGGTCAGTGCTACCTTGAAATTCAGGCCATTTCAGCTCTAGAATTTCTCGTCGCGTCGAGAAGGCCTTTAGTCATGTGGCACCGAAGAACCTCGCCGCGGTGACCTTATAGCTCGCCGCAGCAAGGTATCCCCAGTTTTGTGAGTTGGGTTTTGTGCCTTTTAAGCTGTGTGTATGTCCTTGCTTAGGCTATGGTTGGTTAACACTTAGATTATGTAACATGTACTATTTGGGTTAACTACAAGGAACAATTGTGAAGGAACTCACTTCGATTCGTGCCTTTTGATTCATGAGATTCCAACACTAAGGTAGGGAAGAACAACTTGCCTGCTTGCTAGTTTTCTTGAATTCTTGTCATTGATGCAGATAGTAAATACTTGATATTTCCTAGAATTGCTAACTGTAAATTCTTAACATGTTTTGAAGATTATAAATTAGATTTTCGTACGTGATTTGAATTGTATCATTGTTACCTGCTTTGTGTATATGTTCACATCTTGTTTTTCCGTTACATCTCTAATCAAGTGACCCTATTAACGTAGCTCAGGGGCTTGATGGTCTCGATTCAAGTGACCCTAATAACTTAGCTCAGGGGTTTGACATTTCGGTTCAAGTGACCCAGGCAACGTAGCTTAGGGGCTTGATTTCTGGGTTCAAGTGACCCTGTTAACATGGCTTTGGGGCTTGACCTGTCTCGGTTCAAGTGACCCTGTTAACATAGGGCTTGACGCTCGATTCAAGTGCCCTATTAACGTAGCTCAGGGGCTTGACATCTTGACTTGCTTTGAATTCTTGTTATATGTTCAAGTGCTTTGTTTCCTTGTATTGTTCCCAAGTTTCTTATTACTTTTTGCTTGATCCGATATGCATTACTTTAAGCATGATTAATTGCATTCATGATATGAATTATTTTTGACACGATAGTAAATGTCTTGGTTTCTTTAAAATTGCTTTATTTATGCATCAAGATTCATGAATGGGAATGCTAAATAGGTAATTTATCACTGTTTTTCCCTATTGAGCTTGGACTGTAGCTCACTCCCCAACTATACGTTGCAGTTGCAGAAGCTGATCTTGAGATCGGATTAGAACCCCGAGGAAGCGGAAGAACAACTAGAAGGATTCTTTCCTTAGCTGTGTTGGGTTGAGAGCTTGGATATTTTTTGGATTTTGTTATACGATACAATAACTTGTTAACTATATATGATGGTATACTTTGTTCCATTGTTTAGCTGAAGGCTGGCCTTCACCAATTGATTTATATTTTGTATATATGGGAGGTGATGAGCATCTTTCTTTTTGGATTTAAGTTGCCTTTATGCTTATAATTATAGCTCTATTTCGCTTTGTGCACTTTGCTTCTGCACTTTTGTAAGCTTACCAATGATGGATGACCCGATCCTTCCTATTATTTAATGTGAGGAAAGATCAAGCTATCGGAAAGAGATTTATGCACTTCGATACCATAGTATCAGTGTAACTCAGATCACGTGTATGATCTGACGGCACGAGTTCTATGGTAAGGAAATCCGGGCTGTCACACTATTGGTGTAGATCATGTGAAGATTGCACCACCATGCACAAAATTAGAAGATTACTAGTTTGCGATCCCACGGATCTGAGTATATCGGCAAAAGAATCTTGAAGATCTCTGCTGTTGAAAATAGGAAAGAATCCTGCGCGCATCTACTATCCAAAGCAAGTAAGATTAGAATTAGAAGTTTTATAATTTTAGAAAACTTTCGTTTTAATAGTATACTTTTATTAGGATTCGTATACTGTAAGCCAACCCCTTATGATCTATAAATACGAGGGCTCGGCATAGAGCAAAAACTTATCGAAGAAATTCTCAGCATCAATTTACGACTGAGGTTAGGTTTCCTGAAGATTACCCTAGTTTAGTTTAGTTTAGTTTAGATCCAAGGTTTCTCGAGAGCAATTGATGACTGTCATCGAAAGCTGGAAGATTAGAATAGAGTATCTGTAGTTTCTTAGAAGCAATTGATGCCTGTAATTGAGAGATGAAAGATCTTTTTCTTACTTTCTGGTTTAGATTTACTACTTTCTTTTGTTGCTTTGTAAAAATCTAAAAGTTCTTGATTTTAATTAACGACTAAGATTGGGAAATTGCATATTAGTGTAACGGTATTTTATTTTCCATCTTCAGTTTTCTATTGTTTGATTGACGACCAAATTCTTGGAAGAGTGCAAATTAGTATAAATCTATATTAAAGAATTTTAGTTTTTGATTGACGACCAAACTCTGAAAGGCTAAGATATAGTGTAACGGTATTTTTGTGACAGCCCAGGTTTTTCTTACCTCAAAAACTCGCGTCGTTGGATCACACGCAAGACCTGAATTACAGTGACACTATGGTATCGATGCGCAAGCATCACTTCCTGACAGCTCGATATTTCCACACACCACACATTAGGAAGGATCGAGAAATCTCATAATGGTAAGCTTACAATAACATAAGCAAAGTGCACAAATGGAAAACCATTACAGGGCAATAGCGATAACACATGGCAACTGTGTAGACACCCAAATTTGGCCCAAGGCCTGATCGAAACACATTTCGAGAGAGGCGCATTTCCGAGCTTTTGATGGCATGTATGGAACCCTTAGGAATCACCCTAAACCCTTAAGAATCACCCTAGATCCCCCAGGAACCTACCCCGAACCTTTAGAAACCAACCCCGACCCTTAGAAACCCTTTTTAAACCCTAACCTAACCTTCTCAGGCAATAAGGAGGAGGGGCGCACCAGAACTAGCTACAACCCTCTATAGTGACTAACTCTTATATCATTGAAGAGTAGAGGTCGTCATCTTCCCAACGGTCTAAGAATTCCTCCAATCGGATGTATATATCAGAAGATATGGCAGTCTGAACTCGGAGGGTAGGAAGGTAATTTCAAGTTGGCCCCCTAGGGATTTGGCGCGACTAATAGTCGCGCCAGGCTATTTCTCCCCAGAAATGGCCTGGCGTAACTAATAGTTGTGCCAGGTATAAATTTTGCCTGGCGCAACTATTAGTTGCTCAAGGCCAATTCTCCCAGATTTTAAGCCTGGCGCAACTAATAGTTACGCCAAGTTTAAAAGGTGGCCCCTACCCCGCGAGCTAACTTCCAGCAGTGTTCCTCACTGTTTTACTGTGCATTTGCCTGGCACAACTAATATGAACAGTAACAATGGGTTTTCGCCTAAAATTTGTGTTTGGGGTTTGACTTTTGGACCACCTCAACCTTTGGGGTGTGTTTTGATAGTTCTGTTGCACCCATTCCTTACCTATTTGTAACCCTCCAAGTGACCTAAAGCCTCACCCCATCAGCCACCATTAGAACCACCTTCACACCTTTCTAAGCTCTGAAAATCCTAGGAAACCTTAGATTTGAGATTACCTAATTGCTAACCCCTATTAGCATCTAAGTAGCCTCCTAATCCACTCCTTTCCTATAAATAGAGCCCCCCACCCCTTGGTTTAGGGGTTGAGAAATTTGCTTAAGAGAGAAAGAGCTCAAAGTGAGAAGTTCTTCCTCCCTTTTGTGCACTATTTTCATCCAAATTTTAGAATTTCAAAACCTCTTCCCAAGCTTGTTCTTACATCCAAAACCCATAGCCTAGGTGTGTGTGATCCCCTAGCCTCCCTTCCCTACCTCTTAGCTTTAATTCTTAGGAGTTAGAACCCTATTTTTCACCATACAAGGCCTTCAAGAGCTCATCAAAGCAAGACACGCAAGGCTCCTCTACGGTGCTACAAGAGCCCGAGAGCTCCGGCTTTCCCCTTTCTTCTCCTATCTCTTTCTAGCTCCCTCCATCCTCTCATTTGTGTCGTTACGCCGCCGATTTTTCGGTAGGAACGGAGGTGCACAAATAGGATTCTAAGCCCTTTTGGGCAAGAGGAAGCTATTTTCCTTGCCTCTACTTCATTTTATTGTTGGCCATTAGTAGAGACCGCGTTAAGCGGGTTGATCGGGTGCCTAACACCTTCCCCGATCGATAACCGAAGCCCCTACCCAAGAGCCTTTGGTGTGGATTGGATTCAGAGTCATATTTTTAGCACTTAGGTACTCATAAAAATGAACTAGGTATCTCGAGACACCGAAAGCTCCGGGTGGCGACTCTATATTTTTCATCGTTAGAGAGCGCATCGTCGCGACTGGGGTCATATCGATTCCCACGGTTGCACAGATGGCGACTCTACTGGGGACTAGCTAGTAGAGCTTCCCCTTTAACTAGGCCCTTTTTTATTTTTATTTTTCTAACATTTTATTACTGTTTTCTATTTTATTTTTGCTATTTTTTTTTTGTACTCACCCATCCGATTACGTCATTTTACTCACCCCTACGTTTCCGCTTTAAATTTTAGCAATTTTTGCCTAATCACTTGACTGGCACCTTTTTTTTACTCACCCTTACGATTCCGCTTTAAAATTCAGCATTTTTTGCCTAGTCACTTGACTGGCACCTTTTTCACTCACCCCTATGTTTCCGCTTTAAGTTTCTGCAATTTTCGCCTACTCACTTGACTGGCACCTTTCTTACTTCCCTTTATAATCCGGCCTTAAATTTCAGCACTTTATATTTCCCGCTTAGTCGCTTGATTGGCCCCTTTTTTTTTTTTTTTATTCATATCCTAATAGTGGATGCCGGCCCGTAGTGGCGGCACGGGATAATCACCCCCGGTCTTTGAACTAAAGAAAACTTCTAGAAAAAGAGAAAAGCTTTGAGAAAAAATAAAAATTGAACCAAGTTAGGGAGCTTAATTAATTTGTTTTGCGGGATAGATTTTTCAAAAGGATTGGTTTAGGCACATATACAAACACCCGGGTCTGAGTATGGCGGCAGCCCCTAGTGGTGATGATCCAGAAAAGTCCCAGCACACCTAGTATCTGAGAAGGCGCTTGCACTGGAGGTATATCGGGGGGGTTTTCATTCCGAAGCTTAAAACCCTTGGGGAGCGCGCTAGCGAGGTATACCAGACTCAATCCTTTAGGTGCGGAGAGGAGAGAATCGATCACCATAAAACAGCTCAGTTCCCGGAAGCCTAGCTTTCACAAAAAACTAAAAAGAGACTCATTTTGGGCATCAGTGGTTACTGCTTTCTATTCTGGAGAGGCAGTTTTTGCCTAGCGCATGTATTAGTTGCGCCAGTGTAAAAACACTGGAATTTATAACTGGCGCAAATAAACTCCAAGATTTTACCTTGGTGCAACTAATAGTTGCGCCAGTGTAAAAGTCCTCCCCTGCAACCTGGGCACAAGTATTAGTTGCACCAGGTCTGTTTGGCAGCATCCAACCTGAATCCTTGGCCCTTTCCACCTCCCGAGTTGCCCGATCAGTGTGCATAGTGCCTTGTTTAGGCCCTGTCATCTCTGACACCCAATACGCCCCCGCCGGTCAAGAGAAGGCAACTTCTTTTTGGCTCATTTTGGGGGATTGGGTCATTTGCCTCGATTTCTGTGCCTTCAATAGATCGAAGGTTCTCCTTCGATTCTTTTGAAGTGCATCAGAACCGTCGCCACGGGTCTTGAATTAAGGTACGAGAGCCACCCGAAAAGGGAATTCCAAGGCCTCGGAACCGTTGTTTTTCAAAAAAAAATATATATATATATATAATCAAAAATAGAAAAATATAGAGTTTGTGGTGCCGGCACAACGTCATCATCTTGCCCTCCGTCATCCCGTAGGGGAAGAAGGAGGAGGATTTTTGGGCCTTATCCAAGGCACCCTTACCCGACCCGCTCCCGTAGAATGTCGTGGGTAGTGGACCCGGTTTACGCTGATCCCGACTCATCCCCACCACATTCTCCAACCCACTCCCATTCGGGAGAAGTCTTTTCTACCGTCCCCCTCACCCAACCCCCCTTTACCGTTACCGACCCATTTGGCGCCCCCATTTTCCCAACCGATACCCCCCAAAATATCCAAAATCCTACCCCCCATTCTCCATCTTTTGCCCAAACCATGCCCATGCCAAACCCATTTTCCCAATCCACATCCATGCCCCAATTCCCATCATCCTCCTATAGACCCAATCCACCCACATTCACATACACCACTTCCACCCTATCCAACCCCCCACAAAATCCTCCATCCATCCGAGTCATTCCCATTTTCAGCAGGGCCATGCCCAATTTTCCTCATCCATCCTAATCATGCCCCCCATCATTCCAAAACGTACCAATACATCCCCTCATCCACCCCATACACCCCCACCTACTGTGGCCATGCCCAATTATACCGGGGCCATGCCCAATTTTTCCACCACCTCCACCCCAACTATACCCCATCACCCCTTAAATCCACCATCCACGTCCCACCCCCCTTCCATGGCCATGATGAAGGAGATATTCCAAGCATACTCCTCATGGAGGGCTTCCCAAAATATCTCTCCTCCACACCCCACATCCATGAATCCATCCAACACCTTAGCAAACCTCCATGCTTCACTCTCCCATGACCCCCATCAACCTCCCATAATCCACACCATCCAAACCCCCATCACCCACATACCCCAAGGCCCATTGGACCAAACCCCCTTTTCCCACACGTCTCAGGGCCCCATGGCCTAATACCCCTCCATCCATGATCTCCAAGGCCCATTGGCCCAAAACCCCATTACCCATATCCCCCAAGGCCCATTGAGCCAAACCCATCAAGTCCAAACCCAACAGGGGCCCATGGCCAAAATCCACTAATAGCCCATGGCCCAGACCCATCAAGACCCATGGCCCAGACCCATCAAGGCCCATTGGGCCAGACCCACCAAGGGCCCATGGCCCATACCCATCAAGGCCCATGGGGCCAAACCCACCAAGGGCCCGTGGCCCAGACCCGTCAAGGGCCCTTGGCCCAATCCTACCAAGGGTCCATGGCCCAGACCTATCAGTGGCCCATGACCCAAAATGATCAAGGGTTCATGGCCCAAGCCCAAACTCCACACTCATACCTTCCACAACCCCCCCAACACTTAACCCAACCTTCACAGCTAGGTCAAACCCATATCATCCCCCAAACCCAATTCCCCCATGGCCCCACACCCCAAGGCCATCTCCAAACCTTTCCCCATACCCAATGGCCCTACCAGGCCCCACCTCAAAACCAAATTCCCATCACCCAACAAACCTTTCCTCACCCCCAATGGGCTCACCTAACCCCTACTCATGTCATTCCCATCCAACCAATGCAGCAACAGGTTGAGAATCCCGCCTTCACTGCACATTATGCCGATCAGCAGTATGAAGACGACGAGATTAGGAACAGCGGGGCCTATGATGGGACATTGACCAGCCTCAACCCTCCACCAGTAATTGCCCACCGCCTGGTAGCCCAGAGCGAAGTCCAACTGACGGTCGAGAAAGCGGCCCCTATATCGAAAGAGCCAGAGCAGCTGAAAGAACAGTTAGACAAAATACAAAAATAGTTGATGAAAATGGGTGGTGCTGAAATCCACGCCACGGACTTCACAGACCTATGCCTATTCGTTGAGGTCCCCTTGCCCCCCAAATTTAAAATGCCAGTATTCGACAAGTATAATGATACAGGCAACCTGATCGCACACCTCAACTCCTATTGTGGGGACATGTGCCAGTCTCCGGGGGATGAAAGACTGCTAATAAAAGTCTTTCAAAAAAGTTTGATCGGACCGGCCCTGAGGTGGTTCACATCTCTTGAACCATCCATGATGAGGACATGGAAAGATTTAGCGCATTTATTCCAGGAACAGTATGTCTATAATACTGATATTGAACTGCGCAAGTTTGATTAGGCCCATTTGAAGCAAAATCCAAATGAGACCTTCAGTGACTACTTAGGGTGATGGAGAGCACTGGCAGCTCAAGTAAAAAATAGAATACCGGATGATGAGCAGATAGAGATGATTTCAAAGAACACTCTGCCAGTGATTTATGATTTCCTTGTATGCCAACAACAGTCTAGTTTTGCTAATTTGGTGAGGAATGCCAACCGCTGCGAGGATGCCATCAGGGAAGGGCGTTTGACTAAGAATATTTTAGGGGGCCCTAGCGGGGTCAGAAGATTTTTTGAGCAGAGGAACGAGAAGAGAACAGGGGGCGATGTCCAGAACATAACCAACACTAGGCCCAATAATAATACTGCTTCGTTTCAATTTCAGGCGGCCCCACCAGCACCAGTTAGTCCTGAGCAGATGTAAAGAACGGGGAATGGGCAAGCAATGCAAATGACCCCGGAACAAAGGAGAGCCCGCTACAACTGAGTCTTTACACCTCTGGGGCAATCTTTGAGTGTACTTTTGCCCCTGTTAGTAGAAAAGGGATTAGTGGCTTTCCGCCAACCGCAACCTCCTCCTCACCCAATCCCAAAGAACTATGACCCAAATACCCACTGTAATTTTCATCAGGGTCCGGGTCACCCTACTGATCACTACTTCCCATTGAAGCACGCCATCCAGGATTTGATTGATGCCGGAAAAATCATTCCCCCTGCACCTTCTCAGCATGCTAATATTCATCAAGTTCCACTACCCCCACATCCTATAGGAGGAACACGTCCTAGACCCACCATCGGAATGATAGAAGATGAGGAGGAATTCGAATTTGACCCATCCGATTATATCAGTGATCAGGAGAGTTATGCAGCATCGCTGTTAAGAAATGTTGAAGAAAGGAATATAGGGGTAGTTGAACCTCTAAATTTATCA
Organism: Chloranthus sessilifolius; assembly: GCA_021018995.1. Taxonomy (NCBI): domain Eukaryota; kingdom Viridiplantae; phylum Streptophyta; class Magnoliopsida; order Chloranthales; family Chloranthaceae; genus Chloranthus; species Chloranthus sessilifolius. The sequence goes on along the minus strand of CM037592.1, from coordinate 72,277,021 downwards.
GATTATTTTCCCAACCTGGCTCCACAAATAGAACCCTTGGATCTCAGGGCATACTTTCCATCGCCCACACCCGTCAATTATGTGAATATCAATGCATACCAACCATACACCATAACCCCCATCAATTACCCGATGAGCCAACAAGCCCCCAATCCTACACCAGCACCTACCAGTTATAATTGGCCTGTGCCCGCCTTGTTTCAACTACCACCATACACCACAGCCCCCATCGATTACCCTTTAAGCCACCAGGCCCCCAATCCAACACCCGCACCCATCAGTTATCAATGGCATGCGCCCACTCCCTCACCCCCAGCTCAACCACCGACAAGTTCCACCACCCCGCTCATTTACCTAACGGCACATCAGACCCCCCATCTTTCGCCAACACCCACTATCTATCAATGGCCTACTTTTACCTCCTTCCCTCCAATACCACCTCCCTCAAGCTCCACCACCCCCATTTGACCCAATCTTTCCACCCAACCCTCCACCACCAAAATAAATCAGGTGTTGCCCACGCCCTCTGAGCCGCCATACATGTATCTCAAGCACCGGTTGCCACACCACTCTAGTTCTCAGGACCAACCTATGATCCTCATCAGCAACTGCTAAGCTATGAACAAACAGATGTCAATACAGGCGGTAGGAACAGAGATGGGGCAGTAGATTTTGTCATCAGGTCAGGGAGAATATCGAAGCAGCTCGAAGCACTAGCAGCAGTACAGGTCCAACCCGAAGAAAAGAAAGACAGCGCGGTAAACCCCTTCGAGAAGATGAGTCGAGAACATCTACTGGAGACTCAGTTGAGAAGAATGCCTGCCCATATCACTGTATGGGATCTGTTAATGACGTCCCCACTCCATTTTCAAGCATTAATGGGGGCGTTAAAAAATGCGCATGTATCACTCCAAGTTAGCCCAGATGAAGTCGGGCAGATAATTGGTCAAGTGATGGCCCCAAATGCTATTTCATTTTCTGACGCTGATTTACCTGAGGAAGGGGGTAGCCACTCGAAATCTTTGAATATAACCGTTGAGTCTGGAAATATGATTATCCCCTTGGTACTAATCGATAATGAGTCTGCATTGAATATATGCCCATTAAGAACCGCCACCAAGATCGGGGTTGATCCGTGCATGTTAAGGCCCACTAGAACCAGAGCTAGAGGATTTGACAATACCAGGAGAGAAATAATGGGAGAAGTTGATCTTGAGCTGTTGATAGGGCCAATGACATTTTCCATCTTGTTTCAAGTCATGGATATCAAATCCTCATTTAGTCTATTGTTGGGGCGCCTGTGGCTACATGAAGTCGGAGCCATACCTTCCACATTGCACCAGAAACTCAAATTTGCATCTGGGCATAAGATTATCACGATCATTGGAGAAGGGCACAGTGAGAAAGAAAAGGCTGCCAATAGCATTGAAAAACCCAATATGCTGGATGTACCACACACCACTGAGGACGTCGACCTCCACAGTTTTGAGTATGAGGTGTCAGCTATACTCCCATAACCTATTAAGGGCATCATGTCTAAAACAGGAGGCAGTATGGTAGCAGCAGTGGCGATGCTCCAAAAGTGGGGCTATCAGAAAGGAAGGGGTCTGGGACCTAAATTACAAGGCAGAAGAGAGCCAGTTGTGGTTAAGGGACAAAAAGTAAGATTCGGGCTAGGATATAAGCCCACAGAGCAAGAGGTTCGAGAGGCCAAAGAAAAATCCAGGGTCGCTGCGGCAGTAAGAGCTCGAGGAATCAACATAGAAGAGAAACCTCGCCCTAGGCCACACATCAGGGATTCCTTTGTCAGCGCAGGGGCCATAAAGGTTGATCGAAATGGGGCAACCCATTTGACCCCACACAACCCCATAGCCCCAGTCCATCCCACCAATCCCCATATCTCCCTTCCCAGCTTGGAGGTAGATTTGGCCGCATTGTCCCTCTTTGAGGAACAACGGTCGGTACCTGAACAAACTCCCCCTGTGGTGAATCACCACAAAGCTGTGTTAACGTTTGAGGATATCATCTCAGACAAAATGGGGATTAACATGATGGAGGCTGACTCCAATGAGCCATATCAGTCAGCACCCTCCATCCCAATAGGTAAAGAAGCGGCCCCTCAGGTATGCAATTGGGCATCTTTGCCCCAAACACTAGAAGCGGGGAGTGGCCTAACATTTGGCACCCATTTCCTAAAAAAAAACAACCTATAAAAAGTGAGATAAGCCCTTGGCAGGCAATACCTTGTGTATATAGCAACCTGCCTTGCCAAGGGTCCGTCTCCAAAGAAAATAAAAATCTCAAAAACATGGAAAAAATACAAAATCTCAAAAACATACAAAAAACACAAAATCTCAAAAACATTGAAAAAATCCAAAACCCAAAAATATTGTCATTTAAAATTTCAGAAAATGTCCCACAAAAGGATGCCTTAATCAAAATATCTATCCCACGTGAAATCGACTCCTTCCCTGTAGAAATACAAGAAGAGGTAGGGATCACAAGTCTAGACGAGGATGTCCCCTTCGAGGAGCTCCCCAATGAGCTCCTTGACCGATTTGCTGACTTTGAGCACGACCCTACCTCCATTGTCAAATAGACCAAAGATGTCAATCTAGGAACTGAGGAGGTTCCCAGGATAACCAAAATCGAAATGTCACTATCTCCTGAGGAAAGAAAAAGCATGATCGACTTCCTTCGATCATACCAAGACATTTTTGCTTGGTCGTACGAGGACATGCCTGGTCTGGATACCGATTTGGTCGAGCATGAGTTGCCTCTCTACCCTGATATAAAGCCAGTCAAGCAGAAGCTAAGACGTCTCTGACCCGAATGGATGTTGAAAGTCAAAGATGAGGTCATCAAGCAGTATGACGCGTGGTTTCTCATGGTATCCAAATACCCGCAATGGCTAGCCAATATCGTACCTGTGCCAAAGAAGGATGGAAAGGCCCGCATGTGTATCGATTTCTGCAATTTGAATAGAGCAAGCCCAAAGGATGATTTCCCACTACCACACATCAACATCTTGGTGGATAACACAGCTAAGCACGGGATGCTTTCGTTTATGGATGGATTCTCAGGATACAATCAGATCAAAATGGCAAAGGTTGATCGCGAGAAGACAGCGTTCATTACCCCCTGGGGAACCTTTTGCTATCAAGTCATGTCATTCGGATTGAAGAATGCCGGTGCAACATACCAGAGAGCTATGACTGCACTATTTCATGACATGATGCACCGAGAGATTGAAGTGTATGTTGACGACATCATAGCCAAATCACCGGAGCGAAGCGACCATCTGGTAAACCTTCAGAAGCTATTTAAAAGGTTGAGGAAGTATCGACTACGTGTGAAGCCACAGAAGTGTGCATTCGGTGTTATGTCAGGGAAACTACTAGGGTTCATCGTCAGTAGGAGGGGGATCAAGGTCGACCCAATCAAAGTCAAAGCCATCACTGAAATGCCACCGTCGTCTACCGAGAAAGAGGTTAGAGGGTTTCTGGGCAAAATATAGTATATCAGTAGGTTCATTGCACAGCTAACTCCAATCTGCATGCTGATCTTCAAGTTACTAAGGAAGAATTCACCCGTTGAATGGAACGATGATTGTCAGGCAACATTTGAAAAAATCAAAAGCTACCTCCTTAATCCACCAGTTTTGGTACCACCTGAGCCAGGGAGACCACTCTTGATGTATCTCTCCACGACGAAAGTTTTGATGAGATGTGTCCTGGGGCAGCCCGATGAAACGGGAAGAAGAGAGCAGGCCATTTACTATCTAAGCAAGAAGTTTACTGATTACGAGACGTGCTACTCTCATTTGGAGAAAGCATGCCTAGCTCTTATATGGGCTACTCAAAGGCTCCGCCACTATTTGCTATCTCAAGCCGTTCTGCTCTTGGCCCGAATGGATCCATTGAAATACCTATTTGAAAAGCCAGCTCTCACTGGATGAACCGCACAATGGCAACTCTTATTATTTGAATTTCACATCACATACGTCACTCAGAAGTCGATCAAGGGGCAAGTGCTTACTGATCATCTTGCCGACAATCCTTTATCTGATTATGAGCCTTTGAGGACTGAGTTCCCCGATGAGGACATCCTGTTCATGACAGAAGATGATACAGAAGAAGCAGAAGAATCATGGGTAATGCACTTCGACGGGGAAGTAAATGTCGACGGCCAAGGAGTTGGCGCCATCCTAATTTCACCAAAAGGATCCCATGTACCGATCTCTATCAAGCTCAACTTTCCTTGCACTAATAATATGGCTAAGTACGAAGCTTGTGCCGCTGGTCTGTAGGCAGCTCTCGATCTGAATGTAACTCACCTTCAAGTATTTAGCGATTCACAGTTAATCATATGTCAGACGAATGGTGACTGGAAGACAAAAGATGAGAAAATGATCCCCTATCATGAACACCTCGAGGATCTGATAGCTTGCTTCCAAGATGTAACTTTCTCATACGTCCCCTGGATAAGGAATCGCTTTGCCAACGCATTAGTAACTTTGGCGTCAATGATTAAAATCCCCTATGGCGTTGAGATGAAGCCTATAGTGATCGAGCAGAGGAATGAGTCGGCCTTCTGCCTCCAGATTGAGGAACCTATAAAGCCTGATGATGAGCCACCTTGGTTCTTAGATATCAAGAATTTCCTCGAAACCCTGACTTTCCCAGAGGGTGCATCCAAGACAGACCGACGAACCATTCAACGTTTAGCGGCAGGTTACGTCATTGCGGGGAATGCCTCTACAAGTGATCATACAATAACATCTTACTTAGGTGCCTTACTGAAAGTGAAGCAGTCAATATTATGAAAGAAATTCATGAGGGAGTATGCGGAGCCCACGTCAACGGTCACATGCTCGCTAAGAAAATCCTACGACAGGGATACTTTTAGACTACCATGGAATCAGATTGTTACAAACATGTTCAAAAATGCTACAAGTGTCAAGAACACTCTAGTCTGATACACGCTCCTGCCATTGATCTTCACTGCATGACCACTCCTTTGCCATTTGCTACCTAGGGCCTTGACGTTGTCAGAATGATTAATTCGAAAGCATCAAATGGACATCGGTTCATCCTTGTCGCCATTAAATACTTCACCAAGTGGGTAGAAGCGGTGTCATATGCTTACATCGCGGCCAGTCATGTTGAGAAGTTTCTCAAGAATAATATTGTGTGCCGATTTGGAGTATCCAAAGATATCATCACGGACAATGGCACAAACTTTGTGAATAAGCGCATCCGAGATTTCTACAAGGAATACAAGATCAAGCACCATCACTCATCCCCTTATCGGCCTCAAACTAATGGAGCTGTGGAAGCCACGAACAAGACAGTCGTCCGCATCCTTGAGAAAATGGTCGTCACTTATTGAGATTGGGTGAAATGCTGTCATTTGCTTTGTGGGCCTACCGCTACAGGGGCAACACCATTCTCCCTTGTGTATGGAACCGAGGCCATCCTCCCGGTAGAGGTTGAAGTACCCTCGCTCCGAATCCTCATGGAATCAGGATTACCCAAAGCAGAGAGAGAGAGAGATCTCGCTTTAAACAATTAAACTTACTGGACGAAAAGAGACTCCTAGCCTTATGCCACACTCAAGTTTACCAGGGGTGAATCGCACACGCTTACAATAAACCTGTCCGTGGTCGAGATCTAATGGTAGGAGACACTGTGCTGAAGAAGATCTTCCCATCCCTCCATGCCGATCCAAAGGGAAAATTTAAGTCGAACTGGGAACGACCATACATCATTCGAGAAGTGTTGCCGGGATACGCCATCTGCCTCGCCACCATGGACGGAGATCATCTTCTTGAGCCCATCAACGCTGGATACGTCCGACAGTTCTACTCTTAGTCTATCACGATAAGGTAAGTATTGATGAAACAGATACGTGACTGGTTAAGAACCACCCAAAGGAGGCCATCATTCCAAGCACAGTAGCCCAAAAAAATCCCTAAAAATGATGATATCCTTTGCTACCCCATTTGAGCTTGGGCCTTTCTTTCAATAAACCCATTCCCCCAAAAAAAATATACGTGTACATATACCAAAAAAAAAAAAACAGAGAGAGAAAAGATGCATGTGTATAAAGTTACTATCAAATCCAAAAAAAATCAATAAAGTAAAACCTCAAAAAGAGATTGCCTGAAATGGAGGAAAAAGAATAACAAAAAAAATGTGTATAGAAGAAACACGGGGCATGTACAGTAAAAACCCCCAAGGAAGAAAGTATGTTGAAAAAACTGAAGACATATCAAGGAAACCCTTTTAGCCCAGCATACCTTCAAATCCTAACCTAACCCATGGCAAAGCTACACCCTAAAGGAAGCCCTCTTTGTAGGTTCGCAAGCAGTCATAGTATCTGTTAAGTCAACACAAGCTGAGTTGTGAGACGGCACCTGAACCCCATCCAACCGGCTATGACGGAATCGACGTCTATGTCGTGGCTCTTGAAAAAAAAATACTAATAAAAAGAATAAAAAATAAAATAAAAATACAAGCTCAAAGCAAGATGGACGTGGTAAAAACCTGAAAGGGCATTATGGGTAAAAACAGCGAGCTTGTGCGGACCAGGTGAAAACCCGAAAGGGTGCTTGGGGTAAGAGAGCTAAACCCATCGACGTGGTGAAAACCCGAAAGGGCGCCACGGGTAAAAAAAGGGAGATAAAAAAAAAAGAAGAGAAAAAATTGAAAAAGAAAGGTTTGGACTGATTGAGAAGATTGATGTTTGTGGAACCCTTTTGTTACTCTTCCTGTACCCTCTTGTCCGATTGAGCCACGCATGCTAGTTCGAATCGAGTCCCCACCAGAATTGTCTTTCTGAAACCCGCACCGTCAAACGTATGACCTGAGGCAAGGAGAAAGGTTTAACTTAATCAAAAGGGATCAACGTTCCGGCCTTGGTAAAATTCAGAAACTCACTCAGGTCTGACTGCATGAAAGAGTTCGATTATGCTCAAAATGGGACCCGTTACTCCGTCTCACTATCAAGGCATCAAAAACACACAAAAAAAGAGAAGAAAAGCCAAAAAATCAAGAAAAATCCAAACACCAAAAAATGTGTATATATTTCTACTCATTTTTATGTACATATTTCCAGCATCATATTTCAATCTCAAAAGTGAAGAAAAATAACAAAAAATCTCTAAAAATAAAAATCTAAAAAATATCTTGAAAATGAAAAAGTGTAGGTAGAAATCTACTTTTTTCTTCTGTTGTTTAGGATGCATTTTCTTTATATAAACAAAAAAGGGACTGACGTTTTATCGAGAATGTGCAGAAACATCACACGGTCCAAAGCCTCGAAGCGGGCAACTTCTCAGCGATGGACAAATCAAATAAAGCATCTCACCACTGACGTCAGGTGAACTTGAGTACGTTGGCTTCAGTTTCATCGTAAACTATTGCGGAGGCACGGGCTCTTGGTATGCGCTGTCTGGGCGTGCGCCTCTCGGGGTTTGAGGTCTAGATAATGCTTGTTTTCGAAAAAAATGATGAAAAAAAGCAATCTTTGAAAAAAGAAAAAAAAGAAAAAGAATAAATCCGTGCTTCCCCACAAAGCTACGCACATGCGTGTTTCAAAGCGATAAAATGTCAATATTTTATCTGTAACGCAGTTGTGCCATATTAAAGTCATGAGTCAGAGGTTCGCCTCAGATCTTGGGATCCTACTTTAAGGAAGGACCAACAGTGTCGGTCCCGGTCAAACAGTCGATGTTTCGATTGAGTCGACTCCACTTCTAAATCTTTGCAATGAGCACTTTGTTTTGGATTCATGTGAACTTAAGTGTCTTAATCTTTAGATTCTCTGTTGGAAAAGGTCAATCGTTGGTTGAGACCAACCCGTTGAGGATGACATTACATATCAATCAATCTATGTGCAACCATGCATTCAGAAGGGTTCATTTCCCTTTTATTTTCTGTAGGCTTAAAACCTGTATGGGCAGCGGTATCCCTATAAAGTGTACGCCATGCGTCTGGGTATCCGTATGATGGTCGTTTGTCCCTGTAAATTATACTCGAGTGGGTCCGGGTCGGGGCTTCCATCGCCTTTGTTGTTGCTTATTGCCCCTGATGGGTGCATGGATATGCATAGTTAATTGATGTTTATGATCATTGTCGGTGGAGGCCAGGATTGGATGCCCCCTTTTGGGAGGTGCCCAATGTTTGGCTAGATCTGTTCAAGGTAGTTGAAGCTGGATGCTCTAGCTCATGTTGATCCAGGGCATATTTTCATAAAATTGGCACGTACTCCTAAAAAGCGTTGTGACATCTATTCACTTCGCTCGGGTGGTCATGCTAAATAAACTTTGGGATCGATGGGTTCGCCCAAAGATCTCGAACCCTGCTTTCCGCAGGGGCACCCGCGAATAACCCAATGAGGTCGTCAAATGCCTTGTAGGATTAGACGCAAACTGTGGAGCCTTGCGTATGTTTACTTCGCGCCTATCTTTGAATGTGGGTCGATCACCCCTCTCACTTACGAAGCTGTTGCATCTAGAATGAAACTCGAACATCAATCACCTTCAAAATATCTTGAGAGGCAAATGTTTTTCCTAGCTATTGGGCTTTCGCAACTCATTCCACCTCGGTTATGCCCAGTAATGTCGCTAAGCGCTTGGGAACCGATTACCTCGAGAAACGAATGATTACCCTAGCACTCCAGGGCTTTCGTTTTCTCACCGTGTTACTCATCTGATGTTTGAAGTTCATTGTGAATACAGCGGACCCGTCAGTGATGCCTTGGGCCTCTTTGGATGTCTCTTTCCTTTGGCATTCGATCATTAGTGATCGAATACCAAAGAAGGGCATCTATAAACACCCAAATTTGGCCCAAGGCCTGATCGAAACATATTTTGAGAGGCACATTTCCGAGCTTTTGATGGCATGTATGGAACCCTTAGGAATCACCCTAAACCCTTAGGAATCACCCTATATCCCCCAGGAACCTACCCCGAACCTTTAGAAACCAACCCAAAACCTTAGAAACCCTTTTAAACCCTAACCTAGCCTTCCCAGGCAATAAGGAGGAGGGGTGCACTAGAACTAGCTATGACCATCTACAGTGACTAACTCTTATACCATTGAAGAGAAGAGGACGTCAGCTTCCCAACGGTCCAAGAATTGTCCCAATCAGAGGTATATATCAGAAGATATGGCAGTCCGAACCCGAAGGGCAGGAAGGTAATTTCAAGGTGGCCCCCCCCAGGGATTTGGCGCAACTATTAGTCGCGCCAGGCTATTTCTCCCCAGAAATGGCCTGGCGCAACTAATAGTTGCGCCAGGTATAAATTTTGCCTGGCGCAACTATAAGTTGCTCCAGGCCAATTCTCCCAGATTTTAAGCCTGGCACAACTAATAGTTGTGCCAAGTTTAAAGGGTGTCTCCTACCCCGCGAGCTAACTTCCAACACTGTTCCTCACTGTTTTACTGTGCATTTGCCTGGTGCAACTATTAGTTGCGCCAGGCATATGAACAGTAACAATGGGTTTTTTCCCTGAAATTTGTGTTTGGGATTTGACTTTTTGACCACCTCAACCTTTGGGGTGTGTTTTAATAGTTCTGTTGCACCCATTCCTTACCTATTTGCAATCCTCCAAGTGACCTAAAGCCTCACCCCATCATCCACCATTAGAACCACCTTCACACCTTTCCAAGCTCTCAAAATCCTAGGAAACCTTAGATTTGAGATTACCTAATTGCTAATCCCAATTAGCATCTAAGTAGCCTCCTAATACACTCCTTTCCTATAAATAGAGCCCCCCACCCCTTGGTTTAGAGGTTAAGAAATTTGCTTAAGAGAGAAAGAGCTCAAAGTGAGAAGTTCTTCCTCCCTTTTGTGCACTATTTTCATCCAAATTCCAGAATTCCAAAACCTCTTCCCAAGCTTGTTCTTACATCTAAAACCCATAGCCTAGGTGTGTGTGATCCCCTACCCTCCCTTCCCTACCTCTTAGCTTTAAGTCTTAGGAGTTAGAACCCCATTTTCTACCATATAAGGCCTTCAAGAGCTCATCAAAGCAAGCCACGCAAGGCTCCTCTACGGTGCTACAAGGGCCCAAGGGCTCCGGCTCTCCCCTTTCTTCTCCTATCTCTTTCTAGCTCCCTCCATCCTCTAATTTGTGCCATTACGCCGTCGATTTTTCAGTAGGAACGGAGGGGCACAAATAGGATTCTAAGCCCTTCTGGGCAAGAGGAAGCTATTTTCCTTGCCTCTACTTCATTTTATTGTTGGCCATTAGTAGAGACCGCGTTAAGCGAGTTGATCGGGCGCCTAACACCTTCCCGATCGATAACCTAAGCCCCTACCCAAGAGCTTTTGGTGTGGATCGGATTCAGAGTCATATTTTTAGCACTTAGGTGCCCATAAAAATGAACTAGGTATCCCGGGACACCGAAAGCTCCGAGTGGCGACTCTATATTTTTCATCGTTAGAGAGCGCATCGTCGCGATTGGGGTCGTATCGATTCCAACAGTTGCACAAAATGAAACCCACAAAGTTATCTACTATATACACAAATCCAAAAGAAACTATATATCCACCAATGAAGGCCGACCTCCATCTAAATAGTGGATCAAAATATATAATCATATTTAATTACACATCACATTTACAGTTTATCAAAAAGAAGCCCAAAAGAACTGTCCAATATCTGCTCCAAGCAGCTAGGGGAAATGCCCCTCAAGCAGGTCCTCCTCGTCGTTAGGATTGTAATCCGGGTCCTCCTCTTGTTCCGGATCACACTCCAAGTCAACTCCTGCAGCTGTGACGTATAGTCGAGGGGTGAGCTTCACCCAAGCCCAATAGAGAAAATAACATGCTAAGTCACACCTTATCGTTCTAATTCATGTTCTTGATGTGTAAATAAAAGCAGCTGAAATTCGTGTTGTCTCAAAGTATATTAATTTCAAAGCAAAACATTTACTAAAACCTTAACAAGTTAAAACATGATGGTGGATAAGCATGCTTATGCAATGCATATGGGGACAAGAAGTCAATACATAGCATGGAATCATAACGTATCGAAGCATGTCAAAGGGAACAAGTGTAAACATATGTAACAGGGTTTTGAGAAAATTTTGAATACATAGCATGGAATAATAACGTAGCATATCACATAGCATGGTTCGAGACCTATCATATCAAAAGGCATTAAGGTGAGTATCCCTTAGTAGGGAACAGAGCAATCCATATTAGGACACAAGGTCCTAACCCCGGGGACTCCACCCCTCTCTTGGAGACTCCACTCCCCTTACGACTAATGCAACTTAGAAACAAATCACATGGCAAAGCATCCCATATTAGGGAATTGAGCATCCCGTATTAGGGAACTGAGCAACCTGTAGCAGGACACAGGGTTGTAACCCCAGGGACTCCACCTCTCTCATGGAGGCTCCACTCCTCATTTGCACATGCTCACAAAGTCACATCACATAGACACAGATCAGGTTCACATAGACAGAGCAAGTTCTAAGAACGAGAGCACATCAAGTCGAGTACAATGTGAGATCAAAATGCATGTACGAAATCATGCAAGGCGAGTGTGTAAAAAAGAGATTAAATCTTCACATTCACGAGTTTCGAGGTTCATATAAATATTATCGTGGAAATGTAATTCATTAGGTAGTCGCATCACAAACATGATTTCGAGGAAACATATAATTGGCAAGGTATTTTCCCTACCTCAAGTGTCAAATCTCACGAGCAAACACATACAAATTGAAGCTAAACTCTCCTCAAATGCTCCTCATATATAGCCTAGAACACACATTACACATACTTTATGTGTTAAACAAACTACGCAAATCATACGCCACGTCCTCGTAAGGCACACTAGATCACAAATCCCAAAACTCACAAAATAGAGCATCTTGCCACGGAGAGATACAGGGTTGCCGTGATGAGCTGATCAGGTGCCACTGGAATTATAGGTTCTCGTCGCAGTGAGTTTTTCCTGAGGTGAAATTGCCTTGAATTCTCACCGTGGCGAGGGCTTTTGGTGTTTTCTCGCCAAGGCGAGGCTCCATGTCGCCGCGCGAGCCTGACAGACTCTAGAATTCTGCTTGTCCTCTAAGCCTCAAACTCCCAAAATTCATGTATAGTCTTCATCTAAAAGACGTAATAACACCATCTAACAGGTGGTCTTGCAAAATTAGACTTCTATCACATTTAATTCGCATGAGACACGATCCGAAACCCCCAAAAATCGAAGGATTTGACTCCCAAATTGGTCATGAATCCGATTTATGGGGTTTCGAGGCATGCATTGCTAGAATGTGACCTAGTTGGGTTATCTTTATGCAAATGAAGCCTCCAGACCAAAATGTTAATATGCATGCACGTAGATCGAGGTATCAGACTCCACGATTTTGGCTGCAAAGCCTCTTGTATGTCTAATTTTTGAAATCTACCGTATGAATCTCTAACACTTACATGAGTCGGTTCTATATCTGGAAAATAAAATCTACGGAGCAAGGATTTGAGGGTGTACTGCAACGGATTCCTCGCATGCGAAGTCTCCGCGCTCCGCATAACTTCATCTTGCTAGCACGTCTTGGTCTTTGTTCTAATGAGCCTGCAGTTCAAGAATGATGGGATGGTCTCTCTCTGTACTGAGTTTCGATTAGAGCGAATGAAATTGGTGAGATCGGGTGGTGAAAGGAGTTTCCTTCAAGGTGGCGACAGAATGAGAGGAAGAAGAAGAAGTTCGGCTTTGATATCCCTTGCTCGACACTCAATTCCCATGCACAGCTTATGCATGCATGGGAGCTAAATAACCTGGGGTAGGTTCAAAGTGTGGAACCAAAACACCCACTTGATTGCATAAGCTTGCCTCAAAAGCCATAGATTGGGGTTTTATAGTTTGTGGCCAGCTGTTCTATTGGTTTCAACCCATGGGCCAGGTTGGGCTAATGGATTCCGACCCTCAAGTGCTGACAAGAGGTCTGGTTAGAGTCTCGTTACCATTGGGTCACACTAGTTGTGCTTTAAGATCTAAAGGGCCTTATGTTTGGGTCTTTAACTAGCGGATCCCTACCTTGGATCGTTGTCCATTAGGCCCCAATCTTAGCCCTAGTTACTTGGCCTCATACCAGGGACCGAGTCACTAATTGGCCCCTGTTCCCAAAAGACTTAGTTCATATAACGAACTGCCACATCTTGTTTATCAGATGCACATCGATTGGACCCCTAGTGTCGATACAATTCGGTGTACTCGGGTTCGGGAAAATTTACAAGGTGTTACAATTTTAATTTTCATAAATATCCAAGAACTAAAGGAAACTGATTGATGATCAGGATCTGAAAGTAGGAGGATTTAGATTTATTTTTCTCCACCTTAGTTTAATTAAAACAGCCATTTTTTTTTCTTTAAGGACAAATAGAAGTTTTTAGATTCTCAATCTTCCTCGTGGGATTGTTGTCGGATATCCTTTGCTTAGTGTGTTGATTATTGTGTGGTGAAAACAAATTAAAATCAAAGTAAAATAAAAGAATTGATTCAGTACAACTAAAGTAATCCTAGACCTGTAAGATACAGGACTTATTGTAGCAAGTTTTGATAAGTAAGAGTTTGTCCCACAGAGAAATTGATCTAGAACCCAAAATGGGCTGTAATAGTAGGCCTCCAGATCTGGCTACAGATCTGACAATCCTAAAGAAAGGGAGTTGGGTGTCACAACTTAAATAAATTAACCCTAATAAAAGAGAAATAAAATATAGCCCTATCCTAAAAAAAGGGTTAAGAAGAAGATGGTGATGGTGCGTGCCAAAATAAAATATAAAAAACGGTGAGAAGTAAGCAGACTAAATTTAGAGTTAAAGCAGTAATGTAACTCAGATTTAGTCTTTCTCTGCAGTGTTCCCTGCTGATACGCTATCAAAAGCCTCAACAAGGTAGAAATATTCAACTTAACCCATGCCATTTGGGGTGCTCTTAAGGCTATAGGCTGTCCACTCAAATGGCCACAGCCTATCCTATAGAATCTGTCAAATCCCATTGATCAAGCCAGAAATTGCTAATCTAATCCAGAGGAGTGGACTGATCATTTCCCCAACCACTAGGCCAGATCAGGCCATGAATTCTATTGCAGCACTATGTAATGCCAGTGCTACAAGCTCCCCAGATCTGCACACAGATCTGGCTGTCATCCATAGGTATTCCAACCCATAAAATCTTAAGTGCTTTGCCAAGGCTAATGGCTCACTGTGCCCATAAAAAGGATCATGTAACAGGTTGAATAAGGCTCTAGATTCAGCTGGTCATTGCTACAAAAGGCCTGCAATGACTCAGTCTCAAGCTATAATTACTACAGAGAAATCAGATCTAACATCTGATATCGATTAGGTAAAACAGAGGGGAGCCAGTTCCTATACAAACCTCCTCACAAGGCTCTAGAAGCTCATGTGCAGGGTAGAAGAATCCTTCTCAAATATGTGGTTGAACACTACCTTAGGGCTATACTTTATCCACTAAAATGGTCACAAGGTATCCCATTGGTCTGTCTATATCACAGAGATCTGAGAAAAAACATATAAACTGCTACAACCACCATGGTCCACAGGCCTCCGAGCTCCCCAGATCTCACTACAGATCCAGCATTGCTTTCCATGGGGCTATCAAACCAAGGGAAATCAGATGGTAAATAATAGAACTACTGAAAACTGAATGGGCTCATCCTAAATACGTGGATCCTATAGACATCTAAGGAAACCATAAGATCTTTAGATTCAATTAGTCATTAAAACAACAATCCATTATTAAAATCAAAACTTACTATGAACTGCCTCCAGGCTGCAGCCTGTACACAACTGCTCATCAAAAATCCCAATGTATACAAAACCTATTATAAAACTAAAATAAAACTAAACCTAGGTACTTATAAAAGAATTAGCTAGTAAATGTTGGGCTAAGAGAGAAGAAAAATGAGAAAAAGAGATGATCAAACCCTAACCCTAGCCCTAGCCTGTTGGAGCTCTCAACCGACAGAGGACGAAGGAAGGATTGATGATTCAAACTAAACTCTAAGTGTAGCTTATATACTCTGTCCATATGGCTTTGGCTCTGAAAAGATTAACCCTAATTTTTCTAGCAGACGTGGCACTGTTATGACCCTTGAATGCCTTGAGATGTGCGCCTGGAGATCCGCACCTCGAGAAGCGTGCTCTAGCCTTGAAAATTTTCCAAAAGGTCCTTGAGTTAGGGTTGAGAAGTGGAGAACTCGAGCTTTGCGGGGCTGGCACCTGCATTAATTCACTCGCGCAGTTGCAGAGCCTTTGCAGAGTAGCCTTTGGCTGGTGGGAAATGCTCACTCGCACAGTAAATCTGTAATTAATCGCACAGTTCTTTTGCTTTACGATGTTGTCATGGAGATGATCTGGAGCACCTGGGTTCTCAAGTAGTAGAGCTTTAGAAGCTCTCTCTCTCGCTGAGTACTCGCGCAGTTATGCTCCTGCGCTCTCATAGTAACAGGTAAGGCTTCAGAGTGTGCGAGATTTGTGTGAGGATAATTCTAGGCATCTCTCTTCTTTGGCTACGCAAGAACTCCACAAGGTAACATTTTGATCAGTATACATGTGGACTCGCTATGTTCTGTGCGCGGCTGCTTTAAGGCTTGATCTCTGCGAGAACTTCGCGATCACAAATTCTAAGGATCTTAACCCGCGAGATCTTCGCGATGTCTTTATAGCTCTCCTCTTGATTGCATGCCCCATCTATGCAAGGGCTACTTCCACTACATCCTTAGCTTCACGAGGAAGCTCCTCAACTCTGTGAGATCTGTCTTTTGATACTCTGATGCATTGCACTTGCTGTTGTTGCAGTTTCCTCTATTCTCAGCTAATTTGCTAGACTTTGGTCAATGATGACCAGCAAGTGAGTCACCATGGTGAGCACTACCAAGGTGCTCCATTAGGCTTTGACTCAGCTATCATCTTTGCATGTACTCTCTCTCTTCTTTGGACCAAAAAGCATGGATTTTGTATTAAGTTGCATAGATTATTGTTAACTACAAAACACACTTAACACATGGTTATTAGTGAGCTTCAAGGCCTAACAAAGGCTAAGTTAAGAGGTGGAAACTGGTACTTTTCAGTGAATAACACACCCCAAAACCTAATCTTTGCTAGTCCCTAAGCAAAGAAAATTTTAAAATAACTACTCTAAGAATTTAAATGCCACTTTTGTAGGGAGCACGGATACATTTAGCATATGTACCAATCCTTTCAAACCCCTAGGTGATCCGTAGTGGAGGAGTGAAGTCTCCTGAGGGTTTTCAATGAAGATACCCACAAACTTATCAATAAACAATTAACAGAAGTACAAAATTATCAAGCCAGTTGTCAAAAAGCTGAGCATCAGTTCACCTTTGATTCAACAAAAAATATGAGGAATTTGAACATATGATATGCACAACCATTTTATCATCACAGCTTCTACATAGATTCACGTCATTTCCAATTAGCTCACAGCAGGGGAAAATATCACATGTAGGTCAGTACTGAGCTCATCATTAATTCAAAAATTAGGTCATAGGCCATGCCTAATACATTCAACATCAGACTCAATGCTCACCAGGGCATACTCTCACAAGGAACTTTGAGGGTTTTCATTTTCTCTTAAGCTCAAGAGCAGTTACAGGCCCCAAATGGGTCAATAAGCATGAGCATAGGCAAAGCACCTAAGTTCTAGCATCATTGGCTAATCCTCACCATAGATTGGACAACTCTGTGTCTCTGCATGACATCTTATTCAACTTTGGATCACAGGGTCATTTGACTGGGTTGTAATGTGGCTTATGGGATAGGTTATAAAGAATAGAAGGTTGAAAAGGGAATCAAAATTGAGAAGTCAATAGGTGAAAGAGATGATTCATGACTTCACCTTCTTTAATTCAGCACCTTTCATTTTCTTTAAAATTCTTCAAACTTGAAGTGGCCAGCTTCTCCTCTTATTTTTGATTTTTTAATAAAAATTTCCTCTTGACTCCTCTCTTATTCATCTTCATTATTATTTTTTTCTTTCTTTTGGATGCATTTTTCTTTTTATTTTTATTTTTTTGACTTACCACCTCTTTCCTCAGCTGCTACACTATTAAGCTTTTGGTCTCCCAATGTTGGCCTTATCTTATCCATCTTCAGCTCCTCCTTTACCTTTTGATTTCTCAGAGTGAGGGTAGGTTTGAATCAGGTCCATAGGTTCAGGTACAAGTACTCAGGTGTATTTTGAAAAAAATTGGAAATTAAGGCTCAAAAGGTGTGTGCACAAGGGCAGTTGATTAGGGTTGGTTTATTCGAGCTCAAACTGTCCAAGAGAAGGCCTTGATCCTTTCCTAGGTGTCATGAGCGATGTCAGTTATTTCAACTTGGAGGTGCCTAACTTTTAGTGAGGGCATTGACTTAGCCAGTCCTTAGAGTTGAAAGAATTGCCTCAATCATTCCTCAAAGAAAGGAAATATATATATATTTGTAGGCCCAAATCTCACTAGTTATAGTCTTCCATTGAACTATTAAGCATGTCCTTACCTTTTTTTCTCCTTACTGATTCACTAATCTGATACAAGTGAGTTTTCCTGGTGTTCACATCATAGAAATGCTAAAATTTAAAAGTTTGTAGTGCCTAAAGGTCTGTAAAAAATTTGAAATTTCTCATTTTTTATGATTCTTAAGTGAACATGGCTCTATTTCTATCTTACTCACTTGATTTCTACTACACTTAGGTTAACTGCTTCATTGGCAGATCCTGCCACACCCCTAAACCTATGAGGAGCAGTGTCCTCACTGATTTAAAGGTAGATGTGGATGTGCAGCAGGCTTAAAATATAGAAATTGAAAGAAAATGAAGTACAACAAGAAACAGACAACACATAAACAAACACACAGAAATAAAGAAAGACAGCTTATAAACTAAACAAAATAGAACAAAGAGAAATTTCATTATAAATACAAAACTAAAAGATTACAACGAGATTCACAAAAAATTATAAACCTAAGAACAATCTAGACACACATCAACAAAACATCCTGTCAAAAACAAAATAGTTTTTTCTCCTGGCTCAGGGATATCCTCAACCTGCTGCATGTGGAAGAGGAACTGCAAGCCAGGAGAAGGGGGAAGAGCGGGGATTAGCGAGATGAATGTTGAGCAGGTGGTGGGGGGATTGAAGAGGATGGGGGGGAGATGCAGGTGGTTCGATCTTCTGCTTCTTCCTCTTTTTCTTATTCTTTTCCTTCTCCTCCTTGGCTAGGATCCTTTGCACCTCCTCGTACTCGTCCCAGAGGAATTGTAGAGGGTCCGGCTCTTTAGGCGGTGGCAGGTTCAACCACATTGGATGGAATTTGTTTGGCAGATCGGTGGGTTTGTCATCCGCCATGGTTGTGAGTAGGGAAGGACTGCTGAGGTTAGAGGAGACTGAACGTGAAGAAGATGAACTACCCTTGTATTTAAAGTACTTGGATGGTGGGATATGAATCGGCATATTAAATTTCATCTCCTTCGAGGCTTAGCAATAAATTGTGATTCTTCTAGGGAGTGATAAATCGCACAACTTAAAGCAATCCCGCATTTCGCGCAGCTTTCCCAGGTACTCACGGAGTAGAATTTTCGCATAGTACAAATGTATCTTCGCGAGAAAGATAATCGCGTAGAAGAATATAGCTCCACGAGTACAGAATAAGAAGCATTGTGTGCCTCACGAAGTTAACGTTGGGACTAAGAGCGCGAAGCAGTTTCTCATTTCTCACGTGGCTTAACTGGTGATCTCCGTAGAGAACAACCATTTGGAGTTTCAAGGTCTCGCACACTAGAATATGTGGAATTGTGCGTTTCGTGCCCTCATAACTCCGCGAGGAAGCGTTGAAATGGCTCGCGATTGCGAAAATGAGGTCTTTTAACCCCGCGAGAAAATAACACTTAACCCCATTTCTCAACTTGTGCCTTGGCCTGTGCATGTACATAGTCAGGCACCCATTCAGTGGCCATCAGCAATAACCCGTTTACATGTGTTCCATTCCCTAATGATAATGACCTCCCCTGTACCAGCACATGCATATTAAAAAATTCCAAATGATAAAAGTTCTCCATGAAAGCAAATTCTCTACAGTTGCAGTGCTAGTACTTCAATCTTACAGCAGCAATAAGCATGCATCTCCCATGCTAATGACAGAGATGAACAATTACTCAGAATAGAACAAATAAAGCAGATGAAAACAACCAAGTAAATCTCCATAATAAAAATAGATTCCTAATCACATAAAAACATACAAAAATTTTTGAACAGATATGGCACACATAATACAAAGTTGTGGATCACCAAGCATTAGGAGGCTCACTAGTTGTTCTACACAATCTTGAGCCTCTGGGCATTTACTTTCATGCTCTATCCTGACATTGGATCTAGGATTTCCACAGCACCAAATGGGGAGGCTTTGATGATAGTGTAAGGCCCATCCCATCTGGATTTCAACTTTCCTGAAAAAAATTTAAGTCTAGAGTTGAAAAGCCAAACCTTAGTGCCAGCATTGAAGTCCTTCCTTAATAGATTTTTATCAAAGAATGCTTTTGCTCTCTCCTTGTGCATTCTGGCATTTGCATAGGCTTCTAGCCTCAGTTCATCAAGTTCTGCCATTTGCAATTTCCTGTGAGGACCAGCAGAAGTTAGGTCTACATTCATTGCTTTGATAGCCCAATAGACTCTATGCTCTAAATCCACTTGTAGGTGGCATGCCTTGCCATACACTAGCCTAAATGGGGACATGCCAATAGGGGTCTTATAGGCAGTCCTATAAGCCCACAAAGCATCATTCAGCTTTTATGCCCAATCCTTTCTATCAGTCCTCACAGTCTTCTCCAAAATATGCTTAATCTCCCTATTGGAAATTTCAACTTGCCCACTGGTCTGTGGGTGGTAGGGAGTTGCAATTATGTGTGTAACAAAATACTTTTTGAGTAGGTTCTCAAAAGGTCTAATACAGAAGTGGCTCCTCCCATCACTGATGATAGCTCTTGGGGTGCCAAATCGTGAGAAGATATTGCCCTTTAAGAATTTAAGGACAACTGTGTGGTCATTGGTCCTTTTGGCAATGGCTTTCACCTATTTGGACAAATAGTTCACTGCCACAAATATGAAGTTACATCCCATAGATGAAGGAAAGGGGCCCATAAAATCAATGCCCCAGATCTCAAAAAGCTCTACAACTAGGATGGGCTGGAATGGCATGGAGTCTCTCTTGGAAATGCCCCCCATCCTTTGACATCTCTCATAGGCCTTGCAATGTAAGAAAGCATCTCTGAACAAAGAAGGCCAAAACAAACCACAGTGGAGCACTTTTGGTGCAGTCTTTCTGCCACTGAAGTGACCTCCACAGGCTTGCTCATGGCACATTGAAAGAATGCTGTGGAAGTCACTTTCAGGCACGCATCTCCTAATGACCTGGTCTACACAATGCTTGTAAAGGTATGGATCCTCCCACAAAAAATGTCTAACCTGAGAGAAGAGCAGGTCTTTGTCCATCTTAGACCAGTGCGGAGGGATCCTCTCAGCAGCAAGAAAATTGACAATGTGTGCAAACCAGGGCACACTAGACTGCAAAGAAAAAAGCTGCTCATCAGGGAACAACTCATTAACACGTGTTACTGCACATTCTTCCAAAATAATTCTAGAGAGGTGGTCAGCCATCACATTCTCAACTCCCTTCTTGTCTTTGATCTCAAGGTCAAACTCCTGCAAGAGGAGGATCTACCTGATCCACCTAGGCTTTGCATCCTTCTTAGCCAATAGGTATGTCAAAGCTGAGTGATCTATAAAAACTATAATCTTAGACCCCAACAAGTAGGGTCTAAGCTTGTCCACAGCAAACACTACTTCAAGTAGCTCCTTCTCAGTTGTGGTGTAGTTCAGCCGAGCTTCAGCTAGTGTTCTGTTGGCATAATAGATCGCTGCAGGCAGCTTATCTTTCCTCTGTCCTAAGACAGGACCTATGGCCAAGTCTGATGCATCATACATCAGCTCGAAGGGGAGTGAGTAATCTGGGGCCTAGATTATAGGGACAGTTGTAAGGCACTTTTTCAAAGCCTCAAAGGCCTCAAGGCATTCAACAGATAATACAAATGACACATCTTAGCAAAACAGGTGGCACAATGGTTTGGCAATCTTATTGAAGTCCTTGATGAACCTTCTGTAAAATCCAGCATGTCCTAAAAATGATATGATCTGCTTGACAATCCTGGGTGGGGGCAGATGTGAGATCAAGTCTACTTTAGCCTTGTAAACCTCAATTCCATTGTGAGAGACCACATGGTACAATACCTTGCGTCACCATAAAGTGACTCTTTTCCCAACTTAGGACCAAGTTGGTCTCCTCACATTTTTGTAAAATTTTTTTAAGGTGACTCAAACACTGGCTAAACCTATCCCCATACACTGAGAAATCATCCATGAAGATCTCCAGGAATTTGTCAATCATATTAGAAAAAATTGCATACATGCACCTCTGAAAAGTGGCTGAGACATTGCACAACCCAAATGGCATCCTTCTGTAAGCAAAAGTGCCAAAGGGACATGTGAAAGTAGTTTTCTCCTGATCTTGAGGATCCACAGGGATTTGGTTATACCCTGAGTATCCATCAAGAAAATAGTAGTATGCCTTCCTAGCCAACTTATCTAGAATTTGGTCAATAAAAGGGAGAGGGAAGTGGTCCTTTCTAGTTTTGGAGTTGAGCTTCCTATAATCAATGCATACTCTCCAGCCAGTGGTCTCTTTGGCTGGCATCAACTCCCCAGAATCAGAAGTAACAACTGTGATGCCTGACTTTTTAGGTACCACCTAGATAGGTGACACCCATTCAAAATCTGAAATGGGGTAGATCACCCCTGCATCCAACAGTTTTACTATTTCCTTGTGGACCACCTCCTGCATGTGAGGATTTAATTTCCTCTGCATCTCCCTTGAGAGTTTTGCACCCTCATCCAGGTGAATCTTGTGTGTGCAAACTGAGGCACCAATGCCTCCAAGGTCAGCTATTGTCCACCCAATTTCTTTATTGTGCTTCTTACGAACATTCAGTAATTCCTTCTCATGATCACTAGTGAGAGAGGAGGAGATAATCACGGGAAGCTTGTTGTCCTACCCAAAGAAGGCATATTTTAATGTAGCTGGGAGTTGTTTCAGCTCCAACTCAGGGGGACTTTCAATTGAGGGCAACAAAGGTGCCTTAGTGGTTTGAGGAAGGGGCAGCAATGTGTGTTTCCAATTGAAATGCTACACTAGGTGTAGACACCCAAATTCGACCCAAGGCCCGATCAGTCTGTACTCCGAGAGAGATGTACCCCTATGCTCTCGATGGCACCCTTGAACCCTTAGGAATCTATCCAAACCTTTAGGAATCACCTAAAACCCATTAGAGCCATTCCCCCAACCTGTAGAGATCACCCCTAAACCCTAGGATCCCTTCCCAGACTCAACTTAAACCCTTTTGAGTATTTGATGGGAGGAGAGCTACAAATTTTTATACAGACTACTACTAAGGATGATCCAAATACCGTTGGAAAGAGGACTTCTCCAGCTTTCCAACAAGTCAAAGATCACCCAATTTGGAGTTGTGGTTCAAAAGTTAGGGCCGATTTAAGTTTCACATAAAATGACAACTTTTGCTCAGGCGTATGTATTGCATATGCCTAGGAAATTTGGCCCCAGATTGGTCAGGCGTATGTATTATATACGCCTAGCATTTTCGGGCCAAATTTGGCCAGGCATATATAATACATATGCCCAGCATAGGAAGGTCCACCGCGGGCACCCATCTTCTCAGATTCCCCCTGGTTTTCTTGAATTTCACTGTGCAAAAACTGGGCGTATGTCATATATACGCCCAGCTTAGATACAGTATCTGTCATTAAATGCTCGAATTTCCTCCATCTAGTTTGACCCTTTGACCATCCCCTTAGTTAAGGTGGGTGTCTTGAGGTTGGTTGCACCCCCTTTGAGCTTATTGGCAACCCTTAAGTCACCCATGGTTTCACCCCATCATCCGCCATTGAAACCAATTTCCCAAACCTCTAGGACCCTAAAAACTTAGAAAACCTTAGATAGAGGATTACCTAATTGCTAAACCAATTAGCTATTAAGTAACCCTCTAACCCACCTCTTCTCTATAAATAGAGACGCCCCCCTCTTCCCAAAAGGGTTGAAAAAATTAAGGTTGAAAAGATTAGGGTGAATGCTTGAGTTAGGAGAGAGAGAGCCCTAGTGAGAGAAAGTTCTTTTTTTATTTCTTCAAGCAAAATTTCAGCATGCATAGATCATCCTTTTCAACACTTTTCAACCATTAGATCGCCTCTCTTAGTTAAAGATTAGTCCCTAGCTTCATCCCACACTTCCTATCTACCGAATCCTAGCACTAGAACCTATTCCTCTACCATTTAAGCCATTTAAAGCCATCGGAAGCATGCCAAAGCGAAGGTCTTCCACGGTGCAACAAGGGCCCGTGAGCTCCAGCTCACCCCTCTCTTCCTCTACCTTCTTGGTGTTTCCTCTGTCCAAGGATTCAAGCCGTTACGCCATCGAAATTTCGGTTTGGCTCAAAGCTTGATAGGACCATATTGCCTTCGGGCAAGGGGAAGCTCCGCCCATTTATTTTCATTTTTGGCCATAGATAGAGACCGCTACGTGCGGGTTGATCGGGTGCCTAAACCCTTCCCGATCGATAACCGAAGCCCCTACCCTAGAGCCTTTGGCAAAGACCGGTAAATCAGAGTCATATTTAGCACTTCGGTGCTCAAAATATTGATTTAATGGTTTTCCGGGTCACCAAAAGCTCCGGGTGGCGACTCTACATTTTTATTCCATCGCGAGAGCATCGCCGCGATGGGTTCGAGAGGATCCATGCTCGCACAGATGGCGACTTTGCTGGGGACGTCACCCTAGCGCTTCCCCTCTTGTTGGCCTTTATTTTTATTTTTATTTTTTTACTAACCATGGCTGTTTTTTTGTTCTAATTTTTTGCTATTTTTCTTTATTTTTTGTTGTTTTTACTAACATACTTACCCCTACGATTCAGTCCTTTAAGTGCCTTAGCCGATTGGCGGGCCTACTTGCGCCTTTAAATTCCAGTTTTTTACAATTTTGTCATTTAAGCCACCTTAGCCATTTGGCGGGCCTGCTCACATCTACTTTCCACGTCATTTAAATTTCAGTCATTTACGAGCCTTAGCCGTTTGGCGGGCCTACGTACGGTCTTTATTTCAGTCATCATATCCCACCATTGAACACCGGCCCGTTGAGGCGGCACGGGTTTGTCATCCCCGACCCGATTTTGGACTTAATTTCACTCCCCTTTAAAAATCTGTAATTAAAAGTGAACCAACAGTTTGGGGACATAATCAAATCTATTTTTGCGTATTTTGGGTAGTTTTTTGGGGGGTTTAGGCGCAGATATAATTTACCCAGTTCCCAGTAAGGTGGCAGCCCTAGTGGTGATGATCCTGAAAAGAACCACCCCTTCCCGTACCTGAGAAGGTGCTTGCATCGGAGGTATATCGGTTGGGTTGCCAATTCCAATCAAGCCGTAAAACCCATAACGGTGAGAGCGTAGACAGCCCGAATTCAGCCGTGTATCCCTAGGAAGCGGAAAGGAAGGACCCGATAACATACACAGTAGTCCCCGGGAGCATCTCTCCCAAAAAACCAGTCCAAAAGACCCATCTCAGGCTTGCTGTTTACTGTCAAAATAAGCTGACAGAATTGTCTCTGCCAGGCGTATATAATATATATGCCCAGCCAAAAATCCCCAGAAATATTCAGGCGTGTATAATATATACGCCCAGTAAAAATCCCCAGATTTAAACTAGGCGTATATAATATATACGCCTAGCTAAACCTGATAAGTTTTGGTCAGGCGTATATAATACATACGCCCAGTATATACTGGGTTCAGGCAGCACGATCTGAGGCCCAATCCACCACCCAAGTTCCCCGATTAGCGGTATTAGTGCCCACAGTAGCCTCCCGCATTCAGTAACACCCAATATGCCCCCGCCGAGTCAAAAGAAGGCGACTTCTCATTGATTTGCTCTGGGGGATCGGGTCGTTTGTGTGGATTCCCTCACCTTCAATAGAATGAAAGGGTTCCCTTTAGCTTCTTTTGAAGTGTGTCAGATCCTGCCGTGGGACCTACTAAAGGTGATATATTACCCGAGACGGGAATTTTTCTAGGGCACCAGATCATCATTCATTTAAAATAGGGGAGATAATTTTCATTTGAAAAATCT
Source organism: Chloranthus sessilifolius (assembly GCA_021018995.1). Taxonomy (NCBI): domain Eukaryota; kingdom Viridiplantae; phylum Streptophyta; class Magnoliopsida; order Chloranthales; family Chloranthaceae; genus Chloranthus; species Chloranthus sessilifolius. Next base: position 72,251,738 of record CM037592.1, on the reverse strand, counting down.
AAAAAAATAAATATATAGAAAAATCAAAAATCCGTATATACGCGCACTTTCGGTGCGACCGTCACTACGGCGACCTCAAACCCAACCCGTAGAGGAAGAACTAGGAGAGTGTTCGGCCCTTACCCGAGGCATCGGTACAACACTAGTCAACAGATCATGTCGAGCGCCGATACATCCCCGCCATCATCCCCATCCCATTCCCATATAGGAGAAGACCCGATCTCCAACACCTTCACCCAAACCCAGTTCGATGTCACGGGTCCATTTTGGGCACCGTGTTCACATCCACCCCATCCCCCGCCCTTACATTTTCCCAACATACCCCCATGTCATCCTCTACTGAAACACCTCATTTCCCGACCGACCCATACATCTCCATCTCCCATCCATACACCCTTACCGCACCCCTCTACTCCCAAAGACCCCATCGGGAACCTCATCCCCCGCCTACCTCCCACACCCCGTCCACCTCATCATCCATGCCTCCTATATCCCATATCCCACTCACCTCATCTCACATACCCTCCACATCACATGGTCCATCCACCTCCCAACAAACCCCCCTATTTACCTAGGTCATGCCCAACTTTGCCCAGGGTGTGACCAGCAACCCACCATCTTCCTTAGCCATCCATCCACACCCTCTAAGCACAACCGTTCATATCCCCCATACCCAGGTCATGCCCAATTTCATCCAACCCCCTCCGCCCTTGAATGGGCCATCACCCTTCAATCTTACACCTGAATCCATGCCCTCAATGGAGGACATGAGAAGGATGTATGCCCTGTGGGCTACCTCTCAGAGTCCAACATTCCAAACCCCACATCTACGTCTCCAAAACCTCCATACCCCATTCCCCCATGACCATGCCCAACCACCCATCATTCATACCATCCAAGATCCCTCACCTCAATTCCAGGCCTAGGCCCAAGCCCAACAGACCCAAGCCCCCTCATCTCAGGACCAAACCCACACGAATCCCTAGGCCCAAGCCCAACAGACCCAAGCCCCCTCATCTCAGGACCAAACCCACATGAATCCCTGGGCCCAACCCCAAACCCATCATATCCAGGCCCAGGCCCAAAATCCTCAAGGCCCATGGGCCCAAGCCTAAACCCATCAGACCCAAACCCAAAACCCTTTAGAACCATGGGCCCAAACCTAAACCCATCAAACCTAGGCCCAGGCCCAAAATCCTCAAGGCCCATGAGCCCAGCCCAAACCCATCAAACCCAGGCCCAAGCCTAAAATCCTCAAGGCCCATGAGCCCAAGCCCAAACCCATCAGACCCAGGGCTAAAATCCTCAAGGCCCATGGGCCTAAGCTTAAACCCATCAGACCCAGACCCAAAACCCTCATGACCCATGGGCCCAAACCCAAACCCATCAGACCCAAACCCAGGCCCAAAATCATCGAGGCCCATGGGCCCAAGCCTAAATCCATCAGACCCAGGCCCAAGCCCAAGCCCATCAGACCTAGACTCAGTTCCTAGCCCCCCAGGGCCCTTGGACCCAAACCTATCAAACCCAAGCCCAAGGCCCATCACCCTGCACCCAATACCAATAGGGCCCATTAGCCCAAAATCATACCAACCCCCACACCCAGGCCCAAGACCCATCAACCCAAGCTTTCCAAACCATCCAGCCCAAACCCAAGGCCCATCCACCCACACTCATCAAGGCCCGTTCATAAACCCCTTACCTCTTCACCAATACCCTTCATTCACTTACACCCCTTATGCCCGCATCTCGCCTCCAACGGAAAATTCGATCCACCCTATGCCTCAAAACCACGCCTACAACATCTCGCCACATCAACCACACCCCCATCACCCCCAGAATATACACCCAGCTCTGCACATCATTCATCCATAAACCACTCATCCATTCACTCCCTCCCATCCCCTACAGGCCTTGTGGCCCCACCAAGTCGTCCAACCCATCACCCCCCAGGTCCAAATAGCAGACCTCGCCCCTCACCAGTACAATGACCAATAGTACGAGGAGGACGAGATCCGCAACAGTGGAGGAGCCGCCAGCTTCGGCCCCCCCAGGCCCGTCATCGTCACACCCAGGGCCGAGCCAAATCAAGGGGAAGCAGCCCCAACTACTGTCTCAAAAGAATCAGAGCAACTGAAAGAGCAAATAGACAGAACATAGAAGCAGCTGACGAAGATGGGAGCGCTAGAACTACATTCGATAGACTTTTCAGACTTGTGTCTGTTCTCGGATGTCCCTCTACCATAGAAAATGAAGATGCCTTTATTCGATTAATATAATGGCACTGGTAACCCCATCTCCCACTTAAAATCTTACTGTGGGGATATGTGTCAGTACGACGGAGATGAACGACTCCTCATCAAAGTGTTCCAAAAGAGTCTAATAGGCCCTGTGTTGAGATGGTTCACATCCCTAGAACCATCCATGATAAAAACTTGGAAAGATCTGACACTTATTCCAAGAACAGTATGTCTATAACATGGACATAAAGCCAAGGAAGTCGAATCTGGCCCGTTTGAAGCAAAGACATGATGAAACTTTCAGTGCCTACTTAGGAAGGTGGAGGGCATTGGCTGCCCAGGTGACCCACCGGATTCTGAATGATGAGCAGATTGAATTGATAGCCAAGGGAGCTCTCCCAGTCATCTTGGAAATCTTGGTATATCAGCAGCAGTCCAGTTTTGCTGATTTGGTCCTAAATGCCAACCATTGCGAAGACGTCGTTAGAGAGGGTAGGTTGGGAAAGAGCATGGCCAACGGGGCCGCTGGGGTTCGGAAAGCTGCCAAACCAAGGGTCGAAAGAAGGCCAGGGGCAGAGGTGCAGAACATCATTTATCCCCAGGCCAATGCCACCCCGATACAGCTCCAGGCCGCACACCCACCCCCAGCCCGTTTCGAACAAGCGCCAAGACCAAATAATGGACTAAGGGCCCCGTTCACCCAGAAACAGATGAAAGCACAATTCGAACGGGTCTTCATGTCGTTAGGGCAATCAATAAGCGTCTTATTGCCAGTGTTGCTACAAAAGGGTCTGGTTAATTTACTCCAGCCTCGCCCACCACCCAATCCGATACTAAGAAACTATGATCCGAACCTGCATTGTAACTTCCACCAGGGATCAGGTCACCCTACGGATCGGTGCTTCCCACTAACGCACGTAATCCAAGATTTAATAGAGGCAAGAAAAATTGTTCCCCCGTCGCTTCCTCAAGGGCAGAACCAGAACATCCATCAAGCCCCTCTGCCACCACATCCCGGAGGCCCCAGGCCTAACGTCCACTGTGTAGAAGAGGAAGAAGAACAGTTCGACCCCTTGGATTACATCAGTATTCAAGTAGAGTTTTCATTTACCAGGCTGAACGAGGGTGAACCAATTGTAGGGGTAATCGAGTCACTGTATTTAGCCGATTACTTCCCCACCCCGACATATCAAGAGGAACCGCTAGATTTAGGGCAGTATTTTTCCACTCCCGCTCCTACCTATCAAATCCAAATGGGCCCAACCCCGCCGCAATCATATGCATGTCCGCCCCACTCCCAATTTACCCCACAGTACACACCACCTCCCAGTCACTCCACCCCATACACTATCCCACCATCAGCCACCCCATATACCTCTCCATCGCACCAAAATCACCCCACGCCATACATAAATCCACCACCCCCATACTACCCCACCGCATAGACACCCCCAAATCCCACCGCCCAGCATACTACCCCGTCATCCCCAAATCACCTCGCCCAATACACAACTCCACCATCCCTAAATCACCCCGCCCCATGCACAACTCTGTCATCCCCAATTTACCCCATGTCATCCGCAAAACCATCGTCGCCCCACCATGCCACCCCGATTACAAACCCTTCATACCAGTACCCCCCTACTCCATCTGCTACCCAGTCATATCCCTACCACCCCGCTCCACTTGCACCTCCGACATTTCCCAGTCACCCTATCCCAGTCACACCCCCACCATCCCTATGCTATTTTGCCCCCAATCCAGCTCCACCCCCATCCAAACAAACAACCCCTCACCCGCTCCTCTTGTCACCCGCTCCTAATCACCACTGGTCTTACCATGCCCCGGTAACGCCTACACAAACCCCATCCACACCCTCAAACCCAACTTTGCCAATTCCCGCCAATACCATTACACCCCCTATTGGAGTCAACCTGGTTCAGCCCGAGAATCCAACATACCCAGCCCAATCCGCCCCAGAATCACCAAGCACTCCCTTCCTCATCCTGAAACCCGCCTATGACCCGCATCAAGTACCGTTAAGTTATGAGTAGACGGACATGAATGCTGGTCGCGATCGAGAAGAGACTATTGAATTTATCACCCGGTCAGGCAGGATTTTTACACAGCTAGAAGCATCGGGGGCCGATAGAGGAGAGGAGAAGAAGAAAGAGCAACCCGCAGGGAACCCCTTCGAGAAAATGGCCAGAGAGCATGTGCTGGAGACATAGCTCAAGAGGACACCTGCGCATATTACTCTCTGAGATTTGTTGATCACGTCCCTGCTCCACTTTCAAGCCTTAATGGGAGCACTCAAAGATGCTCATGTTTCCGCCCACGTAACCCCAGACGAGGTGGGAGAGATAATTGGGCAAGTATTGGCCCCAAATGCCATCTCATTCACTGATACGGATCTGCCGCTCGAAGGGAACAACCACTCCAAGCCCCTAAATATAATGGTGGAAGTAGGGAACTTGGTGGTGCCATTGGTCTTGATAAACAACGGGTCGGCATTGAACGTATGCCCTTCAAGGACGGCAATCAAAATCAGTGCAAACCCCAACACCTTTCGGCCATCCATAACAAGCGCCAGGGGATTCGATAACACTCAGAGAGAAATCATAGCAGAGGTAGACCTCGACCTGATCATCGGGCCGCAAACCTTCACTGTCCCCATCCAGGTAATGGACATCAAGTCTACGTTTAATCTATTATTGGGCCGACCATGGCTACATGAGATTGAGGCAATACCATCAACTCTACACCAAAAGCTTCGATTCATCTCAGGCAAAAGAATCGTCACCATCGTAGGTGCTTGCAGAGAAGACAGGGAGTAGAGCGCTCTGCACATTGAAAATCTAAAAGTGCTTGACATGCCGCACACATCAGATGACACCGATTTCCATCGATTTGAGTAGGACTTTTCAGCCGTCACCCTTGAATCGCCTGAGAAGACCCCTGCCAAAATTGGGGTAGGAATGGATGCGGCAGTGTTCATGCTCCACAAATGGGGCCACCAAAAGGGGAAAGGTTTAGGCCCACGCCTTCAAGGAAGAGGAGACCCCGTCAGGGCTAAGGGGCAGCAAACCAGATTTGGCCTAGGCTACAAGCTCGATGAAGAAGAAGTCAGAGAGGCCAAAGAAAAGATGAGAGCTACAGCAGCTGCAAGGGCCAAAGGAATCAACTTGGAAGAAGAAACTCCCCACATTCGTCAAACCTTTGTGAGCGTCGGGGTGGTAAAAATTGATCTGAATGGGGAGACGAGGATAACCCCACATAAACTTGCTTCCACCCACCCCACTAACCCGTACATCATCCCCCCAGACCTTGAGGTGGACTTGGCAGCCCTCTCCCTGTTTGAGGAAGGAATCCCCGGGCCCACCCATCACTCTAGCACTAACCACTTTGGGCCCACCCTAACCTCAAAGACAAGGTCCCAGAGGATCCCTCCATAAACATGCTGAGGGGGGAACTGCAAGAGCCTACCGATGCCATTTCTGACCAAAGAGGTAAAGGCCAGGCGTCACAGGTAAGTAACTGGACATCTCTACCCCAACTCCTGGGAGCTGCCAAATCCTGTGAATACGATACCGGCTCTCAAAAAAAAAACAACCTGTAAGAAGTGAGGTTAGCATCTGGGACACTCTACCCTGTATATATAGAGATCCACCTCGCCAAGGGCTAAGTTTCTAAAAATTGTAAAAAACCATAAAAATAGAAAAAATACCAATTCCAAAAATATTGTCCTTTAAAATTTCTAATAAAATTGCAAATGATGTCGTGATACTCGTCCCACGCGAAGCCAACCCCTTCCCTGTAGAAATATGAGAAAAGGTAGGAGTCGCGAGTCTGGACGAGGAAGGTCAAATCGATGAGCTCCCCAATGAGCTCCTCAAGCAATTTATCAATTTTGAGCATGGCCCTACCCCGATCGTTGAAGAGACAGAGGACGTTAATTTGGGCACCGAAGAGGTCCCTAGAATCACCAAAATTGAAATGTCATTGTCCCCTGCGGAGAGAAAAGGTATGATAGACTTCCTCCGGTCATACCAAGAAGTCTTCGCATGATCGTATGAAGACATGCCTGGTCTGGATATCGATCTGATTAAACATGGGTTACCACTCTACCCTAATTACAAGTCGGTTAAACAGAAGCTGAGACATCTCTGACCTGAATGGATGTTGAAAGTCAAGGACGAGGCCATTAAGCAATATGACGCGAGTTTCCTCATGGTATCCAAGTGCCCGCAGTGGCTGGCCAATATCGTCCCCGTACTAAAGAAAGATGGGAAGGTTCAAATGTGCATTGATTTTCAAAATCTCAATAAGGCGAGCCCTAAGGATGACTTCCCATTACCCCACATCGATATTTTGGTCGATAACACTACTAAGCACGGGATGCTTTCTTTCATGGAGGGGTTCTCGGGCTACAATCAGATTAAGATGGCAGAGGCCGACCGGGAGAAGACCACGTTCATCACTCCCTAGGGAACCTTCTGCTGTAAGGTGATGCCATTCGGGCTCAAGAATGCCGGGGCAACCTATCAGAGAGCAATGACGGCCCTATTTCACAACATGATGCACCGAGAGATCGAAGTGTACGTCGATGATATGATTACCAAATCGTCGAAAAGGGACGACAACTTGATAAACCTTCAGAAGCTGTTCGAGAGATTAAGAAAGTATAGGTTGCGGTTGAATCCCCAGAAGTGTGCATTCGACGCTATGTCAGGAAAACTATTAGGTTTTATCGTCAGTTGGAGAGGCATCGAGGTCGATCCGACCAAGATCAAGGCCATCACTGAGATGCCGTCACCGTCTACAGAGAAAGCGGTCAGAGGCTTTTTAGGCAGAATCCAGTACATCAGTCGGTTCATTGCACAGTTAACTGCAATATGCACACCAATCTTCAAACTACTAAGAAAGGATTCTCCAGTTGAGTGGAATGATGACTGCCAAGCTGCATTTGACAGGATCAAGGGTTACCTCCTAAATCCTCCAGTGTTGGTACCACCTGTACCTGGTAGACCCCTGATAATGTACCTATCCACGACAGAATTTTCGATGGGATGTGTTTTGGGGTAGCACGATGAAACATGAAGAAGAGAGCAGGCCATCTACTACCTGAGCAAGAAGATCACTGATTATGAGACGCGCTACTCTCATCTGGAGAAAGCATGCCTAGCGCTCGTGTGGGCTACTCAAAGACTTCGACACTACCTGTTATCCTAAGCCATCCTACTTCTAACGCGGATGGATCCCTTAAAGTACCTGTTCGAGAAACCTGCTCTCACTGGCCGAACTGCGCGATGGTAGCTATTGTTATCTGAATTCGACATCACGTATGTCACTCAGAAATCGATCAAGGGGCAGGCGCTCACCGATCATCTTGCCAAGAACCCTCTGCCTGACTATAAGCCTCTAAGGACTAAGTTCCCAGATGAAGATATCCTGTTCATGACGGAAGATGATACAGAAGAAGCAGAAGAATCATGGGTAATGCACTTTGACGGGGCATCGCATGCCGAAGGCCAAGGAGTTGGCGCCATCCTAATTTTTCCTAAAGGATCCCATGTACCGGTCTCTATCAAGCTTAACTTTCCTTACACTAACAACATAGCTGAGTACGAAGCTTGCGCCACTAGTCTGCAGGCGGCTCTCGATCTGAATGTAACTCACCTTCAAGTATTTGGCGATTCACAGTTAATCATATGCCAGACGAATGATGACTGGAAGATGAAAGACGAGAAACTGATCCCCTATCATGAACACCTCGAGGATCTGATACCTTGCTTCCAAGATGTGACTTTCTCATACGTCCCCCAGATAAGGAATCACTTTGCTGACGCATTAGCAACTTTGGCGTCAATGATTGAAATCCCCTATGGTGTTGAGATGAAGCCGATCATGATCGAGCAGAGGAATGAGCCGGCCTTCTACCTCCAGATTGAGGAACCTACAAAGCCTGATGAGGAGCCACCTTGGTTCTCAGATATCAAGAATTTCCTCGAGACCCTAACTTTCTTAGAGGGTGCATCCAAAATAGACAGACAAACCATTCAATGTTTAGCGGCAGGTTACGTCATTTGCGGGGAATGCCTCTACAAGTGATCATACATTAACATCTTACTCAGGTGCCTTACTGAAACTGAAGCAGTCAATATTATGAAGGAAGTCCATGAAGGAGTATGTGGAGCCCACGTTAGCGGTCACATGCTCGCTAAGAAAATCCTGCGGCAAGGATACTTTTGGACCACTATGGAATCGGATTGTTACAAACATGTTCAAAATTGCTACAAGTGTCAAGAACATTCCAGCCTGATACACGCTCCTGCCATTGATCTTCACTACATGACCACTCCTTGGCCATTCGCTACCTGGGGCCTCGACGTTATCGGAATGATTAATCCGAATGCGTCAAACGGGCATCGATTCATCCTCGTCGCCATTGATTACTTCACCAAGTGGGTAGAAGCGGCGTCATATGCTAACATCACAGCCAGTCACGTCGAGAAGTTTCTCAGGAACAATATTGTGTGCCGATTTGGAGTACCCAAAGATATCATAACGGACAACGGCACAAACTTTGTGAATAAGCGCATCCGAGACTTCTGCGAGCAATACAAGATTAAGCACCACCGCTCGTCCCCTTATCGACCTCAAACTAATGGAGCCGTAGAGGTGGCCAACAAAACTCTGATCCGCATTCTTGAGAAGATGGTAGTCACTTACAGACATTGGGGTGAGCAGTTACCCTTCGCACTTTGGGCCTATAGAATATCGATCCGTACCGCTATAGGGGCAACACCATTCTCCCTTGTGTATGGAACTGAGGTCATCCTCTCGGTAGAGGTTGAAGTACCATCACTCTGAATCCTCATGGAATCAAGCTTACCCGAAGCAGAGAGAGAGAGAGAGATCACGCTTTGATCAGCTGAACTTATTGGACGAGAAGAGACTCCTAGCCTTGTGTCACACTCAAGTTTACCAAGGGAGAATCGCACGTGCTTATAATAAACGTGTCCGCGGCTGAGATCTAAAGGTAGGAGATACTGTGTTGAAGAAGATCTTCCCATCACTCCATGCCGATCCGAGAGGAAAGTTTAAGCCGAACTGGGAAGGACATTATGTCATTCGAGAGGTGCTGCCGGGATATGCCATCCGCCTCGCCACCATGGACGGAGATCATCTTCCTGAGCCCATCAACGCTGGATACGTACGACGGTATTTACTCGTAGTCTATCATGATAAGGTAAGCATTGATGAAACAGATACGTGACTGCTTAAGAATCATCCAAAAGAGGCCATCGTTCCAAGCACAGTAGCCCAAAAGCATCCCTAAAAATGCTGATATCCTTTGCTATCCCATTTGAGCCTGGGACTTTCTTTCAATAAACCCTTTCCCCAACAAAAAATATATATGTATACATACACCAAAAAAAGAAGAGAGAAAGGATGCATATGTATAAAGTTACTATCAAATCCAAAAAAATCGAAAAAGCAAAACCTCAAAAAGAGATTGCCTAAAATGGAGAAAAAAGAATAACAAAAAAAAAGAGAATAACAGAAGATGTGTATAGAAGAATCACGGGGCATATATACAGTAAAAACCCCCAAGGAGGAAAGTATGTTGAGATAACTGAAGCCGTATCAAGGAAACACTTTTTAGCCCAACATACCTTCAAATCCTAACCTAACCCATGGCCAAGCTACACCCTGAAGGAAGCCCTCTTTGTAGGTCCGCGAGCAGTCATAATATCTGTTAAGTCAACATGAGCCGAGTCGTGAGACGACACCAGAACCCCATCCAGTCGGTTATGACGGAATCTTTGTCTATGTCGTGGCTTTCTGGTTCTATATATATATATATAAAGATAAAAAGAAAAAAAAGAAAAAAAAAAAGAGAAAAAAAGAAAAAAAAAAGAAAGAAAGAAAATTAATTTGAGTTCAAAGCAAGATGGACGTGGTGAAAACCTGCAAGGGCACCGCGGGTAAAAACAGTGAACTCACGCGGACTAGGTGAAAACCTGAAAGGCACTTGGGGTAAGAAAGTGAACCCATGGACGTAGTGAAAACTCAAAAAGGCACTGCGGGTAAAAACAGGGATGACAGGCATGGCAAAAACCCGTCTTGGGAGCTGTGAGCAAGAATGTCAAACAAAAAAAGAGAGATTAGGAGAGGATCTGTTCTGGCTCACCTTTTTTAGTCTGGACTCCTTGAGCCCCTTCCCTTTTTTTCGTGTGTGGGGCCGCTCATGTTAAAATTAGATCGGATCCTAAGCAGGCATGTCGTCTCTACCGCGTCGTCCGACGCATGACCAAAGGTAAGGCCAGCAGACCAATCAATCTTAGGGGAGCTGACCTATCCACGTTTAAAATGAAGCACCACAAACTCCTAAAAGGGGTTCGACCATGCTCGAAAAGAGGACCCGCCAGTTGACCTTGAAAACACTGACATCACAAAAAGGAGAAAATTTCAAAAAAGATAATATATTTTCCTTTCCTCACCATTGTAGGAGAAAATTCTGAAAAAAGATAATAGATTTTCCTTTTCCTTAAGAAAAACCTTACGTTGCGAGATTTCATTTCTTTTCTTACAAGCATCACGTATGAAGTGTCACGTCCCAAAAAGATAACATGACACACTTTCTACTTTTTACCTTCTGTATAAGTATAAAACAAACAAAAAGGAAACAATCCAAAAAAGGAGATTTCTGTTAAGGGGCATCAGCCCCCCCTCTGTGTATATGATCTATGGCATGTGCAGGAACAGGTCAGGGGTAGGAACCACGCTTCAAGGCACTGATCTCTGTAAGAAGAGAGTCCTCACGGGCATTTCGATCAGTCAACCACCTACCATGAAGACTCTTCTGCCGCCTCCGCGAAGCATCAGCTGCACTGCGAGACTCAATCAAAGCCCAGTCAACTGAAGAACCTCGCTCTCGGCCATAGCAGCTCTCACCTCCGCCATCTCGGCTCTGGCCCTCTCCTTCCCCAAAGCCTCAGTCAAAGCCAGCTTCTCTGCAAAAAGAGACTCAATTCTAGTCCGGAGCACTGTTTCCTTGAATGGCCAGGGCCCCGTCTCTATCGCATCTACTGAAACTTGGTTAGAAGCAGGTAAGCTCTCAGATGCCAGCCAAACCTCGTAATCAGAAGACGGGACGCCCACCTGAACCAAGCTACACATATGCGCTGATTGGCGGGTCTCCTAGAGTGCTGCTATGCGATCTAGGTCACTGAGAGAACCCCGAGAGAATATCAGGGAACACAAGGGCGGCCTCACAGTGCACGACACGTGTTGGGTGTATCCGAATTGATGAAGCACCCTAGATGGGAAATAGTAGGTACTACCAATCAACCCCAAAAGTGTGATACCCTCACAGTCCCGAGAGCGGACAATTGGAAAGGTGCCATCCAACTAGGGAAGCTGCCAGATCAGCTCTGCATCAGATAGCCACAGGCTCAGTTCTTCGATGCTCTCATGGGGCAGCCTCGAGTAACATGTCAGAAAGGGTCACATCCCCTCTTACCAAGCAGAACCTCGGTACAGGCCCCATGATAGCCAAACGCTCCCTTAGCCAAATCTGAATGAGGAGTGGACTCCCACAAAGAATCCCAACCCGGCCCTAGGCCGAGGCATCCAGGCCCCGATACATCTCAACCAAGACTAGGTGCACCAATGAGCGGCCTCCCTCCAATTCGGTCAAAACATCACATAACCCCAGGGAAAATGTCTCGCCCCCGGTAAAGAAGAGAACTTTTGATAGCAAATAAAGGGCAAAGGCCTTCACATTGAAAGGATCCCAGACCGGCAACTTTCGGAGACTCGACTCGCCAAAAAGTTCTCTCAGGAATTTCACCGAGCACCTAGTGGGCCCGTCGGCGAAGCCCTTCTCATACCCACCCTTTTTCAAACCAAGAACTGCGTAGACCGCCTTTGCATACCCCGGTTTGGGCACCACTTTAGGAAGCCCCCGATGCATCCTCAAGCCGGTGATAGAGGCTAGCTCCTCCAAGGTTGGGGTGAGCTCCCTGGACCCGAATCTGAAGACATGAGCCCTATGGTCCCATGACGCTAAAGACGCCTTTAGGAGGTCGGGCAACAAAGGAATAGCAAGGAGAGAGGAAAGGCGGGATAACCCGAGGCGATCCAGAGCAGCGAGCTCGCCCTCAGCCATGCTAGCGCACCACTTTTGCAAAAAACTGGGCCCCGAGTCCAAACAGGGAAGTACACTAACCCCATCCCCCGTATGAGAATTTGGGCCGGGAAACAGATCCATAGACATACAAAGATATCCTCTATAAGGCTCGGTCAATGTAGGGCGATGGACCCACTTGTCAAGAAATAAGGGAAGAGAGAGAAAAGAAAGAAAAAGGAGGGGCAAAAAGGCAAAGCCCGGGTGAATAGTGAGGCAAAGAGGGTTGGGCACGGGTTATGAGGAACCCGTCGGGCATTAGTTATAGGAGGCGTATATAATATATACGCCAAGGCAAAAATTCAAATTTTTAGCCAGGCGTATATATTATATACGCCAGGGTAACGTGGCACACTTTTAGCCAGGCGTATATATTATATACGCCCAGGCAAATTTTCAAAATTTTTGCCTGGCGTATATAATATATACGCCCACTTGAAGAAGCAAGGCCCCGTGGCTTCCCCTCACTTCGGGCCATGCTCTTTTTCTTCCCCAAGGGAGGGACGGGTGTCGCTCAGCCTACTTTTTCTCCCGGGGCAGCCCACAGGCGGGCAAGCTCACGCACCCATGGGAAGCCCTCGGATGATATGGCACCAATGGGACATATGCGGGTAGTCACACGCGAGCCCCCCCGATCATTAGAAGGGGCTCTGGCCCGCTTCGTGCCAAACAAAAAAAGAACATCATCATAGAGGCAGAAAAATAAATAAACGGAGCATTCACATAAACCATAAAAGTTGTGAGACCATCCAAAAAGAATCAAAAGAAAATTATTACATATTCTCCAATGTTCCAAAATCTAAATTGTTTCATTATTTCAAATTTTCAGAAAAGGAACTAATCCTGGGCAGCCCCCTTTGACTTCTTCCGGTGTTGGGTCGTGCTTTGAAAGGTACGAGTCTCCCCCACCCGAGTCAACGCCTGAGAGATGCAGCCAAGCAGAGAGCGCGACTCCTTTTCACGAGCACGCTACATAAGCACACGAAGGGCCATCAGTTGGGGAAACAAGCAGAAAGTAAATATGAGTTAGGGAAACAAGCAAAAAGTAAATATGAGGATGACTAGATACGATCAATGTTCACTCACCACCTCAACCTCCCTAAGACTGGCAATGTTACGGTAATATTCGGCTTGGTTTACGGCCGACTCATAATCCTGCAGCAAAAAGATAAAGAGAGAGGTATCAGTCACACAGGCCATCGGCATAATCTAAGAAAATAGAAGAGCAAGGTAACAAGGGAGAGATTACCCCAGGGATCAGCTCAGGGGGTGGAATCCGAATAGCTTCAATGGATATGTGCACCTTCTCAGCCACATCAGCACACATACGCGATAGAAAGGCATCATCCAAGCGCTTAAAGGTTCCCTGGACCTCAGTCGGTGAACTGTCGGAAGCACCAGCACCGAAAGGGTCGGAAGGCCCTACACCAGTAGCCTCACCAGGAACAGCTGCCTCATCCCCCTCATCTGAATCATCGCCCTGTCCAAACTACAGGAAGAAACAGTCTTTGTTCAAGTAAAAGGGCGATTAAGGTAATCATATGAAAGGCTGCTAATAGAAAGAGGAAGGAATATTACTTGAGATCGCAGACCACCAAAAGCCAAAAAGTTGGCACCAGGCACGAATCGGGGCAGCAGTGAACGATAGGGCAGAGACTCGTACCACATCTGATGTCCCCCAGGAAAGAGGGGGTCATCAATAAGGACCCCGTGGTGGAGGAAGCGAGCAGTGAGCATTTCGATAGAACCCTCGGGAGCCAATACATCAGCTGGAGGAGCTTGGGGCACAGCAAAAAGAGGTCGATACTGATGAACCACCCTCTCTCCTAAGTAATAGGCCCTAGCCCAGGACCCATAGAAGAAAACAATGTGCCAATCTAACAAAAGGTGAGAGGGGCCCACTACAGCTAGGTTCCAGAAGGGGGATCCAACGTAGGGATCAAGGATGACCTACTCAACAAAAAGAGAACGGATTTATAAATTTGGTCAGAGCCCATAGAATAAAAGAGCTATCAAATTTGCAAAGAGAGAAATTGTTATACCTGCTCTGGGATTAGCAAATCAAACTAAGAGTGCAACCCTAACTCCAAGTGCTTCATACCTACGTCCCGGCGGCGGTTTGCATGCCAATTGCTCATAAGGGGGAATGTGGGAACTTCGGAGAGAAGCAGAGGGCGACCTGGTTGGAAATACAGATACCCCCACACCTGAGAAAGCAAGCAGATAAAAACAAATATGCAAAAAATTCAAAAAGAAGGGGGGAACGAATTGAGACCAAAGGATAAATTACCTCAAGAGCGGGCCAAAAGCCGACAACGAAACTGGAGTCCCCAAGAATGGCTCGCACCAAGCTAGACATGAGCACCGCGTAGCCAGCACCTCCCCAATCGAACCGATGTACGGTGTCCCAGTTCACCATAAGACTGAGTAGGGACAATGAGACCCACCCTCCGCTAGTATTTGAAAGGAGAGTCTTGCCAGGGAGGAACAGCAAAGAAATGCGGGCCAACATCAGTGCACGCTCTGGCTAGAGGTAAATGGCCTCATCAGGTTGGCCCAGGTCCACTAACTCATGAGGCTCGAACAAACCCACCAGCCAAGATAACTTGACTTCGGAACCACGAACATTCCCAGAGGTCGGGTAGGCCCCTATCAGCCGAGTCACCTCCTCCCTATCAGGCGTACAGACAGGTATCGCTGGCACCCCTCCAACACGAACCCCAGTGATCATGGACCAGTCTGCGGGCGTGAGGGTCATCTCAGCCATGGCCATGTGAAATGTCATGGTCTCGGGGCAGAAGTGCTCTATCAGGGCCTTCAGATAGGCCGTGTTAGCCCTTACAGCGGGGCATGAAATGAAGTCCCCAAAACTAGCTTCGGCGAGCAGGTCCTTCACCACCTGGGGGAGATAAAGTACGAGGCACTGGAGGTCGAACCAACCACCCCAGAACATAATGTGTGGTAGGGGCTACAAACAAAAGGCATCAGTCAAATAGGAGCAAGGTGGTATAATGAGGGCATCAAAGGAAAACAAAAGAAAAAGGGGCTCGTCTGTTTACCTGGCCAGCGATCCCAAAGTTGGAAATATGGGTATGCTGACAATGCAGAAGGCCAGTACAAGAGGCTTCACCTTGCATTTCGTACCAAGGTTGGGATGAGCGCTGTGAAACAATGAACTGTTCCCCGTGAGGACCATAGGCCATCTCTGACCCCTCCTGTGGACCCTGCCCTTCATAGTCAGACATCTGGAAATATGGAACACATCAGTATAGGAAAAGACTGCTAAAGAAAAAGAGGGGGGGGGGAGAATAACAAAAAAGGTGCACTAATCCATCATAAAAAAATGAATGAAAAATGAATGGTGATGAGTAATGAGGGAAATGAAAAAGAGGGGAGCATAGGCCCAAAGAACCACATATACCTGAAAAAAAAAAGAGAGAAAAATGCACTACAAAAGGGAAGAACATCAAGCATTCCAAACCAAAAATAGAAAGAGAAAAGTAACCAAAAAATGCATAAAAATAATAATAATAACATATGTGCACTAATCCATCATAAAAAAAAAAAAAAAAAAAGGGCATTGCATATACAAAAAAAAATAACAAAAAAAAGAGAGGAGAGCATCACATATACAAAAAAAACAAACAACAAAAAAAGGGGGCATCACATGTATAATCATAAAACAAAAAAAAAACAAACAACAAAAAAAAGGGGGCATCACATATACAAAAAAAAAAAAAAAAAAAAGAGCATCACATATACAAAAAAAAACAAAAGGAAAAAAGAAGCATCACATAATAGAAAACAAGGGGAAGCATCACATAATAGAAAACAAAAAAAAAAAAAAAGCATCATACAAAAAAAAATTAGAAAAAAAAAACAAACAAAAAAAAGGAAGAGGGAACATTAAGCAAAAAAAAAAAAAAACAAAACATTATCAAAATTCAAAGGAAAGATCGATTACCTTCAATGGGAGAAGAAATAGATCCAAAATCGGCGGAGAATAAACGTCTCTTACTCCCCACACGCAACCCCCGGTATTAGAACTCAAGAAAAATCAAATGCCAAAACCCTAAGGGACTGTCCCAGACTTGAAAGAGAAGGAGGGGAGAAGATAGAGTTTGAAAGAAGGGGGGCCCCTTTTGTGCTCGGGCTCAGACAGTTTTAAAAACTGCTAATTTTGGTCAGGCGTATATAATATATACGCCCGGCCATTTTTCGCCAATTTTAGTCAGGCGTATATAATATATACGCCCGGCCATTTTCTGTCGCATTTTGGTCAGGCGTATATATTACATACGCCCGACCAAAAGGGGAAACTTTAAAACTGCCTGACCATTTTCTTTGGCTTTGAGGCCCGACGGACCCCCTATGCTGCGGACCAAGGTCCAGTCCCTCTTAGAAGCCCATGTACCATCAAGCGATGGTGCACGCATCCCCAAACGGCCCTTCGAGCTCTCTTCGATTGGCCCCGAGGGACCGTGCTACAATAAACGAATCTAGATCTGAAAGCACCGGCTGAGTGCTCCATAAAATCATAAAATCAAAAAAAAAAGAAAAAAGGAAATGCTGAAAAATGACACTAGTTCTCAAAAAAGCGTCGCAATGACCATTTACGCCACTCCGAGAATCGTGTTAAATTAATTCGAAATGATTGGGTTCACCCGAAAATTCTCAAACCCCGTTTTACATAGGGACACCTTTTTTACCTGATCCGACAGGCAGATAATTTTACCCATCTCCGATCACTGTTCCCTAAAACGTTCCCCAGGAGTCAGAGCCTGACCCGGCAGGCAAATGAACTCATCCATCACCGGTCGCTCCTGGGAACGTACACCTAGCCCAAGATCTTCCCCAGCAGAAGTCGAGACCTGATCCGACAGGCAAACCAAGGACCTATCACCAGAATGCACACGTCCTTAAGGTATATCAACATGGCAAGTTGATCTGCCTAAGGATACTTGCAAAAATAAAGACAGTCTGAGCATGCTCAAAGCGTCGAACTGACATGTGCAAAAAAAAAAGAAAAAAGAAAGAGAGGAAATAACAACCTTTTATCATGAAGTAAAAATCCTGAGTATGTTGACCCCACCTTCCAAGCGTTAGCTCTGATCATCCACCTTCAGATCCATGTTGACCAAGAGTATACCCGACTTCAGACCATTCGAAAAGTCTATTATCAGTCAAAACTAACCCGTCAAAAATGAAATTACAACCAACCAAACTATGCGCAAACATACAGACCGAAGGGCTCATTCCCTTTTATTTCTTTTTACACAGGCTTAAAACCTGTATAGGCATGGTGTCCCTATTGAATGTACACACTTGCGTCTGGGTATCCGTAGGATGGTCGTTTGTCCTCGTAAATTGTACTTAGGGTCGAGGCTTCCGTTTGCGCCTATTTGCTGCTTATCGCCCCTAATGGGTGTCTGTCTGTGCATAGTTAGTAAGATGTGATTTCATTACGGACGAAGGCTAGAATTGACCATCTCTTTCGATGGATGTTTGGTTCTAGCCTGATCCTTTTAGCTTTATCTCAAGTTAAGGCACTCCGGGTCATGTGAATCAAGAGTACCTCGCCACTGGAACGAGCACATCCCCAAGGTGCACCCATCCCCGACGGAGCGTACACACGCTTAAAGCGTATCAACTGGCATTTGATCCACTTAAAAAGTTGTGCAAGAATAAAATTGCCAGAGGTTCTTGAGCTTTGCTTAGAGGCCTCAAAATGAGAAAAGATTCAAAAAACACATAAAATTTTTTACTTTGAAAATGGGCATGCATTCCCAAGAAGTATTGCGACATCAACATTCGCTCCACTCGGGTAAAACATGCTAAAGTAACCTCGAGGTTGATGGGTTCACCCAGAAACTCTGAGTCTTACCTCGGTAAGGGCACCCGTGCCCAATCCAATGGCGCTATCAATACCCCATAGGATTGAACACATTATTTGTAGGCCTTTGCTTTGTGTGCTTCGCATCGATTTTGAAGCATAGATCGATCACCTCGTTTCATGGAGCTGTCTAGTTCAGATTAATACTCAACATCACAAATCTATAATTTCCCTCAGGAAGTGGACGATATCCCGGCTAGCGGGCTTACACTATTTGTGATCATCGCAGTTATGCCCAATAATGTCGCAATGCGCTTGGAGACTGTTAGCTTTGAGGTACGGACGATATCTCGAAATGAGAGGGCTTACGTATACTCACCATCACCATGAATGTTTGAGAATTGAGTTGAGCCAGGCAGACCCATCAAACATGCCTTGGACTTCCTCGGATGTCTCTTGTCTTTGGCATCCGATCATTAGTGATCGAATACCAAAGAGGGGCATCTGTAGACACCCAAATTCGGCCGAAGACCCGATCAGTATGTACTCCGAGAGAGATGTACCCCTGTGCTCCCAATGGCACCCTTGAACCCTTAGGAATCTATCTAGACCTTTAGGAATCACCTAAAGCCCATTAGAGCCATTCCCCCAACCTTTAGAGATCACCCCTAAACCCTAGGATCCCTTCCCAGACTCAACTTAAACCCTTCTGAGTATTTTATGGGAGGAGAGCTACAAATTTTCATACTGATCACTGCTAAGGATGACCCATATTCCGTTGGAAAGAGGACTTCTCCAGCTTTCCAACGAGCCAAAGATCACCCAATTTGGAGTTGTGGTTCAAAAGTTAAGGCCAATTGAAGTTTCACATAAAATGACAACTTTTGCTCAGGCGCATGTATTAAATACGCCCAACCAATTTGGCCCCAATTTGGTCAGGCGTATATATTATATACGCCTGGCATTTTTGGGCCAAATGTGGCCGGGCGTATATAATACATACGCCCAGCATAGGAAGGTCCACCGCGAGCACCCATCTTCTCAGGTTCCCCCTGGTTTTCTTGAATTTTACTGTGCATAAACTGGGCGTATGTAATATATACGCCTAGCTTAGCTACAGTATCTGTCATTAAATGCTCAAATTTCCTCCATCTGGTTTGACCCTTTGACCATCCCCTTGGTTAAGGTGGGTGTCTTGAGGTTGGTTGCACCCCCTTTGAGCTTATTGCCAACCCTTAAGTCACCCATGGTCTCACCCCATCATCCGCCATTGAAACCAGTTTCCCAAACCTCTAACACCCTAAAAACCTAGAAAACTTTAGATAGAGGATTACCTAATTACTAAACCAATTAGCTCTTAAGTAACCCTCTAACTCACCTCGTCTCTATAAATAGAGAGGCCCCTCTTCCCAAAAGGGTTGAAAAAATTAAGGTTGAAAAGATTTGGGTGAAAGCTTGAGTTAGGAGAGAGAGAGCCCTAGTGAGAGAAAGTTCTTTTTTTATTTCAAGCATAATTCCAGCATGCATAGATCATCCTTTTCAACCCTTTTCAACCATTATATCACCTCTCTTAGTTAAAGCTTAGTCCCTAGCTTCATCCCACACTTCCTATCTACCGAATCCTAGCATTAGAACCTATTCCTCACCATTTAAGCCATTTAAAGCCATCGGAAGCATGCCAAAGTGAAGGTCTTCCACGGTGCAACAAGGGCCCGTGAGCTTCGGCTCACCCCTCTCTTCCTCTACCTTCTTGGTGTTTCCTCCGTCCAAGGATTCAAGCCGTTACGCCGCCGAAATTTCGGTTTGGCTCAAAGCTTGATAGGGCCGTATTGGCTTCTGGCAAGGGGAAGCTTCGCCCATTTATTTTCATTTTTGGCCATAGATAGAGACCGCTACGTGCGGGTTGATCGGGTGCCTAAACCCTTCCCGATCGATAACCGAAGCCCCTACCCTAGATCCTTTGGCAAAGACCGGTAAATCAGAGTCATATTTAACACTTCAGTGCTCAAAATATTGATTTAAAGGTTTCCCAGGTCACCAAAAGCTCCGGGTGGCGACTCTAAATTTTTAGTCCATCGCGAGAGCATCGCCGCGATGGGTTCGAGAGGATCCATGCTCGCACACTAGGCCCACAAAAGACTCAGTGTTTGTGCTATTTTCTGTCATGAGAATTTGGGCCTCCTTCACAACCAGACTCTAAATACCTTCTAGGCTTTTAGTCAGATTATCTCAATCCAGCAAGTTGGATAATTCTCCTTCTACTAGGCTATCTAGTACATCTACTGTACAGCAGTTCTCAATGTCAGTTTGAGGCACTGTAGCAGCATGGTACACATTCAAATGGGCCTTCATGTTCCCAAAGGTAACCTCCATTACCCTCGACTTGCATTGTATGCAAGCATTTGCAGTAGCCAGGAATGGCTTGCCAAGGATAACAGGAATTAGGGTTTTACTTTTGCAAGGGTCCATGTCTAAAATAAGAAAATCAGCTGGATAATAGAATTTTTCCACCCCCATCAAGACATCCTCTACCACACCGACAGGTCTCCTCTCAGACCTGTCAGCCAATTGGAGCACAACTGATGTAGGTTTAAGCTCCCCCAAACCTAGCTCCTCATACACTGAATAAGGGAGTAAGTTCACGCTGGCCCCTAAGTCCAAGAGGGCTTTTCCAATGTTGTGGTTTCCGATTACGCAGGAGATAGTAGGTGCCCCTGAATCTTGTAATTTTTCTGGGGTCTGGCTGTCATTGCGTGACAGGGACTCCTGCTGCATGAAATTTCCCCCTATTATGTCAAGCAACTCTCAAGCTTCCTCAGCTGTCTTGTGGAGGTAGCTACCACCACAGGAAGCATCCATCATATCCCTACTCTTAGAATTAATTCCTTAGTAGAATACTTGGACAAGCTGCCACATTAGAATTTGGTGGTGGGGGCATTGTTTTAACATCTCCTGGAATCTTTTCCAAACTTCATAAAAATCCTCAGTTGAGGACTGAGTAAATGACAGAATACTTGTCCTCATCTGGCTGGTTTTGTTCACGGGAAAAAATTTGGACAAGAATTTTGTTTGAAGGTCACTCCATGACTGTATGTTGTTGGCTGAGAACTTTGACAGCCATGTGCTGGCTTTGTCCTTTAGTGAAAAAGGAAAGAGCGTCAATTTAGTGACCTCAGGTCCCAAGCTAGTAATATTGAAAGTAGTGCAAAGTGCTAAAAATTAGTCTATATGTTTGTAGGGATCTTCTTTACTAAGCCCATGAAACAAAGGCAGCATATTGATGGTGGAGGATTTAATCTCATAATTCCCTTCAACAGAAGGGAATTGAATGTAGAAGGGAGAGGTGTACTCCCTAGGTGCATTGTACTCCTTTAATGTTCTCTGCCTCTCACCATGACAGCTGGTTCAGTCTCAATAGCAAGACCCTGTGCATTGTGTCTAGGTCTGAGGATCCTTTCAACCTCTAGATTTGAAGGTTTTAGCTCAGGGTTTAAGGACCTTTTACCATGCATATCCTCACACCCACAGTAAGTACAAGAAATGCTCACAAGCACACACAAAGAATCGCAAACAAAAATTACAACTACATAGATTTACAATAAACAAGTAATAGGGAGTTAAGCATAAATGGACTGAGATCTAGGGGAAAGGAAGTGCAAACAGAGCTAGCTTCACACCAATTGCAGCTCTAGCTTTTCCCTCCTTCTGTTATCCATTTATGCAAAATTCCATAAAGAATCAGTAGTATTTTTATTCTAGTTTAGACACAGCTATAAAGAATTTGGAAATCTAAATTATAGTATAACTCAGGTCTACTAAAAAGATCAATTTCCTCGACAGCGGCGCCAAAAACTTGTTGGATTTCCTTTGCTTAGTGTGCTGATTATTGTGTGGTAAAAACAAATTAAAATTAAAGTAAAATAAAAGAATGGATTTAATACAACTAAAGTAATCCTAGACTTGCAAGATACAGGGCCTATTGTAACAAGTTTTGATAAGTAAGAGTTTATTCCAAAGAGAAATTAATCTAGAACCCAAAATAGGCTATAATAGTAAGCCTCCAGATGTGGCTACAGATTTGACAATCCTAAAGAAAGGGAGTTGGGTGTCACAACTATAATAAATTAACACTACTAAAAGAGAAATAAAATATAATCATATCCTAAAGAAAGGGTTAAGAAGAAGATGGTGATGGTGCGTGCCAAAATAAACTATAAAAAATGGTGAGAAGTAAGAAGGCTAAGTTTAGAGTTAAAATAGTAATGTAACTCAGATTTAGTCTATCTCTGCAGTGTTCCTTGCTGAGACGCTATCAAAAGCCTCAACAAGGTAGAAGTATCCAACTTAACCCATGCCATTTGGGGTGCTCTTAAGGCTATTGGTTGTCCACTCAAATGGCCACAACCTATCCTATAGAATCTGTCAAATCCCATTGATCGAGCCAGAAATTGCTAATCTAATCTAGAGGAGTGGACTGATCATTTCCCCAACCACTGGACCAGATCAGGCCATGAATACTATTGCAGCACTATGTAATGCCAGCGCTACAAGCTCTCCAGATCTACCCAAAAATTTGGCTGACATCCATAGGTATTCTAACCCATAAAATCCTAAGTGCTTTATCAAGGCCAACGGCTCACTGTGCCCACAAAAAGAACCATGTAACAGGTTGAATAAGGCTATAGATTCAGCTGGTCATTGCTACAAAAGGCCTACAATGACTCAGCCTCAAGCTGCAATTACTACAGAGAAATCAGATCTAAAATCTGATATCGGTTAGGTAAAATAGAGGGGAGCCAGTTCCTGTACAAACCTCCTCACAAGGCTCTAGAAGCTCATGTATAGGGGAGAAGAATCCTTCTCAAATATATGGCTAGACACCACCTTAGGGCCATACTTTGTCCACTTAAATGGTCACAGGGTATCCCATTGGTCTATCCATACCACAAAAATCTGAGAAAGAATATGTAAACTACTGTAACCACCATGGTCCATAGGCCTCCGAACTCCCCAGATCTCACTACAAATCCAACATTGCTTTCTATGGGGCTGTCAAACCAAGGGAAATCAGATGGTAAATAATATATCTACTGGAAACTGAATGGGCTCATCCCAAATACATGGATCCTATAGACATCTAAGGAAACCATAAGATTTTTAGATTCAATTAGTCATTAAAACAACAATCCATTAGTAAAATCAAAACTTACTATGAACTGCCTCTAGGCTGCAGCCTGTACACAACTGCTCATCAAAAATCTCAATGTGTACAAAACCTATTATAAAATTGAAATAAAACTAAACCTAACTACTTATAAAAGGATTAGCAAGCAAATGTTGGGCTAAGAGAGAAGAAATATGAGAAAAAGAGATGATCAAATCCTAACCCTAGCCCTAGCCTACTGGACCTCTCAGGCGACCAAGGATGAAGGAAGGAATGATGGTTCAAACTAAACTCTAAGTGTAGCTTATATACTTTGTCTATAAGGCTTTGGCTCTGATGAGATTAACCATAATTTTTTTAGGAGACGTGGCAGTGTTACGACCCTTGAATGCCTTGAGATGTGTGCCTCGAGATCCATGCTTCGAAAAGTGTGCCCTAGCCTTGGAAAATTCCTAAAAGGTCCTTAAGTTAGGGTTGAGAAGTGGAGAACCTGAGCTTCACGGGGCTGACATCTGCATTAATTCACTCGTACAGTTGCAGAGCCTTCATAGAGTAGCCTTTAGCTGGTGGGAAGTGCTCACTCGCATAGTAAATCTGTAGTTAATCGCGCAGTTCCTTTGCTTTACGATGCTGTCGCGAAGATGATCTGGAGCGCCTGGGTTTCTCACACAGTAGAGCTTTAGAAGCTCTCTCTCTAGCTGAGTACTCGTGTAGTTATGCTCCTGCTCTCGCGTAGTAACTGGTAGGCTTCAGAGTGTGCAAGATCTACACGAGGAGATTTATGGGCGTCTCTCTCTTCTTTGGCTATGCAAGAACTCCGTGTGGTAATATTTTGTTCAGTATACATGTGGACTCGCTATGTTCTGAACGCGGCTGCTTTAAGGCTTGATCTATGCGAGAACTTCGCAATCACAAACTCTGAGGATCTTAACTAGTGAGATCTTCACGATGTCTTTGCAGCTCTCCTCTTGACTGCGTGCCCCATCTGCGCGAGGGCATCTTCCACTGCATCCTTAGCTTCGCGAGGAATCTCCTCAACTCTGTGAGATCTGTCTTTTGATACTCTAATGCATTACACTTGGTGCTGTTGTAGTTTCCTCCATTCTCAGCTAACTTCATCCATATGCTAGACTTTGGTCAATGATGACCAGCAAGTGAGTCACCATGATGAGCACTACCAAGGTGTTCCATTAGGATTTGGCTCAGCTGTCATCTTTGCATGTACTCTCTCTCTTCTTTGGACCAAAAAGCAGGGATTTTGTATTAAGCTACACAGATTATTGCTAACTATAAAACACACTTAACATATGGTTATTAGTGAGCTTCAAGGCCCAACAAAGGCTAGGTTAAGAGGTGAAAAGTGCTACTTTTCAATGAATAACAGGGATTGACCCTATACTTTATAGAGCTGTCACTATCGGCGGAATGCAACCATCGTTTGCGCTTCTTCTCTTTGTTGTTGTTGAAATTCAAAACTTGCAGGTTGTTTGAAAGAAAGGAGTAAGGAAGAAGGCTGACTTGATTGGATGTTTGAAAGAGTCCTTGCCTATTATTAAATGAGGGTATTTTGGGGTTTTTGCAATTGTCACTATGGTTAAACAATAAAACCAAACGGAAGGTTCACGATCATAACTGCAAGGGGTTATTTGTATGGGGAACAGCACTGCAGGGACTGCAATTGAGATAGGCTTAAATCAGGAGGTTGTTTGTAATTTCAAGATGAGTCAGAGGGTTATTTGCAAAATGCCCTATCTTTTAAAGAATAAGGCATCTTTTAAGTCATGTGTTTTTTAAAATATCGATAAATTTGAGAAAGTTCATACTTTTTCAATAAGTTGTGATTTTTAAATTTTTAAATTTTTAAATTTTTTTAAAGCCTTATTTTTTGTAGTTTTTTCAATTGAAAATTTCAAAATAACCCCTGAACTTACACCCCATCATCAATAACGCACCTAAACTATTGATAATATTAAATAGGCACCCAAAGTATACCTAAGTTCATCAACTAAACCCCTATCATCACCTTCCGATAATGGTTGAACGAAAAACGTTGAGTTGGAATACAACTCAGCAAAATAGCATACGTGGCACCCAACATGGTGAGAACTTGACTTTGGAAAATTTTTTAAATAACCCCTGAACTTTCACCCCGTCATCAATAATGCACCTAAACGTTGGGTGTCATGCACGCTAGTTTGCTAAGTTGTATGCCAACTCAGCATTTTCCGTTCAGTCATTAACGGAAGGTGACAGTAGGGGTTTAGTTCATGAACTTAAGTGCATTTTGGGTGCCTATTTGATATTATCAATAGTTTAGGTGCATTATTGATAATGGGGTGAAAGTTCACGAGTTATTTTGGAATTTTCCCTTTTTTCAATGTTTCCTTTAACTTGCTGACTTTTGTCTAACCTTATCAAATTATTATCGAAACTTGACTTGGTGACTATGATATTGGTAGCACTTTATATACTCATTGTCTTAACCTATTGCAAGCGCACAATGGTATTGTAGCATGAGTATAGGATCGATCCCACTGGGAAGGTTGTTCTCTTAAAAACTTCTATTTGTCTTTAAAGAATAAAAAATGGTTGTGATTGTTTAAAACTAAGGTGTAGAAAACAAATCTATTCTAAAAACTGTCATACTAAATCTCAAGTTTTATAGGTCTTAGTCGTCAATTAAAATCCCGAATTCTATCGATATCCTAATTGCTGAAAATAAATTTTGCAGGAAAAGAATTACAAAAAAAATAATAATCTAATCTTCAACCTTTCAGATTCTAGTCGTCAATTAAAATCTAGATGTCGTCATATACTTACGTGCAGAAAATTAAAGTGCTGGAAAGTAAATTGCTGAAAATTAAAAGACAAATTAAATAGCTGAAGTAAATTGCTGAAATTAAAATTAAACTACAATGCTGAAAAATAAAATATATCCTAAGGTTGATCTTCTGGACTCCTCTCTTAGTTGTCAATTAAGATCGAGAGTCCTTGGATGTTTATTCATGGACGCAAACCCTCTTATTTATAGATTCACAAGAGGCCTATTACAAAAATTTAGGACTCTAAACAAAACAAAATTATTAAAACTAAGTTTCCTAAAACTAAACTACCTAATACTTATCCTTCTTTGGATCTATTACTAAAGACGTGTGGGATTTCTTCTTTCTGTTCTTCAGAAATAGTGATTCTTGCCTAGTTTATTAGATCCATGGAATGTATGGATTCCTCTTTTAGATTTACAATTCTTTGCATGGTTGTGCACTTCTCACATGGGTCTTCAGCAACAATTCATACTTCTTTATTGTACAAAATTGTGAATATGATTTTATATTTCTCTCTATTTCTTCATACGATTTCTGCTCGATCGCTCATGTTCTACCTCGCTCTCTTCCAGTCTTCTCTTTTTGTCTTCATTCAACTATCGTACACATATCGAACTCTCTTCCACAGAATTGGGGGATCTCGATTCTATTCTTTCTCTGGTTCTCGCTCTTGATTGTATACTTTTTACTCTTCTACTAGCTCGTAGGCTTTACGATTTCTTCTCGTCTTCACGAGAACTTGTATTTCAGTCACGATTTGGTTTTTCATCACTTGCGATCTTCTCTTTACTGCTTTAGAGACTCATTTTGGCAGAGATTTACATTTTCTTCTTCTTTTGCTTGTTGTTCTAAATATCTACCATTAGAATGTCATTCGTAGAAAACTATGGACTAACAACATTTAGTTGAGGGTCTTAAGATGGTAAAATATGTGACTAATCACACCCCCAAACTTAAATTTTGCTAGTCCCTAGCAAACAAGGGAAAGATATGTAATCCTAACTGAAAAATTAAATGCCACTTTCGTAGAGAGCATGATTGCATTTATCAAATATAACAAGTCTTTAAATCCCTAGGTGATCCATAGTGGAGGAGTTGTGTCTCCAGAAGGTTTTCAGTGAAGGCACCTACAAACTTCAAATATTTTTTGATTTTTTTCAAAAAAATTTCAAAACAAACTTTTAAAAACACTAAACTACTATTAGTACACTAGCTAATCATCACATGGTTGCAAATATTTTCAAAATCATGATTCCATCCATCACGTACTTGCCATCCTATCCGTTATCCTAAGTCAAATTTTTAACAGTTTCAATTCATGTAAACTGTGGAGTGTGTGCGTACCAATGATAGAATTCATTCATTATAGATTTTTCTAAACTGTAGATTTAGAAAATATTTTCATCCGAATCTCACTATGGCATATACTCTCAAAGAATATCGAAATTGTTAGGTCTCTCAAAATGATATATATATATATATATGATGAATGATTCAAGGATATGACAAATATAAATCTCATAAAAAAGATAATCTATTCCACTCTTGTGCTATCAGATTTTCATAGTGCTTACCAGAGGCATCTCTACTAGGCTCTTACTTTGTAAATCTCGGATCAAAGAGGTCTTTGATTGGCTTGTAATGGGACTTTGGGTTAAAGGTTCCAAAGAAAGGTAAAAGGATTCAAAGTTCTGAGAATTCAGATCAGCTCTCACCTATTCTTCATCTTTTTTTTTCTTCAATAAGGATCCAAAAAGTTGGATCTCTTCTTTCCATTTTCTCCAAGTAAATCCCTTTTTCTTCTTTTTAAATCACTCTCAATCTATTTCTTTTTTTTCATAGTTTGGAAGCCTTTTCGCTACTCTTTTTATTTTCTCATATTTTTATTTTGAAATCTATTTCTTTTTCAGAAGCACCCTTTTCAGACATTTCCCTTTTTCAGTTTTTGCATACATCTTCCACTCTCCTACTTTTCCCTTTGTTCTAAATTCTCAGGAGTATAAGATAAAGGACCAAAAGTTTTAGGTTGTACATGGGATTATGGTTTATAAAATTTGGTACAAAAAAAATCAGTTCCGGGCTTCAAATATGGGTTCAAGAGGTAAATTGTATGGGATTTTTGGCTTTTTGACTCAACCTTAACAACAGATGGCCTCTTTTCATTACCAAGTTTACTAGTAACGATGCCATATTGTGTCAACACTTGTAATAAATAGTTCTAGAAAAACAGATAACACAAGCGTAGTCATGGATTCAAATAGCAACAATATGAGATTTTAGTTAAAACAGTAAAGAAGTTCAAGGAAATATTGGAACATATAAGCAATGCAGTCTCTCTCAAAGAAAGGATATAGTTCCAAGAGCTCACTAGGTAAAATTATTTTTGAAACTATGATCTAAATTCTGCCATTTAAAGTAATATATAGTTTCAAAATTTTAGTTATGATACGAGTGAGTAAATGGATTAAACATAAATATTAACTACTTCCTATCATAGATTTCAAACTCCTTTTAGGATGATGGTAATATGTTTGAAATCAGATTTTATCTAACATTACTCACATGTAAAGGTTAACCAAAAACAAAAAAAAATTAAAAACAGACCGGAAAACATAATTAAAACACTAAACTAAACTAAAACTAACAGGTTAAAAGAAACAAACTATTTTTTTTTTTATATCCAGTAATCTACACAACAGTGTGTACCACCCCAAACTTAAGATGGACAATGTCCTCATTGTAAACAACAAAACAGGGGATACCAAGAATAGAGTCTATAATGTGGTGCCAAATGTACCGGGCACAGAATAAGCACAAAAAAAAGCAAATCTCTCCCCCAAACTTGGAGAAGACAACATCCAACAACAACGTATATGAAATAGCACCAATCATAAAAATTAGAGATAAGTAAATCTATTTATATTCAAAAGAAACTATGTACAAGGATTGTGTGCTAGATTACAAGAAAACTAATTACAAAAAGATAAAACCTAGGAAAAATCTAGAAACAAGAAACCAACAGCATCCTCCCTAAGATGTGATGATTTGCACAGTAATGCGGTCTTAAGGTCTTCAAAATTTGTCCCACCAAAAAGGTTGCCACCGCTGATGTCACGACCCGAAATTCTACCCCATCCCGAGGGCCTACACAGCGATGTCTTATTATTGTACTCGTATTATAACTTATCTTATCTCATACTCATATCTTATCATACTCTTATACTTAATCCTATGACAAACTATAGTGAGGCAACCTTTATAATTCACGCTTCCCAAGAAAAGGTTCCGTAGTAACCTGGATGTACTTCGTGTGATAGTTTATACTACTATAGAGGTGTTGCATCCGTACATAGACGCCAATATTCTGAGTTTCACGTGACCGTAAAAGAAACCTTACCACAGCTAAAGGCCCAACGCCCGATTCTCATATCATATCTCATATCTTATCCTCTCGTATTAAAACTCGGGGTGATAGGATCACTGTATATGCCACCGTGTACGAAGTTACACTGAATTCACACTCACCCGACTCGTCATGGGTCCCATTCCACCATGAGTTATAAGGCATGTGAATACGGTGTATTCCTCGCTTCGATACCATCTCGGCGAATCACCACGCCCAAGCGTAGGCATGATCTCATACACTCTCGTACTCATGATCTATCATATTCTTAACTCGTATAAATTGATTAAGTTGTAAATACAAAAGTATCACACATACAGAACGATTTATACTTAGATTTTGATTATGCTTATATTTATGTTTATTTACATACCACACCAATATAATTATAGAATAGAGTTATAAATATGATTTCGATAATCGTAAAAGTCAGAGTTCGATTTCATAAAGACATAGAAGTTCTAACACTTTGTATTATCGAAGAGGTCGCGTTGAAGCGATAAAATTGATATATATATAATAATTAGATAATTAAATTAAATAATATTTATACTTATTAAGTTATGATTTATCATGACCATCGATCGAAAGACCTTAAGATATAATATACACAGGAACTTTGGCCATGAGAATTAGAAAATAATCTTAAATTCGAATAGCCTTGATTCATTCAAAATTGAACCCGACTTATTGCTCTATTTTGACCTCTAAAAAGTCAGATTCGTGAAATGGCTATTTCACACAAAGTTGTAAAGCTCGCTGTCTTCTTTCCAATGCCGCAAGAATCGCATTAATCCGAGGTCGGAGTAAAAAGTTATGACCAAAATACCGGGACAGGTGTATCAATGGTCGCGAGCTCGGGTTCATGGACGTGAATTCGGGTTCGTAGCCGCAAGTTCGGACCCGAAACTTTAAGTTGGTGCAATCTATTATTTATTTAAATAAAATAAAAATATAATTTAATTTTTGGGCTTAATTAGTTTTAAATAAATAATAATATAAACTTGCAACAATAATATATATTATTATAGTCTTAGTAGAAGGATAAATTTATACTATATAGATTTAGAAATAAATAATATCAATATGATATTATGTCAATTAAGTCAATCTATCAAATTTATAAGTATTAAAATTTAATTAATTTTACAAACATAAAAGAGGAAGTAAACATATCAAATATACAGACCTAATATAAGGTAAAATATTAATGGCTCAACAAAAGGGATTTTTGAAAAGAAAAGAGAAATAACATATAAACCCAATTTACAGAATATACAACTTTCAAGGGAAAGCATATATTAAATATATAGATCTATTAATTCATGAGATATTTGGGTTTAAATAAGATTTTTAAACCCGTCGATGCGCGATCGAACGCATCCTACGCGACGGGATCTGAGAAGAACAAGATGGATTGATGGGTACCCACCTCTTGAAGCGTGAACGGAAGATCAACGGCGATTCGGGTTGAAAAGGTCGATTCCCAAGGCATCGGCTCGTCTAAGTCTCGAGAGAGAATAATTTCTTATTATTGAGAGGAGAGCTTTTAAAGTTTTATTTATAATGGTATAAAATTTTAGGTCAACTCTAATTAACACTTTTCGTGGGAGATTTAATAGAATAGGAGATTTTTACACGGAATAAGAATTCATACGTAACTTGGATAGCTTGAGAAAAGGTTTCGTTCCAGCGTTTTGCATAAGCACCAAACCAATTGGTGTTTCTCTCCCGAAATTATAATTATACCCTTTGACTTGCTTGATTAGTTAAAATGGGTATAACTTTTTATATTCTTGTCAGAAATCGTCAAATTATATATCGTTGGAATCGTATCGACGAGCACTTCGCAATGAGTCTAATTTTGATATGGGAAAAATTAGAAATTTTCTATTTTAAAAGGTGGGTTTTGATTCTGATGTGGAGCGTTAGCACAGTACATAGTGTGGTGCATCATCTAACACCGTTAAAATAAAATCTAAAAATCTGGGTTGTTACAGCTGAACTTGCCATATTGGAAGAGGAACTGCAAGTCGGGAGGGTAGGGTTGGATTAAGAAGATGGGGAGGGTGAAGGGCTTGGAGGGGGTGGAGGTGTGGGAGTGGTTGACGATTCAACCTCCTTGGTCTTTTTCTTCTTAGCATCCTCTACTAACACCCGTTGGACTTCCTCGTACTCATCCCAAAGGAACTGTAGAGGATAGGGCTTCCTTTTCAGCCGTGGGTTCTCCATCATTCGATCAATGTCCTCCCACGTCAAAGGTTTGACTCGCTTATCATCAGCCATGGCGATGGAAGATGTTGGAAATAGAAGGCAAAATGAATGTGGGTAGCGATGAAGCTGGATGGGACGTGACTTTATAGTGAAAAGGAAAGGAATTTGAAACGTCATTAAAAATATATCTCGAAAGAGATATTCTTTGACAAATACGACTGATGAAAGTGGTGGCAATAAATGTAGGGCATGCTCGAGGCGATGTGGGTGTTAGACGAGGCTTCGCATTAAACTCTCGCAAATTTATGATGCAATCATAAACTCATGAGTGTTAATTACTTTGTCTCAATCGCAGACAGGATACTCTCTTGTTAATCGTGATCCTCGATCAACCGTGGCGCAAGTCAACGAAGAGTACAAACTCGCTACGAGAAATCGTAATCACTATGCTTTGCTCGAAAATAAATATTGACTTTCGAACGCTCATAAGTTGCTACGTGCGATGGTAAATCAATAAATTCAATAGAATACAATTGGAGAGTGTCTAACGAGCGGGCGTAATCCACTACATGAGTTTGTAAAGTACTTCTCACACAGTCTAAACTATGAAAAGAAATAAAATGGGCTGAACAAAATTAACTTAAACAAATAACATATAGAGTTTTGTTATGGGTGAGTCATCATCACGACGGTACCCATGAGTATATCAGACATACTCAGGGTCTTCAAGTGACATGGAACTCACTATCGCTTGTTCCTCATGAGATACTACCAGCTTCAATCTCTATGTGACAGTCAGGATTTCTGCACCTCGAAACCCATGCCATCAGCACGACCCTCGAGGCTGTGCCCCATAAGCCTGCATGAAACATTGGTATATCCAAGCATAAATGAAAAAAAATAGAAGCATAAGAACTGATATCAAACTAAATCTCCAGTCCTACTATATAATCATTAAAATAAGTAGCCCAAAAGATGTTTCTGATCTCATGCCACCGCATGAGCGAAAGAAGCCACTCGAACCATCAGTGACGACACAACAGTCACCTTGGATGGTTCGCCAAAAGAATATATTATCATTTAATTATATTTTCTCAAAAATAGGGCTTGACATACCAATCTGTACAGTACTCTCTCAAAAACTCAATCAAAGTACGCAAGGGTCCTTTAGAAGAAGTCCTCAGGAGGGGCTCCAAATTCTCCCCAGGTACGTAATTCGAATCCTCCGGATCAATGCCTCACGAAGTAGTAGTAGCCGCAAGCACAAGACCTGTGACGTATAGTTTAAAGGGTGAGAGTTCCATCATAGCTCAATAGGGAAACAACTGAATGAACATATAAACTGAATGAACGTATAAGTTAATCTCTCACAGATATTCCATGACATTTAGAAGCATGATTTATCAATGAAATAGCTGAAAAACAATTTAAATTACTAAAAATATGAACTGAATGTAACTGTTACTTTACTTGTGTTTATTTGTTCTCAACTTGCTCATATAAGATAATGATTTAGCCTAAAATCTTAAATTGCAACTTAAATATTTCTCGATTTACTATAACATCGAGCGCCCGATGAAATACCCTCCATCGTCGTCTAATCAGACCATTTTCATTTCTTTTTTCATTCATTTAATACTACTCAGGTCCCCTCCTCATAGGCGATGGGGTATAATTCTCATACATGCATCCCTGAGATGTCCAACTGGTGTACAGATTGGCCGCCGTACTGGTCACGAATATTCTGCCGAGTCAGTCATAGGTATCCTGCCACATCGGTGGGGTATTCTCCAAACCTTAAATCAAAAGTAGACTACATATAGTTATTCACCGTGTGATTGTGCTAATTATAGTATATTAGGCCTTATCAATTCTCATTCACTTTGCTCTACATTTTCACATACATCCTTGGGATGTAACCAGCTCAATGCACCACACAGATGCCCTTATCACATTCACATCCCCTGGGGACGTCACATACGCATTTATAACTCAATTATCTTACTTAGTGTTCACACATGCACATTTAAGTTTTACATTTATTCATTTCATACTTGCTCTTGCAATTAAAGTACATGTTCAAGGCATTCCCTACCTCACGCATATAATTTCTCAAGTGTCAAAGTCCAATGCGTTTCCCCATGCTCGCAATCACTTGCATAACCTAAGGTACATCATAGTATAAGCAAAGCATAAAGAACGATGCATAAAAGAAGGTACAAGACCCTCCCAGAACCCCAAAATCCAAAACAAAACTAAACAGAAACTGTCCGAATCGATTAATCAATCCCCAAAATCGATTAATCAAATTCTCAAAATCGATTAATCGATCCCAAATCGATTAATCGAAATTCCAAAATCGATTGATCGATTTTCAAATCGATCAATCGGTTTTACCAGGCTCTTGATTTTTTAGCCACTAGGAGTGCACAGACGATTAATCAATTTTAAATCATTTGATCGATATTAAATCGATCAATCAGTTTCGGGCATTATTGCCCAGCTTACTTCTAAGACAAAATCGATTAATCGATTTTCCAAATCGATTAATCAATTTGGTCAGAAACTCAGCCCTTTGTGGGCATTTCTTTCAGTTTTCTCCTCTTTCTATTTTCTTTTCTTTCTATATTTTTAATTCAACATTTAACCAATTAATCCTAGAACTAATGCACAACAACATATGCATTAAAATCAAACAAAACTCACCTCAAACCAATCTCTTGATTGATCCAATGACTTGATTTATGGGCTAGGGTTCCTAGCTCCAACTCCAACGAGTTCACCCACGCTCTATCGTCGTGATTTAAGATTCTCGAGCTCTCTAGATTCGAAATCCTACTAACTCCCTTACATTTACTCCTTCCCTTCCCCTAAACTCTCTCTCCTCATAACTCTCTACACCAACCATTCAAAGAGAAATAACTTCTCTTTACTCCTTAGGTCACTTAACTCATTTGAGGTCTTTGGTGCAAAACACATATACCAATAACAGGTGTATGTGACCTTCAAAAAATGAAATCTAAAACCATACTTACAAGCACATTCACATCAGACTTAATTTAATCTAAGTCATCAAGTTGACATCCACTTGGTCAAGCTTATGACTAGTTGGGCACGCATCCTGAGGACATTATTCAACGCCCAAATTTCGGGGATGTTACATTCTCCCCACCTTGGGAATTTTCGTCCTCGAAAATGTACCCAAGGGCTTCCCTATGGAAGACCCACATAGATTGACAGATGTAGTTTCAGTGATTGGCAATCACCGCACAGCCTGCATGAAGACTAATTACATTTGCAACGATTTGGAGTAAATAATTACATGCCAAAAGTAATTTACGAACTGAAATTTGATTTACATTCCATACAGCGGTTACCGCACCCAAAATAAGTACAACTTAAAAGAAATGGCATCCATGCCAGATAGTTCCATACATACTATTTTTAAAATAATTACAATCCCAAAAAGTAATTACAATGCAAAAAAGAAATGCCACAAGCTAACCGTCACACAGTCCCATCCCCGGGCTGGTCTGCCTCGTCCTACTCACGAGTACCAGAACCCAATGCATCAGGAGCCCATGTCCGAGTTGCCGCGATGTGCTACTAGTAATCGGTGGGATACATGAACTGCATGGTCTGATGGAGCAATGCCTCATGAAAATCCAGCCTATGGTCCATCCGGGTGTTGGTCTCCTCCATATGCCGATGGTGCTCCAACATCTGGCAATTGTTCTCCACCATGAGGGTGAGAACATCTTCGATAGTGCTCGCTACCGGGGCCTGAGATGCCCATCCTTAGTGAGATCGTGCATAAGCAGTAGGAGTGGACTATGCAGGAGCAGTAGGTGGTATTGAAGGATGCTCCTTAGGTGGTACCGCATCATGAGGCTGCTCCTCCATTGCGTGGTCCTGTGGTGATATAACAAGCTGCTCCCCCTCTGTTGGTGGGTCCTGCTGTGGTGGTGGTGCATCGCCAACCTGGGCAAGTGCTAGCCCCTTAATTGGCAGAGCCTTCTTCAACAGCCTATAGCTGCGGCCCCACGTAGTTATGGAATAATGCTTAACATAATTGGTGGCCTTCCGCTCTGCTGAAGATATAGCATACTCTGGGGCTGCAAAGTAGCACTCCAACATACTTGAAATAAGCCGAGCGTAAGGCATACGCTCCTTGCGTCTCAAAGGGCCCTTCATCATTTTCCCTTTGATGTAAATCATACCTTCAATTACCAACTTGGTAGAGTTGAACCAACGGCCGCAGTATGCCGTGTATAAGGCTTGTTGGACCAATGCTACCCGCTAAGTGTCGTAGCGCATGGGGTAAAGGTTACACTTGATTATCGAATCAAGCATCCATATGTAAGGGGGTAGGTCTACCCTCCGTATGGACTTCTCGGATCCTTTGTTTCCCCTCGTCAATTCTGTTCTAATTTCTTCATAATCTACGGCTTATGGGAAGGGAGGTAAAAGATTGGTCTCGGGCACGAGTGTTAGAAAACATTCTAAGAACTCATGAACATGGCATAGGGTGAAAAGGTAGTTACGACCATCGATCTTGATCGTAACGGTATCAGTCACTCAACCCTTTTTAAAGTTTTGATAGAACAACCTAACGAGTCTAGGGTAGTAGTAATCGTGCAAAGGTTTCAAAAGGTTTTCGAGGCCTACATTAACGAGGTATTGTTGGACCTATTTGGTTTCGCCCTCAACCTCAGGATCGGTAAACAAAGCCTTGTTGATGACATACTCGTATTCAAACTCCTTTGTAGCCCACCACTCATTTGGTTGGGGCAAATGTCCGGGTGGTGGTGGTGGGGGCGACGATTCGCGTGATGACACGTCCGTCGAGTATGATGATGACGATGATGATGACGAAGGTGAAGGTGGTGGTGGCGCGGCATTCTTACGTCATACCGAAAGCTTAGAAGTCGATTGCTTCATAGCTAACCTAGTTTTAGGTGGCATTGTGGGTTTAAAACTAAGAAAATTTTAAAAAACCAGGGCTATAGTAACTCCAATTGAAGGGAAAATGAAAAACTAGGGTTTACCTTCCATATTCAATTCGGATAATTAGGGTTTTGATCCGCAAAATCTTCAAACCCTTGCAGTTTTGGTAGCCAAAGGAAGGAGAAAAACTGGCGCCCAAATGAAAAACGCAGCTTGAATTTCGAATGGGACAAAACAAACCCAAATTTGTTATATATAGCCAAAAATTGATTAATCGATTTCAAAAATTGATTAATTGGTTTTGATAACTTAAACTCAGGTGCACAAAATTGATTGATCAATTTTCAAAATTGATTAATCGAATTTAACTTGATTAATCAAAATTTACTGCTATTAAATTTTCAGGTTTTCCACCTCACTGGCGTGTGCCAGTCGTTCAATCAAATGAAATCAATTAATCAAAATCCAAAATCGATTAATCGATTAATCGATTTTGACAAAATTTTCAAAAAAAATTATATTGTATTTTCCTTCACTTCCTTTTTGTCTCTTTGTCAGTTTGTCTTTGGCTTTTAGGTACGTCACTTGCTAACCTTACTTTTACTCCTTATCACCTATTGGCCACCCATTTCTCATGATGCAATGACAATTAAGCCATAG
The DNA here is from genome assembly GCA_021018995.1 of Chloranthus sessilifolius. Classification (NCBI taxonomy): domain Eukaryota; kingdom Viridiplantae; phylum Streptophyta; class Magnoliopsida; order Chloranthales; family Chloranthaceae; genus Chloranthus; species Chloranthus sessilifolius. The sequence continues at coordinate 72,214,257 of CM037592.1, read as the reverse complement.
ATTTCTAAGTGCACAATCAGTCCATTTACAACCCACATTCGTTATTTTCATTCCTTGAATAAGTTGGCATAAATGCACAACTTTTGATTACATAGACGGGTCAAACTTACAAACATACATGCGATGATATAATCAGGCTCTCAACTCTCCGTAAATAAGTCCGGATACTGCTCTCTCACACCCGCCTCTTGTTCCCACGTAGCCTCTTCGGTCAAACGATTCTTCCACCGAACAAGCACTAAACGAATAACTTTCGTGTGCAACACTTGCTCATTTCTATCCAATATCTCAGCTGGTTCCTCGATCATGGTCATATCTTCGTGCATTTGCAAAGGCTGACCTCCCAAGATATGGGAAGGACCATTTACATACTTTCTGAGCATAGAAACGTGGAAGACATTGTGTACCCAATCAAACGATGGTGGTAATCCAACACAATATGCAACTTCACCTACACGACCCAAAACGTCAAAGGGTCCAAGGTAACAGGGACTCAACTTGCCTCTCTTTCCAAATCTCATAACGCCTTTCATAGGCGATACTTTCACAAACACGTGCTCGCCAATAGTGTAGTCCACACTCGTTCTCTTGATATCGGCGTAGCTCTTCTATCTGCTCTGAGTCGACTTAAGTCTCTCTCTGATCATACGAACAACAATGGCGTTATCCTCAAGCAACTCCGATCCTAAAATAAACTTTTCACCGATTTCTTCCCAATTGATAGGCTATCTACATCGCCGTCCATAGAGAGCTTCGGAAGGTGCCATTCCAATGCTCACTTAGAAGCTATTATTGCATGTAAATTCGATCAACGGAAGGTGTTGATCCCATGATCCTTATAGTTCAAGCATACACGCTCTGAGCATGTCTTCTATCACTTGGTTTACCCGCTTCATTTGCCGATCGGTCTATGGATGGAAAGCTGAACTAAAATCCAATCGCATACCCATGCCTTCTTGAAACTTCTTCCAAAACTTTGAAGTATATAACGGGTCACAATTAGAGACAATGCTATTAGGAATCCTGTGCAAACGTACAATCTCTTTCATATATAACTCTGCGAGTCTTCCTGCTCTGTATATCGTGTTGTAAGGCAAGAAGTGTGCTGACTTGGTTAATCGATCCATGACTACCCAAATGGCGTTGTATCTTTTTACTGTACACGGTAGTCCCATGATGAAATCCATGGATATTGATTCCCATTTTCACTCTGGTATGGGTAGAGGTTGTAATAATCCAGCAGGATGTCTATGATCGACTTTCACCTGCTGACATGTTAAACACCGTGACACGTACTTGGCCACATCTTGCTTCAAACCTCTCCACCAATAATTCTTCCTCAAGTCTTGATACATTTTGGTGCTACCAGGGTGGATTGTATATTTCAACTTGTGAGCTTCATCAAGGATAGTTTGCCACAAATCGGCATCATCTGGAATACAAAGACGGCCCTTGAACAATAAGGAACTATCTTCTTTCACTGAGAACTCTGGTTTGATGCCTTCAATCACATCTTGGCGAATCTTGGTTAACTCCTGATCTTTTATCTGTAGCTCGTGAATATGCTCAATGATCATAGGTCTCACTGATATGTTAGCCAAGAAAGCTCCTGTAGCTTACACCTTAATATATACGTCATACAGTGAAAGATCTTCAAACAATTTCCATATGTGCATTTCCATAATCAGATTAGCCAACTGAGTTGAACCCTTCCGACTGAAGGCATTGGCTACCACATTAGCCTTACCTGGATGATATTGTATGGAGCAATCATAATCTTTGAGAAACTCCATCCATCTGCATTGCCTCATATTTAATTCTTTCTGTATAAATAGGTACCTGAGGCTCTTATGGTCAGTGAAGATCTCAAAGGTCTCACCGTACAAATATTGTCTCCAAATCATCAACACAAATATGACCGCTGCTAGTTCCAGGTTATATGTCAGATAGTTTTTCTCATGATCTTTTAGTTGTCTCGACCTGTAAGCTATCACCTTCTTGTGTTAGTTGAGCACGTAGCCCAAACCATTATGCGAAGCATCACTATATACTGCGAACCCTCCACTGCCTGAAGGAATTGCTAGCACTGGAGCTGAAGTGAGTCTCTTCTTAAGTTCTTGAAAACTCTTTTCACATGCTTCACTCCACTCGAATCTCACATCCTTCCTCGTAAGTCTCGTAAGAGGTCCCGATATTTTAGAAAATCCCTCTACAAAATATCGATAGTAGCCAGCTAGACCAATGAAACTACGGATGTCTGTTACCGTCTTTGATTGTTCCTATTTCACCACTGCTTCGATCTTAGCCGGATCAACTGTGACACTATCCTTTGAGACGACATGTCCCAAAAAGCTAACTTTCTCTAACCAAAACTTGCACTTACTAAGTTTGGCATATAGTTGGTATTCACGTAGAGTTTATAGAGTAACTCTCAAGTGTTCTTCGTGTTCCCTATTTGACTTGGAATATATCAGGATATCATCGACAAATACTATGACTCAAGTGTCTAGGTGTGGTTTAAACACCCGATTCATCAAATCTATAAACGATGCCGGTGCATTTGTCAAACCAAACGGCATCACTAAGAACTCGTAGTGTCCGTACCGTGTCCTTAATGCTATCTTCTGGATGTGCTTTGCCTTGACTCTTAGCTAATGATATCCAGATCTCAAATCAATCTTAGAAAAGTACCTTGCTCCTTGTAGTTGATCAAATAAATCGTCAATCCTAGGTAATGGATATTGATTCTTGATGGTCAGTTTATTTAACTGGCGATAGTCAATGCACAGTCGCATTGACCCATCTTTCTTCTTTATGAACAAGACCGGTGCTCTCCATAGAGGCACACTAGGTCTTACAAACCCCTTATCCATGAGCTCTTGCAACTACTCTTTCAACTCCTTCAACTTAGCAGGAGCCATCCTATATGGTGCTTTGGAAACAGGCTCCATTTCAAGTGCTAAGTCGATAGAAAATTCCACCTCTCTATCTGGAGGTAATCCTGGTAGTTCCTTCGAAAATACATCTTCAAATTCACGCACAACTGTAATCTCTAAAATGACGTTCTTCCCTTCCTTATCTTCCTTTAAAAATTCCAAGTAACCACTGCACCCCTTCCTTATTAAGCGCTCGGCTCTGACTATAGAGATAAGTGGCATAAACATCGATCTTATTCCCCAAAATTGGAATGATCTCCTTGTATTGGGTCTAATGATGATGACTTTGTTCTTGCAATCTACCGTCGCACAATGCTGTGACAACCAGTTCATACCAAGGATCACTTTGAATCCTTGCATGTCTAACAAAATTAAATTTGCCAGTAGTTCAAATACATCTCCGTCTCTGATGGTCACTATCACCGATTTACACACTCTTTCTGTATCGACCGATTCCCCAGTCGGGATTGATACCGCTAATATAAAGTCCAACATCATCGGGTTGACCTTCATCTTTTTAGCAAATCGAGGAGTGGTAAATGAGTGGGTAGACCCCAGGTCTATCAACACTCTCGCCTCGTAAGGTACATAACCTCCCTTTTCGTATAAGTCTAAGGTACCTATATCACCTATATATATATATATGCATAGCACACTATATACATCAAAATTTATGGAAGAGAATTAGTCTACTCTACTTCTTACATGAATGCACCTTTTGTATCTAAAAACTTTAAAAAATTGAAATTCATTTTTTAAAAGAAAATCTCACCTTGGATCACATCGTTGGTATTAGGTGCTTCTTGAGCCGTAACAGCGTAGGCTCTTCCTTGTATGACCGGCTTCCTTGCTTGTATCGGTCGTAGCATTGAAGCAGAAGTCATCCTTTCTTTGCTCATCTCAGGGCAATCTCGAATTATGTGGCCCACCTTTCAACATTACCAACCTCAAGTACCCCTTCTACACTTAGCTGTCTTATGAGACTTGCCACACTTGGCACAAGTCTCCACTATAGTATATGTTGCCCGTGAGAAATCCTATGTAACTGCTACTCCAGTCGTGGTAGCAGGGTTCTCATATCTTATCGGCCTCCCCGACGCAAGCACAAGTAATTTCTGATAGTTTGTCTACTGCGCCGGTCTACAATATCCGGTTTGGAACGGTTGCCTCTGAATAAGTGCTACGAATCTCGGCTTTTTGTTCACCGGCTCATAGTTCCCAACCTTACTCTGATTCGTTCTTCCTCTCCCTTGCTGATCACTTCTTTTGTATCTATCTTCATTGTCCTCTTCAATGACCAAGGCTTTACTCATGACCTCTCCATAGGTCTTCAACCCAAATGCCACTACTTTTCCCTTGATGTCCGGCCTCAAGCCGCGTTGTAGTCTTTTTGCTTTCATCTGATCCGTGACTACAAAATTAGGAGCAAAGCGAGCAAGCCTCATAAACTCAACCCCATACTCTCTCACTGACATTCTTCCTTGCTCGAGCTGTAAAAATTTAACTTCCATATTGATTTCGTACAACTTCAGGGAAGTACTGATTGTTAAATTCTTCCATGAACTCCTCCCATGTTCAGGGAAATCCTAGGGTTTTCTTGAGCCCTAGTCCTAGAAACGGACTTCTACCATGGGCCTACCTCGCCATCAAGCATATACACTGCCCAACGGACACTCTCATCTTCTGCGCACGTAAGCATGCTAAATACTTTCTCCATTTTACTCAGCCAATTTTTTGCATCTATTGGCTTCGCTTGCCCTGAAAAGCTTGGAGGATGCATCCTCTTAAACTCTGTAAATGCAGAGGGCAATGGTGGTTAATTTCTACTAGAGGTGTAGGTGGCTGATGCTGGTCATTGGCATTGTGAGCTTCCAAGGACGCTGCTTGCTGAGCCATGACATTTGCCATGATTTCTATAGTTTGCATTATTCATTGACACTCTTCTCTCTCTTCATTTCTTTCTCTAACTCTTTGTTGTTCTCTCTAATCCCCATCTTGACAATTTCTATCCTAATTCTCTGCCTATTGTCGATTCTCTTGGCTACTACTTCCTGGAATCTCTATTCCCCATTGGTACTCTATTCGTAGCCGAGACAAAATCGTCTCTGCTCCACAAGTTTCCCTCGTGGCCACCCTGAGGCTGTCCTCTTCCTCTAAAAGACATAACGCTTTACACATGAAACTATAGTTTCATTAGCAGAAGGTCCTATGCTCTGATAAAATCAAGACTTGTCAGAAATTCTAAAAGAAACTGCTTTGATACCAACTGTGATAGCTCAAATTTTGGAACCCTAAAACCCGTGCCATCAACACGACCCTCGAGATCGTGCCCCATAAGCCTAAACGAAACATTAGTATACCCAAGCAAAAATGAAACAAAATAGAAGCATAAGAACTGATATCGAACTAAATCTCCAGTTCTACTATATAATCATCAAAATAAGTAATTCAAAAGATGGTTCTGATCTTATGCCATCGTATGAGCAAAAGAACCCACCTGAACCATCAGTGATGACACAACAGTCACCCTGGATGGTTCGCCAAAAGAATATATCATCATTTAATTATATTTTCTCAAAAATAGGGCTTGACATACCAAGTCGTACAGTACTCTGTCAAAAACTCAATCAAAGTACGCAAGGGTCCTCTAGAAGAAGTCCTCAGGAGGGGGCTCCAAATCCTCCCCAGGTACATAATCCGAATCCTCCGAATCTACACCTCCTGAAGTAGTAGCAGCTACAAGCACAGGACCTGTGACGTATAGTCTAAAGGGTAAGCTACATCATAGCTCAATAGGGACACAACTGAATGAACATATAAGTTAATCTTTCACATATATTCCATGATATTTTGAAGCATGATTTATCAATGAAATAGCTGGAAAACAATTTAAATGACTGAAAAGATGCACTGAATGTCACTGTTACTTTACCTGTGTTTATTTGTTCTCAACTTGCTCATATAAGACAATGATTTGGCCTAAAAACTTAAATCGTAACTTAAATATTTCTCGATTTACTATAGCCTCGAGTGCCCGATGGAATATCCTCCATTGTCATCTAATCAGACCATTTTTATTTCCTTTTTCATTCATTTAATACTACCCAGGTCCCTTCCTCATAGGCGACGGGGTATAATTCTCATATATACATCCCTGGGATGTCCAACTGGTGTACGGATTGGCCGCCATACTGGTCATGGATATTCTACCGAGTTAGTCGTGGGTATCCTGCCATGTCGATGGGGTATTCTTTAAACCTTAAATCAAAAGTGCACTACATATAGTTATTCACCGTGTGATTGTGATAATTATAGTATATTAGGCCTTATCAATTCTCATTCACTTTGCTTTACATTTTCACATACATCCCTAGAATGTAACCAGCTCAATGCATCACACAGATACCTTTATCACATTCACATCCCCTTGGGACGTCACATACTCATTTATAACTCAATTTTCTTACTTAGTGTTCACACACGTATACTTAAATTTCACATTTATTCATTTCTATATCATTACATGCATGCTCTTGTAATTAAAGTACATGTCCAAGGCATTCCCTATCTCACGAGTATAATTTCTCAAGCATCAAAGTCCAATGCGTTTCCCCATGCTCACACTCACTTGCATAACCTAAGGTACATCATAGCATAAGCAAAGCATTAAGAACGATGTGTAAAGTACATCATGCTCTTACAATTAAGTATTTATTTCTATATCATTATATACATTCTCTTGCAATTAAAGTATATGTTCAAGGCGTTCCCTACCTCACGCATATAATTTCCCAAGCGTCAAAGTCTAATGCATTTCCCCATGCTCGCACTTACTTGCATAACCTAAGGCACATCATAGCATAAGCAAAGCATCAAGAATGATGCATAAAAGAAGGTACAAGACCCTCCTAGAACCCCAAAGTCTAAAATAAAAGTCAACAGAAACTGTCCAAATCGATTAATCGATCCCCAAAATTGATTAATTGAATTCCCAAAATTGATTAATCGATCCTAAATCGATTAATCGAAATTCCAAAATCGATTGATCGATTTTCAAATCGATCAATTGGTTTTCCCCGGCTCTTGATTTTCCAGCCACTAAGAGTGCACAGACGATTAATCTATTTTAAATCGATCAATCGGTTTTAGGCATTATTGCCCATCTTACTTCTAAGACAAATTCGATTAATCAATTTTCTAAATCGACAGCCCTTTGCGGGCATTTGTTCCAGTTTTCTCTTTTTTCTATTTTCCTTTCTTTTCTTCATTTTTAATTCAACATTACCAATTAATCCTAGAACTAATGCACAACAACATATGCATTAAAATCAAATAAAACTCACCTCAAACCAATCTCTTGATTGATTCAATGGCTTGATTTATGGGCTAGGGTTCCTAGCTCCAACTCCAATGATTTCACCCACACTCTATCGTTGTAATTTAAGATTCTCGAGCTCTCTAGATTCAAAATCCCACTAACTCCCTTGCATTTACTCCTTTCCTTCCTCTAAACTCTCTCTCTCTCCTCATAACTCTCTACATCAGCCATTCAAAGAGAAATAACTTCTCTTTACTCCTTAGATCACTTAACTCATTTTAGGTCTTTGGTGCAAAACACATACACCAATAATAGGTGTATGTGACCTTCAAAAAATGAAATCTAAAACCATACTTACAAGCACATTCACATCAAACTTAATTTAATCTAAGTCATCAAGTTGGCATCCACTTGGTCAAGCTTATGACCAGTCGAGCACGCATCCCGAAGACACTATTCAACGCCCAAATTTTGAGGGATGTTACACTCGGCCCATTAACCTTGAAAGTACGATTGTCCTTGGGATCTTGAATGGTAACAACCTCATGAGGGAATGCTTCCATGACATTGAAGGGACTATCCTAACGACTTCATAATTTTCTGGGGAACAACTTCAATTTCGAATTAAATAACCAAACTTGTTGCCCAGGCACAAAACTTTTGCGTAAGATATGTCGATCATGAAACGCTTTGGTTTTGGCCTTGTAAATTCAAGTGTTCACGTAGGCATCATTTCGTAGTTCCTCTAGCTCATTGAGTTTGAGTTTTCATTGTTCACCAGACGTGGAAAACTCAAAATTAAGTGCTTTAATAGCCCACAGAGCTCTGTGTTCTAATTCCACGGGTAAATGGAAAGCTCTTCCATACACCAAACGGTAGGGAGACATGCCAATGGGTGTTTTATTGGCCATCCTGTATGCCCACAAGGCATCATGTAATCTCATGGACCAATCTTTTCTATCAGGGAGAACAGTTCTCTCAAGTATTTTCTTTATTTCCAGATTGAAAACTTTCACCTACCCACTGGTTTGTGGGTGATAAGGATTGCAATTTTACGAGTAACAAAATACTTTTTGAGTAAACTCCCGAAGTACCTATTACAAAAATGACTCCCCCCATCACTAATGATGGCACGTGGAGTTCCGAACCGAGAGAAAATGTTCTCCCTAATGAAAGATATCACCACCTTATGATCATTAGTTCATATGGCTACAGCTTCGACCCATTTGGAAACATTGTCGACAGCCATAAGGATGTATATAAATCTGTACGAAGGTGGGAAAGGTCCCATGAAATCTCTGCCCCATATATCAAAAGGATCAATGACCAAAATCGGTTGGAGAGACATGATGTCTCTACGAGACATGGCACTTGTCTTTTGATAGCAGTCACAAGCCACACAAAAATTATGGGCATCTTTAAACAGTGTCGACCAATAAAAAACCGACTATAGTACTTTGGTAGCCGTTTTCTTTCCATCGATGTGACCCCCACATGCATAAGTATGATAGAATTGAAGAATACTATGGGTATCACTCTCGAGAACACTTTTTTGGATTATTTGGTATGGGCATAGTTTAAACAGGTCAGGGTCGTCCCAAATATAAAATTTAACGCGTGAAAAAAACAAAGATCTATCCTATTTGGACCAGTTTGGAGGGATTTTACCTGTCGCCAAATAATTTACTATATTGGCATACCATGGCACTACAGTCTGGATGACAAGAAGTTGCTCATCTGAAAAAGTATCTCACAAGGACTCACTACCAGCGATTTTCGAAAATTATATTTAGGACAAGTGGTTTGCCACCACGTTTTCAGCTCCCTTTTTATCTCTGATTTCAAAATTAAATTTCTGCAATAAGAGGATCCACCTGATTAGTCGCGGTTTGGCATCCTTTTTTGTTAACAAATATTTCAGTACAGAATGATCAGAAAATATGGCAATCTTCGATCCCAATAGGTACTGTCTAAATTTATCCAATGCAAATATGATAGCGAGAAGCTCTTTCTTAGTGGTGGTATAATTCAGTTGAGCTTCGATAAAGTTCGACTCGCATAATAAATTACGTGAGGTACCTTGTCTCTTCGTTGTTCGATAACTATACCTATTGCATAATCTGAAGCATCACACATCACTTCAAAGGGTAAGGAGTAACCTGGAGGTTGGATGATGTGTGTGGATGAGAGAAGCGCACAAAGCTTATGAAACACTTCGAGACAAGAATCATAGAAGTCAAAAGTGACATCGTTTGCAAAAAGGTGGTATTAGGGTCTCGAGACTTTAGAAAAGTCTTTGATAAAGTGGTGATAAAAACCAAATGACCAATAAAAGATTGTATCTGCCTCACCGAAGTTGGTGGAGGTAGATTCACTATAATGTCAATTTTGGCCTTGTCAACATCTATTCCTCTTTTAAAAACATGTGCCCTAGGATTATGCCTTATTGAAGTTGGTGGAGGTAGATTCACCATAAAATGGCTCTTCCCCCAACTTAACACCAAATTTGTTTCCTCGCATCATTCCAGGACCAAGGTGAGGTGATCTTGACAAGTGTCGAATGTTCGATCAAATACCGAGAAATAATCTATGAATACTTCGAGGAACTTGTTTGTTATGTTGGAAAAGATAGCCATCATGCACCTTTGGAACGTCATAGGCGCATTACATAAACCAAAGGGCATGCGACGATACATAAATATTTCAAAAGGACACGTGAAAGTTTTCTTTTCTTGATCTTCCAAATATATCGAAACTTGATTATACCGTGAATATCCATCTAGGAAAAAAAAATACTCCTGACCCGCAAGCTTTTTCAAGATTTGATCAATAAATGGCAATGGAAAATGATCCTTGTGGGTCATTGAGTTCAGCTTTCAGTAATCGATACATACGTGAAAACTTGTGGTCTCGCGTAACGGTATCAATTCACCGACTGAATTCTCCTTAACCATAATCCTTGATTTCTTTGGGACTACTAGACTGGGGCTCACCCACTCACTATCAGAAATCGAGTAAATGATACCCACATCAAGTAGCTTCACTATTTCTTTCAGCACTACTTCTCTCATATTTGGATTCAACCATAGTTGCCTTTCTCTAAATGGTTTGGCATTGTTCTCCATGTGAATTCGATGCATACAAATTAATGGATCAAGTCCTTTCAGATCAGTAACAGTCTACCCTATAGCACGTTTATGCTTTGTAAGAATGGCCAACAATTTACTCTCCTGATCCATAGTTCGAATCGAGGATATAATGATCGGGAGAGTTTTTTTAGGCCCAAGGAAGTTGTACTTTAGGGTGTCGAGAAGTGGTTTCAATTCTAACGATGGTGCTTTTTAAATTGAGGGGGGTAACAGCGGCTTGTTGGAAGTGGTGGGCAAAGGTTCCACCGATGGCTTCCAAGTCCTTGGTTGAGAATCAAGGAAAGGGGCATCTAGAAAGTATGCCATTTCTTCATAATGTAATTCAGTCTCTCCCAAATCTGTATACCATAGTGCAGTTTTGAGCGCATCCTTAGACAAAACTAGAGGTTGTGCTTCTTCCACTAATTCTTCAATATCATCCATTAATTCTTCAATTCGCATGTCCTCGAAAGATACCTCCATCACAACAGTTTTACAATTTATGCTTGCATTGATCGTGGCCAAGAATGATCTACCGAGTATGATGGGAATTTGTGATGGGGACTTTGAACTAGGCTCCATGTTTAATACCGAAAAGTCGACGGGGAAAACAAACTTGTCAACCCCGACCATTACATCTTCTATGATTCCAACCGGTCTCCTTTCGGATCTATCGGCTAACTAATGAGTTACCGATGTGGGCCTTAACTTGCCCAGTCCTAGCTTCTCATACACAATGAATGGCAGCAAATTTACATTGGCTCCCAGATCCAACGAAAATTTATGTCTCCAATAATACATGGAATGTTGGGCACTCCCGGATCCTTAAGCTTAGGCGGAATTGTGGCCTATAGGACTGAGGTCACTTGCTCTGTCAAAAAGACCTTTTTGATAAATTTATCTGCTGCTTTCGCTCTTGGGTGCACATCTCTTTCAGAAAGCGCGCATATGTTAGAACTTGTGTTATTACCTCCAAAAGGGGTTAATTTATTTTCACTTCTTTAATGATCATTGTGACAGTCCGGATTTCTGCACCCGGAAACTCATACCATCAAATCACCCATAAGGCGATCTTGGAACACACCAAACACCTGGTACATCCACACCCAAAGAAGAAACAAAGCATGCATTCTAACAAAGAAGATAGACTCATCATAAGGAAAATAAATCTCCATATCTATACAATAACATAATCAAAAGTATAACAAAAGATGGTTCTAATCCTATGCCAATCGCATGGACAAAAGAACCGAACCGAACCACCAGTGACAAACGATGGTCACCAAAATATGGTTCGCAAAATAATGTTGTATAACATAATTACATAAATCATAACTGTTACAGGCTAGACGTACCAAGCCTTACAAAATAATTCTCAAGGTAAACGTAGCTCAGTCTACTACAAGAACTCGTTCGGAGGGGGCTCAGTCTCTTCCTCTGGCATGAACTCAGGGTCCTCAGGATCTACGTCCTCAGTACTCGCATCAATACCTGTACTTGTGACTTATAGTCGAGGGATGAGCTACCATCTAAGCTCAATAGGGAAACATAACTAACATGTATATTTTTCACATCACACATACATCTCATGACATAATTCAAAACACACTTTTTTCTTACTAAGAGTTACAATTTAAAAGTATTTAAATGGACAAAAATGAATATCATATGCATATTTTAAATCACACTTATCACGATTTCTAAAACTTGTTCTTCCTACACATAAACTTAAATCAATCACTTAAATATTCTCTCAAACATATATAGCATCGACAGCCACACATACACTGATGGGAAACCCCAACCATCGTCGTTCAATGAATAATTTTACACAATTCCCAAGCCCCTAAGAATGAGGTGACTTGGGCCGCATGAAGTATTACCACAGATGGTAATCAAAGAACGGATATCTCGTCGTAGTTGAGCACACTTATAGATATCCCGCCGTATCAATCACGGAAATATCGCCGTGTCGGTAGGGTATCCACACACATGAACCTTAAATCAAAGTGCTATATCTAACATATAGTTTATCATCGTGTATTTTGGTAATTTATAATAATTTGAAGATTCCAAATTTGCACACACACACATATTCACATCCTTCTGATGTCACACTCACACATGGCTGTTTTCTCACACATACACATGAATCTAATGTCACACACACACACTTATTTTCTTCAACTGTGCACATAAACACACTTTTCTTATTTATGATCATGAATGAAATTCATGCTAAATCAATAACAAAAATCACACAAACACACATAGTATTATCATATCACTAAATCCATGCTAGTTGTAATCAAAATACACATGTTACGGAGTTTTCCTTACCTCAATAGAAAGCTAAACGAAAGCTTCTTACTCCGAGCTAGTCCCTCGCTTACATATACATGCTCATACCTAAGACACATCAAATCATAGTTCATACATCAGAAATAACATAAAATGGGAAGGTATAAAGTCTCCCCCAAGTCCTCTTAACAAAACAAAACAAAATCCTTAATCTGTCTAAATTGATCAATCGATTCTCCAAACCGATCGATCGATTGATTCCCAAATCGATCGATCGGTTTACTTAGAAACCGATTCCATCCTATTGACCCTTAATGGATCCGGTCGAGCGAATTTCAATCGATCAAATCCCATTTTGATCGATCGGTTTCCCTTAACACACACTATTTTTCATAAATCGATCGATCATTGTTCAAACTGATCGATCAGTTTCATAAATCGATCGATCAAACTTAATTTCGATCGATCGATTTCTCCAGAAACCTTCATACTTTCACTCTTGACAAAATTGATCGATCGGATACTTATTTTGATCAATCGATTTTGTCAGATTTCTCACATCTCGGGTTTCAACTTCTGAAACTCATTTTTATTTTTTCTTAAATCTTAGCTCCTATTCTTCTAATTTCTCATTCACATACTAACTAACGACTAACATACATATTCATCACAACTTAACATATTTCTTCTTACCTCAAATTGGTCGATTCCTCGATCCATGAGCTCACGTTTTAGCTAGGGTTTCAAAGACTAAATTTGGGGATTCTCTTCGATCCCATATCCTTAATTTCACACGCAGGTTCAGACCTTTCACGCACACACATGAATTCAAAGCTCCCTTCCTTCTCTCTCTTCTTAATAACCTAAGTAAGAGAAATAAATTCTCTTATCATTTAACTTTTATACACAAAAGCAATGCTTAGGTGTTAAGCCAATACACCACACCTTGGTGTACATCACATTATCTAATGGTTCATATACTTTATATTATCATTCTTTCTCAATCAAAAACCTAAGCTAACTTAACTCACTTTAATATTTTTATTATTTCAGGTGCCTGACCAATCGGGCACGTACACTGAGACAACTGTTCAAAGGTCAAAATTTTTTAGACATTATAATCTCAGTGATCTCCAATTTTTTGGGGTTTTTATCAAAAGGTGACGGTATGTGATTTATGGATTATGATGTCTTATATTTATGTTAAATTCAAGTCTTAACCCATTTAAAGCACCCAATGAAAATTATAGTACTAGAATAGGATCGTTCCCACTAGGAAGTATGTTTATCAGTTTATTTCTTATTTCTATCTTTTATTTAAATCCTTATTTTAAAAACTTCTATTTATCTTTAAGATCTAATCTACTGGAGAAATATGAATAAAAGAATGATTTCGTAATCTAATGTGCATAAAATAAATCTAAATCCTTCTTCTACTGATTAAGGTCGTCAATCTTAATCTTCAGCTATCGGATATTTCTGAATTAAAACAGTACCATTATACTATATTTCTAGTCTCCTAACATTGATCGTCAATCAAGTCTAAGATCCTATCAATACAGATTTAATCTAATCAATAATTTCCTAAAATCTAGGCGTCAATCAAACCATAGAAAACTAAAGATGGAAAAGTAAAATCATTACACTAATCTGCAAATTCTAACCTGGTTCGTCCATTCAAATTAAAACTTAGAGATGTTTACAAAGCAAAGAAAATCTAAACTAAAAAGTAAAGTAAAATATATCCTTCACCCCTCAGCCGCAGTCGTCAATTGCTCCTAAGAAACTACAGATATCTACACTAATCTTTAGCACTCAATTGCAGTTGTCAATTGCTCTTGAGAAACCTCTAATATCTAAACTATTCTAACTATTTTACACTTCTTTGATCGAAAGAAAATCAAACCTCAGGTGTCAATTGATGCTGAAATTCTTCGATGCTTATTCCTACACCGAGCTCTCTTATTTATAGATCATAAGGAGTCGGTTTACAAAGATTTAATTCTAATAAAAGAAACTACTAAAGATAAAAGTATCTTCATATAACTCTAATTCCTAATTTTATTCTTCCTTGCCTCCTTTAGTGGATGCGCTTCTAGCATGTTCTCTAATTTTCAGTAGTAGAGTCCTTTGAAGTTTATTCTTCATCAATCTTCTCAGATCTGTGACTCAGCCGACTTCTAATTCTAGAGATCTAGTGATTCAGTACATGGCGGTAATAATTCTCACTCGCGTGATCAGCAGCAGCAGATAGCAGCAGTAAAGCTTTTATAATTGCAATCGTAAATTACGATTGTCTCCTCTTTTTCTCGCTTCTTTGGAAAATCGTAAATCACGATTTTCTGCTTTTAATAGCTTTCATACTGGACAATTTTCTATAACGAGCGATCACTTTTTCTTCTGTATTGTCTTCACTCTTTTATCGCTTTCTAAAAAATCATTCTTACGATTTCTTATTTCTTTCTTTCTTCTTTTCACTTCAGCAGTAGCACAAAATCGTTAATTATGATTTTTTAGTTTTCTTCTATTGGCGAATCGTCTGTAACGCTCAATCATCATTCTTACTACTTTTTGAGTTCATTTTGACAATGATTAACACTTAGGCTCTCTTTTACTATTTATCTTTAATATCTACACATCAGCAACTTATTAGTAGCAAACTAAAGCCTAACATCACTAAGTTAAGGGTGATAAAGTGATAAATTATGTGACTAATCACACCCCCAAACTTAAGTTTTGCTAGTCCCTAGCAAACAAGGAAAGATAAAATATCTAAAACTATGAATTTTAATGCCACTTTCATAGGGAACACGATTTCATTTAGCAGATACTAGGTGATCCCTAGTGGAGGAGTTGTAGTCTCCTGAAGGTTTCCAGTGAAGTTACCTACAAACTTTCAATATTTTTGGGATTTTCAAAATATTTTTCAAAACAAAAATTTTAAAATATAACTTTTTATATACTAATTGCTCAGTCAATCATTACATGTTCATTTTTTTCAAAGATATTCAAATCTTTTTATCCTTAGCTTCCCATCATTGTAATTGTCCTTTATCAGAAGTCAGTAAGTTCAATTTGGTATAGCGTGGAGTGTGTGCATATTAGTGAAAAGTTTATTCATCATAGATTTTTCTAAACTATGATTTTTAGAAAATATTTTCATCCAAACTCTCACTTATTGGCATACTCAATAATAATCAAACTTTTGGGTTCTCGCAATATTGTAGATATATATGCAAATTTCCTCGAACAATTAACTAAGCAGATAAATCTCATAGAAAGGATAATCAGTTATGTTTATATAACTTTTCTATTCATTCATAGTATCTATTTCATATATCTCTATTAGACTCATATTCTTGTAAATCGTAAATCTCAAAAGTGTTTCCTTCCGCTTGGAATGGGGCTTTGAGTTTTCTGAGGGTTTCAAAGAAGAAGTGAAGAGGATTCAAAATTTATAACGTCCCAAAAATTTCGTACTTAAATAGCATACCTCGAGAAATGAACCAACTGGTCGCACCTTTGGCCGAGTCAATGTTGACTTGGTTGACTTGGTAGATTATATCTAAGATAAAAGGTATGATAAAAAAATCATTTAGTTGGACTAAGTATCCAAGATAGTTACACATACACGTTAGTGAGTTACAAGTGCTTAACACCCTAGTTAAGTAGTAGGTTGTAAGAAAAAAGGGAAAAGGAGTTATTTCACTTGAATGAGTAGTTGAGAAGAGGGAGAGAGAGAGTTAATGAGAGATTGATTTTTGTGAAATTGAGAAGAGTGCAATGAATGCAAATAGTTGATCTTGGCTCGAAAAGCTAGCGAATCGAGATCAGGATCAAGGTGAGAGTAGGGATTTGGGGGTTTATGAAACCCTAGTGAGCTAAAGCTTGGAGCAAGGGAAATCCAACCATTAGATATGGTAAGATCCACTATTTCAAGTTTGTTTAGTTATTAGATAGAGAATCTAAACTATTTTGTATGAAAAATAGATGATGAATGGGATGGATGATGATGAGATGAGCTCTAGAGGAAAGAACACATTCAGATCTGAGAATGAGCAAAATCGATCGAACAAAATTAGATTTCATTCAATCGATTTTGACCAATGAGAAAATAAGGTGAAAAATGAGTTCTAAAGAAATTGTTCAAACGATTTTAGAAATCATTTGATCGATTTGAGAACCCTGTGAACGATTTAAAAATCGTTCAATCGGTTTGCCAAGGGACAAAAATGAGATAGAATGAATTTCTGAGGAAATCGATTGAACAAAATAAATTCATTCAATCGAATTTGGATTTCGTTCAATCAATTTAAAAATTGTTCGATCGATTTTCCAAATATTTCGATTGATTTTCTAAATTGTTCAATCAATTTAAGGTTTGTAGAATACCCAACCGACACTGTGATATAATCGTGACTGACTCGGCAGGATATCTGTGACCGGTACGGCGGCCAATCCATATACCAATAGGCATCCCAGGGATGTATAGAAATGTGGTTGTCGCCTATGAGAAGGGGATGTGGGTCAGGATACTTGAAAAATAGTCTGATTAGACGACGATAGGTATTCCATCAGGGCTCGATGCTATATTGATCGGAGATTATTTAAGTTAATCGTTTAAGTCATGAGACCAGCCTGGTTTCAATCAAAAGAACAAATTACATCTGATGTCATGAGTAGAGTAATAAAAGCAGTCTATTTATTTTCTTGCATCTCAAACTATTTTAAATAAATTACATTGATGAATTCATTCTTTATTTCTGTCATGATATATATGTAAGAGAGATGCACTCATTTAGATATTGTCCCTATTGAGCTAGGATGTAGCTCACCCTTTGACTATATGTCACAGGTGCAGTATTAGGAGTTGCTTCTGGTGTAACAGATGTCTTATTTGAAACCTACACGCTGTAGTAGGGCTATGAACTATGGGCAACACACGGGACACAAATGAAAGTTGAACGGTGCATATGTCAGACATGTCGTCAGATTTCTAGATATGGTGTAGTATCTTGATATGGAATCAAATAGCTGAAGTAGAGGCTAAGGAATAAATGTCTTACAATTACTCATATACCCCAGTTATAACATATTAAGGTGTAAGTGGTTACACCTAAGCAAAATCATTGGTTAGCCTTATATTTATGTACACAAATTTTCATCTAAATGCTAGATATATATATAACGAAGCTATAAGGGATACACTTAAGCTTGTATAAACGATAAGCCTAATTTGGCTTATCTGGCTATACACTCAAAAAAACCCATATACGTCTTGTAGGAAATCCCAGCCCAAAGACCTTATACACAAAAATCTTGTTGTCTTACCTATCCATACATCTACTCACCAAGTGCTGGCTTGTAGCAACTAATAACTATTGCAGCTGATAAGCTGCTATGTCTTTCATTTTGACTACACGACTGTGTGAGTCATTAGCTGCCCTCATGCATGCAAAGTGGATTTAAACCACTCTAAAGCTGCCAAGGAGTCTTAATCTTCTTACTTCAAGTGTTGAAGGCAATCCTAGCAAGCTAATCCTGAAACCTTTTGGTCTCAGAGTCTCGGAGTTTCATTCTTTTATAAACATCACAAGCTCCACACTGATACGCATCTAGAGTCATCGTAACCATAAGGTATGTCTCCACGCAAAGAACTTGGTTTTATCAAATGTATCGATCTGTGGTGTCAATTATAAGAGATCAAATCGGTAGCACAGAGGAGTGGAAGCATCACATAGGATAGCTCATGCTGAAATACTCAATTTATGCACTTCAAGCTTGACTACCAATGGTCAAAATTAATGCCGACACTATCTAATTTATCTTGAGCTATCTCAATATATCCGTCTAGATCTATCATCATATATCTATCAATGATATATATCAGATGAATTGGCCAAAAGACTAGGTAGTTGCAATAATAAAGAAGACCCTTGGCAGACACCACGGCAAGCCAGGCTCTCAGGCTTGCCACGGCAACCTCACAAGGTTGCCGTGGCAAGGTGCTCAGGTGGTGAGCTTGTTGCGGCAACTCTTGTGGCTTGCCGAGGCAAGCTGGGGCAGGGCCATAGGTATATGCTTACACTGTCAGGGTTGTCATACTATCTTGTGTATTACCCTATGGCGAGACACCATCAAATGCGCCAAGATACAGTTTATAATATGCACTCCGGATCCTCCTTGATAAACTGAATATACATAGGATATATTATGCCCAATTCCATGCTAAATTAAAGAAGATAGATAGATATATATATATATATATTATATCTATATATAGATTATATATCTAAGCAAAACCCCAAAGGCACTACGACACGTTGGTATTCCAGCTTGCTGAGGCAAGTTTGTGAGCTTGCCTAGGCAAGGTTGTGAGCTTGCCTAGGCAAGGTTGTAAGCTTGCCTAGGTAAGGTGCTTGCCTAGGAAAGGTTGTGAGCTGGCTAAGGCAGGGTGCTTGCCGAGGCAAGCTTATGCTTTGACCACTGATTAGTATTTCAATCATAACTTTTGACCCCGAACTCCGATTGGCACGATTCGTGATGTGTTGGAAAGGGGACAACGAGCCCTATATCTTTCATGAATTAAAAAATTCATGAATCTAACATTTCAAGGGTTAAGATATCATGATAAGTTGAGGCAAGCTGAGAGACTTGCCTCGGCAAGAGGCAACCTTGTGTCTAAGGCAGTGTGATGCCATATATGTCATGGGTTTGTAGTGACCCATAAAAATATAAAATCATAGATTTATAGACTAAAATGGTACACATAATGTTAGGTATTGGTGCACATGATGAGCTCGTACTAAGGAATCTAGTTGGAGTGTGTGCATGCCTATGTACCAAGTAGGGTGTGGGCTAAGGTAGGGAATTTTACCTTGCTACGTTATAATTAGTTTCTTCTTAACATCTTAGATCGTACTTGATTATATATAATTATTTTCGCTCAAGAGCATGCTAAATTTATCATATGGATTATATATATGAGGCTATACATCTGCTGTCATGATAATTTGTTAGTTTACTCTATACATCTGCTGCGATAATATTAAGTTAGTTGAAATCAATGCATGCTTATGATTAGATCAGCTTGATGTCGAAGTATGAGTATATGCTAATTCAGTTTTATGTTAATACATGATTGGGAGCATATCAGTTCAATAAGATTTGCTCAACATATGCTGTTATGTTAGACATATTGTCAGACCAAGTTAGATGGCATGATATAGACCAGCAGATGAATGCGTATGCATGATGATACTAGATGAGTTTATGAATCATGATGAAAGAATAGGTCATATGAGTTTATGAATCATGATGAAAGTATAGGTCAGATTTGACGTGTGATTAATGAATGAATATGCTAGACCAGTTTTGATGAATAGTTAGTTCAATTCGATAGATGAATATTAATGATTATGCTAATTTCAGTTTAAATGAATGCCTTTGCATGACTATGCTCGTGTCAAGTTTTGATAAATAGATATGCATGATAAAGATCCAAGCAGTTGTACCGTAAGACTATTATGCTAATTCAATTAGATGTGTGATTATAAATGATGATATGATCAGTTATGTACGAATGATGATAAGATCAGTTTCAATGCATGAATATGAATAGTTATGCTAACTCAGTTATACTAGTTTAATTTTGCTATATCATATCTGTTCTTGATGTTCTTGCATATATGTTATCATGCATTATTCATGTCCTGTTATCTTTGATGTCATGTACACATCTTTGTTTCATCTTGAATCAAGTGATCCAGCTAACTCGGGAGCTTGATATCTCGTCCAAGTGATCCCGCTAACTCGGGAGCTTGATTTTTCTCAGTCTAAGTGATCCTGCTAACTCGGGAGCTTGACAAGTGATCCCGCTAACTCGGAAGCCTGATTTTTTTGTTTCTTGTATATATCTTATTTTAGTATGATTTTTGTAATTGTCTAGCATGATTCCTTGTCAGTATGATTTCTCGTATTTGTTCAGCATGAATCTGTCAACATGATATAATATTTGTATGATTTATTGCTTTTTATACTATATGCTGCTAGAATAAATGCTAAATATTGCTAGAATAGATACAAGGTAAGATATAATATGTTTAGTTTTGTAATTTATGCATTTAGAAGTGAATTGGAAATCTAACATATAACTTAGCACTTTAAATTTTCCTGCTGAGCTTTGATGATAGCTCATCCTACGACTTCATGTCTTAACTGCAGATATTGCTCGTGACCCTAAGCATGAAGCTAATCCTACCTACCAGCTTGAAGAGGACGAGGAGGAAGGTTCTACTGAGGACTTCTTTCCTTGAGAGGTTAGAGAGAGAGAGATTTGTTTTTAAACATTAAACATGTATAAACAGCAGTGTGGTTTAAGATAGGTTACTACTTCAGGTATAGGTTTCTGTTTATCTTCCTGTTTAGTTTGCTGCTTTAGATAAATGAATGAATATCAGTTGTTATCATATTTCTACGTATCAGAGTTAATTAAATTCACTTTTGCATATGTAACACTTGGTACACGACGCCCTTGTATGGCAGGATCATGTTAGGTGATCCGACGGTGCGACCTTTCCCATTTAGGAGAAGGGGAAAAGTCGGGCTGTCACATCTAGAGAGGTCGATCTTGAGGACTCAGATTATATTCCAGGGGAGGACTCCTGAGAGGTTCTTTTAGAAGACCCTATACATGCTTTGATGTTATTATGAGAGAGATATTTTTGGCTTGGTACGTGTGTAACCGTGGGATTTGTGACGATCCCGTCGCAGCGATGCACTCGCTTGCAAAAAAATATAGAGTCACCACCCAGAGCTTTCAGTGTCTCGAGAAACCTAATTCATTTTTATGAGCATCAAAGTACTAAAAATATGACTCTGATTCGGTCCACACCAAAGGAACTTGGGTAGGGGCTTCAGTTATCGATCGGGAAGGTGTTAGGCACCCGATCAACCCGCTTAAAGCAGTCTCTACTAATGGCCAAAAATAAAATGAAGTAAAATAAAAGAAAATAGCTTCCTCTTGCCCAAAAGGGCTTAGAATCCTCTTTGTGCCCCTCCATCCCTACCGAAAAGTCGACGGTGTAATGGCACAAATGGGAGGATGGAGGGACCAAGAAAGAGATAGGAGAAGAAAGGGGAGAGTCGGAGCCCTCGGGCCCTTGTAGCATCATAGGAGAGCCTTGCATGGCTTGCTTTGATGAGCTCTTGAAGGCTTGTATGGTGGAAAGAGGGGTTCTAACCTCTAAGGCTTGCTAGCTAGGAAGTAGAGAGGGAAGGTAAATATGTAGCATATACCTAAGCTAAGGGATCTAAGGTGAAAATTATCACTCAAAGGAGGTTTTGAAATTCTGAATTTTGTATGGGAAGTGTGCACCAAAGGGAGAAAGATCTTCTCACTTTAAGCTCTTTCTCTCTTAGGCCAAAATTCTCAACCCTTAAACCAAGGGGTGGGGGCCTCTATTTATAGGAAATGGGTGGATTAGGAGACCACTTAAGTGCTAATTAGGGTTAGCAATTAGGTAATCTCAAATCTAAGGTTTCCTAGGATTTTGAGAGCTTAGAAAGGTGTGAAGGTGGTTTTAATGGTGGATGATGAGGTGAGGCTTTAAGCCACTTAAAGGGTTGCAAATAGGTAGTGAATGGGTGCAATAGAACTATCAAAACACACCCCAAAGGTCGAGGTGGTTAACAAGTCAAACCCCAATCACAAATTTCGAGGCAACAACCATGAGTTACTATTCATATGTCTGGCGCAACTATTAGTTGCATCGGACAAATGTACAGTAAGACAATTCTGTACAGTAGCCTGGAAGTTGGCTTCACGAGGGGTGGGGGGACCATTTATACCTGGCATAAGTATTAGTTGTGTCAGGCCATTTCTGGGGGAAAAAAGCCTGGCGCAACTAATAGTCGCGCCAGGCAAATTCTGGGGGAAAATGGCTTGGCGTAACTATTAGTTGCGCCAGGCAAAAATTCCTCCAAAATAGCTTGATTTTCAAATGGTCATAACTTTTAATATATAACTCCAATTGAGGTGATTTTTGGCTTGTTATAAAGTTGGAGAAGTCCTCTTTCCAATGGTATATAATTCAGCTCTTGAAGAGGTCGGTCTAAATTTTAACACTCCTCTTTCCAACCACTACTTAGGAGGGTTTGACACTAGTCCAGGAAAGGGTTCTAATGGGTTTGGAAAGGTTAGGGTTGATTCCTAAGGGTTCGAGAAAGTTCCTAAGGGTTTAGAAAGGTTCCTAAGGGTTTTATACATACCATCAAAAGCTCAAAAGTGCACCTCTCTCGAAATGAGTTCCGATCGGGCCTTGGGCCAAATTTGGGTGTCAACAGATGCCCATCTTTGATATTCAATCACTAATGATCGATTGCTAAAGAAAAGAGACATCCGAAGAGGCCCAAGGCATTACTGATGGGTCCACTGCATTCAGAACAAACTTCAAACATCAAATGAGTAACATGGTGAGAAAACGAAAGCCCTGGATGCCAGGCTAAACATTCGTTTCTCAAGGTAATCGGTCCCCAAGTGCTTAGCGACATTACTGGGCATAACCGAGGTGGAATGAGTTGCGAACTCCCTATAGTCGGGAAAGACATTCACTTCTTGGGATGATTTTAAAGTTATTTGATGTTTAAGATTCATTCTGAGTGCAACAACTTTGTAAGTAAGAGGGGTGATTGACCCACATTCAAAGATAGGTGCGAAGTAAACATACGCAAGGCTCCATAGTTTACGTCCAATCCTACGAGGCATTTGATTACCCCATTTGGCTGTTGGTGGGTGCCCCTGCTGAAAGCAGGGTTTGAAATATTTGGGTGAATCCAACGATCCTGAAGTTTATTTAGCATGACTACCCGAGCAGAGCGAATAGAAGTCACAATGCTTTTTGGGAGGACATGTCATTTTCGAAAACGTTCCCCGGATTAACATGACCTAGAGCATCTAGCTTCACGTACTGCTAAATAGATCAAACCAATCATTGGGTGTCTCCCAAAAAGGGGCATCCAATCCTGGCTTCCGCCGACAATGATCATAAACATCAATTAACTATGCATAAACATGCACCCATCATGGGTGATAAGCAACAACAAAGGTGATGGAAGTCCGAATCTGCCCGGGTATAATTTACAGGAACAAATGACCATCATACAGATATCCAAACGCATGGCATACACTTTACAGGGATACCGCTGCCCATACAAGTTTTAAGCCTGCAGAAAATAAAAGGGAAATGAGCCCTTCTGAATGCATGGTTGCACATAGTTTGGTTGATACGTAATCTCATTCTCAACAGGTTGGTCTCAACCAACGATTGAGACTCTGAAGCTTAAGATACTTAAGTTCATATGAATCTAAAATAGAGCGCTCATCGCAAAGATTTAGCAGTGGAGTCGACTCGATCGAAACATTGACTGTTTGACTAGGACTGACACCATTGTTCCTTCCTTGAGGTAGGATCTAGATTCCAAGGCATGCCTTAGACTTAGGACGTTACTATAGCACAGTGGTGTTGCTGATAAAATATCGACATTTTACCGCATCAGAACATGCATGTGCATAGCTCTGTGGGGAAGCACAGATTTATTCTTTCTTTTTCAAAATGATTTTCTCTCTCTCTTTTTTTGACTAGTCCTGATGTCAGTGGTGAGATGCTTCATCTGATTTGTCCATCGTTGAGAAGTTGCCCGCTTTGAGGCTTTGGACCGTGTGATATTCCTGCACATTCTCGAGAAAACGTCAGTCCCTTTTTTATTTATATAAGTAACAAATGCATCCTGATTAACAGAAGGAGAAACAAACTTTTACCTTTATTTTTTTTATTTTTTAAGATCTATATATATTTTTTAGATTTTTATTTTCAAAGATTTTTTGTTCTTTTTCTTTATTTTTGACATGGAAGTACGATGTTGTAACTATGTACATGAGAAAGAGTAGTTTTTTGGATTTTTATTTCTTAGAGATTTTTTTATTCTTTTTCTATATTTTTGAGATGGAAGTAAGATGTTGTAACTATATACATACACATTTTTTTTGTATATGGATTTTTCTTGATTTTTTTGTTCTCTTTTTTTCTTTTCTTTTTTCTACTTTTTTTCTTCTTCTTTTTTTTGATGATGCCTTATCAATGAGGTGAAATCATGGGTCCCATTGTGAGCATAGCTGAACCCTTTTATATGGTTGGGCCTAAGTGAGTTTTAGCAGTTTCACCAAGGCCAGAATGTCAATCCCTTCGGATTAAGTCAAACCTTTCTCCTTACCTTAAGTCATACGTTTGACAAAGCAGTTCTGAAGACACACTTGGTTGGGACCCGATTTGAGCTAGCATAAGCGGCCCAGAAAAGGGGATCAGGGAGAGTAACCAAGAGGGCTCCTCAAACAACAATCCTCTCAATCAGTCCAAACCTTTCTTTTTCAATTTTTTCTCTTTTTTTTTTTTTTTTTAATCTCCTTTTTTACCCGTGGCACACTTTCAGGTTTTCACCATGTCCATGGGTTTAGCTTTCTTACCCCATGTGCCCTTTCGGGTTTTCACCTGGTCCGTACAAGCTCACTGTTTTTACCCGTAATGCCCTTTCAGATTTTCACCACATCCATCTTGCTTTGAGCTTGTATTTTTATTTTTATTTTATTTTTCTTTTTTATTCTTTCATTTTCTCAAAAGCCATGACATAGATGTCGATTCAGTCATAGCCGGCTAGATGGGGTTTTGGTGTCATCTCACAACTCAGCTCGTGTTGGCTTAACAGATATTATGACTGCTTGTGAACCTAAAAGAGGGCTTTCTTCATGGTGTAGCTTGGCCATGGGTTAGGTTAGGATTTGAAGGTATGCTGGGCTAAAAGGGTTTTCTTGATACGGCTCAGTTTTCTCAACATACTTTCTTCCTTGGGGGTTTTTACTATACATGCCCCGTGATTTTTTTCTTTTTGCTCCATTTCAGGCAATCTCTTTTTGAGGTTTTGCTTTTTCAATTTTTTTTGGATTTTGATGGTAACTTTACTTCCTCTTTTTTTTATATGTACACACACACATTTTTTTTGGGGGAGGGGTTTTGTTTTTGAAAGAAAGGCCTAGGCTGAAATGGGATAGCAAGGGATATCCTCATTTTTAGGGATGCTTTCTGGCTACTATGTTTAGAATGATGGCCTCTTTTAGGTGGTTCTTAAGCAGTCACGCATCTGTTTCACCAATACTTACCTTATCGCAATAGACTAAGAGTAGAACCGTCGGACGTATCCAGCGTTGATGGGCTTAGGAAGATGATCTCCGTCCATGGTGGCGAGGCGGATGGCGTATCCCGGTAGCACTTCTCGAATGACGTAAGGTCCTTTCCAGTTCGGGTTGAACTTGCCTCTCAGATCGGCATGGAGAGATGGAAAGATTTTCTTCAACACAGTGTCTCCTACCTTCAGATCTCGACCGCGAACACATTTATTGTAAGCGCGTGCGATTCGCCCCTAGTAAACTTGAGTATGACATAAGGCTAGGAGGCTTTTCTTATCTAGTAAGCTCAGCTGATCAAAGCGTGATCTCTCTCTCTCTCTCTTTGCTTCAAGTAAGCCTGATTCTATGAGAATTTGGAGTGAGGGTACTTCAACCTCAACTGGTAGGACGACCTCGGTTCCATATACAAGGGAGAACAGTGTTGCCCCTGTAGCGGTACGGATCAATGTTTTGTAGGCCCACAAAGCAAACGGCAGCATATTGCTCCAATCTCAGTAGTGACGACCATTTTCTCTAGGATGCGGATGACCTTCTTATTTGTAGCTTCCACAGCTCCATTAGTTTGAGGTTGATAAGGTGACGAGAGATGGTGTTGGATCTTGTATTACTCGCAGAAGGCTCGGGTGCCCTTATTGGTAAAATTGGTGCCATTGTCCGTGATGATATCTTTGGGTACTCCAAATCGGCACACAATATTTTTCTTGAGGAACTTCTTGACGTGACTGGCCGTGATGTTGGCATATGACGCCGCTTCTACCCACTTGGTGAAGTATTCAATGGCGACGAGGATGAACCGATGTCCATTCGATGCTTTTGGGTGAATCATTCCGACGATGTCTAGGCCCCAAGTAGCAAATGGCCAAGGAGTGGTCATGCAATGAAGATCGATGGCAGGAGCGTGTATCAGACTGGAGTGTTCCTGACACTTGTAGCATTTTTGAACATGTTGGCAGCAATCTAATTTCATAGTGGTCCAAAAGTATCCCTGCCGCAGAATTTTCTTAGCAAGCATGTGACCACTGACGTGGGCTCCACATACCCCCTCATGGATCTCCTTCATAATATTGACTGCTTCACTTTCATTAAGGCACCTGAGTAGAATGTTGTTGTAGGATTGCTTGTAAAGGCACTCCCCACAAACAATGTAGCCTGCTGCTAGACGTTGGATGGTTTGTCGATCCGTCTTGGATGTACCCTCAGGGAAAGTTAGGGTCTTGACGAAATTCTTGATATCTGAGAACTAAGGTGGCTCATCATCAAACTTCATAGGTTCCTCAATTTGGAGGCAGAAGGCCAGCTCATTCCTCTGCTCGATCATGATCGGCTTCATCTCAACACCGTATGGGAATTCTATCATTGACGCCAAAGTTGCTAGTGCATCAGCAAAGCGATTCCTTATCCGGGGGACATATGAGAATGTCACATCTTGGAAGCAAGTTATCAGATCCTCAAGGTGTTCATGATAAGGGATCAGTTTCTCATCTTTCGTCTTCTAGTCACCATTCGTCTGGCATATGATTAACTGTGAATCACCAAACACTCGAAGGTGAGTTATATTTAGATCGAGAGCCGCCTGCAGGCCAACGGCACAAGCTTCTTATTCAACCATGTTATTAGTGCAAGGGAAGTTGAGCTTGATAGAGATGGGTATGTGGGATCCTTTCGGCAAAACTAGAATGGAACCAACTCCCTGACCCTCGGCGTTTATTACCCCGTTAAAGTGCATTACCCACGATTCCTCTGCTTTTTCAGTATCGTCTTCCATCATGAACAGGATGTCTTCATAGAGGAACTCAGTTCTCACAGGCTCATAGTCCGGCAAAGGATTGTTGGCAGATCATAGGCGAGTGCTTGCCCTTTGATCAACTTTTGAGTGATGTATGTGATGTCGAACTCAGATAATAAGAGCTGTCAGTGTGTAGTCCGCCCAGTGAGAGCAGGCTTCTCAAACAGGTATTTAATGGATCCATTCGAGCTAAGAGTAGAACGGCTTGAGATAGTAAGTAATGGCAGAGCCTCTGAGTATCCCATACAAGAGCCAGGCATGCTTTCTCCAGATAAGAATAGCGTGTTTCATAATCAGTAAACTTCTTACTTAGATAGTAAGTGGCTTGTTCTCTTCTTCCTGTCTCGTCATGCTGCCCTAAGACATCCCATCGATATTTCTGTCATGGAGAGATACATCTAGAATGGTCTCCCTGACTCAGGTGATACAAAAGTAGGTGGATTAAGGAGGTAGTCTTTGATTTTATCGAATGCTGCTTAACAGTCGTCGTTCCATTCAGCGAGCGAGTTCTTCCTTAGTAGCTTAAAGATCGGCATGCAGATTGGAGTTAGCTGTGCAATGAATCGACTGATATGTTTATTCTGCCCAAGAACCCTCTAACTTCCTTCTCAGTAGATGGTGGCGGCATTTCTGTGATGGCTTTAACTTTGACTGGGTCAACCTCGATCCCTCTCCTGCTGACAATGAATCCTAATAATTTTTCGGACATAGCGCTAAAAGCGCACTCCTGTGGATTCAGACGTAACCTGTACTTTCTTAGCCTCTCAAATAGTTTCTGGAGGTTTACCAAATGGTCACCTCACTTCGGTGACTTGGCTATCATATCATCGACATACACTTCAATCTCTCGGTGCATCATATCGTGAAATAGTGTAGTCATAGCGCTTTGGTACATTACACCGGCATTCTTTAGCCTAGATGGCATGAGCCGATAGCAAAAGGTTCCCCAGGGGGTAATGAACGTTGTCTTCTCGTGATCAACTTCTGCCATCTTTATTTGATTGTATCTTGAGAATCCATCCATAAATGAAAGCATCCTGTGCTTAGTAGTGTTATCGACCAAGATGTCGATGTGTGGCAATGGGAAATAATCTTTTAGACTCGCTCTATTCAAATTACGGAAATTGATGCACATGCGGACCTTTCCATCTTTCTTTGGCACAGACACAATATTGGCTAGTCACTGCAGGTATTTGGATACCATGAGAAATCCCGCATCATATTGTTTGATGACCTCATCTTTGACTTTGAACATCCACTCGAGTCGGAGACATATCAGCTTCTGCTTAACCGGCTTCATATCAAGGTAGAGGGGCAACTCATGCTCGACCAAATCAGTGTCCAAACCGGGCATGTCCTTGTACGACTAGGCAAAAATGTCTTGGTATGACTGAAGAAAGTCGATCATGCTTTTTCTTTCCTTGGGAGACAGTGATGTTCTGATCTTAGTTATTCTGGGAAGCTCCTCAGTCCCTAAATTGACGTCTTCAGTTTCCTCGACAATGGGGGAAGGGCCATGCTCAAAGTCGGTGAACCAGTCAAGGAGCTCATTGGGGAGCTCCTCCAAAGGACTATCCTCATCCAGACTCGTAACACCTACCTCTTCCTATATTTCTATAGGGAAGGGGTTGATTTTATGTGGGACGGGAATTTCGATTAAGGCATCCTTGTGTGAGACTTTTTCTACAATTTTAAATGACGGTATTTTTTTACTTTGGATTTTTTCAATGTTTTTGGGATTTTGTATTTTTTCCATATTTTTGAGATTTTTGTTTTCTTCAAGATTTTTGAGATTTTATATTTCTTCAGAGGCGGACCCTTGACAGTGTGAGTCTATGTATATACAAGGTATTGCCTGCCAAGGGCTAATCTCACTTTTTATAGGATATTTTTTTTAGAAAATAGGTGCCAAACTTTAGGCCACTCTCTACTTCCAGAGATTGGGGCAAAGATGCCCAGTTGCGTACCTGAGGGGTCACTTTTTTACCTGTTTGGATGGAGGGTGTTGACTGATATGGCTCATTGGAGTCAGTCTCCATCATGTTAACCCCCATTTCGTCTGAGATGATATCCTCGAACGTTAATACCACTTTGTGGTGATTTACCACAGGGGGTTTTTTTCAGGTACTGGCCATCGTTCCTCGAAGAGGGACAATGCAGCCAAATCTATTTCCAGGCTGGGAAGGGAGATCTGGGGATTGGTGGGATGTATAAGGGCTATGGGTTTGTGTGGGGTCAAATGGGTGACCCCATTCCGGTCGATCTTTACGACCCCTGTGCTGACAAAGGAATCTCTGATGTGCAGCCTAGGGCGAGGTTTCTCTTCTATGTTGATTCCTCGAGGTCTTGTAGCTGCGACGACCCTAGCTTTCTCTTTGGCCTCTTGGACCTCTTCCTCTGTGGGCTTATACCCCAGCCCGAATCTTACTTTTTGTCCCTTAGCCACCACTGGCTCTCTTCTACCTTGTAATCTGGGCCCGAGCCCTCGGCCTTTCTGATAGCCCCACTTTTGGAGCATGGCCACCGCTGTTACCATACCGCCTCCCGTTTTAGGCATGATGCCCTCAATGGGCTCCGGGAGTATCGCTGACACCTCATATTCAAAATTGTGGAGGTCAACGTCCTCAGCAATGTGTGGCACATCCAACATATTAGGTTTTTCGACGTTATTGGTGGCTTTTTCTTTCTCGCTGTGCTCCTCACCAATGATTGTAATAATTTAATGCCCAGACGCGAATTTGAGTTTCTAGTGCAAAGTGGAAGGTATGGCTCCGACCTCGCACAGCCACGGGCGCCCCAACAATAGATTAAACGAGGATTTCATATCCATTACTTGAAACATGATGGAAAAGTCATTGGTCCTATTAGCAGCTCAATATCAACTTCTCCCATTATCTCTCTCCTGGTATTGTCAAACCCTCTTGCGCTAGCTCTAGTGGGCCTCAGCATGCATGGATCGACCCCAATCTTAGTGGCGGTTCTTAACGGGCATATCTTCAATGCAGACCCATTATCAATTAAAACCAGGGGAATGACCATATTTCCAAACTCAATGGTTATTCTAATGACTTAGAGTGGCTACACCCTTCTTCAGGTAAATCAACATCAGAGAAGGAGATGGCATTCGAAGCCATCACTTGCCCAATTATCTGCCCAACCTCATCTGGGCTAACTTGGAGTGATACATGCACATTCTTTAGTGCCCCATTAATGCTTGAAAATGGAGTGGGGACGTCATCAACAGATCCCATACGGTTATATGGGCGGGCATTATTCTCAGTTGAGTCTCTAGTATGTGTTCTCAACTCATTTTTTTGAAGTGGTTCACAGCGCTATCCTTCTTCCCCTCTGGTTGGGCTTGTGCTGCTGCTGGTGCTTCTGGCTATTTCGATATTCTCTTAGACCGTGTGACAAAATCCACTGCCCCTTCTCTGTAGCTACTGTCGGTATTGGCATCTGTTTGCTCGTAGCTTAGTGGGACCTGATGAGGGTCATAGGTTGGTCCCGAGAGCTGGAAAGGTATGGCTGTAGGTACTTGAGGCACTTGCACTGTCGGCTCAGGAGGTGTGGGCAACACCTGATTTATTTCAGTGGTAGCGGATTGGGCGAAAAAGTTGGGCTAAATAGGGGTGGTGAAGCTTAAGGGTGGTGGCATTGGAGGGAAGGAGGTAAAATTAGGCCATTGATAGCTGGTGTACGCCGGCAGGAGATGGGGGGTCTGATGGGCTGTTAGGTAATTAACCGGGGTGGTGGAGTTCGCAGGCAGAAGTTGGGGTGATGGGATGGGCGCAAGCCATTGATAACTAATGGGTGCGGGTGTGGGATTGGGGGCCTGATGGCTTATTGGCCAATTGATGGGGGTTGTGGAGTTTGTCGGTGGTTGAACTGGGGGAAATGGGGTGGGCACGGGCCATTGATAACTGGATTGTGCGGGCATAGGATTGGGGACCTATTGGCTCATCGGGTAATTGCTAGGGGTGGTGGTGTATGGTTGGTATGCATTGATATGTACGTAATTGACGGGTGTGGTGGATGGAAAGTATGCCCTTAGATCTAAGGGTTCAATTTGCGAGGTCGGGTTGGGGAAGTATTCTGACAAATTTAGGGGTTCAATTACCCCTATGTTCCTTTCTTCCATGTTTCTCGACAATGGTGCCACATAACTCTCCCGGTCACTGATATAATCGGATGGGTCAAATTCAAACTCCTCCTCATCTTCTATCATTCCGACGGTGGGTCTGGGACCTACTCCTCTGGTAGGATGTGGGGGTAGTGGCACTTGGTGTATATTAGCATGCTAAGAAGGTGCAGGGGGAATGATTTTCCCGGTGTCGATCAAATCCTGGATTGCGTGCTTCAATGGGAAGTAGCGATCAGTTGGGTGACCCGGACCCTGATGAAAATTGCAGTGGATATTCAGGTCATAATTCTTTAGGATCGAATGACGAGGAGGTTGCGATTGACGGATAGTGACTAATCCCTTTTCCACTAACAAAGGCAGAAGTACACTCAATGATTGCCTCAGAGGCATAAAAACTTGATCGTAGCGGGCTCTCCTCTGGTCCGGAGTCATTTGCATTCCTTGCCCATTCCCTATTCTCTGCATTTGCTCAGGCCTGACTGGTGCTAGTGGTGCTGCCTAAAATTGAAACGGGATAGTATTGTTATTAGGCCCGGTATTGGCTATGTTCTGGACATCACCCCCTATTCTCTTATCGTTCCTCTGCTCTGAAAACCTCCTGACCCCACTAGGTCCACTTGGCATGTTCTTACTCAGACTACCCTCCCTGATGGCGTCCTCACATCGGTTAGTATTTCTCACCAGATCAGCAAAGCTGGACTGCTGCTGGTACACCAAAAAGTTTGAGATCACCGGCAAGGTATTCTTTGAGATTATCTCAATCTGCTCATCATTCGGTATTCTATTTCTGACCTAAGCTGCCAGTGCTCTCCAGCGTCTTAAGTAGTCGCTGAAGGTCTCATTCTAGTTCTGTTTTAAGCGGGCCAAGTCTGACTTTCGCGGCTCAATGTCTATGTTGTAGACATATTGTTCTTGAAAGAGGTGTGTCAAGTCCCTCCATATTTTTATCATGGATGGTTCTAAAGATGTGAACCATCTCAAAGTTGGACTGGTCAGACTCTTTTGATAGACTTTTATTAGTAGTCTCTCATCCCTTCCGTATTGGCACATGTCTCCATAGTAGGACTTTAGGTGTGCGATAGGATTGGCAGTGCCATTATATTTGTTGAAGGCTGGCATTTGAAATTTGGGGGGCAGGGGGACCTCAGCGAACAAGCACAAATCTGTGAAGTCCGTGGCATGGATTTCGGCACCACCCATTTTCATCAGCTGCTTCTATATTTTTTCCAACTGTTCTTTCAGCTGCTCTAACTCTTTTGATAGAGGGGCCGCTTTCTCGGCCGTTAGTTAGACTTCACTCTGAGCCACCAAGGGGTGGGCATTTATAGCAGAAGGGTTAAGGTTGGTTAATTCCCCAGCATAGGCTCCGCTATTCCTAATCTCGTCCTCCTCATACTGCCGGTCGACATAATGTGCAGTGAGGGCAGGATTTTCTTATTGTTGTTTCCCGGGTTGGATGGAAATGACATGAGTGGGGGTGGTGTGAGCCCATTGGGGGTCAGGAAAGGTTTGTTGGATGATGGGATTTTGGTTTAGAGGTGGGGCCCGGTGGGGCCATTGGGTATGGGAGAAGGTTTGGAGATGGCCTTGGGGTGTGGAGCCATGGGAAAATTGGGTTTAGGGTATGGCATGGGCTTGACCTGGCTGTGAAGGTTGGGTGAAATGTTGGGGTATTGTGGAAGGTATGAGTGTGGGGTTTGGGTTTGGTCCGTGAAGCCTTGGTCATTTTGGACTATGGGCCACTGATGGGTTTGGGCCAGGGGCCCTTGGTAGGTTTGGGCCATGGACCCTGGGTAGGTTTGGGCCAATGGACCTTGGTAGATTTGGGCCAATGGGCCTTGGTGGGTCTGACCCAATAGGCTTTGGTGGGTTTGGGCCATGGTTCCTTAATGGGTTTGGCCCAATGGGCCTTGGTGGGTATGGGCGATGGGCCCTTGGTGGGTCTGGGCCATGGGCCCTTGGTGGGTTTGGGCCATGGGGCCATGATAGGTTTGGGCCATGGGCCCTGGGTAGTTTTGGGTGGTGGGTGGTGGGTATTAGGTCATGGGGCCTTGGGATATGTGGGAAAAGGGGGTTTGGGCCAATGGGCCTTGGGGTATGTGGGAAGTTGGAGATTGTGCCATTTGGCCTTGGGGTGTATGAGTAGTGGGAGTTTGGGCCATGGGGCCTTGGGGCATATGGGTAATGGGAGTTTGAATGGTGTGGATTATGGGAGGTTGATGGGGATCATTGAGGAGTGTGGCATGGAGATTGGCTAGGGTGTGAGATGGGTTTAGGGACATGGGGGGTGAAGGAGGGGGTGTGTTTTAAGAAGCCTTCCACATGGAGTAGGCTTGGAACATCTCCTCCATCATGGTCATGGAAGGAGGATTGGATGTGGGTGGTGGAGATGGGATGGAGGGGAAATGGGGCATGGCCCCGGTATGATCGGGCATGGCCATGGTAAGAGGTGGGATATAGGGTGGATTGGAGAGTTGAGGTGGGGTAAAGGATGGGGAGGGATTAGGGATGTTTAGGGATGGTTGTTGGTGGGGTGTGGAAGTTTCAAAAAAATCGGGCATGGCCCCGGTAAAAATGGGCATGACCTGGGTAGATGGGGGGATTTGTAGAGGGTTGGATAGGGCGGAGGTGGTGTATGTGAATGTGGGTGCATCGGGTATATAGGGGGAAGATGGGAAATGGGGCATGAATGTGGATGGGGAGAAAGGGTTTGGGTTTTGTTTGGATGTGGATGGGAAATGGGTTGGGTTTGGCATGGGTATGGTTTGGGTAAAAGATGGAGAATGGGGGGTTGGACTTTGGATATTTTGGGGGGTAGTGGTTGGGAAGATGGGGGCGTCGAACGGGCCGATAACGGAAAAGGGGGGCTGGGTGAGGGGGATGGTGGAAAAGACTTCTCCCGAATGGGAGTGGGTTGGAGAATGTGGCGGGGATGAGTTGGGATCGGCGTAAGCCGGGTCCACTATCCATGACATCCTTTAGGAACGGGTTGGGTAAGGGTGCCTTGGATAAGGCCCAAAAATCCTCTTCCTTCCCCTACAAGACGGTGGA
This sequence comes from Chloranthus sessilifolius, assembly GCA_021018995.1. NCBI lineage: Eukaryota > Viridiplantae > Streptophyta > Magnoliopsida > Chloranthales > Chloranthaceae > Chloranthus > Chloranthus sessilifolius. The sequence continues at coordinate 72,179,359 of CM037592.1, read as the reverse complement.
GGGAAAGATGATGCCGTTGTGCCGGCACCACAAACTATATATATATATATATTTTTGGGTTTTGATTATATATATATATTTTTAATTTTCTTGAAAAAGTTTTGAAAAATAAAGGTTTCGAGGCCTTGGAATTCCCTTTTCGGGTGGCTCTGGTACCTTAATTCAAGACCCGCGGCGACAATTCTGACACACTTCAGAAGAATCAAAGGAGAATCTTCGATCTATTGAAGGCACAAAAATCGAGGCAAATAACCCGATCCCCCGAAATGAGCCAAAAAGAAGTTGCCCTCTTTTGATAGGCGGGACCGTATTGGGTGTCGGAGATGGCGGGGCCTAAATAAGGCACTAAGCACACTGATCGGGGGACTCGGGAGGTGAAGAAGGCCACAGATTTGGGCTGGTGTGCTGTTAAATAGACCTGGTGCAACTAATACATGTGCCCAAGTTGCAGGGCACTATTTTTACACTAGCACAACTATTAGTTGTGCCAAGGTAAAAACACGGATTTTAAAGCTGGCGCAACTATTAGTTGCGCCAGTTATAAATTATAGTTTTTTGCACTGGCGTAACTAATACATGCACCAGGCAAAAATTGATGCTCCAGAATATATAACAGTAGCCACCAACACCCGAAATGAGTCTCTTTTTTTGGTTTTTGTGGAAGCTAGGCTTCCGAAAACTGAGCTATTTTTTTTGTGATCAATTCTCTCCTCACCGCACCTAAAGGGTTTGAGTCCAGTATAACTCGCTAGCGCGCTCCCTAAGGGTTTTAAGCTTCAGAATGGGAACTCACCCGATATACCTCCGACGCAAGCGCCTTCTCAGATACTAGGTGGGCTGGGACTTTTCTGGATCATCACCACTAAGGGATGCCGCCATACTAAGACCCGAGTGGTTGTATGTGTGCATAAACCCAACCCTTTGAAAATATACCCCGTAAAAAATAAATTGATTAAGCTCCCTAACTTGATTCAATTTTATTTTTTTAAAGCTTTTCTCTTTTTTTGGAAGTTTTCTTTAGTTCAAAGACCGGGGGTGATGATCCCGTGCCGCCACTACGGGCCGGCATCTACTATTGGGATATGAGTGCGCAAGTAGGCTCGCTATAGACACCCAAATTCGGCCCAAGGCCCAATCAGTCTATACTCCGAGAGAGATGTACCTCTATGCTTCCGATGGCACCCTTGAACCCTTGGAAATCTATCCAGACCTTTAGGAATCACCTAAAACCCATTAGAACCATTCCCCCAACCCTTAGAGATCACCCTTAAACCCTAGGATCCCTTCCCAAACTCAATTTAAACCCTTCTGAGCATTTGATGGGAGGAGAGCTACAAATTTTTATACTAACCACTTCTGAGGATGAGCCACATACCTTTGGAAAGAGGACTTCTCCAGCTTTCTAACAAGCCACAGATCACCCAATTTAGAGTTGTGGTTCAGAAGTTATGGCCGATTGAAGTTTCACATAAAATGACAATTTTTGCTCAGGCGTATGTATTACATACGCCCAGCCAATTTGGCCCCAGATTGGTCAGGCATATATATTATATATGCCTGGCATTTTTGGGCCAAATTTGGCCGGGCGTATATAATATATACGCCCAGCATAGGTGGGACCTACCACGGGCACCCATCTTCTTAGATTCCCCCTGGTTTTCTTGAGTTTTACTGTGCATAAGCTGGGCGTATGTAATATATACGCCCAACTTAGCTACAGTATCTGTCATGAAATGCTCGAATTTCCTTCATCTGGTTTGACCCTTTGACCATCCCTTTAGTTAAGGTGGGTGTCTTGAGGTTGGTTGCACCCTCTTTAAGCTTATTGGCAACCCTTAAGTCACCCATGGTCTCACCCCATCATCCGCCATTAAAACCAGTTTCCCAAAACCCTAGGACCTTGAAAACCTAGAAAACCTTAGATGCGAGATTACCTAATTGCTAAACCAATTAGCTCTTAAGTAAGCCCCTAACCCATCCTTTCTCTATAAATAGAGAGGCTCCCCTCTTCCCAAAGGGTTGGTTGAAAAAAATTAAGGTTAAGAATTTTGAGCTTAAGAGAGAACCCTAATGACAGAAAATGCACACATTTTTTTAAAATTCTAGCATGCCTAGTTCATCCATTTAAATCCATTTCCACCATTAGATCACTCTCTTTTAGCCAAAATCTATTCCCTAGCTTCACTCTACACTTCCTATTTACCGAATCCTAGCTTTAAAGCCCATTTCCATACCGTTTAAGCCATCGGAAGCACGCCGAAGCGAAGGTCTTCCACGGTGCAACAAGGGCCCATGAGCTCCCGCTCACCCCTCTCTTCCTCTACCTTCTTGGTGTCTCCTACATCCAAGGATTCAAGCCGTTACGCTGCCGAAATTTTGGTTGGCTCAAAGCTTGATAGGACCGTATTGCTTTCGAGCAAGGGGAAACTCCGCCCTTTTATTTTTATTTTTGGCCATAGATAGAGACCGCTACGTGCGGGTTGATCGGGTACCTAAACCCTTCCTGATCGATAACCGAAGCCCCTACCCTAGAGCCTTTGGCAAAGACCGGTAAATTAGAGTCATATTTAACACTTCGGTGCTCAAAATATCAATTTGAAGGTTTCCCGGGTCACCAAAAGCTCCGGGTGGTGACTCTACATTTCATTCGTAGTGAGCACATCGCCGCGACGAGTTCACGAGGATCCATGGTCGCACAGATGGCGACTCTGCTTGGGATATCACCCTAGCGCTTCCCCTCTTGTTAGCCTTTCTTTTTTTGTTACTAACCATTGTTTTTTTTTTTTCTTATTTTCTACTATTTTTCTATATTTTTGTTGTTTTTACTAACGTACTCACCCCTACGATTCAGTCCTTTAAGTGCCTTAGCCGATTGGCGGGCCTACGTGCGCCTTTAAATTCCTGTTTTTTCAATTCTTGTCATTTAAGCCACCTTAGCCGTTTGGCGGGCCCGCTCGCATTTACTTTTATGTTATTTAAATTTCAGTCATTTACAAGCCTTAGCCGTTTGGCGGGCCTATGTGCGCTTTTCATTTCAGTCATCATATCTCACCATTGAACGTCGGCCCGTTGAGGCGGCACGAGCTTGTCATCCCCGACCCGATTTTGGACTTAATTTCACTCCCCTTTAAAAATCTCTTATTAAAAGTGAACCAACAGTGTGGGGACATCATCAAAATTACTTTTGCATTTTTTGGGTAGTTTTCGGGGGGTGTAGGCACAGATATAATTTACCCGGTTCCCAGTAAGGCGGCAGCCCTAGTGGTGATGATCCTGAAAAGAACCACCCCTTCCAGTACCTGAGAAGGCGCTTGCGCCAGAGGTATGTCGGTTGGGTTGTCAATTCCAATCAAGCCGTAAAACCCGCATCGGTGAGAGCGTAGACAGCCTAAATTCAGCCGTCTATCCCTAGGAAACGAAAAGGAGGGACCCGATAACATACACAGCAGTCCCCGAGAGCATCCCTCCCCAGAAACCAGTTCAAAGACCCACATTCGGGCTTGCTGTTCACTGTCAAACTTCACTGACAGGACTGTTTTTGCCAGGCGTATATAATATATACGCCCAACAAAAAATCCCCAGATTTACTCAGGTGTATATAATATATACACCTGGCCAAAACCCCCAGATTTAAGCCAGGCGTATATAATATATACGCCCAGCCAAATCTGCCTTTTTTTTATCAGGCGTGTATAAAACATACGCCCAGTGTATACTGGGTCACAGCAACCTGATCTGAGGCCCAATCCGCCACCCCAATTCCCCGATTAGCGGTATTAGTGCCCGCAGTAGCCTCCCGCATTCTATAACACCTAACATGCCCCCGCCCGATCAAGAGAAGGCGACTTCTCATTGATCTGCTTCGGGGGATCGGGTCATTTGCGTGGAATCCCTCGCCTTCAATAGAACGAAAGGATTCCCTTTCGCCTCTTCCGAAGTGTGTCGGATCTCGCCATGGGACCTAATAAAGGTACATATACCACCCGAGACGGGAATTGACCCTAGGCACTAGGTCATCATTCATCTAGGTAGAGGGGAGTTAATTTCCATCCGAAAGAAAAAAAATCATCTTCTAAAAAAAAAAAAAAAACCAAAAAAAAACAACAAGAAAAATAACAAAAATCAACAAAACAAAAAAGAGAGAGAGAGAGAAAATCAATCATAAAAGATATATTTTGGTGTAACCGTCACTACGGCAACCTCAAACCCGGCCCGTAGGAGGAGAACCAAGAAGGCCTACGGCCCTTATCCGAGACATCGATACAACACTCGTCAGCGGATCATGTTAAGAGCCGATACATCCCCACCGTCATCCCCATCCCCATCCCATTCCCATGTAGGAGAAGACCCGATCTCCGACACCTTTGCCCAAACCCGATTTGATATCACGGGTCCCTTTGGGGCACCCGTGTTCACATCCACCCCATCCCCCTCCCTCACGTTCTCCAAACATACCCCCTTTTCATCCCCTACTGAAACCCCTCATTTCCCAACCGATCCATACATCCCCATCTCCCATCCATACACCCTTACCGCACCCCCACACTCCCAAAGACCCCATAGGGAGCCCCATCCCCCGCCTACTTCCCATGTTCCATCCATCTCATCATCCATGCCCCCTACATCCCACATCCCATACACCTCATCTCACATACCATTCCCACCACATGGCCCATCCACATCCCAACATACCCCCCCATTTAAATAGGTCATGCCCAACTTTTCCCAGGATATGACCAATAACCCACCACCTTCCGTAGCCATACATCCATACCCCCCAAGCACAATCCTTCATCCCCCCCATACCCGAGTCATGCCCAATTTATCCCAACCCCCTCCATCCTTAAGTGAGCCATCACCCCCCAATCTCACACCTGATTTTATGCCCTCAATGGAGGACATGAGAACGATGTACGCCCTATGGGTTGCTTCTCGGAACCCTACATCTCAAACCCCGCATCCAAATCTCCAAAACCTCCATACCACATTCCCTCCTAACCATGCCCAACCACCCATCATCCATACCTCCCAAAATCTCCCACCTCAATTCCAGGCCCAAACCCATACCCAGGCCCAAGCCTAAAACCCTCAAAACCCATGGGCCCAAGCCCATCATACCCAGACTCAGGCCTAAAACCCTCAAAACCCATGGGCCCAATCCCATCAAACCCAGGCCCAAAACCCTCAAAATCCATGGGCCCAAGCCCAAGCCCATCATACCCAAGCCCAGACCCAAAACCCTCAACACCCATGGGCCCAAGCCCATCAGACCCAGGCCCAGTTCCAAGCCCCCCAGGTCCCTTGGACCCAAACCTATCAAGCCGAAGCCTTGAGCCCATGGACCCAAACCCAATCCCCTCATGGCCCATTAGCCCAAACCCAACAAGGCCCATTGGCCCAAAGTCATACTAACCCCCACACCCAGGCCCAAGGCCCATCAACCCAAGCCTTCCAAAACCATCAAGCCCAAATCTCTCAAACCCAAGGCCCATCCACCCACGCTCATCAAGGCCCATTCACTAACCCCATACCCCCCCACCAGTACCCTTCATTCACCTATACCCCTTACGCCCCCATCCCGCCTCCAACAGAAAATCTAATCCATCTCGTTCCTCAAACCCACAACATCCCGCCACATCAACCGCCCCCCCATCACCCCCAGAATGTACACCCAGCTCAGCACATCATTTATCCACAAATCGCTCATCCATTTATCCCTTCTCAATCCCCACAAACAGTATGGCCCCACCAGGTCATCCAACCCCTCACCCCCCAAGTCTAAATAGCAGACCTCGCCCCTCACCAATACCATGACCAACAGTATGAGGAGGATGAGATCCGCAACAGTGGAGGAGTTGTCAGCTTCAACCCTCCCGGGCCCACCATCATCACACCTAGGGTCGAACAAAATCAGGGGGAAGCACATTTCTGACCTCAAAAGAACGAGCAGTTGAAAGAACAACAGATGAATACGTATAAATGATGAAGATGGGAGGAGTAGAGCAGCATTCAACAGACTTTTCAAACTTATGTCTGTTCTCTGATATCCCCCTGCCACAGAAATTCAAGATGTCATCATTTGATAAATATAATGGCACTGGCAACCCCATCGCCCACTTAAAATCTTATTGTGGGGATATGTGCCAGTATGGCAGAGATGAATGACTCCTCATCAAAGTGTTCCAAAAGAGCCTAGCGGGCCCAGCTCTGAGATGGTTCACATCCCTGGAACCATCCATGATAAAAAATTAGAAAGATCTGACACGCTTATTTCAAGAACAATATGTCTATAACATTGGCATAGAGCCAAGGAAGTCAGATTTGGCCCGTTTAAAGTAGAGACATGATGAAGCTTTCAGTGCTTACTTGGGAAGGTGGAGGGCATTGGCCGTTAAGGTAACTCACCGAATTCTCGATGATTAACAGATTGAATTGATAGACAAGGGAGCCCTCCCCGTCATCGCAGATTTTTTAGTATATCAACAGCAGTCTAGTTTTGCTGATTTGGTCAGAAATGCCAATCGTTGCAAAGATGCCATTAGGGAGAAACATGACAATGAGGCCACCGGGGTTCAAAAGCTACGAATCAAGAATTGAAAAAGACCAAGAGGTAGTGCAACATTGTTTACCCTGTGCCAATACCAATGCCCCCCGTCTGACTCCAAGTCACACAACCACCCCCAGCCCGTTTCGAGCAAGCACCAAGGCCAAACAACGGACCAAGAGCCCTGTTTACCCAGGAGCAGATGAAAGCACGATTTGAACGAGTATTCACGCCATTGGGGTAATCCTTAAGTGTCTTACTGCCAGTATTGCTACAAAAAGGTCTGGTCAATCTGCTCCAGCCTCGCCCACCACCCCATCCCATCCCAAGAAACTATGACCTGAATCTGCATTGCAATTTCCACCAGGGACCGGGTCACCCTACGGACCGGTGCTTCCCCCTGAAGCACGCTATCCAAGATTTAATAGAGGCAAGAAAAATTATTCCCTCGCCACTTCCTCAAGGGCAGAACCAGAACATCCATCAAGCCCCTCTGCCACCGCACCCAGGAGGCCCCAGGCCTAACATCCATTGGATAGAGGAGGAGGAAGAAGAGTTTGACCCCTCATATTATATCAGTAATCAGGAGTTTCATTCCCCAGGATGAATGAAGGAGGACCATTCGTTGGGGTTATCGAGCCATTGTATTTGGCTGATTATTTCCCCGTGCCGGCATACCAAGAGGAGCCCTTAGATTTAGGGCAATATTTTTCTACTCCCGCTCCCACCTATCAAATCTAAACGGGCATAGCCCCGCCGCAATCATACACATATCCATCCCACGCCCAATTTACCCCATACACCTCCCCGTCATACCCGAATCACCCCATACCATACATAACTCTGCCATCCCCATATTATCCTACCCCATACACACCCCCAAATATCTCCACCCAATACACTACTCCGCCATCCCCAAATCATCCCGCTCCATGCACAAATCCATCATCCCCAATCTACCCCATTTCATCCACAAACCCATCATCACCCCACCATGCCACCCCCTATACAAACCCTTCATATCCCTATCACCCCGCTCCACTCGCACCTCAGACGTCTCCCCATCCCTCCATCCCAGTCACACTCCTGCCATCCCTTTGTTATTTTAGCCCCAATCCAACTCCACCGCCACCCAAGCAAGCAACCCTTCACCCAATCCCCTTATCACCCGCTCCAAATCACCACTGGTCTTACCAAGCCCAGGTAATACCTGTACAAGCCCCCTCTGCACCCACAAATCTAACCTCGCCAATTCCCGCCACTACCATTCCGCCCCCTATTGGAGTCAACCTGGTTGGACCCGAGAAATTGGCGTGTCCAACCCAATCCTCCTTTGAATCACCATACACTCCTTTCCTCATCTCGAAACCTGCCTATTACCCGCATCAGGTGCCATTAAGCTATCAACAGATAGACATGAATGCTGGTTGCAACTAAGAGGAGGCTGTTGAATTTGTTACCAGGTCAGGCCGGATTTCTACACAGCCGGAAGCATCAGGGGCCGTTAGAGGAGAAGAGAAGAAGAAAGAACAAGCCGCAGGGAATCCCTTTGAAAAAATGGCCAGAGAACACATACTGGAGGCACAACTCAAGAGAACACCCGCACATATTACTGTGTGGGATTTGTTAATCACGTTCCCGTTCCACTTCCAAGCCTTAATGGGAGCACTCAAGGACGCACATGTCTCCACCCACGTAACTCCAGATGAAGTAGGAGAAATAACAGGGCAAGTGCTGGCCCCAAATGCCATCTCATTCACTGATGCAGACCTACCAATCGAGGGGAATGACCACTCTAAGCCCCTGAATATAACAGTGGAAGTAGGAAACCTGGTGGTGTCGTTGGTCTTAATAGACAACAAGTTGACGCTGAACGTGTGCCCTCTAAGGACGGCAATCAAAATTGGTGCGAACTCCGACACCTTCCAGCCATCCATATCAAGCGCCAGGGGATTCGACAACACCAGAAGAGAAATCATAGGAGAAGTAGACCTTGACTTGATCCTCGGGCCGCAAACCTTCACCACCCTCTTTCAGGTGATGGACATTAAGTCTACGTTCAATCTACTGTTGGGTCGGCCATGGATACATAAACTCGGAGCAATACCATCGACTCTACACCAAAAGCTCCGATTTATTTTAGAGGGAAAAATCATCACCATCTTGGGTGAGAGCAGAGAACACAGGGAAAGAAGCACTCTGCATATTGAAAATTTGAAAGTGCTTAACATACCGCACACAGCAGATGACGCCGATCTCCACTGATTCGAGTATGACATCTCGGCCATTACACTCGGGCCAACTGAAAAAACTCCTGACAAAGCTAGAGGAGGAATGGATGCAGCTGTGTTCATGCTCCACAAATGGGGCCACCAAAAAGGAAAGGGGCTGGGCCCACGCCTTCAAGGAAGAAGAGACCCCGTCAAGGCCAAGGGGCAGGAAACCAAATTCGGCCTGGGCTACAGGCCTGTCGAAGGAGAAGTCAAGGAGGCCAAAGAGAAGATAGGAGCCGCAACAGCCGCCAGGGCCAGAGGAATCATCTTGGAAGAAGAACCTCGCACTCGACCCCACATCCGTGAAACCTTTGTGAGCGCCGGGGTAGTGAAAATTGATCTTAATGGGGAGACGAGGGTAACCCCACATAAGCCTACTTCAATCCACCCCACCAATCCCTACATCATTCCCCCAGACTTCGAGATGGACTTAGCCGCCCTTTCCTTATTCTAGGAAGAAGTTCTCCGGTCCACCCATCACTCCAGCACCAGCCACTCTGGGCCCATCCTAACCATGGAGGACAAGGTTTCAGAGGATCCCTCTGTAAATATGCTGAGGGAGGAACTGCAAGAGCCTACCGATGTCGCTGCCAACCAAAGAGGTAAAGGCCAAGCCTCACAGGTGAGTAACTGGGCATCCTTGCCCCAACTCCTGGGAGCTGCCAAATACTGTGAAAATGGCACCGACTCTCCAAAAAAAACAACCTGTAAAAAGTGAGGTTAGCCTCTGGACCAGTCTGCCCTGTATATATAGAGATCCACCTCGCCAGGGGCTAACCTCCAAAAAAATGCAAAAAGCCATAAAAATAGAAAAAATACCAATTTTAAAAATATTGTCCTTTAAAATTCCTAATAAAATTAAAATTAATGTCGTGATACCTGTCCCACCCCAGGTAGGAGTCACGAGTCTGGATAAGGAAGGTCAAACCAATGATCTCCCCAATGAGCTCCCCAAATATTTTGCCAATTTTGAGCATGGCCCTACCCCGATCGTCGAAGAGACAGAGGATGTTAATTTGGGCACCAGAGAGGCCCCTAGAATCACTAAAATCGGAACATCGCTGTCCCCTATGGAGAGGAAAGGCATGATAGACTTCCTTCGATCATACCAAGACGTCTTCGCATGGTCGTATGAAGACATGCCTGGTTTGGATACCGATCTGGTTGAGCATGAGTTGCCACTCTACCCCGATGTTAAGCCAGTTAAACAGAAGCTGAGACGCCTCCGACCAGAGTGGATGTTGAAGGTGAAGGACAAGGTAATTAAGCAGTATGACGCAGGTTTCCTCATGGTATCCAAGTACCCCCAGTGGCTGGCCAATATCGTCCCCGTACTAAAGAAGGATGGAAAGGTCCAAATGTGCATTGATTTCTGAAATCTCAACAGGGCAGGCCCTAAGGATGACTTTCCGCTACCACACATCGATATCTTGGTCGATAACATTGCAAAGCATGGAATGCTCTCATTTATGGATGGATTCTCAGGCTACAATCAGATTAAGATGGCAGAGGCCGACCGAGAAAAGATTGCGTTCATTAACCCTTGGGGTACCTTCTGTTACAAAGTAATGCCATTCAGCTCAAGAATGTTGGGGCAACCTACCAGAGAGTAATGACGGCCTTATTCCATGACATGATGCACCGAGAGATTGAAGTGTATGTCGAAGACATGATTGCCAAATCACCAGAAAGGGACAATCACTTGGTAAATCTTTAGAAGCTGTTCGAGAGGTTGAGAAAGTACAAGTTGCGGTTGAACCCCCAGAAGTGCGCGTTCGGCGCTATATTTGAAAATTTGTTGGGCTTTATTATCAACAGGAGAGGGATTGAGGTCGATCTGACCAAGATCAAGGCCATCACGAAAATGCCATCACCATCTATAGAGAAGGAAGTGAGAGGCTTCTTAGGCAGAATCTAGTACATCAGCCGGTTCATTGTATAGTTAACTTCGATATGTGCACCAATCTTCAAGCTACTGAGAAAGGACTCACCAGTTGAGTGGAATGATGACTGCCAAGCTGCATTTGATAAGATTAAAGGTTACCTCCTAAATCCTTCGATATTGGTACCGCCTGTACCTGATAGACCCCTGATAATGTACCTGTCCACCACAGAGCTTTCCATGGGCTGTGTGTTAGGACATCATGATGAGACAGGAAGAAGAGAGTAGGCCATCTTTACCTAAGTAATAAGTTCACTGACTATGAGACGCGCTATTCTCATCTGGAGAAAGCATGCATGGCACTCGTTTGGGCTACTCAAAGACTTCGACACTACCTATTATCCCAAGCCGTTCTACTTCTAGCACGGATGGATCCGTTGAAGTACCTATTCGAGAAACCTGCTCTCACTGGTCGAACTGCATGATGGCAACTACTCTTATCCGAATTTGACATTACTTATGTCACCCAGAAATTGATTAAGGGGCAGGCACTCGCTGATCATCTTGCTGAGAACCCTCTGCCGGACTATGAGCCTCTAAAGACCGAATTCCTCGATGAGGACATTCTGTTCATGACTGACAAGGATACTAAGGAAACAAAGGAGTCCTAGGTAATGCACTTTGATGGAGCATCGCATGTTGAAGGCCAAGGAGTTGGCGCCATTCTTATCTCGCCAAGAGGATCACATGTACCCATCTCAATCAAATTGAACTTCCCATGCACCAACAATATGGCCTAGTATGAGGCTTGTACAGCTAGTTTACAGGCTGCCCACCTCAGGGTCTTTGGAGGTTCACAGTTAATTATATGCCAGACCAATGGAGATTGGAAGACCAAGGATGAGAAGCTGATCCCATACCATGAACATCTGGAGGATCTGATAGTCTACTTTGAAGAGGTCACCTTCTCCTATGTACCACGAGCAAGGAATCGCTTTGTTGACGCCCTGGTTACCCTGGCCTCTATGGTTGAGATTCCATACGGAGTTGTAATGAAGCCGATCATGATAGAACAAAGGAACGAACCGGCTTTCTGCCACCTAATCGAGGGACCTACAGAGTTAGATGATGAATCACCCTGGTTCTCAGACATCAAGAATTTCCTTGAGACCCAAACTATCCCAGAAGGAACATCGAAGGTAGACAGACACACCATCCAGCGATTGGCAACGAACTATGTCATCTGCGATGATCTCCTGTATAGACGGTCTCACGACAATATTCTGCTCCGATGCCTAACCCGGAAAGAAGCAGGTGAGATCATGAAGGAGATCCATGAAGGAGTCTGCAGGGCACACGTCAGTGGACACATGCTTGCTAAGAAAATTTTAAGGCAAGGATACTTTTGGACCACATTAGAGACCGATTGCTGCAAACACGTGCAGAAGTGCTACAAATGCCAAGAGCACTCTAGTTTAATACATGCTCCGGCCATTGATTTACACAGGATGGCCACTCCTTGGCCGTTCGCCACCTGGGGTCTCGACGTCATTGGCAAAATCAATCCTAAGGCTTCCAACAGACATCAATTCATCCTTGTCATGGTAGAGTACTTTACAAAGTGGGTAGAGGCAGCCTCCTACACTAGAATTAAGGTTAGTCATGTTGAGAAGTTCATCAAGAACAACATTTGTAGATTCAGCGTACCCAAAGATATCATCACTGATAAGGGCACTAATTTTGCCAATAGGTGCATCCGGGCCATGTGTGAGCAATTCCAGATCAAGCATCATCGATCATCCCCATACAGGCCACAGATGAACAGAGCTGTGAAAATAGCCAACAAAACTCTGATCCGCATCCTAGAGAAGATGGTAGTCACTTACAGAGATTGGAGTGAGCAGTTACCCTTCGCACTTTGGGCCTATAGAACGTCTATCCGTACCGCTACAGGGGCAATGCCATTCTCCCTTATGTACAGAACCGAGGCCGTGCTACCCGTTGAGGTCGAAGTACCGTCACTCCGTATCCTTTTGGAATCCCATCTACCCAAGGCTGAGAAGGAAAGAGCCCATTTTGAGCAGTTGGATTTAATTGACCAGAAGAGACTCCTAGCCTTGTGCCACACCCAGATCTATCAGAGGAGAATTGCACGTGCTTACAATAAGCGTGTCCGCAGTCAAGACCTGAAGGTAGGAGACACCGTACTGAAGAAAAAAATTTCGTCTCTCCACACCGATCTGAGAGGGAAGTTTAAGCCGAATTGGGAAGGACCCTACGTTGTCCGTGAGGTTTTGCCAGGATACGCCGTTCGCCTCGCCACCATGGACGGAGACCACTTTCCTGAGCCCATCAACACTGGATACCTCCGTAGGTTCTACTCCTAGGTCTTGAGACACAGTAAGTTTTGATGAAAGTAGATGCGTGACCACCTAAGGACCCCATAGAAGAGGCCATCATTTCAAAGACAAGTAGCCCAAAAGAAATATTCCCTAAAAACCTTCACCCTTTTGCTACACACGTCGGGCCAATAACCATTTCTTTCATATACCCCTCCCAAAATTCTGGAAAAAGAGGAAAGGAAGAGAGGAAAAATCCAAACAAAAAAAAAAGAGAAGAAGAAAGCAAAACCCCCCCAAAAAAAGGGGGGACCAAGAATAAAAAAGAAATGACTAGGGCATGTACCATAAAAAGCCTTTGGAAAGAAAGAGGAGTCACCGAATCTAGAATTCACTCAAAACTTAGATCCAAATCCCCAGAAAAACCCAACGTGTTTGAACCCCGGCCACATTACAACTCGAAAAAATGCCCTCTTTAAGGTCCACAAGCGGTCATAGCATCTATCGCATCAGAACAAGCTGAGTTAACAAACCACGCAGAACTTCATTCAGTCGGCTATGATGGAATCGACGTCCATGCCGTGGCCTTCTGGTTCTTGAAAAAAAAAGAAGAAGAAAAAAGAAAAAAGTTAATTTGAGTTCAAAGAAAGATGGGCGTGGTGAAAACTCGCAAGGGCGCCACGGGCAAAAATAGTGAACTCACCCGGACCAGGTGAAAACCTGAAAGGGCACCTAGCTACGGGTAAAAACAGGGATGACGAGCATAGCGAAAACCAGTCTTGGGCGCTATGAGCAAAAATGTCAAGAAGAGAGAGATTAGGAGAAGACCTGTTCTGGCCCACCCATTTCAGTTTGAACCCCTTGAGCCCCTTTCTCCCCTTTGATGGGCCACTCATGATAAAAATTGGATCGGATCCCGATCAAGTATGTCGTCTCTACCGCGGCGTCTGACGCATGACCAAAGGGAAAGACAGAAGACTAGACCAATCCCAGGGAAGCTGACCTTCCCATGTTTAAAGGAAAAACCTGTACCTCATGGACAGGGTTCGACCATGCTCAAAAAAAGAGGGGACCCACTGGTTTGGCCTCGTAATTACCGACATCACAAAAAGATCCAAAGGGAGAAATTTTCAAAAAAGATAATAGATTTCCCTTTTCCATAAAAAGCCCCACACTGTGGAGGAGAAAATTTCAAAAAAGTTAATAGATTTCCCTTTTCCATAAAAAGCCCCACACTGTGGAGGAGAAAATTTCAAAAAAAGATAATAGATTTCCCTTTTCCATAAAAAGCCCCACACTGTAGAGGAGAAAATTTTAAAAAAAGATAATAGATTTCCCTTTTCCATAAAAAGCCTCACATTGTGGAGGAGAAAATATTAAAAAAGATAATAGATTTCCCTTTTCCATAAAAAGCCCCACACTGTGGAGGAGAAAATTTCAAAAAAAATAATAGATTTCTCTTTTCCAAAAAAAGCCCTACACTGTAGAAATTTTTTTTTTCAAAAAAAGAGATAATAGATTTTCCTTTTCCATGAAAAGCCTTACATTGCGAGACGTACGAAAGAAAAAGTCGAAAAACAAAAAAATATATGTATATATAAATTTCATTCCATTTCTTACAGTATTACGTGCGGAGTGTCACGTCCCAAAACAATAACGGCATGGCACACTTTCTATTTTTCTGCCTTCTTTACAAGTAAAAAACCAAAATATATATATATATAACAAAAACAGCAAAAAAAGAAAGTAACTCAAAAAGAGATCTTTGTTATGGGGCATTCCCCCCCTCCATGTATATGATCTATGGTATGTGCAGGAACAGGTCAAGGGTAGGGACCACGCTTCAAAGCACTGATCTCTACAAGAAGAGAGTCCTCGTGAGCATTTCGATCAGACATCCACCTACCATGCTAAAAGAAGAGACTCACTCGATCAGAAAGCAGCCTCGCTCCGCAATCCCAGACCTTTCTTTCTCCAAAGCCTCATCAAAGCCAGCCTCTACGAAAGAGACTCGATCCTAGTCCAAGAATCATTTTATATGGCTAAGGCCCGCCTCTATCACGCTCTACCAAATTGGGTTAGGTAGTAATTCCTCGATGCTACCATAAGAGAGAGACAACTCAACCAAGTCACATGTGCGCCGATTGGCGGGTCTCCCAGAGGGTGGCTATGCGGTCAAGATCACTAAGAGAAGCCCGAGAGAATATCAGAGAGCACAAAGGTGGCATTACAGTACACGGCACATGTTGGTCATATCCGGATTGACGAAGCACCCGAGATGGAAAATAGAATGTGCTACCTGTCAACCCCAGAAGCGTGATACCCTCACAATCCTGAGAGCGGACAATCAAAATGGTTCCATCCAACCAGGGAAGTTGCCAGATCAACACCGCATCTAATAGCCACGTGCTCAACTCCTCGGTGCTCCAATGAGGCAATCTCAAGCACCGGATCAGAAAGCCCCAAGCCACATCCCCTCTTATCAGGCACAATCTTGGCACAGGCCCCATGATAGCCAAATGCTCACCTAGCCAGATCTAAACAGGGAGCGGGCTCCCGCTGAGAATCCCAACCCGGCCCGAGGCCGAGGCATCCAAGCCCCGATACATCTCAGCCAGGACCAGGTGTACCAATGAACGACCTCCCTCCAATTCAATCATGACATCGTACAGCCCAAGGGAAAAGGTCTCACCCCCAGTAAAGAAGAGAACTTTCGACAGCAAATAAAGGGCAAAGGCCTTTACATTGAAGGGATCTCAAATAGGCAACTTTCGAAGACTCGAGTCGCCGAAAAGTTCTCTCAGGAATTTCACCGAACACCTGGTGGGCCCTCCGGAGAAACATTTCTCATACCCACTGTTGTCGCTCCAAGTGTGCCATAATTATGTGCATTATGAATCAAAAATTAAAGAATTAAAGAATGCTAGGTTATATGGATGTTAACTTATGAAAGGGATATCGGCACATTGGGGCTAACACTAGCCTGCAAGATCAGGGCCAATTGTAGCAAGTTTTAAAAGTAAGTATTTCAAGATCGTCCACAGGGAAGTTTGTCTAAACTGAGAGAAAAACCTCCAGATCTGTGCTACCAGATCTGGCTCTATAATTATCTAAAAAGAATAATAGATAAAAGAGAGTGTTGGATTGTGTCACATTTAACTATAAGCAAATAAAGAAAAGAACTAATTACATGATCCAGATCCGAGTTGGGGAGATGTTTAAAATAAGACAAATGCAGAAATAATAGCTTCATGTACTTTAGCCTCTGAATTTTAATGGAGAATCTGTAGTTCAACAGAGCAGATTCAATCTTCATCTGGCTACCAGCACAGATGTAAGAGAAATAAATCCGAATTAAGGAATAGGTTTAGACTTATGGCTGTGATCTGTCCACTTAAATGGTCACAGATCTGACAGCTAGCTGTGGCCTATTCTTTAGTTCGTAACATGAACATCATTGTAAATCTGTTTGAATTAGGTTACCAACGCTAATTCGCATGGATGATGAATTAAGGGAAGTTGGATGCGGATGAGTGAATCTAAAGAAGTCTAATGCACTAAGGTGAACATTGGAACCCTCGACATGACTCCAATGGAGAAGACACAAATTACAAAGAACCTTTTAAAATCCAACGTTACAATTACAGAGCACGGCTTTAGAGAGCCCTCGACTTTCGATCCGAGCTTCTCGAGAGCCCTCGATTCTGATCTTGAATCCAACTTGGAAGTACAAATCACTCACAATGGCTCTCAAAGGTAAACTACAAGAAGGGATTACGGGGGTTTATAAGCTATCCGACCGGAATGAGGGAAACAGAGATGAAAACTCTAAAATCTGGATACCCAAATTGGGCAAATGGTTCGATCTATTTATAGTTTTCCTAAGTCCACTTTCGGATGTGTATCAACCAATCGTAATTGGATAGATCTGTATCAACCAATAGGAGTCGAGCACCGTGATCCAGATCTGTTTCGCCAATCGAATCGCTTGATCTGGTTCATAATCAGAAACAGAGGCATCAATTCTGTTATGCATTTTGAAATTCTGTTTGAGCTTCTAGAAGTTCCCGCCAAGTAATTTCATCTTTGGGTGTTCACATGGGGTGGAATATGCCTTTGGTTCGTGCTCAGAATCTTCCGGAATGTCCTTGGGTTTTAAAACGCATTGGGCGATGCAAAGTTTCCTAAAATACCTTCTTGGACGAAATGAATCCTCGTAATGCCATTTCGCATAGTTTAAGGGCTTTTTCGCAAAGTAGTTTGGCTCCAGAAGCTCTCTTCGCAAAGAATTTTGGCTTCAGGAGATCTTTTTGCAAAGCATTTTGGCTTCAGGAGATCTTTTCGCAAAGCATTTTGGCTTCAGGAGATCTTTTCGCAAAGGACTTCTCTTCTTTTCGCAGAGTGTTTTCTTCTTTTCGCAAAGTTCAAAGTTCTTTGCGAATAGTAGAAGTTCTTTGCGAATTGAACTCTAGGCTCCCATTCTTCTTTGCGAATTGACTTTTAACTTGATTTTTTCTTTGCGAATGGCAGAAGTTCTTTGCGAATTGAGCTTTAGCTTCCATTCTTCTTCTTCAGGTCTTTTCTTGCTCTTTTAGGACCTTTTTAGCCATTGCTGAGGCTATTTCTTCACTCCCTCTTTGAGCTTGACATGCGTTGTCAGCTTTTTGATCATTTTAGGATGGTTTTCGGATTTGGACCTGTCTTTTTGGTTAGCTGCAATATGAACACTAAAGCACTTATTTAGTCCTCTCAAGGGTCTTTCAAGGCTCATGTTTAGGGGTGAAAAATGGTATTTTTCACTACTTAACACCCACCCTTTTTTAAACCGAGAACCGCGTGGACCGCCCTTGCATACCCCGGTTTGGGCACTACTTTGGCAAGGCCTCGATGCATCTTAAAGCTAGTAATAGAGGCCAGCTCTTCCAAGGTTGGGGTCAGCTCCTTGGACCCAAATCTAAAGACATGGGCCGTATGGTCCCACGACGCTAAAGCCGCCTATAGCAGGTTGGGCAACAGAGGAATAGCAAGGAGGGAGGAAAGGCGGGACAACCCGATGCAATCCAGAACAGCGAGCTCTCTCTCAGCCAAGCTATCATGCCATTTTTGTAAGAAATTGGGCCCCGGGCCCAAACAGGGAAGTATACTAGCCCCAGCCCCAGTATGAGAACTTGGGCCCCTTGTCGAAGGCGGGTCCATGGACGTACAAAGATGTTCTTTATGAAAATCAATCAATCTATGGCGATGGACCCCCTAGAAAAAATAGAAGGGAGGGAAAAGAAAAAGAAGGGCAAAAAAGGCCAAGACAGGGTGAAGGAACAGACAAGGGGGGCAAGGTTCGGGTTATAAGGAATCCGCTAAGCCCAGATTGTAGCAGGCGTATATATTATATACGCCTGGGCAAAAATTTAAACCATTTTGCCCGGCGTATATAATATATATGCCCGGCCTTTTGTTGCTGAACATTTGCCAGGCGTATATATTATATATGCCCAGGTAAAAGTGCAGGGAACTATGGCTTCCCACACATTGGTCCATTCTTGTCCCCAGAGGAGGAACGCATTTTGCTTAAGCCTACTTTTTCGTCTCAGGGCAGCCCACAGGCATGCATGCTCGCGCACCATGGGAAACCCCCGGATGACGCACTATCCGTAGGTTATATACCGAGAATCACCTGCAAGAGCAACCCCATCATTGGAGGGGTGCCGGATCGTTTCAGGCCAAAGAAAAGGAAACCAGCAAAGAAAAGAGATAATCAAATGGAACATTCACATAAAACATGAAAATTATAAAATCATCCAAAAAATATGTGTGTTGTTTTAATATTATTACATATCCCCTGAATAATCCAAAAGTCTAAATTGTTTCTTTGTGCCAAATTTTCAGAGAATGAACTAGTCCTGGGCAGCCCCCTTCGACTTCTTCCGGCGCCGGCTCGTGCTTTGGAAAGTACGAGTCTCCCCCACCCGAATCCACGCTTGAGAAATACGGCTGAGCAGAGAACGCGACTCCTTTTCACGAGCACGCTGCAGGAGCACACCAAAGGCCATCAGGTAGAGAAACAGGCAGAAAGTAAATAAGAAAATTATTAGGTTGGGTCAGTATTCACTTACCACCTTGGTCTCCCTAAGCCCAACAATGTTACGATAATATTCGGCTTGACTCATTGCCGACTCATAATCCTGGCCAGTAAGAAAAGGAGGTATCAGTCACACTGGCCATCACCATAATTCAAAGGGAAAGAGAGCAAAGCAACAAGGTAGAGATTAACCTAGGGATCAGTTAAGGAGGTGGGACATGGATAGCTTCAGCAGAGATACGTGCCTTCTCGGCCACATCGGCACACACGTGCGACAAGAAAGCATCGTCCAAACGCTTGAAAATCCCCTGGACCTCGACGGGCGAACTACCAGAAGCACCAGCACCAGATGGGTCAGAGGGTTCAGCACCTGAGGCCACACCAGAAGCACCAGCACCAGAAGGGTCGGAGGGTCCAGCACCTGTAGCATCATAAGGAGCAGCCGCCTCGTCCCCCTCATTTGAGTCGCCGCCCTGCTCAAACTGTAGAGAGAAACATTTTATTGTTTAAAATGGTAGGTCAATCAAAGTAATCACAAGGGGGCTGCTAAATAAAAAGAGAAAAGGGCATTACCTGAGATCGCGGTCCACCAAAAGCTATAAAGTTAGCACCAGGAATGAAACGGGGCAGCAGGAAATGATAGGGCAGAGAATCGTACCACATCTGATACCCCCTAGGCAAAAGAAGGTCGTTAATAGGAATCCCATGGTGAAGGAAGTGAGCAGTAAGCTCGTCAATAGAGCCTTCCGGAGCCAACACATCAGCTGGAGGAGCTTGGGGCACGGCAAAGAGAGGACGATACTGATGAACCACTCTCTCTCCTAAATAGTAGGCCCTAGTCCAGGACCCGTAGAGGAAGATAATGCAACGGTCCAACAAAAAATGAGAAGGACCCATTGAAGCCAAGTTCTAGAAGGGAGATTCTATGTAGGGGTCGAGGATGATCTGCAAAAGAAGAGAAAATAGAGGAAGGATACACACATTTGGTCAAAACCCATAGCACACAAGAGCTGTCAAATTTATAAAAAGGGAATTGTTATACCTGCTCTGGGATCAACAGGTCGAACTGAGAGCGCAGCCCTAGCTCCAAATGCTTCATACCTACGTCCCGACGGCGGCTCACATGCCAGTTACTCATGAGGGGAACGAGCAATTTTGATCAAGGTAGGCGACCCGGTTGGAAATGGAGATACCCCCATACCTGAGAAAGCAAGCAGATAAAAACAGGTTTTCCATAAAAGAAAAATTGGACAAACTAAAACCAAAGGATAAAATACCTCAATTGCAGGCCAGAAACGCACAATGGAGCTAGACTCCCCAAGAACGGCTCGCTTTAGGCTAGACATGAGCACCGCATAGCCAGTGCCGCCCCAATCGAACCGATGCACATTGTCCCAGTTCACCATGAAACTGAGAAGGGACAACGAGACCCGCTCTTCACTGGTATTTGAAAGAAGAGTTTTACCCAGGAGGAACAGCAGAGAAATACGGGCCAGCATATGTGCGCGTGCAGGCTCGAGTTAAATGGCCATGTTCATGAGGCTCAAAGCGATCAACCAGCGAGATAGCCGACCTCGAACCTCGAATATTCCCGAGGTTGGGTAGGCCCCTATCATCGAATCACCTCCTCCTTATCTCGTGTATGCGGTAGGTACCACAGCACCCTCCAATACGGACCCCAAAGAATCATAGACCAGTCACGGCAGAAGGCCAATGTCATGGTCTCGGAGCAAAAATGCTCTATCAAGGCCTTCAAATAGGCCGTATCGACCCTCACGGCGGGGCACGAAATGAAATTCCTAAAACCGGCATCGGTGAGCAGGTCCTTCACCGCTGGGGGAAGGTAAAGCACGAGACGTTGGAGGTCAAACCAGCCACCCCGGAACATGATGTGTGGAAGAGGCTGCAAGCAAAAGGGATCTATCAAATAGGAGCAAAGTAATATGATAAAAAAAAAAAAGAAGGGGAAGAAGAAAAAAAGAAAACAAGAGAGAAAAGGCTCATCTGTTTACCTGATCGGCAATCCCAAAGTTGGACATGTGGGTATGCTGACAGTAGAGGAGGACGGTACGGGCAGCCTCGCCTTGCATTTCATACCAAGGCTGGGAAGAGCGCTGAGACACGATGAACTGTTCCCCATGGGGACCGTAGGCCATCTCCGGCCCTTCTTACTGATCATGCCCTTCATCGCCGGACATCGTAAAAATATGAGACACATCGGCATATGAAAAGGGTGCCAACAAAAAAGGAAAAATGAAAATATGCACTAATCCAAAAAAATCTCCAAATAAAATGTGTGTGTGTGTGTACTAATCCATCAAACAAAAAAAAGAGAGGGGAGAAAACAAAAAAGGGGGGGGAATAAGACCAAAAAAAAAAGTGTACTAACCCATCAACAAAAAAAAATGTGTGTGCGTGCTAATCCGTCCAAAAAAAAGGGGGAGAGAATGCATAAAACCAAAAAAATGCACTAAACAAAAAAAATGATAAATAATATATATATGCACTAATCTAAAAAAAATAATAATAAAATGCACCAATCCATCAAATAAAATGCACTAATCCATCAAAAACAAAAAAGAAGAAATAAAATGAAATGAATGAATGATAAATAGAAAATAGGCCTAAGAAATCAAGCATTTCAAGAAAAAAAGAAGAGAGGAAAGAAAAGGAATATAGGCATCACATATGCTTAGAGAGAAATCAAAAAGCATTTCACCACAAAGAAGAAGAGCATCAAACAACAACAGTATCAAAATTCAAAGGAAAAAGGAGGGAAGGGTAATGATTACCTTCGATGGAAGAGGAAATAGGTTCAAAATCGGCGGAGGATAAACATCTTTTGATCCACACTCGCAACCCCCGGTAATAGAACTCAAGAAAAATCAAATGCCAAAACCCTAAGGGGCTGTCCCAGACTTGAGAAAGAAGGAGGGTGGAAGATGGAGTTTGAAAGAGGGGGGCCCCTTTTGTGGAGCTCGACGGTTTAAAAATCGCCAATTCGTCAGCGATGTAATATATACGCCATTTTTTCATTGCATTTTGGTCAGCGTATATATTATATATGCCGATAATGGCGATTTAAACTACCATTTTTCGACTTTGAGGCCCGACGGACCCCCTTGCATGCTATGGACCACGGCCCGGTCCCCCTTAGAAGCACGCGTACCGTCAAGCGATGGTGCACGCATCCCCAAATGGCCCTTCAAGCTCTCTTCGACTGGCCCAAAGGAACCATGCCACAATAAATGAATCTAGATCTGTAACCACCCACTAAGTGCTCCATAAAATCATAAGATCCAAACAAAAAAGGAGAAAAAAAAAAGAAGAAAGAGAATTGCTGAAAATGACATTAGTTCTCAAAAGAGCATCGCAATGACCATTTGCGCCACTCCGAGAACTGTGTTAAATCAATTCAGAAGGATCGGGTTCACCCGAAAGTTCTCGAACCCCGTCTTGCACAAGGACTCCCCATACCTAATCTGGCAGGCAAATAAACTTATCCATCACCGGTCACTCCTAGGAACATACACCTAGCCCCAGATCTTCCCTGACAGAAGTCGAGACCTGATCCGGCAGGCAAACCAAGGACCTATCACCAGGATGCGCATGTCCTTAAGGTATATCAACATGGCAAGGTGATTCACCTAAGGATACGTGTAGAAATAAAAGCAGTTTGAACCTGCTCGGAGTCTCGAACTGACATGAAAGAAGAAAAGAGAAAAAGAAAAAAAAGAGGAAATAACGATCTTTCGGTATGAAGTAAAAATCCTGAGTAGGTTGACCCCACCTTCCAAGCTTTCGCTCTAGTCATCCACCTTCGGATCTATGTTGACCAAGAGTGCCCCCGACTTCAGACCATTCAAAAAATCTATTGTTAGTTGAAACTGACATGTCAAAAGTGAAATTACAACTAACCGAACTATGTGCAAACATACAGACCGAAGGGCTCTTTCCCTTTTATTTCCTTTTACACTGGCTTAAAACCTGTATAGGCACGGTTTCCCTGTTGAATGTACACATTTGCGTCTGGGTATCTACAGGATGGTTGTTTGTCCTCGTAAATTATACCTTAGGGTCGAGGCTTCCATTCGCGCCTATTTGCTGCTTATCACCCCTGATGGGTGTCTGTCTGTGCATAGTTAGTAAGATGTAATATCATTAGGGACGGAGGCTAGAATTGACCATCTCTTTCGATGGATGTTTGGTTCTAGCCCAATCCTTTTTAGCTTTGTCTCGAGTTAAGGCACTCCGGTTCATGCAAATTAGGAGCACCTCACCACTGGAACATGCACATCCCCGAGGTGTACCTATCCCCGGCAAAGCGCACGCACTCTTAAAGCGTATCAACTGACGTTTGATCCACTTAAAGAGTTGTGAAAAAATAAAGTTTCCAGAGGTCCTTGAGCTTTGCTTAGAGACCTCGAAATAAAAGAAAATTCAGAAAAGAAAACATAAACAAAATTACTCTGAAAATGGGCATGCATTCCCAAGAAGTATTGCAACATCAACATTCGCTCCACTCATGCTAAAGCAATCTCGAGGTTGATTGGTTCGCCCAAAGGCTCCGAGCCTTACCTAGGTAAGGGCACCCATGGCCAATCCAGTGGAGCTGTCAATATCCCACAGGATTGGGCACAAGTTTGAAGGCCTTCGCTTTGTGTGCTTCACATCAATTCCGGAGCATAGATCGATTATCCCGTATCATGGAGCTGTCTGGTTCAGATTAATACTCAACATCACAAATTTATAATTTTCCTCAGAAAGTGGATGATATCCCGGCTAGCGGGCTTACACTTTCTGTGATCATTGCGGTGATGCCCAGTAATGTCGCAATGCGCTTGGGGACTGTTAGCTTTGAGGTACGGATGATATCCCGAAAAGAGAGGGCTTACGTACACTCACCATCACCATGAATGTTTGAGAATTGAGTTTAAGCATGCGGACCCATCAAACGTGCCTTGGACCTCTTCAGATGTCTCTTATCTTTTTCATCCGATCATTAGTGATTGAATGCCAAAGAGGGGCATCTGTAGACACCCAAATTCGGCCCAAGGCCCGATCAGTCTATACTCCGAGAGAGATGTACCCCTGTGCTTCCGATGGCACCCCTGAACCCTTGGAAATCTATATAGACCTTTAGGAATCTCCTAAAACCCATTAGAACCATTCTCCTAACCCTTAGAGATCACCCCTAAACCCTAGGATCCCTTCCCAAACTCAATTTAAACCCTTCTGAGCATTTGATGGGAGGAGAACTACAAATTTTTATATTGACCACTTTTGAGGATGAGCCACATACCTTTGGAAAGAGGACTTCTCCAGCTTTCCAACGAGCCAAAGATCACCCGATTTTGAGTTGTGGTTCAGAAGTTATGGCCGATTGAAGTTTCACATAAAATGACAAATTTTGCTCAGGCGTATGTATTATATACGCCCAGCCAATTTGGCCCCAGATTGGTCAGGCATGTATATTATATACACCTGGCATTTTTAGGCCAAATTTGGCCGGGCGTATATAATATATACGCCCAGCTTAGCTACAGTATCTGTCATGAAATGCTCGAATTTCCTCCATCTGGTTTGACCCTTTGACCATCCCCTTGGTTAAGGTGGGTGTCTTGAGGTTGGTTGTACCCTCTTTAAGCTTATTGACAACCCTTAAGTCACCCATGGTCTCACCCCATCATCCGCCATTAAAACCAGTTTCCCAAAACCCTAGGACCTTGAAAACCTAAAAAACCTTAGATGGGGGATTACCTAATTGCTAAACCAATTAGCTCTTAAGTAAGCCCCTAACCCATCCCTTCTCTATAAATAGAGAGGCTCCCCTCTTCCCAAAGGGTTGGTTGAAAAAAATTAAGGTTAAGAATTTTGAGCTGAAGAGAGAACCCTAATGAGAGAAAATGCACACATTTTTTCAAAATTCCAGCATGCCTAGTTCATCCATTTCAATCTATTTCCACCATTAGATCACTCTCTTTTAGCCAAAATCTATTCCCTAGATTCACTCTACACTTCCTACTTACCGAATCCTAGCTTTAAAGCCCATTTCCATACCATTTAAGCCATCGAAACCACGCCGAAGCGAAGGTCTTCCACGGTGCACCCCTCTCTTCCTCTACCTTCTTGGTGTCTCCTCCGTCCAAGGATTCAAGCTGTTACGCCGCCGAAATTTCGGTTTGGCTCAAAGCTTGATAGGACCGTATTGCCTTCGGGCAAGGGAAAACTGCACCCTTTTATTTTTATTTTTGGCCATAGATAGAGACCGCTACGTGCGGGTTGATCGGGTGCCTAAACCCTTCCCGATCGATAACCGAAGCCCCTACCCTAGAGCCTTTGGCAAAGACCGGTAAATCAGAGTCATATTTAGCACTTCGGTGCTCAAAATATCGATTTGAAGATTTTTTGGGTCACCAAAAGCTCCGGGTGGCAACTCTGCATTTCATTCGTAGCGAGCGCATTGCCGCGACGGGTTCGTGAGGATCCATGGTCGCACACCCGCCAATCGGCTAAGGCACTTTAAATGATAGAAAATTAAATAAATTAAAAGACAATGCTCCAGTAAGCCTGTCGATTGGCTAAGGCACTTAAAATGATAGAGAAATAAAGAAATTTAAAGACTATGCGTAAGTAGGCCCGCCAATCGGCTAAGGCTAGTAAATGACGTAAAAGTATAGGTAAGTAAAGTGACTTAATCGAAGGGGTGAGTGAAAAAAAAATAGTAAAAATAAAAATAAAAAAATAGCAATAAAATGTTAGGAAAATAAAAAAAAGGCCTAGTTCAAGGGAAAGCTCTACTAGCTACTTCCCAGCAGAGGCGCCATCTGTGCAACCGTGGGATTTGTGACGATCCCGTCGCGGCGATGCGCTCGCTTGCAAAAAATATAGAGTCATCACTCGGAGCTTTCGGTGTCCTGGGAAACCTAGTTCATTTTTATGAGCACCGAAGTACTAAAAATTTGACTCTGATTCCGGTCCACACCAAAGGCTCTTGGGTAGGGGTTCGATTATCGATCGGAAAGGTGTTAGGCACCCGATCAACCCACTTAAAGCGATCTCTATTAATGGCCAAAAATAAAATAAAGTAAAAAAAAGAAAATAGCTTCTTCTTGCCCAAAAGGGCTTAAAATCCTTTTTGTGCCCCTCCGTCCCTACCGAAATGTCGGCGGCGTAACAGCACAAATGGGAGGATGGAGAGAGCTAGAAAGAGATAGGAGAAGAAAGGAGAGAGCCGGAGCCCTCGGGCCCTTATAGCACCATAGGAGAGCCTTGTGTGGCTTGCTTTGATGAGCTCTTGAAGGCTTGTATGATGGAAAGAGGGGTTTTAACCTCTAAGGCTTGCTAGCTAGGAAGTAGAAAGGGAAGGTAAATGGGTAGCATATACCTAAGCTAAGGGATCTAAGGTGAAAAATATCACTCAAAGGAGGTTTTGAAATTTTAGATTTTATATGGGAAGCGTGCACCAAATGGAGAAAGATCATCTCACTTTAAACTCTTTCTTTCTTAGGCCAAAATTCTCAACCCTTAAACCAAGGGGTGGGGGACTCTATTTATAGGAAATGGGCGGATTAGGAGACCACTTAAGTGCTAATTTGGGTTAGCAATTAGGTAATCTCAAATCTAAGGTTCCCAAGATTTTGAGAGCCTAGAAAGGTGTGAAGGTGGTTCTAATGGTGGATGATGGGGTGAGGCTTTAAGTCACTTAAAGGGTTGCAAATAGGTAGTGAATGGGTGCAACAGAACTATCAAAACATACTCCAAAGGTCTAGGTGGTCAACAAGTCAAACCCTAATCATGAATTTTGGGGTAAAAGCCATGAGTTACTGTACAGTAAAATAGTTCTGTACAGTAGCCTGTAAGTTGGCTTCTCGAGGGGTGGGGTTATTTTTGAGGGAAAAAAGCCTGATACAACTAATAGTCGCACCAGGCAAATTCTGGGGGAAAATGGCTTGGCGCAACTATTAGTTGCACCAGGCAAAAATTCCTCCAAAATAGCATGATTTATAAATAGTCATAACGTTTGATATATAATTCTGATTGAGGTGATTTATGACTTGTTGGAAAGCTGGAGAAGTCCTCTTTCCAATTGTATATAATTCGGCTCCTAAAGAGGTCTGTATAAATTTTGGCACTCCTCTTTCCAACCACTACTTGAGAGGGTTTGACACTAGTCCAGGAAAGGGTTATAGTGGGTTTGGGAAGGTTAGAATTGATTCGTAAGGGTTCAGGAAGGTTCCTAATAGTTTATAAAGGTTTCTAAGGGTTTCATACATGCCATCAAAAGCTCAAAAGTGCACCTCTCTCGAAATGTGTTCTGATCGGACCTTGGGCTAAATTTGGGTGTCTACAGTACGTCCAGCCGTGTTTTGTAAGAATAATGGTTCATGTAATATTCTTTTGCCGAACTATCTAGGGTGATCGTAGTTACGACACTGATGGTTCGGGTTGGTTCTTTTGCCCATGCAGGAGCATGAGATTAGAATGATCTTTTGGGCAATTATTTTGGGGTTATATAGTAGAACTGGAGATTTGTTCTACTTTAGTTTGGTTTATGGTTTTACTATGATTGTGTGATTGTACCAAGTGTTTCGCATACTATTTGGGACATGGCCTTGAGAGTCTTGCGGATGGCACTAGTTTCGCGGTTCCAAAATCCGGGCTGTCACAAAATTATTTATGAGAATTTAGCTCTCCCTTCTCTTCTTCTATATTTTTTAGCTTCAGTAAGTATCCTTATTTTGGATATCTTCTTCCCATTTCTTTTCTAGTATAAATCCCATTTTTCTTTTCAAGTTTGAAAGCTTTTTTTGCTTTTCTTTTTTATGGAATCGTCTTTTTACGATTTCTTCTCTTTCTTTTATTTTCCCATATTTTCATCCAATTTTATTTCTTTTTCAATTGTTCCCTTTTCAATAGATCCTTTCTCTGTTAAGCACATACTCCTTTCACTCCCTCTTCTCCCCTTCTTTTACATTCTAAACTCTCAAAAATTGTAAGGGTCAAGGATAGAAAGCTTTGGGCAGTAGATATGGTTAAAGGTTTATAAATTTTTGGTACAAAGATATTTAGTTCTTAAGCTTCTAATATGGGTTCAAAGGGTAAAATATTTTGAAATTTTTGGCTTTTTGACTCTAATTTAACAAAAGATGGCCTTTGGTCATATTCACAATTTACCAATAATGATGTCTTATTGCTTTGATATATTTAATAGACAATTCTAAACAAATAAATCATCATATTTATTGAATATCTTGATTCCAAGTTCAGTATTATGAGTTTTCAAATAGTAGAGGAGTTCAAGGAAATTTTAGCATGAATAAAAACAGTCTCTCTTTCTCAAAATAAAAGAGGAAATAGGCTCTATAGCTCACTGGTTATATAATTTTAAAACTATAATAAAAAATAATTGCAGTTCAGATCAATTTTATAGTTTCAAACATTCATCTGATACAGTGTTCTAGAGATACTTTTACTTTGAATTGTAACTACTTTTATTTTGATTTTTTTTTTTGAACTACTACTATGATGGATTGCTAAGAATTTCGGATATTCATATTTTCCTATCATAATTCCCATATAATGATTAACTTTCTTAGTTTTAGAAAATTTTAAAAAAACTCTAAAGAAGAAAAAAAACTATACTAATATATTATATTTTCAAAATTGATATGTATCCCCTCCCCCCCAAACTTAAATAGGGCAATGTCCTTATTGTGTAAAATAGGGGACATACAAAAAATTTATTACCTTATTTCACTGCTAGGTTAGTAATTAGGTTTATAATCTCCAAAAAGAATCAAAAGTCTTCCCCCAAACTTTGGAGAAAAATACTACTAATTTTATAGAATCTAAAATTAGAAACAGCAAATATAATAAAAGAACTATTTATATATATGAACTATTTACAGAAATATGGAAAGAATACTAATTACATCGAAAGAAATTCCTAGGAAAAATCTAGACACACACTAAACTAAGACACTGGCAGCAACGTCCGTAAATCCATGCGTTCATTTTAGACTATAATATTATACAACAAGAAGAATCTTACGATCGATCGTGTGTTACCACGATTTAATTCGTAACATACTTGCTGGGAAGAAATTTTCTAACTAAAGCAAAATGAAAGAGTTAGTTTACATATTTTACAGGATTTTACTATGGATGAGTCAGTAGCTCGACGGTGCCCATGAGTATACTCAGGGTCTTCCAGTGATATAATGATCACTGACCCTACTTCGTCTGGAATAAAATATGCTAGGTTTGCATGTCCTTGTTTGAGAATTAAGAGGGGAGATATGAACAAAATATGTGCTCTCCTCTAAATTTTTTGGGTTTTTATAAAATGGTGACGGTGCGTCGAAATCATTAGAAAAGTGATCAATCATATAATTTATCATTTTATCACCCTTAACTTAGTGATGCTAGGCTTTAGTTTGCTATTAATGAGATACTGATATGCAGATATTAAAGCTAAACAGTAAAAGAGAGCCTAAGTGTTAATCTTTATCAAAATGAACTCAAAAAGTAGTAAAAAGACGATTGAGTGTTAAAGACGATTCGTCGCTACTGAAAGTTAAGAACTCGTATTTGACGATTTTCCGCTACTACCGAAGTAAGAAAGAAAGAGAAATAAGAAGTCGTAATTTACGATTCTTCAAAAGACGGTTCTTCAGAAAGCGACAA
The DNA here is from genome assembly GCA_021018995.1 of Chloranthus sessilifolius. Lineage (NCBI taxonomy): Eukaryota > Viridiplantae > Streptophyta > Magnoliopsida > Chloranthales > Chloranthaceae > Chloranthus > Chloranthus sessilifolius. The sequence continues at coordinate 72,149,556 of CM037592.1, read as the reverse complement.
AAGAATAAAGACGATACAAAAGAGAAAGGCAAGAAATCGTAATTAGAAAATCGTCCAGTATGGAAGCCACGAAAGAAGAGAAAATTGTGATTTATGATTTTCCAAAGAAGCAAGAAAAAGAAGAAACAATCGTAATTGACGATTGTGAAACTACTATCTATTGTTGTTGATCATATAAGTGAGAATTATCACTGCCATGTACTGAATTAAAAGATCTCTTGAATTAGAAGTTTGGTGAACCATGGATCTGAGAAGATTGATGAAGATAAGCTCTTAAAAAATCTCGATTGCTAAAATAAAGGAGAACAATCCATAAGTTTATCAACTTAAGCAAGGAAGAATAAAATTAGGAATTAGAATTATAATAGGATACTTTTATTTTTAGTAGTTTCCTTTATTAGAATTAGAAGTTTTTGTAAAACGACTCCTTATGACCTATAAATAAGAGAGCACGACATAGGAATAAGCATCGAAGAATTTTAGCATTAATTGACGACTGAGGTTGAATTTTCATTCGATCAGTAGTGTATACTAGTTAGAATAGATTAGATATCAGAGGTTTCTCAAGAGCAATTGACGACTGCAATTGAGTGCTGAAGATTAGTGTAGATATCTGTAGTTTCTTAGGAGAAATTGATGACTGCGGCTGAGGGTTGAAGGATATATTTTACTTTACTTTTTTGTTTAGATTTATTTGCTTTGTAAACATCTTCAAGTTTTAATTTGAATTGACGACTCAGGTTAGAATTTACAGATTAGTGTAAGGTTTTACTTTTCCATCTTCAGCTTTCTAAGGTTTGATTGATGCCCAGATTTTAGAAAATTGTTTATTAGATTAAATCTGTATTGATAGGATCTTAGACTTGATTGACGACCAATGCTAGAAAACTTGATATATGATGTAACGGTACTATTTAAAATTATAAATATCCAAAAGCTAAAGATTAAGAATGACGACCTTAATCTGAAGAAGGAGGATTATGATTTTATTTTATGTACTTTAGATTAGAAAACCATTCTTTTATTCATATTTTTCCAGTTGATTAAATCTTAAAGATAAATAGCAGTTTTTAAAATAGGGATTTGAATAGAAGATAGAAATAAAGAAATAAATAGATAATAAACTTCCTCGTGGGATCCATCCTATGCTATACTATAATTTTCATTGTGTGCTTGCAATAGGTTAAGACTTGAATTTAATATAAATAAAATACATAATAAGAAGAAAGTCAAGTTTTTGGCGTCGCTATCGGGGAAGCAGAATTTATCTAATTCTTTTAAGTTTTTATCTAATATTTTTATCCTTCTAGAAACTAATATTTATCTTTCTTTTTTTATATTTCTTTATATTTTTATTTTTCTTTGATCACTTATTAATCTTTTGCAGGATTATTCGGAGCAGTGAATTAAAAGTTCCAACTTCTGTCGGCCGCGGAATTTCGAAACTCAGATTTGTTTCTCTCCCTGCTTGCTAAAATAAAAAGTAGAAAATTTTGAAACCAAAACTAAATACAATAACTATTCTAATCAAGTGTCTTGTTATTAAAGAAATTTCGTCATGATGGATAATGGTCAGAACTTGCCTAGAACTATGAGGGAATATTATGCATTGACACAGCGTACACCTCCCTCGTGCATTCAAATGCCCCGTACCGCCGGTAATGGGCCTTTCGAAATCACACCCAATATACTCCAAATACTGCCTATCTTTCACGGGCTGATGGACGAAGACCCTTCATTACATCTAAATAATTTTGTAGAAATATGCAATATTATCAGGATCACGAATTTACTTGATACAAGCATCCATTTGAGGATGTTTTCATATTCTTTTCGAGATGAAGCAAAGTAGTGGATACACTCTTTGCCCCAGGAATCGATAGCTGATTGGGAGGAGTTGAAACATAAATTCCTTGTGGAATACTATCTCACATACCGAACAACTCAAATCCGATATCTGATCTTAATGTTTCAACAATTTTTTGATGATCCTCTTTGGGAGAGTTGGAATCGCCTCAACGGTCTTATGCATAAGTGTCCTCACCATAGGGTCACGAAAGGGCAAATAATTCTTACCTTCTATGAAGGACTTGACGATGCAACCCGCCATTTGATTGATGTGCCATGTGGTGGTATATTTTGTAATTTAACAGTAGTGGATGCTTGGGAACTCTTTGAGTCCCTTAGCAAGGAAACAGTGCAACACCATGCATCGAGTGAGATTGATTCAGAGCCTTTAACAAGTGTACTTCCTAAGCAATGAAGATTATATAAATTAAAGTCAATGACGAAAGCTCTTCCAAAACTAAAAATTTGGAAAACAAAGATTCAGTCTCTGATGGGTATAAAATCATACCCAACATCTGGACAAGGTGAAGCTTGTGGTCCTAACTATAGCCCAACTCATACAGCTCCAAAGTATCCCACTGCTCCTTTTTACCCCAGGGAAACCCAAGACCATACTGACGCTGAGGAATCCCTGCTGCAGATAGCTGACAGCTAGTTGCAGCATGGCGATATACAAACACAATTACTCCATAAACTCCGGGAATCCATTACACAGTTAGAAGCTCAGATTGAGTAACTAACCAATTGTGTTAACACAAGAGGGAGTAACTCTTTTTCCTCATGGCTAGTTGGCAACCTAGAAGACGCATATTTCTGGGAGGCACATCAACTCCCTCTATTTTTTAATTCCCTCTGGAACCCATAGCAAGCACGTGTAACATATGTGCATAAGCAGTATAGAAATGACCCCTCTACGATTTATAAAATAAATCATAAAGACTCTTTCTTTTGCTTTAATCACTTAAAAGTGTATGGATTTACGATCTAGGGTGATTCGTAGAGTCAAATCGTAGAGTACGATTTGAAGCGTCAATAAGTCTCACTTTTATCCTAAAGAATTGCAAACGACAATTCTAAGGAACAGGCAGCTCCAGTGATCGATCCCATCGATTACCTGGGGAGTAGAACCCATTAAAGTCATAAGAGAAACATACAAATTTTGAATTCAAGACTACCACTTCCCAACCACCCTAGCCTACGAACCTACACATTGACATTTACTTTAAAGTGACAGTTCAATACTTTCCCTATAAATTCATATCCATCCATAAATCATCTCATATCTTTCGTCTTTCATCTTTCATACCTAAAACCCAATGAAGAAAGAATGTAATCAGAGCGATTTTAGTAAACAACTTGATAGAATTCTTGCAATACATAGAGATGAACTCCTAGCTGCACAAAAGAGAGTAATAGATTTGAAGCAGCATAAATCTATCCGAGATGTTGAATCATCAACCGAAACTATCCTTGACCCTAAACCTAACCCAAATCCGAAACTATATACCAAGAACCCATCTTCCCCCACTTCCTAAACTTTACACCATTACAATCCACCCCGATTGCAAACTCCCATATGATGATGGTAGGTTGAGGCGTCCCTCACCACCCGTCTCCATTTCTTATATTCTGTCTCACTTGCGATACATTCCCTTCACAAGGGAGCAATATAGGCAAAAGGTGATGCGGAGAGGTGTTCACTCCCCACTCTTCAAAGGACGTCCACAATGGCATGTATATTTTTCCAAAAACAAAAAGAAATATGTGATGTGCTTTGTTCGGCGGGACTTGGAAGACAGAGGGTGTGGCCCTGCAAAGGAGTGAATTCCCTTTTGTTAGAAGGGATACGAGACTCTGATTAAAGGTAGTTAGAAGCCGAGGACCGATCTTTATCGAAGAGAAATCCTTCTCTCGGATGTTGCTACCAGTGTCTTAGTTAGTGTGTGTCTAGATTTTTTAGAAATTTCTTCTTGATGTAATTAGTTTTCTTTCCATATTTATGTAATTAGTTCATTTATATATGCAAAGTTTTTTTTACTGTCTTTCTTTTATTTTTTTTACTAACATCTAGCGTTGTCATTCTATAAATCGGAAGTATTTTTTTCTCCCAAGTTTGGGGGGAAGATTTTGATTCCTATTGCAAATTATAAACCTGGTCACTAACATAGCAGTAAAATAAGGTAATATTTGTCTGTATGTCTCCTGTTTTACACAATGAGGACATTGTCCTATTGATGTTTGGGGGGGATACATTATATATTAATATAGTAGTTTTGTCTTTTCTAATATTAGTTTTCTTTTTCTTTTTTCATAGAAATTTTCTAAAATTTTTAGTAAGAAAGTTAATCATTATATGTGAATTATGATAGAAAGATATGAAAATCCGAAAATTCTTAGCAATCCTTCATAGTAGTAGTTCAAAATCAAAATAAAAATAGTTACAATTCAAAGTAAAGCATCTCTAGAACACTATATCAAATGAATGTTTGAAACTATATGACTGATCTAAACTGCAATTATTTTAGATTATAATTTTAAAAATTATATAATCAGTGAGCTATAGAGCATATTTCCTCTTTTATTCTGAGAAGGAGAAACAATTTTTATTCATGCTGAATTTTCCTTGAACTTCTCTTCTATTTGTAATCTCATAATGCTAAAATTAGAATCAAGATATTTTATAAATATGATGATTTGTTTATTTAGAACTATCTATTAAGTATATCAAAGCAATAAGATATCCATATTAGTAAATCGTGAAAATGACCAAAGGCTATCTTTTGTTAAATCAGAGCCAAAAAGCTAAAAATCTCATAACATTTTACCCTTTGAACCCATATTAGAAGCCTGAAACTAAATTTCTTTATACTGAAATTATATAAACCTTTAACCATATGTACTGCCCAAAGCTTTTTATCATTGACCCTTACAATTTCTGAGAGTTTAAAATGTAAAAGAAGGGGAGAAGAGAGAGTGAAAGGAGTATATGCTTAACAGATAAAGGATATTTGCTAAAAAGGGTACAACTAAAAAAGAAATACAATTGTATGAAAATATGAGAAAAGAAAAGAACAAGAAGAAATTACAAAAAAAAGATGATTCCATGAAAAAGAGAAGCAAAAAGCTTCCAACCTGAAAACAAAATGGGATTTATAAAAGAAAAGAAATGGGAAGAAGATATCTAAAATAAGGATACTTACTGAAGATAAAAAATATAGAAGAAAAAGAGAAGAAAGAGCTAAAATCTCATAAATAATTTTGAATCCTCTTTACCTTTTTCTTGAAACCTTCTGAAAAACCTAAAGCCCCATTACAAGCCGAAGAAAAGACCTTTAAGATTTATGATTTGCAGAAATATAAGTCTAGTAGAGATATATGAAATAGATATTATGAATAAATAAAGAAATTATATGAACATAACTGATTATCCTTTCTATGAGATTTATCTGCTTGGTAATTATCTGATTTTTATTTTTTTTGCATATATTGTGGGAACCCAAAAGTTCGATTATTTTTTAAAGTATGTCAATAAGTGAGAGTTTGGATGAAAATATTTTCTAAAAATTGTAGTTTAGAAAAATCTTCACTGATATGCACACACTACACGCTATACCGAATTGAACTTATTGAGTTCTGATAGAGGATAATTACGATGATGGAAAGCTAAGGATGAAAGAGTTGAATATTTTTGAAAAATAATTAACATGTAATGATTGACTAAGTAATTAGTATATAAAAATTTATATTTTAAATTTTAGTTTTAAAAAATATTGAAAAACTCAAAAATATTTGAAAGTTTGTAGGTAACTTCACTAAAAACCTTCAGGAGACTACAACTCCTCCACTAGGGATCACCTAGGGGTTTAAAGGCTTGTTGCATTTGCTAAATACAATCGTGCTCCCTACGAAAATGACATTTAAATTCATAGTTTTAAATATTTTATATTTCCTTGTTTGCTAGGGACTAGCAAAACTTAAGTTTGGGGGTGTGATCAGTCACATAATTTACCATTTTATCACCCTTAACTTAGTGATGCTAGGCTTTAGTTTGCTACTAATGAGATAGTGATGTGTAGATGTTAAAGTTAAATAGTAAAAGAGAGCCTATGTGACAGCCCGGATTTTCCCAACCTGAATTTTTCTTGAGATAATTTTTTTTTGTTTTAAAACTAACCTAAACCAAATGAGAAAACCAGACCGTCAGATCACACTTCATAATCTGAATACAGAGAATACTTGGTACATCCACATATATACAGAAATCAAAGCAGATAATACATATGGCCTGAATAAAATCTTCAGTTCTAATATCCAACATGAGCAGTAAACTAAAACAAATCATCAGTGATGACTAACCATCACCTAACAGTGGCGTACAAAGCATGTATAATAGCACGAACGTACCAAGCCCGAGCTGCACTAAATCTACAATCCCTGAATTCTTACAAATCCTCAAGTCCTCAATCAACAAGTCCAGTGTCCTGATAGCGTTATACCTGTTACATATAGTCGGGGTGAGCTACATCTAAGCTCAGTAGAGGAAACTCAATATAAATCCACATCTTATCATAATGAAGTATAGATTAGATGACAAAATCCAAAACATGTTCATATCGAAATGGAAAAAATTTTCATATCAAACAGAAACTGATTTCAAAGGCATTTTCTTGTCCTTGCTTATTGAGTTACGTGCCTGATCTTTGATTTACTGGGTCTGAATCTCATTTACTTACATGTTTTATCTTGGTTTTACAAATTCGATTCCACCCTAGCAGCCCACAAGGTACTTATAATCCACCCATAGCGGTCCATAGATACCCATAATCCACCCATAGCGGTCCACAATTACCCATATCCGCCCATAGCGGTCCACTTAAATATTCTTGACTTATAGTTTGATTCATGAAGATTGCGGTCGAAGGCGTACATAGATGTCCAAGGGTGTACGTAAATCCCGCCAAAGCGGTCCAAGGGCGTATATAGATATGAAGATGTCCAAATGAGTACGTAAATCCCACCAAAGCGGTCCAAGGGCATACATAGATATGAAGATGCCCAAAGGAGTACGTAAATCCCGCCAAAGCGGTTCAAGGGCATACATAGATCCCGCCAAAGCGGTCCAAGAGTGTACATATTTACAAAGATTGCCAAGGGTGTACGTAAATCCTGCCAAAGCGTTCCAAAGGCGTACATTCACACAAGTTCAAAAGACTCAAAAGGTTCCAAATTCGAATTCATGTTCAAATTTCTAACTCAAAGTCCACAGTTCATATTTCATGGTTCAAAATTTCAACTCCGAAGATCATATTCAAGTTTAGTATCAAATTTTAGCGTCGAAGTTTTAAAATTTCAAATTTATGGTTCAAATTCATATTCAAGATTAGAATTCAAATTTCATGTTCAAAGATCATAAGCCGGATTTAAATTCATTTTTAGAATCAAATTATTTTAAATTCTAATTCAAAAATTGTCAAAGCATTCGATCATATCAAAGAACTATGAATCAAAGTTAAACATGTAAGTTTGTGTTGAAGTTCCCCTACCTTAACCCTTGAAGATACGCGGAGCCAAGCAAAGTCCAATCGATGGCCACCACCCTCAATCTATATCACAAGAACATAATGATTCATCAAGGATTAACTCTAATCATTAATACTTTAGACATATTTAAGTGTCTTCCCAAAATGAGGTGGAACAGACAAGTTTGCGCTAACTTAGAATTTAATATAAATTCCTCCTAGATTTTGACTATCAAAACTTTAGATTTACAAAATTATTAATTTATAAAAGTTGTAGATCTTATTTTTATTTTTCCAACGCCTCAAGAATTGCATCAATCGGAGTTCCGAGTAAAAGGTTATGCCCAAAATACTAAAGCAGTATCAGCAAGCTCAGTCAAATTCGACCAGTCGATTTTCAATTTCGACAAGTCGATTTTCAAATTCAACCAGTCAATTTCTCCATACCCCAAATTACACGTTCATTATTTTTCACAAATTGACCAGTCAATGCTAATTTCAATCGGTCAATTTTCCAAATCAATCGGTCGAATTTCCAAATCGACCGGTTGAAATAACTTCGATCGGTCAGTTTCGTATTTCAATAGAATCAAAATTTAACCCTACTTCACACTACATTTTGACCTTTAAAATGGTTTATTCACAAGTTTATCAATTCACAAAAGTTGTATATCTTTCTGTCATCTTTCCAACTCTATAAGAATTGTGACAATCAGAGATCGAACCAGAAAGTTACGGCCTAAACACTAATGTAGTGTCAGTGAGCTCAGACAAATTCGACCGGTCGGTTTTTGATAGATTTCACCCAAACTCGGGTTTGAGCTTCTCATACCCCTTTTCCTTTCAAGTCTCATCTTTCTTCTTCTAATTTCTCACCCATAAACATAAATCAAACACAAATCAAACTAACTCAACTTTTAGTCATAATTTAGCAAAATTTCCATACCTCAAATTGATCAATTTCTCGATCTACGAGCTCACGCCTAAGCTAGGGATTCGGAGTATTTTTTACGATCCTTCCATCGATTAGATCGAAATGAAGCCTATGATGAAGCTCCACTCTAACGCGCACTACTCTTCACTCTCCTTATTAAGTATATTGCGATCACAACTGTCGTCTCTCTACCGCCAACCCATACCCAAAATCTCTAAAAACTCTCGATGTCGAAACCTAACGGCTTCTCGCGGCACACACACTAACATGAGGTTACTACCTTAAAGCCCAACGGATCAATCTGAGTTTCGGGCGCCCACAGGCGATCTCTTCAAGCTCCTTCTCTCTTTCTCTCTCTAGAAACCCAAGAACCCTCAAAATTTCAAACGGTTGTAGCTTCTCAAAGAAGCTTTGCCTTTTTTATAACTTAAAGGGGCTAGTTCCCCTATGCAACACATTCTTCCCTTTTTGGGTGTTAGCCTTGTCTAAGGAACTAGACTCCACGTGAAGCAAATACACTTAAGCGAGCTATTAACTATTATAGAATTAATCTTTTTGTTCGGTGTGGGGCTTGTATACCCAAACTACTTATCAATCGGACTCGGTGTTAAGCCAATACACACAACCACGGTGTATAAACTTGGTCCTAAAAATCTCACACGAGCTCAAATAAACCTAAAACGATCCCGTTTGAAAATTTTGAACGGTGACGTGTTTCTTAATAGACATGCACCCAATTAGGACCTATAGTCGGCTCGAATAGTCCGCCCAATCAGTTGGCCCAACTAGTCAGCCAAATATAGTTGGCCCAATTAGTCAAATAAGTTGTTTAATCATTAATAAACTTTCATTCTCTCTCTAGAACCCAAAAATCATAAGAGATATAAATTCTCTTAGGCTTCATACACTTTTATTAAGTCTTTTGTTTCGGTGTTAGGCACATACACCGCAGCTAGGTGTATCAAAACTCATTCAAAGCTTCATGCATAACTTTAATCCTTCTAATTTTTACTTTACGAATGACATAATATGACTTATCAATTATTTTTATAGGGTCGGGTACGTGACTGATCAGACACGTACATCGAGATGCACTGTTCAAAGGTCAAAATTTTTGAGATGTTACAGCCTAAGTATTAATCTTTATCAAAATGAACTCAAAAAGCAGTAAAAAGACGATTAAGCATTAAAGATAATTCGCCACTGCTGAAAGTTAAGAAACTGTATTTGACGATTTTATCCTACTACTGAAGTAAGAAAGAAAGAGAAATAAGAAATCGTAATTTACAATTCTTCAAAAGATGATTCTTCAAAAAGCGACAAAAGAATAAAGATGATACAAAAGAGAAAGGCAAGGAATCATAATTAGAAAATCGTCCAGTATGAAACCCACGAAAGAAGAGAAAATCATGATTTATGATTTTCCAAAGCAGCAAGAAAAAGAAGAAACAATCGTAATTGAGGATTATGTAAAGCTTTCATGCTGCTATCTGTTGTTGTTTATCACTTGAGTGAGAATTATCACCGCCATGATAAATTAGAAGATCTCTTGAATTAGAAGTTTGGTGAACCACAGATCTGAGAATATTGATGAAGATAAGCTTTTAGAAAATCTCGGTTGGTAAAATAAAAGTGAACAATCCAGAAGCGTATCAACATAAGCAAGGAAGAATAAAATATGGAATTAGACTTATAATAGGATACTTCTATTTTTAGTAGTTGTAGACACCCAAATTTGACCCAAGGCCCGATCGAAACACAGTTCGAGAGAGGCACATTTTCGAGCTTTTGATGGCATGTATTGAACCCTTAGGAATCACCCCAAACCCTTAGGAATTTCCCTAGACCCCTTAGGAACCTACCCCGAATCTTCAGAAATGAATCTCGGCCCTTAGAACCCATTTTGAACCCTAAACCTAACCTTACCAGGCTATGGATAAAGAGTGGTATACTAGAACTAGATACGGCCCTCTACTATGATCAAATCTCATACCATTGAAGAGTAGAGGTCATCAGTTTTCCAACGGTCTAAGAATCACCCCAATCAGAGGTATACATCAAAAGATATGGCAGTTCGAACCTGAAGGGCAGAGAAGTAATTTCACATGGGCCCCTTAGGGACTTGGCGCAACTAATAGTTGTGCCAGGTCATTTCTCCCCAGAAATGGCCTAGCGCAACTAATAGTTGTGCCAGTTATAACTTTGCCTGGCGCAACTATTAGTTGCGCCAGGCCCATTCCCCCAGACTTTAAGCCTGGCGCAAGCGGGCTAACTTCCAAGCACTTTACATTACTGTTTTACTGTACATTTGCCTGGCACAACTAACAGTTACGCCAGGCATATGAACAGTAATTGTTAGAATTTACCCCAAAAATCGTGATTGGGGTTTGACTTGTTGACCACCTTGACCTTTGGGGTGTGTTTTGCTAGTTCTGTTACACTCTTTTGAAGCCTATTTTTACCCCTTTTAGTGGCTTAAGGCCTCACCCCATCATCCACCATTGGAGGACCTTCTCACACATTTCAAGGCTCTAAAAACCCTAGGAATCCTTAGATGTAAGATTACCTAATTGCTAAACTCATTTAGCTCTTAAGTGGCCTCCTAACCCACCCTTTTCCTATAAATAGAGCCCCGCACCCCTTGGTTTAGGGGTTGAGAATTTTGCTTAAGAGAGAAAGAGCTCCAAGTGAGAAGTTCTTCCTTCCTTTGGTGCACTATTTTCACCTAAAATCTAGAATTTAAAAACCCTTCCCAAGCTTGCTCTTACACCCAAAACCCTTAGCCTAGGTGTGTGCGATCCCCTAGCCTCTCTTCTCCATCTCCTAGCTAGTAGGCCCTAGTGGTTAGAACCCTTTTTCCCACCATTCAAGTCTCCAAAAGCTCATCAAAAGCAAGCCAAGCAAGGCTCCTCTATGGTGCTACAAGGGCCCAAGGGCTTCGGCTCTCCCCTTTCTTCTCCTATCTCTTTCTAGCTCCCTCCATCCTCCCATTTGTGTCATTACGCCGCCGACTTTTCTGTAGGAACGGAGGGACACAAATAGGATCCTAAGCCCTTTTGGGTAAGAGGAGGCTATTTTCTTTGCTTTTACTTTATTTTATTTTTGGCCACTAGTAAAGACCGCATTAAGCAGGTTGATCGGGTGCCTAACACCTTCCTGATCGATAACCGAAGCCCCTACCCAAGAGCCTTTGGTGTGGACCGGATTCAGAGTCATATTTTTAGCACTTCGTTGCTCATAAAAATGAACTAGGTATCCTGGGACACTGAAAGCTCCGGGTGGCGACTCTATATTTTTTTTCGTTAGAGAGCGCATCGTCACGACAGGATTGTCCCGATTCTCACGGTTGCACAGATGGCGACTCTATTGGGGATTAGCTTGTAAAGCTTCCCCTTGAACTTGGCCTTGGTTTTTTTATTTTTACTAACATGTTATTGCTATTTTTTTAGTTTATTTTTGCTGTTTTTTTACTCACCCCTCTGATTAAATCATTTTACTTACCCTTACTTTTCCGTCATTTACGAGCCTTAGCTGATTGGCGGGCCTACATGCGCATTGTCTTTTAAAATTCCTTACTTTTTCGTCATTTTAGTGCCTTAGCCGATTGGCGGGCCTACTTGAGCATTGCCTTTCAATTCCTTTAAATTTCGGTCTTTTAAAGTGCCTTAGTCGATTGGCAGGCCTACTTGCGCACTAATATCCCAACAGTGGACGCCGGCCCGTAGTGGCGGCACGGGATAATCACCCCCGGTCTTTGAACTAAAGAAAACTTCCAAAAAAAAAGAATAGCTTTGAAAAAAATTAAAATTGAACCAAGTTAGGGAGCTTAATTAATTTGTTTTGCGGGTTAGATTTTCAAAGGGGTTGAGATAGGCAAACACATAAACACCCGGGTCTTAGTATGGCGGCAGCCCCTAGTGGTGATGATCCAGAAAAGTCCCAGCCCACCTAGTATCTGAGAAGGCGCTTGCGCCGAAGGTATATCAGGTGGGTTCCTATTCTGAAGCTTAAAACCCTTGGGGAGCGCGTTAGCGAGTTATACCGGACTCAAACCCTTTAGGTGCGGTGAGGAGAGGATAGATCACCAAAAAATAGCTCAGTTCCCGAAAGCCTAGCTTCCATAAAAAACCAAAAAAGAGACACATTTCGGGTGTTGGTGGCTATTGTCAAACATTCTGGAGCAGCAGTTTTTGCCTAGCGCATGTATCAGTTGCGCCAGTGTAAAAATACTGGAATTTATAACTGGCGCAACTAATAGTTGCGCCAGCTTTAAAAACCAAGATTTTACCTCTTGACGCAACTAATAGTTGCGCCAGTGTAAAACCAATCCCCTGCAACCTGGGCGCAGGTATTAGTTGTGCCAGGTCTGTTTAACAGCACCTCAGCCCGAATTTGTGGCCTTCTTCACCTCCCGAGTCCCCCAATCAGTGTGCTTAGTACCTTGTTTAGGCCCCGCCATCTCCGACACCCAATACGCCCCCACCGGTCAAAAGAGGGCAACCTCTTTTTGGCTCATTTCGGGGGATCGGGTCATTTGCCTTGATTTCCGTGCCTTCAATAGATCGAAGGTTCTCCTTCGATTCTTCCAAAGTGCATCAAAACCGTCACCGCGGGTCTTGAATTAAGGTACGAGAGCCACTCGAAAAGGGAATTCCAAGGCCTCGGAACCATTATTTTTTTTTTTTTTTTAATTTCATAAAAATTAAATATATATATATAATCAAAACCCAAAAAATATATAGTTTGTGGTGCCGGCACAATGGCATCATCTTGCCCTCCGCCGTCCCGTAGGGGAAGAAGGAGGATTTTTGGACCTTATCCAAGGCACCCTTACCCGACCCGCTCCAAAAGAATGTTGTGGGTAGTGGACCCGGCTTACGCCGATCCCGACTCATCCCCGCCACATTCTCCAACCCACTCCCATCCGAGGGAAGTTTTTTCCACCATCCCCCTCACCCAACCCCCCTTTACCGTTATCGGCCCATTTGGCGCCTCCATTTTCCCAACCGATACCCCCCAAAATATTCAAAGTCCTACCCCTCATTCTCCATCCTTTGCCCAAGCCATGCCCATGCCAAGTCCAACTCATCTCCCATCCACATCCATACAAAACCCAAACCCATTTTCCCAATCCACATTCATGCCCCAATTCCCATCATCCCCCTATAGACCCGATCCACCCACATTCACATACACCACTTCCACCATATCCAACCCCTCGCAAAATCTCCCTTCCATCCGGGTCATGCCCGTTTTTACTAGGGCCATGCCCGACTTTCCTCATCTCCCTCATCATGCCCCCCATCATCCCAAGACATACCCAATACATTCCCTCATCCACCCCATACCCCCCCACCTACCGCGGCCATGCCCGATTATACCAGGGCCATGCCCAATTTTTCCGCCACCTCCATCCCATCTATACCCCATCATCCCTTGAACCCACCATCCACATCCCCTCCTCCGTCCATGACCATGATGGAGGAGATGTTCCAAGCTTACTCCTTATGGAAAGCTTCTCAAAACACCCCCTCTCCTCCACACCCCATGGACCCATCCCATACCCTAGCCAATCTCCATGCCTCACTCCCCCAGGACCCCCATAATCCACACCACTCAAACCCCCATTACCCACTTACCCCAAGGCCCATTGGCCCAAACCCCCTTTTCTCACATATCCCAGGGGCCCATGGCCCAATACCCCACCACCCAAACCTACCCAGGGCCCATGGCCCAAACCCATCAAGGGCCATTGGGCCAGACCCATCAAGGGCCATTGGGCCAAACCCACCAAGGGCCCATGGCCCATACCCATCAAGAGCTCATGGCCCAGGCCCATCAATTGGGCTAGACCCACCAAGGGCCCATGGCCCAGACCCTTCAAGGCCCATTGGGCCAAACCCCTCAAGGGCCCTTGGCCCATACCTACCCTGGCCCACTAGCTCACACCCACTAAGGGCCTGTGACCCAAACCTACCAAGGGTCCATGGCCCAAACCTATCAATGGCCTGTGGCCCAAAATGGCCAAGGGTTCATGGCCCAAACCCAAACCCCGCACTCGTACCTTCCACAATACCCCCAACATTTAACCCAACCCTCACAGCTGAGTCAAACCCATGCCATCCCCCAAACCCAATTTTCCCGTGGCCCCACACCCCAAGGCCATCTCCAAACCTTCTCCCATACCCAATGGCCCTATCAAGCCCCCCCTCAACACCAAATTTCCATCACCCAACAAACCTTTCCTCACCCCCAATGGGCTCACCTAACCCCTACTCATGTCAATCCCATCCAACCCATGCAACAACAACAGGAGAATCCCGCCCTCGCTGCACACTATGCCGACCAGCAGTATGAAGAGGACGAGATTAGGAATAGCGGGGCCTATGCTGGGACTTTGACCAGCCTCAACCCTCCTCCCATAATTGCCCATCCCCTGGTGGCCCAGAGTGAAGTCCAACTAACGGCAGAGAAAGCAACCCCTGTATCAAAAGAGTCAAAGCAGCTGAAAGAATAGTTGGATAAAATACAAAAGCAGCTGATGAAAATGGGTGGTGCTGAAATCCATGCCACTGACTTCATAGACTTATGTATGTTCGTTGAGGTCCCCCTGCCCCCCAAATTTAAAAAGCCAGCCTTCGACAAATATAATGGCAAGGGCAATCCTATTGTGCACCTAAAGTCTTACTGCAGGGACATGTACCAATACGGGGAGGACGAAAGACTACTAATAAAAGTCTTTCAAAAGAGTCTGACCGGGCCGACTTTAAGATGGTTCACATCATTAGAACCATCTATGATGAAAACGTGGAGGGACTTGACGCATATCTTTCAAGAACAATATGTCTACAATATAGGCATCGAGCCGCGTAAGTCTGACTTGGCCTATTTGAAGTAGAACCAGAACGAGACCTTCAGTGACTACTTAGGGCGATGGAGAGCACTGGCAGCTCAGGTTAGGAATAGAATACCTGATGATGAACAAATAGAGATGATTTCAAAGAACACTCTGTCAGTAATCTCAGGCCTTTTGGTATACCAACAGCAGTCCAGTTTTGCTGATTTGGTAAAAAATACTAACCGATGTGAGGATGCCATCAGAAAAGGCCGTCTAAATAAGAACGTGCCAAGTGGACCCAGTGGGGTTAGAAGATTTTCATAGCAGAGGAACGAGAAGAGAACAGGGGGCAATGTCCAGAACATAGTCAATACCAGGACCAATAATAATACTACCCTGTTTCAATTTCAGGCGGCCCCACCAGCACCTGTTAGGCTTGAGCAGACGCAAAGAATGGGGAATGGGCAAGGGATACAAATGAGCCCGGAACAGAGGAGAGCCCGCTACGACTGAGTCTTCACACCTTTGGGTCAATCTTTGAGTGTACTTTTACCCCTGTTAGTAGAAAAGGGATTAGTGGCTATCCACCAACCGCAGCCTCCTCCTCACCCGATCCCAAAGAACTATGACCCAAATATCCACTGCAATTTTCATCAGGGTCTGGGTCACCCTACTGATCGCTGCTTCCCATTGAAGCATGCCATCTAGGATTTGATTGATGCCGGGAAAATCATTCTCCCTGCACCTTCTCAGCATGCTAATATTCACCAAGTGCCACTACCCCCATATCCTACCGGAGGAACAGATCCCAGACCCACCATCGAAATGATAGAAGATGAGGAGTTTGAATTTTACCCATCCGATTATATCAATGATCGGGAGAATTATGTGGCACCATGGCCGAGGAATGATGAAGGAATGTTGGGGTAATTGAACCCCTAAATTTGTCTGAATATTTCCCCAACCCAACCCCACAATTTGAACCTTTGGATCTCCGGGCATACTTTCCGTCCACCACACCCGTCAATTATGTAAATATCAATGCATACCTACCATACACCACAACCCCCATCAATTACCCTATAAATCCCCATGCCCCCAATCCTACACCAGCACCCGCCAGTCATCAATGGCATGCGCCCGCCCCATTTCAACTACCACCATACACCACAAACCCCATCGATTACCCTTTAAGCCACCACGCCCCCAATCCAACACCCGCACCCATCAGTTATCAATGGCCTGCGCCCACTCCATCACCCCCAGTTCGACCACCGGCCAATTCCACCACCCCAGTCAATTACCTAACAGCCCATCAGACCCCCCATCTGCCGCCAGCACCCACCAGCTATCACTGGCCTACTTTTGCCTCCTTCCCTCCAATGCCACCACCCTCAAGCTTCACCTCCCCCATTTGGCCCAATCTTTCCACCCAACCCACTGCCACCGAGGTGAATCAAGTATTGCCCACACCTTCTGAGCCGACAGTACAAGTACCTCAAGAACCAGCAACCATACCTTTCCAGCTCTCGGGACCCACATATGATCCTCATAAGGTCCGGCTAAGCTATGAACAAACAGGTGTCAATGCCGACAGCAGCAACAGAGAAGGAGCAGTAGATTTTGTTACTAGATCTGGGAGGATATCAAAGCAGCCAGAAATACCAGCAACAGCACAGGCCCAACCCGAAGGAAAGAAAGATAGCGCGGTGAACCCCTTCGAGAAGATGAGTCGAGAACATATACTGGAGACTTAGCTGAGAAGAATGCCTGCCCATATCACTGTATAGGATATGTTGATGACGTCCCCACTCCATTTTCAAGCATTAATGGGGGCATTAAAAAATGCACATGTATCACTCCAAGTTAGCCCAGATGAAGTCGGCAAATAATTGGTCAAGTGATGACTCCAAATGCCATTTCTTTTTCTGATGCCGATTTACCTAAGGAAGGAGGTAGCCACTCAAAATCTTTGAATATAACCGTTGAGTTCGAAAATATGATTATCCCCTTGGTACTAATTGATAATGGGTCTGCATTGAATATATGCCCTTGAGAACAGCCACCAAGATCGGGGTTGATCCGTGCATGTTAAGGCCCACCAGAACCAGCGCTAGAGGGTTTGACAATACCAGGAGAGAAATAATGGGAGAAGTTGATCTTGAGTTGTTGATAGGGCCAATGACCTTTTCCATCTTGTTTTAAGTCATGGATATCAAATCCTCATTTAATCTGTTATTGGGGCGCCCATGGCTACATGAAGTCGGAGCCATACCTTCCACATTGCACCAGAAACTCAAATTTGTATCTGGGCATAAGATTATCACAATCATTAGAGAGGGCCACAGCGAGAAAGAAAAGGCCACCAATAGCATTGAAAAACCCAATGTGTTGGATGTACCACACACTGCTGAGGGCGTCGACCTCCACAGTTTTGAGTATGAGGTGTCAGCTATACTCTCAGAACCCATTGAGGGCATCATGTCTAAAATGGGAGGCAGTATGATAGCGGCAGTGGCAATGCTCCAAAAGTGGGGCTATCAGAAAGGAAGGGGTCTAGGACCCAAATTACAAGGCAGAAGAGAGCCTGTTGTGGCTAAGGGATAGAAAGTAAGATTCGGGCTAGGATACAAGCCCACAGAGCAAGAGGTCCGAGAGGCCAAAGAGAAAACCAGGGTCGTCGCAGCTGTAAAAGCTCAAGGAATCAACATAGAAGAGAAACCTCGCCCTAGGCTGCACATCAGGGATTCTTTTATCAGTGCAGGGTTCATAAAGATCGATCAAACTGGGGCAACCCATTTGACCCCACACAAACCCATAGCCCCAGTCCATCCCACCAATCCCCAGATCTCCCTTCCCAGCTTGGAGATAAATTTAGCCGCGTTGTCCCTTTTCGAGGAACAACGGTCGGTACCTGAACAAACCCCCCTATGGTAAATCACCACAAACCATGTTATCATTTGAGGACGTGATCTCAAACGAAATGGGGATCAATATGATGGAGGCTAACTCTAATGAGCCATATCAGTCAGCACCCTCCATCTCAACAGATAAAGAAGCGGCCCCTCAGGTACGCAACTGGGCATCTTCGCCCCAAACCCTGGAAGCGGGGAGTGGCCTAACATTTGGCACCTGTTTCCCAAGAAAAATAATCTATAAAAAGTGAGAGAAGCCCTTGGCGAACAATACCTTGTGTATATAGCAACCCACCTTGCCAAGGGCTCGTCTCCGAAGAAAACAAAAATCTCAAAAACATAGAGAAAACACAAAATCCTAAAAAATTTAAAAAAATTCAAAGTCCAAAAATATTGTTATTTAAAATTCCAGAAAATGTCCCATAAAAGGATGCCTTAATCAAAATACCCATCCCACGTGAAATCGACCCCTTCCCTGTAGAAATACAAGAAGAGGTAGGGATCATGAGTCTGGACGAGGATGTCCCCTTCGAGGAGTTCCCCAATGAGCTCCTTGACCAATTTGCCGACTTTGTGTATGGCCCTACCCCCATTGTCGAAGAGACCGAAGATGTCAATCTAGGAACTGAGAAGGTTCCCAGGATAACCAAAATCGGAACATCACTGTCTCCTGAGGAAAGAAAATGCATGATCGAGTTCCTTCGGTCATACCAAGACATTTTTGCCTGATCGTATGAGGACATGCCTGGTCTGGATTCTAATTTGTTCGAGCATGAGTTGCCCCTCTACCCTGATATGAAGCCAGTCAAGCAGAAGCTGAGACATCTCCAACCTGAATTGATGCTGAAAGTCAAAGATGAGGTCATCAAGCAGTATGACGCGAGGTTTCTCATGGTATTCAAATACCCGCAATGGCTAGCTAATATCGTACCTGTGCCGAAGAAGGATGGAAAGGTCCACGTGTATCGATTTCCGCAATTTAAATAGAGCGAGCCCAAAGGATGATTTCCCATTACCACACATCGACATCTTGGTTGATAACACAGCTAAGCACGGGATGCTTTCTTTTATGGATGGATTCTCAGGATACAATCAGATCAAAATGGTGGAGGTTGATCGCAAGAAGACAGCGTTCATTACCCCCTAGGGAACCTTTTGCTATCGAGTCATGCCATTCGAGCTGAAGAATGCTGGTGCAACATACCAGAGAGCTATGACTGCACTATTTCATGACATGATGCACCAAGAGATTGAAGTGTATGTCGATGACATGCTAGCGAAGTCACCGGAGCGAAGCGACCATCTGGTAAACCTTCAGAAGCTGTTTGAGAGGTTGAGAAAGCACAGGCTACGTCTGAACCCACAGAAGTGTGCTTTCGGTGTTATGTCTGGGAAACTATTGGGATTCATTGCCAACAGGAGGGGGATCGAGGTTGACCGAATCAAAGTCAAGCCATCACTGAAATGCCACCGCCGTCTATCGAGAAAGAGTTTAGAGGGTTTTTGGGTAGAATACAGTATATCAGTCGGTTCATTGCATAGCTAACTCTAATCTGCATGCCGATCTTCAAGTTACTAAGGAAGAATTCACCCGTTGAATGGAACGACGATTGTCAGGCAGCGTTCAAAAAAATCAAAAGTTACCTCCTTAATCCACCTGTTTTGGTACCACCTGAGCCAGGGAGACCACTCTTGATGTATCTCTCCACGATGAAAGTTTCGATGGGATGTGTTTTGGGGCAGCACGATGAAACGGGAAGAAGAGAGCAAGCCATTTACTATCTGAGCAAAAAGTTTACTGATTACGAGACGCGCTACTCTCATTTGGAGAAAGCATGCCTAGCTCTTGTATGGGCTACTCAACAGCTACGCCATTACTTACTATCCCAAGTTGTTCTACTCTTGGCCCGAATGGATCCATTAAAAACTTGTTCCAGAAGCCGGCCCTCATTGGGCGGATTGCACGATGGCAACTTTTATTATCTGAATTCAACATCACGTACGTCACTCAAAAGTCGATCAAGGGCCAGGTGCTTGCTGATCATCTTGCTGACAATCCTTTACCTGATTATGAGCCTTTGAGAACTGAGTTCCCCGATGAGGACATCCTGTTCATGACAGAAGACGATACAAAAGAAGTAGAAGAATCGTGGGTAATGCACTTTGATGGGGCAGCAAATGTCGATGGCCAAGGAGTTGGCGCCATCCTGATTTCACTAAAAGGATCCCATGTATCGGTCTCTATCAAGCTCAACTTCCCTTGCACTAACAACATGGCTGAGTACGAAGCTTGCGCCGCTGGTCTGCAGGCGGCTCTCGATCTGAATGTAACTCACCTCGGAATATTTGGCGATTCACAATTAATCATATGTCAGACAAATGGTGACTGGAAGATGAAAGACAAGAAACTGATCCCCTATCATGAATACCTCGAACATCTGATAGCTTGCTTCCAAGATGTGACTTTCTCATATGTCCCTCGGATAAGGAATCACTTTGCCGATGCATTAGCAACTTTGGCTTCAATGATTGAAATCCCCTATGGTGTTGAGATGAAGCCGATCATGATCGAGCAGAGCAATGAGCCGGCCTTCTGCCTCCAGATTGAGGAACCTACAAAGCCTGATGATGAGCCACCTTGGTTCTCAAATATCAAGAATTTTCTCGAGACCCTAACTTTCCCAGAGGGTACATCCAAGACAGACCGACGAACCATTCAACATTTAGCGGCAGATTATGTCATTTGCGGGGAATGCCTCTACAAGCAATCGTATAATAACATCTTACTTAGGTGCCTCACTGAAAGTAAAGCAGTCAATATTATGAAAGAAATCCATGAGGGAGTATGCGGAGCCCACGTCAGCAGTCACATGATCACTAAGAAAATCCTACGGCAGGGATACTTTTGGACCACCATAGAATCAGATTATTGCAAACATGTTCAAAAATGCTACAAGTGTAAAGAACACTCCAGTCTGATACACGCTCCTGCCATTGATCTTCACTGCATGACCACTCCTTGGCCATTTGCTACCTAGGGCCTTGATGTTGTCGGAATGATTAATCCAAAAGCATCAAACAGACATCGATTCATCCTCATCGCCATTGAATACTTCACCAAGTGGGTAGAAGCGCCGTCATATGCCAACATCACGGCCAGTCACGTTGAGAAGTTTATCGTGTGCCGATTTGGAGTACCCAAAGATATCATCACGGACAACGGCATAAACTTTGCAAATAAGCGCATCCAAGACTTCTGCGAGCAATACAAGATCAAGCACCATCGCTCATCCCCTTATCGGCCTCAAACTAATAGAGTCGTGGAAGCCGCGAACAAGACAATCGTCCGCATCCTAGAGAAAATGGTCGCCACTTATCGAGATTGGAGCGAAATGTTGCCATTTACTTTGTGGACCTACAGAATGTCGATCCGTACCACTACAGGGCAACACCATTCTCTCTTGTGTATGGAATCGAGGTCGTCCTCCCAGTGGAGGTTTAAGTACCCTCACTCCGAATCCTCATAGAATCAGGCTTACCCGAAGCTGAGAGAGAGATCCCGCTTTGAACAATTAAACTTATTGGACGAGAAGTGACTCCTAGCCTTGTGTCACACTCAAGTTTACCAGGGGCGAATCACACGCGCTTACAATAAACGCGTCCGCGGTCGAGATCTAAAGGTAGGAGACACTGTGCTGAAGAAGATCTTCCCATCCCTCCACGCCGATCCATGGGGAAAATTCAAGCCAAACTCGGAAGGACCATACATCATTCGAGAAGTGCTATCGGGGTACGCCATCCACCTCACCACCATGGACGGAGATCATCTTCCTGAGCCCATCAATGTTGGATATGTCCGACAATTCTATTCTTAGTCCATCACGTCAAGGTAAGTGTTGGTGAAATAGATACATGACTGCTTAAGAACCACCCAAAAGAGGCCATCATTTCAAGTACAGTGGACCAAAAGCATCCCTAAAAATGATGATATCCTTTGCTACCCCATTTGAGCCTGGGCCTTTCTTTCAATAAACTCCGTCCCTTAAAAAAATATATACGTGCACATATACCAAAAAAAAGGGGAGAGAAAAGATGCATGTGTGTAAAGTTATTATCAAATCCAAAAAATCGAAAAAGCAAAACCTCAAAAAGAGATTGCCTGAAATGGGGCAAAAAGAATAACAAAATATGTGTATAGAAGAATCATGGGGCATGTACAGTAAGATCCCCAAGGAAGAAAATATGTTGAGAAAACTGAAGTCGTATCAAAGAAACTCTTTTTAGCTGAGCATACCTTCAAATCCTAACCTAACCCATGCCAAAGCTACACCCTAAAGGAAGCCCTCTTTGTAGGTTCGCAAGCAGTCATAATATTTATTAAGTAAACATGAGTCGAGTCGTGAGACGACACCAGAACCCCATCTAGCCGGCTATGACGGAATCGACGTCTATGTCGTGGCTGTTGAAAAAAGGAAAAAAAAATAAAATAATAATAAATAAATAAAAATACAAGCTCAAAGCAAGATGGAAGTAGTGAAAACCTGAAAGGGCATTACGGGTAAAAACAACGAGTTTGTGCGGACCAGGTGAAAACCCGAAAAGGCGCTTGGGCTAAGAAAGCTGAACCCATGGACGTGGTGAAAACCTGAAAGGGCGCCACGGGTAAGAGAGGGAGATAAATAAAGAAAAATTGAAAAGAAAAAAAAAAAAGAGAGAAAAGTTTGGACTGATAGAAAATATTGATGTTTGAGGAGCCCCCTTGGTTACTCCCCCTGATCCCTTTTTGGGGGCCGCTCATGCTAGTTCAAATCAGGTCCCGACCAGAATTGTCTTTGTGAAACCCACACCGTCAAACGTATGACCCAAGGCAAGGAGAAAGGTTTGACTCAATCTAAAAGGATTAATATTTTGGCCTTGGTAAAATCTGGAAACCCACCCAGGTCCGACTCCAAAGAAAGGGCTCGACCATGCTCAAAAGTGAACCCAGGGTTTCCCAAAGTATCACCCAATGATTAAGGCACCAAATATATATATATATATATAATAATAAATAATATATATAAACCAAAAATAGATCTCTATAGATGTATATAATGGCCTTTTGCATCACTTACACCACATCCCAAAAAATAGTCGGTGTGATGACTAACGTGTTTTCCTTTTTACAAGTATAAAGCAAAAACAACAAAAACATAGAGAAAATATGTATACCAAAAAATGTGTGTATCTGTAAAGGGGTTTTCTACGCCCCTTTTCTGTGTATATGATCTGTGCAAAAAAAATTTGTGTGCAGGAAGGAGTTAACGGCCCAGCTCGCGCTTCAAAGCGCTAATCTCAGCATAAAGGTCATCCTCTTGAACATTCCTCTCAGTCAGCCAATGTCCATGCAGGCTCTTGAACCTCTTCCGAGAAGAGTCGACGGCTCTAAAAGCAACACTCAGTGATCCCTTCAAATGGAGAACCTCGCTCTCTGCTGTGTATGCTCTAACCCTCTCGCATGCCAAAAGTTCTTGCAGGACCCTCTTCTCATCCACCAATAGCTCGATACGGGCTCGGAGTGCCGTCTCTTTCTTTGGCCAGGGGCCTCCAGTATCAATGATCTCTGACAAATCCGGGCCATCTGCGGCAGGCCGCTCAGTCAACAGCCAGGCCTCGTACTCAGGAGAAGTCCTAACCAAGTCTCCCTGCTCAAAATCACACATCAGTGTCGACTGACACGTCTCCCAAAGAGCAGCAATCCGATCTATGTCCCCAGAGGATCCCCTAGAAAAGATCAAATCACATAAAGGGGGTCTGGCCTCACAAAGCACCTGCTGAGGGTAGCCGAACTGACGCAACACTCGAAATGGAAAGTAAAAAGTGCTACCCATCAATCCTAGGAGAGTGACGCCCTCGTGATCTCTACTACGAATTATCGGGAATGTTCGGTCCAGCCATGGGAGCCTCCATGTCAGCTCGGCATCGATCAACTAAAGTTTCAGAGCTAACATATCACCCTGGGGGAGCAGGTGGTATCGACCCAGAAAACATTGGACCACCTCGCCTCGAGCAATGTAAAAGCGGGGCACGGGCTCCAAAATAGCAAAATGTTCACCCAACCAAACCTGAAGCAAAGGGGCATCCCCGAAGGCCCTCCACCTTACCCAAAGCAAAGGAATCAAGGCATCGATACAGCTCAGCAAGCACTAAATACATCATGGATCGGCCCGCCTCCAGCTCTGCCAAAATATCACAAACTGCCAATGAGAAGCTCTCCCCCTCGGTGAAGAAAAGGATTTCAGAGATGAGGCCAAGTGCTAGGGCTTTCACGTTAAAAACATTCCTAACTGGCAATTTTAGGAGGCTTTCATCACCGAAAAGTTCTTTGAGGAATTTTAGTGAACACCTTGTGGGCCCCCCAATGAGACTTTTCTCATACTCGGATTTCTTCAAACCGAGAGTAAGGTGAACGGATTTGGAATAACCTCGCCGCAGCATGAATCTTGCAAGGCCCTTGTGAAGCTTCAGTCCATACAGATTAGATAGCTCCTCAAGGGTTGGAGTTAGCTCCCGCTTCCCAAAACAAAATATGTGGATATTCACATCCCAAAATGAAGCTGCGGCATGAAGAAGTTCCCACCGAAGGGGGACCTCTAGGAAGGAAGGCGAGATAGCCCAAGGCGCTCCAAGTCGGAGAGCTCACTCTCATTCAAGCTCCCAAACCAGGCCATTAAAATTTTGGGCCCCAAACCCAACAATGGGGGCAAATTGACTCCGGGCCCTCTGCGTAAGGGAGGGTGGAAAGCGGGTCCATGAACATACAAGGGTCTTTTGGGGAGATAAGAATCGATGTATGATGATGGACCCACCTTGAAAAAGCAAGGGCAAAAAGAACCAATCAAAGAGACCAAGTGAAAACAACAATAGCTAACTTTTAGGCTGACTCGTGTATATAAGGACCCATTGCCCCCCAGGTTAAACCTGGCGCAACTAATAGTTGCGCCAGTGCATTTCGGCCCTCTGTCTTGCCTGGCATAACTAATAGTTGCGCCAGCACAAATTCACCCCTTTTCTTGCCTACCGCAACTATTAGTTGCGCCAGCACAAATCAACCGAGTTTTGACCTGGCGCAACTAATAGTTGCGCCACACTCTGAGCTCCCCCTCCTCAGCCATTTCGGGACCTAACTTGGGGGACTTACACCCCTTTTATTTGTTTGCTTCACACACCCTGTTCATTTAACAACTAATCATTTGTTCTGTTTATTTATATACAGGACCGATCCTACATCAAGGCATGCAACCCAAGGGGGTCACTTTCCAAAGACATTTTGGGCCAACACATCCTACAGAGAAACGGATTTGATACCAAATAAAATTCCAAAATACTAAGTTTTCCACAAAGAAACTAATAGCCTATTCCTGGTTGGCGCCCTTCGATTTCTTGCAATGGTGAGAAGATCCCTGATAGGTTCGCATGTCCCCCACCCTAGACCACGCCTGCGAGATCCTGCTGAGCAAGGAGTGCGATTCCTTAGCACAAGCATGCTGCAAAGCACAAACCAAAGTCAGGAGTCAGAATCAGTTAAAGGTCAAATGATGATAAAATGAATAAAGAGGGATAGAACAGCAAGGCACTCACCGCCTCGACCTCCCTAAGTTTCGCCAGGTGACGATGGTATGCCACATACTCCATGGCCGAGTTGAATTCCTAGATTCAGAACAAAGCAATATCAAAGGTCAAGAAGACCCTAAAGGCGTGTACAGAAAGAAACCGAAATGAAAAGAGATTGGGCCATCAAAGGACTTACCCCTGGGACCACCTCAGGAGGAGGAACGTGAGCCGCTTCAGCAGAGAATCATCCCTGTCTATCCACATCAGCGCAGAGGCTTGAAAGGAAGCTATCATCAAGGCACTAGAAGGTCCCATAGACTACGGGGGGATCACCAACAGAGATACCAGCATGAGAAGTCCTCGACGGACCAGCACCCGACGAGCTCTCACCCGAGGGACCCGCACCAGAAGGACCTGCACCAGAGGGATCCACCCCCGACATATCAGCCGCACTAGGTTCGCCTTCACCATCTGAATCATCCCCTGGGGTGAACTGTGAACAAGATAAAGATCCACTTAGAGGGGGGCAAAAGCCAAATAAAAGCAGAAAGGGATCTAACCCAAGCCAGGACAAATTACCTGACCAAGCGGCCGCCAAATGCCAGAAAATTGGCACTGGGAACAAAGCACGGCAGAATGAACCGATGGGGCAAGCACCTGTACCAAAGGTGATAGTCCCAGGGCACGTGAAGGGCATGAATAGGGAGCCCGTTATTGAAGAAGGCCATTGTGAGCTCCTCGATACTGCCAACAGGATACCAGACATCCGGTAGAGGGTCCACAGGTATGGCATAATAGCCCTAAAACTGATGCACCACTCGCTCTCTCAAATAATAAAATTTGGCCCATGCTCCGTAAAAGAACACGACGCGGTGATTATTGAATAAGCGGGAGGCACCTATAGCTGCTCGGTCCCAGAAGGGGGATGCAAGGTACGGATCAGGGAGGATCTGCTCAAATCAAAAAAGAGAGAAACCAAGCAAACAACACCTCAGTCAAAGAAAATTCCCAAGCTAAAAAAGAACAGAGGTTGAGAAAAGAGGAGAGTTGTTACCTGCTCGGGGACCATCAAATCAAGTTGGGACAGTAGGCCCATTTCCAGGTGCTTTAGGCCCACGTCACGGCGTCGGGGGCCTGATGCCAGTTGCTGAGAAGAGGATAGGTGAGCACCTTCGAGAAAAGGAGCGGGCGCCCAAGGTGGAAGTGGTGGTATCCCCATACCTAAAGAGACAACACATGAAGGCAGGTCAATGACACATAAAAGTCATGCAAAAAAATGTGTGTGAGTTGACGAGGGCAAAGAAATGCAGAAGTACCTCCAGGGTGGCCCAAAAACCAACAGCAGACTTCGAGTCCCCGGTCGTAACTCGAGACAAATTATACATCAACCACACATACCCTGCTCCTCCCCAGTCATGCCTAGGGACGTCACCCCAATTATCCATCACGCTCAATAGGGCCAAGCTGACTCGGCCCCCGCTGGCATTTGTGAAGAGGGTCTTGCCCAGCAGGAGTAGGAGCGTGATGAGAGCTAAGACGATCGCCCGCTCTTGTGTGATGTACAGCACCCTATCTGGCTGACCCAAGTCCACCAACTCATCAGCGGGAAAAAGGCAGGTCAGCCAGGACATCTTGACCTCTATGCCATGGGTCTGCCCACGAGGAGGATAAGCCCCAATCAGTCGGATAATGTCCTCCCGGCTCAATACCGCCAGATCAGATATCGGTATCCCCCCAATCTTGATACCGGTAATCATGGCCCAATCGACGGACGTCAACATCATCTCGACGTACGGCATGTGGAATGTCATGGTCTCAGGGCGAAACCTCTCAATCAGGGCCTTCAAATAAGCAGCATCGGCTCTCATAGCGATATAGGACAGGAACTCCGCAAAGCCCACCTGCTCTAGCAGGACCTTCACTACGGGGGGGACATAGAGGTAGAACTCATGGAAGTCGAGCCACCCCCCGCGGAACACAATATTGGGCAGGTCCTGCACCCAAAGAAAATGCACATTAGATCAAAGAAGCAAAAAAGGAGAGAGTGCATAATGGAAATAAATTAAACCTTTCGCTTACCTTGCCCACTATCCCAAAGTTTGAAATGTGAGTATGCTGCTGGTGAAGGAGGCCAACCCGGGCGGCCTCACCCTGCATCTCGAGCCACGGGCCCACTCTCCGTTCCACCCAGGCAAACTCCTCCCCCCGCGAGCCACGAATGATCTCGGGTCCCTCCTCGGAGCCCTCCTCGGGAATGTGCTCATCACCGCCTGACATACTGGGGCAACAAGGCAATCACATCAGGTCAGGTCAATGAAAAAAGAACTATGATATACTATGCGTCAAGGAGAGGTAAGAATGCTCACCATTTTCCCGTTTATTTTCAGAAATAAAGATACACATGCAACAACAAAAAAAACTTTCTAAAAAAAAAAAAAATCATCATCAAAAATCAAAATCAAAATGCAAAAAAAAATCTCTCTTCCCTTCTCTAAAAAAAAGGGGGGGGGAGAGTGGTCAATAAAAATAAAACGAATTTCCCTTTTCCATGTTTAAAAATAATAAAGCGAGTCAAAGTAAAATAGATCATTGATGTCGTTTCCTTAAAAATATAAAAAAAGGGGGGGGGGGGGGGGGGGGGGTCCTTCTCTAATGCTTTACAAAAAAAAACAACACAAAAAAAAAAAAAAACCTTATTCTTCAAAAAAATTAAAAACCCAACAAAAAAAAAACTCCTCTTTTATGTTTATAAAAAAAATATATATGCAAAAAAAAAGAGAAAAACAAAATAACAAAAAAAAACAACAACAACAAAAAAATAAAAGTTCTTATACTTCAAAAAATCAAAACCAAAAAAAAAAAAAAAAAAAAAAAAAAAATCCTTTTACTTTACAAAAAAAAAAACAACAATGAAACAAAACAACAACAAAAAGTCCTTATGCTTAAAAAAAAATCAATCAAATCCAAAAAAAACCTCTTTTATGTTTACAAAAAAAAAAAGAGCAAAACAAACGAAGAGTCCTTTCTTTATGTTCCAAAAAAAACCCTTCTTTCAAAAAAACAAAGAGTCCTTCCTTTTATGCCCATAAAATAAAGAAAACCAACAAAAAATGCATCCATTCCTTAACAAAAACAAACAAAAACAAAATATATATATATATATAATAACAAACAAAACTTATAGGCACCGATAAATCCATAAAATAACAAAAAAAATAGGGCATTGATCATAAGAAATCATCCACACACCATTAATAAATACATCCGCAACCAAAAATAAACCATTATGCAAATAATACAAGATCACAATCATATTTGCAAGAAAAAGTGAGAAAAACCAAGAAAAAAAAAGAAGAGTTTTAATGGTTACCTTTTGAAAGAAAGGGGTCTTTGATCTAGCGTGAGCTCGCGATCGATCCACAAGCAAAAGCAACGGCAATGGGGCACGCGTAGAGGCAATGTAAAGGAACCTTAGGAGGAGGGCGGTTTTCGGTTTCAAAGAGGAAGAGAGGGGGAAAAAATTTGAAATAATGCCCCAAAGCCCGAGTTCGGGCTGTTTAAACCCCCCCAGCCAAACCTGGCGCAACTAATAGTTGCGCCAGGCAAATATTTGCCCTCCTTTTGCTTGGAACAACTATTAGTTGCGCCAGGCTATTTTAAAGCCCATAGTGGCCTGGCGCAACTAATAGTTGCGCTAGGCACTTAGGCCGGGTTCCGGGCCTGGTACGGGCCAGATGGGAAAACCTTTTATTGTTTGATCTGTCACTCTCGACAGATGCACGCGCTCCCGAGGCGGCATTTCGGTCATCCTTCGACTTGCCAAGGAAGCCGTGCTAAAATAAAGATAGACCGAGGTCGATAAGTACCTCGATCCTACACAGAAATGAAAAATCCCCACAGAGAAGCCAGAAGTATTCATAAAAAAAAATTCACATAATAGCTTGAAAATTCCAAAAAATTCACATAGAATAATAGCTTAAAAATTCCAAAAAATTCACATAAAATAATAGCTTGAAAATTCCAAAAAATTCACATAAAATAATAGCTTCAAAATTCCAAAAAAATCACATAAAATGACAGTCAAAAAATTCAAAAAAATCTCATAAAATGATGAAAAAATCAAAAACAGGTTTGCATTCCCCACAGCGACGCACATGTGTGTTCTAATGTGGTAAAGTGTCGATATTTTATCAGCAACACCACCGTGCTATAATAATGTCCTAAGTCTAAGGCACGCCTTGGATTTGGATCCTTCTTCAAGGAAGGAGCAACGGTGTCAGTCCCGGTCAAACAATCAATGTTTCGATCAAGTCAACTCCACTACTAAATCTTTTGAGTCAAACACTCTGTCTTTAGATTCATGTGAACTTAAGTGTCTTAAGCTTCAGATTCTCCATTGGAAAAGGTCAATCGTTGGTTGAGACCAACCTGTTGAGGATGAGATTACATATCAATCAAACTATGTGCAAACCATGCATTTAGATGGGTTCGTTTCCCTTTTATTTTCTGCAGGCTTAAAACTTGTATGGGCAGCAGTATCCCTATAAAGTGTATGCCATGCATCTGGGTATCCGTATGATGGTCGTTTGTTCCCATAAATTGTACCCGGGCAGGTTCGGGTCGGGGCTTCCATCGCTTTTGTTGCTTATTGCCCCCGATGGGTGCATGATTATGCATAGTTAATTGATGTCTATGATCATTGTCGGCGGAAGCCAAGATTGGATGCCTCCTTCTGGGAGGTGCCCAATGTTTGGCTGGATCTGTTAAAGGAAGTCAAAATTGGATACTCTAGGTCATGTGGATCTGAGGCATGCTTTAAGAAAAATGGCACGTACTCTCAAAAAATGTTGTGACATCTATTCACTTCGCTCAGGCAGTCATGCTAAATAAATTTCGGGGTCGATGGGATCACCCAAAAATCTCGAGCCCTGCTTTCAGCAGGGGCACCCACGAATAATCCAATTAGGTCATCAAATACCTTATAGGATTGGACACAAAATAAGGAGCCTTGTGTACATTTACTTCGCGCCTATCTTGGAATATGGGTTGATCACCCTTCTTACTTACGAAGTTGTTACATTCAGAATGAATCTCGAACATCAATCACCTTCACAACATCTCGAGAAGCGGACATTTTTTTCGACTAACGGGCTTTCGTAACTCGAGAGGCGAACGTTTTTCCTAGCTATTGGGCTTTCTCAACTCATTCCACCCCGGTTATGCCTAGTATTGTCGCTAAGCGCTTAGGAACCGGCTACCTCGAGAAACGAATGATTGGCCTGGCACCCCAGGGCTTTCATTTTCTCACCATGTTACTCACCTGATGTTTGAAGTTCGTTCTGAATACAGCGGACCTATCAGTAATGCCTTGGGCCTCTTCGGATGTCTCTTTTCTTTGGCATATGATCATTAGTGATCGGATACCAAAGAGGGGCATCTGTAGACACCCAAATTTGGCCCAAGGCCCGATCGAAACACAGTTCGAGAGAAGCGCATTTTTGAGCTTTTGATGGCATGTATGGAACCCTTAGGAATCACCCCAAACCCTTAGGAATCGCCCTAAAAATCAATCTCGACCCTTAGAACCCATTTTGAACCCTAAACCTAACCTTACCAGGCTATGGATAAAGAGTGGTACACCAAAATTGGCTATGGCTATCTACTATGATCGAATCTCATACCATTGAAGAGTAGAGGTCATCAGCTTTCCAACAATCCAAGAATCGCCCCAATCAGAGGTATACATCAAAAGATATGGCAGTCCGA
This sequence comes from Chloranthus sessilifolius, assembly GCA_021018995.1. Taxonomy (NCBI): domain Eukaryota; kingdom Viridiplantae; phylum Streptophyta; class Magnoliopsida; order Chloranthales; family Chloranthaceae; genus Chloranthus; species Chloranthus sessilifolius. The sequence continues at coordinate 72,118,143 of CM037592.1, read as the reverse complement.
ACTCGAAGGGCAGAGAAGTAATTTCACATGGGCCCCTTAGGGACTTGGCGCAACTAATAGTTACGCCAGGTCATTTCTCCCCAGAAGTGGCCTGGCGCAACTAATAGTTGTGCCAGTTATAACTTTATCTGGCGCAACTAATTCCCCTAGACTTTAAGCCTGGCGCAACTAATAGTTGCGCCAAGTTTAAAGGTGGCCCCCAACCCCGCGGGCTAACTTCCAGGCACTGTACATTACTGTTTTACTGTACATTTACCTGGCGCAACTAATAGTTGCGTCAGGCATATGAACAGTAATTATTCAAATTTACCCCAAAAATTATGATTGGGGTTTGACTTGTGGACCACCTTGACCTTTGGGGTATTTTTTGTTAGTTATGTTGCACCCCTTTGAAGCCTATTTGCACCCCTTTTAGTGGCTTAAGGCCTCACCCCATCATCCACCATTGGAGAACCTTCTCACACATTTTAAGGCTCTAAAAACCCTAGGAATCCTTAGATGTGAGATTACCTAATTGCTAAACTCATTTAGCTCTTAAGTGGCCTCCTAACCCACCCTTTTCCTATAAATAGAGCCCCCCACCCCTTGGTTTAGGGGTTGAGAATTTTGCTTAAGAGAGAAAGAGCACCAAGTGAGAAGTTCTTCCTTCCTTTGGTGTACTATTTTCACCTAAAATCCAGAATTCAAAAACCCTTCTCAAGCTTGCTCTTACACCCAAAACCCTTAGCCTAGGTGTGCGCTATCCCCTAGCCTCTCTTCTCCATCTCCTAGCTAGTAGGCCCTAGTGGTTAGAACCCTTTTTCCCACCATTCAAGCCTCCAAAAGCTCATCAAAAGCAAGCCAAACAAGGCTCCTCTACGGTGCTACAAGGGCCCGAGGGCTCCGGCTCTCCCCTTTCTTCTCCTATCTCTTTCTAGCTCCCTCCATCCTCCCATTTGTGCCGTTACGCCGCCGACTCTTTGGTAGGAACGGAGGGGCACAAATAGGATCCTAAGCCCTTTTGGGCAAAAGGAGGCTATTTTCTTTGCTTCTACTTCATTTTATTTTTGGCCACTAGTAAAGACCGCATTAAGCAGGTTGATCGGGTGCCTAACACCTTCCCGATCGATAACCGAAGCCCCTACCCAAGAGCCTTTGGTGTGGACCGGATTCAGAGTCATATTTTTAGCACTTTGGTGCTCATAAAAATAAACTAGGTATCCCGGGACACCGAAAGCTCTGGGTGTCGACTCTATAATTTTTTTCGTTAGAGAGCGCATCGTCGCGACAGGATCGTCCCGATTCCCACCGTTGCACAGTAGTTTCTTTTATGAGAATTAGAAGTCTTTTTAAACCGACTCCTTATGATCTATAAATAAGAGAGCACGACATAGGAATAAGCATCGAAGAATTTCAACATCAATTGACGACTGAGGTTAGATTTTCTTTCGATCAGTAGTGTATACTAGTTATAATAGATTAGATATCAAAGGTTTCTCAAGAGCAATTGACAACTGCAATTGAGTGTTGAAGATTAGTATAGATATTTGTAGTTTCTCAGGAGCGATTGACGACTGTGGCTGAGGGGTGAAGGATATATTTTACTTTACTTTTAAATTTAGATTTATATGCTTTGTAAACATCTTCAAGTTTTAATTTGAATTGACAACTCAGGTTAGAATTTGCAGATTAGTGTAACGATTTTACTTTTCCATCTTCAGTTTTCTAAGGTTTAATTGGCGCCCAGATTTTAGAAAATTGTTGATTAGATTAAATCTGTATTGATAGGATCTTAGACTTGATTGACGACCAATGCTAGAAAACTTGATATATGGTGTAACAGTACTATTTAAATTTATAAATATCCGAAAGCTAAAGATTAAAATTTACGACCTTAATCTGAAGAAGGAGGATCAAGATTTTTTTTTATGCACTTTAGATTAGAAAACCATTCTTTTATTCATATTTCTCTAGTAGATTAGGTCTTAAAGATAAATAGCAGTTTTTAAAATAGGGATTTGAATAGAAGATAGAAATAAAGAAATAAATAGATAATAAACTTCCTCATGGGATCGATCCTATGCTAGTACTATAATTTCCATTGTGCGCTTGCAATAGGTTAAGACTTGAATTTAATATAAATAAAATACATAATAAGAAGCAAGTAAAAAAGGGAAACCTCAATATATACGTGTTACCGGACTCAATTCGCTAGAATGCATACACCCATTCCCAGTCTATCATCTTTGGGTATAGTGGGGCGACAGGGCAATTAAACACTCAAAATATTTATAGATTTGGAATAAGTGTGGTGCATAAACTAAAAAAAATATAATAATAATTATATCTATATATTATTTATTTATATATATATATATATAATTTTTATTGGCATTTTGCCAAAAATAGCAAATTTCATAAATATGCCAAAATAAAAATACGTAATAAAAAAAGTATTCTAAAAAAATCTGGCCCAAATCGGGTCCCGAATCACCTCCTAAACACTAAAGGAAATATTATCAAAAAAAGAAAGAAAGAACTAAAAAAGAGGGATTTTGTAACAGTTCCCAGATTGTTACACTACTTGGTATAGATACAGGTCAGGTCAGGCATGTACCTACCACGGGACATAAAAGATTATACACACAACTGTTATTCGCCTCTCGATATAGAGAACTATAGCTGACGTATATGGAGCTATGCCAGCCCATACACTTCCAAATTTTAAACCGCTCTACACATAAAATAATACCCTACCATATATAAATGGTGTATGTGCAGTACACTAAAACCATTGTTGCTTTGGCTTATAGATGACTATAAGCCTATTTTTGCTTTTAGGTATATACCACATACTAGATGGTATTGACTTGACAAAGGATAGCAGTCCCTAACAGCTTACACTTCGAAATGTGTAATGAACTAATATCCAAATGCGTCTTATTTCATCTTATCTACTGATAGAGTAAATACGAAGTGCATGTTTTACATTAGATACCAACCTCTAGTAGCTTATAAGCTGCTTTGCATTGCATTTTGACTACACGACTGTGTGAGTCATTATGCGCTCTCATGCACGAAAGTGGATTTAAACCACTATAAAATTCCACCAAAGAGCCTTTGTCTTCCCACTTCAAGTTTTGAAGGCAAACCTAGCAACCCAACCCTAAAAACAAAAACAAACAATAGTAAATTGTCATAATACCATCACAGCAGAAATCTGTAAACTAGTTCAAACTCACTTCCGATTCACCTATTTCAAACCTTGGAGTCAAAGCAACGCTCGGCAGATGATTATTGGTCTCGGAGAGTTTCGTTCTTACGCGCACGTCGCAAGTTCAACACCGACACTCGTTCAAAGTCGTCATAACCAAATTCACAAAAAGTTACGTCACCACCCAAAGAATTAGTTTTAATCAAACTTATCGGTTTGCGGTGTTGATTATAATAGATCAAATCGGCAGCACAAAGAAAGATAATATATCATGACCAAACTCGTCACCTTGTACACTCCGGATCTTTCATGCCAGATTCAAAGTGAAATACGTCCTAGGTCTGTAGCTATATATATATATATATATATATATATATATATATTTATATTTATATTTATATTTGGCCAAGGGCCACCAAACCAATGAGACACAAACAGTAAGAAGGGAGAGGAAAGCACCACGGCAAGCACTGTCAGCAGGCTTGCCGCGGCAACCTCACAAGGTTGCCGACAAGGGGTGCTCTTTAGTTACATTGTCATGCAACCCCTAGGGCTTAGGGCCTTATGGTATGTGTGAATTGAATTGTCGAGGTTACTTGGGAGTGTATGACGGGTCTAAGGAAACCTAGTTCCCTAATTGATATATTAAATCCATGCATGCATAGGAACTTGTAGGTGCAACTTGGTGCACATGACAAGAACATTCTGATAGCTATTTAAATGGATACACAAATACAAGTATAACCAGTAATATACAATCCCAAGATTTCGGTAGGGAATTTATCTTCCTACTTTATATATTGATTTTCATATTTGCACCCTATTATGTATATCAAATGCATGCGTGTACAAATAATAGAAGCTATTATGTGGAATGCATGCTTTTTGCATGACTCTACGACAAGTAGTTTAACATAATGATCAGTTAGATATATAGTGAATGCACTGATGATACTAGGTAAAAGTATTTGGTTTATGCTAGGTTCCCTGATGAATAGTTATAAAGATGCAGCATTGGATTCCACATAAGAAGCATGTATAACCACGTTAAATTTCAATCATGTAGGACCATGAAAATTTTGATCATGTATATGCTAGTTGAATTCACTATAAACAGGTTGAGCATGCAAGTTCAGTTATATTAGTTAATTTGCATCATATTGCATTATTCATATCCTGCTATTCTTGATGTCCTTTACACGTCATTACTTAGCTTTGAGTCTTTGAGTCAAGTGATCCCGCTAACTCGAGAGCTTGATTTTCTTGGTCCAAGTGATCCCGCTAACTCGGGAGCTTACTTTGTCTCGGTCCAAGTGATCCCGCTAACTCAGGAGCTTGACAAGTGATCCCGCTAACTCGGGAGCTTACTTTGTTTCGGTCCAAGTGATCTCGCTAACTCAGGAGCTTGACAGGTGATCCCGCTAACTCGGGAGCTTGATGCTTTTATTCTTACACATATTTATGTACATCTGATAAACTTACTTTGTTTCAGCATGATTCCTTGTTCCACATGATTTTTTGTTTCTGTTGCACCAAGAAGTTTTGATCTTTATTCAGCATGTTAGCATTGATCACTTCGGAGCACGCGAGTGACCCCCTACTTACTAGCCGGACGAGGAGGAAGAGGAGGACGACGAGGAAGAATTGTCTGAAGAATTCTTTCCCAAATAAGTTTGAGAAAGAGAGAGAGAGAGAGAGATGTCTTTTGATAACTTGTATAAACAATGTATGATATTTTATTCTGAGATGTATAAGTTTTCTTTCCATTATTTAGATAACGGGTGGCCGTCATCGATGGAAAGCTATACATCGTATTTGTTAGCCTTATTTATAGCCTTGTTTATAGAGTTTGATAGTTTCCTGCTTAGATGAGTAAATATCAGTTTGTTTTGCCATATTATTACATGTCAGAGTGAGTACATTACTTTCACATTTGCAATACTTTGTACAATCTAAAACACCCTTATATGATAGGATCATGTTAGGTGATCCGATGACGCGACCTTTCCTATATACAATAAAGGGAAATGTCGAGTTGTCACAGATTTGCAAGGGTAATCAGTAGATTTTTGGATCTATAAAAATTCTACCAAGGTAGTCATGACATGCGTGTCGGAAAGAGCTTTCCGAATTGGGTCATTCACGCGATTCCGACACCCGTAGCCAAAGTTATGGCCAAAATACTGGCACGCGCCCAAAACTGCCCCAATTAGAAAATATCACGATTTCCTGTCAAATTATTATTATTTTTAAATGTTTTTGTTTTATTTTATTTTTATTTTAGAAGGCAAGGAGAAACAAATATGAGCCTCTAGTTTCTGTGGCTGGTAGAAGTGTTGAATTCTGATTCGCTACTTTGAATAAACCTGCAAAAGCTTAAGAAGTGATCAAAGAAAATTAAAAATATAAAGAAATATAAAAAGAGAAAGATAAATATCAATTTCTAAAAGAATAAAAATATTAGATAAAATTATAAATAAAGATAAATTTTGCTTCCCTGGCAGCGGTGCCAAAAACTTGACTTGTGGATTATGATGTATTATATTTATGTTAAATTCAAGTCTTCACCTATTACAAGCGCACAATGGAAATTATAATACTAGCATAGGATCGCTCCCACAAGGAAGTTTGTTTATCAGTTTATTTCTTATTTCTATCTTTTATTTAAATCCTTATTTTAAAAACTTCTATTTATCTTTAAGATCTAATCTACTGGAGAAATATGAATAAAAGAATAGTTTTTTAAATGTGCATAAAATAATCTAAATCCTCATTCTTTTGATTAAGGTCATCAATCTTATTCTTCAGCTATCGGATATTTATGAATTAAATAGTACCGTTATACTATATTTCTAGTTTGCTAGCATTAATCGTCAATCAAGTCTAAGATTCTATCAATACAGATTTAATCTAATCAACAATTTCCTAAAATTTGGACGTCAATCAAACCTTAGAAAAGTGAAGAGGAAAAATAAAAACCGTTACACCAACCTACAAATTCTAATCATCAATTCAAATTAAAACTTAAAAATGTTTACAAAGCAAAGAAAATTTAAACTAAAAGGCAAAGTAAAATATATCTTTCACCCCTCAGCCACAGTCGTCAATTATTCCTGAGAAACTACAGATATCTACACTAATCTTCATGACTCAATTGCAGTCATCAATTACTCTTGAGAAACCTCTGATATCTAATCTATTTTAACTATTTTATACTACTTTGATCAGAAGAAAATCCAACCTTAGGCATCAATTGATGCTAAAATTCTTCAATGCTCATTCCTACACCGGGCTCTCTTATTTATAGATCATAAGGAGTCAGTTTATAAAGATCTAATTCTATTAAAAGAAACTACTAAAGATAAAAGTATCCTAATATAACTCTAATTCCTAATTTTATTCTTCCTTGCTTCCTTTAGTTGATGCGCTTCTAGCGTGTTCTCTAATTTTCAGCAGCAAAGTCCTTTAGAGTTTATTCTTCCCCAATCTTCTCAGATCCGTGGCTCAACCAACTTCTAATTCTAGAGATCTTCTAATTCAGTACATGCTGGTGATAATTCTCACTCACGTGATCAGTTACAGTAGATAGCAGCTGGAAAGCTTTTATAATCGCAATCGTAAATTATGATTGTCTCTTCTTTTTCTCGCTTCTTTAGAAAATCGTAAATCACGATTTTTTACTTTTTCATAGCTTTCATATTGGATAATTTTCTATAACGAACGATCGCTTTTTCTTCTGTATCGTCTTCACTCTTTTGTTGCTTTCTGAAGAATCGTCTTTACGATTTCATATTTCTTTCTTTCTTCTTTTCACTTCAGCAGTAGCACAAAATCATTAATTACGATTTTTCTGTTTTCTTCTATTGGCGAATCATCTTTAACACTCAATCGTCATTCTTACTGCCTTTTGAGTTTATTTTGACAAAGATTAACACTTAGACTAATTTTACTATTTATCATTAATATCTGCACATCAGTAACTTAATAGTAGCAAACTAAAGCCTAACATTACTAAGTTAAGGGTGATAAAGTGATAAATTATGTGACTGATCAGTACGCCGAAAGCATTCGGATATGATAACTTCGGTACGTAGGGTACTTTGGTCACAGAGTTAGGCACACTGTCATTATTATTTTTTTGGATTTCATTTTCTATTGTTTTTAATTTTTTTGGTGGGAAACTTCCTCAATAATTTCAAACTCTCTATCCTTGGTATCAAGGACGACTACTGATGTAGGCATATCTACCTTGTGGTCAATAGTCTTCCCACTTTTTAAAGTCTGAACAGCTTGGATGTGTTCTGCAAGAATTGATGTCTCTCCCACAGAAACTTGTCCTCCTAAGTTACTCAAAGTTCGTGACTGTAACTGCTTACTCTCTTCATCACTTGCGTAGCTAGCTGCCCAACCTGGTCTTTCAGCTTCGTAATAGACTGTGTATGTGAATGTAAAACTTGAGAGAGTTGAGCGAGCTGCGACAAATCCTTGGAATGTTGATGCGACTCTTGCTACAAATCCCGAAGGATCTGAACAACTGTGGCATCGGATCCGCTACTCTAAGGCCTATACTGCTGATCATTGGGTTGATTTCTTCTCATGGGTGGGATATATGTTGAAAATTCTAGGCTAGAGGATATCGTGGTTGCACAACAGATGGTCCTTATTGTGACAGCCCGATTTTTCCCGATTCCACAAAAACTTATACAATATTTTTTTTTCTTCCTTACATCATGAACTCAAGGAAAATCAGAGCATCGGGTCTCACATATCACGATCCGAATACAGAATTTACTTGGTATGCCAACAAAGGTAGAGTCAAAGCAAAAATACAGCAACAATAAAGGTTCTTCTATACGTAAAAACTGAATAAAAAGGACCCACAAGAAAACCACTAGTGATGGCCGACCATCACCTAAACAGTGGCTTCAAAAACATATCTACATAATAAATCTTAATACAGTAATAAATCCTCAGACATACCAAGTCCATAATCCAAAAGACCTCAAAACATCCATTATACAAACCCAAAACATACCCATATCCAAACCTCACCTCAGGTAAAATTTCCCAAATGGGAGATCCGAATCCTTCTCCGCAGTGGAATCCTGATCTACACCTCTACCTGTGACGTATAGTCGAGGGATGAGCTACATCATAGCTCAATAGGAAAAATAACTGAAAATATAAAGCTATCATACTCACACATGTTTCATGACATAAATTAAGCAAGATCTCATAAGCAGAAAAACAGTTTGAAAACATTTACATTTCCAAAATAAACATGAACTGAATGCACATATATCACATCTTACCTTTTACTTAGCTTGTTCTCATATCACACCAAGACTTGTGTCACAAACTTAAATCAATAACTTAAATAATCCCCGAGCAATATAGCATCGAGCCCCGATGGAATACCCTCCATCGTCATTCAATTAAACTATGTTTCAACTAAATACAAGCTCAAGTCTCATTCACCGAGGCTACTTGGCAGACCCATTAACCTCTTGGTAATTGCATCTCATATCTGTACGGATATCCCGCCGTACCGGTCACGGATATCCTGCCGCGTCAATCACGGGTATCCCGCCATGTCAGTGGGGTATTCTCCCAACCTCAAATCAACTGTGCAAAATACATGTAGTTATTCACCATGAAGTTGTGCTAAATATAATAATTTAAAGTTTTGTTCAAGTCTTGTCTACATCATTTTACATCACCTAGATATTCACATCAAAAGAAATACATCCCTGGGATGTCATATATTCATATGCTTACTAGTTTCTTCCTTAGTGTACACACACCTTAAATTCACATGTTTTGGCTAAATTTTGGAAACTCGCATCAAAACACATTTGATTTCACATGCTTAATCTTAAATAGAATTTACACATCACATACACATGTTTGTAACACACACACATATCACTATACACATGTTATTGTAATCAAGAGTACATGTCCAGAACTTTTCCTACCTCACGCTCGGAGCCGTTCAAAGCGACACCAAAGTCCTTATCGACAACTTTCCACATCCAATCTATATCACAAACACACCATGATGCACCAAAGATTAACTCTACTCACTAAAAACCTTGACTTATTTAAGTGTTTCTCAAAAACAAGGCAGAAAAAGGCAAGTTCATGCTAATATAGAATTTGACACAACTTTCCCCATCAATTTTTACCTTTAAAACTTTGGATTCATTAGTTGGTCAAATAATAAAAGTTGTAGAGCTTGTTGTGCTCTTTCCAATACCATAAGAATCACATCAATCGGAATTTGGGGTAAAATATTACGGCCAAAATATCAAAGCAGTGTCGGCAAGCACAGTCAAAATCGACTAAACGATTTCAAACCGATCGAACGATTACTTATTTCAATCGAACAGTTTTTAAAACCAATCGAATGGTTTTCAAACCAACCAGAAACATTCATATTTCACCCTTGACAAAATCGATCGAACGGTTACTTATTTCGATCGAACGGTTTCGTCAGATTTCACCCAAACTTGGGTTTTAACTTCTCAAACTCATTTTTCTTCAAATCTAACCCTCTTCTCTTAAATTTTCACATACATACTAACTAGATTCCTAACACATGCAAAAACACAACTTGATTAAAAATCTTACCTCTTAAATCGATCGATTTACTCACCGATCGGATCGTCTTCTTCATTGCACAAAAAGGGTTTCCAAAACCCACATCGATCTCCTACGAGCTCCACGATCACTACCAAGCCAACGTAATCATAGGCGATCCTTCCATACACACTTCACACAACTATCGCTACAATTAGCGGCTCAAACACACATCTATTTGTGAGAAGAATGGTTTCCAAAAACCTCATTTGGCTCCAAATCTCGCAATACAACTCACCAAAGTCGAACACGATGACAAATCTCTCCCTTACATGAGCTCGCAAATCTTTCACACAAATCCAAGGCTTAAAACGCACAAAACTCAACGAGTTCTTCTTCCTTCCTCTCTTTCTCTCTCAAACAAAAACTCAAAGCTCATACCCTTACAAACCGGGTAGTAGCTTCCAAATGAAGCCTTTGCTTCCTTTAACTCAAAGGGGTTGGTTCCTATGTAAAGCACATACACTTATCCACAAGGGTATTAGTTCTTATTCAAAAAACTAAACTCTAAGTGAAACGGATATACTTAGTTAGGGTGTTATCTATAATAAAAAAGATCTTTTAACTCGGTGTAGAGCCTGTCCACCCGAAACTACATATCAATCGGGTTCGGTGTAGAGCTAATACAACGAAACCCGGTGTACATGAAACCATCTAATACCCAACACACAATTTACATTAGTCTTTTTTTCCACTTAAGACCTAACCCACAATAGCTTACTTAGTTAATTTCACAAGGTCAAGTACGTGACCAGTCAGCACACACACCGAGGCACACGGTTCAAAGGTCAAAATTTTGGGATGTTACATTGCTTTCCACTTGTGGAGTCATAGTTATAATTAGGATGATTTCTCCACTACGGGTTGTAGGTGCTCCTAAAATTACTCCTTTGGAACACATTACCCTGTTCCTTTTCCACTACATCCGGATACAATGGGGCAGCTGGGCATTCGGTTATGGCATGGGTCAGGCTCTGGCAAATTGCACAAGCTGTAATAGGCTTCTCCTGAGCATGATGGTTGGTGGTCATCAAAGATGCAGGGTTTTGTTCTAGGACTGCCACCTTAGCTCTAATATCATTCTCCTTCTTTACTTTGTCAGGGTTGAATTACATCGGGATCAGACTATTGTAGTGCCTGTTTCTACAAGGAATTATCGGTCAGCCTTTCAAAAATATCACAAGACTTCTGTCTATTCTGGGCCATAAAGGTCCCTCCACTCACAACATCTACCATCTGTTGGTTACCCTCAGTTTACCCATGATAGAAATTATGGGCTATCGACCAGTTTGGTACTTCATGATGAGGGCATTTCTGCAAGAGATCTTGCATACGTTCTCAACTCTCATGAAATAGTTATCCAGACAATTGTTGGGAAGGTTTGAATTGCTTGGCGAATTTGGTTAGTTCTACCAACTAGAAAATACTTTGTCTCTAATCTGGCATGTAGTCTATCCTAAGAGGTAATACTACCCGCAGGCAAAGAAATAAGCTACGCTTTTGCTCGATCTTTGAGAGAGAAGGGGAACAACCTTAATTTCACATCCTCATCATCAAGTGCTGAGATTTTTAACATGGTACAGAGTTCTATGAAATCCCTAAGATCTTGATAGGGACCTTCGCATTCAAGCCCATGAAAATTTGGAAGGCCCTACAACATGGTGTGCTTAATCTCGAAGTTTTGACCATTCGCAACCTCTAGTAAAGCGATACATGGGGGTACGATCAATGTGACTAGGGTGTAATGCTCCTGAATGAGACGATCTTTGGCCATCATAACAGATTTTCTTTCGAAGTTACGGTTGGAAGCCAAATTCCGCAAAAGAGTCCGCTCGATCTCCAGATCACACTAAAAAAGATTTAAATTTTGAGAACGAGTGTGATGTATACACCAGAAGAATTTTTTTTTTGTTTCTTTTCAATAAATAACAGGTCGATTAGAAAACAAATCTGGACCTCTAGGTTCCCTTGTCAAGGGAGGTTTCGAAACTTTTATTTGCTACTCCGGTTCAAACCTGAAAGGAATAAAAATTAGAAAAGAAAAGAAAAATAAAGAAAAGAAAAATTGAAAGACAAATATTGGTTTTCAAAAAAATCTGCTTCCTCGACAATGGTGCCAAAAAATTGGTAGCTCTTTATCTACTCCTTGTCTTGACCTATTGCAAGCGCACAATGGTATTGTAGCACGAGTATAGGATCAATCCCATAGGAAAGGTTGTTCTCTTAAAAATTTCTATTTGCCTTTAAAGAATAAAAAATGGTTGTCATTGTTAAAACTAAGGTGTAGAAAATAAATCTATTCTTCTGAATTAAAAATTGTTACACTAAATCTCATGTTTTCCAAATCTTAATCGTCAATTAAAATCCAGAATTTTATTGATATCCCAATTGCTGAAAATAAATTTTACAAAAAATAAATTACAGAGAAAATATAAATCTAATCTTCAGCCTACTAGATTTTAGTCGTTAATTAAAATCTAGAAGTCTTCAAATACTTACCATGCAGAAAATTAAAGTGCTGGAAAGTAAATTGGTGAAAATAAATAGATAGAAAATTAAAAGACAGAAATTAAGTTGCTAAATTAAATTGTTGAAATTAAAAATTAAACTACAACGCTGAAAAATTAAATTAATCCTATGGTTGATCTTCCGGGCCCTGTCATAGTTGTCAATTAAGATCGAGAGCCTTTGGATGCTTATTCATGGACACAAGCCCTCTTATTCATAGATTCACAAGAGGTCTGTTACAAAATTTAGGACTCTAAACAAAGCAAAATTCCTAAAACTAAGTTTCCTAAAACTTAACTACATAATACTTATCCTTCTTTGCTTCGGTTACTAAAGACGTTTGGGATTTCTTCTTCCTAGTCTTCAGCAGCAGTGATTCTCACCTAGTATCCTAAATCTGTGGAATGCATGAATTCCTCTTTTAGATTTATGATTCTTTGCATGGTTGTGCACTTCCCACGTGGGTCTTCAGCAGCAATTCATACTTTTTTATTGTACAAAATCGTGAATACGATTTTATATTTCTCTCTGTTTCTTCATACGATTTCTGCTCGATCGCTCGTGTTCTGCCTCGCTCTCTTCCAATCTCCTATTTTTGTCTTCATTTAGCTCTCGTACACATATCGAACTCTCTTTCGCAAAATTGTGGAATCTCGATTCAGTTCTCTCTGGTTCTTGCTCTCAATTGTATACTTTTTACTCTTCGACTAGCTCGTAGGCTTCACGATTTCTCCTCGTCTTCTCAAGAACTTGTATTTCAGTCATGATTTGGTTCTTCTTCACTTGTGATCTTCTCTTTACTACTTTAGAGACTATTTTTGGCACAGATTTACATTTTCTTCTTCTTTTGCTTGTTGTTCTAAATATCTACTACCAAGACATTATTAGTAGCAAACTATGGACTAACATCACTTAGTTGAGGGTCTTAAGATGGTAAAATATGTGACTGATCAGATACCCACCAATGCAACCACTCCATATATTTTGGTTGCTGATCGCTACTTATATATGTATCTAATTAAGTCTTAACCTATTGCAAGTGCACAATAGAAATTGTAGAGCTAGTATAGGATTGTTCCCATAAAGATAGTTTTCTCTATATTAACTTACCTTTTTAAAAAAGTTATTTATCTTTTAAGTTCCTAAACTACTAGAGAAATATGAACAAAGAATTGTTTCTTAATCTAAATTACAGAAAATAAATCCTAATCCTCCTTCAGATTATGGTTGTCAATCACAATCTTCAGCTATCGGATATTTATGAATTTAAGCAGTACCGTTACACTATATATCAAGTTTTCTAGCATTGGTCGTCAATCAATACTAAAATCCAATCAATACAAATTTAATCTAATCAACAATCTCCTAAAACTTGGGTGTCAATCAAATTCTAGAAAACTGAAGATAGAAAAGGAAAAATCGTTATACTAATCTGCAAACTTCAACGTGAGTCGTCAATTCAAATTAAAATTCGGAGATATTTACAAAGCAAGAAATTGCAATAAAATAAATCTAAACTAGAAAGCAGTAAAATTATATCTTTCACCCCTCAGTCGCAGTCGTCAATTGCTTCTGAGAAACTACAGATATCTATTCTAATCTTTAGCTCCCAATTACAGTCATCAATTGCTCTTGAGAAACCTTGGATATCTAATCTACAAAGCAATTAAAATCTACTCTAAATTTGATCAGAAGAAAACCCAACCTCAGTTGTCAATTGATGCTGAAATTTTCTTTGATGCTTATTCCTACACCGAACTCTCTTATTTATAGATCATAAGGAGTCAGTTTACAAGTTCTAATTCTAATAAAAAAAATAACTAAAACAAAACTATCCTAATATAACTCTACTTCTAACTTTATCTTTCCTTGCTTTCCTTCTTTCGATGCGCTTCTGGATTGCTCAGTAGTAGAGATCTTTTGGAGTCTGTCTTCATCAATCTTCTCAAATCCGTGATATGCCAAACTTCTAATTTAAGAGTTCTTCTAATTCGGTGCATGGCAGTGTAGATCTTCACGTGATCATCAGCAGCAGTATCAGCAACGAGAAGCTCTTTTCTGTATAATTGTAAACCACGATTTTCTTTCTTCTATTATAGTTTTCCTTAGAAAATCATAAATCATGATTTTCTATTCCTCATAACTTTCTCCCTAGACGATTCTCTGAATTGTGATTGTTCGCTTTGCTTATGTATTGCTTTAGCTTCTTGAAGAATCGTAAATTACGATTTTCTATTTTTCTTCTTTAGTAACAACGCTCAATCGTATTTCACGATTTTCTAGCTTTCAGTATATAGCGAATCATCTTTTTACGGTTAATTATCTTTTACTATGCTTTTGAGTTCATTTTGATGAATATTAACACTTTGGCTCTCTTTTACTGATTTTCCTTAATATTTGCACATCATTAACTTATTAGTAGCAAACTAAGTCCTAGCATCACTAAGTTAAGAGTAGTAAATTAGTATATTATGTAACTGATCATACCCCCAAACTTAAGCTTTTCTCGTCCCTACCAAATAAGGAAATATAAATATTCTATATTAAAAATTAAATTGCCACTTTCGTAGGGAGCACGATTGCATTTAGCAGATGCAACTAGCCTTTAAACCCATAGGTGATCCCTAATAGAGGAGTTGTAATCTCCTGAAGGTTTTCAGTGAAGTTACCTACAAACTTCAAATCTTTTTGGATTTTTCAAAATATTTTCAAAGTTTAAGCAAAAGTAAAATCTAAACTGATTTTGTACATTAACTAAATTAACTAAGTTGACTAAGGTGATCATCACAGAGTCTTTATGATTTTCTAAAATTACCAATCTTTTATCCTTATTTTCCATTATAATAATTATCCTTGATTAGAACTCCAACATTTTCAATTCATAATATGCAAGAAGTATATGCATCAGTGAACAGTTTATTCTTCATAAATTTTTCTAAACTCCACATTTAGAAAATACTTTCATCCAAAAACTCACCATTGACATACTCTCAAAAAGATATCGAAACTTTTTGGGTTCTCATAATGTTATTTCAGAAAAATTCAGTCAAAGATAAAATTGTCAATCTCATAGAAAAGGATAATCTACTTTATTCATATGAATCCATGTGTAATCTATAATATCTATTTTTCATATCTCTACTAAGCTTATGCTTTTGTAAATCGCAAATAAAAAAGGTCTTTCCTTTGGCTTGTGTTAATCACTGAAAAATACCATTTTTCACCTCTTAACCTAACCTTTACTACACTTTAGAGCCATCTAATAATTATCTTTTGAGTATGTTTTGTAGTTAAGAATAAAACTGCAGTTTAGTGTAACAGTCCATACTTTGGAGGCCAAAGAAGAGAGTGCTAAAGGTAAGGTTAGCAGTTGAGTGAAGAACAGAGGATACACCATAGTGGTACACACTCTAGTGACCATATTGGTTGCCTATGTGGGCCCTTGAAGTCCAACAGATGAAAGAAAGAGGGACCCAAATAGAGGAGACTGCTTTAGCTGTAACGTCCCGGAAATTTTGAACTTTGAATAGTGTACCTCGAGAAGTGTGCCCGATTGTTCACTTGTTTGACCAAGTAAATGTTGACTTGTTTGAATTACTTGTTTAACTTAAGTTAGATAGGTCATATGTGAAGAGTAGTGTGTGTGTGGTATAAGAGTTGTGTGAATTGGGTCATATATATTTATTTAGGTGTGTGTGCTTTACACCCAAGACATAAGGGGGTTATAATGAAGACTTAAATTCTCCTTTTTACATTTGTGTTGGTTGTTGAGAAAATTAAGAGGAAGTGAATAAGAGGAGTGTGAGAGTGTGTGTATACTAAATGTGCATGATTGAGGGTGGATCAAAAAGATTTGTGAGTTGAAGGCTTTAAATCGACAAGAGATCGGAGATTAGGAGTTGTGAAACACTTGTTGTGAAAGGGAGCTCAGGATCTAGAGATCCGATCGACTAAAATGGTAAGATCAATTATTTTAGTGAAATGCTAGTTGTTATGCCATGAATCTAACTGATTAGGTGTGAAAAATGAGTAAGAAAAGGGTAGGAATGTTCAAGAGGATGAATCCTAGAAGTTGGAACTTGACCTACTCTGAAATTGGCAAAACCGATCGAACGGAATTAGTGATTGTTCGATCGATTTTGCCAAAGAAGAAAGGGTTGTAGTGCTATGTTTCAGGGGAAAACGATTGAATGAAATTAGTGATCATTCGATTGGTTTTGCTAAAGGGTGAAAGTAGGTAGTGAAGGATTTTCGAGGAAATCGATCGAACGAAATGAAACCGTTCCATCGATAGGGCAAACCGTTTGATCGATTTAAAAATTGTTCGATCGGTTGGGGCTGATTCAGGTTTTTGTTGGGTTTTTACTTTATGAACAGTAATTAGGCTTCCAAAATCCATGTTTTGCACCATTTATAATATGTTGCATGTGTTTTGGCCATTGTTGGGGAATTTCAGTGTGCTGATTATTGTGTAATGATAAAAGCAAAATAAAACAGAGGATGGATTCAGCACATCTAAAATATCTTAGACCTGCAAGATTCAGGGTCCATTTGTAGCAAGTTTTAATAAGTAAGAGTTTGTCCCACAGGGAGCAGTGATTTAAACCTAAAAGGTGTATAGTAGACCTCCATATCTGACTACAGATCTGGCAATTCTAAGAAGAAAGAGAGCTTTTCGAGTGTCACTAGATCTAATTAATAGAACTGAAATATAAAACTAAACCTAAAAGATTGAGGAAGATGGATGGTAAAATAAAATATAAAATGGGGAGAAATAAATAGCTAGGGACTGGTTTTCATTGCAAAACAGATCAAGGCATGTGAATTTGCAACTATCCTTCACTTGGCTACAAGCTCAAGTGCAAGGTAGATGAATCCACTTTAAACCAATGGCTTGAACTGATCTTAAGGATATGATCTGTCCACTTGAATGGTCACAGATCATCCTATAGACTTCATCCAATCCAAAGGATTAAGGTAGAAGAATCCAATGTTGACCAAAGGTTTGAATTGATCTTAAGGCTATGATCTGTCCACTTTAATGGTCACAGATCATCCTAGGGATTTTCTCCAAATCAAAGGCTTCTATTAGAACATTGAAAATCACCACAAATGCTGTGGATGCAAGACTACAAGCTCAAGCATCCACAGGTGTGCAACCGTGGGAATTGTGACTATCCCGTCGCGGCGATGCGCTCGCTTTAAAAAAAATATAGAGTCGCCACCTAGAGCTTTTGGTGTCTCGGGAAGCCTAGTTCATTTTTATGAGCACCGAAGTACTAAAAATATGACTCTGAATCTGGTCTACACCAAAGGCTCTTGGGTAGGGGCTTCGGTTATCGATCGGGAAGGTGTTAGGCACCCGATCAACCTACTTAACGTGGTCTCCACTAATGGCCAAAATAAAAATAAAGTAAAAGAAAAGAAAATAGCTTCCTTTTGCCCAAATGGGCCTTAAATCCTATTTGTGCCACTCCATTCCTACCAAAAATTCGACAACGTAACGGCACAATGGGGAGACGGGAGGAGCTAAAGAAGAGATAGGAGAAGAAAGGGGAGAGCCGGAGCCCTCGAGCCCATATAGCACCGTAGGAGAGCCTTGCGTGGCTTGCTTTTGATGAGCTTCTGAAGGCTTGAATGGTGGAAGGAGGGGTTCCAACCACTAAGGCTTACTAGCTAAGGGGTAGAGAAGGGAGGTAAATGGATAGCACACACCTAACCTAGAGGCTTTTTAGGAGAGATAAAGCATGGAATGAGGTTTTGGAATTCTGGAATTTATATGAGCAACGGTGCACTAAAGGGAGAAAGATCTTCTCACTTTAAGCTCTTTCTCTCTTAGGCAAAAATTCTCAACCCCTAAACCAAGGGGTGGGGGGCTCTATTTATAGGAAAAGGGTGGTTAGGAGGCTACTTAAGAGCTAAATGGGTTTAGCAATTAGGCAATCTCATATCTAAGAATTCCTAGGATTTTTAGAGCCTTGAGATGTGTGGAAGGGTCCTCCAATGGTGGATGATGGGGTGAGGCCTTAAGCCACTTAAAGGGTTGCAAATAGGGTGCAAATGAGTGCAACAGAACTAGCAAAATACTCCCCAAAGGTCGAGGTGGTCAACAAATTAAACCCCAATTATAAAATTTGGGGCAAAAACCAACAGTTACTGTTCATATGCCTGGCGCAACTAATAGTTGCGCTAGGGAAATGTACAGAAAAACAGTGCCTGGAAGTTAGCTATCCAAGGTGGGGTCCATAATTAATACTAGCGTAACTATTAATTGTGCTAGGCTTAAATCCTGAGAGAAGTGGCTTGGTGCAACTACTAGTTGTGCCAGGAAAAAATTATCACTAGCGTAACTATTAGTTGCGCCAAATCCCTAGGGGGGCTCACCTGATTTTACTCTTTTGTCCTCCAGGTTCGGACCGCCATATCTTTTGATGTACAACTCTGATTGGGGAGATTCTTGGACCGTTGGAAAGCTGATGCCCTATACTTTTTAGTGGTATTAGATTTATTCATAGTAGATGGTCATAGCTAGTTTCGATGTACCCCTCCTCATCCATAGCTTGATAGGGTTCGATTTAAGGTTCTGAATGGGTTCTAAGGGTCGGGATTGGTTTCTAAAGGTTCGGGGTAGGTTCCTAAGGGATCTAGGGTGATTTCTAATGGTTTGGGATGATTCCTAAGGGTTATAGGGGGTTTCTTAAGGGTTCCATACATGCCATCAAAAGCCCAGAAATATGCCTCTCTCGAAAGGTGTTTCGATCGGGCCTTGGCCAAATTTGGGTGTCTACAGATGCCCCTCTTTGGTATCCGATCACTAATAATCGTATGCCAAAGAAAAGAGACATCCGAAGAGGCCCAAGGAATTACTGACAGGTCCGCTGCATTCAGAACGAACTTCAAACATCGGGTGAGTAACACGGTGAGAAAATAAAAGCCTACGATGTCAGGCTAAACATTCGTTTCTCGAGGTAATCGGTTCCCAAGAACTTAGCAACATTACTGGGCATAACCAAGGTCGAATGAGTTGTGAAAGCCCAATAGCTGGGAAAAATGTTTGCTTCTCGAGTTGCGAAAGCTCATTAGTCGGGAAAAACGTCTGCTTCTAGAGATAATTTGAAGGTGATTGATGTTTGAGATTCATTCTGAATATAACAGCTTCATAAGGAAGAGGGGTATTCGACCCACATTCAAAGATAGGCATAAAGCAAAGATACGCAAGGCTCCACAATTTGCGTCCAATCCTACAGGGCATTTGATGGCCCCATCAGACTATTCGCGGGTGCCCCTGCTGAAAGCAAGGTTCCAGGTCTTTGGGCGAACCCATCGATCCCAAAGTTTATTTAGCATGGCTGTCCGAGCAAAGTGAATAGATGTCACAACGCTTTTTGGGAATGTGTGCCATTTTCGAAAGCATGCCCTAGATCAACATGACCTAGAGTATCCAGCTTCAACTACCTTGAACAGATCCAACCAAACATTGGGGTGTCTCCATAAAGGGGCATCCAATTCTGGTCTCTGCTGATAATGATCATAAACATCAACTAACTATGCATAATCATGCACCCATCAAGGACAATAAGCAATAACAAAGGCAATGGAAGCCCCGACCCAGACCCGCTCGAGTACAATTTACGAGGACAAACGACCATCATACGGATACCCAAATGCATGGCGTACACTTTACAGGGATACCGCTGCCCATACAGGTTTTAAGCCTGTAGAAAATAAAAGGGAAATGAATCCTTCTGAATGCATGGTTGCACATAGTTTGATTGATACGTAATCTCATTCTCAATAGATTGGTCTCAACCAATGATTGACCTTTTCCAATGGAGAATCTGAAGCTTAGGACACTTAAGTTCATATGAATCCAAACAGAGCGCTCATCGCAAAGATTTAGCAGTGGAGTTAACACGATCGAAATATTGGTTGTTTGACCAGGACCGACACCGTTGCTCCTACCTTAAAACAGGATCCATGGATCGAAGGCGAACCTTAGACCTAGGACATTAATTTTGCACAGCTGCGTTGCGGGTAAAATATTGACATTTTACCGCATCGAAAATATGCAAGTGTACGTCTCTGTGGGGAGTACCAATCTATTTTTTATTTTTCTATCATTTTTATGTGATTTTTATTTTTTGAATTGTTCAACTATTTTTGGAGTTTTGAAGCTATCATTTTATGTGATTTTTTGTAATTTTGAAGCTATTATTTTATGTGATTTTTTAGAATTTTGAAGCTATCGTTTTATATGATTTTCTTGTGAATACTTTAGGCTTCTTTGTGGGGATTTTACTTTGTTGGATTTTCTTTATATTTTCTGTGTAGGACCGGGGTGCTGGGTGCTCATTGATCTCGATCCGCCTTTATTCTAGCACGACTTTCTTAGCAAGTCGAAGGATGATCGAAATGCCGCCTTAGGAGCGCGTACATCTGCCGGGAGCGACAAGATAAAAGGAGTGGGGGAACCGGCCTTCCTATCTGGCCCGTACTAGGCCTAAAACCCGACCTAAGTGTCTGGCGCAACTATTAGTTGCACCAATCAAAAAGGGGTAAAATTTTACCCGGCGCAACTATTTGCTGGGGAACTTAAACAGCCCAAGTTCGGGCCAGGGGGCTTTATTTCAAATTTTTCTCCCCCTCCTTCCTCTTTGAAATTGAAAACCATCCCCTCTTAGGGTTCTTTCACATTGCCTCTACGCATGCCCCATTGTCGTTGCCTTGTCTGTGTGGATCGATTGTCAGCTCACGCTAGATCAAAGACCCCATTTTCTCTGAAAAGGTAACCATTAAAATCCATTTTGCTAGCTTTTTCTTGCAAATATGACGAGGATTTTGCATTCTTTGATGAATAATGGTTTATTTTTTCATTGTATGTATATTTATTGATGATGTGTGGATGGTTTCTTATGATCAATGCCCTATTTTTGCTATTTTATGAATTTATTGGTGCCTAATATATATATTTTTTGTTTTTTATTTGTGTATGGAAGGAATTTTTTTATATTGTTTATTATTTTTTGTTTCTATTTTGCAAAATAAAGCAACGAATTTTTGGTCTCTTTTTGGAACAATAATTTAGGAAAAAAGGGATTTTTGGTTTCTTTTTTTTCGAAAATTTTAAGAAGAATGATTTTTGGCCTCTATAGTTAAGCAAGGAAATGTGTGTTTTTTTTTGTCTTTGTGCATTTTTTTGAAAACCAACTAAGGAAAAGATTTTTTTTTCTTTTCTTTTTTTGGTTTTTTGTTTGTTATTATTATTTTTTGGTTCTTTTTCAAAGGAATTGATTTTTATTCATTCATTTTTTTTGTAGGTTTCTTGATTTTTATGGGTACAAGAGAAAGGTTTTTTTTTTTTGAGTGTTTTGAAATATAACGGTTTTTTTGCTTTTCTTATTTCTTCTTTTTTTGTTTAAACAAAGTAAAAAAGTTTTTTTTTTTGGTGTTTTGATTTTCTTTTTTGAAAGAGTTTTTAAACAATGATTTTTTTTGTGTTTTGATTTTTGAAAGGGCTTTTTAAACAAAGTAAAAGAACTTTTTTGATTTTGATGTTGATTTCTTCTCTCTTTTTTTTGAGGTATAAGGACTTTTATTTTTTGTAAACGAAGTAAAGGATTTTTTTTGTTGATCTCTTTTTTGTAAAAGAATTCGTTGCACGTGTATCTTTATTCCTGATCAGATGTGATTGCCTTTTGTTGCCCCAGCATGTCGGGCGAAGGTGAGCATATTCCTGAGGAGGGCTACGAGGAGGGGCCTGAGATAATGTACGGCCTGTGGGGGGAGGAGTTCATCTGGGTAGATCGGAGGGCGGGCCCATGGCTCAAGATGCAGGGCAGGCCCATGGTCTCCTTCACCAATAGCATACCCACATTTCAAACTTCAAGATAGTGGGCAAGGTAAAAGAGAGGCTCAATTTATTTCCATTATGCTGTTTTTTCTTCGCCTCTGTGATCTGATACGCATTTTCTTTGGTGCAGGACCTGCCCAATATTGTGTTCCGTGGGGGGTGGCTCGACTTTCACGAGTTCTACCTCTATGTCCCTCCCGTCGTGAAGGTCTTGCTGGAACAGGTGGGCTTTGGAGAGTTTCTGTCCTGCCCCACTAAGAGGGCTAATGCTGCCTATCTGAAGGCCTTGATTGAAAGGTTTCATCCTGAGACAATGACCTTTCACATGTCGTATGCAGAGATGACTTTGATGCCCATTGATTGGGCCATGATTACCGGTATTAGGATAGGAGGGATATCGATAGCCGATCTCGCGATGCCGAGTCTAGAGGACATTGTCTGACTGATTGGGGCCTATCCTCCTCGGGGGTAGACCCATGGCACAGAGGTCAAGATGTCTTGGCTGACCTCGCTTTACACGCCTGATGAGTTAGTGGATCTGGGTCAGCCAGACAGGGCGCTCTACATCACGCCAGAGCAGGCGATCGTCCTAGCCCGCATCACTCTCCTACTCTTGTTGGGCAAGACCCTTTTTACTAATGCCAGCGGGGGCCAAATCAGCCTAGCATTGCTGAGTGTGATGGACAATTGGGGTGACATCCACAGGTACGACTGGGGAGGGGCCGGGTACGCATGGCTGATGTACAATGTAGCTCGGATCACCACCGGGGATTCCAAGTTAGTTGTCGGATTTTAGGCCGCCTTAGAGGTAATCCCTCATTATTTTGCTTTTGTCAATTGTCTTGAATGATTTTTATGTGCTACTGACCTACTCTTATGTACTGTCTCCTTTTTTAGGTATGGGGATATCATCACTTCCATCCTGGGCGCCCGCTTCTTCACTCGGAGGTGCTTACCTATCCTCTCCTCAGTAACTGGAATCAGGTCCGGCTTCGTGATGTGGGCCTAAAGCATTTGGAGATGGGTCTGAGGTCCCAACTTGACTTGATGGTTCCCGAGTAGGTAAAACCCTTTTTCAGCCCTTGTTGGTTCTAGCTCGGAAATCTCCTTTTACTGATGTGCTAACTGCTTGGATTCTCCATTTTTTTTTTACTTGGGCAGATCCTTCTTGACCCGTACCTTGCATCCCCCTTCTGGAACCGAGCAGCCGTAGGCGCTTCCCGCCTATTTAACAATCTCCACGTCGTTTTCTTCTATGGAGCATGGGCCAAATTTTATTATCTGGGAGAGCGGGTGGTACACCAGTTCCATGGCTACTACGCCATACCTGTGGACCCTTCGACGGACATTTGGAACCCCCTTGGCAATATCGAGGAGCTCACAGCGGCCTTTTTCAATAATGGGCTCCTTATCCATGCTCTCCATGTGCCCGGGGACTATCATCTTTGGTACGAGTGCCTGCCCCATCGGTTCCTCTTGCCGCACCTTGTACCTAGCGTCATTTTTCTTACATTTGGCGGCCCACTCGGTCAGGTAATTTATCTTGGCTTGGATTAGTTCCCTTTATGCTTTTATTCGGCTTTTGTCCCTTCTAATCGGATCTTTATTTTGTTCACAGTTTGCTTCAAGGGATGATTTGGATGGTGAAGGCGAGCCAAGTGCGGCTGATATGTCAGGGGTGGATCCCTCTGGTGCGGGCCCCTCGGGTGAGGGCTCTTTAGGTGTTGGTCCGTCGAGGACTTCTCATGCTGGTATCTGTTGAGAAATGAAAAATACCATTTCTCACCCCTGAACTTGAGTCTTGATAGACCTTTGAGAGAACTAAATAAGTGTTTTAAGTGCTAGTGTTGCAGCTAACAATAAAGACAGGCTTAACCATAAAAGCAGCTTAAAAATGCCAAAAAGATGACAATCCATGTCAATCCAAAGGAAGAAAGAGAAGAAACAACCTCACTAGCTGTTGAAAGGTCTGAATTGAAGAGGAAAAGACCTAGTCTCAACCCAGAAAAGAAGTATGGAGCAATTCGAACAGAAAAATGCACTACAGAGTACTTTTCGCAAAGAACCTAAACTGTTCGCAAAGAACCTGAAACTCTGCGAAAAGAACAAAAACTTCAGGCTTAGCGTTCGAAGAGCATCTGAACTCTTCGAAGAGATGATTAACCTTTTTGAAAAGAAGAAAACTCAATTCGAATAGAACCAGAATATTGCGAAAAGAGCTTCAGGAGTTACAACACCTTACGAAAAGTCCCCTAAGCTATGCGAAAAGGTATTCTGGAGATTCTCAGCTTTTGCAAGGGCAATTCAGTAATCTGTTTCATGCGTCCCAATGTATTTAAAAACCTAGGGACATTCCAGAGGATTCTAAGTATGAAGCGAAGGCGTATTCCACCCCACGTGAGCACCTAGAGATGAAATAACTTGGCGGGAACTTCTAGAAACTCTAACAAATTTTCAAAATGCATAACAGAATTGATGCCTTTTTCACCTGATTGGCTGAACCAGATCGAGAAATTCTGATTAGCCAGAACAAATCTGGATCCTCGTGCTCGGCCACCATTGGTCAATACAGATCTGAGCACCTCTGATTGGTTGATACACATCTGAGCTGGACTTAGGGAAAACTATAAATAGACGAACCATTTGCCCAATTTGGGTATCCAGATTCTGAGTTTCATTCCTATTCCCCCATTTCCAGACCAGATAGTTTGTCTGAAATCCCCGTAATAGCTTCACTTTTACTTGCAATTGAGAGCTGTGAGATATTTCTGTAATTCAAAAGAGAGTTGTATCCAAGACTACAAATCTGAGAGCTGTTTAAGCTGTGCTCTGTAATTGTAATGGTGGATTTGAAAAGGTTGCTGTAAACCGTACATTCTCAATTGGACTCATGTTAAGGGTTCCCTCTGATCTCCTTATTGCATTAGACTCCTTTAGATTTACTGTTTTTCATGCAATTTCCCTTGATTCATTAATCCTGTGAGAATTAGTGTTGGTAACCTAATCTCTCACGGCATTTGTAGTGATGCTTCTTGTTCTAAACTAAGGCTTTGGATTAAAGACTATTGGATGGTCTGTGGCCATTAAAGTGGACAGACCATAGTCATAAGCCTAAGTCTAATCCTGGAGTTAGATTTATTTCTCTTACATCTGTGCTTGTAGCCAGATGAAGAATGAGTCATTTCTCTGTTGATCGGCAGTCATTCTCATTGTGTTTCAAGGACCAAATCAAAGTTAGATATTACTTCTCCATTTTTGTTACAAGTTTACCTCAAACGTTCCCCCAACTCGGATCTGGATCATTTAGTTTAACTTTTACTTTTATCATTTAGTTAATGTGACAAATTCAACCTCCCATCTTATGTGCTTTCTAGATAGGATAAGAGGCCAGATCTTGTAGCTCAGATCTGGAGGTTTATCTTGCATTTTAGACAAATTCTCTGTGGACGATCTTTCACTCACTTACATTTAAAACTTGCTACAATTGGCCCTGATCTTGCAGGCTAATTCACTTCTACCTGTGCTGATATTTCTTTACTTTTTTTTAATATTCTAGATTCAGTATAATTTAGTAGTTGCAAACCTGTTTTCAAAACACACATAAATCAAGTACACTAAGAAGCAACAACAAGCTTTTGGCGCCGTTGCCGGGGATCGAACTCGGGTCACCCGCGTGACAGGCGGGAATACTCACCACTGCTATCATTATGCTGCTCTTGCTGCATATCGTTATCATTTTCCTCATTTTTTTCTTCTTCAGTACCCACTTTGTTATTTATAATTCTTCCACTTCTCAAAGTGGTGACAGTTTTCACTTCTTCATGTGAATTGGAAGCTTCTCCAACCATGAACTGTCCTTTGGGATTGTTCAAAGGTTGGTTGGGTAATTTTCCTTCCTCTCTTTTTGCCAAAGTATTTGAAAGCTGTCCCAATGTTTCTTCAATCTTCTTTATGCTCTGGCTGTGAAAATTCACAATCTGAGTTAAAGATCCTAAATTCTGGAGTGAATTCAGGACTTGATCTTCAAAAGAAGGGGACCTGGAAGGGGTTTGAACTTGGGCAAACTGCTGCGCAGGTTGTTGTGGAATGGGCTGCTGAAATTTTGGTTTGACATAAAAATTCTGCTGATAAGGCTGTGCAGTTTTGAAAGGCATTTGGTTCTTTGGTTGTTGCTGCTGTTGTGCTTGATAATTCCCTTGGTTCCACCTCAAATTGGGGTGCCCTCTCCATGGATATTCATTTGACTGCATCTGTCCAAATGATTGAGCAGCATGAGCTTGTTCCACCATTAAATCTGGGAACTATGGTGCAGCAGGACATTGGTCAATTGAATGAGTAGGGGCGGCATATCGGACATATGCCTCTACTCTTGCAACATTTGGATTTTTAAGTGAGTCCATCAATCTATCAAACTTTGTGGTTAAATTTTCCATCTTTCTTTCCAACTCGTTCACCTCATAGATCTTCCCTTTGGTGGGTTGGTGATTGTTCAACCTAGCAGGATTTTCAATATCTCTTGACAGAGATTCCTGTTGAGTTGAGTTTTCACCAATTACTTCAAACAAGTCCCAAACCTCCTCAACTATTTTTTGCAAGTAAGTGCCTCCACAGGAGGCATCCACCATATTTTTGCCTTTTTGATCAATTCCTTGATAGAAGCTTTGAACCAGCTGCCATCTGGGAATTTGATGATGAGGACATTGCCTTAAAAGTTCCTTAAATCGTTCCCATGCTTCATGGAAAGTTTCAGTTGAGTTTTGTGAGAAGGAAATGATACTTTGTCTCAATTGACTTGTTTTAGACATTGGGAAATATTTGGCTAAAAATTGACACTGCAAATCATTCCAAGAAGTGATACTATTTGGTGCTAACATAGATAACCATGCTCTAGCTTTATCCTTTAATGAAAAAGGAAAGAGCCTAAGCTTGGTTGCTTCTGGACCAAGTCCAGCTATGTTGAATGTGGTGCAAAGAGCCAAGAATTCATCCACATGTTTGTATGGATCTTCCTTACTCAACCCATGGAAGGAAGGAAGCATTTGGATAGTCGATGATTTGATCTCATAATTTCCTTCAACAGTAGGAAATTGAATGCAAAAGGGAGAATTATAAGCACCAGGTGCAAAGTAATCCCTCAAAAGTTGAGGTTCTTCACCCATAGTAGCAAACTTCTGAGTTGTTTGTTTGGTTCGTAGTAGCCTTTCAACTTCTAAATTTAGTGGGACAATCTCAGGGCTGAGAGTCCTCCTACCAAACATACAACTCAGAACAAAAAAAATCTGAGTATTCACAGCAAACCTTCAGAATTTCTTTTTAAGTAGTTTCCCTTCTTGAATAACTGCATAGGTATAAACAATAGAATAGTTTAGTAATGATATAAAAAAATAAAAGTAAAAACTTAGGTCTACCTATTTTAGAACAAATTCCCCGGAAACGGCGCCAAAAACTTGTTGTTGCTTCTTAGTGTGCTTGATTTATGTGTGTTTTGAAAACTGGTTTGCAACTACTAAATTATACTGAATCTAGAATATTAAAAAAAAGTAAAGAAATATCAGCACAGGTAGAAGTGAATTAGCCTGCAAGATCAGTAAATGTAAGTGAGTGAAAGATCGTCCACAGAGAATTTGTCTAAAATGCAAGATAAACCTCCAGATCTGAGCTACCAGATCTAGCCTCTTATCCTATCTAGAAAGCACATAAGATGGGAGGTTGAATTTGTCACATTAACTAAATGATAAAAGTAAAAGTTAAACTAAATGATCCAGATCCGAGTTGGGGGAACGTTTGAGGTAAACTTGTAACAAAAATGGAGAAGTAATATCTAACTTTGATTTGGTCCTTGAAACACAATGAGAATGACTGCCGATCAACAGAGAAATGACTCATTCTTCATCTGGCTACAAGCACAGATGTAAGAGAAATAAATCTAACTCCAGGATTAGACTTAGGCTTATGGCTATGGTCTGTCCACTTTAATGGCCACAGACCATCCAATAGTCTTTAATCCAAAGCCTTAGTTTAGAACAAGAAGCATCACTACAAATGCCGTGAGAGATTAGGTTACCAACACTAATTCTCACAGGATTAATGAATCAAGGGAAATTACATGAAAAATAGTAAATCTAAAGGAGTCTAATGCAATAAGGAGATCAGAGGGAACCCTTAACATGAGTCCAATTGAGAATGTACGGTTTACAGCAACCTTTTCAAATCCACCATTACAATTACAGAGCACAGCTTAAACAGCTCTCAGATTTGTAGTCTTTAATACAACTCTCTTTTGAATTACAAAAATATCTCACAGCTCTCAATTGCAAGTAAAAGTGAAGCTATTACGAGGATTTTAGACAAACTATCTGGTTTGGAAATGGGGGAATAGGAATGAAACTCAGAATCTGGATACCCAAATTAGGCAAATAGTTCGTCTATTTATAGTTTTCCCCAAGTCCAGCTCAGATGTGTATCAACTAATCAGAGGTGCTCAAATCTGTATTGACCAATGGTGGTCGAGCACGAGGATCCAGATCTGTTCTGGCCAATCAGAATTCCTCGATCTGGTTCAGCCAATCAGGTGAAAAAGGCATCAATTATGTTATGCATTTTGAAAATCTGTTAGAGTTTCTAGAAGTTCCCGCCAAGTTATTTCATCTCTGGGTGCTCACGTGGGGTGGAATATGCCTTCGCTTCATGCTTAGAATCCTCTGGAATGTCTCTAGGTTTTTAAATATATTGGGACGCGTGAAACAGATTACTGAATTTCCCTTGCAAAAGCTGAGAATCTCCAGAATACCTTTTCGCATAGCTTAGGGGACTTTTCGCAAGGTGTTGTAACTCCTGAAGCTCTTTTCGCAATGTTCTGGTTCTGTTCGAATTGAGTTTTCTTCTTTTCGAAAAGGTCAATCATCTCTTCGAAGAGTTCAGATGCTCTTCGAATGCTAAGCCTAAAGTTTTTGTTCTTTTCGCAGAGTTTCAGGTTCTTTGCGAACAGTTTAGGTTCTTTGCGAAAAGTACTCTGTAGTGCATTTTTCTGTTCGAATTGCTCCATACTTCTTTTCTGGGTTGAGACCAGGTCTTTTCCTCTTCAATTCAGACCTTTCAACAGCTAGTGAGGTTGTTTCTTCTCTTTCTTCCTTTGGATTGACATGGATTGTCATCTTTTTGGCATTTTTAAGCTGTTTTTATGGTTAAGCCTGTCTTTATTGTTAGCTGCAACACCAGCACTTAAAACACTTATTTAGTTCTCTCAAAGGTCTATCAAGACTCAAGTTCAGGGGTTGCATGGGCAGTAGTAGTGGGGGTACTGATAGACCTCAGAAAAATCAAAAAAATGAAAAACAAAAAATTCAAAAAGTTTGTGAAAATTCTTCCAAAGCTGTAGATGAAGGATTAGTTCCACATTTACCATTTCCTCATGCAATGAAATCTGTATCCCCTTTTGATAAAGAAAACACAAAAATAGATGAAATGATGGAGACTTTTAAGCAAGTCAAGATAAATCTACCTTTGCTTGAGGTAATCAAACAAATTCCAGCATATGCAAAATTTTTGAAAGATGTTTGCACTCACAAAAGACAGTCTAGGATACAGTTGTTCAAGAAGGTCTTTGCTGTGGAAAGAATTACTCAGGTGTTATCCATTGCCACACCTCCTAAACTTCAAGATCCTGGAATCCCCACAATCCCTTGCATTATTGGGGAACATACCATTGAAAAAGCTTTATTAGATCTGGGTGCTAGTGTCAACCTACTTCCATATTCTGTATATGAGAAACTAGGTTTGGGAGAATTAAAACCCACTCATGTGGTGTTACAACTAGCAGACAGATCTGAAAGGAAGCCAGTTGGAATGATTGAAGATGTATTGGTAGGAGTAGATAAATTTTTCTATCCTGCTGATTTTCTAGTTTTAGACATGGAACCAACCAAAAACAAAACTTCCATCGCTGTCATTTTGGGAAGACCATTCCTGGCTATAGCAAATGCTTGCATCCAATGCAGGTGTGGTATTATGGAAGTCTCTTTTGGAAATATGAAGGTAAAATTAAATGTTTATAATACTGATCCACCTCAATTTCAAGAATGTTTTCATGTTGATCTATCGGATGAACTTGTAGAAGGACTTCTACAACAGTTTTTGTGTGAAGATTTCACCACAGATGTTAAAGATGCTTGGGAAATTCAAGAAGAAAGCAGTTTTGTATCTCAAGTTCTGAGGAAATAAATGTTGTGCAAGGAACGCATAATCAATCAGCAAGTTTCTCTTCTTGGAAACCTGCTACTCTTCCCCTTCCACAAACAGCTAAGGTACCTTTGTTACCTTCTTTTCTTAGCCCACCTGATTTAGAACTAAAACATTTAAAATTTGAGAAAATTTGAAATATGTGTTTTAGGAAATCATAAATCATTGCTCAATTATTTCTTCCTCCCTCACAAAGGAGCAAGAGGAAGAGGCATTGGTTGTTTTGAAAGAACATAGAAGGGCAATTATCGGACTATTGCTGATTTGGGAGGAATCGGTCATGCTTGCATGCACAAAATCCATTTGGAAGAAGATGCAAAGCCTTCT
This sequence comes from Chloranthus sessilifolius, assembly GCA_021018995.1. NCBI lineage: Eukaryota > Viridiplantae > Streptophyta > Magnoliopsida > Chloranthales > Chloranthaceae > Chloranthus > Chloranthus sessilifolius. Next base: position 72,087,385 of record CM037592.1, on the reverse strand, counting down.
AGGAAATACAAAGGAGGTCGAACCCTCATATGCAAGAAGTGGTCATGAAAGAGGTTGTTAAGTTGTTGGATGCAGGGTCATTTACCCCATTTCGATTCAACTTGGGTGGCACCTACATGTGGTACCTAAGAAATCTGGGATCATGTAAATGCAGACCTGGTGAGTGATGTCAACCGGACAAACAATCGGGTGGAGAGTCCAGATTGATTACAGAAAATTAAATGCAATGACCAGAAAAGACCATTTCCCCCTCCCATTCATTGATCAGATTTTAGATAAGCTAGGTGAAAGCTTATTATCGCTTTCTTGATGGTTACTCTGGGTACAACCTGTGATTCCTGTGTACCCACAAGATCAGGAAAAGACCACATTCACTTGCCCTTTTGGCACTTTTGCCTATAGGAGAATGCCTTTTGGTCTTTGTAATGCTCCTGCTACCTTTCAAAGATGCATGTATTCCATTTTTTCTGATATGATTGACCAATTTATGGAGATTTTTATGGATGATTTTTCAATCTATGGAGACAGTTTTTCCCAGTGTTTACATTATCTCAAATTGGTATTACAGAGATGTGAAGAAACCAAACTTATTCTCGAGAAAGAGCCATTTCATGGTCACCCAAGGCATTGTCCTTGGCCATGTTGTTTCTCACAAGGGCATTGAGGTGGACAGAGCAAAAATTGATTTAATTGCACATTTACCACCTCCCAAAACTGTTAAACAAATCAGAAGTTTTCTGGGACATGCTAGATTTTACAGAAGGTTCATCAAGGACTTCAGTAAAATAACCAAACCTCTTTGTCAATTGCTGTGTCAAGATGTCCCTTTTGTTTCCAATAATGAATGCATGAAGGCTTTTGAATTCCTAAAAAACTGTTTGATTTCAGCTCCAATATTGCAGTCTCCAGATTATTCATTACCTTTTGAACTGATGTGTGATGCATCAGATTATGCTTTGGGAGTTGTCCTTGGACGGAGAAAAGAAAACCTGCCTCATGTCATAGCTTATGCCAGTAGATCAATGATTGATGCATAGCTCAATTACACAACAACTGAGAAGGAGCTGCTGGCAATTGTTTTTGCTTTAGAAAAATTCAGGTCATATGTCTTGGGTTCACAAATAGTGTTGTTCACTGACCACTCTGCTTTGAAATACCTTCTGTCTAAGAAGGACACCAAACCAAGATTAATCAGGTGGATTCTCCTATTACATGAATTTGATTTACAGATCAAAGATAAAAGGGGGTGGAGAATGTGGTGACTGATCACCTGTCTAGAATTTTAACTGCTGAGATTGATAGGCTGCCTATCAATGAATCTTTCCCTGATGAGCAACTTTTTTCCATTAGTGTACACACTCCTTGGTTTGCAAACATAGTCAACTTTTTGGCTACTGGAAGAATTCCTCAACATTGGAATAAAATGGATAAAGATCTTTTCTTCGCAAAGGTTAAACATTTCATCTGGGAAGATCCTCATCTGTTTAAGAGTTGTGCAGACCAAATAATAAGAAAATGTGTCCCTGACCAAGAATTTCATAGAATACTTTCTATGTGTCATGAATAGGCTTGTGGAGGTCATTTTAGTGGAAACAAAACTACTACAAAGGTTTTGCAGTGTGGATTTTTTTGGCCTACAATTTTCAAAGATGCTCTGCAGTATTGTAAGTCTTGCCAAAACTGTCAAAAATTGGGCAGCATTTCCAAGAGAAACTCAATGCCTTTACAGCCTATTTTGGTAGTTGAGTTGTTTGATGTTTGGGGGATAGACTTCATGGGTCCCTTTCCTCCTTCCAATGGGAATAATTTCATTTTAGTAGCTGTGGATTATGTATCCAAATGGATTGAAGCCACAGCCACTAAAACAAACGATCACAAAGTGGTTCTTAAATTTCTTAAGGATCACATTTTTTCCAGGTTTGGTTTTCCCAAAGCCATTATAAGTGATGGGGGAAGCCATTTTTGTAATAAACATTTTGAAACTTTATTGAAAAAATACTCTGTGACTCATAGAGTAGCCACTCCATATCATCCACAAACCAGTGGACAAGTGGAGATTTCCAATAGAGAAATCAAACATATTTTGGAAAAGACCAAGCGTATGACGTAAAGGATTGGTCCTTGTTTGAATGATGCATTATGGGCATACAGGACAGCCTATAAAGCTTTTTGGTCTATGGCAAAGCATGCCATTTACCAGTAGAGTTAGAATATAAAGCTTTTTGGGCCATTAAAACATTGAACATGGATCTAACTATCGGTAATCACGAGAAATCGCAACTTGCTGAGTTGGAGGAGCTGAGAATGGATGCATACACAAATTCAAGATTGTACAAAGAGAAAGTCAAAACTTTCCATGATAAAAATTTATTGAGAAAAGAGTTCACAGCTGGCTCTAAGGTATGGTTATTTAACTCAAAACTCAAGTTTTTCCCAAGAAAGCTGAGATCCAGATGGGAAGGGCCATACACTGTCATTCAGACAGCCCCTTCAGGAGTTGTTGACATCCTTGATCCAAGTAATGGAAGAATCCTGAAAGTAAATGGTCAGAGGCTCAAACCGTGCATTGAAAATACCCAAGAGCCTGTGCTGCCCATCTGTCATCACGAACCTCCAAAAATCTGATGGTGGATAACTGTACATTATGTTTTTAGTTCATAGTTTTTGCTTAGTTTCTTTATTTCTGTTTTTATTCATGATTTGTCTCTTTTCGCATGGTTTAAATATGCTCCAAGTTAAGTCGCAAAGTAATAATTCTCTTTTCACAAAGTTCAATTTACTTTTCGCATAGACTCTGGATTTGTAACGAACTGCTCGAAAGCAAGGATTTGCTTTTTGAATAGTTGTTTCTAAAGCTATTTTCTTTTCGAAAAGATATTGCTAAAGCTTGTTCTTTTCGAAAAGATGTTTCTGAAGCTATTAACTTTTTGAATGGTACTGATGCCATTCGCAGTTGTCAAAAGGACTATTTTGGAACTTTTCGAAAACTTATAAAGAACTTTGCGAAATTAACTCTGAGTATATTTAAACCCTTTCGAAATAGGGGTTTCATATTCGAAAGCTTTTTGAAGAGCAACCTGTTCCACGGAAACCCTATTTCGTTCTTTCCTTGCGCTATTTGAGAAGCTTGCTACATTTTTCTTCACCTTTGTTCGATCATTTGAGTTTTCAGAGAAGGATTTTAGCTTCTAGTCTGGGGGATTTCTGCAAGCAAACAACTCGTTCAATTAAAAACCCTAGATCTCGGTATTTCTCTGCACATTCTCTCTGTTTATCATTTGAAAATTTTCAATTTGTGTCAGCATCTGTTGTGGGCATTTTCATACATCAATTTCGAATGGGAAAAGCAGAAATCGCTATCGCCATGTTCCCAAAATCCTCGCTAAGAAAGTTAGCAAACCTACCCCAAAGGAAAAGCCAAAACTTGAAAACTATCTATGGATAAAGCGGATAGGGTGGAGAAAGGGAAGAAAGTGAGACATGAGGAACCCATCTCTGCCGCTAGTCCCGAGCCCCGAGCTTCCTCCTCTGCCTATATATTTGGTACTGCCAAATCCATTCATTGAAGCTCAGAAGCTAATTCCTGAGCTGATTGTGGACTAAACTTTTTTCGTCAACAAACTGGATTGCCTATTATCTTTAAGATACATAAGGGAAGCCGCACTAAGCAATATCCTTACCCCTTTGCCATAGAAAATTTACCCACGAATGGTGAAGTTATGGTACCAAAACCTAATCAAGGTCATTGAAAGAGATGCTGATGTCCCTACCCTGGTTATCTTTATTGATGATTGCGATCTTACGGTCACATTTGAAGACATAGGGAATGCTTTGGGGATACCCTTCCAATTTAATCCTGCTGGTCCATTGGCTGCTCCAGAAACAGCCTCCTTTAGAGAAATAGCTGCACCACTTCTCGAAACAGCTCTGCCAGACCCTGTGGTGACCAACTCTTTAGCTACACCCATTTTTGAGGAAGTTGTCCTTTCACCCGCCTCCCCTCTACCAGCCCCAGCCACTTCACCTATCCTAGCTGTCCCATCTCCCATACCCTCCATTATTCCAATCATAGATTCCCCCTCTACACCAACCACTCCAACCATACTCACCCCACCAATTTCTCCCACCAATGCCCATGATTTAGCTCCAGACTTTATTGCCCCATCTCCCTGCACTCCTCTGCTCCAAAGCCCCTCAAATTCCCCTGCTCATTCAGCCCACACACCTGAAGTATCCCACATACCTGAACCTGAGCCTTTCACTACAGAGGCTTATTCTTCCTTAATGGGATCTATTTTTGAAACCATGGGACTTGAACCTACCCCTATACCTGACCCTCATCATTTCACCCACTTACCTACTTCTCCCTTTACAGCCATTGCACCTCCACCCTCCACTTCAGTTGTACCAGTCCCTGCTATGCCCACCTCTCCCCCACCTGCCTCTATTACCCAAATACTTGCCTACCTCCAATCCATCCAAGCCCAACTCCAAATCAACACAGAAAACCAGTCTGTGACCAATGACCTGCTCCAAACCTTAGCCTCCACATCACACACAACCACCATTACCCCTTTACCTACTGTTGATTCCCATGCTACCCAAACTGAACCAGAGGTAGTATTGGTTGATCTGCCCACCCCCACCACTACTGCCCATGCAACCCAAACCAACTCAAGTCCCTCCGTTGCATCCCTTCACCACTCCCCACTTTCTGAAAGCAAGCCACTGCACTCCACCTAAAGTCCTCCTTCTGGACACTTCTTCTCCCCCTCCCACAGCTGGGACACCTTTGGTCCCCTACCATTCCATTCCCCTTCCCCGATTTGCCTCCCTCAGAAGAGCCATGGAAGAAAATCCTTATATCTGCAGAGATGTTCTAAAAGGGTTAGCTGATTTACAAGCCTACATTCGAACCCCTTATGAAAACCAGATTCGGAAGTTGGAGTTATTTATGAAAATTGAGAGAGAAAATGAAGGACTTGCTGGGTCAAACCTTTCAAATGGTTAGGAGTGAGCAGCACAAGGTGACCATGTTACAAGCACAGCTTGATCAAGAAAAACTGAAGACCACTAGACTTGGCAAGTACATTGGCCTCACCAAAAAGATAAAATCAGAGGAATACACTGAGCTGCAAAACACTATCCAGGAGAAAGCTCAATCAAGTTCGGACTCCAATACTGATTCTAGTTCTGATTCTGACAGTGACTCAAGTTCTGAGGCAATTGAACCAACTTATGATACAGATTTTGACCCCAGTTATTAGATCACATTATACTTATCTGTGTTATGAGTTTGTAATATAACATTCTGTTTTTTCTTGTGTAATTACTGTGCATTTCTGTCTGTCTTCTTGTCATCATGATGTTTTGTTTTTCTTTCTTGCTTATATCGTTTCTCTGCTTTGGACCAGTGTGGACCCTGCTCCCCTTTGGTTTGGGGGTGTGACAGAAATATCAATAATCAATAATGGAGTTAACATCAGTACAGCTTTTGATCAGTGGAATTTTTATTTCTTTTTCACACCTGTTGTTTTGAAAAAAAAAAAAATTAATAAATAAAAATTTGAAGAAGTTAAAAACTTTTTGAAATTAATTTCTAGTGTAATTCTATTACTTTCATGAGGTGGATGTCAGGAAATTTCCAAAAGAAAAATTGATGTTTTAGTAAACCTAAAAAGAAGGAAAACAATGAGGATACACCTCAGGAATTTGATAGAAAACCACACCCAGTGAGGTTTGGGCCTGAAATGTATTCTTTGGAGGTATGAATTGGCAATTTTTTATGCTTTTGGGACTGATTGAATCTGCTTTCTTTTACTAGAAGTTACACATATCCAAATTGAAATAATTTGATAGCACTCATGATATTAAAGACATGATGTAAGGCCTCCTTTTGGACAGTTTGAACCTTACAAAGCCCCACCTTTTGAAACTGCCCTTGATACACACCATTTGAGCTGTATAAATCTATGATTCCTTTGAAATCTCATCCAATAAACCTCATCAACCTCATTTAGCCTAACCCTCACTCTGAGAATTCAGAAGGTAAAGGAAAGAAAGCTGAAGAAAGGTGAGTTGGGTAATAGTTTGGTAAAAGAAAAATAATTGAAGGCAATGATGTATCAGCAAAAGAAATGTGGCATTCCAGTCAATATTGATTTGAGAAAAAAAAAAAAAAAAAAGGGGAGAAGTCATTTCATTGGAAGTTTGAAAAAGAAAGAGAAAAAGATGGCCACTTTGGCTCTGAAAATTCAAAGAAGAAGATGAAATTGTGCTGAAATAAAGAAGGTGTCCATACCACCTCCTTACCTTAACTGACTTCTAAAATTTTGAACTCCATTCCAACCCTCTTATTCTTGATAAATTTCACCCATAAGCCACATTACAACCCAAGTTAAAGTCCTTACTGATCAAAGATGGATTGAGCTAGCACATGGAGATAAGGATTTGTGTAATCTATGGTAAAAAGAGCAGTGAATTCAGAACTAAAACGCAATGCCTATGCTCATGCTTACAGTCCTATTTGAGGGCTGTAACTGCTCTTGAGCTGTGTGAAATAGTACAACCCTCTTACTTGCATATTGAGTGAAAATCCTGGTGAGAATTGGGCTTGAAATCAACTCATTGAGGTAACATCGAAACTGAATTCTCAAATAGAAGGCAAGCTTTTCATTAATTTTTCTTGTAAAAACTTTTTGACACCAACTGAGTGAATGATAAAGGAATTATAGTAGAATTTTAGTTTTAAACTGATGTTTTCTTGAAAATCTTCTTACAACATGACTGATGCAGGTGTGAAAAGATCATTTGGGAGGAAAGTTTGCTGTAACAAAATTGCAGTGATCTTAACTGAGTTATTGAAGAAGTTTGTGGGTACCTTCGCTGAAAACCCTCAGGAGACTTCACTCCTCCACTAGGGATCACCTAGGGGTTTAAAAGGCTTGTTGCATATGCTAAATGCAATTGTGCTCCCTACAAAAGTAGCTTTTTACTTTGTTTTTAATATTGTCTTTGCTCGGGGACTAGCAAAGCTTAGGTTTGGGGGTGTGTTGAGAACTGAAAAATACCATTACTCACCCCTGAACTTGAGTCTTGATAGACCTTTGAGAGAACTAAATAAGTGTTTTAAATGCTGGTGTTGCAGCTAACAATAAAGACAGGCTTAACCATAAAAGCAGCTTAAAAATGCCAAAAAGATGACAATCCATGTCAATCCAAAGGAAGAAAGAGAAGAAACAACCTCACTAGCTGTTGAAAGGTCTGAATTGAAGAGGAAAAGACCTGGTCTCAACCCAGAAAAGAAGTATGGAGCAATTCGAACATAAAAATGCACTACAGAGTACTTTTCGCAAAGAACCTAAACTGTTCGCAAAGAACCTGAAACTCTGCGAAAAGAACAAAAACTTCAGGCTTAGGGTTCGAAGAGCATCTGAACTCTTCGAAGAGATGATTGACCTTTTCAAAAAGAAGAAAACTCAATTTGAACAGAACCAGAACATTGCGAAAAGAGCTTCAGGAGTTACAACACCTTGCGAAAAGTCCCCTAAGCTATGCGAAAAGGTATTCTAGAGATTCCCAGCCTTTACAAGGGCAATTCAGTAATTTGTTTCACACATCCCAATGTATTTAAAAACCTAGGGACATTCCAGAGGATTCTAAGCATGAAGCGAAGGCATATTCCACCCCACGTGAGCACCCAGAGATGAAATAACTTGGCGGGAACTTCTAGAAACTCTAACAGATTTTCAAAATGCATAACAGAATTGATGCCTTTTTCACCTGATTGGCTGAACCAGATCGAGGAATTCTGATTGGCCAGAACAGATCTGGATCCTCGTGCTCGACCACCATTGGTCAATACAGATCTGAGCACCTCTGATTGGTTGATACACATCTGAGCTGGACTTGGGGAAAACTATAAATAGACGAACCATTTGCCCAATTTGGGTATCCAGATTCTGAGTTTCATTCCTATTCCCCCATTTCCAAACCAGATAGTTTGTCTGAAATCCCCATAATAGCTTCACTTTTACTTGCAATTGAGAGCTGTGAGATATTTCTATAATTCAAAAGAGAGTTGTATTCAAGACTACAAATCTGAGAGCTGTTTAAGCTGTGCTCTATAATTGTAATGGTGGATTTGAAAAGGTTGCTGTAAACCGTACATTCTCAATTGGACTCATGTTAAGGGTTCCCTCTGATCTCCTTATTGCATTAGACTCCTTTAGATTTACTATTTTTCATGCAATTTCCCTTGATTCATTAATCCTGTGAGAATTAGTGTTGGTAACCTAATCTCTCACGGCATTTGTAGTGATGCTTCTTGTTCTAAACTAAGGCTTTGGATTAAAGACTATTGGATGGTCTGTGGCCATTAAAGTGGACAGACCATAGCCATAAGCCTAAGTCTAATCCTGGAGTTAGATTTATTTCTCTTACGTCTGTGCTTGTAGCCAGATGAAGATTGATCGACAGTCATTTCTCTGTTGATCGGCAGTCATTCTCATTGTGTTTCAAGGACCAGATCAAAGTTAGATATTACTTCTCCATTTTTGTTGCAAGTTTACCTCAAACGTTCCCCCAACTCGGATCTGGATCATTTAGTTTAACTTTTACTTTTATCATTTAGTTAATGTGACAAATTCAACCTCCCATCTTATGTGCTTTCTAGATAGGATAAGAGGCCAGATCTGGTAGCTCAGATCTGGAGGTTTATCTTGCATTTTAGACAAATTCTCTGTGGACGATCTTTCACTCACTTACATTTAAAACTTGCTACAATTGGCCCTGATCTTGCAGGCTAATTCACTTCTACCTGTGCTGATATTTCTTTACTTTTTTTTAATATTCTAGATTCAATATAATTTAGTAGTTGCAAACCTGTTTTCAAAATACACATAAATCAAGCACACTAAGAAGCAACAATAGTATCCCTGGTGGCGATCCGCCCGTGGTTTATGAGACCTTCTGACGCCTAGATGATAGTTTCCTTTTGAGCCTCTGCGCTGATGTGGATCTACATGAGCAGTTTTCTGCTGAGGCGGCCCGTGTTCCTCCTGCTGAGCACTTCTAGGGGTAAGTCCTCTGATGGTCCAATCTCTCTTCATTTCGATTTCCTTCTGTACATGCTTTGAAGATTGTCCTGATAGCTGATATTGTATCATTCTGAACGAAGGACTTCAACTCCTTTACGTCGCTGCTTCATTTTGGGATGTGAATTTCCATGTATTCCATTGTGGGAAGCGGGAGCTAACCCCAACCCTTGAGCAGCTGTCCAAACTGTCTGGCCTAAAGCTTCACAGGGGTCTTGTACGAGTCACGCCTCGGCCAGGCTACTCCAAATCCATCCACCTTACTGTCGGTTTGAAGAAATTTGAGTATGAGAAAGTCTCATTGGGGGGCCCACAAGGTGTTCGCTAAAATTCCTCAAAGAACTTTTCGGTGACGAAAGTCTCTGAAAATTGTCAGTTAGGAACATATACAACGTGAAAGCTCTAGCACTCGGTGTCATCTCTAAAATCCTCTTTTTTATTAGGGAGACAGCTTCTCATTGGCAATTTGTGATATTTTGACCGAGCTGGAGGCGGGCCAATCCATGATGCACTTGGTGCTCGCCGAGCTGTATCGATGCCTTGATTCATTTGCTTTGGGCAAGGTGGAGGGCCATCGAGGGTGCCCTTTGTTGCTTCAGGTCTGGTTGGGTGAGCACCTTACTTGTATATTGCCCGAGGTGAGGTGGCTTAGTGCTTTCTGGGTAGATGCCACTTGCTTCCACAGGGCGATGTGTCTGCTCTGAAACTTTGGTTGACCGATGCCGAACTGTCATGGAGGCTTCCTTGGTTGGACCGAACCTTCCCAATAGTTTTCAGTAGAGACCATAGGGCATTACCCTCCTAGGATTGACTGGCAGCACCTTCTACTTCCCATTCTGGGTACTGCGTCAATTTGGTTGCCCTCAGCAGGTGCCCTGCGAGGCCAAACCCCCTCTATGTGATTTGATCTTTTCTAAGGGGTCCTCTGGAGACATGGATCAAATTGCTGCTCTCTGGGGGGCACGTCTGTCGACGCTGATGTGTGATATCGAGCAGGGGGATTCGGTTAGAACTTCTCCTGAGTACGAGTCCTGGCTATTGAGTGAGCAGCCTGTTGCCGATGGTCCAGATTCAACAGAGATCATTGATACTGGAGGCCCCTGGCCAAAGATGGAGACGACATTCTGAGCCAGTATCGAGCTTCTTGTGGATGAGAAGAGGGTTCTGCAAGAACATTTGGCACAAGAAAAAGTTAGGGCAGACACAGCAGAGAGCCAGGTCCACCATTTGAAGGGATCATTGAGCGTCACTTTTGGAGCCACCGACTCTTCTCGGAAGAGGTATAAGAGTCTGCATGGTCGCTGGCTGACTAAGCAAAAAATCCGGGAAGATGACCTTCATGCTGAGATTAGCGCATTGAAGCGCGAGCTAGGCCGCTAACTCCTTCCTGCACACGTAACTTTTTACACATATCAGATACACAGAAAAGGGGCATGAAAACCCCTTTACAGATGCACACATTGTTTTGGTATACATATATATATATATATATATATATATATTTGTTATTTTTGTTTATACTTGTAAAAAGGAAAGCACGCTAGTCATCACACCGGCTATTTTTTTGGGATGTGGTGTAAATGGTGAAAAAGGCAGTTTACTATATACATCTACACAGAATTTTTGGCCATTTTGTTTTGTGCATATATTTTTTTTTTTTTGTTCGGTGCCTTAATCACCTTGTGAAACCCTGGGTCCTCTTTTGAGCATGGTCGAAACCCCCCTTTTTTTACTAGTTGATTCTGAAAAAGTTTCAATAGTCCTACCAAGGTTGGAACGTTCATCCCCTTGGGATTGAGTTAAATCTTTCTCCTTACCTTGAGTCATACATTTGACGGTGCAGTTTCACAAAGACAATTCTGGTCGGGACCCGATTCGACCTAGCATGAGCAGCCCAGTTGGATAAGAGGGTATAGGAAAAGTAATAAAAGGGTTCCTCAAACATCAATCTTCTCAATCAATCCAAAACCTTTCTTTTTCAATTTTTTCTCTTTTCTTTTCTTTTTTTTTATTTATCTCCCTTTTTTTACCCGTGGCGCCCTTTCGGGTTTTCACCACGTCCATGGGTTTAGCTCTCTTACCCCAAGCGCCCTTTCGGGTTTTCACCTGGTCCGTACAAGCTCGTTGTTTTTACCCGTAATGCCCTTTCAAGTTTTCACCACGTCCATCGTACTTTGCGCTTGTATTTTTTTTGTTTTTTTCTTTTTATTATTTCTTCCTCCTTTCCTTTTTCAACAACCACGACATAGACGTTGATTCCATCATAGTCGGCTGGATGGGGTTCTAGTGTCGTCTCACAACTCAGTTTGTGTTTACTTAACAAATATTATGACTACTTGTAAACCTAAAAGAGCGCTTTCTTCAAAGTGTAGCTTGGCCATGGGTTAGGTTAGGATTTGAAGGTATGCTAGGCTAAAAGGGTTTCCTTGATACGACTTCAGTTTTCTCAACATACTTTCTCCCTTGGGGATTTTACTGTACATGCCCCGTGATTCTTCTACACATTTTTTTTATTCTTTTTGCTCCATTTCAGGCAATCTCTTTTAAGGTTTTGCTTTTTCGATTTTTTTTGGATTTTGATGGTAACTTTACTTCTCATTTTTCTGTATATGTACACACACATTTTTTTTGGGAAGGGGTTTATTGAAAGAAAGGCCCAGGCTCAAATGGGGTAGCAAAGGATATCATCATTTTTAGGGATGCTTTTTGGCTACTGTGTTTGGAATGATGGCCTCTTTTGAGTGGTTCTTAAGTAGTCACGTATTTGTATTACCAATACTTACCTTATCACGATAGACTAAGAGTAGAACCGTCGGACATATCCAGCATTGATGGGCTCAGGAAGATGATATCCGTCCATGGTGGCGAGGAGGATGGTGTATCCCGGTAGTACTTCTCGAATGACATAAGGTCCTTCCCAATTCGACTTGAACTTTCCTCTCGGATCAGCATGGAGGGATGGGAAGATCTTCTTCAGCACAGTGTCTCCTACCTTTAGATCTCAACCGCGAACACATTTGTTGTAAGTGCGTGCAATTCGCTCCTGGTATACCTGAGTGTGGCACAAGGCCAGGAGTCTCTTTTCATCTAATAAGTTCAATTGTTCAAAGCAGGATCTCTCTCTCTCTACTTCGGGTAAGCCTGATTCCATGAGGATTCAGAGCGAGGGTACTTCAACCTCAACTGGTAAGATGGCCTCAGTTCCATACACAAGGGAGAATGGTGTTGCCCATGTAGCAGTACGGATCGATGTTCTGTAGGCCCACAAAGCGAATGGTAACATTTTGCTCCAATCTCGGTAAGTGACGACCATCTTCTCTAGGAAGGGGACGACCGTCTTGTTAGCAGCTTCTACGGCTCCATTAGTTTGAGGCTGATAAGGGGATGAGCGATGGTGCTTTATTTTATATTACTCGCAGAAGGTTCGGATGTGCTTATTCGCAAAGTTTGAGTCATTGTCCGTGATGATATCTTTCGGTACTTCAAATCGGCACACAATATTACTCTTGAGGAACTTCTCGACGTGACTGGCCATGATGTTGGCATATGGCACCGCTTCTACCCATTTGGTGAAGTATTCAATGGCGACAAGGATGAACCGATGTCCGTTTGATGCTTTTGAGCTAATCATTCCGACGACGTCAAGGCCCCAGGTAGAAAATGGCCAAGGAGTGGTCATGCAGTGTAGATCGATGGCAGGAGCGTGTATCAGACTGGAGTGTTCCTGACACTTGTAGTATTTCTGAACATGTTTACAACAATCTGATTCCATAGTGGTCCAAAAGTATTCCTGTCGTAGAATTTTCTTAGCAAGCATGTGACCACTGACGTGGGCTCCGCATACCCCTTTGTGGATCTCCTTCATGATGTTGGTCGCTTCACTTTTAGTAAGGCACCTGAGTAGAATGTTGTTGTAGGATCGCTTGAAAAGGCATTCCCTGCAAATGACGTAGCCTGCCGCTAAACGTTGAATGGTTCACCGGTCCGTCTTGGACGTACCCTCAGGGAAAGTTAGTGTCTCGATGAAATTTTTGATATCTGAGAACCAAGGTGGCTCATCATCAGGCTTTGTAGATTCCTCAATCTGTAGGCAGAAGGCCGGGTCATTCCTCTGCTCGATCATGATCGGCTTCATCTCAACACCGTATGGGATTTCTATCATTGACGTCAAAGTTGCTAGTGCATCAGCAAAGCGATTCCTTATCCCGGGGACACATGAGAATGTCACGTCTTGGAAGCAAGCTATCAGATCCTCGAGGTGTTCATGATAGGGGATCAATTTCTTGTCTTTCGTCTTCCAGTCACCATTCGTCTGGCATATGATTAACTGTGAATCACCAAACACTCGAACGTGAGTTATATTTAGATCGAGAGCCGCCTGCAGGCCAGCGGCCCAAGCTTCATATTCAGTCATGTTGTTTATGCAAGGGAAATTGAGCTTAATAAAGATCGGTACATGGGATCCTTTCGGCAAAATCAGAATGGCACCAACTCCTTGGCCCTCGGCATTTGCTGCCCCGTCAAAGTGTATTACCCAAGATTCCTTTGCTTCTTCAACATTGTCTTTCGTCATGAACAGGATGTCCTCATTAGGGAACTCAGTTCTCAAAGGCTCATAATCTGGCAAAGGATTATCAGCAAGATGATCGGCGAGTGCCTACCCCTTGATCGACTTTTGAGTGAAGTACGTGATATCGAACTCAGATAATAAGAGCTGCCAGCATGCAGTCCGCCCAGTGAGAGCGGGCTCCTCAAACAGGTATTTCAATGGGTCCATTCGGGCCAAAAGTAGAACAGCTTGGGATAAATAATAATGGCGGAGCCTCTGAGTAGCCCATACAAGAGCCAAGCATGCTTTTTCTAGATAAGAATAGCACATTTCATAATCAATAAACTTCTTGCTTAGATAGTAAATGGCTTATTCTCTTCTTCCTGTCTTGTCATGCTGCCCCAAGACACATCCCATTGAGACTTCAGTCGCGGAGAGATACATCAAGAGTGGTCTCCCTGGCTCGGGTGGTACCAACACAGGTGGGTTAAGGAGGTAGCTTTTGATTTTATCAAATGCTGCCTAACAATCCTCATTCCATTCAACGAGCGAGTTCTTCCTTAGTAGCTTGAAGATCAGCGTACAGATTGGAGTTAGCTGTGTAATGAACCGATTGATATATTGTATTCTACCCAAGAACCCTCTAACTTCTTTCTCGATAGATGGTGGCGGCATCTTAGTGATAGCTTTGACCTTGACTGGGTCGACCTTGATCCCTCTCCTGCTGACAATGAACCCCAACAGTTTTTTGGACATAGCACCAAATGCGCACTTCTGTGGGTTCAGACGTAACCTGTACTTCCTCAGTCTCTCAAACAACTTTTGAAGGTTTACCAAGTAATCGCCTCGCTCTGGTGACTTAGCTATCATATCATCGACGTACACCTCAATCTCTCGATGCATCATGTCATGGAACAGTGTGGTCATAGCTCTCTAATATGTTGCACTGACATTCTTCAGCCCAAACGGCATGACTCTATAGCAAAAGGTTCCCCAAGGGGTAATGAACGCTATCTTCTTGCGATCAACCTCAGCCATCTTTATCTGATTGTATCATAAAAATCCATCCATAAATGAAAGCATCCCATGCTTAACAGTATTATCGACCAAGATGTCAATGTGTGGCAATGGGAAATCGTCCTTTGGGCTCGCTCTGTTCAAATTGCAGAAATCGATGCACATGCAGACCTTTACATCTTTCTTCGACACAGGCACAATATTGGCTAGCCACTGCGGGTATTTGGATACCATGAGAAATCCCGCATCATATTGCTTGATGACCTCATCCTTGACTTTCACCATCCACTTGGGTCGGAGACGTCTCAGCTTGTGCTTGACTGGCTTCATGTCATGGTAGAGGGGCAACTCATGCTCGACCAAATCGATATCCAAACCAGGCATATCCTCGTACGACCAGGCAAAAATGTCTTGGTATGACTAAAGGAACTCAATCATACCTTTTCTTCCTTCGAGAGACAGTGACATTCTGATCTTGGTTATTTTGGGAATCTCCTCAGTCCCTAGATTGATATCCTCTATCTCTTCAACAACGGGGGTAGGGCCATGCTCAAAGTCGGCAAACCGGTCAAGGAGCTCATTGGGGAGCTCCTCCAAAGGACTATCCTTGTCCAAACTCGTAACTCCTACCTCTTCTTGTATTTCTACAGGAAGGGGGTCGATTTTACGTGGGACGGGTATTTCAGTTAAGGTTTCATTTCGTGTGACTTTTTCTAGAATTTTAAATGATGATATTTTTGGACTTTTGATTTTTTCAATGTTTTTAGGATTTTGTATTTTTCCAATGTTCTTGAGGTTTTGTATTTCTTCTGAGACGGACCCTTGGTAGTATGAGTCTGTGTATATACAAGGTATTACCTGCCAAGGGCTTATCTCACTTTTATAGGTTGGTTTTTTTTTTAGGAAACAGGTGCCAAACTTTAGGCCACTCCCTGCTTCCAGGGTTTGGGGTAACGATGCCCAGTTGCGTACCTGAGGGGCCGCTCCTTTACCTATTGAGATGGAGGGTGCTGACTGATATGGCTCATTGGAGTCAGCTTCCATCATGTTGATCCCCATTTCGTCTGAGATGATGTCCTCAAATGATAACTTAGTTTTGTGGTGATTTACCATAAGGGGAGTTTGTTCAGGTACTGGCCGTCGTTCCTCGAAAAGGGACAATGCAGCCAAATCTATCTCCAAGCTAGGAAGGGAGATCTGGGGATTGGTGGGATGTATTGGGGCTATGAGTTTCTGTGGGGTTCAATGGGTTACCCCATTTCAGTCGATCTTTACGACCCCAGCGCTGATAAAGGAATCCTTGATGTGCGGCCTAGGGCGTGGTTTTTCTTTTATGTTGATTCCTCGAGCTCTTGCCGCTGCGGCAACCCTGGCTTTTTCTTTGGCCTCTCGGACCTTTTCCTCTGTGGGCTTGTACCCCAGCCCAAATCGTACCATCTGTCCTTTGGCCACAACTGGCTCTCTTCTGCCCTACAGTCTAAGCCCGAGCCCTCGGCCTTTCTGATAGCCCCACTTTTGGAGCATAGCCACTGCTGCTACCGTACCGCCTCCCATTTTAGGCATGATGCCCTCAATGGGCTCTGGGAGTATCGCTGATACCTCATATTCAAAACTGTGGGAGGTCAACATCCCCAGCGGTATGTGGCACATCCAACACATTGGGTTTTTCGATGCTATTGGCGGCTCTTTCTTTCTCGCTGTGCCCCTCACCAATGATTGTAATAATTTTGTGCCTAAATGCAAACTTGAGTTTCTGGTGCAAAGTGAAAGGTATAGCTCCGATCTCGTGCAACCACGGGCACCCCAACAATAGATTAAATGAGGATTTGATATCCATGACTTGAAATAAGATGGAAAAGGTCATTGGCCATATCAACAGCTCAAGATCAATTTCTTCCATTATTTCTCTCCTGCTATTGTCAAACCCTCTTGCGCTGGTTCTGGTGGGCCTCAGCATGCATGGATCGACCCCGACCTTAGTGGTGGTTCTTAACGGGCATATGTTCAATGCTGACCCATTATCAATCAAGACCAGGGGAATGACCATATTTCCGGACTCAATTGTTATATTCAAAGACTTTGAGTGACTACACCCTTCCTCAGTTAAATCAGCATTAGAAAACAAGATGGCATTCGGAGCCATCACTTGCCCAATTATCTGCCCGACTTCATTTGGGCTAACTTGGAGTGATACACGTGCATTTTTTAATGCCCCCATTAATGCCTGAAAATGGAGTAGAGACGTCATCAATAGATCATAGACGGTTATATGGGTGGACATTCTCCTCAGTTGAGTCTCCAATATATGTTCTTGACTCATTTTTTTGAAGGGGTTCACAGCGCTGTCTTTCTTCCCCACTGGTTGGGCTTGTTCTAATGCCGATGCTTCCGGCTGTTTTGATATTTTCCCAGACCGTGTGATAAAATCCACTGCCCCTTCTCTGCTACTGCTGTCGATATTGACATTTGTTTGCTTGTAGCTTAGCGGGACCTGATGAGGGTCATATGTTGGTCCCAAGAGCTAAAAAGGTATGGATGCCGACACTTGAGGTACTTGTGCTGCGGGCTCAGGAGGTGTGGGCAACACCTAATTTATTTTGGTGGTAGCGGATTGGGTGGAAAAATTGGGCCAAATGAGGGTGGTGAAGCTTGAGGGTGGTGGTATTGGGGGGAAGGAGGTAAAGGTAGGCCATTGATAGCTAACAGGTGCTGGTGGGAGATGGGGGGTCTGATGGGCCGTTAGGTAATTGACTGGAGTAGTGGAGTCAACTGGTGGCTTAACTTGGGGTGAGGGGATGGGCGCAGGCCATTGATAATTGGCGGATGCGGGTGTGGGATTGGGGGCCTGATGGTTTATTAGGTAATTAATGGGGGCGATGGAGTTTGCCGGTAGTTGAACTGGGGGAAATGGGGTGGGCGCAAGCCATTAATAACTGGTGGGTGTAGGTGTAGGATTGGGGGCCTATTAGCTTATTAGGTAATTGATGGGGGTGGTGGTGTATGGTTGGTATGCATTGATATATACATAATTGACAGGTGTGGTGGATGGAAAGTATGCCCTGAGATCCAAGGGTTCATATTGCAGGGTCGGGTTGGGGAAATATTCTAACAAATTCAGGGGTTCAATAACCCTAATATTCTTCTCTTCAATGTTCCTTAATAATGGCACTACATAACTGTCCCAATCACTGATATAATCAGATGGGTCAAATTTAAACGCCTCTTCATCTTCTATCATTCCAACGGTGGGTCTGGGACCTGCTCCCCCGGTAGGATGTGGGGGTAGTAGTACTTGGTGAATATTAGCATGCTGAGAAGGTGCAGGGGGAATTATTTTTTTGGCATCAATCAAATCTTGGATTGCGTGCTTCAATGGGAAGCAGCGATCAGTTGGATGCCCCGGACCTTAATGAAAATTGCAGTGAGTATTTGGGTCATAGTTCCTTGGGATCGGGTGAGGAGGAGGTTGTGGTTGGAGGATAGCAACTAATCCTTTTTCCACTAACAAGGGTAAAAGTACACTCAAAGATTGCCCCAGAGGCATAAAAACTAGATCATAGCAGGTCTCCTCGGCTCCAGGGTCATTGGCATTCCTTGCCCATTCCCTGCTCTCTGTATCTGCTCAGGCCTGACTGGTGCTAGTAGGGCTGCCTAAAATTGAAATGGGGTAGTATTATTATTGGGCCTAGTATTGGATATGTTCTGGACATCGCCCCCTATTCTCTTATCATTCCTTTACTCCGAAAACCTCCTAACCCCACTGGGTTCACTCGGTGTGTTCTCGTTCAAACTGCCCTCCCTGATGGCATCCTCACATCGATTAGCATTTCTTACCAGATCAGCGAAACTGGACTGCTGTTGGTACACCAAGAAGTCTGAGATAACTGGCAGGGTATTCTTTGAGATCATCTCAATCTGCTCATCATCAGGTATTTTATTTCTGACCTGAGCTGCCAGTGCTCTCCAACATCCCAAGTAGTCGCTGAAGGTCTCGCTCTGGTTCTATTTTAAACGGGCCAAGTCTGACTTACGCGGCTCAATGTCTATATTGTAAACATATTATTCTTGAAAGAGGTGCATCAGGTCCTTCCACATTTTCATCATGGATGGTTCTAAAGATGTGAACCATCTCAAAGTCGGCCCGACCAGACTCTTCTGAAAGACTTTTATTAGTAGTCTTTCGTCCCCTCCATATTGGCACATGTCCTCACCGTAGTACTTAAGTGCGCAATAGGATTGCCAGTGCCATTATATTTGTCGAAGGCTGGCATTTTAAATTTGGGAGGCAGGGGGACCTCAGTGAACAAGCACTAATCTGTGAAGTCCGTGGCATGAATTTCAGTACCACCCATTTTTATCAGTTACTTCTATATTTTGTCCACCGATTCTTTCAGCTGTTCTGACTCTTTTGATGCAGGGGCTGCTTTCTCGACAATCGACTGGACTTCACTTTGGGCCACCAAGGGGTAGGCATTTATAGGAGGGTTAAGGCTAGTCAATGCCCCAGCGTAGGCTCCGTTATTCCTATTCTCGTCCTCCTCATACTGCTGGTCGACATAATGTGCAGTGAGGGCGGGATTTTCTTGTTTTTGTTGCCCGGGTTGGATGGGAATGACATGAGTGGGGGTGGGGTGAGCTCATTGGGGGTGAGGAAAAGTTTGTTGGGTGATGGAATTTTAGTTTAGAGGTGGGGCCTGATGGGGCCATTGGGTATGGGGGAAGGTTTGGAGATGGCCTTGGGGTGTGGGGCCATGGGAAAATTGGGTTTGGGGTATGGCATGGGTTTGACCTAGCTGTGAAGGTTGGGTGAAATGTTGGGAGTATTGTGGAAGGTATGAGTGTGGGGTTTGAGTTTGGGTCATGACGCCTTGGTCATTTTGGGCTATGGGCCACTGATGGGTTTAGGCCAGGGGCCCTTGGTAGGTTTGGGCCATGGCCCTTGGGTAGGTTTGGGCCACTAGGCCTTGGTGGGTTTGGGCCAATGGGCCATGGGCCCTTAGTGGGTATGGGCCATGGGCCATTGGTGGGTTTGGGCCATGGGCCATTGGTGGGTTTGGGCCATGGGCCCTTGATGGGTTTAGCCCAATGGGCCTTGGTGGGTCTGAACAGTAGGCCCTTAGTGGGTCTGGGCCATGGGCCCTTAATGGGTTTGGCCCAATGGGCCTTGGTGGGTATGGGCCATGGGTCGTTGATGGGTTTGGCCCAAGGGGTCTTGATAGGTCTGGGCCATGGGCCCTGGGTAGGTTTGGGTGGTGGGGTATTGGGTCATGGGGCCCTGGGATATGTGGGACAAGGGGGTTTGGGCCAATGGGCCTTGGGGTATGTGGGAAAAGGGGGTTTGGGCCATTTGGCCTTGGGGCATGTGGGTATTGGGAGTTTGGATGGTGTGGATTATGGGGGGTTGATGGGGGTCATTGAGGAGTGAGGCATGGAGATTGGCTAGGGTGTGAGATGGGTTTAGGGATGTGGGGTGTGGAGGAGGGGAGGTGATTTGAGAAGCCTTCCACATGGAGTAGGCTTGAAACATCTCCTCCATCATCGTCATGGAAGGAGGATTAGATGTGAGGGCTGGAGAGGGGAAATTGGGCATGGCCCCAGTATGATTGGGCATGGCCGTGGTAAGAGGTGGGATATGGGGTGGATTGGAGAGTTGAGGTGGGGTAAAGGATGGGGAGGGATTAGGGATGTTTAGGGATGGTGGTTGGTGGGGTGTGGATGTTTGGAAGAAACTGGGCATGGCCCCGATAAAAATGGGCATGACCCGGGTAGATGGGGGGATTTGTGGGGGGTTGGATAGGGAGGAATTGGTGTATGTGAATATGGGTGGATCGGGCCTATAGGGGGAAGATGGGAAATGGGGCATGGATATAGATTAGGAGAATGGATTTTGTGTGGATGTGGAAGGGAAATGGGTTGGACTTGGCATGGGTATGGTTTGGGCAAAAGATGGAGAATAGGGGGTTGGACTTTAGATATTTTGGGAGGTATCGGTTGGAAAAATGGGGGCGCCAATGGGCCGGTAACAGTAAAGGGGGTTTGGGTGAGGGGGATGGTGGAAAAAACTTCTCCCGAATGGGAGTGGGTTGGAGAATGTGGCGGGGATGAGTCGGGATCGGCGTAAGCCGAGTCCACTACCCACGACATTCTTCAGGAGAGGGTCGGGTAAGGGTACCTTAGATAAGGCCTAAAAATCCTCCTCCTTCTTCCCCTACGGGACGGCGGAGGGCAAGATGATGCCGTTGTGCCGACACCACAAACTATATATTTTTTTTTTTTGGGTTTTGATTATATATATTTTTTGAATCTTCTTGAAAAAGTTTTGAAAAATAAAGGTTCCAAGGCCTTGGAATTCCCTTTTCGGGTGACTCTCGTACCTTAATTCAAGACCCGCGACGACGATTCCGACGCACTTCGAAAGAATTGAAGGAGAACCTTCGATCTATTTAAAGTATGGAAATCAAGGTAAACAACCCGATCCCCCGGATTGAGCCAAAAAGAAGTTGCCCTCTTTTGACCGGCGGGGGTGTATTGGGTGTCGGAGATGGCAGGACCCAAACAAGGCACTAAGCACACTAATCGGGAGACTCGAAAGGTGAAGAAGGCCACAGATTCGGGTTGGTGTGTTATTAAACAAACCTGGCACAACTAATACATGCGCCCAGGTAGTAGGGCACCTTTTTTACACTGACGTAACTATTAGTTGCGCCAAGGAAAATTTTGGGATTTTAAAGCTAGCACAACTATTAGTTGCGCCAGTTATAAATTCTCAATTTTTGCACTGGTGTAACTAATACTTGCGCCAAGTAAAAATGGGGTTCCATAATGTTATGGCAGTAGAGGCAGCAGCCCAAAATGAGTCTCTTTTTTTTATTTTTGTGGAAGCTAGGCTTTCGGGAACTGAGCTATTTTTTGGTGATTGATTCTCTCCTCACCGCTCCTAAAGGATTTGAGTATGGTATAACTCACTAGTGCTCTCCCCAAGGGTTTTAAGCTTCGAAATGGGAACCCACCCAATATACCTCCGGCACAAGCGCCTTCTCAGATACTAGGTGGGTTGAGACTTTTCTGGATCATCACCACTAGGGGCTGCCGCCATACTAAGACCTGAGTGGTTGTGTGTTTGCCTAATCCCAACCCTTTTAAAATCTACCCCGTAAAAATAAATTAATTAAGCTCCCTAACTTGGTTTAATTTTAATTTGTTTTTTCAAAGCTCTCTTTTTTTGGAAGTTTTCTTTAGTTCAAAGATAGGGGGTGATGACCCCGTGCCGCCACTACGGGCCGACATCCATTGTTGAGATATGAGTGCACAAGTAGGACCGTCAATCGGCTAAAGCACTTTAAATGATGAAAAATTAAATGAATTAAAATACAATGCTCAAGTAAGCCCCTTGATCGGCTAAGGCACTAAGAATGATAAAAAAGTAAAGAAATTTAAAGACTATGCGTAAGCAAGCCAGCCAATCGGCTAAGGCTCGTAAATGGCGTAAAAGTAGGGGTAAGTAAAATGACTTAATCAGAGGGGTGAGTAAAAAAATAGCAAAAATAAAATAAAATAACAGCAATAAAATATTAGGAAAATAAAAAAATAAAGAGGACTAGTTCAAGGGGAAGCTCTACTAACTACTCCCCAGCAGAGTCTTTATTTATGCAACCGTAGGATTTGTGACGATCCTGTCGCGACGATGCGCTCGCTTTACAAAAAATATAGAGTCGCCACCCGGAGCTTTCGGTGTCCCGAGAAACGTAGTTCATTTTTATGAACACCGAAGTGCTAAAAATATAACTCTGAATCCGGTCTACACCCGCTCTTTGGTAGGGGCTTCGATTATTGATCGGGAAGGTGTTAGGCACCCGATCAACCCGCTTAATACGGTCACTACTAATGGCTAAAACAAAAATAAAGTAAAAGAAAAGAAAATAGCTTCCTTTTGCCCAAATGGGCCTTAAATCCTATTTGTGCCCCTCCATTCCTACCAAAAATTCGACGGCGTAACGGCACAAATGGGGGGATAGGAGGAGCTAAAGAAGAGATAGGAGAAGAAAGGGGAGAGCCGGAGCCCTCGGGCCCTTGTAGCACCATAGGAGAGCTTTGTGTGGCTTGCTTTTGATGAGCTTTTGAAGGCTTGAATGGTAGAAAGAAGGATTCTAACCACTAAGGTTTACTAGCTAAGAGGTAGAGAAGGGAGGCAAATGGATAGCACACACCTTACCTAAAGGCTTTTTAGGAAAGGTAAGGTATGGAATGAGGTTTTGGAATTCTGGAATTTGTATGAGCAATGGTGCACCAAAGGGAGAAAGATCTTCTCACTTTAAGCTCTTTCTCTCTTAGACAAAAATTCTCAACCCCTAAACCAAGAGGTGGGGGGCTCTATTTATAGGAAAAGGGTGGGTTAGGAGGCTACTTAAGAGCTAAATGGGTTTAGCAATTAGGCAATCTCATATCTAAGAATTCCTAGGATTTTTAGAGCCTTGAGATGTGTGGAAGTGTCCTCCAATGGTGGATGATGGGATGAGGCCTTAAGCCACTTAAAGGGTTGCAAATAGGGTGCAAATGAGTGCAACAGAACTAGCAAAATACTCCCCAAAGGTCGAGGTGGTCAACAAATCAAACCCCAATTATAAAATTTGGGGCAAAAACCAACAGTTACTGTTCATATGCCTAGCGCAACTAATAGTTGCGCTAGGGAAATGTACAGAGAAACAGTGCCTGGAAGTTAGCTATCCGAGGTGGGATCCATAATTAATACTGGCGTAACTATTAATTGTGCTAGGCTTAAATCCTGGGAGAAGTGGCTTGGTGCAACTACTAGTTGTGCCAGGAAAAAATTATCACTGGCGTAACTATTAATTGCGCCAAATCCCTAGGGGGCCCCACCTGATTTTACTCTTTTGTCCTCCAGGTTCGGACCGCCATATCTTTTGATGTACAACTCTGATTGGGGAGATTCTTGGACCGTTGGAAAGCTGATGCCCTCTACTTTTTAGTGGTATTAGATTTATTCATAGTAGGTGGCCGTAGCTATTTCCGATGTACCCCTCCTCATCC
Source organism: Chloranthus sessilifolius (assembly GCA_021018995.1). Lineage (NCBI taxonomy): Eukaryota > Viridiplantae > Streptophyta > Magnoliopsida > Chloranthales > Chloranthaceae > Chloranthus > Chloranthus sessilifolius. Next base: position 72,063,676 of record CM037592.1, on the reverse strand, counting down.
ATAGCTTGATAGGGTTCGATTTAAGGTTCTGAATGGGTTCTAAGGGTCGGGATTGGTTTCTAAAGGTTCGGGGTAGGTTCCTAAGGGATCTAGGGTGATTTCTAATGGTTTGGGGTGATTCCTAAGGGTTCTAGGGTGTTTCTTAAGGGTTCCATACATGCCATCAAAAGCCCAGAAATTTACCTCTCTCGAAAGGTGTTTCGATCGGGCCTTGGGCCAAATTTGGGTGTCTACAACAGGGGTATTAAATCAAGAGAAATCAGATGGTAATCAATAGATCTACTAGAAACTGAATGGGCTATTGCCAAATACATGGATCTTATAGACATCTAATGGCACCATAAGATCTTTAGATTTAATTGGACATTAAAATCAACAATTTATTAAATCAAAATTACTTACAATAACCTTGTTCTCAGATCTGTGGTCTATGCATCAATTTACACATCTCCAAGCTGAGATTATAATTATAAACCAGATCTGGACTGCTTATCTAGATCTAATCCAACAAGTTGGATTAGAGAGAGAAGGGGGGAAGAGAAAAGGGGAAAATAAAACCTAAAACTAAATCTAAATGAGCTAAGGAGAACTCAGGCTATTCCTTTGTTCCTACTTTCCTTGCTGAGAAATTATGCCAGAATAGATGGGTATTTATACATATGCATCGATCCATGTGCCTTGAGTTGCAGGCAATCAGGGAGCAGAGGACTCAGTTCTATTATGCACAGCTGAGATGTCTTCAATTCAGCCAAGGAAAATCACATGTGGACTATTGTCCCATGTGCAGAAATTTGTGCCCAGCTGATGTGTTCTTGCAACTCTCAAAAATGCCCCTACCGACCACTGATATTTGCTAATGGAACCCGAGATAAATCCCTGAGATGTGTGAGACATTGGGATGTGCGCCCTAGAAGCATTGGAATCCCCAAAATGTCCCTAAAGTGTGAAATAGATGGCTAGAACCTGTGCCTCGATCGGTTGGAGCTTTAAAACTTCAATCTCGACAAGTTCAGGCAACTGTTCGATAAGTTGAATGGGCTTCAGGTGTGCATTCAACAGGTTCATTCAACCATTCGATAGGATGCTTGATAGGTTCGTTTTCAGCATCAGAACCTCTCGACAAGTTCTCTACAGGTTCAAACAACCATTCGATAGGTTGCGACAGGTTCAAACAACCATTCGATAGGTTACGACAAGTTCAATTTTAGCCTTTTTTCAGCACTGTGGCTTGATTTCAGCACATACTAGCTCGTGGGGTTTAACCGACCACTCGAGAGGTTGGATCTTTATCATTTTAAACCACTCGAGGGTTGGTTTTCAACACGAACCACTCGTGGGGTTCACTAAATCATGCATTTAAACCACTTGAGTGGTTGCACCAGCCCTCTAAACTACTCGAATTCTTCAAGTTTGCAGTTGTGCTTCTCATGGGCTTCCATCATCATCTCGAGTAGATGAACTTCAACACTTAAAATACTCGAGTGCATAATGTTGTAGCTGTAATATGCCACTTGAATTGCTTTGCAGCTATTCGCATAAAATGCCTTGAGGTGCTGATTTGCTGTTGTCTTCCATCCAAGGTGTTGCCTTGCTACAAACACAAAATATTGTATTACTGCATAGCACCTCATTAACCTTTGGGCTTCACCATTCTCTCCCTCAGTAGGTCTTCAAGGCCCCTAAAGCATGCTAAAAAGCCTCAATGGTGTGAACCACCATGGTGCCTTTTCAATAAATCCATCAGCTCCACTGCTAAACACAAAATTCCTTCTTCTTGGCTTCAAAAGCATGGATTGTAGAATTAAGCTCTTATTTTATTGTTATTTGGAAAAACACACTTAAAAGATATTATTAACATGCTCAAAGGTCCATCATAGGTCAGGTTAAGGGGTAGAAAGTAGTATTTTTCAGTGCTCAACACACCCCCCCAAACGTAACCTGTGCTAGTCCTCGAGCAAAGTGAAATTTAAAACAACTAACCTACGAAATAAAATGCCACTTTCGTAGGGAACACGGGTGCATTTGGCACATGCATCAAGCCTTTTAAACCCCTAGGTGATCTTCAGTGGAGCAGTAGAGTCTCCTGAGGGTTTTCAGTGAAGGTACCCCCAAACTTCTCCAATAACTCTTTTCACCATAGATTAAACAAATTTTCATCTCCACATGACAGCTCAACCTATTTCAGATTAGTAAGGTCCTTTTATTGGGTTGTAATGTGGCTTATGGGTGAAGTTCTATAAAGAATAAAAGGGTAAAAAGGATTCAAATTGAGAAATCAGTAAAAGTAAGGAGGTGATTTGCAACTCAACCTTCTTCATTTCAGCACATCTTCATTTTCTTTTTGAATTTGCAGACTTGAAGTGACTTCTCTTTTCTTTTGTTTTTTTCTTTTTTTTTTTTTTTTTTTTTTTTTACAGGCTGGAATGCCACAACACCACCAAATGTGCTTTCTTCTCTTTCAAACAAATTTTAAACTTTGCTCCTCTAACCTCACTTCTCCTCCCATTTCCTGATTTCTCAGATTAAGGGTGAACTGAAACAGGTCAAGGGGTTTTGCGTTCAAATTTTCTGATTTTTTATCAAAGAAAAGCTGGGTTTTTAAAGGCTCAAATGGTGTGTATCAAGGGCAGTTCAAAGGTGGGAAAATTTTAGGCTCAAACTGTCCAAGGGATGGCATTACTTCATATCTTCAATGTCATGAATGCTATCGTTTCAACTTGGATCTACCTAACTTCTAATGAGCAAACTAGATTCAATCAATCTATAGAGCAAAAAAAATTGCCCAGACACTCTTCAAAGAAAATTTTTTCATGCCCAAATCTCACTGGGTATGGCCTTCCATCAAATTTTTTGGGGTGTATCCTTACAGTTTTCTCTCATTTCAGGTTCACTAAACATTAATTTTTGAAAATTCTTGACATTTGCTTCATGAAAAATGTTAAAACTACAGCTCATTTCAATTTCAAAAAGTTTTTAATTTCCTCTTTTTCCAAAAATCAGGTGGGAAATCACTTTATTTTCAAAAACTTTTTCAACATAGCTGTACTAGCATTAACTCATTTCATGGCACACCTGCCATACCCCCAAACCTAAGATGAACATTGTCCTCAATGTTATACAGAATGAGTAACTAGGGGCAGCAGGGTAAAAGAAGAAAGAAAACTAAAAAAATTACAGCTATATGCAGCAAAAAATAAAAATGCAAAACTGAATACATGAACAGAAAAATGGAAAAATGATATACAAATGCAGAAAATTACTGCTAAAATAGAAAAAATAGCAAAACAAGGCTAGAAATGTGAAGCAAATGAAAAGAAACTAATGCTAGTAACAGAAAAAAAAAAATAGTAAAACCAAAGTAAATAACTGAATATAAAACTATAAAAACAGAAAAATGCAGATATAAAAACAGAATTACGTATACAAAAACAGGAAAACAAAGTTGGAAACTGAATACCAAACTACCAAGAAGCAGAAAATTAGTAAAGTTAGGACATAAGAATGAAAAATCAGCAATCTAAATACAGAAATGAAACAAAAGTTCCTAAAACAGAAAAATCCTAAGACCAAAACCTAATCCACATGTGCCACAAGAAACCCCCATAGGATGAACCAATCAGCTTTTTATGAATCTATATGATTTTAAAAATGATCAGCAGAAATAACATACAGTGAAAAGTAAGATTCATAAGACTGACCCCTGTTTTGATGATGTGTATGAATTAAATAGAAATTCTAAATAATGAAGCATGGGAGCACACACATTAAAAACAGAATTCATACACAGCTGAGATCCATTTAATGGTAAAAAATCTTGTAGGAAAATAAAATCAATAGCTCCATTAAATTAGCAGGACAACATATGATCTATTGCTCATTAACCTCCATGATTCCTCAAGTGGAAGGGTCATGATCTCAGTAGTTCTAGATGGGGGAAATGAATAGATGCAAAGGAAAAACAGCCCATCTGGAAAGAAAAATTTTATGTTTTGATAATTTTCTATTTTTTAATTTTTTTTGGATCAGCCCGGGATCAACAAGAGCCCTTATGTACTATTGCTGAAAAATAATAAGAAACAGAAATTTTTATTTGTGTTTTCATTTTCTTCTATTTTTTATTTGGTTTTGTAAAATCAGCATGCCTAAAAGAATAGCAGAAATTATAATCATAGCAAACATTAAACACAGTAGAACTGCTGGTATTATAGAATTTGAAACCAGAAAATGAAAGCAAAGGAGAAGGGGCTGCAAACTTAGGCAGATCGGCTCCAGCTGCAATCCATTTGCTCCTTGTGTGGCAGCTACTCCAAATCTGTAAAAATTAAAAAACTACAGCAATACCTTATTCAAGTATATTGACAAAAATATCAAGAAAAACTCAAATTGCAACCTCATTTCTAGAAAAATGCAAAAGGCTACAGCAGCATTTATTCAAACATCTAGAAGGCATAAAATAAAAACTCAGAAAAATCAAAAATTCTGCTGCAGTAAAACAAGTTTTCTATACAAAAATTGCAGCAGACATTTAATCAAACACTTGGAATGCAAAGTGCAGGTTTAAAGCAAAAACAGCAATAAAACTACAAAATAAAACTCAGATCTTCAAAATAAAAATCAAATCTACAAAAATAAAAAACTCAGATCTACTATCCAAATTAAAACTCCCCGGCAACGGCGCCAAAAACTTGTTGAGGAATTTCAGTGTGCTGATTATTATGTAATGATAAAAGCAAAGTAAAACAGAGGATGCATTCAGCACATCTAAAATATCCTAGACCTGCAATATACAGGGTCCATTTGTAGCAAGTTTTAATAAGAATTTGTTCCACAGGGAGTAGTGATCTAAACCTAGAAGGTATATAGTAAACCTCTAGATCTAACTACAGATCTGGCAATTCTAAGAAGAAAGAGAGCTTTTTGGGTGTCACTAGATCTAATTTATAGAACTGAAATATAAAACTAAACCTAAAAGATTGAGGAAGATGGATGGTAAAATAAAATATAAAATGGGAAGAAATAAACAGCTAGGGACTGGTTTTCATTGCAGAACAGATCAAGGCATCTGAATTTGCAGTTGTCCTTCACTTGGCTACAAGTTCAAGTGCAAGGTAGAACAATCCACTCTAAACCAAAGGCTTGAACTGATCTTAAGTGTATGATCTGTCCACTTGAATGGTCACAGATCATCCTATAGACTTCATCCAATCCAAAGGATTAGGTAGAAGAATCCAATGTAGACCAAAGGTTTGAGTTGATCTTAGGCTATGATCTGTCCACTTTAATGGTCACAGATCATCCTAGGGATTTTCTCCAAATCAAAGGCTTCAATTAGAACATTGAAAATCACCACAAATGTTATGGATGCAAGGCTACAAGCTCAGGCATCCACAGGGGTATTAAATCAAGGAAAATTAGATGGTAATCAATAGATCTAGAAACTGAATGGGCTATTCCCAAATACATGGATCCTATAGACATCTAATGGCACCACAAGATCCTTAGATTTAATTGGACATTAAAATCAATAATTTATTGAATTAAAATTACTTACAATAACCTTGTTTTTAGATCTGTGGTCTGTGCATCAATTCACACATCTCCAAGCTGAGATTACAATTATAAACCAAATCTAGACTGCTTATCTAGGTCTAATCCAACAGGCTGGATTAGAGAGAGAAGGGGGAAGAGAAAAGGGGAAAATAAAACCTAAAACTAAACCTAAATGAGCTAAGGAGAACTCAGTCTATTCCTTTGTTCCTACTTTCCTTGCTGAGAAATTATAAAAGAATAGATGGGTATTTATACATATGCATCGATCCATGTGCCTTGAGTTACAGCCAATCAGAGAGCAGAGGACTCAATTTTGTTATGCACAGCTGAGGTGTCTTTATTTCAGCCATGGAAAATCACATGTGGACTACTATCCCATGTGCAAAAATTTATGCCCAGCTAATGTGTTCTTGCAGCTCTCAAAAATGCCCCTGTCGGCCACTGATATTTGCTAATGGAACCCGAGATAAATCCTTGAGATGTGTGAGACATTGGGATGTGTACCCTAAAAGCATTGAAATCCCCAAAATGTCCTTAAAGTGTGAAATAGATGGCTGGAACCCGTGCCTCGATAGGTTGGAGCTTTGGCAGATTGAATGGGCTTCAGGTGTGCATTCGACAGGTTCTCGACAGGTTCATTCAACCATTCGACAGGATGCTTGATAGGTTCATTTTCAGCATCAGAACCTCTCGACAGGTTCTTGACAGGTTCAAACAATCATTCAATAGGTTGTGACAGGTTCAGACAACCATTCGATAGGTTGCGACAGGTTCAATTTTAGCCTTTTTTCAGCACCGTAGCTTGATTTCAACACATACCAGCTCGTGAGGTTCAACCGACCACTCGAGAGGTTAGATCTTTATCATTTTAAACCACTCGAGGGGTTGGTTTTCAACATAAACCACTCATGGGATTCACTAAATCATGCATTTATACCACTCGAGTGGTTGCACCAGCCCTCTAAACTGCTCAAATTCTTCAAGTTTGCAACTGTGCTGCTCATGGGCTTCCATCATCAGCTCGAGTAGATGAACTTCAACACTTAAAGTACTTGAGTGCATTAATGTTGTAGCTGTAATATGTCACTTGAATTGCTCTGCAGCTGTTCGCATAAAATGCCTTGAGGTGCTAATTTGCTGTCGTCTTCCATCCAAGGTGATGCCTTGCTACAAACACAGAATGTTGTATTACTGCATAGCACCTCATTAACCTTTGGGCTTCACCACTCTCTCTCTCAGCAGGTTTTCAAGGCCCCCAAAGCATGCTAAAAAGCTCCAATGGTGTGAACCACCATGGTGCCTTTTCAATAAATCCATCAGCTCCACTGCTAAACACAAAATTCCTTCTCTTGGCTTCAAAAGCATGGATTGCAACATTAAGCTCTTATTTTATTGTTATCTATAAAAACACACTTAAAAGATATTATTAACATGCACAAAGGTCCATCATAGGTCAGGTTAAGGGGTAGAAAGTGGTATATTTCAGTGCTCAACACACCATGCCTAGGTTGAGCCGGACCTTGGGTGGTTAAGGTTAGCTCGGATTGAGGAATGCTTGGAATCATTTCGTGTGAGATAGAGAATACTCTGAACATGTACACTTGATTATGAAAGCATGTATGTAGTGATGTTATATGTATGCACGTGTGTTTAAACCGTGGTTATGTGCTTGTGCTTAGAAATTGAGTTAAGCATGTGGATTTAAGATGTGTGTGTGTGTGTGTACACTAAGTGAGAAGCCAATTAGCATGTGAAATATGACATCCCAGGGATGTATATGTGATGTGAGCATCTAGATGATGCATATGAGTATGTGACATCTCAGGGATGTATAGTCAACGTGAATATCCAGGTGATGCGAAAGTATGTGAATGAGACTTGAACAAACCTTGAATATTATATTTAGCACAATTATACGGTGAATAATTATAAATATTTTGCACAATTGATTTAAGGTTCAGAGAATACCCTACCAACGCGGCAGTATACCCACGACTGACTCGACAAGATATCCGTGATCGGTACGGCAGGATATCGTACACCAATTTGACATCCCAAGGATGTATGTGAGTTTTGTGCCCCGTCACCTATGTGAAAGGGACTTGGGTTATGTTACATGAAAAATAGTCTGATTGGACAATGATGGAGGGTATTCTATCGAGACTCAATGCTATATTGCTCAGGGATTATTTAAATTACTTGATTTTAAGTCATGAGACCAGCCTTTTTGTGTTATGTGAACAAGTTGAGAATAAGATAACAAGTGTAGGGTAATAGATGCATTCAATTCATACTTCCAGTAACTTAAACTATTTTCTAACTATTTTCTATTGATGAATCATGCTTTGCTTATGTCATAAAATATGTGTGAGTAAGATAGCTTTACATGTTCAGATATTTTCCCTATTGAGCTATGATGTAGCTCACCCTTTTGACTATACGTCACAGGTTCTGAGATAGCCGCTGCTTCTGGAGATGTTGATCCAGAGGATATGAATTACGTTCCCTTGAAAGAGTCGGAGCCCCCTCCTAAGAAGTTCTTTTAGAAGACCCTCTGCGTACTTTGATTATTTTATGGGAATGATTGTACGGCTTGGTATGTCTAGCCTTATTTTTAAGATAATGTAATTATGTGAGATATTCTTTTGACGGACGATCGAGGGTGACCTTTGTTTTGCCACCAATGGTTCGGGTTGGTTCTCTTACTCATGCAGTGGCATGAGATTAGAACTATCTTTTGGGCCTCATGTTTTGGCATACTTTTACTTAGAACTGGAGAGTTAGTTAAATTGTTCATGCCTTACTTTTGCTTTTGTGTGGATATACCAAATGTTCCGTGCATGTATATGGGGCACGGCCTTGAGGGTCATGTCGATGGCACAAGTTTTAGGGTGTCAAAATCTAGGCTGTCACAGTAACAGTCTGTGCACAGCAGCAGAGATGCATAGAGGACCCTCGCACAGTTCAATTTGCCTGGGAAAAGCACCTCGTGAAGATCTCGCAAGGTTCAAACAAGCAGCATTCAAATGGTTCGCGCAGACCTCACACAGCTCACTGAATGAAGGGCTTTAGAATAACACCTTGCACAAACCTCACGAGGATCAAAGACTCAGGAAATCACCTCGCATAGCTCTCGTGAGGATCAAAGCTTCAGAAGAACCCTCGCGCAGCTTTCACGAGCTTCACATGCTTTAGATCTTTAAGAGCTCACGCAACTCTCATGTAGAACAACTTCAGAAAGCCATGTCACGTAGATCTCACACAATTCTCATGAACTTCAGAGGCAGAACCAGCCGTGCGAGAAGCACATTTCATCCTGGCAACCATCCCCGTAGATCTAAATTCCATCCTCGCGAGAAGCAAATCAGACTAGCGAGATCCTCACGACCTGAACCACATAGAGCTTCATCTGTGCGAGATGTGCTATGCAAAACAAAGAGAACCTCGCGAGCTTCCTCCGCTGCAAACCTAGCTGTGCGAGAGCCACGCGAGAGGCAAAAAAAGCACATCCATTCTCACGAGGCACGGGCTCCCAACCTCTCAGTCCATACACAGGGGTATTCTTAGGATTCCACAACAGCTAGGGCACACATCCCGAGGTGCCCAACTATTTCCCACATTCCGAGGCAACACTTGGCCATAAATGGGCCATGTCAGCTAAAATTAGGGCATCTCTCTCTTCTATTTTCGGATTGGCCAAGGCATAAGATATTTTGGTTGGAGTTGTATATAAGTTGTAGTGTTTTAGTAGAAAAGGAATCCAATATTTAACCTAATTTGGTCTGGTGCTTAGGTCATTTTTAGGGTTAGGTCATCTTTTTTATCCTTTTCTTCTCTCCTTAGCTCAGCATTTGCTGGCTAAGTCCATTTTAGTAGATAGGACTGATTTTGATGCTGCAATAAGTCTGTAAAGGTCCAGAAATCTGCATAAACTGCAGCTCTGAGGCCTGAACATTGTAAGTATTTTTCAGATGCAATGAAAGCTGTTTTTATTGATTTGTTCAATCTGTAATGCTCTTTGGTATTCCATTTAGATTTTATTGATTGAATGCTCCTATGGTTGTGTGAGCTTGTAGTCAGGCAACCATAGCAGCTATAAAAATTTTAATGTTCTTATTCGAACTCTTGGACTGGAGTATATCTTTGGGGGATGATTTGTGACCATTCGGTGGATAGATCATAGCCTTAAGACTAGTCCATATCCCTGAGTTGGATTAGATTCTTTCTCCTTGCATTTGAGCTTGTAGCCAAATGGAGGACTGATGTGGATCTAGCCTTTGTTATGCTTAACCAACCCTTGTTTCCGCAAGAATAGCAACCCCTATTTTATTACTTCTCACCCATTTTATATTTTATCTTTCAAATCCATTTCCACCCCTTTCTAAAACCTCCCTTTCATTAGTTAGAATTTTATTTCTTTCTTTATTTATTCTTAGTTTAGTGACACCCCAAAACTCCCTTTCTTTAGGATTGTCAGATCTGTAGCCAGATCTGGAGGTCTACTAAACAATCCTTGTGGTTTTAGATCAGATTTCCCTATAGGACAACCCTTTCTTATCAAAACTTGCTACAACAGGCCCTGGATCTTGCAGGACTGTGTGTTTTTAGGTTGTTATTTGTGTTGATTTCATCCATCTCAACACCACCTTTGATTTGTTTCTGTCACCATATTTTTACCATACATTTTTATAATTAATAACAGCAACAATCTAAAATATTTCAACAAGTTTTTGGCGTCATTGCCGGGGATATTTGATCTAATTAGTAGATCTAAGTTTTCATTTTGTTGAAATATAAATTTGTTGTAATTTATATGTTGGAATAAAAGTCCAACTAAATTTATTTTGGTTTTCTGTAGATCTGGAACAGCAGCAAAAAGAGGAGTTAGAAGTTGTTGTTGGAGCTTGCTTGGCTTAGTTTGCATCCCCTCTCCCTTGCTTTATGTTTCCTTTCTGTTAATGCCATAAATTCAGCAGTAGTTTGTCGCAGTAATTTAGTTTATTATTTGTTAAGTGTGCTATAAGTGCCTGTCTTTACTTGTGTTTGTGTGTGTGTATGCTTGGTAGACGGTCTCTTAGACCTCTAATTGAACCTTTAAATCCTGAGGTAGAAAGGGTCCTTAGACTTTGAAACACCACACAAGCCCCTGCTGTTAATATTGAGCCAGCTGTGATGGGTGAGCAACAAAAAATACTGAAGGAATACAATGCACCAGGGGTGTATTCATCCCCCTTCTGCATTCAATTTTCTGTAGTAGAAGACAATAATGAAATCAAATTATCAACCATCCAAATGTTGTCATCATTCCATAGGCTAAGTAAAGAAGACCCATATAAGCACATAGATGAGTTCCTTGCTTTATGCAACACATTTAATATTGTTAGCTTGGGAGAGGAAGCCACCAAACTGGGGCTCTTTCCTTTTTTATTAAAGGAAAAAGGCAGAACTTAGCTCTCCATGTTCCCAATAGGCAGCATACAATCCTGAAATGATCTCTAATGCTAGTTTTTGGCTAAAATTTTTCTTGTCTAAAACCAGCCAGTTGAGGAAGAGCATACTTTCCTTTGCTCAATTCTCAACTGAAGATTTATATGGAGCACGAGAAAGGTTTAAAAATTTATTGAAGCAATATCCACACCATCAAATTCCTCAGTGGCAGCTTGTCCAGAGCTTCTACCAAGGAATTGATCCCAAGAGCAGGGATATGGTGGATACCTCATGTGGGGGCACTTACCTCCACTAGACAGCTGAGGAGACTTGGGAACCTTTTAATGTAATCAGTGAGAATTCCATGCAGCAAGAGTCTCTGTCCTAAAATGACATTGAGATTCTAGCTAAAATGGTAAGAGAATCCACCTCTAGAAGTATGATGTATGAGGACAATGTGTCTAATGACTTGGAAAGGAAGGTGGATAGTTTGAGCCTGAAATTTGGCATGTTAATGGGTGTGATGCAACCTAGACTGGATGCACATGTGGAGGAATCATATTTGATATGCCAGTCCCCCACACACTCACTTGAGGACTATCCATCAGCAGGCCAATACCCTGAATTGGTCATGAAGCATGCAAATGTTGCCCAATATATGGGCAGCAGCCTGCTGGGTATCAATGGAGAAATCACCCTAATTTAAGGTGGAGGTAAGACAATTATCAATAACCCCAGTAGCAGCAGCCTACATTGCAATACAGACCATAGCCACAGTATCACCAGGGCTATGCACCTAGACAGCCTTTCCAGCAGTCTGCCTCATAGCCAAACTAATTGGCTTTACCTCCACCATAGCCTAGAGCCCCATCTTTTGAAGAACAGGTTTTATCCTTATTGTAAAACCTGCGCTCTTTTTTCCAAACTGTGAACTCTCACAATCAAAGCATAAAGAAAATTGAAGACCAGCTTGGTCAAATCTCCAATGCTTTGACTAAAAAAGAGAAGAGCAGGCTACCTAGCCAGACCATGAATAATCCAAAGGGTCATTATATGATTGGTGAAGGATCCTCAACCCATGAGGAGGCTAAAGTAATCACAACCCTCAACAAAAATAAATAAATGATGAAAAGAGAAAAAAAATAAAAGATTGATCATGAGATAGCTAGGCATGCAGCTGAGGTACCAGCAGTACCACAGCTGTCATTTCCTTATACTCTTACAAGCCCCTCTCTTTTTGATAAGGGGAATGCCAGAATGGAGGAAATGCTGGAGACCTTCAAGCAAGTTAAGATTAATTTACCTCTGCTTGATGCTATCAAATAGGTTCCAACCTATGCTAAGTTCCAAAAAGACCTGTGTACACAAAAGAGGAAGGCAAGGATCCATTTGTCCAAAAAAGTCTTTACAGCAGAAATAGTTAAATCAGTATTGTCAATAGCCACACCTACAAAACTATAAGACCCAGGGGTTCCTACCATCCCCTATATTATTGGAGACCATACCATAGGCAGGGCTCTCTTAGACTTGAGAGCCAGTGTTAACCTGCTGCCATATTCAGTATATGAATAGCTAGGTTTGGGGGAGCTGAAACCAACTCCAATTGTGCTCCAACTGACTGACAGGTCTAAGAGAAGGCTTATGGGAGTTGTTAAAGATGTGTTGGTGGGGGTGGATAAGTTCTTCTACCCTGCTATATTTTGGTTTTGGACATGGAGCCTTCAAATAGTAGCACCCCAATTCTTGTGATCTTGGGCAGGCCATTCTTGGCCACAGCCAATGCCTGTATTCAATACAGGTCTGGGGTGATGGAGGTCACATTTGAGAACATGAAAGTGAAATTAAATGTGTGCAATGCTATAAAGCAGCCTCGACTGGACAATGAGGACTCTTTTGTAATGGATGTACTAGAGGAAATAGTGGAAGAAAATTTATGCAATATACTGGATTGGGATAAATTTTGTGATGAGTTTGAGAATGTGTGGACTGAGGTTCTTGAGGAAGAGGCCCCAAATTGCATTAATGAAGACAAAAACATAGTGGAGTTTTCAATGGTTCTAGTGCATTACTCCATATGGAAATCCAAATTACTGCCCTTAGCTCAAACCTCCAAGACACCTTTGTTGCCTTCAATAGAATGTCCACCTGATTTGGAGCTTAAACAGCTGCCAGAGACATTAAAATATACCATCCTAGGATAAGATAAGAAACTGCCACTCATCATCTCATCCTCTCTCTCTATAGAGCAGGAAGAGGAGTTGCTTGAAGTCCTTAGGAAACATAAGAGAGCAATTGGCTAGACCATTGCAGATTTGGAGGGAATTGACCCATCAGTGTGTCTGCACAAGATACATGTGAAAGAGGGTTCCAAGCACTCAAGGAAAATATAGAGGAAATTAATCCCTCATATGCAGGAGGTTGTCTTGAAAGAAATAGTGAACTGTTGGATCCTGGGGTAATTTACCCCATTTCAGACTCTGAGTGGGTCCCACCTATCTAGGTGGTCCCCAAAAAGTCTGGCATCATAGTTTTTACTACTGAGACTGAGGAGTTAGTGCCAACCATGGAGACCACTGGTTGGAGAGTGTGCATTGATTATCTAAAATTGAACTCTAAGACAAAAAAAGACCATTCTCCCTGCCCTTCATTGATCAGATTTTGGCTAGGCTGGCTGAAAGAGCATTTTATTATTTTCTTGATGGATACTCTAGTTACAACTAGATCCCTGTGTATCCTCAAGACCAGGAGAAGACCCCATTTATGTGTCCATTTGGCACTTTTTTTTATAGAAGAATGTCATTTAGACTATGTAATGCTCCAGCCACTTTCCAAATATGCATGTATGCAATCTTTTCAGACATAATTGATAAGTTTTTAGAGATTTTTATGGATGATTTCTCTATGTTTGGAGACAGTTTTAGTAAATGCTTACATCACCTCAGCCTGCTTCTTCAAAGATGTGAAGAGACTAACCTGGTCTTAAGCTGGGAGAAAAGTCATTTCATGGTCAACCAAGGCATTGTGCTTGGCCATGTTGTCTCCCCCAGAGGCATTGAGGTTGATAGAGCAAATGTTGACTTAATTTCACACTTGCCCCCACCAAAAATAGTCAAACAAATCAGGTCTTTCTTAGGACATGCAGGATTCTATAGGAGATTTATCAAGGAGTTCATCAAAATTTCTAAACCTTTGTGTCAATTGTTGTGCCAAGATGTGCCATTTAATTTTGATGTTGAATGCCTTGATGCTTTTGAGGTGTTGAAGAAATATTTAACCACTGCCCCTATGATCCAAGCCCCTGACTACTCCTTGCCTTTTGAATTAATGTGTGATGCATCAGACTTAGCCGTGAGAGTTGTGCTAGGCCAGAGGGGAGAGAAACTGTCATGTGTGGTTTATTATGCTAGCAAATCACTGAAAGAAGCTCAGCTGAATTATACAACAACTAAGAAAGAGCTTCAAGCAGTGGTGTTTACCATGGACAAATTTAGATCCTATTTACTAGGGTCTAAAATTATCATCTTCACTGACCATTCTGCCTTCAAGTACCTGCTAGCTAAGAAAGATGCAAAGTTAAAACTCATTAGATGGATCCTCCTGCTGCAGGAGTTTGATCTTGAAATCAGAGACAAAAAAGGAGTAAAGAATGTGGTGGCTGATCACCTGTCCAAGATTTTAGTTGAAGAGTGTGCTACTACACCATTAAGAGATTCTTTTCCTGATGGGCAATTATTTGTCATCCAGCCTGTTGTTCCCTAGTTTGCCAACATAGTCAACTACCTTGTTGGAGGTAGGATCCCTTCCCATTGATCCAAGATGGACAAGGACTTGTTCTTCTCACAAGTCAAACACTTTTTCTGGGAGGATCCATGCTTGTTTAAATATTGTGCAGACCGGGTCATTAGGAGATGTGTCCCTAATAGTGACATCCACAGTATTCTCACTATGTGCCATGAATATGGCTGTGGGGGTCACTTTAGTGGGAAAAAGACAATAGTAAAGGTCCTACAGTCTGGTCGTCCTTGTTTAAGGATGCCCATGCACACTGTAAAGCCTGTTTAAGATGTCAGAGGTTGGGTGGTATTTCAAAGAGAGATTCAATGCCACTGCAAATCACCCTTGTTATGGAGTTGTTTGACATCTGGGGGATAGATTTCATGAGCCCCTTTCCTACTTCAATGGGTTATAACTTCGTCCTTGAAGTTATGGATTATGTTTCTAAATGGGTGGAAGTAGCTTCTACAAGGACAAATGGTCATAAGGTTGTCCTAAAATTTATCAAAGAAAATATTTTCTCTAGATTTGGCACCCCTAGAGCCATCATCAGTGATGGGGGCAGCCATTTCTATAACAGACACTTCGAGAGCTTGCTCAAGAAGTATGTTGTTACCCATAGGATTGCTACTCCCTACCACCCATAGACCAGTGGGCAAGTAGAGATTTCCAATAGGGAAATTAAGCATATCCTGGAGAAGACAATTATGAATGATAGGAAGGATTGGGCTGTGAAGCTTAATGATGCACTATGGGTCTATAGGACAGCCTATAAGACCCCAATTGGAACGTCCCCATTCAAATTAGTCTATGGCAAAGCTTATCATATGCCAGTAGAGTTGGAACACAAGGCCTTTGGGCCATTAAGAGCTTGAACTTGGATCTAACTGCTGCTGATGCAAATAGGAGATTATAGTTGTCTAAGCTGAAGGAGCTATGGTTGGATGCTTATTCCAATGCAAGGATTTATAAAGAGAAAGCCAAAGCATTCTTTGACAAGAACCTCCTCAAGAAAAAATTTCTTGATGGAGCTAAGGTATGACTTTTCAACTCCAAGCTTAAGTTCTTTCCTAGGAAGCTGAAAACTAGATGGGATGGACCTTTCACTGTCATCCCATCTAGGGCTGTGGAGATTATGGACCCCACCTCTAGGAGGATCATGAAAGTGAATGGTCAGAGACTCAAGCTATATGTGAAAAATTCAATGGAGTCCTCTGCAACCATATACCTTCAAGAACCTAGCAACTGATGAGTGATCCCTAGCCATGTATATTGTGTAACATAACTATGTTTTTGTGTGTTTTTTGTGTGTTTTAAAATTTTGTATGCATGTTTTTTTTTAGATTCTGAATCTGTCCGCTTAAATGCCTGCTGATGTGATTTGTGTTTTGGATAAATTGGGTGCATGCACCATGACTTGAGCATATGTCTAGTTTGCTAAGGTGGAAAAGGGTTGTGACAGAAAACTGTGTGCTGCTGCACATGGCAGTGGGCCTGGCTACTCAAGATTGAAAATTTTGTGCATATAGCAGCTCACGAGGCTCATTTTCTTTTTTTATTCATTTTCGCAAGAGCCTCGCGAGGCTCTAATGTTTCACCGAAAAGGCCTATCACGCAGATCAAAGTGAACTGCATGAGTTCATTCCTTGTCTGTATGAGCTCGCGAAGATCATTTTTACTTTATTTATCCACGCGAGATCTTCGCGAAGCTCGGGTTCTGTGATTTAGAACCCCTCGCCAAGTTCTTTCACTTCTATCTTCTGCCAGAGCTCTTGAACCCACTGCTGACCAGACCTCTCATCTTCTCCTCCCACTATCAGAACTATTCCACAATCCATCCTTCCATCTTACACTTTGGTCAACTTCACAAGCCACCCATTTTGCACCTGGCAAAGTCAGATTTGGTCCACTGAGCACTCACAAATTCGAAACCCTAGCGGTTTGGGGTAAGATTCTCAATTTTCTCTAGCTGTGTGTTGTTGTTTGTTGTGCCTAGATAATAGTTTGATTTTTAGGAGGAGATTTGATTAAGACACATTTGAGAGTTGTAGGCAACCTTGGGTTTGTGAACTGAAGGGGTAAAAATCTACGTTTTGACAGATGGCCAGCAGCTCCTCCTTTGATAACTTACAAGCCCTACTAAACCCTCCTCAAATAGATCCTCCAACCCCCACCAAAAAATCAGTGCGGATTGCTGAATCCTCCACTATGGAGGCCACTGATGCCCTAGCACCCACTGCTGAGATCCCTAAAAAGAGGGTTGCTCCTAAAAAGAGATCCAGGACTACCACAAAGAGTCCAAAAAATTCAAAGAAGCAGAAGAAGGGGAAGAGGTTGGCCCAGAGATTGACCCCTTAACCACTCCCAGTGATTTTTTAGCTACAATCTAATTAGAGCCTGAGACTGCCTTTGACAAGGCATTTTTTGAGAAGGAACCCTTGGCTGCTACAATCATTGACTACTTGACCAAAGCCTCCTTGGTGCCCCTGTTGAACCCTCTAAATGAGCTGGTGTAACCTAGGCTAGTTTGATTATTTTACCATAACATTAGGGTAAAGAAAACTGATGAGGGACTCCCTGTGCTATTGGTCCTCAAAGATGACTTTGAGATGCTGGTGGGCACCTCTGTGATAGCTCTTGCTCTAGGCATTCTAGCTGCCTATGATCCAAACTACAGCTTGGGAGCACCACTAACTGCCTCCATCACTGATATTGCTAAGAGGCTGACAAGAGGGAAAAAGGCATCAGGAGACTCAATCAGGAGGAGAGATTTTAAGCCCTGCCTGTTGTTTATGGACCATGTTCTTAGAAAGAACATCTATAGGACTGGGCACCAGCAGGAGAGAAGGGCACCCATTGTTGATGCCATCTATAGCTTCTCTCAGGGGCGTGCCTTTGATGCAGCCCAGTTGATTTTTAAGGGAATAATGGATATCCACCTGAAGGTGCAGAAAAATCAAAAGCCCAATGGACTCCCTTATTGCAGGCTGATCACAGCCCTGCTAAGACAAGGTGGATACCAAGGGAAATTGGGGGAACCAACTGAGAAATTACTCCCAGTTGAGTTTGGGAAGAGATTGTGGACCATCAGCATGTCCATGATGAAGAAGAAGAAGGAAGCTAAGACCCTCCCTGAAGAGGTGGCGACTCTTGCCACAATGACTACATTAGCGACCACTCGAGATCCACCCACCATCCCTACCCCCATGCATACCATGCCATTCCAAACACTTTCCACATTCCCCATCCCTATTCCAATTCCAGCTCTTGCTCAATCCACCTTTCCTTTTAACCTACCCACCCCACCTATCCAAAGAAAGTACAAAAAGAAACCCTCTAAACCAACCAAAGCACCCATTGAACCTACCATACCCACTACCTTACCATCACCTATACCAAACCCTGACCCCATTCCATTAAACCAACCCATACCAACCATTGAACAACTGCCATACCTAACCCAATTCCAGACTCAACCTCCCCATTCAGATATGATGCCAATGAGCCTATGGCCACTGGCATTGACCCACCTACCACCAGTGAACACCTTCAACCTGACCCCATTGCCCCACTTGACCAATTTAACTCACCTACCCATTCCATTCCATTTTCCCCCACCCATGACTAAGACCCATTCACCACTAAGGGATACTCAGCCGTGATGGACTCCATTATGGGGGACATCAGATATGAGTTTATACCTCTCCCTGATTCCCCACAGCCGAACCAATTTATCCATTCCCCAACTTTCCCTTTCCAGCCAATCCTAACAACCATACCTACAATCACAACCATACCAAATCCCTTACTCTAGATACTTTCCCTTCTCACCTCATTACAAACCCAAATCCTGACCAATACCCAAAACCAAGCTTCCCTCCAAACCAGCCTACAATCCATCCAGCTCACCCTTCAAACCTACACCCCACCTCCCCAACCACCCACATCACCACCTTCACCCCAATCCTCACCTCTTGTGCTACCAGTAGTTGTTGCCACTCAAGCAGACCCTGAGTCTAGAGAGCTGGTCCCCATCCCACCTACCTATGCCTCTACCTCCACACAGACAAATTTTGGCGTGGAGGAGGTGCCTCCCATTCTCCCTACCTTTACCTCTACCTCTACCCAAACTGACTTTGAGGAAGAGAACCTACCCACTTCACCTGCATTCACCTTTACATGCACCCCACCCTTTATCCAACCCCAGCGAACTGAGGAGGAGCTGATAATGGACCTTACCTTTATCCCACCATCATCTCCACCCACAGGTTCTGAGCTGGAACCAATCTCTCACCCAATGGATGACCCTAACAACTGGGCCATAGTCCCATATGGTGCCATACCCATTCTCCCATTTTTTACCCTCAACCACGCTATAGAGGTGAACCCTTATGTTGGGAGGGATGTCCAATCAGTGATAGAGTCTATCACAGAAATGGTGAAGCACCCTTATGAAGGGCAGATTGCCCAGATCAAAGAAGACAATGATAGGGAGCTGTAGAGGCATTGGAAAATGGTGATGAATGCCCTGGACCTGTACAAAGTGTACAAGGATAAGTCCATCCAGTTGGAATAAATGGTAGTCACACTCACCTCCACACTCTCATTCATGAACCCTAATATGCCCAAACCAATATCATTCAGGGAGCCATCCAGCACCAAGCCCAAGAAGCCAACTACTAAAAGGACCAAGGCTGGAGATGACCAAGCCACAACTGTGAACAAAGAGAAGGGAAAATTTGAGGAAAAATATGAACGGACTCCACCCTTTGTATTGAGCTCAGACTCAGATTCTGATTAGGCTGTAGTGTAATTTTTTATAAATAAATTTCTTTGTGCATTTTCTATTTTAGTATTTGTTTTATATTTTCTGCATGTTGTTTCAACTGTCATGAAATATTCCTTTTTGTTAATGAAAATAGTCGTTTGTGTGTTATTTGCATTGTGTTCCTTGTCTATTTCCTTTCATGCAGTCCATTTTAGTTTTTTTTTTTGTTGTACTGTAGTTAGTTTTCTGATTAACACTGTCGCCCCTGTGCTTGTATGATAAAACAGTGAGGACACTGTTTAACTTAGGTTTGGGAGTATGGCAGGGTAAGCCAATGAAATAGTTAACCTAAATGCAGTAGCATTAATCAAGTAGAAATAAATAGAGTAGAATCCACCAAAGTAATTTTGAACATGAGGAAAATTAAAACTGATGCAGACTTTTAACACTAAAATTATTTTAAAATTCAATACTTCCATGAGGTGAGCATCAAGAAATTTTTTTTTTAGTAGTCAGTAAACCAGTAAGGAGAGAAGGAGGTGAGAACATGCCCATGAATTTGATTAAAGACCATACCTAGTGAGCTTTGAGCCTATAAAAATGTGTTTCTTTTTTAGGATTGTCTTTGGTAACCTTTTCTGCTCTAAGGACTGACTGAGTCAAGACCTTTTCACTAGAAGTTAGACACCCCAAGTTGAAACGGTTTGACAGTAATCATGACACTAAGGAGAGGATCAAGGCCATCATTTGGACAGTTTGAGCCTAAAATTCCAACCCATTTAAACTACCCTTGTGCATACACTCTTTGAGCCTTAAAATCCAATTTTTCTTCAACAAACACCAAAGTAATTAAACCTAAACCTCTTAACTTGATTCAACCTTACCCTCACTCTGAGAATTCAGAAGGTAAAGGAGAAGATGTTGAAGTTAGGTGAGCAGGGTTTGACATTTGGTGAAAGGAGAAAGAGAAGAGAGAAATTCTGCGTGAAGCAGTGTATCAGTTGTATGGCTGTGGCAACCATCATAAATAAAAAAAAATTTAAAAATTAGAGGAAAAAGAAAGAGAAGTCAAAAGAAGTACTTTATCTAAAAAATTGGAAGGAGAAGAAGCTGGCCACTTGAGATCTAGAAAACCTATTGGAGGATGAAGCTGTGTTGTGATGAAGAAGGTGAAGTCATGAATCACCTCCTACCTCTTGATTGAATTCTCAGTTTTGAACCTTTTTACCCCTTTCATTCTTTTTAAACTTCAACCCTAAGCCACACTATAACCCATTAAGAAGACCTTGTTGATCCAAAGGGGAATGAGCTGTCATGTGGAGATGAGGAGATGTCTGATCTATGGTGAGGAGAACATGATAAAGTCAGAAACTAGAAGCAAATGCCTATGCTCATGCTTGCAGGCCTATTTGAGGTCTGCAACTGCTCTTGGGCTTGTGTGAAAGTGAACACCCTTAAAATCATTTGTGAGAGACAGCCCTGGTGAGCATTGGGTCTGAAGATATAATTCAGCGGGGCATTGTTTAAATCTAATTTTTGAATTACTGATGAGCTTGGTACTCACACATTACACTCTTAATATCAACTGATGAATGTTTTGAGCATGCCTAAATGATTTATGTGTTGAAATGTTTGCATTCTCTGTTTAAAACTCCTACAACTTTAAAGGGCAAGGGTGGAATGAAGCTCTAGTTATTGAAAACTGATTAACCACTGTGTGCACTTGGTTTAACTATTTTTATTGAGAAGTTTGTGGATACCTTCATTGAAAACCCTCAAGAGACTTCACTCCTCCACTTAGGATAACCTAGGGGTTTAAAAGGCTTGATGCAGAAGCTAAATGTATCTGTGCTCCCTACGAAAGTGCAATTTAACTTTTTAGAGTAGTTGTTTAATTTTTCCTTTACTCGAGGACTAGCAAAGATTAGGTTTGTGGGTGTGTTAATCACTATAAAATACCATTTTTTACCTCTTAACCTAACCTTCACTACACCTTGGAGCCATCAAATAATTATCTTTTGAGTATGTTTTGTAGTTAAGAATAAAATTGCAGTTTAGTGCAACAGTCCATCCTTTGGAGGCCAAAGAAGAGAGTTTTACAACCAAGGTTAGCAGCTGAGTGAAGAACAAAGGATACACCAACGTGGGACACACCCTGGTGACCATATTGGTTGCCTATATGGGCCCTTGAAGTCCAACAGATGAAAGAAAGAGGGACCCAAATTGAGGAGACTGTTGCAGCAGTCTATGCACAGTAGCAAAGATGCATAAAGGACCCTCCCACAGTTCAATTTGCTTGGGAAAAGCACCCCGTGAAGATCTCGCGAGCAGCATTCAAATGGGTCACGCAGACCTCACAAAGCTCACTGAAGGAAGGGCTTCAGAATAACACCTCGCGCAGACCTCGCGAGGATCAAAGACTCAGTAAATCACCTCGCATAGCTCTCGAGAGGATCAAAGCTCCAGAAGAACCCTTGCACAGCTTTCACGAGGTTCACATGCTTTGAATCTTTAAGAGCTCACGCAGCTCTCATGCAAAATAGCTTCAAAAAGCCACGTCGCACAGATCTCGCACAGTTCTCATGAACTTCAGAGGCAGAACCAGCCGCGCGAGAAGAACATTTCATCCTGGCAACCATCCGCGCGGAGCTCAAATTCCATCCTCACGAGAAGCAAATCAGCCTAGCGAGGTCCTTGCAACCTGAACCACCTGAAGCTTCATCTGTGCGAGATGCACTATTCACAGCAAAGAGAACCTCGCGAGCTTCCTTCCGCAGTAAACCCAGTCACGCGAGAGCCACGCGAGAGGTAAAACAAGCACATCCATCCTTGCGAGGCACGAGCTCCCAACCTCTTTGTCCATACACAGGGCTATTCTTGGGACTCCACAGCAGCTAGGGCACACATCCCAAGGTGCCCAATTATTTCTTATATCCCGGGGCAACACTTGGCCACAAATGGGCCACGTCAGTCAAAATTAGGGCATCGCTCTTCTATTTTTGGATTGGCCAAGGCATAAGATGTTTTGGTTGGAGTTGTATATAAGCTGTAGTGTTTTAGTAGAAAAGGAATCCAATCTTTAACCTAATTTGGTCTGGTGCTTAGGTCATTTTTAGGGTAAGGTCATATTTTTTATCTTTTTCTTCTCTCCTTAGCTTAGCATTTGCTCGCTAAGTCCTTTGTAGTAGATAGGACTGATTTTGATGCTGTAATAAGTCTGTAAAGGTCTAGAAATCTGCATAAACTACAGCTCTGAGGGCTGAACATTGTAAGTATTTTTTAGATGCAATGAAAGTTGATGTTATATATTTGGTCGATCTGTAATGCTCTTTGGTATTCCATTTAGATTTTATTGATTGAATGCTCCTATGGTTGCATGATCTTGTAGCCAGGTAACCATAGCAGCTGCAAAAATTTTAATGTTCTGATTCTAACTCCTAGACTAGAGTATATCTTTGGGGGATGATCTGTGACCATTCAATGGGCAGATCATAACCATAAGACTAGTCCATATCCCTGAGTTGGATTAGATTCTTTCTCCTTACTTTGAGCTTGTAGCCAAATGAGGGACTGATGTGGATCTAGCCTTTTCTATGTTAAACCAACCCTTGCTTCAAAAAGAATAGCAGCCCCTATTTTATTACTTCTCACCCATTTTATATTTTATCTTTCAAAACCATTTCCACCCCTTTCTAAAACCTCCCTTTCTTTAGTTAGAATTTTATTTTGTCTTTAGTTTAATCTTAGTTTAGTGACACTCTAAAACTCCCTTTCTTTAAGATTTACAGATCTGTGTAGACACCCCCATTTTGCCCTCTCAGAGTATATAAGTTTGTTTGATCAACCTTTGACCTCGACTGTGACTTTTCGAAAAGGACTTACCTTCTCCGAGGGTCTTGAAATCCTAATGTGGGACCATATACTGAAATAATAGTATATGGCAGAACACAGGCTGAAATAATAGCTCTGTGGTTCAGGCCCCATGACTGTTGTTTACTTTGTGCTTGTAGATTTTTATTGTAAAATTTATGATTAAAATACAGTAGACGATAAAAGGTGAAATGGAAATGAATTAAAGCACAAAGCACAGCCTACAAGATATAGGGCTGTTGTAGCAAATTTTAAAAGAGTTTTTCCCACAGGGAGTAATGATCTAAAAATCTAGTAGACCTCCAGATCTGCTATAGATCGGGCAATCTCGAAACCTGTTCTATGAAAATAGGGAAAAGAGAGGTGGTTTTTTAGGTGTCACAACTAAATCTAGATCTAAATTATAAACAAAAGTAAAATGATGATGGGTTGATAAAATAAAATATAAAATTGTGAGAAGTAGATAGCTATAGGGATGGTTTTCATTGCAAAAAAGATTAAGATAAGGATCTACAGCTGACCTTCACTTGGCTACAAGCACAAGTGCAAGGTAGAAGAATCCAACCTAAACTTAAGGTTTGAACTGGTCTTAAGGCTATGATCTGTCCATTTGAATGGTCACAAAGCATCCTAGAGATTTCATTTAATCCAAAGGCTCAAATTGAAACAAGAAAACCATTACAGCCACTATGTTTGCAAGGCTACAAGATCATACGTCCATAGGATCAAACAATCCACATAGATCTAATGAGAACCACTAGAAAGTACAGATTGAATGGGGATCTAAACTCAGTTGGTCATTGCTTCAAACAGCTTGCAATGACCTAGCTCACAAGGCTGCAATCTTTGCACAACTCAAGATCTCTTCACTGAAAACAGATCTGAAAATCAGAGCAAGAGTCGGATGTGCTATAATCTTTCACTTGGCTACAAGCTCAAGTGCAAAGAGGAAGAATCCTATTTTACCCTCAGATCTAGTTTAGTCCTAAGGTTATGATCTGTCCACTTGAATGGTCACAGATTAATTTATAGATTTACTCCAGCCATGGGAAAAAAGAATGGAACATAAAAATTACTGCAAGCACTATGGATGCAAGGCTATAAGCTCAAGCATCCATAGGTGCATCAGATCTATAAAACTCTAAAGCAATTGAATAGAAAGAATTACAGATCTAATGGAACTATAAAAATAGCTCTTCATTGATTAAAATCCAACTTACAATGAATCAGCCTTAAGCGCACAGTCTATGCAATAATCCAAGCATTTTCACAATGAATTTATAGATTTATAACAATCGAATCAGCCTTTGGCTGCTACCTAGATCAAATCTAACAGGTTGGATTAGGAAAAGAAAAGAGTGGGAAAAAGAGGGAAAAGAAACCTAAAATTAAACCTAATTTGAAAAAAGGGAGGCTGAGAATTTCCTAACTTCCTTGCTACCGAATTACAAAACTTAGATGGGTATTTATACATATGCATTGATCCAAGTGATCTCTGTTCTGGCCAATCAAAGGAGAGAGTTTTATTTCAGCTTATTCTAATCCATGTGATTAGTACTTTAGCCAATCAGAGAGAAGAGAAGTCCTTTCAGTTCAGCACTACACTACTCGAATTGTAAAACCTAGACCTTCAGCACTGCTTGATAGGTTGATAAATGGAGAAGTGAATTGCTCGAATTGTTCACAGCTAAGCTTCAGCACTGCTCGACTAGTTTGCTTGAAGAACTCGACAAGTTGGGCTTTAAGTGCAGCACCACTCAACAGGTTTGAGCTTCAGTAATGAACCATTCGATAGGATGAGCTTTAAGCTTAGCAGAACTCAATAGGTTGCATGAACTTCTCGAAAGGATCATTTCTTCAACAATGTACTACTTGATAGGTTGGCTTCTTCATGTGTGAATTGCTCGAGGAGTTGAAATGCAGCCTTGCTAAACTGCTCGAGCTCCACTCTGCTGCAAGTGCTGAAGATGTTGAGCTATATGGCTATGTGAAACTGCTAAGTGCTCATGTGTGCAGCTGCTCCTATGTATTGTTGTTGTAGCTGGGCTGCTTTGTTCTGCTGTTTACTCCAACAGCAGCTGCTATCTTTCAAATATGGGCTCCACTTGTCTCAGCTCTATTAGATGACTCTAAGTCTCCTCTTCTTGGCATTTTTAGATGGATTCCTGCACTATGATTGTAATTTATTAGTAACTACAAAATATATTTAAAAGACAATTATTACACATCTCTAGCCCCAGTAAAGCCTAGGTTAGGAGGTGAAAAGTGGCAATATTTAGTGCTTAACACACACCCAAACCTGATCTTTGCTAGTCCTCGAGCAAAGGGGAAATTAAGCCATTATTCTATAAAATTTAAATGCAACTTTCGTACGGAGCACGGATACATTTAGCATATGCACCAAGCCTTTTAAACCCTTAGGTGATCCCCAGTAGAGGAGTGGAGTCTCCTAAGGGTTTTTAGTGAAGGTACCCACAAACTTCTCAATAAAACAGTTAATGTCAGTGCAACATGTCAAAACAAAGTTCAAGCAAATAAAATTCATTCCTCACCTTATTCTTTCAATTTTTTTTAGAGGAGTCACAATAGTAAAACAGCATTTGAACACTGAAATCAGGTTGAAATTCTTTCACAACCAATTAGCTCATCAAGAGTGTTGTGTGTGGAAATTAGTGCAAACCTCACCATAAATTTTAGAATTCTATTTTAGATATTGCCCCCAAATAAATTTTAGTTTCAGACCCAAGTCTCACCAGGGCTATCACTCAAAATAAAAATGGAAGGTGTATCATTTCACTCCAACTCAAGAGCAGTTACAGCCCTCAAATAAGACTATAAGCATGAGCATAGGCAGTGCTACTAAGTTCTGAAATCCACTGGCTCTTTTCACCATAGATTACATAGCTCCTCATCTCCACATGACAGCTCAATCCATTTCAGATCAGTAGGGTCATTTTATTGGATTGTAATGTGGCTTATGGTTGTGGTTTTAAAAGAATAAAGGGGAATAAAAGGATTCAAAATTGAGAAAAAAGCAAGGTGAGGAGATGATTCGTGACTTCACCTTCTTCATTTCAGCATAACTCCATCTTCTTTGAATTTTCAAAGCCAAAGTGGCCAGCTTCTTCTCTTCTTTTCAAATTTACCAATGAAGTGCTTCTTTGACTTTTCTTTCTCTTTTTGTTTTATTTTTCTATTTTTATTTTTTTTATATGGGCTAGAATGCCACAGCTACACAGTTGACACACAACTGTCATCAAATGTCCTTTCTTCTTCTTCCACCAAATGTTAAACCAGCTCCACCTCCTTCAACTTGTTCTCCTTTCCCTTCTAAAATCTCAGAGTTAGGGTTAGGTTGAATCAGGTTACTGAGGTTTATGATCAAATTCTCTAATTTTTGTCAAGAAAACTTGGATTTTCTTAAGGCTCAAATGGTGTGTATCAAGGGCAGTTCAAAGGGTAACGATTTTTAGGCTCAAACTGTCTAAATGAAGGCCTTACATCATGTCTTTAGTGTCATGTGTGTTGTCAAGTTGTTTCAACTTGGAGTGCACAACTTCTAGTGAAAAAGAATAGGTTCAATCAATTCTTAGAGAAGAAAAAATTGTCAAAATTACTCTTCAAAGAAATTTTTACAGACCCAATTCTCACTGGGTATGGTCTTCCATTAAATTCTTGAGGGTATATCCTTACAATTTCTCTCTTTTCTGGTTTTCTAAGCACCAATTGTGAAGAATTTCTTGACATTTACTTCATGGAAGTGTTAGATTTACAACAGATTTCAGTTTTTTTTTTTTTTTTTAAATTTCCTCTTTTTTCAAAAATCAGGTGGAAATTCACTTTATTTGAAAAATTTTAATCCAACATTGTTGCACTAGCATTAACTATTCCATTAGCACACCCTGTCATACCCCCAAACCTAAGATGAACATTGTCCTCAATGTTTGCACATTGAGTAGCTAGGGGCAGCAGGGTTTACAGCAGTAAAAAATGAACTATATGCAAAAAAGAAAGAAACTCAAAACTAAATTTATTAACAGAAAAATAGAAAGAATGCTATACAAATGGAAGAAACAAAAGCACATTCCTACAAAAACAGAAAATCAGACACAAAAATAGCAAAACAAATTCAAAAACAATATTCAAACATAGAAAAAAATCAAGAAAAATAGTAAACGAAAACAGTCAACACATATTCTAACACAAAAAATAGTAAACAAACACAAAAAATAGTATTTGTAAATCGAAAACTGCCGCAAGGTACCCATCTGTCTTGACCTTCTGCACCTCTTTTTGGTTCAAAAACCGCCTGGTTGTCTACCAATTTCTTCCAAAGAAGAATCACCCACCATGTGCAGCCCCTTAGTATTATTCATTGGTTGGCTGGAGAGTCTGCCCACTTCCCTTTTAGTTAGAGCATTGGAGAGTTGACCAAGCTAGTCCTCAATCTTTTTGATGCTCTGGCTATGGGAATGCACAGTTTGTGTTAAAGAGTTAAGGTTTTGCAATGAGGACAAAACCTGCTCCTCAGAGGATGGTGTACTAGCTTGTAAGGGTGGTGATGACATAAGACTTTGTTGGGCCATTGGTTGTTGGTACTAATGATTTGGGAAAGAGGTTAGTTGCAATTGTTGGGGTCTATGGGGCATTGGTTGCTACTGCTGCTGCTGGGATTGCTAAAAATTTTCTTAATTCCACCTTTAATTGGGGTGATTTCTCCAAGGGTTCCTAGCAGGCTGATGCTTCCCATAAGCTTGAACTGCATCGGCATGCTCCATGACCAAATCAGGATAAAGACCAGCAGAGGGACAATTTTGAATGGAGTGTGTGGGAGATTGGCATATCAGACATGCCTTTTTTATCTATGCAACCATGTAGGGTTGTACCACACTCAGTAATTTATCAAATTTTAAGGGAAAACTGCCCACCTTCCTCTCCAGGTCATTGAAAATATTCAATTCATACAACTTTTCTTTAGGAATGGGGTCTTTGGTAACTCTAGCAACTGGCTCAATGTCACTCCTTGACAGAGCCTCCTGCTGAGTGGAATTTTCACTAATTACAGCAAATAACTCCCAAGCCTCCTCACCAGTCTTGTTAAGGTAAGTGCCACCACATGAAGCATCCACCATGGCTCTGCATTTAGAATCAATACCCTGATAAAGCTTTGAACAAGCTGTCATCTAGGTATCTAATGGTGTGGGTACTGCCTCAACAACTCTTTGAATCTCTCCCATGCCTCATGAAAATTTGTAGCTGGGGACTGAGCAAAGGAAATGATGCTCTTTCTCAGCTAGCTAGTCTTGCTCATGGGAAAAAATTTAGCCAAGAACTGGCTTAGCAAGTCAATCCAGGATGTGATGCTAATGGCTGGGAGCATGTTGAGCTAATTTCAAGCCTTATTCTTTAAGGAAAAAGTCTAAGCTTGGTGGCTTCCTCTCCCAAACCAGTAATATTAAAGGTTGTGCATAAGGCAAGGAACTCATCTATGTTTGTATGGGTCTTCTTTGCTTAACCCATGAAATGAGGGTAGCATTGTGATGGTTGAGGATTTGATCTCATAATTTCCTGTAACTGTAGGGAATTGAATGCAAAAGGGGGATGAATACACCCCTGGTGCATAATATTCCTTCAAAGGTCTGGTTAACTCACCCATCACAAATGGCTCACAATGAAGATCAGGTGTGTGTGGGGATTACCTAGGTCTGAGAAGCCTCTTAACTTCAAGATCTAAAGGGACAATTTTGGGATTGAAGGATCTTCTACCAAGCATACACACAGCAGAACAGATTTGTAGCAAATAAAAATAAAAACAAAAGTAATTACAACAGAAAACAAAATACAAACACAGCAGAACTGCAGGATTTAAAGAATTTCAAAAATAAAAATGGAAACAAAGGAGAAGGAAATGCAAACTCAGGCAGATCTGCTCAAGCTGCAATCCATTTGCTCCTCTTATAGCTACTGCTTCAGATCTGCACAAATTCAAATGCTGTAGCAGTAATTTATTCAAACAGGTTATAGAAAATAAAGAAAACTCAAAAATATTACTATAGCAGTAAAACGGATTTAATATACAAATACTGAAGTAATTTATTCAAGCAAGTGAAATGCAATATACAAATCTACTTCTAAACTATAAAAAAAATTTAGATCTAAATAAGAAAAACTCAGATCTACTAATTAGATCAAAACTCCTCGGTAGCGATGCCAAAAACTTATTTACTTTGCACTTGCAGATTTTTATTGTAAAATGGATGATTAAAATACAGCAAAAGATAAAAGGTTAAATGGAAATGAATTAAAGCACAAAGCATAGCCTGCAAGATACAGGGTTGTTGTATCAAGTTTTAAAAGTAAGTAAGAGTTTGTCCCACAGGGAGTAATGATCTAAAAGTCTAGTAGACCTTCAGGTCTGCTATAGATCTGGCAAGCTCTAAACCTATCCTATGAAAATAGGGACAAGAGAGGTGGTTTTCAGGTGTCACAACTATATCTAGATCTAAACTATAAAAAAAAGTAAAATGATGATGGGTTGATAAAACAAAATATAAAATGGTGTGAAGTAGACAGCTATGGGGCTGGTTTTCATTGAAAAATAGATTAAGATAAGGATCTACAACTAACCTTTACTTGGCTACAAGCACAAGTGCAAGGTAGAAGAATCCAACCTAAACCTAAGGTTTAAACTGATCTTAAGGCTATGATCTGTCCACTTGAATGGTCACAGAGCATCCTAGAGATTTCAGTTAATCCAAAGGTTCAAATTGAAACAAGAAAACTATTGCAGCCACTATGTTTGCAAGGCTACAAGCTCATGCATCCATAGGATCAAACAATCCACACAAATCTAGTGAGAACCACTAGAAAGTACAGATTAAATGGGGATCTAAACTCAGTTGGTCATTGCTTCAAACAGCTTCCAATGACCTAGCTCACAAGGCTGCAATCTCTGCACAACTCCAGATCTCTTCACTGAAAACAGATCTGAAAATCAGAGCAAGAGTCGGATCTGCTATAATCTTTCACTTGGCCACAAGCTCAAGTGCAAAGAGGAAGAATCCTATTTTACCCTCAGATCTAGATTAGTCCTAAGGTTATGATTTGTCCACTTGAATAGTCATAGATTAATTTATAGATTTACTCCAGCCATGGGGATAAAGAATGGAACATAAAAATTATTCCAAGCACTATGGATGCAAGGCTACAAGCTCAAGCATCCATAGGTGCATCAGATCTATAAAACTCTAAAGCAATTGAATAGAAAGAATTACAGATCTAATGGAACTATAAAAATAGCTCTTCATTGGTTAAAATACAACTTACAATGAATCAGCCTCAAGCCCACAGTCTATGCAAGAATCTAAGCATCTTCACAATGAATTTATAGATCTATTACAATTTGAATTAGCCTTTAGTTGCTACCTAGATCTAATCTAAGAGGCTGGATTAGGGAAAGAAAAGAAGGGGAAAAGAGGGAAAGGAAACCTAAAATTAAACCTAATTTGAGTTAAGGAAGGTTGAGAATTTCCTAGCTTCCTTACTACTGAATTACAAAACTCAGATGGGTATTTATTCATATGCATTGATCCAAGTGATCTCTGTTCTGGCCAATCAAAGGAGAGAGTTTTATTTCAGCTTATTCTAATCCATGTGATTAGTACATTAGCCAATCAGAGAGAAGAGAAGTCCTTTTAGTTCAGCTGAAGTAGTTTCATTATAGCTAAGGGAATGTTCCCATTCGGTTATAGAACAGTTTGCACATGGACTGTTGTCCCATGTGCTTCGGAGTTCTCAAAAATGCCCACGCCAACCACTGATAATGGCTAAAAATAGTTAGAACCCAATGGAACCCGAGTTGGACAAGCTGAAGTGCATTTGGAGCTTCAGCACTAATCATTCGAGTGGTTGGAGACCACTATTCGACAGGTTGATTGTGGCCTGCAAAGCACCATTTGACAGGTTGATTGTGGCCTGCAAAGCAGCATTCGACATGTTGAGCTTCAACTTTAGTACTGCTCGACAAGTTGGCTGAAAAACCTCGATAGGTTCAATAAATGGGTTTCAGAACTGTGATCTTGACGGGTTGGAGGAGTGAGCAAAGAACCATTTGACAGGTTCATAGAACCATTCGATAGGTTCTAAAGTTCAGCACTACACTGCTCGAATTGTAAAACCTGGACCTTCAGCACTGCTCGATAGGTT
The DNA here is from genome assembly GCA_021018995.1 of Chloranthus sessilifolius. Classification (NCBI taxonomy): domain Eukaryota; kingdom Viridiplantae; phylum Streptophyta; class Magnoliopsida; order Chloranthales; family Chloranthaceae; genus Chloranthus; species Chloranthus sessilifolius. The sequence continues at coordinate 72,032,082 of CM037592.1, read as the reverse complement.
GATAGATGGAGGAGTGAACTGCTTGAATTGTTCACAGCTGAGCTTCAGCACTGCTCGACTAGTTTTCTTGAAGAACTCGACAGGCTGGGCTTTAAGTGAAGCACCACTCGATAGGTTTGAGCTTTAGTAACGAACCATTCGATGGGATGAGCTTTAAGCTCCAGCAGAACTCAACAGGTTGCATAAACCTCTCAAAAGGATCATTTTCTTGAACAATGCACCACTCGACAGGTTGGCTTCTTCATGTGTGAACTGCTCGAGGAGTTGAAATGCAGTCTTGCTGAACTACTCGAGCTCCACTCTGCTACAAGATGTTGAGCTATATGGTTGTGTGCAACTGCTAAAGTGCTCATGTGTGCAATTGCTCCCATGTATTGCTGTTGTAGTTGGGCTTCTTTATTCTTTTGTTTACTCCTACAGCAGCTGCTATCTGTCAAATATGGGCTCCACTTGTCTCAACTCTATTGGATGACTCTAAGTCTCCTCTTCTTGGCATTTTTAGATGGATTCCTGCACTATGACTGCAATTTATCAATAACTATAAAATATATTTAAAAGAAAATTATTACACAGCTCTAGGCCCCAGTAAAGCCTAGGTTAGGAGGTGAAAAGTGCCAATATTCAATGCTTAACAATGACCCTAATGTGGGACCATATATTGAAACAATAGTATATGGCTGAACACGGGCTGAAACAATTGCTCTATGGCACATATCCCATAAAGGTAGGGACCATATACTGAAACAATAGTACATGGCTGGACACAGGCTAAAAAATTAGCTCTATGGCTCAGACCCCATAGCCCCAAAGGCAGGAACTATATACTGAAACAATAGAATATAGCCAAAATGTGGGCTAAAACAATAGCCTTGCGCCTCGGACCCGACTTGAATCGGGGACTATCACAATTTACGTGCACTGAACCATGCGTGCAATTTGATTGATCGCCACACCACCAGCACTCAATTGGTCTCCGTCAGACCAAACTTCCCCTCCCTTTGACCACCTCGAGACTCGGTTGTGCACCCTAACCATAGCACACGATCGGATTGGCCGCCCAACCACCGGCATGTAATTGGTCTGTTTCAGACCTGGTCTCTAACTCCCTAGACCGCCAAAACTCCACGATTAAATGCAGTTAGTATGACGTTTAATAAGATTGTGCGTACCAAAATGGGCACGCAATTAGTCTAATTAGACTAGCACTAGGGCACCCTAGCTGAGCCAGTCAGCCGGTCACTCACTGAGACGGTCACCAACTCAAAGCGATTAAGCACCCGATACAGAGCGCTCAAATCAATTAAGCACCCCAGATCGGGCGCATAATTGAAGTTAATCAACTAATTATGCACACCCCATAGGGCACGTAATTAGTAAAATACCTATAAATAGACCCCCTTACCCTGACCCAAAGAGAACAACAACTATTTCGAGTTTCGAGTTCCTCACCTTCAAGCTTAGGATTTCAAGATTCCTCTCTGCAGCCCCGGCCTTAGGTACAATTTTCCTTCTAGTTTTTAATCTTTGATTCTAGTTCTTAGATCTTAGATTTTAACTATTAGTTTTAATTTTCAGTCTTAGGCAGTAACACCTTTTTTAATCCTTAATTTCAGTACCTGGCTCCAATTCTTAGTTTCTGGAACAAGTTTTTTATCCGATCATTAAAATCCTTCTTATTTTAAATCCTATTTTTACCCCAAAATCTCAACTTTTAGTCCTATCATTAATCTCTGGTTCTAGTTCTTAGTTTCTAGAACCAGTCCTTAATCATACGATTTGATTTTTCTGATTTTGGTCCCGATTTCAGTCTTTAGATTTTTTATTCTAGTCTAAATTTACTGATTCCCTATAGTTTTAGATTTTAAATCCCGATTTATTAATCCATAATTATAATCCAAAAATTATTGTCTTTTCAATCCAAAAATATCGTCTTATAATTTAAATTCAGTTTATTTTAATCTTAGCCACCCGATTTGCCCAAGGAAGCTTACAGAGGGTACCCGGGAACAAGGCCGATCCTCCTTAGCATAATGGGCCAAAACCCTTTTTTTAAAATTTTCAGTAAAATTAGTATATTTACTTTAATTAAAATTTTAATAGAGTTAGTTTATTTTTAATTAATTAGAGTTTCAATAAAATTAGTATTTTCCTAATTAGTTTTAGTAAAATTAGCATATTTACATTCCTAGTACAATTAGGAGACTAATATTAATTATACTGCTAGTGGGATTATGAAAGTTAGTTAGTTATTAGTGAAAGACAAGTACTTAATTAAATTCCTAGTATAATCAGGACATCAAATTAGTTAGACTTCTAGTAGGATTAGGAGACTTAATTAATTAAACCTCTAATAGGATTAAGATATTTAAATTAATTAGACTTCTAATATGACTAGGAGACTAGATCAATTAGACTTTTAGTAGGATTAGGAGATCTTTTTCAGACTCCCAGTAGGATGAGGAGACCCAGTTAATTAAAGTCCTAGTAGGAATAGGAAAATCAAACCAGTTAGACTAAAGGCAACCCACAGCTGCTAGCGTTCACCGGCAGACGAATCAGTAAAGGATTTCAACCTGCAAGCCCCCGCTCCCCTTAAAGCGTGATCAGTGACGGGTTGTAGCATCAATAAATATCTACAGCTGACGGTCGCATCTTCTCAGGTATTCTTCAATTAGAATTCGCCTCTTTAATTTTAATATTTAATAGTTCCTAATTTATTACTCCATCATCGCCTTTGCCAGAGTCCACTTGGACCGAATTGGGCCACTCTTTCCGGGGACCAAAGGGAATCCAGAAAAAGCGCGTACCAACAGATTGGCGATCGTGATGGGACTCTTTTTTACTAAGGTTGCCCCAGTCTAATTAATTTGGTTTTCTATTTTCCTTGCCTTACTTAATTTAGTTTTTTTTATCATTTCTTAGCTTTACTTTATCACTTTTCTACACACACTCGCACGTAAATATAAAAAATAAAAAAAAGAACTGAAAAAACTCTCCAAAAAAAAAACTATTTTAAAATGGCTGGCATCAGAAAATTAAACTTTAATAATATCGGCCCACCCTCATGGGGCTCCCATAGTGAGCCCGAGTATAACGTTAGGCTATCCCCATGGACAGTCCAGCATCTTACTCAGGTAAACATGGTTAGTGAGAGCGGAAAACACCCCTTCACTCCACAGAACACAAATCACAACAACAACAACAACAGGGCAAGTGATGGCGAGCCAAGATACACTACCGACCAGATTATGGACCTCACTGCCCAAAAGCTAATGAAGGGAGGAGAAGAAGTTGATGCCTTGCGACAAGCCCTAGCCGAAATATTCGAAACCGGCATGGACCAGAGGCTAAGGAATGAGCGACTAGTTACCTCGAGAATTCGACAAGAGGAAACGACGTCAACTCCTCCACATGCTCCAACTCCTCCAACACCTAACAGACACGCCTTTTGCACCTTGTTCGATTATAGCCGCCGAAGACAACCCTCTCCTGAGACACCTAGAAAAGACACTGCTATAAACATAAATGACTTCCCTCAACTTCTAGATGACTACATGGCTAAGAAAGAGCGTTCTAAACAATCTTTTGAATTCAACAGATTTTGTTGAGACATCGACTTCACTTTACCTGTCGAGTTCAAACCACCCAAATTCAATAAATACAATGGCACAGGAAACCTAAAGCACCACTTGACCCTATTTTATAACGACTGCCTACCTATTCGAACCAATCAGGGGCTCTTGATCCACTCCTTTCGGAAGTCTCTAGAAGGTGAAGCCCTTGACTGGTTCGCTACCTTACCTCTAGCCAAAATCGATACATTAGAAGACTTAGCTGATAGATTCCTAGACCAGTATCAACACTTAACTCATGAAGAAATTAGTCTCACTGACTTGATGCATGCAAGACAAGAGGACAACGAAAACTTCACGATGTTCACCAACTGCTGAAGAAGGCTCGTCGCTCAAACTGGAACTCAAATAAAAAAAAGCGATACGATAGAAATAGTGATTAGCAATACCCGAGAGCCTCTTCAAAGTGTTCTCATCCTAAGTGACTACTCCGATTTCACTAGCCTTCGAGAACGCACTTCACGCATAGAGCGTCGCCTGAAGGATGGAGACCTTAGTCTTTCTATCCTAACACCCAACGGACCCTCTTCTGACAACCCTGAGACAAACACCCTAAACGAGACTCTAAGCCCCGAACAAATCAACACAAACCAAGGAAAAAACCAAACTAACCCTCAATCATACTACCCATATGACCAAGCTCAAGGCCTATACACAAACCTATACCTTGACCAAAACCAGTACCCCAACGACAAGCAATTAACATCACCTATTACAACCCATTGTTCGATCAAACTCAACTCGTATACGAGACCGTACACTCATTCACCCCCGCCCCATTCCACCTAGCTAGCCTAATCCGAACAATTGAACCTCCCTCAGACTACTTCCATACCATTTACTCACAACCAACTAACCCTATCCCACGTACCTGTAAATGTGAAATTACCTTTCACCTTGAACCGATCACCAAGATCACTAAAATCCAAACTATCACTGAACCCACCCCTAAACTAACCCAGCCTATCACCAAACTCATCGCCAAGCTCAACGCACTTATCTCCGAACCAACTCAACCAACCCTTGAATCCGATAACCTACCAACAAACGAATCAATCCCCACACCTCCGGAACAGACGTCCAAACCAATGACCCAAACTACCCCTGAACAGGCTCACGTGCCGATTCTAGAAGTAATTTTTGAACCAATCAATCGGTATTATACAACGTCATTCATACTTAAGCCAATCACAAAACTAAACACTGAACCCAAACCCGTAATCCAATGTACCCCCAAAATCACTAGCCCTCTCGCTTCTAAATCAACTATGAAACAAACCCTCGAAATTGAACACATTGCACCACCAATCCCTAAATCTATCCCTACACCTGCTTTAAAACTTGCACTCAATAACAAACACATCGCCCACTAACCTTAGAATCAACTCTCGAATTGACTTCTACGCCCACTCTGGAACCTAAACTCACTGCCACCTCACGAACTTCAAAATAAAATCTCGAACCTGAATTTGTTATCAAACACACCTCTGAACCATCCATTTCACTCACCACAGACTCAATCATTGAATCGATCTCAAAACCAACTCACAAAATAAAACCCATTATCAAAATTAAACTTATCATCAAACCTAAATCTACTATCAAAACTAAGCCTACTATCAAAACTAAACCTATTATCGAATCTAAACCTATTGTCAAATTTAAACCAATCCTTGAACATGAACCTATCACCGAACCTAAACCCATGATCGAACTTCAACCTGTCATTGAACATGAAACCAAACAGATCACTGAACTTAAACCAATCGTCGAACCTAGACCCGAACCCACCATCAAAGGCAAACCTGCCATCAAACCCAAACCTATCATCGACCCTGAACCCATTGTCGAAATCAAACCCTCCATCAAAGGCAAACCCGCCATCAAACCCGAACCCATGGTCAAACTTGAACATGTCGTCAAACCCAAGCCTGCTATCAAACACGAATTCGTCACTAAAACTTAACCTATTCCTACAACGCCAACTCCACTCACCTTTGAGCCAACCACCGAACCTATCAAGGAGTCGATCATCGCTCCCACTTTCGAAATCAAACCAAACTTAAATCATACGACCCCGATTGACATCCAAATTAGCATGTCACCAAACTCTCAAATCCCACCACAACACAAAATCAATGTCACAATTAAGACCAATTCTAACCACCGGATCCAGACTTCCATAGACCTCACAATCAAGACCCTCACGGAGCCCCAACTGGCAACAACACCATTACATCAAACTCTCAACACCGAACCGCCTCTAAAAATTACAAACAAAGCTTTAAAACAAGCTCGCGATAAATCCAAAGTGTGAATTAAACAAAATAAGCAGAATCAAACAAAACTAAAAATCCACACACCAAGGAAGGGTCCACCATGGTCCACACTTCCTTATCTTCTCCTTTTGTTCTGCCTTTGTCTCACCTTGTCACTCTCTTTACGAAATCAAGATCACACTCCCCTTCAACTGACTCCTTCCATCATATCAAAACAATAGAACCCAAAAATATTCCCAAATAACCACCAACTAAAAATAATAACATTACACAAAACCTCATGGGAAGGACCCTGTCTCGTACCCCGACTTTACAACATGCCCCATTCCATTAGAGGCTAAAGAAGGTCCCTCCCGATAAGGAGACCCCGACCATAAAATACCTATCGAAGGAAGAAATCAAATGACGTCACACCTATTTTGATAAACCCTATATCACCTAAAACATGATCGCAAACATAACATCTCTCTCATCCCAAATCAATCAGATCGAGAGGGATTGAGGACCAAGAAAGGGATCACCCAACTGCCACTCCGCCCATTCGACCTTCTGAGTCAATCCCTGCTTAAGGAACTGATGTTGTACCATGATACATAATAATAACAAAAATAATACCAAAATATATATAAAACAAAAAAAATATATGCATATGTCACCTACCCAACAATATCTCTGACTTATAACTCTTACTCGATCGAGAACTCGAAGTCGATGAGCTAGTGCTAAGGAGACAATGCCTACACAACCCCCTCGCCTGGAGGAAATCAAAACCCCACATGGGAAGTACTTTAACTATTTTGGCAACATGCCCAAAAAAATAGCTACAAGGGAAAGACTTCCTAACCCTTGGAATCACGACTCAATAACCATCATGTCTAGTAGCCTAAACAGGCATACTTATATACCTATCATCCTCACAGTCAATACAAGGCATTCGCCAGTGATAGGTCATTATTTTTTAAACCATTTTGGGTATCATCTGACTCATTGACCACCCTCCTATTCACACAAGTTGATCGAAAGGACTAGTAGGTCATGAAACTCTCTTTCTAAAATATAGAAAACTCTGGATTCTCATACACCATCTTTAGCCATTAGAGTCGATGTTAGAGCAGAAAAAATGAAAATGAAAGTTTCCATCAAACCTCATAATTCTTGTGTTAGCAGGTTGTTTAAAAATATATATATACGACAAGAAGCACAACCGAGCGAGAGCAATACGATGAATGAACAGTCAATGAGTTCAAGAAAGCATAAGCAAATTGTGAGGGCATTCCTGATATTTTCATTAGGAGAGCATAAGCAAACCGTGAGGGCCTCTCTGATATTTTCACACTGCTAGATATCGTCATACGGTGGCGGGAGGAGGATAAAACTCCTGCTAGCCATAGAATTTGAGACTTTGATGGTGCTAGACCATGACGGAGAGCTCAATTATGGCACCGCACTTTCTACTCGAGAAGAAAGTAGTTCGCTACTATTTCAAAATTTGGTTGCATAAGAAGCTACCCTCAGATCAATAAACCTTACCTCTCCTTCACCCTTTATTTTCTTTTCGGACAATGAGTCAAACGATTCTCAAAATCTCCTCGAGAACAAAACCGAAAAATTTCAAATGATAAGCGATGTGATCACTTATTACCTACCATTCACCTCAATCCTTGTTGAAAGCTACGATACATGACGATCGTTCAGCACTTACAAAATCGAGCCTGACATGTGGCCGAAATAGTCAAACTACTTTCCAACATGGGAGCATTATAAATACACTCCAGGACATCTATGAGGCAAATAAAAGTCCCACTGTCACTTGACACTAGGGAATTTATTTTTAAAGAGTGCTAGCACCTTGGTAGTGATACTCAGGTCACAAAATCAATTCCCCAAACTGGGGCATTTTTTTCAATTCAGTTTAGTTCTTATTTTTTCACCCTAGATACCCCAAATTGGGGCATGTTTTTTTAAATTTTCAGTTTAGTTCTTACTTTTCTGCCATGGGATCTCAAAACGAACACCTGAAACAGGACAACAGAGATACACCCAACAAAAAAATAAGCATCATACTCTAACACTACCCACTCTCCCTCCAACGTAACCCTAGAAACACACCACAGCCAAGCATGAACAAACATAAACTAAATGAACACAATGAACAAAACACCTGTTTATTCATAACTTAAAATTTTACAGGTGTCACTAGAGGCATACCTCCTGGACATACAACCCAAAACGAAAACTCGAAAACCTAACCACTACGTCAAAATAGATGAAATAAGACTGCCCAAAGCCGTCTTATTTTAAAAATAAGACGGCTTAAAACCGTCCTCACGTCCATTCTTTTTTTAGGCGTCTTAAATATATCAGACGGTCTAAAACCGTCTTATATGCCATAAATAAGACAGTAGGAAATGACTGTTTTTGGCAGTCCTAATATAAGACGGTCTGAAGCCGTCTCATATTAACCGTTGAAGACGGTCACCAATCATTTAATAAGACAGCTCATGACCATCTCTAATAAACCATTCTTTATTTAGAGACGGTCATGAGCTGTCTTATTTATTATATCAGGCTGTCCTTTATGAATCATCCTATTTTTAGAATTTTGAAAAAAAATAAAAAATAAGATGGTCTTGGACAGTCATTTTTTAAAAATTGTAACAAAAAAAAATTTATAATTCCTTGAAGTGCCTGTACCCCAAAATACCCTTCTCATTCATTAAAAAATTACAAATGGACATAAAAACTAGTTCATAGTAAAACCACAAATTTACCCTGTTTATCCAATGAAAATTTTACTATTACAAATTTACCACACTTATCTACACACACACACACATAATTCTGGGAAGGGCATATTGCTTGTAACAAAGTAACAACCATGATCACATCCCAGCAATTCATAAAAAAGTCCACTTCAACTCATTTCAATCATTATGAACATCACCAAATTAAGCATTGTAGCCATCAACCGGCATGAATAAAACAAAATTTGAGAATGCCATAAATTACAAATCGGCATGTATTGTATCAGAGTGGAACACCAAGGCCCTCGATTCATTCCCAGAACCAATGTTGTCAAAGCCTCTGGCTCTCTATCTAATTGAATCCCCAAATATAGTAATGAAAGAGAATTGATCACATCCCATCTGTTCTAAATTAGAAGCCTAGTGCTTAACAGATATAAATACTTGAGTATCCTTATCACACATTGACCTGGAAAAAAAAAAAAAAAAAACCAACAAAATAGAGGACAAGCTTTGAAAAATGGCAACTTTTTATCCTATAGTAGCTCCTTTCTTAGTTTGATATATACAACATCAATTCAAAACTGACCACCTAATAGTACGTCCATGGCCTCAAGATCCATTGTGTGGAAGATTGGGATGAAAACCCATCTTCATCGTCTGATTCCACAACCTTTGTCACGAAGAATCATTTAGTGTTATGAATCGCATAGATGCAATATCATCTAAAGATCTGTAACCTAAAAGGTTAGATAAAAAAATGATCTCCATAAATTCATTAAAATAATCAAAATCCATCTAGAATTAATGCAATAATGAATTACATGGTAGCTATTAATTGCAGATAGTGTTTGACTACTGTGAATATGAACGCAGAGTTTTTTCTTGTCCTAATCTTTTACAATAAAGATCATTTCATGGCCCTACCTATGAGATGGCACATATCATAGTGAGTGAGCTAATAACTGAACTATAGAAATTCTAAATTTCATATAAACCAATCCACACACAAAGGGGACTACTTGGCCAAGGTTAGATGTTCTTTCTTTCCTATGATCCCTAGAGACAAGGTAGGTTGAGAAAATTTATAAAATCATTTTAGGTATCAGATTTAGAGCACAGTGCAGTTTTAGAGTCAGATATATGATTTACAATAAATGCCAGGTGTGGGATTAAATAGTAGATACAGTATTACACTGATGTCAGATTTAAGGATTAGAACATTAATTCAAGTTTATGAACGAAATTCATGATATGTCAGGTTTACACTAGATTTTCATGTTCAAAGTCCAATATCAAGCTTATCTTAACTACTTCAGAGTTAGGTTAGATTGAGCAATTATAACAGAATTTAGTGTCCAGAAAGGCCATCATCTTTATTTCCTTTTAGTCGGAGTTAGGTAGTTAGAAACTTTGACTTGAACTCCGGATTTCATTGGGCCACAACATCTTCCTTACAACTAGTAAAGCAAGCAAATAAGAGTGACATTTAAGAAAAATATATTTGCCTTCTCTATCAGGATTAACTTACAAGTTTGTTTGTTATTTTAATGAGTAAACCATACAAGCTTTTCATTTTCGTCATTTGCTCAACGTACCGAGGGATCTCTTTGGTAATATTAGAATTCTTCAATGCCCTACACTACATAATCAAATTATTAATTATTTACTTGAATAGCACTTGCATGTCAAAGATTTATACTATAAATAAGAAGCATTTAACTCACAGTGTCATCATTGTCGCCTGATTTTGCAATGGTGGGAAAGCTGATTCCATTCCATTCAATCTGGCTAACGAAAACTAATTATCTACATTGATTACGCAGTGTTACATGAATGCATAAATATATTGCAAAGTTATGTCAAAGATATGCAATAACCTTTACAGAGATTATCCTTCAATTATAGGAAGCAAAACCAAGTGAACTAGAAATAAATAAGACACCTGTGCAAATGAGCTAGGATTAGAGCGCTTTGTGTGAGAACCAGAGCATCTATTTTCTTCACCGTCTATGCCGGTATTAATTTTTCTATTGGAGATGGGGGGCTAATCTAACTTTGGACAGATATCTGGTTGGCTAATATGGCCTTTGTAGTCAGGTTTCTCTTGTGAGCTGCATTGGCCTTAAATGAGATTGCTACTATTAAGGACTGCATGGAAATGGGCAGAACAGAGGGTAGTTGGAAATTTCAGCATAGAAAAATTTAAGAGATATGCCAGTATGCCAGTTTATTGAGCTATTGACATATGTGAAATTGACTCTAATACTATGAAGCTTAACATATATTCTAAGTGAAAGCTCTACCAGTACCATAAAACTTCCTTTCATAAGCAACAACGCAATTGTTTCACATCATCTGCATCCCTTAGTTGAACAGAAATGGCAGTCAAACGGTCCAATTGAATCACTTAAAAGAGAATATTTAAAAGGAGACCTAGCAAGGATCAAAATTTCGGGTATCATTTCGGTTTCAGAGGGGACCGAAACCAAAATTTCGGTCGAAAATTTCAATCCCATACAAAATCTGACCAATAATTTCGGCCAAAATTTTGATCCTTGAGACCGAGCGCTACAAAACCTTTTTTCAGTAAAACAAGACACATCTTCAATAAACACGTCTGCTCACTTATGGAATGGGCATTCAAACCTAAAGAAACCACAATTTTCATAAACATATGGTCAGCAAGTTCTACTTCATGGCTACCTTAGATTCCATGAATTTATTACAATAAAATGCAGTAAACTATACTTCATCCTTGCCCGTATAATAAAAACTACAACAACCTTAGATTCCACTTTTATTGAAATAAAATCTAGTAGAGTACTTTTTAAGTATAATATATAAATCATATTAAAATGCAACCAAAAGCATTCAGAAGTTCCACATTGAAATACTAAGACTACAAATAACATAAAATTATACTAAAGTGAAACCAAAAAGCATCCAGAAGTTCTGCACCAAAAGACTACTAGTGGTGTAGATTGCGAAAAGCATTTACAAACATTAAGAAAAACCCAGATAAATTGAGTGTGTTGAGTAATAGGATAGAGATCAAGTGAGTGGGAATCGCCTTCTTGTTGAAGTTTAGTCCCACATTGGGTAAATTATAGCCTTGTCTTTGCCTTATAATGGGCCCATCCACTCATTGTCAATTGGTTTTGAGTTGGATGCACAGATTTATCACTTCTTAACTTGCACACCAAGAAGCAATTTGTCACCTCAAACCTAAAAAAGCCCAATAGTACATCACCCTTGTAGCTTAGTTCCCAAACATCCCCGCCCAAACCAATATTTGCTTTTACAAATTACCAACAGGAATAAAGAAACAATTTTTAAATTTTATTTTGAAAGTAAATTTATTTTCAAATTTTTAGCTAAGGATATAAAATTATACAAAATGGAGATATATAGAAGCTTTGGCGTATATGAAGCTGCAGCTGAAACCTTAAAGAGATTTATAGAAGATGAGCACAACCCCTTGGATTTAGTATAAAACAAGTAGCACAGCTTCTAATCAAAATTACAATAAATGGCATAGAATCAGAGTGGTTGAGCTGATGAAGTAAATTAATGAAAGGATTTAAAAGAGGGAGCTTCTTTTAAACCAAACTTCAAACACATCATACGCATACACCATGCACCTTTGTACATTGAAACTTCTTATGAGAAACCCTAGATTCTCAAAAAATCAGCTATTCAAACAAATCTAGATACATAATAAAAAATTTCAAGATCATCAAAAGTCCTAATCATAAAAATAAATCCCATTCTCAACAGAAACCCAAGATTCACTCAAAACCTCCAATATTCAAACATATAAAAAAGGATCATGCCCCATGTTTTTATGACCAAATGAAAAACATTCATTAATAATATATTAGATCTCACCTTGATGGTATCATAATGATTCCATCCGACCTCCCATGGGATAAATTGTTTTATTCCAAGCTAAAGCCTCAAAACCCTAAAATTGATTATATATATTTTTTAAAATAGAGATTTATAAAGATGACCACAACAAAAAATTCAAATCAATTGAACTCACTTAAACCCATCAGAAATGGCCACCCGGTTCATCTTATCATATGGAGCGGGAACTCCCCCGTACACATTGAGACGAGCGAGCACAGCAACACCAAGCTTAGTCTTGTGAGGTGTCATTCTGAAAATAAGCCCACATAAATCATAATGAATCTTAAAAAAGAAGAAGAATGTAACTAGTCAAAGTAACTAATAATAATCAATACACTTCTTAACTAGCCAAAGTAACTAATGTAGAAGGTGGAGCAGTGGCAGTAGATCTGACCTACAAGCATGTTTTCCAATGACGAAGGCGAAGGAGCAGTTGTGTTTCTTCACAAATCTCCGATTCCATCGTCACTGACAGAGATGGCCGCTTCTTTGGCCAAGTAGCTAAGGAGCAGTAGCGGTTAGAGGGTGATGACTTTCTAGGGTTACAGGGACAAGATGGGTCAGGGGTGGAGATGACGAGTTCCTAGGGTTTTGTTAGAGAGAGAGAGAGAGATGGGACGGTTATTAATGAGGGTTTCAATCAAAGGTTAGAGGGAGAGGGAGAGGGAGAGGGAGAGGAAGAGGAGGGATGAGATAGAGGGAGAGAAAGCCTCTTTTTTTTTGGATCTAGATAGAGGGAGAGGAAGGTAGAGACCCTTAGCATTTAGTTTATAATTATCGTGATTCTAAGTGGGGTGTTTATTTTAGATGGGTATAACGATCGTGAAAATAAGACGATTAGTACCGTCTTATTATCCGTCATTAAAATCCGTGCCATTAGTTAGTATCTAGCTGTCATATTATGAAATTTAAGAAAGTTACAGACAGTCTTATTTAAAGACGAAAAAAAACAGTCTTATTTTATGTCTTTTTTAGACATTTTTGACGTAGTGAACCTACAACCCAAAACGAAAACTAAAGACTTGAAACGGACACAAAGCGAGAAGCAGCGTCCAATCAGAGGCTTCAGAAAAGGCAGATGAAGGATTGGTTGGGGAACACATCCCTCCACTTGTAACACCTTCTCTTCCGCCATCTTCACCTCCTCCACTGTCGCCTCCTCAATGCTACCTTCACTGCTCCCTAAAAGAGATTGATGTGAAGGCTAATCTCCTCTTTCCCAATACCACCCGTCCTCAGAATTACGCCACCACCAAGCACCACCTTAAGTCGAAGAACGTGTGAAACCACGAACATCGGAAGAAATGACATCCCTAATGGACAGTCAGATCACACAATATCACGAAAACACGAATATCTGAGGGCAGAGAAATTAGAGAAGGTAAAAAAAAAAATTGAGACTGAATCTAGAGATACAAAGAAAATGAAGACCCCTCTGCTTATATAGAGTACGGACTCGATCGCGCGCCTGAATCTCGGCGCACAATTAGAACAAGCGCGGAAACCTAATCATGTACATGACAAGATACGCATAATAAAACCCTCACCCACATCGTCGCACGATGCTCCGATCACGCACCCAAGATAGAACACTTAATCACATTATCCGCTCCGATTACACGCCATCACTTAGCCGCATAATTAGATTACACGCTAGCACTCATGCACGGAATCTAGATCGATGTCCGCACACTGCCATTTTACAAGCTCGACGACCTTTCAATCGCGCGTTATTCGAGAAATGTTTAATACAATAAATGCACATATGCAAACGCGTAATTGACACCTTAAGTCCTAAATCACGTGCTCTCGAACGAGCACGGAAATCAAATTCAACGCTTTAAATTAGGCATGTAATCCTCAGCACAAATCAACCATATCTTACCGCGACCATAAAACCACACCACACTACCAAACCCGAAGATAGATCCCATCGCACTCTCAAACACCATTCAAACTGACTCTAACTCACTGCATAACCAAGATCTACCAAAGGAAGAAACACCATCATTGTCCCATTCAAACTGGCTGGTGTTGGTCTTGCGGTTGTGGCTAGGATTGTACCTTGACTGTTGGTTTCTTTATCAATTTCACATAAGTTCGGTTCCAGTCAACCATAGTGTAGGGTTGCACATTGCCCGTCAACTTTGGTTTGCTCTTCGAAAGGGTGTACGTCTCATCACCAGCATAATCCTCCACCATGAGCGTGATGAGACGAGCATAGGGCATATCATTAACTGGTTTCTTAGCCCCCACTAACATCTTCCGAGGGTATTTCATTCCCTGTAGAGCGACACATGGCGCATTAAACCATCAGCTATTGAAAGCCGAAAACAATGCCATTTGAACTTCACCTACTCATTCCGTCTTATGCCTCAATGGATACAAATTGTATTGGATAATGGAATCAAGCATCCACAGCTCGCACAGTAAGTCGACTCGTTTAATTGAGTAGCCGGATCCAACCCTACCATGGGTCATCTCAGCTGCCACATACTTGTAGTCCAAAGGGGCAGAAAAAGATTCTACCAATGCAATCTCTTCGAGGTTAAATGTGTGGTAACACTCTAAGGCATTGGCCACGTCGTCGTAAGTGAACTCATATGGCCTATTATCTATTCGAGTTCTAAGGATCGTCGGGTTAGTGGTATTCTCCATGTTCTGATAAAGTAACCTCACAATGCGAGGGTAAAAATTTTCTTTACACGGTCGAAGTATACCATCCAATCTCGCTGTAGAAATGTAGTTAAAGGCCCAAAGTGTCTCTTCACACTTTGCAAAAAATTTTGGGTCAATGAACCATTCAGGCTCAAAATCCTTATCAGCCCACCACTCACTGGGCTGCTAACGTCATTGTGGTGGTGGTGGTGGTTGGATTTGTGTAGGTGGTCGTGACGAAGAACCCGTTGATGCCGTGGGTTCTTCGATGGTGGCTGTGATGAGGAACCCGCTTATGTCAAGGATTTCTTTGGAGCGGTGCTCACCGTGGTTTGGCGAGTTTTAGGTGCCATCACAACCACACCACAATTGCATGGAGTAGGGCTAGGGTTTTGCCCCAAATTACTAAACCTAGTGTTATTCATTGAAAAGTACCACTTTTCACCTCTTAACCTAGCCTTTGATAGACCTTGAAGTAGTCTAATAATCATTTGTTAAGTGTGTTTTATAGTTAGCAATAATTTATGCAGCTTAACATAAAATCCATCTTTATTGGCCCAAAGAAGAGGACGAAGACATGCAAAGATGACAGCTTAACCAAAGTCTAATGGAACACCCTGGCAGTGCTCACCACGGTGACCAGGTGTTGATCATCATTGACCAAAAGCCTAGCAGATGAATGAAGTTGGCTGAGAATGGAGAAACTGTAAAAATAGCAAGTGCAATGCAGCAGAGCATAGAAAAATAAATCTTGCAGAGTTGAGAAGCTTCCTCGCGAAGCTGAGGATGCAATGGAAGATGCCCTCGCGCAGATAGGACACGTAGTTAAGAGGAGAGATGTAAAGACATCACGACAATCTCACAGATTAAAATCCTCAGAATTTGTGATCACGACACTCTCGCAGAGATCGGGCCTTAAAGCAGCCACACGAAGAACATAGCGAGTCCTTGTGTGAACTGGACTAAAATTCACCTCACGGAGTTTGTGCGTGGCCCTGGAAGAGAGAGACTCCCAGAATTCTCCTCGCACAGATCTTGCGCACTCTGAAGCCTTACCAATTACTAGGCAAGCGTGGGAGCATAACTACGCGAGTACCTAGCCACAGAGAGAGGGAGCTTCTAAAGCTCTACTGCGTGAGAAGTATAGGCACTCCAGATCATCTCCGTGATAGAATTGCAGCGCAATTAACTAAAGATTAACTGCATGAGTGAGCACTTCCCACCAAGCAAAAGTTACCCCACAAAGTCCCTGCAACTGCGCAAATCAATGAATGCATATGCCAGCCCTGTGAAGCACGGGCTCCCCACTTCTCAGGTTTAACTCAAGGACCTTTTAAGAATTTCCCAAGGTTAGGGTACACATCCCGAGGTGCGGATTTTGAGGTGCACGACTCAAGGCATTCAAGGGATGTAACAGTGCCATGTTTGCTGGAAAAATTAGGATTAATCCCTTCAGAGCCAAGGGCGTATGGACAGAGTATATAAGCTACACTTAGAGTCTAGTTTTATCATCAACCCTTCTTTTCATCCTCCGCTGACTGCGAGCTCCAGCAGGCTAGGGTTAGGATTTTATCACCTTTTTTCCCTTTTTTCTTCTCTCTTAGCCCAGCACTTGTTGGCTAATCCCCCTGTAAGCAGCTAGGTTTAATTTTATTTCAGTTTATAATAGGTTTTATATACATTGGGATTGTGGATGAGCAGTTGTGTATAGGCTACAGCTTGGAGGCAGTTCATTATAAGTTTTGTGTTTATCAATGGATTGTTATTTTAATGCCTAATCGAATCGAAAGATCTTATGGTTTCTTTAGATGTCTATAGGATCCATATGTTTGGGACTAGCCCATTCAGTTTCTAGTAGATCTATTATTTACCATCTGATTTTCCTTGGTTTGAGAGCCCCATGGAAAGAAATGTTGGATCTGTAGTCAGATCTGGAGAGCTCGGAGGCCTGTGGACCATAGTGGTTGCAGCAGTCTTAATGCTCTTTCTCAAGCCTCTGTGGTATAGACAGACCAATGGGATACCCTGTGATCATTCGAGTGGACAGAGTATAGCCCTAAGGTTGTGTCCATTCACATGTTTGAGAAGGATTCTTCTCTCCTACACATGAGCTTCTAGAGCCTTGTGAGGAGGTTTGTACTGGAACTGGCTCCCCTCTGCTTTACCTAACCGACATCAGATGTTGGATCTGATTTCTCTGTAGTAATTACAGCTTGTGGTTGAGTCATTGGAGGCCGTTTGTAGCAATGCCTAGCTGAATCTAAAGCCCTATTCAACCTGTTGCATGATCCTTTTTATGGGCACTAGTGAGTCGTTGGCCTTAGAAAAGCACTTAGGATCTTATGGGTTAGAATACCTATGGATGTCAGCAAGATCAGTGAGTAGACCTAGGGAGCTTGTAGCATTGGCATTACATAGTGCTGCAATAGAATTCACGGCTTGATCTAGTCCAGTGGCTAGGAAAATGATCAATCCACTCATCTGGATTAGATGGGCAACTTCTGGCTTAACTAATGGGATTTGACAGACTCTATAAGATAAGCTGTGACCATTTGAGTGGACAGCCTATAGCCTTAAGAGCACCCCAAATGGCATGGGTTAAACTAGATATTTCTACCTTGTTGAGGCTTTTGATAGCATCTCAGCAAGGAGCACTGCAGAGACTGACTAAATCTGAGTTACATTACTATTTTAACTCTAAACTTAACCTGCTTACTTCTCACTATTTTTTATATTTTATTTTGGTACACACCATCACCATCTTCTTCTTAACCCTTTCTTTAGGATAGGGCTATATTTTATTTCTCTATTTTTTGGATTAATTTAGTATAGTCATGACACCCAACTCCCTTTCTTTAGGATTGTCAGGTCTATAGCCAAATCTGGAGGCCTACTATTATAGCCCATTTTTGGGTTCTAGATCAACTTCTCTGTGGGACAAACTCTCACTTATCAAAACTTGCTACAATAGGCTTTGTATCTTGCGGGTCTAGGAGTACTCTAGCTGTGCTAAATCCATTCTTTTATTTTATTTTAATTTTAATTGGTTTCCATCACATAATAAATTGAAGCACAGCTGGCACACGTAACAAGTTTTTGGCGCCGCTACTGCGGATGTTGATCTTTTTAGTAGACCTGAGTTATACTATAATTTAGATTTCCAAATTCTTTATAGCTGTACCTAATCTAGAATAAAAGTACTACTGATTCTTTGTGGAAATTGGCATAAATGGACAGCAGAAGAAGGGAAAAGCTAGAGCTACATTTGGAGTGGAGCTAGCTCTATTTGCACTTACTTTCCCTTAAAATCTCAATCCATTTATGTTTACTTCCTGTGTTTGTTTAGCATAAATCTATATAGAAGTTAATTTTTATTTGAACTATTCTTTATGTGTGCTTGTGAGTATTTTCTGTACTTACTATAGGTGTGAGTATATGCATGGTAGAAGGTCTTTAAACCCTGAGCTATAACTTCCAAATCTAGAGGTTGAAAGGATCTTTAGACCTAGACGCATCCCACAAGGCCCTGCTATTGAAACTGAACCAGCTATCATGGCTGAGAGGCAGAGAATATTAAAGGAGTACAATGCACCTGGGGAGTACACCTCTCCCTTCTACATTCAATTCCCCTCTGTTGAAAGGAATTATGAGATTAAATCCTCCACCATCAATATGTTTCCTTCATTTTATGAGCTTAATAAAAAAGATCCCTACAAGCATATAGACCAATTTTTAGCACTTTGTACTACCTTCAATATTGTTGGCTTGGGGCTAGAGGCCACCAAACTAAGGCTTTTTCATTAAAGGACAAAGCCAGCACATGGCTATCAAAGCTCTCAGCCAACAGCATATAGTCATGGAGTGACCTTCAAACCAAATTCCTAGCCAAATTCTTTCCCATGAATAAAACCAGCCAGATGAGGACAAATATTTTGTCATTCACTCAGTCCTCAACTGAGGATTTTTATGAAGCTTGGAAAAGATTTCAGGAGATGTTAAAACAATGCCCCCACCACCAAATCCCAATGTGGCAGCTTGTCCAAGTATTTTATCAAAGAATTAATTCCAAGAGTAGGGATATGGTGGATGCTTCCTGTGGTGATAGTTACCTCCACAAGACAGTTGAGGAAGCATGGGAGCTGTTTGACAGAATAGGAGAAAATTTCATGCAGCAGGAGTCTCTGTCACGCAATGATAGTCAGACTCCAGCTAAGATGGTAAAAAAGGCCACCCCTAAAGGTGGAATATATAAAGTGAAGGTGCAAGGTGATCTGGAGAGAAAGGTGGATAACCTGAGCTTGAAATTTGACAAACTCATGAATGTGATGCAACCCCGGGTGGTTGCATAGGTGGAGGAAGCATGTCTAATATGCCAGTCTCCCACACATTCTATTCATGATTGTCCATCTGCCATCCAGTTTCCAGATTTTGTTATGGAGAAAGCCAATGTTGCTCAAACTTTTGGGCAGCAGCCTGCTGGGTATTCTTAGAGGAACCACCCAAATCTAAGGTGGAGACAAGATTCATATCCTCAACTCTAGTAGTAGCAAATGGTAGCTCCTTACAGACCCCAGCACCAATTTAATCAAGGTTATCCACCAAGGCAAAATTTTCTATTACCTGCCCCACAATCTAACCAGTTGGCCCTGCCCCCACAACAGTCTAGATCCTCTTCATTTGAAGAGCAGATGCTGGCTTCAATGCATAATTTGAGGAGCTTGGTGAAAACTATCAATTCTCATGGACAGAACATCAAGAAGATTAAGGACCAGCTAGGCCAGACTTGTAATGCTATGAATAGGAGGGAAGAAGGAAAATTGCCTAGTCAACCCCTGACAAATTCGAAAGGGCAGTGTATGATTGAAGAAGCACCCTCTACCAATAAGGATGCCAATGCTATCACTACCCTTCGGAGTGGGAGAGTGGTTGATAATCTGGTGGGCAACGTAACAGAAGAGGTCGCGAAAAATGAAAATAAAAATGAAAAAAGTGTTAGTGTGAAAGAGCCAAGGATTGTACCCCTTGCTGTGGATCAGCAAGGGCAGAATAAGGGGGCTGATGCTAAGCCCCAACATAAAGAAATAAATGAAGATAAAAGAAAAAGATAAAAATATGACCAAGAGGTCAATGGGCATGCAGCAGTGGCACCAGCAGTGCCACAACTGCCATTTCCTCAAGCTCTTGTTGACCCATCCCCTCCTAATAAAGGGAATGCTCAAATGGAGGAAATGTTTGAGACTTTCAAGAAGGTTAGAATCAATTTGCCTTTGCTTGATGCCATAAAACAAGTCCCTGCCTATACTAAGTTTTTAAAGGACCTCTGCACCCAAAAGAGGAAAGCAAGGGTGCAGTTATCTAAAAGAGTTTTTGTTGTTGAGCATGTTGAGTCAGTCCTGTCCATTGCCACACCAGAAAAATTACAAGACCCAAGGGTACCTACTATCTCCTGCATAATCGGAAACCACACTATTGGTAAAGCCCTTTTAGACTTGGGGGCCAGTGTGAACTTACTCCCCTTTTCAGTGTATGGGGAACTAGGTTTGAGGGAACTTAAACCTACCTCAGTTGTGCTCCAACTGGCTGACAGGTTTGAGAGGAGGCCTGTGGGTGTGGTAGAGGATGTCTTGATGGGGGTGGATAAATTCTATTATCCAGCTGATTTTCTTATTTTAGACATGGACCCTTGCAAAAGTAAAACCCCAATTCCTGTTATCCTTGGCAGGCCATTTTTGGCTACTGCAAATGCTTGTATACAATGCAAGTCAGGGGTAATAGAGGTCACCTTTAGGAATATGAAGGCCCATTTAAATGTGTACCATGCTGCTACAGTACCTTAGATTGACATTGAGGAATGTTGTACAGTAGATGTACTAGATGGCCTGATAGAAGGAGAATTATCCAATCTGCTGGATTGGGATAATCTAACTGAAAGGCTGAAAAGTGTTTAGAGTCTGGTTGTTGAAGGGGCCAAAATTCTCATGACAGAAGACAGCACAAATCCTGAGTCTTCTGTGAGCCTAATGCAGCACACATTGCTACCCCTTCCTCAAATCACTAAGGCACCTTTGTTGCCCTCAATTGAAAGTCTCCCTAAGTTTGAGCTAAAACAGCTCCCAGCCACATGGAAATATGCTTTCTTGGGGCAAGATAGCAAGCTTCCCATGGTTGTCTCCTCCTCTCTCACTAATGAGCAGGAGGAGGAACTACTTAATGTTCTTAAGAAGCATAAGAAAGCAATTGGGTGGACAATAGCTGACCTTAGAGGCATTGATGACTTAGTTTGCATGCACAAGATTCACCTGGATGAGGGTGTAAAACCCTCAAGGGAGATGCAGAGGAAATTACATCCTCACATGCAGGAGGTGGTCCTCAAAGAAATAGTGAAATTGTTGGATGCAGGGGTGATTTACCCTATTTCAGATTCTGAATGGGTGTCACCTATCCAGGTGGTACCTAAAAAGTTAGGCATCCCAGTTGTTGCTTCTAATTTTGGGGAGTTGATGCTAGCCAGAGGGACCACTGGCTGGAGAGTGTGTATTGATTATAGGAAGCTCAACTCCATGACCAGAAAGGATCATTTCCCTCTCCCTTTTATTGACCAAATTCTAGACAAGTTAGCTGGGAAGACTTATTACTGTTTTCTTGATGGATACTGAGGGCATAACCAAATCCCTGTGGATCCTCAAGATCAGGAAAAAACTACTTTCACATGTCCCTTTGGCACCTTTGCTTACAGAAGGATGCCTTTTGGACTGTGCAATGCCCCAGCCACTTTTCAAAGATGCATGTATGCAATTTTTTCTGATATGATTGACAAATTCCTGGAAATCTTCATGAATGATTTCTCTGTATGGGGACAGCTTTAGCCAGTGTCTGAGTCACCTTAAAAGAGTTTTACAAAGATGTGAGGAGACCAACTTGGTCCTATGTTGGGAAGAGATTCACTTTATGGTGACACAAGGTATTGTACTAGGCCATGTGGTCTCTCACAAAGGAATTGAGGTTGACAAGGCTAAAGTAGACTTGATCTCACATTTGCCCCCACCCAAGACTGTCAAGCAAATCAGATCATTTCTTGGACATACTGGATTTTACAGGAGATTCATTAAGAACTTCAGCAAGATTGCCAAACCATTGTGCCACCTGCTTTGCCATGATGTGCCATTTATATTTACTGCTGAATGCCTTGAGGCCTTTGAGGCTTTGAACAAGTGCCTTACTACTGCCCCTATAATCTAGGCCCCAGATTACTCACTCCCCTTTGAACTAATGTGTGATACATCAGACTTGGCCATAGGTGTTGTCTTAGGACAGAGGAGAGATAAGCTACCTACGATGATATATTATTCCAGCAAAACACTAGCTGATGCCCAGCTGAACTACACCACAACCGAGGAGCTATTAGCAGTAGTGTTTATTGTGGACAAGTTTAGACCCTATTTGTTGGGATCTAAGATTGTGGTTTTTACAGATCACTCAACCCTGAAATACCTACTGGCTAAGAAGGATGCACCCTAAATTGATCAGATGGATCCTCCTCTTGCAAGAGTTTAATCTGGAGATAAAAGACAAGAAGGGAGTTGAGAATGTGGTGGCTGACCACCTCTCTAGAATTATTCTGGATGAATGTGCAGCAACACCTATTAATGAGTTGTTCCTTAATGAGCAGCTTTTTGCTTTGCAATCTAGTGTGCCCTGGTTTGCACACATTGTCAATTTTATTGCTGCTGGTAGGATTCCTCCACACTGGTCTAAGATAGACAAAGACCTGTTCTTCTCCCAGGTTAGACATTTTCTGTGGGAGGATCCATACCTTTACATGCATTGTGCAGATTAGGTCATTAGGAGATGTGTGCCTGAAGTGACTTCCACAGCATTCTTTCTATGTGCCATGAGCAAGCATGTGGAGGTCATTTCAGTGGTAGAAAAACTACAACAAAAGTGCTCCAATGTGGTTTGTTCTGGCCTTCTTTGTTCAGAGATGCAAACTTCTATTGCAAGGCCTGTGAGAGATGTCAAAGGATGGGAGACATTTCCAAGAGAGACTCCATGCCATTGCAGCCCATCCTAGTTGTTGAACTTTTTGACAATTGGGGCATTGATTTTATGGGCCCCTTTCCTTCATCTATAGGATTTAACTTCATACTTGTGGCAGTGGACAATGTGTCCAAATGGGTGGAAGCCATTGCCACAAGGACCAATGACTACACAGTTGTCCTTAACTTTTTAAAGGACAATATCTTCTCATGATTTGGCATCCTCAGAGCTATCATCAGTGATAGAGGGAGCCACTTCTATAACAGACCTTTTGTGAACCTGCTCAAGAAGTATTCTGTTACACACAGAATTGCAACTCCCTACCACCCACAGACCAGTGGGCAAGTTGAAATTTCCAATAGAGAGATTAAGCATATTCTGGAGAAGACTGTGAAGACTGATAGGAAGGATTGGGCACAAAACTGAATGATGCTTTATGGGCTTATAGGACTGCCTACAAGACCCCTATTGGCATGTCCCCATTTAGGCTGGTGTATGGCAAGGCCTGCCACCTATCTGTAGAGTTAGAGCATCGAGCCTATTGAGCTATCAAAGCAATGAATTTAAATCTAACTTCTGCTGGTTATAACAAAAAGTTGCAAATGGCAGAACTTCATGAAATGAGGCTAGAAGCCTATGTAAATGCCAGAATGTACAAGGAGAGATCAAAGGCATTCTTTGACAATAAGCTATTGAGAAAGGAATTCAATACTGGCACTAAGGTTTGGCTTTTCAACTCCAGACTTATATTTTTTCTAGGGAAATTGAAATTCAGATGGGATGGACCTTACACTGTCATCAAAGCTTCCCCATCTGGTGCTATGGAAATCCTTGATCCATTATCAGGACAGATCATGAAAGTAAATGGTCAAAGGCTTAAGATTTGTATAGAACAACCAGTGGAGCTTCCTCAGACCATTCACCTACATGAACCTCCCATTGTTCAGTGATCCACAGCTTTGTATTATGTGTGCCATATCTGTTTAGAATTGCGATTAGTTTTTGTTTGATTAGGAACCTGTCATTTACTTTTTTTTATCATAGAGATTTTTTTCTTTTGTCTGCTTTGTTTATTCTGTTTTGAGTGCTTGTTCATTTCTGTTGGTAACATGAGAGATGAATGCTTATTGATGTTGAGTGATTGAGGTACTAGCACTGTAACTGTATAGAATTTGTCTGCATGAAGGAATTTTATCATTTTAAATTTTTGATATGCATGTGCTGCTATGAGGGAGGTCATGATCATTTAGAAAGGGGATACATATACAATGATAGATGTTGATGGCCGCAAAATGGGTGCCTAACACTGTACAAGCGCAGGCCAGGGCACAAATATTGAAAAGAGGTGGAGTGTTGGTTTCTCGTGGGGTTCTATGGCCTAATTTTCATAATCGCGAGCCATTTCAAAGCTTTCTCGCGGAGTCATGAGGGCGCGAAAAGCATATTTCAAAATATTCTATTGCACGAGACCTCTGAAACTCCAAATGGTCGTTCTTCACGGAGATCACCAATTAACCTGCGCAAGAAATGAGAAACTGCTTCAGCGCTCAGTCCCAATGTCTACTCCGCGAAGTAACTTCGCGAGGCACACAATTCTGATTCTATACTCGCGGAGCTATGTTCTTCTGCGCGATTTTCCTTGTTATTACTATATATTTGTTCTACACAAGAATTCTACTCCGTGAACACCTGTGGAAAGCTGCGCGAAATGCGAGATTGCCTTAAATCTCATTGCTAAAAATAGACCAACATTTACTGTGCGACTTCATTCCCCATAATGAATTGTGGGACTTACCATTCCCGATAATAATCACAATTCATTGCCAACTAACTTTCTTTAATTTCTTTATGGTAATAGAGCTTGGAAGGAGGCGAGATTTAATATGCCGATTCATGTTCCACCGCCCAAGTACTTTAAATACAAGGGTAGTTTGCCTTCATCTTATTCATTCTCCTCTAATCTCCGCAGTCCTTCCCTACTCTCAACTATGGCGGATGACAAATCCACTGATCTGCCAAACAAATTCTACCCGATGTGGTTGGACCCGCCACCGCCTAAGGAGCCTGACCCACTACAATTCCTCTGGGATAAGTACGAGGAGGTCCAGAGGATCCTAGCCAAGGAGGAGAAGAAGAAGAAGCAGAAGAAGAAGAAGAAGTAAAAGACTGAACCACCTGCTTCTCCCCCCCCCCCCCATCATCTTCAATCCCCCCACCACCTGCTCAGCATCCTTCTCCCTGATCCCCATTCTTTCCCCCTCTCCTGGCATGCAGTTCCTCTTCCACATGTAGCAAGTTGAGGATATCCCTAAGCCAGGAGGAAGGACCATTTTGTTTTCAATAGGATGTCTTGTTGCTATGTCTAGATTGTCCTTAGGTTTATAATTTTCTATCTCTTTGTAATCTTTTTATTTTTTTTTACTTATAATGAAATGACTTTTTCTGATGTTCTTTTTGTATATCCGTGTATTTGTTGTTATATTATTTGTTATGTGTTTTTCCTTCTCGATGTTTCTGCTCTGTTAATGTCTATGTCTTGAGCCTGCTGCACATCCACCTTTGAATCAGGGAGGACACTGCTCCTCATAGGTTTGAGGGTGTGGCAAGCTAGGTCTGCCAATGGAGCAGTTAACTTTAGTGCAGCAGTGTTGGTTTAATTGGGATGAATAAAGTCAATTCCCACCTAACTTGTTAGAATGAGAAAATTTATGGAAAATTAAAAATTTTTACAGACATGTTGAAACTAAAAATTTCAAAATCTTTGCACCACCATGAAGCTAACATCAGAAAAAAAATTCAATTAGTACTTAGTGAACCTAAGAGGAGAGAAAAACGTGAAAATACACCCCATGGGTTAATTTGAGGACCATACCTAGTGAGATTTAGGCCCATCATTTTCTTTTGAAGAGTGTTTTTGGCATTATTTCTGCTTTGAGGACTGATTGAGTCAAAACCTTTTCACTAGAAGTTAGGCACCACCAAATAAAAACTAATTAACAATACTCATGACACTAAGGAAATGATCCAAGGCCTTCATTTGGAAAGTTTGAGCCTGAAAATCTAACCTTTTAAAACTGTCCTTTTGCATACACTCTTTGAGCCTTAAAAATCCTACTTTTCTTTGACAAACACTGGAGTACTTGCACCTTAACCTCTTGACCTGATTCAACTATACTCTCACTCTGAGAATTCAGAAGGTAAAGGAGAAGGAGTTGAAGATAGTGAGAGTGGTCCAACATTTGGTGGAAGGAGAAGAAAAGCAACATATGACCAGTAATGTATCAGTGGTTCTTGTATGGCAGTTCATCCTAAAAATAAAATAAATAAAAATAAATAAATAAATAAGAAAAAAAGAAAGAGAAGTCTAGAGAAGGACATCATCTAAAAATTGAAAAGAAGAAGAGAAGCTGGCCACTTTGAATCTAAAATATATTAAGTAAGATGAAGTTGTGCTAAAATAAAGGTAGTGAAGTCATTAATCACTCCTTATCTTGCTGATTTCTTAATTTTGAATCCCTTTTTACCCCTTCATTCTTTATATCCCTCACCCATAAGCCACATTACAACCCATTCAAAAAGATCTTGTAGGTCCAAAGTGAAATGAGTTGTCATATAGAGATGAGGAGTTGTCTAATCTATGATGAAAAGTCATGAGGATGTCAGAAATCAGAAGCTTTGCCTATGCTCATGCTTGCAGGCCCATTTGGGGTCTGTAACTAGCTTATGAGAATATAAACACCCTTTTGATTTTCATGATTGAGAGATAGCCCTCGTGAGAATTGGGTCTGAATTTTAACTTCTTTGGAGTTGTATCCAACCTAGTTTTTGAATTTAAGGCAAGCTTTGTACTGATTATATGCATATTGTATCCTTGATGTGAGCTAATTGGTGGTGATGCACATGCATGTTAATTTTTGAGTTTTAAATGGCTGCATTACTGCTGTAATTTCCTCTAATTTTAAAAGGATAGGTGTGGACTGAGACTTTATTCATTGAAATTTGTTTTATTATTGACTGCACTACTTTTAATCAGGAGACTTCACTCCTCCACTAGGGATCACCTAGGGGTTTAAAAGGCTTGGTACATATGCCAAATGTATTCGTGCTCCCTACGAAAGTGGTATTTAAATTCTTAGAATAGTTATTTTAAATTTTCCTTTGCTCAGGGACTAGCAAAGATTAGGTTTGAGGGTGTGTTATTCACTGAAAAGTACATCTTTTCACCTCTTAACTTAGCCTTTGATAGACCTTGAAGCAGCCTAATATTCATTTGTTAATTGTGTTTTGTAGTTAGCAATAATTTGTACAGCTTAACACAAAATTCATCCTTATTGGCCCAGAGAAAAGGAAGAAGACATGCAAAGATGACAGCTAAACCAAAGTCTAATGGAACACCCTGGTAGTGCTCACCATGGTGACCAGGTGCTGATCATTATTGACCAAAAGCCTAGCAGATGAATGAAGTTGATTGAGAATGGAGAAACTATAAAAGTAGCAAGTGCAATGCAGCAGAGCATAAAAAGATAGATCTCGTAGAGTTGAGAAGCTCCCTCGCGAAGCTGAGGATGCAGTGGAAGATGCCCTCGTGCAGATAGGACACGCAGTTAAGAGGAGAGCTGTAAAGACATCATGAAGATCTCGCGGATTAAAATCCTCAGAATTTATGGTCGTGACGTTCTCGCGGAGATCAGGCCTTAAAGCAGCCACACGAAGAACATAGCGAGTCCTTGTGTGAACTGGACTAAAATTCACCTCACAGAGTTTGTGTGTGGCCCTGGAAGAGAGAGACGCCCAAAATTCTCCTCGCGTAGATCTCATGCACTCTGAAGCCTTACCAATTACTATGCGAGCGCAGGAGCATAACCGTGTGAGTACCTAGCAAGAGAGAGAGCTTCTGAAGCTCTACTGTGCGAGAAGTATAGGTACTCCAGATCATCTCCGCGACATAATTGCAATGCAAAGGAACTTCGCGATTAACTGAAGATTAACTGCGTGAGTGAGCACTTCCCACCAACTAAAAGCTACTCTACAAAGGCCCTACAACTGCGCGAATCAATGAATGCATATGCCAGCCCTGCAAATCATGGGCTCCCCACTTCTCAGGTTTAACTCAAGGACCTTTTGGGAATTTTCCAAGGCTAGGGCACACATCTCGAGGTGCAGATTTCAAGGCGCATGACTCAAAGCATTCAAGGGATGTAACAGTGCCATGTTTGTTAGAAAATTAGGATTAATTCCTTCAGAGCCAAGGCCGTATGGACAGAGTATATAAGCTGCACTTAGAGTCTAGTTTTATCATCAACCCTTCTTTTCATCCTCTGTCGGCTACGAGCTCTAGTAGGCTAGGGTTAGGATTTGATCACCTCTTTTCCCTTTTTTCTTCTCTCTTAGCCCAGCACTTGCTGGCTAATCACCCTATAAGCAGCTAGGTTTAGTTTTATTTTAGTTTGTAATAGGTTTTGTATACATTGGGATTCTGGATGAGCAGTTATGTATAGGCTGCAGTCTGGAGGCAGTTCATTGTAAGTTCTGTGTTTATCAATGGATTGCTATTTTAATGCCTAATCGAATCTAAAGATCTTATGGTTTCTTTAGATGTTTATAGGATCCATGTATTTGGGACTAGCCCATTCAATTTCTAGGAGATCTATTATTTACCATCTGATTTTCTTTGGTTTGATAGCCCCATGGAAAGCAATGCTAGATCTGTAGTCAGATCTGGGGAGCTCGGAGGCCTGTGGACCATGGTGGTTGCAGTAGTCTTAATTCTCTTTCTCAAGCCTTTGTGGTATGAACAGACCAATGGGATACCTTGTGACCATTCGAGTGGATAGAGTATAGGCCTAAGGTTGTGTCCATTCACATGTTTGAAAAGGATTCTTCTCCCCTACACATGAGCTTCTAAAGCCTTGTGAGGGGGTTTGTACAGGAATTGGCTCCTCTCTGATTTACCTAGCCGACATCAGATGTTAGATCTGATTTCTCTGTAGTAATTGTAGCTTGTGGCTGAGTCATTGTAGGCCGTTTGTAGTAATGCCCAGCTGAATCTAAAGCCCTATTCAACCTGTTGCATGGTCCTTTTTGTGGACACTAGTGAGCTATTGGCCTTATCAAACCACTTAGGATCTTATGGGTTGGAATACCTATGGATGTCAACCAGATCTGGAGAGCTTGTAGAACTAGCATTACATAGTGCTATAATAGTATTCACAGGTTGATCTGGTCCAGTGGTTGGGGAAATGATCAGTCCACTCATCTGGACTAGATGGGCAACTTCTGATTGAACTAATGGGATTTGACAGACTCTATAAGATAGGTTGTGACCATTCGAGTGGACAGCCTATAGCCTTAAGAGCACCCCAAATGGCACGGGTTAAACTAGATATCTCAACCTTGTTGAGGCTTTTGATAGCGTCTCAGCAAGGAGCACTGCAGAGACTGACTAAATCTGAGTTACATTACTATTTTAACTCTGAACTTAACCTACTTACTTCTCACCATTTTTTATATTTTATTTTGGTACACACCATCACCATCTTCTTCTTAACCCTTTCTTTAGAATAGGGCTATATTTTATTTCTCTATTTTTAGGATTAATTTAGTATAGTCATGACACCCAACTCCCTTTCTTTAGGATTGTCAGATCTGGAGGCCTACTATTATAGCCCATTTTGGATCCTAGATCAACTTCTCTATGGGAAAAACTCTTACTTATCAAAACTTGCTACAATAGGCCCTGTATCTTGCAGGTCTAGGAGTACTCTAGCTGTGCTGAATCCATTCTTTTATTTCATTTTATTTTTAATTGATTTCCACCACACAATAAACTGAAGCACAACTGGCACACGCAACACCTAGAGGATGGAATACCAACTTAACTCACAAAAAAAAACTTTAAAGAGGTTGATGTTTACCTCTTGATGCTATTATGAGCTGATCCTGCGAAGTTCCGAACTTGAAAAGGGCCAAAAATTTCCAATGTCGAGTGCCAATACCAAGCCCTAAAAGAGAAAGAAGAAAAAATAGATTTTGAAAAAATTTGTTTTGAAGGGCAAAAATCGCATGCCATATATATAGGTTGCGAAATCGATCAAATGATTTCAAATCGTTCGATCGGTTTTTGAACATTTAATGCAGCCCCCAAAATTTCGTTCGATAGGTTACTAATTCCGCTCGAACGATTTCGAAAAACTAATATGCCAGCCCCGTTTTCTCTCACTGGCCCTGCGGTTTCATTCGAACGATTTGCCAAATCGATCGATTGATTTCTGGCAGATACACAGGTTTCACCACATTGTAGTTCGATCGAACGATTTTTGAATTTCGATCGAAGGATTTTTTTCAAAAACAGAGTTAAGGCTGCATTTGCATGCCTTCACAATCCATTGATAAACAACCTTTTATTGTACCTACAATGCAAAATTTATCATCATTTTACACATAATTTATACATCGAATTCATATTTAACTAACCAACATGAATCATCCATCAAATTATACATCAAATTCCACCACTATGTCTAATTCATCTTAGTTTGGTTCGACACATATAACTCAAAATTTGAGTGGTCAAAACATGAATTACACACAGAATTTGAAATTTGTTCTACACACAGCACTTGTCGTTTAATGTTCCTCGAACAAATGAGGGTATAGTTCCTTGATTTCCACCTCGCGCTCCCAAGTCGCTTCTTTGGCAGGATGATTCCTCCACTTGACAATTACTAATGGGATAACCTTCGCGCGTAAAATTTGCTCCTTTCAATATAAAATTTGAGCCGCTTCTTCTATCATGGTCATGTCTTCATGCATCTCAATCGGCTGATCTTCCAAGACATGTGTAGGATCCTTTAGATACTTTCAGAGCATGGATACATAAAATACATTATGTACCCGATCAAACAAAGGGGATAATCCAATTCGATAGGCGACCTCACCGACTCGACCCAAAACTTCAAAGGGTCCAATGTAACGAGGACTTAGCTTTCCCCTTTTCCCAAATCTCGTAACGCCCTTTCATGGGCGATATCTTCATGAATACATGATTGCCAACGACAAAGTCCACACTCGTTCTCTTGATATCGGCGTAACTCTTCTATCTACTCTGAGCTGATTTAAGTCTCTCTCATATCATACGAACGATAGTGGCATTGTCTTCAAGTATTTTCGAACCCAATATAAACTTCTCGTCGGTCTCTTCCCAATAGATAGGCGATCTACACCGCCTTCCATATAGAGTTTCATAAGGTGCCATTCCAATGCTCGCTTGAAAGCTATTGTTGTATGCAAACTCGACAAAAAAAAACAACACAACATTATCAAAATTCAAAGGAAAAATCGATGATTACCTTCAATGGGAGGGGAAATAGATCCAAAATCGGCGGAGAATAAACGTCTTTTGATCCGCACACGCAACTCCCGGTAATAGAACTCAAGAAAAATCAAATGCCAAAACCCTAAGGGGCTGTCCCGGACTTGAGAAAGAAGGAGGGAAGAAGATAGAGTTTGAAAGAGGCCTTTTTTATAAGCTCGGGTAGTTTAGCGCCAATTTTGGTTATTATATAGATATCTATCTAACTAAAATGGTCGGGCATATATATTAGATACGTCTGACCAAAATTGGCAAAAGAATATATCGCTGACAAAATTGGCGGTTTAGAACTACCAGCACAATTTTGTTTTGTGTTTTTTTTTTGGAGATGCTTGATGTTCCTTCTCTTCTTTTTTTTGCGAAAGATGTATATATATTTTTTTTTTGTATATGTGATCCTCATGCCTACGCTCTTCTTTTTAATTTTTTTTTCTTTTTATTATATGTGGCTCCTTAGGCCTATGCTTCTTTTTTCTTTTTTCTTTTTATTATATGTGGTTCCTTAGGCCTATGCTTTTTTTTTGTTGTTTTGTTGTTTCTCTCTTTCTTTCTTTTTATTATATCTAATGCTTATTTTTTTTTTTTTTATTATATATGATGCCTCTTTTTTTTTATTATATGTGATGCTTCTTTTTTGTGTTTTTTTTTTTTTTTTTTTTTTTTTATCTCATCAATTATGATTATATGTATCATCACCGTTCACCATCCATCATCATCTTGGTTCTTATTTGTTTGTTGTTTTTGTTTTTTGTTTTTTGTTTTTTTTTATTTTTTTTTTATGATGGATTAGTGCACATATATTATTATATATTTTTTTGCATTTTTGTTACTTTTCTCCTTCTCTCTCCTTTTTTTTTGGGTTTGAAATGCTTGATGTTCTTCTTTTTTGTAGTGCATTTTTTTCTTCATGTGTATGGGATTCCTTATTTCTATGCTCCCCTCTCTCTTTTCATTTTCCTCATTATTCATCATCATTCATTCTTCATTCATCATTTTTTTTCTTTTTTATGGATTAGTGCATTTTTTTTGTTATTCTCCCTCTTTCTCTTTTTTTTTTAGCAATCCTTTCTTATACCGATGTGTTCCATATTTTCAGATGTCTGGCGACCAAGGGCAGGGTCCATAGGAGGGACCCGAGATGGCCTATGGTCCTCACGGGGAACAGTTCATTGTTTCACAGTGCTCCTCCCAACCTTGGTACGAAATGCAAGGTGAAGCCGCCCGCACTGGCCTTCTTTATTGTCAGCATACCCATATTTCCAACTTTGGGATCGCTAGTCAGGTAAACAGATGAGCCTCCTTTTTTTTTTTCTTTTGATGCCTTCATTATACCACTTTGCTCCTATTTGACCGATGCCTTTGTTTGCAGCCCCTACCACACATCATGTTCCGGGGTGGTTGGTTCAACCTCCATCGCCTCATACTTTATCTCCCCCAGGTGGTGAAGGACCTACTCACCCAAGCTAGTTTTGGGGACTTCATTTCATGCCCCGCTGTGAGGGCTGACACGGCCTATCTGAAATCCCTAATAGAGCGCTTCCGCTCCGAGACCATGACATTTCACATGGCCATGGCTGAGATGACCCTCACACCTGTGGACTGGTCCATGATTACTAGGGTTCGTATTGGAGGGGTGTCAGTGATACCTGCCCGTACGCCCAATAGGGAGGAGGTGATTCGACTTATAGGGGCCTACCCAACCTCCGGGAATGTTCGCGGTTCTGAAGTCAAGCTATCCTGGCTAGTTGGCTTGTTCGAGCCTCATGAGTTAGTGGATCTGGGCCAACCTGATGCGGCCATCTATCTCGAGCCAGAGCGTGCACTGATGCTGGCCCGCATTTCTCTACTATTCCTCCTCGGCAAGACTCTCCTTTCAAACACGAGCGGAGGGCGGGTCTCATTGTCTCTTCTCAGCCTTATGGTGAACTGGGACACTGTACATCGGTTTGATTGGGGAGGTGCTGGTTACGCGGTGTTCATGTCTAGCCTGGTGTGGGCCGTTCTTGGGGACTCCAGCTTTGTTGTGGGCTTCTGGCCCGCGCTTGAGGTATTTTATCCTTTGGTCTCAATTTGTCCCCCCTTTTTTGCATATCTATTTTTATCTACTTGCTTTCTCAGGTATTATCTGCTTGCTTTCTCAGGTATGGGGGTATCTGCATTTCCAACCTGGTCGCCCTCTGCTTCTCTCAAAAGTTCCTACGTTCTCCCTTATGAGCAATTGGCATACAAACCGCCGTCGAGACGTAGGTATGAAGCACCTGGAGTTAGGGTTGTGCTCTCAGTTTAATCTGCTGATCCCTGAGTAGGTATAAAAATTTCTCTCCTTACAAATTTGATGGCTCTTTTATGCTGTGAGTTCTGGCCAAATGTATAAATCTCTCCTCTTTTGTGTTGAGCAGGTCATCCTTGATCCCTACGTCGGATCCCCCTTCTGGAACCTGGCTGTAGTTGGCCCTTCTCGCCTTTTGTTAGATCGGCGCATTATTTTCTTCTATGGGTCCTGGGCTAGGGCCTATTATTTAGGAGAGAGGGTGATTCATCAGTATCGGCCTCTTTTTGTCGTGCCCCAAGCTCCTCCAGCTAATGTATTGGCTCTCGAGGGTTCTACTTAAATGCTTACTGCTCACTTTCTCCACCACGGGGTCCCCATTGATGACCTTCTCTTTCCTAGGGGATATCAGATGTGGTATGAGTCTCTGCCCTATCATTCCTTGATGCCTCGATTCGTGCCTGGCGCCAACTTTTTAGCTTTTGGTGGTCCGCGATCTCAGGTAATGTTCTTTTCTCTTTCTACTAGCAGCCCTCCATATGATTACCTTAATTGCCCTGCTATTTGAACAAAGACTATTTCTCTCTATAGTTTCGACAGGATGACGATTCAGATGAGGGGGGTGAGGCAGTTGTTCCTGGTGAGGCTACTGGTGCAGGACCTTCCTACCCTTCCGGTGCTGGTGCTTCCAGCAATTCACCAACTGAGGTCCAGGGGACCTTTAAGCGCTTAGATGATGCCTTTCTGTCGTGTATGTGTGCCGATGTGGCTGAGAAGGCACGCATATCGGCTGAAGCTATTCGGATTCTACCCCCTGAGCTGATCCCTGGGGTAATCTCTCCCTTGTTACCTTGCTCTTCTGTTTTCTTGGATTATGCCGATAGCCTGTGTGACTGATACCTCTCTCTTTGTCTTTTTACTGCAGGATTATGAGTCGGCCGTAAACCAAGCCGAATATTACCGTAACATTACCGGTCTTAGGGAGGTTGAGGTGGTGAGTGAATATTGACCGCATCTAGTCATCCTCATATTTACTTTCTGCTTGTTTCCCTAACTGATGGCCCTTTGTGTGCTTATGCAGCGTGCTCGTGAAAAGGAGTCGCTCTCTCTGCTTGGCCGCATCGCATCTCTCAGGCGTGGACTTGGGTGGGGGAGACCCATACCTTTCAAAGCGCGACCCGACGTCAGAAGAAGTCAAAGGGGGCTGCCCAAGATTAGTTCATTTTCTGAAAATTTAAAACAGTGAAACAGTTTGGATTTTGGAATATTGGGGAATATGTAATAATTTTCTGTTGATTTTTTTGAATGGTCTCACAACTTTTATGGTTTATATGAATGCTCTGTTTGTTTATTTCTCTGCCTCTATCGTGTGTTTTTTTGTTTGTTTGGCATGAAGTGGGCCAGAGCCCCCTCCAATGATGGGAGGGAGCTCGCCCGTGATTACCCATATATGACCCACGGATACCACGTCGTCTGAGGGTTTCCCATGGGTGTGTGGGCGTGCCCGCCTGTGGGCTGCCCCAGGAGAAAAAGTAGGCTGAGCGACACCCGTCCCTCTCTTGGGGAAGGAAAAATAAAAAAGCATGGCCCAATGTGAGGGGAAGCCACGCGGCCCTGGTTCTTCAAGCAAGCGTATATATTACATACGCCAGGCAAAAATTTTGAAAATTTGCCTAGCGTGTATAATATATACGTCGAGCAGAAAGCGCTCAGTTTTTACCTGAGCATATATACTATATACGCCAGCCATAATTCTTTTAGTTTTTGCTCTGGCGTATATAATATACACGCCCTGTATAACTGAGCTCGACGGGCTCCTTATAATCCGCGCCCAGCCTTCTTTGCCTCACTATTCACTCGGGCTTTGCCTTTCTGCCCCTCCTTTTTCTTTGATAAGCGGGTCCATCGCCCTACATTGACCGAGCTCTATATAGAGCATCTTTGTACGTCTATGGACCCGCTTCCCGGCCTAAATTCTCATACAGGGGATGGGGTTAGTGTACTTCCCTGTTTGGACTCAGGGCCATGTTTTTTACAAAAGTGGTGCACTAGCTTGGCTGAGGGCAAGCTCACTGTTCTGGATCACCTCAAGTTATCCCACTTTTCCTCTCTCCTTATTGTCCCTTTGTTGCCCAACCGCCTACAGACGGCCTTGGCGTCATGGGACCATAGGGCCCATGTCTTCATATTCGGGTCCAGGGAGCTCACCCCAACCTTGGAGGAGCTAGCCTCTATTACCAGCTTGAGGATGCATCGAGGGCTTGCTAAAGTGGTGCCCAAACCGGGGTATGCAAAGGCGGTCTACGCGGTTCTTGGTTTGAAAAAGGGTAGGTATGAGAAAAGCTTCGCCGGCGGGCCCA
This sequence comes from Chloranthus sessilifolius, assembly GCA_021018995.1. Taxonomy (NCBI): domain Eukaryota; kingdom Viridiplantae; phylum Streptophyta; class Magnoliopsida; order Chloranthales; family Chloranthaceae; genus Chloranthus; species Chloranthus sessilifolius. Next base: position 71,995,817 of record CM037592.1, on the reverse strand, counting down.
CTAGGTGCTCGGTGAAATTCCTGAGAGAACTTTTTGGCGACTCGAGTCTCCGAAAGTTGCCGGTCTGGGATCCTTTTAATGTGAAGGCCTTTGCCCTTTATTTACTGTCAAAAGTTCTCTTCTTTACTGGGGGCGAGACATTTTCCCTCGGGTTATGCGATGTCTTGACCTAATTGGAGGGAGGTCGTTCATTGGTACACCTAGTCTTGGCTGAGATGTATCGGGGCCTGGATGCCTCGGCCTCGGGCCTAGTTGGGATTCTTCACGAGAGTCCACTCCTCATTCAGATTTGGCTAGGAGAGCATTTGGCTATCATGGGGCCTGTGCCGAGATTCTGCTTGGTAAGAGGGGATGTGGCTCGGGGATTTTTGATACACTGCTCGAGGTTGCCCCATGGGAGTATCGAAGAACTGAGCCTGTGGCTATCTGATGCGGAGTTGATCTGGCAACTTCCCTGGTTGGACGGCACCTTTCCGATTATCCGCTCTCGGGATTGTGAGGGTATCACACTTTTGGGGTTGACTGGTAGTACCTACTATTTCCCATCTCGGGTGCTTTGTCAATTCAAATACACACAACACGTGTCGTGTACTGTAAAACTGCCCTTCTGTTCCTTGATATTCTCTCGGGGTTCTCTCAGTGACCTAGATCGCATAGCAGCCCTGTGGGAGACCCGCCAATCGGTGCACATGTGTAGCTTGGTTCAGGGGGGCGTCCTCTCTTCTGATTACGAGGTTTGGTTGGCATCTGAGAGCTTACCTGCCCCTAACCTGATTTCGATAAATGCGATAAAGACGGGACCCTGGCCATACAAGGAAACGATGCTCCGGACTAGAATTGAGTCTCTTTTTGTAGAGAAGCTGGCTTTGACTGAGGCTTTGGGGAAGGAGAGGGCCAGAGCCGAGATGGCGGAGGTGAGGGCTACTACGGCGGAGGCGGCAGAAGAGTCTTCATGGTAGGTGGTTGACCGATTGAAATGCTCGTGAGGACTCTCTTCTTGCAGAGATCAACGCCTTGAAGCGTGGTTCCTGCCCCTGACCTATTCCTGCACATACCATAGATCATATACACAGAGGGGGGGCTGATGCCCCTTAATAGAGATCTCCTTCCTTTTTTGGATTGTTTCCTTTTTTGTTTGTTTTATAATTGTACAGAAGGCAGAAAGTAGAAAGTGTGTCATGTTGCTATCTTTTTGGGACGTGACACTTCATACGTGATGCTTGTAAGAAAAGAAATGAAATCTGTTATACACATATATACATATTTTTTTGGTGTTCGAATTTTCCTCCATACGTCTCGCAACGTAAGGTTTTTCTTATGAAAAAGGAAAATCTATTATCTTTTTTCAAATTTTTCTCCTACACAGGGTGAGGCTTCTTATGGGAAAGGAAAATATATTATCTTTTTTGAAATTTTCTCCCTCGCAGTGTGAGGCTTTTCATGGGAAAGGAAAATCTATTATCTTTTTTGAAATTTTCTCCCTCACGGTGTGAGGCTTTTCATGGGAAAGGAAAATCCATTACCTTTTTTGAAATTTTCTCCTTTTTGTGATGTCGGTATTTTCAAGGCCAACCGGCGGGTCCTCTTTTCGAGCATGGTCGAACCCCGTTTAGGAGTCTCCGGCATTTCTTTTTAAACATGGAGGGGTCAGCTCCCCCCTCAAGATTGATTGGTCTTCTGGCTGTACCTTTGGTCACGTGTCAGACGATCCGGTAGAGTCGACATACTTGATTAGGATCCGATCTAATTTTAACATGAGCGGCCCAACAAAAGAAGGGGGAAGGGGCTTAAGGGGTCCAGGCTAAAATAGGTGAGCCAGAACAGATCTTCTCCTAATCTCTCTTTTTTTGACATTCTTGCTCACAGCGCCCAAGACGGGTTTTCGCCATGCCTGTCATCCCTATTTTTACCCGAAGCACCCTTTCGGGTTTTCACTACGTCCATGGGTTCGCTTTCTTACCCCAAGTGCCTTTTCAGGTTTTCACGTGGTCCGCGTGAGTTTGATGTTTTTACCCGCAGTGCCCTTGCGGGTTTTCACCACGTCCATCTTGCTTTGAACTCAAATTAATTTTCTTTCTTTCTTTTTTTCTCTTTTTCTTTTTTTATTTTCGAACCAGAAAACCACAACATAGACAGAGATTTCGTCATAACCGGTTGGATGGGGTTCTGGTGTCGTGTCACGACTCGACTCATGTTGACTTAACAGATATTATGACTGCTTGCGGACCTACAAAGAGGGCTTCCTTCAGGGTGTAGCTTGGCCATGGGTTAGGTTAGGATTTAAAGGTATGCTGGGCTGAAAAGTGTTTCCTTGATACGGCTTCAGTTATCTCAGCATACTTTCCTCCTTGGGGGTTTTTACTGTATATGCCCCGTGATTCCTCTATTCACATTTTTTGTTTGTCTTTCTTTTTCTTTTTTTTTTGTTCTTTTTCCTCCATTTTAGGCAATCTCTTTTTGAGGTTTTGCTTTTTCGATTTTTTGGATTTAATAGTAACTTTTTACACATGCATCTTTTGTCTCTCTTTTTTTTGGTATACGTACACGTAGATATATATATATATATATATATATATTTTTAGGGGGGGATGGGTTTATTGAAAGAAAGGCCCAGGCTCAAATGGGGTAGCAAAGGATAAAAAATTTTGGGGATGTTTTTGGGGCCATTGTGCTTTGAATGATGGCATCTTTTGGGTGGTTCTTAAGCAGTCACATATCTGTTTCATCAATACTTACCTTATCGCGATAGACTAAGAGTAGAATCGTCAGACGTATCCAGCGTTGATGGGCTCAGGAAGATGATCTCCGTCCATGGTGGCGAGGCGGATGGCGTATCCCGGCAGCACTTCTCGAATGACGTATGGTCCTTCCCAATTCAGCTTAAACTTTCCTCTCGGATCGGCATGGAGGGAAGGGAAGATCTTCTTCAGCACAGTGTCCCCCAACTTTAGATCTCAACTGCGGACACGTTTATTGTAAGCACATGCGATTCACCCCTGGTAAACTTGAGTGTGACATAAGGCTAAGAGTCTCTTTTCGTCCAGTAAGTTCAGCTGATCAAAGCATGATCTCTCTCTTTCTGCTTCGGGTAAGCCTAATTCCATGAGGATTTGGAGCGAGGGTACTTCAACCTCCACCGGGAGGACGGCCTCAGTTTCATACACAAGGGAGAATGGTGTTGCCCCTGTAGCGGTGCGGATCGACGTTCTATAGGCCCAAAGTGCGAAGGGTAACTGCTCACTCCAATCTCTATAAGTGACAACCATCTTCTCAAGAATGCGGACGTCTGTCTTGTTCGCAGCTTCCATGGCTCCATTAGTTTGAGGCTGATAAGGGGATGAGCGATGGTGCTTGATCTTGTATTGCTCATAGAAGTCTCGGATGCGCTTATTCGCAAAGTTTGTGCCGTTGTCCATGATGATATATTTGGGTACTCCGAATCGACACACAATATTGTTCTTGAGAAACTTCTCGATGTGACTGGCTGTGATGTTGGCATATGACGTCGCTTCTACCCACTTGGTGAAGTATTCAATGGTGATGAGGATGAATCGATGTCCGTTTGACGCTTTTGGATTAATCATTCCGACAACGTCAAGGCCCTAGGTAGCAAATGGCCAAGGAGTGGTCATGCAGTGAAGATCAATGGCAGAAGCGTGTATCAGACTGGAGTGTTCTTGACACTTGTAGCATTTTTTAACATGTTTGCAACAATCCGATTCCATGGTGATCCAAAAGTATCCCTGTCGCAGAATTTTCTTAGCGAGCATGTGACCGCTGACGTGAGCTCTGCATACTCCCTCATGGGTTTCTTTCATAATATTGAGTGCTTCACTTTCAGTGAGGCACCTAAGTAAGATGTTATTATATGATCGCTTGTAGTGGCATTCTCCGCAAATGACGTAACCTGCCGCTAAACGTTGAATGGTTCGTCGGTCTGTCTTGGATGTACCCTCTGGGAATGTTAGGGTCTCAAGGAAGTTCTTGATATCTGAGAACCAAGGTGGCTCATCATCAGGCTTTGTAGGTTCCTCAACCTGGAGGCAGAAGGTCGGCTCATTCCTCTGCTCGATCATGATCGGCTTCATCTCAACACCATAGGGGATTTCAATCATTGATGCCAAAGTTTCCAATGCGTCGGCAAAGCGATTCCTTATCTGGGGGACGTATGAGAAAGTCACATCTTCGAAGCAGGCTATCAGATCTTCGAGGTGTTCATGATAGGGGATCAGTTTCTCATCTTTCATCTTCCAGTCGCCATTTGTCTGGCATATGATTAACTGTGAATCGCCAAAAACTCGAAGGTGAGTTACATTCAGATCGAGAGCTGCCTGCAGATCAGCAGCGCAAGCTTCATACTCAGTCATGTTGTTAGTGCAAGGGAAGTTGAGCTTGATAGAGATCGGTACATGGGATCCTCTTGGTGAAATCAGGATGGCACCAACTCCTTGGCCTTCGACATGCGATGCTCCGTCAAAGCGCATTACCCATGATTCTTCTGCTTCTTTTGTATCATCTTCTGTCATGAACAGAATGTCCTCATCGGGGAATTCAATCCTTAGAGGCTCATAGTCAGGTAGAGGGTTCTCAACAAGATGATCAGCGAGTGCCTGCCCCTTGATCGATTTCTGAGTGACGTACGTGATGTCGAATTCAAATAATAAAAGTTACCATCATGCAGTTCGGCCAGTAAGAGCAGGTTTCTCGAACAGGTACTTCAACGGATCCATCCGTGCTAGGAGTAGAACGGCTTGGGATAACAGGTAGTGTCGAAGTCTTTGAGTAGCCCACATGAGTGCTAGGTAGGCCTTCTCCAGATGAGAGTAGCGCGTCTCATAATCAGTGAACTTCTTGCTCAGGTAGTAGATGGCTTGCTCTCTTCTTCCTGTCTCATCGTGTTGCCCTAGCACACAGCCCATGGAAAACTCTGTCGTAGACAGGTACATTATCAGGGGTCTACCAAGTACAGGTGGTACCAATACTGGAGGATTTAGGAGGTAACCCTTGATCTTGTCAAATGCAGCTTGGCAGTCATCATTCCACTCAACTGGTGAATCCTTTCTTAGTAGTTTAAAGATCTATGCGCATATCAGAGTTAACTGTGTGATGAACCGACTGATGTACTGGATTCTGCCTAAAAAGCCTCTGACCTTTTTCTTTGTAGACGGTGGCAGCATTTCAGTGATGGCCTTGATCTCGGTTGGATTGACCTCGATGCCTCTCCTGCTGATAATAAACCCTAATAGTTTTCCTGACATAGCACCAAATGTGCACCTTTGGGGATTCAACCGCAGCCTGTACTTTCTCAACCTCTCGAACAGCTTCTGAAGGTTTACCAAGTGGTCGTCCCTTTTCGGCGATTTGGCAATCATATCATCGACGTACACTTCGATATCCCGATGCATCATGTCATGGAATAAGGCCGTCATTGCTCTCTGGTAGGTTGCCCCGGCGTTCTTGAGCTCGAATGGCATCACCTTGTAGCAGAAGGTTCCCCAGGGAGTGATGAACGCAGTCTTCTCTCGATCGGCCTCTGTCATCTTATCTGATTGTAGCCCGAGAACCCGTCCATGAAAGAAAGCATTTTGTGCTTAGTAGTGTTATCGACCAAGATATCGATGTGGGGTAATGGAAAGTCATCCTTAGGGCTCGCCTTGTTGAGGTTTCGAAAATCAATGCACATTCAAACCTTTCCATCTTTCTTTGGCACGGGGACGATATTGGTCAGCCACTGCAGGTACTTGGATACCATGAGGAAACCCGTGTCATACTGCTTAATGACCTCGTCCTTGACTTTCAACATCCATTCAGGTCGGAGATGTCTCAGCTTCTGTTTAACCGGCTTGCGGTCAGGGTAGAGTGGCAACTCATGCTCAACCAAATCGGTATCCAGACCAGGCATGTCTTCATACGACCATGTAAAGACATCTGGGTATGACCGGAGGAAGTCTATCATACCCTTTTTATCCGCAGGGGACAGCGATGTTCCAATTTTGGTGATTCTAGGGACCTCTTCGGTGCCCAAATTGACGTCCTCTGTCTCTTCGACGATCGAGGTAAGGCCATGCTCAAAATCGGCAAATTGCTTGAGGAGCTCATTGGGGAGCTCATCGACTTGACCTTCCTCGTCCAGACTCGTGACTCCTACCTCTTCTCGTATTTCTACAAGGAAGGGGTCGGCTTCATGTGGGACGGGTGTCCCAACATCATTTTTAATTTTATTAGGAATTTTAAAGGATAATATTTTTATAATTGGTATTTTTTCTATTTTTATGGTTTTTCGTAATTTTTCGGAGGTTAGCCCCTGGCGCAGTGGATCTCTATATATATAGGGCAGAGTGTCCCAGAGTCTAACCTCACTTCTTACAGGTTATTTTTTTTTTGGAGAGCCAGTGTCGTATTCACAGCATTTGGAAGCCCCCAGGAGTTGGGGCAAAGATGCCCAGTTACTTACCTGTGAGGCTTGGCCTTTACCCTTTCGGTTGGAAACGGCATCAGTAGGCTCTTGCAGTTCCCCCCTCAACATGTTTATGGAGGGATCCTCTGGGACCCTGTCTTTGAAGGTTAGGGTGGCTAGCGCTAGAGTGATGGGTGGGCCTGGGGATTTCTTTCTCAAATAAGGAGAGGGCTGCCAAGTCTACCTCGAGGTCCGAGGGGATGATGTAAGGGTTAATGGGGTGGGCGGAAGCAAGCTTGTGTGGGATTATCCTCGTCTCCTCATTCAGATCAATCTTTACCACCCCGGCGCTCACAAAGTTTTGGCGGATGTGGGGCCGGGCGGGAGGCTCTTCTTCCAGGTCGATTCCCCTGGCCCTGGCGACTGCTGCGGCCCTTATCTTCTCTTTGGCCTCTCTGACTTCTTCTTCATCGGACCTGTAGCCCAGGCCAAATTTGGTTTGCTACCCCTTGGCCCTGACGGGGTTTCTTCTTCCTTGAAGACGTGGGCCCAATCCTTTCCCTTTTTGGTGGCCCCATTTGTGGAGCATGAACACGGCTACCTCCGTTCCTCCTCTAATTTTGGTAGGGGTTTTTTTAGTCGGCTCGAGGGTAATGGCTGAGAAGTCATACTCAAATCGATGGAGATCAGTGTCATCCGCTGTGTGCGGCATGTCAAGCACTTTCGGATTCTCAATATGTAGAGCGCTCCGCTCCCTGTCTTCTCTGCTCTCACCCACGATGGTGGCGATTCTTCTGCCTGAGATGAATCAGAGTTTTTGGTGTAGAGTTGACAGTATTGCTCCGATCTCATGCAGCCACGGTCGGCCTAATAGTAAATTAAATGTAGACTTGATGTCCATCACCTAGAAGGGGACAGTGAAGGTTTGCGGCCCGATGATCAGGTCAAGGTCTACTTCTCCTATGATTTCTCTCCGAGTGTTATCGAATCCCCTAGCGCTTGTTATAGATGGCCGAAAGGTGTTGGGGTTTGCACCAATTTTGATTGCCGTCCTTAGAGGGCACACGTTTAATGCCGACCCGTTGTCTATTAAGACCAACGACACCACCAGGTTCCCTACTTCCACAGTTATATTTAGGGGCTTAGAGTGGTTGTTCCCCTCGAGCGGCAGATTCACATCAGTGAATGAGATGGCATTTGGGTCCAATACTTGTCCAATTATCTCTCCCACCTCGTCTGGGGTTACGTGGGTGGAAACATGCGCGTCTTTGAGTGCTCCCATTAAGGCTTGAAAGTGGAGCGGGGACGTGATCAACAAATCCCAGACAGTAATATGTGTGAGTGTCCTCTTGAGCTGTGTCTCTAACACATGCTCTCTGGCTATTTTTTCAAAGGGGTTCCCTGCAGCCTGCTCTTTCTTCTTCTCTTCTCCTCTTACAGCCCCCGATGCTTCTGGCTGTGTAGAAATCCTGCCCGACCGGGTGATAAATTTGACTGTCTCTTCTTAGTTGCGACCAGCATTCATGTCTGTCTGCTCATAACTTAACGGCACTTGATGCGGGTCATAGGCAGGTTTCGAGATGAGGAAGGGAGTGCATGGTGATTCTAGGGCGGATTGGGCTAGGTATGTCAGTTCTCGACCAAGGTTGACTCAATAGGGGTGTGGGAATGGTATTAGCGAATTGGCGAGTTGGGTTTGAGGTGTGGAGGGTTTGTGTAGGTGTTACAGCATTGGTAAGACCAGTGGTGATTGGGGGCGGGTGATAAGGGTAGTGGGTGAGGGGTTGTTTGTTTGGGTGGGGGTAGAGTTGGATTAGGGGCGAAATAGCGCACGGATGGTGGGGATGTGACTGGGATAGGGTGACTGGGACACGTTAGAGGTGCAGGTGGAGCGAGGTGATAGGGGTATGACGGGGTAGCAGATGGGCGAAGTCTTTGATGCGAAGGGTTTGTAATCGGGGTGGCATAATGGGGCGATGTTGGGTTCGTTGATGAAACGGGGTAAATCGGGGATGATGGAGTTGTGCATGGGGCAGGGTGATTTAGGGATGGTGGAGTTGTATATTGGGCGAGGTTATTTAGGGATGGTGGGGTAGTATGCTGGGCGGTGGGATTTGGGGGTGTGTATGAGGTGGGGTAGTATGGGGGTGGTGGATTTATGTATGGCGTGGGGCGATTTGAGCGTGACGGAGAGGTATATGGGGTGGCTGACGGTGGGATAGTGTATGGGATGGGGTGATTGGGAGGCAGTGCGTACTATGGGATAAATTGGGAGTGCGGCAGACATGCGTATGATTGCGGCGGAGCTGTGCCTATTTGGATTTGATAGGCAGGAGTGAAAGTTGAAAAATATTGCCCTAAATCTAGGGGCTCTTCTTGGTATCTTAGGGGTGGGGAATGTCGGCTAAATCTGAGCTCGATTACCTACAATTGGTTCACCCTCATTGACCTAGTAAATGAAAACTCTTCTTGATTCTTGATGTAATCGAGGGGTCAAACTCTTCCTCTTCCTCTTCTGCATAGTGGATGTTAGGCACAGGGCCTCCTGGATCTTGATGGCGGAGGCGTGATGAATATTTTGGTTACGCCCTTGAGGAAGAAATAAGTATTAAATCTTGTATTGCGTGCTTTAGTGGGAAGCACCGATCCATAGGGTGACCTGGTCCCTGGTGGAAGTTACAATGCAGGTTCGGATCATAGTTTCTTGGTATCGGATTGAGGGGTGGGCGAGGCTGGAGTAAATTAACCAGACCCTTTTATAGCAATACTAGCAACAAGATGCTTAATGATTTCCCTAACGGTGTGAAGACCCATTCAACTCATGCTTTCATCTGTTCCTGGGTGAACGGGGCCCTCGGTCCATTGTTCGACCTTGGCGCTTGTTTGAAACGGGCCGGGGGTGGGCGTGCGGCCTGGAGCTGTATCGGGGTGGCATTGGCCTGGGACGATGTTCTGCACCTCTGCGCCTGGCCTTCTTTCAACCCTTGGTTCGGCAGCTTTTCAAACCCCAGCGGCCCCGTTGGCCATACTCTTTCCCAAACTGCCCTCTCTAGCGGCGTCTTCGCAATGGTTGGCATTTCGGACCAAATCAGCAAAACTGGACTGCTGCTGATATACCAAGAATTTTGCGATTACTGGGAGCGCTCCCTTGGTTATTAATTCAATCTACTCATCATTCAGAATCCGGTGGGTCACCTAGGCAGCCAATGCCCTCCACCTCCCTAATTAGGCACTGAAAGTTTCATCATGTCTTTGCTTCAAACGGGCCAGATCCGACATCCTTGGCTCTATGTCCATGTTATAGACATATTATTCTTGGAATAAGTGTGTCAGATCTTTCCAAGTTTTAGTCATGGATGGTTCTAGGGATGTGAACCATCTTTGTTTCAGGCCCGTCAGACTCTGTTGGAACACTTTGATGAGGAGTCATTCATCTCCGTCGTACTGGCACATATCCCCATAGTAAGATTTTAAGTGGGCGATGGGGTTACCAGTGCCATTATATTTATCGAATGATGGAATCTTAAATTTCTATGGTAGGGGGACATCCGAGAACAGACACAAGTCTGAAAAGTATGTCGAATGCAGTTCTAGCCCTCCCATCTTTGTTGTTTGCTTACAGATTGTCTATCTATTCTTTCTCACTCTTAATTGCTTAAGGTTGTAGCTGGGCCTCCCCGATTTTTGTTCAACCGGTGTGTGACGATGGTGGGCCTCCTCCTCTATTGGTCATTGTACTAGTGAGGGGCGAGGTATGCTATTTGGACCTTGGGGTGATGGGTTAGACGACCTGGTGGGGCCACAAGGCTTGTAGGGGATGGGAGGGGGTGAATGGATGAGTGGTTTATGGATGAATGATGTGTTGAGCTAGGTGTATATTCTGGGGGTGATGGGGGTGTGGTTGATGTGGTGGGATACTGTAGGCATGGTTTTGAGGCATAGGGTGGATCGGATTTTCCGTTGGAGGCGGGATGGGGGCATAAGGGGTGTAGGTGAATGAAGGGTATTGGTGAAGGGGTAAGGGGTTTGTGAACGGGCCTTGATGAGTGTGGGTGGATGGGCCTTGGGTTTGGGCTTGATGGTTTTGGAAAGCTTGGGTTGATGGACCTTGGGCCTGGGTGTGGGGGTTGGTATGATTTTGGCCTTGGCCCTGGGGGACTTGGAAATGGGCCTGGGTCTGATGGGCTTGGGCCTGGGCCTGAGTTTGGTGGGTCTGGGCTTGGGCTTAGGTTTTATGGGTTTGGGATTGAGCCCATGGGCCTTGAGGGTTTTGAACCTTGGCCTGGGTCTAGGCTTGGGCCCATGGGTCTATGGGGATTTGGGCCTGGGTCTGATGGATTTGGGCTTGGGCCCATGGGTCTTGAGGGTTTTGGGTCTTGGTGTGATGGGTCTGGGCTAGGGCCCATGGGCCTTGAGGATTTTAGGCCTGGGCTTGGGTCTGATGGGTTTAGGCTTAGGCCCATGGGCTTTGATGATTTTGGGCCTAGGCCTGAGTCTGATGGGTTTGGGCTTGGGCCCATGGGCCTTGAGGATTTTAGGCCTGGGTATGTTGGGTTTGGGCTTTGGCCCATGGGCCTTGAGGAGTTTGGGCTTGGGATTGGGGCCATGGTCCTAGAGGCACTTGGGCTTGGGCCCATGGATTCGTGTGGGTTTGGTCCTGAGATGAGGGGGCTAGGGTCTGTTGGGCTTGGGCCTGGGCCTGAAATTGAGGTGGGGGATCTTGGATGGTATGAATGATGGGTGGTTGGGCATGGTCATGAGGAATGGGGTATGGAGGTTTTGGAGACCTAGATGTGGGGTTTGGAATGTTGGACTCCGAGAGGTAGCCCACCGGGCATACATCCTTCTCATGTCCACCATTGAGGGCATGGATACAGGTGTGAGATTGGAGGGTGATGGCCCATTCAAGGATGGAGGGGGTTGGATGAAATTGGGCATGACCTAGGTATGGGGGGTATGAATGGTTGTGCTTGGGGGGTGTGGATGTATGGCTAAGGAAGATGGTGGGTTGCTGGTCACACCCTGGGCAAAGTTAGGCATGACCTGGGTAAATAAGGGGGTCTGTTGGGATGTGGATGGACCATGTGATGTGGAGGGTATGTGAGATGAGGTGAGTGGGATATGGGATATAGGAGGCATGGGTGATGAGGTGGACAGGGTGTGGGAGGTAGGTAGGCGAGGGATGGGGCTCTCGATGGGGTCTTTGGGAGTAGGGGGTGCGGTAAGGGTGTATGGATGGGAGATGGGGATGCATGGGTCAATTGGGAAATGAAGTGTTTCAGTAGAGGATGAGATGGGGGTATGTTGGGAAAATGTAAGGGCGGGGGATGGGGTGGATGCGAACACGGGTGCCCCAAATGGACCCGTGACATCGAACTGGGTTTGGGTGAAGGTGTTGGAGATCGAGTCTTCTCCTATATGGGAATGGGATGGGGATGATGGCGGGGATGTATCGGCGCTCGACATGATCTGTTGACGAGTGTTGTATCGATGCCTTGGGTAAGGACCGAACACTTTCCTAGTTATTTTTCTATGGGTTGGGTTTGAAGTCGCCGTGGTAAGTCACAAAAAAGTACAAGTATATATGGATTTGATTTTTCTATATATTTATTTTTTTTGGATTTTTCAAATAAAAATTATCTCCCCTATTTAAATGAATGATGATCTGGTGCCCTAGAAAAATTTTCGTCTCGGGTGATATATGCACCTTTCGTAGGTCCCACGGCAGGATCCGACACACCTCGGAAGAAGTGAAAGGGAACCCTTTCGTTCTATTGAAGGTGAGGGAATCCACGCAAACGACCCGATCCCTCGAAGTAAATCAATAAGAAGTCGCCTTCTTTTTGATGCGGGGCATATTGGGCGTTACAGAATGCAGGAGGCTGCTATGGGCACTAATACGCTAATCGGGAACTTGGGTAGTGGATTGGACCTCGATCGGGCTGCTGAACCCCGATATATCTTTGGCGTATGTATTATATACGCTTGACCAAAACTTAGCAGATTTGGTGCGTATATATATATATATACTAGCTTAAACTCGATTTTGGGCATATATATATATAGGCCGAGTATTTAGAGATTTGTTTGGCGTATTTATATATATGCTTTGGCAAAAGTTCTATAAGCTTTGTTTGATAGTGAGCAAGCCCACAATGGTCTTTTGAATTGGTTTTCCGGGAGGATGCTCCGGGACTCATGTATGTTATCGGGTCCCTCCTTTCCGCTTCTTAGGGATACACGGCTGAATTCGGGTTGTCTACGCTCTCACCATTGCAGGTTTTACGGCTTAATCGGAATTGGCAACCCAACCGATATACATCCGGCGCAAGAGCCTTCTCAGGTACTGGAAGGGGTGCTTCTTTTCAAGATCATCACCACTAGGGTTGCCGCCTTACTAGGAACCGGGTAAGTTATATCTGTGCCTAAACCCCCCGAAAACTACCCAAGATACGCAAAAACATATTTAATTATGTCCCCACACTGTTGGTTCACTTTTAATTACAGATTTTTAAAGGGGAATAAATTTAAGTCCAAAATCGGGTCGAAGATGACAAGCCTGTGCCGCCTCAGCGGGCCGGCGTTCAATGGTGAGATATGATGACTGAAATAAAGAGCACACGTAGGCCCGCCAAATGGCTAAGGCTCGTAAATGACTAAATTTTAAATGACATGGAAAGTAGATGCAAGCAGGCCCGCCAAACGGCTAAGGCGGCTTAAATGACAAAATCATAAAAAACTAAAATTTAAATGCGCAAGTAGGCCCGCCAATTGGCTAAGACACTTAAAGGACTGAATCGTAGGGGTGAGTATGTTAGTAAAAACAACAAAATAAGTAGAAAATTAGAACAAAAAAAATAGCAATGGTTAGTAAAAGAAAATAAAAAGAAAGGCGAACAAGAGGGGAAGAGCTAGGGTGAAATCCCCAGTAGAGTCGCCATCTGTGCGAGCATGGATCCTCTCGAACCCGTCACGGCGATGCACCCGCGATGGAATAAAATGTAGAGTCGCCACCCGGAGCTTTTGGTGACCCGGGAAACCTTTAAATCAATACTTTGAGCACCGAAGTGCTAAATATGACTCTGATTTACCGGTCTTTGCCAAAGGCTCTAGGGTAGGGGCTTCGGTTATCGATCGGGAAGGGTTTAGGCACCCGATCAACCTGCATATAGCGGTCTCTATCTATAGCCAAAAATAAAAATAAATGGGCGGAGCTTCCTCTTGTCCGAAGGCGATACGATCCTATCAAGCTTTGGGCCAAACCGAAATTTCGACGGCGTAATGGCTTGAATCCTTGGACGGAGGAAACACCAAGAAAGGAAGAGGGGTGATCCGGAGCTCACGGGCCCTTGTTGCACCGTAGAAGACCTTCACTTCGGTATGCTTTCGATGGCTTTAAGTGACTTAAACGGTAGAAGAATAGGTTCTAATGCTAGGATTCGGTAGATAGGAAGTGTGGGATGAAGCTAGGGACTAAGCTTGGCTAACAAGGGGTGATTTAATGGTTGAAAAGGGTTGAAAAGGATGAACTAGGTATGCTGGAATTCTAGTTGCAAAATATATATATTTTCTCTCACTAGGGCTCTCTCTCTTAAGCTTAACTTCAATCTTAATTTTTCAATCCCTTGGGGAAGAGGGGGGCTCTCTATTTATAGAGAAGAGGTGGGTTAGAGGGTTACTTAAGAGTAAATTGGTTTAGCAATTAGATAATCCTCCATCTAAGGTTTTCTAGGTTTTTAAGGTCCTAGAGGTTTGGGAAACTGATTTCAATGGTAGATGATGGGGTGAAACCATGGGTGACTTAAGGGTTGCCAATAAGCTCAAAGGGGGTGCAACCAACCTTAAGACACCCACCTTAACCAAGGGGATGGTCAAAGGGTCAAACCAGATGGAGGAAATTCGAGCATTTATCGACATCATAGCTAAGATGGTGTATATTACATCGCCCGCTTATCATGTGATAATTTTCAAGAAAACCAGGGGGACTCTGAGAAGATGGGTGCCCGTGATGGGCCTTCCTATGCTGGGCGTATGTATTATATACGCCCGGCCAAATTTGGCCTAAAAATGCCAAGCGTATATAACACATAAGCCTGACCAAACTGGGGCCAAATTTGCTGGGCGTATGTAATACATACGCCTGAGCAAAAAGTCATGATTTTATGTGGACTTTCATTTGGCCATAACTTTTGAACCACAACTCCAAATTGGGTGATCTCTGGCTCGTTGGAAAGCTGGAGAAGTCCTCTTTCTAACGATATATAGCTCATCCTCAAAAGTGGTCTGTATAAACATTTGTAGCGCTCCTTCCATCAAATGCTTAGAAGGGTTTTAGTTGAGTCTGAGAAGGGATTCTGGGGTTTAGGGGTGATCTCTAAGGGTTGGGGGAATGGTTCTAATAGGTTTTAGGGGATTCCTAAAAGTCTAGATAGATTTCCCAGGGTTCGAGGGTGCCATCGGAAGCACGAGGGTGCATTTATCCCGGAGTACAGACCGATTGGGCCTTGGGCCGAATTTAGGTGTCTACAACAGGTCACGATCAGAAACGATGCTACTGGTAATTCTGTGTAAACGTATAATCTACTTCATATACAAATTTGTGAGTCTTCCTATCATGTACATCGTGTTATAGGGCAAGAAGTGAGCTAACTTGGTTAGTCGATCAACGACTACCCAAATGGCGTTGTGCCTCTTTGCTATCCATGGCAATCCCAAGATGAAATCCATAGAGATTGATTCCCACTTCCACTCCGATACCGATAGAGGTTGTAACAATCCAGTAGGGTATCTATGGTCTATCTTTACTTGCTGACATGTTAAACACCTTGACACATATTTGGCTATATCCTGCTTCAAACCTCTCCACCAGTAACTCTTTCTCAGATCTTGATACATTTTTATGCTACCAGGGTGAATAGCGTATTTGGATTTGTGAGCCTCATCTAATATGGTTTACCGCAGATCGGCATCAACCAGTATACAAAGGCGTCCCCTGAATAGCAAAGAACCATCTTTCTTAACAAAGAAATCCGGTCTGGTGCCCTCAATCACACCTTGTCGAATCTTGACTAACTCCGGGTCTTTCATCTATAACTCGTGAATATACTCAAAGATTGTCGGTCTCACTATAATGTTAGCCAAGAAAGCCCCTGAAGCTTGTACCTTGATCTTTGTGTCATTGTTAAGACCTGAAAAGTACCACTTTTCACCCCTTAACTTAATCTCTGTTGGACCCTTAATCATTTCATAAAAGTGTTTTACGCCTGTTCTGTAGGTAATGAACAGCAACTGCAATAAGGCCTTAATCCTGCTAAGGAGCCCACTTTTACCCCAGTAGTCTCTCAAAAGAAGGGAAGTTGGATCCAGACTAGAACTTGACTGCATGAAGGCAAAGCACAGCAGCAATAGAGCAAGAAATGAGCCTCACACAGAGACCAAAGCACATCACGCCCTCGCGAGGATCCTCGCGAAGATCCATTGAGGAACAAACTGCTCACGCGATCCCAGCGCCATTCAGAAGGAAAGTGCAATCCCGTGAAGACAAGAGCAATCCAGTGAGGATTCAATGCTCTATCACACAACTGCTTAAGCTGCAAACTAAGACAACCCCACGACGGCTAGAGTTTCAAGTTAATCCAATCTCGCGAAGACCGTGCTACCACGCGACAGCCTTAGAAATCAGTGCTACCTGGCGAGGCTCTGGACTCTAACTCACCCTCACTTCTGTAGAGGACATTCTGAGAACTTCCAGCAAGTAGGGCATGTTAAGACCTGAAAAGTACCACTTTTTACCTCTTAACTTAGCCTTTGATTAGACCCTTAGCCATCTAATAAAGGTTTGTTAAGTGTTTTCTGTAGGTAATAAATAGCAGTGCAATGAGTCCATAAATCCTGCTAAGGAGCCTGTTTTGACCCCAAAAGTCCCTCAGAAGAATGAGAACTAAATCCAGACCTGAGAAGAGCCTCGCGCAGCTTCCCAAAGCTTCAGAGGATTCAAAAAAATATGCTTCACGCAGTCCTCACGAAGTCCCAAGACTTCACAATAAGTTCTCGCACAGTAGTGACAGAAGAGCTTCAGAAGCCTTGAGTCGCGCAGCTCTCGCAAAGTTCAAAAGTTAAAAGTTGCATAGTCTCGCGCAGTTCAAGAAGACCCCTCTCACCCTTATGCGATTCTCGAGCAATTTGAAGAGAGAGCTTGAATCCGCCTCAGATGAGTCATGGATGCAAATGTCAAGAGAACCTGTCGCGCAGTTCAGAAAAGCCTCAAAGCTATCACGAGGATCCTCGCGAAGATCTATCAAGAAAAGGAGCTGTCGCGCTGTTCAGGAAGAAAGCAGCCTAGCGAAGCCAGAGTTAGCCTCGCAAAGATCTATTATGGAATGCTCGCGCAGTTCCCGCGCTATTCACAAGTAGAAATCCAATTACACAAAGCCCAATCCAGCGAGAGCTTAACTATCTACCTCGCGACTGCTCAAAGCATCAAGAAGCTGCAACCTAACGACGTCTGAAGTTTTAATGCTAACTCATCCTCACGAAGTCAGTGCTACCACACGACAAGTCTGGGAATCGACTGCAACCTGGCGAAGCTCTGAACTCCAACTTCCATTGCTTCAGCAGAGGACTTTCTGGGAATTTCCAAGGATTAGGGCACGCACTCCCATGCTCAAATCTCTGTGCACATGCCCCGAGGCATTCAAGAATCATTAATAGGCCACGTGGCATTGTTAAAATTAGGGTTTCCTAACCCTAATGCACCACCACACCACTGCTATATAAACCCAAACTTGGTTTAGGTTTAGGAGGGGAGACTTGATCGAAGACCTTATCACTGATACGGGATCTGAGATCTTAGTTTTATTTTTTTGTAGCTGTAAGTATTTTTTCTTTTCTTCTTTTCCTTCTCTCCATGGCCCAGCACTTGTTGGCCATGCCTATGTATGTTTATTGAGATTAGATTAATGGATGTTTTGTAATAGGATATGTACTTGTATGGGATTCATGTGTTTGTGAGTTGCTCTGTACAAGGCTACTGCCTTGTGATCCGCCATTGCTTTGGCTGTGTTTCAAAGCAATGGAGGACTGATTCTAAGGATTCATTTAGATCCAAGTGACCTGTGTGTCTGGACTATCATGGTCCGATACAACCTTAGCCCCACCACAGGACCCACTAAATCTGAAATCCCCATGGGAGCCTGAGCTGGTAGCCTTGTGGCCATGGTAGTGGCAGCAATATTACTGTTCTATTTTGGACTCTATGAGGAGGATAGCCTCTGGGATAGTCTGTGGCCATTCAAGTGGACAGGCTATAGCCTTAGGGTGAAGCCAATCCGTAGGATTCAAGATGGATTCTTCTTCTCTGCACATGAGCTTGTAGCCTTGTGGGAGATTGTATAGAGGCAGACTCCCCTATATATGTATAGACCCGCCATCAGATGTTAGATCTGATCTGGTTATGGAGATTGTAGGCTTGTGACTGGATCATTGTAGTCCCACTCAAGCAATGGACAGCTAGATATAAGGTGGTACTCAATCTCTTGCTGGTTCTATGTGTCTGGGCTATCATGGTCCTATACAGCCTTAGCCCCACACATAGAGCTTTAGAGGTTGAGGTTCCCTATGGATTCCTGAGCTTGTAGCCTGGATGAAGTAGTGCCTACAATGATTAACTTGTTTTGACCCATCTCTGGATTGTGGTTCCCCTATGGGATAGTCTGTGACCATTTAAGTGGACAGGTTATAGCCTTAAGGGATTGGATCATGGCACAGAGATGGGTTGGATTCTTTCTCCTCAGTGGTGATAATGCAGGCATTGGACAGGATTTCTACAACATCATATCTAAATCTGAGTTACAAAAATCCTCTAATCTAGACTCAATAGCATACTTCTCACCCTTTTATATTTATTTTTCACACTCCACCCATCTTCTCAACCCTTTCTGTAGTTAATTCATTAGGCTACCTTAGGATATTTAGAATAAGTGACCCTAAAATCCCTTCCTTTTAGGACTGCCAGATCTATAGTCAGATCTGGAGGGACTACTAGAGATGGCTCCCCTGGAGCTGTAGATCACCTTTCCCTGTGGGACAAACTCTTACTTATCAAAACTTGCTACAAATGGACCCTGTATCTTGCAGGTCTAGGATTTCTCAGTTGTGCTGATTCCATCCCCTGTTTTACTTTGATTTTAAATTGCTTTTACTACCAACAAATAAAGTAAGCACACTGAGAATCGCAACAGGGCACGCACTCTAATGCTCCAATTTCCGGGCATGCGCCCCAAGGCATCCAAGGAACAGTATAAGGCCATGTGGCATCGTTAAAATTAGGGGGCTTTTATTCTTCTCAGAATAGAACTTAGTTTTTCTTCTTCTTGAATCGGTTGTAGATCTACAGTAAGTTTAGGTTAGGTTTAGGTAGTTTCTTTTTATCTTTTTCTTCTCTCCATAGTCCAGCATTTGCTGGCTATGCCTTTGTATGATTATTTGGAATAGATTAATGGAGTTGTATAATAGGGTGTTTTACATTTATGGGATTTCTGTTTGTGAGTTATTCTGTACAAGGCTGCTACCTTGAGATCCTCCATTGCTAGGATGTATTGCAAGCAATGGGGGACTGATTTTATGGTTTACTCAGATCCAAGTGACCTGTGTGTCTACGCTAACATGCTCCCATATAGGCCTGGCCCCACCACAGGACCCACTAGATATGAAATCCCCTTAAGAGCAATGAGCTTTTGTAGCCTTGTGAACATGGTGGTGGCAGCAATGTTTCTTGTTCTATCTTGAGCTTCGTGAGGAGGATAGCCTCTGGGATAGTCTGTGACTATTTAAGTGGACAAGTTATAGCCTTAGGGTGAAGCCAATCTACAGACTCAAGACGGATTATTCTTCTCTACACTTGTGCTTGTAGCCCTGTGAGAGATTGTGCAGAGACAGGCTCCCCTATATCTAGATAGGCCCGCCATCAGATGATAGATCTGATCTGGCTATAGAGATTGTAGGCTTGTGACTGGATCACTGCAGTCTCTCTAAAGTAGTGGACAGCTAATTCAAATGCTTGTACTCAAACTCTTGCTGGTTTTATGTGTATGGACTAACATGCTCCCATACAGGCCTAGCCCCACACATAGAGCTTTAGAGGATGAGGGTCCCTATGGATTCCTGAGCTTGTATTAGCCTGGAATGAAGTAGTGCCTACAATGTTAAACATGTTTTGACCCATCTCTAGATTGTGGTTCCCCTATGGGATAGTCTGTGACCATTTAAGTGAACAGGTTATAGCCTTAAGGGATTGGATCATGGCACAGAGATGAGTTGGATCCTTTCTCCTCAGTGGTGATAATGTAGCCATTGGACAAGATTTCTATAGCGGATCTGAATTTTAGTCGATTATATAGCATACTTCTCACCCTTTTATATTTATTTTCTCACACTCCATCCATCTTCTCAACCCTTTATGTAGTTAAATCTTTATATTTTCAGAGAATGTAGAAATAAGTGACCTTAAATCACCTTCCATTTAGGACTGTCAGATCTGTAGTCAGATCTGGAGAGCCTACTACTGATGGCTCCCTTGGAGCTTTAGATCAACCTTCCTTGTGGGACAAACTCTTACTTATCAAAACTTGCTACAACCGGCCCTGTATCTTGCAGGACTGTACATATTTTAGGCTTGCTGCTCTGTCATTTTCAATCCACCTTTCATTCATTTTCATTCACCCCATTCTTATCACTGTCTCCAATAAAGTCAGTAGCAAGCACTTAAAAATATCCTAACAAGTTTTTGGCACCGTTGTCAGGGATCTTGATCTAATAGTAGACTCTAGAATTTTGTATTCTTTATTCTTTGGTAGCTGTACTTGTGAATAATTGATACTGCTGATTTACATTTGGAATTTTTCTTGCAGATCTAGACCATAGCAGAGAAGAAGACTGGAACTGCATTGAGAGTCAGGCTACCTCTGTTTACACTTATCTAACCTTCAAAACCTCAGTTTATTTCTCCTTTGAAAATTCCATAAGCAGTTGATTAGGATAGTGTTATTTTCTTTTGTGCAATGTGCTTGCGAACTGCTTCCCATGCTGGCGGTGTGTGTGCATGTTAGGAAGGAGATCTCTCAATCCTACTTTAGAGCCTGCTAACCCTGAGATTGAAAGGGGTAGAAGACCGAGAAGGCACAGCCACACCACAGTCGAGCCACCCATTGAAATAGAGACAGCAATTATGGGTGAAGAGCAACCTAGAACATTGAAGGACTTGAATGTTCCGGATGATTACAATTCTCCATTCAGCATTCAATTCCCAGATGTTCAGGGTAATTATGAGATCAAAACTTCCATCATCCAAATGCTTCCCTCTTTCCATGGGCTTAGCAAGGAAGACCCTTATAAGCACATTGACCAGTCCTTGGCCCTGTGCACAACATTTTCCATTGCTGATTTGAGACCAGAAGCCACTAGGCTAAGGCTCTTTCCTTTCTCCCTAAAGGACAGGGCCAGCACCTGGTTGTCTACTCTCCCAAACAACAGTATCACTACTTGGAAAGACCTCCAGACAAGATTTTTGTCTAAATTTTTCTCAGAGACCAAAACCAGCCAGTTGAGGAAAGGCATACTTTCTTTTGCCCAGTCCCCAATTGAAGATTTTAACCAATGCTGGGATAGATTTAAGGAGATGCTCAAACAATGTCCCCATCACAAGATCCCTGATTGGCAGCTTGTCCAGAGCTTCTACAATGGGATTGATAAGAAGAGCAGATACATGATAGATGCCTCTTGTGGTGGAACATACATGCATAAAACAGCTGATGAGGCATGGGACTTGTTCGAAGTCATAACTGAAAATGCTTTCCAGAAGATGTCCTCATCCAGAACTGTTCAAGAGCCTTCTCCTAAGTTGGGGGTGGCTGAAACTTCTAAAGGAAAGATGTATGAAGTTAGGAGAAATGATGACCTGAGAATGCAGATGGCCAATCTTACTGAAAGATTTGATAAACTTTTGACTGTGCTGCAGCCCAGAATGGCTACACAAGTGATGGAGGCATGTCTGATATGCCAATCTCCTCAGCACATAGTGGAAGAGTACCCATCTGCAGGGCAATACCCTGAATTTGTAATGGAATAGGCTGCTGCTGCCCAATCTTTTAGACAGCAACAGTCTGGTGGCTACAATAAACAACCATATGAATACCAGCACCAAAATGTTGGTTACCAATGGAGAGACCACCCAAATTTGAGGTGGAGGCAAGACAATTATATGCAGCCATAGCAAATGTTGGCCTTACCTCAAAGACCACAGCAACAGTTTAACCAGGGTTATGCCCAAAGGTCGAATTTCCAACAACAGCAGCCCCAGCAATAAAATCAATTGGTAGTTCCCCCACCTTAGCCCCGAAGTGCTTCCTTCGAGGACCAGGTTTTGGCCCAATTGCAAAGCCTTGGACCCTTAAATCAGACTGTGACTTCTCACAGTCAAAGCATTAAGAAAATAGAAGTGCAACTTGGCCAAATAGCCAATGCTCTGGCTTAGAGAGAGGAGGGCAGGTTGCCAAGCCAACCAGTAGCCAACCCAAAGGGCCAGTATTCTATCGGAGAAGGCTCCTCAAATTTTGAGGGGGCCAATGCCATCACAGCCTTAAGGTCTGACAAGCTGGTAGACAACCAGGTGGGAAAAGAACAATGAGAGATTATTCCCAAGGAAATGTCAAGTGAAAATGATAAGGACTTTGTTAGAACACAGAGTCAAGAACTGCCTGCTACCCTTCAACAAGGGAAAAATAAAGAGGTTGTAGTTGAGCCTCAGCAGGAGATAAAAATAGATAAAAGAAAAAAATAAAAGTTCAGCCATAGGCTTGCAGCCGAGGAACCAATAGTACCTCAGCTGCCATTTCCTCAAGCTTTGAGTGGCCCTGGCCCTTTTGATAAGGGTCAGGCACAGATCGAGAAAATGATGGAGACCTTTAAGCAGGTCAAAATAAATTTATCCATGCTTGATGCAATCCGACAGGTCCCAGCCTATGCAAAGTTTCTGAAGGACCTCTGTACTCAGAAAAGGAAGGCCAGAGGCCATTTGTCCAAAAAGGTCTTTACAACTGATACAGTTAATTCTGTATTAGCTATGACAATACCTGAGAAGTTGCGAGACCCAGGGATACCCACTATTCCCTATATTATTGGTGACCACACGATTGGAAGGGCCCTTTTGGACCTTGGAACCAGTGTTAACCTGGTGCCATGCAGTGTATATCAGCAGTTAGGTTTGGGAGAGCTGAAGCCCACCCCCATTATTCTATTAATGGCTGATAGGTCTGAGAGGAAACCCATGGGAGTGGTTGAGGATGTCCTAGTGGGGGTAGATAAGTTCTTCTACCCTGCAGACTTTCTTGTTTTGGACATGGGTTGTACCAAGAGTACATCCCTGATACCTGTCATTCTGGGCAGACCATTCTTGGCTACTGCCAATGCATGCATTTAATGCAGGTCTGGAATCATGGAGGTCACTTTCAGGCATATGAAAGTTGAGCTTAATGTGTACAATAGTGCAAAGTACCCTCAGCTGGACAATGAGGAATGCTTTGCAATAGATGTACTAGAAGAAATTGTTGAAAAAGAACTGCCCACTCTGCTGGAGTGGGGCAACATTGTCACTAATTTAACTGAAGTTTGGAATTTGGTGGAGGAAGGAAGCCTAGCTCTAATGCCAAAAGACGTGCCCCTAGTGAGGTCTTCTGTGGGCTTAGTGCAGCATTCCAATTGGAAACTTACATTGCTGCCCCTTCCTCCAACCAACAATACACCAATCCTGCCATCCATACAACAAGCCCCTGATCTGGAGCTCAAGAAGCTGTCAGAGACATTGAAATATGCTTTCCTCGAGAAAGAAGAGAAACTTCCTGTAATTATCTCCTCTTCTCTGACCAATGAGCAAGAGGAGAAATTGCTAACAGTTCTGAGGAAGCACAAGAAAGCAATTGGCTGGGCCATTACTGATCTGGGAGGGATTGATGCATCAATCTGTATGCATAGGATTCATCTAGAGGAGGGCTCAACACCCTCCAGGGAAATGCAGAGGAAATTGAATCCTCACATGTAGGAGGTGATCCTAAAAGAAATTATTAAGTTGCTGGATGCTGGGGTGTTGAGCCCTCCTCTCTAATTCTAAATGGGTGGCACCAATCCAAGTGGTAACCAAGAAGTCTGGCATCACAGTGATCACAACCGACTCTAGAGAGTTGAGACCAGCCAGGGAGACCACTGGCTAGAGAGTTTGCATCGATTATCAAAAACTCAACTCCAGAACCAGAAAAGACCACTTCCCTCTCCCTTTTATTGATCAAATTTTGGATAAGTTGGCTGGGAAAGCTTTTTACTGTTTTCGTGATGGGTACTCAGGGTACAACCAAATCCCTGTGCACCCTTTGGATCAAGAGAAAACTACTTTTACTTATCCTTTTGGCACCTTTGCTTACAGAAGGATGCCTTTTGGACTATGTAATGCCCCAGCCACCTTTCAGAGGTGTATGTATGCCATCTTTTCTGATATGATTGATAAATTCTTAGAAATTTTCATGGATGATTTCTCAGTTTATGAGGATAGCTTTGACCAATATCTACAACACCTCCATCAAGTCTTACAAAGATGTGAAGAGACCAATTTGGTCTTAAGTTGAGAAAAGAGCCACTTCATGGTAACACAAGGAATTGTGTTGGGCCATGTGGTCTCTAAAGATGGAATTGAGGCAGACAAGGCCAAAGTTGACCTCATTGCAAATTTGCCCCCTCCAAGAACAGTCAAGCAAATCAGATCCTTCCTTGGGTATGCTAGATTCTACAGGAGGTTTATCAAGGACTTCAGCAAAATTGCTAAACCATTGTGCCACCTGCTCTGCCAGGATGTGCCCTTTGACTTCTCTGCTGAATGTCTGAAGGCTTTTGAAACTTTGAAACTTTGCCTCACCTCTGCCCCTGTACTCCAAACACCTGACTATACCTTGCCCTTCGAGTTGATGTGTGATGCATCTGACTTGGCAATAGGTGCTGTCTTGGGCCAGAGAAAAGATAAGCTGCCTGTGGTCATTGCATATCTCAGTAAATCACTTGCTAAAGCTCAGCTGAACTACACAACCACAGAGAAAGAGCTTCTGGCAGTGGTTTTCGCTGTGGACAAGTTTAGACCTTACCTACTTGGGTTTAAAACTGTCATCTTCACTGACCACTCAGCATTAAAGTACCTACTGTCCAAGAAGGATGCAAAGCCTTGATTGATTAGATGGATACTCCTGTTGCAGGAGTTTGACATCAAAATCAAGGACAAGAAGGGTGTAGAAAATGTGGTGGCTGACCACTTGTCCAGAATTATGTTGGAAAAAGGTGTTGATCACCTTGCTATAAATGATGTCTTTCCGGATGAGCAACTGTTTGCCATCCACTCCTTAGTCCCCCAGTATGCACATATTGTCAATTATCTAGTTATAGGCAAGATCCCTTCCCATTGGACAAAAGTGGACAAAGACCTGTTTTTCTCACAGGTCAAATTCTTTTTCTGGGAAGAACCTTGCTTATACAAGTATTGTGCAGACCAAATCATTCGAAAATGTGTCCCCGAAAGTGATGCCCCCAGTATTCTGGCCATGTGCCATGAAAATGCCTGTGGGGGTCACTTTAGTGGGAGAAAAATAGTGACAGTGTCTTTGCATGTGGGTTCTATTGGCCTTCTCTTTTCAGAGATGCCAATACACACTACAAGACCTGTGAAAGATGTCAGAAACTAGGAGGGCTGTCTAAATAAAATTCACTGCCTTTACAGCCCATCCTTGTTGTAGAATTGTTTGATGTGTGGGGTATTGACTTTATGGGCCCCTTTCCTCTTTCAAATGGTTTTTATTTCATCTTAGTGGCAGTGGACTATATTTCCAAATGGGTGGAAGCCATTGCCACAAAAACTAATGATAATCAGGTTGTCCTCAAGTTCATCAAGCAAAATATCTTCTCCAGATTTGGCACCCCCAGAGCCATTATCAGTGATGGGGGGAACCATTTCTGTAATAAAAATTTTGAGAGCTTGCTCAAGAAATATTCTGTCACCCATAGGATTGCTACTCCCTACCACCCACAAACCAGTGGGCAAGTTGAAATTTCAAATAGGGAGATCAAACATATCCTTGAGAAGACTATGAGGACTGATAGGAAGGATTGGGCTGACAAGCTTAATGATGCACTGTGGGCTTATAGGACTGCCTATAAGACCCCCATCGGTATGTCCCCTTTCAGACTGATCTATGGCAAGGCCTGTCATCTCCCAGTGGAGTTAGAACACAGGGCATATTGGGCCATCAAACATTTAAATCTAGATCTAACTTTGACTGGTCATCACAGGTTGCTGCAGCTGTCAGAATTGGAAGAACTAAGGATAGATGCATATGCCAATGCCAAGATCTACAAGGAAAGGTCCAAAGCTTTCTTTGACAAAGGGTTGTTGAGAAAGAGTCTCATTGCTGGTGATAAGGTTTGGTTGTTTAACTCCAAACTTAAATTTTTTCCAGGCAAATTGAAATCCAGATGGGAAGGTCCTTACATTGTCATGCATGTTTCCCCATCTGGTGCTGTGGAAATCAAGGATCCTAAGTCTGGGAGACTCTTGAAGGTGAATGGTCAGAGGCTCAAGCCTTGTTTTGAAAAACCTGCCGACCTTTTGGACACCATTCACTGTCAAGGGGATCCTTCTCCAAACTGATTCCACAGGTGTGTCATTACTGTATCATATGTACTTAGTTTTTGGTTGATTTATCTTGCTTTCTTTAGTTTCTATTCTCTAGGATTTGCTAGTGGCCTTATCCGAATTTTGCCCTATCTGTTTTGAACTTTTAATGCTTGGCTTGATTCTTGCTGCTTTTGAATTAATAGCTTCTGTTGAATCCCTAATGTGGGAGGTCATTTTTGTTGTCCTTAAGTGTATGATTGAGTTTCCATATGTATAAAGACAGTCGTAGGAGAGGGTAATGCCCAGGATTCAACCACAGCAAGCATGCAAAGGGGCAAAACAAAGAGCACATGCTCTCTATTTTATACCTTACTGTCGCGAGGTTAAAGAGGAAGCTTGGGAAACTATCGCGAGATTTGAAAGCTCTCGCGAGGTTGAAAAGGAAACCTGGCAGAAGTCCGCACAGTTCACCTGGACTCATTCTATTTACTGTCGCGAGATTCATGTGTATCTGAAAGCCTCTCGCGCGATTCACATAGAACCACACATTACCTGTCACGCGATTCATATACTCCAATGAACCTCTTGCGCCATCCCCATAAAGATTCAAAGGTTGTCGCGAGATTTAAAATGAACCCAGGAGATGCTCGCGCAATCCACATCTATTCATCTTAAACTGTTGCGCGCTCCAAAATCCACCTGGGAGATTGTTGCGCAGTCCAGATTGATTCAAAACCTTCACTAGGTTCATTCCCAATCCCGTGACCAGAGGGTCCAAAGCGCGTCGAGCTTTGCGATAGGTATTTCAACCCCGCATTTTGCTCCTTTCCCAGTACTCTTTCCTTTCTTCCCTCTACGAAACCCTAGCTCCTGGCACTCTCCCCCTTCTCTCCTTCAGCATCACTCCTACAGCTCATCATTCACTCCATATATCTATATAAGTGTTCCTAGCATCATCCTCATCTATTGCCCTCTGCTCAGAGATCTTGATGTGCCTTGTGCGTCCAATCAAACCAAACCCTAGATCTCGGTCTCCATTGATCATACTAGAAGACAGAGTTAGAAATGGCTCCTAAAATTACACAAAAGAGAAAGGGGAAGAACAAGGACCCTGCAGAGACCACCCCTAAAAAAGCCAAGACTTCAAAGTCTCCCAAAACAGGAAAGGAAGTGGTTGAGGAGGCGGCGGTACCAACCACAAAGTTCTCTACTCCTTCTGAGCTCATGGAGTCAATCCCATTGGAGCCTAAAACTGCCTTTGATGTACCATTTTTTGAGAGCGAACCTCTCTCTGCCCCTGCAGTACAATTTATGAGCAAAGCGGGCATGCTGCCATTGATGAGAGGAATTCCAGCAGTAACCTACCCCAGGCTGGTGCAGCTGTTCTATCAGCACATCAAGGTCAAGAGGGACAATGATGGACAAGGGTGCTTGCTGGTGCTGATTGACAACTTTGATATGTTGGTGGGCCCTAAGATGATTGCTGAAGTGTTGGGAATCCCAGCAGCATTCAATCCTAGTTGTGGATATGGCCCCCCTCTAACTGCATCGATTGATACAATTGCACAGGCCCTAACTAGAGGATTAAAAGCCACTGGGGACTCAATCAGAAGGAGGAAACTAGAACCTGAACTGTTGTTCATTGACCAAGTCCTGCGAAAGAACATCTATTACTCAGGACATCAGCAGGAGAGGAGAACCCCCATTGCGGATGTTGTCTACTCCTACCACATGGGCCATGGCTTCCATGCAGCATGGCAAATTTTTGAGGCAATGAAGGACGTAGTGGCGAAGTTAGGATCAAACAAGAAGCCTCACACTCTACCCTATGCAAGAATCATCACCTTGCTGCTGATCAAAGGGGGCTACATGATAGGAACGAATGAGCAGACCATAACCCTTTCCCCTACTACCTTTGCCAAGAGGCAATGGGGAATCAGCAGGAGCTTGATGGAGACCCAGAAGAAAAAGAAAGCTGAGGCTCAGGCTCTGCCCAAGCAAGCAGAAACCCTGCTACACAGGAAGTGCACCCAGAGCCTGTCAGTACCATCACTGCAGCAAAACCCATTCCCCCTCCACCTTTTACTTCTAAATCCACTACCCCTCTTGCATCCATCTCTCACCCCCCTCTGTTTCCATTCTCCATGCCCACTCCCCTTCACCTGTGCTTGGTTCCTGGGAGGACTCACCATCCCCTACCTTACCTCAGTACACAGCCACAATTTCTCCCACATTTCCACCTAAGCCTGTCAGCCCCCCACTCATCTCATATAAAAAATGAAAAACTACTGAGACCATTCCAACCATCTCCCAGACACCACCCTCAATCCCTTCTATCCCCATTGACCCACCCCACCTTGAAGATACCACCACCCCAGTCATATCCACTACATCCCCTCTCCCAGACATTGACTTAACCCTCAACACATCCATAGGCTTCCAAGCCTTCATCTCCACCTTCCTTGAAATCATGCCTACCTACTATACCCCTCTGCCAGACTCCCCAACTACCTCACAGCACCACTCCCCAGAACCCCACTCTTCCCCTCCCTCCACTTTCCATCATGTTCCCTCCTCCCCTTTCCAACCAGTACCCTCTTCTTCCCAAACCCAACCTCCTAACTTTGACACACTAACCCTCATCCTACCCCTTATCCAAGACATACAGGCCCAATTATCCACCAATACCCAGAAATAAGACCAGATGCAGGCTGAACTCACCTCCATCCATTCCACCCTACACACCTTAACCACTCCACCCATCCCTCCACCACCCACTTCACCCTCCCTGGTCTTGTTCACTGACAAAACCACCCAAATAGACTTCCCTCCTGAATCATTACTCCCCCCACCATCACCATTACCTCCTCCCCACCCATTTCTTTTACGCCCTTTCACCATTCCAATTTTCCATCCCCCATCACCCCCAACTCCTGTTGAGCCTACACCCTTCACCTTTCCCCCTATACCCTCCATCCCCCCTCTTATCCTACCCCCTCCCACCTTCTCTGCCAAATCTACAAAAACAGACCCAGAACCTGACCCCATTCCCCCACCACTTGACTTCCCTACTATCATCCCCCCTCCTCCCCTCCAGGACCGAGCACAATCTACTCCTCCCACCTCTTATCTTCCCATTGCCCCAAAACATCATTTTTATAGCCCCTCCTACCTCACCATCCTCCACCATATGAGAGATAATGGATACCTGAGGAAGGATGTCCTGAGGGGCATGGCCAAGCTACGTCAATCAATAGAGACCCCCTGCTGGAGCAGATTGATGAGATGACGGAGGCCCACCGTAAACAAATACTAGGCATCTCTTTGGGGTGGCAAAATATCCTAGAGGAATATCAGAATGCTAAGGCTACAGCTACTTACCATCATATCAATTGGGAGTATGAGAAATCCAATGCTGCTGCAGCAAATGCCCGGGCGAGAATGCTTGAGAAATGACTTAACAATGCCCAGGAAATCCAAAAAATTCAAAAGGAGATCCATGAGACTGACGCCCACAAATTTCAAATCAAGATAGCCTCATTGGAATTCGCATTGGCTGCTGCCCGTAATGAACCTTACCATCCGACCCCCATCTCTGTTCACGTGCATGTGCCAACTACTACTTCAGCTCCACCTGCCCAGTCTAAGGAGGCACCACCTCAGCCCCAGAAAGATAAAGGCAAAGCTCCTGCTTCACCTCCTAAGGAGCAGCCTCCATCTACTGAGCAACCTACCCCTACCACGGCCTCTGTTGAACCACCACAGAAGCAAACTTATCCTCAGAGGAGGAAAGTCACTACCAAGA
The DNA here is from genome assembly GCA_021018995.1 of Chloranthus sessilifolius. Classification (NCBI taxonomy): domain Eukaryota; kingdom Viridiplantae; phylum Streptophyta; class Magnoliopsida; order Chloranthales; family Chloranthaceae; genus Chloranthus; species Chloranthus sessilifolius. Next base: position 71,965,916 of record CM037592.1, on the reverse strand, counting down.
GGTCTGCCCCCAAAGCTATCCCTTTAAAAATTGGCAAAGAGCTTACTGCCCAGTTTGAAGAGGCACAGTCCCCTGCCAAACCTAAGTCCACTGGAAAAGAAAAGTCACCAGTGGTCCCCACTGAGGAACCCAAAGCTAAAGGAAAAGAAAAATCCCTAGTGGTCCCACCTACAGAAGCTGAAGCCAAAAGTAAAGGCAAAAGAAAATCCCCAGCCACCCCCCCTGCTAAGCGCAAAGGAAAAGCCCCTCAAGAACTCAAGGAACCAAAAGCTCCCAAGCAACAAAATGTAAGAGTGAGGGCACCTAAAGCTCCATCTGTAGCGAAAATACCAGCCGAAAAGAAAAAGGAGAGAGAGGAAAAGAAGAAATAAGACAGAGCTTCCCTTAAGGCACAGGCTAAAAAGATGGGCTGAGACTTCCTTGCAGACTCTGATTCAGATTAGATCCTAGCTTCTAGATTGTATCTTAGGTTTTTCTTCTTGTAATTCCACTTGTAACTATTTTTCTTCCACTTTAATAGAAATTCTAGTTTTGTCTATTGCACTGTTCTGTGTGTTTCTTTCTGATTGTTAGTACTTTTGATTTTATTCTTTTTGCCATTCATGAGAGAAGAGTTTTTGGGAGGATATTTTTCTTTGAACCAATACGCCATGTGGAGGATAGATGTCATTGGTGACTGCATATTTCTGTGCTATTACCTGCCTCAAGGATTTCAATGGATCCTTCTTCCAATTGTTGTGCCACATTAAGTGTATCTCGTGAAGATCCCCAGCTCAGCTGCGCGAGAAATATCCTTTACCCTTATCTGATTGCTCTTCACGAGGATCCCCACGCGATACACTTACCTCTTTAAATACCATGCCTCTCTTTGGACATTCATTTAATGCTACTCCTCCTTTCGAAAGAGCAAGTTGTGTGTTTTCTTCTTTCCTCACACAACACCCATTTATTGCTAAGTGTGAAAAGGGGCGCAATTTCAATTCCGCCGATTCATGTTCCCTCGTCCCTCTCTTTTAAACTGGCCATCAGTCCCTTTTTCATTTCATCCCTCCTCTTCTACCCCTAGAAGTCCATACCTCCTCACACCAATGGCGGATGACATCCCCTTCGGCTTCCCAATCAAATTTTTCTCCATCTGGGAAGATCCCCCACCGCCAAAGGAGCCGGACCCCCTGCAATTTCTCTGGGATGAATTTGATGAGGTCCAACGGATCCTGGCTAGGGAGGAAAAGAAAAAAAAAAAAAAAAAAAAAGAGAAGCGAGAGAAAAAGAAGAAAAAAATGGCACCACCTGCATCTCCCCCTCCATCTTCCTCAAACCTTCCCCCAGCTACACATTGACCCCCCCCCCATTTTCTCTTTACTTTTTCCATCTTTTTGTCATATTTTCTTTTTATTTCAATGAAAGTTTCTTTTACTTTTTTACTGTGCAATTCACATTCTCTGTTTCTCTATCTTTTTTTGTGTTTATTTTTGTCTGACTGCTTGGATTCTACTGCTTTTTATCACCTCTGAACTAGTGAGGACACTGATCTAAATGGTTTGGGGGTGTGGCAGTCTGCCAATAAAATAGTTAATTTTACTCCAGAAATGGTGATTTAACTGGGATGAATAAAGTTAATTTCCACTTAACTTGACACAATGAGGAAACATGTAAAAAAATTTAAACATTTTTGCAGACTTTTGGATACAGAAAAAGTTGAATTTTGACACCACCATGAAGCTAATATTAGAAAATTTTTGAGTTAAGTACTCAGTGAGCCTAAGAGGAGAGAAACAGACGAAAATACAATCCATGAGTTAAATTTGAAGATCATACCTAATGAGATTTGGGCTCAGAATTTTCTTTTGAAGAGTGTTTTTGACATTATTTCTGCTCTAAGGACTGATTGAATCAAGACTTTGTCACTAGAAGTTGTGCAACTCCAAATCAAAACTAACTGAGAGCACTCATGAGACTAAGGAAATGACCCAAGGCCCTTATTTGGACAGTTTGAGCCTAAAAATCCAACCTTTTAAAATCTGCCCTTTTGCATATACCAGTTGAGCCTTAAAATCATACTCTTCTTTTACAAATACCAGAACACTTGCACCTTAACCTCATTACCGGAGTTTACCTTACCCTCACTCTGAGAATTCAGAAGGTAAAGGAGAAGGAAGAAAAGATACTGAGAATGGTCCAATATTCTGTGGAAGGTGAAGAAAAGCATCTTGTGAACAGCTGTGTATCAATGGCAGTTGTATGGCATTTCATCAAAAGAATGAATAAAGAAAAAAAAAAGTGAAAAGAAAAGCAGAAGCTGGCCACTTTGTCTCTGAAATAGAAAAGAAAGATGAAGTTTTTACTGGAATGAAGGTTGTGAAGTCATGAACCACTCCTGACCTTGCTGATTTCCCAATTTGGATTCCCTTTTTATCCCTTTTATTCTGTACATCCCTCAGCCATAAGCCACATTACAACCCATTCTAAAAAGACCTTGTGGATCCAAAGTCAAATGAGTTGTTATGTGGAGATGAAGAGTTGTCCAATCTATGGTGAAAATCTTTGAAGATGTCAGAAATTAGAAGCTTGGCCTATGCTCATGCTTGCAAACCCATTTGGGGTCTGCAACTACTCTTGAGCTGTTGAGAATGTGAACACCCTCAGGATATTAATGTTGAGAGATAGCCCAAGTGAGAATTGGGTCTGAATTTTAACCCCATTGGGATTGTATCTAATCTAAGTTTTGAATCAAAGGCAAGTTGGGCACAAATTTTTATACATTAAAATTCTAATGTTAAATGAATGATGGTTAGGCAAACACATGTTAACTTTTAAGTTTTAAATGGCCTGCAACATTGCTGTAATTCCCTCTAAGTGTTAAATAAATTTACTGTGGAATGAAACTTTAAACATTCGAATTTGTGTTGTCATTATCTGCACTATACTTAACTGACTCTAATGGTGAAGTTTGTGGGTGTCTTCACTGAAAACCCTCAGGAGACTTCACTCCTCTACTAGGGATCACCTAGGGGTTTAAAAGGCTTGGTACATATGCTAAATGTATCCGTGATTCCTACGAAAGTGGCGTTTACAGCTTTGCTAAGGGACTAGCAGAGATTAGGTTTGGGGTGTGTTAAGACCTGAAAAGTACCACTTTTCACCCCTTAACTTAATCTCTGTTGGACCCTTAATCATTTAATAAAAGTGTTTTAAGCCCGTTCTGTAGGTAATGAACAGCAGCTACAATAAGGCCTTAATCCTGCTAAGGAGCCCACTTTTACCCCAGAAGTCTCTCAAAAGAAGGGAAGCTGGATCCAAACTAGAACTTGACTGCATGAAGGCAAAGCACAGTAGCAACAGAGCAAGAAATGAGCCTCGCACAGTTGCCGCGGGATACAAAACTACAGAAAAACTTATCGCACAGTTCAGAGACCAATGCACATCATGCCCTCGCGAGGATCCTCGCGAAGATCCATTGAGGAACAAACTGCTCGCGCGATCCCCGCACCATTCAGAAGGAAAGTGCAATCCCGTGAAGACAAGAGCAATCCAGCGAGGATTCAATGCTCTATTGCGCGACTGCTTAAGCTGTAAACTAAGACAACCCCGTGACGGCTAGAGTTTCAAGTTAATCTAATCTCGCGAAGATCGTGCTACCATGCGACAGCCTTAGAAACCAGTGCTACCTGGCGAGGCTCTGGACTCTAACTCTCCCTCACTTCTGTAGAGGACATTCTAGGAACTTCCAGCAAGTAGGGCACGCACTCCAACGCTCTAATTTCCGTGCACGCAACCCGAGGCATCCAAGGAACAGTATCAGGCCATGTGGCATAGTTAAAATTAGGGTTTCCTAACCCTAATGTGCCGCCAAGCTAACTGCTATATAAATCTAAGCCTGGTTTAGGCTTAGGGGGCTTTTATTCTTCTCAGAATAGAACTTAGTTTTTCTTCTTCTGGAATCGGTTGTAGATCTACAGTAAGTTTAGGTTAGGTTTAGGTAGTTTCTTTTTATCTTTTTCTTCTCTCCATAGTCCAGCATTTGCTGGCTATGCCTTTGTATGATTATTTAGAATAGATTAATGGAGTTGTATAATAGGGTGTTTTACATTTATGGGATTTCTGTTTGTGAGTTGTTCTGTACAAGGCTGCTACCTTGAGATCCTCCATTGCTAGGATGTATTGCAAGCAATGGGGGACTGATTTTATGGTTTATTTAGATCCAAGTGACCTGTGTGTCTGGGCTAACATGCTCCCATATAGGCCTAGCCCCACCATAGGACCCACTAGATCTGAAATCCCCTTGGGAGCAATGTGCTTTTGTAGCCTTGTGAACATGGTGGTGGCAGCAATATTTCTTGATCTATCTTGAGCTTCGTGAGGAGGATAGCCTCTGGGATAGTCTGTGACCATTTAAGTGGACAGGTGATAGCCTTAGGGTGAATCCAATCCACAAACTCAAGATGGATTATTCTTCTCTGCACTTGTGCTTGTAGCCCTATGAGAGATTGTGCAGAGACAGGCTCCCCTATATCTGGATAGGCCCGCCATCAGATGGTAGATCTGATCTGGCTATAGAGATTGTAGGCTTGCTACTGGATCACTGCAGTCTCTCTAAAGCAGTGGACAGCTAATTCAAATGCTTGTACTCAAACTCTTGCTAGTTCAATGTGTATGGGCTAACATGCTCCCATACAGGCCTAGCCCCACACATAGAGCTTTAGAGGATGAGGGTCCCTATGGATTCCTGAGCTTGTATTAGCCTGGAATGAAGTAGTGCCTACAATGTTAAACATGTTTTGACCCATCTCTGGATTGTAGTTCCCCTATAGGATAGTCTGCGACCATTTAAGTGGACAGGTTATAGCCTTAAGGGATTGGATCATGGCACAGAGATGAGTTGGATCCTTTCTCCTCAGTGGTGATAATGTAGCCATTAGACAGGATTTCTATGGTAGCAGACCTGAATCTGAGTTATAAAACTCCTCAGATCTAGATCCAATAGCATACTTCTCACTCTTTTATATTTATTTTCTCACACTCCATCCGTCGTCTCAACCCTTTCTGTAGTTAAATCTTTAGATTACCAGAGAATGTAGAAATAAGTGACCTTAAATCACCTTCCATTTAGGACTGCCAGATCTGTAGTCAGATCTTGAGAGCCTACTACTGATGACTCCCTTGGATCTTTAGATTAACCTTCCCTGTGGGACAAACTCTTACTTATCAAAACTTGCTACAACAGGCCCTGTATCCTGCAGGACTGTGCATATTTTAGGCTTGTTGCTCTGTCATTTTAATCCACCTTTCATTCAGTTTCATTCACCCCATTCTTATCACTGTCTCCAATAAAGTCAGTAGCAAGCACTTAAAAATATCCTAACTGTCATATAATGAAAGATTTTCAAACAATTTTTATCTGTGCATCCCCATAACAAGGCTAGCTAACTGAGCCAAACTCTTACGACTCAAGGCATCCGCTATAAAATCAGCCTTACCTAGGTGATATCGTATGGAGCAATCATAGTCCTTGAGAAACTCCATCCACCGACGTTACGTCATATTCAACTCCTTCTGTGTAAATAAATATCGGAGGCTTTTATGATCGATAAATATCTCAAAGGTCTCGCCATACAAGTAGTGTTTCTAAATTTTTAGCTTGAATATGACCACTGCGAGTTCCAGGTCATGTGTTGGGTAATTCTTCTCTTGCTCCTTCAGCTGCCTCGACCCATAAGCAATCACTTTCTTGTGCTGGTTAAGCACATAGCCTAAACCATTATGAGAAGCATCGCTATACACTGCAAATCCTCCACTGCCTAATGGAACCGCTAGTACTGGAGCTGAAGTGAGTCTCTTCTTGAGTTTTTGAAAACACTTTTCACATGCTTTGGTTCACTCGAATCTCACATCCTTGTGAGTCTCGTAAGCGGTCCTAATATTTTCAAAAATCCTTCCACAAAACATCAATAGTATCGAGCTAGACCAAGAAAACTACGAATATCGGTTACCGTCTTTGGCTGTTCCAAATGTACCACTGCTTCGATCTTAGCCGGATCTACTGTGACACCATCTTTTGAGACAATATGTCCCAAAAAGCTGACTTTCTAACCAAAACTCGCACTTACTAAGCTTGGCATATAATTAGTGTTCACGTAGAGTTTATAGTGCGATTCTCAAATGCTCTTCATGCTCCTTCTTTGACTTTGAATATATCAGAATATCATCGACGAATACTACGACGCAAGTGTCTAGGAGTGATTTAAACACCAGATTCATTAAGTCCATAAACAACGTCGGTGCATTTATCAAACTACATGGCATCACCAAAAACTTATAGTGTCCATACCACATCCTAAATATTGTCTTCTGGATGTCCTCTGCCTTAACTCTTAGCTGATGGTATCCAGATCTCAGATAGATCTTGGAGAAATATCTCGCTCCTTATAGCTGATCAAATAAATCGTCAATCCTAGGCAAGGGATATCGGTTCTTTATGATGAGTTTGTTTAACTTACGGTAGTCGATGCATAGCCTCATCGACCCATCCTTCTTCTTTATGAACAAAACCAATGCTCCCCAAGGAGACACACTAGGTCTTACAAACCCCTTATCTAAGACAAAATCCAATGCTTCTAGAACAACCTTTACTTTCTTTGCAAACCACAAAGTAATAAAAGAATGGGTAGGCCCTAGGTCTATCAACACTCTAGCTTCATATGCTAAGTCGCCTCCCTTCCCATACATTTGTAAAGTACATATAACATACATATATATATACCACATACTTACATATCAAAATCAACATACAAGAATGAGTCTACACTATTTGCCCCATGGATGCACCCTTTCTATCGAGAAACTTAAGTAATTATAAGAAAATTTTCTTTAAACAAAATAAACTCTTACCTTGTATGATGTCATTGACATTCTGCGCTTTCTGGGCAGTAACTGCATAGGCTCTTCCTTGCACAACCGACTTCTTTGCTTGTATCGGTCTTGGTATGGAAGCAGAAGTTGTTCTCTCTTCGCTCATCTCAGGGCAATCTCGGATCATGTGGCCTATCTTCCAACACTTGAAACATCCCCTAGTACCCCGTCTGCAATCTGCCATTTTATGAGACTTACCACACTTGACACACGTCTCAATCGGTGTAGAAGATGCTGCCCGTGGGAAACTCGGTCTCCCTAATTCTCACGGGCTGGCTGTGAGAAACTCTGTCCTGGAGTTTCAGACCGATCGACACACGTCTCAATCTATGTCGATCTAACAAACTCGGTCTAAAACTATTGTCTCTATATGGGTGCTATGAATCGCGGCTTTTTATTCACCGGCTCGTAATTTTCTACTTTACTTGGATCCATCCTTCCCCTTTCCTGTTAGTCTCTCCTCCTATATCGATCTTCATTATCTTCCTCTATTACTAGAGCCTTGCTCATAACCTCATCATACGTCTTCAACTCAAAGGCCGCCACTCTTCCCCTGATATCCGGCCTCAAGCAGCGTTGAATCCTTTTGGCCTTCATCAGATCGGTAGCCATGTACTCAGGAGCAAAGCGAACGAGCCTCATGAACTCCAATTTGTACTCTCTTACTGACATCTTTCCCTGCTCTAATTGAAGAAATTTCACTTCCATCTGATTGCAAACTACCTCAGGGAAATATTATTTATTGAATTCGGTCATAAACTCATCCCAAGTCCATAGCAATCCTGGAGTTTCTTGAGCTCTAGTCCTCAACACGGACTTCCACCATGGGCCTGCCTCACCGTCTAACATATACGCTACCCAGCGAACACTCTTATCTTCAGTGCAGGTAAGCACACTGAACACCTTCTCCATTTCACTGAGAAAATTTTCTGCGTCCATTGGCTCCGCTTACCCTAAAAATTTTAGAGGACGCATCCGAAACTCTATAATGCTGAGGGTAATGTCTACGTCGAACCACTTGAGGCGTAGGTGGTGCCTGATGCTAGTCATTGGCATTATGAGCTGCCAACGATGTCGCCTTCTAAACCATGACATTTGCCATGATTTCCATAGACTGCATCATTTTTTATCGCTCTTCTCTTTCTTCATTTCTCTCTCGAACCCTCTCTTGATCTCTCTGATCTCTCTCCTAATTCCCTTCCTGGTTCCTATTTCCCTGATTACTGCCTCTCAGGGCCTCGCTATTCCCCGACGGCACTCTATTTAAAGTTGAGACGAAACCGTCTCCACTCCGCAAGGTCCTACCATGGCCGCCCCTAGGCCGACCTCTCCCTCTAGAAGACATAATGATCTACAACATGAAACTACAGTTTCATTAGCAGAAGGTTCTATACTTTGACAAAATCAAAACCTGTCAGAACTCTAAAAGAATCATTCTTTGATACCAACTATGACAGCCTAGATTTTAGCACCCTGAAACCTGTGCCATCGGCACGACCCTCAAGGTCGTGCCCCATAAGCATGCACGAAACATTGGTATATCCACACAAAAGCGGAAGTAAAGTATGAACAAATGGAAGCTAACAATTTAACTAAATCTCTAGTTTTGAAAAGTATACCAAAATGTAAAGCCCAAAAGATAGTTCTAATCTCATGCCACTACATGAGCAAAAGAACCAACCCGAACCATCGATGATAAAACAAAGGTCACCCCCGATGGTTCGCCAAAATAATATTTCACAATAATTACATTATCTCAAAAAATAAGGCTGAACATATCAAGCCGTACAATACTCTTTCAAAATAATCAAATAACTTAAATAATCTTCGAGCAATATAGCATCGAGCCCCAATGGAATACCCTCCATCGTCGTCCAATCAGACTATTTTTCATGTAACACAATCCAAGTCACTTTCACATAGGCGACGGGGCACAAAACTCACATACATCCCTGGGATGTCACACTGGTGTACGGATATCCCGCCGTACTGGTCACGGATATCCTGTCGAGTCAGTCACGGTTATATCATTGCGTCGGTGGGGTATTCTCCGAATCTCAAATCAATTATGCAAAATACATATAGTTATTCACCATGAAATTGTGCTAAATATAATAATTCAAAGCTTTGTTCAAGTCTTGTCCACATCATTTTATATCACCTAGATGTTCACATCAAAATAAATACATTACAATCATCTGCATCTCCAAGATGCTCGCTTCACATATACATCCCTGGGATGTCATACTCATAAGCTTACTGGTTTCTTACTTAGTGTACACACACACACCCATCTTAAATTCACATGCTTAACTCAAATTAAAAGGAAGGTAAAAGCAATTCTCAGTGTGCTTACTTTATTTGTTGGTGGTAAAAGTAATTTAAAATCAAAGTAAAACAGGGGATGGAATCAGCACAACTGAGAAATCCTAGACCTGCAAGATACAGGGTCCATTTGTAGCAAGTTTTGATAAGTAAGAGTTTGTCCCACAGGGAAAGGTGATCTACAGCTCCAAGGGAGCCATCTTTAGTAGTCCCTCCAGATCTTACTACAGATCTGGCAGTCCTAATAGGAAGTGAGTTTAGGGTCACTTATTCTAAGTATCCTAAGATAGCCTAATGAATTAACTACATAAAGGGTTGAGAAGATGGATGGAGTGTGGAAAATAAATATAAAAGGGTGAGAAGTATGCTATTGAGTCTAGATCAGAGGAGTTTTGTAACTCAGATTCAGATCTGATGTTATAAAAATCCTGTCCAATGGCTACATTATCACCAAAGAGGAGAAAGAATCCAACTCATCCCTGTGCCATGATTCAATCCCTTAAGGCTATAACCTGTCCACTTAAATGGTCACAGACTATCCCATAGGGGAACCACAATCCAGAGATGAGTCAAAACAAGTTAATCATTATAGGCACTACTTCATCCAGGCTACAAGCTCAGGAATCTATAGGGAACCTCAACCTCTAAAGCTCTATGTGTGGGGCTAAGGCTGTATAGGACCATGATAGCCCAGACACATAGAACCAGCAAGAGATTGAGTACCACCTTAGATCTAGCTGTCCATTACTTGAGTGGGACTGCAATGGTCCAGTCACAAGCCATAGAGATTCAAGCGTGGGAGTGCGTGCCCTAATCATTGGAAATCCCTAAAAAGTCCTCTACTAAAGCGATGGAAGTTAGAGTTCAGAGCTTCGCCAAGTTGCAGTCGATTCCCAGACTTGTCGTGTGGTAGCTCTGTTCTTCGCGTGGTTGAGTTTAACTATGAAGCTTCAGCTGTCACGAGGTTGCAGCTTCTTGATGCTTTGAGCAGTCGCGAGGTAGCTAGTTAAGCTCTCACTGGATTGGGCTTCGCACAATTGGATTGATACTTGTGAATAGCACGAGAACTGCGCGAGCATTCCATTTCACTTCGCGAGGCTAACTCTGGCTTCGTGAGGCTGCTCTTTTCCTGAACAGCACGACAGCTCTTTTTCTTGATAGATCTTCGCGATGATCCTCGCGAGGCTTTGAGGCTTTTCTAAACTGCGCGAGAGGTTCTCTTGACATCTGCATCCTGCGGCTACTGCGCGAGGCAGGATTCTGAAGCTCTCTCTCCTCAGCTGTTCTGAGCGAACTGCGCGAGGGTGAGAGGGGTCTTCTTGAACTATGCGGCCTTTAACTTCTGAACTTCACGAGAGCTGCGCGACTCAAGGCTTCTGAAGCTCTTCTGTCACTCCACTGCGTGAGAACTTATTGTGAAGTCTTGGGACTTCACAAGGACTGCGCGAAGCGTATTTTTTTGAATCCTCTGGAGCTTTGTCAGCTGTGCGAGGCTCACCTCAGGTCTGGATTCAGTTCTCATTCTTCTGAGGGACTTCTGGTGCTAAAACAGATTCCTTAGCATGATTTATGGCCTTATTGCACTGCTGTTTATTACCTACAAAAATAACTTAACAAATATTTATTAGATGGCTAAGGGTCTAATCAAAGGTTAACTTAAGGGGTGAAAAGTGGTACTTTTTAGGTCTTAACACACCCCCAAACCTAATCTTTGCTAGTCCCTTAGCCAAGCTACACTAAATCAACTACAAAAATTAAATGCCACTTTCGTAGGGAGCACGGATACATTTAGCATATGAATCAAGCCTTTTAAACCCCTAGGTGATCCCTAGTGGAGGAGTGAAGTTTCTTGAGGGTTTTCAGTGAAAACACCCACAAACTTCTCAATGATACAGTTAACAAAAGTGCATTATTATCAAGTGAGCAGTCAAGAAACAGAGTTAGTTCACCCTTGAATCGGTAAAAATATAAGAAATTCAAACACATTGGCTGCACAGAAATTTAAACAATATAAGCTTCTCATGAAAGCACAGCATTTCCAATCAGTTTACACCAGAAACACTACACAGATGTGTCAACATTGAGCTCATCACTGGATCAAAAATTAGGTTATAGGTCATACCTAAGGCATTCAAGATCAGACCCAAAACTCTCCAAGGCATACTCTCATAAAGAACTGTTGAGGGTTTCATTTTCTCTCAAGCTCAAGAGTAGTTACATCCCCCAAATGGGTCTGTAAGCATGAGCATAGGCAAAGCTCTGAAGTTCTTGCATCAATGACAGATCCTCACCATAGATTGGATAACTCTTTATCTCCACATGACAGCTCACTCAACTTTGGATCACAAGGGCTTTAACTGGGCTGTAATGTGGCTTATGGAGTGGGGTTAAAAAGAATGGAAGGTTGAAAAGGGGTTCAATATTGAGAAATCAGTAAGTGAAGGAGGTGATTCATGACTTCACCTTCTTTAATTCAGCTCCTTTCATCTTCTTTGAGGTTTTCATATTTGAAGTGATCAGTTTCTCTTCTTGATTTCAATTTTCCCAATGAAAGTTCTCTCTTGACTCCTCTCTTACTCCTCTTCATTATTGTTTTTATTTCTTTTTTATGCATTTTTCTTCTTTTTATTTTATTTTTGCTTTTCTGAAATGCCACCATTTTCTCAGTTACCATACTGCCAGAATTTGAGGTACTTCTTCTTTATTCACCTAATGTTGACCATAGCAAGTCCATCTTCAACTCTTTCTCCTTTACCTTCTGAATTCTCAGAGTGAGGGTAGGCTGAATCAGGTTCATAGGTTCAGGTACAAGTACTCAGGTCCATGTTGAAGAAATTTAGGATTTAAAGCTCAAAGGGGGTATGGACAAGGGCAATTGCTTAAGGTTGGTCTATTTAGGCTCAAACCGTCCAAAAGAAGGCCTTGATCCTTTCCTAAGTCTCGTGAGTGCTGTCAGTTGTTTCAACTTGGAGTTGCCTAACTTCTAGTGAGCACAGTGACTCAGCCAGTCCTTAGAGCTAGAAGAAATTGCCTTAGTCACTCCTCAAGGAAAAAAAATTTGTATAGGCCCAAATCTCACTGGTTATAGTCTTCCTTTGAATTCTTAAGTATGTCCTTACCTTTTTCTCTCTCTAATGATTCACTAAGTACTGATACAAGTGAGTGTCCTTGGTGATCTCATCATGGAAATGTGAAATATTAAAAGTTTATACTGTCTAAAGTCTGGAAAAAATTTTAAATTTCATTATTTTGCTGATTCTCCAGTGAACATGGTTCCATTTCCATATTACTCACATGATTCTGCTGCACTTAGGTTAACTATTCCATTGGCAGGATCTACCTACCACACCCCCAAACATATGAGGAGCAGTGTCCTCACTGGTTCAATGGTGGGTGTGCAGCAAATTTATTAAGGACATAAGAAAAGGAAACAGCAAGAAAGAAAACAACCAAAAGCATAGAACTGTACAGAATAACAGAAAAAGTAAATTTCATTAAGACTAAAAAAAAAAGTACAAAAAGAAAACTCCGAAGAAGAAAGGAGAGAGGGATCAAGGATGGGGGGGCTGAGAAGGTGGTGGAAGGGGTTGAGTGGAGGGGGCAGGGGATGGTTCTATCTTTTGCTTTTTCTTCTGTTACTGGTGCTTTTCCTCCTCCTCCTGAGCCAGGATCTGCTGAACCTTCTCGTATTCATCCCAGAGGAATTGGAGGGGGTCCAGCTCTTTAGGTGGGAGCGGTTCCAACCACATCGGATAGAATTTGTTAGGCAGAGCATTGGGCTTGTCATCTGCCATTGATGGGAATAGGGAAGGACCGCTAGGGTGAGAGGAGAAAGGATGAGATGAATATGAAAGGGACTCCCTGTGTATTTAAAGACGAGGATGGTGGAAGATGAAATGGTGTAATAACATCCAAGTCGCCGTAATTAATTGAGAGTGAGTTGGGAAGTGACAAGTTCCAGCAATCAGCGTGGGAAATGACAAATGCATTTGATTGGCGCAGCTGAGCAAGGGGATCGCGAGATAGGAACAAAATCTTGCGATGATGAATGTTGCAACTTGCAGTGTGTGAGAGGCTCTATAGCATTTGTTGAAGCTCGCAACAGCATAATAAATACTCTATGTGAATTGCGCGAGAGCTTCCCAACTCTCAATTTGGAATGCGCGAGGGCTTAGTACCAAACATGCAGCAATTCATGTAGTGCAACATACTCATCTTAAATATTCAAACAATATGCATTCAATTCAAAAATCAGTAAATCGTAAAAGAAGAAGTAATCATACCGACCCCACATACACTCTATCAAACCCAACAGATTCAGACCCCATCGAGACACTATAATTTCCTAAAAACTATTGAAGAAACGAAAGTAGTATAGTACAACATGGACACAACTGTGGGTCAGGTAGATGAAGGGGTCCCTTGAAAATGAATAGTGTTCATAGGGTTGGCAGGTTTCTCGAGACAAGGCTTAAGCCTCTGACCATTCACTTTGAAGGTCCTCCCAGATTTGGGATCCTTGACTTCCACAGCACCGATGGGAAAACATTTAAGACAATATAGGGACCTTCCCATCGAGATTTTAGTTTGCCAGGAAAGAATTTTAGTCTGGAGTTAAATAACCAAACCTTGCCACCAGGTACGAAGCTTTTTCTCAGTAAGCCCTTGTCAAAGAAAGCTTTGGACCGTTCCTTGTAGATCCTGGCATTGGCGTAGGCATCCATCCTCAGCTCGTCCAATTCAAACAGCTGCAGGGACCTGTGATGACCAGCAGAAGTTAGGTTCATATTTAAGTTTTTAATGGCCCAGTAGGCCTTGTGTTCTAACTCTACTGGGAGATGGCAAGCCTTGCCATAGACCAGTCTGAATGGGGACATTCCAATGAGAGTCTTATAGGCAGTCCTATAAGCCCACAGTGCATCATTGAGCTTATCAGCCCAATCTCTCCTGTCAGTCCTTACTGTTTTCTCAAGGATGTGCTTGATCTCCCTATTGGAAATTTCAACTTGCCCACTTGTCTGTGGGTGGTAGGGAGTAGCAATCCTATGGGTCACAGAATATTTCTTGAGCAAGCTCTCAAAAATTTTGTTGCAGAAATGGCTACCCCCATCACTGATAATAGCTCTAGGGGTTCCAAATCTTGAGAAAATGTTCTGCCTTACAAATTTGAGGACCACCTGGTTGTCATTGGCTCTTGTGGCAATGGCTTCTACCCATTTGGAAACATAATCCACTGCCACTAAGATGAAATGGTAACCACTAGAAGGAGGAAAAGGGCCCATGAAGTCTATACCCCATACATCAAACAGTTCTACAACAAGGATGGGCTGCAAAGGCATTGAATTTTTTTTGGACAGCCCTCCTAATTTTTGACATCTCTCACATGCCTTGCAGTGTGTATATGCATCTTTGAATAAAGAAGGCCAATAAAATCCACACTGCAGGACCTTGTCAGCTATTTTTCTTCCACTAAAGTGGCCTCCACAGGCATTTTCATGGCACATGGCCAGAATACTGGGGACATCACTTTCAAGAACACATCTTCAGATGATTTGGTCTGCACAGTACTTGTATAGGCAAGGTTCCTCCCAGAAAAAATATTTGACCTGTGAGAAAAATAGGTCTTTGTCCATTTTGGTCCAATGGACAAGAATCTTTCCTATAACAAGATAATTCACAATGTGTGCAAACCAGGGGACTAAGGATTGGATTACAAATAATTGCTCATCCGGGAAGGCATCATTTGTAGGACCATCAAGATATTTCTCCAACACAATTCTGGACAAGTGGTCAGCCACCACATTTTCCACACCCTTTTTGTCCTTGATTTCGATATCAAACTCCTGCAGCAGGAGTATCCATCTAATCAGCATGGGCTTAGCATCTTTTTTGGATAATAGGTACTTCAATGCTAAGTGGTCAGTGGAGATTATAGTTTTAGATCCCAGCATATAGGATCTAAACTTGTCAACAGCATACACCACTGCCAGAAGCTCTTTCTCAGTTGTGGTATAATTCAGCTGAGCTTCAGCAAGTGACTTGCTTACATAAGCAATGACCACAGGCAGCTTATCCTTTCTTTGGCCCAAGACAGCACCTATTACCAAATCTGATGCATCACACATTAATTCAAAGGGCAGGGTATATTCTGGTGTCTGGAGTACAGGGGCAGAGGTAAGGCAGATTTTCAAAGTCTCAAAAGCCTTTAGACATTCAGCCGAGAAATCAAAAGGCACATCCTGGCAGAGCAGGTGGCACAATGGCTTAACAATTTCGCTGAAGTCCTTAATGAACCTCCTGTAGAATCCTGCATGCCCAAGGAAAGATCTGATTTGTTTGACTGTTTTTGGAGGGGGCAGATTGGCACTGAGGTCAACTTTGGCCTTGTCTACCTCAAGCCCTTCTTTAGAGACTACATGGCCCAACACAATGCCTTGTGTTACCATGAAGTGGCTCTTTTCCCAGCTTAAGACCAGATTGGTCTCCTCACATCTTTAAAAAACTAGGCTAAGGTGTTGTAGACACTGGCCAAAACTGTCCCCATAGACAGAAAAATCATCCATAAAAATCTCCAAAAACTTGTCAATCATATCAGAGAATATGGCATACATACACTTCTGAAAAGTTGTTGGCGCATTACACAGCCCAAAAGGCATCCTTCTGTAAGCAAAGGTGCCAAAAGGATAGGTGAAGGTGGTTTTCTATTGGTCTTGAGGATGCACAGGGATCTGGTTGTACCCTGAGTACCCATCAAGAAAACAATAAAAATCTTTGCCAGCCAATTTGTCCAAAATTTGATCAATGAAGGGGAGAGGGAAGTGGTCCTTTCTGGTCTTAGAGTTGAGCTTTCTATAATCAATGCAAACTCTCCAGCCAGTGGTCTCCCTGGCTGGTCTCAACTCTCCAGATTCGGATTTAATAACTGTTATGCCAGATTTCTTGGGCACCACTTGGATGGGTGCCACCCAGTTAGAATCAGAGATGGGGTAAATCACTCCTGCATCTAGCAATTTAATGATCTCCTTAAGGACCACTTCCTGCATGTGAGGATTTAACTTCCTCTGCATTTCCCTGGAGGGTAGTAATCCCTCCTCAAGATGAATCCTGTGCATGCAGATTGATGCATCTATTCCTCCCAGATCTGTAATGGTCCAACCAATTGCCCTTTTGTGCTTCCTCAAAACTGTTAGTAATTCCTCTTCCTGCTCATTGGTAAGAGAAGAGGAGATAATCACAGGAAGCTTATCACCTTTCTCAAGGAAGGCATATTTTAATGTTTCTAGAAGCTTCTTGAGTTCCAGATCAGGGGCTTGTTGGGTGGATGGCAAAATTGGTGTATTGGTGGTTGGAGGAAGAGGCAGTAATGTAGGTTTCCAAATTGAATGCTGCACTGAGCCCACAAAAGACTTCAATGTGGTCATGTCTTTTGTTATCACAGCTGGGCTTTCTTCCTCCACCATATCCCAGACTTTAACTAAATTCCTGACAATGTTGCTCCACTCCAGCAAAGTGGACAATTCTTCATCCACAATTTCATCTAGTACATCCACTGCAAAGCTCTCCTCATTGTCCTCTTGAGGGTACTTTGCACTATTGTACACATTCAGCTCAACTTTCATATGTCCGAAAGTTACCTCCATAACTCCATACCTGCACTGAATGCATGCATTGGCAGTGGCCAAGAATGGCCTGCCCAAGATAACAGGTATGAGATTAGTACTTTTGCTGCAGCCCATGTCCAAAACTAGGAAGTCAGCAGGGTAAAAGAATTTATCTACCCCTACCAGGACATCCTCAATCATTCCCATAGGCCTTCTCTCAGATCTATCAGCCATCATTAGCACAATGGGGGTAGGTTTTAGCTCCCCCAACCCTAGCTGCAGATATACTGTGGCGGCGAGTTAACACGCTCCAAGGTCTAAAGGGCCTTCCCAATTGTATGGTCTCCAATTCGAGGAATAGTGGGTATCCTGGATCTTGCAACTTCTCAGGCATTGATATATTAAATACAGAATTCCCTGTATCAGTTGCAAAGACTTTTGGACACATGGCCTCGAGCTTTTCTCTTTTGGCTACAGAGATCTTTCAGGAACTTTGCATAGGCTGGGACCTGGTTAGTTGCCTCAAGCAAGGGGCAAATTGGTTTTCACACCTTTTGAAGGCCATCATTTCCTCCATCTAGGCATTCCCTTTATCGAAGGCGGGACCACCCAAAGCTTGAGGAAATGGCTGAGGTAATCTTGGTTCCTCTCCTAGCCCATGACTATATACTTTTTTCTTTTTCATATTTTTCTTCTCTGAGGCTCAACTCTGACCTCTTTATTTTCTCTCCGCCAGGGTGGCAGGCAATTCTTGGCTCTGTGTTCCACCAACATCCTTATCACACTCATTCGAATAATCTGTGGAAATGACCTCTGCTGGTCTGTTACCCACCTAGTTGTCTATCAGCCTGCCAGACCTTAGGGTAGTGACAACATTGGTTCCCTCAAAACTTGAGGAAGCTTCTTCAATTAAAAACTGACCCTTGGGGTTAGCAACCGGCTGGAAGGGCAACCTCCCCTCATCTCTCCTAGCCAAGGCATTTGAAATTTTGCTTATCTACTCTTCCATTTCATGGATGCTCTGACTGTGAGAGCTCACAGTCTGAGCCAAGGACCCAAGGTTTTGCAATGAAGTCAAGACCTGGTCCTCGAAGGAAGCATTTCTTGGCTGAGGTTGGGGTAAGACCAACTGATTTTGTTGTTGATGGGGCTGCTGCTGGTGCTGGAAATGGGACCTAGGGGCATACCCTTGATTGAACTGCTGCGGTGGCCTTCAAGGTAAAGCCAACATCTGCTGGGGCTGCATGTAATTGTCATGCCTCCACCTCAGATTTGGGTGGTCTCTCCATTGGTAACCAGCATTTTGGTGCTGGTATCCATATGGTTGTCTGTTGTAGCCACCAGATTGTTGCTGGCCATAAGATTGCACACCAGCAGCATGTTCCAATACCAATTCAGGATATTGTCCTGCAGATGGACATTCCTCTACTGTGTTCTATGGGGACTGGCATATCAGACATGCCTCCACCACTTGAGCAGCTCTTCTGGGTTGCATCACAATCAGTAATTTGTCAAACTTCCCTGAGAGGTTTGCCATCTACAGCTACAGGTCATTATTCCCAGACACCTCATAAACTTTTCCTCTTGACAATGCAGCAAGCTCCACTTTTGACTCAGATTCCTGACTAGTTCTTGCCAGGGATGATTTTTGAAAAGAATTTTCACTGATTACTTCAAACAATTCACATGCCTCATCAGCAGTCTTGTGCATGTAGGTTCCACCACAAGAGGCATCAATCATATCTCTATTTTTCTCATCAATCTCATTATAGAAGCTTTGTACAAGCTGCCAGTCTGGGATCTTGTGGTGGGGCATTGTTTGAGCATTTCTTTAAACCTATCCCATGCTTGATTAAAATCCTCAGTTGGGGATTTGGCAAAAGCAAGAATTTCCTTCCTCAACTGGCTAGTTTTGGTCTCAGGGAAGAACTTTGTCAGGAACTTGGTCTGTAGGTCTTTCCATGAAGTGATGCCATAGTTGGGAAGAGTAGCCAATCAGGTACTAGCTCTATCCTTCAGAGAGAAGGGAAAGAGCCTAAGTCTAGTGGCCTCAGGTCCCAAACCAGCGAAATTGAATATGGTGCACAAGGCCAAAAATTGGTCAATATGCTTATAAGGGTCCTCCTTGCTAAGCCCATGGAAAGAGGGCAGCATCTGGATGATTGAAGTTTTAATTTCATAATTTCCTTGAACATCAGGGAATTGAATGCTAAATGGAGAGTTATAGTCATCCGGAGCATTCAACTCCTTGAGAGTTCTGGGTTGTTCTTCACCCATGACTACTGTCTCAGATTCAATTGGGGATTCTACTGTGGTGTGCCTGCTCCTTCTAAGTCTTCTACCCCTTTCTATCTCAGGGTTGAAAGGCTCTAAAGTGAGACTAAGAGATCTCCTACCTAGCATGCAAACACACCACCAGCAGGGACAACTCCTTGCAGCCACATTGCACTTGACTCAAAGAATTATTCTAACAAATTTACATCTATTTTAAGAAAACATACATTTACAACTATACTAAACAACTGCTATGGAATTTTCAAAGGAACTAGACTGAGTTTTAAAGGTTAGAGAATTGCAAACAGAGGTAGCTAATCTCCAAATGCAGTCCACTGTCCTTCTCTGCTGCTGTCTAGATCTATAAGAAAGATTCAAAATTACATCAGCAGTATCAATTATTCACAGCTACAAAGAATACTAAAAATATAAAAACTAAGGGTCTACTAATAGATCATCTCTCCCCGGCAACGGCGCCAAAAACTTGTTCGCGATTCTCAGTGTGCTTACTTTATTTGTTGGTGGTAAAAGCAATTTAAAATCAAAGTAAAACAGGGGATGGAATCAGCTGGAGAAATCCTACACACAAGATCTGAGGTTCATTTGTAGCAAGTTTTGATAAGAGTTTGTCCCACAGAAAGGTGATCTCTGACTCCAAGGAGCCATCTTTAGTAGTCCCTCGGATCTTCTGATCTGGCGGGTCCTAAAGGAAGGGAGTTTAGGGTCACTTATTCTAAGTATCCTAAGGTAGCCTAATGAATTAACTACAGAAAGGGTTGAGAAGATGGATGGAGTGTGAAAAATAAATATAAAAGGGTGAGAAGTATGCTATTGAGTCTAGATCAGAGGAGTTTTGTAACTCAGATTCAGATCTGATGTTATAGAAATCCTGTCCAATGGCTACATTATCACCAAAGAGGAGAAAGAATCCAATTCATCCCTGTGCCATGATCCAATCCCTTAAGGCTATAACCTGTCCACTTAAATGGTCACAGACTATCCCATAGGAGAACCACAATCCAGAGATGAGTCAAAACAAGTTAATCATTATAGGCACTACTTCATCCAGGCTACAAGCTCAGGAATCCATAGGGAACCTCAACCTCTAAAGCTCTATGTGTGGGGCTAAGGCTGTATAGGACCATGATAGCCCAGACACATAGAACCAGCAAGAGATTGAGTACCATCTTAGATCTAGATGTCCATTGCTTGAGTGGGACTGCAATGGTCCAGTCACAAGCCTACAATCTCCATAACCAGATCAGATCTAACATCTGATGACGGGTCTATACTAATATAGGGGAGTCTGTTTCTGCACAATCTCCTACCAAGCTACAAGCTCAGGCTCGGAGAAGAATGATACATTTTGGATCGGCGGATTGGATTCACCCTAAGGCTATAACCTGTCCACTTGAATGGTCACAGATTATCCCAGAGGCTATCCTCCTCACGGAGCCCAAAACAAAACAAGTTAATTGATGCCACCACCATGGTCACAAGGCTACCAACTCAGGCTCCCATGAGTATTTCAGATCTAGTGGGTCCTGTGGTGGGGCTAAGGTTGTATAGGACCATGATAGCCCAGACACACAGGTCACTTGGATCTAAATGGATCCTTAGAATCAATCCTCCATTGCTTTGAAATACAGCCAAAGCAATGGCGGATCACAAGGCAGCAGCCTTGCACAGAGCAGCTCACATTCACACACATCCCATAAAAGTACAAATCCTATCACAAAGCATCCATTAATCTAATCTTAATAAACATACATAGACATGGCCAGCAAGTGTTGGGCCATGGAGAGAAGAAAAAAAAAAGGAAAACTACTTACAGCTACAGAAAAATAAGACTACAATGCTAAAAACAAAACCGAGAAAAAGTTGAACTATTCTGGGCTTCCTTCTCTTTTCTAAACCTAAATCAGGCTTAGGTTTATATAGCAGTGGGTGTAGCGGCGCATTAGGGTTAGAAAACTCTAATTTTAACGATGCCACATGGCCTATTAATGATCCTTGGATGCCTCGGGGCGCATGCACGGAGATTCAAGCGTGGGAGTGTGTACCCTAATCATTGGAAATCCCCAGAAAATCCTCTACTGAAGTGATGGAAGTTGGAGTTCAGAGCTTCGTCAGGTTGCAGTCGATTCCCAGACTTATCGCATGGTAGCTCTGTTCTTCACGTGGTTGAGTTTAACATTAAAACTTCACGTCGCAGGGGTTGCGACTTCTTGATGCTTTGAGCGGCTGAGGTAGATAGTTAAGCTCTCATTTGGATTGGGCTTCAGCGGTTGGATTGATACTTGTGAATAGCGGGAAGCTGCGAGCATTCCATTTCACTTCGAGGCTAACTTTTGGCTTCAGGCTGCTTCTTCTGAACAGTGCGAGCTTCGAAGTTCACTTCTTAATGGAACTTGAGGATCCTCGTGAGGCTTTGAGGCTTTTTTCTCTTGACAGTTTGCATCTTGAGCCACGATGCTGCCGTGAAGAATCTGGCTCTCTCTCCTGCATTCGAGCAACCACGCGAGGTGAGAGGGTCTTCCGAACTCCACGACCTTTAACTCCGAACGCAAGAGCTACGCGACTCAAGGCTTCTGAAGCTTTTCTGTCACTCCACTACGCGAGAACTTGTTGTGAAGTCTTGGGACTTCGCGAGGACTGCGCAAAGTGCATTTTTTTGAATCCTCTGGAGCTTTGTCAGCTGCGCGAGGCTCACCTCAGGTCTGGATTCATTTCTCATTCTTCTGAGGGACTTCTGGTACCAAAACAGGCTTCTTAGCAGGATTTATGGCCTTATTGCACTGTTATTTATTACCTACAAAAATAGCTTAACAAACATTTATTAGATGGCTAAGGGTCTAATCAAAGGCTAAGTTAAGGGGTGAAAAGTAGTACTTTTCAGGTCTTAACACACACACACACCCATCTTAAATTCACATGCTTAACTCAAATTACAAGCACATAATTATACTCTCAACATAAGCACATACATATCACATCACTACATACATGCTTTCGAAATCAAGTGTACATGTTCAGAGTATTCCCTACCTCACACGAAATTACTCCAAGAATTCCTCAAGCAGAGCTAACCTTAACCACCCAAGGTCCGGCTCAAACCTAGGCATGGCCAAAACACATTCAACGTATCATAAAGGGTGAAAAACAAGGACTTCAGAGACCTAATCACAATTCATAAAATAAAACCCAACAAAATCCTAAATCAGCTCAAACCGATCGAATGATTTTAAATCGATCGAACGATTCTAAATCATTTGAACGATTTCCCAAATCTATCGAACGAAATAATTTCGTTCGATCGGTTTCCTCATAACTCCTTCACTACCTACATTCACCCTTTAGCAAAATCGATCGAACGATCACTACTTTCGTTCGATCGGTTTTCCTTGAAACACAGCACTACAGTCCTTTCTTCTTTGGCAAAATTGATCGAATGATCACTAATTCCGTTCAATCGATTTTGCCAATTTTAGAACAGGGTCAAGTTCTAACTTCTAGAACTCATTCATCAACATCTATACCCTTTTTTTACTCTTTTTATTCATAAATAATAGTCAGATTCACAGTATAACAACCATAAATTCACTTGAATAATCAAGCTTACCTCCATAGTCGATCGGATCTCTTGATCCCAAGCTCCCTTTCACAACAAGGGTTTCACAACTTCAAATCTCCGATCTCTTGTCGATTTAAAGTCTTCAATTCACAAATCTTTCCGATCCACCCTCAATCACACACATTTAATACACAAGCATAATCACACTCCTCTCATTCACTTCTTCTTAATTTTCTCCACAACCAACACAAATGCAAAAAAAATGAGAATTTAAGTCTCCCAAATCATTATAACCTACTCATGCCTTGGGTATAAAGCACACACATCAAGATAGATGTATATGACTCAATCCAAAATAACTCTTATACATTCACATCCTACATTTCTCAAATGACCTATCTAATCTAAGTCAACAAGTCAACTTTTTTACCTGGTCAAACATGTGAACAGTCAGGCATGCTTCCCGAGGTACACTATTCAAAGTCTAAAATTTTTGGGACGTTACAGAAAGTTAGTTATTAGTGAAAGTCGAGTACTTAAATTAATTAAATTCCTAATATAATCAGGACATCAAATTAGTTAGACTTCTAATAAGATTAGGAGACTTAATTAATTAGACCTCTAACAGGATTAAGATATTTAAATTAATTAGACTTCTAATAGGACTAGGAGACTAGATCTATTAGACTTCTAATATGATTAGAAGACCTTTTTCAGACTCCCAGTAGGATTAGGAGACCAAGTTAATTAAAGTCCCAACAGAAATAGGAAAACCAAACCAGTTAAACTAAAGGCAACCCGCAGCTGCTAGTGTTCACCAGCGGACGATTCAGTAAAGGAGTTCAACCTGCAACCCCCGCTCCCCTTAAAGCGTGATCAGTGATGTGTTACAGCATTGATAAATATCTGCAGCTAGCGATCGCATCTTCTCAGGTATTCTTCATTTAGAATTCGCCTCTTTAATTTTATCATTTAATATTTCCTAATTTATTACTCTATCATCGCCTTTGCCAGAGTCCCCTTGGACAGAATTGGGCCACTCTTTTCGGGGACCGAATGGAACCCAGAAAAAGTGTGTACCAACAATCTGGTGATCTACTAAGCAACCCTTGTGATTCTATATCAGCTTTCCCTGTGGGACAACCCTTTCTTATCAAAACTTGCTACAACAAGCCATGAATCTTGCAGGACTGTGTGTTTTTATATTGCTATTTGTGTTGATCAACACCACCTTTGATTTGTTTCTGTCACCATATTTTTACCATACATTTTTCTAATTAATAACAGCAGCAGTCTAAAATATTTCAACAAGTTTTTGATGTAATGGGGCTTTGGGTTTTAGAAGGTGTCAAAGAAAGATAGAAAAAAAGATTCAAAGTTTTTATGAGAATTTACCTCTTCTTTCTCTTATCTTTTTAGCTTCTTCTTTTTTTCTTCAGTAAGTATCCATGAGTTGGATAACTTCTTTCCATTTTTTTTTTTTTATAAATCCCATTTCTTCAATTGTAAAATAGTATTTTACGATTTTTCTTCTCTTTGATTTAAGAATCGTAATCTTCTTTTTCAAAATCGTTCTTCACAACTTTTCATTCTTTTCTCATGTTCTTCTTTTAATTTCTTCAGCTATACCCTTTTGTTGCATTCTCCTTTTATCTATTATCCTTTTACTCCGTCCACTCCCTCTTCTTCCCTTCTTTTATATTCTAAAATCTCAGAAAATATATGGGCTAAAGATTGAAAGCTTTGGGTAGTACTTATGGTTAAGGGTTTATCTGATTTTTGATATAAAGAAATTCGATTAGGCTTCTAATATGGGTTCAATGGATAAAATTTATTCTGAAATTTTGAATTTTTAGCTCTGATTTAACAAAAGATGGCCCTAGATCATGTTTAAGATTTACTAGCATAGATGCCTTACTGCTTTGATATTTCTAACAGATAGTTCTAGACAAAAAATTAGGTTATCATAGAATATTTTGATTCTAAATTCAACAGTATGAGATTTCATATCAGTGAGGAAGTTCAAGGAAAATTTTTTACTTGAATAAAAATAGTCTCTCTGAATAAAAGAAGAAATATGGCTCAAAATCTCACTGATTATAATTTTGAAACTAGAGTCTAAAATATTGCAGGCTAGATCAATCTATTGTTTCAAACATCCATTCTAATACAGTGTTCAATGAGTTAATCATGAATTATATTGTTCTATTTTTTTCTGATTATTGAATTCCTACTATAATTGATTGTAAGTTTTCAAGATTTGTAATTTTGCTATCATAATTCCT
This sequence comes from Chloranthus sessilifolius, assembly GCA_021018995.1. Classification (NCBI taxonomy): domain Eukaryota; kingdom Viridiplantae; phylum Streptophyta; class Magnoliopsida; order Chloranthales; family Chloranthaceae; genus Chloranthus; species Chloranthus sessilifolius. Next base: position 71,940,948 of record CM037592.1, on the reverse strand, counting down.
TTGTAATGATCAACTAAAATTCAAAAAAAAAAAAAAATTGTAAAAAATTTCTACAAAAACAAATTAACTAACACTAAAATTAAATGATTTAACTAAAACTAAATGATTTACTGCTATACACAGAAATTGTATATCCCCCCAAACTTAAATCGAACAATGCCCACATTGGCACAAAAACAGGGGACACTAAAAATTATTGCTATCTTTGATTGCTTACCGGATGTGAAAATTTTTTTGTAAAGAATGTTCCCCCAAACTTGAGGAAAACACAGTGATTTTACTTCTCAGTGACAAGAATAACAAAAATGTTAAAGAAGTTAGTAACAATTATACAGTTAGTAAAAAAATGAAAGTTAGTCAAAAAGAAATAAAATTTATATATTACTAAATATTTACAATGAACATGAAAAGAAAATCTAAAGAACTAAAATATTAAAAACTAATTACATAAAAGTATAAACCTAGGAAAAATCTAGACAGATGCTATTTTAGATACGGGCAGCACCGTCCGAGAGAAGAAAATGTCTTCGATAAGGATCGGACCAAAATTGTGCTGCCCTTCAAAAGATGCTTAAGCTCTCCCTTGGATGGGTGAGTCCAATAGAAGAGGAAAAAGAAAAAGATTCAAGAAGATGGAAGATGGAAGAGGAGATGATGGGAAAGGTTTCTGACATTTGGGGGATGGGGGTGGTGTGTCATCAGTGGAATTTGGTTTGGGAAGAAGAGATATAAGTTCTTCAATTAGTCGCCGTCGTTCCTCTAGGAGAGCAGAGATTTCGTTAGCCTCTCGACGGAGGAGCCTCTCGAACACCTCAGAAAGTTGTGCCTTTCTGATAACCATTGTGGTATCCAAGGTCACTATAATTTTCTGTGAGAGAATACTCAGGCTGCAAGAAATCGTAATCACTACAATTTAATGCACCATGAAATATATAGACATACATTTCTATTATATATATAATGTACATAAATTTTCTACGGATGAGTCGGTAGCTCGATGGGGCCCATGAGTTGGTCAGTTATACTCTAGGTATTTTAGTGTCATTGTGGTCGTCGTCCCTTTTTCTTATAGAGATATCACCAGTTTGAGTCTCTGTCCATTAACCTTAAAAATACGATTGTCTTTAGAATCTGGAATGGTTACAGCCCCATGAGGGAATGCTTCTACCACATTATATGGTCTGTCACAATGACTTCGTAGTTTTTCTAGGAATAGTTTCAACCTTGAATTATATAGCCAAACTTATTAGCCCGGCTCAAACCTTTTTCTTAAAATGTGTTTATCATAAAATGCATTGGTTTTGGCCTTATAGATTCGAGCATTTTGGTATGCATCATTTCGAATCTCCTCGAGTTCATTGAGTTCGAGTTTTCGTTGCTCACCAGATGCATCCAACTCAAAATGTAATGCATTGATGGCTCATAGAGCTCTATGTTCTAATCTCACAGGTAAGTGGCAACCTTTACCATACACCAATCGGAAAGGAGGCATGCCAATGAGAGTTTTATAAGCCATTCTATATGCCCACAGAGCATCATTCAATCATTTGGGCCAGTCTTTTCTATCAGGCCGAATTATTCTTTCGAGCATCTTCTTTATTTCACGATTGGAAACCTCAACCTGGCCACTAGTTTGCGGGTGGTAGGGGGTTGCGATTTTATGCGTAACACCATATTTCTTGAGCAAGCTCTCGAAATACCTGTTATAAAAATGGCTCCCTCCATCGCTTATAATAACTCGTGGGGTTCCAAATAGTGCAAATGTATTTTTCTTGATAAAAGAAACTACCACCTTATGGTCATTTGTTCGTGTAGCCGTTGCTTCTACACATTTTGATACGTAGTCAACGGCTACAAGTAGGTATATAAATCCAAACGACAGTGGAAAGGGGCCCATAAAGTCAATGCCCCATACATCAAAAGGTTCTGCGACCAAAATTAGTTGAAAGGGCATCATATTCCTTCGGGACATGGCTCCTGACTTCTGACACCGATCGCTGGCCTGACAGAAATTCTAGGCATCCTTAAATAGTGATGGCCAATAAAACCCTAATTGTAATACTTTGGCAGCCATTTTCCTACCATCGAAGTGGCCCCCACATGCATATGTATGACAAAATTGTAAGATATTGTGGGTGTCACTGTCGGGCACAAATTTCCTAATTAATTGGTCTGGGCATATTTTAAATAGGTCTGGATCCTCCCAAATATAATATTTTACGTTAGCAAAGAAAGTATATCGGTCTTGATTAGACTAGGTTAGGGGAATATTACATGTTGCCAAATAATTCACGATATTTGCATACCATGAAAATGTTGCTTGGATGGAAAAAAGTTGCTCATCCGGAAAGGTGTCATGCAGAAATTCTTTACTGATGGTATCAGGCATTTCTATCCTACACAGGTAATCAGCCACCACATTCTCAACTCCCTTATTGTCTTTGATCTCAAAGTTGAATTCCTGTAAAAGAAGGATCCACCTGATTAATCTTTACTTGAAATCCTTTTTAGATAGTAAGTATTTTAGTGTAGAATGAGAAAAGATCACAATCTTAGATCCTAACAGGTACGGTTGAAATTTATCCAACGCGAAGACTACAGCGAAAAGCTCTTTCTCAGTGGTGGTATAGTTAACCTAAGCTTCGATCAAGGTTTGACTTGCATAATAAATTACATGAGAAACCTTGTCTCTTCACTGTCATAAGACGACACCTATTGCGTAATCAAAAGTATCACACATTACTTCGAAAGGAAGTGAATAGTCAGGCGGTTGAATAATTGGGGAAGATGAGAGAAATGCCTTAAGCTTGTTAAATGCGTCAAGATAGGCATCGTCGAAGTTAAAGGGTACATCATTTGCTAATCGGCGATAGAAGTCGGCATGACCAAGAAAAGATCAAATCTGCCGTACTAAAGTTGGTGGGGATAGATTCGCTATTACATCGATCTTAGCTTTGTCAACTTCTATTTCTCTTTTAGAGATAATATGCCCAAAGACTATGCCTTCTTGAACCATGAAATGGCTCTTCCCCCAACTTAACACTAAGTTGGTTTCTTCGTATCTTTCTAAGATGAGGGCAAGATGATCAAGACAAGAATCGAAAGTTTGGCCAAACACTGAAAAGTCGTCCATGAATACTTTAAGAAACTTGTCTATCATGTCAAAAAAGATTATCATCATGCATCTTTGGAATGTTGCAGGTGCATTGCATAACCCAAATGGCATGCGGCGATAAGCAAATGTCCCAAAAGGACACGTGAAAGTAGTCTTTTTTTTATCTTCTGGGTAGACCGAAACTTGCTTGTATCCTGAATATCCGTCTAGAAAGCAAAAATATTCCTGCCTCGTAAGTTTTTCTAAGATTTGATTAATGAAAAGTAGTGGAAAATGATCTTTGCAAGTCATCGAATTAAGCTTCTAATAGTCAATGCATACACGCCATCCTGTGGTTTCGCGTAATGGCACCAACTCACCGGCTGTAGTAATCCCAGATTTCTTTGGGACTACCTGAATGGGACTCACCCACTCACTGTCAAAAATCGGATAAATAATACTTGCATCTAGTAGTTTAACAATTTCCTTTTCAACGCTTATATTTTATGAGTGTGACCAGTAACCTACTCTCTTGCTCCTTATTAAGAGCGGATGAAATAATCACTAAAGAGTTTCGTTAGGCCTAAGAAAATTGTACTTAAGGGTATCAGGAAGTAATTTTAAATCCAAGGATGGTGCTTTTTGGATAGATGGTTGTAACGGTTCATTGAAAATAATAGTTAGAGGTTCTATCCATGGTTTCCAAGTCTTGGATTGGAGTTCACAGATAGAAGTATCCATCTGATAAATCGCCTCCTTCAATTGGTGGTCCGGCTCCTCCAAGTCCGTGTACCATAATGCGGTTTGAAGCGCATCCTTTGATAAGATTAAAGGTAATGCTTCTTCTACTAATTCTTTAATTTCATCTATGTTGAAGCATTCCTCATCGTCTATTGAAGCCATTTGGTTGGCCGCAATGAAGACATTTAATTGGATTCGCATATCTCCAAAAGAAACTTGTATTACCCCAATTTTATAATTTATACACACATTAGTCGTGGCCAAGAATGGTTTACCGAGTATAATGGGAATTTGTGTTGGAGATTTTAAACATGGTTCCATGTCTAGCACCAAAAAGTCGACAAGGAAAACAAATTTATCGACTCCAACCATTACATCTTCAATAATTCCTACTGGCCTTCTTTCTGATCTATCGTCTAACTGAAGAATTACCGACGTAAGCCTTATATCTCCTAGTCCCAATTTTTCATAAACAGAGTATGGTAGCAGATTTACACTTGTGCCCATATCCAGAAGTGCTTTATTTATTTCATGATTACCTATGATACATAGAATTGTAGGCACCCCAGGATCCTTAAGCTTAAGCGAAGTTCTAGCTTGCAAAACTGAGCTTACTTGCTCCGTCAAGAAAACTATTTGCGAGATATTATTTCACCGTTTTCGTTTCTATGTACACATCTCTTTTAGGAATCGTGCATAGGCTGAGACTTGTTTAATTGCCTCTAAAAGGGGCAAATTGATCTTCACTTCTTTGAAGATCTCAGTGATTTTCTCTAATTTTTTTAGATTTTTGTCAAAAGGGGAGGGTGCACCAAAAGCATTTGAAAACGGTATTTATATTTTAAGTGAAAACGGTATCCCCGACAATGACGCCAAAAACTTGGCCGCTACTTATATGTGTATCTAATTAAGTCATAACCTATTGCAAGTGCACAATGAAAATTGTAGAGCTTGTATAGGATCGTTCTCATGAAGATAGTTTTCTCTATATTCACTTAATTTTTCTGACTAAATTGTAGAAACTAAATCATAATCCTCCTTCTTCAGATTATGGTCGTCAATCACAATCTTCAGCTATCGGATATTTATAAATTTAAACAGTACCGTTACACTATATATCAAGTTTCCTAGCATTAGTCGCAATCAATACTAAGTTCCTATCAATACAGATTTGATCTAATAAACAATCTCTTAAAACTTGGGCGTCAATCAAATTCTAGAAAACTGAGGACGAAAAGTAAAAACCGTTATACTAATCTGCAAACTTTAACCTGAGTCGTCAATTCAAATTAAAATCGGAGATGTTTACAAAGCAGAAAATTGCAATAAAATAAATATAAACTAGAAAGCAATAAAATTATATCTTTCACCCCTCAGTCGCAGTCATCAATTGCTTCTGAAAAAACTATAGATATCTACTCTAATCTTCAGGTCCCAATTGCAATCGTCAATTACTCTTGAGAAACCTTGAATATCTAATCTATAAAGCAATAAAAATCTACTCTAAATTTGATCGAAAGAAAACCCAACCTCAATCGTCAATTGATACTGAGAATTTCTTCGATGCTTATTCCTACACCAGGCTCTCTTATTTATAGATCATAAGGAGTCGGTTTACAAGTTCTAATTTTAATAAAAGAAATAACTAAAATAAAACTATCCTAATATAACTCTACTTCTAACTTGATCTTTCCTTCTTTCCTTCTTTTGATGCGCTTCTGGATTGTTTAGTAGTAGAGATTTTTTGGAGTCTGTCTTCATCAATCTTCTCAGATCCGTGATATGTCAAACTTCTAATTTAAGAGTTATTCTAATTCAGTACATGACGGTGTAGATCTTCACGTGATCATCAGTAGCAGTATCAGCAACGAGAAGCTTTTTTCTGTAAAATCGTAAACCATGAATTTCTTTCTTCCATTATAGTTTTCCTTAGAAAATCGTAAATCACGATTTTCTATTTCTCATAGCTTTCTCCTTGGATGATTCTCTAAATTATGATTGTTCACCTTCTTCTGTATTGCTTTAGCTTCTTGAAAAATCGTAAATTATGATTTTCTATTTTTCTTCTTTAGTAACAACGCTCAATCGTCTTTCACGATTTTCTAGCTTTCAGTATATAGCAAATCGTCTTTTTACGCTTAATTGTCTTTCACTACTCTTTTGAGTTTATTTTGGCGAATATTAACACTTTGGCTCTCTTTTACTGATTTTTCTTTATATCTGCACATCATTAACTTATTAATAGCAAACTAAGTCCTAGCATCACTAAGTTAAGGATAGTAAATTGATATATTATGTGACTGATCAACTGCCCATTGGAAAAATGAAATTATATAGTTGACCCGATCTTATGATTCACTTGGCCCAACGCGAATCAATGGGGGTCAAGGATATATGCCCGACCAAACCCAGTAAAGCAATCAATGGTTTTCGGCTAGGTGCCTTCAAAATTGATTTCCATTTTTAAGTCTTCACACATTGATCCTGAGGTAATTGGTATACCATTAGACGGTCAATTTTTAATCCATGTGACACATATCTCTAAAAAGTAACTGAAAATCATGTGGCATGCATCATGCTCAAACATAATTTTCGATCACTTTTTGAAATGTGCACCACCTGGAATTAAAAAGTTGATTGTCGATACACCCTTGATCTCAAGATACATTATGCGAAAGATTGGGACAACAAACGATCTCCATCGTCTGATTCACAACAGTCAGCGGTTTTTGGTTATAGTGCCCTTCAAAATTCAATGGGTGCAAATATACCGTTTCTATTCTCATTTTAACCTTTTACACAATGGATCCTTAACTCAATGGTGTACCATCAGAGGCTCAATTTTTTATCTCACATGGCACACATTCCACAAAAGTACCCAAAATTCATGTGGCACACATCATCTTTGACCGTGATTTTTAATCGCTTTTTGGGATGTGGTTTAAAAAGGAAATCATGAGAAGTTCCAAAAGTAAAATTTTCTTGAAAGCAATTTTTTCATTTTGCCTTCGTTTGTCACAAATAAAACCCAAAGGATTGATTATTTTATGGTACAGTTAAACTGCCCCAAAATCTGCAAATAGTCCTCAACCATCCAATTTGTGAAGTCGTATTGGAGTCGAATCAAATGACTGAAATTAGTTTTCATCATAATCTTCCACACGATTGATCTTGAGATTATGGGTATACCATCAAACGATCAATTTTGAATTCCATGTGACGTAGATTTAAATAAAATTTCACTGATCCGTATAAGATTTAAATTAAATTTAGAGTTTCATCATATAGTTAGAATTCTCTAATCTGTACAAGTTTTTGCCCATGGTCTGATCTTGATCTAATGAGATGTGCATAAGGTGTAACATCACTAAATTTTGAACTACATGAACTGACTAAGTGAGCGTGCTCATGGTAACACTTTGTACCCATGTGCAACCTAGAAGCAAAATTGACTATTAATGAAAAGTTTATTAATGATTTAAAGCATATCGGATTTGATTAGGCCGATTAACTTGGGCTGACCTTATGGGCTAACTGATTGGGCCGACAATTGGACCAACTTTGGGCCTTAGTTGGTGCGAAAATGTGTCTGTGGGGGCTTCACACCAAGCCTAAGCCTCTTGATATGAATTAGAACACACAAGTGATGTGTGTGCACTCTACACCGAATTAAAGACCTTTTAGTATGATATAAAACACTTTCTTATGTATATAGGTTCTACGCCGGAACAAAGCAAGATGGATAAGGTTTAAATAACCAATTGTGTGTATGTGCTTCATATGGGAAAAGTCCCTTTTTCTATAAAAGAAGCAAAGGCTTCCTTTGGAAGCTTATTACCGGTTTGCAAAGAGCTTGTGGAGTTTGGGTTCTAGAGAGAGGAAGAGAGAAAAGAAGAAGCTCAAGCCTTTTCCTCCCAACCTTCTTTAGCGTGATCACACCATACACGATAGGTAAGATGACGAGTAGTGTGTTGGAGTGTGGATTCATTGTAGATTTCATTTCGGTTCAAGCGCCCGAAAAGGATCGACAAATTTTGCTTCAAAACCCTCGCGTGGGCGTGAGCTAGTGGATCATGGAAATCGATCACATCAAGGTGCAAAGATTTCAGATTTCAGGTAAGATCTTGTGTGTTAAATCATGTGTTTGTGATGAGTAGTTGGGAAATAAATTCCCTCAAAGATTAGAAATGAATGGGTAAGTGTGTGGCATAATTTGGGTGATAAATGTCCTAAAAAGTTATAAATGTTATGGGTTTTGAGAAAAATGAAACTTAAGAAGCACAGCCCGAGGGGCTGAGAATCTATCAAAATCGATCGATCGGAATGAGAATCGATCAATCAATTTGACAAGAAACCTATATATATATATATATATATATATATATATATATATATATATATATATATATATAGAACAGAGAAGTGTGGTTTCAGAAAGGAAAAACCGATCGATCGAAATATGCCTTGCGAGGATCTGTGCTCAACTCGAGAGGCTCTCACATGGATGCGGTGCAAAATCGACAGGTTGAAAATGTGAAGTGAGATTGGTTTCTGAGAAAATCGATCGATCGATTTGTGAAACTGATCGATCGGTTTTGGAACCGATAGATCGAGTGTAAAACAACTTATACGAACAGAGAATTATATTTTTCTGAAGGAAAACGACTGATTGAAATATATTTCGATCTATCGATAATTGAAACCGATTAATCGGATTGGGATTCAATCATTCGATTTTGCCAAATTCAAACATTTGTCAGTTTTGGGGAAGAGGATTTCTGAAACCTCTTTTACTTCGTCATTCTGACACGTGAGACATGTATTGATGTATTCTAGGTCCAGACTGTAAACGTATGAGGTGAAAGTACCATTGTAGAGAAAAGACCTTCGTATGGATTGCTTGTGAGATAGAAAAAACTTCGTAACATGTGCATTTTATTATATTTAGCATAAATTTTGTAATGTGATAATAATATGTGTCTATTTTCCGATTCATCTTCATAACAGCATTAGTTTCATTCATAAGCTTTCGAATATGTGAACATCATACATATGTGCACTAAATAGTAAAGATATGTGTGTATGTGCCATGTGAGACGTGTATGTGACATTAAGAGGACGTACTTATATGTGAGACATCAAAAGTATGTGAATAAATATGTGTGTGAAACCTTTGAAAACTTTGAGTTATTATAAGTATCACAAATTTACAGTGAATAACTATATATAGATTTAGCACGTTGATTCAAAGTTTATGTGTGAATACCCAACCGACACGGCAGGATAATCGTGACCAACACGGCGGAATATTCATAAAAATTTTGCGTGACGTGTGGACCGAGAATGGTCAATGTGAGTCAAGTGACCTTGATAACGGAATTCAGGGATTTGGCATCATATAAATGGTTCATATGAACGACGATGGTGGGTATTCCACCGGGGACTCGATGCTATAAGTTTTTGAGAGACTATTTAAGTAATTGTTTTAAATTTTGTGAAATAAGAACAAGCTTTTGAAACTATGACAAGTGTGATTCTGAAACATGCATCAGTCATTGATTATGTCCATTTAAATGCTTATAAATTGTGATTTTCATCAAGTCAAAATATACTTTGAGTTATATCATGAAATATATGTATGATGTGATAATATGCATGTTATCGATGTTTCTCTACTGAGCTTAGATGTAGTTCATCTCTCGACTATACGTCACAGGTACAAGTGTGGATTAGGAGCAGACTTTGGAAAAAGGCTTAAGATCTCCCATTTAGGAAATTTTACCTTAGGTGAGGATTTGAGTTGGTTATGTTTTGGATTTGTATGGTGGATATTTGAAGTCCTTTGGATTTGGACTTGGTATGTCCGGAGATTAAATACATTATAAGATTTATTTTGTAAATATGTTTTGGAAGTCCTTATTTAGGTGATGATCGGCCATTTTTCTTTTGGCCCTTTTTATTTAGTCGTGATATATAAAAAGAAATATTTTGTTGTCATGTTTATTTTTACTTTGACTCTACTTTTGTACGTATATCAAGTAATTTTTGTGTTCGGATTGTGAAGTGTGATCCGACGGTCCGATTTTTTCTGAATTTAAAATATAAGGAAGAAATATATATATATATATATATATATATATATATATATATATATATATATATATATATATTATAAGGGTTTTTGTGAAAACGAGAAAAATGGGGCTATCACATACAGAGAGTACGAATTTCAATGGTATTAAGAATATAATAAATTTGCTCAGTTTTCTTTTGTGTTCATTATATGACGTTTCTTTTGCTTTTTTGTTTTTTATGTTTTTTGAGCAGGATTATATGTGGGGTTTTGGTAAAGCACTCGAGCGTTTTTAGAGGGGAATTGGTGTTTGAGATGGCATTACCGGCTACCCTACATTTTTATTATTTTTATTATCATCGAGGATGTCATACGGCTTGGAGATATTTACGAAAATATTCGAAGGAGATATAAGGCTAGATTCTAAGAGATATTTATGGAAGTAAAGGATGTGCTCCACGCAGCATGGGTCCAAAAATATTAAAGAAAACAGGCATAAGAAATAAATTATTATTATTTTTGTAACCTTGGTATCCTAGTCTTTTGGAGCATCTGCCTAATCCTAAGGGTACATAAGATATAAATCCTTAGGATGGCCTTAAGGAGAGAGAGGATTCGAACTCAGGTCTCCTACTTTTGGATGCAGGTACCTGACCAGCTCACCTAACCCCGACCCTTGAGGTTGTGAGAAAGAAATTCTTAAACATGTGAAGAGCAGGATATTAGGCGCATTTAGGAATAGATAAGGATGGGGTGGGGGTATTTTGCTCCTAAAGTGTGTAAACATAAATTTACCCAAATCATTCATAGTTTTATAACGGTAGTAACATTAGGTGGTTTTACTGCCATACCCTTCGGTTGAAAATAATCGAAGGCTGTCATCAAATTCAAGGGTTGACTCTGACAAATTAGGTGATAGAGATCATATTTAGTGCCAATTTTTTGCCTCAAAGATCTTTACATCATGATCTTCTAATCATACGACATAGATGACGTTTTAGGTGACACAAAACCCAAAAACCGTGAAATCTTTCTTTTTAAATATGTGCCACGATACAAATCTCTCTGTAAATTGTAAATCTGTAGTTGAAAATAGGGTACCTCTAAACACGCCCACACGTTCTCCGAAAGCACCCACGTCTCAGACCCTCTTGACAACCACTAACTCCTTTGAATCAGATGATGAGATCATTTTTCACCCCAATCTTTCACACAATAGATCTTAAAATCATGGCGCACCTATCCACATGTCACAAATCTCAAAAAAATGGTCCTAAAATCACATTGCATAATACGTATCATATGATTCAAGGGTCATTTTTGAGGGATCTCTAACACATGGATGAAAAAATTGACCGTCTGATAGATATATCATGATCTCAATATCGAGAAGATCAGGATAAAAAAAGATCTCAATATCGGGAATATCGGGAAGATCGGGGTGAAAAATAATCTAAAGAGTAGGTATTAAGTGCACGGCCTAATCACAGATGGTGGTGAATGGTCAAACCTCGACAATAGGTATCCACGATACCAAATTTGTGACACAACCCATTTGACCTTTTCAGCACAGCCATCCAACTTGTATGAATTCTTATATATATAAACATAGAGCAACAACCACGGCTTCACGGCTTTAAACATCAGCCGTATTCCATATATATTGGCAGATATGTTTTTGCATTAGCCCCGACCCGCTACAATGTGACACTCGATCCAATCGAGGGCCAAATAACGAGTCATATTGGCAGCCGACCAAAATAGGTGGGATAATAGGGTAATGACGATGATTAATATGATAGTGACGATGACTGATAATATTAGATCTATTTGCCCATATCAATAGATACATATAGGACAATAGGGTCAAATGAGGTCACAGATGGGGTCATATTGGACGACATGCATTTGACATGAATCAAAACATATATTATGACACCAAAGTAATAAGGAATTAATTTTTTGCTCCATTAAGCATTTTTTGAGTATTAGTTAGGACCTTCACACCATAATTTCAAAAAACCCCTTGAAGCAATTTTTTTTAATATTTTAAATTTTATATATATATAGGGTGTTTGGTTAGGTCCTCCAATTGAGGACGGCGACCGGCGTCCAAGATATATGTGAAGCTCCATGTGGCATTCGAAATATATTTTAGGTGCCACGTAGAGTACGGACGCCATAAAAATAAGTTGTTTCAGCGGCAGCCAAAAACTACTGCTACTAATAAAGAAGTTTTTTTATTAATAACAAGAGTTTTTTGCTATCAAAAACTGTCGCTAATAGTCTTATTTTATGTAGTGGGGTGTGTTTTTTAGATCAATTTTTTTTTTAATGTTTCTAAAATAAAGCACGACTAAAATTTGGACTAGTTTCAATCGTCCAAATTTTATTGCTAAAGAAATATATGGTAAATATGACTTTTGAAAAAAAATAAAAAAATTCAAAGATGACCTAAGCAATGCACCTGAGCTCAGTACAAAAAATGTGTTTATTGGAGACGGCTTTTGGCCATCTCCAAAAGTGTCTAAGCCGTCTCCAATGGTATTGGAGACGGCTTCCATGTAGTCTCAAATAGTCCAGTCTCCACCGTCTTTGGAGACCAAATGGAGGCCATCCCTAATAGTCAAGGTTATTGGAGACGGCTTATGGCCGTCTCCAAAGATATGTTAGAGACGTCTCTAATAAGTCATCTAGCCGTTTCCAATATTTATTGGAGACGGCTTTAAGCCATCTCCAATAAGTGACCTCCTGTTATTGGAGACGGCTTTTAGCCGTCTCCAATATATATACATATTTTAAATATATTTTTAAAAATATATATACTTGGCAGTGATTTTTTTATGAAAATTTTTTGGCAGTGGCTTTTTTATGAAATTTAAAAAAAATAATAATAATTAGCGTCGACAATTTTTATGCAATTTTTTTTTTTAATTACTATTTTTTTTTAATGCTTTTTTTTAATGCATTTTTTTAATACTTTTTTTAATGCAATTTTTTTTTTTTTTTTTTTTTGTGCAAGTTTGTGCAAGGTATTGGTATCAAGCATACATATCGAAAAACCAAGATTTTAGCCACGGCCATAACCACTACCACTTAAAAGGCAAAGCACTTTCAAGTTTTAAGAGATTTATAAAGTCTTCTGTCACAAAAGATAACACTCTTAAGAATTACAATGTGAAAACTATAAAGCATACATCTAAAACACATAATATATACAATATATCTAAGAGACTATCCAATGCTAAGAAATGAGATACATGAGACCCAAATTCTCCTATTGAACCTTCCTCCACCGTAATTAGGATCTCATTGACGCCATTGGATTTAAGATTGTTTGCATCTTCAATACATGTCTAGGTACCCAAATCCGAGAATAGCAACTCTATTGCCTTCCATCAAAATTCTTCCCTTTCCAATCTGTTAAAACAACAAACCATTTGACAAATCAATTGTTTTATTTTGTCATTATTACAATATTTTTTGAAAGAATTTGTTTGAAAGATTGAGATAATAACCTCAAGAGGGGTGCCTTTGCCGTTAGGAGGCAGAATTGCACCAACTCCATTGCCCCTTGGAAACCTGAAGCAGCTTGATCTGTCATCAATGGTTGCTGCAGTAGCAACCATGTTCATAAGCTCAGCTTCATTGGGGCCATTACAATCATGTTCGGTAGGCATGCCATATACATGATATCAAATGCTACCAAAGACAGCCTTAACAACAAGTGCCACTGAAACACCTTATTTTTGTAGTGCATGTGATGCAAAGACCACATCTAAGGATCTTTGGGGTCGACGAGTGCATTGAAAAAAATCTCCATAGTGTGATTTAAACCGTCAATTGACTTCAGAACAACCGCCATCAAATCTTCACATTAGTACTCTAAATCATGTGGCACACTCGATCAAAAATAGTACCATCACCTATCCAAAATCAGTGACCCATTCACAATCTAGAATGTGAATAGGTCACTCACCCTATACAAAATAAATAATTAAATCTATAAATCAAATCCCAATGATATTCTATTGATCTTGACATGGGGCGTGTATAGCTTTCATACTCTATGGTAAGATTTGGCCGGATTGATAAGCCTGGAGGAAGTTGATTATTGAAATGAGGGTTGCATCCAAAATCCCTAAAATACACCAAATTTAATTAAAAACCTCAGCTCAACTGATTTTTAACAAAAATTTATATAATATATTGACTCATTTACATGATCTTATCTTTTATATTTGCAGAAATAGACATGAGCATCAACAATCTAGAGACATTCAAAATCAAGCTGCAAAGAAAAAGTAGAATACTTACAATTTTGTTAATTGTGGAAGAAGAGCAAAGGATTCAAGAATGGACCTCATAAGATCATTACGTCTCACATTCCTGCAAGTTGAAGAGCTACAAGATTTAATCCGTAAAGAAATAAAGAAGATTACTTCAGCCACTTTCATGAAAAAAAAAAAAAAAAACGTGAATCAAACAACTAATTATCTGTAATGGAAAAGACTGAAATGTGTGCTCGTCTTCTTTGATTCCTTGGCTATGCTTTAGTTTGATATGTACCTTTTGTATGGTAATCCATTCATATACAGAGGATCTAGTAGTAGCCGATGGCCCTAAAATTGGTCAACTATGATATTGGACTTTAAGAAGGTTGGTTATTAGCAAAAGATAAAATCCACTTAGATTTTGCCTGATGAGCATTCCAAATTAATAGTCTACAATGCAAAAGAAATAGGAATTATTTGTGAGTGGCGAAGCTAACCCCCAACAGAAGTGATAAGGCTATGATGATGATGAAGCTTTATTTTCAATGATCCTCATCCTTTATATAAAGAGTGGAGCAACCTTATGAGATTCTCTTTGCCAATGACATTTCTATGATTTGTATGTCAAATAGATAATTGTTTTACATTAAGAGAGCCAAATTACCTCATTTGCAGAACCAATCATCTGGATAAGACGGTCAAAAACACTAGTTCTTTCAGCTTCGAATGATTTCCAGTGAAGAAGACATCTCTAAATGGTGAACGCCGCAACTCGCTCTAGTGGATTGCTGTCAGCAAGGGATAATAAGCTGAGATTCGTGAATTACCCAATGATATTTGCTAAACTACAAGAGAATGACAATGTTTTAACAGACCTATAACTGTGGCAGCGGCTGTAACTTTGGCTTCTGCTTCAGGCACGACGAGGAAATGGTGATATCGAAACAACCTTAAAAGAACAAGGATATTTATTATTACTAAGTGTGGTGCTTGAATGAATGAAATACAATGAAAAGCACAAAACCAACTGTAGTTTGCCCAGCCATGCGATTTCCAATCAAGTAAAGAAGCAAAATTCCCATATGAACTTGCAACCTTGAGGTGCACCCTACCCAATCAAGTAAAGAAGCATAATTCTCATATGAACTTACAACCTTGAGGTGCACCCTACCGTCTAATGAGGATGTCTTGGAGTAGGGGTGACAGGTGGCAGGAAAATATATGTACAGAAGTAATTGATTCACAGTAACCAGTAGTATTTCTGAAAATTTTCTGATGTTTTATCATCCAATGGAGATATTTGGTCAATATCATGAGATGAAGGGAATTACAAAGAGAAACACATCAGTACACTTTGCGTTTGGTAAAAGCGCATGCAAACACACACACACACAAAAAAAAACACCCAAATATATTGCTAGTTTCAAGACAATGACAAAGATCTAATGCTGAGAAATTAACAATGTTCATAAAATAGATCTGTCACTTGTTAATACCTGCTGCATTGTGACTGAAACTTGATATTCAAATCATTGTATGTGAAAAATGAAATGCGCAAATGGCACGAACCAATGTGCTCCGGAAGTAAGTACCTGAAATTTTGAATTACAGCATCTCAAATAAAATTGTATCAAAATTATCAATACTTAGAAGTTCCATAAATTATGGTCAATTGCATACCTGGGAATACTTCTTCCATCCAATCTTGAAGCTCAATTAATGCGCAAAAAAAAATATCTTTTCCCTATGAGAAAAAAGGCGATTACGAAGGAGTTGGTATTAGATGGGTGGACTATACAACACCTGTGGTGCACCGGTCATAATTCTATACATGTGAAACACTCCAACAATTCTATACATGGCCAGATTTTGGATTGGATTGAGCTCAAAACTTGTGCCAATGTAAAGTAGTCTAATCGAGAGCAAACAAGAGCCTTCATATAGCAGTAAAAAAGTAAGGGCAACACTCCAAAAGTGCTCTCTAATCAGATGATTAGAAAACTCCATAATAACAAATTTTGGGATGAATCTCGTCTACATGATGTATTACACCTGGACATCTTAATTTATGACAAGGATTGCCACATTGTACAGAAATAGATGACCCGTGCACAAGAAGTGTCACATAGGCTCTTGCACCCAATACCAACACAATATAAAGATCATGCATAATCATTAGGAAGACAAATTTTAGACCTGAAAACCTGCAGCTTTCTCAAAGGTCGCAATTTTGTGGACAAAATCAAAGGCTGAGAACACCTAAAAATAAGTTTAAATTAGCCCATAGAAACTTTCGTGCCAAAAAATAAAACCATTAGCAACCACTCCATACTGATAAACCAGTTTCCAAGAGAAAACACAATGCATAGAGCAATATACTTAGATATGAAATGGGATGCATAAGATTTTATTTACACTATCTCTAAATAAACAGATAAAATGAGAATTCAAATCACCATACAAAGTGATTAACTTCAAAAAAAAAAAAATACAAAAAAAAAATACAAAAAATATGCTTCAGATGTAGTCTCCAAACTGAATTAAAGTGATCAGTATTCTGCATATGTCTGGGTCTCTAATATAGGGTATGCATACAATGCCATAGGATTAAAAGAAATGAACTAATGGGTAGATAACATAGGGGCAATGATTGATACTGTAAATTCTCTTTAAAGTATTGGATTCTATCACAAAAATCTCTTCTAAGCCTTAACTCTTTGTATTGGTGATGCCATATTAGTTATATGAATCTAACATAAATCATTTGTTTTACATAATGAAAAGCTGATTCCAATGTATTGCAAAATAGGATAAAAAATCTACTGATACACATTTAATTAAATCATATAGTTGGTATTTTCTGTTCAGGGTTTCAGTCCTTATTTATAATGATGATTAGGATTAAATTACATTATATCACATATAGTATACACATCATATAATTTATATAAATTTTATATGATATATATGTTAGATAAATATATGATCAACTACATAATATTATATATTCCTGCTACTTCAGGGTGATCAAGCATTAAAATCTAGCTAATTGAACATTGAACATTTGTACTACTGCTGTCAACAGAAATCACAAGATGAAATATCAAACTGAATTTGTTTAAATTCAGTCAGATTTCCATTGGAATTGCAGCTCAGAGAGGAAAGCAAATTTTGTAGTTACAGCTTTAGACAACAAGTGAAGTTTGATGATAAAAGGACTCCATTCCACTAACCACTTGATCAGTAGACCTGCTTTGCCGAGTAGGATTGAAACCATAGGAAGTTCTTGACAGAAACCAACCGGGAAATTTGATTTTGTTAACTTTTTATTTTTATTTTAAAATTCTGTTACTTTTAGAGATGTCTTTTATTTTTTTTCCCCATTATTACACGCCAAAATCCCAATTTTGCATAAAATTTATTCATGAAAGCAATTCTAGACACCCTAAACTAGGGATACTTTGTAAGCTAATGGGGCCAAGTAACCCTGATCACAAGCCAGTTTCTCTATTTTTCCTTCTTGATATTTCTATAGCCTTGGCAATACATTTTACTAGAAAATATATGATGTCTTCCCAGGAAGGGAATATCATGTTCTCACGACCCAACAACACTATTTAACTTAGCAAAACTAAGTGCTTATTGTTAGAAAGTTGTTATCAGATTCTAAGATTAAACAAATCTTGGAGGTCTGCTGCAACTTCAACGATTCATATTTGACTCACATTCAAACATTATTTGAAAATCTCCATCAGTGTGGAGATCAAAAACACTGGACACCCTTTTTATGTATGCCACATCCTTGTAAATCAATGTCATCCTTGAGGCTCAAGGTCGGGTGACCAGATAATCAAGTAGAGAGAGAATTTGTTACCATCTAGCCGCTCAACTTCATGATTTCTTTCCATTGCACAGATCCCATCGTTTTAATCAAAGCTTCCCACTTTATGATATTATCCCTTGCATACTTAATGACTATACGTGTTGGCCTTCAAACACCAGAGAAAAATGAGATCGTTCCTTTGAATCCATATAGCCCAAAAACACCACCATTTCTGTCACACTCCAAAAATGCTTCTCTGTGCCCACAAAATCTACACCATAACATACCGCAATGTTATCCGCACAAGTCTTTGGAAATCGCCATTTGATAAAAAGAAAACTCAGCGAAGTCTTGGTCTGTTTCCCCAGGCATTTGTTGTGTGATGGCTGCTTTCCCCCTAGTAAACAAGGTCACCTGCCAACCATAGATTTATCCATCCATTTTTTTAGTACTACCAAAATACCCCAACCATCTTATAAATAAATAATCAGAATCTTGTGATTAAGTTCACGAAGAAAATAGCTGGTATATAACGGCACCAAACAGACCCAGTATAAAAGGGTTAATACTGCCCAGTATTAACCCTTTTAGGGGCTACATCAGTTATACCGGATGATATCTCTGGTATGTTATTGGGACCAGAGATATTAATATTGGAATCCTACCAATTCTCTGTTTTTTGGAATATTAATATTCTAATCAGCTCTAAGATCAAAGGTTAAAAGCTTTGTAAGTTGTAACACTGACACAAGGTCTATTAGTGAATGAGCCTCATCTTTCGTTTTAAAACCGAGATTGAAGATGTTGAAGATCACACAAAACCCAATTTGCATGTCTTATTGGTAGCAAATAAAAAAAGCAGCAGCACCTTCTTCATCAACCGACATGTAATATTCATACCAACTCTCTGAGAAACTCAAATTTTTCTAAGGGATAACGAAAGTCTTTCCTCCTACAATCATCTTTGTAAACATCTACTGAGCAATTTTTGTCAACCTTTTGTTTGAACGGAAAACAATTGACATGTGGTCGTCATACCATTACCAGAAACTCATATTATATAATGTAAAGTGATCATATTCGTCACCCTCTATCGAGCAATTCATCTAGAAGTTTCATTTGAAGAAAATCAACACCAATGACTTAACTTCATCCCCATAATTCGATAAAGCGTGAGAACTGAATAAAGAAGTACAAACTGATCCAAGATGTGTATATATACACACTGGTACAAGCATTCAATCAATAAAAGTCATACTGCAGCAGCCCGTGCATACCTAGACCATCAGCATGGCCCACTGCTGTCATACCAGCCATTACCTTACAACTTTCCATACCAAAATTTTAAGCTTTGGTTCATGTACAATTGTAAATTATTCAAAGAAACTTCATTGACATGATAACACTGAATATTCAACCACATTAACATCTTCCGAACTTAATATAAGATTATTCTATATCGACAATTTTAAACATTCTCAAATTTCTGTAAAGATTATCCATCACCCCATTATATGTCAAGGTAATCAGGTTAAAAGCATTGCTAATTGCTTATTTTCAGCTTATAATACAACATTTCTAACCATCCATTGATGAAGTTTTTACTAATGGAAGGTTGACAAAAATGCAACCTCAAAGTCACAGGTTCAAGCCTAGCTTACCTATCAAAAAATAGTTTTTACCAATGGTCTTAAACAATCTTGAACATCCATGAAGCTTTTCAGCGTATCCAAAAGAATAAACTTATGATTTTGAAGTAAGGATGTTCAAGTAAACAATAGACAAATGACACTTTATGTCTGATGGACAAGATTCAAATGGCTATTTAATTAGAAGCATGGGCAGCAACCATTACGATCTATTAGTCACACTTGAAAAAAAGAATATTACTTATGAAGATAACAATTATGATATGTTTACTTTTATTAGCAATTAAAAGACAAACAAAAAACACAGATGAAAAAAAGAAGGAACCCTTACTGACCTCCAGGTTACCAGATATTGGGGAAGCATGAAAGTGGCTATGGAGCCATTTTCGAGTCCTCATGTGCTGCAGTCGGATAATAGTTCCACTTTTAATGGTATCGCCTGGTTGGGCTGATGAATCCAATTGAGGCCTCACAATCTACATGAGTCCATGTAAACCAAAAATTAAAAATGAAATCATTCAAAACCAAACATAGATCAGAAAAAAACCCCAATTAAAAAATGTACCAAATAAAGCTATCAAAAAGAAAATGCAAATATACATGTGCCAATAAAAGAACAGTCAGTAATGACACTACATATTCAATGATTCAACTTCATGCCACACCAGTACTCATGCTTTGAGTATATCAATAATGACTAAAAGTACCTTGTAAAACTTAAAAAAAAGGATGAGGCAAAAAAAAAGTGAGAGCCTGCAATGAAAACCAGGTGCGACTTCACTATGTTAAGGAAAAATACGTAGTTTAAGAATCAAAATGAGGTTATTCAGATCAAGTAAGTATATTAAAGGATCAAAAGTTGTTCAAAGGACAAAACATGGGATATGTAGAATGTGAACATACAGGATAGGTGTGAAAACCAACCAAGTAATAAATCATTACCCGAACTGAAAAGCTTACATTATATGTTTTGATTTGGATAGACTTCCTTCAAACAGATAAAACAGAAAAGGTAATTGTTTGCACCTCAGTTAGAAAGAATAGTTTCTGAAAATAAAATACTCAATAAAAAAATTGAAGCAAGGCAAAGGTGACATTTGATTGTACATGATCATCCAGCAGTCTCAGGCAGGGCAGTAGGTTTATCTTAAACAAATCTAATAATTTCCTAAACCGAGAGTCACATTTCTTCACATCTGATCATAGTGGGTACAGCGTATAGGTTTGTATCCATATTCATCACCCAATGCCATTTGGTCACTGGACACTCTGCACATGGACTGTCGAGCATAGCAACCAACTTCAGATTCGGTATTAATTCAGTAGGGGGTCAGTTCAATTTAATTTGGACATATTCAGGCAAATTCAGGGATTATACAAAAATATTAAAAAAATAAAAAATATCGTAACCCATTTAAAGTTTAAAATGATGTTTTTAAGCAATAAAATAGGTGTATTACATAATCCATATACATCACAAGTTCACAATCATAAAAAAAGTAAAATAATACAAAGCATGATTAAAGCATCACAATCATAAAAATATTGAAAAAAAAGGTGAATCACCAAATCAACAAATCAGTCGTTTATTCAGCAAAAAGATCGTCAGACTACTATTCGGAGATTTTTTCTGAAAATTTGATTAATTCAGAGAATTTGGTAACAGAACTATCAAGGCTAAGTTTGACACATGCCATTCTTCCACTGTGCTAAGCTCTTTGGGCGACTTATATATGTATAAGCATATGTCTGCTAGTATATTGATTGTTGGATGTAGGCATCCACCACATTACTATGATGATAACAAGATCATATGCCAAAACATATCACACTTTTATTACCATCGTAAATTTCTACATTTTGTTATTTTTTAGATATATTAGGTTTTTTGTATAGACAGTCTGAATTTTATTCTCTTGACGAGTAATACTCACCAACATTCATCGACTCCGACACCCGAGTTAATGTCCATGTAGCACTTGGGGTAAATATAAACAAAATAGTAAGCATTCTTGCTCATTTTGCTGCCATAACTCCCTTGTTCTAGTTTCTAGGATGATTTTTCACAGAATTAGTTTGTAAATATGATTCTCCCATAGGTGTAAAGTGTAAACTGCAAACCCTTCTAACGAAGGTAATTTTCCCATACAATTAAATTACTCATTCCTTATTCAATTAAAAAATTGGATATTTTCTTAAACTTCGCCATAAAATTCGCCATGGCGAGCCTATAGTGTATGACGACCTAATTCACCATAAAATTCACATAGCTAGCAATTATGCAAATAAAGATGCCAATGGAGGCTATTTTATTAAAGTGCTTTTAAGGCATTCTATAATTTTTGAAGGGCAACTTTATTACTAAAGGTTTGGGCCCTCTCTATCTCTCACCAAGACAGCAATAATTGGCAAGGCAACAATCAACAATATTTTTTTTCTTAATTTTCCCCACTTTCTCTCCAATCTCTTATCCCTCTTGATTCCTTTTTCTTTTTTTTTGCACTTAGGACAAAATGTCTAAGGCTGTTGGTGTTTAACAGTTTAAATATTGAGTTATTTTTTTAATAACAAGTTATTTTTCTTACTAGCATTAAATTTCTAAGTTGAATATGATTGTGATGTTGATTTTGAATTTTTTAGTAGTTACAGTCTATGACCATAGAGTTTTATTTCTTTCTAGAAATGCTTAACTTTTTTTATAACAACTGTAAATTTCAAATATATAGTTGATTGGTTTTGGAGCCAGTTTGGACCAAAAATAATAATCTAATTATGTTAGATTCTCCCCCTAAGTTAAAAATACTTAAAATAATCACTAGCATGGCTATCTTATGTCAACTATCATGAACAATTTTCCCTACACATTGATCATAGTCGTTTCAAGTTTCAAGCCCTACTTGAAATGACTGTGCTCGTGATTTGGAATGTTTATGGGTTGTCATCTGATCTGTTTTTGGCGTTTCGACGGTCGTGAAAGTAGGAAGAGTACTTAATTTGCTAATCACATTTCAGGCTTCAAAGTAAAATTGAAATTGCAGGCAGGTTTTGTATAGGTAAAGTGCAAGATGATGATGTGGTGTGACGTGACTGGCTACCCCAACCTGTATTGCATGAGCCTCAATGCACATGCAGCTAATTGTGTCGTGCCACATCACCTGCAAGCACTTTACCTACCAAACCTGACCTGTATTGCGTGAGCCTCAATGCACATGCAGCTAGTTACGTCACGCCACATCAGCTGCAGGCACTTTTCTTACCAAACCTGCTTGCCATATAACACTATCTACTTCCATATCTATGTAATCAACCTCTGTAATACATGCAAATTGGGTTTTGTGTGATCTTCAACATCTTCAATCTCGGTTTTAAAATGAAAGATGAGGCTCATTCACTAGTAGACCTTGTGTCAGTGTTACAACTTACAAAGCTTTTAACCTCTGATCTTAAAGCTAATTAGAATATTAATATTCTGAAAAATAGAGAATTGGTAGGATTCCAATATTAATATTCTGAAAAACAGAGAATTGTTACCTCAGCTCCCAATAAGTATGGTTGCACAGCAGAGTTTCCAGAATGATAGATTTGCCATCCAACATGGGGAACCTTTTTGAATTGCTCCTTTATCACGCAATGACCAAATGTTGTTTGATCTATCATATCTATGTAATGGCATGTGGCTTAATCATGCATACACCAACCACCGTTTCTAAGCCAAAACATTAATACATCAATTACTACATGAAAAAGGGAAAGATATGCACCTATATTTCAAGGAAATAAAATAAGCGTGCTTAAGCTCCCTACATGAACTCCAACTGGCCTGAATTCACCAGCTTCCTTACTTCTTCTTGAATATATTCACCTTGCTCTGCCCACCATCTCTGGAAAAAAGCCTATGTGCACATAAAAGTTAAAAACTATCTTCTGTTCCTCTCCAAAATCAGAAAAAAGCTTATTCATACATATATATATATAATATATATATATATATATATATATATAATTAAAGTACCTGAAGTTCCAGACTTAGCTATGGTTCCTAAGTTCTTGATCAGATCCTCCTTTGTCATTCCTATACCTCGATCACGAATCGATAAAATTTTCTTCTCCTTGTCTAATTTCATCTGCATTGTATGGCAGAGTTAACAAAAATTAAAGCTAAATTCTCAAAAAACTTAGAAAAAATTCCTTTTTACAAAATACGCTTCAAACAGATCCCCTTTTTTGTAATACTAAAATCGTTACTAACCATTATCTTAAGCTTTGTATTATCTCCTTCACCCAAAACCTCCTTATCGGTGAGCGCAAGGAACCTGATCTTATCCGATGCTTAACAAAAGAAGACAAATATATAATCAAGTTTTAAAAATAAAAAATAAAACCAAAGCCATTAAAATTCAAGTAAAAATGTATAGGCTTTAAGATCTGCTCACATCAGAAGCATTAGAGATCAGTTCTCTCAAGAAAATGTCTTTCTTGCTGTAAAGGGAGTTGATGATTATATCCATAAGCCTTGACACCTCCGCCTGAAATTCAAATTTCTCAGCACTAGGGCGGAGAGATTTTCATGACATCAATTCTGCCTCACTAAAAAAAATAAAATTAAGCTAAGAACTAAGTAGATCTAAAGGTGGAAAGTCGATCGATCGATCAATTGATCAATCAATCAATAGAAGAACAATCAAACCTCTTAACAACATCTGAATCAGTGGATAATCCATCAGGAATAGCTTCGATCTTCTCTTCAACCTTCGGTGGATCAACCAGATCTTTCAAATCGCCATTTCTATCAGCATTTGCATGTAATTTAGGACCTAATCATACAATAAATCAAGATCCGTAAAGAAAACTAAAACACAATATCGGATCTAAAACAATACAAAACTCAAGTTTTAAAGCCCTAAAACATACGATCTTGAAGCTTGAAAGAAGCATTAATGGAAAATTAAACCCCAAACCCTAAATTACCTTGATCGGGAAAGAGAGAAATGAACAACAAGAGAAGCAAAGCGGCCGAAGACGTCAACATCCTCATCTTCCACTCCAATTAGCTTTTTCCCTCTCGGAGATAAGAGCGAACGAGAGATCAAAGAGAACGAAGAGACTGGAGAGAACGAAGGAGAAAGGGTTTCACTTGGGTTTTCCTCTCAGAGATTAGAGCGAACGAGACTGAGTTTTCGCCTCGTGACGAGTTGCAGAAGCGAAGAAAATTTGTTAGTGTTGCCTATTTATAAGGCCTGAGTTAGGTTATTTGCAGCCCCAAAAAGAATATAACGACTTGTATTTCACTATACACTAAAGACCAAACTAGATATTTTAGAGATGGCTCTCGGGTTGAAGCGGTCTCTATTGGTGTTATTGTGACATTTTGAGACCGTTTTTCAAGTAGTCTCTAAAGGTTCCACCTGTCTATACATGAAGTAAACCTTACCGATATCAACTCTATATGTTATTTTATCTAGGGAGATGACTATAGTTGTCTCTAATAAAAGGATTCGAGACTGCCTTTAAAATGATTGTCTCTAATAAATGGTTATTGGAGACGGCTTCGAAAAGCCATCTCCAATACCGGTCTCCAAAAGTCCATTTTTTTGTAGTGGCTCCATGTGGCATCAAAATAGTGTTACGAGTGTCACAGAGCTTCATGTAGGATCTTGGAGGATGCTCACCGACCTCCATTGGAGGACGGAACCATTTTTCCATATATATATATATATATATATATATATTAAAATAAAAGATGGTACACTTGTATAGGCTGGTTTGGTTGATATGTATATGCTAAAACCTATATCTCAGCCTGGGACCCGGCTGATAATACCGATATGTACTAGTTTTAAAATCCTTGGCTATAAGTGAAAAAACCAAAAAAAAAAAAAAAAAACTAACCTACAAATGGGAGCACAATAGAGAAAGCGATGCATTCCAATGGACTGCACTGACCGTGCACTAGAATTCTAGAACACGTTATATAATACAGCAGGTTTAAACCTACCATATTTTGCACAATATTATATGATGTGACTAAAAAAAAGCAATAAACAAATAAAGTACATGGGACTGAGAAGCGTAAATTAAAATGGATGTGTGGATGAATAGAAATAGATAAAATTTGAACGAGTAGATAAACAGAACATGTAAAAGAAAAAATTACGGAGTATCATTTAAGACGCTACAAACACAAGGAAGTACGGCAAGAGAAAAGTCAATGAAGACCTGGAGAGAAGCAGTGAGAAGGGACATTAAGGATTGCGAAGTTACTGAGAGATTAGCGCTAATCAGAAACGATTGGAGAAATAGGACTTACAACACCTTCTCCAAATAGATGGGGTAAGGCTGTGATGCTGATAAGATATATATATATAGGAAAAGGATTTTGTGCGTCCTCCAAGATCCTACATGGAGCTCCATGTGGCACTCGTAACACTATTTTGATGCCACATGGAGCACAAGTGCATTGCTTAGAGATCATCTTTGGAAAAAAAAATTGAACTCATCTTTATCATGTATTTCTTTAATAATAAAATTTGGACTATTGAAACTAGTCCAAGTTTGACTTGTGCTTAAAATTTGTTTTTTTGAAACTATTTTTTTTTTTAAATTAATTTAAACAACGCATCACCCACACTCCATGTGACACCCAAAATGTATTTTGAATATCACGTGGAGCTCCACGTGTATCTTGGAAGACGGTAGTTGTCCTCCGTTGGAAGACCTAACCGGCTCCCATATATATATATATATATATATATATATATATATATATATATATATATATATATATATATATATATATATGATAAAAGACGGATATTATAGGATATTTGGATAGAGAAATGCAAGAATGCACTCTGTTAGGTTTACGAAACATATTGTCGTGTGCATCATTGTGCTTCAAAAATCTAAGATTGGAGAGGACTTTAATGGACACATAGGAAGGACGAGAAATGAATATAAAAGGATATGACTTTGGCGAATGAAATGGGATGAGGGAGTATCTTATAACTTTCAAGAGTGGAACAAATAGAACCCAAATAAATTATTTTTTATTAAAGCGACGAGAGTGGGCAAACTGCAAGGATTGCAAGGTTATCCAAGGAGAGAGCCTTCTGACACAAAATAGATTAATAATTTTGGACGTTCTGATCAAGAGCCAAGTGAAGGAAAAAGATGACAAAGGATCCCCTAAAATAAGATGGTATGAATTAAATGGAGAGAAAATGATAACCTTTAAAGGAAAAATAAGTGACCCAAAAGTGTAGTGCCAAGAAAGTGATCCAAATGAGATATAAGGAAAAATAGCACTATGCCTTCAACGAGTTGCTAAGGAGGTGCGAGGAGAATCTAAGAAAAGAAAAGGTATACAAAAAGAAATTTTGTGGTGAAACACTAACATTCAAAAGACAATTGCTTTGAAGAAGAAGCTTTTTAAGAATGGCAAAGAATAAGAACGAAAGATGATCTTAAAAGATATAAGCTTGCCAAAAGAGAAGCAAGAAAAGTCGTGAGTAAAGTTAAGTATAAAGCGTATGATAGTTTATATACTAAGATGAGAGCAAAAGGAGAGAAAAACTCTATAATCTTACCAAGATTAGAAAAAAGAAAACTAGAGATCTCAATCAACTATGGGGCATTACGGATGAATATCAAAGAGTCTTGGTGATAGAGGATGAGATAAAAGATAGATATCAAATATACTTTAAAGATCTATTAAACATAGAATATGCAAAAGAAGTGAATGATCAACGAAATATCAAAATCTAAAGTAAAAGTAACCTTAGCAAAAATGAAGAAAAAGAAGACATTGGGACCAGATGGGATACCTATAGGAGTATGGATTGTGTTTGGAGAATGGACTGAATTGATTAATTAGATTATTCAATAAAACATTATAAACAAAGAAAATACCTGAGGAATGGAGGAAGAGCATTGTGGTCCCTTTCTATAAGAACAAATGAGACACCCAAGATTATGCCAACTATCGAGGCATTAAGCTAATGAGCAGACTATAAAACTTTGGGAGAAAATAGTTGAATAATGATTGTGGAAAGAATTAAATGTATCAGAGAACCAATTTGGATTTATGTTGGGAAGATCAATGACGGAAGCTATTTTCTTATTGAGACAACTTGAGAAGTTTAGAGAGAGAAATCAAACCCTACATATGGCCTTTATTGATTTAGAGAAGGCTTATGAGAGAGTGTCAAGACAAATAATATGATGGACACTGAGAAAGAAATACATCCCAAATTTATATATTGAGATTAGCCAAGACATATATGAAAAGGTGATAACTAGTGTTAGAATAACGGGCGGAGAGATAAATGAGTTCTTTGTCGGAATTGGACTATATAAGAGATCTACCTTGAGCCCTTATTTGTTTGCCTTGGTCATAAATGTATTAACTATAAATGTAATGACCCTAATTTCAAGCATATTGAATTGTACTCATACCTTTTTTAATATGGCACGTCGATTTACGATAACAAAAATTCTTTAAGGTGGGAAGAATGTAACATCCCGAAAATTTTTTGAAACCATAAGTCCTGATTAGGTGTATGCCCGATAGGAAATGCGTCACCATCTCAAATTTTTCAAATGGGATCGTTTCGGGTTCATTTAAGACTTTTGGACCAAAGCTCATACACCTTGGCAGTGTATTAGATTAACGTCGAATCCCATGTGACCAAATGGTTTGGGTGTGCAAGCCCCACATTGAACCAAAAGTTATTTTGTATAATAATTAACACCTAACCTTGGTGTATGTGCTTTACACCTAATCAGGCCCTTGGATAAGGTTAACACCCATTTGGGTGTATATGTTTAATAAGGGAACTAGCCCCTTTAACTTATAAAATAAAACAAAGCTTCCTTAGGAAGCCTAACCAGTTGCAACTTAGGAATTTTAGGTTTCTAAAGAGAGAGAGAGAAAGAGAAGAGAAATCTTCCACCCTCTTCCTTGGATTTCAACCGTGTGATCATCCGCAAACTATGCACACTTCATGAAGCACGTGACGACGGTATCAATGGTGCTCCGCCATTTGTAAATTTCGAACCATTCAAACCCCTTTTTCGTTGAAACCCCATTTTCAAAGAAATGTCCCATCTCGCGATCGTTTTGTGTACTTTGAGGATGGTGGTGATCATCACGTGATAGCGTGGAGTTCATGTGATCGATCGCCGTAGAATCGCCGTAGAAATTCAGAAGTTCCGCTTTGAAACCCCCGTTGGACAACATCTCTTAAAGTTGCAAAATCAATCGACTAAAAGGTTAGATCTTCCATGATTTTAATGATCAAGATAGTAGATTAAATGCTTGGATTAATTGCTTGTTATGTGTGTGAAAAGTTTGGGTGAAAATGGCGAGAAACCGCAAGAAAAATGGGTTTCTGAAACTCAGAACCCGTTGAGTTTCTTAAACTCGTGCACCCGAGCTTTAGAGCTCGCCCGCCCGAGCAACCTTCAAAAATTCTTGTCTGTGCTTCGCTCGCCCGAGCTGGGCGTGCCACTGAAACTCGCTCGCCTGACCTGGGAGCTCATTCGCATGACTATGCAAATTCGCGCACGCAACTAAGGCAGTTTCGATATTTTGGCCATAACTTTTTGCTCCGAATTCAGATTAACACAATTCTTGAGGCGTTGGAAAGAAAACAATGCGCTCTTCAAATTTTGTGAATTAACTAAATCATGAATACAAATTTTTAGAAAGTCAAAATTTAGGGGAAATTTGGGTCAAGTTTTGAGTCAGTATGAACTTGCCCATTTTCGCTTCGATTTTGAGAGAATACTTAAATATGTCAAAGTTATTAGTAATTAGAATCAGTTCTTAATACATTATCGTATGCATAATATAGATTGAGAACGGAAAGCTGTGGGTAAGGACTTTTGGATTGTTTTGAAACAGCTCCGAGATTAAGGAAGGGGAAACTCAATGTAGAATTATATTTTATGAAATTGATTCATAGTTTCTTTGATATTCGATCTGATTCTTTATTTCTGTTTTTTCACTTTTGATCTAATTCATTTCGTTCAGTTATGATTTGATCTGATTCGTTTTGAGTTTTGGTTATCTGTTTGTTCCATTTGATCTAGTTCGTTCTAATTCAATTTATGCGACTCATAGAAGAGTCAGTCTATGTTAGGTTATGACTATAGGTCATCACGATCACTCCTGATTGAATCTCTTTATTGAACATGACAGATCAGTATGGCCCCACATGTCAGAGGAGGTAGAGGCAGGCCGAGGATGGCCGCATGACAGATGTTCCTGAGGTGAGGGCACTTCGCGTGGTGTAGGAATCGCCACCGGTCCTCATACCATTCCGTTGGGAGGTAATGAAGGTGGTAGTGATAGACAAGTGTTGTAAGCATTGGCTAGCAATATGGCTCAATAGATGGCTTCAATGGCTCACCAGAAAGCCTCAATGGCTCAACGAGTAGAGTTACTTGCAATCAGGAACCAACCTTCAGGATTTGTAGAATTTAAGAAGATGCGTCCTCCAAACTTTTTAGGCTAAACCGATCCACTTGAGGCTAAAAAGTGATTGAACGAAATGAAGATCTTCAAGGTGCTACAATGCACCGAAGTTGAGAAGGTACGGTGGGCAGCCTTCAAATTGGATGGCAAGGCTGATCCCTAGTGGAAAACGGTGAAGAGAGATAGGGTGCAAGAAATCTCGAATGCACCATGGACTTGGGCCGAGTTTACTGAGAAGTTTAATGATCAATACTTTCTCAAGATCATACGACATCAGTGGGAGGTCTAATTCATAAAACTGGAGCAAAACATGATGACGGTACGAGAGTACGGTTTGAATTCGACGGACTTTCAAGGTTTGCGCCTCAACACGTGGCCACAGAGCTGATGAAAGCCAGGAAATTACAGTTTGGCTTAAGACCTGACATCCAGGAGAGGGTTTCAATCTTTGAGTTAGGAACGTATGCGAGGGTTATGGACAAGGCCCTTATCGCCGAGGAAGACATCGAGAGGATGTATCAGTGGCGAGACCAACAGAATAGGAGTGATGCCCATCGAGCACATTCTTATGCTTCCGAGTAGACAGGCACGGAACCCAGACTACCGATGTCAACATCTATCCTGCCTGCTCAGACCGCCTACTCGAAACCATCCATACCTATGTCTTCGAGACTTTTCCATCTTTCAAACCCTACTATGGCTTCAGTATCACTGGTGCATCAGCCGTCACGCACTACTTCGTCTGCATCGGTTGAATTATGCGCACGGTATGAAAAAGACCATAAGTTAGACGACTGTTGGTGGACTAAGGGAGCATGCCTTAAATATAGACAGGTCGGACATCGGATAAGAGATTGTCCCCACATAAGGAATGAGATGACTACGTAGGTGACTAGGTCACAAACTCAAGTGTTGGGTTTACACCTTGTAAGCACTCGGTGTCTCCGGTATTTTTGTATGAACTCTATGAGCACATCGACATCTTTGGTATACATTTTGTGAACAATAAACTTGTGTGGTGGTAGTTATTAACCTTTGTAAATTAATGGTTTGAAATCTTTTTGGTAATGACTGTTAGTTTGTTCATGATGGGCCCTTGGTTAAATGGTTATCGGCATTTGGACTGATTATTGTAATTCCATATTAGTTGTCGATATCATGCTTAGATGGTTAAATATTGAATTTATGGTTTTGTTGGGGATGTGCCTTATGTGTGGTGGCGTTCAATATTACATTTTTGTCGAGTAATGCCAATTACCTTATCATGAGGTCATAAATTTTCAAGGACGAAAATTTCTATCAGGTGGGGGTGAATGTAATGACCCTAATTTCGAACATATTGAATTGTACTCATACCTTTTTAAATATGGCACGTCAATTTTCGATGATAAAAATTCTTTAAGGTGGGAAGAATGTAACATCCCAAAAAAATTTTGAAACCATAGTTCCTGATTAGGTGCATGTCCCATAGGAAACGCGTCACCGTCTCGGACTTTTCAAATGGGATCATTTCGGGTCCGTTTGAGCCTCGTTTAAGTCTTTTGGACCAAAGATCATACACCTTGGCAATGTATTAGCTTAACGCCGAATCCCATGTGACCAGGTGGTTTGGGTGTGCAAGCCCCACATTGAACCAAAAGTTATTTTGTATAATAATTAGCACCTAACCTTGGTGTATGCGCTTTACACCGAACCAGACCCTTGGATAAGGTTAACACCCATTTTGGTGTATATGTTTAATAAGGGAACTAGCCCCTTTAACTTATAAAATAAAACAAAGCTTCCTTAGGAAGCTTAACCGGTTGTAACTTGGGGTTTTTGGGTTTCTAGAGAGAGAAGAGAAATCTTCCACCCTCTTCCTTGGATTCCAACCGTGTGATCATTCGCAAACTACCCACACTTCGCGAAGCATGTGACGTTGGTATCAATGGTGCTCCGTCAGTTGTAAATTTCGAACCATTCAAACCCCTTTTTTGTTGAAACCCTGTTTTCAAAGAAACGTCCCATCTTGCGATCGTTTTTCGTACTTTGAGGATGGTGGTGATCGTCACATGATAACGTGGAGTTCATGTGATCGATCGTTGTAGAATCGCCATAGAAATTCGAAAGTTCCGCTTTGAAAGCCCCGCTAAACAACATCTCTTAAAGTTGCGAAATCAATCGGAAAAAATGTCAAATCTTCCATGATTTTAATGATCTAGATAGTAGATTAAATGCTTGGATTAATTGCTTGTTATGTGTGTGGAAAGTTTGAGTGAAAATGGCGAGAAACCACAAGGAAAATGGGTTTCTAAAACTCAGAACCTGCAGAGTCATAGTGAGGTCTCTTTCCCAGACACGTGAAACTTAGAATGTAGGCGTCCATGTACGGATGCAACTCCTCTATGATATTATGAGATGGCACACGAAGTACATTCAGGTTACTACAGACCCCATCCCTTGAAAAGCGTGATTGGTGAAACCTATCTCACTGTGAATCATTCTCTTTACGATTAAGACAATATTAAACCTTTGTGTAAGATGATGATTAACCGTAGATCTGAAATGTACTTGCTGAAAGAGTGGATGATGGACTCTGAACCTTAGAAACAAGATAGACTTAGTGTTGAGTTATTAAGTTAAGGATGAACCTTGAACCCTGTATCTGAGTGTGAATGAGAACACTGAGAATATATTCGGAACGATAAGACTGTGAGTGGACATTTCATAGTGGGTCGATACAGCGGTGGTCCGTATACATTGCATAGCATACATAGTGGGCCGGTACGGCGGCGGTCCGTACACATTGCATAGCATGCATAAGTGGACCGGTGCGATGATTATCCGTACACAGTGAGTGAAGTGAACACGGAAATTTGAAAATTGAGTATAGTGAATAAGAAATACGAGCTTTTGTTTTTGTTATCATGTATCTACTCTATTATCGTTTTATTCTGTCATTGCATATTTGATCTGCTTCGGCTTTGAATTCTATTATTGATCTTACGTATTGGTATGATAAGATGTAACTGTTATTAATATTCTTCTACTGAGCTTAGATGTTAGCTCACCCCTATACGTCACAAGTGTAGCTTCAGATCATGACCCTGGAGTTGAGGAGAATTTGAAGTTGTGTACTGGAGGGAGAAACTCACTTGGATTGGCACAGTGACTTCTGAGATTTAAATTTTGTACGTAATTATATACCACTGTTTAGGTGATGGTTAGTCATCACCAGTGGTTTAGTTGTCTCTTTTGGATTATACATTCTTGAT
Organism: Chloranthus sessilifolius; assembly: GCA_021018995.1. Lineage (NCBI taxonomy): Eukaryota > Viridiplantae > Streptophyta > Magnoliopsida > Chloranthales > Chloranthaceae > Chloranthus > Chloranthus sessilifolius. Next base: position 71,907,563 of record CM037592.1, on the reverse strand, counting down.
ATAGAATTGGATATTTGGTTTTAGTTCTGTCATATGTATATTTATTATAAATTCCTCTTAAATGTATATATATCAAGCAAATTTTATATCAGATTGTGTTCTGCGATCTGGTGGTCCGGGTTTTCCCTTTTGGTAAAGAAAAAAATTATATATCTCAGAAAATTAGGTTGGGAAAATCTGAGTTGTCATAATAGATATATACGAAGAGATCTCGTGGTGCATGTTATTTACGGACAACGTAGTTTTAATTGCCCATATAAGGAAAGAAATAAATGATAAGTTAAAATTATGGAGAAAAGCTTTGGAGTTAAGGGGTTTGAAAAGTAAAACATATACATAATGCATGAAGTGTATATTTAGTGAACAAGATAATTAGAGGAGGATTTAGTCAAAATAGAAAATCATTTAGTGTCAAATTTCCATTGATTTCGCTACTTAGGATCTACTTTATAATCAGATGGTGGATTTGAAGAGGATGTCTAAAATAGGATTACTACAGGTTGGATGAAATTGAGGCAAGCTAGTAGAGTATTGTGCGACACAAGAGTTTCACTTAGATTGAATGGACATTTTTATAAGACGACGGTTAGACCTACCGTATTATCCGGTGCAAAATGTTGGACTATAAAAAAATGATAATAAGATAGAGTACATGTGGTCGAGATGCATATGTTGAGATGGGTTGTGTGGAGTAACAAGAAAGGATAATATATGCAATGAGTACATAAGAGAAAATTTGAGAGTGATACTTCTAAAGGAAAAAATTACCTAGTGTCGCTTGAGGTGGTTTGGATATGTTCATCAAAGACCAAAAGCAGACTTGGTACGAAGGGTTGAAACTCTACAAGTATAAGGAAGTAGAAGAAGAGGAAGGCCAATGAAGACCTGGATGGAACCCTTGAGAAGGGATATGAAGGATTGCAAACTTACAGAGAGCTTTCCCCTATCCGAAATGAGTGGAGAAATAGGATCGCAAAACCTTACAGAGAAATAGATGGGATAAGGCTATGATGATAATGATGAATGGTTGATCAACATTCAAAACCTTGCATTAAAGACCCGAATCCTAAAATTGCTAGGTTTTAAAAGATGACTAATGTTTCTATTTAGTTAGTTTTCATGTGCAGTAGGTTTTGAAGGGAGAAAATGAAAAAAAGAGTTAAGATTATATGTTCCCAAGATATATGTGGCTTGTTTATGAGATTTTGGACAATACCTGAGAAAATTTTTTAAGGAGACTCATGTTTATTTTTCAATAACTAATCGCCCTAGAAATTTCATAAATTTTTGAGTTGACCACTTTTCTCCATCAGTCAAATCGTTGACTGTTTATGACATGATGAAAATGACTGAACTAACTTTCGATGAAAGCTGAGAAATTTTATATCCTAGTATCCTAGTGATATCTACTGGAGGGATTAGTCATTAATCTGATTATAGGATCGCACGTGAATTTTTTATCGTATCAAGTCGATCAAACTTTGACTACTGATATTGGGACCGTCTTATGGCGGAATTTCTCATATTAGTAAGTGAAATAGATCAGCTTGACGTGATCTATTCAACCATATTAGAATCCGAGCATTTCTATATCATTTACAGAAAAAGGTAGAATTAGCCTAAGGCTCTTGTATAAAGAAACCATATATATGTACATATATATTCAATAACCTCATTGAACTATTATTAAATTATTAAATATATGTAGAGACACTATGTATATCAAATTATAGTAAGATCTATGTTAGAATCATCTTTTTGCTAGCTAATAATGTGACATGATTGATGATGTTTATTTTATTCTAAATCTATTGATTCATGATATGATGATTGATTTTATTGATGTTACATGAGATTTTATTTATTGTCATATATATTCATTTGTATCATGTATTATATATTAATATTTAACCTACTTGACATGTAAGGAATAATCTGCAAAAAAATTTACCTATATATCCATGGTGTAGTTACCATCACAAGATGTCACGAGACGCAACTTTTGTCATATAATCAAGAAGTTTCTCCTTCACACCACGAGATGTGAGGATTGCTTCTATAAGAAAGGATGCGATAGTTGGGTCAAGTGACATATCGTATGATCCTTACTGCATTATGAGTCTCTCATTGAGATAGAATGATTATTTTTATTTTATATTTTTCGTATGTATCTGCCGTTGTATGTTTCACATATTTATGTGCTTCACATAGAGACCTGTTAGGGCATCCTGAGTCTCACACGTAACATACAATTGATATGCATGTCTTTACCTAAGTGCGATTTCAATTGTGATGACAATGAAACGATTACGATGAGTCTATCACATGCCTCACAACCCATGGTGGTATAGGATGCCATGTTGAGTGAGTATGAGTGTGATTCCTTCATCACGTCGGTTTGAGGTGTGATTAACGGTTCTTAGTCACATTTGGATTCTTATAAAGACTCAAAAGATTATTTGTCTGTCATGTTCCCGAAAACCTGTAAATTTTGTAACTCCGTAAAATCCTGTAATTGAAATATTGTTGTGAAGGATAGCTAAAGCTGGGATATCTAAATCTGAATCTATATGTGTGCTTTATGCCCAGTCAGCGTAAGGAATTAACTCCTACAGCCAAGGTGCGGTCTCCGTGTTTATGGGGGCATCTTGTTCCTATTAGCTACCCTTCCCCAATAGGCTGCTTGGGGAAATGAAATTTCCGCCTGAATAAGTTTAGTGACACTACATGGAGCAGTGGTTGATAATCTAGCACAGTCTTATCACGTCTTGGGTTCGAGCAATGAGTCTAGCACAAGTAAAAATCTTGAATCCTGTTAAGGAGATTACGTGATGTATAGACACGTGAAAACCATTAATAATAAAGGTTAATTATGTAAAATTCTACCGGCACAATTGACTAATAGGATGTAGACTTTTAATTAGGTATGTAGTTGCATTGATGATACTATGCACGCATGATCATGATATCTGTTAAATAGATCTGCTTGCACATTATCTTAATTTTGCCATATTAATGCCATCTTGATATCATATTTAAATAGTATTATCACTCACAAACGACCCAGTGCGCACCCAGAAAGTTTGGGGATGATTGGTTGTGTCACTTACTAGGTGACGATTTACTTCGTTACTCAGCCCTTTTGTGGTATTGTTGCTTTTAGGTTATCCAGAGGATGCACTTAATTAGAGAGCATACATAAATTATGGTTACGCTTATGATGATTAGATCTTGGTTACGCTGATGATGTGCATTAGTATTGAGCTCATGTGATTTTATTTGACCGGACTTTCTAATATCACTAGACATTAGATTATTTGATTAGATTTTAGATTTATTTCTTTAGATTGATTGGGTTAGATTTCAGTATGTTTACTTTTCCTGTTATTTCATATTCCTGCATGGATTATTAATCAAACTTTGTTTTAGATATTTATTTAGACTTGTCTTTCATTCGATATTTAATTTGATTGTCATTAGTTTGATAGTAATGATGTCTTGATGATAAGATGAGATTAGATAAAAGGTTATGATAAGATCTTACAATAAACTTAGGATCATAAATTTACATTGATGAACTCAAACGTAGATGACCATACATTTTATCATGAGTTGTTCAATGTGTCGATCATTGATTTGATTTTTTTATGTTAAGTTAGATTAATAATTGAAGTAACTGGCCAACCTCACTAGTTGTAATTGAATAAAAAAAAAATTGGCTCTTAATTTAAGAACTTGTATTGAAACTCCAGCTAAGTTCTGTCTGTCTACTTATCGCATTCACATGTGTACGGGTCATGACAAGGAAATTATAGGCCTTTGAGATAAAGTTAGTGTTCTAGGTCGTGACAGATCCGAAAATTAGTAACAGATGAAACACCTCCTATGATTAGGTCCACCCATTTAGCATTAAAGCCTAGCTTAAGCATGGTTTGTTCGAGGAAATCCCACTCGACCTAGTCATAAGTTTTACTCATATCAAACTTAATAGCACAATTACCAATCTTCCCCACCCTTTTTGTTCTTTAAATAATGGGAAACTTCAAAAGCTACAAGCACATTATCCGATATTAAGCGCTTCGGAACGAAAGCGCTTTGACTATCAAAAATAATAGAAGGGAGGATTTGTTTGAGTCTATTGGCAAGGACCTTTGATATGATTTTGTAGGTGGCATTGCAAAGATTAATTGGCCGAAAATTGGATACATTCTTTGCAAAATGGTGGTTTTGTTAATAGGGTAGAGAGAACCATTTCCATGAAGATAATGAGGAGCCATTTGAGTAATAGAGCCACCTACAGTGGGCCAGAATTTTTAGTAGAAGATCGCCGGCATACCATCAGGGCCTAAGAGGTTTGAGCAGATGCATCTGCTGTAGGGCTCTCAGGACCTCGTTTGTAGTGAACTCCTTGATAAGATTTGCATTTTGTTCATCGGCGACCCATGGATATCACAGAGAGCTTCATTGATCCGGCTGGGTTGATAGTGCTTCTAGCTAGTTTAAACTTAAATGTTAAGTAGAAGTTTTCTCATTTTCCTTTAAACTTATATATTAAAGTAGCTAGAAGCACAAATTGGTCTTGATGGCCATTGCATCGTATTGGATTCATCGCTTTGGCAGTTCAATCTTTGGTCTATTTTGAAAATATCTTTTTTCACTTTAAAGTTAGCGTAGTAAAATCATTAAAAGATACCTTATTTATAATATACTTGTGAGCGAAAAGATCAATGATCACAAATAACATTATCCATCATCATAATACTTTAACAAAAAGCATCAAATGTGGATTACCCCTCTTCATTTCCACAGGTCCATGTCCGTAGCACGTGACACCTACTACTTGATATAAATCCAAACTAGAGTGAAAATAGAAAAATACTTTGTTAACAACTTTATTTTAGTTTTTGGTGCATTTTAAATAGTATTACTGAATACGATGCATCGGATCATTGAAATAATGGTCCTTACAAAAATATATGTTTTTCAACTTTTTTTTTTTAAAAAAAAACAGGAGATGGAACTTTAATTAAATGGATAATGGCTCCTGACTCCTGAGCCACATTTAAATCTTAAATTATCTTTCACCATTAAAATCATACTTTTGATCTTACAGCATTAAAATCTGGTTTATCATTATGTCATGGGGTGAACATTTGTAACCTATTTAAATTGTTCAACTGGCAACTTTTTGTTGGAATATATCATAGCCCAAAGAAACATGCCTAAAAGTGGATCTGAATCAATTCATAAACTTTAATATCATTTATTAAAATTAAAAATAATGATTGATATTATGATAAACAAATTGAATGATTTAAATCTCCCTAATATATCAATTTAGGGCTTGGTGCACTTCAATTTATGATTTATCACTTAGAAGATACGGATCACCCACATCTTAAAACATTGATGGCATAACATCAGGTAAACTCCATTTTTTGAGTTTAAATGATGGTGAGAGGGATATAGTGTTTAGAGCACACCCATTGGTGGATTAAAGATGAAACACCTCTTATCTGGCGCTAAGCACCACAGGATACGATCCCCTCCCAAAGTGCCGATGGAACACCTCTTATCTGGCGCTAAGCACCACAGGATACGATCCCCTCCCAAAGTGCCGATGGAGATTAGCGCCCATCGGAAAGGAGAATCTTTCTCACTTATTATTACCTTTTATTCTTTGTTGAATTCCTTTGGGGTCCCCACCTCTACTAGTTGAGACAGGATGTCATTTTCTTTTTGTTGAAACCAAATAAACACTCAATTGGAAATTGGATCCACCATCATATTTTGACTTCTCGTTTTACCTTTCCCATAACACACGCGTTTGAAGTCGAGACAACTTAAAAAGTTGTAAATACTCCCAAAGTCATTAAGATTTCCGTCTTAGATGATTCCAAATCCCCTCCAAATCCCCAAGGAGAGGCCCTTGGCTAATGTTCAAGAGGCCACCCCTTGGGGTCTCCCAAATTTTTGGGCTCCCAAAGCTTAGAAGTCTTTATCATTTAGTTACTTAATATAATTTTTAATGTATAAAAATATTCAATCAATCTAATTCTTTAATTGGCCAAATAATTTGTATTGTTTTACTTTCTACCCAATAAGTTTTGGGTTCAACTCTTCTCAAGTATTATATTTGCATTTTTTTTAAATGAGTCATAGATCGGGTCTCGGTGCAGGTCATTGGTCGGGTCACTGGCCTAACTATATCAAGCTGATCATATATATTGACCCAATAGATTCTCTGGCTCAATTTTGACCCAATTAGATTTGTTTGACCAAATCCTTTATATATAAAAGGTATCTCTAAACGAGCTCATGCGTTCTCCAAAAGCAAAACTATTGATTCCATCGAATGAGATGATGGAGATCGCTCTTTATATGTATCTTTCACAAAATAGGTCTTCAGATCATGGCCCACCTATCAGACGGTCAATTTTCTATTCCATGTGTCACAAATTCTCAAAAAATTGCCCTTGAATCATAAGGCACACGTCACTCTCAAATGTGATTTTATAGGCATTTTTCTGGGATCTATGACACGTTGAATCACCAACTGACTTTTTTATAAATGTACCATGATCTCAAGATCTATTGAGTGAAAGATATTTGTGTGTGTAAATATATATATATAAACACAAAATTTCCTTATTAAATGAGTTACACTTAAAATAGTGATTTCAAGCTAGTTACAATTCCACTTTTTACAAATGACCTGTCAATTTTGATCTATTCGACGAGACTTATCCAATGAACTTATTTTTTTTTACTTTTTAAGACTGTTAAAGTATTAAAAAATGTTAGTGAAAGATTCAATGACAGTCAAAGTATTAAAAAATGTTAAAATATTACTAGTTGGTTACTCGATCCGTCGGGTGTCTTCTACTATTTAGCTTTTCTCTTTTTGTATTACATTTTTTTTGTTTAATGGAAATATATGTTTTTGTTACTTTGTTAGTTGCATTTGTAAATTATAAACAATAGAATAAAATATGGAGATATTTGTAATCTAAATTCAATAAGTGAAAAAAAAAAATTGTGGCAATTATATTTTTTTAAGATTAATATGAAAGAGGGGCCCCATTTTTAGAATTCACATTGGGGCCCTAAAATCTCAGGGCCAACCCTGTAAATGCCTTATTATTGACTGCTTTGAATCCTATATATTTTTCGTCCTGATCTTTCATAGTGTTGATCTTGAAATCGAGCGTACCATCAAATAGTCCTTATTAAAAACTATAGAGATACTATATAGTTGCGCTAAAGCTCCTATATAAGAACGATGAGCTACTATAGATGAGCGATGTCGCTTTCGTTGAGCAGTATCGCTTCCATACAGGGTGTAGCCATGAACTTTTGCTGGTGGGGGACTATAAATGATAAATATAATGTAATTAGTTATTTTACCATCGATTTGGGGGCTTCTACATTATAGATTTGTGAGCTTGCATACAAACAAAGATTGTATAAGATACATTCTTCATAAAAACTCTAGAGTTTAATGGGGGATTAAGCCGCCACTGTTTCCAAAGATGAACGATATTACTACTTCCATAAAGAGAGCGATATCGTTGCCCCAGAGGAGCATTGTCACTTCTATAGGAGGAACAAGATCGCAGCCACAAAGGAGGGGTATCGCTCCTATATTGGAGCTATTGCTCTTATATAGGAACTCCAACCAAGGATCAAAATCTCATTTTTTCGATACGTATTGTCCAGCCTCAAAACCGATACGTATCGATTTCGGATGATACTTTTCGATTTTTTCCCAGAAAAAATAAATAAATAAACAAAAAAAATATCAAAACGGATAATTTAAAATTATCGGAGGATAATTTAAAATTATCGGATGATAATTTAAAATTATCGTCCGATACGAATGATACATTGAACTATACAGACAATATATTGAACGATAATTTGATTGTTTTTTAAGGGGAGCGATAAAAACCTATTGTATCGTATCGGTGAGGTCCAAAACCGATACGTATCGTCTGATACGTATCGGTATCGGACGATATTTTGATCCATGACTCCAACACTACTATATAGTAGCTCCACATTTTTTAGTAAAACGAACTGTATGATGATATGCCAATGATCTAAAAATCGATCATGTGGAAGGTCAGGATAAAAAATGCTCTCCATCATGAGATTGAAAAGCAGACAATGATGTTAAGGCCTTTAAAATCGTTCAAGATAAAAAACCTGATTTTATTAATGTTTAATGACCATGGGGGTATTTATGACTTTTTAACGTGGCTCGACTTCAAGCAAGTTGGTTATAGAAAAGATAAAAGTGAAGGTTCACTATTGAAAAAGGTGAAAATATTGATGGTGGGTCTTGAAATTTTCTCATTCAATAATCTTTCCTAAAGTAATATAAATTGTGGCTAATTGTTTACTTAAATTAGATTCAATTACATTTTTTCTAAATCACATGCAGGAGCAGTACAAATCTTGAGCTCTCAAACCAGAACGCAACTACGGGTAAAAGGCCTTAAGGTAGGCATCACTATACATTATGGGTAAAAGACTTTAAGCTGGGTCTGTCTAAACTACCCCTCTTGGCGCTTCCTACAAACAGGACTAGCACTAGGTACTAGCTTTTTCATGCATGAGCAGTACATCTACTTAATTAATAGGCCTGTTAAGGAAGGCGATCCTTCATGTGTACGTATTAGGTGCACAACGAAAGCAGCGAGCCAAACAAGGGCTTCTAGTCGAAAATTGGGTGTCAGGAGAAAAGGCGGGGACGCTGCACCCATTAAGAATTAGTCCAAGAGGGCAAAGAGGATTGAGAATTTGAGATTCCCTATGTTATAACAAATAAATAAATAGCGAGCCAACAAAATAATTACAATAACCAAGGTATCAAATATCGGCCAATACCGATACGTATCAGCGCCGATACGCATCGGTATCCAACTCGATATTGATATCGGTCGATACAGTCCCATATGAGACTGTATCGACCGATAGGTATCTGACGGGTATCGGCCGATACCTTTTTTTTTTTAACAAAAAAAGTAAATTAATAAATATCAGTATCGGCCGATTCGTATCGGTCCTCCAAGGACCGATATCCGATATTGATACCGACTTTTTTATCTTAACAATAACTATACATTTAGTAATTTGACCTTCATAAATATCTTTGCATTTCTTGAGGGTTGACCCGTGCACCGCCCTTGTGCCATGGCCCAAGCACCTAATAACAACTCATTCACTCTTGCCTATCAATCTATTAATGGGCAATGGTCAATTCTAATGGTTGGACGTGATTTCGTGTTCCACTAGTTTTGCAGCAATAGACTCTTGACTTCGACAATTTTCACTTTTATAGGATGACTCTTGACTTCAAGGTTCTCTTATATGTCTAGTCAATAATTCAGCAAGTTTGAGAAATATTTGGGGAAAAAAAATTGAGTGGTAAAAATATATATAAAAAAAAGATTAAAACGTAAAAAAGTATTTACAAATTAAGGGGGTGTTGTTTCGATTGGCAATAATTCGACAAATTTGAAAAATATTCGGAAAAAATATATATATATAAAGTAAAAAATATATAAAAGAAGATTAAAAAATTAAAAAGTATTTACAAATTTAAAATATGATTTTTTTGACAAAATTTGGGAATTATTCATGAGTATTCAAGAATTATTCACGAATATTCACTAAAGTTTGGAAAAATACATGAATAATTTGAGATTAATTCACGGAATTCCAAATTCACAAATTTTTTATATCCAATGGGTGCAAAACTGATTAAACCTGAAAGCAGGCTGAACTAGTTACGCCTGACCACTATCATGTATTAATATGGCATTTATCATTTATATAATAAATAGAGATATTTGGTAGGAAGTATGGGGCGGTTCTTAAGTCTTATTAATAAAATGTCCGCTAAGTGCACTTGATTTGCCACATGGGACGCCTCTTTTTCCAATCCAAGTCTTTTATGTCATAAAGAATTGGTATTTTAGCCTAAAAGGAGTTCTCACTAGTGAATTTTATTTGATATTTAAAAGTTTATTATACTTATTTTTTTTTAAGAGGTGTATCTTTTTAATTAAGGTGTCTTTCTAAAATGGTATATCTTTTCAAAATAAATGGTCATTCCAAAGTGATATGTCTTTTTCGAATGGATGCGTGTTACACATTTTCATAGGAAAAATGTGCATTAACACATCACTTGATTTCTATTTAAAGAATCTAAAATTATTGTTTTATATACCACAAAAAGAGTCTTATTTCTTCTCTCTTGTTATGACTTTAAAGATCTTGATCAGAGCGTTCTTGTAATATTTGGTGTTCGGATAGCGTGATCGGATTCACCAAATCCTTCACAAGAATATACAGCTGATTCGTTGTATCCTGGAACCAGTTTGCCGGTAACTTGTTAGTGATCACTTTATTAAAGTGGTAGGGGCAAATATTGGTTTAAAGACAACGATATTTCTCATGTCTCGAACCGGTTCCATGTATTATTTCGGATCAACATTTCAATTTCTCCAATAATTTTAAACCAATATTTAGAGGTTTCAGATCCGATGACACATAGAAACACTACCCAACTCTTTATTTATAATCTGATTACGAAGGCGTGGAGAGGTGTTTCTTTGGGTAACCACATGCTTAAGAGGTATGTTAATTTTACTTTTTTTTTTTTTTATGGGTGAATTTAATGGTACTGACCGGCTGGTTGAATGCACCCATTGACACCCTTATGTTAGAATGTGGGGCATTTTAATGAGTGTGAGAAAAGCACTACCAAGGTGCTTCAACCAACCATTTAAAGTGAAGACTTTTATTTACTTGGATAATTATTATTTATTATGGGTCACTTGTGAATGAAGAGTGACACTAAACTTAAGTATGATTTTTTTAAAATTGATGTGTGATCATGTTTTTTGCTCACCATCAATCAAAAGTCTTTGTCAAAGTGTTCATGATCATGCCACGATGGTCTAGCAATCATCATTGGTTGGTGATGAGTTGCCATGATCAAAAGTTGCAATCAAGAGCCCACATAATGAGAAATATAATCAAATTGGTTTGAAGGCTAAGATTGAATGACAATGATTTATTGATCATTTTTATTTTTATGTTATTTCTTGTGAATTTTTTTTTTTTAATGTCCTTGTCAAGAAGGATAGACTTTGTCACTCATGTATTCAGATGTCATTATGTTTATACAACTTTGATCATATCGTTCGTTAGCAATTGTTTGAGCATGATCAAATGGTTGATTCAATAGCCTCATAACAGGCTTGACTCTAAGGTCATTCTTGTTTTCATGATTGATTGATTGATTAATTACGTTCGATCATATGATCATTGCGTGCCCTTGATTAAATAGGCATTATTTGAAATCATTATCAATGATTTGACCATAAAATTCTCATCACATCGAGTTGTCATGAAAAGATTGTTAGGATCATTTGGAGATGGTCAAATGATTTTGATTGAATTATCTTAGGAAAGATAATAGAATTAGATTTGGAGATCTAAATCATTTAAAGATGATTTTCTTTTAAGAAATAGAATCATGATCTTACAATAGATATTAAGGAGCAAGTATAAATTTCATTGAGTTTGTTGGTTATATCAAAATAGATTAAGTCAAAACTTCTAAGTTCTCTATGGAATATATTTTCTTGTCAATGAACAAGAAAATAAATTATATATGATTTCAGGCAAAAATATTTGAAGAAACACTATATGTGTTGATAATTGCAATTATGAGCAATTATGAAAAGTATTAGCCTAAAAGAAGAATCGGGATGGGTTTAAAGTCATTTACTCAACCAGTCACTTATGATAGGAACTCTACCTAATATTTGTTTGATCAATGTTTAGGTTCAAAGGAAAGAATAAGTCGTAAATCCGTGACGGATAAAGGGGCACTACATTGATGAGAATTAAATTCTCATAAACATCCCAGGAAGGATAGTGTTTTGCTTGTAATGGATAAGGGGAGGTTGAGCATTGCTCTTAATAGACGTTATAACACAAAGTGTTGAGATGTTAAAGTTACAAGAATATCTCATATAAGCCTACCTATATAAGTGTGAGAGTGGAGTCGCCTTCAATGAGAAATGACTTTATCTCATAAACACTTATGAAAATCAGAGTAGTAGTATATGGCCTAAATGTGCTAACTAATTTATTGAACACTAAATATATGAAATATGTGTGTAGAATAATTCTGTTTGTCGAATATGATCATTAGTTCAAGATATAGTTTCACTAAAGTTCTTGACAAATTTTGAGTTATTTCCACTTCACTAAAGTGAAAATTTAAGTCTATAAGACATTTTCATTTATGCATATATTTTTGGCTTTGCTCTGATTTCAAAATTTTAAATAGTGGAGGATTGTTGGATATTTAAACTTTTAAATAGTGGGGGATTGTTAAATATTTAAAAGTTTATTATACTTGTCTTTTCCCAAGAGGTGTGTCTTTTCAATTGAAGTGTCTTTCTAAAGTGGTGTGCCTTTTCAAAATGAAGGGTCATTCCAAAGTGGCGTGTCTTTTCCCAAGGGATGGGTGTTATACCTTTTCATAAGAAAAATGTGCATTAACGCACCACTTGATTTCTATTTATGGAACTTAAAATTATTATTTTATATATCACAAAAAGAGTCATATTTCTTCTCTCTTGTTATGTCTTTAAAGGTCTTGATCAGAGCGTTCTTGCAATATTTGGTGTTCGGATAGTGTAATCGGATTCGCCAAATCTTTCACAAGAATACAGAGCCGATTCGTTGTATCTTGGAACCAGTTTGCCGATAACCTGTTGATGACTACTTTGTCGAAGTGGTGGGAGCAAATATTAGTTTAAAGACAACGATATTTCTCATGCCTCAAATCGATTCCATGTATTATTTTGGATTAATATTTTAATTTCTCCAACAAATTCTAATAATTCAATTTCGACTCTTCAATATTGAACATTTGTTTAGGGGCCATTACTTGGTGTGGTGGTGAAAGACTTGGGGTGCCAAATGTGAAGTGAAAACATGGGTTCGAGTTCAGAGAGTTCTCACTTTATGCATGAAAATGGCCAAAAGTGAGGCCCGTGCAGAGACGTCTCGTCTCGTCCCATCCACTCCTCCAAGCACCCCAACACGCTCCCGACTAGAACTTGATAATGACCTTTTGACATGGAATGTTGCTTATATCTAAGGGCTTGAAATGGATTTTACTCGTATGCTGAGAGTACCTTTAAATTCACCTACGGAATCTTTGAGTTTGCAGATGAAGATTGTTTTTTATCCCAAACTTTCTTATAATGAATTTTGAGATCATGGCGTACCATCAAATGATCAATTTTTGATTTCACGTGACACATATCCCTAAAAAAGTGACCTTAAGATCACAGGGAACTCATCACACTCAAGCCTGATTTTAAAGCTACTCTTTTAAGATTAGTGTCCCATGAAATAAAAAATGACTGTTTAATGATATGCCCATGATCTCAACATCCATATTAAGATGAAAAATAGCTTAACTCCATCCTTATTATTGAATATATCACTAAAAACTTGCATGCTTAAAACACAGAAATCACATTTTTTTTTAAAACACGTTTTAAATTTAATTGTGAAAGGAATGTTTCTTAAAAAAATCACGATTAAAACCCAACTTTTTTTAAAAAATCACCAAATTTGATAATTATGTGCCTAACTGCTTGGCAGAAGTGGATTGACCAAAAATGTGGTGCAACATGGCGAAAAAATAATGCTACCACTCAGGTGAGGGTTGTTATTTATAGTCAAAAGTGACCACATTCAGTCTCGTTCTGTTAAATATAGTTACAAACAAAACTAACGACTCATTTAAGCAATTTAGAATTGTTTACTTATTTTTGAATAAAATAATAAAGACCCTTATTTGCAACAAAAAATACTTTCTCTGCAAGAAGTCAATGGTTTTTGCTCATACAAATCCTAACTGACCCATAATAATTACTGGCCTTTGAGGGCTTGACTCAAACACAACACTTTGCCAAACAAAACTAATTTTTCAAATTTCGAAAATTTGAAAAATCTGATCCTTTTTCTTCCTCCAATAAATATCCTCTCAGATATAATAAAAATTTGATCCAAGGCCAAGTCAATCGAAGCCAAGCCAACTTTAGCCAAGCCGAGGCCCTTTCTTACCGCCATAACCCTAGTTAGTTTCTAATCCTATGAGAAGACTAAATTGTGTTAACCACATCCCCTAGAAGTCTACCCGAATCTTCATGCATCTTCAAATACAAATAATTGATTATTAAATCAGACGATGAACATCGTTTGTGAGATTTTGAAATGAGACACTCATGATCTCAAAATATATTATCTTAAAATTTTAGATAAAAATAATTTTTATCATCTAATTCAAAGTAGTAATTTTCACATATGAAAACCTTTGTTCTAAAAAAAATAATCTCTAGTTGTTGCAATTAGGCCACCGTAATTGCTTTGAATCATATGATGAAATCATTTTGGTCTTTGGACACAATCTTTTAATATACACCATTTGAGACGCCTGATTAGGGATTTAACAACCGATATAATTCGACATAGTGGTAGGCTCTTAGGCCGATATGTATGGGACATATCAAATATATATTTACCAAATTAGTCGATATTAAAATAATAATTAAAATTTTAAAATGTTAAAATAATATATAAAAAATGAGAGCCGTGAAGGTACTCTAGGTAGATACCTTCTAAGTACTCTAACATGTACATGGATGTCCACCTGACACTTAAAATGTATTTTGGGTGCCATATGGAGTAAGAGAGTATTGTTTAGATTATTTCTCAAAAAATAAAATGTTAAACTAACATTTCTACTATGTATTTTTTGGTTGGTAAGATCTAGATCTTTGAGCCATAATCAAAATTTAAATTTAAATTTTAAAACTTAATTTTAATTTTTTTTATAAAATTGATTTATAAAGGCCACTGAAGCTCCACTTGGCACCAAAATAATATTTAGATGACCACGTGAACCTCCATGTAGATATTGGAGAATGGTGAGATTACTCTACCTGAAGTACCTTCATCGAGAGAACCATTACCATTCTCAAACAAAATATAAAATATTAATTTTTTTAATCAAAGGGCAATTTTTAGTATCTTATATAGTTCATATCATATACTTATCGGCTGAAAAGACTCTATATGAGATGATATTGACCTAGTTTAGCCCGTTGGACCCGATGTTTGATGGTGGGCTTAATGCGATACATATCGGCCTATAGGTATCGAATATGCATGATATTTAAAGTTTAAACCAATGATCATAGATCTTGAGATCATGGGGGTCAAATCACACCATAACAGATGGTGGTAAGGGTGGAAATTTGATAGACCAAACCAAACTTGGGACTAATTTTTCGGTTTTGGCATCGGTTTGGCCAAAATCGATACTGAACTGAAACTTATCGGTTTCGATTTGTGAAACAGATAACCAAAAGGCGAAAACTGACACTGAACTGAACCGATCAGTATCGATTTGGGTTGTCTCGGTTCAGTTTAGTTTTCATTTTTTTATTGTTATTTAATTTTGAAAGAGATTTTCAATTTTTATTGATTTTTTTCAAATTTTATCGGTTTTCTCTTTCTACTATATCGGTTTCGATTTTGGGTTTTTGGCAACTAAAACTGATACCAAACCAAACCAAATTGGTTTTGGTTTGGTATTTATCGGTTCGGTTGTTCCGGTTTTGGAATTTTCGGTATTTTTTTCAAACCCCTAAATGGTGGTTCCACATGGTGTTGGTGTTTAGTATC
Source organism: Chloranthus sessilifolius (assembly GCA_021018995.1). Taxonomy (NCBI): domain Eukaryota; kingdom Viridiplantae; phylum Streptophyta; class Magnoliopsida; order Chloranthales; family Chloranthaceae; genus Chloranthus; species Chloranthus sessilifolius. The sequence continues at coordinate 71,891,771 of CM037592.1, read as the reverse complement.
CAATACTAAATAAACTCTTTTAGACAAGTTGGAAACTTTTAAAATGGGGAAGGAAAGAAAAAACGGCACCCTCAACGACACCTACAAAAACAGCAAAATAACAGCACGCGTTAACTCTTCTTTAGATACCACGACATTTCTTCTTCCTCTTCTTCTTCTTCTTCTTCCATCTTTTTCTTCTTCTTCATCGAAGCAGCAGCTCCCATGGGAGATCTAACTTCCGGAGCGAGCGGCCGCATAATCCCCGTATTCAGAAATATACGCAGATCGGTGCCTTCGATTACGCGTATTTTCATCATCGTCCAAGCTTTCTTCCTCTGGTTCCTCTTGCTCTTGCAGAGAAACCGCCGTTCTACGACCACACCGAAGACCGCTGTGGCGGCTCCGAAGCGAAAAGCGCTTTTCCGAAAAGCCGAAGAGGAAGCGGACGCTTCAAGGCGGAGAGCGTTGGCTGAGGGTTTGGAGATGGATGATGATAGTGTGTACAGGTTTAGCACTGAGGTGTTTTACGGGCCGAGGAGGAATGCGTTGTTTTCGAGGTCTTGGGTTCCGGTTTCAGGCGATATCAAGTGAGTTTTTGAATTTCGTCATTTATATATATATATTTTTATTGGGTTATGTGAGATTTTGATTGGTTAGGGTTTTGTTATGGTTGTGAGAGGGTTTTAGGGTATTTGTGCTTTGTTCATAGATTTCTGGCTTGAATTCTGTTTCTTTTGAATGGTTTTCCATGTCAATTTTTTGGTTGGGTTGCCTTTTTCTGAAAAAAATATTGATTTTTAATGATTTTTTTTTTTTTTTTGGATTATTTTGATTAGGATTTTGTTATGGTCGTGAGAGGTTTTTAGGATATTTGTGCTTAGTTCATGAATTTATGGCTTGAATTCTGCTTCTTTTGAATGGTTTTCTATGTCAATTTTTTGGTTGGATTGCTTTTTCTCAAAAAAAATGTTGATTTTTAATGATTTTCCTAATGGATTATTTTATTATTTATTATTTATTTTCGAATTAATTGATTAGGATATTGTTATGGTCGTGAGTTATGATCACCAAGTCGGATTTCGGAAGTAAGTTGGTAGGGGGAAAATTCAGAAAGTTTGAAAAAAAAATGGGGGATATGGTGGAAAGTTTTCACAAAAATTAGAACAATAAATTCAAAAAATATGAAACTATAAAAATATATTGAAAAGTCAGGATTTGTTAAGAAAGTCGAGTAATAGTCGCAATATAATCACAAAATTCCGGAGTTTTTTGAAATAATGCGACTTTTTTAAAGCTTGATTTATCCGTTTTATGAATAAGTTGCGTTTTATTTGCGATTTTTTCTAAACACTAACTTTGGATTTTGTTTAAAAAGTCACTTGGTGACTATGCACTCATGAGAGATTTTTTTGATTTTTTTTATTGTTATTTATGGTGTTTGTTCTTTAGTTCAAGAATCTCTGGTATGAATTCTGCTTCTTTTGAATTATTCACCAAGTCAATTTTTTGGTTGGACTTCTTTTTCTAAAGGAATTTATTTGATTTTTAATGAGTTTGATGTTATCGATCTATACTTGGGGCAAAGAGTGAGTTTTCTTTTTGGTATGGAAAAATCCTTTATCCTAGTCATTGCGACCATTGCTATTACTATTAGGGTTTCTAATGGGAAGACTTTTAGAGGTTTTGATTTCATGAGCAGCTTATTTGGAGGGTCAAGGCGATTATGATGATGATGAGTAGCTTATTAGGAAGGTTAAATTTATTACCTAATTGATTGCTGATTTGGTAAAATCTCGTCTTAATATATTCTCGAATTTAGTCAGCATTGCTATTTTAGATGTTGCTTAATCTCTTAAAAGGCCTTTGGTCAGGTGATCTGGTCTTGACCCGTATATGGTGTGTTCAACCAGTTTTAAAACCCGTGAATACAAGCATAGTTACCAAAATCGGCAGCTTATTGAAAAAAACTCATTTTAAACACTTTTTTTCTTCTTCATAAAACGATGGAAGCATGTTTTTAAAAATACTCACATTTTAAAAAAAATCACGATTTTTACGTTTTAAACGTGTTTTATACAATTTTTTTTCCGAAATTTTCCTCAGTTTTGTCAAAAAAATATTTATTTTTTAATATTTTTAAATATTTCCCTTACTTTTCCTCTAATTCTTCCCTATTTTTCCCTGAATTTTATCGATTTTGGCGTTTTGTTGCATTGCCAATTTTTTTCTAAGGTCTGACTTTGTAACTATGGTTACAAGGTATTCCAAGATTCTATGGTGGAAAGCACTTTCATGTCAACTATAAAAGTGTGGAGGCTGTGAAAGTCAAGATTTCTTTGTATCAAATGGTTTTAAAACCAGTTGAACTCCATGTAGGATTCAATCGGTTTGATCTTTTATAGTTCATTGTTAGGTTCGTTACAACTGTCCTTGTTGACAACAGAATATGTGCCTCCTGTATATGAGCTGGTTATTTGCCGTAGGCTGTGTTTGGGATTGCTCTTTGGAGGCAAAGTGCAGCCTACTTAAAAGAGCAGGCATAAATTGCTCTTTTAAAGAGACCCAAATTCAGCTCTTTCACACTCTGAAAGAGCTAAGAGCACTTACAACCAAACACGGTCCCATACTAAACTGCTCTGCGCTAGAGTAAAGAGTTGCTCTTTGGTTCCAAAGAGCAACCCCAAACACAGCCTTATTTTATTGTGCGGTTTTAGATTAGGGAAAGGAAAAGTATTTGTAGCTTTAATTTGAACTTCCAACCCCGATTTGAGTTTTCTGTATTGGTGATGTATGAAGTTATAGCTAAGGAAGTAAGAACAGGTAATGAATGTATAGTTAAGGTTATAGAAAACAGTCACAAAAGTCTTCGACTTTTCAAAAAGTTGTAAAAAGTTGGTGACTTGTAGTCATCCCGACTACATCACCAATTAATTGGCCAAGTGCTGACTCAGCCCATTAATATGCGATTTTGTGATGTTCTCCGATTTTTTTTTTTTTTTCACTTAAACTTGAAGTGAAAACAAAACCTTTCAGGCTATCTCCATCTCTGCTGCCTACCAGTCTCAGAGCTTACTTCTCTTTTTCTTTTGCCTATTTTGTACATAAATATATTATGATATATTTTTTTAATTTGTTATTATTGTTTTTTGAACTCTTTATTTTCCCCGATATTTGCTGACGTTGACCAATTTTTACCGATTTTTCCTGACTTAGACCCTTGTCGATTTGTTGCCGACTCCTAACTTTGTGACTATGTTATAGAGTTCTTTAAGGAGGCCGCCACCGTCAAAGTGATTGTCACATTGTCCTATAGGTCCTTGATATATGTATTTGTAAAAGGTGTTGCTACATTTATTCATTTCAGTTATCTTTGAGGCTGTTTTCCCAATTTTTTTCATTTATCTATGTTTATAACTTCTGTTGTTACCTTTTATTCGAATTTTTCCGTCTCGCATATGATTTGTACCTCACTTTTTTATTTATTTTTATTTTTTTCAATTGCATTACACCAATGCCATTGTTTTGTATGCAACTTTATTTTGCTTTCTAATTCACCTTTGTTGGACCTTGGACCCCTGGTACATCGTAATCATGGTATCAAAACTCGGGCGATACCAAGATATTCGTCGAGAACCAATACCGATACCATCTAGATGCAGCTATCGAGGTGGTATCGGTATCAATATCGGTGTCGGACCGATACGGGCCAGTATCGGCTGATACTGGTATCGGCCGATACTATCTCGGTATTGGCCGATACTGACTGATGCAAACTTTTTTTTTTCTATTTTTGTCTTACTTTTTTTTTCAAAAATAAAATATATCGACCGATACGGTATCGCCTGTATCCGTATCAGCTGATATGTATCGGACCAACATCAGCCGATACCCGATACTGATACCTTGAAGTTACGAATTCAATTGTAGCACGTAAAGAAAAAAAATCTAGGTTTAAGATTTGTTCTTTTAATGGCCTTTCTATAAAATATATCAAGTAGGTTTCTTCATACTGTTGGTGCGGATCTAGTGATGGTCTAGCATACTTCAGGGCATGTGTCAAAATCTCGGACAATACCGAGATTTTAATCGTTGCTCCTGACGACCTGATCTCATTATTGATACTTGGATCAAAATTTTCCATGTGATATATATATATATATATATATATATATATATATATATATATATATATATATATATAAGCATACACTCAACTTTGCTCTACTCTTGCGGAAAAAATAAGAGATTTTATATGAATAAACCATAGTGATTTAAAGAGGATACCAAGGTGCTAGAAAAAAAGGTTATTGCAAGTGGAAGAAGTTGCTTGAGAGCACTTCTACCCTGGCAGACCTAAAATTTGTAATAAAATTATGGATCAAAGTTTGGTTTTCTGTCTTCTATTTTAGACCAGAGTGCTAGAAGAGGTTATGCATGTACACGGTAGACAGAAAGAATTGCCTTGCTAACCCCACCTCAATCTACTTTACCTTGACAATATTTATTATCAGATAAAGTCCACCCTACGTTCAATGAATGCCAAATTGGATTTCACTTGATTGAATGGGGGTGATCCAACTAATGAGCTGTACAGCGGGGACAATTTTTCCCTTTCTATTTTTGTTAAAACAAATTCCTGCTGAGCACAAGGTCAGCCCTGCATCTTTTCATCCAAATCATGAGACATAACAATATTATCGGTGCTTGCAAGAGTTCATGTTCTGACCAAAATTAGTCAATGCCACTCATGGTTTGAAATATTGGAAATCCGAGATGTCTCGGACATGGCTGATACCGAGACGTCTCGCGTCTCGGTGAGACATCTCGCTGATAAGGCGTGAAGCGAAAAACATGTTTTGAATGTTTGTACACCATTAAAATAGGTGTTCGATCTTACACCATTAAAGTGCACTTCACTGTTGTATCTGTGATCAATCTCAAAAGTCCAAGTGGCTCTCCATGATTGGAACATATTTCAGTTAAAGAATCACACCTCTAAAATGATGGCATGCCATCCGATCAATGAGCTTCAATATTAGCCATTAAATAATAATAATAATAATAATAATAATAATAATAATACTTGGATATTAGAGTGCATAGATTTGTACAAATCATGATTGCTTTTGACATGCTCATCAAATAAATTTGATTCAATGAGTAAAAATAGTGCCATGTGTATAAAGGGAAAAGTACTACACTTTTTTAATTGTATACTAAAATAACATCCTACACAAATTTCTTTAAAAAAATATAAATTTCTATTTCTTCTCTCGAAGCGAGAAGTGGTATGCTTCTTGTCCTGCTCAGCCCCAAGATGTGAGACAGACGTCTCGGGCGAAATTTAAAACCATGATGCCTCGTTCTTCTGATTTAGCTAAAATCAGTTTTTTTAGTTTTAAATTTTTTGATTTGATGAATATTTCGTCCAAACCAAATTGGGGACTTCAATGGGGGCAGTCGTTAAGCTTCGTGAAACTTCCGTTGTGCAAGAATACCAAACTCAATTTGTGAAATTGAGAAGTTGAACAACTATAATAACAGATGCCTTCTGTACCAATTATTTTTTCAGCTGGTTCTGTTATAGGAAGAACAGCATTGGGCCTAATGTTGTCAAACTTGTCAACCTGGTCTTTTACTCTGCTAGTGAAAAACTAAACCAAGATAGATGGAATGCAAAAAGAAGGGATTCTGTTACATTATCCACTTGATGGTGATTAACCATTTTCGTAGTTGATGAAAAGATTAGTCGATTGTTTAATCCAATTCATGTTGATCATAAACCCTAAGTTTATATGGATTCATTGGCTAGAATTACTTCTTGATTTATGAGGTACCACTGAAATCTGTGAAAAAAATTGGTAATCATCTTTGTTGGCATGGAATATGGACCTAATTGACTCAGCAAGTTGGGTGTTACTTAACAATTGGTAATCATCTTCTGTAATCCGATCAGAACCATGCAATTTTTTCTCCTTTGAGGTCAATGATTTGACCCTGCTGACATCAGCAATAGGAGGCCTGACGAACCCTCTCTGATTTCAAACTAAGATTTAGATGAAAGATTAGGTTAGGGTTAGGTTAGGTAGAAGAATAGGAAGAGAGGAGAGAAAAAGAGAGAAATGAGGGAAAATTAGGATTATGAGTTCAATCCCACTAGCACCCATTCATTAGAATATAAATGTACTTTTAAATAATACAGTTACAGTGGAAGTACCAAAGAATACACAAAGTTCTAATCATTTGGACACCAAATACTAATGACACACCAAGTAACACAACCTAAACAAAAGTACTCTTGCAGCATACAACTGAAAAGGCCTTGAAAGACATTGCAGTCAAGTCTGAATCTTGAATTACACTCGTAGAAGCTTGCATCCACAATTTTGCAATTGGCTGTTTTTTCAGTTTTTTTATCCACATTTTTCTCACATGCATTTATCTATTTTTATTTATTTCATTTTTTGTATTTTGTGCTGCTGCTTCTGTGTCCAAATTCTCGTCTTATGGATACTCTTTTGTATTTTCAGGGGTATTATGATTATAATACATGGGCTTAATGAACACAGGTAAACCTGCCATGTATTTTACACTTTCCTTATTATTATGCTTTTTTTTTTTAAATTTTCTATCTGGTTGGTAAGTTGTTGAACCATGGACCATGGACCCCAAGGTTGCGGCTCCTTGTACGTAGCTCACGGGTACAAGACTCAACCCTTTACATAGTACATTTTATGGACAGCAGTTTCTGATTACTCTCTGATGGCCGTCTTTAGTGGAAGATATGCTTATTTTGCAAGGCAACTAACCACATGCAGCTTTGGAGTATATGCAATGGATTGGATTGGTACGTAATCTTTGGTATATTCGGCTTCTCGTATTTTCCCTGACATTTCAAAGTGATCTATTTTTGAGCAAATTTAGAGAAGAATATTGCTTAATTTATGATAGATAAGAAAATCGAAGAAAGATACGATATTTTCAAATTTCAGATGTATAACTATCTGTAGATATTCTGCAAATAATTATCTTATTTATCGAAAAAGCTAGTAACATGGAATAACTCAATCTATGGTGAATTTAGTTTATATGGAACGAAATGCCATTTCCACCCCTTTTGCCTGTTTCACTCCCACCAATCTAGAGTCATATGTTACCCGCTTTTGAATTGCCACACGAGGGGTGGAACTAGTATAAGATGGGAGTGAAGTAGCATTCTCCTCTTCCTAGCAATGATCCCTTTTTCTTTTCTGATGAAACAAGCAGAGTTCATTTTTCTTATTTTGTACTTTTAATTGCCTCCAGACACACCTTCGGTGCGTTTAATGCACACCAACAAGCAGCCGATTGTGAAACTTTAGTGTACGGGTTTCATTGTTTTCACCACATTTACTTATAATTCACATAATTTTTTGCATAAATCTATTTATATGTCCATATACTGTTTGTATTTTACATTTGTATAAATAAATATGTACATATGGTATGTTTTTCTGTATTTGCGATTAAGTATATCAATGTTCCCATTTGAGTCTTGACACCGATGAAAACCTAAGGGTTGGGAGCGAATAAAAATCTCGAATCCTAATAAAGGTTGATAATAATAATATAGCTGCACTAAATAAAGTGGTAAAATGACTAAACTGCATGATAAACTCTCCTTAGTAACTAATGATGGACATTGGAATGATGTCACAAGACTCTCCATATAGCTAGAGTAGGATAGAATATGGTGCCAATAGATTTATTTGTTAGAATATATGTTAGATGTGCCGGTGTGAATTTAGATATATTGGGTGTGTGCGTAATAGTTCACTTAAGCCACTTTTTCCCTTGTCGGGTGTCTCGATATACGTGAGATATTGTACATGGCATATATATACTAAAGGATTGACTCTCCTGACCGTCATTTAAGCACCATTTAATTTAGATATATTGGGTGTGTACGTAATAGTTCACTTAAGCCATTTTTTTCCTTGTTTTGGGTGTCTCGATATACGTGAGATATTGTACATGGCATATATATACTAAGGGACCGACTCTCCTAACCGTCATTTAAGCACCATTTAATTTAGATATATTGGGTGTGTGCATAATAGTTCCCTTAAGCCACTTTTTTCCTTGTTTTGGGTGTCTCGATATCCGCGAGATATTGTACATGGCATATATATACTAAGGGACCAACTCTCCTGACCGTCATTTAAGCACCAAATGGTGCTTAACCGATCTTACACCATTTATTAGCTTATGATCTTAGAAATCCATACTGTCGAAGTGATACATTATCAATTGAAGGGCTGTGGGAAAAAAAATCACACTTTTTGGGAGATTCGAACCATCTGATCTGTGCACTCTAATATCAACGGTTCTTAATTTTGATGGTTGATATTAAAGTTCACCGATCGGATGGTTTACACCCACTTATAAGCATGATCCTTTGAATGGGACGTGTTCTAACGATGGATTGCAGCTTGGGAAATTTAGATTAATCATAGATGTGTGCCACATGGCACAATGATAAATCACACTTCAATGGTGTGAGATAAAAGTGACATTTTAATGGTGGAAGATCATATAAGCACCATTTGGTGTTTAAATGTCGGCCAGGAGCCATTATCCCATGTACTAATAATTGAAGGTTTGTTGTAACACAGCACTCAACCCTAATTTCCTCCATCTTTTTTCTTCTTCTTCCTCTCTTACAAACCCTAACCCTAATCTCACCTTAATTCTATCTTGGTACCAAGGATAGAATTAATCTTTAATCTCACCTTAAATCTCATATTTCTTCTTCTTCTTCTTCTTCTTCTTCCTTTCTCACCCAAAAATTTTCACCCTTAATCTCACCTTAAATCTATTTATATGTCCATATACTGTCCATACATCTAGATTTACGACACAATACAATGTTATACACACGTATTAATAATTAATGTCTCTGTCCAAGCTAAATAGCGTTTAATAAGTTTACGGATGCATTACCTGACGTTTTGTTTTATATTCTTATTGTAGGCCACGGAGGAAGTGATGGATTACATGGATATGTCCCTTCGCTCGATCACGTTGTCGAAGATACTGTAAGTTCTCCCGATCGCCTTGATTTCCCATTCGGCCAAGCCACTCATTAGTCGTGATGTGATCACTGATTATGAGGCCAGAGTTCTGGAATCAAATCCAGTGTCCGCTGGTTTTGGGTCTACCTCAACTTTAGTTTACTCACCAAACATATATGTATGTACACATAACAATTTCGTTGCTCTTCTTCTTGCCGTTGGCTTTCTTCTTGATCACACTATGTATTTCCATTATTTGTAGGGAGCATTTTTGGAGAAAATTAAATCTGAAAATCTGGGCGTACCGTGCTTCCTTTATGGTCACTCCACAGGCGGGGCTGTGGTCTTGAAGGTAAGATGATCACAAAATTGCATCAAGGTTGAAGTTTGAGTGGAACTCAGTGCAGTTGTTTCTCATTGATTGTGGTGACTTTTAATAGGCAGCTTTGTATTCTCATATTGAGGGGATGCTAGAAGGAGTTGTCCTGACGTCACCAGCTTTGCGTGTGAAGCCAGCCCATCCAATAGTTGGGGTAATTTTCTTTTCCTTCTATTTTCTACATATGTAGTTTGGTTTGCATGTTACTATTTTGGAATGGTTTTTTAATGTGGTTCACACTTAAGCTGGGATTGCCATTTTTTACCCAAAACTGGCAGACTTTTTTTAACTGAACGATTACAAAACTAATGAGTGATCTTGCATTTATGGGCTAGGAATAAAATATCACAGTTGGTGTGCCCATGGTGATGCGGAAACTAACACAATGCAAATGCTAGGGCTGAGATTAATAGAAAATTAATATAAACAATTAAAAGACAAATCTCCTTAACATTTTATCATAGAAAATAGCAATAGATTTAATTAAATGGTTTAGTTCTAGCCCGAACTAGTGCTTACTTTTGTGTACGTTCCCTATTGGATCTAGAAGATTAGGGTTCTTAGCGAACGACTAGATCTCTGACAGTTTTAGGGTTTCGAACGAACTCACAAGTGGGTTCTTTCGATACCGAGCGAAAAGAAAAGTAAATAGTAGATTTAATGATGAAATGGATAGGTTAGGGTTTAAATACTTATACAACTCGTAGGTCAAGGAGGATAGGAAGGAGGAAAAAGTTAGCTTCGCACCAAACCGCACGTGGGACGAAGAATTACTTTTCGGTTAAGAGAATCACACCCTCAGAGAAAGCTTAATAAAAAACTCTCAAACTTTGCAAAAACAAAATATATTAACCATCCCTCATAAAAGTGTTTTTACAAGCCTTTAAATAGGTAAAGCAAACCCTAACTCGAAATAAGAGTCCTAAAAACTTAAAACACTAAAATTACAAGTTTTGCCAAAGAAAATTGAAATCCCGTTTTTTGGCGGACTTATCTCGCGGTCGATCAATCAATCGATTCTAGAGTCAATCGATCGACTGATAAATAATAAATTCGCCTGAAGACTCTGTCCACAATTGATTGATCGAATGTTTAGAATCGATTGATCGACTAAGAATAAGTTCGCCAAAAGACCCTATCCTCAATCGATTGATCGAATGTTTGGGATCGATCGATCGACTAAAGCACACATTAATTCTTTCGGAATGCTTTCATATTCTTCTTTTGCCTTCAATAGGTTACGGGCGGCTGCTTGAATCGGATGTCTCCATCAATTCTCCCTGAGTTAGAAGGATTCATCCCCTATGAATATTGGTTGTGATAGAGTTCGAGGAGATTCAAATCGATCTGTTGAAATTCTTCCCTTGTTGTCCACGTATTCTCTGAATCAGCTTTGTTCTTCCACTTGACAAGATACTTTTGAAGTCTCCCGTGGCTGGTGGACTCAATTTGATCTTCTAAAATATCTTCAATGATCTCACGAGATGGTTGTGTGGGTGGAGGTAATGGGATGAGGAAAATAGGGGTAACATCGGATGTGGAAGGTTCAAACGGGCTGGGTAGTATATGGAAATGACCATGGAACGAAGCGAGATCCTTCACGTTGAAAGTTGTGCTCATACCCAATTCTGGCGGTAAATTTAGAATGTAAGCATTAGGACCAATACGCTTCAAAATCTTATAGGGTCCAACACCACAAGCTTGTAACTTCTGAGCGACACAAGGGAAGCGATTAGGCCTATTTCGAACCATATAAAAATCATTCTCTTGAAACTCTTTGAACCTTCTATGAGAATCTGTAGAAATTTTATATTTTTTATTGTTTACATTAGTTCGTCTTTTAATCTCATCTTGAAGTTTATAAATGCGATGTGTAAATGTAGATGCAGACTCTGACGACCTTTGATGAACTGACACCGGGATTAGATCTATGGGCGTCCTAGGTTTGTAGCAAGTTACCTAAATTCTGATTCACAACCTCAGTTTTCCCATATGTTTGGGGGTGATATGGGGATGAAAAATTAAGTCTTGTCTCCATTTTATGCGACAATGTCTTCCAAAAATAACTAACAAACTTGACATCTCTATCGACACTATGGTTTTAGGCAAACTGTGCAGAGGAACAACCTCATTAAAGAAAAGTGTAGTACTATTACTTGCATCTGAGACCTTCGAACACGTGATGAAATGAGCCATTTTCGAAAAATGGTCCACGACGACGAACACTGAATCGTGCTTGCAAAGGGTCTAAGGAAGGCCTAACACAAAGTCCATAGAAAGATCTTGCCACGGGGTGTGTGACACATGTAAAGATGTGTATAACCCGGTGTTTTGCCTCCTCTGCTTTGCCAGTTAGCAAACACGACACTGGTTGATTTTGACAACATCTCAGGTGAGATAGGGCCAATCAAATCGGTCTTCAACAATAAAAAATTTTGTATTTTTTATCGTTTACATTAGTTCGTCTTTTAATCTCATCTTGAAGTTTATAAATGCGATGTGCAAATGTAGATGTAGACTCTGACGACCTTTGATGAACTGACACCGGGATTAGATCTATGGGCGTCCTAGGATTGTAGCAAGTTACCTAAATTCTGATTCACAACCTCAGTATTCCCATCTGTTTGGGGGTGATATGCGGATGAAAAATGAAGTCTTGTCTCCATTTTATGCGACAATGTCTTCCAAAAATAACTAACAAACTTGACATCTCTATCGACACTATGGTTTTAGGCAAACTGTGCAGAGGAACAACCTCATTAAAGAAAAGTGTAGCACTGTTACTTGCATCTGAGACCTTCGAACACTTGATGAAATGAGCCATTTTCGAAAAATGGTCCACGACGACGAACACTGAATCGTGCTTGCAAAGGGTCTAAGGAAGGCCTAACACAAAGTCCATAGAAAGATCTTGCCACGGGGTGTGTGACACATGTAAAGATGTGTATAACCCGGTGTTTTGCCTCCTCTGCTTTGCCAGTTATCAAACACGACACTGGTTGATTTTGACAACATCTCAGGTGAGATAGGGCCAATCAAATCGGTCTTCAACAATAAAAAATTTTGTATTTTTTATTGTTTACATTAGTTCGTCTTTTAATCTCATCTTGAAGTTTATAAATGCGATTTGCAAATGTAGATGCAGACTCTGACGACCTTTGATGAACTGACACAGGGATTAGATCTATGGGCGTCCTAGGTTTGTAGCAAGTTACTTAAATTATGATTCACAACCTCAGTTTTTCCATCTGTTTGGGGGTGATATGTAGATGAAAAATGAAGTCTTGTCTCCATTTTATGCGACAATGTCTTCCAAAAATAACTAACAAACTTGACATCTCTATCGACACTATGGTTTTAGGGAAACCGTGTAGAGGAACAACCTCATTAAAGAAAAGTGTAGCACTGTTATTTGCATCTGAGACCTTCGAACACGTGATGAAATGAGACATTTTCGAAAAATGGTCCACGGTGACGAACACTGAATCGTGCTTGCAAAGGGTCTAAGGAAGGCCTAACACAAAGTCCATAGAAAGATCTTGCCACGGGGTGTGTGACACATGTAAAGATGTGTATAACCCGGTGTTTTGCCTCCTCTGCTTTGCCAGTTAGCAAACACGACACTGGTTGATTTTGACAACATCTCAGGTGAGATAGGGCCAATCAAATCGGTCTTCAACCAATGCAACAGTTTTGTTGCGAGCAAAATGACCGGCAACCCCTCTAGTGTGTAATTTCCACACAAGGAAATCTCGTAGAGAAGTACAGGGAATACACAAGCAGTGTTTCAGGAACAAATACCCATTCTGTAGGATATACTTACTCTCTTTCACTGACTACCCACTCAGAATTGAAGAGTACTCTTCTCCAAAATTCGAACATGTGGAATAATCATCTACAAGATGATAAAACCCGATCACCTCAATGCTCAATGAGTGTAACATCGCTACTCTACGACTAAGGGTGTCAGCAACTTTAAGGGTTTCAACACAAAAGTGAACCCTTAAAGTTGCTCAACCCATGTCGCATGTCGTGGGTTTAACTTCTTTTGGGAACCCAAAAATCTAAGGGCTTCATAATCATAGAACAAGATAAATTCCTGTGATAGTAAATAGTGTTTGCAATATTTGAGAGATTGCATTACCGCATAGAATTCTTTTTCGTAGGTAGAGTATTTATGCCTGATCTCATTTAACTTCTCATTGAAATAAGCTATCGGATGACCCTCTTGGCTCAACACTCCACCAATATCTACGCCTGATGCGTCACACACTACCTCAAAAACCTTAGAAAAGTCAGGAAGGCGCATGACATGACTTTCAGTCATTCGAAACTTAATCTCGTTAAAGGCTTTTGCTGCAGCAGGTGTCCATTTAAACTCCCCCTTTTTGATGCAATCGGTGATAGGGGATGTACCGTACTGAAGTTACGAAAGAACCGCTTGTAAAAAGTGGCTAACCCATGGAAGTTACGGACTTTGTGAACGTTCTGAGGGTTAGGCCATTCCACAATAGCCTTGACCTTTTCCTGGTCCGCAGTCATTCCTTCAGAGGTTACGACAAACCCTAAGAAGACAATGCTCTGTGACATGAAACTGCACGTCTTTAGGTTTGCGCATAACTTTTCTCCTCTGAGAGTCATACAAACTTGCTTTAAGTGGCTTAAGTGTTGTTCCTTGTCGTGGCTATAAATAAAGATGTCATCAAAATAAACTACAAGGAACTTGCCTATGAAAGGCCTCAACACTTGTGTCATAATTCACATAAATGTGCTCGGGGCATTTGAAAGCCCAAAAGGCATGCCAAACCGCTCATATAAACCATCCTTGGTTTTAAAGACAGTTTTCCATTTGTCCCCGAGACGAACTCGGATTTGATGGTTTCCACTCTTCAAATCGATCTTTGAAAATATAGTGACATCGACCATCATGTCCAACATATCGTCCAGTCTCGGTATAGGGAACCGATACTTGACCGTGATTTTATTAATAGCGCGACTATTAACACACATCCTTCAAGATCCACCTTTCTTGGATGTGAGCAGTGCTGACACGACACATGGACTCATACTCTCCTTAATGAATCCTTTATGGAGAAGTTTATCAACTTGCCTTTTTAACTCTGAATGTTTGGATGGATTCATGTGATAATGGGGCAAGTTAGGTAAAGTAGACTCGGAAACCAAATTAATGACGTGTTAGATGTCCCGTGATGTGTTAGATGTCCCGTAAAGGTGGTAATTCATTCGAAAGGTCTTTGGGAAAGACATCTCGAAATTCGCTCACCATGGGTCCAACCTCCTTTGGAAACTCAACACTTGACTCTTTGGGTGACTATTGTAATAAGGACATAGACAATGTCCTCGGTCTTAGCACCTCATTCAAACTCTAAAGCGCTAACGATGTGAACGACCTTTGATGTCTTCTCTCTCTCAATTAGGCCTTTATCATTTAACTTGTTCGTTTTCACAGTAGGTGCTCTAGGAGGTAGAATACACGTTTGATCTTCCCGAACAAGGTAACGTCCATATCATACAACCATTGCCTTCCAATGATGATATGCCCCACATCCATAGGCACAACATCACACCATAAGGTGTCCTTATATGAACTGAATTGTATAGGAACCTGACACCTTCGTGAAACTGAGATTGATGATGAATCGACCCAAA
The DNA here is from genome assembly GCA_021018995.1 of Chloranthus sessilifolius. NCBI lineage: Eukaryota > Viridiplantae > Streptophyta > Magnoliopsida > Chloranthales > Chloranthaceae > Chloranthus > Chloranthus sessilifolius. Next base: position 71,876,687 of record CM037592.1, on the reverse strand, counting down.
CAATTTTATAGGGTCGCGGTGAGCTATGTGTGCAATTCCTAAGCAAGAAACTATATTCTCGGAAACAATATTGGTACAACTTCCACTATCGACTATGATTCGACTGACTTTCTCACCACGTTTGATTACGGTATAAAAGATGTTATACCGCCACCAATAATCACTCTCCTTAGATTGGGTTAGAGCACATCTAATCACAAGAGCCTGCGAAGTACTACCCTCCTCAACGAGGTAGGAGACTTCCCTAAGACGAGCCACAGTTCGCTCCCCTGCAAAATCTTCCTCATCATTAGGGAACAATTCAGGCTCGTAGACTTCTTCTCTCTCATCGTGCTCATTCTCAATGTCCTCGATTATGAACAAGTTTCGAGAGGGACATTGTGCTGCAAAATGTTCGATGCCATGACACTTGTAACACTTGTTTTGACCACCACTCTTGGGGCCTTCAAGCATTAGATCTTTACCCTTATCAACTTTGGTTACTGGTGTAGCAACTGAGTTGGACCTAGTTGATGGGATATTGACGTTGGGTTTTGACTCGGAATAGTTAGACTTATAACTGGACCCACTAATATCGAAATGTTTGGTTTGAGGGGTCCTGATGTACCGTTCTAACTCTTCAACTCTAGAGAAACACTCATCTAGGTCTGTAACAGGGTATGGAATGAGTTCCCTTCGTAGTTCTGGGCGAAGGCCCATCTGAAATCCTGAAAAGGTAACTCTTTCCGGTTCATCCACATTGGGCTGTGACATTAGGTCTTCAAACTTATCGATATACTTTGTGACCGGTGAATTTCCTTAGCGCAGTGATTGCCACTGATCAAGAAGACGTTCATCATAGGAAAGATGAACATACTTCTCATTCAGTTGAATCTTCATATCATCCCAGGTGGAAATGGGAAGAAGCCCTTGAGATTGCCTACGACGCTCTATCCCCATTCAGTAAAGCCTAGCTTGACCCATAAGCCTTGACCTTGGCAAACTAGACTTTACACTCCTCAGACATGGCATACCACTCGAAGTAGTTTTCCATTCCAGTCACTCACTCGAGATAGACTTTAAGTTGTCTTTTCCCGTCAAAACTAGGAGCTTCCATTTTAACGAAGTTCATGATTTTGTCGTCCTGATTGGTTTAGAAGTCACAGTGGTGAGGACCATCTCTTCTACGGTCATTAATGTAGACTCGATAATGATTTTCAGTGATGACCTGATGCGGGAACTTACTAAATGCAATGTTAGAGCTGAGATTAAAATTAAAATTAATTTAATCAATTAAAAATAACAATTTCTCATAACAAATTACCACGAAATTTTTTAGAAATTTAATTAGGTGATTTAATTCCGGCCCAAAATAGCGTTACTTTCGTGTACGTTCCCTATCGCGGATCTAGAAGACTAGGGTTCTTATGAACGGCTAGATCTCCGATAGTTTTAGGGCGTCGAACGAACTCGCAAGCGGGTTCTCTCGATACCAAACGAAAATAAAAGGCTAATAAAATTAATGATGAACAAAATATTGATTTAGGACTTTTATGAGATTAATAAAATAATTAGGATTACGGTACTTACGCAAACCGTAGATCTAAAGAAGATAGAGATGGAAGAAGAGTTGGCCTCGCACCAAACCGCAAGCGGGAATCGAAAAATCGCTCTCCGTTTTGAGAGAACCACACCTTCACGAAAGTTTAGAACTCTCAATTTTGCATAAGCAATTTTCATTAACCAAAACCTAATAATAAAAGTGTTTACAAGCCTTTAAATAGGTTCACCAATGCATAAAATTAGAAATCCTAGTATAACTTTAATTCCTAATTCAAATAAAAGAAATATCATAATTCTTCTGAAACAATAAAGTCCTAAACAATAAAGAAACTAATCCTATTTCTAATAAAAGAAACAAACTCTTACTTTCTAAAATAAAATAATAAAAGAAATTAATCCTAATTCAATTAGGATTCTTGAAATTCGTCACTTTATGTACAGCCTCTGAAAATTGACCATAACTTCTTCAACACTTGTCGGAATTGCACGTTTTTTGGCTCGTTGGAAAGCTACTTCGATAAGCTTTCAAATATGACCAATTTCGCATCAATCCAACTCCGTTTGACACTTTAAAATAGGCCAAACATAAAAGTGTCGGGATTGAAAGTTAAAGACCCTAATAAATTTTGGATTTTTTTCTTTTTGATCAAACGGACCTTTTTTTTTTTTTAAAAACCCATTCGTAGATTCACTCTCTTTTGACATCTCTTTATCCGATCACGATTCAAACAGGCAGATTTAAAATACGCATTAATCCCCTCTACTTTGAAAAAGTTCGACCCCGAACTTTGGTTGACATGAGTTTTCACGGTCGCAATCACAGACAATATATATGGAACTTCGATCGGAAGCGGCTGGAATCGAACATCCCCATGGTTGTGATAGAGCTCCAAGAGATTCAGGTCAATCTGCTGAAACTCTTGTGTAAGCCACGTATTCTCTGTATCGGCCCTGTTCTTCCACTTGACCAAGTACTTCTGAAGTCCCTTATGGTTAGTGGATACAATCTGATCTTCCAGCACATCTTCGATGATCTCACGGATTTGCCGATTAGGTGGGGGTAACGGTGTAGGAAGGGGAATAATTGGATCATCGGATGTAGAAGGCTCAAAGGGGTTGGCAGGGATGGTTGAAGGGCCATGGAATGGAACAAGGTCCTCCACATTGAAAGTCGTGTTAATTCCCAATTCCGGCGGAAGATCTAAGATGTAAGCATTAGAACCTGCACGCTTCAAGATCTGATAGGGTCCAGCACCACGAGCTTGTAACTTCTTTGCAACTCCTTGTGGGAATCGCTCAGGTCTATTCTGAACCATCACAAAATCACCCTCTTGGAATTCTTTGAACCGTTTATGAGAATCTGCAGAGAACTTGTATTTTTCATTCTTTAAATTAATTCTTTTCTTAATTTCAGCATGCAACTCATGAATGCGATGCGCAAATGTCGACGCAGACTCTGATGACCGATGATGAATGGACATTGGAATGAGATCTACTGGTGTTCTAGGTCTATACCCATGCACAATTTGGAACGGACTCATGCCTGTGGTTCTATTAACCGAATTGTTATATGCAAACTCAGCGACATGTAAGACTGAATCCCAACTCCTAATGTGCTCGCCCACTAGACACCTTAACAGATTTCTTAAACTCCTATTGACAACCTCGGTTTGCCCGTCAGTTTGGGGATGATAAGCAGATGAAAATTGTAGTCGAGTCCCCATTTTGTGCCATAGTGTCTTCCAAAAATATTGACAAATTTAACGTCATGGTCATACACTATCGTCTTAGGCAAACCGTGTAGAAGAACGACCTCATTAAAGAGCAGGGTAGCAGTGTGACTAGCATTGAAGGTCTTCGCACATGCAATGAAGTGGGCCATCTTAGAGAAACGGTCCACAACAACGAACACCGAGTCGTGCTTTCGGAGGGTTTTAGGGAGGCCTAACACGAAGTCCATTGATAGGTCTTGCCACGGGGTGTGTGGCACCGGTAAAGATGTATACAATCCCGTGTTCTGCCTCTTTTGCTTTGCCAACTGGCAAACACGACATCGGCTGATAATTTTGGCAACATCTCTGGTGAGATTGGGCCAATAAAATCGGTCTTCAACCAATGCGACAATTTTATTGCGACCAAAATAGCCAGCAACCCCTCCGGCGTGTAATTTCCAAACGAGAAAGTCTCGCAAAGAAGTGCGGGGAATACACAATTGGTGTTTCAAGAACAAATACCCATCCTGTAGGGTACTCCCTCTGACAGGTTGTCCGCTCACAAGTGAGGCATACTCTTCGCCAAAATCCGGACATGTGGGGTAATCCTCCACGAGGCGTTCGAATCCGGTTACCTCAACACGTAATGAGTGCAACGTCGCTATTCTACGGCTAAGCGCGTCAGCCACTCGATTCTCCACACCGGCCTTATGTTTCAGCACGAAGGTAAACCCTTGAAGTTGTTCAACCCATTTCGCATGTCGTGGGTTTAACTTCTTTTGAGAATTCAAAAATCGCAGGGCTTTGTGGTCCGAGAACAAAACGAATTCATGTGGTAGTAGATAGTGCTTCCAATATTTAAAGGATTGGACTACCGCATAGAGTTCTTTGTCGTAGGTCGAGTACTTCTGCCTGGCCGCATTTAGCTTTTCACTGAAATAAGCTATCGGATGGCCCTTTTGACATAATACTCCTTCGATACCTACGCCTGACGCGTCACACGCAACTTCAAAGACCTTAGAGAAGTCAGGAAGGCGCATGACAGGAGCTTCCGTCATTCGAGACTTAATTTCCTTGAAAGCCTTAGCCGCAACAGGTGTCCATTTAAACTCCCCCTTTCTGATGCAATCGGTGATAGGGGAAGTTACCGTACTGAAGTTACGGATGAATCGCCTATAAAATGTGGCTAACCCATGGAAGCTACGAACTTCATGAATGTTTCGAGGTTCGGGCCATTTAACGATAGCTGTGACCTTTTCAGGATCTGCAGTCATTCCATCAGAGGTCACGACAAACCCTAAGAAGACAACGCGATGTGACATGAATGTGCACTTCTTCAGGTATGCGTACAACTTCTCTCATCGGAGAGTCACACAAATATGCCTTAAATGGTCCAAGTGATGTTCCTCATTGTGGCTGTAGATGAGGACGTCGTCAAAATAAACTACAAGGAACTTGCCGATGAAAGGCCATAACACTTGCGTCAGGATATGCATAAATGTACTCGAGGCGTTTGAAAGCCCAAAAGGCATGACAAACCATTCGTACAAACCATCTTTGGTTTTGAAGGCAGTTTTCCATTCGTCCCCGGGACGAACTCAGATTTGATGGTACCCACTCTTCAAATCGATCTTCGAAAAAATTGTGGCACCTACCATCATGTCTAACATATCGTCCAATCTTGGTATCAGGAACCGATACTTGACCGTGATCTTGTTAATTGCGCGACTATCCACACACATCCTCCAAGTTCTGTCTTTCTTGGGTGTGAGCAGTGCTGGCACGACAGAGGGACTCAAGCTTTCCTTTATGAACCCCTTTTGGAGAAGCTCATCAACTTGCCTTTTTAACTCTGAGTGTTCGGATGAATTCATACGATAGTGGGGCAAGTTGGGTAAGGTTGCTCCAGGGACTAGATCGATGGCGTGTTGGATGTCCCGTAGAGGTGGTAATTCATTTGGAAGGTCTTTGGGAAAGACATCCGCAAACTCACTCAAGATTGGGTTGACCTCTTTTAGAACCTTAACGCCTGATTCTTTGGACTTTTCAACTGTGACAAGGACATAGACGATGTCCTCTGTCTTAGCGCCTCGTTCAAACTCAAGAGGGCTAACGATGTGAACGGCCTTAGATGTCTTCTCTCTCTCTAATAGGCCTTTATTACTTGACTTTGTCGACTTGACTGTGGGTGCCTTTGGAGGTAACAGATTAAGTTGTATTTCTGACCTTTGTGAGTGAAGGAACACACGTTCGATCGATCAAATAGTGTAACATCCATGTCATACAACCAAGGCCTCCCGAGGATGATATGCCCCACATCCATGGGCACAACATTGCACCATAAGGTGTCCTTATACGATCCGAATTGTATAGGAACCTGACACCTTTGTGAAACAGGGATGAATGATGAATTAACCCAAGCAATCTTATAGGGTCATGGGTGAGCTACGGGGGTGAGCCCTAAACGAGAAACTGTACTTTCAGAAACCACATTGGTACAACTTCCACTGTTAACAAGGACTCGACAGGCTTTCATTCCACACGTGGCTATGGTATAAAAGATATTATCCCGTCGCCAATCATCACTCTCCTTCGATTGGGCTAGAGCACATCTAACCACAAGAACCCGCGAGGTATTATCCTCCCCAACGGGATAGGAGACATACCTAAAACGCGCCATTGTTCGTTCCCCGACACAATCTTCTTCATCACTAGGGAACGACACAGGCTTGTACATTTCAACAGTACCTTAATCATGCTCATTTTCGGTGTCCTCAGCTATGAACAAATTTCGGGATGGGCATTGTGCTGCAAAATACCCGATGCCGTGACACTTATAACATTTATTTTGACCACCACTCTTGGGGCCTTCGAGCATTGGATTCTTACCCTTATCGACTCGAGTTGCCGGTGTAGTAACGGGGTTGGACCTAGCAGACGGGGTACTAATGCTGGGCTTTGACTCAGGTGCATTGAACTGATAACTAGACTTATAACTAGATGGAATACTAGTTTTGAGGTATCGCTCTAGCTCTTCGACTCTAGAGAAACATTCGTCTAGATTATCAACAGGTTACGAAATAAGTTCCCTTTGCAGTTCTGGGCGAAGGCCCATTCGAAATCGGGATAGGGTAACCTTTTCTGGTTCAGTCACATCGGCATGGGTCTTTAGTTCTTCGAACTTATCGATGTATTCCGTGATCGATGAATTTCCTTGACGCAATGAATGCCATTGATCAAGAATGCGTTCCTCGTAGGATAGAGGAACATATTTATCGCTCAACTGGTCCATCATTTCTTCCCAAGTGGAAATGGGAGTAAGACCGTTGGATTGTTTTCGGTGCTCTAGACCCATCCAATAAAGTCAAGCTTGGCCTGTAAGTTTGACCTTTGCAAAGCGGACCTTTCGCTCTTCGGACATGGCATACCACTCGAAGTAGTTTTCCATACCGGTGACCCACTCGAGAAAGACTTTAGGTTGTCTTTTCCCATTAAAATTAGGGGTGTCCATTTTTACTGATTTCATGATTTTATGGTCCTGTTCGGTGTGGATTTCGCGACGATGAGGAACTTCCCTCCTACGTTCATGGGTGTGGACTCTATTGGGGTTTTCGATGATGAGCTCATTGATTTCTTCCGTGCGGGTTTCAAAAGTTTCATGCCGGATTTGTAGGTCTTGCAACTGTTGTTGCACCTGATTGTGGTGTTCATCCATCCGGGCGGTCAGGTCTTTAATCAAGACTTCTAACTTATTGGGATCCATGATGATGCAACGAAATTTAGACAAAGACTAGACGAAAAAAAGCCAGACGAAAATTTTCAGGCAAAAGTCAGACGAAAATTTTTAGGCAAAAGTCAGACAAAAATTACAGACAAAAAGACGGACGGAAATTTTCAAACAAAAGACAGAAATTTTTTTCAAGTTAGACGAAAATTACAGACAGAAGACAGACGAAAATTTTAGACAAAAGGCAGACGAAAATTTTCAGACAAAAGCCAGACGGATCGATTTTTTTTATTTTTATTTTACCCAAAAAAAAAAAAAATATAAAAAATAAAAACTTAAAACCTATATGAGTACTAAAACCCTAAAACTAAACTGATGCTCTGATACTAATTTAATGCGGGAACTTACTAAATGCAATGCTAGGGCTGAGATTAAGATTAAAATTAATTTAATCAATTAAAAATAATAATTTCTTATAACAAATTACCACGAAAAATTTTAGAAATTTAATTAGGTGATTTAATTCCGACCCAAAATAGCGTTACTTTCGTGTACGTTCCCTATCGCGAATCTAGAAGACTAGGGTTCTTATGAATGGCTAGATCTCCAATAGTTTTAGGGCGTTGAACGAACTCGCAAGCGGGTTCTCTCGATACCAAACGAAAATAAAAGGCTAATAAAATTAATGATGAATAAAATATTCATTTAGGGCTTTTATGAGATCAATAAAATAATTAGGATACGCTACTTACGCAAACCGTAGATCTAAAGAAGATAGAGATGGAAGAAGAGTTGGCCTCCCACCAAACCGCAAGCGGGAATCAAAGAATCGCTCTCTGTTTTGAGAGAATTATACCCTCATGAAAGTTTAGAACTCTCAATTTTGCATAAGCAATTTTCATTAACCAAAAACTAATAATAAAAGTGTTTACAAGCCTTTAAATAGGCTAACCAATGCATAAAATTAGAAATCCTAGTATAACTCTAATTCCTAATTCAAATAAAAGAAATATCTTAATTCTTCTAAAATAATAAAGTCCTAAACAATAAGGAAACTAATCCTATTTCTAATAAAAGAAACAACTCTTACTTTCTAAAATAAAATAATAAAAGAAATTAATCTTAATTCAATTAGGATTCTTGAAATTCGTCACTTTATGTGCAGCCTCTGAAAACTGACCATAACTTCTTCAATACTTGTCGGAATTGCACGTTTTTTGGCTCGTTGGAAAGCTACTTCAATAAGCTTTCAAATATGACCAATTTCGCATCAATCCAACTCCGTTTGACACTTCAAAATAGGCCAAACATAAAAATGACGGGATTGAAAGTTAAAGACCCTAACAAATTTTGAATTTTTTTCTTTTTGATCAAACGCGTATTTTTTTTTTTTAAAACTCATTCGTGGGTCCACTTTCTCTTTTGACATCTCCTCTTTATCTGATCACGACAAGGGTCAAAATACCGGTTTTCCGGTACGTATCGTCCGGACCTCTCGGACGATACGTACCGGGTATCGTCCGATACATTCAATGTATCGGCGATACATTGAATATATCGGTTTGATACATTGAAAAAATCGTTTTTTTTTTAAAAATTCCAAAAAAATTCCAAAAAATCCCAAAAAATCTGAAAAAATTATATTTATTTATTTTGTATTTATTTCAACTATTTTTGCTTTTATTTTTGACATATTTGATGCATTATTTAGATGAATATATAAGTAAGATGCCTAATTTGTAACTTAACCCAAGTCACATGCCTAATTTGTAACTTATTTTTGTCTTAAGATCACATTTTTGACTTAATGTAATAGATCTTCTAACATTATGTTCGATCAGCTGATCACATGCCTATTTTATTAACAATATTTCATAATTTGATCGACGCAGACACGCATAAAGTAAATTACAATATATATTGACAAAAATAAATTATATATTGTCAAAAATAATAGCTATGTTGATAAAAATAAGTTTAATTGTACATAAAAAACTTACTTTAGAGCCACATTGAATTTCGTGGTGGTTCTTGGCCCTCATGATCATCGTCATCATCGGTCTTGTGAGCTTTCCAAGCCTTTGCCTATAATGTTGCCCATATTGATACCCATGATTATATGTGCCGAGGCTCGAGTAGTACGTAAAGGCCGGTCCTCCAAAATCGACCAACGAAGTCATATGGCAGAATAGGTTTGTTGTGGTGGTAGTATGGGTTACTAGTTCTTTGAATCTTGATTTTGCAAAGAATCCCGGCTAGAAGTCATATAACCCATATCCGTATCATCTTGTGGTGGTGGTGGTGGTGGTGTTTGATATGATCCACGCTCCTCTTCCTTCAACCCTCCCATTCTCAATGTAGGAGTGTAACCGTGTTAACGACGCGAGTCATCGCCCCATGCCGCCATATCTCTATAAGGATCGAGGTACACTTCCTCCCTCCACCACTAGTGCCAACATTCCTCCACCATCATGCCCTCCACCATCATCCTCACCACTCCCATCATCACTCTGCGTTGTCGCCAGATCCAACCACTGAATGACGATTCAATCTTCTTTTCCGCCTCGGTGGTTGGGAAGCCTGCTGCTCCGCTACTCTTTCAGCATTGTCCAGCCATTCAGTGCTCTCACTATCCAAGACTGGCTCTTCTCTCTCTTCGATCCATTCATTCAAAGGGTCATCCTCCTCGAATATATAATCCAACTGGATGGGATCAAAATAATCACCGTCTGCAAGGTAGAATATGATAGATGAATTAGTATAATATGTAAGTAAGACTTCATATAATTGAGGATCTAAGACTTCATGTAATTGCTTACCACGGTTGGTCCTCTGCATATTCCTGACCCTTAATCGCATGTTGTAGTGGCAGTAGACTAACTTTTCCAATCGGTCCATAGTTAGTCTATTCCTTGTCTTAGTATGAATCAGAGAGAAAGTGCTCCAATTCCGCTCGCAGTTGGACGAGGAACACGTTTGCGACAATACCCTCATTGCTACCCGCCTCAATATCGGACCATCACCTCCATAATGCATCCACCAATCAGCGGGTTTGTCGTGTTTAATTTGGGATTGCGCCAACGGGGTCCCAAATGACCCATGTCTCTTGCGAAACATGTCAATCTATAAAGATGAAACACAGTAAGGCACATATCAATAAATAGATGATAATATCACATGATATTTGACTTATTACTTATAAGGTATGATACTATGATCACTCACATCTCTTATGGCTTGGCCTTGGTCCGCCAACTCAGGGAGCATTCTTTGGATTACATTGAGCAAACCGGTATACACTTCATCAGTGTCGCTCAACTCGAAGCGTCACAGAGCATCTTTGGAAGGTCGGATTCAAGTAGTGTGCTACACATCAAATATGAGCAATTTCATCGATATGAAAATAATGAATAAATAAATAAAAATCACTACATAATTGTGCAACATGTTATACCTGCTGCATGCAAGTACTGGTGAAATTGTGCATCCCACCTCTTGTCGATAATCGCCCAGTATCGTTTATATTTTGTAGGGCATTTGATTTTTATAGCCAATTTTGCCTTATCCATTGACTCATAAACGTACCCCATTGTTGGTTTGTCATCACCATCAACCAATCTCAACACTTGCACCAACGGGGTAGTGACGGCGATCAGGTGGTCATACACGCCCAAAATCGCAGGTCAGATCGTCAAGAACTTCGGCAAGCTAGTCTCTTCGCTCGTGGGAGTCCTATTTCATGTTGATTCCATTCTTCCGACGACACCATGCTTTTCAGCTCACGCCTATATCTAGCCAAACTCTGTAGGGCTAAGAACTGTGTTGCAAAACGTGTAATCGCAGGTCGGAGCAACTCATTGTTCGTGAAGGCTCTCATTAAATTGACCAGCTTGTCACTGTTGTACAGGTAGGAAGTAATCGTTCTTCCCTTCTGAATAGTTGCCTGTGCCTTGCTTCTTTTTCCTAAATCCTCAAGAATGAGGTCCACGTGATATGCGGCTGCACACGGGTCGACAGGTGGCGTCTCTTCGCCATTAGTTTTAATCCGGCTTTGTAGTTTGCATTATGCATTGTTACCAAGACAACCTGCACGCTCTCCAACCTCATTAACTACCATATCCATTAGTTTAAAGAGGTAGTCAGCAGTCTTTACGTGTCTAGAAGCATCAACTGATTTCAAAAATACTGTCCCGACATCGCTGTAAACCAAAAAGTTTATCAAGCTCTTCTTTGTGGGACCAGTCCATCCATCGCACATAATTGTGCAACCTCTCTCATCCCATACATCCTCAAAGCTCTGTACATAGGCAGTTATCTCATCGTACTCATCTGTTAGTAAGGGCCCAGATATCTCATATGGAGAAGGCTTTTTAACTCCTGGACCAACTTCTGCACTTATATCAATCATGCTTTTGAAGTACGGCGAGTCTGCTACTTGGCTCGGAATGTGGTTGTATATAAAAAACTTGGCAATGGATTTTCCAAGCTTCTTCCCCATTTTTGCAAGTGAGATTGCACTCAATTTGGTTTGTTTGGAGCTTTCAGTGCGATACATGAATGGATCCATGGGGGCTGTAGTACGGCCTCTAGTAGACGGCCTATAATCCCTCCCAGATGCTGCCCTACGCAACCCATTGTTAGTGTAGATCTACACTTATTTAGTGTAGATAAATGAGGTCATAATCGCAGGTCGGAGCAACTCATTGTTAGTGTAGATCTGCACTTATTTAGTGTAGATCTACCTTATTTAAGTGTAGATCTACACTTATTTAGTGTAGATCTACCTTATTTAAGGGTAGATCTACCTTATTTAAGGGTAGATCTACACTAAATTAGTGTAGATCTACCTTATTTTATGAAATAAAATGAAATACACGTACCTTCCACGTCGATCCCGTGATGTTTTGTGCGATTTGGCGCTGATTTATGGTGTAAATAATCAAAAAAGAAGTGAGGAAGAAGAGAGGAAGAAGAGAGGAAGAATAGAGGAGGAAGAAGAGAGGAAGAAGGGAAGAAGAGAGGTGTACCCGACTTTTAAGTCGGGTCTATGGTGGGGCCCACCGTTCAATTCAAATTATTGTCCGATACGAACGATAATTTCAAATTATCGTTCGTATCGGACGATAATTTGATTTCCTTTTTATATTTACAGGTTCTACACTTATTATCGGACGATACGGACGATATTTTGTCCGTATCGGCCGATAATTTGATCATTTTACTGATGGTACGATACATAGGGTATGTATCGTACCGGTGAGGTCCAAAACCGATACATATCGTCCGATACGTATCGGTATCGGACGATATTTTGACCCATGGATCACGATTCAAATAGGCGGATCTAAAATACGCATCATGACCTCATTTATCTCTTCAACACGGGTCACCAAAGCCTCATGCTGGGCTTGTTGATCACGCAACTGATTTTGCAATTGATTATGGTGATCAGTCATCTGGGCTTGGAGATCGGCTTGACTTGCAGTCAACTTAGATGCAAGTTCATTAATGAGAGCTTCTATTTTAATGGGACCCATGACTATGCAAGACAAAATGAACCCTAGAACCTATATGAATACTGACACAATGCAAATACTAGGGCTGAGATTAATAGAAAATTAATATAAATAATTAAAAGACATCCCCTTAACATTTTATCTCATAAAATAGCAATAGATTCAATTAAATGATTTAATTCTAGCCTGAATTAGTGTTATTTTCACGTACGTTCCCTATCAGATCTAGAAGATTAGGGTTCTTAGTGAATGACTAGATCTCCGACAGTTTTAGGGTTTCAAACGAACTCACAAGTGAGTTTTTTCGATATTGAGCGAAAAAAGGTAAATAGTAGATTTAATGATGAAATGGATAGGTTAGAGTTTAAATACTTATGCAACTCGTAGATCAACGAAGATAGAAAGGAGGGAAAAATTGGCCTCGCACTAAACTGCACACTGGATGAAGAATCACTCTTCGGTTGAGAGAATCACACCCTCACAGGAAGCTTAATAAAAAACTCTCAAACTTTGCAAAAGTAATAATATATTAACCATCCCTCATAAAAGTGTTTTTACAAGCCTTTAAATAGGCAAAACAAACTCTAACTCGAAATAAACGAGTCCTAAAAACTTAAAACACTAAAATGACAAGTTTTGTCAAAGAAAATCGAAATCCTATCTCGTGGTCGATTGATCGATTTATAAATAATAAATTCGCCTGAAGACTCTGTCCACAATCGATCGGCTGAATGTTTGAAATCGATCGATCAATTGAGAAGAATAAGTTCGCCAAAGATGTCCTCAATCAATCGATCGAATGTCTGGGATTGATCGATCGACTAAAGCACACATTAATTCTTCCGGGGCGCTTTCACGTTCTTCTTTCGCTTTCGATAGGTTACGGGCGACTGCTTGAATCGAATGTCCCCATCACATGGTCAATCTACGACCGTCCAAAAAAAGTGCTTTTACACCATTGATTTTGTAGTCAAAGGTGAATTTTTGGGTGGGAAATCCATATCTTTGACTTGTGAAATGAAGGGCAAACAAGTGCAATTTTTTATTTCTAAAACCCTTAAGGGACTTGTGAACCCTTAGAGGATGTGGGGCACTCGCGACCACATCCTCCACGTGGCATGTGATCTTCACTGTGTACCCAAGTTACACAAGGAGATCTATGTGGCACCAAAACATTTTTTGGGTGGCTTGTAGAGCAAGGATGCGCTATTTAGATCATTTTTATTGAAAAGGAATTTAACACTTCATCTCCACCTTATGAATGTCCGACTATCACCTTGCGAAAATATGTTTTATTAATTTTTTTTAAAGAAAATTGATCTATACAATGAACCTGAGCTCCACGTGGAACTTAGGTTGGCACCTCACTATTGAGGTGCCAACTCGAACTCCACGTGCACTCTTCCCTTTTCCTCTTCCTCACTTCTCTCTATGTCTATCCTCTCTTTCTTATATATATATATATATATATATATATATATATATATATACAATGAGGCTTGGGACTATACACTCGAGGGTAGCAAAAAATGCTACCACCAGATCATTTGGGCACCACGTGTCATCAATCATGAGGATCGGGTGCGCCGACAACTTGGATAATAACAATCAGGTATCACCCAAAAAAATTATGTTCTATCTAATACATATACACCGTTAAATAGGTGGTCAAAGATGCCTAAAATTGATGCCTCAAGTTGGTTGGGCGTTACCTTATCTTTGACCCATCAAATGGAGGGCAAAAAACTCAAAAAATAATATGTTTTATAAATATGCATGATCAACCTAAAATGGGTGTTGTTTTGGGTTGATCATGCCATGTGGCATGTGATCTGGGAAATAAACCCATGACTCGAGCTCCTATTGGCTGCACGTCACATCAGTGGGCTTTGAAAAGTCAACTGATGTGACGTGCAACCAATAGGGGCTCAAATCATAGGTTTATTTCCCATGACCTGAGTGAGAGGATCACTACTCTATATATATGGCTGACTGGAGAATGTGCTCAGGCATAGAGATATTTCTGAGCCTATTGATATGGGCGTGACATGTAGCGCATTTTTGTGTAGTGACGGGTGGCATGGCTAACTAGGGGTTAATATTTTAAAAGTTATATTCCCTTTCAGCCGTCGTACTCGACTTTTTTAGAAGTTTCTTTCTTTTCTCTGTTCTCTCCCTTTTTCCAAGAAGTATCAGACTTACTTTTTCAGATATATTTTACTAAAAAATGTGGGCTCCCAATAGTGAAGCGTTGGCACCTCGGGAGAAGAGCGCTTCACCTCGATAACGAGGCGTTGGCACCCCAAAATTTTTTTTTGCACCCTAGTAGCGAAGCGTTGACACCCCAATAGCGAGACGCTGACACCCCTGTAGTGAGGCGCTAGTACGCAGATAACGAGGCGCTGACACTCCGGGAGAGGACTGGCACCTCGATAGCGAGGCGCTGACACCTTTGTAGCGAGGTGCTGACACCCGAGAGAGAAGGGTTGGCACCTCGATAGTGAGGCGCTGACACCCCGGGAGAGAAGCGCTGACACCCTGGTAGCGAGGCGTTGATACCCCGGTAGCGAAGCGTTGATACCCCGATAGCGAAACGCTGACACACCTTTAGTGGAAAAGAGGTGGATTGGGGGAATGCTGACACCCACGTGGTCAGACATAGGGTATTTCAAAAAGGTCGGTGGAGTTCAGACACCCACGTGGTCAGACAAATGGTATTTCAAAAAGATTATCTACTTTTTTGAAAACAAAGTTAACCTTAGTTAAAACATGGTTAAATGATTATAAAACAACATCCGTCACTTCACAAAAAGGCGCTACGTGTTGCATCCATATCAATGGGCACAGAGATATCTTTACGCTCGGGGGAGAATGCGCATTGTCCGGCCTCCCTCTCTCTCTCTCTCTCTATATATATATATATATATATATATATATATATATATATATATATTTATATACCATGCATGTAGGTATGATATATTGGACAGTACCTTTTAAGGTATTAGACAGGGGAGCCTCAATATCAAAGTTTCTATTGAGCCTCAACAAGCTTATTACTAGTCACAACAATGGATCGAAGATTGGTTTTTGCTAGAGTTTTGAGGGATATTCGTACATGCTTTGCAGGCCATGGCTCCTCTATTTTCTCTTGTTGTTCCCAAGTTCCAGTTCAAGGGAGCGA
The DNA here is from genome assembly GCA_021018995.1 of Chloranthus sessilifolius. Taxonomy (NCBI): domain Eukaryota; kingdom Viridiplantae; phylum Streptophyta; class Magnoliopsida; order Chloranthales; family Chloranthaceae; genus Chloranthus; species Chloranthus sessilifolius. The sequence goes on along the minus strand of CM037592.1, from coordinate 71,861,006 downwards.
ACAAAAGGGGCATTCCGGTTTCAAGGGACCCAGCAGCCCTTCTGGCCAAGTATTCAGACCCATTGGTGTACACCGGCCCCATAAGAGTCCGAACGGGATATGAGATCCTCCGCATCTCCTCTTACCTGATGCGAAACATGAAATCAGTCACAATCCCGTTCTTGGTTCTCCATGGAACGGCTGATAAGGTTACAGATCCTTTAGCTTCACAAGATCTCTACAACGAAGCTGCGTCAAAATTCAAAAACATAAAGCTCTATGAAGGCTTCTTGCACGATCTTCTATTTGAACCCGAGCGCGAAGAAATCACTGATGATATCATCAACTGGATGGAGGAGAGGTTGCAGGTTCGTGGGTGGTAAGCACTGCCTGATTCTTGTTTATGTTAAAAACTTAATATTTTCCTAAGTTCAGTGTTTGGTAAATGTATGTTAAGCTCTCCTTGAGTAAATGTTTTATTTATTTTTGGGGGATAAAGCCCTGCAGAAGCTATATATTGAAACAATGAATATGTTCTATCTCCAGCTTGTCCTACCAAAAACTAGTAAGTAATAAGTTTGGTACTAAGTTCTCTATATTTTCTGCTAACATAAGCCATCGCCAGCACTAAGATCAGAGAGTTGGTACTAGATTCATGGGCTCTCTGTTACTTATTATACACGTGGCACACTTCATTAATTTTGTACGCTTGGCCATTTGTTGTTTAAAATTGGATTACACAATTGTGCCGTTAGACATTTTCTACAGCCTACGAACTTTCAAGTGGGCAAAGGGTCCACATTTGAGGGACATGAACTGCCTTTTCAGGATGGCTTGGAACTACTTTCTGAAAAGAATGAATGTTTGGCCACCCACCTACATGTTGCCCAGATGCATCAACTTTTTTTTCTCTTTTTTTGATAGGCAAGCTTGAGGTTTTATGGGGCCTCCCCCTATCATTAAGCAGAAAGGAGAAAATATTGTGCCATGATACATGAAAAACCACCCCCAGGACCAGCACAACCTCCACCTGAACCAAAATATAGAACTAACAACCACTTGCTTTAGAATCACTCTTATAGTTTTGTTTGTTTTCAGAAAGGATCTCTATTTGCCCTCACCACGTTACTGGTGGGCGCTTAAATTAGACAACCGTGATTGTTTTTCTTTCTGATTTTTGGCACAAGGGATCTTACGATGATGAGTGTGCCATCAGACGGCTAAGTTTTTGATCCCATATTGCATAGATCCCAAAATGTGGCCATAAAATCACATTTGAGCGTGATGTGTGCCATATAATTTGAGGGCCACGTTTTGGGATCTGTGTAACATGGAATCAGAAACTTGGCCTTCTGATGACTGCTCATGGTGTCAAGATCCATCCTGTGGAGGATTGGGATGAAAAACAATCTCTACCTTCTGATTCAGTGCAGTCAATGGTCCTCAGCGCAGGCATCCACCACCACCAATAATTGAAAACCGGTGGGGCCTCAAAATAGGTAAGCTTTACAAGATCCTCACATTTCATTGTGTCCACAGAAAATACACAGTTGCATTAAAAGCAACTTGCATAACATCACTAAGGCCTCTCTTGTTCTTGTAGGCAAGCCTCATCCTCAGCCATCCCTATTGTAAGGATCCGATAGTTTCATTGTGCAAGAGCTGATCTCCACACACAACTCGAGTAATAGCAAAAAAGAATGATATTTTCCTCAGATGACTAACAAAACATACATCTCGAAGGAAGAATCATACCTCTTTTGATAAGGTTTGCTCAATTGAAAATTTCTCCCACACTTGTTGCATTCTACATGTTATGAACTTCGGTCCTTTTTTTTTTGATAACTTGGGTATCCGGGCCTCTTAGAGCACCCGCCTAATCCCAGGGGCACATGCGCACCCCAAATTTAGTACGTGCCGGGTTAGCACAGGATATAAATCCTTGGGTGGCCTCAGGGGAGGAGGGGATTCGAACTCAGGTCTCCTCTTTTTGGAAGCAAGTACCTGGTCAGCTCGCTAAACTCAAGTCTCTTCCTTTTGGAAGTAGGTCCTTTCTACCCATTGTTTTCCACCAAGTCGCTAGGGCATTCGGGGTGACTCTCCAATTGAAAAATAGTATGATAGACATATTGTGAAACACTCGAATCCCCTTCTAACCAAGGGTCTCACAAAAGGAAAATGGAGGATCCATCTCCTATAATGATAGGGATGTGTTTTTGTTGCTTCTCGAACTTTTGAGGATACCACTCCAGCCCAAGAGCATTCATTCAAACTGTTATTAAGGCTCTAACTTGTATAGTCGCTCGAGTGGGAACCAAATCCGCTCGAGAGAGGTGAGCACTCTACAAGAGCAGATTTTCAGGTTTTAGTTGCTCGAGTGACCCTCGACGACCTAGTTACATCTACACTTGGGATTTGGCTAGTTTCTCTTAGATTATAAGTAGGATTCGTGTTTGTTATATATAGGGAAAACTCTTGGTCAAATTGTACGATAAAGATATCATTGTAAAGCTTTGGAAAACCTATCTAGGGTTTTGAGGAGAGCTTTGATGAGACTTGAGTGTTCTTATATTTTTGTATAATTATCAATATAGTAGATTATCACTGCCCGTTGTTGGTTTAAAATTATTGTGCTAATATTTTTATGAAAAGAATGTGATGGCAAAACTATGACAGATGGAATGGATTGAATCAACACAAAAATATCAGCAATTTAAATACAGCCTGCAAGATCAGGACTGTTGTAGCAAGTTTTAAAGTAAGTAAGAGTTAGTCCACAGAGAAATGTGATATAAATTTTAGGAAATCCCCAGATCTGCTATAGATCTAACAACCTATTCCTATTCTATCCTAAAATTAAGGAAAAAACAGGAAAAAGAGATAGAGTTTGGTTGTCACCTTAAACTAAAACAACAGGAAATTAAATCTAATTACAAACAAATTTAAAAGCTAAATCAGGGATAAGAAGAAGAAAGATTTGAAGAAGAGAGCAAAAGTTTTGGTAAAAATAAAAATTAAATGTGGAAAATTAACAGCTTGGGATCAGTTTCACTGTGAAATTGATTTATAAAATATCAGAGCAGAGGATGGATCTGCAACCATCCATTATTTGGCTACAAGCTCAAATGCAAGGTAGAATAATCCAGATCTGCCATGAGATATGGACTAGTCTTAGGGTTATACTCTGTCCATTCAAATAGTCATAAAGTATCGCATGAATATAATTCAGTCATGGGGGAAAGAATTGGAATAAGAAAACCACTACAAATGCTATGGATGCAAGGCTACAAGCTCAGGCATCCATAGGAGCATAAAACTTATGAAAATTTGATGGAAATAAAAAGATCTACAGATTAAATGATCTTTAAAACTAGTAATTCATTGATCTAACAACAACTTATAACAAATTACTCTCGGATCTGCAGTTTCTGCATTCTCTATTCTCTCTTTAGCTCAATAAATACAATGCTATCTCACCATTCAATTTACAGATCTAACTTAACCCTAGCTGCTAAAAGAATTTAACCAACCATGGTTGAGCTAAAGAGAGAATAGAAGAGAAAGAAGAAGACTAGAACTAGGCAGGAAACAATTCTAAATTACTCAAACTCTGGATGCCCACATCTGTTGTAGTCCCCTCTATTTATACACATCCCCAAATGCCTCAGATCTGTTTTGGCCAATTAGAGAGGAGAGGAATCAATTCTATTACCAGACCTGATGAGGTGGCTACATTTCCTCCAAGAATTTCTCAAAATCTTGTTAGAACCAGTTGAGCACACGTGAGGCAGTTAGGTCAGTTCTCCTTTGTGCTGTTTGAGTTCTAAAAATGCCCTCCAAAGTTGACAGATATCAGCTGGACTCATGCATCAAGTCTTTGGAGCTTCAGCAATCTCATTTGATAGGTTGGAGCTTTAGAATTCGCATCTCGAGAGGTTTAGAGTACCTCTCGATAGGTTCTCGACAAGTTCAAAGCTCCAAAAGTACAATTCGACAGGTTCACACATCTTCTCGACAGGATCCTTGCTTCAGAATTTTTAATCTCGAGCAGTTCACACAACTGTTCGACAAAATCTCGCTAAGTTCCCGATAGGTTCATTTCAGCATGTTTCAACTTCGCGAGGATGGTTGGCTTCAGGTAACTTCTCAAGTAGTTCAAGTGTACAAGTTGACAAGTTCTCTTCTTCAAATTGAACCACTCGACAGGTTGCTTCTCTATGTTTTAATTGCTTGACAACTCCAAGTCACTACTCGACAGTTTCACTTTATAGTTACCAAGTGCTTGAATGCACATCAGATCCTCTTGACAAGTGCATTTCAACTGCTCAAACCCTTCTTTTCTGAACCTCTGCTGCTTATGTCAGTCTACTATAGCTTTTTGTTATGCATGGGTATTTTCATTACTCAATGGTTGACTCATATCTCTCTCCTTTTGGCCTTGGTTGCATAGTTTTTCTGTACTTTACTGTACATTATTGCTAACTATAAAACAACACTCAAAATACATTATTAATCAGCTTAAACGTCCATCAAAGGTCAGGTTAGGAGGTGAAAAATAATATTTTTCACTGATTAACACACCCCCAAACCTAATCTTTACTAATCCTCGAGCAAAGTAAAAATGAAAAATAATTATTCAAAGCAGTAAATGCCACTTTTGTAGGGAGTATAAATGCATTTAGCATATGTATCAAGCTTTTTAAACTCCTTGGTGATCCCTAGTGGAGGAGTGAAGTCTCCCAAGGGTTTTCAGTGAAGGTACCCACAAACTTCCTTATGAAGACAATTAAATCAAGTGCAAATATTGACCAGTCAGGTTTCAACAAACTAAGATTTATTCCATACCTTGCTTTTTCAATTTAGGGAAGGCTTAATACATTAAATGTAAACCATTTAATACTTAAATCTTTATGCATACTCATCACAACTAATCTGAAGACATCAAGGGTGTAGTGTGTACAAATCAGTATAAAGTTCACCTTTAATTTAAGAATCAGGTTCAAATAGTGCCCTAATAAATCCAATCTCAGACCCAATTCTCTCAAAGGCATACTCTCACAAATGAATTTGAAGGTGCTCAATTTCACTCCAGCTCAAGAGCAGTTTCAGACCTCAAATAGGCATGCAAACATGAGCATAGGCATTTGCTCTAATTTCCTGGCATCCTTATGTACTTTCACCATAGATTAAACATTTCCTTACCTCCACATGACAACTCATTTCACTTTGGATCAGTAAGATATTTTTCAATGGGTTGTAATGTGGCTTGTGGGTGAGGTGTATAAAGAATAAAAGAGTAAAAAGGATTAATTTTTTTTTTTTTTGAGAAATAAGAAAGGTAAGGAGGTGATTCATGACTTCACAACCTTCATTTCAGCACATCTTTATCTTCCTTGATATTTTTCAGATTCAAAGTGATCAACTTCTTATCTTCTTTTCAATTTTCAAATGAAGTGACTTGTCTTTTTTTTTTTTTTTTTTTTTTTTTAAGACTTGCCACACATCTACAACTGATACACTGTTGTTTACAGTTTTGCTTTTCTTCTTTTTTCACCCATTGCTGAACTCTTCTCAACTATCTTCAACACCTTCTCCACTTTCTAAATTCTCAAAGTGAGGATAAGGCTAAATCAGGTCAATGAGGTGCAGGTTCATTCATTCTGGTGTATGTAAAAGAAATAAGACTTTTAAGGCTCAAATAGTGTATGCAAAGGGCAGTGGAATAGATAGAGACTTTTAAGCTCAAACTGTTCAAAGGATGGCCTTACATCATGTCCTTAGTGTCATGAGTTCTGCTGAACAATTTTAATTTAGAGATGCCTAACTTCTAGTGAAAAATTTGAGTCAGCCAATTCTTAGAGCACAAAGATTGCCAAACACACTCTTCAAAAGAATGTTTTTTTTTTTTTTTTTTTTGTATGGGCCCAAGTCTCACTAGGTATGGTCCTCATTTGAACTCATAGGGCATGTTCTTACCTTTTTCTCTCTTTACTAGTTCACTATATACTGATTATGACACAAATTTCTTAATGATCTCCTTCATGGAAATGCTGAAAATTTTAAAGGATCCCAACATTAAACAGTCTGCTATACAATTTTAATTTTCCAATTTTCAAAATTGCTTAGGTGAAACTTTGCTTTATTTGTTTTAATCTGATTAACACTACTGCAATTGACTTAACTATCTCATAGGGCTACCCTGCCATACCACCAAACCTAATAAAAATAGTGAACCCACTATTTCTATGACAAAGAAGTAGAGGTAGCAAGGTATGCAAAAGAATATCTAGACACAGAAAAAATAAGAATGTACAATAGAAAAAATAAAGAAAGAAACACAATGCAGATCCAAAACACAAAAGAAAATTACATTCAACAAAATGAGGTAAAAACACAATAGAATAGTCAAGATACACAATAGAGAAACATCCTAAGTATAAAATAGTGACACTACATCCTAACCAGAATTCGAGTCTGAACTTAATTCAAAGGGGGGGGGGGGCATTCATATTTTCCTTTCTCTTTCTTCACAGTTGGGACTTGTGCAGTACTAGCCTTGGTTCTTGTTGCAACTGGCTTTGAGGGCTTGGTGTTGTTTCTCTCCATAGAAGGTTCCTTGATAGACACTCCTGTTGGTGTGAGTGGCTTCATGACTTAGATGGGGGATCTAAGTGTGTCCACCAGCATGACAAGTTCAGCAGCCCTCTGCTCATAGAGTTTGTACAGGGATAGGGCATTGTCTACTTGCTTCTGCATCAGCTCCCTCTCTTTATTATGGTCAAACAAGGTTCTCTCCATTGATCTCCAATAACCAAACTTCATTACAGTAAGCTGGTCTTCGCATGTCTGCTGGACTACATCAGATATAGACTTCACTAATATTTGTACATCCCTCCATGCACATGGATTGACAACCATTGAGTTGTGGAGGGTGTAAAATATGGGGATGAGAATGGCATCAGCAGGGACTATGGCCCATTGGTCAGGGTCATCCATAAGGGGAGAGATGATAGCCAACTCAGAACCTGTGGGTGGAGATGATGGTAAGCCAGAGGTAAGGGTAAGTGTCAGCTCCTCCTAAAAGAGCTTGGTTTGGATGTAGGTGGAGGTGGATGGGATTAAGGCAAGCTCTTCATTTTCAAAATCTGTTTGGGTGGTAGCATCTGCTGTTGCCACTAAAGTTTAAGGTTGGGATAAAGGTGGTGGTGGTGGTGGTGGTACATGTACTGGTATAGGTGTAGGCTGCTGGACTGGTGGGGTGTAGCTTTGAAGGGTGAGCTGGATGGATTGTAGGCTAGTTTGGAGGGAAACTTGGTTTGGGTATTGGTCAGGAGTTGAGTTTGGAGTGAGTTAAGGAGGGAAAATATTTGGGATAAGGGGTCTGAGATAGCTGAGGTTGATGGTTGGGAGGTTAAGATTGGTTGGAAAGGTGAAGTTAGGACATGGTTAAATTGGATTGGCTGTGGGGAGTCTGGAAGGGGTGTGTACTCATGCATGATATCTCCCACAATGGAGTTCATCATGACAGAGTACGCCTCAGATGTGAGGTGGTTATGGTCATGGGTGGGAGAAAAAGGAATGGAATGGGTATGGGAGGTAATGGGTTCAAGTGGTTCATTAGGTTCAAATAGGAGTAAAAAGTCAGTGGTGGTGGTTTGTTCAATGTCAATGGCCATAGGCTTACTGTCATCATATGTAAATGGGGAAGGTGGGACCAAGGTAGGGCTGGGTATATCAGTAGGTTTAGGAGCTGGAATGGAAGGACTTGGTGGAGGTAGGGAAATGGATGGGCTAAATGCAATGGTAGCTGGGCCAGGGTGAAGGATTTTTCTCTGGTATTTTCTTTTTATGGTGGGAGTAGGTAAGGTAAATGGGAATGCGGGAGCATAAGGAGCTGACATAGGGATGGTGGTGGTGATTGTGGAAGGTATGGAAGTGGAACTGGTAGGCATGGAAGATGAAAGAATAGGTGAGGTGATCGTGGCTGGTACCAAACTGGTAGCAGTGGTGGTGATCACAGTGGGGCTTGCTAAGAATTCTACTACTACAGCTGAAGAGGTTATGACACAGATGCTGAATTGTCAGCAGTAGTAGCGATGTCAGTAACTACTGTGGTGACTACAATAGCTTCTTCTAAAGGACCCTCAGACTGCTTCTTCTTCCCCATCATGGTCATGCTAGTTGACCATGACTTCTTCCCAAATTCCATAGGAGGCAAGTCCACAGTAAGCTCTCCCTCTTTCCAAATATACTTCCCTTTCTTCATCAAAGCAGTACTGATTCTGCCGTAGGGAAAACCCAACACAAGTTGCCTCTTCTTGATCTTCCCATTAATATCAACCATCCCCTTGAAAATCATCTCAGAGGCATTGAAAAACTGCCCCTTGGAGAAAGAATAGAGGCAATCCACAATGGGGTGTCTTCTCTCTTGTTGATGCCCAGATACAAAAGCTTTTTTCCTTAGAATTGTATCTATGAAAAATAAGCTGGGATCCAAATCTCTCCTCATCAGTGACTCTCCAGATCCCACTACCCCTTGAGTCAAGTGGTGGGCCATGCCCTTAAATGAAACATTGTCAGGGGCATCTAAACCGCAAGAAGCATCATACTGAAATGGAATACCCAACACCAGTCCAATGTCTCTATAATCCACCACAATCTCCCAGTCATCAATCAAGATTACAAGAATTAGGTCACTTTCTCTTTCAATGGGGTCAAAAGAGGTGTCAAAGAAGCCTTGTCCAGATAGGCTAAGGTGTCACTACCCCCCTCTACCTTAGTAAAGTAAGGTATATCAAAAGCTCTCTCAGGAATCAGACTCAATGCATCCACAAACTCATTGGGAGTAGTGAGGGGGCTAAATTCAGGTACAGGCTCAGCTAGCACAGGTACATCCTCATTAATTTTTGCACTAGTCTTGGCCTTTCTAGATCTCTGAGATTTCTTGGACTTGGCCATACTCAACTTCATTAATTTTTGCACTGGTCTTGGTCTTTTTAGATCTCTGAGATTTCTTTGGGCTTGGCCATACTCAACTTCCTTTTTGCAGGTGGATCCACTTGAGACTGGGAGGAAGCTATTCTACAAGATTTTCTAGTGGATTTTGGAGAAGATTGGTGTAAGATAGTCAAGGAGTCCTCAAATTGGTTGGGGTCGGCCATTAAAAACACAGAACCCTAGCTAATTTCACATAGAACCTCTAAAAAAGCACGACTCTACTTCACTTCAAGCAAATTTCCCACAAAATAAACTTCCCCAAAATAAAGAACCACAACACTGAGAATTCAAAAGAACTGAGATGGTGAAGAACTTACCCAAAACCTAGGGCTTCTCTACAAATGAAGCACAGAACATCAAATTTGCAGACTTTGTTCAAAATGATGCCTTGACACAATTGATTCAACCGGCAGATGTACAAAGTGGATGGAAGTGCAACTGGTTAACTAGATAAGAACGGAGCAAAGCAGTGCACACGAGGATTGAGAGAAAGGTTTCAAGCTGAAGGAGCAGATGGAAAAATGATCTTGTCGAAAGGTTTTAAAACCTAGAAACACGACTTCGACAGGTTGAATGCTTCAGAAATGTACTTCTTGAGAAGTTCGCGAGTAGTTCACCTTAACCTGTCATACAGATTAAACTCATCGAAGGGTTCAGAAAACTGAAGAAAGAATTCCTTGAGTAGTTCCCAAACCTCTTGAGGCACATATAGCTCTAGAATGAAGAGTTCGAGAGGTTCTTTTAACCTCTCGACAAGTACAAGTTCTTCAAAAAATAGGATTTGAGAGATTGCCTTTCAGTGGCAGAACCTTGCGATAGGTTCCCATAACCTCTTGAATACACTCAATACACCCTCAGAACCTCTCGAACAGTAAATTAAACCACTCGAGGGCTCTCAGCATTGCACATATGTTCACTTCTTCATGGTGCACTATTCATAATCAACACAAGCCATTATCACCACTCAGCACCAGTCAAATCTAACACATTTTTGAGCAAATACAATCATCAAAGAACACACCACTTCACAGACATTATACTAATTAAAAAGCTAGACAAAAACTAAAATTTGCAAAGTAAACAATAAATACAGTAAATGACAGATTTATTACAAAGTTTACAAGGTTGAAAATCACTCAGTAGTGGGAGGTTCTTGAAGGTCAATGGTTTTAGCAGGCCCCATTGTATTATCTACACAAATTTTTAGCCTCTGACCATTCACTTTCATAACCCTTCCATCCGTGGGGTCCATGATCTCAACAGCTCCAGAAGGGGATTCATGCAGTGCAATGTAAAGTCTATCCCCTAGATTTCAATTTTCCTAGAAAAAACTTAAGTTTGGAGTTAAAAAGCCAAACCTTATTACCTTCAACAAATTCCTTCCTAAGAAGGTTTTTGTCATAGAAAACCTTGGTCTTTTCCTTGTAAATTATTGAATTGGCATAAGCATCCAATCGCAGTTCCTCCAACTCGGACAACTGCAACTTCCTGTTTGCACCAGCAACAGTTAGATCAAAATTTAAGGCTTTAATGGCCTAGTAAGCCTTGTGTTCTAACTCTATTGGCAGATGACATGTTTTGCCATAGACCAACCTGAATGGGGACATTCTAATTGGGGTCTTATAGGCAGTCCTATAAGCCCACAAAGCATAAGTCAATTTCATTGGCTAGTCTTTCCTATCGGTCCTCACTGTCTTCTCTAGGACATGCTTGATTTCCTTGTTGGAAATCCCCACTTGCCCACTGGTCTATGGGTGGTAGGGAGTAGCAATCCTATGTGTAACAACATACTTCTTGAGCAGACTCTCGAAGTGTTTATTACAGAAGTGGATGCCCCCATTACTGATGATGGCTCTAGGGGTGCCAAATCTAGAGAAAATATTTTCCTTAACAAAATTGAGGACTACCTTTTGGTTATTTGTCCTTTTTGGTTATTTGTCCTTGTGGCAGCAACTTCCACCCATTTGAAAATATAATCTACTGCTACGAGGATGAAGTTAAATCCCATTGAAGGAAGGAAAGGGCCCATGAAATCTATCCCCCAGATGTCAAATAGTTCCACAACAAGAATGGGCTGCAGAGGCATGAAATTGCTTCTTGATAGGCCACCCATCCTTTGACATCTTGAACATGTTCTGCAGTGTACAAAAACATCTTTAAATAAAGAGGGCTAGTAAAATCCACACTACAATACTTTTGCAGTAGTCTTCTTTTCACTAAAGTGACCTCCACAAGCCTATTTATGATACATTATAAGAATGTTGTAGAATTCACTTCCAGGAACACGTCTCCTCACCACCTGATCTTTACAACTCTTATAAAGGTAAGGATCCTCCCACAAAAAATACTTGACCTGAGAAAAGAATAGGTCCTTGTCAATCTTAGATCAGTGTGGGGGAATCCTACTAACACCAAGGTAGTTGACTATGTTGACAAATCAGGGAACACTCACATTGATGGCATCAGGGAAACAATCATTCATAGGTATGCCTGCACAATCAACACTTAAAATCCTGGACAAGTGGTCTGCAGCCACATTCTCTACTCCCTTTTTATCTTTGATTTCAAGATCAAACTCCTGCAGCAGGAGGATCCATCTGATCAATCTAGGTTTTGCTTCTTTCTTGGATAGCAGATACTTTAGGGCTGAGTGATTAGTGAATGCTACAATTTTAGATCCTAGGACATAAGATCTAAATTTCTCCAAAGTAAAGACAACTGCCAATAGCTCTTTCTCAGTGGTGGTGTAGTTCAGCTAAGCATCTATCAGTGTCTTGCTTGCATAGGAAACTACACTAGGTACTTTATCCTTTCTCTGCCCCAAAACTGCACCAATTGCAAGATTCGAAGCATCACACATGAGCTCAAAGGGGAGAGAGTAATCAGGGGCTTGTATCATAGGTGCAGAGGTCAAACATTTTTTTAACACCTCAAAAGTAGTCAAGCATTTAGCAGTGAATACAAATGGTACCTCCTGACATAGCAGGTGACACAATGGCTTGAAAATTTTACTAAAATCCTTGATGAATTTCCTATAGAAACTAGCATGACCAAGGAAAGACTTGACTTGTTTGACAATTTTTGGAGGAGGCAAATATGAAATCAGATCAATTTTTGCTTTGTCCATCTCAAGTCCTTTTGAGAAAACACATGCCCAAGAACAATTCCATGGGTAACCATGAAATTGCTCTTTTTCCAGCTCAACACTAGGTTGGTTTCCTCACATCTCTGAAGAAAAAGGGAGAGATGATGCAAACATTAATCAAAATCATCACCATACACAGAAAAATCATCCATAAAAATTTATATAAACTTGTCCAGCATGTCAGAAAAAATTGCATACATGCATCTTTGGAAAGTAGCAGGAGCATTGCACAGTCCAAATGGCATCCTTCGGTAAGTAAAGGTGCCAAATGGATAAGTAAAAGTGATCTTCTCCTGATCTTATGGATACACAGGGATCTAGTTGTAACCAGACTATCCATCAAGAAAATAATAGTAAGCTTTTCCTACTAGCTTATCCAAGATCTGGTCACTGAATGGCAGTGGAAAGTGGTCCTTCCTAGTCTTAGAGTTCAATTTTTTGTAGTCAATGCGGACCCTCCAACCAGTGACCTCCCTGATTGGCATTAATTCTCCAGACTCATTGGGCACTACAGTGATGTCAGACTTTTTAGGTACCACTTGAGTAGGTGACACCCATTCAGAATATGAAATTGGGTAAATTACGCTAGCATCAAGTAGTTTGACCACCTCTTTCATCACCACCTCCGGCATGTGAGGATTTAACTTCCTCTGCATCTCCCTAGGGGGTTTAGAACCCTCTTCTAGATGAATCTTGTGCATACACAGCTGGGTTAATTCCCCCCAGATCAGTAATGGTCCAACCGATTGCCTTCTTATGCATCTTGAGCACACAAAGTAGTTTTTCTTCTTGCTTCTCAGTGAGGGAAGAAAAGTTAATTATAGGCAGTTTTTGATCTTGCCCCAAGAATATATATTTGAGAGTGCTTGGGAGCTATTTCAGCTCCAAATCATGTGGACTGATAAGTGAAGGTAGCAAAGGTGCCTTAGAATATACAGGAAGAGGTAGCACAACAGGTTTCTAATGAGGGTGCTGTATTTGTCCCACTGAAGATTCTAAGGTGTTCACCTCTTCAGTCATATGAATGGGAGCCTCCCTTTCAACAGTTTCAGTCCAAATTTTCTCAAATTCATCAAACACGTCACCCAAATTCAACAATTTAGGCAAAGACTCAACAAGCTCATCAATCACATCAATCATGAAATAATCCTCACTCTCAAAGTGTGGTTGAGTTGCAGCATTGTATACATTGAGCTTCACCTTCATGTTTCCAAAGGTCACCTCCATTATCCCAGATCTGTACCGAATGTCGGCATTGGCAGTGGCAAAAAATGGCCTGCCCAATATCACAGGAATAGGGGTGGTACACTTAGTAGGTTCCATATTCAAGACTAAAAAGTCTGCTGGATAGAAAAATTTGTCAACCCCAACCAGCACATCCTCAATGATACTCACAGGTCTCCTCTCAAATATGTCTGCCAGTTGTAAGACAACATGTGTTGATTTTAACTCCCCCAAACCTAACTTCACATATACAGAATATGGAAGTAGGTTAACACTGGCTCCCAAATCTAGGAGAGCTTACTCTATGGTGTGGTATCCAATGATGCAAGAGACTGTGGGAACTCTAGGGTCCTAGAGTTTAGTTGGAGTAGCAATTGATAAAATCTGTTTCACTTTTTCAGTAGAAAAGACTTTTTTGGATAGATGAATTCTAGACTGTCTTTTGTGTGCACAAGTCCTTCAAAACTTTTGCATAGGCTGGGACCTATTTAATGACATCAAGCAGAGGTAAATTAATCTTAACTTGCTTGAAGGTCTCCATCATTTCCTCCACCTTATCATTCCTCTAGTCAAAAGGAGAAGGTGCTTGAAGAGCATGAGGGAATGGCAAATGAGGTATTGCTGGGATCTCATCTGCAGCCTTAGACTTTTCATCATTTTTTCCTTTATTTTTATTTTTAGTTTTTTATTGGGACTCAACAACAACCCCTTTATATTTTATATGCTGCTCTTGCTGCATACTGTCCTGGACTGAAATTTTCACTCCTGCACTTTTTATGTTTTCAACATCAACATGGTTATCTATCAGCCTACCACTTCTCAAAGTAGTGATGATTTTAGCTTCTTCATGAATTGAAGAAGACTCACCCACCATATAATGACCTTTAGGATTATTGATTGGTTGGCTCGACAGTCTGCCCTCTTCTCTCTTAGTCAAAGTATTAGATAGCTGACCAAGGTGGTCCTCAATCTTCTTTATACTCAGGCCATGAGAGTTCACAGTTTGTGATAAGGAGCTAAGGATTTGTAATGAGGTCAAAACCTGCTCCTCAAAGGAGGGTTCTCTAGCTTGGGGTGGTGGTGCACTTTGGTGACTTGGTTGAGCCATTGGTTGAGCCATAGGCTGTTGGTACTGAGGCTTTGAAAAATAATTCTGCTGGTATGGCTGAGCAGGTCTGTATGGCATTGTCTGCTACTGGTGGGATTGAAAATTGTCTTGCCTCCACCTCAGATTGGGGTGGTTTCTCCATGGATACCCAGCAGGCTGCTGCTGCCCAAAAGACTGAGCAGTATTGGTATGCTCCATGACCAAATCAGGGTATTGAACAGCTGATGGACAATCTTCAAGTGAGTGTATGGATGACTGGCATATCAGACATGTCTCTTTCACCTGTACATCCATTCTTGGCTGCATCACACCCATTAATTTATCAAATTTCTGAGTCAGGCTGCCCACCTTTCTTTCCAAGTCATTGTACACATTAACTTCATACATCTTTCACCTTGGAGTGAAATCTTTTACCATTTTAGCAGGAGTTTCAATGTCATTCTTGGACAGAGTCTCCTGCTGCATTGAATTCACTGATGACATCAAAAAGTTCCCAAGCTTCTTTAACCGTCTTGCTGAGGTAAGTCCTCCCACATGAAGCATCCACCATATCCCTACTCTTAGGATCAATACCCTGATAGAAGCTTTGGATAAGCTGCCATCTAGGTATTTGGTGGTGAGGACATTGTCTCAGCAGCTCTTTAAACCTTTCTCATGCTTTATGAAAATTTTCAGTTGAGAATTGAGCAAAGAAAATTATTCTCTTCCTCAACTGGCTAGTTTTGCTCATAGGAAAAAATTTAGCTAAAAACTGACACTGGAGATCATTCCATGATGTGCTGCTGTTTGGTGGGAGCATGTTAAGCCAATTCCTGGCTTTGTCCTTTAGTGAAAAAGGGAAAAGCCTCATTTTGGTGGCTTCATCTCCCAACCCAGCAATAGTGAAGGTAGTGCATAGGGAAAAAAATTCATCTATGTGTTTGTAAGGGTCTTACTTGCTCAGTCCATAAAATGAAGGTAGCATTTGAATGATTTGAGCCTTAATCTCATAATTCCCTTGGGCTGTAGGGAATTGAATGCAGAAGGGGGATGAATATGCTCCTGGTGCATAGTATTCCCTTAAAGGTCTTGGTTGCTCACCCATTTTAGCAGTCTCAAAATGATCAGTAGTAGGGACGTGAGTTGATTTTCAGGGTTAAGAGTTCTTCTACCAAACATACAACACACACACTACAAATGATAGAAGTAACAATTTACAGCAGACAAACACCACAGACACACAAAATACTACTGAAGTAAAAAATGACAAAATGACAAAACTGAAACTGTAATAAAAGGAATAGGAAATGCAAACTCAAGCAAGATGTGCACTAGCTACAGGCTATGAACTTCTCTACTGGCTATAGCTTTAGATCTGAAATCAAATTCAATAGACTACAAAAGTAGAACAACATTAATTCAAATACTACAACTACAAAAATTTTAACTAAAACTCAAATTTACCAAATTTAGATCTACAGATTCCCGACAGCGGCACCAAAAACTTGTTGGTTTAAAATTGTTGTGCTAATATTTTTATGAGAAGAATGTGATGGCAAAAATATGACAACAAAAATATGATAGATGGAATGGATTGAATCAACACAAAAACATCAGCAATTTAAACACAGCCTGCAAGATCAGGATTGTTGTAGCAAGTTTTAAAGTAAGTAAGAGTTAGTCCACAGAGAAATGCGATCTAAATTTTAGGACATTTCCAGATCTGCTATAGATCTGGCAACCTATCCCTATTCTTACCTAAAATTAAGGATAAAATAGGAAAAAGAGATAAAGCTTGGTTGTCACTTTAAACTAAAACAACAAGAAATTAAATCTAATTATAAACAGATTTAAAAGGTAAACCAGGGATAAGAAGAAGAAAGATTTGAAGAAGAGAGCAAAAGTTTTGGTAAAAATAAAAATTAAATGTGGAGAATTAACAGCTTGGGGTCAGTTTCACTGTGAAATTGATTTGTAAAATAGCAGAGCGGAGGATGGATCTGTAGCCATCTTTCATTTGTAAGGTAGAATAATCCAGATCTGACCTAAGATATGAACTAGTCTTATGATTATACTCTATCCACTCAAATGGTTATAAAGTATCCCATGGATATAATCTAGTCATGGGAGAAAGAACTAGAATAAGAAAACCACTACAGATGCTATGGATGCAAGGCTATAAGCTCAGACATCCATAGGAGCATAAAATCTATAGAAATTTGATAGAAATCAAAAGATCTACAGATTAAATGATCTTTAAAACTTGTAATTCATTGATCTAACAACAACTTACAACAAATTACTCTCGGATTTGCAGTCTCTGCATTCTCTAATCATCATACAATGCTATCTCACTACTCAATTTAAAGATCTAACTTAACCCTAGCTGCTAAAAGAATTTAGCCAACCATGGTTAAGCTAAAGAGAGAATAGAAGAGAAAGAAGAAGACTAGAACTAGGCGGGAAACAATTTAAAATTACTCAAACTCTGGATGCCTACATCTGCTGTAGTCCCCTCTATTTATACACATCCCCAAATGCCTTTGTTTTGGCCAATCAGAGAATAGAGGAATTAATTTTGTTACCATACCTGATGAGGTGGCTACATTTGCTCCAAGAGTTTCCAAAATCTTGTTAGAACCAGTTGAGTTCTAAAAATGCCCTCCAAAGCTGACAGATATTAGCTGGACTCGTGCATCAAGTCTTTGGAGCTTTAGTAATCTCAATCGATAGGTTGGAGCTTCAAAATTTGCATCTCGAGAGGTTCAGAGTACCTCTTGATAGGTTCTCGACAAATTAAAAGCTTAAGAAGTACAATTTGACAGGTTCACACATCTTCTCGACAAGATCCTTGCTTCAGAATTTTTAATCTCGAGCAGTTCACACAACTGCTCGACAAAATCTCGCTAAGTTCCCGATAGGTTCATTTCAACATGTTTCAACTTCGCGAGGATGGTTGGCTTCAAGTACCTTCTCGAGTAGTTCAAGTGTACAATCTGACAACTTCCTCTTCTTCAGATTGAACCACTCGACAGGTTGCTTCTCTATGTTTTAACTGCTCGATAGCTCCAGGTCACTACTCGACAGGTTCACTTTATAGCTACCAACAGCTTGAATGCACATTAGATCCTCTCGACAAGTGCATTTCAACTACTTGAACCCTTCTTTTCTGAACCTCTGCTGCTTATGTCAGTCTGCTATAACTCTCTATCATCCATGGGTGTTTTCATCACTCAATGGTTGACTCATATCTCTCTCCTTTTGGCCTTGGCTGCATAATTTTTTTGCACTTTACTGTATATTATTGCTAACTACAAAACAACACTCAAAACACATTATTAATCAGCTCGAAGGTCAATCAAAGGTCATGATAGGAGGTGAAAAATAGTATTTTTCACTGATTAACACCCGTGGACATAGGCAAATTATCGAACCACATAAATATTGTCTCTTGTGTGTTTATGGTTGATTTTCTTCTATTTTGCGTTCTTATTTGATCGTTCATCATGAGATCGTTAGTTAGTTTGAAAGCTTTCACATAATAAATTGGTATCAGAGCTATCAGGTTTCTGTTCTACGATCGGAGATGACATCGAAGTCCGTAAAAATTTCAAATGCGAGTATCGAGGTTGAGAAATTTGACCGAAAGATCAATTTTGGCTTGTGGCAAGTACAAGTCAAGCATATCTTGATTCAACAAGGGCTGCATAAGGCATTGAAAGGGTTTTTGGATAAGCTGACTGATATGTCCGATGGTAATTGAGAAGAATTCGAACTTAAGGCGTATAGTACGATTCAACTATGTCTAGCGATGGAGATTACTTACAACATTATGCGGGAGAACTCAACGGCCTCGCTGTGATCCAAAGTAGAGAGTTTCTACATGACCAAATCTCTAACGAGCCTTCTATATCCCAAGGAGAAACTGTACAAGTTGCACATGAAGGCATATACTTTTCTCAACAAACATCTAATGAATTCAATAGAATAATATCTGAATTACTAAATGTTTGAGAAGAGGTTAAGGATGAAAATAAAACACTATTACCACTTGAGATATAGATGAAGACAAAATACTATTTCTTTTATCTTCTCTCCCCGATTCCTATGAGCACTTGGTTACTACGTTGCTCTATGAGAAGGATACTATTGAATTGGAGTCGATTACAGTGGCACGCTTTGTAACGATATGAGGAGGAAATATTTGGATAGTGATATACAAGCAGATGACTTATTGGTTAGGGGGAGAGTAGAGGACTATAAATCCAAAAGGGATAGATCAAAGTCTAAATCTAAATCCAAAAATAGAAAGAAAGTAGAATGTTACAAGTGTCACGAAAAGGGTCACATCAGAAGATATTATCCACAGGTACAAACAAAGAGGGACGATGCTCATAATAAGATTTCAGAAAGGGGTCGCTGATAAGGTTGGTATAGCCGAACAAGCTTCAGATGATGATGGAAATATGTTGATAGTAGTTTTGGATAAATACTTGTAGAATACATGGATACTTGAATCAGGGTGCTCCTACCACATGTGTCCAAATAGGGACTGATTCACATCTTATAAAGAGGTGGATGGTGGAACGATTTTGATGAGTAACAATATGGCCTGTAGAATACTTGGAAAGGGGAGTATCAGAATAAAGATGCACGATGGGGTTGTAAAAACATTAATCAATGTATGCCATATTCCAGAACTGAAGAAGAATCTCATATCGTTTGGTACACTAGACTCCAATGGGCTCAAGTTTGTAGCTCAAGGTAGAGTTTTAAAGGTGACAAAGGGATCTCTGGTTGTGATGAAAGTGGAAAAGGTTGAAAACCTTTACTTTCTATCAGGGAGTACAGTGACAGGTTGAGTTGAAGTATCTACGTCAGATGACAGCAGTTTTCTTCTGTGTAGTTTTGGCACATGCGTCTAAGGCACATGATAGAAAGAGGGATGACATAGTTGAGCATGCAGAGCTTGTTGAAAGGTGTAAAGGCTGACAAAGTTTGCTTTTATGAGCATTGTGTCTTCGAGAAACAGTACAAGGTTAAGTTCAACACAGCGATTTTCACTATGAAAGGCACACTAGACTATATACATTTAGATGTATGGGGGCTTTCAAAGGTTTCTTCTAAAGGTGGTGCCAGATACTTTGTCTCCTTCATCGATGATTACTCTCAGTATGTATGGATCTACATGATGAAGAGTAAGGATGAGGTGATAAAAATCTTTAAGAAGTGGAAAATATTATTTAAGAACCAGACTGGAAGGAAAGTCAAGCAGTTGAGAACCGATAATGGTGGTGAGTACACCAGTAGACAGTTTCAGGAGTTCTGTGAGTAGAACGTATGAATAGAACTCTACTTGAAAAGGTAAGATGTATGTAAACAGATCACCGTTTACAGTAATAGAATGTAAGACTCTGATTGAGATGTAGTCAGAAAAGCTTGCAGATTACAGTGCATTAAGATTTTTTGGTTGCACAACTTACTATCATGTCAGAGATAATAAAATTGACCTAAGGGCTAACAAAGCGATTTTCTTAGGGTATGCAAATGGTGTGAAAACATATAGGTTATGGTGTCTTGAGCAAAATAAGGTTATGATCAGCAGATATGTGACCTTTGATGAATCTGTTATGCGAACTTCTAGCAAACATATCATGAAAATTAGAGAAAAGGTGGCAGAAGATTAGTTTGAGGTGGAGTTAGAAACTCCTACAATTATTACATCAGAGAACAATGTAAAAATAGTTGAGAGAGAGCCAAAGCAATCCTTAGCAGGTGGAAGACCCAAAAGGAATATTAGAGCACATATTCTCTATGGTTACGAGGATATGGCCGCCTACGCGTTGACGTTAGATGACAATGAGCCGTATTTATTCAAGGATGCAATCAGTGATAGATGTGCATGGGAATGAAAGACCGCAATGAGTGAAGAGATGAATTCTCTTTACAAGAATCAAATTTGAGAACTGACAGAGTTACCTAAGGGAAAGAGAGCAATTGGGTGAAAGTAAGTTTATAAGAAGAAAAAGAGTTCTCCGAAAAGTAGAGGTGCAAGGTACAAAGTACGGTTAGTAGCAAAAGGCTATGCACAAAAGGAAGACATTGATTACAATGAGGTATTCTAACTGGTTGTGAAACACACTTAAATTTGGGTTTTGTTATCAATTGTAGCACAGTTGGACTTAGAGTTAGAGCAACTTGACGTAAAAATAATATTTTTACACGGTGATTTGAAGGAGGAGATCTATATGAACCAATCTGAAAGGTTCAAGTCTCCTGGAGAAGAGAGGTTAGTGTGCAAACTGAAAAAGTCCTTGTACGATTTGAAATAGTCGCCGAGACTATGATACAAGCAGTTTGACACATTCATGGTGGGCCATAATTATATTCGAAGCAAATGCAACAACTATGCTTACTTCAAAAGGCTAGCGGATGACTCATTTATTTATCTTCTTTTATATGTTGATGACTGTTGAGCATTGAAATATACCACTTTCTACCCCTTAACCTGACCTATGATGGACCTTTGGGCATGTTAATAATATCTTTTAAGAATATTTTTACAAATAACAACAAAATAGGAGCTTAATATTGCAATTGATGCTTTTGAAGCCAAGAAGAAGGAATTTTGTGTTTAGCAGTGGAGCTGATGGATTTATTGTAAAGGCACCATGGTATTTCACACCATTAGGGCTTTTTAGCATGCTTTGGGAACCTTTGAAGACCTACTGAAAGAGAGAGTGGTGAAGCCCAAAGGTTAATGAGGTGCTATGCAGTAATATAGCATTTTATGTTTGTAGCAAGGCAGCACCTTGGATGGAAGACAACAACAAATCAGCACCTCAAGGCATTTTATGCGAATAGCTGCAGAGCAATTCAAGTGGCATATTACAGCTACAACATTAATGCACTCGAGTACTTTAAGTGTTGAAGTTCATCTACTCGAGCTGATGATAGAAGCCCGTGAGCAGCACAGCTGCAAACTGGAAGAATTCGAGCAGTTTAGAGGGCTGGTGCAACCTCTCGAGTGGTTTAAATGCATGATTTAGTGAACCCCACGAGTGGTTCATATTAAAAACCAACCCCTCGAGTAGTTTAAAATGATAAGTTCCAACCTCTCGAGTGGTCGGTTTAACCCCATGAGCTGGTATGTGCTGAAATCAAGCTACAGTGCTGAAAAAAGGCTAAAATTGAACCTGTCGCAACCTATCGAATGGATGTTTGAACCTGTCGCAACCGATCGAGTGGTTGTTTGAACCTGTCGAGAACTTGTCGAGAGGTTCTGATGCTGAAAATAAACCTATCGAGCATCCTGTAGAATGGTTGAATGAACCAGTCGAGATCCTGTCGAATGCACACCTGAAGCCCATTCAACCTGTCGAACAGTTGCCTGAACCTATCGAGATTGAAGTTCTGAAGCTCCAACCTATCGAATAGTTGCCTGAACCTATCGAGATTGATGTTCTGAAGCTCCAACCTATCGAGGCTTGGGTTTCAGACATCTATTTCACACTTTAGGGACATTTTGGAGATTCCAATGCTTCTAGGGCACACATCCCAATGTCCCACACATCTCAGGGATTTATCTCGGGTTCCATTAGCAAACATCAGTGGCTGGCAGGGGAATTTTTGAGAGCTGTAAAGACACATTAGCTGGGCACAAAACTCTGCACATGGGTGTGAACTAATTGTTGGCGGGAAACAAATTAGATTCAGCTAGGCATAAATAAAACCAGATCCCTATCTCTTCTCTGATTGGTTGAAACTCTTAAATAGGGATTAAGCTTAAACTGAAATCCTCTCTTCTGATTGGCTGCAACTGAAGGCACATGGATCGATGCATATGTATAAATACCCATATATTTTACTATTTTTCTTCAGCAAGGAAAGTAGGAACAAAGGAATAGCCTGAGTTCTCCTTAGCTCATTTAGGTTTAGTTTTAGGTTTTATTTTTCCTTTTTTCTTCCCCCTTCTTTCTCTAATCCAGCCTGTTGGATTAGATCTAGATAGCAGCTCAGATCTATTTTGTAATTGTAATTTTGGCATGAAGAAATGTGGATCGATGCACAGACTACAGATCTGGGAACAAGTTTATTGTAAGTTGTTTTATTTGAAACAATAAATTATTGATTTTAAAGCTTAGTTAAATCTAAAGATCTAGTGGTCCCATTAGATTCTCGATCGGATTTGTGTAGAGGAGTTTGTTAATCAGCTCACCCACTTAACTGGTAGATCTCTTGATGACCATCTGATTTTCCTGGGTTTGATATGCCTATGGGTGTCTATGCCTATGGCCTTGCATCCATAACATTTGTAGTGATTATCTTGTTCTGATCGAAGTCATTGGAATGGAGGAAATCTATTGGATGATCTGTGACCATTTAAGTGGACAGATCATAGCCATAAGATCAATCCAAACCAGGGATGAAGAAAATCTATTGGATGATCTGTGACCATTGAAGTGGACAGATCATAGTCTTAAGATGAATCAAAATCACCGGTCTAGATCAGATTATTATACCTTGCATTTGTGCTTGTAGCCAAATGAAGGATGGCTGCATAATCTCAGATCTTGATTTGTTTTATAATGAAAACTAGGCCCTAGCTGTCTATTTCTCCCCATTTTATATTTTATTTTACCATCCATCTTCCTCCATCTTTTAGTTTAGTTTTATTTCAGTTTTGTAGAATTAGATCTAGTGACACAGAAAGACTCTTTCTTTTCCCTGTTTTCATAGAATTGCCAGATCTGTAGCCAGATCTGGAGGTCTACTATACTCCTTCTAGGTTTAGATCACTACTCCCTGTGGGACAAATTCTTACTTATTAAAACTTGCTACAAAGGACCCTGTATCTTGCAGGTCTAGGATATTTTAGATGTGCTGAATCCATCCTCTATTTACTATGATTTTATTTTGCTTTTACCATTACACAATAATCAGTACACTGAAATTTCCCAACAAGTTTTTGGCGCCACTGTCGGGGAGTTTTGATCTAGATAGTAGATCTGAGTTTTTCATTTTTTTTAGATATGATTTTTTAGTCTTTATTATTATTCTGTTTTAGATTTTTATATTGCATTCCAACTATTTGATTTACGGTTTGCTATAATTTTTATATAGAAAACCAGTTTTAAACTGCAACAATTCTGAATTTTCTGAGTTTTTATTCTTTGCCTTCTAGTTATTTGAATAAATGCTGTCGTCACTCTTTTATCTTTTTGTTAAATTGGGGCAGTAGCCTGAGTTTTTCTTTGTATTTTTGTCAATATGCTTGAATAAGGTACTGCTACAGTTGTTGGATTTTTACAGATCTAGAGCAGCTGCCAAACGAGGAGCAAATGGATTGCAGCAGGAGCATATCTGCTTGAGTTTGCATCCTCTTCTCCTTTGCATTCATTTTCTATTTTTAAATTCTTTAAAACCAGCAGTTCTGTTGAGTTTTGAGTTTGTCTTAGTTTAAATTTATGCTATTGGCATGTTGATTTTTAGATAACAAAACCAAATACAAAATAGAAGAAAATGAAAATACAAATTAAAATTTCTTATTATTTTTCAGCAATAGTAAATAAGGGTTCTTATTGAGCCTGAGCTGATCCAAAACAAATAAAAAAATAGAAAATTATAAAAACATAAAAATATCTTTAGATGGGCTATTTTTCTTTATTTTTATTCATTTTTCCCATCTGGACCTGCTGAGATCATGATTTTTCATTTTGAGGAATCATGTAGGATAATGAGCAGTGGATCATATGCTATTTGGAATATTCAATGGAGCCACTGATTTCATTTTCCTTCGAGATTTTTCACCATTAAATGGATCTCAGCTATATGAATCATGTTTTTAATGTGTGCTCCCATGCTTCATTATTTAGAAATTCTTTTTGATTCATACACATCCTCAACATAGGGGTCAATCTTATGAATCTTGCTTTTCACCTTATGTTATTCCTGCCAATCATTTTTAGAATCACTTAGATTCATAGGTATCAGATTGGCTCAAGCTTTTGGGGTTTTCTTTGGGCTTAGGGGATTTATGATTTTATCTTAGGATTTTATGTTTTAGGAATTTTAGTTTAAAATTCTGTTTTTAGATCGTTGATTTTTCTTTCTTAGATTAATGTGTCCTAGTTTTACTGAATTTTTGCATTTTTTTGTGTGATTATAGTTAGTTTCTAACTTTGTTTTCCTACAACTCTGTTTTTTTTTTCGGTTTTTCTAGCTTTGTATTCAATTCCTTACTTTGTTTTTACTATTTTTCTGTCAGGAGCATTAGTTTCCTTTCATTTACATAGCAGTTTTTTTATTTTTCTGCTCATATATTTAGTTTTGTTCTTTTTATTTTTCTGCTGCACATAGCTGCAATTTTTTTTTCTACTTAATTTTTTTTTCTTCTTTTACCCTGCTCCCCCTAGTTTCTCATTGTGAAGAACATTGAGGACAATGTTCATCTTAGGTTTGGGGGTATGGCAGGTGTGCCAATGAAATGAGTTAATGCTAGTGCAACTATGTTGAAAAAAGTTTTTTAAAATAAAATGATTTCCCACCTAATTTTTAGAAAAAGAGGAACTAAAAACTTTTTGAACCTGAAATGAGCCGTAGTCTAACATTTTTGATAAAGAAAATGTTAAGAATTTTCAAAAATTGATGTTTAGTGAACCTTAAATGAGTGAAAACTGTAAGGATACACCCTAGAAAATTTGATGGAAGGCCATACCCAGTGAGATTTGGGCCTGAAAAATTTTCTTTGAAGAGTGTCTTGGCATTTTTTCTGCTCTATGGACTGATTGGATCTACTTTTGATCACTAGAAGTTAGGCATATCCAAGTTGAAATAGCTTGACAGCATTCATGACATTGAGGACATGAAGTAAGGCCATCCCTTGGTCAGTTTGAGCTTAAAATGTTCCACCTTTGAACTGCCCTTGATACACACCACTTGAACCTTAAAAGTTCCAATTTTCTTTGATGAAAACCAGAAAATTTGAACCCAAAACCTCACTGACCTGATACAGCTTGACCCTCACTCTGAGATTTCAGATGGAAAAGGTGAAGGAATGGAAGAAGGTAGAGCTGGTTTGAGAAGTGGTTGAAAGAGAAGAAAAACACAGTTGGTGGTATTTGTGACATTTCGACCCATTAAAAAAAATAAAAAATAAAAGAAAAGCAAAACAAAAATAATGAGAAAGAGAAGTCATTTCATTGAAAAATTGAAAAGAGGATTAGAAACTGGTCACTTCAAATATGAAAATTCAAGAAGTAGATAGAATTGTGCTGAAATGAAGAAGGTAAAGTCATGAATCATCTCCTTACCTTATTGATTTCTCAATTTGAATCCTTTTTATACCCTTTTATTCTTTACAAATTTCACCCATAAGCCACATTACATCCCAATAAAAAGACCTTACTGATCTGATATGGATTGAGCTGCCATGTGGAGATGAGGATTTGTTTAATCTATGGTGAAAAGAGTTAGAAAATTTCAGGAGTTAGAGCAATGCCTATGCTCATGCTTGCAGTCCTATTTGAGGGCTGTAACTGCTCTTGAGCTGTGAGAAATGATGCACCTTTCTACTTTTGTTGTGAGTGAACAACCCTGGTAAGATTTGGGTCTGAAATCAAATTTTGTTGGGGCATTATCAAAACAGAATTCTTAAATTAAAGGTGAACTCTGTATCAATTTTCAGGCACAATGCCTTGACATGAACTGATTGATGATGAAGGAATTACAGCAGAATTTTACGTTTTAAACTGATGATTTTTCTGCTGAGAATCCTCTAAAAATTTAATGGAATGGTGTGGAATTTATTTTATTTCACTTAAACTCTATTTTAGCATGTTGCATGAGTATTAACTGATTTTATTGGAGAAGTTTGGGGGTACCTTCACTGAAAACCCTCAGGAGACTCCACTCCTCCACTAGATATCACCTAGGGGTTTAAAAGGCTTGGTGCATGTGCCAAATGCACCCGTGTTCCCTACGAAAGTGGCATTTAATTTCATAGGTTAGTTGTCTTAAATTTCACTTTGCTCGAGGACTAGCAAAGGTTAGGTTTGGGTGTGTGTTGAGCATTGAAATATACCACTTTCTATCCCTTAACCTGACCTATGATGGACCTTTGGGCATATTAATAATGTCTTTTAAGTGTGTTTTTATAGATAACAGCAAGATTAGAGCTTAATATTGCAATCCATGCTTTTGAAGCCAAGAAGAAGGAATTTTGTGTTTAGCAGTGGAGCTGATGGATTTATTAAAAAGGCACCATGGTGGTTCACATCATTGGAGCTTTTTAGCATGCTTTGGGGGCCTTTGAAGACCTGTTGAGAGAGAGAGTGGTGAAGCCCAAAGGTTAATGACGTGCTATGCAGTAATATAGCATTTTGTGGTTGTAGCAAGGCAGCACCTTGGATGGAAGACAGCAGCAAATCAGCATCTCAAGGCATTTTATGCGAATAGCTGCAGAGCAATTCAAGTGGCATATTACAGCTACAACATTAATGCACTTGAGTACTTTAAGTGTTGAAGTTCATCTACTCGAGCTAATTATAGAAGCCCATGAGCAGCACAACTGCAAACTTGAAGAATTTGAGCAGTTTAGAGGGCTGGTGCAACCTCTCGAGTGGTTTAAATGCATGATTTAGTGAACCCCACGAGTGGTTCATGTTGAAAACCAACCCCTCGAGTGGTTTAAAATGATAAGATCCAACCTCTCGAGTGGTCGGTTTAACCCCATGAGTTGGTATGTGCTGAAATCAAGCTACAGTGCTGAAAAAAGGCTAAAATTGAACATGTCGCAACCTATTGAATGGATGTTTGAACCTGTCGCAACCTATCAAGTGGTTGTTTGAACTTGTCGAGAACCTATTGAGAGGTTCTGATGCTGGGAATGAACCTATCGAGCATCCTATCGAATGGTTGAATGAACCTTTCGAGATCCTGTCGAATGCACACCTAAAGCCCATTCAACCTGTCGAACAGTTGCCTGAACCTATCGAGATTGAAGTTCTGAAGCTCCAACCTATTGAACAGTTACCTGAACCTATCGAGATTGATGTTTTGAAACTCCAACCTATCGAGGCACAAGTTCCAGCCATCTATTTCACACTTTAGGGACATTTTGGGGATTCCAATGCTTCTAGGGCACACATCTCAATATCCCACACATCTCAGGGATTTATCTCAGGTTCCATTAGCAAACATCAGTGGCCGACAGGGGCATTTTTGAGAGCTACAAAGACACATCAGTTGGGCACAAAACTTTGCACATGGGTATGAACTAATTTTTGGCGGGAAACAAATTAGCTTCAGCTAGGCATAAATAAAACCAGATCCCTATCTCTTCTCTGATTGGTTGAAACTCTTAAATAGGGATTAAGCTTAAACTGAAATCCTCTCTTTTGATTGGCTGCAACTGAAGGCACACGGATCGATGCATATGTATAAATACCCATCTATTTTACTGTTTTTCTTCAGCAAGGAAAGTAGGAACAAAGGAATAGCCTGAGTTTTCCTTAGCTCATTTAGGTTTAGTTTTAGGTTTTATTTTTCCTTTTTTCTTCCCCCTTCTCTCTCTAATCCAGCCTGTTGGATTAGATCTAGATAGCAGCTCAAATATGTTTTGTAATTGTAATTTTGGCATGAAGAAATGTGAATCAATGCACAGACTACAGATATGGGAACAAGTTTATTGTAAGTTATTTTGTTTGAAGCAATAAATTATTAATTTTAAAGCTTAGTTAAATCTAAGGATCTTGTGGTCCCATTAGATTCTCGATCGGATTTGTGTAGAGGAGTTTGTTAATCAGCTCACCCACTTAACTAGTAGATCTCTTGATGACCATCTGATTTCCCTGGGTTTGATATGCCTGCGGGTGTCTGTGCCTATGGCCTTGCATCCAGAATATCTGTAGTGATTATCTTGTTCTAATTGAAGTCATTGGAATGGAGGAAATCTATTGGATGATCTGTGACCATTTAAGTGGACAGATCATAGCCATAAGATCAATCCAAACCAGGGATGGAGGAAATCTATTGGATGACCTGTGACCATTGAAGTGGACAGATCATAGCCTTAAGATGAATCCAAACCACCAGTCTAGATCAGATTATTATACCTTGCATTTGTGCTTGTAGCCAAATGAAGGATGGCTGCATAATCTCAGATCTTGATCTGTTTTACAATGAAAACTAGGCCCTAGCTGTCTATTTCTCCCCATTTTATATTTTATTTTACCATCCATTTTCCTCCATCTCTTAGTTTAGTTTTATTTCAGTTTTGTAGAATTAGATCTAATGACATAGAAAAACTCTCTTTCTTTTCCCTGTTTTCATAGAATTGTCAGATCTGTAGCCAGATCTGGAGGTCTACTATACTCCTTCTAGGTTTAGATCACTACTCCCTGTGGGACAAATTCTTACTTATTAAAACTTGCTACAAAGGACCCTCTATCTTGCAGGTCTAGGATATTTTAGATGTGCTGAATCCATCCTCTATTTACTTTGATTTTATTTTACTTTTACCATTACACAATAATCAGCACACTGAAATTTCCCAACAATGACATACTCATAGCTGCAAAGAGCATGGTGGAGTTTAACAAGTTGAAATCTCAACTTAGCTTGAAGTTTGAGATGAAGGATCTTAGCGTAACGAGAAAGATTCTTGGGATGGAGATTTAAAGAGACAAAAGAAAAGATAGTTGTGTGTGACACAAAAGAGTTATCTGATGAAGGTACTCTCACAGTTTGGTATGGAGAATTCAAAAGCAGTGAGTACTTCATTAGTCGCTCACTTTCATCTTTCGGTTAGCATGTTTCCTCTACAGATAAGGAGTGTGATTCTATGACCTGTGTTCCCTATGTGAGTGTGGTTGGTAGCTTGATGTATGCTATGGTATGCACTCGACTGGATATTTGACAGGCCGTTAGCGTAGTCAGCAGGTATATGGCTAATCCAGGCAAGGATTATTGGCAGACGATGAAATAGATTATGAGGTGCATATGTGGTACTAAGGATGTTGGGTTGATTTTTCATAGTGACATAGATCATCAGTTATGCAGATATGTAGATTCAGATTACATGGGTGATTTAGATAAGCGTCGGTTTACAACAGGATATGTGTTATGCTATCTGAAGGTTCGATTAGCTGGAGGTTGATGTTACAGGATACAGTGGCATTGTCTACTACAGAGGCAGAGTATATGGCAGTAACAGAGCCAGTGAAAGAAGCATTGTAGCTTTAGGGTTTAGTTGGTGATTTGGGGATCGCATAGGAAAGCGTCGATATATTCTACAATATACAGAGTGCTATTTATTTAATAAAGAATCACGTATATCATGCTCTCACCAAGCACATTGATATACGATATCACTTCGTACCGAAAATAATCGAAGATGGTGAGATATCTTTGAAGAAGGTGAGTACAAAGGAAAATTATGCTAATATGGTGACCAAGGCAGTACCGGTGGTCAAGTGTAAACATTATTTGGAGTTGATCAATATTCAGCAGGTTTGAGTGCCCTCGGGGTATTGGTGGCAGTGGTGATATGAGAATAGTGATGATCGAAAGAAAGAGTACATGGTGAAGCTTAGAGCTAGGCAGAGAATTGATATTAAGGCTCTAACTTATATAGTCGCTTGAGTGGGAACCAAGCCCACTCGAGCGAGGTGAGCACTCTATAAGAGCAGATTTTTGGGTTTTATTCGCTCGAGCGACTTTGGTTGTCGGTCGAGCGATCTGTGACGACCCAACTATGTCTACACTCGGGATTTGGCCAGTTTCTCTTGGGTTAGAAGTAGGATTCGTGCCTTCTATATATAGGGAAAACTCTTGGTTGAATTGTAATGTACAAATATCATTGTAAAGCTTTGGAAAACCTATCTAGGGTTTTGAGGAGAGCTTTGGTGAGGCTTGAGTGTTCTTGTATTCTTGTGTAATCCTCAATATAGTGAATTATCGCTGCTTGTGGATGTAGGCAAATTGTCGAACCATGTAAATATTTTCTCTTGTGTGTTTATGGTTGATTTTCATTTATTTTGCATTCTTATTTGATCGTTCATCGTGAGATTGTTAGTTTGTGAGCTTTCACACAATACAAGCAACTCCATAGATCCCCGTTGTTGCCAATGTACGTATCTTTGGTTCATTAAAACCATAGTGATTCTTTGTTTGAGGCCAAGTTCCAAAACAGCTTGACCAAACCAGTTTTATTCCAATCTTTAAATGCTCTTAAGACCCAACCCACCTTCCTCAAAAGGTCTACAAACTTTTGTCCAACTTACGGGGTGCTAGGGAAGATCCAGACCACAGAAAACGAGCAAACATCATGTCAATTTTCTTTGTCGTCCGACCACGAGGGAGAAAGGAGAGGTGCTCCAAGTATTTGATAGGGAGAGAACTTTCCACGAAGTTAAGTTTTTGAGAGATTTCCTCCTTGTGCTTGCAAACTATACTAAAAAACACAACTTTTGCAACCATTATCTTGTAAGCCTGATAATAAGTGAGAATCATTTAGGAGCTTTCTCATGCCACTTGATGAATCAATAGAATCATTGAAAGTAAAAGGATATCGTCAACAAAAGGTGAGAACACAGCAAAAAACTGCCGCTATTAATAATAAACTACCACTACTAGTGATGTCGCTATTGAAACAATACATTTTTTTGTTACTAGCGGCAGATTTTGGTGCCGTTAATAGTCTTATTTTTTGTAGTGGAAACCGATCGGGCATTAGGGGCAGTAGGAGCATTGATTTCTCCGTTTGAAATCCATTCTTCAAAGATGCACAAGAAGGCTTTCATAACCAAGGTGAAGAGATAAGGAGAAAGCGGGTCCCCTTACCGAAGCCCATAGTCATTTGGAAAATAACCTTGAGCCGAACCATTATTAAGAATGGAATATTTTTTTTTATCCAATTGATCCATGTGTCATTGCACCCAATTTGAAATAAACTAGAAAGAATAAAATTTCAGTTCACCCTATAATTAGCCTTTTGCAAGTCAATTTTGGAGTAGAAATAGGAGGGTCCAAATTGAAGATGAAACTTTTGATCCATCTAGTGGGCAAAAGGAATTTTTTCATTTATTCTTCTTCCTTTAATGAAAGCTGACTGGTTATAACTAATAATTGAGGGGAGGCATTTAGAGAACCAATTAGCCATAATCTTGGAAATAACCTTGTAAAGAAAATTACAAAATGATATAAGGCAAAATTTATCTAGAGTATGAGTACTCACTTCTTTGAGAATCAAAGAAATATTTGTGGCATTAACCTCATGCAATAGCTTTCCTTTATTGAAGAAGTTTTGGAATTGTTTGATCATACCATCACCCACTGCATCCCAAAAAATAGTGAAGAATGCAGGAAAACCATTCAGACTAGGTGCTTTGCTTTTTAGAGCCTAAAAGATGACCTTCCTAATCTCTTCTGAAGAAAAATGGAAAGAGCATTGGCTTGGAATTGAGACAGTCTAGGTTTGGAAGGAATACTCAGATGGGCCAATTGATGGGCATCACCCACACCGTTTTTATCATCCCAAAATTGTACACCTTATATATGTGCTCATCTAGAGCCACCGTAGTACATAACATACTTAATCTACACTAATAGTAATCAACACTAGGAAATAATGATCCGAAATAAATACAACAAAAATAAAGCATATGAATAAAACTCTATTTCATGCAAATCAACATGAGAAAATAAGAACTGAAATAAAAACATTAATTAAGCTACGCACATAAATTTTAAGTAAACAAAAATCCATCAATGTAAAAGTATCTACTCAACTAACAAGTCTAAGTCCTCAACAATAATCCAAATATAAAATCTGAAGTCAACTAATGTAACTCTTAACAATAAACTGAAATCCGTATGGCTTTCATCCTTTTGTACTTCGGTCATATATATTCACCATATCTTGTTCTAGGTTACTTACCCATTAGATCTAGGCTGAGTACGGCTTGCAATAGTAGCCTTTATTACATATTTCATGAATGCCATGTATGTATTACTTCTTCATTAAGTCATTATTTTCTTTCTTTCATCATAATATGCCCTTAATTTGACTAGTAAGCTTAAATCCTACTCATTTCCTTCATAATATTTCATTTCTTTACCATGCATGGTTTTCATGTAGTCCGCTTGTTAATCTTTCCACTTTTATATGCTTATGCAATGTACAAATTATGATGTAAAAAGTGTCAGTAGAACATCATGCAATATATCACTTATTTAGTCCATTATTCATTATCAAGGTATGGTAACATGAGGATCACATTACCGATAAAAAAAACAAAAGGATCATATCCATTTTTTAGATATATCCACATTTTTAAATAACATGAGCATTGAGCATAATTTTGTCTAATTTCTATTTAGTGCGAACATATGTAGATAAATATGTGAATCTA
Organism: Chloranthus sessilifolius; assembly: GCA_021018995.1. Lineage (NCBI taxonomy): Eukaryota > Viridiplantae > Streptophyta > Magnoliopsida > Chloranthales > Chloranthaceae > Chloranthus > Chloranthus sessilifolius. Next base: position 71,828,161 of record CM037592.1, on the reverse strand, counting down.
GAATTAATATTAAGTAACATATTAAGTAACAATGAATTACAAGGCTTATTGGTCAGCAAGCAAGGTATCGAAGTTGATCCGATAAAAGTCAAAACGACTCTCGAGATGCCACCTCCGAGCAACATCAAAGAACTATGCGGTCTGATAGGAAGATTATAGTTTATTAGAAGATTTATTTCCCAGGACTCAGACAGATGTGATCCTTTCTACATACTACTAAAGGGAGGTAATTGTCACAACCTTGCAAAGAAAGAGGCAATCGTCGCAACCTTCAGATTCCAGCAATCCTCTGATGACGATGGGCAACCGTGGTATTACGACTCAAGAAATTTCTGAAGTACCAGCATATCCCTTCCTACTCCTCAAAAATCGAGTGAAGAACCATGAGGAGAAAGTATGTGAGATTTTGCATCTTAGGCTAGGTACTATATAAGGAAACATTCGTAAAAGGGGTCCTACTGCATTGTGTCACGGAAGCAGAAGGGAAATTCATCATCCAGGAAGTACATGCAAGCATGTGCGGCGCTCATGTCGGCAGCTAGAAGCTCTCAGCGAAGATCACACGACAAGGTTACTATTGGCCACGCATGACATCAGACTGTTACTAATACTTCCAGTGTTGCAAGCAATGACAATTAAATGCCACACTCATCAAGCACCATCAATAGCACTAAATTCCATGGTCTCACCATAGCCATTCACAATGTGGGCCTTCGATATTATTAGACCATTCACAGATACAGTCGGGAACACTCATAAAGACGCCTTCATCCTCAATGCAACCGAATACTACACCAAATGGGTGGAGGTCGAGTCATATATGAATATTACTGCCTTGACATTTGTGAAGTTCATCATTCAGTATATCATCACAAGGTTCAAAATTCCTAGAATGATCGTCATTGATAACATACCACAATTCATTTCTGAGAAGACAAAGAGGCGATGCAAGAAATACATGATCGACTTACAACACTTGTCACCCTTCTACCCTCAGGGGAATTAACAAACGGAAGATATGAACAAGACTCTGATCTGAATATTGAAAGAACAGTGGAAACAAGCAATGGCGCTGACTAGCCTGACCGATTACCAGAGGCACTCTGGGCCTATAGGACTTCCATTCGGATGACCACTGGCCAAACTCCTTATCTTTTCACGTATGGGATGGAAGTAGTCCTACCATATGAAATACAAGTACCTTCCTTGCGAATCCAGATCGATGATAAGCTATCTATAGATGAGAGGAGAGTCGCTCTACTAATCTAATTAGAGCAACTCGATGAGACACTTCTAAGGTCAGCTGACCATGCACATGTATATCAAGAGAGAGTGGCTAGGGCTTACAATAAGAAGGTCCTCAAGCGAAGCTTCAAAATTGGAGACTTAGTCTCGACGAAAATCATGTCATCTCAGCAATCACACCCCAAGGGAAAACTGACACCGAATTGGGAGGGACCATATGTTATAGGGGCTGCGTAACCAGGGAATGCTTACAAATTAGTGAACCAAGACAGGGAGGAACTTCCTAAGCCATGAAATGCTATGTACTTGAGAAAGTACTACCCGTAGTGAAATGATCATCATGTCTTGTAATGAGATACGTCTGTTCCCACCCTCGTAGTCATCATAAGTCATTCATTGGTCGTACATGATTATTTTTGAAATTATTGTTTAAAATGTTTTAACTCATCGACCACCTTCTTATTTGGGAATTTGATTGAAAGGATTAGCGGAACATGAAATCCCTTTTAAAATATAGAAAACACCGAATTCTCACCCCTTATCCCGCCATTGGAGTTGATGTCAGTGCATAAAAAAATGAAAATGTCAGGTTCAATTAAAACTCATAATTCTCACGTTAGCAGGTTGTTTAAAAAATAGACATACATGCTTAAAAAAAAAGAAAAAAGAAGCGAAGAAATATTAATCGAGTGAGAGCATGGACGAATGAAAAAGTCAATGAACTCAGAGAAGCATAAGTAAAACTGTGAGGGCATCCCTGGTATCTTCACACTATTAGATATCATCGTACGATGGTGAGAGGAGGACAAAACTCCTAGTAACTATAGAATTTGAGATTTTGATGGTGTCAAAACATGATGGAGAGCTCAACTATGACACTACACTACACACCCAAGAAAAGACGGTTAACTATTTTCTTAAAAGTTGTCGAATAGGAAGCCATCCCCACATCACTGAGCCTTACCTGCTTTTCACCCCTTATTTTATTTTTGGACGATGAGTCAAAACAATTTTTTTTTTCATGATTCTTTCAAAGATAAAATCGAAAACTCCGTGAATGATGAATGATACAACTACCTACTACCTACCACTCACTCTTATCCCTATTAAAAATGTGGGACATGATGATTACTACCCAGAAAGTAGAACCAATATACAGCTGAAATAACCGTGTCCCACCTGATACGGTAACACTACCAAAATTTTCTTCATTACTAACTCCCCCAAATACATGCATAGCTCTAGGATAAATTTGGATACTTGTGAAGCCCAAGAAAGTACCATTGCAACTTGATACTGGGGCAATTTTTTTTTATTCAAAAAAGAGTCACATAAGTTGCAAAGTCAGTCCCCGATATCCCAAGTCACTGCCAAATGGAAAAGTACCAAGATCCCAACCCAATTGAAAAGTGTGGTAAGATGCTCCTTATAAGAGACACATCTCTCCCACAACATCTTGGAATAACATCAATAGGGCCCTCTTTTGTTCAGTAGTTGGATACAGAACAACAAGATCATTACCCAGTCCAAGAAGGCTACCAAAGGCCCTTTTTGTTCAGTAGTTGGATGCAGAACAACAAGATCATTACTTAGTCCATGAAGCCTATCAAAAACTTCACACTGCCGATGCGATCAACCCCTACACTAGGGCATTTTTTTTGTTTAGTTTCCCATTTCCTTGTTGCACTATTTTCTTTCTTTTAAAAGTCCCACCATGTAATACTAGATATAAAAAAAATGATATTTTATTTTCCTTCATTACCCAACCTCGGTTTGAGTTGCCACCCCCTTGACAATTAGCAAGGATGGAAATAAAAATTAATAATCATGTTGTTTCCTTGCATAGATAAAAGTCATCTTCAACTGCTACTAGGCTAGCTCGGAAGCGTCCAAGTCCTAATAACAATTGACGAAGCAGGCAAAGAAATAAAATAAAGGAAAAGACAAAGGAGATGAGGAAATACAACATCCGAGAAAAAGGTCATCTCTATATATATATGAAGAATTTTATACAAATGTCATCGGAGGCATACCCCCTAAATATACAACGAAGAAAAAGAAAAATGTACAACTAATCTACTATGCTTGCTGCCTCTTGGCCGGACGATCACTGCTATCTCCAGTCTCCTCGACCCATGGATCTGGTGTCCTACCCACGGAAGTCTCAACTAAAGCCTTGGGAGCAACCGGAGGCCTCCTGAGAGAAGGAGGCCTAGCAACAGGACCTCCCTCACTCGCCTGGCTGACCGATTGCCTAGACCGTGAGCGCGAGTGATCAGAAGAGAACAACTCTCGAAGGGCCACCTCATCATGAACATAGTCCCTCATACACTCAAGAGACGTATGATGCGAGCTCGCCAGGGAGCCAATAGCCATCGACTCCGATCTAGTAAAGTGAGCCACCACGTTTCGCATCCCCCCAATTGTCCTCGCCAGCTCATGCTGCAAAAGCTCTATTGTGACTTGCATCTCAGCGCGCACCACTACCCAAGCACCCAGCACCCTCCAGCTCCACCGAGCGAGTCCTCTGCTCAACCATGAGATCGATCGCCATGTCCTGAAAGCTTCAATCAAAGAAGTTCAGAAGAGTCTGATGAACCTCTTGGCAGGCACGAGTGTGCTCAGACTCAAGGTGCAACTCCTCTATCTAACAGACCTACATAGAAATATATAATTGATATAAGGAGACATATATGTGATGAAAATAATGACGCACAAGTAAAAAAGCAAATGGAACATACCATCTCTGCTCACTCTCGCAGAAGCTGCTCGATCGTCTCAACAGTCATCGGATCTGTCGGAGGAGTAGGAGGAGGCAACATCTTGGTCATGGGCTATCACAAAGAACAAATATGCATCAAAAATCTGAAAAGACCATTAAAAAATAAAAGAATTGTGTACTAATTAATTATACTTGGAGAGGAGTGGAGATATCGTATGGGTCTCGAGGGGTAGCCTCAGGAGCAGAGACATGACAACCTGTAAACAAACAAAGCCAAGAGAAAATTTGTCAAATAAACGAGACATGACAACATACCAACAAAAAAAAAACATGTCACACCTGAATCTTCGGACATAATGAGGCTGCAGTGGCGTTGGCTGTCTACTGATCCTCGACAACCTTTCGCTGAAAAGAAAGTTTAAGACAATCTTAGAAAAATACCAGCGATAACATAACATGAAAAACATATAACTGAAACTTAAACAAAGAACTCACCCAGTGCTCTAACTCAGTGCGTAACCGAGTGTAGACACCCAAATTTGGCCCAAGGTTAGATCGACTTGTACTTCAATAAAGGCATACTCCCGAGCTTCCGAAAGCACCTTTCAAACCCTTAGAACTTAATCCAAGCCTTTAGAACCATTCTCCTTAGGAATCAACCCTAACCTTCCTAAACCCTTAGAAAGTAAAATCAGACCCATAGAGCCAATTTCAAACCAACTAAAATAGCTGATGAAAAGAGGAGCGCCAAAGTTTTCATAGATAGTTGTCCAACCTGAGGCCTATGCCATTGGAAAGTAGAGGTTTCCAATTTTCCAACGAGCTAAGAATTTCCTAATTCAAAATTTTACATCAAAAGTTATGGCGAAATGAAGATCATGAATTTATATAGAAAATTGCAAAATCGGACTCATAGAGCTAGTTTTGAACCAACCAAAATAACTGATGAAAAGAGGAGTGAAAAAGTTTTCATAGACAATTACCCAATCTAATGCCTATACCATTAAAAAGTAGGGGATCTCATCTTTCCAATGAGCTAAGAATAGTCTAATTCGGAGTTGTATATCAAAAGTTATGGCGAAATAAAGATCGCAAATTTGTGCAGGAAATTGCAATACTGGGCCGGGCCCCTGCTGGTCTTCAACTTCCAACAGTTTGGGCCTGGTTTTCCTTCAGAAAATGGCTAAAATTAACATTGGGGGTTTGACTTGTGGACCATCCCAAAGTCTAGGGTGTGTTTCTTTAGGATCCTAGTGACCCTATTAGTTTAAGTTATCACCCTTTTGTCATTCAAGTCACCACCCTATCATCTACCATTAAACTCAAATCCTTCTTCTCCAAGCTCTAGAAAATCCCAAAAAACTTAGATTGCCTATTACCTAATTTCTATACCCATTAGTGATTTAACCCGTCACAAATCACGTCAACCTCTATAAATAGAGAGCCACCCCCCCTTGCTTAAGGGCTTGGAAAATTTCTAAAAGAGAGAAAAACCTAGAGTGCTCCCTCTCCATTTTCAAATACCATTCTTCCATACAAATTCTAGATTTGAGTTTTGTCTTTTAGATCCCATCTTCCATCACCAAACCTTGAGAGTTAGATAGAACTACCGCTCCTACCCTCTAGCTCCCTAACCTTGGAGGTTCAAACCCATTCGTCAACCCATTTGCTAGCGGAAGCTTACCGAAAGAGCATCAACGTGAAGGTCCACAACGGTGATACAAGGTGCCGAGAGCTCCGACTCTCTCCTATACTCCTCTACCTTCTTTATTTTTCCTCTATCCTAGAATTGAGCCGTTACGCTGCCTAAATTTTGGTAGGCGGGAAGGGCTCAATAGGATCGGTGTGCCTTCGGGCAAGAGGAAGTGTCACCTATTTTGTTTCTTTCTTTCTATATATATTATGTAAAATAGCCAACACATAGTCCCGACCATAGTAGAGATCTCTTACGAGTGGGTCGATCGAGTGCCTAACACATTCCCGATTGATAACCGAAGCCCCTACCCAAGAGCCATTGGCAAAGACTGGTAAATCAGAGTCATATTATTACACTTCGGTGCTTCTATATCGATTTTGAGGTATTCCGAGTCACCTAAAGTTATGGGTGGTGACTCCATCATTGAGCGCATCGTTGCGATGGATTGAAAAAAGTCACGGTTGCACACCGAGCTACCTCATAATCCTCCCTGCTGAAGGAAGCAATAGAAGAAGGATCGAAGGTGGGAGCGCAATAAGCTTCACTTCCTGTAAACACAAATTCAAACATGAGATCAATCAAAACATGAAACAACCAAAATTACAAGGAAATTAAACAAAACCAAACACTCACCAGCCTATGAATCTCTAAAATAAGACTAGCCCTGATCTATTCAAGGCCAGATCACTCACGCTCCAAGTATCTGATATGCTGCGATAAGCGAGCGTTCTCGCTCGCAGCAGTATGCTATTAAAGAAAAAAACAAAATAGAGCAAACACATCAATAAATGTAATAAGTTGATCAATCAAAAATGGCAAAAACAAGACATGATACTCACCAGATCTCGATGAGCGGCTGCCAACTCGGCCGCTGTCAGCTACTCCGCCTCCCTAGCATCTGCTATAGAGCGAGCCAGCGAGGCTATGAGGGTCTCTTCATGGCGGGTAGAAGTTCTCATCGCCCCTAGAGCCCTTTGAAGCACATATAATGCTCCATGAATACCAGGGGTGATCTGGCCCCACTTCATCTCGACCATCCACTCTCTCAGTGCAGAGGTAGACTTAGGTCCACGAACACCGAACAAGTGGCTCCCCTAAAAGGCTGCCCGCTTGAAGAGACGATCGCCACTAAGATGACGATACTAGATCTGATACCCGTGATTCATTTTATAACAGCTATACCCGCATATACATGCATTTATCCATATATCATGTATCCGCATACATAAGAGCCCTTTCATTTGTATTCGGAGGGGCTACTACATGTCATACCATATTCCACTAAATAGAGATCCTATTATGATCCAAGTCTAAGTGTTGAAATAAATTGATGAAATTAGGTCCCATCGGATCTAGACAATCTTGTTTTTTTGAACATGAAGAGATAAAGAAGCCATTGCAATTGCCGGAAATACTAGGCCCACGAAAGGCACAAAAATAGAGGGTAAATTGAGATCTGTCATAGAATGGGTGCCCCGATTTAATATTTTTACCTGTTATCTGTTATGAAGATATCTTATGATAAGTATATATATAATATATATTATATTAAGTATATTAAGTATATAATAAGTGCAAGAAATGTAGAACTAAATAAGTGTACCTACTCATCTTTCGACACGAAATATATGTATGAGAATCCACTTTATTACTTTTGTTCTCCCGTCTTGTCTTTATCTTCTCTTCTAAAAAAGAATTTCTTACGAGTTTCCGAAGGATTCATTAGAATCCGATCCAACAGAGATTAATAGTAAAAAATAGTGGTTCTCGGAAGATATAAAAATATGCATTCTATCTACACTTCTATTTAATTATTCTATATATTCATACGTATTCATACGTAATACGTAAGAAGTGAATATTCATTTTTTTATTTTCCCAATTTCGCGGAAAGAAGAATTACCCCCTTATCCTGTTGATAGAGGATTCCTGATTACTAATCATGAATTACTAATCATGAAGTAGGGGTAGGATAAAAAATAGATCTGGAGGAAAAAATAAAAAGTAATTATCTGTAACTTCTGATTCTTACTACAATTAGAACTTATGTCACCAAAGAAATCTCCATTCTTATGATTTTTACGTTGATTCTGATGACTTAAGTACTTATTCGCTACAAATAACTGAACCTCGTGCTCCACTTGAATTTTGATTCAAGGGAAAGAAACCGTGGAGTTGAAATAATTCGCTTAGAACACCTTTTAAAGGATTACGTGGTACGATTGGATCGAATAAGCCCTTATGGAATGAATACTCAGCCACTTGTGAACCATCGGGTACTGTCTTATTTAATGTTTGTTCAATTACTCTTTTACCCGCAAATGCAATGTAGGCATTGGGTTCGGCAATAATGATATCTCCCAACATACCAAAACTGGCTGTCACCCCACCGGTTGTAGGAGATGTAAGGATTGATACATAGAATAGTTTTTTATTTAATTGATAATTATATGAAGCGGAAGATATTTTAGCCATTTGCATCAAGCTCAAACTTCCTTCTTGCATGCGTGCTCCTCCAGAAGCACACACCATAATAACAGGTATAGATTCATTAGTAGCATACTCGATCAAACGGGTGATTTTCTCGCCTACTACGGATCCCATACTACCTCCCATGAACTGAAAATCCATAACCCCAATTGCTATGGGAATACCATTTAGTTGACCTATGCCTGTTTGAATAGCCTCAGTTAAACCCGTATTTCTTTGATAAGAATCAATACGATCTCTATAAGGTTCCTCCATTGAATGAAATTCAATGGGGTCCATAGAGACCATGTCGTCATCCATAGGATTCCAAGTGCCCGAATCAATCGAAAGTTCGATTCTATCTAAACTATTCATTTTCAAATGATATCCACACTGTTCACAAATATTCATTTTGGATCTAAAAAAACTCCGATAATTTAATTCATAACAATTTTCGCATTGAACCCATAAACGTCCGTATTTTTGATTTCTATCGAAATCATTATCTCTTTCTCTTACATTGAAATTACTGTCATTACCGCTAGTTCTTATACTAGAACTCTCACTGTCACTACCACTTACCTTTTCACTAAAAATGTAACTATAAATGTAACTGTCACTGAAATTGTCGCTACCAGTTGAAATGTAACTATCAATACTGATTTCAGAACGAAGATAACTATCAATGCAACTATTCATGTGATTATTCCAACTATATTTAGTATCATACATGTAACTATCATAGTAGCGATTGTCATTTTTGGACCCATTACTCAGATAACTAGTCAGATAACTAGAAAAAGAACTTTCTAGTTCACTCAGAAAAGAACTATCATTGTCAATCTCAAAAATCCGATTTTCAATATCAAAATATACGGAATAACCTTTACCATTACTATCCCTAACTAAAAAAGTTTCATCAGAGATGAAACTCCAAATGTCGCTCACACCGAAGAAATGATCAACATTACTGCAACTATAACTACCACTATCACTCCAACTATAACTATGAATGTTTTTATCTGTATCATTTATAATGGGGTCTTTACTTCCCCTGGTATTTCCAATAGGACCAAGACTTTCCATTGATTTACTTAGCCCCCACCTGTGTTCTAACTCCTCGTTAGATAACATCGAATTGAACCACCATTTTTCCATAGAGCCTTCCTGCCTGCCCCCTATTTGAAAATACAATAGATGAATAGTCATTTGAATTTTACTACTTCATTTCCTATCAGAATAAGCATAGATCCAATCACTAGGATTATGAACTAATAATGAGTGAGTATTGAAAGAAATGATTCTCTTTTGTGGGAATCGGGGGTATCACTTAATTATATAATTATATATGATTTATTTCTTTCATACTTTTTCTTTAATTTAATTATAAATAGAAAAATAGAAAGAGAGGTTTCTCCCATGTCTTGTACAAATTCTCATCGAAAAGAGAAATATTTTTTCCCTCCTATGAAGAATTCATTTTCGTATAATTTCGTATATATAGAAGAATAAGTTTCTATTGCAACACGGAACGAAAAGGACAATATACAGGATGGGTAGAAGGAGTTGTGACCCTTGGCTTGATCTATGGTCCGAAACTACAGGATATAAAATGATCCACCAATCCCAAGGATCCATAGGATTAATTATGGATCCAACAATAGAAGCATTAAGCTGTTTAGTCTTAGATCTTATCTTATCTTGTACCTATATCTTGATAGGTAAGGTATGTACCTATTGATTGATATATGCAAGACAAGATATGTGCAAATACATAGGATCCTCATTCTTTATTCGGCTCAATCCTTTTAATAAAAGATTGGGCCGAGTTTAATTGCAATTAGGGGAACGAACGAGAATTACTGGATTACACGGTATCCATTGCTTCGAATTCGAATTTGATCTCCTTCCATACCTCGCAAGCAGCAGCTAGTTCAGGGCTCCATTTGCTAGCTTCACGACCATGGCGTTACTCTACCACTGAGTTAAAAGGGCCCATTTTAGTCAATTCATGAATTAGCCACTATGAGTCTAGTGCATGTACCTATATATATATACTATATGCACATATATACATGTATGCATAAGGGCTCATTTAGGAACATGAAATTGTATTTCACTAGGAATTCTTGATATTTTACAAATATCAATGCAATGAATTGTTTCAAGACTGATCCTAATTGCTTTGTTTTTATTGACCATCAGAACGAGATTCGCTTGATTGATACATGTACCAATCCGACATAGATCCAAGATATTTGATCGAATCATGTGATGAAGGGATTCGACTCGTACCCTGAACCGAATTCCGAATTCTTATCAAAAAAAAACAAAAAATTTCTATTGTTTCTGAATTTCCTGGCTTAGTATGAGATAGAGAGAGGCATATCTCATCTTAACGATGAGCGAATTGATGAGTGAAAATGGAAGAAATAGAGTTTTACTTTTTTCTGTCGGACAAATCACTCCCTAAAGGGATCCTATACTTCGTCATAGATATATGGTTCATTCATGAACCAAGAATTCTGTGGAATCAGGAAAGCAAGAAAGATTTTCCGGATCTAGGCATACCGTTCTATTTCTATTATATTGACAATTCCAAAAACCTGGCCATACTATGACATAGTATATGCTGGCGATCGGGCAGGTATGCCCCTATCGTCTAGTGGGTCAGGACATCTCTCTTTCAAGGAGGCAGCGGGGATTCGACTTCCCCTGGGGGTAGGGTACTACGAAAGGACGTTGATCATGGATTATCAATAAGCCTAGAATTGATTCTTCCTGGGTCGATGCCCGAGCGGTTAATGGGGACGGACTGTAAATTCGTTGGCGATATGTCTACGCTGGTTCAAATCCAGCTCGGCCCAATAATTCGCCGATCCATGAGGATGATATACAAAATTTGTCCCTCCGAAATGCCTGATATGGAAGAAAAGAATAAAGAGTCTTTTTTTATTGAAAAATGGATTATCAATCGATTTGGTAATAACCACAGGATTACTAGTAATTCATGTCACTCTCACTATAGTCCATATCTATGTGGATATCCGTATATAACTCGTGTCTCTGTTACAGTTACAACACGCCGATTTTTTTATTTTTATTTATATAAATGGTTCAATCATAAGAATATGTATGCTGTACACCTCATTCCTCATTTACCTGGGATTGTAGTTCAATTGGTCAGAGCACCGCCCTGTCAAGGCGGAAGCTGCGGGTTCGAGCCCCGTCAGTCCCGACCTAGGATCCGATGAATCCATCAATTCATCTCTCCATTTTCCGTGAAGAGGGGGGCCAAGGGGCAAGATCTAATTCCCAGTAGGGATCCTTATTTCTTACGTTTTTCGTTTTGCATTTCTCATCAGACAAATACGGGAATTTCAATTACTTCAACTAGTACCGATTGATGGGGGAGAGGCATATGTAGATGAAATCGGTGGTATCACCATATTCAGGATTCCCAGAGATAGCGCACTGGTCTGGCTTTTTCGATTGTTCCTGATCAATGGAATTGAATAAATAAAGTAAGTACCTATATGTTTCCCGGGAACACATACACAAATTGTATTCGTTTATTGTACGATACACAATTAACTTAACATAGTTAACCCATATTTACGTTTACGACACTTCTCTGTCTTCCAAGAAGATTAGATCATCACAAAAACTTAGCTTAGAACTTAACTCATTCCTTTTTCCATTTCACTTCTACTGTTTGGGTCTGTGACCAATGGAACACCGGTCAGATGATACCCCATCAGATGCCTTAATATAAGGCAAATGGTAGGTTATAGAGAAGAAAGAGTGGAAAAAGACGAGAAATTCAATGGGATTCTTGATTGGATCAGGAATCGAATTTCAAATTCGATTCGGTATGGATAAAAGATCTTCCTATGTTATACTATTCAATTCTCGACAATGAATCAATTTGATCGATCAGATATTGATTGTTATTCATGATATTGATACGATTCAGTATCATCACATTCAGGCTGCAATTTATCCCATTGAATTTACAGGAAAAAAATTTATCATCTCTATGGGATTAGATCCCGAATTATTACGAAGCAAAAAAAAACAATGAGATTATGGAAGTAAATATTCTCGCATTTATTGCTACTGCATTGTTCATTCTAGTTCCTACTGCTTTTTTACTTATCATCTACGTAAAAACAGTCAGTCAAAATGATTAATTTGACTCATGAGTTCTTTTCTTATCAATGATTGAAGAAATGAAAGGGATGCAAATTCCAAGTATTAAATGAAATGGGTGGACTGGAATCAACAGTATATGAAATCGAAAGATTCATGTTTAGGCGAGGGATTCGAACCCCCGACACCGTGGTTCATAGCCACGTGCTCTAATCCTCTGAGCTACAGGCCCCACCCCGTCTCCCCTGGATCTGTTCCTGGCAGTACCTTCAAAAGGTAACCTTTCCTCTCCTCAGCATGGTTTTGATGAAGTAATGGCGGGTGAATTAGTAGAATTTGAAGAGGGTACAATAGGCATTGCTCTGAATTTGGAATCAAATAATGTTGGCGTTGTATTAATGGGTGATGGTTTGATGATACAAGAGGGAAGTTCTGTAAAAGCAACAGGAAGAATTACTTAGATACCAGTGAGTGAGGCTTATTTGGGTCGTGTTATAAATGCTTTAGCTAAACCTAATGATGGTAGAGGTGAAATTTCAGCTTCTGAATCTCGGTTAATTGAATCTCCCGCTCCAGGTATTATTTCGAGACATTCCCTATATGAGCCTCTTCAAACGGGGCTTATTGGTATTGATTCGATGATCCCTGTAGGACGCGGTCAGCAAGAATTAATTATTGGGGACAGACAGACTGGTAAAACAGTAGTAGCCACAGATACTATTCTCAATCAAAAGGGCAAAATGTAATATGTGTTTATGTAGCTATTGGTCAAAAAGCATCTTCTATGGCTCAAGTAGTGACTACTTTCCAGGAACGAGGGGCGATGGAATACACCATTGTGGTAGCCGAAATGGCGGATTCACCCGCTACATTACAATACCTCGCTCCTTATACAGGAGCGGCTCTGGCTGAATATTTTATGTACCGTGAACGACATACTTCAATAATTTATGATGATCCCTCTAAACAGGCGCAAGCTTATCTTCAAATGTCTCTTCTATTAAGAAGATCGCCCAGTCGTGAAACTTATCCAGGAGATGTTTTTTATTTGCATTCACGCCTTTTGGAAAGAGCTGCTAAATTAAGTTCTAGTTTAGGGGAAGGAAGTATGACCGCTTTACCAATAGTGGAGATTCAATCTGGGGACGTTTCGGCTTATATTCCTACTACTGTAATTTCCACTACGGATGGGCAAATATTCTTATCTGCCGATCTATTCAATGCGGGAATCTGAACTGCAATTAATGTGGGCATTTCCGTCTCCAGAGTAGGATACGCAGCTCAAATTAAAGCCATGAAACAAGTAGCTGGCAAATCAAAATTGGAACTAGCTCAATTCGTAGAGTTAGAAGCCTTTGCACAATTTGCTTCTGATCTCGATAAAGCTACTCAGAATCAATTGGCAAGAGGTCAACGATTACGCGAGTTGCTCAAACAATCTCAATCAGCCCCTCTCACGGTGGAAGAACAGATAGTAACTATTTATACTGGGGCGAATGGGTATCTTGATCCGTTAGAAATTGGGCAGGTAAAGAAATTTCTCGTTCAGTTACGTACCTACTTAAAAACGAATAAACCTCAGTTCCAAGAAATCATATCTTCTACCAGGACATTCACCGAGCAAGCAGAAGCTCTTTTGAAAGAAGTTATTCAGGAACAGATAGAACTCTTTCTACTTCAGGAACAAACATAAAGAAATTGATCACTCTTAAAAGGACTCCTTGAGAAATGTCTCCGATTCGAATCATTCGAAATAAGTTTCGGGGAATAGTAATCTAAAATAATTGATGGAAATAAATTGCGTCCAATAGGATTTGAACCTATACCAAAGGTTTAGAAGACCTCGGTCCTATCCATTAGATAATGGACACTTTTCATTCCGATTTTATTCGTTCGCATTCTTCCTTTCCTATCTCCTGTTTGGATAAAAACAAAACCATAATGCATATGGGGCGGGTAGCGGGAATCGAACCCGCATCGTTAGCTTGGAAGGCTAGGGGTTATAGTCGACGTCGATTCATCTTAACGTCTCTAATTCAAAGCCGAACATGAAACTTTTATTTCATTCGGCTCCTTTATGGAAGATAAATAAATTCCTAGATCTAAGGCGTAAACGAAACTACAAAAAAAAGAAATTCGATCCATAACATCTATGTCAGCTTTTCTGTCTGAATGCATCCAAAACAACTCGCTTTTTAGATGATCCCTCTAGAAGAGGGGGATTCTAATAAACCCTTCTAGTTACTTCGTTCCCCATTTCTACTCGCGAAAATCCTGAGGAAAAGAGTTTTGTTTCTACCGAGCTGAAATAAAACGTCGATGGCTCTAGTAAACCAAAGTCATCTTTTTATAGCTATTTGGCTTCAATCTCCCCTTTACAAAAAAAAAATTGAAGATCTAGTTACGATTAGAAATACACTTTTGTATCTTCATCCATGGATCCTTTACTCATACTCATTCAATTAGAACCTTGTGTACGACCATTTCTTATTCCTCTGCCCGAGAGTTGCTGCGGGGATAGAGTATGCCTTCCCGCACATGCGTGTATGGTGGACGGTGATGGGAGCTGTCCGAAGGAGCACAGACCTCCAGATTATGAGGGTCTATTTGAGGATGCGCATATGGGCCAGGTACATCTTTTTAATTATTTTGGTTGGCTGGTTTTATTTTATGTTTTAGGTTTTACTGATAAGTTTAGTTAATTTGTCTTTGGTTGCAAGTCATTTGGAGGCCTTATGCTGATGTGGAGGATGCTGATCAGGCTGTTATACAGTTTGGTTAGTCCTTCTTCAGACGAGATATATGGGTCCACTATTTTAAGAAAGTGGAGCGAATCCATGTATCGCGGGCCACACGCCAGTTAGGGCTCCTTCAGGGAGTCCCCTCAGAGCGTCACCCACGAGTGGAGAAGAAGATGACCGGTCTCCCTGGCCAGGATTTTGAGATGATGAAGGCTCAGATCAAGGATTTTAGAGCCTAGGGGACTAAGGTGATGGGGGCACGCAATGAGGCGGATGCCTTAGAGTTTATGAGGTGGTTCCAGGAGCTTGGTGGTGGTCGTCTCTTCACGCGGTTCCCCTTTCGAGGGAGCAACTCTTTCAGTGTTGGTGAGCCCAGTACCGCCTCGACATTGAGGGAGAGATTGGCTGAGCTAGAGCGGGGCCAGCTTCGCCTCGGAGTTTGCAAAGCATTGGAGGCCCTTCACATTGCACTGGAGCTGATGGGGATCTCTCGCCGCCCAGATGAGGAGATGCTGCGGTCCCTTGTGATCTCTGTTGCTGATGCAAGGGTGGTAGAGGACTAGATGAGGGCTTCATTGGCAGACACTCGCCGAGCTATGGTGAGTTTATTGGTTTGTTCTCTTTGTTGTATTTAGTTTGTTCATTTGACTTTACTGTAAACTCACCAGACACTCGCCAAGCTCTGGTGAGTTTATTGGTTTGTTCTCTTTGTTGTATTTAGTTTGTTCATTTGACTTTACTTAGTTGATATGCTTGTGGTGTTTTGATTGTTTAGGAGGCAAGGACGAGTGAGGTTGCTCACTAGGTGGAGTACATCAAGCTGCTTCAGGGCGAGCAACTGGCTAGCCATGAGGTAGAGGCTAGATTATCTTCGGAGATTGATAGGTTGGTAAGTGTTTGTTGTTGAATTGGTGTTAGTTAATTATTAGTGTTTTGTGTTTCTGATGGGTTATTGATTATATTTACAGAGAGTAGAGCTTGCCACCGTCGGGGTGTCTGCTCTAGCCTTTGATCCATCCTTGGCTGCATCCATTAGTTAGGAGGATCCGAAAACGGGTTGCCTTGTGTTTGAGTTGTTTATTTTGTTTATTTTATTTGATGGCCTTTCCTAATATTGCGTTGGAATGGGTTCAACACAAGATCACCAAGGATTATCAGGCCACTGTGGCCATGGCTGTGTCTGTGCGCCCGGAGAGTCAGGTATAAATTGTTTGTGTGAATGTGTTTTGTTTACTTTGCCTATATCGAACGTGTTTGTGTTTTGCTTTTTGTTTTATCATATGCAGCCCGTTCCTGACTCTGCTCCCGAGGCTCCTCCTCAGGACTCTACCTCTCCTCTCCAAGTATGTTGCATTGGTGTAGTCTTCTCCTTTCAGTTTTGTGTTTGTAGCGTTGCCTGATGTTTCTTTATTTTTCTTGTAGCAGCTTACGACAGTGACGCCTCCTCAGCCCGTGCCGGCCATAGATCCAGTGACCGTTGAGATGGTCAAGCGGTTGTTACGCGAGTGGGCCGATGTGGTACTTTCTCTCTCTCTCTCTCTCTCTCTCTTTCTCTTTTCAGCATGTGCCCTTTCTTATTTGTGTACTTGGTTCTTATCTATATGTTCTTATGCAGGCTCGTTAGCTTGAGGAGTCCCATTTGGAGGTCGAGCATGCTCGCGCCTATCTGGAGGCGAGATGTGCTACTACTAGCGACCCGAAGCGGAGTCATGAGGACATGCTTATTGACTTGATCATCGATCAGCAGACCCACCTGACTATGCTAGATACTGCTCGTCAGTCTGTATGAGCTGAGATGCATGCTACAATAGACCGCCTACAATATCAGTTGGCGAGGGGGTATCAACGGATCTGAGGGATGGTCAGTCGTCTTATTGAGTCGGAGTCGATGGCTATCGGCTCCTTGGCAGGTCGGCCTCATCGTACGACTTGTGAGCGTGTCAAGGATTATGTCCACGAGGAGTCGGTCTTCCGCGATCTGCTCTCTACTGGTCCCTCGTACTCGCGGTCTAGGTGATCAGCTAGTCAAGCGAGTGAGGAAGGTTCCATCACCAGGCCTTCTCTTAAAAGGCCTTCGCCTTCTCCAAGGGCTTAAGTTGAGGTTTCGGTGCATCAAACTCCAGATCCACGAGTTGATGATACTAGAGACAACAACGACCACCCATCCCAGAGGTAGCGGAGGGAGTAGGGTAGTTTGGGTCTTCTTGTACTTTTCTTTTCTATTGTATATATAGGGGGTATGCCCCTGGTGACTATTGTATAAACCTTTTCCAGATATATATAGATGATCATTTTTCTTTAGATGTACTCTCTTTCGCTTTTTCGCTTTGCTTTATCTTTTATACTTTAGCTACTTGCTTGGATGCTGTCAACTGTTATTAGGACTTGGATGCACTTTGGGCTGGCCTAACAGTAGTTGAAGGTTACTTATATCTACACAAGGAAGTCAAAATCATTAGTAGTTTTATTTCCCCTTGCTAATTGTCAAGGGGGGTGGTTTCTCAAACCGGAGTTTGGTAATAAAAGGAATATCATTTTTTTTTACTTTTCATTACAAGGCAAGGAAATAAAGCAACAGGGAAAGCAAATAACTGAAGCAAAATTCTAAAACTGAAAAAATGCCCTAGTGTAAGATTATAATATCTCGAAAATTTGAGCGTTTAACTTTGACCTCGGGATCCATGCCCGGTTAGTCATAGGGTTGACTAAGTGATGGTCAAACAATGGACTCACGAAGTTATGTACTAATGTGAGATTAGTGTGACCTAAGTGTAGATGATAGTGTTAAGTGAGAGTCACATACACCTATCTCTGGTGTATGTGTTTAACACACAAGCAGGAGAGAGGATATAAGGGTTAATAACCCTAAATTTGTTTTTACTTTAGTTGTTGAGAGAGTTAAGAAGAGAGAGAGAGGAGTAAAGAGGAGTTATGGAGGCTAGAGGTTAATGCAAATCAAGAGGAGGAGTTAGCATCGATTGCCGGATTCAACGCATTAGGATCGTTGAAACGAAAAGCTGGAGCCCTAGCCATTTCAACCTAAATATTGATCAATTTGAGATTGATCGAAGGTGAGTTCTAATTGAAGTACTACATAGATTGTAGGTGATTAAATTCAGTCAAAGTGTGTTTAAAGGATAGATTAAAGGCTTAGAAAAGAAAGGGAAAAGATTTGGAAGAACAACCAGAAAGGGGGCTAAATCGGACCAAATTGGTTAATCGAAATTGGGATTTGATTAATCAATTTTGGTCTGAAAGTTGAAAAGTCAAGTAAGCCCGATTTTGATTAATCGAATTGGATTTCGATTAATTGATTTGGATGTTCGATTAATCGATTTAGAAATCGACTAATCGACTGGGTACCTCTAGTGGCTGGAGAAACATGACCTGGGGAAATTGACTAATCGAGTTGAGAAATCGATTAATCGACTTTGGATTTAGATTAATCGATTTAGGATCGACTAATCGATTTTAGACTTTTGACCACTCGATTTGAGAATCGACCTTACTATGTTGGAGATTTCGATTAATCAATTTGGGATCGATTAATCGAATTTGAATATCGATTAATCGATTTTTGGAATCGATTAATCGATTTGGACTTTGATTAATCGATTTTGGGAATCGATTAATCGAATTGTGTTTCGATTAATCAATTTTGGGAATCGATTAATTGACTTTGGCAGTTTTACTTAACTTTCTAGTTTTACTTTGAGATTCATGGAGGGTCTAAGACCTTCTTCATTACATCTTTAGTGATGTATTGCATGTGTTATGATGTACCATAGGTGGTACGTGTGAAAGCGAGCACAAGGAGCCGCGTGGGACCTTGATGCTTGGACCTTCAGAGAATTGAGGTAGGGAATACCTTGAACATGTACTTTAATTGTAAGAGCATATATGTAGTGATATATTTATCAGAATTGAAAGTGTTTTAACTATGAAAAACTTTGTGCAAATGGGTGTATGTGTGACACCAAGAATGTGATAAAGGCATTTGTGTGATGCGAGTAACTAAGATCAAGTAATCTAATGAGAATGAGACATCTCTAGGGGATGAGAAAGTAATAAAGGCATCAGTGGATGCAAGTAAGATTATACATCCCAGGGATGTATATGTGATTGAATAATTACTGTTGAGGCCTAACTGATATAAGATAACACTTTACACGGTGAACAACTATATGTAAAGCACATATTATTTTTGTTATTTGAGGTTTGTTTAGGATACCCCACCAACGTGGCAGGATACCCACGACTGACATGGCAGGATATCCGTGACGATGCAATGACCCAATCCATTACGAGTGGGGTCTATCCATACCTGATAAGCACATCGAGGATGTTGAGATGAGTTTTAACCCTGCCGCCTAGTGAGAAAGGGGCTTGGGTCGTATTCCTAGGGAATACATTTTTTTTTACAACTGTCTATTTAGATGACGATGAAGGGTATCTCATTGGAGCTCGATGCTATATTGCTCGGAGATTATTTAAGTTGAAGATTTAAGTTTTGCTTTAGGCCTGTTCAGTGTCATTCATGATAAAACAACAGTAAAGTAAGACATGCAAATTATCAGTAAACTTGAATGCAAATCATTAGCTTTTAAACTGTTTTTCTAGCAAATGCATAGACACATCATGCTTAGAATATTATGGAACATATGTGAGTGTTGATCTATATGTTCATTGTGTCTGTTTCCTATTGAGCTAGGATGTAGCTCACCCCTTTAGACTATACGTCGCAGGTCCATTGATTGTAGCAGCTGCGGCTTCAGGAGACGTTGATCCGGGTGATTCGAATTATGTGCCTGGAGACGAGTTGGAACCTCCTCCCGAAGACTTCTTCTAGGAGACTCTGCTGTGTACTTTGACAGAGAATAGTTTTTGAGAGCAGATTTGTACGGCTTGGTATGTCAAGCCTTTATTTTGTTAAAATAATGTAATTAAATTGATTTATTTCTTTTGGCGAACCATCTGGGGTGATTTGTGTATCATCGATGGTTCGGGTCGGTTCTCTGTTCATGCAGTGGCAAGAAAGCAGAACTGTCTTTTGTTTGTGCCGGTTGGGCACATTAACCTTTTTGCTTTATGCAGTCAATTATTTATTTATTTATCATTGCTTGTTATACCAATGTTCCGTGCATAGTTTTGGGGCACGATTTGGAGGATCGTTCTGATGGCACGAGTTTCGGGGTATCAAAATCCGGGTTGTCACAAAGATTGTCATTGGATAGGTAGCATAGTGTCCTGGGAGTCTTCCCTGGGTGATGATCTTATTGTTCTGCATCCAACTACTGACCAAAAGGAAACTCTCGACGTTATTTCATAGTGTAGCAACACAACCCTTTTTCTGAAATAATAAAATGCCCTAATGTCAAATTGCAATGGAGCATTTCTGGATTTGAGTAGTCAGAGCCAGCCCAGGGTTATGAAGAGCTATGTATATATTTGGGGAGTTAGTTTCAAAAAAGTCTTTTCATAGTATTGCCACATCAGATGGGGTATTAGTTATTTCAGCTATATACCAGATCTTACCTTCGATAGTGATCATCATGTCCTGTGGTTTTGATAGGAGTGGGGTGAGTGGTGGATAGCATAGTAACAGATTTCTTTGAAATTTTTTGAAATTTCTTCGAAATTTACCGAAACAGGGGTCGGGCAAAACTTTCAGTGAAATTTCAATGATTTCTCCGAAATCGCTGAAATTTCATTAATTTGGCGAAATTAACAAAATTTCTCCAAGTTTAATAAATTTTTTCTAATTTTCTTCATTTTAAAAATAATAAATAATTTTTTTATGAAGTTTAAATATAATTTATATTTAATATTTTTTGTACTCCCCCCGAAATTTTCCTAAAACTTTTCAAAATTTTCTTGAAATTTATCCGAAATGAATCGAAATTACCCCCTACCGAAATGTTACCGAAAACAAACTTTGTCATTATGGTGGATAGTAGGTAATTTCATTATTCGCCATTCAAGAGTTTTTGATTTTATTTTCGAAAATATCTAGAAAAAGTTGACTCATCGTCTGAAAATAAAATAAAGGGATGAAAGAGGGGTAAGGTCCAATCATGTGGGGATAGTTTCTTACTCAACAAATTTTAAAAGAGATAGTCATCAGTCTCTTTCTCGGATGGTGTGTGTGTGGTGTCATAATTGAGCTCTCCGTCATGTTTCAGCACCTTCAAAGCATCACATTATATGGTTAGCAGGAGTTTGTCCCCCTCCCACCACCTTACGACGATATCTAGTAGTATGAGGATACCAGCGATACCATCGCATTTTGCTTATACTATCCTAATAGGAACACCAAGAATGTCTTCACAGTTTACTTATGCTTCCTTGGACTCATTGACTTGTTCATTCGTCGTATGTTCTCGCTTGGTTATGCTTCTTCTCTTTCTCTCTTGATCTTTTATTTTTGTCTCTCTCTTGAAGCATATATTTTAAAAGTAGCATGCTAACGTAAGAATTGTGAGTTTTGATTGAACCTAATATCTTCATTTTTCGTGTTCTAACATCTCCTCCAATGGCAGGATAAGGGAATGAGAATCGGGTGTTTTCTATGCTTTAAAAGAAGTCTCATATTTCACTATTCCTTTTGATCAAATTGCCTGAATAAGAGGGTGAGCGATGAGTCAAAAATTCAAAAAGATAATTTCAAAATAACAATGTACGGCTGATGAATGACTCATAATGACTACGGGGGCGATGAATGTGAGTGCTCCTACCTAATTACAGAACATGATGACTACTTTCGCTAAGGGTACTACTTTCTCAGGTACATGGCGTTCCATGGGTTAGAAAGTTGAGGATATCTAGTAGTATGATGATACTAGGGATGCCCTCACATTTTGCTTATACTTTTCTAATAGGAACACCAGGAATGTCCTCACAGTTTACTTATGCTTCCCTGGACTCATTGACTTGTTCATTTGTCGTATGCTCTCTCTCGGTTATGCTTCTTCTCATTCTCTCTTGATCTTTTGGTTTTGTCTCTCTTGAAGCATATATTTTAAAAGCAACCTGCTAACGCAAGAATTGTGAGTTTTGATGAAACCTAACATCTTCTTTTTTCGTGCTCTAACATCTCCTGCAATGGCGGGATAAGGGGATGAGAATCCAGTGTTTTCTATGCTTTAAAAGAAGTCTCATAATCCTTTCAATCAAATTGCCCGAATAAAAGGGTGAGCGATGAGTCAAAAAATTCCAACAGAGAGTTTTTGAAATAACGATGTACGACTGATGAATGACTCATAATGACTACGGGGGCGATGAATGTGAGTGCTCCAACCTAGTTACAGAACATGATCACTACTTTCGCTAAGGGTTGTATTTTCTCAGGTACATGACATTCCATGGGTTAGGAAGTTCCTCCCCATCTGGGTTTACCAATTTGTATGAATTTCCTGGGTATGCGGATGCTATAACATAAGGTCCCTCCCAATTCGGTTTTAATTTCCCCTTAGGGTAATCATGCATGGAGGGCATAATTTTCTTTAGGATTAACTCTCCAATTTTAAAAGTTCACTCGAGGACCTTCTTATTGTAATCCCTGGCCACTCTCTTTTGATATACTTGTGCATGATCTATTGCCCTTAGACGTGTCTCATCGAGCTACTCTAGCTAGGTTAGCAGAACAACTCTCCTCTCAATCGATAGCTGATTATCAACCTGAACGCATAGGGATGGTACTTGTATTTTGTAGGGTAGGACTGCTTCCATCCCATACATGAGGAGATAAGGAGTTTGTCCATTAGTCGTGCAAATGGAAGTCCTATAGGCCCAGAGTGCCTCTGGTAATTGATCAGGCTATTCAGCTCCATTGTTTGCCTCTACTATTCATTTTAGTATTCGAATCAGAGTCCTGTTTGTTGCTTCTGCTTGCCCATTCCCTTGGGGGATAGAAGGGTGACGAGTGTTGTAGGTCATTACTGTATTTCTTGCACAGTCTCTTTGTTACGATGAATTACGGTCCATTATCAGTGACGAACATTTTAGGAACACCAAACCTTGTGATGATATTTCGAATAATAAACCTCACGAGTGTTGAAGTAGTGATTCTGACGTATGACTCTGCTTCTGCCCATTTGGTGTAGTACTCGGTTGCAGTGAGAATGAAGGCATGCTTATGAGTATTCCCGATTGTGTATGTGAAAGGCCCGATTATGTTAAAGGCCCACATTGAGAATGGCCACGGTGAGACCATTGAATTTAGTGCGACTGATGGGACTTTGATAAGCCCGACGTGTTCTTGACATTGTTTGCAGCATTGAACATAGTTATGACAATCCCTTGTTATTATAGGCCAGTAGTAGCCTTATCATATGATCATCTTTGAGAGTCTTTGGCTTCTAGGCTGAGCGCCGCAAGCACTTGCGTGTGCTTCGTAGATGATATATTGTCCTTCGACCTCTGTGACACACCGTAGCAGTACCCCTTAAGTGAAGGCTTCTTTGTACAATATTTCTCCTAGGATGCAGTATCTGGCGCATCGATTCCTTATTATTTTCCGCTCAATCTTTGTTGTATAGGGAGGGATGTGTCGATATTTCAGTAAGTTCCAAATATCATACTACCATAATGTCCGTCATCACTTGGTGATCGTTGAAATATGAAGGTTGCAAAGGTAGCTTCTTTCTCTGTATGGCTTTCTGCGATAGATTCTCCTTGCTCAGTAGTTTTCGAAAGGACTGGTAGTTCTGGCTTCACTTTCCAGGCTACCTCGTGTGCTGGC
The DNA here is from genome assembly GCA_021018995.1 of Chloranthus sessilifolius. Taxonomy (NCBI): domain Eukaryota; kingdom Viridiplantae; phylum Streptophyta; class Magnoliopsida; order Chloranthales; family Chloranthaceae; genus Chloranthus; species Chloranthus sessilifolius. The sequence goes on along the minus strand of CM037592.1, from coordinate 71,804,396 downwards.
ATGGTTAGTTTCTCGATGAAGGACTTTGTGCTCTGTCCGATTGGTATTTGTATTACTGATGCTAAAGTGGCTAGAGAATCTGCTAGCTCATGTTTCAAGTCTTGAAACATGAGTAAAGGAGATTCTTTCAAACTTCCTTACCAGGAATTGAGTGGTTTCTAAGTATGCCATCAGTCTTCTCTCCTTCGTCTTCCATTCTCCAGTCACTTGTGATATGACAAGCTTAGAGTCGCCAATGGTCTTCAACTGCTTGACTCCCAACTGTAGTACTGCTCGTAATCCAGTGATAGAGGCTTCATATTTGACAACATTATTGGTAACTGGGAAGTCTAGTTGAAAGGCTTTAGGTATGACGACTCCTTTTGGGCTCAACATGACTATCTCGATGCCTTTCTATTTCTGGTTAAGAGCTCCGTCAAAGTATAATGTCCATGAGGTTTTACCGGGTTCTTCTTCTTGAATTGAGAGCAAGTCTTCATCACGAAAGTCAATACGTATTGCCTTGTTGCCTAGGAGTGGAAGATTAGCGAGGTAATTGGCGATCGCCTGTCCTTTGATAGACTTCTAAATGATGCCAAACTCTTGTAGTAGCACGTGCCATCGAGCAATCTTTCTAGATGTAGCAGGCTTTTCTAATATATACTTCAGGGCGTCCATGCGGGCTAATACCATAATTTTGTGTGCCTTGAAGTAGTGTCGTAGTTTTGTTAAATCCCATACCAAGGTTAGGCAAGTCTTTCCATGGTTGCGTACTTTTGTTCGTATTTGACCATTGTTATACTAAGGTAATAAATTGCCTTTTCCTTTTTCTCGTCTCTGTCATGCTTGTAGACACCCCAATTTTACCCACTCGGAGTATACGAACGTGTTTGATCAACCTTTGACCTTGCCCATCTCTTTCAGAAATGACTCACCTTCTCTGAAAGTCTTAAAACTCTAAATACATGGACTATATACTGAAACAATAGTATATAGTCGAAGCACAGGCTGAAACAATAGCCTTGTGGTTCGAACTCGACTTAGCCCAGGGAAAGCCCTAAATTATGTGCTCACACAAGTGCGTGCAAATCGATTGTACGCCCCATAGCTGGCGCACAATTGGTCCCATTTGGACCCGACCAGTTCTCCCTGTGGGCTTGCTTAGGAGCTAATTCCGCCCTCTGCTCAGCACGCGCAATCAGATTGCATGTCCATCACTAGCGCGAAATTGGTCACACTTGGTCCGGTCCTCAACCTTCTAGAAACCGCCTTGAGACCCAATTACGCGTCCCATCACCCTCGCGCAATTGGTTCCCAAGTGAGCCTGACCTCTAGTTCCCTAGACCGCTTTAATTCCTCGATTAAGTGTACCTGATCTGGCGCTTAATCGAATTGCATGCTCCAAATAGGGCGCGCAATTAGTTCTAATTAGATTAGAACTTGAATACCCGGCTGAGCCAGTCAGCCGATCACTTACTGAGTCGGTCATCGACTTAGAGTTATTAAGCGCCCGGGACAGGGCGCGTAATACAATTAAATGCGCTATGCAGGGCGCTCAATTGGATCTGACCGGCTAATTACGCACATCCCACAAGGCGCGTAATTACTTGAATACCTATAAATAGACCTCCTTACCTCGACCAACAACACACAATTTTTCATAGAGATCTCTTCTCTCTCAAGCTCCGGCTTCTCCCAGGGAGCTCGAGTTCCTCCTTTGCGGCGCTAGAAGGAGAAATAAGCGCTCGGCTTCAGATAATCTTCTTCTAGTTTTCAGTTCTAGTTTTTAGTTCCTAGGTTTTGGTTCTAATTCCTAATTTTCTTTCTAGTTCCCAATTTTCTTTCTAATTCTCAATTTTCTATCTAGTTTGAATTCTCCGTTTTAGTCCTAAATTCTTAATTACCGATATTGGTTTTGATTCCTAATTCTCAATTCTAACTTCAAATTCAGTTTTTAAATCTTCAATATTTATAAAATAATTTTTAGCCACCCGATTTGCCCAAGGGAGCTTATGGAGGGTACTCGGGAACAGGGACAATCCTCCTTAGTATAATGGCCATAACTCCTTTTTAAAATTAAACTCCTAATAGAATTTGGAGACCTTTCAAAATTAGAGTCCTAATAGAATTAGGAGACCTTTTAATTAGACTACTAGTAGAATTAGGAGACCTATTTTTTTAATTAGACTTCTAGTAGGATTAGGAGAGTAGAGAAATTAGACTTAGAGCAGGATTAGGAAACCAAACTAGCTAAACCCCAAGACAACCCAGAGCTGCTGACGTTGGCCGGCCAATAATTCAGTAAAGGAGTTTCCTCGCTCCCCTTAAAGCGTGATTAGTGACGTGTTGCAGCGTCGATAAATATCTGCAGCTGGTGATCGCATCTATACAGGTATTCTCCATTTAGAATTTACCTTCCTTTATTTTTCTATATTTAAATATTATCCTTTTATTATTCTTACATATTGCTGTAGGGGCACATAAACATTTTCCTATTATTATTTTATCGCTTTTCGCCAGAGTCCACATGGACCGAATGGAACCCAGAAAAAGCACATACCAATAGACTGGCGATCACGGTGGGACGCTTTTCGCTAAGGTTACCTCAGTTTAATTAATTTAGTTTGCTATTTCCTTGCATTATTTAATTTGTTTTTAATTTTTAATTTTTTTTTTTCACTTTACTTCACTTTTTACACACTTACCTGCATACTCAATTTTTTACAAACAAAAACAAACAAAACAAAAAAAAGCAAAAAAATATATATATAGAAAAGTTTTAAAATGGCCGACATCAGAAAATTAAGCTTTAATGATATCGACCCACCGCATGGGGCTCCCATAGGGACCCCAAGTATAACGTTAGGCCATCTTCGTGGACCTAGCATCGTGCTCGGGTAAACATGGTTAGTGAGAGCGAAAAATACCCCTTCACTCCCCACAACACAAGTCACAGTAACAGTAGCAGGGTGAGTGACAACGAGTCAAGATACACCACCGGCCAGATTATAGACCTCAAGGCCGAAAAGTTAATGAAGGGAGGAGAAGAAGCCGATGTCCTGCGACAAGCCCTAGCTGAGATATACGAAATTGCCATGGATCAGAAGCTGGTTGATGAATGCTAAGTTACCCCAAGAAGCAGGAGAGAAGAAATGACACCAACACATAACACGCATACCCTTCACACCTCCTACGAGAACAACCGCCGAAGACAACCCTCTCTTGAGGCAACTAGAAAAGACACCACCATCAATATAGACGACCTCTCTCGACTTCTAGATGACTACATGGCTAAGAGGGAATGCTCAAGATAGTCCTTCGGATTTGAAAATTTTTGTCTAGACACTGACTTTGTGACAGCCCAAATTTCGTCACTCCGAAATCTGTGCCATCAGGACGACCCTCGAGGTCATGCACCTTAAATCTATGCGGAACATCAAGTAACAAGTAAAAGCCAACAATTTAAAATACCAAAGCTTTAAACTAACTAAGTCTCCGTGTTTCAACAAAGTCTAGCAACCAACAGACAGTTCTGGTCTCATGCCAATTCATGAGCAGAGGAACTGTCCCGAACCATTGATGACAATCATATTAACCTCAATGGTTCGTCAAAAGGAAAGTATAGTATTTAATTACATTTAAAAGAAAGGACTTGACATGTCAAGCCACAAGTGCTCTCTACTCACCACTCAAAACGTAAAGAACTTCTAAAAGAATTCCTCAGGAGGAGGTTCTAACTCTTCTCCGGCCACGTAATCCGAACCTTTTGGATCAATGTCTCTCGAAGCCGGTGTTGCCGTGAGTGTTGGACCTGCGACGTATAGTCTAAGGGGGTGAGCTACATCCTAGCTCAGTAGAGAAACGTAAAGAACATATAGATTAATTCTGACATATATGTTGTGCAGTAAAAGAAAAATACAGTTTATCTGATGTTACTATCTGGAAGGACAATCGAAATAACTGAAGAAAAAGATGAATACAACTACTTACCTTGCATGATTTTGTTCTTTCTCATCTTACTCATTTAGTTGTGAATTCGGCCTAACAACTTAACTCTTTAACTTAAATAGTCCCCGAGCAATATAGCATCGAGCCCCGATGGAATACCCACCATCGTCGTCTAACTAGACAGTTATTAAATTTGTATTCCCTGGGAATACTGCCCAAGCCCCTTTCTCATAGGTGGCGGGGTCTACTCTTAAATCTACATCCCTGGGATGTGCTACTGTATACGGATTAACCGCCGTACCGGTCACGGATATCCTGCCGAGTCAGTCGTGGGTATCCCGCCACGTCGGTGGGGTATTCTAAACAAACCTTAAATAACAAAAATATCAAGTGTGCTTTACATATAGTTATTCACCGTGATTGTGCTAATTTTTAATATATTAGGCCTTATCACCTTACTTTCCTTTCCCCACTGGTTCTCATCTGCACCCCTGGGATGCTACTGATATATCGTATCATATAGGTATTCATCTTGTAGTTCTTGCGTCCCCTTGGGACCTCTGGCTTCATTTTCTGAAGTCTACACACGCACGCTCTATTTATGTGACATGATGAGATACTTAGTTTAGCAATTAGATCTGTACTACACATATGAGAAATTGAACAATGTACATGTTTCGATAAGGTTCCCTACCTCAAGGCAAAACCCAGTGGTCCTTTCTCGTAGTGATGACACGTACTGATCTCACGTCAACCTACATTTCATGCGAAAGGACATGCCTTAGAATGGTCACCAGTGGTCACTAGCACTCCTGGAGCGCATAGTTCACATGAGGTATATTTGTATACATAAAAGAAATTTAATTTAGTTTTGGTACCTCGCTCGAGCGGTTGCTTAGCCTCGCTCGAGCGACCTCTTAACCTCGCTCGAGCGGTTGCCTAGCCTCGCTCGAGCGACCTCTTATCCTCGCTCGAGCGGTTAAAGCGAGGTGTCTGAAGCCTAACGTGATACCTCGCTCGAGCGAGCTTATTCCTTCAATATGGGTCTCGCTCGAGCGAGCCCAAAACGTACTTATTCTCAGGTATATATATATTCTGTCCTCGCTCGAGTGAGACGTTTAGATCGCTCGAGCGAGAAGCAGAAACCTTCACTCCGTGATTCTTTAAGAAATCTATCCTATTTCCTTAAATCTTAAATATAATTAATCGGCCATTGCCCAATACGTTGTAGGTTATCATTAAAACATACCTAGGCACTTATCAAGCATTATATCTTACCTAAATCGGCGGATCTCGTAATCGGTTCGATCTAACGTTCGAATCTCTATTACTTCGAAGAGATCTCTACGTTTTTGGTCCGACCTTCTCTTCAGGTCTTCCATCGGTTTACACTCCAACAAGGCCTTAGCCTTTCTTCTCTACAAGACTCTCCTTTTTCTCTCTCTATTTTCCTCCTCTCTATTTAGGTTAAAATTATGTTACGTAGGGGAGAGACTTCTCTCCACTTTCACTTATATAGTGAAAGGAAGGGAAAAATATAATATAATATGCTACTCACATATACACACCGTGTGTATATGTTGACCCAGGTGTCCTTGTGAACCACACATACACGTGCGTGGCATATGGCTTGTACGGATTCCGAAAATCTGGGGTTGTTACAGACTTTATCATACCTATTGGCTTTAAACCCCCAAACTTCAACAAGTACAACGGTACAGGAAATCTGAACCATCACCTGACATTGTTCTGTAAAGATTGTCGACCAATCCGCACCAATCATAGGCTCCTCATCCACTACTTCTAATGATCTTTAGAAGGAGAATCCCTTGACTGGTTCGCTACTCTGCCTCTAGCCAAAATTGAGACTATCGAAGACTTAGCCGACAGAATCCTAGACCAGTACCAGCACCTGACTCACGAAGAGGTCAATCTCGCTGACTCGATACACACAAGACAAGAGGACGACGAAGACTTCTTGATATTTGCCAATTGTTGGAGAAGGCTCGCCGCTCAAACGAAAAACAAATAAATGAAAGCAGTGCGATGAAAATCATGATCGACAATACTCGAGAGCCTCTTCGGGGCATCCTCATCCTAAGTGACTATTCTGATTTCTCTAGCCTCTGTAAATGCACCTCACGCATAAACGTCGACTGAAGAATGGAGACCTTAATCTCTCGACACTGACGTCCAACAACTCTAGAACAAACACCCTAAACGAAGCTATAGACTCCGAACAAATCAAGAATCAAGAACAAAACCAAACAAACTCTCAACCATACCACCCATATGACCAAGCTCAAGATCTATATACAAACCTATACCTTGACTAAACCCAATCTCTATGTCCTAGCCAGAATCAAGACCAACATCCCAACAATACCACCTTCTACAACCCATTATTTGACCAAACCCAATCAAGCCCTCAACTTACGTAGAATACCATACTAACCAACCTTGTCTTTTAGGACCCCTTACCATACCCTACTCAACCATACCTCCAATCAAACTCTACACCTCCAATCGCTTCTGCCTAGTTCCACCTGGCAAGCTCTGATCCGAAGGATTGATCCTCCCTCGGAGCACATCCATAACATTCACTCATAACCAACTAACCTTGTCTCACGCACCAATAAACGCAAAATCATCTTTTGCACCGAACCAGTCACCAAGATCACTAAGACCCAACCTATCACCGAATTCACCCCTAAACTAACTCAAACCATCACCAAAATCAACACACTTACCCTTGAACCAACTCGACCTACTTTCGAACTCGATAACTTACTCACCAATGAGTCAACCACTGCGTTCCACTCTCTTGCACCTAAACCAACCTTACGACCGATACTTAGACAAGCTTACATATCGGTTCTAGAAGAAATTCCCGAACTAATCTATCCATATACTACAACACCATTCAAACTTAAATCGATCATAAAACTAAACTCTGAGCCCAAACCCGTAGTCAAATCTATCCCCGAAATCACTAGCTCTCTCACTTCAGAACCAATCCACCAATATACTACGACACCATTTATACTTAAACCGATCATGAAACTATACTTTGAACTTGAACCCATGATCCAATCAAAGCCCCTAATTGAACCAACTCTGAAACTAACCCCCAAACCTGAACACATTGCCCCACCAATCTCAAAATTAGTCCCTGAATCAATTCATACACCTGCTTTAAAACTTGAACTCAACAAGAAACATTTCACCCCACCAACCTCGAAACCAACTCTCGAACCAAAACCCATTTCAAACCTAAACTCAACACTAAATTTGTCACCCCACCAACTTCAAAATGGCCCCCCGAATCCGGATCTGTCGCCAAACAGACCTCCGAACCACCCACTCCAGAATCACTCATTGGGCTAATTACGGGACCAACTCATGAATGAACCCCTACAAAACTTGCCATCGAACTCATCATCCCCTCAACTCTGAAACAAGAACCTAAACCCACTGTCGAACTTACTGTTCCACCAACTACGAAACTGAACCCCGAACCTAAACTTATCATCAAACCAATCACCGAACACAAACCTATCATCAAAACTAAAACTATCATCGAATCCAAACCTATCGTCAAACATGAACTTATCACTAAACTTGAACCCGTCATCAAACGCGAACCCGCTATCAAAACTAAATCTATCATTGAGCTCAAACCCATCATTGAACCCAAACTTGTCACCAAACCTAAACCAATCATCAAACCTAAACTCATCATCAACCCAAAATCGATCATCGAACACAAACTTGCCATCAAGCTTAAAACTGTCGTCGAATCTTACCCTATCATCAAACATGAGCTTGTCACCAAAATTGAACTGTTAGTCACTGAAAAATGCCATTTTTCACCTCCTAACCTAGCCGTTACTACACCTTAGAGCCATCTAATAATTATCTTTTGAGAATGTTTTGTAGTTAAGAATAAAACTGTAACTTAATGCAACAGTTCACACTTTGGAGGCCAAGAAGAGAAAATTCAAAGCCAAATATTAGAGTTGATTGAAGAACACAAGGAACACCATGGTGGTACACACCATAGTGATCATTTTGATTGCCTAAGTGGGCCCTGAAAGTCTAACATAAGAAAGAAGTATGGACCCAAGCAGTGGAGACCGCTGTAGCAGGCTGTGCACAATAGTAGAGAAACTTAGAGGAACCCTCACGCAATTTAATTTGCTTAGAGAATCTTCTCGCGCAGATCTCACATAGTTCACTGAAGGAAAAGCTTTACACACACACCTCACACAGTTCTCGTGAGGTTCACACACTTCAAACTTTAAAGGCTTGAGAAGTTCTTGCGCACTTTAGAGATGCAATCATCCATGCGAGAAGCTCAATTCATCTTGGCGAGCATCTGCGGGAGTTACAAATCCATCCTGGCGAGATCCTCGTGACCTGAACCACCTGGAGCCTCATCTACACGAGAAGTATTATTCACAGCAAGCTGAACTTGGCGAGCCTTCTTCAGCAGCACATTCATCCTCGTGAGAACCACGCGAGAGGTAAAACGGGGCAACTTCAACCTTGCAAGGCACAAGCTCCCAACTTCTCAGTCAATACACAAGGAAATTTCTAAGATTTCATAGAAGTTAGGCCACACATCTCGAGGTGCCAAGCTGCTTCCCACTCCCCGAGGCAACACTTGGCCATAAATGGGCCATGACAACAACAAAAATTAGGGTTTTTTTCTCTTCTATTTTTTGATTGGCCAGAGCAAGATATTTTATTGGTGGATTGTATATAAGCTGTGATTTTTAGTAGAAACCCATCTAATCTTTTAACCTAATTTGGGCTCTGGGTTAGTTCATTGTAGGGTAAGGATTAGGTCATCTTTTTTATTTTTTCTTCTCTCCTTAGCTCAACATTTGCTGGCTAAATCCTTTGTAATAGCTAGACTATTTTCTGCTATAATCAAGACTGTGTAAGCCTGTAAAGGACTGGTGGTCTGCATTAACTGCAGTTGGGAGGGCTGACATTGTAAGTATTTTGTAAGCAATGAAAGGTTGTTTTTATTGAATCATCCATTTTGTAATGCTCTTATGTTTTTCTTAGGATTTTTATAGATTGTATGCTCCTATGGATGCATGAGCGGGTAACCAAGCAACCATAGCAGCTGCAGTAGCAAGAGTTCCTTGATTTTCTTAGGTATTCAGATTATGGCATAGGCTTATTAGGATCCGTAGACCCTTCTAATTTATGTCGAACCTGCATTGATCATTTGTCGCATGCTCACTCATGCATTATACTCGCATGTAGAGATAGGTCGTGTCTATGCTCAATATTCTTATCACGTTTTGTGTGCCTGTTGTAAGTTGTCATAGCATTTGAGACATATTTTATTCATTTTCAAATCCTTAATTCATTTATCTTTTGTCATCAGTATGTGTTAGTCTTATTGTTATTATTATTCTTTCTTGGTCGTTGTGGTCGATAGGAGCCTTCGCAGCTGACTATCAACTCGGCATGGGGTGAGTATCATGCTTGGTACGTGACTTGCTAGAGTTTTAGCAGGAGCGGTTGGTGTCTTTTGGTTTTGGGACGATTTTAGAGTTGGAGCCCTTTTATGTTGACCGAGGTCTGATCACGGCGATCATAGAGAGGTGGAGCGAGATGCATCAGGCGCTTCTCTTCCCAGTTGGTATGTTGCTGCCGACTTCAGAGGACTGGGTCTGCATCATCGGTCTTTGTTTTGAGGGCGAGCCTATCACGGGGCGGACGGAGGGATAGTATTTGGAGGTGTGTGAGGAGATTTTGGGAGTCCCTTATAGGTCGAGTGGATCGGGGTCAAGTGTGGTTCGGGTCACTTAGTTCTTTGATATGTTTACAAGTGGCTTTGTCCCTTTGAGGCATCATTCGAAGGTGAGGGCACCCTATGGGGTGCGGTGTGCGGTAGTGGCTGGTCGAGAGCTCGTGATCGAGCAAGGGTTGGCTGTAGATAGGGTGCTTCGAGTGTTTCTGATGCACTTCTTGGGTGTAGTACTCTTTTCATCTTCGACTCGAGGGTTTCCTTCCCTTCCTCTAGGTGAGTTTTAGTTAATTGGTATTATGGTAATTTCAGTTTCATTAATTTTCGTTCGTAGTGGTTCTTAAATGTTCTTCTTTTTTATGTCATCGCTGCTTTCTTTTTTTTTTTTAGTTTTGGGCATATGATCATTTCACTTTTTTTCGTCCGAGGGTTTCAGTGGGGGTTGAGTTCACATTTCCATGGATGCACGTGTGGAGGGAGGCGCTGAGGGGGGTCGTCACTGGTCTACTGATCTTCAGACCGCGCGAGGCCTCTTCGAGGATATGCATGTGAGGTAGGTATATATCGTCATGTTTTCATTTGTCTTTGTTTTGTTTTGAGATTCTTGGCTTTGTTAATGGGTCGATTTGTTCATTTGGATAGGTAATCTGGAGGCCCTACGATGATGAGGAGGACACGGGTGAGGTGGTGATTGCGTCTGGCCGGCCCTTCTTCAATGTGGACATATGGGTCCATTATTTTAAGAGGGTAGAGAGGATTCACACCTCTCGAGCGGCATGATAGTTGGGGCTCGCTCAGGGAGTCCCTCCAGAGATTAGCCACAGAGTGGAGAAGAGGATGACCGGCCCTCCTGGCTGAAATTTTATGGAACGGATGACCCTCCAGATAGCCGATTTTAGAGCTAGGGGGACCAGGGTCACAAGAGCGCTTGACCAGGTGGATGTACGAGAGTATAGGAGGTGGTTTAGTGCGTTGGGTGGTGGGCGCCTCTTCACACATCCTTTTCATGGTAGTGGCTCTTTCACAATCGGTGGGTCAGAGTCAGTGTCGGCATTGAGGGAGAGATTGGCCCCATCTGACGGTGAGTGTGCGAGGGGCATTGGATGCTCTCCATAGGGTGATGGAGCAGATGGGGCATGCTCCTCGTCCTGATGAGGAGATGTTGCACTCTTTGACCGACTTGGTCGCTAGGGCCAGGGCGGCGGAGGATGAGTTGGGGGCTTGGCTAGCAGAGACCCGAGAGCTCTTGGTCAGTTAGTCTATTGGTCTAATTTGTTCTTGTATTTATATTGATTTATTCTAGCGATAGTTATTTTGATATGGTTGTTTTATTTTATTGTGGACAGTCTGCGAGAGAGTCTGAGGTTGCTCGTCAGGCGGCCTTATTGGATGTTTACCGCCGTCAGCAGCGATCTGACTGGGAGAGAGCAGCCAGTCTACTATCTGAGATTGACCGATTGGTAAGTGTTTTCTCAAATATGGTTATGCTTAATTGTTAGTATTGTGGGCTCGTCGACTGATATATTTATTATTATTTGTAGAGAGTCGAGCTGGCTGCCGGAGGTCCTGCTCCAACATTTGATCCATCTTCAGTGGCTTCCTCTAGTCGAGAGGATCCGGCGATGGCTCAGCTTCGGGCTGAGTTAGGTCATTGGGTAAGTTTTATCGCTCTTTCAGTTTACTCATGTCATCGTGGTAGTTTGTTAAGTGTTATTATTGGGTTTTCTTAATAATTTATCAATGTCGCGTTGGTGTCTCAACGCAAGGTTGTTGAGGACCTCCGGTCGAGGGAGGCGACTGCTGCCTCTTTACGCCCTGAGAGTCAGGTATGATTTTTGATGTGATTCTATTTGGGTTATTTTGTCATGTTTGTCTCTGACATATTTGTGTTCGTTTACTTGGTTTTTCATGCAGGCTGTTCCGGATTCCGCTCTTGAGGCTCCTCCTCAGGGATCCATTCATATCCCTAGTCGGGTATGTTTTAGTTGATGTATTTATAGTTTGTTAGTCATTATGGAGTTGTCTGATGCATTCATTTGTTCTAGTTGCATCTGCCTAGTTTTGCCATCCCTTCCGTGCCGCCTGCGGATCTCGTGACCGCTAAGACGGTCGAGCACCTTCTGAGGGAGAGGGCAGATCTGGTATGGTTTTTTCTTATTCAAAGTTCTTTTTTCCCAAATATGTATAGATTATCTCCCTTTGACTTGGTAGGGTTATGTAGGTTTGTTAGCTTGAGGAGGCGAGGTTAGAGGTGACGTGAGCACGCGCCACTCCGGAGGCGAGATGGGTCCTCGGAGAGGTGGAGAGTCGTGAGGATCTAATGGTTGAGATGATGGCCACATAGAAGACTTATGCCGAGGTGTTGGAGGCCGTGCATCGGTCGACACAGGCGGAGATGCAGGTGGCCTTGGGTCAGATGCAGTATCTTCTTGTGAGAGTGAGGGGCGCGTAGATCAGCTAGTCGGCTTGAGAGATTAGAGTCGAGAACTACGAGGTCTTCATCCGAGCAGTCTTGTCACACATCGCGTGATCGTGTTAGGAGTGATACTCGCGAGGATTCTGTCACTCGTGGGTATCTAGGTGGGTATCCTTCTCATTCTAGATCGACGAACTGTCAGCCAGGCAAGTGAGGGGGGCTCTGTAGTGGGATCTCATCGTTTAGAGGTTCCACCGACTCCGGGCGTCGGGATCATTTTTTTAGAGGACCAGTCTACGGACCTTCTAGCTAATGATATTGGGGACAGTGGTGCTCGACCGTCCCAGCGGCAGCACAAGGATTAGGTGTGTGCATGTGTATGTTTTGTCCATTATGAGTGCGTATTGTATATACAGGGGGATGCCCTTGGTGATGATTGTAAAGAAAATTTTGACACATATATATTGAGATTTTGGGTTTAGATGTACCTGATCAGCTACTTTTCTTTTAATTACCTCTTGCGTCTACTTTGTTTTTGTTCTTGGTGACGTCAATCATCATCGGGACTTGGATGCTTTGCGAGCTGACCCTGTGGTGGTTGAAGGTCGCTTTGTATCTGCACATGTAAAGGTAACACCATTAGTAATTTTGTTCTCCCCCTTGCTAGTTGTCAAGGGGGTAAGTATCTTAGACTGGAGCCTGGTAACAAAGGTAGATATATGCTCCTTTTTTTTTTTCTTTTTTTTTTTCTTTTTTTTCTTTCTCTTTTGTTTTTTAAAAGTAATGCAACAGGGAAAGCAAATAACTATCGTAGCAACAAGAACTAAAAATAAAAATAAAATGCCCCAGTGTAGGGGCGTGATTGTATTGGCAGTACAGCGTCTTCGGTAGCTTTCTTTGCATAGTAACTTCGATGTTCTTCATCTTCTGGTGGACAAATCGGCAATTTTGATATGATTCTCCTTTTGATCCAAGAAAATGCCCCAACGTGTAGATGCAATGGAGCTTTTCTGGGCTTTTGATGAGCACTGTGGGTCTATGTGAAGTCATGGGTATTAAGTGAGTTAGTCTTGAAAAGAGCATTCATCAATACTGTCATCAAACTGAGGGGAGGTCTCTTTGATCAGGTCAGTCGTATACGGGGTCTGTGTTAGGGTAGTGGTCATCCTATCCCGTGGTTATTAGGGAAAAGTATGGTAAGTATAGAGGGTGATTGCATCAGTCGTCATTCATGAGTTTTCGATTTCATTCCTTGGAATATCATGTGAGGCTTCCAACTTATTGTCTAAAATAAAAAAGTAGAAGAAGGATAAGGCTCAATGATGTGGGGAGTAGCTTGTACTTCATACTCTGTAAAAAAGATGAGCTACAGTCTTCCTTTCAGGGAATCCGGGGTGCCATGATTGAGCTCTCCGTCATGTTTCGGTACCATCAAAATCTCACATTCTATAGTTAGCAGGAGTTTATCCTCCTCCCGCCACCTTACGACGACATCTAGTAGTATAGGGATATCAGGGGTTCCCTCGCAACTTGCTTATATACTTCTAGTAAAATTATCAGAGATGTCCTCACAGCCTGCTTATGCTTCCCTGAGCTCATTGACTTCTTCATTCATCGTAATGCTCTCGCTCAATTTTAATGTGTAGATATATTTTGAGAGCATCCTGCTAGTGCAAGAATAATGAGTTTTGATTGAACCTAACATCTTCATTTTTTTTTGCTCTAATGTCTCCTCCAATGGCGGGGGAAGGAGAACAAGGATTTGGTGTTACTTATACTTTTGAAAGAGTTTAGATAGATCACTAGTCCTTTGGTTAGATTGCCCGAATAAGAAGGTGGGTGATAAATGGGAGATCTCAAGAATATTCTAGGGATTGAAGGCGTACGACTCATGAATGGGTCGTGACAACTATGAGGGTGATAACTATAAGTATTTAACCACGAGATGTGACGATCACTGGACTAAGAATAATATTTTCTAAGGTAAATGGCGTTCCAAGGGCTAGGGAGTTCTTCCCCATCTTGGTTCGTCAGTTTGTAAGCATTTTCGGGGAATGCGACCGTTATGATGTAAGGGCCTTCCCAATTCGGTTTCAGTTTTCCTTTTGAATGAGCATGTTTAGAAGGCATGACTTTTTTCAAGACTAATTCTCTAATACTGAAGGCTTGCTTAAGGGCTTTCTTGTCGTAAGCCCTGGCCACTCTCCTCTGATATACCTGAGCGTGATCGGCTACCCTTAGACGTGTTTCATTAAGCTGCTCTAACTGCTTGAGTAGGGCAATCCTCCTCTCGTCTAAGGATAGCTCATCATCAAGTTAAATCTGTAAGGATGGTACTTGTATCTCATATGGTAGGATTACCTCCATCTCGTAGGTAAGGAGGTAGGGAGTTTGGCCAGTTGCCGTACGAAAAGAAGTCCGGTAGGCGCAGAGTGCTTCTGGTAGTCATTCAGGCTAGTCGACTCCATTGCTTATTTCTACTATGCATTTCAGAATTTGAATTAGGGTTTTTTTGGTGGCTTCTGTTTGTCCATTTCCTTGAGGGTAGAACGGTAAGGAGTGGCGTAGATCGATGTCGATTTTCTTACATAACTTCTTTGTCTTCTTTGCAATGAACTGCAGTTCGTTGTCGGTGACAAACATCCTGGGTATTCCAAACCTGGTGATGATATTACGTATGATGAACCTTACGAGCATGGAAGCAGTGATTTTGATATATGATTCGGCTTCTGCCCATTTAGTATAGTATTTGATTGCTGTAAGTATAAACGCGTGTTTGTGAGTGTTCCCAATTGTGTCTGTGAAAGGTCCGATGACGTCGAAGGCCCACATTAAGAACGGCTATGGCAAGGTCATGGTATTCAACACAACTGATGGATCTTTGATGACTGTGGTGTGTTCTTGGCATTGCTTGCAGAATTGAATGTAAAGGTGGCAGTTTCTTATCATTGTCAGTCAGAAGTAACCTTGTCGTGCAATTTGATCGGCGAGTCTCTGTCTACCGGCGTGGGCACTGCAAGCATTGGTGTTTGCTTCTTGGATGATGTATTATCCTTCGATGGTTGTAATGCATCGTAGCAGTACTCCTTTAGTGAAGGCTTCTTTGTATAGTGTTTCGCCAAGTATGTAGAATTTGGGGAATCGGTTCCTTATAGTCTTCTGTTCGATCTTTGTAGCGTAGGGAGGAATGTGCTGATGTTTCAAGAAGTTTCAGATATCAAAGTACCATGGCTGTCCATCGTCGACTGGTGACTTTTCAAACCTAAACATAGCGACTTCGGTTTCCATCTTGTCATGTTTTTCCGGGGTGATCACCTCCTTTGATGTTGTGGTGGTGGGAAGGATTGGTAACTCTCTCCTGACGGTCAATGCCACCTCGTGGGCGGGTACTGTTAATTTTTCTATGACGAAGGTTTTGGTAGTTTGTCCAAGGGGTACTGAATGATTGAGGCTAACGTAGCTAGGGAGTCTGCAAGCTCATTTTCTAATCTAGGGATATGTGTAAAAGAGATTCTTTCAAATTTGTTGACTAGATATTGAGCGGTTTCTAAATAGGCCATCAGTCTCCTTTCCTTGGTTTTCCATTCTCCAATGACTTGCGAGATTACTAGCTTTGAATCACCAATGGTTTTCAATTGTCTAATGCCTAATTGTAATCCTGCTCGTAGTCCAACTATGAAAGCTTCGTATTCTGCAACATTGTTAGTAACTGAGAAATCTAATTGGAAAGCTTTAGATATGACAACTCCTTTCGGGCTTAGGAGGACTATCCTGATGCCTTTTTCTTTATGATTTAGAGCATCGTCGAAATAAAGGGTCCATGAAGTCTTATCGGGCTCTTCGTTGCGGTTTGTAAGTAGGTCTTCGTCGGGGAAGTCCGCGTGTATAGATTCATCATTCAGGAGTGGGAGATCTGCAAGGTAACAAAAATTTCCTGCCCTTTGATCAATTTATGTGTGACATAAGTGATGTCGAATTCTTGTAATAACATATGCCAGCGAGCAATCTTTCCTGATGTTGCGGGTTTTTCGAATATATACTTCATAGGGTCCATTCGGGCTAGTACTAATATCTTATATGCTCCGAAGTAGTGTCGCAACTTGGTCGAAGCCCATACCAGTGTGAGGCAGGTCTTTTCCATGGGAGTGTACTTTTGTTCATATTCGATCATCGTCCTACTAAGGTAGTAGATAACCTTCTCTTTCTTACCGCCTTCTTCATATTGTCCTAGAATTACTCCCATCGCTTTATCGTTTACTGAGAGATAAAGGATTAGGGGTCTTCCAGGAACTGGGGGCGATAGTATTGGTGGATTGAGGAGGTACCTTTTAATGTTATCAAAGGCCTGATGGCAGTGGTCATCCCATTTGTACTCAGTTCCTCCTTTAAGTAGTCTGTAGAAAGGATCGCATCTGTCTGAAAGCTGGGAGATGAATCTCCTGATGAATTGCAATCTTCCTATCAAGCCTCGTAATTCTTTGATATCACGGGGAGGTGGCATCTCAAGGATGGCTTTAACTTTAGCAGGGTCGACTTCAATCCCTCGCTTGCTAGCTATAAAATCGAGTAACTTTTCGAAAGTGACTCCGAAGACACATTTCTTTGGATTCATTTTCAACTGATATTTCTTAGCTCTTTGTAGTACCAGTCGGAGTGCTTCAACATGCCCCGCCCATGTTTGGGACTTTACTAATATGTCATCGACATAGACCTCCACGCATTTATGCATCATATCGTGAAAAATAGCCATCATGGCATGTTGATAGGTAGCTCCCGCGTTCTTGAGCCCAAAAGGCATGACGACGTAACAGTAAGTTTCTCAGAGTGTGGTGAAAGAAGTTTTTCTTGGTCAGACTTAGCTAATTTGATTTGATTATATTCTGAGAAACCGTCCATAAAGGATAGCATCTCATGCCCAGCAATGTTGTCGACGAGAGATCAATGTGTGGAAGTGGGAAGTCATCTTTTGGGCATGCCTGGTTGAGGTTTCAAAAATCAATACAAATCCGTACTCTTCCATTCTTCTTAGTGATAGGTACAATGTTGGCGACCCCTTTAGGGTAGAGGACGACATTAATAAATTTGGCTTTGTGTAGCTTGTCAACTTCCTCTTTGACTTGCAAGGTTGTTTGTGGGTGCATCCTACGGAGTTTCTGCTTTACGAATTTCGCATCGGGTTCCAAGATGAGCCGGTGTTCTACGAGGCTGGGGTCTAAACCAGGCTTATCTTCATAGGACCATGTGAAAGAGTCAAGGTGCTCTTATAAAACTTGCACAATATGTTGGCATTCTTTAGAGTTAAGCGCTGCACTGACTAGCAATTTCTTAGGTGTCTCTTCGGTGCCAAAGTTAATTTCTTCTGTCGGTTCCATAGTAGCTTGAGTTTGCTCATTGAAATGCTTGATAACCCTTTGGAAGTCTTGCGCCCCCTAGGCGACTGGTGTTCCTTCCTCCTCATCGGTAAACTCGTATACTGCAAAATCACTATACTGGGGATTCGATTTGTCGAGAGGTACCCTTCATCGACGCAACTTATGACTGAGAGATCTTTGGTAAGGTGAAGGTCAAGGCTACCAATTCTCGTCTCAAATTCATGGAGTATCTCGTCAGGTATGCTCACCGGCTGGTTGTTTAGCCGGGATGCTTTATGTCCTAGTGCGGGAGAGGGGATAATAGTCTCAGGAGAAAAGTCTCCTTGTTGATCGGACGATGGATTGGGGGTGAAGGGTTGCCTTTCTTTTTTGAAGTTTTTTGATTTTATTAGGTTTTGTATTTTAAATTTTTTAGGGTTTTCTACTTTTTCTATTTTTTTGATTTTTGATAGTAAATATGGTATAGGGTTGGTCGCCTCAAGAGGCACTGGGAGAGCTGCTTCCTCTAATTGAGGGAGCGAGGCGGCCGTTGGAGTAGTTCGAGTGATTCTTCAAGAGGCGTGAATTTGTTTTAAAATTGGCATTTTTTTTGGAGTCCTCATCTAATGAGATCTTCTGAATAAATGGCGTGAGCGACACAGGTATCATAGTTTGGACTTCCCCTATCACATTGATTGTCTCTTCTTCAAAGAATCTCTGGAGATCATAATCGATTGAACTATCGTCCTTGAAGATATGATATGGTTGCTCTTCCCGCAAAGGGAAATCTCCTAAAAGATCCCCAGGGAGAGGGAGTTCTTTCTCTTGATCTTCATAATACGTTGGGATGAGTACACATGCTCGGCAACGAGGCTGGCAATGGTAAGGCATGCAAGGAGATTCCCATGGGCACTCCCATCCTTTAAATTTAGAATAGATGATACTATCGAATTCACTTTCTTGATCTGATAAGGCTTAAAGTCCTAGGTTGGCTTGTTCTGCTAATTCAAGTGCGGGAGGTCTATCCAGTAATCCTCGTCGTCACTTGGCGGAGGTCGCCACTCTTCCTCGAGCGATTCCTAAAATATTTAGAGTTGCGGTGTATCTGGGGATGAAGGAGAGTCTAATTTAAACTCCTCTTCAAATCCTAAGAGTACGGGGTGGATATTTCCTCCCGGGTCAGTCAACTGGCTGTCAGAATTTTCTACTTCTTGTGTCGATAGCGGAGCCAGTGGGTTGTTGCTTGTTTCCTTCATTACATGGTTGGAATTGTTCACTTCCCTCATCGCAGAAAACCGGATCGCACTAGCAAATTGCTCTAATATGTGAGTGCATGCCTCGCAATGAGGTTGATATGGGTGAGAGATACAAGGTGAGTCCCACGGGCATTCCCATCCCCTATAGCCAATGCGGAGGTTGATGCTAAATGAGTTAAACTCTACTTGTGAGGCATCATCTTCTTCCCACGGTGGGTATAAATGTTCTTTATCTCCTTGCAAGGTAGCTATGTGGAAGTCCTCGTCATCAGTAGATTCCCAATCTTTTACTTGTGGGTCGGGCTCGGGAGGCTCTTCCTTCCTCTCCTCTTTGAGATCAAACAAGGGTCTGACTCATTCAAGGGGTTTATCAATGTCGTCTTTTAGGTTCGTCAAATCACGGAATGCTTTAGCCATTTGTTTAATTTCTACTTCTTGGGGCTTAGTGAAGGATACCTCCTTCTGCTTAGGTACATTGACTTTCTCAGTGGTCCCATAGATGAAGTGATCATATAGAGACCATTTTGGTGAGGTAGAAAACAAGTCGGCTTGTGAGCTGCCCGATTGATAACCTAGCCCTATATGCTTGCGTGTTTTCATTGGGACGACAGGTCCTACACGACATTGCTTATTCTTGTTGAGTCCAGTGTGAGGAATGTATCCAAGTTTGTACATAAGATCCCATCCCTTCATTGCGGTGGGGTTAATGTCATAAAGCTTGGCGAGGTCTGGACCAGCCTCTCTCCTCATCAATTCTCGTGACACGTCAGGGGAGAACTAGGATGGGTAGGGGGCAGACTTCCACTACGGTTGTCTCTTCCAGGATTCAATTCCTTTGAATATGACTTGTGTTCAAAACATAATCATGAGCCGTTGGTATGCTTGTCGCATAATCAGTGTCTATCTCCTGGAGGGGAGCATCAGCATATATACGGATGATGGAGCCCTCATATGGGAACTTGACGCATTGATGATACGTGGATGTGACGGCCTTCATTGATTCCAACAATTTTCTTCCTAAGTTGAGATTGTAGGTGCTAGCAAAATCAGAAACATGGAAGGTGATGTCCTAAGTCACAGGTCCGAGGTGAACCTGGAGTTTAATAGTCTCTTTAACAAAATGACGTGAGCCGTCATAAGCTATGAGTGACAGGGCTGAGGGTTTGACATCTTGTTTTGTATATTCGAGCATCTTTAACATTATGAGCGGGTAAATATTGAGTCCTGCTCCAGTATCCACTAATGCATGAGGTACAGAGAATCCTCTAATGATGACCGTGAGATATATAGGAGCAACACTCCCACGGAGTGACTCCTTAGGCACGTCCACGTCAGTGAACGTGAGTGCTAGAGGTTGCACCATGACCGAGGTGATTTGATGAAGCCCATCTAGGGATCGTGTCCTCATCTACCTGAGTGTCCTCAAGTGTCCTTACCAACAATCGGTGATGATCAAGAGATTTCTTGATGAGCTCTAATATAGATATTTGAGTTGGGATCTTTTAAAGGTGACGTAGCAGGTTGTATTCTTGCCCCGGCTCGAGCGTAATCTCTTTGCATGGCAGATGAGCCTTGGGTGCTGGTGGTTGAAGTGGTTGAGGTGCGAGAATTGGCAGAGGAATGATGTGAGGTGGGGGCGGCAAGTGAACCTCTCTTTCTCTTGCAGTTGCGGTGCATTTGTGAAATCCTTGTTTTGAGGGAAAGGAGGAGGTGGGTAATTGGTTTCGGATTTGAGAATTGGGCAAGTCGGCTGTTGAGTGAACCTAGTGTGACTCGACGTCGATGTATTTGTGAAGCGAGTAAAATTAGAGGCCGGAGCGTGGGCCTACACGACACCACTCCAAGGCGGGAGGTACTGCGTATAATCTTCTTCTTCTAGGAAAGTTGAGACTATGGTCTCATGCGGGTCAGGGTGTTCCTCTTGATCTCTTTCTCGTATGTTCAGTAAACACTCAGACTTTGTTTCACTCTCTCGGCTTGGAGCCTTTTGAGTGACACTTTCCACCTGTGCAGCAACTTGGGCTGCAGTTTGAAGAACGTGTTCTCCAAACTCGGGTTTAGAATCAAATGAAGGGGGTGGTAGGGATGTTGGTTCAGGATTTGGAGGGGTTGAAGGTTCTGGTGAGGGACGATAGAGAAATGGTCTCCTGGCCCTAAGGGAGTGGGCTCGTATCTGGGTGAATTTTGGGTAAGGTGGCGGGTTTGGCGGAGCGATGAGAGTGATCAAGGTTGAGGGATGTGGGGGTGAAAAGACTCGTATCTGGGCAGGTGTTGCTTGGTTGTGATTAGGCATGGGGTTGTTTATGATTAGTATCGGGGTTGGGATTTCTAAGCGCTCCCTAATCGATTTGATTTCGGTCATTCATATCATAAATCATGCCCCTAAGGACCCAACAATCTTCTAAATCATGTCTCGCATACCGATGGAAGGCACAATATTTACTGTAATCTAGATTTACAGGCCATGGGCGAGGTTTTTTTGGTGGGAATCGGAGGAGGTTTTGAGTGTTAAGAAATCGAAAGATATTAGAGATTGTATCAGGCAGAGGGGGATAATGTTCCCACCTTCGTTGGTAGGGGCCTCTAGTTAGATTAAAGTTTGCGGTGGGAGGACATTATTATAGTTCAGAGCGTGGGCCGGTCGGTTCTATGTTGCATTTTGGTTCTAATAAGTGTTGGGGTATTGATTTCTATTTTGGTATTGGCCTTGACCCTAGTTTTGGCCTTGGTTCTGGTTTGTGTATCTAGATTGGTTAGCGCCCTGATTCTAATTGGTATACCGTTGTTGACTTTTATTTTATCCGAAGTTGCGCGGTTGGAAGTTATCATTATTAGAATTTTGTCCTTGGTTGACAACGGTGTTGACATGTTCAGTTCCTAAGGCTTTCTTATTATTTTTTGACTTTGACTCGCTAGAGGAGCCTATTTTGGACGTAATGATAGATAGGGCAAGGTCTCCACCTTTAATGTGTCATGCTAGTCGGGATGCCTGGGAGTGAAGTGCAGTGAAGTCAGAGTAATCGCTTATGATAAGCGCACTCTTTAACGGTTCCCTAGTATTATCGATGATAATGTCGATCGGGTCCTTTTCTTTCATTGAAGTGTCGATCCTCATAGCAAGTTTTCTCCATCGAGCGACAAAGTCAACAAATTCTTCATCAGGTCCTTGCTTAGCAGCCATCAAGTCGCTGAGGCTGACCATCTCTTGGATCAAGTGTTTGTATTGGTCTAAGAACTGACCGACTAAATAGTCAAAGGTTTCGATCTTATAGAGCGGGAGTCCCGTGAACCAGTCTAGTTCTTCCCCTTCTAATGAGAGTTGGAAGTAGTGAATGAGAAGTCCCTGGTTGTCGCGTATAGGCTAATAGTCGTTGCAAAAGAGTGCTAAGTGATGGTTCGGATTTCCCGTGCCATTATATCTGGTAAATTTTGGCGGTTTGAATCCTATAGGTAGGTTAAATTCGACATCCCTACAAAATTTATAGATCCCGAATGAATGACCAGGGCGCTCCCTCTTGGCCATGTACTCATCAAGCATCTTAGGGAGATCTTCGATCCTAATGGTATTGTCCTTTGGTGCGAGCTGCAAGCTAGCCCTATCCAGTGCGTCGTCGTTAAAGACTGTGTGAGCATGCTGCCTCAATGACGCAGCATGAGCAGACACCGTACTCAGGGTAGGTGGTGGTCTTTCTTTTCACCCTTGCTCTTCCAAATTTTGTTGTCCCCTAATGGTTTCATATGCAACAGCCAATCCTCGAAGCAACTCTTCAGAATCATCGCCCCTTCTTTGTAATCTTTGGATGCTAAGTTCTACGATTTGTTGAATGGTGAGATTTTGTCCAGAGCTATTATTTCTATCATTATGGCTATTACCGGCATGCGGTGTAGAGAAGGGGTTCTCTTGTTCACCAGCATGTTAACTTCTGGTCGCCCTGGGCTAAAAGTATAAGTTGGTTCTTCCCCGTATGTGAGGTTGTCATGAAGTCCCCACAACGGAGGGTCTCCTAAACTTACTCTACGTATGCCAGACATCTCAAGTCTTTGACGAAGACTCATATATCTAAAAAGGAATCCAAACGACACAACAGGAAAGGAAATAAGGAAATAAGATAAAACTAACTGTCTAAGAAAAGTTTGCAAAAGGGGCCCATCGCGATCGCCAGTCTGTTGGTGCGTGCTTTTTCTGGGTTCCTCTTGGTTCCCGTTGAATCAATGGCTCCAATTCTGTCCAGGTGGACTCTAGCGATGTGGTGTTTGGAATGACAAGAAAATAAAAAAAGGGATTTATCTAGGAAGGTTCCTAGTTTGATTGCGATCGCCAACTGCAAATATTTAACGATGCTGCAACACGTCAGTGATCACACTGTGAAGCGGGTGTAGGTTACTTCTATACTGAATCGTCCACCTGCGAACGTCAGCAGTAGTGCTTTTCCTTAGCTTAGTTAGTTTAATTCTATTCTTATTTCCCTTTATAAGTAGAATTTTGATCATTTTAAGTTTCCCAATTTTATTATCATGCTCTGATTGTGTGAGCTTATTAAGGTGAGTTATTTTAGTGTCCTGATGCTATCAAGAGTCCAATGAGCATCAATGTTCTGGTATTACTAAGAGTCCAGTCAATCTCAACCTCCTATTGATACTAGGAGTGCACATGTACCAATTCCAGTAATATTCCAACTAAAATTAAGCAAACTAGTTATACTGGGATTCTAAATTAGAGCAATTGCAGCAATTCTACTATAATTATGACTAGAATACTCATGACAACTCTACTATAATTCTAATTAAAATAAAAAGACAGATTTTTCTACGGGCCTAATAAAAGTAACAAATTTAATTTTTCTTAATTTTTCTTATTCGACTATCAACAAAACAAAAAGACTGATTTCTCTACGACCCTAATTATTGCAACAAATTTAATTTTTTTATTCAAATATCAACAAAACAAAAAGACTAATTTTTCTACGACCCTAATTATTGACAGATTAATGATGGCAAAATATAACTAATCATGAATAAACTAAATTTCCTAGAGTTCGGATTTAGCATAATCAATCAAATAAACTTATGAAGAGGAAATTTTGATTTAACATTCTAATAATCGTATCAAGGCCTAACTAATGCAAATAATCAATTATGTCTAGATATAAACTAATTAAAACAATTTATTAATTCTAAAAAAGGGGGTTTGGGCCCGCTATGCTAAGGAGGATTGGCCTCGTTCCCAAGTACCATCCGTAAGCTCCCTTGGGCAAATCGGGTGGCTAAGATTAAAGAAGAAAAATTGAATTTTGGATGATAAAGTAACATTTTTAGGCATTTCAGGGTTGATTTCGGAATAATAATTGAGAATTGAATGGTAGACTAGAATTATAAGATTAGGATTAATATTTAGAATTTTGAAAGTATTGAAATAAGAGACTAAAATTAAGACTAACTCTTTTTTTTAAGACTGAATTGGGGTCTAAAATCAAGAAATCAGGCCATATGATTAAGGACTAGTTCTGAATCAAAGGATTAGAACCAGAAAATAATGATGGGACTATAGATCGAGATTTTGGAACTGAATTAAAGTCTAGGATTGGTATATCGGACCGATGAATTAATGACTAGTTCTAGAAACAGAGAACTAGAACCAGATATATAGAATTTCGGTCCGAGAAGGGGGCTACGGTCCAAGACTAAAAATAAAAAATTAATTGAGTTCCTAGATCTAGAAATTAGAAGCTACGACTATGAATTGAAAGACTAAATCCTTACCTAGGGGTCGGGGCTGCTGAGAGAAATCTTGAAAATAAGAAGCTTGAATCTCGAAACCATGATGAAGATGCTCTATGGGTTGATTCTCAGGGTGCTCTGGTTTTGGAACTTGTCCTCTCTAAAAAATTCTAGCCTTTTTTTGTCCAACCTCCTGGGCGAATTAAGAAAAAAATATTTTATAAATTTTCCTTCAATTACGTGCCTGTTTATGGGCGTTTAACTGAATTGCGCACCTGGGTTTTGGCGTTTAATTGCTTTGAGTCGGTCACTGACTCAGTGAGCGATCGGCGGACTTGCTCAGCGAATCTCTTAGTCCTAACAAATTAGGACTAATTGCGTGCATATTATCATGCGCTCAATCTGATTAAGCGTTTAACCTGAATAAGCGTTTAACCTGAAATGTTTAATCAAGGAAACGTAGGGGTCAAGGGTAGTAAGACTAGGTCGGGCGTAGGCCAATTGGTGAAGCGCTCAATTCGATCACACGTCCTATTTCAGGCGCGTAATCGAGTCTTGAATTAGTCTGGGAAAGGAAGTTTGGTCTGAAAGATGGACTGGTCACACGCTTGTGGTTTTGTGCATTATCAAATTGCGCACGCTGGGTTTCTAGTGCGTAATTTGGGGTTGTTCGGGTGTGGTCTCTAGAATAAAATGCAAGACTATTGTTTCAGTCCGCGTTCCGACTATATACTGTTGCTTAGTATATAGTCTACCCATTTCGGGATCTGAGGCACAAAGCTATTGTTTCAGCCTGTGTTAAGCCATGTACTATTGCATGGTCCCATATTAGGGTTAAAAAGAAGGTCAAAGGTTGACCGAATAAAGAATATATTCCGAGAAGGCAAAATGGGGGTGTCTATAGCCGAGATTGTATTTTCGAAAGACCAGTCTACAGATCTCCGAGCTGATGATACTGGGGACAGCAGTGCTCGACCGTCCCAGCGACAGCGTAGGGAGTAGGTGATGTGTGTGCATTTATGTATCTATAGCATGTGTGTTGTTGTATATATAGGGGGTGTCCCCAATGATAAATGTAAAAAGAAATGAAAAGATTTAACATATATAGAGAACATTTTAGTTTAGATGTACCTGATTGGCTCCTTTTCTTTTAGTTACCTCTTGCATCTACTTTTGCTTCCAATTTTTTTAGCGCCGTGAATCGTCATTGGGACTTGGATGCTTCCTGAGCTGGCCTGGTGATGGTTGAAAGCTACTTTGTATTTGCACATATGAGAGTAATCCTGTCAGTAGTTTTGTTCGCCCCCTGGCTAGTTGTCAAGGGGGGTAAGTGTCTCAGACCGGAGTCTGGTAGCAAAAGATAGATATGTGCTATCTTTTTTTTCTTTCCTTTTTTTTTTTTTTCTTATTTTTTTCTTATTTTTTTTTTCTCTTTTTTTTTTTTTTTGAAATGAAAATAATGCAATAGGAAAAAAAAAAAACTAAAATAGAAATAATAACAAAACAATAAAATAAAAATGTCCTAGTGTAGGAGCGTGGTAGGATCGGCAGTATGGTATCTTCGGTAGCACTTTTCGAATGGTAAATCCGTCGTTCCTTATCTTCTTTGTTGACAGACTGGCACTTCTGCTATGATTCTTCTTCCAATCCCAAACAATGCCCCAGCGTCAAGATGCAGTAGAGCCTTTCTAGGTTTTGAGATGAGCACTTTGGGTCTATGAGTAGTCATGGGTATTTGGTGAGTTAGTTTTGAAGAAAAGTTGATCGGTACTCTCATTAAATCGGGGAGGTCTCTTTGATTAGGTCAGTTGTATACGGGGGTCTATCCTAGGGTGGTGGTCATCCTATCCCGTGGTTATTAGGGAGAAGTATGGTAGGTATAGTAGGTGATTGCATCAGTCATCATTCATCAGTTTTCAGTTTCATTTCTAGGAATATCCTATAAGGCTTTTGATTTATCGTCCAAAATAAAAATAGAAGAGGGAGGTAAGACTCAGTGACGCGAGGAGTAGTTTGTATCTAATGCTTTCCAAAAGGGGTAGGTAATAATATTTTCCTCAGAGGGATACGAGATGCCATGATCGAGCTCCTCATCATATTTCGATACCATCAAGATCTCACATTCTATGGTTAGCAGGAGTTTATCCTCCTCCCGCCGCCTTATGATGACATCTAGTAGTATGGGGACATCAGGGGTGCCCTCGTAGCTTGCTTATACACTTCTAGTAACGTTACCAGGGGTGTCCTCACGGTCTGCTTATGCTTCCCTGATCTCATTGACTTGTTCATTAGTCATAATGCTTTCACTCAATTTTTTTTATGTATGTATTTTGAAAGCATCCTGATAGCGCAAGAATAATGAGTTTTGATTGAACCTAACATCTTTATTTTTTTTGCTCTAACGTCTCCTCCAGTGGCGAGAGAAGGGAAATGAGGATCGGGTGTTACCTATGCTCTTGAAAGAGATTAGATAGGTCACTAGTCCTTTAATCAGATTGCCTGAGTGAGAAAAGGTGGTTGATAAATTAGAGGTCTTAAGGATATTCTGAGAATTGAAGGTGTACGATCAATGAATGGGTTGTGATGACTATGGGGGTGATAAGTATAAGTATTTAACCACGGGATGTGACGATCACAGGGCTAAGGGTAATAGTTTCTAAGGTATATAATATTAAAAAATCCTATATTCAAAATATTTACCAACTGTTCCAAGCATAGTTCAACACAATTACACTACCAGGATCTCATCAAAAGAGAGAGAGAGAGAGAGAGAGAGAGAGAGAAAGCAGTATGACTAAGAGATGGAATGCTTGGGAAGAAGGGCTAACGAACCGTATAACTCCATACCCATGATTATACCCTTCAGAGAAAATTATACACTTACCCACTATTTTAGAACTTACCTATCACTTACCCACTATTTTAGAACTTACCTACAATCTTAGCAACAACCATGACACCTAGACACATTGTTGACCATGATTGAATTACATCCTCCAACAAGTTCAACTTCTACAGGTCAGATCACGATTTCGTTGGTTAAAGTGTCTTAGAACAGATCATTGTAGAAGATTGACAGAAGGATCGAGATTTGGTTGGTGGAAAGATTTCAGATCATCTCTCCATAGATCGTCATCTGGATTGTGGTCACATTCGACACATACTACTTAAAGATAAATCATATGCTGAATTAGATGATGGTGATATCAAAGTATAGAAGCATGAAAATCTCATTCACTTTTGAATAATGTTTCTTTAACACTAAACATTTAAAGATCTATTTTACAAAGATCATCAAAAGAGTTAGCATGGTTACTATCGTTGGATCCATAACCCAAGGAGGCAAGGTTCATTGTATCATGGAATCCCATAATAGAAGGATTGGAGCGTATGATAGGCCTGAATTATGAACTACCAAAGATTTCAAAGATAATTTTGAAAGAAGGGGGGGGGCGAGACAGGACCAATTAAACTCAACGGAGAATATCTCCCAGTTGGGTGGGAATGATGTGGCTTAATATTTAAAACCAAATAAGAAAAGGAAGAAAACAAAGATGATGAGAGGAGATGTGGGCCATGTGGCAGTGAGCGTTCAAGAATTCAGAGACCTGCAGCAGAAACAGAGCAAAGAGTACACATTTTTGGCTAAAGATCTTATTCACTGGGACTGAAATATGGACCTGATATAAAAATTAAAAACAAATGGGTCTAAAAAACCCCAATGGAATTGCTTAAAGACCTCACATGAGGCTCTTGAAGTCCCCATGTGATCACGTGATTATAGATCCGAGGTTTAACTTATACGATGTACCATTTTCTTCTTTTTAATTTGTGAGAAACACAAAAAAATGATTCTGTTTAATTATTTATGGATGAGAAATACGAAACTTCTCTTGTAGATTTGAAGGGTGCTCTTGCATATTCAAAGCTTAAAGTTACATAAATGGCATTAAATATATTTGTAAGTAAAGATCCAAGTTGACTTCATCAAGTGTGAAATTAATCTTCGGTCAATTTTACGTACACACAAACACATTTTCTCAATTTCAACTTGAAATTTCTAATCAAACTGTTATCTTAACACCAAATAGTAGGTTAGTTAGGAAAGATGCTCTTAACCATATGGAGAAGGAAAAATATACGACACAGGTGCCAAGATTTAAGTTGTTTTAAACAAAATTGGGTAACAACTACAAGTAAAAAATGAATTGCCTAGCTAACAACCTAAAATGCTGAAATTTGCACAGGGAAAGCAAATATAATATATATATATATAAAATATCTAATATAATATAAAAATGAAAAATAATCTTACATCATTTCTCACCTTCCAACCCCTCTCTTAGCAGAGCCCAAGGTTCTGCCACCATGTGAGAACGATCGCCTCGAATATATGAACCCACCCACCTTTGTTCAGCTTTGACAGAGCCAAGTCCATCCCCTGCACAGGTTTACAGATGAAAATATAATTATTTTAGCAAACAAATACCACATGAATCTAGAAATGGGAGAAGTCAAATGCATTCGGAATATAGAAAGTAGTCATGGAGAAGATAAGATAAACTATTACATAATACGATGACTAACTTGGTTTCCAAGCTGTACGTTCCAACATATGGGTAATGTTAGATTAATTTTACTTAGATATTCATCACAGTTCAAGCCAAAGAAACTTGTAGCCATTTTTTCTTGTTAGACGCGAATTTACTGAGACTATAACAGAAATACGATAAAACATAACACCATATATATATATATATATATATATATATATATATATGTATGTATATCACCCATGTATTCGAGCTCCAAATACATATATATATGTATATGTATACCAAATACCAATACATATACAATACCAATATATGTATTGGTATTGTCTGATACCAATACATATATCGGTATTGCAGATATAAAATTTGTGTTGGCTAATCCCCATTTCATTGAGCTTCGATACAGGGATGTATCAGGTGATACATATATATATTACCTGAAATTTTAATCTATGATTTATACCACATACAAACAGATCAGTGCAGATTATATAATATGACTCTGGTCACCTACATCAATTGATGGACACGTCAACATCATACTTCAGGGCAACTGATGCTACATGGTTCATATTTTTTACCAACCCACTTCGTCCACAATGATGCACCGAGAAGATTTACAAAAACAACCATGAGAATGTATAAACAAATGTTGTAGTATGTGGTCCTGCATAGATAATAGAAATCGTGCTAGTAAGGCCCCTAGGATGTAAAAGAAAGGGCTTCCAAAGAAAATGGGAATCACTTCCAGTCCTCAAAAGTGACATGACACCATTGAAAATTTGGGTTCTCTCTCACTGACAAAGTGAGAGAAGAATTGTTGACCAGAAGAAAACACAGGTATATAAAAACATTAATTAATTTTACAAATACATAAGGAATTCAAACTGTTGAAAGATTAAAGCTGTCATGACCTTAATTGCAGAGAAAAGCCGTGCAACCCCAGATTGCGACCAATCTTTCCCAACTAAAGGCATGAATTGGCTAAGGACATCAGACCTAAAAAACAAAGACAAAATTACTAAGTTAATCATGCTTTGAATCCTTGTTTGACTTTATTATTGCCGTTCTTCTGCATGCATAATTTCTGGGGAATCAATTTCATCTCTTTCACATCTAGTTATAAAATGTTGTTTGAGAAATTGGAGGCAGAAAAGTTTCAACAAATCTCTAGGTTTCTATTTCTTATTTTAGACACTGCGACATGTTCAAACCCAAAATCTTATTGATTATCGAAAAAATGCTAGTAAAACACCAGAAAATTTGTAACATCACGGTCTTAACCTGTTTGGCTTCACCATTTTTGCCTCCAATAGTAGTGGAAATGATGTGACCAGTAACAGCGTCATTCCACTCAACCACAGACGCCGATATCTCCTACAACATAGCAATTTAGCATTATCAAAGCTCTTTGCAGTGAAAGATGATTCTATTTTAATCAGTATGGGAATTCTGCTTCTCAAAACGTATAAACTGCCTCAAAACAAATTTCAAAACATTTCCAATGACGATATGGGAAGCCTACTTACAACATTTTCACTTGACTATTTTTACTAATAAAAAAATTGAAAAAAAAAGGAAAAACAAGAAAAAACAAAGAAGTCGATAATAGATTATGCAGATCTCTGTATTATGGGCTTGCCTCACGCCATAAATATATTAATAATAATGGTGTAGACTAATTTTAGGTACATTCATCATGGAGTGCTAATTTAGAATGAAAACCAACAATATAACACCCACATATTGGTAATCGATGATAAAAAAAAGTTAATAACAGCCCGCAAATATTTTCGACACCAATTTGAGCACTAAGATGCATATAAACGACCTAAAACAAGCCAAAAAATCGATTTTCAATAACTAAACCAACCGGATATGGATGAAACCAAAAGAACAAGAAAATCAAACATAATATAACCCTAATTCGACATAGATCTCTATGGAAACATCAAAGAAACACTAACCGCCGCTAAATTGAAATACTTAGCAGAATACGATGGGCGTAGAATTGGGTAAAATTATTTGGCCAGGAGGGATTCCATTCACAGAATTTCGGGACAAAATATTTAGCAAAACAGGCTACACAGAATTCTGGGAAAATATTTGTTTTGCCTAGAGTTTTGTGCCATCCTGTTTTGCTAAATATTTCAGGTTTCGTTGAGGGAAGAGGCAAGTAAGAGAGGAAGAAGAGAGGTGATGGAAGATGCCTATGGAGCTATTACCAATATCTCAGGAGACTCAACAGGTAAAAAAAATGTAGAATAGGTTCCCTTCTGTTTTTTTTTTGTTTTTTTTTAAATTATTGGAGGAAAGAGTTAGTATTGAATACTAATGCTACCTGTAATGCATTACATTATATATTTATGGGTACAATTATTTACATCCTGTGAAAATTTAATCTCACCCTGTAGAAAAGGTAATCTTATCATTAAGTGCTTTGAGTTAGATGATCATGATGAGATTGTTTTTTGTCCTAATCTTCCAAATAATGAATCTTGAGATCATGGGCATGCCATCGGACGGATAGTTTTTTATTTTCACATGTCACACATCCCAAAATATGACCATAAGACCACGTTTGAGCGTGATGAGCCACATGGTTGTTGGGGCACTTTTTGGGGATGTATCCCACATGGAAAAAAACAAATGATCGAAGAATGATGGTATGCCCATGATCTCAAAATCCATTGTGTGAAAGATAATGACCAAAAACGGTTCCCACCATCTAATTCAAAGCCGTTAATGGTGAGAATACCTTTTCGGCAGGGGCAAAACTACATTTAAATTACATTTTCATGGGGGTGCAAATAATGGTGGCCTTGTATATTTTTCTATAATTTTATCTATCTCTAAGTGCATAACTATACACAGGAAGGCAGTATCAGGAATGTAACATAAATAGCTAAGCTACTAATGCTGAATCCTTTATTTTTTGACACCCGAATGAATGGTGATGCTTTGTGCCATTCAACTTGTCTCACCTCCTAATTATTCAAGATCAAAGATGTAGAGTGATCTCAAAATCTGATGCTGACGATTGCAAGATCATGACATCGAATAGTAATAGATTTCAGTATATCTAGTTAGATATGATTGCAAATATAAAAAACAGTTATTCTATCTCAAGTTTTTATTGTAATAGTAACTCATTTTGGTTACTAGGCATTTTTTGGTGTACTTGATGGGCATGGAGGTCGAACTCCTAAACTACCAATCAAGCCAATTCTCAAAGATAAAAGCCAACGATGATAGAATTTTTTATTCTTTCTCATGCAAGTACCAATAACAAAAATGAGATGTCATAACAAAACTACCACACTAACGCACAAATAGTCAACACAATATGATTTCAATGGGATGCATCATAGAAGATATAGGTAAGCCATACCTTGGAAGAACAACAACTGCAATAGCATTTATCCATGGTTTTAAATTTCGCCCGAGACGAGACGTATCGGGCAATGCATCTCACGTCTCAAAAAGCATAGCAAGATGAGATTGAGATGCGTTTCACACCGTATCGCTGAGATGCAAGACGTCTCAAAGCATAGCAAGATGAGATTGAGATGAGTTTCACACCGTATCTCTGAGATGCAAGACATCTCAGTCTCCTGATTGTCCGAGACAACTCAGAAATCCGAGATTTCAAGCCGTGCATGTATCTGTCTTAGGAAATTCAGAAGTAGCCAAATAGGTCATAGGCAACATAATTTTTTAACTCAATCTTACACTTAGATTAGGTCTAAGGTAACTTTACTCTTCCCTTAGTTACAGCTCACCTCTAATCATACTCCTTTACATTAGAATAACCACATCTTCATGACAAAGTCATTGAGTTATTTTAACAAACATATTATATGCAGGCTATAGGTCCATAAGAACACTTCATCCAAAAATGATAAATATTATTTCTTATAGCAGCCATTAATCTTAATTAACAAACTAATCATCAAATTTAACCCAAATTGGTCCATAAGAACACAAGTATCTCAAAAAGAAAATAAAAATTTACAATAGAATGAGGAATGTGAACAGAGATGGCCAGAGATCTGACCGGAAAATACCTTATCGTCTCCCATCTCTGGCGAATCTGATCGGAAACCAGCTCGTCTTCTCTCTCTCTCTCTCTCTCTCTCTCCTCTTGTCTCCTTGTTTGTCTAAACTCCAAAAGTCCAATAGAAAACATAAATAAATAGATATAATAAAGCGATTTGAGAGTTCGACGCCGATCAAAATCACTCTAAATTCGAAAATCGCCTAATCAATGTATCCACGCAAACCAGAAAAAAAATCAAATGAAGCGATTCCAGAGATCCACATGGACACACCGATTAAACCGAGATCTGGAACAAAACCATGCTGAATTCAAGCTTTAATCGATACGGAAACGAAGGATACGAAGAGAACATTGGTTTCAAATGAAATTAGGGTTAGGAAGAGCGATTGAGAGCTCGATAGAGATCTCTCGAAACCCCTGATTCCGATCAAGACCCTAGCTTTATTAATTTTTTTAAGAGAGTGAGAGATTGGAGAAAGAGATTAGCGAGAAAAATTGGGAGATCGATTAGGTTCGGAGAGAAGAAAGGGTTCCCTTGGGGTTTTTCTCATCGAATGGGGTTTGGATTCGGTTTTGGAGAGAGAGAGAGAGAGAGAGAGAGAGAGAGAGGGAGGGAGAGGGCAGAAAAACAATAGAGGTCATGGATCTCATTTTATATGGGAAGAGTTTTTATATAGTGCTAAATAAAAGCATCAAAGCCTATCCTCTAAAATAATGCCTGAGACGGCTTGAACTCGTCTCTATTGGTGCTAATGAGACTTTTGGAGACGATTTTTAGGGTAGTCTCCTAAAGCTCCCACCTAACTATATATGAAGTGATCCTTATTGAGACGGTCATGATATGTTATTTTATATAGGGAGACGGCTTTAGCCGTCCCTAATAAAAGCATCCGAGACGGCTTTTGAATAGCTATCTTTAATAAATGGTTATTGGAGAAGACTTCAAAAAGCTGTGTCCAAAAGCCATTTTTTTTATAGTGATAATTATATAGCTAAACTACAAACTATAGAAGTTCTCAAGGTGTTAGTAAGTACTCTAATCCTACTAAGGTGTTAGTTGCTCGTAATCTCCCTAAATTAAATATAGTTCTCATCAGTCCAAAAATAAATAAATAAACCTAGTAATCATAAATAGGAGTTCATAGAACACCTCAAACCAAATATAAGGAAAGTTCTAAAATGCAATTTGAATATGACTAGCTTTAACCGATGCTTCAACTTTGATTAATTTTCATATGGATTTCATCTTTGACCAACTTTTAGCAGAACTATATAATCAAGTACATTTATATACTAGCTTAATTTAGGAAGCAGATAAGCAAAATTTTCTGGCAGATAATTAATGCGCTTTAAAATGGTATTATCTATAGTTGTTCTTACCTGTCACTGCCAAAAATGAGCTTAACATTTAATTTACTGAAGGCTCCCAGTCCAGTGATAGAAAGATAATCTTTATTGGGAGACCAGAATATCATGAAAACAGGATTTTAATCACTACCATGTCGTATGCTACAACTAGCATCAAGAACATTAGAATGGCTCCAAGGTTCACTGATCATTTACTAGCAGCTGCTCTACACGTCTCACTACATTCAAGACAAGGGTTTTTCCCTCCTGTTACAGAATGCATAGACCAAATCAGTGGTTATTTACACCAAAGGTTGCAAAAGAAAACCAAATTAGACCATTCCTAATGAAAAATGTGTCTGAAGATGATCAAATGTGACACAATTGCACAAAAAAAAGAGGGGAAAATGCACATATCATGTGGTTATGGTAATAATAATCTAATGTAAAGCACAGTAGACACTATCTTGATAGCCAGCGCACCTCAGATCGATATGCTCCAACACCCAAATTCAAACCCTGTGTTAGAACACTATTTCCATTTCTCATTAAAAAATAGAAAGTGCATTAATTAAAGGCCTGCTAATTCAATATATTTCTATATCAACTCTCAAAGATTTTTGGATAGTGTTATACGGTGGACAGTTTTTGATAAACAATTTTGTAGGCAACTTATGTGGCACGATGTGATTGGCTACACACGTAGTGATGCCCAAGCAATGCAGCCAGTGGTGCCACATAAGCTGCCTGCAAAATTGTCTATCAAAATCTGTCCACCGTTTATAATTTTCCAAGATTTTTCCTATCAATCAATATCTTGAAATTTTCAAAGACAGACGAAATTCCTCTAAATTGTTGGGAAATAAAAACACAAAATATCATATATTCTCTAAATACCATAGGTCATTAATTAAATTTTGTTCCATCACCATGACTTGAAGGTATGGGCTATAGGTAATATTATATAATATGTTAGTTAGTTAAGATGTGGTTATTATCTTTGTTTATACCTCTTCGGCATCTAGCCAAACGATGAAGATGAGTGGAGGAAATCTCCAGCTGGTACACATATTTTATTGATAAAATTTATGGTTGTTGAGAGAAATTAAAGTCCAAAGGGCCTTATAATATCACGCCTTGGAGAAGAAGTGAGATCATCTAACACATGCAAATAAGAAAAACTACATATATAAAAAGAACACTTGATATGCCTAACTAAAAACTCCCAACAAAAATTTCTACACCTAACTAAAAGCTACTTGGTTTAAGCTTATAGTTGTAGGGGTGATTTGGGAATAGGCCTCCATACTTCACAGCCTAACAGCTTAGACAAAGAGCTCCACACCACTAATCTATGGCTTGAGACAATAAAACCTAGTTCAAAGTGTATGGCAATGATAACATACTTTTAATTGTGTCTGAACATTATAACTCCATCCATCAATATTTTGGTTCTAATCATAACAAAAAGTCAATGTAAATTAGCAACATACTGCATGACAAACTTGAAATCAAACTGAACTACTAAGCAATTTCCATCTGGTGTGTGATCAGAATTAATGAAAAACATTTATATAAATAAAATTGAGAGCATCTAATATGCATATAACTCAGCTTTAAAATCAAACTGCAGGATAACCACAAAAGGAAATACCTAAGGGAAAATTCCAGACTAAATATGCAATATTAGAATAATATTATATAAGTGTGCATAAGTTTCATTTTGGGAAAAGTAAATGCACCCAAATAGCAAAAAAGCAAAATTAGTTTCAAAGGATTCTAATGCTTATAATTCAAATGGAATAATCAAATTAGTTTCAAAGGATTCTAATGCTTATAATTCTCAATCACAAAGCATTGTTTGCATAGATCGCCCACAATCGAGTTGAAGAGATACCAAATTAAAAAATCACATACCCATGCATCCTTGAATTTTTAGTAGACTATAGACATTTATTCATGAAATAGCTTCTCTTTTTTACAGGTAAACTGGAATTTTATTGATGAAATAGTCGGATCATTCATAATTGCAGCCATCACAGTAGGAGATCAAAATTCACTTGCAAACCGTTTGAAATCTTATGGGGTAACATAAATAAAGTATTAACCTTCCATATTTGTAACATGGTAGTGAGAAAGGATACTCACTAGTTGGCAATGGGCTTGGGGTCAGCGCGGGCCAGGCCTTTTCTCCAATGTGAGCCTAACCCAAGTTTCTTTATATATTTGCAAGTGTGGTTTATGTGCCATTTTCACGTAGTGATTTTTACTTTACTTGTCCACATGTTTATTGAAAAGAATCACTTTCCAATCCCTATAAATATCTTCAAAAATTATTCTCCAATCTCATTCTTTAATGAAGGATAAATTTCTCTATTTCCCTTGATATCCATCCAATAGATCCGTTGTGTTCTCAAAAACATAATTATTTCTCTCCTTCCAGACACATCACAAGAATGCATAATTCAGAATGCTAAAGTACTTAACCTCAAAACCAAAACAACCCGCTACCCCACCCTACTAGTAGATACAACTTCTATGAAAAGACACCCCATCCCATACAAATGGGTGAAAAAATGAAATCCATTAATAACTTTCACACAATGTAAAAAGAAATGATCTACTATATCTTTTTCTTTCTTACAAAATACACTTATCTGCATTTTTTTGTTGAAGATATCCATGGTGAGAATCTTGTTTGTAGTATTACTCGAAACAACTACATCGACCCTATGCAAGGAGAGCTCTTGCTGCACCATAGTGAGAAGACAGTTGTAAGGCTCCTTAGTGGATAGTGAAGAACCTATAAAAAAGTTTTAGAAAAGTCCTTTACATCCCATTTCCAAAATCTTCTTTGCATTCTATCCCTATGGACAACCACCTCTTTTCTCGAACAACTCTACAAATTTTGATAAACCATACACAGTAGAGAATCTCCATTAACAAATCATCCCAAAATCTAATCCTATGACCATCTCCTAACCTAAATTTAATAATTTGGAAAGTTTTCTTCTTTCTCCCAACAACACCATACAAATTTGATACACATTATAGAAACAGAGAATTTCCAATGACAAATCCTCTCAAGCTAGACCTACCATTGCAACGGACTGCACCCATTTTGGGAAAACTTAACCCTCAGCTTACGGATAAAAGCCCACTGACCCCAATTACCGTTGTTCACCTGTTGGCTAATACTTTATCCATGATCTTATACATGCTACCCAACAAGCTGATAGGCCTAAAATCAGTAATGCTAACCACTCTGTCAACCTTGGGTTTTAGCGTGATGAATGTGGAATTCATGCTTTTTCCGACGACAATGTTAGTGTGGAACTCGTCAAAAAATGCTAACAACTCCACTTTGACCATCACCTAAAACACCTGAAAGAACTCCATAGTTAGGCCATTCGGGCCCGGTGCCTTATTTTACCAGACGTCATGACAACCTTCTTGACCTCGTCCTCATCAAATAGTCTCTCAAGACACGAGATCTGAGTAGACGAAAGCTGTTGGAAAGGGATGACATCCAATTTACATCGGATCCATCCCCCACCTTGTATAAGTTTTCATAAAATGAAACCACGTCGCTACATATGAGGTGCTCATCTTCCAACAAAACATCATCCACTTGGAGGGAGTAGATAGAAATCCGATATAGGGCCAAATGTCGGGTCAAAGTAGTCAAATAATATGCCAATAACAGCCATATCAGGTAACATTGGCCGATATGGCTGATATGAATCCGATATGTATCGGTTGTAATATTGAAAATGCCCTCTAGGTTATTTTATTATTATTATATATTTTTAATATTCTTTTTTAAAAAAAGGTCACTTTAATATTGGCCGGTTTGGCCGATATGCATCCGATATATCGGATACATATCGGCCTAGGACCTGTCTGATATGCCCAATTATATATTTTTAATATTTTTTTAAAAAAAAGGTCACTTTAATATCGGCCAGTTTGGCCGATATGCATCCGATAAATATCGGCCTAGGGCATATGCCCAATACATATCCGATTTAAATCCGTAGCCGTACACACACAATACTAAGGAAATCTAGGTGTTTCAATAATCGAAACGAGAATTAAATTTCCCCAATCTCAAGAAATTCAAGTCTATTGTTTCATCAGTTCATGAAAAGTCATCTCCAGGTCAATAATTTCCCAAGAAAACTTTTTTAAAAGCCAGTAGAATGAGGAATCTCTATTCCAAACAATTAACCTTCAACAATGCAGAGTTCAACAACTATTGGCTAAAAGATCTTCAAACGAAATTCATCTCTACTATTTTTCTTTATCTCATTGAAAAATCAGCTCCAGATGAATAATTGCCCAAAAAGAATTTATTAAAAAGCCAATAGACAACAAATGTGGAATTCAACAACTATTGGCTTCAAGATCTTGAAACATAACAGATCATGCATTTTCCTAAAACTTAAACAACAAGTAGATCTGATTCTGTGAAATGCTAGGATCGTTTAATTTTTTTCTCATGACATACTACAAAAATCAAATAACAGAGATTTCAATGAAACTTAAGAACTCAAAAGAATCAAATAAAAGTTACTGACTATAAGAGTCCTCGAAAGCGTCCATTGTTGCACGCGCCCACGATCGAAAACGACAACCAATGCGTTGGAAAAAATGAATGCAGAAGCGAAACCGTTGCTATTCCCCGATCATAGATAGATCTTTTGCACTAAAACTCTCCATCTTTTTCTCTCACCAAAAAAAATCTACGGATTTTCAAAAATCAAAGCCTCTATGTCGAGATTTAGTGCAAAAACTAGGGATCAAATGCCACCATTGAGAGATCTGATGAACAAGCTAGGTTTCTACAACACAAAAATGGTGAAAAACTAGGATTTTAGAGATGGATTTGTGGACAACCGAATTTGAAAGATCTGAAAAACTAAAATCGAATAGATGGATTTGTGGACAATGGAATCCTGTTGGGCTCAAACCGCTTCGCGCAAACCCGATCGATTCAACTCAAACCGATTTTGATCGTTTCAAACCCTAGCTCAAACTCTTCTTCTCAAACCCTAGCTCAAGCCGATTTCGATCGTCTCAACCCTAGCAAGGCTCAAGGTGAAAAATGTTGAAATCTCTGTATGGGAGAAAGGATCGAAGTGAAAATGCTCAGATCTGAGTTGAGAATATAAGCAAAATCTAAGGATTTTCAAGTTTATTCAGTTTCTGGGAAGAGAAAGGAGAGACTAGTGGAGAAGACCAAATGACTTTGAGTTTCTCTCGACGAAATGGCTGAGTTTTTTCTAATTTCATATTTATATAGAAAGAGAGAGACATAGGCACATTTAGAGATAGAGAGAGAGCGCTCATCGAGGTGCTGCAGTCGAGTGACTCTCTATTGATCTACACTTTTAGAGACTGCATTTCAAGTCGACCATAAAGGTTCCACCTACATGAAACATATGGAGACGGTCAAAGCGGTCTCCATATACCATTTTATACTGGGAGACGTCTAGAATGCAAGTATTGGAGACGGCTTTTAAAAAGGTCGTCTCTAATAAAAGGTTATTGGACACTATCTCTAAAAGCCGTCTCCAATATCTGTAGTGTAATAAAATAAGAATATAGACTTTGAACAACAATATATCATTACAGTTTTAGTAGAAGAGTAAATTACTAATTATATAGATATATCAAATTTATAGTATTTTAAGGCTTAATAGAAAAGTAGAATATTAAATAGCCAAATAAAAGGATTGCTTGAAAAGAGAAATAAAATATAAACCGACTTACAAATCATGCAACTTTAATAGAAAAAAAAATACTAAATATGCAAATTTATTATACTTAAAGATATTCATGTTTAATTAATACATAGATTTAAGAGGAAGCTAATATTTTAAATATGTAGACCTAATAAAAAATAAAATATTAATAGCCAAATAAAGAGATTATTTGAAAAGAGAAATAAAATATAAATCGACTTACAAATCATACAACTTTCAAAAGGAAACATAATATTAAACATGCATATGTATTAATTTATGAGATATTAGAGTTTAAATAAGATTTTTAAATCCGTCGATGCGCGATTGAACGCATCATACACAACGGGATCTGAGAAGAATAAGATGGATTGATGGGTACCCACCTCTTGAAGCGTAAACGATAGATCTACGATGGTTTGGGTTGAGAAGGTTGATGCCCAAGGCGTCGGTTCGTGTAAGACTTGAGAGAGAATAATTTCTTATTATAGAGAGTAGAGAGCTTTTAAAGTTTCATTTATAATTGTAGAAAGTTTTAGGTTAACTCTAATTAAGACTTTTCTTAAAAGATTAATTAAAATAGGAGTTTTTTTTTCAGGAAAGAAAAAGTCATATGTTACTTAAATAGCTTTAGAAAAGGTTTAGTTTCAGTGATTTGTGTAGCCACCGAAGTAATTGATGTTTCTCTTTCGAAATTACAGTTATACTATTTGACTTGTTTTATCACTTAAAACGGACATAACTTTTTATATTCTTGTTGGAAATTATCAAATTATATATCGTTGGAATCATATCGACGAGCACTTCGCAATGGGTCTAATATTGATGTAGGAAATAAATCAAAATTTTTTTACAAGAGGATGGGTTCCCGTGTAGAGCACTAGCACTGTGCCCAATGTGGTAGAACATCTAACACCGTTAAAATAAGTAAAACAATCTGGGTTATTACAAATTATGACCCAAAAGAGGCGTAATATGTTCAATGGTGAGCTATTTAATTAAGGGTGATGCACAAAATTGGAATGAGGAGCAGGTATGAGCCCAAGTTTTACCCAAAGATGCGAATGTTATCCTCCAAATTCCTCTTCTGATATTGCAAGAGATGATGTAATAGCATAGGCCTTCACCAAAAATGGAAAATTCTTTGTCAAAAGTGCTTACTTTAGAATACCATATGAATACCAACTATTAGGCTGGACCCAGTGACTGCAGTTT
Source organism: Chloranthus sessilifolius (assembly GCA_021018995.1). Classification (NCBI taxonomy): domain Eukaryota; kingdom Viridiplantae; phylum Streptophyta; class Magnoliopsida; order Chloranthales; family Chloranthaceae; genus Chloranthus; species Chloranthus sessilifolius. The sequence continues at coordinate 71,763,033 of CM037592.1, read as the reverse complement.
CTCTCACATCTGGAATAGGATTTGGGCTAGTTCCATTCCTAACAAAGTCAAAAATTTTGCTTAGTGGGCATGCAAGAATATATTTTTGGTATGCTTAAATCTCCATTTGAAATCCATAGCCGACACACCCATCTGTGAAATATGTGGCGAGAAATCTGAGGATACCATTCATGCACTAAAAGAGTGTCCAACTGCTAAAAGATTGTTGTTTGCTTCATCTCTGGGTTTCGTTGTGACGCTCATGATGTCATTTCTTTTCTTGACTCATTAATCTATATACTAGGGCCTGTTTGGATAAAAACACGGGAAAGGTGGGAAAGTAAAATAATATTTCTATATTTTTCTATGGATACCTAAGTTGTACAAAATTATGGGATTCCTTTGTTTCCCTTTGTTTTCTGTTGTTTGGATAATCACATTGCTAGCTGGGAAAACATAGGATTAACCAAATCCTATGTTTGGATACATATGAAGGAAATTGTAGGAAAATAACATATCCTAATAAAAAATAGTCATAATACCACAAAAGATCATCTAAACTAAAAAATAATTGCAATATCAAAAAAATGATTCACAAAAATGACAAAAAAATTATATATGTATTAAGTTTTTTTTTCTCTTTATATATCTTAGCGAATTGCTCTAGTGGTTGATATAGTGCTTTGTGAAGGTTAGGTTCTAAGTCCAAACCTTGTTATGTGTAATAAATTATTATTTTTTTTAAATTAATTATATTAGAGCATATACACCCACTACAAAAAATAAGACTATTAGCAACAGTTTTTCAGAGGAAAAAACTGTCGCTATTAATAAAAAATCTATTAAGACTATTAGCGGCAGTTTTTTATTAATAGCGTTAGTTTTTGGCTGCCGCTAATAGTCTTTTTTTTTAGTGACCATATATGAATATATAGCTCCACAATATAGTAGAGCCCCTTGTGAGAGAAATCTCTTCAAAAATAACTCCGTGCACCTAAATAGATGGAGGGGAACTTAAAAATAGGCCAAAATTGTGGGATTTAGTTAAAAAAAATCAAAGAAGAAATATTTTCTATGAAAATAAATACTATAAAAAAAATTGTTTGAAAATTTTTGATAATTTTGGGTGGTCAAGATAATTTTGGATGGATGAGAATCCACTAATATAAATTAGGACCCCTAAAGTTTAATAACAAATTTTTAGAAAGTTTGGGGGGCTAATTGACCACCCAAGTCATAACGTGACTCTGTCTCTGATTTTTGGGGATGTGTGCCATATAGAATCAACATCAGACCATCTGATAAGAGCGTCATGATCTTAAGATTTATCTTGGGGAGGATTGAAAAAAAAAACAATCTCAATCCTCTCATTCAAATCAGTCAATGCTTTTCGTCCGTGAAAAAATGGTGTGGTATTACTAAACAAGTGAGAAGAGTCGTATGGATGAGAAGTCCGAAGGGTCGAAAGATAGAAGACCGAGGGACTCCCTCAGCATTTGTTCTCTGACTTTGACGAAAAATGTTAAGACCTGATGGTGCTTGGAAGAAAACACTCCCTCTCAGCAGTATTGGCGTGATCATCAAAGACTCTCTAGGATTGGTTCAAGCTGTTTTTGCTAGAGGAGTTCTAAATTGCCCAAACTCACTACAAGCTGAGACACTAGCAGTTATTGAAGGAGTACGACTAGCTCGAGATATCGGCTTACATAATATAGTGCTGGAGAGTGACTCGCTTCAAGTCATTCAAATGTTTCATCAAGGAGGCAATGACACATAAGATCTCACCATACTCATTAAAATCATTGGTGGCCTTACCTCCTATTTCAATATATTCCCATGTAATCACATTAAGGGAGCAGCAAACACAACTGGTCATGGTTTAGCTAAACTAGGAAGCTCTAATACAGATTCCCTAGTGTTGACTATTTCTTAAATTGTATTGAAAGATTCTATTTGAATGAACAGTCTAGTTTTCCATTAAAAAAAAAAAAAATTGATAGAGAAGCCTTTATTGCTTTTTTCTTTTTCGTATTTAAAGAGCAGCCTCTTTAAATAGAGGTGAATACAATCAATATAAAAAAAAAGAGATATATAATTATTTAAAATATTTCCTAAAATATTTTATAAATTTTAATAATCCTAATTATGCCTAAAATAAAAGATACATATCATATGATGTGCATCGCTATTACGGATCTTTAATATTTTCTGTTACTTATGCCCTTTTACCGTGGTTGAGATGCTCCATTAGGCATGGTCAGGCTCTTGATCCGTCGGGTAGCCAAAACTTGGCTGCACTCAATTGGTTTGTTCTTTCATGTCCGTTGCACTCGTGGAACATTGCACTTGTGTTCCCGTCCAATGTTCCACGAGAGGGGCTATCTAGGTGTCAACGGCTCAAACCTTTAACATAAGAGAGCAATTACATACAAATTAAAAGGCAAAGTTAGCCTTACCAAGTAAGGATCTAACGAAATTTGGTATTAAAGCTTGCCATGAAATACAATCTTTTAAATTGTGTAATGGCTCCCTTAAAATAATGGTTCATATGTATAATACGATAAGCACTCACGCCATCTCTTAAAGTGCCCACGCCAGAACCCCTTCAAAATGATTGATTGTTTCGAATCATATGCTGAGGATTGCGATTAACACCGATATTATGAACAATGGATCTTGAGGTCATGTTGCACTTATCGGACGGTCAATTTTTTATTATACATGTCATAGATCCTCAAAAAAAAGCCCTTAAATCTTATGGCACACATTACATTCAAACGTGATTTTAGGATCATATTTTAGGGTTATGAGACATGTGGTATTAAAAATTGTCTATATAATAGGTGCGACATGATCTCAAGATCCATTGTATGTAATAACAGAGTGAAACACGATCTCCATCATCTAATCCGAAGCAAACAATTGACTTTAAGGGTTTGCACACGGGTATCTTTAAGAGATTGCGTGAGCAAGAATAGAGGTACCCCGTACCCATGTATAATACTGTAAACAATCCTCATATTTAAAGAGTTTAAGTGGGGAAAGATTTGACTTTGACAAATACTATTCATAATCAGAGGATGTTCAAATATGTTTACACGAGCGAAAATCATTCATTGCATTATATATATATATATGAGATGATGGAGATCGTTTATTTCATCCCATTTTATAATAGTTGATTTGTGATTCACAGATCAATATGTGAATATTTAAGATTTGTGATTCATACATCTTTGTATCTATTCTAAAACACAGGTTGATAGCCAAGATCCCTTGAACAATGAGTACTTGAGTAGCCCGTAGTGTTGGGAAAATTACCAAAAAATTATTGGGAAGAAAAAGTTTCAGCTTATCCAAGATTGGGGGCTTCAATTTTCAGGTGCATCGAACCCTGTGTAAAATCAAATATTAGATCCCTTGGAATCTGCGTAATCCCAATCGCCCAAAATTAGAGCCCTCAAAAACTTTGTGAAATCAATTATTAGAGCCCTCAAAATCCGTGTAATCCTATTCCACAAAACTTTCAAAATAGTATAGCACCCAAACCTAAATTTTTTGCATCCTACTTTAGTAAAAAGTGCCCCAAGTAATTCTCCTCTTCAAACCAAAATATAAAATCCAAAGACATAAAATCCAATTCTCCTGCAACAACACAAAACAAGCAACATAAAACAAGCAAGTAGAATTCATTCACTAGATTTCAAAGCTTCTATCATTCTCTTTGCCATCTCTTGCAAATTGGTTTCTAGATATTCCACGAAGCCCGCTTCGGTCAAACCGTCCATCGGGTCCATCACGAACGACCACTCGATCTTACAGCCGTCTGATTCTGGCAACACCGACATCATTGCCATGTACGATCCGATTTTCATGCTGCTTTCGACAATTTCATAGCTGAAACTTCGTGAGATTTGGTCGATCGTAACCAATTTCTCTTTGGCCCACGTGGCAGGCTCGCTGCCGTCTGATGATTTTGCACAGTAGCGGACACAACCCGGTTGTCCGGAAACACCATTGACCTTGTAACAAGTGTCAATAGCAGGTAGCCATTTGTGCAAGGAGAAGAAGTCCTCCAAGAAAGGCCAGATTTGGTCAGCCGTTGGACCCATGATAGTGGCACTCGCTTTGCCCTCCCATTTTGGCTTTTGGATATGCTCCATGGGAATCTAAGGGATGTGTGATAATAAAATTAGACAAATTGTGATTACCTTATGTAGACTTTCTGTTATGTAAAATTACCAAACTACCCTTGCATGACATTTTATGTAAATAAATAAAAAATTTAGTTGCTCCAACCCTAGGTGCTATTGGTACTCCGGTCGGTTTTTAAGATGTGCAATATGAAATCATCATAGCTACACCATGTTCTAAAGATCTTTTAGTGTAAAAGATTGGAATGAAAATGATCTATCATCTCAGCGAAAGGAGTCAACTTATATATTATTTAAAATTAACAGCTATCATGTAAATCTATTATATCATTAATTTTAGATGATATTTGACTGCTTTAAATAAAACTATGGAGATCATACTTCATCCAAATCTTTTATAGCAAATATTTATATATAATGGACACATGATTCCATGTGGTGCACATCCCAAAAGGCTACCCTAATATCAAGAATGCTTGGGAGTTGGGCTGCTTGCCTAATACAAACTTAGTAGTAGTTAAGCCGTGCGAGTGCCCGATGCTTTTATACTAAAGTAACTTCTTGGGATGTGTGCCACAAGAAATCATCATGTGTGTCATTTTGTTGATCTGTCATGATCATGAGATCTTTGATTGAAAATTTTAAAACAGTCAAACGAAATAAAAAATTAATGATCTCTTTTGAAAATTTTTATAATCATTAACTACTTTGAATCATATAATGAAAAGGGAAATTTCCTAAATCGACCATGTCATATACACCTTTCCGTCAGAGACCCTATATTTTTACCTTTCACCTAACCGACCAGCTCTAAGCCAAGTCGTCGCCCGCCTTTATGAAATGTCGATATTACCCCCAAGATGATAAATAGCCGTCAAAACTTAAAATCATTAGGGTTTTACCTTTTTACTTTTTACTTTTCGTTCGAAGTTGGTGGAAGGCGGAGTTGTTTCAAAGTCGGTGACGCTCGATTGTTCAATCTTCAAGCTACCAAATCTGTAAGTTAGAAATCAAATTAGCTTTCATTGTTGTAGAAATTTATCTTCTTTCGACGGTTTATATTTTGAATTAATTTTTTTTATTTCACTATAATAATGGAGCGATAACGACTATTTAAACAAGTGATATCGATTGTATAGAAATCGATATCGAATGCATAGACAATTAATCTTGCTTGTTTAAACAATCGTTATCGATATTATCTATAATTGATATTTTATGCAGTCTATATCGATTTTCTATACAACCTGATTATAATATACAGTTCATTTAAAAAATTTGTTTTAGTATGGGTGTCACTTATTTCAAATTTGTTACAGTTCATTTTAACAAGCCTTCAAGATGGTCGTATAGCAGGCTATTGCCAAATGTTCCCCTATTGACATTTGGAAGCTCTACGATGAGGCTAACCCGGAGCGAAAGGAGTTGCTAAGAGTATTAGTTTTCGATGGAATATTGCAAATGCCAAAGGCTGTGAGTTTTCTTGGAGATGTCGATGCGATCTTGAACTTTTGGATTGAAAAGAACCACTTCCGAATCAGGAAAAGAGATGTCTATCTTCGAAAGATGGACATTGCCTTAACACTAGACCTTGTTGTGGTTGAACCCCAACAGTATACCCCTTCCGTTAAACCACCGAAAAAGGAAATGATTCGCTACAAATATTTTCGTGCACTGCTTATCGGAAAAATTCGTCGGTCTCATATAGACTCTGGAATGAGGCTAACGCAAAATGACGAGGACTTTGTAAAGTTAGTTCTATTTGTGTTGTGTAGATTTCTTTTTTCGGGGTCCCACCATCAACTTTCGAAAGATCACGTTGACTCGTCGATGTCGCCGAAAACTTCAAACAAACTTCGTGGAGTCTCTACGTGTTCCATGACTTGCTGGAGTACATAGAGAATGACGTGGCGAATAGAAAGACTGACAAGGATAAAGCCCTTAAGTCGTATAATGTTTATGGCTGCATTTGTTTACTTCAATGGTGGGCTTATGAGATGTTACCAGAAATCTCACCTGAAATAACGCCCCTGAAGAACCCTTTCCCACGATTGTTGAAATGGGCAGAGAAGGCGCAAACGAGGACGAAAAACTACTCTCTTGGGAGGATGCTGAACAACAAGGTATGATGTCTATTTTAATACTTCAAATTTTTAAAGGTAAAGACTGTAAAGGGTACCAGTGCCAATTGTATAGGGATATTGACTTCTTTAACAGTCGATATCGAGTGTTAAAGAAGTCGATATCGACTGTTAAAGAAAAAGAAGCGATACCGACTGTATTTTGAAAAAGAAGTCGATAGTAGTCGACGTCTTGCGCTAATATTCTATTTTCGATTTAGTATTTTAATACTATGGGTGTTTCCCATTTTTTTCGTAAAAGGTTTGCGCTCCCCTCGAACCGGTTTCCTTCGAGTTGGAGATACCCATCGTAAGGATAATATTTGCGGGGTAGAAAGGCTGTTAGGAGGAAGAGGAAAGAGATTGATGAATATGCCAAGAAAGTTGTGGAAGTGGATTTACGGCCGAAGAAGAAAAGAATTATCTTCCGGTCGAAGATATTGATGAGCAAGAATTTGAGAGCCAATCGACGTCGGATGAAGGCTCGTCCTCAGAAGAGGGCCCTGTCCAATTAGAGTGGCCGAGAACAAGGGAGTCCATGAAGGTGAGCAACAGTGCATCAACCTCCTCTAATGAAGTGTTGTTGAGGAGGATTGACGATATGACGCTCAACAACTTGAAACTCACTCAGAGAGTGAGCCATTTGAAGCAAAGTGATCCATTTGAATGAAGAGAACACGCTCCTCCAGAAATGATGCAACTCCTTAGATGACTGGCTCACTACAAAGGATGTGGAGCTACAAACGATTAATCACGCTAAAAAGTTGATAAAAAAGGATCAAGGGACTCTCAAAGAACTCCTTCAAATGATTTTAGAGGTGACACCTAAGGTATGTGTTGTAATGTAGTTTGTATAAGTGAATATAATTATAACTTTCTAATAAAGTTTGTTTCGATGTTCAATGATGTTGAAGGTGCCTAGCATGGCCTTCGATATCCCATCTAAGGGATCAACCGATAAGGGACCAACTACTGACAACTAACCCGAGTCTCAGGCCGAAAAGGGTCTTGTTAGTGATGAGCAACTCTCTTCCTAACCCTTGCAACCCTCTTCCCATCCCGAGCAACCAATTGACGCTCACTTGAGGCCTAGGAGTAAAACAAAACAAACTGTAGTGAAACTTAGGACCGGATGAAAGGGTCAGTAGAAAAAAACACTTGGAACGGAGACGACCATTGAGGGGAGGTTAGCTTTTCTACGGTTGAACTGACAGGTGAGCAGAGGTTCATGAATGCTCGTTGGATAAAGCCTGTTGCGGATGACAAGTTTTCCCATGATAGTTAGTAGTTAATTTCGTTTTGAATTCCAGCATTGCTCGTTATTTATGCAGCACCTACGTAAGCACAATCGGTGATTTTATGCTCCGACTGCACTCTTTTAAATGTTTGAAAGGCACAAAATACCTAGACAATATTGTAAGTAACTGAATTTGCTCATATTGTTTGAGTGATGTTCGTTTTGTCTATGAAATTAAATTCGATCGTATAAACAGTTGATATCGATCATATGAACAGTCAATACCGATTGTATAAAGAGTCAATATCGATTGTCTATAAAGGTGATTGTCTATATAGGCGATAACAATTGTATATGAAGTATATATACGGGTCGATACCGATTGTCTATAGAGTCGATAACGATTGTATGTAGACTTGATAACATTATTTTTTTCCTTTCAGATAAGAGGATCATACCTAAGACTCCTGGAAGTCATCGATGACACTGCTCAACCTGATCTAAAGGATAAATGATTCCTAATAGACCCCACCATTTTGACCTATATGGGCTTACCTTAAGGATTTCAACAAATTTATTATTTCTGAAAAACTCAACGAGAAAGTATTGGAGATACAAATCGAACGGTGGCCTGCCCATAAGGAAGAAGCGAACCAAGGCAGGAAGGTGCTACAGAACTTTTTCAATGGGTTGCCAGATCTGTGGGCTCACCAATGTACCACGGTACGTTACGATCGCCACCAACAATGTTTAAAATTTTCAAATAGTAGCCTCTAATATTATACTATTCTTTTTCAGATATTTGTACCAATTCATTCTCATAATCCATTACAATGAGTGCTTGCAATCATGAGGTTGTCGAACGATCGGTAATGATCGTCGACCCTATTTTTGATAGGCCCTCTAAGCATAAATATCCGAATCAATTAAATGTCATGGTAAGAATATATAATACGAATTGTCCAAACTTACAAGTTTGGACCCATATACTTATCTTATCTGACATTGCACTTTTATGAAACAGACCTATTACCTTCCCATACTTTTGTATTTATATAGACTCCACTGCACTAAGCGCTGAGATCTATTATCGGTCAAGTTCTGACTATCAGATCAAATCCCTTTCCCAACATAGCAATGGGTTGGGCTGTGGGATGTTTGTGTTAAAGTATGTGGAGTACTTTATGACGGGGAAGGCATTCGACTTCACGCAAGAAAAAATGAGTCAGATCAAGGTAAAAATTAGTCATGCCCTTGCTACATTCACTGGCGATGGAGGGGAGGAAGAAAGTGATGAAGAACTTACTAAAGATGCACCACCCTTGTAATTTTTTTCATATGTAAATTAAATTTGTCAGTAAATTGGTAATCTCAAGTATATACAAATTTATATGTGAATATATTCGGAAGCCGAAAATTTGTAATCTCAAAGTATGTACAAATATATATGTGATTATTGCATATTAGACTGATTTTAGATATGTGAACGACGATATAGACAGTCAGAATCGATAGTCGACAGTTAAACCAATCGTTATCAATTTTATCTAGTCGTTGGCGACTCGATAGAGGATCGATATCAACACTTTTAAACAGTCGCAGATGGCTAATTAAGAAATCGATATCAACGGTTTTCACAGTCGTCAACGACTGTTTATGCAATCATCAACGACTGTTTATACAATCGTTCATCGCTATTATTTAATCGGTTGCAGACCTAGTGTTGAAAGTTTTGAGAAAATATTGCAAGTTCCAAGAAAATGTATTTTTTGACATTGTTAATATTGGATTCAAAATTTATAAAAATTACTAATCGAATTTGTTCATTCCTATTTTCTGAGAAAATGTACATTCGAAAATGATAATTCATTGTATATATTACATTCCAAATTTATAACTATTAAGAAAAGAATTTACGGCCAAATTTTGCCTCGTAACGTTCCTTGTACGATCTAGCCAGCTGCTTGTGTTGTCTCTGGATCCGATCTATCTTTATCCACCGCACATGAATTGCAATCTTATCATCCATTGGTAGATGACTGGTGTCAAATCTATACCAAGATGCCCTATTTCCGGAGGATGATTCTGGATCGGAGGTTCCTTCTTCATTCTTGAAATTTAAAATAGTTGCGAAAGCGATCATAAAATAAAGAAAAATTTTCATATAATACAAGCGGTACCTAGTAATAGTCAAATTAGTTTGACGGTTTGCCCCGTCCACTAGTTCGGAAGTTTCAATGCGTAAACATCGTCTTGCCCCCGTCAGAGGTGCAAACCCATAATTATCGTTTGGGTGGCATTTCGGAATGTAACGTACCTTCACAATGGAAAATACAAACCAATCTATGTTAGGAAGCAAGTTACCAAAAAATAAAAGTTAGATAATGTAAGTTATGAAATTCTTAATGAAACGCTTTCGCTCTCACTGCTAGAATTAGAGTGATTTAATATATAAAGGAGGCACGTACTGTATCAACCCATCGGTTCTACTGCCGTGTAACTTCTGTGATTATGATCATACTCACTACACTTGCCACACTGTAAAGCCCTAACTTCACCCTTAGACTAAATCCTTCTCTTCCTCGGACGTCCGGCTTGCTTTCGTGTATTATAGGGCGGTCTCACTTTCATAACCACTTTTCACAAAAGTTGTACTAATCGTAATTTCTCCGATTGATGGCCGCAACAACATGCAAGCAAGAAAAATCATGCATGAGCCAACGGCGATAAGTATGTCTTATGTTCCAAGTAGACGTGATGAATGAAATTCTTGGAATTCACTTGAAACTGATCGCGCCCATATGGTTGCGCTCTGTTTCTACCAGCCCATTAGAGTACCTTTTTCATATGCTCGTTTGCTTTTGGACAGAGGACGGTACTCCAATTCTCAGAATTCTGTCGGCACTTTTGAAAATAATCTGCAACTTTCTCTCTAGTAGTTCTGATTAAGTCGATAATTGGTTTCTCCCGAGCTACCTTCAGTACGTTATTCAAGTTTTCAATATTATTCATAGTGAGGGAATCGTATTGCCTTCCCTTGAAATGTGCGTGTGCTCAATGCTTCGGGTTTATTTTTAAAATATAGTCAAAGGCCCGAAGATCAACATCTTTCTTGATTTTATTTATAAAATGATCAAATTTATCTGTTGAAAATGTACATGCAGCGCACCACCATAGATCCAACGCACCGTTCTTGGGATACTTGTTTTCCAAATTTTGTGTCATATGTCGCATGAAGTAATTGTGGTATGTGTAAGGGAAGATTTGTTTCATTGCCTTTATTAAACCCTTTGACATGTTCGTGATAATAACGAAATCTTCGTTAAACTGACCGATCACAAACCCACCTACCCGTTCAAAAAATCACATCCACATATCTTCTTCTTCTAACTCGACAACGGCGAATACTAATGGTAATATATGGTCATTACCGTCTTACGTCGAGACGATAAGTAGGATCCCTTCGAAACGTCCCCGTATGTGTGTGCCATCTACAAGCAATATGCGAGGAAATGTATTACAGTAGCTTCCAATGCACAGGTCAAAACCCCAAAAAAATCTTTGGAACTTACCATCAAGCATAAGTTGAAAAGACGTTCGTACATTAGGATCTACCATCTCCATCTTCTTTACGTAGGCCGGTAGATCGGTAAACTGTCCTTGCCAACTTTCTCTAATATCATTCAAGGCAAGTTCTTTCTTCCTTCAAGCCTTAGTTTGATTTGTACGTTATAAGTTTTTATAATGTCAAATATTATTGGCACAGGTGTGTATTTGAATCATTCCATAAGTTTATCCCGTACATAGTTGACTACGAAGGAGACTGTTGCATTACGGTGACCGTGCGCACTGATCTTAGTGGCCCCGCATGTGTGAGTACTATTGAACGTCTTGATTTTGAAAGAGTCGAGCCCAGTCAATTTAGACGCATGTATTCGCCACGAACAATTGGGTTCGTAACATCCAGCTGTCACTCGATAACTAGCGATTTTCAAAGGCCGAATTTGAAAGTTTTCTGCACCGTTATTCTTTCAATGCTCTTTGGAATATTTGCTTGTCTCTGAAGATCTCTCCAACTTTAAACATCCAATTCCGATATTCGGTTTCTATCTCTTGATCGGAAGAGTCACCTAATGTCTGACCCTTCGTAATCTCCATCTACTAGGAGATTATCAATTTCTCTCACAAAAATTCTCGGATCCTCTTTTATGAATCTATCTGGTTCACTATCATAGTCTTGAGCATTTTCTTCTAAGTTATCTTCATTAGCGGTCGAGGATGACTACACACTTCACAAGATCTTTCACCAGTGGAGTTCTGACTAGGCCCTTCACCGAAGGGATTCTGACGTGGTTGACTAGACCCTTCACCGAAGGGGTGCTCATGTGTTTAACTAAGCCCTTCACCGTAGCAGTGCTCACCGAATAATTGAGCTCCTTTGGTAATCTCCATCGATGGAATGGTAGAACATAATTCGCGAGTCAACGAAGTTTATAATCCACCGAGAAAGATATGATCGAAATTGTTTTCATCCCCCACTCCTAGAGACATGTAGTCTAACTCTTGACTACATTGTCGAGACCCATGCATATACTTTAGTTGGTCATCATATGATTCAATTGGAGCATCCTCCTCAAAATCAGTTCCGCCAAGAAGTACTTGTTCAGCTTCGACTCGGAAGGATGACAGTTCTTTAACGATGAATACATTTATGACATCGACCCTGACTTTATAAAACGAAAATAGGGTGGTTAAATCATTCGAGTCCAAAACATCGGCAATCACAGGGGTTTTCACTATCTTCATAGAGAACTTTATCGAAACTGTCACATCTGCCCTCATAAAACTGATAGCGGACATTCGCCTTATGAATTGTTCATAAGAAATAACGGTCGAATGAGACCCGGGGCGGTCTCGTTTGAGACCTCACGATCTTGTAAGAGACCTTATATGAGACCTCGCGGTCTCATATGAAATTGATTAATCTCACTCAAAAAAATGTGCACATACTTTAACTAGGACATTTTAGCCCACTGAAAGTGAATAAAACACACATGCATATCATTTTGAAAAAATGTAAAGGGTGCATCTCTCAGGAAATAAGAAATAGGTTGTACCCGTAAAAAGTAAAGCTTTTCTCGACCTTTATTGGTATTTCGCCATTTTTTTGGTTGAAAGACACGTTTCGATCACTAGGTTCTAGCTGGGATTGAACAAAGGGCGAATGACCTAATAGGGTCTGAACTTTTTACTGGACAGGGCCTCACCTTTCGTTTATTACCCAGTAAGGCCCTAGACCCTTAATTTTTTCTTAAACTTTTGAAGCAAGGTTTTGACATGTGCTTAAATTCAATTTGGGTGAAAGACTGAGTTGGACAAAAATGACCTTAGGTCCCATACAAGACCGAGCAATCCACTATAAGACCGATCGAACCCATATGAGACAGATCAGCCTTGTAATAGACCTGTCAGTTCCACATGAGATAGTTTCGTCCCACATGAGAGTCAGAAATCCTATTTGAGACCAATCTCACAAGACTTATAATGGATTGATCGCTTTCATATGGGACTCAAGGGAATTTTCGTCCAACTCATTCTTTCACTTAAATTGAATTTCAGCATATGTCAATTATTAGACCTTATTTATAAACTTTTAAAATAAAAAATAAAAAAATTTATTGGGTAATAAATGAAACGTCTGACCCTTTCAGATAAACATGGTATCGTTGGAGGCCCTCTAGTATAAAAAAACTCTTAAACAAATATATGCCCAAACCGACATGAAAGTGGTGGGTCATGCGAACAATATGCTATAAAGGCAGCCAACGGAGTCAAGACCTCATAATAAAAGGACAATTTGTTAAATCGCTTATGTGATTTTCGATATTCGTCATCTCGCATATGATTTTAAAAATCGTCAAATCCAATATGAAACTGTAAAAATCACTTTGAATGTCTTTCAAAGCTACAAATGACATAAATTCCCTTTTTTTTTAAAAACAGCTGAACTAAAAAAATACCGACAACACTTTTGGTTTCGAATTCGTAGCGGTCTCCAGTGCAACGCCAAGCGGTTTCCGGCAGACTGTTTCATTTTACTATGAGCTCAACAGTTTATAATAAACCGAACCGATGTAGTGTTTAATGGATCGCAATGGTTACTAAGGACCATTTCGAAGAATTAATAATCATTTGTAAAAGATTTGTGTATGAATTTATAACTTTTTTGGTCGATGATAGACCCTATTGATTTATAACAGTCGATTATAGACTGTTGAGCTCATAGTAGACTGAATCGGTCAATCGGAAATTGCTTTCAATTACAGCCGAGATTGCTGAGAAACTCGAAACTAGTTTGGAAGTAATTTTGATATTTTTTGAGTTTCATCTGTTTTTTTATAAGGGGATTTATAAAATTTGTAAGCTTTGAAAAATATTTAAAGTGATTTGGACAATTTCTTACTAGATTTGACAATTTTTGAATCATACGACGATTAGCAAAGACCTCATAAGGGTCTAGACAAAATATCCCAAATAAAAAGAGGTAGTAAAGAATAGGGCTGCAACCGAGCCGGGCCGAGCCCGAGATTCGGTCAGCTCTAGCTCGGCTCTACCTTATACGAGCCGAGCTAGAGGTCGGCTCTAGGCTCTTTGAGCTCGAAAATTCTAACCTCTAGCTCGGCTCTCCAAGCTAGAGCCAAGCTCGGGCCAAGTTTCAGCCCGAGTAAGTTCTATTTTAAAAAATTTCCGAGCCAGCCATGTTTCTAAGATTCGACCTTTTTCCATGAAAACAATATAAGGTCAAACTATTTAAATGCAACAACAAAATATTGTTAAAAGAAACCCAATTAAAAGTATTTAAAACAGCCTTAATTTAAAAAAAAAAAAAACCTAATTTAAAGCAGCCCTAAATTCAATGTTTTTTTTTTTTTTTAATTAGCCCTAATTTGAAGAAATATTATGCAAAAATCCTAATTTAAAGCAGCCCTAATTTCCAAAAAAAATTCAAATCAACTCTGATTTAAAAAAAATATTTATGCCTTTATTCTAAAATAAATAAAAAAAGCGATACCAATCCGTCGATGTCGGTTGCGTGAGAGAGAGTAGGCATTTGAGATTTAGTTCTTGCCTTCTTTGTTCTCTTCCATGCTGTCTGCTGCGTGAGAGAGAAGATAGAATCGTAGAAGAGTTTCTTTATAGCCTTAGGAGTAATCTTTATTGCCTTAGATCATCTCCAGCAAAATCGCCATAGCTAGAAGAAGCGCTATTATAGCGAGCGAGAGCAAGAAAAGGAGCTCTAGCAGGTTCGCCAACACCACCTTCAAAATAGCAACCTGTTACAGTGCTCGCTATAGATAGCGAGTACTGTAGCATTAGCTACTTATTTTTTTATTGATTTATAGTTTTGTTTTCCCTCTCCCGCCAATTATCTCGATTTTGCTTTCCCTCTGCCACCAATCATCTCTGCTACACATCCCTTCTTCCTCTTGGTAAGTAATTTTTTTTTGCCTATATTTTTTAGGGTTTAGGGTAATTTTTCTTGTGGATTTGTTGTTGTAGAAATCCATCTTCTTCTCCTTTCTTTTTTATATAGTTTTTTTGTTTTTAAAAGCAATATAATTTTTGGGTTTTCTTTATTTTCTCATGTAATGGGTTCTTGTGTGTTTGTTGTTATATAAACCCATCTTTTATGTTTTTTTGTTGTGATTAATTTAGGATATCTAAGTTGTCCACCTTATGTTTGATAGAATGCCTCATAGAACTCAAGGTAATTTAGGATATCCAAGTTGCCTACCTTAACCATCACAATTCATCTGGAAAAGAGAAGGCCCAGGTGAGTTGATTGGTTTACATTCTAGTGGTGGTGATAAGTCTAATGACAACAACAGTGATAGTGCTAAAGTTGAGCCTTTGAGGATCAAGAATGGATCACGTGATTTGAGGACCTTGGGGTTTTAATCATGACTCAAGATCCCAATCGCTGGACTATCAGGCTTGTTTGAGTTAAGATTAGATTTGCCCCCAAAATTTAATCCATCAAACTGGGCTTGTGGCTTCAGAAGCAAGACCAAAAATACACGAATAAGATTTGGCGTCAGATTCCAAGGTGTGTTGGGACCTTAGGGTGGAATGATATTGATAAAAGATAGATGTCTCTGTTTAATCTAAAGGCATGAGACACTTTGATTGGATGGAGGCTGTTGACATTTGTTGCTTCTCAACCATCAGAAAATAACAAAAGAGTTGGAAGAAATCGATAGTGATTGCTAAGAGATAGAGAGATTGGGACACTGAGATGAGGTAGTAGGAAGGCCTGGGTAACTAAAATAAAGGACAACAGTTTGGAGTAAAGGAGGTGGAAAAGTCCCAACCCAATTGTCGAACATGCAGTCCTCAATACTGTCAATTAGACTTGATGGAGGAGACGTGTGTGTGAGAGAGAGAGGCTGGATTTGGTGAAGAAACTGATTCTTCACATATACCTACAAGATTCGTATTTGGTATTAGACACTCTTTGTATTTTTCTATAGATTTGGACCACAATTAGCCAGCTATTTGACAAGGATGTATGGTTTAGGGATATACTAAGATTTTGAGTGGTGGAAACTGTGGAGGAAGGGAATTGATATGACATCGAGAGAAGATGGAAGAAGGAACTCAACATAATGGATTGGAGGCAGGAGAGGATTTTAAACGTGATAAATAGCTATGAATATATAGTAAAGGAGAGGATTTTGTAAAATGTTCAAGAAACTCTATATATAAAATTTATCTCTCTGACTATTCAATTGTTCAAATATAATAAAAGAAACGTTATACGCTCAGACCTTCCAATCAAAGTTTCTCAGTAATTCCGAAGTGTCACGATTATTAGGAGTCGGGATTTCAACATAAATAAATAAGGCATACATCAGAGACACAACAAGACCACATCGAGAACCGCTTATTTGAGGAGTGCCTCTAATCAATTTTTCTAGGTTATAGAATTATAGGCTCCTTGAAGGAACTAAAGGAAGCCAAAAATGATCCACCGTCTATCCACTGGTATATACCTTTATTTCCAAAAGCAATGGGATGAAGCAAGGATGCCAGAGCAAAAGTACGAAAGAAAAAAAAATGAAGCTACTTTATGACCAGAAGGGCCTATGAATTGTGACTTTTCAAAGAGGAAACAACATTCTAAGTGGAATTTTCCAGCAGTATAATATATATATATATATATATATATATATATATATATATATATATATATATATATCACTAAATGAGCCCACCCAACATCCGTGGAAAGCCACGTCGTTCGTCAACTTCAAGCAAACTAGCAATATCGTTGTTGTTTGGTGACCTCAAGTATCTATCCGAAAAAATTGAAACTATTGTTGTAGCAAAACGTTCCAGAGACTCAACTGTGGTGAATTCTTCAATTCTCACGTACTCGTCTACATAGTCAGCCATTACACCATAAGCGAGCATTCTAAATACAGCCGTCATCTTTTGAAGGGAAGATAAATCGAGAGTTCCAACACAATATCTTGTTTGGACAAAGTGTAAATCATGAGCCTCTATTGCAGACTGAATACGAAGGAAAAGAGAACGATTCATCCGAAGCCTCCTTCAAAATAATTTTGAAGGATATACTGGTGAATCAGCAAAATAGTCTTGAAATAGCCTCTGGTGGCCTTGCATAGAATTACGATTGATAAAAGACACGTCCCGGAATAGAACCACGACGTGTTTTGCATTCTCTCCGATCCTTCAATTATTTTTGTGCCACAACAATTGCAGCAGCTAACAACTCATCCTCACCGTCGGAGTCTTCAACCAGCATTTTTGTAGACATGATTATTAGACATTTGAGCGAAAGTAAAGAATGAACAATGTAGAAAAAAGATATCCTGTAATTATTGAAAAATAATTATTTTTGTATGTAACAAAAATTATAATAAATTGGCCTATTTTTATAATTGAACAATCTTATTTTTAAATGAGAAAATATGACTATTGGAAAAATATGACCGTTGGAGCAATTATAGTTGTTGGAGAATTCTAGCCGTTTGAGATTATGACCGTTGGAAAAATATAACCGTTGGAGAATTCTAGCGGTTTAAGAATATAACCGTTGGAAAAAATTTGACCATTGGAGAAATTTAGCCGGTTGTGGTTTCAGTTTCGATTTCGGGTTCGGTTTCGATTTCGGTTTTCGGTTCGGTTTTGGATTTGGTTTCAATTTTGGTTTTTGGTTCGATTTCCGGTACGATTTTGGATTCGATTTCGAATTTGGTTTCGGTTTCGGGTTCGATTTCGATTTTGGTTCGATTTAGGTAAATATGACCGTTAGAGAAGGTGAATATCTGAAAATTTGAGTGTTGATAAAAATATAATAAAATAACAATGAATAATAATATTTTAAAAAAATGAATAGCTAAAATAGAGAATCTATTGGAGTGTATTAAAAAAGCAATAGCTACAATAGAGAATGATAGCTAAAAAGGTGTTTAGCTCTTCAAATTTGACTATCATTACTAGAGATGTTGTTAGGAATAAGTTGTAGGCAGCCGTAGAGTAACACTGCATGGTAGAGTTAAAAAGTACTAGCGGAAGATTAGGGCATGGTAAAGTCAAGAAGTACTATATATATGGTGGAAGATTAGGGCAATGGGGCAACCATTCCATTAAAATTATTATTTTACCCTTCAAAGTAAAATAGAGAAGTCAAAATTATTATATATATATATATATATATATATATATATATATATATATATAGAATGACTCATTGAGCGGAGCTAGCCTTAGCTTGAGCTCGGCTCGAGTTCATTCGAGCTTGAAACTAATTAGCTCGGCTCAGCTTTCGAGCCGAGCTCTCAAGAGAAAAGCTCTTCGGGCGGAGCTGTCGAAGTGGCTCGGCTCTCTTGCAGCAAAGATGGAAAAGTAAAAGGGCAAACCTACCGTAGCCGTTCGATTGATGAAGCACTGAATCACAGGATCCCCTTCGTCAAAATCGGACGTGTAAAGATCTGATCGACGGTGGTGTCCCTTGCCAAATTGCCGAATCAGATTTGTAATTGCAAATAAAATGAATTAAAAATAAAGAGGAGATGGCGTTTTATGGTTGACGCTATCTAAAACACAAAACTATGAAAGAATTAAAAAGAGCAAGCTAGTGAATTAAGCGGCTTAATAGAGAGTCGCGGAAGTTGTTGAGAACTATGGCTGAGATCAATTCATGTTGAAAAAAAAAATTATATATATATATATATTATATAAAGTATTTATAGCATACCTATCATAGGCGATGACGATGACCGATTTGGGGCAAATCTCGCACGTCGATTTAAGATGACCGATTTGGAGCAAATCTCGCCGGTCGATTTACTTCCAAAATCGCCACAGCCCACCGGTTTCTTTAGCCGAGAGAGTGGTGGACGAGAGAGAGTCAGAGAGGGGGGGGGGGGGGGGGGGGTGGTTTGTTTAGGGTACGTGTAATTGCACCAACTAAAACACTAAACGCACTCATGAAGCACACCTGTAATATAGGTGCTTTGACAGGTTGTTGAAGCGGTTCATTTCGGATAAATTCCCGGAAATTTTCGGAAAAATTTTGGAAAAATTTCAGGAATTACAAATAAATCTAAAACATATATTTTAATTTTTTTTAAAGCAAAAAAAAATTAAATAAAAAAATAAAATAATATATATATATATATATATATATATATATATATATATATATATATATATATATGAATCACAAATTTACAATTGATATCAAGGAGGAAGACCTAGCATGTTATCTATATATATATATATAAAAATACAATAATGGAAGCCTTAGCCTGTTATCTTTATAGAAAAAAAAAATTAAAAAATACCTAAGCGTTGGAGATTCGTCAGCCGAAAGATCGTCGGAGAAGCATTAGAGGGCTGCCGAAGGATTGCCGGATGGGCACCGAAGAATGGTCGTGGCAGAGAACCAAAGATAGAGAGGTTAGAGAAACTGGGAAAGAAAAAAGAAAGAGCATGTCTTGGTTGGGAACTTAGAAGCCAGAGGAATTGCCATTTACTGGAGAAAGGGAAACTTCTCCCAGTTGGGCATATAACGTAAGAATCATAGGAAAGGGAACATGTCTTGGTTGGACATATAATATAAGAACTAGAGGGAAAGGGAAACTGGGAGAGACGTCTTTTGACTTTGAGTTTTGAGTTTTGCTTTTAGGAATTGGGAACTGGGAAGGTAGGTTAGAGTTTTGGGAATTGGGAACTGACAAGTTAGTAGCTGGGTCAATGCCATTTCTTGTTAGAGATTTCTGCTGCATAGAGTTTTCGCTTATAACATCAAACAAATCTCATACTTCTTCATCAGTTTTACTAAGATATGTGCCACTACAAGATTCATTCACCATGTATCTAGCTTTAGAATCTAACCCTTGGTAGAAGCTTTGAACAAGCTGTCATTTGGGTATTTGGTGGTGTGGGCATTGTCTCAACAGTTCTTTAAATCTTTCCCAAGTTTCATGAAAGTCCTCAATTGGGAACTGAGCAAAAGAAATAATGCTCTTTCTAAACTAATTTGTCTTGCTCATTGGGAAGAATTTAGCCAAGAATTGGCTTTGTAAGGCATTCCAAGATGTAATATTATTTGCTGGGAGCATGTTTAGCCAATTTCTAGCTTTGTCCTTTAATAAAAAAAGAAACAATCTCAGCTTAGTGGCTTCATCTCTCAGACCATCAATTTTAAAGGTTGTGTATAAAGAAAGAAATTCATCTATGTGCTTGTAAGGGTCCTCCTTACTTAGTCCATGAAGAGATGGAAACATCTAGATGGTTGATCGATTTAGAATGTAACCCTTGCAAGTGCACAAGATCTATTGCAGTATGGCAAGAACAGGGGTGTCGAACCCACAGGGAAACGTGAATTTTTAATTAATTCTTTTAGAGATTTTAAAAACGTCCCTAAGGAAGTACCAAAGGGCAGATTCAATTTTACCAAAAACTTAACGCACTTTTCCTAAATGCAGAAAAATAAATTAATCTAAACAATTAATTACTGATAAATCTACGAACAATATTAAAATGAGATCAAGGAATATGCTACCCCATTCGCACTTTTCTATCATTAAAACCCACGGTTTCATTAAATCATCATTCACACCATCATTCATCTGAAAATGACTTGAAATAAAATATGATCATCAATCCCAAGATACCCTATCTAAAAACAATGACTCAAATTTAACATTGCATATGAGTCATGTAAAAGCATAGCGTATCTCATGATATTTAGATCACGACAATCAAGACATAATCGCTCTACGATCAACGGTCCAGATCTGGCGATTGGACAGCGTGATACGCCGCAATCAACTACATAACAAAGCATTTAAAATATTTTCAATCACACAAACTTTGAGCAAAACGATTCCATGATAACAATAATAGATCGTGGTATTAATCATAAACATAGGTACTTATCCTGGGGATCGATCTTCCCGATCTATCGATTTAGAGCTCATCTTTGGTGTTTGATCTCCTTTTTCTTTCAAAGTCATTCCTCTTTTATTTCTTCCAAAAGATATTTGCAATTATTTTTCCTAAATACAATCTATGAATTTCTCAGAGAAAAATAATGCAAATCTTAGGTACAATCTACCCTAAATAAACCCTAGAAGGAGAGAAGAAGACTTGAAAAGATGAAGAAAATATTCCCCCAAAGTGAAGAGCCCTAAAAACTAAAAATAAAGAATGAATCATATTCTAATTGCAAAAAATAATAATCCCCCTAAGAAACTCGTGGCTTCCCTTTTTATAATAGCCTAACCCTAATACCTCTCTCGATTGACATCTAAGAGTAATTTTCGTGAATTCCCGCCTAGCTTTGCATCAGATACTGCCTTGGTATTTTACTCATAATTTTTTGTACCGAACTCGGATTGAGGTGATTCTTGAGGCGTTGGAAAGCTGACGACAAGCTCTACAACTTTTATGTTTTAGCCATTTCCTGAATCTGACGTCTTGAAGGTCCAAATTGAGCTGCAAGTCGCACTAAGTTCTCAATGACCCAAAATAGCAGTGTTTTGACATTATTTTCGGATTCTTGAACATTTTAGAAACTTGGTATTTACCAAAACACTTCAAATCTAGCAAATCTCATCAGATAGCCTTCATCGGACGGCTAAATATAGGTATTTAGGGGTGAAATATCATCATATTTCACTACTCATCACACCCCCAAACCTACACTTTGCTAGTCCTCCAGCAAAGAGAATGATAGAAATATAAAGCAAATCAAACTAACATCCTAAAATTTAAATGCCACTTTCGTAGGGAACACGATTGCACTTAGCATGTGCAACAAGCCTTTAAACCCCTAGGTGATCCCTAGTGGAGGAGTTGTGTCTCCTGAGGGTTTGCAGTGAAGTTACCCACAAACTTCCAAAAATTTCAAACCATCGGTAAAATTGAGTTTTCAAAATCTGATTTTTATAACATATATTTAACTTCAAAGCTCAAAATCAATAATCAATTCAACATGCAAATTCTCAATTTTAAATAACAATGTTACACTAATCATACCAATATCCATTCAAATTAGTCTAATGCTCCAAATCGTTAGATAACTCATCCATTCATGCTTAAACGTGTAGTGTGTGCATACCAAAACCAAGATTCATCCATCTCAGAACTAGTCCAAACGGGAAATCATCGGATCTGTTGTCTTGACTCAATCCTCACTTTAGGTATACTCTCAAAATAAAATCACTCCGATGATTGGTAAGTTTTCGCACACATGTGAGAGATCAATACAAAGCAAATAAAAAGGTCTCACATGATAAATGAAACACGATGCAATCAATGAACAAAAATAAATCTCATAAGAACAGATACTTGTATATCCTAAGCATGTGTCGTAAGTATTATATATTGACTCTCCACAAGACAGTTACCAATGCAAGATCGGATCATGAAGGTCTTTTGTAGGGTTGTAATGGGGCTCAGGTAAGGGTAAGAAAGAAAGGGAATTGTGATTCAAAATTTCTGAGCAATTGGAAAAGGAACTAACTTCTGATTTTTTTTTTATTTTTTTTTTATTTCTCTTCTTTTCTTTTTTTTCTTTTCTAATTTCTCACCATTTTTTTTTCTTTTCAATATTTTTTTTTTCTCATTCTTTCTTCTCTTTTGAATTTCCTTTTCTTGAAGCACCTCATTTTTCATCCTTTTTTTTTTTTTTTTTTTCTCTCCTTTTTTCTTTTATATTTGCCATACACTCTCAAAACACCATAACTCATTATCTCTCCACTTACTCTCTTTTTCGCTCATTTTCATCCCTCGCTCCTAATTTCGTAAATAAGAAGGTAAAGCTAAATTTTCGTAAATTGTGAAGGGTTAAAGTTAACGTGGCTTATCAAAGAATGTATAAGGGTAAATTTTTCTATAGGCTCAAAGTACTAGAAGGATAAATTTATATGAGGTGGGGCATTTTAAGCACAAACGAGCCAAAGATGGCCTTCAATCATTTCCTTAAAAGATGGTAACCTTGCCTATTTGTCTTGAGTAGATATACAGTACGTTCTAACACAATAATATGAATTTGATATCATGCAAAGTCACAAGCCAAAATAAAATGTATGAGATTATGCAAAATAATTCGTATTCAAAGAAAACTCCGAGTTTATATATTCACTCATCAATGACGGGAAATTAGCTCTAAAGCTTACTGGGTTTAGTCTCCACTAAGAACCTAAGATTCAACGTTCAAAATAGTTCATCGATTTCTAAGTCTTAGCTTGGTATAAGTGCAAAAATTCTAAGCATGAATTTCAGAGTCATCCACAAATTATCACATTAAGCTTCATCATCCTAGATACAAGTATTCAAAATATGACATCAATATTCTCAAAATTAAATTCACATGCATCATCAACTAAAGTTTGAAAACTATTGCAAAGTAAATCATGTATGATGGTTCCAAAAAATTTTTTTTTTTTTTTTTTCAAAGAAAATCAAAAATAAGTGATGAAAGATAGATAATCATACATACCCCCAAACCTAAAAATGACAATGTCCTCATTGTTTGAAATAAGTAGGTACCCCCAAACCTGTTGAAAAGTACCTCAACACAAAGATCAGGTGCAGAGAATATGGGCATCAAATTAGAACATGACCAAAAATAGATTGAAGGTAATGTGGCTACACTAATTTGGAAATTAAAAATAACCTAAACTAAACTAAAACTAATATTCTAGAACTAAACATACGAAAAGAGAAATAAATCCTAAATCCTAAACTAAACCTGTGTCCAACTCCTAAATAAAACACACTGGGTTGCCTCCCAGGAAGCGCCAGTTTAGTGTCGACTCACCCTCTTCATTGATCAAGAATCGATCACTAAGGTGCATCGCCTCAATCTTAAACTGGGTCATCGGCTCAAACATTGGTTTGAGTCTTTGCCCATTCACTTTGAAAACTCGATTGTCCTGAAGGCTTTGAATTTCAATTGCACCGTGCTCACTAATGGAAACAACCTGAAACGGGCCTTCCCATCTAGATTTCAATTTCCCAGGATGAAGCTTAAGTCGGGAATTGAATAACCAAACTTTTGGCCAACATGAAACTTCCAGAAATTAATTGATCGTGCAACTTTTTGTACCTTTCCTTGTACATCTTTGAATTTTCATACGCATCGAAGCGTAACTCTTCTAATTCACTCAATCAGAACCTTCGATTCGACCTCGCTTGCATATCGAAATTAAATCGCTTGATCGCCTGTAATGCCTTATGCTCCAATTCGACAGAAGATGACATGCCTTCCGTAGACAATTTCAAGGGAGACATTCCGATCGGTGTCTTGAATGCGACGATAGGCCCACAAAGCATCGGATAGCGGTTTGACCAATCTCTTCTATCCGGTCATCGTCTTTTCTAGAATTCGCTGATTTTGCTAGACACTTCCACGACCACTAGTTCAGGATGGTGCAGTAGCGACTTTGTGAGTGACGCGCATTTCTTCATTAAAGTGGCAAAATGGCTATTGCAAAATGCGAACCGCCATCATGATGATTGCTCTTGGGATCCCGAATCGGTTAAACACATGTTCTCTCGTAAATTTGACCACAACCTTGTGATCATTTGATCGGGTTGCCACGCCTTCAATCCATTTGGAGACATAGTCAATACCACCGTAATATATGAATACCCAAAGGATGGTGGAAAAGGACCCATAAAGTCAATCCCCAAACATCGAAAATTTCAACAATCGTAATTGGATTAAGGGCATCATATTTCGTCGTGAAATATTGCCAAGTTGTTGACACTGCTGGCATTCCTTGCAGATTGAGCAAGTCACGAAGATTGAGGGCCGTGAGAATCCTTGAAGGATTTTCCATGCGGTCTTCGTCTCCTCAAATGGCCTCCACAGCCCCAAGATGGCAAAAATTTAGGACGCTTAGTTGCTCGCCTTCCGCACGCATCTCCTAATGATCCGATCCGGCGAAATTTAAACAAATATGGTTCATCCCAGAAATAGTATTTTATTTGGGAGAAAAAGAGATTCTTATCATTCTTACCCCACTCAGTGGGAATTCTGCCAGTGACCAGATAATTCACGATGTTAGCAAACCACGGAACTTTTGCACCAGCTACATCAATTGCCATCAAATGTTCATCCGGAAATGTGGCACGGATGGTCTCGTGTATAGATGATTCTTCAAATTCTAGATGATGATCACCACAACGCTTCAACCCCTTTTATCTTTAATCTCAAAGTTGAATTCGAGAAGCGAGTGATCCAACGGATCAGCCTTGGTTTCGCATCCTTCTTTGCTAAAAGATATTTCAAAGCGAGTGGTCTCTAAAAGACCACTATTTTCGATCCAAGCAAATAGGAACGAATTTGTCCGAGCATACACCACAATAATTCCTTCTCGGTGGTGGTGTAATTCAGTT
Organism: Chloranthus sessilifolius; assembly: GCA_021018995.1. Classification (NCBI taxonomy): domain Eukaryota; kingdom Viridiplantae; phylum Streptophyta; class Magnoliopsida; order Chloranthales; family Chloranthaceae; genus Chloranthus; species Chloranthus sessilifolius. Next base: position 71,737,600 of record CM037592.1, on the reverse strand, counting down.
GGGCATCAATTAATGTCTTGCTAGCATAATAAATTACGTGAGGTAATTTATTCACCCTTTGCCCTAAGACAGCTCCGATCGCATAATCAGATGCATCACACATGAGTTCGAATGGTAAAGAATAATCCGGTGGTTGGATTATTGGTGCATTTGATAAGAGTTCACGCAATTTTAGGAATGCCTTTATGCAATCCTCATCAAAATCAAAAGGAACATCTTTGCCAAGCAAAGAGCACAATGGTTTAGCCACCTTGCTAAAATCCTTAATGAATCTTCTATAAAATCCGGCATGCCCCAAAATGATCGAATTTGTCGAACACTTTTTAGGAGGTGGTAAATTTGCAATTAAGTCGACCTTCGCCTTATCAACTTCAATTCCTTTCGTTGAAACAATATGCCCCAACACAATTCCTTGTTGAACCATAAAATGGCTCTTTTCCCAGCTGAGAACAAGTTTGGAATCTACACAACGTTGCAACAGCTGTGAAAGATGATCCAAACAAGAATTAAATGTTTTTCCAAACACCGAGAAGTCGCCCATGAAGACTCCGATGAATTTGTCGATCATGTCCGAGAATATGGCCAACATACATCGTTGAAACGTGGCCGGAGCATTACATGTCAATGGCATCCTTCGATATGCAAACGCACCATATGGACACGTGAATGTTGTCTTCTCTTGATCACCGAAAACTGCACTTGATTGTATCCCGAATAACCATCAAGAAAGCAATAAAACTCTTGCCCACTAACTTCTCAAGAATTTGATCAATGAACTAAGGAAAATGATCTTTTACGGTGGTCAGTTCAATTTTCGATAATCAATGCACACACGCCATCCAAGAGTTTCACGAGTGGGCACCAATTCTCCTCCGTAGTTTCTTTCACTTTGTAATTCCGGACTTTTTCTAACGATTTGTCTTGGACTAACCCATTCACTATCGAGATCGGATAGATGATTCCAGCATCGAGAGTTTAATGATTTCCTTTAAAACGACTTCTTGCATGTTCGGATTAAGTCGCCTGTGGTTCCCTCGATGGTTTACTCTCATCCTCCGGATGTATTTTATGCATACATCTTGATGGGTCAATCCTTGAGATCGCTAAGGTCCATCCGATGGCCTCCTTGTGCTCTTCGGCACCTTCAACAAATCATTCTCTTGTTCTTCCGATAATGTGGATGAAATTATCCGGAAGTGTTTCTCGAGGTCCCGTAAAAGCATATTTGAGGGACTTAGGCAATTGTTTCAATTCCACGTTGGTGGCGCTCAATTGATGGAGTCAAGACATCCTTTACCTCGATGAGGTAGTGGTTCTACCTTAGTCACAACTTCACATAAGTTATCATCTTGACATGATGAATTTGACTTTTCTCTTTCTCGACCGCTTCCTTTCAAGCCCTTTGTCCTCATAGATGGCTAACAAAGCTTCAAATTCCTCTTTGGTGAGCATTGATGGTAATGCTTCATCCACCACTTCGTCCATCCGATCGATGTAAAACATTCGACCTCATCCTCATTAGGGAAATGGTTCATCGCATGGAATATGTTAAGCCTGACTTTCATGTTTCCAAAAGAAACGTCCATGACTCCTGTGCGACAATTAATGCAAGCGTTGGCAGTGGCGAGAAACGGACGTCCAAGAATAATTGGGACTTGATTGATTGATTTCGCAGGTGGTTCCATGTCTAAGACAACGAAGTCCTCTAGAAAGACAAGCTTGTCTATTCCAACCAAAACATCCTCGATAACACCCTCGGTCTTCTTTTCTCGATCTATCTCGCCGGTTGGAGGTGACCGTCGTGGGTTTCAATTCACCCAATCCGAGTTTCTCGTACATTGAGTATGGGATCAGATTAACACTTGCTCCCAAATCCAATAACGCCTTTCCAATTGGTTGCCCACCAATGACACATGGAACAGTTGGGACTCCAGGGTCTTTCAGTTTCTGTGGGGTTTCCAATCGCAATATCGAACTGACTTGATTTGTTAGGAACACTTTCTTTGAAACGTGAGTACGCCTTTCTCTTCCGAGTGCACAAATCTTTGAAAAACTTGGCGTGCTCGGGGACTTGTTTGATTGTTTCAAGTAATGGAAGATTTATCTTTACTTGCTTGAATGTTTCAAAATTTCTTCCATTTGTGTCGGTGCCTTTCCCATTCTAGATGGAGGAGTTAGCCATTGAGGGAATGCTGCCTTTGGGACATAAGGTGCATTCCATTTCGATTCTTTTCACGCCCTTGTTGGACGGTTGAAGGAAACTCTTCCTCTATTACTTTTCTTTTCCTTTCTCTCTTCCTTGCTCTTGCACTTTTCTTATCTCGGCTCTTTGTCTCTTTCTTTGTTTTCCTTTTCCTTTCTCCTTTCTTTTCTCTGATTCTTTTTCCTCTATTGCTTCTCTTTCTTCATCAGCTTCTACAGGCATTTCCACTTGATTATGAACCTCTCGTCCACTTCTCAGCACCGTAACAGCTTTCAACTGTTGACTATTCGATGGTCCTGCTTCAGATGGTGCTTGGCCTCGAGGATTATTGATGGGTTGGCTGGGGAGCCTACCTTCCTCTCGCTGACTCAGTTGATTGGCCAATTGACTGACTTGGTCCATTATCATCTGCTGAAAAGATTGCATGCTTCGCATAAGCTTTTCTTCCAGATCAGAATCTTTCGAAGTACTGGCATGAGATTGATTAAGATTCTGATTGAAATTCTGATTTTTTCGGTAGTCAGAATTTGGATGATAATACGGAGCATTCTGTTGGAAATTGGAATTCTGGTGGAAATTAGAATTCTGCTGGGAATTCTGTTGTGGTCGAAAATTGTGTTGAAAATTTGGTTGAAAAGGTTGTTGTCCACCCATTGTGTTGGCTCTATGTTGCTGGTTTACCTGGCCAGTTTGGTTCGATTCACCCCATCCTAAGTTGGGGTGATTTTTCCATTCCGGATTGTAGGTATTGGAGTACATGTTTCTACCCTGCCGCTGATAAGATTGAGTCACATTTACCTGCTCTTGAGGATTAGGTTCATCAGGGAAGAATGACAAGGTAGTAGGGCACTCATTAGCCATATGACCTGGGTGGTCACAAATTGAACACACTGTGGGGGTGACAGGAGCTTTAGCTTGCTTGGTAGCAGCTAACAACATGTTCATCTGTTTGGACAGCATGTCAAACTTTGTTGAGAGATCTGAGGCATTATTGTTGACATCGTACAATCCGTCTTTTGTCAACACCTGAGATTTAGGTGCGATGTTCAAGTTGGTTCATTTTGTATCGAAGTTTGATATAACTTTTCAAACAATGCCCACAATTCGTCAGCTTCTTTCGTGGCACAAGATCCACCACAAGATGCATCAACCATGCGTCTCTCTTCAGGAATCAGTCCATTGTAAAAACTTTGGACTTGTTGCCACCTTGGAACTTGATGATTTGGGCAACTTCTGATCAATTCCTTTAACGCTCCCAACATTCATGGAATGTTTCAGAGGTTGTTGGGAAAAGAACTGGATCTTCTGACGCAATTCAATGGCCTTAGTCATGGGAAAATATTTTTTAAGGAACTGACGATGCAGCTCTGCCCAACTCTGAATAGATTGTGGTTCTAAGGAATAGAACCATGTTTTTGCCTTATCTCTTAAAGAGAACGGAAAGAGTCGGAGCTTCGCTATCTCATCAGTGACATTGTGGACACAGAACATTTTGCATACCCCACTGAATTCATTTAAGTGAACGTGCGGATTTTCATTTGCTAACCCATGGAAAATTGGTAGCATTTGAATCATTGCTGATTTGAATTCATAGTGGTTCCCTGGAATGGGAGCATGCATAATACATTCCTGATCCTCGTAAAAACCAGGATCGTTATAATACTCCAGTGTTCTAGGGCCCTCATCAAAATTATTGTTCCTATTATTTCCATTATTGACATTCCCATTGTTGTTATTCTCATCTCTCTCTTGCCTTTGGTCTGCCATGGTCTCAGTTTGTTGATATTGATTCCTCTGGACTCTTCGATTCTCTCTACAAGCTCTTTCGATCTCAAGATTAAACGGTAGCAGATGTGGGTGATGAGAACGAGTAAAGCTCATACACCAACACTCACAAACAGGGTTGAAGAATCCACAACAAACCCACAAAATTCTGCTTCAAACGATTTAAACAAAGATGATAAACAGTAGCCAATATCAGCAGGAAAGATTTCTTCTTTTTTTTTTTTCTTTTTTTTTTTTTTAATTAAAATTCGAATTTAAATTAATTAATTTTTTTTTTTTTTTATATTCAAATTAAAATTAATTAATTAATTAATTAAATTTTTTTTTTTTTAAATTCAAATTAAAATTAAAATTCGAATTTAAATTAATTAAATATTTTTTTTTTTTTTTTTTTTTTTTAAATTCAAATTAAAATTTAAATTCGAATTTAAATTAATTAATTTTTTTTTTTTTTTTTTTTTTTTAAATTCGAATTAAAATTTTTTTTTAATTTTTTTTTTAATTTTTTAATTTTTTTAAATTAAATTCGAAAATTAAAAATTAAAATTGAAAATCCTATAAAATCTTTCCTAAAAGAGAAAAATAAGGAGAAGAATGAAAGATTCCTAAAAATCCTAAAACAAAAGTCCCACAAAAGTTAATGACTAAATTTAGAAAATCCTAAAAATATCTAAAAGAGGAAAATAAGGAAAAAGAGTCCTACCAAATCTAAAATAAGAAGTCCTAAAAATCTCTACTTCCTAAATTTCCTAAGGAAGGTATCCTAAAAATCTAAACTTCCTAAAAAGACTCCACAAAATCTTATCAAAGAGAGAAAAATAAGGGAAATAATTTTTTTTTTTTTTTTTTTAAACACTCAAAACAGAAAAATCCCTATCCGAATTAATCAAAATTTCACCGATTTCCCCGGCAGCGGCGCCAAAAACTTGATCGATTTAGAATGTAACCCTTGCAAGTGCACAAGATCTATTGCAGTATGGCAAGAACAGGGGTGTCGAACCCACAGGGAAACGTGAATTTTAATTAGTTCTGTTGAAGATTTTAAAACGCCCCTAAGGAAGTACCAAAGGCGATTCAATTTTACCAAAAACTTAACGCACTTTTCCTAAATGCGTAAAATAAATTAATCTAAACAATTAATTCGATAAATCTACGAACAATATTAAAATGAGATCAAGGAATATGCTACCCAATTCGCCACTTTTCTATCATTAAAACCACAGCTTTCATTAAATCATCATTCACACCATCATTCATCTAGAAAATGACTTGAAATAAAATATGATCATCAATCCCAAGATACCCTATCTAAAAACAATGACTCACATTTAACATTGCGGTATGAGTCATGTAAAAGCATAACGTATCTCATGATATTTAGATCACGACAATCACATAATCGCTTACATCCCTAGATCACTGCAGTCCAGATCTAGCGATTACGGCCGTTGATACGCCGCAATCAACGGTCATAACAAAGCATTTAAAATATTTTCAATCACACAAACTTTGAGCAAAACGATTCCATGATAACAATAATAGACTGGTATTAATCATAAACATAGGTACTTATCTGGGATCGATCTTCCCCGATCTCATCGATTTACCATCTTTGGTGTTTGATCTCCTTTTTCTTTCAAAGTCATTCCTCTTTTATTTCTTCCAAAAGATATTTGCAATTGTTTTCCTAAATACAATCTATGAATTCTCGAGAAAATAATGCAAATCCTAGAGTACAATCTACCAATAAACCCTAGAAGAAGGAGAAGAAGACTTGAAAAGATGAAGAAAATATTCCCCAAAGTGAAGAGCCCTAAAACTAAAAGAAAGAATGAATAATATTCTAATTGCAAAAAATAATAATCCCCCTAAGAAACTCGTGGCTTCCCTTTTTATAATAGCCTAACCCTAATACCTCTCTCGATTGACATCTAAGAGTAATTTTCGTGAATTCCCGCCTAGCTTTGCATCAGATACTGCCTTGGTATTTTACTCATAATTTTTTGTACCGAACTCGGATTGAGGTGATTCTTGAGGCGTTGGAAAGCTGACGACAAGCTCTACAACTTTTATGTTTTAGCCATTTCCTGAATCTGACGTCTTGAAGGTCCAAATTGAGCTGCAAGTCGCACTAAGTTCTCAATGACCCAAAATAGCAGTGTTTTGACATTATTTTCGGGATTCTTGGGCTGTTTTAGAAACTTGGACTGTATTTACCTGAAACACTTCAAATCTAGCAAATCTCATCAGATAGCCTTCATCGAACGGCTAAATATAGGTATTTAGGGGTGAAATATCATCATATTTCACTACTCATCAATGGTCTGAGGCTTGATTTCATAGTTACCCTCAGCTGCAGAGAATTGAATGCAGAAAGGGGATGAATATGCCCCTGCTGCATAATAATCCCTAAGGGGTCTAGGTTGCTCACCCATCTCAAATGTTTCTAATTGTTCAGCAGGGGGTGTTCTGCTTGCCTAGGTCTAAGGACCCTCTCAATTTCAAGTTCAAAGGTACAATCTCTTGATTGAGGGACCTTCTTTCAAGCATACAACACACAGCAGAAAATTTATAGCAAATAAAAAGCAAAACAAAAAAAATTACTGCTGAAATTAATAAACCCTATATATACAAGAAAGGAAAAAGAAATGCAATAAAAAATAAACCCTACTCCCTCTGCTGCCTTTGCGAGGGACACTCATCACCCTCTCTAACATCATCAGCCTAAGGACCAGGAGCCTAGTTCACAGAAGCCTCAACTAAAGCCTGGGGCATGGATGGAAGCCTCCTAGAAGAGGAAGGTCTAGCAACAGAACCCCCCTCACTCGCCTGGCTCGAGGCCCGTCGAGACCGTTAGCGCAAAACCCTCATACCTTCTAAGTCCCCTGATGAATCTCGGCCAGCTAGCCAGTAGCCCTCAATCCTGACCCAGGGAGGTGATTGAGCATCCCCCACACTCTCCCCCCAACTCTCGCCAACTCGTGCTACAGAAGCTCAACCGTCGCCTGCATCTTAGCAGGAGTTACGGTTCGAGCACTCTCCAACTCAGCCGTCTGAGTCCTCCGCTCGCACAGTAAGTCCACAATCACCTCCTAGAGATGATGATCAGCAAGGTCAGATGGAATCTTTCGGATCTCCTGACAAGCCAAGGCACACCGCGCCTCCAGGCGTGACTGCTCCAGCTTGCTTACCTACACACAAGCACGAAGATAAGATAAGAAAAGGTGTATACATGACGAGTCAAGATCAAGAGTAACGGAGATATACCACCAAGACACTGGAGAAAGGCGCCATTGTGATCATCGGATCGTGGTGGCGCTGGAGGAACCTCGAACATGGATGGCTACAATACAAATGAACAAACCCATCAGACCATACTACAACTAAAAATCAGAAATAAAAATATAACTATAGTAACTACACATACCTGAGTGGGGATGGGAGTAGACTATTGAGGAGGAGCCTTGGGAGCAGAGTAAGGAACGACCTGCACAAGACGAGAGCGAACCAACACGTAACTTGTTAGATAAAAAACCAGATAACTAAAAGCAAACCAGTGTACACACAAATTAAGAAAATATATGATATACCTGACTCTCCGGGTGAAAAGAGGCAGCTGTAGCCTCCCTCATCTGGAGGTCCTCAGCAACCTGACGCTGGAAACATACAATGCCATATTAGTAAACTGCTAGATGAACTAAATAGAACAATAACTCAGAAGAAACAATAGAAACTCGCCCAGTGGTCCAGCTCAGCCCGAAGCTGAGCTATCGCGGGACCCTCCATACTAGACGAGGCGGTCGAAGAAGGATAAAATGCTAGAGCGGATGCCCCAGCACTAGCTAGCTCTGACTTTTGCAAACATGACACATAATAAACATATTAGAAATGACAAAACAAATGATGCTAATGATTAATAAAACCAAATAAACACTTACCAGTCGGTTGATCTTAGAACGTAGGCTGGCCTCTACCTCCTGATCAGCTTGCTGCTGACCTCGTAGTAGCTTGATCATTGCCGCCTGACTGGCGACCTCACCCTCTCTTAGTTTGACAAACAAAAGGGAACCGAACAAAACAATCACATTAAAATGACTAGAACAAAATGAATACATTAACAACTAGAATGAATAAACCAACTCACCAGAGATCACCGGGTCTCTGCCAACTGAGCTCTGAGTTCATCCTCTGCTGCCCTGGCCTGGGAGACTGAGGTAGCCAAGAAGCGCAACATCTCCTCATAAGGACCAGGAGTGCACCCCATCTTCTCCATCGCCCTATGGTGGGCATCCAACGCTCCACAAATGCCTGCATCCAGATGACCTTGCTCTAATGTGGCCAACCTCTCCCTCAATGCTGAGGCAGACTCAGGATCGCCGACTGTGAAAGAGTAACTCCCGTGAAAGGGACGTGTGAAGAGTCGGCCACCGCCAAGCTCCTGGAACCACCTCGTGAACTCCCGGGCATCCGCCTCATCACGTGCCCCCATCACCTCGGTCACCCCAGCTCTAAAATCATCGAGCTGGGCTCTCATCCTCGATGCGAAGTCCCGACCAGGGGAACCAGTCATCCTCTTCGCCACCCGGTGGCGAATCTCCGAAGGTATTCCCTGAGGGAGCCCCAGCTGTCGAACTGCACAAGAAAGGTGGATACGCTCCACCTTCTTAAAGCAATGGACCCAGATGTCCACGTCAAAGAATGGTCGGCCAGACTATATCACTAGTTGCTCGACATCCTCCCCGATTGCATAACGCCTCCAAATCATCTATAGCCGGAAATAAACAAAACAATCATCAGTAAATCCAAAACCTAAGGAAAACTAAGACATTAACAACATAGATAACGCTACCTGCCCTGCATGCATGTCCTCAAAAAGGCCTCGCACGGTCTGCAAGTCTGAAGACTGGCGACAACGCCCCAACGCTCTCCGCCACACATGCATCGGAGGGTAGGTGAAAGTGATCTCCACTGGGACCCGCGGGAGTAAGAAGGCGAAGTGATCATACGCCCAGAATTGGAAGAACACAAAACTATCACTAAAATGAAAGACAAGACAACTAAGACAATGTAGAAGCCAACAATTAACAAAGACTCACCTGAAGGAAAGGGAGAAAACCTCCGATGGTGGCCACGCCTCTCCCTCTATGATACAACTGCTCATAGAGGTGCGCCAATGCCGCCGCGCCCTAGGCGTAAGTAGGAACTTGATCCAGATCCCCTAGTAATGTCAGAAACAACCCGGTGACACACCCCTGAGTAGAAGAAGAAAAGAGCACTGCCCCAAGGAAGTGCATTAAGAATGCCCTGAGCACTCGATTTGCTGCCACCCCCGGCTCCATCACAGGTTCTCGGCGCGTCATCGCCTCACAACGGGCCTGAAATCTGCCCTCTTCTCCGAGTGACATCTCGAAGGGACAAATCCACTAGCGAAGGTGTCAAAGAACTAGGTGACACAGACCACTCCTGATCCAGATCCGTTGAAATGATATGGGACTCCGAGAATCTCCTCGCATACTGCCATAGTCCCCCTCCATCTGATCGGTCACCGGTTCCCCCTCGAATCTGAGTCCGATAATGCAGACCCAGTCCTCTGGGGTTGGTAGCAACATCGCCAGCACTGGGGGCTCCTAATAAATAATAAGCAAAAAAACAAGAAGAAACAAAATAAGGCTAGCACTTATAACTACCCTAAGACTAACAAGAACTACAAGCAACAAGTAAACCTAATCCTAGTAAGATAAAGCAATAAACATACGATAATCACAAACCACAATGACAATCTATGGTAAGCACGCAAAACATGATAAAATTAAGACATAATAATAAAATGAACATGACCTAAAACTAGATACAAAGATAATGGATGAATGCTGTGACAGCCCCGATTTCGGCATCCCGAAATCCGTGCCATCAGCACGACCTTCAAGGCCGTGCCCTGGGTCCTTTACAACACATTGATATATACAAGCCAAAACTGAAATTGAAGCACACGTAGCTACCCTAAATCGAAATCTCAAAAAAATATATTTGGTCTCGCAAGGCTGTCCTTGTCCCATGCCAATTCATGGACATAAGGACATACCCAAAAGTTAAATGATAATTATTCATCCTAGATGTTTTATCAAGAGACAGAAATTAAAGCATTCAAAATAAAGAGGCTCGATATACCAAGCCATACATAGTACTCTCTCAACTCACTCTCAGAGTATGCAGTGGGTTTCCTAGAAGAATTCCTCAGGAGGAGGTTAAACTCTTACGTAGACTCACGAACAAGGGCCCTTGGATTAACTTCTCCGAAGTCTTTCTTTGCCGCTAGTCCTGGACTGTGATGTATAGTCTAAGGGTGAGCTACATCCTAGCTCGTAGGAAAACAAAAGAACATATAGATCAACCTTCACACATATCAACTTAAAAAGCATAGAATTTTCAAGAAGTCACTTATGGATAATAATTTGAGTAGAGGAATAACCCAATAATTTCGACCACTACTTAGCATAGTTTTGTTTAATCTCCTTATTAGTTTGGTTGTGAATTTGGCCTAATCACTTAAATCTTAAGTAGTCCTCGAGCAATATAGCATCGAGCCCCGATGGAATACCGCCATGATCGTCTAACTAGGCAGGTTGTTATATGTATTCCACAGGAATCTGCGAAACCCCTTTCTCATAGGCGTGAGGTCTATTCTCAATCTACATCCACAGGATGTGCTATAAATGTAACGGATTGGCGCCGTGCTGCGGTCACGAGTATCTGCAGGTATGGGTCATTGGCCCGCCACGTCGGTGGGGTATTCTAATCAACCTTAAATAATAAAAATATCAATGTGCTTTACATATAGTTATTTAAATATATTACATTAGGCCTTATCCGTTACCTTTGTTTCTCTGTTAGTTTTCTTACGCATCCAGGATGCCCCATGCTTCTATTTCACCTTCTTTGATTTAACCACTTGATTTTTCGTCCACAGGGACCTCGGGATTTTTGCATTGCAACACACACACACCCTTATCATGAGGGTTCATGGAATATATAACTATTTAAATAGACTATACTACGCATATGAGTTCACGGAATAATGCACATGTTTCAAGAATATTCCCTACCTCGACGAATCTCAAGGCACGCCTGCTCGTAGAGGGTTATAATGCATCAACCTACATTTAAAAAAAATAGTTTTAGAACGATCTAGTCATTGGGGTGTGTGACTCCCAAGTTTCTTACATTCGAAAACCAAGATCTGAGTGGTCACTAGACCTCGCTCGCGCGGCCATTTATACTCGCTCGAGCGGTCACTTGACCTCGCTCGAGCGGTCTCTTGACCTCGCTCGAGCGGTTAAATCGAGGTCGCTCGAGCGGTTAAATCGAACTTTCGAATTATACTGCGGACCCTCGCTCGAGCGAGCTCCCCTTTAGTTTTAGGGACCGCTCGAGCGAGCCCAGAGTCATATTTTTCTCTGTTCATCCTTGCTCGAGCGAGCCTTTTCTGTCACAACCCAGATTTTTGAGATCTGTGCACGGCACACTCTTTTTCTTTCCTGCACATAGGTATATGTGTTTCACAAGGAGACCAAAACACCCTAATACTTTAAGTGCGTATATGGGAAACACACTAGTATATTCCAATTCTGATAAATATAAAAGTGAAGAAGAGAGAGAGGAGTCCTTACGTAAAACTATTCTAACCTAAATAGAGAGGAGGAGATTATAGAGAAAAAGAAGAAAGGAGCCTGGGAGAACTAGGGTTTTTGCGAGACTTAGGTTCAAGGAAGATCGAGAGGTAATAACGGAGGGGAACCAGGGGAGGCGGATAGCCTAGTTGGTATACAAATCTTAAATCGAACCTGTGCGTGATTCATCGTCAGAGGTACGTCAAAAACATGATAGATGCCTAGGAATGTCTTAAATAGTAGGAAGGATGTTGGCTGTATGTTACTTTATATAAGATTAAGGTTAAATGAAGGATGGAAGCATGATCTCGATCTGATCAGGGACAAAATCATTGTTTCTCGCTCGAGCGGTCTAAAGAGGCTCGCTCGAGCGAGATTGAACAGAGAAAAGAAAGACTCTGGGCTCGCTCGAGCGGTCCCTTAAACTAAAGGGAGGCTCGCTCGGCGAGGTCCTGACAAAATTGAGCTCGATTTAACCGCTCGGCGATCTCGATTTGACCGCTCGGCGAGGTCAAGAGACCGCTCGGCGAGGTCAAGTGACCATGACGAGGCTAATGACGCCATGTGGCGAGTCTGTGACCACTCTCGGATATTGGTTTTCTAATGTAAGAAACTCGGGTGTCCTACACCCCAAAGACCTTAGATCATTCTAAAGTAAAATTCTTTAAATGTAGGTTGATGCATTATAACCCTCTGAGGACAAGCGTGCTTGAGATTCGTCGAGGTAGGGAAGATTCTCGAAACATGTGCATTATTCTGTGAATTCATATGCGTAGTATAGTCTTTTTAATTGTATATCCCATAAACTCTCATGATAAGTGTGTGTGTGTGTTAAAATGAGAAAATCCGAGGTCCCTGGGGACGAAAGATAATGTGGTTCAATCAAAGAAAGGTGAAATAGAAGTATGGGGCTATCCAGGGATGCGTAAGAAAATAAATAGAGAAACAAAAATAATGTGATAAGGCCTAATGTAATATATCTAGCACAATCACGGTGAATAACTATATGTAAAGCACATTGATATTTTTATTATTTAAGGTTGATCAGAATACCCCACCGACGTGGCGGGATACCCACGACTGACTCGGCAGGATATCCGTGACCCAGCGTGACCAATCCGTATAGTTATAACACATCCCAGGGATGTAGATTGAGAATAGACCCCGCCGCCTATGAGAAAGGGGTTTGGGCAATATTCCCATGGAATACACATAATAACTGTCTAGTTAGACGACGATGGCGGGTATTCCATCGGGGCTCGATGCTATATTGCTCGAGGATTACTTAAGTTAAGATTTAAGTGATTAGGCCAAGTTCACAAACAATTTCATAAAGAGATTAGACAGAAACTATGCTAAGAGGTGGTTGGAAATCATTGAATTATTTTTATCCTTCAAATTGTTGTACATAAATGTTTTCTTGGGAATCTATGTTGTTGAGTTACTAACATATGTGTGGGAAATAATCTATATGTTCTTTTGTTTTCCCTACGGAGCTAGGATGTAGCTCACCCCCCTTAGACTATACGTCGTAGGTCAAGGACTAGCGGCAGCAAGGACTTCGGGTGAAGTTAATCCAAGGGCATCGGTGTCCGTACCCACAGAAGAGGCAGAACCTCCTCCTGAGGAATTTTTCTAGGAAACCCGCTGCATACCTGGATAGTGAGTTGAGAGAGTACTGTGTATGGCTTGGTATATCGGGCCTCTTTATTTTGAATGTTTTAAATACTGTCTCTTGGTAAACCATCTAGGAGGAATAAGTATCATTAAACTTTCGGGTTTGTTCTTATGTCCATGAATTGGCATGGGACAAGGACAGCCTTGCAAGGCCAAATATATTGTTTTTGAGATGTTGATTTAAAGTAACTACGTGTGCTTAAATCACAATTATGGCTTGTATATGTTAATGTTTTGTAAAGAACCGAGACCCTTGAAGGTCGTCTTGATATGGCACAATTTCGGGATGCGAAATACGCATCACGATTAGTATCAAAGCCATTTCTTTCCAAAGACGTCTATATATCGTCGAATATAGGGACTCTACTAACGAGATTCTAAATTCTCATGCGATCGTTATGTTTTTCCTAGAGGAGAGGCCGACCCGAGGGTGGTCATCATAGGAATTTCTTGTGAGAGATGGGTTCGCCTCGACTACAAGCAGTGCCATTGGGAAGCAGGAGATTCCGAGGCGGTGGCGAGGAGGAAACCGAAATCAAGCGGAGGATCAAGATCTAGATGAAGCAGGATCGAGGTCAGAGGGAACAAGATAGGGTGAGTGAAAGAAATGAAGAATGAGAAGAACGCCAGAGAATGCTGCACAGAATGGAGACTATGGCAACCGCTATGGTACAACAAGGCGTCCTTGGCGGTAGACAATTACCAGAACCACAATGAACACCTACCCTCCGATGGGACTTACACCTTGACATCGGATTCACCGAGTTCGGAAGAATGAGACCTCCCAACTTTTCGAGACGGAACACGATGGCCGCGGTTGGGAGAAATGGAGAAAGGTGTTGACGTCTTGACATGCACACAGAGGAAGAAGAGAGCGTTGGGCAGCATATATGTTAGATGGAGAAGCTGGACCTTGGTGGAAATCGTGTCATGGACGAGAGCATAAGAAACTCCAAACGTGCCGTGGACTTGGGACGAATTTGTAGAAGAATTCAATAAACAATATTTTCCTGAAGTTGTGAGAAATCAGATGGAGACCCAATTTTTACAACTAGCACAGGGAAGAATGACCATGAGAGAGTATGGAGTGGAATTCATGAGATTGGCTCGCTTCGCCCCAGACTACGTAATCTCAGACGTGATGAAAGCGAAGAGGTTCCAACAGGGCTTACGGTTGGACATCCGAGGGGGTGTTGCGCCCTTCCAGCTGAAAACTTATGGAGAAGTAATGAGTAAGGCATTGGTGGTTGAGGAAGAAAATAATAACCGATACTGTCAGAGGGAACATCAAGGCAGAGAATGCACCGATCTAAATAGGACGGGGGGTTATGAATCGTCATATAAGAAACCGAGGTTTATAACACCAAATCAGAAACAGTCGTTCCAGTCAGGTTATGGGAGACCTGCTCAACAATCGACTCACCAAAATTATCCGTTGCTGGCATCAGGGAGATCGATGAGGTATCAAGGTCCTACTTTTTCCAGCAGGACTACAACTCCACAAGTTTTTCCGAGAGCTGCTAATTCATTTCCAAGGGAAACTTGTGCTAAATGTGGCAAGTCCCATAAAACAACAGACTGTAGGCAAGGAATGCGAGGCTGTTTCAAGTGTGGCAAGATAGGTCACATGATGAGAGATTGCCCTGAGACAGCCAAAGAAAAGACGGCTCCAACATCCATGCCACAACCTATTCAAGCTCGAAAGCCTGTTATTCGAGGAAGAGCCTACGCAGTTACTGCCCAGGAGGCAGGGAGTGCACATGACGTTATCCAAGGTGAGATCTCCTTTAAAATAGAGAATTTCGGTTACAATATAATTCTAGATAAAGAATGGATTTACATTAGGATAAATATATATAACCGTTATTAAACTTAGGGAGTGGAAAAAAATTTTGTTTTATGTATGTGTTATGTACGTGTATGCATGCATTATAGGTACGTTACAGATCTATGAAAAAGGGTGCTACGTAGCACATGACGCGCGAGTGCTGATAGACCCAGGGTCTACCCACTCCTTCATTACCCCTAGATTTGCGAAAAGGATGAAGATTGTTCCGGAAACACTGGACTTTGTGCTATCAGTGTCCATCCCAACAGGAGAATTAGTGGACACAGAGTTAGTCTGCAAATCGGTAGTGGTGAGCATTCGGGATCACGTTGTCTACGAACTAGACGCAAATTTAATATTGTTGGACATGCAAGGATTCGACGTAATCCTTGGCATGGATTGGCTGTCCCAACATTGCGCAACAGTGGACTGCAAGGATAAAGTTGTTGTTTTCCGTCCTAACACGAGGAGATCGTTTCGGTTTCAAGGGGAGAGGTCGACTCAGGTACCACTCATATCTGCAGTGAGGGCAGAACGTTTAATCAGAAAGGGGTGTAGTGGTTATTTGGCATTCTTGAAAGAAGATAAAGAAGAAAAGAATATTATCTCTGACATAGCAGTGGTGCGAGAATTCCCAGAGGTATTCCCAGAAGAATTGCCAGGATTACCTCCAGAAAGGGAAGTAGAATTTGCGATCGACTTAGCACCAGGAACAGAACCTGTCTCAAAAGCACCTTATAGAATGGCCCCTGCAGAGTTGAAAGAATTGAAAGAACAACTGCAAGAGCTCATGGACAAGGGATTTATACGACCAAGCGTGTCTCCGTGGGGAGCACCAGTGTTGTTCGTGAAAAAGAAGGATGGGTCGATGCGATTGTGCATCGACTACCGCCAATTGAATAAAGTCACGGTAAAGAATCGATATCCGTTGCCAAGAATAGATGACTTATTCGACCAATTGCAGGGTGCAAAACATTTTTCCAAGATCGACCTAAGATCGGGTTACCATCAGTTAAGAGTCAGGGCCGAGGACATTCAGAAAATGGCTTTTAGAACACGGTATGGACACTATGAATTTTTAGTGATGCCATTTAATGACAAATGCACAGCCGTTATGGATTTGATGAACCGAGTGTTTAAACCACACTTAGACTCTTGGGTTGTAGTATTTGTTGATGACATCCTAATCTACTCAAAATCAAAAGCGGAGCATGAAGAACACTTACGTGTCGCTTTACGAACTTTACGTGAACACCAACGTTTGGCTAGAAGAAGTCGACTTTTTGGGACATGTCGCTCCAAGCATGGTGTCACTTGTAGATCCCGCTTAAGATCGAGGCAAGAGTGAGTCGAACAACCAAAAACCGTGACAGACATCCGAAGTTTCCTAGGACTGGCAGGATATTATCGACGTTTCGTTGAGGGGTTTTCAAAAATATCAGGACCTCTCACAAGGCTTACAAGAAAGGACTCAAGATTTGAGTGGAGTGAGGCGTGTGAAAAGAGTTTTCAAGAACTCAAGAGAAGACTCACCTCAGCTCCAGTGTTAGCCATTCCATCAGGCAGTGGAGGATTCGCAGTTTATAGCGATGCTTCGTATAACGGGTTAGGTTGTGTACTAAATCAATATAAAAAGGTAATAGCTTACGGCTCCAGACAGTTGAAAGAGCACGAAAGGAACTACCCAACACACGATCCGAACTAGCGGGTCATATTCGCATTAAAGATATGGCGACATTACCTATACGGAGAAACATTTGAAATTTTCACTGACCATAAAAGCCTCAGATACCTGTTTACACAGAAGGAACTGAATATGAGGCAACGTAGGTGGATGGAATTCCTCAAAGATTACGACTGTTCTATACAGTACCATCCAGGCAAAGCTAACGTAGTGGCCGACGCCTTGAGTCGGAAGAGTTCATGCTAGTCAAATTTCGGTATACATCGATGGAAATTGTTGGAGGATTTAGCGTTATGTGGTGCGGACATCCAACCAAAAGCCACGGAGCCTTCTTAGCCAACATATCGCGGTGAAGGTGATATTTGAACACATACGAGAACTACATGATGAAAGACCCGACTCTAACACGGATACATCAAAATGTAATAGAAGGTACTACCTCGAGTTTTCAATCAAGGAAGGCGGTTCCTTAACATTCAAAGGGCTTTGCATCGGACAACGCCGAATTACTGACGATTCTTGATGAATCCACAGTCAAGCTATCACGATCCACGGGAAGCACGAAGATGTATCAGGATCTGAAAAAGAATTATTGGTGGAGAGGTTTGAAACAAGATGTGGCAGAGTATGTGTCACGATGTTTGACGTGTCAACAAGTGAAAATCGATCATAGACACCCCGCCTATTACGTTCTTACCCATACCGGAATGGAAATGGGAATCTATCTCAATGGATTTCGTAGTCGGGTTACCACGAACTGCAAGGAGGCATAACGCCATTTGGGTAGTGGTTGATCGATTAACTAAATCGGCACATTTCTTGCCGTACAACACAATGTACACAGCGGGAAGATTAGCGGAACTTTACATGAAAGAGATCGCTACATGGGATTCCAATTAGCATTGTTTCAGACCGAGACCCATTATACACCTCAAAGTTTTGGAGGAAATTCCAAGAAGGAATGGGAACTAAGTTGGATTTCAGTACGGCGTTTCACCCACAAACAGACGGACAGACTGAGAGGGTCAACCAAGTCATTGAAGACATGCTTAGGGCATGTATGTTAGAATTGCAAGGATCATGGGATCAACATCTACCATTGATTGAGTTTGCTTATAATAATAGTTTTCAGACGAGCATTGGGATGGCACCGTATGAAGCCTTGTACGGAAGACGATGTAAGTCACCAATCAATTGGGAGGAAACTGGGGAGAAATTCGTTTTGGGACCCGAGCTACTTGAAGATAACGCTACCATTGTCCGCATGATCAGGGAAAGACTAAAAGCGGCTCAGAGCAGACAGAAAAGTTATGCTGACATCAAGCGGACTAGTGTAGACTTTAAGGTGGGTGAACATGTGTTCGTGAAAGTATCACCGATGAAGGGAGTGATGAGATTTGGGAAGAGAGGGAAACTAAGTCCCCGCTATCTTGGACCGTTTGAAGTTTTGGGTCGAGTGGGAGAAGTAGCCTACCGCATTGGTTTGCCACCATTGTTTGATCAGGTACACAACGTGTTCCACGTGTCTATGCTTAGAAAATATCTCAATGACCCTGATCACGTGCTGAGCGGCAAATCATTCGAAATGCATGAAGATATGACCATGATTGAAGAACCCGTAGAAATTTTAGATCAAAAGGAACAGGTGTTGCGAACAAAAGTAATTCCCTTAGTGCTTGTTCGATGGAAGAACCATCCGGCCGAAGAGGCAACATGGGAACGTGAGGCGGATGTTAAAGAACAATATCCTAAATTGTTCGAACTTGAAAACTGAAGGTTTCATTCGTTTGAGAATATGTAATTTCGGGTACTATGAAGACTAAGTATGTTTTCTTTTGATATGTTGATTTCAAACAATGTTTGAGAAAATTTTTTCGTTGAACTCTAAATTGATGAAACTAGTGATAAATTGAAATTAAATGAGCAAAAAGGTCCCAGAGAAACGTTTCTGGTCTCGCTCGAGCGACCACTTACGACCGCTCGAGCGAGCCCACATAAAATCATACTTCCTCTCGCTCGAGCGATAACAAATCCTCGCTCGAGCGAGGTATGTAGACCGCTCGAGCGATGATTTATAACCGCTCGAGCGAGGTAACGGTATATAATAATAATGAGTTCTGTGCTCACTCGAGCGAGGACTAATGACCGCTCGAGCGAGGCGAAACTATAAATATGGAAGAGGCCATGGCGCCTGTTCATCTTCAAGCGAAAGGGAGAAGAGACGAGAGAGGGGGTTAGGGCAAGCGATTTTCAATCCTTTCGGTCCGTTTCTAGCCGAATTTCGACCATCCGATCCATTAAAACTATTCTTCTAGGTAAAATCTAACCATCCCTAAAATTTTTCTTGTCTTTTAAATCCTTTAAATACCTAATGGCTTCAAGCCCAAACCCACAACCTAAGAAACGGATGGCGATTCGATCGCCGTCGGCGCGCAATAAAGCGCCACAAACCTCGCAACCATCATCAAACCCACCCTCTACTCCAATCACACTGGATGATTGGTGGGGAGCAAAAATTTTTGAAGCCGAATGGGAAATACATCCCTCTTGTTTCGGAGATCCGGCGTCCACCCAGTGGACATCGGACTTCATAACCAACAATCAGCTCAAGTCCTTGCTTACGCCATTCGGGGATCGATACTACCCGAGGCTAGTGAAGCTTTTCTACCAAACCTTAAACATGAGCATCGATGAGGACGCCATACTTGTTACCATCGATGGTAACGAGTTAATTTTTAGATGTGCCGACATTTCCTCCACCATGAAATGCCCCCACATCTACACTCCTAGCCCACTCATCCTACCACCTTTTTCTGGGAACGTGGATTTCCCAACGATCATCTCCGATATCACTGGCGGTAGGTCCGCCTCGGGACAATCCATCACCCGATCACAACTACCGCCGCGCATGTGGCTTTTAGACATTATCTTCAAAAAGAATTTGCACCCAACCGGCCATGACCAAGAATGCCGAGATGCGTTTTTGCGAGCACTACACACCGCATTTCACAATAGGTGGATCAATGCACCTATGGTCATTATAAAAGGCATGGCGCATGCCTACAGAAGAAATGTAAGGGGTGCTGTCCCTCCACCTATCAACCGATTACCGTATGCACGATTGATTTCCCGACTTTTGGACTCACGAAATGGGAAGGGAGGATTTAAGATCCGGGAGGACGAGTTGTTCCTCACCGACAACGTCGTCCCATACCTCGCCGATTGGGCGAAATCTTAAGAGCCTCCAAACCAGGCGTCACAGAAGAGACCGAGCGGTCTCGGATCAGCCACCCATCAAACATCGGCAGGACCGACTACTTCCTCCACCTCAGTTCCGCAGCCCATACCCACTACTGACACGGGCATGATGCGAGAGATCCTTCAGCAAGGGAGGGACATTAGGTTGCATCAGAGGTTCCAGGAGGCGCTACTTATCGACCTCATGGGCCATGCGTACCCGCAGACCTACATGCAGCGCGTTGGTGCCATGAGGGATTCTATATTTGGAGCATCTAGCTCCGGCCCGGCTACGAGGAGCGCCACAGTGGGTACCGCAGCCGTCACGGTGGACGACGACGATGAGGATGACGACGACTATGAAGAGGAAGAGGATTAGAAAATAGCAAATATTCGAACACCTGGCATGTAATATTTTGAAAACTTGAGATGGATGTTAAAATTTTGTTTGGGTAGATGATAAATATGTGTGGAATGTGTATCGATTATATTTGATTAAATTGTTTTGATTTTGTCGTATGGAAATTGTGGGCATGACCAACACTGATTGCTGCAAATGCGGCTAAATAGTTAAATTCCTGATTGTTATGCAAGTCAGATGACAAAAGTGGTACCGAGTTAAGAAAATAGTATCGATTTTCGAGGGCGAAAATCTTATAAGTTGGGGTGATTGTCACAACCCAGATTTTTGAGATCTGTGCACGGCACACTCTTTTTCTTTCTTGCACATAGGTATATGTGTTTCACAAGGAGACCAAAACACCCTAATACTTTAAGTGCGTATATGGGAAACACACTAGTATATTCCAATTCTGATAAATATAAAAGTGAAGAAGAGAGAGAGGAGTCCTTACGTAAAACTATTCTAACCTAAATAGAGAGGAGGAGATTATAGAGAAAAAGAAGAAAGGAGCCTGGGAGAACTAGGGTTTGCAGAGACTTAGGTCGGCAAGGAAGATCAGAGGTAATAACGGGAGGACGAACCAGGGAGGCCGGATAGCCTAGTTGGTATACAAATCTTAAATCGAACCTGTGCGTGATTCATCGTCAGAGGTACGTCAAAAACATGATAGATGCCTAGGAATGTCTTAAATAGTAGGAAGGATGTTGGCTGTATGTTACTTTATATAAGATTAAGGTTAAATGAAGGATGGAAGCATGATCTCGATCTGATCAGGGACAAAATCATTGTTTCTCGCTCGAGCGGTCTAAAGAGGCTCGCTCGAGCGAGATTGAACAGAGAAAAGAAAGACTCTGGGCTCGCTTCGGCGGTCCCTTAAACTAAAGGGAGGCTCGCTCGGCGAGGTCCAACAAAAATTGAAGCTCGATTTAACCGCTCGGCGATCTCGATTTGACCGCCGAGCGAGGTCAAGAGACCGCCGGCGAGGTCAATGACCGCACAGCGAGGGCTAATGACTGGAGCAGGTCTGGTGACCACTCAGATATTGGTTTTCTAATGTAAGAAACTCGGGTGTCCTACACCCCAAAGACCTTAGATCATTCTAAAGTAAAATTCTTTAAATGTAGGTTGATGCATTATAACCCTCTGAGGACAAGCGTGCTTGAGATTCGTCGAGGTAGGGAAGATTCTCGAAACATGTGCATTATTCTGTGAATTCATATGCGTAGTATAGTCTTTTTAAATAATTGTATATCCCATAAACTCTCATGATAAGTGTGTGTGTGTTACAATGAGAAAATCCGAGGTCCCTGTGACGAAAGATAATGTGGTTCAATCAAAGAAAGGTGAAATAGAAGTATGGGGCATCGAGGATGCGTAAGAAAATAAATAGAGAAACAAAAATAATGTGATAAGGCCTAATGTAATATATCTAGCACAATCACGGTGAATAACTATATGTAAAGCACATTGATATTTTTATTATTTAAGGTTGATCAGAATACCTCACAGACGTGGCGGGATACCCACGACTGACTCGGCAGGATATCCGTGACCGGTACGGCGGCCAATCCGTATAGTTATAACACATCCCAGGGATGTAGATTGAGAATAGACCCCGCCGCCTATGAGAAAGGGTTTGGGCAAGATTCGAGAATACACATAATAACTGTCTAGTTAGACGACGATGGCGGGTATTCCATCGGGGCTCGATGCTATATTGCTCGAGGATTACTTAAGTTAAGATTTAAGTGATTAGGCCAAGTTCACAAACAATTTCATAAAGAGATTAGACAGAAACTATGCTAAGAGGTGGTTGGAAATCATTGAATTATTTTTATCCTTCAAATTGTTGTACATAAATGTTTTCTTGGGAATCTATGTTGTTGAGTTACTAACATATGTGTGAGAAATAATCTATATGTTCTTTTGTTTTCCCTACGGAGCTAGGATGTAGCTCACCCCCCTAAGACTATACGTCGCAGGTCAAGGACTAGCGGCAGCAAGGACTTCGGGTGAAGTTAATCCAAGGGCATGTCCGCATTACAGAAGAGGCAGAACCTCCTCCTGAGGAATTTTTCTAGGAAACCCGCTGCATACCTGGATAGTGAGTTGAGAGAGTACTGTGTATGGCTTGGTATATCGGGCCTCTTTATTTTGAATGTTTTAAATACTGTCTCTTGGTAAACCATCTAGGAGGAATAAGTATCATTAAACTTTCGGGTTTGTTCTTATGTCCATGAATTGGCATGGGACAAGGACAGCCTTGCAAGGCCAAATATATTGTTTTTGAGATGTTGATTTAAAGTAACTACGTGTGCTTAAATCACAATTATGGCTTGTATATGTTAATGTTTTGTAAAGAACCCAGGGCACGGCCTTGAAGGTCGTGCTGATGGCACGAATTTCGGGATGCCGAAATACGGGCTGTCACATTTTTGGATCGCTCGAGCGAGGAACACTGATTTGTCCCTCGATCAGATCGAGAACAGATTTCCATCCATCCTTTAACCTTAATCTCATACAAAGCAACATTTATCCAACATTCTTCCTACTATTCAAAACATTCCTAGGCATATATCATGTTTTTAACGTACCTCCGACGATGAGTCACGCACAGGTTCGATTTATAATTCGAAACTCCACTAGACTAACTGGCCTCCCTGGTTCTTCCTCCAGTCCTTTCCTCTAATCTCCTTTGCCGACCTAAGTCTCGACGAACCCTAGTTCTCTACTAGGCTCTTTTCTTCTTTCTCTTTATATTCTCCTTCTCTCTATTTAGGTTAGAATAGAGTTACGTAAGGGCTCCTCTCTCTCCTTCACTTTTATATCTATAATTTTAGGGATATACTAGTGTGTTTCCCACGTACACACTTAATGTATTTGGGTCGCTTTGGTCTCCTTGTGAAACACATATACCTATGTGTGTATGTGCACTCATCTCAAAAATCATTGTGACAATCACCCCAACTTATAAGATTTTAGCCCTAAAATCGATATTATTCTCTTAACTGGTACCACTTACGTCATCGACTCGCATATCCAAACGATAATTTAAACATTTTGCCGCATTTTGTAAAGAACCCGTTAGTCATGCCAACAAATTTCCACACAACAAAAAACAAAACAAACAAACAAAACATTATCGGTATCTCATTCCATACATATTTATCATCTACACAACAAAACTTTGTGACATTCATGTCACGATAGTTTGAAGAAAATTTTGACCTCTATACAAAATGTTTCAAAATATTACATGTAAAGTGTTCAAAGTTTTGTTACTATCTAATCCTCATCCTCTTCATAGTCGCCGCCGAGTCCTCGCCATCCTCATCGCCATCGCCCACCGTGACGGCAGGTACCCACCGTGGCGCCCTTGAAGCCGGGCCGAGCTAGATGCTCCAAAAATAGCGCCCCTCATGGCACCTACGCTACGCATGTAAGATCGGTATGCTCGCCCATGAGGTCGATAAGCGCCTCCTAGAACCTCCGATGCAACTGATCTCCGCTGTCAAGGATCTCCCTCATCATGCCCGTCGGTGGTGGGTATGGGCTGGAACGAGGTAGAGGAGTAGTCGGTCCCTACTGCTTGATGGGTGGTGATCGGAGACCGCTTGGTCTCTTCTTGTTGACACTAGTTTGCAGGCTTTTAAGGTTTCGGCTCCAGTCTTGGGCGAGGTATGGGACGACATTATCGGTGAGGAACAATTCGTCCTCCCGGATCTTAAATCCTCCCTTCCCATTCCGTGAGTCCAAGAGTCGGGAAATCAACCGAGCATATGGTAATCGGTTGATTGGTGGAGGGACAGCACCCCTTACATTTCTTTTGTAGGCATGCGCCATGCCTTTTATGATGACCATAGGTGTGTTGATCCACCTATTGTGAAAAGCGGTGTGTAGGGCTCACAGAAACGCATCTCGGCGTTCTTGATCATGGCCGGTTGGGTGTAGATTCTTTTTAAAGATAATGTCTAAAATCCACATACGCGGCGGTAGTTGTGATCGGGTAATAGATTGTCCCGAGGCGGACATACCGCCAGTGATGTCGGAAATGATCGTTGGGAAATCTACGTTCCCAGAAAAAGGTGGTAGGATGAGTGGGCTAGGGGTGTAGATGTGGGGACATTTCATGATTGAGGAAATGTCGGCACATCTGAAAATTAGCTCATTACCATCGATGGTAACGAGTATGGTGTCCTCATCGACGTTCATGTTTAGGGTTTGGTAAAACAATTTCATTAGCCTCGGGTAATACCGATCCCCGAACGGCGTAAGCAAGGTCTTGAGATGGTTGTTGGTGAGAAAGTCTGATGTCCACTGGGTGGACGTCGGATCTCCGAAACATGAGGGGTGTATTTCCCATTCGGCTTCAAAAATTTTTGCTCCCTACCAATCATCCAGTGTGATTGGAGCAGAGGGCGGGTTTGATGATGGTTGGGAGGTTGCGCTTTCATGGCAATAATCGCCATCCGCTTTTGGTTGGGGTTTGGGCTCGAGGCCATTTAGTATAAATAAGGCTCAAAAAGAAAGAAAGACTTTAGGAAAAGGTAGATTTTACCTAGAAGAGTCGTCCTAACGGATCGGATTGCTCAAATCCGGTTGAAAACGGAAGGAAAATGTCTGAAATTGTTTGCCCTAACCCTTCCCCCGCTCGTCTCTTCTTTCTTTCGCTTGAAGATGAACAGACGCTCTGGCCTCTGCCATATTTATAGTTCCGCCGCCGGCGGTCATTAGTTCTCGCCGAGCGAGAATGTAAATCAGATTGTCATATACTGTAACCTCGCTCGAGCGGTTATAATGCATCGCTCGAGCGGTCAAAATACCTCGCTCGAGCGAGGATTTGTTTTCGCTCGAGCGAGAGGAAGTATGGTTTTATGCAGTTCGCTCGAGCGGTCATTAGTGGTCGCTCGAGCGAGACCAGAAACATTTCTCTGGTACCATTTTGCTCGTTTTTGGTTTCAATTCTCATCCTAGTTTCATTAAATAAGAGTTCAACGAAAAGTGGTTCAATCATTGTTTGGTGTCAATATATCTTTAAAAGAAATTTATATATATATAGCCTTCATAGTACCCGCAATCACATATTCTCAAAAGAATAAAACCATTCAGTTGGTAATTTCGAACAATTTGGGATATTGTTCTCTAACATCCGCCTCATGTTCCCATGTTGCCTCTTCGGCCGGATGGTTCTTCCATCGGACAAGCACTAAGGGAATTACTTTTGTTCGCAACACCTGTTCTTTTTGATCTAAAATTTCTACAGGCTCTTCAATCATGGTCATATCTTCATGCATTTCAAATGATTGGCCGCTCAGCACGTGATCAGGGTCATTGAGATATTTTCTAAGCATCGACACGTGGAATACATTGTGTACCTGATCAAACAATGGTGGCAAACCAATGCGATAGGCTACTTCTCCCACTCGACCCAAAACTTCAAACGGTCCAAGATAGCGGGGACTTAGTTTCCCTCTCTTCCCAAATCTCATCACTCCCTTCATCGGTGATACTTTCACGAACACATGTTCACCCACTTTAAAGTCTACACTAGTCCGCTTGATATCAGCATAACTTTTCGTCGCCCGAGCCGCCTTTAGTCTTTCCACGATCATGCGGACAATAGCGATGTTATCTTCAAGTAGCTCGGGTCCCAAAACAAATTTCTCAATTTCCTCCCAATTGATTGGCGACTTACATCATCTTCCGCATAAGGCTTCATACGGTGCCATCCCGATGCTCGTCGAAACTATTATTATAAGCTTAACTCAATCAATGGTAGATGTTGATCCCATGATCCTTGCAAATTCTAACATACATGCCCTAAGCATGTCTTCAATGACTTGGTTGACTTCCTACCGTCTGTCTGCTTGTGGGTGAAACGCAGACTTAAAATCCAACCTAGTTCCCATTCCTTCTTGGAATTTCCTCCAAAACTTTGATGTATATAATGGGTCTCAAACAATGCTACTTGAATCCCATGTAACCGGACGATCTCCTTCATGTAAAGTTTTGCTAATCTTCTCGCTGTGTACATTGTATTGTACTGCAAGAAATGTGCCGACTTAGTCAATCGATCAACTACTACCCAAATGGCGTTATGCCTCCTTGCAGTTCGCGGTAAACCGACTATGAAATCCATGGAGATAGACTCCCATTTCCATTCCGTTATGGGCAAGGGTCAGAATAGGCTGCGGGTGTCTATGATCGATTTTCACTTGTTGGCATCGCCAAACATCGTGACACCGCCACATCTTGTTTCAAACCTCTCCACCAAGAGTTCTTTTTTCGAGATCCTCGATACATCTTCGTGCTTCCCGTGGATCGCATAGCTTGACCGTGAGATTCATCGAGAATCGTCATTCGTAATTCGGCATTGTCCTAATGCAAAGTCGCCTTGAATATTAAGGAACCGTCTTCCTTGATTGAAAACTCGAGGTAGTACCTTGATTACATTTTGATGTATCCTTGTTAGAATCGGTCTTTCATCCGTAGTTCTGATGTGTTCGAATATCACCGCTTCACCGATATGTTGGCTAAGAAGGCTCTCGTGGCTTGTGGTTGTATGTCCGCGCCACACAACGCTAGATCTTCCAACAACTTCCATCGATGTATACCGAAATTAGTCTAGCCAACTGGCCAACTTTTTCGACTCAAGGCGCGACCCACTACGTTAGCTTTGCTCGATGGTATCAGATAGAATGTCAGAATCCTTGAGGAATTCCATCCACCTTCACGCCTCATATTCGGTTCATACGTAAACAGTATCCGAGGCTTTTATGGTCATGAAAATTTCAAATGTTTCTCCAGATAAATAATGTCGCCATATCTTTAATGCGAATATGATCATTGCTAGTTCCAGATCGTGTGTTGGGTAGTTCTTCGTGCTCTTTCAACTGCTCGAGCCGTAAGCTATCACCTTTTATATTGATTTAGTACACAACCCAACCTGCTATACGAAGCATCACTATAAAGCGAATCCTCCACCGCTCGATGGAATGGCTAACATGGAGCTGAGGTGAGTCTCTTCTTGAGTTCTTAAAACTCTTCTCACACGCCTCACTCCATTCAAATCTTGAGTCCTTTCTTGTAAGCCTCAAGAGGTCCCGATATTTTGAAAACCCTCTACGAACGTCGATAATAACCTCGCCAAATCCGAGGAAACTTCGATGTCATCACACGGTTTTTGGTTGTTCCCACTCATCGCCTCGATCTTGGCAGGATCTACAGTGACGCCATGCTTGGATACGACATGTCCCAAAAAGCTAACCTCTTCTAGCCAAAACTTCAAAGCTTGGTGTTCACGCAAGGTTCAGAGAACACGTAAGTGTTCTTCATGTCGATTTAGATTTTGAGTAGATTAGATGTCATCAACAAACACTACCACGCAGAGTCTAGGTGTGGTTTAAACACTCGATTCATCAAGTCCATAAACGACCGGTGCATTTGTCATCCAAAACGGCATCACTAAAAATTCATAGTGTCCATACCGTGTTCTAAAAGCCGTTTTCTGAATGTCCTCGGCCCTGACTCTTAACTGATGGTAACCAGATCTTAGATCGATCTTGGAAAAATATTTTGCACCCTACAATTGGTCGAATAAGTCATCTATTCTTGGCAACGGATATCGATTCTTCACCGTGACTTTGTTCAATTGGCGGTAGTCGATGCACAACCGCATCGACCCATCTTTCTTTTTCACGAACAACACTGGTGCTCCCCACAGAGACACGCTTGGTCGTATGAATCCCTTGTCCATGAGCTCTTGCAGTTGTTCTTTCAACTCTTTCAACTCTGCAGGGGCCATTCTATAAGGTGCTTTTGAAATGTTCCGCTCCGGTGCTAAGTCGATCGCAAATTCTACTTCTTTCTCGAGGTAATCTCGCAATTCTTCCGGGAATACATCTCGAATTCTCGCACTAATCGCTATCTCGTAGATAATATTCTTTTCTTTATCTTCTTTCAAAATGCCAAATAACCACTACACTTTCGATTAAACGCTCGCTCGATCGCAGATATGAGTGGTACCTGAGTCGACCTCTCCCCTTGAAATAGAAACGATCTCCTCGTGTTAGGACGGAAAACAACAACTTTATCCTTGCAATCCATGCTATGCAATGATGGGACAAATTAATCCATGCCAAGGATTACATCAATCCTTGCATGTCCAACCATATTAAATTTGCCTAATTCGTGGACAACGTGATCCCTAATGCTTACTACTACCGATTTGCGACTAACTCAGGTCCACTAATTCTCCTTGGGATGGACACCGATAACACAAAGTCCAAAGGTCTCCTAACAATCTTCATCTTCTTGCAAATCTAGGTATGAAGGAGTGGGTAGACCCTGGGTCTATCAGCACTCGTGCGTCATGTGCAACGTAACACCCTTTCTCATAAATCTGTAACGTACCTATAATGCATGCATATACGTACATAACATATACATAAAACAAAATTTTCACTCTTAAGTTTAATAACGGTTATATAGATATTTATCCTAATGGAATTCCATTCTTTATCCAGAGTTGTATTGCAACCGAAATTCTTTATTTTAAAGGAGATCTCACGGCGTGTAACTGCGTAGGCTCTCCCTCGAATAACAGGCTTTCGAGATTGAATAGGTTGTGGCATGGAAGTTGGGGCCGTCTTTTCTTTAACTGCCTCAGGGCAATCTCTAATCATGTGGCCTATCTTGCCACACTTGAAACAGCCTCGCATTCCCTGCCTACAATCTGTTGTTTTGTGGGACTTGCCACATTTAGCACAAGTTTCCCTTGGTGATGAAGTAGCAGCTCTCGAAAAACCTTGTGTAGTTGTAGCCCTGCTGGAAAAAGCAGGACCTTGATACCTCATCGGTCTCCCTGATGCCAGCAACGGATAATTTTGATGAGTAGGTTGTTGTATACCGTCTGAACGACGCTTCGATTTGGTGCTATAAACCTCGGTTTCTTATATACCGATTCATAACTCCCCGTCCTACTCGGATCAATGCTTTCTCTACCTTGATGTTCCCTCTGACGGTATCGGTTATTATTTTCTTCCTCAACTACCAATGCCTTACTCATTACTTCTCCATAAGTTTTCAGCTAGAAGGGCGCAACCCCTCCTCGGATGTCCGACCTTAAGCCCTGTTGGAACCTCTTCTCTTTCATCACGTTTGAGATTACGTAGTCTGGGGCGAAGCGAGCCAGTCTCATGAATTCCACTCCATACTCTCTCACGGTCATTCTTCCCTGTGCTAGTTGTAAAAATTGGGTCTCCATCTGATTTCTCACAACTTCAGGGAAATATTGTTTATTGAATTCTTCTACAAATTCGTCCCAAGTCCACGGTACATCTGGAGTTTCTTGTGCTCTCGTTCGCGAAACTGATTTCCACCACGGTCCAGCTTCTCCATCTAACATATATGCTGCCCAACGGACGCTCTCATCCTCCGTGCATGTCAGTACGCTAAACACCTTCTCCATTTCCCCCAACCAGTTTTCAGCGGCCATCGTGTCTGCCTGTCCTGAAAAGTTGGGAGGTCTCATTCTTCTGAACTCGGTGAATGCTGAAGCCACTGAAGGTGTAAGTCCTACTGGAGGGGTAGGTGTTCGTTGTGGTTCTGGTACTGTATGCGCTGCCAAGGACGCTGCTTGTTGTGCCATGGCAGTTGCCATGGTCTCCATTGTGTGCATCATTCTCTGACGCTCTTCTCTTTCTTCATTTCTTTCTCTCACCCTATCTTGTTCCCTTTGATCTCGATCCTGTCTATCTAGATCTTGCTCCTCTGCTTGATTTTGGTTTCCTCCCTGGCCACTGCTCTCAGGAATCTCCATGTTTCCCAATGGCACTCTGTTTGTAGGTGAGACGAACCCATCTCTACTGCGCAAATTCCTATCATGACCACCCCTGGGTCGGCCTCTCCCTCTAGGAAACATAACGGTCTGCATGAGAATCCATAATCTCGTTAGCAGAAGTCCCTATATTCTGACGATATGATAGTCAGAACCCTAGAAAGAAAGGCTTTGATACCAACTGTGACAGCCCCGATTTCGGCATCCCGAAATCCGTGCCATCAGCACGACCTTCAAGGCCGTGCCCTGGGTCCTTTACAACACATTGATATATAGCCAAAAGCCAAATCGAAGCTAAAGCACGTAGCTACCCTAAATCGAAATCTCAAAACAATATATTTGGTCTCGCAAGGCTGTCCTTGTCCCATGCCAATTCATGGACATAAGGACATACCCAAAAGTTAAATGATAATTATTCATCCTAGATGTTTTATCAAGAGACAGAAATTAAAGCATTCGAAATAAAGAGGCTCGATATACCAAGCCATACATAGTACTCTCTCAACTCACTCTCGTGAGTATGCGCTGGGTTTCCTAGAAGAATTCCTCAGAGGAGGTTACGACTCTTCAGGCCACGAACACCGAGGCCCTTGGATTAACTTCTCCGAAGTCTTGCCGCTTAGTCCCGGACCTCGCGACGATAGTCTAAGGGGTGAGCTACATCCTAGCTCTGTAGGGGAAAACAAAAGAACATATAGATCAACCTTCACACATATATGTCAAGAACTTAAAAGCATAGAATTTTCAAGAAGTCACTTATGGTCAATAATTTGTGTAACAGGAATAACCCAATAATTTCCGTCCACTACTTAGCATAGTTTTGTTTAATCTCCTTATTAGTTTGGTTGTGGAGTTGTCCTAATCACTTAAGTCTTAACTTAAGTAGTCCTCGAGCACTATAGCATCGAGCCCATGGAATACCCCGCCATCGTCGTCTAACTAGACAGTTGTTATATGTATTCACAGAATATCGCTGCCCCTTTCTCATAGGCGGCGGGGTCTATTCTCAATCTACATCCTTGGGATGTGCTATAAATGTACGGATTGGCCGCCGTACCGGTCACGGGTATCCTGCCGTGTCAGTCGTGGGTATCCCGCCACGTCGGTGGGGTATTCTAATCAACCTTAAATAATAAAAATATCAATATGCTTTACATATAGTTATTCACCGTGATTGTGCTAAATATATTACATTAGGCCTTATTATGTTACCTTTGTTTCTCTGTTAGTTTTCTTACGCATCCCTGGGATGCCCCATGCTTCTATTTCACCCTTCTTTGATTTAACCACTTGATTTTTCGTCCCCTGGGGACCTCAGGATTTTTCGCATTGCAACACACACACACACCCTTATCATGAGGGTTCATGGAATATATAACTATTTAAATAGACTATACTACGCATATGAGTTCACGGAATAATGCACATGTTTCAAGAATATTCCCTACCTCGACGAATCTCAAGGCACGCCTGCTCGTAGAGGGTTATAATGCATCAACCTACATTTAAAAAAAATAGTTTTAGAACGATCTAAAGTCATTGGGGTGTGTGACTCCCAAGTTTCTTACATTCGAAAACCAAGATCTGAGTGGTCACCAGACCTCGCTCGCGCGGCCATTTATACTCGCTCGAGCGGTCACTTGACCTCGCTCGAGCGGTCTCTTGACCTCGCTCGAGCGGTTAAATCGAGGTCGCTCGAGCGGTTAAATCGAGCTTTCGAATTATACTGCGGACCCTCGCTCGAGCGAGCTCCCCTTTAGTTTTAGGGACCGCTCGAGCGAGCCCAGAGTCATATTTTTCTCTGTTCATCCTCGCTCGAGCGAGCCTTTTTGGACCGCTTCTGCGGGGGACACTGATTTGTCCCTCGATCGAGATCGAACAGATTTCCATCCATCCTTTAACCTTAATCTCATACAAAGCAACATTTATCCAACATTCTTCCTACTATTCAAAACATTCCTAGGCATATATCATGTTTTTTAACGTACCTCCGACGATGAGTCACGCACAGGTTCGATTTATAATTCGAAACTCCACTAGACTAACTGGCCTCCCTGGTTCTTCCTCCAGTCCTTTCCTCTAATCTCCTTTGCCGACCTAAGTCTCGACGAACCCTAGTTCTCTACTAGGCTCTTTTCTTCTTTCTCTTTATATTCTCCTTCTCTCTATTTAGGTTAGAATAGAGTTACGTAAGGGCTCCTCTCTCTCCTTCACTTTTATATCTATAATTTTAGGGATATACTAGTGTGTTTCCCACGTACACACTTAATGTATTTGGGTCGTTTTGGTCTCCTTGTGAAACACATATACCTATGTGTGTATGCGTGCCGTGCACTCATCTCAAAAATCTGCGGTTGTGACAAATGCATAGGCACACCACACTAGATGCAGGTTAGACATAAATTTAAAGGGTTTCCAGATCCTAAAAAATCTGTCTTAACCTAAATGCCTAGGTAATAAAAGAAGACTTTTACTCATGGGTACCTATCTGGTCTCATGCAAAGAACTCCTCCAATGGGATGCGCACTCGCACCTTAAAGCGGGGCAGCATCGTCATCGTCATCCTCGTCACCCTCAGGGGCATCCTCCCTAACCACCACATCATCATCACCCTCCACCACGACATCAACACTGGTACGAACCTCAGAAGTCTTGCCAATCTCCCCCACCATCATCCGCTCCATCTCCGAAGTAGTCGTGTAAAGTCGATCACTGCTCTCGGACTCCATCTCAGAAGCAAGATCTCGAAAAATTAAGAAGAGCGAAAGAAACCGCACTCAAAACTAATGGATGGATCGCAAAATATCGTAGAAACACAGGAATCAAGGCACTAGGAAGCAAGGAAGTATGAAAATCATGAAGCGTAGGCAAAATGAAGACTTTTTGGGTTTATATAGGGCGTGGCCTAATCGCGCGCCCTTGCATAGGTGCGTAATTGAATTGCTCGCCCGTACACCCACGCGTAATCTAAATTGTGTGCGTCTCACAGGGCGCGCAACCAAACCATCGTCCATCCAAAAGCCGGTTCCGTGCAATTTGAAAGGTCACCCACAAAATGACCAGGTGACGCTCTAATTGCGAGCGCTGTTTAGGGCGTGTAATTAATTATGCGCACACATTAGGTCGCGCAATGGCCCCCCTGGACTCTTCACTCACGCGCACCTGACCGGGCGCACAATTGAATTAAGCACCATGTGAACTGCGTGTAATTGCCCAGGCATGACCAAAAAAAATATGCCCAGCTGCACCAGCCAGGGATGAATTCATACACTTAGCCACATCTAAAAGCACACCTGCAATCTAAAACTTATATACCTATGCCCATGCACTTCGAAAATTAGAAAATGCCCCCGTACACACTAAAAAAATCCAAAAGCTCATCACCATTTAAACACTAAAACACATTAGAGCCCGTCAAAACTTGACCCTTAATCAACAAAACACCCAAACACTCCGGACATAACCAAAAAATTAATCAAATTAAAATGCATTCAACTAAATTAGACCAAACTAAATTAAATAAGCCAAATCAAAATTAACCAAAATTCAAGTTCTTCTCATAAATATAATTTTTTTTATTTATTACAAACTACATTGAGGGCATCCCCTCTGAATATACAATATGAAATAAAACTTGAAAATCAGCACATTTAGGCAATGCATGCCCGAATCTGAATTTTTTGAACAATAGATGATAGAAAAGCCTGGGGAGGAAGCACATCCTGAACGAATTCTAACAATAATTTAATCTTCACTTTCTTATTCTCCCGAGATGCTACTTATGATGCAATCCTTCAAGTTGCACGATCAAGCATTGGCATCGCAAAATCTTGAGTTGACAGAAAAGAAAGAGTGACTCATAAAAAGCCACCCAAGAACTACAGGACCCACGTATGGAAGGCCAATCTTAGAAACCCCCAAGGGAGGGCCAACTACAAAACAACCTGCAGAGCCTACCAACGAGCAACTGGCGCCGATCACGTGAACTATGGCACAACTCTCTCCCTTTCTTTTCTTTCAGCAACCTTTGATTCTTCCATCTTTTCCCCCAATAGGGTGGCACTTCGGGTCAGATTAATATCATCAACCCTAGCACTACCCTGAATTCCTAATACCGCTCATTCTAAAAAAAAAAATTAAAAAAATGCAAAAAAAATATGTAATTACAAATCTCTTTGGCCATAACACCCGGGATACAAAATAAAAAGCATGAAAAGACACCAAAATATGTTAAAATTCTACAAGTCCAAAAATTATTACAAGGTCAAAATTATAAATAAAATTCAAATTAAAATAAAAACCCCGAAATACCTATTTATAGGCAAAGCCCCTCACCACAAAGTGACAAGTGCCACATTTCTAAGCACCCCCCATCTAATTAATCCAAACCATACACATGTCCCTTAAAAGAACCACAATCTCTAGCAAGCTTAGATAAGCCAATAATCACGCAACACTTACCCCTCAAGAAATACAAACCCAAAGCAAGTTTGATAAGTCAATAAGATTAAAACATCTAACATCCATCTAGAGCCCTAAGAACTAAACTTGCACACCTTTGACAAGTGTCACCTAAAACTAAACATAAGATCAAAACAATACAAAATTCATACCTTAAACAAAACAAATGCCAAAAATTCCTTAAAACTTCATAAAATGAAATTCTAACGTATTTGGACCACAAAACTAACCTTAAAATTCTCACATAAAACCTTAAACCCAAATAAAATCCAATAAAATCAAATACATGCCTGAATAAAATCCAATAAAATTAGATAACTGCCTAATAAAATTAATAAAATCAAATAAAACCCAAATAAATCAAATAAAATCAAAATAAGTTAAATAAAATCAAATAAAACTTAAATAAAACTAAATAAATCAAACGAAGTTAGATAAACGAATAAAATCCAAACAAAACACAAAATAAGATCCATAACAAATCCAAACAAGTCCAAAGAGATAAAAAAGAATCAAATAAAGTAAAATCATTGCAACCAAGTCACCCCCTGACGACCTACTACAAATTAATTCCTTCACCGCGATCAAAATTATTTCCTGAAGTCCCGTCAAGTTCTCACAAACACCCTACCCTTGTAGTCCCATCACGACCAAATCACCCCCCTGAGATGCTACCACAAATAATGTCCTTCCACGAAAAAAATTACTCCCCAGAGTCTCATCGCGTACTCATAAGTACATGAGACCACTCCCCAACATCCACTGCACGAAGTAAGCCGACAAGATAAAACAAAATAAAACAAAACCATCTCTCATGACCCCGTTGCTAAACACAAAACCTCCTCACAACACAAAGCGGAAATTAACGACGACATAATAGCCAATCACACTACTTGTCCCATCACAATCATAATCACTCTCCTTTCTCCCGTCACGTAACCCTACATGTCGACCAGAGAGAGCTGTTGACACCTCATCACACATCCCCAGAATAATATGTCCTATCGCGGTAGAACTCACATAACCAACGCTATCCCAACACCTAAGCTCATTTGCCTAAATCAGCCACGCCCTCATGTCCCGTCGTGATGCTAAAACCTCACCACATGACTTCACACACCACGCAACCAATGGAAGGCTCGACCAATGTCCCATCACGAAAAGCCAAAAATGGACCTCTTGAAAATCTCATCGCCAAGGCCATAGGACAAGTCCCGTCACGATCTCAAGATATCACCCACCAAAGAAAGACACCATCATCGTCCCATCACGACATCAAAACAGTCAAGGAGTCACCAATCCAACACCTCATCATGCACTCGTGAACATGTCCCGCCTTAATACAACTACAATCTGGTCTCGTCATATTACCTAACACCTACCAAAGATGGAAATGAACATAGCATTCAAGAAGCCATAACCACCAGGTCCCATTGCAACCCGCCACAGTGCATGACCAAAAGGGGAGGACCGCCAATGTCCCATCACTAGTTATCCCTCCCCGAAACCCCATCACGTGACTCCGCATAGCAACCAAAAGGGAAGGCTCAACCAATATCCCATCGCAAAGAGCCGAACCTCCCTCCGAATGACTTACCACGATAGTAACACATCCCATCGCGACGACTCTTGAATGCCCCATCACGCACCATTCGCCCGATTCCACCACAACAGAAACACACAACTATTGACAGAAGAGAATAGAAATTTCACCGACACCCCATCACACCCATCAACCATCAAGTCCCATCGCCAACATCTCATCAGGCGATCTGGACATCCCCTCGCGACAACCAACGCTTCTCACCACAACAATCAGCGGAGGGAGAATAAACCCTCTGATGTCCCAATTGTGTGGCCCCCGCATAACAAACAGAATGATGGGGAAGGCCAACTAAAGTCCCATCACAACACTTCCACTGGAATATGAAGCAGGAAGCGGCACATGAAGTCACCTTGACAATGCATAAACACCAACAAGAAGGCTTTGAGTTCATTCACGCAAAAGTTTAGCAACCTAAAGGCCGACAAAGCCCATTGATACGAACTATGTGGCTGGTTGTGTGATTTCTCATGCTTCCACAAAGTGCTCGAGTCCTTCTGATGACTCCACACCCCAGATATTCCGGTCTTATCACGTAACCTTACATGCCAAACA
Organism: Chloranthus sessilifolius; assembly: GCA_021018995.1. Taxonomy (NCBI): domain Eukaryota; kingdom Viridiplantae; phylum Streptophyta; class Magnoliopsida; order Chloranthales; family Chloranthaceae; genus Chloranthus; species Chloranthus sessilifolius. Next base: position 71,700,659 of record CM037592.1, on the reverse strand, counting down.
AAGGTGACTCCAATCAGAAGGAGGAGCCACCCATAGTCCCATCACAAGCAAAAGCCTCCCGCCAGCAACAGGTCAGGTAAGTAAACACTCCTTCTTATACTCGATATTTCTTGTAAAATATAGTTAGATAATACTAAGTCAAATATTTTCAAAACCCCGTCTCTCTTGACTCACGAATCACTATAGTCCTCCCATAAGAGACAATCATCATTATTCGTCAAGAAGGTTAGACAGAGCATCTGGTATGCCAAGTGTCATCTTGACAACCACATGAATGGCCGGGTTCACAAATTCCGTATCGGTGGATCTGCTCAGCGACATCTCGGAAGCCACATTTTTTACAGATTTACCACCGAATTGATCTTAAGTTAAAATCCCTAAATTTTCAAAAAATAAAAATAAAAAACAAACAAAATAAAAAAAAATATATAATCTATCAAAATTCACTTCTCTTCATTCCAATTTGCTCATTCCCCTGGAAAACTGAATACTAAGTATACTCAACTCTAAGAAATCACAAATATCCATTAGAAAGGGACACCTGATGCGCCATTTGTGTGAGCAATGATGTGCCCGGTCTGACATGACTTACGAAAGCCTTCGCCATTATATGATATTACATCTTATTATCAGTTCACTTGACCTTGTCTCTTGACATTCGTATGACGCCCCCTGGTACCTCGATTGTGTAGAACATCCCTCTGTTTGATTGCCCCTGGTGCCTAGTGACTAGGATATGCTGACTTTCCTCCCATTTGATTTCCCCTTGCAGTAAGTTGCGATATGTGGTGGGATGCCCCTTGTGCCAATGGATCAGGATATGCCAATTTCCCCCCATCTGACATTCACTCGCAGCAGGTCGCGATACGTGATAGGATGCCCCTTACATCTGCAGAAGTGGAGACACCCTTTGACCGCTACCATTGGGCTCCCGAATGCTCCATTTTAGCTTGTGCTGATAGATAAGAAAGCCAAGCATTTCATGTCAGCATCCTCAGTCCATATTTGTGATTTCTCAAGAGAAATGAGAAAGCACCTCGGAAGAGGGGTGTCTACTTCTTCGACGCATTCTTACTCCGCAAGAGGGGCATCTGTAAACACTCCAATTTTGCCCTCTTTGAGTATACAGACCTATTCAATCAACCATTGACCTTATCCATGGCTTTTAAAAGGGACTTACCTTATCTGAAAGCTTTAAAACCTTAACACGGGGACCATATACTGAAATAATAGTATATGGCTGAACACAGGCTGAAATAATAGTTCTACGGCTCAGACCCCACAACCCTTATATGGGGACTATATACTGAAACAATAGTATATAGTCAAACCACAGGATGAAACAATAGCCTTGTGATGCAGACCCGACTCAACCCCAGGAAAAGTCTCGAATTGCGCGTCCTGTCCAGCACGTGCAATTAAATTGCACGCCCCATAGTTGGTGCACATTTGGTCCCACTTGGACCAGGAATGTTCTTCCAGTGGGTCACCTTAGGAGTGAATTACGCACCCTACAGGGTGCGCATAATTAAATTGTATGCCCCACCACTAGCGAGCAATCGGTCTAACATGAACCGACCGTTAACCTTCTAAAGGCCGCCTTAAGACCCGATTGCGTGCCCTAACCAATACACGTAATCGATTACGTGCACTGTATACAGGGCACAATTAGTTCTAATTAGATTAGAACTCATACACTCGGTTGAGCCAGTTAGCAGGTCACTCATTGAGTTGGTCATCGACTCAAAGTGATTAAGGGTCTGGGATAGGGTGCATATTCGGATTAAGCGCACCAGACAGGGTGCATAATTGAATTTGATCGGCTAATTGCGCACCTCCCACAACGTGCACAATTACCTGAATATCTATAAATAGACCCCCTACCCCACACATCCAAGAGATCTAGCAATCAAGTATTCGTGTTCCTCTCTTCCGAACTTAGGGATTTCGAGATTCTCTCTTCAGCGCTCAGCTTCAGGCAATAACTTAGTTCTAGTTCTTAATTACTTTTCTAGTTCTAGGTTCTAGTACTTAAGTTCTAGCTTTTAGTTCTTAATTTCTTAGATCTTAGATTTTAATTTCAGTCTTTAATTTCCAGTCTTAGATCTTAGGTTTCAATTTAGTTTTAAAATTCTAGTTCTTAATCTCTGGCATTTAGCTTCTAAGACGAGTTCTTAGTTTTTAGTCCTTAAATTTTATTCTAGTTTTTAGTTTTAGTTTTAAACTCTAGTTCTCTTCCTAGTCTCTAGTTTTTCTAGTTCTTAATCTCTTGATATCTAGATCATCAATTTCAACTCTTACTTTAAAATTCAAATCCTTAGTTTTCTTTATCTATGGCTCTAGGTCTTAATTCCTAGAATCAGTTCTTAATTTTTAGTCTCTAAATTTCTGGTTCTTAATCTCTAGAACTAGGTCTTAGTCTCTAATTATTTTAGATCGTAGCCCCTATTTTCAAATTCTAGTTTTAATCTCTTCTAATTCATAATTTCTTAATCTTCAAACTTTTAACTTTTCAATTCAAAATCAGTTTTTCAATCTATATTACTCTTAAAATAACCCTTAACCAACCGATTTGCCCAAGGGAGCTTACGGAAGGTATCCGGGAACGGGGTCGTTCCTCCTTAGCATAGCGGGCCAAAATATTTTTTAGAATTCTAATAGAACTAGGACATTTAAGTTTTTTTAGAATTCTAATAGAACTAGGAAATTTAAGTTGATTAGACTTCTAATAAAGTAGGACATTCAAAATAATTAGATTTCTAGTAGAAGTAGGATATTTAAAATAATTACATTCCTGGTAGAATTAGGTACCTAAGTTAATTAGACTTTTAATAGAATTAAGATATTTGGATTAATTAGACTCCTAGTAGAATTAGGAGAATTAGACTTCTAATAGAATTAGGACACTTAAAATAACTAGAGTTATAATATGATTAGCACATTTAGATTAATTAGACTTCTAGAATAATTAGGATATTAGATTAATTAGATTCCCGGTAGGACTACGAAAACCCGAGTAATTAGACTTAGAGTAGGATTAGGAAAGCTATATAAATTAAACTTTCAGGTGACCTAGTGTTGCTGACATTGGCCGATTGATGATTCAGTAAAGAAGTCGAACCCACACCCCGAAAGGTGTGATCAGTGACGTGTTGCAGCATTGATAAAAATATGTAGTTGGCGATCGTAACGAACTAGATATTTTTCTCTTAGAATTTACCTTTTAGTTTTATAATTTTATATCTTTTAACTTATCATTCATCGCCTTTGCCAGAGTCCACTTGGACCGAATTGGGCCACTATTTCTGAGCACTGAGAGGAACCCAGAAAAAGCGCGTACCAATAGAGATGCGTCATCGAAATTAGATAAAAGCGTAAGTGCTTCATTTAGACTCGTCATGCGTCAGCGCTTCAGATAAGAAGCGTCATCGCTTCATTTATACTTGTCATCGCTTCTTTCTTAATGCGTCAGAGCTTCCAGCGCTTCATTTAGACTCATCATCACTTCTTTAATGATGTGTCTGCGCTTCACTAAGGTGAAATCGATTCTTAATGACAAGCATTGGCATTTTGATTACTATGAATTCGTATTCCAATAAAAAAGCGCCGTTTAGGGTGTCGTCAATTTATTATTCATCCATATATCACTTCCAATAAGGGGCATTGGCGCGTCGATAATAAAGGAAATTAAGTTATAATTTAACAACACTTCTTATGAATAAAGCCTGTGTACTATTAACAATTTATATTGTATCTTTCATGTGTAAGTCTTGTGTACATTGTATGAATCCAGTACATGCTATGTATATCAATAAATGTGAAGATACATTTATGTATAAAAAATATTTTTAAAAAAGATTCAACATCGTCACTGGCATCCCAATTTTAGCCCTAAAACGAAGGATATCTTTCTGCTCAAATGTAGGCTAGAGGCCCATGTTAAAATAATCAACGTATCTCATCACGAAAACCCCACAGTCATGACCGTTTTCTTAGCACGGCTCCTTGACACTCCGACATTCCCAAGGATATTTCTTAAAAACAGATTCGGATGCATCGTGGATATGTAACAGGGCTGGGAGGTAATGCGTCTATCAATAAAAAAAGTAAAAGAGAAGTTACACGCATTTATAAAATATATGGGGCGCTGACGCCCAGAAGTAGAAGCGTTGTCGCTTCTTATAAGAAGCGACAATGCTTTGATAAGAATGCGCTAGAACTTCTAGTGCTTCTAACAATGGTTTTTGAGCTTACCAGTGTCTTTATCTCCTTGCTAAATTTGGTTTTCGAGATTTATCTAGGCACGGGTCCAGGATAAGTATAGCTCTTTGTGATGGGAGTGCCACGACAAGCGCCTAGTGGGGTGGGTTATTGATGTGAATAGGAATAAATAATTTAAAACAATCAATCACGTTAAAGGAGAAATTTTATTTATAAAGAAACGCTGTAATGGCTTTATGTCATTTTGTGCCTAAAAAAATCAGCATAATGCATGCTCCGTCAACGTCAGGTGGCAGGTAAGCTGAATTGGTTTCACAGTCCTGCTGGAATGTTCTAAAATTCGTGATCATGCATTTGAGTGTAAGGGGAGACATCCGAAAAGCCTTCTCTTTCTTATTCTCACCAAGTTACATGTCCTCCCGCTTGTCCATGACCCTAAAGTATGCAAACATTATCTGTATGCGAAAATAGATTATATTAATATAGAATCAGGGATGCGCGCATTTTGATTAGGGATTAATACTCACTGGGTCTTCTATTTCTTGTAGGAATTCGAGGCAGTGCATCAGGTCGAAGGTAATACGTTGGGAGCCAACAGTCGAGATGACAATCCTACGTTAAAAATAGGAATAAGAGGATGCCAGTAAAATATGGAGCGTTGGCGCTTTGTAGTAAACACGCTTATACTTAGTAACAGACACACTAGCACTTTAAGATGTTGTGGCACCGGGGATTCAAGAGGGTGTGGCGCTCACTTTCACCTAAAGGCGACTACGCATTGACTACTACGCATTGGCTCTTCGATAAAGGGTCATGAGGGGATATACTTACTCATTCTCCCAGTCGAGCTTTTCCCAAATAGCCTTCATATAGGCCGAGGTTGATGCGGGGGGAGGGGGAGAGCCCCTCGCTTTCGCCTTGTTTTTGCGGGGTTGGGAGACCAACTCCCCCTTTCTTTTAGGGAGAGTTTATGAGGGAGGAATTGCTTCTAGGGCTTTACCCTGGTTCCTCTCACTTCTCTTGAAGATGACTAGGCCTTCATCTTGCACCGAACATTTCTCCTCGGTGCAAGGTTGCATAAGGGGCATCTCAGGATCAAAGTCATGAGACGCAGTAGGCCGTGGTGGAGGAGGTTGGGTTAAGGTTATGATTTGGAGTTTCGTTATGGTTGGGGCTGTGGTTGTGGTCAGGGTTTGGGGGTTGTGGTTGGGGGTATGGGTGGGGCTTGGGCGATGGTTGTGGTTTGGCCTCGGGGGAGCTGGGGCTGGTGATGGGGTTGGGGTTGGGGCTAGAGCTGGGTTTGAGAAATGCGGGCTTGTAATATGAGGATAATAATAATTAATTTTTAATGAATAATTAACATGTAGGAGCGATCGCGCTTCATATCCGTAGTGTTGATGAATCATAGTCAATGCACCTACGCTTCATAGAGGCATCATCGCTTCATACTACGATGCATTGGCGCATCATGTGAAGTCGATGGTGCTTCTTGAGAAGGAGTCGACGCTTGATATACAAAGCGCTAGCGCTTCTTCGTTATATTTTCTTAAGTTCAACATATGAAAATGCATACTTTAGAGGCATACCTTGATTAATTTTTTCATTGCCTACTTTAGAAGTTTATGATCCTTCTGGAAGAGGGCCAACTGTTGCATAATAAAACTCTGATTCTTCAAGATCTTGGCATTCTCTTCCTTTAATTTTAGGTTCTCCTGTTCCAGCTGGAGAACTTTTAGACTGAGGTCATCGAAGCCTTTGGTCCGCTCTCTTATTGACTTCTCGTAGTCTAAAATTCTTGAATTGGCAGACTGTTTCTATTTTTCATCAACCTGGGGTTAAGCGGACTTATGGGCTTTAGGAGCCTTTTAATCTTCATCGCCTTCTTCTTCTTGTTCTTCTTATTTTTGTTCTTGTTCTTCCTCTGATACCAAGTGAATAACATCAATGCCCATTTTCTTTCTTGGCAAAGTAATGAGAGGGACTGCAGGTTCAACACCCGCTTCCGTAGGTCCCTACCCTGATTGTAGTAGGGTTGCTACCACAAGCTGCCTCGTCTCAGAGATTGTGGGTTCGAGTACTTGGACGCCCTACATGATGATAGATATTCCATATTATTTTTGATTGGTAAAGAATTAAAAAAAACACAAATGTTACTAGATGAACCGGTTTGTTTGGAAGTGATTGTGCTTCAACATAGGGGCGCCGCCTTCCCTTCATTTGGAAGTGGTTGCGCTTCTACATGGAAAAGGTTGCACTTTTACATAAAAGCGCATTGAAAGTGACATCGCCTCTTTTAGAATTTACTTTGTTCTCAAAATTGGGGATATAGTACTTTGACTTAATATCATTCGCTTCCCATTTCAACAGCCTTGGGAATTGGTGGGGCCCAGGACCCCGGGTTGGGGCGCACCTGTAGTTAATCTCGTACGCCCAGATCTTTGAAAAATAAAATAAACCTTTGATGGCTATTTTAATGGGCGGTCTTCATAAGAAATAAAACAAGACATTTTGGTAGAAGACATTACCTGTAGGGTAATAGTGCAATCGTAAATATTGTAAACTTGCTTTCCTTTTGCCTTCTCAGCTAGATCCCTGTTCCTCTTCGCTTTGTTCACACACATTAGAAGGTGATTGTATGCTTGATCACCCCATGGAAATTCGTTGAAATTAGAGAGATCATCAATGATCTTGAGGTAGGGCTCATCGATGGTGTATTTTGTGTTTGAGAAGAGGACAGTGGTGAGAACGAACAATAGACAATTTTATAAAGTCATTGTCAGCATCCAGTGGGAGGCTGTTGATGACAACTAGGATGTGTCCCCATTTTATAGGGTTAATTCCCATGAAAAACATATCTCTAATGGTCTGTTCTTTGGGAAGCTTCTTGGGGGGAGGGTAACAAGAAGGGGTGGTCATTCGAAGACTAGTTATTAAGGCAAAATCAAGGGCCCAAAATCTGATATGGCCCTTTCCAAATTCCCAAATGTTGTCCTTGACCCAGAACTTGATTATCGCGTCTAGGAGGTTCTTGATGCTTATCATGTCCTTTGGAGCCAGAAAGAATGCCCCGAAGACCAACTCCTCAAGCAGCTTTTTCCTCTGCATAGATTCCCCGTCATAAATGACCCGACACTTTCCAATAGTACACTTAGTCATTGGAGACTTGAGAACCATCTTAAAAATATGTCAAACAGAAAAAAGACAAGTTTAGAGAAGAATATAGTAAGATCCGGAGCGGTGACGCCTCCATGACAAGGCGCCAATGCTCCTATACGAGGCGCTAACACCTCTATATGAGGCGCTAACGCCCCTAGACGAGGCACTAGCGCATCTTCATTGGAACGATGACGCTTCTATTTAGCATTTTATAAAGCAGAATAAAAATAGAAGGAAACTTACCTTGTTCCTAGATGTAGGGAAAGGGTTTTGCCGCTTTGATGTTTCTTACTGCGCTCTGAGAAAATGAAAATTGGGAGGACATAGGTGAAATGTAATTTGTGAATTTGTAATTCCCAATATTTCCACCTTAAATATTTTTTTCGAATCGAAGTGATGGCCATTGCAAAGCACGATGCCATGGGCCGTAATCCCATCCATGGCACTCCACTCCTAGTTTAATGCTCTGAAAATGGTAATAAATGACATCAGGCCAGGCGTCACTAAGGAAATATGGTGCTACGTGTCATATACAGGGTGCTACCTTTCATTCACGAAGTGCTAATGCTTCATAATAGTCGCGCTAACGCTTCATAATAATCGCACTAACACTTCTAAATGGAGCGATAGTGCTTCATCATAGACGCGCTATCACTCGTATACGAAGCGCAGTAAGTGACACAAAATGAAGCGTTGTGCTACATGATAGAAGCGCTAATGATGGCCATATCTTTCCCAGTGTTTCAAAAATGGTGCCAATTTTAAAAATGATTAAATTTGGGTATTACCAGTCTTTTGGAAGCGCTAATGATGACCATGTTAGGAACGGATCCCCAACGGCATCCCTGATTTGCCTTTCTGATACTGTCAGTAGTAACTATGGTTAAGGCGGGGTTAAATGAAGAATACGGGGGAATGTCACAACATCCATAGAAGAGCTACGTGTTGAGCTCCTATCGATATGCGTAGAGATATCTCTATATCCGAGTGCATATCCCCGACCCTCTCTCTCTCTATGTATATATATATATATAAATGACAAAGGGGAAAATGCGCTCGGGGGTAGAAATTTCTCTACTCTCCCCCAATGGGAAGCGGACAAGTGAAAAGTGCTTTAACCACTAACCCGGGTTACTCACACGTGATTTTCCTACTGACAGTGGTAGGTAAAGTAGGTAGCTGGTAGGAAGTGGAGACTATACCTGATAGAGAAAGGAAGCGCACACCCTAATGAAAAGGTCTTGTCATGATGTGGCAGTAAATTATATTTCAAAAAATCGTATTGGTTCCTCCTTTTTCCCTCCCTTTTCAAGTTCTTTCACACACTCGCTTCCCCTCCCTCTTCAGGTACTTTCTCTTGCACTTCTCTGCAAAGTCTCTCTCACTCTAAGCTCTTTCCCTTGCCTCTCTACACAGTCACTCTCTCATTCTGACGCTATAGAATTGCACAACTTTCTACTTTCTCATTTTTTTTTCTGGAGCTTGTACTGGATAGAAGCGCAGAAGAGATAAGTTTCTCTTTTTTCTGGAGCGCTGACTGGATAGAAGCGCAGAAGCGACAACTTTCTACTTTCTCTGTCTTTTTTTCTGGAGCTTGTACTGGATAGAAGCACAAAAGAGATAACTTTCTCTTTTTTTCTAGAGCTCGTACTGGATAGAAGTGCAAAAGAGACATCTTTATCTTTTTTTTTGGAGCACTGACTGTATAGAAGGACAAAGGCAACAACTTTCACTTTTTTTCCTAGAGCACTGACTAGACAGAAGTGTAAAAGAAATAACTTTCTCTTTTTTCTGAATCTCCTACTTGATAGAAGCATAGAAGATTGACATTTGAAGTAAGTTTGGACATTTCTGTGTATTATTTTCAGCTTTCAGCTCATAAAATAAAAAACATTCAAATATATATGGTATAGATGCGCCGTTGCTTCTGCTCCCTGGCGGCGACGCTTCGTATGTGAAGCGTTTTTCTCATCTCCTCGTAGTTGATGGATCTCTTTACTTATTTACAAGGTGGAGATCATAAAATTTGGAGGGCTTCAAAAACATATAAATTATAATCGACGTAGAAGCACACGCTGCATATGTGAAGCGATAGGAAGCGGCAACGCTTGGACATAGAAGCGGCGATTCTTCTCAATCGTAGTACTATCGCTTCCATATTAAAGCGTTGAAACTTTTTATTGGCTGCATCATTGCTTCATTGTGAATCATTTTCGTAGAATCCATAGCTGAATTGATTTTGTCTAATATAGGGTCTCTAATGAACTCAATTGGAGGATTCAATGTAGGTGCTATTGATTTAAATCTCACCCCTGAGACTGTTTCTTTAGAAGGAGTTTCACTTGGTTGTGATAGTGATATGGAAATGTTGGATAGTTGTGTAGGGTCCGAGAATGCCAGCGAGGAATGGAAGCCACGTATCGGCTTGAAATTCAAATTTGAAAATGAGGCATATAACTTCTATAATTTATATGTTAGGAAAGTTGGTTTTAGCGTTAGGAAAAGTAACACTTACAAATCTGCAAAGGGGAAGATTATAAATAGAAAATACGTATGTTTGTTCAAAGGGTTCAACCAGTCTGACAAGTATAAAATACACGCCTATATAAAGTGTTCAAGAGATAACAGATGCAGAAGTGAGGCAAGGTTGAAGATTATGATCGATGACCAAAAGTTATGATCGATGGCCTAAGAGTTCTACTGTTTTGTCTAGTTTGGGTGGCGGTAAACCCTCAACAAACTCAGAATTACCTACAGAAGGTTAGAAAGGAGAGTAAAATCCATCTGATGCGCATGAATATGATCAAATCCTTTATTAATAGGCAGAACAAAGGAGATGGTTTCTTCTTTGAAGCCGAACCAGACGAAAAATATCATATGCGTAGTATATTTTGGGCTGATCACAGGTCACGGATGGCGTATGAACATTTCGGTGATATGGTCGTATTCGATACCACTTACAAAACAAACAAGTTGCTGCTAATTTTCATCCCATTAACGAGGGTCAACCATCATTGGTAGACGACGCTTTTTGGGTATGCATTACTTGCAGATGAGACGGAGGAGGCATTCATTTGGTTGTTTAACATGTAGCTGAAGTGCATGGGTCATAAGAAACCTAATGCAATCCTCACCGATCAATACAAGTATCACTGATCAATACAATGAGATGAGCAAGCCCTTCTCTGAAGTTCTTCCAGGGATCACGCATCTCCATTGCATGTGGCACATAGGGAGGAATGAATTGAACCATCTCTCTCAGCTAAAGGTAAAGTTTGAGAATTTTGAGAGAAAGTATATTCAGTGCAAGTTCAGTTAAACGGTTGATGATTTCAGAAGGTGATGGGCAGAACTCATCGAAGAGTTCCAATTGCAAGACAACCTTGGTTGAAATAAAAGTACACTCTTAGAAAGAAATGGATTCTATGCGACTTGAGCGATACCTTTTAGGCTGGCATGACCACTACGTAACATGGAGAAAGTATAAATTCTTTCTTTGATACCTATGTAATGCCCAGACGAGTTTGATAGAATTTGTTAAGCAATACGATCTTGTCGTCCAATCTTGTCGCAATAAAGAAAATAGTTAGGATCTCGTGTCAATGTCTACGACACCAGAGCTCTTGTTTGGAAATTCAATCGAGAAGCATGCCGCTACTGTGTATACGAGAACCATGTTCGATAGATTCCACTCCGAGTTTCAAAAGTTTGCCTCTTTTAAGGCCCAAAAGGTGGTCGAACAGGAAGTCGGGCCGATTATTATATACCAAGTGCGTAGAAGTTTTGGGGATGGCACGGAGGATAAAGGTCAAACATTAAAAGTTCATTTCAAATGTGGTGATGCCATGACCAATTGTGATTGCAAGTACTTCAAGATAGAGGGTTTGTTGTGTTCTCACATCTTCCATGTTTTCTTGAAGGGAAAAATCAAATTCCATCTAAGTACATTCTATCCCAATGGACGAAAGATGCTAGATACAGTACTATATCTTTGGGGTGAGAATGAGGATTCCAATTCTATATCTATCATAAAAATATGGAAGGTGAGAGAAGCCAGACTGAAGTTAATTCAGTTGGGGATAGAATTGAATCACTTGGTGGATTACACATTGGAAGGGATGGCCAAACTATTAGAAGGCGTACAAGCCATTAGAACAGAAGAGGATAATGAAAGACGCACTAGCCTCACGTACTCTCCGGGCAGCTCCTCCCAGGCAAGCAAAGGAATTTCATTGCAATAGCATGCCAATATTATAGTTTGTGATCCAATACATTATGCCACCGAAGGTAGGCCAAGCAACAATGATAGAATGAAGTTTGGAATAGAGGTTAGTTTTAAACAATCAAACAAGAAGAGACACCATGATAAGGGCTGTAGTGAGTTGGGCCATAAAATAACAACTTACCCGCTAAAGGGGGTCAAGATGATGCTTGCTAACATTGAACAGAGCCAAACAAAACAGGGATGATGGAAAGTGCGGTATCACAGATTCACAGTGAATTAATTTTATGAAAAGTGCAATCGCTTCGAGTAGGATGCGTAGACGCCTCTCAATTGAAGCGTGGTGGCTTCGCTCCCGATGCGTTGGTGCGCCACATTATATTTTACGCGTCGGCGCTTCATATCCGATGCGTTCGCGCTTCTTTATGTAGCCGTTGTGCCTATCTGATAGGAATTGTACTTAGAATCATGTGGATAGCCTATGGTCATCTTTTAACATGTTGAATTTATTAGTATTTATACATTCATTCCATCATTAAGGATTGATTTCAATGTTCCATGACCATCATTCCGAAGCGACACCACTCGCTTTATGAAGACCCGTACGCTAGGTGCTGACGCTACCCTTAGGAAGCGATGTCACTTTCCTTTTGACTGACAACACTTTCTCATGAAGCAAAGCCATTACATGTATGAGGCGAGTGCGCTTCAACCTAACACCATTGAATATCTAATTTTTTCGTGAACGCACTCCTGTGGATTGATCTTTTTATTATAAAATTCTTTATCAAGTAAAAATAATTTACTAATCATGCTAAAAGATTTCATTCATAAATCAAAAGCATTTTTTTATATCAAAATACTTTCTATACATTGTCTTTCTTTACACTGTCTTCCTATACACTGTCATTTTTTATTGTAAATGAATCTGATAAAATTAAACATGCTTCTGATGCATTGGACGATCTAGCAGTCCCTGATTCATCCCTTGATGAGGTCATCACAAGGATTCGTAGGAGTAAGGATTACATTGTCAATAAAATACCACAAAAGATATGTCGAGATTGTGTAGATGAGGAGGCTGAGGCCTAGGCAGAAGAAGGAGAAGGGAATGAAGGTACGAGTGAGGAATGGGATATGGTGGATGAGTGAATATGGTGATGGCAGTGGTTGGTTGGGGGAGGATGCCACATTTTATGTAAATGTTAGAGGCGGTGGCAGGGGGTGGGTCACGGGTCGATGAGGTGGTGGCGTACGCAGTGAGAAAGGTGGTGGTGGAGGAGGCGGATGTGGAGGTGGTAGCAGTGGAGGTAGAGGTGGAGAAAATGGAGGTAGAGGTATAGGCGGATGTGGGGAGTTTGTTATGCTGGTGGTGGTGGATGAGGAAGTTGAGTTGGAGATGGTGGTGGTGGTTGTGGCTTGGGTGGAAGAGGAAGAAGTGTAGGCAGAAGAAGAAGAATCAGCTACGGAACTAGGAGAAGAAGCACTGGCTCTGAAATCGGGAGAAGAAGGGGCTCTGGGTCACCCACCACCGGCAGCATAACGGGAAGGTTGTCACCATCCAGAATGATGATAACTTCTTCAGGGAGAGGGGAAACCACATGCTCGTTGTCGGGGGCGACAAACAGTTCGTTGTCGTCAGGGATGTCGATAATCGAACCATCGTAGGAACTGATAAAACATTGGTGCATGATACAGTGGATCCTCCTCAAAATGTTATGATGCATTTTTGGTCTGGATTGAGGAAGATGAAACGGTAATCCAAGGAGATACAAAAGATGATAAAATTTAGGCACTATGATGCCCTTTAAATAGAAATTTGTCATAATTTCATTAAATAAACTGTTGTAGTCACTATGGTGCACTGCCACCACAGAGGGATTTCATAAATCTTTACACTTCTTATTTATTGTATTAGCTGTGCGTATTCTGCGAACTTCATTAAATAGAATGTTGTAGTCATTACGATAAGAAGTGCGCCGCTGTTTGATATTACCAAAGGCGCTTATCGTTAGAAGTGGCATCGCTTCTAAATCGAAGCGTCATCACTTCTAAATAAAAGCGTCATCGCTCTTAAATAGAAGCGTCATTGCTTCTAAATAGAAGCGTCATCGCTTCATTTCATTTCTATGACGCTTCTTGACGGTAAGTGGCATTTCATTTTTTCTGAATTTCAAAGATTTGAAATTATAGAGTGTGTTGTCTTTTCGCGTAGTCTTTCCAATATTATTTATTAGTACGGCTCTTCATAAACCAATAAAAATTCCTTTTAGCTTCTAAATCAAAGCGTCATCACTCTTAAATAGAAGCGTCATTGCTTACAAATTGAAGCGTCCTCACTTTAATTACTTGCTATGACGCTTCTTGACGGTAATTGGCGTTTCGTTTTTTTGAATTTTGAGGATATGAAATTGTGGAGTGTGTTGTCTTTTTGCACAGTCTTTTCTAACATTATTTATTACTGCGGCTCTTCGGGAACCAATAAAAATGCCTTTTAGCCTCTAAATCAAAGTGTCCTCACTTCAATTACTGGCTATGATGCTACTTGATGGTAAGTGGCATTTCATTTTTTCTGAATTTTGAGGATTTGAAATTGTGGAATGTGTTGTCTTTTCGCGCAGTCTTTTCCAACATTATTTATTGATGCGGCTCTTCGCGAATCAATAAAAATGCCTTTTAGCCTCTAAATCGAAGCGCCATCGCTTTCAAACAAAAGTGTCATCGCTCTTAAATAGAAGTGTCATCACTTCTAAACAGAAATGTCATCTCTTCTAAACAGAAGTGTCATCGCTCTTAAATAGAAACATCATTGCTTCTAAATAGAAGCATCATCGCTTCAATTACTTACTATGATGCTTCTTGACGGTAAGCAGCGTCTCATTTTTTCTGAATTTCACGGATTTGAAATTGTGGAGTGTGTTGTCTATTCGCACAGTCTTCTCCAACATTATTTATTGTTGCAACTCTTCACGAACCAATAAAGACACCTTTTAGCCTTCGTCCCTTTCATTTTCCACTGCATATCCTTTCTTTTGCCTTCTATCACTGACTGTTTGAAGCGACAGTGCCTCAGCTAGCTTTAATACGCTCGTTTCAATAAGACGTGTCAGCGTTTCTAACTCGAGGCGTCATCGCTTCAAACATGATTCGTCGTTGCTTCTAACTTAAAGCGTCATCGCTTTATATTTCAAGCATCAACACTTTTTAAGTAGATTGTGGTTTACATTTCAATTGAAGTGTCATCATTTTTTAACTATGCAAGGGGTGGTAATTTCGATCTATTTACAATCCATATTTGTTGCATCGATTGTTTTAACTCTATATCTTTTGATATCACTTTGTCCTCAGTGCATATGAAGAGATTGACAAGAATAACAAGAAAATAACATGTTTCCAAATGAGCTAATGAAATATATACATTGCACAGTTAAAAAATAATGACGCTTTAATTGAAAAGCGACCACAATCTAATTAAAAAGTGCTGACACTTTTTAATTAGCTAAATAGAAATATACAGCCAAGGTAAATCATAAGAAATGCATCACCGCCTCTTAAACGTACAAGTGTAAGTTGACACTTACACCTTTTTGTGTGAAGCAACGACCGACCTTACTTCATTTACTAGCATCGTCAGAGTAATAACACGTAACACCTTTTTTATGCGATACGACACGTAGCACCTTTCTGTGCGAAGTGATGACATGCCTTACTTAATTTATTACCATCATCAGAGTATTAACATGTAACACCTTTCTGTGTGAAGCGGCTGTTCGTATCCCAATAAAAGCACCTTTTAGCCTTACGTCGATTTAATCTTTTGAGCATATCTTTTCTTGTTCCTTCCGTCCCCAAACCTATCCCCCCTTCACCATGGCGGAACAACCCAACTCCAAGATTAGCAAAGCCTTCAGATTAGTCGATCGTATCTTTGAAATGGAGAAGGCAAAGGTTATGGTGTAAGAACTCGTGCTTCTGGCATAGACGGAGGCGTGGTTTCAAAGGGTGATGCACGAGATTGAAGCGGATGTGGCAGCAATTGAAGATATTTCTGCCAAGTTTGAGGGGCAGCTCTGTGAACTATGACGCCGTCCAAGAATTGTCTACCCAAAAATGACCGCTTCTCGGGTGGCTGTGGTTATGTCTCTCTGTAGATTTTTCTTAGGTTTTTTTTTCTAGGTCTTGTACAGTGTCTTATTTTTGTAATATATGAAATACAATATCTTTCTTTCATTTGATTTCCTAGCTAATATTCATGCCGCTGTCGCTTCATGATGCAACGTATTTTGCTTATTGTTAGGAGCAACAGAGCCTCAGATAGCCATAACAGTTTTGGTAGAAGCGTCGTTGCTTCGAACTCGAAGAATCATTAGAAGCGACAGTGCCTCATCTAGCCTTAATATTCATGATGTTGGGTCGAAGCGCTGACCTTAATATTTAGGGCTCTGTCGCTTCATTGACTACGGAGCTACGTTTGTATTACTTAGGACAAAAACAAACCAGGGGATACCCCAAAATTTATCATAGTGCCGAGTGCACCGGGCATAAGAAAATAATATACACAAAGAGAAATTTTATATTAATATTGAAAGA
This sequence comes from Chloranthus sessilifolius, assembly GCA_021018995.1. NCBI lineage: Eukaryota > Viridiplantae > Streptophyta > Magnoliopsida > Chloranthales > Chloranthaceae > Chloranthus > Chloranthus sessilifolius. Next base: position 71,684,470 of record CM037592.1, on the reverse strand, counting down.
AATATTTATAGAGATTAACCAATAAACTGATTACATTAAAGAGAAACCTATGAAAAATTTAGACATAGCCACCGACAGCGACCATGGAGATACTAAAGTTTGAGATGGAGATCGGTCTCAGGGTCTTCAATTTGTTTACTTCGTCAAGAGAGAGAGATGGCTCCCTCTTGTTGGGATCGCACCCCTTGTCTTCCAAAGATCCCTAACTGGCCGGTGAAGAGCATAAAATCTAGTTAGGAAGAAATTTAGCAATGGAGGGGTTGGCGTGGAAATTTCCAACCATTGTCCTTGTAGAGGAACTCGCACTGAGGTGGGAATTTGATGGTGAGATTGTTAAGACGTGAGGGAAGGTGAGAAGTTGGAAAAAGGGTCAGTTTGGGACAAGGTCTATGCCAACGGGTGGTCTCAGTACACGATTCAATGTTTGGAATGGCTCACTGCCATTTCAACTTTTCTAATCTTTTTATTGTAGCCAGAAGTTTGGCCCTCTGCTTTTCAAGGATTCAATCAAGCCTTATACTTATCTCGTCATAGTCAGGTTCTTCCGCCATAGGGTTAGGGCTAGGAGACGGAGAAAGATGATGGGTTTGGAATGTGAAGGATTTGTGATAGGACGTGGCTTTATAGGGAAAAAGGCCAGGGATTGAAATGGCACTTCCAAATAAATATTGAGGGTCAGTGGCAGGTAGTGTATTCCACAAAGTTATCTTGAATTATGATAAGAAGCACCCCGTTGTATGATGTAATCCATGACACTTGTTTTTCAAAGTGTCAGTGCTTTACTAAGACGATTGTCGAAGCGTCATCGCTTCTAATTTGAAGCGTTATTGCTTCTAATTTGAAGCGTTATCACTTCAATTACGGGCGAGGACTCTTCTTGACTAAGCGACATTTCGTTTATTATGAATTTTGAGGACTTTGATATTGTAAACTGTATTGTCTTTTCACGCAGTCTTTTCCAATATAATTTATTGCAACGGCTATTCATGTCCCTGTAAAAATGATTCTCGAAGCATCATCACTTATAAATTGACGGTAATCGGCGATTCATTTATTACGAATTTCTAGGAGTTTGAAATCATGGATTGTGCTATCTTTTTGCACAGTCTTTTCCAACATAAATTACTACAGTGGTTGTTTGTATCCCAATAAAAATGCCTTTTTTCCTCAAATAAACAAGAGAGCTTGTGAAAACACAATCTAGGCGGTCTGATTTAAAGTTTATGATCTATAGATCCCTAGTGGATAAGATTTACATGAAATATAATCTTCACCATTTGATTAAATATAGTCAAATGCTACTCTTTGATTATGCAGTTGACAACAATAGATCATATGATAAATATTATGTTTTTCTCTAATCTTATCCACTAAGGATCTATAGATCATGAACTTTAAATCAGGCAGCCTAGATTGTGTTTTCACATGTCACATGTCCCAAATATACAAAGTCTTTCTTTAACCTTGGTGCACGGTGCAATCACTTAATACAATATCTTTCTTTCGTTTGATTTCGTGGACGGAGAACGTCGAACAACTTTTCTCAATTACATTAATACAATCTCCGCTTCATGTAAATGAGCCATCGCTTATATCTCGAAGCGTCATCGTTTCGACCTCGAAGTGATATTGCTTCGAGCATGAAGTGTTATCGCTTCAATCTCGAAGCGTTATCGCTTTGATCTCTAAGCGTCATCGTTTGGATCTCGAAGTGTCATCTTGACAAAATTGTTGCGTGGTCGATTCTATCTCAAAGCATCATTGTTTCAAATTCGTAACTTTTGGGGGAAATTAGCACCAAGAAGAAAAATTAGCACGAAAGAATGTGTTATACACAAAGAAAATTTCAATTAATATGGAAAGAAATATTTACATGGATTAACTTTTGTTTCAAGCTAGGAAAAATAAACCAAGAAGCTGATTACATAAAAGATAAACCTAGGAAAAATCTAGACTAGGACTAACACGATAAAGTTTGTGATGGAGATCTATATCGGGGTTTTCAAATTTTTGGCTTCGTCAAGAGAGATGGGTCCCTATTGCTATAAATTTCCAACCCACCATCCTCGTAGTTGGCTATAAATTTTTTACTCCGTCAAGAGAGATGACTCCCTCATTCAGCCATTGATGAAGTGATCGCAAGGATCCGTAGAAGCAAGGATTACACTGTCGACAAAATACTATAAAAGATACTCCGAGACAGTGGAGACGAGGACGCTGAGGCCGAGGCAGAGGAAGAAGGGGATGAAGGGAGGAGGGGCAAGGAAGGGGCCTTCACGATGGAGATCAGTCTCGGGGTCTTCACATTTTTGGCTCCATCAAGAGAGATGGCTCCCTCTTGTAAATTTCTAACCCACCATCCTCGTAGAGGAACTCGCATTGAGGATGCAACCTTTGATGGTGAGGTTGGTGAGATTGTGAAGAAGTGGAGGAAGGTGAGAAGTTGGAAAAAAAGGGTTGGTTTTGGACGAGGTTTATGGTAGTAGGGGTTCTCGATAGAGGATTCAACATTTGGAATGGGTCGCTGGTACTTCAACTTTTCTAATCTCTTTATTGCAGCCAGAAGTTCAACCCTTTGCTTTTCAAGGATTCGATCAAGCCTTCTACTTAGCTCGTCATGGTCTGGTTATTCCGCCATGGGATTAGGGCTAGGAGGCGGAGATAGACGATGGGTTTGGAATGAGAAGGGTTTGTGACGAGACGTGGCTTTATAGAGAAATGAGTAGGATTTTAAATGTCACTTCGAAATAAATTTAGAAGGTTGGTGGAGGAACTTCTCTCAAATATCGGGCCGCTGTTTGATGTTACCCATGACACTTGTGCATAGCAGCATCAACACTTTAGTCATGCAATTTTCGAAGTGTCATCGCTTCTAATTTGGAGCATCATCGCTTCAATCATGTGTGGTGACGCTTCTTGACCTAAGCGGGGTTTCGTTTATTAGGAATTTTGAGGACTTTGAAATTATGGGCTGTGTTGTCTTTTCACGCATTTTTTTCCAACATTATTTATTACAGTGGTTGTTCGTATTTCAGTAAATACGCTTCTTTTCGTGAAGTCTTTTCAAACATTACGGAAGCAGAAACTTTCTTATTCTAATCAAATAAAAAAGTGATTTTGTAGTAGGACCATTTATTCGTATTATCCATATCCTTTCTTTTACCCTCTTTCTCCGAAACCCCTTTCTCTAAACCCTAAACCCTAAAACATGGCGAAACAACCCAGTTGGTCTGAGATAAATGAAACCCTTGATCATCTTATCGAAAGAGAAAAGTACAAGATATACGTGCTTTTGGCCAAGAAGGAGAGGTTGATTAAAAGGCAGAAGGCCATGCTTGAAGCGATTTTGATCAAGAAGGAGAGGTAGTTTCCCCCTCGCCCTACACCCCATCCTAACTCTCCACCCTCTTCCCCATCTTCACCTACCCCTATCCTCCTGAAGACAGAAAGTAGATGCCATCTCGGTGTCAGGAGGAGTCGCACTTTTTTGCGTGATAAATTTTGAAGACGACGCACAACTTTTCTCATTTGTCTGACTAGTTTTATCCTACGTTTTCTTTTCCTCCTTGTATAGTTTAATTTTGTAATTAGTCACAGTTTATGAATCCAAACTCTTTCATTTAATTTCACCAAGAGGATAATATGTTTGTTGAAGTAAAATATAAGTTGTAAATGCATTAAGAAAATGGAGGCGCTGACGCTCCATTTGTGAGAGTGCTAGCGCCTCATTGTCAAAGCACAGACGCCCCATTGTCAAAGCGGTGACACCTCATTGTCAAGCCACTGTGAATAAATCCCGTGTATTTAAAAATTCCTGTGTAAAAAGAATCACTGTATATTTATGTCAAAAAAAAAATTGATAGAAGAGATTCCACATCGTCACTGGCATCTCAATTCTCTTCCTTGTGCATATCGATGGCATGCCCAATTTCCACCCTGAAAGTTTCGATGTCTTCCTGCTTGAAATCTAGCTGGAGTTCCCTACTTAAATAATCCACATATTTCATCACAAAAACCTCACAGTCATTATCATTTTTTTGGATCGGCGCATCGTCGACAGCTATACTGTCCCAAGGCCATTTGTAAAAAACAGAAGCTGAGTCACCGTTCATATGAAGCATGGCTGGGAGGTACTGCATCTGTCAATAAAGAAAAAGTAAAATATTAGTCACACATGCATTTAGAAAAAAGAAGAGAGCATTGACGCACTAATGTCAAAGCGCTGATGCCCCATTTTTGATGCGTTGACGCACTAATGTCAAAGCGCAGACGCCCCATTTTGGAAGCATTGATGCCCCATTTGGAAGCGTTGATGCACAATTATCAAAGTGATTACGCCCCGCATTAAACGTGGCAAGAGTGATAAGCAATTCTAGTGTTACTTTTGAGAGTATTCTAGCATAGCTTATCGGTGTCCTTATCGCCTCGCCAAATTTGGTTTTCGAAGGACGATCTGGGAGAGGGTCAAGGACATTGATTTTATGAGCTAAGGGGGTCATCACAGCAAGCGCCCAGTGTCGTGACTTCTCCATGTGAATCAGAATAAAAAAATTCACACTCAATCGCATTCAAGACGCGATTTTTATTTATGACGAAACGCTGCAACGACATTGTGTTCTATTGCACGAAAAAAGATTCGGTGTAATATGTGCTCCGTCCCACCATGTTGGGGGGCACGTGTGGATCACTCTCATTAATATACTTTTCAAAATCTCTAAAATCCATGCCCATGCAGTTGATTCCAACGACGACCATCCAGAAAGTCTTCTTCTTCTCAATGTCTTCCCACTTGTCCATGACCCTAAAGTATGCGGTTATTATCTGCATACCAAAGTGTAAATATCAATATGGAATCAGGGAAGCAACGGGGTTGAATAGCGGCTAATACTTATTGGGTCTTCTATTTCCTGTTTGGATCGCAGGCAGCGCATCAACTCAACGGTAATACACCGGGACCCAATGGTCGAGATGATAGTCCAACATTCAAATTAAAATAAAAGTTCAATCTCTAACCCTTCGAAGTAGATGTGTTAGCACTTATTTTATAAAGCGCTGACCTTAACTAAAGGCGTTGACACTACGACAATGATGCGTTGACGCTTTGAAAGGCATGTTAAAAGTTGTATGGAGGGAATATACTTACTCGTTCTCTCTATTGGGTATTTCCTAAATAGCATTCATATAGGCCTAAGGTGGTGTATCAGTGGATGGTAAACTCTTCGCTTTGGCCTTCTTTTTACACGTTTGGGAGACAAGCACTCCCTTCTTTTAGAATGAGTTTGTAAGGGAGGAATCATGAGGGCTTTAGCCTGGGTCCTCTCACTTCTCTTAAAGTGAGAGTGGGCTTCGTCCTTTGCTTCTTCTTCTTGCACTGAAGACCTCTCCTCAGTGCATGGTTGCGTAAGGGGCATCTTAGGACCTTCATCATGAGACGCAGTAGACAGTGGTGGTTGTGGTTGGGGATGGGGTTTCTCCTTTGTAGGAGGTTGGGTTTTAGACGGTGGTGGTGGTGGAGGCAAAGATTGTGGTTGGGCATGAGGGTTCTACTTTGAAGGAGGTTGGGTTTTAGACGGTGGTGGTGGTGGTGGAGACAAAGATGGCGGTTGGGGATGGGGTTTCTCCTTTATAGGAGGTTGGGTTTTGAACTGTAACACCGTAACACCCAAAATTTTTGCTAACGTTGAATCATTGACTTTTAACGATGATGCGATTTTCTTTGACCGATTTGGCCTTGGTCAAACTTCTCATGTATGTAACGTGGCCATTGACCAACTTATCTAAATTAAGTGAGTACACCCAAGTGGGAATCTGGAACCAATTTCTGACGCAAACTGACCTTCAAAACTCAAACCCTCTTGTGATGTGTGTATGTTGCACACGACTCAAACCCCGAGATCAGGCCAAGTTTAATCTCAATGACCCAAACCGATGTTGGTTTAGGCGTATATACCTAGAACATAGATAGCCTAACACTAGCACACCGACTACGTGCGTGAGCCTAACAAGGCATACACCGTATTTTTAAAATGTTATAATTAAGATGGACATTTTAGTCACCCCACTGGTCAACGCCTTAGTGTGTAACCAAGAGGTCAAGGTATTTGAACACCCCAATGACATCTGACCTTAGTTGGTCTTTCTATTTTTATTCCCTTGATTAGTCAGACTAGTACACTGAAAGTGGTGTATTGACAATTCACAATGTCAAGACCCACATATAGCACCCTGATATGGGTTGATGTAGATAACAACCCAAAAATCAGGAACCGTTAGTTAATCAAGCCCATGAATCTAGACCCATTGGTTAATTTGGCCCAAAGAATTAGACCCATTAGTTGAAGCTTATGAAAGTCCTGTACACCTGGTTGTGTGTGCCAACTCCACAGGATTAGACACCCATGGATTATAAAGCCCTCTCCCAGGCCTAAATTTCATGGGAGTCGATTTGTGAGCCTTAGAATTTAGAGGGACTCGAGTCTCTCTCCTTTCCTCTTGTGCTTCTCTTGAAGAGCCCTCCAAGCCATATGAATTCTCCAAATGAATCGTTGGATCGCTACCCCGACTTGTCATTGATCTCGGAGAATCACCGCGACCCCAATAATCACCACGATCTTTCTAATCTCGAAGCTCCTACGATCAAGAATTCAGAAGATAAAGCTCAAAAACTGCAAGACACCTCAACACCGGACACCGGAACCTCCGCATACGAAGAATCCGCAAAGGTGACTGTTTTTGCTACCTTAGTAATCTCGAATTCCCTCGAATTAGGGTTGATTTGATCGTGTCTAGGCCACATGCATAGAAATACCCAAAGATTGGAAATATGAGAGGCCTTGTTGCCGAAATCCCTTGATTCAATCATCCGAATCCTTGCATGTGCCCAAAAACTTAGGAATGATGATCACCTTCGTGAATAAAACATGATGAATGAGGTATGAATTGGACGCCTTTAGTTGAGGATTCTTAAAAGTTAAAAGGGAAACAAGCTTTGAAAATTCGAGGACTGATAAATCCCGCTCGAGCATGGTCTCACTTGAAGCTGCCCGCTTGAGCGTGCTTGAATCTCGCTCGAGTTGGCTTCCCTGTTTGAGCCTAGCCCACTATTTTGGCCGTAACTTCTTGGTCCGATGTCAGAATTAGGAGATTCTTAAGGCATTGGAAAGGGGACAACGAGCCTCATAACTTTAATGAAATTAAAAAATTCATGAATCTAATGTTTTAAAGGTAAAAAATTATGGGCAAGTAGTGATAAGTTTTACATGATCCAACATTAACGCGAACTTGCCCTTTTCGCCCTACTTTTGAGAAAACTTTAGGAACTTCGACATGCGTGACGCTTAGTAATTAACATGTGTGTATGAAAATACTTTGTAATGTAGGTTAAGGTTTGGAAATGTCCATGAGGATTTTTGCATTATTTTGCGTGACCTTGCGTGATTTTGCAACCGTGGTAGGGGAATTTCTTTAACCAATTGCATTTGTGTCTTGAATTCATAGAGTGGAATGATGAGTGTTTGATAAGCTAGGGTTTGTTTTGAAATAGACTTTGAATCTTTGAAATTGGAAATTTGGATTTTGAACTTTGATAGTTGCAATTGAACTTGATACGAACATGAATCTGAACTTTGAAATATGAACATAACTTGAATATTGAGCTTTGCATAAGAATCTGAGTTTGCATCTTGATATTGGAAATACGAATATGAGTTTTGTTTTGCCTAATTTCGAACACGAATGTTGAACTTGAATTACACTTGACACCTGAACTTTGAACGTACACTTGAATATGAACTACGAACTTTGAATTGGCTCGCACGGAAACATCGAATCTGATTTGACATAAGTGTGTGCGTGAATCGAATCGACACGATGGGATATCTGTGAATCAAACTGGCATGACGGTTAAACTGTGAATCGAACCGGCACAGCGGGATATCCGTGAATCGAACCGGCACAGCGGGATATTCTTGAATTGAATCGGCAAGACGGTCAAACCCATGAATTAAACTGGCACGGCGGGATACCCGTGAATCGAACCATCACGGCGGGATATCCATGCATTGAATATGTAAACCATATAAATGAACCGAAACATAAGTAAAATAAATTGAAGTGGACCGCTATGGGCGGAATATTTGTACGATTGTGAACTGCTATGTGTGGAATATTCGCAAAATTGTTGACCGCTATGGGCAGAAGATTCGTATGATTGTGGACCGCTATGGGCAGATTAATCATATAATTGTGGACCTCTATGGGCGGATTAAACATAAGAGTATCTAACATAATCATTGAATCTGAATCACACTTGATTTTGAACCCTTCTGAAACTTTGCCAAGGACACATGATTTCCAGGTTCGTTTTGACCTGAGAAAAAGACTGTATATTTCGTTGATGTGAAAATGACATGACTATTCTGAGATGAAAATGACTTTGAAAATAGGTCCTTGTTTTAAAATGAAATTACTTTTGAAAACTTGTATTACCTTAGAATTTTGATGCGAAACTGTTTGAAATCTTGTCAATTAATCTATGCATGATATGATGAAATGTAATTGTTCTTAAGGTTCCTCTACTAAGCTTGAACTGTAGCTCACTCCTCGACTACACGTCATAGGTGCAGGTCATGAGTGAGATTCGGAGCTTGAGGCGAACCTCTTAGACCGGTGGATTGGATTTTGTTGCAGTTGTGGATTTTGAGGTTTGGGCTTGGTACGTCCAGCCATCTTGTAGACAGGGAGAATAAATTTTGGATGTACATCTCTTGTGTAGACATATTATACACCACTGTTTTGGTGATGGTAGTCCATCATCAATGGTTTTTATTGTTAGCATGTATTTTGTATAAGGATAGAATCTTCTATTTCTACCAATTGTATCTTAAGCCTTCATTTTCCACATGTGTGTGGATGTACCAAGTATGCTTCTATATTTGGATCATGATCTGTACGACTCGATGGTCTGGTTTTCCAGAGTATCCATATTGTTAAAAAAAAAAAATGTGTCGGGAAAATTGGGCTGTCACAGTTGGTATCAAAGCTTAGGCTTTAAGTCTTCTGGGGACCCAGAGCTATGGCAATAAATTCTATGAAAACATAAGAGACCCGACTGTGAGTCGATCACAGTTAGTATCAGAGACCTAGGCTGAACGCCCATGAGGCTAGGGCTTGAGTTAGAGCTATGACTTAGAAAGAAGCAATGACATTAGGTTCAGAGCCGAGACTCTAGTCTTAGGATCGATCTGACTTAGCGTTTCCTTGGTCATGACAGGTCAATATGCCTCCACGACGAGGAAGACCAAGGACTGTAAATATTAGAGACACCATGAACGGCGAGGGATTTGCCTCGAGATCAAATGCGATCCCTATAAACAATATTAACTATGCATTTGGAGCGGGGAACAACATTGGAAATGTTCCTGGAGATGACAATAACCATCAGCTCCTGAAAACTATGGTGAACACCATGATGATACTGGTTGAGCGAGGACAGGCATCTAGATTCCAAGACTTCCAGAGGTTGAGGCCTCCGAGCTTCTATGGTGAAACTGGTTCGATGGAAGATGAACAATGGTTAAATCAGGTTGAGAAGGTCCTGTAGAGAGTCCGATGTACTGAGAAAGAAAAAAGTGAGTTGGGTCTCATTCCAACTCAAGGGTGAAGTGGACCCTTGGTGGAAATCTGTTGAGAGAACCCAAGCATCAGGGACGCCTTGGACTTGGATTGAATTCACCGAGGCTTTCTATGAGAAGTACTTCTCGACACCGGAGAGATGATAATTGGAGATTTAATTTGCCAATCTATTACAAGGGCAGATGAGCGTGCGTGAATACGAGACCGAATTCACTCGACTATCATGGTTTGCACCAGTGTTAGTAGCCACCGAATTAATGAAGACACAAAATTTTGAGAACGGACTGAAGCCAGTTATTAAGGAGAGGATATCACTATTTGAAGCAACGATATACGAGCAAGTGGTGAGATTGGCTCTCATTGTAGAGAGAGATGTTGATAGTGTGTTGAAGAGATGAGAAGAGAAAAATAGAAGCAGGAAGAGTAGGTCCCAACCTTATGAATCAGAGCAGGCCAGAAAAATCCCTAAATTCTTACTACCACCAGCCCCACAACCTACTCAGGACACCCATTCCAGACCACCTGTCTCTACACCTCCTAGGCCCTTTCGCCTATCATACCCCGCTAATGCCGAAGTGTTAATGATGCAACAAACGTCAAGCACTGCATTGCCCACATTGATTCAGTCATGCTCAAGATGCGGATTACAACGTAAGACAGAAAAGTGTCGGTGGGCAACAGGCGCGTGCTTCAAGTGCGGCCGGGTAGGTCATCGGATAAGGGATTGTACTAAAGGGAAGACACCATTGGCAATTCCTCAGGGGAACCAAGGTATAAATTCACTAGTTTCTTTCAAGTTTTCCTTTAATTTTAGATGGTGAATACTTTTTGAATGTATGATGGTATATTATTACATGGATGCCTCGACGCTAATACCTATACGCTTAACTAGGTCCTACACATAACAATTAGGTACCTTGTACTTTAATGAGAAATTTAAGTCTCTTTAAGATACCAGTCAGGTTAAGTAGGAATTTGACCCATCTGAACATTGAGTCAGTTAGACCGCCATGAGTCCCATGATGAAGTTTTAAGGACGAAAGTTCCTTAAAGGAGGGGAGAATGTAATGACCTTAACCTTTCTTGGAGGTTGAGTCACCAACTCTTGAAGAGAACGTGGCTGCTCTAGTTCGAAAACGACCAAGTGTCCATGCATTTTCGAATAAGGTCAATTTTTGAGGGTGAAAATTCTTTAAGGTGGGAAGGATGTAACACCCCAAATTTTCTCTTACCTTGAATCGTTGACTTTTGACAATAATGCGATTTGCTTTGACCGATTTGACCTTGGTCAAACTTCTCACGTATGTAACGTGGCCTTTGACCCACTTATCTCAATTGAGTGAGTACACCCAAATGCAAATCTGGAACCAATTTCGAACCCGAACTGACCTTTGAAACTTGAACCCTCTTGTGATGTGTGTATGTTGCACAAGACTCAAACCCCGAGATCAGGCCAAGTTCAATCTCAATGACCAAAACTGATGTTGGGTTAGGCGTATAGACCTACAACATAGATAGCCTAACACTAGCACACCGACTATGTGCGTGAGCCTAACAAGGCATACACCATATTTTTAAAATGTTATAATTAAGATGGACCCCACTGGTCAGTGCCTTGGTGTGTAACTAAGAGGTCTAGGTATTTGAACACCCCAATGACATCTGACCTTAGTTGGTCTTTTTATTTTTATTCCTGTGATTATTCAGGCCAGTACACTGAAAGTGGTGTATTGACAGTTCACATTATCAAGATCCACGTATAGCGACTTGATATGGGTTGATGTAGATAACAGCCCAAGAATCGGGAACCGTGAGTTAATCAAGCCCATGAATCCAGACCTGTTGGTTAATCTGCCTTGAAGAATTAGACCCTTTAGTTGAAGCTTATGATTGTCCTGTACACCGGGTTGTGTGTGCCAACTCCACACAAGATTAGACACCCATGGATTATAAAGCCCTCTCCTAAATTGCATGGGAGGCGATTTGTGAGCCTTAGAATTTAAGAGGGGGTCGAGTCTCTTTCCTTTCCTCTTGTCTTTCTCTTGAAGAGCCCTCCAAGCCATACGAATTCTCTACATGAATCATTAGATCGCTACCCCAACTAGTCATCGATCTCGGAGAATCACCGTGACCCAAACCATCACCACGATCTTTCTAATCTCGAAGCTCCTATGATTGAGAATTCGGATGGTAGAGCTCGAAAACCGTGAGACACCTCAACACCGGAACCTCCACATTCGAAGAATCCGCAAAGGTGAGTGTTTTTGCTACCTTAGTAATCTCGAATTCCCTAGAATTAGGGTCGATTTGATCGTGTCTAGGCCGCATGCATAGAAATCCACAAAGATCAGAAATGTGAGAGGCCTTGTTGTTGAAATCCCATGATTCGATCATCCAAATCCTTGTATGTGTGCGAAAACTTAGGAATGATGATCACCTTCATGAATAAAACATACATATGATGAATGAGATATGAATTGGACGTCTTTAGTTGAGGATTTTCCAAAGTAAAGAGGGAGACAAGCTTTGAAAATTCGAGGACTGATAAATCCCACTCGAGCGGGCCTGAATCCTGCTCGAGCATGGTCTCACCTGAAGCTTCCCGCTCGAGCGTGCCTGAATCCTGCTCGAGCGGGCTTCCCTATTTGAGCCTGGTCCACTATTTTGGCCGTAACTTCTTGGTCTGACCTCAGAATTAGGCGATTCTTAAGGCGTTGGAAAGAGGACAATGAGGCCCATAACTTTATTAAATTAACATATTCATAAATCTAATGTTGTAAAGGTAAAAAATTTTGGGCAAGTAGTGACAAGCTTTACATGATCTAACGTTAACGCAAACTTGTCCTTTTTGCCTAGTTTTGAGAAAACTTTAGAAACTTCGACATGCATGATGCTTAGTCATTAACATGTGTGTATACGAATACTTTGTAATGTAGGTTAAGGTTTGGAAACGGCCGTGAGGATTTTTGCACCATTTTGCGTGACCTTGTGTGATTTCACAATCGAGGTAGGGGAATTTCTTTAACCAATTGCATTTGTCTTGAATTCATAGACTGGTATGATGAGTTCTTGATAACCTAGGGTTTGTTTTGAAATGGATTTTGAATCTTTGAAATTGGAAATTTGAATTTTGAACTTTGATAGTTGCAATTGAACCTGATATGAACATGAATCTGAACTTCGAAATATGAACATAACTAGAATATTGAGCTTTGTATAAGAATCTGAGTTTACACCTTGATATTATAAATACAAATATGAGTTTTGTTTTGCCTAATTTCGAGCACAAATGTTGAACTTGAATTATACCTGACACCTAAACTTTGAATGTACACTTGAATATGAACTACGAACTTTGAATTGGCTCGCATGGAAACATCGAATCTGATTTAATATAAGTGTGTACATGAATCGAACCAGCACGGCGGGATATCCGTGAATCGAATCGGCACAACTGTCAAACTCGTGAATCGAACCGACACGGCGGGATATCCATTAATCGAATATGTAAACCATGTAAATGAATCGAAACATAAGTCAAATAAATTGAAGTGGACCGCTATGGGCGAAAGATTTGTATGATTATGGATATTCATAAAATTGTGGACCGCTATGGGCAGAAGATTCGTACGATTATAGACTGCTATGGGCAGATTAAAGATAAGAGCATCTAACATAATCATTGAATCTGAATCACACTTGATTTTGAACCCTTGTGAAAATTTACCAAGGACACGTGATTTCCAAGTTCATTTTGACCTGAGAAAAAGACTGTATATTTCGTTGATGTTAAAATGATATGACTGTTCTGAGATGAAAATGGCTTTGAAAACAGGTCCTTGTTTTAGAATGAAATTTCTTTTGAAAACTTGTATTAACTCTAAGTTTTGATGTGAAACTGTTTGAAATCTTGTCAATTAATCTATGCATGATATGATGAAATGTAATTGTTCTTGAGTTTCCTCTACTGAGCTTGGACTGCAACTCACCCCTCAACTACACGTCACAGGTGTAGGTCCTAAGTGAGATCCGGAGCTTGAGGCGAACCTTCTACCTTAGACTGGTGGATTGGATTTTGTTGTAGTTATGGATTTTTAGGTTTGGGCTTGGTACGTCCAATCATCTTGTAGACTGGGAGAATAGATTTTGGATGAACATATCTTGTGTAGACATATTGCCCACCACTGTTTTGGTGATGGTAGTCCATCACCAGTAGTTTTTATTGTTAGCATGTATTTTGTATAAGGATAGAATCTTCTATTTCCTTAAGAAGTGATTGTGTTCGTTATAGAGGCGTCATCGCTTCATTTCGTAGTGATTGCGCTCATGTTAGAGGAACTTTCGCCTCATTTAGAAGTGAATCTTGTATTTTAGAGGCGGCATTGCTTCATTTCGAAGTGATTGCGCTTCTATATTGTAGCGATAACGCTTATATTTTGATGCCATATCGCCTCGTTTCAAATTTACCTTGTGCTGGAAGTCGACGATATACGGTTTGCACATTTTGTCATTTGCTTTCCATTTCAGCAGTCTTGGGAAGCGGACGATGCTAGCAACCTTGACTAGGGCACACCTACTATTAATCTCATGCGCCCAGATTTGAGAAAAATAAAATAAATATTTGATGACTTTCATAATCATCACCGCTTCGTAGGAAATAAAACATGACATTCTGGGGGACGACATTACCTGTTAGGGAATAATGCAGCCATAAATACTGTAGACACCCAGTTTGATTGATTTCTCGGTTAAATCCCTTATCCTCTTCTCTTTGTTCACCCACATTAGAAGTTGATTGTACGCGTGATGGCCCCATAGATATACGTTGAAATTGGGGAGATCATCAACGAGGTCGAAGTGGGGGTTCCCGAGGGTGTATTTTGTGTTTGGGAAGAGGGCGGTTGTGAGGACGAACAATAGATAGAGTTTCAGAAAGTCTTCGTCAGCATCCTGCTGGAGACTGTCAATCGCTTGTTCGATGTGCGCCCTATTTACATCTTTGAGGCCCCTAAGAAACCTATATCTAATGGTTCGTTCTTCAGAAATCTCCACCTTTGGAGGGTAATCGGCAGGTCGGTTATTCCAAGACCAGTTATCAAGGCAAAATCAAGGGACCAAAATCTGATAATGCCAGACATGCCAGTTCCAAAATTTCAAATGTTGCCATGATCGCAGAACTGGATGATTGCGTCTAGGAGGGTATTGACGCTTATCACGCCCTTTGGAGCCACAAAGAATACACCAAAGACCAAATCCTTGAGGAGATTTTTCCTCCCCTTAGATGCCTCGTCATAAATGACCCAACACTTTCCATGGTGTACTTAGCCATTGGGGTCTTGAGAACTATATTTAAAATATGTGACACAGAAAAAAGAGAAATTTTGAGAAGAAGGTACTAATAATAGGAGGGGCATCGCTTTCATGTATAGGTGCAAGTGCCTCAAATGTTGGAGCACCGACACTCCAAGCGGTGAGGCACGCTCGCCCATATATGAGGCGCAAACGCTTCATCTATGGAAGGGATGGCGCTTCTATTTGCCATTTTTAAAATGGGACAAAATAAACTGATACTCACATTGTTACTAGATGTAGAAATAAGGTTTCGCCGCTTTGATGTTTCTTACTGCACTCTGAGAAGATGAAGATTGGGAGGGCGAAGGTGAAAAGTAATTTGTGAATTTGTGATTCACAAAATTCCCACCTTAAATATTTTTCTGGAACGTGAATGATGGCCATTGGACAACACGATGTCAGGCACCGTAATCCCATCCGACTCACCCTGCTCCTCATTTAATGTTATGACAATATTAATAAATGACATACGTTCAGGCGTTGCCTCGCTCAAAATGGTGCTACGTGTCCAAATTTGGGGCGCTTTGTATCATGTACGGAGCGTTAATGCTTCCTTCTCGTCGCGAAAGCGCTAACAGAAGATAGCGCCAATACTTCTTACCTGAGCGCTAGCGCTTCTCAAGGGGAGTGAAGCTTCCTCTGATAAAAGCGCCATTAATATTAAACATTTGAGCAATAAATGCTAAACATTCCGCTAATGAATGGACTCCCTAAAGGGGTGGCCGAAGGGGTCTCTCAAGCAGTCAATTCAAATGGTAATGATTACCATTGAAAACCCCGAAGTCATGTGCCGCTTTTAATTAATGATATTACATCAGACATCGCAATAGCGTGTCGTATAGGAAGCACAATCGCCTCCTTTATAGAAGCATAAGCGCTTCAAATCAAGTGGTGTTCTAGGACGTCATTTCGAATAAAATCATGACAAAATCATAATATTAGGCATAGACTCCCAGTGCCTCTCCATGCTTTGCCTTTCTGATTTTGTCAGTGTCAGTGGTAACCATGGTTAAAGCGTGGTGAAATTAGGAAAAAGAGGGACTGTCACATCAGCGACAGAGGCGCTACGTGTTGAGCTCCTATCAATATGTGTGGAGATATCTCTACGCCCGAGCGCATATCCCCGACCCTCTATATATATATCAACTTATCCATCTATAAAAATATGGTCAAAGTTGAGGAAAATCAATTCATCAAAGTTCTGGGGCCTTACCTTATCTTTGACCATTCAAACATACTGTAAAAAGTCAAATAAATAATTTTTCTTTTAAAATCACATGCCCCATGGCTGATCAACCTAAAACTAAACCCAAAGCAATAGTTGTTTTAGGTTGATCATGCCACATTGTAGACACCCCCATTTTGCCTTCTCGAAATATACAAATTTGTTCGATCAACCTTAGACCGCATAACCCTAATATGGGACCATGCACCGAAACAATTGTACATGGCTGAACACAGGCTGCAACAATAGCTTTGTGGCTCAGATCCCAACATAGGGAGACTATATACTAAAATAATAGTATATAGTCAGAATGTAGGCTGAAAAAATAGCCTTGGATTTCATACTAGAGATCAGACCCGGACAACCCCGAATTAAGCGTCTGAAACCCAGCGCGTAATTCGCGATTGCACGCTAGACCACAAACGCGCAATCAGTCCCCCTTTCACACCAAACACCCTTTCCCAGAGCATCTCGAGACTCGATCACGTGCCTGACACTAGACGCGCAATCGAATTGAGCGCCACAACACCAACGCGCAATTGGCCTACGCTCGGCCTAGCCTCATTGTCTTTGACCCCTAAGCTTCCTCGATTAAACGCTTCGAAAGTGTTGCTTAATTGGATTACGCACCCCAAAATGAACGCACAATTATTTCTAACGCTATTAGGACTAGGAACCTTGCTGAGCAAGTCAGCCGGTCAGTCACTAAGTTGGTGACCGACTCAAAGCGATTAAACGTCGAGAAACTAGCGTGCAATTCAATTAAACGTCGAAAACAGGGCGTTTAATAAGAAAAAAACCTATAAAAGATTTTTTTCTCGGAGACATGGAAGAGGATGGAAATTTTCGAGAGAGAATGGATTTTTTTTAGGATTCCGAAACCACAAAACTCCAAGGACAAACCCATAGAGCAATCTAGTCATGATTTCGAGATTCAAGCGCCGAATCTTCGAGATTTTTCTCCACAGCCCCGGTCCTGGGTAAAAAACCTTAGTTTTAGACTTAGGATATTTCTCTTAATTTTAATTATAGTTTATAATTTTCAGTCCGAGACCGTAGCACCCTTTTTAGACTGCAAATATTTTATATATCTGGTTCTAATTCTCTGAATTCAGAACCAGTCCTTAGTCCGACGGTCTAATTTATCGACCATAGGTCTTAATTCTATTCTAAAATCTTAATCTCCAATCCTATCATTAATTTATGGTTCTAATTCTCTAAATTCAGAACCAATCCTTAATCATACGGTCTGATTTTCTGATTTCGGACCCGAATTCAGTCCTAAAATTTATATTTTAATTTTAATTCTAATTCTCTATTTTAATATCTCCAAAATTCCTAAATATTACTTTTAGTTTCTATAATTCCAGTTCATAATTTAATTCATGATTATTATTCTGAAATCGACTCCGAAAAATCAAACATACTATTTTACAGTTCAAAATTTAATTTATATTCAATTTCAGTCACCCGATTTGCCCAAGGGAGCTTACGGAGGATACTCGAGAACGAGGCCAATCCTCCTTAGCATAGCGGGCCCAAAACCCTTTTTCCTTAGGATTTAAAAATTAATTTATTACTTTCTCTTATTTTTTTTTAGTATAATTAATCAGTAGATTTATTTTATTTCAGCATATTTAATTAATTAAGTGCATTAGATTTTAGGATGATTAATTAATTTCTTTAAATCAGATTTTAACTGATTAATTTCCTTGCTATAAATCAGAATGATTAATTTCATTGTTTTAATTAGAATTTTGTATAGTTAATTCATTGCTTTATTTAAATTTTAATAATATTAGTTTATTTATTTTAATTAGATTTTGATAAAAATCAGTTCATTTATTTAATTAGAATTTAGTAAAATTAATTCCTTTGTTTAAATTAGAGTTTCTGTAAAATTAGTTTTCTATTTCAATTAGAATTATGGTAGGACTATTATAATTGCTTTAGTTAGAATTTTGATACAATTAGTACACTCGATTTAATTAGAATTCCAATACAACTAGCATACTTGCTTAATTTGAATTCTAGTACAATTAGCATGCTTGATTTAATTAGAGTTTCACCAAAACTATTACATGTTCACTCTTAGTACAGTTAGGAAACCTGATTATGATTAGACTTCTGATGGAATTAGGAGACTAAAATTAATCGGACTTCTAGTAGCATTAGGGCACTAAATTAATTAGAATTCTAATAAGATTAGGAAACTAAATCAATTAGACTCCTAATAGAAATAAAATAATAGAATAAATCTACTCACTCTAACAAATTCATAACTAAACTTACAAGAGAACCAGGGAAGTCTAAATTGACCAGAACTATAACAATAATAGAAAATAAAAGGGAAATTAAACTATGTAAAATACAAGGAAAAGATACTCTTGCTGACGTTCGCAGGCGGATGATTTAGTATAGAAGTAACCCACACCCGCCCTCAAGCGTGATCATTGATGTATTGTAGCACCGATAAATATCTGTAGCTGGCGATCGCACAAACTAGGAACCTATTCCAAATGCCGCGTCGCTAGGGTCCACTTGGACAGAATTGGAGCCACTGATTCAACGGGGACAGAGAGGAACCCAGAAAAAGTGCGCACCAACAGACTGGCGATCACGATGGGACACTTTCGCAAACTCTTTTTCTAGATAGTTAGTTTTCATATTACCTTCCTTTTTTTTTCTTCCCATCGTTTCATTTAGATCCCCTTTTATATATATATGAGTCTGCGTCAAAGACTCGAGGTGTCTGGTATACGAAGAGTGAGTTTAGGAGACCCACCATTGTGGAGATGTCATGACAACCCCACGTACGAAGAAGAACCATTTCATAATTCCAGCCCACGACAACCTGTGATTAACATGACCGACGAGCAAGAAAATCCCTTCTCTACTCTACACATTAGTAATAATTATATTGGGAGAGATGGTAACATCGGACAAAACCTCACTGCTCAACAGATCGTAGAACTCATTATTCAAAGAATACAAAGAGGAGATGACGACTCTGAAGAATTGCTTCGAGGGTTGGCCGCCGCATACGAAACCATTAGGTCATGACAATTTTTAAAAGAACAAGAGCAACAAGAAAGACTGCCTCCTATTCCAATCACGGTGTCAGCCCGTGCTACACCATTGAGGCAACTTGCCCATACATTCTTTAATGATGACTCTTTAGACAAGGTTTGCTCACGGGTCGCTCTGAAAGACGGCACCATCAAAATCGAAGATCTCCCTAAAATGCTCGATGAGTACGTGGCCAAAAGAGAGTGCCCTTGTCACTCATTCGGATTCGATAAATTTTGTCGGGATGTCGAGTTTAATTTACCAAAAGGATTTAAGCCACCAAAATTTACCAAATATAATGGCACGGAAAACCCGAATCATCACTTGGCCCTCTTTTGTAATGATTGTCGACCCATACGTGATAATCAAGGACTTCTCATTCACTATTTCCAGCGCTCATTAGAAGGAGAAGTTTTAGATTGGTTTGCAGGACTTCCACTTTATAAGATAGAAACCTTTGATGAGTTAGTCGGTCAATTCCTAGACCAATACAAATACTTGATCTAAGAGACAGTCAGTCTTAGAGATCTAATGGCAGCCAAGTAAGGACCTGATGAAGAATTTATCGACTTTGTCACCAGATGGAGAAAACTCGCTGCTAGGACCGGCACCTCAATAAAAAAAAAGGATTCGGTGGACATTATCATTGATAACACTAGAAAATCTTTAAAGAGCGTACTTGTCATAAGTGATTTCCCCGACTTCACCACACTCCACTCACGGGCATCCCGACTAGCACGACACATTAAAGACGGAGACCTTGCTCTATCCATAGTCACCTCGAAAGTAGGCTCTTCCAATGAATCAAAATTAAAAAATAATAAGAAAGCCTTAGGAGCTGAACAAGTTAACACCGTTGTCAACCAAGGACAAAACTCTAATAACGGGATCTTCCAACCGTAGAACTTCAGACAATCAAAATCAACAACGGTATACCAACCAAAACCAAGGTGCTAATCAACAAAGATATGCAAACCAAAACCAAGGCCAAAATCAGAATCAAGGCCAATACCAAAACAGAAATCAATACGCTAACACCTATCAGAACCAAAACATGACACAGAATCGACCGGTCCATGCGCCAAATTATAATAACATACCCCCATCGCAGAACTTTAACCCAGCCAGAGGCTCCTACCAGCCAAGGCAAGAACACTATCCCCCTTTACCGGATACAATTCCCAACATCTTCTGTCCCCTTAACACTCATTATCTCCTCCGATTCGCATAGGAAAAACCCCCCCATGGCCAACAAATCTAGACTATAGTAAGTACTGTGCCTTTCATCGATACACGGGACACAACCTAGAAGACTGTTGGGTCCTCATGGACGTAATTTATGACATGAATGACCGAAGTCAGATTGATTGAGAAGCACTTAGAAATCCTAACCCTAATAATAGCCAACTCCAATAAAATTTAGGGATCGTTAATAACCCCAAGCCCAATCATAACCAAACGACATCGGCACAAGTCACCACTGTGGACCTCTCCGGTCGATCTCCCTTCCAACCTTCCACCTTAATCACTCGCATTCAACCCTCTACCGCTACTGCCACACCGGTGAGAGCTCCTTCACCCCCGCATCCCTCAACCCTAATCACTCGCATTACCCCGCCGAGTCCACCTTCTTATCTAAAATTCACTCAGGTACGAGTCCATTCCTTTAGGGCTAAGAGACCATTCCTCCATAGTCATCCACCGTAACCTCCAACCCCTCCAAATCCCGAACCAACGCCATTACCGCTCCCTTTGTTTGATTTTGAACCAGAATATGGAGATCACGTCCTCCAAACTACAGCCCAAATCACTGCATGGGTAGAAAGTGTTACCCAAAAAACTCCAAGCCAAGATAATGAAATATCCACCGAGCGTTCACTGAATCTAAAAGAAAGTGAGCCAGAGGAACAACTTAACCCATGCGAGATGTTGGTCTCTGCTTTTCTAGAAAAGAAAGATTACACACAACACCTCCCACCTTGGAGCAGCGACATTCAGGTACGGTTTCCAACCTCAAATTTCACCCAGTTTACAAATACATCTACTTCAAGCCGCACTGGGTTCGGTCAACAAACGACTTACCTGATTCTTAAATCAGGAACCAACTACCCACCTCTGCCTTTCTCTCAAAGTAAGGATTTTATGAATGCCAAAGGAGAGTGTGAGAGAGGTTAACTTGCCTCCCCTACCTCATATCATCCCTCCACCAATTCCTGCACCTCAACCATTCCAACCACCTGCACCTAAGGCCCATCGGCCAGGCAAAGAAACCGCGCTCAAGCCAGGGCAAGAATTTGATCTTTTGCGGCACCTCCAGAAGATCCCAGTCCAAATATCCATACTAGAATTCATCAAGAAATTCCTTGACCATCACCAATTATTGATAAGGACACTTGAAGACACGCAAGTGGATGAGGATACGACCTTAGGTGAGCTTCATCAAATCACTTCGGTCATGGCACTATGTTATTCACTAAAAAGTACCACTTTTCACCTCTTAACCTAGCCTTTGCTGGACCTTGAAGCTCACTAATAATCATTTGTTGAGTGTGTTTTGTAGTTAGTAATAAACTGTGCAGCTAAATACAAAATCCCTACTTTTTAATCGAAAGAAGATAAAGAAAACATGTAAAGATGATAGCTGAGCCAAAGCCTAATGGAACACCTTGGTAGTGCTCACCATGGTGACTCATTTGCTGGTCATTATTGATTAAAAGTCTAGCAGATAAAAGAAGTTAGCTGAGAATGGAGGAAACTGCAACAGCAACAAGTGCAAGGCATTAGAGGATCAAAAGAATCATCTCACAGAGTTGAGGAGCTCCCTCACAGAGCTAAGGATATAGTGGAAGCTCCCTCACACAGATGGGATGCGCAGTCAAGAGGAAAGCAGTAAAGACATCGCAAAAATCTCGCGTTTTAAAACCCTCAGAATTTGTGCTCGTGAAGCTCTCGCGGAGATTGAACCTTAAAGCAGCCGTGCGCAAAACATAGCGAGTCCATTTGCATCAAGAATAATTTATCACCTCGCAGAGTTATCGCGAAGCCCTGGAAGAGAGAGACGCCCAGAATTTTCCTCGCATAGCTCTCACGCACTCTAAAGTCTAACCAGTTACTACACGAGCACAATAGCCTATCTGCACGAGTATCCAACGAGAGAGAACATCTGAAGCCCTATTGTGTAAGAAATCCAGGCGTTCCAAATACTGCACGAGAAATCTAGGCATTCCAAATCTCCTCCATGATAGCATTGCAGCGTAAACCAGCTGCATAATCAACTATGAATCTATCACGCAAGTGAACAATCCTCCTAAGCTAAATGCTTCTCTACGAAAGCTCTGCCACTGTGCGAGTGAATTAATGCAGATGCCAGCCCCGTGAAGCTCGGGCTCTCCACTTCTTAACCCTAACTCAAGAACCTTTTGGGAATTTTCCAAGGCTAGGGCACACTTCTCGAGGCATGGATCTCGAGGTGAATATCTCAAGGCATTCAAGGGTTGTAACGGTGCCACGTCTGCTGAAAACAATTAGGGTTAATCTCTTTTGAGCCAAGGCTTTATGGACAGAGTATAGAAGATGTACTTAGAGCAGTATTTTCATCTTTCCTTCATCCTCTGTTGGCTGAGAGTTCTAGCAGGCTAGGGTTAGGGTTTGATCATCTCTTTTTCTTATTTTTCTTCTCTCTTAGCCTAGCATTGGCTGGCTAATCCTTTTGTAAGCAGCTAGGTTTAGTTTTATTTCAGTTTTGTAATAGGCCTTGTATACATTGGAATCTTTTGGATGAGCAGTTGTGTACAGGCTGTAGCCTTGAGACAGATCATTGTATGTTTTACTTTTATCAATGGATTGTTGTTTTAATGACAAATTGAATCTATAGATCTTGTGGTTTCCTTAGATGTCTATAGGACCCATGCTTTGGGACTAGCCCATTCATTTTCTAGTAGATCTATTGTTTACCATCTGATTTCTCTTGGTTTAATAGACCCATGGATAGTAAGCTAGATCTGTAGTCAGATCTAGAGAGCTCGTCGCCCTAGGACTCCATGGTGGTAGCAACAGTTTACATGTTATTTCTCAGATCTCTGTGGTATGGATAGACCTATCGGATACCCTATGACCATTGGAGTGGACAAAGTATAACCCTAAGGTGGTGTCCAGCCACATGTCTGAGAAGGATTCTTCTCCTCTGCACATGAGTTTCTAGAGCCTTGTGAGGAGGTTTGTGCGGGAACTGGCTCCCCTCTATTTTGCTTGACCGAAATCAGATGTTAGATCTGATTTCACTGTAGTAATTACAGCTTGAGGCTGAGTCACTGCAAGCCTTTTATAGCAATGACCAGTTGAATCTAAATCCTATTCAACCTGTTACTGGTCCTTTGTATGGGCACAGTGAGCCGTTGGCCTTAGCAAAGCACTTAAGACTTTATGGGTTGGAATACCTATGGATGTCAGCCAGATCTATGCGCAGATCTGGGGAGCTTGTAGCACTGACATTACATAGTGTCTGAAATAATATTCTTAGCCTGATCTGGTCCATTAGTTGAGGAAATGATCAGTCCACTCCTTTGGAATAGGTTAGCATTTATGATTTAATCAATGAGATTTGATAGACTCTATCGGATACTTTGTGACCATTTGAGTGGACAGAGTATAGCCTTAAGAGCACCCCAAATGGCATGGGTTAAATTAGATTCTTCTACCTTGTTGCGGTTATTGGTAGCATCTCAGCAAGGACCACTGCAGAGATAGTCTAAATCTGAGTTACATTACTGCATTAACTTTAGCTTAACCTGCTTACTTCCCATCATTTGTGTATTTTATTTTGGCACATACCATCACCATCTTCTTCTTAACCCTTTCTTTAGGATAGGGCTGCACTTTATTTCTCTTTTGTTAGGGTTAATTTATTGTAGTCGTGACACCCAACTTCCTTTCTTTAGGATTGTCAGATCTGTAGCCAGATCTGAAGGCCTACTATTATACCCCATTTTTGGTTCTAGATCAAGTTCTCTGTGAGACAAACTCTTACTCATCAAAACTTGCTACAATAGGCCCTGTATATTGCAGGTCTAGGATATTTTAGGATTGTTGTTTTCACCATATCTTTATCCTCTGTTTCACTTTGATGTTAATTTTCTTCCAACACCACATAATAAATCAGCACATCCGTGAGACACAACACGCAACCTCCAATGCTCACTTTTGCAGACGCAGACATGCCTAAAGAGTCACTCCACGTGAGTGTGGCCCCTCATATATCTTATGCTCATAATTAGAGGATTCTCCGTATCACACGCACTCGTTGACACGGGAGCAGGACTCAAAATCTGCCCTCTCACCATGTTGAAGATGCTCGAATACATGGAGTAGGATGTCAGGCCCTCTGCATTGTCACTCATAGCTTGTGATGGGTAGCGTCGCTTTGTCAAAGGAACTATCAAGCTACAGGTTCGCCTCAGACCTATAACAAAAGACGTTACCTTCCATGTCTTTGATTCTGCTAGTATGTACAACCTCATTTTAGGAAGAAAATGGCTGGAGTCAATGAAGGTTGTTGCATCCACATACCATCAATGCGTCAAATTCCCATACGAGGACTCCATCATCCATATATATGTTGATGTACCCCTCTAGGAGATGGATACTGATTACGTGGCAAGCATACCAACTACTCATGACTATGTGTTGAATACGAGTCATATTCAAAAGACTCGAATCTCCTACGAGACAACCGTTTTGGAAGTCTACTCCCCTACCCCTCCTAGTTTTCCCCCAATGCATCAACATAAATTAATGAGAAGAGAGGTTGACTCAGACCACGCCAAACTCTATGCCATTAACCCTATTGCGATAAAAGGGTGGGACCTTATGTACCAACTTGGATATGTTCCCCACACTGGGCTCGGTAAAAATAAGCAAGGTCATGTAGGGCCTGTTGTCCCAACGCAAATACGTAAACACATAGGGTTAGGTTATCAATCGAACGGCTCGCAAACCGACTTGTCCCCTACCTCACCAAAATGGTATCTATATGACCACTTCGCCTATGGGACCAGTAAGAAAGTAGATGTGCCAAAGCATAAGGAAGTGTCCTTCACCTGATCTCTAGAAGTGAAAATTGAGCGAATGACTGAAGCATTCAATGATTTAACTAATTTAAATGACGATATTGATAAACCGCTCAAAGGAGTCAAGCCATTGTTTGACACTAAGGGATTTGCAGAAGGAAGGAGAGAAGAACCTCTGAAACTTGACCAACAAGTAGAAGATTGGCAGTCCACTGACGACGAAGATTTTCACATAGTAGCCTTGCAAGATAGTGAAGATTACTTACACTCAACATGGGAGGAAGATGATAATCAACAAGAAAATACTGACTCGTGTAGTATCTGCCTAGGCCTTGGGAGATGGGAATGCCCGTGGGACTCCCCTTGCATCGCTTACCCATACCAACCCCGCTGTGGACATATTAGAGAGCTTCTCTAGTTAGATCCGACACTCTACGATAGGAGGATCGAATCACTCCAACCTCGTGACCACCAACACAAGTAATGACCTACCAGCTCAGCTACTGGCACCAGAAGCAGAAAATCCCAATGGTCATCCGGTTAACCTAGAAGGAAACTCTCGCGTCACCCTCATAGAATTTGAAGAGGAACTTGAACTAGACACGTCTATATCCCCAGATTCGCTGCAATTCTAAATATTTGGAAATCTCTAGAGGAAGAGTGGCAACCTCCCCTAAGTGATGATGAGGACTACTAGATAGACCTCCCAGCGCTCGAGTTAGTGGAGCAAGATAACCTAGGACTTCGAGCACTATCCGATCAAGAAGATGAATTTGATACTGTCTTTGACTTTAACCTAGAAGGATGGGAATATCCTTGAGAATCCCCCTGCGTTCTCCACCATCATCAACCTCGCTACCAAGCGTGTGCACTCATCCTAACATATTAAGAAGATTAAGGAAAAGAACTCGCTACCCCTGAGGATCCTTTAGGAGACCCCCCTAGGTGGGAAGAACAACATTATTATAACCCAGAGGATGATAGCTCTATTGACTACGATCTTCAGAGCTTCTTCGAAGAAGAGGCGATCAATGTGGCAGAAGAAATCCAAATGTTAGTGCCACTATCACCAGTGTCACTCATTCCAAATATCTCATCAGGTGAAGACTAAAAAAAAAAAATGCCAAATTCATAATAAGTCCGCATTTCCTAAAGAATCACCCGAACGGCTCCAACAGTCATCTCGCTTCCTCAACTAGAGGAAGCAACTCTCCCGGCGCCCCTTCAGGAGACCAACCATGTACCATATTTATTATCAAAAATAAAAAAATAGAAAAAATAGAAAACCCTAAAAATTCATAAATACAAGGAGACTTTCCTCCTAAGGTTTTTATTCCATTCCCCGCACGAGGACATAAAGCATCCCATTTATACAATAAGCCAGTGATCATACCGGATGAGATACTTCGTGACTTTGAGAGAAGAATCAATAATCTTGACCTTCACCTTACCAAAGATCTCAATCATAGATTGCATCAACGAAGGGTTAGCTTTCACAAATTCAAATCCCTAGTGTAGCAATTTTGCAGTATACGAACTTACCGAAGATAAAGAAAAAACACCAATTGCCGAGGAGGCACTGGACTGCCGATGGGTTATCAAATGTTTCGATGAGTAAACTCAAGCTGTCGCGAAACTCACGGAATAACTTAACTTTGGCACTGAAGAGAAACCCAAGAAGTCATTGATTAGTGCAACGCTCAACTCAAATGAACGCCAACAAATTGCACAAGTCCTGTAAGAACACCAGATTCCTTTGCATGGTCTTATGAGGACATGCCTAGTTTAGACCCAAGCTTAGTAGAACATCGCCTCGTTTTAGAACCCGATGCAAAGCCTGTTAAGCAGAAACTCCGCAGGATGCACTCACAAACCGCCCTTCAAATTAAAGAGGAAGTGGACAAGTTACATAAAGCCAAGTTCATCCGAGTCGTCCTCTACCCTAAGTAGGTCGCCAACATAGTACCTGTCGCTAAGAAAGACGACAGAGTGTGGGTTTGCATCGACTTCCGAAACCTCAACCAGACATGCCTAAAAGATGACTTCCCACTTCCACACATTGACACTCTAGTCGACCACACCGCTGGGCATGAGATGCTATCCTTTATGGACGATTTTTCTGGATACAATCAGATTAAATTAGCAGAGTCTGACCAAGAGAAGACTTCCTTCACCACACCATGGGGAACATATTGTTACGTCATTATGCCTTTTGGGCTCAAGAACGTAGGAGTCACGTATCAAAGCGCCATGATAGCTATCTTTCACGACATGATGCATAAGTGTGTAGAAGTCTACGTCGATGACATATTAGTGAAGTCCCAAACGCAAGTAGGATATGTTGAAGTGCTCCAACTGGTACTACAAAGGGCTAAGAAATATCAGTTAAAAATGAACCCAAAGAAATGTGTCTTCGGGGTCACTTTTGAAAAATTACTTTGTTTCATAGTTAGTAAGCGAGGGATCAAAGTTGACCCTATAAAAGTTAGAGCCATCCTCGAGATGCCGCCTCCTAGTAATATCAAAGAGTCATGAGGCCTGATAGGAAGATTGCAATTCATCAGGAGATTTATCTCCCAACATTCAGACAGATGTGATCCTTTCTATAGACTACTTAAAGGAGGAATTGAGTACAAATGGGATGATAAATGTCAGCAAGCCTTCGACAATATCAAGAAGTACCTCCTTAACCCGCCCATACTATCACCAGCTGTCCCCGAAAGACCCATGATTTTATACCTCTCAGCGAATGATAAAGCAATGGGAGTAATTCTGGGACAATATGAAGAAGATGGCAAAAGAGAGAAGGCTCTCTACTACCTCAGTAGGACGATGGTCGAATATGAACGAAAATACACTTCAATGGAGAAGACTTGCCTCACCTTGCTGTGGGCCTCTACCAAATTACGACACTACTTTGGAGCACATAAAATACTAGTGCTAGTTCGAATGGACCCTATGAAGTATGTATTTGAAAAGGCCGCAATATCAGGAAAGATCACTCGCTCGCATATGCTATTGCAAGAATTTGACATCACTTACGTCATGCAAAAATCGATTAAAGGACAAGAAATTGCCGATTGCCTTACAGAGCTCCCACTCCCTAGTGATGAACCCATACATGCAGATTTTCTCGATGAAGACCTATTCATGATTCACAACGAAGAGCCCGATAAGACCTCATGGACCCTTTATTTTGATGGCGCTCTAAATCACAAAGGAAAAGGCATCGGGATAGTCCTCCTGAGCCAGGAAAGAGTTGTCATACCTAAATCTTTTCAACTAGATTTTCCTATCACTAACAACGTCGTAGAATATGAAGCCTTTATAGCTGGACTACGAGCAACACTACAATTAGGTGTTAAACAGTTAAAAACCATCAGTGATTCCACACTAGTAATTTCACAAGTCATAGGAGAATGAAAAACTAAGGAAAGGAGACTAATGGCATACCTAGAAACCGCTTAATATTTAATAAAGAAATTTGAAAGAATCTCTTTCATGCACATCCCTAGATTAGAAAATGAGCTCGCAGGTTCCTTAGCCACGCTAGCGTGGTCATTCAAATACCTATCAAGCAAAGTATTAAGACCTTCTTTATCGAAAAGTTGACAGTACTCGCCCACGAGGTAGCATGGACCGTCAAGAGAGAATTACCTGTCCTCCCCATAGGTACAGGACCGAAAGAAGTAATCGCTCTGGAAAAGCACATCAAGACAGAAATTGAAGTCGCTATGGTCAGATTTGAAAAATCATTGACCGACGATGGACAACCATGGTATTTTGACATATGAAATTTCTTGAAACATCAACACGTCCCTCCATACGCCACGAGGATCGAACGGAAGACTATAAGGAACCAATGCGCCCGATTCTGCATACTCGACGAAATATTCTACAAAGAAGCCTTCACTAAAGGAGTACTGCTACGATGCGTCACGACTGTCGAAGGACAATACATCATTTGAGAAGCATACACCAGTACCTGTAGTGCCCACTCCGATAGACAGAGACTCGCCGATCAAGTTACACGACTAGGCTACTTCTGGCCGACAATGATCAGAGATTGCCACCTCTATGTCCAATCCTGGAAATAATGCCAAGAACACACCGCACTCGTCAAAGCTCCATCAGTTGCATTGGATACTATGACTTTGTCGATGTGGGCCTTCGATGTCATTGGACCTTTCACAGACACAGTTGGGAATACTCACAAGCATGCGTTTATACTTACAACGACTGAATACTACACCAAATGGGCAGAAGCTGAATCTTATGTCAGAATCACCGCTTCAATACTCGTAAGGTTTATTGTTCGGAATATCATCACCAGATTTGGAGTACCCAGGATGTTTGTCATTGACAATGGACCATAGTTCATCACGGAGAAGACAAAGAAGTTATGCAAGAAGTACGGCATCGATCTACGCCACTCATCACTATTCTACCCTCAAGGTAATCGACAGGCAGAAGCTACGAACAAAACACTAATTCAAATCCTAAAATGCACAGTAGAAATAAGCAATGGAGCCGACTGGCCTGAATGACTATCGGAAGCACTCTGGGCATTTAGGACCTCTATTCGTACGGCCACTGGCCAAACTCCCTACCTCATTACCTACGGGATGGAGGCAGCCCTACCATATGAGATACAAGTACCATCCTTACAGATTCAACTTGATGATGAGCTATCCTTAGACGAGAGGAGAATTGCCCTACTCACGTAGCTAGAGCAGCTCGATGAAACACGTCTAAGGGCAGCTAATCACGCTTAGGTATATCAGAGGAGTGTGGCTCAGGCCTACGATAAGAAAGTCCTCGAACGAACCTTTAATATCAGAGAATTAATCTTAAAGAAAATTATGCCTTCCAAGTATGCCCATCCAAAAGAAAAATTGAAACCTTACTGGGAAGGCCCATATGTCATAACAGCCGCATATCCTGAAAATGCCTACCAACTAGCAAACCAAGACGGGGAAGAACTCCCTATCCCTTGAAACGCCATGTACCTTAGAAAATATTATCCTTAGCTCTATAATCGTCACATCCCGTGGTTAAATACTTATACTTATCACCCTCGTAGTCATCACGACCCATTCATTGGTCGTACGCCTTTAATTCTCAGAATATCCTTAGGACTTGATTATCGCTCACCCTTTCCCACTCGGGCAATCTGATTAAAGGACTAGTGACCTATCTAACCTCTTTCAAAAGTATAAGTAACATCCGATCCTCATTTCCCTTCCCCCGCCATTGGAGGAGATGTTAGAGTAGAAAAAAATGAAGATGTTAGGTTCAATCAAAATTCATTATTCTTGCGCTAGTAGGATGCTTTAAAAAAAATACATTTACATGTTAAAAGTTGAGTGAGAGCATTACGACGAATGAACAAGTCAATATGCTCAGGGAAGCATAAGTAGGCCGTGAGGACATCTCTGATAATTTTACTTGAAGTGTATAAGCAAGCTGTGAGTGCATCCCTGATTTCCTCATACTACTAGATGTTGTCGTAAGGTGGCGGGAGGAGGATAAACTCCTGCTAACCATAGAATGTGAGATTTTTTATGGTACCAAAACATTATGAATAGCTCAATTATGGCATCCCATATCCCTCTGAGAAAAAGATTGTTACTCATTCCTTTTGCGAAGCATTAGATACGAACTATTCCCCATATCACTGAGCCTTACTCCCCTCTTCTATTTTTATTTTTGGACAATAAATCAGAAGGCTTATAGGATGCTCCTAGAAATGAAATTGAAAACTGATGAATGATGACTGATGCAATCACCTACTATACCTATCATACTTCTCCTTATTAACCATGGGATAGGATGACTACTACCCCAAGATAAACCCCTGTATACAACTGACCTAATCAAGGAGACCTCCCTTGTTCGAGGAAAGCACCGGTCAACTCTTTTCTTCAAAACTAACTCACCAAATACCCAGGACTGCTTATAGACTCAAAGTGCTCATCTCGAAACCCTGAAAAGCTCCATTGCATCTTGACGATGGGGCATTTTTTTGGGATTAGAAGAAGAATCATATCAAAAGCACCGACTTGTCCACAAAGAAGATGAGAAACAATGAAGTTACCACCCG
This sequence comes from Chloranthus sessilifolius, assembly GCA_021018995.1. Lineage (NCBI taxonomy): Eukaryota > Viridiplantae > Streptophyta > Magnoliopsida > Chloranthales > Chloranthaceae > Chloranthus > Chloranthus sessilifolius. The sequence continues at coordinate 71,653,023 of CM037592.1, read as the reverse complement.
AAAAGTGCTACCGAAGATACCATACTGCCAATCCTACCACGCTCCTACACTAGGGCATTTTTTTATTTTATTTTATTATTACTTCTATCATAGCTATTTGCTTTCCCTGTTACATTACTTTCATTTCAAAAAAAAGAAAAAAAACAAAAAAAAAGAAAAGAAAAAAAAAAGAGAAGAAAAAAAGAGAAAAAAAAGACGAAAAAGGAAGAAGTACATATTCATCTTTTACTACCAGACTTCGGTCTGAGACACTTACCCCCTTGACAATAAGCAAGGGGGAGAATAAAAACTACTGACAGCATTACTCTCACATGCGCAGATACACAAGCAACCTTCAACCATCACCGGTCCAGCTCAGGAAGCATCCAAGTCCCAATGACGGTTGACGGCGCTAAAGCAACCAAAAGGCAAAAGTGGACGCAAGAGGTAACTAAAAGGAAAAGGAGCTAATCAGGCACATCTGAATAAAAATCTCCATATATATATATATATCAAAGTTTTTTCCTTTGTACACTTGTCACCAGGGGCATCCCTCCTATATATGTACAACTCACACACACACAGCAAAAGAAAAACATACACACACACCTACTCCCTATGCTGCCGCTAGGATGGCCGAGCGCTGCTATCCACAGTATTGTTAGCCTGGAGGTCCGTAGACTAGTCCTCTAAAAATACAATCCCGGCACCCGGAGTCAGCGGAGCCTCTAAATGATGAGGCCCTACTATAGAACCCCCCTCACTCGTCTGGCTAGCAGACCGTCTCGATTGAGAGCGAGGAGGATATCCCGCAAGAATATCACGAACGACCAAATCCCTACAAGCATCATCCCTGCCATGATCATGTGACGTGTGACGAGACTGCCCAGCCTAAGAACCCGTAGCCCTTGACTCCGAGCCATCAAGCTGACTAGCCAACCTACGTACCCCTTGCTCACTCCTTGCCAGACGATACTTCAACCGATCTAGGGACACCTGCATCTTTGCACACGTTGTCTGACATGTTGCCTTTAACGCCTCGATTTGAATCCTCTGTGTGACCATCAACTCGACAAATAAGTCCTCTCGACTCTGCGTCTCCCTAACGACTCATCTCACCTTGGGAATGGTGCGCGCTCGAGCTGCCTCTAGACGCGCCTCCTCAAGCTGACAGACCTGCATAACCACACCAAGTCAACAACAGACTAATAAACATGAACAAAATAAGAAGCTTTGAAAAGGAAAGAATTATACCAGACCCAACCTCTCCTCCAGGAGTCGCCCAACCATCTCGGCCGTCACTGGATCAGCAGGAGGCACAGAAGGAACAACAAACATAGGTAGCTGCAATAAGAACAAACAACTACATCAGAAATACTTTAATGACAACTAAACTACAAACGCAACAACTAAAACATACCTGAGTAGGGATAGGAACAGACTCCTGAGGGGGAGCCTGGGAACAGAGTCTGGAACGGCCTGCAAAAAGAACCAAGTCAACAGAAGACTAATAAACATGAACAAAATAAGAAACTTTGAAAAAGAAAGAATTATACAAGACCCAACCTCTCCTCCAGGAGTCGCCCAACCATCTCGGTCGTCACTGGATCATCAGGAGGCACAAAAGGAACAACAAACATAGGCAGCTACAACAAGAACAAACAACTACATCAGAAATACTATAATGACAACTAAACTACAAACGCAACAACTAAAACATACCTGAGTAGGGATAGGAACAGACTCCTGAGGGGGAGCCTCGGGATCAAAGTCTGGAACGGCCTGCATAAAGAACCAAATAAACCAACACAAGACATGTTAGAAAAAAATAGATGAAATAACCTAAATAGAATTACACTAAAAAAACTATACCCGACTCTCCGGGCACAAAGAGGCAGCAGTCGCCTCCCTCACCTGAAGATCCTCGGCAACCCGACGTTGAAATAGCACATGATATTAGTAAGCTACTAAGAAAGTGAAACAATGACACCCAACAAACTAATGCAATGATGCAAATAAGATAAAAGATTGAATGGAACTTATCCAATGATCTAGCTCAGCCCGACGCTGAGCCATCGCTGGATCCTCCTGACTGGAGGAAGCATTTGAAGATGGATCAAATGCCCAAACGGGACCTCTAGCAATGAGCTCGGCTCTCTATAAATAACAACAAACACATCAATTGGCAAGCTCACAGTCCTAACAATGCTAAATTATATTTACAAAGATGCTTACCAATCGATCAATCTCAAATCGTAGGCTGACCTCCACCGCTCGCTCAGCTTGCTGCTGACCGCTTAACAAATCGATCATCACCGCCTGACGAGCAACCTCACCCTCCCTCTAAGATTGTCTAAAATAAAATAAAATGAGACACCACAACCATGTCAGAACAACAAGAAGACCGAGTCCACATAATACCAAAAAAAATATAAATTAACTCACTAGGAGCCGTCGAGCCTCCTCTAGCTGAGCCCCCAACTCATCCTTCGCTGCCCTAGCCTGAGCAACTGAGGAGGCTAAGGAGTGCAGAATCTCCTCATTTGGACAAGGAGCACACCCCATCCGCTCCATCACCCTATGAAGGGTGTCCAATGCCCCCCGCACGCTTGTGGTGAGGTGGCCTTGCTCTAGCGTAGCCAACCTCTCCCTCAAAGCTGACGCCGACTCTGACCCACAGATCAAGAAAGACCCACTCCCATGGAAGGGACATGTGAAGAGGCTCCCACCACCCAACACACTAAACCACCACACATACTCCCCGGCGTCTGCCTCATCACTTGCCCTTGTAACCCTGGTCTCCCCAGCTCTAAAATCTGCTACCTGAAGCGCCATCCACTCTATAAAATTCCAGCCAGGAGGGTAGGTCATCCTCTTCGCCACTCAGTGGAGAATCTCTAAAGGGACTCCTTGAACGAGCTCCAGCTGTCGTACCACCCGAGATGTGTGAATCCTTTACACCCTCTCAAAACAATGGACCCATATGTGCACATTGAAGAAGGGTCGGCCAGGCTGAATCACTGGCATGCCTGCATCCTCCTCATCAGCATACGACCGCCAAATCACCTAAAACCAAGCAAACGAGTCGATCCTGCAATGAAGAGTCAGATACTAAAGACTGAAATGAAAAATGTACGCATGACGACCTATACTTTCCCCGCATGGATATCCTCAAAGAGGCCTCGCACGGTTTGAAGATCCGATGACCAACGGCGACCCCTCAACGCCGCCTTCCACACGTGCATCCGCGAAAACATGAATGTCACCTCCAACGGAACTCTCAGATGAAGAAAAGCGAAATGATTGTATGCCCAAAATTGAAAACAACAACAATGACACACAAAAAGAAACACTGAGATCGTCACTATGACTAAAAAATTAACCCAACTAAAGACATCACAACGCGAATTAACTAAAACTCACCTGAATGAACGAAAGGAAACCTTCGATTGACGTGATGCCCTATCCACGACGGTAAAGCTGCTCATAGAGATGCGCCAATGTGGCCACACCCCACGCGTAGGAAGGGACTCGATCCAAGTCCCCAAGAACCATAAAAAATAACCCGGTGACGCATCCCTGAGTCGAAGAAGAGAAAAGTATAGCACTAAGGAAGTGCATCAAGAACGCTTGGAGCACCCTATCCGCAGTCAAGCCCGGCTCCACCACGGGCTCCCGTCCCGCTACCACCGCACAACGCTCCTCATAAGTCACCTTCACCTCCGAATGTCACCTCGGGGGGACGAAGCTACTCGCAAACGTATCAAAAAACTAACTGACTCAGACTACCCTTGGCCCTAAGCCGCTCAACCTATACGGCACACCCAAACTCTCCTCACACACCTCCAGATAATGTCCTGTCATTACTCATGGGATGGGCTCACCCTCAAAATGAAGACCGGTGATGTGGACCCAGTCCTCTAGATTCTGTAACATCATACCTACTAGAAAGAGAAGCGCCTGATGCTCCTCTCTCCCCCTCTCTAGAACTTCCACGATCAGGCCACGATCGACCTGAAAGGGTTCCAACTTCAGAATCAGTCTGAAACCAAAAGACATCAGTCACGCCTGTTGAAACTCTGGTAAGGCACGATACCAAGTATGAGACTCGACCCATACCGAGTTGATAGCCAACTGCGGGGGCTCCTATTGAACGAAACATAAATAATAACAGTAAAACTAACACATACTTATGATGAAAGACAAACGAATTTAAAGCTAAAAGCAAGTCGAATATGCCCTGAACACAATAAAAATTTATAATAAACATGCAAGACATGATAAGAACAACTGAATACAAACATGACCTATCTCTATATGCCATCATGATGCATGAGTGAGCATACAACCAAGGATCAATGCAGGTTTGACATAAATTAGAAGGGTTTCCAGATCCTAATAAGCTTATGTCATGACCTAAGTCACTAAAGAAATGGAAGAACTCTTGCTCATGAATAATTACCCGGCCTCGAGCCAAGAAATCCTCTAGTGGGAAGTGTCTGCGATCTCGATGCTCCTCACCCTGGTGCTCCGCAGCCGCAGCTCTCTCATCCCCAGATATCTCACCCTCAACCCTCTCACCCTCATCCTCAGTAACTCCTTGCTCAATCTCGAGCACCTCCTCCCTGACCACCGACTAGTCAACCTCCAATACCTCCCCTCTAGCAACCTCCCCAATATCCACCTCCCTGACAGCGTTGGTCTGAGCCTCAGAAGTCTCACCTATCTCTGCCCCTAACATCCTCTCCAACTCAAAAATGGTAATATTGTGCCTACCACCACCCTCAGACTCCATCCTAGAATGAAGGGATAAAAAAACTAAAGAAAATAGAGGAAACAACGCTTGAAATGGACGTCCGGTTCGCAAGATATTACGAAAACACAAAAATTAGAGCACAAAGGAACAAGGAAACAGAGAATCGAAGACTAACACGGATCGCGCGACGAAAATAAAAAGTTTTGAACTATTTATAGGACCCGTCAAAATCGCGTGCCTGAATCCAGGTGCATAAATCAATCACGCACCACTCACACTGCGTTTAATTCGGATTAAGTGCTTGGTGCCAAGCACGCAAATTAATCATCACCCGCTCAAAAAAACCCGACCACTTGGTTGCGCGCAACCCACTAAGTGCGTGACCACTTCAAGTGTCCATGCAGTGGCGCGTGAATACCAATGGTCACCCGTACAGTGACCAGCCACCACCCTAATCCCGCGCCCGGTAACCTGCGTTTGAATCGATCAAACGACTGAAAGCTGGAGCTTAATTACATTCTGACGCCCTGAATGCGTGTCCACTCTCTGGCGTGCAATTAATTTATGCGTTCGGAGAGAAGGGTGCAATTCCCCAAAAACACAAAATAAAAAAATGCCCAGAACAACACGTTCACAGGCCCTAAATTAAGAGATTTTCGACACTAATTATTAGCGTAAACCATGCCCTTGTTAAGCCCGATCCAAAACATTCAATTCCTAAAGAAATATCTACCCCGATAACCAAAAGGGAATGCACCAAACTAAAAAAAGAAGCCCCAACATCACCTATACACTCCAACCAATACCAAACCCAAAAAAAAAAATAATAAATGCCCCCCATCATCCTTTCATTTGAAGCAAACAAAGAAACTTGCCCCAAACTAAGGCAAAACTAAACAAGAGAAATACCCCTGTCATTCATATACTCCAATTAAGCCCAAACTACGTCAAAACGAAAAAAAATGCTCCGAACATGCCCCGATTCAAAATAAATAAATTAAACCTCGCACTCAAAATAAATCAAATAAGCAACAAAATAAACTAAACTGCAATTTACAAAGGAAATTAAAAAAATAATCATTTCATAAATAAAATAACTATAAAATACATCGAGGGCATACCCTATGAATATACAACTTGAAACAAGAAACTTAAAACTAGCCCATTCAGGCAATGCCCGAGTCCAGATTTATTCGGGAAACTAAAAATCTCGGAGAAGCCCGGAGAAAGGGTGCGCCCTGAACGAATTTTATCTGTAATAACCTCTTCCCTGTGCCTCGAGCCGGCAGAAAAGAAAGAGTGGCTCACGGTAAGCCACCCAGGACCTACGAGATTTGCTCTTAGAAGCTCACCTTGGAAACCATAACAAGGAAGAGCAACTAATATGGGATCTGCAGAGCCTACTGAGAAAAGATAGGCATTGGTCACAAGAATTCTGACCCTGCCTTATCCTTGGGTTTCCTTTCTACCACGTTTTTCTCCTCCATCTCTTCCCTTAGCATCGCAGCAATTCGACTGCTACCTCGTATTCCCAATCCCGTCCATTCTCAAGAATTCACACAATAAACACAACTCCTCGAGTCTAACACCTGAGACACAAAAAAAGAAAGGAAGAAAAGACATTAATGAACAAGGAAATGCTAAACACAAAAAAATGCCCCAAAACTCTTAATCCCAAACTTGAAATAAAATCCAAAACAACAAGAACCTAAAACTTTTAGCTCACACATTTATAAACATATCCACTTGAATTACCATATGACAAGTGTCACACCTTTAAACTTGTCTAATCTAATTAAATCTAAACCAAACACATAACCCCTTTGAAAGAACACAATCCATGGCAAACCTAGATGAACCAATAATCACACAGCACTTAACCCCCTAAGAAACACCAATTCCACCAAGCCTAGATAAACCAATAGGATTTAAACATTTAACACCCGTCTAGAACATTTGAAAACTCACACCTTTTAAGCCTCATGTTGAATCAAATAAAAGATCAAAATTCAATTTGAATCAAACCTTAAACCAGACAAAACTTTATATAAAAGAAAAAAACTCTCTAAAATAAGACCCTAACGTGTTCAGGGCTAAAAATGCCCCCAACAAACCAAATAGAACCAAGTAGACCTTCTAAATCAAACTCAATAAAGCAAATTAACCTCTGGATAAGTCCTGAGTAAATTCAAAATGAATCCTAAAACTCTAAACTAAATCCTAAACTAAGTCGGATCCATTAAATAAAGTCAAACGAATAAACAGGCAAAATTTAAAAAATGCCCCTTTATTCATAACTCAAAAGTTTTACAAGTATCACCCGAGGCATACCTCCTGAATTTACAACCCAACCTAAAATTTTAACCTACAGCCCAAAAAGAAGACTGGGTTCAAAACTGAGACGAAGCGATGAACAGATTCTGCTCTGAGCGTCCAATCAGAGACTTCATGGAGCATTGGTTGGGAAACGCATCCCCCCACTTTTTACTCCTTCTCTTTCGCTATCGTCACTTCTTCCACCGCCGCCTCCTCAATGCTGCCTTCATTGCTCCCTAAAAAGGATCGATGTGAAGACTAGTGTACTCATTCCCAATACTGCCCATTCCCAGAATAATGCCATCCCCGAGCATCACCACAAGATGAAGATCATGTGAAATAACGAATATAGGAAGAAATGACATCTCAATCGGACTATTAGATCGCCCGATATCATTAAAACACGAATTTCATAATAAAAGATATCCAGGAAAAGGTCAAAACTTGAGACTAAACCAGGGAATGAAAAATAAATGAAAGTTCTGTCGCTTATATAGAGTACGGACTTAATCACGCACCAGAATACGTGCGTTTAATTCAATCACGTGCCATGCACACTTTGCACAATCCAAAACACGCACTATGACCCAAGTACTCAATGAAACCATCGCCCGCACCAACTGCGCGGCGTTCTGATCACACGCAGGCTATAGGCCGCACAATCCAATCAAACGATACACTCCAGAAGGTTAGACGGAGTATCCAGCATGCCAAGTGTCGTCTTGACAACCATAATAATGGTCGAGTCCACAAATCCCGTATCGGTAGGTCTGCTCAGCGATGTCTCGGAACCACGTTTTCTGCCGTTTTACCACCGAATTGATCTTAAGTTAAAATCTCTAAAATTTTAAAATTTCAAATTTCCCAAATATTCAAAATTCCCTTACTAAAAAAATAGAGAAATAAAAAAAAGAGAAGAAAAGAAAAACAAAGTAACAAGATAAATCGACCCAACTCGCCTTTCTTTAAATACCAAAAAAAAGAAATAAAAAAAATAAAATTAAGCGTTCCATCACCTACACATAATAAATTACACTTGAACCTGACCTTTAACTCCTAAAACCTCTGAACTCACAATCAAGTGCATATCCCACTGCACAAAATTGGATCAAGCGCATACTCCACTGCGCAGAATCATTTGTTTAGACACCTTAGGACTAAAATCCCCAACTTACAGGTAGACCCCTGAACTTGCAATCAAGCGCATATCCCACTACACATAATTGGATCAAGCGCATACTCCACTGCGCAAAATCATTTGTTCAGACACACTAGCACTAGAATTCCCAATTTACCGACCCTCGAACTCCACATGAATCAAGTGCATGCGCCATTGCGCAAAATTCCATTGAGCACACCTCACAAGACCCTCAATTACCAGCCTAAACCGGCCATTCCCCTGGGAACTGAATATTGAGAATATTTAATCTAAGAACTTATAAATGCCTATTGGAAAAGGAATGTCTGACGCGCATTGGTGTGAGCAATGACGCGCCCTGTCTGACATGACTTGCAAAAGCCTTCTATATTACATGATACTTTATTTTATTATTATCAGTCCCTGGACCTTGTTTTGGATATTTGATTGACTCCCCGGTACCTCGATTATATAAAATCCCTCTGTTAGCTCGTGCCATGCGACGGGATGTGCCATGCACCTACAGACCTGGAATGTGCCCTTCGACAGCTACCATTTGTCCTTCAAATGCTCCATTTTAGCTTGCGCTAATAGATAAGAAGGCCAAGCATGTCATGTCAGCATCACCAATTCACATTTGTGATTTCTCAAGAGAAACGAGAAGACACCTCGAATGAGGGGTGTCTACTTCTTCGAAGCATTCTTACTTCGCAAGAGTACGCCGAAGAGGGGCATCTGTAGATACCCCCATTTTGCCTTCTCGGAATATACAATTTGTTCAGTTAACCTTTGATCTCATAACCTTGATATGGGATTATATACTAAAATAATAGTACATGGCTGAACACTGGCTGAAATAATAGCTATGTGGCTCGGATCCCAATGTTGGGAGACTATATACTGAAACAATAGTATATAGTCAGAATGCAGGCTGAAATAATAGCCTTACATTTTAGACTAGAGACCAGACTCGGACAACCCTGAATTAAGTGCCTAAAACCCAACGTGTAATTCGATTGCATGTCAGACCACAAACGCGCAATCGGTCCCCCTTTCAGACCAAACTTCCTTTCCCAGACCATCTCGAGACTCGATCACGTGCCTGACACTAGAAGCGCGATTGGATTGAGCGCCACATCATTGACGTGCAATTGGCCTACGCCTGTCCTAGCTTCATTGTCCTTGACCCCTAAGTTTCCTCGATTAAATGCTTCGAGAGAGAGTGACACTTAATTGGATTACGCACCCCAAAATGGGTGCGCAATTAGTTCTAACGCTATTAGGACTAGAAAACTCGCTGAGTAAGTCAGCCGGTCGGTCACTGAGTCGATGACCGACTCAAAGCAATTAAGCGCCCAGAAACTAGCGCGTAATTCAATTAAACACCGAAAATAGGGCGTTTAATTATAAAAAAACTTATACAAGTTTTTTTTCTTGGAGACATGGAAGAGGCTAACAATTTTTGAGAGAGAATAGATTTTTTTTAGGATTCCGAAACCAGAGAACTCCGAGGACAAATCCATAGAGAAATCTAGTCATGATTTCGAGATTCAAGTGTCAAATCTTCGAGATTTCTCTCCACAGCTTCGGTCTTAGGTAAAAAACCTTAGTTTTAGACTTAGGATATTTCTCTTAATTTTAATTATAGTTTTTAATTTTCAATCCGAGATCGTAGCACCCTTTTTAGACCGCAAATATTTTATATATCTGGTTCCAATTCTCTGAATTCAGAACCAGTCCTTAGTCCGACGGTCTAATTTATCGACCATAGGTCTTAATTCCGTTCTAAAATCTTAATCTTCAGTTCTATCATTAATTTTTAGTTCTAATTCTCTGAATTCAGAACCAACCCTTAATCATACGGTCAGATTTTCTAATTTTGGAGCCGAATTCAGTCCTAAAATTTAGATTTTAATTTTAATTCTCTATTTTAATATCTCCAAAAATCCCAAATATTACTTTTAGTTTCTATAATTCTAGTTCATAATTTAATTCAGGATTATTATTCTGAAATCGACTTCGAAAAATCCAAAATACTATTTTACGATCCAAAATTCAATTTATCTTCAATTTCAGGCACCTGATTTGCCCAAGGGAGCTTACGAAGGATACTCGGGAATGAGGCCAATCCTCCTTAGCATAGCGGCCCAAAACCCTTTTTTTCCTTAGGATTTTAGAATTAATTAATTGCTTTTTCTTAATTTTTTTTAGTGTAATTAATCAGTAGATTTATTTTATTTCAGCATATTTAATTAATTAAGTGCATTAGATTTTAGTATGATTGATTAATTTCTTTAAATAAGATTTTAACTGATTAATTTCCTTGCTTTAAATCAGAATGATTAATTTCATTGTTTTAATTAGAATTTAGTATAGTTAATTCATTGCTTTAATTAGAATTTTAATAAAATTAGTTTATTTATTTTAATTAGATTTTGATAAAAATCAGTTCATTTATTTAATTAGATTTTAGTAAAATTAATTCCTTTGCTTAAATTAGAGTTTCAGTAAAATTAGTTTTCTATTTCAATTAGAATTCTGGTAGGACTATTATAATTGCTTTAGTTAGAATTTTGATACAATTAGTACACTTGATTTAATTAGAATTCCAATACAACTAGCATACTTGCTTAATTTGAATTCTAGTACAATTAGCATGCTTGATTTAATTAGAGTTTCACCAGAACTATTGCATATGCACTCTTAGTACAGTTAGGAAACCTGATTATGATTAGACTTCTGATGGAATTAGGAGACTAAAATTAATTGGACTTCTAGTAGAATTAGGACACTAAATTAATTATAATTCTAATAAGATTAGGAAACTAAATCAATTAGACTCCTAATAGAAATATAATATTAGAATAAATCCACTCACTCTGACAAATTCAGAATTGAACTTACAAGAGAACTAGGGAAGTCTACACTGACCGGAACTATAACAATAACGGGAAATAAAAGGGAAATTAAACTATCTAAAATACAAGGAAAAGGCACTGTTGCTGACATTCGCAGGCGGGCGATTCAGTATAGAAGTAACCCACACCCACTCTCAAGCGTGATCATTGGCGTGTTGCAGCGTCGATAAATATCTGCAGCTGGCGATCGCACAAACTAGGAACCTTCCTAGAAAACCTCTTTATTTATTTTACCTTTACTATTTCAAATGTCGCATCGCTAGAGTCCACTTGGATAGAATTGGAGCCACTGATTCAACAGGGACCGAGAGGAACCTAGAAAAAACGTGCACCAGCACACATGACATGTCAAATGTGAACGGGCGCATGAGCCCGGACGCATTCTCCACACCCACCCCTCCGAATCTATTTTAGTCAACCAGTTAACTAAGACCTAACTGCACCAGGTGACAGCCTGAGGCCAGCTCCTCCCAAAAGTATTGAGCGCCCACCTACAGCCTGATGGTAAAGGGTTATTCCTAATGACACTCATAGGACACCCCATTTAAGTAAATGAGTGTGGTAGCAATTAAATGAGCTACACACCCTCCATCTTGAGCTACACATAGGACCCAAAATAACTTGTGATTGATCTTGACCCGATCGAGATTTGACCCAAATTAGGACTGAGTGAAGGTGATGATTTAGAGATCGTCATCAATTGTGTAGATCTTGATGATCACCAAAATAGTGGCCCTTAAACCAAGGTCCAACTTAGACCTTAAAATCCGATGAAAGCCACCTATCACACACTTAAACTAAAACGAATAGGTTTGGCATGGAAGAGAGACATTTTTGGTAAATAGGAAGCATCATGGTGGGCTAATATAACTAATTTATTTTAATTAGAAATTAGGAAAACAAATTTAATAAAAGTTCTAACAAATCCTAGCCATTGGATGTGTTGACCACATCTCTCATCCTTAGATTTACTTTGAGGAAATCTATGGTGAGAGATTGCGTCTCAAACCATTCACCACAAGATCTATAGAAATGTTGCCATTCCCATAAATTGAGGACACCAAAGGAGACAAAAGCCAAGTTGAAGACCAAAAGTGGGGTGGAGAGTGATCCCATGTGGGTCCCACTCTCCCATGCCCATGAAGAAGAGAGGAAGAGAGAGAGAGTGAGTGGAGCTTGGCAAGCTTGTCTCCCAAAAGGGCTTAAAACCCAAGCCCAAGCCCAAGCCAAATTCAAAATCCATCCCCTCTCTCTTGACTCCATCTTCTTCCTTCTCTCAACTCCATTTGAGCCCTCATCTTCCATCTTGAGCCCCTCTTCATCTAACCATTGAAATCCGTATCTACCACCACACTACGTGAAAATGGGGAAAAAACCACTGTAGCAGCATAAAATAAATCACTGCTTAAAATAGTGGTGTAATATACCATTACCTAAAATAGTACTTTTTTAAGTTAAAGCAGTAGGTTTTTAACTCTTCCTCTCATCACGTGCAAAGCCATTGGGCTGACCCCGACCCTCTCTTTTCTCTCTTTTATCACCAACTAAAAATGCCTCTCTCATTCCTTCCTACTTTTTTCTCTGAGAATTCCTTTGGTGAAGAACCAGCGAGCGATTTTTAGGGTTCTAGATTTGTAGATCTCAGATCCAGCTCAAATCGATCCGCCCGACTCAAATCAATCCTCATTCTCCCAGGTCGGTTTCTTCCCCATTTCTTTCTACTTTATTATATTATTTTTTTCATTTTTTTTAGGGGTTTCTAGGGTTCGTAGGAAGGAGAGAATGAAATCGACAACTTCAAGGGATTTTTTGAGAAAAAGCCTAAGATTGATGCGATTTAGGATATCAAATATATTAGATTTCGACAGATCGTATCAGGTTAAGGTAATGATTTTTAATTGGAGAGATACAAGGATTTCAGGGTTTGAAATGAAGAGAATCCTACTGATTTTTTTACGATTTATATTGGGAATGTCGGAAATAGTTGATGAGATATTGGAGATCAGATCGAGGATGAAGAGGAAGGAATGCTCCTTGATCAGATGGACCAAACACTCCCCCTGATTTCTAGGGTTTCGAGAGCAAATGTTGAAAATGAAGAGGTAGAGAGATCGACAAAGTGACGGTGTATGAGTAGCTTGGTAGATCTCTCGCTAAATCCAATGGATTCCAAGGCTTCAATGATCTCTAGTAAGGGTTTAATTTTTAGGTTTTTATATACATTTGTTTTTCATTTTTAGGCATTTGTAAACACAAAATCAGAGCAACATATGTGGATGCTCTGTTTGATTAGTTTCAAAGTCAAGTTCTTATTACTATGAATTGTATTATTTTATTCATAAACTTCATGCCGATTGCTTTATTTGTTAGAGCAACTCTCTCTGGTTAGGCCAAACTCTTAGTTAGGCCATATTTATCATTTTTGTGTTAGCTATATTCTTCTCATTAATTTGTTATCCATTTATTTATATTTTTCCATTTATTACCTTTGTTTTTTTTGAGGTTTAAATGGGTTGCTGCCTCTACTACTCATCATTGTAATTTTCTGTGCTTTTTTTTAGATCTTGTAGGGTTTTATTTTCATGTTGTCATAGGATTTGGTTGGAAATTGGTTTCTTGAATTTGGTTGCTATTTTTCGGTTTGATTATATAATATTTTTTGCATGATTGATAGGTTATGGTTCATTATGAGTTAGGGTATTTGCTTCCATTATGAGTTAGGCTATCAAGTCTTCTAGACTAATTCTGTGCTGCTCATCAATAATTTCTTTTTGATGCTGTTTATGTTGTTTGTGGAAATATTATTTATTGCTGAAATTTCTGTGGTCTCTTCAACAGCTGCTACTGCTGCTATCGATTGCTGTATTGTTGTCTTCTCATATACTACTTCTGCTACTTGATTATGGTGCTGATGTTCTTGACGAAACCGATACGTACTGGTATTGGCAGACTTTTGATAGTTACAACTACGATGAGAAACATGGTATAGAGCTTTTCTTATTTTTCTGCCAGTCCTATGTTTGGGGTAGCTTTGATAAATAAAAACTTTGATTTCATTTTAATTTTAATTTTTTTTATATTTCTGACTATTGTATCCGTAGAAAGTCCAATCATTTTCTCATCTTTATTCTGTACTAATTTGTGGACGCACCTCCATAAATTGCAGGAATTGTTGTGGATTCAAAGATTTGCCATCCTACTGAGTTTGATTTTTATCTGTGTAGCCATGCTAGCATCCAGGTATATTTAGATTATTTTATATAACACTTTGATGATGTTTTTTTAGTTTAAAGTGGTGATAGTTATAATTCTGATGGGTGGCTATTATGAATCATGACATGAAGATATCTCCGCATCCTCTCTCTCGATGGCTCAACCTCTCATGAAGAAAGACGACGATCGAGAAGACGAAGGTTGGTTTCCAAACCCTAATTTTACATATTCATCATCTCAATCCCTTTCAACTACTATTTCAATTTCATCATTTGGATCTATGTTTGCTGACATTGATTCGTGCCATACTTGTGTTCGTTATGTTTCAATTCTATTTTAGTTTTCATTTTAGAGTTCAAATTTTTTAGATCTATGGTTATAGTTTATAGATCCAGAATTTGAAGTCACTCAGATCCCGTTTTCAGATCTAGAATTCAAGAATTTGATTTGTTTTTAGGAGATTATTTTTTGTTCTAGTGGATTTGATAAGGGTTTTACATTTTTTGAATACATCGTAATGTTTCGCTTGTAATGTGATATCGTAGATTCATCTTTGTTTCTGTGGAATCGAGGATCACTTGTAAAACTATTGCATTTTGTTGCGATACCGTAAAATTGAAATGGATTTGATGAAATATATTTAAATATATAAAGAAAATATAAGAAAGAGGCTCAATCTCTTTGAGTTTTGCAGCAGTCCTAGGTATACATTATACACTCAGATTCAACAAATTTTATATTGATTTGCTGTTTATTTAAATTTCTTTATTTATGCGAATGATCTCTAGATCTGCTTTGCTCCAGGCATCTCTATTCATGGTGAACAATTTGCTCCAAATCATTTTTATTTTATTTTATAGGTAAGCATGGGATTTGACCCCTAACCTCAACACTACACCTTTGGGGGCATCACCACTGGGAAAAGATCTAATCCCAAAAAGAAAAGATTACCATTGCACCAGGCGTCAATTATTGTTCCAAATCATGATCACAGTTGTACGGCGGTGATCATGATAGGGGGAAAATTAGAGAAAGGTCATTACCCAGTTCTGGTCCTCGAAAGAAAACTCTACTCCTAGCCCTCAAAAGAAATCCTAGAAATTATCCATTCTCAATGCAGCTCTGAGCTCTATTGTCCTCCATTAGATCTTATACCTGATTCACAAGCTGAACTCTGAGATCAGATTCATGATGAGACATTGTGTGCAATTCAATATCTTCCTGAGCTTGGAGAAATTCGTTTTCAATCTCCCCTTCTCTATCCTCAGAGGCATTTCATTTATCGCTGCCCAGTACAAACTCCTTACAATAAAGATTGTTCAAAGCACCCAATAGTCATTGCAATTAGAACTCCTGAAGCTTGAGGTTTAAGGTTTAATATTTTCAGTGGTAAGGATCAAAATTGGTCTCACCAGATCCTAGAATGATCAACAGCTAACAACAACTAGATCAGGAATATGTATAGAAAATAATTCTCAAATTCAGTGTTGAGATCTATATTCAAGCAAGAAAGCCAACTTCACCTTGCTAAAATGGAAAAAATCAGATGTAAAATAAAAAAATAAAAATCATACAAATAAAGCTAAGAAGTTTTTCATGAATGTAGTGTCTATATTTGGGATTATTAACAACATTTTCAATTATATTTACAACAAATTTCTACGTGCGCTTAAAAACTTTGATTCATTTGGTCTACAAGATATCAAGACATATAGACAATGCATGAAGAACTTTTGGCTGCTTGTCTGTACAGGTTGATGCTAAAAGACATAACAAATACTAGCAAATGTGGGCTCTTTGGAGTTTGGTTCCATTTGCCTGAGTATTTCTTACTCTGCTGTTCACATTGTAAAGGAGTATGAGCCCTAGGAAATTTCTGCTATAGGAACCTCAGCGATATGGTCACATAATACAGATATAAATTTCGCAGAAGACTCATAAATATTCACTACAAAAAATAAGACTAATAGTGGCAGCCAAAAACTACTGCTATTAACAAAAAACCGCCGCTAATACCCTTGCTGCTAATAGTCTTAATAGTTTTTTTGTTAATAGCGGCAGTTTTTTGCTGCAAAAAACTGCCGCTAATAGTCATATTTTTTGTAGTGATTACTGGCCAAGGAAAGCTCTATAAAAATTTCAGGTTCTTATGTAGTTTTTAAACAAACAACACTCTCTCATGATCATCACTGTCATCAGCATCACCATCACCATCATCAGAGTATCATCATCAATGCCATGTCCATCTATTTGGGGTCGGCTTTGCAAGTCATATTCTCCACTCAATTCTGATCTCTGTTAGTCCAAAATCATCCTTCATGTTATATTCAATACTTCTTCTGAAGTCTTTATCGGTCTTCGTCCTCTACCTTCCTTGTACTAATTGTCTCAATCCTTCGTATATGAGTACTTTTAGATCTTTGTTAGACAAGCGCAAACCATCTTAAGCGACATTCTTTAATTTTCTCCTTTATTGGGGTCACTCCTAAACTTTCCCTTTTATACTCGTTTCAAATTATATCATTTATTAATATTCAAAATACGCATCTTAGACACATGAACTGTCTTCTAGTCGCTACTTCATAGCCTAACACTCTACACCATAGAGAAATGCAAGTCATACTGCTTGATACAGTGCAAGATGACAAGGATTTTGGTGTTGTTAGACTGAGCATAAAACAGAATTTAATTCAGGCCCACAATAGCCAAGAAATATAGGTTTAGAGGGGCTGGACTTGAGGCTTGAATTGGGCTGGAATAGGGGAGATTTATCGAAGTTTATTGGGTCTTAAACTGGGCCAGAACAGGGGTAAAATGTTGATCTGTCTTCATAGTGAAACTTTTTTAACAATAAATTGTTGATTAGTGCTTGATTCAAGTATCTTACCTATAGGTCTTGAGCCAGAAGTTATATCTCCCAGCCAAATTTTCACCTGAAGCAATGTATGGTTTCTTTTTCTTTTAAACTAATATTCTAAAAAGCTACTAGTCAAGTCTTGTTTTAAAGCATCAAGACTGATATTTTCTTAATAGACTAGATCATGCCTTGTTTTTAAAAATAGAGAGCCAAGCAGAAGCAAAGGGAAGGCCAAATGTCATGACCTGTCACCAACTTTACCGACTCGATTGGCTCTATAGCAGCTCTTATAATTATTAATAATTATTGGTTTTTAAATTTTTTACTATTTTTAATGTTTACTGTCTTTACTGTTTTTCTGAACTTGATAGGTTTCTTGAACAGTAGGTTAATTTTTTATTGGGAGTTGGGATCTAAAAACAAATCAATTGGCCCTTTGAAGATCAAAGTAACCTTGCTCCATGTCACCGCAAACCAATTTTTTTGATGCCACTTGGACCTCCACGTGGACCGTTGGGACACGCTGACCATGCCTCGTTGGGGCACCATACCACTGTCCATATATATATATATATATATATTGTTAGTTATGAGATGGTTTGTTCGTAGAACTTACTTTAAGTTGGTGTGTGTGCGTGTGTAAATGTCCTCATATGTAGATGGATGTGTTAGGATTAGTGGGTGTGTCATTATTTCATTGTAAATGTATAAATATTAATGATAAATTGGTATGAGAAACACTTTACTCATAACCCTAACCCTCGCTAAACTACTGAATTCTCTCTCTCTCTCTCTCTCTATATATATATATATATATAAAATATATATCCTATTTTCAACATGTGTTTATGAAAACATGAAGTGACCGATTTATAGCAAAACTGGATGAGCAAGATGACAACTAGATAAATCGCTGATCCAGTGCTCCATGACAAAACACTGACAAAACTGTTCATTTGATCAAATTGAACCTAGAGCTGCTGATTCTTGTCAAACTAGTCAATCTGATCGACTATTTAAATTAGTTTTGCATACGTTCCATTTTTTATCCTATCATCTTTCTATGTCTATTTTGCTTTCCTTTTATCTATTGATAACATTTTGTTTATGGATGCAAATAACTTACTGCCTTTTAAATCAAGCAATAGTTCGCATGCTTCATCATCAATTTTACATGAGTGATCTTGATCTCCTCATTCATTTTTCTGGGTATTTGAAATCAGCTTATCTTAGTGTGTTTATCCCCTCATGTATCAACTATGCGTTCTGTTCTTTAAGAGGCCACTATAGGCAACTAATCAGTGGAAGTGTGTATAGCAATAACTTAACAGTACACCTACACTTCACATGAACAACATTTTTTTTAACGTTCTTTTGCTTTTGGATAGAAGTTGGAAGTTTGAAGAACATATAAAAGCTATTTGCAAAGCAATGAAAATCATTATACAATCTGCAAAGAGAAGCATAACAATATATGAGTATATGACATCTAGAGAAGAAACTTGAGTATGCATATATCTCATTCTTCTGCTTTTAGCAAGTTTTGTTGCTTCACACTTTCTATTAGGGTCTATTTGGATAGGGGTAATGGAAAGGAAATGAGAGGAAATGAAGGGAAAATATTGTAAACTATCTTGATTGGCAACAAATTTAAGGCACTAGAGAGACATCTCACGCTTTTAGCAAGTTTCCACCCACTTTATGAATCCTGAGTGCTAAGCATTCTCTGTTTGCAATAGGCTTTCTATGGTTTGTGTGACAGCTTGTGGGGTATGTTCTTTGTCTTCTTTTCACTTAAAGGCTTTCACCCATGCCATAGTGTCTCTCTCTCTCTCTCTCTCTCTCTCTTCTATTAATGCAAGCAAAAGTTTTCATCCTCTACACCTAGGATTAATGATACAACAGTTCCCATACCTTCTAAACTAGTCCTGCTGAATTCAAGCATGGTTTGAACAAAGCTTTCTGGGAAGTAATTGGTATGATTAAATTTCCCTCGAACACTCTTTGTTGGAAATAGGGTTTTTGTTGTTTTAAATTTAACTTTTAAAAGATACACAAATTCAACTCTTTCACTCTCTGAAAGTGTTAAGAGCAATTACAACCAAACATAGTCCCATACAAAAGTGCTCTGCACCAGAGCAGAGAGCTGCTCTTTGCGAGCATTCCTTAACATAACCTTACAATAGCAAGGTATTGACATTGGCCAACTCAGGTTGGGCAAACTAGTCACCTATACTAGGCTGAACCAAGTTAGACCCATGCCTTAGCTACACCCATGCCTTAGCCACAATCTCATTTGGCATTTTCGGATTTTGTTCTAGGTTGAGGTGTCTACGAATAAGGTCGCTGACCAGTAGTTGCCTGCTTACGATCTCCCATGGAAGATTCTTTGCCGCATTATCCATGTTCAATTGAAGGTACATACTATAATTTCTTCATTATGAAGGATTCAAATTTTTTATTTTCTTGTTCTTGATAAGTAATTCGATATTACAAGCTGAACCAGACATCGATGAGGTGTTCGCACACGTGACATTGGTTCCAGAAGAACATGTATGTTTCCATATTATGAGTTTCCCAATAATATTTTTATCTGAGTAATTTTTTTTGGCTTAAAACTCTGCTCATTTCAATTACTCTTATGTACTAGCAAAATGAGAATGCAGTGGTGAAGAAGGCCACTATATGAAGCCCAACAAATCGAAGAGCTTGAATCGTATTTTTCTTCTCTTATATCTCCTTTACATGTTGGTTTTTTTCTTTTCTCTTTTCTAATGAGATTTTTCTTTGTTTCTGGTTATCTCAGCCTATTCAAAGAATGCCCTCATCCTGATGAGAAATAAAGGTTAGAACTGAGCAGGAGGCTTTGCTTGGAGAGCAGGCAAGTCAACTTCTGGTTTCAGAATAGGCACACCCAGATGAAGGTAACTTTTACTACCCAAATTTACCTATTTTGTTTCTAAATAAAAGCCTACCCAAATTTATTCAAATGATCAAGCACTTCTAATGTTGTCAAATAGATGGGCAACATATATACTGGGTTGAGCAAAGTATGGTTGCTGCTCATTGGATCATATACAGTTTGTGTTATCTGACCACAAACTGTGATGCCTTCATCTATTCTATCAACTGATAGCATGCACATTGGACTGCCTGCTGCTGCAGCTCAAGTAGCTATTTCCCAAAGGCTTGTCACCAAGTTAATTTTGAGGGCTTGGGAGTGGGACCTTGTGGTTTTTATAGATCTGAATCTAATTGCATAGGGTCGATCTTTGTATACAGAAATTTGGTATAACTGGAACAATTTTGTCAAGATTTAAATATTTGGTATCATAGTGTGACTGAACTTGGACCAGGACCAAATTGTCTTGTAGAGTCTACCATGAACTCCCCAGTCGTTTCTCCCCAATGCTGAAACAGTTTTTATAGATTTGAATCCCGGGCCTAGGAATCCCTTTTTTTGTATACTAAAATTTGGTATAAATTAGGAAGTTGGATTTCTATTACTTGATATTAATTAGGAGAACTTTTGCATATCTATTACTTGATATTAATTAGGAGAAATTGCAGTTGGGCAAAACCATCTGGCTGTTTTTTAAGGGTCATTTGGCCACTCACTCCAATGGGTTACAATAAATTCATGCATTTTTTATGAAATCTTCGGCACAGTTGATCTAACTGACATTTATGCATCTACTGGTCCTCTTAATGAAAACTGTAGTGTCATGTGTCCAAATTACTTCTGTGCATTATCTAGATTCTGCATAGGCCAGTTATCCTATACCAGCTCTCATCCCTTGCTCTCACGTGTGTTTCTCCACACGTGCATAGCATGTGGGACCTGCTAGTATTATATTAGGACAACTGTTGTACATCTACATAACATGATCTAGGAGTGTCAATGGGCTAGGTTCAGGACGAGCCTTAAATAGGTCACCCTAAATCAGCCCTAAACCCAACCTTGTTCCCGACCTGAGTACAAATTGGGCCAGGCCAGATTCGCTAATTGGCTGAATGATTCAAGCAAAACCTGGGTCGGGCCAAGTTGTTAGTGATGTTAGTGTGCATTTATAATAGATAGATGGGTGTGTATCTGTAATATCAAGTAATGTATATAATAATGATAGAAGGGTATTGGGAATCAAGCATGATAACCCTAACCTCTAATCAATCAACCTTATCCTATTCCCTTGCTGAAGTCATCCTCACAGTTGCTGGTGTAAGCATGATGTCATGTTAATGTTAGCAGGGACAAACCTTTGACCCCCAAATCCAAAATTTTTACACCCTTTGAATCAGAATCTGGAGTAGATCCTTTTTCTCCTATGTCCCGATGATTTGAGGTCCAGATCATGGTTTTTTCGAAGAGATCTTTGTTCACAGCTGTTTCACATATTTCTAAGCCCCAGGGCTTCGTATGATCAGAAATATGTTGGAAGATGTGTCCGTTTTGATTGGAAACGTCTAATCTACCATCTCAAGTAGGTATTGTAGCAGATCGAAGGGTTTTGATGTTGTTTATATCAGTAACTCAGCAACCCCTATTTCTTGTTCGATTTAATGTTTTTGGGGCCCCAAATTTCAGTGCACATGATTGATAAAATATGTGAGTTAGAGAAGTATTGGTTCAAGGTCTAGATGCGTCTATTTTTAGTCAGATGTGATTTGACTAAGTTGTGAGAGAGATTTGCCATTTTTCCTGGGCTCATCTAGTGACAAGTGGGCTGTTTGTATCTGGTCTAGTAGAATAGTGCCTGAAATACTATTGAATTCTATAAGGAGTTATGGTCAGGACCACAGTATCGCAGGCATATTTTTGTGCATGATGTGAAGGCTGTTTACCTTACCCGTGTTTCTACAGTATGTTAGTGTTGGGTGAAGTATTTTTATAAGGTGGTTGAAGTAGTCAATTGAATTGTTTGTTGTGTGAGAAGATCTGGTGTTTTAAATTTACTGGTTCTCTGTTAAAATTGAAGAACTTAAAGGTAATGGCTATTGCATTGTTGTTGGAAGCCTGAAAATCAAAGGCATAATGAGAGTCGTGCTGTGAAGTTACCTACCCATTGTAAGATGACGTATCATCCCTCCATTCAAATTTGGCTGTCCATTTCACACTATGTTTCTTATCAAAGATTATCTCACTCTTCAAGCTGCTTTGGCTATAGCTTCCACAGTGATTATTGCTTGATCTATCTTTGAAGCTTTTCAAAATCCGTCTTGGAATGTAGGCATGGCTGAAGAAATAGAGGCACTTAAGAAGAATGAAACCCGGGAACTAGTTGATTTTCAACCTTCAAGCGGACTGTTGGATATCATTGCGTGTTGGTTGTTAAGCAGAGGAGACGAGAGACTGTTGGATACCAATCTGTCTTTGCAATCAATTTCTAAAACAAAAAAATTAAGTATTTCATTTTTAGCCCATGGCCAATAACAAAAAAAGACTCGATCTCCATGATTTGATAAGTAGGAAATATTCTATTGATTAAACTAGGCAGTCTTTTGCATCTAGTGAGATTGCAAAGTCTTTTTTAAAATGAAAAATATGCGTAATTTATTCTGAAATAATATTTTCGGTGCTATAAAATTGCTTACTCTTATTTGTGTAGCTAGTCGAGATTTTGAAATAATATTCTCAATTTAATGATGTTCTCCTTTTGATTTCAGGCGAAGCTTTCCGATTTCAATCTCACCTCAAACGGATCAATAGGAGGGGACACTTAGTAGGAG
This sequence comes from Chloranthus sessilifolius, assembly GCA_021018995.1. Taxonomy (NCBI): domain Eukaryota; kingdom Viridiplantae; phylum Streptophyta; class Magnoliopsida; order Chloranthales; family Chloranthaceae; genus Chloranthus; species Chloranthus sessilifolius. Next base: position 71,630,119 of record CM037592.1, on the reverse strand, counting down.
AGGCGAAATAAATTTAATCTTTTTTCCTTTTATTTTGGAAATTGGCATGGGGCCTTTAGATTGTTAAATCTCTTTCTTTTCATCTTATTTTTTTTTGAATAAAAGGATTGGGCGTATAGAGTTTAAAATGTTTGGCTGATTTGAAAGGTTGGATCATAGGTTGAGATGTAACCTTTTGTTTGAATAAAAGAATTGGGCATCAATTTTTTTTATTAATGACATTGAATGATTTGCATTTGAGTTGAATGGATGTATTGAAATATGAGATAAATAACTTTTTTTTATATAATTTTTTATAAAGCATTAAAAAAAAGTATTAAAAAAATTGTATTAAAAAAAATTGCATTAAAAAAGCATTAAAATAATTGCATTAAAAAAAGTTGCATTAAAAAAAATAGTATTTACAAAAAAAAAATTTGCATAAAAAATTATCGACGTAATTTTTAAAAATATATATATATTTCAAAAAAAAAATCACTGCCAAAAGCAGTGATTTTTTCTATGACTGTTAAGAGTAGTTGTTGAAGTTCATAAACCACTGTCTTGTATAGTGGTAAAAAAAAATTACTCCTTTTTTCACAACTGTTTAGGGCAGTGATTTTTTGAGAAAAAATCACTGTAAAAAACAGTGATTTTTTCAAAAAATCACTGTTTAAGGCAGCGGTTTTTTTGGCTTTTTCACGTAGTGCCACCATTGTAACCTCCATCACTTCTAATTTAACATAGTATATGCTCAACCCCATCCCAACCCTTTGCACCATTGAAATCACTCAAACCATCAAACACCAAGGAGAAACAAAGGTAAAGACTTAGTTGTTTATAAGTTATAGTTTTTGGTATATGTTAGTGTCGATCTTAGCTTGAATTCCTTGAATTTTCTTTGATTTTCTTTAATTTTTGTTAGAGATGTTAGAGATGTGGTATAAATGAAGGCTAGGATGACCTTGCATGTAATCTTTATGATCATGCATGACTATCCAATGGTCCAAAAAGGCAAGGCTTGGACTATGTCCAATGCTAGCCTAGGACTCTTCCTAAAAAGGGTTAGAAATTCTATTTTCTTTAGAGATTTTAAATGATTTTTAGTTAATTTTTTTTTGAATTCGAGGGCATGGATGTATGATATGAGATTGTGGTGTGGGTGATCGAATGGTCATAGACCCATATCTTGATGGTGATGATGAAGATCTAATGGTCATATCTCACACAACCATCTTACCATCCATGCTAGAGATCGAATGGTCATTAGACCCATCTCTTGATAGTGATGATGAAAGAGTACTAGAGTTGAGTGTATGTGTCATTTGATGGCTTAGCATGACTCCTCAACCCTTGATCATATATCAGATGACCATGTAACTGTAGATATTTTGAAAATTATTGATTTTATATTTTGATGGTAAAAATCGTATGGTTTTAGATTGATTTGATTAGACTTAGCCAATTTCTCATAATCTAGGCTTGTAGAGCAAATGGTTGTTTTTGTTGAAAAGGATAGGGTATTTGCATAAGATTGTATGGTTTAGATTACTTGATGAATTTCCAGATTTTAAAATGTTATGCTCACTGTTTTGATCATGATTAATCAATCGTGATAGATTGCTTGTGTTAGGAATGATAGCATTGAATGTTATAGACTATGCCTTGCTCACATATTGGATAGTTGTAGTAAAAATGGTAGAATATTTGCATTGCCTGATTTATATTACTTGATTTCTTGATGAAATTCTAGATTTCAAACTTTCAAGCTCACTGTTTTGATCATGATTAATGAGTGGTGATAGATTACATGTGTTAGAAATGGTAGTATTGAATGTTTTAGACTATGCTTTGTTCATGTATTAAATAGTTGTAATTAGAATGCTTTTAAAATGATGACTTTCATCACTGATATGATATTCACGTTATTTAAAAAACCTCTTGATTTGATGGAGGATTAATGGTGATCGATCAATGATTTAATTGATGCCTTATGAAATTGCTCAATGCAAGATCGTAGGGGAAAACTAGTGTTTTAACTTGCATGATTGGTGATCCAATGGTCACAATTAGTTTGATTTGAAAATGTTATTCTCTGGAAATGATGGTTTTTAAAACTAAAACAATTTAGAAATTGATTTGATCAGATGGCCTCTAAAGGCTAGATTGAATACCATCGATATAAAGCTAAAAATTTGATTATTTGCCATTAGGATGGTGCTACGGCTAATCGTGCCATTAGATCAATAGGTTTAGACCCTAAAATGTTTATGGCTGATCTGTACTAGATCCAGAATATCCCCAGATCAGATCAGAAAAATTTTTGGTGTATGATGGGCCACTAGGTGGACCCCATTAAATGCCAAATTTAAAGGCTTTAAGGCCCAAAACAGAGAACTCATTGAGACGAGTACAAAACTGTGAGAAATAGATTAAGAAAAAATCTAGGAAATTAAATTAGGTAAATAAATGGGTTACCAATAACCCAGTCAAAAATCAGAACTTAATTCCCTGTAGTTTGACCTATACGGAGTTTGGAGCAAAAGGTAGTAACTCTGTCCTGTTTACACAAAAAATCTCTGCCTCAGAAAGGCTATGATTTTATGTGTAAAACCTAATCCAATAAATCCGTGAAAATAATGTGTCAAAGTGTGACCTGTGACCCAGAATTTTGCAAAATTTCACAGAAATTATAATCTGGTTTGATGGCTAGAAATTCCAGAAATTTGAGACAACTGTGATTAAATGGCACATGACCCCTGACCAGAACTGAGCCAATCAGATTGACCGGATTCCATCATGATCTGTAAGTTTTTGACCTTATAAATAAATGGAGAAAATTTAGATAACTATTAAATCTTTCCAACAAGTTATTAAATGCCTGATTTCGATATCGACATCAAAAGATATAGACCCAACATTGGAGACTATCAAATCTGGTTTGATGGCCCATTGAGGAGAAAATAGATCTCTATATATTAATAACCCTATTCAACCTTGACAATATTTTTGAGTGCCACCACCTGGGAAAGATGAAGTTATCAGTCCTCTTTTACTCAGACTTGGAAGGGCTGAGAAATTCGATCAGAGTAAAAAACGGCGACAATTTTACCATAAGGTATCCAATACCCTTAAAATAAATCTATAAAAATATGAATGGAGTAAAAATCTAGACTTTTCTAGGAAACCCGTGATAATCTAAATTAATGCCAGACCACAGTGACCACTAATGATGCATTGTCAAGCTTTGATAAGGTTGACTTGGTTGACTAAGTCAAAGAATTGACCTCTTGATGGCCCAAGAGCCCGATTTCTAAAATTGACTAAGACTGATGACCTGATGCCCGACCCGTGGCCCGATAAATTGTGAGTCTAAGATTAAATAAGAAATTTATGGTCCAGCCTAAACCATCTTTTAAAAAATTGATAGTGGCACCCCTCAGAATCTGAGTACACTTACTTATAGACCCGAGCTTTGAAAAAGCCCGTATACCTAGATTAGACCTCGTAAAGGCCCAAGAAACCTAAGAAATGACCCATGAACCCCTAAGTTATCACGCCCCTTGGCCCTCCCCCGGATCTCGCACCTCACGAAGCTGACGAAGCCGAGGCAGCGCGGCGATCACCGCTTCTATATTCAGGCATTTCAATCTCTTAAGTCATTTCCCCAACTCGGTTAGATCACGATTCAATTCACAAAATTTGCCATATATATATATATATATATATATATATATATATTCTAGAATACCGCGGGAAATGCTTTATGTTTTTCATAATTGCAAAAATATTTTATTTCATTTTCAAAGTAATAGTGGAAACATTATTTAAATACTTTTTTATTTAAATTCTCAGTCACATTAACCTGATCGAGCAAATTCGGGCTTACTACTTTAACGTAAATGAATACGACTAAGTGTGAAATTATAAATAAGACAATTCAAAGAGATTTTTCTAAAAGTTAAACCTTAAAAAGCCATCATACTTTAAAGTTCCAATACAAGTTACATCAACAATTTTCTCAAAAGTACTGGACTTATAACCAAAATCAATAGAAAGGAAAAGATCCTGTCAAAATCAAGTGTGCAAATGCTGTTAGCTCTATAAGAAAAATGAGCTCAACTGTCAGCTCGATGCTCGCTTTTGGATCTTTCCTCGTCCAGCTCCTCTAGCTTTGGTTGGGTGGCTACTGACTGACCTCTAGAATTTTTGGGTCATGAAAAAATCATAAGTAGTGAAGCTTAATAAAGTCTTAATTAATTTTGTAATGAGTTTCAGTACAAGTAGTGTAAGAGAATTCCATATGTGCAAGTGCAAGTAAGGTTTCAAACCGTTGTGTTAACATATAAATTGCATAGAACTAATTAAGATTAAACTAACGCCAAGCAGGAATTCTAAGTACGATGACATTAAGCAAATTTTATCCAGCATGGGGATAAGTATTCACAATTTGGCACAAGCATACAAGTTATCATGCAATATTATTAACTAAGCATGAGACGTTTAGAATGGACAAGTTATCATGCAACATTATTAAATGGACAAGTTATCATGCAATATTATTAACTAAGCATGAGACGTTTAGAATGGACAAGTTATCATGCAATATTATTAAATGGACAAGTTATCATGCAATATTATTAACTAAGCGTAGTAGTTTAGAATAACTACTACGCTGTTGGCGCGTTAATAGTCGCATTGGGATGACAGGCGTTTTTGTAGTGATTGCGTGCTTGCCAACCTTTTCCCATAAAAGATAATCGTTGACGGATGCCGTATCCAATATCAATTTAGTAGTAAAGCTAAACTGATTTCTGTAGGAAGTCCATGAAAATTTATGGAAAAGAAGATAAATAGTATTTTACTATGTTGATGAATAGTATTTCGAATCACTATCACTATAGTAAAACTATTCCAACATTACTATTCTCATATATAATTACACTATTCATGATGGAAGACGATACTGAAGAAGCAGAAGATTCTTGAGTAATGCACTTTGACGGGGCAGCAAATGCTGAGGGTCAGGGAGTTGGCGCCATTCTAATTCCACTGAAAGGATCCCACGTACCCGTCTCTATTAAGCTCAACTTCCCTTGCACTAACAACATGGCTGAGTATGAAGCTTGTGCCGCTGGTCTGCAGGTGGCTCTCGATTTGAATATAACTCACCTTCGTGTGTTTGACGATTCGCAGTTGATCATATGCTAGACAAATGGAGATTGGAAGACAAAAGACGAGAAATTGATCCCTTACCATGAGCACCTCGAGGATCTGATAGCTTGCTTCCAAGACGTGACATTCTCATATGTCCCTCGGATAAGGAATCGCTTCGCCGACGCACTAGCAACTTTGGCGTCAATGATAGAAATCTTATACGGTGCTAAGATGAAATCGATCATGATCGAGCAAAGGAATGAGCCGGCCTTCTACCTCCAGATTGAGGAACTTACAAATCCTGATGATGAGCCACCTTGGTTCTCAGATATTAAGAATTTCCTCATGACACTAACTTTCCCTGAGGGTACGTCCAAGACGGACCGACGAACCATTGAACGTCTAGCGACAGGCTACATCATTTGTGGGGAATGCCTTTACAAGCGATCCTACAATAATATTTTACTCAAGTGCCTTACAGAAAGTGAAGCAATCAATATCATGAAGGAGATCCACGAGGGACTATACGGAGCCACGTCAGCGGTCACATGCTCGCTAAGAAAATTCTACGGCAGGGATACTTTTGGACTACTATAGAATTAGATTGTTGTAAACATGTTCAGAAATACTACAAGTGTTAGGAACAATCCAGTCTGATATACGCTCCTACCATCGATCTACACTGCATGACCACTCCTTGGCCATTTGCTACTTGGGGCCTTGACATCGTCGAAATGATTAATCCAAAAGCATCAAATGGACATCAGTTCATCCTTGTCGCCATTGAATACTTTAGCAAGTGGGTAGAAGCGGCGTCATATGCCAACATCACGGCCAGTCACTTCGAGAAGTTTATCAAAAATAATATTGTATGCCGATTTAGAGTATCCAAGGATATTATCATGGATAAATACACAAAATTTTTGAATAAGCGCATCCGAGCCTTCTGCGAGCAATACAAAATCAAGAACTATCGCTCGTCACCTTATCAGCCTCAAACTAATGGAGCCGTGGAAGTTGCAAATAAGACAATCATCTGCATCTTCGAGAAAAATGGTCGTCACTTACAGAGATTGGAGTGAAATGCTACCATTCGCTTTATGGGCCTACAGAACATCAATCTGTACCACTACAGGGGCAACACCATTCTCCCTTGTGTATGGAACCGAGGCCGTCCTATCTGTAGAGGTTGAAGTACCCTCTCTCCGAATCCTCATGGAATCGTGCTTACCCGAAGCAGAGAGAGAGAGAGAGAGAGAGAGATCCCACTTTGAATAATTGAACTTATTGGATGAGAAGATACTCCTAGCCTTGTGTCATACTCAAGTTTACCACGGGTGAATCGAACGCGCTTATAATAAACGTGTCCGCGGTCGAGATGTAAAGATAGGAAACACTGTACTGAAGAAGATCTTCCCTTCCCTCCACGCCAATCCGAGGGGCAAGTTCAAGCTGAACTGGGAAGGATCTTTCGTCGTCCGAGAAGTTCTACCAGGATACGCCATCCACCTCGCCACCATGGACAGAGATTATCTTCCTGAGCCCATCAATGCTGGATACGTCTGGCGGTTCTAATCTTAGTCTATTACCATAAGGTAAGTATTGGTGAAACAGATGTGTAACTACTTAAGAATCACTCAAAAGAGGCCATCATTCCAAGCACAGTAGCCAAAAAAAGCATCCCTAAAATGATGATATCATTTGCTATCCCATTTGAGCTTGAGCCTTTCTTTCAAGTAAACCCCTTTCCCAAAAAAAAATGTGTGTACATATATAAAAAAGAAGCAAAGTTACTGTCAAAAAAAAAAAAAATCAGAAAAGAAAAACCTCAAAAAGAGATTGCCTTAACTAAGATAAAGAAAAAAGAAAAAATAGAATTGTGGGGCGTGTACAGTAAAATCTCTCAAGGAAGAAGAATGTTGAGAAAAACTGAAGTCATATCAAGATAATCCTATTTAGCCCAACATACCTTCAAATCCTAACTTGACCCATGGCCAAGCTACACCCTGAAGGAAACTCTCTTTTTAGGTTCACAAGCAGTTATAGTATCTGTTAACTCAACATGAGCCGAGTTGTGAGACAATACCAGGCCCCATCCAGCCGGCTATGACAGAATCGACGTCTATGTCGTGGCTTTTGAAAAAAAATGAATGAAAGAAATACAAAAAGTAAAATAAATAAAAATACAAGCTCAAAGCAAGATGGATATGGTGAAAACCCAAAAGGGTACTACGGATAAAAACAGCGAGTTCGTGCGGACCAGGTGAAAACCTGAAAGGGCGTTTGGGGTAAGAGAGCTAAACCCATGGACGTGGTGAAAACCTGAAGGAGCACCACGGGTAAAAAGAGGGCAAGAAGGGCACAATGAACCCACCTTAGGCGTTGTGAGTAAAAAAAGGATTAAAGAATTAAAAAAGAAAAGAGAGAAAGGTTTGAACTGTTTGGGAAGAATTGATGTTTGGGGAGCCCTCTTAGCTACTCTCCTTGATCCCTTTTTTTCCGGGACGCTCATGCTAGTTCAAATTGGGCCCCCAGCCAGAATTGTCTTTGTGAAATGGCTCCGTCAAATGTATGACTCAAGGTAAGGAGAAAGGTTTGACTTAGCCCAAAGGGATTGACATTCCAGTCTTGGTGAGGCTACGAAAACTCCCTTGGGGGGTTTGACCATGCTCAAAAGAGGACTCGAGATCTCACCCAGTGATTAAGGCACCACACCAAAAAAAAAACAAAAAACACACAAAACAAAAAGGACAAAAGTTTGTGTAAATATAATAAATTTTCCTTTTTACCGCTTACACCACCTCCTAAAAAATTGCCGGTGTGATGTCTAGTTTTCTTTCTTTTCCCTCTTTTATAAAAAAGCAGAACAAAAACATAAAGAAAATATGTATACCAAAAAGATGTGTGTATTCATAAAGAGGTTTCTTACGCTCCTTTTCTGCGTATCTGATCTATGCAAAAAGATGTATGTGCAGGAGGGACTCAACGGCCCAGCTCGCGCTTTAAGGCACTAATCTCAGCGTAAAAACCATCCTCCCGGACATTCTGCTCGGTCAACCAATGACGATGCAGGCTCTTATACCTCTTCTGAGAAGCGTCAGCGGCTCCGAGTGCAACACTCAAAGATCCCTTCAGATGAAGGACCTCACTCTCTACTATCCCTGCTCTAACTTTCTCTTGCGCTAAAAGCTCATGCAGGACCCTCTTCTCATCAGTCAACAACTCAATACGGGCTCGGAGTGCCGTCTCCTCTTTAGGCCAGGGGCCTCTTGTATCAACACTCTCCGGCTGATCTAGATAATCGGCAGCAGGATACTCGGCCAATATCCAAGCCTTGTACTCAGGGGAGGACTGAACTAGATCTCCCTGCTCCATATCGCACATCAGCATCAATTGACACATCTCCCAAAGAGCAGCAATCCGATCTATGTCCCCGGAGGACCCCCTAGAAAAGATCAAGTCACATAGAGGGGGTTTTACCTCGCAAGGCACTTGCTGAGAGCAGTCGAACTGATGCAACACTCGAAATGGGAAATAGAAGGTGCTGTTAGTCAATCCTAGAAGGGTAATACCCTCATGGTCTCTGGAATGAACTATTGGGAAGGTCCGGTCTAACCAAGGAAGCCTTCATATCAGCTCATCATCGGTCAACCAAAGCTTCAAAGCGGACAAATCGCCTTGTGGAAGCAAGTGACACCTACCCGAAAAGCATTGAGCCACCTCGCCTTGAGCAATATAAAAGTGTGGCACGGGTCCCAAGATATCGAGATGCTCACCTAACCAGAATTAAAGCAGCAAAGGACATCCCCTGAGGTTCTCCACCTTGCCCAGAGTAAACACATCAAGACATCGATACAGTTCAGCAAGGACCAAATGCATCATTGATCAGCCCTCTACAAATTCAGTGAAAACATCGCAAAGCGCCAGAGAGAAGCTCCCTCCCCCAGTAAAGAAAAGGACTATCGAGATGAGACCGAGAGCAAACCCTTTCACATTGAAGATGTTCCTAACTAGTAATTTTCGAGGACTTTCATCACCGAAAAGTTCTTTGAGGAATGTGATCGAACACGTTGTGGGCCCCCCAACAAGGCTTGTCTCATACTCAAATTTCTTCAAACCGAGGGTAAGGTGAATGGATTTAGAGTAGCCCGACTTTGGCGTGACTCTTGTGAGGCCTCTGTGAAGCTTCAAGCCGAATAAATTGGATACTTCCTCAAGGGTTGGAGTTAGCTCCCAACTCCCAAAACAAAACACATGGGTGTTAGCACCCCAAAATGAAGTGGCCGCATGAAGTAGGTCCCACCGTGGCAGAACCTCGAGGAAGAGGAGAAGGCGTGATAAGCCGAGCCACTCAAGCTCGACGAGCTCGCTCTCATTCAAGTTCCCGTACCAACTTTTGAGTAAATTGGTTCCAAGCCCTCCATGTAAGGGAGGATTGGAAGGTGGGTCCATAGACATACAAGGATCTTGGAAGAATATAAAATTCAATGTATGTTGATGAACCCACCCCTAGGAAAGCAAAGAGAAAAGGAATCAGTCAAAAAGACCTAGTCAAACAGAAAGGGAAGGAATTTAGACTGGCTCGAGTATATAAGGCCCCACAGGTGCCCAAGCCAAAACTGGCGAAACTATTAGTTGCGCCAGTGCATTTTGTCCCAGATTTTCGCCTGGCACAACTAATAGTTGCGCCAGCACAAAATCCCACCCCCATGCCTTTCGTTTTTGAATTTTTGGTATTTTTTGTGAGCTGTTGCTGGCCTCTTAGCCCGCTGATCTGATTCACATGCTTTATAAAAACTGTTGCACCTAAGAATTGACAGGGCATCTAATATCAAAGAAAGTCTGACTTTTGTGCAGGAGGGGCCCACACCAAGACATGTGGCATCGAGGGCCGCTTTTTATGAGCGATCATCAAGGATCTTCCTGTGAACAGGTGGAGATATGCAAGAAAGACATAACATTGCAAATCAAAGAGAGACACTGAGCATATCCAGGCAAAACATCATCTAAAAAATGCCGTAAATATCTATTATAAAAAAACCCCAATAAAGTTGTCTCAAAAGTGCTAAAATGTTTGAATGAAGAAACTAGGGCCTAATCCTTGTCTGCGCCCTTTGACTTCTTCTGCCGACGTGAAGGGCCCTGGTAAGTCCACATATCTCCCACTCGGGACTAAGCCTGAGAAATCCTGCTAAGCAAAGATTGCGACTCCTTGGAGTGTGCACGCTGCAAGTCGTAGTCAAAATCAGAGATGAGGACCAATTAGGGGACAAAGATAAAAAATATAAGAAAAAGTAGAGCAGCAGAATACTCACTGTCTTCACATGCCGAAGCTCCGCAATGTTACGATGATACGCTGCATACTCCATAGCCGAATCAAAGTTCTACATTCAGAGAGATACAACGTCAGCTACTAGGGCAATCATAAAACATATGCAAGAAAGAGGCCGAAACAAAAGAGAGACGGGTCATCAGAGGGCTTACCCCTGGGATCACCTCAGGAGGAGGGACTTGGGCCGCTTCAGCAGAGAAACGTGCCTGCCTGTCCACATCAATACACAGGTCCGAGAGAAAGCTATCATCAAGGTGTTGGAAAGTCCCATAGACCACGGTCGGATCACCACCAGGAGAACCCGCATGAGAGATACCCCACAAACCAGCTCCGGAGGAGCCCTCACCAGAGGGACTCGCACCAGAAGGGCAGGCACCTGAAGGACCTACCCCTGAGGAATTAGCAGTACCCGCCGCTGCCCCCGCCTTCATTATCCGAGCCATCCCCCTGAGCAAACTATGAATAAAGTAAAAATCTACTCAGAAAGAATAAAGGCTTAATTAAGAAAAAAGGGGGACTAATCTAAAAAAAGGGGAGTTACCTGCCCACGTGGGCCACCAAATGAAAAAAAGTTAGCACTAGGGATGAAGCGTGGCAAGATGAACCGATACGGCAGGCACTCATACCATATATGATAATCTTGGGGCACCAAAAAGGCATTGATAGGGAGCCCATTATTAAGGAAAGCTGTTGTGAGCTCTTCAACGTTGCCAGTAGGGCCCATGACATCAGCAGGAGGGTCCATGGGTATGACATGATAACCCTGATACTGGTGCACCACCCGCTTCCCCAAATAGTTAACCCTCGCCCACGCCCCATAAAAGAAAACAATGCGATGGTTGTTAAGAAGGCACGATGGACCTACGGCTGCCCAGTCGTAGAAGACGGAGTTGAGGTATGGATCATGGAGGATCTATCCAAGTCAAGAAGAAACCAATCAATGAGACAAGCAGCATAGCAAATCAGGGAGAACTTCTGAGCTGAGGTAAACAGAGTTGAAAAGGGCTTTACCTGCTCAGGGACCATTAGGTCGAGTTGGGATCTTAAGCCCATCTCTAAGTGCTTCAGGCCCACATCACGACATTGAGCATGGTTCTAGTTACTAAGAAGGGGGTAGGTGAATGCATCTGAGTGGAGGAGCGGGCGCCCATGATGAAAGTGGTGGTACCCCCATACCTGAGAAGAGTAGGGCACAAGAGAACAAGTCAGTAACATACAAAAATCATCCAAGTGGAACTGATAAAACAAAAGGTTAGGGATTACCTCCAAGGCCGCCCAAAAGCCAACGACGGATTTGGCGTCCCCGATGGTAGCCCGGGCTACTCCATACATCAACCATGCGTATCCAGCCCCGCCCCAATCATACCTATGGACGTCGCCCCAGTTGTCCATAATGCTCAGCAACGCTAGGCTAACTCGACCACTGCCCGCGTTGGTAAAAAGGGTCTTACCCAATAGGTGCAGGAGGGTGATGCGGGTCAGGATGATCGCCCACTCAGGCGTAATGTAAAGCACCCTATCTGGCTGCCCCAGAGCCACCAACTCATCAGTCGTATAGAGCGCAGATAACCAGGTCATCTTGACCTCGGTGCCATGTATCTGCCTACGAGGGGGATATGCCCCTATCATTCTGATAATGTCCTCCTTGCTCGGCACTGTGACACTGGCTATTGACATGCCCCCCACCCTAATGTCAGTAATCATAGCCCAATCTATGGGCGTCAGGGTCATCTCAGCATACGACATATGAAAGGTCATCATCTCAGGGTGGAACCGCTCAATCAATGCCTTCAGATACGAGACATCGACCCTCATAGCGGGGCAAGACAGAAACTCCCCAAAGCCCACCTGAGCTAGCAAGAACATCACCACGAGAGGGACATAGAGGTAGAAGTCATGGAAATCAAGCCACCCCCTACGAAATACAATAGAGGGAAGGTCCTGCATCCGAACGAAAGTGCATCAGATCCTGGAAATAAAGCAAAACTGTGCAAAAGAAAAAATTGAGCCTGTCACTTACCCTGCCTACTATGCCAAAATTCGAAATGTGAACATACTACTGATGTACGAGACCGACTCGGGCATCCTCGCCCTGCATTTCGAGCCAAGGACCCGCTTTCCGCTCTATCCAAAGGAACTGCTCCCCCCGCGAACCGTAAACTATCTCGGGCCCCTCCTCATGGCCCTCCTCGGGAACATACTCATCATCATTGGACATCTTGGGCCAATAGAAAGCAATCACATCAGAGTAGATCAGTAATAAAGAAATATTTCTTTTTGCTAAAGGCCAAGGGAAGGTAAGTATGCTCATCCCTTTTTATTTTCAGAAACAAAGATATACACATATAAAAAAATCCTTCTTTTATGCTTAGAAAAACAAAATTCAAAAGTAAAAACAGAAATCCCTCCTACCTTTATGCTTCTAAAGTCAAAAACCAAAAAAATTCCTCTTTTATGTTTAGAAAATAAACAAAAATTAAAAACAAAAATCCCTCCTTTCTTTATGCCTCTAAAATCAAAACCCAAAAAAAAAATCCTTCTTTTATGCTTAGAAAAACAAAAGTCAAAAATTTAAAACAAAAATCCCTCCTTTCTTTATGCTTCTAAGATCAAAAACCAAAAAAATCCCTCTTTTATGTTTAGAAAAAAAAACAAAAGTAAAAACAAAAATCCCTCCTTTCTTTATGCTTCTAAGATCAAAAACCAAAAAAATCCCTCTTTTATGTTTAGAAAAAAAAAGAAAGTTAAAAACAAAAATACCTCCTTTCTTTATGCTTCAAAAATAAAAAAAAAATCCCACTTTTATGTTTTTAAAAAAAAAAAAAAAAAAAATCCCTCCTTTCTTTATGTCTCTAAAAGCAAAAACCAACAAAAAAAATCCTTTTTTCATGATTATAAAAGCAAAAACAAAACACTCGAACAAAAAAAAAAACCCTTTCTTTTATGCCCTCTCTAAAAGCAAAAACCAACAAAAAAATAATAATAAATAATAGTGATAAATTGATTCCTTTGTCAGTGTCCCAAAAAAAATAAAAAAATAAAAAAGAGAAAGAACAAAAACAATAAAAACCAAAAATAAACTTCTTTTCCTTAGTTAATTTTCAAAAAAATACAAAAACCAAAAATTATCTTCCTTAATTAATTTCCAAAAGGAGAAACCGAAAATCCCCTTTCCCTAATAAATTTGCAAAAAATAGAGACCAAAAATCCTTGCTTTATGTTCAAAATGATAACCCAAAAAAAACCAACACAAAAAATAGATGATAAATCCATGCCTTAGTTAATTCTCAAAATTCATTTCCTTAAATGATTTTTAGAGAAATCAAGAATCCTCACTTGTAGTCAATTCAAAAACTGTATAGGAATCAAAGATCACTCCCATTAGTTAATCCTCAAAAAAAAAAAAAAAAAAAAGAAGAAGAAAGGGAAAACCAAAAATCAAAAATCATTTCCTTAGCTAATCTTCAAAAAATATATAAAAATCAAAAATTGTTTTCTCTAATTAATTTTCTAAAATAGAAACCAAGAGTCCTTGCTCTATGTTCAAAATAAAAACAAAACTCAACAAAAAAAAATATATATATACAATAAAAACACCCTTTTATATGTGCAAATAAAAACAAGAAAGAGAGAGTATATATATATATATATATATATATATATATATATATATATTAGGCACCAATAACATCCCTCAAAATCATAAAATAGGGCATCATTCACAAAAAACCATCAACACACCATCAATAAACATATTCACAACGAGAATAAACCATAACCCATCTAAGAATACAAGATCATGATCATATTTGTAAGAAAATAAAAAAATAAAAAATAAAAAATGGGTTTAAATGGTTACCTATTGAAGAAAATAGGGTCTTTGATCTCGCGTGATTTGGACAGCCAAAACAACACGAGTGAATACAGGCAATGGGGCATGCGTAGAAGCAAAATAAAGGAACCCTAGGGAAGCTCTGGTTTTCGATTTAAGGAGGGGGAAGAGAGAAATTTCAAAAATTTGCCCTCGTTGCCCGAACTCGGGCTCTTCAATTCGAAGCCCAGGTAGCACAACTAATAGTTGCGCCAAGTTATTTTTGGGCAACTTTTGGCTTGGCGCAATTAATAGTTGCGCCAGCCATTACCAGGTCAGGTTTCGGGCCTTGTGTGGGTCGGGTGCATAACCCAGTCCCACCCTCTCGTCATTTTGTTCTCTTGGCAGATGAACGTACTCCCAAAAAAACATTTCAATCGTCATTCGACTTGTCCGGGAAGCCGTGCTAGAATAAAAGTGGACCGAGGGCAATAGGCATGCCGGTCCTACACAGAAAAGAGTGAAGAAATCCAAAACATAATGGAAAAATTCCACATAAAAAGCCAAAAATGATAGAATAATTCACATAAAATAATAGTTCAAAAAATAAATCCAAAAATCACATAAAGTGATAAACTTAAAAATACAAAAAAAATCACATAAAATAACAGCTCCAAAATAAAATATCATCACATAAAATGATAGAAGAATCACAAAAATAAAACACATAAAATAACAACATATTTGTGTTTCCCCACAAAATGATGCACATGCGTGTTTTCAATGCGGTAAAATATCAATAATTTATCAGCAATGCAGCTATGCAAAACTAATGTCCTAGGTTTAAGGTTCGCCTTTGACCCATGGATCCTGCTTCAAAGTAGGAGCAACGGTGTCAATCTCGGTCAAACAATCAATTTTTCGATCATAATGATTCCACTACTAAATCTTTAAGCTAAGCACTCTGTCTTTGATTCATATGAACATGAGTATCTAACTCGAGATTCATCACGAGCTATTTCAGAGGTGTGGACTCTCGGTCTGTGCAGCCTAGGCATGCGCCCTACGGGGTTTGAGGTCTGGGTAACTTCGTTATGAAAAAGGTCAATCGTTAGTTGAAACCAACCTGTTGAAAATGGAACTATATATCAACTAAACTATGTGTAAGCATGCATGCAAAAGGGTTCATTTCTCTTTACTTTCACAAGCTTAAAACCTGTATTGGCACGGTATCCCTGTAAAGTGTACGCCTTGTGTCTGGGTATCTGTAGAATGGTCATTTGTTCTCGTAAATTATACTCGAACGGGATCTAGGTCGAGATTTCCATCTCCTTTATTGCTTATTGCCCCTGATGGGTGCTTGTTTATACATAATTAATTGAATTGTAAGATCATTGTTGGCAGAGACCGGGATTAGATGCCCCCTTCTGGGGGCACCCGATTTTTGGTCAGATCTATTCTGTGATATTTAAGGTTAGATACTCTGGTTCATGATGATCCGGGGCACGTTGGAGAAAATGGCATGTGCTCTCAAAAAGTGTTGCAACCTCCGTTCTCTTTGCTCAATAGTCATGCTAAATAAATTTCGAGATCAATGGGTTCACCGAAAGACCTTGAACCCTGCCTCACGCAAGGGCACCCGTGACCAGTTAGATGAGGCGGTCAATGCCTCATATGATTGGACACAGATTGTGGAGCCTTGCGTACTTGCGTTGCACCTATCTTTAAGTGTGGGTCGATCACCCCTCTTAGTTGCGAAGTTGTTGTATGTAGAACGAATCTCGAACATCAAATACCTTCAAAATCATCCCGAGAAGCAAATATTTTTCTTGACTATAGGGCATTTGCAACTTATCCCACCTCGGTTATATCCAGTAATGTCGTTAAGCGCTTGGAGACCGATTACCTTGAGAAACGAATGTTTAGCCTAGCATACAGGGCTTTCATTTTCTCACCATGTCACTCACTTGATGTTTGAAGTTTGTTCTAACTAAAGAGAACCTGTCAGTAATGCCTTGGGCCTCTTTGGATGTCTCCTTTATTTGGCATTCGATCATTAGTGATCGGATACCAAAGAGGGGCATCTGTAGACACCGAAATGTGGCTCAAGGCCCGATCGAAACACATTTCGAGAGAGGCGCATCACCGAGCATTTGATGGTATGTATGGAACCCTTAGGAACCCTTTTGAAGCCTTAAAAACCCTTCCAAACCCTTAGGAATCACCCTAGATCCCTTAGGAACCTTCCCGAACCTTTAGAAACCAATCTCGACACTTAGAACTCGTTCTGAACCTGAACCTAGTTTTCTCGAGCCATGGATGAAGAGTGGTACACTGAGACTAACTGTGACCTTCTACTATGATCGAATCTCATACCATTAAAAAGTAGAAGTCCTCAGCTTCCTAATGGTCCAAAAATTACCCCAATCGGAGCAATGTGCACAAAGATATCACATCTCGAACCTAAAGGGTAAAGAGGTAATTTCGGGTGCCCCCCCCCCCCGTACGGATTTGGCGCAACTAATAGTTGCGCTAGTTATAGGTACGCTTGGCGCAACTATTAGTTGTGCCAAGCCATCTCTCCCTAGAAATGGCCTAGCACAACTAATAATTGTGCCACCATTAAGGTGGACCCCACCTCGAGGAGCCAACTTTCAGGCACTGTGCATGCACTGTTTTACTGTGCATATGCTTGGCGTAACTAATAGTAGTGCCAGGCATATGAATAGTAACCTCTAGTTTTTACCCCAAATTTCATGATTGGGGTTTGACTTGTTGACTACCTTGACATTTGAGGTGTGTTTTGCTAGTCCTGTGGCACCCTTTTAGTGCCTATTTGTAACCCTTAAGTGATTTAAAGCACCAACCTATCATCCACCATTAAAACTACCTTCACACATTTTCAAGCTCTCAATATCCTAGAAAACCTTATATTAGAGATTACCTAATTGATAAACCCAATTAGCATCTAAACACTCTCCTAACCCACCCTTTTCCTATAAATAGAACCCCCCTCCCCTTAGATTAGAGGTTGAGAAAATTACCTAAGAGAGAAAGAGCTTAAAGTGAGAAGATCTTTCTCCCTTTGGTGCACCATTGCTCATACAAATTTCAGAATTAGTAAACCTCCTCCCAAGCCTTACTTTTCATAAAAAGCTTCTAGGTTAGGTGTGTACCATCCATTTACCTTCCCTCTCTACCACTTAGCTAGCAAGCATTAGAGGTTAGAACCCCTTTTTCTACCATACAAGCCTTCAAAAGCTCATCAAAGCAAGCCTACATAAGGCTCCTCAATGGTGTAACAAGGGCCCGAGAGCTTCAACTTTCCCCTATATTCCTCTACCTTTTCGGTTATTCCTCCATCCTTCCATTTGCGCCGTTACGTCGTCAAATTTTTGATAGGAACGGAGGGGCACAAATAAGATTTTAAGTCCCTTTGGGCAAGAGAAAGTCTTTTTTTTTTTTCTTTTATATTATTTTTGTTTTGGCCATAAGTAGAGACCACATTAAGCAGGTTGATTGGGTGCTTAACACCTTCCCAATCGATAACCGAAGCCCCTATCAAAGAACCTTTAGTGTGAACTGGATTCAGAGTCATATTTGTGGTACTTTGATACTAATAAAAGTGATCTAGGTTTCCCGGGACACCAAAAGATTTAGGTGGTGATTCTATATTTTTGTTAGCGAGCGCATCGCCGTGACGGGATCGTAAAAAATCCCACGGTTGCACACAAAAATATTACATTCTGGACTCACAAAGAATCCATCTCTGTGGACAGAAAAACATACCAAGGCTGTTTGAAATATAAAGTTAAACGTTAAACAAATTCCCTATCTCTCATTGCCCAATCCTCTTTGGTATAAAATTGTGGAGACAGGTGCCTCCTAAATTGGTTATGGAGGTATTTTAAAATAAGTAAATCCTTCTAAACAGA
Source organism: Chloranthus sessilifolius (assembly GCA_021018995.1). Lineage (NCBI taxonomy): Eukaryota > Viridiplantae > Streptophyta > Magnoliopsida > Chloranthales > Chloranthaceae > Chloranthus > Chloranthus sessilifolius. Next base: position 71,611,905 of record CM037592.1, on the reverse strand, counting down.
ATAAAGAATTAATTCGATTCACTTCCGGCATTTGGAAAGATGCTCAAAAGAATTACTCAACCATAAAACAAGAAGTTTTATCCATTGTCAAATGTATCCTTAAATTTCAGGATGATTTACTTAATCAATCATTATTGCTAAGAATTGACTGCAGTGCTACAAAATCAGTTCTCCAAAAAGTTATTAAAAATTTAACTTCAAAATAAATCTTTACTAGATGGCAAGCTGAGTTATCTTCCTTTGATTTTTAAATTGAATATATTAAAGGAGAGACAAATTCTCTCCCTGATTTTTTAACCAGAGAATTTTTGCAGGATAACTCTTAAAGGAAGCATACTCCTCAAGAGGAATAGGCAAAGGAAAAGGAAGGGGCAACATCCCCTCACCACAAAATCAAGAATCCACTAATGATTATCACCTTTTGACAATAATTCAAAATAATCGATATCGTACAACCAAAGGAGGTTTCAATTCTAAAGAAACTGGGAAAAAGGATACATCTCTCAATAAAGAGAAGAACACATCTCTCAATAAAGAGAAAAATGAAAGCAAAGAAATTTCTTATATTCAAAAAGAAATATTTACACCTGTGCGACCATGGATCCTCTCGAACCCGTCGCGGCGATGCGCTAGCTTTGGATGAAATGTAGAGTCGCCACCCGGAGCTTTTGGTGACCTGGAAAACCTTTAAATCGATATTTTGAGCAGCGAAGTGCTAAATATGACTCTGATTTACCGGTCTTTGCCAAAGGCTCTAGGGTAGGGGCTTCGGTTATCGATCGGGAAGGGTTTAGGCACCCGATCAACTCGCATGTAGCGGTCTCTATCTATGGCCAAAAATAAAAAATAAATGGGCAGAGCTTCCCCTTGCCCGAAGGTGATCCGGTCCTATCAAGCTTTGAGCCAAACCGAAATTTCGGTGGCGTAACGACTTGAATCCTTGGACGGAGGGAACACTAAGAAGGTAGAGGAAGAGAGGGGTGAGCCGGAGCTCACGGGCCCTTGTTGCACCGTAGAAGATCTTCACTTCGGCGTGCTTCCAACGGCTTAAACGGTATGGAAATGGGTTCTAATGCTAGGATTCAATAAAATAGGAAGTGTAGGGTGAGGCCAAAGGCTAGACTTTAGCTAAAGGGGGTGATCTAATGGTGGAAATGGATTGAAAAAGATGAACTAAGCTTGCTGGAATTCTAGAAAATAAATGGCATTTTCTCTCACTAGGGTTCTCTCCTAAGAGCTCTCTAATCTTTCACCAAAAAATCCAACCCTTTGGGAAGAGGGGGGCCTCTCTATTTATAGAGAAGAGGTGGGTTAGGGGCTTACTTAAGAGCTAATTGGTTTAGCAATTAGGTAATTCCCCATCTAAGGTTTTCTAGGTTTTCAAGGTCCTAGGGTTTTGGAAAACTGATTTTCATGGCGGATGATGGGGTGAGACCATGGGTGACTTAAGGGTTGCCAATAAGCTCAAAGGGGGTGAAACCAACCTCAAGACACCCACCTTAACCAAGGGGATGGTCAAAGGGTCAAACCAGATGGAGGAATTTTGAGCAACTGATGACAGTTACTGTAGCTAAGCTGGGCATATATATTATATACGCCCAGTTTAGGAACAGTGAATTCCATGAAAATCAGGGGAGCTTTGGGAAGATCCTATACAGGGCATATATATTATATACACCCGACCAAATTTTCCCCAAAGAAGGTAGGTGCATATAATATATACGCCTGACCAATATGGGGCCAAATTGGCTGGGCGTATGTAATATACACGCCTGAGCAAAATTCTATGATTTTATGTGAAACTTCAAACGACCATGACTTTTGAACCGTAGCTCCAAATTGGGTGATCTTTGGCTTGTTGGAAAGCTGGAGAAGTCGTCTTTCCAAAGGTATATTGCTCATCCAAGGTGGTGGTTTGTATAAAATTTTGTGGCTCGTCTCCCATCAACTACTCAGAAAGGTTTAAGTTAGGTATGGGAAGGGAATCTGGGGTTTAGGGGTGATCTCTAAGGGTTGGGAAATGGTTCTAAAGGGTTCAGGGTAATTCCTAGAGGTCTGGGTGGATTCCTAAGGGTTCAGGGGTGCCATCGAAAGCACAGTGGTACATCTCTCTCGGAGTACAGATTGAACGGACCTTAGGCCGAATTTGGGTGTCTACAGATGCCCCTCTTTCGTATTCGATCACTAATGATCGGATGCCAAAGACAAAAGACATTCGAAGAGGTCTAAGGCATGTTTGATGGGTCCGCCTAGTTCAAGTCAATTCTCAAACATCCATGGTGATGGTGAGTGTACGTAAGCCCTCTCATTTCAGGATATTGTCCGTACCTCAAAGCTAACAGTCCCCAAGCGCATTGCGACATTACTGGGCATAACCGCGATGATCACAAAAAGTGTAAGCCCGCTAGCCGGGATATCGTCCACTTCCTGAGAGAAATTATAGATTTATGATGTCAAGTATTAATCTGAACCAGACAGCTCCCTGAAATGGGATGATCGATCTATGCCTCGGAATCGATGCAAAGCACACAAAGCAAAGGCCTACAAACTGTGTCCAATCCTATGGGATATTGACAGCTCCATTAGATTGGCCACGGGTGCCATTACCTAGGTAAGGCTCGGAGTCTTTGGTTGAACCCATCAACCTCGAGGTTATTTTAGCATGATTTATCCGAGTGGAGCGAATATTGATGTCGCAACACTTCTTGGGAATGCATGCTCATTTTTAGAGTAATTTTTTTGTATTTTTTTCTTTTATTTTGAGGCCTCTAAGCGGAGCTCAAGGACCTCTGACAATTTTATTCTTGCACACCTCTTTAAGTGGATAAAATGCCAGTTGATACTCTTTAAGAGTGCGTGCGCTATGCCGGGGATAGGTACACCTTGGGGATGTGCATGTTCCAGTGGTGAGGTGCTCCTGATCCACATGAACCGGAGTGCCTTAACTTGAGGCAAAGCTAAAAAAGATCGGGCTAGAACCAAACATCCATCGAAAGAGATAGTTAATTCTAGCCTCCATCCCTAATGAAATCACATCTTACTAACTATGCATAGACAGACACCCATCAGGGGCGATAAGCAGCAAAATAGGCGCGAATGGAAGCCTCGACCCTAAGGTACAATTTACAAAGGCAAATGACCATCCTGTGGATACCCAGACGCAAGTGCGTACATTCAACAGGGACACCGTGCCTATACAGGTTTTAAGCCTGTGTAAAAGGAAATAAAAGGGAATGAGCCCTTCGGTCTATATGTTTGCACATAGTTTGGTCGGTTGTAATTTCATTTTTGACGGGTCAGTTTCGACTGACAATAGACTTTTTGAATGGTCTGAAGTCGGGTATACTCTTGGTCAACATAGATCAGTAAGTAGATGATCAGAGCTAATGCTTGGAAGGTGGGATCAACCCACTCAGGATTTTCACTATGTAACAACAGGTTGTTATTTCTTCTCTTTTTTCTTTTTCTTTTTCTTCTCTTTTTTCTTCTTCTCCTTTTTCATGTCAGTTTGAGACTCTGAGCATGCTCAAACTGCTTTTATTTCTACACGTATCCTTAGGCGAATCAACTACCATGTTGATACACTTTAGGGACGTGTGCATTCCGGTGATGGGTCCTTGGTTTGCCTGCCGGATCAGGCCTCGACTTCTGCTGGGGAAGATCTGGGGCTAGGTGTGTGTTTCTAGGAGTGACCGGTGATGGATAAGTTTATTTGCCTGCCGGATCAGGTTCTGACTCTTGGGGGACGCTGTAGGGAATAGTGACCGGAGATGGGTAAAATTGTCTGCCTGCCGGATCAGGTATGGGGTGTCCCTATGTAAGACGGGGTTCGAGAACTTTCGGGTGGACCCGATCATTCTGAATTGATTTAACACGGTCCTCGGAGTGGTACAAATGGTCATCGCAGCGCTCTTTTGAGAACTAGTGTCACTTTCAACATTTTCTCTTCTTTTTTTTTTTGATTTTGTGGGCGCATTAGGTGGGCGCCTACAGATCTAGATCCGTTTATTGTAGCACGGTCCCTTTGGGCCAATCGAAGGGAACTTGAAGGGTCATTTTGGGGATGCGTGCACCTTTGCCTGACGGTATGCGGGCTTCTAAGGGGGGCCGGGCCGGAAGGTGTCTAGCATGCAAGGGGGTTCGTCGGGCCTCAAAGTCGAAAATGGTCGGGTAGTTAAAAAAACTGCCATTTCTGGTCGGGCGCATATATTATATACACCTGACCAAAATCTGGCGAAAATGGTCAGGCGTATATATTATATACGCCTGTCTAAAAATCTGGCAGTTATAAAAACTGCCCGAGCCCTAGCACAAAAGGGGCCCCCTTTTCAAATTCTTCCTTCCTCCCTCCTTCCCTCTCGAGTTCGGGATAGCCCCCCTAGGGTTTTTGCATTTTATTTGGCTTGAGTTCTATTGCCGGGGGTTGCGGGTGTGGATCAAAAGACGTTTATCCTCCGCCGATATTTGTTTTTCTCTCCTATTGAAGGTAATCATTATCCTTCCTCCTTTTTCCTTTGATTTTTGATGATACTGTTGCTTGATGCTTCTCTTTTTTTTTTTTTTTTTTCTTTATGGTGAAATGCTCTGTGATGCCTATATTCCTTTTTCTCTCTTTTTTTGTTTTTGTTATTTTCCTTTTTTTTGCTTTTTGACATGCTTGATTCCTTAGGCCTATTTTCCATCCATCATTCGTTCATTTTGTTTTATTTCTTCTCTTTTTTGTTTTTGATGGACTTGTGCATTTTATTTGATGGATTGGTGCATTTTTTTTGGGATTAGCGCATACATATATTAATATACGTATATATATATATATATATATATATTTTTTTTTTTGGTTTAGTGGATTAGTATACACACATTCTTTTTTTTTTGCTTGTTGATGGGTTAGTACATTTATACACACACACACATTTTTTTTGGATTAGTACGCACACATTTTTTTGTTAATGGGTTAGCACACACACATTTTTTTTTTTTTTTTTTAATTTATGGATTAGTACACACACACACGTATATATATATATATATATATATATATATATATATATATATATATTATTTTTTTGTTGATGGGTTAGTACACACATTTTTTTTGGATTAGTACACACATTTTTTTAATGGGTTAGCACACACGTATATTTTTTTTTGATGGATTAGTACACACACACACACCACACACCCCCTTTTTTTTTGAAGATTTTTGTTCTTTGGATTAGTGCATGTTCTTTCTTTTCCTTTTTGTGTTGGCAACCTTCTCATATGCCGATGCGTCTCATATTTTCAGGATGTCCGGTGACGAAGGGCATGATTAGCAAGAAGGGCCGGAGATGGCCTACGGTCCCCATGGGGAACAGTTCATCGTGTCTCAGCGTTCCTCCCAGCCTTGGTATGAAATGCAAGGCGAGGCTGCCCACACCGGCCTCCTCTACTGCCAGCACACCCACATGTCCAACTTTGGGATCGCCGGTCAGGTAAGCAGAAGAGCCCCCACTTTTTCGCTTTTGTTTTCCTTTGATGCCTTCATTATACCACCTTGCCCCTATCTAACTGATGCCTTCTATTTGCAGCCCCTGCCGCATATTATGTTCCGAGGTGGTTGGTTTGACCTCCAGCGTCTCGTGCTTTACCTTCCCCCAGTGGTGAAGGACCTGCTCACGGATGCCGGTTTCGGGGATTTCATTTCGTGCCCCGCCATGAGGGCCGATACGGCCTATTTGAAGGCTCTAATAGAGCGTTTTCACCCTGAGACCATGACATTTCACATGGCTGTGGCAGAGATGACCTTTACACCTGCGGACTGGTCTATGGTCACTGGGGTCCATATTGGAGGGGTGACTGTAGTACCTATCCGTACACTGGGTAAGGAGGAGGTGATTCGACTGATAGGGGCCTACTCGACCTCTGGGAATATTCGAGGTTCTGAGGTCAAGCTATCCTGGCTGGTTGATCAGTTTGAGCCTCACGAGTTAGTGGACCAGGGCCAGCCCGCACGCGCACATTGCTGGCCCGCATTGCTCTGCTGTTCCTCCTGGGCTCTCCAACACCAGCGGAGGGTGAGTCTCGTTGTCCCTACTCAGCCTTATGGTGAACTGGGAAACCGTGCATCAGTTTGATTGGGGCGGCGCTGGCTATGCGGTACTCATTTCCAGCCTAAAGTGAGCCATTCTTGGGGAGTCTAGCTCCATTGTGGGTTTCTGGCCTGCAATTGAGGTATTTTATCCTTTGGTTTTAGCTTGTCCAATTTTCTTTTATGGCATACCTGTCTTTATCTGCTTGCTTTCTTAGATTTGGGGGTATCTCCATTTCCAACCGGGTCGCCCTCTGCTTCAGTCTGAAGTTGTTACGTTCCCCCTCATGAGTAACTGGCACGTGAGCCACCGTCGGGACATAGGTATGAAGCATTTGGAGTTAGGGCTGTGTTCTCAATTCGACCTGTTGATCCCAGAGCAGGTATAACAATTCCCTTTCTTTTAAAAAAAAATAAAAAATTGACAGCTCTTGTGTGCTATGGGTTTTGACCAAATGTGTGTATCCTTTCTCTATTCTCTCTTCTTTTGCAGATCATCCTTGACCCCTACATAGGATCTCCCTTCTGGAACTTGGCTTCGGTGGGCCCTTCTCACTTTTTGCTGGACCATCTCATTATCTTCTTCTACGGGTCGTGGACTAGGGCCTACTATTTAAGAGAGAGAGTGGTTCATCAGTATCGTCCTCTCTTTGCCGTGCCCCAAGCTCCTCTCGCCGATGTGTTGGCTCCGGAAGGGTCCATTGATGAGCTTACTGCTCACTTTCTTCACCATGGGGTTCCTATTGATGACCTTCTTATACCTAGGGGGTATCAGATGTGGTATAATTCTCTGCCCTATCATTTCCTGCTGCCTCGCTTCGTGCCTGGTGCTAACTTTTTAGCTTTTGGCGGGCCACGATCTCAGGTAATGCCCTTTTCTCTTTTTATTTAGCAGCCTCCTTGTGATTACTTTGATTGACCTACCACTTTAAATGACAAAATGTTTCTCTTCCACAGTTTGAGCAGGGCGGCGGCTCAGATGAGGGGGATGAGGCGCTGCTCCTTATGATGCTACAGGTGCTGGACCCTCCGACCCTTCTGGTGCTGGTGCTTCTGGCACGGTCTCAGGTGCTGGACCCTCTGACCCTTCTGGTGATGGTGCTTCTGGTAGTTGGCCCATTGAGGTCAAGGGGACCTTCAGGCATTTGGACGATGCTTTCTTGTCGCGCGTGTGTGCCGACGTGGCCGAGAAGGCACGTATTTCTGCTGAAGCTATTCAGGTCCCACCTCCTGAGCTAATCCCTGGGGTAATCTCTACCTTGTTGCTTTGTTCTCTTTCCCTTTGAATTATGCTGATGGCCTGTGTGACTAACACCTCTTTTTCTTACTGGCCAGGATTATGAGTCGGCAACGAGTCAAGCCGAATATTATCGTAACCTTGTTGGGCTTAGGGAGACTGAGGTGGTGAGTGAATACTGACCCAACCTAGTCATTTTCTTATTTACTTTCCGCCTGTTTCTCTACCTGATGGCTTTGGTGTGTTCCTGCAGCGTGCTTGTGAAAAGGAGTCGTGTTCTCTGCTCAGCCGTATTTCTCAGGCGTGGACTCGGGTGGGGGAGACTCGTACTTTTCAAAGCACGAGCCGGCGCCGGAAGAAGTCAAAAGGGGCTGCCCAGGACTAGTTCATTTTCTGAAAATTTGAAACAATGAAACAATTTAGACTTAGCTTTATTGGGGAATATGTAATAATTCTTAAACGACAACAATTTATTTTTTGGATGGTTTTATAATTTTTATGCTTTATGCGAACATTTCATCTCTTTGCTTTGATGGTTTCCCCCCTCTTTTTTTGGGCCTGAAACGGGCCGGCGCCCCTCCAATGATGGGGTTGATCTTGCAGGTGATTCTCCGTATATAACCTACGGGTAGTGCGCCATCTGAGGGCTTCCCATGGGTGTGTAAGCATGCATGCCTGTGGGCTACCCTGAGCTGAAAAAGTGGGCCGAGCAAGAATAAGTTCCTCCTTGGGGAACAAAAATGAACCACTGTGAGAGGGGGCCTTGCCAGCCCTGGCTTTAAACTGGGCATATATATTATATACGCCTGGCAAATGTTCAGCAATAATAGCCGGGCGTATATATTATATACGCCTGGTAAATCCACAGTGAAAAATGGCCGGGCGTATATATTATATACGCCTAGCAAAATGTTTTAAACTTTTGCCTTGGGGTATATAATATATACGCCTGCTATAATCTGGGCTTAGCGGGCTCTTTATAACCCGAGCCTGGTCCCCCCTTGCCTCTTCCTCCATCTTGGTTTGGCCTTTTTGCCCTTCCTTTTATCTTTTCCTTCACTTTCTTTTTTCTAGTGGGTCCATCGTCATACATTGACTGATTTTATAAAGAACATCTTTGTACGTCCATGGACCCGCCTTCGAAAAGGGGCCCAAGCTCTTATACGGGGGCTGGTATACTTCCCTGTTTGGACCCGGGGCCCAATTTTTTGCAAAAATGGCATGATAGCTTGGCTGAGAGCGAGCTCACTGTTCTGAATTACCTCGGGTTGTCCCGCCTTTCCTCTCTCCTTGCTATTCCTCTGTTGCCCAACCTGCTGCAGGCGGCTTTGGCGTCCTGGGACCATAGGGCCCATGTCTTTAGATTTGGGTCCAGGGAGTTGACCCCAACCTTGGAAGAGCTGGCCTCTATTACTGGCTTGAAGATGCATCGAGGCCTTGCCAAAGTGGTGCCCAAACCGGGGTATGCAAGGGCGGTCCAGGCGGTTCTTGGTTTAAAAAAGGGTGTGTATGAGAAATGTTTCGCCAGAGGGCCCACTAGGTGTTCGGTGAAATTCCTGAGAGAACTTTTCGGCGACTCGAGTCTTCGAAAGTTGCCTATTCGAGATCCCTTCAATGTAAAGGCTTTTACTCTTCATTTGCTGTCGGAAGTTCTCTTCTTTACTGGGGGCTAGACCTTTTCCCTTGGGCTGTGCAACGTTTTGACCGAATTGGAGGGAGGCCGCTCATTGGTGCACCTAGTCTTGGCTAAGATGTATTGGGGCTTGGATGCCTCGGCCTCAGGTCGGGTTGGGATTCTCAGCGGGAACCCGCTCTTGGTTCAGATTTGGCTAGGAGAGCATTTGGCTATCATGGGGCCTGTGCCGAGATTGTGCTTGATAAGAGGGGATGTGGCTCAGGGCTTTCTGATCCGGTGCTCGAGATTGCCTCATGGGAGCGCCGAGGAGCTGAGTACGTGGCTATCAGATGCGGCGTTGATCTGGCAACTTCCCTGGTCGGATGGCACCTTTCCGATTGTCCGCTCTCAGGATTGTGAGGGTATCACACTATTGGGGTTGACTGGTAGCACATATTATTTCCCATCTCGGGTGCTTTGTCAGTTCGGGTATACTCAACATGTGCCATGCTCCGTGAGGCCACCTTTGTGCTCTCTGATATTTTCTTGGGGTTCTCTCAGTGATCTCGACCGCATAGCCGCCCTCTGGGAGACTCGCCAATGGCGCACATGTGCAGCTTAGTTCAGGGGGGCGTCGTCTCTCCTGACTATGAGGTTTGGCCGGCATATGAGGAATTACCTGCCCCTAGCCCAGTTTCGGTAGGTGTGATAAAGACGGGGCCTTGGCCACATAAGGAGATGGTTCTCCGGACTAGGATCGAGTCTCTTTCTGTAAAGAGGCTAGCTTTGACCGAGGCTTTGGAGAAAGAAAGGGTCAGAGCTGAGGCTATGACGAGGCAAGGAGTGAGGTTCTTCAATTGACTAGGCTTTTGGTGAGTCTCGCACGGTGTTGGCCTTCACGAGAGCAGTAGAAGAGTCTTCATGGTAGGTGGATGTCTGATCGAAATGCTCGTGAGGACTCCCTGGTTGCAGAGATTAGTGCTTTGAAGCGTGCTCCTTGCCCTTGACCTGTTCCTGCACATATCATGGATCATATACACGGAGGGGAGGAATGCCCCCTAATAGAGATTTCTTTTTGGGTTACTTTCCTCTTTTGTTATACATATACATATATATATATATTTTTAGGTTTTTTATCTGTAAAGAAAGCAGCAAAATAGAAAGTGTGTCATGTCGTTATCTTTTTGGGACGTGACACTCCGCACGTAATACTGTAAGAAATGGAATGAAATCTGTACATACATATATTTTTCGTTTTTTGACTTTTTCTTTCGTACGTCTCGCAACATAAGGCTTTTCATGGAAAAGGAAAATCTATCATCTCTTTTTTCAAAATTTTCTCCTACAGTGTAGGGCTTTTGATGGAAAAGGGAAATCTATTTTTTGAAATTTTCTCCTCCACAGTGTGGGGCTTTTTATGGGAAAGGAAAATCTATTATCTTTTTTGAAATTTTCTCCTCCACAGTGTGGGGCTTTTTATGGGAAAGAAAAATCTATTATCTTTTTTGAAAATTTGGGGATCTTTTTGCGATGTTAGTAATTACGAGGGCAAACCAATGGGTCCCCCCTCCTCTTTTCTTAGCATGGTTGGACCCTGTTCGTGAGGTACAAGTTTTTCCTTTAAACATGGGAAGGTTAGCTTCCCTGGGATTGGTCTGGTCTTCTGTCTTTCCCTTCGGTCATGGGTCAGACGCCGCGGTAGAGATGACATACTTGATCGGGATCCGATCTAGTTTTAAGATGAGTGGCCCATCAAAGGGGAGAAAGGGGCTTAAGGGGTTCAAACTGAAATGGGCGGGCCAGAACAGGTCCTCTCCTAATCTCTCTTTTCTTGACATTTTTTCTCATAGCGCCCAAGACAGGTTTTTGCTATGCCCGTCATCCCTATTTTTACCCGTAGCGCCCTTTCGGGTTTTCACTATGTCCATGGGTTCGCTCTCTTACCCCAGGTGCCCTTTCAGGTTTTCACCTGGTCCGCGTGAATTCGCTGTTTTTACCGGTGGTGCCCTTTCGAGTTTTCACCACGTCCATCTTGCTTTGAACTCAAATTAATTTTCTTTCTTTTCTTTTTCTCTTTTTTTTTTTAGAACCGGAAGGCAACGACATGGACATCGATTCCATCATAGCCGGCTGAATGAAGCCCTGTGTGGTTTGTTAACTTAGCTTGTTCTGATGCAATAAATGCTATGACCATTTGTGGACCTTAAAGAGAGCTTTCTTCCGAGTTGTAATGTGGCCAGGGTTCAAACGAGTTCGGTTTTTCTGGGGATTTGGATCTAAGTTTTGAGTGAATTCTAAATTCGGTGACTCCTCTTTCTTTCCAAAGGCTTTTTATGGTACATGCCCCAGTCATTTCTTTTTTTATTCTTAGTCCCCCCTCTTTTTTGGGGGGGGATTTTGCTTTCTTCTTCTTCTCTCTTTTGTCTTCTTTTTGGTTTGGATTTTTTCTCTTTTCCCTTTTCTCTTTTTTTGGAATTTTGGGAGGGGTATATGAAAGAAATGGTTATTGGCCCGACGTGTGTAGCAAACAGGGTGAAGGTTTTCAGGGAATATTTCTTTTGGGCTACTTGTCTTTGAAATGATGGCCTCTTCTATGGGGTCCTTAAGTAGTCATGCATCTACTTTTATCAAAACTTACCTTGTCTCAGGACTTATGAGTAGAACCTGCGGAGGTATTCAGCATTGATGGGCTCAGGAAAGTGGTCTCCGTCCATGGTGGTGAGGCGAACGGCGTATCCTGGCAAAACCTCTCGAACGACGTAGGGTCCTTCCCAATTCGGCTTAAACTTCCCTCTCGGATCGGCGTGGAGAGACGAAAATTTTCTTCAGCACAGTGTCTCCTACCTTCAGATCTCGACTGCGGACACGCTTATTATAAGCACGTGCAATTCTCCTCTGATAGATCTGGGTGTGGCACAAGGTTAGGAGTCTCTTCTTGTCAATTAAATCCAACTGCGCAAAACGAGCTCTTTCCTTCTCTGCCTCGGGTAGATGGGACTCTAAAAGGATACGGAGTGACGATACTTTGACCTCAATGGGTAGCACGGCCTCGATTCCGTATACAAGGGAGAATGGTCTTGCCCCTGTAGCGGTACGGATAGACGTTCTATAGGCCCAAAGTGCGAAGCATAACTGCTCACTCCAATCTCTGTAAGTGACTAGCATCTTCTATAGTATGCGGATCAGAGTTTTGTTGGCTGCTTCTACGGCTCCGTTTGTCTGCGGCCTGTATGGGGATGATCGATGATGCTTGATCTTGAATTGCTCACACAAGGCTCGGATGCGCCTATTGGCGAAATTAGTGCCATTATCAGTGATGATATCTTTGGGTACGCCGAATCTGCAAATGATGTTATTCTTGATGAACTTCTCAACATGACTAGCCTTAATGCTTGTGTAGGAGGCTGCCTCTACCCACTTAGTAAAATACTCTACCGCCACCAGGATGAACTGATGTCTGTTGGAAGCCTTAGGATTAATTTTGCCGATGACGTCGAGACCCTAGGTGGCGAACGGCCAAGGAGTGGCCATGCTGTGTAGATCAATGGCCGGAGCGTGTATTAAACTGGAGTGCTCTTGGCATTTGTAGCACTTCTACACGTGTTTGCAGGAATCGGTCTCCAATGTGGTCCAAAAGTATCCTTGCCTTAGGATTTTCTTAGCAAGCATGTGTCCACTGACGTGTGCCTCGCAGACTCCTTCATGGATCTCCTTCATGATCTCAATCGCTTCTTTCTGGGTTAGGCATCGGAGCAGAATATTGTCATGAGACCGTCTGTACAGGAGATCGCCGCAGATGACGTAGTTCGTTGCCAATCGCTGGATGGTGTGTCTATCTACCTTCGATGTTCCTTCTGGGATAGTTCGGGTCTCGAGGAAATTCTTGATGTCTGAGAATCAGGGTGGTTCATCATCTACCTCTCTAGGTCCCTCGATTAGGTGATAGAAAGCCGGTTCGTTCCTCTGTTTTATCATGATCGGCTTCATCACAACTCCGATGGAATCTCAACCATAGAGGTCAGGGTAGCCAGGGCGTCAGCAAACTGATTCCTTGCTCGTGGTACATAGGAGGAGGTGACCTCTTCAAAGCAGACTATTAGATCCTCTAGATGTTCATGGTATGGGATCAGTTTCTCATCCTTGGTCTTCCAATCTCCATTGGTCTGGCATATAATTAACTGTGAATCTCCAAAGACCCTGAGGTGAGTTATATTCAGATCAAGAGCCGCCTGTAAACCAGCTGTACAGGCCTCATACTCGGCCATATTGTTGGTGCACGGGAAGTTCAATTTGATTGAGATGGGTACATGTGATCCTCTTGGTGAGATAAGAATGGCGCCAACTCCTTGGCCTTCAACATGCGATGCTCCATCAAAGTGCATTACCCAGGACTCCTTCGCCTCCTCAGTATCGTCTTCCATCATGAACAAGATATCTTCATCTGGGAATTCGGTTCTTAACGGCTCGTAGTTAGGTAAAGGGTTCTCAGCATGATGATCAGCGAGCGCCTGCCCTTTGATCGATTTCTAAGTGACGTACGTGATGTCGAACTCGGATAAAAAAAGCTGCCATCGTGCAGTTCGGCCAGTGAGAGCAGGTATCTCGAATAGGTACTTCAACGGATCCATCTGTGCTAGAAGTAGGACGACTTGGGATAATAGGTAGTGTCGAAGTCTTTGAGTAACCCACACGAGCGCCATGCATGTTTTTTCCAGATGAGAGTAGCGCGTCTCATAGTCAGTGTACTTCTTGCTTAGGTAATAGATGGCCTGCTCTCTTCTGCCTGTCTCATCATGCTGTCCTAACACACAACCCATGGAAAACTCTGTCGTGGATAGGTACATTATCAGGGGTCTATCAGGTACAGGCGGTACCAATATCTGAGGGTTTAGGAGGTAGCCTTTAATCTTATCAAATACAACTTGGCAGTCATCATTCCACTCAACTGGTGAGTCCTTTCTCAGTAGCTTAAAGATTGGTGCACATATCGGAGTTAACTGTGTAATGAACCGACTGATGTACTGGATTCTGCCTAAGAAGCCTCTGACTTCCTTCTCTGTAGATGGTGATGGCATTTCTGTGATGGCCTTGATCTTGGTCGGGTCGACCTCGATGCCTCTTCTACTGACAATAAAATCTAATAGCTTTTTGGACATAGCGCCGAACGCGCACTTTTGTGGATTCAGACGTAGTCGGTACTTCCTTAGTCTTTCAAACAGCTTCTGAAGGTTTACCAGATAGTCGCTTTGCTCTGGTGATTTAGCTATCATGTCGTCTACATACACTTCAATCTCTCGGTGCATCATGTCGTGGAACAGGGCCGTCATTGCTCTTTGGTACGTTGCCCTGGCATTCCTCAGCCCGAATGACATTACTCGATAGCAAAAGGTTCCCCAGGGGGTAATGAACGCTATCTTCTCGTGATCAACCTTTGCCATTTTAATTTGATTGTAGCCTGAGAACCTGTCCATAAACGAGAGCATTCCGTGCTTAGCGGTGTTATCGACCAAGATATCAATGTGTGGTAGTGGGAAATCGTCCTTTGGGCTCGCCTTGTTCAAATTGTGAAAATCGATACACATGCGGACCTTTCCATCCTTCTTCGGTACGGGGACGATATTGGCCAGCCATTACGGGTATTTGGATACCATGAGAAACCCTACATCATACTGCTTAATGACCTCGTCCTTTACCTTCAACATCCATTCTGGTCGGAGGCGTCTCAGCTTCTGTTTAACTGGCTTAACATCGGGGTAGAGTGGCAAATCATGCTCAACCAGATCGGTATCCAAACCAGGCATGTGTTCATACGACCATGCAAAGACGTCCTGGTATGACCGAAGGAAGTCTATCATATCTTTCCTCTCCGCAGGGGATAGCGATGTTTCAATTTTGGTGATTCTAGGGGCCTCTCTGGTGCCCAAATTAACATCCTCCGTCTCTTTGACGATCGGGGTTGGGCCATGCTCAAAATCGGCAAATTGTTTGAGGAGCTCATTGGGGAGCCCATCGGTTTGACCTTCCTCGTCCAGACTCGTGACTCCTACCTCTTCTTGTATTTTTACAGGAAAGGGGTCGGCTTCATGTGGGACGAGTATCGCGACATCAATTTTAATTTTATTAGGAATTTTAAAGGACAATATTTTTTAAATTAGTATTTTTTCTATTTTTATGGTTTTTTGCATTTTTTCGGAGGTCAGCCCCTAGCGGGGTGGATCTCTATATATACAGGGTAGAGTGGTCCAGAGGCTAACCTCACTTTTTACAGGTTATTTTTTTTTGGAGAGTCGGTGCTGTTTTCACGGTATTTGGCGGCTCCCAGGAGTTGGGGCAAGGATGCCCAGTTACTCACCTGCGAGGCTTGGCCTTTACCTCTTTGGTTAGAAGCGGCATCGGTAGGCTCTTGCAGTTCCTCCCTCAACATATTTATAGAGGGATCCTCTGGGACCCTGTCCTCCATGGTTAGGATGGGCCCAGAGTGGCTGGTGCTGGAGTGATGGGTGGGTCGGGAGACTTCTTCCTCAAATAAGGAAAGGGCGGCTAAGTCCATCTCGAAGTCTGGGGGACTGATGTAGGGATTGGTGGGGTGGATTGGTGTGGGCTTATGTGGGGTTACCCTCGTCTCCCCATTTAGATCAATTTTCACTACCCCGGCGCTCACAAAGGTTTCACGGATGTGGGGTCGGGCGGGAGTTTCTTCTTCTAGGTTGATTCCTCTGGCCCTGGCGACTGCTGCGGTCCTCATCTTTTCTTTAGCCTCTCTGACTTCTTCTTCGTCGGGCTTGTAGCCTAGGCCAAATCTGGTTGGCTGCCCCTTGGCCCTGACGGGGGCTCTTCTTCCTTGAAGGCGCGGGCCTAGCCCCTTTCGTTTCTGGTGGCCCCATTTGTGGAGCATGAACATGGCTGCATCCATTCCTCCTCCAATTTTGTCAAAAGTTTTTTCAGTTGGTCTGTGTAACTAGAAGTCATACTCAATGTGGAGATCGCATCTCCATCTCTTGTGCGATATGTTTAACACTTTCGGATTTTCAATGTGCAGAGAAATTCTTTCCCTGTCTTCTCTGCTTTTGCCCAAGATGGTGATGATCTTTCCCTCTGAAATAAATTAGAGTTTTTGGTGTAGAGTCGATGGTATTGCTCCGAGCTTATGTATCCATGCCCGACCCAACAGTAGATTGAATGTAGACTTAATGTCCATCACCTGAAAGGGGGCGGTGAAGGTTTGCCGCCCGAGGATCAGGTCGAGGTCTACTTCTCCTATGATTTCCCTTCTGGTGTTATCGAATCCCCTGGCGCTTGATATGGATGGCCGGAAGGTGTCGGGGTTCGCACCAATTTTGATTGCCGTCCTTAGAGGGCACACATTCAGCGTCGACCTGTTGTCTATTAAGACCAACAGCACCACCAAGTTTCCTATTTCCACTGTTATATTCAAGGGCTTAGAGTGGTCATTCCCCTCGATCGGTAGGTCTGCATCAGTGAATGAGATGGCATTTGGGGCCAACACTTGCGCTATTATTTCTCCTACTTCATCTGGAGTTACGTGGGTGGTGACCTGTGCGTCCTTGAGTGCTCCCATTAATGCTTGGAAGTGAAGCGGGGACGTGATTAACAAATCTCACACAGTAATATGCACGAGTGTTCTCTTGAGCTGTGTCTCCAGTATGTGTTCTCTGGCCATTTTTTCAATGGGATTCCCTGCGGCCTGTTCTTTCTTCTTCTCTTCTCCTCTGACGGCTCCTGATGCTTCCGACTGTGCAGAAATTCGGCCTGACCTGGTAATGAATTCAATAGCCTCTTCTTGGTTGCAACCAACATTCATGGCCGTCTGTTCATAGCTTAATGGCACCTGATGCGGGTCATAGGCAGGTTTCAGGATGAGGAAGGGCGTGTATGGTGATTCTGAGGAGGATTAGGCCGGGTACACCGATTTCTCGGGTCCAACCAGGTTGACTCCAATGGGGGGTGGGATGGCAGTGGGGGGAATTGGCAAAATTAGATTTATGGGTGCGGAAGGGGCTTGTACAAGTATTACCTGGGCTTGGTAGGACCAGTGGTGATTGGGTGATGAGGGGATTGGGTGAGGGGTTGCTTGTTCGGGTGGTGGCGGAGTTGGGTTGGGGCCAAAATAATGAAGGGATGGTGGGAGTGTGATTAGGATGGAGGGATGGGGAGACGTCTGAGGTGCGGGTGGATAGGGATACGAAGGATTTGTGTGTGGGGTGGCATGGTGGGATGATGATGGGTTCGTGGATGCAGTGGGGTAAATTGGGGACGGCGGAGTTGTGGATGGAGCAGGATGATTGCGATATGGCGGGGTAGTGGGTGGACCGGGGGGATATGAATATGAAGGGTTTGTGTAGGAGGTGGCATGGTGGGGTGATGATGGGTTTGTGGATGAAATGGGGTAGATTGGGGATGATGGCGTTATGCATGGGGCGGGGTGATTTGGGGATGGTGGGATGGTATATTGGGTGGTGGGGTTTGAAGGTGTGTATGGAATGGGATAACTCGGGGATGGTGGGGTAGTGTATTGGGTGGAGAGATTTGAGGGTGTGTATGGGGTAGGATAATATGAGGATGGCGGAGTTATGTATGGTATGGGGTGATTTAGGTGTGACGGAGAGGTATAAGGGGTAAATTGGGCGTGGGGTGGATATGTGTATGATTGCGGCGGGGCTGTACCCATTTGGATTTTATAAGCGGGAGCAGGAGTGGAAAAATACTGCCCTAAATCTAAGGGCTCCTCTTGGTATGCCGGGGTGGGAAAGTAATCTGCCAAATACAATGGCTCGATCACCCCAACAAAGGGTTCATCTTCGTTCGTCCCGGGGAATGAAAAATCCTCCTGATTACTGATATAATCCGAAGGGTCAAACTCTTCTTCTTCCTCCTCTATCCAATGAATGTTAGGCCTGGGGCCTCTTGGGTGCGGTGGCAGAGGGGCTTGATGGATATTCTGGTTCTGCCCTTGGGGAAGTGGCGGGGGAATAATTTTTCTGGCCTCTATCAACTCTTAGACTGCATGCTTTAACGGGAAGCACCGGTCCATAGGGTGGCCCGATCCCTGGTGGAAATTACAATGCAGATTCGGGTCATAGTTTCTTAGGATGGGATGGGGTGGGGGGCAAGGCTGGAGTAGATTGACCAAGCCCTTCTATAGAAATACTGGCAATAAGACACTCAAAGATTGCCCCAATGGTGTGAACACTCGTTCGAACCGTGCTTTCATCTGTTCTTGGGTAAACGGGGCTCTTGGTCCGTTGCTTGGCCTTGGTGCTTGCTCAAAAGCAGGGCGGGTGGTAGTGTAACAGAGGCAGATTCGGGGGCATTGGTATTGGCCTAGGGGTAAACAATGTTCTGTACCTCCGTTCCTGATCTTCTTTCAATTCTTGGTTCAATAGCTTTTCGAACCCTGGTGGCCCCGCTGGCCACATTCCTTCCTAACCTATCCTCTCTAATGGCGTCTTCGCAACGATTGGAATTTCGGACCAGATCAGTAAAACTAGACTGCTGCTGATATACTAAAAAATCCGCGATGACTGGGAGGGCTCCCTTGGTTATTAATTCAATCTGCTCATCATCAGGAATCCGGTGAGTCACCTGAGCGGCCAATGCCCTCCACCTTCCCAAGTAAGTACTGAATGTTTCATCATGTCTTTGCTTCAGACGGGCCAAATCTGACTTCCTTGGCTCTATGTCCATGTTATAGACATATTATTCTTAGAATAAGTGTGTCAGATCTTTCCAAGTTTTTATCATAGATGGTTCCAGGGATGTGAGCCATCTCAGAGCTAGGCCCATTAGAATCTTTTGGAACACTTTGATGAGGAGTCGTTCATCTCTGCCATACTGGCACATATCCCCACAGTAAGATTTTAAGTGGGCGATGAGATTGCCAGTGCCATTATACTTATCGAACAATGGCATCTTGAATTTCTGTGGCAGGGGGACATCAGAGAACAGACATAAGTCTGAAAAGTCTGTTGAATGCAGTTCCACTCCTCCCATCTTCATCAGCTTCTTCTGTATTCTATCTATTTATTCTTTCAACTATTCTGGTTCTTTTGAGGCTGTAGCGGGGACTCCTTCCCCCTGATTTTGTTCGACCCTAGGTGTGATGATGGTGGGCCCGGGAGGGTTGAAGCTGGCAACTCCTCCACTGTTGCGGATCTCATCCTCGTCGTATTGTTGGTCATGGTATTGGTGAGGGGCGAGTTCTGCTATTTGGACTTGGGGGGTGAGAGGTTGGATGACCTGGTGGGGCCATATGGTTTGTAGGGGTGGGAAGGGATAAATGGATGAGCGGTTTGCGGATAAATGATGTGCTGAGCTCGGTGCACATTCTGGGGGTGATGGGGGTGTGGTTGATGTGGCGGGATGTTGTGGGTTTGGGGAACGGGATGGATTGGATTTTCTGTTGGAGGTGGGATGGGGGCGTAAGGAGTATAGGTGAATGAAGGGTACTGGTGGGGGGGTATGGGGTTAGTGAATGGGCCTTGATGAGCGTGGGTGGATGGGCCTTGGGTTTGAGGGGTTTGGGCTTGATGATTTTGGAAGGCTTGAATTGATGGGCCTTGGGCCTGGGTGTTGGGGTTAGTATGGCTTTGGGCCAATGGGCCTTGGTGGGTTTGGGCTAATGGGCCATGAGGGAGTTGGGTTTGGGTCCATGGACCCCTGGGCTTGGGCTTGATAGGTTTGGGTCCAAGGGCCCCGGGGGGCTTGGACTTGGGCCTGGGTCTGATGGGCTTGGGCTTGGGTCCATGGGCCTTGAGGATTTTGGGCGTAGGCTTGGGTCTGATGGGCTTGGGCCCATGGGCTTTGAGGATCTTGGGTCTGGGCCTGAGTCTGATGGGCTTGGGCTTGGGCCCATGGGTTTTGAGGGTTTTGGGCTTGGGCTTGGGTCCATGGGTTTTAAGGGTTATGGGCCTGGGTCCATGGGCTTTGAGGATTTTGGGCCTGGAATTGAGGTGGGGGATTTTGGGAGGTATGGACGATGGGTGGTTGGGCATGGTTAGGAGGGAATGGGGTATGGAGGTTTTGGAGATTTGGATGCGGGGTTTGAGATGTAGGATTCTGAGAAGCAGCCCATAGGTCGTACATCGTTCTCATGTCCTCCATTGAGGGCATGGATTCAGGTGTGAGATTGGGGGGTGATGGCTCACTTAAGGATGGAGGGGGTTGGAAGAAATTCTGCATGACCCGGGTAAATGGGGGGGTATGTTGGGATGTGGATGGGCCATGTGGTGGGAATGGTATGTGAGATGAGGTGGATGGGATGTGGGATGTAGGGGGCATGGATGATGAGATGGATGGAACGTGGGAAGTAGGCAAGGAAATGGGGCTCCCTATGGGGTCTTTGGGAGTATGGGGGTGCGGTAAGGGTGTATGGATGGGAGATGGGGATGTATGGACTGGTTGGGCCTCATTTGTTTTTACATTCAATACCCTATTTATTGCTCATCATAAGGAATTAAGGGGAGAGTGAGAGTGAATCGGGTGTTGTATGCGAGTTGAATGCGAGATCGATTCATTCTCGATGCTTACAGCTTAGGGTTTGGAGCGATGAATGAGCCGCTGTTCGCTTGGTGAACCCTAACCCAATTTATAAGCAAGGATCGGGGATTCAGATGAAATCAGGGTATAAGAATTGAACTTAAATTGCGAAATTATGTTACTAATGATTTTATTCAATTCAAGTTCAAAGAATTATATGGAATGAGGTTTGAACTGGGAAATAGAAGAGAAAGAATGCAAAAACCCAAGCATAGGTGAAATCTGTTCATTTCGACCAATCAAAATTTGGTTCGATCGATCAAAATGGACTTAAGAAGGATGAATTTGATGTCTGAAGAAATTCGTTCGATCGAAATAAATTTTGATCAAATGAAATGTGTTCGATCGATCGAACCTCTAACTCGATCGATCGAAACGTATAAAATAGAGATTGTGAAAAATCTTGCTGTGAGGATTCGACCAATCGAAATATATTCGATCGATCGAATTAGAGATTCGATCGATTGAACTAAAATTCGTTCGATCAAACAGTGTGGGTTGTTAATTAGCTTCTAAGGGATTTGACCGATCGAGATGTTTTTGTTTGATCAAATTATATGACTCCATCGACCAAATTAGGATTCGTTCGATCGAATTGTGTTTTGGTCAAATTGGCTCTTGTGGGATTCAATCGATCAAAATATCTTTGATCGATCGAATTTGTGATTTGTTCGATTGAACTGGGAAATTGTTCGATCAAACTGAGAAGTGCTGTATATATTTTGAAGAGTTTGACCGATCGAAATGAGTTCGATCGATCGAAATCGGGTTTTGATTAATCGAAATATGGATTCGATTGATCAAAATTCCAAGATTTAGGATTTTGTTATGTTTGGACTGAGAGATTTAAGGGAAATCTTTCGAGGGTTGTTTAGCATCATTCTAATGTGTGAACCATAAATTTGATATGTTTAGGTGACTTTGTGTTGTGTGATGAGAAGCTGACCCAAACGGCGGATTGAGTGCGTGCGGGTTGAGATCTCGAGGTAGGAAAAATTGATATCATGTGTATTTACTACATCCGTATGTGTGTTATATTATGATGATCTCTTTGATTCAATCATGTGAATTTTGTTTATGACTTCAATTTGAAAAGGCATGTGCATTAGTATGTTTTCGAATTGTGTAAGAAGTATGGAATCTGTCAAGATTCAATCCAATATATGTGTGTGTGTGAACGTCACACTTTATTCCGACTTTCGAGCTAAACTATAATTATCACTTTATACGGCGATAAGTAATATGTATGCATTTCAATTTAAAGTTCTATGTGAATACCCGACCGACGTGGCGGTATAACCGTGACTGACGCAGCAGGATATCCATGACCGGTATGGCAGCCAATCCATACACCCTTTGTGCTATGTGTGACTTTGTGACTCCTACCTTATAACGGTAACTATGTTCGACCAAGTGTCCAACTTTATGGGACCTTTTAAAATATGTGAAAATGGTTCATGTGAACGACGATGGTGGGTATTCCATTGGAGGCTTGAGGCTATAGTTTCTCATTCAATACATTAAGTAAAGCACTTTGAAGTGTTCTTTTCATATGTTGAGACAAAGATGTGTTTTAAATTCCAAACAAGCAACGCATATGTATTTCATGCCATGAAAATCACATTGTGCATATGTTCTGAACAATTTTATTCCATTATACCATAAGATATATGTTTGATGTTTATGATGTGCATGCTATGAGTATTTTTTCCTACTGAGCTTGGTTGAAGCTCATTCCTCGACTAAATGTTACAGGTCCCGGTGAAGGTGTTGGAACGGGATCTCAGAGAGGGAGGATCCTGATTATTCACCTGGTGAGGATTTGGAAGAAATCCCCCCTGAGGTGTACGATGCCTAATATATCTGGCCTTAGGTTGAGAGACTAGAGTTTTGACATGATGTAAAGGATACTTATTTTGGATGATGATTGTAATTCTTTTTGGTGAACCATGTTTCGGTAAGGAAGGGTCCTTACCGGTGGTTCTTGTCGGTTCTTTTTCCATAGGCATTAATATGGAATTAGAGCCGCCATTTTGAGCTTTTGGTGAAACGCATACGTACATCCTTTTTATTCTGTTTATGTTAGTTAGTTAGTATGGTTCTACTTTGTTTCCGCTGTGTGAATGATATGCCAAGTGTTTCGTTCGGGGTTCAGCCTTTGCGCCAACCCACTGATGGCGCGGGTTTTGGGGTGCTGAAATCTGGGCTATCTCAGTTGGTATTAGAGCAATGGTTTTAGAGACGTCTTACAAGTGTTAAACCGTTATGAGATTTGAGATTTTGTTGGATACTAGGGACCGTCTGTTAATGTGACTTTTGTTTCATTATAACAGATTCTAATGGACCAGAGAGGTAGAGGTTGGCCTAGAGGAGGTCGCTAGAGGAGTGTGAGGAGTATAGATGATATTCCTTTGGGTTTCGAAGGAGAGTAGAGACCACCTCCTGAGGCGAAGAGGGGTCATCAGGATGAGTCAGCAGATAGGATGGCTAGAGCCATGGAAGCCATAGCTGCTGCTATGACTCAGCAGGCCCGACAGACTGCTCTTTTGGATGAGCAGATGACATTGTTGGTCGCCAATCATGTCAGCCATCAGCAATAGCCGCCACCACCACCACCTCTTGCACTACTGCCATCATCCTTTGTGGATTTTAGGAGATTGAGACCTCCAATATTTCTAGAGCAGACAGATCTGCTTGAAGTGAAAAAATGGTTAAAACAGATAGAGAAGTTACTTGAAAGACTCTAGATCCCTGAACATGAGAAAGTTGGTTGGGCTTCCTTCCAACTTGAAGGCGATGCTGATGCTTGGTGGAAGTCGGTGATAAGGAAGAGGGAAGTTGAGGGTCCACAAGACTCGTGGACCTGGGCTGAATTCGTAAGGGTATTCAATAGGGAGTACTTTCTGAAACAAGTTAGAAATTAGTTGAAAAAGGATTTTGCTAATCTTGTACAAGGGGGCATGACCGTAAGGGAGTACGACCATGAGTTTGTGCAGTTATCAAGGTTTTCTCCAGAATTGGTAGCTACGGAGGAAATGAAGGCCAATAGATTTGAGGAAGGCCCGAGACCGAACATTCAGGAAAGGGTATCAATATTTGAACTGGAAACATATGCAGCAGTGATGGGAAAGGCCATTATTGCAGAGAGATATAAATAAGAGGCATGATTTGAAGAACAAAGCAAGTCCGGGGGGAGCGAGTGACTACGACTCGAGGAATAAAAAATCGAGGTTGTCAGCACCTGCTCCAGTTTCAAGATCGGCCTACACGAGTTATCAGATATTTAATGAATTTACTCCTACGAGACCATTCCGCAGAGAGGGCCCTGCTCAGATTCCGACGTCTGGGGCATTAGACACACAGGGATCTTCAAGAGCAGCATCTTCAAGTCCACAAGTAAAATGTGTCCATTGCGGCAAACCACATAAAACATCAGACTGTAGACGGGACACAGGAGGATGTTATAAATGTGGGAAGATAGGCCACTTGGTACGAGACTACCCCGAGATGAGAAAGGAGGGCACTGTTTCTACTGCTACGGCGCAGAGGCCTACACATTCCACTCGACCTGTTATCCAAGGTTGCGCTTTTACAGTAACAGCTGAAAGTAATGACGTGATTCAAGGTATAATTTTTTTTTTAATGCTCAAATTCAATTACTGATTTCTAGATGAAGAAAGTGCATTGATAGGGAAAGATGTAGGTGCATTTTGATGATTGTGTGGTCATGACATGCATGTCTGAATGTTAGTGTATGCATTAAATCATATAGGTACACTACAACTCTATCGAAAAAACGACGGTGATCGTTGTGTTACACGAGTTTTGATAGACCCAGCGTCTACCCACTCATATATAACTCTAGAATTTGCAAGAAAATAGAAAATTGTACCCGAGAAGTTAGATTTTATTTTGGACGTGTCCATTCCTACGGGAAGTGCAATAACCACAGACACCTGTTGCCGATTAGTCATTGTTCAAGTGGAGGATCAAGAGACCATAACGGACCTCATTTTGTTGAACATGCAACGACTTGATGTACTCCTTGGCATGAATTGGCTATCCGCTTATCGTGCAACCGTTGATTGCCTACGAAAAATAGTCACTTTTCGTCCGCCAAAATAAAAGTCCTTTTGGTTTATTGGTGAGAAGGGAAAGATAGACTCGATCATCTCTATAGTACGAGCTAAGCGGATGATGAAGAATGGGTGTGAAGGGTATTTAGCTTTCCTACAAGAACAAAGGAGACAAAGAATGTCATCACCGATATCCCGATTGCCTGTGAGTTTGAGGACGTATTTTTCGACGAATTACCAGGATTACCACCGGATCGGGAGATTGAATTTGTAATTGACTTAGCTCCAGGCATGAAACCAGTCTCCAAAGATCCCTATAGATTGGCTCCTGCTGAACTAAAGGAATTAAAAGAGCAATTGCAAGAATTATTGGATAAGGGCTTCGTAAGACAAAGTGTATCCCCTTGGGGAGCACTGGTCTTGTTCGTTAAGAAGAAGGATGGGTCGATGAGACTTTGTATCGACTACCATCAGTTAAACAAGCTTACGATCAAGAACAAGTACCCTTTACCCAAGATCGATGATCTATTTGATCAGTTGCAAGGGGCAAAATTCTTTACGAAGATTGACTTGAGATCCAAGTACCATCAACTAAAGGTGAAAGCCGAAGATGTGCAGAAGATGGCATTCAGAACTAGATATGGGCATTGCGAGTTCTTAATGATGCCTTTCAGCTTGACGAATGCACCAGCCTTGTTTATGGACCTCATGAATAGGGTATTTAAGCAATATCTTGATACATGCATAGTAGTGTTTGTGGACGACATTCTTATTTATTTTAAGACCAGAGAAGAGCACGAACATCATTTGCGCATCGCCTTGCAAACTCTACGCGGGCATCAGTTGTATGCCAAACTCAGAAAGTGTGAGTTTTGGTTGAAAGAAGTGAGTTTTCTCGATCATGTAACATCTGAAGTAAGCGTGACAGTTGATTTGGCAAAGATTGAGACAATATTAGATTGGAAACAACCCAAGACTATGACGGAGATTCGCAGTTTCCTCGGTTTAGCTGGGTATTATCGACGATTTGTGGAAGGATTCTCAAAGATTTCAGGATCGCTCACCCAACTTATAAGAAAGAAAGTGAAATTTCAGTGGACCAGTGAATGTGAAGAGAGCTTCCAAGAACTCAAGAGATGGCTTACCTCTGCTCTAGTGTTGGCTATTCCATTAGGTAGTGGGAGTTTCGCTGTTTATAGTGATGCGTCGTATGGTGGGTTGGGTTGTGTCATGAATCAGAATGCCAAAGTCATAGCTTATGGATCGAGAAAATTGAAAGAGCACGAGAAGAACTACCAGATGCATGATCTAGAGTTGGCCGCGATGATTTTTACACTTAAGATTTGGAGGCATTACCTATATGGTGAGACCTTTGAGATTTTCACGGATTATAAGAGCCTCAAATACTTGTTTACGCTAAAGGAATTGAATATGAGGCAACGAAGATGGATCAAATTTCTCAAGGACTATGACTGCACTATACAATATCACCCAAGTAAAGCAAACTTCGTGGCTGACGCGTTGAGTAGGAAGAATGCGGCTCAGTTAGCTAGTCTCATTACGGGACTTCGACGATGGAAATTATTGGAAGACCTCTCCTTGTATAATAAGAATATAGAGGTCATGGATACTGGGGTATTGTTGGCAAATCTAACGATTAGACCAGCCATTTTTGATCGCATATACAAACTTCAGATGAATGATGCAGAGTTCCTAAAGATTAGACAAGATATGATTGCCGGTGAAAGTGGGGACTTTTCCAACAAAGAGGATGGGTCATTGCTATTCCATGGATGCTTATGCTTATCGGTTGATGTCGATCTATGACAAACTATATTAGACGAAGCTCATAAGTCCAAGTATGCCATTCATCCTGGCGCTACAAAGATGTACCAGGATTTATGAAAGAATTATTGGTGGAGGGGATTAAATAAAGACATTGCTGAATGTGTCAAAATGTCTGGTGTGTCAACAAGTAAAGGTGGATCACAGACACCCAGCAGGTCTATTGCAACCTCTGCCAATACTGGAATGGAAATGGGAGTCCATCTCCACGAACTTCATTGTGGGATTACCGAGAATGATGAGACGCCACAATGCCATATGGGTAATAGTGGATCGATTGATGAAGTTGGCTCACTTCCTGCCCTACAACACAACATACATTGTAAGCAAGTTGGCGGATTTGTATATGAAAGAAAATGTCTGACTGCACGGTATTCCTACAAGCATTGTGTCAGATCGTGACCCATTGTACACGTCGATATTCTGGTAAAGAATTCAAGAAGGTATGGGCACGAGATTGGACTTTAGTTTCACATTTCATCCCCAGACTGATGGTCAGACAGAGAGAGTCAATCAGATTATTGAAGATATGCTTCGAGCGTGCATGATTGATTTTCAGGGATCATGGGATCAACATCTTCCGTTGATAGAATTCATGTATAATAATATCTTTCGACAGAGCATTGGGATGGCTTCGGATGAAGTATTATATGGACGGAGGTGTAGGTCTTTGATCAACTGGGAAGAAATAGGTGACAAATTTGTATTGGGACCAGAAGTTATAAAGGAAAATGCCGAGACCGTTCGTATTATACGAGAAAGAATCAAGACGGCACAGAGTCGGCAGAAGACCTATGCGGACATCAAGCGATTGACCATGGACTTTCAAGTTGGAGATCACGTGTTTGTGAAGATATCTCCAATGAAGGGTGTGATGTGCTTTGGAAAGCGCAAAAAGTTGAGTCCTCGCTATATTGGACCGTTTGAGGTATTGGGAAGAGTGGGTGAAGTTGCATATAGAGTCGCATTACCCCCGCAACTTGATAGAGTGCATGACGTATTTCACGTTTCTATGTTACGGAAGGATATGCGAGACCCATCTCATATCCTCGATGCGCCACCAGTTGAAGTCTCTAGGGATCTGATGGTCATAGAAGAACCAATGCAAATTTTGGACTGAACCGAACAAGTGTTGGGCATAAAATAGATTTCTTTGGTGTTAGTCCAATAGAAGAATCATTCTAGAGAGGAAGCGATGTGGGAACGCGAAGCCAAGATTGGTGCCCAATATCCCTCATTGTCTTAGTGATTTGATAGAGAAGAGATGGTTGTAAAAGTCAGATTGGGAATTCAATGTACGTAAATAGATTAAATGATGAATATGAGGTGTAACTTTGACGTTTAAAGTGTGAAATTGTTGAAGGAAACTCAAAAACAAAAAAATTGAGTGTTTTTAGCAATTTCGATCGATCAAAATTAGTTTTGATCGATCGAATATGATTTTGTTTGATCGAGGTGTAAATCGACCGATTGAAATATCCTCACAAAAAGTGAATGTTATTTGAACCAAGGATTATTAAATTTGTTTGATCGATCGAATTTTGATTTCGGTCGAACGAAATTTATTTCGTTCGATCAAAAAAAAAAAAATTTGGTCTGGGAAGTTCGACCGATCGAAATTTATTCGTTCGATCAAATTTCAAATTCGACCGATCGAAATTACATTTGATCGATTGAAATCACGCTTTCGTTCTATTTTATTGACTTTCAATTGATCAAATTTTATTTGATCGATCGAACTACGATATATATATAAGCGGTGACTCTTTTAGTTCTAAAATTTCAGAATTTGGGGGGTATTTGCTTAGGGATTTCGTGGGTTTCTTGTGGGGGATCAAAAATTGATCGTTTTAGTGCAAATTCTTCACGAAATCAAATGCAAATTTCTTCAAAAAGGTAATGCCCTAAGCATTCCTTGTGATTTTGCACTTAATTCGCCTATTTTGTAGTGATTCTAAAGAAACCCTAGCCTTTATTTCGAAACCCTATGGCTCCCAAAACGCGTTTGGCATCCAAACCAACGACTTCGAAGCGACCCAAAGGCACACCGGGTTCTTCACAACCCAAAACCACCACGGGTCCTTCGCAACCACCACCAAACCCTCCACCGCAACCCATCACCGACCCACCAGCCGCTTCACAAGCACCTCGACACAACCAACCAAACGAATGGTGGGCCGAGAAGGGGTTTGCTTATGAATATACCATCGATCCGGCCCTATTTGAGATGCCAAACGTGCCCAACGTTGACGCTTGGGCACTTGACTATTTGGGCAAGGCTGGATTGGATAATCTCTTGAAACCCATTCATCCATACTACTACCTGCACCTTGTGCGCTTGTTTTATCAAAACATGTTTGATGGTCCTAACCCAAAGACCACCATTTGCACCAAGATCGACGGAAAGACGTTTGTTTTTACCCATCCGATGGCCTGTAAGGCCTTGGAATGTTTCGAAGAGTATGGCCCTAGAATAAATTTATTACCCCCAAACCCTCCAGACCTGACCCACATTTACGTAGCAGAGAGAGTGACCCAAGGGCGAGTTGCACATGGTAGAGCCAAAAGAAGATCCCACTTGATGAGCTATATGTGGATGCTCGACACTATATTTAAATGCAACCTGTACCCAATTCACCATAAGACCAAGAGGTTGGGAGTGTTGATGCTAGCGTTGTTTGCTGCTTTTGAGGGTAAATGGTTTGATGCTGCTGCTATAGTTTTTGAGGGGTTAAGGTATGGGAGAAAGAAATTATTAGCGGGGGCGAAAAAGCTCGAGGAATACATATCATATGCGAGCTTCATTTTTGCCATGTTTGATGAGTATTCGGTGACCACCACACACAAGATTTCGTTACGAGAGCCTAAATCCTTTGACAATGTGGTGTTTTAAACTTTAAAACAATGGAGGAAAACCTATAATCGGCTAAAACCACACCTTCAGCCAGCTCCTCAAGTACCTCCTATTCCCCCCAACCCCAGGATGTGCTTGCTCAAGACGCACCACAGCCAGACCAACCTGCTCCTAAAGTTCCGCTTCATGAGCAGACTGAGGTCATCCCTCCAGTACATCAGCCAACTGACATACCGATACCACCCGATCAGCAAGCAGCTCCAATGTCTAATGAGGGATTGGCTGCTCTCATCCAGGAGAGTAATCGCTAGCTCAATCAGTCCCTTGATTACTACCAGCTACTAGTAGAAGACACTTTGCACGCCATGTACCCTACTATGCAACCATGGATCCACACGAACCCGTCGCGGCGACGCGAATGCGGTGGAATAAAATGTAGAGTCGCCACCCGGAGCTTTTGGTGACCCGGGAAACCTTTAAATCAATATTTCGAGCACCGAAGTGCTAAATATGACTCTGATTTACCGGTCTTTGCGAAAGGCTTTAGGGTAGGGGCTTTGGTTATCAATCGAGAAGGATTTAGGCACCCGATCAACTCGCATGTAGCGGTCTCTATCTATGGCTAAAATAAAAATAAATGGGCAGAGCTTCCCCTTGCTCGAAGGCAATACGGTCCTATCAAGCTTTGAGCTAAACTAAAATTTCGGTGGCGTAACGGCTTGAATCCTTGGACGGAGGAAACACCAAGAAGGTAGAGGAAGAGAGGGGTGAGCTGGAGCTCACGGGCCCTTGTTGCACCGTGGAAGACCTTCGCTTCGGCGTGCTCCCGATGGCTTTAAATGGCTTAAACGGTAGAGGAATGGGTTCTAATACTAGGATTCGGTAGATGGGAAGGGTAGGATGGAGCTAGGGACTAAGCTTGACTAAAGAGGGGTGATCTAATGGTCGAAAAGGGTTGCAAAGGATGAACTAAGCATCCTGGAATTTTGGTTGAAGAATGCAAAATAATATATATATTTTTCTCTCACTAGGGCTCTCTCTCTTAAGCTTAACTCTCAACCTTAATTTTTCAACCCCTTGGGGAAGAGGGGGGCCTCTCTATTTATAGAGAAGAGGTGGGTTAGAGGGTTACTTAAGAGCTAATTGGTTTAGCAATTAGGTAATCCTCCATCTAAAGTTTTCTAGGTTTTTAGGGTCCTAGGGGTTTGGGAAACTGGTTTCAATGGCAGATGATGGGGTGAGACCATGGGTGACTTAAGGGTTGCCAATAAGCTCAAAGGGGGTGCAACCAACCTTAAGACACCCACCTCAACCAAGGGGATGGTCAAAAGGTTAAACCAGATGGAGGAAATTCGAGCATTTGATGACAGTTACTGTAGTTAAGCTGGGCGTATATATTACATACACCCAGTTTATGTACAGTAATTTTCATGAAAACCAGGGGAGATCTGAGAAGATAGGTGCCCGTGTTGGTGGCTACCTATGCTGGACATATGTATTATATACGCCCGGCCAAATTTGGCCCAAAAATGTCAGGTGTATATAATACATACGCCTGACCAAACTGGGGCCATATTTGCCCGGCGTATGTAATACATACGCCTGAGCAAAAAGTCATGATTTTATGTGAACCTTCATTTGGCCATAACTTTCGAACCACACTCCAAATTGGGTGTTCCTTGGCTCGTTGGAAAGCTGGAGAAGTCCTCTTTCCAACGGTATGTGGCTCATCCTCGGCAATGGTTTGTATAAAAATTTGTAGCTCTCCTCCCATCAAATGCTTAGAAGGGTTTAAGTTGAGCCTGGGAAGGGATCCTAGGGTTTAGGGGTGATCTCTAAGGGTTGGAGGAATGGTTCTAATGGGTTTTAGGTGATTCCTAAAGGTTTGGATAGATTCCCAAGGGTTTAGGGGTGCCATCAGAAGCACAGGGGTACATCTCTCTCGGAGTATAGACTGATCGGGCCTTGAGCCAAATTTGGGTGTCTACAGATGCCCCTCTTTGGTATTTGATCACTAATGATCGGATGCCAAAGATAAGAGATATCCGAAGAGGTCCAAGGCATGTTTGATGGGTCCGCCTGGTTCAACTCAATTCTCAAACATTCATGGTGATGGTGAGTGTATGTAAGCCCTCTCATTTCAGGATATCGTCCATACCTCAAAGCTAACAGTCCCCAAGCGCATTGTGACATTATTGGGCATAACTGCGGTGATCACAGAAAGTGTAAGCCCGCTGGTTCAACTCAATTCTCAAGCATTGATGGTGATGGTGAGTGTACGTAAGCCCTCTTATTTCAGGATATCGTCCATACCTCAAAGCTAACAGTCCCCAAGTGCATTGCGACATTATTAGGCATAACTGCGGTGATCATAGAAAGTGTAAGCCCTCTAGCCGGGATATCATCCACTTCCTGAGGGAAATTATAGATTTGTGATGTTGAGTATTAATCTGAACCAGACAGCTCTATGAAATGGGGTGATCGATCTATGCTTCGGAATCGACGCGAAATACACAAGGCGAAGGCTTAAACAATGTGTCCAATCCTATGGGGTATTGATAGCTCCATTGGATCGGCCACGGGTGCCCTTACCTAGGTAAGGCTAGGAGTTTCTGGGTGAACCCATCAACCTCGAGGTTGCTTTAGCATGATTTACCCGAGTGGAGCGAATATTGATGTCGCAACACTTCTTGGGAATGCATGCCCATTTTCAGAGTAATCTTTTGTGTGTTTTTTTGAATTTTCTTTTGTTTCGAGGCCTCTAAGCAAAGATCAAGGACCTCTGGCAATTTTATTCTTGCACAACTCTTTAAGGGGATCAACTGTCAGTTGATACTCTTTAAGAATGCGTGCGCTCCGCTGGGGATGTGCTCGTTCTGGTGGCGAGGTGCTCCTGATTCACATGAACCGGAGTGCCTTAACTTGAGATAAAGCTAAAAAAGATCGGGCTAGAACCAAACATCCATCGAAAGAGATGGTCAATTCTAGCCTCCGTCCCTAATGAAATCACATCTTACAAACTATGCACAGATAGACACCCATCAGGGGCGATAAGCAGCAAATAGGCGCGAACAGAAGCCTTGACCCTAAGGTATAATTTACGAGGACAAATGACCATCCTGAGAATACCCAGACGCAAGTGCGTACATTCAACAAGGACACTATGCTTATACAGGTTTTAAGCCAGTGTAAAAGGAAATAAAGGGGAATGAGCCCTTTGGTCTGTATGTTTGCCCATAGTTTGGTTGGTTGTAATTTTATTTTCGACGGGTCAGTTTCGACTGACAATAGAATTTTTGAATGGTATGAAGTCGGATGCATTCTGGGTCAATCAGAGATCAGAAGGTGGATGATCGGAGCCAAAGCTTGGAAGGTGGGGTCAACCTACTCAGGATTTTAATTACATAACAACAAGTTGTTATTCCGAATCTTCTCCTTCTTTTTCTTTTTTCTTCTTTTCTTTTTTTTGCATTTGTCAGTTCGAGACTTTGAGCATGCTCAAATTGTTTTTATTTTTACAAGTATCCTTAGGCAGATTAACTTGCCATGTTGATATACCTTAAGGACGTGCGCATTCCAGTGATAGGTCCTTGGTTTGCCTGCTGGACCAGGTACTACCTCCTGGGGCATGTTTAGGGAACAGGGACCAGGGATGGGTGAAGTTATCTGCCTGTCGGATCAGTTTCGGGGTGTCCCTGTGTAAAACAAGGTTCGAGAGTTTTCAGGTGAACCCAATCATTCTGAATTGATTTAACACGATTCTTGGAGTGGCGCAAACAGTCATTGCGACGCTCTTTTGAGAACTAGTGTTGTGTTTCAGGATTTATTTTCTCTTTTTTTCTTTTTTTTTTTGTTACATTATGTGAATTGTTTCTTTCTCTTTTTTTTTTGGGTAAAATTTTTTTTCATGATTTCATGATTTTATGGGAGCACTTGGCGGGCGCTTGCAAATCTAGATCCGCTTATTGTAGCACGGTTCCTTTGGGCCAATCGAAGGGAGCTCGAGGGGCCATTTGGGGATGCACACACCATTGCTTGATGGTATGTGGGCTTCTAAGAGGGGCCGGGACTTGGTCCATAGCATACAGGGGGGTCCGTCGGGCCTCAACGCCAAAAAATGGCCAGGCAATTTTAAAACTGCCAATTTTGGTCAGGCGTATATAATATATACGCCCGAAAAATCTGCAGTAAAAAATGGCCGGGCGTATATATTATATACGCCTGACCAAAATTGGCAGTTTTAAAACTGCCCGAGCCCGAGCACAAAAGGGACCCCCTCTTTCAAACTCTATCTTCTTCCCTCCTTCTTTCTCAAGTCCGGGACAGCCCCTTAGGGTTTTGGCATTTGATTTTGCTTGAGTTCTATCACCGGGGTTCGTGTGTGTGGATCAGAAATGTTTGTCCTCTGCCGGTTTTTGGATCTATTTCTTCTCCCCTTGAAGGTAATCATCAACCCCTCTTTCATCTCCTTTTTGAATTTTGATAATGCTTGATGTTCCTCCTTTTTGTGGTGACAAATTGATGCATTTTTTTTCAAGTATATGTGATTCCTTGTGCTCATGCTCTTCTCTTTTATTTTTTTCTCTTTTTTTTTTATATTCATCATCATCCCTTTTTTCTTCTTCTCTCTTTTTTTTATCATCATCCTTTTTTTTCTTTTTCATTATACCATCATTCATCATTTATCATATTATTATTATATACCGTTCATCATCTTTATTCTTATTTGTTTGCTGCTTTTGTTTGTTTTGTTATTTTTTTTTGTGATGGATTAGTGCACATGTATATTATTTTTGTTTGCATTTTTTTTTGTTTGTTTTTTTTGTTACTTTTTTTCATTCTCTCTCTCTTTTTTTTTTGGTTTGAAATGCTTGATGTTCTCCCTTTTTATAGTGCATTTTTTCTTTTCCGGTATATGTGATTCCTTAGGCCTATGCTCCCCTCTTTTTTTCATTTTCCTCATTATTCATCACCATTCATTCTTCATTCATTTTTTTGATGGATTAGTGCATTTTTTTTATTATTCTCCTTTTTTTTTTTTAGCAGCCCTTTCTTATACCGATGTGTTCCATATTTTCAGATGTTTGGCAACGAAGGGCCCGAGATGGCCTATGGTCATCATGGGAAGCAGTTCATTGTTTCACAGCGCTCCTCCCAACCTTGGTATGAAATGCAAGGTGAAGCGGCCCGTACTAGCCTCCTTCATTATCAGCATACCCATATTTCAAACTTTGGGATCGCTGGCCAGGTAAACAAATGAGCCATTTTTCTTTTCCTTTGATGCCTTCATTATACCACTCTGCTCCTATTTGACCGATGCCTTTTGTTTACAGCCTTTGCCACACATTATGTTCCCGGGTGGCTGGTTCGACCTCCAGCGCCTCGTACTTTATCTCCCTTAGGTGGTGAAGGACCTGCTTGCCCAAGCTGGTTTTGGAGATTTCATCTCTTGCCCCATTATGAGGGCTGACACGACCTATCTGAAGGCCCTGATAGAGCGCTTCCGCCCTGAGACCATGACGTTTCACATGGCCATGGCTGAGATGACCCTCACACCCGCAGACTGGTCCATGATTACTGGGGTTCGTATTGGAGGGGTGCCAGTGATACCTACCCGTACGCCTAATAGGGAGGAGGTGACTCGGCTGATAGGGGCCTACCCAACCTCCGGAAACATTCGCGATTCCGAAGTCAAGCTATCCTGGCTAGTTGGCTTATTCGAGCCTCATGCGTTAGTGGATCTGGGCCAACCTGATGCGGCCATCTATCTCGAGCCAGAGCGTGCACTGATGCTGGCCCGTATTTCTTTGCTATTCCTCCTTGGAAAGACTCTCCTTTCAAATACCAGCGGAGGGCGGGTCTCATTGTCCCTTCTCAGTCTTATGGTGAACTGAGACACTGTACATCGGTTTGATTGGGGAGGTGCTGGTTACGCGGTGCTCATGTGTAGCCTGGTGCGAGCCGTTCTTGGGGACTCCAGTCCGTTGTGGGCTTCTGGCCCGCACTTGAGGTATTTTATCCTTTGGTCTCAATTCGTCCCCCTTTTTTTTAGCATATCTGTTTTTATCTGCTTGCTTTCTCAGGTATGGGGTTATCTGCATTTCCAACCTGGTCGCCCTCTACTTCTATCGGAAGTTCCCACGTTCCCCCTTATGAGCAAGTGGCACGCGAACCGCCGTCGGGACGTGGGTATGAAGCACCTGGAGTTAGGGCTGCGCTCTCAGTTTGATCTGCTGATCCCTGAGCAAGTATAACAATTTCTCTCTTCACAAATTTGATAGCTCTTATATGTTGTGGGTTCTGACCAAATGTATAAATCCTTCCTTTTTATTGAGCAGGTCATCCTTGATCCCTACGTCGGATCCCCCTTCTGGAACCTGGCTGCAGTGAGCCCTTCTCGCCTTTTGTTAGATCGACGCATTGTTTTCTTCTATGGGTCCTGGGCTAGGGCCTATTACTTAGGAGAGAGGGTGGCTCATCAGTATCGACCTCTTTTTACTGTGCCCCAAGCCCCTCCAGCTGATGTATTGGCTCTCGAAGGTTCTACCGAAGTGCTTACTGCTCGCTTTCTCTACCACGGGGTCCCCATTGATGACCTTCTCTTTCCTAGGGTATATCATATGTGGTATGAGTCTCTGCCCTATCGTTCTCTGCTGCCCCGATTCGTGCCCGGCGCTAACTTTTTGGCTTTTTGTGATCCGCGATCTCAGGTAATGCTCTTTCCTCTTTCTATTAGCAGCCTTCCATATGATTACCTTAATTGCCCTGCTATTTGAACAAAGACTGTTTCTCCCTATAGTTTGGACAGGATGACAATTCAGATGAGGGGGATGAGGCAGCTATTCCTGATGAGGCTACCGGTGCTGGACCTTCTGACCCTTCCGATGCTGGCGCTTCTGGCAGTTCGCCAATTGAGGTCCAGGGGACTTTTAAGCGCTTGGATGATGCGTTTCTGTCGCGTATGTGCGCCGATGTGGCTGAGAAGGCACGCATATCTGCTGAAGCTATTCGGGTTCCGCCCCCTGAACTGATCCCTGGGGTAATCTCTCCCTTGTTACCTTGCTCTTCCATTTTCTTGGATCATGTCGATAGCCTGTGTGACTGATACTTCTCTCTTTATCTTTTTGCAGTAGGATTATGATTCGGCTGTAAACCAAGCCGAATATTACCGCGACATTGTCGGTCTTAGGGAGGTTGAGGTGGTGAGTGAATATTGACCGTATCTAGTTATCTTCATATTTACTTTCTGCTTGTTTTCCTAACTGATGGCCCTTCGTGTGCTTATGCAGCGTGCTCGTGAAAAGGAGTCGCGCTCTCTGCTTGGCCACATCTCTCAGGCATGGACTCGGGTGGGGGTGACCCGTACCTTTCAAAGCGCGACCCGACGCCGGAAGAAGTCAAAGGGGGCTGCCCAGGATTAGTTCATTTTCTGAAAATTTGAAACAGTGAAACAATTTAGATTTTGAAGTATTGGGGAATATGTAATAATTTTCTTTTGATTTTTTTGGATGGTTTTATGACTTTTATGGTTTATATCAATGCTCCATTTGTTTATCTCTCTGCCTTCATGGTTTTTTTTTTGGCATGAAGCGGGCCAGAGCCCCTCCAATGATCGGGTTGAGCTCGCGTGTGATCACCCACATATGACCCACGGATACCACGTCATCCGAGGGTTTCCCATGGGTGCGTGAGCGTGCCCGACTATGGGCTGCCCCGGGAGAGAAAGTAGGCTGAGCAAAACCTGTCCCTCCCTTGGGGAAGGAAAAAAATGTATGGCCCGATGTGAGGGAAGCCACACTTCCCTACTTTTTCAAGTGGGTGTATATATTACATACACTAGGCAAAAATTTTTGAAAATTTGCCTAGGCGTATATAATATATACGCCGAGCGAAAAATGCTCAGTTTTTACCTAGGCGTATATAATATATACGCCAGCCATAATTTGTTCAGTTTTTTATCTGGCGTATATAATATACACTCCTCGTATAACTGGGCTCGATAGGTTCCTTATAATCCGCGCCCAGCCCTCCTTGCCTCACTATTCAGCCGGGCCTTGCCTTTTTGCCCCTCCTTTTTCTTTCTTTTCTCTTTCTTCCCTTTTTTCTTTGACAAGCGGGTCCATCGCCCTACATTGACTGAGCTTGATATAGAACATCTTTGTATGTCTATGGACCCGCTTCTCGGCCCAAATTCTCATATGGGGGATGGGGTTAGTGTACTTCCCTGTTTGGACTTGGGGCCCAGTTTTTTGTAAAAGTGGTGTGCTAGCTTGGCTGAGGGCAAGCTCACTGTTCTGGATCGCCTCGAGTTATCCCGCCTTTCCTCTCTCCTTGCTATCCCTTTATTGCCTGACCTCCTATAGGCAGCCTTGGCATCATGGGACCATGGGGCTCATGTCTTCAGATTCGGGTCCAGGGAGCTCACCCCAACCTTGGAGGAGCTAGCCTCTATCACCGGCTTGAGGATGCATCGGGGACTTGCCAAAGTGGTGCCCAAATCGGGGTATGCAAAGGTGGTCTACGCGGTTCTTGATTTTAAAAAGGCGGGTATGAGAAGGGCTTCACCGGCGGGCCCACTAGGTGCTCGGTGAAATTCCTGAGAGAAATTTTTGGCGACTCGAGTGTTCGAAAGTTGTCTGTCCGGAATCCTTTCAATATGAAGGCCTTTGCCCTTTATTTGCTATCAGAAGTTCTCTTCTTTACTGGGGCGAGACATTTTCCCTCGGGTTATGCGATGTCTTGACCGAATTGGAGGGAGGCCGTTCACTGGTACACCTAGTCTTGGCTGAGATGTATCGGGGCCTGGATGCCTCGGCCTCGGGCCAGGTTGGGATTCTTCGCGGGAGTCCACTCCTCATTCAGATTTGGCTAGGAGAGCATTTGGCTATCATGGGGCCTGTGCCGAGATTCTGCTTGGTAAGAGGGGATGTGGCTCGGGGCTTTCTGACCCGTTGCTCGTGGCTGCCCCATGGGAGCATCAAGGAACTGAGCCTGTGGTTATCTGATGCGGAGTTGATCTGGCAACTTCCCTGGTTGGATGGCACATTTTCTATTATCCACTCTCGGGATTGTGAGGGTATCACGCTTTTGGGATTGACTGGTAGTACCTACTATTTCCAATCTCGGGTGCTTCGTCAATTCGGATATACCCAACACGTGCCGTGCACTGTGAGGCCGCCTTTGTGTTCCCTGATGTGCAACCGTGGGAGTCGATGCTATCCCTGTCACGACGATGCGCTCTCTAACGATGAAAAATCTATAGAGTCGCCACCCGGAGCTTTCGGTGACCCGGGATACCTAGTTCATTTTTATGAGCACCTAAGTGCTAAAAATATGACTTTGAATCCGGTCCACACCAAAGGCTCTTGGGTAGGGGCTTCGGTTATCGATCGGGAAGGTGTTAGGCACCCGATCAACCCGCTTAACGCGATCTCTACTAATGGCCAACAATAAAATGAAGTAAAAGTAAGGAAAATAGCTTCCTCTTGCCCAAAAGGGCTTAGAATCCTATTTGTGCCCCTCCGTTCCTACCGACAAATTGGCGGCGTAACGGCACAAATGAGAGGATGGAGGGACCTAAAAAGAGATAGGAGAAGAAAGGGGAGAGCCGGAGCCCTCGGGCCCTTGTAGCACCGTAGAGGAGCCTTGCGTTGGCTTGCTTTGATGAGCTTTTGAAGGCTTATATGGTGGAAAATGGGGTTCTAACTCCTAAGGCTTGAAGCTAAGAGGGAGAGAGGGAAGGTGAATGGGTAGCATATACCTAAACTAAGGGAACTAAGGTGAAAAATATCACTCAAAGGAGGTTTTAGAATTCTGAAATTTGTATGGGAAGTGTGCACCAAAGGGAGAAAGATCTCACTGTAAGCTCTTTCTCTCTTAGGCCAAAATTCTCAACCCCTAAACCAAGGGGTGGGGGGCTCTATTTATAGGAAAGGAGTGGATTAGGAGGCTACTTAGATGCCAATTGGAGTTAGCAATTAGGTAATCTCAAATCTAAGGTTTCGTAGGATTTTGAGAGCTTGGAAAGGTGTGAAGGTGGTTCTAATGGTGGATGATGGGGTGAGGCTTTAAGCCACTTGGAGGGTTGCAAATAGGTAAGGAATGGGTGCAACAGGACTATCAAAACACACCCAAGGACTGAGGTGGTAAACAAGTCAGACCCCAAACATGAAATTCGGGGCAAAAACCCAATGTTATTATTCATATGCCTGGCGCAACTAATAGTTGCGCCAGGCAAAAGCACAGTAAAATAGTAAGGAATAGCTGGAAGTTAGCTCGCGGGGTGGGGGGCCACCCTTTAAACTTGGCGCAATATTAGTTGCGCCAGGCTCAAAATCTGGGAGAATTGGCCTGGCGCAACTAATAGTTGCGCTAGGCAAATAGTTGCACCAGGCAAAATTTATGCCTGGTGCAACTAATTTCTGGGGAGAAATAGCCTGGTGCGACTAATAGTCTCGCCAAATCCCAAGGGGGGGCCACCTTGAAATTACCTTCCTGCTCTCCGAGTTCAGACTGCCATATCTTCTGATATATACCTCCGATTGGGGCAATTCTTGGCTTGTTGGAAAGCTGACGACCTTTACTCTTTAATGGTATAAGAGTTGGTCACTGTAGAGGTTCATAGCCAGTTCCAGTGCTCCCCTCCTCATCTTTGCCTGGGGAGGTTAGGTTAAGGTTTGAAAAGGGTTCTAAGGGTCAGGGTTGGTTTCTGGGGGATCTAGGGTGATTCCTAAGGGTTTAGGGTGATTCTTAAGGATTCCATATATGCCATCAAGAGCTTAGAATTGCACCTCTCTCGACAGGTGTTTCGATCGGGCCTTGGGCCAAATTTGGGTGTCTACAGATGCCCCTCTTTGGTATCTGATCACTAATGATCGTATGCCAAAGAAACGAGACATCCGAAGAGGCTCAAGGCATTACTGATGGGTTCGCTGCATTCAGAACGGACTTCAAACATCAGGTGAGTAACATGGTGAGAAAACGAAAGCCCTGGAGTGCCACGCTAATCATTCGTTTCTCGAGGTAATCGGTTCCCAAGCGCTTAGCGACATTACTGGGCATAACCGAGGTGGAATGAGTTGTGAAAGCCCAATAGCTGGGAAAAACATCCACTTCTCGAGATGATTTGAAGGTGATTGATGTTTAAAATTCATCCTGAATGCAACAACTTTGGGAGTAAGAGGGGTGATCGACCCACATTCAAAGATAGGCACGAAGCAAACATACGCAACGCTACACAGTTTGCGTCCAATCCTACAAGGCATTTGATGACCTCATTGGATTATTCGCGGGTGCCCCTGCAGAAAGCAGGGCTCGAGATTTTTGGGCGAACCCATCGATCCCAAAGTTTATTTAGCATGACCACCTGAGCGAAGTTAATAGATGTCACAACGCTTTTTCGGAGTGCGTGCAATTTTTCAAAATGTGCCCCAGATCCACATGACCCAGAGCGTCCAGCTTCAAATACCACTAAATAGATCCAACCAGTTACCGGGTGTTAACCCAAAAGGGACATCCAATCTTGGTTTCTACCAACAATGATCATAAGCATAAATTAACTATGCATAAATATGCACCCATTAGGGGCAATAAGCAACAACAAAGGCGATGGAAGCGCCGACCTGGACCCGCCCGGGTACAATTTACGAGGACAAATGACCATCATACGGATACCCAGACTCATGGCGTACACTTTATAGGGATACCGTTACCCATACAGGTTTTAAGCCTATGGAAAATAAAAGGGAAATGAACCCTTCTGAATGCATGGTTGCACATAGTTTGATTGACACATAATCTCATTCTCAACAGGTTGGTTTCAACCAACGATTGACCTTTTTTAACAGAGAATTTGAAGCTTAAGGCACTTAAGTCCACATGAGTCCAAGCGCTTGTCATAAAGATTTAGCAGTGGAGTTGACCTGATCGAAACATTGATTGTTTGACCGAGATCGACAGTTGCTCGCCTTTAAGCGGATCCAGATCCGAACCTAACCTCGGCTCAGGACTTTGATGTGGCACAGCTGCATTGCTAATAAAATATTGACGTTTTACCGCCTTATGCTTGTGTGCCGCGCGGGGAGTTCAAATGTGTTTTTGATTTTTCTATCATTTTATGCGATTTTTTTGAATTTTGAAGCTATTATCTTATGCGAATTTTTTGGCATTTTGGAGTTATTATTTTATGTAAATTTTTGGATTTTTATGTGAATTTTTTTTGGAGTTTTGGAGTTATTATTTTATGTGAATTTTTGGATTTTTATGTGATTTTTTTTTTGAGTTTTGGAGTTATTATTTTATGTGAATTTTTGGATTTTTATGTGAATTTCTTTTGGAGTTTTGGAGTTATTATTTTATGTGAATTTTTGAATTTTTATGTGAATTTTTTGAAGTTTTATACGGATTTTTTTTTGAGTTTTACGTGGATTTTTCTCGTGAATATTTTCGGCTCTCTTGTGGGGATTATATTTTTCTGGATTTTCCCTATGTGTAGGATCGTGGTTCTTGTTGACCTTGGCCCATTCTTATTTTAGCACGGCTTCCTAGGCAAATCGAAGGATGACCGAAAAGCCGCCTTGGAAGTGCGTGCATCGGTCGGAAGTGACCGAACAGTCAAGCAAAAGGAAGTGGGTGGACTGGTCTTCCCATTTGACCCATACCAGGCCTATGACCCGGCCAGAGTACCTGGCGCAACTATTAGTTACGCCAGGCCATTATGGGGCCCGAAATAGGCTGGCGCAACTATTAGTTGCGCCAAGCCAAAGGAAGGCAAACATTTGCTTGGCACAACTATTAGTTGTGCCAGGTTTGGCTGGGTATATAAACAGCCCGAACTCGGGCAGTGGGGCCTTATTTCGAATTCTCCCCCCCTCTTCTTCCTCTTTGAAACTGAAAACCGTTCCCCCTCCCCCTTAGGGTTCCTTTACATTGCCTCTTGTGTGCCTTTTGCCGTTGTTTCGCTTGCGGATCGATCATGAGTGTACGCTAGACCAACGACTCCTTCTTCATAAGGTAATCATTTAGAACTCTTTTTTTCTTGATTTTTCTTGGTTTTTTTTTTATGCAAATATGATCATGATCTTGCATTTCTAGATGGTAAATGGGTTATTTTTCTTGTGAGCATATCTATTTATGATGCGGTGATGATATTCTATGAATGGTGTCTTATTTTGATTGTTTTATGTTTTATTTATTTATTTATTTAATGCATAATATATATGTTTTTTTTGTTTTGTTGTTTTTTTTATGCATAGAAAGGACTCTATTTTAGGTGGTTTTTTTTTCTTCTTTTTTTTCTTCAATCCTAAATATAAAGCAAGGACTCTATCTTTTTTTTTGTGTCTTTTTTTCTTCTTCTCTTTTTTATTGGAAAACTAACGAAAGAGGCTTCTTCTCTCTTTTTTTTTTTTGGGATCTCAACTAACTAACAAAATGGTTCGATTGTTTTTTTTTGTTGAAGATCTATTAAGGAGCGGGATTTTAATTTTGTTTTTCTTAACATTAAAAAGGATTTTGTTTTCTGTTTTGTTTTTGTTTATTTTTTTTTTAAAAACTAACTAAGGTATTGATCTATGTAATATATTTGTTTTGTAAAAGAGGGATTTTTTTTGGTTTTATGGGCATAAAAGGAGGATTTTTGGTGTTTGTTTTTATTTATTTATTTATTTATTTTTATAGTATGCAAGAAGGATTCTCTTTTTTTTTTTTTGATTTTATGGTCCATGAAGAAAAGGATTTTTTTATCCCCCTTTTTCTTTAACATGAAAGAAAGAGATTTTTTTTTGGAGGCATAAAGAAAGGATTTTTTGTTTTTATGATTTTAGAAGCATAAAGAAAGGATTTTTTTTGTTTTTTATGATTTTAGGAACATAGAATGAAGGACCCCCCTTTTTTTTCTAAACAGAAAGAAAGATTTTTTTGTGCTTCCCTAGACGTAAAGGGAGGATTTCTTTTTCTAGGTGTAAAAGAAGGGGCCTTTCTTTTTTTCTTTTTAGAGTGATAAAAGAACGATTTTATTTGCTTCTAACTTGCTTTATTTTCAAAGATAGGAAGGGAAAATTTTATTTATTATCCTTTTCTGAAGAAGAGATTTTTTTTTTTTTTTGCGTTTTCAGCCTAAAGAGGGATTTTTTGTTGTTGTTTTTTTTTTTTTTTTTGCATGTGTATCTCTCATTGTTTTTTTAAATATGTGAAAAGAAAAGGGAAAGGTGAGCATACTTACCTTCCTTTTTGCAGCATAGGATATCATCGCTCTTTATCATCGATCTGTTCTGACGTGATTGCTTTGTTGCCCCAGCATGTCGGGGCGGTGATGAGCACGTCCCCGAGGAGGCCAGAGGAGGGCGAGATAGTGTATGGTCATGAGAGAGGCAGTTCCTTTGGGTGGAGGCGGAGGCGGGCCCATGGCTCGAGATCGTGAGGCTGCCGGGTGGCCTCCTCCATCCACATCTCAATTTGAATAGCGGGCAAGGTAAAAGATAGGTTCAGTTTCTTTCCTTCGCACAATTTTTTTTATCACCTCTGCCATCTGATGTGTATATATTTTTTTGGGTGCAGGAGCTGCCCAACATTGTGTTCTGAGGGGGGTGGCTTGATTTCCACGAGTTCTACCTTTATGTCCCTCCGGTGGTGAAAGTTTTGTTGGAGCAGGTGGGCTTCGGGGAGTTCTTGTCCTGCCCTGCCATGAGGGCGGATTGTTGTTGCTTCTTAGTGTGCTTGATTTATGTGAGTTTTGAAAAACAGATTTATAGCTGCTAAATTACAGTGGTTTTAGACTATATAAACAAATAACGAAATATCGACACAGTTAGAAGAGAATTAGCCTGCAAGATCAGGGCCAATTGTAGCAAGTTTTAAAAGTAAGTGAGTGAAAGATTGTCCACAGAGAATTTGTTTAAAATGTAAGATAAACCTCCAGATCTGAGCTACCAGATCTGGCTTCTTATCCTATCTAGAAAGCTGATAAGATGAGAGGTTTGAATTTGTCACGTTTAACAAACTAAAAACAAAGAAAATTTTAAACTAAATGATCCCGATCCGAGTTGGGGGAGTGATTGAAACAAAGATGGAGAAGTAATATCTAAATCTGATTTGGTCTTTGAAATCTAATAAGAATAACTGCAGCTCAACAGAGGTGATCCAATCTTCATCTGGCTACAAGCACAGATGTAAGAGAGATAAATCTAATTCAAGGATTAGGCTTACGCTTATGGCTATGGTCTGTCCACTTTAATGGCCACAAACCATCCAATAGTTTTTAATCCAAATCCTCAATTCAGAACAATAAACATCACTACAAATGTCAGAAGAGACTAGGTTACCAACACTAATTCTTACAGATTAATGA
Source organism: Chloranthus sessilifolius (assembly GCA_021018995.1). Taxonomy (NCBI): domain Eukaryota; kingdom Viridiplantae; phylum Streptophyta; class Magnoliopsida; order Chloranthales; family Chloranthaceae; genus Chloranthus; species Chloranthus sessilifolius. The sequence continues at coordinate 71,567,306 of CM037592.1, read as the reverse complement.
ATCAAGGGAAATTGCATGCACAACAATGAATCTAAAGGAGTCTAATGTCGAGGAGATCGGAAGGAACCCTTGACATGAGTCCAATGGAGAACGATAGTTTACAAAGAACCTTTTAAAATTCATCCTTACAATTTACGAGCACGGCTTAGCTCTCGGATTTGCGATCGTGGATGCAAACTCTCCTTTGAGTTACGAGTATCTCTGACTCTCAAATGCAAGGACAAAGTAGGCTATTATAAGGATTGCGCATAAGTCATTGGGTTGGGAAATGGGGATTAGAAATGAAACTCAAAATCGGGATGAAATTGGGCAAATAGTTCGTCTATTTATAGTTTTCCCAAGTCCAAATTTCGGATGTGTTTCAACCAATCGAGGTGCTCGAATGTATTGACCAATGGTGGTCGAGCACGCGGATCCAGATCTATTCTGGCCAATCAGAATTCTTCGATCTGGTTCAGCCAATCAGGTGATAGAAGCATCAATTCTGTTATGTAATTCAAAAATCTGTTTGAGCTTCTAGAAGTTCCCGCCAAGTAATTTCATCTTTGGGTGTTCACATGGGGTGGAATATGCCTTTGGTTCATGCTCAGAATCTTTCGGAATGTCCCTGGGCTTTAAAACTCATTGGGCAATGCAGACATCGAATTGCCCTTGTTAAAGCTGCGAATCTCCAGAATACCTTTTCGCAGAGCTTAAGGGCCTTTTCGCAAAGTGCTGTGACTTCTGAAGCTCTTTTCGCAATGTTCAATCTCTTTTCGAATTGTGTTTTCTCCTTTTCGCAAAGTTCAATCTTCTTTTCGAAGAGTTCAGATGCTCTTCGAAAACTAAGCCTGGAGTTTTAGTCCTTTTCGCAGAGTTCCAGGTTCTTCTGAAAAGTGCGTGTTCTTTATGAAAAGAACTCAGAGTGCATTTCTGCTCAATTGTTCCTCGCTTCTCTATGTTTTTGCCTCTTCCTTTTAGACCTTTCCACGGTGATGAGGTTGTTTCTTCACTTCCTTCCTTTGACATATGGATTGTCATCTTTTGGCACTTTTGAGCCGCTTTTATGGTTAAGCTGCCTTTTATTGTTATGCATAACATGGGCACTTAAAACACTTATTTAGTTCTCTCAAAGGTCTATCAAGACTTAAGTTTAGGGGTGAAAAATGGTATTTTTCACTTGTCAACACACCCCCAAACCTAAGCTTTGCTAGTCCCTGAGCAAAGAAAAAAAAAAAAAAAAAAAAAAAAAACAAAGTAAAGAGCCACTTTTGTAGGGAGCACAGTTGCATTTTGCCTATGCAACAAGCCTTTTAAACCCCTAGGTGATCCCTAGTGGAGGAGTGAAGTCTCCTGAGGGTTTTCAGTGAAGGTACCCACAAACTTCTTCACTAAGTTAGTTAAGATCACTGCAGTTCTGTTATAGCCACTTTCCTCAATTGATTATTCACACCTGCATCAGTTATTTTGTAAGAAGGTTTTTTCGAGAAAACTATCAGTTTAAAACTAAAATTCTGCAGTAATTCTTGTTACTACTCAATCGATTTATGTCAGGGGCCATTTACAGGGAAAATTTACGAACAGTTAGCCTTTGATTTAGGAATCCAGCTTCGATGTTGCCCTACTCAGTTGATTTCAAACCCAATTCTCACCAGGATTTTCACTCAAAAAAAAAAAAAAAAAAAAAACAAATAAAATGAGAAGGTTATACTATTTCACACAGCTCAAGAGCAATTACAGTCCTCAAATAGGAATGTAAGCAGGAGCATAGGCATTGCTTTTAGTTAAAAATTCATTGCTCCTTTCACCATAGGCTACACAAATTCTTATCTCCATGTGATAGCTCAATCCATCAATGATCAGTAAGGACTTTTACTTGGGTTTGATTGTGGCTGATGGGTGAAATCTCTAAAAAGGGTTGGAAAGGTGTTCATATTTGAGAAGTCAGTCAAGGTCAGGAGGTTATATGCAAACCCACTTTTCTTCAGCATAGTTTCATCTTCTTCTTTTGAATTTCCAGAGCGAAAGTGGCCATCTTTTTCTCTTTCTTTTTCAAACTTCCAATGAAAATGCCTTCTTTCTTTTGTTTTGCTCAAATATTTTTCTTTTCTTTTTCGAATTAGCACTAACTGCATGCCATATTCCTCTTTGTTTCATCATTGCCTTCAACTTTTACCCTTCTTTTGCTATTAAATTGTTACTCAATTCTCCTTCCTCGACTTTCTTCCCTTGCTCTTCCGACTTCTCGGGGTAGGTTAGGCTAAATAAATGATGAGGTTTATTGGATGAGATTTCAAAGGATTCATCGATTTACTCTGACTCAACTGGTGTGTATCAAGGGTAGTTTTTAAAAGGTGGGGCTTTGTAAGGTTCAAACTGTTCAAAAGGAGGCCTTACATCATGTCTTTAATATCATGAGTGCTATAAAAAATATTTCAATTTGGATATGTGTAACTTCTAGTGTAAGTAAGCAGATTCACATAGTCCCTAAAAGCAGAAAAGATTGCCAAAGCATACCTCCAAAGAATACATTTCAGGCTCAAACCTCACTGGGTGTGGTTTTATATCAACTTCTTGAGGTATATCTTCACTGTTTTCCTTCATTTTAGGTTTACTAAAACATCAATTTTCTTTTGGAAATTTCCTGACATTTACTTCATGAAAGTCTTTAGAATTACAGTAGAAATTCATTTAAAAATTTTTTTAACTTCCTCATTTTTCAAAACAACAGGTGTGACATGACTTCATTTTCAAAAGTTCTACTGATCATAAGCTGCAGCAAGCATTAACTTACTTATTTTATTGGCATACCTGCCATACCCCCAAACCAAAGGGGAGCAGGGTCCACACTGGTCCAAAACAGAGGAAAAATAAAGAAAGAAAAACAACAAAAGTAATAATAGAATGCACAGAGTATACACAAAATAGAATTTTCTATTACAAGATATAACACAAAAAGTACAAGGAGAGCTAATAACTGGGGCCAAAATCATGTATCATAGGTTGGTTCGGTGGCTCCGAACGAGTCCTTGTAAATCGAGCTAGAGTCAATGTTGGAGTCGAACTTGATTGAGCTCTCTCGGAATGGTGTTTTGTAGCTCAAGATACTCTCATTTGATCTTTCCGATGAGGCCAAGGTGTTTGGTGAGGCTAGTGGTCTTCAATTTTCTTGATCCAGATTGGGCTTGCAACATGGACATCTTGTGTTGCTCATCCTCACGGTGAAATGTTTGACCCAGAGGTCCCGTGATTTTATCTCTTTCAAATTTCATAAAATCTCTAACTTCTGATTTGGTTTTCATAGGGTGCGGATGTAAGCTTGTAAATCAGCTAGCCTTTTGAACATCTCTGCGGATATAAGGGTTATTTTCCATGGCTTTGATGAGGGTGGCATATCGGGGAGGGAATGGAATGGTAGGGGACTAAAGGTGGCCCTGTTGTAGGGGAGAAGTGGCTAGAAAGGGGATGAGGGTCTGCTCTGAGTGGCTTGCTCATAGAAAATGGGGAGTGGTGGAGGGATGGAATCAAAGGAGCTTGGGTTTGAGTATGTCTTGCTGGGTAGTAGTGGTGGGGGTGGGCGGATCAACCAATATTACCTCTGGATACGTTTGGGTGGCCTGGGAAGAAAAATAGGTCTGGGGTAATGGTGGTTGTTTGGGATGTGGAAGCTAAGGTATGGAAGCAGTTCCATGTTCTGATGATTGTCTGTGTTGATTTGAAGTTGGGCTTGGATGGATTGGAGGTAGGTAAGGATTTGGGTAATGGATGCAGGTGTGGGAGAGGTGGGCATAGTAGAGACTGGGACAACTGAGGTGGAGGGAGGAGGTGCAATGGCTGTAAAGGGAGAGGTTGGAAAGTGGCTGAAGGGAGGAGGAGCAGGTATAGGGGTGGGGTCTAGTTCCATGGTTTCAAAAATAGAACCCATTAGAGAAGAGTAGGCCTCTGTAGTGAAGGGCTCAGGTTCAGGTGTAGGGGAGGTCTCAGGTGTGTGGGCTGATGGAGCAGGGGAATTTGAGGGGCTTTGGAGCAGAGGAGTGCAGGGGGATGGGGCAATAAAATCTGTAGCTAACTCCTCTAAAGCCTGGGCATTGGAGGGTGAAATTGGTGGTGTTAGAATGGTTGGAGTGGTTGGTGTAGAGGGGGAGTCCACAATTGGAATGATGGAATGAGTGGGAGATGGGACAGCTGGGATAGGTGAAAGTGCATGGGCTTGAGTAGGGGAGTGCAAGGGCAACTTCCTCCAAAGTAGGTGCAGCTGAAAAGCTGGTCACCAAAGGTACTGGCAGAGATGTTTCAAGAAGTGGGGCAGCTAAAGAGCTGGTCACCACAGGAGTTGGCAGAAGTGGATCGGGCAAAGTTGCTTCTGACAAATTTGGATCTGGCAACATGGCAGGGGCAGGCTCAATTGTAAGCTCAAATGCAGCTGCAGGGGTGGCTTCAGGTGGAGGCTCATCTGCAGATGTGGGTTCTGGCTCACTCACAACTGCAGGTTCAAAGTGAGGGGCATGTGCAGGTTCACCTGCCTCTCTCATCCTTCTCAGCATAGCCTGGCTTGTAGTCCAAGCCTTTTTCCCAAAATTGTGAGGGGTAATGACTTCAAATGGCTCCTCACTATCAATGTCGAATTTGGCTCTAAGGAGGGCTGTGATCAATCTGCCAAATGGTAGGCCAGCTATCTTCTGCTCTTTCTTCAGCTTAGTACTTACATCAGCCATAGCTTCAAAAATTAACATAGGGTTGAAAACCCGCCTTGGAGAAATGAAAGAGGGCCTCTAAAATTGGTGTTCTCCTCTCTTGGTGTGCTCAAAGGACATAAAAAGCTGCCCTTAAAATGGAATCCATTAATAGAAATTGGGGGCAAGGTCTCTTCATGATGGACCCAGGTGCCCACAATACCTTGGGTTAAATGGGCAGCTATCTCTCTAAAGAGGCCGTTCGGAGCAAAAAGGACGGAGGGATCAAATTGGAATGGTATCCCTAAAGCGTTCCCTATGTCTTCAAATGTCACAGTAAGATCGCAATCATCAATGAAAATTACAAGGGTAGGGACATCAACATCTTTTTCAGTGACCTTGACTAGGTTTTGGTACCATAACTTCACCATCCTTGGGTAAATTTTCTCTGGCAAGGGGGTAAGGATATTGCTTAGTGAAGCCTCTCTAAGGTATCTTAAGGATGGCAAGCACTCTGGTTTGGGGACGAAAAAGTTTCGCTACCATCAGCATTAGCTTAGCCAATGAAGGGATTAGTAGGACCAAATGAATGGGCAGGAGTAAGCTCAGCTCGGGGCTAGCGGCAGGGTGGGTTCCTCATGTCTAATTTTCTGACCTTTCTCCACCCTGTCTGCCTTATCCATTGAAAGTTTCCATTTAGTTGAAATTTTGGCTTTTCCTTTTGCTTTTGGTGTCGGTTTGCTCACTTTCTTAGCAGAGGATTTGGAGAACATTGCTAATGATTTCTCTCGCTTTTCCCATTCTCGATTGATGTAAAAAATGCCCAAAATAGATGTTTGACACGTAATCAACTTACTAAATGATAACCAGAGAGAATGGGTAGAAATACCAAGATCTAGGGTTTATGTTTGAACGAGTTGTTTGAAATCCCATTACAAGCTGAAATCCTTCTCTAAAATGCAAATGATCTACACAATCGAACAAAAGGGTAGTAAACTTGTTAACTCGCAAGGAGAGAAGTAGGGTAGCGTGAAGAGCTCTCAGAAGAGTTTGAAATGAAACCCCGACTTCGAAAGGGTTTAAATATACTCAAAGTTAATATGCGCCTTTAAGTTTTCGAAAAGTTCCAAAAGAGACCTTTTTACAATTGCGAATGGCATCAGTACCATTCGACAAGTTAACAGCTTCAGAAACATCATTTCGCAAAGGAATTAGCTTCAGAACTATCTTTTCGAAAAGAAAATGGCTTGACACCAACTATTGAAAAGCACATCTTTGCTTTGGCGATTCATTACTGACTCTAGAGTCTATTCAAAAGCAATTTGGACTTCAGCGAATTATGACTTCTTGTTGAACTTTTAAGCATGTTTAAACTATGCGAAAAGAGATAAAAGCGAAACAGAAATAAGCAAAAACTATGATATACAAACATAATGTAGCTTTTCATAGTCAAATTTTGGAGATTCGTGATGATAGATGGGCAGCACAGGCTCCTGGGTATTTTCAATGCATGGTTTGAGCCTCTGACCATTGACCTTTATGATTCTTCCATTACTTGGATCACCGAAGGGGTTGCTTGAATGATGGTGTATGGCCCTTCCATACGGATCTCGGTTTCTGGAAAAACTTAAGCTTTGAGTTAAATAACCATACCTTAGAACCAGCTGTGAACTCTTTTCTCAATAAATTTTTATCATGAAAAGTTTTGACTTTCTCTTTATATAATCTTGAATTGGTGTATGCATCCATTCGCAGCCCTTCTAACTCAGCAAGTTGCAATTTCCTGTGATTACCAGCAGTAGTTAGATCCATGTTCAATGTTTTAATGGCCCAAAAAGCTTTATATTCTAACTCTACTGGTAAATGGCATGCTTTGCCATAGACCAACCTACATGGGGACATACCAATTGGGGTTTTATAGGCTGTCCTATATGTCCACAATGCATCATTCAGCTTAAAGGACCAATCCTTTCTGTCCTTCTTCACAGTCTTTTCCAAAATATGTTTGATTTCTCTATTGGAAATCTCCACTTGTCCACTGGTTTGTGGATGATATGAAGTGGCTACTCTATGAGTCACAGAGTATTTCTTCAACAATGTTTCAAAATGTCTATTACAAAAATGGCTTCCCCCATCACTGATAATGGCTCTGGGAAAACCAAACCTAGAAAAAATGTGGTCCTTAAGAAATTTCAAAACCACTTTGTGATCATTTGTTTTAGTAGCTGTGGCTTCAATCCATTTGGATACATAATCCACAGCTACTAAAATGAAGTTATTCCCATTGGAAGGAGGAAAGGGGCCCATGAAGTCTATCCCCCAAACATCAAACAACTCAACTACCAAAATAAAATAGGTCAGAAGGCATTGAGTTTCTCTTGAAATGCCGCTAATTTCAGCGATTGGCAGATTTACAATGTCTAGGCATCCTTGAAAAGTGTAGGCCAATAAAATCCACACTGCAAAACTTTTGCAGCAGTTTTGTTCCCACTAAAATGACCTCCACAGGCCTGTTCATGACACAGAAAGTATTCTATGAAATTCTTGGTCAGGGACACATTTCCTTATTATTTGATCTGCACAACTCTTAAACAGATAAGGATCCTCCTAGATGAAGTGTTTAACTTTTGAGAAGAAAAGATCTTTATCCATTCTATTCCAATGGTGAGGAATTCTTCCAGTAGCCAAAAAGTTGACTATGTTGGCAAACCAAGGAGTGTGTTCACTAATGGCAAAAAGTTGCTCATCAGGGAAAGATTCATTGATAGGCAACCTATCAATCTCAGCAGTTAAAATTCTGGAGAGGTGATCAGCCACCACATTCTCCACCCCTTTTTTATCTTTAATCTGTAGATCACATTCCTGTAATAGGAGAATCCATCTGATTAATCTTGATTTGGTGTCCTTCTTAGACAGAAGGTATTTCAAGGCAGAGTGGTCAGTGAACACCACTATTTGTGAACCCAAGACATATGACCTAAATTTTTCTAAAGCAAAAACAATTGCCAGCAGCTCCTTCTCAGTTGTTGTGTAATTGAGCTGTGCATCAATCATTGATCTGCTGGCATAAGCTATAACATGAGGTAGCTTATCTTTTCTCTGTCCAAGGACAGCTCCCAAAGCATAATCTGATGCATCACACATCAGTTCAAAAGGTAATGAATAATCTGGAGACTGCAATATTGGAGCTGAAATCAGACAGTTTTTTAGGAATTCAAAAGCCTTCATGCATTCATTATTGAAAACAAAAGGGACATCTTGGCACAGCAAATGACAAAGAGGTTTAGTTATTTTACTGAAGTCCTAAAAAACTTCTGATTTGTTTAACAGTTTTGGGAGGTGGTAAATGTGCAATTAACTCAATTTTTGCTTTGTCCACCTCAATGCCCTTGTGGGAAACAACATGGCCAAGGACAATGCCCTGGGTGACCATGAAATGGCTCTTTTCCCAGATCAAAACCAGATTGGTTTCTTCGCATCTTTGTAGTACCAATTTGAGATGGTGTAAACACTGGGAAAAACTGTTGCCATAGATTGAGAAATCATCCATAAAAATCTCCATAAATTGGTCAATCATATCAGAAAAAATTGCATACATGCATCTTTGGAAGGTAGCAGGAGCATTACAAAGACCAAAAGGCATTCTCCTATAGGCAAAAGTGCCAAAAGGGCACGTGAATGTGGTCTTTTCCTGATCTTGTGGGTACACGATTCTAGTTGTAACGAGTAACCATCAAGAAAACGTAATAAGCTTTTCACCGCTAGCTTATCTAAGATCCGATCAATGAATGGGAGGAAATGGTCTTTTCTCGGTCATTGCATTTAATTTTCGTAATCAATCTGAGACTCTCCATCCAGCTTGTTTGCACGGTTGACCTAAGCTCACCGAATCTGAGGTTACAATAGTGATTCCAGATTTCTTAGGTACCACCCGTAGGTGCTACCCAAGTCGAATCAAATGGGGTAAATGACCCCCCATCCAACAACTTAACAACCTCTTTCATGACCACTTCTTGCATATGAGGGTTCAACCTTCTTTGCATTTCTCTAGAAGGCTTTGCATCTTCTTCCAAGTGGATTTTGTGCATGCAAAGCAAATGGACTAATTCCTCCTAAATCAAGCAATAGTCCAACCAATTGCGCTTTTATGTTCTTTCAAGACTATCAACGATTCTTCCTCTTGCTCCTTTGTGAGAGAGGAAGAAATAATGGTGTAATGATTTATGATTACCTAAGAACACATACTTCAAATTTTCGGCATTGCTTTAGTTCTAAATCAGGGAAATTTGAGAAAAGAAGGTAACAAAGGTACCTTAGATGTTTGTGGAAGGGGAGAGTAGCGAGTTTCCAAGAAGAAACTTGATTGATTAAGAGTTCCTTGCACAATATATATTTCCTCAGAATTTGAGATACAACTTGCTTTATTTTCAGCATATCCCCAAGCATCTTTAACATCTGTGGTGAAGTCTTCACCCTGCAGAAATTGTTGTAAAGTCCCTTCCACAAGTTCATCCAATAGATCAACATGAAAACATTTTTCAGAGCTGAATTGAGGTCAGATCGCATTATAAACATTTAATTTTACCTTCATGTTTCAAATGAGACTTCCATAATACCGGACACTGCATTGAATGCAAGCATTTGTCAGAGCTGTGAATGGTCTTCCCAAAATGACAGGGGATGGAAGTTTTGCTTTTAGTTGGTTCCATATCCAAAACTAGAAAATCCGCAGGATAGAAGAATTTATCTACTCCACCAATACATCTTCAATCATCCCTCGGCTTTCTTCGGATCATGTCGCTAGTTGTAACACCACATGAGTGGGTTTTAATTCTCCCAAACCTAGTTTCTCATATACAAAATATGGAAGTAGGTTGACACTAGCACCCAAATCTAATAAAGCCTTTTCAATGGTGTGTTCCCCAATAATGCAAGGGATTGTGGGGATTCCAGGATCTTGAAGTTTAGGAGGTGTAGCAATGGATAACACCTGGTTAATTCTTTCCATAGCAAAGACCTTTTTGGACAACTGTATCCTAGATTGTCTTTTGTGAGTGCCAACATCTTTCAAAAATTTTGCATATGCTGGAATTTGTTTGATTGCCTCAAGCAAAGGTAAATTTATCTTGACCTGCTTGAAAGTCTCCATCATCTCATCTATTTTTGTGTTCCCTTTATCAAAAGGGGATACAGATTTCATTGCATGAGGAAATGGTAAATGAGGAACTAATCTTTCATCTACAGCTTTAGAAGTGTTTCAGAATTTTTTTTACTTTTCTGTTTTTCATTTTTTTGGTTTTTTTGAGGTACATCAGCAACCCCACTGCTATCACTATGCTGCTCTTGCTGCATATCTTTATCCTCTTCCTCATTTCTTTCTTCTTCAGTACCCACTTTGTTATCTATCATTTTTCCACTTCTCAAAGTGGTGACAGTTTTTACTTCTTCATGTGAATTAGAAGCTTCTCCAACCATGAACTGTCCTTTGGGATTGTTCAAAGGTTGGCTGGGTAACTTTCCTTCCTCTCTTTTTGCCAAGGTATTTGAAAGTTGTCCCAATGTTTCTTCAATCTTCTTTATGCTCTGGCTGTGAAAATTCACAGTTTGAGTTAAAGATCCTAAATTCTGAAGTGAACTTAGGACTTGATCTTCAAAAGAAAGGGACCTGGAAGGGTTTTTGCTGACAAAGTTGTTGTGGAATGGGTCAGAAAGTTTGGTTTGACATAAAAATTCTCATATACTGTGTAGTTTTGAAAGGCATTTGATTCTTTAGTTGTTGTTGTTGGGATTGGTAATTCCCTTGGTTCCACCTCAAATTGGGGTGTGCCCTCCATGGATATTCATTTGACGCATCTGTCTGAAATGATTGAGCAACATGAGCTTGTTCCACCATTAAACTGGGAACCGTGATGCGCAGGACATTGGTCAAGTGAATGAGTAGGGGACTGGCATATCAGACATGCCTCCTCTACTCTTGAAATATTTGGAGTTTTAAGTGAGTCCATCAATCTATCAAACTTGGTTAGATTGTCCATCTTTCTTTCCAACTCATTCACCTCATAGATCTTCCCTTTGGTGGGTTGGTGGTTGTTCAACCTAGCAGGATTTTCAATTTCTCTTGACAGAGATTCCTGCTGAGTTGAGTTTTCACCAATCACTTCAAATAAGTCCCAAACCTCTTCAACTGTTTTTTGCAAGTAAGTGCCTCCAGGGAGGCATCCACCATATTTTGTTTTTTGATCAATTCCTTGATAGAAGCTTTGAACCGCCACCTAGGAATTTGATGATGAGAACATTACCTTATAGCTTCCTTGAATCTTTCCCATGCTTCATGGAAAGTTTCAGTTGAGTTTTGGGAGAATGAAATGATACTTTGTCTCAATTGGCTTGTTTTAGACATTGGGAAATATTTGGCTAAGAATTGACACTGCAAATCATTCCAAGAAGTGATAATGTTTGGTGCTAACATGGATAACCATGCTCTAGCTTTATCCTTTAATGAAAAAGGAAAGAGCCTAAGCTTGGTTGCTTCGACCATCAACTATGTTGAATGTGGTGCAAAGAGATAAGAATTCATCCACATGTTTGTATGGGTCTTCCTTACTCAACCCATGGAAGGAAGGAAGCATTTGGATAGTTGGTGACTTGATCTCATAATTTCCTTCAACAGTAGGAAATTGAATGCAAAAGGGGGAATTATAAGCACCAGGTGCAAAGTAATCCCTCAAAAGTCGAGGTTCTTCACCCATAGTAACAAAATTCTGTGTTGTTTGTTTGGTTCGTAGTAGCCTTTCAACTTCTAAATTCAATGGGAGAATCTCAGGGCTGAGAGTCCTCCTACCAAACATACAACTCAGAAAAAAAAAAAAAAATCTGATTATGCACAAAGAAACCTTCGTAATTCCTTTCGAATTTCCTTCTTTAAAAGCTGGAATATGAATAATCGCATAGGTATAAACAATAGAATAGTTTAGTCTTGATAAAAATTAAAATGAAAACTTAGGTCTATCTATTTTAGAACAAATTAAGAACAGCGCCAAAAACTTGTTGTTGCTTCTTAGTGTGCTTGATTTATGTGAGTTTTAAAACATGATTTATAGCTAAATTACAGTGGTTCTAGACTATATAAACAAATAACGAAATATCGGCACAGTTAGAAGATAATTAGCCTGCAAGATCAGGGCCAATTGTAGCAAGTTTTAAAAGTAAGTGAGTGAAAGATCGTCCATAGAGAATTTGTTTAAAATGTAAGATAAACCTCCAGATCTGAGCTACCAGATCTGGCTTCTTATCCTATCTAGAAAGCTGATAAGATGAGAGGTTTGAATTTGTCACGTTTAACAAACTAAAAATAAAGAAAATTTTAAACTAAATGATCCAGATCCGAGTTGGGGGAGTGATTGAAACAAAGATGGAGAAGTAATATCTAAATCTGATTTGGTCCTTGAAATCTAATGAGAATAACTGCAGCTCAACAGAGGTGATCCAGTCTTCATTTGGCTACAAGCACAGATGTAAGAGAGATAAATCTAATTCAAGGATTAGGCTTACGCTTATGGCTATGGTCTGTCCACTTTAATGGCCACAAACCATCCAATAGTTTTTAATCCAAATCCTCAATTCAGAATAATAAACATCACTACAAATGCTGTAAGAGACTAGGTTACCAACACTAATTCTTACAGGATTAATGAATCAAGGGAAATTGCATGCACCACAATGAATCTAAAGGAGTCTAATGTACTGAGGAGATCAGAAGGAACCCTTGACATGAGTCCAATGGAGAATGCATAGTTTACAGTAACCTTTTAAAATTCATCCTTACAATTCTGAGCCGCGGCTTAGACTCTCGGATTTGCAGTCGTGGATGCAAACTCTCCTTTGAGTTACAGTAGTATCTCACAGCTCTCAAATGCAAGTACAAAGTAGGCTATTACAAGGATTGCAGACAAGCTGTCTGGCTGGAAAATGGGGGATTAGAAATGAAACTCAAAATCTGGATGCCCAAATTGGGTAAATGGTTCGTCTATTTATAGTTTTCCCCAAGTCCAGCTTAGATGTGTTTCAACCAATCAGAGGTGCTCAGAATGTATTGACCAATGGTGGTTGAGCATGAGGATCCAGATCTGTTCTGGCAAATCATAATTCTTTGATCTAGTTCAGCCAATCAGGTGATAGAAGCATCAATTCTATTATGTAATTCAAAAATCTGTTTGAGCTTCTAGAAGTTCCCGCCAAGTAATTTCATCTTTGGGTGTTCACATGGGGTGGAATATGCCTTTGGTTCGTGCTCAGAATCTTTCGGAATGTCCTTGGGTTTTAAAATGCATTGGGACACGTGCAACAGATTATTAAATAACCCTTGTTAAAGCTGCGAATCTCCAGAATACCTTTTCGCAGAGCTTAAGGGCCTTTTCGCAAAGTGCTGTGACTTCTGAAGCTCTTTTCGCAATGTTCAATCTCTTTTCGAATTGTGTTTTCTCCTTTTTGCAAAGTTCAATCTTCTTTTCGAAGAGTTCAGATGCTCTTCAAAAACTAAGCCTGGAGTTTTAGTCCTTTTCGTAGAGTTCCAGGTTCTTTACGAAAAGTGCAGGTTCTTTGCGAAAAGAACTCTGTAGTGCATTTCTCTGTTCGAATTGTTCCCTGCTTCTCTTACAGGTCTTTGCCTCTTCTTTTTAGACCTTTCCACAGCTGATGAGGTTGTTTCTTCACTTCCTTCCTTTGGACTGACATGGATTGTCATCTTTTTGGCACTTTTGAGCTGCTTTTATGGTTAAGCCTGTCTTTATTGTTAGCTGCAATATAGGCACTTAAAACACTTATTTAGTTCTCTCAAAGGTCTATCAAGACTTAAGTTTAGGGGTGAAAAATGGTATTTTTCACTTGTCAAAATGGATGTCGCCTATTTGAAGGCCCTCATTGAGCGGTTCCGTTTCGAGACCATGACGTTCCACATGCCGTGTGCCGAGCTGACGTTGACACCCGTTGATTGGGCCATGATTACTGGCATTAGGATCGGCGGAGTCCCTATATCCACCTTGGCGGTACTGAGCCGGGAGGTCATCATTCGATTGATCGGGGCCTATACTCCTAGTGGGCAGACCCATGGCACAGAGGTCAAGATGTCCTGGCTGACCTCCCTCTTTTCTGCTGATGAGCTGGTGGACCTGGGCCAGCTTGATCGGGTGCTTTACATCGTGCCAGAGCGAGCGATCGTTCTAGCTCGCATCACCCTCCTACTCCTACTGGGTAAGACACTTTTTACAAATGCCAATGGGGGAAGGGTCAGCCTGGTCCTGTTGAGTGTGATGGATAATTAGGGCGATGTTCCTAGGCATGACTAGGAGGGGCGGGATACTCCTGGCTGATGTATAATTTATCTCGGGTCACGACCGGGGATTCGAAGTCTGTCGTGGGATTTTGGGCCGTTCTGGAGGTAATTCTTCACCCCTTCACTCTTGTTGTCGCTATCATTTACTCATCACTTTTCTTTTCTGACTGATCCATTTATATTGCTGACCTTCTCTCGTGCCATGCCCCTTTTTCAAGTATGGGGATACCACCACTTTCACCCTGGGCGCCCACTCCTTTTCACGAAGGCGCTCACCTATCCCCTTCTTAGCAATTGGCATCAGGCCCGATGCCGTGACGTGGGCCTAAAGCACCTGGAGATGGGCCTAAGGTCCCAGCTTGATTTGATGGTGCCTGAGCAGGTGATAATTTTAACCCTAGTTTACTTCCAGCTTGAGCATTTCTTTTGATTGAGGCGTTGCTTATTTGGTCCCCCTTCTATATTTAGCAGATCCTCCCCGATCCGTACTTGACGTCCCCTTTCTGGGACCGAGCAGCCGTGGGCGCCTCCCGCCTTTTCAACAACCGCCGCGTCATCTTCTTTTATGGAGCGTGGGACAAATGCTACTATTTGGGGGAGAAGATGGTGCATCAGTTCCAGGGCTACTATGCCATACCCGTGGATCCACTGGCTGACGTTTGGAGCCCTGCTGGCAGCATTGAGGAGTTGACAGCGGGCTTTTTCAACAATGGGTTCTCTATTCGTGCTCTCCATGTGCCTGGGGATTGTCATGCTTGGTACGAGTGCCTCCCCTACCGGTTCATCCTGTCGCGCTTTGTCCCTAGCACTAATTTCCTTACGTTCGGGGGCCCACTTGGTTAGGTAACCTCTTCTTAGCTTGGATTAATTTCTCTTTTGCTTTTTACTTGGCCTGAGTCTTATCTGAATAGATTCCTGTTTGGTTCACAGTTTGCTTCGGGAGATGGTTCGGACGATGAAAGTGGGCCGAGTGCTGTAGATCCCTCTGGTGCTGGTCCTTCTGGTGTGGGTCCCCAAGAGGGTTCATCAGTGTGCAGTCCGCTGGTACCTCTCAAAGGGTGTCCCTGGTGGGGGTCCATCTGTAGCTTATGGGACCTTTCGACGTCTGGACAATGGCTTCCTCTCAGATCTTTGTGCCGATGTGGACCGACAGGCACGGCTCTCTACCGAGGCGGCTCGCGTTCCTCCTCCTGAGGTGGTCCATAGGGTGAGTTTTTTAGATGAGCCTCCTCTCCTTTATTTTGGTTTCCTTCGATACATGCTTTCAGGGGTGTTCTAATAATTGAATTTTGTATCGTAGGACTTTAACTCGGCTATGGAATATGTGGAGTACCATCGTCATCTGGCAGAGCTTTGGGAGGTGGAGACGGTGAGTTCCTGGCTGCTCTACTCCTCTCTCATTTTTTTTTTTTCCTTCATTAATATTGGCCCCTTGACTGATTTTGTCCTTGACCATGCCTTGCAACGTGCGCAGGCTAAGGAGTCGCATTCCCTGCTCAGTAGGATTTCGCAGGCATGGTCTAGAGTGGGGGATATGAGAACCTATCAGAGCTCCTCTCGCCGTCGCAAGAAGTCTAAGAGAGCGAGCAAGGAATAGGCCATTAGTTTTCTTCCGCATTTTGAATTTATTTTGGGATCTGTTTTTAAACAATTTGGAGAATGGTTGGTGTGGAACTTTTGAGAGACAAATTTGATGTTTTTTATAATTATTTGGGAAATGGTCTTGCTTGATTTTTATGCTCTGCTTGCTTGGTATCAAATCTGTTTCTCTGCAGGATGTGCCTGCTTCATACTCTTTTTAGAAAGTGGCCTTTTGGGTCGCATGCCTCAATGTAGGATCAATCCTGCACATAATAAAATAATCCACAAGTCATTGATGGTCGCAAATGCCGACATATATAAAAACTAACAAAACAGGGCAGAAGTCCCCTCTTCAATTCGGCCTTGAAATGGCTGGATGAGGGTTTTAGTTTGGTGCAACTATTAGTTGCGCCAGGCTAAAGTGCCAAGTAAATTTCACCGGCGCAACTAATAGTTGTGCCAGGCCAACATGGGGGTTCAAATGCACTGGCGCAACTATTAGTTGCGCCATGCTAAAGTGCTAAGGAAATTTCACTGGCGCAACTAATAGTTGCGCTAGGCCAACATGGGGGTTCAAATGCACTGGCGCAACTATTAGTTGCGCCAGCTTTGGCCTGCGGGCAGTGGGGCCTTATATGCCCGAATTGACCCAAAAATTGTTTCTTTTGTGTTTGACTTGGCTCCTTTGACCGGCATTTTTTTACTCTTGTTTCTCCAAGGCGGGTCCATCTTCCTACATTGATTCTTATCTTCCCAAAAGATCCTTGCACGTACATGGATCCGCCTACTAACCCTCCCTTACGTGGAGGGTCCGGAGCCAATGTATCCTCTTTGTCGGGCTTGGGGCCCAAGTTCATAGTGGCTTGGTTTGGGAGTTTGAACGAGAGTGAGCTCGCCGACTTGGGGCCCCTTGGGCTACCCCACCTTCCTCCTTTCTTACCGATTCCTCCTCGGTGGGAGCTCCTTCATGCCGCCGCATCGTGCTGGGATGCGATCCTTCATGTATTCCGTTTTGGGAAGCGGGAGTTGACCCCAACCCTTGAGGAGCTATCCAATCTATCTGACCTGAAGCTTCATAGGGACCTTGCAAGAGTCATTCCTAAACCAGGGTATTCCCAATCCGTTCACCTTAATCTTGGTTTGAAGAAATCCGAGTATGAGAAAAGTCTCATTGGGGGGCCCACAAGGTGTTCGCTAAAATTCCTCAAAGAACTTTTCGGTGATGAAAGGCTCCAAAAATTGCCGGTTAGGAATGTCTTTAATGTGAAGGCTCTAGCACTTGGTCTTATCTCTGAAATCCTCTTCTATACTGGGGGAGAAAGCTTCTCATTGGCATTTTATGATCTCTTGATGGAGCTGGAGGCAGGCCAGTCCATGATGCATCTGGTGCTTGCCGAGCTATACCGATGCCTTGATTCTTTTGCCTTGGGTAAAGTGGAGGGCCTTCGGGGATGCCCCTTATTGCTCCAGGTCTGGCTGGGTGAGCATTTTGTTATTTTGGGGCCCGTGCCTCGCTTCTATGTTGCTCGAGGTGAAGTGGCCCACTGTTTTTTGGGTAGATGCCACTTACTCCTCCAAGGTGATACATCGACTTTGAAACTTTGGTTGGTCGATGCTGAGCTGACATGGAGGCTTCCTTGGTTGGACTGGACCTTCCCAGTGATTCGCTCTAGAGACCATGAGGGTATCACCCTCCTAAGATTGACCGGCAGTACCTTCTACTTCCCCTTTCAGTAGGTGCCTTGTGAGGCCAGACCCCCTTTATGCGATTTGATCTTTTCTAGGGGATCCTCTGAAGACATAGACCGGATTTCTACTCTTTGGGAGACGCAATAGTCGACCCTGATGTGTGATTTTGAGCAGGGAGACTCAGTTAGAACTTCTCCTGAGTATGAGGCCTGACTGTTGACTGAGCGGCCTGCCGCTGATGGCCCGGATTTGTCAGAGAACATTGATACTGGAGGCCCCTAGCCAAAGAAAGAAGCGGCGCTTCGGAACCAGATCGAGCTATTGGTGGACGAGAAGAGGGCCCTGCAGGAACTCTTGGCATGCGAGAGGGTTAGAGCAGATGCAGCGGAGGGCGAGGTTCTTCATTTGAAAGAATCACTGGGCATTGCTTTTGGAGCCGCCGACTCTTGGAAGAGGTTCAAAAGCCTGCATGGTCGTTGGTTGACCGAGAGGAATGTCCGAGAGGATGATCTTTATGCTGAGATTAGTGCTTTGAAGCGCGAGTTGGGCCGTTGACTCCTTCCTGCACACAAAACTTTTTACACAGATCATATACACAGAAAAAAGGGCGTAGGAAACCCCTTTACAGATACACACACATTTTTGGTATACATATACATATATATTTTTATTTTTGTTGTTGTTTTTTCTTCTTTCTATACTTGTAAAAAGGAAAACACGCTAGTCATCACACCGGCTTTTTTTTGAGATGTGGTACAAATGACACAAAAGGCAGTTATATACATCTATACAGATCTATTTTTTTTGGGTTTATGTATTATCTCCTCTTTTTTTTTTTCTTCTTCTCTTTTTTCTTCTTCTTTTTTGTGTGCCTTTATCATTGGGTGAGATTTTAAGAAACCTTGGGTCCATCTCTAAGCATGGTCGACCCCCCCCTTTTTGGAGTCGGACCTGAATGAGTTTCCGAATTAGCCAAGGCCAGAATATTGATCCCTTTAGATTAAGTTAAACTTTTCTCCTTGCCTTGGGTCATACGTTCGACGGTGCGGGTTTCACCAAGACAATTCTGGTCGGGACCTGATTTGAACTAGCATGAACGACCCAGTCGGACAAGAGGGTATAGGAAGAGTAACAAAAGGGTTCCTCAAACATCAATCTTCTCAATCAGTCCAAACCCTTCTTTTTCAAATTTTTTTCATTCTTCTTCTTTTTTTTTTTTATCTCCCTTTTTTTTCACCCGTGGCGCCCTTTCAGGTTTTCACCACGTCCATGGGTTTAGCCCTCTTACCCCAAGCGCCCTTTCAGGTTTTCACCTGGTCCGCATAAGCCTGCTGTTTTTACTCGTAATGCCCTTTCGGGTTTTCACCACGTCCATCTTGCTTTGAGCTTGTATTTTTATTTTATTATTCTTTTTATTTTCTTTTCTTTTTTCAATAGCCACGACATAGACCTTGATTCCGTCATAGCCGGCTGGATTGGCCTCTGTTGTCGTCTCACGACTCGGCTCATGTTGACTTTAACAGATATTATGACTACTTGTGAACCTACAAAGAGGTCTTCCTTCAGGGTGTAGCTTGACCATGGGTTAGGTTAGGATTTGAAGGTATGCTGGGTTAAAAGGATTTCCTTGATACGGCTTCAGTTTTCTCGACATACTTTCTTCCTTGGGGGTTTTAGTGTACATGCCTCGTAATTTTTTTGTTCTTTTTGCTTTATTTCAGGCAAACTCTTTTTGAGGTTTTGCTTTTTCGATTTTTTTGAATTTTGATAGTAACTCTACTTCATCTTTTCTCTCTTTTTTTTTGGTATATGTACACATATATATATATATATATATATATATATATTTTGGGGAATGGGTTTATTGAAAGGAAGGCCCAGGCTCAAATGGGGTAGCAAAGGATATCATCATTTTTAAGGATGTTTTTGGGCTATTATGCTTGGAATGATGGCCTCTTTCGGGTGGTTCTTAAGCAGTCACGTATCTGTTTCACCAACACTTACCTTGTCGTGATGGACTAAGAGTAGAACCGTCAGACGTATCCAGCATTGATGGGCTCAGGAAGATGATCTCCGTCCATGGTGGCGAGGCGGATGGCGTATCCTGGAAGCACTTCTCGGATGACGTAAGGTCCTTCCCAGTTTGGCTTGAATTTTCCCCTCGGATCAGCATGGAGGGATGGGAAGATCTTCTTCAGCACAGTGTCTCCTACCTTTAGATCTCGACCGCGGACACGTTTATTATAAGCGCGTGCAATTCGCTCCTGGTATACTTGAGTGTGACACAAGGCCAGGAGTCTCTTCTCATCTAGTAAGTTCAGCTGATCAAAGCGTGATCTCTCTCTCTCTGCTTCGGGTAAGCCTGCTTCTATGAGGATTCGGAGTGAGGGTACTTCAACCTCTACCTGGAGGACGGCCTCGGTTCCATACACAAGGGAGAATGGTGTTGCCCCTATAGCGGTATGGATCGACATTCGGTAGGCCCACAAAGCAAATGGTAGCATTTCGCTCCAATCTCGATAAGTGACAACCATTTTCTCAAGGATGCGGATGATTGTCTTGTTCGTAGCTTCCACGGCTCCATTAGTTTGAGGCCGATAAGGGGATGAGCGATGGTGCTTGATCTTGTATTGCTCACAGAAGTCTCGGATGCGCTTATTCGCAAAGTTTGTGCCATTGTCCGTGATGATATCTTTGGGTACTCCAAATCGACACACAATCTTTGTGATGATATCTTCTCAACGTGACTGGCCGTGATGTTCGCATATGATGCCGCTTCTACCCACTTGGTGAAGTACTCAATGGCGACGAGGATGAACCGATGTCCGTTTAATGCTTTTGGATTAATCATTCCGACAACGTCAAGGCCCCAGGTAGCAAATGGCTAAGGAGTGGTCATGCAGTGAAGATTAATGGCAGGAGCGTGTATCAGGCTGGAGTGTTTCTGACACTTGTAGCAGTCGTAGGATTTTCTTAGCGAGCATGTGACCGCTGACGTGGGCTCCGCATACTCCCTCATGGATTTCTTTCATAATATTGACCGCTTGACTTTCAGTGAGACACCTGAGTAAGATGTTATTGTATGATAGCTTGTAGAGGCATTCTCCACAAATGACGTAACTTGCTGCTAAATGTTGAATGGTTCATCGGTCTGTCTTGGATGTTTACCCTCTGGAAAAGTCAGGGTCTTGAGGAAATTCTTGATATCTGAGAACCTAGGTGGCTCATCATTAGGCTTTGTAGGTTCCTCAATCTGAAGGCAGAAGGTTGGCTCATTCCTCTGCTCGATCACAATTGGCTTCATCTCAACACCATAGGGGATTTCGATCATTGATGCCAAAGTTGCTAATGCATCGACAAAGTGATTCCTTATCCGGGGGACATATGAGAAAGTCACATCTTAGAAGCAAGCTATTAGATCCTCGAGGTGTTCATGATAGGGGATTAGTTTCTCGTCTTTCATCTTCCAATGGCCATTCGCTTGGCATATGATCAACTGTGAATCGCCAAATACTCGAAGGTGAGTTACATTCAGATCGAGAGCCGCCTGCAGACCAGCGGCGCAAGCTTCATATTCAGCCATGTTGTTAGTGCAAGGGAAGTTGAGCTTGATAGAGACCGGTACAAGGGATCCTTTTGGTGAGATCAAGATGGTGCCAACTCCTTGGCCCTCGACATTTGCTGCCCCGTCAAAGTGCATTACCCATGATTCTTTTGCTTCTTCTGTATCGTCTTCCGTCATGAACAAGATATCTTCATCTGGGAATTCGGTTCTTAACGGCTCATAGTCAAGTAAGGGAATGTCAGCAAGATGATCAGCAAGCGCCTGCCTCTTGATCAATTTCTGAGTGACGTATGTGATGTCGAATTCAGACAATAAAAGTTGCCAACGTGCGGTTCGTCCAGTGAGAGCTGGCTTTTCAAATAGGTATTTCAATGGGTCCATTCGGGCTAAAAGTAGAACGTCTTGGGATAGTAAGTAGTGGCGGAGCCTTTGAGTAGCCCATAAAAGAGCTAGGCATGCTTTCTCTAGATGAGAGTAGCGCGTCTCGTAATCAGTGAACTTCTTGCTCAGATAGTAAATGGCCTGCTCTCTTCTTCTGGTTTCATCGTGCTACCCCAAAACACATCCCATTGAAACTTTGGTCGTGGAGAGATACATCAAGAGTGGTCTCCCTGGCTCAGGTGGTACCAAAACAGGTGGATTAAGGAGGTAGCTTTTAATTTTTTCGAACGCTGTCTGACAATCGTCGTTCCATTCAATGGGCGAATTCTTCCTTAGTAACTTGAAGATCGGCGCGCAGATTGGAGTTAGCTGTGCAATGAACTGACTAATATACTGTATTCTGCCCAGAAACCCTCTAACCTCTTTCTCGATAGACGGTGGTGGCATTTCAGTAATGGCTTTGACTTTGATTGGGTCGACCTCGATCCCCCTCCTGCTGACGATGAATCCCAATAGTTTACCTGACATAGCACCAAATGTGCACTTCTGTGGATTTAGACGCAGTCGATACTTTCTCAACCTTTCAAACAGCTTCTGTAGGTTCACCAAGTGATTGCTTTGCTTCGGTGACTTAGCTATCATATCATCGACATATACTTCAATCTCTCAGTGCATCATGTCATGAAATAGTGCAGTCATAGCTCTCTGGTACGTTGCACCGGCATTCTTTAGCCCGAATGGCATGACTCGATAGCAAAAGGTTCCCTAGGGGGTAATGAACGATGTCTTCTCGCGATCAACCTCTGCCATTTTGATCTAATTGTATCCTGAGAATCCATCCATAAATGAAAGCACTCCATGCTTAGCAGTGTTGTCTACCAAGATGTCGATGTGTGGTAGTGGGAAATCGTCCTTTAGGCTCGCTCTGTTCAAATTGCAGAAATTGATACACATGCGGACCTTTCCATCCTTCTTTGGTACGGGTACGATATTGGCTAGCCACTACGGGTATTTAGATACCATGAGAAACCCCACGTCATACTGCTTGATGACCTCATCTTTGACTTTCAGCATCCACTCGGGTCAGAGACGTCTCAGCTTCTGCTTGACTGGCTTTATATCAGGGTAGAGGGGCCACTCATGTTCGACCAAATCAGTATCCAGACCAGGCATGTCCTCATACGACCAGGCAAAAACATCTTGGTATGACCGAAGGAAGTCGATCATGCTTTTTCTTTCCTCAGGAGACAGTGAAGTTCCGATTTTGGATATCCTGGGAACCTCCTCGGTTCCTAGATTGACGTCTTCGGTCTCTTCGACAATAGGGGTAGGGCCATGCTCAAAGTCGGCAAATTGATCAAGGAGCTCATTGGGGAGCTCCTCGAAGGGAACATCTTCATCCAGACTCGTGATCCCTACCTCTTTTTGTATTTCTACATGGAAGGGGTCAATTTTACGTGGGACGGGCATTTTGATTAAGGCATCCTTTTGTGGGACATTTTCCGGAATTTTAAATGACAATATTTTTGGACTTTGGATTTTTTCAATGTTTTTGGGATTTTTGTTTTCTTCCATATTTTTGAGATTTTTATTTTCTTTCATGTTTTTGAGATTTTTGTTTTCTTTGGAGACGGTCCCTTGGCAGGGCGAGTTTGTGTATATACAAGGTATTGCCTGCCAAGGGCTTATCTTACTTTTTATAGGTTATTTTTTTTTGGGAAACATGCACCAAACTTTAGGCCACTTCTTGCTTCTAGAGTTTGGGGCAAAGATGCCCAGTTGCGTACCTGAGGGGCCGCTTCTTTACCTATTGGGATGGAGGGTGCTGATTGATATGGCTCATTGGAGTCAGTTTCCATCATGTTAATCCCCATTTCATCTGAGATGATATCCTCAAATGTTAACACGGCTTTGCGGTGATTCACCACAGGGGGGGCTTGTTCAGGTACCGACCGTCATTCCTCGAAGAGGGATAACGCGGCCAAGTCTATCTCCAAGCTAGGAAGGGAGATCTGGGGGTTGGTGGGATGAACTGGAGCTATAGGTTTGTGTGGGGTCAAATGGGTTGCCCCATTTCGATCGATCTTTATGACCCTTGCGCTAACAAAGGAATCGCTGATGTGTGGCCTAGGGCGAGGTTTCTCTTCTATGTTAATTCCTCGAGCTTTTGCAGCCGCGACGACCCTTGCTTTTTCTTTGGCCTCTCGGACCTCTTACTCTGTGGGCTTATATCCTAGCCCGAATCTTACTTTTTATCCCTTAGCCACAACTAGCTCTCTTCTACCTTGTAATTTGGGTCCTAATCCCCTTCCTTTCTGATTTGGAGCATCGCCACTGCTGCTTCCATACCGCCTCCTATTTTAGACACGATACCCTCCATGAGTTCTGGGAGTATAGCTGACACCTTGTACTCAAAACTGTGGAAGCGGTGTGGTACATCTAGCATATTGGGTTTTTCAACGTTATTGGCAGCCTTTTCTTTCTCACTCTGCCCCTCTCCAATGATCGTGATAATCTTATGCCCAGATGCAAATTTGAATTTCTAGTGCAATGTGGAAGGTATGACGCCGACTTCATGTAGCCACGGGCGCTCTAACAACAAATTAAATGAGGATTTGATATCCATGACTTGAAACAAGATGGAAAAAGTCATTGGCCCTATCAATAGCTCAAGATCAACTTCTCCCATTATTTCTCTCTTGGTATTGTCAAACCCTCAAGCGCTGGTTCTGGTGGGCCTTAACATGCATGGATCAACCCCAATTTTGGTGGCGGTTCTTAACGGGCATATATTTAATGCAGACCCATTATCAATTAGTACCACGGGGATAACCATGTTTTCGGACTCAACAGCTATATTTAAACATTTTGAGTGACTACCTCCTTCCTCAGGTAAATCGGCATCAGAAAATGAAATAGCATTTGGAGCCATCACTTGACCAATTATCTGCCCGACTTCATCTGGGCTAACTTGGAGTGATACATGCACATTTTTTAATGCCCCCATTAATGCTTGAAAATAGAGTGGGGACGTCATTAACAGATCCCATATATTGATATGGGCAGGCATTCTTCTCAACTGAGTCTCCAGTATATGTTCTTGACTCATCTTCTCAAATGGATTCACAGTGCTTTCTTTCTTTCCTTTGGGTTGGGCCTGTGCTGCTGCTGGTGCTTCGGGCTACTTTGATATCCTCCTTGATCTGATAACAAAATCTACTGCCCCCTCTCTGTTCCTGTCGCCGATATTGATATCTATTTGTTCGTAGCTTAGCGGGACCTGATGAGGATCATATGTGGGTTTTGAGAGCTGGAGAGGTATGGCTGTCGGTTCTTGAGGTACT
This sequence comes from Chloranthus sessilifolius, assembly GCA_021018995.1. NCBI lineage: Eukaryota > Viridiplantae > Streptophyta > Magnoliopsida > Chloranthales > Chloranthaceae > Chloranthus > Chloranthus sessilifolius. The sequence continues at coordinate 71,542,763 of CM037592.1, read as the reverse complement.
TGCACTGTCGTCTCAAGAGGCGTGGGCAATACTTGATTCACCCCGGTGGTAGTGGGTTGGGTGGAAAGATTGGGCCAACTGGGGGTGGTGGAGCTTGAGGGTGGTGGTATTGGAGGGAAAGGGGTGAAAGTAGGCCATTGATAGCTAGTGGGTGTTGGCGACAGATGGGGGGTCTGATGGGCCGTCAGGTAATTGATTGGGGTGGTGGAACTTGCCGGTGGTTGAGCTGGGGGTGACGGAGTGGGTGCAGGCCACTGATAACTGATGGGTGCGAGTGTTTGATTGGGGGCCTGTTGGCTCATTGGGTAATCGATGGGGGTTGTGGTGCACGGTGGTAGTTGGAATGGGACGGGCATGGGCCATTGATGACTGGTGGGTGCGGGTGTAGGATTGGGGCCCTGTTGGCTCATTGGGTAATTGATGGGGGTTGCGGTGTATGGTTGGTATGCATTGATATTCACGTAATTGACGGGTGTGGGTGATGGAAAGTATGCCCTGAGATCCAAGGGTTCAATTTGTGGAGTCGGATTGGGGAAATAATCTGACAAATTTAGGGGTTCAACTACCCCTATATTCCTTTCTTTAACGTTTCTTAACAGTGCTGCTACATAACTCTCCCAATCATTGATGTAATCGAATGGGTCAAATTTAAACTCCTCCTCATCTTCTATCATTTCGATGGTGGGTCTGGGACCTGCTCCTCCGGTAGGATGTGGGGGTAGCGGTACTTGATGAATATTAGCATGCTGAGAAGGTGCAGTGGGAATGATTTTCCTGGCATTGATCAAATCTTGGATGGCGTGCTTCAATGGGAAGCAGCGATCAGTAGGGTGACCAAGACCCTGATGAAAATAACAGTGGGTATTTGGGTCATAGTTCTTTGGGATCGGGTGAGGTGGAGGTTGCGGTTGGCAGATAGCCACTAGTCCCTTTTCTACTAACAGGGGATAAAAGTACACTCAAAGACTGCCCCAGAGGTGTAAAGACTCGGTCGTAGCGGGCTCTCCTCTGTTCTGGGGTCATTTGCATTCCTTGCCCATTCCCTGTTCTTTGCATCTGCTCAGGCCTAACTGGTGCTGGTGGGGCCGCCTGAAATTGAAACAAAGCAGTATTATTATTGAGCCTGGTGTTGGCTATGTTCTGGACATTGCCCCCTGTTCTCTTCTCGTTCCTCTGCTCAGAAAATCTTATGACCCCGCTAGGGCCCCCTGAAGTATTCTTACTCAACCGCCCTTCCCTGATGCCATCCTCGCAGTGGTTGGCATTCCTCACCAAATCAGTAAAACTAGACTTCTGTTGGTACACAAGAAAATTAGAAATCACTGGCAGAGTGTTCTTCAAAATCATCTCTATCTGCTCATCATCCGGTATTCTATTTCTTACTTGAGCTGCCAGTGCTCTCCATCGCCCTAAGTAGTCACTGAAGGTCTCGTTTGGATTTTGCTTTAAACGGGCCAAATCAGACTTGCACGGTTCAATATCAGTATTATAGACATACTGCTCCTAGAATAAATGCGCTAAATATGTTCATGTCTTCATCATGGATGGTTCAAGAGATGTGAACCACCTCAGGGCCGGTCCGGTCAAACTTTCTAAAAGACTTTTATTAGCAATCTTTCATCCCCCTCGTATTGGCACATGTCCCCACAATAGGACTTGAGGTGCACGATCAGGTTGCCTATGCCATTGTACTTGTCGAATACTGGCATCTTAAATTTGGGGGGCAAGGGGACCTCAGCGAATAGGCATAGGTCTGTGAAGTCCATGGTGTGGATTTCAGCACCACCCATTTTCATCAGCTATTTTTATATTTTGTCTAACTGTTCTTTCAACTACTCTGATTCTTTGGACATGGGAGCTGCTTTCTCGACAGTTGGTTGGACTTCACTCTGGGCTACCAGGGGGTGGGCAATTATTGGTGGAGGGTTGAGGCTGGTCAATGCCCCAGCATAGGCCCCGCTGTTCCTAATCTCGTCCTCTTCATACTGCTGATCGGCGTAATGTGCAGTGAAGACGGGATTCTCAACTTGTTGCTGCATGGGTTGGATGGGAATGACATGAGTAGGGGTTGGGTGAGCCCATTGGGGGTGTGGAAAGGCTTGTTGGGTGATGGGAATTTGGTTTTGAGGCGGGGCCTGGTAAGGCCATTGGGTATGGGGGAAGGTTTGGAGATGGCCTTGGGGTGTAGGGCCATGGGGGAGTTAGGTTTGGGGGATGACATGGGTTTGACCCAGCTGTGAAGGTTGGGTTAGGTGTTGGGGGTGTTGTGGAAGGTATGAGTGTGGGGTGTGGGTTTGGGCCATGAACCCTTGATCATTTTGGGCTATAGGCCACTAATGGGTTTGGGCCATGGGCCTTGGATAGGTTTGGGCCAATGGGTCTGGGTAGGTTTGGGCCATGGGCCCTTGGTGAGTCTGGCCCAATGGGCCTTGATGGGTTTGGGCCATGGGACCTTGGTGGGTCTGGCCTAATGGGCCTTGCTGGGTCTGAGTCATGGGCCCTTGATGGGTCTGGCCCGATGGGCCTTGTTGGGTCTGGACCATGGGCCCTTTGATGGATCTGGGCCATGGGTTCTTGATGGGTCTGGCCCGATGGGACTTGTTGGGTTTGGGCCATGGGCCATTGGTGGATTTGGGCCATGGGCCCTGATGGGTTTGGACTTGATGGGTTTGGCTCAATGGGCCCTGGGGGATATGGGTGATGGGGTTTTGGGCCAATGGGCCTTGGAGATGATGGGTAGTGGGGTATTGGGCTATAGGGCCCTGGAGATCATGGATGGAGGGGTATTGGGCCATGGGGCCCTCAGAAGAGTGGGAAAAGGGGGTTTGGGCCGACGAGCCTTGGGGTATGTGGGTGATGGGGGTTTGGATGGTGTGGATTATGGGAGGTTGATGGGGGTCATGGGGGACTGAAGCATGGAGGTTAGCCAAGGTGTGGGATGGATTCATGGATGTGAGGTGCGGAGGAGAGGGGCTGTTTTGAGAAGCCTTCCATAAGGAGTAGGCTTGGAACATCTCCTCCATCATGGCCATGGAAGGAGGATGGGATGTGGATGGTGGATGAGGTATAGAGGGGATGCAGGTGGTGGAAAAATTGGGCATGGCCCCGGTATAATTGGGCATGACCATGGCAGGTGGGGGTGTATGGGGTGGAGGAGGGGATGTGTTTTGGGATGATGGGGAGCATGATGAGGAAGGATGTGGAAAATTGGGCATGGCCCCGGTATAATTAGGCATGACCCGGAGGGATGGGGGATCTTGCGGGGGATTGGATAGGGTGGAAGTAGTGTATGTGAATGTGGGTGGATCGGGTCTATAGGGGGATGATGGGAATTGGGGCATGGATGTGGATTGGGAAAATGGGTTTGACATGGGCATGGTTTGGGCAAACGATGGAGAATGGGGGGTAGGATTTTGGATATTTTGGTGGGTATCGGTTGGGAAAATGGGGACTCAAAATGGGCTGGTAACGGTAAAAGGGGGTTGGGTGAGGGGGATGGTGGAAAAGATTTCTCCCGAATGGGAGTGGGTTGGAGAATGTGGTGGGGATGAGTTGGGATCGGCGTAGGCCGGGTCCACTACCCACGACATTCTTTGGGAGCGGGTCGGGTAAGGGTGCCTTGGATATGACCCAAAAATCCTCCTCCTTCCCCTACAGGACGACGGAGGGTAAGATGATGTCGTTGTGCCGGCACCACAAACTAAATATATATATATATTTCTTGGGTTTTGATTGTTTATTATTTTTTTAAATTTTATGAAAATTTTGAAAAACAAAGGTTCCGAGGCCTTAGAATTCCCTTTTCGGGTGGCTCTCGTACCTTAATTCAAGACCCGCGGCTACAATTCCGAGGCACTTCGGAAGAATCGAAGGAGAACCTTCGATCTATTGAAGGCACGACAATCGAGGCAAACAACCCGATCCCCCGAAATGAGCCAAAAAGAAGTTGCCTTCTCTTAACCGGTGGGGGCATATTGGGTGTCGGAGATGGCGGGGCCTAAACAAGGCACTGTGCACACTGATCGGGCAACTCGGGAGGTGGAAAGGGCCAAGGATTCGGGTTGGGTGCTGCCAAATAGACCTGGCACAACTAATACTTGCGCCAAGATTGCAGGGGAGGATTTTTATACTGGCGCAACTATTAGTTGCGCCAAGGTAAAAGTTGGGAGTTTAAAGCTGGTGCAACTAATAGTTGCGCCAGTTATAAAATCCAGTGTTTTTACACTGGCGCAACTAATACATGCGCCAGGCAAAAACTGCCTCTCAAGAACAGAGAACAGCAGCCACTGATGCCCGAAATGAGTCTTTTTTTGGTTTTTTTATGGAAGCTAGGCTTCCAAGAACTGAGCTGTTTTATGGTGATCGATTCTCTCCTTACCGCACCTAAACGATTGAGTCCGGTATAACTCGCTAGCGCGCTCCCCAAGGGTTTTAAACTTCGGAATGGGAACCCACCCGATATACCTCTAGCGCGAGCACCTCTCAGATACTAGGTGGGCTGGGACTTTTCTGGATCATCACCACTAGGGGCTGCCGCCATACTAAGACCCAGGTGTTTGTATGTGTGCCTAAACCAACCCTTTTGAAAAATCTACCCCGCAAAACAAATTAATTAAGCTCCCTAACTTAGTTCAATTTTAATTCTTATTTCAAAGATTTTTTCTTTTTTTGGAAGTTTTCTTTAGTTCAAAGACCGGGGGTGATTATCCCGTGCCGCCACTACGGGCCGGCGTCCACTGTTAGGATATGAATAATAAAAAAAGACGGGGCCAGTCAAGCGACTAAGCGGGAAATATAAAGTGCTGAAATTTAAAATGTGCTAGTCAAGTGACTAGGCAAAAAGTTGCTAAAATTTAAAGCAAAAACGTAGGGGTGAGTAAAAGAAAGGTGTCAGTCAAGCAACTAGGCAAAAATTGTTGAATATTTAAAGCGGAATCATAGGGGTGAGTAAAAAAAGGTGTCAGCCAAGTGACTAGGCGGAAATTGCTGAAATTGAAAGCGGAATTGTAGGGGTGAGTAAAATGACGTAATCGGAGGGGTGAGTGACAAAAAAAACAGCAAAAATAATAAAAAAAATAGCAATAAAATGTTAGAAAAATCTATAGAGTCGATGCTAGAAAAATCTAGCTAATCCCTAGCAGAGTCGCCATCTGTACAACCGTGGGAGTCGATGCTATCCCCGTCGCGACGATGCGCTCTCTAACGATGAAAAATCTATAGAGTCGCCACCCAGAGCTTTCGGTGACCCGGGATACCTAGTTCATGTTTATGAGCACCTAAGTGCTAAAATTATGACTCTGAATCCAGTCCACACCAAAGGCTCTTGGGTAGGGGCTTCGGCTATCGATCGGGAAGGTGTTAGGCACCCGATCAACCCGCTTAACGCGGTCTCTACTAATGGCCAACAATAAAATAAAGTAAAAGCAAAGAAAATAGCTTCCTCTTGCCCAAAAGGGCTTAGAATCCTATTTGTGCCCCTCCGTTCCTACCGACAAATCGGCGGCGTAACGGCACAAATGAGAGGATGGAGGGAGCTAGAAAGAGATAGGAGAAGAAAGGGGAGAGTCGGAGCCCTCGGGCCCTTGTAGCATCATAGAGGAGCCTTGCGTTGGCTTGCTTTGATGAGCTTTTGAAGGCTTATATGGTGGAAAGTGGGGTTCTAACTCCTAAGGCTTGAAGCTAAGAGGTAGAGAGGGAAGGTGAATTGGTAGCATATACCTAAACTAAGGGATCTAAGGTGAAAAATATCACTCAAAGGAGATTTTAAAATTCTAGAATTTGTATGGGAAGTGTGCACCAAAGGGAGAAAGATCTTCTCACTTTAAGCTCTTTTTCTCTTAGGCCAAAATTCTCAACCCCTAAACCAAGGGGTGTGGGGCTCTATTTATAGGAAAGGAGTGGATTAGGAGGCTACTTAGATGCTAATTGGAGTTAGCAATTAGGTAATCTCAAATCTAAGGTTTCGTAAGATTTTGAGAGCTTGGAAAGGTGTGAAGGTGGTTCTAATGGTGGATGATTGGGTGAGGCTTTAAGCCACTTGGAGGGTTGCAAATAGGTAAGGAATGGGTGCAACAGGACTATCAAAACACACACCAAGGACTAAGGTGGTCAACAAGTCAAACCCTAAACACAAAATTCGGAGTAAAAACCCAATGTTACTGTTCATATGCCTGGCGTAACTAATAGTTGCGCCAGGCTTTAGTTGCGCCAGGCAAAAGCACAGTAAAATAGTAAGGAATAGCTGGAAGTTAGCTCACTGGGTGGGGGGCCACCCTTTAAACTTGGCGCAACTATTAGTTGCGCCAGGCTCAAAATCTAGGAGAATTGGCCTGGCACAACTAATAGTTGCACCAGGCAAAATTTATGCCTGGTGCAACTAATAGTTGCGCCGGGCCATTTCTGGGGAGAAATAGCCTGGCGTGACTAATAGTCGCGCCAAATCCCAGGGGGGCCACCTTGAATTACCTTCCTGCCCTCCGAGTTCGGACTGCCATATCTTCTGATATATACCTCCGATTGGGGCGATTCATAGCTCGTTGGAAAGCTGACGACCTTTACTCTTTAATGGTATAAGAGTTGGTTGCTGTAGAGGGTCGTAGCCAGTTTCGGTGCACCCCTCCTCATCTTTGCCTGGGGAGGTTAGGTTAGGGTTTGAAAAGGGTTCTAAGGGTCGGGGTTAGTTTCTGAGAGATCTAGGGTGATTCCTAAGGGTTTAGGGTGATTCCTAAGGATTCCATATACACCATCAAGAGCTCAGAATTGCACCTCTCTCGAAAGGTGTTTCGATCGGGCCTTGGGCCAAATTTTGGTGTCTACACCTGATATTCTCTCGGGGTTCTCTCAGTGATCTAGATCGCGTAGCAGCCCTCTGGGAGACCCGCCAATCGGCACACATGTGTAGCTTGGTTCAGGGGGGCATCCTCTCTTTCGATTACGAGGTTTGGCTGGCATTTGAGAGCTTACCTGCCCCTAGCCCAGTTTCGTTAGATGCGATAGAGACGGGACCCTGGCCATACAAGGAAACGATGCTCCGAACTAGAATTGAGTCTCTTTCTGAAGAGAAGCTGGCTTTGACTGAAGCTTTGGGGAAGGAGAGGGCCAGAGCCGAGATGGCGGAGGTGAGAGCTGCTACGGTCGAGAGTGAGGTTCTTCGGTTGACTGGGCTTTTGACTGAGTCTCGCAGTGCAGCTGACGCTTTGCGGAGGCAGCAGAAGAGTCTTCATGGCAGGTGGTTGACTGATCGAAATGCCCGTGAGGACTCTCTTCTCGCAGAGATTAGTGCCTTGAAGTGTGGTTCCTGCCTCTGACCTGTTCTTGCACATACCATAGATCATATACACAGAAGGGGGGCTGATGCCCCTTAGTAGAGATCTCCTTCCTCTTTTGGGTTGTTTTTTTTTTGTTTGTTTTATACTTGTACAGAAGGCAGAAAGTAGAAAGTGTCATGTTGTTATCTTTTTGGGACGGGACACTTCATACGTGATGCTTGTAAGAAAAGAAAAGAAATATGCTATATACACACACACACACATATATATATATATATATATTTTTTTTTTTTTTGGTGTTCGAATTTTCTTCCATACGTCTTGCAACGTAAGGTTTTTTTTTTTTATGGAAAAGGAAAATCTATTATTATTATTTTTTTTCTTTTCAAATTTTCCTCCTACACAGGGTGAGGCTTTTTATGGGAAAGGAAAATCCATTATCTTTTTTGAAAATTTTCTCCTTCACAGTGTGAGGCTTTTTATGGGAAAGGAAAATCCATTATCTTTTTTGAAAATTTCTCCTTCACAGTATTAGGCTTTTTATGGGGAAGGAAAATCCATTATCTTTTTAAAAAAATTTCTCCTTCACAGTGTAAGGCTTTTTATGGGAAAGGAAAATCCATTATCTTTTTTGAAAATTTTCTCCTTCATAGTGTGAGACTTTTTATGGGAAAGGAAAATCCATTATCATTTTTGAAAATTTCTCCTTCACAGTGATGTCTATATTTTCAAGGCCAACTGGTGGGTCCTTTTTTGAGCATGGCCGAACCTTGTTTATGAGGCTCTAGTTTTCCTTTTTAAACATGGATAGGTCAGCTTCCTCAAGATTGATTAGTCTTCTGCCTTTACCTTTGGTCATGTGTCAGACGATGCGGTAGAGATGACATACTTGATCGGGATCCGATCCAATTTTGACATGAGCGTCCCAACAAAGGGGAGAAGAGGCTCAAAGGGGTCTAGACTAAAATAGGTGAGCCAGAACATATCCTCTCCTAATCTCTCTTTTCTTGACATTTTTGCTCATAGCGCCCAAGACGGATTTTCGCCATGCCTGTCATCCCTATTTTTACCCTAGCGCCCTTTCGAGTTTTCACTACGTCCATGGGTTCGCTCTCTTACCCTAAGTTCCTTTTCAGGTTTTCACCTGGTCCGCGTGAGTTCGTTGTTTTTACCCACGGTGCCCTTGCGAGTTTTCACCACGTCCATTTTGCTTTGAACTCAAATTGATTTTCTTTCTCTTTTTTTTTTTTCTTTCTTTTTTTTTTTAAACCAGAAAGCCACGACATGGACAAAGATTCCGTCATAACCGGCTGGATGGGGTTCTGGTGTCGTCTCATGACTCGGCTCATGTTGACTTAACATATAATATGACTGCTTACAAACCTACAAAGAGGGCTTCTTTCAGGGTGTAGCTTGGCCATGGGTAGGGTTAGGATTTGAAGGTATGCTGGGTTAAAAGGGTTTCCTTGCTATTGCTTCAGTTTTCCCAAAATACTTTCTTCCTTGGGGGTTTCTACTGTACATGCCCCGTGATTCTTGTACATATACATTTTTTGTTATTCTTTTTCCTCCATTTGAGATAAATTTTTTTTGAGGTTTTGCTTTTCTCGATTTTTTAAAGATTTGATAGTAACTCTATACTCATCTTTTTTTCCTCTCTTTTTTGGTATATGTACACATATATATTTTTTTTTGGGGGAAAGGGTTTATTGAAGGAAAGGCCCAGGCTCAAATGGGGTAGCAAAGGATATCATCTTTTTTTTTTTTTAGGGATGCTTTTGGGCTATTGTGCTTGGAACGATGGCCTCTTTTGGATGATTCTTAAACAGTCACGTATCTGTTTCATCAATACTTACCTTATCATGATAGACTATGAGTAGCACCGTCGGACGTATCCAGCGTTGATGGGCTCGGGGAGATTATCTCCGTCCATGGTGGCAAGGCGGATGACATATCCTGGTAGCACCTCTCGAATGACGTATGGTCCTTCCCAGTTTGGCTTAAATTTTCCTCTTTCATCGGCATGAAGGGAAGGGAAGATCTTCTTCAGTACAGTGTCTCCTACCTTTAGATCTCGACCGTGGGCACGTTTCTTGTAAGCGCCTGCGATTCTCCCCTGGTAAACTTGAGTGTGACATAAGGCTAGGAGTCTCTTCTCGTCCAATAAGTTTAATTGTTCAAAGCGGGATCTCTCTCTCTCTCTCTACTTCGGGTAAGCCTGATTCCATGAGGATTCGGAGCGAGGGTACTTCAACCTCCACCAGGAGGACAACCTCGGTTCCATACACAAGGGAGAATGGTGTTGCCCCTATAGCGGTACGGATCGACGTTCTATAGGCCCAAAGCGCGAAGGGTAACTGCTCACTCCAATCTCTATAAGTGACTACCATCTTCTCCAGGATATGGACTAGAGTTTTGTTGGCCGCCTCCACGGCTCCATTAGTTTGAGGCCTATAAGGGGATGAGCGATGGTGCTTAATCTTGTACTGCTCACAGAAGTCTCGGATACGCTTATTCGCGAAATTAGTGCCATTATCAGTGATGATATCTTTGGGTACTCCAAATTGACACACGATATTGCTTTTGAGAAACTTCTCAATGTGGATGGCCGTGATATTGGCATAGGATGCCGCTTCTACCCACTTGGTGAAGTATTCAATGGCGACGAGGATGAACCAATGTTCGTTTGATGCTTTCGGATTAATCATTTCGACAACGTCAAGGCCCTAGGTAGCGAATGGCCAAGGAGTGCTCATGCAGTGAAGATCAATGGCCGGTGCGTGTATCAGACTGGAGTGTTCTTGACACTTGTAGCATTTTGAACATGTTTGCAACAATCCGATTCCATGGTGGTCCAAAAGTATCCCTGCCGTAGGATTTTCTTAGCGAGCATGTGATGGCTGACGTAGGCTCTGCATACTCTCTCATGGATTTCTTTCATAATACTGACTGCTTCAGTTTCAGTGAGGCACTTGAGTAAGATGTTATTGTATGATCGCTTGTAGAGGCATTCCCCGCAAATGACATAACCTGTCGCTAAACGTTGAATGGTTCGTCGGTCTGTCTTGGATGTACCCTCTAGGAAAGTTAGGGTCTTGAGGAAATTCATGATATCTGAGAACCAAGGTGGCTCGTCATCAGGCTTTGTAGGTTCCTCAATCTATAGGCAGAAGGCCGACTCATTCCTCTGCTCGATCATGATCGGCTTCATCTCAACACCATAGGGGATTTCAATCATTGACGCCAAAGTTGCTAATGCGTCGGCAAAGCGATACCTTATCCAGGGGACGTATGAGAAAGTCACATCTTCGAAGCAAGCTATTAGATCCTCGAGGTGTTCATGATAGGGGATCAGTTTCTCATCTTTCATCTTCCAGTCACCATTCGTCTGAGATATGATTAACTGTGAATCGCCAAAAACTCGAAGGTGAGTTACATTCAGATCGAGAGCTGCCTGTAGACCGATGGCGCAAGCTTCGTATTCAACCATATTGTTTGTGCAGGGGAAGTTGAGCTTGATGGAGATCGGTACATGGGATCCTCTTGGTGAAATCAGGATGGCACCAACTCCTTGGCCTTCGACATGCGATGCTCCGTCAAAGTGCATTACCCATGGTTCCTCTGCTTCTTCTGTATCATCTTCTATCATGAACAAGATGTCCTCATTGGGGAAGTCAGTCCTTAGAGGCTCGTAGTCAGGCAAAGGGTTCTCAGCAAGATGATCGGCAAGCGCCTGCCCCTTGATCGATTTCTGAGTGACGTATGTGATGTCGAATTCATATAACAAAAGCTGCCATCGTGCCGTTCGGCCAGTGAGAGCAGGTTTCTCGAATACGTACTTCAATGGATCCATCCACGCTAGAAGTAGAACGGCTTGGGATAGTAGGTAATGTCGAAGCCTTTGAGTAGCCCATACTAGCGCTAGGCACGCCTTCTCCAGATGAGAGTAGCGTGTCTCATAATCAGTGAACTTCTTGCTCAGGTAGTAGATGGCCTGCTCTCTTCTTCCTGTCTCATTGTGTTTCCCTAACACACAGCCCATGGAAAACTCTGTCGTGGACAGGTACATTATCAAGGGTCTACCAGGTACAGGTGATACCAATACTGGAGGATTTAGGAGGTAACACTTGATCTTGTCAAATGCAGCTTGTCAGTCATCATTCAACTCAACTGGTGAATCCTTTCTTAGTAGTTTGAAGAATGGTACACATGTCAGAGTTAACTGTGCGATGAACCGACTGATGTACTGGATTTCAGTGATCTGCCTAAAAGCCTCTGACCTCTTTCTCTGTAGACGGTGGTGGCATTTCAGTGATGGCCTTAATCTTGGTCGGATCGACCTCGATGCCTCTCCTACTGACAGTAAAACCTAATAGTCTTCCTGACATGGCGCCGAATGCGCACTTCTGGGGATTCAACCGCAGCCTGTACTTTCTCAACCTCTCGAACAGCTTCCGAAGGTTTACCAAGTAGTCGTCCCTTTTCGGCAATTTGGTAATCATATCATCGACATACACTTCGATCTCTCGGTGCATCATGTCATGGAATAGGGTTGTCATTGCTATCTGGTAGGTTGCCCCAACATTCTTGAGCCCAAATGGCATCACCTTGTAGCAGAAGGTTCCCCAGGGAGTGATGAATGCGGTCTTCTCTCGGTCGACCTCTGCCATCTTAATCTGATTATAGCCCGATAACCCGTCCATGAAAGAAAGCATCCCATGCTTAGCAGTATTATCGACCAAGATATCGAGGCGGGGTAATGGAAAGTCATCCTTAGGGCTTGCCTTGTTGAGATTTCAGAAATCAATGCACATTCGCACCTTTCCTCCTTCTTTGGTACAGGGACGATATTGGCCAACCATTGATGGTACTTGGATACCATGAGGAAACTCGTGTCATACTGCTTAATGACCTCGTCCTTTACTTTCAACATCCATTCAGGTCGAAGATGTCTCAGCTTCTATTTAACCGGCTTGCAATCAGGGTAGAGTGGCAACTCATGTTAAACCAGATCAGTATCAAGACCAGGCATGTCTTCATACGACCATGCGAAAACGTCTTGGTATGATCGGAGGAAGTCTATCATACCCTTTCTCTCTGCTGGGGACAGTGATGTTCTGATTTTGGTGATTCTAGGGACCTCTTCGGTGCCCAAATTGATGTCCTCTGCCTCTTCGACGATTGGGGTAGGGCCATGCTCAAAATCGGCAAATTGCTTAAGGAGCTCATTGGGGAGCTCATCGACTTGACCTTCCTCGTCCTGACTCGTGACTCCTACCTCTTCTTGTATTTCTACAGAGAAGGGGTCGGCTTCACGTGGGACGGGTATCACGACATTATTTTTAATTTTATTGGGAATTTTAAAGGACAATATTTTTGGAATTGGTATTTTTTCTATTTTTATGGTTTTTCGCAATTTTTCGGAGGTTAGCCCCTGGCGAGGCGGATCTCTATATATACAGGGTAGAGTGTCCCAGAGGCTAACCTCATTTCTTACAGGTTATTTTTTTTTGGAGAGCCGGTGTCGTATTCATAGCATTTGGCGGCTCCCATGAGTTGGGGCAAAGATGCCCAGTTACTTACCTACGAGGCTTGGCCTTTGCCCTTTTGGTTGGAAATGGCATCGGTAGGCTCTTGTAGTTCCCCCCTCAGCATGTTTATGGAGGGATCCTCTGGGACCCTGTCCTCTATGGTTAGGATGGGCCCAAAGTGGCTGGTGCTAGAGTGACAGGTGGACCTGGGGACTTCTTCCTCAAATAAGGAGAGGGCGGCTAAGTCCACCGCGAGGTCTGGGGGGGTAATGTAAGGGTTGGTAGGATGGGCGGAGGCGGGCTTGTGCGGGGTTACCTTTGTCTCCCCATTCAGATCAATTTTTACCACCCCGACGCTCATAAAGGTTTGACGGATGTGGGGTCGAGCGGGAGTTTCTTCTTCCAGGTTGATTTCTCTGGCCCTGGCGGCTGTTGCGGCTCTTATCTTTTCATTGGCCTCTCTGACTTCTTCTTCAAGGGGCCTATAGCCCAGGCCAAATTTGGTTTGCTGCCTCGTAGCCCTGACGGGGTCTCTTCTTCCTTGAAGGCGTGGGCCCAACCCTTTCCCTTTTTGGTGGCCCCATTTGTGGAGCATGAACACTGCTGCATCCATTCCTACCCCAATTTTGGCAGGGTATTTTCAGGCGACTCAAGGGTAACAGCTGAAAAGTCATACTCAAATCGATGGAGATCGGTGTCATCTGTTGTATGCTGCATGTCAAGCACTTTCGGATTCTCAATATGCAGAGCACTCCGCTCCCTGTCTTCTCTGCTCTCACCTACGATGGTGATGATTCTTCCGCCTGAGATGAATCAGAGTTTTTGGTATAGAGTTGATGGTATTGCCCCGATCTCATGCAGCCACGGCCGACCAAATAGTAAATTAAATGTAGACTTGATGTCCATCACCTGGAAGGGGACAGTGAAGGTTTGCGGCCCGATGATCAGGTCGATGTCTACTTCTCCTATGATTTCTCTCCGGGTGTTGTCGAATCCCCTGGCGCTTGTTACTGATGGCCGGAAGGTGTTGGGGTTTGCACCGATTTTGATTATTGTCCTTAGAGGGCATACGTTCAATGCCAATCCGTTGTCTATTAAGACCAACGACACCACCAGGTTCCCTACTTCCACTATTATATTCAAGGGCTTAGAGTAGTTGTTCCCCTCGAGCAGCAGATCCACATCAGTGAATGAGATGGAATTTGGGGCCAATACTTGCCCAATTATCTCTCCCACCTCATCTGGGGTTACGTGGGCGGAAACATTCATGTCTTTGAGTGCTCCCATGAAGGCTTGAAAGTGGAGTGGGGACGTGATTAACAAATCCCAGACAGTAATATGTGCGGGTGTCCTCTTGAGCTGTGTCTCCAACACATGCTCTCTGGCCATTTTTTTAAAGGGGTTCCTTGTGGCCTGCTCTTTCTTCTTCTCTTCTCCTCTTACAGCCCCCGATGCCTCTGACTGTGTAGAAATCCTGCCTGACCGGGTGATAAATTTGACCGTTTCTTCTTGGTTGCGACCAACATTCATGTCTGTCTGCTCGTAACTTAACGATAGTTGATGCGGGTCATAGGCGGATTTCGGGATGAGGAAAGGAGTGCATGGTGATTCTGGGGCGGATTGGACTGGGTATGTCAGATTCTCGGGCCCAACCAGGTTGACTCCAATAGGGGGCGGAGTGATATTGGCGAGAATTAGCAAGATTGGATTTGAGGGTGCGGAGTGGGTTTGTGTTGGCGTTATTGGGGCATGGTAAGACCATTGGTGATTGGGAGCGGGTGATAAGGGGAGTGGGTGAGGGATTGTTTATTTGGGTGGGGGTGGAGTTGGATTGGGGGCGAAATGGCGAAGGGATGGTGGGGGTGTGACTGGGATGGGGTGACTGGGAAACGTCGAAGGTGTGGGTGGAGCGGGGTGATAGGGGTATGACGGGGTAGCGGATGGAGCAGGGGGGTATTGATATGAAGGGTTTGTAACTGGGGTGGCATGGTGGGGCAATAATGGATTGGTGGATGAAACGGGGTAAATCGAGGATGACGGAGTTGTGCATGGGGCGGGGTGATTTGGGGATGGTGGAGTTGTGCATTGGGCGAGATGATTTGGGGATGGTGGGGTAGTATGCTGGGTGGTGGGATTTGGGGGTGTGTACGGGATAGGATAATTTGGGGATGGCAGAGTGGTGTATTGGGGGGGAGAGATTTTAGGGTGTGTATGGGGTGGGGTAGTATGGGGATGATGGATTTATGCATGGCGTGGGGTGATTTGGGCGTGACGGAGAGGTATATGGGGTGGCTGACGGTGGGATAGTGTATGGGATGGGGTGATTGGGAAGTGGTGTGTATTGTGGGGTAAATTGGGAGTGGGGCGGATATGCGTATGATTGCGGCGGGGCTGTGCCCGTTTGGATTTGATAGGCAGGAGCGGAAGTGGAAAAATACTGCCCTAAATCTAAGGGCTCTTCTTGGTATGTCGGGGTGGGGAAGTAATCGGCTAAATACAGCGGCTTGATTACCCCCACAATTGGTTCACCCTCATTCAGCCTGGGAAATGAAAACTCTTCTTGATTACTGATGTAATCTGAGGGGTCAAACTCTTCCTCTTCCTCTTCTACGCAATGGATGTTAGGCCTAGGGCCTCCTGGATGCAGTGGCAGGGGGGCCTGATGGATGTTCTGATTCTGCCCTTGAGGAAGTGGAGGGGGAATAATTTTTTCTGCCTCTATTAGATCTTGGACCGCGTGCTTTAGCGAGAAGCACCAGTCCGTCGGGTGACCCGGCCCTTGGTGGAAGTTACAATGCAAGTTCGGGTCATAGTTTCTCGGAATTGGATTGGGTGGGGGGCGAGGCTGGAGTAAATTGACCAAACCCTTTTGTAGCAATACTGCCAATAAGACACTTAAAGATTGTCTTAACGGCATGAACACCCGTTCGAATCATGCTCTCATCTGTTCCTGGGTAAATGGGGCTCTTGGTTTGTTGTTCGGCCTTGGTGCTTGCTCAAAACAGGCTGGAGATGGTTGTGCGGCTTGGAGCTGTACTTGGGGGGCATTGGTATTGGCCTGGGGGTAAACAATGTTTTGTACCACTATGCCTGGTCTTCTTTCAATTCTTGGTTCGGCAGCTTTTCAAACCCCGATGGCCCCGTTGGTCATGCTCTTTCTCAACCTGCCCTGTCTAACAGCGTCTTCGCAACGGTTGGTATTTAAGACTAAATCAGCAAAACTGGACTGTTGCTGATATACCAAAAATTTTGCGATGACTGGGAGAGCTTCCTTGGTTATCAATTCAATCTGCTCATCATCAGGAATCCGGTGGGTCACCTGGGTAGCCAATACCCTCCACCTTCCTAAGTAGGCACTGAAACTTTCATCATGCCTTTGCTTCAAATGGGCCAGATCCGACTCCCTTGGCTCTATGTCCATGTTATAGACATACTGTTCTTAGAATAAGTGTGTCAGATCTTTCCAAGTTTTTATCATGGATGGTTCTAGGGAGATGAACCATCTCAGTGATGGGCCCGTTAGACTCTTTTGGAACACTTTGATGAGGAGTCGTTCATCTCCGCCGTACTGACACATATCCCCACAGTAAGATTTTAAGTGGGCGATGGGGTTGCCAGTGCCATTATATTTATCAAATAATGGCATCTTGAATTTCTGTGGTAGGGGGACATCCGAGAACAGACACAAGTCTGAAAAGTCTGTCGAATGCAGTTCTAGCCCTCCCATCTTCGTCAGCTGCTTCTGTATTCTGTCTATCTGTTCTCTCAGCTGCTCTGATTCTTTTGAGGCTGTAGCTGGGACTGCTTCCCCCTGGTTTGGCTCGGCCCTGGGTGTGACGATGATGGGCCTGGGGGGGCCGAAGCTGGCAGCTCCTCCACTGTTGCGGATCTCGTCCTCCTCGTACTGTTGGTCATTATACTGGTGAGGGGCGAGGTCTGCTATTTGGACCTGGGGGGTGATGGGTTGGATGACCTGGTGGGGCCACAAGGCTTGTAGGGGATGGGAGGGAGTGAACGGATGAGTGGTTTGTGGATGAATGATCTGCTGAGCTGGGTGTATATTCTGGGGGTGATGGGGATGTGGTTGATGTGGCGGGATGGTGTAGGCGTGGTTTTGAGGCATGGGGTGGATCGAATTTTCCATTGGAGGCGGGATGAGGGTGTAAGGGGTATAGGTGAATGAAGGGTACTAGTGAAGGGGTAAGGGGTTTGTGAACGGGCCTTGATGAGTGTGGGTGGATGGGCCTTGGCTTTGGGCTTGATGGTTTTGGAAAGCTTGGATTGATGGGCCTTGAGCCTGGGTGTGGGGGTTGGAATGATTTTGGGCCAATGGGCCCTGTTGGGTTTGGGCTAATGGGCCATGTGGGTATTGAGTGTGGGATGATGGGCCTTGGGCTTGGGTTTGATAGGTTTGGGTCGAAGGGCCTTGGGGGGCTTGGGATTGGGCCTGGGCCTGAGTCTGGTGGGTTTGGGATGGGGTCCATGGGCCTTAAAGGTTTTGGGCCTGGGTCTGATGGGGTTGGGCCTGGGCCCATGGGCCTTGAGGATTTTGAGTCTGGGCCTGAGTCTGATGGGTTTGGGATGGGGCCCATGGGACTTGAAGGTTTTGGGCCTGGGCCTGATGGGTTTGGGCCCATGGGCCTTGAGGATTTTGAGCCTGGGCCTAAGTGAGATGGGTTTGGTGGGCTTGGGCCTGGGCCCATGGGCCTTGAGGATTTTGAGCCTGAGCCTGAGTCTTTTGGGTTTGGGCTTGGGCTCATGCGCCTTGAGGATTTTGGGCCTGATGGGTTTGGTGGACTTGGGCCTGAGATGAGTGGGCTTGGGTCTGTTGGGCTTGGGCCTAGGCCTGGAATTGAGGTGGGGGATCTTGGATGGTATGAATGATGGGTGGTTGGGCATGGTTATTGGGGAATGGGGTATGGAGGTTTTGGAGACCTAGATGTGGGGTTTGGAATGTAGGACTCCGAGAGGTAGCCCATAGGGTATACATCATTCTCATGTCCTCCATTGAGGGCATGGATTCAGGTGTGAGATTGGAGGGTGATGGTCCATTCAAGGATGGAGGGGGTTGGGTGAAATTGGGCATGACCCAGGTATGGGGGGTATGAACGATTGTGCTTGGAGGGTGTGGATGTATGGCTAAGGAAGATGGTGAGTTACTGGTCACACCTTGGGCAAAGTTGGGAATGACCTGGGTAAATAGGGGGGTATGTTGGGATGTGGATGGGCCATGTGATGTGGAGGGCATGTGAGATGAGGTGGGTGGGATATAAGATATAGGAGGCATGGATGATGAGGTGGACGGGGTGTGGGAGGTAGGCGGGGGATGGGGCTCCCGATGGCGTCTTTAGGAGTAGGGGGGTGCGGTAAGGGTGTATGGATGGGATATGGGGATGTATGGGTCGATTGGGAAATGAGGTGTTTCAGTAGAGGATGAGATGGGGGTATGCTGGGAAAATGTAAGGGCGGGGGATGGGGTGGATGCGAACACGGGTGCCCCAAATGGACCCGTGACATCAAACCGGGTTTGGGTGAAGGTGTTGGAGATCGGGTCTTCTCCTATATGGGAATGGGATGGGGATAGGGATGATGGCAGGGATGTATCGGCGCCCGACATGATCTGTTGATGAGTGTTGTATCGATGCCTTGGGTAAGGGCCGAACACTTTCCTAGTTCTTCCTCTACGGGTTGGGTTTGAGGTCGCCGTAGTGACGGTCGCACCGAAAGTGCGCGTATACATGGATTTTTGATTTTTCTATATATTTATTTTTTTGGATTTTTCAAATGAAAATTATCTCCCCTATTTAAATGAATGATAATCTGGCGCCCTAGAAAAATTCCCGTCTCGGATGATATATGCACCTTTAGTAGGTCTCACGGTAGGATCCGACACACTTCGAAAGAAGCGAAAGAGAACCCTTTCGTTCTATTGAAGGTGAGGGAATCCATGCAAACAACCCGATCCCCTGGAGCAAATCAATGAGAAGTCGCCTTCTTTTGACTAGGTGGGGGCATATTGGGCGTTACAGAATGCGGGATGGTACTGTGGGCACTAATACCACTAATCGGGGAACTTGGGTGGTGGATTGGGCTTCAGATTGGGCTGCTTGAACCCAGTATATACTAGGCGTATGTATTATATACGCCTGACCAAAATTAAGCAGATTTGGCTGGGCGTATATATTATATACGCCTGAGTATTTCTGGGGATTTTTGGCTGGGTGTATATATTATATACGCCTGGCAGAGACAATTCTGTCAGCTTGTTTTGACAGTAAACAGCAAGCTCGAGATGGGTCTTTTGGATTGGTTTTCTGGAAGGGATGCTCCCGGGGACTACTGTGTATGTTATCGGGTCCCTCCTTTCCACTTCCTAAGGATACACGGCTGAATTCGGGCTGTGTACGCTCTCACCATCACGGGTTTTACGGCTTGATCGGAATTGGCAACCCAACCGATATACCTCCGGCGCAAGCACCTTCTCAGGCACTGGAAGGGGTGGTTCTTTTCAGGATCATCACCACTAGAGCTGCCACCTTACTGGGAACCGGGTAAGTTATATCTGTGCCTAAACCCCCCAAAAACTACCCAAAATATGCAAAAACAGATTTGATTATGTCCCCACACTGTTGGTTCACTTTTAATTACAGATTTTTAAAGGGGAGTGAATTTAAGTCCAAAATCGGTTCCGAGATGACAAGCCCGTGCCGCCTCAACGGGCTGGCGTTCAATGGTGAGATATGATGACTGAAATAAAGAGCGCACGTAGGCCTGCCAAATGGCTAAGGCTCGTAAATGACTGAAATTTAAATGACGTGGAAAGTAGATGCGAGCAGGCCCGCCAAACGGCGAAGGTGGCTTAAATGACAAAATCGTAAAAAACTGAAATTTGAATACGCAAGTAGGCCCGCCAATCGGCTAAGGCATTTAAAGGACTGAATCGTAGGGGTGAGTATGTTAGTAAAAACAACAAAAATAAAGGAAAATAGCAGAAAATTAGAACAAAAAAATAACCATGGTTAGTGAAAAAATAAAAAAATAAAAAGAAAGGTCAACAAGAGAGGAAGCGCTAGGGTGACATCCCCAGCAGAGTCGCCATCTGTGCGACCATGGATCCACACGAACCCGTCGCGGTGACGGGCACGCGGTGGAATAAAATGTACAGTCGCCACCCGGAGCTTTTGGTGACCCGGGAAACCTTTAAATCAATATTTTGAGCACCGAAGTGCTAAATATGACTCTGATTTACCGGTCTTTGCTAAAGGCTTTAGGGTAGGGGCTTCGATTATCGATCGGGAAGGGTTTAGGCACCCGATCAACCCACACGTAGCGGTCTCTATCTATGGCCAAAATAAAAATAAATGGGCAGAGCTTCCCCTTGCCCGAAGCCAATACGGTCCTATCAAGCTTTGAGCCAAACCAAAATTTCGGTGGCGTAACGGCTTGAATCCTTGGACAGAGGAAACACCAAGAAGGTAGAGGAAGAGAGGGGTGAGCCAGAGCTCATGGGCCCTTGTTGCACCATGGAAGACTTTCGCTTTGGCGTGCTCCCGATGGCTTTAAATGGGTTAAACGGTAGAGGAATGGGTTCTAATACTAGGATTCGGTAGATGGGAAGGGTAGGATGGAGCTAGGGACTAAGCTTGACTAAAGAGGGGCGATCTAATGGTTGAAAAGGGTTGCAAAGAATGAACTAAGCATGCTGGAATTCTGGTTGAAGAATGCAAAATAATATATATATTTTTCTCTCACTAGGGCTCTATCTCTCTTAAGCTTAACTCTCAACCTTAATTTTTCAACCCCTTGGGGAAGAGGGGGGCCTCTCTATTTATAGAGAAGAGGTGGGCTAGAGGGTTACTTAAGAGATAATTGGTTTAGCAATTAGGAAATCCTCCATCTAAGGTTTTCTAGGTTTTTAGGGTCCTAGGGGTTTGGGAAACTGGTTTCAATAGCAGATGATGGGGTGAGACCCTGGGTGACTTAAGGGTTGCCAATAAGCTCAAAGAGGGTGCAACCAACCTTAAGACACCCACCTCAACCTAGGGGATGGTCAAAAGGTCAAACCAGATGGAGAAAATTCAAGCATTTGATGACAGTTACTGTAGCTAAGCTGGGCGTATATATTACATATGCCCAGTTTATGTACAATAATTTTCATGAAAACCAGGGGAGATCTGAGAAGATAGGTGCCCGTGTTGGTGGCTACCTATGCTAGGCGTATGTATTATATACGCCCGTCCAAATTTGGCCCAAAAATGCCTGGTGTATATAATACATACGCCCGACCAAATTGGGGCCATATTTGTCGGGCGTATGTAAACATACGCCTGAGCAAAAAGTCATGACTTTATGTGAACCTTCATTCAGCCATAACTTTCGAACCACTTTCCAAATTGGGTGATCCTTGGCTCTTTCGAAAGCTGGAGAAGTCCTCTTTCCAACGATATGTGCCTCATCCTCGACAATGATCTGTATAAAAATTTGTAGCTCTCCTCCCATCAAATGCTTAGAAGGGTTTAAGTTGAGTCAGGGAAGGGATCCTAGGGTTTAAGGGTGATCTCTAAGGGTTGGGGGAATGGTTCTAATAGGTTTTAGGTGATTCCTAAAGGTCTGGATAGATTCCCAAGGGTTCAGGGGTACCATCGGAAGCACAGGGGTACATCTCTCTAGGAGTATAGACTGATCGGGCCTTGGGCTGAATTTGGGTGTCTACACCTACCAACTACCTTAAGAGGATGGCGGTTATGCATGCCTAGGTATACGGTGCTTCTACGTCAGGCGCTGCTGCAGAGGACCCACAGCCCGACGAGACGGCCAGTGAGTATCAGGCCGATGAGGATATGGAGGATGCTGCGAATCCTACTGATACGGTGGGTCCTATTGGAGCGGCGGGAGGAGCTGATGCGTGATACGCTGGCGAAGTTTGTGAACTTATGGGTTTTCATTTTTTGTTTTGAAATTTAAAATTTTTTTGAGGGATATGTATAAATTTTTAACTATGGTGGCATTATTGCCACATTTACTGTTCACTCATTATAACTATGGCGGCATGGTTGCCATGATGATCTTTTTTATTATTTATATACATGCATATGCTAACCTTTTTGACGGTCAATGATGCATCTGAATGGATATAGCTAGAATTTATTGTGTGTAGACTGTGTGTGTGATGAAATTTTTGTAACGAAATGGATTGTTTAGCCATGTGTGGTGCCTTACAAGGTCACCCTTCTTGAGTCTAACCGCACGTTGGGTCAATTTTCGAGGATGAAAATTCCTATGGTGGGGAGAATGTAGCATCTCTAAGTTTTGACCCATGAACTGTATGCCTCGGTACGTATGCCCGACAGTGTACGCCTCGTTACGTGTGCCCAACAGTTCACATGTCATAGACAGTACCGATAGACTAAGTAATGTTTATAGATAAAATCCAATTGAAAGGATTTTGTATACAGGCTAGGTTATGGCTTAGTGAACCCTCATACACCCAACCATGGTGTAGCCATTTTGTATCGAAGCCTAGGCCCTGGTTATAAAGGGAAATAAAGGCCTCATTTGTTTTTGCATTCAATACCGTATTTATTGCTCATCATAAGGAATTAAGGGGAGGGTGAGAATGAATCAGGTGTTGTATGCGAGTTGAATGTGAGATTGATTCATTCTCGATGCTTACAGCTTAGGTTTTGGAGCGATAAATGAGCCGCTGTTCGCTTGGTAAACCCTAACCCGATTTAGAAGCAAGGATCGGGGATTCAGATGAAATCAAGGTATAAGAATTGAACTTAAATTCCAAAATTATGTTAGTAATGGTTTTATTCAATTCAAGTTCAAAGAATCATATGGAATGAGATTTGAATTGGGAAATAGAAGAGAAAGAATGCAAAAACCCAAGCATAGGTGAAATCTATTCATTTCGACCGATCAAAATTTGGTTCAATCAATCAAAATGGACTTAAGAAGGAAGAATTTGATGTCTGATGAAATTCGTTCGATCGAAATAAATTTTGATCGAACGAAATGTGTTCGATTGATCGAAGCTCTCACTCGATCGATCGAAACGTATAGAACAAAGATTGTGAAAAAGCTTGCTGTGAGGATTCGACCGATCAAAATATCTTCAATTGATCGAATTAGAGATTCTATCGATCGAACTAAAATTTGTTCGATCGAACTGTGTGGGTTTTTAATTAGCTTCTGAGGGATTCGACTGATCGAGATGTTTTTGATCGATCGAATTATATGACTTGATTGACCGAATTAGGATTCGTTTGATCAAATTGTATTTTGGTCAAATTGGCTCCTGTGGGATTCGATCGATCAAAATATCTTCGATCGATCGAATTTGTGATTCGTTCGACCGAACTGGGAAATCGTTCGATTGAACAGAGAAGTACTGTATATATTTTGAGGAGTTCAACCGATCGAAATGAGTTTGATCGTTCAAAATCGGGTTTCGATCGATCAAAATAGGGATTCGATCAATCGAAATTCTTGGATTTGGGATTTTGTTGTGTTTTGACCGAGAGATTTAAGGGAAATCTTCCGAGGGTTGTTTAGCATCATTCTAATGTGTGAACCATAAATTTGATATGTTTAGGTGACTTGGGGTTGTGTGATGATAAGCTGACCCAAACGGCGGATTGAGCGCGTGCGGGTTGAAATCTTGAGGTAGGAAAAATTTGATAACATGTCTATTTACTACATCTGCATGTGTGTTATGTTATGATGCTCTCTTTGATTCAATCATGTGAATTTTGTTTATGACTTCAATTTGAAAAAGGCATGTGCATTAGTATGGTTCTGATTTGTGTAAGAAGTATGGAATCTCTCAAAATTCAATCCAATATATGTGTGTGTGAACTTCACACTTTATTCTGACTTTCGGGCTAAACTATAATTATCACTTTTTACGGTGATAAGCTATATGTATGCACTTCGATTTAAGGTTCTATGTGAATACCCGACTGACGTGACGGTATAATCGTGACTGACGCAGCAGGATATCCGTGACCGGTACGGCGGCCAATCCGTACACCCTTTGTGCTATGTGTGACTTTGTGACTCCTACCTTATAACGGTAACTATGTTCGGCCAAGTGTCCAACTTTATGGGACCTTGGAAATATGTGTAAATGATTTATGTGAATGACGATGGCGGGTATTCCATCAGGGGCTTGAGACTATAGTTCCTCATTCAATACATTAAGTAAAGCACTTTGAAGTGTTCTTTTCATATGTTGAGACAAAGATGTGACCATGTGTTTTAAATTTCAAACAAGCATCGCATATGCATTTCATGCCATGAAAATCACATTGTGCATATGTTCTGAACAATTTTATTCCATTATACCATAAGATATATGTTTGATGTTTATGATGTGCATGCTATGAGTTTTTTTTCCTACTGAGCTTGGATGAAGCTCATTCCTCCACTAAATGTCACAGGTTCAGGTGAAGGCGTTGGAACGGAGAACTTAGAGAGGGAGGATCCTGATTATTCACCTGGTGAGGATTTTGAAGAAATCCCCCCTGAGGGTTGTTTTCTGTGTACGATGCCTAATATATCTAGCCTTAGGTTGAGAGACTAGAGTTTTGACATGATGTAAAGGATACTTAATTTGGATGATGATTGTAATTTTTTTTGGTGAACCATATTTCGGTAAGAAAGGGTCCTTACCGGTGGTTCTTGTCGGTTCTTTTTCCATAGGCATTAATATGGAATTAGAACCGTCATTTTGAGCTTTTGGTGGAGCGCATACGTACATCCTCTTTATTCTATTTATTTTAGTTAGTTAGTATGGTTTTACTTTATTTCTGCCGTGCGAATGATATGCCAAGTGTTTCGTTCGGGGTTCGACCTTAGCGCCAACCCACTAACGACGCGGGTTTCGGGGTGTCGAAATCCGAGCTGTCACACTACAGGACCAGCAATTGTCTTAATAGCCAATCTAGCTGTAAACCACTACAGGATAGGCAATTGGTTCAATAGCCAATACAGCTGTCAACCATAGTAGCTGCTCAAAAGAATCGCCAGCTGTCTGCACTAAATTCAAAGATGATGCAAGCAATGAAGTCACCCTTCAATTATTTTCCTATGATGCATGCTATGACGTCATATAGCATTTACTCAGGGACGAAGCGACTGCATCTAATCAATACAGCACACGTATCTCACACATCGACGGATTTTAACCCGTTACAAGTTCGCACTCATCTATAAATAGGTTAGCTTGGAGATTGTCCAAGACACCTAACAATTCATAGCTAACAATTCACACCGAAAAATTTCCAACTTCCTTTCTTTGCTTTATTTCTTTCTCTTTGTTCTTTCTCTTTCTCTTTGTTTAAGTGTGTATCAGAGAAGCTACACTTATCGGTAAGCTTTTCCTTTCTCTATGTAATTGTTTTATTAGTTTAATGTTTATGGTGGTTTAGTTATATAATATAGTTTGTTTTTATTCCTTTGCTTGATGTTCCTTTGTTTTTATTAGGCAATAGTTTATGTAAATCTAAGTTTGCATTCTGTGCCCTTCATTCTTCCGTAACCATGCTCCCCCTTACTCTGTAATTGGTATCAGCTTTCACTGTTCCCTTTGGATATTTTGAATGAAACGTTATGCTTTTTGGCCTTAAAAATACTCCATCTGAATTTCAAAATATAATGAATAACATATTCACCCCATGTACATCATTTTCTATTATTTATATTGATCATATACTCATCTTCTCCAATTCCATTGGTCAACATTTTAAACACTTAAAAATCTTTAAGGATATTATACAAAAGAATGGGCTGGTTATATCTGCTCCTAAAATCAAGCTATTTCAAGCATCTATTCAATTTCTTGGACATACTATTCACCAAGGCCAAATTATCCCCTATTAATCGAAGTATTGAATTTGCCTCCAAATTTCCTGATGAAATTTTAGACAAAACTCAACTACAAAGAATTCTAGGAAGTCTCAATTATATTGCAGAGTATTATAATCATCTTACACAAGATGCAGAAATATTACATTCTCGACTCACAAAGAATCCATCTCCGTGGACAGAAGAACATACCAAGACAGTTCAAAAAATAAAGTTGAAAATTAAACAAATTCCATATCTCTCTTTGGCCAATCCTCTTTGGTCTATAATTGTGGAGACAGGTGCCTCCCAAATTGGTTATGGAGGTATTATAAAATAAGTAAATCCTTCTAAACAGAATAAAGAATTAATCCGATTCACTTCCAGCATTTGGGAAGATGCTCAAAAGAATTACTCAACCATAAAACAAGAAGTTTTATCCATTGTCAAATGTATCCTTAAATTTTAGGATGATTTGCTTAATCAATCATTATTGCTCAGAATTGACTGCAGTGCTACAAAATCAGTTCTCCAAAAAGTTATAAAAAATTTAGCTTCAAAACAAATCTTTGTTAGATGGCAAGCTGAGTTATCTTCCTTTGATTTTTAAATTGAATATATTAAAGGAGGGACAAATTCTCTCCCTGATTTTTTAACCAGAGAATTTTTACAGGACAACTCTTAAAGGAAGCATACTCCTCAAGAGGAATAGGCAAAGGAAAAGGAAGGGGCAATATCCCCTCACGACAAAATCAAGAATCCACTAATGATTATCACCTTTTGACAATAATCCAAAATAATCGATATTGTACAACCAAAGGAGGTTTCAATTCTAAAGAAACTGGGAAAAAGGATGCATCTCTCAATAAAGAGAAAAATGAAAGCCAAGAAATTTCTTATATCCAAAAAGAAATATTTGCACGCATTCTGGTAATAGAACCAGAAGATCAACAATGGATGTCTAATCCTTGGGAGATCAAAAGCTGATATCTTGACAATCAAGGATTCCCTGCTTTAGATGGCAAAATCCGTCTCATTACAGAAGCTATTATGACCTCTACTGTGTCCATTACCTTCACCCATCATATGAAAAACCAAAGACCTGATAGCCCAATTACTTATAGTAAGGCTATTATCCATAAAATAATCAAACCAGCCATTTGGGGATTTGATCTCAATAAGTCTCGAAAGCTTAGCTCAGGGCACTCATATAATTATTGAGATTATATTCAATCCTTCAATATTACTTTTTATTACATGAATTCGAAACAAAAATATTCTTGGTTTATCAAAATTTGTCCCGATATTCTCAAAATTGGTGTACCAAATTAGTTCTATAATTGGTGGCGCCTTTTTTATCCAAATTCCTAAAATTTACTCAAATCTTTAATTCCTTTGTACAACCAATATGAAGGAATTAAATTCAAAGGAAAAGATCCTCACCACTCTGAGATTAATTTTTATTTCTTTACTGAGTGTAGCATTCCCTGGATTTGGATGTGAAATATTTAAATATCCACTCTTGATTATATTCCAACTCTCCAAAGAACCTATTGGATCAGATGGTGGGATAATATCCCCGACCTTGATAAAAAGCTCCTTAAAATTTCATCCATCATTGCCCAGTATGCCAAAACAGTAAAAATTGAGGCCTCTGTATCCTCTTTAGAATCCAATTCATTTGAAATCTTCAAAATCATGATTCGCAAACAACATCCTGATTTATCTAAAACATAGATTAATCAACGTTGCCTTGATTCCATGAAATCCCATTTTCTTCAAACCTTTCATCAATCATCTCATTTCGATGATGACTCCATGACTTTGTCCGAGAATAATAATTCCTTTCATGTTCTAGCAGGAGAATCTCAACCAGATAGTCCTAACAAATCACTTGGTGAATTTTGGGATTCTAATATAAAAAAGAAATGATGCATCCAACCACTACAGGACTAGCAATTGTCTTAACAACCAATCTAGCTGTCAACCACTACAGGAAAAGTCATTGGCTCAACAAGCAATACAACTGTCAACCATAGTAGCTACACAAAAGAATCGCCAGCTTTCTACACTAAATTTAAAGATGATACAAGCAATGAAGTCACCCTTCAATTATTTTCCTATGACGCATGACATCATATAGAATTTACTCTGTGACGAAGCGACTGCATCCAATCTATGCAGCACACGTGTCCCACACATCGGCGAATTTCAACCCGTTACAAGTCCGCACTCATCTGTAATTAGGTTAGCTTGGGGATTGTCCAAGACACCTAAAAATTTCCATCTTCCTTTCTATGTTGTGTTTCTTTCTCTTTGTTCTTTCCCTTTCTCTTTGTTTAAGTGTGTATCGGAGAAGCTACACTTATTGGTAAGCTTTTCCTTCTTTATGTAAAAGTTTTATTAGTTAAATATTTATGGTGGTTTAGTTATATTAAATAATTTGTTTTCATTCCTTTGGTTGATGTTCCTTTGTTTTAATTAGGCAATAATTTATGTAAATCTAAGTTTTCATTATGTGTTCTTCATTCTTCCATAATCACGCTCTCCCTTACTCTGTCATTAGTATCAGAGCCATGTCCGACTAAACCC
The DNA here is from genome assembly GCA_021018995.1 of Chloranthus sessilifolius. Taxonomy (NCBI): domain Eukaryota; kingdom Viridiplantae; phylum Streptophyta; class Magnoliopsida; order Chloranthales; family Chloranthaceae; genus Chloranthus; species Chloranthus sessilifolius. Next base: position 71,514,523 of record CM037592.1, on the reverse strand, counting down.
GTGGTAATTATATATGGCGGGTGGCTAGTGTTGGAATCTTGAGAGATAGTAAATAGTGATTAGGAGCCCTATTCATGGACATATGAACTACTGTTCATCTTCTTTTTTAGAAGATTTAATGGATGACTTATAATTGTTAGTTTAGAATTACTACTATGCTGTTGGCGCATTAATAGTCTCGTTGGGATGACAGGCATTTTTGTAGTGATTGCGTGTTTGCCGACTTTTTCCCATAAAAGATAATCATTGACGGATGTCGTATCCAACAGCAATTTGGTAGTAACGCTAAACTGATTTATGTAGGAAATCCATGAGATTTTATGGAAAAGAAGATAAATATTATTTTACTATGCTGATGAATAGTATTTTGAATCACTATTCACTATAGTAAAACTATTTAAACATTACTATTTCCATATATAATTACACTATTATTGGTTTTACCAAGCTCTCTTTTAGCCTTTCTTTTTTACTATTTTATTTAAAAATAAAAAAAATTTAGTTTCATTTTATGTCTGTTTTTAATTCCTCAACCAAGAAATTAATAAAAAATAAATAATTAGATAAATGGACTAGTATTGAGGACTAACAAAACTAACTAAATAAATAGAAATTTCCTTCTATTAATCCAAAAAGAATTTATCAATATGGATGGAAAGATTGGCCTACCGATATGTTTATTAAAACTACTAAGCAAACTCCCAGTATTAATAAAGAAAGTCAAAATGAAGGTTTTCAATTACTTTCTAATGAAGATTTATTGTATGACCTTCATCGCTTTAAATTCCTACATTTAGAATATATTCAGGTTGCATTTAAATCATTGACCTTATTAGGTCTTGATGATAGTAGTCTGCTCAGTACTCCCAGAGATGCTAGATGTCTTGATTGGCGATCCTCTCTGATGGCTGCTATAGAGACCAGCCTATGCCGTAGTCTAATCTACTATAATGTTTTCCCAAACTTAACTTTATCATTAACTGATAAAAATATTTTACATGCTTGTACCCTTAATTTGTAAATCGAAGGACACAACTTTATGCTTGGATCAGAGACTATTACTCTGATCTATCACCTTCATTATAAGGTGATGATTTTCCTGGCTCTTAGAATTAATTATCAAAATGAACTAGGAAAGACTGTCTTAATTGAGACCAATAGTATAACTACTAATGTTGCTACTCCTAAATTAATTGAATGAAAAAACATTACTTTTTCAGATGCTTGGCGTATACCTCAAGCTATCCCTCCTAAATCAATTTTAAATCAAGATATTAAAAAAATTATTCAAAATCACTAAGGAGATGTAATCTTAAAATTTGATAGATCTACATCCCACAGAACTTCTTGTAAGAGTTCTTTTTTTGATTCGAGATCTCGAGGTTCTTATAGAGTTTCTATACCCTCAATCGCTTGATCATCTTATTCAGAAGTTAACTCATCTTTTCCTTCTGAATATAACCAACTTAATCTTGAAGGAATTTATGTTCTGAACAACAAATTTCTCATGGGATATATGCCCAACAGCAGAGGGAATCTCCTACTGCTAGCGAGATGAATTTCTCAATTTCTTAATAAAGTTTTTATAGCTTACACAAAATCAGAAAATTTTGTTATTAATCGACAAGAAATAAATTCTGAATTTCGGCAAAAAAAATCTGCATAATTTCATGCATGGTATTTTCAAAATTTTTTTACATCAAAATTACAAGAATTCAAAGAATAATTTTACAAATATGTTAAAACCTTTTATCAAATCATTCCATTTGTTACATGGTTTAAAGTAACACAATATCATGAAATGATTAAGGATGAAAGGAGAATATATCTCCTTGAAGATGTTAAAAAAGAATGACAGAAACTTGAAGGTATAATCGTTCAATCGGTTCACCCTCCTGTTGAAGCTTTCAAACTCACTCAACCAAATTCAACAACAATTTTGCAAGTGATAACTTTTACCAAACCTGTTGAATCCTATAATTCTTTAGTATAATTTCCTAATACATAATTGAATTCTACTACACCTTTAGAAGCCCATATTGCTATTCAGTCTCATCCCCAAAATGAATTTATTCAACAATTAAAATCTCAATTAAAACCATTGTCTTATAATAAAAAGATAACACAAACAAATTTCCAAATAAATGTTTTAACTCAAACAACAGAAAATCCTAAAGCTAAATCTTATCCTCCAAGCTTTTATAAGCAAAAGACTCAAAAGATTTATGAGTCTTCTTTACCGAAAAATTCCAAATCCAAATCAAAATCACTAGAACACATTCAATACTATAAATGTCTTAAATTTGGTCATTATGCCAATCGATGTAAAGTCAAGAAAAAATCATTTCAAATTTATGACAAAGACCCACAACTTATTTAGTCAAACTCTGGTATTTATTCTTCATCTGATCGAAACATTGATTGCCAAAATTCTGATAATCCAAGCATCAATGTTCTTACAACTATAAAACCAACCTTAATGGAATTAGCAAGAAAAACTACTAATCCAATAATAGAATCTCAAATTCAACACTCTAATAATGAGTCTATACCTCGACCTGTTACAATCAATGATCTTAAATATGAAATTAATTCATTAAAAATTGAGATGAGAAAACAAAAGCAATCTCTTAATACTCAAACAAATAATCAAATCAATGTCATGAGTTAAGTAACAGCTCAAAAATGGTATATTCAAGTGACTTTAGTGATTAATCAAGAATTTACTATCAACGATGCTATTGCTCTCATTGATAGTGGAGCTGATTTAAACTGCATACAGGAAGGATTGGTTCCTACTCAATATTTTGATAAAACCAGTCAAACCCTTAGTACTGCTAGTGGTTATAAAATGCAGATTAAATACAAATTAAATTATGTCTCAAATTACAATAATGGAGTATGTATTCCATCCAATTTTATACTTATCAAAGATTTAACGCAAATCGTTATTCTTGGTACTCCTTTTATCACCTCCATTTTACCATTAACTAAGGTGGATGAGAATGGTATCTATGCTCAATATAATGGACATAGTCTCCTATTTAAATTCTTAACTCCACCACAAACAAAAGGGATCAATTCTATGAAATCTAATTTATTCTTCAAAGAAAAGCAACTAAACTTCTTACAACAAGAAGTAAAGTTTTTATCTTTAGAAAAATAATTGGAATCCCCTTCAATACAAACTAAGATTTCTCAACTTCTGAAATCTTACCACAATGATATCTGTAGTGATATACCAAATGCTTTTGGGATTATAAGAAACTTATTGTTTTTATTTCCTATAATATTGATTTTAATGAACGACATATTCCAACCAAAGCAAGACCAAATCAAATGAAACTTGCTTATTTGGAATTATGTAAAACTGAAATTGCCAGTTTATTATAAAAATAACTTATTCGTCCAAGTCACTCCCCATGGAGTTGTATAGCTTTTTATGTTAATAAAAATGCTGAACGAGAACGAGGAACCCCTCGTTTAGTTATTAATTATAAATCATTAAATGATTGCCTCCAATGAATTCGTTATCCTATTCTGAATAAAAAGGACTTGCTGGATCGTTTACATTCAACCCCTATTTCCTCAAAGTTTGACCTGAAGTCAGGGTATTGACAAATTTAGGTGGCGGAGTGAAGCTTAATAAAGTCTTAGTTAATTTTGTAATGAGTTTCAATACAAGTAGAGTAAGAGAATTTCATATGTGCAAGTGCAAGTGAGGTTTCTAATCGTGGTGATAACATATAAATTGCATAGAACTAATTAAGATTAAACTAACGCCAAGTAGGAATTCTAAGTACGATGACATTAAGCAAACTCTATCCAGCATGGGGATAAGTATTCACAATTTGGCACAAACAAACAAGTTATCATGCAATATTATTAACTAAGCATGAGAATATTATTCTATAGATGTACAAGTAACAAGATTTACAAAGTACGTTAAATTTCATAGGCTTATTTATATGTCAATTTACTATTTTCTTACGCCTTGTTTGTTATTTCATTTATTTATTATTAATGTCTTTTAATTAATTCGGTGCGATACTAGACACCAACCATGGTCCAAGATTCTAGATTCAAGACGCCTATGTTGCACAGACAAGGGGTGGAACTCTCCACCATTTAGTCAATCAAGACAAGGATCAATGACCCTGTTGGTCTAACAAAACCCAATACATAACTGGCATTTCAATAACTCTTTCAAGTACGAGGTGCTCATATGAGCCTGTTTATGAGAACATCATTCAACTATGCGAGGTTTTCAAGTTCAAGATAGTATCATCTTTTCACTTTTGAGATTTTAGGATTTGTTATCAAATAATTAACATTTAGGATTCAATATATATTCAGGATTTCCATATTAAAATTCAGTATTCAAGTATACTTCTTCCTTGAAGTTCAAGTTCAAGTTCCCATTTTGAGTTCAAGATTCAAATATATTTCTTCTTAGAAGTTGAAGTTCAAAATCCAATTTCGGGTTTTAGTATGAGTTCAGTTCAAGTTCAAGTCCAATTTCAAGTTCAAGTTCAAATTCAAGTTTAAGTTCACATTCAAGTTCAAGTCCAAGTTCAAGTATGTCACTGACTTATATCTATCAATCAATTCCATCAATAAGTCAATTAGTAATAATTCAAGTAATCTGCCCAAATCAAAAGTCAAAGTTCGATTTTCCAAGTTTCATGGCTTGATCCCAAGGAAGGATCTTGTCGCTTCACACTTATACTAAGTGTTCCCTCAATTTAGAGTCCAATTAAGGACTTGAGTTTATTGTCATCGGTAAAAATAAAATTCGATCATCTCTAAATGAAATTTAAGGCATCAGGGTGTCTGTTTCTAATAATTTTATGAATTTATTTGAGTTAAGTCAACTGATTGACCACTCATCGATGGATCAATATTGCTTAGTCCTAACAAGTGTCCTAGAGGGATATTCTAGTATGCCTCTAGCGTAATTCTCCTAGGAGTATCCTATGCACGGCCTAGGGTTGATTTATATGAACAACCTATGACTTTAATAATTTTCTCATTTGAGCCTTGTAAGGCTCATCCGAGGGTCAAAAGGGTACTTATTCCATTTATGGTTTTTTTATATGGGCCTTTGGGTCCATTCCATTCTAATTAAAGACTCGTTTGGGTCTTCGGTATAATGGGTTTTTGTTTTATTCCATTTAGTTAGTGATTGGGCCTTAGGGCCAATCACTGATCTATGTCAAGTCTTTGGGTCAGGTATCTGGACTTAGACATGTCCAATCCTATGGGTTCAAGATCCATGGGTCATTCCCTATGTGGTTTAGGTCTTACTAGATCCAATTCTAGGTGTACGGGCCTTTTTAAGGTCCGAGCCTATAATGGTGTCGTTATTATTCAAGGGGTGCCTTTATAATTTTCTTTTAAAAATACTTTTGGGCTGGGTCATAGCTTAGAAAATCATCTAAGGCTTACCGTGCCATGGGCAGCGTAGTCGGATCTTAACAAAATTTTATCTATCAATTACTTAGTATTTCAGTCTAATGACTCAGTTGACCAAGTCAACATAAGTCCTTTGCGGTAAATCGCTCGCCATTTTCAACTCCTATCTAATTTTTGAGTCCTACGAAAACTTGATGAAAGAGTGTCAATGAATCACCGAGAACTATCTTCATTTGTCAGGTTATTGGGGCAGATTTATTGGGCCTTAGTGATAGGTAAGTGACTTTTAGTGTCGATTTCAAAATCGCACACTCAACGACTTTCTGGCTTGGTGGCTACTGACTAGTCTCTAGAATTTTTGGGTCATGAAGCGACTGTAAGTGGTGAAGTTTAATAAAAGCTTAGTTAATTTTATAATGGGTTTTCAGAACAAATAGTGTAAGAGAACTTCATAGGTGCAAGTGCAAGTGAGGTTTCCAACAATTATGATAGCATAGGAATAAGCAAGATCAGACTAACATTAAGCATAAATTCTAAGTAGGATGACATTAAGCAAATTCTATCTAGTATGAAGATAGGCATCCATGGTAAGAATAACAATTCATGATGTGTGAAAAACAAGGAAATATTGAGATTTACAACTAAAGTATAGAAATATTATTTACAGGTTACCACTACAACATTGACTGGCTAGAGACTTAACAATTATAATATTTGCAAGCACAAAGATTACAAGGCACATTAAGATTTTTTGAATTGATTAAGTGTAATTTATGGTTATTTTGATATCATGTGCTTGTCATTAAATTTATAATTTATGAGTTAATTATTTGTGTCTTTTAATTAATTCGTTGTCGATACCAGAACAACAACCATGGTCCAAGATTCAAGATGCCAATATTTGCGCAAATAAAGGTTGACACTCTCTTCCATTTAGTCAATCAAGATAATGATCAATGACCATGTTGATCTAACTAGACCCAATCCTCAACTAGCATTTCAATAACTCTTTCAAGTATGAGGTGCTCATTGACCATCCTTCAAAATGACATAATTTATGACCAAATCTCAGCCTTGTTAGACCTCACTTAACTACTAATGGTTGCCTTTAGTCTATGATATTTTGTAACAGGTTTGGAGGCCAAAAGAATGCACAAATAGTTGAAAGAGCAAAGTTAAGGAAGTCCTGAAGGTACGACAAGAACCAACCAAAATAGCGCAGAGACAGAAGAGTGCCAAAGTTTACATAAAGATCTGTAGAAACTAAGGTCTATACTATTAGAAAGTAGAGGTTTCTAGCTTTCTAAAGAGCCAAGAATCGCCTAATTCTGAGTTGTATATCAAAAGTTATGACCATTTGAAGAACATGGGAAAATTAGATCGTAGGACGCAATAGAAAACCAATTTTGAACCAGTCGAGTTGCTATTTGCTTCAAAAATACAATTTTGCATTGGTCGAAATGGATCAAACAAAACAACAAAGAAGGCATACCTATTAATATAATTTCGGCCGGTCGAGCTCGATTCTCGACAGGTCAAAGTCGGGTTTCTCTGCTGATTTTTAGGCATGACAGTTGTGAGATTGAGGGCTTTGTAATCATTGTTCCATGATTGATTCAATGATGAAGATCATGACAATGATGCGCGGCTAAAATGTCTTGAAGCTTGGGATCTCTTGTACGATCAAAGATTAGTAAATAATTTAATCTCTATTTCTCTTTTATTTTGAATTCTACATGCTGGTACAATTGCATGTTTAAGGTTTTGATTGTAACAAGAACAAGCATGGCAAAGTTTTAATCTTATTGTGTTTAATTCTAATGGCCTTGTAGAATTAGATTTGATAGGATATTCATCAGCGGATTAGAGCTTGTAGCGTAGTCTTGTCCGTTACGTGCAATGATGCTTTGACGATTAGATTACATCTAATTCTTATACCTAGATGTAGAGCTTGTAGTCTAGAGTGAGAGTACCTGAAATTTGGAATAGATTAGGAATAGGATGCGAGTTATTTATGAATTTGCAATTAAAGGGATCCCAAGCTATTTTCCTACTATTTTCCAAATCTATTTTATTCGCTTTCCTAGATAACTTAATTAGAATTTTCCTTTTATAAAACCCTCTTTAAATAAGGCTTTAGTTTAGATAAATAACTAGTTCATATGGTTCGACACCCTTGTATTCGCCCTAGTACTTTGAATTTGTGCACTTGCAAGGTTTTATTTAAGACGATCAAGTTTTTGGCACCGTTGGTGGGGACTATGGTTTTATTTTAGTTATTGCCTTTTAGTTGGTTTGTATTAGTAATTTTTTAATTTTAGTTTACTTTTTTTAGATTTGGAGACTGAGGTCCGAGCCTATCAAAGCTTCGAAGGGGACATCCGCGAGAAGCCAAGGTGCGTACCTTTATTTTCCAATTTAGTTAGGTTTTTGTAGTTTTATTTTTTATTTCTTAGTCGATTCATGTTTGTGAGATATGGAGTTTCCTAAAAATTTGATGCACCCATCAACTTATGGGTTTAATTATGAGCTTCCATACGACTATTGGGATGGATATGGAGAGAATGGTCCTAATCGGTGGGTCCCAAATTGGGGTTGTGTATTAAATTAGCCTTTTGTGCCAAAATTTTCTAACCAACCTTAGTGTGACCCGCAATATTCACAATTCCCATGGAGTTAAGGTTTAAAAGATCAGATTTTAACTAACATAGGCAAACTCCAATCCCATTCTGAAAATTATATTGAAGCACTCCACTCCTATAACCAGACTCTTGCGGAACTTTAATATCAATTAGGGCAGTTGATGACCACTGCAATGGCTAGGAGAGCAGATATCTTGTGTACCCAGATTTTCGGAATCCGTACAAGCCATATGCCACACACGTGTATGTGTGGTTCACAAGGAAACCTGGGTCAACATATACACACGGTGTGTATATGTGAGTAACATATTATATTATATTTTTCCCTTCCTTTCACTATATAAGTGAAAGGGGAGAGAAGTCTCTCCCCTACGTAACATAATTTTAACCTAAATAGAGAGGAGGAAAATAGAGAGAGAGAAAGGAGAGTCTTGTAGAGAAGAAAGGCTAAGGCCTTGTCGGAGTGTAAACCGGTGGAAGACCTGAAGAGAAGGTCGGACCAGAAACGTAGAGATCTCTTCGAAGTAACAGAGATTCGAACGTTAGATCGAACCGATTATGAGATCCGCCGATTTAGTAAGATATAATGCTTGATAAGTGCCTAGGTATGTTTTAATGATAACCTACAACGTATTGGGCAATGGCCGATTAATTATATTTAAGATTTAAGGAAATAGGATAGATTTCTTGAAGAATCACGGAGTGAAGGTTTCCGCTCCTCGCTCGAGCGATCTAAACGTCTCGCTCGAGCGAGGACAAAATATATATATATACCTGAGAATAAGTACGTTCTGGGCTCGCTCGAGCGAGACCCATATTGAAGGAATAAGCTCGCTCGAGCGAGGTATCACGTTAGGCTTCAGACACCTCGCTTTAACCGCTCGAGCGAGGATAAGGGGTCGCTCGAGCGAGGCTAGGCAACCGCTCGAGCGAGGTTAAGAGGTCGCTCGAGCGAGGCTAAGCAACCGCTCGAGCGAGGTACCAAAACTAAATTAAATTTCTTTTATGTATACAAATATACCTCATGTGAACTATGCGCTCCAGGAGTGCTAGTGACCACTGGTGACCATTCTAAGGCATGTTCTTTCTCATGAAATGTAGGTTGACGTGAGATCAGTACGTGTCATCACTACGAGAAAGGACCACTGGGTTTTGCCTTGAGGTAGGGCACCTTATCGAAACATGTGCATTGTTCAATTTCTCATATGTGTAGTACAGATCTAATTGCTAAACTAAGTATCTCATCATGTCACATAAATAGAGCGTTCGTGTGTAGACTTCAAAAAATGAAGCCAGAGGTCCCAAGGGGACACAAGAACTACATGATGAATACCTATATGATACGATATATCAGTAGCATCCCAGGGATGTAGATGAGAACCAGTGGGGAAAGGAAAGTAAAGTGATAAGGCCTAATATATTAAAAATTAGCACAATCACGGTGAATAACTATATGTAAAGCACACTTGATATTTTTGTTATTTAAGGTTTGTTTAGAATATCCCACCGATGTGGCGGGATACCCACGACTGACTCGGCAGGATATCCGTGACCGGTACGGCGGTTAATCCGTATACAGTAGCACATCCCAGGGATGTAGATTTAAGAGTAGACCCCGCCACCTATGAGAAAGGAGCTTGGGCAGTATTCCCAGGGAATACAAATTTAATAACTGTCTAGTTAGACGGCGATGGTGGGTATTCCATCGGGGCTCGATGCTATATTGCTCGGGGACTATTTAAGTTAAAGAGTTAAGTTGTTAGGTCGAATTCACAACTAAACGAGTAAGATGAGAAAGAATAAAACCATGCAAGGTAAGTAGTTGTATTCATCTTTTTCTTCAGTTATTTCGATTGTCCTTCCAGATAGTAACATCAGATAAACTGTATTTTTCTTTTACTACACAGCATATATGTCAGAATTAATCTATATGTTCTTGACGTTTCTCTATTGAGCTAGGATGTAGCTCACCCCCTTAGACTATACGTCGCAGGTCCAACACTCGCGGCAACACCGGCTTTGAGAGACGTTGATCCAAAAGGTTCAGATTACGTGGCCGGAGAAGAGTTAGAACCTCCTCCTGAGGAATTCTTTTAGAAGTTCTTTACGTTTTGAGTGGTGAGTAGAGAGCACTCGTGGCTTGGCATGTCAAGTCCTTTCTTTTAAATGTAATTAAATACTATACTTTCCTTTTTACGAACCATCGAGGTTAATATGATTGTCATCAATGGTTCAGGACAGTTCCTCTGCTCATGAATTAGCATGAGATCGGAACTGTCTGTTGGTTGCTAGACTTTGTTAAAACACGGAGACTTAGTTAGTTTAAAGCTTTGGTATTTTAAATTGTTGGCTTTTACTTGTTACTTGATGTTCCGCAAAGATTTAAGGTGCATGATCTCGAGGGTTGTGCTGATGGCACGGATTTCGAAGTGATGAAATTTGGGCTGTCACAGTTAGTATCAGAGCTGTTCTTCTAGAAATTCTGACAATCATTCTTTTGTCAGAGCATAGGGACTTCTGCTGACGAAAGTTAATTTCATATGCAGATCGTGATGTCTTCGGGAAGGAGAGGTCAACCAAGAGGTGGTCATGATAGGAACTTACGTAGTAGAGGTGAGTTCATCTCGCCAACGAACAGAGTACTGTTGGGAGAAAGAGAAATTCCCGAGAGTAGTAGTCAAGGGAACAAAGACCAGGCCGAAAATCACGATCAAGACCGTCAGGGTCAAGATCAGAGAGAACAAGATAGGATCAGGGAGAGAAATGAAGAGAGAGAGGAGTGTCAGAGGATGATGCACACTATGGAAACCATGGCGGCTGCCATGGCAGCATCCTTGTCAGCTCAAAATACTGGTAATCATCATCAGCCACCTACATCTCCGGTAGTGCCAACACCCCCAGCAGCTTCAGCATTTACGGAATTCCGGAGGATGAGACCTCCTAACTTTTCAGGGCAAGCAGAAACTATGGCTATTGAAAATTGGCTAAGTGAGATGGAAAAGCTTTTCAACGTACTCACTTGTACGGAAGATGAGAGCGTCCGTTGGGCAGCGTACATGTTAGATGGGGAGGCTGGACCTTGGTGGAAGTCTGTGTCGCGAACTAGGGCTCAGGAGACCCCAAATGTACCATGGACGTGGAATGAATTCGTGGAAGAATTCAATAAACAGTATTTCCCCGAAGTGGTGAGAAATTAGATGGAAGTATAATTTTTACAACTCCAATAGAGAAATATGACAGTAAGGGAGTACAGAGTGGAGTTCACGAGACTTGCTCGTTTCGCTTCTGACTACATGGTTACAGAAGCAATGAAAACAAAGAGGTTTCAACAGGGTTTGAGGCCAGATATTCGAGGAGGAGTTGCTCCATTTCAGCTAAGAACCTACGGAGAGGTTATGAGTAAGGCGCTAGTGGTGGAAGAAGAGAACAACAACCGCTACCGTCAAAGGGAACAACAGGGAAGAACAAACATGGATCAGAACAGAACTGGGAACTACGAGCCAATAAACAAAAAGCCGAGGTTTGTAGTACAAAATCAGAGACAACCATTTCAAGCAGGATATGGGAGACCGACACAACAGAGCACATATCAAAGGTTTCCATTTCTGGCATCAGGGAGACCGATGAGATATGAGAGTCCTGCCATTTCTACTGGAGCTACGGTAACACAAGGATTCTCACGAGCTGCATCTTCAACACCAAGGGATACTTGTGCCAAGTGTGGAAAGTCCCACAAAACGGCTGATTGCAGACAAGGGATGCGAGGTTGTTTTAAATGTGGCAAGATGGGCCACGTGATTAAGGACTGTCCTGAGGCAAACAAAGAGAAGACAACTTCAGCTTCGATGTCACGACCAATTCAAGCAAGGAAAACGGTCATGCAAGGGAGAGCCTATGCAGTCACTGCTCAGGAAGCAGGGAACGTGCATGACGTCATCCAAGGTGAGACTCTTTTTAATTTTAAGAAATTCCAATTCATTAAAATTTTAGATAGAGAAGGTGCATTCACTAGAAATAGTATAGTTTCTTTTGCTAAACACTAAATTATACGTGAACTAGGGGTGTGAATGGATGTGTAATTTATTGTATGTATGTATGTATACTATAGGTACTTTAACCGTGTATGAGAAAGGATGCTTCGTTGGATATGACGCTAGAGTGTTGATAGACCCAGGGTCTACCCACTCATTCGTCACTCCATGTTTTGCCAAGAGGATGAAGATTGTTCCAGAGGTGTTGGACTTCGTCCTATCTGTGTCTATTTCAACTGGAGAATTAATAGACACGGAGTTAGCTTGCAAATCCGTCATTGTAGCAGTTCGAGACCTAGAGGTGCATGAATTGGAAGCAAAATTGATACTGCTAGACATGCAGGGGTTTGATGTGATCCTTGGCATGGACTGGTTGGTGCAACACAGTGCAACAGTCGATTGCAAGAACAAGGTCGTCATTTTCAGACCCAACACAAGAAGATCATTTCGGTTTCAAGGAGTCAAGTCGTCATCTATGCCACTGATCTCAGCAGTAAGGGCCGAGAAAATGATCAGAAAAGGCTGCGACAGTTACTTGGCATTCTTGAAGACTGATAAGGAAGAGAAGAATGTCATTTCGGAAATCGCAGTGGTGCGAGAGTTTGAAGATGTGTTCCCAGACGAATTGCCAGGGTTACCTCCAGAGAGGGAAGTGGAATTAACTATCGACTTAGCGCCAGGAACGGAACCTGTCTCAAAGGCACCATATCGAATGGCTCCTACTGAGTTGAAGGAATTGAAGGAACAGTTACAAGAACTTATGGATAAAGGGTTTGTAAGACCAAGTGTGTCTCCTTAGGGAGCACCTGTCTTATTTGTAAAGAAGAAAGATGGGTCAATGCGTTTATGCATTGACTATCGACAGTTAAACAAACTAACTGTGAAGAACCGATACCCGTTGCCGAGAATTGATGATTTGTTCAATCAACTGCAAGGAGCAAGGTATTTCTCTAAGATCGACCTCAGGTCGGGATACCATCAGTTGAGAGTTAAGGCCGAAGATATTCAAAAAACTGCATTCAGAACACGGTATGAACACTACGAATTTTTAGTGATGCCGTTTGGGTTGACAAACGCACCAGCGTCGTTTATGGACTTAATGAACCGGGTGTTTAAACCACATCTGGATTCTTGCATCGTAGTGTTTGTCGACGACATTCTGATATATTCCAAGTCAGAAGAGGAGCATGAGAAGCATCTAAGACTCGCTCTACAAACTTTGCGTGAACACCAACTTTATGCCAAACTCAGCAAATGCGAATTTTGGTTGGAAGGGGTTAGCTTTTTGGGACATGTCGTCTCCAAGCATGGTGTCACGGTGGACCCGTCCAAAATCGAAGCAGTAGTGAATTGGGAACAACCTAAGATAGTGACCGATATCCGTAGTTTCCTTGGACTGACAGGTTACTATCGACGTTTTGTTGAGGGGTTTTCAAAAATATCGGGACCTCTCACAAGACTTACAAGGAAGGATGCGAGATGGAAGTTTGGTTTTGGGTATGCGTAGATGGAAGTTGTTTGAAGATCTTTCAATGTATGGTGCAAATATTGAGCCACGCACTACAGGGGCCTTTTTGGCTAACATATCAGTGAGACCAGTAATATTTGAGCATATCCATGAGCTACAAATGAGGGACCCAGCGTTAATGAAGAGTCCTCAAGATGTAACTGAGGGCATCAGATCAGATTTCTCAATCAAGGAGGATGGTTCCTTGTTGTTCAAGGGTCGACTCTATATTCCAGACAATGTTGAGCTAAAGCGAACTATCCTTGACGAGTCGCACAAATCAAGTTACGCGATACACCCAGGCAGCATAAAAATGTACCAAGATATGAAAAGGAATTACTGGTGGAGAGGTTTAAAGCAAGATGTAGCAGAATATATTTCACGATGTTTGACGTGTCAACAAGTGAAGATTGATCATAGACACCCTGCAGGATTGTTACAACCTCTACCAATACCAGAATGGAAATGGGAATCAATATCTATGGATTTCATCATTGGACTACCGCGTACGGCAAAGAGATATAATGCCATCTGGGTAATCGTGGACCGACTGACCAAGTCAGCACATTTCCTACCTTACAACACGATGTATACAGCAGGAAAGCTAGCGAAACTCTATATGAAGGAAATAGTACGCCTACACGGAATCCCAAGTAGCATTGCCTCCGATCGAGATCCGTTATATACATCAAAATTCTGGAAGAAGTTTCAGGAAGGGATGGGGACACGATTAGATTTCAGTTCAGCTTTCCATTCGCAATCAGACGGACAAACAGAACGGGTAAATCAAGTAATAGAAGACATGCTCAGAGCTTGTATGTTGGAAATGCAAGAATCGTGGGATCAATATTTACCGTTAATCAAATTTGCATATAATAACAGTTTCCAGACAAGCATCGGAATGGCACCATATGAAGCATTATACCAAAGGCGGTGTAAATCGCCCATCAATTGCGAGGAAACTGATGAAAAATTTGTTTTAGGGCCCGAGTTGTTGAAAGAAAATGCCACAGTCGTCTGAATCATTAGGGAGAAACTTAAGTCGGCTCAAAGCAAACAGAAAAGCTACGCTGATATCAAGCGGACCAACGTCGATTATAAGGTGGGTGAACACGTGTTTGTCAAGGTGTCACCTATGAAGGGCGTGATGAGATTTGGAAAGAGGGGGAACTTGAGTCCACGATATCTTGGACCATTCAAAGTTTTGGGCCGAGTTGGCGAAGTTGCATATCGCATTGGCTTACCTCCGGTGTTCGATCGAGTACATAATGTTTTCCACGTTTCTATGCTCAGGAAGTATGAGAATGACCCTTCCCACATTTTGGAAGGTCAATCACTAGAGATGTGTGAAGACATGAGCATGATAGAAGAGCCGGCAGAGGTACTGGATAGAAAGGAGCAAGTACTACGCACCAAAATCATTCCCTTAGTACTTGTTCAATGGAAGAATCATCCGACCGAAGAAGCAACATGGGAACGGGAGGCTGATGTCAAAGAACAATACCCCAAGTTGTTTGAGAGGGTCAATTAGAATTGTTTGTAAATAGTGACGTCACATAACACTCTGATTTCAAGTATAAATTTCTACTTTTTCTAGCTTAAACTGTTTGTTACAGCGGACTCCTCATGCGTTTCCGATCGCCGTGTCCTTAAGTGATGTTAGGGGGTGATTTGGATCATAATGTTCCCGAACGTAAGAACGGAGGAAGACAAGATACGAGCTTATGGATGACTGAATCATGTGATGGGCTCGCTCGAGCGAGACTTCACACTCGCTCGAGCGCGAGCTACATAAAATAACAAACGTGACGTGTTCGGGGCTCGCTCGAGCGAAGAATAGTGACCGCTCGAGAGAGGTGTATTAGTCGCTCGAGCGAGGTTTCCAAGCCACTCGAGCCAGGCCAAATTATTATGCCAGTTACCGTTCTGTGATCGCTCGAGCGATAACTAACGACCGCTCGAGCGAGGACAGACTATATATAGTGGACAGATTGCTAAACACCCATTTCTTCTTCACGCGAGGAGGTTGGTGCCGAGCGAGGGTCTAGGGTTTTCACTCTCAAGCATTTTCCGTCTGATTCAAGCCGGATTCAAAAAATCCGAACCGTCCAAACCATTTTCCTAGGTAAAATCTACCTTCTCCACACTCCTTTATGTTTTTTTTTTTTAAATCTCTATAACTCTAATGGCTTCTTCAAGCCCTAATCCCCAACCGAGGAAGCGAATGGCGACCCGATCGCCATCATCGCGAAACAAGGCACCACAACAACAACCACCACCACCACCGACACCCATCCCGATCCAACTAGATGATTGGTGGGGCACGAAAGAAATGGAACCCGAGTGGGAAATTCATCCCTCGTGCTTTATTGATCCGACATCCACAAAATGGACATCGGATTTCCTGGCAAACCACCAACTCCGACCCTTACACCATTTGGACCTCGGTACTATCCGAGATTAGTCCGATTATTTTATCAGACCCTCAAAACCAATATAAATGAAGACACCATCCTCGTCACAATTGACGGGAAGGATCTGTCTTTTGGAGGCGACGATGTATCCGCCGTCATGAACTGCCCTCTCACCTACTCCCCGAGCCCAAACACTCAACCTCCACTTGTTGGGAACGTCGGGTTTCCGACGATCATTGATGATATTACTGGCGGCGCGTCAGCATCGGGTCAATCCATCACCCGATCCCAGTTACCACCACACATGTGGTTTTTAGACATCATTTTCAAGAAAAATTTACACCCTACCGGTCATGACCAAGAGCGTCGTGACACCTTTTTACGAGCCTTGCACTCCGCCTTCCATAATAGGTGGTTTAGCACCCCAATGGTTGTCATTAAAGGCATGGTGCATGCCTATAAAAGAAATGTTAGGGGCGTTATTCCTCCGCCGATCAACCGCCTCCCATACGCACGTCTTATATCCCGACTCCTCGATGCGCGTAATGGGAAGGATGGATTCAGGATCAACACCAACGAGTTATCGCTTACCGATAACGTTGTACCCTACATAGCCCAAGACCTCAGCCAAAACCTAAAGGGGCTTCAAAACAGTGTAAACAAGAAAAGAGATCGTCAGGCTGTAAGACAGGCACCACAGCCACCATCGACGGGATTAGCTACTCCCTCCACTGTGCCTCCACCAAATCTGCATACCACCGACACCAGTATGTTAGGGGAGATTCTCCAACAGGTACAGGAGACCCGACAACATCAGCGGTTCCAGGAGGCGCTTCTCATTGACCTCATGGGTCAGGCATATCCGCAAACGTACCGACAGCGGGTTACAACGATGAGAGATGCCATTTTTGGGACATCTAGTTCAGGCCAGGCTACTAGGACCACTACTGAGGCTGCCACCCACGTCGGAGAGACCGTTGGTGATGGCGAGGGAAACGATGCGGAGAGTGATGAGGACTGGGACACAGGCGATGACGACGATGAGTACGAGGAGGGTGACGACTAGGTCGCTTTAGATATATTTTTCTTTTGAAATATTGAGAAGTTAAAAAAAAAAAAAAATTTTGTTGGTATGGTGAATGGTTGATACTGCTGTGACATGATTGTCACAAATTATAATTTCGTGGGCACTAAATATTTGTTATATATATGTTTTTGATTAGATGAGTCCCTGATAAAATAACTGTAGAACATGACAAAGTTTTCATGCGTGATGTGGTAAGAACATCATTTCAAATTCTGATGATAATCGTTTATCAGGTTCTAAAACTCTTTCGGCTATTCTGGTAATTGTATTATTGTTTGGTCCAAACACTTGTAATCTTGAAATAGGTCATTTCGGGTCACTGGACCATACGGCTAACTAATAATTGAGTAATGAGTTAATCAAGGACACAGCCGTAAAATATGTAGTAACATTACTTTAGGTCATGATCGATTTTCGAGGACGAAAATCTTATAAGGCGGGGTGAATGTAACAACCCCAGATTTTCAGAATCCGTACAAGCCATATGCCACACACGTGAATGTGTGGTTCACAAGGAAACCTGGGTCAACATATACACACGGTGTGTATATGTGAGTAACATATTATATTATATTTTTCCCTTCCTTTCACTATATAAGTGAAAGTGGAGAGAAGTCTCTCCCCTACGTAACATAATTTTTACCTAAATAGAGAGGAGGAAAATAGAGAGAGAGAAAGGAGAGTCTTGTGGAGAAGAAAGGCTAAGGCCTTGTTGGAGTGTAAACCAGTGGAAGACCTGAAGAGAAGGTCGGACCAGAAACGAAGAGATCTCTTCGAAGTAACAGAGATTCGAACGTTAGATCGAACCGATTACGAGATCCGCCGATTTAGGTAAGATATAATGCTTGATAAGTGCCTAGGTATGTTTTAATGATAACCTACAACGTATTGGGCAATGGCCGATTAATTATATTTAAGATTTAAGGAAATAACATAGATTTCTTGAAGAATCACAGAGTGAAGGTTTCCGCTCCTCGCTCGAGCGATCTAAACGTCTCGCTCGAGCGAGGACAAAATATATATATACCTGAGAATAAGTACGTTCTGGGCTCGCTCGAGCGAGACCCATATTGAAGGAATAAGCTCGCTCGAGCGAGGTATCACGTTAGGCTTCAGGCACCTCGCTTTAACCGCTCGAGCGAGGATAAGAGGTCGCTCGAGCGAGGCTAGACAACCGCTCGGGCGAGGTTAAGAGGTCGCCAAGCGAGGCTAAAAACTAAATTAAATTTCTTTTATGTATACAAATATACCTCATGTGAACTATGCGCTCCAGGAGTGCTAGTGACCACTAGTGACCATTCTAAGGCATGCCCTTTCGCATGAAATGTAGGTTGACGTGAGATCAGTACGTGTCATCACTACGAGAAAGGACCACTGGGTTTTGCCTTGAGGTAGGGAACCTTATCGAAACATGTACATTGTTCAATTTCTCATATGTATAGTACAGATCTAATTGCTAAACTAAGTATCTCATCATGTCACATAAATAGAGCGTGCGTGTGTAGACTTCAGAAAATGAAGCCAGAGGTCCCAAGGGGACGTAAGAACTACAAGATGAATACCTATATGATACGATATATCAGTAGCATCCCAGGGGTGTAGATGAGAACCAGTGGGGAAAGGAAAGTAAGGTGATAAGGCCTAATATATTAAAAATTAGCACAATCACGGTGAATAACTATATGTAAAGCACACTTGATATTTTTGTTATTTAAGGTTTGTTTAGAATACCCCACCGACGTGGCGGGATACCCACGACTGACTCGGCAGGATATCCGTGACCGGTACGGCGGTTAATCCGTATACAGTAGCACATCCCAGGGATGTAGATTTAAGAGTAGACCCCGCCACCTATGAGAAAGGGGCTTGGGCAGTATTCCCAGGGAATACAAATTTAATAACTGTCTAGTTAGACGACGATGGTGGGTATTCCATCGGGGCTCGATGCTATATTGCTCGAGGACTATTTAAGTTAAAGAGTTAAGTTGTTAGGCCGAATTCACAACTAAACGAGTAAGATGAGAAAGAACAAAACCATGCAAGGTAAGTAGTTGTATTCATCTTTTTCTTCAGTTATTTCGATTGTCCTTCCAGATAGTAACATCAGATAAACTGTATTTTTCTTTTACTGCACAACATATATGTCAGAATTAATCTATATGTTCTTTACGTTTCTCTATTGAGCTAGGATGTAGCTCACCCCCTTAGACTATACGTCGCAGGTCCAACACTCGCGGCAACACCGGCTTCGAGAGACGTTGATCCATAAGGTTCGGATTACGTGGCCGGAGAAGAGTTAGAACCTCCTCCTGAGGAATTCTTTTAGAAGTTCTTTACGTTTTGAGTAGTGAGTAGAGAGCACTCGTGGCTTGGCATGTCAAGTCCTTTCTTTTAAATGTAATTAAATACTATACTTTCCTTTTGACGAACCATCGAGGTTAATATGATTGTCATCAATGGTTCGGGACAGTTCCTCTGCTCATGAATTGGCATGAGACCGGAACTGTCTGTTGGTTGCTAGACTTTGTTGAAACACGGAGACTTAGTTAGTTTAAAGCTTTGGTATTTTAAATTGTTGGCTTTTACTTGTTACTTGATGTTCCACATAGATTTAAGGTGCATGACCTCGAGGGTCGTGCTGATGGCACGGATTTCGGAGTGACGAAATTTGGGCTGTCACATCTTGCCTAGTGAACCTATAAGCTTCTTGCAAGACCAAGAGTTTAAAGGAGAAACTACCCCTGCCCATGAGCCTGAGGATGAGACCATGACCCTTAGGGGTGGACATGAGGTAGATAACAATGAAGAACTTGTTGGCCCACATAAGATTGAAATAGTGGAAGATAGTTAACCAACTTATGATACCCCTCTAATACCGAAAGAACGATTGCATGAGGAGGACACAATTCCCTGTTTTACATCAATTTAGCAGTCGAGCATTACATATGAGACACCTTATGTGCCCAGTGATCCACCTCTACAATGCTTAAAAAAACCCTCAAGTCGATTGATTATAAATAATGATGTATTTGGTACTCCTAAATTGCCAACACACACTGAATCCGAATATGTCATGATTTATGGGGTGGATGAGTTGGTTGAAAGACCACCCAAAAAAATACTCAAGACCTTACTTGATAAAAAGGGTAGCCAAATCATGCTATATGAACAACATTTTTTTGTTCCTCTAGTGGTTTGAGGGGGTCTGGTTGAAGACAGTAAACTTAGTGCTTCTTGGGAGGCAACCCAAACCCCTTGTACATTATTAATTTAGGGTTTTTATATTATTTTAATTTTTTTACATTTAATGAGTTTGGTTCTTGCTTAGGTGTTAGGTGTGGCAATGAAAAATAAATAAAAATAAAACTTTGGCTGTATTTCAAGGGAGGATAGAAAACCCATGGCTTTCTGTCAATTTCAACTGGTCCTGTTCAATTCAGCAGCCTCAGAACAATAAGAGACAAATAGCATAGTGCTCTTTGCCTCAACTTGACTGGTCAAGAATGGTTCTCGACCGGTCAAGATTATGCATAATAGAGATGATTACATCTGTGTTCAATTTCGAGTCAAGGTGCCATTTTAAAAAAAAAACAAAAGAAGAGAAGAGTTGAGATGTTTTCATCTCGACCGGTTGAAATTGGTTTTCAACCGTTCGAGATGGGCCTTGGTTTAGAATCGAAGTAGGGCAGAGAATGCCCTTTCTCTCTGCCTAGTTTCGACCGGTTGAGATTCTATCTCGACCGATGATCGTTTTAAATTAAAACCTTGCAAGTGCACAAGTTGGAAATACTTGGGTGAGTACAAGGGTGTCGAACCACAAGGACTTGTCGTTTATCTAATCTAACCTCTATCTTACTTGAATGTAATTTGTGAGATTAACTTTCCTAAATTTGTATAAAATAAGAAGAAAACTAAATACAGTTTTAGAACAAAAGTATGAGAAGGCAAACTGGGTTCTCTTTTGGATCTCAGACTTGTGAATAATGATTTCCTATTTCTTTCCTATTTTGAATTCCTGGTACCCCTACTCTAGGCTAAAACCTCTAGCTCTTCGTATAAGAATTAGATAAATCTAAGCATCAAGGCATCATTGCAGTAACCAATTAAAACCACCCTACAAGGCTTAGTCCGTCGATAAATATCCTATCTAATCCAACCCAATCCCTACAACGTCACTAGGATTAAACTAAACATAATTAAACCTTTGTAGTCGCTCGCTTTCGATGACTCTCAGAACCTCAAACATGCAATCGTGCTATAAACGAAATTCAAAATAGAAAAAGAATTAAAATTTCATTAAATACTTATCTTAAATTGTATAAGAGATCCCACCCTGGAAGCATTTAACCTCGCATTGATAGAAGGGCCCTCATCATCGCTGAATTAATTTTCTCTCGATGTTTGCAATTAATCTCACTCTTTTCTAGAACTGATCCTAACCTAAGCCTAAGGACTCTCCATTTTCAAGAGAGATCCCTAAACCTAAACCTAGGGTCCTTATTTATAGATGTATAAGGCGCTAGAACAATGTTACACGACAAGTACTATAAGAAATTCCAAGAAATCAACATAGAGAAGAAGAATCTAGAGAAGATCTCAGAAGGCAAAAGAAATTCGCAACTTGAGAACCTATCTTTTTGGGTGAAAACTCCATCTTGACTGGTTGAGAATGAATCTCAACTGGTCGACCTTTAGATTGTCTCAGGTCGCACCCAGTTGCTGTAAAACTTTGATTTCTGATCGGTCAAGCTGATCTCGACCGGTCCACAGCTTCAGTCTTCTTCTTTTTAGCTTCAGGCTTCAGACTCGACTAGTCAACTTCAGGTTTCGACCAGTTGAGATTATATATATATAATCTTCTTCTGTTTTGCTCCATCTCGACCGGTCCATTTTAGGACTTTTGAAGCTACTGAACTCTCGACCGGTCCAGACTATCTTTTCTCTTCTTCTCTATTTCTTTCTTTGGCAAATTTCTGCTGAATGATCCCGACCGATCGATAGTGCAATCTGACCGGTCCATTTGACCTTTTTGTGCCCTTCTTCATTGGTTCTCCTTGGACAGCTGCCAATGCATTGGGTTTTCTTCTAACTTTGCTCTTTTAACTCATTTTGCATTAACCTGACTTTTGAACTTGTTGAAACACAACCTGAACTAAAAACCCACATTAGTAGTTAAGCGAGGGCTAACAAGGTCGAGATTTGGGTATAATTTATACCAATTTTGCGCATCTCATAGGATATAAGAAACGCATTGCATCAATGAATTAAAAGAAATCTCATAATGAAGGATGCTTGTATCCTAAACACGTCATACAAAGCACAATAGAGATTGCACTATCACTCTCCACAAGGCATTTATCAGAGAAGATTGGATCTCGAAGGTCTTTTTCAGGGTTGTAATGAGCCTTAAGTAGAGTTTAAGAAAGAAAGGAAAGTTGGGCTCAAATTCTCTGAGAAACTGGAAAAAGAAGCACATTTGATTCTCTTTTTCAAAAATTTTAGAATTCTCTCTTTTTTTTTTCCTCTCAACATTTTCTTCTCTCTACTCCTTTTCTGTTTGAAGTCACCTCATATTTTTCTACATTTTTCACAATGTTATTTATTTTTATTTTTTCATTTCATATGCTTTCCCTGTTCACAACTGATTTTCTGCCATATGTTCCCAATCAATAACACAACCATGCCTCTTCACTTACTCTCTTTCCATTTACATTTATCCCTCGTTCCTAATTTCTTAGAGATTGAAGGGTGAAGCTTGAATTTTCAGAATTGGTGTCGGAGTATGGTTAATATAGCCTATCACGAAACACATAAGGCAAAAATTTTCAACAAGGCTTAAAGGGAGCACAAAAAGGTAAAATGTATGTGTGCAACCGTGGGATTTGTGACCATCCTATAACGGTGATGCACTCGCTTGCAAAAAAAATAGAGTCGCCAGCCAGAGCTTTCGGTGTCCCGAGAAACCTAGTTCATTTTTATGAGCATCGAAGTGCTAAAAATATGACTTTGAATCCAGTCTACACCAAAGGCTCTCGGGTAGGGGCTTCGGTTATCGATTGGGAAAGTGTTAGGCGCCCGATCAACCCGCTTAATGTGGTCTCTACTTATGGCCAAAAATAAAATGAAGGAAAAGAAATAAAAATAGCTTCCTCTTGCTCAAAAGGGGTTAGAATCCTATTTGTGCCCCTCGGTTCCTACCGAAAAGTCGGCGGCATAATGGCACAAATGGGAGGATGGAGGGAGATAGAAAGAGATAGAAGAAGAAAGGGGAGAGCCGGAGCCCTCGGGCCCTTGTAGCACCATAGGAGAGCCTTGCGTGGCTTGCTTTGATGAGCTTTTGAAGGCCTTGTATTGTGGAAAATAGGGTTCTAACTCCTAAGGCTTGGAGCTAAGAGGTAGGGAAGGGAGGCTAGGGGATCACACACACCTAGGCTAAGGGTTTTGGATGCAAGAACAAGCTTGAAATGAGGTTAGGAGATTCTGGCATTTGGGTGAAAATAGTGCACAAAAGGGAGGAAGAACTTCTCACTTTGAGCTCTTTCTCTCTTAAACAAAATTCTCAACTCTTAAACCAAGGGGTGGGGGTCTCTATTTATAGGAAATGGGTGGATTAGGAAATCACTTAGGAGCTAAATGGGTTTAGCAATTAGGTAATCTCACATCTATGGATTCCTAGGGTTTTTGGAGTCTTGAGATGTGTGAGAAGGTCCTCCAATGGTGGATGATGGGGTGAGGCCTTAAGCCACTTGAAGGGTTGCAAATAGGTAGGGAATGGGTGTAACAGAACTAGCAAAACATACCCTAAAGGTCAAGGTGGTCAACAAGTCAAACTTCAATCATGATTTTTGAGGCAAAATCCAGAAGTTACTGTTCATATGCCTAGCGTAACTAATAGTTGCGCAAGGCAAATGTACAGTAAAACAATTTTAAACAGTGCCTGAAAGTTGGTTCGCGAGGGTGGGGCCCACCTTTAACCTTGGCGCAACTAATAGTTGTGCCAGGCATAAAATCTGGGAGAATTAACCTGGCACAACTAATAGTTGTGC
Organism: Chloranthus sessilifolius; assembly: GCA_021018995.1. Classification (NCBI taxonomy): domain Eukaryota; kingdom Viridiplantae; phylum Streptophyta; class Magnoliopsida; order Chloranthales; family Chloranthaceae; genus Chloranthus; species Chloranthus sessilifolius. The sequence continues at coordinate 71,490,381 of CM037592.1, read as the reverse complement.
TAGGCAAAATTCTAACTTGCGCAACTATTAGTTGCGCCAAATCCCTAGGGGGGCCCACATGAATTTACACTTATGCCCTCCGGGCTTGGTTTGCCATATCTTTTGATGTATACCTCCGATTGGGTAGATTCTTAGACAGTTGTAAAGCTGACGACCTCTACTCTTCAATGGTATGAGATTTGATCATAGTAGAGGGATATAGCTAGTTCTGGTGCACCCCTCAACCATTTGCTTGATAAGTTTAGGTTTAGGTTCAGAACGGGTTCTAAGGGTCGAGAATGATTTCTAAAGGTTCGGGTCAGGTTCCTAAGGGATCTAGGGTGATTCCTAAGGGTTTGGAAAGGTTCCTAAGGGTTCTAGGGGGATTCCTAAAGGTTTCATACATGTTATCAAAAGCTCAGAATTGCACCTCTCTCGAAAGGTGTTTCGATCGGGCCTTGGGCCAAAGTTGGGTGTCTACAGATGCCCCTCTTTGGTATCCAATCACTAATGATCGAATGCCAAAGAAAAAGAGACATTTGAAGAGGCCCAAGGCATTATTGATGGGTCCACTGCATTCAGAACAAACTTCAAACATCAAACGAGTAACACGGTGAGAAAATAAAAGCCCTGCGATGCAAGGTTAAACATTTGTTTCTCGTGGTAATCGATTCCCAAGCGCTTAGCGACATTACTAGGCATAACCGAGGTGGAATGAGTTGCAGACTCCCTATAGTCAGAAAAAATATTCGCTTCTCGAGATGATTTTGAAGGTATCCAATGTTTAAAATTCATTTTGAATGCAACAGCTTCGTGAGTAAAAAAGGGGGGATCGACTCACATTCAAAGATAGGCGCGTAGTAAGCATACGCAAGGCTCCACAGTTTGCGTTCAATCCTACGAGGCGTTTGATGGCCCCATTTGACTGTTTGCAGGTGCCCTGATGAAAGCAGGGTTTGAGGTCTTTGGGCGAACCCATCAACCCCGAAGTTTATTTAGCATGACTACCTGAGCTAAGTGAATAGATGTCACAACGCTTTTTGGGAGCGCGTGGCATTTTTGAAAACATGCCTTAGATTAACATGGCCTAGAGCATCCAACTTTGATTACCTTGAATAGATCCAACCAAATATTGGGGTATCTCCATGAAGGGACATCCAATCCTAGTCTCAGCTAACAATGATCATAAACATCAATTAACTATGCATAATCATGCACCCATCAGGGGCAATAAGCAGCAACAAAGGCGATGGAAGCCCCGACCCGGACCCGCCCGGGTATAATTTACAAGGATAAACGACCATCATATGGATACCTAGACACATGGCATACACTTTATAGGGATACCGCTGCCCATACAGGTATTAAGCCTGTAAAAAATAAAAGGGAAATGAACCCTTCTGAATGCATGGTTGCACATAGTTTGATTGACACGTAATCTCATTCTCAACAGGTTGGTCTCAACCAATGATTAACCTTTTCCAATGGAGAATCTGAAGCTTAAGATACTTAAGTTCACATGAATCCAAAACAGAACGCTCGTCGCAAAGATTTAGCTGTGGGGTCGACTCAATCGAAACATTGACTGTTTGACCGGTACCGACATTGTTGCTCCTTCCTCAAAGTAGGATCCAAAAATTTGAGGCGAACCTCCGACTCAGGACTTTAGTATGGCACAACTGCATTGCAGGTGAAATATTGACATTTTATCGCCTTATGCTTGTGCGTCTTTGTGGGGAATACAAATCTATTTTTGATTTTTCTATCATTTTATGCGATTTGTTGAATTTTTCAAGTATTATTTTATGTGATTTTTTTAGAGTTTTGAAGTGATTATTTTATGTGATTTTTTGGAATTTTGAAGCTATTATTTTATGTGGATTTTTCTTGTGAATACTTCCGGCATCTCTGTGGGGATTTTTTTTTTAGATTTTTCTTTATATTTTCCTATGTAGGGTCGGGGTGCTCATTGATCTCGATCTGCTTTTATTTTAGCACGGCTCTCTTGGTAAGTCGAAGAATGATTGAAATGTCGCCTTAGGAGTGCGTGCATCTGCCGAGAGCGACAGAACAAACAAAAAGAGTGGGGGGCCGCTCTTCCCATCTGGCCCGTACCAGGCTCAAGACCCGACCTAAGTGCCTGGCATAACTATTAGTTGCACCAGGCCACTAGGGGCCTCAAAAATAGCCTGGCACAACTAATAGTTGCGCCAAGCAAAAGGTGGGAAACATTTTGCCTAGCGCAACTATTAGTTGTGCCGGCTTGGCTGGGGGGAATTTAAACACCCCGAGTTCGGGCTGGGAGTTTTATTTCTAATTTTTCTCCCCCTCCTTCCCCTTTGAAACCAAAAATAGCGCCCCTCCTAGGGTTCCTTTACATTGCCTCTATGCATGCCCCATTGTCGTTGCTTTGCTTGTGTGGATCGATCGTCGGCTTACGCTAGATGAAAGACCCCTTTTCTCTCTAAAGGTAACCATTAAAACCCATTTTCTTTGATTTTTCTTACTTTTTCTTATAGATTTGATCATGATCTTGTATTCTTTGATGAGTAATTGTTTATTTATATGGTGTGTATGTTTATTGATGAAGTGTGGATGATTCTTCATGAACAATGCCCTATTTTTTAGAATTTTTGCTTTGATTTTACGCCATGATCTCTTTGCATCAGACTTGTTTCTCTGCAGGATGTGTTTGCCCAAAATGTTCTCAGAAAGCGACTCCTTGGGCGTATGCTTTAATGTAGGATCAGTCATGCATATGAATAAATAAAATAATTGTCAAACTGTTAGTGAAAGGAGGCGTGTGAAAAAAATAAAAGGGGTCTAAGTCCCCACAGCTGGGTCCTGGGATGGCTGAAGAGGAGGGACTATAGTGTGGCGCAACTAATAGTTGCGCCAGGTTGAACTAGCGCAACTATTAGTTGCACCAGGCATAAATGGGGACCAAAATGTGCTGGCGCAACTAATAGTTGCGCCTTGTTTAGTCCAAAAATCACTTCTTTTTTATTTGTCTTGGCCCATTTGACCAGTTCTTTTTGCTCTTGCTTTTCCAAGGCGGGTTCATAACCAAACATCAATTTTTGTCTTCTCAGAAGATCTCTGTACGTTCATGGACCCGCTTTCTAACCCTCCCTTACGTGGAGGGCCTAGAGCCAATTTGCCCCCTTCCTTGGGCCTGGGGCCCAAATTTCTAACAGCTTGGTTTGGGAGCTTGAATGAGAGTGAGCTCGCCGACTTGGAGTGACTTGGGCTATCTCGTCTTCCTTCCTTTCTAGAGGTTCCTCCATGGTGGGAACTCCTTTTTGCTGCCGCTTCATTTTGGGATGTGAATTCCCATGTATTCCATTTTGGGAAGCTGGAGCTAACCCCAACCCTCGAGGAGCTATCCAATCTGTCTGGCCTAAAGCTTTACAGGGGTCTTGTAAGAGTCACACCTCGGCCAGGCTATTCCAAATCCATCCATCTTACTCTTGGTTTGAAGAAACTTGAGTATGAGAAAAGTCTCATCAGGAGGCCCACAAGGTGTTCGCAAAAATTCCTCAAAGAACTTTTCGGTGACGAAAGTCTCCGAAAATTGCCGGTTAGGAACATTTTCAATGTTAAAGCTCTAGCACTCGATCTCATCTCTGAAATCCTCTTTTTTATCAGGGGGAGAGCTTCTCCTTGGCAATTTACGACATTTTGACTAAGTTGGAGGTGGGCCTATCCATGATGCATTTGGTGCTCGCCGAGCTGTATCGAGGTCTTGATTCATTTGCTTTGGGCAAGGTGGTGGGCCTTCTAGGGTGCCCCTTGTTGCTTCAGGTCTAGTTGGGTGAGCAACTCGCTGTCTTGGGGCCTGTGCCCCGCTTTTATATTACTCGAGGTGAGGCGGCTCGGTGCTTTCTAGGTAGGTGCCATTTGCTTCCACAGGGCGATGTGTTAGCTCTGAAACTTTGGTTGACCGATGTCGAGCTGACATGGAGGCTTCCTTGGTTGGACCGGACCTTCCCAATAGTTCACTCTAGAGACCATGAGAGCATCACCCTCCTAGGATAGACTGGCAGTACTTTTCTACATCCCATTTTGGGTATTGCGCTAATTTGATTGCCCTCAACAGGTGCCTTGCGAGTCCTCTGGAGACATAGATCTTTTCTAGGGGGTCCTCTGGAGACATAGATCGGATTGCTGCTCTTTGGGAGACACATCAGTCGACGCGGATGTGTAATTTTGAGAAGGGAAATTTAGTTAGAACTTCTCCTCAGTACGAGGCTTGGCTATTGACTGAGCGGCCTGTTGCTGATGGTCCAGATTCGACAGAGATCGTTGATACTAGAGGCCCCTGGCCAGAGAAAGAGATGACAGTCTGAGCCAGTTGTGGGCAAGAAGAGGGTCTTGCAAGAACTTTTGGTACACGAAAAGGTTAGAGTAGAAACAGCAGAGAGCAAGGTCCTCCGTTTGAAGGGTTCACTGAGTGTCGCTTTTGGAGCCACCAACTCTTCTCGGAAGAGGTATAAGAGCCTGCATGGTCGCTGGCTGACTGAGCGGAATGTCTGGGAAGATGACCTTCATGCTGAGATTAGCGCATTGAAGCGTGAGCTGGGCCACTAACTCCTTCCTGCACACAGAACTTTTTGCACAGATAAGATACACAGAAAAGGGGCATAAAAAACCCCTTTACAAATACACGCATTTTTTGTATACATAGTTTCTTCATGTTTTTGCTGTTTTTCGTTTATTTGTAAAAAGGAAAGCACGCTAGTCATCACACTGGCTATATTTTGGGATGTTGTGTAAGAGGTGCATTTTGTAAATGAAAGGTAGTTTGTTATATACATCTACATAGACTTTTTGGTCTTTTTTTTTGTACATATATATATATATATATATATATATATATATATATATATATATTTTGTACGGTGCCTTAATCATCTTGTAAAACCCTGGATCCTCTTTTGAGCATGGTCGAACCCCTCTTTGACTGGTTGATTCTGAAAGAGTTTCAACAGTCTTACCAAGGCCGGAACATCCATCCCCTTGGATCGAGTCAAACCTTTCTCCTTACCTTGAGTCATACATTTGACAAAGCAATTCTGAAGACACACTTGATTGGGACCCGATTTGAACTAGCAAGAGTGGCCCAGAAAAGGGGATCAGGGAGAGTAACCAAGAGGGATCCTCAAACATCAATCTTCTTAATCAGTCCAAACCTTCTTTTTATTTTTTTCTTCTTTTCTTTTCTTTTTTTATTATTTATCTCCTTTTTTTACCCGTGGCGCCCTTTCGGGTTTTCACCACATCCATGGGCTTAGCTCTCTTACCCCAAGCGCCCTTTCGGGTTTTCACCTGGTCCATATAAACTCGCTGTTTTTACCCGTAGCGCCCTTTCGGGTTTTCACCACGTCCATCTTGCTTTGAGCTTATATTTTTATTTTATTTTTTCTTCTTTTTTCTTTCATTTTTTCAAAAGTCACGACATAGACGTCGATTCCGTCATAGCCGGCTAGATGGGGTTCTGGTGTCGCCTCACAACTCGGCTCGTGTTGACTTAACAGATATTATGACTGCTTGTGAACCTAAAAAGAGGGCTTCCTTCAGGGGGTAGCTTGGCCATGGGTTAGGTTAGGATTTTGAAGGTATGCTGGGCTAAAAGGTTTTTCTTGATACGACTTTAGTTTTCTCAACATACTTCCTTCCTTGGCGGTTTTACTATACATACCCTGTGATTCTTCTATTTTTTGTTTGTTTTTTTTTTCATTTTAGGCAATCTCTTTTTGGTGTTTTTCTTTTTTGATTTTTTTAGATTTTGATAGTAACTTTACTTCCTTTTTTTGTATATGTACACATTTTTTTTGGGGAGGGGGGTTATTGAAAGAAAAGCCCAGGCTCAAAATGGGGTAGCAAAGGATATCATCTTTTTTAGGGATGCTTTTTGGCTACTGTGTTTGGGATGATGGCCTCTTTTGGGTGGTTCTTAAGCAGTCACGTATCTGTTTCACCAATACTTACCTTATCGTGATAGACTAAGAGTAGAACTATCGGACATATCCAACATTGATGGGCTTAGGAAGATGATCTCTGTCCATGATGGCGAGGTAGATGGTGTATCCTGGTAGTACTTCTCGAACGACATAAGGTCCTTCCCAGTTTGGCTTGAACTTGCCTCTCGGATCGGTATGGAGGGATGGGAAGATCTTCTTCAGTACAGTGTCTCCTACCTTCAGATCTCGTCCATGGACACGTTTATTATAAGCGCGGGCGATTCGCCCCTAGTAAACTTGAGTATGACACAAGGCTAGGAGCCTTTTCTCATCCAGTAAGCTCAGCTAATCAAAGTGTGATCTCTCTCTCTCTCTCTGCTTCGGGTAAGCCAAATTCCATGAGGATTCAGAGCGAGGGTACTTCAACCTCTACTGGTAGGACGGTCTCAGTTCAATACACAAGGGAGAATGGTGTTGCCCCTGTAGCAGTACGGATCCATGCTCTGTAGGCCCACAAAGCAAACGGTAGCATTTCGCTCCAATCCTGGTAAGTGACGACCATCTTCTCAAGGATGTGGATGACCGTCTTGTTCGCAGCTTCCACGGCTCCATTAGTTTGAGTCCGAGAAGGTGACTAGCGATGGTGCTTGATTTTGTATTGCTCGCAGAAGTCTCGGACGCGCTTATTCGTAAAGTTTGTGCCATTGTCCATGATGATATCTTTGGGTACTCCAAATCGGCACAGAATATTACTCTTGAGGAACTTCTCCACGTGACTGGCCGTGATGTTGGCATATGACGCCGATTCTACCCACTTGATAAAGTATTCAATGGCGACAAGGATGAATTGATGTCCGTTCGATGCTTTTAGATTAATCATTCCGACAACATCAAGGCCCCAGGTAGCAAATGGCCATGGAGTGGACATGCAGTGTAGATCGATGGTAGGAGCGTGTATCAGATTGGAGTGTTCCTGACACTTGTAGCATTTCTGAACATGTTGGCAGCAATTTGATTCCATAGTGGTCCAAAAGTATCCCTGCCGCAGAATTTTCTTAGCAAGCATGTGACCGCTAACGTGGGCTCCGCATACTCCTTCGTGGATCTCCTTCATAATATTGATCGCTTCACTTTCAGTAAGGCACCTGAGTAAAACGTTATTGTAGGATCGCTTGTAAAGGCATTCCCCACAAATGACATAGCTTGCTGCTAGACGTTGAATGGTTCGTCGGTCCGTCTTGGATGTACCCTCAGGGAAAGTTAGGGTATCGAGGAAATTCTTGATATCTGAGAACCAAGGTGGCTCATCATCAGGCTTTGTAGGTTCCTCTATCTGTAGGCAGAAGGCCGGCTCACCTCTCTGCTCGATCATGATCAACTTCACCTCAGCACCATACGGGATTTCTATCATTGACGCCAAAGTTGCTAGTGCATCGGCAAAATGGTTCCTTATCTGGGGGACATATGAGAATGTCACGTCTTGGAAGTAAGCTATCAGATCCTTGAGGTGTTCATGATAGGGGATTAGTTTCTTGTCTTTCATCTTCTAGTCACCATTCGTCTGGCATATGATTAACTGCGAATCGCCAAACACTCGAAGGTGAGTTATATTCAGATCGAGAGTCGCCTGCAGACTAGTGGCACAAGCTTCATATTTAGCCATGTTGTTTGTGTAAGGGAAGTTAAGCTTGATAGAGATAGGTACATGGGACCCTTTCGACGAAATCAGAATGGCGCCAACTCCTTGACCCTCAGCATTTTTTGCCCCGTCAAAGTGCATTACCCATGATTTTTCTGCTTCTTCTGTATCATCTTCTGTTATGAATAGGATGTCTTCATCGGGGAACTCAGTTCTTAGAGGTTCATAATCTGGCAAAGGGTTGTCGGCGAGATGATTGGCGAGTGCCTGCCCCTTAATCTACTTCTGAGTGACATACGTGATGTCAAACTCAGATAATAAAATCTGCCATCATGTGGTTCACCCAGTGACAGCCGACTTCTCGAACAGGTATTTCAACGGGTCCATTCAGGATAAAAGTAGAATGGCTTGAAACAACAGGTAATGGCGGAGCCTCTGAGTAGCACATACAAGAGCCAGGCATGCTTTCTCCAGATGAGAATAGCATGTTTCATAATCAGTAAACTTCTTACTCAGATAGTTAATGGCTTGCTCTCTTCTTCCCGTCTCGTCATGCTGACCTAAGACACATCCCATCGAAACTTTCGTCATGGAGAGATACATCAAGAGTGGTCTCCCTAGCTCGGGTGGTACCAACATAGGTGGGTTAAGGAGGTAGCTTTTGATTTTATCGAACACTGCCTGACAGTCGTTGTTCCATTCAATGGGCGAGTTCTTCCTTTGTAGCTTGAAGATCGGCGTGCAGATTGGGGTTAGCTGTGCAATGAACTGACTGATATATTGTATTCTGCCTAAGAACTCTCTAACTTCCTTCTCAGTAGATGGTGGCAGCATTTCCATGATAGCTTTGACTTTAACTGGGTCGACCTCGATCCCTCTCCCGTTGACGATGAACCCCAATAGCTTTCAAGACAGCACCAAATGCGCACTTCTGTGGATTCAGGCGTAACCTATACTTTCTCAGCCTCTCAAATAGTTTTTGGAGGTATACCAAGTGATCGCCGTGCTCTAGTGACTTGGCTATCATATCATTGACATATACCCCAATTTCTTGGTGCATCATGTCATGAAATTGTGCGATCATAGCTCTCTGGTATATTGCACCGGCATTCTTTAGGCCAAATGGCATAACTCGATAGCAAAAGGTTCCCCATGGAGTAATGAATGCAGTCTTCTCCCGATCGGACTCAGCCATATTTATCGTATTATATCCTAACAATCCATCCATAAATAAACGCATCCCATGCTTGGCAGTGTTATCGACCAAGATGTCGATGTGTGGTAGTGGGAAATCATCCTTCGGGCTCGCCTTGTTTAAATTGCGGAAATCATCCTTCGGGCTCACATGTGGACCTTTCCATCTTTTTTTGGCACATGCACAATATTGGCTAGCCACTGCGGGTATTTGGATACCATGAAAAACCCCGCATCATACTGCTTGATGACCTCGTCCTTGACTTCCAACATCCACTCGGGTCGGAGACGTCTCAGCTTCATTTTAATCGGCTTCATATTAGGGTAGAGAGGCAACTCTTACTCAACCAAATCAGTGTCCAGACTAGGCATGTCCTCGTAGGACCAGGTAAAAATGTCTTGGTATGACTAAAGGAAGTCGATGATGCTTTTCCTTTCTTTAGGAGACAGCGACATTCCGATTTTGGTTATTCTAGGAATCTCCTTAGTTCCTAATTTGACGTCTTCAGTTTCCTCGACAATGGGGGGAGGGCCATGCTCAAAGTCAGCGAACTGGTCAAGGAAGTCATTGGGGAGCTCCTCCAAAGGACTATCCTCGTCCAAACTCGTAGCACCTACCTCTTCTTGTATTTCTATAGGGAAGGGGTTGATTTTATGTGAGACGGGTATTTCGATTAAGGCAACCTTTTGTGAAACATTTTTTGGAATTTTAAATGACGATAATTTTGAACTTTGGATTTTTTCAATGTTTTGGGGATTTTATATTTTTTCCATGTTTTTGAGATTTTTATTTTCTTCGGAGACGGACCCTTGGCAAGGCAGGTTACCATATATATAAGGTATTGCCTGCCAAGGGCTTATCTCACTTTTTATAGGTTATTATTTTTTAGAAATAGGTGCCAAACTTTAGGCCACTCCCTGCTCCCAGGGTTTGGAGCAAAGATGCTCAGTTGCGTACCTAAGAGGCCGCTCCTTTACCTGTTGGGATGGAGGGTACTGACTGATATGGCTCATTGGAGTCAGCTTCCATCATGTTGATCCCCATTTCGTCTGAGATGATGTCCTCAAATGATAACTCAGTTTTGTGATGATTTACCATAGGGGGAGTTTATTCAGCAACTGGCCGTCATTCCTCGAAAAGGGACAACGCGGCCAAATCTATCTCCAAGCTAGGAAGGGAGATCTGGGGATTGGTGGGATGTATTGGGGCTATGGGTTTGTGTGGGGTGAAATGGGTTACCCAATTTTGGTCGATCTTTACGACCCCTGTGCTGATGAAGAATTTCCTAATGTGCAGCCTAGGGTGAGGTTTCTCTTCTATGTTGATTCCTCAAGCTCTTGCTGCTGCAACAACCCTGGCTTTCTCTTTGGCCTCTCGGACCTCTTCCTCTGTGGGCTTGTATCCCAACCCTAATCTTACCTTCTGCCCCTTAGCAACAACTGGCTCTCTTCTACCTTGTAATCTGGGCCCGAGCCCTCGGCCTTTCTGATAGCCCCACTTTTGGAGCATAGCCACCGCCGCTACCATACTGCCTCCTGTTTTAGGCGTGATGCCCTCAATGGGCTCCAGGAGTATCGTTGACACCTCATATTAAAAACTATGAAGGTCGACATCCTCAGCGGTGTGCAGTATATCCAACACATTGGGTTTTTCGACGCTATTGGCAGCTTTTTCTTTCTCGTTGTGCCCCTCACCAATGATTGTAATAATTTTGTGCCCTAATGCAAACTTGAGTTTCTGGTGCAAAGTGGAAGGTATGGCTTCGACCTAGTGTAGCCACGGGCGCCCCAACAATATTTTAAATGAAGATTTGATATCCATGGCTTGAAATAAGATGGAAAAGGTCATTGGCCCTATCAATAGCTCAAGATTAACTTCTCCCATTATTTCTCTCCTGATATTGTCAAACCCTCTTGCGCTGGTTCTGGTGGGCCTTAGCATGCATGGATCGACCCCGATCTTAGTGGTGGTTCTTAACGGGCATATGTTCAATGAGGACCCATTATCAATTAAAACCAGAGGAATGACCATATTTCCAGACTCAACGGTTATATTTAATGACTTGGAGTGGCTACATCCTTCCTCAGGTAGATCAGCATCAGAAAATGAGATGGCATTCGGAGCCATCACTTGCCCAATTATCTGCCCGACTTCATCTGGGCTAACTTGTAGTGATACATGCGCATTTTTTAACGTGCCCATTAATGCTTGAAAATGGAATGGGGATGTCATCAACAGATCCTAGACGGTTATATGGGCGGGCATTCTTCTCAGTTGAGTCTCTGGTATATGTTCTCGACTCATTTTTTCGAAGGGGTTCATAGCGCTGTCTTTCTTCCCCTCTGGTTAGGCCTATGCTGCTGCTGGCACTTCTAGCTGCTTCGATATCCTCCCAGACCATGTGACAAAGTCCACTGCCCCTTCTCTACTGCTGCTGCCGGTATTGACATCTGTTTGCTCGTAGCCTAGCGGGACCTGATGAGGGTCATAGGTTGGCCCCGAGAGCTGGAAAGGTATGGTTGCCGGTACTTGAGGCACTTGCACTGTCGGCTCAAGAGGTGTGGGCAACACCTGATTCATTTTGGTGGTAGCAAGTTGGGTGGAAAATTTTGGCCAGATAGGGGTGGTGAAGCTTGAGGGTGGTGGTATTGGAGGGAAGGAGGTAAAAGTAGGCAATTGATAGCTAGCGGGAACTGGCAGGAGATGGGGGGTCTGATGGGCCGTTAGGTAATTGATCGGGGTGGTGGAGTTCACAGGCAGAACTTGGGGTGATAGGATGGGCGCAAGCCATTAATAACTGATAGGTGCGGGTGTGGGATTGGGGGCCTGATGGCTTATTGGGTAATTGATGGGGGCGGTGGAGTTTGTCGGTAGTTGAACTGGGGGAAATGGGGTGGGCGCGGGCCATTGATAATTGGAGGGTGCGGGTGTAGGATTGGGGGCCTGCTGGCTCATCGGGTAGTTGCTGGGGGTGGTAGTGTATGGTTGGTATGCATTGATATGTACATAATTGACAGGTGTGGTGGATGGAAAGTATGCCTTGAGATCTAAGGGTTCAATTTATGAGGTCGAGTTGGGAAAATATTCTTACAAATTTAGGGGTTCAATTGCCCCTATGTTCCTCTCTTCCATGTTTCTTAATAATGGTGCCACATAACTCTCCCCAATCACTGATATAATCAGATGGGTCAAATTCAAACTCCTCCTCATCTTCTATCATTCCGACGATGGGTCTGGGACCTACTCCTCCGGTAGGATGTGGGGGTAGTGGCACTTGGTGAATATTAACATGCTGAGAAGGTGCAGGGGGAGTGATTTTTTCGGTGTCGATCAAATCCTGGATTGCGTGCTTTAATGAGAAGCAACAATCAGTTGGGTGACCCGGACCCTGATGAAAATTACAGGGGGTATTCGGGTCATAGTTCTTTGGGATCGAGTGAGGAGGAGGTTACGGTTGACGGATAATGACTAATCACTTTTCCACTAACAAAGGCAAAAGTACACTCAAGGATTGCCCTAGGGGCGTGAAAACTCGATCATAGCGGGCTCTCCTCTGCCCTGGAGTCATTTGCATTCCTTGCCCATTCCCTATTCTCTGCATCTGATCAGGCCTAACTAGTGTTAGTGGGGCTACCTGAAATAGAAATGAGGTAGTATTGTTATGGGGCCTAGTATTGGCTATGTTCTGGACATCGCCCCTTGTTCTCATATCGTTCCTTTACTCTGAAAACCTCCTAACCCCACTGGGTCCACTTGGCATGTTCTTACTCAAACGGCCTTCCCTGATGGCATCCCCACATCGGTTAGCATTTCTCACAAGATCAGTAAAGCTAGACTATTGTTGGTACACCAAAAAGTTTGAGATCACTGGCAAAGTATTCTTTAAGATCATCTCTATTTGCTCATCATCAGGTATTCTGTTTCTGACCTGAGTTGCCAGTGCTCTCCAGTGCCCCAAGTAGTCGCTGAAGGTCTCGTTCTGGTTCTTTTTCGAACGGGCCAAGTCTGACTTACACGGCTCAATGTCTATATTGTAGACATACTGTTCTTGAAAGAGGTGCGTCAAGTCCCTCCACATTTTTATCATGGACGATTCTAAAGATGTGAACCATCTCAAAGACAGACAGGTCAGACTCTTCTGAATGACTTTTATTAGTAGTCTTTCGTCCCCTCTGTATTGACACATGTCCCCACTGTAGGACATCAAGTGTGCAATAGGATTGCCAGTGCCATTATATTTGTCGAAGGCTGGCATTTTAAATTTGGGAGGCAGGGGGACCTCAGCGAACAAGCACAAATCTGTGAAGTCCGTTGCGTGGATTTCGGCACCACCCATTTTCATTAGCTACTTCTGTATTTTGTCCAACTGTTCTTTCAGCTGCTCTGACTCTTTTGATACAGGGCCGCTTTCTCGGCCGTTAGTTGGACTTCACCCTGGGCCACCAGGGGGTGGGCAATAATCGGATGGGTCAAATTCAAACTCTTCCTCATCTTCTATCATTCCGATGGTGGGTCTGGGACCTGCTCCTCCGGTAGGATGTGGGGGTAGTGGCACTTGTTGAATATTAGCATGCTGAGAAGGTGCAGAGGGAGTGATTTTTCTGGCGTCGATCAAATCCTGGATTGCGTGCTTCAATGGGAAGCAGCGATCAGTTGGGTGACCCAGACCTTGATGAAAATTATAGTGGGTATTCGGGTCATAGTTCTTTGGGATCAGGTCAGGAGGAGGTTGCGATTGACGGATAATGACTAATCACTTTTCCACTAACAAAGGCAGAAGTACAGTCAACGATTGCCCTAGGGGCGTGAAAACTCGGTCGTAGCGGGCTCTCCTCTGCTCTAGAGTCATTTGCATTCCTTGCCCATTCCCTATTCTCTGCATCTGATCAGGCTTAACTAGTGTTAGTGGGGCTACCTGAAATTGAAACGGGGTAGTATTGTTATGGGGCCTGGTAGTGGCTATGTTCTGGACATCGCCCAGTAAGAACATGCCCTGTTCTCATATCGTTCCTTTGCTCTGAAAACCTCCTAACCCCACTGGGTCCACTTGGCATGTTCTTACTCAGACGGACCTCCCTGATGGCATCCTCACATCTGCTAGCATTTCTCACAAGATCAGCAAAGCTGGACTGCTGTTGGTACACCAAAAAGTTCGAGATCACTGGCAGAGTATTCTTTAAGATCATCTCTATCTGCTCATCTCAGGTATTCTGTTTCTGACCTGAGCTGCCAGTGCTCTCTAGCGCCCCAAGTAGTCGCTAAAGGTCTCATTCTAGTTCTATTTCAAACGGGCCAAGTCTAACTTACGCGGCTCAATGTCTATATTGTAGACATATTGTTCTTGAAAGAGGTGCGTCAAGTCCCTCCACATTTTTATCATGGACGGTTCTAAAGATGTGAACCATCTCAAAGCCGGACAGATCAGACTCTTCTGAAAGACTTTTATTAGTAGTCTTTCGTCCCCTCCGTATTGGCACATGTCCCCACAGTAGGACTTCAAGTATGCAATAGGATTGCCAATGCCATTATATTTGTCGAAGGCTGGCATTTTAAATTTAGGGGGTAGGGGGGCCTCAGAGAACAAGCACAAATCTATGAAGTCCGTGGCGTGGATTTTGGCGCCACCCATTTTCATCAGCTGCTTCTATATTTTGTCCAACTGTTCTTTCAGCTGCTCTGACTCTTTGATATAGGGGCCGCTTTCTTGGCCGTTAGTTGGACTTCACCCTAGGCCACCAGGGGGTGGGCAATTATGGGAGGAGGGATAAGGTTGGTTAATATCCCCAGTGTAGGCTTCGCTATTCCTAATCTCGTCCTCCACATACTGCTGGTCGGCATAATGTGTAGTGAGGGCGGGATTTTCTTATTGTTGTTGGAAGGGTTGGATGGGAATGACATGAGTGGGGGTGGGGTGAGCCCATTGGGGGTGAGGAAAGGTTTGTTGGGTGATGGGATTTTGGTTTAGAGGTGGGGCCTAATGGGGTCATTAGGTATGGGGGAAGGTTAGGAGATGGCCTTGGCGTGTGGGGCCATGGGAAAATTAGGTTTGGGGTATGGCATGGGTTTGACCTAACTGTGAAGGTTGGGAGAAACGTTGGGGGTATTGTGGAAGGTATGAGTGTGGGGTTTGGGCCATGAAGCCTTGGTCATTTTGGGCTATGGGCCACAGATGGGTTTAGGCCATGGGCCCTAGGTAGGTTTGGGCCATGGGCCCTTGATGGGTTTGGGCCAATGGGCCTGGGTAGGTTTGGGCCATGGGTCCTTGACGGATTTGGCCCAATGGGCCTTGTGGGTATGGGCCATGGGCCCTTGATGGGTTTGGCCCAATGGGCCTTGATAGGTCTGAGCCATGGGCCCTGGGTAGGTTTGGGTGGTGGGGTATTGGGTCATGGGGCCTTAGGATATGTGGGAAAAGGGGGTTTGGGCCAATGGGCCTTGGGGTATGTGGGAGGTTGGAGATTGGGACATTTGGCCTTGGGGCATGTGGGTAATGGGAGTTTGGATGGTGTGAATTATGGGGGGTTGATGGGGGTCATTGAGGAGTGAGGCATGGAGATTGGCTAGGGTGTGAGATGGGTTTAGGGATGTGGGGTGTGGAGGGGAGGTGTTTTGAGAAGCCTGCCATATGGAGTAGTCTTGGAACATCTCCTCCATCATGATTATGGAGGGAGGATTGGATGTGGGTGGTGGAGATGGGATGGAGGGGAAATTGGGCATGACCCTGGTATGATCAGGTATGGCCATGGTAAGAGGTAGGGTATGGGTGGATTGGAGAGTTGAGGTGGGGTGAAGAATGTGGAAGGATTAGGGATGTTAGGGGTGGATGCTTGAAAAAAACCGGGCATGGCCCCGGTAAAAACAGGCATGACCCGGGTAGATGAGGGGATTTGTGGGGGGTTGAATAGGGAGGAAGTGGTGTATGTGAATGTGGGTGGATCGGGCCTATAGGGGGAAGATGGGAAATGGGGCATGGATGTGGATTGGGAGAATGGATTTTGTGTGAATGTGGAACGGAAATGGGTTGGACTTGGCATGGGTATGGTTTGGGCGAAAGATGGAGAATGGGGGGTTGGACTTTGGATATTTTGGGGGGTGTCGGTTGGGAAAATGGGGGATCCAAACGGGCCAGTAATGGTAAAGGGGGGGTTGGGTGAGGGGGATGGTGGAAAAAACTTCTCCCGAATGGGAGTAGGTTGGAGAATGTGGTGGGGATGAGTCGGGATCGGCATAAGCCGGGTCCACTACCCATGACATTCTTTGGGAACGGGTTGGGTAAGTGTTAAGACCTGAAAAGTACCACCTTTCACCCCTTAACTTAATCTCTGTTGAACCCTTAGTCATTTAATAAAAGTGTTTTAAGCCTGTTCTGTAGATAATAAACAACAGCTACTAATAAACCCCTAACCATGCCAAGAAGCTCACTGTTGCCCCAGAACTACCTCAGCAGAATGAAGGATGAACCCAAACAGAGAGTTGGCTAAGGCATAGGCACATCCAGGCAGAAATACATCAAGAAGAATGCCTCATGCAAATGTTGCAGGGTTCAATTGAACCAGAGATAATGCCTTCGTGCAATTGTCGCGAGCCCCTGGAGGAAGCA
Organism: Chloranthus sessilifolius; assembly: GCA_021018995.1. NCBI lineage: Eukaryota > Viridiplantae > Streptophyta > Magnoliopsida > Chloranthales > Chloranthaceae > Chloranthus > Chloranthus sessilifolius. The sequence continues at coordinate 71,474,005 of CM037592.1, read as the reverse complement.
CAACAACTGGTCACACAGTTTACACACCGTTCTCGCGCAGTTTGGTGCCAGAAAGAATTGAAAAATAGGCTTCGTGAGGTCCTCGCGAGGCTCAGTCTAAAGCATTCACGCAATCTCGCCCAGCTCAAAAGAAGAACCGTTAAGCTTTGCGCGACTCACTCGGGAGAGAGAGCTTCAGGTATTCTGCACAACAGGTATGTCAGCTGATGATGGTCTGAATCTGAGACCTTTTGAGAAATGCTTGCGTGACCCAGAAACTCATGAACATTACTTCTTCGCGAGGATCTCTCGCGAGATTCACTAAGGGACGAACCGCGGGAGCAATCCCTACGCCATTCAAAGCTGGAAGAGCAATCTCGCGATAGCCATTTGTATTCTGCGATGACTAAATTGCCAATCCCGCGACTGCATGAATTTCAAGTCAGTTCAACCCTGCGATGCCAATTCTACCATGCGGAAAGATCTGAAATCATTTCTACCCAGCGAGGATCGAATTCTAAACTTCTCCCTACTTCTGTAAGGGCAATCTGGGAATCTCCAGCAATTAGGGCACGCACTCCAATGCTTCAATCTTTGTGCACATGCCCCGAGGCATCTAAGGGACAAGAATGAGCCATAATTACATCAATAATTTAGGGTTTTCCTAACCCTAATTGGAGGGGAAGCCGACTGCTATATAAGCCTAAGCCTAGCTTAGGTTTGAGGATCGACTCTCTTTGGGACTTAACTTCTGTGTTTCTTCTCCAAAAACCAACTGTAGAATTACAGTAGGTTAAGATTAGGGTTTAGGAGTTTTCTTATTTTTCCTTTTTCTTTCTCTCCATAGTCCAGCATTTGTTGGCTATGCCTTTTGTATGATTATCTGGTATAGATTTTAATGGAGTTTTTGTAATAGGATCTGTTACATGTATGGGATGTTGTTTTTGTTGTGAGTTGTGCTGTACAAGGCTGCTGCCTTGAGATCCTCCATTGCTAAGTTGTTTTGTAAGAAATGGAGAATTGCTTCTAAGGTAATATTTAGATCTAAGTGACCTGTGTGTCCAAGTTAGATACTTTGCAGGCCTTCCCCCACCACAGGACCCATTAAATCTGAATTCCCATGGGAACTTGTGCTTGTAGCCTTGTGAACATGGTGGCTGCAGCAATGTTCTTGATCTGTCTCAGCCATTCGTGAGGAGGATAACCTCTGTGGATAGTCTGTGACCATTCAAGTGGACAGATTATAGCCCTAGGGTGAGGCCAAGTCATGGAACTAAGACAGATTCTTCTTCTCTGCACTTGTGCTCGTAGCCTTGTGAGAGATTGTGTAGTGACAGACTCCCCTATAGTGAATAGCTCCACCATTAGATTGCAGATCTGAGTTGGCCGTAGAGATTGTAGGCTTGTGACTGGATCACTGCAGTCTTTCTAAAGCAGTGAACAGCCATGCTTAAAAGCTAGTACTCAAACTCTTGCTGGTCCTGTGTGTCCAGGCTTGTGCACTTTGTAGGCCTAGCCCCACACACAGAACTTTAGAGGATGAGGTTCCTATGGATTCTTGAGCTTGTAGCCTGGATGAAGTAGTGCCTACAATGGTAAACTTGTTCTAACTCACCTCTGGATTGTGGTTCCCCTATTGGATAGTCTGTGACCATTTGAGTAGACAGGTTATAGCCTTAAGGGATTGGATCATGGCATAGGAGTGAGTTAGATTCTTTCTCCTCTTTGGTGATAATGTAGCCATTGGACAGGATTTCTATAGCAACAGATCTGAGTTTGAGTTACAAGACCCCATCTGATTTATATCTAATAACATACTTCTCACTCCACCATCCTTCTTAACCCTTTCTGTAATCTAGACATTAGGATACCTTAGAATTTAGATTATAGTGACCCTAAATCCCCTTCCACTTAGGATTGCCAGATCTGTAGCCAGATCTGGAGAGCCTACTAAGGATAGCTCCCTTGGAGCTTTAGATCAACTTCCCTATGGGACAAACTCTTACTTATCAAAACTTGCTACAACAGGCCCTGTATCTTGCAGGACTATGCATATTTTAGGCTTGCTGCTCTGTCATTTTCAATCCACCTTTCATTCATTTTCATTCACCCCATTCTTATCACTATCTCCAATAAAGTCAGTAGCAAGCACCTAAAATATTTCAACAACTTTTTGGCACCGCTATCGGGGATCTTGATCTTTTAGTAGACTCTAGACTTTTGATTCTTTATTCTTTGGTAGCTGTACTTGTGAATAATTGATACTGTTGATTTACATTTGAAAATTTTCTTGCAGATCTGGACCGTAGCATAGAAGGAGACTGGAATTTCATTGAGAGTCTAGCTACTTTTGTTTGCACTTCTCTAACCTTCAAAACCTCAGTTTATTTCTCCTTTAAAGATTCCATAAGCAGTTGATTAGGATAGTTGTAATTTTTTTTTAGTGCAATGTGTTTGCGAATAGTTTTCCCTGCTGTTGGTGTGTGTGCATGTTAGGAAGGAGATCTCTCAGTCCTACATTGGAGCCTGCTAACCCTGAGATTGAAAGGGGTAGAAGACCGAAAAGACACAGAAACACCACAGTTGAGCCCCCTATTGAAATTGAGATAGCAGTCATGGGTGAAGAACAACCTAGAGCATTGAAGGAATTGAATGCTCCAGATGATTATAATTCTCCTTTCAGCATTCAATTCCCAGATGTTCAAGGAAACTACGAAATCAAAACTTCCATCATCCAAATGCTTCCCTCTTTCCATGGGCTTAGCAAGGAAGACCCTTTCAAGCACATTAACCAGTTCTTGGCCTTGTGCACACGACATTTTCCATTGCTAGTTTGGGACCAGAAGTCACTAGGCTAAGGCTCTTTCCTTTCTCCCTAAAGGACAGGGCCAACACCTGGTTATCTACTCTCTCAAACAACAGTATCCCTACTTGGAAAGACCTCGAGACAAGATTCTGAGCAAATTTTTCCCAGAGACCAAAACCAGCCATTTGAGGAAAGGCATACTTGCTTTTGCCCAGTCCCCAACTGAGGATTTTAACCAATCTTGGGACAGATTTAAAGAGATGCTCAAACAATGTCCCCACCACAAGATCCCTGACTGGCAGCTTGTCCAGAGCTTCTATAATGGGATTGATGAGAAGAGCAGAGACATGGTAGATGCCTCTTATGGTAGAACATACATGTATAAAACAACTGATGAGGCATGAGACTTGTTCGAGGTCATAAGTGAAAATGCTTTCCAGAAGATGTCCTCATCTAGAATTGTTCAAGAGCCTTCTCCTAAGCTGGGGGTGGCTGAAACTTCTAAAGGAAAGATGTATGAAGTTAGAGGAAATGATGACCTGAGAATGCAGATGGCCAATCTTACTTAAAGATTTGATAAACTTTTAACTGTGATGCAGCCCAGAATGGCTGCACAAGTGATGGAGGCATGTCTGATATGCCAATCTCCACAACACACAGTGGAAGAGTGCCCATCTGCAGGGCAGTACCCTAAGTTTGTAATGGAACAGGCTGCTGCTGCCCAATCTTTTGGATAACAACAATTTGGTGGCTACAATAAACAACCATATGGATACCAGCACCAGAATGCTGGTTACTAATGGAGAGATCACCCAAATTTAAGGTGGAGGTAAGACAATTATGTTCAGCCACAACAGATGTTGGCCTTACCTCAAAGGCCATAGCAGCAGTTTAACCGGGGTTATGCCCAAAGGTTGAATTTCCAGTAGCAACAACAACCTCAGCAACAAAATCAATTTGTAGTCCCCCCACCTCAGCCCTGAAGCGCTTCTTTCGAGGACCAATTGCAAAGCCTTGGACCCTTGAATCAGACTGTGACTTCTCACAGTCAAAGCATTAAGAAAATAGAAGAGCAGCTTGGCCAAATAGAAGAGCAGCTTGGCAGGTTGCCAAGCTAACCAGTAGCCAACCCAAAGGGCCAGTATTCCATCGGAGAAGGCTCCTCAAATTTTGAGGGGGCCAATGCCATCACAACCTTAAGGTCTAGCAAGCTGGTAGACAACCAGGTGGGAAAAGAACAAGGAGAGGTCATTCCCAAGGAAATGTCAAGTGAAAATGATAAAGACTTTGTTAGAGCACAGAGTTAAGAACTGCTTGCTACCTTTCAACAAGGGAAAAATAAAGAGGTTGTAGATGAGCCTCAGCAGGAGATAAAAATAGAAAAAAGAAAAAAACAAAAGTTCAATCATGGAAACTTACGAGGAACCGATACCTCACGCCTTTTCTCAAGCTTTGAGTGGCCACCTTTGATAAGGGTCAGGAACAAATCAAGGAAAGATGGAGACCTTTAGGCAAGTCAAAATAAATTTACCCCTGCTTGATGCAATCCGACAGGTCCCAGCCTATGCAAAGTTTCTGAAAGACCTTTGTACTTAGAAAAGGAAGGCCAGAGGCCATTTGTCCAAAAAGGTCTTTGCAACTGATACAGTTAATTCTGTATTAACCATGACAATACCTGAGAAATTGCAAGACCCAGGGATTCCCACTAGTCCCTGTTTTATTGGTGACCACACGATTGGAAGGGACCTTTTGGACCTTGGAGCCAGTGTTAACCTGCTGCCATACAGTGTATATCAGCAGTTAGGTTTGGGGGACCTTGGAGCCAGTGTTAACCTGAAGCCCACCCCCATTGTTCTATTGATGGCTGATAGGTCTGAGAGGAAACCCATGGGAGTGGTTGCGGATGTCCTAGTGGGGGTAGACAAGTTCATCTACCCTGCAGACTTCCTTGTTTTGGACATGGGTTGTAACAAGAGTACATCCCCGATACCTGTCATTCTAAGGACCATTTTGGCCACTGCCAATGCATGCATTCAATGCAGGTCTGGGATCATGGAGGTCACTTTTAGACATATGAAAGTTGAGCTTAATGTGTACAACAGTGCAAAGTACCCTCAGCTGGACAATGAGGAATGCTTTGCAGTGGATGTACTAGAAGAAATTGTTGAAGAAGAACTGCCCACTCTGCTGGAGTGGAGCAACATTGTCACTGATTTAACTGAAGTTTGGAACATGGTGGAGGAAGGAAGCCTAGCTTTAATGCCAGAAGACATACCCCTAGTGAGGTCTTCTGTGGGCTTAGTGCAGCATTCCAATTGGAAACCTACATTGCTGCCCCTTCCTCCAACCAACAATACACCAATCCTGCCATCCATCCAACAAGCCCCTGATCTGGAGCTCAAGAAGCTGCCAGAGACATTGAAATATGCTTTCCTCGAGAAAGAAGAGAAACTTCCTGTAATTATCTCCTCTTCTCTAACCAGTGAGCAAGAGGAGGAATTGCTAACAGTTCTGAGGAAGCACAAGAAAGCAATTGGCTGGACCATTGCTGATCTGGAGGAATTGATGCATCAATCTGTATGCATAGGATTCATCTAGCAGAGGGCTCAACACCCTCCAGGGAAATGCAGAGGAAATTGAATCCTCATATGCAAGAAGTGGTTCTGAAAGAAATCATGAAGTTGCTGGATGCTGGGGTAATTTACCCCATCTCTGATTCTGAATGGGTGGCACCAATCCAGGTGGTACCCAAGAAATCTGGCATAACAGTGATCACAACCGACTCTGGAGAGTTAAGACCAGCCAGGGAGACCACTGGCTAGAGAGTTTGAATCGAATATGGAAAAATCAACTCCAAGACCAGAAAAGACCACTTCCCTCTCCCTTTTATTGATCAAATTTTGGATAAGTTGGCTGGGAAGGCTTTTTACTGTTTTCTTGATGGGTACTCAGGGTTCAACCAGATCCCTGTACACCCCATTGATCAAGAGAAAACTACTTTTACTTGTCCTTTCGACACCTTTGCTTACAGAAGGATGCCTATTGGATTATGTAATGCCCCAGCCACCTTTCAGAGGTGTATGTATGCCATCTTTTCTGATATGATTGATAAATTCTTAGAAATTTTCATAGATGATTTTTCGGTTTATGGGGATAGCTTTGACCAATGTCTGCAACACCTCCATCAGGTCTTACAAAGATGTGAGGAGACTAATTTGGTCTTAAGTTGGGAGAAGAGCCACTTCATGGTGATACAGGGAATTGTGTTGGGCCATGTGGTCTCTAAAGATGGAATTGAGGTAGACAAGGCCAAAGTTGACCTCATTAAAAATTTGCCCCCTCCGAGAACAGTCAAGCAAATCAGATCCTTCCTTGGGCATGCTGGATTCTACAAGAGGTTTATCAAAGACTTCAGCAAGATTTCTAAACCATTGTGCCACCTGCTCTGCCAGGATGTGCCCTTTGATTTTTCTGCTGAATGTCTTGAGGCTTTTGAAAAGTTAAAAATCTACCTCACCTCTGCTCTTGTACTCCAAACACCTGACTATACCTTGTCCTTTGAGTTGATGTGTGATGTATCTGACTTGGCAATAGGTGCTATCTTGGGCCAGAGAAAGGATAAGCTGCCTGTGGTCATTGCATATCTCAGCAAATCACTTGCTGAAGCTCAGATGAACTACACAACCACTGAGAAAGAGCTTCTGGCAGTGGTTTTTGCTATGGACAAGTTTAGACCTTACCTACTTGGGTCTAAAACTATCATCTTCACTGACCACTCAGCATTAAAGTACCTACTATCCAAGAAGATTGTCAATTATCTAGATTATAGGCAAGAGTTTGACATCAAATCAAGGACAAGAAGGGTGTAGAAAATGTAGTGGTCAAACCACTTGTCCGTAATTATGTTGGAAAAAAGTGTTGATGACCTTGTACAAATGATGTCTTCCCAGATGAGCCATGTGCCATGAAAATGCGTTCACTTTAGTTGGTATGCACATATTGTCAATTATCTAGTTATAGATGCCAAGATCCTTCCCATTGGACAAGATGGATAAAGACCTATTTTCTAACAAATTCAATGTCAAATTCTTCCTTGTTGTAGAAGAACTATTGCTTTATGGGCCCCTTTCCTCCTTCAAATGGTTTTCATTTCATCTTAGTGGCAGTCGACTATGTTTCCAAATGGGTAGAAGCCATTGCCACAAGAACTAATGATAATCAGGTTGTCCTCAAGTTCATAAAGTAGAATATCTTCTCCAGATTTGGTACCCCAAGAGCCATTATCAGTGATGGGGGGAGCCATTTCTGTAACAGAAATTTTGAGAGCTTGCTCAAGAAATATTCTGTCACCCATAGGATTGCTACTCCCTACCACCCACAAACCAGGCAAGTTGAAAATTTAAATAGGGAGATCAACCATCTCCTTGAGAAGACTGTGAGGACTGATAGGAAGGATTGGGCTGGCAAGCTTAATGATGCACTGTGGGCTTATAGGACTGCCTATAAGACCCCCATTGGTATGTCCCCATTTAGACTGGTCTATGGCAAGGCCTGCCATCTCCCAGTGGAGTTAGAACACAGGGCCTATTGGGCCATCAAACATTTAAATCTAGATCTAACTTCTGCTGGTCTTCACAGGTCGCTGCAACTATCTGAATTGGAAGAACTAAGGATGGATGCGTATGCCAATGCCAGGATCTACAAGGAAAGGTCCAAAACTTTCTTTGACAAAGGGCTGTTGAGAAAGAGTTTTATTGCTGGAGATAAGGTTTGGTTGTTTAACTCCAAACTTAAGTTTTTTCCGGGCAAATTGAAATGCAGATGGGAAGGTCCTTACATTGTCATGCATGTTTCCCCATCTGGTGCTGTGGAAATCAAGGATCCCAAGTCTAGGAGAACCTTGAAAGTGAATGGTCAGAGGCTTAAGCCTTGTTTTGAAAAACCTGTTGAACCCATGGACACAGTTCACCTTTAAGAAGATCCTTCTTCAAATTGATCCACAGGTGTGTCATTACTGTATCATATGTATGATATTTTTGGTTAATTTATCTTACTTGTTTCTCTTCTTTAAGATTTGTTCGTGGTCTTATCTGAATCTGGACCAATCTGTTTTAAGCTTTTGATGCATGTTGGCGGACTTCTGAGTGTGTGCTTACTTTATTGGTTGGTGATGAAAGTCATTTAAAAATCAAAGAAAGAGTAAAACAGGGGATGGAATCAGCACAACTAAGAAATCCTAGACCTACAAGATACAGGGTCCATCGTAGCAAGTTTTGATAAGTAAGAGTTTGTCCCACAGGGAAAGGTGATCTACAGCTCCAAAGGAGCCATCTCTAGTAGTCCCTCCAGATCTGACTACAGATCTGGCAGTCCTAAAAGGAGGGGAGTTTAAGGTCACTTATTCTAAGTATTCTAATGTCTAAACTACAGAAAGGGTTAAGAGGATGGATGGAGTGTGAAAAATAAATATAAAAGGGTGAGAAGTATGTTATTGAGCCAAGATCAGAGGAGTTTTGTAACTCAGATTCAGATCTGATATTATAAAAATCCTGTCCAGTGGCTACATTATCACCACTGAGGAGAAAGGATCCAACCCATCACTCTACCATGATTCCACCCTTAAGGCTATAACCTGTCCACTCAAATGGTCACAGATTATCCCATAGGGGAACCACTATCTAGGGATGGGCCAAAACATAACCAGTAAATCATTGCAGGCACTATTTCATCCAGGCTACCAGCTCAAGAATCCATAGGGAACCTCAACCTCTAAAGCTCTATATGTGGGGCTAAGGCTGTATAAGACCATGATAGCCCAGACACATAGAACCAGCAAGAGATTGAGTACAACCTTCGATCTAGCTGTCCATTGCTTGAGTGAGGCTACAATGGTCCAGTCACCAGCCTACAATCTCTATAACCAGATTAGATCCAATATCTGATGGCGGATCTATACAAATATAGGGGAGTCTGCCTTTGTACAATCTCCCACGAGGCTTCTACAAGATCAGGTGTAAAGAAGAAAGATCCATCTTGGATCGGTGGACTGGAATCACCCTAAGGCTATAATCTGTCCACTTAAATGGTCATAGACTATCCCAGAGGCTATCCTCCTCACGGAGCCCAAGATAAAACAAGGATATCGCTGCTACCACAATGGTCACAAGGCTACCAGCTCAAGCTCCTATGGGGATTTCAGATCTAGTGGGTCCTGTGGTGGGGCTAAGGCTGTATAGGACCATGATAGCCCAGACACACAGGGCACTTGGAACTGAGTGGCCCTTAGAATCAGTCCTCCATTGCCTTGAAATACAGCCAAAGCAATGGCGGATCACAAGGCAGCAGCCTTGCACAGAGCATCTCACACACAAACACAAATCCCACAAAGTACAGATCCTATTACAGAACTTCCATTAATCTAGTTCAAAATACATACAAAGACATAGCCAGCAAGTGCTGAACTATGGAGAGAAGAAAAAAGAAAAAGAAAATTACTTACAACTACAAAAAGAAAAACTAAACGATCTCAGATCAGGTCTGCCAGAAATGAGATGGGTTCCTAGCTATTCCAAGATGTAGAAAGAAAAGAAAGTCTAAGCTCCCAAACCTAGGCTAAGTGTGGGTATTTATAGCAGTGGTGTGGCGGCGCATTAGGGTGAGGAAACCCTAATTTTAACGATGCCACGTGGCCAAATAGTGATCCTCTGATGCCTTGGGGTGCGTGCATGGAGATTTGAGCGTGGGAGTGCATGCCCTAATCACTAGAAATTCCCAGAAAGTCCTCAGCTGAAGAGATGGAAGTTTGAGGTTCAGAGCTTCGCTAGGTAGCCATTGTTTCCCAGACTTGTCGCGTGGTAGATTTTGTTCTTTGCTAGGATGATTTGAAATTGAAGCTTTCGCCTTCGCGAGGTTGGCTTGGTTTTCTCTTCAGGTAGTCGCGAGGTTGAGTGGACATCAGAGCCTCAGATGTCACGGGGTTGGAGCTTTAGCAGTCGCGAGGCTGATCTTCGCGAGGATAGATTTGAATAGCGCGAGAACTTCGCGAGCACTTATCTTCACTGGGCTTCGTGAGTTACCTCGCGAGGCTTTGATGAGTTCTGAACTGTGCGAGGTTCCATATCTTAACTGATCTTCATGAGGGTGGCTTTGCCTTCGCAAGGATGCTTTCTTCTTGAATGGCGCGAGAACTGCGCGAGGAGTTCTCTTCTGATAATTGCATCCCATGGCAACTGCGCGACAGCTGCGCGAGTTTATGTTTATGAAGCTCCTCAGTCAATCATCTGTGCGAGAAGTTGTTGTAGAGTCTTGGGAAGCTCAGTTGAACTGCGTAAGGCTCATTTTCAGGTCTGGATTCAGACTTCATCCTTTTGAGGGACTTCTGGTGCCAAAACAGGCTTTTTAGCAGGATTCCTGGCCTTATTTCACTGCTGGGTACTACCTACATAAAACACTTAACAAGGACTTATTAGGTGGCTATGGGTCTAATCAAAGGTTAAGTTAAGGGGTGAAAAGTGGTACTTTTCAGGTCTTAACACACCCCCAAACCTAATCTTTGCTAGTCTCTTAGCAAAGCTACTTTAAACCTAATATAAAAATTAAATGCCACTTTCGTAGGGAGCACGGATACATTTAGCAAATGTACCAAGCCTTTTAAACCCCTAGGTGATCCCTAGTGGAGGAGTGAAGTCTCCTGAGGGTTTTCAGTGAAGACACCCATAAACTTCTTCAATGAAACAGTTAACAAAAGTGCAATATCATCCAATGAGCAATCAAGGGGCAAACTTAGTTTACTCTTGCATCATTAAGTATAAAAGAAATTTAATTCATTGATTGCACAATAACTTAAACAGCATAAACTCTTCATGATTGCACAACATTTCCAATTAGTTTACAATCACAGAAGACTGCACTAGTGTGTGCCAGCACTGAGCTTATCCTTAGGACAAAAATTAGGTTAAGGTCATACATAATGCATTCAAGTTCAGACCCAAAAATTTTGCAGGGCATACTCTCATAAGGGTTTTGTTGAGGGGTTCATTCTCTCACAGGCTCAAGAGTACTTACATCCCCCAAATGTGTCTGTAAGCATGAGCATAGGCAGAGTTCTTAAGTGCTGACATCATTGGCAGTTCCTCACCATAGATTGGATAACTCTTTATCTTCACATGACAGCTCACTCAACTTTTGGATCACAAGGGCTTTTAACTGGGCTGTAATGTGGCTTATGGAGTGGGGTTGAAAGAATGGAGGGTTGAGAAGGGGTTCAAAATTGAGAAATCAGTAGGTGACAGAGGTGATTCATGACTTCACTTTCTTGAATTTAGCTCCTTTCATCTTCTTTGAGATTTTCAGATTTGAAGTGATCAGTTTCTCTTCTTGATTTTGATTTTCTAATGAAAGTTCCTCTTGACTCCTCCCTTACTTCTCTTCATTGTTATTTTTGTTTCCATCTTGTGGAATTTTTTGATTTTTTTTTTTTTCTGTTTTTACTTTTCAGAAATGCCACCATGCTCCCAATTATCATACTGCCAGATTTGAGGTATTTCTTTTCCATTCACCTACTGTTGACCATAGCTAGTCCATCTTCAACTTTTTCTCCTTTACCTTCTGAATTCTCAGAGTGAGGGTAGGCTGAAGTAGGTTCATAGGTTCAGGTTCAAGTACTCAGGTGTATTTTGAAGAAATTTAGGATTTAAAGCTCAATGGGGGTATGGACAAGGGCGGTTACTTAAGGGTTGGTCTTATTAGGCAAAAACTGCCCAAGAGAAGGCCTTGATCCTTTCCTCAGTCTCATGAGTTCTGTCAGTTGTTTCAACTTGGAACTACCTAACTGCTAGTGAGTACAGTGACTCAGCCAGTCCTTAGAACTAGAAGGGATTGCCTTGGTTACTCCTCAAAAGATGAATTTTTTTTTTTATATAGGCCCAATTCTCACTGGTTATGATCTTCCTTTGAACTTTTAAGTATGTCCTCACCTTTTTCTCTCTCTACTGATTCACTGAGTGCTGATATAAGTGAGTTCCCTTGGTGATATTATCATGGAAATGTGGAGTATTAGAAGTTTATAATGTCAAAAGTTTGCAAAAATTTTAAACTTCTTATTTTCATGATTCCTAAGTGAATAGAGGTCCATTTCCATATTGCTCAGATGAGTTAGCTGCACTTATGTTAGCTATTACATTGGCAGGGTCTGCCTGGCACACTCCCAAACCTATGAGAAGCAGTGTCCTCATTGGTTCAAAGGTGTCTGTGCAGCAGAGTTATTACAACATAAAAGACCAGAACAAGAAACAAACACACAACATACAAAGCAAAATAGTAATGATAAGAGAATAAAGTCTATTAAAAATGAGAAGTGTACAAACTACAAGAAAACAGAAGCAAAAGAGGGCGAAAACAGATAAAATCCTATGGATAATCTAGTCAGAATCTGGCTCAAAACTTGTCCCAACCCATTTTCTTGGCATGTTCTTGAAGGTAAGCCTCCTCCTCTTTCTTCCTTCGTTCTCTCTCTGCCTTTCTTTGGTCGGCCGTTTTGGGTATGGTTGGAGCCCTGACCCTCATTTTTCTCTTCTTTGGTTCAAGAGGGATCTCTGAAGATTTATCAGTGGTTGGCTCAGGGGGTTTGGTGGGAGATTTTCCTTTGGGGCCTTTACCTTTGGAGGCTTACCCTTACTGGGCCAGAGGGGGAATAAGAGGGGATTGGGCTGGTGCTGGCTCAGGAGGGACAACAGGGGATTTCGCTTTTGCTTTCACCTGAGGCAGGAGAGGACTTTTCCCTTTCACTGGTTTAGGGGGAGCCACAGAAGATGGTTCTTGTACTTTGGCTGCAGGAATGGCAGGGCTCTTCCCTTTCACAGGCTGGCTTAGTGGTGGTGCCTCCTCAGACTAGACAGATTTGTCTTTTCCAATTTTCAAAGAACCACTTGGGGGAGTAGTCCTCTTGGCAGCAACCTTCCTTTGCTGAGGATAGGATTATTTAGCAGGGCTTGATGAAGGAGCGAATGAGTGGGGGGCACTGGGATCCCTAGGTGGTGCAGTAATCGTGTCTGAGTCAAGGAAAAAGCTGGGGATCCAATCCAAGGGCAGCAAGCACTGTCTTCCTCTTTGGAAAGTAGGCGACCATGGGGATCATCCTGGGCAGAAGCTCTGGTGACCTTTGGAGGTGGGGATGGAGGGGCCGACCTTTTTCCTTTTTGAGCTGCAGTGGCTCTTTTGGAAGTGGGAGTTTTCTTGGAAGGAGTGCATTTTCTTTTGGGAGCAGGAGAGGGAACAGGGGGGGCACTGAGATAGGAGCAGGAGTTGCAGTAGGGACTTGAGCAGGAGCAACAGGTTGTGTAGGTATTGCAGAAGTAACTGCAGTAGGCATTTGAGGAGGAACAGGAGGAGGTACCTGAGTTAGGGCTATGGGAGGTGGGGGAACAGATTGTGTAGGTGTTGGGGTAGGGGTGGTGGAAAAAGATGGGCCTGGTTGTGTGGAAGAAGATGGGGCCTCATGGGGAGCTGTGGCGAGAGGGGTGGCCTGTATTGGTTGGGATAGTAGGAAGGCAACCCGCTGTTCCAAGATCTCAATTTTCTTGTTAGCCAACAGGAGATTGGTATCTGCAAGCTCCTTACTGAGTCGGTTGATCTCTTGAGCATTGTTCAATTTTTTTTCTAATAATCGGTTGTCCTTTTTCACCCTTTCTGCATTGGCTTTTTCAATCTCAGTAGTCATTCTGTAATATGTTTCCGCAGCCTTGTTCGCATTTAGTGTCTCCAAAATTGCCTCCCACCCTTTGGAAATATCTCTCAGCTGCTCGCGGTGAGCAAGCTTCAAGTCACTAAGTTTCTGCAGCAAGGGGTATTCGATGACTTGGCGGAGTTGGGCCATGCCATTGAGAACATCGCTCTTGATATAGGCATTGGCCCTCATGGCATGGAGGAGGGTGAAGTAGGGAGGGGTGTAATAGGAGTGTCTGGGTAAGATGGGTAGAAATAGAGTGGAAGAAGTAGAAGGGGATTGATCCTGGGGGGAAGAGTGGGTGGTGTAAGGATGAAGTCAAGAGAAGGGGTGGAAGTGGCTGGGGTAGTCTGTGTTGAATGGTCAGTGAATTGAGGAAGGGGTGGGAGAAAGGGTGGAAAGGAAGGTAGGGGTGGAAAGTGAAATGAAGGAAGGTCAGTGGATGAGTATGGTTCTGGGCGAGGAAAGAAGGGAATGGTGAACGGTTGAAATGGAAGGGGTGGGGTTGCAAATAAGTGGGGTTGAATGGGAAAGGTGGATGGGAAGGGAATGGGGTCAGTTTGGGTAGAAGTGTTGGTAAATTGAGGTGGAGGTAATATTAAAGGGGGTAGGGTAAGTAGAGAGGGGAAGGAGTGGTAGGGTATGGTGTCTTGGAGGGTGAAGGGTATAGGTAAGTCAATGTGGGTGAGGGTGGGCCGTGGAGTCAGAGGTGGGAGGGGGGTGGGTCAATGGGGTGGTAGGAGGTTGTGCAGGGATGAGTGGGTTTGTCAATGTTTGAAGGGTGGATTGTATGTTGGTGATGTCCATTTGCATTTGGGCTTGGGTCTGTGTGGTGTTGGAGAGTTGGGTTTGGATGTCATGTATGAGGGAAAGGATATGGGTAAGGGTATCTGAGGTTGGTTGGGGTGGAGTATGAGGATAGGAGGGAACAGGTTGGAAAGGGGAAGTGGGGGCATGATGGAAAGTGGTAGGGGGAGAAGGTGAAAGGGCTGTGGAGTGATGTGGTGAAGGGAGTGGTGAATCTGGGAGAGGGATGTCATGGGTGGGCAAGGTATCAAGCAAGGTAGTCATGAAGGCCTGATACCCTGAAGTGGTTGCTAGGTTAAAGTCAAGATCATGGAGGGAAGATGTAGTTGGGAGGGTTTGGACTAGGGGTTGGTCAATATGGGGTGTGTCTGTGGGAATGACAGTGGAGGTGGAAGTGCGTAAAGATAAGGCAGGAGTTGTGTGAGAGGTTTTCTTTTTAAGGTATGTTATCAAGGGAGGGCTGTTAGGGTTGAGGTCAGAGGAAGTCGGAGGTACTGGGGCTGTGTATTGAGGTAAGGTGGGTGAAGGGGGAGTGTTGTCATGGGGTTCAACACTTTCCACCCAGGAATGAATCACAGTGGGGGGTGGAATGGAAAAGGGAGATAAGAGAGGGAAAGGAAGAGATGGAATAGGTGAAGAAATTAGTGGAGAGGCAAGTGTGGTGGATGGAGGGATTGCTGCAGAAGCAGAGGTGACAGAAGCTCGCGCCACCTTCTTTGGGGCAGGGGCCTTAGCCTTCTTTCTGGGGGCAGGGGTGGCCTTTGCCACAGCAGCTCCTTCTCCCTGCTCGGAAACATTCTGAGCTTCAGCCTTCTTCTTTTTCTTCTGGGGATCCATTAGACTTCTGCTGATCCCCCATTGTCTTTTGGTAAAAGTGGTGGGAGTGAGGTCAGCAGATAACTCCCCCACTGGTATCTTGTATCCTCCCTTCAGAAGTAATTTGGTGATGAGTCTTCCGTAGGGGAGAGTGTGGACTTTCTTTTGCAGCCCAAGATTTACCATCATATCTTTCATGGCCTCAAAAATCAACCATGCAGCATTAAATCCGTGGCCCAAAGAGAAGGAATAGAGAGAATCAGCAATTGGTGTCCTTCTTTCTTGTTGATGGCCAGAGCAGTAGATATTCTTCCTTAGCACTTGATCGATGAACAGCAGCTTGGGATCCAAATCTCTTCTTCTGATGGAGTCCCCTATGGCTTTCAAGCCTCTGGTAATGGCCTAGGCAATGGTATTGAGAGGGGCACTTACAGGGGCACCATAACCGCAGTTGGGATCAAAAATGGCAGGGATGCCCATGACTTCAGCAATCAACACTGGGTTAAGCAGCATCTCAAAATTGTCAACTAACACAAGGAGTCCTGGCTGCCCATGTGTGTCAGGTCTGACCCTAAGGTGCTGGTAAAAGAGTTGCACTAACCTAGGATAGGCTAGTGCAGGAATCATTTGCATTAAGGGGAACAAACCAGCCTTGCACAAGAACTCAATGGCAGGAGCTGACAACGGCTCAGATTCAAAGAACGATATATCAAAAATGGCTTCAGGTTCTAAGGGAATGGACATGAGGAGCTCAGAGGGAGTAGAGTAATCGGGTGCTTTTACAGCCACCTCGGGAATCACCTCCTTCCCTTTTTGTTGTGCCGTAGAGGACTTGGCTTTCTTAGGGACAGGCTCCACGGTGGCCTGGTCCCTGGCTCTCTTCACAGGTGCACTTTTAGGAGCCATCAAGATTCTCCTCGGTGAGTGTGCAGTTGAAATATTGCAAGGAAAGATTAAGAGCTGAGTCTAACCCTAAAAGTTAGGATTTTGTTCAATATGATGCATGGTAGATCACAAGAGCTCCTAGTAGGGGGCAACTGTTGATGGAAGCTTTAAGAACAAAAATCCAGAATTTCAAAGTGAGTAATGAACTGTAGACAGGAAGCTGGAGGAGAGAGATTGAGGAGTGGGAGCTAGGGTTTTGCTGGCAAGAGAGGAAAGAGAAAGTAGTAAAGAAAAGCAGGGCGGGGTGGGATTTAAATATCGCGAGGCTCGGCACGCTTTGAAAATATCCGCTCGCTAGATGGGCATGAATGGGTCGCGAGATTGGATGTTCATTTGAACTGCGCGAGGCAGTCCACCCAGTTATATCTGAAACTCGCGACAACACAGCAAAGTGTTTCTTTAAGAACTACACGAGAGGAACCCAAACCAGATTTTCAGAACCCCGCGATGGCTTAACAGAGTTAGGATTCACTCACCCACTAGGCAGCCTTTTGACCCTAATTTTGTGGGTAGATTCTCTCACAGGCTCACTCCCAGGGACACCTAATAGCATTATAAAACATTCAAAAATTCTCAAACTCTCAAAGCCTTAAATTCATGTATCAAGAAAGGCATTCAAATAATACCAGCATCAATCAATCACTTGAAATTAGCAAATAGGGGATAGGAATAAAAGTAGGCATAAAGCACTAAACACAGATTCCAACAAGATCACTACAAATTCCTCTAAACTGTAAAGTACATATCATACAAGGGTGCACAGTTCTTACCATCAATTCAATGAAAGATCCCCTTCAGGGTCTGAGGATCCTTCACCAATCAAAAATTGGCCCTTGGGATTCACCACTGGTTGACTGGGAAACCTTCCCTCTTCTCTTTTGGCTAAGGTATTCGCTAGTTGGCCAATCTGCTCTTCCATCTTCTTGATGCTCTGACCATGAGAGTTCACAGTCTGAGCCAAGGAACCTAGGTTTTGCAGTGAGGTCAAGACCTGGTCCTCGAAAGAAGTATTTCTAGGTTGAGAAGGGGGTAAGACCAACTAATTTTGCTGCTGATGGGGCTGCTGATGGTGCTGGAAGGTAGACCTAGGGGCATTCCCTTGATTGAACTGCTGCTGTGGCCTTTGTGGTAAGGCCAACATCTGCTGGGGCTACATGTAGTTGTCTTGCCTCCACCTTAGATTCAGGTGGTCTCTCCATTGGTACCCAGCATTTTGGTGCTGGTATCCATATGACTGCCTATTGTAGCCTCCAGATTGTTGCTGGCGATAAGATTGAGCAGCAGCAGCATGTTCCAAAACCAATTCAGGAAATTGCCCTATAGATGGATATTCCTCCACTATGTGCTGTGGGGACTGGCATATCAGACATGCCTCCGCCACATGAGCAGCCCTTCTGGGTTGTATCACAGTCAATAATTTGTCAAACTTCATAGAGAGGTTTGCCATCTGCAGCTGCAGGTCATTGTTCCTAGACACCTCATAAACTTTTCCTCTTGATCCAGCAGCATGCCCCACCTTTGACTCAGATTCCTGACTAGTTCTTGCCAGGGATGGCTTTTGAAAAGCATTCTCACTAATCACCTCAAACAATTCCCATGCCTGCTCAGTAGTCTTGTGCATGTAGGATCCACCATAAGAGGCATCGACCATATCTCTATTTTTCTCATCAATCCCATTGTAGAAGCTTTGTACAAGCTGCCACTCTGGGATCTTGTGGTGGGGGCATTGTTTGAGCATCTCTTTAAACCTATCCCAGGACTGGTTAAAATCCTCAGTTGGGGATTGAGCAAACGCAAGAATCTCTTTCCTCAACTGGCTAGTTTTGGTCTCAGGGAAGAACTTGGTTAGAAACTTGGTCTGCAGGTCTTTCCATGAAGCAATGCTATTGTTGGGAAGAGTGGTCAGCCAGGTACTGGCCCTATCCTTCAGAGAGAAGGGAAAGAGTCTGAGCCTAGTAGCCTCAGGTCCCAAACTAGTGATATTAAAAGTGGTGCACAGGGCCAAGAACTGGTCAATATGCTTGTAAGGGTCCTCTTTGCTAAGCCCATGGAAAGCTGGCAGCATCTGGATGATCGAAGTTTTTATTTCATAGTTCCCCTGAACATCAGGGAATTGAATGCTAAAAGGGGAGTTATAGTCATCCAGAGCATTCAACTCCTTGAGGGTTTTGGGTTGTTCTTCACCCATAATTGTTGTCACAGATTCACTTGGGGGCTCTCCTGTGGTGTGCCTGTCTCTTCTAAGTCTCCTTCCCCTTTCTAGCTCAGGGTTAAGAGGCTCTAAAGCGGTAATGAGGATCTCCCTAGCATACAAGCACACCAACAACAAGGAAAGCTTCTTGCAGGCACATTGCAAAAGAATAATTGTACAACTAACAAATTTATCTAACTAGTTTACAGCTATTCAAAAAAATACATTTAAAACTATCCTAGATATTACTAGAAAATTTTTTAAGAAAGATAGACAGAGCTTTAAAAGTCAGAGTTTGCAAACAGAGGTAGCTAAGCTCCAAATGCAGTCCACTGTCCTTCGCTACTGCTGTCTAGATCTGCAAGAAGGGTTCAAAATTATGTCAACAGTATCAATTATTCACATGTGCAAAGAATACTAAGAATAAAAAAACTAAGGGTCTATTAATAGATCATCTTTCCCCGGCAACGGCGCCAAAAACTTGTTGGTGGACTTCTAAGTGTGTGCTTACTTTAATGGTTGGTGATGAAAGTCATTTAAAAATCAAAGAAAGAGTAAAACAGGGGATGGAATTAGCACAACTAAGAAATCCTAGACCTGCAAGATACAGGGTCCATTGTAGAAAATTTTGATAAGTAAGAGTTTGTCCCACAGGGAAAGGTGATCTATAGCTCCAAAGGAGCCATCTCTAGTAGTCCCTCCAGATCTGACTACAGATCTGGCAGTCCTAAAAGGAGGGGAGTTTAAGGTCACTTATTATAAGTATTCTAATGTCTAAACTATAGAAAGGGTTGAGAGGATGGATGGAGTGTGGAAAATAAATATAAAAGGGTGAGAAGTATGTTATTGAGCCCAGATCAGAGGAGTTTTATAACTCAGATTCAGATATGATGTTATAAAAATCCTGTCCAGTGGCAACATTATCACCACTGAGGAGAAAGGATCCAACCCATCACTTTGCCATGATTCCACCCTTAAGGCTATAACCTGTCCACTCAAATGGTCACAGATTATCCCATAGGGGAACCACTATCCAGGGATGGGTCAAAACATAACCAGTAAATCATTGCAGGCACTATTTCATCCAGGCTACCAGCTCAAGAATCCATAGGGAACCTCAACCTCTAAAGCTCTATATGTGGGGCTAAGGCTGTATAGGACCATGATAGCCCAGACACATAGAACCAGTAAGAGATTGAGTATAACCTTCGATCTAGCTATCCATTGCTTGAGTGAGGCTACAATGGTCCAATCACCAGCCTACAATCTCTATAACCAGATCAGATCCAATATCTGATGGCAGATCTATACAAATATAGGGGAGTCTGCCTCTGTACAATCTCCCACTAGGCTTCTACAAGCTCAGGTGTAAAGAAGAAAGATCCATCTTGGATCGATGGACTGGAATCACCCTAAGGCTATAATCTGTCCACTTAAATGGTCACAGACTATCCCAAAGGCTATCCTCCTCACGGAGCCCAAGACAGAACAAGAATATCGCTGCTACCACCATGGTCACAAGGCTACCAGCTCAAGCTCCCATGGGAATTTCAGATCTTGTGGGTCCTGTGGTGGGGCTAAGGCTGTATAGGACCATGATAGCCTAGACACATAGGGCACTTGGATCTAAGTGGCCCTTAGAATCAGTCCTCCATTGCCTTGAAACATAGCCAAAGTAATGGCGGATCACAAGGCAGCAGCCTTGCACAGAGCATCTCACACACAAACACAAATCCCACAAAGTACAGATCCTATTACAGAACTTTCATTAATCTAGTTTAAAATACATACAAAGACATAGCCAGCAAGTGCTGGACTATGGAGAGAAGGAAAAAGAAAAAGAAAACTACTTACAACTACAACAAGAAAAACTAAACGATCTCAGATCACGTCTCCCAGAAATGAGATGGGTTCCTAGCTATTCCAGGATGTAGAAAGAAAAGAAAGTCTAAGCTCTCAAACCAAGGCTAAGTGTGGGTATTTATAGAAGTGGTGTGGCGGCACATTAGGGTGTGGCAGTGCATTAGGGTTAGGAAACCCTAATTTTAACGATGCCACATGGCCGAATAGTGATCCTCCGTGTGGGAGTGCGTGCCCTAATCGCTGGAAATTTCTAGAAAGTCCTCAGCTGAAGAGATGGAAGTTTGAGGTTCAGAGCTTCGCTAGGTAGCCATTGTTTCCCAGACTTGTCGCGTGGTACCTTTTGTTCTTCACTAGGATGATTTGAAATTAAAGCTTCTATCTTCGCGAGGTTGGCTTGGTTTGCTCTTCAGGCAGTCGCGAGGTTGAGTGGACATCAGAGGCTCAGATGTCGCGGGGTTGGAGCTTAAGCAGTCGCGAGGTTGATCTTCATGAGGATAGATTTGAATAGCGCGAGAACTTCGTGAGCACTTATCTTCGCTGGGCTTCGCGAGTTACCTCGCGAGGCTTTGATGAGTTCTGAACTGTGCGAGGTTCAATATCTTAACTGATCTTCGTGAGGGTGACTTTGCCTTCTCAAGGATGCTTTCTTCTTGAATGGCGTGAGAACTGCGCGAGGAGTTCTCTTCTGATAATTGCATCATGCGACGACTACGCGACAGTTGCGCGAGTTTATGTTTCTGAAGCTCCTCAGTCAATCATCTGCACGAGAAGTTGTTGTAGAGTCTTGGGAAGCTCAGCTGGACTGTGCGAGGCTCATTTTCAGGTCTGGATTCAGACTTCATCCTTCTGAGGGACTTCTGGTGCCAAAATAGGCTTTTTAGCAGGATTCCTGGCCTTATTTCACTGCTGGGTACTACCTACATAAAACACTTAACAAGGACTTATTAGGTGGCTATGGGTCTAATCAAAGGTTAAGTTAAGGGGTGAAAAGTGGTACTTTTTGGGTCTTAACAATGCATGGTTTGATTATTACTATTTTTCAATAGATAGCTTCTGTTGCACGCCTAATATGGGAGGTCATTTTTGATTGAATGATTGAGTTTACATGGGTCTAGAGGTAGCCATAGGAGAGAGTCATGCCCTAGATCCAACCAAAAGCAAACAAGAAAAGGGGCAGAATAGAGAGCACATGCTCTTTGTTTTATTCCTTACTGTCGCTAGGTCAAAAATGAAAGTCTTAGAGACTATCGCGAGATTCAAAAGCTATTGCGAGGTTAAAAAGGAAGCCGGGGAGCATGTCGCGCAGTTTGCATAGAAACATTCAATGACTATCGCGAGATTCATGTGTACCAGACAACCTCTCGTGCGGTCCACATCGAGCTATTCAGTAGTTATCATGAGATTATCAGGCTGTCGCGAGGTTCACAAGGTAAACTGGGAGACTCTCGCGCAATTTAACAGAAATACTTCATTTACGGTCGTGAGATTCTAAGTCTGTCGCAAGATTCAATATGAACCTCAGAGCTTTTCACGCAATCCAAAAGAGACCTAGGAGCCGCTTGCGCAATTCACATGAATTAATCTCACTCTATCGCGCGCTCCAAGGATAACTTGAGAGATTGTCGCGTAATCCAGATTTAATCAACACTTTCGCTAGGTTCATTTCCAAACCCGCGACCAGATGTTCCAAAGCGCGCCGAGCTTCACGATAAGTATTTCAACCCCATGCTTTGTCCCTTTTTCACTATTTTCTTCCTTTTTCCCTCTACGAAACCCCAGCTTCTCGAGCTCTCCCTTCTCCCCTCTCCCCTCCAGCATCACTCCTACAGCTCATCATTCACTTCACAATTCTATAGAGTTGTTCCTAACATCACCACCATCCATTGCCCTCTGCTCTGAGATCTTGAGGTGCCCTGTGCGTCAAATCAAACCAAACCCTAGATTTCAGCCTCCGTTTCTCATACTATAGGACAGAGTTAGACATGGCCCCAAAATCTGTACAGAAGAGAAAAGGGGGAAGGACAAGGACCCTACAGAGACCACCCCTAAAAAGGCCAAGACTTTAAAGTCCCCCCAAAAAGGAAAGGAAGTGGTTGAGGAGGCAGCGGTACCAACCACAAAGTTCTCGACTCCTTCTGAGCTCATGGAGTCAATTCCATTGGAGCCTGAAATAGCCTTTGATGTACCCTTTTTTGAGAAAGAACCTCTCTCTGCCCCTGCAGTACAGTTTATAAGCAAAGCGGGCCTGATGCCATTGATGAGAGGAATTCTAGCACTAGCCTACCTCAGGCTAGTGTAGCTGTTTTATCAGCACATCATGGTCAAGAAGGACAACGATGGACAAGGGTGCTTGCTGGTACTGATTGACGACTTTGATATGTTAGTGGGCCCCAAGATGATTGTTGAAGTGTTGGACATCCCAGCAACATTCAATCCTAGCTGTGCATATGGCCCCCCTCTGAGTGCATCAATTGATACAATTGCACGGGCCCTAACTAGATGATTAAAAGCTACCGGGGACTCAATCAAAAGAAGGGAACTAGAACCTGAACTGCTATTCATTGACCAAGTCCTGTGGAAGAACATATATTGCTCAGGACATCAGCAAGAAAGGAGAACCCCCATTGCGGATGCTATCTACTCTACCACATGGGCCATGGCTTCCATGCAGCCTGGCTAATTTTTGACACTATGAAAGACACAGTGGAGAAGTTAGGGTCAAACGAGAAGCCTCACACTCTACCCTATGCAAGGATCATTACCTTGCTGCTGATCAAGGGGGGATACAAGATAGGGAGGACAATCAATTAATTCTCCTTCTCTTTTCCAAAGACCTAGTTGTGTGTTTCTTCTTTCCCCACACAACACTCATTTATTGCCAAGTTTGAAGAGGGGCGCAATTTCAATTCCATCGATTCATATTCCCTCGTCCCTCTCTTTTAAACCGGCCATCCATCCCTTTTCATCTCATCCCTCCTCACACAAATGGCGGATGACACCCCCTTCGGGTTCCCAATCAAATTCTATCCCATCTGGGAAGATCCCCCACCACCAAAGGAGCCGGACCCCTTGCAATTTCTCTGAGATGAATTTGACGAGGTCCAGCAGATCCTCGCCAAGGAGGAAAAGAAAAAGAGAAAAAGAGAGAAGAGAGAAAAGAAGAAGAAGAAAACAATGGCAACACCTGCATCTCCCCCTCCATCTTCCTCAAACCCTCCCCTGGCTACACATTGACCCCCCCCCCCCATTTTGTCTTTTCCTTTTCAATCTTTTTGTTATATTTTCTTTTTATTTTAATGCAAGTTTCTTTTAGTTTCATACTGTTTCGTCTACATTTTCTGTTTCTCTCTTTTTTTGTGTTTATTTTTGTCTATCTGCTTGGATTCTACTACTTTTTATCACCTCTGAACTAGTGAGGACACTGCTTCGAATGGTTTGGGGGTGTGGTAGTTTGCCAATAAAATAGTTAATTTTAGTACAGAAATGGTGGTATAACTGAGATGAATAAAGCTAATTTCCACTTAACTTGATACAATGAGGAAACATGTAAAAATTTAAAAATTTTGGCAGACTTTTGGAAACAGATAAAAGATGATCTTGACACCACCATGAAGCTAATATTAGAAAATTTTTTGAGTTAAGTACTCAGCGAGCCTAAGAGGAGAGAAACAGACGAAAATACACCTCATGAGTTAAAATTGAAGACCCTACCTAGTGAGATTTGGGCCCATCATTTTCTTTTAAAGAGTGTTTTTGTCATTATTTCTGCTCTAAGGACTAAGTGAATCAAGACTTTTTCACTAGAAGTTGTGCAACTCCAAATCAAAACTAATTGACAGCACTCATGAGACTAAGGAAATAATCTAAGGCCCTCATTTGGACAGTTTGAGCCTAAAAATCCAACCTTTCAAAATCTGCCCTTTTGCATACACTAGTTGAGCCTTAAAATCATATTTTTTCTTTCACAAACACCAAAAAACTTGCACCTTAACCTCATTACCTGAGTCAACCTTACCCTCACTCTGAGAAATCAGAAGGTAAAGGAGAAGGAGGTAAAGATACTGAGAATGGCCAAATATTCTGTGGAAGGTGAAGAAAAGCAACTTGTGAACAGTTGTGTATCAATTGCAATTGTGTGGCATTCATCAAAAGAATGAATAAAGCAAATAAAAAGAGAAAAAGAAAGAGAAGTCTAGAGAACATCATCATCTGAAAATTGAAAAGAAGAGGAGAAGCTGGCCACTTTGTCTCTGAAATAGAAGAGGAAGATGAAGTTTTTACTGGAATGAAGGTTGTGAAGTCATGAACCACTCCTTACCTTGCTGATTTCTGAATTTGGATTCCCTTTTTACCCCTTTTATTCTTTACACCCCTCAGCCATAAGCCACATTACAACCCATTCTAAAAGACTTTGTGGATCCAAAGTCAAATGAGTTGTCATGTGAAGATGAAGAGTTGCCCAATCTATGGTGAAAATCCTTGAAGATGTCAGAAATTAGAAGCTTGACCTATGCTCATGCTTGCAAACCCGTTTGGGGTCTGCAACTGCTCTTGAGCTATTGAGATTATGAACACCCTCAATTTACTAATGATTAGAGATAACCCTAGTGAGAATTGGGTCTTAATATTTATCTCTTTAGGGTGGTACCCAACCTGGATCTTGAATCAAAGGCAAGCTGCGTACTGATTTTCATACATTGAAATTCTAATGTTAAATAAATGGTGGTTAGGCAAACACATGTTAACTTTTAAGTTCTAAATGGCCCGCAAACATTGCTACAGTTTCCTCTAAGTGTTAAATGGGTGTGGAATGAAACTTTAAACATTTGAATCTGTGTTGTCATTATCTGCACTACACTTAACTGATTTTAATGGTAAAGTTGTGGGTGTCTTCACTGAAAACCCTTAGGAGACTTCACTCCTCCACTAGGGATCACCTAGGGGTTTAAAAGGCTTGGTACATATGCTAAATGTATCTGTGATCCCTACGAAAGTGGCATTTACAGCTTTGCTAAGGGACTAGCAAAGATTAGGTTTGGGGGTGTGTTAAGACCTAAAAAGTACCACTTTTCACCCCTTAACTTAATCTTTGTTGGACCCTTAGTCATTTAATAAAAGTGTTTTAAGCCTGTTTTGCAGATAATAAACAGCAACTGCCAATAAACCCCTAACCATGCTAAGAAGCTCACTGTTGCCCCAGAACAACCTCAGCAGAATGAAGGATGAACTCAAACAGAGGTTGGCTAAAGCATAGGCACATCCAAGCAGAAATACATCAAGAAGAATGCCTCGCACAAATGTCGCAGGGTTCAATTGAACCAGAGATAATGCCTTCGCGCGTTGTCGCGAGCCCCTGGAGGAAGTACAAAAACTGGTCGCGCAATTTACGTGCCATTCTCACGCGGTTTGGTGCTAGAAAGAATTGAAAAATAGGCTTCGCGAGGTCCTTGTGAGGCTCAGTCTAAAGCATTCGTGTAGTCTCGCGTAGCTCAAAAGAAGAACCGTTAAGCTTCGCGCGACTCACTCAGGGGAGAGAGCTTCAGGTATTCCTACGCGTAGCTGTCGCGCAGTGACCGTGAGATACAGACCTTCTGAGAAATGCTCGCATGACCCAGAAACTCATGAACACTGCTTCATGAGGATCTCTCAGGAGATTCACCAAGGGACAAACCGCGTGAGCAATCCCCGCGCCATTCAAAGCTGAAAGAGCAATCTCGCGATAGCCATTTGTATTCCGTGATGACTAAACTGCCAATCCCGCGACTGCATGAATTTCAAGTCAGTTCAACCCCGCGATGCCAATTCTACCATGTGGAAAGATCTGAAATCATTTCTACCTAGCGAGGATCGAATTCTAAACTTCTCCCCACTTCTGTAAGGGCAATCTGGGAATCTCCAGCAATTAGGGCACGCATTCCAATGCTTCAATCTCCATGCACACGCCCCGAGGCATCCAAGGGACAAGAATGGGCCACAATTACATCAATAAATTAGGGTCTTCCTAACCCTAATTGGAGGGGAAGCCGATTGCTATATAAGCCTAAGCCTAGCTTAGGTTTGAGGATCGACTCTCTTTGGGACTTAACTTCTGTGTTTCTTCTCCAAACACCAACTGTAGAATTACAGTAGGTTAAGGTTAGGGTTTAGGAGTTTTCTTATTTTTCTTTTTTCTTTCTCTCCATAGTCCAGCATTTGCTGGCTATGCCTTTTGTATGATTATCTGGTATAGATTTTAATGGAGTTTTTGTAATAGGATCTGCTACATGTATGGGATATTGTTTTTGTTGTGAGTTGTGTTGTACAAGGCTGCTGCCTTGAGATCCTCCATTGCTAAGTTGTTTTATAAGCAATGCTTAAAAGCTAGTACTCAAACTCTTGCTGGTCCTGTGTGTCCGGGCTTGTGTACTTTGTAGGCCTAGCACCACACACAGAACTTTAGAGGATGAGGTTCCTATGGATTCTTGAGCTTGTAGCCTGGATGAAGTAGTGCCTACAATGGTAAACTTGTTTTGACTCACCTCTGGATTGTGGTTCCCCTATTAGATAGTCTGTGACCATTTGAGTGGACAGGTTATAGCCTTAAGGGATTGGATCATGGCACAGGAGTGAGTTAGATTCTTTCTCCTCTTTGGTGATAATGTAGCCATTGGACAGGATTTCTATAGCAACAGATCTAAGTCTGAGTTACAAGACCCCATCAGATCTATATCTAATAACATACTTCTCATCCTTTTATATTTATTTTCTCACTCCACCATCCTTCTTAACCCTTTCTGTAATCTAGACATTAGGATACCTTAGAATTTAGATGATAGTGACCCCAAATCCCCTTCCACTTAGGATTGCCAGATCTGTAGCCAGATCTGGAGAGCCTACTAAGGATATCTCCCTTGGAGCTTTAGATCAACTTCCCTGTGGGACAAACTCTTACTTATCAAAACTTGCTACAACAGGCCCTGTATCTTGCAAGGCTGTGCATATTTTAGGCCTGTCGCTCTGTCATTTTCAATCCACCTTTCATTCATTTTCATTCACCCCATTCTTATCACTGTCTCCAATAAAGTCAGTAGCAAGCACCTAAAATATTTCAACAGTAAGGGTGCCTTGGATAAGGCTAAAAAATCCTCCTCCTTCTTCCCCTACGGGACGGCTGAGGGCAAGATGGTGCCGTTGTGCCGGCACCACAAACTTTATCTTTTTTGGGTTTTGATTTATATATATATATATATATATTTGAATTTTTTTGAAAAAGTTTTGAAAAATAAAGGTTCTGAGGCCTTGAAATTCCCTTCTTGGGTGGCCCTAGTACCTTAATTCAAGACCCGCAGCGACGATTTCGACGCACTTCGGAAGAATCGAAGGAGAACCTTCGATCTATTAAAGGCATGAAAATCAAGGCAAACAATCCGATCCCCCGGAATGAGCCAAAAAGAAGTTGCCCTCTTCTGATCGACGGGGGCATACTGGTTGTCGGAGATGGCGGGGCCTAAACAAGGCACTAAGAACACTGATCGGGGGATTCGGGAGGTGAAGAAGGCCACTGATTCGGGTTGGTGTGGTGCTAAACAGGCATGGCGCAACTAATACCCGCACCCAGGTGGCAGGGGCACGTTTTTACACTTGCGCCAAGGTAAAAACTTCAATTTTAAAGTTGGCGCAACTATTAGTTGCATAAGTTATAAATTTCAGTTTTTTGCACTGGCGCAACTAATACTTGCGCCAGGCAAAAACTGATGCTTCAGAACTGATGACAACAACTACCAACATCCAAAATGAGTGTCTTTTCTATATTTTTGTGGAAGCTAGGCTTTCGAGAACTGAGCTATTTTTTGGTGATCGATTCTCTCCTCACCGCACCTAAAGGGTTTGAGTCAGGTATAACTCGCTAGCGCACTCCTCAAGGATTTTAAGCTTCAGAATGGGAATCCACCCGATATAGCTCCGGTGCAAGCACCATCTCAGATACTAAGTGGGCTGGGACTTTTTTGGATCATCACCACTAGGGGCTGCCGCCATATTAAGACCCGGGTGTTTGTGTGTTTGCCTAATCCCCATCCTTTTAAAATCTATCCCGTAGAAACAAATTGATTAAGCTCCCTAACTTGGTTCAATTTTAATTAATTTTTTTCAAAGCTTTTCTCTTTTTTTTTTTGAAAATTTTCTTTAGTTCAAAGACCGGGGGTGATGATCTCGTGCCCCCACTACGTGCCGGCGTCCACTTATGGAATATGAGTGCACACATAGGCCCGCCAATTGGCTAAGGCACTTTAAATGACGGAAATTTAAATGAAATTAAAAGACCAAGCGCAAGTAGGCCTGCCAATCGGCTAAGGCACTAAAATGACGAAAAAGTAAAGAAATTTAAAAGACAATGAGCATGTAGGCCCGCCAATCGGCTAAGGCTCGCAAATGACGGAAAAGTAGGGGTGAGAAAAATAAAAAAACAGTAAAAAAATAGCAAAAATGGTTAGTAAAAATAAAAATAAAGGGCCAAATTTCAAGGAGAAGCTCTACAAGCTATCCCCAGCAGAGTTGCCATCTATGCAACCGTGGGATTTGTAACCATCTCGTCGCGACAATGTGCTCGCTTGCAAAAAAAAATAGAGTGGCCACCCGGAGCTTTCGGTGTCCCGAGAAACCTAGTTTATTTTTATGAGCACCGAAGTGCTAAAAATATGACTCTGAATTTAGTCTACACCAAAGGCTCTTGGGTAGGGGCTTCGGTTATCGATCGGGAAGGTGTTAGGCACCCGATCAACCCGCTTAAAGCGATTTCTATTTGTGGCCAAAAATAAAATGAAGTAAAAGAAAGGAAAATAGCTTCCTCTTGCCCAAAACTGGTTAGAATCCTATTTGTGCCCCTCCGTTCCTACCGAAAAGTCGGTGGCGCAACGACTCAAATGGGAGGATGGAGGGAGCTAGAAAGAGATAGGAGAAGAAAGGGGAGAGCCGGAGCCCTCGGGCCCTTATAGCACCGTAGGAGAGCCTTGCATGGCTTGCTTTGATGAGCTTTTAAAGGCCTTGTATTGTGGAAAATGGGGTTCTAACTCCTAAGGCTTAGAGCTAAGAGGTAGGGAAGGGAGGTTAGGAGATCACACACACCTAGGCTAAGGGTTTTGAATGCAAGAACAAGCTTGAAATGAGGTTGGGAGATTCTAGAATTTGGGTGAAAATAGTACACAAAAGGGAGGAAGAACTTCTTACTTTGAGCTCTTTCTCTCTTAAGTAAAATTCTCAACCCTTAAACCAAGGGGTGGGGGTCTCTATTTATAGGAAATGGGTGGATTAGGAGATCACTTAGGAGCTAAATAGGTTTAGCAATTAGGTAATCTCACATCTAAGGATTCATAGGGTTTTTGGAGCTTTAAGATGTGTGAGAAGGTCCTCCAATGGTGGATGATGGGGTGAGGCCTTAAGCCACTTGAAGGGTTGCAAATAGGTAGGGAATGAGTGCAACAGAACTAGCAAAACACACCCCAAAGGTCAAGGTGGTCAATAAGTCAAACCCTAATAATGATTTTTAGGTAAAATCTAGAGGTTACTGTTCATATGTTTGGCACAACTAATAGTTGCGCCAGGCAAATGCACAATAAAATAGTTTTAAACAGTACCTGGAAGTTGGTTCGCTAGGGTGGGCCCCACCTTTAAACTTGACGTAACTAATAGTTGCACCAGGCTTAAAATCTAGGAGAATTGGCCTAGCACAACTAATAGTTGCGCCAAGAAAAATTATAACTGGCGCAACTAATAGTTGCGCCAAATCCCTAGGGGGCCCACATGAATTTACACTTATGCCCTCCGGGCTCGGTTTGCGGTATCTTTTGATGTATACCTTGGATTGGGGCGATTCTTGGATCGTTGGAAAGCTGATGACCTCTACTCTTCAATGGTGTGAGACTCAATCATAGTAGAGGGCCGTAGTTGGTTCTAGTGTACCCCTCCTCAACCATTTGCTTGATAAGGTTAGGTTTAGGTTTAGAACAGGTTCTAAGGGTCTGGATTGATTTCTAAAGGTTTGGGTCAGGTTCCTAAGGGGTCTAGGGTGATTTCTAAGGGTTTGAAAAGGTTCCTAAGGGTTTTAGGAGGGTTCCTAAAGGGTCTATACATGTCATCAAAAGCTCAGAATTGCACCTCTCGAAAGGTGTTTCGATCGGGCCCTGGGCCAAATTTGGGTGTCTACAGTATGAGGTGAGGCATTTTAGGTTCAAATGAGCCAAACACAGCCTTCGATCATTTCCTCACAAGGTGTTATCAATGCCTATTTGTCCTAAGTTCAAATTCAATGTGTTCTAGCACGATGATACAACAAAATGCAAAGTAAACAAACCAAGATCAAGTGTATGAGATTTAGAAAGTAAGCATGAATTCAAAGAAATGCTCCGAATTTATATGCACTCATCAAGAATGAGAAAATAGTTTTAAAGCTCACCAGGTATAGTCTTTCGTAGGATCCTAAAATTCAAAAATCAAACTAATTCTTTGATTTCCAAACCTAAGTATGGCAAAAGTGCAAAAAAAATATCTAGGCATAAAATTTAGACAAATCCTTAAATGTTGATATTGGAATTAGCAATCCTAAGCAACGAAAGTCCTAACATGACAGAAGCATTTTAAAATTAGAATTCACATGCATCAGTGACTACAGTTTCAAAACTACGATAAAGTAGATTGTTCAAAGACTATACAATTTGTCGTATTGAGGGTGTATTAAAATAGTGGTCAAGCAAAAGATGCTGAAATTTGGAAACATGAACCACATGCCCTCATTGCTCAGAACATCACACAAGAAAATAGCGAAAGAATATACAGAAAATTGCATTCACATCAATCTCATTAAATAAAAACAAGATAAAGATTCTAAATTAAAAATTTACAATGAGCATGGGTTGCCTCCCATGAAGCGCTACGGATGAGTCGGTAGCTCGACAAGACCACAGTTTTCATTAAAGCGGTGGACCAGGGTCATCAATGATGATGCGCTTGGCCGCAAAAAGCTGCTCTGTTTGGACCACTAGTTTCAACCGTTGCCCATTAACCTTCAACGAGGATCAAGGATCATGACCGCACCAAAAGGGGATACATTAATGACAATGTACAGGCCATCAAATAGGGATCGTAGCTTACCTAAAAAGAGTTGTTGCTTTGAGTTGAATAGCCACACACGCTGCACTGGTATGAAGGTTTTTTTCATAATGTGCTTGTCGTGAAAAACCTTCGTCTTTGCCTTGTATAACTTGGCATTCTCATATGCCTCATTTTGCAACTCATCAAATTCATCGAGTTGGAGACAGCGGTGTGCGCTAGCTTTACCCATATCAATATTATATGTTTTTATAGCCTAGTAGGCGCGATGCTCCAGCTAGACGGGCAAATGACAAGCCTTCCCGAAGACCAACAGATAGGGAGCCTGACCACTCATTTGCAGGTGGTAGGGTGTAGTGACATGATGGGTAACCGAATAGTTTTTGAGCAAGTTCTCTAAATGACGATTATAAAAATGGCTACCAGCATCACTAACAATGGTTCGCGGAGTGCCAAATCAAGAGAAAATATTTTCCTTGAGGAATTTGACCACAACCTTCTGGTTGTTTGTCTTAGTAGCGAGGGCTTCAACCCATTGGGAGACATAATCAACAACTACCAAAATGTACAAATTTTCATGAGATTGTGGGAATGGTATCATAAAATCGATGCCCCAGACATCGAATAACTCCACTAAAATCGGGTACAAGGGCATCATATCTCGCCGGGACATAGCCCCCGTACGTTGGCACTGATTACAGGACTTACAAAAGTCATGCGCATCCTTAAAGAGAGTGGGCCAAGAATAGCCGGATTGCAAGACCTTAGTAGCGGTTTTCTTTCCACCAAAGTGCCCACCACAAGCTTGTGAGTGGCAGAAATTTAGGATGTTGTGAAACTCTTCCTCGGGGACACATCGTCGGATAATTTAATCCGAACATACTTTGAAGAGCTCCGGATCCTCCCAAATGTATGATCAAATCTTTGAAATTAAAAGATCATTTACATTTTTTATCCAAATGGGGGGGAATCTGGCCAGTAGCCAAGTAATTAACAATAGATGCATACCAGGGTTCTGATTTTGGGTCGAAAGTTAAAAGTTGCTCATCAGGAAATGAATCTTTAATGGTAAGATTATCACTCGATCCCTCAACCACAATCCTCAAGAGGTGATCAATGACGTTGTTCTCAACTCCTTTCTTATCCCGGATTTCAAAGTTAAACTCTTGAAGGAGGAGAATCCATCGGATGAGCTAAGGTTTAGTATCTTTCTTCGAGAGGAGGTATTTTAACAGAGAATGGTAAAAAAAATGTTAATTTTTGAACCCAAAAGATAGGATTGAAATTTATCCAATGCGTACACCACAGTAAGTAATTCCTTCTCCATGGTAGTGTAATTCATTTGAGCATCGGAGAGGGTTTTGCTTGTGTAGTAAACAACATATGACAGATGCTCAATTCTTTGACCCAATACAACACCAATTACATAATCTGATGCATCACACATGATTTTAAATGGGAGCGAGTAGTCATGGGCCTTAATAATAGGTGTCATGGATAGGAGTTCTTTGAGTTTAAGAAAGGCATCAAGACATGCCTGATCAAAGACAAAAGGGATGTCCTGTGCCAAGAGGTGACACAAGGGTCGGGCTATTTTACGAAAGTCTATGATAAATCTTCGGTAGAATCCGCATTGCCCAAAAATGAACGGATTTGTCTCACTGATGAGGGTAGAGGAAAAATCGCAATCAAATCCACTTTTGCCTTATCCACAGCGATCCCCTGACTAGAGACCACATGTCCCAACACAATACCTTCGTAGACCATGAAGTATCTTCACACTATTCAAGGACGAGTTCCAAATTCTGTAGACAAGAATCAAAAGAGGTTCTAAAGATAGAATTCATCCATGAAGACCTCTAGAAAATTTTCCACCATGTCGGAGAAGATCGACATCATGCACCTGATGTGGTTATAATTGTACTAAGTCTTAACCTATTGCAAGCGCACAATGAAAATTGCAACGCTTGTATAAGATCGTTCCCATGAGGAAGGTCAAAATTTTATACATTTTGAAAACTTTTATCTATCTTTTAAGAATCAAATCTATTGGAGAAATAAGAATAAAAGAATACTTCTTTAAACTAATTGTAAGGAAAGTAAATCTAAATCCTCCTCCTTCCAGATTATGGTTGCCAATCACAATCCTTTAGTTTTACAAAGTAAAATACCGTTACACCGTATCGCAGTCATCTAAAATTTGGGCGTCAATTAAAAACTAGAATTCTTTAATACAGATTTATACTAATCAATAATCTTCCTGAAATTGGGGCATAAATCAAACCAAATAAAACTAAAGATGGATAATTAAAACCGTTACACTAATCTATAAACTTAAGACTTTAGTCGTGAATTAAAATAAAGAATTCATAGATTTTTACAAAGCAGTAAAAGTGCATGAAAATAAATCTAAACTAGAAAGTAAAGTAGAACCATCCAAAGGGTTGATCATTCAACTACTTCGGGCTTGGTTGTCTGGCAAGACTTTCAGAGAACTATGGACAATTTTACTTGATAAAAACTACTCTACGTTGATCTTCCAAACTTTCAACCTTAGTTGTCAATTGATGTTGAAAATTCCTTGGATAACTTTCTCCTATACTGAGCTCTCTTATTTATAGATCATAAGGTGTCGGTTTACATTATTCGAATTCTAACTAAAGAAAACTACTAAAATAAAAGATTCCTAATATAACTAAACTTTATAATCCTAGTTATTCCTTTGATTGGTTGATGTGTAGGACTTTTCTCCGTGTTTTTAGTAACAGAGATCATTTGGATTCTCCTCGTATATCTTTGCCAATCTTCTCGGATCCGTGGGTTGCCAAACTTCTAATTCAAGTGATCTTCTAATTCTGGGTATGGCAGTGTATGTCTCACGTGATCAACAACAACAAAATCTTTGATTTTTGACCAATCGTAATTTACAATTGTTCTCTTTTTCAGCATGATTTCCTCCTTTTCAATCGATTGTATTCTCGCTTTGTGTGTCTCTCAGTCTTCAGTGTCTTTTTGAATCAATCGTAGATTACGATTGGCCTATTTTCTTCTTCTCTCATTCTATCAAGCTTATGATTGGTCATATGGTTGGATTGTATCTCTTCTTTCTCTCAACTTTCAGACTGGTCTCAGTACAAGTGGATCATATCTACATACGATCATCTTTCTTATTGCTTTTTGAGTTTGCATTAGCAAAGATTATCACTTTGGCTCTATTCTATTATCAATTCTGAATATCTGCACATTGACATCTCATTAGTTACAAACTGGGGTCTAGTATAACTAAGTTAAGGGTGATAAAATGATAAATTATGTGACTGATCACACTCCTAAACTTGAGCTTTGCTACTACCTAGCAAACAAGGAAAAATAAACAGTCCTAGAACTACAACTTTAAAAGCCACTTTCATAGGGAGCATGATTGCATTTAGTAGCTATAACAAGACTTTAAACCCCTAGGTGATCCCTAGTGGAGGAGTTATAGTCTCTCGAAGGTTTTCAGTGAAGCTACCTACAAACTTCAAATATTTTTGGGTTTTTCAAAAAAAATTCAAAGATAAACAAAAAAAGTGTAAAAATTCTAAACTAATTTTCTACTCTAACTCATTAATTATCACATGGTTGTTGTGATTTTTAAAAATATATGACTTCGTCAACCCTTGCTTTCCATCCTAGCAGTTATTCTTGATCAGAACTCAACAATTTCAATTCATATTAGGCCTAAAGTGTGTGCGTATCAGTGAACAATTTATTCTTCGTAGATTTCTCTAAACTGTAGATTTAGAAAGCATTTTCATTCAAACTCTCACTGTTGGCATACTCTCAAAAAGACATCGAAATTTTTGGGTTCTCACAATATGATATATATTATGAATAGCTCAATGGATAATTGACATAAAGGTAAATCTCATAGAAAATGATAATCAATTTTAGTCATATGCTTTCCTATTTGTCCATAGTATCTATTGTGTACATCTCTACTAGGCTCATGTTTTTGTAAATCTCGAATCAAAAAGGTCTTTATTAAGCTTGTAATGAGGCTTTGCGTTAAGAGAATTTCAATGTAAGGTAGAAAGGATTCAAAGGTTCTAAGAATTCAACTTATTTTTTTCCTGTCTTTTCCTCTTATTTCTTTTTCTGCTTTAGTAAGTATCCAAAAAGTTGGATAGCTTCTTCCCTTTTGCTTTTCATTTCTTCTTTAGTTCCCTTTTTCTTGATTTTTAGATATCCTCTTGATTTTTTTTCTTTTTGGACACTTTTTGCTTCTTTGTGTGACATTATATTTTTCAACTTTTCTCCTTTTTTCCCATATTTTTCGTCAGCTTGTTATTTATTTCTTCAGACATACCCTTTTTAGCATGTCCCTTATCTGTTATTACTTCCTCCTCCCACTCTCTTCTTCACCCTTTCATTCTAAATTCTCATAAAATAATGAGGGTAAAAGATTGAAAGCTTTGGGTAGTACATGTGGTTAAGGGTTTATAAATTCTTGGTATAACGAAATTTGGTTTAGGCTTCTAATATGGGTTCAAGGGATAGATAAATTTATGGCATTTTGGCTTTTTGGCTCAAATGAATAAAAGATGGCCTTAAGTAATTTTCTCAATTTACTAACATGAATGCCATATTGTTTTGATGCATAAAATAGATAGTTCTAGAAAAGCAAGTCATCATAATCATAGAATATTTGATTGAAATTACAGCAATAAAAGATTTCATTGTAATGCAGTCAAGAAGTTCAAGAAAATTTTAAGTTTGAATAGATAGCAGTCTCTCTAAAAAGGAAAGGAAATAAGTTCCAAAAGTTCACTAGTTATAAGATTTCGAAATTATAGTGTAAATAATGCAGTTTAAATCAAAGTATAGTTTCAAACATTCAACTCTGATACAGTTTACAAGAGGGCTAAATGTGAATCGTAACTACTCTATTTTGATGGTTGAACTTCTACTACGATGGATCGTAACGATTTATAGAATCATTTCTATCGTAACTCGCATGTGATGGTTAATCTAAAACTAGAAATCCTAAGAAAACCCGAATTAATACTACTCTAAAACAAGAAAAAGAGAAGAATATTTTTTTTTATCAGCAAAAAAAACTAACACGCCAACAAAATTATTATACACATTATCATACATAGTGTGTGTACCCCCCCAAACTAAAGTGGGACAATGTCGTCATTGTGCATAAAATAGGAGATACTCAATTTTTTTTTTTACCATTGGTGCCACAAGTGCGCTAGGCATTTATAATCTGCAAATTATTTCAGAGACCTCCCCTAAACTTGGGAGAAATCACTTCTAGGAAAAGAGTTAGAAACAGTAAGAATAGTCAAAAGAAATTTTCATATAATGAAAGAAATATTTACAAAGTTCATTAAAAGAAGTAAAAATGATTACATAAAAGATTAAACCTAGGAAAAATCTAGACACAGGCTAACTACGACACCGACAGCAACCGTCCGAGGTAAAAGGTTTCTTCGATAAAGATCGGCCCTCGGTTTCTAACCAAAATTATCTCGTCAAAAAAATATGGTTTGTCTTTCGACTCCGGGATGTCCTCAACTTGCTGCTCTTGGAAGAATAACTGCAAGCCAGAAAGGGGAAAAAGGATGGGTTAAGAAAATGGAGGAGGGGGTGGTGGTGATTGAGGCGGAGAAGAAATGGAAGGGGGTGGGAAGAGCTCGGCGTTTCGGACTGAGTTGAGAAGATCTTACAAAACTCTTCGCTCCTCCTGGAGCATGAAGATTTCTTCTTATAGCCGTCAGATTTCCGTCATATCTAGGGCGATTACCCGTCTGATTAGTCTTCGAAGGAAAGGCTAGTAGGGTTCATCAACCATCGTGAAGGATGACGATCTGAAAATGAAAGAAGCAGAGGGAATGTCTGGCAATGGGACATAATGCGTATTTATGGTAGTGTGGGGTAGATGTAGGTTGTGATTTATTTCCTTTAATGAACAAGTGTTGAAAACTGAACCGGTAGGTGGACATAATAAATTTTGGATGGTTAACTGTTGCTGCGTAGTGGTAAACGAGGAGTCACATTTAATAATCATGTGGTTACAAGAAAGTCGTACCCTTACGATTACAAGTGTGCGAGCCCAAATTGGACAAACATTCTCTCTTTAATCATAATCAATATGATAGATTGCGAGAGAATTCTCACTCTTATGAGAAGTAGTAATCACTATGATGTTCTCATAAATGAAACAATTACGCAATTTATGGTGCCTCATTCGTACGTAAATGTATTACGTGCAAACGAAAACCATCTACATAATCTTAATATTATACAATCGAAAAGAGCAATTAAAATAGTCTACAAAGCATTATACATAATTTTGCCATGGATGAGTCGGTAGCTCAACAATTCCCATGAGTATATCAGCCATACTCTAGATCTTTTATTGGTATCGTGGTTACTGTTCCTTTTTCTTTTAATGATACCATCAACTTGAGTCTCTGCCCATGAACTGTAAAGATAAAATTGCCCTTGGGATCCTGAATGGTCACAGATCTGTGAGAAAAGGCTTCCATGACATTATAGGGCCCGTCCCAACGACTTCATAGTTTTCCTGATAATAGTTTTAACTTGAATTGAATAGCCAAACTTGTTGGCCAGGCCTAAAACTCTTTCTCAAGATGTATTTGTCATGGAATGCATTTGTTTTGGCATTGTAAATTCAGCGTTCTCATAGGCATCATTACGAATTTCCTCTAATTCGTTGAGTTCGAGTTTTCGTTGCTCACCAGACGTGGACACCTCAAAATTCAATGCTTTAATAGTCCATAATGCTTTGTCCTCTAATTCCATAGGTAGGTGGTAAGCTTTCCCGTATACCAGTCGATAAGGTGACATGCCAATGAGTGTTTTATAGGTTATTCTATAGGCCCACAAGGCATCATGTAATCTTACAAACCAATCTTTCCTATCAGGGCGAACAATTCTCTCCAGTATTTTCTTTATTTCTCTATTGGAAACCTCTACTTGCACACTAGTTTACGGGTGGTAGGGGTTGCAATTTTGTGAGTAACACCATAGTTCTTAAGAAGGCTCTTAAAATATCTATTACAAAAATAGCTTCCTCCATCACTTATGATGGCTCATGGAGTTCCAAACCATGAGAGTATATTCTCCCTAATAAAAGATATCACCACCTTATGATCATTTTTTTTTGTGGCTGCTGCCTCGACCCACTTTGAAACATAGTCTACATCCGCGAGTAGAGACATGAATCCAAAGGAAGGTGGAAAGGGGCCCATGAAATCTATGCCCCAAACATCGAATGGTTCTATGACCAATATTGGTTGGAGAGGCATCATGTTCCTTTGGGACATGGCCCCTGTCTTTTGACATCGGTCACAGGCTGGACAAAAGTTCTGAGCATCCTTGAATAATAATGGCCAGTAAAATCTTGATTGCAGTACCTTAGCAGTTATTTTCTTCCCACCGAAGTGGCCCCCAGAAGCATAAGTGTGACAAAATTTTAGAATATTGTGGGTTTCACTATCTAGAACACATTTCCTAATTATTTGGTCTGGGCATATCTTAAATAAATCAGGATCCTCCCAAATATAATATTTTGCATTGGAAAAGAAGATATACCTGTCCTATTTGGACCATGTCGTGGGGATCTTACCTATGGCTAAATAATTCATGATGTTAGCATACCATGGCACCATCGATTGGATGGCATAAAGTTGTTCATCCGGAAAGGTATCATGCAGAGATTCTTTGCTAACAGTCCCTAACGATTCTATTCTTGACAAATGATTAGCTACCACATTCTCAACTTCCTTTTTCTCTTTGATTTCAAAGTTCAATTCCTGCAACAGTAGGACTCAATTGATTAGCCTAGGCTTGGCATCAATTTTTGACAATAAATATTTTAGTGTTGAATGATCAAAGAAGATGATGGTCTTTGATCCCAATATGTACTGTTGGAATTTATCCAATGCGAACACGACAGTGAGGAGCTCTTTCTTAGTCGTGGTGTAATTTACCTGAGCTTCAATCAAGGTTCGACTCGTGTAATAAATTACGTGAGGGATCTTGTCTTTTCACTATCCCAGCACTGCACCTATTGCATAATTAGAGGCATCACGCATTACTTCAAAAGATAGGGAGTAGTCTGGAGGTTGAATAATTGGTGCTGATGAAAGAAGTGCTCATAAATTATTAAATGCATCACGGTAGGCATCATTGAAGTCGAAAGGTACATCATTTGCAAGTAGGTGGCATAGAAGTCTCGAGATTTTTGAGAAGTCTTTAATGAAGCGACGATAGAAGCTAACGTGGCCAAGGAATTATTGAATCTTCCATACCAAAGTTGGTGGCAGCAGATTTGCTATTATATCGATTTTGGCCCTGTCAACTTCTATTCCTCTCTTATAAATGATATGCCCTAGGATTATGCCTTCCTGAACCATAAAATTGCTCTTCTCCCAACTTAACAGCAAATTAGTCTCCTTACATCATTCTAAGATGAGGGCAAGAGTCAAATGTTCGGCCAAATACCAAAAAGTCATCCATGAATCCCACAAGAAACTTGTCTATCATGTCGAAAAAGATGGCCATCATGGATCTTTGGAATGTTGCTGGAGCATTGCATTACCGAAAGGGCATACGACGATAAGCAAATATTCCAAAAAGACATGCGAAGATAGTCTTTTCTTGGTCTTTCGAGTATACCGAAACTTGATTGTACCCTGAATATCCATCTAGAAAGCAAAAATACTCCTGGCCCTCAAGTTTTTTTAGAATTTGGTCAATAAAGGGCAATGAAAAGTGATCTTTGTGAGTCATTGAGTTAAACTTCCTTTAATCAATACATACGCGCCAACCTGTGTTTTCATGTAATGGTACCAACTCTCCGGCTGAAGTTTCCTTGACTATAATCCTAGACTTCTTTGGGACTACTTCAATGGGGCTCACCCACTCACTATCAGATATCGGGTAAATAATTCCAACATCTAGTAATTTTACAATTTCTTTTTGGACAACTTCCCTCATATTTGGATTTAATCGTCGATGACTTTCTCGTGAAGCCTTGACATTATCCTCTAAATGAATTCAATGCATACATATTGACAGATCAAGCCCCT
Organism: Chloranthus sessilifolius; assembly: GCA_021018995.1. Classification (NCBI taxonomy): domain Eukaryota; kingdom Viridiplantae; phylum Streptophyta; class Magnoliopsida; order Chloranthales; family Chloranthaceae; genus Chloranthus; species Chloranthus sessilifolius. Next base: position 71,433,686 of record CM037592.1, on the reverse strand, counting down.
TAAGGTCAGCTACAGTCCACCCTATTGCATGCTTATGCTTCTTAAGTATGGCCAACACCTTATTCTCTTGTTCCATATTAAGAGTAGAAGAAATGATCATTGGAAGAGTTTCATTGGGCCCAAGAAAAGCATATTTAAGGGTATCAGGAAGTAGTTTCAATTCTAAGGATGATGCTTTTTCGATGGATGATAGCAGTGGATCATTGGACATGCTGGGTAGAGGTTCAATCCATGGCTTCCAAGTCTTTGATTGGGAATTATGAGAAGAAGTGTCCAGTAAATAGGTCACCTCCTCAAATTGTTTCTCAAGTTCTCCTGCTTCATACCAGAGCGTAGTTTCAAACACTTCCTTAGATAAGACTTTAGGCAATGCTTCTTTGTAGACACCCAAATTTAGCCCAAGACCCGATTAACTTACGTTTCGAGAAGGGAGTACCCTCCGAGGGAAACCCCAGAACTTAACCCAAACCCTTAGAAGTCTATCCCCGACCCTTAGGAGTCAACCCTAACCGAGAAACCCCCTCAAGAACCCTTTATTTATCCCTATTGGGCTATGGATAAGAAGAGGAGTACCAAGGTTTGTATAAGCCTCTGCCAGAGCTAAGACTTATCCTATCAAAGAGAGAGGAGGTTCGCAGCTTTCAAACAAGCCAATAATCACCTAAATCCTATTTGTGTCCCAAGAGTTATGGCAGTTTGAAATTTGGGCTAAATTAGAAGAATATGCCTAGTCTATGCATTACATATGCTAGACCAATTTTTGCAGATTTTGGCCTAGCGTATGTAATACATACACTAGGCAAAAATCTGATTTTTGTGGGTCCCCACAGCGGGCTATGAACCTCCAGGTTCCTTAAGATTATGGTTCCTTTACCTAGAGTATGTAATACATACGCTAGGCTTAGGAACAATGTTTTTTTGGATTTTAGTCAAAAATCAAATTTGGAGGTCAACTTCCCATCCATTAGGGTTGATTTTGGTAGGACTGTTATGCCTCTACTAACCTTCTTTTTAACCTTTTTGCCACATAGGATCTCACCCCATCGTCTACAATTGAAACCTAATTCCCACCTATCTAAGCCCTAGAAAACCTTAGATCCCTATTACCTAATTGCTAACCCAATTAGCCCCTTTCACCCCTCACTAATCCTCCCTTTCTCTATAAATAGAGAGCCCCCACCCCCCTTAGATTAAGGGCTTGAAAATTTTTCCCAAAGAGAGAAAAATTTGTGAGCTCCCTCTCCATTTCAAAACAGCCATCCTTTATACAAATTCCAGCACCTATATTCCTCATTAAAACTCCATCTTTCATCACCAATCCTCTAGGTTTAGCTAGATCAAGCCCTTAGCCTATCTCCCTTACGTCCTAGCTCCCAAGCCTTAGAAATCTAAGCCCGTTTCTCAGCCAAGTGCTATTGGAAGCTATCAAAATCGACGCTCTCGTGCGAAGATCCATAGTTGTGCTACAAGGGCCCGAGAGCTTTAGCTCCCCCCTCTACTCCTCTACCTTCTTGTCTTTTCCTTTATCCTAGAATTTGAGTCGTTACACAGCCAAAATTTTGGTGATAACGAGAGGCTTAAATAGGATCCGAGTGCCTATGGGCAAGAGGAAGTGTTTTTCTTATTATTTATTTTTTTCTTTTTACTTGGCCATAAGTAGAGACCGCTGACGAGTAGGTTGATCGGGTGCCTAACACCTTCCTGATCGATAACTGAAACCCCTACCTAAGAACCTGTGGCGTAGGTTGGAATCAGAATCATATTTTTGCACTTCGGTGCTTTCAATATTGATTTAATTTTCTCGAGACACCAAAAGCTCCGGTTGCCGACTCTATATTTTTATCGCTATGAGAACATCGTAGCGACGGACTCGCGAGAGCCCATGATTGCACAAATGGCGACTTTGTTGGGGAGTAGCTTATAGAGCTTCCCCTTGAAATATTGGCCTTTTTATTTATTTATATTTATTATACTAACCCTTTTTGTCTCTTTTCATACTCACCCCTACGATTTCGTCAATTTCTACTTACCCCTACTTTTTCGTTATTTACACGCCTTAGTCGTTTGGCGGACTTACTTGAGCATTTAATTTTTTGTCATTTACACGCCTTAGCCGATAGGCAGGCTTACTTGTGCATTTTACCGCCTTAGCCGATTGGCGGACCTACTTGAGTTTTTTACTTTCTCGCAATCATATTCCACCAGTGGACGTCGGCCAGTAGAGGCAGCACGAGATTGTCACAACCCATTTTTGAACATTAAGCAAACTCCTTTCAAAATTTGAAGTTAAAACTGGACCTTAAAAGTTAACTAAGGGACTTAATTTATTTTTGCATGGGTAGATTTTAAAGGGTGAGAATTTAGGCAGCAATACAAATGTCCCGATTCTTAGTACGGCGGTAGTTCCTAGTGGTGATGATCCAGAAATGTATCACCCCATCCAGAATCTGAGAAAGCGCTTGTGCTGGAGGTATATCGGGTGGGTAAACAAACTTAAGAAAAAACCCTAAAACCCTTGGGGGAGTGCATTAGTTGACTCAAAGCGACCTTGTATCCCTAGGTGTAGTGAGGAGGGACCCGAAATAACAAGGAAAAATAGTCCCCGGAAGCACTGCTTCCAAAACACAGAAAAAACAAACCAATTTCGAGCCTGTTGCTGTTGTCAAAATATATAGAATATATAGATTTTTGCCTAGCGTATGTATTACATACGCTAAGCCAAAAAATTTTAGAATTTGCCTAGCGTACCTAATAGATACGCTAAGCCAAAAATCTCATAAATTTAGCCTAGCGTATGTAATACATACGCTAGCCAAATCTCTAGATTTGGCTAGCGTATGTATTACATACGCTAGCCAAATCCTCCGCTTAGTGGTTTAATACCTTCGATAAATCCTACACTTTTTGGCACCCAATACGCCCTTGCCGGTCAAAAGAGGTCACTCTCTTATTGACTTTTATTGAGGGATAGGGTTGTCGTGTGGACTTTCGTGCCTTCACATAGAGCAAAGGGTTTCCTTTGTTTCTTTCGAAGGGTGTCGGGATCCTGCCGTGGGAAATATTAGGGGTGCAAACGCCACCTGAAATGGGAATTCCAAGGTCTCAAAAAACATCATAAAAAGGTTCAAATCTTTATCAAAAAAATCAAATTTTTTAAGAAAAATTCAAATCCAAAAAAGGAATGCTTGTGATGTCGGCACAATAGCATCGGCTTACCCTCCGTCATCCCGTGGGAGGAGGAGAAAATTGTTTAGGCCCCACCCGAGGCACCCATACCCAACCCTCCGGCAAGAAATGCCGTGGGCGGTTGATCCGGCTCATGCTGATCCCGATTCATCCTTGCCACGTTCCCCAACACATTCCCATTTGGAGGATATACCTATCTCAATTCCGCTCACCCAACCCCCATTTACCATCACCGGACTCTTCAGTGCACCCGTTTTCCCATCCACCACCACTCAAATCACCCAAAATCCCATACCCCATTCCCCCTCATTTACCAAAACCATGTCCAACTTCCCCCCATCAACATCCATCCAATAAATGCCCCACTTTCCTCCCTTATCCACTCCAAATACACCCCAATTTTTCCATACATCTATCCAAAATACACCCGTTATTTCCACATCCACCCATACCATGCCCAATTTTCTAAATCCATCACATATGTCCCCATCTACCTAGGTCATGCCAGAATTTTCCCAGGCCATGCCTAATTTTTCTCATACATCCATCCCATCCATACCCCATACTTCCCCCTCGTCAGATGAACCATTTACATCCACCCCTTAGCCAATCCCATGGCCATGATCGAAAAAATGGTCAGGGCCTACACAATTTGGAAGGCCTCTCAAAGCCTCCCCCATCCACCCCACATATCTCCAAACCCATCCCATACACTCCAAAACCTTCACACTTCCTTCCCCCAAAACCCTAATCAACCTCCCATTGTCCATACCATCCAAGGCTCCCATCAACCATGGGGCCATTTGAGTGGGCCTCAAAGCCCAACACCCTATATCCTAGCCCATCAAGGCCTAATAGCCCAAGCCCATCAAGGCGTAATACCCCAAGCCCATCACGACCCAATACCCCAAGCCCACTAAGGCCCAATACCCAAAGCCCACCAAGGCCTAGTACCCCAAGCCCATCAAGACCTCATACCCTATCCCCAAGCCCATAAAGGCCCAATGCCTTATACCTAAGCCCACCAAGGCCCAAACCTAGGAGCCCTATTTTCAAACCCTCCACAATTCCCACAATATCCCACATTCACCCAACAGGCCTCCATCCCTCCTCAACTAATGCACCCATCTCATCCAATCTCTCAACATGGCATGGGCCTCACTCATCTGCATCCCTCACACCCAATCAAGTGTGGGAATCTATCCCACACCATCAACCATCTTCAATTAACCCATCTCTCTATCTCTCAAATCCATCCCCAAGGATTTCTCCAAATGCAGTGGCCTCATCATGCAACAAAATCCATAACTCACCTCGCAAGTTACTCATCAGAGCTTCCCACATGTACAGTGGTAACACCAAGCACCCATCCAGCCTACTCAGAACCAACATGATAACCTCACTCTCCCTCCACCATATGTGGACCCATAATATGAGGAGGATGAGATTAGGAATAGTGGGGCCTATGTAAAGGTATTCACCAATTTCAATTCCCCACCATCCGTATTCACCAACCCACCAACAACTCAAAGTGAATGGAGGCAACCTGTTGAGGGGCCAGCCCCACCATCCAGGGAGTCAGAGCTATTAAAAGAGCAAATGGACAAGATCTAAAAATAGTTGATGAAGATGGGTGGAGCTGAAATCCATGCCACAGACTTTTCTGACTTGTGCTTATTTGCAGAAGTCGATTTTCCTCCAAAGTTTTAGGTGCCAATCTTTGACAAATACAATGGCACAGGCAATCCATTGCACATCTCAAGTCCTACTATGGGGACATGTGCCAGTGTGGAGGGGATGACTATTTGCTCATAAAAGTTTTCCAGAATAGTCTCACAGGCTTGGCTTTGAGGTGGTTCACTTTCTTGGAACCTTCTATGATTAAAACTTGGAAGGATCTCACCCACCTATTCCAAAAATAGTATGTCTACAACATAGACATTGAACCACACAAGTCAGATCTAGCCCGACTAAAGCAGAAGCCCGACGAAGCATTTGGTGACTACCTTGGGTGGTGGAGGGCATTGGTAGCTCAGTTAAGGAGCAGAATACTCGTTGATGAGCAAATCAAGATGATCTCAAAAAATACTCTGCTGGTCATCTCAAATTTTTTGGTGTACCAATAGTAGTCCAGCTTTGCTGACTTGGGGAGAAATACCAATCATTGTGAGGATACCATAAGAGAAGGGTAGTTAAACAAAATCGTAAATAGCAAGGTTCGGAGGTTCACTAAATAAAGGAACTAGAGAAGAACCGGGGCAGATATACAGACGGTCATAAATACATGACCCAATACCAGCATAGCCCCATTCTAATTTAAAGCGGCACAACCAACCCTAACATGAAATGAACCAATGAAGAGGACCGAAAATGGATAGGGGGCACAGATGAGCCCGAAACAAAGAAAGGTCCATTTCGATTGAGTCTTTACACCTTTGGGGTAGTCCTTGAATATCCTATTACCCTTATTGATCAAAAAGGGGTTGGTCACCGCGCTTTAGCCATGACCTCCACCAAATCCAATCCCAAGAAATTATGATCCCAATACCCACTGTAATTTCCACCAAGGACCAGGCTACCCGACTGATTGATGCATTCTCTTGAAGCATGCGATACAAGATCTAATAGAGGCCGACACAATCATTCCTCCAGTGCTTTCCCAGGCTAACTAGCATGCCAATATACATAAGGTACCATTGCCACCACACCCACCAGGTGGAACAAGTCCGAGGCCTACCGTCAGCATGATGGAGGAAGATGGTGAAGAGCCTTCGGAGAATATCCTCTCCCGGTAAGACTTTATAACACCGAAGTAGAGAGATCAAGAAGATAGAAGCATTAGAGTAATAGATCTCCTGAATTTGGCTGATTACTTTCCCAATCCCACATCTCAGGCAGAACCCTTAGATTTGAGGATGTATTTTCCACCACCAGCTCCCGTCAACTTTGTCCAACCCAGCTATATCAATCGTACATAGCAGCAACCCCTACCGATTACCCAATGGCCAATTTCGCCCCTTATCCCCCTCCGACCCTAATTAATTACCAGTGGCCCACCCTTATCACCCCACCTCCAATACAGATACCCACAATCCCCGTCAATCCCATTTGGCCCACTTTTCCCACTCCTCCGACTTACCCACCTCTAATAGAGGTTAACCAAATGTTATCCACCCATCCCAATCTACGAATCCAAGCACCTCCAAGGCCTACATCCACTCCATTCCAGATCCCGAGACTAACCTACGATCCTCGTCAAGTTCCAGTCAATTATAATTATATGGATATCAATACAGGTAGTAGTAGAGAGGGGGTAGTGGAAGAGAAGAAAGAACCTACTGCAGTAAACGCCTTCGAAAAAATGAGCAAAGAGCATATACAAGAAACTCAGTTGAAAAGAATTCCAGCTTACATCACTGTCTAGGACATGTTAATGACATCTTTGCTCCATTTCCAAGCTCTGATGGGAGCATTAAAATATGCACATGTGCCTATTCAAGTAACCCCAAACAAAGTGGGATAGATAATTTGGCAAGTATTGGCTCTCAATGGCATCTCTTTTTCAGATGCTGATTTGTCATATGAGGGAAATAATCATTTTAAACCCCTCAACATCACGGTAGAAGTTGGGAACCTGGTAATTCCATTGGTATTAATAGACAATGGATCAGCTTTGAATGTGTGCCCCCTGAGAACCGCAACCAAGATAGGAGTGGATCCCTCTGCATTCAAGCCAGCCAGAACAAGCGCTAGAGGATTTGATAACACGAGAAGAGAAATAATTAAAGAAGTCGATCTTGAGCTCATCATTGGGCTAATGACCTTTTCCATACATTTCCATGTTATAGACATCAAATCCACATTCAATCTCCTATTAGGGTGACTATGGTTACACGAGGTCGGGGCAATACCTTCAACCCTGCACCAAAAGCCCAAGTTTGTTTCGGAATAAAAGATCATCACCATTCTTGGTGAGGGACAGGAGGAAAGAGAAAAAGCCACCCACAACATCGAAAACCTCAAAGTATTGGATGTGCCGCACACGACCGAAGACACAAACTTCCACAGCTTTGAATATGATGTATCGATAGTGGTCCCTGTGCCCCTCAAGAAGATACCATGAAGACCGGTGGCGGAATGATCACAGTTGTGGTCATACTCCAGAAATGGGGTTATTACAAAGGTAAAGGATTGGGACCTCGTTTGCAAGGTCGGAAAGAACCAGTTAGAGCCAGAGGCAGACAGTAGGTCAGATTCGACTTAGGCTATAAAAATATCGAAGAAGAAATTTGGGAGGCCGGGGAAAAGGCCCGAAACATTGCTACTTCAAAAGCTTTAGGAATAGATTTAGAAGATGAACCCCGCACTAGATTTCACATCCGAAGCACATCCGTGAGTGCGGGGGTCATAAAGATTGATCAGAATGGGGCAACACAATCCCTGAATCATCCCCCCCGCTAACCCCACAGAAGCTAGTTATCACTATTCACCCAACCAATCCCTGAATCATCCCCCCTGCTATCGAAATAGATCTGGCTTCCTTATCCCTCTTCGAGGAGGAGACTCCCCCGTCAATGCAACCCCCTGTGGTAAACCACTACAAACCCATGCTGACATTTGAGGACTTAGTCCTAGGTGAGCCCAGGATAATTATGATGGAGGCTGATCCCCAAAAGTCATCTCAACCAGCCTCCTCTACAAGGCCAGGTAAAGGGGAAACACCTCAGGTGAGGAATTAGGCATCAATGCCCTTAACTCTGAAAGCATCAAATGGCTGTGAATACGACACCGGCTTTAAAAAAAAAATAACCTATAAAATGTAAGATGAGCCTTTGGCAGGCAATACCATGTGTATATAAAGACCAGCCTTACCAAGGGCCCATTTCTGAAGAAAATAAAAATCCTAAAAAACTAGAAAAAATGCAAAATCCAAAAATATTGCCTTTCAAAATCCCTGATAAAATCTAGAAAAATGATGCCTTAACAAAAAAACCCGTCATACGTGAAGTCGACCCCTTTCTTGTAGAAATACAAGAAGAGGAAGGAGTCACGAGTCTATACGAGGAAATCCTTACCGAGGAGCTCCCCAATGAGCTCCTTGACCGGTTTGCCGATTTTGAGCATGGCCCTATGCCAATTGTTGAAGAAACAGAGGACATCAATCTAGGTACCGAGGAGGTCCCTAGAATCACTAAAATTGGAATGCCACTATCTCCCGAGGAAAGAAAAAACATGATTAATTTCCTTCGGTCATACCAAAACATCTTCACATGGTCAAACGTGGACATGCCTAGTCTGGATACCGATTTCGTAGAACATGAGCTGCCACTTTATCGAGATGTCAAGTCGGTCAAACAGAAGTTGAGACGCCTCAGGCCAGAATGGATGTTGAAAGTAAAGGATGAAGTCATCAAGCAGTACGATGTGGGGTTTCTCATAGTCTCTAAGTACCCGCAATGGCTAGCCAATATCGTCCATGTGCTAAAGAAAGATGGAAAGGTTCGCATGTGCATCAACTTCAGAAGCCTAAACCAGGCAAGCCCAAAAGATGACTTCCTGTTGCCACACATCGACATCTTCGTCGATAACACTGTGAGACATGGGATGCTCTCATTTATGAATAGATTCTCTACATACAATCAGATCAAGATGGTGGAAGCAGATTGAGAGAAGACATCATTCATTACTCCATGGGGAACTTTCTGTTACTGAGTCATGCCATTCGGATTGAAGAATGCCGGGGTGACATACCAAAGGGCGATGAGAACACTCTTCCATGACATGATGCACCGAGAAATTGAGGTGTAATGACATGATAGCCAAGTTTTAGGAAAGAGGTGATCATCTGATAAACCTTTAAAAATTGTTTAAGAGGCTAAGAAAATATAGGTTACGCCTGAACCCTAAAAAATGTGCATTCGACGCTATGTTAGGAAAACTACTAGGCTTCATTGTAAGCAAAAGAGGCATAGAGATTGACCCGGTGAAAGTGAAGGCCATCGTCGAAATGCCACCACCATCTACCGAGAAAGAAGTTAGAGGCTTCTTAGGCAAGATACAGTACATTAGTACGTTCATTGCCCAACTCACTCCCATCTGCATGCCAATCTTTAAGCTACTAAGGAAAGATTCACCCGTGGAATGGAACGATGACTGTCAAGCAGCATTCGATAGGATCAAGGGCTATCTTCTTAACCTGCCAGTATTGGTACCACCTGAGTCGGGGAGACCACTCTTGATGTACCTCTCCATAATGGAAGTTTCTATGGGTTGCATCCTAGGACAACATGATGAGATAGGAAGGAGAGAGCATACCATCTACTACCTGAGCAAGAAATTTACTGATTACGAGACACGCTATTCTCATGGAGAAAGCATACCTAGCTCTCGTTTGGGCGACATAGAGGCTCCGTCACTTCTTGCTATCTCAAGTCGTTCTACTCCTAGAAATAATGGATCCACTAAAATACTTGTTTGAGAAGCCGGCTCTCACTGGCCGTGGATATAGAGCCAAGGAAGCCGGATCTGGCCCGTTTGAAGCAAAGACATGATGAAACTTTCAGTGCCTACTTAGGGAGGTGGAGGGCATTGGCCACCCAGGTGACCCACCGGATTCTGGATGATGTGCAGATTGAATTAATAACTAAAGGAGCGCTCCCAGTCATCGCAGAATTCTTGGTATATCAGCAGCAGTCCTATTTTGCTGATTTGGTCCGAAATGCCAACCGTTGCGAAGACGCCATTAGAGAGGGCAGGCTGGGAAAGAGCATGGCAAACGGGGCCGTTGGGGTTCAGAAAGCTACCGAACCAAGGGTTGAAAGAAGGCCAGGGGCAGAGGTGCAAAACATTGTTTATCCCCCGGCCAATACCACCCCGATATAGCTCCAGGCTGCACACCCACCCCCGGCCCATTTCGAACAAGCACTAAGGTCGAACAATGAACCGAGGGCCCCGTTCACCCAGGAACAGATGAAAGCACGGTTCAAACGGGTCTTCATGCCGTTAGGGCAATCGTTAAGTGTCTTATTGCCAGTGTTGCTACAAAAGGGTCTGGTCAATTTACTCCAGCCTCGCCCACCACCCAATCTGATACCAAGAAACTTTGATCCGAACCTGCACTATAACTTACACTAGGGGCCAGGTCACCCTATAGACCGGTGCTTCCCACTAAAGCACGCAATCCAAGATTTAATAGAGGCAAGAAAAATTATTCCCCTGCCGCTTCCTCAAGGGCAGAACCAGAACATCCATCAAGCCCCTCTGCCACCACATCCCGGAGGCCCCAGGCCTAACATCCATTGGGTAGAAGAGCAAAAGGAAGAGTTCGACCCCTTGGATTACATTAGTAGTCAAGAGGAGTTTTCATTTCCCAGGTTGAACGAGGGCGAACCAATTGTGGGGATGATCGAGCCACTGTATTTAGCCAATTACTTCCTCACCCCGGCATACCAAGAGGAACCCCTAGATTTAGGGTAGTATTTTTCCACTCCCGCTCCTGCCTATCAAATCCAAATGGGCCCGGCCCCGCCGCAATCATATGCATATCCGCCCCACTCCCAACTTACCCTACAGTAAACACCACCTCCCAGTCACCCCACCCCATACACTATCCCACCATCAGCCACTCCAGATACCTCTCCGTCGCACCAAAATCACCCCACGCCATACATAACTCCACCATCCCCATACTACCCTACCCCATACAAACCCCCAAATCCCACTACCCAGCATACTACCCCGCCATCCCCAAATCATCTCGCCCAATACACAACTCCACCATCCCCAAATCACCCCGCCCCATACACAACTCCATCATCTCCGGCTTACCCCATTTTATCCACGAACCCATCATCGCCCCACCATGCCACCCCATTTACAAACCCTTCATATCACTACCCCCCTGCTCCATCCGCTACCCCGTCATACCCCTGTAACCCCTCACCTTCGACGTTTCCCAGTCACCCCATCACAGTCACACCCCCACCATCCCTATGCTATTTTGCCCCTAATCCAACTCCACCCTCACCCACTCCCCTTATCACCCGCTCCCAATCACCACTGGTCTTACCGCCCAAGTAGTACCTGTACAAGTCCCCTCCACACCCACAAATTCAACCTCTTAAATTCCCGCCAATACCATTACACCCCCTAATAGAGTCAACCTGGTCGGACCCAAGATTTCGACATACCCAGCCCAATCCACCCCAGAATCACAATGCACTCCCTTCCTCATCCCGAAACCCGCCTATGACCCGCATCAAGTGTCATTAAGTTACGAGCAGATGGACATGAATGCTAGTCGCAACAGAGAAGAGACTATCGAATTTATCACCCGGTCAGGCAAGATTTCTGCACAGCCAGAAGCATCGGGGGCCGGTAGAGGAGAAGAGAATAAAAAAGAGCAGCGGGCAGGGAACCCCTTCGAGAAAATGGCCAGAGAGCATGTGTTGGAGACATAGCTCAAGAGGACACCCGCACATATTACTGTCTGAGATTTGTTAATCACGTCCCCGCTCCACTTTCAAGCCTTAATGGAAGCACTCAAAGACGCACATATTTCCGCCCACGTAACCCCAAACGAGGTGGGAGAAATAATTGGGCAGGTATTGGCCCCAAATTCCATCTCATTCACCGATGTAGATCTACCGCTCGAGGGGAACAACCACTCTAAACCCCTGAATGTAACAGCGGAAGTAGGGAACTTGGTGGTGTCGTTGGTCTTAATAGAAAACGGGTCGGCATTGAACGTATGCCCTCTAAGGACGGCAATTAAAATCGGTGCGAACCCCAACACCTTCTGGCCATCAATAACAAGCGCCAGGGGATTCGACAACACCCGGAGAGATCATAGGAGAAGTAGACCTTGACCTGATCATCGGGCCGCAAACCTTCACTGTCCCCTTCCAGGTGATGGACATCAAGTCTACATTTAATCAACTATTGGGCTGACCATGGCTGCATGAGATCGGGGCAATACCATCAACTCTACACCAAAAACTCTGATTCATCTCAGGCAGAAGAATCGTCACCATCGTAGGAGAGAGCAGAGAAGACAGGGAGTGGAGCACTCTGCATATTGAGAATTCAAAAGTGCTTGACATGCCGCACACAGCGGATGACACCGATCTCCATCGATTTGAGTATGACTTCTTAGCCATTACCCTCAAGCCTACTGAAAAAACCCCTGCCAAAACTGAGGGAGGAAGGGAGGCAGCCGTGTTCATGTTCCACAAATGGGGCCACCAAAAAGGGAAAGGGCTGGGCCCGCACCTTCAAGGAAGAAGAGACCTTGTTAGGGCCAAGGGGTAGCAAACCAAATTTAGCCTAGGCTACAGACCCGATGAAGAATAAGTCAGAGAGGCCAAAGAGAAGATAAGAGCCGCGGCAGTCGCCAGGGCCAGGGGAATCGACCTGGAAGAAGAGCGTCCCGCCTAGCCCCACATCCGCCAAATCTTTGTAAGCGCCGGGGTGGTAAAGATTTATCTGAATGGGGAGATGAGGATAACCCCACACAAGCATACTTCTGCCCACCCCCACCAACCCTTACATCATCCCCCCGGAGGCAGCCCTCTCCTTATTTGATGAGGAAATCCCCCGGCCCACCCATCACTCTGGCACTAGCCACTTCAGGCCCACCCTAAACTTCAAAGACAGGGTCTCAGAGGATCCCTCCATAACATGCTGAGGGAGGAACCGCCAAAGCCTACCGATGTTGCTTCCAACCAAAGAGGTAAAGGCCAGGCCTCACAGGTAAATAACTGGACATCTCTGCCCCAACTCCTGGGAGCCGCCAAATGCTGTGAATATGGCACCGGCTCTCCAAAAAAAAACAACCTATAAGAAGTGAGGTTAGCCTCTGGGGCACTCTACCCAGTATATATAGAGATCCACCCCACCAGGGGCTAACCTCTAAAAAATTTGCTAAAAATCGTAAAAATAGAAAAAATACCAATTCCAAAAATATTGTCCTTTAAAATTTCCAATAAAATTGAAAATGATGCCGTGACACCCGTCCCACACGAAGCCGACCCCTTCCCTGTAGAAATACGAGAAGAGGTAGGAGTCACGAGTCTGGACGAGGAAGGTCAAGTTGATGAGCTCCCCAATGAGCTCCTCAAGTAATTTATCGATTTTGAGCATGGCCCTACCCCGATCGTCGAAGAGACAGAGGACGCCAATTTGGGCACCGAAGAGGTCCCTAGAATCACCAAAATCGAAACATCATTGTCCCCTGCGGAGAGAAAGGGTATGATAGACTTCCTCCGATCATACCAAGACATCTTCGCATGGTCGTATGAAGACATGCCTAGTCTAGATACCGATCTGGTTGAACATGAGTTGCCACTCTACCCTAATTGCAAGCCGATTAAACAGAAGCTGAGATGTCTCTGACCTGAGTGGATGTTGAAAGTCAAGGATGTGGTCATTAAGCAGTATGACGCGGGTTTCCTCATGGTATCCAAGTACCCACAATGGCTGGCCAATATCGTCCCCGTACCAAAGAAGGATGGGAAGGTTCGAATGTGCATTGATTTCTGAAATCTCAACAAGGCAAGCCCTAAGGATGACTTCTCATTACCCCACATCGTTATCTTGGTCGATAACACTGCTAAGCACGGGATGCTTTCTTTCATGGACGGGTTCTCGAGCTATAATCAGATTAAGATGGCAGAGGCCGACCGAGAGAAGACCGCGTTCATCACTCCCTGGGGAACCTTCTCCTACAAGGTGATGTCATTCGGGCTCAAGAACACTGGGGCAACCTACCAGAGAGCAATGACGGCCCTATCCCATGACATGATGCACCGAGAGATCGAAGTGTATGTCGACGACATGATTGCCAAATCATTGGAAAGGGATGACCACTTGGTAAGCCTTCAAAAGCTGTTCGAGAGGTTGAGAAAGTATAGGCTGCGATTGAATCCCCAGAAGTGTGCATTCGGCGCAATGTTAGAAAACTATTAGGTTTTATCGTCAGTAGGAGAGGCATCGAGGTCGATCCAACCAAGATCAAGGCCATCACTGAAATGCCACCACCGCCTACAGAGAAAGAGGTCAGAGGCTTTTTAGGCAGAATCTAGTACATCAGTCGGTTCATCATGTAGTTAACTCCGTTTTGCTCACCAATCTTCAAACTACTAAGAAAGGATTCACTAGTTGAGTGGAATGATGACTGCCAAGCTGCATTTGACAAGATCAAGGGTTACCTCCTAAATCCTCCAGTATTGGTACCACCTATACCTGGCAGACCCCGGATAATGTACCTATCCACGACAGAGTTTTCCATGGATTGTGTGCTAGGACAGCATGATGAAACAGGAAGAAGAGAGTATGCCATCTACTACCTGAACAAGAAGTTCACTGATTATGAGACGCGCTACTCTCATCTGGAGAAAGCATGCCTAGCGCTGGTGTGGGCTACTCAAAGGCTTCGACATTACCTCTTATCCCAACCCGTTCTACTTCTAGCATGGATGGATCCGTTGAAGTACCTGTTCGAGAAACCTGCTCTCACTGGCTGAACTGCACGATGGAAGTTTTTATTATCTGATTTCGACATCACATACGTCACTCAGAAATTGATCAAGGGGCTGGCGCTCGTCGATCATCTTGCTGAGAACCCTCTGCCTGACTACGAGCCTTTGAGAACTCAGTTCCCCGATGAGGACATCCTGTTCATGACAGAAGATGATACAAAAGAGGCAGAGGAACCATGGGTAATGCACTTTGACGAGGCATCGCATGTCAAAGGCCAAGGAGTTGGTGCCATCTTGATTTTACTAAGAGGATCCCACGTATCGATCTCTATCAAGCTCAACTTCCCCTGCACTAACAATATGGCTGAGTATGAAGCTTGCGTCGCCGGTCTACAGACGGCTCTCGATCAGAATATAACTCACCTTCGAGTATTTGGTGATTCACAGCTAATCATATGCCAGACGAATGGTGACTGGAAGACGAAAGATGAGAAACTGATCCCCTATCATGAACACCTCGAGGATCTAATAGCTTGCTTCCAAGATGTGACTTTCTCATACGTCCCCGAATAAGGAATCGCTTTGCCGACGCATTAGCAACTTTGGCGTCAATGATTGAAATCCCCTATGGTGTTGAGATGAAGCCGATCATGATCGAGCAGAGGAATAAGCCGACCTTCTGCCTCCAGATTGAGGAACCTACAAAGCCTATGATGAGCCATCTTGGTTCTCAGACATCAAGAATTTCCTCGAGACCCTAACTTTCCCAGAGGGTATGTCCAAAACAGACCGACAAACCATTCAACATTTAGTGGCAGGTTACGTCATTTGTGGGGAATGCCTGTACAAGCGATCATACAATAACATCTTACTCAGGTGCCTCACCAAAACTGAAGCAGTCGATATTATGAAAGAAATCCATGAGGGAGTATGCGGAGCCCACGTCAGCGGTCACATGCTCTGTAAGAAAATTCTGTGGCAAGGATACTTTTAGACCACTATGGAATCGGATTGCTGTAAACATGTTCAAAAATGCTACAAGTGTCAAGGACACTCCAGTTTGATACACGCTTCTGCCATTGATCTTCACTACATGACCACTCCTTGGCCATTTGCTACCTGAAGCCTCGACATTGTCAGAATGATTAATACAAAAGCATCAAACGGACATTAGTTCATTCTCATCACCATTGAGTACTTCACCAAGTGGGTAGAAGCGGCGTCATATGCCAATATCACGGCCAGTCACGTCGAGAAGTTTCTTAAGAACAATATTGTGTGCCGATTTGGAGTACCCAAGGATATCATCACGGACAACGGCACAAACTTTGCGAATAAGCGCATACGAGACTTCTGTGAGCAATACAAGATCAAGCATCATCGATCATCCCCGTATAGGCCTCAGACGAATGGAGCCGTTGAGGCGGCTAACAAAACTCTGATTCGCATTCTTGAGAAGATGGTAGTCACTTACAGAGATTGGAGTGAGCAGTTACCCTTCGCACTTTTGGCCTATAGAACGTCGATCCGTACCGCTACAGGGGCAACACCATTCTCCCTTGTGTATGGAACCGAGGCCGTCCTCCCGGTAGAGGTTGAAGTACCCTCGCTCCGAATCCTCATAGAATCAGGTTTACCTGAAGCAGAAAGAGAAAGATCACGCTTTGATCAGCTGAACTTACTAGACAAAAAGAGACTCCTAGCCTTATGCCACACTCAAGTTTACCATGGGAGAATTGCATGCGCTTACAATAAACGTGTCCGCGGTCAAGATCTAAAGGTAGGAGACACTGTACTAAAGAAGATATTCCCTTTCCACCATGCCGATACAAGAGAAAAGTTTAAGCCGAACTGGGAAGGACCATACATCATTCGGGAGGTGCTGTCGGGATACGCCATCCGCCTCGCCACCATGGACGGAGATCATCTTCCCGAGCCCATCATTGCTGGATACGTCCGACGGTTTTACTCTTAGTCCATCTCGATAAGGTAAGTATTGATGAAACATATATGTGACTGCTTAAGAACCACCCAAAAGAGGCCATCATTCCAAGCATAGTAGCCCAAAAACATCCCTAAAAAAAAGAAAATTTTTTTACCCTTTGCTACCCCATTTGAGCCTGGGCCTTTCTTTCAATAAACCCATCCCCCCCAAAAAAAAAATATATATATATATATATATATACGTGTACGTATACCAAAAAAAAGAAGAGAGAAAAGATGCATGTGTATAAAGTTACTATCAAATCTAAAAAAAAATCGAAAAAAAAAAAGCAAAACCTCAAAAAGAGATTGCCTAAAATGGAGGAAAAAGAATAACAAAAGATGTGTATAGAAGAATCACGGGGCGTGTACAATAAAAACCCCCAAGGAAGAAAGTATGTTGAGAAAACTGAAATCGTATCAAGGAAACCCTTTTAGCCCAGCATACCTTAAAATCCTAACCTAACCCATGGCCAAGCTACACCCTGAAGGAAGCCCTCTTTGTAGGTTCGCAAGCAGTCATAATATCTGTTAAGTCAACATGAGCCGAGTCGTGAGACGACACCAGAACCCCATCCAGCCGGTTATGATGGAATCTTCATCTATGTCGTGGCTTTCTGGTTCGAAGAAAAAGAAGAAAAGAAAGAAAGAAAATTAATTTGAGTTCAAAGCAAGATGGACGTGGTGAAAACCCGCAAGGGCACTGTGGGTAAAAACAGCGAACTCATGCGGACCAGGTGAAAACCTTAAAAAGCACTTGGAGTAAGAGACCGGACCCATGGATGTAGTGAAAACCTGAAAGGGCGTTACGGGTAAAAATAGGGATGACAGGCATGGCGAAAACCCGTCTTGGGCACTGTGAGCAAAAATGTCAAGAAAAGAGAGATTAGGAGAGGATCAGTTCTCGCTCACCTATTTTAGTCTGGACCCCTTAAGCCCCTTCCCCCTTTTGTTGGGCCGCTCATGTTAAAATTAGATCGGATCCTAATCAAGTATGTCGTCTCTACCGCGTCGTCTGACACATGACCAAAGGTAAGGCCAGAAGACCAATCAATCTCGAGGAAGCTGACCTATCCACATTTAAAAAGAAGCACCGGAAACTCCTAAACGGGGTTCGACCATGCTCAAAAAGAGGACCCGCCGGTTGGCCTTGAAAATACCGACATCACAAAAAGGAGAAAATTTCAAAAAAAGATAATGGATTTTCCTTTCCCATAAAAAGCCTCACACTGTGAGGGGGAAAATTTCAAAAAAGATGATAGATTTTCCTTTCCCATAAAAAGCCTCACCCAGTGTAGGAGAAAAATTTGAAAAAAAGATAATAGATTTTCCTTTTCCATAAGAAAAACCATACGTTGCGAGACGTATGGAAGAAAATTCGAACACCAAAAAAAATATGTATATGTGTATATAGCAGATTTAATTTCTTTTCTTACAAGCATCACGTATGATGTGTCACGTCCCAAAAAGATAACAACATGACACACTTTCTACCTTCTGCCTTCTGTACAAGTATAAAACAAACAAAAAAGAAACAACCCAAAAAGGAAGGAGATCTCTGTTAAGGGGCATCAGCCCCCCCTCTGTGTATATGATCTATGGTATGTGCAGGAACAGGTCAGGGGTAGGAACCACGCTTCAAGGCACTGATCTCTGCAAGAAGAGAGTCCTCACGGGCATTTTGATCGGTCAACCACCTACCATGAAGACTCTTCTGTCACCTCCGCGAAGCGTCAGCTGCACTGCGAGACTCAGTCAAAAGCCCAGTCAACCGAAGAACCTCACTCTCGGCCGTAGCAGCTCTCACCTCCGCCATCTCGGCTCTGGCCCTCTCCTTCCCCAAAGCCTCAGTCAAAGCCAGCTTCTCTACAGAAAGGGACTCAATTCTAGTCCGGAGCATCGTTTCCTTGAATGGCCAGGGTCCCGTCTCTATCGCATCTACCGAAACAAGGTTAGGGGCAGGTAAGCTCTCAGATGCCAGCCAAACCTCGTAATCAGAAGAGAGGTTGGCCCCACCTTCAAAGCTTTGGCTCTGATCATCCACCGCCTGACCAAAGGTGACAGTTTTAAAACTGCCCGACCATTTTTTTGGCTTTGAGGCCCGACGAACCCCCCTGTATGCTATGGACCAGGGCCCGGTCCCTCTTAGAATCCCACGCACCATCAAGCGATGGTGCACGCATCCCCAAACGGCCCTTCGACTCTCTTCGATTGGCCCAAAGGGACCGTGCTACAATAAACAGATCGAGATCTATAAGCACCCGCTGAGCGCTCCATAAAATCATAAAATCAAAAAAGGAGAAAAAGAAAATGCTAAAAAATGACACCAGTTCCCAAGGGAGCGTCGTAACGACTGTTTGCCCCACTCCAAGAGCCGTGTTAAATTAATTCGGAATGATCGGGTTCACCAGAAAGTTCTCAAACCATGTTTTACACAGGGACACCTCATACCTGATCCGGCAGGCAAATGAACTCATCCATCCCCGATCGCTCCTAAGAACGTACACCTAGCCCAAGATCTTCCCCAGTAGAAGTCGAGACCTGATCTGGCAGGCAAACTAAGGACCTATCACCGGAATGCGCACGTCCTTAAGGCATATCAACATGGCAAGTTGATTTGCCTAAGGATACGTGCAAAAATAAAAGCAGTTTGAGCGTGCTCAAAGTCTCGAACTGACATGTAAGAAGAAAAAAAGAGAAAAAGAAAAAAGAGAGGAAATAACAACCTTTTGTTATGAAGTAAAAATCCTGAGTAGGTTGACCCCACCTTCCAAGCGTTAGCTCTGATCATCCACCTTCGGATCTATGTTGACCAAGAGTATACGACTTGCACCATTCGAAAGTCTATTGTCAATAAATCGACTCATTAAAATGAAATTACAACCAACCAAACTATGTGCAAACATACTGACCGAAGGGCTCATTCCCTTTTATTTCCTTTTACAAAGGCTTAAAACCTGTATAGGCACGGTGTCCCTGTTGAATGTACGCACTTGCGTCTAGGTATCCACAGGATGGTCGTTTGTCCTCGTAAATTGTACCTTAGGGTCGAGGCTTTCGATCGCGTCTATTTGCTGCTTATCGCCCCTGATGGGTGTCTGTCTGTGCATAGTTAGTAAGATGTAATTTCATTAGGGACGGAGGCTAAAATTGACCATCTATTTTGATGGATGTTTGGTTCTAGCCCAATCCTTTTTAGCTTTTTCTCGAGCTAAGATACTCCGGTTCATGTGAATCAGGAGCACCTCGCCACTGGAACGAGCACATCCCCAAGGTGCACCCATCCCTGGCGGAGTGCACGCATTCTTAAAGCGTATCAACTGACATTTGATCCACTTAAAGAATTGTGCAAGAATAAAATTTCCAGAGATCCTTGAGCTTCGCTTAGAGGCCTCGAAACAAAAGAAAATTCAAAAAAAAAACAAAACACAAAAAATTTACTCTGAAAATGCGCATGCATTCCCAAGAAGTGTTGCGACATCAACATTTGCTCCACTAGGGTAAATCATGCTAAAGAAACCTTGAGGTTGATGGGTTCAACCAGAAACTCCGAGCCTTACCTAGGTAAGGGCACCCGTGTCCAATCCAATGGAGCTATCAATACCCCATAGGATTGGACACATTGTTTAGGCCTTCGCCTTGTGTACTTCGCGTCGATCCCGAAGCATAGATCAATCACCCCGTTTCATGGAGCTGTCTGGTTCAGATTAATACTCAACATCACAAATCTATAATTTCCCTCAGGAAGTGGACGATATCCCGGCTAGCGAGCTTACACTTTCTGTGATCATCGCAGTTATGCCCAGTAATGTCGCAATGCGCTTGGGGACTATTAGCTTTGAGATATGGACGATATCCCAAAATGAGAGGGCTTACGTATACTCACCAACACCATGAATGTTTGAGAATTGAGTTGAACCAGGCGGACCCATCAAACGTGCCTTGGAGCTCCTCGGATGTCTCTTGTCTTTGGCATCCAATCATTAGTGATCGAATACGAAAGAGGGGCATCTGTAGACACCCAAATTTGGCCCAAGGCCCGATCAGTCTATACTCCGAGAGAAATGTACCCCTGTGCTTCCGATGGCACCCCTGAACCCTTGGGAATCTATCCAGACCTTTAGGAATCACCTAAAAACCATTAGAACCATTCCCCCAACCCTTAAAGATCACCCCTAAACCCTAGGATCCCTTCCCGAACTCAACTTAAACCCTTCTGATCATTTGATGGGAGGAGAGTTGCAAATTTTTATATAGACCACTACTAAGGATGCGCCATATACCGTTGGAAAGAGAACTTCTCCATCTTTCCAACGAGCTAAAGATCACCCAATTTGGAGTTGTGGTTTAAAACTTATGGCCGAATGAAAGTCCACATAAAATCATGACTTTTTGCTTAGGCGTATGTATTACATACGCCCAGCAAATTTGGCCCTAGTTTGGTCAGGCGTATGTATTATATATGCCTGAAACTTTTGGGCCAAATTTGGTCGGGCGTATATAATACATACACCCAGCATTGGAAGGCCCACCACGGGCACCCATCTTCTCAGATTCCCCCTGGTTTTCATGAATTTCACTGTGCATAAACTGGGCGTATGTAATATATACGCCTAGCTTAGCTACAATATCTGTCATTAAATGCTCGAATTTCCTCCATCTGGTTTGGCCCTTTGACCATCCCCTTGATTGAGGTGGGTGTCTTAAGGTTGGTTGCACCCCCTTTGAGCTTATTAGCAACCCTTAAGTCGCCCATGGTCTCACCCCATCATCCGCCATTGAAACTAATTTCCCAAACCCCTAGGACCCTAAAAACCTAGAAAACCTTAGATGGAGGATTACCTAATTGCTAAACCAATTAGCTCTTAAGTAACCCTCTAACCCACCTCTTCTCTATAAATAGAGAGATCCCCCCTCTTCCCCAAAGGGTTGAAAAATTAAGGTTGAGAGTTAAGCTTAAGAGAGAGAGCCCTAGTGAGAGAAAAATATGTGTTATTTTTCATTCTTCAACCAGAATTCCAGCATGCTTAGTTCATCCTTTTCAACCCTTTTCAACCATTAGATCACCCCTTGTTAGTCAAGCTTAGTCCCTAGCTTCATCCCACACTTCCTATCTACTGAATCCTAGCATTAGAACCTATTCCTCTACCGTTTAAGCCATTTAAAGCCATCAAAAGCACGCTGAAGCGAAGGTCTTCTATGGTGCAACAAGGGCCCGTGAGCTCCAGTTCACCCCTCTCTTCCTTTACCTTCTTGGTGTTTCCTCCGTCCAAGGATTCAAGCCGTTACGCCGCTGAAATTTCGGTTTGGCTCAAAGCTTGATAGGACCGTATTGCCTTCGGGCAAGGGGAAGAACCGCCCATTTATTCTTATTTTTGGCCATAGATAGAGACCGCTATATGCGGGTTGATCGGGTGCCTAAACCCTTCCCGATCGATAACCGAAGCCCCTACCCTAGAGCCTTTGGCAAAGACCGGTAAATTAGAGTCATATTTAGCACTTCGGTGCTCAAAATATTGATTTAAAGGTTTCCCGGGAACCAAAAGCTCCGGGTGGCGACTCTACATTTTATTCCATCTCGAGTGCATCGCCGCGACGGGTTCGAGAGGATCTTTGCTCGCACAGGTGGATTTGTGGTATTCAGCGATGTCTCATATAGTGGGTTAGGTTGTGTATTGAATCAATGGGAACGTGTGATTGCATATGGTTCCCGTCACTTGAAAGATCACGAGAAGAATACCCCACTCATGACTTGGAACTAGTAGCAGTCATTTTTGTGATGAAATTTTTGAGGCACTACTTGTATGGTAAAACCTTCGAGATTTTCATCGATCATAAGAGTCTCAAGTATATCTTTACCCAGAAAGAGTTGAATTTGAGGTAGAAAAGGTGGATGGAGTTCTTGAAGGACTATGACTGTTTTATTCAGTACCATCCCGACAAAGCCAATGTGTGGCTGATGCGCTCAGTCAGAAATCATCCACTCAGTTATCCCATCTTGTAACATAGTTACAAAGATGGAAATTACTCAATGACATAGTGTCATCCAATGCCACTCTTAGAGCAACATCAAATGGAGGTTTGCTTGCTACATTGATGATCCGATCTACACTCTTCGATAGGATCAGAGAACTCTAGATGCATGATGCAGAGCTTATTGCCATCAGACAGGGAGTAATCAGTGGGCTACAGCCAGACTTTTCTATTAAGGACGATGGGTCCTTATTGTTTCGAGGCTGAGTATGTGTACCTAATGATAGTGCCTTGTGTTAGAAAATTCTCGAAGAGGCTCACAAGTAAGTTTATGTAATTCATCCTGGTAGCACGAAAATGTATCAGGATTTGAAGAAGACATTTTGGTGGAACAGCTTAAAGCGAGAAGTGGCGGAACATGTTGCAAAATGTTTGACCTGTCAACAAGTGAAGGTCAAGCATAAGCACCCTGCTGGACTATTGCAACCACTGCCCATCCCATAGTGTAAATGGGAGAACATTTTCATGGATTTCATTCTTGGTTTGCCCCGTACGCAGAAGGGTTACAATGCAATTTGGGTGATTATCGATCGTCTCACCAAATCAGCGCATTTCTTACCCTACAGCAAGTGATATACAGTGTCAAAATTGGTCGAAGTTTATCTGAGAGAGATAGTTTGAATACATGGGATACCCATGAGTATCGTGTCAGATTGCGATCCTTTATATACCTCATGATTTTCGTAGAGTTTCCAAGAAGAAATGGGTTCCAAGTTAGAATTCAGTACTACATTTCATCCTCTGACCGGCGGACAGACGGAGAGGGTGAATCAAGTGATAGAGGATATGTTACGAGCCTGTATACTGGATTTCTAAGGATCATGGGATAAGCACTTACCCCTGATCGAATTCTCATACAATAATAGCTTCCATTCGAACATCAGCATGGCACCATTCGAGGCACTGTATGGACGCCGATGTAAATCTTCGATTAACTGGGAAGAAGCTGGAGAGCATCTTATTTTGGGCCCTGACTTGATAGAAAGCATCAATGCAGTTGTTCACATTATTTGGGAGAGACTGAAGAGTGCTTAAAGTCGGTAGAAGAGTTATGCCAATCTCAAAAGAACCAGTGTTGATTTTCAGGTAACTAAACACACCTATAAGTCTATTTATTGATGAATTCAATGATGTATTTTGTAATTCTAAAGTATGCTGTACAAATTGACAATCACGTCTTTTTCAAAATATCTTCGACAAAGGGCGTGATGCGATTCGGGAAATGAGGCAAGTTAAGTCCTCATTATGTTGAACCATTCCTAGTTTTGGGCAGTGGGTGAGATAGCATATCAGGTTGCGTTACCTCTACAATTATCCAGCGTACACGACGTATTTCATGTGTCTATACTGAGGAAATATGTCAGTGATCCAACACACATGTTGGATTATCAGCCACTTGATATTCAGGAAGATTTGACAGTGACTGAAAAACCAAGTCAGATTTTGGATTGCAGAGATCAAATCTTGAGAACGAAGCATATTCCAGTGGTATTGATCCAATGGAAGAATCACGGCTCTCACGAGGCTACCTAGAAACGCGAAGTTGATATTCGCGCTCAATATCTCCATTTATTGACCTAAGTATGCCGCTTATCGCATTCAATTGAATACATTAATGCATATGATGTCAATATTTTCATCTGCATTGCCCTTATAGATATATAAAGTAGCTCTTAAAACGTAAAGAATTAGATGGAAAGTACATGTTTTCTACATCATATAGGAACTACTAATGTATAGTGACCTAATTTCACTTGTAATTCGATTATACACTGTAATAACTCCAATACAAAGGGCACTGACACAATCTCATGTGTAATTTCATGTGAAGAGATTGACTCCAACCACAACACATTAATAACTTGTCATTAAACATATGACAAGAATAATGATGATGATATTTACTGTGTATGTCCATAGTGTCATATAGCCAATATAGTGATTCAAGGTACATCACTATTGACTGTATCACTATTTTAAAAAAATAAAATAAAATAATATATATATATATATATAATGGATACACTTATACATATCAATTTGATTAGCACATATATTTGAATAATGCCTAGTAATGTGTGACATAAAAGTAAACTGTTTCACCTAAAACAGTCACATTAAACCCAAAAATTTTGCTGTACACATGTGGTTAAACACATTTGTTTCTATTTTTCGTATAAATAAAAAATCTTTGAAGCACATGTTATGATCAAACATGTCATCAAATATTTTGGTTTGAAACCTAATCTTGTGTGCAACATAGATCTGTCACCAAAATGCACCAAGACCCTGCATGGCCTCAAAATCTGGCCCAGTCACCATTTGAAGGCCTTGCCGCGGCAAGGGATGGCTGGCCACAGCAAGCATAGTGGGTTGCCGCGGCAACCATAACAGGATTAAGTGGGGCCAAAACCCCCATTTCCTCATTTTTCTGTTATGCTCTTGTGGGGTCTCTGTATCTTTTCCCTCCCGAGTTATATTCAAGCTATATTTGAATGCAAAACCTCCCCGATATCGTGCCAAGATCGTTGCATGTCAGAGAATCGTGCTTGGCCAAGCTCCTTCGTCACCAATTTCAGTTTATTATTCCATCATTTGGTGTCTTCATGAGGTAAAAATACTCATTTCTGATTTTTATTGTTTCTATTCAAGCTCTTGAACTACCATGCCTCCAAGGAAGGTCATGGCTTCCAAAAATACTCCCGTACGCCCAAAGGCTACGGCCAAAGCAAAGGGCAAAGCCCCATCCACATCCCAAGACCAAGCCGATCCACCCGTGGATCGTGAACAACCCGTTCCATGGTGAAACGCGAAAGCCATGGAACCTGATTGGCTTATTGAGGACTCCCAACTCATACCAAATGACCTGATCGCATGGTCTTTACGGTACATTGAACAAGCGAATTTAGACGCCCTATACCAGCCCATCCATACCCACTTTTACCCCCGCCTTGTCCGTTTATTTTACTAGAATTTAAAAGTTATGGCGATTGTCGGCCAATTAGAGACCGAAATAGATGGCCGCAAGTTTTATTTTGACCTACAAGACATAGCTCAGACTATGGATTGTAGTGTGACCTTTGGCAAGAGCCTAGGTCTGCGAGCCCCATGCCTAAAGGATGTGAAATTCTATCATATCACTGCCAAAATGACAAACGGACAGACCTCCTCTACTCAAGGTCTTTCGCTCTATTACAAGCCTTATTTGTAGTTCATGAAAATTGATGGGTTAATACCCCAAAGGTTGTTTGGGAGGGCATGAAATATGCCAACATCCATCTTCAGAGTAGCGTAGGTACTCCCATGCCTGCATGCCCTTACCCACGTCTAATCACTCGCCTTCTAGCGAGTCATCAAGATACCCACAATAGGGAACCTTATCATATATGACTTGGTGAGGAGCTCCGTACCAATCATATTCGGGTGTTAACCCCCACAATATGGAAGAACGTCTACCAACGGTCTCAACAAGTGGTGAAAACTGACAAACACAACAAATACGTGCTCCTCCACAACAACCCCAAGCCACACCAGCGGCACCAACTCAAGAAGCCCCAATTCCCCCTCAAGCTGAACCAATTCCCTCTTCGAAAGAGCATTTTACCATTGCCGACCTTGCGCGGCTAATGCGAGAAAAGCATGAAGAGACCCTCCAACAATTCGACAACCTCTATCAGAACCACTATATGGTTCATCAACATGTTGATTATATTGAAGAGGTCACTAATATTTTGATGGAGCATACCTTCCAAACCGCCACAACCCCTTACATCGGATGGGTATGGAATTATGAGTCTGCGTACACCCGCAACACAGCCACTTTAGTGTCAGAGCTTGCGCAGAAGGATGTTGGACCATCCTCAGCCGGTTAGCAGCAGCCTAGCTCACAGCCTGGTGAGTATACAACTCACTTTTATATCAATTTTGTTATATAGTTTCATTCCTGCACCTGATTTGGTTTGGTTTACTCTATGGTAATATGTGTCTCTTTCTATCTATGTCTACATTGCTTGCTCATGTGACACACGTATCATGATACGGCTTATTGATTATTGTTTATGGATTATTGAGTATTGATTTTATTCAACATTACCAAGCCATCTAACATGGCTTATTGATTATTGATTGTATCCACCCTGCCCTGATTTCACTTCCCATCTTCGTTTATTTTCGAGGACGAAAATCCCTTCAGTAGGGGAGGGTGTCACAGCTGCTATTTTTGGAACCGGTCCTCAATACGCTAAATTATACACTTAAAATTTAAACCATCCCATATATATATCTCATGGTATAGGAGAGAATGCATTCAAATATATATAGAAATAGTGTATTGGAGTTACACTAAACTTGAAGCTAACTGAGATAGAGAGTTAGGTATAGCAGACTGATACTGGAGCCAAGCCATATACTTACTATGGTATAGTAGGAATGTACATGCACTTTTATCCCAGCCATATATATCTTGGATACGTGTATTAGGTGGATACTATAACCCAGCCTTGAGGCTTATATATATATATATATATATATATATATATATATATATATATATATATATGGCTAGTGTGTTAGCCTTGTTATAATGCCAGGCCTCTTTTGTCTTATAGGCCTATACAATGACAAGCCCATGTGGGCATTGCATGAGATCCCAGCCCAAATGGCTTATACACTGAAACAATGTATGAGGCTTATATGCAAGGGAAGCCTTGTTTGTCTTTTATGGGATACACTCAAACAACAAGTGCTGGCCTTGCATGGAATAACAACCTTAAGAGCTTATAAGTTGTTTAGTTTGCCTCTTGATTCCACGAGTGCATGAGTCACTTTTCAACTCCATGCACTGAAAGTGGACATAAACCAATATAAACCTCACCATCTCCTTTCTTCTTCTAGCTATGAATCAAATGCAAATCGCCCTGCAAAGTTAGTAAAATCCATAGTAGAAGAAACCATATGGTTAGCTCAATGCACTTCTCAAACCCATTCAATATTGTGTGCAAACCTTGGGTTAGATCCGTAAGGTACAAAGCAACCTTCCGATACGGTCTTTAGAGTTTCGATAGACGAAACCTTGGTCTCGGAGAGTTCCTGTATGCACATGCTTTACAAACGTGACATCAACACCAATTCGACATCGTTATAAATAACGGGTACACCAAAAAGGTACTCCATAAATAAACCATGTCATAGCTTAGGTTCAGTTCATGAGGTTGGCTAAACTAGAAGTGAAATCTGTGATGCCGATTCCACCAATCGAATCGGCCGCTCATAAATCGGGTCATGTGTGACGGTTGCAGAGTCAAATTGCCAATGAAAGCACTCCAAAACCGACACACCACGGCAAGCAGGTTCATCAGGCTTCCTGTAGAAACCTCACAAGGTTGCCGCAGCAAGGTGCTCAACTGGGCTGCTTGCCACGGCAACCCTGTGCCTTGCCGAGGCAAGCCTATGTATGGCTAATGCATTTGTGTTGAGGTACCTTTTGTCTGCCTATATGGGTGTCCTATCATAAATTTGTGGACTAGTAAGTAGTTAAGGTACATATATGGGATCTAAGGTGACCCAGGAAGAGTATAAATACTAAAAACCACACATGTACATATATGGGATCTCAAGTGGCTTGTGCATTTGCTTGGTGCACATGACGAGCTCGTACCGATGAATATATATTGACTACATGCATGCACTTGTGATCAGTCACACGTACACGTGAAGTAAGGTAGGGAGTTTACCTTGTTAAATTATATTTGGTTTCCTTATTCTCCTCTAGAATGCAAGTTATTGATTATGTATGATTAGATATATGTATACTTAGGTCAGTTGTGGTCATGTATGATGCTATATAGGATGATATATAGTTCTGCCATGAGTTGAGTTGCAATTCAATATGATATATAGGATGATATATAGTTTTGCCATAAGTTGAGTTGCAATTCAATATGATATATAGGATGATATATAGTTCTGCCATGAGTTGAGTTGCAATTCAATATATGGTTAAACGATGAACATGCATGATTTAGTATGTAGGAATGATGATTAGAGATTTATAATGATGATCTGATGTCTTATGATGACTAATGAGGCTCAATAATATAGATGAATGCTTTTAAAGAAATGAACTCATGTCAGTTTTGTATAAATGAACTCACGTTAGTTTTGTTGATAGCATAAATTTCAATATAAACTTTGCATGATACGTATGTTAAGGATAGAGGCAGTTTTGAGATCTTACTAGGATGGCTTATGTTAGATTAGGTTAGATGAATGTTTAGAAATATGGTTATGTATGATTTATGTACAAGCATGCGAGTGCAGTTTATGTTAAATGCAGGTTCGATATATGTTTATAAGATATCTGTTCATAATATTCTCGCATACACAATGTCATGCATAATCAAGTCTTGTTATCTCCTTGATGTCCTGTACACATTTTCACTTCGTTTTGAGCCAAGTGGTCCCCCTAACTCGGGAGCTTGAGTGTGTAAATCTTGGTCCAAGTGATCCTGTAACTCGGGATCTTGGTTTGTCTTAGTTCAAGTGATCCCGCTAACTCGAGAGCTTGATTTATCTCGGTCCAAGTGATCCCGCTAACTCGGGAGCTTGACAAGTGATCCTGCTAACTCGGGAGCTTGATTTTCTTGTTTCATGTACATGTACATTTTACATCTGATAGCTTGTTTCAGCTAAGATATGTCAGCATGATTCTTTGTTTCGCATGATTCCTCGTATCTATTGCACCATGATTTCCTTATATTTATTCAGCATGATTGTTCAGCATGTCAGTATATTAAATTATTCGCATGATCATGAATTTTATGCTATACTAGATACAAGTTAAGATATAATATGCTTTGATTTATATTTTATGCCTCTAGAAGTGAATTTAGTAATCGAACATATGAATTAGCACTGTAAATTTCCCTGCTGAGCTTCGATGATAACTCATCCTACGACTTCAATGTCTTAGCTGCAGATCTTAATCCGGAGAACAAGGGTGATCCCACATACAGCCGGAGGAGGAGGAGGAGGAGGAAGAGGAGGATGAGGAGGACGAGGAGGAAGAATTCGCTGAAGAATTCTTTCCAAAATAGGTTAAAGAGAGAGATGTCTTTTAAACACTTGTATAAACCATGTATTTTGTTTTTGAGATATTTTATACTTCATGTATAGGTTTTCTTTCCATTGTTTAGATGATGGATGGCCGTCATCAGTGGAAAATTGTACATCACATCAGTTAGCTCTTGTTTATAGATCTTGATAGTTTATTGTTTAGATGAGTAATTTTCGGCTTTTGCCATATTATTTCATGTCATAGTTATTACATTGTTTTAGCATCTGCAATACTTTGTACACGGCACGATGCACTTGTATGATAGGATCATGTTAGGTGATCCGACGACGCGACCTTTCCTATATACGATAAAGGGAAACGTCAGGTTGTCACAAGTGCAGTTCTGAATGATGTGTAATTGTATATCATTGTGGACTATGTGTGTATAAAATAATTGTGGGTAACTTATGAATGGTGTTGTTGTAGATATGCAGGATATATGACTTTCATAAACTAGTTGTGGATGATGTTTTGTGTTGAATGCAGGTTTAAACTAGTTATGGGTATCTTTGTTGAGCATACCCACTCTTGTGGTAATTGTTAAAATTGGTTATGGATAACTTAGCTATGGATATGATCATCTGGTTTGTTTTGGCTAAGTTATGTAACCATGCTTGTATAGATATAACTTAGTTGCGACTGATTGTCAGAGTTGTTGAATTAAATAAGGATACACCTGGTTGTGCTATGTATAGGTGTTGTCAAATTTTGAGGACAAAAATTCTTGTAAGGAGGGGAGGATGTAATATCCCCAATTTTCTGAAACCGTACCCGCTGACTAGGTGCATGCGTCCCATACGGCACATCGTACACGTCCATATAATTTTAAAATATAATTTATGGTAGATGTTTTTGGCTTCATTTAAACCTTTAGGATAAAGGCTAGTGCACCATTGCGGTGTAATAACTTAACACCGAAACTATCTAGTATTAGGTTTGGGTATGCTGGCCCCACACCGTACCTAACCCCTGTTTGAATAAGAACTAATATCTCACTTAGATGTTTTAGCTTCACAAGCAAGCCAAAACCATTTTGGGTAAAAGCTAAAACAAACAAGTTGGTGTATGTATTTCACGCGTAAGAAAACCCAAGTATATAAGAAAGGAGGAAGCTTCTCACATAAGCCACAGGCTATTTGCATTTTTCATGAGAAAAATAGAGAGAGAAAGAGTGAGAACTTGAGAAAAGGAGCCTTATTCACATACCCTCCCTGGATCTAAGGTCTGGTAGATCTTCCGCACGAATTGCTCCGCTTCTTCGAGTATTAATGCCAAGAGCATCTAGTGTAAGTGGGGTTACAAACAAAGAAGAGCTAGGAATTACCTCTTTCCAAAACCCTCTTTTGAAATCTTTGATTCGTAATCGTTTAAGATCACCGTCATGCATGAATTGTTGAGTACGTTGTCTGGCTGTGAAAGGTTTGATCTTCGAACTTGTTTAGGAGGAAATCACGAGAAAGTGGGTTTCGAAACCCATTGCACATGGAAGGGACGAGAGCACCGATGGTTCAAACTTCAATCATTGTATGCGTTAATCTCGCGAGTCAAAAGGTGAGATCTCATGGTTAAATTTTGGTTTAAATTGTAGTGTAATTGTCTTGAAATTCGTGTGATAAATATGGGTTTGTATGAGAGGAGAGTTAGAGGGAGAAAAATTCTAAAAATGGGCTAGATAGCAGAGTTTCAGATAGTCGCTCTTGCGACTTCGGAAACTCGCGCGCGCGAGTTTCCTTCAAGTCTAAAAGCCACGTGCGCGACTGATACATGCTAAAATAGGGTAAAAACCACACAGGTTTTTGCTCGCCTGTGTGACTTAGAAAGGCCACGGGGAGTCGCCCGTGTGACTTGGAAATCACACGTGCAATTGAGCCAGTTTTTGATGTTTAGCATTTTCTTCAGAAAATCATCCGAAACGTCAATTTTTATGGTTCCTTGGTCATTGACAAATGGTCTTTGGATGCCATAGGTTATAAAGTGAGGATCAGAACCATTCATTAGGATAATCATGCCGTCTTTGCGTGAATTGTAACTGAGGTAGGGGAAAACTGAATACCACTTGCATTTTGACTTGATTTCCATGAATAGAATGGTAAGATGATTTGAATAAGACAATTCCATTGTGTTTGCATTGTATTTGCATTCTTTGAAAATTAAGTCTTGTTTTACTTTTTGAATAGGATATTTGAACTCCGAATATGAATTCTAAATCTAAATATTTCTAAACTACTTGAAAGGGGCATCTGAACTATTTGATATCTGAATTCTGAAATCGGAACTCCAAACATTGAAATATGTTATGAATTAAATACACTACACTATGTTGATTTATATATTAAAATTGCACGTTGATTTAAGGTTCACATGAACAAATCCCCTAAACACTCGAACCGGTACGGCGGTATATCCGTCCATCTAAACCGGTACGGCAGGATATCCGTACACTCTCTGAATCAATACGGTTCCACTTGATTTTTAGTTTGCCACGGACAACCGATAAGTGTTCATTAAATGACGACGGTTAGGGGTGGGGTTTCCATCGATAAAACTTTGGCTCCCAATGCTATATATGCTTGGGAGATTAGTTAACTTATGATTTAATTTTAGTACACAAATAAGAAACTGCATGTGAATCATGAACTCTTTGATTTCAATTTGAGCCTTATTTTCGCACCACTGTTTGATATGAAAATGTGTATAAATGTGTCTTTGAAATTTTGACTTGAATACCATCACTGAATAACTGCTTTGATGCTATTTATGCACTGATATGATGTAAAATGTGTTTGGATTGATTGACCTCTACTGAGCTTAGACTGTTAGCTCACCTCGACTATATGTCATAGGTTTAGACGCGAAAAAGGATCAGGAACCTAAGAGTGATCCGGATTACATTCCAGAGGAGTAATCTGAGCTCCAATCAGAGGAGTATTTTCCTTAGAGGACTTGATTAGCTTGGATTTTGTAAGACTTAGGCTTGGTACGTCCAGCCATTTTATTTGTAGAGCTTTGGACTCATAAAATGTTGTAAATATATCTTGTATACCATTGTTTAGGTGATGGTCGACCATGACCGGTGGTTTATTTCGTCTTTTGTTCACTTATCTTGCATAGAAATGGAGATTTCTTTTGCCATTATGATATTTCTTGGTCAATAATTATCTGCTTTGAATTCTGTTTAAGCATGGATGTATCAAATATTCTATATTTCAAATCGTGATCTACGATCGAACGGCTCGAATTTTGGGGTAGAAAATTTGGGTTGTCACTCTTAGGATACAAACATCTTTCCCTATGAGATTCATTTTTTTCTTTGATGCATCATGCTTCTTTTATAATATGAGACCATTTATGTTGCTTTGTATTGTTCTCTCACATGTGTGTGAAAACTGAGCCATTCATCAAGGTAATTCTGTTTGAGCGTATACCTAAGGTGAGGATTGAGTCAAGATGTGGGGTCTGACGATTCTTTGATTGGATTGGTCCTATGATGGAAAGATTTTAGCATTGGTTAGCACACACACGTCACTCTAGGCATGAATGAAGGATTTATTTAAGGATCGGAGCATTGGGTTAATTCGAATTAGCAACAATAGAATTAATATGACATTGGTATTTGAGAATGAAAATTTACATGTTAAAATAATAATTGGTTTTTGTTTTTCAAAAGTATATATGTTATAAAAATTAGTTTCGAAAACTCAATTTACCGATGGTTTCAAAATTATTTTGGAAGTTTATGGGTAACTTCATTGAAAACCCTAAGGAGACACAACTCCTCCACTAGGAATCACCTAGGGGTTTAAAGGCTTGTTACATATACTAAATGCAATCGTGCTGCCTACGAAAGTGGCATTTATCTTCATCGAGTAGGTGTTTAAATTTTTAGCTTTAGTTTTTAAATTTGCCTTTGCTCGAGAACCAGAAAAGTTGAGGTTTGAGGGTGTGATCCACCTTCAAATTGGCATAATTTATATCCAAATCTCGGTCTTGTTAGACCTCACTTAACTACTAATAGCTGCCTTTAGTCTATGATGTGTTGTAATAGGTTTGAAGGCTAAAAGAATGCATAAGTAGTTAAAAGAGCAAAGTTAAGGGAGTCTTGAAGCTATAGCAAAAGAGCAAAGTTAAGGAAGTCTTGAAGCTATAGCAATAACTAACCAAAACAACAGAGAGAAAGAAGAGTGCCAAAGTTTACATAAATATCTGCAGGAACTAAGGCCTATACCAATGAAAAGTAGAGGTTTCTAGCTTTCCAAAGGGTCATGAATCGCCTAATTCCGAGTTGTACATAAAAAATATGACCAATTGAAGAACACGAAAAAACGCAGGAATTGTAGTCTCGACCGGTCGAGTCTAGACTCAACTGAACCCCAATTTTGGACCGGTCGAGTTGGTATTTGCTTCAGAAATACAATTTTGGAGTGGTCAAAATATCCATTTCGACCAGTCCAAACAAAACAACAAAGAAGGCATCTTATTAATATAATTTTGATCGGTCGAGCTCCATTCTCGACCGGTTGAAGTCGGGTTTCTTTGCTGATTTTTAGGCGCGACAGTTGGGATTCTTCCAAAAATCAAGACTCTGAGATCTTCTTCCTTCCTAGTTTGGTTTATATACATTTTAGGATTTGTTTCCTAAGGGTTTGGTCAAATGACTCAGTTGACCAAGTCAACATCAGTCCCATCACAAGTTGTTCTCACAACAACTCTTGTATGAGGTATTTACCAGGTGGTCATGGTTTTGGGGTAAAGTCAAGGTTTTGACTAAAATCTTCAAATTACGGATTTTTCCACAAGTGTGTCGTACACCTTGCAGTAAATCACTCGTCATTTTCCATTCCGATCTAATTTTTGAGTCCTACCAAAATTGGGTGAAAGAGGGTCAATAACCGCATCCTTCCCTGTAACACCCCAAATTTTTGCTACTATTGAATTATTGACCTTTGACAATAATAGGAGTATTTAGAATAGTTTGACTTTGGTCAAACTTTTGGTGCCTGAAAACGTGGTCTCTGACCCATCTATCTTACTCAGATCATATGCACTGTAAGCATGAACCTGACCCAAGCCCCAAATTCCCAAACACTTGTGCGTCGATTAGTTTTAGGCATCAGGTGTGATGTACACAATGTGCCATATGCCGCTAAGAGTTCAGATTGTTAGTTCAAATAGGAGTCAAATGTACACTCAATTAGACCCATACACTCGCCTAGTTGTACTAGCTATATGCTAGAACTCGCCAGGTATAGAAGCCACCATATTGTAGATCTTATCTGAGTTTATTAGGAACTCTCAAAGACCCAACCTTAGACACTAAGTGACGGCACATATTTTTGTATTGCAGCCCAACACAAAGCTATCATCTTGTGACTATACACAACTCTTGAGTGTGTAAGCCCCACTCCCAAACAACCACCCTTAAGATGAAGGCCATCTTGTTTACTTGGACCCAACCCACCCAAGTCCATTGAAAACAAATCAAGAAGACCCATTTGGGATGTGCCATGAGATGGCCCGCATAACCACATCCTTGTGCCGATCATACCCTAGGACACCAGACCCATTTGGGGTGCGCCATGAGATGGCCCGCATAACCACGTCCTTGTGGTGACCATACACTAAGACACAAATCAGGAATATAAGCCGTCATGCAACGGATCTGGTTTCAAATGGGAGCTAATCCCAGATCTCGCCACAAAACCGATACCTTGGTGCCGCACACCACACTTGTGTGTATAAGCCTCACACTGAAGCAATCACGTTTAGGATATTAAGCCCTTTTGATGTTCGGGCTTAACCCATGTGGGACCCTTTGAGACCCAAATCAACTAAGACTATAGTGAAGACCCATATACTAAAGACCCATGTGAGAGAACCACATGTGGGCTCATACACAAATTCATAGGTGTACAACCTACACACTAGATGCAAAATGCCCACTTAAAACCATTGGATGTCCCATACACTCTCTTAAGTGTGTGCAAACTACACACCAAACCGAAACCACCCAAGGAAATGACCCATTAGCTGAAGACCCTAGTATGAGGTTCATAGACTTCAAACCCCTGTGTCGATCGAGATTGTGTTGGTACCATGCCAATACCCGTCTGAACCCCTTGGGTATTGGTCCACAACTCCGTGTACACCAAATCTATAACCTTTAAATAGGATCTGTATGCCTAAGCTGTGTGTATAGGTTTCACATGCAAACCAACCCAGCTGACTTAATGTCATGCACGCTAAGTCTATGCATGTGTTTTGAGTGTCTGTTTGAGCAACGGAAAGATGAGCTCTGCCTTCTTCTTTCCATCGCCTCCTCAGTAAGAACTTTAAACTAGGGATTTGAGCCTTCCGACCTGGCAAAGCGACCATAGAAACGGGAGAAAACCTTCCAAAACCATTGAACATTAGCTTAACGGATTCATTTGATCGGGGACTTGTGCGATCGAACACTTCTCGCTAGTTGAAAGTGCGTGCGAAAGGCCAGAAGAGTCATGTACGGGAACTTCTGTAAGGTAACCTTGAAATCTATTTTTTATAAACTAATTTTATTAAGCATAAGTTGTAAATGCAAGGGGGTGCATGCGAGCTTCTGGCGATCGAATTTAGGAAAGAACGACAAGCTATAACCGAGAATCCATGGGCAAAAACTCTTGCATGCATGCAAAACTATGGTAAAATCTAGATCCTAAGTAGTTAGAATAGGTATGTGCTTAGATGAGGCGTGATTGGAGTAACATGCTGAGAATTTTAGGAGAAATTTGTGGGGTTTTTCGGTGTGAAAAGGGTGGATAATGAAACTGGGATGATCGAAATCGCCCTGGTTAAGTATAAACTATCGGGCGAGTTGCTGTCAATGGGCGTGGAAAGGATAAAACAAAATACTCGCCTGGTCGAGTCCTTTAAACCAAAAGTTCTAGGCGAAATCTGACTGGGCGAGGGTGAGGACTCAAGTGGGCGTGATAGATGAGCCTGGGCGATGTCTCAGGCTTGCCGGGCAACCTTTTTTAAAGGCGTGGGGTTTTGTTACTTCAGTGAACTCGCCCGGGCGAGTTTCATAAGCCAAAATTTTCGGCTAAAAGCCGCCCAGGCGACTTTCAAGTGCCACTTGAAATTAAAAGGGGAGCAGCCAGGCGACTTTACCAATTAGCCAGGCGACTTTCATATTGCACCTAAAAAGTCTTTAGAACTTAAAGCATGGGCGGCCTTTTTTAAACCTTTTGGGGGCAATGTTATTTGCAACTAGGCCTTTAACCTTCATACTTTGATACTTGAGTGCCTTCTTGTGCTTAGAAACTTCACCTAATGCTGAAGCTATCGTGAATTAGGTTGAGCGGCCTTTTTACGCGTGATTTAAGCGTGTTACCGGGTTTAGATGCCACTTGAAGGGGCAACTTTGAGGGCCACTTGAAATCGGTAAAGCCGACCAAACGACCTCTTCCTTCGCAGATCTAGTTAGATCACGACCAGATTCTTTAGAAATTTATCCATCTGCGTTTAATGTCCTGATTATGTATAGAAACTCATGAGCCTATTGTGAATTAGGTGGAGTGAGGCATGCTCGACACGTGGTTTTAACAAACATTATCAACAACCGAGGTAGGGAATAAATATGTGCCAGATTTCTCGTTTTGCTTTGAATTCTTGCAATTGATGTACATAATAAATGTCTAATTTTTCCAAATATACATGTATATACGAAAATCTTGATATGATTTAAATGCTAAAAATGTGAAATTGTACGTGTTGGCATGTTTTAGCATGTGGCATCTTGATACATGATTTCATTGGCTTCATGAACATGTGAGTTTTATGTTTCAATTTGATATCACGGTCATCTACTTTTTTTACGTGTTCATTCCTTGTACCTTATTGTGTCTCTGATCGAGTGACCCTGTTAACATAGCTTAGGGGCTTGATGATCTCAGTGCAAGTGACCCTGTTAACTTAGCTCAGGGGCTTGACATTTCGTTTCAAGCGACCTTGTTAACGAAGCTCAAGGGCTTGAACTCTCGTCCCAAGTGACCTTGTTAACCTAGCTCAAGGGCTTGGATTCTTGGCCCAAGCGACCCTATTAACGTAGCTCAGGGGCTTGGTATTTGACCCGTCTTTTGTAAAAACTCTCAATACTCATTTTGATTTAAAAATTCTTGATTGACACGTTTGTAAGCACATTATATTCCCTCTCTACTTGACATGCATTTGTTTGAGCATGCTTATTTGGAGATCTGAAAATATATGCTTTGATAATATAGTCAAATTCAGGATTTTCTTATTTATGTTAATTATTTAAAGGATTTCTCTTATATAATTTCATTAAGAATTCATGAATTTGAATACGATAAATGAGTGATTTCACAAATCTTATTCCCTATTGAGCTTGGATGAAGCTCACCCCTTGACTATACGTCACAGGTACATGTGTGGATCAAGATCGGACACCGGGGAAAGGCTTAGGATCCGAGTGCGGAGTTATTTTCTATTTTTGGATATTGGTATAGTACACTGTACTTGTTGATATAATCTTGTGTAGTTGTTTCCACTGTTTGGTGAAGGACGACCTTCACTGGTAGACTTTTTGGGCTTTCATGATAAGAGGAATGTATATTTTGGTTTAGCTTCGCGTATTGCTCTATAGTATAGCTCAGTTTCCGCTTTGGGCACTTTACTTCCGCACACTTGTAAGCTTACCATTTCGTGATGGCCCGATCTTTCCGAATTCTTGTTTGGGTAAAGATCGAGCTGTTTAGAAGTGAGATATACACTTTGATACCATAATAACACTATAATTCAGAATCGCGTGCTCAATCTGACGGTGCGGAATTTTAGGTAAGAAAATTCAAGCTGTCACATTCCTAGGTGGTTGTACTGAAAAATATGATCAGACATGATCATGGAGGAAAAATTACTGAGATCTATCCTTGTTTATCAAGTTATTGGGCCAAATTTATTGGGTCTTAATGTCATGTTTGTAACTCTTAGTGTCGATATCAAAATCATGAACTCATTGACTTTCTGGAAAGATCAGTGAGTTACCTATAATTTAGTTTTATATTTCGGGGGTTAAAAGTCAAGGGATCAGGATGGTATCAAGTCCATCCAATCAAAGTTTGGATCAGATTACTAGCTTTGTGTTATGATCCATCGTTCTACGTCACAACGGTCCAGATTTTCCAGCTGATAGTCCTGATATAATTATCATGTGAAAATTTACCCAAGTCTTAAGGACAAGTAAAGGTTTTACCTTGATTTATCCCAGACTTTTATGAGGAGGTCTTGGTCACGGAAATCGTAGCTCTTCGAGGGCTCTAATTTCTGGTACAACAGGGCCGCTTCGTTGCCTTGTGCTTCGGGTGCCGTAACTTTTATATCGCGTCGATTCCTAGTCTAAAATTGTAGTTGGGTATCAGGAACCCATTAGCTTATTTATCTAAAGTTTTTTTAAAAAATTCGGAGTTTATTTCTATTTATTTGTTTTCTAGTCTGAGAGCAAACTGTTGTGGGTTGCAAGACCTACAGACTTGGGCCTTCGATGGGGTCCACCTAATGATCCATCTCATGCAACATATTTCTGGGTCTCGGTCTGGGATGATTCCAGGTTAGTCCTAGATCCATCGGGGTCTCATTTTTGGTCCATTCTATTAATTTAATTGGCACGAGTTATTTGCCAGTACTACCCTATTCGCCGCTTATCGATCTATCTAGAAATTGCGGATTGGCTTGGAGAGCCATCCGATCGAAACTAAATTTTTTTGCACGATTACAATTTTTTAAACCATTTTCTTTTCAAAAATTGGTTTTTCTAAAATCTAATATTTCAAGAAATTTTTCGATGAAATTTTAAAAACTTAACCGATGTGCACTATAGCTTAAATTACCTAAAATTCAAGATTTCATCGATAACGATCAATCACTGTTGATCATTCATGATAGACATTGGTCATGAGCTTCCGACGTTGGAAAACTATGGGACCATCAGTCAATAAAAATGGTCAAACTTCGATCGAGAGACAATCTAATGGTTTTGATTAACGTTTAACAACATAGAACCTTTATGTCAAAATTCTTCCAATACATGCATCTATTACCATTAAATTTTCGTGACCAAAATTTGAGATTCTAACATGTCATTCCAGATTTGACTAACTTATCCCAACTCATATTTTGCTGTAGGCAAAATATGCTATAGGTTTAAAATTGCATTAAAAAAAGCATTAGAAGCATTAAAAAAAAGTATTAAAAAAAGCATTAAAAAAATTGCATTAAAAAAAGCATAAAAAAAATTGCATAAAAAATTATTGACGTAATTTTATTTTTTTTTAAATATTATTTTATTTTTTTAAAATTGCATAAAAAAACCACTGCCAAAAGTAGTGATTTTTTTATGACTGTTAAGAGCAATCGTTGTTGAAATTCATAAACCACTGGCTTATATAGTGGTAAAAAGAACCACTACTTTTTTTACAACTGTTTAGTGCAGTTGTTTTTTGAAAAAAAAACCACTGTCAAAGGCAGTGGTCTTTTTGGCTTTTTCACGTAGTGGATCAATGGGTCAAGATTGCAAAATCGCACAAGCAATCAAGTCCATGCATCTATACCAGGAAATTCAAGCAATTTCAAGCCCTTACAAGAGAGTCAATCTTAACCATCTGATTGGACTATCATCAAGATCAGAAATTCCACAAATTTCTAGAGATGAAATCACACAAAACACAGTATGTTCCAGCTACTAATCATGCACAAAGAATTAAATCTA
Source organism: Chloranthus sessilifolius (assembly GCA_021018995.1). Taxonomy (NCBI): domain Eukaryota; kingdom Viridiplantae; phylum Streptophyta; class Magnoliopsida; order Chloranthales; family Chloranthaceae; genus Chloranthus; species Chloranthus sessilifolius. Next base: position 71,393,137 of record CM037592.1, on the reverse strand, counting down.
ATCTTATAGAAAATGAGCAAGATTTAATACTATGTCACATGCAAACTATCAATAATCAAGCAATCTAGAGCCATACATTTTGATCATGATTAAACCAATAAATGCTGATAATATTTTTGAGATAAGACATGAATATTTCATCTAAACCTTATCTAATATCAGGTCACAAGTTTTATGAGTATTCTTTAAAAGAAATAACATCAATCAACACTATACTACACATAGTATCAACATGCATCTATGGCCACACATTGACCTAAAAATGTGTGATCAGGAATTTAAATTTCCAGAGATCAAAACCATTTAAAATCATCCATAAAACAAATAGATATCAGTCATAAGATCCATATATATATATATAACATGAAATTAATAAGCTCGAAATTGAAAATTATATACACTAATGAACATGAGTCATCTTTGACCAATCTAGACCATTGGATGACCTTGCATGATCATGTTGACCACATGCACGGAATCCAATCTTGCTGGTCAAACATTCATTTCATAAAAATCCAAAATTTTTAAATAAAATCTATTTATTTTTACAAAAATTTAAAGAAAAACCCAAGAAAATTGAAACATAAGTTGGTCTTGATATATTTGACCAATCTTGACCATTGGATTGCCTTGCATGATCATGTTGATCCATGCATGGCCTCCAATCATGCTATTCAATATATATTCCATAATTTTTAAATTTTCAAATATTAAAATCCAATCTATTATAAAAAAATTCAACGAAAATCTAAAGAAATTTGATTTTTTATTAGTCTTGACCTTGTAAACCGATTTAGACAATTGGATGGCCTTGCATGATCATGTTGATCACATGCATGGCATCCAAACATGCTGGTCAACATATATTCCAAAATTTTTAAAAGTTTCAAAACAAAAATTCATTTTCTATACAAATTTTCAAGAAAACTCAATAGAAATCCTACTACAATGTTGGCCTTAGCATAGTTGGCATATCTAGACCATTGGATGGCCTTACATGATCATGTTGATCACATGCATAACCTCAAAATTTACTGGTCTAAATGTATTACAGAAAATTTAAAATATTTAAATCAAAAGTCCTTTTTTCTATTGCCAAAATCCCAAAAATTCAAGGAAATTTTAGACCAATCTAGACCATTGGATGGCCTTGCATGATCATGTTGATCACATGCATGGCCTCCAATCTTGCTGGTCCAAACAATATAAAGAATTCCAGAACTTGAAATTCAAAAACACCCCATAAAACTTGAAATCTATGACCCTAAACTCGAACTATTAGACTAGAAATTCCACACAAATTTTAACTAGGACAATAGCTTAAATCCTCTTGCTTGCTGGTTTGACTCGATTTGGAAGGTGCAAGGGGCTGGGATGAAGCTCAAGTTTATATATGTTAAACTAAGAAGGGAGGAATTGAGTGGTGGTGGTGAATGTGGGTTTTGATGGCAAGATTTATGGGGCAAATTCATGGTAGCAAGGGGGACTGTGATGGAGGTTTGAGAGAGAGGTTGAAGTGAAAATGGTGGAATGAGGGAGAGCCCTATGTTATTCGATTTTTGCAAGGGGTTTAGGGAGACAAGGGCTGCAAATTTGGGACACTTGGCTTCAAGTTGCTTCCCAAAGACTCTCTCTCCTCTCTCCACTCCAAGCTCCCATGCGCATTTCATAGTGGACCCCACTTGGGTTCCACTCTCCTCCACACATCTTGGTCAACTCGTCTTTTATGGTATCCAACGCCCCCAAATTTGTGATTCTCAGGTGGTCAAACATATCTTGTGGTGCATGTGCAATATTGGTGCATCTATCACCCTAGATTTCTCCAAAGTTTATTAATAGTGTAGGATGAGTAAAACTTTGGTCAAGTAGATTAAAGGCTAGGATTTGCTAGAGATTTGAAAATTTCTAATTTCTAATTCCCAAAATTAGGATATTTACTCGTAAATACCCTTGTTTAATTAAAATTACAAGGAATGCCATTGATCCATGCAAAACACAAACACTTAACCCAAATGTTCATGCATCTAGTTTCTTTCAATTTTATGGGCCTAAGTTTGACTCAACCCATCAACCATTCCTATGGTCATCATAAAAATCTGATCTGTTGGCGACGATCTCCTTATCATCACCAAGGCTTTAGCCCAATTCGGGTCAAACCTCAGGTTAGGGTCCATCAGGAATCACTTTGGGCTGGTTACAAGATATGAGATGTGGTATGTATTTTACTAAATTTCTAACACACCCATTCAAGTAAATGGGGTGCCCTATGGTGCCACTGGAAATAGGCATTATTCCACCAATCTAAGGTGGGTGCCTCAAAAATTTAGATGGACCTGACCTTAGGCAGTCACCTAGCACAGTCAGGTCTCATCAGGTCTCAATCAACAGTTTGACTAATACAAAAATCGAGGGACATGTGTTACCATTCAACTTGGTCTAGAATGGCCATATGGGTTAAGGCCAATATAGTGTAGAGTTTTATTGATTTTTACTTGGATTTTCTAGCTTGAAAATGATTTTTGGCTTAAGATTTTATTTAAAAATCTGGAGCAACATTGGACCAATGAGTTTGGAGGCTATGCATGTGATCAATATGATCATGCAAGACCATCCAATGGTTTAGATCGGTCAACAATGTCAGGATCAATGTGATTTTGAATTTTCTTGACTTTTCCTTGAACTTTTACAAAATAAATTAGATTTTTGATTTAGAAATTTTATAAGTTCTGGAATAATGTTGCACCAGTGAGTTTGGAAGCCATGCATGTGACCAATATGATCATGTAAGGCCATCCAATGATATAAATTTGTCAAATATATCAAGACCAAACACTTGTTGAATTTTTTTGACTTTTCTTGTATATTTGTGAAATAAAATGTAAGTTTGATTTGAATATTGTAAATGTTCTGGAATAATATCTGGTTTATGACCTTTGGATGCCAGATATATGACCAATATGATCATGCCATGCCATCCAATGGTCAAGATTTGGTCAAAGATGACCTATATGTACCAATGTGTAGAAATCTTAAGTTTTTGACTTTGCATATTCATGCCATAGAAATTAGATTAAAGGGACCTTATGATTCAAAAATATATGCCTTGAAGATCATAATATGTTATTTTTATATCTGGAAAATACTATGCTGATCATGAATTTCTAGGTCAAATAGTGGCTCTAGATGCATCTTGATACTACGTGCAGGATAGTGTTGAATGATCTTATTTCTTTGCATAAAATTCTCAGAGAATTTATGACATTATATTAGATGCATATTTTGATGAAATATTCATGTGAAATTACAGAATTTCATTCATCATATACTGATTTCATCATGATCAAAATAAATGGTCCTAGATTGCTTGAATTCTAGATAGTTTATATGTGATCTAGCATTGAATTCTTGCCTTATTGTTTATGGAATTAGATTAATTTTTTGCATGACTTGTGCCTGGATTATACTCAGATTTATATGGTTATATCTCAAAAACTTATAGCCCAATTATTAGTCTTGATGAATGTCCAATCGGACGGTCACTATTGGTTATCTTGAAGTTTGCTTGATTTGCTTGAATTTCATGGCTTAGATGTTTGATTTTTTTGTGTGATGTCGATCTTAGAAACTGATCCATTGATCAGTTTAGATGAATTAGTTAATTCTGGAATGACATGCTAGAACCCCAAATTTTGATCATGAAATTTTAATGGTGATAGATGCATGGATAGGAGTAATTTCGATACATAGGTTCTATGTCATTTAACTTTAATCGGGGCCACTAGATGGTCTTTTGATCATAGTTTAACCATTTTGATGGACTAAAGGTCAGATGAGATTCCCAAGTTTGGAAGCTCATGACCGATGTCGAACATGAATGATTGACAGTGATAGATTCCCACTGGTAAAATCCCGAAATTTGAGTAATTTAAGTTATAGAGCGCATCAATTGAGTTTTGAAATTTTAATCGAAAATCTATTCAAAATACCTAGTTTTTGTAAGAACCATTGTTTGAAAATGATTTGAAAAATATAATCATGCCCGAAAGTTTAGGTTCTATTTGATGGCTCGCTAAGCCATTCCGAAATTTCTAGATAGATCGATACTCGATTAATAGGGTAGTACCGGTAAGCGACTCATGCTCATTAAATTAATAGAATAGACTTGAAATGAGACTCCGATGGATCTAGGACTAACCTAGGATCATCCAGGACTGAGACCCGAAAATTGTGGAATGAGATGGACCACTAGATGGACCCCATTGATGGCCCAAGTCTATAGGCCTTGCAGCCACATCAAATTATTCCTAGAACAGAGGCCAAAATAAATATAAATAACCTCCAAAAAATAATTAAAAATTAAATTAAATAATTTAACGGGTTTCGAATACCCATTTAAAATTTCAGAACCAGAATCCACGCGGTTTGAAAGTTACGGCACCCGGAGCTCAAGGCAATTAGAGCCCTGAAAAGCTATTATTTTCATGCCCAAAACTTTTTCCAAAAAAATCTAGGATAAATCAAGGACAAAACTTGACCTGTTCATAAGGCTTGGGAAAATTTTCACGTGATGATTCTATCAGAATTGTCAGCAAGCCCAGCCCACAATCAGACTTGACCCTTGACTTTTGACCCCCAAAATATAAAAAGAAATTATGGGTAACTCATTGAGATTTCCAGAAAGCTACTGAGTGTCTAATTTTGAGATCGGCAATAAGAGTTACAGACTCGACATTAAGGCCCCATAAATCTGGCCGAAAAACCTAATAAAAGAGGATAGATCCCAGTGATCTGTTGACCAGGATTAAGCCTGATCATATTTTTGAGTGCCACTACCTAGGAAAGATAAGGTTACCAATGTTCTTTCACCCAGTTTTCATAGTACTCAAAAATTTGATCGGAGTCGAAAATGGCGAGCGAATTACTGTAAGGTGTCTGACACATTAGTGGGAAAATTTGCAATTTTGAAGAATGAAACCTAGATCTTGGACCTTGACCCAAAACCCGTGACTTCCTGGGAAATACCTTATCACATGGCTACTATGAAGCTAGTATGTGATAAGACTTGTGTTAATTTGGTCAACTAAGTCAAAATATTTGGTCCAATCTTTTGATGGCCCAAGGAGGCCCAAAAGCTAAGAAATTGGTAAATAAGAATTTTGTTAAAGACCCGACTACTCGGCTCACGACACGATGAACCTTAGATGATTTTTCTAAGCTTGGACCCATACCAAATTGTTTTAAAATAAATTATAAAGGCCCGTAATGGATGAACACAAATGGCCCATACCTTGAAAAGGCCCGTATACCTAGATTTGGATCTAGTAAAGGCCGAAACCACATAAGTGATAACCCATGGACATTGAACCCGTAGGATTGGACCCGTCTAAGTCCAAATATCCGACCTGAAGATCTAATATGACCCAATGGTTGACCCAAGACCCATTGGACCCAATAAATGGAATAAGACCATGACTCATTGGACCCAAGACACAAATGAGTCTCTAATAGGAATGAAACGAACCTCAGGACCATATTTGAAAATCATGGGACGAGTACCAACAATCCAAGGTTGGTTACCATTCAAAGCGTAATCATTACCCACCATTAGCTGACACTATTTCCAACATCTTCCGCCTCCTTAGCAATCAAAACCTGATTAGGTTCCCTCTAGAGAGACCACGCCCTCTGGATAGCACACCTAGACTACAACAAGTTCTGCACATTCCACTGATTTGCAGGACATAATTTGGAAGATTGCTGGGTCTTGCGGGATGTGATCTATGACATGACAGATCGCAGCCAAATTAACTGGGAAGCCACCCAAACCAACAACCAAAACAACACCCAAACTCCATCCAATCTAGGGATCATCAATAACCCTATGCCCAACCACGCTAACCAGAATCAAGCCCCCGTATCCCATATCATGACTGTAAACCCCCCCTAGTTGACTCCCTGCACACCCATCCACCCTAATTACCCGAATCAACCCTTCAAGCTCTTCAGTTCACCAAACTGACAGCCAAAGAAAACAAACCACCCGACCCACCCGTCTACCCTGATCACCCGCATTGAGCCCCTAAACTCTCCTACTGACCTGCCCACTCCACCTCCAAACCTGACATGTTCCCAACGACAAGTCCAATCATTTAGAGCTAGGATACCCAATCTCCATAGACATCCACTAGGTCCCTCAACTCCCCCACACTACGAATCGATTATACAACCACTCCCCTTACCTGACTCTGAACCTGAGACGGAAGAGCCTACTCCTCAAACTCTGTCAAAAGTTGGTAGCTCATTTCAGCATAATAAAGTAAAGACAAAAGTGGGTCTCGAACCAAGTGTTGGTACAAATCAGGAAACCAAAAGAACTGAGTAAGGAGGAGACTTTAATTTCTACTTTTTTGGAGGACTACACGCAATATCTCCCTCCATGGAACGACCTGACCCCCGTTCGCATTCCCTCCTTCAACTTCACTCCTTTTATCTCAAATGTTTTAGGGAATTAACAAGGACAGGTCACAACATGGCTAAAGGACCAACAACCAGCATGTTCAATACTCAAGTCAGGGATAAATTATTCACCACCACCTTTTCCCTGTCACTCAAAAGACTCCCCATCCTTCAGAGGGAGTGAACATACAGGCATTCAACAACTAGAGGGCACAATGAGGGACAGAGAAACAAATCTAGCTCCCCCGTTGCACATATTTCCTGATATTGCTCTTTATGTTGTTCTAATTAAGTCTTAACCTATTGCAACCGTACAATGGAAATTGTAATGCTAGTATAGGATCGTTCCCACGAGGAACTGATTTATTCTTGTATATCGCTTTTCTGAAAACTTACATTTATCTTTAAGGTTCTAAACTACTTAAGAAATATGAATAAAAGAATGGTTTCTTAAACTAATTATAGAAAATAAATCCTAATCTTTAAACTTTTGGATCCTGGTCGTCAATCAATTTTCTTCTGTTCTTAGATATTTATAAAATTAAAATTACCGTTACACCATATATCAAGTCTCCTAGAATTGGCCGTCAATCAATACAGATTTAATCTAATCAACAACCTCCTAAAACTTGGGCATCAATCAAATTCTAGAAAACTGGAGATTGAAAATAAAATACCATTACACTAATCTGCAAATCTCAACCTGAGTCATCAATTCAAATCAAAACTTGAAGATATTTACAAAGCATGAAATTGCAATAAAATAAATCTAAACTAGAAAGCAAAGTAAAAGTATATCTTTCACCCCTCAGCCGCAGGCATAAATTGCTTCTGAGAAACTACAGATATCTATACTAATCTTTCAACTCTCAATCCCAGTCGTCAATTGTGATCGAGGAACCTTGGATATCTAAACTACTCTAAACTAAATTTGAACGGAAGAAAACCCAACCTCAGTTGTTGATTGATTTTGAGAATTCCTTCGATGAAATCATTCCTATGTCGAGCCTTCTTATTTATAGATCATAAGGAGTTGGTTTACAGTATTCTAATCCTAATAAAAGAAACTACTAAAAATAAAAGATTCCTAATATAATTCTAATTCTTAATTTTATCTTCCTTGCTTTCATTGGTTGATGTGCCTTGTGACTTTCTCCTTAATTTTAGTAATTGAGATCATTAGGAGTCTTTCTTCGTCAATCTTCTCAGATCCGTGATTTGTCAAACTTCTAATTCAAGAGTTCTTCTATTTTGGTGCATGGTGGTGTGAATCTTCACGTGATCAGCAGTGTAAGAGCTTCAATCTATACAATCATAAATTACGATTGTTCTCTTTTTCAGCTTATAACTTTTCAAAATGATTCTTTATTATGAACGATCGTTTTCTCTTTGTATCACCTTCCGCTAGAACGTCTTTTCTGAAGAATTGTAAATTATGATTTTATATTTTTCTCTATAGTGCTCCATTGTCATTTGCGATTTCAGACTTTATTCATGCGTCTGATCGTCTTTTTCATTCAATCGTATTTCTTATTGTTTTTTCAGTTCATTTCAACGAAGATTAACACTTTTGTTCTCTTTTACTGATTTTTCATAATATCTACACATCATTAGCTTGTTAGTAGCAAACTGGGGTTTAACATTATTACGTTAAGGGTGATAAAATAGTATATTCTGTGACTAATCAATTCCTCCACCACAAGTTTCAGCATCACAATTGCCCCAACTAGTCATGAACAAAGCTCACAGACTCGGGAAAGAACTAATGTTGGAATCGGGCAAAGAATATAATCTTCTACAACATCTCGAAAAAATCCCGACGACATTCCCTCTTCCTTACTTCAGGGCAGTCCTTGATTATGTGACCCATCTTGCCGCATTTAAAACACTCTCCCGTACCACGCCTATACTTCGACGTCTTGTGTGATTGCCCACAACGAGCACATGTCTCTCCCGGCATAGACGATGCCACTCGTGAAAATTCCTGAATAACTGAAGCTCCTAACGTGAAAGTAAGACTAGGCGGACAATAACATCTTATAGGTGGCGGCAAAGTTGGCTTTGTATAGTTGGTCTAATTCTGTTACCTTGGTGCCGATATTGCAAACCTCAACTTCTTATTTGTCGGTTCATATCTGTTTGACCTTGCTTGGTTCACTTTTCCTCTATTATGTTGGTCCCATCACTTGTACATATCTTCTATGTCTTCCTCGGCAACAAGAGCCTTGCTCCTTAGTTCTCCATAAGTTCCCAACTCCAACACAGAAATCATATCGCGTATATCCGGCCTTAAGCCGCATTGGAACTTCTTGGCCTTCATCAAATTTGAGGCCACATGCTCTAATGCAAACCTTGAAAGTCTCATAAACTCCATTCCATATTCTCGTACTGTCATCCTTCCTTGCTCTAATTGAAGAAATTTCACTTCATCTGATTCCTCACTTGCTTGGGAAAATACTCCTTGTTGAACTCCTCAACGAATTCTTTCCAAGTCCACAATGCATTCGGATTAACTTGTTCTTTTGTTCTTAATAGCGATTTCCACCATGGATCGGCCTCCCCATCTAATTTAAAAGCAACCCATCTAACTTTTTCATCCTTAGTGCATGGAAGTACACTGAATATTTTTTCCATTTCATTAAGCCACTTCTTAGAATCCATTGAATCTGCTTGTCCTAAGAAACTTGGAGGACGCATCCTCCGAAATTCTATGAATGTTTGTTAATCAGTGAAAAATATAATTTTTCACCTCCTAACCTGACCTTTGATTGACCTTTGAGTGACTAATAATGTGTCTTTAGTGTGTTTTGTAGTTAAGCAATAAATTGCAGTCATAGTGTAGACATCCATCTAAAAATGCCAAAGAAGAAACCTACTGCCTCAACATATGCTCATGCAGCCCAAAAGGCCAGCCAATCAAGCAGTTCACAGAGCCTCAGAGGTCTATAAGAATGGCATGTGTCCAACTAGGCACACATGAGAGCAAGAGCAGCTGCATTGGATGAAGATTGAACCCCTCAAGAGGCTACTGTGTGCTGGATAGATGAAGGACAACACTCCAAAGATGTGTGCCAGACATGGAAGCAAAGAGCAGAAAAGCTCGAGAGGTTATTTCATCCATTCGACAGGTCTGGATGTTTGAATATGAAGAGATCGACAGGTTCCCAGAACCTCAACTTCTTATTTGTCGGTTCATATCTGTTTGACCTTGCTTGGTTCACTTTTCCTCTATTATGTTGGTCCCATCACTTGTACATATCTTCTATGTCTTCCTCGGCAACAAGAGCCTTGCTCCTTAGTTCTCCATAAGTTCCCAACTCCAACACAGAAATCATATCACGTATATCCGGCCTTAAGCCGCATTGGAACTTCTTGGCCTTCATCAAATTTGAGGCCACATGCTCTAATGCAAACCTTGAAAGTCTCATAAACTCCATTCCATATTCTCGTACTGTCATCCTTCCTTGCTCTAATTGAAGAAATTTCACTTCATCTGATTCCTCACTTGCTTGGGAAAATACTCCTTGTTGAACTCCTCAACGAATTCTTTCCAAGTCCACAATGCATTCGAATTAACTTGTTCTTTTGTTCTTAATAGCGATTTCCACCATGGATCGGCCTCCCCATCTAATTTAAAAGCAACCCATCTAACTTTTTCATCCTTAGTGCATGGAAGTACACTGAATATTTTTTCCATTTCATTAAGCCACTTCTTAGAATCCATTGAATCTGCTTGTCCTAAGAAACTTGGAGGACGCATCCTCCGAAATTCTATGAATGTTTGTTAATCAGTGAAAAATATAATTTTTCACCTCCTAACCTGACCTTTGATTGACCTTTGAGTGACTAATAATGTGTCTTTAGTGTGTTTTGTAGTTAAGCAATAAATTGCAGTCATAGTGTAGACATCCATCTAAAAATGCCAAAGAAGAAACCTACTGCCTCAACATATGCTCATGCAGCCCAAAAGGCCAGCCAATCAAGCAGTTCACAGAGCCTCAGAGGTCTATAAGAATGGCATGTGTCCAACTAGGCACACATGAGAGCAAGAGCAGCTGCATTGGATGAAGATTGAACCCCTCAAGAGGCTACTGTGTGCTGGATAGATGAAGGACAACACTCCAAAGATGTGTGCCAGACATGGAAGCAAAGAGCAGAAAAGCTCGAGAGGTTATTTCATCCATTCGACAGGTCTGGATGTTTGAATATGAAGAGATCGACAAGTTCCCAGAACCTGTCGAGGAGTTGAAACTGAATGGAGCAACCTATCGAGAGGATTTAGAACTAAATTATAACCCATCGACAGGTTCTGAGGAAGAAAAATGAAGTTGTCAAGAGGTTGACAGAACCTGTTGAAAGGTTTACGCTGCAGCAAAAGAACTTGTCGATTAGTGTGTTGCAACTTGTCGACAGGTCACCTAGAGATGCAGTGAATCTCGCGAGGTTCCACCAACATGTCGAGAAGTTCTCCTGAAACTATCGAGCAGTTAAAGCCAACCTAGCAAGGACTTACCTGAAGCTGCATTCATTTTCAGGAGGTTGAGTCAACCTGTCAAGAATAACTTTCAACCTATCGAACAGCTGAACAGAACCTATCGAAAGCTCAACTGGAGCTGTATAAGATGTCGAGAGGTTGAATTATAACCTGTTGAGAGGATAGCTAAAGCTAGGACAACAGCTAGGTATTGAGTTATCCTGTCGAACAGTCAAAAGACCCTGTCGATAGCTAAAAGCAGCCTGTCGAAAGCTTGATCCAACTTGTTGAGTGGAGCACAAATAAGTCTTAAAACCTATCGAGAGGTACCCTGAACCTCTCGAAGCACGATATGGGAACTTCTCAGTTCCAGCCACATCAGCAGCTCACTCCAGTACTCTATGCTCATGTGTTGCAAGGCTGTTTAGCTAGTTTGAGGGTATTTTTGGAATACATATGGGCACGAATGGGAACCCTCTAACCTCCTCATAGGTACTTGTCTAGTTTAGACCAATTAGTGGAGAGTTTCTAAAAGCAAAATTAGCCACATCAGTAGCTCAGAATAACATAATTATTCCCTTGAGCTCTGATTAGCTGAAACAGATCTGAAGACAGAGGAGAAGACTACAAATGGGAGAGAAATTATACAGAAGATCCATCAACAAATTGAGAGAGTTTAGACCAAATTCAAAATTTCCCTTTCCCTCTAAAATTTCATCCCTCTTCCTTCTTCCCCATTCTCTCTTTAGTCCAACCATGGTTGGCTAAACACTTTTAGTACCTAGGGCGAGGTTGAGACCTATAAATTGAGAAGTTCAAGGCTTTGTATGGGATTAGATGTTGCACAGATTACAGATATGAGAACAATGTACTGTAAGTTTGTATTAAATCAGTAATTGTTGATTATAAGTTAAATTTGATCTACAGATATCTTGATTGCCATTTGATTTCCCTAGATTGAATATCCCTATGGATGCCTGAGCTTGTAGCCTTGCATCCATAGCATCTGCAATGATTTAATTGGTCTCATCAACACCCTTGAATTGGAGGAAATCCCTAGGATGATCTTTGACCATTAAAGTGGACAAATCATAGCCTTAAGATCAATCCAATTCTCTAGTCTAGGTTGGATTCTTATACCTTGCATCTGAGCTTGTAGCCAGATGAAAGAGAGTTGTAAATCAATCTCTTGCATTGCCTTTGAACAAACCAATTTTCAGTGAAGACCAAAATCCCTAGTTGCTATTCTCCCCCTTTTAATCCTTTTCTCCATCTTTTTAAATCTGTGTTTTAATTAGTTCTAGATCATTTGCATCTTATATTATGTTTCTGTAGTTTTTAGTACAGTGGCAATCCCTAAAACCTCTCCTCTTTCCTCTCTTACCATAGTTTAAATTAGAATAGGATAGAGTGCCAGATCTATTCTAGATCTTGAGATTTACCACATTTTGAACCACATTTCCCTATGAACATACCCTTACTTATCCCTTTAAAGCTTGCTGCAACAGCCCTGGTTCTTGCAGGTCTAGTTGTCGTACCTTTGGTTCCATTTTGCTGTAATTTTTCCTCTAGTTATTTTGTTGTTTTTAACCCTTTAATAATTCCAAGGTAAGCAATACCACAAGTTTTTAGCGCCGCTGCTGGGGAACTGTGTTTTTAGAATTGGTAGATTTAAGTTTTTCTTATTTTAGATTTAGATTTATACTTGTCTGTTTTGTGTTTGATTAAGTACTACTGTAGTTTTTTGTAGTAATTTTGTGTTACAGATCTGGATCTATAGTTCTGAGAGGAGCATTGTGCTAATTGGAAGAGCAAGTTGTGCTTCAATTTGCATTTCCTAACTCTTTTACAATTTTAGATATGTAAATTTTTAGATCTACAACAATAGTTGTGTGTTTTTATAATTGTTTTACTTAAATCTATGCTGTAATTTGTGTAATATACTTTGTTTCTACTGTGTGTATGCTTGGTAGAAGATCTCTCAATCTTGATATTTATCCTTTAGATCTTGAAGTTGAGAGACTTCTCAAACCTAAGCAGTCCCTACACACACCTGTGGTTAATTGTGATATTCCTGCAATTGGTGACCAACCTAGGACATTGAAAGAATTCAATGCACCAGGGTATACAATTCCCTCTTCTACACTCAATTTCTTACTGTCCAAGGAAATTATGAGATTAAATCTTCCATCTTACAGATACCGCCCTCATATCATGGCCTGAGTAAGGAAGACCCATACAAGCACATTGATTAATTCCTAGGCCTGTGTACTACTTTCAACATTGATGGTTTGGGGGAAGAAGCAACCAGGCTAAGGCTCTTTCCTTTTTCATTAAAGGACAGTGCTAGAACTTGGCTGTCTATGCTCCCAACTAACAGTATTCAGTCATGGAATGACCTTCAATTCCAATTTCTGGCAAAAATTTTCCCCATGTCCAAAATAAATCAGCTGAGGAAGAGCATAATTTTATTTGCTCAGTCCCCAACTGAAGACTTTCACCAAGCATGAGAGAGATTTAAGGAGCTCTTGAAGCAATATCACCATTACCAAATTCCTAAATGGTAACTTGTTCAAAGTTTCTATAAAGGAATTGATCCCAAGAGTAGGGACATGGTTGATGCCTCATGTGAAGGTACTTACCTCCACAAGACAGCTGATGAGGCATGGGAATTGTTTGATATAATTAGTAAAAACTCCATGCAAAAGGAGACTTTGTCTAGGAACATTGAGACTTCTGTTAGAATGGTGAGAGAGAATACTATAAGAGGGAAAATGTATGAGGTCAATGGATATAATGATTTGAAAAGGAAAGTAGATAGCCTAACTCAGAAATTTGAGAAGCTCATGGGAGCAATGCAGTCTCCAATGGTTGCCAAAATGGAAGAGGCATGTGTGATATGCCAATCTCCCACTCACTCCCTTGAAGAATGTCCCTCTGCTGCCCAATTCTCAGATCTGATTATGGAGCATGTGAATACTGCTCAGTCCTTTGGACAACAGCTAGCTGCTAGTTATCATTGGAGAAACCACCCCAACTTGAGGTGGACGCAAGATAATTTTCTAAACCAACAACATTAGCAACAACATCAGCCCATGACCTATTGAAATGGTCAGCCCTACTAGCAGAATTACTTCCCAAGGCCCCAATACCACCAACCTATGGCCCAACCTGTGTATCAAAGTGCACCAACCCCAACACCCTCTAGATCCCTCACATTTGAAGAGAAAGTTCTTGCTTCATTGCAGAATTTGGGCTCTTTGTTTCAAACAGTTAACTCCCATAGCTAACGTATTAAAAAAATAGAGGACCACCTTGGTCAGCTATCTAATACTTTGACAAGGAGAGAAGAGGGAAGATTGCCTAGTCAGCCTATGAACAATCCAAAGGGGCAGTATATGATGGGTGAGACTTCTTCACATGAAGAAGCTAAATCTGTCACCACTTTGAGAAGTGAAAGGTTGTTTGATAACAAGGTTGGTGGAGAGTGTGAGAAGAGTGCAGGAAATGAAAGAACAACCCATGATGATATGCAGTAGGAGCAGCATATCAGAAATCAGGGGGGGTTGATGAACCCCAACAAAAAAATGAAAATAAAAATAAGAAAAAAACTGATGAGATTGCTAAGGCAGCAAATGGGAGATCAGTCCCTCATTTTCTATTTCCCAATGCACTTCTAGAACCTTCTCCTTTTGACAAGGGGAATGTTAAAGTTGAGGAAATGATGGAAACATTTAAACAAGTGAAGATCAACTTGTCTTTACATGATGCAATAAAGCAAGTGCCAGCTTATGCAAAGTTTTTGAAAGATTTGTGTACACTCAAAAGACAATCTAGGATACACCTATCTAAGAAGGTCTTTTGTGTTGAGAAAGTGAATCAAGTGTTGTCCATTGCAATCCCAATAAAGCTCCAAGACCCTAGAGTTCCCACAATCCCTTGCATCATTAGGGATCACACCATTGAAAAATCCTTGTTAGATATGGGAGCTAGTGTAAATCTACTTTTATATTCAGTTTATGAGAAGTTAGGTTTGGAAGATTTGATGCCCACACGTGTGGTATTATAGCTGGCTGACAAATCTGAAAGAAGGCCAGTGGGAATGATTGAAGATGAGTTAGTTGGTGTTGACAAGTTTTTCTATCCAGCATATTTTCGGGTTCTTGACATGGAACCAGGCAAGTGCACTACCTCCATTCCTGTAATTTTGGGCAGACCTTTCTTGGCCACTGCCAATACTTGTATATAATGTAGATCAGGTATAATGGAGATATCTCTTGACAATATTAAAGTAAAATTGAATATTTAGAATGCAGCAAGTCAGCCTCACTTGGATAGTGAGGATTGCTTTTTGATTGATGTGTTGGATGAGCTTGTGGAAGAGACTTTGGCCAAGCTACTGCATTATGATGACTTGTGTGATGTTTTTGAAAATGTGTGGAGTAAAATTGTGGAAGAAAAGGTTCCCACACCTGTGATTCAAGAGGTGAAAATCTTAAATTTTGAAGTGGGGCTAGCAATAAGAGATCTTCCTTGAAAACTAGCTATGTTGCCTCTTCCACCACCTTCTAAGGCACCTTTGTTGCCTTCACTCATAAGTCCACCTGATGTAGAGTTGAAACAGCTATCCAAGTCTTTGAAATATGTATTTTTGAGAGCTAATCAAAAGTTACCTATGATAATTTCTTCTTCCCACACTCATGAGAAAGAAGAAGGGCTATTATGTGTGTTGAAAAAGCATAAGAGAGCAATAGGTTGGACTATTGATAATTTTGGAAGAATTAGTCTTGCTGTTTGTATGCATAAGATCCACTTGGAAGAGGGTTCCAAATCCTCTAGAGAGATGTAGAGCAAGTTAAACCCCCACATGCAAGAGGTAGTGATGAAGGAGGTGGTCAAATTATTAGATGCAGGAGTCATCTATCCCATTTCAGATTCTGAATGGGTGGCACCTACTCTGGCGGTACCTAAGAAATCTGAAATCGCTGTGGTTAAATCAGATTCTGGTTAGCTAATTTCAACTAGGGAAACCACTGGTTGGAGGGTGTGCATTGGTTATCAAAAGCTCAATTTAAAAACCAAAAAAGATCACTTTCCTTTGCCCTTCATAGACTAGATTTTGGACAAGTTGGCAAGCAAAGCTTTTTATTGCTTTCTTGATGGATATTTTGGGTATAATCAAATCCCTGTGTATCCACAAAACCAAGAGAAAATTACTTTCACATGTCCATTTGGCACCTTTGCTTATAGAAGGATGCCATTTGAATTGTGCAATGCCCCTGTAACTTTTTAAAGGTGTATGTATGTCATCTTCTCTGATATTCATGGATGATTTTTCTATCTTTAGGGACAGTTTTAGCCAGTGTCTACATCATCTCAGCCTAGTACGGCTTAGATGTGAGGAGACCAACTTAGTTTTGAGTTGGAAAAAGAGTCATTTTATGGTCAATCAAGGCATTGTCCTTGGCCATGTTATTTTTCACAGAGGCATAGAGGTAGACTAGGCTAAAATTAATTTGATTGCACATTTGCCCCCACCTAAAACTATCATACAGGTCAGATCCTTTTTGGGGCATGCTGGTTTTTATAGGAGATGCATCAAAGATTTCAGTAAAATCTCAAAACCTCTTGTCACCTACTGTACCAAGAGGTAGCTTTTGAATTTAATGATGAATGTCTCACTGCTTTTGAGTTTTTGAAAGGATGTTTGACCTCTACACCTGTCCTTCAAGCACCTGATTATTCTTTGTCATTTGAGCTGATGTGTGATGCATCAGATTTTGCTATTGGTATAGTTTTGGGGCAAAGGAAGGACAAGTTTTTTTGTGTGATTACTTATGCAAGCAAGACAATGATTGATGCTCAGTTAAACTACACCACAACTGAGAAGGAATCATTGGCCATTGTCTATGCTTTGAAAAAATTCAAGTCTTATGTGTTAGGATCTAGGATTGTGGTGTTCACAGACCACTCAGCCCTTAAGTACCTTTTGTCTAAAAAGGATGCCAAGCTAAGATTAATCAGATGGATCCTCCTATTATAACAGTTTGATCTTGAGATTAAAGACAAAAAAGGGGTTGAAAATGTGGTTGTAGACCACCTATCCAGGATCCTAGCTGCTGAGTTTGATAGGCTACCTATCAATGACTCATTTCCTTATGAACAACTGTTTACTGACAGCATGACTGCACCTTGGTTTGCAAACATAGTGAATTACTTGGTAGTGGGTAGGATTCACCCACATTGGAATAAAATGGATAAGGAGCTGTTCTTTTCTCAGATAAGACACTACATGTGGGAGGATCTATACCTTTTTAAGCACTGTGCAGACAAAGTTGTAAGGAGGTGTCTCTGAGAATGAATTCCACAACATACTAACCATGTGTCATGAATAGGCTTGTGGAGGCCATTTTAGTGGGAACAAGACTGCTACAAAGATACTTCAAAGTGGATTTTATTGGCCCACTATCTTCAAAGATGCATGGAAGCATTGCAAAGCTTGTGAAAGATGCCAGAAAATGGGAAGTATTTCTAAAAGAAATTCCATGCCTTTACAGCCTATACTTATTGAATTATGTGATATTTGGGGGATTGACTTCATGGGTCCCTTCCCTCCTTATGGATACGATTTTATTCTTGTGGCTATGGACTGTGTCAAAGTGGGTTGAGGCCATAGCCACAAGAACCAATGACCACAGAGTTGTCCTCAATTTCTTGAAGGACAATATTTTCTCTAGGTTTGGTTCCCCCAGAGCTATCATTAGTGACGGGAGAAGCCATTTCTGCAATAAACAGTTTGATAATCAGCTTAGAAAGTACTCTGTGACACACAGAGTTGCCACCCCATACCACCCACAGACTAGTGGATAAGTGGAAATTTCTAATAGAGAGATCAAACATATTTTAGAGAAAATTATAAGAGGAGATAGGAAGGATTGGTACCTGAAGTTGACTGATGGTCTTTGGGCTTATAGAACTGCATATAAGACCCCAATAGGGATGTCACCCTTTAGGTTGGTGCATGGCAAGGCATGCCATTTATCAGTGAAGTTAGAACACAAAGCTTATTGGGCTATTAAGTCATTGAACGTGGATCTAACTTCTGTTGGTATACATAGGAGGCTGCAGCTGTCAGAGCTGGAAAAGTTGAGATTGGAAACCTACTCCAAAGGATTTACAAAGAAAAAGCCAAAGCTTTTTATGATAAGCACATGCTAAGAAAGGATTTTGTTGTAGGCAACAAGGTATGTTTGTTTAATTCCAAATTAAAATTTCTCCCAGGCAAGTTGAGATCTAGATGAGAGGGACCTTACATTGTAATGCATATATCCCCATCTGGAGCTTTTGAAATCATGGATCTAAAGGATGGTAGGATCATGAAAGTTAATGGTCAAAGGCTCAAACTCTTTATGGAAAATGTAGTAGAGCCTATGGTGACCATTCACCTTCAAGAACCTCCAAAGTGTGACTGATTTTCAACATTGTATATTATGTATCATAACTATCAGTTTTTGTTGTTTCAAATCTGCCTGGCATTGTATATATGTGCCAATTTTGCTTAGTTTTCTTTCATTTAGAATAATGAGTCAACTATGATAATGGTAGGAAGGCCCTCAATGCATGAGGAATAGATGAGAACAGAGGAGGATTGATAAGTTTGGTGTGAATGGAGACTGTGACCTGCTGAGAAATAAGTTTGGAATGAAAAACAGACCTGTCGAAAGGTGCTAGGAGGATTTCGACAGCTACTGAAGGTGTACAAATGAATTTCGACAGGATTTGTGTACCTGTCGAGACGATGTGAGATGTTTTTGAGAGGTACTGAAGGTGTTGGCTACAATTTTCGACAGGTTCTAAGTACCTATCAAGAGGTTGAGAGACATCGCAGAGCTTTTAATTCTAAAAATTTTAATCTTGTCAAGAGGTTGCATGAGCCTCTCGAATTGAAATTTTCTGAAGCTTTGTACCTGTCGAGAGGTTTGAAAGAACCTCTCGAAACCTTCAGCCTGAGAAGTCTGCATTTCCATATGGTTTTAACTATTCGACAGGTTGCTTCAACCTGTCGAAATCTTCTCTCCAAGCTTGTCGAAATAGCATTTTACCTGTGTTAAACCTATCAATAGGTTAGTCCATCTATTTGAAACCTTGCATTTAGAGCTCTGTTCCTCAACCTGATTTCCCATTTTCTTCTTTCTCTTACATCTCACTGGTTCTAACTCCAATCACCCTGCCATTGTTCCAATTACATCAATTTTACAAGGGTGACATTTTGCACTTGGTCTATGCCAGTTCGGTGACATGTACAGCAAGGTCTGAGATACCCTAGGTTCTGTGGGTAAGTTCTTCAGCCTCCACTTTGTGATTTTCCAGCTTTGTACTTCCCTATTTCTGTGTGTGTGGTTAATTTGATTAAGAAAGGAAAATTACTGTGGGTTGTTGGGAGTTGATTGTGTCGATTGTGTGATCGATGGCTGACCGTGAGGATACCCTGGCTGATCTATTCAAACCCCCTTCCAAATCCACCACAAAATCCACCAGGAAATCCAGTAGGCTAGCCACACAGCCCAAAGATGACCCACCTGCTAAGAGGAAGCTCATTATGAAAAAACCTAAGAAAGCTAAGAAAGCCAAGAAAGCTAAGAAAGCCAAAATAACTGAAGAGGTTGTTGAGGATGTCCCTATGCTTGAACCTCAACCTGAGGCTGAAACTGAGATACCTGAGAACCTGACAACCCCCAATGAGTTTGTGGATGCCTTAGATTTGATTTCTAAGACAATTTTTGACCTACCTTATTTTTCTAAGGTAGAGGAGTGTAAGGAGACCTTGGATTACTTGGTGAAGGCATCTCTGACACCTTTGTTGACCCCATTACAAGAATTCTACGCTAGACTAGTCAAATTATGGTATTAGAACATCAGAAAAAAGATTAAGCCAGGGTCAACTGATCCTACCCTTGTGGTTTTGATTGACAATTGAGAGCTGGTTGTGGACTACAGTGATATTGGGTTGGCATTAGGGATCCCATCCATTTTTGATTCAGCTTATGGCCTAGGAGCACCTGATATTGTGTCTTTCTGAGCAATGGCCAGACATCTGACTCAAGGCATTGTGGGCTCTGGGAGTCATTGATGAGGAGAGATTTAGACCCTAGCCTATTTTTCGTAGATTCAATCTTGAGGATGAATATTTATGTCAGTGGACATCAGCAGGAGAGAAGAACCACTTTAGTGGATGCCCTTTACTTTTTCTCCAAGGGCCAGTTTTTGAATGCATCTCAGCTGATATTTGAGGCCATGGTAGATGTGAATGAGAAGATAAAAAGAGCACAGATGTTACCAGGGCTACCCTACAGCAGACTCATCACTTCTCTGCTAAGAAAAGGGAAATATGTTATACAAAAGGATGAGCCAATAGATAAATTGAGTCCAAAAGTGTTTGGGAGAAGGGCTTGGTCAACAAGCATGACCCTGATTGGGGAAAGCAAGAAGAAAATAGTGGAGAGTCATAAAAAAGAAGCCCCTCAAATGACCAACTCAGCAGCTGCACCTGTGACACCCACAACCCCATCAGCCAGCTCAATGGTTGTACCTGAGATCTCTACAACAACAAGCTTAGAGCCTCTACCTACATCTACTGCTACTAGCTCAGTACCTCCACCTATGACCTCTGCATTCATACTTCTCCCTTTCACTGTTGTGACCTTACCTATTGTCACCTTTGCTATTGTCAGCATCCCCATTCCATCACCTTCTATTCCATCCATTTCAGTCCCCATACCTTCCAGCAGCTCAGCCACCCCTTCCACCATCACCACAATCACCCCTGTGTCAGCTCCTCCCACCACAGACCCAATTGGCACCTTACCTTCACTTCCCATCACAACCACCTCCCCGAGAAAATCAAAATCAGCCACAACCCCTCCAACTAGCCCATCCATCCCATCTGTTGAACCCTTAAGCCCTGCACTAACAGCTCCTACATCATATGGCCCAATCTCCTCTCCACTTTCCATGCCTTTTGAGACTGACCCCATTACCTCCATGTCACCTACCCAAGATGTGGAACACTTGACCACTAAAGGGTGTTCTTGCCTAATTGACTCCATTGTGGAGGACATTGGGCATGAGTATTCCCCTACCTGACTCTCCACACCCTATCCCTTTCCACCATGATTCCACATCTCCTTTTCAGCCCATTATATCCACTCAACCTGTTACCCAAACTCCTTGCTTACCTGATGCCTCTGCTCAGATTCTTTCCCTTCTCACCTCCATCCTAGCCAAGCTGCAAACTAACATAGCTAACCAATCTATCATGGCCATCTGCTTACATGCCATTCAAGCCACCCTACTTCCATCTACCTCAACCATTCAACCTCTTCCAACTCCAACTCCTACACCTACCCTTGTACCTACTCCTCCTCCTTCCCCTCAGCTACCCCCTGTAGTGGTGTCTTCGATTGCTGAGGTGGAAGAAACAATCCCTGTCCCTTCTACCTGAGACTCCTCTACTCAAACTAACTTTAATGAAGTGGCTTTGTCCATCCTTGCTGCAACCCCAACTGACCCGTTGGAGGCGGACCTACCCTTTTTACCTTTTACCTACCCCTCCACCCCACCAGAGTCAATTGCTGTGGAAGAAGAGCTACCACTGACCTTCATTTTACCATCGCCACCACTTCCTGAGCTGCCCATCCCCCCCTCCTCCATGGATGACCCTATCCATTGGGCCATTGTCCCATATGGTACCAACACCTTTTGACCTCTGCCATCTCTCACCAAATCCATTGAGACCAATCCATATGTCAGGGAAGATGTCAGATTCCTAATTGATGCTGTCATGGTTTTGCTTCAGCAAGCCCATGAGGAGGATATTGACCCTATTTTGGAGCCCCAAAGGAAAGAGGAATGGAAGTTATGGAAGATGGTCCTCAATTCCCTCGATCTTTACAAGATGTATAAATAGAAATCTAAAATGCTAGCTAGGTTAGTAGAAACCCTCTCCCTTTTCTCAGCCTTGGGTCCTTCAGAATCCAAAGGCATTTCGATCAAGGAGACTGGCACAAATCCCAAGAAGAAGAAGAAGCCTACTGCAATCAAACCACCCCTGATGCTTCCAGTGCAGAGCCAGTGAAGATGGACAAAAATCCTTATGAAGAAAAATGTGCCTGGGACCCTCCTTTTATTTTAAGTTCAGATTCTGACTTTGATTTGGTGTAGAGTAGTTTGTGTTTAGCTTATGTAGTCCTAGCTAGTTTGGTTGTATATAGTTTTCATTTTGCATTTTATCATCTCTGTAATCCTTTTGTATATTGTCCATTATAATGAAATGTTCCTTTTCTGTGCAAATTGTATATATTTGTGTTGCTCATGTGTCTCTTACTTTGTATAGTTTCATTTTACTTTTATCCTGCTGTTGCCTTTTGTTATACTTCCAAAGCAGTGAGGACACTGTTCCTCATAGGTTTTGGGGTATAGCAGGGTAATTTTGAAAAAAATATATATATAATTTGTATGAGATAATTAAGCCAAGTGCAATGGAATGAATGAGATCAAAACTGAGCAATTTTGAAAAAGGAAGATTTAAAAATATATGGTAGACTGTATAAATTTTTGGATCTTTTTGAAAAGTCATCATTTCCATGAAAGACATCATCAAGAAATTTTTGTCATAATCAGTGTGTAGTGAACCATTAAGGAGAGAAAAAGTAAGAACATGTCTTGAGAGTCCTAAGGATGACCAGACCCAGTAAGAGTTGGGCTTGTTAAAATTTCTTTTGAAGTGTATTTTGGCAAAATCTGTATGCTCTAAGGACTGTTTGAACCTGCTTTCTATCACTAGAAGTTATGCACTCCAACTTGAGACAAATTGACAGAACTCATAACATTAAAGACATGAGGTAAGGCCATCTCTTGGACAGTTTGAGCTAAGAATCCATACCCTTTGAATTGCCTTTGTATACACCATTTGAACCTGAAAAATTCGATTCTTCTTTAACAAAAACCTAAATATTTTTTTTCCTGAACCTCTTAACCTATTTCAGTTCACTCTCAATTTGAGAATTTAGGAAGTAAAGGGAGAAGTGAGGTTAGAGGAGCAAGATTTGATATTTGGTGGAAGAAAAAGGGAGAAAATCTAAGAAAAATAGTGTTCAGTTGTGGAGTTGTGGCATTCCAGCCCATAAAAAAAAAAATTTGAGAAAAATGAAAAAGAAAAGCATACAAAAAATAGAAGAAAAATTAGAAAAACCAAAACAAAAAGAGAAAGAGAAGTCACTTCATTGAAAAATTGAAAAGAAGATTAGAAACTGATCACTTCAAATCTAAAAATTCAAAGAAGATGAAGATTGTTTTGAGATGAAGGTGTTGTTAGGACCACCTCCTTACCTTTACTGATTTCTCAATTTTGAATCTCTTTACCCCTTTGTCCTTATAAACCTCACCCATAAGCCACATTACAGCCCAATAAAAAAACCTTGCTGATATGAAATTGATTGAGCTGTCATGTAAAGATGAGGAGCTGTGTAATCTATGGGAAGAAAGTTAGAAGATTTCAAGAATTAGAGCACTGCCTATGCTCTTGCTTGCAGTCCTATTAGAGGGCTATAACTGCTGTTGAGCTGTGTGAAATGATACACCTTTGAAATCATTTGTGAGAGTATGCCTGTGAGATAATTGGGTCTGAGATTGGATTTATTTAGGCATTGTTTGAACCTGATTCTTAAATTAATGGTGAAATATATACTGTTATGCACATACCATTCCCTTAATGATTTCAGATTAGTTTTGATGAGTTTCAAAAAGGATTTAGGTATTAAATTTGTTTATATTTAATATTTTGAAACTTCTAAAGTCAAAAGGGTAAGGTATGGAATAAAGCTGAATTTGTTGGGACCTAACTTGTAACTATTTGCATTTGGCTTAATCATGTTCATATGGAAGTTTGTGGGTAACTTCATTGAAAACCCTCAGGAGACTTCACTCCTCCACTAGGGATCTCCTAGGGGTTTAAAAGGCTTGATGCATATGTTAAATGCATCTGTGCTCCCTACAAAAGTGGCATTTTCTATTTTCAATAATTGCTTTTAAATTCTCCTTTGCTCAAGGACTAGCAAAGCTTAGGTTTGGGGGTCTGTTAATCAATGAAAAATACTATTTTTTATCTCCTAACTTAACCTTTGATGGACCTTTGAGTAACTAATAATGTGTCTTGAGTGTGTTTTGTAGTTAAGCAATAAATTGCAGTTATAGTGCATACATCCATCTAAAAATGGCAAAGAAGAAACCTGTTGCCTCAACATGTGCTCATGCATACCCAAAAGGCCAACCAATCAAGCAGTTCACAAAGCCTCAGAGGTCTATGGGAATGGCATGTGTCCAACTGGGCACACATGGGAGCAAGAGTAGTTGCATTGGACGAAGATTGAATCCCTCAAGAGGCTACTGTGTGTTGGACAAATGAAGGACAACACCCCAAAGATGTGTGCCAAACATGGAAGCAAAGAGCAGAAGAGCTCGAGAGGTTATTTCATCTATTCGACAGGTCTAAATGTTTAAATATGAAGAGATTGACAGGTTCCCAAAACCTGTCGAGGAGTTGAAACTGAATGAAGCAACCTGTCGAGAGGATCTGGAACTAAATTATAACCCATCGATAGGTTCTGAGGAAGGAAAATGAAGTTGTCAAGAGGTTGACAGAACCTATCGAAAGGTTTAAGTTGTAGCAGAAGAACCTGTCGATTAGTGTGTTGCAACCTGTTGACAGGTCACTTGGAGACGCAGTGGATCTCGCGAGGTTCCACTTACACGTCGAGAGGTTCTCCTGAACCTATCGAGCAATCAAAGCAAACCTAGCAAGGACTTACCTGAAGCTGCATTCATTTTCGCGAGGTTGAGTCAACTTGTCAAGAACAACTTTCAACCTGTTGAACAGCAGAATAGAACCTATTGAAAGCTCAATTGGAGCTGTATAAGATGTCGAGAGGTTGAATTATAACCTATCGAGAGGATAGCTAGAGCTAGGATAGCAACTAGGTATTGAGTTAACCTATCGAAGAGTAAAAAGATCTTGTCGAAAGCTTGATCCAACCTGTCGAATGGAGCACAAATAAGTCTCCAAACCTATCGAGAGGTTCCCTGAACCTCTCAAAGCACGATCTGGGAACTTCTCAATTCTAGCCACATCAACATCTCACTTCAGTACTCTGTGCACAAGTGTCCCAAGCCTATTTGGCCAATTTTAGGGTATTTTTGGAATGCATATGGGCATGAATGGGAAATCTCTAACCACCTCACTTGTACTTATCTGGTTTGGACCAATTAGTGGAGAGTTTCTAGAAGCACAATCAGCCACATTAGTAACTCAGAATAACAGAATTATTCCCTTGATCTCTGATTGGTTGAAATAGATCTGAGGATAGAGGGGAAGACTATAAATGAAAGAGAAATTACACAAAAGATTCATCCAAAAATTGAGAGATCTCTGACAAAATTCAAAATTTGACTTTCCCTCCAAAATATCATCCCTCTTCCTTCTTCCCTATTCTCACTTTAATCCAACCATGGTTGGCTAAACACTTTTAGTATCTAGGGTGAGGTTGAGAGGTTCAAGGCTTTGTATGGGATTAGATGTTGCACAGATTGCAGATCTGAGAACAATGTATTGTAAGTTTGTATTAAATCAGTAATTGTTGGTTGTAAAGTTAAATTTGATCTACAGATCTCTTGATTGCCATTTGATTTCTTAGATTGAATATCCCTATGGATGCTTGAGCTTGTAGCCTTGCATCCACAGCATCTGCAATGATTTAATTGTTTTGATCAACACCCTTGTATTGGAGGAAATCCCTAGGATAATCTGTGACCATTAAAGTGGACATATCATAGCCTTAAGATCAATCCAATTCTCTGGTCTAAGTTGGATTATTATACCTTGCATCTGAGCTTGTAGCCAGATGAAGGAGAGTTGTAAATCAATCTCTTGCATTGCATCTGAACCAACCAATTTTTAGTGAAGACCAAAATCTCTCGCTGCTATTCTCCCCCTTTTGATTTTAATCCTTTTCTCCATCTTTTTAAATCTGTGTTTTAATCAATTCTGGATTATTTGCATCTTACATTATGTTTTCGTAGTTTTTAGTAAAGTGACAATTCCTAAAACCTCTCCTCTTTTCTCTCTTGCCTTAGTTTAAATTAGGATAGGATAGAGTGCCAGATTTGTTCTAGATATGGAGATTTACCACATTTTGAACCACATTTCCCTATCGACATACCCTTACTTACCCCTTTAAAGCTTGCTGCAACAACCCTGGTTCTTGCAGGTCTAGTTGCCTTACCTTTGGTTCCATTTTGCTATAATTTTTCCTCTAGTTAGTTTATAGTTTTTAACCCTTTAATAATTGCAAGGTAAGCAATACAACAATGTTGAGGGTGTAGGTGAGGGGCGTATATCTATTTGCACTGTTTTCTGCCATTAACTTAGTTTGTTGTGTCATAGCATTGGCCACTGTCTTTATGGCTTGTGTCATTCTTTCCCTTTCATCTCTTCCTTGATTTTCGTCCTTCGGAGGACCTCTCTCACAAATTGGAATCCTATTTGAACCCGTGGTAATCCCTTCACCACTCCTGGTATTTCTGGTACGACCTCCTCTTGGTCTACCTCTAGCTGACATCTCAATCTATTAAGATGAAACAAAAGTTTCATTAACAGAAGGTCCCTATACTCAGACAAAATCTTTACTAGAAGTATAAGCCTAAGTCTCATCAGAAATTCCTAAAACCATAGGCTTTGATGCAAACTGTGACAGACCAAATTTCCTACATCGAAACTCATGCCATCAGATCATCATTTTCGATGATCCCTCAAATAAACACATATCATGTCCACTCACACAATGGAATTAAGCTGAGATCTCTTACAATTGCAGATAGAGTCATCATATATATATGGAAAAAGAACTACAATTTTATATAGAATAAGAAAAAATGACGTTTCTATCCTTACATAAATAATAAGCCTGACTGAGCCAAAATGAACCACCAGTGATGATCAACCATCACCCAAATAGTGGTTCACAATAACAGTTTACATGTCTTGAATCTCTTGTTCTAGTCTAAATACAAAGGTTGGACATACCAAGCCTTTAATAAAAATCCTCAAAATATCTCTCAAGGTGGGAAGTGATCCTCTAGCAGAAGATCAGATTCCTTCTTAGGAATATAATCTGGATCTTCCTCACGGCCAGACTCTTCAATTCCTAACTCAGCATCTGTACCTATGACGTATAGTCGAAGGGGTGAGCTAACAGTCTAAGCTCAATAGGGGGAATAACACTAGCATGCATAACATATTTCAAAACATAGATCTTATGACTTAATTCAAAGCACATTTTACACAAATGGGATTTTAGATGCTTAAATCAAAACACAATAGAATTTCAAGTTACACATTCATGTTTGGTTTCGTAGTTTCAATGTTATTGCTTAATTCAATGTCACATGCTTCTTATGCTTCAAATGACTTAAAATCATAACTTAATCAATCTCCCAAGCATACATAGCATTGGGAGCCACATAAATACCGATGGGAATCTCTGAACCACCATCGTTCAATGAACAATTTCACACGAATGCCAAGCCCCTGAGCTATGTTAGCAGGGTCACATGTGCCTCAGATATTGACCGTTGGCGGATCATGTCAAGAGCCAATACATCCCCACCGTCATCCCCTTCCCATTCCCGTATAGGAGAAGACCCGATCTCCGACACCTTCACCCAAACCAAGTTCGATATCACGGGCCCATTTGGGGCGCCCGTGTTCACCTCCACCTCATCCCCTTCCCTTACATTCTCCCAACATACCCCTTTTTCATCCCCTACTGAAACCCCTCATTTCCCAATCGACTCATACATCCCCATCTCCCATCCAAACACCCTTACCGCATCCCCATATTTCCAAAGACCCCATAGGGAGTCCCATCCCCCGCCTACCTCCCACGTTCCATCCCTCTCATCATCCATGCCCCCAACATCCTACATCCCATCCACCTCATCTCACATACCATTTCCACCACATGGCCCATCCACATCCCAACATACCCCCCATTTACCCGGGTCGTACCCAATTTCTCCCAACCCCTTCCATCATTAAGTGAGCCATCACCCCCCAATCTCACACCTGAATCCATGCCCTCAATGGAGGACATGAGAACGATGTACGCCCTGTGGGCTGCTTCTCGGAACCCTACATCTCCAACCCCGCATCAAAATCTCCAAAACCTCCATACCCCATTCCCTCCTAACCATGCCCAACCACCCATCATCCATACCTCCCAAAATCCCCCTCCTCAATGCCAGACCCAAACCCATGCAAATCCATGGGCCCAAGCCCAAGCCCATCAGACCCAGGCCCAAAATCCTCAATGCCCATGGACCCAAACCCATCAGGCCCAGGCCCAAGACCTTCAAAACCCATGGACCCAAGTCCATCAGACCCAGGCCCAGAATCCTCAAGGCCCATGGACCCAAGCCCATCAGACCCAGGCCCAGGTCCAAGACCCTCAAAACCCATGGACCCAAGCCCATCAGACCCAGGCCCAGAATTCTCAAGGCCCATGGACCCAAGCCCATCAGGCCCAGGCCCAAAACCCTCAAAACCCATGGACCCAAGCCCAAACCCATCAAACCTATCAAGCCCAAGCCCAAGGCCCATGGACCCAAGCCCATCAGGCTCAGATCCAAACCCAACCCCCTCATAACCCATTAGCCCAAACCCAACAAGGCCCATTGACCCAGATTCATACTAACCCTCACACCCAAGCCCAAGGCCCATCAATCCAAGCCTTCCGAAACCATCAAATCCAAATCCCTCAAACCCAAGGCCCATCCACCCATGCTCATCAAGGCCCATTCACTAACCCCATACCCCCCCACCAATACCCTTCATTCACCTATACCCCATACGCCCCCATCCCACCTCCAACGGGAAATCCAATCCATCCCATTCCTCAAACCCACAACATCCCGCCACCTCAATCACACCCCCATCACCCCTAGAATGTGCACCCAACTCAGCACATCACTTACCCACAAACCGCTCACCCGTTTATCCCTTCTCATCCCCTACAAACCATATGGCCCCACCAGGTCATCCAACCCCTCACCCCCCAAGTCCAAATAGCAGAACTTGCCCCTCACCAATACCATGACCAACAGTACGAGGAGGATGAGATCCGCAACAGTGGAGGAGTTGCCAGTTTTAACCCTCTCGGGCCCACCATTATCACACTGAGGGTCGAACAAAATCAGGGGGAAGCGGTCCCCACTACAGCCTTGAAAGAACCCGAACAGTTGAAAGAACAAATAGACAGAATACAGAAGCAACTGATGAAGATGGGAGGAGTAGAACTGCATTCAACAGACTTTTCAGACTTATGTCTGTTCTCCGATGTCCCCCTGCCACAGAAATTCAAGATGCCAGTATTCGATAAATATAATGGCATTGGCAACCCCATCGCCCACTTAAAATCTTACTGTGGGGATATGTGCCAGTATGGCGGAGATGAACGACTCCTCATCAAAGTGTTCCAGAAGAGTTTAACGGGCCCAGCACTGAGATGGTTCACATCCTTGGAACCATCCATGATAAAAAATTGGAAAGATCTGACACGCTTATTTCAAGAGCAGTATGTCTAAAACATGGACATAGAGCCAAGGAAGTCAGATTTGGCCCGTCTAAAGCAAAGACATGATGAAACATTTTGTGCTTACTTGGGAAGGTGGAGGGCATTAACCGCTCAAGTAACTCATCGGATTCCCGATGATGAGCAGATTGAATTGATAACCAAGGGAGCCCTCCCGTCGCATCATGATTTTTAGTATATCAGACATCTAGTTTTCTTGATCCGTCCGAATAATGCCAATCGTTGAAGACGCCATTAGAGAAGGCAGTTAGGAAGGAATGTATAACGCCACATCGGGGTTCGAAAAAACGGTCGAACCAAGAATTGAAAGAAGACCAGGGACAGAGGTACAGAACATTGTTTACCCCCAGGCCAATACCAATGCCCCCCTGATACAGCTCCAGGTTACACAACCACCCCCGGCCCGTTTCGAGCAAGTACCTAGGCTAGGCAATGGACCAAGAGCCCCGTTTACCCAGGAACAGATGAAAGCATGGTTCAAACGAGTATTCACACCATTGGGGCAATCCTTGAGTGTCTTATTGCCAGTGTTGTTACAAAAAGGCCTAGTCAATTTACTCC
Organism: Chloranthus sessilifolius; assembly: GCA_021018995.1. NCBI lineage: Eukaryota > Viridiplantae > Streptophyta > Magnoliopsida > Chloranthales > Chloranthaceae > Chloranthus > Chloranthus sessilifolius. The sequence continues at coordinate 71,362,945 of CM037592.1, read as the reverse complement.
AACCTCGCCCACCACCCCATCCCATACCGAGGAACTATGATCCAAATCTGCATTGTAATTTCCACCAGGGACCGGGTCACCCTACGGGCCGATGCTTCCCGTTAAAGCACGCGGTCCAAGATCTTATAGAGGCAGGAAAAATCATTCCCCCGCCACTTCCTCAAGGGCAGAACCAGAATATCCATTAAGCCCCTCTACCACCGCACCCAGGAGGCCCCAGCCCTAACATACATTGGATAGAGGAGGAAGAAGAAGAGTTTGACCCTTCAAAGTATATCAGTAATCAGGAAGAGTTTTCACTCCCCAGGTCGAACGAAGATGAACTATTTGTTGGGGTGATCGAGCCGTTATATCTAGTCGATTATTTTCCCACACCGGCATACCAGGAGGCACCCTTAGATTTAGGACAGTATTTTTCCACCCCTGCTGCCGCCTATCAAATCCAAACGGGCACAGCCCCGCCGCAATCATACGCATATCGACCCCATGCCCAATTTACCCCATACACCCCTCCGTCACTCCCAAATCATCCCCATACACACCCTCAAACCTCTCCACCCAAAACACTACTCTGCCATCCCCAAGTTACCCCATCCTATACACACCTTCAAATCCCACCACCCAATACACCATCCCACCGTCCCCAAATCACCCCGCTCCATGCATAACTCCATCATTCCCAATCTACCCCATTTCACCCACAAACCCATCATCACCTCACCATGCCACCCCCTACACAAGCCCGTCATATCCAAATCATCCCGCTCCATGTACAACTCCATCGTCCCCAATTTACCCCACTTCATCCATAAACCCATCACCATCCCATCATACCTCCCCATATACAAATCCTTCATACCCCTATCACCCTGCACCTACCACACCTCAGACGTCTCCCCATCCCTCCATCCCTGTCACACTCCCGCCATCCCTTCACTATTTCGGCCCCAATCCAACTCCACTGCCACCCAAGCAAGCAACCCGTCACCCAATCCCCTCATCACCCAATCACCACTGGTCCTACCATGCCCAGGTAATACCAGCACAAGCCCCCTCCATGCCCATAAATCCAATTTCGCCAATTCCCCCCACTACCATTCCACCCCCCATTAGAGTTAACCTGGTTGGACCCGAGAAACCAGTATATCCAGCCCATTCCTCCCCGAAATCCTCACGCACTCCTTTTCTCATCCCAAAACCTGCTTATGACCCGCATCAAGTACCATTGAGCTATGAGCAAACGGACATGAATGTCGGGTGCAACCAAGAAGAGGCTGTTGAATTCGTTACTCGAGCGGGCCAGATTTCTGCTCAGCCGAAAGCATCAGGGGCAGTCAGAGGAGAAGAAAAGAAGAAAGAACAAGCCGCTAGAAATCCCTTTGAAAAAATGGCTCGGGAGCACATACTGGAGACACAGCTCAAGAGAACACCCGCACATATTGCTGTGTGGGATTTGTTAATCACGTCTCCACTCTACTTTCAAGCCCTAATGGGAGCGCTCAAGGACGCGCATGTCTCCACCCACGTAACGCCAGATGAAGTAGGGGAAATAATAGGGTAAGTGTTGGCCCCAAACGCCATCTCTTTCACCGATGCAGACCTACCGATCGAGGGGAATGACTATTCTAAACCCCTGAATATAACAATGGAAGTAGGAAACTTGGTGGTGCCGTTGGTCCTGATCGACAACGGGTCGGCGCTGAATGTATGCCTCTAAGGACGACAATCAAAATAGGGGCGAACCCCGACACCTTCCGGTCATCCATATCAAGCGCCCGGGGATTCGACAACACCAGAAGAGAAATCATAGGAGAAGTAGACCTCGACCTGATCCTCGGGACGCAAACCTTCACCACCCCCTTTCAGGTGATGGACAACAAGTCTACTTTCAATCTATTATTGGGCTGGCCGTGGATACATAAGCTCAGAGCAATACCATCTACTTTGCACCAAAAGCTCCGATTTATCTCAGAGGGAAAAATTACCACCATCATAGGTGAGAGCAGAGAGGACATGGGGAAGAGCGCTCTGCACATTGAGAATCCGAAAGTGCTGAACGTACTGCACACGGCAGAGGACTCCGATCTCCACCGATTTGAGTATGGCTTCTCAAATGTTACCCTCGGACCAATTGAAAAGACCCAGGATAAAATTGGAGGAGGAAGGGACACAGCTGTGTTCATGCTCCACAGATGGGGCCATCAAAAAGGGAAAGGGCTGGGCCCACGCCTCCAAGGAAGAAGACCCCGTCAAGGCCAAGGGGCAACAAACTAAATTTGGCTTAGGCTACAGGCCCAGAGAAGAGGAAGTCAGAGAAGCCAAGGAAAAGATGAGAGCCACCGCAGTTGCCAAGGCCAGAGGAATCATCCTGGAAGAGGAACCTCACACTCGCCCCCACATCCGTGAAACCTTTGTGAGCGTCGGGATAGTAAAAATTGATTTAAATGGGGAGACGAGGGTAACCCCACATAAGCCTACTTCAATCCACCCCACCAATCCCTACATCATCCCCCCAGGCTTCGAAATGGACTTAGCCGCCCATTCCTTGTTTGAAGAAGAAGTTCCCCGATCCACCCATCACACCAGCACCAGCCACTCTGGGCCCCTCCTAACCATAAAGGACAGGGTCTCTGAGGATCCCTCTGTGAATATGTTGAGGGATGAACTGCAAGAGCCTACCGATGCCGCTCTCGATCAAAGAGGTAAAGGCCAAGCCTCGCAGGTGAGTAACTGGGCATCCTTGCCCCAACTCTTGAGAGCCACCAAATGCCATGAAAACGGCACCGACTCTCCAAAAAAAAACAACCTGTAAAAAGTGAGGTTAGCCTCTGGACCACTCTACCTTGTATATATAGAGATCCACCTCGCCAGGGGCTGACCTCCGAAAAAATGCAAAAGACCATAAAAATAGAAAAAATACCAATTTCAAAAATATTGCCCTTTAAAATTTCCAATAAAATTAAAATCGATGTCGTGATACCCATCCCACATGAAGCCAACCCCGTCCCTATAGAAATACAAGAAGGGGTAGGGGTCACGAGTCTGGACGAGGAAGGCCAAACTGATGAGCTCCCCAATGAGCTCCTCAAACAATTTGCCGATTTTGAGCATGGCCCTACCCCGATCATCGAAGAGACGGAGGATGTCAATTTGGGCACCAAAGAGGTCCCTAGAATCACTAAAATCGAAACATCGCTGTCCCCTGTGGAGAGGAAAGGTATGATAGACTTCCTTCGGTCATACCAAGACGTCTTCGCCTGGTCGTATGAAGACATGCCTGGCTTGGATACCGATCTGGTTGAGCATGAGTTGCCACTCTACCCTGATGTTAAGCCGATTAAATAGAAGCTGAGATGCCTCCGACCCGAATGGATGTTGAAGGTGAAGGACGAGGTCATTAAGCAGTATGATGCAGGTTTCCTCATGGTATCCAAGTACCCCCAATGGTTAGCCAATATCGTCCCTGTACCGAAGAAGGATGGAAGGTTTGAATGTGTATCAATTTCTGCAATCTCAACAAGGCAAGCCCTAAGGACGACTTCCCACTACCCCACATCGACATCTTGGTCGATAACACCATAAAGCACGGGATGCTCTCGTTTATGGATGGATTCTCAGGATACAATCAGATAAAGATGGCAGAGGTTGATCGCGAGAAGACGACATTCATTACCCCCTGGGGAACCTTCTGCTACAAAGTAATGCCATTCGAGATAAAGAATGCTAGGGCAACCTACCAAAGAGCAATGACGGCCCTGTTCCATGACATGATGCATCGAGAGATCAAAGTGTATGTCGACGACATGATTGCCAAATCACCAGAAAGGGAGGACCACTTGATAAACCTTCAAAAGCTATTCGAGAGATTGAGAAAATACAGATTACGATTGAATCCCCAGAAATGCGCGTTTGGCGCTATGTCTGGAAAGCTATTGGGTTTTATTGTTAATAGGAGAGGGATCGAGGTTGATCCGACCAAGATCAAGGCCATCACTGAAATGCCGCCACCATCTACAGAGAAGGAAGTCAGAGGCTTTTTAGGTAGAATCCAGTACATCAGCCGATTCATCGCACAATTAACTCCGATATGCGCACCAATCTTCAAGCTACTGAGAAAGGACTCACTAGTTGAATGGAATGATGACTGCCAGGCTACATTCGACAAGAGTAAAGGTTACCTCCTAAAACCTCCGATATTGGTACCGCCCGTACCCGATAGACCCCTGATAAGGTACCTGTCCATGACTGAGTTTTCCATGGGTTGTGTGTTAGGACAGCATGATGAGACAGGAAGAAGAGAGCAGGTCATCTATTATCTAAGCAAGAAATTCACTGATTACGAGACACGCTATTCTCATCTGGAGAAAGAATGCTTGGCGCTCGTTTGGGCTACTCAAATACTTTGACACTACCTGTTATCCCAAGCCGTTCTACTTCTAGCACGGATGGATCCATTGAAGTACCTATTGGAGAAGCCTGCACTCACTGGCCGAACTGCACGATGGCAACTACTCCTATCCGAATTTTACATTACTTATGTCACCCAGAAGTCGATTAAGGGGCAGACACTCGCTGATCATCTTGCTGAGAACCCTCTACCGGACTATGAGCCTCTAAGGACTGAATTCCCCGATGAGGACATTCTGTTCATGACTGACGAGGATCCGAAAGAAACGGAGGAGCCCTGGGTAATGCACTTCGATGGGGCATCGCATGTTGAGGGCCAAGGAGTTGGCGCCATTCTTATCTCGCCGAGAGGATCACATATACCCATCTCAATCAAATTGAACTTCCCATGCACCAATAATATGGCCGAGTATGAGGCCTGTACAGCTGGTTTATAGGTGGCTCTTGATCTAAAAATAACTCACCTCAGGGTCTTTGGAGATTCACAGTTAATTATATGCCAGACCAACGGAGATTGGAAGACCAAGGATGAGAAACTGATCCCATACCATGAACATTTGGAGGATCCAATAATCTGCTTCGAAGAAGTCACCTTCTCTTATGTGCCACGAGCTAGAAATCAGTTTACTGATGCCTTGGCCACCCTGGCCTCTATGGTTGAAATTCCATATGGAGTCGTGATGAAGTCGATCATGATAGAGCAGAGGAACGAACCGGCTTTCTGTCACCTAATCGAGAGACCTACGGAGGTAGATGATGAGCCACCCTGGTTCTCAGACATCAAGAATTTCCTCGAGACCCGAACTGTCTCGGATGGAACATCAAAGGTAGACAAACGCACCATCCAGTGATTGGCAACAAACTACGTCATCTGCGGCAATCTCCTGTATAGACGGTCTCACGACAATATTCTGCTCCGATGCCTAACCCAGAGAGAAGCAATTGAGATCATGAGAGAGATCCATGAAGGAGTCTGCGGGGCACACATCAGTGGACACTTGCTCGCAAAGAAAATTCTAAGGCAGGGATACTTTTGGACCACTTTGGAGGCCGATTACTACAAGCACATGCAGAAGTGCTACATATGCCAAGAGAACTCCAGCTTAATACATGCTCCGGCCATTGACTTACACAGCATGGCCACTCCTTGGCCGTTCACCACTTGGGGTCTCGACGTCATCGGCAAAATCAATCCTAAAGCTTCCAACGGGCATCAGTTCATCCTCGTCGCTGTGGAGTACTTTAAGAAATGGGTAGAGGCAGCCTCCTATACAAGCATTAAGGCTGGTCATGTTGAGAAGTTCATCAAGAACAACATTATTTGCAGATTCGGTGTACGCAAGATATCATCACTGATAATGGCACTAATTTCGCCAATAGGTGCATCCGGGCCTTGTGTGAGCGGTTCAAGATCAAGCATCATCGTTCATCCCCGTACAGGCCTCAGACGAATGGAGCTGTGGAGGCAACCAATAAAACTTTGATCCACATCCTGGAGAAGATGGTAGTTACTTACAGAGATTAGAGTGAGCAGTTACCCTTTGCACTTTGGGCCTATAGAACGTCTATCCGTACCACAACAGGGGCAAAACCATTCTCCCTTGTGTATGGAATCGAGGCCGTGCTACCCGTTGAGGTCGAGGTACCGTCGCTCCGTATCCTCTTGGAATCCCATCTACCTGAAGCTGAGAGGGAAAGAGCCCGTTTTGAGCAGCTAGACTTGATTGACGAGAAAAGACTCCTAGCCTTGTGCCACACTCAGGTCTATCAGAGGAGAATTGCACGTGCTTACAATAAACGCGTCCGCAGTCGAGACCTGAAGGTAGGAGACACTGTACTGAAGAAATTTTTTTCCATCTCTCCACGCCGTTCCGAGAGGGAAGTTTAAGCCAAATTGGGAAGGACCCTACGTCGTCCGAGAGGTCCTGCCAGGATACGCCGTTCGCCTCGCAACCATGGACGGAGACCACTTTCCTGAGCCCATCAACGCTGGATACCTCCGTAAGTTCTACTCATAGGTCTTAGGACAAGGTAAGTTTTGATAAAAGTAGATGCATGACCGCTTAAGGGTCCCATAAAAGAGGCCATCATTTCAAAGTCAAGTAGCCCAAAAGAAATATTCCCTGAAAACCTTCCCCCTTTTTTACTACACACTTCGGGCTAATAACAATTTCTTTCATATACCCCACCCAAAATTCCAAGAAAAAAGAGAAAAGAGAAAAGAGGAAAAATCCAAATCCAAATAAAAAAGAAGAAAAAAGCAAAACCCCTCAAAAAAAAAAGAGGAGGGGGACCAAGAAAAAAGAAATGACGGGGGCATAAAAGGGCTTTGGAAAGAAAGAGGAGTCCCCGAATCTAGAATTCACTCAAAACTTAGATCCGAATCCCTAGAAAAACCAAACCCGTTTAAACCCCGACCACATTACAACCCAGAAGAAAGCCCTCTTTAAGGTCCCCAAGCGGTCATAACATCTACTGCATCAGAACAAGCCAAGTTAACAAACCACACAGAACTTCATTCGGCCGGCTATGACGGAATCGACGTCCATGTCGTGGCCTTCTGGTTCTAAAAAAAAAAAGAAGAAAGAAAGAAAAAGAAAATAAATTATTAATTTGGGTTCAAAGCAAGACAGACGTGGTGAAAACTCGCAAGGGCACCATGGGTAAAAACAGCGAACTCACGCGGACCAGGTGAAAACTCGAAAGGGCACCTGGGGTAAGAAAGCGAACCCATGGACACAGTGAAAACCCGAAAGGGCGCTACGGGTAAAAACAGGGATGACGAGCATAGTGAAAACCCATCTTGGGCGCTGTGAGCAAAAAATGTCAAGAAAAGAGAGATTAGGAGAAGACCTGTTCTGACCCGCCTATTTTAAGTTTGGACCCCTCAAGCCTCTTCTCCCCTTTTGCTGGGCCACTCATGTTAAAAATTGAATCGGATCCCGACCAAGTATGTCGTCTCTACCGCGGCGTCTGATGCATGACCAAAGGGAAAGACAGAAGACTAAACCAATCCTGGGGAAGCTGACCTCCCCGTGTTTAAAGGAAAAACTTGTGCCTCACGAACAGGGTTTGACCATGCTCAAAATAGGACCCACTGGTTTGGCTTCGTAACTGCCGACATCACAAATAGAAGGGGAAGAAAATTTCAAAAAAGATAATAGATTTCCCTTTTCCATAAAAAAGCTTCACCCTGTGAGGAAGAAAATTTCAAAAAAAGAAAATAGATTTCCCTTTTCCATAAAAAGCCTCACCCTGTAAGGAAGAAAATTTTAAAAAAAGAAAATAGATTTTCCTTTTCCATAAAAAAGCCTCACCCTGTGAGGAAGAAAATTTCAAAAAAAGAAAATAGATTTCCCTTTTCCATAAAAAAGCCTCACCCTGTGAGGAAGAAAATTTCAAAAAAAAGAAAATAGATTTCCCGTTTCCATAAAAAGCCTCACCCTGTGAGGAAGAAAATTTCAAAAAAAGATAATAGATTTCTCTTTTCCATAAAAAGCCTCACCCTCTGGGGTAGAAAATTTCAAAAAGATAATAGATTTCCCTTTTCCATAAAAAGCCTCACCCTGTGAGGAAGAAAATTTCAAAAAAATAATAGATTTCCCTTTTCCATAAAAAGCCTCACCCTCTGGGGTAGAAAATTTTAAAAAGATAATAGATTTCCCTTTCCCATAAAAAAGCCTCACCCTCTAGGGCAGAAAATTTCAAAAAAAAAAAAGAAAATAAATTTCCCTTTTCCATAAAAGCCTCACCCTCTAGGGCAGAAAATTAAAAAAAAAGAAAAAGAAAATAGATTTCCCTTTTTCATAAAAGCCTCGCACTGTGAAGGAGAAAATTTTAAAAAAGGTAATAGATTTTTCTTTCCCATAAAAAGCCTCACCCTGTGGAGGAGAAAATTTCAAAAAAGATAATAGATTTCCCTTTTCCATAAAAAAGCCTCACCCTGTAAGGAAGAAAATTTCAAAAAAATAAAATAGATTTCCCTTTTCCATAAAAAGCCTCACCCTGTGAGGAAGAAAATTTCAAAAAAAGATAATAGAGTTCCCTTTTCCATAAAAAGCCTCACCCTCTGGAGTAGAAAATTTCAAAAAGATAATAGATTTTCCTTTCCCATAAAAAGCCTCACCCTGTGGAGGAGAAAATTTTAAAAAAGAAAATAAATTTCCCTTTTCCATAAAAGCCTCACACTACGAGAGAGAAAATTTCAAAAAAAAAAAGAGAGAAAAAAGGGAGAGGTGATAGATTTTCCTTCTCCACGAAAATCCTTACGTTGCCAGACGTATGAAAGAGAAAGCTGAAACACAAAAAATATATACATGTATGTATAGATCTCGTTTCATTTCTTATAGTATTACGTGTGGAGTGTCACGTCCCAAAAAGATAACGACATAACACACTTTTCTGCTTTCTTTACAAGTAAAAGCCAAAATATATATATAACAAAAACAACAAAAAAGAGAAAACAAAAAAAAAAAAAAAAAAAAGAAAAAAAAAAAGAAGATAAAAAAACCAAAAAGAGATCTTTGTTATGGGGCCTCAGCCCCCCATCTGTGAATGTGACCTATGGTATGTGCAGGAACAGGTCAAGGGCAAGAACCACGCCTCAAAGCACTGATCTCTGCAAGAAGAGAGTCCTCACGGGCATCCCGATCAGACAACCACCTTCCATGAAGGCTCTTTTGCCGCCTTCGCGAGGCATCAGTTGTGTTGCGAGATTCAGCCAAAAGCCCAATCAATCGAAGAACCTCACTCTCGGCCGTAGCAGCTCTCACCTCTGCAATATCAAGGCTCGGACCATCTATTGAGCCAACACATCATCAGGCGACGGTGCACACATCCCCAAATGGCCCTTCGAGTTTCATTCGATTGGCCCAACGGGACCGTGCTATAATAAGTGAATCTAGATTTGTGGGCACCCACCAGGTGCCGGATCTGAAACACAACACTAGTCCTCAAAGGAGCATCGCAACGCTTGTTTGCCCCACTTCGAGGGCCGTGTTACATCAATTCGGAATGATCGGGTTCACCCGAAAATTCTCAAACCTTGTTTACACAGTGACACCTCACGCCTGATCTGGCAGGCAAAATACTTGTCATGTTTATCCCCGGTCATTAGGAACCCACTTTCCTAAGCAGGATGCTTGGGTTTAATTTGTTTAAAGACCAAGACCACGCATCCCTAGGAGTCAAACCTGATCCGGTAGGCAGATAATTTTACCCATCCCTAGTCACTGTTCCCTAAACCACTCCCCAAGAGTCAAGACCTGATCCGGCAGGCAAATAAACTCATCCATCACCGGTCGCTCTTGGGAACATACACCTAGTCCAAAATCTTCCCTAGCAAGAGCCAGGACCTGATCTGGCAGGCGAACCAAAGACTTATCACCGGAATGCTCGCATCCTTAAGGTGTATCACCATGGCGAGTTGGTCTGCCCCAGGACGCATGCAAAAAAAAAGAGAAAAAAATGAAGAAAGAAAAAAAAAGAGAAAAAGAGAAAAAAAGAAAAAAGAGAGAAAGAAAAAAAAAAGAGAAAGAAGAAAAAAGAAAAAGAAAGAAAGAAAAAAAAAAAGGAGAAAAAAAAAGGGAGAAAAAAACCAGTGTACGTTGACCCCACTTTCCAAGCATTCGCTCTGGTCATCCACCTTCGGATCTATGTTGACCAGGAGTGCCCCCGACTTCAGACCATTCGAAAAGTCTATTGTCAGTTGAAACTGACCCGTCAAAAATGAAATTACAACCAACCAAACGATGTGCAAACATACAGACCAAAGGGCTCATTCCCTTTTATTTCCTTTTACACAAGCTTAAAACCTGTATAGGCATGGTGTCCCTGTTGAATGTACACACTTGCATCTGGGTATCCACAGGATGGTCGTTGTCCTCATAAATTGTACCTTAGGGTCGAGGCTTCCGTTGGTGCCTATTTGCTGCTTATCGCCCCTGATGGGTGTCTGTCTGTGCATAGTTAGTAAGATGTGATTTCATTAGGGAGGGAGGCTAGAATTGGCCATCTCTTTCGATGGATGTTCGGTACTTGCCCGATCTTTTTTAGCTTTGTCTCGAGTTAAGGCACTCCGGTTTTCATGGATCAGGAGCACCTCACCACTGGAACGTGCACATCCCCAAGGTGTACCTGTCCCCGGCAGAACGCACGCACTCTTAAAGCGTATCAACCGGCATTTGATCCACTTAAAGAATTGTGCAAGAATAAAATTGCCAGAGGTCCTTGAGCTTTGCTTAGAGGCCTCAAAACAAAAGAAAAAGCAAAAAACCCAAAAATTTTACTCAGAAAATGGGCATGTATTCCCAAGAAGTGTTGCGACATCAATATTCGCTTCACTCGGGTAAATCATGCTAAAGCAACCTCAAGGTCGATGGGTTCGCCCAAAGACTCCGAGCCTTACCTCGGTAAGGGCACCCGTGGCCAATCTAATGGAGCTGTCAATATCCCATAAGATTGGACACAGTTTGAAGGCCTTCGCTTTGTGTGCTTCACATCACTTTCGAGGCATAGATCGATCACCCCGTTTCATGGAGCTGTCTAGTTCAGATTAATACTCAGCATCACAAATCTATAATTTCCCTCAGGAAATGGACGATATCCCGATTAGCGGGCTTACACTTTTTGTGGTCATCGCAGTTATGCCCAGTAATGTCGCAATGCGCTTGGGGACTGTTAGCACTGAGGTACGGACGATATCCCGAAATGAGAGGGCTTTCATACACTCACCATCACCATGGATGTTTGAGAGTTGAGTTGAACCGAGGCGGACCCATCAAACGCGCCTTGGACCTCTTCGAATGTCTCTTGTCTTTGGCATCCGATCATTAGTGATCGAATACCAAAGAGGGGCATCTGTAGACACCTAAATTCGGCCCAAGGCCCGATCAGTCTGTATTTCTAGAGAGATATACCCCTGTGCTTTCGATGGCACCCCTGAACCCTTAGGAATCACCCTGAACCCTTAGGGATCTACCCAGACCTTTAGGAATCACCCTAAACCTGTTAGAACCATTCCCCAACCCTTAGAGATCACCTCTAAACCCTAGAATCCCTTCCCATACCCAACTTGAACCCTTCTGAGCAGTTGATGGGATGAGAGCCACAACATTTCACATAGACCATTACCATGGATGAGCCATATACCATTGAAAAGAGGACTTCTCCAGCTTTCCTACAAGCCAAAGATCACCCAATTTGGAGCTACGGTTCAAAAGTTATGGCCGTTTTAAGTTTCATATAAAATCATAGATTTTAGGCAGGCGTATATATTACTTACGCCCAGCCAATTTGCCCCAGATTGGCCAGGCGTATATATTATATATGCCTGCCTTTTTTGGAGGAAATTTGGCTGGGCGTATATAATATATACGCCCAGTATAGGTGGGACCCACCATGGGCTTCATCTTCCCAAAACTCCCCTGATTTTCGTGAAATTCACTATACCTAAACTGGACGTATATAATATATATGCTCATCTTAGCTACAGTAACTGTCATCAGTTGCTCAAAATTCCTTCATCTGGTTTGAACTTTTGACCATCCCCTTGGTTGGGGTGGGTGTCTTGAGATTGGTTGCACCCCCTTTGAGCTTATTTGCAACCCTTAAGTCACCTATGGTCTCACCCCATCATCTACCATTGAAACCGGTTCCCCACAACCCTAGGACCTTAAAAACCTAGAAAACCTTTGATGGGGGATTACCTAATTGCTAAACCAATTAGCTTTTAAGTAAGCCCCTAACCCTCCCCTTCTCTATAAATACAAAGGCCCCCCTCTTCCTTAAGGGTTGAAGAATTAAGAGTGAAAATTTTAAGCTTGAGAGAAAGAAAACCCTAGTGCACTCTTGAGCCAAAAATTCCAGCATGCTTTGTTTCCCCTTTTCAACCCATTTTCACCATTAGATCACCCCCTCTAGCCAAAACCTAGCCTCTAGCTATACTCTATACTTCCTATTTACCGAATCCTAGCTTTAGAGCCCATTTCCATTCCGTTTAAACCATCAGAAGCACGCCAAAGCGAAGGACTTCCACGGTGCAACAAGGGCCCGTGAGCTCCGGCTCACCCCTCTCTTCCTCTACCTTCTTGGTGTCTCCTCCGTCCAAGGATTCAAGTCGTTACGCCACCGAAATTTCGGTTTTGGCTCAAAGCTTGATAGGACCGTATTGCCTTCGGGCAAGGGGAAACTCCGCCCTTATTTTTATTTATTTTTATTTTATTTTGGCCATAGATAGAGACCGCTGTATGCGGGTTAATCGGGTGCCTAAACCCTTCTTGATCGATAACCGAAGCCCCTACCCTAGAGCCTTTGGCAAGGACCGGTAAATCAGAGTCATATTTAGCACTTCGGTGCTCAAAATATTGATTTGAAGGTTTCCCGGGTCACCAAAAGCTTCGGGTGGCGACTCTACATTTTCATTAAAAAGCGAGCGCATCGCCGCGACGGGTTCGAGAGGATCCATGGTCGCACAGTTGTAATGTGGCTTAGGGATGACGTTTGTGGAGGAACAAAAGAGATAACAGAGTTCAAAATTGAGAAATCAGTAAAGGTAAGGAGGTGATTCATGACTTCACCTTTAATTCAACACGATTCCATCTACTTTTTGAATTTTCAGAGCCAAAGTGGCCAGCTGCTTCTCTTCCTTTCAGTTTTTTCAATGAAATGACTTCTCTTTCTCATTCTTCTGCCCTTTTTTGTTTTTTTTTTATAATGTAATACCACAAATACCACCAACTGCGCTTTTCTTTCTTTCGACCTGATTTGGGACCTTGCTCCTCTAACCTTTATCCTCCTTCCTCTTCCTGATTTCTCAGATTGAGGGTGAAATGAAATAGGTCAAGAGGTTTTGGGTTTAGAATTTCTGGTTTTCATCATAGAAAATTGGGGCTTTTTAAGGCTCAAGTTGTGTGCATCAAGGGCAGTTCAATGGTGGGGAATTTTAGGCTCAAACTATCCAAGAGATGACCTTACTTCATGTCTTCCATGTTATGAATGTTGTCGAGTTGTTTCAACTCCGATTTGCCTAACTTCTAGTGATCCAGATTAGGTCCAGTCAGTCCTTAAAGTAGAAAGAATTGCCATGACACTCTTCAAAGAAATCTTTCATCCCTAGAGAGTAGGGTGCCATGGGGGTCAGATTGAGGGGAGGACCTGGTGGGCTTAGCCGCTCTGGATGGGGCAACAGGTTGTTTTCCTTTTTTGATACCGACAGCAGAAGAAGCAAATCTCTTGGCGGTGGTGGTTCTTTTGGAGGAAGTCCTCTTCTATTTGGGAGGGATAGATTTGTCAGGTGGAGGTACTTCGGCAGGAGGGGGAGGGGGAACCTCCACAGGTGGGGTGGGAGGGGGTTGCGAGGCAGGAGGTGCTGGAGGAGGGGTAGTGGCAGGAGGGGGAACATCCACAGGTGAGGTTGCTGAAGGAATAGTTGTAGAAGGGGGACATGGGGGAGGGGAGGGAGGCACAGCAGGAGGTGCTATAGCAAGAGGGGTAGGCTCAAAAGGTTGTGACAACAATGACGCAACCTTTTTCTCCAAAATATAAATCTTCTTAGCAGCATAGAGGAGGTTAGCATTTGAGAGCTCCTTTGTGGCCTTGATGATCTCCTGAGCATTGGCTAATTTTTTCTTGAGGAGCTCAGAATTCTTCTTCTCATATTTGGCAATGAGACTCTCAGCCGCTGCCACTTGTTTTGTTGACTCATATCGAACCAGGATTTCAGACCATCCTTGAGAGATATCGCAGAGTTGGATTCGGTGTTCTAATTCGATGTTGGCAATCCACACCTCATAAGGGGCCTCAAGGGAAGCCCGAAGTGCAGCCATACCTCTCAAGACATCCCTGTGGATGTAAGGGTTGTCCCTCATTACATACAGGAGGGTGAGGTAGGGGGGTATGTACATGGATTGGCGAAGGACAAGAGGCAAGGACAAGGGTGGAGTGGATGAAGAGGAGGGGGTGGAAAGAACCAGATCCTCCCATGGATCAGTTTGGGTGGGGGCATCCTAAAAAATAGGTGGGGAGGGAAAGGGGAGATGGGTGGAAGGTATCTCAGCAACTGTAGAAATAGGGGCAGGTGGGGAAGAAGGTAGAATAGGTTTTGGGGGGAGGTGGGGATAAAAATGGAGTGGCTAACTCCACAAAAAGGATATCAGTAGGGATGGGGGAGGCCATAGGTGAAAAGGGAGGAGAGAAATGGAAAAGTGAGGGATCAGGGGAGGGAGGAGAAGTGGGAAACGGTTGGGAGACTGAAGTGGGGGGAGTGAGGGTGGATTGAATTGATTGGAGACATGAGCTCATGAGGGCCTGGTGGTCAGTGTTAGTGGCGACTTGGGCCTGAATGGACTGAAGGAGGGAGAGGATTTGGGTGAAAGTATCAGGCAGGGTGGAAGTAGAGGGGATGGGTGAATGAATGGGATGGAAAGGAGAGGATGGGGCATGGGTAAAATGAGGAGGAGTGGTGTGGGGGGAGTGAGGAGTGGGGTGTACTCATGAGCAACATCCTCCACAATTGAAGAAATGAGGGCAGAGAAACCAGTAGAAGTGAACTGGTCCAAACCCTATGTATGTATAAGAAGTGGTGGAGGGGGAAAATCAGGAAGGGGTTGGAGGGAGAGTGGGGAAGACATGGTGGGGATAGGCTCGGAGAAGGTGGGGAGTTCCAGGATCCCAGGTGTAGGTGATGGCGTAGGTAAGGTGGATGAAAAAGTGGGTGATGTAGGAGAAATGGTGGATGGGGGAATGTCAGCAGCATGATCTGCTACTGAGGTAGTGGGCACCTCCTTCTCTACCTCAACCGGCTTGGTCTTTTGAATCAGGGTTAAACTTGTAGACCATTCCCTCTTTCCAAAAACCTTGTGAACCATTTTCTCCACTGGCTCAGCCTCCTTGATCCTATACTTTCCAGCTTTGAGCAGACAGGTGATGAGTCTGCTGAAGGGTAGGCCTCGTCCCTTAGCAAAAGCCTATCTTTTTAGCACTTTGTCATTTATGCCCACCATAGTTTCAAAGATTAGCTTAGGTGCATTCACGAACTGCCCCTTGGAATAATAAAATAAAGCATCCACTAATGGGGACCTTCTCTCCTGCAAATGTCCTGTAACATATAAATTTTTCCTTAAGATGGTATCCATGAATCTGAGACTAGGATGGAGGTCTCTTCTCATCAATGATTCTCCAGAGCCCACAATCCCATTGGTTAGCTGCTTGGCAATATCCTTAAATGTAGCTCCCGCAGGGACTCCCTCAGCGCGGTTGGAGTCAAATTGGTATGGGACCCCCAAAGCCATTCCTATGTCTCTGTGATCGATAGTCAATTGTAAATCATCAATTGAAATTTCTAATACATAATCATTCCCCTGTACCACCTTCTTCTTCTGATTTTTGTACCATAACTTCACCAGCCTGGGATACACTGATTCCTTCAATGGTGGCAGTAGGGGCAACAAGCCTTCTTTCTTCAAATAGCTCAGTGTTTCCTGGCACTCTCCAATATTGGCAAAATATGCTAGATCAAATTCAATCTCAGGGATAAGGTTTAACTTGTCAACAAATTCATTGGGGGTGGTTAGTGTAGTCGAAAGCTCTACAGCAATGGGCCTGTCAGGGGTAGCTCTCTCTAAGGGTGTTTCTACGGGTTCACGAATTTCCATGACTTTGGCTTTCTTAGCTTTAGGACTCTTTTTGGGTGTCCCCTCAGCGAGCTTCCTCTTTACAGGTGGTTTGGTAGCAGGTAGCGCTTTCTTGGAGGATTTAGGGGTGGATGCAGTTGATTTCCAGTGTATGCTGGCTAGCGTTTCCTCAGGCTCAACCATTGTAATCTCAGGAAGTAATTTCTCACCAACTTAGAATGGGAAAACTTAGAAAGACAACAGAGTGATGGTAGGAAGGCAACTCACCTCCAAATACCTAGGGTTTCACAAAGCTAGCGATGCACTGCTCCAATTTCTCTAAAATCAGGGGCAAAATGCTCCTCTACGCAAGCTGAATGTATTGACAAGATGGCACACTAAACAACAGAAGATTCTGTGAGAATTTAGTAGAGAAAGAGGGAGGCAAAAAATGAGGAAGAGAGCTAGGGTTTTTTAGAGGGTAAGGAATGAAGCACAAATGACCTATCGACAGGTATATATAGGTGAAAATGCGATTTTGATAGGATGAATGGAATGGTTTCGATAGGTTGATCCGTCTTATCGAAAGCTTAGACATCAAAGCTTTCAAAAGGGATGATTTTTAAGAATTTTGATAGGTGAGACCATCCTATCGATAGGTTTAAACGGCAGAGATAGCATCTTTTCGATAGGTGCCCGATATGTACTCAGCACCTATTGAAATCTTTGTTTGCCCTCATTTAACCTGTCGAGCAGCTGGTTTTACCTGTCGAAACATCCAGTTCCTATCGAAACCTTTAGATATTCTGTTGAAATCACCATGAAACCTAATGAAATGTAGATTAGGCCTATCGGAGGCTCCAAAACCCAGATAGAGCTGCCTTTCTGGGCACCCTTAGCTTCAGCACTTATCAGGCTCTGTTGCCGTGCGGCCCTATGATTGGATTCTTATGTTGATGAGCTCCCATTATCTTAGAGCAGCTGGCAAATTTGGAAAGGTGACCCACTAGAGAACATGGCATATTTATTGCAAAAGAATTCTACTAGAGATGCAAAGTAAAAAAAAAATCTAAAACAGAAGCAAAATATGGTACATATGATACATACTCAACTGCAGGTGCTAATCTGGAGGATCTGGAAGGTTAACGGCCTCCCCATGTTCCTTGAACTTTTCATCCTTCTTGGATCCATTCCTCAGCAATTGTTCAACCCCTGGTTGCAATTTTGTCTCTATAGGCCACCCATTGTTCTGTAGCAGTTGCTGAGGATTATCATGCAGAGCCTCCTCTAGCCCTGCAATGAAAAAATAGGTTTCATCAAAACGGGGTTGAGAGCTGGTGCTGTACACATGCATCTTTACTTTCATGTTGTCAAAGGAGACCTCCATGATTCTGGATCTGCACTGAATGCAGGCATTGGCAATGACCAAGAAGGGCCTGCCCATAATCACAGGAATGGAGGAAATACCTTTACTTGGCTCCATATCTAATACCACAAAGTCAGCAAGATTAAAAAACTTGTCAACTCCCACCAGGACATCCTCAATGACTCCCACAGGCTTCCTTTCAGACCTGTTAGCCAGTTGCAGAACCACAGGTGTGGGCTTCAAGTCTCCCAGGCCCAATTTTTCATAGACTGCATAGGGCAGCAAGTTCACACTGGCTCTTAGGTCCAATAGGGCCTTCTCAATTTTATGATCTCCAATGATGTAGGGGATAGTGGGCACTCCAGGGTCTTGAAGTTTGGTGGGGGTTGCAATGGACAGAATGTGTTTTACCTTCTCTACTGAAAAGACTTTCTTGGACAAGTATGTCCTAGACTGTCTTTTATGGGTGCATAACTCTTTCAGAAATTTGGCGTAGGCTGGGACTTGTTTGATGGCATCCAATAAAGGTAGATTAATCTTTACTTGTTTGAAAATCTCCATCATTTCCTCAATTTTGCCCTGCCCTTTGTCAAAAGGGGAGGGTCCTTGCAATGCCTTGGGAAATGGCAAGTGTGGGGGTGCTCCCTCACTTGCAGCCTTAGCAAATGGGGTTTCTTTCTTTTTGATATTTTCTTTTCCTTGAGGATCCATATGATCCTCTTTATTGAAACTAGGTGGTTCTGTCAGGTCCACCACTGGTGGCCTTTGTTGTGTTCTTGGAAAACTCCTTCCATTCTCTTCCTTTAAACTTCTCACAGGTTCACAGCCCACCTGATTGTCCACTAGCCTACCACTCCTCAAAGTTGTCACAGATTTGGCTTTCTCATAGGTGGAGGAAACTTCACCCACTACAAACTGTCTTCGTGGATTATCCTGTGGTTGGCTAGGTAACCTTCCTCCTCTCCTAGTCAAAGAATCAGACAGCTGACCAAGCTGGTCCTCTATCTTTTTGATGCTCTGGTTGTGAGAGTGCACAGTTTTGGTTCAGGTGTTCAACTTCTGTAATGAAGATAGAACTTGTTGATCAAAAGATGGTGCTCTCACAGCTCGAGTAGGTGCAACTAGCTGCACAAGAGGAGCTACAGGTGGGGTCATGGTTTGTTGATATTGAGGTCTTGGGGAATAACCTTCTCGATAGGGCTGAGCATTTCTATAGGGCATGGGCTGCTGGGGCTGCTGCTGCTACTGGCTAGGGTATCCATCTTGTCTCCACCTCAAATTGGGGTGGTTTCTCCATTGATACCCAGCAGCAGGCTGCTGCCCATAGGCTTGAGTTGCAGCCACATGCTCTGTTATAAAATCAGGAAATTGGGCAGCTGATGGGTATTCATCTAGGGAGTGAGCAGGGGACTGGCATATAGCACATGCCTCCTCCACTCTAGCAGCCACAGGTGACTGCATTGCTCCCATTAACTTGTCAAATTTCACTACCAAGCTGTCCACTTTCCGTTCAAAATCACTTGGTACACTCACTTCATATATCTTTCCTCTTGAGGTGTTCTCTTTCATCAATTTAGGAGGCTCTAGATCTCTTGCTAAGGTTTCCCTTTGCATAGTGTTCTCACTGATGATGTCAAAGAGCTACCATGCCTCCTCAACAGTTTTATGGAGATAGGTGCCTCCATAAGAGGCATCTACCATGTCCTTGTTCTTTGAATTAATTCCCTGATAAAAGCTTTGAACCAATTACCACTCAAGGATTTGATGGTGGGGGCATTTCTTGAGGAGTTCCTTAAATCTCTCCCAGGATTGATGAAAGTCTTCAGTTGGATCTTGGGTAAAAGAGATGATACCCTTCCTCAACTAACTGGTCTTTGACATAGGAAAGAATTTGGCTAAAAAACTGACATTGGAGATCACTCCAGGACTGAATACTGTTAAGTGAAAGCAGAGATAACCAGGTCCTGGTTCTGTCCTTTAATGAAAAAGGAAAGAGTCTCATCCTGGTGGCCTCCTCCCCCAAACCTGTGATGTTGAAGGTGGTGCACAGTCCTAAGAATTCATCTATAAGCTTATAGGGATCCTCCTTGGTCAGGCCATGAAATGAGGGTAACATCTGAATGATGGAAGATTTAATTTCATAGTTTCCTTGAGCAGCAAGGAACTGAATGCAGAAGGGGGAATTGTAGACCCCTGATGCATTGAATTCCTTGAGAGTTCGAGGCTGCTGCTGCTCACCCATTTCGACAGATTCAATTTCAACAGCTGTGGATGTAGTTGGTCTAGTTCTGAGAAGTCTTTCAACCTCTGGATTTAGTGTAATAATCTGAGGTTCCAGAGTTCTCCTACCAAACATACAACACTCACAACTGAATGCAGAGTAAATCCTCACACAACTGAAAGAAGCAGCACAACTGACTAAAAATCTGAAAGATAAAATCAACAGATTTGAAAATAAATAGGGGAAAAAAGGATGCAAACTATAGAGCAGCCTTTAGCACAACTCTCCTTTCACTCTGTACTCATATCTGCTGGAATGCACACAAAAAATACTAAAAAATAGCAAAACCTACAAATGCAGTTAGTAAAATCAAACACACAGTTACAGATTTATAAAACAAAACTTGATCTATCAAATTCACAAACACCTCCCCGGCAACAGCGCCAAAAACTTGTTGGGAATTTCCAGTGTGCTGATTTATGGTGTAAAAATCAAGAGAAAATAGAGATGGATTCAACACATCTAAAATATCTTAGACCTGTAAGATACAGGGTCCTTTGTAGCAAGTTTTAAAAGTAAGTAAGGGAAAGTCCACAGAGAGGTGGTTTGGAATTGAGTAAATCTCCAGATCTGTAAGAGATCTGGCACCCTAGCTATCTCTACTTTAGTTAAAAGACAGGGGAGAGGTTTGGATAGGGTTGTCACTTAAACTAAACTACAATTAAAATGCAAATTGTTTTATATCGAATCTGGGGTCTCAGATCTTGTAGATGGATGGTTAAAAAACTCAGAAAATGGAGAAGAACAGCTTGGAGGTTATCTTCACTGCAATCAGGTTGAGCTAAGCATATTGCAGGGGTTTAAGAGCACAAGTCCCTCGACTAGCCACAGGAACTGTCCGTAAGCACAGCTGTAGGGTATAAATACCACTTCAAATCACAGGATCCACCTGGCCTAAAGGTTATAATCTGTCCACTTTAATGGTCACAGACCATCCTATAGGCTTTATCGAATCCATGGATTGCAGCAGATGAATCCAATTGAGGCCTGAGCTCAGATTTACCTTAAGGTTATGATCTGTCCACTTTAATGGCCATAGACCATCCTAGAGATCTCCTACAAAGCCAGAGCCTCAATTCGAACAATTAACACCACTACAGATCCTGTAATTTCCAGGTCACAGATGCATGAAATTATAAGGATATCAGATTCAAGGAATTCAGATGATATCCAAGAGGTCTACCAGTTAAGTGGGTGAGCTGATCAAGCAACTCGTCTACACAAATCCGATCGAGCACCAAATGGAATCAAAAGAGCTTTAGATCTAATTAAAACATTGAAAGCAATATTTACATTATAAACAAGGTCACTCTTAAAATAGAATGTTCTCAGATCTGTAGTTTGTGCAGCAATTAACCCCAGCAACACTCTTAACCTTACCCAATTACAGATCTAACTCACCCCTTGCTGCTCCTAGGGAGTTAGCCAACCATGGTTGGGCTAAAGGAGGGAAATGAAATCTCGCTGCAAGCTCTGATCTCTAGGAAATTGTCCAGAAATTTGATGCTCCCCAATGGCAATTGGGGATCTCAATATATAGCTTTCTCCTCTATTTTTCTCGCCAAAAATCCCTTCTAGAAGGTTGTCAGAGTTTGTTAAAGTTCTGTTAAAGCACGTGGGTCGGTTAAGGTTTTTTAGGGCATCTTCTAGAACATCATGCCGATCATGAAAGTGCCTCGGTTTGTGTGCAACAGGTTATGAAGTCTCAGCGTGTGCATAGCATAGTTTCTGAGAAGTTCAGCACACGATTTCAGCAGGTTGGAGCAGCTTTCGACAGGTTAAATGTAAGCTTGTAGTTCCTTTCGATAGGTTCCATGGTCTCTTCGATAGGTACCGATAGGATGAGTTTTCTCTTTGAAGCTTCAGGGTCCTCAGCCCAATATCTGGAGTATTCGAAAGGTTGGCTGAGTAGTTCGATAGGTCCAGGGGTCCTTCTCAACAGGTTCAGCTCTGTGTGCCGTCATCCCAATAGGTTTGCTCTCATTCCTATCGAAAGGCTTAAGCATCCTTCGATAGGTTCAATTTTAGCATCTTCATTTCGATAGGTTCAGGGAGCCTTCGACAGGTTGGAATCGAGCATTTTAGTCCTTTTGCTAGGTTCTCAGATCTGTTCGATAGGTTCCTTTGACACTTCAAGCAAGTTTTTGATAGGATAGTTTCTTCTTTCCTTTCTTTGCTCGATAGGTTCTGAAATCCTATCGAACTCCTAAATCCATATGAATTCATCCTTCTTTTGCCTTTAGATCCTATCGAACCCTTCTCCAACTGCATGAATTCTTTCCTTTTAATCCTTAGCTCCTATCAAAGTCTTCAGACATCCTCTCGATAGGATGTTTTGGACCTATCTTCACTTCTTTCCCCTTGTTCTGTTGCTGGGTCTGCATGGTGCTGAGAGATGACTTCTTTGTGGGCATTCTTAAGTGGTTTGCTGCATTATTATCAGCTTTCCCTACTATCTACAAAATACACTCAACAGAGGCTTATTAGTGTGCTCACAGGTCCATGAAAGGTCAAGTTAAAGGGTGCAAAGTGGCATTTTTCACCACTTTACAATGACATTCACAAACATAAAATTCGAAGTGCATCTAACAATGAAATCATTTAACTTTTGCGCAGGAAAAACCCACACTGAACCATACGACCTCAAAGATAATTTTTATAAACAATCGTCCAAACCATCCTGCAAGCAATCAGATATAATGCAAGGGAAACATAGCATGCGATCAAAGAAAGAGCACCAGACATTTCCAAGCAGAAAATCATCCAAAAAGTGCCATGATTATCCCTTACAAATTGTTCAAATCCCAATAAAAATCATCTCAAAGTGTTTTAAAATGTTCAAAATGCAGAAACTAGTCCTAGTCCTTGTTGGCGCCCTTCGATTTCTATCCCCGGCGTGAGGAGCTTTGGAAGGTCCGCATATCTCCTACTCGAGACTACGCTTGTGAAAGCTGGCTAGGTAAAGAGCGTGACTCCTTATCACGTGCGCGCTGCAAGTCATAGTCAAGATCATAAATTAGGAGCAATTGGAAGACAAAGAATGGTAAATCAGTGAAAAAAGCTGGTCAGCAGAATACTCACCACCTCCACATCTCGGAGCTCAGCAATGTTACGATAATATGCAGCATGGTCCATGGCTGATTTGAAGTTCTACATTCAGAGAGAGAAAGGTGCCAGTTACAAGGATTAGTAGCAAGCACATGCATTTATCAAAGGGGCTGAAACAAAGGAGGAATGATCGAAAGAGGCTTACCCCCTGAACCACCTCAGGAGGAGGGACCCGAGCCACTTCAGCTAAGACGCGTGCCTGCCTATCCATGTCGGCACATAGATCTTTGAGAAAGTCATCGCCAAGGCGCCTGAAGGTCCCGTGAACCACAACAGGTGCACCACCTAAGACACCCATACAAGAGGAGCCTGAAGGACTAGCCTCTGAAGGACCGGCACTTGAGTGGCCAAGACACTGAGGGACCCTGGGAAGGGCCAAAGACTGAGGGACTGCACCGGAAGGACCAAGATCGAGGGACCACTTGAAGCATCAGCAATACCCACCACCGTTCCATGGATTAGCTTTTCTTGTTTTTGCTCCTATAGACTCTTGAGACTTTCAAACATTATCTTTTATTTTGGGGAATTGAATGTAGTGGATGTTTGAACATATTTTGGATGGTCTTTGTTTGGAATGAATGTCGTTGCTTTCCCTTTTTGCTTGTTCTATCTCTTTCCTCTGGATGTGATGTGCTTGTTTATTTGCAGGGATGGGCCCTAAATTGGGAAATTGGTCCTTAGGTTGTGTATTTAACCATAGCCAAACTCTGTGTTTATATGGGTGGTACTTGAAAGAAAACCATGCAGCTAGGTTAGATGGCAAATTTTGGGTATTCGTTTATGCCACCTGGGGTGCCTTGTGTGACAAAAATAGAGTGTATGTGGGCTGGTAAAAGAATCGGCCAAGATAAAAACTCCCATTGGGGGTTTTGGCCTAGCGATTGTAATATACACGCTAGGCAAAATTTCTTCAGAAATGGCCTAGCATGTATATTATACACACTAGGCATTTTCTGGGGGAAAAAATGCTTAGCGTGTATAATATACACGCTAGGCAAAATCTGGTAGATTTTGAACTAGCGTGTGTATGACACATGCTAAGCATCCTTTTGGGTAGTGTGGGGCCACTAAGACCCGAAAATGCCCCATTTTCTTTATTTTTTAGTTGGGTTTTGGGTTTTCTGCTACCATTTACTTTTATCTTTCCCAAGGGTGGATCCATTGTCCTACATCGAATTCTGACTTCTCAAAACATCTTTGTATGACCATGGACCCGCTTTCCATCCCCGCCTCTCTTGGGGGGGTCGCTGCCTTTATACTCCCCTCTTTGGGCGTGGGGCCCAGTATTTTGATGACATAGCTCGATAGTCTAAATGAAAGTGAGCTTGCGGGTTTAGATCAACTCAGGCTAGCCCGTCTCTCATCCTTCTTGGATGTTCCCTTGCTCTGGGATTTGCTCTTTGCGGCAACTACTCATTGGGACATAGATACCCATGTCCCATCTGAGAGGCCTCCTGCTTGTCGCTTGGACCAGGCAGAGAGTAGTGATGTAGGGGTCCTTGGTCAAAGAAGGAGTCGATGCTTCGAACCCATATTGAGCTGCTGATAGATGAGAAGCAAGTCCTGCACGAGAAATTGGAGAAACAAAAGGTTAGAGCAGAGGTGGCGGAAGCACAAGCCGACGTAGCTGAGTGTGAGGTTCTTCATCTGGAAGGAGCCTTGAGTGACGCTCTTGGTTCTACTGATGTCTCCCATAAATGATATAAGAGCCTTCACGGCTGCTAGATGATACAGCGGGATGTTCGGGAGGATGCTTTACGCACAGAGATCCGTGCCCTAAAGTGTGAGTTGGGTTGTTGATTCCATCTTGCACACTTCGTTATGCATAGATCAAAACCCCTAGAAGGGGGCATAAGAAACCCTTACTCAGATATATCTTTTTGGTATAGATATTTTCTCTATGTTTTTTTTTTCAACTTTTGTAAAAAGGAAAGGGAAGCTCGACAGCACACCGATTGTTTTTTGAGATGTGGTGCAAGTATAGTATAGACATGTAAATGGAAAAGGGAAATTTATTATCTTACATAAATTCTATCTTTCTCTAATTTTTGTAAAGGGGGAGACTGCGTATTATGCCGATCATGTGGTGCACACAGTGCTGGCCTGAAAATGGGAAAGGAAAATTTATTATTTTTTGTAAATGTGGTCTTCCGATCATCAAACCAATCATCCCGGAGTGGGGTGCGCACAGTACTGGCCTGAAAATGGGAAAGGAAAATTTATTATCTTTTGCAAATGTGATCTTTCCGGTCATTGAACCAATCATCCTGGAGTGGGGTGCGTATAGTGCTGGCCTGAAAATGGAAAAGGAAAATTTATTATCTTTTGCAAATGTGGTCTTACCCTTTCTTCATTTGTTTGTTACCTCAACGGTCCATTCTGACCATGGTCGAACCCATTTATGCGGTCGGCCCTAAGTGAGGTTCAACAACTTTCACCAAGGTCCGAACATCCATCCCCTTGAATTGAGTCGACCCCTCTATCCTTACCTTGTGTCATGCATTTGGCGGTACGGTCTAAAGATACACCTGATCAAGATCCGATTTCAGTTAATATGAGCAGTCCAAATGATGACTAGGGCTCAAAAATGTAAGCAATGGAGTAACTAATTTTTCTTTTTCTTTTTCCTTTCTCAACCTTTTTACTCACAGCACCCAAGATGGGTTTTTACTGTGCCCGTTGCTTCCCTCTTTTTTACCCATAGCGCCTTTTCAGGTTTCATTACATCCATGAGGATGCATGTTTTTACACGTGGCGCCTTTTCAGGTTTTCACCTAGTCCTCACAAGCTCACTGTTTTTACATGTGACGCCCTTGTGGGTTTTCACCATGTCCATTTTGCTTTGAGCTTGTATTTTCTTTTTCTTTTCTTCTTTATTTTCTTAAAGGCCACGACATAGACATTGATTCTATCATAGCCGGCTGGATGGAGTTCTTCTATCGTCTCTTAGTTTGGCTCGTGCTACCTCAAAGGATACTGGACTGCTTGTAGACCTTTAAGAAGGACTTTCTTCAGGGATGTATCATGGCCATGGGATAGGTTAGGAATTTTGAATGTATTCTTGGTTTAAGAAGTTTTCCATGATAGGGTTCCAGTTGCCATAATATACTTCTTCCTTGGGAAATTTTGATTGTACATGCCCCACTTTTCTTTTTCTATTTTTTATTCTTTTTCTTATCCTCTTTTGGGATTTTGCTTTTCTGATTTTTTTAGATTTTGATGGTAACTCATTTTCTCTTTTTTTGTTTGGTATATATACTTTCTCTTTTTCTATGGAGGGGATGATGACAGAAAAGGCCATTAGCACAAGATGGGGTAGCAAAGGGTATAAGTGTTCAAGGATACTTTTTGGCTACTTGGCTTTTGAATGATGGCCTCTTATATGGGGTCCTTAAGCAATCATGTATCCGTATTATCAATAATTATCTTGTCACAGGAGACTTTGGATTAGAATCGTAGGACGTATCCAGCGTTGATGGGCTCAAAAAAGTGATCTCCATCCATAGTGGCGAGGCGGATTGCGTATCCCGGGAGTACCTCTCGGATGACGTAAGTGTTGGTGTGTACTTTTTCTGGGTTCCTCTCAGTCCCCGTTGAATCAGTGGCTCCAATTCTATCCAAGTGGAATCTAGCGATGCGACGTTTGGAATGGTGGAGGTAAAATAAAAGGGGGGTTTTCTAGGAAGGTTCCTAGTTTGTTCTGATCGTCAGCTGCAGATATTTAATGACGCTGCAACACATCATTGATCACGCTTTAGAGCGGGTGTGCGTTACTTCTTTACTGAATCGTCTGCCTGCAAACATCAACAGCTATGTCTCTTCTTATAATTTAGATAGTTTAATTTTCCTTTTCTTTCCCTATTATTGTTGTAGTTCTAATCAGTTTAGATTTTCCAATTTTGTTGTGAGTTTAACCTTGTGGGTTTATTATAGTTGATTTAATTTAGTATTCTAATTCTATCAGGAGTCTAATTAATTTCAGTTTTCTAATCTTATTAGAGTTCCAATTAATTTAGTGTCCGAATACTACTAAAAGTCCAGTTGATATCGGTCTCTAATTGTACTAGGAATGCAAATATATTAATTTTAACGAAACTCTAATTAAATTAAGCATGCTAATTATACTGAAATTCTAAGTAAAGCAAGTATACTAATTGTATTGACCTTCTAATCAAATCAAGTATGCTAATTGTATTAAAATTCTAATTAAAATGAATATAATAATTGACTAAAATTCTAACTAGAGCAATTATAATAGTCCTACCAGAATTCTAATTGGAATAGGGAACTAATTCTACTAAAACTCTAATTAAAATAAAGAGACTAATTTTACTAGAATTACAATTAGAACGAGAAATTAATTATCCTATGATTCTAATTAAAGCAATGAATTATCTATGCTGAAATCCAATTAAAATAAGGGAACTAATTTTTTCATAGAATTATAATCAAAGCAATGAATTCTAAGGATCTAATAAAAATAAAGCATGTAAATTAATTGGACTAAAATTCTAAGCAGGAATTGTGGGACAAATTTTCTAATCCTAATTAAAGTAACTAAATAATTCTAAAAAAAGGGGTTTGGGCCTGCTATGCTATGGAGGATCGGACTTATTCCCGAGTACCCTCCATAAGCTCCTTGGGCAAATCGGGTGGCTAAGATTAAAGATAAATTAGATTT
Source organism: Chloranthus sessilifolius (assembly GCA_021018995.1). Classification (NCBI taxonomy): domain Eukaryota; kingdom Viridiplantae; phylum Streptophyta; class Magnoliopsida; order Chloranthales; family Chloranthaceae; genus Chloranthus; species Chloranthus sessilifolius. Next base: position 71,335,493 of record CM037592.1, on the reverse strand, counting down.
TTTGATTTAAAAAATGGTATTTTTGGATTTTCAAAGTCAATTTTGGGTTAATAATTATGAATTAAATTGAGAAACTAGAATTATAGAAAACTAAATTAATATTTAGGATTTTTTTAAAAGTATTAAACTAAGGAATTAAAATTATAATGTAAAATTCTAGGACTGAATTCGGGTCCGAAATCAGAAAATCAGACCGTATGATTAAGGACTAGTTCTAGAACCTAAGAAATAGAACCAAAGATTAATGATACGACTGGAAATTAAGATTTTAGAATGGAATTAAAGCCTAGGGTTGATAAATTAGACCATCAGATTAAGGACTGGTTCTAGAAACAGAGAACTAGAACTAGATATTGAAGATCACGGTATAAAAAGGGTGCCACGGTCTAAAACTGCAAACTAATATTAATAATTAAAAACTTAGAGAAATCCTCAGTCTAAAACTAACATTTTTACCTAGGACCGGGGCTACGGAGAGAAACCTCGAAGATTCTACGCTTGAAATTTGAAATCATGGCTAGGTTGCTCTAAGTGTCCGTTCTCGGAGTTCTTTGGTTTCGAAATCCCAAAAACAATCTGTTCTCTCTCATTTGTGTTATCAGCCTCCTTCATTCGTGTTGTGTGTGGGTCGAATTTAAAAAAAAATTTATAGGTCTTTTTCTAATTAAATGCCTTATTCCAGGCATTTAACTGAATTGCGCGCCGATTTCCCAGTGCTTAATCGCTTTGAGTCGGTCATCGACTAAGTGAGCGATCGACTGACTTGCTCAGCAAGTTTCCTAGTTCTAATTATGTTAGAACTAATTGCGCGCCTAGTGTGGAGTGCACAATCCCATTAAGTGCCTCTTTCAAGGACTGTAAGACTAGGTCGGGCATAGGCCAATTGCGTGTCGGTGGGGGGGGCGCTCAATTTAATAATACATGATCGAGTCTCGGAGTGGTCTAGGAAAGGGAGTTTCGTCTGGAAACAGGAATGATTGTGCGTTTGTGGTTTGGCGTGCGATTGAATTACGCACGTGATTTTAGGCGCATAATTCAGGGCTGTCCGAGTCCAGGTCGAATCGAAAATACCAGACTATTGTTTCAGCCTGCATTTTGACTATATACTATTGTTTCAGTATCTAGTGTCCCTACATTGGAACCTGGGCCATAGAGATATTGTTTCAGCCTGTGTCCAGCCATGTAGTATTATTTCAGTGCATGGTCCCTACGTTAGGGTGATAAGGCCTGAAATGTGAGACTATTATTTCAGCCTGCATTTTGACTATATACTATTGTTTCAGCATATAATATCCCTACATTGGGACCTGACACACAGAGCTAGTGTTTCAGCATGTGTTCAACCGTGTACTATTATTTTAGTGCATGGTTTCCACATTAGGGTCATGGGGCCTGAGCCACAGAGCTATTGTTTCAGCCTGTGTTTAGCCATATACTATTATTTCAGTGCATGATTCACATGTTAAAGTTAGGGGATTTGAAATGTCAGACTATTGTTTCAGTCTGCATTTTGCCTATATACTATTGTTTCAGTATATAGTGTCCCTACATCGGGATCTGAGCCACAGAGCTATTATTTCATCCTGTGTTCAGTCATATACTATTGTTTCAATGCATGGTTTCCATGTTAGGATTAGCAGATTTGAAATGTCAGACTATTGTTTCAGTCTGCATTTCACTTATATACTATTATTTCAGTATATAGTCTCCCTATGTTGAGACCTGAGCCACAGAGCTATTGTTTCAGCCTGTGTTCAGCCATGTACTATTGTTTCAGTGCATGGCTCCCACGTTAAGGTCTTGAGGCCTGAGCCACAGAGCTATTATTTCAGCCTGTGTTCAGCCATATACTATTGTTTCAGTATATGATCCTAATTAGGGTTATGAGGTCAAAGGTTGACTGAATAGATTTGTATATTCCGAGAGGGTGAAATGGGGGTCTCTACAGATGCCCCTCTTCAGCGCACTCTTGTGAAGTAAGAATGCATCGAAGAAGTAGTCACCCCTCATTCGAGGTGTCTTCTCGTTCGTCTTGGAGATTCACAAATGTGAACTGGGGATGCTAACATGACATGCTTGGCTTTCTTATCTATCAGTGCAAGCTAAAATGGAGCATTCGGGAGCCCAGTGGTAGCTATCAAAAGGCGTGTTTCATGCCATGGATGCCTAGGGCTGATCCCGTCGCGTAGCGCGACCCGCTGTCATAGATAGTCGATGGGGGAAGTCAGTGTATCCTACTCCGCGGGTGCAAGGGGCATCCTGTCGTGTGGCACGACCTGCTACGAGTGACAGTCAAACAAAAAGGAGAAACACCATATCCTAATCTATGGGTGCAAGGGGCATCCCGTCGCATGTCACGACCTGCTGCAAGGGGCAGTTAAATAGACGGGTATGACACAATCGAGGTACCGAGGGGCGTCATACAAATGTCCATAAATAAGTTCTAGGGACTGTTCGTGATTCTCAGTGTGCTTACTTTATTTGTTGGTGGTAAAAGCAATTTAAAATCAAAGTAAAACAGGGGATGGAATTAGCACAACTAAGAAATCCTAGACCTGCAAGATACAGGGTCCATTTGTAGCAAGTTTTGATAAGTAAGAGTTTGCCCCACAGGGAAAGGTGATCTTCAGCTCCAAGGGAGCCATCTCTAGTAGTCCGTCCAGATCTGACTACAGATCTGGCAGTCCTAAAAGGAAGGGAGTTTAGGGTCACTTATTCTAAGTATCCTAAGGTAGCTTAATGAATTAACTACAGAAAGGGTTGAGAAGATGGATGGAGTGTGGAAAATAAATATAAAAGGGGTGAGAAGTATGCTATTGAGTCTAGATCAGAGGAGTTTTGTAACTCAGATTCAGATCTGATGTTATAGAAATCATGTCCAATGGCTACATTATCACCAAAGAGGAGAAAGAATCCAACTCATCTCCGTGCCATGATCCAATCCCTTAAGGCTATAACCTGTCCACTTAAATGGTCACAGACTATCCCATAGGGGAACCACAATCCAGAGATGGATCAAAACAAGTTATTCATTGTAGGCACTACTTCATCCAGGCTACAAGCTCAGGAATCCATAGGGAACCTCAACCTCTAAAGCTCTATGTGTGGAGCTAAGGCTGTATAGGACCATGATAGCCCAGACACATAGAACCAGCAAGAGATTAAGTACCACCATAGATATAGATGTCCATTGCTTGAGTGGGGCTACAATGGTTCAGTCACAAGCCTACAATCTCCATAACCAGATCAGATCTAACATCTAATGACGGGTCTATACTAATATAGGGGAGTCTGCCTCTGCACAATCCCCTACCAAGCTACAAGCTCAGGCTCGGAGAAGAAGGATCCATTTTGGATCGGCGGATTGGATTCACCTTAAGGCTTTAACCTGTCCACTTAAATTGTCATAGACTATCCCATAGGCTATCCTCCTCACGGAGCCCAAAATAAAACAAGTTAATTGCTGCCACCACCATGGTCACAAGGCTACCAGCTCAGGCTCCCATGAGAATTTCAGATCTAGTGGGTCCTGTGGTGGGGCTAAGGCTGTATAGGACCATGATAGCCCAGATACACAGGTCACTTGGATCTAAATGGATCCTTAGAATCAGTCCTCCATTGCTTTGAAAGACAGCCAAAGCAATGGCGGATCACAAGGCAGTAGCCTTGCACAGAATAGCTCACATTCACACACAAATCCCATAAAAGTACAAATCCTATTACAAAACATCCATTAAACTATTCTCAATGAGCATACATAGGCATGGCCAGCAAGTGTTGGGCCATGGAGAGAAGGAAAAGAAAAAGGAAAACTACTTACAGCTACAGAAAATTAGAAAAGAAAAAGATCTCAGATCAAGTCTCCTCTCCCCAAACCTAAACTAGGCTTAGGTTTATATAGCAGTGAGTGTGGCGGCGCATTAGGGTTAGACCCTAATTTTAGAGATGCCACATGGCCTATTAAGGATCCTTGGATGCCTCGGGGTGCATGCACGGAGATTTGAGCGTGAGAGTGCGTGCCCTTATCCTTGAAAATTCCCAGAATGTCGTCTACTGAAGAGATGGAAGTTGGAGTTCAGAGCTTCACCAGGTTGCAGTCGATTCCTAAACTTGTTGCGTGGTAGCTATGTTCTTCGCGTGGTTGAGTTTAACTCTGAAGCTTTAGCTGTCGCAAGGTTGCAGCTTCTTGATGCTTAGAGCAGTCGCGAGGTAGCTAGTTAAGCTCTCGCTGGATTGGGCTTCGCGCAGTTGGATTGATACTTGTGAATAGCGCGGGAACTGTGCGAGCATTCCATTTCACAATAGATCTTTGCGAGGCTAACTCTGGCTTCGCGAGGCTACTTTCATCCTGAACCACGCAACAGCTCCTTTTCTTAATATTTGTATCTGACGGCTACTGCGCGACAGCTACGCGAGGCAGGATTCTGAAGCTCTCTCTCCTCAGCTGTTCTGAGCAAATTGCGCGAGGGTGAGAGGGGTCTTCTTGAAATGCACGGGAGTTGCGCGGTCTTTAACTTCTGAACTTCGCTAGAGCTGCGCGACTCAAGGCTTCTGAAGCTCCTCTGTCACTCCACTGCGCGAGAACTTGTTGTGAAGTCTTAGGACTTCGCGAGGACTGTGCGAAGCATATTTTTCTGAATCCTCTGGAGCTTTGTCAGCTGCGCGAGGCTCTTCTCAGGTCTGGACTCATGGCTCATTCTTCTGAGGGACTTCTGGTGCCAAAATAGGTTCCTTAGTAGGATTTATGGCTTTATTGCACTGCTGTTTATTACCTACAAAAATAGCTTAACAAACATTTATTAGATGGTTAAGGGTCTAATCAAAGGCTAAGTTAAGGGGTGAAAAGTGGTACTTTTCAGGTCTTAACACACCCCCAAACCTAATCTTTGCTAGTCCCTTAGCAAAGCTACACTAAATTAACTACAGAAATTAAATGCCACTTTCGTAGGGAGCACAGATACATTTAGCATATGTACCAAGCCTTTTAAACCCCTAGGTGATCCCTAGTGGAGGAGTGAAGTCTCCTGAGGGTTTTCAGTGAAGACACCCACAAACTTCTCACTGATACAGTTAACAAAAGTGCATTATTAACAAGTCAGCAGTCAAAAAATAGAGTTAGTTCACCCTTGAATCAGTAAAAATATAAGAAATTCAAACACATTGGCTGCACAGACATTTAAACAGTGTATGCTTCTCTTGAAAGCATAGCATTTCCAATCAGCTTACACCAAAGATACTACACAGGTGTGTCAACATTGAGCTCATCACTGGATAAAAAATTAGGTTATAGGACACACCTAATGCATTCAAGATCAGACCCAAAACTCTCCAGGGCATACTCTCATAAAGAACTGTTGAGGGTTTTATTTTCTCTCAAGCTCAAGAGCAGTTACATCCCCCAAATGGGTCTGTAAGCATGAGCATAGGCAAAGCTCTTAAGTGCTGGCATCATTGACAGATCCTCACCATAGATTGGATAACTCTTTATCTCCACATGATAGCTCACTCAACTTTGGATCACAAGGGCTTTAACTGGGCATGTGGCTTATGGAATGGGGTTAAAAAGAATGGAAGGTGGAAAAGGGGTTCAAAATTGAGAAATTAGTAGGTGAAGGAGGTGATTCATAACTTCACCTTTTTTAATTCAGCTCCTTTCATCTTCTTTGAGGTTTTCAGATTTGAAGTGATCAGTTTCTCTTCTTGATTTCGATTTTTTCAATGAGAGTTTCCTCTTGACTCCTCTCTCACTCCTCTTCATTATTGTTTTTGTTTCTTTTTTATGCATTTTTCTTCTTTTTATTTTGTTTTTGCTTTTCTAAAATGCCACCATTTTCTCAGTTACCATACTGCCAGAATTTGAGGTACTTCTTCTTTGTTCACCTAATGTTGACCATGGCTAATTCATCTTCAACTCTTTCTCCTTTACCTTCTGAATTCTCAGAGTGAGGGTAGGCTGAATCAGGTTCATAGGTTCAGGTACAAGTACTCAAGTGCATTTTGAAGAAATTTAGGATTTAAAGCTCAAAGGGGGTATGGACAAAGGTAGTTGCTTAAGGTTGGTCTATTTAGGCTCAAACTGTCCAAGAGAGGGCCTTGATCCTTTCCTAAGTCTCATGAGTGCTGTCAGTTGTTTCAACTTGGAGTTGCCTAACTTCTAATGAGCACAGTGACTCAGCTAGTCCTTAGAGCTAGAAGAATTTTGATTTAGTCACTCCTCAAGGAAAAAATTTTGTATAGGCCCAAATCGAACTGCTTATGGTCTTCCTTTGAATTCTTAAGTATGTCCTTACCTTTTTCTCTCTCTACTGATTCACTAAGTGCTGATACAAGTGAGTGTCCTTAGTGATCTCATCATGGAAATGTGAAAGATTAAAAGTTTATACTGTCTAAAGTCTGAAAAAAATTTTAAATTTCATTATTTTTCTGATTCTCCAGTGAACATGGTTCCATTTCTATATTACTCACATGATTCTGCTGCACTTAGGTTATCTATTCCATTGGCAGGATCTGCTTGCCACACCCCCAAACCTATGAGGAGCAGTGTCCTCACTGGTTCAAAGGTGGGTGCGCAGCAAATTTATTAAGGGCAAAATAAAAGGACATAACATGGAACAAACAGACAAAAGACAAGGGAAAATAGTAATGACAAAAGGAGAAAAAGAAAATGCAGAAACAGCAAAAATCCTAGGTACAAGCTAATCGAAGCCTGAATTAAAACCGGTCCCAACCCATCCTCTTGGCATGCTCTTGAAGGAGAGCCTCTTCCTCTTTCTTCTTTCGTGCCCTCTCTTCCTTTCATTGGGCTTCAGTTTTTGGCATGGTTGGTGCCCGGACCCTCATTTTTTGGGTCTTTGGTTCAGGAGGGATCGCTGAAGATTTGTCTATTGTGTGCTCAAGTGATTTGATAGGACTTTTTCCTTTGGGACTCTTCCCTTTGGGGCCCTTCCCTTTTGAGGCTTGCCCTTGCTGAGTCGGAGGGGGACTAAGAGGAGCTTTTGCTTGTTCTGGCTCAGGAGGGACAACCGGGCGCTTGCCTTTATCGTGCTGGGGCAGTGGTGGTGCCTCCTCAGATAGGGCATATTGTTCTTTTCCAATTTTGATAGAGGCAGTAGAGTGAGTAGTTCTCTTAGCGGTAACTTTCCTTCTTTGAGGATAAGTTTACCCAGCAGGGTCGGAAGAAGGAGGAGCAACAGGACTTTTAGCACTTGGAGCCACAGGTGGTGCAGAGTCAGACTCGAAATCAGAGGGAAAAAGTGCAGTGGGAGCCAATCCAAGGGCTGCAGCAGCCTGCCTGCATTCATCTTTGGAAAGTAACAGACCATGGGGGTCATCCTGAGCAGAAGCTTTGGTGGCCTTTGGGGGTGGGGATGGAGGTGCAGGCTTTTTCCCTTTTTGGGCAGCAGTTGCTCTTTTGGAGGGAGAAGGGTTCTTGGAAGCAGCCCTTTTTCTCTTGGGTGTAGGATATTTAGCAAGGGAGCCTTTGGGCGGGGAGGTGGGGAGGTACTTGAGTAGGAGTCTTGGGCAGGTGTAGATGGAGGCGGGGAATGGAAGAAGATGGTCCGGGGGGTGTGGAAGGTGGGGCCTTGGGGGGTTCTGTAGCTAGAGGGGTGGCCTGAAATGGTTGGCCTAACAGTGAGGCAATCCTTTTTTCCAAAATGTCAATCTATTTTTCAGCATAAAGGAGTTTGGCATCAGAAAGCCCCTTAGTGAGCCTGTGGAACTCCTCGGCATTGTGCAGTTTCTTTTCAAACATCCGGGCTCTCTTTTGCTCTAGCTGGGCATTGGCTTTCTCCATCTCCGCACTCAGTTTATAGGCAGTTGCCTCAGCCTTTGTCGCAGTGAGGGTCTCCAAAATACTCTCTCATCCCTTGGAAATATCTCTCAGCTGCTGTCTATGAATAAGCTTCAAGTCACTCAATTTCTGCAACAAGGGGTACTCAATGGCTTGTCTAAGTTGGGCCATTCCCCGGAGAACATCCCTCTTGATGTAAGCATTGTCCCTCATGGCATGGAGGAGGGTGAAGTAAGGAGGGGTGTAGTAGGAATGTCTGGGTAAGATTGGTATAAAGGGAGTGGAAGAAGTAGAAGGTGATTGGTCTTGTGGGGGTAAAGTGGGGGCTGCAGTGATGAATGATAGGGGTGGTTGGTGTAGGTAAGGATATGGCAGGGGTTGTGTGAGAGGTTTTCTTTTTAATATAAGTTATCAGGGGAGGGCTGTCAGGGTTCAGTTCAGATGATGGGGGAATTGGGAGTGTGTACTGAGGTAATGTAGGTGAAGGTAAAGGGCTGTCATGGGGGTCAACACTTTCCTCCCAGAAACGAATCACAGGGAAATCTGGAGTGGGTTGGAAAAGGGAGATAAAAGAGGGAAAGGGAGAGATGGGATAGGCAAAGAAACTGATGGATGGGCAGGTGTGGTGGATGGGGGTATTGCGGCAGAATCAGTAGTGACAGGAGCTTGCACCACCTTCTTGGGAACAGGAGCTTTAGCCACCTTTTTGGGAGCAGGGGTAGTCTTTGCAACAGCAGTCCCCTCTCCTTTCTCAGAAGCGACCTGAGCCTTCTCTTTCTTGCTGGGATCCATCAGACTCCTGCTGATCCCCCATTGTCTCTTTGCGAAAGTAGTAGGGGGGAGGTCAATAGTTAACTCCCCCACTAGTATCTTGTACCCTCCCCTCAGTAGTCTGGTGATGAACTTTGCATAGGGGAGAGTGTGGAGCTTCTTTTTGTGCCCTAGCTTCACCATAATATCCTTCATGGCCTCAAAAATTAACCCGACAGCATGGAATCCGTGGCCTTGAGAGAAGGAATAGATAGCATCAGCAATTGGGGTCCTCCTCTCCTGCTGATGGGCGACATAATAAATGTTCTTTCATAGAACTTTATCAATGAACAGAAGTTTGGGGTCCAGGTCTCTTCTCCTGATGGAATCCCCTATGGCCTTCAATCCTCTAGTAAGGGCCTGTGAAATGGTATCAATGGGGGCAAACAAAGGGGGGCCATATCCACAGTTCGGGTTAAAGATAGCAGGGATACCCATCACTTCAGCAATCAGCTCAGGGCTGAGTAACATTTCAAAATTGTCAACTAACACCAGGAGGCCTGGCTGCCCACAATGGTCTAGTCTAGCCCTAATGTGCTGGTAAAAGAGTTGCACTAGTCTAGGGTAGGCTAGTGCAGGGATAGCTTGCAGTAGGGGGGTCCAACCAGCTTTGTGGATGAACTCAATGGCAGGGGCTGACAGAGACTCCGTCTCAAAGAAAGATAGGCTAAAAATAGCTTCAGGCTCCAAGGGAATGGGAGTTCGGAGCTCAGAGGGTGTAGAATAATCAGGTGTTAGCACAGCCACATCCTGAACCACTTCTTTCCCTTTTTACGGCGCCTCAGAGGACCTGGACTTCTTGGGAGTGGGCTCAACGGGAGCCTTATCCCTTGCTCTTTTCATAGGTGCGCCTTTAGGAGCCATTGAACCTCTCCTCTGAGAGTGTGTAGTTTGAAAATTGAAAAGTAAAGGTTGAGAGTTGAGGCTTACCCTAAAACCTAGGGTTCTGTTCAATCTGATGCACAAAAGACCACGAGAGTTCCAAGCAGGGGGCGACTGGTGGAGGAGGCTTTAAGAACAAATCCCCAGAATTAGAAGGTGAATGATGGACTGTAAAATGGATGCTGGAGGAGAGAGATTAATGGGAGTCAGAGCTAGGGTTTTGCTGGCTAGAGAAGAAAGAGAAAATAGAAAAGGAAAGCAGCGCGGGGTTGGATTATATATATCGCGGGGCTCGACGCGCTTTGAAAATGTCAGCTCGCTGGATAGAAATGAGTGGGTCGCGAGCTTGGACTTTCATTTGGATCGTGCGAGAGAGTCTACACAATTGTATTGAATCTCGCGACAGCTTAGCAGGAAAACATCTTATGAACTGCGCGAGAAGAAACCAAGCCAAATCTTCAGAACCTCGCGACGGCTAAAACAGAGACAAGGATCACACTCCCAATAGTCTGTCATTTTCCTTTATTTTGTGGGTGGATTCTCTGACACTCTCTTTTCCAGGGACACCCACAGTCATTCTAAAAGGGATTCCCTCATGCGTTCCCAACATTTAAGTATGCAATTACTCCAAAAGCATTTAATCAAAACATCATATTCAAACAACATTCTCATTATCAAAATAGTCCAATCATCATTCATTCAATCACAATCATCAATTCAAAGGGAATAAGAACGAAAGCAGGTAGGAAAATTTAGGCATATAGACTCAGACTCTGATGATATCACTAAGCATTCATATGAACAGTAAAAAGAACAAACGACACTAAAATACATAACATACACAATGTACAATTCTTTGAATAAAGTCAATGAAAGATCCCCTTGCCCCTCAAGGTTTGAGGATCCTTCACCAATCAAAAATTGGCCCTTGAGATTAACCACTGGTTGACTAGGCAACCTCCCCTCCTCTCTTTTAGCTAAGGCATTCGCTAGTTGGCCAATCTGCTCTTCCATCTTCTTTATGCTCTGACTTTGAGAATTCACAGTCTGAGCCAAGGACCCCAGGTTTTGCAATGAGGTCAAGACCTGGTCCTCGAAAGAAGTATTTCTGGGTTGAGATGGGGGTAAGACCAATTGATTTTGTTGCTGATGGGGCTGCTGTTGGTGTTGGAAATTGGACCTAGGGCCATATCCTTGGTTGAACTGCTGCTGGGGCCTTTGAGGTAAAGCCAACATCTGCTGGGGCTACATATAATTGTCTTACCTCCACCTCAGATTTGGGTGGTCTCTCCATTGGTAACCAGTATTTTGATGTTGGTATCTAAATGGTTGTCTGTTGTAGCCACCAGATTATTGTTGGCCATAAGATTGAGTAGCAGCAGCATGTTCCAATACTAATTCCGGATTTTGCCCTGCAGATGGACATTCCTCTACTGTGTGCTGTGGGGATTGGCATATCAGACATGCCTCCACCACTTGAGCAGCCCTTCTGGGTTGCATCACAGTCAGTAATTTGTCAAATTTTTTCGAGAGGTTTGCCATCTGCAGCTGCAGGTCATTATTCCCAGACACCTCATAAACTTTTCCTCTTGACAATGCAGCAGGCCCCACTTTTGACTCAGATTCCTGACTAGTCCTTGCCAGGGATGGCTTTTGAAAAGCATTCTCACTGATTACTTCAAACAATTCCCATGCCTCATCAGCAGTCTTGTGCGTGTAGGTTCCACCACAAGAGGCATCAACCATATCTCTATTTTTCTCATCAATCCCATTGTAGAAGCTTTGTACAAGCTGCCAGTCTGGGATCTTGTGGTGGGGGCATTATTTGAGCATTTCCTTAAACCTATCCCAGGCTTGATTAAAATCCTCAGTTGGGGATTGGGAAAAAGCAAGAATTTCCTGCCTCAACTGGCTAGTTTTGGTCTCAGGGAAGAACTTTGTCAGGAACTTGGTCTGTAGGTCTTTCCAAGATGCAATGCTATTGTTGGGAAGACTGGCCAACCAGGTACTAGCCCTATCCTTCAGAGAGAAGGGAAAGAGCCTGAGTCTAGTTGCCTCCGGTCCCAAACCAGTGATATTGAATGTGGTGCACAAGGCAAAAAATTGGTCAATATGCTTGTAAGGGTCCTCCTTGCTAAGTCCATGGGAAGAGGGCAGAATCTGGATGATCGAAGTTTTAATTTCATAATTCCCTTGAACATCAGGGAATTGAATGCTAAATGGAGAGTTATAGTCATCTGGAGCATTCAACTCCTTGAGAGTTCTGGGTTGTTCTTCACCCATGGCTACTGTCTCAGATTCAATTGAGGACTCTACTGTGGTGTGCCTATTCCTTCTAAGTCTTCTACCCCTTTCTAGCTCAGGGTTGAAAGGCTCTAAAGTAGGACTAAGAGATCTCCTACCTAGCATACAAACACACCACCAGTAGGGACAACTCCTTGCAGGCACATTGCACTTGACTCAAAGAATTTTCTAACAAATTTACAGCTATTTTAAGAAAACATAAATTTACAACTATACTAAATAACCACTATGGAATTTTCAAAGAAACTAGACTGAGTTTTAAAGATTAGAGAATTGCAAACAGAGGTAGCTAATCTCCAAATGCAGTCCATTGTCCTTCTCTGCTGCTGTCTGGATCTGCAAGAAAGATTCAAAATTACATCAGCAGTATCAATTATTCACAGCTACAAAGAATACTAAAAATATAAAAACTAAGGGTCTACAAATAGATCATCAAATCCCCGACAACGGCGCCAAAAACTTGTTTGTGATTCTCAGTGTGCTTACTTTATTTGTTGGTGGTAAAAGCAATTTAAAATCAAAGTAAAACAGGGGATGGAATCAGCACAACTGAGAAATCCTAGACCTGCAAGATACAGGGTCCATTTGTAGCAAGTTTTGATAAGTAAGAGTTTGTCCCACAGGGAAAGGTGATCTTCAGCTCCAAGGGAGCCATCTCTAGTAGTCCCTCCAGATCTGACTACAGATCTGGCAGTCCTAAAAGGAAGGGAGTTTAGGGTCACTTATTCTAAGTATTCTAATGTCTAAACTACAAAAAGGGTTGAGAGGATGGATGGAGTGCGGAAAATAAATATAAAAGGGTGAGAAGTATGTTATGGAGCCAAGATCAGAGAAGTTTTGTAACTCAGATTCAGAGCTATTGTTTCAGCATGTGTTCAACCGTGTACTATTATTTTAGTGCATGGTTTCCACGTTAGGGTCATGGGGCCTGAGCCACAGAGCTATTGTTTCAGCCTGTGTTTAGCCATGTACTATTATTTCAGTGCATGATTCACATGTTAAAGTTAGGGGATTTGAAATGTCAGACTATTGTTTCAGTCTGCATTTCGCCTATATACTATTGTTTCAGTATATAGTGTCCCTACATCAGGATCTGAGCCACAGAGCTATTATTTCAACCTGTGTTCAGTCATATACTATTGTTTCAATGCATGGTTTCCATGTTAGGATTAGCAGATTTGAAATGTCAGACTATTGTTTCAGTCTGTATTTCACTTATATACTATTGTTTCAGTATATAGTCTCCCTACATTGAGACCTGAGCCACAGAGCTATTGTTTCAGCCTGTGTTCAGCCATGTACTATTGTTTCAGTGCATGGTTCCCACGTTAAGGTCTTGAGGCCTGAGCCACAGAGCTATTATTTCAGCCTGTGTTCAGCCATATACTATTGTTTTAGTATATGATCCTAATTAGGGTTATGAGGTCAAAGGTTGACTGAACAGATGCCCCTCTTCAGCGAGGGCGAAATGGGGGTGTCTACAGATGCCCCTCTTCAGCGCACTCTTGTGAAGTAAGAATGCATCGAAGAAGTAGTCACCCCTCATTCGAGGTGTCTTCTCGTTTGTCTTGGAGATTCACAAATGTGAACTGGGGATGCTAACATGACATGCTTGGCTTTCTTATCTATCAGTGCAAGCTAAAATGGAGCATTCGGGAGCCCAGTGGTAGCTATCGAAAGGCGTGTTTCATGCCATGGATGCCTAGGGCCGATCCCGTCACTTATCGCGACCCGCTGTCATAGATAGTCGATGGGGGAAGTCAGTGTATCCTACTCCGCGGGTGCAAGGGGCATCCCGTCGTGTGGCACGACCTGCTACGAGTGACAGTCAAACAAAAAGGAGAAACACCATATCCTAATCTATGGGTGCAAGGGGCATCTCGTCGCATGTCACGACCTGCTGCAAGGGGCAGTTAAATAGACGGGTATGACACAATCGAGGTACCGAGGGGCGTCATACAAATGTCCATAAATAAGTTCTAGGGACTGTTCGTGATTCTCAGTGTGCTTACTTTATTTGTTGGTGGTAAAAGCAATTTAAAATCAAAGTAAAACAGGGGATGGAATCAACACAACTAAGAAATCCTAGACCTGCAAGATACAGGGTCCATTTGTAGCAAGTTTTGATAAGTAAGAGTTTGCCCCACAGGGAAAGGTGATCTTTAGCTCCAAGGGAGCCATCTCTTGTAGTCCGTCCAGATCTTACTACAGATCTGGCAGTCCTAAAAGGAAGGGAGTTTAGGGTCACTTATTCTAAGTATCCTAAGGTAGCTTAATGAATTAACTATAGAAAGGGTTGAGAAGATGGATGGAGTGTGGAAAATAAATATAAAAGGGGTGAGAACTATGCTATTGAGTCTAGATCAGAGGAGTTTTGTAACTCAGATTCAGATCTGATGTTATAGAAATCCTGTCCAATGGCTACATTATCACCAAAGAGGAGAAAGAATCCAACTCATCTCTGTGCCATGATCCAATCCCTTAAGGTTATAACCTGTCCACTTAAATGGTCACAGACTATCCCATAGGGGAACCACAATCTAGAGATGGGTCAAAATAAGTTATTCATTGTAGGCACTACTTCATCCAGGCAACAAGCTCAGGAATCCATAGGGAACCTCAACCTCTAAAGCTCTATGTGTGGGGCTAAGGCTGTATAGGACCATGATAGCACAGACACATAGAACCAGCAAGAGATTAAGTACCACCTTAGATCTAGCTATCCATTGCTTGAGTGGGGCTACAATGGTTCAGTCACAAGCTTACAATCTCCATAACCAGATCAGATCTAACATCTGATGACGGGTCTATACTAATATAGGGGAGTCTGCCTCTGCACAATCCCCTACCAAGCTACAAGCTCAGGCTCCGAGAAGAAGGATCCATTTTAGATCGGCGGATTGGTTTCACCTTAAGGCTATAACCTGTCCACTTAAATGGTCACAGACTATCCCATAGGCTATCCTCCTCACGGAGCCCAAAACAAAACAAGTTAATTACTGCCACCACCATGGTCACAAGGCTACCAGCTCAGGCTCCCATGAGAATTTCAGATCTAGTGGGTCCTATGGTGGGGCTAAGGCTATATAGGACCATGATAGCCCAGACACACAGGTCACTTGGATCTGAATGGATCCTTAGAATTAGTCCTCCATTGCTTTGAAACATAGCCAAAGCAATGGCGGATCACAAGGCAGCAGCCTTGCACAGAACAACTCACATTTACACACAAATCCCATAAAAGTACAAATCCTATTACAAAACATCCATTAAACTATTCTCAATGAGCATACATAGGCATGGCCAACAAGTGCTTGATCATGGAGAGAAGGAAAAGAAAAAGGAAAACTACTTACAACTACAGAAAAATAGAAAAGAAAAAGATCTCAGATCAAGTCTCCTCTCCCCAAACCTAAACTAGGCTTAGGTTTATATAGTAGTGGGTGTGGTGGCACATTAGGGTTAGGAAACCCTAATTTTAGCGATGCCATGTGGCCTATTAATGATCCTTGGATGCCTCGAGGCGCGTGCACAAATATTTGAGCATGGGAGTGCGTGCCCTAATCCTTGGAAATTCCTAGAATGTCCTCTGCTGAAGCGATGGAAGTTGGAGTTCCGAGCTTCGCCAGGTTGCAGTCGATTCCTAGACTTGTCACGTGGTAGCTCTGTTCTTCGCGTGGTTGAGTTTAACTCTGAAGCTTCAACTGTCGCGAGGTTGCAGCTTCTTGATGCTTAGAGCAGTCGCAAGGTAGCTAGTTAAGCTCTCGCTGGATTGGGCTTTGCGCAGTTGGATTGATACTTGTGTAAAGTGCGGGAACTGTGCGAGCGTTCCACTTCATAATAGATCTTCGTGAGGCTAACTCTGGCTTCTTGAGGCTGCTTTCATCCTGAACCGTGCAACAGCTCCTTTTCTTGATATTTGCATCCCTTGGCTACTGTGCGACAGCTACGCGAGGCAAGATTCTGAAGCTCTCTCTCCTCAGCTGTTCTGAGCGAACTGCACGAGGGTGAGAGGGGTCTTCTTGAACTGTGTAGTCTTTAACTTTTGAACTTCGCGAGAGCTACGCGACTCAAGGCTTCTGAGGCTCTTCTATCTCCACTGCGCGAGAACTTGTTGTGAAGTCTTGGGACTTCGCGAGGACTGTGCGAAGCGTATTTTTCTGAATCCTCTGGAGCTTTGTTAGCTGCGCGAGGCTCATCTCAGGTCTGGACTCATGGCTCATTCTTTTGAGGGACTTTTGTGCCAAAATAGGCTCCTTAGCAGGATTTATGGCCTTATTACACTGCTGTTTATTACCTACAAAAATAGCTTAACAAATATTTATTAGATGGCTAAGGGTCTAATCAAAGGCTAAGTTAAGGGGTGAAAAGTGGTACTTTTCTGGTCTTAACAGGGACCAATAATAATATAATCTAATATAATATCGAAGGCTTTCACAAGTCATGTCAGACCGGGAGTCATTGCTCACACCAATGCGCGTCAGGCGTTTCGTTTTCAATAGGCGTTTGTAAGTTCTTAGATTAAATATACTCAGTGTTTAGTTTCCAAGGGGAATGGCCGATTCGGGCTGGTAATTGAAATGAATTTTTGTAGGTAAGTGATCTTTCTTTTCATTATTATTTGGTTTCTTTTCTGGTGTTTCCTTTTTTTTGCTTTGTTTTGGAGGTAAAAGAGATTTTTTTTTTTAAGTAAAAGTTTTTGGTTTTTTTGGAAGTAAGTTTTTTTTTTAAAGTTTGGGAAATTAACTTAAGATCAATTCGGTGGTAAATCGGTGGAAAACGTGGCTTCCGAGATGTCGTTGAGCAGATCCACTGGTACGAGATTTGTGGACCTGACCGTTTATGTGATTGTCAAGACAACACTTGGCATGCCGGATACTCTAACCTTCTCAACAAGTACTGATGATTGTCTCTTATGGGAGGACTACAGTGATTCAAGAGTCGAGAGAGATGAGTTTTGAAAACATTTTGACTTAATCATAGCTAACTATATTTATTTGAAGTAATATCGAGTAATTGAAAAGTGGGTAGTACTTACCTGTGGGTGATACTTACCTAGATTGTACATAGCTTGTACGGTTCGGTGGTGCCGTAGTGTCGCGATGGGACTTTAGAGGTTTTTTCTCTTTTCTTCAGGTCTGCTGTGGCAAGGCTTGGCGTTTGTGATGTAATGTCATGTAGAAGTGATATCGCGATGGGACTTGGCATTGGTCGGATTCGAGGGTCAGTCCTGGTGGGACATGGGGCTCAATTTGAGAGAGAGAGAGCTCTTTGCTTTTAGTGATGGGAGATGATTAAGCTTTCCCTCTTTTCATCATATGGTGTGGCAGGTGTTGTCTGAGCTTTTCGTGTAGTAATGTTTGTGATGGGATGTCGGTTGAGAGTAGGTTTTTTTTGCGGTGTGCCTGTGTTCTCGAGAGATTTCTTTTAGCTTTTCGCAATGGGACATGAGGGCATGGCTAATTTATTGCGATGGGACTAGATATTGAGGTAATATCATGTGTGTGCATGTTATCGCGATGGGGCATGTGTGACGGGGTCATGCAATTGGATAGGGGTAAGTGGAAAGTGACTATGATCGTGAGGAGTGGAGTAGTGTGCTGGTTGCCTTTACTGTGTCGCGATAGGGGGTGTTGTTCGTGTCGGTGATATGTGTGTCCTATCGTGATGGAACAGGGGGTGCTGTCAATGCTTCCTTCTCATGTAAGGGTATGCGATAGGAAGGGTAAATTTTGATCGCAATGTGATAAAAAGGTGTGAGGGTGTAGATTTTGTCCAAAGTTAGGTATTGTGCACCTATTTTAGGTCGCTCAATATGATTGCGTGCCTGTTTTTAGGTGTGCGATCTCAGGCTTGAGGGGCTGTTTACGCATATGTGAGTTTGCGTGTGATCATATTATGCTCAATAATCGTAGCGCATGATCGAGGGTCACAAGGTCAGTGTATAGTTGACCTTTCATGTCGCGCGGCTGCAGTGTATTGTTTAATGTGATTGCACGGTCCATAGGTTGCGCGCGATCGAAGCATCACACTGTTGGTGAGGGCGATGGTTTCATTGAGTGCTTGGGTCATAGCGCGTGTTTTCGATTGTGCGCAGTGTGCCTAGCTCATGATTGACCTTAGCGCATGTGCTCTGGCGCGTGATTGAGTCCGTACTCTATACAAGTGAGGGAGCCTTCATTTATTTTTTATTCTCTAGTTTAGTCTCGAGTTTTGATCTTTTCTGGATATTTTATGTTCTAAAATTTGTGTTTTAGCAATATCGGGCGATATAATCGTCCCATTGGGATGTTGTTTCTTCCTATATTCGTTATTTTGCTTGATCTTCGTCTTGAGGTGATGCTCGGGGATGGCATTATTCTGGGAATGGACAGTATTGGGAATGAGGGCGTTAGTCTTCACATCAGTCCCTTTTAGGGAGGAGTGAAGGCAGTGTTGAGGAGGCAGCGGTGGAGGAGGTGAAGATGGCGGAAGATGAAGGAGTAACAAGTGGAGGGATGTGTTTCCCAACCAGTCCTCCTTGAAGCCTCCTATTGGATGCTCCGAGCAGAATCTGCTCCTCACCTCATCTCAGTTTTGAACCCAGTCTTCGTTTTAGGTTGTAAGTTAAGGTTTTAGGATTTCGTTTTGGGTTGTAAATTCATGAGGTATGCCTCCGGTGATACTTGTGAAATTTATGAGTTATAATAAAGAGGCATTTTTTTTTATCGTGCTTGTTTATCTGTTTGAACTTATTAATGGATTAGTTGAATTTATTTGATTTGTTTGATTTATTTTAGGATTTAATTTAGCTTGGAGTTCAGTTTATTTTATGGGGTTTGTTTAGAGGGTTTACTTGGTTCCGATGGGTTTGGTTAGGGCATTTTTTTTGTCCCTCACAAGTCAGGATCTCATTTTAGAGTGTCTTTTTTTTTTTTAATTTAAAGTTTAAGGTATTTTGTTTTAGTCTTTTTATTTGACTTGAGGTGACACCTGTTAAAAGGTGTGAGTTTTCAAAAGTTCTAGATGGGTGTTAAGTGTTTAAATCTTATTGGCTTGTTTACCTTGCTTTGGATTTGAGTTTCTTTGAAGGGGTAAGTGTTGTGTGACCATTGGTTCATCTAGGTTTGTCCTGGATTGTGTTCTTTCAAAGGGGGTATGTGTTTGGTTTAGATTTATTTGGATTGGAAGGGTTTTCAAAATGTGACACTTGTCACTTTGTGGTTTAGAAAGGGATAATTTATAAGTGTGAGCCAAAGGCTTTATGTTTGAATTATTGTTTTGTTCTTAGGGTTAAAGTCTTGGGGCGTATATTTTTGTCTGGTGATTTAGGACATTTTTGTTCATTAATGTCTTTTCTTCCTCTCTATTTTGTATTCCGGGTATTGAACTTGAAGAGTTGTGTTTATTGAGTGGATTATTGAGAATTGATGGGATTGGGAATGGGAGGTAGCAGTTGAATTGCTACCATGCTAAGGGAAGAGGTGGAGGAGAAAAAGTTGGTAGAAAGGAAACCCAAGGATAAGGCAAGGTCAGAGTTCTCGTGGCCGATGCCTATTTTTCCTCGATAGGCTCTGTGAATTCAGTGTCAGTTGGCCCACCTTGTTATGCTTTTCAAGGTGAGCTTCTAAAGGTGGATCCCGTAGGTCCTGGGTGGCTTTCCGTGAGCCACTCTTCCTTTCCTGCTGGTTCAGGGCGAGGAGAAGAGGTTATCACGGTTAGAATTTTTTCAGGGCGCTTCCCCCCTCCGGGCTCCTCCGAGATTTTTAATTTCCCAAACAAATTCGGATTCGGGCATTGCTTGAAGGAGCCGATTTTAAATTTCTTGTTTCAAGTTGTATATTCAGAGGGTATGCCCTCAGTGTATCTTGTAATTATTTATTTATTTATGAAGTGATTATGTTTTTTTTTTTATTCCACTTGTGATTATTTATATTTAGTAACTTTTGGTTTGGTTGACTTTGTAGATTATTTGACTGGTTTTGAGGGTGAGGCTTACTTGTTTAAGTTTGGTTTGATTTAGTTTATTTATTTTGGATCAGGGCATGTTAGGAGCATTTTTTTTGTTTTGATTTAGTTTGGGCTTAGTTGGAGTGTATGAACGATGGGGGCATTTTTTGTTTGTTTAGTTTGGTCTTAGTTGGAGCGTGTGAGCGATGTTGGGCATTTTTTTTTTAAGTTTAGTTTGGTTTGGTTTGTTCTTTAAGTTAGGAATGTTTTTGAATTGGTCTTAAGAGGGGCGTAGTTTGGGGTTGATAGTGAGTGTCAGAAATTTCCCAATTTATGGCCTGTGAATGTGTTGTTCTGGGCATGTTTTTTTTGTTTCTGGGAAATTACGCACTTTTCTTCGAGCATAGAAACAAATTGCATGCCCGAATAGGAGTGTGTGTTTCAAAGCGCCAGAAGGTCATTAAGCGCTGGCTTCCGATCGTTTAATCAAGTTAAGCACACAGTTTGGAGTGCAAGATTAGGGCGGTGGCCGGTTACTGTGCGGGTGACCTTTGACATTCACGCGCCTCGGTGTTGGCGCATGAGGTGATTACGCATTCGATAGGATGCACGTATCTAGGTGGTCGAATTAGAATGAGCGGGCGACAATCTATTTACGCGGTCAGGGTTAGGCGCTTGATCCGAATTAAGCACCAGTGTTGTGGTGCGTGATTGATTTGAGTGCGCGAGTTTACATGCGCAATTCAGCCATGCCTTATAATTAGTTAAAAAATGTTCATTTTTCCCATGCTATCCGTTTTGGTCTTAGATTCTCTAGTTTCCTTGTTCTTTGTGCTCGATTTTTTGTATTTTTGTGATATTTTATGATCCGGTCGTTCGTTTCAAGCGTCGTTTCTTTCATTCTTTTCAATTTTTTGATCTCTTTCTTCTAGGATGGAGACTGAGGGTAGTGGTAGACATGCTGTTACTATCTCTGAGTTAGAGAGGATGATGATGGGGAAGAAAGGTGAGACCTCTGAGGCTCGGATCGTTGCCATTGTCGGGGAGGTGGCTAGAGAGGAGGTACCAGAGGTTGACCAGGTGGGGGTCAGGGAGGAGGTGTTCGAGATTGAGTTGGGTGCAGCTGAGGAGGAGGGTGAGAGGGTTGAGGGTGAGATACCTGAGGGTGAGAGAGCTAAGGGTGCAGCTGAGGATCATCGGGATCACAAACACTTCCCGTTGGAGGATTTCTTCGTTCGAGGTCGGGTAGGTACCCATAAGCAAGCGTTCCTTCATTTTCTTAGGCATTTAACTTATGGCATAAACTTATTAGGATCTGGAAACCCTTCTAATTTATGTCGAACCTACATTGATTATCGATTATGTGCTCACTCATGGATCATGATCTCATCTAGAGATAGGTCATGTTTCTGTCCAGTTGTTCTTATCATATTTTGTGTGTTTGTTATGAGTCATTAATGGGCGTTTGGGTATATTTCGTTTACTTTTAGCTCTAGACCTATTTGTCATTTGTCGTAGGTATGTGTTAGTCTTACTGTCATTGTTTGTGTTTCGTTCAATAGGAGTCCCCCACAGTTAGCTATCAGCTCGGCATGTACCAAGTCTCATACTTAGTACCATGCCTTGCCAGAGTTTCAGCTAGCACAGTTGGTGTCTTTCTGTTTCGGGCTGATCCTGGAGTTGGAGCCCTTTCAGGTCGATCGTGGCCTGATCGCTATGATTTTGGGTAGGTGGAGGGAGAGGCATCAGGCGCTTCTCTTTTCAGTGGGTATGATATTACCGACTCTAGAGGACTAGGTTCACATTACCGATCTTCGCTTAGAGGGTGAGCCGATCACGGGGTGGATGGCATAAGAATATTTGGCCGTATGTGAGGAGATTTTGGGTGTGCCGTATAGGTCGAGTGAATCAGGGCCGGGTGTAGTTCGAGTCAGTTGGTTCGAGTCAATTGGTTCAACTCAGGGATGCATCACCGGGTTGCTTTTGACGATTCTCAGGGACTTGGATCGACTCCCTACCAATGAGTGGGATGTGGCCGCATTGGTGCATCTCTATGAGCAGCTTTACCATCGAGGACTGGGCGTCACGACGATCGGCGGTTTCCTTCCCTTCCTCCAGGTGAGTTTTAGTTAATTGGTGTCATGAGGTTTTTAGTTTTTTTTTTCTTTCTTGGTCGTAGTAGTTATTCGACATTTCTTTTTTATTGTTTTCTTTTAGTTTTGGGCGTACGATCATTTTGCTTTTCTTCATTCGGGGGTTCCATTGGAGGTGAAGTTCACATTTCCTCAGATGCACGTGTGGAGGGAGGCATTGAGGGGTCATCGCTGGTCTTCGAATCTTCAGACAGTGCATGGTCTTTTTGAGGACATGCATGCGGGGCAGGTATAGACTACTGTGTGTATGTTTTGTTTCATTTTGTTTCGGTCTTTTAAGATCTGAGGCTTCATTGAGGGGGTCTGCTCATTTTTTTGGTTGTAGGTGATTTGGAGGCCATACGAGGATGAGGAAGATGCTGGCATGCCAGTGATTCAGTCTGGCCGGCCTTTCTTTTATGTGGACATATGGGTCCATTGTTTTAAGAGGGTGGAGAGGATTCACACATCTCGAGTGGTTCGAGAGCTAGGGCTCGCTCAGGGAGTCCCTCCAGAGATTCACCACAGAGTGACTAAGAGGATGACTGGCCCTCCTGGCCGAAACTTTGCTGAGCTGATGGCGCTTCAAATAGCAGATTTTAGAGCTGGGGGGACCAGGGTTATAGGGCGTGTGACGAGGCAGACACTCGAGAGTATGCAAGGTGGTTTAGCGCATTGGGTGGCGGGCGCCTCTTCACACGTCCCTTCCACGGGAGCGATTCTTTCGTGATTGGTGGGTCAGAGTTGGTGTCAGCGTTGAGGGAGAGGTTGGCTATGTTGGAGCAGGTCCATATCACCGCGAGTGTACGGGGGGCATTAGACACCCTTCACAGGGCGATGGAGCACAGGGGTGTGCTCCTCATCTGGATGAGGAAATGCTGCACTTCTTAGCCCTCTCAGTTGCTCATGCTAGGATAGCAGAGGATGAGTTGGGGACTCACCTAGCGGAGACTCGATAGCTCTTGGTGAGTTGATTTATTGGTTTAATTATTTATGTATTATGTTGACATAGTCTTTCAGTTGTTCTAACATAGTTATGGTGTCTCATTTTATTTTATTTTGGACAGTCTGAGAGGGAGGCCGAGGTCGCTAGTCATGTGACGATGATCGAGTGGTTACATGGTCAGTAGCAGGCTGGCCGAGAGGTGGAGGCTAGTTTGCGATCTGAGATTGATCGATTGGTAAGTGTCTATATAAGTGACCTTGGTTTTGTTAATTGTTAGTGTTGTGGGCTTGCCAACTGATGTTGTTATATTTGTTCATAGAGGGTCGAGCTTGCTGCTGGAGGTCTCATTCCGGCATTTGATCCATTTTCAGTTGCTTCCTCTACTCGAGAGGATCCAGAGATGGCTCAGCTTCGAGCTGAGCTAGATCATTGGGTAAGTTTTCATTCAATCTTTTGACTCATTTATATAATCATCACCGTTCATTGGGTGTTATAGTTTTGCTTTCTTAATAGTTTACTAATATCATGTGGTATTTCAACGTCAGGTTGCCAAGGATCTCTAGATGGGGGAGGCGACTGCTGCCTCTCTACGTCCCGAGAGCAAGGTAAAGTTTTCGATTTGGTGTAATTTAGTTCAGGTTATTTCATTCTATTTTGTTCTGATATATTTTGTGTTCGTTTGTCTGTGTTGTTTTTTTTTTTTTGGCAGGCAGTTCTAGACTCCGCCCCTGAGGCTCCCCCTAAGGGGTTTGTTCCTATCCCTACTCGGGTATATTTTAGTTATTGTGTTCATAGTTTATTTATCATTATAGTGTTGTCTGATGTATTTATTTGTTCTCGTTGCAGCCGCCTATGTTTGTTGTCCCTTCCATGCCTCCTATTGATCCAGTGACTTAAGACGATTAAGCTACTTCTGGAGGAGAGGCTGAATCTGGTATAATTCTTTCCTTTTTAAAGTTTCTTTTTGTTCATGTATATAATGGCTTTCTTTGACTTGGTGTGGTTATATAGGTTCGTCAGCTTGAGGAGGCGCGTCTAGAGGGGATGCGAGTGCGCACCACTCCCGAGGCAAGACGGATCCTTGGGGAGACGCAGAGTCGCAACGACATGTTTGTTAAGATGATGGCTGTGCAGAAGACTCAAGCTGAGCCATTGGAGGCGGTGCATCGGACGATGCGGGTAGAGATGCAGGTGACCCTAGATCAGCTGTAATATTGTCTGGCGAGGAGTGAGCAGAGGGTACATAGGCTGGCTAGTTAGCTTGGTGTGTCGGAGCTGATGGCTACGGGTTCTTTGGCTGGGTAGTCTCGTCGCACCTCTCGTGATCGTGTCAGGGGTGATGCTCGTGAGGATTCTGTTGTTTGGGAAATTCTTACGGGGTATCCTCCTCATTCTCGCTGGAGGCGATCAGTTAGTCAGACGAGTGAGGGGGTTCTATGGTGGGACCTCATCGTTTAGAGGTTCCGAGGACTCCAGGTGTCGGGATCATATTTTCAAAGGACCAGTATATAGACCTCTGAGCTGATGATACTGGGGACGACGATGCTCTTCCATCCCAGCGGCAGCGTAGGGAGTAGCATTGTGTGTTTTTTTTTGTGTGTGTGCGTTATATATATTGGGGAATGCCCCTGGTGACAAGTGTAAAAAGAAAAGAAAATTTTTGACATATATATAGAGAGATTCTTTTGGTTTAGATGTACCTAATTGGCTCCTTTTCTTTTAGTTACCTCTTGCGTCTACTTTTTCTTGTTAGCTTCTTTAGCGCCATCGACCATCATTGGGACTTGGATGCTTCCTGAGCTGACCCGGTGATGGTTGAAGGTTGCTTTTTATCTGCACATGTGAAGGTAATGCTATCAGTACTTTTTTGTTCTCCCCCTTGCTAGTTATCAAGGGGGGTGAGTATCTCAGACCGGGGTCTGGTAATAAAGGTGGATATTATTATTATTTTTTTCTTTTTTTGAAATGAAAATAATGTAACAGGGAAAGCAAATAACTAAAATAATAAAAAAATAAAAAATAAAAATGCCCTAGTGTAGGAGCATGGTAGGATTGACAGTATAATATCTTTGATAACTTTGTCGTTCCTCGTCTTCTTTGTGGACAAGCCGGTGCTTCTAATGTGATTCTCCTTCTGTCCCAAAAAAATGCCCCAGTGTGTGGATGCACTAGAGCTTTTCTGGGCTGCGAGATGAGCACTTTGGGTCTATAAGCGATCATGGGTATTTGGTGAGTTAGTTTTGAGGAAAAGTTCATAAGTATTGTCATCGAATTGGGGGAGGTTACTTTGATTAGGTCAGTTGTATACAGAGGTCTATCTTAGGGTAGTGGTCATCCTATCCCGTGGTTATCAGGGAAAAGTGTGGTAAGTATAGTGGGTTATTACGTCAATCGTCATTCATCGATTTTAAGTTTCATTTCTAGGAGCATCCTGTAAGGCTTCTGATTTATCATCCGAAATAAAAATAGAACAGGGAGGTAAGGCTCAATTATATGGGGAATAGTTTGTATCTAACACTTTCCAAACAGGGTGAGTAACAATCTTTTTCTCAAAGGGACACGGGATGCCATGATCGAGCTTCTTTGTCATGTTTCGGTGCCATCAAAATCTCACATTCTATGATTAGTAGGAGTTTGTCCTCCTCCTGCCACCTTACGACGACGTCTAGTAGTATGGGGACATCAGGGATGCCCTTGTAGCTTGCTTATACACTTATAGTAACGTTACCAGAGATGTCCTCACTGTCTGCTTATGCTTCCCTGAGCTCATTGACTTGTTCATTCGTCGTAATGCTCTCACTCAAAAAAATTCGATGTATGTATTCTTTGAAAGCATCATGCTAGCACAAGAATAATGAGTTTTGATTGAACCTAACATCTTCATTCTCTTTTTTACTCTAACATCTCCAATGGTGGGGGAAGGAAAATAAGGATCGGGTGTTACTTATGCTTTTACAATAGGTTAGATAGGTCACTAGTCCTTTAATCAAATTGCTCGAGTGAGAAAAGGTAGGCGATAAATCGGAGGTCTTAAGGATATTTTGAGAATTGATGACGTATGACCAAGGAATGGGTCATGACGACTACGAGGGTGATAAGTATAAGTATTTAACCACAAGATATGATGATCACAGGGCTAAAGATAGTATTTTCTAAGGTACATGGCGTTCCAAGGACTGGGAAGCTCTTCCCCACTTTAGTTTGCCAGTTTGTATGCATTTCCAAGGTATGTGGTTGTTATAATATAAGGGCCTTCCCAGTTCAGTTTCAATTTTCCTCTTGGATGTGCATGCTTGTAAGGCATAATTTTCTTCAAGATAAATTCTCTAATATTAAAGGTTCGCTCCAGGACTATCTTATCGTAAGCCCTGGCCACTCTCCTCCGATATAGCTGGGCATGATCAGCTGCCCTTAGACGTATTTTATTAAGCTGCTCTAGCTGCATGAGTAGGGCAATTCTCCTCTCGTCTAAGGATAGCTCATCATCGAGTTGAATCCATAAGGATGGTACTTGTATCTCATATGGTAGGACTGCCTCCATCCCGTAGGTAAGGAGGTAGAGAGTTTGGCTAATGGCCATATGAATAGAGGTCCTATAGGCCCAGAGTGCTTCTGCTAGTCATTCAGGCCAGCCAGCTCCATTGCTTGTTTCTATTGTGCATTTCAAAATTTGAATAAGTGTTTTGTTCATAGCTTATGCTTATCCATTTCCTTGACGGTAGAACAATGATGACTGGTGTAGATCGATGCCGAACTTCTTGCATAACTTCTTCATCTCTTCTGCGATGAATTGTGGTTCGTTGTCGCTGACAAATATCCTAGGTACTCCAAACCTAGTAATGATATTTCGAACGATAAACCTTACAAGTGTTGAGGCGGTGATTCTGACATAGGATTCAGCTTCTGCCCATTTGGTATAGTATTCGGTCATTGTAAGTATGAACACATGCTTGTGAGTGTTCCCAACTATGTCTGTGAAAGGTTCGATGACATTGAAGGCCCACATCAAAAATGGTAATGGCGAGGTCATAGTGTTCAATGCAACTAATGGAGGTTTGATGAGTGCGGCGTGTTCTTGGCATTATTTGCAGAATTGAACATAGAGGTGGCAATCTCTGATCATTATCGACCAGAAGTAGCCTTGTCATGTAACTTGATCGGCGAGCCTCTATCTATCAGAGTGGGCGCCGCAGGTACTGGCGTGTGCTTCTCGGATGATGTATTGTCCTTCAACAGTCGTGACGCATCGTAGTAGTACTCCTTTGGTGAAGGCTTCTTTGTATAACATTTTACCGAGTATGCAGAATCGGGTGCATCGGTTCCTTATAGTCTTCTGTTCGATCTTTGTAACGTATGGAGGGACGTGCTGATGCTTTAAGAAGTTCTAGATGTCAAAATACCATGGTTGTCCGTCATCGGTTGGTGATTTTTCAAATTTGAACATAGCGACTTCAGTTTCTAACTTGACGTGCTTTTCGGAGTGATTATTTCATTTGGCCTTGTGCTGGTGGGGAGGAGGCGTAATTCTCTCTTAACCGTCCATGCTACCTCATGGGCGGGTGCTATTAATTTTTTGATGAAGAAGGTCTTGGTACTTTGGCCAACAGATATCTGTATGATCGAGGAACTCTTTAAGTGGCTAAGGAATCTGCGAGCTCGTTTTCGAATCTAAGGATGTGCGTGAAAGAGATTTTTTCAAATTTCTTTACTAGATATTGAGCGGTTTCTAGGTATGCCATTAGTCTCCTTAGTTTTTCTTTCTCCTATAACTTGCGAGATTACTAGCTTGGAATCACTGATGGTTTTCAATTGTTTAATGCCTAATTGTAGTGTTGCTCTTAGTCCAGCTATGAAAGCATCATATTCTGTGATGTTATTAGTGACAGGGAAATCTAATTGAAAGCCTTAGGTATAACTACTCCTTCTGGGCTTAGGAGGACTATCTCGATGCCTTTTCCTTTGTGATTTAAAGCACCGTCAAAATAAAGGGTCCATGATGTTTTATCGGGTTCTTCGTTATGAATCGTGAGCAGGTCTTCAGCGAGGAAATCCGCATGTAATCAAATAGTCCTCCTGGGGAGCGAGAGCTCTGCGAGGTAATCAGTGATTGCTTGTCCTTTGATTGACTTCTGTGTAACGTATGTGATATCGAATCCTTGCAGGAGCATATGCCAGCGAGCGATCTTTTTTGATGTTGCGGGCTTTTTGAATACGTACTTCAGAGGGTTCATTCAGGTTAGTACTAGTATTTTATGTGCTCCGAAGTAGTGTCGTAATTTGATTGAGGCCCGCACTAGCGTGAGGCAAGTCTTCTCCATTGAAGTGTATTTTCATTTGTACTCGACTATCATCCTACTAAGGTAGTAGATAGCCTTCTCTCTCTTACCGTCTTCTTCATATTGTCCCAGAATCACTCCCATTGCTTTGTCATTCGTTGAGAGGTATAGGATTAGGGGTCTTTCTAGAACTGGTGGCAATAATATTGGCGAGTTAAGGAGGTACTTTTTGATATTGTCAAAGGCTTGCTGGCACTGGTCATCCCACTTATAATCAATTCCTCCTTTAAGTAGTCTGTAGAAAGGATCACATCTATCTAAATGTTGGGAGATAAATCTCCTGATGAATTGCAATCTTCCTATCAGACCTCATAACTCTTTGATATTGTTGGGAGGTGGCATCTCGAGGATGGCTCTGACTTTGGTAGGGTCGACTTCGATCCCTCGCTTGCTGACTATGAAACAAAGTAATTTTTTAGAGGTAACTCCAAAGACACATTTCCTTGGGTTCATTGTTAGTTGATATTTCTGAGCTCTTTGTAGTACCAGTCGAAGTGCTTCAACATGTCCTAATCGCGTTTGAGACTTCACTAATAAGTCATCGACAGACTTCTACACACTATGCATCATATCGTGAAAAATAGCCATCATGGCACGCTGATACGTGGCTCCTGTGTTCTTGAGCCTGAAAGGCATGACGACATAACAATAAATTTCCCATGATGTGGTGAAAGAAGTCTTCTCTTGGTCAGACTCTGCTAATTTGATCTGATTATATCAAGAGAAACCATCCATAAAGAATAGCATCTCGTGTCCAGTGGTGTTGTCGACTAGAGTGTGGATGTGTGGAAGCAGGAAGTCGTATTTTGGGTATGCTTGGTTGAGGTTTCAGAAGTCAATGCAAACCTGTACTCTGTCATCTTTCTTAGCTACAGGTACTATATTGGCGACCCACTTGGAGTAGGGGATGACTCTGATGAATTTGGTTTTGTGTAATTTGTCAACTTCCTCTTTAACTTGGAGGGCTATTTGTGGGTGCATTCTATGGAGTTTCTGCTTAACGGGCTTTGCATTGGGTCCTAAGACAAGGTGATGTTCTACTAAACTTGGGTCTAAACCTGGCATATCCTCAGAGGACCATGCAAAGGAATCGAGGTGCTCTTGTAGGACTTGTGTAATTTGTTGATGTTCCTTTGCATTAAGCGTTGCCCTGATCAGTAGCTTCTTGGGTTTCTCTTCAGTGCCAAAGTTAAGCTCTTCTGTGGGTTCCGCGACAACTTGGGTTTGCTCATCAAAACGCTTGATAATCTGTTAGAAATCAGGCCCCTCCTCGATGATTGGTGTTCCTTCTTCATCTTCAGTAAGCTCATATACTGTAAAATTGCTACACTGGGGATTCAATTTTGATATTTTTTTTAGAGTCCTCAGCTAATGAGGTCTTTTGAATAAGCGACGCCGGTGATAGTGGCACCAACGTTTGGATTTCTTCTATCACATTAATTGCCCCTTCCTCAAAGAAACTCTAGAGATCGTAGTCGATCGAACTATCCTCCTCTGAGTTGTAACATAATTGTTCTTCCGGCCGAGGGTAATCTCCTAAGGGATCCTCAGGGGTAGCGAGCTCTTTTCCTTGATCTTCATAACATGTTATGATAAGCATGCATGTTCGACAGCGAGGTTGATAATGGTGAGAAATGCAGGGAGATCCCCAAGGACATTCCCATCCTTCTAAGTTAGAGTCGAAGACGGTATTGAATTCATCTTCTTGATCTGATAGTGCTTGAAGTCCTAGGTTAGCTTGCTCTACTAACTCTAGTGCAGGGAGGTCTATCCAGTAGTCCTCGTCATCACTCGGGGGAGATTGCCACTCTTCCTCTAGAGATTTCCAAAATATTTAGAGTTGTGGCACATTTGGGAATGAAGAAGTGTCTAGTTCAAGTTCCTCTTCAAACTATATGAGGGCGATGTGAGGATTTCTCCCTGGGTCAACCAGATGACTATTAGAATTTTCTGCTTCTTGTGCCGGTGGCCGAGCTGGTAGGTCATTACTTATTTTGGTTGTCACGAGGTTAGAGTGATTCGATTCTTCCATTACAAAATGTTGGGTCCAACTAGCAAAGCGCTCTAATATGATGGTGCATGCTTTACAGTAGGGTTGGTATGGATAAGCGATACAAGGGGAGTACCAAGGGCATTCCTATCCTCCAAGGCCAAGGCCAAGGCAGATGCTATACGAGTTAAAATCCTCTTGTGGGGTGTCATCTTCTTCCCATGTTGAGTGTAAGTACTCTTCATCCTCTTGCAAGGCTGCTATGTAAAAATCTTCGTCGTCAGTGGATTCCCAATCTTCTACTCGTGGCTTGAGTTCTGGAGGTTCTTTCTCTCTTTCTTTCGTAAGCTCCTTAGTGTTAAACAAGGGTTCGACTCCTTCGAGCGATTTATCAATATCGTCGTTCAAATTAGTCAAATCATTTAATGCTTTAGTCATTCACTCGATTTACACTTCTTGGAATCTAGTGAAGGACACTTCCTTCTGTCTTGGTACATCTGCTTTCTCAGTACTCCCATAGACGAAGTGGTCATATAGAGACCATTTTGGTGAGGTAGGGAACAAGTCGGCTTGTGGGTCGTCCAATTGATAACCTAACCCTATGTGTTTGCGTATTTTCATTGGGACAACAGGTCCTATATGACCTTGCTTATTTTTATCGAGTCCGGTGTGGGGAACATATTCGAGTTGGTACATAAGGTCCCACCCTTTAGTCGTGGTGAGGTTGATGTCATAAAGTTTAGCGAGGACTGGGCCGACCTCTCTCCTCATTAATTTTTATTAATGCATTAGGGGAGAACTAAGAGGGGTAAGGGGACGGACTTCCGCAACGATTGTCTCATAAGCTATGGGCTTCCAGAATACTTGTCGCATAATCAGTATCCATCTCCTGGAGGGGTGCATCAATGTATATACGAACGATGGAGTCCTCGTATGGGAATTTGATGCATTGATGGTATGTGGATGCGACAACCTTCATTGACTCTAGCCATTTTCTTCCTAAGATAAGATTGTATGTACTAGCAGAATCAAAAACATGGAAGGTAACGACTTTCGTTACAGGCCCAAGACAAACCTGGAGTTTAATAGTTCCTTTGACAAAGCGACGCGATCCATCATAAGCTATGAGTGACAGTGCCGAGGGTCTGACATCCTGCTTCATGTAGTTGAGCATCTTTAACGTTGTGAGAGGGCAAATATTGAGTCCTGCTCCCATATCAATAAACGCATGGGGTATGGAGAACCCTCTAATTATAACTGTAAGATATATGAGAGCCGCACTCTCGTGGAGTGACTCCTTAGGCATGTTTGCATTTATGAAAGTGAGCGCTGGAGGTTGCGCCATGACCGAGGTGATTTGATGAAGCTCATCTAGGGTCGTGTCCTCATCCACTTGCGTGTCTGCAAGTGTCTTTATCAACAACCGGTAATGGTCAGGTGATTTCTTGATGAGTTCTAGTATGGATATCTGGGTCGGGATCTTTTGGAGATTCCATAAAAGATCATATTCTTACCCTGGCTAGAGTGCAATTTATTTGCCTGGCCGATGAGCCTTGGGTGCAGGTGGTTGGAGTGGTTGAGGTGCAAGGATCGGTGGAGGAATAACATGAGGTGGGAGTGGCAAGTTAACTTCTCATCGTCTCACGTTTCCCTCTTGTGGTTGTATGTTCGTGAAATCCTTATTTCGAGGGAAAGGTGTAGATGGATAATTGGTTCCCGACTTGAGAATCAGGCACGTTGGTTGTTGACCGAACCCGGCGTGGCTCGACCCGGATGTATTTGTGAAGTGAGTGAAATTCGAGGTTGGAGCGCGTACCTGAATGGTGCCGCTCTAAGGTGGGAGGAACTGTGTGTAATCGTCCTCCTCCAAGAAAGCAGAGACCAGTGTCTCGCATGGGTCGGGATGTTCTTCACGCTCACTTTCTTCTATGTTTAGAAAACACTCAGTCTTTGTTTCATTCTCTCGGCTTGGAGTCTTTCGGGTGACATTAACTACCCATGCAGCGATTTAGGCTGTAATTTGAAGAATGTGATCTCTGTACTTAGGTTTAGAATCAGATGAAGGGAGTGGTAATGGCGTTGGTTCAAGATTTAGAGGGGTTGAAGGTTCCAGTGGGTGACTACGGAGGAATGGTCTTCTAGCCCTAAAGGAATGGACTCGTATATGAGTGAATTTTGGATAGGGAGGTGAGCTCGGTGGGGCGATGTGAGTGATAAAGGTCAAGGGATGCGAGGGTGAAGGAACTCTCGCTAGTGTGGCGAAAGTATTAGAGGGTTGAATGCGAGTGATTAAGGTGGAGGGCTAGAAGGTGGATCAATCGAAAAGTTCTACGGTGGTGACCTGAGCCGGTGTTGCTTGATTGTGGGTGGGCATGGGGTTATTAATGATCCCTAAATTTTGTTGGATTTGGTTATTATTAGGGTTAGGATTTCTAAGAGCTTCCCAATCAATTTGATTTCGGTCATTCATGTTATAGATTACGTCCCTGAGGACCCAACAGTCTTCTAAGTTATGTCCCGCGTATCGATGGAAGGCACATATTTACTATAGTCAAGATTAGTTGGCCATGGGTGAGGTCTTTCTTACGAGAATTGGAGCAGATTCTGAATGTTGAGGAGACGGAAGATGTTGAGAATTGTATACGGTAAAGGGGGTAGTGTTCCCGCCTCACCTGGTAGGGGCCTCTAGCTAGATTGAAGTTTTACGGTGGCGATACGTTATTATAGTTCGGCGCGTGGGCCAGTCGATTCTGCATCGCGTTTTGGTTCTGGTAGGTGTTGGGATATTGGTTTCTATTTTGATACTGACCCTGATTTTGGTTCTGGCCTTAGTTTTGGTTTGCATATCTTTGTTCATCAGCACCTTGGTTTTGGTTGGTGTACCGTTGTTGATTTTGATTTTGCCCAAAATTTTACAGTTGAAAATTCTCGTTACCAGAGTTTTGTGCTTGGTTGACAATGGTGTTGACCTGTTCGGTTCCTGAGGCTTTCTTATTATTCTTTGATTTTGATTTGCTAGAAGAGCCTACTTTCGACATGACTATGGATAGGGTGAGGTCTCCGCCTTTAATGTGTCGTGCTAGTTGGAATGCCCGGGAGTGGAGTGCAGTGAAGTTGGGGAAATCACTTATGACAGTGCGCTTTTTAGCGGCTCCCTAATATTGTCGATGATAATTTCCATCAAGTCCTCTTTCATTGAACTGTCGGTCCTAGCTGCGAGTTTTCTCCACCTAGCAATGAAGTCAGTAAATTCTTCATCAAGCCCTTTCTTAGCTGCCATCAAATCGTTGAGACTAACCATCTCTGGGATCAAGTGTTTGTATTGGTCTAGGAATTGACCGATGAGATCATCGATGGTTTCTATCTTATAAAGCCGGAGTCTCGTAAACCAATCTAAAGCTTCTCCTTCTAATGAGAGTTAGAAATAGAGAATGAGAAGTCCTTGATTATCACATATGGGTCGACAATTGTTACAAAAGAGGACCAAGTGATGGTTTGGATTTCCCGTGCCATTATATTTGGTAAATTTTGGCGGTTTAAATCCTATGAGTAAGTTAAATTCAGCGTCCCGACAAAATTTGTCGAATCCAAATGAGTGACCAAGGCATTCCCTCTTGGCCATGTATTCGCCGAGCATTTTAGGGAGATCTTCGATTTTAATGGTGCTGTCTTTTGGAGCGCCCCATGGGAAAACCTTGTCTAGAGAGTCATCGTTGAAGAATGTGTGAGCAGGTTGTCTCAATGGGGTGGCACGGGCTGACACCGTGCTCGGGGTAGGACGTGGCCTTTTCGGTCGCTCTTGTTCTTCTAAAAATTGTCATGACCTGATGGTTTCGTATGCAGCGACCAATCCTCGAAGTAATTTCTTAGAATCATCATCTCCTCTTCGTATTCTTTGAATACTAAGCTCTATGATTTATTGAGCAGTAAGGTTTTATCCAATATTTCCATCTCTCCCATTATGATTATTACTAGTGTGTGGGGTAGAGAAGGGATTTTCTTGCTCACCAGCCATGTTAATCTTAGGTTGTCGTGGACTGGAGTTGTGAAGTAGTTCTTCTTCGTACTCGGGGTTATTATGATACCCCCACAATGGTGGGTCTCCTAAACTCACTCTTCTTATATCAGACATCTCGAGTCTTTGACGAAGACTCATATATTTAAAAGGGAATCTAAATGACACGATGGAAAGAAAAATAGAGAAATAACATAAAAACTAACTATCTAAAAAAAAGAGTTTGCAAAAGTGTCCCATCACGGTCATCAGTCTGTTGGTGCGCACTTTTTCTGGGTTCCTCTCGGTCCCCATTGAATCAGTGGCTCCAATTCAGTCCAAGTGAACTCTAGCGATGTGGCGTTTGAAAGGGTGGAGGTGAAATAAAAGGGAGGTTTTCTAAGAAGGTTCCTTGTTTGTTGTGATTGCCAGCTGCAGATATTTAACGACGTTGCAACACGTCAATGATCACGCTTTAGAGCGGGTGTGGGTTACTTCTTTACTGAATCGTCCGCCTGCGAACATCAGCAGCTATGTCTCTTCTTATAATTTAGATAGTTTAATTTTCCTTTCCTTTCCCTATTATTGTTATAGTTCTAATCAGTTTAGATTTCCCAATTCTATTGTGAGTTTAACCGTGTGGGTTTATTATAGTTGATTTAATTTAGTATTCTAATTCTATCAAGAGCTCAATTAATTTCAGTTTCCTAATCTTATTAGAGTTCCAATTAATTTAGTGTCCTAATACTACTAAAAGTTCAATTGATATCGGTTCATAATTGTACTAGGAATGCAAATATATTAATTTTAACGAAACTCTAATTAAATTAAGTATGCTAATTATATTGGAATTCTAAGTAAAGCAAGTATACTAATTGTATTGACTTTCTAATCAAATCAAGTATACTAATTGTATTGAAATTCTAATTAAAACGAATATAATAATTGACTGAAATTCTAACTAGAGCAATTATAATAGTCCTACCAGAATTCTAATTGGAATAGGGAACTAATTCTACTAAAACTCTAACTAAAATAAAGAGACTAATTTTACTAGAATTACGATTAGAGCGAGAAATTAATTATCCTAAGATTCTAATTAAAGCAATGAATTATCTATGCTGAAATCCAATTAAAATAAGGGAACTTATTTTTTTATAGAATTATAATCAAAGCAATGAATTCTAAGGATTTAATAAAAATAAAGCATGTAAATTAATTGCACTAAAATTCTAAGCAAGAATTATGGGGCTGATTTTCTATTCCTAATTAAAGTAACTAAATAATTCTAAAAAAAGGGGTTTGGGCCTACTACGCTAAGGAGGATCGGCCTCGTTCCCGAGTACCCTCCGTAAGCTCTGTTGGGCAAATCGGGTGGCTGAGATTAAAGATAAATTGGATTTCTAGATTATAAAAATGATATTTTTAGGTTTTCAGAGTCAATTTTGGGGTAATAATTATGAATTAAATTGAGAAACTAGAATTATAGAAAACTAAATTAATATTTAGGATAATTTTAAAAGTATTAAACTAAGGAATTAAAATTATAATGTAAAATTCTATGACTAAATTCGGGTCCGAAATTTGAAAATCATACCATATGATTAAGGACTGGTTCTAGAACCTAAGAACTAGAACTAGAGATTAATGATAGGACTAGAAATTAAGATTTTTCAATGGAATTAAAGCCTAGGGTTGGTAAATTAGATCGTCAAATTAAAAATTGCTTCTAGAAACAGAGAACTAGAACTAGATATTTAAGATTACGGTCTAAGAAGGGTGCTACGGTCTAAAACTGTGAACTAATATTAATAATCAAAAACTAAGAGAAATCCTAAGTCTAAAACTAAGATTTTTACCTAGGGCCGGGGCTGGGCAGAGAAACCTTGAAGATTCTACGCTTGAATTTCGAAATCATTGCTAGGTTGCTCTATGTGTTCATTCTCGGAGTTCTTTGGTTTCGAAATCCCAAAAACAACCTGTTCTCTCTCATTCGTGTTGTTAGCCTCCTTCATTCGTGTTGTGTGTGGGTCGAATTAAAAAAAATCTTTTATAGGTTTTTTTCTAATTAAACGCCCTATTTCAGGCGTTTAACCGAATTGCGGATTGGTTTCCCAGTGCTTAATCGCTTTGAGTCGGTCACCGACTTAGTGAGCGACCGATTGACTTGCTCAGCGAGTTTTTTAGTTCTAATCATGTTAGAACTAATTGCGCGCCTAGTGTGGAGTGTGCAATCCAATTAAGCCCCTCTTTCAAAGCATTTAATCGAGGAAACTTGGTGGCCAAGGACTGTAAGACTAGGTCGGGCATAGGCAAATTGCGTGCCGGTGGTAGGGCCCTCAATCCGATCGCGCGTTTCATATGAAGTGGATGATCGAGTCTCGGAGTGGTCTAGGAAAGGGAGTCTGGTTTGGCAGGGGGATTGATTGCACATTTGTTGTTTGGCGTATGATCAAATTATGCGTGTGGTTTCAGGCGCATAATTCGGGGCTGTCCGGGTCCGGGTCATGTCTGAAATGCCAGACTATTATTTTGGCCTGTATTTTGACTATATACTATAATTTCAGTATCTAGTCTCCCTACGCTGGGACCTGAGCCACAGAGCTATTGTTTCAGCCTGTGTCCAGCCATGTATTATTGTTTCAGTACATGGTCCCTACATTAGGGTTATAGGGCCTTAAATGCGAGACTATTGTTTCAACCTTCATTTCGACTATATACTATTGTTTCAGTATATGGTCTCCCTACATTGG
Organism: Chloranthus sessilifolius; assembly: GCA_021018995.1. Taxonomy (NCBI): domain Eukaryota; kingdom Viridiplantae; phylum Streptophyta; class Magnoliopsida; order Chloranthales; family Chloranthaceae; genus Chloranthus; species Chloranthus sessilifolius. Next base: position 71,298,625 of record CM037592.1, on the reverse strand, counting down.
GACTTGAGCCACAGAGTTATTGCTTCAGCCTGTGTTCAGCCATGCACTATTGTTTCAGTGCATGGTTCCCACGTTAGAGTCATGGGGCCTAAGCCACAGAGCTATTGTTTCAGCTTGTGTTCAGCCATATACTATTGCTTCAGCATATGGTCCCAATTAGGGTCAAAGGGGGCTAAAATGCAAGACTATTGTTTCAGTCTGCATTCTGACTATATACTATTATTTCAGTATATAGTGTCCCTACGTCGGGATCTGAGCCTCAAAGCTATTGTTTCAGCCTGTGTTCAGCCATGTACTATTTTTACAGTGCATAGTTCCCACGTTAGGGTTAGGGGATTTGAAATGTCAAACTATTGTTTCAGTCTGCATTTTGCCTATATACTATTGTTTCAGTATATAGTCTCCCTACATTGGGACCTGAGCCACAGATTTATTACTTCAGCCTGTGTTCAGCCATGTACTATTATTTCAGTGCATGGTTCCCACGTTAGGGTCATGGGGCCTGAGCGACAGAGCTATTATTTCAGCCTATGTTCAGCCATTTACTATTGTTTCAGTGCATGGTTCCCATGTTAGGGTCATGGGGCCTGAGCCACAGAGTTATTGTTTCAGCCTGTGTTCAGCCATATACTATTGGATCAACATATGGTCCCAATTAGGATTATGAGGTCAAAGGTTGACCGAACAGATTTGTATATTCTGAGAAGGCAAAATGGGGGTGTCTACAATTAGGTCCCTCCCAGTTGGTCTTGAATTTCACTCTTGGGTCTCCGTGGAGAGATGGGAAGATCTTCTTAAGCAAAGTATCACCTACCATCAAATCTTGAGTGCGAACACGTTTGTTTTAAGTGTTAATCACTAAAAAATATCATTTTTAACCTCCTAACCTAGCCTTGACTATACCTTGGAGCCATCTAATAATTTCCTTTTGAGCATATTTTATAGTTAAGAATAAAACTGTCGCTTAGTATAATAGTCCACACTTTGGAGGCCAAGAAGAGAAGATTAAAAGCCAAATCTTGGAGCTGATTGAAGACCATAGAGTAAACCATGGGGGTACACACCATAGTGATCATTTGGATTGCCTAAGTGGGCCCTAGAAGTCTAATAGATGAAAGGAAGCTTGCCCCAAGCAGAGGAGACTGCTGCAGGAGGCTCTGCACAGCAGTAAACAAGCATAGAGGAACCCTCACGTGATTAAAAATGCCTGAACAATCCAGTCACGCAGATCTTGCGAAGTTCAAAGCTGCAGCACATTAAGAGCTCACGAAGCTCTCTCGTAGATCACTGAAGGAACAACTTTAGAAAATCACCTCCCGCAATTCTCGCGAGGATTAGAGCTTTAGAATATTTACTCGCACAATCCTTGTGAGGTTCACATGCCTCAAATTTCAATGATTCGCGAAGTGCTCGCGCAGATCAGCTTGAGAAGATTTGCTTCGCGCAGACCTCGGGCACTTTAAAGATGGAACCATCCAGACGAGAAGCTTAATTCATCTTGGTAAGGAGCCGCGCGAGCTGTAAAAAACCATCCTAGCGATATCCTCGCGACCTGAACCACTTAGAGCCTCATCTGCACGAGCTATACCATTCACAGCAAAGAGAACCTCGTGAACCTTCTTCTGCAGTAGAATCATCCCCGCGAGAGCCACACGAGAGGCAAAATAGGCAAAATCAGCCTCGTGAGACACAGGCTCCCAACTTCTCAGTCAGTACAAAGGGGTATTCTTGGGATTCCATACCAGTTAGGGCACACATCCCGAGGTGTCAAGCTTTTTCCCAATCTCGAGACAATACTTAACCACAAATGGGCCAGCAGCTAAAATGAGGGCATTTCTCTTCTATTTCCTGATTGGCCAAGGCACAAGATATTTTTGGTGGAATTGTATATAAGGAGTAGTGTTTAGCAGAAAACTATCCACCTTTTAACCTAATTTCGGCTGGGAGCTTACCTATGCTTAGGTCATTTTAGGGTATGGATTAGGTCACCTTTTGTGTCTTTTTCTTCTCTCCTTAGATCAGCATTTGCTGGCTAAGTCCTCTGTAATAGCTGGGATTGTGTGTATGTTGTAATCAAGATTGTGAAAGTTGTAAAGGTGTGGAGTCTACATTGGCTACAGTTGAGAGGGCTACATTGTAAGTATTTTGTAATCAATGTAAGCTATTTTTATTGAATGTTGCAATCTGTAATGCTCTTTGGTATTCCATTTAGATTTCACAAATTGTATGTTCCTATGGTTGCATGAGCTTGTAGCCAAGCAACCATAGCAGCTGCAGTAATTTCAATCCCTAGACTGGAGTATATCTTTCGGGGATGATCTATGACTATTCAGTGGACAGATAATAGCCTTAAGACTAGTCCATATCTCTGGATTGAATTGGATTCTTCTTTCTTCCATTTGAGCTTGTTGCCAAATGAAGGATAGATGTAGATTCATCCATTACTAAGCTTAACCAGCCCCTATTTTAGCAGATACATCAGTCCATATTTTATTACTTCTCATCCCTTTGATATTTTATTTTTCAAATCCATTTTCACCGTTCTCTAAACCCCCTTTCTGTAACTTTAGTTTTATTTTTCTGTTTTAAAAGTAGTGTACATAGTGACACCCCAAAACTCCCTATCTTTAGGATTGCCAGATCTGGAGGCCTACTAAACAACCCTTGAGATTCTAGATAAAGTTTCCCTGTGGGACCACCCTTTCTTATCAAAACTTGCCACAACAGGCCCAGTATCTTGCAGGCTATGTTTGGTTTTGTGTTGTGTTCAATCCATTTTGTTTTGTTCTGCTTTTGCTTTTCTTTATTTTTGCTATATTATTTCCCTCATTTTTATAATAAAAAGACATACCAAAGCTATATTTCACCAACAAGTTTTTGGCGCCGCGGTCAGGGACATGTATGGGATTAAGGCAAGCTCTTCATTTTCAAAATCTGTTTAGGTGCCAGCATCTGCTGTTGCCATAGAAGTTGAAGGTTGGGATGAAGGTGGTGGTGAGGGCATAGGTACTGGTATAGGTGTAGGCTGCTGGGCTAGTGGGGTGTAAGTTTGAAGGGTAAGCTGGATGGATTGTAGGCTGGTTTGGAGGGAAGCTTGGTTTTGGGTATTGGTTAGGATTTGGGTTTGGAATGAGGTAAGGAGGGAAAATATTTAGGATAAGGGGTCTGGGATAGCTGAGGTTGATGGTTGGGAAGTTGTGATTGGTTGGAAGGGTGAAGTTGGGGCATGTGTAAATTGGGTAGGCTGTGGGGAGTCTGGAAGGGGTGTGTACTCATGCATGATATCTCCCACAATGGAGTCCATCATGGTAGAGTACCCCTCAAATGTGAGTGGGTTTAGGTCAGGGGAAGTGAAAAAAGGAATGGAATGGGTAGGGGAGGTAATGAGTGCAAGTGGTTCATTGAGTTCAAATGGGGGTACAAGGTCAGTGGTGGTGGTTTGTTCAATGTTAGTGGCCATAAGCTCACTGTCATCCACTGTGACAGGGGAAGGTGGGTCTGGAATTGGGCTAGGTGGGTTAATTGGCTCAAGGTTTGGTATGGCCAGGGTTAATGGCATGAGTTCAGGTATAGTGGGGGGTTGGGTAGGTATAATGGGTGTTGTGGTTTGTTTATGAGCTCTCTTTTTATATGTTCTTTTTAATGTTGGAGTGGGTAGGTTCAATGGGAAAGTGGGTTGAGTTAGAGCTGGCATTGGGATTGTAGGAATGGTTTGGGCAGTGGGGACTGTTGGTATAGGTGTGGGTGTGACTGGTGGAAGGAAGAATGGTAGGGTGGCAAGTGTAGAGGTGGAAGCAAATGTGGAGGGTAGTGAAGGTGGGGTAGGTTGTAGGGGAGCAGGAATGGTAATGATTGGTGTGTGGGTGGTAAGTGAGGTAAGGAAGGGCAGTGGACTTATGGTAATTGATGGTTGGAGAGTGTGGGGAATGGGTGTGACTAAGTTGGATGTTGCTAATGTAGTGGGTGTTTGGGTGCCAACATCAGCTGTTGCCATAGAAGTTGAAGGTTGGGATGAAGGTGGTGGTGAGGGCATAGGTACTGGTATATGTGTAGGCTGCTGGGCTGGTGGGGTGTAAGTCTGAAGGGTAAGTTGGATGGATTGTAGGCTGGCTTGGAGGGAATCTTGGTTTTGGGTATTGGTTAGGATTTGGGTTTTGAATGAGGTAAGGAGGGAAAATATTTGGGATAAGGGGTCTGGGATAGCTGAGGTTGATGGTTGGGAAGTTGTGATTGGTTGGGAGGGCGAAGTTAAGGCATGTGTAAATTGGGTAGGCTGTGGGGAGTCTTGAAGGGGTGTGTACTCATGCATGATATCTCCCACAATGGAGTCTATCATGGTAGAGTACCCCTTAGATGTGAGTGGGTTTAGGTCAGGGGAAGTGAAAAAAGGAATGGAATGGGTAGGGGAGGTAATGAGTGCAAGTGGTTTCAAATGGGGGAACAAGGTCAGTGGTGGTTGTTTGTTCAATGTTAGTGGCCATAAGCTCACTGTCATCCATTGTGAAAGGGGAAGGTGGATCTGGATTTGGGCTAGGTGGGTCAGTTGGCTCAAGGTTTGGTATGGCTAGGGTTAATGGCATGAGTTCAGGTATAGTGGGGGGTTGGGTAGGTATAATGGGTGTTGTGGATTGTTTATGAGCTCTCTTTTTATATGTTCTTTTTATGGTTGGAGTGGGTAGGTTCAATGGGAAAGTGGGTTGAGTTAGAGCTGGCATTGGGATTGTAGGGATGGTTTGGGCAGTGGGGACTGTTGGTATAGGTGTGGGTGTGACTAGTGGAAGGAAGAATGGTAGGGTGGCAAGTGTAGAGGTGGAAACAAATGTGGAGGGTAGTGAAGGTGGGGTAGGTTGTAGGGGAGCAGGAATGGGAATGATTGGTGTGTGGGTGGTAAGTGAGGTAGGGAAGGGCAGTGGACTGATGGTAATTGATGGTTGGAGAGTGCGGGGAATGGGTGTGACTGAGTTGGATGTTGCTAATGTAGTGGGTGGCTCAGGTACTGGGTCCGTTGCTTCCTCCTCAACTACCTTCTGCTCTTTCTTCTTCCCCATCATGGACATACTGATTGTCCACAACCTTTTCCCAAACTCAACTCGCGGTAATTTCTCAGTTGGTTCCCCCGTCTTCCAATGGTATCCACCTTGTCTTAAGAGGGATGTGATCAGTCTGCTATAGGGGAGTCCATTGGGCTTATGATTTTTCTGCACCTTTAGGTGGATGTCCATCATCCCCTCAAAAATTAGTTGGGCTGCATTGAAGCAATGGGTACCCTTCTCTCCTGTTGGTTCCCAGTCACATAAATGCTCATTCTAAAAACATTATCCATAAAAAGTAGGCTGGGCTCCATGTCTCTCCTCCTGATTGAGTCCCTTGATGCCTTCTTCCCTCTTGTCAGCCTCTGTGCAATTTCAGTGATGGAGGCACTGGGGGTTAAAGAACATTATCCATGAAAAGTAGGTTGGGGTCCATGTCTCTCCTCCTGATTGAGTCCCCTGATGCCTTCTTTCCTCTTGTCAGCCTCTGTGCAACTTCAGTGATGGAAGCACTCAGTGGAACCCCCAGATTGCATGCTGGGTCATAGGCAGCTGGCATGCCTAGAGCTAGGGCTATCTCAGATGTGCCCACTAGCATTTCAAAATCATCAATGAGGACTAATAGCCTAAGTTGCCTCTCAGCAAATTGCTTCACCTTGATGTCTTTGTACCACAGTTGTACCAGTTTGGGGTAAACAAGCTCCTTTAATGGTGATAGCAGTTTGTCCAATGTAGCTTTGGTTAAGAATTCTAAGACTGTGGCAGCCAATGGCTCCTCAAAAAATGCCTTGCCAAAGGCAGTCTCAGGCTCCCATTTTATGGCAGCCATGAACTCATTTGGAGTTGTCAGTGGGTCAATCTCTAGAACAACCTCCTCACCCATTTTCTGTTTCTTAGACTTTGTTAGGCTCTTGGTGACAGTCCTGGACCTCTTTTTGGGAGCAGCCCTCTTTTTGGGTTTCTCCACAAGGGGCTCTAGGGCATTAGTGGCCTCCATAGTAGAGGATTTAGCAATCTTCACTAATTTTTTGCTGGGAGTTGGAGGATCTGTTTGAGGAGGGTTCAGTAGGGCTTGTAGGTTATCGAAGAAGGGGGAGCTGTTGGCCATTTGACAAAACCCTAAATTCTTCCACTCAAATTGTGAACCCTAGGTTGCCTACAGATCTCTAAGGTCTCTTAACAAAATCTCCTCCCAAAATCCTAACTGTAATCCAGAAACCACAGACCAATAACACAAAGCTGGAGAAAATTGAGAAACTTACCCCAAACTGCTAGGGTTTCAAAATCACATATGCTTAGTTGACCAAATCCGCCCTTGACAGGTGTAAAATGATCGGGCAGTGAAGCTTAACAATGTAACCAGAGTAGGGTGCAAGTTTTGGAGCAAACTAGGTAGTGAAGAAGGGGGTTGGAGAGCTTGGCTGTGAGTTAGGGTTGAGAGCTTGTGCAGAGAATGCAAGTGAAGGAGACTGCTATTGCGAGTCATTAAGAAGCTAAAACTCGAGCCTCATAAGGATCTCGCAAAGATAAAACAAATGGCATTGATCCTCGTGAGTTGAAACAAGCCTGGAATGAACTTTGCACAGTTCAAATTGATCTGCGCGACTGGCTATTTTTGTGAAAATGAGAGCCTCATGAGGCTTTCGCTAGGCTTGGTTTCAAGAAAAACTGCTCGCAAGGATCTCGCGCAGTTGATTTTTTTCACTTAAGCTAGCAAGCCCAATTCTATGTTGCATCAACCCATGCTTATCTGTCACAGTCTTATTTCTCCACATCAATTTAGACACATGCTCCCTCCATGATTCATGACTCAGACACACTTTTTCATACTTTATACACACAGACTATCCACACACAACTCACATCAGCATATCAATTTAAACCACAATAGACCTAGATTCTTAAAGACTATACATCCTAAAATTTTAAAGCACACAAAACACACCAAAGTAAACAAAAATACACAAAACCAGCTATGTTACATAGTTTACATGGTTGGGGATAATTCATCATTGGGAGGTTCTTGAAGGTGTATGGTTGCAGAGGTCACCATAGAATTTTCCACACACAATTTGAGCCTCTGCCTATTTGCTTTCATAATCCTCCCAGAAGTGGGGTCCATAATCTCCACAACCCTAGATGGGAATTCATGGATGAGAGCGAATGGTCCATCGCATCTGGCTCTTAACTTTCCTAGAAAAACTTTCAGCTTGGAGTTAAACAGCCATACCTTGGCACCATCCTCAATGTCCTTTCTCAGCATGTCCTTATCAAAGAAGGCCTTGGATTTTTCTTTGTAAATTTTGGAGCTTGAGTATGCATCTAGTCTCATTTTTCTCCAGTTCTGACAACTGCAATCTCCTATTTTCACCAGCAGCAGTTAGATCCAAGTTCAATCATTTAATGGCCCAAAAGGCCTTGTGTTCCAACTCTACTGACAGATGGCATACTTTTCCATAGACTAATCTGAATTGGGACATTCCAATTGGGGTCTTATAGGCTGTCCTATAGGCTCACAATGCATCATTCAATTTCATTGACCAGTCCTTCCTATCAGCCCTCACTGTTTTCTCCAGGATATGCTTAATCTCCCTATTGGAAATATCTACTTGCCCACTAATCTGTGGGTGGTAGGGAGTAACAGTCCTATGGGTAACAGCATACTTCTTGAGTAAGGTCTCAAAGTGTCTGTTACAGAAATGGTTGCCCCCATCACTGATGATGGCTCTAGGGGTGCCAAATCTGGAGAAAATATTTTCTTTGATAAATTTTAGGACAAACTTATGATCATTTGTCCTTGTAGTAGCTGCTTCCACCCATTTGGAAACATAATCCACATTTATAACGACGAAGTTACATCCCATTGAAGGAGGAAAGGAGCCCATGAAATCTATCCCACATATGTCAAAAAGCTCCACAACAAGGATGGGTTGCAGAGGCATTGAATTTCTCTTTGAAATGCCACACATCCTTTAACACCTTAAACAGGCTTTACAGTGTGCATGGGCATCCTTAAACAAGGAAGGCCAGTAAAACTCACACTACAGTACTGTTGGCATTTTTAAAGTGCTTGCTACTGACTTTATTAGAGACAATGATAAGAATGGGGTGAATCAAAACGAATGAAAGGTGGACTGCAAGGCAGCAAGCCTAAAATATGCACAGTCCTGCAAGATACAGGGCCTGTTGTAGCAAGTTTTGATAAGTAAGAGTTTGTCCCACAGGGAAGGTTGATCTAAAGCTCCAAGCGAACTTTCTTTAGTAGGCTCCCCAGATTTTACTACAGATCTGGCAATCCTAAATGGAAGGGGATTTAAGGTCACTATAATCTAAATCCTAACGTAACTTAATGTCTAAACTACAAAAAGGGTTCAGAAAGAGGATGGAGTGTGAGAAAATAAATATAAAAGGGTGAGAAGTATGTTATTGGGTACAGATCTTATGGGTCTTATAACTCAGATTCAGATCTGCTGCAATAGAAATCCTGTCCAATGGCTACATTATCACCAAAGAGGAGAAAGAATCCAACACACCCCTGTGCCATGATCCAATCCCTTATGGCTATAACCTGTCCACTTAAATGGTCACAAACTATCCAATAGGAGAACCACAACCCAAAGATGGGTCCATAGGCACTACTTCATCCAAGCTACAAGCTCAAGAATTTATAGGAACCTCAACCTCTAAAGTTCTGTGTGTGGGGCTAGGCCTACAAAGTGCACGAGCCTGGACACACAGGACCAGCAAGAGTTTGAGTACTAGCTTTCAAGCTTGGCTGTTCACTGCTTTAGAAAGATAGCAGTGATCCAGTCACAAGCCTAGAATCTCTACAGCCAAATCAAATCTGCAATCTGATGGTGGGTCTATACAAATATAGGGGAGTCTGTCTCTGCACAATCTCTCACAAGGCTACAAGCACAAGTGCAGAGAAGAAGAATCTGTCTTAGTTTTGTGAATTGGCCTCACCCTAGGGCTATAATCTGTCCACTTGAATGGTCACAGACTATCCACAGAGGCTATCCTCCTCACAGAGGTCTAAGACAGAACAAGAATATTACTGCCGCCACCATGTTAACAAGGCTACCAGCGCAAGCTCCCATAGGAATTCAGATTTAGTGGATCCTGTGGTGGGGGAAGGCCTGCAATGTTCCTAACCTTGACACACAGGTCACTTGGATCTGAATAAAACCTAAAAAGTAATCCTTCATTGCTTACAAAATAACTTAACAATGGAGGATCTCAAGGCAGCAGCCTTGTACAGCACAACTCACAATAAAAACACCATCCCATACATGCAACAGATCCTATTATGAAAACTCCATTAAAATCTATACCAAATAATCATACAAAAGGCACAGCCAGCAAGTGCTGGACTATGGAGAGAAGGAAAAAGGAAAAAGAAAACTCTTAAACCCTAACTTTAGCCTACTATAATTCTACAGTCGGTTTTAAGAAGAAGCACAAAAGTCGAGAAAAAGTCGATCCCCCAAAAAGTCCTTTAAACCTAAGCTAGGCTTAGGCTTATATAACAGTTGGTTCTCTCTCAATTAGGGTTAGGAAAACCCTAATTTCATCAATGCAATTGTGGCCCATTCTTGTCCCTGGGATGCCTCGGGGCTTGTGCACAGAGATTAGAGCATTGGAGTGCGTGCCTTAATCATTGGAGATTCCCAAATTGCCCTTACAAAAGTGGGGAGAAGTTTAGAACCCGATCCTTGCTAGGTAGAAAAGATTTGCAGATCTTATCGTGTGGTAGAATTGACGTCGCGGGGTTGCTTTGCCATGAAGCTCTTGCAGTCGCAGGGTTGGTACTTTGATCATCGCGAGAATGTTTTGGTCGTCGCAGGATTGGTATTTGCATTTGAATGGCACAAGAATGGTGCGTGCAGTTTGCTCCTTGAAAGTATGTGTCCTGCGACCACTGCGCGACAGCCGCGCGCTGGAATGACTGGAGCTCTCTTTATTTAGTAAATCGCGCGAAGGTTGAAGACTCATCTCTTGAGGTGCGTGAGACTGCGTGAGTACTTTGCGAGTGCTTAAGACTGAGCCTCGCGAGAACCTCATGGAGTCTACTTTTTACTCCCTGCTGACATCCATCTGCGCGTGAACGGCGCGAAGACTACGCGACCGATTGGTGTGCTCCCTTCAGAAGCCCGCGACAATTGCGCGATATATTCTTTCTAATTTGATTGAGCCCTGCGACATCTGCGTGAGGCATTCAGTTTGATTTGTTTCTGCTTTGCTATGCCTCTGCTGAAACCAATTCTCTGTCTGGGTTTAACCTTCACACTTCTGAGGGGCTTCTAGGTCAGTAGTAGGCTTCTTGGCATGGTTAGGGGTTTATTTGCATCTGTTGCTTATTACCTACAGAATAGACTTAAAACACATTTATTAAATGATTAAGGGTCTAATAGAGATTAAGTTAAGAGATGAAAAGTGGTACTTTTCAGGTCTTAACACACCCCCAAACCTAATCTCTACTATTCCCTTAGCAAAGCTGTAATTAAATGCCACTTTCGTAGGGATCACGAGTACATTTAGCATATGTACCAAGAATAAGTTAAGTATAGTGCAGATAATGACAACACAAATTTCGATGTTTAAAGCTTCATTCCACACCCAATTTTTTTTAACACTTAGAGGAAACTGCAGCAATGTTGCAGGCCATTTAAAACTTAAAAGTTAACATGTGTTTGCCTTACCACCATTCATTTATCATTAGAATTTCAATGTATAAAAATCAGTACCCAGTTTGCCTTTAATTCAAAATTCAGGTTGGATACAACCCTAATGAGGTTTAAATTCAGACCCAAGTCTTACTAGGGCTATCTCTCAACATTATCAATCTGAGGGTGTTCACATTCACAACAGCTCAAGAGCAGTTACAGACCCCAAATGAGCCTGCAAGCATGAGCATAGGCAAAGCTTATAATTTCTGACATCTTCAAGAATTTTCACCATAGATTGGACAACTCCTCATCTCCACATGGCAGCTCATTTAACTTTAGATCTACAAGGTCTTTTTAAATGGGTTGTAATGTGGCTTATCGCTGGGAGATGTAAAGAATAAAGGGGTAAAAAGGGAATCCAAATTAAGAAATCAGCAAGCTAAGGAGTGATTCATGACTTCACAACCTTCATTTCAGCAAAAACTTCATCTTTCTTTTTATATTTCAGACTCAAAGTGGTCAGCTTCTCCTCTACTTTTCAATTTTCAGATGATGCTGTTCTCTAGACTTCTATTTCTTTTTCTTCTTTTTGTTTTTATTCACTTATGATACTGCCACACAACTGCCATTGATACACAGCTATTCACAAGTTGCTTTTCTTCACCTTCCACAGAATGTTGGACCATTCTCAGTATCTTTAACTCCTTCTCCTTTACCTTCTGAATTCTCAGAGTGAGGGTAAGGTTGAATCAGGTTATGAGGTTTAGGTGTAAGTGTTCTGGTGTTTGTGAAGGAACTGTATGATTTTTAAGGCTCAACTAGTGTATGCAAACGGGCAGATTTTAAAAGGTTGGATTTTCAGGCTCAAACTGTCCAAATGAGGGCCTTGGATCATTTCCTTAGTATCATGAGTGCTTTCAATTAGTTTTGATTTGGAGGTGCACAACTTCTAGTGAAAAAGTCCTGATTCAATCAGTCCTTAGAGCAAAAATAATGCCACAACACTCTTTAAAAGCAAATGTTGGGCCCAAATCTCACTAGGTATGGTCATCAAATTTAACCCATGGGGTGTATTTTCATCTGTTTCTCTCCTCTTAGGTTGACTGAGTACTAGCTGAAAAAAGTTTTCTGATATTAGTTTCATGGTGGGGTCAAGATTTTAACTTATTCAGTTTTGAAAAGTCACCAAAAATATTTAAATTTTTACAATTTTCCTCATTGTATCAAGTTTGGTAGAAATTAACTTTATTCATCCCATTTTTACCACCATTACGACACTAAAATTAACTGTTCTATTGGGAAACCTATACTGCCACACCCCCAAACCTATGAGGAGCAGTGTCCTCACTGGTTCAAAGTGAGAAAATGCAGTAGGTTCTAAGCAAAGAAACAAAAATAAACAGAGAAGTTAGAGAAACAGAAAATGCTAACTGAACAGTATGGAACTAAAAGAGACTTTCATTAAAATAAAAAGAAAAGATTACAAAAAGATGGAAAAAGAAAAGACAAAATGGGAGGGAAAATGGATCAAGTGATTGTCGAGGGGGGAGGGTTTGAGGAAGATGGTGGGGGGGATGCAGGTGGATCCATTTTTCTATTCTTCTTCTCTCTCTTCTCCTTCTTCCTTTTTTTCTTTTCCTCCTTGGCGAGGATCCTCTGAACCTCGTCATACTCATCCCAGAGAAATTGTAATGGGTCCGGCTCCTTAGGCGGTGGGGGATCCTCCCAGATGGGGTAGAATTTAATGGGGAAACCGAATGGTTTGTCAGCCGCCATGGTTGTGAGGAGGGCCGGACAGCTGGGGTTAGAAGAGGAAGGATGAGACGAAAAGGAAGTAATGGCCTATTTAAAAGATATGGACGGTGGAAAATGAAGTGGCACATTGAATGTTTTGCCCAATTCCAAGACGGGCAATAAATTGGAAATGTTTGGGGAAAGGAGAATCGCAAAGCCGAGTATGGGAAAGAAGAGTGCACAATAAATGAGGGTCTAAAGATAAGGCATGGCATTTAAGGGGATCTTGTGTATCGCGCAGCGGCCCAGTGGAAATTGTGGTATCCCCTGGTAATTGACATTGAATAGACTGTGCACATGAATTCATATTTGAAATGATTATAGCCACCCTACAGACATCTCCCAGGACAAAATTGGAACAAAATGAAGACATCTCTCAGGAAAAAATAGAACAGCACATAGAACAGTCAAAAGAATACAAAAAAGAAAAATTATATTAATTGGAAAACATGTACAATGGTAATTACAATCTAAGTACAATCTAAGCTACTCTAAGAAGAATCATCTGAATCCGAATTAGTAAAGAAACCCCAACCCATCTTTTGAGCATGTGCCCTAAGGGCAGCTTTGTCCTGTTTCTTCTTTGCCTCCCTTTCCTTTTTTGCTTCAGCTGGTGTTTTTTTGGCAATAGGAGCTTTAGGTGCCCTCACCCTTACTTTTGGTTGCTTGGGTAATTTTGGTTCCTTGGGTTCTTGAGGGGCTTTTCCTTTCTGCTTTGTAAGGGGGGTTGCAGGGGATTTGCCTTTGCCTTGGCATTTGGCTTCCTCAGTGGGGACCACAAGGGATTTCCCTTTTGCTTTGGACTCAGGCTCGCTAGGGGATTTTGCCTCTTCAGACTGGGCAGCGGGCTCTTTGCTAATTTTTATAGATGCAGCTTTGGGAGCAAACCTCTTAGCAGTGACTTTCCTCTGCTTAGGATAAGTTTCAGGAGAGGCCTTGGTAGGTGGAGGCTGTGCAGGAGGAGGTGATGGAGGAGGGGCAGCTGGGGCCTTCCCTTTTTCTAGATGGGTCTTTGGTTGGGCCTCCTCAGACTGGGCAGCTGTAGATGGAGTAGCTATCGGCTCTGGGTTGAACATTTGAACAGAGATTGGGGTGGGCTGCAGAGGAACATTTCTGGCAGCTGCCAATGCAGATTCTAATGAGGCAATCTAAATTTGGTGTTTTAGGAGGTCAGTCTCATGGATATCTTTTTGGATGCTGAAGATCACTTGGGCATTTTTGAGCCTCTTTTCAAACATTCTTGCCCGGGCCTTCTCTGTAGCAGCATTTACTTTCTCTAACTCCCAATTCAACTCATGATAAGTAGCTGTAGCCTTGGCCTGCTGGTAGGCTTCCAATATGTTAGTCAACCCCAAGGAGATGCCTAGAAGTTGCTTTCTGTGGGCCTCCTTCATTTTATCGATCTGCTCCAACAGGGGGGTCTCAATGGACTGGCGAAGTTTGGCCATGCCCCTCAGGACATCCTTCCTAAGGTAAGCATTATCCCTCATGTGATGGAGGATGGTGAGGTAGGGAGGGCTCTAAAAAAAATATTTGGGTGCGATGGGCAGATAGGAAGTGGAAGGAGCAAACTGTGATTGGTCCTAGGGGGAACGCGGGTAACAGTGGGTAAGTCTAGTTGGGGGGGGGGAGGGGGATAAGTTTTGGGTCTGTTTGTATAGATTTGTCAGTGAAGGTGGAAGGGGGTAGGATAAGAGGGGGGATGGAGGGTATAGCGGGAAAGAAAAATGGTGTAGGCTCAGCAGGGGCAGGGGGTGAAGGGGGGGGGGAATGGGAATGGTGAAAGGGATGAAGGGGAATGGGGGGTTGGTTGTGTAATGGGGATTATGGGTGGTGGATGGGGTGGATGGGGTTAGGAGTCAGGGATGGTGTCAGTTTGGGTATGTTGGTTAGTGTAAAGGACCAGGGGAATTGTAGTGGGTTGTGGAGGGATGGGAGGGTTGTTTAATGTCTAGAGGGTGGATTGGATGGAAGTGAGTTCTGTCTGCATTTGGTCCTATTTTTGGGTAGTGGTGGATAATTGGGCTTGGATGTCTTGGATAAGGGATAGGATAAGGGTCAGTGTGTCAGGGCTGGGAAGATGGGTCTCGGAAGAAGAGGGTACTGGTTGTAAAGGTGAGGAAGGTGCATGGTGGAAAGTGGAAGGAGGGGAAGAGTGGGGTTCTGGGGAGTGATGGTGTGATGTAGTTAGGGAGTCCGAAAGGGGGGTGTAGTGAGTAGGTATTGGGTCAAGGAAGGTTGATAGAAAGGCTAGGAATCCTATGGTGGTGTTAAGGGTTAAGTCAATGTTTGTGAGTGGGGATGTAGAAGGTATGGTTGGGGTGATGGTTTCTGGAGGAAAGGGATTGAGGGTGGGGTCTGGGAGATGGTGGGGATTTTGTCAGTTGTTTTTCATTTTTTGTAGGAAATGAGGGGAAAGCTGGCACATTTATGTGTAGCTGATGGGGGTATGGGGGCTGTGTACTGAGGTAAGGTAGGAGATGGGGAGTCCTCCTAGGTACCAATGACAGGTG
The DNA here is from genome assembly GCA_021018995.1 of Chloranthus sessilifolius. NCBI lineage: Eukaryota > Viridiplantae > Streptophyta > Magnoliopsida > Chloranthales > Chloranthaceae > Chloranthus > Chloranthus sessilifolius. The sequence goes on along the minus strand of CM037592.1, from coordinate 71,283,619 downwards.
AAGGGGGTGTGGGTGTAGATGATGAGGATAGAGGAGGGTGAGAGAGAGATGGAAGGGGGATAGTGGATGTAGGAGGAGAATGTGGTGGGGAAATGGGTGTTGCTGCAGCAGTGGGGGGAATAGGCTCTGGGAGCACCTCCGTGATAGCAGGGGTAGATCTTGTTTCAGTTGCTGCTTCTGCTTCTTTTGGAAGGGCCTGAGTCTCAGCTTTCTTCTTCTTCTGGGCCTCCATCAAGCTCCTGTTGATTCCCAATTGCCTCTTGACAAAGGTAGTAGGGGGAAGGGTGGTGCTCTACTCAGTTTTTCCTATCTTGTATCCCCCCTTGAGTAGCAGCAAGGTAATGATTCTGGCATATGGTAGTGTGTGAGGCTTCTTTTTCTGCCCTATCTTCTCCACTATGTCTTTCATTTCCTCGAATATGAGCCAGGCCACATGGAAGCCATGGCCAAGAGAGAACGAATAAACAGCATCGGCAATGGGAGTTCTCCTCTCCTGCTGATGTCTTGAGCAGTATATGTTCTTTCACAGGACTTGGTCTATGAAGAGGAGTTCAGGTGCCAATTCTCTCCTTCTCATCGAATCCCCTGTGGCCTTTAAACCTCTAGTTAAGGCCCGTGCAATTGTATCAATTGATGCACTCAGGGGGGGCTATATCCACAGCTAGGGTTGAATGCGGCTGGGATGCCCAAAACTTCAGCAATCACCTTGGGGCCCACTAACATATCAAAGTCGTCAATCAGCACCAGCAAGCAAGCTTGTCCATCCTTATCCTTCTTGACCCTAATGTGTTGATAAAACAGTTGCACTAGCCTAGGGTAGGCTAGTGCTGGGATACCTCTCATCAAGGGTGTAAGGCCCGCTTTACTCATAAACTGCATAGCAGGGGTAGAGAGAGGTTCCTTCTCAAAAAATGGTAGGTCAAAATCTGTCTCAGGCTCTAATGGGATTGAAACCATGAGCTCTGAAGGAGTAGAAAACTTAGGGGGTTGGTTCCTCCGCCTCCTCAACCACTTCCTTCCTTTTTTTGGGCGACTTTGAAGTCTTGGCTTTCTTAGGGGTGGTCTCAGCAGGGGCCTTATCCTTCCCCTTTCTCTTCTGTGCAATCTTTGGAGCCATTTCAAACTCTATCTTCTAATATGAGAAATGGAGACTGAGATCTAAGTGCCTACCCTAAAATCCTAGGGTTTGGTTTGATTTGATGCACAGGGCATCGTGAGATCTCTGATTAGAGGGCAATGGATGGGGGTGATGCTAGGAACAACTCTATAGATTTGTGGAGTGAATGATGAGCTGTAGGATTGATGCTGGAGGAGAGAGGGAGAAGAGCGCCAGAAGCTAGGGTTTCACAGAGGAAAGAAGGAAGAGAATACTGGAAAAAGAGCCAAGCGCGAGGTTAAAATACTTATCCCGAAGCTCGGCGCGCTTTGGAACACCTGGTCGCGGGATTGAAAATGAACCTAGCGAAGGTGTTTATTAAATTTGGATTGCGCGACAACCTCCCAGGTTGACCTTGGAGCACGCGACAGTGTGAGATGAATTCATGTGAATTGCACGAGCGGCTCCCAGGTCTCCATTTGGATTGCGCGAAAAGCTCAGAGGTTCACTTTGAATCTCGCGACACCCTTAAAATCTTGTGAGAACTAATAATAGCTCCATATGGATCGCGCGAGAGGTTCGTAGGTGCACTTGAATCTCGCCACAGCTATTGAATGTTTCCATGTGAACTGCACGAAATTCTCCCATACTTCCTTTTTAACCTCACGACGGCTTTAGAATCTCGTGATAGTTAATGAAGTATGCTGTCTGTAGTGCGCGAGAGTCTCCTAGGCTTCATTTTGGACCCCGCAACAGCAAAGTATAAACTAAAGAGCATGTGCTCTCTGTTTTGCCCTTTTGTATCTGTGCTGTAGTTGGATCCTAGGCATGACTCTCACCATGGATACCACTAAACAAATGAAAACTCAAGCATTCAAGCAAGGACAACAAAAATCAACCTCCCACATTATGCATTTAACAAAAACTATCAATTCAAGAGAAGTAAGAATCAAACCAAACATCAAAAGTTTAAAACAGATAGGTCCAGATTCAGATGGGAGCACTAACAAATCCTAGAGAATATAAACAAAAGAAAGCAAGATAAATCTACCAAAAACAAAGCACATATGATACAATAATGACACACCTATGGATCAGTTTGAAGAAGGATCCCCTTGAAAGTGAATGGTGTCCATGGGTTCGGCAGGTTTTTCAAAACAAGGCTTAAGCCTCTGACCATTCACCTTCAAGGTTCTCCCAGACTTGGGATCCTTGATTTCCACAGCACCAGATGGGGAAACATGCATGACAATGTAGGGACCTTCCCATCTGGATTTTAATTTGCGAGGAAAGAATTTAAGTTTGGAGTTAAACAACCAAACCTTATCACCAGCTATGAAACTCTTTCTCAATAGCCCTTTGTCAAAGAAAGCTTTGGACCTTTCCTTGTAGATCCTGGCATTAGCATACGCATCCATCCTTAGCTCTTTCAATTCGGACAGCTGCAGCAACCTGTGATTACCAGCAGAAGTTAGGTCTAGATTTAAATGTTTAATGGCCCAATAGGCCCCGTGTTCTAACTCCACTGGGAGATGACAGGCCTTGCCATAAATCAGTCTGAATGGGGACATACCAATGGGAGTCTTATAGGCAATCCTAGAAGCCCACAATGCATCATTAAGCTATTCAGCCCAATCTTTCCAATCAGTCCTCACAGTCTTCTCTAGGATGTTCTTGATCTCCCTATTTGAAAGTTTAACTTGCCCACTTGTTTGTGGGTGGTAGGGAGTAGCAATCCTATGGGTGACAGAGTATTTCTTGAGCAAGCTCTCGAAATTTCTGTTACAGAAATGGCTACCCCCATCACTGATAATGGCTCTAGGGGTGCCAAATCTCGAGAAGATATTCTGCTTTATAAACTTGAGGACAACCTGATTATCATTAGTTCTTGTGGCAATGGCTTCTACCCATTTGGAAACGTAATCCACTACCACTAAGATGAAATAAAACCCATTTGAAGGAGGAAAGGGGCCCATAAAGTCAATACCCCATACATCAAACAGTTCTACAATAAGGATGGGTTGTAAAGGCATTGAGTTTCGTTTGGATAGCCCTCCCAATTTCTGACATCTTTCACAGGTCTTGTAGTGTGTATTGGCATCTCTGAAAAGAGAAGGCCAATAGAACCCACACTGCAACACTTTGTCAGCTATTTTTCTCCCACTAAAATGACCCCCACAGGCATTTTCGTGGCACATGGCCAGGATATTGGGGACATCACTTTCGGGAACACATTTCCGAATAATTTGGTTAGCACAATACTTGTACAGGCAAGGTTCCTCCCAGAAAAAGAATTTGACCTGTGAGAAAAATAGGTCTTTGTCCATTTTCGTCCAATGAGCAGGAATCTTGCCTATAACTAGATAATTGACAATATGTGCATACCAAGGAACTAAAGATTAGATGGCAAACAGTTGCTCATCCGGGAAGACATCATTTATAGCAAGGACATCAACACCTTTCTCCAACATAATTCTGGACAAGTGGTCAGCCACCACATTTTATACACCTTTTTTATCTTTGATTTCGATGTCAAACTCCTGCAATAGGAGTATCCATCTAATCAACCTGGGCTTTGCATCCTTCTTGGACAGTAGGTACTTTAATGCTGAGTGGTCAGTGAAGATGACAGTTTTAGACCCAAGTAGGTAAGGTCTAAACTTGTCCACAGTAAAAACCACTGCCAGAAGCTCTTTCTCAGTTGTTGTGTAGTTCAGCTGAGCTTCAACAAGTGATTTACTGAGATATGCAATGACCACAGGCAGCATATCTTTTCCCTGGCCCAAGACAATACCTATTGCCAAGTCAGATGCATCACACATCAACTCAAAGGGCAGGGTATAGTCAGGTGTTTGGACTACAGGGGCAGAGGTGAGGCAGATTTTTAGAGTTTCAAAAGCCTCCAGACATTCAACAGAAAAGTCAAAGGGCACATCCTGGCAGAGCAGGTGGCACAATGGTTTAGCAATTTTGCTGAAGTCTTTGATAAACCTCCTATAGAATCCAGCATGTCCAAGGAAAGATCTGATTTGCTTGACAGTTCTTGGAGGGGGCAAATTTGCAATGAGGTCAACTTTGGCCTTGTCTACCTCAATTCCATCTTTAGAGACTACATGGCCCAGCATAATTCCTTGTGTTACCATGAAGTGACTCTTTTCCCAACTTAAGACCAAATTGGTCTCCTCACATCTTTGTAAGACCTGATGGAGGTGTTGTAGACATTGGTCAAAGCTATCCCCATAAACCAAAAAATCATCCATAAAAATTCCCAAAAATTTGTCAATCATATCAGAAACAATTGCATACATACACCTTTGAAAGGTGGCTGGGGCATTACACAGTCCAAAAGGCATCCTTCTGTAAGCAAAGGTGCCAAAAGGACAAGTAGAAGTAGTTTTCTCTTGATCAAGAGGGTGCACAGGGATCTGGTTGTACCCTGAGTACCCATCAAGAAAATAGTAAAAAGCTTTCCCAGCCAACTTATCCAAAATTTGATCAATAAAGGTGAGAGAGAAGTGGTCTTTTCTGGTCTTGGAGTTGAGTTTTCGATAATCGATACAAACTCTCCAGCCAGTGGTCTCCCTAGTTGATCTCAACTCTCCAGACTCGGTTGTGATCACTGTTATGCCAGATTTTGTGGGCACCACTTGGAATGGTGCCACCCATTCAGAATCAGAAATGGGGTAAATTACCCCAGCATCCAACAATTTAATGACTTCTTTCAGGACCACTTCCTGCATGTGAGGATTCAATTTCCTCTACATTTCCCTAGAGGGTGTTGAGCCCTCCTCTAAATGAATCCTATGCATATAGATTGATGCATCAATCCCTCCTAGATCAGCAATGGTCCAACCAATTGCTTTCTTGTGCTTCCTCAAAACTGTTAGCAATTCCTCCTCTTGCTCACTGGTAAGAGAAGAGGAGATAATTACAGGAAGTTTCTTGTCTTTCTCGAGGAAATCATATTTCAATGTCTCTGGAAGCTTCTTGAGCTCCAGATCAGGGGCTTGTTGGATGGATGGCAGGATTGGTGAATTGTTGGTTGGAGGAAGGGGCAGCAATGTAGGTTTCCAATTGGAATGTTGCACTAAGCCCATAGAAGACCTCAATGGGGACATTTCTTCTGGCATTAAAGCTAGGCTTCCTTCCACTACCATGTTCGAAACTTTAGTTAAATTTGTGACAATATTGCCCCACTCCAGTAGAGTGGGCAGTTCTTCTTCAACCACTTCTTCTAGTACATCCGCTGCAAAGCATTCCTCATTGTCCAGCTAAGGGTACATTTCACTGTTGTACACATTAAGCTCAACTCTCATATGTCCGAAAGTGACCTCCATAATCCCAGACCTGCATTGAATGCATACATTGGCAGTGGCCAAGAATGGTCTGCCCATAATAACAGGTATCGGGGATGTACTCTAATTGGAGCCCATGTCCAAAACAAGGAAGTTTGTAGGGTAGAAGACTTGTCTACCCCCACTAGGACATCCTCCACCACTCCCATGGGTTTCCTCTCAGACCTATCAGCCATCAATAGAGCAATGGGGGTGGGCTTTAGCTCCCTCAAACCTAGCTGCTGATACACACTGTATGGCAGCAGGTTAACACTGGCTCCAAGGTCTAAAAGGGCCCTTCCAATCGTGTGGTCTCTAATAATACAGGGAATAGTGGGTTTCCCTGGGTCTTGCAACTTCTCAGGCATTGTCATGGTTAATACATAATTAACTATATCAGTTGCAAAGACCTTTTTGGACAAATGGCCTCTGGCCTTCCTTTTCTGAGTACAAAGGTCTTTCAGAAACTTTGCATAGGCTGGGACCTGTCGGATTGCATCAAGAAGGGGTAAATTTATCTTGACCTGCTTAAAGGTCTCCATCATTTCCTCGATCTGTGCCTGCCCCTTATCAAAAGGGGCGGGCCACTCAAAGCTTGAGGAAATGGCAGCTGAGGTACTGCTGGTTCCTCAGCTGCAAGCCTATGACTGAACTTTTGTTTTATTCTTTTGTTTATTTTTATCTCCTGCTGAGGCTCAACTACAACCTCTTTATTTTTCTCTTGTTAAAGGGTAGCAGGCAGTTCTTGACTCTGTGCTCTAACAAAGTCTCTTTCTCTTTCACTCGACAGTTCCTTCGGAATGACATCTCTTGTTCCTTTCCCACCTGGTTGTCTACCAACGTGTCAGACCTTAGGGCTGTGATGGCATTAGCCCCCTCAAAATTTGAGGAGCCATCTCCAATCGAATATTGGTCCTTGGGGTTGGCTACTGGTTGGCTTGGTAACCTGCCCTCTTCTCTTTTAGCCAAGGAATTGGCTATTTGGCCTAATTGCTCTTTTATCTTCTTTATGCTTTGATTGTGAGAAGTCACTGTCTGATTCAAGGTTCCAAGGCTTTGCAATTGGACCAAAACTTGGTCCTCGAAAGAAGCACTTTGGGGCTGAGGTGGGGGAACTACCAATTGATTTTGTTGCTGGGGTTGCTGTTGATGCTGGAAATTTGACCTTGGGGCATAACCCTGGTTAAACTGCTGCTGTGGCCTTTGAGGTATGGCCAACATTTGTTGTGGCTGCATATAATTGTCTTGCCTCCACCTCAAATTTAGGTGGTCTCTCCATTGGTAACCAACATTTTGGTGTTAGAATCCATATGGTTATTTATTATAGCCACCAGGTTGTTTATGTCCAAAAGATTGAACAGCAGCAGCCTATTCCATTACATACTCAGGATATTGCCCCGCAGATGGGCATTCTTCCACTGTGTGTTGTGGAGATTGGTATATCAGGCATGCCTCCATCACTTGTGCAGTCATTCTGGGCTGTACCACAATCAAAAGTTTATCAAATTTATCTGAAAGATTGGCCATCTGCATTCTCAGGTCATCATTACCCCTAACTTCATACATCTTGCCTTTATAAGTTTCAGCCAATTCCAGCTTAGGAGAAGGCTCTTGAACAGTTCTAGATGAGGACATCTTCTGGAAAGCATTTTCGCTAATGACCTCAAACAAGTCCCATGCCACATCAGCTATTTTATGCATGTACGTTCCACCATAAGAGGCATCAACCATGTCTCTGCTCTTCTCATCAATCCCATTGTAGAAGCTCTGGACAAGCTACCAATCAGGGATCTTATGGTGGGGACATTGTTTAAGCATCTCCTTAAATCTGTCCCAGGCTTGGTTAAAATCTTTAGTTGGGGATTGGGCAAAAGTAAGTATGCCTTTCCTCAACTTGTTGGTTTTGGTCTCTGGGAAAAATTTAGACAGAAATCTTGTTTGGAGGAAGTGATGTTGTTGTTTGGGAGAGTAGATAACCAGGTCATGGCCCTGTCCTTTAGGGAGAAAGGAAAAAGCCTTAACCTAGTGGCTTCTGGTCTCAAACCAGCAATGAAAAATATCGTGCACAGGGCCAAGAACTGGTCAATGTGCTTGTAGGGGTCTTCCTTGCTAAGCCCATGGAAAGAGGGAAGCATTTGGATGATGGAAGTTTTAATCTCATAGTTTCCCTGAACATCTGGGAATTGGATGCTGAATGGAGAATTGTAATCATCCGGAGCATTCAATTCCTTCAATGTTCTAGGTTGCTCTTCACCCATAACTGTTATCTCAATTTCAATAGGGCGCTCGACTGTGGTGTGTCTGTGCCTTCTCGGTCTTCTACCCCTTTCTATCTCAGGGTTAGCAGGCTCTAATGTAGGACTGAGGGATGTCCTTCCTAACATGCACACACACCAACAGCAGGGAAGACTATTCACAGGCACATTGCACTTAACAAAATTTACAACTATCCTAATCAACTGCTATGGAATCTTCAAAGGAGAAATAAACTTAGGTTTTGAAGGTTATAGAAGTGCAAACAGAGGTAGCTAGACTCCCAGTGCAATTCTACTCTCCTTCCCTGCTACGGTCCAGATCTGTAAGAAAAATTCCAAATGTAAATCAGCAGTATCAATTATTCACAAGTACAACTACCAAAGAATAAAGAATACAAAAATCTAGAGTCTACTAATAGATCAAATTATTCCCCAGCAGCGGCGCCAAAAACTTATTGGCATTTTTAAAGCGCTTGCTACTGACTTTATTGGAGACAGTGATAAGAATGGGGTGAATCAAAATGAATGAAAGGTGGAGTGCAAGGCAGCAAGCCTAACATATGCACAGTCCTGCAAGATAAAGGGCCTGTTGTAGCAAGTTTTGATAAGTAAGAGTTTGTCCCACAGGGAAGGTTGATCTAAAGCTTCAAGGGAGCTTTCTTTAGTAGGCTCCCCAGATCTGACTACAGATCTGGCAATCCTAAATGGAAGGGGATTTAAGATCACTATAATCTAAATCCTAAGGTAACTTAATGTCTAAACTACAGAAAGGGTTCAGAAAGAGGATGGAGTGTGAGAAAATAAATATAAAAGGGTGAGAAGTATGTTATTGGGTACAGATCTGATGGGTCTTATAACTCAGATTCAGATCTGCTGCTATAGAAATCATGTCCAATGGCTACATTATCACCAAAGAGGAGAAAGAATCCAACTCACCCCTGTGCCATGATCTAATCCCTTATAGCTATAACCTGTCCACTTAAATGGTCACAAACTCTCCAATAGGAGAACCACAACCCAGAGATGGGTCAGAACAAAATTATCATTGTAGGCACTACTTCATCCAGGCTACAAGCTCAAGAATCCATAAGAACCTCAACCTCTAAAGTTCTGTGTGGGGCTAGGCCTACAAAGTGCACGAGCCTGGACACACAGGACCAGCAAGAGTTTGAGTACTAGCTTTCAAGCTTGGTTGTTCACTGCTTTAGAAAGACAGCAGTGATCCTGCCACAAGCCTACAATCTCTACAGCCAAATAAGATCTACAATCTGATGGTGGTCTATACAAATATAGGGGAGTCTGTCTCTACACTATCTCTCACAAGGCTACAAGCACAAGTGTAGAGAAGAAGAATCTGTCTTAGTTCTGTGAATTGGCCTCACCCTAGGGCTATAATCTATCCACTTGAGTGGTCACAGACTATCCACAGAGGCTATCCTCCTCACAGAGGTCTAAGACAGAATAAGAATATTACTGCCGCCACCATGTTCACAAGGCTACCAGCGCAAGCTCCCATGGGAATTCAGATTTTGTGGATCTTGTGGTGGGGGAAGGCCTGCAATGTGCCTAACCTGGACACACAGGTCACTTGGATCTGAATAAAACCTAAAAAGCAATCCTCCATTGCTTACAAATCAACTTAGCAACGGAGGATCTCAAGGTAGCAGCCTTGTACAACACAACTCACAACAAAAACACCATCCAATACATACAAAAGATCCTATTATGAAAACTCCATTAAAATCTATACCAAATAATCGTACAAAAGGCACAGCCAGCAAGTGCTAGACTATGGAGAGAAGGAAAAAGGAAAAAGAAAACTCCTAAACCCTAACCTTAGCCTACTGTAATTCTACAGTCTGTTTCAAGAAGAAGCACAGAAGTTGAGAAAAAGTAGATCCCCCAAAAAGTCCTTTAAACCTAAGCTAGGCTTAGGCTTATATAGCAGCCGCTTCTCTCTCAATTAGGGTTAGGAAAACCCTAATTTCATTAATGCAATTGTGGCCCATTCTTGTCCCTTGGATGCCTCGGGGCGTGTGCACGGAGATTGGAGCATTGGAGTGCATGCCCTAATCGCTGGAGATTCCCAGATTGCCCTTGCAGAAGTGGGGAGAAGTTTAGAACCCGATCCTTGCTGAGTAGAAATGATTTGCAGATCTTGTCGCATGGTAGAATTGGCATCGCGGGGTTGCTTTGCCTTGAATCTCTTGCAGTCGTGGGGTTGGTACTTTGATCAACGCGGGAATGCTTTGGTCGTCTCGGGATTGGTCTTTGCATTTGAATGGCGCACGCAGTTCATTCCTTGATGAATCCCGCGGTGATTCTCGCGAAGAGAAAAAAGTACATAGGCTTCTGGATCACGCGAGTAGTTCCTTGAAAGTATGTGTCCCGCGGCCACTGCGTGACAGCCGCGTGCTGGAATGACTGGAGCTCTCTCTATTTAGTGAATCGCGCGAAGGTTGAAGACTCATCTCTTGAGGTGCGCGAGACTGCGCGAGTACTTCACGAGCGCTTAAGACTGAGCCTCGGGAGAACCTCGCGGAGTTTACTTTTTACTCCCTGCTGACATCCATCTGCGCTAGAATGGCATGAAGACTGCACGACCGGTTGGTGTACTCCCTTCAGAAGCCCGCGACAACTGTGCGATATATTCTTTTTGATTTGATTGAGCCCTGTGACATCTGTGCGAGGCATTCTCTTTGATTTGTTTCTTCTTTGTTGTGCCTCTGCTGAAACCAATTCTCTATCTGGGTTTAACCTTCACACTTCTGAGGGGCTTCTGGGTCAACAGTAGGCTTCTTGGCCTGGTTAGGGGTTTATTTGCATCTGCTATTTATTACCTATAGAATAGACTTAAAACACATTTATTAAATGATTAAGGGTCTAACAGAGATTAAGTTAAGGGGTGAAAAGTGGTACTTTTCAGGTCTTAACACACCCCCAAACCTAATCTTTGCTAGTCCCTTAGCAAAGCTGTAATTAAATGCCACTTTCGTAGGGATCACGGGTACATTTAGCATATGTATCAAGCCTTTTAAACCCCTAGTGGAGGAGTGAAGTCTCCTGAGGCTTTTCAGTGAAGACACCCACAAACTTCACCATTAGAATCAGTTAAGTATAGTGCAGATAATGACAACACAGATTTCGATGTTTAAAGCTTCATTTCACATAAAGGTGGAGTGTAAGGCAGCAAGCCTAAAATATGCACAGTCCTACAAGATACAGGGCCTGTTGTAGCAAGTTTTGATAAGTAAGAGTTTGTTCCACAGGGAAGGTTGATCTAAAGCTCCAAGGGAGCTTTCTTTAGTAGGCTCCCTAGATCTGACTACAGATCTGACAATCCTAAATGTAAGGGGATTTAAGGTCACTATAATCTAAATCATAAGGTAACTTAATGTCTAAACAACAGAAAGGGTTCAGAAAGAGGATGGAGTGTGAGAAAATAAATATAAAAGGGTGAGAAGTATGTTATTGGGTACAGATCTGATGGGTCTTATAACTCAGATTCAGATCTGCTGCTATAGAAATCCTATCCAATGGCTACATTATTACCAAAGAGGAGAAAGAATCCAACTCACCCCTGTGCCATAATCCAATCCCTTATGGCTATAACCTGTCCGCTTAAATGGTCGCAGACTATCCAATAGGAGAACCACAACCCAGAGATGGGTTAGAACAAAATTATCATTGTAGACACTACTTCATCCAGGCTACAAGCTCAAGAATCCATAGGAACCTCAACCTCTAAAGTTCTGTGTGTGGGGCTAGGCCTACAAAGTGCACGAGCCTGGACACACAGGACCAGCAAGAGTTTGAGTACTAGCTTTCAAGATTGGTTGTTCACTGCTTTAGAAAGACAGCAGTGATCCAGTCACAAGCCTACAATCTTTACAGCCAAATCAGATCTGCAATCTGATGGTGGGTCTATGTTGGTGAATTCTTGTGTGCTTACATTATTTGTTGGTGGTGAAAGTCATTTAAAAATCAAAGAAAGAGTAAAACAGGGGGTGAATTCAGCACAGCTTAGAAGTCCTAGACCTGCAAGATACAGGGTCCTTTGTAGCAAGTTTTGATAAGTAAGAGTTTGTCCCACAGGGAAAGGTGATCTACAGCTCCAAAGCCATCTCTAGTAGTCCCTCCAGATCTAACTACAGATCTGGCAGTCCTAAAAGGAGGGGAGTTTAAGGTCACTTATTCTAAGTATTATAATGTCTAAGCTACAGAAAGGGTTGAGAGGATGGATGGAGTGTGGAGTATAAATATAAAAGGGTGAGAAGTATGTTATTGAGCCAAGATCAGAGAAGTTTTGTAACTCAGATTCAGATCTGATGTTATAGAAGTCCTGTCCAATGGCTATATTATCACCACTGAGGAGAAGGGATCCAACCCATCACTCTGCCACGATTCCACCCTTAAGGCTATAACCTGTCCACTCAAATGGTCACAGATTATCCCATAGGGGAGCCACTATCCAGGGATGGGTCAAAACACAATAAGTAAATCATTGCAGGCACTATTTCATCCAGGCTACCAGCTCAAGAATCCATAGGGAACCTCAATCTCTAAAGTTCTATATGTGGGGCTAAGGCTGTAGGACCATGATAGCCCAGACAAATAGAACCAGTAAGAGATTGTGTACAACCTTCGATCTAGCTGTCCATTGCTTGAGTGAGGCTACAATGGTCCAGTCACCAGCCTACAATCTATATAACCAGATTAGATCTAACAACTGATGGCGGATCTATACAAATATAGGGGAGTCTGCCTCTGTACAATCTCTCACAAGGCTTCTACAAGCTCAGGTGTAAAGAAGAAGGATTCATCTTGGATCGGTGGATTAGAATCACCCTAAGGCTATAATCTGTCCACTTAAATGCTCACAGACTATCCTGGAGGTTATCCTCCTCACGGAGCCCAAAAAAAAACAAGAATATCGCTGCTACCACCATGTTCACAAGGCTACCAACTCAAGCTCCCATGGAGATTTCAGATCTAGTGGGTCCTGTGGTGGGGCTAAGGCTGTAGGACCATGATAGCCCAGACACATAGGTCACTTGGATCTGAATGGCCCTCAGAATCAGTCATCTATTGCTTTGAAACACAGCCAAAGCAATGGCGGATCACAAGGCAGCAGCCTTGCACAGAGCATCTAACACATAAACACCAATCCCACAAAGTACAGATCCTATTACAGAACTTTCATTAATCTAATGCAAAAATACATACAAAGGCATAGCCAGCAAGTGCTGGACTATGGAGAGAAGGAAAGAAAAAAAGAAAATTACTTACAGCTAAAAGGAAAGAGAAAAGAAAAATGATCTGAGATGTGTTCCCAGATACCTAAACCTAAGCTAGGTATGGGTTTTTATAGCAGTGGGGTGGCGGCGCCTTAGGGTTAGGAAACTCTAATTTTAATGATGCCACATGGCCTAACGGTGATCCTTGGATGCCTTGAGGCACGTGCACAGAGATTTGAGCATGGGAGTGCGTGCCCTAATCGCTAGAAATTCCCAGAAGGTCCTCTGCTAAAGAGATGGAAGTTTAGGTTCAGAGCTTCGCTAAGTAGCTGTAGTTTCCTAGACTTGTCGCGTGGTAGCTCTTTGCTCTTTGCTAGGATGATTTGACATTGAAGTTCAAGCAGTCGCGAGGTTGCTCGGTCTTCGCTGGGCTGATCTTCGCGAGAGTGAATTTGAACAGTGCAAGAACTTCGCGAGCACTTCTCTTTACTGGACTTCATGAGTTACCTCGCGAGGCTTTAATAGGTTCTGAACTACGCGAGGTTCCATGTCTTAATTGATCTTCGTGAGGATGGCTTTGCCTTCGCCAGGATGTTTTCTTCTTGAATGGCATGAGAACTGCGCGATGTGTTCTACTCTTGAGCTTCGAAAGAGCTGTGCGAGTTTGAGTTTCTGAAGCTCTTCAGTCACTCATCTGCGCGAGAGGTTACTGTAAAGTCTTGGGAAGCTCAGTTGAACTGCGCGAGGCATATTTCTCCTAAATCCTCTAAAGCTTGGGTCAACTGCGCGAGACTCATTTCAGGTTTGGGTTCAGAGTTCATTCTTCTGAGGGATTTTTGGTGCCAAAGCAGGCTCCTTAACAGGATTCCTGGCCTTATTTCGCTGCTGATTATTACCTACACAAAACACTTAACAAGAACTTATTAGGAGGCTAAGTGTCTAATCAAAGGTTAAGTTAAGGGGTGAAAAGTGATACTTTTCAGGTCTTAACAGTCTATACAAATATAATGGAGTCTGTCTCTGCACTATCTCTCACAAGGCTACAAGCACAAGTGCAGAGAAGAAGAATCTGTCTTAGTTCTGTGAATTGGCCTCACCCTAGGGCTATAATTTGTCCACTTGAATGGTCACAGACAATCCACAGAGGCTATCCTCCTCACAAAGGTCTAAGATAGAATAAGAATATTGCTGCCGCCACCATGTTAACAAGGCTACTAGTGCAAGCTCCCATGGAACTTCATATTTAGTGGATCCTGTGGTGGGGGAAGGCCTGCAATATGCCTAACCTGGACCCACAGGTCATTTGAATCTGAATAAAACCTAAAAAGCAATCCTCCATTGCTTACAAAATAACTTAGCAACGGAGGATCTCAAGGCAGTAGCCTTGTACAGCACAACTCACAACAAAAACACCATCCCATACATGCAACAGATCCTATTACAAAAACTCCATTAAAATCTATACCAAATAATCATACACAAGACATAGCCATCAAGTGCTGAACTATGGAGAGAAGGAAAAAGGAAAAAGAAAACTCCTAAACCCTAACCTTAGCCTACTGTAATTCTACAGTCGATTTTAAGAAGAAGCACAAAAGTCGAGAAAAAGTCGATCCCCCAAAAAGTCCTTTAAACCTAAGCTAGGCTTAGGCTTATATAGCAGTCGGTTCTCTCTCAATTAGGGTTAGGATGACCCTAATTTCATCAATGTAATTACGGCCCATTCTTGTCCCTTGCATACCTAGGGACGTGTGCACGAAGATTGGAGCATTAGAGTGCGTGCCCTAATCACTGGAGATTCTCAAATTGCCCTTGCAGAAGTAGGGAGATGTTTAGAACCCGATCCTCGCTGAGTAGAAAAGATTTGCAGATCTTGCCACGTGGTAGAATTGGTGTCGCGAGGTTGCTCTGCCTTGAAGCTCTTGCAGTCGTGGGGTTGGTACTTTGATCATCGCGGGAATGCTTTGGTCATCGTGGGGTTGGTCTTTACATTCGAATGGCGCGAGAATGGCGTGCGCAATTCGTCCTTTGATGAATCCCGTGGTGATTCTCGTGAAGAGAACAAAGTACATAAGCTTCTGGATTGCGCGAGCAGTTCCTTGAAAGTATGTGTCCCGCGGCTACCGTGCGACAGCCGTGCACTGGAATGACTGGAGCTCTCTCTATTTAGTGAATCGCGTGAAGGTTGAAGACTCATCTCTTGAGGTGCGCAAGACTGCGCGAGTACTTCTAGAGCGCTTAAGACTGAGCCTCACGAGAATCTCACGGAGTCTACTTTTTACTCCCTACTGACATCCATCTGCGTGTGAACGACGCGAAGATTGCGTGACTGGTTGGTGTGCTCCCTTCAGAAGCCCACGACAACTGCGCGATATATTCTTTCTAATTTGATTGAGCCCTGTGACATCTACGTGAGGCTTTCTCTTTCATTTGTTTCTGCTTTGTTGTGCCTCTGCTAAAACCAATTCTCTGTCTGGGTTTAACCTTCACACTTCTGAGGGGCTTCAGGGTCAGCAGTAGTCTTCTTGGCATGGTTAGGGGTTTATTTGCATCTGCTGCTTATTACCTACAGAATTTACTTAAAACACATTTATTAAATGATTAAGGGTCTAACAGAGATTAAGTTAAGGGGTGAAAAGTGGCACTTTTCAGGTCTTAACAAGTACCTTTGCTGCTATCTTTTTTCCACTAAAGTGACCTCCAAAGTCATATTCATGACACATAGTAAGAATACTATGAATGTCAGTATCAGGGACACATCTCCTAATGATCTGGTCTGCATAATATTTAAACAAGCATGGATCCTCCCAGAAAAAATATTTGACTTGTGAAAAGAACAAGTCCTTGCCCATCTTGGACCAGTGGGAAGGGATCCTGCCTCCAACAAGACAGTTGACTATGTTGGCAAACCAGGGGATAACAAACTAGATGGCAAATAATTGCTCATCAGGGAAAGAATCTCTTAATAGTGTAGTAGCACACTCT
The DNA here is from genome assembly GCA_021018995.1 of Chloranthus sessilifolius. Lineage (NCBI taxonomy): Eukaryota > Viridiplantae > Streptophyta > Magnoliopsida > Chloranthales > Chloranthaceae > Chloranthus > Chloranthus sessilifolius. The sequence continues at coordinate 71,267,712 of CM037592.1, read as the reverse complement.
CTAACTAAAATCTTGGACATGGGATCAGCCATCACATTCTCTACTCTTTTTTTTGTCTTTAATTTCAAGATCAAACTCCTGCAGCAGGTGGATCCATCAAATCAATCTTGGATTTACATCTTTCTTAGCCAGCATGTACTTGAGGGTAGAGTGGTCAGTGAAGATGATAATTTAGTAGATAGGATCTAATTTTGTCTACAAAAAACACCATTACTAGAAGCTCTTTCTTAGTTATTATATAATTCAGCTGGGCTTCTGTTAGTGGTTTGATGACATAGTAAACCACACTAGGCAGTTTATCTTTCCACTGGCCTAGCACAACTCTGACAGCTAAGTTTGATGCATCACATATTAATTCAAAAGGCAAGGAGTAGTCAGGGGCTTGGATCACAGCAGCAGAGGTTAGGCATTTCTTCAATACCTCCAATACCTTAAGGCACTTAACATCAAAATTAAATGGAACATCTTGGCATAACAAGTGGCACAAAGGTTTAGAAATTGTGCTGAAGTCTTTGATGAACCTTCTATAGAATCCTGCATGTCCTAAGAAAGACCTGATTTGTTTTACTATTTTTGGTGGGGGCAAGTGTGAGATTAAGTCAACCTTTGCTCTATCAACCTCAATGCCTCTAGGGGAGACCACATGCCCAAGCACAATGCCTTGGTTGACCATGAAATAGCTTTTCTCCCAGCTCAAGAACAGGTTGGTCTCTTCATATCTTTGAAGAACCAGGCTGACATGATGCAAGCATTGACTGAAACTATCCCCAAACACAGAGAAATCATCCATGAAAATCTCCAAAAACTTATCAATCATGTCTGAAAAGATTGCATACATGCATCTTTGGAATGTGGCAAGAGCATTACATAGTCCAAATGGCATTCTTCTATAGGCAAAAGTGCCAAATAGACATATGAATGTGGTCTTCTCCTGGTCTTGAGGATACACAGGGATGTGGTTGTAACCAGAGTATCCATCAAGAAAATAATAAAATTCTTTTCCTGCTAGTTTATCCAAAATTTGATCAATGAAGGGCATTTGGAGTCCTGCTTCCTATAGTCAATACACACCCTCCAACCAGTGGTCTCCCTGGTGGGCATCAACTCCTCAGAATCAGATTGTGTGACTGTGATGTCAGACTTTTTGGGGACCACCTGGATAGGTGAGACCCATTCAGAGTCTGAAATGGGCTATATGACTGACTTTTCTTTTTCTGTTTATTATAATTAAATTAAATTCAAGTCTTAACCTATTGCAAGCACAGAATGGAAATTATAGTACTAGCATTGGGATCATTCCCACGAGAAAGTTTATTATCTTATTAATTCCTTTTATTCTTATCTTTATCTAAATCCTTATTAAAAAACTTTTATTTATCTTTAATATTTCCTAATCTATTAGAGAAATATAAATAAAAGAATGGTTGTTTAAACTAAAGTGCATAAAAATAAATCCTAATCCTCCTTTTTCAGATTAAGGTCGTCAATCTTAATCTTCAACTATCGGATATTTATGAAAATAAATAATACCGTTACACCATATATCAAGTTTCCTAGCATTGGTCGTCAATCAAGTCTAAGATCCTATTGTCCAACCATGGGATTTTTGACGATCCTGTCACGACGATGCGCTCACTAACGAAATTATAGAGTCGCCACCCGGAGCTTTTGGTGTCCCGGGAAACCTAGATCATTTTTATAAGCACCAAAGTATCACAAATACGACTCTGAATCTGGTCTACGCCAAAGGCTCTTGGGTAGGGGCTTCGGTTATCGATTGAGAAGGTCTTAGGCACCCAATCAACTCGCTTAACGTTGTCTCTACTAGTGGCTAAAACAAAAATAATATAAAAAAAAAATAGCTTCCTCTTACCCAAATGGGTCTTAAAATCCTATTTGTGCCCCTCCGTTCTTACCAAAAATTAAGTGGCATAACGGCACAAATGGGTGGATAGAGGAATACCTAAGAAGGTAGAGGAATAGAGGAGAGAGCCAGAGCTCTCGGGCCCTTGTTGCGCGACTGTGGAGCCTTGCGTTGGCTTGCTTCTAACTCCTACGGCTTGATGGCTAAGAGGTAGAGAGGGAAGGCTAGGGGGTAACACACCTCTAATATAGAGCTTATGGATGAAATGCTAAGGTCTAAAGGGGTTTTTAGAGTTCTGGAATTTGTATCAAAATGGTGCACTAGTGGAGAGAGAGAAAAGGGATTCCTTAATCTCTTAATTGTAAATTTTTTCAAGCCATTTGCAAGGGGGTGCCTCTCTATTTATAGGAAAAAGAGAGGTTAGGAGGGTGCTTAGAGGCTAACTGGGATTAGCAATTAGGTAATGGGCCATCTAAGGTTTTCTAGGGTTTTTGGAGCCTTGAAAAATGTAAGAAGGTGCTCCAATAGTGGATGATAGGGTGGGGATTTAAACCACTAAAGGGGTTGCACATAGATAGTAAATGGGTGCAACAGAACTAGCAAAACACACCCCAAAAGTCAAGATGGTCAGCAAGTCAAACCCCAATCTTAATTTTCGAGGCAAAAATATATAGTTACTGTTCATATGCCTGGAGCAACTATTAGTTGCGCTAAACATATGCATAGTAAAATAGTGCTTGAACAATGCCTGAGACGTTGGTTGCCCGTGGGGGGACCCACCAATAGTTGGCGCAACTATTAGTAGCACCAAATCCCTAAGGGGGTCAGGTGAAATTACCATTCTGCCCTTTGGGTTCGGGATGTGATATCTTCTTGGGTATAGCTCTGATTGGGGCCGTTGGAAAGCTGATGATTTCTATTTTTTAATGGTATGAGATTTGATTATAGTAGAAGGTCACAACTAGTTCTGGTACACCACTCTTCATCCATTACTCGGTAAAGCTAGGTTTAGGTCTGGGATGGGTTATAACAGTTCGGGAAGATTCTTAAGGGATCTAGGGTGATTCCTAAGGGTTTGGAATGGCTTCTAAGGTCTTGGAAGGATTTCTAAGGGTTCCATACATGCCATCAAAAGCTCAGAGATGAGGCTCTCTTGAAATGTATTTCGATCCGGCCTTGGGCCAAATTTGGGTGTCTACTGAGGCCCCTCTTTGGTATCCGATCACTAATGATCGAATGCCAAAGACAAGAAACATCCGAAGAGGCCCAAGGCATTACTGACAGGTCCGCTACATTCAGTATGAACTTCAAACATTGGATGAGTATCACGGTGAGAAAATGAAGCCCTGTAAATTGAGAAAAATTGTCGTTTCTCAAGGTAATCGGTTCCCAAGCGCTTAGCGACATTACTGGGCATAACCGAGGTGAAAAATTAGTTATGAAAGCCCGATAGCTGGGAAAAATGGTCACTTCTCAAGATGTTTTAGAGGATTTTAACGTTCAAGATTCATTCTGAATACAATAGCTTCGTAAGTAAGGAGGGTGATCGACCCACATTCAAAGATAGGCACAACACAAGTACACAAGGTTTCACAGTTTGGGTCTAATCAGGTGAGGCATTGACTGCCTCATCTGACTGGTCATGGGTGTCCCTGCTTGAAGCAGGGTTCAAGGTCTTTAGGCAAACCCATTGATCCCGAAATTTATTTAGCATGACTACCTGAGCAGAGAGAATAGATGTCGCAACGCTTTTTAAGAAGTACATGCCATTTTTCCAACGTGCCTCGGATTATCATGACCCAAAGTATCTAACCTTAAATGATACAAAATAGATCCGACCAAAATCGGGTGCCCCCTGAAGGGGACATCCAATCCTGGTCTCTGCTCATAATAATCTTATAAATCAATTAATTATGCTTAAACATGCACCCACTAGAGGCGATGAGTAACAAAGGTGATGAAAGTCTCGACCTAGATCTCGTTCGGGAATAATTTACGAGAACAAACAACCATCCTACAGATACCCAGACGTAAGGCATACACTTTACAGGGATACCATGCCAATACAGGTTTTAAGCCTACGAAAATATGGGAAATGAACCCTTCTGCATGCATGTTTACACATAGTTTGATTGACATGTAGTTTCATTAGCAGCAGGTTAGTTTCGACCAACGATTGGCCTTTTTCATAACGGAGTTATCCGAACCTCAAACCCCGTAGGGCACACGCCCAGACTGTGCAGACCAAAAAGCCCACACCTTCGAAATAGCTTTTGATGAATCTCAAGTTAGACACTCATGTTCATACGAATCTGCCAACTGAGCGCTCATCACAAAGATTTATCAATGGAGTCGACTAGATCAAAACATTGACTGTTTGATCGGGATTGACACCGTCGCTCCTACTTTGAAGTAGGATCCAGAATCCAAGGCATACCTTAGACTCAGGACATTAATTTAGCACAGCTGTATTGCGAATAAAATATTTGACATTTTACCGCATTGGAACCCACATGTGCGTCCAATCATATGAGGCACAGACTACCTCATTTAACTAGCCGCCGGTATCCCTGCATGAAGCAGGGTTTGAGGTCTTTGGGTGAACCCATTGATCTCAAAGTTTATTTAGTAAGATTACCCGAGCGGAGTGAATGAATGTCACAATGCTTTTTGGGAGTGCGTGCTATCTTTTCAAAATATATATCTTTGTTATTTTATGTGGAGAATTTTTGTTTTTATCATTTTATGTGAATTTTATATTTTTGAGTTATCATTTTATGTGATTTTCTGATGATGATTTTTTTATTTTTAAGTTATCATTTCATGCGATTTTATGATGATGATTTTTTTTAATTTTAAGCTATCATTTTATGGGATTTTTCGGGTTTTTTTTTTTTTTTTTTTTTTTTAAGAACTGTTGTTTCATGTGAATTATTTTATCATTTTATGTGAGTTATTCTATTATTTTTGGCTTTTTCTGTGGGGATTTTCTTTCATTATTTTTTAGACTTTTTTATATTTTTCTATATAGGATCGGGATGCCTATTACTCTCGATCCACTTTATTCTTAGCACGGCTTCCCGGGTAAATCGAATGAGGATCGACACACCGTTAGGGGGCGTGTGCATTTGTCGGGGGAAACAAAACAATGAGAGGGGGGGACCGGGCTATGTATCTGACCCGTGCTAGGCCTAAAACCCTACCCGCAAGTGGCTGGGCATGCCTGGGTTTTGAATTTAAACTGCTCGAGTTCTGGCAGCCAGCGTGTTTTTTCGAAATTGCTCTCTTTCCCCTCTCTAAACCGAAAACCGGATCTTCCCTAGGGTTCCTTTACATCGCCTCTACCTGTGCCCCATTGCTGATATTCGCTTGTGTCGTTTGATCGTCCGAATCACACTAGATCAAAGACCCCATCTTCTTCACAAGGTAACCATTTAAAACTCAATTTTCTGGATTTTTCTTGCTTTTTCTTGCAAATATGATCATGATCTTGCATTCTTTGATGACTAATGGTTTATTTATATGGTATGTATGTTTATTGATGACATGTGGATGATTTCTGGTGAACAATGCCGTATTTTTGTTATTTTTTAGATTTATTGGTGCCTAATATATATATTTTTTGTTGTTTTTATTTGTGTATATAGAATGGTTTTTATTTTTGTTGTTTTTGTTTTTATTTTGCATATAAAGTAATGGATTTTTGCTCTTTTATTATATATATCTTTTGAACACTAAATAAGGAAAAAAATGAAAAAAAATGGATTTTCGGTTTCTCTTTTTTTTTTTAATTTCTTTAAGGAAAATGATTTTTGACTTCTCTTAAAATTAAGAAAACAAGGGATTTTATATATATATTTTTTGTTGTTTTGAAAACTAAGGCATTGTTTTACAATTATTTATTATTTTTGTGTTGGTTTTTTTTTTATTTTATGGGCATAAACTACGGTTTTTTTTTGTAGTTGTTGTTTTTATAAAAGAAAGGCTCTTCTATTTTTGGATTTTGATTTTAGGAGCATAAGGAAGCGATTATTTTTTTTTTGTTTTTCTAAACATAAAAGAAGGACCTAAAAGGATGAGACTTCTTTTTTTTTGTTTTTTGTTTTTAGGAACATAAAACAATGATTTTTTTGTTTTTGCTCTTCTAATCATAAAAGAAAAACTTTTTCTTTGGTTTTTAATTTTTTTTTTTTAAAGCATAAAGAAATGATGATGATTTTTCATTTTAACTTGCTTTATTTTTAAACATAGAAAAAGGGAAGTTTGTTTTATTTTTCATTTACTTTTGGAAATAAAAGGGAAGGGATTTTTTTGTATTTTCAATTTAAAAGAGATTTTTTTTTAATATGGGTATCTTCATTTTCTAACAATGAACATAAAGAGGTGTGCGAGCATGGATCCTCTCGGACCCGTCGCGGCGATGCACTCGCGATGGAATAAAATGTAGAGTCGCCACCCGGAGCTTTTGGTGACCCGGGAAACCTTTAAATCAATATTTTGAGCACCGAAGTGCTAAATATGACTCTGATTTACCGGTCTTTGCCAAAGGCTCTAGGGTAGGGGCTTCGCTTATCGATCGGGAAGGGTTTAGGCACCCGATCAACTAGCATGTGGCGGTCTCTATCTATGGCCAAAAATAAAAATAAATGGGCGGAGCTTCCCCTTGCCCGAAGGCAATATGGTCCTATCAAGCTTTGAGCCAAACCGAAATTTCGGCGGTGTAACGGCTTGAATCTTTGGTCGGAGGAAACACCAAGAAGGTAGAGGAAGAGAGGGGTGAGCCGGAGCTCACGGGCCCTTGTTGCACCGTAGAAGACCTTCGCTTCGGTGTGCTTCTGATGGCTTTAAATGGCTTAAACGGTAGAAGAATAGGCTCTAATGCTAGGATTCGGTAGATAGGAGGTGTGGGATGAAGCTAGGGACTAAGCTTTAACTAAAAGAGGTGATTTAATGGTTGGAAAGGGTTGAAAAGGATGATCTATGCATGCTGGAATTCTGGTTGAAGAAATAAGAAAAGAACTTTCTCTCACTAGGGCTCTCTCTCTCCTAACTCAAGCTTTCACCCTAATCTTTTCAACCTTTATTTTTTCAACCCCTTTGGGAAGAGGGGGGCCTCTCTATTTATAGAGAAGAGGTAGGTTAGAGGGTCACTAAAGAGCTAATTGGTTTAGCAATTAGGTAATCCTCTATCTAAGGTTTTCTAGGTTATTAGGGTCATAGGGGTTTGGGAAATTGGTTTCAATGGCGGATGACGGGGTGAGACCAAGGGTGACTTAAGGGTTGCCAATAAGCTCAAAGGGGGTGCAACCAACCTTAAGACACCCCACCTTAGCGAAGGGGATGGTCAATGGGTCAAACCAGATGGTGGAAATTCGAGCATTTACTGACAGATACTGTAGCTAAGCTGGGAGTATATATTACATACGCCCAGCTTATGCACAGTAAAATTCAAGAAAACTAGGGGGAATCTGAGAAGATGGGTGCCCGCGTTGGTGGCCACCTATGCTGGGCGAATGTATTATATACGCCCGGCCAAATTTGGCCCAAAAATGCCAGGCGTGTATAATACATACGCCTGACCAAACTGGGGCCCAATTTGTTGGGCGTATGTAATACATACGCCTGAGTAAAAAGTCATGATTTTATGTGATCCTTCAAATGGCCATAACATTTGAACCACAACTCTAAATTTGGTGATCTTTGGCTTGTTGAAAAGCCAGAGAAGTTCTCTTTCCAATGGTATGTGACTCATCCTCAGCAGTGGTCTGTATAAAAATCTATAGCTCTCCTCCCATCAAATGCTCTGAAGGGTTTTAATTGGGTCTGGGAAGGGATCCTAGGGTTTAGGGGTGACCTCTAAGGGTTGGGGGAATGGTTCTAATGGGTTTTAGGTGATTCCTAAAGGTTTGGATAGATTTCCAAAGGTTCAAGGGTTCCATCGGAAGCACAGGGGTGCATCTCTCCGGGAGTACAGACTGATCGAGCCTTGGGCCGAATTTGGGTGTCTACAGATGCCCCTCTTTGGTATTCGATCACTAATGATCGGATGCCAAAGACAAGAGGCATCCGAGGAGGTCCAAGACATGTTTGATGGATCCGCCTAGTTCAACTCAATTCTCAAACATTCATGGTGATGGTGAGTGTACGTAAGCCCTCTCATTTCGGGATATCGTCCGTACCTCAAAGCTAACAGTCCCCAAGTGCATTGTGACATTACTGGGCATAACTGCGATGATCACAAAAAGTGTAATCCTGGTAGCCGGGATATTGTTCACTTCTTGAGGAAAATTATAGATTTGTGATGTTGAGTATTAATCTGAACCAGACAGCTCCATGAAATGGGGTGATCGATCTATGCTTCGGAATCAATGCGAAGCACACAAAGCGAAGTGTTCAATCCTATGGGGTATTGATAGCTCGATTGGATTGGGCACGGGTGCCCTTACCGAGGTAAGGCTCAGAGTTTCTGGGTGAACCCATCAACCTCGAGGTTGCTTTAGCATGATTTACTCGAGTGGAGCGAATATTGATGTTGCAACACTTCTTGGGAATGCATGCCCATTTTCAAAGTAAAATATTTTGTGTTTCCTTTTTTTGAATTTTCTTTTATTTTGAGGCCTCTAAGCAAAGCTCAAGGACCTCTGGCAATTTTATTCTTGCACAACTCTTTAAGTGGATCAAATGTCAGTTTATACGCTTTAAGAATGCGTGCACTCTGCTGGGGATGGGTGCGCCTTGGGGGTGTGCCCGATCCGGTGGCGAGGTGCTCCTGATTCACATGAACCGGAGTGCCTTAACTCAAGACAAAGCTAAAAAAAGGATCGGGCTAGACCCAAACATCCATCGAAAGAGATGGTCAGCTCTAGCCTCAGTCCCTAATGAAATTACATCTTACTAACTATGCACAGACAGACACCCATCAGGGGCGATAAGCAGCAAATAGGCGCGAACGAAAGCCTCAACCCTAAGGTATAATTTACAAGGACAAACGACCATCCTGCTGATACCCAGACGCAAGTGCGTACATTCAACAGGGACACCGTGCCTATACAGGTTTTAAGCTTGTGTAAAAGGAAATAAAAGGGAATGGGCCCTTCGGTCTGTATGTTTGCGCATAGTTTGGTTGGTTGTAATTTCATTTTTGACAGGTTAGTTTCAACTGACAATAGACTTTTCGAATGGTCTGAAGTCTGGTGCACTCATGGTCAACATAGATTTGAAGGTGGATGATCAGAGCTAACACTTGGAAGGTGGGGTCAACCTACTCAGGATTTTTACTTCCTAACAAAAGGTTGTTATTTCATCTCTTTTTCCTTTTTCTTTTTCTCTTCTTTCATGTCAGTTCGAGACTTTGAGCATGCTCAAACTGCTTTTATTTTTGCACGTATCCCTAGGCAAATCAACTTGTCATGTTGACACGCCCTGAGGAGGTGTGCATTCCGGTGATAGGTCCTTAATTTGCCTGCCGGCTCAGGTCTCGACTTCTGCTGGGGAAGATCTCGGGCTAGTTGTATGTTCTCAGGAGCGACCGGTGATGGATGAGTTCATTTACCTGCCGGGTCGGACTCTGACTCCTCGGGAACATTTTAGGGAACAATGATCAGAGATGGGTAAAATTATCTACCTGCCAGATCAGGTCTGGGGTGTCCCTGTGTAAAACGGGGTTCGAGAGTTTTCGAGTGAACCTCATCATTCTGAATCGATTTAACACGGTTCTCGGAGTGGCGCAAATAGTCATTGCGACGCTCTTTTTAGAACTAGTGTGGTGTTTCAGGATTTTGTTCTTCTCTTTTTTTTTTTAGGATTTTATGGAGCACTCAATGGGTGCTTACGGATCTAGATCCGTTTATTGTAGCACGGTCCCTTTGGGCCAATCGAAGAGAGCTCGAAGGGCCGTTTGGGGATGCGTGCACCATCGCTTGATGGTACGTGGGCTTCTAAGAGGGACCGGACCTTGGTCAGTAGCATAGGGGGTCCGTCGGGCCTCAAAGCCAAAGAGAATGGCCGGGCAGTTTTAAAACTGCCACTTTTGATCAGCCGTATGTAATATATACGCCTGACCAAAATGCAGCAAAAAATGGCCGGGCGTATATATTATATACGCCTGACCAAAATTGGCAGTTTTTAAAACTGTCCGAGCCTGAGCACAAAAGGGGCCCCCCTTCTTTCAAACTCTATCTTCTTCCCTCCTTCTTTCTCAAGTCCGGGACAGCCCCTTAGGGTTTTGGCATTTGATTTTTCTTGAGTTCTATTACCTGGAGTTGCGGGTGCGGATTAAAAGACGTTCATTCGCCGCCGATTTTGGATCTATTTCTCCCATTGAAGGTAATCGATCTTTCCTTTGAATTTTGATAATGTTGTGTTGTTTTTTTTTTTATTTTTTTGTTTGGATGTCCCTTCTTCCCTTTTGTTGTTTGTTTTTTTGTATGATGCTTTCCTTCCTTTTTGTTTTCTATTATGTGATGCTTTTTTTTTGTTTTTTTTTTGTATATGTGATGCTCTTCCTTTTTTTGTTGTTGTTGTTTTTTTTTTGTATATGTGATGCCCCATTTTTTTTTTTGTTCCTATTATGGGAATTTTTTTTCTTTTTTTTTGTATATGATGCTTCTTTTTTTGTTGTTTTTTTTTGTATATGTGATGCTCTCCTCTCTTTTTTTTTTGTTGTTTTTTTTTTATGTATATGTGATGCCCCCCTTTTTTGTTGTTTGTTTTTTTTTTTCATGATTATATATGTGATGCCCCCCTTTTTTGTTGTTTGTTTTTTTTGTATATGTAATGCTTTCCCCTCTTTTTTTGTTGTTTTTTTTTGTATGTGATGCTTCTTCCTCTTCTTTTTTTTTGTCTTTTATTTTTTTATTTTTTTATTATTATATATGTGATGCCCTTTTTTTTCGTTGTTTGTTTTTTTTTTTTATGATGGATTAGTGCACATATGTTATTATTATATTTTTTTTTATGCATTTTTTCGTACTTTCCTCTTTCTATTTTTGGTTTGAAATGCTTAATGTTCTTCCTTCTTGTGGTGTATTTTTCTCTCTTTTCTTTTTTTTTAGGTATATGTAGTTCTTTATTTCTATGCCCCCCTCTCTTTTTTTTATTTTCCTCATTATTCATCACCATTCATTCTTCATTCATCATTCATTTTTTTTTTATGGATTAGTGCATTTTTTGTTATTCTTCCTATTTCTCTTTTTTTTTTTGCAGCCCTTTCTTATACTGATGTGTTCCATATTTTCATGTCCGGTGATGAAGGGCAGGGTCCACAGGAGGGGCCCGAGATGGCCTATAGTCCTCACGGGGAACAGTTCATTGTTTCACAGCGCTCATCTCAACCTTGGTACGAAATGCAAGGTGAAGCCGCTTGTACTGGCCTCCTGCATTGTCAGCATACCCATATGTCCAACTTTGGGATCGCTGGCCAGGTAAACAGACGAGCCCCTTTTTCTTTTGTTTTCCTTTGATGCCTTCATTATACCACCTTACTCCTATTTGACTGATGCCTTTTGTATGCAGCCCCTACTGCACATTATGTTTCGGGGTGGTTGGTTTGACCTCCAGCGCCTCGTACTTTATCTCCCCCAGGTGGTGAAGGACCTGCTCGCCCAAGCTGGTTTTGGAAACTTCATTTCATGCCCCGCTGTGAGGGCTGACACGGCATATCTGAAGGCCCTGATAGAGCGCTTCCGCCCCGAGATCATGACATTTCACATGGCCATGGCTGAGATGACCCTCATGCCCGTAGATTGGTCCATGATTATCGGGGTTCGTGTTGGAGGGGTGCCAGTGACACTTGCCCGTACGCCTGATAGGGAGGACGTGATTCGGCTGATAGGGACCTACTCGTCCTCCGGGAACGTTCGTGGTTCCGAGGTCAAGTTATCTTGGTTGGTGGATTTGTTCGAGCCTCATGAGTTAGTGGACTTGGGCCAACCTGATGCGGCCATTTACCTCGAGCCGGAGCATGCACTGATGTTGGCCCGTATTTCCCTGTTGTTCCTCCTTGGCAAGACTCTTCTTTCAAATACCAGCGGAGGGCGGGTCTCGTTGTCCCTACTCAGTCTTATGGTGAACTGGGACACCGTACATTGTTTCGATTGGGGAGGTGCTGGCTACGCGGTTCTCATGTCTAGCTTGGTGCGAGCCATTCTTGGGGACTCCAGTTCCGTTGTGGGCTTCTGGCCTGCTCTTGAGGTAATTTATCCTTTGGTCTCAATTCGTTCCCCCCTTGTTTTTTTTTGCATATTTGTTTTTATCTGCTTGCTTTCTCAGGAGTGGGGGGTATCTGCATTTCCAACCTGGTAGCCCTCTGGTTCTCTCCAACGTTCTCACATTCCCCCTTATGAGCAATTGGCATGCAAACCGCCGCCGGGACGTGGGTATGAAGCACTTGGAGTTAGGGTTGCGCTCTCAGTTTGATCTGCTGATCCCAGAGCAGGTATAACACTTTCTCTCTTTGCAAATTTGATAGCTCTTTTATGCTGTGTGTTCTGACCAAATGTATAAATCCCTCCTCTTTTTGGTTGAGCAGGTCATCCTTGATCCCCACGTTGGATCCCCCTTCTGGAACTTGGATACAGTGGGCCCCTCTCGCCTTTTGTTGGATCGGCACATTGTTTTCTTCTATGGGTCCTGGGCTAGGGCCTATTACTTAGGAGAGAGGTTGGTTCATCAGTATCGACCTCTTTTTACTGTGCCCCAAGCTCCTCCAGATGATGTATTGGCTCCCGAGGGTTCTATCGAAATGCTTACTGCTCACTTTCTCCACCACAGGGTCCCCATTGAGGTAATCATATCGAAATGCTTACTGCTCACTTTCTCTTTCCTGGGGGATATCAGATGTGGTATGAGTCTCTGCTCTATCGTTCCTTGCTGCCCCGATTCGTGCTTGGCGTAAACTTTTTGGCTTTTGGTGGTCCGCGCTCTCAGGTAATGTTCTTTCCTCTTTCTATTAGCACCCTTCCATATGATTACCTTAATTGCCCTACTTTTTGAGCAAAGACTGTTTCTCTCTATAGTTTGGACAGGATGACGATTCAGATGAGGGGGATGAGGTAGCTATTCCTGGTGAGGCTGCTGGTGCAGGACCTTCCGACCCTTCTGGTGCTGGTGCTTCCGGCAGTTCACCGACTGAGGTCCAAGGGACCTTTAAGCACTTGGATGATGCCTTTCTGTCGCGTATGTGTGCCGATGTGGCTGAGAAGGCGCACATATCTGCCGAAGCTATCCGGATTCCACCCCCTGAGCTGATCCCTGGGGTAATTTCTCCCTTGTTACCTTGCTCTTCTGTTTTCTTAGATTATGCCTGATGGCCTGTGTGACTGATACCTCTCGTTATCTTTTTTTGCTGCAGGATTATGAGTCGGCCGTAAACCAAGCCAAATATTATCGTAACATTGCCGGTCTTAGGGAGGTTGAGGTGGTGAGTGAATATTGACCGCATCTAGTCATCCTCATATCTACTTTTCGCTTGTTTCCCTAACTGATGGCCCTTTGTGTGCTTATGTAGCGTGCTCGTGAAAAGGAGTCGCGCTCTCTGCTTGTCCGCATCTCTCAGGCGTGGACTCAGGTGGGGGAGACCCGCACCTTTCAAAGTGCGACCCGACGCCAGAAGAAGTTAAAGGGGGCTGCCCAGGATTAGTTTCTTTTATGAAAATTTGAAACAATGAAACATTTTAGATTTTGGAATATTGGGGAATATGTAATAATTTTCTTTTGATTTATTTTTTTGGATGGTCTCACAACTTTTATGGTTTATGTGAATGCTCCGTTAATTTATTTTTCTGCCTCTATGATGATGTTGTTTTTTTGTTTTCTTGCACGAAGCGGGCCAGAGACCCTTCTAATGATGGGGGGAAGCTCGCGTGTGACTACCCGCATATGTCCCATGGGTGCCACGTCGTCCGTGAGCGTGCCCGCCTGTGGGCAGCCCTGAGATAAAAAAGCAGGCTAAGCGAAATCCGCTCCTCTCTTGTGAAGTAAGAAAAAAGAATGGGATGACGCGAGGGGGGCTACACTTCCCGGCCCTTTTAACTAGGCGTATATATTATATACGCCAGGCAAAAATTTTGAAATTTTGCCCTGGCGTATATAATACATACGCCTGGCAAAAAAAACTACCACGTTGCACTGGCATATATAATATATACGCCTGGCAAATAAATTTAGAATTTTAGCTTGGCGTATATATTATATACGCCCCATATAACTGATGCTCAACAAGTTCCTTTTAACCCGCACCCAACCCTCTTTGCCTCACTATTCACTCGGGCTTTGCCTTTTTGCCCCTCCTTTTTCTTTCTTTTCTCTCTTCCCTTTTTTGTTTGATAAGCGGGTCCATCGCCCTACATTGACTGAGCTTTATATAGGACATCTTTGTACGTCTATGGACCCACTTCCTGGCCCAAATTCTCATACCGGGGATGGGGTTAGTGTACTTCCCTGTTTGGACTCGGGGCCCAATTTTTTGCAAAAGTGGTGCGCTAGCTTGGTTGAGGGCGAGCTCACTGCTCTGGATCGCCTCAGGTTATCCCGCCTTTCCTCTCTCCTTGCTGTTCCTTTGTTGCCCGACCTCCTAAAGGCGGCGTTAGCGTCATGGGACCATAGGGCTCATGTCTTTAGATTTGGATCTAGGGAGCTCACCCCAACCTTGGAGGAGCTAGCCTCTATCACCGGCTTGAGGATGCATCGGGGGCTTGCCAAAGTGGTGCCTAAACCGGGGTATGCAAAGGCAGTCTACGCGGTTCTTGATTTGAAAAAGGGTGGGTATGAGAAGGGCTTCGTCGGGGGGCCCACTAGGTGCTCGGTGAAATTCCTGAGAGAACTTTTTGGTGACTCGAGTCTCCGAAAGTTGCCTGTTCGAGATCCTTTCAATGTGAAGGCCTTTGCCCTTTATTTGCTATCAGAAGTTCTCTTCTTTACTGGGGGTGAGACATTTTCCCTCAGGTTATGTGATGTTTTGACCGAATTGGAGGGAGGCCGCTCATTGGTGCACCTAGTCTTGGCTGATATGTATCGGAGCTTGGATGCCTCGGCCTCGGGCTGAGTTGGGATTCTTCGCGCTAGTCCACTCCTCATTCATATCTGGCTAGGAGAGCATTTGGCTATCATGGGGGCTGTACCGAGGTTCTGCTTGGTAAGAGGGGATGTGACCCGAGGCTTTTTGACATGCTACTCGAGGCTGCCCCATGGGAGCATTGAAGAACTGAGCCTGTGGCTATCTAATGCGGAGCTGATCTGGCAGCTTCCCTGGTTGGACGGCACCTTTCCGATTGTCCGCTCTCGGGATTGTGAGGGTATCACGCTTTTGGGGTTGACTGGTAGTACCTACTATTTCCCATCTCGAGTGCTTCGTCAATTCGGATATACCCAACACGTGTCGTGCACTGTGAGGCCGCCCTTGTGTTCTCTGATATTCTCTCGAGGTTCTCTCAGTGACCTAGATCACATAACAGCACTTTGGGAGACCCTCCAATCGGTGCATATGTGTAGCTTGGTTCAGGGGGGTGCCCTCTCTTCTAATTACGAGGCTTGGCTGGCATCTGAGAGCTTACCTGCTCCTAACCCGCTTTCGATAGACGCAGTAGATATGGGGCCCTGGCCATTCAAGGAAACGGTGCTCCGGACTAGAATTGAGTCTCTTTTTGTAGAGAAGCTAGCTTTGACTGAGGCTTTGGGGAAGGAGAGGGCCAGAGCCGAGATGGCAGAGGTAAGAGCTGCTTCGGCCGAGAGCGAGGTTCTTCGGTTGACTGGGCTTTTGACTAAGTCTCGCAGTGCAGCTGACGCTTGGTGGAGGCGGCAAAAGAGTCTTCATGGTAGGTGGTTGATCGATCGAAATGACAGTGAGGACTCTCTTCTTGCAGAGATCAGTGCTTTGAAGCGTGGTTCTTGCCCCTGACCTGTTCCTACACATACCATTGATCATATACACAGAGGGAGGGCTGATGCCCCTTAACAGAAATCTCCTCTCTTTTTTTGGATTGTTTCCTTTTTGTTTGTTTTATACTTATACAGAGGGCAGAAAGTAGAAAGTGTGTCATGTTGTTATCTTTTTGGGACGTGAAACTTCATACGTGATGCTTGTAAGGAAAGGAATGAAATCTATTATATACACATATACATATTTTTTGGTGTTCGAATTTTCTTCCATACGTCTTGCAACGTAAGGTTTTTTGGAAAAGGAAAATCTAAAAAAAAAAATTTACACCGGGGAGGCTTCTTATGGGAAAGGAAAATATATTATCTTTTTGAAATTTTCTCCCTCACAGTGTGAGGCTTTTCATGGGAAATCCATTATCTCTTTTTTTGAAATTTTCTCCCTCACAGTGTGAGGCTTTTTATGGGAAAGGAAAATCCATTATCTCTTTTTTTGTGATGTCGGTATTTCCAAGGCCAACCGGCGGGTCCTCTTTTTGAGCATGGTCGAGCCCCGTTTAGGAGTTTTCGGTGCTTCTTTTTGAGCGTGGATAGGTCAACTTCCCCGAGATTGATTGGTCTTCTGGCCTTACCTTTGGTCATGCGTCGGACGACGCGGTAGAGACGACATGCCTGATTAGGACCTGATCTAATTTTAACATGAGCAGCCCAACACAAAAAAGGGAAGGAGCTCAAAGGGTCCAGACTAAAGTAGGTGAGCCAGAACAGATGCTCTCTTAGTCTCTCTTCTCTTTTTTTGACCTTTTTGGTCACAGTGCCCAAGACGGGTTTTCGTAATGCCTGTCATCCCTGGTTTTACCCACAGCGCCCTTTCGGGTTTTTACCACATCCATGGGTTCGCTTTCTTACCCCAAGTGCCTTTTCAGGTTTTGACCTAGTCTGCGTGAGTTTGTTATTTTTACCCGCGATGCCCTTGTGGGTTTTCACCACGTCCATCTTGCTTTGAACTCAAATTAATTAATTTTTTTTTCTTTTTTCTCTTTCTTTTTTTCTTTTTTCTTTTAGAACCAGAAAGCCACGACATAGACAAATATTCCGTCATAACCGGCTAGATGGGGTTCTGGTGTCGTCTCACGACTTGGCTCATGTTGACTTAATAGATATTATGACTGCTTGCGAACCTACAAAGAGGCTTCCTTCAGGGTGTAGCTTGGCCACGGGTTAGGTTAGGATTTGAAGGTATGCTGGGCTAAAAGTGTTTCCTTGATACGGCTTCAATTTTCTAAACACACTTTCTTCCTTGGGGGTTTTGCTGTACATGCCTCATGATTCTTCTTTTTTTTTCTTTTTGCTTCATTTCCGGCAATCTCTTTTTGAGGTTTTACTTTTTAAATTTTTTTGGATTTTGATAGTAACTCTACTTCATCTTTTCTCTCCCCCCTCTTTTTTCTGATATATGTACATGTATATTTCTTTTGGGGGAATGGGTTTATTGAAAGAAAGGTCCAGGCTTAAATGGGGTAGCAAAGGATATTATCATTTTTAGGGATGCTTTCTGGCTACTATGTTTAGAATGATGGCCTCTTTTGGGTGGTTCATAAGCAGTCACGTATCTGTTTCATCAATACTCACCTTATTGCGATAGACTAAGAGTAGAACCGTCGGACGTATCCAGTGTTGATGGGCTCAGGAAGATGGTCTCCATCCATGGTGGCGAGGCGGATGGCATATCCAGGGAGCACTTCTCGAATGACGTATGGTCCTTCCCAGTTCGGCTTAAACTTTCCTCTCAGATCGGCGTGGAGGGATGGGAAGATCATCATCAACACAGTATCTCCTACCTTTAGATCTCGACCGCGGACGCGTTTATTGTAAGCACGTGCGATTCGCCCCTGGTAAATTTGAGTGTGACACAAGGCTAGGAGTCATTTTTCGTCCAGTAAGTTCAACTGATCAAAGCGTGACTTCTCTCTCTCTGCTTCAGGTAAGCCTGATTCCATGAGGATTCGGAGCGATGGTACTTCAACCTCTACTGGGAGGACGGCCTCGGTTCCATACACAAGGGAGAATGGTGTTGCCCCTGTAGCGGTACGGATCGACGTTCTATAGGCCTAAAGTGCGAAGGGTAACTGCTCACTCTAATCTCTGTATGTGATGACCATTTTCTCAAGAATGCGGACGAGAGATTTGTTGGCCGCCTCTACTGCTCCATTCATCTAAGGCCTATACAGGGATGATCGATGATGCTTAATCTTGTATTGCTCGCAGAAGTCTCGGATGCGCTTATTCGCAAAGTTCGTGCCGTTGTTTGTGATGATATCTTTGGGTAATCCGAATCTGAACACAATATTATTTTTGAGAAACTTCTCAATGTGGATGACTATTGTTGCTTCTTAGTGTGCTTGATTTATGTGAGTTTTTGAAAAACAGATTTACAGCTGCTAAATTACAGTGGCTCTAGACTATATAAACAAATAAGGAAATATCAACACAGTTAGAAGAGAATTAGCCTGCAAGATCAGGGCCAATTGTAGCAAGTTTTAAAAGTAAGTGAGTGAAAGATCGTCCACAGAGAATTTGTTTAAAATGTAAGATAAACCTCCAGATCTGAGCTACCAGATCTGGCTTCTTATCCTATCTAGAAAGCTGATAAGATGAGAGGTTTGAATTTGTCACGTTTACCAAACTAAAAAACAAAGAAAATTTTAAACTAAATGATCCAGATCCGAGTTGGGGGAGTGATTGAAACAAAGATGGAGAAGTAATATCTAAATCTGATTTGGTCTTTGAAATCTAATGAGAATAACTGCAGCTCAGCAGAGGTGTTCCAATCTTCATCTAGCTACAAGCGCAGCTGTAAGAGAAATAAATCTAATTTAAGGATTAGGTTTAAGCTTATGGCTATGGTCTGTCCACTTTAATGGCCACAAACCATCCAACAGTCTTTAATCCAAAGCCTTAGTTTAGAACAAGAAGCATCACTACAAATGCCGTGAGAGATTAGGTTACCAACACTAATTCTCACAGGATTAATGAATCAAGGGAAATTGCATGAAAAATAGTAAATCTAAAGGAGTCTAATGCAATAAGGAGATTAGAGGGAACCCTTAACATGAGTCCAAATGAGAAAATACAGTTTTCAGCAACCTTTTCAAATCCACCGTTACAATTACAGAGCCTTTAAAGCGACTCTCAGATTTGTAGTCTTGAATACAACTCTCTTTTGAATTACAGAAATGTCTCACAGCTCTCAATTGCAAGTCAAAGTGAAGCTATTACAGGGATTTCAGACAAACTATCTGATTTGGAAATGGGGGAATAGGAATGAAACTCAAAATCTGGATGCCCAAATTGGGCAAATGGTTCGTCTATTTATAGTTTTCCCCAAGTCCAGCTCAGATGTGTTTCAACCAATCAGAGGTGCTCAGAATGTATTGACCAATGGTGGCCGAGCACGAGGATCCAGATCTGTTCTGGCCAATCAGAATTCTTCGATCTGGTTCAGCCAATCAGGTGATAGAAGCATCAATTCTGTTATGTAATTCAAAAATCTATTTGAGCTTCTAGAAGTTCCCGCCAAGTAATTTCATCTTTGGGTGTTCACATGGGGTGGAATATGCCTTTGGTTCGTGCTCAGAATCTTCTAGAATGCCTTGGGTTTTAAAACCCATTGGGACGCGTGCAACATATTACTGAATTGCCCTTGTTAAAGCTGCGAATCTCCAGAATACCTTTTCGCAGAGCTTAAGGGCCTTTTCGCAAAGTGCTGTGACTTCTGAAGCTCTTTTCGCAATGTTCAATCTCTCTTCGAATTGTGTTTTCTCCTTTTCGCAAAGTTCAATCTTCTTTTCGAAGAGTTCAGATGCTCTTCGAAAACTAAGCCTGGAGGTTTAGTCTTTTTCGCAGAGTTCCAGGTTCTTTACGAAAAGTGTAGGTTCTTTGCGAAAAGAACTCTGTAGTGCATTTCTCTGTTCGAATTGTTCCCTGCTTCTCTTACAGGTCTTTGCCTCTTCCTTTTAGACCTTTCCACAGCTGATGAGGTTGTTTCTTCACTTCCTTCCTTTGGACTGACATGGATTGTCATCTTTTTGGCACTTTTGAGCTGCTTTTATGGTTAAGCCTGTCTTTATTGTTAGCTGCAACATAGGCACTTAAAACACTTATTTAGTTCTCTCAAAGGTCTATCAAGACTTAAGTTTAGGGGTGAAAAATGGTATTTTTCACTTGTCAACACACCCCCAAACCTAAGCTTTGCTAGTCCCTGAGCAAAGAAAAGAATAAAAAAAACAAAGTAAAGAGCCACTTTTGTAGGGAGCACAGTTGCATTTAGCCTATGCAACAAGCCTTTTAAACCCCTAGGTGATCCCTAGTGGAGTGAAGTCTCTGAGGGTTTTCATGAAGGTACCCACAAACTTCTTCAATAAGTTAGTTAAGATCACTGCATTACATATACCACTTTCCTCAATTGATTATTCACACCGCATCGTTATTTTGTAAGAATGTTTTTCGAGAAAACTATCATTTAAAACTAAAATTCTGCAGTAATTCTTGTTACTCAATTCGATTTATATGGGGCCATTTACGTGGAAAAATTTACGAGCAGTTAGCCTTTGATTTAGGAATCCACTTGATGTTGCCCTAATCGGTTGATTTCAAACCCAATTCTCACCAGTGATTTTCACTCAAAAACAAATGAGAAGATTATACTATTTCACATGACTCAAGAGCAATTACTGATTGGCTCGATCCTCACCAAATGAAATGTTTGACCCAAGAGGTCCGCATTTTATCTCTTTCAAATTTCATAAAATCTCTATCTTCACGATTTGGTTTTCATAGAGTGCGGATGTAAGCTTGCAATTCTAGCCCCTTTTGAACATCTCTCGGATAAAGGGTTATTTTCCATGCCTTTGATGAGGGTGCCATATCGGGGGAGGGGAATGGAATGGTAGGGGACTAGAGTGGTAGGGGGGAGAAGTGGCTAGAAAGGGAGCAGTGGTCCGGCTTGAGTGGCTTGCCTCGGAGAAAATGGGGAGTGGTGGAGGATGGAATCAAAGGAGCTTCGGTTTGAGTATGTCTTGCTGGGTAGTAGTGGTGGGGTGGTGGCGATCAACCAATATTACCTCTGGATCCGTTTGGGTGGCTCGGGAAAAAAATAGGTATAGGGGTAATGGTGGTTGTTTGGGATGTGGAAGCTAAGGTATGGAGCAGTTCCATGGTTACAAACTAATTGTCTGTGTTGATTTGAAGTTGGGCTTGGATTGATTGGAGGTAGGTAAGGATTTGGGTAATGGATGCAGGTGTGGGAGAGGTGGGCATAGTAGAGACTGGGACAACTTAGGTGGAGGGAGGAGGAGCAATGGCTATAAACGGAGAGGTTGGAAAGTGGGTGAAGGGAGGAGGAGCAGGTATAGGGGTGGGGTCCTGTTCCATGGTTTCAAAAATAGAACCCATTAGAGAAGAGTAGGCCTAGTGAAGGGCCTCGGAGTTCGTGTAGGGGAGGTCTCAGTGTGTGTGGGCCGATGGAGCGGGAATTTGAGGGCTTTGGAGCGCAGAGTGCAGGGGGATGGGGCAATAAAATCTATAGCTAACTCCTCTAAAGCCTAGGCATTGGAGGGTGAAATTGGTGGTGTTAGAATGGTTGGAGTGGTTGGTGTAGAGGGGGAGTCCACAATTGGAATGATGGAATGAGTGGGAGATGGGACAGCTGGGATAGGTGAAAGTGCATGGGCTTGAGTAGGGGAGTAGGGTGCAAGGGCAACTTCCTCCAAAGTAGGTGCAGCTGAAAAGCTGGTCACCAAAGGTACTGGCAGAGATGTTTCAAGAAGTGGGGCAGCTAAAGAGCTGGTCACCACAGGAGTTGGCAGAACTGGATCGGGCAAAGTTGCTTCTGACAAATTTGGATCTGGCAACATGGCAGGGGCAGGCTCAATTGTAAGCTCAAATGCAGCTGCAGGGGTGGCTTCAGGTGGAGGCTCATCTGCAGATGTGTGTTCTGGCTCACTCACAACTGCAGGGGCATGTGCAGGTTCACCTGCCTCTCTCATCCTTCTCAGCATAGCCTGGCTTGTAGTCCAAGCCTTTTTCCCAAAATTGTGAGGGGTAATGACTTCAAATGGCTCCTCACTATCAATGTCGAATTTGGCTCTAAGGAGGGCTGTGATCAATCTGCCAAATGGTAGGCCAGCTATCTTCTGCTCTTTCTTCAACTTAGTACTTACATCAGCCATAGCTTCAAAAATTAACATAGGGGCATTGAAAACGCCTTGGAAAATGAAAGAGGGCCTTTAAAATTGGTGTTCTCCTCTCTTGGTCGTGCTGGATGACATAAAAGCTGCCCCTTAAAATGGAATCCATTAATAGAAATTGGGGGGCAAGGTATCTTCTCATGATGGACTGCCCAGTGCCCACAATACCTTGGGTTAAATGGGCAGCTATCTCTCTAAAAGAGGCTGTTTCTGGAGCAGCCAAAGGACCAGAGGGATCAAATTGTAATGGTATCCCTAAAGCGTTCCCTATGTCTTCAAATGTCACAGTAAGATCGCAATCATCAATGAAAATTACAAGGGTAGGGACATCAGCATCTTTGTCAGTGACCTTGACTAGGTTTTGGTACCATAACTTCACCATCCTCGGGTAAATTTTCTCTGGCAAGGGGGTAAGGATATTGCTTAATGAAGCCTCTCTAAGGTATCTTAAGGATGGCAAGCACTCTGGTTTGGTGACGAAAAAAGTTTCGTCAACCATCAGCTCGGGTATTAGCTTTTGAGCCTCAATGAAGGGATTTGGTAGGACCAAATGAATGGGCAGAGGAGTAAGCTCAGGCTCAGGGCTAGCAGCAGCAGGGGTGGGTTCCTCATGTCTAATTTTCTTACCTTTCTCCACCCTATCTGCCTTATCCATTGAAAGTTTCCGTTTAGTTGAAGTTTTGGCTTTTCCTTTTGCTTTTGGGGTCGGTTTGCTCACTTTCTTAGCAGAGGATTTGGAGAACATTATGCCAATGATTTCTCGCTTTTCCCATTCTAGATTGATGTAGAAAAATGCCCAAAATAGATCGATAGAATCAACTTACTAAATGATAACCAGAGAGAATGGGTAGAGAAATACCGAGATCTAGGGTTTATGTTTGAACGAGTTGTTTGCTTTGCAGAAATCTCCCAGATTACAAGCTGAAATCCTTCTCTGAAAATGCAAATGATCTTCACAATCAATTACAAAAGGGTAGTAAACTTGTTAACTCGTGCAAGGAGAGAGCGAAGTAGGGTAGCAGTGAAGAGTCGCTCTGCAAAAAGAGTTGGAAATGAAACCCTGACTTCGAAAGGGGTTTAAATATACTCAAAGTTAATATCACAAAGCGCCTTTAAGTTTTCAAAAAGTTCCAAAAGAGACCTTTTTACAATTGTGAATGGCATCAGTACCATTCGACAAGTTAACAACTTCAGAAACATCATTTCGCAAAGGAATTAGCTTCAGAACTATCTTTTCGAAAAGAAAATGGCTTCAGCACCAACTATTCGAAAAGCACATCTTTGCTTTCGAGCAGTTCATTACAGCTCCAGAGTCTATTCGAAAAGTAATTTGGACTTTGCGAAAAGCGAATTATGACTTTGCGATTGAACTTTAAGCATGTTTCAACTATGCGAAAAGAGATAAAAGCAGAAACAGAGAAAATAAGCAAAAACTATGATATACAAACATAATGTACAGTTTTCTACCATCAAATTTTTGGAGATTCGTGACGATAGATGGGCAGCACAGGCTCCTGGGTATTTCCAATGCATGGTTTGAGCCTCTGACCATTGACCTTTATGATTCTTCCATTACTTGGATCACGAAGGAGCTGCTTGAGTGACAGTGTATGGCCCTTCCCATCTGGATCTCAGTTTTCTTGGGAAAAACTTAAGCTTTGAGTTAAATAACCATACCTTAGAACCAGCTGTGAACTCTTTTCTCAATAAATTTTTATCATGAAAAGTTTTGACTTTCTCATTATACAATCTTGAATTGGTGTATGCATCCATTCGCAGCTCTTCTAACTCAGCAAGTTGCAATTTCCTGTGATTACCAGCAGTAGTTAGATCCATGTTCAATGTTTTAATGGCCCAAAAAGCTTTATATTCTAACTCTACTGGTAAATGGCATGCTTTGCCATAGACCAACCTAAATGGGGACATACCAATTGGGGTTTTATAGGCCGTCCTATATGCCCACAATGCATCATTCAGCTTAAAGGACCAATCCTTTCTGTCCTTCTTCACAGTCTTTTCCAAAATATATTTGATTTCTCTATTGGAAATCTCCACTTGTCCACTGGTTTGTGGATGATATGGAGTGGCTACTCTATGAGTCACAGAGTATTTCTTCAACAATGTTTCAAAATGTCTATTACAAAAATGGCTTCCCCCATCACTGATAATGGCTCTGGGAAAACCAAACCTGGAAAAAATGTGATCCTTAAGAAATTTCAAAACCACTTTGTGATCATTTGTTATAGTAGCTGTGGCTTCAATCCATTTGGATACATAATCCACAGCTACTAAAATGAAGTTATTCCCATTGGAAGGAGGAAAGGGGCCCATAAAGTCTATCCCCCAAACATCAAACAACTCAACTACCAAAATAGGCTGTAAAGGCATTGAGTTTCTCTTGGAGATGCTGCCTAATTTCTGACAGTTCTGGCAGGACTTACAATGCTGCAGGGCATCCTTGAAAAGTGTAGGCCAATAAAATCCACACTGCAAAACTTTTGCAGCAGTTTTGTTCCCACTAAAATGACCTCCACAGGCCTGTTCATGACACATAGAAAGTATTCTATGAAATTCTTGGTCAGGGACATATTTCCTTATTATTTGATCTGCACAACTCTTAAACAGATAAGGATCCTCCCAGATGAAGTGTTTAACCTTTGAGAAGAAAAGATCTTTATCCATTCTATTCCAATGGTGAGGAATTCTTCCAGTAGCCAAAAAGTTGACTATGTTGGCAAACCAAGGAGTGTGTACACTAATGGCAAAAAGTTGCTCATCAGGGAAAGATTCATTGATAGGCAACCTATCAATCTCAGCAGTTAAAATTCTGGAGAGGTGATCAGCCACCACATTCTCCACCCCTTTTTTATCTTTAATCTGTAGATCAAATTCCTGTAATAGGAGAATCCACCTGATTAATCTTGGTTTGGTGTCCTTAGACAGAAGGTATTTCAAGGCAGAGTGGTCAGTGAACACCACTATTTGTGAACCCAAGACATATGACCTGAATTTTTCTAAAGCAAAAACAATTGCCAGCAGC
Organism: Chloranthus sessilifolius; assembly: GCA_021018995.1. Lineage (NCBI taxonomy): Eukaryota > Viridiplantae > Streptophyta > Magnoliopsida > Chloranthales > Chloranthaceae > Chloranthus > Chloranthus sessilifolius. Next base: position 71,242,688 of record CM037592.1, on the reverse strand, counting down.
TCCTTCTCAGTTGTTGTGTAATTGAGCTGTGCATCAATCATTGATCTGCTGGAATAAGCTATGACATGAGGCAGCTTATCTTTTCTCTATCCAAGGACAGCTCCCAAACCATAATCTGATGCATCACACATCAGTTTAAAAGGTAATGAATAATCTGGAGACTGCAATATTGGAGCTGAAATCAGACAGTCTTTTAGGAATTCAAAAGCCTTCATGCATTCATTATTGAAAACAAAAGGGACATCTTGGCACAACAAATGACAAAGAGGTTTAGTTATTTTACTGAAGTCCTTGATGAACCTTCTGTAAAATCCAGCATGTCCTAGAAAACTTCTGATTTGTTTAACAGTTTTGGGAGGTGGTAAATGTGCAATTAACTCAATTTTTGCTTTGTCCACCTCAATGCCCTTAGGGAAACAACATGGCCAAGGACAATGCCCTGGGTGACCATGAAATGGCTCTTTTCCCAGCTCAAAACCAGATTGGTTTCTTCGCATCTTTGTAGTACCAATTTGAGATGGTGTAAACACTGGGAAAAACTGTTGCCATAGATTGAGAAATCATCCATAAAAATCTCCATAAACTGGTCAATCATATCAGAAAAAATTGCATACATGCATCTTTGGAAGGTAGCAGGAGCATTACAAAGACCAAAAGGCATTCTCCTATAGGCAAAAGTGCCAAAAGGGCACGTGAATGTGGTCTTTCCTCGATCTTGTGGGTACACGGAATCGGGTTGTAACTAGAGTAACCATCAAGAAAAGCGGTAATAAGCTTTTCACGCTAGCTTATCTAAGATCGATCAATGAATGGGAGGGGAAATGGTCTTTTACGGTCATTGCATTTAATTTTACGTAATCAATCTGAGACTCTCCATCCGCTTGTTTGCACTGGTTGACATAAGCTCACCGAATCGAGGTTACAACGGTGATTCCAGATTTCTTAGGTACCACCGTAGGTGCTACCCAAGTCGAATCAAATGGGGTAAATGACCTGCATCCAACAACTTAACAACCTCTTTCATGACCACTTCTTGCATATGAGGGTTCAACCTTCTTTGCATTTCTCTAGAAGACTTTGCATCTTCTTCCAAGTGGATTTTGTGCATGCAAACAAATGGATCGATTCCTCCTAAATCGCAATAGTCCACCAATTGCCCTTTTATGTTCTTTCAAGACTATCAACAACTCTTCCTCTTGCTCCTTTGTGAGAGAGGAAGAAATAATGTGCAATGATTTATGATTACCTAAGAACACATACTTCAAATTTTCTGCAAATGCTTAGTTCTAAATCGTGGTGAGAAAAGAAGGTAACAAAGGTACCTTAGATGTTTGTGGAAGGGGAGAGTAGCAGTTTCCAAGAAGAGAAACTTGTCGATTGATTAAGAGTTCCTTGCACAACATTTATTTCCTCGAATTTGAGATACAACTTGCTTTATTTTCAGCATATCCCCAAGCATCTTTAACATCGTGGTGAAATCTTCACCCCGCAGAAATTGTTGTAAAGTCCTTCCACAAGTTCATCCAATAGATCAACATGAAAACATTCTTGAGCTAAATTGATGTGTGTTGCATTATAAACATTTAATTTTACCTTCATGTTTCCAAATGACACTTCCATAATACAGACACTGCATTGAATGCAAGCATTTGCTATAGCCAGAATGGTCTTCCCAAAATGATGTGGATGAAAGTTTTGCTTTTAGTTGGTTCCATATCCAAAACTAGAAAATCAGGATAGAAGAATTTATCTACTCCCACCAATACATCTTTAATCATCCCTGGCTTTCTTTCGATCACATGCGCTAGTTGTAACACCACATGAGTGGGTTTTAATTCTCCCAAACCTAGTTTCTCATATACAGAATATGGAAGTAGGTTGACACTAGCACCCAGATCTAATAAAGCCTTTTCAATGGTGTGTTCCCCAATAATGCAAGGGATTGTGGGGATTCCAGGATCTTAAAGTTTAGGAGGTGTAGCAATGGATAACACCTGGTTAATTCTTTCCACAGCAAAGACCTTTTTGGACAACTGTATCCTAGATTGTCTTTTGTGAGTGCAAACATCTTTCAAAAATTTTGCATATGCTGGAATTTGTTTGATTGCTTCAAGCAAAGGTAAATTTATCTTGACTTGCTTGAAAGTCTCCATCATCTCATCTATTTTTGTGTTCCCTTTATCAAAAGGGGATACAGATTTCATTGCATAAGGAAATGGTAAATGAGGAACTAATCTTTCATCTACAGCTTTAGAAGTGTTTTCAGAAATTTTTTTACTTTTACATTTTTTCATTTTTTGGTTTTTTAGGTACATCAGAACCCCATCGCTATCACTATCGCTCTTGCGCATATCTTTATCCTCTTCCTCATTTCTTTCTTCTTCAAGACCCACTTTGTTATCTATCATTTTTCCACTTCAAAGTGGTGATGCTTTTACTTCTTCATGTGAATTAGAAGCGTCTCCAACCATGAACTGTCCTTTGGGATTGTTCAAAGGTTGGCAGGGTAACTTTCCTTCCTCTCTTTTTGCCAAGGTATTTGAAAGTTGTCCCAATGTTTCTTCAATCTTCTTTATGCTCGCCGGAAAGTTCAGTTGAGTTAAAGATCCTAAATTCAAGTGAATTTAGGACTTGATCTTCAAAAGAAAGGGACCGAAGGGTTTGAATCTGGGCATCACGCATGTGTTGTTGTGGAATGGGTAAAGTTTATTTGACATAAAATTTCGCCGATATGATAAGGTACGCGCAGCTTTTGAAAGGCATTTGATTCTTTGGTTGCTGTTGTTGGGATTGGTAATTCCCTGGTTCCACCTCAAATTGGGGTGTGCTCTCCATGGATATTCATTTGATCTGTCCAAATGATTGACGATGAGCTGTTCCACCATTAAATCTGGGAACTGTGATGCAGCAGGACATTGGTCAAGTGAATGAGTAGGGGACTGGCATATCAGACATGCCTCCTCTACTCTTGAAATATTTGGAGTTTTAAGTGAGTTCATCAATCTATCAAACTTTGTGGTTAGATTGTCCATCTTTCTTTCCAACTCATCCACCTCATAGATCTTCCCTTTGGTGGGTTGGTGGTTGTTCAACCTAGCAGGATTTTCAATTTCTCTTGACAGAGATTCCTGCTGAGTGGAGTTTTCACCAATCACTTCAAATAAGTCCCAAACCTCTTCAACTATTTTTTGCAATAAGTGTCTCCACAGGAAGCATCCACCATATTTTTGCCTTTTTGATCAATTCCTTGATAGAAGCTTTGAACCAGCTGCCACCTAGGAATTTGATGATGAGGACATTGCCTTAACAGTTCCTTGAATCTTTCCCATGCTTCATGGAAAGTTTCAGTTGAGTTTTGGGAGAATGAAATCATACTTTGTCTCAATTGGCTTGTTTTAGACATTGGGAAATATTTGGCTAAGAATTGACACTGCAAATCATTCCAAGAAGTGATACTGTTTGGTGCTAACATGGATAACCATGCTCTAGCTTTATCCTTTAATGAAAAAGGAAAGAGCCTCAGCTTGGTTGCTTCTGGACCCAGTCCAACTATGTTGAATGTGGTGCAAAGAGCCAAGAACCCATCCACATGTTTGTATGGGTCTTCCTTACTCAACCCATGGAAGGAAGGAAGCATTTGGATAGTTGATGACTTGATCTCATAATTTCCTTCAACAGTAGGAAATTGAATGCAAAAGGGGGAATTATAAGCACCAGGTGCAAAGTAATCCCTCAAAAGTCGAGGTTCTCAAGAATGCGGACGAGAGTTTTGTTGGCCGCCTCTACTGCTCCATTCGTCTAAGGCCTATACAGGGATGATCGATGATGCTTGATCTTGTATTGCTCGCAGAAGTCTCGGATGCGCTTATTCGCAAAGTTCGTGCCGTTGTCTGTGATGATATCTTTGGGTACTCCGAATCTGAACATAATATTATTTTTGAGAAACTTCTCAACGTGGATGACTGTTGTTGCTTCTTAGTGTGCTTGATTTATGTGAGTTTTTGAAAAACAGATTTACAGCTGCTAAATTACAGTGGCTCTAGACTATATAAACAAACAAGGAAATATCAGCACAGTTAGAAGAGAATTAGCCTGCAAGATCAGGGCCAATTGTAGCAAGTTTTAAAAGTAAGTGAGTGAAAGATCGTCCACAGAGAATTTGTTTAAAATGTAAGATAAACCTCCAGATCTGAGCTACCAGATCTGGTTTCTTATCCTATCTAGAAAGCTGATAAGATGAGAGGTTTGAATTTTTCACGTTTACCAAACTAAAAAACAAAGAAAATTTTAAACTAAATGATCCAGATCCGAGTTGGGGGAGTGATTGAAACAAAGATGGAGAAGTAATATCTAAATCTGATTTGGTCTTTGAAATCTAATGAGAATAAGCATTTCAAATAGAGGTGTTCCAATCTTCATCTGGCTACAAGCGCAGATGTAAGAGAAATAAATCTAATTTAAGGATTAGGTTTAAGCTTATGGCTATGGTCTGTCCACTTTAATGGCCAAAAACCATCCAACAGTCTTTAATCCAAAGCCTTAGTTTAGAACAAGAAGCATCACTACAAATGCCGTGATAGATTAGGTTACCAACACTAATTCTCACAGGATTAATGAATCAAGGGAAATTGCATGAAAAATAGTAAATCTAAAAGAGTCTAATGCAATAAGGAGATCAGAGGGAACCCTTAACATGAGTCCAATTGAGAAAATACGGTTTTCAGCAACCTTTTCAAATCCACCGTTACAATTACGAATAGCGACTTAAGCGACTCTCAGATTTGTAGTCTTGAATACAACTCTCTTTTGAATTACAGAAATGTCTCACAGCTCTCAATTGCAAGTCAAAGTGAAGCTATTACAGGGATTTCAGACAAACTATCTGATTTGGAAATGGGGGAATAGGAATGAAACTCAAAATCTGGATGCCCAAATTGGGCAAATGGTTCGTCTATTTATAGTTTTCCCAAGTCCATTTCGGATGTGTTTCAACCAATCGAGGTGCTCGTAATGTATTGACCAATGGTGGCGAGCACGAGGATCCAGATCTGTCTCGCCAATCGAATTCTTGATCTGGTTGATCAATCGTGATAGAAGCATCAATTCTGTTATGTAATTCAAAAATCTGTTTGAGCTTCTAGAAGTTCCCGCCAAGTAATTTCATCTTTGGGTGTTCACATGGGGTGGAATATGCCTTTGGTTCGTGCTCAGAATCTTTCGGAATGTCCTTGGGTTTTAAAACACATTGGGACGCGTGCAACAGATTACTGAATTGCCCTTGTTAAAGCTGTGAATCTCCAGAATACCTTTTCGCAGAGCTTAAGGGCCTTTTCGCAAAGTGTTGTGACTTCTGAAGCTCTTTTCGCAATGTTCAATCTCTCTTCGAATTGTGTTTTCTCCTTTTCACAAAGTTCAATCTTCTTTTCGAAGAGTTCAGATGCTCTTCGAAAACTAAGCCTGGAGGTTTAGTCCTTTTCGCAGAGTTCCAAGTTCTTTACGAAAAGTGCAGGTTCTTTGCGAAAAGAACTCTGTAGTGCATTTCTCTGTTCGAATTGTTCCCTGCTTCTCTTACAGGTCTTTGCCTCTTCCTTTTAGACCTTTCCACAGCTGATGAGGTTGTTTCTTCACTTCCTTCCTTTGGACTGACATGGATTGTCATCTTTTTGGCACTTTTGAGCTGCTTTTATGGTTAAGCCTGTCTTTATTGTTAGCTGCAACATAGGCACTTAAAACACTTATTTAGTTCTCTCAAAGGTCTATCAAGACTTAAGTTTAGGGGTGAAAAATGGTATTTTTCACTTGTCAACAATGATCGTGATATTGGCATAGGATGCCGCTTCTACCCACTTTGTGAAGTATTCAATGGCGACGAGGATGAACCAATGTCTGTTCTATGCTTTCGGATTAATCATTCCGACAACGTCGAGGCCCCAGGTAGCAAATGGCCAAGGAGCGGTCATGCAGTGAAGATCAATGCTAGAAGCATGTATCAGACTTGAATGATCTTGACACTTGTAGCATTTTTTAACATGTTTGCAATAATCCGATTCCATGGTGGTCCAAAAGTATCCCCGCCTTAGGATTTTATTAGCAAGCATGTGACTGCTGACGTGGGCTCCGCATACTCCCTCATGGATTTCTTTCATAATATTGACCACTTCACTTTCAGTAAGGCACCTGAGTAAGATGTTATTGTGTGATCACTTGTAGAGGCATTCCCCACAAATGATGTAACCTGCTGCTAAACGTTGAATGGTTCTTCGGTCCGTCTTGGATGTACCCTCTGGGAAGGTTAGGGTCTTGAGGAAATTCTTGATGTCTGAGAACCAAGGTGGCTCATCATCAGGCTTTATAGGTTCCTCAATCTGGAGGTAGAAGGCCAGCTCATTCCTCTGCTCGATCATGATCAGCTTCATCTCAACACCATAGGGGATTTCAATCATTGATGCCAAAGTTGCCAATGCGTCGGCAAAGTGATTCCTTATCCGGGGGACGTATGAGAAAGTCACATCTTGGAAACAAGCTATCAGATCCTCGAGGTGTTCATGATAGGGGATCAGTTTCTCATCTTTCATCTTCCAGTCACCATTCGTCTGGCATATGATTAACTATGAATCACCAAAAACTCGAAGGTGAGTTACATTTAGATCGAGAGCTGCCTGTAGACCGACGGCGCAAGCTTCATACTCAGCCATATTATTAGTGCAGGGAAAGGAGCTTGATAGAGATCGGTACATGGGATCCTTTTGGCGAATTCAGGATGGCGCCAACTCCTTGGCCTTCGACATGCGATGCCCCGTCAAAGTGCATTACCCATGATTCCTCTGCTTCTTCTGTATCATCTTCTGTCATGAACAGGATATCTTCATCTGGGAATTCGGTTCTTAACGGCTCATAGTCAAGTAGAGGGTTCTCAGCAAGATGATCGACGAGCGCCTGCCCCATGATCGATTTCTGAGTGACGTACGTGATGTCAAATTCAGATAATAAAAGTTGCCATCGTGCAGTACGGCCAGTGAGAGCAGGTTTCTCGAATAGGTACTTCAACAGATCTATCCGCACTAGAAGTAGGACGGCTTGGGATAATAGGTAGTGTCGAAGTATTTGAGTAGCCCACACGAGCGCTAGGCATGCCCTCTCCAGATGAGAGTAGCGCATCTCATAATCAGTGAACTTCTTGCTCAGGTAGTAGATGGCCTGCTCTCTTCTTCCTGTCTCATCGTCCTGCCCTAACACACAGCCCATGGAAAACATTGTCGTGGATAGGTACATTATCAGGGGTCTGCCAGGTACAGGTGGTACCAATACTAGAGGATTTAGGAGGTAACCCTTGATCTTGTCAAATGCAGCTTGGCAGTCATCATTCCACTCAACTGGTGAATCTTTTCTTAGTAGTTTGAAGATCGGTGAGCATATCAGAGTTAACTGTGCAATGAACTGACTGATGTACTGGATTCTACCTAAGAAGCCTCTGACCTCTTTCTCTGTAGACGGTGGAGGCATTTCAGTAATGGCCTTGATCTTGGTCGGATCGACCTCGATGCCTCTCCTACTAACGATAAAACCTAATAGTTTTCCTAACATAGCGCCAAATGCGCACTTCTGGGGATTCAACCGTAACCTATACTTTCTCAACCTTTCGAACAGCTTCTGAAGGTTTACCAAGTGGTCGTCCCTTTTCGGCGATTTAGCAATCATGTCATCGACGTATACTTCGATCTCCCGATGCATCATGTCATGGAATAGGGCCGTCATTGCTCTCTGGTAGGTTGCCCCGGTGTTCTTGAGCCCGAATGGCATCACCTTGTAGCAGAAGGTTCCCTAGGGAGTGATGAACGCGGTCTTCTCTCAGTCGGCCTCTGCCATCTTAATCAGATTGTAGCCCAAGAACCAATCCATGAATGAGAGCATTCTGTGCTTAGCAGTGTTATCAACCAAGATATCGATGTGGGGTAATGGAAAGTCATCCTTAGGGCTCGTCTTGTTGAGATTTCAGAAATCAATGCACATTTGAACCTTTCCATCTTTCTTCGACACGGGGACGATATTGGCCAGCCACTGCTGGTACTTGGATACCATGAGGAAACCTGCGTCATACTGCTTAATGACCTCGTCCTTGACTTTCAACATCCATTCAGGTCAAAGACATCTCAGCTTCTGTTTAACCGGCTTACAGTCAAGGTAGAGGGGCAACTCATGTTCAACCAGATCGGTATCCAGACCAGGCATGTCTTCATACGACCATGCGAAGACGTCTTGGTATGATCGGAGGAAGTCTATCATACCCTTTCTCTCCGTAGGGGACAGCGATGTTCCGATTTTGGTGATTCTAGGGACCTCTTCGGTGCCCAAATTAACGTCCTCTGTCTCTTCGACAATCGAGGTAGGGCCATGCTCAAAATCAGCAAATTGTTTGAGGAGCTCATTGGGGAGCTCATTGATTTGACCTTCCTCGTCCAGACTCATGACTTCTACCTCTTCTCGTATTTCTACAGGGAAGAGGTCGGCCTCACGTGGGATGGGTGTCACGACATCATTTTCAATTTTATTGGGAATTTTAAAGGACAATATTTTTAGAATTGGTATTTTTTCTATTTTTATGGTTTTTCGCAATTTTTCGGAGGGTAACCCCTGGCGTGGTGGATTTCTATATATATAGGGTAGAGTGCCCCAGAGGCAGACCTCACTTCTTAGAAGTTGTTTTTTTTTTAGAGTCGGTGCCGTATTCACAGCATTTGGCGGCTCCCAGGAATTGGGGTAGAGATGTCTAGTTACTTACCTATGAGGCCTGGCCTTTACCTCTTTGGTCGGAAATGGAATCGGTAGGCTTTTGCGGTCCCTCCCTCAGCATGTTTATGGAGGGATCCTCTGGGACCCTATCTTTGAAGGTTAGGGTGGGCCCAAAGTGGCTAGTGCTGGACTAATGGGTGGGCCCGGGGATTTCCTCCTAAAATAAGGAGAGGGCTGCCAAGTCCACCTCGAGGTCTGGGGGGGTGATGTAAGGGTTAGTGGGGTGGGTGGAAACAAGTTTGTGTGGGGTTATCCTCGTCTCCCCATTCAGATCAATTTTCACCACCCCGGCGCTTACAAAGGTTTGGCAGATGTGGGGCCGGGCAGGAGTTTCTTCTTCCAGGTTGATTCCTCTGGCCCTGGCGGCTGCTGCAGCTCTCATCTTTTCTTTGGCCTCTCTGACTTCTTCTTCATCGGGCTTGTAGCCTAGGCCAAATCTGGTTTGCTACCCCTTAGCCCTGACGGGGTCTCTTCTTCCTTGAAGGCATGAGCCCAAACCTTTCCCCTTTTGGTGGCCCCATTTGTGGAGCATGAACACTGCCGCGTCCATTTCTACCCTAATTTTGGCAAGGGTTTTCTCAGGCGACTCAAGGGTGACGGCTGAAAAGTTATACTCAAATCGATGGAAATCGGTGTCATCTGCAGTGTGCGGCATGTCAAGCACTTTCGGACTTTCAATGTGTAGAGCGCTCCATTCCCTATCTTCTTTGCTCTCACCTACGATGGTGACGATTCTTTCACCTGAGATGAATCAGAGCTTTTTGTGTAGAGTTGATGGTATTGCCCCAATCTCATGAATCCACGGCCGACCCAATAATAGATTAAATGTAGACTTGATGTCCATCACCTGAAAGGGGATAGTGAAGGTTTGCGGCCCGATGATCAGGTCGAGGTCTACTTCTCCTATGATCTCTCTCCGGGTGTTGTCGAATCCCCTGGCACTTGTTATTGATGGCCGAAAGGTGTTGGGGTTCGCATCGATTTGGATTGCCGTCCTTAGAGGGCATACATTTAATGCCGACCCATTGTCTATTAAGACCAATGGCACCACCAGGTTTCCTACCTCTACTGTTATATTCAGGGGCTTGGAGTGGTTGTTCCCTTCGAGTGACAGATCTGCATCAGTGAAGGAGATGGCATTTGGGGCCAATACTTGCCCAATTATCTCTCCTACCTCATCTGGGGTCACGTGGGCGGAAACATGTGCATCTTTGAGCTCTCCCATTAAGGCTTGAAAGTGGAGCGGGGACGTGATTAACAAATCTCAGACAGTAATATGTGCAGGTGTCCTCTTGAGTTGTGTCTCCAACACATGCTCTCTGGCCATTTTCTCGAAGGGGTTCCCTGCGGCTTGCTCTTTCTTCTTCTCCTCTCCTCTACCGGTCCCCGATGCTTCCAGCTGTGTAGAAATCCTGCCCGATCGGGTGATAAATTCGACTGTCTCTTCTTGGTTGCGACCAACATTCATGTCTGTCAGCTCATAACTTAACGGCACTTGATGCAGGTCATAGGCAGGTTTCGAGATGAGGAAGGGAGTGCATGGTGATTCTGGGGTGGACTGGGCTGGGTATGTCGACTTCTCAAGCCCGACCGGGTTGACTCCAATAGGGGGCTAAGGGGCATTGGTGGGGTTTAGCAAAGTTAGATTTGAGGGTGCAGGTGTTACCGGGGCATGGTAAGACCAGTGGTGATTGGGGGTGGGTGATAAGGGGAGGTTGAGGGGTTGTTTGTTTGGGTGAGGGTAGAGTTGGATTGGGGGTGAAATAGCACAGGGATGGTGGGGGTGTGACTGGGATTGGGTGACTGGGAAATGTCGGAGGTGCAGGTGGAGCGGGGCGATTGGGGTCTGACTAGGTAGCAGACGAAGCAGGGGGGTACTGGTACGAAGGGTTTGTAATTGGGGTGGCATGGTGGGGCGATGATGGGTTCGTGGATGGAACGGGGTAGATCGGGGATGATGGAGTTGTGCATGGGGCGGGGTGATTTAGGGATGGTGGAGCTGTGTATTGGGCGAGGTGATTTGGGGATGGCGGGGTAGTATGTTGGGTGGTGGGATTTGGGGGTGTGTATGAGGTGGGGTAGTATGGGGGTGGTGGATTTATGTATGGCGTGGAGTGATTTCGGTGCGACGGAAAGGTATATGGGGTGGCTGATGGTGGGATGGTATATGGGATGGGGTGATTGGGAGGCGGTGCGTACTGTGGGATAAATTGGGAGTGGGGCGGATATGCGTATGATTGCGGCGGGGCTGGGCCTATTTGGACTTGATAGGCAGGAGCGGAGGTGAAAAAATACTGCCCTAAATCTAGGGGCTCTTCTTGGTATGCCGGGGTGGAGAAGTTATCGGCTAAATACAGCGGCTCGATTACCCCTACAATTGGTTCACCCTCATTCAGCCTGGTAAATGAAAATTCTTCTTGATTACTGATGTAATATGAGGGGTCAAACTCTTCCTCTTCCTCTTCTACCCAATGGATGTTAGGCCTGGGGCCTCCGGGATGTGGTGGTAGAGGGTCTTGATGGATGTTCTGGTTCTGCCCTTGAGGAAGTGGTGGGGGAATAATTTTTCCCGCCTCTATTAAATCTTAGATTGCATACTTTAGTGGGAAGCACCGATCCGTAGGGTGATCTGGCCCTTGGTGGAAGTTGCAATGCAGGTTCGGGTCATAGTTTCTTGGTATCGGATTGGGTGGTGGGCGAGGCTGGAGTAAATTGACCAGACCCTTTTGTAGCAATACTGGCAACAAGACGCTTAACGATTGCCCTAACGGCGTGAAGACCCGTTCCAATCGTGCTTTCATCTGTTCCTGGGTGAATGGGGCCCTTTGTCCATTATTCGGCCTTGGCGCTTGTTGAAGCAAGTGGGCGGTGGGTGTCTTGACACAGGCTTGGTATGTCGAGAATTAATGTTAGCTTTGAGGGATAAGCGATGTTCTGCACCTCTTCTTTCAATCCTTGGTTGATAGCTTTTTATTCCCCATCGGCCATGCTCTTTCCCAACCTGCCCTCTCTAACGGCGTCTTCACAACGGTTTCAGCGAAACTGGACTGCTGCTGATATACAAAGAATTCCACGATGACTGGGACAGCTCCCTTGGTTATCAATTCAATCTGCTCATCATCTAGAATCCGGTCGGTCACCTGGGCGGCCAATGCCCTCAACCTTCCTAAGTAGGCACTGAAAGTTTCATCATGTCTTTGCTTCAAACGGGCCAGATCCGACTTCCTCGGCTCTATGTCCATGTTATAGACATACTGTTCTTGGAATAAGTGTGTCAGATCTTTCCATGTTTTTATCATGAATGGTTCTAGGGATGTGAACCATCTTGGAGTCGGGCCCGTCAGACTCTTTTGGAACAATTTGATGAGGAGTCGTTCATCTCTGCCGTACTGACACATATCCCCACAGTAAGATTTTAAGTGGGTGATGGGGTTACCAGTGCCATTATATTTATCGAATAACGACATCTTGAATTTTTGTGGTAGAGGGACATCAGAGAATAGACGCAAGTCTGAAAAGTCTGTCGAATGCAGTTCTAGCCCTCCCATCTTCGTCAGCTGCTTCTGTATTTTGTCTATCTGTTCTTTCAGCTGCTCTAATTCTTTTGAGACTGTAGCTGGGGTTGCTTCCCCTTGATTTGGCTCGCCCTGGTGTGATGGCGACGGCCCTGGGGCCAAAGTCAGCTCCTCCATTGTGGATCTCGTCCTCCTCGCATCGCTGGTCATTGTCTTAGGGGCGAGGTCTGCTATTTGGACCTGGGGGTGATGGGTTGGACGACCTGGTGGGGCCATAAGGCCCGTAGGGGATGGGAGGGAGTGAATGGATGAGTGGTTTATGGATGAATGATGTGCTGAGCTGGGTGTATATTCTGGGAGTGATGGGGGTGTGGTTGATGTGGCGGGATGCTGTAGGCATGGTTTTGAGGCATAGGGTGGATCAGATTTTCCGTTGGAGGCGGGATGGGGGCATAAGGGCTGTAGGTGAATGAAGGTATTGGTGAAGGGGTAAGGGGTTTGTGAACGGGCCTTGATGAGTGTGGGTGGATGGGCCTTGGGTTTAGGCTTGATGGTTTTGGAAAGCTTGGGTTGATGGGCCTTGGGCCTGAGTGTGGGGGTTGGTATGATTTTGGACTAATGGGCCCTGTTGGTATTGGGTGCGGGGTGATGGGCCTTGGGTTTGGGTTTGATAGGTTTGGGTCCAAGGGCCCTGGGGGGCTTGGAACTGGGCCTGGGTCTGATGGGCTTGGGCTTGAGTCTGATGGGTTTGGGCCTGGGGCCATGGGCCTTGAGGGTTTTGGGCTTAGGTCTGATGGGTTTGGGCCTGGGCCCATGGGCCTTGAGGATTTGGAGCCTGGGCCTGGGTCTGATGGGTTTGGGCTTGGGCCCATGGGTCTTGATGATTTTAGGCCTGGGCCTGATGGGTTTGGGATTGAGCCCATGGGCCTTGAGGATTTTGGGCCTGGGCCTGGGTTTGATGGGTTTGGGCTTGGGCCCATGGATTCATGTCGGTTTGGTCCTGAGATGCGAGGACTTGGGTCTGTTGGGCTTGGCCTTGGGCCTGGAATTGAGGTGAGGGATCATGGATGGTATGAATGATGGGTGGTTGGGCATGGTCATGGGGGAATGGGGTATGGAGGTTTTGGAGACCTAGATGTGGGGTTTGGAATGTTGGACCCTGAGAGGTAGCCCACAAGGCATACATCCTTCTCATGTCCTCCATTGAGGGCATGGATTTAGGTGTGAGATTGGAGGGTGATGGCCCATTCAAGGACGGAGGGGGTTGGATGAAATTGGGCATGACCTGGGTATGGGGGGTATGAATGGTTGTGGTTTGAGGGTGTGGATATATGGCTAAGGGAGATGGTGGGTTGTCGGTCACACCTTGGGCAAAGCTTGGCATGACCTGGGTAAACGGTGGGGTCTGTTGGGATGTGGATGGACCATGTGATGTGGAGGGTATGTGAGATGGGGTGAGTGGGATATGGGATATAGGAGGCATGGATGATGAGGTGGACGGAGTGTGGGAAGTAGGCGGGGGATGGGGTTCCCAATGGGGTCTTTGGGAGTAGGGGGGTGCGGTAAGGGTGTATGGATGGATGTATGGGTCGATTGGGAAATGAGGTGTTTTAGTAGAGGATGAGATGGGGGGTATGTTGGGAAAATGTAAGGGCGGGGGATGGGGTGGATGCGAACACGGGTGCTCTAAATGGACCTGTGACATCGAATCGGGTTTGGGTGAAGGTGTTGGAGATCGGGTCTTCTCCTATATGGGAATGGGATGGGGATGATGGCGGGGATGTATCGGCGCTCGACATGATCTATTGACGAGCGTTATACCGATGGCTTGGGTAAGGGCCGAATACTCTCCTAGTTCTTCCTCTACGGGTTGGGTTTGAGGTCGCCGTAGTGATTGTCGCGCCGAAAGTGCGCGTATACGGATTTTGATTTTTCTATATATTTATTATTTTTTTTTTGATTTTTCAAATGAAAATTATCTCCCCTACTTAAATGAATGATGATCTAGTGCCTTAGAAAAGTTTCCGTCTTGGGTGATATATGCACCTTTAGTAGGTCCCACAGCAGGATCTGACAGACTTCGGAAGAAGCGAAAGGGAACCCTTTCGTTCTATTGAAGGTGAGGGAATCCACGCAAACGATTCGATCCCCCGGAGCAAATCAATTTGAAGTCGCCTTCTTTAACTGGGCGGGGGCATATTGGGTGTTACAGAATGCGGGAGGCTACTGTGGGCACTAATACCGCTAATCGGGGAACTTGGGTGGTGGATTGGGCCTTAGATTCTGAACTCGATATATCTACGTATGTATATACGCTTGACCAAAACTTAGCAGATTTGGCTGGGCATATATATTATATACGCCTGGCTTAAATCTGGGGATATTGGATGGGCGTATATATTATATCGCTTTGGCGAGCGATTCTGTCGACTTCTTTTGACGATGCAACAAGCGAGATGGGTCTTTTGGACTAGTTTTCAGGGAGAGATGCTCCCGGGGACTACTGTGTATGTTATCGGGTCCCTCCTTTCCGCTTCCTAGGGATACACGGTTGAATTCAGGCTGTCTACACTCTCACCATTGCGGGTTTTACGACTTGATTGGAATTGGCAATCCAACCGATATACCTCCGGTGCAAGCGCCTTCTCAGGTACGGGAAGGGGTGGTTCTTTTCAGGATCATCACCACTAGGGCTGCCGCCTTACTGGGAACCGAGTAAATTATATCTGCGCCTAAACCCCCCAAAAAACTACCCAAAATATGCAAAAACAGATTTGATTATGTCCCCACACCGTTGGTTCACTTTTAATTATAGATTTTTAAAGGGGAGTGAATTTAAGTCCAAAATCGGGTCGGGGATGACAAGCCCGTGCCACCTCAACGGGCCGGCGTTCAATGGTGAGATATTATGACTGAAATAAAGAGCGCACGTAGGCCCGCCAAACGGCTAAGGCGGCTTAAATGAAAAAATAGTAAAAAACTGAAATTTAAAGGCGCAAGTAGGCCTGCCAATCGGCTAAGGCACTTAAAGGACTGAATCGTAGGGGTGAGTATGTTAGTAAAAACAATAAAAAATAAAGAAAAACAGCAGAAAATTAGAACAAAAAACAACCATGGTTAGTAAAAAAATAAAGAAAGGCCAACAAGAGGGGAAGCGCTAGGGTGACATCCCCAGCAGAGTCACCATCTGTGCGAGCATGGATCCTCTCGGACCCGTCGCAGCGATGCACTCGCGATGGAATAAAATGTAGAGTCGCCACCCGGAGCTTTTGGTGACCCGGAAAACCTTTAAATCAATATTTTGAGCACCGAATTGCTAAATATGAGTCTGATTTATCGGTCTTCGCCAAAGGCTCTAGGGTAGGGGCTTCGGTTATCGATCGGGAAGGGTTTAGGCACCCGATCAACCCGCATGTAGCGGTCTCTATCTATAGCCAAAAATAAAAATAAATGGGCGGAGCTTCCCCTTGCCCGAAGGCAATATGGTCCTATCAAGCTTTGAGCCAAACCGAAATTTCGGCAGCGTAACGACTTGAATCCTTGGATGGAGGAAACACCAAGAAGGTAGAGGAAGAGAGGGGTGAGCCGGAGCTCACGGGCCCTTGTTGCACCGTAGAAGACCTTCGCTTCGGCATGCTTCCGATGGCTTTAAATGGCTTAAACGGTAGAAGAATAGGTTCTAATGCTAGGATTCGGTAGATAGGAGGTGTGGGATGAAGCTAGGGACTAAGCTTTAACTAAAAGAGGTGATCTAATGGTTGGAAAGGGTTGAAAAGGATTATCTATGCATGCTGGAATTCTGGTTGAAGAAATAAGAAAAGAACTTTCTCTCACTATGACTCTCTCTCTCCTAACTCAAGCTTTCACCCTAATCTTTTCAACCTTGATTTTTTCAACCCCTTTGGGAAGAGGGGGGTCTCTCTATTTATAGAGAAGAGGTGGGTTAGAGGGTCACTTAAGAGCTAATTGGTTTAGCAATTAGGTAATCCTCTATCTAAGGTTTTCTAAGTTTTTAGGGTCCTAGGGGTTTGGGAAATTGGTTTCAATGGCGGATGATGGGGTGAGACCAAGGGTGACTTAAGGGTTGCCAATAAGCTCAAAGGGGGTGCAACCAACCTTAAGACATCCCACCTTAACCAAGGGGATGGTCAATGGGTCAAACCAGATGGAGGAAATTCGAGCATTTAATGACAGATACTGTAGCTAAGCTGGGCGTATATATTACATACGCCCAGCTTATGCACAGTAAAATTCAAGAAAACCAGGGGGAATCTGAGAAGATGGGTGCCCGCGTTGGTGGCCACCTATGCTGGGCGTATGTATTATATACGCCCGGCCAAATTTGGCCCAAAAATGCCAGGCGTATATAATACATATGCTTGACCAAACTGGGGCCAAATTTGCTGGGCGTATGTAATACATACGCCTGAGCAAAAAGTCATGATTTTATGTGATCCTTCAAATGGCCATAACATTTGAACCACAACTCCAAATTGGGTGATATTTGGCTCATTGGAAAGCTGGAGAAGTCCTCTTTCCAATGGTATGTGGCTCATCTTCAGTAGTGGTCTGTATAAAAATATGTAACTCTCCTCCCATCAAATGCTCCGAAGGGTTTAAATTAGGTCTGAGAAGGGATCCTAGGGTTTAGGGGTGACCTCTAAGGGTTGGGGGAATGGTTTTAATGGGTTTTAGGTGATTCCTAAAGGTCTGGATAGATTTCCAAGGGTTCAGGGGTGCATCTCTCCCGGAGTACAAACTAATCGGGCGTTGGGCAGAATTTGGGTGTCTATAAGAGGGTGAGCATATTTACCTTCTCTTGGCGTGTAGTATAAAAAAATAGTTCTTTATCACTGATATGCTCTGATGTGATTGTTTCATATTACCTCAGAATGTTCGGCGATGAAGAATATGTACCTGAGGAGGGCCATGAGGAGGGGCCCGAGGTAGTCTATGGTCCGCGGGGGAGCAGTTTTTTATGATGGATCGAAGGCAGGTCCCTGGCTCAAGATGCAGGGTGAGGCCGCCCAAGCCTCCACCAACAGTACATTCTCATCTCAAATTTCTGCATAGCGGGCAAGGTAAAAGATAGGTTCAATTCTTTCTTTCTTTGTGCTTTCCAAGATCTGATGTATTTTTCCTTTTTTGGACGCAGGACCTGCCCCCTACTGTATTTCGCGGGGGGTGGTTAGATTTTCATGATTTCTACCACTATGTTCCCCCTATGGTGAAATTCTTGCTGGGGCAGGTGGGCTTTGGGGAGTTCCTGTCTTGCCCCCCTATGAGGGCCGATGCCATGTACCTGAAGGCATTGATAGAGGGATTCCACCTTTAGACTATGACCTTCCGCATACCTTATGCCGAGATGGCGCTAACGCCCATAGATTGGGTGATAATTACTGGCCTCAGGGAGGGGGGCATACTGATAGCCAAACTCACGGTTCCGACCAAAGAGGACATCATGCTATTGATAGGGGCATATCCTCCTCGTGGGCAGATGCATGTCACCGAGGTTAATATGGGGTGGCTATCTATCCTGTTCGTGGTTGATGAGTTGGTGGATCTGGGCCAGCCAGATAGGGTGCTTTACATCACACCCAAGCGGGCGATCATCCTAGCCCGCATCACTCTCCTGCTCCTGCTGGGTAAGACCCTCTTTACCAATGCGAGCGATGGTCAAGTCAGCCTGGCGTTGCTGAGTATTATGGAAAACTTTCTCAACATCCATAGGTATGATTGGGGTGGGGCCGGGTATGTGTTGTTGATGTATGGCATGGCCCGAGTTACCACCGAGGACTCCAAATCTGTTGTCGGCTTTTGGGCGGCATTGGAGGTAATCCCTAACACTTTTGCTTTTGTCAGTTTTACTTTAATGGTCTTTTATGCTACTGACTTGCTCTTTTGTGCATTGTTCTTCTTAGGTATGGGGGTCCATCACTTTCATCCTGGGCGCCCACTTCTCCACTTGGATGCATACACCTACCCTCTTCTAAGCAACTGGAACCAAGCCCGACGCCATGACGTGGGCATGAAGCACCTAGTGATGGGCTTGAGGTCCCAACTTGACCTGATGGTCCTTGAGCAGGTAAAGTCCTTTTTCAACTCTATTTATTGCAGCTCAGAAATTCCCCTTGATTAATATGTTGTATGTTTGACTGATTGGCCACCTCTTGACTTGGACAGATCCTCCACGACCCGTACCTGTTGTCGCTCCAAGTGTGCCAAAAATGTGTGCAAAAAATTAAAGAATTAAAGAATGCTAAATTATATGGATGTTAACTTATGAAAGGGATATCAGCACATTGGGGCTAACACTGGCCTGCAAGATCAGGGCCAATTGTAGCAAGTTTTAAAAGTAAGTATTTCAAGATCGTCCACAGAGAAGTTTGTCTAAAATGAGAGATAAACCTCCAGATCTGTGCTACCAGATCTGGCTCTATAATTATCTAAAATAAAGAATAGATAAAAGAGAGTGTTGGGTTTTGTCACGTTTAACTAAAAGCAAATAAAGAAAAGAACTAACTACGTGATCCAGATCCGAGTTGTGGAGGTGTTTAAAATAAGACAAATGCAGAAATAATAGCTTCATGTATTTTAGCCTTTGAATTTTAATGGAGAATCAGTAGTTCAACAGGTGATTCAATCTTCATCGGCTACCAAAGAGATGTAAGAGAAATAAATCCAATTAAGGAATAGGTTTAGACTTATGGTGATTTGTCACGGATCATCACCAGTAGTGGCCTATTCTTTATTTCGAAACATGAACATCATCGTAAATGCCGCTTGAATTAGGTTACCAACGCTAATTCGCATGGGTGGATGATGAATTAAGGGAAGTTGGATGCGGATGAGTGAATCTAAAGAAGTCTAATGCACTAAGGTGAACATTGGAACCCTCGACATGACTCCAATGGAGAAGACACAAATTGACAACCTTTTAAAATCCAACGTTACAATTACAGTGCACGGCTTCTTAGAGAGCCCTCAGACTTACAGTCTGAGCTTCTCAGAGAGCCCTCAGATTTACAGTCTTGAATCCGAACTTGGAAGTACAAATCACTCACAATGGCTCTCAAAGGTAAACTACAAGAAGGGATTACAGGGGGATCAAATGAGCTTCGATAGGAATGGGGAAGCAGATGAAAACTCTAAAATCTGGATGCCCAATTTGGGAATGGCTTCTATTTATACTTTTTCCTCCATCTGCGCATGGTGGATTGACCAATCGAGAATGCTTTAGATCTGGATTGCCCAATGAGGGTTGAGCACGGGATCCAGATCTGTTTTGGCCAATGGAAATGCTCACGATCCGTTCGCCAATCAAAGCCGAAGCATCAATTGTTATGGGTTTGAAATTCTGTTTGAGCTTTCCGGAAGTTCCCGCTAATTTATCTTTACGCTCACATGGGTTGGAATATGCCTTCGGATCTTGATTGGAACCTTCGGAATGTTCTGGTCTTTTGATTGCATTAGCGCGTCAGATTCTTGAATTGCCCTTGTTAAAGCGAATCTCGAATACCTTTTCGCAGAGTTAGGGGCCTTTCGCAAAAGTTCAATGACTTCAAGCTCATTAGCAAAGTTCAATCTTCTTTTCGAGGAGTTCGGATGCTCTTGAAAGCTACACTGGAGTTTTAGTCCTTTCCAGAGTTTAGGGGCCTTTTCGCAAGTTCAATGCCTTCAAGCTCTGTTCAAAGTTCAATCTTCTTTTCGAGGAGTGTTTTCTTCTTTTCGCAAAGTTCAAGGTTCTTTACGAATAGTAGAAGTTCTTTGCGAATTGAACTCTAGGCTCCCATTCTTCTTTGCGAATTGACTTTTAACTTGATTTTTTCTTTGCGAATGGCTCTCTCTCTTGCTTCAGGTCTTTGTCTGCTCTTTTAGACCCTCTTTAGCCATTGCTGAGGCTGTTTCTTCACTCCTTCTTTAAACTTGACATGAGCTGTCAGCTTTTTGATCTTTTTGGGATGCTTTTCGGATTTGGACCTGTCTGATTGGTTAGCTGTAAAATGCACACTAAAGCACTTATTTAGTCTTCTCAAGGGTCTTTCAAGGCTCATGTTTAGGGGTGAAAAATGGTATTTTTCACTACTTAACAGTACCTCATGTCCACTTTCTGGGACCGGGCAGCCATAAGCCCATCACACCTATTCAACAACTGCCGTGTTGTTTTATTTTATGGGGCATGGGCCAGGGCATACTACCTAGGGGAGTAGGTGGTGCACCAGTACTAGGGGTATCATGTCATACCCATGGACCCTCCCACAGATATTTTGGATCCTGTTGGTAGCATTGAGGATCTCTCTATGGCCTTCCTTCATAATGGGTTCCCTACCAATGCACTTTGTGTGCCCGGGGATTATCATATATGGTACGAGTGCCCGCCGTATCGGTTCATCTTGTCGCGCTTCATCCCTAGCGCCAACTTCCTTACATTCGGTGGCCCGCATGGTCAGGTAATTCTCCTTTCTTTTTTAGATTAGTCCCCCTTTTGTTTTAATTTAGCCTTTGTTCCTTCTGAGCAGATTTACATTTTGTTCACAGTTTGCTCAAGGAGATGTCTCAGATGATGGAGCAGCGGCGGGTGTCGCTGATAGTTCAGGGGCAGGTCCTTCAGGTGCTGGCTCTTCAGGTGGGGGTCCCTCGGGTGAGGGTTCTTCAAGGGCTGGTCGGTCGGGTACCTCTCATGTTGGTGCCCTTGGTGGTGATCCGCTTGTGGTCTATGGGACCTTCCGACACCTGGACAATAGCTTTCTCTCAGGCCTATGTGCCGATATGGATAAGCAGGCGCGCATCTCCCTGAAGCGGCTCGGGCCCCTCCGCCTGAGGAGATTCCAGGGGTAGGCCATCTTATGATCATTCTTCCTTTCTCTCGGCTTCTTTTGCATGTGTTTTGTAATTGCCCCGGTAACTGACATCCTATCCCTCAGAATGTAGAATTTTGACTCGATTATGGAGTACAGGGCGTATCATCTATACACCTCGGAACTTCGGGATGTGGAGGCCGTGAGTATCCTCTGCTCAGCTTTTCTTAATGGTTCTACTATCCTTGGTTCCTCAATTGATCCTGATCTCTAATTTTGACTATGACTTACAGCGTGCACGTGCCAAGGAGTCGCGATCTCTACTTAGCAGGATTTCCCAGGCATGATCCCGGGTGGGAGATATGCGGACTTACCAGGGCTCCTCACTTTGGCGGAAGAAGTCAAAGGGCGCCAACAAAGATTAGGCCCTAGTTTCTTCATTTTGAACAATTCAAACATTTTAGCACATTTTTGGGACAATTTTGGGATGTTTTAAATAGATTATGATGGATGATTATGGCATTTTTGAGGATTTTTCTGCTTAGAAATATTTAGCACTATTCCTTTGATTGCATGTTATCCCTTTTCTTGTATATATCCGACTATTTGCAGGATGATCTTGGTGATTGCTCATAAAAGTATCCTCCTTGGGTGCGGGTTTCTCCTGCACAAAAAGGTCAAAACTCTTTTAGAGTTGGGTGCCCTTTTAATCTTTTCATGTTTGAATGCCTTCGTATCATAAATCAGGTGAATCAGGTTAAAGGGCCAAGGGGACCATCAGGGGCCCACAAAAATCCCAAAATTAGCTCAAAAAGGCATAAGGGGGCAGTTTTGTGCTGGTGCAACTGTTAGTTGCGCCAGGCTTAAATTGAGGATAATTTACACTGGCACAACTACTAGTTGTGCCAGCTTTAGCCTAGGGAGCTCTGGGGCCTTATATGCCCGAGACAGCCCAAATTCTCTCTTTTCTTTTTAACTTGGCCTTTTTGACTGATTTTTTCTCTCCTTGCTTTCCCAAGGGCGGGTCCATCAACATACATTAAAATTTATATTCTTGAATGATCTTTTACGTCTATGGACCCGCTTTCCAATCCTCCCTTACATGGAGGGCTTGGGACCAATTAACCTCTTTCTTTGGACTTGGGGCCCAATTTTCTTAAAAGTTGGCATGGGAGCTTGAATGAGAGTGAGCTCGTTGAACTTGAAAAGCTCGGGCTATCACGTTTACCCCTCTTCCTTGAGGTTCCTCTACGGCGGGATCTACTTCACACGGCAGCCTCTCTTTGGGACACAAGTGGTCATGTGTTCCAATTTGGGAAGCGGGAGCTAAGTCCAACTCTTGAGGATCTATCCAACTTATCCGGTTTGAAGCTTCACAGAAGCTTCACAAGAGTCACGCCAAAGTCGGGCTACTCTAAATCCGTTAGGGGGCCCACTGGGTGTTCGATCAAATTCCTCAAAGAACTTTTCGGTGATGAATGTCTACAAAAATTGCCAATTAGGAATATCTTTAACACAAAAGCCTTCACTCTCAGTCTCATTTCGGAGGTCCTTTTCTTTACTGGGGAGAGAGTCGACCGGTGATGCACCTGGTCCTTGCTGAATTATATCGGTGCCTTGATGCGTTTGCTCTGGGTAAGGTGGAGAGCCTCAGGGGATGTCCATTGCTACTTCAGGTCTGGTTGGATGAGCATCTTTCTATTTTGGGACCCATGCCATGCTTTTACATTGCTCGAGGTGAGGCTGTTCGATGCTTTTTGGGTAGGTGTCACTTGCTTCCACAGAGCGACTCGTCAGCTCTGAAGCTTTGTTTGACTGACACCGAGCTGACATGGAGGCTTCCTTGGTTGGATTGGACCTTTCCCATAGTTCATTCTAGAGACCATGAGGGCATCACCCTCCTAGGATTGACTGGCAGCACCTTCTATTTTCCATTCGGGGTGTTGCATCAGTTTGGCTATTCTCAGCAGGTGCCTTGTGAGACAAAGGCCCCTCTATGTGACTTGATCTATTCTAGGGGGTACTCTGGGGACATAGATCGGATTGCTGCTCTTTGAGAGATGCGTTAGTCTACGCTGATGTGTGATCTGAGGGGAGATTGGTTCGATCTTCCCAGTACATGGCAGCTATTAATTTGGCGACTTCGCCGATCGTCTAGATCGGAAAGAGAGTATTGACATGGGAGGCCCTTAGCTGAAGAAAGAGACAGCTCTCTGAGCCCATATTGAGTTGTTGACTGATGAGAAGAAGGTCCTGCATGAACTTTTGGCACAAGAGAAAGTTAGAGTAGGGATAGCAGAGAGTGAGGTCCTTCATCTGAAAGGATCTTTAAGTGTTGCCCTTTGAGCCACAGATGCTTCTTGTAAGAGGTACAAGAGTTTGCATGATCGTTGGTTGAGCGAGCAGAATGTCTAGGAGGATAGTTTTTACACTGAGATTAGTGCCTTGAAGTGCGAGTTGGTCTGTTGATTCCTTCCTGCACATGTAACCTTTTGCACAGCTCAGATACACAGAAAAGTGGTGTAAGAAATCCCTTTATAGTTACACACTTTTTGGTATACATATTTTCTTTATGTTTTTGTTTTTTTTCGATTTTTGTAAAATGAAAGAAAGAAAGCTAGGCATCATGCCGGCTATATTTTGGGATGTGATGTAAGAGGTGCATTTGTAAATGGAAAAGGAAAATCTATTATATTTACAAAGACTTCTCTTTTTTCATTTTTTTCTTTTTTATTAATGGGTCCCTTTTAGGAAGAGGGCTTTTCACCTTGCTCTTTATTCCCTTTTTGTTTGGTTTGATGCCTCAATCACCGGGTGAGGTCTTGGGTCCCCTTTTGAGCATGGTTGAACCCCCTTTTAAATGGTCAAATCTGGGTGAGTTTCTGCTGCTTTACCAAGACTGGAACGTCAATCCTTTTGGCTGATTCAAACCTTTCCCCTTATCTTAGGTTATACGTTCGATGAAGTAGTTTCACAAAGACAATTCCGGTCGGGGCCTGATTCGAGTTAACATGAGTGGCCCAGTCGAAAAAGGGTATTAGGGAGAGTAACTAAGAGGGTTCCTCCAACATCAATGCTATCAATCAATTCAAACCTTTCTTTTTAATCTTTTTCTTTTAAAACTCTTTTACTCACAACGGC
This sequence comes from Chloranthus sessilifolius, assembly GCA_021018995.1. Taxonomy (NCBI): domain Eukaryota; kingdom Viridiplantae; phylum Streptophyta; class Magnoliopsida; order Chloranthales; family Chloranthaceae; genus Chloranthus; species Chloranthus sessilifolius. The sequence goes on along the minus strand of CM037592.1, from coordinate 71,218,444 downwards.
CAAGGTGGGTTCGTCGTGCCCGTTTTTGCCCTCTTTTTACCCGTGGTGCCCTTTTGGGTTTTCACCACATCCATGGGTTTAGCTCTCTTACTCCAAGAACCCTTTCTGGCTTTCACCTGGTCCACATAAGCTCGCTGTTTTTACCCATAGTGCCCTTTAAGGTTTTCACCTCGCCCATCTTACTTTGAGCTTGTATTTTTATTTTATTTTTTCTTTTTTTATTTATTCTATCGTAAGCCATGACATAGACGTCGATTCCATCATAGCCCGCCAGATGGGATTCCGGTGTCGTCTCACAACTCGGCTTGTGTTGATTTAACGAATACTATGACTGCTGGTGAACCTAAAAGGAGGGCTTCCTTCAGGGTGTAGCTTGGCCATGGGTTAGGTTAGGATTAGAAGGTATGCTAGGCTAAATAGGGTTTTCTTAATATGGCTTCAATTTTTCTCGACACTCTTCTTCCTTGGGGGATTTTACTGTACACGCCCCACGATTCTATTTTTTCTTTTTTCTTTATCTTATTTTAGGAAATCTATTTTTGAGGTTTTGCTTTTCCGATTTTTTTAGATTTTAATGGTAACTTTACTTCTTTTTTGTATATATACACATATTTTTTTTGGGGAAATGGGTTTATTTGAAAGAAAGGCCCAATCTTAACTGGGGTAACAAAGGATATCATTATTTTTAGGGATGCTTTTTTGGCTACAGTGCTTGGAATGATGGCCTCTTTTGAGTGATTCTTAAGCAGTCACGCATCGGTTTCACCAATACTTATCTTATCGCAATAGACTAAGAGTAGAATCGTCGGACGTATCTAACATTGATGGGCTCAGGAAGATGATCTTCGTCCATGGTGGCGAGACGAATGGCATATCCCGACAGCACTTCTCGGACGACATAAGGTCCTTCCCAGTTGGCTTGAATTTCCCTCTCGGATTGGCATGGAGGGATGGGAAGATCTTCTTCAACACAGTGTCTCCTATCTTTAGATCTCAACCGCGGACATGTTTATTGTAAGTGCGTGCCAGTCACACTTGGTAAACTTGAGTATGACACAAGGCTAGGAGTCTCTTCTCGTCCAATAAGTTCAATTGTTTAAAGTGGGATCTCTCTCTCTGCTTCGGGTAAACCCGATTCCATAAGGATTCAGAGCGAGGGTACTTCAACCTCTATCGGTAGGACGGCCTCGATTAGATACATAAGGGAGAATGGTGTCGCCCCTGTAGCTGTACGGATCGATGTTCTGTAGGCCCACAAAGTAAATAGCAGCATTTCGCTCCAATCTCGATAAGTGATGACCATTTTCTCTAGGATGCGGATGACTGTCTTATTCACAGCTTCCATGACTCCATTGGTGTGAGGCCGATAAGGTGATGAGCGATGGTCCTTGATTTTGTATTGCTCGCAGAAGGCTTTGATGCACTTATTAGCAAAGTTTGTGCCATTGTCCATGATAATATCCTTGGGTACCACGAATCGACACACAATATTACTCTTGAGAAACTTCTCCATGTGGCTAGTTGTGATGTTAGCGTATGATGTCGCTTCTACCCAAATGGTGAAGTATTCAATGGCGACAAGGATGAACCGATGTCCGCTTGACGCTTTTGGATTAATCATTCGGACGACGTCAAGGCTCCAGGTAGCAAACGGCCAAGGAGTGGTCATGCAGTGAAGATCGATGGCCGGAGTGTATATCAAACTGGAGTGTTCCTAACACTTATAGCATTTATGAGTATTTTTGCAATAATCTGATTCCGTAGTGGTCCAAAAGTATCCCTGGCGTAGAATTTTCTTAGTGAGCATGTGACCGCTGACATGGGCACCACATACTCCCTCGTGGATCTCTTTCATGATGTTAATCGCTTCACTTTTCGTAAGGCACGTGAGTAAGATGTTATTATAGGATCACTTGTAAAGGCATTCTCCACAAATGACGTAGCCTGCCGTTAAGCGTTGGATGGTTCGTCTGTCCATCTTGGATGTACCCTCAAGGAAAGTTAGCTTCTCGAGGAAATTCTTGATATCTGAGAACCAGGTGGCTCATTATCAGGCTTTAAGGGTTCCTCAATCTGGAGACAAAAGGCTAGCTCACTCCTTTGCTCGATCATGATATGCTTCATCTCAGCCCCATACGGGATCTCTATCATTGATACCAAAGTTGCTAGTGCGTCGGCAAAGCGATTTCTTAACCGTTGGACATATGAAAATGTTATGCCTTCGAAACAAACTATCAGATCCTCGAGGTGCTCATGGTAAGGGATCGGTTTCTCTTCTTTCATCTTTTTGTCACCATCTGTCTGGCATATGATCAACTGCAAATCGCCAAATACTCGGAGGTGAGTTATATTCAAATCGAGAGCAGTCTGCAAACTAGAGGCACAAGCTTTGTACTCGACCATGTTGTTAGTGCAGGGGAAGTTGAGCTTGAGAGAGATCAATACATGTGATCCTTTCAGCGAAATCAGAATGGTGCCAACTCCCTTCCCCTCGACATTTGCTGCCCTGTCAAAGTGCATTACCCAATATTCCTCTGCTTCTTCTGTATCGTCTTCTGTCATGAACAAGATGTCCTCATCGGGGAACTCAGTTCTTAAAGGCTCATAATCTGGAAAAGGATTGCCGGCAAGATGATTTGTGAGTGCCTTCCCCTTGATCGACTTCTGAGTGACGTACGTGACGTCAAACTGAGATAATAAAAGCTACCATCGTACAGTTCATCTAGTGAGAGCCGACTTCTAGAACAGGTATTTCAACGGTCCATTCAAGCCAAAAGTAGAATGGCTTGGGACAGCAAGTAATGGCAGAGCCTCTGAGTAGCCCATACAAGAGCCAGGCATGCTTTCTCTAGATGAGAATAGCGCGTCTCATAATCAATAAACTTCTTGCTCAGATAGTAGATGGCATGATCTCTTCTTCCTATCTCATCATGCTACCCTAAGACACATCCCATCAAGACTTCCGTCGTGGAGCGATATATTAAGAGTGGTCTCCCCAGCTCGAGTTGTACCAACACAGGTGCGTTAAGGAGGTAGTTTTTGATTTTATCGAATGTTGCCTGACAGTCGTTGTTCCATTCAACGAGCGAGTTCTTAGTAGCTCCAAGATCGATGTGTAGCTTGGAATCAGCTATGCAATGAATCGACTAATATATTGTATTCTGCCCAAGAACCCCCTAACCTATTTCACGATAGATGGTGGCAGCATTTTGGTGATTGCTTTAACTTTGACTGGGTCGACATTGATCCCTCTCCTACTAACAATGAATCCCAATAGTTTCCTAGACATGGCACCGAATGTGCACTTTTGTGGATTCAGATGTAACCTGTACTTTCTTAGCCTCTCAAATAGCTTCTAGAGGTTTACCAAGTGATCGCTCCGGTCCAGTGACTTGGCTATCATGTCATCGACATACATTTCAATTTCTCGTTGCATCATGTAGTGAAACAACATAGTCATAGCTCTTTGGTACGTTGCACCGGCATTCTTCAGCTCAAATGGCATGACTCTATACCAAAAGGTTCCCAAGGAGTGATGAATGCAGTCTTCTCTCGATCTTCCTCTGCCATCTTAATCTAATTGTATCCGGAGAATTCATCCATAAAAGAAAGCATCCCATGCTTAGCAGTATTATCAACCAAGATGTTGATGTGCAGTAATGGGAAGTTGTCCTTCGGGCTCGCCTTGGTCAAATTTCTAAAATTGATGCACATGCAAACTTTTCAATCCTTCTTTGGTACAGGCACAATATTGGCTAGCCACCGTAGGTACTTACATACCATGAGAAACCCTGCGTCATACTACTTGATGACCTCATCTTTGACTTTCAACATCCACTAGGGTCGAAGACGTCTCAACTTCTGCTTAACTGGCTTCATGTTAGGGTAAAGGGGTAGCTCGTGCTCGACAAAATCAGTGTCCAGACCAGGCATGTCCTCGTATGACCAAACAAAAACATCTTGGTATGATCAAAGGAAGTTGAACATGCTTTTTCTTTCTTCGAGAGACAGCGATGTTTCTATTTTGGTAATTCAGGAAATCTCCTCAGTCCCTAGATTAACGTCCTCAGTTTCTTTGACAATGGGGGTAGTGTCATGCTCAAATTCGGCAAACCGGTCAAGGAGCTCATTAGGGAGCTCCTCTAAGGTGATCTCCTCGTCCAAACTCGTAACTCCTACCTCTTTTTATATTTCTACAGGAAAGGGTCAATTTTATGTGGGACGGGTATTTCAATTAAGGCATCTTTTTATGAGATTTTATTTAGAATTTCAAATGATAATATTTTTGGACTTTATATTTTTTCAATGTTTTTGGCATTTTCATTTTCTTCTGAGATGGACCCTTGGCAGCACAAGTCTGTGTATATACAAGGTATTGCCTGCCAAGGGCTTATCTCACTTTTTATAGGTTTTTTTTTTTTTGAGAAATGGGTGCCAAATATTAGGCCACTCCCCACTTCCAGAGTTTAGGGTAAAGATGCCCAGTTGCGTACCTGAGAGGCCGCTCCTTTACCTATTTGGATAGAGGGTGCTGACTGATACATCTCTTCCAAGTCAACCTCCATCATGTTGATCCCCATTTCGTTTGAGATGATATCTTTAAACGTTAACACAATTTTATGGTGATTCACCATAGGGGGAGTTTGTTCAGGTATGGGCCGTCATTCATCAAAGAGGGATAACGCGGCCAAGACTATCTCCAGGCTGGGAAGGGTGATGTAGGGATTGGTGGGGTGAACCGATGTTGTGGTTTGTGTGGGGTTAATCAGGTTACCCCATTCCGATCAATTTTCACAACCTCGACACTCACAAATGAATTCTGATTTGAGCCCTGGGATGGGGTTTCTCCTCTATGTGGATCCCCCTGGCTTTTACAACTGCCGTCGCACGGGCTTTCTCCTTAGCCTTCCGTACTTCTTCTTCTGTGGGCTTGTAATCGAACCCGAACCTGATGTTCTGACCGCCCTTAGCTGTGACGAGCTCCTTCCTTCCTTGTAATCTAGGCCCAAGACCCCTTTCATTTTGGTAGCCCCACTTTTGGAGCATAGCCATTGCTGCTACCATTCCACCTCCGGTTCTTAGAATGATGCCCTCGATGGGCTCTGAGAGTATCGTCGACACCTCGTATTCGAAATTGTAGATGACGACGTCTTCAACGGTGTGCAGTATATCCAGTACTTTTGGTTTTTTGATGTTGTTGGTGGCCTTCTCTTTCTCACTGTGCCCCTCACAGATGATTATGATGATCCTATGCCCTGATGTAAATTTGAGTTTCTTGTGTAATGTGGAGGGTATGGCTCCGACTTCATGTAGCCACAGGCTCCCTAGCAGCAGATTAAATGAGGATTTGATGTCCATCACTCAAAACAAGATGGAGAAGGTCATTGGCCTAATTAATAGCTCAAGATCAACTTCTTCCACTATTTCTCTTCCTGTGTTATCGAAACCTTTGGCACCAGTTCTCGTGGGTCTTAGCATGCAATGATCTACCCCAATCTTGGCAGCGATTCTCAGCGGGCATATGTTTAATGCAGACCCATTATCGATCAACACTAGGGGGATAATCATATTTCAGGACTCAATAGTTATATTCAAAGATTTTGAGTGCCTACCTCCTTCCTCTAGTAAATCGGCATCAAAAAAAGAAATGGCATTTGGAGCCATCACTTGACCAATTATCAGCCTGACTTCCTCCGTGTTAACCTGAAGTGATACATGCGCATTCTTTAACTCCCCCATTAATGCTTGGAAATGGAGTGGGGACGTCATCAATAAATCCCATAGTAATATGGGCAGGCATTATTCTCAGCTAAGTCTCTAGGATATGTTCTTGAAAAGGATTCACTGCGCTATCTTTCTTCCCCTCTGGTTGGGCTTGTGTTGCTGTCGGTGCTTCTGGCTGCTTTGAGATCTTCCCAAATTGGGTAACGAAGTCCACTACTCCTTCTTTGTGGCTGCTAGCATTAATATCTATTTGTTCATAACTCAACGAGACCTGATGAGGATCATAGGTTGGTCTCGAGATCTGAAATGGTATAGCCGTTGGTATCGGAGGTACTTCCATTACGGGCTCAGGAGGTGTGGGCAATATTGATTTACCTCGGTGATAGCTGGTTGGGTGGCAAAGTTGGGCCAAATGGGGGTGGTGTAGCTTAAGGGTGGTGGCACTAGGAGAAAAGGGATAAGATTAGGCCATTGGTAGCTGATAGGTGCTGGCGGGGGATTGGGGGTATGATGGCCTATCGGGTAATTGACGAGATTGGTGGTGTATGGTTGGTATGCATTTATATGCACATAATTGACAGGAGTGGGTGATGGAAAATAAACCCTAAGATCTAAGGGATCAGCTTGTGGTGTTGGGCTGGGAAAGTAGTCTGATAAATTCAGGGGTTCAATCACCCCAATATTCCTTTCTTCATAGTTCCTTGGTAATGGTGCCACATAGTTCTCCTGATCACTGATATAGTCTGATGAGTCAAACTTTAACTCCTCCTCATATCCCTCTACCATCTCGATGGTGGGTCTAGGACCTGCTCCTTCTGTAGGATGTGAGGGCAACGACACTTGATGGATGTTTGCGTGTTGGTTTACTTGAGAAGGTGTCAGTGGAATGATTTTTCTGGCATTGATCAAATCTTGGATCGCGTGCTTCAATGGGAAGAAGCGGTCAATCGGGTGACCCGGACCCTAATGAAAATTGCAGTGGGTATTCAGGTGATAGTTCTTTGGGATCGGATGAAGAGGAGGTTGCGGCTGACGAATAGTGACTAATCCCTTTTCTACTAATAAAGGCAAAGTACACTTAATGATTGCCCTAGGAGTGTAAACACTCGGTCATAGCGAGCTCTCCTCTTCTCCAGAGTCATTTCCATTCCTTGGCCATTCCCTACTATCTGTATATGCTCAGTTTTGATTGGCACTGACTGTGCTGCTTGAAATTGGAACAAGGTTATGTTATCATTGGGCATGGTATTGGCAATGTTTTGGACGTCGGCTCTGGTTCTCTTATCATTTCTCTGTTCTGAAAACCTCCTAACCCCACTGGCTCCACTTGGTACATTTTTATTCAGGCGGCCTTCCCTGATAGCATCCTCACATGGATTAGCGTTCTCCACCAGATCAGCAAAGTTGGACTGCTGCTGGTACAATAAGAAGTTGAAGATTACTGGCAGGGTGTTCTTAGAGATCATCTCTATCTGCTCATCATCAGGTATTCTATTTCTGGTCTGAGCTGTCAGTGCTCTCCAATGCCCCAGATAATCATTGAAGGCCTCATTTGGGTTCTGCTTTAATCGGGCCAGGTCAAACTCGTGCGGTTCGATGTCTATGTTATAGACATATTTTTCCGGGAAGAGGTGCAGCATGTCCTTCCACGTTTTCATTATAGATGGTTCTAAAGACGTGAACCACCTTAAGGCCGGACTGGTCAAACCCGTTTGAAAGACCTTTATCAATAATCTTTCATCCCTACCATATTGGCACATGTCCCCATAGTAGGACTTGAGGTGTGCAGTAGGATTGCCACTGTCGTTGTACTTAACAAAAGCTGACATTTTAAATTTAGGAGGCAAGGGGACCTCAGTGAACAAACATAAATCTGTGAAGTCCGTGATGTGGATTTCAGCACCACCCATCTTCATCAACTACTTCTGTATTTTGTCCAATTGTTCTTTCAGCTACTCTGACTCCTTGGATACGAGGGCCACTCTCTCGGCAGTTGGTTGGACTTCACTTTGGGCTACCAAGGGGTGAGAAATTATAGGAGGAGAGTTAAGGCTGATCAATGCCCAAGTATAGGCTCCATTATTCCTAATCTCATCCTCTTCATACTACTGGTTGACATAGTGTGCAGTGAGGGCATGATTCTCTTGCTGGTGTTGCATGGACTAGGTGGGAATGGGATGAGTGGAGGTTGGGTGAGTCCATTGGGGATGAGGGAAGGTTTGTTGGGTGATGGGATGAGTGGGAGTTAGATTTTGGAGTGGGGCCTGATGAGGCCATTGAGCATGGGGAAAGGTTTAAAGCTGACTTTGGAATGTAGGGATATGGGTAAACTGGGGTTGATGTAAGACATGGGTTTGAGTTGGGTATGAGGGTTGTGAATGGGTGAAACTTTGGAAGAATTGTAAAGGGTATGGGTGTGAGGCTCCAAGGTTTTTTTAGGCTTGGGTTTAGGCCATGAAGCCTTGGGAGGGTTGGGCCACAAAGCCTTGGTCCTGATAGGTTTGGGCCATGGGCCATTGATGGTTTTGGGCCATGGGCCCTTGGTGGGTCTGGGCCATGGGCCCTTGATTAGAATGGATCATTAGGCCTTGATGGGGCTGGCCCATCGGGCCTTTGTGGGTCTGAGCCATGGGCCCTTGATGGGTCTTACCCATTGGGCCTTAGGGGGGTCTGTCCCATTAGACCTTGATGGGTCTGGGCCATGGGCCCTTGGTGGGCTTGGGCCATGAGCCCTTGGTGGGTCTGGGCCATGGGCCCTTGATAGGTGTGGGTTAAGGGGTTTTAGGCCTTGGGACATCTAGGGAATGGGGGTTTGGACCATTGGGCCTTGGGATAGGTGACTAGTGGGGGCTTGGGCCATTGCGCCTTGGGACATGAGGGTAGTGGGGGCTTGAATGGTATGGATGATGGGGGGTTGATGGGGGTTATGAGGGAGTGAGGCATGGAGGCTTGATAAGGTATGAGATGGATCCATGGATGTGTGGTGTGGATGAGAGGGGATGTGTTCGGAGTTTTTCCACCTATTGTAGGTGTGGAACATCTCCTCCATCATGGCCATAGAAGGAGGATCAGATGGAGATAGGCTATTTGATGGTTGGAGGGGTGTGGATAGGGTGTGGGAAGAGGAAAAATTGGCCATGGCCACGGTAACATTGGGCATGGCCCGGGTAAGAGGTGAGATATGGGGTGGATTGGAGGAATGAGGTGGGGCATTGGTGGATGGATTTGGCACGTATGGGGGGGGGTATAGGGGGCATGGAAGAGGGAAATGAGAGTGAAAAATTGGCCATGGCTTTGGGAAAGATGGGCATGGCTTGGGTAAATGGAGGGAGGTGTGGGGATTAGATGTGGTGTGGATGGATGTGGATGGATCGGGTTGGGCGGATGAAAAATAGGGTATGTGACCTAAGGTAGAGGGTGGGTTTTGAATGGGTGTGGAAGGGAGGTGAGATGGGTTGGCGATGGCCATGGAAGAAGGCATGGCTTGGGAAAATGACGGGAAATTGGGATTTTGGAAATTTTGGGAAGTGGTGGAAGGGAAAATAGGGGCACCTAACGAGCCGGTTATGGTGAGGGTTGAATGGGTGAGGGGGATAGAATTAAAGGCTTCTTCGGTGTTGGAATGGGTTGGAGAATGTGGCGGGGATGAGTCAGGATCGGCGTAAGCAGGCTCCACAGCCTACGACATGTCTCGGTATCGGGTTGGGTACAGGTGCCTCGAATGGATCCCGTAAAGCTTCCTCCTCCTACAGGATGCAGAGGGTATGTTGATGCCATTATACCGACACCAATCAAAGCTCTATTTAAATTTTTTTTTTTTTAATTAATTTTTTTTTAATTTTTATAAGTGAAAACAAATGAGGATTCTGGTGCCTCTTTGAATTCCCTTCTCGGGTGGCTCTCGTACCCTAAATAGATCCCACGACAAAGGTTCTGAAGTTCTTCGAAAGAATCAAAGGGAAACTCCTCGATCTATTGAAGGCACAGAAACCAATGTAAACTACCTGATCCCTCGAAATGAATCAAAAAGAAGTCCCCTTCTTTTGACCGATGAGGGCATATTGGGTGTAAAAAATTGTGGGGCCTAAACACACTAATCGGGGAGTCCGGGGGTGAAATAGGCCACAGATCCAAACTGTTGCTGTTCAGAACCTGCCTGGCGCAACTATTAGTGGTGCCAGAGCAAAAAGTTAAAATTTAAAGCTAGCGAAACTAATAGTTGCACCAATTCATTTATGAGAATTTTTGCATTGGCGCAACTAATACTTGCGCTAGAACAAAATGGTTCCCCAGTGTCTTTGACAACAGCAACCTCAGTTCGGGATGGGTCTCCAAACTGGCTTTTGATGGAAGTTGGGCTTCCGAGGACCGACTATTTATATGATCCGCTCTCTTTCTCACCGAGCCTAAGGGTTGAAGGCCGAATTGGGTTCACTACCGCTCACTTTTTCCCGGCTTTTAAGCCTTGTAACGAGAAGGTTACCCACCCAATATACCTCAAGTACAAGCACTTTTCTTAGGTACTAGGTGGGCTGGGACTTTTTCGGATCATCACCACTAGGGGATGCCGCCGTACAAAGACCCGGGTGGTTGTATGTGTGCCTAAATAATCCAACCCTTTCAAAATCTACCCCGCAAAAATTAATTTAGATCCCCTTTGTTGGTTCAATTTTATCTTTCACTTTTATAAAAATTTTCTTAAGTTCAAAGACTGGGGGTGATAATCTCGTGCTACCTCTACGGGTCGGCGTTCACTGTTGAAATATGATTGCGGAATTAAAAGCGCAAGTATGCCCGCCAAACGGCTAAGGCACTTTAAAGGACAGAAATGTAAAGAAATTAAATAACAATGCACAAGTAGACCTGCCAGGCTAAGGTGTTTGAAATGACGGAAATATAAAGAAATTGAATGACGGTGCACAAGTAGGCCCGCCAAACGGCTAAGGCACGTAAATGACGTAAAAGTAGGGGTAAGTAAAATGATGTAATCGAAGGGGTGAGTAAAAAATAAATAAAAAATAGTAATAAAATTATTAGTAAATAAATAATAAATAGGCCACGTTCAAGGGGAAGCCCTACTAGCTAGTCCCCAGCAGAGTCGCCATCTGTGCAACCGTGGGATTTTTGACGATCCTGTCGTGACGATGCACTCACTAACAAAATTATAGAGTCGCCACCCGGAGCTTTTGGTGTCTCGGGAAACCTAGATCATTTTTATAAGTACCAAAGTGCAACAAATATGACTCTGAATCCGGTCTACGCCAAAGGCTCTTGGGTAGGGGCTTCTGTTATCGATTGGAAAGGTGTTAGGCACCCAATCAACCCGCTTAATGCAGTCTCTACTAGTGGCCAAAATAAAAATAATATAACAGAAAATAAAATGGCTTCCTTTTGCCCAAATGGGTATTAATATCTTATTTGTGCCCCTTTGTTACTACTGAAAATTCGGCGGCGTAACGGCACAAATGGGAGGATGGAGGAATAACCAAGAAGGTAGAGGAATAGAGGGGAGAGTCAGAGCTCTCGGGCCCTTGTTGCACTACTATGGTGCCTTGCATTGGCTTGCTTCGGTGAGTTTTTGAAGGTTTGTATGGTAGGGAATGATGTTCTAACAACTCCTACGACTTGATGGCTAAGAGGTAGAGAGGGAAGGCTAGGGGGAAACACACCTCTAACTTAGAGCTTATGGATGAAATGCTAAGGTCTAAAGGGGTTTTTAGAGTTCTAAAATTTGTATGAGAATGGTGCGCTAAAGGAGAGAGAAAAGGGATTCCTTATTCTCTTAATTACAAATTTTTTCAAGCCATTTGCAAGGGGGGTGCCTCTCTATTTATAGGAAAAAGAGAGGTTAGGAGGGTACTTAGAGGCTAATTGGGATTAACAATTAGGTAATGGGCCATCTAAGGTTTCCTAAAGTTTTTGGAGCCTTAAAAAAAGTGAGAAGGTGCTCCAATGGTGGATGATAGAGTGAGGCTTTAAACCACTGAAGGGGTTGCACGTAGATAGTAAATGGGTACAACAGAACTACCACAACACACCCTAAAGGTAAAGATGGTCAAATCTCAGTCTCAATTTTTGAGGCAAAAATACACAGTTAATGCTCATATGTCTGGCACAACTATTAGTTGCACCAAGCATATGCACAGTAAAATAGTGCCCGAAAAGTTGGCTGCCTGCACGGAGACCCACCTATAGCTGGCGCAACTATTAGTTACGCTAAGTTCACCTATAGCTGGCACAACTATTAGTTGCACCAAGTTCACCTATAGCTGGAACAACTATTAGTTGCACCAAATCTCTAATGGAGGGCAGATAAAATTACCATTCTGCCCTTCGAGTTTAGGATGTGTTATCTTCTTGTGTATAGCTCCGATTGGGGTGATTCTTGACCCGTTGGAAAGCTGATTACTTTTATTTTTTAATGGTATGAGATTTGATTACAGTAGAAGGTCACATCTAGTCTCGAGACACCACTCTTCATCCATTGCTCTGGAAAGTTAGGTTTAGGTCCAGGATGGATTCTAAGGGTCAGGATTGGGTTCTAAGGTCCTGGAAGGGTTCCTAAGGGTTCCATACATGCCATCAAAAGCTCAGAGACGTGCCTCTCTTGAAATGTGTTTCGGTCGAGCCTTGGGTCAAATTTGGGTGTCTACACCTATTAATACAAATTTAATCTAATCAACAATCTCCTAAAGTAAGGGCGTCAATAAAACATTAGCAAACTAAAGATGGAAAAGTAAAAACCATTACACTAATCTGCAAATTCTAATCTAAGTCGTCAATTCAAATCAAAACTTAGAGATGTTTACAAAACAAATAAATCTAAATTTGAAAAGAATAAATATATCCTTCAAGCCTCAGTCGCAGTCATCAATTGCTCTTGAGAAATTACAAATATCTACACTAATCTTCAGCACTCAATTGCAGTTGTCAGTTGCTCTTGAGAAACCTCTTATATCTAAAATACTCTACTAGTACACACTACTGATTGGAAGAAAATCCAACCTCAGTCATCAATTGATGTTGAAATTCTTCGATACTTATTTCTATGCCGAGCTCTCTTATTTATAGATACTAAGGAGTCGATTTACAAAGATCTAGTTCTAATAAAAGAAACTACTAAAACTAAAAGATCCTAATATAATTCTAATTCCTAATTTCATCTTTCCTTGCTTTCTTTAATTAATGCACTTCTAGATTGTTCTTTATCGAGCAGCAGCAGAGTCCTTCGGAATATCATTCTTCATCAATCTTCTTAGATCCGTAGTTTATCAGACTTCTAATTATAGTAGTCTTCTAATTTTGGATATGGCGGTGATAGTTCTCACTCACGTGATCAGCAACAGCAACAAGGAGGAAAGCTTCTATTCTGGGAAATCGTAAATCATAATTTCTCATTTTCTTCTTTTTCTTAGAAAATTGCTAATCACGATTTTCTATCTTTCATAGCTTCCTTATAGTTGATGATTCTCTAAATTATTCTTTATCACTTTTCTATTTTTGTCTCTTTGAAAGAATCGTAAATTACGATTCTCTGGCTTCAATAGCGGTAAATCGTCTTTTTCGTTTAATCATTTTTCTTATTGCTTTTTGAGTTCATTTTGACTAAGATTAACACTTAAGCTCTAATTTATTACTTATCTCTAATATATGCACATTAGTTTCTCGTTAGTAGCAAACTAAGTCCTAGCATCACTAAATTAAGGGTGATAAAATAGTAAATTATGTGACTGATCACACCCCCCAACTTAAGTTTTGCTAGTCCCTATCAAACAAGGAAACATAAATTATTCTAAATTATAAATTTAGATGCCACTTTCATAGGGAGCACGATTGCATTTAGCGGATGCAACAAGCCTTTAAACCCCTAGGTGATCCTTAGTAGAGGAGTTGTAGTCTCCTAAAGGTTTTCAGTGAAGTTACCTATAAACTTCAAATATTTTTGGATTTTTGAAAAATATTTTTCAAACAATTCAAAATTAATTTTTATATTTATTATTCTGTCAATCATTATATGTTCATTATTTTTCAAAAATATTCAAATCTTTTATCCTTACCTTTCCATCATCGCAATTATCCTTGATCAGAACTCAATAATTTTGATTCTTGTATAGCGTGGAGTATGTGTATATCAGTAAAAAGTTTATTCATCATAGATTTTTCTAAACTATAGTTTTTACAAAATATTTTCATCTAAACTCTCGCTTATTGGCATACTCTAAAAAATAATTGAAATTTTGGATTATGATAATATGATATATTCATGATAAATTCAAAGGACAATCTGTTAAAAAAAAATTAATCTCATAGAAAGGATAATCAATTCTTTCATATAATTTCTTTATTTATTCATAGTATCTATCTCATATATCTCTACTAGACTCATATTTTTGTAAATCATAAATCTCAAAGGTCTTTCCTTTGGCTTGTAATGGTGCTTTCGGTTGTCAGAAGGTTTTAAAGAAAAAAGGTAAAGAGGATTCAAAATCATTTCCAAGAGTTTAGCTCTTCCTTCTCTTCTTATCTTCTTTTATTTTTCAGCTTCAGTAAGTATCCTTATTTTGGATAACTTCTTCCCATTTCTTTTCTTTTTGTAAATCCTATTTTTCTCTTCTTTTTTTTTTTATCAGTTTGGAAGCTTTTTGCTTCTCTTTTCACAAAATCGTCTTTTACGATTTTTCATTCTTTTTCTTTTCTTTTCCCATATTTTCATATATTTATATTTCTCTTTCAGTTGTACCCTTTTTAGTAGATCCCTTATCTATTAAATAATACTCCTTTCACTCCCTTTTCTCCCCTTCTTTTACATTCTAAACTCTCAGAAATTGTAAGGGTTAGGGATAGAATGTTTTAAGCAGTACATATGGTTAAGGGTTTATAAAATTTTGGTACAAAAAAATTTAGGCTTTAGGCTTCTAATATGGGTTCAAATGGTAAAATATTATGGGATTTTAGCTTTTTTGCTCTGGGTAAACAAAAGATGGCCTTCGGTTATTTTCATGATTTACTAATATGGATGTCTTATTGCTTTGATATACATAATAGATAGTTCTAAACAAATAAATTATCATAATCATAGAATATATTGATTCTAAATTCAGCATTATCAGATTACGGATAGTAGAGAAGTTCAAGAAAATTAAGCATGAATAAAAGCAGTCTCTCTTTTTCTCAGAATAAAAGAGGAAATAGGCTCTATAGCTCACTGGATATATAATTTTGAAACTATAATCTCAAAATTTTGTAGTTTAGATTAATCGTATAGTTTTGAACATTCTCTGATACAGTGTTCTAGAGATGTTTTACTTTGAATTGTAACTATTTTAATTTTAATTTTTGAACTACTACTATGATGGTTTGCTAAGAATTTCAGATTTTCATATTTTTTTTTTATAATTTTCATATAATGATTAAATAATCTAAAAATTAAATTTTTTAAAAAAATTTCTATTAAACAGAAAACTAAAAAGAAAACTAAACTAAGGTGGTGTATCCCCCCCAAACTTAAATAGGACAATGTCCTCATTATGCAAAATAGGGGACATACAGAACATGTTACCTAAAATTATTGATCAACTGATTAAGAATAAGAAAAAATCTGACACCAGATATATGTTCTCCCCCAAACTTGAGAGAAAATAATCATGATTAATGCTCGGTGTTTCAATAACAAAAATGTTAGCGATGCTAGTACTCAAAAAAAAATTACTCAAAAGAGAAAAATATATATATATATATATATATATATATATATAATACAAAATATTTACAACAATTTTCAAGAATTTTCCTACGTATGAGGCTCGTGATATGTCTAAAGGTTTACTCAATCAGGGATGCAGGATATGGGACAATTGATCTTGCAGGGATATGTGGTGGAGTTGGTACAACAACTAGGTTGTTAATGCAGTTCTCATTAGAGTGAGAGATTTCTGCAGTGCCACAGTCAGAATCATTTTCTTGTTCAGGTTCCACTTCCTCTTTTGGTGGTATTTCGACATGGTGTACTGCTAGTTCCTTTTCTGTTAATGTTGGCTCATATTTTACTTTCAAGGCCTGCAGTTCTGCTTCCAATGTAGCCTGTTAATTCTGAAGTTTGGATATCACAACAAACTTTTCTTTTATCTCGTCTCTCAGATCTTCTGATACATATTTTTCTCTTGATATATCAACCCAGTATCGAGTTGTGAGAGTTTCAATATGTTGCTTCTGCTCTTGGCAAGTGAGTATAAGGGATTCCTCATCATTCTGTAATTTGAGCACCTTCCCTTTTTCTATTGTGAGTTGGTGATTCTTTTCAGATAACTGGGCATGTAGTGACTACTTGTATTCTTTGTAGGCTCTTTCTTTCTTTGTTTCCCGAGCATCTGGATCACTGGTGAACTCTGTCAATTGTTATATTAGTTGTGCTAGGTTGTCTTCATACTCTTTTTCTTTTCTTTCCCACCCTTGCTATTTTTCTTGTAGAATCCTGTTCTCTTCTTGTACATGTGTTATTTGACTTATAAGGGTTGCAGTTTCCTCTTGAATTTTCTTATTTGTTTGTACTATCCAGTGCACACGATACTCCTTTATTGCCTTTTGTTTTATATTCATAATCATCTCTTGCTTTTTCTGTGCAGTAGGCATGTTGTCTCGTAGTTTGTTTTTCAACACCTGTATTTCATCCACCATTCTTCTGATTACTCCTGGTAATTGGGCAATGGAAATTTACCATTTCTCTACTTCTTTTAGTCTTCTTTCCAGATTAGGTTGTTCTATCACTGGGGCTGTTGAAGTAGTAGTAGGTGTTGCCTTTCTAAGTATGCATGATTTATTTGTATTTTGAAAACAAATTTTTGAAAATAAGGATTATACTG
Source organism: Chloranthus sessilifolius (assembly GCA_021018995.1). Classification (NCBI taxonomy): domain Eukaryota; kingdom Viridiplantae; phylum Streptophyta; class Magnoliopsida; order Chloranthales; family Chloranthaceae; genus Chloranthus; species Chloranthus sessilifolius. Next base: position 71,201,861 of record CM037592.1, on the reverse strand, counting down.
AAATTGGAAAACTACAAAGAAAGAGATATCAGCACAAAGAGAAATCAATTAGCCTACAAGATCAGGGCCAATTGTAGCAAGTTTTAAATGTAAGTGAGTAAAAGATCGTCCATAGAGAATTGATTTAAAAATGTATGGTAAACCTCCAGATCTGAGCTACCAGGTCTGGACTCTAATCCTATCTACAATGCATGTAAGATGGGAGGTTGAATTTGTCACATTAACTAAATTCTCTAAAAGTAGAATTTAAACTAAGTGATCCAAATCCGAGTTGGGGGAATTGGATGCAAAATTAATAAGAATGGAGAAATAACATCTAACTTAAGCTTAGTAATTGATTGCAAAGTGAGAAATAGCGTTACACAGTTGAGAAAGTATCAAATCTTCATCTGGCTACCAGCTCAGATGTAAGAGAAAATAATCCAATTCAAGGATTGGAATTGAGTTGAACTTATGGCTATGATCTGTCCACTGTCATGGACACAGATCATCCAATAGTTTTCTACTTCAATCCAAAGTCTTGATTCAAAATATAAGCACCACTACAAATGTTGTGGGAACCAGGTTACAAACACAAATTCTCACAGGGATAGTGAATTAAGGGAAATTGCTTAAAAACAGCAAATCTAAATGAATCTAATGAGTGAGGAGATCACAATGAACCCTCAACATGAATCCGATTGAGAACGTACTGATGAAAGCAACCTTTTCAAATCCACCATTACAATTATTGAACACAGCTTACAACAGCTCTCGGATTTGTAGTCTTGAATACAATTCTCACTTGAATTACACAAGTATCTCACAGTTCTCAATTACAGACAAAAGCTAGGCTATTACAGAGGTTTCAGACAAGCCATCTTGATCTGAATTGGAAAATTAGGCAGTAGGAATGAAACTCAAATTCTGGATACCCAAATTGGGCAAATAGTTCGTCTATTTATAGTTTTCCCCAAGTCTAGCTCAGATGTACATCAACCAATCAGAATTGGTTAGATCCATATCAACTAATAGGAGTCAAGCACAAGGATCCAAATCTGTTCTGGCCTATCAAAACTACTTGATCTGGTTTAGCCAATCAGGAGACAGAGGCATCAATTCTGTTAGGTAATTCAAAAATTTGTTTGAGCTTCTAGAAGTTCCCGCCAAGTAATTTCATCTTTGTGTGTTCACATGGAGTGGAATATGCCTCTGGTTCATGCTTAGAATCTTCCAAAATGCCCCTGAGTTTTAAATGCATTGGGGCACGTGCAGAGATTATGAAATGATCTTGCAGATGCTGGGAATCTTTAGAATACGATTTCTCACAGTTTGGAGACCTTTTCGAAAGGTATTGTAACTTCTGGAGCTTTATTCGCACAAATTGGGGACCTTTTCGAAAGGAAATATGACTTTTGGAGCTCTATTCGCACAGAACTGGTGCTTTTCGCAAGGAGTTTTCTTCTTTTCGAAAGGATCATCAGCAAATTTGGTTCCTTTCGAATAGATCAGGTGCTCTTCAAAAACCAAGCCTGGAGCTTTAGTTCTTTTCACAGTGTTCAGGTTCTTTTCGAATGGATCAGGAATCCTTTCGAATAGATCAGGAATCCTTTCGAATAGCATTCTGTAGTGCATTCTTCTTTCCGAATGGCCAGTGAGGTTGTCCCTTCTCCTTCTTCCTCCAGATCAAGATGGGTCATCATCTTTTTGGTACTTTTAAGCTACTTTCAGAGTTAAGCCTGCCTTTGTTGTTAGCTGTAAAATAAACTCCTAAAACACTTATTTAGTTCTCTCAAGGGTCTATCAAGGCCCAGATTAAGGGGTGAAAAATGGTATTTTCCAGTTCTCAACGCACCCCCAAACCTAAGCTTTGCTAGTCCCTGAGCAAAGACAAAATTAAAAACAAAGTAAGAAGCCACTTTTGTAGGGAGCATAGTTGCATTTAGCATATGCAACAAGCCTTTTAAACCCCTAGGTGATCCCTAGTGGAGGAGTGAAGTCTCCTGAGGGTTTTCTGTGAAGGAACCCACAAACTTCTCCAATAAATATGTTAATATTAATGCAGTTTTGTTAAAACAGACTTTCATCAAATCAGATTATTCACACCTGCATCCGTCAAGCTGTAAGATGATTCTCAAGAAAACATCAGTTCAAAACTAAAATTCTACAGTAATTATTTTACCGTTCACTCAGTTTGTGTCAAAAAGTTTTAAAAGAAAAATTAATGAAAAGCTTGCCTTCTATTTGAGAATCCTGCTATGATGTTACCCCAAATAAGTTGATTTCAAACCCAACTCTCACCAGGGTTGTCACTCAACATACAAGTAAGAGGGTTTTCCTATTTCACACAGCTCAAGAGCAGTTACAGCCCTCAAATAGGACTGTAAGTAGGAGCATGGGCATTGCTTTTCAGTTCTAAATTTACTGCTCTTTTCACCATAGATTACACAAATCCTTATCTCCATGTGACAGCTCAATCCATCTTTGATCAGTAAGGACTTTAACTTGGGTTGTAATGTGGCTTATGGGTGAAATTTATCAAGAATAAAGGGGTGGAATGGAGTTCAAAATTGAGAAGTCAGGCAAGGTAAGGAGGTGGTAGTCACACCTTCTTCAATTCAGCACAATTTCATCTTCTTCTTTGAATTTTCAGAGCCAAAGTGGTCATCTTTTTCTCTTTCTTTTTAAAACTTCCAATGAAATTACTTTTCCTTTTTTTTTTTTTTTTTTTTCTTTTTTTTTGTTTTTTTTTTTTTCAAAGCAACATTGACTGGAAGTCACATTTCTTCTGCTGATGCATCATTGCCTTCAATTATTTTTCTTTTTCCAAATTGTTACCCAACTCACCTTTCTTTAGCTTTCTTTCCTTTACCTTCTGAATTCTCAGAGTGAGGGTTGGACTAAATGAGGTTGATGAGGTTTCAAAGAAATCTTGAATTTATAAAGCTCAAATGGTGTGTATCAAGGGCAGTTTTAAAAGGAGGGGCTTTTTGAAGTTCAAACTATCCAAAAGGAGGCCTTACATCATGTCTTTAATATCATGATTGTTGTCAAGCTATTTTAACTTGGAAATGTGTAACTTCTAGTGATAACAAGCAGGTTCAAACAGTCCCTAGAGCAAAAAAAAAAATTACCAATTCATACCTCCAAAGAATACATTTCAGACCCAAATCTCACTGGGTGTGGTTTTCTATCAAATTTTTGAGGTATATCATCATTGTTTTCTCTCTTTTTAGGTTTACTAAAACATAAATTTTCTTTTGGAAATTTTCTGACATTCACTTCATGGAAGTATTAGAATTAGTCTAGAAATCAATTTTAAAAAGTTTTAACTTCCTCACTTTTCAAAGACAGGTGGGAAATCACTTTATTTTCCAAAATTCTGCTGATCATAAGCTGCAATAATGTTAACAGATTTATTGGCATCTCTGCCACACCCCCAAACCTATGAGGAGCAGTGTCCTCATTGGTTCAGAAGTGGATAAGCAAAGTAAAAAAAATAAGCACAATGATAGAGAAAAAAAATAATGCACAATAATGGACCAATCAACAGAAGTTAACAATAAACAGTATTTAAACACAAAATAAGCAAAAAAAAAAATGTACAAAGTAGTCTAATAACTAGGGTCAAAATCTGAATCATAAGTTGGTTCAATGGGGTCAAAACTTGAGTCAGTATTGGAGTCTGAACTTGATTCAGCTTTGGAATCTGAACTTGATTCAGCTTTCTCTTGGATTGTGGCTTGGAGTTCAGTGTACTCTTCAGACTTGATCTTTCTGGTGAGGCCAATATATTTCTCAAGTCTATAAGCCCTCTCTTTTTCTCTAACTATCCTCAACTTTTCATTGACAAGCTCTTCTTGTAACATGGTAACTGTGTGCTTCTCACCCCTAACCATCTGATAGGTTTGGTGCAGCAAGTCCTGCATCTTATCTCTCTCAAATTGCATAAACAGCTCCAACTTCCTAATCTTGTCTTCATAAGGAGTCTTTATGTAAGCTTGAAGATCAGCAATCCCCTTAAGGACATCACTAGAGATGTAAGGGTTCTCTTTTATAGCCCTTTGAAGAGTGGCAAAACGTGAAACAGGAATGGAGTGGTAGGGGACCATATGTATCCCAGCAGTGGGGGTGGGGGAAGATGAATCTAAAAGCACTACCCCAAGTTCAGTTTGGGTAACATGGTAAGAAGTGGAGGGTACTGTGGCTGAGGTAGTTGGTTGGGATGTGGGGGCCAAGGTTTGGAGAATGGAATTTGTCACAGACTGGTTGTCTGTGTTGGTCTGCAGCTGGGCTTGGATAGATTGAAGGAAGGTGAAGATTTGGCTAAATGGGTCAGGTGTGTGTGGGATAGGAAGAGTGGTGACTGGTATGATTGGTTAAGGTGGTGGAAGAGTAATTGGTGGGATGACTGTAAAGGGGGTAGTAGCCAATGGGGTAAATTGGGAGGGTTCAGGTACTGAGGCATATTCATGCCCAATATTCTCCAAGATGGATCCCATCAAGGATGAATAGGCCTCAGTGGTAAATATCTCAGTTTCAAAGGTATGGGTGATCTCAGGTGTATGAGCTGAATGGGCTGGTGAACCTGAGAAGCTTTGTAGGTGAGGAGTGCTAGGTGAGTTTACAACAAAATCTGTGTGTATATCTAGGAAATTGTTAGGTGAAATTGGTGGTGTAAGTATGGCTGGAATGGTTGGTGTTGGGGGAGAATCTGCAATGGGAATTGTGGTGGTGATGAGTGATGGAACTACTGGGATAGGTGATGGGATAGGTGCTGTGATAGGTGAGGTGGACATGATGATGGTCTCCTCAACATTAGCAGTAGGTTCAATGGCAGCTGAAGGTGCAATGGGTGTAGCTAAAGAGCTAGTCACCTCAGGTTCAGGTATAGCAGCCTCTTGGGCTGGCTCTGCCTCTTCCCTCATTCTTTTCAACATAGTTTGGCTTGTAGTCCAAGCCCTCTTCCCAAAAGCATGAGGTGTTACAATCTCAAAAGGCTCTTGCTCATCAATGCCAAATTTAGCCCTTAGTAGGGCTGTGATCAACCTTCCAAATGGTATTCCAGCCACTTTCTGTTCCTTCTTCATCTTGGCACTAATGTCAGCCATTGCTTCAAATATCAGCATGGGGGCATTGAAGAATTGCCCTTTAGAAAAGTGAAAGAGGGCCTCCAGAATGGGTGTCCTTCTTTCCTGATTGTGCCCTGTGACATACAAACTCCCTCTCAAAATGGAATCCATCAGCAAAAATTGGGGTGCTAAGTCTCTCCTCATGATGGACTGCCCAGTTCCAATTATGCCTTGAGTTAGATGGACAGCCATATCTCTAAAAGAAGTTGTCTCTGGTGTAGCCAAAGGGCCAGCAGGATCATACTAAAATGGTATCCCCAGGGCATTTCCAATATCTTCATAAGTGATGGTTAAATCACAATCATCAATAAAAATTACTATAGTTGGGTCATCAGCATCCTTCTCAATCACTTTCACCATGTTTTGGTACCATAATCGCACCATTCTTGGATAAATCTTCTCTGGAAGAGGGGTCAGGATATTACTCAGTGAAGCATCCCTGATGTAGTTCAGGGATAGCTTACATTCGGGTTTGTTCAAGAAAAAATTCTCATCCACATTAAGCTCTGGAATCAGCTTCTGAGCTTCAATGAAAGGGTTTGGAAGTACCAAATGCTTAGGAAGAGGAGGAAGCTTAGTCTCAGGAATAGGGTCAGCTTCCGGGATGGGTTCCTCAATTCTAACCTTCTTTCCCTTCTCAATCCTATCAGCCTTATCCATCGACAATTTCCTCTTGGCTGAGGTTTTAGCTTTTCCTTTGGTGGAGGATTTGCTAGCTTTCTTAGCAGAAGACCTAGGGAACATCTTAGCCAACGATTTTTCAGCTTTACCCATTTTAAAAATTTCTAAGAATTCGTTTAAATAATTCCTCCTTCTAACAATAATTAACAAACAACTCTCCTGAATCCCAGACAATGTATGTTTAAACAGAAATCAAAATTTTAAAGCACAGACAGAGGATATGGAGAGGAAAATACCAAAACCTAGGTTTTGCTTGAAATCTCTGACCGCTTGATCAAATCCACAGGAGTCAGAGGCAAAAGATCCTTCTCTTCAAGCTTAATCAACAGAAAAAAAATGAAGGAAATTGGATCTGGATTTCAAAAGAACGCAGGAATGGAAAAAGAAAGGTTTTCTGCGAAACAGGACAAGCTGGAAATGCTTTCGAATATGAAAACTTCTATTCGAATGGTTTTAAAAATGTTTAAATCGATTTCGCAAAGCATCATTGATTCTTTCGAAAAGTTCAAAAAAGTCCTTTTCGAAAAGGAGAAAGGCATCAATACCTTTCACAAAGCAAATGGCTTCAGAAACATCTATTCGAAAAGATCTGCATCTATTCGTAAGGTTTACAGTTCATTTCGAACAGTTGTGGTTACAGGTTCAAATCCTTTTCGAACAGGAGTTTACTCTTTTCGAAATGAATTTTCTTTTGCTAAATAACTGTAAAACTTTTCAAATAGTATGAATTTACTTTTGAACAAATGTTCTGTAGTACAGAACTAATTTTTTTTTTTGGATTTTTAATAAAATCTCCATATTAAAATCATTGGAATTTATTCTCTCACTCAATTCAAAATCGCAAAACTTTCAGAACTTATGATTCCTCAAAGAAAATTTAACTAAAACATGACTAAAATAGAGGAAAACAATCACACAAAATTATGCAAAAAATCACAGAACAGACACAGTTAAAATACATATGATACAGTTGTGTGACAGTAGATTTGTGGAGGCTCTTAATGATAGATGGTCATCACAGGCTCCAGAATATTTTCAATGCATGGTTTGAACCTCTGACCATTTACTTTCAAGGTTCTCCCATCACTTGGGTCCATAATTTCAACAGCTCCAGATGGGGATGCTTGAATGACAGTATATGGCCCTTCCCATCTGGATCTCAGCTTTCCCAGAAAAAACTTGAGTTTTGAGTTGAATAACCATACCTTAGCGCCAGCTGTGAACTCTTTTCTCAGCAAATTTTTGTCATAGAAAGCCTTAACTTTTTCTTTGTAAGATCTTGCATTGGTGTATGCATCCATCCTCAGCTCTTCCAACTCAGAGAGCTGCAGTTTCCTGTGCTTACCAGCAGTAGTGAGATCCATGTCTAAAGCTTTAATGGCCCAAAAAGCCTTATATTCTAACTCCACTGGTAAATGACATGCTTTACCATAGACCAATCTGAATGGGGACATGCCAATTGGGGTCTTATAGGCTGTCCTGTAAGCCCATATTGCATTATTCAGCTTAAAAGACCAATCCTCTCTGTCCTTCCTCAAAGTCTTTTCCAGTATATGTTTGATTTCTCTATTGGAAATCTCCACTTGTCCACTGGTCTGTGGATGATATGGAGTAGCTACTCAGAGTCACAGAATACTTTTTCAATAGAGCCTCAAAATGCTTGTTACAAAAATGGCTTCCCCCATCACTGATAATGGCTCTGGGGGAACCAAACCTGAAAAAGATGTTATCCTTTAAGAATTTAAGGACAACTCTGTGGTCTAGTGGCTGTGGCTTCAACCCATTTGGATACATAATCCACAGCTACTAAGATGAAATTAAAACCATTTGAAGGAGGAAATGGTCCCATAAAATCTATCCCCCAAATGTCAAACAATTCAACTACCAAAATGGGCTATAAGGGCATTGAATTTTTCTTGGAAATGCTGCCCAATCTCTGGCAGTTCTGACAAGACTTAGAATGCTACAGTGCATCCTTGAAGAGTGTGGGCCAATAAAATCCATACTGCAAAACCTCTGCAGCAATTTTGTGTCCAGTAAAATGACCTCCACAGGCCTGCTCATGACACATGGAAAGTATGTTGTGGAAGTCTTCTTCATGGACACATCTTCTAATGATTTGGTCTGCACAAATCTTGAACAGGTAAGGATCTTCCCAAATAAAATGTATAACCTTTGAAAAGAAGAGATCTTTGTCCATTTTATTCCAGTGTTGGGGGGTCCTTCTGGTAGCCAAAAAGTTGACTATATTTGCAAACCAAGGGGTATGCACATTGATAGCAAAAAGTTGCTCATCAGGAAAAGAGTCCTTGATAGGCAACCTATCAATCTCAACAGTTAGAATTCTAGACAGGTGATCAGCCACCACATTTTCCACACCCTTTTTATCTTTAATCTGCAAATCAAACTCCTACAATAGGAGGATCCACCTGATTAATTTTGGTTTGGTATCCTTCTTAGACAGAAGGTATTTCAGGGTTGAGTGGTCAGTGAACACCACAATTTGTGAACCCAAAGCATATGACCTGAATTTCTCCAGGGCATAAACAACCGCCAGCAGCTCTTTCTCAGTTGTTGTGTAATTGAGTTGTGCATCAATCATTGATCTACTGGCATAAGCTATGACATGAGGCAGGTTATCCTTTCTCTACCCAAGAACGGCTCCCAAAGCATAGTCTGATGCATCACACATCAACTCAAAGGGCAGGGAGTAGTCTGGAGACTGAAGTATTGGAGCTGAAATTAAACAATTTTTTAAGAATTCAAATGCCTTAAGGCATTCATCATTGAAAACAAAAGGGACATCTTGGCACAATAAATGGCAAAGAGGCTTGGATATTTTACTGAAGTCCTTAATGAACCTCCTGTAAAATCCAGCATGCCCCAAGAAACTTCTGATTTGCTTAATAGTTTTGGGAGGGGGCAAATGTGAAATTAAATCTATTTTTGCTCTGTCCACCTCAATGCCTTTATAGGAGACAATATGGCCTAGGACAATGCCTTGGGTGACCATGAAATGGCTCTTCTCCCAGCTTAAAACTAAATTGGTTTCTTCACATCTTTGTAGCACCAGGCTGAGATGATGTAAATATTGGGCAAAACTGTCTCCATATACTGAAAAGTCATCCATAAAAATCTCTATAAATTGGTCAATCATATCAGAGAAAAGGGAGTACATATATCTTTGAAAGGTAGCAGGGGCATTACAAAGACCAAAAGGTATCCTCCTATAAGCAAAAGTGCCAAAGGGGCAAGTGAATGTGGTCTTTTCCTGATCTTGTGGATATACAGAAATCTGGTTGTAACCAGAGTAACCATCAAGAAAAAAATAATAAGCTTTCCCTGCTAGCTTATCTAAAATCTGATCAATGAATGGAAGAGGGAAATGGTCTTTTCTGGTCATTGTGTTGAGCTTTCGGTAATCAATACAGACCCCCCAACCAGTTGTTTGTCTGGTTGGAATGAGCTCACCAGATTCTGAGGTTACAACAGTAATCCCAAATTTCTTAGGTACCACCTATGTAGGTGCCACCCAAGCTGAATCTGAGATGGGGTAAATGACCCCAGTATCCAACAACTTAACAATCTCCTTCATGACCACTTCCTGCATATGAGGATTCAGTCTCCTCTGCATTTCTCTAAAAGGCTTTACACCTTCTTCCAAGTGAATTTTATGCATGCAAATAGCTAGATTGATTCCTCCCAAATCAGCAATAGTCCAGCCAATTTCCCTTTTATGCTGCTTCAATACAATCAACAACTCTTCCTCCTGCTCCTCAGTGAGGGAGGAAGAGATAATCACAGGCAATATTTTATGGTCTCCTAAAAACACATATTTCAAATTTTCTGGCAATTGTTTCAGCTCTACATCCGGTGGGCTAAGAAGAGAAGGTAACAAAGGTACCTTGGCTGGTTGTGGAAGGGGAAAAATAGTAGGTTTCCATGAAGAAAACCTTGTTGTTTGGACAGGAGTTTCTTGCATAGCATTGACCTCTTCAGTCTTTGAGGCACAAGCTGTCTCTTCCACAACATTTCTCCAAACATCTTCAAAATCTGTGATTAAATCCTTACACTGCAGGAACTGGGGTAGAGTCTCCTCTACCAGCTCATCCAACAAATCAACAAGAAAACACTCCTCAGAACTGAACTGAGGCTAGGTAACTGCATTGTAAACATTTAACTTCACCTTCATTATTTCCGAAGGACACTTCCATAACACCAGACCTGCATTGAATACAAGCATTGGCTGTAGCCAGGAATGGTCTCCCCAAAATGACAGGAATGAAAGTTATGCTTTTTGTAGGTTCCATGTCCAATACTAGAAAATCAGCAGGGTAGAAAAACTTATCTATTCCTACCAACACATCCTCAATCACCCCAACTGGCTTTCTTTCAGATCTGTCTGCTAGTTGTAACACCACATGAGTGGGTTTTAACTCTCCCAAACCTAGTTTCTCATATACAGAATATGGAAGCAGGTTAACGCTAGCACCCAAATCTAATAAAGTTTTTTCAATAGTATGTTCCCCAATAATGCAAGGGATTGTGGGGATTCCAGGATCTTGGAATTTAGGAGGTGTGCTAATAGACAAAACCTATTTGACTTTCTCCACAGCAAAGACCTTCTTGGATAATTGGATCCTAGATTGTCTTTTGTGTGTGCAAATATCCTTTCAGAAGTTTGCATAGGTTGGGACTTGCTTTATTGCATCAAGCAAAGGAAGATTTATCTTAACTTGCTTAAAAGTCTCCATCATTTCGTCTATTTTTGTATTCCCTTTATCAAAAGGGGATGAAGATTTCATGGCATGGGGAAATGGTAAATGAAGAACTAGTCCTTCATTTACAGCCTTAGCATAATCACCAGAATTTTTTTGATTTTTCTGTTTTTCATTTTTTTGATTTTTCTGGGGTACATCAGCACCCCCAATGCTAACATCATGCTGCTCCTGTTGTATGTTCCTAGCAGTTTTTTCATTTTTTTCTTCTTCTTTTTCTGTATCCACATTGTTATTTACAACTCTTCCACTTCTCAAAGTAGTGATAGCTTTTACTTCTTCATGTGAAAAAGAGGCATCTCTCATCATGAACTGTCCTTTGGGATAGTTCAAAGGTTGGCTGGGTAACCTGCCTTCCTCTCTTCTGGTCAATGTATTTGAAAGTTGGCCCAATGTGTCTTCAATCTTCTTAATACTCTAACTGTGAAAGTTCACAGTCTGAGTTAAAGACCCTAAATTCTGAAGTGAAGTTAGAACTTGGTCTTCAAAAGAAGGGGATCTGGAAGGAGGCTGAGCTGGGGTAGATTGATGCATAAGTTGTGCCATATGTTGGGAAATGGGCTGCTGAAAATTAGGCTTGGTATAGAAATTCTGCTGGTAGGGCTGAACAGTTTTGAAGGTACTTGGTGCTTTGGTTGCTGCTGCTGTTGTGATTGATAATTGCTCTGGCTCCACCTTAAATTGGGATGCCCTCTCCATGCATATTCATTAGATTGCAACTGTCCAAACGATCTGGCAGCATGAGCTTGCTCCACCACTAGATCTGGGAACTGTGGTGTAGCTGGACATTGATCATGGGAATGAGTAGGGGACTGGCATATCAGACATGCCTCCTCTACTCTAGCAACTATTGGACTTTGGAGTGAGTCCATCAATCTATCAAACTTGGTGGTTAAATTGTCCACCTTCCTTTCCAATTCATTCACCTCATAAATCTTTCCCTTGGTAGTTTGCTCTTTATTCAACCGAGTAGGATTCTCAATGTCTCTTGACAGAGATTCTTGTTGGGTTGAATTTTTACCAATAACTTCAAATAGGTCTCAGACTTCCTCAACTATTCTTTACAAATAGGTGCATCCACAAGAGGCATCTACCATGTTCTTACCCTTTTGATCAATTCCCTGATAGAAGCTTTGAAAAAGCTGCCATTGGGGAACTTGATGATGAGGGCATTGCCTTAAAAGCTCCTTAAATCTTTTCCATGCTTCATGGAAAGTTTCAGTTGAGTGTTGAGAGAAAGTAACAATGCTTTGTCTCAATTGGCTAGTCTTAGACATAGGAAAGTATTTGGCTAAAAATTGACACTGTAAATCATTCCAAGAAGTAATACTATTTGGTGGCAACATGGACAGCCATGCTCTAGCTTTATCCTTTAATGAAAAAGGAAAGAGCTTAAGCATGGTTGCCTCTGGACCCAGTCCAGCTATGTTGAATGTGGTACAAAGAGACAAGAATTCATCCACATGCTTGTATGGATCTTCCTTACTCAAACCATGGAAGGAAGGAAGCAGCTGGATAGTTGATGATTTGATTTCATAATTTCCTTCAACAGTAGGAAATTGAATGCAAAATGGGGAATTATATGCACCAGGTGTAAAGTAATCCCTCAAGAGTCTAGGTTTCTCACCCATAATAGCAGTCTCAGCAAAATTTTGTGATGTTTGTCTGGTTCTTAGTAGCCTTTCAACTTCTAAATTCAGAGGGACAATCTCAGGATTGAGAGTCCTCCTACCAAACATACAACACAGATACAGAGAGAAAAATTATGTAAAGCAAACCTTCAATACTCCTTACTGAGTAGATTCCAAACTCAACTGTATAGGAATATCTGCACAGATTCAAGCAATAGAAACAGTTAGCACTGATGTGAAAAAAAAAAAAAAAAAAAAAAAAAACTTAGGTCTACCAATTTTAAAATCTATTCCCCGACAACGGCACCAAAAACTTGTTGTCTTCCTAAGTGTGCATGATTTATTTATATTTTGAAAACAGATTTTTCAAAATAAGGATTATACTGAAATTGGAAAACTACAAAGAAAGAAATATCAGCACAAAGAGAAATCAATTAGGCTGCAAGATCAGGGCCAATTGTAGCAAGTTTCAAATGTAAGTGAGTAAAAGATCGTCCACAGAGAATTGACTTAAAAATGTATGGTAAACCTCCAGATCTGAGCTACCAGGTCTGGCCTCTAATCCTATCTACAAAGCAAGTAAGATGGGAGGTTGAATTTGTCACATTAACTAAATTATCTAAAAGTAGAATTTAAACTAAGTGATCTAGATCCGAGTTGGGGGAATTGGATGCAAAATTAAAAAGAACGGAGAAATAACAGCTAACTTAAGCTTAGTAATTGATTGCAGAGTGAGAAATAGCGTTACACAGTTGAGAAAGTATCAAATCTTCATCTGGCTACCATCTCAGATGTAAGAGAAAATAATCCAATTCAAGAATTGGAGTTGAGTTGAACTTATGGCTATGATCTGTCCACTATCATGGACACAGATCATCCAATAGTTTTCTACTTCAATCCAAAGTCTTGATTCAGAACATAAGCACCACTACAAATGCTGTGGGAACCAGGTTACAAACACAGATTCTCACAGGGATAGTGAATTAAGGGAAATTGCTTAAAAACAGCAAATCTAAAAGAATCTAATGAGTGAGGAGATCACAATGAACCCTCAACATGAATCTGATTGAGAACATACTGATGAAAGTAACCTTTTCAAATCCACCATTACAATTATTGAACACAGCTTACAATAGCTCTTGGATTTGTAGTCTTGAATACAATTCTCACTTGAATTATACAAGTATCTCACAGTTCTCAATTACAGACAAAAGCTAGGCTATTAAAGAGGTTTCAGACAAGCTATCTTGATCTGAATTGGAAAATGGGGCAGCAAGAATGAAACTCAAATTTTGGACCCAAATTGGGTAAATAGTTCGTCTATTTATAGTTTTCCCCATGTCTAGCTCGGATGTGCATCAACCAATCAGAATTGGTTAGATCCATATCAACTAATAGGAGTCGAGCACAAGGATCCAGATCTGTTCTGGCTAATCATAACTACTTGATCTGGTTCAGCCAATCAGGAGATAGAGGCATCAATTTTGTTAGGTAATTCATAAATCTGTTTGAGCTTCTAGAAGTTCCCGCCAAGTAATTTCATCTTTGTGTGTTCACATGGAGTGGAATATGCCTCTGGTTCGTGCTCAGAATCTTCTAGAATGCCCCTGAGTTTTAAATGCATTGGGGCACATGCAGAGATTATGAAATGATCTTGCAGATGCTGGGAATCTTCAAAATACGATTTCTCACAGTTTGGAGACCTTTTCGAAAGGTATTGTAACTTCTGGAGCTTTATTCGCACAGATCGGGGACCTTTTCGAAAGGAAATATGACTTCTGGAGCTCTATTCGCACAGAACTGGTGCTTTTCACAAGGAGTTTTCTTCTTTTCGAAAGGATCATTAGCAAATTTGGTTCCTTTCGAATAGATCAGGTGCTCTTCGAAAACCAAGCCTAGAGCTTCAGTTCTTTTCGCAGTGTTCAGGTTCTTTTCGAATAGATCAGGAATCCTTTCAAATAGATCAGGAATCCTTTCGAATAGCATTCTATAGTGCATTCTTCTTTCCGAATGGCCAGTGAGGTTGTCCCTTCTCCTTCTTTTGGTACTTTTAAGCTACTTTCAGAGTTAAGCCTGCCTTTGTTGTTAGCTGTAAAACAAACACCTAAAACACTTATTTAGTTCTCTCAAGGGTCTATCAAGGCCCAGATTAAGGGGTGAAAAATGGTATTTTCCAGTTCTCAACAGTAGGAACAAACATTTCTTGATGTAGTAGTGCCCTGAAGCTCTCTCGTGGGGCTTCAATATGTGGTCTTAGTTCTGCAGCTTGGGAAGTAGGCACTGTGGTGGTGATTATAGAGTCAACAGGAGATGGGACTTCGACATCCTGGATTACTTCTTCCATTTGAGGCATAGGAAGTGGGGCTGCTAATGTTTCTGATGAGGAAATTGGTTGAAAACTAATAGGGAGTTGGCTAGATGTAACCACTTCAACATGTTATTGTTCAACTAGTGCCTGAATGTCCTCTGCTGCTTCAATAGGAGTGGGTTCTATTTCATGGGGCATAGTAGGCCCTAATGGTGAATCCAAAGCTGAGTCATATAGACTAGCTTGTTCTGTTATAGGTTTTGTTACTATTGGGAGCTCTTGCTTGGCTACACCAGTTTTTGTGCTTTCTTGACGATGAGTGAAGGTACTCACTACCTCTATCGTAATTGAGTCTTCTGGTACTATAATTTATGTCGTTTGGGCTATATCAGTCCCCTCTCTTCCCTCAGGAATTTGGGAGACTTACGGCATAGAGGAGGTACTTTTGGTGAGAGGAACTGATGGGATCTTTTTATTATTCTCAGCACCTAAAGTTCTCTTATAGGCTAAAACTGTTAAGCCTTCTTCTAATCTTGGTAGAGATTTTTCTTTGGGGTCTATACTATACCCAACATTCATCAATAGGTTTGTGATAAATCCTCCAAATGGCAGGTTTAACTTTTTTGACTGATATTTTTCTTGACTTAGCTTTTCTCTTACGACAGTGATTACTTCAAAAAGATAGGAGGGTACATTGAACCAATAGCAATTTTCCATTAGGTACAATGCCTTGACAAATAATGCCCTCTGCTGCGTTCCATGTCCCATAGGATGAATAGTCAAGTACGTCAAAAAAGTGAAGAGATAAGCTCCTTGCTTTGAGATCTTTTCTAAGGAAAAATGATCTGTTCCGTAGAGCCTTGCCTAATAAGTCTGTTGCCATTTGGGAAAAGTTGGGTAAGGTATCTAATGGCATTCTTAAAAGGTTGGCCCCTGGGTTATCTTGAGATAACTGGGGTATCTCTAGGGGTGCATTCATAACCCTAGAGACCATTTCCTTTGAAATTTCTATCAGAAATCCATCAATATTGGTGGAGAGGGTAGAGGGTATTCCTTTACTGCCTTTAGTCATATTCTTGTAAAACAGCCTCACCAATCTAGGATAGACCGGTGTGGTTCCTGGCTCCAAGAAATAATAAGCCCGGCATCCTTAAAATATTTAATAGCTTCTCCACCCATTTCTAATTTTTCTAAGGACTCAACATCCACTGCAATTTCAGCTCCCACGATGTGATGCTTCATTGAAGTAGGGACTTTAACTATTGGCATGGTAGAGGATGCTGACCTTTTTCCTTTATCTAATTATAACCCCATTTTAGGGATAGACACAGACCCTGTCTCCGTAGTGTCTGTAGGTCCTTCTCTGATAACTACCCCTAATGATTTGGTTTTCTTCTTGGGAGTCTGTTGCTTTTGATTTAGCTTTATTGGCAACAAATCGTGCAATTCTATGAATGATCGGGTGGTATCAGAATCGTTACCTACTTCTTCTACTTCTTCCCTTTTTCGTTTGCCTGTGTCGTTCACCATTCTTTCACTTTTTTTTCTGCAAAAATTGATATCAATACTATTAATTAAACGTCAGTTTCGTGTATTTGATAAGATGTTATGCAGGGACCTTCCTTATTTACAACGAAAATCGTCTCCTTACCTCTTTTAAAGAATTGAAACCCTAATTTGTGATTGCAGAACGTATGTAGGGTTCTTTCGAATAAAACAGAGGAAGTAAAGGGGTTTTTGAGAAAATAAATAGTTAGGTGGGATCGAAAAATGGTTAAGATTATGGACGATTTGAAAAAGAGAGGGAAGGTAGGAAGAGAGAACTTGGAAGGTATTTGAAAATGGGACTGACATATCTTCTTCTTTTGAAGAATATATAGGTCCTGTTTTCAACGTTGACCTGCTAAGGCGGTCATTACTTAAGTTAACCTAGAACCGTAAGTTAATTCTAGAACTTAAAGAATCGCAATCACTGCGTTCTTGACTATGACCAATCATAAATCCATACAATTATTTTCTTATAATATACAGTACGAATTACGATCTATCATTTATTAACGATTTAGGTTGTAATATGATACTTATATGGAAATAAAAACGAAAATGAAGTTGAAAATGAAATTGAAAATGAAGTAGTTTACATATTTTACAATTTATGCTACGGATCAGTCGGTAGCTCGACGATCCATGAGAGTTTATTGATTTGTATTATTAGGAGCAGCTGTCTCCCCAAAGAAAGCTTAGCCTCTAGGATTGTTTATAGGCTGTGTGGGTAATTGTCCACTTTCTATCCTTGCCACTTGTGAAGCTAGTTGACCTATTTGGCTCTCGAGCTTCGTGATGGACTAGGCATATGAGTGAAGGGTCTGAGAGAATTGAGCAAGTTGGTGCAAATCTCTTGAATGCTGATGTGACTGTTGTTGCAAATCTTGAAGGATTTGAACAATCATAGCATCATGCATATTGCTCCGTGGGCCAATTTGGGATTTTGTCGCCTGCATTTGTGGTCTTTGATGGAAAACATAGGCCTGAGGAAATTGGGGCTGCACAACTGTTGGTGCTAGTTGTGCTCCAGTCGTGGAACCGTAGTTAAATCCTAGATGATTTCTCCATGACGGGCTGTAGGAATTCTCATAATCTCCCCTCTAAAAAGTCATTGCTTGTTTAGTTTCCACCACCTCTTGGTATTGTGGCACAGCAGAGTTTTTGGTGTATGTGTGTCTGGCAATTAGAGTATTAGCTGTAGACCTTTTCAGAGTGTTAGGGTTGGAATTCATGTGTGTGGCAATTTTTTGCTCAAGAGCTAAAACATTTGCACTCATGTCACGCTCAGTTCTCACTTTTTCTTTATTGATCTAGTAAACCCCTCCTCTTGCGAGCGGCGTATAACGAGCAATCTCTAGATCAATCCACAGCAAGGATTGTTTTTTCTTCGAAGTGTTGGCCAGTATCTGTTGTGGATATTTATTTTAGTAGGATTTTATTCTTGTCCAGTGTGCTGATGTTATTGTGTGGTGAGAACAAATAAAAATAAAAATAAAATAAAATAAAAGATGGAAACAACACAATTAAAATAATCCTAAGCCTGCAAGATACAGGGCTATTGTAGAAAGTTTGAATAAATAAGAGTTTATCCCACAAAGAAATTGATCTAGAACCCAAAATGGGCTATAATAGTAGGCCTTAAGATCTGACAATCCTAAGGAAAGGGAGTTGGGTGTCACTTCTACACTAAATTTCCTACTAAAAAAAAAAAGAAAGAAATAAAGTGTAGTCCTATCCTAAGAAAGGGTTATGCAGAAGGGGGTGAAAGTGTGCATTAAAATAAAGATAAAAGGGTGAGAAGTAAGAAATTTAGGTTAAAGTTCATTCAGTTATGTAACTCAGAATTAGGACTCTCTTCTGCAGCAAGTCCTTACTGAAGTGCTATCACTAACCTTAGCAGGGTAGAAGAATCCAACTTAACCAATGCCATTTGGAGCGCTCTTAAGGCTATAGTCTGTCCACTCAAATGGTCATAGTCTATCAAATAGAGTCTATCAAATCCCATTGATAAGCCAGAAACACCAATCTAATCCAAAGGATTAGGATGATCAAACCTAATGCAATAAACCAAATCAAACCATGAATATCATTGCAGACACTATGTTTGCTAGGCTACAAGCTCCCCAATTTTGCGCACAGATCTGGTTGACATTCATTGAAGTTCCAACCCATAAAATCCTGTGTATTGTCAAGGCCACCGGCACATTGATGCCCACACAAAGGAAAAGCAACAGGTTGAATAAGGACTTAAGCACAACTAATCATTGCTATAAAAGGCCTGCAATGACTCAGCTTCTCAGTCTGCAATCACTACAGAGAAGCTAGATCTAACATCTGATAGCGGCTAAGTAAGACAGAGCGGAGTCTGTTCCTACACAATCTCTCACTAGGCTACATGCTCAAGTGCAGAAGAAAAGAATCCATCTCAGATCTATGACCAAGCTTGCCCTAGGGCTATAGTCTGCACACTCTAATGGTCACAGGCTATCCACAGAGGCTCCCTTACCCACAAATGCTGAGATAGAATATGAAAACTGTTGTATCCCACTATGGTCCCAAGGCTACAAGCTCAAGCTTCCATGGGCCTTTCAATAAGCTCAAATCCTAAATATATGCTATAGCCTGAATAGAGCTAAGGACAAATAGGAAAATAATAGATTGAGTAAATAGTCAAACATAAATTCCATTGATCTGATGTTATTGACAATGAAATACGTCAAGGCAGCAGCCTTGTGCATAACAGCTCAACACCAAATCCCAATGTTTAAATGACCTATTACAAAACTTAAATAAAACTATACCTAGATACTTACCAAATGTTTAGCCAGCAAGTGCTGGGCTAAGAGAGAAGAAAAAATAGAAAAAGAGGTGATCAAACACTAACCCTAACCCTACTCTACTTGAGCTCTCAGCCGACAGAGGTTGAAGGAGAAGGTGAATGATAAATTTTCTAAGTTATAAGCACAGCTTATATACTTAGTTCCAATGTTGTGGCTGAGAGGAGAGTAAACCCTAATTTTCTTCAAGCAGATGTGGCATTGTTACAACCCTTGGATGTCTTGGAATGCATGCATAGAAATCTATACCTCGGGGTGTGTGCCCTAGACCTAGGGAAATCCCCAAAAGGTCCTTGAGTTAGGTTTGAGAAGTGGAGAGCCCAAGCTTCGCGAGGTTGGTTTCTGCATATCACTTCTATCGCACAGCCATAGAGTGTTCGCGAGATAGATTTGGCTCTGAATATCATGCAGATGTTCTTGCATCTCACTCAGTTCACAGTTTAGCTTCTAGGCATGCGAGAGCTACACGAGAGAATTTTTGGGCGTCTCTCTCTTCTAGAGCCACGTGAGAACTTCGTGACGTCTTTGCTGTTGTTCATGCTAATTGGTCTCGCAGGGTAGTGCGCACGGCTGCATTAAGGAATGATCCTTATGAGAACTTAGCGAGCTATATTTCTGGAGGCTTAGTGTGCGAGAGCTCCGTGAGCTTCTTCACATGTAGATTAAAGGTGAACTGCACGACTGTTGCACGAGGGGACTTCTTTGCGATAACCCCTTTATTGAGCTGTGCGACTTGTTCGCGAGCTCCATTATACTACATGTCTTAGCTGCGTGAGGGAGCTCTACCAGTAAATTGAACAGCGTGAGGCAGCACCTCAGCTGTGTGAGATAGGTCCTTGGCTCCTCTACTACTATGCACATGCTTCTATGGTAGCTTCCTCCATTCTCCTCTATACTTGGTTCATCTACTAGACTGCCTTGGTCCATCATGACATACAAAAATGTCACCATGGTGTTCCATTACTTTCTGGTTCAGCTGTCATCTTTTGCTTGAATTTTCTTTCTTCTTAGCACTAAAAGTGCGGACTTTATGTTAAGCTATATAATTTATTACTAACTATAAAACAAGCTAAAAAAGGAGTTATTAGTCAGTTTCAAGATCCAGCAAAGGTTAGGTTAGAGGTGAAAAGTGATATTTTTCAATGAATAACACACCCCCAAACCTAATCTTTGCTAGTCCCTGAGCAAAACAAAATATAATAGCTACTCTAAGAATGTAAATGCCACTTTCGTAGGGAGCACGAATGCATTTTGCTTATGCATCAAGTCTTTTAAACCCCTAGGTAATTCCTAGTAGAGGAGTGAAGCCTCCTGAGGGTTTTCAGTGAAGGTACCCACAAACTTCTCAATGAAACAGTTAACAAAAGTACAAACAATGGTCAATCAATTAAAATAAATACAATTCATTTCACCCTTGCACTGCCAAAATTAGAGGAGTTCCAAAGTAGTATATGCAAACAATTTAATGCCTCAGTCATGCACATAAGCTCATCACATCCAATCAGCTGACATCAAGAAAATAATATGTGCAAAACAGTATCAAGCTTACCAGTACATGAAAATTCAGGTTCAAACAATGCCCCAATGATTTCAATCTCAGACCCAATGCTTACCAGGGTTGTCTCTCATAAATAAATTTAAGGGTGTATCCTTTCATACAAGCTCAAGAGCAGTTACATATACCAAATGGGTTTGCAAGCATGAGCATGGGCATTGCTTCTAATTTTTGACATCATAAAGTACTTCTCACCATAGATTAGATATTTTCTCATTTTCACATGACAGATCATTTGACTTTGGATCAATAAGGGCTTTTTATGGGTTGTAATGTGGCTTATTGGTGAGGGTTTAAAAGAATAAAAGGGGTAAAGTGGGATTCAAAATTGAGAAATCAGCAATGGTAGGAGATAATTCATGACTTCACCTTCTTCATTTAAGCACAACTCCATCTTCTTTTGAAATTTTAGTACTAAAGTGGCCAACCTCTGCTCTTCTTTTCAACATTTTCAATGAAATTCTTCTTTTGACTTCTCTTTCTTCTTTTTTTTTTTGTATATACATATATAGATATATTTTATTTTGATGGTTTCCATACATCTACAACTGTTACACTTTTTTTTTTACAGATCTCCTTCTCTCTTCTTCTCCTTCCACCAAATGTTAAACTCTACTCACCTATCTTCAACATCCTCTCCTTTACCTTCTGAATTCTCAGAGTGAGGGTAGGACTAAATCAGGTTAAGAGGTTCAGGTTTAAGTACTGTGGTGTTTGTTGAAGAAAAATGGGGCTTAAGGCTCAACAAGTGTATACATAAGGGTAGTTTCACAGGTTTGATCTTTTAGGCTCAAACTGTCCAAATGAAAGCCTTGATCCTTTCCTTAGTGTCCTGATCACTGTCAAATAGCTTCAACTTGGGGTGTCTAACTTCTAGTAAAAAGGGCTTGACTCAGTCAGTCCTTAGAACAAAAAAAATTGTCATAGACACTCCAAAAAAAAAAAAATTGTAGGCTCAAAGCTCATTGGGTATGGTCTTCAATTGAACTCAAAGGGGTATGCTTTCACCTGTTTCTCTCCTTACTGGTTCACTAACTACTGTTTTTAAAAATTTCTTGG
The DNA here is from genome assembly GCA_021018995.1 of Chloranthus sessilifolius. Taxonomy (NCBI): domain Eukaryota; kingdom Viridiplantae; phylum Streptophyta; class Magnoliopsida; order Chloranthales; family Chloranthaceae; genus Chloranthus; species Chloranthus sessilifolius. The sequence goes on along the minus strand of CM037592.1, from coordinate 71,180,356 downwards.
TGTTCACCTTATAGAAGTATTGATTTTCAATTGGCTTTAGTATTAAAAGGGTCTGCACAGTATTTAAATTATCTCATTTTCAACATTGCTCAGGTAAAGTTCATTCTATTTATTCTTTACTTAATTAAGACTGCTGCACTTAGGTTAACTAAATCATTGGTAATCCTTGCCACACCCCCAAGCCTATGAGGAACAGTGTCCTCACTGATTTAAAGATAAGAGGGCATGTGCAGCAGGGAACAAAGACACAATTAATACTAAAACAAACAACTAAAACAAAATTAACTAAGTAAAGCATATAAAAGTAGGAAACAAGGCACACAAAAACAACTAAAACAATCAAACTAGTTATGAAGATTGAAAGTTAAGCAAATAGAACATAATAAAAAGGAATTTCATATTTTGACAGAAAATTTTATACACTGTAAGGGAGAAGTAATCTACAAAAGGTATATCCTAACTGACTACAGTTGCAACATTAATCATCTGAATCCTATTCTACAGTAGGTGGTTCTTGAATTTCCTTGCCCCTTACTTCCCACAAAGCAGCAACAGCAGACTGTGACCTTTTGGGAGTAGTGCTTCTTGGCTTGGATGGGCCTTTCTTTTTGGCAGTGGGCTTTGGCTTGGAAGGAGGTTCCTGGATTTTGATTCCAGATCGGACTTTGGTAGGCGCCTTGGGTTGAGGGGCTATTTCCATGGGAGGTACATCAGGATTTAATTGTTTGGAAACAACCTCTTCTAACACCTTGTCACTATGTTTAGTTAAGTTCTTTTGCAGTGATGCAATAGTCACTCCATAGTCAAAAACTTTGTCCTCTGCTACTCTCAAGTCTGCCTGTAATTTCTTAATGACATCCTCCATCCCCTCAGCCCTAGTCTTTACTTTATTGTATTGTATCATTAACTCTTGCCAACCATGTTTGATTTTCTTCCTAACCAATTTATGAGCAAGCAGCGCTGATTTGATTTTAGCCAGGAGGGGTTAATGCACAAATTTTTTGAGGTCAGCCATTCCTCTTACCACATCCCTCTTGATGTAAGCATTTTTCTGCATGGCTCGAAGAAGGGTGTAGTATGGAGGTCTAGGGTTGAAAGAGGTTGATAGTATGGGTTGGGCATCACTAAAGGAAGGGCTAGCTAGTAAAGATGGAGGGCTAGGAGGTGGCAAGGGTGGGGTGGGAGTAGAGGGTATTGGGGAATCTATCACCTCAGGGTCAGCTTGGGTGGACACATTTTTAAGGTTAATGGGGGGGTAATGAGAACAGATTCCAAGGGAGGGATAGATTGGTGTGGGGTAGGCAAATGGGAAGGTAAGGGGACAACTGGTTGTTGGGAAGGTAGGGTTAAAAGTGACAATGTGGATTGAATAGCTTGTAAGCTTGTTTGAATGGAAGGTTGGTTTTGGAGGGTGGAGTTCATGGATTGCAGATTGGCAGTAATTGATAATTGGGTTTGGGTATCGGCCAACACTTGGGCTTTGATGAAGAGTAAGAGGTTAAAGATATGGGGTAGGTATTAGGTGATGGGGGTGGAATTGGTTGAAAAGGGGAAGCGAGTGCATGTGTGAAGGTGGTGGCCTGTGGGGATTGTGGAGGAGGGGTGAAATGTGGAGGGGGAGGTGAATCTGGGAGAGGGGTAAACTCAGAATTGAGGTCTCCTATAATAGAGGACATTATGGCTGAGTATCCCTCTTCAGAAAGAGGGATTTGGTCATGGGTAGGTGAGAATGGGGTGGATTGGTCTAGAAGCGCACAGGTCACAGCTTCAAAAGGTATGGAAGTGTCAATGGGCGAAGAGGGGGCAGTGGAAGAGCTGTGAAGGATTTCAAAAATGGGAGGCTCAGGTTCAAAAGTTTGGGCTGGTGAGGGTGGTGGTAAGTCAATGGTTGGGGCTGGGATAGTGGAGGTTTCAGGAATTGGGATGGTTTGAGGGATATAGGGAGGTTGGGGTTGCTTCTGTACTTTGGTTGATCTTCTTTTCTTTTTATAGGTTGTTAGCACAAGTGATGGTTGTTGAGGGATTGGTATGGTTTCTTCAGATGTGGTATGGATGAGTGAGCTTGGTGTGACTGATGTGATGGGTGAGGGTATGCTTAAGGTGGCAATGGTAGTTGGTAAAGTTGGGGTGGAGGAAAGGAGACTATGGGAGGCTGTGACGCCAGGGATGAGGGAGCAGTGGCTGGTATGGGTTGTGAAGTGGTGGTAGGTGAGGTAGTGACTGTAGATGTGGAGGTGGTGCTGGCTAGCACAAAAGAATGAGCTACCTGAGAGAGGGCAGTAGAGGGTGGAGCCACAGAGGCAGCAACATCAGAGGTTGCCAGTACATCTGCCTTCTTCACTTTCTTTTTCTCAATGAGAGTGTCACTGATCTCCCATTGCTTCTTTCCACAATTTCTGGGTGCCAAGGTGATGGTCTCTTCATCCTTGTGAAATTTATATCCTCCAAGCATCAGCAAGCTTGTAATAAGCCTGCAGTAGGGAAGGGAATGGGGTTTCTTCTTTGTTTTTACCTTCTCCACAATGTCTTTCATCCCTTCAAAAATTAACTTGGCAGCATCTAAGTAATGGTTCTTATGGAAGGAGAAGAGTGCATCAACAATAGGAGACCTCCTCTCCTGCTCATGTCCAAAGCAATATATATTTTTCCTCGGCACCCCATCCATAAATCTGAGGTGTGGGTGCAGATCTCTCTTCCTTATTGATGCTCCAAATGCAGTGACCCCTCTTGTCAGCTCCTTGGTTATCTCTAGGATGGTGGCTATCAAAGGGGGACCCAAGCCACATTCAGGGCTATACCTGGCTGGTATCCCAAGGATTCTAGCAATTTTTGTCTGATTGAACAACATCTCAAATTTATCAATCAACACCAGCAGTGTTGGGTTCCCATCATCCCCATTTTTACTCTGATATTCTGGTAAAACAATTGTACTAGTCTAGGGAAGACTAGTTGCATTGGAGGGGTAGTAATGAAGCTTTGGTCAGGTACTCCATGGAGGCAGCTGTTTGAGATAGCTCCTCAAAGAAAGTTTTATCAAAAATGGTCTCAGATTCTAGCTTAATTCTAGCTACAAATTCAGACGGGACCCTGAGGTATTCATTATCTTCTTCCACTTCATCCTCAAGGACCTCAGGGGCTACTTCCTTGCCCATTTTCTGTTTCTTCTTTGATTTCTCAGGGCTCTTAGATGGTGGGTGCTCTCTGACCCTCTTCTTTGGAGCAAATTTCTTTTTGATACCTTGGGCATCAGAGGGCACACCTTTGCCTTTCTTCATAGTTTTCTCAATTTGGGGCTCCTTAGAGGGTGTAGTTACCATAAGGGTCTCCACATTGGAGGCCTCTGCAATCCTTGCAGATTTTCGAGTGGCCACAGGGTTCCCAACGGATTGTGGGGTTACCAAGGCAGATAAGGTATCTGAGAATTTTAAACCCGTGGCCATTTCTATTCAGTTTCTCAAAGTTAGGGTTTCAAAATCCCAGCAATTCTAAGGCACTCTTCACAAATAAAACAGATCTCAAATTGCTCTTTTCTGACCCTAAAGTAATGTCCACTTAAATAAACTGAGAGAGAGTGAGAAATCTTACCAAATGATAGCTAGGGTTTCACTTCACATGTTGCACAGAAGCTCAAATCCCCCAAAACCTAGCTCAAAGTGACCAGGCAGTGATGGGGAGCAAAAATGTATGAGGAAATTAGCTGAGTTTAAGTGGAAAAGGTAGTATAGAAGAAAGAAGAAAAAGGGGAGCTCGAAAGTGCACAAGGAAAATTAGGGCAAAATGATAGAATGAGGAAAATGGAGCAATTCGCAGGGTTTATAGAGCTAAACCCGCACTTCGCGCAGCTGTCACTAAGTTCTCACAGAGTACATTCCTCGCGTAGTACACAACTAACCTCGTGAGAGCTTCAGTTGCGAAGAAAAGCAGAGCCTCACGAAGACAGATTTAAAAGCTTCAGGTGCCTCGCGAAGCTCTTCACTGAGTTAAATTCAGGCTCAAGTGTGCGAAGCCATTGCTCATATCTCGCGCAGCTAGATTAGCGAAGCCTCATTAGCATCAAAATGTGAGTCTCAAGAATCTTACAGGGCTCGCTATCAGGCTGCAGTGGAACTCCTTGTGCTCGTAAAGCTCTCGCGCGGTACAAAATATTCATTAGAATCCCGGGAGAAAGCTTTAGGTGGTTCACGAGCTTGAAATTTAGGCTATTTAGCTGCGCGAGAGGGCAACACATAGCTTCTCTCTGAGCTGGTGCCCTCGCCTATGCATGTACAATATCATGCACCAATTCAGTGTGCATCAGCACCAACTCTGCAACATGCACTCCATTTCATCATGACAATTAAGTTACCTTTTTCAATATTGAAATATCACAGATTCAGAATTCTAAAGATAATCATTCAACCATCACTAACAGACTTGAGCATTCAATTTCATATGAAAGATATGCACATGTAATCAAACAGAGCAGGACAAACAAAAATCAAACACACAAGCAAGCATTATCCTAAAAGCAGTAAATGAAAATTTTCCAACCAACACAAAACAAAACATATAGTCAATACATATGGTACACACATTCTTTTGGTTCTTCACCACTCACCTTCTTTCCTTGTTACTCTCAATGACCTCCTCAGTTTCCTTGGCCTACTAAACCATCATCCACATGGGCAGAGAATGCATCACCAATCATGTACTGTCCTTTTAGATTGACTAATGGTTGACTAGGCAATTTTCCCTCTTCTCTCCTTTTCAAGGCCTTACAGATTTGACCAAGCTGGTCCTCTATTTTCTAAATGCTTTGCCCATGAGAGTTCACAGTTTGGACTAAGCTCCCTAAATTTTGTATGGATGTCAGCATTTGCTCTTCAAAAGAGGAGGATCTGGGCTGTTGTGGGGGCAAGGCCAATCGGTTGGACTGTGTGGCAGGCAACTGAAAATTTTATCTAGGTGGGTATCCTTGTTTAAACTGGTGTTGAGGTCTATATGGAACTACCAACTGCTGCTGCTAGGTTTGAGGGTAATTATCTTGTCTCCACCTCAAATTCGGGTGGTTCCTCCATGAGTATCCAGCAGGGTGTTAGCCAAAATGATTGGGCAGTATTGGCTTGCTCCATAACAAAATCAGGGAATTGGTTAGCTGAGGGACAATCTTGTAGTGAATGTGAGGGATATTGGCATATCAGACATGCCTCCTCCACTTGTGCAATCATTCTAGGTTGTATCACATTCATCAATTTATCAAACTTCAAGCTCAGGTTGTCCACCTTCCTCTCCAACTCACTTTGCACCTTCACTTCATATATTCCACCTCTAGGGGTGGACTCTTTCACCAACTTAGCAGGGGTCTGGCTATCATTGCGAGATAGTGACTCTTGCTGTATGGAATTTTCCCCTATAATGTTAAACAACTCCCAAACCTCATCAGCTGTCTTGTGGAGGTAGCTACCACCACATGAGGCATCCACCATATCCCTGCTCATGGGATTAATTCCTTGGTAAAATTCTTGCACTAATTGCCACAATGGAATTTGGTGGTAGGGGCATTATTTTAACATCTCCTGAAATCTCTCCCATGCTTTATAAAAATTCTCAATTTAGGGCTGAGTAAATGATAAAATACTTATCCTCATCTGGCTGGTCTTGTTCATGGGAAAGAATTTAGCCAGGAATTGGCTTTGGAGGTCACTCCATGTTTGTATGTTATTGGCTAGGAGCTTAGAGAGCTATGTGCTAGCTTTGTCCTTTAAGGAAAAAGGAAAAAGCCTCAGTTTGGTGGCTTCAGGACCCAAGCTAGCAATATTGAAGGTGGTGCAAAGTGCCAAAAATTAGTCAATGTGCTTGTAAGGATCTTCCTTACTAAGCCCATGAAAAGATGGCAGCATATTGATGGTGGAGGCCTTGATTTCATAGTTTCCTTCCACTTAAGGGAATTGAATGTAGAAGGGAGAAGTGTAATCCCTAGGTGCATTGTACTCTTTCAAGGTTCTTTGCCTCTCAGCCATGTTAGTTTGCTTAGTTTTAACAGTAGGGCTTTGTGTGGTGTTTCTTGGTCTAAGCATCCTTTCAACCTTAGGATTTGGAGGTTCCAACTCAGGGTTTAGGGATCTTCTTCCAAGCATACACCCACAAACTCAGCAAGTAAGGAAAATGCTTACAGCACTCAAAGAATTTCTAAACTAAAATAACAACTACAAATGTACACTAAATTAATTAAGGGAATTCAACAGTAAAGGACTAAGTTTCAGGGTAAAAGAAGTGCAAACAGAGCTAGCTAGACTACAGCTGTAGCTCTAGCTTTTCCCTTATGCTGTTGTCTAATTCTGTAAAATTCAAAAAAGAATTAGTAGTACTTTTATTCTACTATGGCATAGCTACAAAGAAGTTTCTAAAATACAATATAATACAACTCAGGTCTACTAAAAAGATCAATTTCCTCGACAACGGCGCCAAAAACTTATTGTGGATATTTATTTTAGTAGGATTTTATTCCTGTCCAATGTGCTGATTTTATTGTGTGGTGAGAACAAATTAAAATCAAAATAAAATAAAATAAAAGATGGAAACAGCACAACTAAAATAATCCTAAGCCTGTAAGATACAAGGCTATTGTAGCAAGTTTTGATAAGAGTTTGTCCCACAGAGAAATTGATCTATAACCCAAAATAGGCTATAATAGTAGGCCTCCAGAACTGGCTACAGATCTGACAATCATAAAGAAAGGGAGTTGGGTGTCACGTCTACACTAAATTTTCTACTAAAAAAAATAAAAGAAATAAAGTGCAGTCCTATCCTAAGGAAGGGTTATACAGAAGGGGGTGAAGGTGTATATTAAAATAAAGATAAAAAGGTGAGAAGTAAGCAATTTAGGTTAAAGTTCATTCAGTTATGTAACTCAAATTTAGGGCTCTCTTCTGCAGCAAGTCCTTACTGAAGAGCTATCACTAACCTCAGCAAGGTAGAAGAATCCAACTTAACCCATGCCATTTGGGGCACTCTTAAGGCTATAGTCTGTCCACTCAAATGGTCACAGTCTATCCAATAGAGTCTGTCAAATTCCATTGATTAAGCCAGAAATGCCAATCTAATCCAAAGGAGTAGGATGATCAAACCTAATCCAATGAACCAAATCAAGCCATGAATATCATTGCAGACACTATGTTCGTCAGGCTACAAGCTCCCTAGTTTTGCGCACAGATATGGCTGACATTCATAGGAGTTTCAACCCATAAAATCCTATGTGTATTGTCAAGGCCACCGACACATTAATGCTCACACAAAGGAAAAGCAACAGGTTGAATAAGGACTTAATCACAGCTGATCATTGCTACAAAAGGCCTGTAATTACTTAGCCTCCCAGTCTACAATCACTACAAAGAAGCCAGATTTAATATTTGATAGCGGCCAAGTATGATAGAGGGGAGTTTGTTCCTACACAATCTCTCACTAGGCTACAAGCTCAAGTGTAGAGAAAAAGAATCCATCTTAGATCTACGACCAAGCTTGCCCTAGGGCTATAGTCTGTCCACTCTAATGGTCACAGGCTATCAATAGAGGCTCCCTTACCCACAAATGTTGAGATAGAACATGAAAATTGTTGTTTGCCACCATGGTCCCAGGGCTACAAGCTCAAGCTTCCATGGGCCTTTCAATAAGCTCAAATCCTAAATGTATGTTATAGCCTGAATAGAACTACGGACAAATAGGAAAATAATAAATTGAGTAAGCATTCAAACATAAATTCCATTGATCTGATGTTATTGACAATGAAATCCCTCAAGGTAGTAGCCTTGTGCACAACATCTCAACACCAAATCCCAATGTTTAAATGACCTATTACAAAATTTAAATAAAACTATACCTTAATGCTTACCAAAGGTATAGCCAACAAGTGCTGGGCTAAGAGAGAAGAAAAAATAGAAAAAGTGGTGATCAAACCCTAACCCTAGTCTGCTTGAGCTCTCAGCCAACAGAGGTTGAACGAGAAAGTGAATGATAAATTTTCTAAGTTATAAGCACAGCTTATATACTTACTTCTAATGTTGTGGCTGAGAAGAGAGTAAACCCTAATTTTCTTCAAGCAGATGTGGCACTGTTACAACCCTTGGATGTCTTGGGATGCATGTATCAGAATCCATGCCTTTGGGTGTGTGCCCTAGACCTAGGGAAATCCCCAAAAGTTCCTTGAGTTAGGTTTGAGAAGTGGAGAGCCCGAGCTTCGTGAGGCTGGTTTCTGCATATCACTTTTGTCACATGGCTTCAAAGTGTTCGCGGGGTAGATTTGGCTCTGAATATTACTGTCTTGCGTAGCAAGACTGTGGATGATCGCGTGGCTACTTCAGCTTTGAATGCACTCATGCAGAAGAACTTCAGGTGCTTTCATTCGTGAGGTATGCGAGCAGATGTTCTTGCATCTTGCTCAATTCCAGATTTAGCTTTTAGGCACGCGAGAGCTATGCGAGAGCTATGCGAGAGCTACGCGAGAGAATTTCTAGGCGTCTCTCTTCCAGAGCCACACGAGAATTTCGCGACATCTTTGCTGTTGTTCACACCAATTGGTCTCACGGGGTAGTGTGAGCGGCTGCATTAAGGTATGATCCTTGCGAGAACTTTGCGAGCTATAATTTTGGAGGCTTTGTGCGCGAGAGCTCTGTGAGCTTCTACACATGTAGATTAAAGCTGAACTACGCGACTACTGTGCAAGGGGACTTCTTTGTGATAACCCCTTCATTGAGCTGTGCGACTTCTTCATGAGCTCTATTATGCTACCTATCTTAGCTGTGAGAGGGAGCTCCACCAGTGAATTGAATAGTGTGAGGCAACACCTCAGCTGTGCGAGATAGGTCCTTGGCTCCTCTGCTGCTCTGCACATGCTTCTGTGGCAGCTTCCTCCACTCTCCCCTATAATTGGTTTATCTACTAGACTGTCTTGGTCCATCATGACATGTAAAAAGGTCACTATGGTGTGTACCACCATGGTGTTCCATCACTTTTTGGTTTAGCTGTCATCTTTTGCTTGAATTCTCTCTTCTTGGCACTAAAAGCACAAACTTTGTGTTAAGCTGCCCAATTTATTCCTAACTATAAAACAAGCTAAAAAAGGAGTTATTAGTCAGCTTCAAGGTCCAGCAAAGGCTAGGTTAAGAGGTGAAAAGTGGTACTTTTTAGTGAATAACAGTATCTCAAATAAGTTCCAGGTCTGCTGGCCATTTTGAGCCATGAAAGCTCCTCCGCTTACTACATCGACTGTGGACTGACTAGTCTCAGTCAATCCCTAATAGAAACTCCATGCAATAGACCAGTTTGGCACCTCGTTATGAGGGCACTTTCGTAGCAAATCCTTCATTCGTTGCCAACTTTCATGAAATATTTCTCTAGGTTTTTGCATGAAGCCTTGAATCGCCTGGCGAATTTGGTATGTTCTACCAATTGGAAAGTATTCAGCCAAAAATTTAGACTATAAGTCTGCCCAAGTGGTAATACTTCTGGCAGGTAGTGAGACTAACCATTCCTTCGCCCTATCTTTGAGAGAGAAAGGAAAAAGTTGCAGTCTTATAACATCGTTACTGGTCGTAGTTTGCAACATTGTGCAAATTTCTGTGAAGTCCCTCAAGTGCTGGTAGGGATCTTCTCTATCAAGCTCATGAAAAGTTGGTAGAGTTTAGAGTGTGTGGGGCTTGATTTCATAGTTTTGACCTTCCGCTGCCTCTGGTATCACTATACAAGAAGGCTCGGTCAATGCTATTGGGCTGAAATATGCTTCAATTGAAAGTTCGTCAGCCATGGGTTGAGAGTCTCTTGCGGAAGATCGATTTAATGTGAGTCTGTGCAAGGGAGTCCGCTCAATTTCTGGGTGGTATTCGAAAGAGTCTAGTCTTCTAGACCGGGTATAATGCATACACCAGAAAGTAAATTTTTTGTATTTAATATTTATATAATTTTTATTTTAGAAGAGCAGGGAGAGAAAATAAATCTAAGTCTTTGGCTTTTGTGACCAGGAGAACATGGAAACTTTTAATTCACTGCTCCGAATAAACCTGCAAAAGATCAAGAGGAGATCAAATAAAAATAAAAATAGAAAGAAATAAAAAAAGAGAAAGATAAATATTAGTTTCTAAAAGGATAAAAATATTAGATTAAAAAAATGAAAATAAAAGATAAATTCTGCTTCCTCGGCAGTGGTGCCAAAAACTTGACTTGTCTTTTTCTATGTATTATAATTAAGTTAAATTCAAGTTTTAACCTATTGCAAGCGCACAATGAAAATTATAATACTAGCATTAGGATTATTCCCATGAGGAAGTTTATTAACTTATTAATTCCTTTTATTCTTATCTTTATCTAAATCCTTATTTTAAAAACTTTTATTTATCCTTAAGATTTCCTAATCTACTAGAGAAATATGAATAAAAGAATGGTTGTTTAAACTAAAGTGCATAAAAATAAATCCTAATCCTCTTTCTTCAGATTAAGGTCGTCAATCTTAATCTTCAGCTATCGGATATTTATGAAAATAAACAGTATCGTTACACCATATATCATGTTTTCTAGCTTTGGTCGTCAGTCAAGTCTAAGATCCTCTCAATATAGATTTAATCTAATCAACAATCTCCTAAAGTAAGGGCGTTAATCAAACCTTAGCAAACTAAAGATGAAAAAGTAAAAATCGTTACACTAATCTGTAAATTCTAACCTGAGTCGTCAATTCAAATCAAAACTTGGAGATGTTTACAAAGAAAATAAATCTAAACTAGAAAGCAAATAAATATATCCTTCACCCCTCAGCCGCAGTCGTCAATTGCTCCTGAAAAATTATAGATATCTACACTAATCTTTAGCACTCAATTGCAGTCGTCAATTACTCTTGAGAAACCTCTGATATCTAAACTACTCTACTAGTATACACTACTAATCGGAAGAAAATTCAACCTCAGTCATCAATTGATGCTGAAATTCTTCGATGCTTATTGCTATGACAAGCTCTCTTATTTATAGATCATAAGGAGTCGATTTACAAAGATCTAGTCCTATTAAAAGAAACTACTAAAAACAAAAGTATCCTAATATAACTCTAATTCCTAATTTATCTTTTCTTGCTTTCTTTAATTGATGCACTTCTATATTGTTTTTTTATCGAGCAGCAGCAGAGTCCTTTGGAATATCAATCTTCTCATATCCGTGATTCATCAGACTTCTAATTATAGTAGTCTTCTAATTCTGGATATGGCAGTGATAGTTCTCACTCACATGATCAACAACAACAACAAGGAGGAAAGCTTCTATTCTGGGAAATCGTAATTTCTCATTTTCTTCTTTTTCATAGAAAATTGCTAATCACAATTTTCTATCTTTCATAGCTTTCTTATAGTTGATGATTCTCTGAATTACGCTTTATTGCTTCTCTTTTTCTCTCTTTTGAAAAAATCATAAATTACGATTCTCTGGCTTCAGTAGCCGTAAATCGTCTTTTTTGCTCAATCATTTTTCTTATTGCTTTTTGAGTTCATTTAACTAAGATTAACACTTAGGCTCTAATTTACTGCGTATCTCTAATATATGTATATCAGTAACTCGTTAGTAGCAAACTAAGTCCTAGCATCACTAAGTTAAGGGTGATAAAATGGTAAATTATGTGACTGATCAAAGACCCCAGCATCTAGCAGTTTCACAATCTCTTTTAGGACCACCTCTTGCATATGAGGATTAAGTTTTCTTTGCATTTCCCTCGAGGGCTTAGAACCCTCTTCCAAATGTATCTTGTGCATGTACACTAATGGATCTATCCCCCCTAAATCTGCAATGGTCCAACCAATTGCTCTCTTATGTTTCCTAAGGACTTCAAGCAACTCCTCTTCCTGCTCCATAGAGAGAAAGGATGAGATGATGACTGCAAATTTATTATCTTGTTCCAAGAAGGCATATTTTAATGTCTCTGACAGCTGTTTAAGCTCCAGATCAGGTGGTTATTCTATTGAAGGCAACAAAGGTGCCTTTGAGGGCTGAGGTAGGGGCAGCAATTTGGGTTTCCATATGGAGTGCTGCACTAGGCCCATTGAAGACTCTACTATGTTTCTGTCTTCATTAATGCAATTTGGGGCTTCTTCCTCTGCAACCTCAGTCAACACATGTTTAAACTCCTCACAGACTTTATCCCAATTCAGCAGATTGGGTAAATTTTTCTCTACAAAATCCTCTAGTACATCCACTGCAAAGCAGTCCTCATTGTCCAACTAAGGTTGCTTGGCAGCATTGTACACATTCACTTTCACTTTCATATTTTCAAATATAACCTCCATCGCCCCAGACTTGCATTGAATGCAGGCATTTGCAGTGGCCACAAATGGCCTGCCCAAGATGACAGGTATTAGGGTGCTACTCTTTGAAGGTTCCATGTTCAAGACTAAAAAATCAGCAGGGTAGAAGAATTTGTCCACCCCCACTAGCACATCTTCAATAATTCCCATAGGCTTTCTCTCAAACCTGTCAGCCAGTTGGAGAACTATAGGTGTAAGTTTTAGCTCCTCCAAACCAAGCTATTCATATACTGAATATGGCAGCAGGTTAACACTGGCTCCCATGTCTAAGAGAGCTCTACTTATGATGTGATCACCAATAATGCAAGAGATAGTAGGTACCCCCAAGTCCTGAAGTTTAGCTGGAGTGGTAATAGACAAAACTGACTTGACCTTCTCAATTGTAAAGACCTTCTTGGACAAATGAATCCTAGCTTTCCTCTTTTGGGTACAAAGGTCCTTAAGGAACTTAGCATAGGCTGGGACCTATTTGATGGCATCAAGCAGAGGTAAATTGATTTTAACTTGCTTGAAGGTCTTTAACATTTCCTCCATTCTAACATTCCCCTTATCAAAAGGAGAGGGGCCTATAAGGGCATGAGGAAATATAAGTTGGAGAACTACTGGTACCTCACCTACTGGCCTAGCTATCTCGTGATCAATATTTTATTTTTTTCTTTTCTCATCATTTATTTCTTTTTGTTGGGGCTCAACAACATCCCCATTATTATTCTCCTGCTACTCATCAGCGGGGAATGAGTTCATTTCCTCCTCTCACTCTTCTCTTTCTCCATACTCTCCATGCCAATTTTGTTATCCTCCACCCTGCCACTCCTGAGGGTTGTGACTGCTTTAGCCTCCTCTTGGGTGTCGGGACCCTATTAGAAGTATAATTAATTTAGTTTCCTAATGTTACTAGGAGTCCAATTGATATTAGTCTCCTAATCGTACTAAGAATGCAAATATATTAATTTTAATGAAATTCTAATTAAATCAAGCATGCTAATTGTACTAGAATTCTAATTGAAGCAATCATAATAATTCTACTACAATTCTAATTAAACTAAGTACACTAATTTGACTGAAATTCTAATTAAAGAAAATAAACTAGTTCTACTAAAATTCTAATTGAAATAGAGAACTAATTTTACTAAAACTCTAATTAAAGCAAAGGCACTAATTTTATTAAAATCTAATTAAAGCAAATAAACTAATTTTACTAAAAAAGATTGAAACTATAAATTAACTATGCTAAAAAAAGCAATGAATTATTTATACTGCAATTTAATTAAAATAAAGGAACTAATTCTGCTAGAATTATGTTCAAAGCAATAAATTAATCATGCTAACATTCTACTCAAAATAAAGGAATTAACTTTACTAATTTCAATTAAAGCAATAAATTAATTATACTAAAATTCTAGGAAAATTCATGGAACTGATTTTACTAATTCTAATTAGAGCGATGAATTAATTCTACTAAAATCTAAGAAAAGGGGTTTTGGGCCCACTATGCTAAGGAGGATTGGCCTCGTTCCTGAGTACCCCCCGTAAGCTCCCTTGGGCAAATCAGGTGGCTGAGATTAAAATAAATGGGAAGATTATAAGATGGTATTTTAGATTTTTAAAGTTGTTTTGGCTTATAACTACGGATTAAATTATGAAACTAGAACTTTAGAAAACTAAATTAATATTTTAGATTTTAGAAATATTAAATTAAGAAATTAAAACTAGAAATTTAAAATCTAAGGACTGAATTCGAGTCCGAAATCAGAAAATCAAGCCATATGATTAAGGATTGATTCTAGAAACTACGAACTAGAACCAGAGATTAATGATAGGACTAGAGATTAAGATTTTAGAATAGAATTGAAGTCTAGGGTCGGTGAATTAGGCCGTTAGATCAAGGACTGGTTCTAGATTCAAAGAACTAGAATCTGATATTAGAAATTACGGTCTAAAAAATGGGGGTGCTACGGTCTAAGACTGAAAATATTTTATGTTAATAATTAAAATTAAGAAAAATCCTAAATCTAAAGACTAAAAAAACTACGGTCAGAAACTAAAGAATAAATTCTTACCTAAGGTCGGGGCTGCGAAGAAGAATCTAAAAAATTTGAAGCTTGAATCTCGAAATCATGGTTGTGTTTCTCTATGTGTTTATTCTCGGAATTCTCCGGTCTCGAAATCCCAAAACTTCTTCGAAAATATCCGTTCTCTTTCCAACCTCTTCGGGTCGGATTAAAAAAAAATATCTTTTATAAGGTTTTTTCTAATTAAACGCCCTATTTTATGCGTTTAACTGAATTACGTGCCAGTTTCCTGTTGCTTACTCACTTTTTATCGCTCACCGACTCAGTGAGTGACCGACTGACTTGCTCAGCGAGTTTCCTAGTTCTAACAATATTATGACTAATTGCATGCCTGGTGTGGACTGCACAATCCAATTAAGTGTCTCTTCCGAAGTGCATAATCGAGGAAGCTTGGGGGTCAAGGACTGTAAGACAAGGTCGGGCATATGCCAATTGCGCGCCTATGGTGGGGTGTTCAATCCGATCGTGCATGCCATGGTGGGCGCGTGATCGAGTCTGAAGGTGGTATGGGAAAGGGAGTCTGGTCTGAGAGGGGACTGATTCATGTGTGGTTTAGCATGCGATCGAATTGTGCACGTGGTTTTAGGCATGTAATTTGAGACTGCCCGGGTCCGAGTCGGGTCTGAAATGCCAGACTATTGCTTCGACCTGCATTTTGACTATGTACTATTGTTTCAGTATATAGTCTCCTTATGTTAGGATCTGAGCCACAGAGCTATTATTTCAGCCTATGTTCAGCCATGTACTATTATTTTAGTGCATGATTTCCACGTTAGGGTTAGGGGGGTTTGAAAAGCCAGACTATTATTTCAGTCGGCCTTTCGACTATATACTATTATTTCAGCACATAGTCTCTCTACGTCGGGATCTGAACCACAGAGCTATTGTTTCAGCCTGTGTTCAGTCATGTATTATTCTTTCAGTGCATGCTTCCCACGTTGGCTTGAGCCACAAAGCTATTATTTTAGCCTGTGTTCAGCCATATACTATTGTTTCAGTATATAGTCCCAATTAGGGTTATGAGGTCAAAGGTTGACCAAATAGATTTGTACATTCCGAGAGGGCAAAATGGGGGTGTCTACAGATGCCCCTCTTCAGCGCGCTCTTGCGAAGTACGAATGCGTCGAAGAAGTAGACACCCCTCATTCGAGGTGTCTTCTCGTTTCTCTTGGGAAATCACAAATATGAATTGGGGATGCTGACATGACATGCTTGGCTTTCTTATATATTAGCGCAAGCTAAAATAGAGCATTTGGGGGCCCAATAGTAGCTGTCGAAAGACATGTTCCATGCCGTGGATGTCCAGGGCGATCCCATTGCATATCGCGACTAGCTGTTATAGACAGTCGATGGGGAAAGTCAATGTATCCTATTCCACGGGTGCAAGGGGCATCCCGTTGCATGGCGCAACCTGCTGCGAGTGATCGTCAAACGGAAAAGAGAATCACCATATCCTAATCTGTGAGTGCAAGGGGCATCCCACTGCATGTCGCAACCTACTGCAAGTGATAGTCAAACAGAGGGATATGATGCAGTCGAGGTACTAGGGGCCGTCATACAAATATCCATAAATAAGTCTAGGGACCAATAAAAAATGCAATATAATGTCGAAGGCTTTGCAGGTCATGTCAAATTGGGCGCGTCATTGCTCACACCAATGCGCATCAGGCATTCCTTTTCCAATAGGTGTTTGTAAGTTTTTAGATTAAATATACTCATTGTTCAATTTTCCCGAGGGAATGGCCTATTTGGTCTAGTAATTAAGATGAATTTTTGGTGAATTTCGAGAAGTAAAGTCTCTTTGTTTATTATTATTTGGTTTCTTTTTCTTTTTTTGATTTTATTGTTTTGTTTTATTTTTTTTTAGGTTTTAGAAGTAAGAGATTTTTTTTGAAAGTTTGGTAGTAAAAGATTTTTGGTTTGGGAATTTAACTTAAGATCAATACGATGGTAAAATGATGGAAAACGTGGCTTCCGAGACATCGCTGAGCAGATCCACCGATACGGGATTTGTGGACCCGACCGTTAATATGGTTGTCAAGACGACACTTGGCATGTCAGATACTCCATCTAACCTTCTTGGCGAATACTGATGATTGTCTCTTATGGGAGGACTACAGTGATTCGCGAGTCGAGAGAGATGGATTTTGAAAACATTTTGACTTAATCGTAGCTAACTATATTTATAAGCAATATCAAGTAAAAGGGAAGGGTGGTACTTACCTGGGGATGATACTTACCTGAATTGTGTGTAGCTTGCATAGTCCGTGATGGGACTGATGGGTTTTCGGGGTGATGTTGCGATGGGACTTGGGGATTCTTCTTTTTTTTTTTTGTCCGCTGTGGCAGAGCATGGCGGTCGCCGGTGTTATGTGATGTCTTCGAGAAGTGATGTTGCAATGGAACTTGGGGATTCTTCTCTTTTCTTTGTGTTCGCTGTGGAAGAGCTTGGCAGGACATGTGATGTGATGTCTTAAGGAAGTGATGTCGCAATGGGACTTAGGGATTCTTCCTTTCTTTGGTTGTGTGTTGGACGAGCCCTGGTGAGACGTGGGGATTCTGACAGGATGTTCATAGTGGAACTTAGAATTGGTCGGATGGGACATGGGAGAAGTCCTGGATCTTCATGCATTTTTGTTGTGGCAGTGGTGTCTGACAACTATTGCACAGCGAGCAAGTCAGGAAGAGGGCTCTTTGGTTTAGCGATGGGACACGATCGAGCTTTCTCCCTTTTCATCATATGGTGTGGCAGGTGTTGTTTAAGCTTTTCGAGTAGTGATGTTTGTGATGGGATGTGGGAGGAGTCCCTCTGATTTTGTGATGGGATATTAGTTGAGCATAGTTAGCGATGGGACTTTCATAAAGTTTGACTCCATGCCAGGTTTCATGCTAAGGATTTCAAGGAGGTGTGATTGGCGTCGGGCTTGTAGGACCAAATGAGGTTGCTGTGTCACGATGGGGCATGTTCGTATTGAGATGGAGTCGTAATCGGCTCGCGAGGGGACATATTCATGAATGTATGGTGGGGTTGTGTCTGGATGTTTCGGGTAGTGATGTTTGCGAGGGGACGCTGGTAGGATATTTGCGCGATAGGTGCGTCTTGTTTCTTTCTTTGGTAGATCTTGGGCTATGTAAGATCTTGTTGTGGTTGTATTGTGACTGACTTCATTTTTGGCTTATCACGAGAGGATGTGTGGTGGCATGATTGATTTATCGCGATGGGACTAGGTATTGAGGTGGTATCATGTGTGTGCATCTTATCGTGATGGGACATGTGTGAGCGGCTGCCCCTCTCTCTTTCTGAATGGCCAGTGAGGCTACGCGATTGTACATGAGAATTTTGATCAAGACGGGGTAAAAAGGTGTGAAGGTATAGATTTTGTTCAAAGTCAGGCATTGCGCGCCTGATTTAGGTCACTCAATATGATTATGCGCCTATTTTCAGGCGTGCGATCGCAGGTTTGAAGGACTATTTACGCGTATCTGAGTGCGCGTGCAATTGGATTATGCGCTCCAACAATTGTGCATGTTTGAGGCGTCACCAGGTCACTGTGCAGGCGACCTTTCATATTGTGCGGCGTGGGGTAGTCGTTTGATGGGATTGCGCGGTTTGCAATGTGCGCGTGATCGGAGCATCATGCCGTTGGTGCGGGCGATGGTTTCATCGCGCACTCTGGTCAGAGCGCATATTTTGGATTGAGCACAGTGTGAGCTATGCATGATTGGATTAAGCACAGGTGTCTTGGCCCGTGATTAAGTTTGTACTCTATATAAGTGAGAGAGCCTTTATTTACTTTTCATTCCTCGGTTTAGTCTCGAGTTTTATTTTTTTATGTCTCTTGTGTTCTAAAATTCATGTTTTAGTGATATCGGGTGATCTAACCATCTGATTGAGATGTCATTTTTTTTATATTCGTAAGTTTGCATGATCTTCGTCCTAAGGTGATGCTCGGGGGCAGCATTATTTTGGGAATGGACGGTATTAGGAATGAGGGTGCTAGTCTTCACATCGATCCCTTTTAGGGAGCAGTGAAGGCAGCATAGGAGAGGCGGCGAAGGAGGAGGTGAAGATGGCAGAAGAGAAAGGGTTACAAGTGGAGGGATGTATTCCCAAACCAATCTTTTCTGAAGCCTCCGATTGGATGCTCCAAGTCAAGCGTTGCTGCTTTTGGACCTCGGATTGAATGTTCCGCTCCTCGCTTTGTGTTGATTTCGGGTCTCCAATTTTTGTTTTGGGTTGTAGATTAGGTTCTAGGTTTTTGTTTGGGGTTGTAAGTTCAGGAGGTATGCCTCCAGTGATACTTGTACAATTTTTAAGTTATAAATAAAGAGATGTTTTTGTTTATTGTGTTTATTTATTTGTTTGAACTTATTAATAGATTAGTCAATGCGTATTTGTTTGTTTGACTTAGTTTAGGATCTAACTTAGCTTAGAGTTTTAGGATTCATTCCAAGTTTATTCAGGATTTATCTTGAAATTAATTTGCTTCATTGAGTTTTGTTTAGAGGGTTTGGTTGACCTTATTGGGTTTGTTGGGGGCATTTTTTTCTTTGGTGGTCCCAAATAAGTCGGGGTCTTACCTTCGAGAGTTTTCTTTTGTTTGTTTAAAGTTTAAGGTTTTGTTTTAGTCCTTTTATTTGATTTGAGATGACACTTGTTGGAAATGTGTGAATTTAGGATTTAATTTAAAGTTTCTAGATGGATGTAAGTGTTGCGTGATTATTGGTTTATCTAAGTTGTCATGGATTGCGACCTTTCAGGGGTTATGTGTTTGATTTAGATTTAATTAGATTGGAAGGGTTTAAAGGTGTGACACTTGTCATTTTATAATTTAGGAGGGTATAGTTTATATAAGTGTAAGCCAAAGGCTTTGGGGTTTTTGTTTTGAATTTCTATTTCAAGTTTTAGGATTAGGAGTTTTGGGGCATTTTTAGTTTGAGATTTTGGGCATTTCTTGTTAATGTCTTTTCTTCCTTTTTGTTTTGTATCCCGGGTATTGAACCCGAAGAGTTGTGTTTATCGAGTGAATTATTGGGAATGGGGGATTGGGAATGCAAGGTAACAGTCGAATTGCTACCATGCTAAGGGAAGAGGTGGAGGAGAAAAAGGTGGTAGAAAGGAAACCCAAGGATAAGGCATGGTCAGAATTCTCGTGATCGATGCCTATTTTCCTCGGTAGGCTCTGTGGTTTCGGTGTTAGTTGCTCCTCCTTGTTATGCTTTCTAAGGTGAGATTCCAAAGGTGGATCTCGTAGGTCCTGGGTGGATTTCCGTGAGTCACTCTTTCTTTTCTTCCGGCTCGGGATAGGGAAAGGTTATCATTGTCAGAATTCATTTAGGGTGCGTTCCTTCTCCGAGCTTCTCTGAGATTTCTTATTTCCCGAATAAATTCGGATTCGGGCATTGCCTGAACGTGCAGATTTTAAGTTTCTTGTTTTAAGTTGTATATTCAGAGGGTATGCCCTCAGTGTATTTTGTAATTATTTTATCTATTTATGAAGCGATCATGTTTTTATTTCATTTTGTGAATTTTTTGTTTGGCTTATTTTGTAACTTACTTCGATTTGTTTTAAGTGTGATGTTTATTTGTTTAAATTTAGCTTGAGTTTGATTTGGTTCAATTATTTTGATTTGGAGTATGTTGGGAGCATTTTTAGTTTACTTTAGTGGGGTCTAAGATCAAGTGCGTAAGTGATGGGGGGCATTTTTTCATTTTTTTTCTTCTCTTTTTTTTTAGGTTTGGTCTTAGTTGAAGTGTATAAATGATGTTGGGGGGCATTTTTTTTCGGGGTGTACATTCTCTAAGTTTGGAGTGTTTTTGGATTTGTCTTACCAAGAGCGTAGTTTAGGTTGGTAATTAGGGTAAGAAGTCTCCTAATTGAGGCCTGTGAACCTGCTGTTCTGGGGTACATATTTTGTGTTTTTGGGGAATCACTCCGGGCGCATAAACAAATTGAGCACTGGAATGGGAGCGCGTGTTTCAGCGGTTGGAAGGTCATTAAGTGCCAGTGTCCGATCGTTTAACCAAGTTAAACATACAGTATGGGGCACGGGATTAGGGCGTTAGCCGATCACTGTGCGGGTGACCTTTAGAATTTACGCACCTCTATGTGGGCACTCAAGATGATTACGCGTTTGGTAGGCTACACGCAACCAGTGCGTCGGGTTAGTTTGAGTGGGCGATAATCTGTTTACGCGCTCAAGGATGAACGCTTGATCCAAATTATGCGTGGAGACCGTGGTGAGTGATTTGATCGAGCACGTCGATTGACGCGCGCTATTTGGGTGTGTTCTATATATAGTTCAAAATTTTTCATTTTCACGCTACCAATTTTTGTCTTCGATTATCTAGTTTCCTTGTTTCCTTGCACTCTAGTTTTCATATTTTCGTGATATCTTACGATTTGGTCGTCCATTTCAAGCAGCGTTTCTTTCATTCTCTCTAGTTTTTTTATCTCTTTCTTCTAGGATGGAGGCTGAGGGTCGTGGTAGATACGATCTCACTATTTTTGAGTTGGAGAGGATTATGATGGGGGAGATAGGTGAGACCTCCGAAGCTCGGACTGATGCTATTGTTGGGAAGGTGGATGTCAAGGAGGTGGCTAGAGAGGAGGTGCCGGAGGTTGACCAAGTAGAGGTCAGGGAGGAGGTACTCGAGATTGAGCAGGGTGTAACTGAGGAGGAGGGTGAGAGGGTTGAGGGTGAGAGATCTGAGGCTGAGGTTGAGAGAGCCGAGGATGAGGCTTAGGAGCATCAGGGTGAGGAGCGTCAGGCTCGCAGATACTTCCCACTAGAGGATTTCTTCACTCAAGGCTAGGTAGGTACCTGAGAGCAAGAGCTCCTTCATTTTTTTTATTAGGTGTTTAGGTTATGACATAAACTTATTAGGATTCGGAAACCCTTCTTAATTTATGTCGAACCTACATTGATTATTGGTTGTGTGCTCACTCATGCATCATGACCGCATCTAGAGGTAGGTCACGTTTCTTCTTTGTTGTCCTTATCATGTTTTGTGTGCTTGTTATGAATTGTCATTGTGTGTTTTAGTATACTTCATTTACTTTTTAGCTTTAGGTCTTTCGTCATAGGTATGTGTGTTAGTCTTATTTTCCTACTCGTGTTTCATTCGATAGGAGCCCCTGCAGCTGGCTATCAGCTCGGCATGGATCGAGTCTCATACTTAGTATCATGCCTTGCTAGAGTTTCAGCGAGCACGATTGGTGTCTTTCTACTTCGGGTTGATCTTGGAGCTGGAGCCCTTTCAAGTCGATCATGGTGATTACGACAATCCTGGAGAGGTGGAGGGAGGAGCATCAGGCACTGCTCTTTCCAGTTGGTATGTTGTTGCCAACTCTAGAGGATTGGGCTCGCATTACCGGTCTTCATTTTGAGGGTGAACCAATCACGGGGTGGATGGCAGGAGAGTATTTAGCAGTGTGTGAGGAGATTTTGGGTGTATCGTATAGATCGAGTGGATCGGGGACGGGTGTAGTTCGAGTCACTTGGTTCTTCGATACATTTGCCAACGGCTTCGTCCCTCTGAGGCGTCATTTAGAGGTGAGGACATCTTATGAGGTGCGTTGCATGGTGGTGGCAGGTCGAGAGCCCATAGTTGAGTCAGGGTTGGCTGCGGATAGAGTGATGCGAGCGTTCTTGATGCACTCCCTCGATGCAGTACTCTTTTCCTCTTGGACTCGGGGATGGATCACCGGGTTATTTTTATTGATTCTCAGAGACTTGGATGGAGTCCTTACTTATGCATGGGGTGAGGCCGAATTGGCGCATCTCTATGACTAGCTTTATCGTCGGGGATGAGGGGTCGCGACGATCATAGGTTTCCTTCCCTTCCTCTAGGTGAGTTTTCGTTAGCTAGTGTCATAATGTCTTTGTTTGTTTTTGTCGTAGTAGCAATTTAGCATTTCTTTTTTTGTGTTTTCTAGTTTTGGGTGTATGATCATTTTGCCTTTCTTCATCCGGGGGTTCCGTTGGATGCATGTGTGGAGGGCAGCGTTGTGGGGTCGTCGCTGGTCTTCGGATCTTCAAATCGCACGGGGTTTGATGATCTGAAGGTTAGGTTCATGTTTCCACGAATGCATGTGTGGAGGGCAACGTTGCGGGGTTGTAACATCCTAAAATTTTTGACCTTAAATAGTGACCTCGGGATCCGTGCCCGATTGGTCATAGGTTTGACCAAGTGATGGTCAAATAGTGGACTTCTATAGTTAACATACTCATGTGATGTAAGTGTACCCTATGTATGGGGTATGGGTGTTAGTTAAGGGTCACATACACCTATCTCTGGTGTATGTGCTTAACACCAAAACTGAAGGAGGGTTATAAGGGTTTAATAACCTAAAAGGAAGTCATTCCTTTGTTTGGTTGGTGAGAGAGTTAAGAGGAAGGGAGAGTTAAGAGGAGAGAGAGAGAGAGTAAAGAGGGAGTTAATGGCAAGGAGAGTTATTGTGGCTCAGATTTGAGGACGGATTTGAGCATTGAATGCCGGATTCGACGCGTGAAGAACCGTTAAAGCAAAACCTTGGAACCCTAGCCAAGAAATCAACCATTCCATCATTTAAGAGATTAAATTGAGGTGAGCTTTGTTAGATTTAAATGCATGAGTTTTGATGATTAAATTCAGTCAATAGATGGGGTAAATGATGAATTAAAATGATAGAAAAAGATAGAAAAATAGGAAGAAACAGATTTGGAGAAACAACCCGAGAAGGGGCTGAGTTCTGACCAAATCGATTAATCAATTTGGAAAATCAATTAATCGATTTTGGATTGGAAGTTGAAAAGGCTGAAAAGCCCGAAATAAATTATTTGATCTGAAATTTGATTAATCGATTTTGAATTCAATCAATCGATTTAGAAATCGACTAATCGACTGAGTACCTCCGGTGGCTGGAGAATTTAGGATTGGGGAAACCAATTAATCGATTTAGGAATCGATTAATCTATTTTGAATTTCGATTAATTGATTTGGCAATCGATTAATCTATTGTGGACCTTCGATTAATCGATTTGGGATCGATTAATCGATTTTTGATTTCGATTAATCGATTTAGCATTTTGATTAATCGATTTTGGCAGTTTTAGTTGGCTTCTTAATTGAACTATGAGGTTCATGGAGGGTCTTGGACCTTCTCTATTATATCCTTATTGATGTTGTGCATATGGTATGATGTACCATAGGTGATACGAGCTAAGGCAAGCATGAGGAGCCGTGTGGGATCTTAATGCTTGGACAGTCAGACACCTGAGGTAGGGAATACCTTGAACATGTACTTTGATTACAAGAGCATGTATGTAGTCATATAGAAATGAAATGAATCATATAATCTCCATGTGTGTGTGTGACACCAAGTTGTTGAAGACAGGAAAATACCATTTTCCACCCATTAACCTGGGCCTTGATAGTCCCTTGAGAGAACTAAATAAGTGTTTTAAGTGCTTGTGTTACAGCTAATAATAAAGACATGCTTAACCAAGAAAGCAGCCTAAAAGCGCCAAAAAGATGATGATCCATGTTGATCCAAAGGAAGAAAGAGAAGGGACAACCTCACGAGCTGTCAAAATGCCTAAACTAAAGAGAACAAAGGCCTGATTGTAACCTGGAAAGAGGTGTGGAGCTATTCGAATAGAAGAATGCATTACAGAGTGCTTTTCGAAAAGAATCTGAACATTTCGAAAAGAATCTGAACTTTTCGAACAGAACCTGAACTTTGCGAAAAGAACTAAAAGCTCCAGGCTTAGTTTTCAAAGAGCACCTGAACTCTTCGAAAGGATTTCTGACCTATTCGAAAAGAAGAGAACTCCTTGCGAACAGCACCAGAACTGTGCGAAAGGAGCTTCAGAAGTCACAGTACCTTGCAAAAAGTTCCCCAAACTATGCGAAATGGTATTCTGAAGATTTCGAGCATCTGCAAGGGTAATTCAGTAATCTTTTGCACGCACCCTAATGCATTTAAAAACTCAGGGACATTCCGGAAGATTTTGAGCATGAACTAAAGGCATATTCCACCCCATGTGAGCACCCGAAGATGAAATCAATTGGCAGGAACTTCTAGAAGTTCTAACAGATTTTTGAAATACATAACAGAATTGATGCTTCTATCATCTGATTGGCTGAACCAAATCAAGCAGTTTTGATTGGCCAAAATAGATCTGGATCCTTGTGCTCGACTCCCATTGGTTGATATAGATCTACCAATTCTGATTGGTCGATACACATCTGAGCTAGACTTGGGGGAAACTATAAATAGATGAACCATTTGCCCAATTTGGGCATCCAGATTTTGAGTTTCATTTCTATTGCCTCATTTCCATTTCAGATAGTTCGTCTGAAATTTCTATAATAGCATAGCTTTTATTTGTAATTGAGAGCTGTGAGATATCTCTGTACTTCACGTGAGAATTGTATTCAAGACTACAAATCCGAGAGCTTTTTAAGCTATGCTCTGTAATTGTAATGGTGAATTTGAAAAGGTTGCTATGAATCGTACGTTCTCAATTGGATTCATGTTAAGGGTTCTCTGTGATCTCCTTATTTCATTATATTCCTTTAGATTTACTATTTTATAAGCAATTTACCTTAATTCATTATCGCTGTGAGAATTTGCGTTTGTAACCTAATTTCTCACAGCATTTGTAGTGGTGTTTCTTGTTTTGAATCAAGAATTCGAATTGAAGACTATTGGATGATCTGTGTCCATTAAAGTGGATAGATCATAGCCATAAATTCAACTCAATTCTAATCCTTGAATTGGATTATTTTCTCTTACATCTGAGCTGATAGCCAGATGAAGATTTGATACTTTCTTGACTGTGCTGCACTAGTTCTCATTCTACAATCAATTACTAAGCTTAAGTCAACTATTATTTCTCCATTCTTATTAATTTTACTTCCAATTCTCCCAACTCGGATCTGGATCATTTAGTTTACATTTTACTTGTAGGTAACTTAGTTAATGTGACAAATTCAAACTCTTATCTTACTTGCTTTGTAAATAGGATTAGAGGCCAGATCTGGTAGCTCAGATCTGGAGGTTTATCATATATTTTAAATCAATTCCCTGTGGACGATCTTTTACTCACTTACATTTAAAACTTGCTACAATTGGTCCTGATCTTGCAGGCTAATTAAGTTCTTTCTGTGCTGA
Source organism: Chloranthus sessilifolius (assembly GCA_021018995.1). Classification (NCBI taxonomy): domain Eukaryota; kingdom Viridiplantae; phylum Streptophyta; class Magnoliopsida; order Chloranthales; family Chloranthaceae; genus Chloranthus; species Chloranthus sessilifolius. The sequence continues at coordinate 71,154,814 of CM037592.1, read as the reverse complement.
TATTTCGTTATTCTTTTTAGTTCTCCAAATTCAGTATAATTCATCATTTACAAATCTGTTTTCAAAACACAAATCATGCACACTTAGAATCAACAACAAGTTTTTGGTGCCGTTGCCGGGGAATTTGTTTTAAAATAGGTAGACCTAAGTTTTTATTTTGTTTTTATTACACCAGTGCTAAACTATTCTATTGTTTAAATCTGTGCAGTTATTCATATACATTTTGAGTGTGGAATCTACTTTAAAAGGATTTCTGAAGGTTTGTTGTGCATAATTTGATTCTCTGTTCTGTGTTGTATGTTTGGTAGGAGGACTCTCAGTCCTGAGATTGTCCCTCTGAATTTAGAAGTTGAAAGGCTACTATGAACCAGACAAACATCATAGAATTTTGCTGAGACTGCTACTATGGGTGAAGAACCTCGACTTTTGAGGGATTATTTTGCACCTGGTGCCTATAATTCCCCATTTTGCATTCAATTTCCTACTGTTGAAGGAAATTATGAGATCAAATCATCAACTATCCAAATGCTTCCTTCCTTCCATGGTTTGAGTCAGGAAGATCCATACAAGCATGTGGATGAATTTTTGTCTCTTTGTACCACATTCAACATAGCTGGACTAGGTCCAGAGGCAACTAAGCTTAGGCTCTTTCCTTTTTCATTAAAGGACAAAGCTAGAGCATGGTTGTCTATGTTGGCACCAAATAGTATCACTTCTTGGAATGATTTGCAGTGTCAATTTTTAGCCAAATACTTCCCTGTCTAAAACCAGCCAGTTGAGACAAAGTATTATTTCCTTCTCACAACACCCAACTGAAACTTTCCATGAAGCATGGGAAAGATTTAAAGAACTGTTAAGGCAATGTCCTCATCATCAAATTCTCCGATGGCAGCTTGTTCAAAGCTTCTATCAAGGAATTGATCAAAAGGGCAAGAACATGGTAGATGCTTCCTGTGGAGGTACCTACTTACAAAAAACAGTTGAGGAGGTCTGGGATTTATTTGAAGTAATTGGTGAAAATTTAACTCAACAGGAATCTTTGTCAAGAGACATTGAGAATCCTGCTAGGTTGAACAATCAGCAAACCACCAAAGGAAAGATTTATGAGGTGAATGAGTTGGAAAGGAAGATGGATAAGTTAACCACAAAGTTTGATAGATTGATGGACTCACTTAAAAATCCAATGGTTGCAAGAGTAGAGGAGGCATGTCTGATATGCCAGTCCCCTACTCATTCACTTGATCAATGTCCAGCTGCACCACAGTTCCCAGATTTAGTAGTGGAGCAAGCTCATGCTGCCCAATCATTTGGACAGATGCAGTCAAATGAATATGCATGGAGAGGGCACCCCAATTTAAGATGGAGCCAGGGCAATTATCAATCACAACAGTAGCAGCAACCAAAGAACCAACTACCTTTCAAAACTGTTCAGCCTTATCAGTAGAATTTTTATACTAAGCCAAATTTTCAGCAGCCCATTCCACAACAACCTAGACAGCAATCTGCTCCAGTTCAAACCCCTTCCTGATCCCCTTCTTTTGAAGATCAAGTTCTAAATTCACTCCAGAATTTAGGGTCTTTAACTCAGACTGTAAACTTTCACAGTCAGAGCATAAAGAAGATTGAGGAAATATTGGGTCAACTTGCAAATACTTTGGCGAAAAGAGAGGAAGGTAGGTTACCTAGCCAACCTTTGAACAATCCTAAAGGATAGTTCATGGTTGGAGAGACTTCTGTTTCACATGAAGAAGTAAAAGCTATCACTACTTTGAGAAGTGGAAGAGTTGTAAATAACAATGTGGGTACTGAAAAGGAAGAAGAAGAAATTGAGGAAACTGCTAGAGATATGTAGCAGGAGCAGCATGATGTTAGCATTGGGGGTGCTGATGTACCTCAGAAAAATCAAAAAAATGAAAAACAGAAAAATCAAAAATATTCTAATGATGTTTCTAATCAAAAATATCCTCATTTACCATTTTCCGACGCCATGAATTCTGCATCCCCTTTGGATAAAGGGAACACAAAAATAGATGAAATGATGGAGACTTTCAAGCAAGTCAAGATAAATCTACCTTTGCTTGATGCAATCAAACAGATCCCAGCATATGCAAAATTTTTGAAAAATATTTGCACTCACAAAAGATAATCTAGGATACAGTTATTCAAGAAGATCTTTGCTGTGGAAATAGTTAATCAGGTTTTTTCCATTACCACACCTCCTAAATTTCAAGATCCTGGAATCCCCACAATCCCTTGCATTATTGGGGAACATACCATTGAAAAGGCTTTATTAGATTTGGGTGCTAGTGTCAACCTGCTTCCATATTCTGTATATGAGAAACTAGGTTTAGGAGAGTTAAAACCCACTCATGTGGTGTTACAACTAGCAGACAGATCTGAAAGAAAGCCAGTTGGGATGATTGAGGATGTGTTGGTAGGAGTAGATAAGTTTTTCTACCCTGCTGATTTTCTGGTATTGGATATGGAACCTACAAAAAGTAAAACTTCCATCCCTGTCATTTTGGGGAGACCATTCTCGCCATTACCAATGCTTGCATTCAATGCAGTGTCCGGTATTATGAAAGTCTCTTTTGGAAATATGAAGGTGAAGTTAAATGCCTCAATTAGGTTCGAGAGTGTTTTCTTGTTGATCTGTTGGATGAACTGGTAGAAGAGACTTTACCACAGTTTTTGCAGTATGAAGATTTAACCACAGATTTTAAAGATGTTTGGAGAAATGCTGTGGAAGAGACAGCTGGTGCCTCAAAGACTGAGGAGGTCAGAGCTGTGCAGGAAACTTAGGAAAAAACAACAAGGTTTTCTTCATGGAAACCTGCTATTCTTCCTCTTCCACAAACAGCCAAGGTACCTTTGTTACCTTCTTTACTCAGCCCACCTGATGTAGAGCTTAAACAGTTGCAAGAAAATTTGAAATATGTGTTTTTAGGAGACCATAAAACATTGCCTGTGATTATTTCTTTCTCCCTCACTGAGAAGCAGGAGGAAGAGTTGTTGATTGTATTGAAACAACATAAGAGGGCAATTGGCTGGACTATTGCTAATTTGGGAGGAATCAGTCCAGCTGTTTGCATGCATAAAATTTATTTGGAAGAAGATGCAAAGCCTTCTAGGGAAATGCAAAGGAGGCTGAATCCTCATATGCAAGAAGTGATCATGAAAGAGGTTGTTAAGTTGTTGGATGCAGGGGTCATTTACCCTATTTCAGGTTCAGCTTGGATGGCACGTACACAGGTGGTACCTAAGAAATCTGGGATCACAGTTGTAACCTCAGATTCTGGTGAGCTTATCTCAACTAGACAGACAACTAGTTGGAGGGTCTGTATTGATTACAGAAAACTAAACACAATGACCAGAAAAGACCATTTCCCTCTTCCATTCATTGATCAAATTTTAGATAAGCTAGCAGGAAAAGCTTATTACTGTTTTCTTTATGGTTACTCTGGTTACAACCAGATTCCTGTGTATCCACAAGATCAGGAAAAGACCACATTCACCTGCCCTTTTAGCACTTTTGCCTATAGGAGAATGCCTTTTGGTCTTTGTAATGCTCCTGCTACCTTTCAAAGATGCATGTACTCCATTTTCTCTTATATGATTGGCCAATTTATGGAGATTTTTATGGATGATTTTTCAATATATGGAGACAGTTTTGCCCAGTGTTTACATCATCTCAACTTGGTGGTACAGAGATGTGAAGAAACCAATCTAGTTTTGAGTTGGGAGAAGAGCCATTTCATGGTCACCCAAGGCATTGTCCTTGGCCATGTTGTTTCCTACAAGGGCATTGAGGTGGACAGAGCAAAAATTGATTTAATTGCACATTTGCCACCTCCCAAAACTGTTAAACAAATCAGAAGCTTTCTAGGACATGCTGGATTTTATAGAAGGTTCATTAAGGACTTCAGTAAAATATCCAAGCCCCTTTGTCATTTATTGTGCCAAGATGTCCCTTTTCTTTTCAACAATGAATGCTTGAAGGCATTTGAATTCTTAAAAAATTGTTTGATTTCAGCTCCAATACTACAGTCTCCAGACTATTCACTGCCTTTTGAGCTGATGTGTGATGCATCAGACTATGCTTTGGGAGCTGTTCTTGGGCAGAGAAAGGATAAGCTGCCTCATGTCATAGGTTATGCCAGTAGATCAATGATTGATGCACAGCTTAATTACACAACAACTGAGAAGGAACTTCTAGCAATTGTTTTTGCTTTGGAGAAATTCAGGTCTTATGTTTTGAGTTCACAAATAGTGGTGTTCACTGACCACTCAGCCTTGAAATACCTTCTATCTAAGAAGGATACCAAACCAAGATTAATCAGGTGGATCCTCCTATTACAGGAGTTTGATTTGCAGATTAAAGATAAAAAGGGTGTGGAAAATGTGGTGGCTGACCACCTGTCTAGAATTCTAACTGTTGAGATTGATAGACTGCCTATCAATGAATCTTTCCCTGATGAGCAACTTTTTGCTATCAGTATACACACCCCTTGGTTTGCAAACATAGTCAACTTTTTGGCTACTGGAAGAACTCCTCAACACTGGAATAAAATGGATAAAGATCTTTTCTTCTCAAAGGTTAAACATTTTATTTGGGAGGATCCTTATCTGTTCAAGATTTGTGCAGACCAAATAATAAGAAGATGTATCCCTGAAGAAGAATTTCATAGCATACTTTCCATGTGTCATGAACAGGCCTGTGGAGGTCATTTTAGTGGAAACAAAACTGCTGCAAAGGTTTTGCAGTGTGGATTTTATTGGCCTACACTTTTCAAAGATGCTCTGCAGCACTGTAAGTCTTGTCAGAACTGCCAGAAATTGGGCAGCATTTCTAAGAGAAATTCAATGCCCTTACAGCCTATTTTGGTAGTCGAGTTGTTTGATATTTGGGGGATAGATTTCATGGGTCCCTTTCCTCCTTCAAATGGTTGTAATTTCATCTTAGTAGCTGTGGATTATGTATCCAAATGGGTTGAAGCCACAGCCACTAAAACCAATGATCATAGAGTGGTTCTGAAATTTTTAAAGGACAACATCTTTTCTAGGTTTGGTTCCCCCAGAGCTATTACTAGTTATGGGGGAAGCCATTTTTGTAATAAGCATTTTGAAGCTTTATTGAAAAAGTACTCTGTGACTCATAGAGTAGCTACTCCATATCATCCACAGACCAGTGGACAAGTGGAGATTTCCAATAGAGAAATCAAACATATACTGGAAAAGACTGTGAAGAAGAACATAAAGGAGTGGTCCTTTAAGCTGAATGATGCATTATGGGCATATAGGACAGCCTATAAAACCCCAATTGGCATGTCCCCATTCAGATTGGTCTATGGCAAAGCATGCCATTTACCAGTGGAGTTAGAATATAAAGCCTTTTGGGCTATTAAAACCTTGAACATGGATCTTATTACTGCTGGTAATCACGAGCTATGACTTCTTTGAGTTGGAAGAGCTGAGGATGGATGCATACACTAATGCAAGATCTTACAAAGAAAAAGTTAAGGCTTTCTATGACAAAAATCTGCTGAGAAAAGAGTTCATAGCTGGTTCCAAGGTATGGTTATTCAACTCAAAACTTAAGTTTTTTCCTTAAAAGCTGAGATCCAGATGGGAAGGGTCATATACTGTCATTCACGCATCTCCTTCTGGAGCTGTTGAAATTATGGACCCCAGTGATGGGAGAACCTTGAAAGTAAATGATCAGAGGCTCAAACCATGCATTGAAAATACCCTGGAGCCTGTGCTGACCATCTACCATCATGAGCCTCCACAAATCTGATGTTAAACAACTGTATCATATGTATTTTACTCATGTTTGTTTTGTCATTTTTGCATAGTTTATTCCTCTCTGTTTTTAGTCATGTTTACACTCAATTCGAGAAGTTATAATATGTGAAAAATTAATTCGCCAAGAAAAAAAAATACATTTCGAAAAGTTTAATTTCCTTTTCGAAAAGGATCTGGACCTATAACTAACTACTCGAAAAGAATGTTTTGCTTTTCGAATAGTTGTTTCTGAAGCCTTTTGCTTTTCGAAAAGTTGGTTCTGAAGCTATTTGCTTTTCGAATGGTACTGATGCCATTCTCTTTTGTAAAAAGGACTGTTTTAAACTTTTCGAAAACTTCAAAGATACTTTACGAATATCATTTTGAGCATATTTAAACCCTTTCGAAGCAAGGGTTTCATATTCGAAAGCCTTCTCAGAGCGTCCTGTTTCACAGAAAACCCTTTTTTTTCCTTCCTTGCTTGTTTTTAGAATTCAGCCCCAATTTTCTTCATATTTGTTCAACGGATTACACTTGAAGAGAGGGACTTTTTGCTTCTGATTCTGGTGGACTTCATCAAGCGATCAACAAGTTCAACCAAAACCCTAGATTTCGGTATTTTTCTGTGCGTTTCCTCTGTTTGTGTTTTGCAAAGTTTAATTTGGTATAAGCATTCATTGTGGGAGATTCAAACAAAGTTTTAAATGGGGAAAGCTGAAAAATCACTGGCTGCAATGTTCCCAAAATCTTCTGCTAAGAAAATTATCAAACCCACCCCAAAAGGAAAAGCAAAATCCTCAATTAAAAGGAAACTATCGATGGATAAAGCTGACAGGATTGAGAAAGGAAAGAAGGTTAGATATGAGGAACCCACCCCCACAGCTGCTGCTAGTCCTGAGCCTGAGCTTCCTCCTCTGCCTTTGCATTTGGTACTGCCAAACCCATTCATTGAAGCTCAGAAGCTAATTCCAGAGCTTATTGTTGATGAGAACTTTTTCTCCAACAAACCTGAATGTCAGCTATCTTTGAAATACATTAGGGATGCCTCACTGAGCAATATCCTAACCCCTCTTCCAGAGAAAATTTATCCGCGAATGGTGAGATTATGGTACCAAAACTTGGTAAAAGTGACAGAGAAGGATGCTGATGTCCCTACTCTTGTAATTTTCATTGATGATTGCGATTTAACTGTCACTTATGAAGACATTGGAAATGCTTTGGGGATACCATTTCAATATGATCCTGCTGGTCCGTTGGCCGCACAAGAAACAACCTCTTTTAGAGAAATGGCTGCACATTTAACCCAAGGCATAGTTGGAACTGGACAATCCATCATGAGGAGAGACTTAGCACCTCAATTTTTGCTGATGGATTCTATTTTGAGGGGATGTTTTTATGTCACTGGGCACAGCCAGGAAAGAAGGACACCAATTTTAGAGGCTCTCTTTCATTTCTCTAAGGGGCAATTCTTCAATGCCCCTATGTTGATTTTTGAAGCCATGGCTGATATTAGTACCAAGCTGAAAAAGGAGCAGAAGTTAGCTGGAATACCATTTGGTAGGTTGATCACAGCCCTACTAAGAGCCAAATTTGACATTGATGAGCAAGAGCCATTTGAAGTTATATCTCCTCATGCTTTTAGGAAAAAGGCTTGGACTACAAGCCAAACCATGTTGAATAGAATGAGGGAGGAAGCTGAACCAGCCCCTGCAGCTGCCCAAGAATCTGCTTTACCAGACCCTGTGGTGACCAGCTCTTTAGCTACACCTATTTCAACTGCAGCTGACATTGAACAAGTTGTCCTTCCTGTGGTGACCAGCTCTTCAGCTGCACCCATTGTTGAAGAAGTTATCATCTTACCCACTTCACCTAGCACAGCTCCTATTCCCTCACCCATTCCAGCAGTCCCATCTCCCATAACCAACATAATCCCAATTGCAGACTCCCCCTCTACACCAACCACTCCAGCCATACTCACACCACTAATTTCTCCTAACAATGTCCAAGATTTAGACCCAGATTTTGTTGAACAATCTCCTAACACTCCTCTTCTCCAAAGTTTCTCAGGATCACCTGCCCATTCAACTCATAAAACCTGAAATAACTCATACCCCTGAACCTGAGATATTCACTACAGAGGCCTATTCATCACTGATGGGATCTATCTTGGAGAATATTGGGCTTGAATCTGTACCTATACCTGACCCTCCTCATTTCACCCATTTGGCTACTTCCCCCTTTACAACCATTTCACCCATTGCACCTCAACCATCTACTTCAATTTTACCAGCCCCTACTCTGCATACCACACCCACACCTAAATCAATTAGCCAAATATTTACCTTTCTCCAATTCATCCAAGCCCAACTACAGATCAACATAGACAATTAGTCTGTGACAAATTCCCTTCTCCAAACCTTAGCCTCCACATCCCAAACAACCACCTTAGCCACTGTATCTGCTGTTGCTGACCATGCTACCCAAACAGATCCATAGGTAATAGTTTTAGATTCACCCATCCCCACTGTGTCTGATCATGCTATCCAACTTGAACTTGAGGCACTACCTTTGGATACACCTACACCCATCCTTAATGTCGCTGATCAAGCCACCCAAACAGACCCTGAGGTCATACTTTTAGACTCCTCTTCTCCCACTGCTGGAATACCTTTGGTCCCCTACCACTCCATTCCCATTCCCAGATTTGCCACTCTCAAAAGGGCTATGGAAGAGAACCCTTATATCTGTCGCGATGTCCTCAAGGGGTTAGCTAATCTGCAAGCTTACATTAGAACCCCTTATGAAGACCAGATTCGAAAATTGGAGTTGTTCATGAAATTTGAGAGAGAAAAGATGCAGGACCTGCTGGGTCAAACTTTTCAGATGGTTAGGAGTGAGCAGCACAAGGTCACCATGTTGCAAGCACAGCTTGAACAGGAAAAATTGAGGGCTACTAGACTTGAAAAGTATATTGGCCTCACCAAAAAGATCAAATCTGAGGAATACACCGAGCTGCAAAACACAATCCAGGAGAAGGCTAAATCGAGTTCAGACTCCAATACTGATTCTAGTTCTGACTCTGACAGTGACTCCAGTTCTAATCCCATTGAACCAACTTATGATACAGATTTTGACCCCAGTTATTAGATTACATTGTACATGTTTGTTTTGTGGGTCTGTGATATGTACCTCTGGTTTTCTGTTAAAATTTTGTTAATTAGTAATTACTGTGCATTCCTTTTCTTTCTTCTCTGACATTATGCTTTTTGTTTGATTGCTTCTTTGCTAATGTATTTCGGACCAGTGAGGTCACTGCTCATCTTTGGTTTGGGGGTGTGGCAGCCAATAAATTAGTTAAAATCAGTACAGCCTATGATCACAGCAGAATTTTTGAAGATTAAATAATTTCACATCTGTTGTTTTGGAGATAAAATAATTAGTTAAAACTTTTTAAAACTGATTTTTTAGTGTAATTCCAATTCTTTCATGAAGTGAATGTCAGAAAATTTTCAAAATAAAAATTGATGCTTTAGTAAACCTAAAAAGAGAGAAAACGGTGATGATGTATCTCAGGAAGTTGATAGAAAACTACAACCAGTGAGACTTGGGCCTGAAATGTATTCTTGGGAGATATGAATTGGCAATTTTTCCTGCTCTAGGGACTGTTTGAACCTGCTTACTATCACTAGAAGTTACACATATCCAAGTTAAAATAGCTTGACAGCAATCATGATATTAAAGACATGATGTAAGGCCTCCTTTTGGATAGTTTGAACTTCAAAAAGCCCCACCTGTTGAAACTGCCCTTGATACACACCAGTTGAGCTTTGTAAATCCAAGATTTCTTTGAAACCTCATCAACCAACCTCATCACCTCATTTAGCCTAACCCCCACTCTCAGAATTCAGAAGGTAAAGGAAAGGAAGCTGAAGAAAGGAGAGTTGGGTAACAGTTTGGTAAAAGAAGAAGAAAAATAATTGAAGGCAATAATGTATGCAATGATGTATCAACAAAAGAAATGTGGCATGTCAGCAAAAGTATTCAAAAAAAAAAAAAAGAAAAAAAGAGTCATTTCATTGGAAGTTTGAAAAAGAAAGAGAAAAATATGGCCACTTTGGCTCTGAAAATTCAAAGAAGAAGATGAAATTGTGCTGAAATAAAGAAGGTGTCCATACCACCTCCTTACCTTGACTGACTTCTCAATTTTGAACTCCAGTCCACCCCTTTATTCTTGATAAATTTCACCCATAAGCCACATTACAACCCAAGTTAAAGTCCTTACTGATCAATGATGGATTGAGCTGTCACATGGAGATAAGGATTTGTGTAATCTATGGTGACAAGAGCAGTGATTTCAGAACTGAAAAGCAAAGCCTATGCTCCTGCTTACAGTCCTATTTGAGGACAGAATCGCTCTTGAGTGTGAAATAGTACAACCCTCCTATTTGCATTATGAGTGAAAACCCTGGTAAGAGTTGAGTTTGAAATCAAATTATTTGAGGTAACATCAAAACTGAATTTTCAAATAGAAGGCAAACTTTTCATTGATTTTTCTTCTAAAGAACTTCTTAACACAAACTGAGTGAATGGTAAAAGGAATTACAGCAGAATGTTAGTTTTAAACTGATGTTTTCTTGAAGATTGTGTTACAGCTTGACTGAGGCAGGTGTGAACTATCTAACTAGATTAAAGTCTGCCTTAACAAAAATGCATTGATATTAACTAATTTATTAGAGATGTTTGTGGGTACCTTCACTGAAAACCCTCAGGAGACTTCACTCCTCCACTAGGGATCACCTAGGGGTTTAAAAGGCTTGTTGCATATGCTAAATGCAACTGTGTTCCCTACAAAAGTGGCTTTTCATTCTGTTTTAATGTTGTCTTTGCTCAGGGACTAGCAAATCTTAGGTTTGGGGGTGTGTTGAAGACCGGAAAATACCATTTTCCACCCTTTAACCTGGGCCTTGATAGACCCTTGAGAGAACTAAATAAGTGTTTTAAGTGCTTGTGTTACAGCTAACAATAAAGACAGGCTTAACCATGAAAGCAGCCTAAAAGCGCCAAAAAGATGATGATCCATGTTGATCTAAAGGAAGAAAGAGAAGGGACAACCTCACGAGCTGTCAAAATGCCTAAACTAAAGAGGACAAAGGCCTGATTATAACCTGGAAAGAGGCGTGGAGCTATTCGAACAGAAGAATGCATTACAGAGTGCTTTTCGAAAAGAATCTGAACATTTCGAAAAGAATCTGAACTTTTCGAAAAGAACCTGAACTTTGCGAAAAGAACTAAAAGCTCCAGGCTTAGTTTTCGACGAGCACCTGAACTCTTCGAAAGGATTTCTGACCTATTCAAAAAGAACAGAACTCCTTGCGAACAGCACCAGAACTGTGCGAAAAGAGCTTCAGAAGTCACAGTATCTTGCGAAAAGTTCCCCAAACTATGCGAAATGGTATTCTGAAGATTCTGAGCATCTGCAAGGGTAATTCAGTAATCTTTTACACGTGCCCCAATGCATTTAAAAACCCAGGGACATTCCGGAAGATTTTGAGCACGAACCAAAGGCATATTCCACCCCATGTGAGCACCCGAAGATGAAATCAATTGGCGGGAACTTCTAGAAGTTCTAATAGATTTTTGAAATACATAACAGAATTGATGCTTCTGTCATCTGATTGGCTGAACCAAATCAAGCAGTTCTGATTGGCCAAAATAGATCTAGATCCTTGTGCTCGACTCCCATTGGTTGATACAGATCTAACCAATTCTGATTGGTCGATACACATCTGAGCTAGACTTGGGGGAAACTATAAATAGATGAACCATTTGCCCAATTTGGGCATCCAGATTTTGAGTTTCATTTCTATTGCCCCATTTCCATTTCAGAAAGCTCGTCTGAATTTTCTGTAATAGCATAGCTTTTATTTGTAATTGAGAGTTGTGAGATATCTCTGTACTTCACGTGAGAATTGTATTCAAGACTATAAATCCGAGAGCTTTTTAAGCTATGCTCTGTAATTGTAATGGTGAATTTGAAAAGGTTGCTATGAACCGTACGTTCTCAATTGGATTCGTGTTAAGGGTTCCCTGTGATCTCCTTATTTTATTAGATTTCTTTAGATTTACTATTTTATAAGCAATTTCCCTTAATTCATTATCCCTGTGAGAATTGGTATTTGTAACCTAATTTCTCACAGCATTTGTAGTGGTGTTTCTTGTTTTGAATCAGGAATTCGAATTGAAGACTATTGGATGATCTGTGTCCATTAAAGTGGACAGATCATAGCCATAAGTTCAACTCAATTCTAATCCTTGAATTGGATTATTTTCTCTTACATCTGAGCTGGTAGCCATATGAAGATTTGATACTTTCTTGACTGTGCTGCACTAGTTCTCATTCTGCAATCAATTACTAAGCTTAAGTCAACTATTATTTCTCCATTCTTATTAATTTTACTTCCAATTCCCCCAACTCGGATCTGGATCATTTAGTTTACATTTTACTTGTAGGTAACTTAGTTAATGTGACAAATTCAAACTCTTATCTTACTTGCTTTGTAGATAGGATTAGAGGCCAGATCTGGTAGCTCAGATATGGAGGTTTATCATATATTTTAAATCAATTCCCTATGAACGATCTTTTACTCACTTATATTTAAAACTTGCTACAATTGGTCCTGATCTTGCAGGCTAATTAAGTTCTTTCTGTGCTGATATTTCGTTATTCTTTTTAGTTCTCCAAATTCAGTATAATTCATCATTTACAAATCTGTTTTCAAAACACAAATCATGCACACTTAGAATCAACAACACAAGTAAGCATATGAAAATGAGACATCTCCAAGGGATGAGAAAGTGATAAAGGCATCAGTGTGATGCGAGTAATTTAGACATCCCAGGGATGTAAGTGAGATTGTAAAGTAAGATTGAATAAAGACTGATAAGGCCTAATTGATATAAAGTAGCACATTTACACAGTGAATAAGTATATGTAAAGCACATGATATTTTTGTTATTTAAGGATTGATCAGAATACCCCACTGATGTGGCAGGATACCCACGACTGACTCGATAGAATATCCGTGACCGGTACGGTAGCCAATCCATACACCGGTGTGGCGGTCTATCCATACACAGTAGCACATCCCAGGGATGTTGAGATGAGATTAGGCCCCGTCGCCTATAAGAAAGGGACTTGGGTAGTATTCAAAGTGATATATTTATAACAGTTGTCTATTTAGATGACGATGGAAGGTATTCCATCGGGGTTCGATGCTATATTGCTCGGGGATTACTTAAGTTGAAGCTTTAAGTTTCTTTAGGCCTATTCAGTGTAATTCATGAGTAGTTGATAATAAATGTAACATGTAAACCATCAGTAAAGTTCAATGCATATGTAACCCTTTAAATTGTTTTCCATTAAGTTCATAAATACATCATGCTATCATATCATGGAATATATGTGAGGATTTGACTTATATGTTCATTGCGTTGTTCCCTATTGAGCTAGGATGTAGATCACCCCTTTAGACTATACGTCGCAGGTCCTTTGCTTGCAGCTGCTGAGGTTTCGAGAGACGCGGATCTGGGTGATTCGGATTACGTACCCGGGGAAGAGTTAGAGCCTCCTCTCGAGGATTTCTTCTAGGAGACTTCACTAAGTACTTTGATAGGGAGAGTTTTGAGAGCATTTTGTGTGGCTTGGTATGTCAAGCCTTAATTTTCGGAAATGTAATTAAGTAGATATATTCTTTTGGTGAACCATCTAGGGTGACTAACTGATGTCACTGATGGTTCGGGTGGGTTCTTTTACTAATGCAGAGGCATGAGTTTAGAACCACCTTTTGGATTATAGATTTTGGAGTATATAAGTATAGAACTGGAGAATTATTTTAGTATCAGTTCTTATGCATTTCATTCTCTTTATTATTGCTTGCTATGCCAATGTTCTGTACGTATCCATGGGGCACGGTCTTGAGGATTTTGCTAATGGAACGGGTTTTGGGGTGCTGAAATTGGGGCTGTCACAGTTGGTATCAAAGTCATTTCTTTTAGAAAGTCTGACAACTCTTGTTTTGTCAGAGCATAGGGACTTCTGCTAATGAAACTTTGGTTTCACATCCAACCATTATGTCTTCTAGAGGAAGGGGCCGACCGAGGGGCGGCCATAATAGAAATTTGCATAGTGGAGATGACTACATCTCATCTACGAATAGAGTACCCGTGGGGAATAGAGAGGCTCCAGAGTTGTCAGACAGAGAACTAGGATCGCAATCGTCAGGATCGAGATCAAAGAGAACAAGAGAGAATTAGAGAAAGAAATGAAGAGAGAGAGGAGCGTCAGAGGATTATGCACACTATGGAAACTATGGCGACTGTCATAGCACAACAGGCAACATCCTTGGCAGCTCATACTACCCACGAGCAGCATCAGCCACCTACGCCTTCAGTAGGAGCTACACTGCCAGTGGCTTCATCATTTACCGAGTTCAAGAGGATGAGACCTCCTAGCTTTTCAGGGCAGGCAGAGCCCATGACAGTTGAGAACTGGTTGAGTGAAATGGAGAAAGTATTTAGTATGCTCACATGCAGAGAGGACGAGAGCGTCTGTTGGGCAGCCTACATGTTAGATGGGGAGGCTGGGCCTTGGTAGAAGTCCGTTTCATGGACTAGGGCTTAGGAGACCCCAGATTTGCCTTGGACGTGGGAGGAGTTCGTTGAGGAGTTCAACAAATAGTATTTCCCAGAAGTGGTGAGGAATCAAATGGAAATACAGTTTTTACAACTCGAGCAAGGGAAAATGACAGTAAGAGAGTATGGAGTTGAATTTATGCGACTTGCTCGCTTCGCACCCGACTATGTTATCACAGAGATGATGAGAGCAAAGAGGTTTCAGCAAGGGTTGAGATCGAACGTGAGGGGAGGAGTAGCACCGTTCTAGTTAAGGACCTATGGAGAGGTCGTGAGGAAGGCGCTCATAGTAGAGGAAGAAAATAATAATAAATATTGCTAGAGGGAGCAGCAGGGAAGAGAAAACACAGATCAAAGTAGAACGGGGAACTACGAGCCGGTGAATAAAAAGCCAAGATTCATAGCCCACAATCAGAGACCACCATTCCAAGGAGGTTATGGGAGACCGACGTCGTAGAGCAACCAGAAGAGATTTTCATTGCTCGCGTCGAGGAGACCGATACGATATGAGAGCCCTGCTATCACTATCGGAGCTACAATTACACAGGGTTTCTCACGAGCAGCTTCTTTCACACCTCGGGAGACTTGTGCCAAGTGTGGCAAATCTCACAAGATGGTGGACTGTAGGCTAGGTACTCGAGGCTGCTTTAGATGTGGCAAGTGGGCCACCTGATCAAAGATTGCCCTGAGGTGAACAAAGGGAAGACGGCTTCAGTTGCTATGCCACGATCGATACAAGCAAGGAAGCCGATCGTCCAAGGGAGAGACTATGCGGTCACAGCTCAAGAAGCCCAAAATACAAACGACGTGATCCAAGGTGAGAATATCTTTTAAGTAAAGAATTTCAATTCTTAAGAAATTTTATATAGTGAAGGTGCATTCATAACTAAATCAAATAGATTAACTCTCTTGCGAAAAAAAAAATAGAAATCCTAATATATATAATGTGATATCTGTGTATATATATATGTGGGTGCTATAGGTTCCTTATATTTGTATGAGAAGGGGAGCAACGTAAAGTATGAAGCTCGAGTGTTGATAGACCCGAGGTCTACCCACTCATTTATTACCCCTCGCTTCGCTAAGAAGATGAAAGTCAACCCAGGGGAGTTGGACTTTGTGTTAACCGTGTCTATCCCAACTGGGAAATCGGTCGATACAGAAAGGGTTTGCAAATTCGTGATCGTGAGCATCATGGATGGAGACGTCTTTGAGCTACCGGCGAACCTAATTTTGTTAGATATGCAAAGATTCGACATAATCCTTGGCATGGATTGGTTGTCGACTCACTGTGCAACGGTAGATTACAAGAACAAGGTCGTCATCTTCAGACCTAATATGAGGAGATCGTTCTAATTTTGAGGAGTGAAATCGACGTACATGCCACTTATCTCTGCAGTCAGGGCCGAGCGCTTCATTAGAAAAGGGTGCAGTGGTTACTTGGCATTTTTGAAAGAGGAGAAAGAAGGGCAGAATGAAATCTCAAAGATCGCAGTCGCTGGTGAGTTTGAAGATGTATTTTCGAACGAGTTACTCAGATTATCGCCAGATAGAGAAGTGGAATTTGCCATCGACTTAAAACCTGGAACGGAGCGTCTTTCAAAAGCGCCATACAGAATGGCTCCCGCTGAGTTGAAGGAGTTGAAAGAACAGTTACAAGAGCTCATGGACAAGGGGTTTGTAAGACCGAGCGTGTCTCCATGGGGAGCACCGATCTTGTTTGTAAAGAAGAAAGATGGGTCAATGCGGCTATGCATTGACTATCGACAATTGAACAAGCTCACTATAAAGAATCGATACCCTTTGCCTAGGATAGATGACCTATTTGATCAACTGCAAGGAGCAAGGTATTTTTCCAAGAGCAATCTGAGATCTGGATACCATCAGTTGAGAGTCAAGGCAGAGGACATTCAGAAGACAGTGGTCAGGACATGATACAGACACTATGAATTCTTAGTGATGTCGTTTGGTTTGACAAATGCTCCGGCATCATTTATGGATTTGATGAATCGGGTGTTTAAACCACACCTAGATTCTTGTGTCGTAGTGTTGGTTGACGACATCCTGATATACTCTAAATCAAAAGCGGAGCACGAGAAGCATTTGAGAATTACACTGCAGACTCTACGTGAATACCAACTATATGCCAAACTCAATAAGTGTGAGTTTTGGTTAGAGGAAGTTAGCTTTTTGGGACACGTTGTCTCAAAGGAAGGTGTCACCGTAGATCTAGCAAAGATCGAAGCAGTGGTGAATTGGGAGCAACCAAAGACCGTGACCGACATTCGATGTTTCCTTTGATTAGCAGGCTATTATTGATGTTTCGTTGAGGGGTTTTCAAAGATATCAAGACTTCTTACGAGACTTACAAGGAAAGATGCAAGATTTGAGTGGAGTGAGGCATGCGAGAAGAGTTTTCAAGAACTTAAGAAGAGACTCACTTCAGCTCTAGTATTAGCGATTCCTTCAAGCAGTAGAGGGTTTGCGGTATACAGTGATGCTTCGTATAGTGGTTTGGGCTGCGTGCTCAACCAACACAGAAAGGTGATAGCATACGGATCGAGACAGCTAAAAGAGCAAGAGAAGAATTATCCGACACATGACCTGGAACTAGCAGTGGTCATATTTGCACTAAAGATTTAGAGACATTACTTATACGGTGAGACCTTTGAGATCTTCACCGATCATAAGAGCCTTAGATACCTATTTACACAGAAGGAACTAAATATGAGGCAGCGCAGATGGATGGAGTTCCTCAAGGACTATGACTGTTCCATATAGTACCATCCAGGCAAGGCTAATGTAGTAGCCGATGCCTTGAGTCGAAAGAGTTCAGCTCAGTTGGCTTGTTTAATTTTGGGTATACACCGGTGGAAGTTATTTGAAGATTTGGCACTATATGATACGAACATCGAGTCGCAAGCTATAGGAGCCTTCTTGGCTAACATATCAGTGAGACAGGTGATATTTGAGCATATCCACGAGCTATAGATGAAAGACCCATCGCTAACCAAGATCTATCAAGATGTGATTGAAGGCACCAAGCGTGAGTTCTCAGTGAAAGAAGATGGTTCCTTATTGTTCAAGGGCCAATTTTGCATTCCAGATAATACCGATCTACGGCGAACTATCCTTGATGAAGCTCACAAATTAAACTATGCTATCCACCCTGGTAGCACAAAGATGTACCAAGATTTGAAAAAGAATTACTGGTGGAGAGGTTTGAAGTAGGACGTGGCAGAGTACGTGTCACGGTGTTTGGCATGTCAGCAGGTGAAAGTTGATCATAGACATCCTACTGGATTATTGCAGCCTCTACCCATACCAGAGTGGAAGTGGGATTCTATCTCTATGGACTTCATAGTAGGATTGTCCCGTACAGCGAAGAGATATAATGCAATTTGGGTAGTCATAGATCGACTGACTAAGTCAGCACACTTCTTGCCTTATTACATGATGTACACGGCAGGAAGACTCATAGAGCTATATATGAAAGAGATCGTCCATTTGCATGGGATTCCAAGTAGCATTGTTTCTGACCGTGACCCATTATATACATCAAAGTTTTGGAAGAAATTTCAAGAAGGAATGGGAACACGACTGGACTTTAGTTTAGCATTCCATCTGCAAACTGATGGATAAACAGAGCGAGTGAACCAAGTCCTAGAAGACATGCTCAGAGCGTGTATGCTGGAACTGTAAGGATCATGGGATCAACACCTACCATTGATTGAGTTCTCATATAACAATAGTTTTCAGACGAGCATTGGGATGGCACCGTATGAAACTCTTTATGGACAGCGATGTAGATCGCCTATCAATTGGGAAGAAATCGGTGAGAAGTTTGTTTTGGGACTGCAGATATTAGAAGATAATGCTGCCTACGTCCGTATGATCTGAGAGAGACTTAAGGCAGCACCGAACAGACAAAAAAGCTACGTCGATATCAAGCGGACCTGTGTAGACTATAAAGTAGGCAAACACGTGTTTGTGAAAGTGTTGCCTATGAAAGGCGTGATGAGATTCAGAAAAAGAGGCAAGTTGAGCTCTCACTATATTGGGCCCTTCGAGATTTTGGGTCAAGTAGGTGAAGTTGCTTATCGCGTTGGATTACCACTGATGTTGGATCACGTGCACAACATTTTCCATGTATCGATGCTCAGAAAATATGTGAATGACCCTTCCCATGTTTTGGGAGGTCAACCTTTGGAGATGCATGAGGATATGAGCATGATCGAGAAGCCGGCGGAGATATTGGATAGAAAGGATCAAGTACTGCGCACCAAAGTGATTCCATTACTACTTGTTCCATGGAAGAATCATCCGACTGAAGAGGCTACGTGGGAACGAGAGGCCAACATAAAGGGACAATACCCGGACTTATTTATGACAAGTTGAGAGTCAAATTGTATCACCGCAAGCTTGTTTGTGGATTTAAATCGTCTATTGTAATCCAATGTTGACCATTTGGCCAATTTATTCAATGGAGAGAATGTGGATCCAAATCGTGCCGTGATTCCATATGGAATGCATGGTTAGGATTCATCATGCCACGCAATGACTGGGAAGACATGCTTCACTAAGCCAATGACCAAATGGTCAAAGAACTACTAAGAAAATGGAAAAAAAATGAAGCAGAAAATTTTTGAATTTCTGTTGAAAACCGATTAAGCGATTTTCAAATCGATCAATCAATTTGGAAAATCGATCAATTGATTTTGGTCGATTAATCGACTGACACACACCAGTGAGATGGCAAACCTGGAAAATATAATAACAAAAAAATTCGATTAATCGAGATGAAATTCGATTAATCAATTTTGGTGTGTTTAAATACATTCCTTTCAAACGCGAGTTCAGTTGTTAATCGCTGCACTTTACTCTAAAAGGTTCTCGAGAATTGGAAGAGTCTAAGACAATCATGTAGGTAATTGACAAAGGATAGGAAAATTTAATTACGGATATCATGGGAGAGCAAAATTGGATGTCGCTACAGTGGATTGCACTGTTTTCACCTAAGCCATAATGAATGATATAGATTTTCATTGACTATATGGAGGTTTAGTTAGTATAGGGAATGGGTTGAGCATTGTGCACAAGATGAAGTCGATTAATCATTCCTAAGTATTTATGTACGACCTTATCCTGGTGCACCTGAATGGTAAGACATTGGGAGCAATCCTTTGCAATCATCTCCTTGATTTGAAAGGCTAGATGTGTCAAACTCTTTTGCCCTTCCTGTATGATCCAAATTCTATTCGCGTATCATAAGATTGGTTAAGGGCATAAAGTTTGAAGATTTCAAGGTCGTTGCGATAAATTTAGAGGTTATCATTTTGATGATGGCTTTATCTCATTTGGGTGATGGCTTTATCTCATATTGGTGATGGCTTTATCTCATTTTGCTGATGGCTTCACCTAATTTTGGTGATGGCTTTATCTCATTTTGCTGCTGGCTTTACCTCATGTTGGTGATGGCTTTATCTCATTTTGCTAATGGCTTCACCTCATTTTGGTGATGGCTTTATCTTATTTTACTGATGGCTTTACCTCATGTTAGTGATGGCTTTATCTCATCTTGGTGATGGCTTTATCTCATTTTGGTAATTTCTCTTACCACCGTCGCGTATAAGAAAGTGGGTGCATGTGAACTTTTATTCCTAGATAGGTGAGACCTATTCCGCCTATCGAGGCTATTTGCTCATCTGTTGACCCATGTATGTTGGCATCTTTATTGCAATTAATGGTACATGTTGACAATTAATGGTTGGACAGTATTCTCTTCCTTTATGGCGATGGTTAAATTCCAATTATGATACATATGATTAGTTGTGGCTGATAATCTCATGGATAGTATATGTGTAGTTGATTTTCTAGAAATATCATTTAACAGATGATTATCTTATTGGATAATCGGTGGTACACCAGTCTAGTGATATGTAGATTTTCATGCCGATTGTATAGTCATAAATTTTCGAGGATGAAAATTCCTATGGAGGGAAGATTTTCAAGGACGTGAGTGTTCAACCTCCCCCCCCCCCCCTCAAATTTATTTTGAGTGTAAATCGATTCAAATCTGGACGTTAGTGTTCAACTTGATGTGCATGATAAGACCTGATTACTTAAGGCATTTTTCGAGGACGTGAGTGTTCAACTTGATGTGCATGATAAGACCTGATTACTTAAGGCTATTTTCAAGGATGAAAAGTTTATAAGGTGGGAAGAATGTAACTTCCTGAAAATTTTGACCTTAAATAATGACCTCGGGATCCGTGCCCGATGGGTCATAGGTTTGACTAACTGATGGTCAAATAGTGGACTTATATAATTAACGTATTCATGGGATAGAAGTGTACCCTAAGTATGGGGTATGGGTGTTAGTTAAGGGTCACATACACCTATCTCTGGTGTATGTGCTTAACACTAAAACTGAAGGAGGGTTATAAGGGTTTAATAACCTAAAGGGAAGTCATTCCTTTGTTTGGTTGGTGAGAGAGTTAAGAGGAGAGAGAGAGAGAGTAAAGAGGGAGTTAATGGTAAGGAGAGTTATTGTGGCACGGATTTGAGGACGGATTTGAGCATTGAATGCCGGATTCGACGCGTGAAGTACCGTTAAAGCAAAATCTTGGAACCCTAGCCAAGAAATCAACCATTCCATCATTTAAGAGATTAAATTGAGGTGAGCTTTGTTAGATTTAAATGCATGAGTTTTGATTATTAAATTCAATCAATAGATGGGGTAAATGATGAATTAAAATGGTGGAAAAAGATAGAAAAATAGGAAGAAAAAATTTGGAGGAACAGCTCGAGAAGGGGCTGAGTTCTGACCAAATCGATTAATCGATTTTGGCCTAGAAGTTGAAAAGGCTGAAAAGCCCGAAATCGATTAATCGATCTAAAATTCGATTAATAGATTATGAATTCGATCAATCAATTTAGAAATCGACTAATCGACTGAGTACCTCTAGTGGATGGAGTATTTAGGATTGGGGAAATCGATTTGAGAATCGATTAATCTATTTTGAATTTCGATTAATCGATTTGGCAATCGATTAATTGATTGTGGACTTTCGATTAATCGATTTGGATCGATTAATCGATTTTAGATTTTGATTAATCAATTTGGAAATCGATTAATCGATTTAGGGTTTCGATTAATCGATTATGGAGATCGATTAATCGATTTTGGCAGTTTTAGTTGGCTTCTTAATTGAACCATGAGGTTTATGGAGGGTCTTGGACCTTCTCTATTGCATCCTTATTGATCTTGTGCATATCTTATGATGTACCATAGGTGGTACGATCTAAGGCAAGCATGAGGAGCCATGTGGGACCTTGATGCTTGGACTGTCAGACACCTGAGGTAGGAAACACCTTGAACATATACTCTGATTACAAGAGCATGTATGTAATGATATAGAAATGAAATGAATCATATAATCTCCTTGTGTGTGTGTGTGACACAAAGTAAGCATATGAAAATGAGACATCCCCAGGGGATGAGAAAGTGATAAAGGCATCAGTGTGATGCGGATAATTTTGACATCCCAGGGATGTAAGTGAGATTGTAAAGTAAGATTGAAGAAAGACTGATAAGGCCTAATTGATATAAAGTAGCACATTTACACGGTGAATAAATATATGTAAAGCACATGATATTTTTGTTATTTAAGCTTTGATCAGAATACCCCACCGACGTGGCAGGATACCCACGACTGACTCGGCAGAATATCCATGACCAGTACGGCGGCCAATCCGTACACCGGTATGGCAGTCTATTCGTACACAATAGTACATCCCAGGGATGTTGAGATGAGATTAGACCCCGTCGCCTACGATAAAGGGACCTAGGTAGTATTCAAAGTGATATATTTATAACAATTGTCTATTTAGACGACGATGGAGGGTATTCCATCGGGGCTCGATGGTATATTGCTCGGGGAATACTTAAGTTGAAGATTTAAGTTTCTTTAGCCCTATTCAGTGTAATTCATAAACAGTTGATAATAAATGTAACAAGTAAACTACCAGTAAACTTCAATGCATATGTGACCCTTTAAATTGTTTTCCATTAAGTTCATAAATATATCATGCTATCATATCATAGAATATATGTGAGGATTTGACTTATATGTTCATTGTGTTGCTCCCTATTGAGCTAGGATGTAGCTCACCCCTTTAGACTATACGTCGCAGGTACTTTATTTGCAGCTGCTTAGGTTTCGGGAGACGCGGATCCGGGTGATTCGGATTATGTACCCGGGGAAGAGTTAGAGCCTTATCTCGAGGACTTCTTCTAGGAGACTTCGCTGAGTACTCTGATAGGGAGAGTTTTGAGAGCATTTTGTGTGGATTGGTATGTCATGCCTTAATTTTGGGAAATATAATTAAATTGATATATTCTTTTGGCCAACCATCTAGGGTGACTAAGTGATGTCATTGATTGCTCGGGTGGGTTCTTTTAATCATGCAGAGGCATGAGTTTAGAACCACCTTTTGGATTATAGATTTTAGAGTATATATATATAGAACTGGAGAATTATTTCAATATCAATTCTTATGCATTTTATTCTCTTTATTATTGCTTGCTATGCCAATGTTCCATACGTATCCATGGGGCACGGTCTGGAGGATTTTACTGATGGCACTAGTTTCGGGGTGCCGAAATCCGGGCTGTCACAGGGGTCATCGCTGGTCTTCGGATCTTCAAACTGCATGAGGTCTAAAGATCTGAAGGTTAGGTTCATGTTTTCGTGGATGCATGTATGGAGGGCAGCATTGCGGGGTCGTCTATGGTCTTCTGATCTTCAGACCGCACGGGGTCTTTTCGAGGACATGCACGTGGGGCAAGAAGGTGTTGTCCACATTGTCGTTGTGTTTTCTCTAGTCGGTGCTTTTGTTTCTCAGATTTCAACATTTACCGATTGATTTGTCTATTGGTTTATAGGTGATTTGGAGGCCCTACGAGGATGGGGAGGATGTTGTTGTGTCGGTGATTTAGTTTGGCCAGCCTTTCTTTGACATGAACATATGGGTCCATTATTTTGAGAAGGTGGAGAGGATCCACCTATCTCGGGTGGTGCAGCAGCTGGGGCTCGCTCAGGGAGTCCCACCGGAGATTCTACACAGAGTGGCGAAGAGGATGACCGGCCCCATGGCCAGAACTTTGCGGAGTGGATGGCGCTTCAGATGGCAGATTTTAGAGCTTGGGGGACCAAGGTCATGGGGGCGTGTGATGAGGCGGATGTGCGAGAGTATGGCAGATAGTTTAATGCTCTAGGTGTTGGGCGCCTCTTCACACATCCCTCCCATGGGAGCAGTTCTTTCACGGTCGGCGGGCCTGAGTCGGCGTCGGCATTAAGGGAGAGGTTGGCCGCATTGGAGCAGGGCCATCTCATAGTGAGTGTATGGGGGGCATTAGATGCCCTTCATCGGGTGATGGAGTAAATGGGGTGTGGTCCTCATCCTGATGAGGAGATGTTACGCTCCCTAGCCACCTCGATTGCTGAGGCTAGGAGAGCGGAGGATGGGTTGGGGGCTCGACTAGCAGAGACTCGACGGCTCCTGGTGAGTTAGTTTATTGGTTTAATTGCTTATGTATCACATTGACTTAATTTTCCAGTCATTCTGATGTAGTTGTTGTGTCTCATTTTATTTTGGTCAGTCTGTGAGGGAGGCCGAGGTTGCTAGTCATGCGGCGATGGTTGAGTTATTACGGGGTCAGCAGCAGGCCAGCCGGGAGGTGGAGGCCAGTTTGCGATTTGAGATCGACCGATTGGTGAGTGTCTTCCTAAGTTTTGTTAATTATTGGTAGTTTGCAGATTCTTATTAATTCAGGTGCAATTGTCGATGTTTGGCAGAGGGTAGAGCTTTCCGCCGCAGGGGCCGCTGCTCAGGCATTTAATCTTTCTTCGGTTGCCTCTTCTAGTCGAGAGGATCCAGCGACGGCTTAGCTGCGGGCTGAGATGGAGCACTGGGTAAGTTTCCTCAATCTTTTGACTCATTTGCATAATTATAGCAGTTCGTTAGGTGTTATTATTTCGCTTTTCTTAATAGTTTACTAACATTGTGTTGGTCTTTTAGCATCGGATTGCCGAGGATTTCCAGACGAGGGAGGTGACTGCTACCTCTCTACGCCTTGAGAGTCAGGTATAGTTTCTAGTTTGGCATAATTCAGTTTAGATTATTTATTTTATTTTTTTCTGACAAATTTTGTGTTGGTTTATTTGGTTCTTCGTGCAGGCCGTTCCGGACTCTGCGCCCGAGGCTCCCCCTAAGGGGTCTACTGCTATCCCTACTCAGGTATGTTTTAGTTATTATGTTTACGGTTTATTTACCATTACAGTGTTATCTAATGTATTTATTTGTTTTTGTTGCAGCCACCTACGTTTGTTATTCCTTTCATGCCGCCTACTGATCCAGTGACCTTAGCGATGGTTGAGCGACTTCATGAGGAGAGGTTGGTTCTGGTATGATTCTTTCCTTTTCAAAGTTTTAATGTTCATATATATATATATATATATATATATATATGTATGTATTGGTTTTTTTTTACTTGGTGTGGTTATGTAGGTTCGTCATCTTGAGGAGGCGCGTCTAGAGGTGGCACGAGCACGCGCCACTCCTGAGGCGAGACGGGTCCTTGGGTAGGCGCAAAGTTGTAAGGACCTGCTCGTTGTGAAGATGGTTGCACAGATGACCCATCGAGGTCGGAGGCGGCACATCGACACGTGCGGAGAGATGCAAGTGTCCGATCGGCCGCAGTCGTCGATGAGGAGCGGCGGGAGTCTTGTGAGTTGGCTGGTCAGCTCGATGGATCGGAGTCAAGGGCTACGGGTTCCTCGATCGGGCAGTTTCATCACACATCACGCAATCGTGCCAGGGGAGATACTTGTGAGGATTCTATCATTCGTGAGGTTCTCGCAGGGTATCCTCCTCGTTCTAGATCGAGGCGGTCTATTAGTCAAACGAGTGAGGGGGATTCTATAGCGGGGCCGCGCCATCTAGAGGTTCCACAGACTCTGGGTGCCAGAATTGTGTTTTTAGAGGACCATTCTGCGGACCTCCGAGCTAATGATACTGGGGACAGCGGTGATCAGCCATCCCAGCGACATCGTAGGGAGTAGGGGTGTGTGTGTATTTTTTGTGTACATTGTGCATGCTTATTGTATACAGGGGGTATGCCCTCGGTGACAGATGTAAAGAAAATTCTGATGTATATATATAGAGATTTTTGGTTTAGATGTACTTGATTGGCTCCTTTTCTTTTGATTACCTCTTGCATTTGTCTCTCGCTTTTTTGTTTCTTTAGCGCCATCAACCGTCATCAGGACTTGGATGCTTCCTGAGCTGGCCTGGTGGTGGTTGAAGGTTGCTTTATATTTGCACATGTAAAGGTAATGCTATCAGTAATTTTTGTTCTCCCCCTTGATGGTTGTCAAGGGGGGTGTCTCAGACCGAGATTTGGTAGTAAAAGATGTATATGTGGTCTCTCTCTTTTTTTTCTCTCTTTCTCTTTTTTTCTTCTTTTTTTTCTTTTTTCTTTGAAATAGAAATAATGCAATAGGGAAATCGAATAGTTAAGATTGAAATAACTACAATAATAAATAAAACTGTCCCAGTGTAGGAGCGTGGTAGGATTGGCAGTATAGTGTCTTCGGTAGCATCTCCGAACGGTAACTTTATTATTCCTCATCTTCCCTGGTGGACGAGCCGGTGCTTCTAAGGTGATTCTCGTTTTGATCAAAAAAATGCCCCAGTATCTAGATGCACTGGAGCTTTTCTGGGTTTTGGATGAGCATTTTGGGTCTATGAGCGGTCATGGGTACTTGGTGAATTAGTTTTGAAGAAAGGATTATTAGCACAGTCATCGAACTAGGGGAGGTCATTTTGATTAGCTTAGTTGTGTACAGGGGTCTACATTGGTGCGCGCTTTTTTTAGGTTCCTCTCGGTCCCCGTTTAATCAGTGGTTTCAATTCTGTCCAAATGGACTCTAGCGATGCGGCATTTGGAATGGAGGTAAAATAAAAGGGGGATTTTCTAGGAAGGTTCCTAGTTTGTTGCGGTTGCCTAGCTGCAGATATTTAATGACGCTGTAATACGTCAATGATCATACTTTAGAGCGGGTGTGGGTTACTTCTTTACTGAATTGTCCTCCTGCGAACATCAGCAGCTATGTCTCTTCTTATAATTTAGATAGTTTAATTTTTCAATTCTATTGTGAGTTTAGTTGTGTGGGAATTTATTATAGTTGATTTAATCTAGTATTCTAATTCTATCAGGAATCTAATTAATTTTGGTTTCCTAATCTTATTAGAGTTTCAATTAACTTAGTATCCTAATACTACTAAAAGTTCAATTGATAGTGGTCTTCTGGAATGCAAGTATATTAATTCTTAATGAAACTCTAATTAAATGAAGCATGCTAATTATATTGGAATTCTAAGTAAAGCAAGTATACTAATTGTATTAAAATTCTAATCAAATCAAGTATACTAATTGTATTGAAATTCGAATTAAAACGAATATAATAATTGATTGAAATTCTAACTAGAGCAATTATAATGGTCCTACCTAAATTCTAATTGGAATAGGGAACTAATTCTACTAAAACTCTAATTAAAATAAAGAGACTAATTTTACTAGAATTATGATTAGAGTGAGAAATTAATTATCCTAAGATTCTAATTAAAGCAATGAATTATCTATGCTAAAATCCAATTAAAATAAGGGAACTGATTTTTTTCTATAATTATAATCAAAGCAATGAATTCTAAGGATTTAATAAAAATAATGCATATAAATTAATTGCACTAAAATTCCAAAAAAAAATTATGGAACTGATTTTCTAATCCTAATTAAAGCAACAAATAATTCTAACAAAAAAAAGGGTTTGGGCCCGCTATGCTAAGGAGGATTGGCCTCGTTCTCGAGTATCCTCCGTAAGCTCCCTTAGGCAAATCGGGTGGTTGAGATTAAAGATAAATTGGATTTTAGATTATAATATTATTTTTTAATTTTCAAAGTGGATTTTGGGGTAATAATTATGAATTAAATTGAGAAACTGGAATTATAGAAAACTAAATTAATATTTAAGATTTTTAAAGGTATTAAACTAAGGAATTAAAATTATAATGTAAAATTCTAGGATTGAATTTAGGTCCGAAATCAGAAAATTAGACCGTATGATTAAGGACTAGTTCTAGAACCTAAGAACTATAACCATAGATTAATGATAGGACTAGAAATTAAG
Source organism: Chloranthus sessilifolius (assembly GCA_021018995.1). NCBI lineage: Eukaryota > Viridiplantae > Streptophyta > Magnoliopsida > Chloranthales > Chloranthaceae > Chloranthus > Chloranthus sessilifolius. The sequence goes on along the minus strand of CM037592.1, from coordinate 71,127,086 downwards.
ATTTTAGAGCGGAATTAAAGCCTAGGGTCTGTGAATTTGACCGTCAGATTAAGAACTGGTTCTAAAAATAGAGAACTAGAACCAGATATTAAAGATTACGGTCTAAAAAGAGTGATATAGTCTAAAATTGCGAACTAATATTAATAATTAAAACTAAGGAAAATCCTAAGTCTAAAACTAAGATTTTTACCGAGGACCGGGGCTGCGGAGAGAAACCTCGAAGATTCTAAGCTTGAATTTTGAAATCATGGCTAGTTGCTCTATGTGTTTGTTCTCGGAGTTCTCTGGTTTCGATATCCTAAAAAAATCTATTCTCTCTTGAAAATTGTCAGCCTCTTCGGGCAAATTAAGAAAATAATCTTTTATAGGTTTTTCTCTAATTAAACGCCCTGTTTTAGGTGTTTAACTGGATTGTGCGCCGGTCTCCCGGTGCTTAATCGCTTTAAGTCGGTCACCGACTCAGTGAGCGATCGACTGACTTGCTTAGCGAGTTTCCTAGTTCTAATCACGTTAGAACTAATTGCGCGCTTGGTGTAGGGTGAGCAATCTGATTAAGTGCTTCTTTTGAAGCGTTTAATTGAGGAAGCTTGGGGGTCAAGGACGGTAAGACTAGGTCGGGCGTAGGCCAATTGCACACCGGTGGTGGGGCCCTCAATCTGATTGCACGTGCCATGTGAGGCACAAAATCGAGTCTCGAGGTGGTCTTGGGAAAGGAAGTTTGGTATGAAAGGGGACTGACTGCGCGTTTGTAGTTTTGCTTGCAATCAAATTACACGCGTGGTTTTAGATGCTTAATTCGGGGCTGTCTGGGTCCGGGTCGAGTATAAAATTCTAGACTATTGTTTCAGTCTGTATTTCGACTATATAATATTGCTTCAATATATAGTCTCCCTACGTCGGGATCTGAGCCAGAGATCTATTGTTTCAGCCTGTGTTCAGCCATATACTATTGTTTCAGTGCATGGTCCCTGCGTTAGGGTTATGGGGCCTAAGTCACAGAGCTATTATTTCAGCCTATGCCCAGCCATATACTATTGTTTCAGCATATGGTCCGACATACTAGGGTAAACGGTCTGAAATGGGAGACTATTGTTTCAGTCTGCATTTCGACTATATACTATTATTTCAGTATATAGTCTTTCTACATTGGGATCTGAGCCACCAAACTATTATTTTAGCCTGTGTTCAACCATGTACTAGTATTTCAGTGCATGGTTTCCACGTTAGGGTCATGAGGTCAAAGGTTGACCAAATAGATTTTTATATTCGGAGAGAGCAAAATGGGGGTGTCTATAATCATCCTATCCCGTAGTTATCGGGGAGAAGTATGGTAGGTATACTAAGTGATTGCATCAGTCATCATTCATCGGTTTTCGACTTCATTCCTAGGAGTATCCTATAAGTCTTCAGATTTATTGTTCGAAAACAAAATAAAAAGTAGAAGGGGGGTAAGGCTAAGTGATGTGGGAAATAATTTGTATCTAGTGTTTTCCAAAAGGGATGAGTAACAGTCTTTTTCTCAAAGGGATACGGGGTGCCATGATTGAGTGCTTCGTCATGTTTCGGCACCATCAAAATCTCATATTCTATGGTTAACAGGAGTTTGTCCTCCTCTCGCCACCTTGCAACGATATCTAGTAGTATAGGGACATCAGGGGTGCCCTAGCAACTTGCTTATACATTTCTAGTAAAGTTACTAGAGATGTCCTCATGGTCTGCTTATGCCTCCCTGAGCTCATTGACTTGTTCATTCGTCTTAATGCTCTCACTCAATTTTTTTGATATATGTAGTTTTGAAAGTATCCTGCTAGCGCAAGAATAGTGAGTTTTGATTGAACCTAGCATCTTCATTTTTTTTGCTCTAACGTCTCCTCCAATGGCGGGGAAAAGGGGAGATGAGAATCGGGTGTTACTTATGTTTCTAAAAGAGGTTAGGTATATCACTAGTCCTTCGATCAAATCTTCATTTTTTTTGCTCTAACGTCTCCTCCAATGGCAGGGAAAAGGGGAGATGAGAATCAGGTGTTACTTATGTTTCTAAAAGAGGTTAGGTATGTCACTAGTCCTTCGATCAAATTGCCCAAAATAAGAAAGTGGGCGATAAATTAGAGGTCTTAAGGATAATTTGAGAATTGATGACGTACGACCAATGAATGGGTCATGACAACTACGAGGGTGATAAGTGTAAGTATTTAACCACAGGATGTGATGATCGCAGGGCTAAGGGTAATATTTTCTAAGGTACATGGCATTCCAAGGGCTAGGGCATTCTTCCCCATCTTGGTTCGCTAGTTTGTATGCATTCCCAGGGTATGCGACAGTTATAACGTAACGGCCTTTCTATCTCAGTTTCAATTTTCCTTTTAGATGAGCGTGTTTGGAAGACATGATTTTCTTTAAGACTAATTCTTCAATATTAAAGGTTCGTTTTAGGACTTTTTTATCATAAGCCCTGGCCACTCTACTCTGATATACCTGAGCATGATCAGATGCACTTAGATGTGTTTCATCGAGCTGCTCTAGCTGGCGAGTAGGGCAATTCTGCTCTCATCTAAGGATAGCTCATCATCGAGTTGAATCCGTAAGGATGGTACTTATATCTCATAGGGTAAGACTGCCTCTATCCTGTAGGTAAGGAGGTAGGGAGTTTGGCCAGTGGTTGTACGAATAGAGGTCCTATGGGCCCAGAGTGCTTCTGGTAGTCGTTCAGGCTAGTCGGCTCCATTGCTGGTCTCTACTGTGCATTTCAGGATTCGAATCAACATTTTGTTCTTAGCTTCTACTTGTCTATTGCCTTGGGTGTAGAATGGTGATGAGTGGCATAGATCGATGTCGAACCTCTTACATAACTTCTTCGTCTTCTCGGTGATGAACTACAGTTTGTTTTGGGTGATAAACATCCTAGGGACTCCAAACCTGGTGATAATATTCTGAACGATAAACCTTACGAGTGTTGAAGCAGTGATTCTGACATAGGATTCAACTTCTGCCCATTTGTTGTAGTATTCGATTGCCATAAGTATGAACACATGCTTGTGAGTGTTTCCAACTGTGTCTGTGAAAGGTCCGATGATGTCGAAGGTCCACATCGAAAACGGCCACAGCGAGGTCATAGTGTTCAATGCAACTGATGGAGCTTTGACGAGTGCAGCGTGTTCTTGGCATCGTTTGTAGAATTGGACGTAGAGGTGGCAGTCTCTTATCATTGTCGGCCAGAAGTAGCCTTGTCATGTGATTTGATAGGCGAGTCTCTGTCTATCGACGTGGGCACAGCAGGCGCTTGCATGTGCTTCTCGGATGATGTATTGCCCTTTGGTGGTCGTGACACATCATAGCAGTACTCCTTTAGTGAAGGCTTCTTTGTATAGTATTTTGTTGAGTATACAGAATCGGTCATATCGGTTCCTTATAGTCTTCTGTTCGATCTTCATGCCGTATGAAGGGACGTGTTGATGCTTCAGGAAGTTTCAAATGTTGAAATACCATGACTGTCCGTCATCAGTTGGTGATCTTTCAAATCTGAATATAGTGACTTCGGTTTCTAACTTGACGTGCTTTTCCAGAGTGATTGCTTCTTTTGGTCTTATGCTGGTGGGGAGGATCGGCAATTTTCTCTTAACGATTCATGCTACCTTATGGGCGGGTACTGTCAGCTTTTCGACGTAGAAGGTCTTGATACTCTACGAGCTTGTTTTCTAATCTGGCTAATGTGGCTAGGGAGTCTGTGAGCTCATTTTCTAATCTAGGGATGTGCGTAAAAGAGATTCTTTCAAATTTCTTTACTAAATATTGAGTGTTTTCTAGGTATGCCATTAGCCTCTTTTCCTTAGTTTTTCATTCTCCTATAACTTGTAATATTACGAGCTTGGAATCACCGATGGTTTTTAATTGTTTAATGCCTAATTGTAGTGCGGCTCGCAATCCAGCTATGAAAGCTTCATATTCTGTGACATTATTGGTGACGAAAAATCTAGTTGAAAAGCCTTAGGTATAACAATTCCTTCTAGGCTTAGGAGGACTATCCCGATGCCTTTTCCTTTATGATTTAGAGCGCCGTCGAAATAAATTTTCCACGAGGTCTTATCAAGCTCTTCGTTATGAATTGTGAGTGGGTCTTCATCGGGGAAATCTACATGTATGGGCTCATTGCTCAGGAGTGGGAGATCTACTAAGTAATCGGCGATTGCTTATCCTTTGATCGACTTCTACGTGACATAAGTGATATCGAATTCTTGCAATAGCATATGCCAATGAGCAATCTTTCCTGATGTTACGGGCTTTTCGAATACATACTTCAGAGGATCCATTTGGGCTAGTACTAGTATCTTATGTGCACTGAAGTAGTGTCGTAATTTGGTTGAGGCCCACACCACTATAAGGCAGGTCTTCTCCATTGAAGTGTATTTTCGTTCGTACTAGACCATCGTCCTACTAAGGTAGTAGATAGCCTTATCTCTCTTACCATCTTCTTCATATTATCTCAAAATTACTCTCATTGCTTTATCATTTACCGAGAGGTAGAGGATTAGGGGTCTTCCATAAACTGGTGTCGATAGTATTGGCGGCTTAAGGAGGTACTTTTTTATATTGTCAAATGCTTGCTGACACTGGTCATCTCATTTGTATTCAGTTCCCCCTTTAAGTAGTCTGTAGAAAGGATCACATCTGTCTGAATGCTAGGAGATAAAGCTCTTGATGAATTGCATTCTTCCTATCCGGCCTCATAATTCTTTGATATTACTAAGAGGTGGAATCTCAAGGATGGCTCGGACTTTTACAGGATCGACTTCGATCCCTCACTTGCTGACTATAAAATCGAGTAATTTTCCTAAGGTGACTCTGAAGACATTTTTTTTAGGTTCATTTTTAACTGGTACTTCTCAGCTCTTTGTAGCATCAGTCAGAGTACTTCAACATGTCCTGCCCGCATTTGGGACTTCATTAATATGTCATTGACATAGACTTCTATACATTTATGCATCATGTCGTGGAAGATAGCCATCATGACGCGTTGATATGTGGCTCCTGCATTTTTTAGCCCAAAAGGCGTGATGACGTAGCAGTAAGTTCCCCATGGTGTGGTGAAAGAAGTCTCCTCTTAGTCAGACTCTGCTAATTTAATCTAATTATACCCAGAGAAACCGTCCATAAAGGATAGCATCTCATGCCCAGCAGTGTTGTCTACTAGAGTGTCAATGTGCTGAAGTGGGAAGTCATCTTTTGGGCATGCCTGGTTGAGGTTTTGGAAGTCAATGCAAACCTGTACTCTGCCATCTTTCTTGGCGACAGGTACTATATTGGCCACCCATTTGGGGTAGAGGACGACTCGAATGAATTTGGCTTTGTGTAATTTGTCAACTTCCTCTTTAACTTGAAGGGCGGTTTGTGGGTGCATCCTACGGGATTTCTGCTTAACAGGCTTCGCATTGGGTTCCAAGACAAGATGATGTTCTACTAAACTTGGGTCTAAACCAGGCATATTTTCATAGGACCATGCGAAAGAGTCGAGGTGTTCTTGCAGTACTTGTACGATTTGTTGACCTTCCTTGGAGTTCAGCATTGCGCTAATCAGTAGCTTCTCGGGTTTCTCTTTAGTGCCAAAGTTAATTTCTTCTGTAGGTTCCGTGACAGTTTGGGTTTGCTCATCGAAATGCTTGATAACCTGTTGGAAGTCTGACGCCTCTTCGGTGATTGGTATTCCTTCTTCATCCTCGATATGCTCATATACTGCAAAATTGCAACATTAGGGATTAGATTTTGTGAAAGATAACCCTTCATCGATATAATTTTATGACTGAGAGATCTTTGGTAGGGTAAAGGTCAAGGCTATTGATTCTTTTCTCAAAGTCGCGATGTATCTCGTCTGGTATGATCACCGGCTTGTTGTTTAGCCTGGATGCTTCTCGTCCTCGTGCGAGAGATGGGATAGAAGTCTTAGGAGAAAAGTCTCCTTATTGGTCGCAAGATTGACTCAGGATGACGGGTTCCCTTTCTTTTCTGAGGTTTTCTGATTTCATTGGATTTTATATTTCTAAATTTTTAGGGTTTTCTACTTTTTCTATTTTTAAAATTTTTGATAGTAGATATGGTTCAGGGTCGGTCGCCTCAAGAGGCGCCGGGAGAGTTGCTTCCTCTAACTGAGGGAGCGAGACGGCTACCGGAGCCATTCAGGCGATGCTTCGAGAAATGTGGATTTGCTCTAAATTTGGCATTTTTTTTTGGAGTCCTCATCTTATGAGATCTTTTGAATAAGCGATGCCGACAGTGGTATCGACGTTCGAATTTCCTCTATCACATTGATTGCCTCACTTTCGAGGATGCTCTGGAGATCGTAACAGATCGAACCATCCTCCTCTAAAGTATAAAATGGTTGTTCTTCCTGTCGAGAGTGACCTCCTAAGGGGTCTTCATGGGTGGTGAGCTCTTTCCCTTGAACTTCATAGTACATTAGGATAAGTACGCATGCTCGGCAACAAGGGTGATAATGGTGAGAATGCAGGGAGATCCCCAAGGACATTCCCATCCTTCTGAGTTATAGTCGAGGGTGGCATCGAACTCATCTTCTTGATATGGCACTGCTTGAAGTCCTAGGTTAGCTTGCTCTGCTAATTCGAGTGCAGGTAGGTCTATCCAGTAGTCCTCGTCGTCACTCGGAGGAGGTTGTCATTCTTCCTCGAGAGATTTCCAGAATATTTGGAGTTATGGCGCATTTAAGGATTGAGGAGTGTCTAGTTCGAGTTCCTCTTCAAACTCTATAAGGGCGATGTGGGAGTTTCCCCCTGGGTTGACCAAATGGCCGTCGGAATTTTCTTCTTCCTGTGCCGGTAGCCGAGTTGGTAGGCCATTACTTGCTTATGTCATTACGATGTTGGAGGCATTCGATTCTATTATTGCAAAATGTCAGACCTAGCTAGCGAAGCGCTCTAATATATTGGTGCATGCCCTGCAGCGGGGTTGGTATGGGTGGGTAATACAAGGGGAGTCCCACGGGCATTCCCATCCCCCAAGGCCAAGGCTAAGGCTGATGCTATGTGAGCTAAGATTTTCTTGTGGGGTGTCATCTTCTTCCCATGTTAAGTGTAAGTGCTATTCATCATCTTGCAAGGCAACTATGTGAAAATTGTCATCATCAGTAGATTCCCAATCTTCTATTCGTGGCTCGAGTTCTGGAGGTTCTTCGCTTTTCTTTTCTGTAAACACGTTAGTGTCAAACAAGGGTTTGACTCCTTCGAGTGATTTATCAATATCGTCATTCAAATTGGTTAAATCGTTAAATGCTTTATCCATTTGTTCGGTTTTCGCACCTTGGGATTTAGTGAAGGACACTTCCTTCTATCTCGATACAGCTACTTTCTCAGTGGTCTCGTAGACGAAGTCGTCATATAGAGACAATTTTTGGGAGGTAGGGAATAAGTCAACTTACGGGCCATCCAATTGGTAACCTAACCCTATGTGTTTGCATATTTTTGTTGGGACGACAGGCCCTACATGACCTTATTTATTTTTATTGAGTCTGGTGTGGGGGACGTACCCAAGTTGACACATAAAGTCCGAACCTTTTATCGCGGTTGGATTGATATTATAGAGTTTGGCGAGGTCTGGGCCAACCTCTCTTCTCATTAATTTTTATTGACGCGTCGAGGGAGAACTAGGAGGGATAAGAGGACGGACTTCCACAACGGTTGTCTTATCAGGGATTCGGATTTTTTGAATATGGCCCGTGATCAATACAGAATCATGGGCTGTCAGAATACTTGCCGCATAATTAGTGTCCATCTCCTGGAGTGGTGCATCGGCGTATATACGGACAATGGAGTCCTCGTATGGGAATTTGACGCATTGGTGGTATGTTGAGGTGATGGCCTTCATTGACTCTAACCATTTTCTTCCTAAGATAAGATTGTACATACTAGCGGAATAAAAAACATGGAAAATGACATCTTTCGCTACAGGTTCAAGGTGAACCTAGAGTTTGATAGTTCCTTTCACAAAATGATGCGAGCCATCATAAGCTATGAGTGATAGTGTCGAGGGCCTAACATCCTGCTCTGTGTACTCAAGCGTCTTTAACATTGTGATAGGGTAGATATTGAGCCCTGCTCCTGTATCGACTAATGCATGGGGTACGAAGAATCCTCTAATTATGATCATAAGGTATATGGGAGCCGCACTTCCGCGGAGGGACTCTTTAGGCATCTTTGCATCTATGAAAGTGAGTGCCAGAGGTTGCTCCATGATCGAGGCAATTTGATGTAACTCATCCAATGTTGTATCCTCATTCACTTGTATGTCTTCAAGTGTCCTTATCAGCAATCGATGATGGTTAAGTGATTTCTTAACAAGTTTTAATATTGATATCTAGGTCGGGATCTTTTATAGATGCTGCAGAAGGTTATATTCTTGTCCTTGCTTGAGTGCAATTTTTTTGCCTGGCCGATGAGCCTTGGGTGCAGGTGGTTGGAGTGATTGAGGAGCAGGGATTGGTGAAGGAATAATGTGATGTGGGGGAGGCAAGTTAACTTCTCTTTCTCTCACGTTCGCCTCTGGTAGTTGTGCATTTATGAAATCCTTATTTCAAGGGAGAGGCGAAGGTGGATAATTGATTCTTGACTTAAGAATCGGGCAAGTCGGTTGTTGACCGAATCCGGTATTGCTCGACATTGAGGTGCCTGTGAAGTGAGTGAAGTTCGAGGTCAGAGCACATACTTGCACCGTGCCGCTCTAAGGTGGGAGATACTGTGTGTAATCCTCCTCTTCTAGGAACAAAGAGACGAGTGTCTCGCATGGGTCAGTATGTCCTTCTCACTCACTTTCTTCTATATTTAGTGAACACTCAGTCTTTATTTCATTTTCTAGGTTCGGAGTCTTTCGGGTGAGACTGTCTACCCAAGCGGCAATTTGGGCTACAGTTTGAAGAACATGGTCTCCATATTCGAGTTCAGAATTGGACGAGGGGAGTGGCAATGGTATTGGTTCAGGATTTGGAGGGGTTAAAGGTTCTTGTGGGTGACTATGGAGGAATGGTCTCCGGACCCTAAAGGAATGGACTTGTATTTGAGTGAATTTTGGGTAAGGAGGCGGGCTCGACGGGGCCACGCGAGTGATCAAGGCCGAGGGGTGCGGGAGTGAAGGAACTCTCACAATGGTATCAAAAGTGTTGGAAGGTTGGATATGAGTGATTAAGGTGGAGGGCTGGAAAGAGGATTGACCCGAGAGATCTACAATGGTGTCCTCAGCTGCTGTTGTTGGGTTATGGATAGGCATGGGGTTATTAATGATCCTTAAATTTTATTGGAGTTGGTTATTATTAAGGTTAGAATTCCTAAGCGCTTCCTAGTCAACTTGGTTCTGGTCATTCATGTCATAGATTACATCCCGGAGGACCCAGCAATCTTCTAGGTTGTGTCCTGCGTATCGATGGAATGCGCAGTATTTGCTATAGTCTAGATTTGTCAGCCATGGTCAGGGTCTTTTCTGCGAGAATCGGAGGAGATTCTGAGTGTTAAGGAAATGAAAGATGTTGGAGATCATATCAGGCAAAGGGGGAAAGTGTTCCGCCTTAACTGATAGGGGCCTCTAGCTGTGTTGACATTTTGCGATGGGGGTACACTATTGTAATTTTGCGTGTGGGCCGGTCGATTCTACATTGTATTCTTATTCTGGTAAGTGTTAGGATATTGGTTTCTTTTCTGGTATTGGCCCTGATTCTAGTTCTGGCCTTGGTTTTGGTTTGCATATATTTGTTGGTTAGTGCCTTGGTTTTGGTTTGTGTACCATTGCTGATTCTGAGTTTGCCCAAAATTTTGCAGTTGAAAGTTTTCGTTCCTAGAGTTTTATCCTTGGTTGACAATAGTATTGACCTATTCAGTTCCTGAGGCTTTCTTATTATTTTTTAACTTTGATTCACTAGAAGTGCTACTTTCGAAGTAACTATGGATAGGGTGAGGTCTCCGCCTTTAATGTGTCATGCTAGTCGGGATGCTCGAGAGTGAAGTGCAGTGAAGTCGGGGCAACAACTTATGACAAGCGCACTATTTAACGGTTCTCTAGTGTTGTCGATGATAATGTCAACCGAGTCTTTCTCTTTCATTAAAATGTCGGTCCTAGCAGGGAGTTTCCTCCATCTGGAGATGAAGTCGGTGAATTCTTCATCGGGTCCTTGCTTTGCCGCCATCAGATCACTGAGACTGGCCGTCTCTTGGATTAAGTGTTTGTGTTGGTCTAGGAATTGATCGACTAAGTCATCAAATGTTTTTATCTTATAGAGCGGGAGTCCCACAAACAAATCTAGAGCTTCTCCTTCTAATGATCATTGGAAGTAGTGGATGAGAAGTCCCTGATTATCGCGTATGGGTTGACAATCGTTGCAAAAGAGGGTCAGGTAATGGCTTGGATTACCCGTGCCATTATATTTGGTAAATTTTGGCGGTTTGAATCCTGTTGGTAAGCAAAATTCGACGTCCTGACAAAATTTGTCGAATCCGAATGAGTGACCGGGGCGCTCTCTCTTGGCCATATACTCGTCGAGCAACTTAGAGATATCTTCAATTTTGATAGTGTTGTCTTTTGGAGCAGCCTGCGAATAAACCTTGTCTGGGGAATCCTCATTAAAGAATGTGTGAGCAGGTTGTCTCAATGGTGAGGCACAGGCTAACACTGTGCTCGGGGTAGGTGGGGGCCTTTCCTGTCGCTCTCGTTCTTCTGAATGTTGTCGTGACCTAATGGTCTCGTATACAGCAGCCACTCTTCGAAGCAATTCCTCGGAGTCATCATCTCATCTTTGTATTCTTTAAATACTGAGTTCTATAATTTGTTGAGCAGTGAGGTTTTGTCCAGTGTTTCTATCTCTCCCATTATGATTATTGCCGGTGTGCGGGGTAGAGAAGGGATTTTCTTGATCACCAGCCATGTTAATTTTGGGTTGTCGTAGGCTGGAATTGTAAGGTGATTCTTCTTTGTATACGGGGTTGTCATGATATCCCCACAACGACGGATCTCCTAAATTTACTCTTCGTATGCCAGACATCTCGAGTCTTTGACGAAGACTCATATATTTAAAGGGATTCGAAATGATGCGACGGAAAGAGAAACAGGAAAATAAAATAAAAACTAACTATCTAAGAAAGAAAGAGGTTGCAAAAGTGTCCCATCGCGATCACCAATCTGTTCGTGGGTGCTTTTTCTGGGTTCCTCTCGGTCCCTGTTGAATCAGTGGCCTAATTCTATGCAAGTAGAATCTGGCAATGTGGTGTTTGGAACGTTGGAAATAAAGGAAGATTTTCTAGGAAGGTTCTTAGTTTGTTGCGATCGCCAGCTATAGATGTTTATCGACGCTGCAACACGTCAGTGATCACGCTTTAGAGCGGATGTGGATTACTTCTTTACTGAATCGTCCACCTGCGAACGTCAACAGCTATGGCCCTTCCTTATAATTCAAATAGTTTAGTTTTCCTTTTCTTTCCCTATTATTATAATTTTAATTGGTTTGAATTTCCTAATTCTATTAGGAGTCTAACGGTGTGAATTTATTATAGTGACCTGATTTAATATTCTAATCCTATTAGGAGTCTAATTAATCTTAGGTGTCGTGACCCTATTAGAAGTCTAATTAATTTACTTTCCTAATGTTACTAGGAGTCCAATTGATGTTAGTCTCCTAATCGTACTAGGAATGCAAATATATTAATTTTAATGGAATTCTAATTAAATCAAGCATGCTAATTATACTGGAATTCTAATTAAAGTAATTATAATAATTCTACTGCAATTCTAATTAAAGCAAGTAAACTAATTTGACTAAAATTCTAATTAAAACAAATAAACTAGTTCTACTGAAATTCTAATTGAAATAGAGAACTAATTTTACTAAAACTCTGATTAAGGCAAAGGAAATAGTTTTATTAAAATCTAATTAAAGCAAATAAACTAATTTTATTGGAAAAGATTGAAACTATAAACTAACTATGCTAAAAAAAGCAATGAATTATTTATACTGCAATTTAATTAAAATAAAGGAACTAATTCTGCTAGAATTATGATCAAAGCAATAAATTAATCATGCTAACATTCTACTCAAAATAAAGGAACTAACTTTAGTAATTTCAATTAAAGCAATAAATTAATTATACTAAAATTCTAGGAAAAATTACGAAACTGATTTTACTAATTTTAATTAGAGCGATGAATTAATTCTACTAAAATCTAAGAAAAGGGGTTTTCAACTCGCTATGCTAAGGAGGATTGGCCTCGTTCCCGATTACCCTCCATAAGCTCCCTTGGGCAAATCGGGTGGCTGAGATTAAAGTAAATTGGATTTTAGATTATAAGATGGTATTTTAAATTTTTAAAGTTGTTTTGGATTATAATTATGGATTAAATTATGAAACTAGAATTTTAGAAAACTAAATTAATATTTGGGATTTTAGAAATATTAAATTAAGGAATTAAAACTAGAAATTTAAAATCTGAGGACTAAATTCGGGTCTAAAATCAGAAAATCAAGTCGTATGATTAAGGACTAGTTCTAGAAACTAAGAACTAGTACCAGAGATTAATGATAGGACTGTAGATTAAGATTTTAGAACAGAATTAAAGTCTAGTGTCGGTGAATTAGGCCATTAGATCAAGGACTGGTTTTAGATTCAGAGAACTAGAACTTGATATTAGAAATTACGGTCTAAAAAATGGGGGTGCTACAGTCAAAGACTGAAAATATTTGATATTAATAATTAAAACTAAGAAAAATCCTAAATCTAAAGACTAAAAAAACTACGGTCGGAAACTAAAGACTAAATTCTTACCTAAGGTTGGGGCTGCGGAGAGGAATCTTAAAAATTTGAAGCTTGAATCTCGAAATCATGGTTGTGTTTCTCTCTGTGTTCGTTCTCGGAATTCTCCGGCCTCGAAATCCCAAAACTTCTTCGAAAAAATCCATTCTCTTTCCAACCTCTATGGGTCAAATTAAAAAAAATAACTTTTATAGGGTTTTTTGGAATTAAATGCCCTATTTTAGGCATGTAACCGAATTGTGTGTCAGTTTCCTAGTGCTTACTAGGTTTGAGTTGGTCAGCGACTCAGTGAGCGACCGGCTGACTTGCTCAGCGAGTTTGCTAGTTCTAACAATGTTAGGACTAGTTACGCACCTAGTGTGGAGTGCACAATCCAATTAAGCGTCTCTTTTGAAGTGCATAATCGAGGAAGCTTGGGGGTCAAGGACTGTGAGACTAGGTCGGGTGTAGGCCAATTACACATCGGTGGTGGGGCGCGTGATTGAGTCTTGAGGTGGTCTGGGAAAGGGAGTCTGGTCTTAGAGGGGACTGATTGCACGTGTGTGGTTTAGCGTGCGATTGAATTACGTGTGTGGTTTTAGGCATGTAATTCAGGGCTGTCGAGGTCTGGGACGGGTCTGAAATGCCAGACTATTGTTTTAACCTGCATTTCAATTATATACTATTATTTCAATATATAGTCTCCCTACGTCAGGATCTGTGCCACAGAGCTATTGTTTCAGCCTGTGTTAAGCCATGTACTATTGTTTCAGTGTATGGTTCCCACGTTAAGGTTAGGGGGGTCTGAAATGCCAGACTATTGTTTCAATCAGCATTTCGACTATATACTATTGTTTCAATACATAGTCTCCCTACGTCGGGATCTGAGCCATAGAGCTATTATTTCAGCCTGTGTTCAGCCATGTACTATTGTTTCAGTGCATGGTTCCCACATTAGGGTTGTGGGGCCTAAGCCACAGAGCTATTATTTCAGCCTGTGTTCAGTCATATACTATTGTTTTAGTATATGGTCCCAATTAGGGTTATGAGGTCAAATGTTGTCCGAACAGATTTGTACATTTCCAGAGGGAAAAATAGGGGTGTCTACAGGGATGTGTGCCCTAACTACTATGGAATCCCAAGAATACCCTTGTGTGCTGACTGAGAAGTTGGGAGCGCGTGCCTTGCGAGGCTGATTTTACCTATTTTGCCTCTTGCGTGGCTCTCGCGGGGGTGATTCTACTACAGAAGAAGGTTCGTGAGGTTCTCTTTACTGTGAATGTTATAGCTCACACAGATGAGGCTCCAGGTAGTTCAGGTCACGAGGATCTTGCCAGGATGGTTTTTGTAGCTCGTGTGGCTCCTTACTAAGATGAATTGAGCTTCTTGCATGGATGATTACGTTTTTGAAGTGTGCAAGGTGTAAGCGAGCACTGCATGAAGCAAATCTTTTAAAGTTGATCTGCACGAGCACTTCTCAACTCATTGAAATCTGAGGTATGTGAACCTCGCGAGGGCTGCGCGAGTAAATATTTTGAAACTCTGATCCTCACGAGAACTGCGCGAGGTGATTTTCTAAAGTTGTTCCTTCAGTGATCTATGCGAGGGCTTCGCGAGCTCTTAATGTGTTGCGGGTTTGAACTTTGCGAGATCTGCGCAAGTGGATTGTTCAGGCATTTTTAACCACACGAGGGTTCCTTTATGCTTGTCTGCTATTGTGCAAAGCCTATTGCAACAGTCTCCTCTGGTTGGGGCAAGCTTCCTTTCATCTGTTAGACTTCTAGGGCCCACTTAGGCAATCCAAATGATCATTATGGTGTGTATCACCATGGTGTACTCTATGGTCTTCAATCAGCTCCAAGATTTGGCTTTTAATCTTCTCTTCTTAGCCTCCAAAGTGTGGACTATTGCACTAAGCTGCAATTTTATTCTTAACTATAAAACATGCTCAAAAGGCAATTATTAGATGACTTCAAGGTGTAGTAAAGGCTAGGTTAGGAGCTGAAAATTGATATTTTTCAGTGATTAACACACCCTCAAACCTAATCTTTACTAGTCCTCGAGCAAAGGGAAAATTAAACAGCTACTCTAAAAAGTAATATCCCACTTTTGTAGGGAGCACGGATGCATTTAGCTTATGCATCAAGCCTTTTAAACCCCTAGGTGATCCCTAGTGGAGGAGTGACGTCTCCTGAGGGTTTTCAGTGAAGGTACCCACAAACTTCTCAATAAAAATAGTTAAACCAAGTGCACACAATGGTTAATCAGTTTACAATAACTAAAGCTTCATTCCACCCATGCCCTTTTGAAATTGGAGGAGTTTTAAATAGAGAATACAAACATTTCAACACATAAATCATGCATGCATGCTTAAAACATTCAATCAGTTGACATCAAGAGTGTAATGTGTGCAATCGATACCAAGCTCACTAGTAATTCAAAAATTAGGTTTAAACAATGCCCCACTGAATATCATCTGAGACTCAATACTCACCAGGGCTGTCTCTCACAAATGAATTTAAGGGTGTTCAATTTCACTCAAGCCCAAGAGCAGTTGCAGACCTGAAATAGGCCTACAAGCATGAGCATAGGCAAGGCTTCTAATTTCTGACTTCATCATGTTCTCCTCACCATAGATCAGACATCCCTTTGTCACCACATAACAACTCATTTCACTTTGGATTAACAAGGTCTTTTTGATGGGTTGTAATGTGGCTTATGGGTGTGGTTTGTAAGGAACAAAGGTGTAGAATGGATTCAAACTTTGAGATATTAGCAAGGTGAGGAGGTGATTTATGACTTCACAAACTTCATTTCAATACAACTTCATCTTCCTTGGCATTTTTAAGATTCAAAGTGGCCAGCTTCTCCTCTTCTTTTTAATTTTTAGCTGAAGTATTTCACTTGACTTATCTTTTTTTTTTTATGATGGTTGCCACAGCCATACAACTGATACACTACTTCATTGCAAATTTTCTCTCTCCTCCTTTCACCAAATGTCAAACCCTACTCACCTATCTTCAACATCTTCCCTTTTACCTTCTGAATTCTCAGAGTGAGGGTAGGGTCGAATCAGGTTAAGAGGTTCAGGTTCAATTACTTTGGTGATTGTTGAAGAAAATTTTGATTTTTAAGGCTCAAAGAGTGTATGAAAAAAGGCAGTTTTAATGGGTTGCAAATTTAGGCTCAAACTATCCAAATGAAGGCCTTGATCCTCTCCTTAGTGTCATGATTACTGTCAAACAGTTTCAACTTGGGGTGTCTAACTTCTAGTGAAAAGGTCTTGACTTAGTCAGTCCTTAGAGCAGAAAAAGTTGTCAAAGACACTCTTGAAAAAGAAAATTTTTTATAGGCTCAAAGCTCACTAGATATGGTCCTCAATTAACTCATGGGCATGTTCTCACCTTTTTCTCTCCTTACTGGTTCACTAAGTGCTGAAAAAAAAAATTTGATGCTCACCTCATGGAAGTATTGAATTTTTAAATGAATTTAGTGTTAAAAAGTTTGCATCAGTTTTAACTTTCCCCATTTTCAAAATTACTTAGGTGGATTCTCTATACTTATTTCTACTTGATTAATGTTGCTGCACTTAGGTTAACTATTTCATTGGCCTACCCTGTCAGTAAGCACGGGCAATCCTTCTTTGATAGGCTTGGGTGTGACACAAGGCCAAGAGCCTTTTCTCATCTAGCAGGTTCAGCTGTTCAAAGTGGGACCTCTCTCTTTTGGCTTTTGGTAGATTAGATTCCATGAGAATGCAGAGTGAAGGTACTTCAACCTCAACTGGTACGACCTCAATTCCATACACAAGGGAAAATGGTGTTGCCTCTGTAGTGGAACGGATCGATGTTCGGTAAGCCTATAGCGCGAATGGCAATATTTCACTCCAATCTCGATACATGATGACCATCTTCTCAAAGATGCAGATGACCGTTTTGTTAGCTACCTCTATGACTCCGTTGGTTTGCAGTCTATATGGCGATGAGCAGTGATGCTTGAATTTATATTGCTTGCAGAAGGCCCTAATGCACTTGTTCACAAAGTTAGTGCCATTGTCCGTGATGATGTCCCTGGGTAAACCGAATCGGCAAACAATATTATTTTTAATGAACTTCTCGACATGACTGGTTGTGATGTTCATGTATGATGCTGCCTCTACCCATTTGGTGAAGTATTCAATGGCGACGAGGATGAAAATTGATGCCTTCGGATTGATCTTTCTGATGATGTTGAGGCCCCATGTGGCTAATGGCCAAGGAGTGGTCATGCTGTGTAGATCAATGGCAGGAGCATGTATTAGGCTGGAGTGCTCTTGGCATTTGTATCACTTATGTACGTGTTTGCAACAGTCGGTTTCTATGGTAGTCCAAAAATATCTTTGTCATAAGATCTTCTTAGCGAGCATATGCCCATTGACGTGGGCCCCACATACTCCCTCATGGATTTATCTCATGATGTTGGCCGGTTCGCTCTCAGTAAGGCATAGGAGTAGGATGTTATTATATGACCGCTTATAGAGGCTCTCATTGCAGATGACGTAGTTGGTAACTAAATGTTGGATGGTCCGTTTGTCCTCTTTGGATGTCCCCTCAGGGAAAGTATAAGCCTCGAGGAAGTTCTTGATATCTGAGAACCATGGTGGCTCATCATCCAACTTTAGGGGTTCCTCAATCTGGAGGTCGAAGGTGGGCTCACTCCTTCATTCGATCATGATTGGATTCATGATCATTGATGTCAGCATTGCTAGTGCATCGGCGAAGTGATTTCTTACTCGTGGGATATAGGAGAAGGTAACATCTTCGAAGCAAGCTATCAGGTCTTCGAGGTGCTCATGGTATGGGATCAATTTCTCATCCTTCATCTTCCAATCTCCATTGGTTTGGCATATAATCAGTTATGAATTGCCAAATACCCTGAGATGAGTTATATTTAGATCGAGTGTTGCCTACAAGCTGGCTGCACAGGATTCATATTTGGCCATGTTGTTTGTGCACGAGAAATTAAGCTTGATGGAGACTGGTATGTGAGATCCTTTTGGCAAAATTAGAATAGCGCCGACTCCTTGACCTTTGACATTTACTACCCCATCAATGTGCATTACCCAAGATTCCTCTGTCTCTGCTGTGTCATCCTCTGTCATGAACAGGATGTCCTCATCTGGGAATTCAGTTCTTAAAGGCTCATAGTCAGGAAGACGGGTTCTCAGCAAGATGATCGGTGAGTGCTTGCCCCTTGATTGACTTCTGGGTGATGCATGTGATGTTAAACTCCGATAAGAGGAGCTGCCAGCATGCAGTTCACCCAGTGAGAGCTGATTTTTCAAACAGGTACTTCAACGGATGCATTTGTGCTAAGAGTAAAATAGCTTGAGATAGTAAGTAGTGGCGGAGCCTCTGCATAGCCCATAGGAAAGTCAAGCATGCTTTCTTCATATGATAATAGCGTATCTCATAATCAGTAAATTTTTGCTCAGGTAGTAGATGGCCTGCTCTCTTCTTCCCATCTCATCAAGCCACCCTAGGACACATCCCATCAAAACTTCCATTGTGGAGAGGTACATTAAGAGTGGTCTTCCTGGTTCATGTGGTACCAAAATTGGAGGATTGAGAAGGTAACTCTTGATTTTATCAAATGCCGCTTGACAATCCTCGTTCCATTCAACGGACGAGTCTTTTCTTAGTAACTTGAAAATTGATGTGCAAATAGGAGTTAGCTGTGTAATTAACCGACTAATGTACTGTATCTTGCCCAAGAAGCCTCTTCTTTCTCGATAGATGGCAGTGGAATATCGATGATAGCTTTTACTTTGATCGGATCAACCTCGATACCTCTTCTGCTGACGATGAAGCCTACTAGTTTTCCTGACATGACGTCGAATGTATATTTCTGAGGACTCAGATGCAACCTGTATTTTTTTAGCCTCTCAAATAGCTTTTGGAGGTTTATCAGATGATCACCTCTCTCTGGTGATTTGGCGATCATGTCGTCGACATACACCTCAATTTCTCGGTGCATCATGTCATAGAAGAGTGCTGTCATCACTCTCTCTGATATGTTTACCCAACATTTTTTAATCCGAATGGCATGACTTGATAGCAGAATGTTTCCCAAGGAGTAATGAACACCGTTTTCTCTCAGTCTACCTCTGCCATCTTGATCTAATTGTATCCAAAAAATTTATCCATGAATGAGAGCATCCCATGCCCAACAGTGTTATCGACCAAGATATCGATGTGTGGCAACGGGAAGTCGTCCTTCGGGCTTGCCTTGTTCATGTTTTGGAAATCAATGCACATTCAAACCTTTCCATCTTTCTTCGGTACCGGGATGATGTTGGCTAGTCACTGTGGGTACTTGGAGACTACGAGAAACCTCGCATCATACTGTCTAATGACCTCATCTTTTGCCTTCAGCATCCACTCTGGCCAGAGACATCTTAACTTCTGCTTGACCGGCCTAACATCTGGATATAGCGGCAACTCATGCTCAATCAAATCGGTATCCAAACCAAACATGTCTTCATATGACCATGTGAAGACGTCTTGGTATGACCGAAGAAAATCAATCATGGTCTTTCTTTCCTCAAGAGACAGTGACGTTCCGATCTTGGTGATTCTAGGAATCTCCTTGATCCCTAGATTGACGTCGTCTGTTTCTTCAACGATAGGGGTAGGGCCATGCTCAAAATTGGTGTACTGTTCCAGGAGCTCATTGGGGAGCTCCTTGGTTGGGATTTCCTCATCTAGACTCGTGACTCCTATCTCTTCTTGTATTTCTACATGAAAGGGGTCGATTTCAGGTGGGACGGGCTTTTCTATTCAGACACCTTTTTCTTTGATTTTCTTGAAAATTTTAAAAGACAATTTTTTGGATTATGTTATATTTCTTTTATTTTTTTGAATTTTTCTTTTTCTTTGAAAATGGGCCCTTCGCGAGGCGGGTCCCTATATGCACATGGTATTGCTTGCCAAAAGCTCATTCCACTTTTTATAGGTTATTTTTTTAGGAAGCGGGTGCCAAATTTCAAGCCACTCGAAGCTTTCAAAATTAGGAGCACAGATGCCCAATTCCTTACCTGGGGTGCTACCCTTTTACCTGCTCGGATGGAGGAGGTTGATTGATACGGCTCTTGGGAGTTAGCCTCCATCATGTGGATCCCAAGTTCGTCTAGGACTCTATCCTCAAATGTCAGTAGGGACCTGTGGTGGTTTACCATAGGGCAAGATTGTGTAGGCATAGAAAATTCCTCCTCAAAAAGAGACAGAGCAGCTAGGTCTATTTCCAGGTTAGGGGTGATTTGGGGATGTGTTGGGTGAACAAGGCTTGTATGGGGTTAGCTATGTTGCCCCATTCTGATTAATCTTTATAATTCCCGCACTCACAAAGGTATTCCGGATGTGAGGCCTAGAACGGGGTTCTTCCTCTGAGCTTATTCCCTTGGCTTTTGATGTAGCAATGGTTCAGGCCTTTTCCTTAGCTTCTCGAACTTCTTCTTCGGTGGGCCTGTAACCTAACCCAAATCTAACTTGTCCGCTCTTGGCCTTGACTGGCTCCTTTCTACCTTGCAATAGGGGTCCCAGTCCCTTTCCTTTCTGATAGTCCCATTTCTGGAGCATGGCTACGACTGCGACCATTCCTTCATCGATTTTTATAGTAATCCTTTCGAGGGGCTCATGGATTGTCATCAATACATCATACTCAAAGCTATGGAGGTCTATGTCTTTGATCATGTGCAGCACATCCAATACTTTGGGTTTCTCAATGTTGTGGGTAGCTTTCTCTCTCTCATCCTGTCCCTCACCCATAATGGTGACGATCTTCTATTCATATACGAACCTAAGCTTCTGGTGCAGAGTTGAAGGTATTGCCCTGACCTTCTGTAACCATGGGCGCCCTAAAAGTAGATTGAATGTGAATTTGATATCCATTACTTGGAATGGTATGGAAAAGGTCATTGGCCCAATTATGAGCTCAAGATTGACTTTCCCAATTATTTCTCTTCTTGTGTTATCAAATCCTCTGGCACTTGTTCTTGCTAGCCTGAAAGCAGAGGGATCTACCCCTATCTTGGTTGCAGTTTTCAGAGGGCATACATTGAAAGATGATCCATTGTCTATTAATACCAACAGGATCACCAAATTTTTGGCTTCTACAATGATGTTGAGGGGTTTGGAATGACTACTTCCTTCCTCTGGCAGGTCGGCATCTGAAAAAGAGATGGCATTGGGAGCCAGCACCTGACCAATTATCAATCCTATTTCATCAGGGCTTACTTAAATAGATACATGTGCATTTTTTAATGCCCCCATCAAAGCTTGAAAATGGATAGGGGAGGTCACTAACAAGTTCCATACTCTGATATGGGTCGGCATTCTCTTCAGCTAAGTTTCTAATATGTGCTCTCGACTCATTTTCTCGAACGAGTCTATCGCAGTAGATTCCTTCTTCTCTTATGGACGGGCCGATGTTGAGCACTGAAAAATATTATTTTTTCACCCCTCAACCTAGCCTTTAAGGGACCTTTGAGCATGTTAATAATGTGTTTTAAGTGTGTTTTGAAGATAACAACAAAATAAGAGCTTAATGCTGCAATCCATCATTCTCAAGCTAAGAAGATGAAATTTCAAGTCAAACTGAGGAGTTGGTGGGCATATAATGAAGACACCATAGTGATGCACACCATTAGGGCAATTTGGCATACATGTTGGACCATTTGGCTTGCCTAAAGGGGCCCTGGAAGTCAAGCAGAGGAAAGGAGTATGGCCCCAAGTAAAGAAGACTATTACAGCAGGCACAACATAGCAACAGGGCAACAAAGAGTGACCTCGCGAAGCTCTCGTGAGGTTCAATCGATTCAAAAAGGAAGGCTCGTGTGGATCTCGAGAAGCTCAGGCTTGTAGAACATAAATGGTCGCACGGATCTCATGCGATTAAGTGGCAAAAGAGCTTCAGATACATTATTCGCGCAGATCTCGCTAGGCTCGTATACATTCTAGACATCAACTACTCGTGCAGCTCTCGCACAGTAGCAGCTTTAAAAAGTCATCTCGAGCAGTCCTTGCGCACTTCAGAAGTAGAACCCACCACACACAAATCTCAAACTCCATCCTCGCGAGAGCCTCGTGAGGTTCATTTCAACCCAGCAAGACCCTCACTACCTGAAGCACATCCTAGCGAGCTACACTACCCACAAAAAATAGAACCTTGCGAAATGCTTCCATCCATGCGATAGCTACGCTAGATGCAGAAATCAAGCTACATTATCTTCGCAAGGCTCAGATTCTAGCCACCAAATTTCAACTCCAGGGACTTTTTGGGTATTTCTCCAGTTCTAGGGCACACACCTCGAGGTGTTGATTTGTCCCACAAATCCTGAGGTAATCTAATGGCCACCAATGAGCCACAAAATCAACTCCACACATCATATCTTGGATTGGCTATTGCACACAGCAGTTAGGGTTTGCCTATAAATTGAGCTGTTATCTCTTTTGTAAAATATCCAGAATAGCTTGATGAAAGTAGATTTTTAAGATTAGGGTTAGGGTTTTCTTTTCCCTTTTTCCTATATTTTCTTTTTCCTTAGCACAGCAGCAATGCTAGGCTAAGTTCTTGTAGCAACTAGTTTTATTTCATACTTTTGTAATGGGTTTTGTATGGCCATTGTGAGTTGTTCTTGGGATTTGCACTGGCTGCTGCCTTGAGGGCCACTCATTGTAAGTTCTATTTCATTCAATTAAATGTCATGCTTTAATGTTCATTAGCTTAGTATTTTCTCTATGTTTGCCCATAGATTTATATAGATTTTATGCACCCATGGTTTTTGGAGCTTGTAGCCTTATAACCATGGTGACAGCAGCAATATTCATGTTCTATCTCTAACCTTGGTGATTAGGATAACCTCTGGGATGATTTGTGACTATTCTAGTGGATAGAGCATAGCCCTAAGGCAGATCTAAATCACAGGGCTGAGATGGATTCTTCTACTCTGGACATGAGCTTGTAGCCTTGTGAGAGATTGTTGCAGAGCCAGACTATTCTCTGTTTTACATTACCATTTTCAGTATTTAGATCTAAGATTTTTGTAGAGATTGCAGACTTGTGAGCGTGGTCATTGCAGGCCTCTTTGTAGCAATGACCAGCTGAGTTTAAACCCCTTTCAGCCTTAGATTTCTTGTGGTTTCCACCTGATTTCCAATGTCTATTTACTCCTATGAATGCATGAGCTTGTAGCTTTGCAAACATAGTGTCTGTAATGGTTATCATGTTCTTATTTAATCCACTTCTTGAATGAAGTCCCTGGGATGGCCTGTGACCATTCAAGTGGACATGTTCATATCTCTAGGTTAGGTTAGATTATTCTACCTTAAAGATGTGCTTGTAGCCATCTAAAGGGCTGCTGCAGACTCATTTCTAGATCTAAGTTGCAATGATGATTTACTCTTAGCTATCTACTTCTTCCCATTTCTTCCTTTATTTTACCACACTACATCATCCTTCTTCTCCCCCCTTTTTTTAGTTTTAGTGTTATTTTTGTTCTTAGTTTTAGTATAGCTTTGTGACACTTAAACACCCTCTCTTTAGAGCTGCCAGATCTGTAGTTAGATTTGAAGATTTACTATGCCCTTTGAG
Source organism: Chloranthus sessilifolius (assembly GCA_021018995.1). Taxonomy (NCBI): domain Eukaryota; kingdom Viridiplantae; phylum Streptophyta; class Magnoliopsida; order Chloranthales; family Chloranthaceae; genus Chloranthus; species Chloranthus sessilifolius. The sequence goes on along the minus strand of CM037592.1, from coordinate 71,103,690 downwards.
GTTTAGATCATCACTCTCTGTAGGACAAACTCTTACTTCATAAAACTTGCTACAACAAGCCCTAGATCTTACAAGACTTTGAGTTTGGTTTTGTTCTTGTGTTCATCCATTTTTGGTTTCATTTTATTTTGTTTTACCATCATTTTATGTGATTCTTTACCATCAGTTTTAATAATAAAAAGCACACTCCAAATTAACCAACAAGTTTTTTGCGCCGCTGCCGAGGAGTTTTGATCTAGTATAGTAAATCTGTGTTTTTGTAGAGCTATATTTTTTATAGGCATAGTATTTGAATAAATTACAGTTGTAGTCTTCCTGTGATTTTCTTCTATTTTTCTTCTTTATTTTCTATTTTTTAAACTTTTTGGTGTCTTAGGAATGTGTGAATAAGGTACAGCTGTAATACTTCAATTTTGAATTTAAATTTTCTGTTATTACTTATTTAGTGTTGAATAAATCCTTGTTGATATTGTGAATTTTTGTAAGTTTGGATCAGTGGAAAATAGAGGAGTTTAGCTGCAGCTGGAGCATTCTTGCATCAGTTTGCATCTCTATCCCCCCTATTTTTTGTTTCTTTCCTGCTATCTTAAATTTTCAGTAGTTGTGTAGTTGTATTTTTTCTTTTTCTATCTGTTGAGTGTGTGTCTTTGTTGTGTTGTGTGTATGTTGTATGCTGGGGAGAAGGTCTCTCAATCCTGAGCTTGAAACTTTAAATCCTGAGATTGAGAGTGTTCTGAGTCCTAGGCCAGCAACACACACCCTGGCTAAAAATTTAATAGCAGTTGAGATGGCTGAGCAGCCTAGACCACTCAGGGAGTACAATGTACCAGGGGCATACTCATCCCCCTCTTCCATTCAACTCCCTAATGTTGGGGAAACTATGAGATCAAAGCCTTAATCATCAAAATACTACCAAGCTTTCATGGGCTAAGTAGGGAAGATCCATATCAGCATATAGAGTTATTTCTTTCTCTATGCACCACCTTTAATATTGCTGGCCTGGGAGAGGAAGCAACAAAGCCTAGACTTTTTCCTTTTTCCTTAAAGGATAAAGCCCGAACTTGGGTTTCCATGCTCTCAGCCAACAACATGAATTCTTAGAATGATCTTCAATGCCAATTCTTGGCTAAATTTTTCTCAATTGGTAAAATAACTCAGCTGGGGAAGAGCATAATCTCATTTGCTCAACTCCCAACTGAATCATTTCATGAATCTTGAGAAAGATTTCAAGGGTTGTTGAGGCAGTGCCCACACCACCAGATCCCTAGGTGGCAGCTTGTTCAAAGTTTCTACCAAGGGATTGATGCAAAAAGCAGATCTATGATTGATGCATCTAGTGGTGGCACATACCTCAGCAAGACTGATGTAGAAGCATGGGATTTATTCGATTTGATAAGCGAAACCTCCATGCAGCAGGAGTCTTTGCCAAACAATGACATTGTGCCAGCTGCTAGGAGTACAAATGCACCCTTGTCTTCTGGAAAATTGTATGAAGTAAATATTTACAATGACCTGGAGAGAAAAGTGGACCAACTGTCGAATAAGTTTGATAAAGTCTTGAGTGTGTTGCAGCCCCATGTGGCTGCATAGGTTAAGTAGCATGCACCATATGCCACTCACCCACACACTCCCATCTTCATTGTCCCTCTGTTGGTCCTGAATTTTTAAACGAGCAAGCCAATACTGTCCAATCATATGGACAGCAGCCTGCTGGGTACTCTTCTAGGAACCACCCGAACATGAGGTTGAGACAAACTGACTGACCTCATACCCAACAGCAACAGGCCTTGCCCTACAATGTTAACTAGCAGTCCCACCATGGTAACCCACAAAGACAGCAATTTTTGAGTCAATTCTCCCAGCCAAGCCAGTTAGTTGTAGCCCCGCCTCAACCTAGATCCCCCTCCTTTGAGGAGCAGGTTTTGAGTTCATTGCAAAACCTTGGCTCTGTATCAGAAATTATGGATTCCCACTCACAGAGCATCAAACAAATTGAGGACCAGCTTGGTCATATCTCCAATGCTCTGATGAGAAGGGAAGAGGGTCGGCTCCCGAGCCAAACTGTTAACAACCCAAGAGGGGCACATTTGATTGTTGAAGTTTTTTCAAGTCATGAAGAGGCTAGAGCTATCAATGCCCCAAGGAATGGGAAAGAGGTGGCAAACCAAGATTGTGTAGATGCCAAGAGGTTGTGCATTCGGCAAGAAGCTGAATAAATAAAATGAAAAAAATAATAATAAAATAATAAAATAAAATAAATAAATAAATAAATAAATAATAAAATGCCATGTTGAGCCCCATTTCCTCAATCTTTGATGGAGGAAATGTGGGCTGCCTAAACAGTTGTTGTCCCTAATGGACTTAGGCTGAGGTTTTTGCTAAAATTGTGAAGTGTGGACTGAGGAGGCACCCACCCATGTGCTCCCTCAGCCTTCTATTGAAAGCCTACCTGCTGTGGAGCTGGAGATGCTCTCTACATCCCTCATGCAACTATAATAGATGAACTAGAAGACCTCAGGTTTGATGCAACTGCTAAGGTATGACCTTTCGTTTTTATTCTATAGTTCTTTCAAATTCAATTTAGTTTCAGATGGGCTGCATAAAATTTTTGTCATTCATGAACCCCCATCCAGACTGTTGTGATCTGATTTTGTATGAATCCTGCTTCTAACTGTGTGCTATTCATGTTGATATCTCTTTGCAATCAATTTCAATTCATACTCAGATCATGCTTAGGTAGTCATGTTTAGGATTTTATTTTTTTAGGTGTCTAGTATAGTTTATATTCTGTCTATACATGCTATTTTTAGTTTACTTTCTACTGTATATAATTGTGGTTGTTAGGAATGTGTGTAGTTCCTTTGTGTTCTTAGTTGTAATTTTGTCTACTTTCTCTTTTCTTTCTCTTTCTTAGTTTAATTTTCTGCATTGTTTGAGTTTATTTTTCTGTTGATTTTCTACTGTAGTTTAGTGTGTATCTGTCCTACATCCTGCTGCCCCTATACTTATTGCTGGCAACAGTGAGGGCACTGTTTAACTTAGGTTTGGGGATATGGCAGGGTAGCCCTGCCAATAGAATAGTTAATTCTAGTGCAGTAGTGGGAGGAAAATTGAGATGAATGTAGTCAATTTCCACCTAACTGGTTAGAATTAGGAAATTTGAGAAAATTTAAACTTTTGCAAAATTTTAAAACTGAAAATTTGAAAAAAAAATATTAGCACCACCATGAGGCTGACATCAAGAAAAATTTTCAGTTAGTACTTAATAAACTAGAGAGGAGAGAAAAAGGTGAAAATTACCCCATTAGTTAAATTGAAGACCATACCTAGTGAGATTTGGGCCTATCAAATTTCTTTTGAAGAGTGTTTTTGGCATTTTTTCTACTCTAAGGATTGATTGACTCAACACTTTGTCACTAGAAGTTAGGCACCTCCAAATCAAAACTGATGGACAACACTCATGACACTATGAAAATGATCTAAGGCCTTCATTTGGACAGTTTGTCCTTAAAATTTCCAACCTTTTAAAACTGCCCTTGTGTATACACTCTTGGAGCCTTTAAATCTAATTTTTCTTTGACAAACACTAGAGTACTTGCACCTTAACCTCATGACCTGATTCAACCTAACCCTCACTCTAAGAATTCAGAAGGTAAAGGAGAAGAAGTTGAAGATAGGTAGGTTGGGTTCAACATTTGGTGGAAGAAGAAGAGAAACATCTATAAACAGCAGTGTAGCAGTGGTATGTGTGTGGCAGTCATAAAAAAATAAAAAATATATATAAAATAAAAAGAGAAAAATAATGAGAAGTCAAGAGAAGGACATTATCTGGAAATTGAAAAGAAGAGGAGAAGTTGGCCACTTTGAATCTGAAAAATATCAAGGAAGATGAAGTTGTTCTTTAATGAAGGTTGTGAAGTCATGAATCACCTCCTTACCTTGTTGATTTCCCAATTTTGATCCATTCTACCCCCTTTATTCTTTGTAAACCTCACCCATAAGCCACATTACAACCCATCAAAAAGACCTTTGTGATCCAAAGTGAAATGAGTTGTCATGTGGAGATGAAGAGTTGTCTAATCTATGGTGAAAGTCATAAAGATGGTAGGAATTAGATGTAATGCCTATGCTCATGCTTGCAGCCCTATTTGAGGACTGTGACTGATCTTGAACTGATGAGAATGTTAACACCCTTGGATTTTCATTGTTGAGAGATAGCCCCGATAAGGATTGGGTCTAAATTTTAATTTTATTAGGGTTGTATCCCAACCTGATTTTTGAATCAAAGGCAAGCTTTGAACTGATTTGTGCACATTAAATTCCTTATGTGAACTGATTGGTGGTGATGCAAACACATATGATTTTGAGTTTTAAATTGACTACATTACTGCTATAATTTCCTCTGATTTGTAAAGAATAGGTGTGGACTGATGCTTTATTTATTAAAATTTTGTTTTGTCATTGGCTGCACTATATTTAACTATTTTAATGGTGAAGTTTATGGGTATCTTCACTAAAAACCCTCAGGAGACTCCATTTCTCCACTAGGGATCACCTAGGGTTTTAAAAGGCTTGGTGCATAAGCTAAATGCATTCGTGCTCCCTACGAAAGTGGCATTTACTATTTTGAATAACTGTTTTAATTTTTTCTTTGCTCGAGGATTAGCAAAGATTAGGTTTGGGGGTGTGTTGAGCACTGAAAAATACCATTTTTTACCCCTCAACCTAGCCTTTGATGGGCCTTTGAGTACGTTAACAATGTGTTTTAAATGTGTTTTGAAGATAACAGCAAAATAAGAGCTCAATGCTGCAATCCATCATTCTCAAGACAAGAAGATGAAATTTCAAGTGAAACTGAGGAGCTAGTGGGCATACAACGAAGGCACCATTGTGATACACACCATTGGGGCAATTTGGCATACATGTGGAGCATTTGTCTTGCCTAAAGGGGTTCTGGATGTCAAGCAGATGAAAGGAGTATGGCCCCAAGCAAAGAAGACTATTACAATAGGCATGACACAGCGGCAAGGCAACAAACAGTGACCTCGTGAAGCTCTCGCGAGGTTCAATTGATTCAGAAAGGAAGGCTCACGTGGATCTCGAGAAGCTCAGGCGTGCAGCACATAAATGGTCACACGGATCTCGCACGGTTCAGTGGCAAAAGAGCTTCAGATACGTTATTCACACAGATCTCGCGAGGCTCGTATACATTCTAGACTTCAGCTACTCGCATAGCTCTCACGCAGTAGCAGCTTTAGGAAGTAATCTCGCGCAGTCCTCATGCACTTCAGAAGCGGAACCTACCACACGCGAAGCTCAAACTCTATCCTCGCGAGAGCCTCGCGAGGCTCTATTCAACCCAGCGAGACCCTCATGACCTGAACTACCTGAAGCACATCCTAGCGAGCTGCACTACCCACAGCAAATAGAACCTTGCAAGATTCTTTCCATCCACGCGACAGCTATGCAAGATGCAAAAATCAAGCTACATTAGCTTCGCGAGGCCTGGGTTCCAACCTCCTGTTTTTAACTCTAGGGACTTTTTGGGAATTTCTCCATTTCTAGGGCACACACCCCGAGGTGTTGATCTATCCCACACATCCCGGGGCAATCTAATGGCCACCGATGAGCCACGAAATCAACTCCACACATCTTATCTCGGATTGGCTATTACACACAGCAGTTAGGGTTTGCCTATAAATTGAGTTGTTATCTCTTTTGCAAAATATCATAGTTGGATCAAAGTAGATTTTTAGGATTAGGGATAGGGTTTTCTTTCCGTTTTTCCTCTATTTTCTTTTCCCTTAGCACAGCAGCAATACTGGCCTAAGTTCTTGTAGCAGCTAGTTTTATTTCATGTTTTTGTAATGGGTTTTGTATGAACATTGTGAGTTGTTCTTGGGATTTGCACTGGCTGCTACCTTGAGGACCACTCATTGTAAGTTCTATTTTATTTAATGAAATTCCATGCTTTAATGTTCATTAGATCAATATTTTCTCTATGTTTGCCCATAGATTTATATAGATTTTATGCACCCATGGTTGTTTGAGCTTATAGCCTTATAACCATGGTGACAGCATCAATATTCATGTTCTATCTCTAACCTTGGTGATTAGGATAGCCTCTGGGATGATCTGTGACCATTCTAGTGGATAGAGCATAGCCCTAAGGCAGATCTAAATCACAGGGCTTAGATGGATTCTTCTACTCTGCACATGAGCTTGTAGCCTTGTGAGAGATTGTTACAGAGTCAGACGCTCCTCTATTTTACATTACCATTTTTAGTATTTAGATCTGAAATTTTTGTAGAGATTACAGACTTGTGAGCTTGGTCATTACAGGCCTCTTTGTAGCAATGGCCAGCTGAGTCTAGAACCCTATTCAGCCTGAGATTTCTTATGGTTCCCACCTGATTTCCAAGGTCTATTTTCTCCTATGAAAGCATGAGCTTGTAGCCTTACAAACATAGTGTCTGCAATGGTTATCATGTTCTAATTTAATCTACTGCTTGAATGAAGTCCTTGGGATGGCCTATGACCATTCAAGTGGACAGGTTATAACCCTAAGATCAGTTCACATCCCTGGGTTAGGTTAGATTATTCTGCCTTGGAGATGTGCTTGTAGCCATCTGAAGGACTACTGCAAACTCATATATCTTGATCTGAGTTGCAGTTCTAATTTACTCTTAGTTGTCTACTTCTTCCCATTTTTTCCATTATTTTATCACACTACATTATCCTTCTTCTCCCCCCTTTCTTTAGTTTTAGTGTTATTTTTGTTCTTAGTTTTAGTGTAGCTTTGTGGCACTTAAACACCCTCTCTTTAGAGATGTCAGATCTAGTGATTTACTATGCCCTTTGAGGTTTAGATCATCACTCTCTGTGGGGCAAACTCTTACTTCATAAAACTTGCTACAATAGGCCCTGGATCTTGCAGGACTTTGAGTTTAGTTTTATTCTTGTGTTCATCCATTTTTAGTTTTATTTTGTTTTATTTTTGACATTATTTTATATGATTCTTTACCATCAGTTTTAATAATAAAAATCACACTCCGAATTAACCAACAGTCGGTGCAGGTACTTCTGATTGCCTTGAGATTTTTCCTGATCAGGTGATAAAATCCATTGATCCCTCTTTGTTGTTGCCTGTATTGGCGTCTGTCTGTTCGTAACTGAGGGGAACTTGATGAGGATTATAGGTTAGCCCTGAGATTTGGAATGGAGCGGTTGCAGGTCCTTGAGGTATTTGGGTTGGTGGATTAGGATGAGTGGATAGTACTAGGTTAACCTCTGTTGGGTAGGTCGAGGGAGTGCAAAAAATGGGCTGCGTGGAGTTAGTGGGGATCGTGAGTGGCTGTATCGGGGGTGGTGTGATTGGGTGAGGCCATTGGTAATTAATTGGTGTTGGTAGGGGATGGGGGTCGATAGGAGCTGATGTGTATGGTTGATAGGAATTGATTTGGATGTAATTGACGAGAGCTAGTGATGGAGAATACACCCTTAGATCTAGGGGTTCTGCTGGTGGTATGAGATTAGGAAAGTAATCAACCAGATTCAGGGGCTCAATTACTCTAAGCCCCCGGTGTGGAAAGTAATCAACCAGATTACTTTCCTAATCAACCAGATTAGGAAAGTAATCAACCAGATTCATGGGCTCAACCCGGGTGTGGATATACTCTGATGGGTCAAACTCCTCATCATCCTTTTCTATCATGCTAATGGTTGGCCTTAGGCCTGCTCCTCCTGGTGGATGTGGTGGCAGTGGCACGTGGTGTATATTGGCATGCTGGTTGGCTTGGGGGTGTGCCAGAGGGATGATCTTACCAGCCTCTATTAAGTCTTATATCGCATGTTTCAAGGGAAAATAACAATCAGTTGGGTGGCCTGGCCCCTAGTGAAAGTTGCAATGGTGTTGGGGTCATAATTTCTCAGGGTTGGATTTGGCAGGGTCATGGCTGGAGTGTCATGAGCAAACTCTTTTCAATTAACAAGGGCAACAAAACATTCAGTGACTGCCCCAAGGGTGTGAAAACTCGATCAAAGTGGGCCTTTCCCTGTTCTGGGGTCATCTGGGCCCCTTGTCCATTTTTCGATCCTCTATATTGGCTCACTTCTTACTAGAGCTGGCTGTGCTGCCTTAAATTGGAATGGGGGTATGTTGGTATTAGGTCACGTATTTATGACCGTCTGTACATCTGCCCCAGTTCTTCTATCGTTCCTCTGTTCAGTGAGCCTTCGAACCCCACTAGCCCCACCAAACACATTCTTACTCAAATGCCCTTCTCTAATTGTGTCCTCAACAACAGTTGGCATTTCTTACCAAATCAACAAATTTGGACTGTTGTTGGTACACTAGGAAATCCGAGATGACTGGTAGGGTGCTTTTCGAGATTATCTTGATCTGCTCATCGTCGGGTATTCTATTCCTGACCTGAACTGCCAATGCTCTCCACCGCCCATGGTAGTTGCTAAGCGTCTCATCGAGTTTCTATTTCAAGCGAGCTAAATCTGACTTCTGGGGTTCAATGTCTACATTGTAGACATATTGTTCCTAGAACAGGTGGGTCAGATCTTTCCACATTTTGGTCATGGAAGGTTCTAAAGAAGTGAACCACCTCAAACTAGGACTTGTGAGGCTCTTTTGAAAGACTTTTATGAGCAAACGCTCGTCCCCGTCGTATTGGCACATGTCCCCATAGCAAGATTTGAGGTGTGCAATGGGATTACTCATGTCATTGTATTCGTCGAAGATTGGCACTTTAAATTTTAGGGGTAAGGGGACCTCTGAAAATACGCATATGTCGGAAAAGTCAGTGGCATGGATTTCAGCTCCACCCATCTTCATTAGCTGCTTTTAGATCTTGTCCATTTGTTCTATCAATAGCTTTGATTCTTTGGACAGTGGGGTCGTCTTCTCAGCAGGCGGCCTCCATTAACTCTGGGTTGTCGGTGGGTTAGTGACTATGGGTGGTGGGGGGTTGAAGCTGGTGAATGCTACTGCATATGCCCCGCTATTCCTGCTCTCGTCTTCCTCATACTGTGTGTCTATATATGGTGGAGGAAGGGTGAGATTATCCTGTGTTGGTGGGATGGGTACTTGGTGGGGCCACTGTATATGGGGAATCCTTGGGGAGGAGCTTGAGAGGTATGCTGATGGGTGGACTGAGGGTGGTTGATGTCATGGGATGGATTCCCGTATTGAACTGGGTATGAGGGTTGTGGATCAGTGAGGCCCATGCTATATTGGGAGATTGGCTGATGTGGGTGCATCATCTGGGGTGGAATGGGGGCCTGTTGGGTGTATGTGGGGTATTAGGGGAATGAGGGAGGATGGGAGAATGGGGCTCTCGGGTGTGGCCCTTGATGGGCTTGGGGGACAGGGCCCTGGTGGGCTTGGATTTGGGCTATTGGGCTTTGATGAGATTGGGCCATCAGGCCCTAGTGGGCTTGGGTTATTGGGCCTTGGTGGGTTTAGTCTATTGGACCTTGGTGGGTTTGGGCCATTGAGCCTTGAGGCCCACTCCAATGTGGCCATGGTTTATGGGGGCCTTGGATGGTATGAATGATAGGGGGTTGATCGGAGTCTTGGGGAAAGGAAGTATGAAGATATTGGAGGGTATGGGATGAGTTTTGAGGTGTGTGGGTTGGATGGGGGGTTGTTTTGAGAAGCCTTCCAGTTGGTATAGGCCATGACCATCTCATCCATCATGGCCATTGGATTGGGTGAGGGGGTGGGTGTAAAGGGTGCATCCGATGGGGAAAGGATGTGGGGAAAATTGGGCATGACCCAGGTAGATGGGAGTGGAAAGTGGGTCATGGTGGATGGGTGAGGAAAACTGGTCATGACCTGGGTAGATGAGGGGACATGGGGTGGATTTTGGGAGGGGTAATTGGGTGTATTTGGTGGAGGTTGGGAAAAATTGGATATTTCCTGGGTAAATGAGGGGAAATGGGGTGTAGAACTGGGGGGAAATATGGGGAAATTAGATGTGGACGGGGAATGGGATAAATTTTGGGTGGTGGTGGTAGAAAAATGGGTTGGATGCTGAGTGATGGTGGAGGGTGGGAAATTAGAATTGTTGGGATTTGAGGGGAAAGGGGGCAAAAAATGGGGTGTATGTGAGGTGGTTGTGGGCGGCTTCTGGGTGGATGGAAAAATGGGTAAATTTTGGGTGGGTGTGGAAGGAAATATGGGTGCACCGAAGGGCCCGGTGACGGTAAATGGTGGTTGGGTGAGCAGGATGAAGGTGAATATTTCTTTCGAATGAGAATGGGTTGGGGAGTATGGCGGGGATGAATCAGGATCGGCATAAGCCGAATCAATCGCCCACGACATGGCTTAGCGGCGGATTGGGTACAGATGCCTCGGATGGGGTCCGTAAGGATGGGGTCAGTAAAATTTTCTTCTCCTCCCTGTTCGGGATGACGAAGGATAAGGCGATGCCGTCATACCGGCACCACAAGATGTATGTTTTTTTTGGTTTTTTGATTGATTTTTTTTCTCTATATATCTTCTTTTTTTTTATGACTATTTTTGAAAAAGTAAATGAACCTTTTTTGATGGGTTCCAAGACCTTGCAATTCTTGTTTTCAACAGCGTTCACGCCCCAAATATTTCCCACGGTGGTACCCTGACACACTTCGAAAGAATCAAAGGGAAAACCCTTGATCTATGTGAAGGCACGGGAATCCACGCGATGACCCGATCCCACGAAGAAAATCAATAAGAGGGTGACCTCTTTTAACCGGCAAGGATGTATTGGGTGCCGACAGGTGTGGGATTTATCGAAGACACTAAACCACTAAGCGGGGGATTCGGGGAAGTGATAGAAGGCCTCAGATTCGGGTTGCCAGGCCTAGGATGGGCATAGCTTGTGTAGTATATACGTTAGGCTAAAATCTGTAGGTTTTGGCTTAGCGTGTATATTATACACGCTAGGCAAAGCCTGATGATTTTTGGATTAGCGTGTATATTATACACGCTAGGCAAAGCCTGATATTTTTGGCTTAGCATGTATATTATACACGCTAGAGAAATTCTGGGTTTGTTTGGCTTAGCATGTATATTATACACGCCAGGCTAAACAATGTATATAATATATTTTGACAGCAGAACACCAAGCTCGAAATTGGTTTGATTTTCTAGTTTTCGGGAAGTAGTGCTTTTGGGGACTAATTTTTGTGTTGTAACGGGTCCCTCATTTTCGAACCTAGGGATACAAGGTTGATTCGGGGCAACAAAACGCACTCCCCAAGGGTTTTAAGATTCGTAACTGGATCGATCACCCACCCTATATGCCTCTAGCGCAAGTGCCTACTCGGATACTGGATGGGGTGATACTTTTTCGGATCATCACCACTAAGGGCTGCCGCCATACTAAGAACCAGGACGTTTATATAGCTGCCGAAATTTCCAACCCTTTAAAATCTACCCTCTCAAAAATAATTTAAGTCCCTTAATTCACTTTTAAGGTATAATTTTAAATTCAATTTTAAAAGGAGAGTTTGCTTATCGTTCAAAACTAGGTTTCGATGATCCCGTGCCACCTCTGCGGACCGGCGTCCACTGATGGTATATGAGTGCAAGAAAATAAAAGCTCACGTAAGCCCGCCAAATGGCTAAGGCATGTAAAATATTCAAGTAAGCCCTCCAATCGGCTAAGGCATGTAAATGATCGAAAATGAAATGAAAGTAAGAACAATGCGCAAGTAGGCCCACCAATCGGCTAAGGCTCGTAAATGACGGAAAATAGGGGTGAGTAAAATTTGATGAAATTGAAGGGGTGAGTACAAAAGAGACAAAAAAGATTAGTAAGCACATAAATAAATATAAAACAAAAGGAGGCCAAATTTCAAGTGGAAGCTCTACAAGTTAATCCCCAACAGAGTCGCCATCTGTGCAACCGTGGGCTCTCGCGAGTCCGTCGCAACGATGCACTCTTCACTATAAATTTAGGGTCACCACCCGGAGCTTTTGGTGTCCTGAGAAACCTAAATCAATATTTGAAAGCACTGAAGTGCTAAAATATGACTCTGATCCGGTCTACGCCAAAGGCTCTTAGGTAGGGGCTTCGGCTATTGATTGGGAAGGTGTTAGGCACCCGATCAACCCACTCGTAAGTGGTCTCTACTTATGGCCAAAAGAAAAAAATAAAAATAAAAACAAAACAACACTTCCTCTTGCCCGAAGGCACTCCAATCCTATTTTCGCCCCTCGCAATCACCGAAGTTCTGGCGGTGTAACGGCGTAAATTCAAGGATAGAGGAAAAGCGAAGAAGGTAAAGGAATAGAGGGGAGAGCCAAAGCTCTCGGGCCCTTGTTACACAACTGTGGTCCTTTGCTTGAGGGCGCTTCGATGAGCTTCTGATGACAAACCGGTTGAAAGATGGGTTCTACTCTCTAAGGCTAGGTGGCTAGGAGATAGAAGAGGAAGGCTAGGGGGTAGCTCTAGCTAAATCTCAAAGGTTTGTGATGGAAAATGGATGGTAAAGAATGAATCTCAGTTCTAGAATTTGGTGGGTGAAATGCTAAAAGGGAGGGCACTCTAATCTTTGCTCTTTAGAATTTTTTTCAAGCCATTTACAAGGGGGGTGCCTCTCTATTTATAGAAAAAGGGATGGTTAAGGGGACACTTCAGAGCTAATGGAATTAGAAATTAGGTAATCTCCTAATCTAAGGTTTCCTAGGATTTTGAGAGCTTGGAAATGTGGGCAATGGGTTCAATGGTAGATGATAGAGTGGGGGTTCAAATGATTAGAGGGTTGCAAATAGGAGAAATGAGGGTGCAACAGTCCTAATGAAACCCACTCTAAACATTGGGATGGTCAACAAGTCAAACCCCAAAAGTCATTTTCGGGCAAAAACCAAGAAATATTGTAGCTAAGCCTAGCGTGTGTATTACACACACTAGGCATATGTATAGTGCTTGAGAAGTCCAGAGCCCGCTAGGGGGCCCATCTAAGCTTAGCGTGTGTATTATACACGCTAAGCCAAATCTATGAAAAAATAGCCTAGCATGTATAATATACATGCTAGGCAACATTTCTCCCAGAAATGGCTTAGCGTGTGTAGTATACATGCTAAGCCAACCCAAAGCTTTGAGAGGTCTAGTCGAGGGGTTCATTCAAATGCAGTTCTCAGGCCTAAAACTTTGGATTGCCATAACTTTCGATGTAGGACTCGGATCAAGGTGATTCTTGGCTTGTTAGAAAGCTAGGAATCTCTACTTTCCAATGATATATAATTTAGTTTCATCAGGAGTCCTCACAAGCTTTGGCAGACCTCTTCCCAACCATGGCCTGAGAGGGTCAATAGCAGGTTCAGAGAAGGTTCTATAGGTTGGGGTTAATTCCTAAGGGTTTAGACAAGTTCCTAAGGGTTTGGGAAGGTTCCTCAAGGTATAACAGATGCTATTAGAAGCTCAGGGGTGTGCCCTTCTTGAAGTATGTTTCGATCGGGCCTTGAGTCAAATTTGGGTGTCTACAATTACAAAGTTAACTCCTATCTGCATGCCGATCTTTAAACTTCTAAGATTCACCCACCAAGTGGAACGATGATTATCAGGTAGCATTCGATAAAATCAAGGGTCATAATATACCACCAGTACTTGGGAGACCGCTCTTAATATACCTCTCCATGACGGAATTACCAATGGGATATGTCTTAGGGCAGCACGATGAAATCGAAAGAAAAGAGCAGGTCATTTATTACCTGAGTAAGAAATTTACTAATTACAAGACACGCTATTCTCATCTGGAGAAAGCATGTCTGGCTCGCGTATGGGCTACATAGAGGCTTCGCCGCTACCTGCTATCTTATGCAATTCTCCTCTTGGCTCGAATGGATCCCTTAAAGTACTTATTTGAAAAGTCGGGTCTCACTGTCTGAACTGCACACTGGCAACTTCTCTTTTTAGAGTTTGACATCACATTTCACACAGAAGTCAATCAAGGGGCGAGAACTCGCTAATCATCTTGTCAAAAATCCTTTACCTGATTATGAGCCTGTAAGAACTGAATTTCCTGATGGCAGAAGAATCCTGGGTAATGCACTTCGATGGGGCATCAAATGTCGAAGGTCTAAGAGTCGGCGATGTTCTAATCTCACCGAAAGGATCCCATGTACCAGTCTCCATCAAGCAGAATTTCCCCTACACTAACAACATGGCCGAATATGACGCCTGCGTAGCTGGCTTACAAGCAGCTCTCAATATGAACGTAACTCATTTTAGGGTGTTTGGTGATTCACAGCTAATCATATGCCAAACCAACGGAGACTGGAAAACAAAGGATGAGAAGTTGATCCTATACCATGAGCACCTTGAAGATCTAATCGCGTGTTTTGATGATGTTACCTTTCCTATGTCCCGTGAGCAAGAAACCTCTTTGCTGATGTACTAGCAATGTCGACATCAATAGTCGAAATCCACTATGGCCTCAAGATCAAGCCGATCATAATCGAACAAAGGAATGAGCCGGCCTTTTACCTCCAAATCGAGGGATTAGCAAAGTTGGATGATGAGCCTCCAGGGTTCTCAAATATCAAGAATTTTCTCAAAACTTTAACATTTTGGGAGGGCGATCTAAGACGGATAGGCGGACCATCCAACGTTTAGAAGAAAATTATGTCATCTGCGGTGAGTACCTCTACAAGCGGTCATATAATAACCTTCTGCTTAGGCATCTAACCGAGGGTGAGGCAGCCAACATTGTAAAAGAGATTCACGAAAGAGTCTGTGGGGCACACGTCAAGGGTCATATGGTCGCTAAAAAGATCCTTCGGTAAGGGTATTTTTGAACCACCATGAAAACTGATTGTTACAAGCATGTTCAGAAATGCTACAAATGCAAAGAACACTTCAGTCTTATATATGCTCTAGCCATAGATCTACACAGCATGACCACTCTATGGCCATTCGCCACATGGGGACTCGATGTCATCAGAAAGGTCAACCCGAAAGCTTCAAATGGGCATTGGTTCATCCTGGTTGCTATCGAGTACTTCACCAAGTGGATAGAGGCAGCATCTTACAAGAGCATCATGGCCATCCATATTGAGAAGTTCATCAAGAACAACATCGTCTATCGATTTGGCATGCCTAAGGACATCATCATGGATAATGGCATCGATTTTGTGAGCAAGCGCACCAAAGCCTTATGCGGGCAATACAAAATCAAGCATCATTGTTCGTCACCATATTGGCCACAAACTAATGGAGCCGTCGAAGTTGCCAACAAAATAGTGATCTAAATTCTTGAGAAAATAGTCATCACATTCTGAGACTAGAATGAAATGTTACCTTTCACACTATAGGCCTATCGAATGTCGTTCTGTATCACTACAGTGGCAACACCATTCTCCCATGTTTACGAAATCGAGGTTGTGCTACCAATTGAGGTCGAGGTACCCCCACTCCGTATCCTCATCAAGTCTGGTCTACCAGAAGTTGAGAGAGAGAGAGAGATCCCATTTCAAACAATTGAATCTGATCGATGAGAAAAGTCTCTAGCTTTGTGTCACACTCAAGCCTATCAGAGAAGGATCGGCCGTTCTTACAACAAGCGTGTTCGCATCCGATATTTAAAGGAGGGTGAGACGGTACTCAAGAAAATCTTCCCGTCTCTCTGCACCGATAGGAGAGGGAAATTCAAGCCAAACTAAGAAGGACCTTACGTCATCTGAGAAGTACTCCCTGGATACGTGCTCCGCCTTGCCACCATGGACGAAGAATATTTTTTCGAGCCCATCAATGCTGGATACGTGTGACGATTCTACGTCTAGTCTCCCGCAATAAGTTGAGTATTGATCAGATGGATAGATGGCTGCTTAAGGACCCCATAAAAGTGGTCATCATTTCAAATCCAAGTAGCCAAAAGCGTCCCTTAATTCTCATACCCTTTGCTACACCCGTTGAGCCATTAGCCATTCTTTCATAAGTCCCTCCCCAGAAAAAGAAGAAAGAAAAAGTATATATATCAAACAAAAAAAAGAAAAAGAGTTACCATCAAAATCCAAAAAAAAATCAAAAAAGTAAATCCCAAAAAGAGGACGTCTGAAAAAAGAAGAAAAAAAATAGAAGAGAAAAAAAAGTGGGGCATGTACAGTAAAAACCCCCTAAGAAAGAAGTGTATTACGAAAGTTGGAACCAAATCAAGAAAAATCTTTAAATCCAAGAATACCTTCAAAATTCCTAACCCATCCCTTTCAACCCGTGGCCACGATTCATCTTGAGAGAAAGCCCTCTGTAAGGTCTACGAGCAGTCATAATATCCGTCAAGTCAGTATGAGCCAAGATAGGGGACAACAAATAAATCCATCCAGCCAACAATGACGGAATCGACGTCCATGTCGTGGCCTGTGAAATAATTTTGAAATAAAAAGAAAAAAAATAATATAAATAAAAATATATAAGCTCAAAGCAAAATAGATGAGGTGAAAACCCAAAAGGGCACCATGGGTAAAAAGAGCGAGCTTGTGTGGACCAAGTGAAACCTGGAAAGGCGCCTGGGGTAAAAATGCATATCCATGGACGTAGTGAAAACCCGAAAGGGCACTACGGGTAAAAAGAGGGCAACAACGGGCATGGAGAAAACCCATCTTGGGCATTATGAGTAACAAGGTTGAAGAAAAAATATAAAAAGATATCGGTTACTCTATTGGTTACAGTTTCGAGCGCTAGGCTTCAACTGGGTCGCTCATGTTTGCTCAAATTGGATCTTGATCAGGTAGATCTTTAGGCCACATCATCAAATGCATGACCCAAGGTAAGGAAGAAAGGTTGATTCAATTCAAAGGGATTGACGTTCCAACCTTGGTAAAAATTTTGAACCTCACTCAAGTCCAACCGTATGAACGGGTTCGAATTTGCTCAAAATGGAACCCATCACTTCATCTCATTGTTAAGGCATAAAAAAAAAAGACG
Source organism: Chloranthus sessilifolius (assembly GCA_021018995.1). Taxonomy (NCBI): domain Eukaryota; kingdom Viridiplantae; phylum Streptophyta; class Magnoliopsida; order Chloranthales; family Chloranthaceae; genus Chloranthus; species Chloranthus sessilifolius. The sequence goes on along the minus strand of CM037592.1, from coordinate 71,086,768 downwards.
AAAAGAAAGAAAGAATAGAAAAATCAATCAAGAAAAATCTAAATATGAAAAAATATATATATACATATCTCTACTCCTTTTTTATGTCCTTGTACATATTTACAGCACCATCCCTTTTGGTCTCAAACAAAAAATCTAAAAAAATTTAATTATAAGGCATATTTGTTATCTATATAAAATAAAAAGACTGACATTTTCTTGAGAATGTGCAGGAACATCAAATGGCCCAAAGTCTCGAATCAAGCAACCTTTATAGTTGTCAGAACATTCTGTCTCGATAGTGGCGAGGGGCAGAGCAGAGGAAGCATCTCACCACTCACGTCGATCTATTCAAAAAAAAAAGAAGGGAAAAAGCAATCATTTGGAAAAGAAAAAAAAATCTATGTTTTTGTTGTAATTTTTGTTACGCACATGCGTGCTTCAATGCGGTAAAATATCAATATTTTTTTGGCAACACAATTGTACTCAATTAATGTCCTAAATCTAAGGTTCGCCTTAGATTTTTGGATCTTACTTTAAAGTAGGAGCGACAGTATTAATCTCAATCAAACAGTCAATGTTTTGATCGGTTTGATTCCACCGTTAAATGAGATTATATATAGAATAACTATGTTCAAACATGGACGCAGAAGGGATCTTTCCCTATGTTTATTCTTGGTTACAAGCTTAAAAAACCTACACGGTATCCCTATAAAGTGTACGTCATGCGTCTGAGTATCCATTGGATGGTCATTTGTTTTCGTAAATTATACCCGGATAGGACCTAGGTCGGGACTTTGATTCTCCTTGCTCCTAATGGGACCATATTTTTTCATAGTTGATCTGTTTATAAGATCGTCATCAAAAGTAACACACTCCCAAAGAGCGTTGCGACATCAATATTTGCTCCTCTCGGATAGTTGTGCTAAATTAACCCCGGGATAGATGGGTTCGCCCAAAGATCTCAAACCCTACCTCGCGTACGGGCACCCGTGTAAATCAAAATGGGGCAATCAATGCCTCATAAGATTAAGCACAACCATTGGATCTTCGCGTCATTACTTTACACTGATATTTTAAAATATGGGTTGATTACCCTCCCGCTCGCGGGGCTATCTGGTTCCAAATAGAACTCAAACATCATGCTTCATCAACCACATTGAGGAACATATATTTTCCCAATACATTAGGCTTTCGCTACTCTCCATCAATCACACCATCTCGCTCATGCCCAGTAATGCCACTAAGCACTTGGGGACCGATAGTCTTGAGGAACGAATGTTTTTCCAATATATTGGGCTTCTGTAAACTCTCCATATTTTTTTCTTTTAACATTTGATGTTTGAGGTTAGCTTTGAATACGGCAAACCCATCACCGTATGCCTTGGGCCCCTTCGGATGTCTCGTTCTTTGGCATTCCATCATTTGTGATCAGATACCAAAGAGGGGCATCTGTAGATACCCAAATTTGGCCCAAGGCACGATCGAGACATACTTCGAGAAAGACATACCCCCAAGCTTCCAAAAGCATTTCTCAAACCCTTAGGAATCATTCCAAAACTCTTAGGAATCATCCTAACCCTTAGGAATAAACCCCGAACCTTTAAAATAGTGAATGGAAAGAGGAGTGCCAAAGTTTACATAGATATATACTAAGGCTAAGGCCTATACCATTGGAAAGTAGAGGTTCCCATCTTTCCAACGAGCTAAGAATCGCCTGATTCCGAGTTGCACATCAAATGTTATGGCGATTTGAAAATTGCAAAAATGTGCAGGAAATTATACATGCGTACATACTATGTACGCATGAGCAATTTTCTACAGAATTTGGCCATGCATACATAGTATGTACACATAGCTAATTTTGTTTTTTTTATATAGAATTAGCCTCCAGGACAAGCTCTGGAATTCTCAGGGACACTGTTCCTAAGCTATGCGTACATACTATGTACGCATAGCTTAAAATCTTAAAAATCGTGAAAAATGGCAGATTTCAGTTTTGGGGTTTGACTTGTGGACCATCCCAGCCATTGAGGTGTATCATTTTAGGACTTTTTTACCCCTCCCAACTATAAGTTTCATCCTTTTGCCATTCATCCCATCACCTTATCATCCACCAGTAAAACTCAAATCCCTATTCTCCAAATCCTCAAACCCTAGAAACCTTAGATGGACTATTACCTAATTTCTAAACCAATTAGTGAGTTAACCACTCACTAATTACCCTCTCCTCTATAAACAGAGAGCCACCCCCCCCCCTCCCTGGTTTAGCCATCTTTTGAAATTTCCAAAAGAAGAAACTCTACCCATTTGTCTCCTCACTTGCCTGAAACTTGGAAAATTTTCAAACTTTAGAATCCTAACCCATCTCATACCATTAGCTCCATCATCATACCCAAACTCATATCCTTCCAAACCATAGCAAGTTAGAACTTTTTCTCTAACCCATTTGCTTTCGGAAGATCACCGGTGTCGCTCTTGCACAAGGATCCAACCAACGGTGCTACAAGGGCCCGAGAGCTCTGGCTCTCCCCTCTATTCCTCTACCTTCTTTTCTTTTCCTCTATCCTAGAATTGAACCATTACACCACCAAAATTTTGGCAAATGCGAAGGGCTCAATAGGATCAAAGTGCCTTTGGGCAAGGGAAAGTGTCGATCATTTGTTTTTCTCTTTATATATATATATATATATATATATATATATATTATATATTATATAATCTAAATATAGAACTAGCCATAGTAGAGACCACTTACGAGTGGGTCGATCAGGTGCCTAACACCTTCCCGATTGATAACCGAAGCCCCTACCCAAGAGCCTTTGGCATTGAGCGGTAAATCGGAGTCATATTTTTGCACTTCGGTGCTTATATATCGATTTTGAGGTATCCCAGAATACCAAAAGCTCCAGGTGGTGACTCCATCTTTTTTTAAGAGAGCACATTATCATGGACTCGTGAGAGCCCACTGTTACACACGAGGGTTTGAACTTCACTTTGATACCAATTTGATTCAGGACGGATACGGCGTTAACCCTAAAATAGCATAAAATCTGACACGATAGGATTTAGGGTTCTCGGTCTTCAAATAAAATAAAAATAAAAGAAGAAAAGAAGTAGATGATATTTGTAATCACTCCAATGAGGCTTGTCAGCTTCGTGCCAATCATAGCTTTGAAGAATCACTCTTCAAAGGCGAAAACTCATCACAAGTTTTCTATGAAAGATTTACTCTTTAACAAGATGCACAAAAGCAACCTTAATTTTGATTTATCATAAAACTATTTCTCATAAGAGATTATAATGCTTTATATATACTTTTGAAACCCTTATGAGGTCTAATCTTAATAAAATAAGACTTCTGATTAACAATTAAAACTTCTAATCTAACGATGACAATTTATTTAACCAGTAATTCTATTTTTATATTGCGCGACCATTTTTAAAGGGTCAAATAGTCTCCAATTAACACGAGATTAATCTCGTTTGATATCTTATTGAAGTATCTTTCCAACAAGACAAGAATCATGTAATTCTGACATGTAATGACAATGTCATGACTTCTTTTCCAAGGCTGCACTAAAAATGATGAAATTATTGGTCAAATGTTGCATATGTGTGCTTGACCCCTAAATAGTTTAAATAAGGAAACTAATTTGAAAATAAACAAATAGAAAGTCCTAAAACAACTAAAACTCTAAATTTCAAAATTTTCGCGTTTAAAATTTTGTGTAGTTGCTAAATCACATACCGTTTGAAAGCCCATTATAGATCCACTTCTTCCTTGTTAACTTTCTTTATTTGACCCAACCACAATCCGAACATGAGGATCTAAATTTTGCATCACTTATTCACCAAATAAATTAAGCATGGTGGAGGTAAGAGTATCCTCACCTTTTTATTAGATGTTGAACAATTCATGGTGTAATAACGAAGAAAAACTTCCAACAATTAATCATATGGGTGAGGCTATTCTTACCCATTTAATAGTAAGTACCACTCAATTTTTTTACAGACAAAAATCATTGACTAATTAGAATCAAATGATGGAGTTCGCTTTTTGTTCCAATCTTCCTCACGATAGATCTTTAGATCATGGCCCCTATCTGACGGTCAAATGTTGATTCCACATAGCACACATCTGTAAAGTGACCTAGATCATGGGAAAAGGAGTTGGCCTTCACTTTTAGTGACCTAGATCATAGGTAAAGGAGTTGACCTTCACTTTTAGCGACCTAGATCATGGATACAAAAGTTGACCTTCACTTGAAATCAACATCTGACTATCAGATAGGCGAGCCATGATCTTGAGATCTATCGTGAGGAAAATTGGAACAAAAAAATCTTCATCGTCTGATTCAAATCAGTCGATGGTTTTCTTCTATGAAAAACTGTGATACTTACTATTAAACGGGTGAAAATGGCACACCCATAATCATATTTGTCATATTAACTAACCCACATGAACTCTGAATTGAATCGGGTGACCCATATTTATAGAGTAATAGCAAATTCAAGCCATTCTGTAACAACCCGGATTTTCTTAAATTTCATTTAATGGTGTTAGATGTGTTTTACACTATGCACAATGTTAGCGTTTCACACCGAAACTTTCCTTATTTTAGAAATCTCTATTTAAGTGCTAACTCTCTTTTCTTTTTTACTTATTATAATCTTTTAAGAAACCCTAGCCATCTCTTATTCTTCTAGTCTCTTAACCCAGCCGTCACAGTCATTCTTCTTCAACACATCTCTTCTCAAAACTCCCTAATCTCTTTCCTAAAAACTTTCGTGTGTTCTTCCACAAAAACTATCGTGATTTATTTCCACCATCAAGATCAAGGAAGAAGAAGAACGAGAAAGCATGGACAAGCCAACGCATTGGACGTCGATCTCTTCAACCCTAATCGTCGTAGATCTACCGTTCACGCTTCAAGAAGTTGGTACCTATCAATCCACTCTATACTTCTTAGCTCCCGTCGCGTAGGGTGCATTCGATCGCCCATCGACGGGCTAAATAAAATGAACCCGTCTATTTTTGTTATAAATATTGATATAAAAATAATGAAATGCCCACCCCTAGCTATAATTGTATTTTAATTACTTTTTTGTCTTTTTAGATCTTATTTTTGTAATGCTAGAAAGTGCAGAAACTCAGAGACCGATCGATCGATTCCAAGTTGTGATCGATCGATTCTTGGCCGAACAAAAAAATCTCTATAGTTGATTTATCGATTCTAATTTGTGATCAATCGATTCTGGATCGAGACCATTTTAAATATATATATATATACCTTTCATTTTCGATCGATCGATTCCTAAAATGATCAATCGATTCTAAACCGAACCAAATATCTTCTTTGCATTATATTTTAGATTGGTCGATTCTAATATTCGATTGATAGATTCTGAACATAGCAAATCTACTATTTTACTTTATTTTTCGACTGGTCGATTCCAAGACAGATTGGTCGAATCTGAGCAGAACTAAGTGACTTACTTGTTTTAAATATCGATCGATCGATCCTCGTCCAAACAAACTTTGCAACTTTAATTTTAAATTAGATCGATCGATTCCAAAACCGATCGATCCACTTTCCAAAATTTCGATACTAATGCTTCCTTTGATTTCAATCCGGTGTACGCCTTCTTCATGCTCTTTTGTACACCCGATTTGTGACCCGATGTTGGATTCGGATTCAGAACGATTCAATGTCTAGTACCCCGAATCATCAATGTCTTTGATGGAGTATCAAATACTCTACTCCTGATGTATCATGACCAAAACAATCGACAGTCTTGATAGATTTAAACTTTAAACCTCCATACCTTTTACGTGTAATGATATGTCTTCTATATATATATATATATATATATATATATATATATATATATATATACGTGTGTATGTATAATATAACTTTACATTCAATCCATCTACTAAGAAAAATAAGAGGGTAATTTCTACCACTTGTATGTTATACGAGTTAAGGAGGATATGTTAGATCATTTACCCGATATAGTGAGATCATACCTACACTTAGGTATGGTGATTCACTGAGATGATATCGAAGCGGGGATCATACTGTACTCACATGCCTCACAACTCATGGTGGAATGGGACATCTACGGATTCAATGTAATCTCATACACGGTGCCATATATGGTGATCCTATCACCCCTTAGTTTGAAATATGATAGATTAAGTTAAGGTGTATGATATGACATTCAACCTTTAGGAGTTAGTTATGATGGGGTTCCTTTCACGGTCACGTGAAACTCAGAATGTAGGCATTCATGTACAAATGCAACACCTCTATAGTAGTATGGGCTGTCAGATAAAATACATACAGATTATTACGGAACCTGTCCCTTAGGAAACATGATTAGTGAAGCTTATCAAACCATGGCTCCCTATAGATTCAGGTTATATGAGTATGTTAAGATATGAGTATCTAAGAAAAGAAAGATGTGAGTATGATAAAAAGACATTATTGTATAGGTCAGCCTAAGATTAAGAACTCAAGTCTGTACGTGTCGTTTCTTATGTAGCCACCGTAAGGGCCCCAGCATCTTATAGTCAAGACGAGTCTCTGGGAAGACAGTATGAGTATGTTGTGAGTTACGATTGGCCAAGTCTCTCCATAGATTGAATGGGGTCTATGAGTATGTTATAAAGGATGTTATGTTATGGTAGTAAGATACTATGGTGACCCTCATATGGTAAGCTCGAGCAGCGACTCTGACATAGGTCGTATTAGGATTTATAACTATGTAAGTACTCTCATACAATGTATAGACACATGTAATGATAAAAATAAGACATGTTATGTTATGAGGTTTGGTGAGGTACGTTAGGACTGAAGTGTATTTAGATCATGGTCTTGCATTTATGATATAATACGAACTCTACGATATTTATAGAAATATATTATTTCTCTTTTTAAATTATACTGTCATACTATTATTATGACTCACGAGATGCACCCATAATGCACCTGAGTAGTGTAGGACGGGTTGGTGTTGTATCCTCTAAATTGCGTGTTGTTTAGCAACTCAACCATCATGGTATTTATTTATTTATTTCAGGTGATTATAACGACGGAGCGGGCTCTGACTTCGTTGACCCAGTGGATGTAGAGCAATAGGAGCCTTGGGAGGGCGACACCACTGAGTACCAGGAGGACTTTGGAGTGCCAACTATTGATCGTTGTAGTTTCGATACTAAGACTAGTTTCATACAGTATTGTTTTTTTATGGCCCTGTACTTTTTATTTATGTCTGATCTTTACTTTTGCATTGATTAAGAGATATTACTTGGATTTTTAATGCAATCATCCTGTATTTATGATTGCCTTTATTTCATTCTTTTATTGTTGGATTCACGAATTTTTATGAAACCATATTTGAGTGAGAACTCTAATTATGTGTATGTCTGCTTACCATATCTGGGATGCGTGCAAGTCAAAACTCAAAATTCTAGGCCCTCGGGATGGGGTAGAATTTTGGGTCATGACAAAGACGGTATCAGAGACCAGGCTTTCCTTCCTGTTAGACTTTAGGGACTTAAATTGTTACGAGTTCTAAGTCTCTATTTTTGGAAGAGGAGTACGATGTCTCCCCAAAGGAATGGTGAGGGATCTTCCTCTCAAGGGAAAGAATGTGAAAAATCTGGTCTTCTGGCATGGAGAAGTCCTTTCGGGTTCTTCTTCCCGAGCAAATTTTTAGGGATTCTTTAGGGTTACCTGTCGTGTATAATTGTACTACGGCATTATGAGATTATAAATAAGGATCCTAGGGTTAGGTTATAGCAATCCTTTCAGCATAGTTTTTCAAGAGAGCTTCAGCCGTCTGAGTTCGTAGTTTAGGTTGGTTTCAGTTCTGGAAAAATGTGAGATTGATTGTAGTTATCGAGAAAGGATCAAATTAGCAATGATGAAGGTCATTCGATCAATTCAGATAAGTGTTTAAAAAAAATTTATTTCTTTTCTATTTTAAATTCTGCATACTGGTATGATTGCATGTTTGAGGTTTTGAGTATATCGAGAATGAGCATAGTAAAGTCTTAATTCTATTTAGTTTAATTCTAATGGCCTTGTAGGGATTAGGATTAGATTTAATAGGATATTCATTGACGGATTAGGGCTTGTACTGTAGTTTTGTCGATTATGTGAAATGATGCTTTGATGTTTAGATCGCTAGTGATTAGACTGGTCATATCCAAGGACTGGTCCGTGCCTATGAATAGGGTATAATTCTTATACCTGAGTGTAGCGCTTGTAGCCTAGAGTGGGAGTACGTGAGATTCAAAATAGGAAAGGGATACAAGTTTATTATTCATGAATCTGAGATCCAAGAGAGATCTCAGTCTGCCTTCTCACATTTCATCCAAAACTATATTAGTTTTCTTTTTATTCTAATTAATTTAGGAAAATTAAATTTACATACTATATTAGGATAGGACAGAAGTTAGAAAAGATAGACAACAAGTCTCTGTGGTTCAACACCCTTTTATTCGCCCGAGTACTTTGAACTTGTACACTTACAAGGTTTTATTTACAAACGATCAAGTTTTTGGCGCCGTTGTCGGGGACTTTAGCTTTATTTTATTTAATTTTTGTCTTATTTTGTATATTTGTATAATATACTAACTCTAGTTTGTTTTTCTCTTTGGTTTGAAGGCTTTATAAATCGAAGGCTCGAGTCTACAGAAGCTTATCATGGGACACCGCGAGAGGCCAAGGTATAGGCTTTTAATTTCTAGCAGGATAAGATAAATTGTTTTACCTTTTTTTCCTATTTTCACTATGACGAGAGAGGAACCACCTTTGACTAAGACGTTGAGGGAGTATTATGCACCGTCTACTCTTACTTCTCCCTCATGCATCCATTTCCCTGTTGCCACCGGTAATGGGACCTCCGCAATTAAGCCCAACCTTGTTTAAATGCTTCCAAATTTTCGTGGGCTTAGTAACGAAGACTCTTATCAACATATGACAAACTTCCGAGAGGTTTGCATAATTTTTAAATTAGATACCTTGTCGGAAGAGGCCACTCGATTAAGGCTATTTCCATTCTCTCTCAAGGATAGGGAAAAGTAATCGTTAAATGCTTTGCCCTGTGATTCAATTGAAAATTGGGAAGTATTACAAAGTAAATTCCTCACAAAGTACTTCCGGATCGGCAAGATGAATTAGATCCGGAAGGCTATAACTATGTTTCATCAAAATTCGGACGAGTCCTTTCATGAGAGCTGGGAACAACTTAATGAGATCTTGCGCAAGTGTCCTCATCATGATATCTCGAAATGGAAAATAGTGCAGAGTTTCTACAAAGGTTTGACTGAGTAAAACCGATATATGACTGATGCTTCTTATGGGGGTACATTCCTCACGAAAACTGTAGAGGATGCCTAGATACTTCTTGAGCACTTATGTAAGAACTTAATGCAACATGACGTGTTGAGTGTGACTGGCCCTGAGATTTCACTAGATATACCTCCTAAGTGAGGAGATATACCTCCTAAGTGATAAGCATTTCTACCAAAGTTGATGCTTTGGAAAAGAAACTTGAGTCCATGTTGGGTATGCTATCACACCCAACACCTCACAAAAGTGAGGCTTGTGGCATTTGCAAAAGTCCCACTCACGAAGTACATGATTGTACGGCTGCCCCCTTATACCCTGATTTGGTACAAGAGCACATCATGGTAGCAATCTCTTACCAATGATCGGACAACAAATCGAGGGACACATTTGATCTGGGTTGGAGGAGTCACTCTAAGTTAGCTTCGGTTGAAAGAGAATATGAACCAGAAGTCCATACCCGACATGTGCCTCCGGAGGAACTTCTTCCTCCAAGGAAAGACCCGCCCAAAGCTACCGAAGAGGCACCATATGTGCCTAGAGCACCTTTTCCCCAAGCCCTGGGGAGGCCTTTGCCTTTTGATAAAATTAGTGTGTGGATGGAGGAGATGATGGAAACTTTTAAACAAGTGAAAATCAATCTCCGACTCTAGGATGGCATCAAGCAAGTTCCCGCTTATGCTAAATTTCTCAAAGGCATTTGCACCATTAAAAGGAGATCACAATCTCATCTTTCAAAAAATGTCTTTCTCACCGAGCAAGTGAGTTCGTGTTCTGAACAATAACACCCCCCTCAAACGAAAGGATCCGGGAGTGCCCACGATTCCTTGTGTCATTGGTAAACACACCATAAATAAAGCACTTCTGGACCTTGGAGCAAGTGTGAACCTGTTCGCTTACTCGGTGTACCTTGAGCTCGGTTTGGGGGAGTTGAAACCGATGGCAGTAACTCTTTAGTTAGTCAATCGGTTAGAAAGGTAACCAGTTGGGATCATTGAGGATGTCCTAGTTGAAGTAGATAAAATTTTCTTCCCTATTGATTTCCTGGTCCTTGATATGCAGCAAACTCGAAATGTTGTCAATAACATCCCTATCATTCTCAGTCCTCCCTTTTTGGCTACTGCTAATGCGTGCATCAATTGTAAGATGGGAGTGATGGAAATATCATTTGGTGACATGAGGGTTAATTTGAATGTTTTTGCTGCTGCCCAAGGTATGCCTTTTAAGGAGGATGAGGATTTCTTCCTTGGGGATCATATTGAGGACTGCGTTGAGGAAGCAATGCCTACCTTATTGATCAAGGAGATGCAGCCATGTGTTATTTGGGGGGTGATGAGCTAGACGGTGAATCGTCATATAAGGAAGTCAATACCACATCGACTCTCTCTAAACACATGATTTTAATCCTTCTGTTTGCATGCATTATATTCACGTGGAGGAGGATTCTCATCCTTCTCGGGAAATGAAATGAAAACTCAACCCTAACATGGGTGAGGTGGTCATGACAGAGGTAGTGAAATTATTAGACGTGGGAATCATTTACTCAAGCTCGAATAGTAAATGGGTTAGTCCCACTCAAGTGGTGCCTAAGAAATCTGGCATCACTATAAAAACTAGCTCTGATGGGGAAATGATTGCCGTGAGAGACAACGGGATGGAGGGTTGTTGGTGCACACTTTTTATGGATTCCTTTCGGTCCTCAGAAGAAGTGGCCCAATTCGGTCCTATGGAATCTAGCTAGGGACAATGGATTAATAAACTATGAAATATTAAATTTCTGAAATTAAAGAAGCGAATATTAAATAAAGAGTGCCTAGGTGATGCGATCGCCAACTATAGATATTTATCGATGTTGCAACACATCACTGATCACGCTTTATGGGGTGTGGGTTAACTCCTTTGTTGAACGTCGGCCTGCTGACTCCAACAACTATGGTCTGTCTAGCCTAGCTTTCTAATCCTGCTCTAAGTCTAGTTAGCTTTATCTTCTTATCCTACTATGAGTTTGACTAATTGCAGGTTTCCTAGTACTACTCTAACTCTGACTGAACTTCTTATTGCTACTCTAACTCTAATCAATTTAGTTCCTTAATATTATTCTAATTCTAATTAATTTAATCTCCTAATACTACTCTAATTCTAATTAACTTAGTCTCCTAATACTATTCTAACTAGAAAAATAGGGGGTTGTGGCCCGTTATGCTAAGGAGGATCGACCCCGTTCCCGAGTACCCTCCGTAAGCTCCCTTGGGCAAATCGGGTGGCGAAGGGTATTTTGTAAATGTTGGAAATTAAATACTAAATTTGAACTAAGAATTCAGAATTTTAAGGATCGAAAATTAAGGATTTGTGAATTGGAAATTAAGAAAGAAAAACTAGAACTAAGAACTAGAAATTAAGAGTTAAAGACCTAGAATTAGGAACTACATATCTAAAACTAGAAATTAAGAACTAAAGATCTAGAACTAAGAATTTAGAAATAAAACCTATGAACTAGAATTTAAATCCTAAGAACTAGAATTAAAAATTAAGAACTAGAAAGAGATTACCTTAAGCTAAGTGCTTCTTACTCCTTCCAAAGCCATAGAGAGAAAGGACTCGAGCTTGGGAGAGGCCTGAGCTCGGGAGAGGGAAGATTTCTATTGAAATTGGTGTGTTTGGGCATAGGGTAGGAGGGTTTTATAGGTATTGGGTTAATTCCATGCATGTGGCTATGCACTCAATTGATGAATTGAGCGCATGGGACATTGCATGGAATAGAATTAAGCGCAGGATCCACAGCGCTTAATTCAGTTTGAGTCGGTCACGAACTCGAAGATGGCCACATGATCGGGTGTCCTAGTTTCATTAGGGTTTGGAACCAATTCCGCACATATATATCCGCACGAAATCCGATTCTGTGCACTAATGTATGCACGAGATCATGGAGTTCGGATGGTCTTGGGAAGTAGAGTTCTAGTTTAGCTCTGGACTGATTCCGCGTATGGTCGCACACATGGAATCGATTCTGAGCATGGTTGTCTGCATGGAATCAAGAACTTTAGGCAGTGCACGAAAGCCTGTGCCCAATCCAAGTTGGACTAATTGCGCGCAGAGCGACTTACGTGTAATTGACACTTATTGGCATGCACTTAATCTGGATGTTAGGGCAGTCCGCGGGAAGAGAGAGCCTAGTCCAATTGGGACCAATTGCATGCGTGGATCCACACGTACAATCAAATTTTGCATGTCTATATGTGCACGAAATTCGAGATCTTCTCGAGTCGAATAGGGTCCGAGCCATAGAGTTGTTGTTTTAGACTGGGTCATAACCATATACTATTGTTTTAGTGTATGGTCCCTGCATTTAGGGTTTGAAGGTATTCGGAGAAGGTCAATCCTTCTCTGGAGATCGTGGGCAGGGTCAAAGGTTGTCGAACATGTTTGTATACTCCGAGAGGATAAAATTAGGGTGTCTACAGATGCCCCTCTTTGGCATATTCTTATGGAATAAGAGTGCATTGAAGAAGTAGACACCCCTCTTTCGAGGTACCTTCTCGTTTCTTTGAGAAATCATAAGTGTGAACTGGGGAGATTACATGAAGTGCTTGGCTTTCTTATCTATTAGTGCAAGCTAAAAGGGAGAATACGAGGGCCCAGTGGTAGTTGTCGAGGGGTATATCCTCATTTGTGGGTGCAAGTGGCATCCCGTCGCATATCGCGACGTGCTGTTAGTGGCAGTCAAATGGGGGAAATTGATGCAATCGAGGTACCGGGGGGCATCATATGAATGTCCAAAGACAAGGTCAAATGACGAGATAATAGGATGTAATTTGATGGCAAAGGCTTTCTCAAGTCATGTCAAACTGGGCGCGTCATTGCTCACACCAATGGCGCGTCAGGGGTCTCTTTCTAGTGGACATTTGTGATTTCTCAAAGTTGAATATTCTTGATGTTTGGTTTCCCAAGGGAAAAAATGGATTGGGGTGATGAGAGGTGAAAGGCTTTATAGATAAGAGTTTTGAAAATTCAGGCTTTTAATTTAAGATCAATTCGGTGGTAAAACGGCGAAAAAGGTGGCCTTTGAGACATTGCTAAGCAAATCCATTAGTACGGGATTTGTGGACCCGACCTTTGTTTGGTTGTCAAGACGATGCTTGGTATACCGGATATTGCGTCTAGTCTTCTTGCGGATACTGATGATTGTCTCTTATGGGAAGATGTTGGTTGTGTTGCCTTACCTCAAATGAGGGTCTAAAATCAATAATAAAACTAGGCAGACACACTCATACAGACCTGCAAGTATTCAGGATCTATTGTAGCAAGCTTTAAAAGAATGGCAAGTAAGGGAATGTCCACAGGGAGGCTGGTTAGAAATATGATAAATCTCCAGATCTGTGTCAGATCTGGCACCCTAGCTATCACTAATTTAGTTAAAAGACATGGGAGAGGCTTGAAATGAGTTGTCACTTAAACTAAGCTACAATTCAAACATAAGCTATCTTGGATCGAGTTTGGGAGCTTAGATCTTGCAGGGGAAAAGAGTAAAAATGCAAAAGATGGAGAAGAGTAGCTTGGAGGTTGGTTTTCACTAAAATCAGATTCAATTAACCATGCTATAGAGGTCCAGAGCACACAATTCCCTTGTTGGCTATAAGCACAGCTACAGGGTATAAATTCCACTCCAAATCACAGGATCCACCTGGTCTTAAGGCTATGATCTGTCCACTTTAATGGTCACAGACCATCCTATAGACTTTATCGAATCCATGGATTGCAGCAGATGAATCCAATTGAGGCCTGAGCTTAGATTTCCCTTAAGGTTATGATCTATCCACTTTAATTGTCACAGACCATCCTAGAGATCTCCTACAAAGCCAGAGCCTCAATTAGAACAATTAAAACCACTACAGGTGCTGCAATTCCCAGGTCACAAACTCAAGGAATCACAGGAGCATCAGATCCAGGGAGATCAGATTGTATCCAAGAGGTCTACCAGTTAAGTGGGTGAGCTGATCTACAACTCCTCTACACAAATTCGATTGATCACCAAATGGAACCAAAGGAAGTTTAAATCTAATTAAAGCATGAAAAATAGCATTATCATTGCAAACAAGGTCACTTTACAATGGGAATACTCTCAGATCTATAGTCTGTGCAGCTAGGAACCTACAATAGCACTCTTAACCTCACCCAATTACAGATCTAACTTCGCTCCTCGCTACTCCAAGGGATTTAGCCAACCATGGTTGGGCTAAAGGAGGGAAATGGAATTGCTCTGCAGGCATTAATCTCTAGAATTTTGGCTCAGATCTCGATCTTGGCCCAATGGCAATTGGGGATCTCTATATATAGCTTTCTCCTCTGTTTTTACCGCCAAAAATCCCTTCTAGAAGGTCGTCAGAGTTTGTTAGAGTTCTGTTAAAGCACGTGGGTCGGTTAGGGCTTTCTATGGCATCTTCTAAAATCTCACGCCGGTCACCAAAGTGCCTCGATTTGCATGTAGCAGGTTACCAAGTCTCAGCGTGTGCATAGCATAGTTTCTGAGGAGTTCAGCACATGATTTCGACAGGTTGGAGAAGCTTCCGACAGGTTAAAAGTAAGCTTGTAGTCCCTTTCGATAGGTTCCCTAGTCTCTTCGATAGGTACCGATAGGATGAGTTCTCTCTTTGAAGCGTCAGGATCCTCAGCCCATTATCCGGAGTATTCGATAGGTTGGCTGAGTAGTTCGATAGGTCCAAAGGTCCTTTTCGACAGGTTCAGCTTTGCATGCCGTCATCCCGATAGGTTGGCTCTCATTTCTATCGAAAGGCTTAAGCATCCTTCGATAAGTTCAATTCCAGCATCTTCATTTTGATAGGTTCAGGAAGCCTTCGACAGGTTCTCTTTTTCTCCTCAGGCAAGCTTTCGATAGGATGAGCTTTCTCTATCATTCATCTGCTCGATAGGTTTAGGGATCCTGTCGAATCCCTCACTTCAGCACATGTCTTCCTCTTTCTGCCATCAGATCCTATCGAGCCGTTCTCCAACTGCATGAATTCTTCTCATTTATCCTTCAGCTCCTATCAAAGTCTTCCAGATGCCCTTTCGATAGGTTGTTTTAAGACCTGTCTTCACTTCCTTTCCTTTGTTCTGCTGCAGCCACGCATTTCAAGGGCTCAGTGATGTGCTGCCCTCTGGTGCGCTGTTGCTGGGTCTGCATAGTGCTAAGAGATGGCTTCTTTGTGCGCATTCTTAAGTGGTTTTCTGCATTATTACCAGCTTTCACTGCTATCTACAAAAGGCACTCAACAAAGGCTTATTAGTGTACTCACAGGTCTGTCAATGGTCAGGTTAAATGGTGAAAAGTGGCATTTTTCACCACTTAACACACTCCCAAACCTAAGCTTTGCTAGTCTCTGAGCGAAGGAGAGTTAAAATGAATTAAAAATGCCACTTTCGTAGGGAGCACGGATGCATTTAGCCTATGCATCAAGCCTTTTAAACCCCTAGGTGATCCCTAGTGGAGGAGTGGAGTCTCCTGAGGGTTTTTAGTGAAGGTACCCACAAACTTCTCCAATACAACTTAGTTAATAATAGTGCAACCTGTTAAAGCAAAGTTTAAGCAAATTAAATAAATTTACATCATGCCCATTCATTAAAGGAATTTCAACAGAAAAACATCCATTTGAAGATATGAAAGTCTGCTGAAATCTTCTTCATCATCACTCAGTTTGTGTCAAGGCATTTCTCCTAAAACTTGATGCATAACTCACCATCGATTTGAGGATCCTGCTCAGATACTTCCCCCATTAACTGGATTTCAGACCCAAGTCTCATCAGGGCTGTTCACTCATCAGTATAGAGAAGAGGGGTAAATCATATCACTCAGCTCAAGAGCAGTTACAGGCCTCAAATAGGACTGCAAGCAGGAGCATAGGCATTGCTTGAATTTCTGACTTTTCTAGCTCTTTACACCATAGATTAAGCAAATTCTCATCTCCACATGACGGCTCAATCCACTTTCAGATCAATAAGGGATTTTTATTTGGGTTGTAATGTGGCTTAGGGATGAGGTTTGTGAAAGAGCACAAGGAGTAAACAGGGTTCAAAATTAAGAAATCAGTAAAGGTAAGGAGGTGATCTAGACTCCTTTAATTTAGCACAATTCCATCTACTTCTTGAATTTTCAAAGCCAAAGTGGCCAGCTTCTTCTCTTCCTTCCAATCTTTCAATGAAATGACTTCTCTTCCTTTTGCTTCATTTCTCTCTTTTTTTTTTTTTATGGGTTGTGGCCACAACAATACCATGAGTCTCCCTCTTTCTAAGCCAACAATACCCCAGCTCTACCTTCTTCCATTTCTTCACCTTTACCTTCTGAATTCTCAGAGTGAGGGTTAGGCTGCATTAGATCAAAGGGTTTCTTTTTTTTTGGGTTTTGAATTTTCTGATTTTTCATCCAAAGAAAAAACTGGGAATTTTAAGGCTCAAAACGTGTGTATCAAGGGCAGTTCAAAAGTGAGGAAATTTTAGGCTCAAATTGTCTAAGGGATGGCCTTACTTCATGTCTTCCATGTTATGAATGTTGTCAAGCTTCTTTCAATTTGGATTTGCCTAACTTCTAGTGGTCAAGATTAAGTCCAGTCAGCTCTCAAAGCAGAAGAAATTGCCAAGACACTCTTCAAAGATATTTTCAGGCCCAATTCTCACTGGGTATGGCCTTCCATCGAAATTTTTGGGGAGTATCCTCACAGTCTCTTCTCGTTTCTGGTTTACTACACATCAAAAAATTTCTTCAAAAATTCTTGACATTTGCGTCATGAAAAATGTTAAAACTTTAGCTTGCTTCAGTTGCAAATGGTTTTTAAGTTTCCTTAACAACAAATATGAGGTGAATTCATTCTCTTTTCAATTATTCCTTTTCAACTTTGCTGCACTACAATTAACTAGTTTATTGGCATCCATGCCACACCCCCAAACCTAAATTGAACAGTGTCCCCACTGTTCTTAGCAGAATGGGTTTAGTTGTGCAGACATCCAAAGAAAATAAATGAAACAAGAAATAAATAGAAAAGCAACAAGTGAAATGAACAAAACATTTTATTACAAATAACTGAAGACAGATATGTGGACAAACCCCTGCTGGGGATATCCTCACCAAGGCTGTGGAAGAGGAGCCGCAGAGGGGGGAAAGAAAAGGAAAAAGAGTGGGATCAGGGGGCTGGGGGTGAGGTGGTGGATGACGATGAGGATGACGGGGGGGAAACAGCTGGTGACTCGGTCTTCTGCCTCTTCTTCTCCCTCTTTAGGTTTTTCTTTTTCTCCTTGGTGAGGATTCTTTGTACCTCGTCATATTCATCCCAGAGAAATTGAAGAGGATCAGGCTCGACCGGTGGTGGTGGTGGTGGCCAGACTTGGAAGAACTTGGTAGGCAAATCTTGAGGTTTGTCATCTGCCATGAGTGTGGGCTAGAAGAGCCGGGCCGGTTAGGGGGGAATGGATGTGTAAGGACTGGACGAAGCCAATATTTAAGGTGCATGGACGTTGGAATATGAAACGATGCAATAAAAGTGGTGCATTCTTCTAGGCTTGGGAATTGAAAATGAAGGGCGGGAATACATGGAGTGGCGGTCATTGTGTGGGAAATGGAGCGTGGACTGCATGATGGACTAAATTTAGGAGGGAAGATTAAGTTAAGGAGGCATGCGCCATAAATGTTGAAGCACTAAGAGAGGGTTAGGTATTCAGGAAGTGCACAGGACAAGACTACCTTATCGATACGGGTGTGAAAAATGATTTCTATAGGATGACGAGAATGGTGGTGATAGGTTAATGTGTCCTATCGAAGACTTGGTAATCAAAGCTTACAAAAGGTACAATTCGATAGGATCTCGACAGGTGGAACCTTCCTTTCGATAGGTTGTAATTCGACGCGATTCGTCATTTCGATAGGTTCCGATAGGTACCTAGAAACTATCAAAAAGTTTATGTTGCCCTATTTAACCTATCGAGAGGTTGGTTTCACCTATCGTCAAGGCTCAGTGCCCCTCGAAAACATCCAGCCTATCGAAATCATCAGCCATCTTATTGAAGGGTTCTAAAAGCCAAAAGTTGGATATTTGAGTGTAGTGCTCAGTCTCAGCACCCTGAAAATTTTCCTGCTAAGCCAGCCATCACTTTATTAATACAAATAAATCACATATTTTACATATGATACAAGCCAAAATCAGCTATTAACCTAGAGGGTCTTGAAAATTAATGCTCTCCTCAAGCTCACAAATCTTGTCCATACACAGTTTAAGCCTCTGGCCATTGACCTTCATGACTCTACCATCTGTAGTGTCCCTGACTTCAACAGCTCCAGATGGGGAAACATGTATAACTATGAAGGGTCCATCCCATCTGGACTGCAACTTTCCTGGAAAGAATTTTAATCTAGAATTGAACATCCACACCTTATCATTGGGTTTGAATTCTTTCTGTAGCAAATGTCTGTCATGGAAGGCTTTGGTCTTCTCTTTGTAGGTCTGAGCATTGGCGTATGCTTCCAATCTGAGCTCCTCTAGCTCAGCTAACTGTAGTTTCCTGTGTATACCAGCAAAGTTGAAATCAGAATTTATTACTTTAATAGCCCAGTATGCTTTGTGTTCTGATTCAACTGGAAAATGGCATGCCTTGCCATAAACTAGTCTGAATGGGGACATACCTATGGGGGTCTTACAAGCAGTCCTATAAGCCCATAAGGCATCTGTCAATTTCATGGACCAGTCCCTCCTATCACTTCTCATAGTCTTCTCTAAAATGTGTTTGATTTCCCTGTTGGAAATCTCTACTTGCCCACTGGTTTGTGGGTGGTAGGGAGTGGCTACCTTGTGGGTCACAGAGTACTTTTCCAACAGCTTATCAAAAGGTTTATTACAGAAGTGGCTTCCCCCATCGCTAATGATGGCTTTGGGGATGCCAAACCTGGAGAAGATGTTGTCTTTGAGGAATTTAATGACAACTTTGTGGTCGTTTATCCTTGTAGCTATGGCTTCTACCCATTTGGACACGTAGTCCATAGCTACAAGGATGAAATTATATCCACAGGAGGGGGGAAATGGTCCCATAAAGTCAATACCCCAGACATCAAACAATTCGACCACAAGTATGGGCTGCAAAGGCATGGAATGCCTCGTAGTAATACTTCCCATCTGCTGGCATCGAGGACAAGCTTTTCTATTGGCCTACTCTTATTTGAACAGAGTAGGCCAATAGAAACCACTCTGCAGCACCTTCGCAGTAGTCTTGTTACCACTGAAGTGGCCCCCATTAGCCTGTTCATGACTCATGGTTAAAATGTGGTGGAACTCTGTTTCCGGTACACATCTTCTAATCACTTGGTCTGAACAATGCTTAAAAAGATAAGGATCCTCCCATATATAGTGTCTGATCTGGGAGAAAAACAAGTTTCTATCATTCTTGTTCCAATGTGGAGGGATCCTTTTCACAGCAAGGTAGTTCACAATATTAGCAAACCAGGGCATACTGATCTCCACAGCAAATAGCTGCTCATCTGGAAAAGAATCATTGATGAGCAGGCTCTCTATTTCTGCAACTTGGATCCTTAACAGATGATCAGCAACCGCATTCTCCACTCCTTTCTTGTCTTTAATCTCCAAATGAAATTCCTACAAAAGGAGAATCCATCTGATTAATCTTGCTTTGGCTTCCTTCTTAGACAAGAGGTATTTCAAGGTGAGTGGTCAGTGAACACAGTGATTTTGGAGCCCAACACATAAGATCTGAATTTTTCTAAAGCAAAGACAATGGCTAACAGCTCCTTCTTAGTCATGGTGTAATTCAATTAAGCATCAACCATTGATTTACTAGCATACGCCACCACACATGGTGCCTTGTCTCTTCTTTGTCTCAAAACAGCCCCCATGGCAAAGTCTGATGCATCACACATCAGCTCAAACAGTAAAGAAAAATTAGGGGCTTGTAGAATAGGAGCTGTAGTCAAGCAAGTTTTCAGCTGCTCAAAAGCAGCCAGGCAGTCATCATTGAACTCAAAGGATACCTCTTGGCACAACAGGTGGCACAGAGGTTTGGTGATTTTGCTGAAGTCCTTAATGAATCTCCTATAAAACCCAGCATGGCTCAGGAAAGACCTGACTTGTTTGATAGTTTTGGGAGGGGGCAGATGGGAAATTAAGTCAATTTTAGCCTGATCAACCTCTATTCCCTTGTGGGAGACCACATGTCCAAGGACAGTGCCTTGAGTCACCATAAAATGATTCTTTTCCCAACTTAGGACCAGGTTGGTCTCCTCACACCTCTGCAGCACAGAACTGAGATGGTGCAGGCATTGGCTAAAATCATCTCCATAAATGGAGAAATCATCCATGAAGATCTCCAAAAACTTGTCAATCATGTCAGAAAAAATGGCATACATGCATCTTTAGAAAGTGGCAGGTGCATTGCACAGCCCAAATGGCATCCTCCTGTATGCAAAGGTCCCAAATGGGCACGTGAATGTGGTTTTTTCTTGGTCTTGGGGGTAGAAAGGGATCTGATTGTACCCTGAATATCCATCAAGAAAACAGTAATATGCCTTGCCTGCCAACCAGTGGGAAGTGGTCCTTGCTGGTTTTTTCATTGAGCTTTCAGTAATCTATGCATACTCTCCAACCAGTGGTCTATCTGGTTGGAATCAGCTCTCTTGAATCTGCTTCAATAACTGTGATGCCAGATTTCTTGGGTACTACCTAGGTAGGTGCCACCCATTGGAAATCCGAGATAGGGTATATGATGCCAGCATCGAGGAGTTTGACTACCTCCTTCATCACAACTTCCTGCATGTGAGGGTTGAGTTTTCTCTGCATCTCTCGAGAAGGTTTGGCACCTTCCTCAAGATGAATCTTATGTATGCACACAGCAGGATTAATCCCCCCTAAGTCTGCAATGGTCCATCCTATTGCCCTCCTATGCCTTTTTAGCACACCAAGTAGTTCTCTTTCTTGCTCAATGGTGAGGGAAGAAGAAATTATCACAGGTAATTTATTGTTGTATCCTAAAAAGGCATATTGCAAATCTTTCGGGAGTTGCTTTAACTCCACCTCTGGGGGACTGATAAGGAGGGCAATATGGGTGTCTTGGAGGGGGGTGGAATAGGCAACAAAGCAGGCTTCCATGGATGGAGCTTTGCTGGTTCTGCTCTAGAAGAGACAAGTTGCACATGCTCAATTTCAGATGTGAGTCTTTTCTACCTCTGGTTCCTTCCATACTTCAGCTAGCTCATTAAACCATTCCTTACCATGCAGCAACATATTCACATTTTCTTGCACAACCTCATCTATTACATCTAGAGAAAAACAATCCTCATCAGGATGAGGTTGATTGGCTGCGTTGTATACATTCAATTTGACCTTCATATTTCCAAATGATACTTCCATTATTCCAGACCTGCATTGAATACAAGCATTAGCTATGGCCAAAAAGGGTCTGCCTAGGATCACAGGTATGGAGGTGGCATTCCTACTTGGTTCCAAATCCAGCACCAAAAAGTCAATAGGATAAAGGAATTTGTTAACTCCAACCAAAACATCCTCGATTATCCCCACAGGTTTCCTTTCAGATCTGTCAGCTAGCTGTAGAGCAACATTTGTGGGCTTTAATTTGCCTAAACGCAGCTTCTCATATACTGAATAAGTGGTGAAAATTGCCACTTTTCACCCTTTAACCTGACCATTTACAGACCTGTCAGCACACTAATAATCCTCTGTTGAGTGCCTTTTATAGATAGCAGTGAAAGCTGGTAATAATACAGAAAACCACTTAAGAATCCCCACAAAGAAGCCATCTCTCAGCACTAAGCAGACCCAGCAACAGCACACCAGAGGGCAGTACATCACTGAGCCCTTAGAATGCGTGGCTGCAGAAAAACAAAGGAAAGGAAGTGAAGGCAGGTCTTCAAACAGCCTATTAAAAGGGCATCTGGAAGACTTCGATAGGAGCTGAAGGATAAAAGAGAAGAATTCATGCAGTTGGAGAAGGGCTCGATAGGATCTGAAGGCAGAACGAGGAAGACATGTGCTGAAGTGAGGGATTCGACAGGATCCCTGAACCTATCGAGCAGATGAATGAAAGAGAAAGCTCATCATATCAAAAGCTTGCCTGAGGAGAAAAAGAGAACCTGTCGAAGACTTCCTAAACCTATCGAAATGAAGATGCTGGAATTGAACCTATCGAAGGATGCTTAAGCCTTTCGATAGGAATGAGAGCCAACCTATCGGGATGACGGCATGCAGAGCTGAACCTGTGGAAAACGGCCTCTTGACCTATCGAACTACTCAGCCAACCTATCGAATACTCTAGATAATGGGCTGAGGACCCTGAAGCTTCAAAGAGAAAACTCATCCTATCGGTACCTATCGAAGAGACCAGAAAACCTATCGAAAGGGACTACAAGCTTACTTTTAACCTGTCGGAAGCTTCTCCAACCTGTCGAAATCATGTGCTGAACTTCTCAGAAACTATGCTATGCACACGCTGAGACTTGGTAACCTGTTGTACGCAAATCGAGGCACTTTGGTGACTGGTGCAAGATTCTAGAAGATGCCCTAGAAAGCCCTAACCGACCCACGTGCTTTAACAGAACTCTAACAAACTCTGACAACCTTCTAGAAAGGATTTTTTGTGGGAAAAATAGAGGAGAAAGCTATATATAGAGATCCCCAATTTCCATATGGGGGGGATCGAGATCTGAGCCAAATTTCTGGAGATTAGCGCCTGCAGAAGAATTCCATTTCCCTCCTTTAGCCCAACCATGGTTGGCTAAATCCGTTGGAGTAGCGAGGAGCGAAGTTAGAACTGTAATTGTGTGAGGTTAAGAGTGCTATTGTAGGTTCCTAGCTGCATAGACTACAGATCTGAGAGTATTTCCATTGTAAAGTGACCTTGTTTGCAATGATAATGCTATTTTTCATGTTTTAATTAGATTTAAACTTCCTTTGGTTCTATTTGGTGATCGATCAGATTTGTGTAGAGGAGTTGTAGATCAGCTCACCCGCTTAACTGGTAGACCTCATGGATACCATCTGATCTCCCTGGATCTGATGCTCCTGTGATTCCTTGAGTCTGTGACCTAGGAATTGCAGCACCTGTAGTGGTTTTAATTATTCTAATTGAGGCTCTGGCTTTATAGGAGATCTCTAGGATGGTCTGTGACCATTAAAGTTGATAGATCATAACCTTAAGGAAAATCTAAGCTCAGGCCTCAATTGGATTCGTCTACAGCAATCCATGGATTCGATAAAGTCTATAGGATGGTCTGTGACCATTAAAGTGGACAGATCATAGCCTTAAGACCAGGTGGATCCTATGATTTGGAGTGGAATTTATACCCTGCAGCTATGCTTATAGCCAAAGAGGGAATTGTGTGCTCTGGACCTCTGTAGCATGATTAATTGAATCTGATTTCAGTGAAAATCAACGTCCAAGCTACTCTTCTCCATCTTTTGCATTTTTACTCTTTTCCCCTTCAAGATCTAAGCTCCCAAACTCGATCTAAGATATCTTATGTTTAAATTGTAGCTTAGTTTAAGTGACAACTCATTTCAAGCCTCTCCCCTGTCTTTTAACTAAATTAGTGATAGCTAGGGTACCAGATCTGACACAGATCTGGAGATTTATCATATTTCTAACCAGCCTCCCTATGGACATTCCCTTACTCACTATTCTTTTAAAGCTTGCTACAACGGATCCTGAATACTTGCAGGTCTGTATGAGTGTGTCTGCCTAGTTTTATTATTGATTTTAGACCCTCATTTGAGGGAAGGCAACACAACCAATAACTTTTTGGCACTGTTGTCGGGGAGGCAATTTAGAAATTGATGGATCTAAGTTTTGATCATAGATTTGTAGTTTTTGTTTGATTTTACTAACTGCATTTGTAAGTTGTGTTATTTTTTAGTAGTTTGTGTGCAGTTCATTAGATCTAAGGCTACCAGTGAGAGGAGAATCGTGCTGGAGACTGCTCTATAGTTTGCATCCCTCTACTCCCCTGTTATTTTTCAGATCTGCTGATAATTTTTGTTAGAATAGTTAGAAATTTTAGTTGATTCTGTTTGTTGTGTGTTTGGATCTGTTCTGCATTCGGAATCTAAGTGTTGTATGTTTGGTAGGAGAACTCTGCAACCTCAGATTATTCCACTAAATCCAGAGGTTGAAAGACTTCTCAGATCCATACCAACCACACCCACTTCTGTTGCATCAGATTCTGTAGAAATGGGTGAGCAATAGCAGTCGAGAACCCTTAGGGAGTTTAATGCACCAGGGATCTACAATTCCCCCTTCTGCATTCAATTCCCAGCTGCTCAGGAAAACTATGAGATAAAATCATCCATCATTCAAATGTTGTCCTCATTTCATGGCCTGACCAAAGAAGACCCATATAAGCACATTGATGAATTCTTAGGACTATGCACTACATTTAATGTCACCGGTTTGCGGGAGGAGGCCACCAGGATGAGACTCTTTCCTTTTTCATTAAAGGATAGAGCCAGGACCTGGTTGTCCCTGCTTCCACCTAAAAGTATTCAGTCCTGGAGTGATCTCCAATGTCAGTTTTTGGCCAAATTCTTTTCTATTTCAAAGAACAGCCAGTTGAGGAATGGTATCATCTCTTTTACCCAAGATCTAACTGAAGACTTTCATCAATCCTGGGAGAGATTTAAGGAACTCGTCAAGAAATGCCCCCCCCATCAAATCAATGAATGACAATTGGTTCAAAGCTTTTATCAGGGAATTGATGCTAAAAGCAGAGATATGATATATGCCTCCTGTGGTGGCACCTATCTCCATAAAACTGCTGACGAGGTATGGGAGCTCTTTGACATCATCAGTGAGAACTCTATGCAAAGAGAAACCTTAGCAAGAGATCTAGAGCCTCCTAAATTGATGAAAGAGAACACCTCAAGGGGAAAGTTATATGAAGTGAGTGTGCCAAGTGAGTTGGAAAGGAAAGTGGACAACTTAACTCTGAAATTTGATAGGCTGATTGGAGCAATGCAGTCACCTATAGCTGTTAGAGTGGAGGAGGCATGTGCCATATGCCAGTCCCCTTCTCATCCCATGGAAGAATGCCCATCTGTTGACCAATTTCCTAATTTTATAACAGAGCATGTGGCTGCAGCTCAGTCTTATGAGCAGCAGCCTACTACTGGGTATCAATGGAGGAACCACCCCAATCTGAGGTGGAGAAAAGATGGATACCCCAGCCACAGCAGCCCATGCCCTATAGAAATGCTCAGCCCTATCGAGAGGGTTATGCCCCAAGGTCTAAATATCAATAACCCATGGCCCAACATGTAGCTCCTCCTGTGTAGCAAGCTGCACCTCCTCCAGCTGTGAGAACACCATCTTTTGAGGAACAAGTTCTATCATCATTACAAAGCTTAAACACCTTGACCCAAACTGTGCACTCTCACAACCAGAGCATCAAAAAGATAGAGGATCAACTTGGTCAGCTGTCTGATGCTCTAACTAGGAAAGAGGGAGGAAGGTTGCCTAGCTAACCACAGGACAATCTACGAAGACAGTTTGTAGTGGGGGAAGTTTCCTCCACTTATGAGGAAGTTAAATCTGTTACAACTTTGAGAAGTGGTAGGCTAGTGGACAATCAAGTGGGTCGTGAGCCTGTGAGAAGTTTGGAGGAAGAAAATGAGGTAATTTCTACCAGCACACAACAAAGACCACCAATGGTGGACTTACAGGAACAATTAGCTGTGAATAAAGAGGATAATGAGGATCCTCAAGAAAAGAAAAAAATCAAAAAGAAAGAAGTCCCATTGGCTAAGGCTGCAAATGAGGGAGCACCCCCACATTTGCCATTTCCTAAGGCATTGCAAAGGCCTTCCCCTTTTGACAAAGGGCAATGTAAAATTGAGAAAATGATGGAGACTTTCAAGCAAGTAAAGATCAATCTGCCTTTACTTGATACCATTAAACAAGTCCCAGCCTATGCCAAGTTTTTAAAAGAACTATGCACCCATAAAAGACAATCCAGGATACACATATCTAAGAAAGTCATTTCAACAGAGAAAGTAAAACAAATTTTATCGATTGCAACCCCAACCAAATTCCAAGACCCTAGCACCCCCACAATCCCCTGCATCATTGGGGATCACATCATTGACAGAGCCCTATTAGATCTAGGAGCCAGCGTAAATTTGCTTCCATATTCCCTGTATGAGAAGCTGGGCTTGGGAGAATTAAAGCTCACCCATGTGGTCCTACAACTGGCTGGCAGATCTGAAAGGAAACCTATGGGGATAATTAAGGATGTTTTGGTTAGAGTTGATAAATTCTTCTATCCTGCTGACTTTTTGGTATTAGACATGAAACCAAGCAAATGTGCTTCTTCCATACCTATGATTCTAGGCAGGCCCTTTTTGGCCACTGCCAATGCTCACATACAATGCAGGTATGGAATCATGAAAGTTTCATTTGGAAACATGAAGGTCAAGCTGAATGCGTATAACACTGGCTATCAACCCTCTTCTGAAGAGGCCTGCTTTTCCATTACAACCCAAAAGAAAGTGATGCATGATAATCCACTTTAGCTGGTGGAGGAAAATGCTTGGTTTACATATGGAAAACTGCATCCAGGGAATGGACACTGGCTGAGGAAGAGATCTATGGAAAGTGACAAGTTCGATGAGCCTGAGGAGACTATGGACCTTCCAGGCCCTCCAGATTAACCACCATAGTCAGTATGCATCATATGTATAATACTCTGTTTTTGTTTGTAGATGTTCACTTAGTTGCTGTTTGATTCTTTTTATCTCTTTGCAATAATTAAAAGAAAACAACAAAACTGCCATGCTCAATACTAGACCGTCATTCTCAGCTGTCTGGAGGTAATGGGAGCTAGTCATAAGTTAATCTAATCATGGGGCACCACATCAACAAAGCCTGCTAAGAACTGAGACTGTGAATGCCCAGAAATACAGCTTTATTTGATTTTTAGAAGTCTTCGACAGGGCACAGCTAACTTTTCGATAGGTCACTTAGGGATTTCGTTAGGATGTTTGATGGTTTCGATAGGTACTGAACCTCTCGATAGGTAAAACTAACTTTTCGATAGGAAAAACGAAAATTTCGATAGGTTCTAAATACTAATCAAGAACCTATCAAAATGAAAATTCAGCTACCATTTAAACTGATCGAAAGGATAGTTCCACCTATCGAGATCTTATCGAATCATCCCCTTTCAAAGTTTGGTCTACTATGTCATTTTCGACAGGACGCACGAACCTATCGAAACCATCCAGTTCATTCTATCAGAATCGTACTTCACCATTTATATACCCGTCGATAGGTCATTTGTGCCTCATTTCACATCTTCTGTAAACCCTAGCTCTTGTTCCTCTTGCAGTCGCCTCCCTCTTCCTTCACCAATCCCTCATAGAACCTACAGCTGTTCAGTCTCCCCTTTTGTCAGAACATTTAGCTTGCACATAGGAGCATTTTACCCCTAATTTTAGAAAAATTAGAGCTAGGCAGTGCAATTCAGTTAAACCCGATTCTATTGTTGCTGTTGACCCCAAAGGAAAACAGCCAGCTGCCCAGTCTGAGGAGGCACCAAAGAAATCGCAATCAAGGGCTAAATCTAAAGGCAAAGCTCCCTTATCCAAGGATGAGCTGAAAAACTTGGCTGACCTCTACGATTGGCCAGATGACACCTGCAAGTAGCTATGGCATCTTGTTGTTTTAGTTTTTTTTTTTCTCCTTTTCTCATGTATATATTTAGCATTATAATACATTTTGTCTTCATGTAGATTTTATGTATCTCTGTTTCCCCCCCGTACCTCCCCCTAATTTCATGCTGCTCACAGTGGGGACACTATTTAGTTTAGGTTTGGGGGTGTGGCATGGATGCCAATAAACTAGTTAATTGTAGTGTAGCCAAGTTGAAAAGGAATAATTGAAAAGAGAATGAATTCACCTCATATTTGATGTTAAGGAAACTTAAAAACCATTTGCAACTGAGGCAAGCTGAAGTTTTAACATTTTTCATGAAGCAAATGTCAAGAATTTTTGAAGAAATTTTTTTATGTGTAGTAAACCCGAAATGAGAAGAGACTGTGAGGACACTCCCCGAAAATTTGGATGGAAGGCCATACCCAGTGAGAATTGGGCCTGAAAATTTCTTTGAAGAGTGTCTTGGCAATTTCTTCTACTTTGAGAGCTGACTGAACTTAATCTTGACCACTAGAAGTTAGACAAATCCAAATTGAAAGAAGCTTGAGAGCATTCATAACATGGAAGACATAAAGTAAGGCCATCCCTTGGACAGTTTGAGCCTAACATTTCCTCACCTTTGAACTGCCCTTGATACACACCTTTTGAGCCTTAAAATTCTCAATTTTTTCTTTGGATGAGAAATCAGAAAATTCAAAATCCAAAAAAGGAAACCCTTTGACCTAATGCAGCCTAACCCTCACTCTGAGAATTCAGAAGGTAAAGGTGAAGAAATGGAAGAAGGTTGAGCTGGGATATTGTTGGCTCAAAAAGAGGGAGACTCATGTGGTATTGTTGTGGCCACAGCCCATAAAAAAATTTAAAAAAATAAAAAAATAAAAATAAGTAGAGAGAAATAAAGCAAAAGGAAGAGAAGTCATTTCATTGAAAGATTGGAAGGAAGAGAAGAAGCTGGCCACTTTGGCTCTGAAAATTCAAGAAGTAGATGGAATTGTGCTAAATTAAAGGAGTCTAGATCACCTCCTTACCTTTACTAATTTCTTAATTTTGAACCCTGTTTACTCCTTGTGCTCTTTCACAAACCTCATCCCTAAGCCACATTACAACCCAAATAAAAAGCCCTTACTAATTTGAAAGTTGATTGAGCCGTCATGTGGAGATGAGAATTTGCTTAATCTATGGTGTAAAGAGTTGGAAAAGTCAGAAATTCAAGCAATGCCTATGCTCCTGCTTGCAATCCTATTTGAGGGTTGTAACTGCTCTTGAGCTGAGTGATATGATCTACCCCTCTTCTCTATACTGATGAGTGAACAGCCCTGATGAGACTTGGGTCTAAAATCCAGTTGATGGGGAAAGTATCTGAGCAGGATCCTCAAATCGATGGTGAGTTATGCATCAAATTTTAGGAGAAATGCCTTGACATAAACTGAGTGATGATGAAGAGATTTCAGCAGACTTTCATATCTTCCAATGGATGTTTTTCTGTTGAAATTCCTTTAATGAATGGGCATGATGTGAATTTATTTGATTTGCTTAAACTCTGCTTTAACAGGTTGCACTATTATTAACTAAGTTGTATTGGAGAAGTTTGTGGGTACCTTCACTGAAAACCATCAGGAGACTTCACTCCTCCACTAGGGATCACCTCGGAGTTTAAAAGGCTTGATGCATAGGCTAAATGCATCCGTGCTCCCTACGAAAGTGGCATTTTTAATTCATTTTAACTCTCCTTCGCTCAGAGACTAGCAAAGCTTAGGTTTGGGAGTGTGTTAAGTGGTGAAAAATGCCACTTTTTACCATTTAACATGACCATTGATAGACCTGTGAGCACACTAATAAGCCTCTGTTGAGTGCCTTTTGTAGATAGTAATGAAAGCTGGTAATAATGCAGAAAACCACTTAAGAATGCCCACAAAGAAGCCATCTCTCAGAACTATGCAGACCCAGCAACAGCACACCAGAGGACAGCACATCACTGAGCCCTTAGAATGCGTGGCTGCAGCAGAACAAAGGAAAGGAAGTGAAGACAGGTCTTCAAACACTCTCTCGAAAGGGCATCTGGAAGATTTCGATAGGAGCTGAAGGATAAAAGAGAAGAATTCATGCAGTTGGAGAAGGGCTCGATAGGATCTGAAGGCAGAAAGAGGAAGACATGTGCTGTAGTGAGGGATTCGATAGGATCCCTGAACCTATCGAGCAAATGAATGAAAGAGAAAGCTCATCCTATCGAAAGCTTGCCTGAGGAGAAAAAGAGAACCTGTCGAAGGCTTCTTGAAACTATCGAAATGAAGATGCTGTAATTGAACCTATCGAAGGATGCTTAAGCCTTTCGATAGGAATGAGAGCCAACCTATGGGGATGACGGCATGCAGAGCTGAACCTGTCGAAAAGGACCTCTGGACCTATCGAACTACTCAGCCAACCTATCGAATACTCCAGATAATGGGCTGAGGACCCTGAAGCTTCAAAGAGAAAACTCATCCTATTGGTACCTATCGAAGAGACCAGGGAACCTATTGAAAGGGACTACAAGCTTACTTTTAACCTGTCGGAAGCTTCTCCAACCTGTCGAAATTGTGTGTTGAACTTCTCAAAAACTATGCTATGCACATGCTGAGACTTGGTAACCTGCTATATGCAAACCGTGGTACTTTGGTGACCGGCACGAGATTTTAGAAGATGCCCTAGAAAGCCCTAACTAACCCACGTGCTTTAACAGAACTCTAACAAACTCTGATGACCTTCTAGAAGGGATTTTTGGCGAGAAAAATAGAGGAGAAAGCTATATATAGAGATCCCCAATTGCCATTGGGGGGAGATCGAGATCTGAGCCAAAATTCTGGAGATTAGCGCCTGCAGAGCAATTCCATTTCCCTCCTTTAGCCCAACCATGGTTGGCTAAATCCGTTGGAGTAGAGAGGAGCGAAGTTAGATCTGTCATTGCGTGAGGTGAAGAGTGCTATTGTAGGTTCCTAGCTGCATAGACTACAGATCTGAGAGTATTTCCATTGTAAAGTGACCTTGTTTGTAATGATAATGCTGTTTTTCATGCTTTAATTAGATTTAAACTTCCTTTGGTTCCATTTGGTGATCGATCGGATTTGTGTAGAGGAGTTGTAGATCAGCTCACCCACTTAACTGGTAGACCTCATGGATACCATCTGATCTCCCTGGATCTGATGCTCCTGTGATTCCTTGAGTCTGTGACCTAGGAATTGTAGCACCTGTAGTGGTTTTAATTATTCTAATTGAGGCTCTGGCTTTATAGGAGATCTCTAGGATGGTCTGTGACCATTAAAGTTGATAGATCATAACCTTAAGGAAAATCTAAGCTCAGGCCTCAATTGGATTCGTCTACAGCAATCCATGGATTCGATAAAGTCTATAGGATGGTCTGTGACCATTAAAGTGGACAGATCATAGCCTTAAGACCAGGTGGATCCTGTGATTTGGAGTGAAATTTATACCCTGCAGCTGTGCTTATAGCCAGCGAGGGAATTGTGTGCTCTGAATCTCTGTAGCATGATTAATTGAATCTGATTTCAGTGAAAACCAACCTCCAAGCTACTCTTCTCCATCTTTTGCGTTTTTACTCTTTTCCCCTACAAGATCTAAGCTCCCAAATTCGATCCAAGATAGCTTATGTTTAAATTATAGCTTAGTTTAAGTGACAACTCATTTCAAGCCTCTCCCCTGTCTTTTAACTAAATTAGTGATAGCTAGGGTGCCAGATCTGACACAGATCTAGAGATTTATCATATTTCTAACCAGCCTCCCTGTGGACATTCCCTTACTCACCATTCTTTTAAAGCTTACTACAACAGATCTTGAATACTTGCAGGTCTGTATGAGTGTGTCTACCTAGTTTTATTATTGATTTAAGACCCTCATTTGAGGGAAGGCAACACAAACAACAAGTTTTTGTGGCACCGCTGTCGGGGAAAAATGTCACATTTCACCGTTTAACCTGACCATTGACACCTGTGAGCACACTAATATGCCTCTGTTGAGTGCCTTTTGTAGATAGCAGTGAAAGCTGGTAATAATGCAGAAAACAACTTAGAATGCCCACAAAGAAGCCATCTCGACTATCTTGACCCGCAAAGACACACACGAGGGAACAAGGAGGTGGAGCGACATGAAATTAGGGGAGGTATGGGAAAGCAGATCTGAGAAAATCTACATGAAGACAAAATGTATTATAATGCTAAATATATATACATGAGAAAAGGAGAAAAAAAAAACTAAAACAATAAGATGCCATAGCTATTTGCAGGTGTCATCTGGCCAATCATAGAGGTCAGCCAAGTTTTTCAGCTCATCCTTGGATAAGGGAGCTTTGCCTTTAGATTTAGCCCTCGGTTGCGGTTTCTTTGGTGCCTCCTCAGACTGGGCAGTGGGCTGTTTTCCTTTGGGGTCAACAGCAACAATAGAATCGGGTTTAACTGAATTGCACTGCCTAGCTCTAATTTTTCTAAAATTAGGGGTAAAATGCTCCTATGTGCAAGCTAAATGTTCTGACAAAAGGAGAAACTGAACAGCTGTAGGTTCTATGAGGGATTGGTGAAGGAAGAAGGAGGCGATTGCGAGAGGAACAAGAGCTAGGGTTTGCAGAAGGTGTGAAATGAGGCACAAATGACCTATCGACGAGTATATAAAAGGTGAAGTACAATTCTAATAGGATGAACTGGATGGTTTCGATAGGTTCGTGCGTCCCGTTGAAAACATAGCAGACCAAACATTGAAAGGGGGTGATTCGATAGGATCTCGATATGTGGAACCATCCTTTCGATCAGTTTAAACAGCAGCTGAATCTTCATTTCAATAGGTTCCTGATTTGTATTTAGAACCTATCGAAATCTCCATTTTTCCTATCGAAAAGTTAGTTTTACCTATTGGGAGGTTCAGTACCTATCGAAACCATCAAACATCCTGACGAAATCCCTAAGTGACCTATCAAAAAGTTAGCTGTGCCATGTCGAAGACTTCTAAGAATTAAATAAAGCTGTATTTCTGGGCATTCGCAATCTGATTTCTCAGCAGGATCTGTTGATGCAGTGCCCCATGATTAGATTCACTTATGACCAGCTCCCATTACCTCCGGACAACTGAGAATGATGGTCTAGCATTGAGCATGACAGTTTTGTTGTTTTCTTTTAATTATTGCAAAGAGATAAAAAGAATCAACAACAACTAAGTGAACATCTACAAACAAAAACAGAGTATTGTACATATGATACATACTAACTGTGGTGGTTAATCTGGAGGGTCTGGAAGGTCCATAGTCTCCTCAGGCTCATTGAACTTGTCACTTTCCATAGATCTCTTCCTCATCCAGTGTCCATTCCCTGGATGCAGTTTTCCATCTATGAACCAAGCATTTTCCTGCACCAGCCAAAGTGGATTATCTTGCATCACTTTCTTTTGGGCAGTAATGGAAAAGCAGGCCTCTTTAGGAGAGGGTTGATAGCCAGTGTTATACACATTCAGCTTGACCTTCATGTTTCCAAATGAAACTTTCATGATTCCATACCTGCATTGTATGTGAGCATTGGCAGTGGCCAAAAAGGGCCTGCCTAGAATCACAGGTACGAAAGAAGCACATTTGCTTCGTTCCATGTCTAATACCAAAAAGTCAGCAAGATAGAAGAATTTATCAACTCTAACCAAAACATCCACAGGTTTCCTTTCGGATCTGTCAGCCAGCTGTAGGACCTCATGGGTGGGCTTTAATTCACCCAACCCCAGCTTCTCATATAGGGAATATGGAAGCAAATTTACGCTGGCCCCTAGATCTAATAGGGCTCTATCAATAATATGATCTCAAATGATCCAGGGGATTGTGGGGGTGCCAGGGTCTTGGAATTTGGTTGGGGTTGCAATCGATAAAATTTGTTTCAATCTCTGCTGAAAAGACTTTCTTAGATATGTGTATCCTGGATTGTCTTTTATGGGTGCATAGTTTTTTTAAAAACTTGGCATAGGCTGGGACTTGTTTAATGGTATCAAGTAAAGGCAGATTGATCTTTACTTGCTTGAAAGTCTCCATCATTTTCTCAATTTTACATTGCCCTTTGTCAAAAGGGGAAGGTCCTTGCAATGCCTTAGGAAATGGCAAATGTGGGGGTGCTCCCTCACTTGCTGCCTTAGCCAATGGAACTTCTTTCTTTTTTATTTTTTTCTTTTCTTGAGGATCCTCATTATCCTCTTTATTCACAGCTGATTGTTCCTGCAAGTCCACCATTGGTGGTCTTTGTTGTGGGCTGGTAGAAATTGCCTCATTTTCTTCCTCCAAACTTCTCACAGGCTCACGACCCACTTGATTGTCCACTATCCTACCACTTTTCAAAGTTGTAATAGATTTGGCTTACTCATAAGTGGAGGAAACTTCCCCCACTATAAACTACCTTCGTGGATTGTCCTATGGTTGGCTAGGCAACTTTCCTCTCTCTCTCCTAGTTAGAGCATCAGACGGTTGGCCAAGTTGATCCTCTATCTTTTTGATGCTCTGGTTGTGAGAATGCACAGTTTGGGTCAAGGTGTTCAAGCTCTGTAATGAAGATAGAACTTGTTCCTTAAAAGATGGTGTTCTCACAGCTAGAGGGGGTGCAGCTTGCTGCACAGGAGGAGCTACATGTTGGGCCATGGTTGCTGATACTGAGGCCTTGGGGCATAACCCTCTTGATAGGGCTGAGCATTTCTATAGGGCATGGGCTGCTGGGGCTGCTGCTACTGCTGGCTGGGGTATCCATCTTGTCTCCACCTCAGATTGGGGTGGTTCCTCCATTGATACCCAGCAGCAGGCTGTTGCACATAAGACTGAGCTGTAGCCACATGCTCTCTTATAAAATTAGGAAATTTGTCAGCAGATGGGCATTCTTCCATGGGATGAGTAGGGGACTGGCATATGGCACATGCCTCCTCTACTCTAGCAGCCACTGGTGACTGCATTGCACCCATCAGCCTATCAAATTTCAAAGTTAAGCTGTCCACTTTCCTTTCCAACTCACTTGGCACACTCACTTCATATATCTTTCCCCTTGAGGTGTTCTCTTTCATCAATTTAGGAGGCTCTAGATCTCTTGCTAAGGTTTCCCTTTTCATAGAGTTCTCACTGATGATGTCAAAGAGCTCCCATGCCTCCTCTGTAGTTTTATGGAGATAGGTGCCACCACAGGAGGCATCTATCATATCTCTACTTTTAGCATCAATTCCCTGATAAAAGCTTTGAACCAATTGTCATTCAGGGATTTGATGGTGGGGGCATTTCTTGACGAGTTCCTTAAATCTCTCCCAGGATTGATTAAAGTCTTCAATTGGATCATGGGTAAAAGAGATGATACCCTTCCTCAACTGGTTGGTCTTTGACATAGGAAAGAATTTGGCCGGAAACTGACATTAGAGATCACTCAAGGACTGAATACTGTTAGGTGAAGCAGGGACAACCAGGTCTTGGCTCTATCCTTTAATAAAAAAGGAAAGAGTCTCATCCTGGTGGCCACCTCCCCCAAACCTGTGATATTAAATGTAGTACACACTCCTAAGAATTCATCAATATATTTATATGGGTCTTCTTTGGTCAGGCCATGAAATAAGGGCAGCATTTGAATGATGGATGATTTTATCTCATAGTTTCCCTGACCAGCTGGGAATTGAATGCAGAAGGGAGAATTGTAGATCCCTGGTGCACTAAACTCCTTAAGGATTCTCGGCTGCTGTTGCTCACCCATTTCTACAGAATCTAAAGCAACAGGAGTGGGTGTGGTTGGTTTGGATCTGAGAAGTCTTTCAACCTCTGGATTTAATGGAATAATCGGAGGTGGCAGAGTTCTCCTACCAAACATACAACACTCAGATTCTGAATACTGAACAGATCCAAACACACAACAAACAGAATTGACCAAAATTTTTAATTATTCTAACAAAAATTATCAACAGATCTAAAAAATAATAGGGAGGTAGAGGAATGCAAACTACAGAGCAGTCTCCAGCACGATTCTCCTCTCACTGGTAGCCTTAGATCTGATGAACTGCACACAAACTACTGAAAAATAAAACAACTTATAAATGAAGTTAGTAAAATCAAACAAAAACTACAAATCTATGATCAAAACTTATATCTATCAATTTCTAAACTGCCTCCCCGACAGGGGTGCCAAAAACTTGTTGGTTGTGTTGTCTTACCTCAAATGAGGGTCTAAAATCAACAATAAAACTAGGCAGACACACTCATACAAACCTGCAAGTATTCTTGATCTGTTGTAGCAAGCTTTAAAAGAATGGTAAGTAAGGGAATGTCCATAGGGACGCTGGTTAGAAATATGATAAATCTCCAGAACTGTGTCAAATCTGGCACCCTAGCTATCACTAATTTAGTTAAAAGACAGGTGTGAGGCTTGAAATGAGTTATCACTTAAATTAAGCTATAATTTAAACATAAGCTATATGGGATCGAGTTTAGGAGCTTAGATCTTACAGGGGAAAAGAGTAAAAATTCAAAAAATGGAAAAGAGTAGCTTGGAGGTTGGTTTTCACTGAAATCAAATTCAATTAATCATGCTATAGAGGTTCAGAA
Source organism: Chloranthus sessilifolius (assembly GCA_021018995.1). Classification (NCBI taxonomy): domain Eukaryota; kingdom Viridiplantae; phylum Streptophyta; class Magnoliopsida; order Chloranthales; family Chloranthaceae; genus Chloranthus; species Chloranthus sessilifolius. Next base: position 71,050,144 of record CM037592.1, on the reverse strand, counting down.
CATACAATTCCCTCGCTGGCTATAAGCACAGCTGCAGGGTATAAATTCCACTCCAAATCACAGGATCCACCTGGTCCTAAGGCTATGATTTGTCCAATTTAATGGTCACAGACCATCCTATAGACTTTATCGAATCCATCGATTGCAGCAGATGAATCCAATTGAGGCCTGAGCTAAGATTTACCTTAAGGTTATGATCTGTCCACTTTAATAGTCCCAAACCATCCTAGGGATCTCGTACAAAGCCAGAGCCTCAATTAGAACAATTAAAACCACTACAGGTGCTGCAATTCCCAAGTCACAGACTCAAGGAATCATAGGAGCATCACATCCAGGGAGATCAGATGGTATCCAAGAGGTCTACCAGTTAAGTGGGTGAGCTGATCTACAACTCTTCTACACAAATCTGATCGATCACCAAATGGAACCAAAGGAAGTTTAAATCTAATTAAAGAATGAAAAATAGCATTATCATTACAAACAAGGTCACTTTATAATGGAAATACTCTCGGATCTGTAGTCTGTACAGCTAGGAACCTTCAATAGCACTCTTAACCTCACCCAATTACAGATCTAACTTCTCTCCTCTCTACTCCAAGGGATTTAGCCAACCGTAGTTGGGCTAAAGGAGGGAAATGGAATTGCTTTGCAGGCGCTAATCTCCAAAATTTTGGCTCAGATCTCGATCCTCCCCCAATGGCAATAGGGGATCTCTATATATAGCTTTCTCTTCTATTTTTCCTGCCAAAAATCCCTTCTAGAAGATCGTCAGAGTTTGTTAGAGTTCTGTTAAAGCACGTGCGTCGGTTAGGGCTTTCTAGAGCATCTTCTAGAATCTCGCACCGGTCACCAAAGTGCCTCGATTTGCATGTAGCAGGTTACCAAGTCTCAGCGTGTGCATAGCATAGTTTCTAAGAAGTTCAGCACACGATTTCGATAGGTTGGAGAAGCTTCCGATAGGTTAAAAGTAAGCTTGTAGTCCCTTTCGATAGGTTCCCTAATCTCTTGGATAGGTACCGATAGGATGAGTTTTCTCTTTGAAGCTTTAGGATCCTCAGCCCATTATCTGGAGTATTCGATAGGTTGGCCGAGTAGTTCGATAGGTCCAGAGGTCCTTTTTGACAAGTTTAGCTCTGCATATCGTCATCCCGATAGGTGGGCTCTCATTCCTATCGAAAGGCTTAAGCATCCTTCGATAGGCTCAATTCCAGCATCTTCATTTCAATAGGTTCAGGCAGCCTTTGACAGGTTCTCTTTTTCTCCTCAGGCAACCTTTCGATAGGATGAGCTTTCTCTTTCATTCATCTGCTCGATAGGCTCAGGGATCCTATCGAATCCCCCACTTCAGCAAATGTCTTCCTCTTTCTACCTTCAGATCCTATCGAGCCCTTCTCCAACTGCACGAATTCTTCTCTTTCATCCTGCATCTCCTATCAAAGTCTTCCAGATGCCCTTTCGATAGGTTTTTTTAAGACCTGTCTTCACTTCCTTACCTTAGTTCTACTGCAGCCACGCATTTCAAGGGCTCAGTGATGTGCTGCCCTCTAGTGTGCTGTTGTTGGGTCTGCATAGTGTTGAGAGATGGCTTCTTTGTGAGCATTCTTAAGTGGTTTTTTGCATTATTACCAGCTTTCACTGCTATCTACAAAAGGCACTCAACAGAGGCTTATTAGTGTGCTCACAGGTCTGTCAATGATCGGGTTAAAGGGTGAAAAGTGGCATTTTTCACCACTTAACACACCCACAAACCTAAGCTTTGCTAGTCCCTGAGCAAAGGAGAGTTAAAATGAATTAAAAATTCCACTTTCGTAGGGAGCATGGATGCATTTAGCCTATGCATCAAGCCTTTTAAACTCCTAGGTGATCCCTAGTGGAGGAGTGAAGTCTCCTGAGGGTTTTCAATGAAGGTACCAACAAACTTCTCCAATACAACTTAGTTAATAATAGTGCAACCTGTTAAAGAAGAGTTTAAGCAAATCAAATAAATTCACATCATGCCCATTCATTAAAGGAATTTCAACAGAAAAATATCCATTTGAAGATATGAAAGCCCGCTGAAATCTCTTCATCATCACTCAGTTTGTGTCAAGGCATTTCTCCTAAAATTTGATGCATAACTCACCATCGATTTGAGGATCCTGCTCAGATACTTCCCCCATCAACTGGATTTCAGACCCAAGTCTCATCAAGGTTGTTCACTCATCAGTATAGAGAAGAGGGGTAAATCATATCACTCAACTCAAGAGCAGTTGCAGCCCTCAAATAGGATTTCAAGCAGGAGCATAGGCATTGCTTGAATTTTTGACTTTTCCAGCTCTTTACACCATAGATTAAGCAAATTCTCATCTCCACATGACGGCTCAATCCACTTTCAGATCAGTAAGGGCTTTTTATTTGGGTTGTAATGTGGCTTAGGGATGAGGTTTGTGAAAGAGCACAAGGAGTAAACAGGGTTCAAAATTGAGAAATCAATAAAGGTAAGGAGGTGATCTAGACTCCTTTAATTCAGCACAATTCCATCTACTTCTTGAATTTTCAGAGCCAAAGTGGCCAGGTTCTTCTCTTCCTTCCAATCTTTCAGTGAAATGACTTCTCTTCCTTTTGCTTTATTTCTCTCTACTTTTTTTTTTTTTTTTTTTTTTTTTTTTTTTTTTTTTTTTTTTTTAATGGGCTGTGGCCACAACAATACCACATGAGTCTCCCTCTTTCTGAGCCAACAATACCCCAGATCTACCTTCTTCCATTTCTTCACCTTTACCTTCTGAATTCTCAAAGTGAGGGTTAGGCTGCATTAGGTCAACGGGTTTCCTTTTTTGAGTTTTGAATTTTCTGATTTTTCATCCAAAGAAAAAATTGAGAATTTTAAGGCTCAAAAGGTGTGTATCAAGGGCAGTTCAAAGGTGAGGAAATTTTGGGCTCAAACTGTCCAAGGGATGGCCTTACTTCATGTCTTCCATGTTATGAATGCTGTCAAGCTTCTTTTAATTTGGATTTGCCTAACTTCAGGCCCAATTCTAACTGGGTATGGCCTTCCATCCAAATTTCTGGGGAGTATCCTCACAGTCTCTTCTCATTTCTGGTTTACTACACATCAAAAAAATTCTTCAAAAATTCTTGACATTTGCTTCATGAAAAATGTTAAAACTTCAACTTGCTTCAGTTGCAAATGGTTTTTAAGTTTCCTTAACAACAAATATGAGGTGAATTCATTCTCTTTTCAATTATTCCTTTTCAACTTGGCTACACTACAATTAACTAGTTTATTGGCATCCATGCCACACCCCCAAACCTAAACTAAATAGTGTCCCCACTGTGAGCAGCATGAAATTAGGGGGAGGTACAGAGGGGAAACAGAGATACAGAAAATCTACATGAAGATAAAATGTATTATAATGCTAAATATATACATGAGAAAAGGAGAAAAGGAGAAAAAAAAAAAAAACTAAAACAATAAGATGCCATAGCTATTTACAGGTGTCATCTGGCCAATCGTACAGGTCAACCAAGTTTTTCAGCTCATCCTTGGATAAGGGAGCTTTGCCTTTAGATTTAGCCCTCGATTGCGGTTTCTTTGGTGCCTCCTCAGACTGGGCAGCGGGCTTTTTTCCTTTGGGGTCGACAGCAACAGCTGAATCAGGTTTAACTGAAATTGCACTGCCCAGGTCCAATTTTTCCAAAATTAGGGGCAAAAGGGGAGACTTAACAGTTGTAGGTTCTATGAGGGATTGGTGACGAAGAAGGAGGCGACTGCGAGAGGAACAAGAGCTAGGGTTTGCTGAAGGTGTGAAATGAGGCACAAATGACCTGTCGACGGGTATATAAAAGGTGAAGTACGATTCTGATAGGATGAACTGGATGGTTTTGATAGGTTCGTGCGTCCTGTCGAAAACATAGCAAACTAAACTTTGAAAGGGGATGATTCGATAGGATCTCGATATGTGGAACCATCCTTTCGATCAGTTTAAACGGCAGTTGAATCTTCATTTCGATAGGTTCCTGATTAGTATATAGAACCTATCGAAGAGGTTCAGTACCTATCGAAACCATCAAACATCCTGACGATATCCCTAAGTGACCTATCATAAAGTTAGTTGTGCCCTGTCGAAGACTTTAAAAAATTAAATAAAGCTATATTTCTGGGCATTCACAGTCTCAGTTGTCAGCAGGCTCTGTTGATGTGGTGCCCCATGATTAGATTCACTTATGACCAGCTCCCATTACCTCCGAACAGCTGAGAATGACTATCTAGTATTGAGCATGGCAGTTTTGTTGTTTTCTTTTTATTATTGCAAAGAGATAAAAAGAATCAAACAACAACTAAGTGAACATCTAAAAATAAAAATAGAGTATTATACATATGATACATACTGACTGTGGTGGTTAATCTGGAGGGTCTGGAAGGTCCATAGTCTCCTCAGGCTCATCGAACTTGTCACTTTCCATAGATCTCTTCCTCAGCCAGTGTCCATTCCCTGGATGCAGTTTTCCATCTGTGAACCAAGCATTTTCCTGCACCAGCCAAAGTGGATTATCATGCATAACTTTCTTTTGGGCAGTAATGGAAAAGCAGGCCTCTTTAGGAGAGGGGTTGATAGCCTGTGTAATACACATTCAGCTTGACCTTCATGTTTCCAAATGAAACTTCCATGATTCCATACCTGCATTGTATGTGAGCATTGACAGTGGCCAAAAAGGGCCTGCCTAGAATCACATGTATGGAAGAAGCACATTTGCTTGGTTCCATGTCTAATACCAAAAAGTCAGCTGGATAAAAGAATTTGTCAACTCTAACTAAAACATCCTCAATTATCCCCACAAGTTTCCTTTCAAATCTGTCAGCCAGCTGTAGGACCACATGGGTGGGCTTCAATTCTCCCAAGCCTAGCTTCTCATATAGGGAATATGGAAGCAAATTTATGCTGGCTCCTAGATCTAATAGGGCTTTGTCAATGATGTGATCCCCAATGATGCAGGGGATTGTGAGGAGTCCAGGGTCTAAAAGTTTGGGGGGAGTTGCAATGGACAGGACATGCCTAACTTTTTCTGCCTAAAAGACTTTCTTGGATAGGTGTATCCTAGACTGTCTTTTATGGGTGCACAGGTCTTTTAAGAATTTGGCATAGGCTGGAACTTATTTAATGGCATCAAATAAAGGCAGATTGATCTTTACTTGCTTGAAAGTCTCCATCATTTCCTCAATTTTACCTTGCCCTTTGTCAAAAGGAGAAGGTCCTTGCAATGCCTTAGGAAATGGCAAATGTGGGGGTGCTTCCTCACTTGCAGCCTTAGCCAATGGGACTTCTTTCCTTTTGATTTTTTTCTTTTCTTGAGGATCCTCATTATCTTCTTTAATCATAGCTGATTGTTCCTGCAAGTCCACCATTGGCTGTCTTTATTGTGTTTTAGGAGAAATCACTCCATTCTCTTCCTCCAAGCTTCTCACAGGCTCACGACCCACTTGATTGTCCACTAGCCTACCACTTCTCAAAGTTGTAACAGATTTGGCTTCCTCATAAGTGGAGGAAACTTCACCCACTACCAACTGCCTTCGTGGATTGTCCTGTGGTTGGCTAGGCAACCTTCCTCCCTCTCTCCTAGTTAGAGCATCAGACAGCTGACCAAGTTGGTCCTCTATCTTTTTTATGCTCTAGTTGTGAGAGTGCACAGTTTGGGTCAAGGTGTTCAAGCTCTGTAATGAAGATAGAACTGGTTTCTCAAAGGATGGTGCTCTCATAGCTAGAGTGGATGTAGCTTACTACATAGGAGGAGCTACATGTTGGGCCATGGGTTGCTAATACTGAGGCCTTAGGGCATAACCTTCCCGATAGGGCTGAACATTTCTGTAGGGCATGGGCTGTTGGGGCTGCTGCTGCTGCTGGCTGGGTAATCCATCTTATCTCCACCTCAGATTGGGGTGGTTCCTCCATTGATACCCAGCAGCAGGCTGCTGCCCATAAGACTGAGCTGCATCCACATGCTCTGTTATAAAATCAGGAAATTGGTCAGCAGATGGGCATTCTTCCACGAGATGAGCAGGGGACTGACATATGGCACATGCCTCCTCCACTCTAGCAGCCACAGGTGACTACATTGCTCCCATCAGCCTATCAAATTTCAAAGTTAAGCTGTCCACTTTCCTTTCCAACTCACTTGGCAGACTCTCTTCATATATCATTCCTCTTGAGGTGTTCTCTTTCATCAATTTAGGAGGCTCTAGATCTCTTGCTAAGGTTTCCCTTTGCATAGAGTTCTCACTGATGATGTCAAAGAGCTCCCATGCCTCTTCAGCAGTTTTATGGAGATAGGTGCCACCACAGGAGGCATCTATCATATCTCTGCTTTTAGCATCATTTCCCTGATAAAAGCTTTGATCCAATTGCCATTCAGGGATTTGATGGAGGGGGCATTTCTTGAGGAGTTCATTAAATCTCTCCTAGGATTGATGAAAGTCTTCAGTTAGATCTTGGGTGAAAGAGATGATACCCTTCCTCAACTGGCTGGTCTTTGACATAGGAAAGAATGTGGCCAGAAACTGACATAGGAGATCACTCCAGAACTAAATACTGTTAGGTGGAAGCAGGGATAACTAGGTCCTGGCTCTGTCCTTAAATGAGAAAGGAAAGAGTCTCATCCTGGTAGCCTCCTCCCCTAAACCTGTGATATTAAATGTAGTACACAGTCCTAAGAATTCATCAATGTGTTTATATGGGTCTTCTTTTGTTAGGCCATGAAATGAGGGCAACATTTGAATGATGGATGATTTTATCTCATAGTTTCCCTGACCAGCTGGGAATTGAATGCAGAAGGGGGAATTATAGATCCCTAGTGCATTAAACTCTTTAAGGGTTCTCGGCTATTGTTGCTCACCCATTTCTACAGAATCTAATGCAACAGAAGTGGGTGTGGTTAGTCTGGATCTGAGAAGTCTTTCAACCTTTGGATTTAGTGGAATAATCTGAGGTTGCAGAGTTCTCCTACCAAACGTACAACACTCAGATTTCGAATGCAGAACAAATCCAAACACACAACAAACAAAATCAACCAAAATTTCTAACTATTCTAACAAAAATTATCAGCAGATCTGAAAAATAATAGGGGAGTAGAGGGATAAAAACTACAAAGCAGTCTCCAGCATGATTCTCCTCTCACTGGTAGCCTTAGATCTGATGAACTGCACACAAACTACTGAAAAACAACACAACTTATAAATGCAGTTAGCAAAATCAAATAAAAACTACAAATCTATGATCAAAACATAGATCTATCAATTTCTAAACTGCCTCCCCGGCAGCGGCACCAAAAACTTATTGGTTGTGTTGCCTTACCTCAAATGAGGGTCTAAAATCAATAATAAAACTAGGCAGACACACTCATAAAGACCTGCAAGTATTCAGGATCTGTTGTAGTAAGCTTTAAAAGAATGGTAAGTAAGGGAATGTCCATAGGGAGGCTGGTTAGAAATATGATAAATCTCCAGATCTGTGTCAGATCTAGCACCCTAGCTATCACTAATTTAGTTAAAAGACAGGGGAGAGGCTTGAAATGAGTTGTCACTTAAACTAAGCTACAATTTAAACATAAGCTATCTTGGATCGAGTTTGGGAGCTTAGATCTTGCAGGGTAAAAGAGTAAAAAGGTAAAAGATGGAGAAGAGTAGCTTGGAGGTTGGTTTTCACTGAAATCAGATTCAATTAATCATGCTACAGAGTTCCCGAGCACACCAGTCCCTCGTTGGCTATAAGCACAACTACAGGGTATAAATTCCACTCCAAATCACAGGATCCACCTGGTCTTAAGGCTATGATCTGTCTACTTTAATGGTCACAGACCATCCTATAGACTTTGTCAAATCCATCGATTACAGCAGATGAATCCAATTGAGGCCTGAGCTTAGATTTACCTTAAGGTTATGATCTGTCCACTTTAATGGTCACTGACCATCCTAGAGATCTCCTACAAAGCCAGAGCCTCAATTAGAATAATTAAAACCACTACAGGTGCTACAATTCTCAGGTCACAGACTCAAAGAATCACAGGAGCATCAGATCCAGGGAGATCAGATGGTATCCAAGAGGTCTATCAGTTAAGTGGGTGAGCTGATCTACAACTCCTCTACATAAATCCGATCGATCACCAAATGGAACCCAAGGAAGTTTAAATCTAATTAAAGCATGAAAAATAGCATTATCATTGCAAACAAGGTCACTTTACAATGGAAATACTCTCAGATCTGTAGTTTGTGCAGCTAGGAACCTACAATAGCACTCTTAACCTCACCCAATTATAGATTTAACTTCGCTCCTCGCTACTCCAAGGGATTTAGCCAACCATGGTTGGGCTAAAGGAGGGAAATGGAATTGCTCTACAGGCGCTAATCTCCAAAATTTTTGCTCAGATCTCGATCCTGGCCCAATGGCAATTGGAGATCTCTATATATAGCTTTCTCCTCTATTTTTCCTGCCAAAAATCCCTTCTAGAAGGTCGTTAGAGTTTGTTAGAGTTCTGTTAAAGCACGTGGGTCGGTTAGGGCTTTCTAGGGCATCTTCTAGAATCTCGCACTTGTCACCAAAGTGCCTTGGTTTGCATGTAGCAGGTTACCAAGCCTCAGCGTGTGCATAGCATAGTTTTTGAGGAGTTCAGCACATGATTTCAATAGACTGGAGAGGCTTCCGACAGGTTAAAAGTAAGCTTGTAGTCCCTTTCGATAGGTTCCCTGGTCTCTTCGATAGGTACCGATAGGATGAGTTTTCTCTTTGAAGCTTCAGGGTCCTTAGCCCATTATCTGGAGTATTCGATAGGTTGGCTGAGTAGTTCGATAGGTCCAGAGGTCCTTTTCGATAGGTTCAGCTCTGCATGTTGTCATCCCAATAGGTTGGCTCTCATTCCTATCGAAAGGCTTAAGCATCCTTCGATAGATTCAATTCCAGCATCTTCATTTCGATTGGTTCAAGAAGCCTTCGACAGGTTCTCTTTTTCTCCTCAGGCAAGATTTCGATAGGATGAGCTTTCTCTGTCATTCATCTGCTCGAGAGGTTCAGGGATCCTGTCGAATCCCTCACTTCACCACATGTCTTCCTCTTTCTGCCTTCAGATCCTATCGAGCCCTTCTCCAACAGCAAGAATTCTTCTCTTTTATCCTTTTGCTCCTATCGAAGTCTTCCACATGCCCTTTCGATAGGTTGTTTTAAGACCTGTCTTCACTTCCTTTCCTTTGTTCTACTGCAGCCACACATTCCAAGGGCTCAGTGATGTGCTGCCCTCTGGTGTGCTGTTGCTTGGTCTGCATAGTGCTGAGAGATGGCTTCTTTGTGGGCATTCTTAAGTAGTTTTCTGCATTATTACTAGCTTTCACTGCTATCTACAAAAGGCACTCAACAGAGGCTTATTAGTGTGCTCACAGGTCTGTCAATGGTCAGTTTAAAGGGTGAAAAGTGGCATTTTTCACCACTTAACAGAAGACTACAGTGATTCGCGAATTGGGAGAGATGGGTTTTGAAAACATTGACTTAATATTAGCTAACTATATTTTACAGGGTATATCAAGCGGAGGGGGTGATACTTACCTGATCTGTCTTGTGATGGGACATTGGAGGGCATGATGGGAGGCTCGTGGCAGGACTTGATATTTGATGGGCTCGATGGGGCGACGAAGAGGTTCCTCTCTTCTTCCATTTCTGTAGTGGCAGGGCCTAATGATTGTTGGTGTGATGGGGTCCTCGGGGGGGCTTACCTTTCTTGATGGGGCATTGGGTGAGCTCCTTTCCTGGTTGCTCGTTGAAGCAGATTGTGATGGCTCCTCGATATTTTAATGGGTCATGCGACGGGACCTATTTTTCTTTCGTGTTGATGGTATGGTGGGGTGGGTTTTGGTGTCACGATGGGACAAAATGGAGTGGCTAATTTGTGCCAACGAGTTTGGGGGGTCGGGACAACATTGGTTATGTGTGCATTCTATCACGGTGGAACATGTTATTGTGAAGTTGTGAGATGGAACTACTAGGGGCCTTCTCTCTGGACGATGTGTGAGGTCATATGATGGGACAAGGGGGAGTGATTCTAATCGCGATGGGATGGTATTCATGGGGTAGTGAGGGAATGATGCGTACCTGATTCATTATCTATGGGAGGCCTCTTGCGATGGAGCGTGATGATTATCGCGATGGGACATTTGGGGGGTTCAGATTTACTATCTGCCTCTTCGCAATGGGACATTGGTGAACCTACCCTTCTGGCCGAGTGTGATGATGGCCAGTGAAGGGATGGTACTTACCTGAATGAGTGCAAAGACTCACATGTAGAGGTGAATCCTTACTGGAGATAGAATGATGAATATTCTTTGATGAGGGGGTTGATATCGACTCTTGCTTCCCTTAACTTCAAGCGCGAAGGATTCATCTGGAGACCAATTATGGTGATTGAGGGGCTTTAACCGTTGTCGTGGGTGCATGTTACGACCGTGCGGGGGGGACTATGCCGCATCGAAGTACAGGTGGTGCAACCAGAGTGATAATAGGATAAATTTGAGATAAAAGGTGTCTAAAGGAGTTAAGTGATATCAACAACGAGTGCATCGGGATGCAGCTCACAAAAGTTTATCCATCGAGAATTATTTAGTTGTTCTTTTGAGAAAAGTTTCTTATGTTATTGTTTAAGAGTGATTCTGCAGTCTCATTCTCGGTAAGATGAGTTGTATAGATGTGATAGAGAGGGTGGGATAGGATGATGAGAAGGGATTGTTGAGGGATTCTAAGGAGGGTTTTGATTATTTATTTTGTAGAGATTTGAGGACGAAAGAGATTGAGAATTTTTTTTTTGCTTGAGTTTGCATGATGGGACTATCAAAGGGTTTTTTTTTTGTGGTCACACGATGGGACTTTGGAAAATATTTTATTATTATTTATACATTTTTTTGGTTCCACGGTGGGATTTAAGGTAATTTTTAAGGTTCCACGATGGGACATTGGGGAAATAAAAATATAAAAGCATACTCCAGTTTGAGGTGTTGGTCTCATGACCCGATTATTGTTGCCAAGGTGTTAGTGCTAAAAATAAAAAAATAAATAAAAATGCCCAGTGTCAAGTGGCGGTGGGACTCTTCTCAGCCTTGCAGATATCTTGGTGTAATATACTCAAATTTAGTAAACTGCATAAGTCAAATAATGGTGTGAATGATTGTGGTATGTGTGGTTCACAAGGGAACCAAAGAAATTTAACACACACTTAGTTGTATGTGCTTTACACCAAATAAATTAAATGGATAAGTGTAACACACAAATTTGATGTTTATACTTTGCAAGGAAGAAAAGTGCTTGCTTGAGAGGGAGGGATAACCCACGTGTAAGACCCATTTGTTGGGTTTGCTAACTTAGTTGTTTTGAGAGAAAAGGAAGAAGGGTTTAAAGAGGAAGGATTCACTTGAATCCGTGTGTTGTGTCACCAAATCGTCGTGAGATTTGGTAAATTCATGTGTGAAAGATCACCGTACGTGTGCAACGTGGGATTTTTTATGATCCCGTCGCGGCGATGCGCTCGCTTGCAAAAAATATAGAGTCGCCACCCGGAGCGTTTGGTGTCCCGAGAAACCTAGTTCATTTTTATGAGCACTGAAGTGCTAAAAATATGACTCTGAATTCGGTCCACACCAAAGGCTCTTGGGTAGGGGCTTCGGTTATCGATCGGGAAGGTGTTAGGCACCCGATCAACCCGCTTAACGCCATCTCTACTAATGGCCAACACAAAAATAAAGTAAAAGAAAAGAAAATGGCTTCCTCTTACCCAAATGGGCCTTAAATTCTATTTGTGCCCCTCCGTTGCTACCGAAAATTTGGCGGCGTAACGGCACAAATGGGAGGATGGGAAGAGCTAAAGAAGAGATAGAAGAAAGGGGAGAGCCGGAGCCCTCGGGACCTTGTAGCACCGTAGGAGAGCCTTACGTTGGCTTGCTTTGATGAGCTTTTAAAGACTTAAATGATGGAAAAAGGGGTTCTAACTCCTAAGGCTTGAAGCTAAGAGGTAGAGAGGGAAGGCTAAGGGATTACACACACCTAACCTAAAGGCTTTTAGTGAAATGCTACGGTCTAAGGGAGCTTTTTGAAATCTGGAATTTGTATGAGAAGTGTGCACCAAAGGGAGAAAGATCTTCTCACTTTAAGCTCTTTCTCTCTTAGGCCAAAATTCTCAACCCCTAAACCAAAGAGAGGGGGGCTCTATTTATAGGAAATGGGTGAGTTAGGAGACCACTTAGATACTAATTGGGTTTAGCAATTAGGTAATCTCACATCTAAGGATTCCTAGGGTTTTTGGAGCCTTCAAATGTGTTGAAAGGGCCTCCAATGGTGGATGATAGGGAGGGGCTTTAAGTCACGTAATGGTTTGCAAATAGGGTGTAAGAGGGTGCAACAGAACTATCAAAATACACCCTAAAGGCTCAGGTGGTCAACAAGTCAAACCCCAATCACAAAATTCAGGGTAAAACCAAAGGCTACTGTTCACATACCTGGCACAAATATTAGTTGCGCAGGAAAATGTACAATAAAATAGTGTTGAACAGTGGCCTAGAAGTTGGCTTCGTGAGGGTGGGCCCCACTTTAATACTGGCGCAACTATTAGTCGTGCCAGGCATAAATTCTGAGGAAATGGCCTGGCGCAACTAATAGTTACACCAGGCAAAATTATAACTGGTGCAACTATTAGTTACACCAGGCCATTTCTGGGGAGGAATGGCCTGGCGCAACTATTAGTTGCGCCAAATCTCTACAGGAGACCCACTCAAAATTACGCTTATGCCCTTTGAGTTTAGACTGCCATATCTTTTGATGTATAACTCTTATTGGGGCGATTCTTGGCTCATTGAAAAGCCGATGACTTCTACTTTTCAATAGTATGAGATTTGATTATAGTAGGAGGTCATAGCTACTCCTGATGCACCACTCTTTATCCATTGCCCGAGAACATTAGGTTTAGGGTTTGAAATGGGTTTTAAGGGTCGGGATTGGTTTCTAAAGGTTCGGGATAGGTTCCTAAGGGATCTAGGGCGATTCCTAAGGGTTTGGGGTGATTCCTAAGGGTTCCATACATGCCATAAAAAGCTCAGAAATGTGCCTCTCTCGAAATGTGTTTCGATCAGGCCTTGGGCCAAATTTGGGTGTCTACAGATGCCCCTCTTTGGTATCCGATCACTAATGATTGAATGCCAAAGAAAAGAGACATCTAAAGAGGCCCAAGGCATTACTGATGGGTCCGCTACATTCAGAACGAACTTCAAATATCAAACGAGTAAAATGGTGAGAAAATGAAAGCCCTTGATGCCAGGGTAAACATTCGCTTCTCAAGGTAATCAATCCCCAAGCGCTTAGCAACATTACTGGGCATAACCAAGGTGGGACGAGTTGCGAAAGCCCAATAGCTGGGAAAAACTTTCGCTTCTCGAGTTGCGAAAGCCTGTTAGTCGAGAAAAATGTTCGCTTCTCGAGATGATTTGAAGGTGATTGATGTTCGAGATTCATTCTGAATAGAATAGCTTTGCAAGTAAGGGGGGGATCGACCCACACTTAAAGATAGGTGCAAAGCGAAAATACGCAAGGTTCCACAGTTTGCGTCCAATCTCATGAGGCATTGATTGCCCCATTTGACTAGTCGCGGGTGCCCCTGCGTGAAGCAGGGTTCGAGGTCTTTGGGCGAATCCATTGATCCCAAAGTTTATTTAGCACGATTACCCGAGCAGAGCGAATAGAAGTCGCAACGCTTCTTGGGAGTATGTGCCTTTTTTGAAGATGTGCCCCGGATCGACATGACCTAGAGCATCCAGCTTCAACTAGCTTGATTAGGTTTAGCCAAACATTGGGTATCCCCCTAAAGGGACATCCGATCCTGGTCTTTGCCAACAATGATCATATGCCTCATTCTACTATGCATAATCATGCACCCATCAAGGGCAATAAGCAATAACAAAGGCGATGAAGGCCCCGACTCGGACCTGCCCGAGTACAATTTACGAGAATAAACTACCATCTTACGGATACCCAAACGCATGGCATACACTTTACAGGGATACCGCTGCCAATACAGGTTTTAAGCCTATAGAAAATAAAGGGGAAATGAACCCTTCCGGATGCATGGTTGCACATAGTCTGATTGATACGTGATCTCATTCTCAACAGGTTGGTCTCTACCAACGATTGACCTTTTCCAATGAATCTAATCAAGATGCTTTGAGCTTGCTCATCGATCTTGGTCCGCTTATTTTAGCACGTCTGCCTGGGCAAGTCGAATAAAGATCAAAATGCCATATGGGAGAATATGCATCTGTTGGGGGTACCTAAAATGAAGAGGGAGGGGAATCGAGCCAAGCATGAGACCTGACCCAGGCCCAACCAGCCTGGAAGTACCTAACGCAATTATTAGTTGCGCTAAGCCAAAAGAAGGCTTAAAATGGCCTGCCGCAACTATTAGTTGCACCAAGCTGAACAGGGCCAAAAAAATTGTCTGGCGTAACTATTAGTTGCACGAAGCCAATCCGGGGGGCAAAAATGTCTGGCTCAACTATTAGTTGCGCCAGACCAAACTAGGGTTTTTTGAATTTAAAATGCCCAAGTTCGGGCAGCAAGGTGGTTATTTCAAAAACTCTTCCTCTCTCTCTCTCTCAAAACTGCAAGCCGGTCCCCCTCTAGGGTTCCTCTATATTGCCTCTACGCATGCCGCATTGTCGTTGCTTGTTTGCCGATTATTTGTTCGCACCGCAATAGATCAACGACCCCATCCTCTTCACAAGGTAACCATTAGAAACTCATTTTTCTTGATTTTCCCTATTATTTTTTACAAATATGATCATGATCTTACATTCTTTAATGAGTAATGGTTAACTTTCGTGGTGTATATGTTTATTGATGGTGTGTGGATGGTTTCTTATGAATGATGCTCTATTTTTGTTGTTTCATGGGTTTTGCATAATATATTATGCATATTTTATACATTTGTTTTGTTGTTTTTACTTGTACATATTGAAAGGGATTTTTTGTTTATATAAAGTAAAGAAATTTTGTTTTTGTTGTTTTTTTTTTTTTTTTTAAATAAAGCAAAGGATTTTTTTTTTTTGATTGATTGATTTTTTTTTATTGATTTTTTTTGTTGCAAGATAAAGTAAATGATTTTTTTTCTTTTTATACTTGCAAATAAAGTAAAGGAAAAATTTTGTGTTGTTTTACTTTTGCAAACAAAGTAAAGGGAATTTTTTTTTTTTGCTTTTACTTTTTATTTTTTGACGAACAAAGTAAAGGACTATTTTTTGTTTTTGGTTTTTCATTTTATTTTGACAAACAAAGATTATTATTATTTTTTGTTTATAGGAAAACGAAGAAATGACTTTTTGTGAGAAGTGTGATGATGATTTCTCTTTTTCGGCTTTCCTAGACATAAAGGGAGGATTTTTTTTGTTATTCTAAGTGTAAAAAGAAAGGCTTCTTTCTTCTTTTTTAGAAACATAAAAGAATGATTTTATTCGATTCTAACTTTCTTTATTTTCAAAGGGGAAATTTTGTTTATTATCATTTTCTGAAGAAAGGATTTTTTTTCATCTAAAACGGATCTCTTTTTTTATTTACGCATATTCATCTCTCATAAGTAAAAAAAAAATGGTGGGAAGGGTGAGCATACTTACCTTTCTTTGCAGCATGGTATATCATGGCTCTTTATCATTGGTCTACTCTGACGTGATTGATTTTTGTTGCCCCAGAATGTCAGGTGGTGATGAGAACGTTTCCGAGGAGTGTTAAGTGGTGAAAAATGCCACTTTGCACCCTTTAACCTGACCTTTCATGGACCTGCAAGCACACTAATAAGCCTCTGTTGAGTGCATTTCGTAGATAGTAAGGAAATCTGGTAATAATGAAGAAAAGCACTCAAGAATGCCCAATAAGGAGCCATCTCTTAGCACAGGACGAACTCAGCAATAGCACACCAAGGGGTAGCACATCATTGAACCCTTGGAGCGCGTGGCTGCAGCAGAGCAAGGTGAAGGAAGTTAGAATATGTTGAAAACATCCTATTGATTGGTCACCTGAAGAGTTTGATAGGAGCTGAAAGCATTGAAAGGAAGGAATTCGTGCAGTTGAGAAGGGTTCGACAGGATCAGAAAGCAGAAAAAGGAAGAATTCATGCAGAAGTGAAGAATTCGATAGGATCCAAGAACCTATCGAGCAGTTGAGAGAGAAAGAGAATTCAACCTATCTAAAGCTAGCTTGAGGGAAATAGGAGACCTATCGGAAGGTTCCTTGAAGCCTTCGAATGGGCCATTGAACCTATCGAATGGTCCACTGAACCTATCGAAATAGAATTGCTGAAACAGCACCTATCGCAGAATGATTTGAACCTTTCGATAGGAACAAAGGTCATCTGATCGAAGCAATAGAATGTGAAACCTCAACCTATCGAATCACTCTTCCAACCTGTCGAAAGCCCCAGATCAAGTGCAGGGAAGCTGAAGCATCTAAGCCCAACCTATCGGAACCTATCGAAGAGATCAGGGAACCTATCGAAAGAGACTACAAGCTTACTTTCAACCTGTCAGAAACTTCTCCAACCTGTCGAAATCATGTGCTAAACTTCTCAGAAACTATGTCATGCACACGCTGTGATTTGGTGACCTACTGCACGCAAATCGAGGCACTTTGATGACCGACACGATGTTCTAGAAGATGCCCTAGGAAACCCTAACCGACCCACGTGTTCTAACAGAACTCTAACAAACTCTAGCAACCTTCTAGAAGAGAATTTTGGCGAGAAAAATAGGGGAGAAAGCTATACATTGAGATCCCCAATTACCATGGGGGGGATCGAAATTCTGAGCAATTTTCTAGAGATCAGAGCTTGCAGCGAGATTCCATTTTCCCTCCTTTAGCCCAACCATGATTGGCTAAATCTCTAGGAGTAGCGAGGGGTGAGTTAGATCTGTAATTGGGTAAGGTTAAGAGTGATTGTTGGGGTTAATTGTTGCATAGACTACAGATCTGAGAGCATTCCATTGT
Organism: Chloranthus sessilifolius; assembly: GCA_021018995.1. Classification (NCBI taxonomy): domain Eukaryota; kingdom Viridiplantae; phylum Streptophyta; class Magnoliopsida; order Chloranthales; family Chloranthaceae; genus Chloranthus; species Chloranthus sessilifolius. Next base: position 71,033,123 of record CM037592.1, on the reverse strand, counting down.
AAGAGTGACCTTGTTTGCAATGTAAATGTTGTTTTCAATGTTTTAATTAGATCTAAAGCTCTTTTGATTCCTCTTGGTGCTCGAACGAATTTGTATAGAGGAGTTGCTTGATCAGCTCACCCACTTAACTGGTAGACCTCTTGGATATCATCTTAATTCCCTGGATCTAATATCTTTGTAATTTCCTACGTCTGTGACCTGAAAATTGCAGCATCTGTAGTGGTTTTTATTGTTCTAATTGAGGCCATGGCTTTACAGGAGATCTCTAGGATGGCCTGTGACCATTAAAGTGGGCAGATCATAACCTTAAGGTAAATCTGAGCTCAGGCCTCAATTGGATTTATCCGTTGCAATCCATGGATTCAATAAAGCCTCTAGGATGGTCTGTGACCATTAAAGTGGACAGATCATAGCCTTAAGGCCAGGTGGATCCTGTGATTTGAAGTTGTAGTTTTACCCTGTAGCTGTGCTAACAGACAGTGCCTGTGGCCAGCTGAGGGACTTATGTGCTTTTGAACTCCTGTAATATGCTTAGCTCGACCTGATTACAGTGAAGACAATCTCCAAGCTGTTCTTCTCCATTTTCTGAGTCTTTAAACCTTCCATCTACAAGATTTGAGGCTCCAGATTCGATCTAAAATAATCTGCATTTTATTTGTAGTTTAGTCTAAGTGACCACTCATTTCAAAACTCTCCCCTATCTTTTAACTAAAGTAGAGATAGCTAAGGTGTCAGATCTCTCACAGATCTGGAGATTTATCCTATTTCTAACCAGCCTCCCTGTGGACATTCCCTTACTCACCATTCTTTTAAAGCTTGCTACAAAGGACCCTGTATCTTGCAGGCCTAGGATATTTTAGATGTGCTGAATCCATCTCTGTTTTCTCTTGATTTTTATACCATAAATCAGCACACTAGAAATCCACAACTAGTTTTTGGCGTCGCTGCCGGGGAGGCAGATTAGAAATTGATAGATCTAAGTTTTGATCATAGATTTGTAGTTTTTGCTTGATTTTACTAACTGCATTTGTGAGTTTTGCTATTTTTCAGTATTTTTTGTGTCTATTCCACCAGATCTAAGTACAGAGTGAGAGGAAAGCTGTGCTAAAGGCTGCTCTATAGTTTGCATCCCTTCTCCCCTGTTTATTTTTAGATCTGTTGATTTTTAGATTAGTTAATCAATTGTGTGTTCCTATTTGTACTGTGAGGATTTTCTCTGCTTTCAGTTGTGGGAGTTGTATGTTTAGTAGGAGAACTCTTCAACCTGAGATTATTCCACTAAGTCCAGAGGTTGAAAGACTTCTCAGAACCAGACCAACTACATCCATAGCTGTTGAATTTGAATCTGTTGAAATGGGTGAGCAGTAGCAGCTCGAACTCTCAAGGAATTCAATGCACCAAGGGTCTATAATTCCCCCTTCTGCATTCAGTTCCCTGTTGCTCAAGGAAATTATGTGATTAAATCGTCTATCATTCAAATGTTGCCCTCATTTCATGGCCTGACCAAGGAGGATCCCTATAAGCATATAGATGAATTCTTAGGACTGTGCACCACCTTCAACATCATAGGCTTGGGGGAGGAGGCCACCAGGATGAGACTCTTTCCTTTTTCATTAAAGGACAGAGCCAGGACTTGGCTATCTCTGCTTCCACCTAACAGTATGCAGTTCTAGAGTGATCTCCAATGTCAGTTTTTGGCCAAATTCTTTCCTATGTCAAAGACCAGTCAGTTGAGGAAGGGTATAATCTCTTTTACTCAAGATCCAACTGAAGACTTTCATCAGTCCTAGGGAGATTTAAAGAACTCCTCAAGAAATTCCCCCATCATCAAATCCCTGAATGGCAACTGGTTCAAAGCTTTTACCAGGGAATTGATTCAAAGAGCAGGGACATGATAGATGCCTCTTGTGGAGGCACTTATCTTCATAAAACTGCTGAGGAGGCATGGGAGCTCTTTGACATCATCAGTGAGAACTCTATGCAAAGGGAAACCTTGGCAAGAGATCTAGAGCCTCCTAAATTGGTGAAAGAGAACACCTCAAGAGGAAAGATATATGAAGTGAGTGTGCCAAGTGAGTTAAAAAGGAAAGTGGATAGCTTAACTCTGAAGTTTGATAGGCTGATGGGAGCAATGCAGTCACCTGTGGCTGCTAGAATAGAGGAGGCATGTGCCATATGCCAGTCCCCTGCTCACTCCTTAGATGAATGGCCATCAGCTGCCCAATTTCCTGAGTTCATAAAAGAGCATGTGGCTACAACTCAAGCCTATGGACAGTAGCCTGCTGCTGGGTATCAATGGAGAAACCACCCCAATTTGAGGTGGAGACAAGATGGATACTCTAGTCAACAGCAGCAGCAGCCCCAACAGCCCATGCCCCACAAAAATGCTCAGCCCTATCGAGATGGTTATGCCCCAAGACCTCAATATCAGCAAACCATGGCTCAACCTGTAGCTCCTCCTATGTAGCAAGCTGCACCTACTCCAGCTGTGAGAACACCATCTTTTGAGGAACAAGTTCTATCTTCATTACAGAACTTGAACACCTTGACCCAAACTGTGCATTCTCACAACCAGAGCATCAAAAAGATAGAGGACCAGCTTGGTCAGCTGTCTGATGCTCTGACTAGGAGAGAAGGAGGAAGGTTACCCAGCCAATCACAAGATAATCCACGAAGACAGTTTGTAGTGGGTGAAGTTTCCTCCACATATGAGGAAGCCAAATCTGTTACAACTTTGAGAAGTGGTAGGCTAGTGGACAATCAAGTGGGCTGTGAGCCTGTGAGAAGTCTGAAGGAAGATAATGGAAGGAGTTTTCCAAGAGCAAACAGAGATCACCAGTGGTGGACCTACAGGAACAACCCAGTGTCAATAAAGAGGATGGAATGGATCCTCAAGGAAAAGAAAAAATCAAAAAGAAAGAAGCCCCATTAGCTAAGGCTGCAAATGAGGGAGCAACCCCTCAGTTGCCATTTCCCAAAGCATTACAAGGACCCTCCCCTTTTGACAAAGGGCAGGGCAAAATTGACGAAATGATGGAGACTTTCAAGCATGTAAAGATTAATCTGCCTTTACTGGATGCCATTAAACAAGTCCCAGCTTACGCCAAATTTTTGAAGGAGTTATGCACCCATAAAAGACAGTCTAGGACATACTTGTCCAAGAAAGCTTTTCAGTAGAGAAGGTAAAACACATTCTGTCCATTGCAACCCCCACCAAACTTCAAGACCCTGGAGTGCCCACTATCCCCTGTATCATTGGGGATAATAAAATTGAGAAGGCCCTATTGGACTTAGGAGTCAGTGTGAACTTGCGACCCTATGCAGTCTACGAAAAATTGGGCCTGGGAGACTTGAAGCCCACACCTGTGGTCTTGCAACTGGCTGACAGGTCTGAAAGGAAGCTTGTAGGAGTCATTGAAGATGTCTTGGTGGGAGTTGACAATTTTTTTTATCCTGCTGACTTTGTGGTGTTAGATATGGAGCCAAGTAAAGGTAATTCCTCCATCCCTGTGATTCTGGGCAGGCCCTTCTTGGCCACTGCAAATGCCTGCATTCAATGCCGATCTGGAATTATGGAGGTATCCTTTGGCAACATGAAAGTAAAACTGCATGTGTACAACACCAGCTCTCAACCCCCTTTTGACGAAACCTATTTTTCCATTACAGGGCTGGAGGAGGCTCTGCATGATAATCCTCAACAGCTGCTATAAAACAATGATTGGCCTATTGTTGTCGCTCCAAGTGTGCCATAATTGTGTGCATTATGAATCAAAAATTAAAGAATTAAAGAATGCTAGGTTATATGGATGTTAACTTATGAAAGGGATATCAGCACATTGGGGCTAACACTGGCCTGTAAGATCAGGGCCAATTGTAGCAAGTTTTAAAAGTAAGTATTTCAAGATCGTCCACAGAGAATTTTGTCTAAACTGAGAGATAAACCTCCAGATCTGTGCTACCAGATCTGGCTCTATAATTATCTAAAAAAAGAATAGATAAAAGAGAGTGTTCGATTGTGTCACATTTAACTATAAGCAAATAAAGAAAAGAACTAACTACATGATCCAGATCCGAGTTGGGGAGATGTTTAAAATAAGACAAATGCAGAAATAATAGCTTCATGTACTTTAGCCTCTGAATTTTAATGGAGAATCAGAGTTCAACAGATTCAATCTTCATCGGCTAAGATGTAAGAGAAATAAATCGAATTAAGGAATAGGTTTAGACTTATGGCTATGATCTCCACTTAAATGGTCACAGATCATCCAATAGTTGTAGCCTATTCTTTAGTTCGTAACATGAACATCATCAGTAAATCTTTGCTAGAATTAGGTTACCAACGCTAATTCGCATACAGGTGATGAATTAAGGAAGTTGCATGCGGATGAGTGAATCTAAAGAAGTCTAATGCACTAAGGTGAACATTCGTAACCCTCGACATGACTCCAATGGAGAAGACACAAATTACAACAACCTTTTAAAATCCAAAATTACAATTACAGAACACGGCTTCTTAGAGAGCCCTCGGACTTACTGATCTTGAATCCGAACTTGGAAGTACAAATCACTCACAATGGCTCTCAAAGGTAAACTACAAGAAGGGATTACAGTTCGGATAAGCTATGATGGAATGAGGGAAGCAGAGATGAAAACTCTAAAATCTGGATACCCAAATTGGGCAAATGGTTCGTCTATTTATAGTTTTCCCTAAGCCACTCAAATGTGTATCAACCAATCGAAATTGGATAGATCAGTATCAACCAATAGAAGTCGAGCACCGGGATCCAGATGCATTACGCCAATCGTAATCGCTTGATCCGGTTCACCAATCGTGAAACAGCGGCATCAATTCTGTTATGCATTTTGAATGTTTGTTAGAGTTTCTAGAAGTTCCCGCCAAGTAATTTCATCTTTGGGTGTTCACATGGGGTGGAATATGCCTTTGGTTCGTGCTCAGAATCTTTCGGAATGTCTCTGGGCTTTTCAATGCATTGGGCGTGCGTGATTCTTGGAATTGCCCTTGTTAAAGCTGAATCTCGAATACCTTTTCACGAGTTAGGGGCCTTTTCACAAAGTTCAATGACTTCTGAAGCTCTGTTCGCAAAGTTCAATCTTCTTTTCGAGGAGTGTTTTCTTCTTTTCGCAAAGTTCAAGGTTCTTTACGAAAAGTGCAAGTTCTTTGCGAATAGTAGAAGTTCTTTGCGAATTGAACTCTAGGCTCCCATTCTTCTTTGCGAATTGACTTTTAACTTGATTTTTTCTGAATGGCTCTCTCTCTTGCTTGGTCTTTATGCGCTCTTTTAGACCCTCTTTAGCCATTCTTTGAGGTCATTTCTTCACTCCTTCTTTAAACTTGACATGAGTATCGACTTTTGATCTTTTGGGATGCTTTTCGGATTTGGACCTCATCGATTGGTTAGGCAGAAATGCACACTAAGGCACTTATTTAGTCTTCTCAAGGGTCTTTCAAGGCTCATGTTTAGGGGTGAAAAATGGTATTTTTCACTACTTAACACACCCCCAACCCTCAGCTTCGCTAGTCCCTGGGCAAAGCAGCGTAAAAGCAAAATAAAGACCCACTCTTGTAGGAAGCACAGGGGCATTTAGCATATGCAACAAGCCTTTTAAACCCCTAGGTGATCCCTAGAGGAGGAGTGAAGTCTCCTGAGGGTTTTCAGTGAAGGTACCCACAAACTTCTCCATGGGACAGTTGGCATTAGTGCACTGTCATCCCATGAGCAATCAAAGATCAAAATTAGTTACTCTTGAATCAATGTTTAAACAGAAATTTAGGTTTATTGTTTGCAAGGGGATTTCAACATTTATAAACCTTATGAATGTTTCACTCTTTCCAATCTGTGAGCAGCCATAGAAATCATGCAAATGTGTCAGCAGTAGTTCATCATTTGAATAAAAATTAGGTTATAAGTCATACTTAATGTGCTCAAGTTCCAACCCAAACACTTACCAGGGTGTACTCTCATCAAGATTTTTGTTGAAGGGTTCATTTTCACTCAAGCTCAAGAGGCTCAAACCATGCATTGAAAACACCCAGGAGCCCTTGCTGCCCACCTATCATCATGAATCTCCAAAAATCTGATGGTAGAAAAGTGTATAATATGTTTGTACAACATTGTTTTTCTGATTTTTGCTGTTTCTGTCTATTTTTCTTGTACGCATAGTGTAAATACACTTCAAAGTTCAAATCGCAAAGTAAAAAGTACTTTTCGAAAAGTTTAAAGTTCTATTCGAATTGATTCTGGAGCTGTAATGAACTACTCGAAAAGAACCATGTTCTGTTCGAATAGTTAAAATTTCCTTTTCGAATAGAAAATCTGGGGAGAAGTCCTTTGCGAAAAGATCTTTCTGGAGCCAAATCCATTTCAAATAGACATCAAGCTCAGTTCTTTGCGAACTACACTTTCTCGATTTTCTTTGCCTTGTTTCAATTTTCCAGATAATGTGACCATGCCACCTTTGAACGGTGAGGACAACTTTGTTCCCCATAGGTTTGGGGGTATGGCAAGCAGTCCGCCCATGGGATAATTAGCATAAGGGCATCACAATCACCAAAGTAATCAGAAATGAATCAATTTACTTAAGAATCATGACAATGTGGAAATTTTAAAATTTTCTTTGCAAGAATTTAGACATTCTAAACCCTACAATATTCCACATTTCCATGATGTTAACACTAGGAAAATACACTTGTATTAGCACATAGCAAGTCCACAGGAAGAGAAAAGGTAAAGATATACTTAAAAGCTCAAGGAAAAACCATAACCAAGTGAGAATTGAGCCTATATGTTTTACATCTCTGTTGAAGAGTGGATGAGGCAACCCTTTTAGATTCAAAGGATTTGGTGAGGCATTAGATCCACTAGAAATTAGGAAACCCCAAATCAAAACAAGCAACAAGATTCATGAAACCGAGGAAAAGATCAAGGCCTTCTTTGGACAGCTTGAGCTTAACAGAACCAACCAAGAAAGATCTGCCCTTGTTTGTACCCCAATTGAGCTATAAATCCTACAATGCTTCATCAAAACACCCATTTTTCTTGCACCTGAACCAATGGAACCAATTCAGCCTTCCCTCACCTTGAGAATTCAGGAGTTAAAGGAGAAAGAAGTAAAGATGGAACATTTCTGGGCAAATATCAAAATAAATGAAGAAGAAATACCTCAAAAATGGGCAGTATGGTGACTGAGAAAGTAAAAGAAAAACAATGTGAAAAAGAAGCAAGCAAAAAAAAAGGCAAAAAGGGGAACTTTATGTTGAAAATTCAAGATCAAAGGAAGAAGAACTGAGTACTTTGAACACGAGAATCTCAAAAGAAGCTAAACTCAAGAGCTGATGTGTGATGCATCAAACTATGCCCTAGGAGCTGTTTGAGGAGTTCAGATGCTCTTCGAAAGCTACACCTGGAGTTTTAGTCCTTTTCGCAGAGTTTAGGGGCCTTTTCGCAAAGTTCAATGACTTCTAAAGCTCAAAAATGGGCAGTATGGTGACTGAGAAAGTAAAAGAAAAACAATGTGAAAAAGAAGCAAGCAAAAAAAAAGGCAAAAAGGGGAACTTTATGTTGAAAATTCAAGATCAAAGGAAGAAGAACTGAGTACTTTGAACACGAGAATCTCAAAAGAAGCTAAACTCAAGAAGGTGGAGTCATGAACCACCTCCTTCAATTCCTGACTTCTCAAAAATCCAAACACCTGTTCAACCTTCCTATCCCTGAAACCTCACTCCACGAGCGATACAACAAACCCAGCCTAAAAGTCCTTGTGATCCAAAGTTGAGTGAACTGTCATGTGGAGATAAGCAGTTTCCCAATCTATGGTGAGGAGATGTCAAGGATGCCAAAGACCGAGAATCATGCCTATGCTCATGCTTACAAATTCATTTGGGAGATGTATAGCGCTCTTGAGCTTGAGTGAAAATGAACCCTTCAACAAAAATCTTGATGAGAGTACACCGGTAAGTGTTTGGGTTGGAACTTGAGCACATTAAGTATGACTTATAACCTAATTTTTATTCAAATGATGAACTCACGACACATTTGCATGATTTCTATGGCTGCTCACAGATTGGAAAGAGTGAAACATTCATAAGGTTTATAAATGTTGAAATCCCTTGCAAACAATAAACCTAAATTTCTGTTAAACATTGATTCAAGAGTAACTAATTTTGATCTTTGATTGCTGGCACTAATGCCAATTGTCCCATGGAGAAGTTTGTGGGTACCTTCATGAAAACCCTCAGAGACTTCACTCCTCCTCTAGGGATCACCTAGGGGTTTAAAAGGCTTATTGCATATGCTAAATGCACATGTGCTTCCTACAAAAGTGGCTCTTTATTTTGCTTTTACGTTTCTTTGCTCGTGGACTAGCAAAGCTTAGGTTTGGGTGTGTTAAGTAGTGAAAATACCATTTTCACCCCTAAACATGAGCCTTGAAAGACCCTTGAGAAGACTAAATAAGTGCTTTAGTGTGCATTTTACATTTAACCAACCAATCGAGTCCAAATCAAAAGCATCCCAAAAGATCAAAAAGTCGATACTCATGTCAAGTTTAAAGGAGTGAAGGAATAGCCTCAGCAATGGCTAAAGTGGGTCTAAAAGAGCGCATAAAGACCTGAAGCAAGAGAGAGAGCCATTCGCAAAGAAAAAATCAAGTTAAAAGTCAATTCGCAAAGAAGAATGGGAGCCTAGAGTTCAATTCGCAAAGAACTTCTACTATTCGTAAAGAACCTTGAACTTTGCGAAAAGAAGAAAACACTCCTCGAAAAGAAGATTGAACTTTACGAACAGAGCTTCAGAAGTCATTGAACTTTGCGAAAAGGCCCCTAAACTTTGCGAAAAGAAGAAAACACTCCTCGAAAAGAAGATTGAACTTTGCGAACAGAGCTTCAGAAGTCATTGAACTTTGCGAAAAGGCCCCTAAACTCTGCGAAAAGGACTAAAACTCCAGGTGTAGCTTTCGAAGAGCATCCCGAACTCCTCGAAAAGAAGATTGAACTTTGCGATAACGTAACTTCGAAGTCATTGAACTTTGCAAAAAGCCCTTAAACTATGCGAAATGGCATTACGGGATTCTACCGTCCGAAGGGTATTTCAGAAACTTTGCACGCCCCAATGCAATCAAAGACCAGAACATTAGGAAGGTTCCAATCAAGATCCGAAGGCATATTCCAACCCATGTGAGCACCCAAAGTTAAATTACCTGGCGGGAACTTCCGTAAGCTCAAGCGAATTTCAAACCCATAATGTAATTGATGCTTCACACTGATTGGCGAACCAGATCGAGCATTTCCATTGGCCAAAACAGATCCGGATCCCGTGCTCAACCCTCATTGGGCAATCCAGATCTAAAGCATTCTGATTGGTCAATCCACCATGCGCAGGATGGAGGAAAAGTATAAATAGAGAAGCCATTCGCCCAAATTGGGCATCCAGATTTTAGAGTTTTCATCTCTGTTTCCCTCATTCGGTCCGGATAGCTTATCCGAACCCCTGTAATCCTTCTTGTAGTTTACCTTTGAGAGCCATTGTGAGTGATTTGTACTTCCAAGTTCGGATTCAAGATCGAAGTCCGAGGGTTTCTAAGAAGCTCGACCGTAAGTCCGAGGGCTCTCTAAGAAGCCGTGCTCTGTAATTGTAATTTTGGATTTTAAAAGGTTGCTGTAATTTGTTTCTTCTCCATTGGAGTCATGTCGAGGGTTCTGAATGTTCACCTTAGTGCATTAGACTTCTTTAGATTCACTCATCCACATGCAACTTCCCTTAATTCATCACCCCTGTGCGAATTAGCGTAGGTAACCTAAATCTAGCGATTCTGATGATGTTCATGTTACGAACTAAAGAATAGGCCACAACTATTGGATGATCTGTGACCATTTAAGTGGACAGATCATAGCCATAAGTCTAAACCTATTCCTTAATTCGGATTTATTTCTCTTACATCTGTGCTGGTAGCCAGATGAAGATTGAATCTGCTCTGTTGAACTACAGATTCTCCATTAAAATTCAGAGGCTAAAGTACATGAAGCTATTATTTCTGCATTTGTCTTATTTTAAACATCTCCCCAACTCGGATCTGGATCATGTAGTTAGTTCTTTTCTTTATTTGCTTATAGTTAAATGTGACACAATCCAACACTCTCTTTTATCTATTCTTTTTTTTAGATAATTATAGAGCCAGATCTGGTAGCACAAAATGGAAATCAGGGGTTGAACAATTGCTGAGGAATGGATCCAAGAAGGATGAAAAGTTCAAGGAACATGGGGAGGCCGTTAACCTTCCAGATCCTCCAGATTAGCACCTGTAGTTGAGTATGTATCATATGTACCATATTTTGCTTCTATTTTAGATTTGTTTTTAATTTGCATCTCTAGTAGAATTTTTTTGAAATAAATATGCCATGTTCTCTAGTGAATCATCTTTTCAAATTTGTCAGCTGCCTTAAGATAAGGAGAGCTCATCCACATAAGAATCCAACCATAGGGCCGCACAGCAACAGAGCCTGATAAGTGCTGAAGCTAAGGATGCCCAGAAAGGTAGCTTTATCTGGGTTTTGAAACCTTCGATAGGCCTAATCTACATTTCATTAGGTTTCATGGTGATTTCGACAGGATATCTAATGGTTTCGATAGGAACTGGATGTTTCGATAGGTAAAACCAATGGCTCGATAGGTTAAAATAAGGGCAAACAAAGATTTCGATAGGTACTGAGTACATATCAGACACCTATCGAAATGATGTTGTCTCTGCCATTTAAACCTATCGATAGGATGGTCTCACCTATCGAAATCCTTAAAAATCACCCCTTTTGAAAGCTTGGATGTCTAAGCTTTCGATAGGACGCTTCAACCTATCAAAGCCATTCCAGTTATCCTATCGAAATCGCATTTTCACCTATATATACCTGTCGATAGGTCATTTGTGCTTCACTCTTTCTCGATGAACAACCCTAGCTTCCTTCCTCATTTGTCACCTCCCTCTTTCTCTACTAAATCCCCACGGAATCTTTCGCTATTTAGTGTGCCATCTTGTCAATACATTCAGCCTGCGTAAAGGAGCATTTTGCCCCTGATTTTAGAGAAATTGGAGCGATACATCGCTAGCTTTGTGAAACCCTAGGTACCTGGAGGTGAGTTAACTTCCTACCATCACTCTGTTGTCTTGCTAAGTTTTCCCATTCCTAGCTGGTGAGGAATTACTCCCTGAGATTATAATGGATGAGCCTGAGGAAACGCTAGCCAGCATACGCCGAAAATCATCTGCATCCACCAAAAATCATCTGCATCCACCCCTAAATCCTCCAAGAAAGCGCTACCTGCTACCAAACCACCTGTAAAGAGGAAGCTCGCTGAGGGGACACCCAAAAAGAGTCCTAAAGCTAAGAAAGCCAAAGCTGTTGAAATCTAGGAACCTGTGGTAGAAACACCCCTAGAGAGAGCTACCCCTGACAGGCCCATTGCTGTAGAGCTTCCGGCTATACTAACCACCCCCAATGAATTTGTTGACAAGTTAAACCTTGTCCCTGAGACCGGATTTGATATGGCATATTTTGCCAACATTGGAGAGTGTCAGGAAACACTGAGCTATTTGAAGAAAGAGGCTTGTTTCCCCTACTGTCGCCATTGAAGGAATTGGTGTATCCCAGGCTGGTGAAGTTATGGTACCAAAATCTGAAGAAGAAGGTGGCATAGGGGACGGACGATGTATTAGAAATTTCAATTGATGATTGGCAACTAATTATCGATCACAGAGACATAGGAATGGCTTTGGGGGTCCCATACCAATTTGACTCCAACCGCGCTGAGGGAACACCTGTTGGAGCTACATTTAAGGACATGGCCAAGCAGCTAACCAATGGGATTGTGGGTTCTGGAGAATCCCTGATGAGGAGAGACCTCCACCCTAGCCTCAGATTCATGGATACCATCTTAAGGAAAAATGTCTATGTTACAGGACATTTGCAGGAGAGAAGGTCCCCATTAGTGGATGCTTTATTTTATTATTCCAAGGGGCAGTTCGTGAATGCACCTAAGCTGATCTTTGAAACTATGGTGGACATAAATGACAAAGTGCTAAAAAGACAAGTTTTTGCTAAGGGAGGAGGCCTACCCTTCAGCAGACTCATCACCTGTCTGCTCAAAGCTAGAAAGTATAAGGTCAAGGATGCTGAGCCGGTGGAGAAAATGGCTCACAAGGTTTTTGGAAAGAGAAAATGGTCTACAAGTTTAACCCTGATTCAAAAGACCAAACCGGTTGCAACAGAGAAGGAGGTGCCCACTACCTCAGTAGCAGATCTCGCTGCTGACTTTCCCCCACCCATCATTCCTCCTACATCACCCACCTTTTCATCCACCTTACCTACACCATCACCTACACCTGGGATCCTGGACCTCCCCATTATCTCTGAGCCTATCCCCACCATGCCTTCCCCACCCTCCCTCCAACCCCTTCCTGATTTTCCCCCTCCACCACTTCCTACACATACACAGGGTTTAGACCAGTTCACTTCTACTAGTTTCTCTGCCCTCATTTCTTCAATTGTGGAGGATGTTGCTCATGAGTACACCCCACTTCCTGACTCTCCCCACACCACTCCTCCTCACTTTACCCATGCCCCTTCCTCTCCTTTCCATCCCATTCATTCACCCATCCCCTCTACCTCCACCCTGCCTGATACTTTCACCCAGATCCTCTCTCTCCTTCAATCCATTCAGGCCCAAGTGGCCACTAACACTGACCACCAGGCCCTCATGAGCTCATGTCTCCAATCAATTCAATCCACCCTCACTCCCCCCACTTCAGTCTCCACCCTTTTCCCCCTTCTCCTCCCTCCCCTGATCCCTCCCTTTTAAATTTCTCTCCTCCCTTTTCACCTATGCCTTCCCCCATCCCTACTGATATTCTTTTTATGGAGTTAGCCACTCCATCTTTACCCCCAGCACCTGTTATGCCTTCATCCTCACCTGCCCCTATTTCGGCAGTTGTTGAGATACCCACCACCCATTTCCCTTTCTCTTCCCCCCCTATTTTCTAGGATGCCTCCACCCAAACTTATCCATGGGAGGATCTGGTTCTTTCCGCCCCCTCCTCTTCATCCCCTCCACCCTTATCTTTGCCCCTTGTCCTACCTCACCCTCCTGTATGCAATGAGGGACAACCCTTACATCCACAGAGATGTCTTGAGAGGTATGGCTGCACTTCGGGCTTCCCTTGAGGCTCCTTATGAGGAGAGGATTTCCAACATCGAATTAGAACACTAAATCCAGCTTCGCGATAGCTCTCAAGGATGGTCTGAGATCCTGGTTTGATATGAGTCGGTGAAACAACTGGCAGCGGCTGAGAGTCTCATTGCCAAATATGAGAAGAAGAATGATGAGCTCCTCAAGAAAAAGTTAGCCAAGGCTTAGGAGATCATCAAGGCCACCAAGGAGCTCTCAGATGCAAACCTCCTCTATGCTGCCAAGAAGATTGATATTTTGGAGAAAAAGGTTGCTTCCTTATTGTCTAAACCCTTTGAGCCTACCCCTCTGGCTACAGCACCTCCTACTGCCCTCCCCCCTCACCTCCTGCCTCACAACCCCCTCCCACCCCACCTGTAGAGGTTTCCCATCCCCCTCCTGCCGAAGTACCTCCACCTGACAAACCTACCCCTCCCAAACGGAAGAGGACTTACTCCAAACGAACCACCACTGCCAAGAGATCTGCTACTTCTGTTGCCGCTATCAAAAAAGGGAAACAACCTGCTGCCCCATGTGAGGAAGCTGCGCCCCCCAGGTCTTCCCCTCAGTCTGACCCCCATGGCACCCTACTCACTAGGGATGAAAGACGAAAGGCTATTGCGGCTCTAGGACTAGACCCCATGGCTCTTTTCCCTTCCGATTTGGATTCTGATCCTGCACCTGCGGTTGATCCTAAAGGCAAAAGCCTGCTGCCCAGTCTGAGGAGGCCCGCGCTAAACAACCTAAGCAATCCAAATCCAAGGGAAAAGCCCCTGCATCTAGGCGGTAGCTGGCACCAAGCTGTATATGAATGTGGCCATGTGTTGTTTCAGTTTTTTTTTCTGTTTCATTTGTCTCTTGTATATATTAGACATTTTTGTTGTGATATTCTATAGATATCTTCTTCCCTGTCTCCCTCTTGATTGCTTTGTCCTAAAATAGTGAGGACACTGTTTAGGTTTGGGGGTGTGGCATGTATGCCAATAAACTAGTTAATTTTAGTGCAGCCAAGTTAAAAAGGAATAATCGGAAAAAGAATGAATTCACCTCATATTTGTTGTTAAGGAAACCTTCAAAACCATTTGCAACTGAAACAAGCTAAAGTTTTAACATTCTTCATGAAGAAAATGTCAAGAATTTTTGCAGAAAGTCTTTAATGTGTGATAAACCAGCAACGAGAAGAGACTGTGAAGATACTCTCCAGAAATTGGATGGGCCATACCCAGTGAGAATTGGGCCTGAAAAATTTTCTTTGAAGAGTGTCTTGGCAATTTTTTCTGCTCTAAGGACTAATGGGATCTAATTTTAATCACTAGAAGTTAGGCAAATCCAAATTGAAACAAGCTCGACAGCATTCATGACATTGAGGACATGATGTAAGGCCATCCCTTGGACAGTTTGAGCCTAAAATGTCCCACCTTTGAACTGTCGTTGATGCACACCACTTGAGCCTTAAAAGTTCCTATTTTCTTTGATGAAAACCAGAAATTTTAAACCCAAAACCTTTTAACCTATTTCAGTTCACCCCCAATCTGATAAATCAGGAAGAGGAAGGAGAGGCAAGGTTAGAGGAGCAAGGTGTTAAATCTGGTTGAAAGAAAGAAAAACGCATTTGGTGGTATCTGTGGTATTCAGATTTAGAAAAAAAATAATAATAATAATAATATGAGCAAGAGAAGTCATTTCATTGAAAGATTGAAATGAGGATTAGAAACTGGCCACTTCAAATCTAAAAGTTCAACAAGTATATGGAATTGTGCTGACATGAAGAAGGTTGAGTTGCAAATCACCTCTTTACTTTTACTGATTTCTCAATTTTGAATCCCATTCCACCCTTTCATTCTTTGTAAACCTCACCCATAAGCCACATTACAACCCAATAAAAAGTCCTTACTGATCTGAAATGGATTGAACTGTCATGTGGAGATAGGATTTGTTTGACCTATGGTGCAAAGAATTAGAAAATATCATAAATTAGAGCAATGCCTATGCTCCTGCTTGCAGTCCTATTTGAGGGTTGTAACTGCTCATGAGCTGAGTGATATGATTTACCCCTCTTCTCTGTACTAATGAGTGAATAGCCCTGGTGAGACTTGGGTCTGAAATCCAGTTGATGGGGAAGTATCTAAGCAGGATCCTCAAATTAATGGTGGGTTATGCATAAAATTTCAGAAGAAATGCGTGGACACAAACTGAGTGATGATGGAGAGATTTCAACAAACTTTCATATTTCCAAATGGATGTCTTTCTATTGAATTTCCTTTAATGAATGGGCATGATGTGAATTTATTTGATTTGTTTAAATTCTTCTTTAACAGGTTGCACTACTATTAACTAAGTTGTATTGGAGAAGTTTATGGGTATCCTCACTGAAAACCCTCAGGAGACTTCACTCGTCCACTAGGGATAACCTAGGGGTTTAAAAGGCTTGGTGCATGTGCTAAATGCATCCGTGCTCCCTACGAAAGTGACATTATATTTTTCTTTTGAATTCTCCTTTGCTAAGGGACTAGCAAAGCTTAGGTTTGGGGGTGTGTTAAGTGGTGAAAAATGCCACTTTGCACCCTTTAACCTGACCTTTCATGGACCTGCAAGCACACTAATAAGCCTCTGTTGAGTGCATTTCGTAGATAGTAAGAAAATCCGGTAATAATGAAGAAAAGCACTCAAGAATGCCCAACAAGGAGCCATCTCTCAGCACAAGATGAACTCAGCAATAGCACACCAAAGGGGTAGCACATCATTGAACCCTTGGAGCGCGTGGCTGCAGCAGAGCAAGGTGAAGGAAGTTAGAATATGTTGAAAACGTCCTATCGATTGATCACCTGAAGAGTTCGATAGGAGCTAAAAGCATTAAAAGGAAGGAATTCATGCAGTTGAGAAGGGTTCGACAGGATCAGAAAGCAAAAAAAGGAAGAATTCGTGCAAAAATGAAGAATTTGATAGGATCCAAGAACCTATCGAGCAGTTGAGAGAGAAAGAGAATTCAACCTATCGAAAGCTAGCTTGAGCGAAAGAGGAGACCTATCGGAAGGTTCCTTGAACCCATCGAATGGGCCATTGAACCAATCGAATGGTCCACTGAACCTATCAAAATAGAAGTGCTGAAACAGCACCTATCGCAGAATGATTTGAACCTTTCGATAGGAACAAAGGTCATCCGATCAAAGCAATAGAATGTGAAACCTCAACCTATCGAATCACTCTTCCAACCTGTTGAAAGCCCCAGATCAAGTGCTGGGAAGCTGAAGCATCTAAGCCCAACCTATCAGAACCTATCAAAGAGATCAGGGAACCTATCGAAAGAGGCTACAAGCTTACTTTCAACCTGTCGAAAACTTCTCCAACCTGTCAAAATCGTGTGCTAAATTTCTCAGAAACTATGTCATTCACACGCTGTGACTTGGTGACCTACTGCACACAAATCGAGGCACTTTAGTGACTGGCACGACGTTCTAGAAGATGCCCTAGGAAACCCTAACCGACCCACGTGCTCTAACAGAACTCTAACAAACTCTGGCAACCTTCTAGAAGGGATTTTTGGCGGGAAAAATAGGGGAGAAAGCTATATATTGAGATCCCCAATTAGCATTGGGAGGGATCGAAATTTTGAGCAATTTTCCAGAGATCAGTGCTTGCAGCGAGATTCCATTTTCCCTCCTTTAGCCCAACCATGGTTGGCTAAATCTCTAGGAGCAGCGAGGGGTGAGTTAGATCTGTAATTGGGTAAGGTTAAGAGTGATTGTTGGGGTTAATTGTTGCATAGACTACAGATATGAGAGCATTCCATTGTAAGAGTGACCTTGTTTGCAATGTAAATGTTGTTTTCAATGTTTTAATTAGATCTAAAGCTCTTTTGATTCCTCTTGGTGCTCGATCGGATTTGTGTAGAGGAGTTGCATGATCAGCTCACCCACTAAACTGGTAGACCTCTTAGATATCATCTGAATTCCCTGGATCTGATATTCCTATAATTTCCTACGTCTGTGACTTGGAAATTGTAGCATCTGTAGTGGTTTTAATTTTTCTAATTGAGGCCCTGGCTTTGCAGGAGATCTCTAGGATGGTCTATGACCATTAAAGTGGACAAATCATAATCTTAAGGTAAATCTGAGCTCAAGCCTCAATTGGATTTATCCATTGCAATCCATGGATTCGATAAAGCCTCTAGGATGGTCTGTGACCATTAAAGTGGACATATCATAGCCTTAAGACCAGGTGGATCCTGTGATTTGAAGTTGAAGTTTTACCCTGTAGCTGTGCTAACGGACCGTGCCTGTGGCCAGCTGAGGGACTTATGTGCTTTTGAACCCCTATAATATGCTTAGCTCGACCTAATTGCAGTGAAGACAATATCCAAGCTGTTCTTCTCCATTTTCTGAGTCTTCAAACCTTCCATTTGCAAGATCTGAGGCTCCAGATTCGATCCAAAATAATCTGCATTTTATTTGTTGTTTAGTCTAAGTGACCACTCATTTTAAAACTCTCCCCTGTCTTTTAACTAAAGTAGAGATAGCTAGGGTGTCAGATCTCTCACAGATCTGAAGATTTATCCTATTTCTAACCAGCCTCCCTGTGGACATTCCCTTACTCACCATTCTTTTAAAGCTTGCTACAAAGGACCCTGTATCTTGCAGGCCTAGGATATTTTAGATGTGTTGAATCCATCTATGTTTTCTCTTAATTTTTACACTATAAATCAGCACACTAGAAATCCACAACAAGGAGGGCCACGAGGAGGGGCCCGAGATAGTATACGTCCCACGAGGGGAGTAGTTCCTTTGGGTGGAGCGAAAGGCGGGCTCATGGCTCGAAATGTAGGGCGAGGCCGCTCGAGTCGGCCTCCTACATCAATAGTACACCGATATTTTGAATTTTGGTATAGCGGGCCAGGTAAAAGAAGGTTCAGATTTCTTTCTCTTGTGCAATTTTTCTTTCTTTCCATGATTTGATGTACTTTTCTCTTCTGACGCAGGACTTGCCCTCTATTGTATTCCGCGGGGGTGGCTTGATTTTCAGGACTTCTACCTCTACGTCCCTCCCGTGGTGAAGTTTTTACTGGTGCAGGTGGGCTTCAGAGAGTTTCTATCCTGCCTCGCCTTGAGGGCTGATGCTGCCTATCTGAAGGCCCTGATTGAACAGTTTTGCCCTGAGATGATGACCTTCCATATGTCGTACGTCGAGATGACCCTGACGCCTATTGACTGGGCAATGATTATGGGTATTAGGATGGTAGGGATACCAATAGCCAGCCTCTCCGTGCCGAGTAAAGAGGACGTCATTCGACTGATAGGGGCCTATCCTCCCTGCAACCAAACACCTGGTACAGAGGTCATGATGTCCTGGCTTACCGCACTTTACAAGACCGACGAGTTGGTGGACCTGGGGCAACCAGACAGGGTGCTTTATATTATGCCTGAGCAGGCGATTGTCTTGGCCCGCATTACTCTTCTGATCCTGCTAAGTAAGACCCATTTTACCAATGCAAGCGGTGGCCGAGTTAGCCTAGCGTTGGTGAGCGTCATGGACAACTGGGGTGACATCCATAGGTATGACTGGGGTGGGGTTAGGTATGCATGGCTGATGTTTAACCTAGCTCGGGTCACGACTGGGGATTTCAAATCCATTGTTGGTTTTTGGGCCGCCTTGGAGGTAATTCCTCATTCTTTCGCTTTCGCCAGTTTCCTTGAATGACCTTCGTATGCTACTGACCTGCTCCTATGTAATGATCATTTCAGGTATGGGGATACCACCATTTTAACCTTGGGCGCCCACTTCTTCACTCAGAGGAACTTACTTATCCTCTTCTTAGCAACTGGAACCAAGCTCGGCGTCGTGACTTGGGCATGAAGCACCTAGAGATGGGTTTAAGGTCCCAACTTGACCTGATGGTTCCTGAGCAGGTAAAGCCCCTCTTAACAACCTTGTTTACCCATGCTTGGAAATACTATACTTCCTGCTTGATTGACTGACCACTTTTGAACTTAGACAGATCCTCCACGACCCGTATCTCGTGTCCCCCTTCTGGGATCGGGTGGCCGTAGACCCCTCTCGCCTATTTAACAACCACCGTGTCATTTTCTTTTATGGGGCATGGGCCAAGGCTTACTACCTGGGAGAACGGGTCGTGCACCAGTCCCAAGGCTACTATGCCATTCCTGTGGACCTGCAGATGTTTGGAATCCTATTGGCAGTGTTGAGGAACTCATGGTGGCCCTCCTCAACAATGGGCTCCCTATCCATGCTTTTCATGTGCCCGGAGATTATCATACTTGGTATGAGTGTCTGCCGTATCGATTTATCCTGCCACGGTTTGTACCTAGTGTCAATTTCCTCGCATTTGGCGGCCCGCGTGGGCAGGTAATTACCTTTCCGTCTTTAGTCTTTTTTTTTTTTATCTTGGCCTCTGTTCTTTCTGAACTAATTATTACTTTATCTATAGTTTTCCCTAGGGGATGGCTCTGATGATGAAGGCGGGATGGTGGCAGGTACATCTAATACTTCGAGGGCAGGTCCTTCTGGCATTGACCCTTCTAGTGCGGGTCCTTCTGGTGAGGGTTCTTCCGGTGTTGGTCCGTCGGGTACTTCTCAGGCTGGTGCTCCAAGGGGTGACCCGACCATGGTCTACGGGACCTTCTAACGCCTTGATGACGGCTTTCTCTCGGACCTGTGTGCCGACGTGGATAAGCAGGCACGTCTCTCCACTGAAGCAGCCCTTGTCCCTCCTCCTGAGGTGATCCCCAAGGTAAGTCTTCTGATGGCCCGTCTCTTTCTTATTCCGGCTTCCCTTTGCACATATTTTAGTATTGCCCTGATAGCTGACATTGTATCTCTCTGAATGTAGAACTTCGACTTGGCCATGGAGTATGCGGCGTATCATCGTAACCTCACTAAGCTTCAGGATGTGGAGACAGTGAGTATTCCGCTGCTCTGCTTTTCCTATGGGTTCCGTCATCATTCTAATTGGTCCCGATTTCTGATTTTGGCTATGACTTGCAGCGTGCTCGTGCCAAGGAGTCGTGATCTTTGCTTAGCCGGATTTCTCAAGCCTGGTCCCGAGTGGGGGATATGCGGACTTACCAGGGCTCCACTCGTCGTCGAAAGAAATCAAAGGGAGCAGATAAAGAATATGCCTTAGTTTCCCCTTCTTAAACATTAGTACTTTGGGATTGATAATTTGAATTTTTAGACAGCTTGGGATGGATGATGTGGCACTTTGTGGATGATTTTTATTTTGGAAATTTTTTAGTGCTTTTGTCTTGATTGCATGCCATGGCTCCCTTGTACCGTATTTGTTTTTTTGTAGGACGTGCCTGCCAAGTGCTCTCGGAAAGCGACCCCTCGCGTCTCATGCTTTGATGTAGGATCCATCCTGCACATAAAGAAATAAAAATAGTTTCGAAATCGTTAGAGGCATTTAAAAATTTTGTGAACGTTGCTTATGGCTACCCATGGTTTTGACCAATTTTTAAATGGGCTGGAAACAAACGAAATTCCCCCCAAATCAGGCCCCAAAATGACTTATGCGGAGGGAGCTTTTGTCTGGCGCAACATTTAGTTACACCAAGCAAAAGAATGGGGGAAACTGTGCTAGCGCAACTATTATTACGCTAGGCAAAGATTGGGACAAAATGCACTAGCGTAACTAATAGTTGCACCAGCCTTAGCTTGGAGAACTGTGGGTTCTTATATACCTGAGTCAGTCCAAAAATTGTCTCATTTTTGTTTGACTTGGCCCTTTTGACTGATTTTTTTTTGTTCTCATTTTCCTAGGGGCGGGTCCATCAACATACATCGAATTCTCAAAGATCCTTGTACGTTTATGGACCCGCTTCCCAACCCTCCCTTACATGGAGGGCTCGGGATCAATTTACCCCTTTCCTTGGGTATGGGACCCAAATTTCTAACAAGTTGGGTTGGGAGCTTGAATGAGAGTGAGCTCTTTGATTTGGAGCACCTTGGGCTATCTCGCCTTCCTTCCTTTCTTGAGGTTCCCCCACGGTGGGATCTTCTTCATGCCGCCACATCTCTTTAGAACCCGAGTGGCCATGTGTTCCGATTTGGGAATCGGGAGATAACTCCTACACTTGAGGAATTGTCCAACTTGTCTGGTTTGAGGCTTCACAAGGGCCTTGCCAGAATTATATCGAGGTCGGGCTATGCCAAAACCGTTCCCCTTACCCTGGGCTTGAAGAAAAATGAATATGAGAAGAGTCTCATTGGGGGGCCCACTAGGTGTTCGATGAAATTACTTAAAGAACTTTTTGGTGATGAAAGTCTTCGAAAATTGCCGACTCAGAACATCTTCAACGTGAAAGCATTCTCTCTTGGCCTTATCTCAGAAATCCTTTTCTTTATCGAGGGAGAGAGCTTCTCCTTGTCAATTTGAGATATTTTGACCGAGTTGGAGGCAAGCCGATCCATAATGCATTTGGTGCTCGCTGAACTTTTTCGGTGCCTTGATGCGTTTTCCCTTGGGAAGACCAGGAATATTGGGGGTTGCCCACTTTTGCTTCAGGTTTGGCTGGGAGAGCATCTTACCATTTTGGGACCAGTGCCTCGCTTTTATCTTGCTCGAGGAGAGGTGGTCCGGTGCATTTTGGGCAAGTGCCACATGATTCCCCAAGGAGACTTATCAGAATTGAAGCTTTGGCTTATTGGAGCGGATCTTGTATGGAGACTTCCTTGGCTAGAGTGGACCTTCCCTGTGATTCGTTCCTGGGACCATGAGGGTATCACCCTTTTGGGGTTAACCGACAGCACCTTCTACTTCCCATTTCGGGTGTTGCGTTAGTTTGGTTGCACCCAGCAGGTGCCTTGTGAGGCAAAACTCCCTCTGTGTGACTTGATTTTTTCTAGAGGGTCCTCTAGGGATATAGATCAAACCGCTGCTCTTTGGGAGACACGCCAGTCAATGCTGATGTGTGATATGGAACAGGGAGATTTGGTTCAGTCTTCTCCTGAGTATGAGGACTGGCTAATGACTGACCAACCTATTGCTGGCCGTCTGGATTTAGCGGAGAGTGTTGATACTGGGGGTCCTTGGCCAAGGAAAGAAACGACACTTCGAGCCCGTATTGAGCTGCTAGTGGATGGGAAGAGAGTCCTGCACGAGCTTTTAACCCAGGAAAAGGTCAGAGCAGAGAGTGCAGAGGGAGAGGTCCATCGTTTGAAAGGATCCTTAAGCGTTGCCCTTAGAGCCGCTGACACTTCTCAAAAGAGGTATAAGAGCTTGCATGGTCGTTGGTTGACTGAGCGAAATGCCCGAGAAGATGACTTTCGTGCTGAGATTAGTGCCTTGAAGCACGAGCTGGGCCGCTGATTCCTTCCTGCACACATAACCTTTTGCACATATCAGATACACAGAAAAGGGGCGTAAGAAACCCCTTTACAGATATACACATTTTTGGTATACATATTTCCTTTATGTTGGCTTGTTATTTCTTTTTGTTTGTAAAAAGAAAGAAAGAAAGAAAGAACGTTGGGCATCACACCGACTATTTTTTAGGATATGGTGTAAGCGGTGCATTCTGTAAATGGAAAGGATAATTATATTTACAAAGACTCTTTTTTTTTTTTTTTTTGGTTTTTTTTTGTTATATATTTTTTTGTTCCTTTTTGATTAATGGGTCCCTTTTACTAAGAGGGCTTTTCGCCCTATTTTTTTATTCTCTCTTTATCCGGTTTGATGCCTTAATCACAGGGTGAAAACTTGGGTCCCTTTTTT
This sequence comes from Chloranthus sessilifolius, assembly GCA_021018995.1. Classification (NCBI taxonomy): domain Eukaryota; kingdom Viridiplantae; phylum Streptophyta; class Magnoliopsida; order Chloranthales; family Chloranthaceae; genus Chloranthus; species Chloranthus sessilifolius. The sequence goes on along the minus strand of CM037592.1, from coordinate 71,010,164 downwards.
AGTATGGTCGAACCCTCCTTCAAATGGTCGAGTCTAAGAGCGTTTCAACAATTTTACCAATACCGAAACATCCATCCCTTTGGATTGAGTCAAACCTTTCTCCTTACCTTGAGTCATGCATTTGACAAAGCAGTTTCACAAAGACAATTCTGGTCGGGACCCAATTCGAACTGGCATGAGCAGCCCAGTTGGACAAGAGGGTACAGGAAGAGTAACAAAAGGGGTCTTCAAACATCAATCCTCTCAATCAGTGTAAACCTTTCTTTTCTTCCTTTTTTTATCTTCTTTTTTATTTATCTCCTTTTTTACCCGTGGCGCCCTTTTAGATTTTCACCACGTCCATGGGTTTAGCTCTCTTACCCCAAGCGCCCTTTCGAGTTTTCACCTGGTCCACACAAACTTGCTATTTTTACCCGTAGAGCCCTTTCGAGTTTTCACCACGTCCATCTTGCTTTGAGCTTATATTTTTATTTTCTTTTTTCTTTTTCTTTTTTTCATTTCTTTTCTCAATAGCCACGACATAGGCGTCGATTCCATCATAGCCGGCTGGATGGGGTTCTGGTGTCGTCTCACAACTCGGCTTGTGTCGACTTAACAGATATTATGACCGCCTGTAAACCTAAAAGAGGGCTTTCTTCAGGGTGTAGCTTTGCCATGGGTTGCATTAGGATTTGAAGGTATGCTAGGCTGAAAGGGTTTCCTTGATAAGGCTTCAATTTTTTCTTCCTTGGGGGTTTTTACTGTACATGCGCCGTGATTCTTCTACATTTTTTTTTTTTCTTTTTGCTCCATTTCAGGCAATCTCTTTTTGAGGTTTTGCTTTTTTGACTTTTTTTTATTTTGATAGTAACTTTACTTCTCTTTCTTATATATGTACACACACATTTTTTTTTTGGGGAGGGTTTTTTTTTTTTGAAAGAAAGGCCCAAGCTCAAATGGGGTAGCAAGGGATATCATCATTTTTAGGGATGTTTTCTGGCTACTGTGTTTAGAATGATGGCCTCTTTTGGGTGATTCTTAAGTAGTCATATATCCATTTCACCAATACTCACCTTGTCATGCTAGACTAAGAGTAGAACCGTCGGATGTATCTAGCATTGATGGGCTCAAGAAGATGATCTCCGTCCATGGTGGTGAGGCGAATGGCATATCCCGGTAGCACTTCTCGGATGAAGTAAGGTTTTGGCTTGAACTTTCCTCTCGGATCGACGTGGAGGGATGGGAAGATCTTCTTCAGTATAGTGTCTCCTACCTTCAAATCTCGACCGCGGACACGTTTATTATAAGCGTGTGCAATTCGCCCCTGATAAACTTAAGTATGACAGAAGGCTCTCATCCAGTAAGTTCAGCTGATCAAAGCATGATCTTTCTCTCTCCGCTTCGGATAAGCCTGATTCCATTAGGATTAGGAGCGAGGGTACTTCCACCTCTATCGATAGGACGGCCTCAATTCATACATAAGGAAGAATGGTGTTGCCCCTATAGCGGTACGGATCGACGTTCTGTAGGCCAACAAAGCAAATGACAGCACTTTGCTCCAATCTCGGTAAGTGACAACTATTTTCTCGAGGATGCGGATGACTATCTTGTTCGCAGCTTCCATGACTCCATTAGTTTGAGGCCAATAAGGTGATGAGTGATTGTGCTTAACTTTGTATTACTAGTAGAAGGCTCGGATACGCTTATTTGTAAAGTTTGTGCCGCTGTCCATGATGATATCTTTGGGGACTCCAAACCGGCACACGATATTGTTCTTGAGAAACTTCTCAACGTGAATGGTCATGATGTTGGCATATGATGTTGCTTCTACCCACTTGGTAAAGTATTCAATGGCGACGAGGATAAATCGATGTCCATTTGATGCTTTCGGATTAATCATTCTGACGACGTCAAGGCCCCAAGTAGCAAATGGCCAAGGAGTGGCCATGCAGTGTAGATCAATGGCAGGAGTGTGTATCAGATTGAGGTATTCCTGACATTTATAACTTTTTTGGACATATTTACAGCAATCTGATTCCATAGTAGTCCAAAAGTATCCTTGTCGTAGAATTTTCTTCGCAAGCATGTGACCGCTGACGTGGGCTCCGCATACTCCCTCATGGATCTTCTTCATAATATTGATCACTTCACCTTCTGTAAGACACTTGAGCAAGATGTTATTGTACGATCGCTTGTAAAGGCGTTCCCCACAAATGGCATAGCCTGCCGCTAGACGTTGAATGGTTCTCCGGTCCGTGTTAGATGTGCCCCCAGAGAAAGTTAGTGTCTCAAGGAAATTCTTGATATCTGAGAACCAAGGTATCTCATCATCAGGCTTTGTAGGTTCCTCAATCTGGAGGCAGAAGGCCGGCTCATTCCTCTGCTTGATCATGATCGGCTTCATCTCAGCACCATATGAGATTTCTATCATTGACGCCAAAGTGGCTAATGTGTCGGCAAAATGATTCCTTATCCGGGGGACATATGAGAATATCACGTCTTGAAAGCAAGCTATCAGATCCTTGAGGTGTTCATGATAGGGGATCAGTTTCTCATCTTTCATCTTTCAGTCACCATTCGTCTAGCATATGATTCACTGTGAATCACCAACCACTCAAAGGTGAGTTATGTTCAGATCGAGAGCCGCCTACAGACCAGTGGCACAAGCTTCATATTCTGCCATGTTGTTAGTCCAAGGGAAGTTGAGCTTGATAGAGACGGGTACATGGGATCCTTTCGAAGAAATCAGAATGTCACCAACTCCCTGACCTTCTGCATTAGCTTCCTTGTCAAAGTGCATTACCCATGATTCTTCTACTTCTTCTGTATCGTCTTTTGTCATGAACAGGATGTCCTCATCAGGGAATTCAGTTCTCAAAGGCTCATAATCTGGCAAAAGATTGTCGGCAAGATGATCGGCGAGTGCCTGCCCCTTGATCAACTTCTGAGTGACGTACTTGATGTCAAACTCAAAAAATAAGAGTTGTCAGCATACAATTCGTCCAGTAAGAGCCGACTTCTCGAACAAGTATTTCAACGGGTCTATTTGAGCCAAAAGTAGAATGGCTTGAGATAGTAAGTAATGGCGGAGCCTCTGAGTAGCCCATATAAGAGCCAGGCATGCTTTCTCCAGATGAGAATAACGTGTTTCATAATCAATAAACTTCTTGCTTAGATAGTAAATGGCTTGTTCTCTTCTTCCTGTCTCGTCATGTTGACCTAAGACATCCCATTGAAACTTATGTCATGGAGAGATACATCAAGAGTGGTCTCCCTGGCTTGGGTGGTACCAACACAGGTGGGTTAAGCAGGTAGCTTTTGATTTTATCGAACGCTGCTTGACAATCATCATTCCATTCAACAGGCGAGTTCTTCCTTAGTAGCTTGAAGATTGGCGTGCAGATGGGCATTAGCTATGTAATGAATCGACTGATATATTGTATCCTGCCCAAGAATCCTCTGACTTCTTTCTCAATAGACAGCAGTGGCATTTTAGTGATGGCTTTGACTTTGACTGGGTCGACCTCGATTCCTCTCCTGCTAACGATGAACCCCAATAGTTTCCCGGACATAGCACCAAATGTGCACTTCTGTAGATTTAGACGTAACATGTACTTTCTCAGCCTCTCAAATAGTTTCTAGAGATTTACCAATGATTGCTTTGCTTCGGTGACTTGGCAATCATGTCATTGATGTACACTTCAATCTCTCGATGCATCATGTCGTGAAACAGCATAATCATAGCTCTTTGGTACATTGCACCGGCATTCTTTAGCCCAAATGGCATGACTCTGTAGTAAAAGGTTCCCTAGGGGGTGATGAACACTGTCTTCTCTCTGTCTGCCTCTGCCATCTTTATCTGATTGTATCCTAAGAATCCATCCATAAAAGAAAGCATCCCGTGCCTGACAGTGTTATCAACCAAGATGTCGATGTGCGGCAATGGGAAATCGTCTTTCAAGCTTGCCCTGTTCAGATTGCGGAAATCGATACACATGCGGACCTTTCCATCTTTCTTCAACACAGACACAATATTGGCTAGCCACTGCAGGTACTTAGATACCATGAGAAACCCTGCATCATACTGCTTGATGACCTCATCTTTGACTTTCAACATCCACTCGAGTCGGAGACGTCTCAACTTCTGCTTAACCGGCTTCACATCAGGGTAGAGAGGCAACTCATGCTCGACCAAATCGGTGTCCAGACCAGGCATGTCCTCGTATGACCAGGAAAAAATGTCTTAATATGACCGAAGGAAGTCAATCATGCTTTTTCTTTCTTTGAGAGGCAGTGACATTCCGATCTTGGTTATTCTGGGAATCTCCTCAGTCCCTAAATTGATATCTTCTGTTTCTTCGATAATGGGGGTAGGGCCATGCTCAAATTCGGCAAACCGGTCAAAGAGCTCATTGGGGGGCTCCTCCAAGGGGATATCCTCGTCCAGGCTCATAACTCCTACCTCTTCTTGTATTTCTATAGGAAAGGGGTCGATCTTACGTGCGACAGGCATTTCGATTAAGGCATCATTTTGTGAGACTTTATCTAGAATTTTAAAAGACAATATTTTTGGGTTTTGTATTTTTTCAATGTTTTTAGGATTTTGTATTTATTCAATGTTTTTGAGATTTATGTTTTCTTCATAAACAGACCCTTGGCAGCGTGAGTCAGTGTATATACAAGGTATTGCCTACCAAGGGCTTATCTCACTTTTTATAGGTTATTTTTTTTGGGAAACGGATGCCAAATGTTAGGCCACTCCCCGCTTCTAGAGTTTGGGGTAAAGATGCCCAATTGTGTACCTGACTTGCTGTCCCTTTACCTTTTTGGATGTAGGAGGCTGGCGAATGTGACTCTTCTGGACCGGCCTCTATCATATAAACCATAGGTTCGTATGAAATTTCATCCTCAAATGTCAACAGAGTCCTGTGGTGGTTTACCACAAGAGGAGTTTGTTCAGGTATGGAATGTTGCTCCTCAAATAGGGATAGGGCAGTCAGATCTATTTCAAGATTGGAAGGGAGATGTGGGGATTGGTGGGATGGACAGGGGCTATGGGTTTGTGTGGGGTCAAATGGGTTACCCCATTTTGATCGATCATTACAACCCAGCGCTGACAAAGGATTCCCTGATGTGCGGCCTAGGGTGAGGTTTCTCTTCTATGTTGATTCCTCGACCTCTTGCAACTACAACGACACTAGCTTTCTCTTTAGCCTCTCGGACCTCTTCCTCTGTGGGCTTGTAACCTAACCCGAATCGGACCTTCTACCCTTTGGCGATAACTAGCTCTTTCCTTCCTTGTAATTTGTGCCCCAGACCCCTTCCTTTCTGATAGCCCCACTTTTGGAGCATAGCCACCGCTGCTACCATTTCGCCTCCAATTTTGGGAACAATGCCTTCAATGGGCTTTGGGAGTATTGTCATCACTTCATAGTCGAAACTGTGAAGGTCGACATCCTCAGTGGAGTGCGGTACATCCAGTATATTAGGTTTCTCAATGTTATTGGCGGCCTTCTCTTTCTCACTGTGCCCTTCACCAATGATGGTGATAATCTTGTGCCCAGATGCAAACTTGAGTTTTTGGTGCAATGTGGAAAGTATGGCTCCGACTTCGTGCAGCCACGAGCGCCCCAACAACAAATTAAATGAGGATCTGATATCCATTACTTGAAACAAAATGGAGATGGTCATTGGCCCGATTAATAGCTCAAGATCAACTTCTCCCATTATTTCTCTCCTAGTATTGTCAAAACCTCTAGCGCTAGTTCTCGTGGGCCTCAACATGCATGGATCAATCCCGATCTTGGTGGCGGTTCTTAATGGGCATATATTCAATGTGAACCTATTATCAATTAGAACCAAGGGGAATACCATGTTTCCAGACTCGACTGTTATATTCAAAGACTTCGAGTGGCTACCTCCTTCCTCTGGTAAGTCCGCGTCGAAAAATGAAATGGCATTCAGAGCCATCACTTGACCAATTATCTGCCCGACCTCATCTGGGCTAACTTGGAGCGACACATGTACATTTTTTAATGCCCCCATTAATGCTTGGAAATGAAGTGGGGACGTCATTAACAGATCCCACACTGTGATATGGGCGGGCATTCTTCTTAGCTGAGTCTCTAGTATATGTTCCCGACTCATTTTTTCGAAGGGGTTCACAGCACTATCTTTCTTCCCTTCTGGCTAGGCTTGTACTGCTGCCGATGCTTCTGGCTATTTGAAGATCTTCCCTGACCTGGTAATAAATTCCACGGCTCCCTCTCTGCTACTGCTATCGGCGTTAGCATTGGTCTATTCATAACTCAGCGGGACCTGGTGAGGATCATAGGTTGGTCCAGATATCTGCAACAGTATAGCTGCCCGCACTGGAGGCACTTGTACTGCAGGCTCAGGAGGTGTGGAAAATACTTGATTTATTTCAGTGGTAGCGAGTTTGGTGGTAAAATTAGGGCAGATGGGGGAGGTGAAGCTTGAGGGTGGTGGCACAAGGGGAAAGGGGGTGAAAGTAGGCCATTGGTAGCTGATAGGTGATGGAGGGTCGGGGGTTTGATGGGCCATCAGGTAATTGACAGGGGTGGTGGAGTTTGTAGGTGGTTGAACTGGGGGCTATGGGGTGGGCGCAGGCCATGGATAACTGACGGGTGCGGGTATAGAATTGGAGACCTAATGGCTTATTGGGTAATTGACGAGGGTGGTGGTGTATGGTTGGTATGCATTGATATGTACATAATTGACGAGAGTAGGTGATGAAAAATAAACCCTGAGATCTAAAGGTTCAATTTGTGGAGTCGGGTTGGGAAAATAATCTGACAAATTCAGGGGTTCAATTACCCCGATATTCCTTTCTTCAACATTTCTTGACAATGGCGCCACATAACTCTCTCGATCACTGATGTAATCAGACGGGTCAAACTCAACTTCCTCCTCATATTCCTCTACCATTCTGATGGTGGGTTTGGGACCTGCTCCTCTAGTAGGATGTGGAGGCAATGGCACTTGATGGATGTTTGCATGCTGGTTTGTTTAAGAAGGTGTTAGGGGAATTATTTTCTCGGCGTCAATCAAATCTTGGATTGCGTACTTCAATGGGAAGCAGCGATCAGTTGGGTGACCTGGACCCTGATGAAAATTACAATGGGTATTTGGGTCATAATTCCTTGGGATCGGGTGAGGAGGAGGTTGTGGTTGGCGGATAGCAACTAATCCCTTTTCCACTAACAAAGGCAAAAGTACACTCAAAGATTGCCCCAGAGGCGTAAAAACTCGATCATAGCGGGCTCTCCTCTACTCCGGAGTCATTGGCATTCCTTGCCCATTCCCTGCTCTCTGCATCTGCTTAGTCCTGACTAGTGCCAGCAGGGCTGCCTGAAATTGAAATGGGGCTATGTTATTATTGGGCCTGGTATTGGCAATGTTTTAAACATCCGCCCCAGTCCTCTTCAGTTCTTTGTTCTGAAAATCTCCTAACCCCACTGGATCCACTTGGCACGTTCTTATTCAAACAGCCCTCCCTGATGGCGTCCTCACATCGGTTAGCATTTCTTACCAGACCAGCAAAGCTAGACTGTTGTTGGTACACCAAAAATTCTGAGATCACTGGCAAAGTATTCTTTGAAATCATTTTAATCTGCTCATCGTCAAATATCCTATTTTTGACTTGAGCTGCCAGTGCTCTCCGGTGTCTTAAATAGTTGTTGAAGGTCTCATTTGAGTTCTACCTTAAGTGGGCCAAGTCTGACTTACGCGGCTCAATGTCCATATTGTAGGCATACAGTTCTTGAAAGAGGAGCATCAAGTCCTTCCATCTTTTCATCATGGATGGTTCCAAGGATGTGAACCATCTCAAAGTCGGACCAGTCAGACTCTTCTGAAAGACTTTTATCAATAGTCTTTCGTCCCCTCCGTATTAGCACATGTCCCCACAGTAGGACTTCAGGTGTGCAATAGGATTGCCAGTGCCGTTGTATTTTTTGAAGGCCGACATTTTAAATTTGGGGGGTAAGGGGACCTCGGTGAACAAACACAAATTTATGAAGTCCGTGGGATGGATTTCGGCACCACCCATTTTCATCAGTTGCTTTTGTATCTTATCCAACTGTTCTTTCACCTGCTCTGACTCTTTGGATACAGGGGCCACTTTCTCGACAGCTGGTTGGATCTCGCTTTGTGCTACCAGCGGGTGGGGAGTTATGAGAGGAGGGTTAAGGCTGGTCAACGCCCCAGCATAGGCTCCATTGTTCCTAATCTCATCCTCCTCGTACTACTGGTCGGCATAATGTGCAGTGAGGGCGGGATTCTCTTGCTGGTGTTGCAGGGGTTGGATGGGAATGACATGAGTGGGAGTTGGGTGAGCCCATTGGAGATGAGGGAAAGTTTGTTGGATGACAGATTGAGTGTAAGTTTGGTTTTAGGGTGGGGCCTGATGGGGCCATTGGGCGTGGGGAAAGGTTTGGAGAAGGTCTTGGGGTATGAGGCTATGAGAAAATTGGGTTTGGGGTATGGCATGGGTTTGACCAGGGTGTTGTGAGAGGTATGAGTGTGGGGTTTGGGCTAGGGCCATGAAGCCTTGGTCATTTTGGGCCATGGGCCATTGATGGGTTTGGGCCATGGGCCCTTGGTAGGTTTGGGCCATGGGTCTTTGGTGGGTTCGGCCCAGTGGGCCTTGATGGGTTTGGGCCATGGGCCCTATGTGGGTCTGGGCCAACGGTCCTTGATGGGTTTGGGCCATGGGCCCTTGGTGGGTCTGGGCCAACGAACCTTGATGGGTCTGCGCCAAGGACCCTTGGTAGGTTTGGGTGGTGGGGTACTAGTCCTCGGGGCCCTGGGACATGTGGAAAAAGGGGGTTTGGGCCGATGGGCCTTAGGGCATCTGGGGAATGGGGGTTTGGGTGGTATGGATTATGGGGGTTTGACGGGAGCCATGGGGGAGTGGGGCATGGAGATTGGCAAGGGTATGGGATGGGTTCATGGATATGGGGTGTGGAGGAGAGGAGGCATTTTGGGAAGCCTTCCATAAGGAGTAGGCTTGGAACATCTCCTCCATCATGGTCCTGGAAGGAGGATCGAATGTGGATGGTGGATTTAAGGGATGATTGGGTATGGATGGGATGAATGTGGAAAGAAAATTGGGCATGGCACTGGTATAACTGGGCATGACCATGGTATGTGATGGGATATGGGGTGGATTGGAGAGTTGAGGTGGGGCAAAGGATGGGGGAGGATTAGGGATGTTTAGGGATGATGATTGGTGGGGTGTGGATGTTTGGCAAAAATCGGGCATGGCCCCGATAAAAATGGGCATGACTCGGGTAGATGGGGGGATTTGTGGGGGGTTGGATAGGGCGAAAGTGGTGTATGTGAATGTGGGTGGATCGGACCTATAGGGGGAAGATGGGAAATGGGGCATTTATGTGGATTGGGAGAATGGGTTTGGGTTCGTCATAAATGTGGATGGAAAAGGTGTTGGATTTGGCATGGGCATGGTTTGGACAAAAGATGGGGAGTTGGGGGTTGGGCTTTAGATGTTTTGGAAGGTAGCGGTTGGAAAAATGGGGGCACCAAATGGGTCGGTAATGGTAAAGTGTGATTGGGTGAGGGAGATGGTGGAAAAGACTTCCCCCGAATGGGAATGGGTTGGAGAATGCAGCGGGGATATGTCGGGATCGGCATAAGCCAGGTCCACTACCCACGACATTCTACGGGAACAAGTTGGGTAAGGGTGCCTTGGATGGGGCCCAAAAATCCTCCTCCTTCTTCCCCTATGGGACGGTGGAGGGCAAGATGATGTTGTTGTGTCGGCACCACAAACTATAAATTTTTTTGTTTTGATTTGATTTTTAGTTTTTTATTTTTATTTTTGAGAAAATTTTAAAGAACAAAGGTTTCGAGGCCTTAGAATTCCCTTCTCGGGTGGCCTTCGTACCCTGATTTGAGACCCGCGGTGGTGATTCCGACACACTTTAAAAGAATTGAAGGGGGACCTTCGATCTATTGAAGGCACAGAAATCGAGATAAATGACCCGATTGTTGACAAGTGAAAAATACCATTTTTCACCCCTAAACTTAAGTCTTGATAGACCTTTGAGAGAACTAAATAAGTGTTTTAAGTGCCTATGTTGCAACTAACAATAAAGATAGGCTTAACCATAAAAGCAGCTCAAAAGTGCCAAAAAGATGACAATCCATGTCAGTCCAAAGGAAGGAAGTGAAGAAACAACCTCATCAGCTGTGAAAAGGTCTAAAAGGAAGAGGCAAAGACCTGTAAGAGAAGCAGGGAACAATTCGAACAGAGAAATGCACTACAGAGTTCTTTTCGCAAAGAACTTGCACTTTTTGTAAAGAACCTGGAACTCTACGAAAAGGACTAAAACTCCAGGCTTAGTTTTCGAAGAGCATCTGAACTCTTCGAAAAGAAGATTGAACTTTGTGAAAAGGAGAAAACACAATTCGAAAAGAGATTGAACATTGCGAAAAGAGCTTCAGAAGTCACAGCACTTTGCGAAAAGGCCCTTAAGCTCTGCGAAAAGGTATTCTGGAGATTCGCAGCTTTAACAAGGGCAATTCAGTAATCTGTTGCATGCATCCCAATGCGTTTTAAAACCCAAGGACATTCCGGAAGATTCTGAGCACGAACCAAAGGCATATTCCACCCCATGTGAACACCCAAAGATGAAATTACTTGGCGGGAACTTCTAGAAGCTCAAACAGATTTTTGAATTACATAACAGAATTGATGCTTCTATCACCTGATTGGTGAACAGTTGAAGAATTGATTGGCGAACAGATCTGGATCCTCGTGCTCGACCACCATTGGTCAATACATTACGAGCACCTCCGATTGGTTGAAACACATCCGAAAGTGGACTTGGGAAAACTATAAATAGACTAACCATTTGCCCAATTTGGGCATCCAGTTTTGAGTATCATTTCTAATCCCATTTGCATGACCTTGTCCGCAATCCTTGTAATAGCCTACTTTATACTTGCATTTGAGAGTGAGATACTACGTAACTCAAAGGAGAGTTTGCATCCACGATCAAATCCGAGAGCTGCTAAGCCGTGCTCTGTAAATTGTAAGGATGAATTTTAAAAGGTTGCAGTAAACTATGCATTCTCCATTGGACTCATGTCAAGGGTTCCTTCTGATCTCCTCAGTACATTAGACTCCTTTAGATTCATTGTTGTGCATGCAATTTCCCTTGATTCATTAATCCTGTAAGAATTAGTGTTGGTAACCTAGTCTCTTACAGCATTTATAGTGATGTTTATTGTTCTGAATTGAGGATTTAGATTAAAAACTATTGGATGGTTTGTGGCCATTAAAGTGGACAGACCATAGCCATAAGCGTAAGCCTAATCCTTGAATTAGATTTATCTCTCTTACATCTGTGCTTGTAGCCAGATGAAGATTGGATCACCTCTGTTGAGCTGCAGTTATTCTCATTAGATTTCAAAGACCAAATCAGATTTAGATATTACTTCTCCATCTTTGTTTCAATCACTCCCCCAACTCGGATCTGGATCATTTAGTTTAAAATTTTCTTTGTTTTTAGTTTGTTAAACATGACAAATTCAAACCTCAAATCTTATCAGCTTTCTAGATAGGATAAGAAGCCAGATCTGGTAGCTCAGATCTGGAGGTTTATCTTACATTTTAAACAAATTCTCTATGGACGATCTTTCACTCACTTACTTTTAAAACTTGCTACAATTGGCCCTGATCTTGCAGGCTAATTCTCTTCTAACTGTGCCGATATTTCGTTATTTGTTTATATAGTCTAGAACCACTGTAATTTAGCAGCTATAAATCTATTTTTCAAAACTCACATAAATCAAGCACACTAAGAAGCAACAGAATTTGTTCTAAAATAGATAGACCTAAGTTTTCATTTTAATTTTTATCGATTAAACTATTCTATTGTTTATACGATTATTCATATTCGGTTTTTAAAGAAGGAAATTAAAAGGAATTCAAGGTTTCTTGGCATAATCAGATTTTTTTTTTTGTTCTGTGTTGTATGTTTGGTAGGAGGACTCTCAGCCCTGAGATTCTCCCATTGAATTTAGAAGTTGAAAGGCTACTACGAACCAAACAAACAACACAGAATTCTGCTACTATGGGTGAAGAACCTCAACTTTTGAGGGATTACTTTGCACCTGGTGCTTATAATTCCCCCTTTTGCATTCAATTTCCTACTGTTGAAGGAAATTATGAGATCAAGTCATCAACTATCCAAATGCTTCCTTCCTTCCATGGGTTGAGTAAGGAAGACCCATACAAACATGTGGATGAATTCTTGTCTCTTTGCACCACATTCAACATAGCTGGACTGGGTCCAGAAGCAACCAAGCTTAGGCTCTTTCCTTTTTCATTAAAGGATAAAGCTAGAGCATGGTTATCCATGTTAGCACCAAACAGTATCACTTCTTGGAATGATTTGCAGTGTCAATTCTTAGCCAAATATTTCCCAATGTCTAAAACAAGCCAATTGAGACAAAGTATCATTTCATTCTCCCAAAACTCAACTGAAACTTTCCATGAAGCATGGGAAAGATTCAAGGAACTGTTAAGGCAATGTCCTCATCATCAAATTCCTAGGTGGCAGCTGGTTCAAAGCTTCTATCAAGGAATTGATCAAAAAGGCAAAAATATGGTGGATGCCTCCTGTGGAGGCACTTACTTGCAAAAAATAGTTGAAGAGGTTTGGGACTTATTTGAAGTGATTGGTGAAAACTCAACTCAGCAGGAATCTCTGTCAAGAGAAATTGAAAATCCTGCTAGGTTGAACAACCACCAACCCACCAAAGGGAAGATCTATGAGGTGAATGAGTTGGAAAGAAAGATGGACAATCTAACCACAAAGTTTGATAGATTGATGGACTCACTTAAAACTCCAAATATTTCAAGAGTAGAGGAGGCATGTCTGATATGCCAGTCCCCTACTCATTCACTTTACCAATGTCCTGCTGCATCACAATTCCCAGATTTAATGGTGGAACAAGCTCATGCTGCTCAATCATTTGGACAGATGCAGTCAAATGAATATCCATGGAGGGCACACCCCAATTTGAGGTGGAACCAAGGGAATTACCAATCCCAACAACAACACAACCAAAGAATCAAATGCCTTTCAAAAGCGCAGTAGTATCACCGAATTTTATATCAAACCAAACTTTCGAATCCCATTCCACAACAACTCGTGATGATGCCCGATTCAAAACCCTTCGGGTCCCTTTCTTTTGAAGATCAAGTCCTAAGTTCACTTGAAATTAGGATCTTTAACTCAAAGCGTAATTTTCTGACGAGCATAAAGAAGATTGAAGAAACATTGGGATTTTTCAAATACCTTGGCAAAAGAGAGGAAGGAAGGTTACCCAGCCAACCTTTGAACAATCCCATAGGACAGTTCATGGTTGGAGAAGCTTCTAATTCACATGAAGAAGTAAAAACTGTCACCACTTTGAGAAGTGGAAAAATGATAGATAACAAAGTGGGTACTGAAGAAGAAAGTAATGAGAAAGAGGATAAAGATATGCAAAGCGAGCAAAGTGATAGTGATGCAAAGGTTGATGTACCTCAGAAAAACCAAAAAAATGAAAAATAGAAAAGTAAAAAAATTTCTGAAAATACTTCTAAAGCTGTAGATGAAAGATTAGTTCCTCATTTACCATTTCCTCATGTAATGAAATCTGTATCCCCTTTTGATAAAGGGAACACAAAATAGATGAGATGATGGAGACTTTCAAGCAAGTCAAGATAAATTTACCTTTGCTTGAGGCAATCAAACAAATTCAGATATGCAAAATTTTTTGAAAGATGTTTGCACTCACAAAAGACAATCTAGGATACAGTTGTCCAAAAGGTCTTTGTTGTGGAAAGAATTAACGGTGTTATCCATTGCTACACCTCCTAAACTTCAAGATCTGAATCCCCACAATCCCTTGCATTATTGGGGAACACACCATTGAAAAGGCTTTATTAGATCTGCTAGTGTCAACCTACCCATATTCTCAGTATATGAGAAACTAGGTTTGGGAGAATTAAAACCCACTCATGTGGTGTTACAACTAGCGCAGATCTGAAAGAAAGCGATGAGGATGATTGAAGATGTATTGGTGGGAGTAGATAAATTCTTCTATCCTCATTGATTTTCTAGTTTTGGATATGAAACCAACTAAAATCAAAACTTCCATCCTCATTTTTGGGAAGACCATTCACAGCTGACAAATGCTTGCATTCAATGTAGGTCTGGTATTATGGAAGTCTCATTTGGAAACATGAAGGTAAAATTAAATGTTTATAATGCAGTCACACAGACTCAATTCAGCTCTGAAGAATGTTTTCATGTTGATCTATTGGATGAACTTGTGGAAGGGACTTTACAACAATTTCTGCAGGGTGAAGACTTCACCACAGATGTTAAAGATGCATGGGGATATGCTGAAAATAAAGCAAGTTGTATCTCAAATTCTGAGGAAATAAATGTTGTGCAAGGAACTCTTAATCAATCAGCAAGTTTCTCTTCTTGGAAACCTGCTACTCTCCCCCTTCCACAAACATCTAAGGTACCTTTGTTACCTTCTTTTCTCAGCCCACCTGATTTAGAACTAAAGCAGCTACCAAAAAATTTGAAGTATGTATTCTTAGGTAATCATAAATCATTACCTGCCATTATTTCTTCCTCTCTCACAAAGGAGCAAGAGGAAAAACTGTTGATAGTCTTGAAAAAACATAAAAGGGCAATTGGTTGGACTATTGCTAATTTAGGAGGAATTAGTCCAGCTATTTGCATGCACAAAATCCACTTGGAAGAAGATGCAAAGCCTTCTAGAGAAATGCAAAGAAGGTTGAACCCTCATATGCAAGAAGTGGTCATGAAAGAGGTTGTTAAGTTGTTGGATGCAGGGGTCATTTACCCCATTTCAAATTCAGCTTGGGTAGCACCTACGTGGTACCTAAGAAACTGGAATCAGTTGTAACCTCGATTCGGTGAGCTTATGTCAACTGCAAACAATCGGATGGAGAGTCTGTATTGATTACTGAAAATTAAATGCAATGACCGGAAAAAAGACCATTTCCTCCCATTCATTGATCGGATCTTAGATAAGCTAGCGTGAAAAGCTTATTCTTTTTTTCTTGATGGTTACTCGTTACAACCAGATTCTTGTGTACCCACAAGATCAGGAAAGACCACATTCACGTGCCCTTTGGCACTTTTGCCTATAGGAGAATGCCTTTTGGTCTTTGTAATGCTCACTACCTTCCAAAGATGCATGTATGCAATTTTTACGATATGATTGACCAATTTATGGAGATTTTTATGGATGATTTCTCAATCTATGGCAACAGTTTTTCCCAGTGTTTACACCATCTCAAATTGGTACTACAAAGATGCGAAGAAACCAATCTAGTTTTGAGCTGGGAAAAGGGCCAATTCATGGTCACCCAGGGGATTGTCCTTGGCCATGTTGTTTCACAAGGGCATTGAGGTGGACAAAGCAAAATTGAGTTAATTGCACATTTACCACCTCCCAAACCTTAAACAAATCAAGTTTTTAGGACATCTTTGGATTTCTGAAGGTTCATCAAGGACTTCAGTAAAATAACTAAACCTCTTTGTCATTTGTTGTGCCAAGATGTCCCTTTTGTTTTCAATAATGAATGCATGAAGGCTTTTGAATTCCTAAAAAATTGTCTGATTTCATCTCCAATATTGCGATCTCAGTTATTCATTACCTTTTGAAGCATGTGTGATGCATCGATTATGCTTTGGGAGTCCTTGGGCGGAGAGAAAGATAAGATGCCTCATGTTATAGCTTATGCCAGAGATCAATGATTGATGCAGCTCAATTACACAACAACCGAGAAGGAGTCGGCAATTGTTTTTGCTTTAGAAAATTAGTCATATGTCTTGGGTTCACAAATAGTGGTGTTCATGACCACTCGCCTTGAAATACCTTACATCTAAGAAGGACACCAAACCAAGATTAATCGTAGATTCTCCTATTACAGAATTTGATCTACTGATTAAAGATAAAAAGGTGGAGAATGTGGTGGTGATCACCTCTCCGAATTTTAGCTCGAGATTGATAGGTTGCCTATCAATGAATCTTTCCACGATGAGCAACTTTTTCCATTAGTGAACACACTCCTTGGTTTGCCAACATAGTCAACTTTTTGCCATTTGGAAGAATTCCTCACCATTGGAATAGAATGGATAAAGATCTTTTCTTCTCAAAAGTTAAACACTTCATCCGGGAGGATCCTTATCATTAAGAGTTGTGAGATCAAATATTAAGGAAATCAGCCCCTGACCAAGAATTTCATAGAATAGTTTCTATGTGTCATCAACAGGCCTGTGGAGGCCAATTTAGTGGGAACAAAACTGCTGCAAAAGTTTTGCAGTGTGGATTTTATTGGCCTACACTTTTCAAGGATGCCTGCAAGACATTGTAAATCCTTAAAGCTATCGAGAAATTAGATTTCAAGAGAAACTCAATGCCTTCTGACCTATTTTGGTAGTTGAGTTGTTTGATGTTTGGGGATAGACTTCATGGGCCCTTTCCTGCTTCCAGTGGGAATAACTGCATTTTAGTAGTTGTTGATTATGTATCCAAATGGATTGAAGCCACGGCTACTAAAACACAAGATCACAAAGTGGCCTTGAAAGTTCATAAGGATCACATTTTTTCCAGGTTGGGTTTTCCCAGAGCCATTATCAATGTGATGGGGGAAGCCATTTTGTAATAGACATTTTGAAACATTGTTGAAGAAATACTCTGTGACTCATAGAGTAGCCACTCCATATCATCCACAAACCAGTGGACAAGTGGAGATTTCCAATAGAGAAATCAAACATATTTTGGAAAAGACTGTGAAGAAGGACAGAAAGGATTGGTCCTTTAAGCCGAATGATGCATTGTGGGCATATAGGGCAGCCTATAAAACCCCAATTGGTATGTCCCCATTTAGGTTGGTCTATGGCAAAGCATGTCATTTACCAGTAGAGTTAGAATATAAAGCTTTTTGGGCCATTAAAACATTGAACATGGATCTAACTACTGCTGGTAATCACAGGAAATTGCAACTTGCTGAGTTAGAAGAGCTGCGAATGGATGCATACACCAATTCAAGATTATATAAAAAGAAAGTCAAAACTTTTCATGATAAAAATTTATTGAGAAAAGAGTTCACAGCTGGTTCTAAGGTATGGTTATTTAACTCAAAGCTCAAGTTTTTCCCAGGAAAACTGAGATCCAGATGGGAAGGGCCATACACTGTCATTCAAGCAGCCCCTTCGGGAGCTGTTGACATCCTAGATCCAAGTAATGGAAGAATCATAAAGGTCAATGGTCAGAGGCTCAAACCATGCATTGAAAATACCGAACTGTGCTGCCCATCTATCATCACGAATCTCCAAAAATTTGATGGTAGAAAACTGTACATTATGTTTGTATATCATAGTTTTTGCTTATTTCCTCTGTTTTTACTTTTATCTCTTTTCGCATAGTTTAAACATGCTTAAAGTTCAGTCGCAAAGTCATAATTCGCTTTTCGCAAAGTCCAAATTGCTTTTCGAATAGACTCTGGAGCTGTAATGAACTGCTCGAAAGCAAAGATGTGCTTTTCGAATAGTTGGTGCTGAAGCCATTTTCTTTTCGAAAAGATAGTTCTGAAGCTAATTCCTTTGCGAAATGATGTTTCAAGTCATTAACTTGTCGAATGATCGATGCCATTCGCAATTGTAAAAAGGTCTCTTTTGGAACTTTTCAAAAACTTAAAGGCGCTTTGCGATATTAACTTTGAGTATATTTAAACCCCTTTCGAAGTCGGGGTTTCATTTCAAACTCTTTCTGCAGAGCGACTCTTCACTGCTACCCTACTTCGCTCTCTCCTTGCACGAGTTAACAAGTTTACTACCCTTTTGTAACTGATTGTGTAGATCATTTGCATTTTCAGATAAGGATTTCAGCTTGTAATCTGGGGGATTTCTGCAAAGCAAACAACTCGTTCAAACATAAACCCTAGATCTCGGTATTTCTCTACCCATTCTCTCTGGTTATCATTTAGTAAGTTGATTTTGTGTCAGCATCTATTTTGGGCATTTTTTTTACATCAATCGAGAATGGGAAAAGCAGAGAAATCATTGGCCACAATGTTCTCCAAATCCTCTGCTAAGAAAGTGAGCAAACCGACACCAAAAGCAAAAGGAAAAGCCAAAATTTCAACTAAACGGAAACTTTCAATGGATAAGGCGTATGTGGTGGAGAAAGGTAAGAAAATTAGACATGAGGAACCCACCCCTGCTGCTGCTAGCCCTGAGCCTGAGCTTACTCCTCTGCCCATTCATTTGGTCCTACCAAATCCCTTCATTGATGCTCAGAAGCTAATACCCGAGCTGATGGTAGACGAAACTTTTTTCGTCACCAAACCAGAGTGCTTTCCATCCTTAAGATACCTTAGAGAGGCTTCACTAAGCAATATCCTTACCCCCTTGCCAGAGAAAATTTACCCAAGGATGGTGAAGTTATGGTACCAAAACCTAGTCAAGGTCACTGAAAAAGATGCTGATGTCCCTACCCTTGTAATTTTCATTGATGATTGCGATCTTACTGTGACATTTAAAGACATGGGGAACGCTTTAGGGATACCATTCCAATTTGATCCCTCTGGTCCTTTGGCTGCTCCAGAAACGGCCTCTTTTAGAGAGATAGCTGCCCATTTAAATTCGCACCTGTTGTTTTGAAAAATGAGGAAGTTAAAATTTTTTAAAATGAATTTCTACTGTAATTCTAAAGACTTTCATGAAGTAAATGTCAGGAAATTTCCAAAAGAAAATTGATGTTTTAGTAAACCTAAAATGAAGGAAAACAGTGAAGATATACCTCAAGAAGTTGATATAAAACCACACCCAGTGAGGTTTGAGCCTGAAATGTATTCTTTGGAGGTATGCTTTGGCAATCTTTTCTGCTTTTAGGGACTATGTGAATCTGCTTACTTACACTAGAAGTTACACATATCCAAATTGAAATATTTTTGATAGCACTCATGATATTAAAGACATGATGTAAGGCCTCCTTTTGAACAGTTTGAACCTTACAAAGCCCCACCTTTTTGAAAACTACCCTTGATACACAGGTTGAGTCAGTATAAATCGATGAATCCTTTGAAATCTCATCCAATAAACCTCATCAATTTCATTTAGCCTAACCCAACCGAGAAGTCAAGAGAAAGGAAGAAAGTGAGGAAGGAGAATTGAGTAACAATTTAATAGCAAAAGAAGGGTAAAAGTTGAAGGCAATGATGAAACAACAGAGGGAATATGGCATGCAGTCAGTGCTAATTCGAAAAAGAAAAGAAAAATATTTGAGCAAAACAAAAGAAAGAAGGCATTTTCATTGGAAGTTTGAAAAAGAAAGAGAAAAAGATGGCCACTTTGGCTCTGGAAATTCAAAAGAAGAAGATGAAACTATGCTGAAGAAAAGTGGGTTTGCATATAACCTCCTGACCTTGACTGACTTCTCAAATATGAACACCTTTCTAACCCTTTTTAGAGATTTCACCCATCAGCCACAATCAAACCCAAGTAAAAGTCCTTACTGATCATTAATGGATTGAGCTATCACATGGAGATAAGAATTTGTGTAGTCTATGGTGAAAGGAGCAGTGAATTTTTAACTAAAAGCAATGCCTATGCTCCTGCTTACAGTCCTATTTGAGGACTGTAATTGCTCTTGAGCTGTGTGAAATAGTATAATCTTCTCATTTTTTTTTATTTTTTTTTTTTTTGAGTGAAAATCCTGGTGAGAATTGGGTTTGAAATCAACTGAGTAGGGCAACATCGAAGCTGGATTCCTAAATCAATGGCTAACTGTTCGTAAATTTTCCCTGCAAATGGCCCCTAACATAAATCGACTGAGTAGTAACAAGAATTACTGCAGAATTTTAGTTTTAAACTGATAGTTTTCTCGAAAAAACCTTCTTACAAAATAACTGATGCAGGTGTGAATAATCAATTGTGGAAAGTGGCTGTAACAGAATTGCAGTGATCTTAACTAACTTAGTGAAGAAGTTTGTGGGTACCTTCACTAAGTTAGTTAAGATCACTGCATCAGTTTGTGGGTCTCCCGGAATGAATCAAAAAGAAGTTGCCTTCTTTTGATTGGCTGGGGCTTATTGGGTGTCGGAGATGGTAGGGCCCAAACAGAGGTACTAAGCACACTAATCGGGTGACTCGGGAGATGAGAAAGCCTTAGATTTCAGGCTGCTACTGTCCAGGTAGACTTGGTGCAACTAATACATGCGCCAAGGTAGTAGGGCCTCTTTTTTATACTGGCGCAACTATTAGTTGCGCCAAGGTAAAAAGGAGGATTTAAAGCTGGCACAACTATTAGTTACGCCAGTTATAAATTCCCAATTTTTGCACTGGCGCAACTAATACTTGCACTAAGCAAAGATGATGCTCCATATTCTAAAACAGCAGTGAACAGCAGCCTAAAGATGGGTCTGTTTTGGGTTTCTGTAGAAGTTGGGCTTCCGGGAACTGCTTGACTTTATGTGATCGATTCTCTCCTCACCGAATCCTAAAGGTTTAAGTTCGGTATAACTCGCTAGCGCGCTCCCCAAGGGTTTTAAGCTTTAGATTGGGAACCCACCCAATATACCTCCGGCGCAAGCGCCTTCTCAGATACTAGGTGGGCTGGGACTTTTCTAGATCATCACCACTAGGGGCTGCTGCCATACTAAGACCCGGGTGGTTGTATGGGTGCCTAAGCCCAACTCTTTTAAAATCTACCCCGTAAAAACAAGTTAATTAAGCTCCCGATTCTTTTTTCAATTTTAAATTTTTTCAAAGTCTTTTTTTTTTATGGAAGTTTTCTTTAGTTCAAAGACCGAGGGTGATGACCCCGCGCCGCCACTAAGGGCCAGTGCCCACTATTAGGATATGTTTGCACAAATAGGCCCGCCAAATGGCTAAGGCACTTTAAATGACGGGAAAGTAAAAAAATTAAAAGACAATGGTCAGGTAGGCCCGCCAATCGGCTAAGGCACTTAAAATGACAAAAATATAAAGAAAATAAGGACGATACCCAAGTAAGCCCGCCGATCGGCTAAGGCACGTAAATGACGGAAAAGTAGGGGTGAGTAAAATAAAAATAAATAAAATAAATAATAAAAAAATAGCAAAATGGTTAGTAAAATAAAATTAAAAAGGCCAAATTTTAAAGAGAAGCTCTACAAGCTATCCCCAGCAGAGTCGCCATCTGTGCAACCGTGGGATTTTTTATGATCCTTTCGCGGCGATGCGCTCGCTTGCAAAAAATATAGAGTCGCCACCCGAAGCTTTTGGTGTCCCGGAAAACCTAGTTCATTTTATGAGCACCCAAGTGCTAAAAATATGACTCTGAATCCGGTCCACACCAAAGGCTCTTGGGTAGGGGCTTCGGTTATCAATCGGGAAGGTATTAGGCACCCAATCAACCCACTTAATGCGGTCTCTACTAATGGCCAACACAAAAATAAAGTAAAAGAAAAGAAAATGGCTTCATCTTGCCTAAATGGGCCTTAAATCCTATTTGTGCCCCTCTATTCCTACCAAAAATTTGACAGCGTAACGGCACAAATGGGAGGATGGAAAGAGCTAAAGAAGAGATAGGAGAAAAAAGGGGAGAGCCGGAGCCCTCGGGCCCTTGTAGCACCGTAGGAGAGCCTTATGTTGGCTTGCTTTGATGAGCTTTTGAAGGCTTGAATGGTGAAAAAAGGGGTTCTAACTCCTAAGGCTTGAAGCTAAGAGGTAGAGAGGGAAGGCTAAGGGATTACACACACCTAACCTAAAGGCTTTTAGTGAAATGCTAAGGTCTAAGGGAGCTTTTTGAAATCTAGAATTTGTATGGGAAGTATGCACCAAAGGAAGAAAGATCTTCTCACTTTAAGCTCTTTCTTTCTTAGGCCAAAATTCTCAACCCCTAAACCAAAGGGAGGGGGGCTCTATTTATAAGAAATGGGTGGGTTAGGAGACCACTTAGATGCCAATTAGGTTTAGCAATTAGGTAATCTCACATCTAAGGATTCCTAGGATTTTTAGAGCCTTGAAATGTGTAGAAAGGGCCTCCAATGGTGGATGATAGGGAGGGGCTTTAAGTCACCTAATGGGTTGCAAATAGGGTGTAAAAGGGTGCAACAAAACTATCAAAACACACCCCAAAGGCCCAGGTGGTCAAAAAGTCAAACCCCAATCACAAAATTCAGGATAAAACCAGAGGCTACTGTTCACATGCCTGGCACAACTATTAGTTGCGCCAAGCAAATGTACAGTAAAATAGTGTTGAACAGTGACCTAAAAGTTGGCTTCGTGAGGGTGGGGCTCACTTTAATACTGGCGCAACTATTAGTCATGCCAGACATAAATTCTGGGGAAATGGCTTGGTGCAACTAATAGTTGTGCCAGGCAAAATTATAACTGGCGCAACTATTAGTTGCGCCAAATCCCTAGGGGGGACCCACTCAAAATTATGCTTATGCCCTCCGGGTTCAAACTGTCATATCTTTTGATGTACAACTCCGATTAGGGCAATTCTTGGCTCGTTGGAAAGCTGACTACTTTTACTTTTTAATGGTATAAGATTTGATCATAATAGGAGGTCATAATTGGTCTTGATGCACTACTCTTTATCCATTGCCCGGGAAGGTTAGGTTTAGGGTTTGAAATGGGTTCTAAGGGTCGGGATTGGTTTCTAAAGGTTCGACATAGGTTCCTAAGGGATCTAGGGTGATTCCTAAGGGTTTAGAGTGATTCCTAAGGGTTCCATATATGCCATAAAAAGCTCATAAATGCGCCCCTCTCAAAATGTGTTTCGATCAGGCCTCGGGCCAAATTTTGGTGTCTATAGTACGATTGTGTCGACATCGTAGTGACAGGGGGCTTAGAGAAGACCAAAGGGGGGTTTTGAAACCCATTTGCTTGCAAGGAAGGAAGATGATTCAATCTTCGAGTGAATCGTTGGGTTAAAGTTGAGAAATCGATACTCAAAGTATGTAAATTTGATAATAAGATGTTTTGTAGGATGTGTAAGAAGTGTGGAAGAAATTAGAGAATAAAAGTAAAAAGATCAAGTTGAGAAAAAAACTCAGATCTGAAGAAACTCTAGTTCTCGTGCGCCTGAGCTTTAAAGCTCGCTCGCGGGAGAGGCCTTCAAAAGGCATAAGTAGCCTCTAATGCACTGAGACTCGCTCGCGGGAGGGCTTAAGTGAACTATAAACTCACTCGCATGAGGGCTTCACGTGGCTAGATTAAGCAAGCTAAAATTCAACCACTCACTTGAGGTCTATATGTTCTTCTGAGCTCACGCGCTCAAGCTTCAAAGCTCACCCGTGCGAGAAGCAGAGTCAGGCTTATTTGGACTCTTTTTGTGTGAATTCTTTGTAAATGTGTATCTTTAGGTTTTCTTAAGCATTCCTAAGGGGTATTTGGACACTTTGAATGTAGGATTAAAGTGTTTAGCTTATGTGTGAGTTTTCAAGAGAATTATGTGTGGAATATGCTAAGCGTGATTTGAGGTAGGGAAAACTTACGATTATTTAATTTGAATGTACTTTGAATAAGTTAAGTAATGTGATGTGATAAGCCATAATAAGTTTTATGAAAACAAGCATGTGATATTCTGTAGTTTCAAACAAGTTTCATGATGTGATAAGTCATTATGAGTTTTGTGAAAACAAGCATGTGAAATTCTATAGTTCCAATAAGTTTTGAATAGAATAAATGTGATGTGAAAGATGGAAATGTGGTGTGGTAACTGTGTACGTGAGAATTTTGAAAATGTGTAAGAATATTAGTTTTCCAAAAATAGTATAATGTAATCACTTTACATGATATGAAAGTATAAGTTAGAAAATGCACATTCATTTAAGGTTTAGTATAACGAATCCATTGTGCTCTAATAGGTGGGATATCCGTTCATTGTGCTCCTGTACGCGGGATATCTGGTCATTCTCTTACCGGCCAATGATAACACTTTATTTGGCACAAGCACCCTCCTAACGTAGGGGCTTGGGCATACGTGTAAATGATTCATTGAACGACGATGGTAGGGATTCTGATCGGTATTATATGCGGCTTCTAATGCTATATCTACTTAGAAAAGCATTTAAGTTATTTCTTTAACTTATGTCCAATTTTTTAAAATAAAGCATGTGATTCAAGTGTGTGTGTGATTAAATTTTTGCATATGAAATTCTATTGAGAAAAATGTGAAGTGTGCATATGAAAATCAGTTATGAGACATTATGCTTGAGATATGAGGTTTAATGCTATTAATATTTTCCCCTATTGAGCTTAGATGTTAGCTCACCCTTCGACTATATATCAAAGGTGAGGACTTAGAGAAGGATTTGGATTTTGAGAGTGATCCAGAGTACAAACTTGAGGAGGAGATTGAGCCCCTACCGGAGGAGTTCTTTCCCAAATAGATTCGAGTGTGTGTTTGAGCAGTCAGGAATTGTATTTTAGTTGGCTTGGTACGTCCACCCATTTTTGAGTTATACTAAGTTATGTAATATAATTATTTTGGATAATTTTTGTGAACCATTTGTTGGTGATAGATGTCTATCACCGATGGTTCATTTCAGTTCTTTCATTCATGCATTGGCATGAAATTTAGAGCGGTTATCTTGATCAAGTTTATATTTAGAAATGTATTTTCTTTTATGGATGTGTCAAGTGTTCATGTAAGCGTGGGATCGCCCTAACGGGTGATCTGATGGCACGGGTTTTAGGCTTACGAAATCCCAGTTGTCACACCTGGAGTGTGCTTATGATGATCCCATGTTGGGAAGTAGCTCAATTATTTTGGCCATATGTCGAGCTCAATTTTTGTAAGTACTGAATGATCATCATATATCATAGCTCTTAACAAGGTAGAGATAGATGGTAGGTAACGGATGATTGGATTATTTATCATTCAAGAGTTTTTTATTTTATTTTCAAAAAGATTTTGAAAATCATTTGACTCATTGTCCGAAAAGAAAAAAATTAAGGGTGAAGAGGAGGTAAGGTTTATTGATCTGGGGGTAGCTTCTTATTCAACCAAATTTTGAAATAGTAGTCAACTAATTTCTTCTCAATGCGATGCCATAATTGAACTCTTTGTCATGGTCCAGCGATATCAAATTATCAAATTCTATGGTTAGCAGGAGTTTTTTCCTCCTCCCACCACCGTACGATGGCATCTAGTAGTGTAAAGACACCATGGAGGCCCTCGCGGTTTGCTTATACTTCCCTAATGAAAATACTAGGAATGCCCTCACAATTTGCTTATGCTTCCCTAGGCTCGTTGACTTGTTCATTCGTCCCATGCCCTCACTCGATTGTGCTTCTCTTTTTCTCTTTTTTTTCTCTTTTTTTCTTGAAGCATGTTTGTATATTTTTTTGAAATAACCTGCTAACGCAAGAATTAAGAGATTTGATAGAACCTTGTATTTTTATTTTTTGTGCTCTAACATCAACTCCAATGGCAAAAGAGGTGTATGAGAATCCAAAGCTTTCTATATTTTAAAAAAGAGTTTTATGATCCACTAGTCCTTTTAATCAATTCGCCTGAATAGGAAGGTGGTCAATGAGTTAGACGATTCCCAAAATGGTTTAAAAGAATAATGGCCTATGACAGGTAATGACTTGTGATAGATATGGGGATGATATATATAGTTACGCATGTTTAGGCTACAAGACATGGTGATCATTGTGTTATGGATAGCATTCTAAGGGTTAGGAAGTTCTTCCCCTCGTAGTTGTTTCCTAGGCATGCTGCCAAAATAATGTGGGTACTTTCCTTGTGGGTTTTGATTTCCTTTAGGTGAGGCGGTTGGGTAAGCATTGTTTCCTTAGCACTAATTCTCCCAACTTTGAGTTTTCTGTCAAATATATGTTAGGAAATTTTGGGCAAAATATAGGGGTTAGAGACGCTACTAGGTAAAATATATTTTTTATTTTTAAGCATATATATATATATATATATATATATATATATTCTTTTTTTTTTTTTTAGGTGTTTATACAGTTTTCTTTTTGAGTATTTTTTTTTGTTTGTTTTGCATATTTATTAATTTTTTTCATTTTTTTAGGATACAGATTCAATTCCTTAAGCAAGGACTGACTCAGGTAGTCCGCTTAGTGTGACATGTTGAATGGTCGGCATGATGTTGATCATTGAATTATGCCACTTTTCACCTCCAAACCTAGCCCTTAATAGACCTTAGAGCTATTTAATAATTAATTTTTAGTTGTATTTTTGTAGTTATCAATAATATTCAAAATGGTGCAACCATCAATGTAATAAGTGCCAAGAAGAGGAGAATTAAAGTCAAGCATTGGAGTAGATGGAAATGCAAAGATAAAACCTTGGTGGTCCCCACCATATGGGTTATTCGGCATGCCTTCGACCCCTAGAAGTCTTCCAATGAGAGAAAAGTGGGGCCCACACTTAAAGGAGTGCAATAATAGACTAGGAAAATCAACTGAGAAGCAAAAACCATGCTCTCGAGTAGTTCATAAGCCTACAGCAACCTGTCGAGAGCCTCTCGAGAACCTGTTGAGCAATTTTGAAGCCTGCAACAACCTATCGGGCAGCCTGTCAAGGACCTATCGAGTAGTTATGAAGCATACAGCAACCTATAGGGCAGCCTGTCGAGGTTCTGAAGCCTGCAGCAACCTGTCGAGCATCCACTCGAGCTACCTTCAGCCACTCAAGAATCCTTCAGGATGTATTTTATCTATTCGAGATTATATGTATGAAGCTTTATCCACTCGAAGCTCGGGACCCAACATGAATTTATGAACTTCAGGGGCATTTTTGGAATTGCTGCACACATAGGACACCTATCCAAGTGTGTAATGCAACCTAGGGCAATAGGGTTGAGATTAGGCCACGATAGCAATTCCTATATGTGTTGATTTTCTTTCTCTCTGATTGGCCAAAGCATAAAGTGCTTTTTGGGTGTGTATAAAAAGAAAAGAAAAACATTTGTAAAGCCAGTTAGTCGTGAGGCCTGAGCTCATGTTCATTTCTAGGGTTTAGGTTACTTTTAGGTTTAGGGTTTCTTTCTTTGTCTTCGTTTCTTCTTCTTTCCTTAGCCATCTGCAGCCTGGCTAAGTTCTTGCAGCAGTTAGGTTAGTTTTTATTGTGCATTGTCTTGTAATAACATTATGAAGAGCTTGAAGTCTTGCAGAGGCTACAGACTTGAGGGCAAAACTATTGTAAGTTCCTTTTGGCAATGAAAAGTTGGTTTTAAAGTTTCATTGAATCTCTAATCTCTTTTGATTTTCATTAGTTTTCTATGAATTTGATGCACCTATGGATGCATTAGCATGTAGCCTTGCAAACATAGTGGTTGCAATGATTTTACTGTTCCATCTTTTACCCTCATGACTTGGTCATATCATTGGGATAGCCTGTGACCATTTAAGTGGATAGGTTATAGCCCTAAGATTAGTCCATATCTTAGGGGTGAGTTGGATTCTTGTTCCTTGCATTTGTGCTTGTAGCCAAATGAGGGACTACTGCAGATCCAAATCTTACTCTATTTTACATTACTTTGTGCAGTAAAAATTAGTCCCTAAATTCTTACTTCTCCATTTTCTATTTATTTTTATCAGCCCACTTCCATTTTTAGGGCTTAGGTTATTTTCTTTTTTGTTTTTCTTCTTTCCTTAGCTATCTGCAATTTTGCTAAGTCTTTGTAGTTGTTAGGGTTAGTTTGGATTGTAAAAGGGATTGTAATGGCATTGTGAAGACCCGGAGTCTTGCAGAGACTGCAAACTTGAGGGTAAATCATTGTCAATTCCTTTTGGGAATTGAAAAGCTGATTTTAATGTTTCATTCAATCTATAATTTCTTGTGATCTTCAATAAGATATTTATGGATTTTATGCACTTATGGATGCATGAGCTTATAGCTTTCCAGGCATAGTGTTTGCAGTGATTTTCTTATTCTAGCTCTAATCCTATGACTGGATGATATCCCTGTGATAGCCTGTGACCATTTAAGTGGACAGGGTTTAGCCTTAAGACAAGTCCATATCTCAGGGTTGAGTCGGATTATTTTACCTTGCATTTGTTCTTGTAGCCAAATGAGGGACTACTGCAGATCCAATTCTTACTCTGCTTTGCAATGCTTTTTGCAATGAGAACTAGTCCCTAGCAACCTACTCCATTTTCATTTTTGATTTTACCAACTCATCTTCACTCTTCTTTAACCCTTTCTTTTATTTCTATTTTAGTTAGTTTTATTTCTATTTTTAGTTAGTTGTGACAACCCTAAAAACACCCTCTCTTTACCCTGTCTATTAGTTAAGATATATTTGGGCTAGAGTTGCCAGATCTATAGGAGATCTGGAGATTTACTATTTTTATATCCGTAACTCCCTGTGGGGCAACTCTTACTTATCTAAAACTTACTACAACAGCCCTATATCTTGCTAGTGGTATTTGTGTTAGAATCTATTTTTATTCCCCTTTTGTTTTGATTTTACGCTTCTTTATTTATGCCATATTTCGACCATTTTTATTAAAAAAATGAATACAAATGAAAAAACCAACAAGTTTTTGGCGTCGTTGTCAGGTAGTTTTTGATCGAAGTAGTAGATCTGAGTTTTTCTTTATGTTATATTTTTTTTTTTTGTCTTTGTTGTGTTTGAATAAAGTACTATTGTAGTTTTTTTTTATTTGTGCATATTTGGAGCAGCAGCAAAGAGGGGAGACAATAGCTTGCAGTTGGAGCAAACCCTACTTTAGTTTGCATCTCTTTCTCCCTTGTTATAGTTTTATTTATGGTTTCTTTAATTTCAGTAGTAGTGTTTAGTATTTTTTATTTCTATCTGGTGTAAGTTGTCTTTTTCTTTGTTGTGTGTGTTGTATGCTTGAAAGAAGATCCCTCAATCCTGGGATTGAACCTTTGAATCTTGAAATTGAGAGGGTCGTTAGACCTAGGCCAGCAGCACACACCCAACTAAACATTTAAACACATTGGAGATGGGTGAATAGCCTAGACCCCTTAGGGACTATTATGCACCAGGGGCATGTTCATCCCCTTTCTACATTAAATTTCCTACAGCTGAGGGAAATTATGAAATCAAGCCTCAAACCATCCAAATGTTCCCATCTTTTTATGGGCTGAGTAAAGAAGACCCTCACAAGCACATAGATGAGTTTCTGTCTTTATGCACTACCTTTAAGATTGCTGGTCTGGGAGATGAAGCCACTAAGCTAAGATTATTTCCTTTTTCATTGAAGGATAAAGCTAAAACTTTGCTAAACATCCTCCCAGCAAATAGCATTACATCTTGGAATGCCCTACAAAGCAAATTCTTGGCTAAATTCTTCCCAATGAGCAAGACAAGCCAGTTGAGGAAGAGCATTATTTCTTTTGCTCAGTCCCCAATTGAAGACTTTCATGAATCTTGAGAAAGATTTAAAGAACTGTTGAGACAATGCCCACACCACCAAATACCCAAATGGTAGCTTGTCTAAAGCTTTTACCAAGGGTTAGATTCTAAAAGTAGATACATGGTGGATGCATCTTGTGATGGCACATATCTCAGTAAAACTGATGAGGAAGCATGGGATTTATTTGATATCATAAGTGAAAACTCTATGCAGCAGGAGGATCTTTCAAGACATGACATTGAGCCATCTGCTAGAGTTGCAAAAGAACCCACTTCAAAGGAGAAATTATATGAACTTAATATATATAATGACCTGGAAAGATAGTTTGTCACTAAAATTTGATAAATTACTGAGTGTGATGCAACCCAAACAGCTACAAAAGTTGGGGAAGCATGTCTTATATATCAATCACCCACACACTCCCTTCTAAACTGTCCCTCTGTTGGTCAATATGCAGAGTTAGTCATGGAGCATGCCAATGCTACCCAATCTTATGGGCAGCAACCTGCTGGGTTTGCTTGGAGGAACCACCCTAACTTGAGGTGGAGACAAGATAATTTTCCTCAACCCCAACAACAGCAGGCATTGCCCTACAGACCAAACCAGCAATCCCATCAGGAGTATTTCTCAAGACATCAGTTCCCACAATCAGTGGCACAGCCAAGTCAATTAACTCTATCACCACCACAGACCAAAGCCCCCTCCTTTGAGAAACAAGTTTTATCTTCATTGCTAAATCTCGGCTCCCTATCACAAACAGTGAACTCTCATAGCCAGAGCATCAAGAAAATAGAGGACCACCTTGGTCAACTCTCAAATATTCTAACAAAAAGGAAAGAGGGCAGGCTCCCGAGCCAAGCATTGACTAATCGTATGAGGAAATGTTTGATAAGTGAAGCGTCTTCAACCCATGAGGAAGTTATGGCCATCACTACCTTGAGGAGCGGTAGAGTGGTGGGCAACCAAGTGATTTTGGAAACAAAATGAAGTGCAGAAGGAGAGGACAATGTGCCTGTTGTTTAGCAGCTGCAGGAAGTGAATAAAGGGGTTGTTGTTGAATCTCATTAAAAAAAAAAAAAGTTAGGACTGTTTTAGGAATTTTTCTGTTTTTGTTTTGTTTATTATTTAGTTGTCATGTTGTCCAGTCTTCTCTTTTGTATAATCTTTTTTCTTTTTTTGTGATTATAGTCATTTTGGTTAGTATAATTTTTTCTTTCTTTCCTCCAGTATTTTGGTTTTCTTCCTTTCATAACCCTGCTGCCCCTAAGTACACATGTTGTTGAAACATTGAGGACAATGTTTATATTAGGTTTGGGGGTATGGCAGGGTGGTCCAATAGAATAGTTAATTGTAGTGCTGCATTGTGAGTTAAATGGAATGAAAATGAAGTCAATTCCCACCTTACCATTTTAGAAAGAGGAAATTAAAATTGTTTAGCAGATGTTTTAAAACTAAAATCTAATGAAGATCTAACAATTCCAAGAAGCAAACCTCAATAAATCTTTTTCATAATTAGTGTTTAGTGAACCTGAAAAGGAGAGAAAAATGTGAGGATATACCCCATGAGTTCACTTAAAGACCATACCCAGTGAAATTTGGGCGTATCAATTTCTTTTGAAGAGTGTCTTGGTAAAAAAAATTCTACTTTAAGGAATGATTAAATCAACATCTTTTCTCCAAAAATTATGCACCCCAAAGTGAAACTATTTAACAGAACTCATGACAGTAAGGATATGATGTAGGGCCTTCATTTGGACTATTTGGGCCTAAAAATACCTACCCATTGAACTACCCTTTGGATACACTGTTTGAGCCTTAAAAAAATCCATTTTCCTTTGACAAACACCAGACTAATTGAACCTGAACCTCATTGACCTGATTCTGCCTTACCCTCACTCTGAGATTTCAGAAAGTAAAGGAGAAGAAGTTGAAGAAAGTTGAGCTAGGTTCAACATTTGGTGAAGGGAGAGAGAAGAATCTATAAAAAGTAGTGTGTCAGTTGTAAATTTGTGGCATCTCATCCATGTTTAAAAAATATATATAATAATAATTAAGAAAGAGAAGTCAAGAGAAGTACTTTATCTAAAAAATTAGAAAGATGAGACGAAGCTGACCACTTCAGATCTGAATAAAATAAAAGATGAAGTTGTGATGTAATAAAGAAGTTGAAGTCATGAATCACCTCCTCCTCTTAGTTGATTTCTCAATTTTGAATCCCTTTTACACTTTTATTCTTTTTAAACCTCGACCTAAGCCACATTACAACCCAACTAAAATACCTTATTGATCTAAAGTGAAGTGAGTTGCTATGTGGAGACAAGGGGATGTATAATCAATGGTGGAAAGGACATGAGGATGTTAGGAATTAGCAACAATGCCTATGCTCATGCTTGCATGCCTATTTGAGATCCGTAATTAGTCTTGAGCTGTAGTAAATGTGATACACTTTGAAATTTCATTGTTGAGTGATAGCCCTGGTGACGATTGGGTCTAAAATTAAATTTATTGGGGCAATATCTAAACCTGGTTTTTGAAGTAATGGTGAGCTTAGCACTGATTACCACACACTATACTCTTATTGTAAGTTAATTGGCTATGATAGAAATTCATTATGATTTAATTCACTGTATAACTATTTTAATTCTTCTGAATTTGAAAAGAATAGAGTGTGGAATGAATCTTTATGTGTTTAAATCTGATTTGTCATATGTTGCACTGCACTTAACTGTTTTATTATTAAGTTTGTAGGTATCTTCACTGAAAACCCTCAAGAGATTTCACTCCTCCACTAGGGATCACCTAGGGGTTTAAAAGGCTTGATGCATAGGCTAAATGCATCCGTGCTCCCTATAAAAGTGGCATTTAATTTTTAGAATAATTATTTAATTCTTCCTTTGCTCGAGGACTGGCAAAGATTAGGTTTGGGGGTGTGTTGATCGCTGAATTATGTCACTTTCCACTTCCTAACTTAGTCCTTAATAGACCTTAGAGCTATTAAATAATTGATTTTTAATTATATTTTTATAGTTAGCAATAATATGCAAAATGGTGCAGCCATCCATGTAATAAGTCCCAAGAATAGGAGAATTAAAGTTAAACATTGGAGCTGATGGAAATGCAAAGATAAAATCTTGGTGGTCCCCACCATATGGGTTATTCGGCATGCCTTAGACCTCTAGAAATCATGCAATGAGAGAAAAGTGGGGCCCACACTTAAAGGAGTGCAATAATAGACTAGGAAAAACAACTGAGAAGCAAAAACCACACTCTTGAATAGTTCATAAGCCTATAGCAACCTGTTGAGAGCCTCTCGAGAACTTATCGAGCAGTTCTGAAGCCTACAACAACCTGTCGGGTAGCCTGTCGAGCACCTATCGAGTAGTTCTGAAGCCTGAAGCAACCTGTCGGGTAGTGTTAATTATTAAAAAGTACCACTTTTCACCTCTTAACCTAGCCTTTGTTGGACCTTAAAGCTAACTAATAACTCTTCTTTTAGCTTGTTTTGTAGTTATGAATAAATTGTGCAGCTTAACACAAAGTCTGTGCTTTTGGTGCTAAGAAGAGGGAGAATGCAAGCAAAAGATGGCAGCTGAACCAGAAAATGATGGAGCACCATGATGGTACACACCATGGTGACTATTTGGCATGTCATGATGGACCAAGAAAGTCCAATAGATGAAAAAAGTTTAGGTGAGACTGGAGGAAGCTGCAACATAATCAAGTACATAGCAGCAGAGGAGCCATTGACCTATCTCGCACAGCTGAGGTGCTGCCTCACGCTGTTCAAGTCACTGGCAGAGCTCCCTCACACAGCTAAGACATGCAGTATAGCAGAGCTCACAAAGAAGTAATGGAGGGGTTATGACAGAAAAGCCTCTCGCGCAGTAGTCACGCAGTTCAGCTGTAAGCATCATATGAAGAAACTCACGGAGCTCTCACGCACTTAGCCTCCAGAAATATAACTCGCGAAGATCAAGCCTTAGTGCAGCAGAGCACACTACCTCACGAGGCTAACTAGTGCGAACAATAGCAGAAACCTCACACAGCTCTTGCGTGGCTTGGAAAGAGAGAGACGCCCAAAAATCCTTTCGCGCAGCTCTCGCGCGCCTACAAGTTCAAGTCTATATCGAGTGACATGAGAAGGCATCTGCGCGAGTACCCCGCGAATGAAGTTTTTGAAGCACTTCTGTGCGAGCAATCAAGGCAATGAAAGTTCTTCTGTGCGAGCACAATTAAAGC
The DNA here is from genome assembly GCA_021018995.1 of Chloranthus sessilifolius. Taxonomy (NCBI): domain Eukaryota; kingdom Viridiplantae; phylum Streptophyta; class Magnoliopsida; order Chloranthales; family Chloranthaceae; genus Chloranthus; species Chloranthus sessilifolius. The sequence continues at coordinate 70,976,502 of CM037592.1, read as the reverse complement.
TGAGGCAACCACGAGATCATCTGGAGCTCCACTGTGTGAGATAGCAATACTCCACTCCAAAATCTACCCCACGAACACTCTGCATACTGTGCGACAGAAGTGAAATGCAAAAGCCAGCCCCACGATGCTCGGGCTCTCCACTTCTCAACCCTAACTCAAGGACCTTTTGGGGATTTTCCCAGGTCTAGGGCACGCACCCTGAGGCATGAATTACGACGCAAGCATCCAAGGGTTGAAACAGTGCAACGTCTGCTTGAAAAAATTAGGGTTTACTCTCCTCTTAGCCACAACATTGAGAGTAAGTATATAAGTTGCGCTTGTAACTTAGAAAAAACATCATTCACCTTCTCTTTCAACCTCTGTCGACTGAGAGCTCAAGCAAGCTAGGGTTAGGGTTAGGGTTTGATCACCTCTTTTTTTTTTTTTTTTTCTTTTCTCTTAACTCCGCACTTGCTAACTAAACCTTTGGTAAGCATTCATGTATAGTTTTATTTAAGTTTTGTAATAGGTCTGTAAACCTTGGGATTTGGTACTGAGCTATTGTGCACAAGGCTGCTGCCTTGAGGGATTTCATTGTTAATAACACCAAATCAATGGAATCTTTGTTTGAATGCTTACTCAATCTATTATTTTCCTATTTGTCTGTAGTTCTATTCAGGCTATAGCATACATTTAGGATTTGAGCTTATTGAAAGGCCCATGAAAGCTTGAGCATGATGCCCTAGGACCATGGTGGCAGTCAACAGTTTCCATGTTCTATTCTTAGTATTTGTGGGTAAGGGAGCCTCTGTGGATAGCCTGTGATCATTTGAGTAGACAGACTATAGCCCTAGGGCAAACTTGGTCACAAATCTGATGATGAATTATTCTTCTCTGCACTTGGACTTGTGTCTTAGTGAGAGATTGTGCAGGAGCAGACTCTCCTCTGTTTTACTTGACTGTCATCAGATGTTAGACTGGTTTCTCTGTAGTGGTTGTAGACTGGGAGGCTGAGTCATTACAGGCCTTTTGTAGCAATGATCAGTTGTGCTTAGATCCTTATTCAACCTGTTGCTGGTCCTTTGTGTGGGCATCAATGTGCCGTTGGCCTTGACAATACACAGAGGGCTTTATGGGTTGGAACACCTATGAATGTCAGTCAGATCTATGCACAAAATTGGGGAGCTTGTAGCCTGACAAACATAGTGTCTGTAATAGTATTCATGGCCTGATTTGATTCATTAGATGAGGTTTGATCAGCCTACTCCTTTGGATTAGATTAGCAACTTCTGACTTGATCAATGGGATTTGACAAACTCTATAGGATAGTCTATGGCCATTTGAGTGGACAGACTATAGCCTTAGGAGCATCCCAAATGGCATGGGTTAATTTGGATACTTCCACTTTGTTGAGGTTAGTAATAGCACTTCAGCAAGGACTTGTTGCAGAGAGAGCCCTAAATCTGAGTTGCATAACTAAATAAACCTATAACCTAAGCTGCTTACTTCTCACCCTTTTTATCTTTATTTCAACACACCATCATCCCCTTCTTTATAACCCTTTCTTAGGATAGGACTGCACTTTATTTTTTTCTTTAGGTAATTTAGTGTAGACGTGACACCCAACTCCCTTTCTTTAGGACTGTCAGAGCTGTAGCAGATCTGGAGGCTTACTATTATAGCCCATTTTGGGTTCTAGATCAATTTCTCTGTGGGATAAACTCTTACTTATCAAAACTTGCTACAATAGGCCTTGTATCTTGCAGGCTTAGGATTATTCTAGTTGTGTTATTTTCATCTTTTATTTTACTTTAATTTTTTTTATTTGTTCTCACCACACAATAAGCATGCACATTAGAAAAACACCCAACAGGCAACCTGTCGAGGTTCTGAAGCCTGCAGCAACCTATCGGACAGCTTGACGAGCATCCACAAGAGTTGCTCCTTCAGGAAGTATTCTATCTGCTTGAGATCTGCTCGAGATTATAAGTCTAAAGCTTTATCCACTCGAGGTTCGGGACCCAGCATGAATTTATGAACTTCGAGCACAATACTTGGCTAAGATTAGGCAACGATAGCAGCTCGTAAATGTGTTGATTTTCTTTATCTCTAATTGGCCACAGCATAAAGTGCTTTTTGGGTGTGTATAAAAAGAAAAGAAAAATATTTGTAAAGCGAGCCAGTCGTGAGGCCTCAGCTCATTTTCATTTCTAGAGTTTAGGTTACTTTTAGGTTTAGGGTTTCTTTCTTTCTCTTTGTTTCTTCTTCTGTCCTTAGCCATCTGCAGCCTAGCTAAGTTCTTGCAACAGTTAGGTTAGTTTTTACTGTGCATTGTCTTGTAATAACATTGTGAAGAGCTATGAGTCTTCCAAAGAGTGCAGACTTGATGGAAAAATCATTGTAAGTTCCTTTGAGCAATGAAAAGTTGGTTTTAATGTTTCATTGAGTCTGTAATCTCTTTTGATTTTCATTAATTTTCTATTGATTTGATGCACCTATGGATGCATGAGCTTGTAGCTTTGCAAACATAGTGGTTATAGTGATTTTACTATTCCATCTTTTACTCCCATGACTGGATCATATCCCTGGGATAGCCAGTTACCATTTAAGTGGACAGGCTATAGCCCTAAGATTAGTACATATCTCAGGGGTGAGTTGGATTCTTCTTCCTTGCATTTGTGCTTGTAGCCAAATGAGGGACTGCTGCAGATCCAAATTTTACTCTGTTTTACATTACTTTGTGCAGTAAAAATCAGTCCCTAACTGCTTGCTTCTCCATTTTTTGTTTATTTTTATTAACCCACTTCCATTTTTAGGGCTTAGGTTATTTCTTTTTTATTTTTCTTCTTTCCTTAGCTAGCTGCAATTTGGCTTAGTCTTTGTAGCTATTAGGGTTAGTTTGGATTGAAAAAGGGATTGTAATGGCATTGTGAAGACCTGAAGTCTTGCAGAAACTGCAGACTTGAGGGCAAATCATTGTCAGTTCCTTTTGGGCAATGAAAAGTTGATTTTAATATTCCATTCAATCTATAATTTCTTGTGATCTTTATTAAGATATTTATGGATTTTATGCACCTATGGATGCATGAGCTTGTAGCCTTGCAAACATAGTGTATGCAGTGATTTTCTTATTCTAGCTCTAATCCTATGACAGGATGATATCCCTGGGATAGCATGTGACCATTTAAGTGGGCAGGGTATAGCCCTAAGACTAGTCCATATCTCAGGGTTGAGTTGGGTTATTCTACCTTGCATTTATGCTTGTAGCCAAATGAGGGATTGCTGCAAATTCAAATCTTACTCTGCTTTTCAATGCTATATGCAATGAGAACTAGTCCTTAGCTATCTACTTCTCTATTTTCTTTTTTTTATTTTACCAACCCATCTTCACTCTTCTTTAACCCCTTTCTTTTATTTCCATTTTAGTTAGTTTTATTTCTATTTTTAGTTAGTTTTGACAACCCCAAAAACACTCTCTCTTTACCTTGTATATTAGTTAAGATAGATTAGGGTTAGAGTTGTCAAATCTGTAGCAGATCTAGAGATTTAGTATTTTTAGATCCATAACTCCCTGTTGGACAACTCTTATTTATCTAAAATTTGCTGCAACAGCCCTGTATCTTGCAGGTGGTGTTTGTGTTCGAATCTATTTTTATTCCCCTTTTTTTTTTATTTCTACCTTATTTCGACCATTTTTATTAATAAAAAGAACACAAATGAAAAAACTAACAAGTTTTTTGCACCGTTACCAGAGAGTTTTTTATCTAAGTAGTAAATCTGAGTTTTACTTTATGTTATGTTTTTTTTTCGGATCTATTTTTTTTTTTATCTTTATTGTATTTGAATAAAGTATTATTGTAGTTTTTTTTTATTTCTGCAGATTTGGAGCAGCAAAAAAGAGGGGAGACAATAGCTTGCAGTTGGAGCAAACCCTGCTTTAGTTTGCATCTCTTTCTCCCTTGTTATAGTTTCATTTTTGTTTCTTTAATTTCAGCAGTAGTGTTTAGTATTTTTTCTTTTTATTTGCTGTAAGTTATCCTTTTCTTTGCTGTGTGTGTTGTATGCTTGGAAGAAGGTCCCTCACTCCTGTTGAACTTTTAGAAACATTTGAGATGGGTGAGCAGCCTAAACCTCTCAGGGACTATTATGTACCAGGGGCATATTCATCCCCTTTCTGCATTCAATTCCTTACAGCTGAGGATAATTATGAAATCAAGCCTCAGACCATCCAGATGTTGCCATCTTTTCATGGGCTGAAGACCCTTACAAGCACATAGATGAGTTTTTGTCTTTGTGCACTACCTTTAAGATTGTTGGTCTGAGAGATGAAGCCACTAAGCTGAGATTGTTTCCTTTTTCATTGAAGGATAAAGCTAGAAATTGGCTAAACATGCTCCCAACAAACAGCATTACATCTTGGAATACCCTATAAAGTAAATTCTTAGCTAAATTCTTCCCAATGAACAAGACAAGCCAGTTGAGGAAGAGCATTATTTCTTTTGCTCAGTCCCCAACTAAAGACTTTCATGAATCTTGAGAAAGATTTAAAAAACTGTTGAGACAATGCCCACACCACCATATACCCAAATGGCAGCTTGTCCAAAGCTTTTATCAAGGGTTGGATTCTAAAAGTAGATACATGATAGATGCATCTTGTGGTGGCACATATCTCAGTAAAATAGATGAGGAAGCATGGGATTTATTTGATATCATAAGTGAAAACTCTATGCAATAGGAGAATTTGTCAAGACATGACATTGAGCCATCTGCTAGAGTTGCAAAAGAACCGACTTCAAAGGGAAATTGTATGAACTTAATGTATACATTGACCTGCAAAGGAAAGTGGAAAGTTTGCCACTAAAATTTGACAAATTACTGAGTGGGATGCAACCCCAAATAACTGCACAAGTTCGAAAAGCATGTCTAATATGTCAATCACCCACACACTCCCTTCTAAACTATCCCTCTACTGGTCAATACCCATAGTTAGTCATGGAGCATGCCAATGCTGCCCAATCTTATGGGCAGCAACCTACTGGGTTTGCTTGGAGGAACCCCCCTAACTTGAGGTGGAGACAAGACAATTTTCCTTAACCCAACAACAGCAGGCATTTCCCTACAGACCAAACTAGCTATCCCATTTAGAGTATTTCCCAAGACATCAGTTCCCACAATCAGTGGCATAGCCAAGTCAATTAACTATACCACCACCACAGACCAGAGTCTCCCTCCTTTGAGGAGCAGGTTTTGTCTTCATTGTAAAACCTCAGCTCCCTATCACAGACAGTGAACTTCCACAACCAGAGCATTAAGAAAATAGAGGACCACCTTGGTCAACTCTCAAGTACTCTGACAAAAAGGGAAGTGGGCAGGCTCCCGAGCCAAACATTGACTAATTCAAAGGGGAAATGCTTGATAGGTGAAGCCTCTTCAAACCATGAGGAAGCTATGGCCATCACTACCTTGAGGAGTGATAGAGTGGTAGACAACCAAGATATTTTTGAAACAAAATGAAGTGCAGAAGGAGAGGACCATGTGCCTGTTATTGAGCAGCAATAGGAAGTGAACAAAGGGGCTGCTATTGAGCCCCATTAAAAAAAAAAAAAAGTTAGGACTGTTTTAGGAGATTTTCTATTTTTGTTTTGTTTATTATTTAGTTGTCAAGTTGTCCAGTCTTCTCTTTTTTATAATCTTTTGCTATAAAATTTTCTATTTATCTAATTATAGCCATTTTGGTTAGTGCAATTTTTTCTTTCCTCCATTATTTTTGTTTTCTTCCTTTCATAATCCTACTGCCCCTAAATACACATGTTGTTGAAACATTGAGGATAATATTTCTATTAGGTTTGGGGGTATATTAGGGTGGTCCAATAGAATTGTTAATTTTAGTGCAGCATTGTGAGTTAAATGGAATGAAAATGAAGCCAATTCCCACCTAACCATTTTCGAAAGAGGAAATTAAAACTATTTAGCAGATATTTTAAAACTGAAATCTAATGAAGATCTAACACTTCCAAGAAGCAAACCTCAAGAAATATTTTTCATAATTAGTTCTTAGTGAACCTGAAAAGGAGAGAAAAATGTGAGGATATACCCCATGAGTTCACTTAAAGACCATATCCAATGAGATTTGGGCCTATCAATTTCTTTTGAAGAGTGTCTTGGCAAAAAAATTTCTGCTCTAAGGAATGATTGAATCAACATCTATTCACCAAAAGTTATGCACCCCAAATTGAAACTATTTAGTAGAACTCATGATGCTAAGGATATGATGTAGGGCCTTCATTTGAACAGTTTGAGTCTAAACATACCTACCCATTGAACTACCCTTCGTATACACTATTTGAGCCTTTAAAATATCCATTTTTCTTTGACAAATACCAGAGTAATTGAACCTAAACCTCATTGGCCTGATTCAGCCTTATACTCACTCGGAGATTTCAGAAGGTAAAGGAGAAGATGCAGAAGAAGGTTGAGTTGGGTTCGACATTTGGTGAAGGGAGAAGGGAAGAAATCTATAAAAAGCAGTGTGTCAGTTGTAAATTTGTGGCATCTCATCAATGTTTTAAAAAAAAAATAATTAAGAAAGAGAAGTCAAGAGAAGTACTTCATCTAAAAAATTAAAAAGATGAGAAGAAGTTGGCCACTTCAGATCTGAAAAATATAAAAGAAGATGAAGCCGTGATGTAATGAAGAAGGTGAAGTCATGAATCACCTCTTCCTCTTAGTTGATTTCCTAGTTTTGAATCCCTTTTACCCTTTTATTCTTTTTAAATCTGAACCGTAAGCCACATTACAACCCAACTAAAAGACCTTATTGATTTAAAATGAAGTGAGCTGCTATGTGGAGACAAGGGGATGTATAATCTATAGTAAAAAGGACATGAGGATGTCAGGAATTAGCAGCAATGCCTATGCTCATCCTTGCAGGCCTATTTGAGGTATGTAATTTCTATTGAGCTGCAGTAAATGTGATACACTTTGGAATTTAATTTTTGAGTGATAGCCCTGGTGAAGATTGGTCTAAAATTAAATTCATTGGGGCAATATCTAAACCTGGTTTTGAATTAATGGTGAGCTTAGTACTGATTACCACACACTATACTCTTGTTATTAGTTAATTGGCTGTGATAGAAATTCATTATGATTAAATTGGGTGCATGACTATTTTAATTCCTCTGAATTTGAAAAGAATAGGGTGTGGAATGAATCTTTATGTGTTTAAATTTGATTTGTCATATATTGCACTGCACTTAACTATTTTATTATGAAGTTTGTGGGTATCTTCACTAAAAACCCTCAGGCGACCTCACTGCTCCACTGGGATCACCTAGGGGTTTATAAGGCTTGATGCATAGGCTAAATGCATCCGTGCTCCCTACAAAAGTGAAATTTAATTTTTAGAATAATTTTTTAATTCTCTCTTTGCTCGAGGACTAGCAAAGATTAGGTTTTGGGGTGTGTTGATCACTGAATTATGTCACTTTCCACCTCCTATCCTAGCCCTTAATAGATCTTAGAGCTATTTAATAATTGATTTTTTGTTGCATTTTTATAGTTAGCAATAATATATAAAATGGTGCTGCCATCCATGTAACAAGTGCTAAGAAGAGGAAAATTAATGTCAAGCATTGGGGCTGATGGAAATGCAAAGATAAAACCTTGGTGGTCCCCACCATATGGGTTATTCGGCATGCCTTAGACCTCTAGAAGTCTTGCAATGAGGGAAAAGTGGGGCCCACACTTAAAGGAGTGCAGCAGCAGACTAGACAAACCAGCTGAGAAGCAGAAACCACACTCTCGAGTAGCTCATAAGCCTGCAGCAACCTGTTGAGAGCCTCTTGAGAACCTGTCGAGCAGTTCTAAAGCTTGTAGCAACCTGTCGGGCAACCGGTCGAGCACCTATCAAGTAATTTTGAAGCCTGTAGCAACCTATCAGGCAGCCTGTCGAGCACCTATCGAGTAGTTTTGAAGCCTGTAGCAACCTATCGAGCAACCTGTCGAGCACCTATCTAGTAGTTCTGAAGCCTGCAGCAACTGTTAAGCTCTGAAAAGTATAACTTTTCACCCCTTAACTTGGCCTTTGATTGATCCTTGAGCTATTTAATAATGGCTTTTAAGTGTACTTTTGTAAATAACAGAAATTCCAGAGCTTAATGTAGCAATCCACACTTTTCAAGCCAAGAAGAATGTAGTTTATGCCAAGCTATGGAGCTATTGGGCAGACATTGAAGGCACCATGGTGGTTCACACCATTTGGGCAATTTGGCACACCATTAGGACCATTGGGTTTGCCTAAAGGGACCCTAGAAGTCCTCCAGATGAAAGGAGTATGCATTGAGAGAGGTCTGTTGTAGTGGCCTGTGCACTGCAACAGAAGAGCAACTATGAAGCCTCACGAAGATCTCGCATTGTTTAATTCATCTAGAAGTAACCTATCATGGATCTTGTGAGGTTGGAACCAACAGCAGTCCATCACGTCATGCAATTCAGGTCTAAGCATCAAAGACCTTTGCGCAGTTCATCTGTCCTCACGAGGTTCAATCACTCCAGTCGTCATTCGCTTACGAAGCTCCCGCGCAGATTGCAGCTTCAGAAGTCACCTCGCAGAGCTCGTGCGTAATCGTCACCCACTTTAGAAGTGAAACCCGCTACACGCAAAGCTCAAACTCTATCCTCGCGAGAGCCTCACGAGGATCATTTCAACCCAGCGAGACCCTAGCGATCCAAATCGCCTGGAGCTCATCTTTGTGAGCTGCAGTAGTTACACCAAAAGATCCTCGCTAGCCTTAAGCCGCGTGCTTATGGAACCTCGCAAGCCCTGCCTTCAGTAGTAAATTGAGCCACACGACAGCTACACCAAAGCCTCGCGAGATGCAGAAATCAAGTAATCCAGCCACACGAGGCTCTGGTCCAGAACTTCTCAGCGCACCTCAGGGATACTTTGGGCATTTCACACCTTCTAGGGCACACCTCCCACGGCCCTAATCTATTCCCACACATCCCGAGGCATCCAAGGGCCACGAATGAGTCACTCTAAAGCATCTTTCTTTTGATTGGCTAATGCACATTAGGGTTTTTTATGGATTGTTTATAAAAAGTGTTGTTATCTCACTTGTAAAATCATCCAAAATAGTTGGATCAAAGTAAATTTTTAAGATTAGGGTGAGGGTTTTCTCTCCCCTTTTTCTTCCATTTTCTTTTGCCTTGGCCCAGCAGCAATGTTGAGTTCAAGTTTCTTGTAGCAACTAGGTTTTATTTTATATTTTTGTAAATGGGTTTTGTATAAGCTTAGAGAATTGTTTTAGGGATTAGTAAGGGCTGGTGCCTTCAAGGCAATCATTGTAAGTTCTTTATGTTCAATGAAAAGTTATTTTTAGTGCTTCACTAATCCCTATTTTTTTCTATGTTTTTAACATAAATTAGTAGGGATTTGATGCTCGCTTGGTTGCTTGAGCATGTAGCCTTGTAACCATGGTGGCAGCAGCAATATTCATGTTCTGTCCCTACCCTTGTGATTAGGATAACCTCTGGGATGATATGTGACCATTCCAATGGACAAATTATAGCCCCAAGACTGGTCTAAATCACAGGGCTGAGATGGATTCTTCTTCTCTGCACCGGAGCTTGTAGCCTTGTGAGAGATAGTTGCACAACCAAACTCTCCTCTGCTTTACTTTACCATTTTCAGTATTTAGATATGAGATCTTTGTAGAGATTGCAAACTTGTGAGCTGAGTCATTACAGGCCTTTTTGTAGCAATGACCAGCTGATTTTAAGTCCTCATTCAGCCTGGGATTTCTTGTGGTTTCCACCTAATTTTTCAAACCTGTTTGCTCCTATCAGTGCATGAGCTTGTAGCTTTACAAACATAGTGTCTGCAATGGTTACCATATTCTGATTTAATCCTTTGATTGGGTGAAGTCCCTGGGATAGTCTGTGACCAGTCTAGTGGACAAATTATAACCCTAAGATCAGTCCACATCTCTGGGTTAGGTTAGATTATTCTAACTTGCACTTGTGCTTGTAGCTAAGCGAAGGATTGCTGCATTCCCATTTCTAGATCAGAGTTGCATAGCTGATCTATCCCTAGTTGTCTACTTCTCCATCTTTTTCCCTTTATTTTATCACACTCCATCATTCTTCTTTCATCTTTTTCCTCCTTTCTTTAGGTAGTTTTATTTCTATCTTTAGTGTAGCTTTGTGACACTTAAACACCCTCTCTTTAGAGCTGCCAGATCTGTATCTAGATCTGGAGTTTACAATACAACCCTTGAGGTTTTAGATCTATACTCTCCGTGGGACAAACTCTTACTTCGTAAAACTTGCTACAACGAACCCTAAATTCTTGCAAGATTGTGTTTGGTTATGTGCTAGTGTTCATCCATTTTTGGTTTCATTTTATTTTGTTTTTGCCGCCATTTTATGTTATTCTTTACCATTAGTTTTATATAAATAAAATAGTGCACCTGAATAAAACCAACAGCAACCTGTCGGGCAGCCTGTCGAGGTTTTGAAGCCTGCAGTAAGCTAGCGAGCAGCCTGTCAAGTACCCATCGAGTAGTCCTAAAGCCTACAGCAACCTGTCAGATAGCATGTCGAGCTTCTACTCGAGCTGCCTTCAGCCACTCAAGAATCCTTCAGGAAGTATTCTATCTACTTAAGATCTGCTCGAGATGATATGTCTGAAGCTTTTTCCACTTGAGGCTTGGAACCCAGCATGAATTTATGAACTTCAGGGGCATTTTTGGCACTGCTGCACACATGGGACACATGTTCAAGTGTGTAATGCAACATAGGGAAATACTTGCCTGAGATTAGGCCACGACAGCAGCTCCTAAATGGGTTGATTTTATTTATCTCCGATTGGCCAAAGCATAAAGTACTTTTTACGTGTGTATAAATAGAAAAGAAAACATTTGTAAAGCCAGCCAGCCATGAGGCCTGAGCTCATTTTCATTTCTAGGGTTTAAGTTACTTTTAGGTTTATGGTTTCTTTCTTTCTCTTTATTTCTTCTTCTTTCCTTATCCATCTGTAGTCTAGCTAAGTTCTTATAGTAGTTAGGTTAGTTTTATTGTGCATTGTCTTATAATAACATTGTGAAGAGCTTGGAGTCTTGCAAAGAGTGCAGACTTGATGGCAAAATCATTGTAAGTTCCTTTTGGTAATGAAAAGCTAGTTTTAATGTTTCATTGAATCTGTAATCTCTTTTGATTTTCAGTAGTTTTCTATTGATTTGATGCACCTATGGATGCATGAGCTTGTAGCCTTGCAAGCATAGTGGCTGCAGTGATTTTACTGTTCCATCTTTTACCCTCATGACTTGATCATATCCCTGGGATAGCCTGTGACCATTTAAGTGGACAGGCTATAGCCCTAAGATTAGTCCATATCTCAGGGGTGAGTTGGATTCTTGTTCCTTGCATTTGTGCTTATAGCCAAATGAGGGACTGTTGCAGATCCAAATCTTGCTCTGTTTTACATTACTTTGTGCAGTAAAAATTAGTCCCTAACTACTTGCTTCTCCATTTTCTATTTATTTTTATCAACCCACTTCCAATTTTAGGGCTTGGGTTATTTTCCTTTTTGTTTTTCTTCTTTCCTTAGCTATTTGCAGTTTGGCTAAGTCTTTGCAATAGTTAGGGTTAGTTTGGATTGTAAAAGGGATCTTAATGGCGTTGTGAAGACCTGGAGTCTTGCAGAGACTGTAGACTTGAGGGTAAATCATTGTCAATTCCTTTTGGGTAATGAAAAGTTGATTTTAATGTTCCATTCAATCTATAAGTTCTTATGATCTTCATTAAGATATTTATGGATTTTATGCACTTATGGATGCATGCGCTTATAGCCTTGCAGACATAGTGTCTGCAGTGATTTTCTTGTTCTAGCTCTAATCCTATGACAGGATGATATCCCTGTGATAGCCGGTGACCATTTAAGTGGACAGGGTATAGCCATAAGACTAGTCCAGATCTCAGGGTTGAGTTGGATTATTCTACCTTGCATTTGTGCTTTAGCCAAATGAGGGACTGCTGCAGATTCAAATCTTGCTCTGCTTTGCAATGCTTTTAGGCAATGAGAACTAATCCCTAGCTACCTACTTCTCCATTTTCTTTATTTTATTTTACCAACCCCATCTTCACTCTTCTTTAACCCCTTTCTTTTTTTTCTATTTTAGTTAGTTTTATTTATGTTTTTAGTTAGTTGTGACAACCCCAAAAACACCCTCTCTTTACCCTATCTATTAGTTAAGATTGATTAGGGCTAGAGTTGCTAGATCTGTAGAAAATCTGGAGATTTATTATTTTTAGATCCATAACTCCTCTGTGGGACAACTCTTACTTATCTAAATCTTGCTGTAGCACCCTGTTATTTTGCAGGTGGTGTTTGTGTTCGAACAATTTTTATTCCCCTTTTATTTTGATTTTACCCTTCTATATTTCTGCCATATTTCGACCATTTTTATTAATAAAAAGAACACAAACTAAAAAACTAACAAGTTTTTGGCGCCATTGTCGGGGAGTTTTTTATCTAAGTAGTAGATCTGAGTTTTTCTTTATTTTATTTTATTTTTTAGGATCTATTTTTTTTTGTCTTTGTTGTGTTTGAATAAAGTACTGTTGTAGTTTTTTTTTTTATTTGTGCAGATTTAGAGCAGCAGCAATAGGGGAGACAATAGCTTGCAATCAGAGCAAACCCTGCTTTAGTTTGCATCTCTTTCTCCCTTGTCATAGATTCATTTCTCTTTTCTTTAATTTCAACAGTAGTGTTTAGTATTTTTATTTTTTTGTTGCTGTAAGTTGTCTTTTTCTTTATTGTGTGTTGTAAGCTTGGAAGAAGGTCCCTCAATCCTAATATTGAGCCTTTGAATCTTGAAATTGAGAGGGTTCTTACACCTAAGCCAGCAGCACACACCCCTGCTGAACATTTAGAAACATTTGAGATGGGTGAGCAGCCTAGACTCCTTAGGGACTATTATGCACCAGGGGCATATTCATCCCCTTTTTGCATTCAATTCCCTACAGCTGAGGGTAATTATGAAATCCAGCCCCAGACCATCTAGATGTTGCCATCTTTTCATGGGCTAAAGAAGACACTTACAAGCACATAGATGAGTTTTTGTCTTTATGCACTACCTTTTAGATTGCTGGTCTGGGAGATGAAGCCACTAAGCTAAGATTGTTTCCTTTTTCATTGAAGGATAAAGCTAGAAATTGGCTAAACATGCTCCTAGCAAACAGCATTACATCTTGGAATGCCCTACAAAGTAAATTCTTGGCTAAATTCTTCCCAATGAGCAAGACAAGCCAATTGAGGAAGAGCATTATTTCTTTTGCTCAGTCCCTGTTAAGTAGTGAAAAATACCAGTTTTCACCCCTTAACCAGACCTTTAATGGACCTGTGAGCACACTAATAAACACCTATTGAGTCTGTTTTATAGATAGCAAGTAAAGACAAGAATAGTGAAAAAAATCACTTAAAAATGTTGCATAAAGAAGTCCATCTCTCAGCACAGTGCAGACCCAGCAATGACACACAAGAGGGCTGCACACCATTAGGCCCTTAGGGCGCGTGGCAACAGCAAGGCAAGGCGAAGGAAGTGAAAATAGGCTAAAAACATCCTATCGAGAGGTTATCTGAAGACTTCGATAGGAGCTGAGAGCAAAAAATGGAGGAATTCGTGCAGTTGGAAAGGTTTCGGTTGGATCTGAAGGCAGAGAAAGGATGGATTCATGTGGATTGAGGAGTTTGATAGGATCCAAGAACCTATCGAGCAGCTGAAAGAAAGGAAGAAACCATCCTATCGAAAGCCTGCCTGAGGTGTAAGGGGAACCTATGTAATGGTTTCCTGAACCTGTCGGATGGTGGCCTGGACCTATCGAGATGGAGACGCTGAAACAGAACCTACTGAAGGGTGCTTGAGCCTTTCGATAGGAGTGAGAGCAATCCTATCAGAATGATGGCATGCAGAGTTGAACCTATCGAAATGGTCCTCCAACCTGTCGAAAAGCTTCCCCAACCTGTCGAATGCTCCAGGCAAAGGGCTGAGAATGTTGAAGCTTTAAGAGAAGGCTCACCCTATCGAAACCTATCAAAGAGATCTGAGAACCTAGCAAAATGACCAAAAAGCTCCATTTTAACCTGTCAGAAGCTTCCTCAACCTGACAAAATCATGTGAAAAACTTCTCATAAAATTGGTTGTTCACACGCTGCAACTTGGTGACCTGTTGCATGCAAACCGAGGCACATTGGTGACCAGCACGACGATCCAAAAGATACCCCGCGTGCTCTAACAGAACTCTAACAAACTCTAAGGACCTTCTAGAAGGGAATATTGGCTGGAAAAATAAGAAGAGGAAGATATATATTGAGACCCCCAATTGCAATTGGGGGGAGATCGAGATTTGGATCAAATTTTGGAGATCAGAGCTTGCAGCGAAATTCCATTTTCCCTCTTTTAACTCAACTATGGTTAGCTAATTCCTTAGGAGCAGTGAGGAGAGGGGTTAGATCTGTAATTGGGTAAGGTTGAGAGTGTTATTGTGGGTTAATTGCTGCACAGACTACAGATCTGAGAGCATTTCATTGTAGAGTGAGTTTTATTACAATGTGAATATTGTTTTTATTATTTTAATTAGATCTATAGTTCCTTTGGTTTCATTTGGTGCTTGATCGGATTTGTGTAGAGGAGTCTGTTGATCAGCTCACCACTTAACTGATAGACCTCTTGAATACCATCTGATCTCCCTAGATCTGATATCCCTGTAATTTCTTGTGTCTGTGACCTGGAAATTATAGCATCTGTAATGGTTCTAATGCTCTGATTGAAACCTTTGGTTTGGAGGAAGTCCCTAGGATAATCTGTGACCATTGAAGTGGACAAATCATAGACTTAAGATCAGTCCAATCTCTGGTTTCAATTGGATTCTTCTACCATAAACCTTTGGATCGGATGAAGTCTATAGGATGGTTTGTGACCATTGAAGTGGACAGACCATAACCTTAAGATTAGTCAAATCCTTTGGTTTAGAGTAGAGTCTTCTACCCTGCAGTTGTGCTTGTAGCCAGCTAAGGGATTTGTGTGCTTTGAACCACTGTAACATGATCAGCTCAACCTGGTTGCAGTGAGACCAATCTCCAAGCTGCTCTTCTCCATTTTCTATTTTTTAAACCCTTCCACTTGCAAGATCTATATCTCTGGACTCGATCTCAATTAGTTTGTATTTCATGTTTAGTTTATTTTAAGTGACAACCCTTTGAAACCTCTCCCCTTTCTTTTACTAACCTAGTATTAGGTAGGGTGTCAGATCTCTTACAGATCTGGAGATTTACCATATTTTGAACTCACCTCCCTGTGGACATTCCATTACTTACCCTTCTTTTAAAACTTGCTACAACAGGCCCTGACTACTTGCAGGTCTTGTGTGTGATCTGCCTTGATTTGAGTGAATTTAAACCCTTTTTAAAGACAAGGAAGAAAATCCAACAAGTTTTTGGCACCGCTGCCGGGGAGGTAATTTTTAAATTGGTAGATCTAAGTTTGATTTAGTTTAGACCATAGATCTGTAGTAGTTTGTTTGATTTTTCACTAACTGTGTTTGTAAGTTTTGTTGTTTTCTAGTATTCTATTTGTATTTCATCAGATCTGAAGCTGCTGCGAAAGAGGAGCATTGTGCTGGAGGCTGCTCTTGAGTTTGCATCCCTCTACTCCCCTTTATTTGTCAGATCTATTAATTTTTAGATTCACAGTCATTTGTTTTTGTTCCTGCATGTTGTGTTTGTAGATTTGCTTTGCATTAGATTTTGAGTGGTGTATGTTTGGGAAAAATTCCTGGTTGTTCACCATTGGTGGCTCTTGTTGTGTCCTTTCGAAAACCATTTCTTTTTCTTTTTTCAAATTTCTCTCAGGCTCATAGCCCACTTGATTATCTATCAGTCGTCCACTTCTCAATGTAGTAACAGATTTAGCTTCCTCATGGGTGGAGGAAACTTCACCCACTACATCCTGTCTCCTTGGGTTATCCAATGGTTGGCTAGGCAGTCTCCCTTCCTCTCTCTTAGTCAAAGCATTAGACAGCTGGCCAAGATGGTCTTCTATCATTTTAATACTTTGGTTGTGAGAGTACACAGTTTGAGTTAAGGAATCTAAATTCTGTAATGAGGCCAAAACTTGTTCCTCGAAAGAAAGTGGTCTCACAGCTGGAGGGGGTGCAGGTTGCTGCACAGGCTGTCCCATAGGCTGGGTCATGGGCTGCTGGTAATGATGCTTGGGAACATAACTTTGGTTGTAGGGTTAAGTATTTTTGTAAGGCATGGGCTGCTGTGGCTGCATTTGCTGGTTTGGGTATGCATCTTGTCTCCACCTCAGGTTGGGGTTGTTCCTCCATTGGTACCCAGCAGCAGGCTGTTGATGAAATACAAAAAAAATACTGAAAAACAACAAAACTTACAAACACAGTTAGTGAAAAATCAAACAAACTACTACAGATCTATGGTCTAAACTAAATCAAACTTAGATCTACCAATTTCAAAAACACCTCCCCGGCAGCGGCGCTAAAAATTGTTAGATTTTCTGCCTTGCCTTCAAAAAGGGTTTAAATTCACTCAAATCAAGGCAAATCACATACAAGACCTGCAAGAAGTCAGGGCCTGTTGTAGTAAGTTTTAAAATAAGGGTAAGTAAGGAAATGTCCACAGGGAGGTGAGTTCAAAATATGGTAAATCTCCATATCTATAAGAGATCTGACACCTACCTAATACTAGGTTAGTAAAAGAAAGGGGAGAGGTTTCAAAGGGTTGTCACTTAAACTAAACTAAACATGAAATGCAAACTAACTGAGATCGAGTTCAGAGATCTAGATCTTGCAAGTGGAAGGGTTTAAAAATAAAAAATGGAGAAGAGCAGCTTGGAGATTGGTCTCACTACAATCAGGTTGAGTTGATCATGTTACAGGGGTTCAAAGCACACAAATCCCTCAGCTGGCTACAAGCACAGCTGCAGGGTAGAAGACTCCACTCTAAACCAAAGGATTTAACTGATCTTAAGGCTATGGTCTATCCACTTCAATGGTCACAAACCATCCTATAGACTTCATCTGATCCAAAGGTTAATGGTAGAAGAATCCAATTGAAACCAGAGATTGGACTGATCTTAAGGCTATGATCTGTCCACTTCAATGGTCACAGATCATCCTAGGGAATTCCTCTAAACCAAAGGTTTCAACCAGAGCATTAAAACCACTACAGATGCTACAATTTCTAGGTCACAGACATAAGAAATTACAAGGATATCAGATCTAGGGAGATCAGATGATATCCAAGAGGTCTACATGTTAAGTGGGTGAGCTGATCAACAGACTCCTCTACACCAATCTAATCGAGCTCCAAATGAAACCAAAGGAACTATAGATCTGATTAAAACAATAAAAACAACATTTACATTGCAATAAAACTCACTCTACAAGGAAATGCTCTCAGATCTGTAGTATGTGCAACAATTAACCCATAATAACACTCTCAACCTTACCCAATTAAAGATCTAACCTCTCACTACACGTGAAAGTCCAAAAACCACGCCTTTAAATAAAGGGTTTTTTCAAAACTATCTTGTCTTTGATGGGGTTTTTTCAAAAACCAACGCCTAATAAACAATTGTAAAAAGGACTTCATAAACCACTCTTGTATAGTGGTAAAAAACCACTTTTTTACAACTATTTAGGCAAAGGGTTTTTTATGCTAAATTTTTTAAAAAATTACAATTTTTATGCAAAATTTCTTAAACTAATATTTTTTTATGCTTTTTTTTTATGCTTTTTGTAATACTTTTTTTTAATGTAATTTTTTAATGCTTTAAAAAAAATTATATAAAGAAAAAAAGCTATTAATCTCATATTCAGGCACATCTATAAATAAAATAGATGCCAAATTCTTTTATTCAAATAAAATATTGCATTTCAACCTATGATCCAACCTTTCAAATCAACCAAATATTTTAAACTTTACATGCTCAATCCTTTTATTCCAAAAAAAAAAAAAAGAGTTAACAATCTAAGGATCCAATGACCTAGTTTCATAATTAAAAAAATATATATATATGCTTCGCCTCTCCTGCCAAATATCCCCGTCCCCTAGTGATCCGTTTGAGGTGGGCTTCAAATCGAAAAGCTTTGCCTGAAATCAAAAGGAGAACGTAATTAAATATTTATGATATTAAGCAATTAAATTGAGATATTGATGACTTCTCACTACAAAAAAAGGGACCTACGCCACATGCTCTGAAATCTGTTTAAAAGCAATCTGTTTAAACAGTAGTTTATTTTATAAAACTATTTGATGACTGCACGACAATAACGCTCCCACATGCTCCGAATTCTGGGTTGACCTCCAAGATCCCACAACTTTATTGTAACATTTCCTTTAGTTACCTTACGCATATTGAATCCAACATGTAGAACACATTACATGCAAAAGCATGGTTGTTCATGTTCTGTACGAAACTATACGAAAAATGGCATGATTGTTCCTGTTCTAATATCTAGTGCTAAAACACAAATATCAATATAATTGAAAAGAACACTTACATCATCAAAGTCCATTGAGATGTGGGAGTACTCACCCATGAACCACAGCTAGGCATAACATGAAAATAAAAAAGTTGCATTAGCATGTGGGGACCATGAGTCACTTCACAAAGAAAGAGAAGCTAAAAATAGTGCCAGTTGCTAACATTAGAATAAAATTTTACGATAATTTATAAATGATAACAAAGAAGTGAGCTATAAAGTGCTAGAGACGACATAATATTGGAAAAAGTTCTCTATTAACACAATTTTCAAATATAATGAAGGTACATCAAATTAGATGGCGAAGAATTTGCTTATAAAGACTCAGTTATAAACCGAGAGAATTAAGGTAACAATGGTGGCCAAAAGAATCTATGGAAAGGAAATCCCACTTAACAGTTCACACAGGTCAGCTTCACACCACACACTTGTTGTCCAATTAAACACACTAGTCTACACCTCTTGCTCATGCCTGTTGACACCTGTCAGCTTCACACCTCCAAATAAACCCAGCCCAATTGTTGTGTGGTTAAATTTGAACAATGTAGTGTTATTCGAATGTGGCAATGTTATCTCTAACAATATGAAGGAATTAGGGCTCAGATTGTATTATTAGAGCTCACTTCAAAGGAATTGAGTCACTAGAGCTTGTGCCACTTGCCTCATACTAACTCATTTGCCCTATCAATCATATCCTTCCCTCCTTTGGAAGAAAATCCTGGCTCTGCCAATAGATAAACAGCAAAATGATAACTCCACCATTGATTCAATCATCTGAGGCGTCAATCTAAATGCATGATTCAAAAAGAAATCGCCAATGTAAACTTACCATTTCTAAAAGCCAAATATTATACTCAAAGGTGAGATCCAAAAATCAAAACCTGCGGGGCCCATGGTCAACCATACGGCCTGAGGGGCACTTTCGTAAGCCAAGTGTCCACGCCACAGTTATTCTGAGATGACAATGCCAGGTCTCGATGTGGTTCGGCTGGTTGCACATGCGGCACACTAACGTCGGAAGGGTCCTGACAATCTCGATGCAGACCAAATCCAATGCGAGATGAAGTCTTGGGGCACCGGCGGGCCACGTGGCTGAGACATTGCATATGTTGCGCAGGTCATTAGGGGCGATCATGGGCAATGTGGCGATCTTGCGACGATTGTTGCATGCCACTGTCATTGGTGCGATGGCTGCGATGTGGCCTTGCTTTGTAGCGATTGTTGCGAGTCGGTGTCACCGAATCAGAGCACTCACGGGCGGTGACTGTCTTGCCATAGGTGTGGCAAATGGGATCATTAGTACACGACTAGCCATATGCGGGCTCCTTGCAGTTCGAGAGTTGGCACTCGGACCGCAATGTGCCTAAAAGTAAAAGATTCAAACAGTCAACAAAGAGTATGCAGTTTGACTTGAGTGAGAAGTTCACCTATAGTTCATTTAACTGAAATTTTAATCAAATGGTGGAATTGATTCAAATTTTTGAATAATATTGTTTATAGTATCCCACAACCATCGAGTCTTGTTTGCTATTTCCAAACGCTAGAATAAGTGTTCAGATTTGACAAGATCCTACATCTTTGTGCGCTACCTACATCTTTGTTCCACTCTAAATTGAAATCTAGCTCTCTATCACCCATTAAAGTAGGCTGCCAATTATTCAAGCTAACACCAATCGTTATATTGATAAAGGCGACCAAGAATACAACATTTACAGAATCAGATCAGTAACAAAATAAATAATATTTTTATCTATATTAAATGTAATCTCTAATATATATTTTTTGTTCTTCCCAAAATTTATCCGAAAGTTATCCGAAATGAACTGAAATGACCCCCGACTGAAATATTGCCGAAACTGAAATTTGTCAGTATGCTCATAGGGTACCTATGTTTGCGCCTCAGGTTTGCTGAAAACGTCTGCATCCGAAACCCCATCAAACCCATTGACGATTCGAAATCAGACAATGGAGATCATTTCTCATGTCAATTTTCCATACAATGGATTGAGACCATGAATTTAATATTGAAGGTTAAATTTTTTATTTTGCGCGACACATATCTCAAATCAAGGCCCTAGATTGAGTGTGATGTTGCCATGTGATTTTAGAGACACATATTGGGGATCGGTGTCACATGGAAAAAAAAATTGGTTGTATGATGGTATGGTCACGGTCTCAAGATCAATTGGGTGGTTTAAAAAAAATACGGTGGAGATGAGTTTTCAATTATTGGGATCGAACCACGTAAACCCTTTACGCTCGTGTCTATGAGCTTCTTCTCGTTGTGCTGGCTCCACTCATCTCCTGCATCATCAATCGCCTAAAAAATAAAATAAAAAATCATGTCTAATTCAAGAAACTTGATAATAATTGGCACAAAACTCTGCAAATTAAAATGTCTCCAAAAATTAACAAACCACGAAATAAATGCCTAAACAAAATGGTCAAAAAAATCCTATTATAAACAAGATAGGGTTGGGCTGGAAAATCATAAAATGTTAAAGCCCACACCAAACCAATCGTTATATTGATAAAGGCGACCAAGAATACAGCATTTACAGAATCAGATCAGTATATCTGAGGCTTTGAGCTACATAAGTCAATTATTACAATCCAATGCCTGAAAATATGGCAGTGGAATACAAAGACTTTATCGCTCGTGCCTGTCTTTCAAAAAGAAAAAAGAGATCCCAACAACAAGTCCCTTTTCCATGCAGGGCATCTCTAACTAAAATACTGTTGTAACTTGTAACACAAAAGATGAAGTTTCACCCACCTCATTCCCTGCTAGTCAGTAATTAAGTCTGCCACTGATTTTACTTTATTTTACCAAACAACCAAAGCCACATTGCATCATAGTAATTATATTCCCATCATGCGACACGGGCTTTCAATCATGCAAATAACTTAATCCAAAAGATACCTCGGTTCCCTCTTGCAATATTTATCCCTACTTAAATTCTCCAATGAGAGAATTCCAATTCCCCTCAATGAGTAACTGCAACTTTAGGTTTGGATTCTGACCATGCATTACAGGTAAAGGATTCTTCATAGGCACGTCAAGGTTAGCAACCCTTCACTGGATAACATTCATCTCCCTATAAACTTTACAATAATAGGAATTCAGTCATTCTAGTAAACAGAAGATACACCAGAGGCTACACTTCTTAGAAGATCTCATGGGCCTCTTGAATCTCATCTCAAGCATTTTTTCCTAAAGGATCCCGAACTATTAAAGGAAGACTGTTAAACTTTACAAATTTCAAAGCAATGAAGTAATGATCATTATTAGACTTATTTTATTTCACATAAAAATGATAATTTAGAGTACTTAGAAATCAGAAAATTCTTTAAGTTATTCCAGAAATATCAAAGGCGAAAATGATGGTTTTTAGTTGGGAAATATATGATGATATAAGCCTTACACAGATTTTACAACCATTTTCTAAATACGAGCTTCCATTCTCCTTATGCTGTTAAAAATTAAGCCTAAGGCCCGGTCTCCTTATGATTTGGCCAAAGTTGAAAATCATTTAGTGTCCTAATGTCATAAATTTTAGTATTTGGACACTATTATATAATGTGAACCACAGCCAACAAGACTCAAATAGATAAATATTAATGGCGCAGGAAATTAATATGGCTAGGCAGCTGAATTAGCGTTGGTAGAGTCCTGCCATCAACTCTGAAATGTGTTAAAACACAACAAGACAGCAGTGATATTACTTGCTGATTCTGCTCCAAGTTTCTTAGCGAAAATACTGCTCACTTGTTCTATATTACCGCTATTGTTTGATATATAACTGCTTTAAAATAAAATTTACGAATAATAACACTCCTCATACCGGAGATAGATAGCAGCAACAGATAAATAGAATATAAAAGAAGATCAGCAACATAAAACAATATGGCAGCAGCAGCAATTTTCACAGAGAACTAGGGGGTTCAGAATCCCGGAGAAACCCGAGGGCTTCAATGGGTGAGATTGATATCTCATGTCCCAGCTAAGGAGCAGCATGTCACAGCTAAGGAGCAGCAAGAGAGAGAAAAAAAACTTCTATATTCCTGTAAAAAAATTGAACTGGTCTTTCAAACATAAAATTCAAACCACATAAACTGTCTCGGCAGCTGTTAATCCTAAATAGAATAAGTTCTAAAAAGAGTCATAGTGTAACATAGACTCCAAGTAACAAAATAAATAATGATGTTGGTTGATACTTCTTTTTTGTGACGAAGAAAAACTATACATAACTAAATAAATGACAGTATTGGTTGATACTGTCCTGCCAATACTAGTGTCGATATGGTATCGGTATCGGTATTGATTTGGCAAGAAACTAATATGTATCGCCGATACATAGCGGTATCAGGCAGTACTTGATACCATGTTCCCACCTTCCTCGCCCTTTAAAAAAGGGCAACATCCGAAAAGTCAAAACTTGAAATTGTGATTGCTATTGCAGGAATCAAAATTCTTGGACGGAAACATCACTATTAATTCTTAAAATAATGATTGTTTCTTCAATTGTAAGTAGTTTACATCACTATTAATTCTTAATATAATAATGTGTAAACTCCCTTTCTACAGAACCAAGAGCAACCTGAAGAATAATCTGCTAGGTAAATAATAAATGATTGCTTCCTCAAAAAAGACTCAAATGCTCACCTTTGTAGCTTTGCCTTCTTTTTAGCAATATCAGATTTCTCAGTAGTTTGTCTTCCTGCCACATTAAAAGTAACATAAGTACTAAAGCAATTTTAAAAATGAAAACTACAGAAAAACTTACGAGCACCCGATGCAATTTTGTCAAACCTTCCATTGTGCTACAGGCCAAAGCCCTCCGTCCTGAATCATAGCCTTCCTGATAAAGCAGACAAAGTAAGCCACTTTCAGAAGAAAACAAGCTGGAAGCATGTCATGGGTAGGCTGGTGAAGGAGGGGAAGCTAGCAATACCTGGAAACATATATATATATATATATATATAAATTAAACTATCAAATCACAAAATGACGATTTCAACATTACAGAGGAATCTGATCAACATAATATTCGTCCAAAAGTTCAATAGATTAGCTATTAGATCTGAAAGTTTTTCCAAAATTTTAATTAAGTTTGGAGAATTTTGTGACAGAGTATATATTCTAATCCTGTCCCTTATATTTAGAAGCTTCGGTGGGTGGATTTAAAGATACTCAAGGCATTTTCATCTCAGATGGAGATTCTTAATAAATGTAAGTACCTTTAAATCCACCCACACAAATCGGTCCAATGAGTTTCATGGGTGAACTCAAAGATTGATGGGTGAAATTAATTGTACTCTCTATAAAAAGGCCGTACAGATGCACATTGCTTGTTGATAATTAACAATCATCCTGCATCCCACTTAGGGGTGCAGATTCCGTTAACTGAACCAAATAGAAATCGGAATTGTCGATTCGGTTAAGCTAACTGAAATCGAACTGAAATGATTCGATTTGATATCAATTAACCTTGTTCTCAAAGAACCAAAACCCAAAAACGAACCAAAATGATTGATTTCCAGTTTCAATTAACCATTTTCTCAAAAGAATCAAACCCAAATAGATCAGTTCACTTTTTGGTTTTGAGGTTTTTCTTCTATTTTACGGGTTTTCGCTTTTGGGTCGATTTTCCAAGCCTATTTAACCGGTTTTCAGTTTGGCCACTCAAATCGAAACCAAACCAATTGGAATCGGTTTTGATCCGTTTCAATTTGGTTCGATTAGGCCAATTTTTGATCGATATCAATTTTCGGTTCAAAACTTACACGCCTAATCACACTTGATTTGTTTTCATGTAATTAGTTCTCATTATTACAATAAGAAAATGACTTGTTGAGTTGCTATAAAGAATTTGAACACGTGAGAAAGATGGATGAACAATAGTAATTTTTATAATGAGATCTTGTTAAACACAATGAGAAGGATAAAAAGTAACAAAACAATGCAATATTTTATCTATACTACTAACTAAAAGAAGATAAAGCTGGGAAACATGTAAGATATGTGATAAAGAATGTGAGAAAGACACATGAATAATCCCCACCCCGGCAAAGAGAGGTAGAAGAGCCATTAACTAAGCGAATCTGCGTAAAAGAGGATGGTGGAGTATACAATGAATAAACCTGAAGTTATCATATGATTTGTAGACCCTAAATCAATAACAACGTCAAGGAGGTGGTGATGCTCTAGTAGCACAAGCAAACATAACGATGAGAAGCGTTACTAGACATCTCTGTAATCAATGCTTTCAAAAAACTGTTCCACCAAACTAATATAGCACAAATTCTGATTCCAACACAATGATTCTCGCTTTATCAAACAACACACATAACTAAAAAAATTTGCACCAAAAATCTCTCACTACGGCCACCAGATATTGGCATAACCAGCCAAAGATCACAAACAATATGTAGCCCAAGCATATTGGCGCATGGTCACTATGTCGCCCCGACAAATTCACAAACAGCTGCTATGCATTCCAGTAACAGATGGCTAACATGCAGCCACAGGATAGGCTCGATAAGGTTCCAAATAAACTAGAAAAAACACAAAAAACCTTTAAAAAATAAATCTATAATTGCCTCGAACAGTCCTCCATAGGCTAAATCCATGAGTCAAATCATTTACGTCATCATATTTTAATCAAAACTCAGCCAAGAAACAGAAATAAACCTCTATTCAATCACCAACACAAACACAATTTCAGAAACAGCAGTTTAGACAATTCCACAAACATTTACAGCACAATGTCATGAGCAGTTCAGACAATTCTAATTTAAACAAAACAAATCGAGTTCTATATTTTAAAAAAAAAATAGAACGAAATCAGAAATGAACAAATCTGAAGGATTTTAGAGCTACAGATCACCGATTCAACATCAAATAATTAGGGTTTCATAGACCTTACCTTTGAAACCGAAGAACCCTCCACGGATCAATGAGGAGAGGATCAGATCGAATACGATGGATCGATCTCTTGGAGGTTGGTTAGGTTACCGATCGTCGCAGGATTTCTCCGGATTGATCAGAGACAGAAATATCCCCTGCAAGCTGTTCAGATCCGTGATCCCTATCGAAACTTCGCCAGAGAATCGATTGTGAGAGATCTAGAAGAACCAGTCCCAATTTGGCATCGATCGTGCTCGTGAGAGGACCAGAGAGATCGTCGAGGGAGAGGAAGAGGAGAGGAAGGGTGGGTTTCAGAGAGAAAATGATAGAGCTGAGAGAGAGGTGTTTTGTTAGGAGATAAAAACAAAATAGGGAGGCTCGATCGATTTCAAGGGAGGCCCGATGGTTTTGCACGTGATGATGGCATCACACACACGTGACGACTGATTTAACTTAAGAAACCATTATTTTAAACAGTGGTATGTTGCACCACTATATTAAGCAGTGGTTTATTTTATGCTGCTATAGTAGTTTTTTCCTCATTTTGACGTAGTGTCTCATCGCTGCTCCTAGGGAATTAGCCAACCATAGTTGAGCTAAAAGAGGGAAAATAGAATTTTGCTGGATGCTCTAATCTCTAAAATTTGATCCAAATCTCGATCTCCCCCAATTGCAATTGGGGATCATAATATATAGCTTTCTCTCTTATTTTTCTCACTAATATTCCCTTCTAGAAGGTCCTCAGAGTTTGTTAGAGTTCTGTCAGAGCACGTGGGTTGGTTAGAGTTTCCTAGGGCATATTTTGGATTGTCGTGCCGATCACCAATGTGCCTCGGTTTGCGTGTAATAGGTCACCAATTTGCAGCATGTGCATAGCTGATTTTGTGAGAAGTTCTTCACACGATTTTGATAGGTTAGGGAAACTTTCGACAGGTTCAAATGGAGCTTTGTGGCCCCTTTTGATAGGTTCTCAGGTCTCTTCGATAGGTTTCGATAGGATGATCCTTCTCTTAAAGCTCCAGCATTCTTAGCCCTTTGTCTTGAGCATTCGACAGGTTGGGGAAGCTTTTCGATAGGTTGGAGGACCATTTCGATAGGTTCGGCTCTGTATGCCATCATTCCGATAGGATTGCTCTCACTCCTATCGAAAGGCTCAAGCACCCTTCGGTAGGTTCTGTTCCAGCGTCTCTATCTCGATAGGTCCAGGCCACCATCTGACATGTTCAGGAAACCATTAGATAGGTTCCCCTTACACCGCAGGCAGGCTTTCGATAGGATGGTTTCTTCCTTTCTTTCAGCAGCTCGATAGGTTCTTGGATCTATCAAACTCCTCAATCCACATGACTCCATCCTTTCTCTGCCTTCAGATCCTATTGAAACCTTTCCAACTGCACGAATTTCTCCATTTTTTACTCTCAGCTCCTATCGAAGTCTTCAGATAACCTCTCGATAGGATGTTTTCAGCCTGTTTCACTTCCTTCGCCTTGCCCTGCTGTTGTCACACACCCTAAGGGCCCAATGGTGTGTAGCCCTCTGGTGTGCTATTGCTAGGTCTGTACTATGTTGAGAGATAAACTTCCTTGTGTGGCATTTTGTTAGGTTATTTTAAGATACTTGCTGCTAACTTTATTGAAAATAATGATAAGAATGTGTTAGTGAAAATAAATCAAAGGTAGATTGAAAACTACAGAGCAGCAAGTCTAAAAATACACAGACCTGCAAGATACAGGGTCTGTTGTAGCAAGTTTTAATAAGTAAGAGTTTGTCCCACAGGGAAAATGGTCTAAAGCTCCAAGGGAGCCATCTTTAGTAGGCCCTCTAGATCTGACTACAGATCTGGCAATCCTAAATGGAAGGGGATTTAAGGTCACTATTGTTTAAATCCTATGGTAACCTAATGCCTAAACTACAGAAATGGTTGAGAAGAATGATGGAGTGTGAGAAAATAAATATAAAAAGGGTGAGAAGTAAGCTATTAGGTACAGATCTGATGGGTCTTATAACCTGCACTCGATCTCATCGCTATAGAAATCCTGTCCAATGGCTACATTATCACCAAAGAGGAGAAAGGATCCAACTCACCCCTGTACCATGATCCAATCCCTTATGGCTATAACCTGTCCACTCAAATGGTCACAGACTATCCAATAGGGGAATCACAGTCCATACATGGGTCAGAACATGTTTATCATTGTAGGCACTACTTCTTCCAGGCTACCAGCTCAAGAATCCATAGGAACCTCAACCTCTAAAGTTCTATGTGTGGGGCATAGTCCTGCAATGTGCATTAGCCTGGACACACAGGACCAACAAGAGTTTGAGTATCAGCTTTAGATCTAGTTGTTCACTGCTTTAGAGAGACAGCAGTGATCCAGTCATAAGCCTATAATCTCTACAGCCAGATCAGATCTGCCATCTGATGGTGGGCCTATACAAATACAAGGGAGTCTGTCTCTGCACAATCTCTCACAAGCCTACAAGCACAAGTGCAGAGAAGAAGAATCTGTCTTAGATCTATGGATTGGCCTCACCCTAGGGCTATAACCTGTCCACTCAAATCGCCACAGACTATCCACAGAGGCTATCCTCCTCACAGAGGTCTGAGATAGAACAAGTAGATTGTTGCCACCACCACCATGTTCACAAGGCTACCAGCTCAGGCTCCCATGGGGATTCAGATTTAGTGGATCCTGTGGTGGGGCATAGGCCTGCAATGTGCCTAACCTGAACACACAAGTCACTTGGATCTACATAAATCCTTAAAAATAATCCTCCATTGCTTACAATACAACTTAGCAATGGAAGATCTCAAGGCAGCAACCTTATACAGAACAATCCTGAAACATCAATCCCATACATGTATAAGATCCTATTATAAAAATTTATTAAAACTATTACAAATAGACATACAAAGGCATAGCCAGCAAGTGCTGAACTATGGAGAGAAGAAAAAAGAAAAAAGATCCTGCCTAAACCCTAACCTTAGCCTACTAGAACTCTACAGCTAATTCAAGAAAATCGGCCTCCAAATTCAGTCCCCCTAAACCTAAACTAGGCTTAGGCTTATATAGCAGTCGGCTGTGGGAGGGTTAGGAAAACCCTAATTTTATCGATACAATCATGGCCCATTTCTATTCCTTGGATGCCTCGAGGTGTGTACACAGAGATTGGAGCATTGAAGTGCGCCCTAGTGGCTGAAAGTTCTCAGACTGCCCCTGCAGAAGTCGGGGGAAGTTAAGATCCCGAGCCTCGCTAGGTAGCAAGAGTTTCCAGGTCTTGTCGCGTGATAGAATTGTCATCACAGGATTGAATTGACTTGAAGCTCATACAGTCGCGGGACAAATACTTTGGTCATCGCGAGATTGCTCTGGTCGTCGCGGGATTGCGCTTTCCATTTGAGTGGTGAGAGAATCGCGCGCGTAGTTGATTTCTTGGTGAATCTCATGGGGATCCTCGCAACGAAGCAATATGCATAGGCCTCTGGATTGCACAAGCAGTTCCCTGAAGATCTACATCCCGTGGCCACTGTGCGACAGCTATGCGCAGGTATGCCTGGGGCTCTCTTTCCTCAGTGAATCGCACAAAGATTAAATGCTCCTCTATTGAGTTGCACGAGACTGCGCAAGACTGCGCAAGCGCTTACAACTGAACCTCGTGAGAACTATACGAAGTCTGCTTTCTGGGCCCTTCTAGCATTAATCTGCGTGAGAACAGCACAAGCAGTTGGTGTGCTGCCTTCAGAAACCCTCGACAACTGCGTGAAGCATTCTTCTCTGAAACAATTGAACCTTGCAACATCTGCGTGAGGCTCACTTTTTGACTTGTTACTGTTGTGCTTTGCCTATGCTGCAGCCAAGTTCTGTCTGGATTCAACTTCCTTTCTTCTGAGGAAAAAGTAGGCTTCTTGGTAGGGTTAGGCCCTTATCTGCAACTGCTGTTTATTACCTACAAAATGGGATTAACATACATTTATTTAATGACTAAAGGTCTATCAGAGAATAAGTTAAGGGGTGAAAAGTGGTACTTTTCAAGTCTTAACACACCCCAAACCTAATCTTTGCTAGTCCCTTAGCAAAGCTTTAACTAATTAAATGCCACTTTCGTAGGGATCACGGGTACATTTAACATATGTACCAAGCCTTTTAAACCCCTAGGTGATCCCTAGTGGAGGAGTGAAGTCTCCTGAGGGTTTTCAGTGAAGATACCCACAAACTTCACAATAAAAATAGTTAAAGTGGTGCAGTCAATGGCAAAACAAATTTCAATGCATAAAGCATCAATCCACTTTCCTTTGGAATTCAGAGGAAATTGTAGCAGTAATGCAGGCCATTTAAAACTCAAAAAAAAATTTAGCATGTGTTTGCATTTCTACCAATTATTTTACATTAGAAATTCAATGTGCACATATCAGTACCAAGCTTGCCTTAACTTCAAAAATCAGGTTGGATACAACCCCAATGAAGTTATAAGTCAGACTCAATTCTCACCAGGGTTATCTCTCAACAATGAATATCTAGGGGTGTTCACATTTAAAGCAGCTCAAGAGCAGTTACAGACCCCAAATGGGTCTGCAAGCATGAGCATAGGTAAAGCTTCTAATTTCTGACATCCTCATGGCTTTTCACCATAGATTAGGTACTCCCTCATCTCCACCTGACAGCTCATTTCACTTTGAATCTTTAAGGTCTTGTTGAATGGGTTGTAATGTGGCTTATGGGTGAGGGATATAAAGAAAGAAGTGGTAGAAAGGGAATCAAAATTGAGAAATCAACAAGGTATGGAGTGACTCATGACTTCACTACCTTCATTTCAGCACAACTTCATCTTGCTTGATATATTTCAGAATCAAAGTGGCTAGTTTCTCCTCTTCTTTTCAATTTTTAGATGATGTTCTTCCCCAAACTTCTCTTCGTTTTTATCTTTGTATTATTTTTTTTCTTTTTATTTTTATGATTTTTGTGATGAACTGCCACACAAATACCACCAACACACTATTTTTCATAGGTTATTTTTCTTCTCCTTCTACCAAATGTTGGACCACTCTCACTTCCTTCAACTCCTCCTTTATCTTCTGATTTCTCAGAGTGAGGGTAAGGTTGAATCAGGTCATGAGGTTAAGGTGCAAGTACTCCAGTATTTATTAAAGAAAAATAGGACTTTTTGAGGCTCAAAGAGTGTATGCAAAATGGTAGTTTTAAAAGGTTGGGTTTTCAGGCTCAAACTACCCAAATGAGGGCCTTGAATCATTTCCTTAGTGTCATGAGTGCTATCAACCAGTTTTGATTTTGAGGTGCCTAACTTCTAGTAAAAAGTGCTAAGTCAATCAAACCTTAGAGTAGAAAAAATACTAAAACACTCTTCAACAGAAATTGATAGGCCCAAATCTCACTAGGTATGGTCCTCTTTTTAACTCATGGAGTGTATTTTCACCTTTTTCTCTCCTCTTAGGTTTACTAGGTACTAATTTAAAATTTCTAATGTTAGCTTCATGGTGGTATCAAGATTTTAAAATTTTCAATTTTGAAATGTCTACAAAAAAATATTTTAATTTTTCACAAATTTCCTCATTACAGTAAGTTAAGTGAAAATTGACTTTATTCATTCCAATTACACCACCACTACTGCACTAAAGTTAACTATTCTATTGGCAGACCTACCCTGCCACACCCCCAAACCATGAGGAGCAGTGTCCTCACTGGTTCAAAGGTCAGAAAGTGTAGGGTAATAGTCAGGAAAAAAAAATAAACACACGCAGACAATATACACAAAGTAATATACAGCAAAAATTTTATTAACTTAGAAAGAAATGTACAACTGTAATTACAATGACAAGAAAAGAAGTGGAAAAGAAAGAAAAGCCTAGCTACAATCTAGTTTAAGAGGAGGAGGAATCTGAATCTATGAACCAGTCCCAACCCATCTGTTGTGCATGTTTCCTAAGTTCAGCTTTGTTCTCAGAACTGGGCTTGGACTTGGTTCTGTCTGTGGGGGCTTTGGGGTTTTTCTTCTTGGCTTGCTTCTCAGTTGGACTCTTTTTCTTTGGCTACCTTGGTTTCTTTGGTTGTGATAGTTTCTTCATGGTTGGAACTTTTGGTACCCTCACCCTCATTTTTCTGGTCTTGGGTTCAGGAGGATCATAGGGGATTTTCCTTTATCTTGCTCAGGGGGGGCTACAGGGGACTTCCCTTTGTCTGGCTGGCCATGTGGTTGTGCCTCCTCAAAATGGGCAGCTGGCTCTTTGCCAATTTTGATAGAGGCTGTTGTGGAAGCAGTCCTCTTAGCAGTGACTTTCCTCTGTTTAGGATAAGTTTTCTCAGTAGGAGGTGATGAAGGAGGGGCAGCAGGGGTTTGGGTGGCTTGAGGCTCAGGTGCTGGCATGAGTACAGTGAGTGGGGTGGGCTGCTGAGCTACACTTCTGGCAGTAGCCAATGCAGCTTTCAAAGAGGATATCTGGATTTGGCCTTTCAGGAGGTTAGTTTCATGGATTTCCTTTTAGAGTCGGAAGATTTCCTGGGCATTGTTGAGTCTTTTTTCGAACATTCTTGCTTTCATCCTCTCCACATTAGTATTTGTTTTCTCCAGCTCCAGATTCATATGATGATAAGTAGCCATAGTTTTTGCCTTCTCATAGGCCTCCAAGATGTTAGTCCAGCCAAGGGAAATACCCAGTAATTGCTTTCTGTGGGCTTCCTCAAGTTCAGTAAGCTGCTACAGCAGGGGGGTCTCTATGGATTACCTAAGTTTGGCCATGTCCCTCAGGACATCCCTCCTAAGGTAGGGATTGTCTCTCATGGCATGGAGGATGGTGAGGTAGGGAGGGATACAAAAAGAGTGTTTGGGGGCGATAGGAAGAGAAGAAGTGGAAGGAGCCAAATGTGATTGGTCCTGGATGGGGGAAGTGGTGTTATCAGTGAGTAAGTCTAATTGTTGGGGGAGGGTAACAGGTTCTGCGTCTGTTTGGGTGGATTTATCAGTGAATGCTGGAGGGGGTAGTATAAGAGGTGGGATGGAAGGCATGGGGGGAAAGAAAATGAGGTAGGCTCACTAAGAGTAGGTGGTGCTGGGGAAGGAAAAAAGGGAATGGTGAAAGGTATGAAAGAGAATGGTTGGGTTGTGGAGTCAGGGCTGGAAGGGGAAAGGACCAGTGGGATTTGATTGAATTGTTTAGGGATGGGTTGGTTTGTCAATGTCTGAAGTGTGGATTTGATGGATGTGATTTGTGTTTGCATCTGGTCCTGTGGGTGTGTTGTGGTGGACAGTTGTGATTGGATGTCTTGGATGAGGGAGAGGATAAGTGTAAGTGTGTCTGGGTTGGGAGGTTGAGATTGTGTAGAAGATGGAACAGGTTGAAAAGGGGAGGAAGGGGCATGATGGAAAGTGGAAGGAGGAGATTGGGGTTCTGGTGAGTGATGTGGTGATGTATTTGGGGAGTCCGGGAGGGGGGTGTAGTGGGTGGGCATGGTGTCAAGGAAACTAGCCATAAAGGTTTGAAATCCGGTGGTTGTGTTAAGGTTGAGCTCTATGTCTGTGAGTGGGGATATAGTAGGCATGGCAGGAGTGGTGTCTTGGTCAATGTGAGGTGTGTCAGTGGGGATAAAAGGGATTGTGGGTGGGGGTAGGGACATGGGGGGGGTTGTGTCAGTGGTTTTCCTTTTCTTGTATGAGATCAGTGGAGGGCTATCTGGGTTTTGTGAAGATGATGGGGGTATGGGAGCTGTGTATTGAGGTAGTGTAGGGAAGGTGTGGGGCTGTCATGAGGGGTGGTGTCCTCCCAGGTACCAATCACAGGAAAAAGGGGTGTAGTGGAGGAAGGGAGAGATGTTGATAGGGTAATGGGATGGGATGTTGTCATGATAGGGGATCCTGCAGTAAAAGGTGTAGGAGATGTGGGGGCTGCTACAGCAGTGGTAGTGACAGGATCTTGAACCACCCCTTTGGTAACAAGGGTGAGCCTTGTAACAGCTTCCTCATCTATTTGCTTGGGAGGGGCCTGAGCCTCAGCTTTCTTCTTCTTCTGTGTTTCCATCAGGCTACTGCTGATTCCCCATTGCCTCTTGGCAAAAGTTGTAGGGGCAAGGGTGGTAGTCTCCTCTCCTTTTGGTATCTTATACCCCCCCTCAAAAGCAGTTTGGTGATGACTCTGGCATAGGGGAGTGTGTGTGGCTTCTTTTTCTGCCCTTGCTTCTCCACCAAGTCCTTCATTGCTTCTAAAATTAACCAGGCTGCATGGAAGCCATGGCCCAGAGAGAAAGAGTAAACAGCATCAGCAATAGGAGCCCTCCTCTCCTGCTGATGACCTGAGCAGTAAATGTTCTTTCTCAGGACTTGGTCAATGAAAAGGAGGCTTGGCTCTAACTCTCTTCTTCTTATGGAATCCCCTGAGGCCTTTAATCCTCTAGTAAGAGCCCTTGTAATGGTATCAATTGAGGCACTCAGGGGAGGGCCATATCCACAGCTAGTGTCAAATGTAGCTGGGATGCCCAATACTTCTGCAATCAGCTTGGGGTTAATCAACATCTCGAAATCATCAATCAATACGAGGAAGCCTGATTGTCCATCTTTGTCCTTGGTGACCCTGATGTGTTGATAAAAAAGTTGCACTAGCCTAGGGTAGGCTAGTGATGGAATTCCTCTCATCAAGGGTGTCAGACCAGCCTTGCTCATAAATTAAATGACGGGGGCAGAGAGAGGCTCTGTCTCGAAGAAGGGCAGGTCGAAAGTTATTTCAGGCTCAAAGGGGATTGAAGCCATGAGCTCAGAGGGTGTAGAAAACTCAAGGGTTGGCTCCTCCACCTCCTCCTTCCCTTTTTTCGGTGCCTTAAAAGTTTTGGCCTTCTTAGGAGCGGGCTCGACAGGGGCCTTATCCTTGGCCCTTTCCATTGGTGCACTCTTAGGGGCCATTATAAACTCTACTTTTGAAGATGAAAAAGGGAAACTGAGATCTGAGTGCTTACCCTAAAATCTTAGGGTTTGGTTCGATCTGATGCACAGTGCATCACAAGATCTCTAAGCAGAGGGCAACTGATGGGGATGACGTTAGGAACAAATCTCTAGGATCCTAGTGTGAATAATGGGTTGCAGAATGGACGCTGGAGGAGAGAGGTGGAAGAGCGTCGGAAGCTAGGGTTTCGCTGGATGGAGAAGAGAGAGAGCACTAGAAAAGGAGATAAGCGCGGGTTTGGAATACTTATCGCTAGGCTTGGCATGCTTTGGAAATATCTGGTCGCGAGACGGGAAATGAAACCTAGCGACGGTGTAATTGCCACTTGGATTGTGCGAGAGGCTCCTAGGGTTCACTTTGAATCTCGCGACAGCTATTGAAGTGCTCCGTTTGGATTGCGCGAGAGGCTCCCAAGCCTCATTTTGGACCCCGCGACAGCAAGTCCTTAAACAGAGAGCATGCGCTCTTCATTCTGCCATTTGTATT
Source organism: Chloranthus sessilifolius (assembly GCA_021018995.1). Lineage (NCBI taxonomy): Eukaryota > Viridiplantae > Streptophyta > Magnoliopsida > Chloranthales > Chloranthaceae > Chloranthus > Chloranthus sessilifolius. The sequence goes on along the minus strand of CM037592.1, from coordinate 70,941,622 downwards.
TATGTTGTGGCTGGATCCTAGGTAAAACCCACCACCAGGGGTACCCCCATACACTTTGAAATCAAACATTCAAGCATATGCAGTAAAAATCATTATCTAAACATCGTGCATTCAATCAAAAACCACCAATTTAAGAGAAGTAATTATTCAAACCAAGCATAAAAAGAAATCAGACTAGACAGATTCAGACTCAAGTTAGGCCACTAAAATTTTCTAAAAGAATGTGAACAAAAGAAGGCAATATAAATCTAACAAAACCAAAGTACATATAATACAACATGGACACATCTGTGGATCAGTTTAATGAGGGGTCCCCTTGAAAGTGAATGGTGTCCATAGGTTCAACAGGTTTTTCAAAATAAGGCTTAAGCCTCTGACCATTCACCTTTAAGGTTTTCCCAGACTTGGGATCCATGATTTCCACAGCACCAGATGGGGAAACATTCATGACAGTATAGGGGCCTTCTCATCTGAATTTCAGTTTGCCAGGAAAAAATTTAAGTTTGGAGTTAAACAACCAAACCTTATCACCAGCCATGAAGTTCTTTCTTAACAAACCCTTGTCAAAGAAAGCCTTGGACCTTTCCTTGTATATCCGGGCATTGGCATATGCATCCATCCTCAGCTCATCCAGTTCTGACAGCTGCAGTGACCTGTGATGACCAGTAGAAGTTAAATCTAGATTTAAATTTTTTATGGCCCAATAGGCCCTGTGTTCTAACTCTACTAGGAGATGACAAGCCTTGCCATAAACAAGTCTGAATGGGGACATCCCAATGGGAGTCTTATAAGTAGTCCTATAAGCCCATAATGCATCATTTAGCTTATTAGCCCAGTCCTTTCTGTCAGTCCTCACAGTCTTCTCAAGGATGTGCTTGATCTCCCTATTAGAATTTTCAACTTTCCCATTGGTTTGCAAGTGGTAGGGAGTAGCAATCCTATGGGTGATAGAATATTTCTTGAGCAAGCTCTCGAAATTTCTGCTACAGAAATGGCTACCCCCATCACTGATAATGGCTCTAGGGGTGCCAAATCTTGAGAAGATATTCTGCTTTACAAACTTGAGGATAAATTGATTATCATTGGTTCTTGTGGCAATAGCTTCTACCCATTTTGAAACATAATCCACTGCCACTAAGATGAAATGATAACCATTTGAAGGAGGAAAGGGGCCCATAAAGTCAATACCCCAAACATCAAATAGTTCCACAACAAGGATGGGCTGCAAAGGCATTGAGTTGCTTTTGGACAGCCCTCCTAATTTCTGACATCTCTCACATGTTCTGCAGTGTGTGTTGGCATCTCTGAATAAAGAAGGCCAGTAGAACCCACACTGCAAGATCTTGTCAGCTATTTTTCTTCCACTAAAGTTGCCCCCACAGGCATTTTCATGGAACATGGCCAGAATACTAGGGACATCACCTTCGGGAACACATTTTCGGATGATTTGGTCTGCACAATATTTGAATAAGCAAGGTTCCTCCCAGAAAAAGAATTTGACCTGTGAGAAGAACAGGTCTTTGTCCATTTTGGTCCAATGGGTAGGAATCTTGCCTATAACTAAATAATTTATAATGTGTGCATACCAAGGAACCAAGGATTGGATGGCAAACAATTGCTCATCCGGAAAAACATCATTTGCAAGGTCATCAACACATTTTTCCAATATAATTCTGGACAAGTGGTCATCCCACATTTTCCACACCCTTTTTATCCTTGATTTCAATGTCAAACTCCTACAACAGGAGTATCCATCTAATCAGTCTCGGCTTAGCATCTTTCTTGGACAATAGGTAATTCAATGCTGAGTGGTCTGTGAAGATTACAGTTTTAGACCCAAGTAGGTAAGGTCTAAATTTGTCAACAATAAAAACTACTACCAGAAGATCTTTCTCAGTTGTGGTGTAATTTAGCTGAGCTTTAGCAAGTGATTTGTTGAGATAGGCAATGAGCACTGGTAGATTATCTTTCCTTTGGGCCAAAATAGCACCTATTACCAAGTCGGATGCATCGCACATCAACTCAAAGGGCAGTGCATAGTCAGGTGTTTGGAGTACCGGGGCAGTGGTGAGGCATATCTTCAAAGTTTCAAAAGCCTCAAGACATTCGGCAGAAAAGTCAAAGGGCACATCTTGGCAGAGCAGGTGGCACAATGGTTTAACAATTTTGCTGAAGTCTTTAATGAACCTCCTGTAGAATCTTGCATGTCTAAGGAAAGATTTGATTTATTTGACTGTTCTTGAAGGGGGTAAATTTGTAATGAGGTCAACTTTGGCCTTATCTACCTCAATCCCTTCTCTAGAGACTACATGGCCCAACACAATACCTTGTGTTACCATGAAGTGGCTCTTTTCCCAACTTAAGACCAGATTGGTCTCCTCAGATCTTTGCAAGACCAAGTGGAGGTATTACAGACATTGGCCAAAACTGTCCCCATATACAAATAAATCATCCATAAAAATTTTTAAGAACTTGTCAATCATATCAGAGAATATGGCATACATACAAGTCTGAAAGGTGGCTGGTGCATTACACAGCCCAAAAGGCATCCTTCGGTAAGCAAAGGTGCCAAAAGGGCAAGTAAATGTAGTTTTCTCTTGGTCATGAGGGTGCATAGGGATCTGATTGTATCCTGAGTACCCATCAAGAAAGCAATAAAAATCTTTTCCAGCCAACTTATCCAGAATTTGATCTATGAAGGGGAGAGGGAAGTGGTCTTTTCTAGTTTTAGAGTTGAGCTGCCGATAATCTATGCAAACCTTCCAGCCAGTGGTCACCCTGGCTGGTCTCAGCTCTCCAGACTCAGTTGTAATAACTGTTATGCCAGATTTCTTGGGCACCACTTGGATAGGTGCCACCCATTCAGAGTCAGAAATGGGGTAAATTACCCTAGTATCTAGTAATTAAATAATCTCTTTTAAGACCACTTCCTGCATGTGAGGATTCAATTTCCTCTGCATTTTTCTGGAGGGTGCTGAGCCCTCCTCTAAATGGATCATGTGCATACATATTGATGCATCTATCCCTTCTAGATCCGCAATGGTCCAGTCAATTGCCTTTTTGTGCTTCCTCAAGACTGTTAGTAATTCTTCCTCTTACTCATTGGTAAGAGAGGAGGAGATAATTACAAGAAGTTTTTCACCTTTCTCAAGGAAGGCATATTTCAATTTTTCTAGAAGCTTCTTGAGATCCAGATCAGGGGCTTGTTGGGTGGATGAAAAGATTAGTGCTTTGCTGGTTTGAGGAAGAGGCAGCAATGTAGGTTTCTAAATTGAATGTTGTACTAAGCCCACAGAAGACTTTAATGTGGTCATGTCTTCTGTCATAACAGCTGGGCTTCCTTCCTCTACCATGTCCCAAACTTCAATTAAACTTTTGACAATATTGCCCTAATCCAACAAAGTGGGCAATTCTTCTTCAACAACTTCCTCTAGTGCATCCACTGCAAAGCTTTCCTCATTGTCCAGCTGAGGGTACTTTGCACTGTTGTACACATTCAGTTCAACCTTCATGTGTCCGAAAGTTACCTCCATAATCTCTGACCTGCATTGAATGCATGCATTGGCAGTGGCCAAGAATGGCCTGCCCAAAATAACAGGTATAGGGGTTGTACTCTTGTTGCAACCCATGTCCAAAACCAGGAAGTCTGCAGGGTAGATGAACTTGTCCACCCCTACTAAGACATCCTCAACCACTCCCATAGGTCTCCTTTCAGACCTATCATCCATTAACAGCACAATGGGGGTGGGTTTTAGCTCCCCCAAACCTAGCTGCCGATACACCTTTGTATGGCGGCGGAGTTTCTTAGCTCAAGGTCTAGAAGGGCCCTTCCAATTGTGTGGTCTCTAATTATGTAGGGAATAGTGGGTATCCCTAGGTCTTGCAACTTCTCTGGCATTGTTATGTTAAATACAGAATTAACTGTATCAATTGCAAAGACCTTTCTGGACAAATGGCCTCTAGCTTTTCTTTTCTGGGTACAAAGGTCTTTCAAAATTTTGGCATAAGCTGGGACCTGTCTAATTACATCAAGCAGGGACAAATTGATTTTTACCTGCTTAAAGGTCTCCATCATTTCCTCTATTTGTGCATTCCCCTTATCAAAAGGGGCAGGGCCACTCAAAGCTTGAGGAAATGACAACTGAGGTACTGCTGGTTCCTCAGCTACAAGCCTATGACTAAACTTTTATTTTTTTCTTTTTTCATCTTTTATTTCCTGCTAAGGCTCAACTACAGCCTCTTTATTTTTCTCTTGTTGCAGGGTAGCAGGTAACTCTTAGCTCTGTGCTCTAACATATTCTTTTTCACTTTCATTCAAATATTCTTTGGAAATGACCTCTCCTTGTTCCTTTCTAACCTGGTTGTCCACCAGCCTGTCAGACCTTAGGGTTGTGATGGCATTAGCTCCCTCAAAACTTAAGGAACCTTCTCCAATCAAATATTGGCCCTTAGGGTTGGCCACTGGCTGGCTTGGCAACCTGCCCTCTTCTCTTTTGGCCAAGGCATTGGATATTTGGCCTAGCTGCTCTTCCATCTTCTTTATGCTTTGACTGTGAGAGTTCACAGTCTGAGTCAAGATTCCAAGGTTTTGCAATGAGGCCAAAACCTGATCTTCAAAAGAAGCATTTCGGGGCTGAGGTGGGGAAACTACCAACTGATTTTACTACTGTGACAGCTACTGATGCTGGAAATTTGATCTTGGGACATATCCCTGGTTAAATTGTTGCTGTGGCCTTTAAGGTAAGGCCAACATCTGTTGTGGCTGCATGTAATTATCTTGTCTCCACCTCAAATTTGGGTGGTATCTCCACTGATAACCAGCATTTTGGTGCTAGTATCCAAATGGCTGCTTGTTGTAGCCAATAGATTGTTGCTGGCCAAATGATTGGGTAGCAGCAACTTGTTCCATCACATACTCAGGATATTGCCCTGCAGATGGGCACTCTTCCACTGTGTGTTGTGGAGATTGGCATATCAGACATGCCTCCATCACCTGTGCAGCCAATCTGGGTTCCACCATAGTTACTAGTTTATCAAACTTATCAGAAAGATTGGCCATCTGCATTTTCAGGTCATTATTCCTAGTTACTTCATACATCTTTCCTTTGGAAGTTTCAACTAGTCTCATTCTAGGAGAAGGCTCTTGAACAGTTCTTGACAAGGATATCTTTTGGAAAGCATTTTCACTGATGACCTCAAACAAATCCCATGCCTCATCAGCTATTTTGTGCATGTAAGTTCCACCACAAGAGGCATCTACCATATCTCTGCTTTTCTCATCAATCCCATTATAGAAGCTCTGGACAAGCTGCCAGTCAGGTATCTTGTGGTGGGGGCATTGTTTGAGCATCTCCTTGAATATGTCCCATGCTTGATTAAAGTCCTCAGTTGGGGATTGAGCAAAAGCAAGTATTGCTTTCCTCAACTGGCTGATTTTTGTCTCTGGGAAGAATTTTTTCAAAATTTTGGTCTGGAGGTCTTTCCAAGAAGTGATGTTGTTGTTTAGGAGAGTAGCTAACCAGGTGTTGGCCCTGTCCTTTAGGGAGAAAGGAAAGAGCCTTAATCTAGTGGCTTCTGGTCCCAAACCAGTAATGGAAAATGTTATGCACAAGGCCAAGAATTGGTCAATGTGCTTGTAGGGGTCTTCCTTGCTGAGCCCATGGAAAGAGGGAAGCATTTGGATGATTGAGGTTTTAATCTCATAGTTTCCCTTAACATCTGGGAATTGAATGCTGAATGGGAAATTATAATCATCAGGAGCATTCAACTCTTTCAATGTTCTGGGTTGCTCTTCACCCATGACTGCTGTCTCGGTTTCGGTAAGGGGCTCAACTGTGGTGTGTCTGGGCCTTCTTGGTCTTCTGGCCTTTTCTATCTCAGGGTTAGGAGGCTCTAATGTGGGACTGAGGGATCTCCTTCCTAACATGCACACACACCAACAGCAGGGACTTGCTAACACATTGCAATTAACTCAAAGAATTATCTAAACAAAATTACAACTATCCTAATCAACTGCTTATAGAATTTGCAAAGGAAAAATAGACTAAGTTTTGAGGGTTAGAGGAATGTAAACGGAGGTAGCTAGACTCCTAATGCAGTTCAACTTTTCTTCTCTGCTACTGGCCAGATCTGCAAAGCAAAATTCCAAGTGTAAATCAGCAGTATCAGTTATTCACAAGCACAGCTACCAAAGAATAAAAAAAATACAAAAATCTGGGGTCTACTAATAGATCAAATTCCCCGGCAACGGTGCCAAAAACTTGTTAGGTTATTTTAAGATGCTTGCTGCTAACTTTATTGAAAACAATGATCAGAGTGTGTTAGTGAAAATAAATCAAAGGTGGATTGAAAACTACAGAGCAGCAAGTCTAAAAATACACAGACCTGCAAGATACAGGGTCTGTTGTAGCAAGTTTTAATAAGTAAGAGTTTGTCCCACAGGAAAAATGGTCTAAAGCTCCAAGGGAGCCATCTTTAGTAGGCCCTCCAGATCTGACTACAGATCTGGCAATCCTGAATGGAAGGAGATTTAAGGTCACTATTGTTTAAATCCTATGGTAACCTAATGCCTAAACTACAGAAATGGTTGAGAAGAATGATGGAGTGTGAGAAAATAAATATAAAAAGGATGAGAAGTAAGCTATTAGGTATAGATCTGATGGTCTTATAACTCAGACTCAGATCTGCTGCTATAGAAATCTTGTCCAATGGCAATATTATCACCAAAGAGGAGAAAGGATCCAACTCATCCCTGTGCCATGATCCAATCCCTTATGGCTATAACCTGTCCACTCAAATGATCACAGACTATCTAATAGGGGAATCACAATCCATAGATGGGTCAGAACATGTTTATCATTGTAGGCACTACTTCTTCCAGGCTACTAACTCAAGAATCCATAAGATCCTCTACCTCTAAAGTTCTGTGTATGGGACATAGGCCTACAATGTGCACTAGCCTGGACACATAGGACCAGCAAGAGTTTGAGTATTAGCTTTAGATCTAGCTGTTCACTGCTTTAGAGAGACAGCAGTGATCCAGTCACAAGCCTATAATCTCTACAGCCATATCAGATCTACCATCTGATGGTGGGTCTATATAAATACAGGGGAGTCTGTCTCTGCACAATCTCTCACAAGGCTACAAGCACAAGTGCAGAGAAGAAGAATCTATCTTAGATCTATGGATTGGCCTCACCCTAGGGCTATAACCTGTCCACTCAAATTGTCACAGACTATCCACAGAGGCTATCCTCCTCACAGAGGTCTGAGACAGAACAAGTAGATTGCTGCCACCACCATCTTCACAAGGCTACCAGCTCAGGCTCCCATGGGGATTCAGATTTAGTGGATCCTGTGGTGGGGCATAGGCCTGTAATGCGTCTAACCTGAACACACAAGTCACTTGGATCTAAATAAATCCTTAAAAATAATCCTCCATTGCTTACAATACAACTTAGCAATGGAAGATCTCAAGGCAGCAGCCTTGTACAGAACAACCCTCAAACATCAATCCCATACATGTATAAGATCCTATTATAAAACTTCATTAAAACAATTCCAAATAGACATACAAAGGCATAGCCAGTAAGTGCTGGACCATGGAGAGATGAAAAAGGAAAAAAGCTCCTGCTTAAACCCTAACCTTAGCCTACTAGAACTCTACAACTGATTCAAGAAGATCTGCCTCCAAATTCAGTCCCCTTAAACCTAGACCTGGCTTAGGCTTATATAGCAGTCGACTGTGGGAGCATTAGGGTTAGGAAAACCCTAATTTTATCGATGTAATCATGGCCCATTTCTATTTTTTGGATGCCTCGAGGTGTGTGCACGGAGATTGGAGCATTAGAGTGTGCGCCCTAGTTGTTGGAAGTTCCCAGACTGCCCCTGCAGAAATGGGGGGAAGTTAAGATCCCGAGCCTCGCTAGGTAGCAAGAGTTTCCAGGTCTTGTTGCTTGATAGAGTTGTCATCACGGGATTGAATTGACTTGAAGCTCTTACAGTCGAGGGATAGATACTTTGGTCATCGTGGGATTGCTCTGGTCATCGCGGGATTGCGCTTTCCATTTGAGTGGCACGGGAATCGCGCGCGCAGTTGATTTCTTCGTGAATCTCGCGGGGATCCTCTCGACAAAGTAATATGCATAGCCTCTAGATTGTACAAGCAGTTCCCTGACGATCTGCATCCCGTGGCCACTGCACGATAGCTACACGCAAGAATGCCTGGAGCTCTCTCTCCTCAGTGAATCGCGCAAAGATTAAATGCTCCTCTCTTGAGCTGCACGAGACTGTGCGAGACTGTGCGAGCGCTTACAACTGAACCTCATGAGAACTATGCGAAGTCTGCTTTCTGGGCCCTTCTGGCATTAATCTGTGCGAGAACAACATGAGCAGTTGGTGTGCTGCCTTCAGAAACCCGCGACCACTGCGCAAGCATTCTTCTCTGAAATAATTGAACCTTGCGATAACTGCACGAGTCTCACTTCTTGACTTGTTGCTGCTATGCTTTGCCTATGCTGCAACCAAGTTCTGTCTGGATTCAACTTCCTTTCTTCTGAGTAAAAGTGGGCTTCTTGGCAGGGTTAGGGCCTTATCTGCAGCTGTTGCTTATTACCTATAAAATGGGCTTAACACACATTTATTAAATGATTAAGGGTCTATCAGTGATTAAGTTAAGGGGTGAAAAATGGTACTTTTCAGGTCTTAGCACATTCTTGAGTGGTTTTCTGCATTTTTCCTATCTTTTATTACTATCTACAAAATAGACTCAACAGAGGCTTATTAATGTGCTCACAGGTCCTGCAAAGGTCAGGTTAAGGGGTGAAAACTGGCATTTTTCACTACTTAACATCAGCCATCCTCTCCAGCCCCTCAACCCCCTCCCACTTCCCCTCTTTCACCTATCCACGTACCCATCCATTTATCTCCTCCTTCTTCACCCATAGCTTCACCACCCCTTGCTGCTACCCAGTCTGAGGAGGTAGCAGCCCCATCTCTCCCCATACCTTCCTCACCACCATCTGTTCTCTCTTCATCACCACCTATAATTTCTTCTGCAGTGGTTGAATCACCTATCACCTACTCCTCCCCTCTCTCTCTCTCCACCTATTTTCAAATATGCCTCCACCCAAACTGATCCATGGGAGGATCTGGTTCTCTCCACCCCCTCTTCTTCATCCACTACACCCCTGTCCTTGCCCATTGTCCTTAGAGAAAACATGTACATCCCCCCTTATCTCACCCTACTGTATGTCATGAGGGGCAACCCTTACATCCAAAGGGATGTCTTGAGAGGTATGACTGCACTCTGAGCTTCCCTTGAAGCTCCTTATGAGGAGAGGATTGCCAACATGGAATTGGATCACAAAATCAAGCTCCGATATATCTCTCGAGGGTGGACTAAAATCCTGACTCGTTATGAGTCAGTAAAATAGTTGGTTGCTGCTGAGAGTCTAATTGTCAAATATGAGAAGAAGAATTCTGAGCTTCTCAAGAAAAAATTAGTCAATGCTCAGAAGATACTCAAGGCCACCAAGGAACTCTCTAATGCCAACCTGCTTTATACTGCAAAATAAATTGACATATTAGAGAAAAAGGTTGTTTCCTTGACCTCTCAGCCCTTTCAACCCACCCCTCTAGCTACAGCACCTCCTACTGAGCCTCCCTTCACTCAAACCTGTCCCCCTTCTACAACTCAACCTCCTCCTACCCCACCTGTGGATGTTCACCCTCCTCCATCCCAGGAACCTCCCCCTACTCAACCTGCCCCTCCAAAATCTAAATGGACTTCCAGCTAGAAGAAAGTTACTGCCAAAAGCTCTGCTCCCTCTATTATTTCTGTCAAGAAAGGAAAGAACCCTGCTGCCCAGTCTGAAGAATCTCATTCCACCAAGCCCCCAACCCAACCTGACACCTCATTCACCTTACTCTCTAGGGACGAAAGAAGGAAGACTACTGTGGATTTAGGATTGGACCTCAGTGCCCTTTTTCCTTCTGATTCAGATTCTGATTCTGTTGTTGCTGTTGATCCAAAAGGAAAACAACCAGTTGCCCAGTCTGAGGAGGCACCAAAGAACCCGCAACAGAAATCAAAATCTAAAGGAAAAGCTCCTTTATCTAAGGATGAGCTAAAAAACCTAGCTGACCTCTATCGTTGGCCAGATGATGCCTGTAAATAGATGTGGTAGTTTGTTGTTTTAGTTTCTTTTTCACTTGTATCTTGTATATATTTGACATAGTAATACAATTTTGTTTTCATGTACTTTTTTTTTTTTTTTACTGTGTAGATATCTTTTTCCATGCCTCTCTACTGATTTCATAGTGTAAAACAGTGAGGACACTGTTTAATTTCGGTTTGGGGGTGTGGCAGGTGTGCCAATGAAATGAGTTAATGCTAGTGCAGCTATGTTGAAAAAGTTTTTGAAAACAAAGTGATTCACCACCTGATTTTTGGAAAAGAGGAAATTAAAAAACTTTTAAAACTGAAATGAGCTATAGTTTTAACATTTTTCATGAAGCAAATGTCAAGAATTTTTGAAAAAAAACAAAATTTTGTATAGTGAACCTGAAATGAGAGAAAACTATAAGGATACACCCCAGAAAATTTGATGGAAGGCCATACCCAGTGAGATTTGAGCCTGAAAAATTTTCTTTGAAGAGTGTCTTGGCAATTTTTTCTGCTCTAAGGACTGATTGGATCCAGTTTTGATCACTAAAAGTCAGGCAGATCCAAGTTGAAACATCTTGACAGCATTCATGACGTTGAAGACATGAAGTAAGGCCATCCCTTGGACAGTCTGAGCCTAAAATTTCCCACCATTGAACTGCCCTTGATACACACCTTTTAAGCCCTAAAAATCCCAATTTTTCTTTGATGAAAACCAGAAAATGTAAACCCAAAACCTTTTTACCTGTTTCAGTTCACCCTCAATCTGAGAAATCAGGAAATAAGAGGAGAAGTAAGGTTAGAAGTTTAAGGTTCGATGTTTGGTTAAAAGAAGAAAGTATATTTGAAGGCTAGTGTGATGTATAGTTGTGGCATCCCAACCCAAAAAAAAAAAAAAAAATAGAGCAAAAGGATAAGAAAGAGAAGTCACTTCATTTGAAAATCTACAAGAAGATAAGAAGTTGATGAAGTTGATCACTTCAAGTCTGAAAATTCAAAAAGAAAGTGAAGAGGTGCTGAAATGAAGAAGGTTGAGTTGCAAATTCCTCACCTTTACTGACTTCTCAAATTTGAATCCCTTTTACCCTTTCACAAACCTCATCCCTAAGCCACATTACAACCCAATAAAAAGACCTTACTGATCTAAAATGAATTGAGCTATCAGGTGGAGATAAGGATTTGTTTAATCTATGGTGAAAAGAGTTAGAAAAATTTAGGAATTAGAGCAATGCCTATGCTCATGCTTGAAGTCCTATTTGAGGGCTACAACTGCTCTTGAGCTATGTGAAATGATGCACCCTTCGATCCTTGTTATGAGTAAACAGCCCTGGTGAGACTTGGGTTTGAAATCCAATTTGATGGGGGTAGTATCAAAACAGCATTCTCAAGTGAAAGGTGAGCCATGCATTAATTTTTAGGAGAAATGCCTTGACATGAGCTGAGTGATGGTGAAGGATTACAGCAGACTTTCAAGTTTTGAACTGATGCTTTTTCTATTGAAATTCCTCTAATGAATTGAATGGACATGGTGTGAATTTATTTTATTTACTTAAACTCTGTTTTAGCAGGATGCACTACTATTAACTAACTTTATTGGAGAAGTTTGTGGGTACCTTCACTGAAAACCCTCAGGATACTTCACTCCTCCACTAGGGATCACCTAGGGGTTTTAAAGGCTTGATGCATATGCTAAATGCATCCATGATCCTATGAAAGTGGCATTTTTAATTTTCTTTGTTTCTCCTTTGCTCAGGGACTAGCAAAGCTTAGGTTTGGGGGTGTGTTAAGTAGTGAAAAATGCCAGTTTTCACCCATTAACTTGACCTTTGATGGACCTATGAGCACACTAAAAAACACCTGTTGATTCTGTTTTGTAGATAGCAATTAAAGACAGGAATAGTGCAGAAAACCACTCAAAAATGCTGCACAAAGAAGTCCATCTCTCAGCACAGTGTAGACCCAGCAATGACACACAAGAGGGCTGCACACCATTGGGCCCTTAGGGTGCATGGCAACAGCAAGGCAAGGCAAAGGAAGTGAAAACAGGCTGAAAATATCCTATCGAGAGGTTATCTGAAGACTTCGATAGGAGCTAAGAGTAAAAAATGGAGGAATTCGTGCAGTTGAAAAGGTTTCGATAGGATCTGAAGGCAAAGAAAGGATGGATTCGTGTGGATTGAGGAGTTCCATAGGATCCAAGAACCTATCGAGCAGCTGAAAGAAAGGAAGAAACCATCCTATCGAAAGCCTGCCTGAGGTGTAAGGGGAACCTATTGAATGGTTTCCTGAACCTGTCGGATGATGGCCTGGACCTATCGAGATGGAGACGCTGGAATAGAACCTACCGAAGGGTGCTTGAGCCTTTCGATAGGAGTGAGAGCAATCCTATCGGAATGATGGCATGCAGAGCTGAACATATCAAAATGGTCCTCCACCCTGTCAAAAATCTTCCCCAACCTATCGAATGCTCCAGGCAAAGGGCTGAGAATGTTAAAGCTTTAAGAGAAGGCTCACCCTATCGAAACCTATCAAAGAGATCTGAGAACCTAGCAAAAGGATCAAAAAGCTCCATTTGAACCTGTCGAAAACTTCCTCAACCTGTCGAAATAGTGTGAAGAACTTCTCATAAAATAGGTTGTTCACACGCTGCAACTTGGTGACCTGTTGCACGCAAACTGAGGCACATTGGTGACCAGCACGACGGTCCAAAAGATACCCTAGGAAATCCTAACCAACCCACGTGCTCTGACAGAACTCTAACAAACTCTGAGGACCTTCTAGAAGGGAATATTGGCGGGAAAAATAAGAAGAGAAAGCTATATATTGAGACCCCCAATTGCACTTGAGGGGAGATCGAGATTTGGATCAAATTCTAGAGATCAGAGCTTGCAGCGAAATTCCATTTTCGCTCTTTTAGCTCAACTATGGTTGGCTAATTCCCTAGAAGCAGTGAGGAAAGAGGTTAGATCTATAATTAGGTAAGGTTGAGAGTGTTATTATGGGTTAATTGCTGCACAGACTATAGATCTTAGAGCATTTCATTGTAGAGTGAGTTTTATTATAATGTGAATGTTGTTTTTATTGTTTTAATCTGATCTATAGTTCCTTTGGTTTCATTTGGTGCTTGATCGGATTTGTGTAGAGGAGTCTGTTGATCAGCTCACCCACTTAACTGGTAGACCTCTTGGATACCATCTGATCTCCCTAGATCTGATATCCCTGTAATTTCTTATGTCTGTGACCTAGAAATTACAGCATTTGTAGTGGTTCTAATGCTCTGGTTGAAACCTTTGGTTTAGAGGAAGTCCTTAGGATGATCTGTGACCATTGAAGTGGACAGATCATAGCCTTAAGATCAATCCAATCTCTGGTTTCAATTGGATTCTTCTATCATAAACCTTTGGATCGGATGAAGTCTATATGATGGTTTGTGACCATTAAAGTGGACAGACCATAGCCTTAAGATCAGTCAAATCCTTTGGTTTAGAGTGGAGTCTTCTACCCTACAGCTGTGCTTGTAGCCAGCTATGGGATTTGTGTGCTTTGAACCCCTGTAACATGATCAGCTCAACCTGATTGCAGTGAGACCAATCTCCAAGCTGCTCTTCTCCATTTTCTATTTTTTAAACCCTTCCACTTGCAAGATCTAGATCTCTGGACTCGATCTCAGTTAGTTTGCATTTCATGTTTAGTTTAGTTCAAGTGACAACCCTTTGAAACCTCTCCCCTTTCTTTTACTAACCTAGTATTTGGTAGGGTGCCAGATCTCTTACAAATCTAGAGATTTACCATATTTTGAACTCACCTCCCTATGGACATTCCCTTACTTACCCTTCTTTTAAAACTTGCTACAACAGGCCCTGACTACTTGCAGGTCTTGTGTGTGATCTACCTTGATTTGAGTGAATTTAAACCATTTTTGAAGGCAAGGCAAAAAATCCAACAGTCCCCAACTACAGATTTTCATGAATCTTAGAAAAGATTTAAAGAATTGCTGAGACAATGCCCACACCACCAAATACTCAAATGACAGCTTGTTTAAAGCTTTTACCAAGGGTTAGATTCGAAAAGTTGATACATGGTGGATGCATCTTGTGGTGGCACATATCTCAGCAAAACTTATGAGGAAGCATGAGATTTATGTAATGTCCCTAAGTTTGGACCCATGAACAGTATGCCTTGGTGCACATGCCTGACTGTTCACACGTCGAAGACCATGCTTAAGGATTTAGTAAGGTATGTAGATTAAATCCTACGGAACGGATTTGGTGTGAGAGATGGAAATAGGATGTGTGGAAGGGTCAGTGGACCTTTATACACCTATCATAACTGTAGCTGCTTAACACCTAAGCCTAAGGTTTGGTTATGAGGTAAATAAATGCCTTTAAAAGCCTTGCATTCAATACCCATGCGTATGATTGGGAGTTAAGAAGAGAGAGGGTGAATCGAGGCCATTGAATGCACATGAATGCGAGATCGATTCGTTCGCATGGTTTAAAGCTAAGGGTTTGATTGAAGAAGAACAAACATAGCTCACTTATGAAACCCTAGTCTGATTTGGAAGCAAAGATAGAGGAGTTGGGTGAGATTAAGGTATGGAATTTGCATTTTTGTTGTGAATCTATGTAAGAAGGTGTATTGTCCACTTTGTGATCAAAAAATGATAAGAAACAAGGTATAATTTGAGAAAGAACGGCAGGGGAATGAGAAAACCCAAGTTTGAGCGAAATTGTAAATTTCGATCGATCGAAAGTTGATTCAATCGATCGAATTTGGCTTTAAAATACAGAATACGATTTCTGAGGAAATTCGTCCGATCGAGATAAAATTCGATTGAACAAAATTTATTTCGATCGATCAAAATCTATACTCGATCGATCAAAATGTATATAACAGGTTTAGAAAATTTTGCTGTCAAGATTCGACCGATCGAAATTCTTTTTGATTGATCGAATTTTAGATCCAATCGATCAAATTATAAATCGATCGATCGAGATTTCACTGCCAAGTTTTGGGTTCGAAGGGATTCGACCGATCGAAATGAAAATCGTTCGATCTAACTGTGTATTTGATGTGTTAGTTCTATTGGATTCGACCGATCGATATGATTTCAATCAATGGAAATTGGGTTTCGATCGATCGAAATTGCCAGATTCAGGAATTTGTTGTGTTTTGACTGTGAGATTTTGGGGGAATCTTTCATCGTATGATTAGCATCATTCTGATTTATGAACCATGGATCTGATGTGTTTATGTGAGCTTGTGTCGTGTGAGTCAAGGCAGACTTAAACTATGGATTAAGCACTCGTGGCTTAAGATTTTGAGGTAGGAAAAACTTAATATCATGTGCATTTAATACATTAGCATGTGTGTTATGTTATGATACGTTCTTTGATAAAATCATATGAATTTTGTTTATGATTCTAAATTGAGAAAGAATATGCATATGTGTGTTTCAGAAAATGTGTGTGATTATGAGGAAGAGACTAAACAAAACAACGTAAAAATCTGCTTATAATATGGACTGGTCGAGGCCAGTTCGACCAGTCGAGAACCAAAGCAATATAAAGCTTGCGAAGCCTCCACGATCTGCAAAGTAACTTTGAAGTGCTACCGGTCGAGACCCATTCCTGATCAGTCGAGACAGAGATTTCACGCGAAAAATTAGCTCTTCCAGTTGGGTTTTCTTTGGCGTTGAAGTCCCCTTCTAAATTCTTCTTCCTCAAACTGATTTTTAGGAATCTTGGAGAGATATTTGTCATGTATAGTTGTTCTAGGGCCTTATACTCTATAAATAAGGACCCTAGCTTATGTTTTAGGCAATCCTCACGGTGGAACTTTTCTAGAGAGTTTTGGCATGAGTATTCATGGGTTTAGGTTAGATTTAGTTCTAAAAAAGGGAGAGATTGATTATTATCATTGAGAGGAGACTGATTTAGCAATGATGAAGGTCATACCATCGATGTGTGGTTAAAAGCTTCAAGTTGGGACCTCTTGTAAATTTCAAATAAGTATATAATAGAGTTTATTTTTGTTTTTATTTTGAATCTTGTTTTATGGTATGATTGCATGTTTGAGGTTCCAAGAGTCATCGAGAACGCGCGACTGTAATAGTTTAATTATGTTTAGTTTAATCTCAGTGGCCATGTAGGATTGGGGTTATATTAGATAGGATATTTGCTTACGAACTAGGCCTTGTAGGGTACTTTTAGTTGGTTTCATGTAATGATGCTTTGATGTTTAGATTCGTCTAATTCATATACGAGGCAACAGAGCTTGTAGCCTAGAGCGGGGGTACCTCGGATTCATCATAGAAAAGATATACGGTTATTATATATGAGTCTGAAATCCAAGAGAGATTCCAAACTACCTTCTCATCTCTTATTTCAAAACTATTTTATGTTTTTTTTTTATTTAGGAAACTTATATTTTTACTATAAGATAGAAGTTAAATAAGATAAATGACAAGTCTCTGTAGTTCAACACCCTTGTACTTGCCCTAGTACATTCAAACTTATGCACTTGTAAATTTTAAGACGATAAGGATTCTCCTCCTTCAAAAGTTTAACTTTGAAATTTGGGATAAAAAAGGAGTTGAGAATGTCGTTGCTGACCACCTCTCAAGGATTGTGGTTGAAGGAATGAGTGATAATCTTCCTATTCAAGATTCGTTCCCCGATGAGCAACTTTTTGCCATCAAAACTAAATCAACACCTTGGTATGCGTATATTGTGAATTATTTGGCTACTGGCCGAATCCCTCCCCAATGGGATAAAAATGTAAAAGATCTTTTCTTTTCAAAGGTTGATCATACATCTAGGAGGATCCGGAGCTCTTTAAAACCTGCTCATATCAAATTATCCGACGGTGTATGCCCGAAGAGGAGTTTCATAGTATCCTCAATTTTTACCACTCTCATTCTTGTGGTGGGCACTTTGGTGGAAAGAAAATCACTGCTAAGGTCTTGCAATCTGGCTTTTATTAGCCCACTTTTTTAAGGATGTGCATGACTTTTGTAAATCTTGTAATCAATGCCAACGTATGGGGGCTATGTCTCGGTGGGACATGATGCCCTTGAACCCGATTTTAGTTGTGGAGTTATTCGATGTCTGGGGCATCAATATTATGGGACCATTCCCACAATCTCATGGTAATTTGTACATCTTGATAGTTGTTGATTATGTCTCCAAATGGGTTGAAGCCCTTGCTACTATGACAAATGACCATAAGGTTATGATCAAATTCCTCAAGGAGAACATTTTCTCCCTATTTGGAACTCTACAGACCATTATTAGTGATGGTGGTAACCATTTTTGTAACCGACACTTTGAGAGCTTGCTCAAAAAGTATTCGGTTACTCATCGTGTTGCTACACCCTATCAACCACAGACGAGTGGTCAGGTGGAGGTTTCGAACCGGGAAATCAAGAGGATTCTTGAGAAGACGGTCCGACCCGACCGTAAGGACTAGTTGTTGCACCTAAATGTTGCCCTCTGGGCATACCGTACTACATACAAAACTCCAATCGGGATGTCCCCCTATTGGTTGGTCTTTGGGAAAGATTGTCATTTACCCGTGGAGCTAGAGCATTGAGCCTACTGGGCTATAAAGACATTCAATTTGAATTAGGTAAGGCCAGTGCCTAATGCCATCTCCAGCTCAACAAGCTTGACGAGTTGAGGAATAAGGCATATGAGAACGCTAAGTTGTATAAGGCAAAAACGAAGGTTTTTCATGACAAGCATATTTTGAGAAAAACCTTCGTGCCCGGAAAACGTGTGTGGCTTTTCAACTCTAAGTTGCACCTCTTTTCGAACAAACTACTTGTATATTGTCACTAATGTGTCCCCTTATGGCGCAGTCACGATGATCCTCGAGATAATAAGGTGTTGAAGGTCAATGGGCAATGATTAAAGCCTGTAATTCAAATGGAGCAACTCTTTGGGGCCAAGCGCATCACCCTTGATGCCCCTAGGCCAATGCTTTAACTAAACCATCAATCTTATCAAGCTACCGACTCATCCATAGAGCTCCTTGGGAAGCAACCCAAGTTCTATATTTTCGTAAGTTTGCTTTTTGGTTCACTTATTATAGGATTTTGGAATCTGGAGATAACATTGTGTACTTTTCTGTTTGCCCTATTGTTGTTTTTAATATTTACTATTTTGTGGAATGAGGGCATTTCACCATTCAGGTTTGGGGGTGTTAGTGCTTATTGTGTGGTTTATTTTTTTTATTTTTCTGCATCTTTTATTTGAGCACTGTTTAGTACACCCTCAATACCACAATTTGTATAGTTTTTGAACTATCATTCATTTATTTTCTCCTAGTTTTCAAACTGTAGCTGTTATGCATGTAAGTTCTAATTTAAAAATATTAATGCCATGTTAGGACCGTTGTTGTTTAGGATTATTAATTCCAATGTGAGCATTCACAAATAGGTCTGAATTTCATGCTTAGATAAATTTTTGCACTTCTACCATGCTTAGGTTTGGAAATCAAAGGATTAGTTTAAATTTTGAATTTTAGGATCCTAGGAAAGACTAAACCCGATAGCTTTAGATCCATTCATCCATTCTTGATGAGTGCTTATATAAATTCGGAGTATCTTTGAATACGTGCTTGCTTGTTTAATCTCATATGCTTCATCTTGGTTTGTTACTTTGCATGCTTTATATCACTGTCCTAGAACACATTACACTTTAACTCAAGACAAATAGGCATCTTTACCATCTTGTGACGAAGTGATAGAAGGTCGTCTTTGGCTCGTTTGTTCCTGAAATACACCACCTCATATAGATTTACCTGTTAGTATCCCCTTTTGAGCCTTGTTGAAATTTTTTTTGCCTTTATATGTTTCTTGATAAGCAATGTTAACCATACCCTAACACCATTTCTAAACATGTAAGCTTTATCCTTCAATCTCTAAGAAATTGGGATCGAGGGATGAAAGTAAATGGGAGGAGGGTAAGTGAAAATCAAATTTGTTTCTTTTCCAGTTTCTCAGAGAATTTGAGCCCAACTTCCCTTTCTTTCTTAACCCCTACTTAAGCCCTGTTACAACCCGTAAAAAGACATTTTTTATCTAATCCTTATTTGTAAATGCCTTGTGGAGAGTAAGAATGTAATGTCTATGATGCTTCGTATGACGTGCTTAGGATACAAACATCTTTCATTATGAGATTTCTTTTAATTTTTTGATGCACCGTATTTCTTATATCATGTGAGACCCTTTTGATTTGTATTGTACCTCTCTCACACATGTGTGTGAAAAATGAACCATTCATCTAAGCGATTCGATTTTGAGTGTTTACCTAGGATGAGGATTGAGTCGAGACTTGGGATCCGACGATTCCTTGTTCAAACTAATCCCACGATAGAAAGATTTTAGCATTGGTAAGCGCACACGTTAATCTAGGCATGAATGAAAGATTTATCTAAGGATCAGAGCATTAGGTTAGCTTGAATATGCAACAATAGAATTAACTGGCATCGATATTTGAGAATGAAAACTTGCATATTGAAACAACTACTAGTTTTATTTTTCAAAAGTATATATATTATGAAAACCAATTTTGAAAACTCATTTTGCTGATGGTTTTGAAAACTGTTTTGAAAGTTTGTGGGTACCTTCACTGTAAACCTTCAAGAGACAACTCCTCCACTAGGGATCACCTAGGGGTTTAAAGGCTTGTTGCATATGCTAAATGTAATCGTGCTCCCCTACGAAAGTGGGTTTTACTTTCATATATTAGTTGTATATTATTAGGCTAGTGTTAGTTTTTGCTTTTGGGTTATAGTTTTAAATTTTGCCTTTGCTTGAGGACTAGCAAAGTTGAGGTTTATGGTTGTGATCGGCCTTCAAAATGGTATACTTTATACCCAAATCTCAGCCTTTCTAGCCCTCACTTAACTACTAATTATCATTTTTAGTTCGTGTTGTGTTGCAATAGATTTAAAGACCAAAACAATGCAAAAAATAGTTTAAAAAGCAAAGTAAGAAGAAACCCGAAGCAATGCAATGAATCCAAGAAGAATCAGTAGAAGAAATGACAGACTGGTTATTTTAGTAAAGAGCTGCCAAAGAAAGAAAATAAAGAAGAAGAGAAAGGCAGATTGGATCGGTCGAAATGTCAATTTCGATCGATCAAATATTAAAAAAGCTTCAGAAATTGCAGATTGGACTGGTCGAATTCAATTCGACCGATCGAGATGGACCAGAGAATTGTATTTGTCTTATATATATATATATATATATATATATATATATATATATATATATATATATATAATCTCAATCGGTCAAAGTTTGAATCCGATCGATCTAATCTGAAGCCAAAACAGAAGAGAAGAATGAAGTTGTGACCGGTTGAGAGTAGCTTGATCGGTCAAGAATTAAGGATAATAGAGAATGGGTGCGACCTAGAGGAGATCTGAAGCCCAACCGATCGAGATTCATTCTCGACCGGTCGAGACGGAGTTTGAATGCGAGAAATTAGGTCTTCCAGCTGTGATTCTTCTGGCATGGAGAAGTCCTTCTAGATTCTTCTTTCCGAGCAGATTTTTAGGGATTCTTTAGGGTTACTTGTCATGTACAATTGTACTAGGGCATTATGAGATTATAAATAAGGATCCTAGGGTTAGGTTTTAGGAATAATTTGGGTAGATTTTTTCTAGAGAGCTTCAACCATCTGAATCCGTAGTTTAGGTTAGTTTCAATTCTGGAAAAGTGTGAGATTGATTGTAATCATCAAGAGAGGATCAAATCAGCAATGATGAAGGTCATTCGATCGATGTGAGGCTAAACGTTTCCAGGCTCGGATCTCTTGTAAATTTCATATAATTGTTTAGTAAAATTCTATTTTGAATTCTGCATACTTGTACGATTGCATGTTTGAGGTTCTGAGTATATCGAGAATGAACAGAGTAAAGTTTTAATTCTATTTAGTTTAATTCTAATAGCCTTGTAGGGATTAGGATTAAATTTAATAGGATATTTATCGATGGATTAGGGCTTGTAGCTTAGTTTTGTCGATTACATGCAATGATTCTTAAATGTTTAGATTGCTACTGATTAGACGGGTCATATCCACGGACTGGTCCATGCCTATGAATAGGGTCTAATTCTTATACCTAGTTGTAGTACTTATAACCTAGAGCGAGAGTACCTGGGATTCAAAATAGGAAAGAGATAGGGGTTTATTATTCACGAGTTTGAGATCCAAGAGAGATCCCAGTCTACTTTCTCACTTTTTATCCAAAACTGTATTAGTTTTCTTTTTATTCTAATTAATTTAGGAAACTTAAATTTATAAATTATATTAGATTAGGACAAAAGTTAGAAAAGATAAACGACAAGTCCCTGTCTGAGTACTTCGAACTTGTGCACTTGAAAAGTTTTATTTATCAAACGATCATGGGTATGTGACCTTTACCAGGGCTCGACCTCCGCACTTTCTCAGACAGTTGAATCCTGACACCGCTGATGATTGGATCACTGAGATAGAGAAAATCTTCAAGGTCTCTACGCCCACCAAAAATGAGAAGGTACCTTGGAACGTGATGTGTCTGATTGGAGCTGCACGGAGTTGGTGGATGTTAGCCAAAGGCTTGGCGAATATACAAGAAGAAGAGCATTAGACTTGGTAGCAATTCAGGGAAGTGTTCTATAGCAAGTACTTCTTGGATGCCACAAAGACTCTGAAGAAGAGCGAGTTCTTGGCTTTATAGTAAGGAACCATATCCGTAATTGAATATGAGGCAAAATACGATCGACTCTCTTGATTCGCCTCTATGTTGGTAGCCAATGAAACTAAGAAGTGCTACCACTTTCAAAAGGGACTCAACCCTAATATCAGGAGCAGAATCGTTGTAATGAAGATTTCAACTTATGGAGAGCTTGTTGAACGGGCTCATATCCAAGAGTAGGAAAACGAAGAGATGTGCATTCAACACATAGCCCACCAGGCAACTCAGAGGGGTAAACTAATTCGGGGAGGCATTTCGTCCTTTACACCGAGAGCACCTCCTTCTCAACCTACACATAGCAGCGATTCACACCATACCCTCAGACTCACCCATTTCAGAGAGTCGCTCCTGCCTTTGGTTACCAGAGATTTACACCTTTGTCGGGGAACACCTTTCCTAGGACGACTACAGCTCAACCTGTTCGGAGAAGTACTGTAGTTATGACATATCCCAGAAATGCCTTAGCTCCCTAGTATCAGAAGACCACAACCCATACTAACACCCAGTAGCGACCCTATTTTGTTGCTTATGAGACTTGCACTAAGTGCGGCAAGAGGCATAAGCCGAGTGAATGTTTTCTTTACTCGAGCATGTATTTCTAATGCAAGAAGTCAGGACACTTTATTCGAGATTGCCTAGAGTGAGACCCTACCGTAGACATTCCTTTGAGAGGTCAGCGGCTGTAGTAGCCTTGAGCGCAGAGTCAAATTTTTATCATGCCACATCAGGACGCCTTGGCTACCTATGAAGTCGTTCAGGGTATGGATCTTAATCGTGTTACTTTTATTTACGTATTATTTCCTTTTTTTCTTGCATGATTGTCTATTGCATATATGACTTGTTTTGAGTGCGAATTTATTTTATTATTTTACTTAAGAAATGCTATGGCATGTTTATAACTTAGACTATGTGTGAACCCTAGTATGATTCAGGAACTATGAAAGTTTCTAGACCTACTGACTCGTCCACTTTTCACGCTTGGGTTTCGATTAACTCTAGATCGACCCACTCCTTGATTACACCAAGTTTCATTGTTGAAATTTGAGTTAAGTTTATAGCATTGGATGGTGCGCTTGCAATTTCCACGTTGTCAGGAGATGTCATGATGAAATCTACAATTTGCAAAGCTATGGTCATAGTAATTGTAAATCATAAGTTTACTCGCAGACCTTGTAGTGCTCGAATTCTAAGACTGATATAATCCTCGATATGGATTGGTTGGCTGCTAATTACACCTCAGTAGATTGATTTTCTAAGGTAGTCGTCTTCCTACTGATTGGGAGCCCCTCATTCAAGTTTCGTGGCATTAAAAGGGGAGGAACAACCCTACTATCTACACTCGACACGAATCGTGATAGGAAGGCGAACCCCTCAATCATTCCTATCATTGGAGAGTTCGTCGATATTTTTTCAGAAGAATAATCTGGACTTCCTCCTGACCAAAAAGTCGAGTTCAAGATTGATCTCACACTTTCTACCCTATCGATTGTGAAATTCCCGTATCAAATGGTACCAATAGAACTGAAGGAACTAAATATTCAATTGCAAGAATTGTTTGACAAGGGATTTATTCGACGTAGTGAGTCACCATGGAGAGCACCAGTTTTATTCGTAAAGAAGAAATATGGCTCCATGAGACTTTGTATTGACTATCGACAATTGAATAATATCACTGTGAAGAATTGATACCCTCTTCCTCATATCGATGACCTATTTGATCAGCTACAGGGTACCTACTTACTTTTCAAAGAGAGATCTCAGGTCTAGATACCACCAATTGAAAGTCAGAGCAGAAAAAATTCGAAGACTGCTTTTGGGACAAGGCATGGACACTACGAGTTTTTTGTTATGCCTTTTGGATTCACGAATGTACCTGTCATGTTCATGGATTTAATAAACTATGTATTTAGAGTTTCTCGACAAGCTCGTCATCATATTCATCGACGATGTCCTTATTTATTCTCACACGAAAGAAGCTCATAAGGACCAACTTCGTATTGTGCTACAAACCCTTCGTGAGCACAGGTTATACGCGAAATTAAGCAAGTGTAAATTTTGGCTTGAGAATGTAGCTTTCTTAGGTCACATGATTTCGGCTGCAGGGATTTCTGTGAACCCATTGAAGAATGAAGTTGTTGCGAAGTGACAAACACCAACAAATGTCACCAAGGTGAGAAGTTTCCTCGGCATAGTCAAGTATTACAGTAAATTTGTAAAGGGGTTTACTCGTTTAGCACCCCCCCTCACTATTCTAACCCGCAAGAACCGCAAATTCGTGTGGACAAATTAGTGCGGGGAGAATTTTAATTTATTGAAGAAGAATCTCACGACAACTCTTATACTCACCATACCTTCTGGACTTGGTGACTATGAAGTTTACATGGATGCTTCACACCAGAGACTTGGATGTCTGTTGGAGCAACATAAGAGAGTCATTGCCTACGGCTCAAGATAGTTGAAAACTCATGAGAAGAACTACCCAATACATGATCTGGAGTTGGCAACAATAATCTTCGCCCTTAAATTTTGGTGGTACTATCTATATGGTGAGACCTTTAAGATCTATACGGATCACATGAGCCTCAAATATTTATGCTCTCAAAAATATCTGAACTTGAGGTAGAGACGGTGAATGGAGTATATGAAGTACTATGACTATTCAATTAATTATCATCCAGGTAAACAAAGTTACTGACGCTCTAAGTCAGAAATCCCCATAACTGTTAGCACATTTGAAAGCTTGAAAGCCGCTCGATGAGATTGCTCAAATGGATGTGCGACTTAACAGAATTGGAGGAGCGTAACTAGCTAGTATGATGGTCAAACCTACCTTTGTTGACCGTATCAAAACCGAGCAGCCCTTAGATCCCAAAGCTTCAAATATTGTGGAACAGTTAGCCGAGGGCCCTAAACAAGACTTCTCCACACGCATTGATGGGACCCTGTTATTCAGAGAAAGACTATATATTCTCAATATTGTAACCTTGCGAAACGAGATTCTCGAGGAAGCACATAAATCTGGGTATTCAGTGCACTCAGGTAGCATGAAGATGTACAGGAACATTCGAAGTTATTACTGGTGGCTGAACATGAAGAGAGAGATTGCTTAATATATCTCCAGATGTCTGGTATGCCAGTAGGTGAAAGTTGAACACCAAAAGCAAACTGATCTTTTGCAGAGCTTACCGATTCTCAAGTGAAAATGGGAGAACATTTTTATAGATTTTATAATTAGACTTCCGAGGACTTCAAGGAAGCATAATGTCATTTGGGTTATCGTAGACCGATTGACTAAGTTGGCACACTTTCTACCTTCAAAAATATCAATAATGGGTACAAACTTACTAAGGCATACCTGAAGGAAATAGCCAAGCTTCATGGGATTCCTATGAGTGTCATTTCGGATAGATACACGAAGTTTACCTTAGAGCATTGGAGAAAATTTCATGCAATGGGTATCATATTAGATTTCAGCACAGCCATCCATCCATAAACTGACGAGCAGACCAAAATGGTTAATCAGATAGTAGAAGACATGCTTCGAGCCTACATGTTAGATTTCTGAGGGATGGAATGACCACCTTCCTTTGATCTAGCTTTCCATAACAACAACTATCAAGCAAGCATCGAGATGTCACCTTTTGAAGTTTTTTATGGCCGAAGTTATAGGACACCTTTTTGTTGGGACGAGGTTAGCGAAAGGAAGATCCTTAGGTCAAAACTCAGACAAATCACAACTAAATAAGTTAGAATTATCCAACATAAATTGAAGGAGGCTCATGACCGTCAGAAAGCTTCCGTCAACAATCGAAGATGCTTGGTAGAATTTGAGATTGAAGATTTAATTTTCATCCATGTGTCCGACTAAAGGTGTCATACATTTTGGAATGCGAGGGAAACAATGTCCAAGATATGTGGGACCCTGCGTAATAACTGATCGTATCGGCAAGGTGGCCTATCAAATTTCCTTTTCGACACACTTTGCCAGTATACATAATGTGTTCCATGTGTCCATGTTGCGCAAATACTTGTCGGATCCATCTCACGTCCTTAATATCGAGCCAACTGAAGTCAGGGATGATCTGACTATCATAGAGAATCTGGTTCGCATTGTAGATTAAAAGGAGAGACTCATCAAGGATAAATCTGTGCGCTTCATCAAAGTTCAGTGGCAGCACCATTCATAGAAGGAAGCCACTTGAAAATGAGAAGCTAAAATTATGTAGAAGTACCCAAAGCTCATGACCATAGGTACTTAATTTTTTAGGACGAATATATTATAAGGGAGGGAGAATGTAACAACCTGAATTTTCTTAAATTTTATTTAATGGTGTTAGATATTTTTCACACTATGCACAATGTTAGCGCTCTACACCGGAACCTACCCTATTTTAGAAAACTCTATTTAAGTATGTAACTCTCTTTTCTTCTTTTTTTATTCTAATCTTGTAAAAATCCTAGCCATCTCTTATTATTCTCTTCTCTTAAGAAACGCTAGCATCACAACCTTTCTTCTTCAACACATCTCTTCCCAAAACTTTCTAATCTCTTCCCTAACTTTTGTGTATTCTTCCAAAAGAACCACTATGATCTATTTTCATCATCAAGATCAAGGAGGAAGAAGAAGGAAAAAGTTTAAATGAACCAACATGTTGGACATCGATCCCTTCAACCCTAATTGTCATGGATCTACCGTTCACGCTTTAACAAGTGGGTACCCATCAATCCACTCAATACTTCTCAAATCCCATCGCGTAGGGTGCATTCGAACGCGCATCGATGAGGTAAATAAAACGAACCCGTCTATTTTTGTTATAAATATTGATATAAAAAATAACGAAACGGCTAACCATAACTATAATTGTATTTCAATTACTTTTCTATCTTTTTAGATCTTATTTTCGTAACCCTAGAAAGTGCAGAAATTCCTAGATGGATCGATTGATTCCAAGTCGTGATCGATCGATTATGGGTCGAGCAAAAAGGTATATTTTCATTATATACCCGATCGATCGATTCCAAGTTATGATCGATCAATTCTTTACCGAGACCACTTTATATATATATATATATATATATATATATATATATATATATATTGATTCCTAGACCGATCAATCGATTCTGAACCGAAACAAATATCTTCTTTGTATTATATTTTAGATCGATCGATTCTTTACAGAACTGATCTTCTATTTTACTTTATTTTTCTATCGGTCGATTCCACGACCGATCGATCGAATCTGTGCAGAACTAAGTGACTTACTTGTTTTAAATATTGATCGATCAATTCCAAAATCGATCGATCGACCCTCACCCAAACAGACTTTGCAACTTCACTTTTAAATTAGATTGATCGATTCCAAAATTGATCGATCGACTTTCCAAAATTTCTGTACTAATGCTTCCTTTGATTTCAATTTGGTGTATGCCTTCTTTATGCTCTTTTACACACCCGATTGAGACCCGACGTTGGATTCAGATTTCAAAACTGATTCGAGGTCTAGTGCCCCGAATTATCGATGTCTTTTAATGGAGTATCAAATACTTTAGCCATAATATATCATGACAAAAACGATCAACGGTCTTAATAGATCGAAACTTTAAACCTTCATACCTTTTACGTGTAATGATATGTCTTATATATATATATATATATATATATATATATATATATATATATATATATATATATATATATATATGCGCGTGTGTATGTATAATATAACTTTACATTCAATCCATCTACAATTCAAAATAAGAGGATAATTTCTATTACCTGTATATTATACGAGTTAAGGATATGTTAGATCATTTACGTTAGAGTGTGAGATCATGCCTACGCTTGGGTATGGTGATTCACTGAGATGATATCAAAGTGGAGATCACACCATATTCGCATGCCTCACAACCCATAGTGGTATGGGACATCATGACGAGTGTGGTGAGTATGAATTCAGTGTAACCTCGTATACGGTGATCCTATCACCCCTGAGTTTAAAATATGATAGATTAATTTAAGGAGTATGATATGACATTCGACCTTTAGACATTAGTTATGGTAGAATTCATTTCACGATCACGTGAAACTCGAAACATAAGCATCTAAGTACGGATGCAATACCTTTATGGTACTGTGAGCTGTCATATGAAGTACATCTAAATTGCTGCGGAACCCGTTTGTTCGGGAGCGTGATTGGTGAAGCTTATCGCATCATGACCCACTCTAGATTCAAGTTATAGGAGTATGTTAAGATATGAGTATGTAACATGAGATGAGATATGAGTATAATAATAAGGCATCACTGTGTAGGCTAGCATAACATTAAGAACTTAAGTTTGTACATGTCATTCTTTACGTAGGCACCCTAAGGGCCACAACGTCTTACAACCAAGACAGATCTTTAGGAAGACAGTATAAGTCTGTTATAAGTTACAATTGGCCAAGTCTTCCCATAGGATGAATGGGGTGTATGAGTATATTATGAAGGTCACTATGTTATAGTGGTAAGCTACTATAATGACCCTCATATGATAGGCTCGAGCAGCGACTATAGCACAGGTCATATTAAGATTTATGAGTATGTAGGTACGCTCATACGATATTCAGACGCATATGACTATAGAAATAAAACATATTAGGTTATGAGGTATGGTGAGGTACGTTAGGACTGGACTGTGTCTAGATCATGATCTTGCATTTATGATATGATACGAACTCTACAATATTTATAGAAATGTGTTATTTCTTCTTTCAGATTATACTGTCATACTATTATTATTACTCACGAGATATACCCACAATACACCCGAGTTGTGTAGGGTGGATTGGTAGTGTATCCAATGAGTTGTGCGTTGTTTAGCAACTCAGCCCTCGTGGTATTTATTTATTTCAGGTGATTATATCGACGGAGTGGGCGCTGATTTTGTTGACTCGGCGGATAGAGAGTACCAAGAGCCTTGGGAGGTCGACGCCGCTAGGTACCATGAGGACTTTGGTACTGATTTTAACTTAAGTACCGACTATTGATAGTTATAGTTTTAGTACTGAGATTAGTTTCATACAGTTATTGTTTATTTATAGTCTCGTACTTTTTGTTTATGTCTTATCTTTATTTTTGCATTGATTATGAGATATTACTTGGATTTTTATCGCAACTATCCTTTATTTATGACTCTCTTTATTTCATTCTTTTCTTGTTGGATTCACGAATTTTCGTATAATCATATTTGCATGAGAACTCTAATTATGTGTATGTCCACTTAGCATATCTGAAAAACGTGTTGATCATAACTCAGATTTCTAGGCCCTCAGGATGGGATAGAATTTAGAGTCGTGACACATTCTCCCTTCATTTAAAGGGAACTAAATAGCAAATCAAGTAACTTAACCTAGATACCTACCACTCTCATTTGAGTACCAAGAAATTGTCAAAATTCATCAAAAAAAAACAAACACAAGTTGAAGAAAAGTCGAAAAAAAATTCAAAACTAAGATTAAAATTCTAAAAAATTATAAAAAATATTGAAGAATAGTAATGATTTACAAAAAATTTATGAATTAATCATAAAATTCACGATAATAAAAATATAATTTGTTTGTTTTATGAGTAAGTCGCAATATATTCACGACTTTTTCAAAAGGTCGGGAATTTGGTAAATTATGCTCTCATTGTTTTCCAAGTGAGTTTGTAATCCCTGCGCAACCTGTTCAGTCAGGGGCGGAGCCACATGCAAGAGTGCGGGGCGGAGGACTCCATTTAACTCTTGAAATTGTATAGGTTATGCTTCTTATACAGCCATCGTTTGTGTATAAGCCACCAAATCTATGGTATATGACCCCCCAAATCAATGGTAAATTAACTACTAACTCTTACTTATCATTGCTAGCACCCACCAGCAGGAAATCCTGACTACGCCCGTGTAGAGTGGTCCAACGTATGCGCACATTGTGCTGTCAGATGTGGTCAGGTTCGAAGGTCGCGCTGTTGGATGGGTCGTGCACCATATACAAATTCTTCTAGAAGCTTCAAGTATTGAGAGGAGCACTTATAATGCTCCTAGGCCCCTAGCTCGTAGCACATTCAATGGACAAGAAAAGAAACTTGGTCGGCCATTTTTTTGGCTACTAATCCAATCAAATGCTGACCTTTCCACATTTCAAGGCCTCTGCAATCTTTTCCAATCTACCTTTCACAAAAGGGCATCTTTATTTATTACTCACCATTCTTTCTTCTAAACCCAAGTTTGAGGTGCTAATACCATTGATTGCTTTAAATCATCCAATGGTAATTGTTTTTAGCATCAGTCCTCCACACAATGAATCTAATTGAGATAATGGGTCTATCATCGATGGTCAGTTTTTTACTCTACGTGTCACAAATCTCAAAAAGTGATGTGAGAACCACATTTGATATATGTCTATGATCATATTTACCTTTTGGGATGTGTGTAGCGAGGAATCAACATTTGAGAGTCTAATGGCAGGATCATTATCTAAAGATCTATTGTGTGGAAGATTGGGACAAAAAACAATAATCTCCATCCACTTATTCAAAACAGTCAACCATTTTAGCACGTGAAATCCAAGTAGAGAAGAAATAACCTGAGGTTGTAAATATAGATACCCTTCAAAAAAATTGGTGGCTGCCAAGTGCGTTACACTTTTTGATGAGGGATTAGAGTGGGTAGTACCCATTATTAATGGGCCAGTAATACCCAAAAGCCTTTTCATCTACATCACGTGAAAATACGTGAACATAATAGATGGTTCATGTCCTCCAAAACCTGTGGCCCTATCATTTTAGAGACCTTTTTCTTAAGTTACTTGTCATCCTAAAGAAAACCTCTCATTCCAAGCTCCCAAGTTCTTATGTCGTTGTAGATGGTTTTTCTCGTGACATGGCCTTAAGAAAGTTTTCTATGATTGATAACAATGACGACAAATTGATCTTAAACCGTCCGATTCATGATCACCTCTTGAACTTTCCTATATCCAAAAAGGTTTAGAGTTCGGATGATCCTAGCCATCCGGAACAAAATTCCAATGTGGAATGCTATCGTGAGCTTTCTTGATCGTCCAAAGGCATCAACCGTCATGATCGGATTAGGTTGTACCAATCCATAATATATAGTTAGTTTCTAATCACACCATCGATTTTTCCCACCTTTTATTAGAGTAGCTTTAATAAAAGTAGCTTTAAGGCATTAGCCCAATTGGTCCCTAAGTATGCGTGCCTGCTTCTCAATTCTCAAGACTGTTTCGGCCTAATGGCCGTATAAAAAAAAAATTAATTCACCAATCGAATATTTGAGTTCACACTCATGCACTACTTTGAATCAGACAACCGAGACCATTATTTGACCCAATCTTACACAAAATGGATCTTGAGATCACGGGCTTACCATCAGATGGTCAGTATTTTATCTCACGTGGCACACATCCCTAAAAAGTAACCTTATAATCTGATTTAGGCGTGATGAATTCCACGTGATTCTATGGTCACTTTTTTGGTATGCCGATGATCTCAAGATCCAACATGTGATTCTATGGTCACTTTTCTCATCCTGATCGTTTGATGGTAGGCCCATTATCTCAAGATCCAACATGTGATTGATCAGGACGAGAAATGATCTTCATTGTCTGATTCTAAGTAGACAATGGGCTTTCAACATGAGCAAACTCAAATATTTGGTGGGTGAATTTACAGGCATCCCTTATTACCAATGCATATCAATCAATCTCGACCATCCAATCTCTGCTAGGGGCATAACCCAAAAAATCAAATTAATCAGTTGAATGACCACATAATTTCGGACAATTTGTAGAGTTACCAGCTACTGCCAGGGTAAATGGCTGTAGATCGAATGGTTGGAAACATCTAATCAGAAACAAATTTTAGCCGTACAAGATATGTGGCCAAAAAATGGATGATTTGGATGTGTGCCCAGAGGTTGCAAAAGTGACCGTAGACGTAAATGACTTAAGTGCAGTATGATAACTGATTCTTCCCGTGATATGAGTGCTCTTTTGATGTATCACATCCTATGGTGGAGGATCATTGATATCTAAAGTTATCACTTTCTGTCATGCCTACCTACATAACGAGAAGCTCTAAACAACAGTAGCATACCTGGATGGAGAAGGCCCACCCGTGAAAGCCTCCACCTTTTTTTTTTCTTCTTTTTTCATTTTATTATTATTATTATTATTATTAAATCAGCAAACATGCAATTTCATTAAT
Organism: Chloranthus sessilifolius; assembly: GCA_021018995.1. NCBI lineage: Eukaryota > Viridiplantae > Streptophyta > Magnoliopsida > Chloranthales > Chloranthaceae > Chloranthus > Chloranthus sessilifolius. The sequence goes on along the minus strand of CM037592.1, from coordinate 70,909,465 downwards.
CCCCATTGAAAAACCAATATAAAAAATAAGGCTATTAGCGGCAGCCAAAACTGCCGCTATTAACAAAAAAACCTTATTATTTTAGAAGCAACACGACTAATAGCGACTATTTCTTTTGTTAATAGCGACAGTTTTGACTGCTGCTAAAACACCTTATTTTTTTAGTGAACTTAGCATCCCTATTAATCATAGTTAATTGAAAGTCGTCGACTGCTTTGAATCAAATGATAGAGATCATTTTTCGTTCCAATCCTCCATAATGGATTTTGAGATCATGAGCTTACCTTCGTATGATCAGATTTTGATTCCACTTGGCACACATCCCAAAAAATGAGCATGATCATGAAATACATCAAACATGATTTTCGGATCACATTATAGTATGTGTGTCACGTGTAATTAAAATATGATTGCTTGACGGTAGGCTCATGATTTCAAAATCAATTGTACGTGTGGAAGATTGGGACAAAATCCGATCTCCACCGTCATATTCAAAGCAGTCAACGGTTTTCAACGATGATTAGTGAGCAATATTAAGGGGAAAATGCAATTTCATTAAGGGTAGTTCTATTACCACCTATCGACTTATTGAGGGCACCTACGCTGAAAATCATTGACGCCTTTGAATTAACCTATGGTGATCATTGTTTGTCCCAATCTTCACACAATGGACACAATGGATCATGAGACCATGTGCGTACTATTAGACGGTCATTTTTTATTCAACACGGCACACATCCCAAAAAGTAACCTAAATCATGGGATGCTCAAACATATTTTGTAAGTCCCTTTTTGGGATATGTGCCACATGAAATATAAAACTAGCCGCCTGATGGTACCTATAGTCTTAATATCTATTGTATGGGAGATTAGAATGAAAAACGATCTCCATCGTCTTAGTTCAAAGTATTAAATAATTTTCAGCATAGGTGCCCTGAGTAATTCGGTAGTTGTTAATAGAGCTACCTTTTATTAAGATAAAAAAATATTACATCCGCCTCAACTAAGCAAGGAGGTTAGAGAGAAAAAAAAGTGAAGAGCAGAAAAAACATTTTTGACAACTATTCTTTCACTTTATACGTGACACTTTTATTATTTTTATCATTGTTAAATAACATATATTTAGTCATTAACACAGCTTTATTAATTAGTTTTTTTTTTTTTATACGGCCATTCGTCCGGCACACATACACATATATCAATTGCGGAGCAGCGTGAGGGAGCACCCACTACAATGGTGAGGGTTTACAAATAGAACTCAACCCACACCTTCTAAAGACATTGGTGGGAAACAAGGTGGAGAGTATCAAACCCACGACCTACTCCCTCACAATGGAGGGAGCATACCGACTGGGCTAATGCCTCTTTTGTTTTATTAATTAGTTACTAAAACCAATAATCTGCTTTTATTTTTATTTTTGTTTTTCAAATTGGGTAGTTAAGGACCTAAGGTAGAACAATAGAACTAAAACCCAATTGTTCTATTTTTCTAAAACGTCCAATTACTCTCTAAAAAAATTTGATTATCTAAATTAGTTAATGAGCAAAATATTTATTGTTAATTTTTTTTTCTAACTTTAATTTTTTAAAAGAACCCATATTTTAATACTTTAGTGAGGAGACCTGTGATCTTCTCTCTTAATTTGTCCAAAAACTGTACCATAATAATAAATAGAATTTACTTGAATATGTTCTTTTTCCCAAAAAGAAAGAAGATAAAAGAGGCATTTACAATTAAAAATAAATAAAGCCAAGTACCCTCATCTAAAGCTTTCTTATAACATCTGGAGCATTCATGAATTCACTTTTTACAACTAATTCTTGACAGGAGAGTTACCATGATCCACAGAAATTTACTCCCTAGATTAGAAAAGAGGGAACATATTTACTATAAATAAGTCTCTAGGAAATCACCCTCCATATCTCTTCATCCCTACAAAAAACCTTCAAAAAGTTTTCAATTTGGTTTCTCGTACAAACTGCACCAAGTGACTTATTTGGGTTCTATTTCAAGAAGTAACTTAGATCATTCAAGTGATTCTTGCACATTGCTATCATGGCACCCAACGGAGAAACTCTGGTTACTTCCTACTCGAGGGACAGCTTTCGTCAGCTTCCGAGGATCTCGATGGAAGGCCTACAGAGAACGATGTCGGACCTATCTTTCGAGATAAGCAAAGAGGCTTTAGATACAACTCTTCCGCCGATTTCTGAGGTGGAGGATGCCAAGTGTGAGTGTTGCGGCATGAGTGAGGAGTGTACCCCCGAGTACATTCGGCGCGTGCGCGAGCAGTTCTTGGGGAAGTGGATATGCGGGTTGTGCTCCGAGGCGGTTAAAGGAGAGGTGGAGAAGATGGGAGGGATGAAAGAAGAAGCTTTGAGTGCTCATATGAATGTTTGTGTGAGGTTTAATAGGATTGGCAGGACCCATCCAGCTTTATTCCATGCAGATGCAATGAGAGACCTACTGAGGAAGAGTAGGTTAGAGGGGAGAGAAATTAGGGCTAAGTCTAGTAGTCCTAGGGATAGAGGGAGTGTGAAGAAGGGTGGAATTGCGAGGAGTACGAGTTGTATTCCAGCGATCACGAAGGAAATTAATGACAGGGCGGCCATCGGTTAAGTTGTGTTTGGGTTTTTTGGGGCATAGGAGGCTATATATCTTAGTAACATGGGGCATTTCTTAGCATTCTTATCTTCCCTATAAGATTTCTCTAGACTTAATTTAATTAACACTTTTTTTTCTACTCCCTAGAGTTTTTTGGAGGGGACTACCTCCCAAGTATTTTTCCTTGAGTAATCAACTTACTCTTTTTCATGAGAATTTGTTAAGGGAATCATGCTTTCTTTTGGCCCTAAGGGCTTTTGATGGGTGATAACAAACTCTCTTCTCCTTAAGAAGCTTAATTTGTGTAACTGTTTGGTGTAGTTAGTGTTCATATCAATCTATGTAAAACTTTCTCTCTTCAATTGATATATGTTGGTTATTTCATGAATGTAAAATGGCTATGTACTTCTTTGCTACGGATATCGGCTTTCATGGAACTTAGTTTCCATGTTAAATACACCCAAGTTTTAAAAAGCAAGGTCACCAGTCCGATCGAACTACCCTTAACCTAGTTTGAGGATTTACTGTGATTCTTTCTCCGAGAGTATAATAATTGAAATAATTTCATTGCGCCAAAACAAATAAATCCACTTCCATTTTGTTTTTCCAAAAGATAATTAAAAGATCATCCTTTATCATATATAATTTGGTCCATATGAATGGAAAAGTATTATGTAGCACAATGGAAGATTGAAAATATTAGAAGAAAATGGTCAATATAGAAGTACTTAACAAAAAGGAAATTAATTCATTCTTGAATCAAAGAAACAAGATAAATAATAAAGTTAAATAATAATGAAAAAAAATTAAAGTAATTAACATAGAAGTAAATAAAAATAAATCAAATGGCAAGTAAAATTATTTTTTATATACTAATTGGAGCCTTCTTTAGTTACTTCTTAATATATGCTTATACGTTTTTCTTCCCAATCTTTGTCAAAGTAGATCTTGTGATCATGGTCCTAGCATTTGATGGTCAGATTTTATTTCATGTGGCACATATCCCGAAAACTGATCCAAGAACCACATTTGATGTGCATTATGTTTATGTTCATTTTTTTAGAATGTGTGCCACTTGGAATCAAAATCTAACAGTTTGATGGTAGACCCATAATCTCAAGATATATTGTCTCAAAGATTGACACAATATGACCTCCATCGTCTGATTCAAAGCAGTCAACCACTTAAGCACATAAAACCCAATTAAGAAGGAAGAATCTTGGGTTGTAAATGAAGGAATCCTTAAAATTTCAAAGAGATGTATGAGGGGTTGGTATTGTTATCATTTTTTTTTTAAATAAACACTTTTCGGCTCATGGATGGAATCACCCAACACCTCTGCCTTCTCACATTATTATTGTTGTTCTTGGACAAATAAAAGAGTGATCGTGACGGTTTGAACTTTTTTATCATCTTCAATATACTTGTATATGAGATACCCACATATCATGCTTCACGCATGGCTTGCTTTCATCTCGTAGTGTTGATCATCGACGCTTTGATTTGTTGATTGGATGTTCTCACATTGGACCGAACGACTTTGATATCAACTGATGCAGCACTCGCTGCAACCTTCCTCTAGAACTGTTGATTTCTGAACAGAAATGCCATAAGCAACTGATGTAGCACACGCCGCAACCTTTCATTACCAGAACTCTAATGGGCGTCCACCTTCCTTGTTGATTCACACGAATACCAAGAGAAACGGAAAACAAAGAAATCCAAAGTGCACGATAACCACTTGAGAGGGTACTAATTTTGACACAAAACTAGAAAAACATGTAGGAAGGTTGAAACTAATCTTCCAAGGTGGTTGAATTAAGAAATATCCCGCCAAAATTTCTCTGTCAGTGAACTCGTAGGAACTGTTGAGAACCAGAAAATACCTTTCTCCACCCTTTAACCTAGGCCTTGATAGACCCTTGAGAGAACTAAATAAGTGTTTTAAGTGCTTGTGTTACAGCTAACAAGAAAGACAGGCTTAACCATGAAAGCAGCTTAAAAGTGTCAAAAAGATGATAATCCATGTCGATCCAAAGGAAGAAAGAGAAGGGACAACCTCACTAGCTGTTAAAAGGCCTGAACTGAAGAGGCAAAGACCTGGTCTCAACCCAGAAAAGAAATGTGGAGCAATTCGAACAGAAAAATGCACTACATAGTACTTTTCGAAAGGAATCTGAACTTTTCGAAAAGAACCTGAACTCTGCGAAAAGAACTAAAAGCTTCAGGCTTAGTTTTCGAAGAGCACCTGAACTCTTCGAAAGGATGATTGACCTTTTCATAAAGAAGAGAACTCCTTTCGAACAGAACCTGAGCGTTGCGAAAAGAGCTTCAAGAGTCACAGTACCTTGCGAAAAGTCCCTTAAACTATGCGAAATGGTATTCTGGAGATTATCAGCTTTTGTAATTGTAATTCAGTAATCTTCTTCATGCGTCCCAATGCATTTAAAATCCTAGGGGCATTCCAGAAGATTCTAAGCATGAAGCGAAGGCATATTCCACCCCATGTGAGCACCCAGAGATGAAATAACTTGGCGAGAACTTCCAGAAGCTCTAACAGATTTTCAAAATGCATAACAGAATTGATGCTTATGTCGCCTGATTGGCTGAACCAGATCGAGCAATTCTGATTGGCCAGAACAGATCTGGATCCTTGTGCTCGACTACCATTGGTTGATACAGATCTGAGCACTTCTGATTGGTCGATACGCATTTGAGCTAGACCTGGGGAAAACTATAAATAGATGAACCATTTGCCCAATTTGGGCATCCAGATTTTGAGTTTCATTCCTATTCCCCCATTTCCAAATCAGATAGTTTGTCTGAAATCCCTGTAATAGCCTCACTTTTACTTGCAATTGAGAGCTGTGAGATACTTCTGTAATTCAAAAGAGAGTTATATTCAAGACTACAAATCTGAGAGCTGTTTAAGCTGTGCTCTGTAATTGTAATGGTGAATTTGAAAAGGTTGCTATAAACCGTACATTCTCAATTGAACTCATGTTAAGGGTTCCCTCTGATCTCCTTATTGCATTAGACTCCTTTAGATTTACTGTTTTTCATGCAATTTCCCTTAATTCATTAATCCTGTGGGAATTAGTGTTTGTAACCTAATCTCTCACAGCATTTGTAGTGATGTTTCTTGTTCTAAATTAAGGGTTTAGATTAAAGACTATTGGATGGTCTGTGGCCATTAAAGTGGACAGACCATAGCCATAAGTCTAAATCTAATCCTTGAGTTAGATTTATTTCTCTTACATCTGTGCTTGTAGCCAGATGAAGATTGGATCATTTCTCATTTGATCTGCAGTCATTCTCATTGTGTTTCAAGGACCAAATCAAAGTTAGATATTATTTCTCCATTTTTATAAGTTTACCTCAAAATTCCCCCAACTCAGATCTGGATCATTTAGTTTAACTTTTACTTTTATCATTTAGTTAATGTGACAAATTCAACCTCCCATCTTATGTGCTTTATAGATAGGATAAGAGGCCAGATCTGGTAGCTCAGATCTGGAGGTTTATCTTACATTTTAAACAAATTCCCTGTGGACGATCTTTTACTCCTTTACATTTAAAACTTGCTACAATTGACCATGATCTTGCAGGCTAATTCACTTCTCTCTATGCTGATATTTCTTTACCCTTTTTTATATTCCAGAATCAGTATAACTTAGCAATTGCAAATTTGTTTTCAAAACACAAATAAATCATGCACACTTAGATGAAACAACAAGTTTTTGGTGCCGCTGCCGGGGAATTTGTTTTAAAATAGGTAGACCTAAGTTTTCATTTTTATTTTTATATCAGTACTAAACTATTCTTTTGTTTATATCTGTGCAGTTATTCATATCCATTTTTTGAAGGAGGGAAACTACTTAAAAAGGAATTCTGAAGGTTTGCTGTGAATAATCTGATTTTTTTTTATTTTTTTTTCTGTGTTGTATGTTTGGTAGGAGGACTCTCAGCCCTGAGATTGTCCCTCTGAATTTAGAAGTTGAAAGGCTATTACGAACCAGACAAACAACACAGAATTCTGCTACTATGGGTGAAGAACCTCGACTTTTGAGGGATTACTTTGCACCTGGTGCTTATAATTCTCCCTTTTGCATTCAATTTCCTTCTGTTGAAGGAAATTATGAGATCAAATCATCGACTATCCAAATGCTTCCTTCCTTCCATGGGTTGAGTAAGGAAGATCCATACAAACATGTGGATGAATTCTTGGCTTTTTGCACCACATTCAATATAGCTGGACTTGGTCCAGAGGCAACCAAGCTTAGGCTCTTTCCTTTTTTATTAAAGGACAAAGCTAGAGCATGGTTGTCTATGTTAGCACCAAATAGTATCACTTCTTGGAATGATTTGCAGTGTCAATTTTTAGCCAAATACTTCCCAATGTCTAAAACAAGCCAATTGAGACAAAGTATCATTTCCTTTTCACAAAACTCAACTGAAACTTTCCATGAAGCATGGGAAAGATTTAAGGAACTTTTAAGGCAATGTCCTCATCATCAAATTCCGGATGGCGGTGGTTCAAAGCTTCTATCAAGGAATTGATCAAAAAGGCAAAAATATGGTGGATGCCTCCTGTGGAGGCACTTACTTGCAAAAAATAGTTGAGGAGGTTTGGGACTTATTTGAAGTAATTGGTGAAAACTCAACTCAACAGGAATCTCTGTCAAGAGATATTGAAAATCCTGCTAGGCTGAACAATCAGCAAACCACCAAAGGAAAGATTTATGAGGTGAATGAGTTGGAAAGAAAGATGGATAATTTAACCACAAAGTTTGATAGATTGATGGACTCACTTAAAAACCCAATGGTTGCAAGAGTAGAGGAGGCATGTCTGATATGCCAGTCCCCTACTCATTCAATTGACCAATGTCCTGCTGCACCACAGTTCCCAGATCAAGTGGTGGAACAAGCTCATGCTGCCCAATCATTTGGACAGATGCAGTCAAATGAATATCCATGGAGAGGGCACCCCAATTTAAGGTGGAGTCAGGGGAATTATCAATCACAATAGCAGCAGCAACCAAAGAACCAAATGCCTTTCAAAACTGCACAGCCTTATGAATTTTTATGCCAAGCCAAATTTTCAGCAGCCCATTCCACAACAACCTGTGCAGCAATCTGCTCCAGTTCAAATCCCTTCCAGGTCCCCTTCTTTTGAAGATCAAGTCCTAAATTCACTCCAGAATTTAGGATCTTTAACTCAGACTGTGAACTTTCCCAGTCAGAGCATAAAGAAGATTGAAGAAACATTGGGTCAGCTTTCAAATACTTTGGCCAAAAGAGAGGAAGGAAAGTTATCCAGCCAACCTTTGAACAATCCCAAAGGACAGTTCATGGTTGGAGAAGCTTCTATTTCATATGAAGAAGTAAAAACTGTCACAACTTTGAGAAGTGGAAGAATTATAAATAACAAAGTGGGTACTGAAGAAGAAAAAAATGAGAAAAATGATAAAGATATGCAAAGTGAGCAAAGACATAATGTTAACAGTGGGGGTGCTGATGTACCTCAGAAAAATCAAACAAATGAAAAACAAAAAAATCAAAAAGATTCTGATAATGCTTCTAAAGCTGTAGATGAAGGACTAGTTCCTCATTTACCATTTCCTCATGCAATGAAATCTGTATCCCCTTTTGATAAAGGGAGCACAAAAATAGATGAAATGATGGAGACTTTCAAGCAAGTCAAGATAAATCTACCTTTGCTTGAGGCAATCAAACAAATTCCAGCATATGCAAAATTTTTGAAAGATGTTTGCACTCACAAAAGACAGTCTAGGATACAGTTATCCAAGAAGGTCTTTGCTGTGGAAAGAGTTAATCAGGTGTTGTCTATTGCCACACCTCCTAAACTTCAAGATCCTGGAATCCCCACAATCCCTTGCATTATTGGGGAACATACCATTGAAAAGGCTTTATTAGATTTGGGTGCTAGTGTCAACCTACTTCCATATTCTGTATATGAGAAACTAGGTTTGGGAGAATTAAAACCCACTCATGTGGTGTTACAACTAGCAGACAGATCTGAAAGAAAGCCAGTTGGGATGATTGAAGATGTATTGGTGGGAGTAGATAAATTTTTCTATCCTGCTGATTTCCTAGTTTTGGACATGGAATCTACCAAAAGCAAAACTTCCATCCCTGTCATTTTGGGAAGACCATTCCTGACTACAGTAAATGCTTGCATTCAATGCAGGTCTGGTATTATGGAAGTCTCTTTTGGAAACATGAAGGTAAAATTAAATATTTATAATGCGATCCTACACCTCAATTCTGAGGAATGTTTTCATATTGATCTATTAGATGAACTGGTAGAAGGGACTTTACAACAGTTTCTGGAGTGTGAAGATTTCACCACAGATTCTAAAGATGCTTGGGGAAATTTTGAGGAAGAAACAGTTTGTACCTCAAAGTCTGAGGAAGTAAATGTTGTGCAAGGAACTCATAATCAATCAGCAAGTTTCTCTTCTTGGAAACCTGCTACTCTTCCCCTTCCACAAACAACTAAGGTACCTTTGTTACCTTCTTTTCTCAGCCCACCTGATTTAGAATTGAAACAGTTGCCAGAAAATTTGAAATATGTATTTTTAGGAGATCATAAATCATTGCCTGCGATTATTTCTTCCTCCCGCACAAAGGAGCAGGAGGAAGAGCTGTTGATTATTTTGAAACAACATAGAAGGGTAATTGGCTGGACTATTGCTGATTTGGGAGGAATCAGTCCAGCTGTTTACATGCATAAAATCCATTTGGAAGAAGATGCAAAGCCTTCTAGGGAAATGCAAAGGAGGCTGAACCCTCATATGCAAGAAGTGGTCATGAAAGAGGTTGTTAAGTTGTTGGATGCAGGGGTCATTTACCCCATTTCAGATTCAGCTTGGGTGGCACCTACACAGGTGGTACCTAAGAAATCTGGGATCACTGTTGTAACCTCATATTCTGGTGAGCTTATGTCAACCAGACAAACAACTGGATGGAGGGTCTGTATTGATTACAGAAAATTAAATTCAATGACTAGAAAAGACCATTTCCCTCTCCCATTCATTGATCAGATTTTAGATAAGCTAGCAGGAAAAGCTTATTACTATTTTCTTGATTGTTACTCTGGTTACAATCAGATTTCTGTGTACCCACAAGATCAAGAAAAGACCACATTCACTTGCCCTTTTGGCACTTTTGCCTATAGGAGAATGCCTTTTGGTCTTTGTAATGCTCCTGCTACCTTTCAAAGATGCATGTACTCCATTTTCTCTGATATGATTGACCAATTTATGGAGATTTTTATGGATGATTTTTCAATCTCTGAGAGCAGTTTTTCCAGTGTTTACATCATCTCAAATTGGTGTTACAGAGATGTGAAGAAACCAATCTAGTTTTGAGCTGGGAGAAGAGCCATTTCATGGTCACCCAAGGCATTGTCCTTGGCCATGTTGTTTCCCACAAGGGCATTGAGGTGGACAGAGCAAAAATTGATTTAATTACACATTTACCACCTCCCAAAACTGTTAAACAGATCAGAAGTTTTCTGGGACATGCTAGATTTTACAGAAGGTTCATTAAGGACTTCAGTAAAATAACCAAGCCTCTTTGTCATTTATTGTGCCAAGATGTCCCTTTTGTTTTCAATAATGAATGCATGAAGGCATTTGAATTCTTAAAAAATTGTTTGATTTCAGCTCCAATATTGCAGTCTCCAGATTATTCACTACCTTTTGAACTAATGTGTGATGCATCAGAATATGCTTTGGGAGCTGTCCTTGGACAGAGAAAGGATAAGCTGCCTCATGTCATAGCTTATGCCAGTAGATCAATGATTGATGCACAGCTCAATTACACAACAACTGAGAAGGAGCTGCTGGCAATTATTTTTGCTTTAAAGAAATTCAGGTCATATGTCTTGGGTTCACAAATAGTGGTGTTCACTGACCACTCTGCCTTGAAATATCTTCTGTCTAAGAAGGACACCAAACCAAGATTAATCAGGTGGATCCTCCTATTACAGGAATTTGATTTACAGATCAAAGATAAAAAGGGTGTGGAGAATGTGGTGGCTGATCACCTGTCTAGAATTTTAACTGCTGAGATTGATAGGCTGCCTATCAATGAATCTTTCCCTGATGAGCAACTTTTTGCTATTAGTATACACACCCCTTGGTTTGCAAACATAGTCAAATTTTTGGCTACTGGAAGAATTCCTCAACATTGGAATAAAATGGATAAAGATCTTTTCTTCTCAAAGGTTAAATATTTCATTTGGAAAGATCCTTATCTGTTTAAGAGTTGTGCAGACCAAATAATAAGAAAATGTATCCCTGACCAAGAATTTCATAGAATACTTTCTATGTGTCATGAACAGGCCTTTGGAGGTCATTTTAGTGGAAACAAAACTGCTGCAAAGGTTTTACAGTGTGGATTTTATTGGCCTACACTTTTCAAAGATGCTCTGCAGCATTGTAAGTCTTGCGAAGCCAAAAATTGACATTTCCAAGAGAAACTCAATGCCTTTACAGCCTATTTTGGTAGTTAAGTTGTTTGATGTTTGGGGGATAGACTTCATGGGTCCCTTTCCTCCTTCCAATGGGTATAATTTCATTTTAGTAGCTATGGATTATGTATCCAAATGGATTGAAGCCACAGCCACTAAAACAAACGATCACAAAGTGGTTCTTAAATTTCTTAAAGATCATATTTTTTCCAGGTTTGGTTTTCCCAGAGCCATTATCAGTGATGAGGGAAGCCATTTTTGTAATAAACATTTTGAAACTTTATTGAAAAAATACTCTGTGACTCATAGAGTAGCCACTCCATATCATCCACAAACCAGTAGACAAGTGGAGATTTCCAATAGAGAAATCAAACATATTCTGGAAAAGACTGTGAAGAAGGACAGAAAGGATTGGTCCTTTAAGCTGAATGATGCATTGTGGGCATACAGGACAGCCTATAAAACCCCAATTGGCATGTCCCCATTCAAGTTGGTCTATGGCAAAGCATGCCATTTACCAGTAGAGTTAGAATATAAAGCCTTTTGGTCCATTAAAATATTGAACATGGATCTAACTACTGCTGGTAATCACAGGAAACTACAACTTGCTGAGTTGGAGGAGCTGAGAATGGATGCATACACAAATTCAAGATTTTACAAAGAGAAAGTCAAAACTTTCCATGATAAAAATTTATTAAGAAAAGAGGTCACAGCTGGCTCTAAGGTATGGTTATTTAACTCAAAACTCAAGTTTTTTCCAGGAAAGCTGAGATCCAGATGGGAAGGGTCATACACTGTCATTCAGGCAGCTCCTTCGGGAGCTGTTGACATCCTTGATCCAAGTAATGGAAGAATCTTGAAAGTAAATGGTCAGAGGCTCAAACCATGCATTGAAAATACCCAGGAGCCTGTGCTGCCCATCTATCATCACGAACCTCCAAAAATCTGATGGTAGATAACTGTACATTATGTTTTTATTTCATAGTTTTTGCGTAGTTTCTTTGTTTATGTTTTTATTCATGATTTGTCTCTTTTCGCATGGTTTAATTATATGAAAAGTTAAGTCGCAAAGTAATAATTATCGTTTCGCAAAGTTCAATTTACTTTTCGAAAAGACTCTGGATTTGTAATGAACTGCTCGAAAGCAAGGATTTGCTTTTCGAATAGTTGGTTCTGAAGCTATTTTCTTTTCAAAAAGATATTTCTGAAGCTAGTTTCTTTTCGAAAAGATGCTTCTGAAGCTATTAACTTTTTGAATGGTACTGATGCCATTCGCAGTTGTCAAAAGGTCTATTTTGGAACTTTTCAAAAACTTAAAAAGGACTTTGCGAAATTAACTCTGAGCATATTTAAACCCTTTCGAAGTAAGGGTTTCATATTCGAAAGCTTTCTGAAGAGCGACCTGTTCCACAGAAACCCTATTTCTTTCTTTCCTTGCGCGATTTGAGAATATTGCTACACTTTTCTTCACCTTTGTTCGATCATTTGAGTTTTCAGAGAAGGTTTTTAGCTTCTAGTGCAGGGGATTTCAAGCAAACATCACGTTCAATCAAAAACCCTAGATCTCGGTATTTCTCTGCACATTCTCTCTGTTTATCATTTGAAAATTTTGATTTTGTGTCAGCATCTGTTGTGGGCATTTTCATACATCAATTTAGAATGGGAAAAGCGGAGAAATCGTTGGCTGCCATGTTCCCAAAATCCTCTGCTAAGAAAGTTAGCAAACCTACCCCAAAGGAAAAACCAAAACTTGACCAAAAGAAACTATCAATGGATAAAGCGGATAGGGTGGAGAAAGGGAAGAAAGTGAGACATGAGGAACCCATCCTGCCTTGCTAGTCCACGAGCACAGGCTTCCTCCTCTGCCTATACATTTGATGCTTGCCAAATCCATTCATTGAAGCTTCGAAGCTAATTCTGGTGATTGTGGACGAAACTTTTTTCGTCAACAAACCGGATTGCCTGTTATCTTTAAGATACATAAGAGATGCCTCACTAAGCAATATCCTTACCCCCTTGCCAAAGAAAATTTACCCACGAATGGTGAAGTTATGGTACCAAAACCTAGTAAAGGTCACTGAAAGAGATGCTGATGTCCCTACCCTGGTTATCTTTATTGATGATTACGATCTTACTGTCACATTTGAAGACATAGGGAATGCCTTGGGGATACCCTTCCAATTTGATCCTTCTGGTCCATTGGCTGCTCCAGAAACAGCCTCCTTTAGAGAAATGGCTACACATTTAATCCAAGGAATTGTTGGCACTGGACAGTCCATCATGAGGAGAGACCTAGCCCTCCAATTTCTATTGATGGATTCCATTTTGAGGGGAAGTTTTTATGTCACCGGGCACAGCCAAGAGAGGAGCACACCAATTCTGGAGGCTCTCTTTCATTTTTCTAAGGGGCAGTTTTTCAATGCCCCTATGTTAATTTTTGAAGCCATGGCTGATATTAGTGCCAAGTTGAAAAAGGACCGGAAATTAGCTAGCCTCCCATTTGGTAGATTGATCACAGCCCTCCTCAGAGCCAAGTTTGACATTGATAACGAGGAGCCATTTGAAGTCATTGCTCCTCACAATTTTGGGAAAAGGCTTGGATTACAAGCCAAGCCATGCTGAGAAGAATGAGAGTGTACACACTCCTTGGTTTGCAAACATAGTCAACTTTTTGGCTACTGAAAAAATTTCTCAACATTGGAATAAAATGGATAAAGATTTTTTCTTCTCCAAGGTTAAATATTTCATCTGGGAAGATCCTTATCTGTTTAAGAGTTGTGTAGACCAAATAATAAGAAGATGTGTCCCTGACCAAGAATTTCATAGAATACTTTCTATGTGTCATGAACAGGCCTGTGGAGGTCATTTTAGTGGAAACAAAACTACTGCAAAGGTTTTGCAGTGTGGATTTTATTGGCCTACACTTTTCAAAGATGCTCTGCAGCACTGTAAGTCTTGCCAGAACTGCCAGAAATTGGGCAGCATTTCTAAGAGAAACTCAAAGCCTTTACAGCCTATTTTGGTAGTTGAATTGTTTGATATTTGGGGGATAGACTTCATGGGTCCCTTTCCTCCTTCCAATGGGTGTAATTTCATTTTAGTAGCTATGGATTATGTATCCAAATGGGTTGAAGCCACAGCCACTAAAACCAATGATCACAGAGTGGTTCTTAAATTTTTAAAGGATCACATTTTTTCCAGGTTTGGTTTTCCCATAGCTATTATCAGTGATGGGGGAAGCCATTTTTGTAATAAACATTTTGAAACTTTATTGAAAAAATACTCTGTGACTCATAGAGTAGCTACTCCATATCATCCACAAACCAGTGGACAAGTGGAGATTTTCAATAGAGAAATCAAACATATACTGGAAAAGACTGTGAAGAAGGACAGAAAGGATTGGTCCTTTAAGCTGAATGATGCATTATGGGCATATAGGATAGCCTATAAAACCCCAATTGGCATGTCCCCATTCAGGTTGGTCTATGGCAAAGCATGCCATTTACCAGTGGAGTTAGAATATAAAGCCTTTTGGGTCATTAAAACATTGAACATGGATCTGATTACTGCTGGTAATCACAGGAAATTGCAACTTGCTGAGTTGGAGGAGCTCACAAATTCAAGATCTTACAAAGAGAAAGTCAAAGCCTTCCATAATAAAAATTTGTTGAGAAAAGAGTTCACAGCTGGCTCTAAGGTATGGTTATTTAACTCAAAACTTAAGTTTTTTCCTGGAAAGCTGAGATCCAGATGGGAAGGGCCATATACTGTCATTCATGCAGCTCCTTCTGGAGCTGTTGACATTTTAGATCCAAGTAATGGAAGAATCTTGAAAGTAAATGGTCAGAGGCTCAAACCATGCATTGAAAATATCCAGGAGCCTGTGCTGCCCATCTATCATCAAGAGCCTCCCCAAATCTGATGGTATACAACTGTACAATATGTTTTTATTCCATAGTTTTTGCTTAGTTTTCTTTTTCTCTGTTTTTATTCATGTTTGTTCTCTTTTCGCAAGGTCTAAATATGTGAAAAGTTAAGTTGCAAAGTAAAAATTATCTTTTCGCAAAGTTTAATTTACTTTTCGAAAAGAATCAGGATTTGTAACGAACTGCTCGAAAGCAAGGATTTGCTTTTCGAATAGTTATTTCTGAAGCCATCTTCTTTTCGAAAAGTTGTTTCTGAAGCCATTTTCTTTTTGAAAAGTGGTTTCTGAAGCTATTAGCTTTTCGAATGGTAATCGATTATTGTCGGTTGTAAAAGGTGCATTTTGGAACTTTTCGAAAACTTAAAAAGGACTTTGCAAAATTAACTTTGAGCATATTTAAACCCTTTCGAAGTAAGGGTTTCATATTCGAAAGCTTTCTGAGAACATCCTGTTCCACAGAAACCCTATTTCTTTCTTTCCTTGCGTGATTTTAGAATTCAGGCACACTTTTCTTCACCTTTGTTCGATCATTTGAGCTTTCAGAGAAGGGTTTTAGCTTCTGGTCTGGTGGATCTCAGCAAGCAAGCAATACGTTCAACCCAAACCCTAGATTTCGGTATTTTTCTGCGCATTTCCTCTGTTTATCATTTGCAAAGTTTGATTGTGTATCAGCATTTGTTGTGGCCATTTTTATACACAACTTTAGAATGGGGAAAGCGGAAAAATCACTGGCTGCCATGTTCCCAAAATCTTCTGCTAAGAAAATTAGCAAACCTACCCCAAAAGGAAAAACCAAAACTTCAGCCAAAAGAAAACTATCAATGGATAGAGCGGATAGGATTGAGAAAGGGAAGAAAGTTAGACATGAGGAACCCATCCCTGCAGCTGCTAGTCCTGAGCCTAAGCTTCCTCCTCTGCCTATGCATTTGGTACTGCCAAATCCATTCATTGAAGCTCAGAAGCTGATTCCTGAGCTTAGTGTTGATGAGAACGTTTTCTGCAACAAACCGGACTGTCAGGTATCTTTAAGATACATGAGGGATGCCTCACTAAGCAATATCCTTACCCTTCTGCCAGAGAAAATTTATCCGCGAATGGTGAAATTATGGTACCAAAACCTGGTAAAAGTAACTGAAAAAGATGCTGATGTCCCTACTCTTGTTATCTTTATTGATGATTGTGATCTAACTGTCACATATGAAGACATTGGGATTGCTTTGGGGATACCTTTTCAATTTGATCCTTCTGGTCCATTGGCTGCACCAGAAGCAGCCTCCTTCAGAGAAATGGCTACACTGCCCGAGGTTCTTTTGAATTCTGAACTGCGCGAGGTTCTTTGTCTCACTCAATCTTCACGAGCTTGGCTTTGCCTTCGCCAGGATGCTTTCTTTCTTGAATGGCGTGCGAACTGCGCGAGATGTTCTTCTTCTGAGAATTGTACCCCGCGGCGACTGCGCGATGGCTGTGCGAGGAATCTTCTGAACTCTCTCTCCTCAGCTGTCTTAAGCGAACTTCGCGAGATTGAGAGAGGTCTGCTTTGAAGTGCGTGCCACTAAGCGATGTGTTCTACTCTTGAGCTTTGCGAGAGCTGCACGAGGTTGAGTTTTTGAAGCTCCTCAGTCATTCATTTGCGCGAGAGGTTGCTGTAAAGCCTTGGGAAGCTCAGCTGATCTGCGCGAGGCTTCAAAGTTCATTCTTGCTGAGGGGCATCTGGTGCCAAAGCAGGCTCCATAACAGGATTCTTGGCCTTATTTCACTGCTGATTATTTCCTGAACAAAACACTTAAGAAGTGTTTATTAGGTGGCTAAGGGTCTAATCAAAGGTTAAGTTAAGGGGTGAAAAGTGGTACTTTTCAGGTCTTAATACACCCCCAAATCTAATCTTTGCTAGTCCCTTAGCAAAGCTACATTAAATCTATTCTAAAAATTAAATGTCACTTTCGTAGGGAGCATGGATACATTTAGCATATGTACCAAGCCTTTTAAACCCCTAGGTGATCCCTAGTGGAGGAGTGAAGTCTCCTGAGGATTTTCAATGAAGACACCCACAAACTTCTCCAATGAAATAGTTAACTAAAGTGCAATGTCATCCAATGAGCAGTTAAGGCATCAGATTTAGTCTACTCATGAATCAGCATAAAAGAAATTTAATTCATTGGTTGCACAGGAACTTAGACAGCATAAACTCTCATGTTTGCATAGCATTTTCAAATAATTTGTGATCACAGAAAACTGCACAAGTGTATGTCAGCACTGAGCTTATCCTTATGTCAGAAAATTAGGTTAAGGTCATACATAATGCATTCAAGTTCAGACCCAAAAGAAAGCTTTACAGGGCATACTCTCATCAAGGTTTGTTGAGGGGTTCAGTTTCTCACAGGCTCAAGAGCAGTTACATCCCCCAACTGGGTTTGTAAGCATGAGCATAAGCAGAGTTCTTAAGTGTTGGCATCATTGTCAGTTTCTCACCATAGATTGGATAATTCCTTATCTTCACATGACAACTCACTCAATCTTTGGATCACAAGGGCTTTTAACTGGGTTGGAATGTGGCTTATGGAGTATGGTTAAAAAGAATGGAAGGTTTGAAAAGGGGTTCAAAAATTGAGAACTCAGTGGGTGCAGGAGGTGGTTCATGACTTCACCTTCTTGAATTCAGCTCCCTTCATCTTCTTTGAGATTTTCAGATTTGAAGTGATCAGTTTCTCTTCTTGATTTTGATTTTCCAATGATGGTTCCTCTTGACTTCTCTCTTATTCCTCTTCATTATTATTTTTTTTATTTCTTTTTGCTGGAGTTTTCTTCTTTTTATTTTGTTTTTGCTTTTCAGAAATGCCACCATGTCCTCAGTTACCATTCTGCCAGAATAGATGCTTCTTCTCCATTCACCTAATGCTGACCATAGCTAGTACATCTTCAACTCTTTCTCCTTTACCTTCTGAATTCTCAGAGTGAGGGTAGGTTGAATCAGGTTCATAGGTTCAGGTTCAAGTACTCAGGTGTATTTTGAAGAAATGCCTTAGTTACTCCTCAAAGAAAAAATTTTGTAGGCCCAATTCTCACTGATTATGGTCATCCTTTGAACTTTCAAGTATGTCCTCACCTTTTTCTCTCTCTAATGATTCACTAAGTGCATATACAAGTGGGTTTCCTTGGTGAAACTATTATGGAAATGTGAAATATTAGAAGTCTATAATGTTCAATGTATGCATAAATTTTAAACTTCTTAATTTCATGATTCTTAAGTGAACAGAGGTCCATTTCCATATTGCTCAGATGAGTCTGCTGCACTTATGTTAACTATTCCATTGGCATGGTCTGCCTGCCATACCCCCAAACCTATGAGGAGCAGTGTCCGCACTGGTTCAAGGTCAATGTGCAGCAGACTTATTACAACATAAAAGAAAAGAACAAGAAATAAAGTAACCAACAACAGAAAACAGGACAGCACATCAGAAAAGGAAGATATTATTATGCTTAAAAGAAAAATACAAAAAAGAAAGAGGGAAAGGGAGAAAGATCAAGGGTGCGGGGGTTGAGAAGGAGGGGGGGGGGTGGAGAAGGCGGGGGAGGGGGTGGAGTGGAGGGGGATGGCTCTGTCTTGCATTTCTTCTTCTGCGGCTGGAGCTTTTCCTCCTCCTCCTTGGCAAGGGTTTGCAGAAACTCCTCGAATTCATCCCAGAGGGGTTGGAGGGGATCTAGCTCTTTAGGGGGCGGCGGGTCCAACAACATCGAGTAAAACTTGTTAGGCAGTGCGTTTGGCTTGTCATCTGCAATGATTAGGAATAGGGAAGGACCGCGAGGGTGAGATAGGATGCTGTGAAGATGAATAGGGCCTCCCTGTGTATTTAAAGGCGAGGGATTGTGAAAGATGAAATGGTTGAACAACATCCAAGTCGCCACCATTAAATGAGAGTGACTTGGGAAACGTCAAGTCCCAGCAGTCAATGTGGGAAATGATAAATGCATTAGGCTCGCGCAGCTGGGTAAGGGAATCAAGAGAAATCAGAATCACGCGATTATGGGAGTTAGCGTTGGAAGTGCGCGTGATATTCTGCAGCATTGAAACTCGTGACAGCGAAAGAATTGGGCCATGCGAATTGCGCGAGCCTTCCCAAATCAAAATGTGGAACTCGCAAGGGCCAAATCAGCAATTCACAGAAGAAGAAGTCATACCGATCCCCCATAAACATTATCAAGCACAACAATATCAAACTCCACATATCTCCTAGAATTTCCTAAAATTTAAGGTAAAAACAAAAGTAATATAGTACAATATGGACACAACTGCGGGTTAGGTAGATGTAGGGGTCCCATGAAAATGAACAGTGTACATAGGATCTGCAGGTCGTTCAATGCAAGGCTTCAGCCTTTGACCATTCACTTTGAAGGTCCTCCCAGATTTGGGGTCCTGGACTTCCGCAACACCAGATGGGGAAACATTTACGACAACATAGGGACCATCCCATCTGGATTTTAATTTGCCAGGAAAGAATTTTAGTTTGGAGTTGAATAACCAAACCTTACCACCCGGTTCAAGGCTTTTCCTCAGCAAGCCTTTGTCGAAGAAAGCTTTAGCTCGTTCCTTGTAGATCCTGGCATTGGTGTAAGCATCCATCCGC
This sequence comes from Chloranthus sessilifolius, assembly GCA_021018995.1. Lineage (NCBI taxonomy): Eukaryota > Viridiplantae > Streptophyta > Magnoliopsida > Chloranthales > Chloranthaceae > Chloranthus > Chloranthus sessilifolius. The sequence continues at coordinate 70,889,813 of CM037592.1, read as the reverse complement.
AGCTCATCCAATTTCGATTGTTGTAATGACCTGTGTTGACCAGCAAAAGTTAGATCCATGTTCAAGTTCTTAATGGCCTAATAGGCCCTGTGTTCTAACTCGACTGGGAGATGGCAGGCCTTGCCTAGACTAGTTTGAATGGGGACATTCCAATAGGGATCTTATAGGCAGTCCTATAGGCCCAAAGTGCATCATCCAGTTTCAGCCCAATCTTTTCGGTCAGTCCTAACTGTTTTCTCAAGGATGTGCTTAATCTCCCTATTGGAAATTTCAACTTGCCCACTTGTTTGTGGGTGGTAGGGAGTAGCAATCCTATGGGTCACAGAATATCTCTTGAGCAAGCTCGCGAAATTCCTATTGCAGAAGTGGCTACCCCCATCACTGATAATAGCTCTAGGGGTTCCAAATCTTGAGAAAATGTTGTGCTTTACGAATTTGAGGACTACCTGATTATCATTGGTTCTTGTGGCAATAGCTTCTATCCATTTGGAAACATAGTCCACTACCACTAAGATGAACTGGTAACCATTAGAGGGGGGAAAGGGGCCCATGAAGTCTATTCCCCATATATCAAACAGTTCTACAACAAGGATGGGCTGTAATGGCATTGAATTCCTTTTAGACAGCCCTCCTAATTTCTGACATCTCACACATGCCTTGCAGTGTGTGTGTGCATCCTTGAATAAGGATGGCCAGTAAAAACCACACTGCAGGACTTTTTCAACAGTTTTTCTCCCACTAAAGTGGCCTCCATAGGCATTTTCATGGCACATAGCCAGAATACTGGGGAATTCACTTTCGGGAACACATCGTCGAATGATCTGGTCGGCACAGTACTTGTATAGGCAAGGTTCCTCCCAGAAAAAATACTTGACCCTTAAGAAGAACAGGTCTTTATCCATTTTGGTCCAGTGGAGAGGAATCTTTCCTATAACCAGATAATTAACTATGTGTGCAAACCAAGGGACTACGGATTGGATGGCAAATAATTGCTCATCAGGGAAGGCATCATTTGTAGGGCCATCCAGCTATTCCTCTAAGATAATTCTGGACAAGTAGTCAGCCACCACATTCTCCACACCCTTTTTGTCCTTGATTTCGATGTCAAACTCCTGTAACAGGAGTATCCATCTAATCAGCCTCGGCTTAGCATCTCTCTTGGACAGTAGATACTTCAGTGCTGAATGGTCAGTGAAGATCATAGTTTTAGATCCTAGTAGGTAGGCTCTAAATTTGTCAACAGTGTAAACCACTGCTAGAAGCTCTTTCTCAGTTGTGGTATAGTTCAGCTGAGCTTTAGCAAGTGATTTACTGCTATAAGCAATGACCACAGGCAATTTATCTTTTCTTTGGCCCAACACAGCACCTATTGCCAGGTCTGATGCATCACACATCAGCTCAAAAGGCAGGATATAGTCCGGTGTTTGGAGTACAGGAGTAGAAGTGAGGCAGATTTTCAATGTTTCAAAAGCCTTGGACATTGACAAAAAGTTGAAGGGACATCTGACGAGCGGTGGCATAATGGCTTGGCGTTTCTTTGAAGTCCTTAATGAACCTCCCGTAAAATCCTCGCATGCCCCAGAAGGATCTCGATTTGCTTGACTGCTTTTGGAGGGGTAAATTGGCAATGAGGTCCACTTTGGCCTTGTCTACCTCAAGCCCTTCTTTAGAGACTACATGGCCCAACACAATGCCTTGTGTTACCATGAAGTGGCTCTTTCGACTTAAAACCAAATTGGTTTCCTCACATCTTTGCAAAACTAAAGGTAGGTCTTTGTAGACACTGGCCAAAGCTGTCTCCATAGACAGAAAAATTATCCATAAAAATCTCCAAAAACTTGTCAATCATGTCAGAGAATATGGCATACATACACCTCTGAAAAGTGGCCGGTGCATTACAGAGTCCAAAAGGCATCCTTCTGTAAGCGAAGGTGCCAAAAGGACAGATAAAGGTGATTTTTTCTTGGTTTTGAGGATATACAGGGATTTGGTTGTACCCCGAGTATCCATCAAGAAAACAGTAAAAAGCTTTTCCAGCCAATTTGTCCAGGATTTGATCAATGAAGGGGAGAGGGAAATGGTCCTTTGTAGTTTTAGAGTTGAGCTTCCTATAATCATTGAACACTCCCCAGCCAGTGGTTGCCCTGGCTGGCCTCAACTCATCAGTTTCAGTCTCAATCACTATTATGCCAGATTTCTTGGGAACCACTTGGATAGGTGCCACCCAATGAGATGGGGTAAATCACCCCTGCATCTAGCAATTTAATGATTTCCTTGAGGACCACTTCCTGCATGTGAGGATTTAGCTTCCTCTGCATTTCCCTGGAGGGTAATGCTCCCTCCTCAAGATGGATCCTATGCATGCAAATTGATGCATCAATTCCTCCCAGATCGGCAATGGTCCAGCCAATTGTCTTCTTGTGCTTCCTCAAAACTGTGAGTAATTCTTCTTCCTGCTCATTGGTAAGAGAGGAAGAGATAATTACAGGAAGCTTCTCACCTTTCTCAAGGAAAGCATATTTTAATGTTTCTGGAAGCTGCTTAAGTTCCAGATCAGGAGCCTGTTGGGTGGATGGCAAAATAGGTGCATTGGAGGTTGGAGGAAGAGGTAGCAGTGTAGGTCTCCAACTGGAGTGCTGCACTGAGCCCACAGGAGCCTCTGATATTGGCATGTCTTTTGATCTCCTATCTGGGCTCTCTTCCTCCACCATGTCCCAAATGTCAACTAAATTCTTGACAATGTTGCCCCACTCCAGCAGAGTGGGCAATTCTTCTTCTACAATTTCCTCTAGTACATCCACTGCAAAGCTCTCCTCATTGTCCATCTGAGGGTACTTTGCACTGTTGTACACATTCAACTCAACTTTCATATGTCCAAAGGTTACCTCCATTACTCCAGACCTACATTGGATGCAAGCATTGGTAGTGGCCAAGAAAGGCACTTGATATAGAGTATGGGGTTTGGGCTAGTCTTTATGACCCATATCCAAAACTAAGAAGTCAGTAGGGTAGAAAAACTTATCCACACCTACTAAGACATCCTCAACCATCCCCAAAGGTTTCCTCTCGCACACACCATCATCAAGACGATGGGGTAGCCTTCACCCCCAAACCTAGTTCTTGAATACATTGTATGGCAACAAAGTTAACACCGCTCCAAGGTCTAAAAGGGCTTTTCCAATTGTATGATCTCCAATTACACAGGGAATAGTGGGTATACCTGGATCTTGCAACTTCTCAGGCATTGCTATGTTAAATACAGAATTCACTGTATCAGTTGCAAAGACCTTCTTGGACACATGGCCTCTAGCCTTTCTCTTTTGGGTGCAGAGGTCTTTCAGGAACTTTGCATAGGCTGGGACTTGTTTAATTGCCTCAAGCAGGGGTAAATTGATTTTTACCTGCCTGAAAGTCTCCATCATTTCCTCCATCTGGGCATTCCCTTTTTCAAAAGGGACAGGACTATCTAGAGCCTGAGGAAATGGCAGCCGAGGTACTGCTGGTTCCTCAGCTGCAAGCCCATGATTAAACTTATGTGTCTTTCTTTTTTCATGTTTATCTTCCTGCTGAGGCTCAACTTCAGCCTCTTTATTTTTCTCCTGCTGCAAGGTGGCAGGCAATTCTTGGCTTGGTGGCCCAACAACATCTCTATCATGGTCATTTGCATCATTTGTGGAAATTGCCTCAGCCGGTCTGTTACCCACCTGGTTATTTACCAGCCTGCCAGACCTTAGGGTAGTGACAGCATTGGTGTCCTCAAACTCTGAGGAAGCTTCCTCAATGAAAAACTGACCCTTGTGGTTAGCAATTGGCTGGCAGGACAATCTGCCTTCATCTCTCCTAGCCAAGGTTTTAGACATTTGGCTCAGTTGCTCTTCCATTTTTTGGAGGCTCTGACCATGAGAATCCACAGTCCGAGCCAAGGAACCCAAGTTTTGTAATGAAGTCAGGACTTGGTCCTCAAAAGAAACATTTCTAGGCTGAGAAGGGGGTAAAACCAACTGATTTTGCTACAGATGGGGCTACCGGTGGTGTTGGAAGGTAGACCTCGGGACATGCCCTTGATTGAACTGCTGTTGTGGCCTTTGTGGTAAAGTCAACATCTGCTGGGGCTGCATGTAGTTATCTTGCTTCCACCTCAGATTTGGGTGGTCTCTCCATTGGTAACCAGCATTTTGGTGCTGGTATCCATATGGCTGCCTGTTGTAGCCCCCAGATTGTTGCTGGCCATAAGACTGAGCAGCAGCAGCATGTTCCAACATTAATTCAGGAAATTGCCCTGCAGATGGACATTCCTCCACTGTGTGCTGTGGGGACTGGCATATCAGACATGCCTCCGCCACATGAGCAGCCCTTCTGGGTTGCATCACAGTCAATAATTTATCAAACTTCATAGAGAGGTTTGCCATCTGCAGCTGTAGGTCATTGTTCCCAGACACATCATAAATTTTTCCTTTGGATCCAGCAGCAGGCCCCACCTTTGACTCAGATTCCTGATGAGTTCTTACCAGGGATGGCTTTTGAAAAGCATTCTCACTAATCACCTCAAACAATTCTCATGCCTCCTCAGTAGTCTTATGCATGTAGGATCCACCACAAGAGGCATCGACCATATCTCTGTTTTTCTCATCAATCCCATTGTAGAAGCTTTGTACAAGTTGCCACTCAGGGATCTTGTGGTGGAGGCATTGTTTGAGCATCTCTTTAAACCTATCCCAGGACTGGTTAAAATCCTCAGTTGGGGATTGAGAAAATGCAAGAATCTCTTTCCTCAACTGGCTAGTTTTGGTCTCAGGGAAGAACTTGGTTAGGAATCAGTGCATGGGTCTTTCCATGAAGCAATGCTATTGTTGGGAAGAGTGGCCAACAGTGCATCGCCCTATCCTTCAGAGAGAAGGGAAAGAGTCTGAGCTTAGTAGCCTCAGGTCCCAAACCAGTGATATTAAAAGTGGTGCACAAGGCCAAGAACTGGTCAATATGCTTGTAAGGGTCTTCTTTGCTAAGCCCATGGAAAGCTGGCAGCATCTGGATGATTGAAGTTTTTATCTCATAATTTCCCTGAACATCAAGGAATTGAATGCTAAAAGGGGAGTTGTAGTCATCCGGAGCATTCAACTCCTTGAGGGTTCTGGGGTGTTCTTCACCCATAGTTGCTATCATAGATTCACCTGGGGGCTCTCCTGTGGTGTGCCTGTCTCTTCTAAGTCTCCTTTCCCTTTCTAACTCAGGGTTTAGAGGCTCTAAAGTAGGGCTGAGGGATCTCCTCCCTAGCATACAAGCACACCCACAGTAAGGACAGCTTCTTGCAGGCACATTGCAAAAGAATACTTGTACACAAACAAATTTATCTAACTATTTTACAGCTATGCAAAGAATACATTTAAACTATCCTAGATACTGCTGGAAAAATTGTTAAAAAGAAAGATAGACAGAGCTTTAGAGTCAGAGAGTTTGCAAACAGAGGTAGCTACGCTCCAATTGCAGTCCAACTATCCTTCACTGCTGTTGTCCAGATCTGCAAGAAAGATTCACAATTATATCAGCAGTATCAATTATTCACATGTATAAAGAATACTAAGAATACAAAAACTAAGGGTCTACTATTAGATCATCTATCCCCGGCAACGGCGCCAAAAACTTGTTGTTCTCCAAGTGTGCTTCGCTTATTGGTTGGTGGTGAAAGTTATTTAAAAATCAAAAACAGAATAAAACAGGGGATGAATCAGCACAACTAGGAAATCCTAGACCTGCAAGATACAGGGTCCTTTGTAGTAAGTTTTGATAAGTAAGAGTTTGTCCCACAGGAAAAGGTGATCTAAGGCTCCAAGGGAGCCGTCTCTAGTAGTCCCTCAAGATCTGTCTACAGATCTGGCAATCCTAAAAGGAGGGGAGTTTAAAGTCACTTATTCTAAGTATTCTAATAACTAAATTACAGAAAGGATTGAGAGGGTGGATGGAGTGTCGAAAATAATTATAAAAATATGATAAATATGTTATTGAGCCAAGGTCAGAGGAGTTTTGTAACTCAGATTTAGATCTGATGTTATAGAAATCCTGTCCAGAGGCTACATTATCACCTCTGAGGAGAAAGGATCCAACCCATCTCTACTGCCATGACTCCACCCTTAGGGCTATAACCTGTCCACTTGAATGGTCACAGACTATCCCATAGGGGAGCCACTATCCAGGGATGGGTCAGAACATAACAAATAAATCATTGCAGACACTATTTTATTCAGGCTACCAGCTCAAGAATCCATAGGAAACCTCAACCTCTAAAGTTCTATATGTGGGGCTAAGGCTGGAAAACCATGATAGCCCAGACACATAGAACCAGCAAGCGATTGAGTACAACCTTCGATCCAGCTGTCCATTGCTTGAAAGAGGCTACAATGGTCCAGTCACCAGCCTACAATCTATATAACGGATCGGATCCAACATCGATGGCGGATCTATACAAATATGGGGAGTCGCCTCAGATAATCCTCACCGAGCTTCTACAAGCTCAGGTGAAAAGAAAAAGGATCCATCTTGTATCAGTGGATCAGAATCACCCTAAGGCTATAATCTGACCACTTAAATGGTCACAGTCCATCCCAGAGGTTACCCTCCTCACGTAGCCCAAAACAAAACAAGAATATCATTTGCTACCACCATGTTCACGGAGCTCCATGGGGATTTCAGATCTAGTAGGTCCTGTGGTGGGGCTAAGGCTGGAAGACCATGATAGCCCAGACACACAGGTCACTTGGATCTGAGTGGCCCTTAAAATCTGTCCTCCATTGCTTTGAAACACAGCCAAGGCAATGGGGGATCACAAGGCAGCAGCCTTACACAGAGCATCTCACATATAAACAACAATCCCACAAAGTACAAATCCTATTGCAAAACTTCCATTAATCTAACTCAAATACATATACAAAGTCATAGCCAGCAATTGCTGGACTATGGAGAGAAGAAAAGAAAAAGAAAAAAAAAAACTACTTACTGCTAAAAAAAAAGAGAAAATAAAAGCGATCTGAGATAGGTTCCCAGATACCTAAACCTTAGCTAGGCCTGGGTATATATAGCAGTGGGGTGGCGGCTCATTAGGGTTAGGAAACCCTAATTTTAACGATGCCACGTGGCCTTATACTGATCCTTGGATGCCTTGGGGCGTGTGCACGGAGATTTGAGCGTGGGAGTGCGTGCCCTAATCACTGGAAATTTCTAGAATGCCCTCTGCTGAAGAGATGGAAGTTTAGGTTCAGAGCCTCGCTAGGTAGCTGTAGTTTCCCAGACTTGTCGCGTGGTAGCTCATTGCTCTTCGCTAGGATGATTTGACACTGAAACTTCAGCCGTCACGAGGTTGCCTTGGTTTGCTCTTCAGGCAGTCGTGCGGTAGAGAGTTGAGCTCTCGCTGGGCAGCAGCGCGAGAACTACGCGAGCTCTTCTCTTTACTTGGACTTCGCGAGTTACCTCACGAGGTTTTTTTGAGTTCTGAACTGCGCGAGGTTCTTTGTCTCACTCAATCTTCGCGAGCTTGGCTTTGCCTTCGCCAGGATGCTTTCATTCTTAAATGGCGCACGAACTGTGCGAGGCGTTCTTCTGAGAATTGTATCCCGCGGCGACTGCGCGAGGAATCTTCTAAAGCTCTCTCTCCTCAGCTGTCTTAAGCAAACTTCGCGAGATTGAGAGAGGTCTGCTTTGAACTACGTGCCACTGAGCGATGTGTTCTACTCTTGAGCTTCGCGAGAGCTGCGCGAGGTTGAGTTTCTGAAGCTCCTCAGTCATTCATCTGCGCGAGAGGTTGCTGTAAAGCCTTGGGAAGCTCAGCTGATCTGCGCGAGGCTTCAAAGTTCATTCTTGCTGAGGGGCATCTGGTGCCAATACAGGCTCCATAACAGGATTCTTGGCCTTATTTCATTACTGATTATTTCCTGAACAAAACACTTAAGAAGAGTTTATTAGGTGGCTAAGGGTCTAATCAAAGGTTAAGTTAAGGGGTGAAATGTGACAGCCCGGATTTCGGCACCCCGAAACCCGTGCCATCAGCACGATCATCTTGACCGTGCCCTTAGCTAAGCACGGAACACTGGTATATCAAGCATCAAAAGTACTATAAATGAAATTGCGGAATTTAAATCTATATTAATTAACTTTCCAAAAGACAGTTCTACCCTCATGCCCCTACATGAATGGAGAACCGATCCGAACCATCGATGATAGAAATCATCACGGATGGTTCGTCCCAAAGGAATAATCCAAAACCTTATATACATGGTTTTCACAAAAGCAAGGCTTGACATACCAAGCCGTACAAAACTCTTTGTAAAATCCCTCAAAGTGGCACAGCGGAGTCCTCTAGAAGAAGTCCTCTGGAGGTGGCTCCAACTCGTCACCGGCTGCAAGGTCCGACTCGCCGGGATCAGCGTCTCCTGAAGCGCGATTGCTAATAGTGGACTGCGACGATAGTCTATAGGGTGAGCTACATCCTAGCTCAATAGGGAACAAACAACTTGAACATATAAATTATAACTCACATATATTCTATGATATGTCATGCATGATGTATCTATGCAGTTGTTGATGAAACAGTTAAAAAGCATTTCGTTTTACTGTTGATTTCTTATATTTTCATTTGCTCATGAATAATGCTGAAAAGGCCTAAAGCAAAACTTAAACTTTCAACTTAAGTAATCCCCGAGCAATATAGCATCGAGCCCCGATGAGATACCCTTCATCGTCATCTATATAGACAGTTTTAATGTATTCCCTGGGAATACCATATAGTACCCAAGCCCCTTTCCCCTGGGGATTGGTGGCGGGGTTTCACTTGTCTCAACCAACACCCCTGGGGTGTCCTTACTATGTACGGATAAGCCTCCGCACTGGCCTACGGTTTCGCCGCCGTATCGGTCACGGATATCCTGCCGTGTCAGTCGTGGATATCCCGCCACGTCGGTGGGGTAACCTATCAAACCTCAAATAACAAAAATATTGGTGCCTTACATATAGTTATTCACCGTGTAAGTGTGCTATCTTATATCAGTTAGGCCCTATCAAACATGATTCAATCTTTGGATACATCCCTGGGATGTATCCATTTACTTGCATCACACCTGATGCTCTTGTCTCTTTACTTCTTCATCCCCTGGGGATGGCTCATTCGTTTACTCTTATGAATATCACGCACACACGCTTTTCACAATTCTTTAAGCAGTAAAAATGATTGAATTAAAATCTATATCACTACATACATGCTCTTGTAAAATAAAGTACATGTTCAAGGTGTTCCCTACCTCAAGTCTTCACTTGATCAATGCATCAAGGTCCCACGTGACTCCTTGTGCACCAGTCCACACGTACCACCTATGGTACCACATAACAGGTAAAACACATCGCAAAGGATGCAATAAGGAAGGCATAAGATCCCCCAAGAATCTTAAAGTCAAACCAAAAGTCAACATAGTTTACTACAGTCGATTAATCGAATTCCAAAATCGATTAATCGAAGGTCAATATCGATTAATCGAAGCAATTTTGATTAATCGAAATTCTCCTTTTCGCAAAGTCCATTCTCAGTTCGAACAATCGAGTTTTCATTCGATTAATCGAATCCAATTTCGATTAATCGAAATTCTTCTTTTCGCAAAGCAATTTCACTGTTCGAACAGTCGAGTTTTCATTCGATTAATCGAATCCAATTTCGATTAATCGAAATCCTTCTTTTCGCAAAGTAGACCCACAGTTCGAATAATCGAGTTTCACAAGTTGATTAATCGATTCCAAATCGATTAATCGAAACCAAAATCGATTAATCGAAATCCCATTTCGATTAGTCGATTTTTCCTTAAGTCATTTCCTCCAACCCCTGGGGTCCACTGGAGGTTCTCAGTCGATTAATCGATCCCCAAATCGATTAATCGAAATCCAAAGTCGATTAATCGAAATCAGCTTCGATTAATCGAAATCGGGGTCCTCTGACTCTTCAACTTCCTGGCCAATTTCGATTAATCGAAACCCAATTTCGATTAATCGAAATCGTCAGATTCAGCCCCTTTCGAGCTGTTCTTCCCAATCTTTTTCCATACCTTTTTCCTCTATTTTCCTAAGTCATTATCCTATGATTTAACCCACATTCAATCACAACTTAACCCCTATAATCTATGCATTTTATTTACAAGAAATTTTACCTTAAATAGATCTCAAGTTGATTTCAAATCAAATGGTTGGAAGGCTAGGGTTTCCAGCTTTGGTTCTAACAGATCCAAGTCGCGTTGAATCCGGCTTTTATCTCTTGAATCCCCCCTCCAATCGGTTGCAATAACTCCTCTCTTACTTTTCTCTCTCTCTCTTCTTTACTCTCCTTCAACAACCAACAATACACATTTAGGGTTATTAAACCCTTTTATCCCCTTTTTCTCACTTGTGTGTTGAGCACATACACCGCGGTAGGTGTATGCGACTTCACATTTACAACACACATCACATAGGCATTCTATTTTTTACATCTCATCCGTTCATCACACTACATACTGACTGTTGGACTTCCATTTGGTCAAACCTATGACCGTTCGGGCACGGATCCCGAGGTCATAGTTTGTGTGATTTTTCGGGCTATTACATGAAAAGTGGTACTTTTCAGGTTTTAACAGACGATTAATCGATTTCTAATCAATTAATCGATCTCTACAAATCGATTGATCGATTTCAAATCGATAAATCGATTTCGAGCAACTTTGCCCAAAAATCTTCCATGCCAAAATTGATTGATCGATTTCAGAAATCGATCAATCGATTTGATCAGAAATTTAGCCCTTTCTTGGGCATTCTTCCTACCTTCATTCCTTTTCATTTTCCTTCATTTCTATTCTTTATTTCATCATTTAAACCTCAATTATTTACATAACAGCATGTTTATTTGAAATCAAACGAGACTCACCTTGAATCAATCTCTTGATTGATTAAGTGGTTGGATTAACGACCTAGGGTTTCAACTTCGGCTTCACACCTAATAAATCCTTTTTAAGTCCACTGTTTGACCATCACTTGGTCAAACCTACAATCAGTCGGGCACTCATCCCGAGGTCACTGTTCAACGTTCAATAAATCAAGGATGTTACACCTAATACTAGCCACATGTAGTTAGACTTCAAATGCTCCACACAAAATATTTCATTCAACTCCAAAATTATATTCCCACACTAACAGCCTTTAAATAGGCTTTTACAATGCATAAAATTAGAAATCCTAGTCTAACACTAATTCTAATTTAAATAATAAAAAAATCATAATTTTTCCAATAAAATTCTTACACAATAAGGAAACTAATCCTATTTCTAATCAAAGAAATAAATTTATTTGTGAAAATAAAATAATAAAAGAAACTAATCATAATTCAATTATGAGTTTTGAATTTCGTCACTTTCAGTGCAGCCTCCAAAAATTTACCATAACTTCTTCAATACTTGTAGGAATTGCGCATTTCTTGGCTCGTTGGAAAGCTACTTTAATAAACTTTCAAATAAGATCAATTTTGCATCAATCTGATATCGTTTGACACTTTAGAATAGGCTAAATATTAAAGTAATGAGATTTAAAGGTGAAGACTCCGTGACCCTCATATCAAAGACTTTTCAGCAATAAACTTTTGATTTTCTTTCTTCTCTTTTTCCACTTCTTCTTCCCACTTTCTCTAGTCTTCTTTCTCGGATTTTGCACTGCATCATTCTTCCTCTCTTGAGAAAAGTTTACCTCGAACTTTTTAAAAATCGGACTTCTTCTTCAAATAAGTCACAAGCCCTTACTTTATTTACGAGTAATCGTTGTTCTTGGACAAATAAAAGAGTGATGGTAACGGTTTAAACTTTTTTATCATCTTCACAATACTTGTATATGAGATACTCATATACCATGCTCCACACATCGCTTGCTTTCATCTCGTAGTGGTGATTATCGTCTCTTTGATTTGTTGATCAAAACTTTTCACATTGTATCGAATGGCTTTGATACCAATTGATGCAACGCTTGCTGCAACCTTCCACTAGAACTGTTGATTTTTAAACAGAGATGTCAGAACTCTAATGAGCATTGAGCAACTGATGCAACACTCATCGCAACCTTCTACTAGAACTGTTGATTTCTAAACATAAATGCCAGAACTCTAATGGGCATCCACCTTTTTTGTTGGTTCACACAATACCAAGAGAAACGGGAAACAAAGATCTCCAAAGTGCACGATAGCCACTTGAGAGGGTATTAGTTTTGACAGAAAACTAGAAAAACCTGTAGGAAGGTTGAAACTAATTTTCTAAGGTGGTTAAATTAAGGAATATGCCACCAAAATTCCTCTATTAATGAACCCGCAGGAACACCTAATACTAGCCGCAGCTAGTCAGGCTTTAAAACCTCCAAACAAAATATTTCATTCAAACTCTAAAATTATATTCCCGCACTAACGACCTTTAAATAAGCTTTTACAATGCATAAAATTAGAAATCTTATTCTAACACTAATTCCTAATTTAAATAATAAAAGTATCATAATTTTCCTAATAAAATCCTAACACAATAAGGAAACTAATCATATTTCTAATAAAAGAAATAAATTCTATTTGTAAAAATAAAATAATAAAATAAACTAATCTTAATTCAACTAGAAGTTTTGAATTTCAATTCGTCACTTTAGGTGCAACCTCCAAAAATTGACCTTAACTTCTTCAATACTTGTAAGAATTGTGTGTTTCTCTGTTCGTTGGAAAGCTACTTTAATAAGCCTTCAAATAAGACCAATTTCACATCAATCCGATGTCGTTTGACACTTCAAAATAGGCGAAACATAAAAGTAACAGGATTGAAAATTGAAGACTCTGCGACCCTTCGATCAAAAACTTTTCAGCAATAAACTTTTGATTTTCTTTCTTCTCTTTTTCCACTTCTTCCTACTTTCTGTAGTCTTCTTTCTCAAATTTTGCATTGCATCATCCACTGAGAATCAATGTGCTCTTGATTACGCCTGACGAACTCAAATCCGCCATCTTTAGCCTCCTAGGAGACAAAGCTCTGGTCCTGATGACTTCCCCATCAGCTTCTATCAAAATTATTCATAGAGGTGATTTCGGAATTCTCTTCTTCATTCTCATACCTAAAGAGTATAAAGGAGCTTACAAAGCTGAGGATTTTTACCGTATTAGTCTCGTTGGCATAGTGACAAACTTCGCCAAAATTCGGTAAATTTTCGCGAAAAATGGCAAAATGAGGGTCAAACGAAACTTTCGAAAAAATTTCGGTACTTTTCATAAATTTCAGTTTTTTCGGCGAAATTTCGAAAATTTCAATTTTTTCGGGAAAATTTTGTTAATTTAGGTCAATTTCAAATTTTTTATTTTTTTTATATTTTATATTAGTAATTTACTTATAAATGGCAAAAGCAAAGTTGACTCTTTGCTCACCAGCCACTGGTTGTGCATTGCTTAAGTATAGAGTTGAAGCAAGAACCTATTATAAAGAGGGGTTGGAGTGTCCAAATTTCTCTCCCCAACTATGTAGGACTAAAACTACTTAGCTAAAAAAATGCACTAGCTTTATAACGAAATTTGTCACTATGCTCGTTGGCGGATAAATTGTACAAAATTATAGCCAAACTCCTCGCCAATAGGCTTGACTCGGTTATCGATTGTCCCGTCTCTCCTTATCAAAGTGCCTTCGTCAAAGGGAGGCAAATCCTAGACAGTGGCCTCATCGCCCGTGAACTTTTGGATTCCAATCAAAAGAGTAAAGTTGGGTGTCTTGCAAAATGTGACTTTTCTAAAGCCTTTTATTGTGTATATTAGAATTTTCATTTTATAATATTCTGGCGTTTTGGATTCGACCAAAATGGATTAGTTGGATATTTTTCTGCATACACATAATCAAAATCTCCTTATACATTAACGGCTCGCTTTATGGCTTCATCTCTTCATAAAGAGGCATAAGACAGGGAGACTGTCTCTCTCTCTCTCTCTCCTCTTCTCTTCTCTTGGTTGCAATAGGTCTTAGCACAATTCTCACCAAGGGAGTTCATTAACTATACATTGAATCCATCATGGATTGAATGTGGATCAAGGAAGCACGGATATTTTATTTTTGGCAATGTATCCTTGTCGGATATCGATACTTGAGGGATACGACTAGATGCATATCCTGAGCATTTCTGAACAAAATAAATTAAAAGAGGAAGAAGAGCAAACTACGAGTTTGGAATTTACAGTTTTTCTGAAGTGAAGAAGAGGAAGAAAGAAAAAAGAAATCGTAGGAGCCTACCTGGGAGCCTACCAGTGTGCAACCTACCCATTCAAAATTAGTCTCTCTAAGTTTTTTCATTTATTTTTTGGTTTCTTCTTCTTCTTCTTCTTCTTCTTCTTCTTCTTATTATGTTTACTAACCTAAAAGTATTTAAAAATGTAATTTTTATATACAGGTATTTCCCCACATATGGTATCTTGATCTTTTAAAAATATCATATCGTCGTACCCGTGTCCCGTATTCGTATCCGTGCTTCTTAGATATGGATTGTGGTGGCCTTGCCATCTCACACTTACAATCCGCTGATGATACTCTTATCTAAGCTATCCATTATCTTTGGTAAGTCTAAGCTCTTCAACATTAACATCTCTGCCCTCCTAGCCCCGTCTTTGCTTGCCAAATTGGCCAACTCCCCTCTACATATCTCTGCCTGTCCCTATGCTACAATTCTCTCAGGAAACATCTTTGAACCCTATATTAGATCGAGTGGCGCAAAGGCTGGTCGGGAAGAGCCACCTCCTCTTTGCTGGCAGAATCAAGATGATCAAATCAGTTATTGCTACACATCCCATGTACTACCTCTCCCTCTTTGCATGTCCAGCCTAGGTGTGAAAGAGAATAGAAAATTTTCAAAGATCCTTCCAGTGGGCTAGAGTTAACATTTCAAAGTATATTATATACTTTGTCTGCGTTTGGCATAGCTCTTTGTCAGCTCCCTATCAGAGTTGGATATACTTGCTTTAGTTGAGCCCCCTGCTCCTTGCTACATCCATCCAAAGCACGATTTACTTGCTCTTGCAATTACCTCCCTGTTCTCTATTAAGATTGTATATGGCATAGTTCTCTGCTAGCCCCTGCCATAGCAGAGTTCACCTTCTTTAGCAAATTCTCATCCTCTTTGCTAACATCTTGCTACCTGCTTTAGCAGGTACCCCTTCTCCTTGATAACTCCTTGTATAGCAAGATTTTATGCAAGATTTACCTGTTCAGCACTTCTACCCTCCTCTCTACTCACTCCTTGCCAAAGCGATTTTATTTGCTCAGGTAGAGAGTTAGTAGTTAGCCAAGAGGTTGCTACTAGAGCAGACATATCCTCCTTTCTATGGAGTTAGAAAAAGAATGGGAACTAACTAAAGCAGATGAACTCTGTTGTGGAAGGGGCTAGGAGCGAGTTATGCTAAACACAGCCTAACTCTTTGTCATATCAACTAAAATCTAGTCTGAAAAGGAGTGAGCAGAGAGAAAGGGACAACTACTGGAGCAGGTAAATCATGCTATGCAGGTAATTAACAAGGAGAAAGGGGACCTACTAAAGCAAGTAGCAGGGATTTAACAAAGAGAAATAGAACCTGATAAAGTGGATAGCAGGGATTAGAAAAGAGAAACAAAACCTACTAAAGCAGGTAAACCCTGCTCTAGCTCTAGCAGAGAGCTAGCTGGGACATGGTATGCTACTCGCCAGAGGATGGGGGCGTTGATATCTCACTTATCAGATTAAAAAATAAAGGGTTGCTCGCAAAGTGGTTGTTGATGATAAGCACTGAGCATCAAGGATTGCTCCTGTCGCAAAGGGTTGCTCCCAATGCTGAAAAGTTGTCGATGTAAAATATGACACCTTTTTCATTTGATGCATCAAGGATTGCTCCTATCGGGTGTCTCGACAAGTTCCATCAAAATTCCTGTTACCCATTGACCACGTCTCGTGCCAAGGTAAGTTCCTCACGCATTGACAGCTGACACATAATACGTTCCAATTTTGTCAACAGATGTCTTCTTTGCTACATCAATGTGTAGTAACTACGAAAGATATATAGGCTGCATATGGCACAGCTCTTTGCTAGTTCCTGTCACAGTAGAATTCACCTGCTTTAGTTGATTTCCATTCTTTTTTTTAACTCCCTACAAAGGAAGATTTACCTGCTCTAGCAACAACATCCCTGCTCTTTACTAACTCCCTACCAGAGCAAATAAAATCTGCTCTGACAAGAAGTGAGTAAAGAGGAGGAACTACTGAACAGGTAAATCTTGCATAAAATCTTGCTATGAAAGGAATTATCAAGGAAGAGTACCTAGTAAAGCAGGTAGCAGGATGTTAGCAAAGAGGATGGAAGCCAATTAAAGTAGGTGAACTCTGTTATGACAGGGGCTAGCAGAGAGTTACAATATACGCACCCATAATAAATAAAGATGGTACATGCTCTCAACTTAGTTGATGAGATTAGATTTTTGGCTTTCAAGAAAAAAAAATGTTTTCTTTACTTGGACATACTTTATTTTCAGTGTCTAATTTAATCAATTTGAATACTCTAGTTTTGATACTCTTTATTTAATAAAATATTATATAATTATTGAGACAATTGGATCATTTATCTTGTGTTTGCATTGCTCTTTGGGAGAGTATAAAAGAGCAGTTGTTCTTTGTTGTTGCAAAGAAATGTGGGAAGAGAAAGAAGGATTGGAAGAATTTGGAATCAAAGGGAGTCGATAACTACTAACATGCAGATGGAAGCATTTGGATATGAATAATCATCCTAACTGTTAGTCCACAGAAGTGAAATAATGATCAATATATATATATTATTTTTATGTCCTCTATAGTGTTAGAGGAATGGTCATGAATGAGATTTTTATTCTTTGTAAGGTCGTAAACACATAGTGGAGAGATGAATTTCAATTTTATTATTTTGAAAATGATCTAAGCAAGTGTACCCGAGCTCCACTTGGCACCCAACCTATCTTTAGTTTGGGTTCCACGTGAAACTTTGGAGGACGGTTGCCGTCGTCCTTTAGAGGATGTAACCCTTTCTCCCACCCCACACACAAAAAAAAAACAAATGTAGGGAAATAGGCATATGACTCAGGTCATCACACCATACACATCGATGGTACCTGTGACAGTAACGTTTTCACACTAACTTCGAATGCTTAGTGTTAGAAACTATTAAAATTTATTTAAACTTTTTACTCATCAAATCATAGTTCAGATATTTTGGTTTATGGTTCGCACCCTAAACTCGGTGAATATTCCACTCAACAGTGGAAAAAACACCTTGTTTTTTAGATAGTATCTGATTGACCCTCACAAGTTGCATATAAATATACGTCCAACAGAAAAATGCTGCAAACGAATGTCATTTCCCGTGCCATATGGCACAGGCTCCACTCAGTTCCCTTTGTTTCTATCTTTTTCAAAAAATTTCCATGTGAACGGCCTGATTTAAGTTCAAAAATTTGTCTTCTTTATAATAATAATAAAAAATTCACCATTCAATTTGATCACGTTTGATAAGAAGATGAATGGAATAGTTTAAAGGTTTTTTTTATTGTCGTTTGAAAGGAATGATCAGCCTTGTGTATGTGCACGTGACACCTGATCCTAAATTGGGTGCCACACGCTACCCAACTGACATGAGTGCAACCATTTTGGCCTCCCTCGGATGCATATCTCTGGGCCTCTAATATTAAGGGTCTTAATGTGAACTGAATAATTTTTTGGCATCGAAAAAAAGTGCCTAAAAATTTTAGGTTTTATCAAAATGAAACGGTCTAAAATGAGCCAAGTCTAATTACCACAGGAGTTACAGCTGAAAAAGATTATTCATTTTTGGACCACATAAAATGAAGGATTATGTCCAATTTCATCAATCTCAATTGATCCCTCGTCATAAGAGAAGTCAAAGATAGGATGACAGAATTTGGACCCATGACATTTTGTACCCAAAACAAACGCGCTCTCAGAGTCCAAGTGATGAGGCATCAGCTCATTGTCTAAGTTGAGTCTACTAAGAGGCATTATCTCATTGTAGACAAATTTTCAAATATCAAAAAATAGCAAAATAATCAAAAAATGGCAAAGTACCAAACATGTTAATTGTCACCGGGCCGGGTTCAGAGCGGGCCTTAGACAGGCTGGTTATAATCAGGCTTCTTGGAGTTACCCCATACCCAGCCTGATTATTAATCGGATCAGGCCGAGCATTTATGAATCAAACATACTTACCATAGTCCATACCAGACCCATTATGGGCTGGGCCACAGGCCGGCCCGACAATTCCTTTACAAAAGAACATAATTAATAGAGTTGTACCGTGTTCGGGCAGATCTTAAACAGGCCAATTTTGAATCGGACTTTTACAACTAGCCCATACCCGGATCAGCTTAGTAATCGGACAAGATCAGATCAGCACATATATACATCAGGCCTACCTACCTTAACCCATACCAGGCACATCGTGAGACCGAGACCAGATTGGGGTCCAGCCCAGCCCAGAAAGACCCCTACCCAGGGCATAAACAACCTCCAATCCAAGCCAATGTTATAAATTCATGGATCATCCATCCTAGTGGTGGATCAACCCCTGGAGTATAAAATTTCAAATTTTTGGTAGTAGCAAAACCAAGAGACGAAATGCTCTCCAGATGGAGATTCATATTTTCCATACATAATGGAGTCACAAGACTCACAACACTGGCCAATAGACAGGTTACAATATATTCCTGCATTTTTTAAGGAGCATATTCTGTCTCACTTCACATTGAAAAAACCCATTTGGTTTCAGTTCTAATCCCCATTAAATTCCAACTCTGACCAAGACAAGAAACACATACCTCTTCAAAGAGAGCTATGGCACGTAGACCGGCCGGCAACATACTTTGCTCCACTTAAGTTTTTCCTAACATAATCAGAAAAAAATTATCAAAAAAAAATAGTGATCAAGTTGATCGAGTCGAGGGCCTTTCGATGCAATCGGCATTGACATAAAAAACAATGAAGAAATGTGCGGGGTGCTGGTTGCAAATTTGACCAAGTCATTTTCGATGGCGAACCTTTGCCCAAAATGGTTGAGACCACTGGCAGTACTCAAGTTAAATCACCATGTTATGTATATAACCACGATAAACCTAGCTGTTCTCGTGGGAACTCAGTGACCAACACGGCCCACTCATATTTGTGAGTCTGTGAACAACACATTATAAAAAAATCTGGCATAGGTACCCGACCATGGATCAAAATGCAGAAAAATCGGTACGTATCGTCTGAGCCGAAAACCGATACGTACCAGAACAGTAACATACCGGATGATACATTGAATGTATCGTCCGGTATTAGCCATATAAAAGGGCGATATGGTACACATTTAATGTACCGTATCATTCACCTCTGATACCGATACGTATTGTCCGATACGTATCGGTATCGGACGATATTTTGATCCATGTACCCGACCCAAGCACCACTAGCGATGCCTGAGAGATGCACGGGATATTTTCTTAGGCCCTGTTTGATAGCAATGAAACTCCAAAGAGGAAATGAAATCAATTTCCTAGTTGATTTGATTTCCGCTAGAAGTGGATTTTCCACTGTTTGATTAGTGTGTTTGAGAAATGACTTTCATTAGAAATTGATTTCTCTTGTTTGATTAGTATCTTTGAAAATGAATTTGAAAATGAGCTTTTAAGTTTGGATTATATATTTTCTACTTTTATGAAAGTAGAAGTTAGTCTAAACAAATATTTAGTGAGAAAAAAAAAGAAAAAACTTTATTTAGGAAAATACCTAACTTATCACAACATGTTGCACACTTGCACTAGTCATAGATTGATTTTTTTTTTAATTATTAAAATCATAATTAAAGTCAAATATTAACCAATAATTTGTTTAATGATATTTTATTACATTACAAATTAACACCATAGTAATCACTATTTATTACCAAGTTACATAAGTCAAATTTTGAAAAGTCAAACTCAAATAAAAAGTCAAACTTTGATCAAACTTAAATTTTGATCAATAAAAATATGTAAAGCTAAATAACAAAGTTGTAAATGTCAGTATCTACTATAAGTTTACACGTTGAAATGAAATTAAATTTTTATAAAAGTCAAACATTAACCAAAATTTCAACTTTGACCAAGAAAAATTTTTGCAATGTACCAACAAGTTACAAAAGTCCAACTGAAAATTAACATAACAATATTCATATACATCATTAGGTTACACTAGTCAAAATTTGATCAAATATCTACTTTTAATAAACGTCAAACTTTGACCAAACGTAAAACTTTGATTAATAAAAAATTTTAAGACTAAAGTACAAAGTTACATAGAAAATGTTAGTATGTACTATAAGGTTACATGTTGAAAAAAAATTTAATTTTTAAACCTGAAAGAAAATTCAATATTTTAAAAAGTCAAACTTTGACCAAAAATTTTAACTTTGACTAATAAAAAATTCGACAATCCACCGCCAACCTATAAATTAACATAATAGTATTCATATCCATCGCTAGGTTATACTAGTAAAAAAATTGACCAAATATCAACTTTTAAAAAGTCAAACTTTGACCAAATGTCAAAAATAGTAAAATAAAATTTGGTAATGTACTACAAAGTAATAAATTAAAAAAATGACAATCTCATTCAAACTACAGAAGTACGAAAAAATCAAATTGTATTACAAAACCAAATATCAAACTTTGACTCATAAAAATTTACATTATCAAAATACAAATAACAACAGTAATAGTGAATATCCATTGTCAAGATATCAAAATTAGAATAAAAGTCAAACTTTGACTAATAAAAATGAGGCAATGTATTTTCAAGTTACAAATTAAAATAATGATAGATATTTTTAATTATAATATTTCACTAATTAAAATTTATAACATTTTATAGAAAACCAAATTTTGACCAAAGTCAAACTTTGACCAAAAAAAAATTGCACTAATACGGTATAAATTTATGCAGTAGTAGACTATCTATAAGCAGGTTTTGAGTTTGACTAAAAAAAAATTGTGTGAAAGTCAAAGTTTGACCAAAAGTCAAAGCTTGACTAAAGGTCAAATTATTAACTAATACAATAGAGAATCTAATATCAAATTATACATCAACACAATAGTATCCTTTTTTCGCCATCAAATTATATGAGTCAAAGTTTAATAAAAAGTAAAATTTTAATTAAAAGTCAATGTTTGACCTTAAAGTCAACCTTTGACCCCTGAAAATTTTATAATATATTGCTAACTTACAACTTATTATCATGTTTTAGTAGTCAAGGTTTAATTAAAAGTCAACTTTATATAGCTTATAAATCCAGTTAAAGTTTGCTTAAAATTCAAACTTTGACCAAAGTCAAATATTAGTTGAAAAGAGTATGATGTAGATAATGTGATGGTCATAGTGATCGTGCGGGTATATGATAGTCATAAAAATGGAAGTTCTTTTTAATAGTCAAAAGATAATTTCTTTTGCTTTTAGCTTTTTTACAACTTTAGATTTCCAATGATAAAAAATTATTATTTTGTTAGTGGGAAACTCAATTTCAGCTGGTTAAAAGGTTGAAATGATTTCCTCCTAAAATGACTTGGTGTATGGAAATTCAATTTCCATGCAGAGCCAACTTAATTTCATTTCCATATCCTTACATAGCTATCAAACAACAACAATTGGAAACTAAATTTCATTTCCACCTATGAAATTACATTTGCATGTTATCAAACAAGGCCTTACTGTCAAATAAGTGAAAGGTCTCAATTGTACTTTCACTGATTTGTGTGCTCATAAATATCTATGCATCTCCCAATGTTGAACATCCTTGCAAAAGGAGATTGACCCGACTCCACTTGAGGTGCTCTAGTTGGGTACCTACCTCATACCTACTCTTAAAAAATAGAAGGATGCTACGAGCAAACCATTTTTTTCTCTCTGCACACCCCCAAAAAAAATAAAGTGGTGTGCTCGTAGCAGCCCTCTAAAAAAATGGCAACAAAATCGCTGAAAGAGAATTTCTTTGAACTGCAAATAAAAATAGAGTACCTTTAAATCCACCCACCAAATATTTGAGTTCACCCACGCTGAAACCCATTGACTGCATCAAATCAGAAGATGGAGTTTGTTTATCGTCCCAATCTTTCACACGATGGATCTTGAAATCATGGTCGTATCATCAGACAGTTGGTTTTTTATTTCATGTGGTACACACCCAAAAAAGTGACCTTAAAATCAATTTTGCACGAGCACATGATGTTAAGGTCACTTTTCTGAGATGTTTGCCACGTGAAATAAAATACTGACCGTCTGATGGTATGTTCATCATTTCAAGATTCATTGTCTGAAAGATTGGGAGGATAAACGGTCTCTACTGTCTGATTCAACACAGTCAATGTGTTTTAGCATGGATGAACTCAAAGAATCAGTGGGTCGATTTAAAGGTACTCATAAAAATATCTAAAGGAATTTTAGTGAAAACAAGTATCATTGAAAAAAAATTGTATTAGAAATTACCTCAGATTGATCATGATCATAGCGAACCCAAAAAAGGCACCTGCAGCCCCTTGCGTCATGCTCTTTCTTTTCAACTTTCACAACACGGGCATCAAAGTAGCAAGCTTGATCTTTCTTTTCCTACAACAACAAATAATATTTCTGTAATAAGAGAGGGCAAGCAATACGAAAATTTCTTGAGATTGCTATGAAATTTACCTGGAAGCAGAGTACGAGATCTCCGGTGTTGACCTTGTAACACTCAGAACGCTCGAGTGGTATGGAACGCTCGCGGACGGCCTTTTTAATGTTGACCCACTCATCGTCCTCGGCACCAAACTCAACAAACCTTACACGAACTTCCTGTAATAAAATCAGAGAAAATGTATATAGTAGATGATAATCATGAAAATGACATATATTACCCGCTACAAAGATTACGATGCGGCGTTTTTACACGTTTCTCAGTGTTTTTACAAGTTTCACAAATCCCTTGAATTTGTTGTCCAATGCGCAAATTCATGTATTTTTTATGCAAAAATTCTTGACGAAAATGTATCAAAACTTACAAGGGGGAGGAGGAAGAGGGGGAGAGCGAGGATCATCTCTCTCAAAATGCGAAAAGAAGGGGCAGAGGGAGAAATAAGAGAAAAAGAGAGGCTTAAAGAGGACTTTAAACCCTCTTTGATCACCCACCTATAAGTTCACTTAAGTAACCCCAGTTTCAGCTGAAACACCATTGCGATACTAATTGCCTAAAAAATCATTATCGATTTCTACCAAAACCGATACATATCACTACTACCTATCGGTTTCTGCCGACGCTTGATTACATGAGATCCCAAAACTCCTCTCCCAGAGGTACGTTCTTTTTTTTTTTCTTTTTTCTTGTTTACATAGGTTGGCTGGGACTGAACCTGCGACCTAGAGGTTGTAATATTGTCAACCTCCCATTGGGCGAGAGGCCCAATCCTTGTTTATATGATTTGTCCAAGGGGGGTTTGATCCCTGGACATAATAAGCAACTTAAGTACTACCTCCCAGAGCTACGTAATTTTTATTAAAAATCCTTGGTTGTTGGGACCTCAAATTTCCTAATTAAGCCTTTTTTGTCCTTTCATTTATGTTTCTAGATTGTTATAAATAAGTGTTAAAGAAACGCATTGGTATGCTCACTTTAGGGCCAAGGCTATTTTAGGAAAATTGCTAGGTTGAGATTTGAATTTAGAAAGAGACTCCTTTTATGCTTTTTGGACGGTTATATGAGAGAAGTGAGGAGAGAGAATGCCACCTAGGACTGCTGTTTTTTTGTGATACTGTATATGGGGATAATTCTGTGATTGCTATTCCAATAAGGATACGTCTATTTGCGCCTACCAGATTACTGGTGAGCGCCTAAACTGAAAACAGTTGACCGCATTAAATCAAATCGATGGTGGTCATTTTACATTCCAATCTTCTTCACAACGGATCTTCAGACCATGGGCGTGCGATCAGACGGTCAAATATTTTATTCCATGTCGCACAAATCCCAAAAAGTGGGCGTAAAATCACGTTGGAACGTGATGTGTGCCATGTGATTTAAGGGTCATTTTTTGAGATATTAGCCATATCGAATCAAAAAATGATGGTTTGATAGCATGTCCATAGTCTCAAGATGCTTGTGTGGAAGATTGGAATGAAAAACGATCACCATCGTCTGATTCAACGGAATCAACGGTTTTCAATGTAGACGTCCACCAGTAATCTGGTAGGCGCGAATAGAGGTACCCTTCCATGAATCGTATACAATTAGAATAAGCTGCAATTTGCACAATAATTGGTATCGGAGCAGGTTCAGCCCTTCATGACCAATCAATAGCTCGATCAATTGGAGCATGCACCGGAAGAAATAACCAAAACTACATCTGCTTATGTGTAAAAGATCAAAGAAAATGCAGCTGGGGATGATAGTGATTAGGAGTGATGCAGTATGCACCGTGTGACGACCTGGACCCACATAACAACGATGTTGTTCGGCTCTGGGCTTAGGTGCCCACCCCGATTTCGTTCCTAGCGTGGGGCTTTACGTTTCACCATCCCCACCCAAAACGCGTCATTTCATGTATGGGTCGGTCGCATCTCATTGCCTAGGCTCAGGAAAAGTCTATCCAATGTGGGACTATCACAAACCGGGAAAAGATGCTCTTCACCCATGTTTAGATCATATACAACACAATCAGCCCACCCACTACCACGGACCTATCGAACCCTCAACAACAGGGAAAACATGATCAAGTTTCTGCCCCTAGATGATCAACTGGCGCAATTCAAGCTGAAGAAAAAATTCCTCAAGATGTTGTGATCCTGAACATTGGCCCTTTGAGTGTCCTAATCGAAAAAGCAGAATCTATGTTGCGTAATTGATTCATTCACCTTGCGAAGTATGTATTGCATACAAAGAGCCAGTTCGTGATTCAATTCAGTCCGATTCGGTGTGACAAATGAATTTACTAATTAATGCTAACTATTTTATTTTAAAACAAAAAAATTTCATAGAGAGAGGATTTGAACCTAAGAACTTATGATTTTTAAGTTTTATAGTTAACCAAATGATCATTTGCTTTCCTTTTATTGAAGAAGATGAACTAATGCCCTCAGAGATAGTTCGCTCATTCAACTGGTGATGCTCTCTTTAGCAAAATCACTTGGTGAAGATCAATGTCTACAATTAAAAACCTTCTTCACCAAATACACATCTGGTGGACGATAATGCACCATTATCAATGAAGTAAAATAATATTTTATCGTGGATGATGGTGAACAATCTGAAATTACAGGAAGAAAAGCATCGACGCCTTTAAAAAAAGTCAATGATTCAAGAAGGTAGGCGAATTTCTTGTCACTACACATACTTTAGTCTTTAGCAAAGTCTCAATATCGGAATCAGGTATCGGTCCATCTTGGACTGAAATGTATCGGCAATACGGTATATCGCCAATATCATATCGCTGATACGTATCGGCCGATACAGTATCGCAGATTGTCATCACGTGGTGTTAAGGATCACTTCTGTATGATTTGGGTGGTATAACAATGATTTCCAGGACTGCACTTTCGCTACGTTGGCAAAAGACTTCAAGGACTGCACTTTGGCCGATATCAGGGATTTTTGGGTCTCGCTACGTGAAGGGGAGTAACCTTCTTGTCTTTCTTTGCCTCGGCTTGTCCAAGGCCTTTTGTTTCTTCTTATTGTGCTTTTTTTCCCCGCTTTCTGGGATCCTGTGATCCTCGCTAAGCACCTCACATAGCCTTTGATTCGGTTGTATTTTTATTTTATCAATGAATTTACATCGTAACCGTTAAAAAAAAGGAGCACTTCAGTATTATGTTCATTTTAGGACATAGGCTATCCTAGATAAACTGCTAGGTTAGTCTTTGAACTTAGAATAGGACTTCTTTCACTCCTTTTGGACTGTTATAAAAGAGAGTTAAGGAGGATGTTCCATAGAGGACAGCTGTCTTTGTATAATATTGTGCTTGAAATTTCAGATTTAATATGCTATATTTTCGCTTATTATTTTTTAGCATTTAAGGATGGTTCTTTAAGGGTTTTAACAATAAAAGAAGAGAATAAGAGAGAGAGAGAGAGAGAGAGAGAGAGAGAGAGAGAGAGAGAGAGAGTGGGAGGGAGGAAGAAAAGGAGAGGGATACAGTCAAGCTTGTCTGCAAGCCAATTATGTGATTTCACATAAAGAGTAGTAATCTCATTGGTAATAAGCTTTTCACATTAAAATGAGAATCAACTTCAATATGTTTATTTCTTTTGCGAAAAACTGGATTACTCGTGATATGAATTGTTGCTTGATTATCACAGTATAACCTAATTGACACATCAACTCATAACCCCATTGATGCAGGAGAAAAACACTAAACCTTAATATGCAATACGAAATCAAATTGGGACTTAATTGAGCAGAATTATCAAAATTATCCCAAAAGAACACAAATATTTAATAAATTCAATTAGGCAATTAGGGCAATCGATTTAGTGCTCCATCTACATTCGTTCCTTTCCCGGTCTAGAAAATAAGGATCTAATAAAAGAACTCGGATTTTCACTCTAGTCTAGGGCACCAAGCGACAATCAAGATTATGTCTCTTGACTCCTCTCTAGGGTTTGAAGAATTTAAAAGTCCAAAAGGGCTTAATTATTCAAAAAAAAATCATGGACATAAATAAGAGGAATTAGGGAATTAATTCCAGCAACAATAAAATAGAAGAAATATCTTTTGGGATTTTAATCAAGAATTAAAAAGATCAAATAGTACCTGATAATAAAAAAAAAGATAAGAAAAGAAGATAAAAGGAAATCCATAAAATTTCACCAGCAAAATTATTAGCCTCGCACCAAACCCTAAACTTAGGGAATTGAAGAATCGCTCATGAAGCTTGAAAGAATCTCTATTGCAAAGAAAACTCATCGCAAGTTCCCAACATTGCACAAAGCAAGAAATTTTTTTGTGTTAGTGGGGGCTCCAGAGAACGGGGTGGAGAGACCCATGTTAGAGTCGTCTTCGGGGGTGAGAAGCATATCCATCCAATTAGAGTAGAGTACACATCTAATGATTCGCTCGACTCACTTAGGTTGTCTTTTTGTCAGACATCAGGTGGAGCATATCCCGAAATGAGCCGGCTAGTCTTCACAGGTACTACAACAGGCAGGGAAACACCTTACCCCGATCTACCCAACCCACGGCCGTGAGAATTCATATTTCGCATTGTTTGACTCATTAAGTTCCTCCTCAACTATCTTTACAACTCTATTTACAGGCTTAAGAAACCCTAAACGAATTCTAACTTACCAATAATAAAACCCTACGTAATTAACTCATGAAAACAAAAGAAAAGGAGAAAGTTCGCAAGTTAGCTACGACGCCGACCCAACTTGCGGTGGACCAGTATTTGATGGTGCGGTCGCCCGGGGTTTGGTGTGCAGTCGACCGGATTATCAAAACTCTTTGGACTTTATAAAATATGGACGAAGAAAACGATGTCCTAGAGAACCCATTGAATGAGGTCGACCAGCCATTCTTTTTACTATTTCTTTAGTATTCTCTATTTCATTCCCTCCCCATGTGTGCATCTTCCCATAATGGGGTCTTCTCATGTGATGTACACGTGCACATGGGTCTTTATGGCCTTTCCAAAGTGATTTGAGACGCCCGACGCTTTGAACATTTTCTTGCGCTTCTTAAACACTTTGTAGCGGTTGATGTCCCCATCAATTCTCCCCAGGTGGGAAGAACTCATCTTCGATGAGTTAGCGATTCGCTCATCGTGACTGATTTTCCCTCAATCCCTGGCTAGCCACTGGACACGGAAGTTTTGACGCTTTCCGGCTTGCTAGCTCATTTCTATCCAAGTATCCTTAATTTTCAGTTTGCCCTTCCACCTAATAAAATAGTCTCGATGCACTCCGCTTTTTGTGGTAAAATTCTGATTTCACAAAATCTTCTTACCAAATCCCCTTTCAGATTGTACAGGTGCTATTTGGGAAACTAATTATAAAAAGGAGTTGGGTTTAGGTGAAGGGAACTCAAAGAATGGATAGTGGGGTATAGTTGTTGGACCTAGGAAAGGTGTAAGGTCCTCCATATTGGATGAAAATCCAAGCTATCAGATTCACCTCTTTGCAATTTCTTGTAGGAATTGCTCAGGTCTAAATTGAACAACACAAAACCGTTGTCCTTAAGTTCATTAAATATATTCTGAGTTACAAAAAATTTCAATATTCCATTGCTCAATATAATCGTTTCTTTAATTTTATGCAACTCAAAATGCAACTCAGAATGTTACAATGCAATTCACAATGCAACTCAGGACATGACTTAGAAAGCAACTCAAGATGTTGATGTACACATGTATCTACTGACTCTACAATCTCATGTGTGATTGACACTATTGGCTCTAACAACTCATGTATAGCGGACACAGAATCATTCTTTTCATTAGGGTTAGAAACTTCACTAACACAAACTAGATTCTCTTCTACCTCTTCATCACTTTTGACAGAATTGGCTTATGAACCTCTTCTTCTATGGCTAATTCTCCCTGTTCTTTATTATCTTCAACAAATTTTGAGCGGGAGTTTTCCGTGGGGCATTGATAAGCAACATGTCTGAACTCTTGACACCTATATCAGTTGATTTGGCCACCAGCTTTTGGACTTTCTTCGTTCACTCCTTCCCTTTATCAATCTGGGAATTAATAGGAGTGTTCGAGGGTTTCGATGGTTGAACCCCAGAACTAGACCTCTTTTCCTTGTAAGCATTCCTACAATCAAACTTGTTAGAACCATAACGCTTATCCGTCAGGGCTTTCGAATACCGCAGACGGTGATGGTATGTAAGAGGGACATACTGATCAGCAAGTGTTTCTTTCATATCCTAACAACATGTGATGGGTCTAATTTGAAGAGACTCTCGACGATGCTCCAAACCAGCCAAGAAGGTTTTCGCTTTGCTTTTCGTTTTGGCTAACCTAACGCGACACTCATTTGATACGTCATACCAATCAAGGTATTCCTCTATGTTAGACAACCAATCAAGGAAGGTTTTAGGGTTCATCCTTCCTTTAAACATTGGAATTTCGACTTGAATAGATTTTAAAAACTTCTTATCGGGATCGTACTTGGGTTCACAATGATGAGGGGGTCTATTCCTACCATTCAAACTTGTTAGAACCGTAACGCCTATCCATCAGGGCTTTCGAATACAACGGACGGAGATGGTAGGTAAGAGGGAGATACTGGTCGGTAAGTGTTTCTTTCATATCCTCCCAACGTGTGATGGGTCTAATTTGAAAAGACTCTCGACGACGCTCCAAATCAGCCCAGAAGGTTTTCGCTTTGCTTACCAATTTCGTTTTGGCTAACCTAATGCGACACTCATCTAATACGTCATACCAATCAAGGTACCCCTCTATGTTAGACAACCAATCAAGGAAGGTTTTAGGGTTCATCCTTCCTTTAAACATTGGAATCTCGACCTGAATAGTATTTAAAAACTTCTTATTAGGATCGTACTCGGGTTCACGATGATGAGGGGGTCTCCTCATATCTCTATGTCCGTCCCAACCATGGGTCAAAAAATCGTCCGATACCGATACGTATCGCCCGATACGTATCGGTTTTGGACCTGAGTGGGACGATACATTGCCTATGTATCGTACCTCCTAAAAATTAGGATAATTATCGTCCGTTACGGGCAATGTATCGCCCGTATCGAACGATACGGACGATATTTGAAATTATCGAGCGATAATTTCAAATTATCGTCCGATAATTTGATTTTTAATTTTTTTGAAAAAAAAAAAATGTATCAAAACGATACATTCAATGTATCACCGATACGCGATACGTATCGAACAATACAAACGATACAGAAGATACGTATCGTCCGTATCAGGATAATTTGAATTTTTAGATTTTTTGAAAAAAAAAAAAATGTATTGAACCGATACATTGAATGTATCGCCGATACATTCAATGTATCGGACAATACGCGATATGTATCGTCCTGAACTTCAGGACAATACGTATCGAAAATCCGATATTTTAACCCTTGATCCCAACCATCGGGAAGGTCACTAATGTGACAGACTTCTAGCACCCTTTCAACACGGGTAAGTAACGACTATTCGCAACTTACTCACGCATGGTTGAATGACACAATACAAACACTATATGAAACCCTAAAAGTCAATCGAGAATGGAAACACCCTAAACTAGAACCATGCTTTGATACCAAATTGTTGCAGAACAAAAACACTAACCCTTAATATGCAATACGAAATCAAATTGGGATTAATTGAGCAGCGGAATTATCAAAACTATCATAAAAGCACAAAAATATTGAATAAATTCAATTACGCCATTAGGTCAATCTGATTTAGTGCTCCATCTACAATTGTTCCTATCCTGATCTAGAAAATAAGGTTCTAATAAAAGAACTCATATTTTCACTCTAGTCTAGGGCACCAAGTGGCAATAAAGATGACGTCTCTTGACTCCTCTCTAGGGTTTGAAGAATTTAAAAGTCCAACAGAGTTTAAATTATTCAAGGAAAATAATGGATATAAATAAAAGGAATTGGGGCATTAATTCAAGCAACATTAACTAGAATGTCTTTTGGATTTTTAATCAAGAAATAAAAAGATCAAACATTACCTGACAATAACTAATAAGAGAAGAAAAGAAGATAAAGAAATCCCTAGAATTTCACAAGCGGAATTATTGGCCTTACACCAAGCCCTAAACTTGAAAATTGGAGAATCGCTCTTCAAGCTTGAAAGACTCACTCTTTTAACGAAAACTCATCATGAGTTCTTAAAGTTGCACAAAGTAAGAAATTTTCATTAATCATTATGTTCCTCCTCAAATTGTCTTTACAACTCTATTTATAGGCTTAAGAAACCCTAAACTTTTTTTTTTTGATCGATAAAAGGAATTATATTGAAAACAGTAAGGCACTGAAAGGACAATACAAAGACACGACCAAAAAACAAAAAAAGTACAAAGCAAAACCAGAAAAAAAAAAAAAAAAAAAACCGGGTCCCAGACCCGGCCCCAATAAACCAGGTCATATCAACCGGGGACCCACAAGTAGTGCTCCTCATTGTCCTCCCCCCCCCCTCTAGCCACCTAAAACCAAACTAGGTCTCTAATGGCTTTCATGATCATCCCCACCGGCCTACTCTGCTGCTCGAAGATTCGTAGATTCCTCTCCGCCCATATGGTCCACAGCACCACGAAGAAAGCAGCTTTCCAATAACCTCTACATTGATCCTCCACAAGGGTCGACGTCCACATCAGCAACTGGCAATAGGGAAACGACGACGTAACCCAACACATGCTAAAAGATTTTAGCACAATGGACCACAACTCCCGGCCACCTCACTATGCAAAATCAGATGTGGCGCACCGCCCTTTTGCACATCACACAACAGTTCGGGCCCTCCATCCCTCTTCACATAAGCTGATCAAAGGTGAGGATTTTCCCTCTGAATAGGGTCCACACAAAGAACCGAATCTTGGGAGGGATGGATTCCTTCCAAAGGCTTGCACCAGAGTACCGAATTAGGGGTCGCTGAGTAAGGATGTTGTAGTAGGACCTGACACTAAAGAGACCATTGCTGCATGGAGTCCAGAACATCCGGTCCTAGCCGTGAGTGTTTCGCTTGGCTTCGCACAGCATCAGCTTAGCAAACGAAGTCACCTCCTCATCCCTTAGGTATCTACTAGTAACAACATCCCACAACCCACCTCCATCCGTATCCGAAACAAACTCGTCAATCCTGCCAAGCGGATTTACAGAGTTGTCATAGATTTTTGGAAAGGTAGCTTTGAGAGGTCTTAGATCCACCCATGCATCCTCCCAGAAGAGAATACGAGTGCCACAACCCCAACTGAAATGCAGTCCTCTGGCGAACAGGCCCCTTGTCTTGTATATATTTTTCCACCAGGTGAACCCTCCTCTATTCACCAAGACATTTATACCCAGTTACCCAAAGAGGCCCCATACTTCTCCACCAGCACCTTGTGCCAAAGGTTCTCCCTCTCCTCCACCCTCCCCACCAGAACCACTTCCCCATCATAGCGATATTGGTCCATTTCAGACTGCGGATTCCCAGCCCACCACACCCGACTGGGAGCTGGCAAGTGTCCCAATTGACCAGGTGGAAGCGTTTCTCCAAACCCGATCCTTCCCATAAGAAATTCCGCTAGATTTGTTCAAGGCGGTTGATCAGCCCTTTTGGGGACTTGATCATCAACATGTAGAAGATGGGCAACGACGCAAGGACAGTTTTAACCAGCAGAAGCCAACCACCACTACTAAGCAGCTTCCCTTTCCACGAGGGCAGTCTTCACTCAAGCCGTTGCACAACCGGATCCCAGGCCCTAGCGTTAGGATATCTTAGGCCGAGGGGCAGCCCAAGATACTTAATTGGAAACTTTTCACCTATGCATCCCACTGTGTGCGCCAAATCCTCCAACAGACGCTCATCCATCCCAATACCAGTGATAGAAGATTTGGATTAAGGGGTTGGCGCAACCCTCTAAAGCTGTTGAAGTAGCCAGCCGGAGTGCCATTAGCCAAGACCGAGAACCAAGCAGATGAGTAACACCCCCTCATCAATTTTCTCCATGTCATGCTAAACCCCATCTTGCTCATCATGTAATCCAAACAATCCCAACTCACCTTATCATAAGTTTTCTCCATATCAACCTTCAAAAGGGTCGCCGATCGGCGATCCTTGTGGGCTGAATGGATGGTCTCTTGCGCTACCGCAATCAGGTCCACCAACTGCCTGCCTCTTACAAAAGCACACTGATTCTTGGAAACGATCGTAGCCATCACCGGAATTAGTCTATTCGCAAGAACCTTAGAGATAATCTTGTAGAGACAATTCGTGAGGCTGATTGGCCGAAACTCCGAAATATCCTCAGCTACTTCGCGCTTGGGGATGAGAGTAATGAAAGTGGAATTTAGGCTCCGACCAATGAACCCCGACGCGTGAAACTCATGCAAAACCGCCAGCAGGTCCGCCTTTATGGTTTGCCAAAAAAATCTGAAAAATTCCATGGTGAAGCCATCGGGTCCCAGCGCTTTATTTTTTACCCTAAACCGAACGACACGCCACACCTCCTCCTCGCTGAACAGACGTTCCAAGCCCAGCCGCTCATCCGCAACAATAGACCGGAAGGATATTCCATCTAGTTGAGGGTGTGGCAGTCCATCATCCCTGTACATCTCCTTATAGAACACCACAATATTCTCCCGGATCTGGACCTAATCCGGGTAGGTAACCCCTCCCACTGTAATGGTACCGATGTAGTTCGTTTTGTTTCTCGCAATGGCCACCGCATGGAAATATTTAGTATTGGCATCACCCTCTTGGAGCCATCTGACCTTAGCCTTTTGCTTCCAGCTTAGCTCCTCAACCAAGCAGACACTGCTGAATTCCGATTTCTTGCGATATCTTTCCTCTCGCTCAACAACCGACAGCTGTGTAACTTCCTCCAAATCATCCAAAACCTTCAAACGTGCTAAGAGAGCCTCTTTCTTGACCTGCAACCTGCCATACACCTCTTTATTCCATAGTTTAGATTTAGCTTTAACCCGCTGAAGCTTGGAAATGAAAATAAAGGCAGTTGAACCCGCGGACGTCGTTCGTTCCACCACACCAGAACCAGCCCCTGAAACTCGATATCCAACAGCCACATGTTTTCGAAACGGAACGAGCTGGGTCCTATACCACGCCTATCACAGTTCATGAGTAAAGGTCGATGATCCGAGATAGCGCGGGCCAGGCATTCTAACCTTGCGGCCAGGTAGATATCCAACCAATCCAAATTGCATAGGAATCGGTCTAATCTACTCATAGTCGGGACAGCTTGGAGACTTGACCAAGTGAACCGGGCACCGATGAGTGGGACATCCAACAATTCCCAATCAGAGATGAACGAATTGAACTCTCGCATAACAATGGCATCAAGCGCCCCCCTGTTTCTCGAACCCCCATCTAATCGCATTAAAGTCACCTCCCAGGCAATAAGGCAGGTCCCATCTAGCCGCGAGAGCCACCAATTCCATCCAGAAATCAGGTCGTTCACGGTCAGCCGTCTGGCCATAGATCCCAGCAAACATCCAGACCTTCCCAGAATCCCTATTCCGCAGCACCACCGATGCCAAATACATCCCCACTTCTTCCTCCAGTTTGTCAAACAGCCTAGTATTCCATGCAACAAGGATACCGCTCGACCAGGAGCTGGGCCTAAGCCCCCCCCCCTCCCATCCGTCATACCCCCATTGTAATCTTGCAAGCTCTCGGGCTCCACCTCGCCGCCTCATCTTGTTTTCTTTACGACTACTCAAGATGGATCGGAAGACCAACCGGAGGTCTTCGTCAAACCCTTTGAATGACATCCCGAGATCACGTCCAACCCAAATGAGTCGGTCAATGTCAGCTGGCATTCGTAACTCCCCCTGTTCCCCTTCACTTCGAGTTAGTATGAAGTGGTTTTGTACTGTGTCGCCCACTACAAAACCACCACTGGGGCCTCCTTCTTCCATCTCGTTACTCCCTACCACTGCCCCCAAAGTTGTCGGAACGTCAGTATTGGCCGTCTGATAAGGTCCCTCATTCCTTGCAATCATAAACTCCTCCAAACCGTGGCGGAGGAGTTTATGATTAGAAACCCTAAACTAGTTCAAACTTAATTATAATAACACCCTACATAATTAATTCACAAAAACAAAACAAAACCAGAAAGTTTGCAAGTAAATTGCGACCCCAACACAACTTGCGGTTGACCGGTATTTGAGGTGCAATTGACCAGACTATCAAAACTTTATGGACTTTATAAAATATAGAAGAAAACGATGTCTCAGAGAAGCCCTTGAATGTTCTCGACCGTGAATTAAATTGCGGTAGACCAGGCATTCCTTTTCACTGTTTCTTTAGTCTTCTCTTTTGCATTCCCTTCCCATGTGCTCGTCTTCCCAAAATGGGGTCTTCTCACGTGATGTACATGTGCACATGAGTCTTCATGGCCTTTCCAAAGTGCTTTCAAATGCCCCAACACTTCGAATTTTTTTCTTGCACTTCTTATGCACTTAGTAGCGGTTGATGTCCCCATCACCCATATTCTGCATCAATGTCTTTAGCCATATCAATTCACGTGTAGCGTGAGACATTGTTCTATATTCAGCTTCAACAATCAACCTGGAAACTAGATCCTGCTTCGTACTCTTACATGCAACTAAGTTTCTACCAACAAAGGTTCAGTAGCTCATGGTCGATATCCTATCTGATGGTGACCCAACCAAATCTGCATCATAATACACGTCAATCTGAAGATGACCATTAGCCTTACATAAAATTCCTCTATCGGGTCCCCCCTTAAAATGTCTAAAGTTTCGTACTACTGCATTCAAGTGTGGTAATCTACAATGTTGTCAAATCGCTTAAGCCATCCTAAGCCATTTGACTACATTTCGCTTTAGCGAAATCGCTTAATCTCTTAAGCCATGGCTTAATGATTTTTTTTTTCTTTTTTTTTTTAAATTAAAAAACAAAAAAAAATTATATTGTAAGAAGTATCTAAGTATAACAGCTAAAGTAACACTAACAAAAATGAGTCAATGACAAAAAAGACAAAAAATATATATTCTAATTTATTTTTTAAGATGTCATACATATTACATACAAATGAGAGAAGATTGAGAGTCTGGAATGGAGATTGGAGAGGAATAATGAGCCAAAATAGTTTTGTGAAGAGTATAGAACCCAACACACCCTTTTATAGAGGTAATGGGACCCCCAAAAAGAAAAAAAAAATTAACAAAGTGCTCCAATGGTCATATTTATGACCATTGGAGCATTATGCCATCGCATACTGAGTTTGCGATCGCATAAACTCTAAAACATGGCTTAAGCGATCGCATATATCAGTATGCGATCGCTTAGTCTCCTGCATTGCATAAGCCAAGATGCCTTGTGCGATTTGGCTGCTCAGGATCGCTTGAGCGATCGCTTATGACAACACTGGTAATCTATAATCCTACCTCAACTA
This sequence comes from Chloranthus sessilifolius, assembly GCA_021018995.1. Taxonomy (NCBI): domain Eukaryota; kingdom Viridiplantae; phylum Streptophyta; class Magnoliopsida; order Chloranthales; family Chloranthaceae; genus Chloranthus; species Chloranthus sessilifolius. The sequence goes on along the minus strand of CM037592.1, from coordinate 70,853,665 downwards.
GCTGACAATATGGCCATTGGAGCATTATGCCATCGCATACTGAGTTTGCGATCGCATAAGCTCTAAAACATGGCTTAAGCGATCGCATACATCAGTATGCGATCGCTTAGTCTCCTGCATTGCATAAGCCAAGATGGCTTGTGCGATTTGGCTGCTCAGGATCGCTTGAGCGATCGCTTATGACAACACTGGTAATCTATAATCCTACCTCAACTAGCTGACAATATTTACTACGAAGGCATTCACTACAAAGGTTCGTACTACTGCATTCAAATAAATGATTCTCCCCAACTATTATGGCGTATTATCCACCATAAACTTCTGAATAGATCCGTGAGTGAATCAACTAGTTAACACCAAGTATTCTGGTGTCGGTTAACATATCTAAAGCATACTTATCCATATATCATTAGAGCCTCAACATAATTAGAGAATCCAAATTTCACAAAATTCAAATGTTGGGAGATTCAAACATCACTAAAACTTGAACATCATTAGAGAATTTGAATTTCATTGAAATCCAAATGTAAAGGGAATTCATACGTCATCATAATATAAGCATCATCAAGAAATTCAAATTTACCGAATTGAAATATTGGAGGATTTGTACATCATCATAATTTGAACAGTATCAGAGAATTCCAATGTTAGAAAATTTCAGATTAACATACATCATCATAACTTAAACATCGACAAAGAATTCAAATTTCACCGAATTTTGCATAGTAACAGGATTAATACATCATTAAAACAAAAACATAATCAGATAAGACGATAAGGTCCTGATACTCTCTCTGTGCCAAGGTCACTAAAGATTCATACTCAACTACTGCTTATCACCTTGTTTAGTATTGCTGATCCGATCAATAATCTGAAACATCTTGGGCAGATTTTGCTTTTTTGAGAGGGCATCATGGACAGCTTCCCATCCTAGTCAGAAAATTCCCTGATTTTTTTATAATTCGCGAATTTAAGGTCATGCGAATTAAACTCGAATTATTCGAGACTTTTTCAAAAATTCAAGTGTTTTTTAAAATTCGCGAATAATTCACGAATTGTAAATAAATTGTGATTTTTAATTTTTTTTTTTTTCAAAAAATTATACTTTTAATGATTCTTTTTTCTCTCAGATTTTTCCTTTGAATATTTCCCCCAACTTGCCTAATTTTGCAGGATTTTCCAAATTTTAACCTTGCCAAATTATTGTCGAACCCCGACATGGTGACTTTGCTTCCCATAGCTCTCTTGCACTACTAGCATACATGAAGGAACGGCCGATTGCACGCTGCATGGAGTGAAGAAACCAGGTCATAAAAGTCAAGTTGTCACATTCCCAGTCAAAGAATTTAGGGTCAATGACCTTGGGTTCGGGTAGACTCTTTGATCCAAAGAAACTGGCAGGTTAACTGGGCCATTTAGAGTGGTGGGTTAAAACCTCATATCAAATGCCATGTGGCACGTGGTTCAAAAAAATACCATTAGGGATCATGTGCCATGTGGCATGTGATGATGTGATCTATAAAATAAAATTGAGAAAAAGAAGTTTTTTCTGTGTTCAAACTGTGGCCAAAATTTAGGTACCGCCCACACATCTTGGTGCACTGAATTTTTCTCCCTTTGACCACAGTTTGGACGGTGCATAAGCATCGGATCATGCCAAATTTTTATGGGTGGCCTTGGGTTCGGGTAGACTCTCACTAGCATATCCTAGTTTCATCTTTGATCCAAAGTGCTGATCTGAAAGTCGCCTAGGGCGGCGGCCCTGAATTAGGCCGGGGCAGACAGGATTTGGGGCGCCCGCCCAAGCGGCTGCCCCACCTCAGTCCCCATTTTTTATTTCTCGGGAATCATTAATTGGCATATTTTGAAAGGGCCCTTGCACTCAGAAAGTTGGCCCTTGCACCAACTTTAAAGACAGACTCGTTATTTTAGGGACATGTGACATGTGAAGACCATTGATGGCGTCAGATGACAGAGGTCGTGTTTCACCTCGATATTCCACACAATAGATCTTGTGAGTGTTCTTGGGTGCAATTAACGCCACCCGAAGTTAGAAATTGGGGGCAAATAAGCAAAGAACCCTTCTTGGGTGCAATAACCACAACCCTAAGTTATAAATTGGTGGCAAATAATGCAAATAACCCACCCTATGTTGTAGGGTGTAATAACTTCACAAGAAGAAAGGGTGCAAATAATATATATATATATATAAACACACACACACACACACACATAGTGGCCGGCCAGATCTTGAGGCGCCGCCTAGCGATTTCCGCCCGAACATCCCCTCGACCGCCCGAACCCGCTCGGTGATTTTAAGAACATTGATCCAAAGAAACTGGCAGGTTAACTAGGCCATTCTAGATAATTTGTACAATCAGATTTCAAAATGGTGATCTGCAGCCCATGTGGTCCCTCACAACCATGGTTCAAAAACCTTAAAGCTCTACTCGACTCGAAAATCAACCGGGTCGAGTATACTCGAAAACTCGAAAAAACTCAACTCAGTCTGACTCAGTGTTATATATATATATATATCGCAAATGGGACAATGGGTTTGAACCCACATTGAGAGTGGTGGGTTAGAACCTCATATCACATGTCATGTGGCACGTGGTTCCAAAATAACACCCATTTGGGATCATGTGTCATGTCGCATGTGATCTATAAAATAAAATTCAAAAAAAAAAAGAAGTTTTTCTGTGTTCAAACTGTGGTCAAAATTTAGGTATCACCCACACATCTTCGTAGATTGAATTTTTCCCCTTTGACCACAATTTATACGGTGCATATGCATCGGATCATGCCCATTTTTTTTGGGTGGCCTCTGATCGTCCTTGGGCAAATTACCGTTGAACTTGATCCCTCAGATGGATACCACATGGCCGCCAACCGACTCTAACCCAGCTCCTCGGGGAGGGTTTGAACTCATAGTCCGAAGCCTATATATATATTAATCACGCTTGAATCTTGCGGATAGTTAAAGCACCCATGATCTCAAGATCCCTTGTGTGGAAGATTGGGGAAAAACTAATCTCAATCATCTGATGTAAAGCAGTCAATGATTTTTAGCATTTGTGCCCTCAAAGATTCGGTGGGTGTTAATAAAGGTACCCAATCCCCATGTATTGTCTTAGTGTAGGTTGTAGTTGATATTTCAAAATTCAAAAGGTTACTGATGGAGGACATTCGATTCAAGCAACCACCAGTAACCTATCAAATGCGAAAGAAAAATGTGAAAGTGCTCCGGAAGAAGAACCACATGGATTTTCGTCCCACGACTCCGCATCCACGGACGTCTGTGGTTTCAGGACGGACGTCAATGGAATGGGACGGACATCCGTAGAAACAAAGGCTCACTATTTGTTTCGCATCGTAAGCGATGGACGTCCGTGCCTACAAGACAGACGTCCGTGAAACAAGTCTGCCAAATGACGGATTTTTGGATTTCTTTGGAAAAACTTGTCATTTCAGTGTTTTAAGTTTTTAGGACTCTTTAATTTCGAGTTAGGGTTTGCCTTGCCTATTTAATGGCTTGTAAAAACACTTTTAATTATTGATGGTTAATATATTATTGCTTTTGCAAAACTTTGAGAGCTTTTGATAAAGTTTTCTGTGAGGGTATGATTCTTCTCAACCGAAGAGCGATTCTTCGTCTCCCGTGCAGTTTGGTTAAAGGCCAATTTTCTCTCATTTCTATCTCTCTTGATCTACGAGTTGCGCAAGTGTTTAAATCCTAACCTAACCATTTTATCTTTAAACCTATTATTTGCCTTTATTCTGCTTGGCATCGAAAGAACCCACTTGTGTTAAGAACCCTAATCTTCTAGATTCTATAGGGAACGTACGCGAAAGTAACACTAACTCGCATGGGTCAAAAAATCGAAAACCGATACATATCGTCCAGCTCCAAAACCGATACGAATCGATTACGGACAATACATTGGTATGTATCGTCCGGTATATTAACATTTTGTATGGGAGGCACCGATACGGTACTTTGAATGTACCGTATCGGTGACCACCAAAACTGATACGTATCGGTATTGTCCGAGATTTTGACCCATGCTAATTCGAGCTAGATTTAAATCATCTAATTGAAACTTTGCTATTTTCTGTGATAAACTGTCAAGGAAATTTGCATTTTAATTGTTTATATTAATTTTCTATTAATCTCAGCCCTAGCATTTACGTTGTGTTAGTTTCCGCATCATTTACTCTCTCATCTCGACTAGGCAACAGACATTGGGGATTCCCAGTTTAGGCCCACATTGGCTGAAGATATGAACTTGAATACAAAGGCCTTGTATAATATGACTTAAATTGCCATGCTTCCCAGCGAACATTTATCGCCTTTTAGCTACAATTTTATACTAATATGATAATAAATAATATAATAAACTAAATTTAAATTCGTTAACATCCTTTTGTTAACTCTCTCAAGTTAACTCGGACGGGTTAGTTGAAACGCGACCGAGTTACTCAGGAAAACCGAGTTTAGTTTCGAGTTTACTAGAAATGCAATCGAGTCGAGTTGACTTGGCTGAGTTTCGGGTAACTCGGTCGAGTTTTTTAACCATGATCACAACCATTGTTTTAAAACAAGGAAAACTCAACTCGACTCGAAAGTCAGCTGAGTAGAGTTAACTCTCAGAAACTCATTCTGACTCGACTCGGTCCGACTCGAACTAGATAATAAATATTTAAAATAATATATATATATATATATATATATAGATAAAGTAAGCTTTACTGTTGTTGTAAGTCTCTGATATATCTAAATAGTGCATGGTGTGCTCCATTATAGGAATATGTTACATCCAAATAATCACACCTACTAGCTGGTACAAAGCACCCAATTGGTGGGCGTTTTTATTTCAATATCAGCCATTAAAACATAACATCAATGGTTGATATTAAGTGCACAGTCAGATATTTTAAAACCCTAAAAATAAACAATTGATAGTCGCATTTCCGTTCACGAGCTGATGCAAATCAATTTAACGGGTCAGATTCATCATATCTTACATCTTTAATGGTGTAAGATCATTTAAACAGCAGAAATGGACTATAAAAGTCCAGCAGAAACCCCATAGTCACCACTCTCATGGCCATCATTTAAACCAAAGAGAGAGAGAGAGAGAGAGAGAGAGAGTGACATCATTTACTCACTGGATCTTCTTTCCTCTTCTACTTCTTTTTCTTCTTCTTCTTCTTCTTCTTCTTCTTCTTCTTCTGCGCAAGAGTTTAGCATCGAGACGATACAGCGACTTAGGGTTTTTTTTTCGCAAGCATTTAGTGGAGAGGATTTAGAGTCGATGAATAGGGGGGCTGGGTTTTATATAAACCAGCCAGTTTTACTTATTTGCACTTTAATATATATAAAAACCCCTGCCTGTCCCTACTGAATAAGTGGTATGAATTGACTCGCTGAGTGGAAAAACTCGGTCAATTTTCTGAGTCGACTCGGCGAATCGATCGACTTGTTTGACGAGTTGGCTCGAAACTTGGTTGAGCCGAGTCAACTCGCCGAGTTTTAATACCTTGATCACAACCAATACAGATACCAACCTTCACTTCATCCATCACGGAAACTGACTCTTATAGGGATATATAAACCAGCACTCTACAAGAACCACTACCAAACAAATGCAACATTGGACAGCACTACTGCTGAACATCCAGCCAGACCTCACCGAGGTCAATACAACCACTGAACAGGCAAACAATGCTTAGTAACTCTGTTGAACACACAGATTCATCTATTTTTCAAGGGTGACACTCCACTCGACGAACAAAAATGCTCAAATCTCCCATCACGGTACTCCAAGATAAGCAAACAGCCATTCAAATGAAAGAGGAACAAAAATCGATCCAGTCCCTGACAATGACAGATCCAGATCGTGCACACATAATCCAAGAGCTCAACTTTTCGTCAAAATGTATAAATTTGTGTTAAATAAAAAATCGATATAATTTGCTCCCCACATTTCGAGACTAGATTCAAAAAATGTGTCTCAGAAAATCGATCCAAACCCTGCCAGCTTCGACATGTTTTAAGGTCTAATAGAGATCAGGTGCCAGTGTGACGTCAGCAATATTAACGATGTTGTCAAACTCAGTTTCTGAAGCAAAGGGTCCTCTAATACCAAGTTGAGATTAAGGATTAGATGAATGTTACGGTTAGGGTCAAGAGGAAGAAGAAAAGGAGAGAAGAGATAGGGTCGAGTAAGTTAGACTCTAACCCTTGTATTAATAGATTATATACTTCATACAATATATCACAGATATTGATACAATACGAAAAAAGGATTAGATGAATGTTACGGTTAGGGTCAAGAGGAAGAAGAAAAGGAGAGAAGAGATAGGGTCGAGTAAGTTAGACTCCAACCCTCGTATTAATAGATTATATACTTCATACAATATATCACGGATATCGATACAATACGAAAAAGGAAAAAAGCATTCCAACTTAGACAAGCTTCCGACAAACCCAATTCATAACTACAGAGACACCATATAGTCTAACACATCTTTTCTAGCAACTCTAAGTCTAACTTTATTTTTCCTCGAACTTAAAGACGAATAGGAGTTTCTTGAGATCGTCATTTAGGATGGTGAAAACATTGCCATGGACAACCCATCAACATGTGGTATCAAAATACTTACTTTCTGAATTCTAACAATGACTCATCGATTTGACACGAAACTCAACCAGGACTCGACAATAAACTCGAAAGCGCAAGAAAACTTGGCTGACTCCGAAACGCAATTGAGTCACTACCTTTCTTTTAAAGTAATCGATGCAGTTTTGGAGGTTTAAAAAAGAAATTACGGGGTTTTTTAAAAAAAAAATAAAACAAGAATAAGAAGTCTTGTATATGCATTGCTTTATGATTTTGAACTTTACAACTTGCATGAATCCTCTCATCTCCAGATTCCTTAAAATGATAAAACCCTAAAGGGCGAAACCTTGTTAAAGTCCGTAACAGAAGGATAAGAAGAAATAAAAAGAAAAAGCTGTCTAAAAAAATTAGAAAATACAAAATTTAAATTACAACATAGAAAATACATAATTAATAAAAAATCACAGGTTCATCTCTTGTCTATATGTTTATTTTCATTTATATATCTCATTCTCTTTTCACCTTATGAAGCACCTTTTAACTCAATAATCAAATTGAAAATTTATTGTCACGGATTTTTTAAGGAACTTAACATCTATGTGCTGGTGACTGGATTTAATGGGAAAAATAAAAGGGTTTGCACAGGTTTGCTTCATTAGTAATGGGATCACCAGGGGTGGCGACCACCTGTTAGCCATTGAACGTTGTTGAAAGGCGACTGTTATTAGTTTTTACCCTAGTATCAATTTTAAGTCAGCTCCTGATAAGAATGGAAGGCTAAAATAAAATGTTTTCTATTCGATTAACAAGTACCACCAGCATCATAGGTGATGTGGTATCAAAGCCTACACATTGGAATAATGGATCGATCGAGAGAAGGAAGCAAACAAAGAAGTGGACTCACAAATGAACCTTTAAAGCCATGTTAAGAGACTGGTTAGAAGCTGTGATTGGACTCTGTTAGAAAATAGTCCCAGTTCCACGGTCGACCGTGAGTCAAGCTCGGGTCGACCGAAGGTTGGGTTAGTGATGAAAGTTTTAATTCGCACGGAGTTTCTTTAGGAGGGTGTTATTTTAGTTTCTTTATTTAAACAATTTAGGGGTCATGCACATACATGTGGCATATGACCATCAATTTCGTCACTTTCAGTGCAGCCTCCGGAGAAATGGTCATGACTTCTTCAATGCTCGTCGGCATTGCGCGATTCTTGGCTTGTTGGAAATCTACTTCAATAAGCTCTCAAATAAAACCAATTTCACATCAATTGGACGTCGTTTAATGCTTGGAAAGTGACCGCATATGAAAAATATGGGATTGATGGTTGAATTATTTGCGATCGTTAGATTAGAAGCTTGTAATGGGTTAGTTAATGAGTTTTAATTTAGTAGTCTTCTTAGGTGTGAGGCCAAGGATTTCTATTATTAGTGGGTTGGTCCTGCATCAATACGGCCATCAACCTTATGGAAAACCTTTCAACCAATGAACATTGTTGAAAGTTGACTCATGAATTCTAGTGGCCCTAACATTCCTAGAAGTCCAGCTTTTGATAGGATTAATTGGTTAAAAAATAAATTTTCATACTCTCTACATAGAGAGAGAGAGAGAGACGCCCAGGACCCTGCACCTCTTCCCCAGCCAATGTAATTGGAGAGGACATCTGTCCAATGGCACTATAAAAAATGATTTTGGTGCCACATGGAACAAGGGGCCATCGTACACATTTTTTTAAAAATAAAAACTATCTCTACCATGTGATTAAAAAGTCGAGAATTGCGGGAAAAAAAAAATAGGACAGCAAAAACAGGTTTTAGAGTCATTAATTTTTCAAAGCTTGTCAGCTCCTTAATCACATGGTAGAGATATTTTTTTCTTAATCTGATCTATAGGATGGCCCCTGCCTGCATGTTGCACCAAACTCCATTTTATAGGGCCCTTGTCACCTTTTAAGCCTCTTCCCCAGCCAATAACACTAGGGAAAGGGATGCAGGGCCCCCTTCTCTCTCTCTTTCATATATGTGTATATATAAACACAGGCACAGAAACATATTTATTAATCTTCCCAATTTCAAGTGTTTAGAAAATAATTAGATATTTTTAAATATTTAATAAACTTTCAAGTCGAGTCGTGGTCATAGTTCAAAATCTCAGGTAATACTGAAATTTTTCAAGTTGATTCAGCCCAGCTGACTTTTGATCCCAGCGGAGTAAAGTTTTCAATTTTTTGAACCATGAGATCAACATAACCTCAAGTACAGTTAGGTACCCCTTCTAATGAAGTGATTGAAGTACATAGTGAATGATCTTTCATAAGATAAAATATTATGCTAAGCTTCACCGAATACTTGGAATTGCATTGGAAGACACATGAACACCAAGAGGGGAAAAACAATCTAACTGAAACTCACCAAAGATGGGAATCACTAACAAATGGATCCCCACAAAACAGTTATTGGAAAACATGCGGAAGAGAAGTAGTGGGCAGGTATGACCATAGAAACAAAATTTGCATTCAGCAATTAGGATAAATTCACTAATTGATTCAGAAAAAGCCAGTCATATTTTTGTATAATAAATATATACATTCAACAATTACGAGGCTAAGATTTGCTGCTGAAACATATTAAGGTAAGAAAAAATTTTAACAAACAATCCAGACATATATATAGGGAAAAGGGTGTATGGGTTCGCATGCAGGGAAGAACCATGCATGAGAATCCCACATCACATACCATGTGGCATGTGATCCCAAAACAACACCCGTTTTGGGATCATGTGCCATGTGATCTAAATTAATTTTATTTTTAAATCAGCTCTTTGGTGGTGAAAATGATGGTCAAAGTCACATCCCGGTGCATTGAATTTTTCCCCCTTTGACCACATTTGGGACTGTGGATATGCATCGGATCGTGCCCATATTTTTTGAGCGGTCGGTAATCATATTGGCAAGTTGTCGTCACACTTGATCCCTTGGATGGTTGCCACGTACACCCCACCTGATTTGAATACATGGATTCACCATGCATTAGAACCCATATCCCTGGGCATTATATATATATATATATATATATATATATATATATATATATATATATATATATATATATATCTGTGTGTGTGTGTGTGTGTTTTATGTTATATATTTATTAAGGTAATTGAAATCTGTAACCTTTTTCCAAAGAGATGACTTGTGGACTCTTTTCCCAAGAGAGAAGATCTAGATGTAGACGGCTCTTTCTTAAGTTTAAAAAGGAAAAAAAGACAGCTGTCTTCTAAGTTAAAATAAAGAAAAAAAAGGTAAAAAGACGTCTGCATGAAGTTCCAGTTTAAACAAAAGGGAAGCAGCACTCATTTTTTCGACCGCCGAATAGCCGATTATTTGGCAAATCTTCGATTATTCGAGATTTGTAGAATCGCCCATGTAATCGGCGACTAATTCGGTAGGGTGCCAATACAGCGAATTTTGTTACAATGGTATGACAATGGTAGGGCCCAAGAATGGGAGAGGACAGAAAAAGGATGGGACAAAATATGTCATTTGTATAGTAATGTTACAATTTTGGGCCTGGATTAGGGTACGGGCTTCGGATTGGGCTTTAGCTTATGCCTAAGCTTGGTCGTTAGTTTGGGATTGGGCCTGACTGTGGAGCTTAAGCAGGGTTCTAGACCAAGATCTGGAGATAAGGATCCTGACAAGGGTTCAAAATCAAACAGGCATGGATGGGCTTCTTGTGAGATTTTAAGCCTGCTATCATGGCATCATATAAGCAGCCGAAGATGAGTATTGAGCTAAATTCTCTCTCCTGATTTTTTTGTACCCCTTTAGCTTGCAGAAAATCACTACAAAGAGAAAATAATTATCTCCTTAGGGTTAGGGTTAGCATTTCAAAAGAAGAAGATGATTAATGCAGCCTTTATACATTGTTATTAGCATAGTCACAAAGTCGGGCGTCAGCAAGGGCGTAAGTGCAGAAAAATCGGCAAAAATCAGTCAACATTGGTCAAAATCGAGGAAATTAATATATATATATATATATATATATATACATCATAATATATTTCAAGTTAAAAATAATTGTTTTAATGAACAAATAATGCAAAATAGGCAAAACCTAAAGATTTTTTTGTGAACAAAATAGTACAAAACCTAAACGTTATTTTTCCCTTTAAGTATATAAGTGAAAAAAAAGAAAAAAAAAAAAGAACATCACCAATTAATCGGTCGAGTCACGACTTGGCCAATTAATCGGCGATAAAGTCGGGATTACTACAAGTCGTCGACTTTTTCCGATTTTTGAAAAAGTCAAAACTTTTGTGCCTAGGGTTATTAGAAATTAATGCAGCCTTTATACAAACAAGAAGATTTAAAGAATGACTAAACTACCTTGAAAATATACTACATATGAAAGATACCCAGTAAATACTAAATATGTAAATATTGGAATAACACCTTAGATGTCAAGAATTCAGTTAACTACTTTAGGTTGCCCATTGGTTTTGTGGGTGATAGATGTTAACATGAGTAATACTATACATTTGGCATACGACATTATGATGAATAAGCCAATAAGTCTTCATTGAAAGTTTTACAAGTGATCAACAGATCTAAAATTTGGTTCCGATTAGAAAATAACAAACGCTGGAATTCAAGAAGCTCAAACAATGTCAAAAGTCCTTAAAGGTGTGTTTGATAAGGTGGATGTGGCAATTCTAGGGCAGAATTGAATTGCCAATTCCACATTTTCTGTTTGGTTGGAACTTATGGGGATGGAAGTGAATTAAGTGGGGCCCACAAGTGGAATCCACTTCCACCCACCAATTCCAGTCATGAAATGGCTGAAGTGCCAATTCCACAAGGTAAAATATTCATTATGAAACAATTGGAATGAAGTATCTTAAAATTCAATTTTTTTTCTTTTATTAGCATTTGTCAACAATACACTTTTCCCAATTCCACATGAATTTATTTCCCAGAGAATCTCATCAAACAGTGGAATTGCAATTCTAGGGAAGGCACTTCCCACACAACATAAACAAACAAGAGAAGTGTCATTTCAAAGGAAATTCAATTCCAAGGAAGTCAGCATGGAAATGCTAATTCACTTCCAAGAGTGAATTCCAAGTTATCGAATAGAGCCTTAAGGGGGCACATTATTCATTTTAGATCCTAATCAACATCGACAAATTTCTCTTACATTTTTTATCGCCGGTCTGTATCTACAAAGAAGGCAATACTAGTGTCAAGGCTAATAACAAGGGTTGAGTGGATTTTACAAATGCCAAAAAAGTCAGGCAAGAAATTTAGAGACATACTTAATGTGTTCGTTGGGGAGAGACACAACAAGAATCTTACAGTCGAAACTTGGTGTTAAGGGAGGACCAATAGGTGATGGATGGTTTCTGGCTCCATAGAAAGAAATTGAAGAAAAAAGAGAAGTATAACTCGATAAAGTTTCTCCCAATCGAGGAGAAAAAAGAGACAAGAAAAAAGATTGTGAGAGGACTATTTTGAGAGAGGAGGGGGGAGAGAAAGAGAGAGAGAGAGAGAGAGAGAAATGTCAATGGATAATTTTTTGATGAGAGAAGACCTCTTATGAAGATGTAATTTCTTTAGTTTTCAGTTGCACGTTTTTTTATGAGCAGTAGTTCCATGATTTTATATTAATGGGTTTTATTTGAAGTCAAAATGAAATCAAATCATTGATGGTCCATCTATGTATGCAGATCCTCTCATTTATCTCACACATCCTATAAAATTTTCATGAGGTTATAATTCCACAATCACAATGTTGGTGATGTAGTATGAAAATATAATTAGTTGGAGTATCTAGTATTTTTGGGTGTGTGTGTGTGTGTGAGTAAGTAGAACATCATCTTACTTACTTTTCTTTGTTTAATGTCCTTATAATCCATGATGTAATGATCTAATATATAACAATGTTAATATATTGGGAAGAGTGATAAGCTAAGTAGCTCAACCCTAATTTCTTCTTCTCCTTCATCTTCCTCATCTTCCTTACCAAACCCTAACCCTAAATTCAACATATACAATTGATGAGGAAACTAACACAATGCAAATGCTAGGGTTAAGATTAATAGAAAGTTAATATAAACAATTAAAAGGCAAATCTCCTTAACAGTTTTTCACAGAAAATAGCAAAAGATTCAATTAAATTATTTAAATCAAGCCCGAACTAGTGTTACTTTTGCGTACGTTCCCTATCGGATCTAGAATATTAGGGTTCTTAGCGAACGACTAGATCTCCGATAGTTTTAGGGTTACGAACGAACTCACAAATGGGTTCTTTCAATACCATGCGAAAAGAAAGGAAAATAATGGATTTAACGATGAGATTGATAGGTTAGGGTTTAAACACTTACGCAACTCGTAGATCAAGGAAGATAGAAAGGAGAGAAAAGTTGGCCTCACACCAAACCACACGCGGGACGAAGAATCGCTCTTCAGTTGAGAGAATCACACCCTCACAGAAAACTTAATCAAAATCTCTCAGAACTTTGCAAAAGCAATAACATATTAACCATCAATGAATAAAAATGTTTTTACAAGCCTTTAAATAGGCAAAGCAAACTCTAACTCGAAATTAGAGAGTCCTAAAAACTTAAAACACTAAAATGGCAAGTTTTGCCAAAGAAAATCAAAATCCCGTCTTTTGGCGGATGTATGTCAAGGACGATCGAGCGATCGAATATTTAGAATCGATAGATCGACTAATAAATAATAAATTCGCTCAAAGAACATGTTCACAATCAATCGATCGAATGTTTAGGATCAATCGATTGACTGATAAAGATTAAGTTCGTCGGAAGAACCAGTTCACAATCGATCGATCGAAGGTCTAGGAACGATCGATCGACTAAAACGATCATTCATATAATCCGTAAATTTGTGCGGTTCTTCTGGAATACTTTCACGTTCTTCTTTCGCCTTCGATAGGTTACAGGTGATTGCTTGAATCGGATGTCCCCATCAACAATTTGACTTGGTATCAAAAAAGGAATTCGACAACGAAGCAAAGCCATTAACTTCACCCATCTCTTGCTGATGTAACTACTGAAGTGATGGAGAAGTCCAGACAATTTCAGGATTATTAAACTGCACAAAAAAAGAGATAAATTTCCAGAATACTAATAGCAGCAGGTGACAGAAACCAGCAGTCAAACACCACATTCCACCACAGAACTGGGTCTCAAAAGACCTCCATGTCAGCAGCCTCCAATCAATCTGAGAAGATTGATTCGTCCAGCAGTATCCAGGTTAAAAAACCCACGATATTGATGATTAACACTGGCTCAAAAGCCACAGTAACAATGGATAAAAACTCTGAGATCTAACAGGCAGCCAGGGTCTCAGAAGCCCTAAAAATATTAGGTCAAAATCACGCAGTCTCCTCAAAAGAAAAAACACAAAAAATATCTGATTCCATAATAAAAATCTGTCTCTAAGTGTCTTCCGTTTACATTATATAAAGAAAGAAAATAGAAAGAGATCCCCCAATTTAACTCTAATTAAAGAAAGTTGCTAACAACTAATCCTAGTTAACTTGCTAACTAAGACTCTCCCCCCCCCTCCAACGGGTCTTTATTTTAAAACCCTTTTTTAAACTTATATGCAGCCCGTTTAAATACGAATTTCTGGAGGTATCCCTGCCATTTGTCATCCCCTTTTCGATGCCAATAACAGCTCTAAATCGGCCCTGCATCACTATCTAATCCTCGGGCAAATTCTATATCAATAGGGTCACTTAATAGGTCTGACAGAGGATCTTTCTGACCTACTCTTTACGCGCCTCCATATCATCATTTTCTGGTAGTCATTCCTGTTGCTAATAGTAGACTATCACTAAATACATCTTTAACTTCATTCTCATCAACAGGGATCAAGGGAACTCCAATGCTGGTTGCAATCAGAAAACAAAAGGAAGAAACATACTACGAGAGAGGTTGCCTACATAGAAGAAGAAACAAAAACAATTTGTAGATATTTCTCTGAGATTTCACTCTACAATTTTAGGTGCTTCATTTAGGACGGGCCGGGTTGACTCAAAGGTCAGTTTGACCTACCGTGGTATTTTATACATAAAATCAAGGACATTACTGGGTTGGGTCGGGTCTGAGTTATCAGGTCAGCCACTGGGTCAGGTTGGGCATATACCCTTGACCCGTTGAGTCGGGTTGGGTCAGGACGGGGTGCACCATCAGGTCAGGTCGGGCATATACACTTGACCTGTCAGGCAAAAAAAATTTTGGCCCGAGGAAGCCCGACCCATTGACAGCCCTTTGTCTAATGCTTACACTTTAAAGTGCAGTCAGATACATGAGCACCTTGATTCTCTAAAATAAATACTTCAACACATTTCTCTAGAACTACAATTTTCATGTACCAAGGGTGGCCCGCAAAGTATTAGTAAAAAAAAAACATTGAAGTCCCCAAACTATAGATAAATAATATGTATATTTAGGTTCTAAGAATCAATAAGTAAAAGCCATACTTTGCATGATGTAACATTCAAAGAAAGATGCATCAAAAAGAAATAAGAGGTTCCTTACAGGTTCACCAGAACTATGCACTCTGTGTGTGAGGAATGTAGCAACATCATACCTGCAAAACTAGAGAAATAAATGTTAGATCAGAATTCAATGTCCAACTTCAAAATGCAAATTTTGGATACTCTTCAACATAAAGGCTGGATACGACTTCAATGTGAATCAGAAAGAGTAAACAAGTCAATCAGATTTCCATGCAAATTATGGTTTGTATCTAGCCTAAACTTTTTTAACTGAGGACTATCAAGGAGCTAAAAACACTCATCAACCGTTGTTTCTTTTTTGGTTAACTTCATAACAAAAATACCCTCATAATCATATCAGATAAAAACTCATAGTTTTATTACGGGATTATTTTCGATCAAAAATTCATTAAAAAGTGAAAGGGGTGCATACGTCATCATGGATGCATGGGCTGAGCCACATAGGGGCTAGTGACTCACATTTCATTATGAACCCTCAAAGCACTGTTTTTTTCTCTTTATATTTTGCAATGGAAGAAATAGTGATTTAATTTTAAGTAAACTGATAAAAAAGAGCCTGAATCTCTACCTAAGCTAAAAATAAAATGACAATATAATTCAAAGGACTTCGTAGGAAAAGAGATACATGGGCGTGAGAGATATGTGAGCGTAATCTGACAAAAAATAGAACTCTCTTTAGCGGCTTTTATCAAAACGGTAAAAACCATACACAGCAAGTGACCTTTCTGTAAATAACCATTTCTATGGCTAAACCGTATTAGTGACTCAAATTTCATTATCGACTCTAAAAGCATAGTGTTTCTCTCTTTATATTTTGCCAAGAAAAAACAGTGATTTAATTTAAGTAAACTGATAAAGAAAAGCTTCTTAGGCTTCTATCACTATAAAAAGGTGACACCTCTCATTAGAAGTGTATATATATATATATATATATATATATATATATATATATATATATATATACACACACACACACATACACCTCTCTGTGTGTGTAATCACGTAATATCTCCAGGGATTTTGAGATTCAGGAAGGGTTGCCGATTCAATAAATTTTTTTGCATTCCCGCCTGACTTATCTTTTTTTTGTTTGAGAAACGAATCAGAATTGCTGTTTTAACTCGCTTATGAATGTGTTCCGGAACGGTTGCTGATGTGAGTGTGTGTGTTAAAAAAGATAAGTCAATGACAGCGGGAATAAAAAAGATTGTGTTAAAAAAAAAAAAGATAAGTCAATGACGGCAGGAATAAAAAAGATTGAGTGTGTGTGTGTGAGTTACACTTTGACTGACATTTGAACGGTTGATAAATACCCTGTTTTAATTGTTTTTATATGGACCTGATCGACCTTGGGAAAGTTGTGATGGCACCCGATTCTCGAGTTGGGTGCCATGTGGCGTCCCCTGTGATTCAAAGGCATGGATGAGCCATGTATTCAAATGCATAGTTTATATATATATATATATACACAGACACACACACACACACTCAGAAAGAATACAGATTCCAAGAATACAGAAATTTCAAATATAAAACTGCAGCGCAGACTAAACCTTGTTTGCTTACTGCATGCTTACCATGCCCCATCTTTTGATGATCTAGCCTCAAACTGTAACTCTGATAAGTCTTGGGCCTCCTCACCTGCTCAAATAAGTATAAAAATGATATGGGGGAAAGCTCAAAATATCATAACGTCACAGATTATATCAAATATCCATTACAATTAGTGTTCCAAATCCATAATTACATAGAAGTAGTCTCACAGTTATATCAAGTTACTGGCCAATGGTTTGTTCTTATCATCAACCATCGAGAGCATTATGACAAATTACAGCTTTTTTTAAAAAAATACACGCATAATATGAGTTTTTTCCACAAAGTATTAAACACGTATAATACCCTTATTTTTTAATAAAACGAGTATTATTGTATACTACGCATCTTTCGCGTATTAAAAGCATTTTTCGCATGTTAAACGTTTTTTCCCGTATTTTACCATAGTTTTTAAAATTTGTTTTAAAACGTTTTGAAAAAAAATTAATATTATCTCCTTTTTTCCCCCAATTTTTCCATTTTTTTCGTCTTCCATATTTTACAGTTTTTTTTACATTTTTTCCTATTTTGTCCCGTAAGTTGCCGTTTTTCCCTTCTCACTCACCGTATGGAATTCATACCCGTATTTTGTCACTTTGATCAAGAGGGTATAGGTTTGCAAAGCACATACAAAACTATACTGTTGTACAGCCCTGTAATCTCTCCACCAGGGGGAAAACTGTGTCATGTAACTCTTGATGACTAGTTGTTCAAAAAATCCTTGAAGAAAATCTAAATAACCAATTTACCCGAAATACTCTTTTTTTTTCTTCTCCATTAACTTACACAGACCCTGCACGGCACGAGAAATTTAAAACCAATTTACCCTAAAGCATTTTTTTCCTTCTTTGAAAATAATCAATAGAACCAAAAGAGAAGAGCAGCAAGCCTGTTATTTTCTGCACATTTCCTTGTCCCATGCCAATGTCAGCAGCCATAATGATCGACTAGATATCTTCCAGATCTCAATTTTTAATGTTTACAGTTATTTGAAAAAAATAAAAGAAACATGTTTAAGATGAGGTTTGGTGATTTCCTTTTGGAGAAATAAAAAAATTCCACCTTCCAGTTTCTTCAAGCTTGCATAGCTTTGGATGGATGTTACAAAATGGAATACGTGGGTTCTTACTTTTTAGAAGATGGACAAACTATATTTCTAATGTATCTTGAAGTTATCCGAATCAAATAACTTGAACCCAATTAATTTAACAAGCAAAGAGAGGAATTGAAGGAAGTCAAGCGATTAAAATTTTCAAATAAATAAAATAACTTCGATGCTTTCCCCAAGAGGAAATTAAGAAAGTATGGCTCGATGTTCCACCAATATTCCTCAACTTCGATAGCTTCAAAGCTAATAATATTTTAAAGTGACATAAAAATGGAATACCCAAGATGAATCAGTCTTCTAGCTTTTGTAGCCAAAGCTACATCATAACGAGACACAAAATTCCAACCATCGGTATCCGGTATCGGTCCATCTTGGACTGATACATATTGGCCGATACGGATAAGGTAATGTTGATACCATATCGCCCGATTTTTTTTAAGTAAAATAAATAAAAAATAGAAGAAATAGTTCTATTGGTCAGTATCAGTCAATACCAAGACGGTATCGGAATATACTAACCTGTGTCGGTCCGATACCGATACCACCCCAACACCTGTATTAGGGTTGTATTTATTCTCGACGAAACCGATACATATCGGTATCGGCTGAGCTTTAATACCATGATTCCAACAAATATGCAAGATTCCAATGCATGGAGAAGCTAGAACGAAATGTATGCAACGTACAAACAACTTACAATACATGGAATACTTGAACCAATTAAACCTATCTAAGTTTCAATGAAACTACCAATCTAGATAGGGTAGATATGTGGTCAGACTCTCAAATAAAGACAAGTATATATTGATTGACCATCTTTTGGCCTTTACCATAATGTCTATGGTTTAGTTAAATATTTGAAATATCTTCCTCGTTAAGGTGTGAAGCTTTCACATCTTCTTTGATGCTTGAGACTACATAATTCCCTCCCGGTTAGAAGGAACTCACCCCTCGAGTTCTGACGATCATCAAAATGGTAATCACACAAATCAGATATGTTGAAGAGGTCAGAACTTTCAACTCAGTCTAGTAGCTCCAGTGTTATTAAAAACGGTTGGGGCGGCCACCCAGGTGGTTCGAGCCCTCGGGCACCCCGATTTAGCTCGAGGCATCCACTTGAGCGGTCCGAGCCTAGGGCGCCCGCCCGAGCGCAGAGTTAAGCACCTCCCTACTCCATCGTCTCCCCAAAGCCGAGGTCCAGTCGTTCAGGTCTGTGTGTATATATCATGGTATTAAAACTTGACGAGTCGACTCGAAACTCGGGCGAGTTGACTCGTCAAGAAGAAGAAGAAGAAGAAGAAGCAGGAAGAAGGAGAAGAAGCAGGAAGGAGGAGAAGGAGAAGGAGGAGGAGGAGGAGGAGAAGGAGAAGAAGAAGGAGAAAGCCCGAGTCGACTCGTCAAGAAGAAGAAGAAGAAGAAGAAGCAGGAAGAAGGAGAAGAAGCAGGAAGGAGGAGAAGGAGAAGGAGAAGGAGAAGAAGAAGAAGAAGCCACCCTTCCGTGCCCTAAAATGTGAGTTTTTTTTCACTTTATAAGCCCTAAAATGAGTAAAATCTCTTTTTTATTGTTTTTTTTTTTCACGATTGCGCCACATATTCGAATCGTGCCCTAAAAATTTTTCTTTTTACTTTATAAGTCATAGGTGCCTTAAATAGTAAAGGTTATTTTTTTTATTCACTTTATAAGCCACAAGTGCCCTAAAATCTATTTTTTTTTTTTCACTTTATAAGCCATAGGTGCCCTAAAATCTGGTTTTATTGATTTTTTTTTAGGGCACCTGTGGCTTATAATGAATTTTTAAGGGCAACTGTGGCTTATAATGATTTTAGGACCCCTTCCTACACAAATTAATTATTATATGGATGGGATATGGACAATAAAGAATTTCTAATTATTATATGGATGGGATATGGATAATAACGAATTTTCATCTATTAAATATTTAAATAATATACATTAAATAACCCGAATCGGAGCGAGTCAAATCGGATTGATTTTCCACGTCGACTCTACTCAGATGATTTCCAAGTCAAGTCGAGTTTCTATGTTTTAAAGTCATGATATATATATAAATATATAGTAAAATCAAAATATGTGTATAATATACACACTTATATAGTGATCGCCCTGCAAGATTTGGGTGCTCGCCTAGCGCGTCGCCGCCCAATCAATTCAATTGGGTAGCTCAATCTTGTAGGAATTTTCAATGATCTTAAGAAATACTTTGCACTGGCCTATCATTTTTAGTCTTATCTTGTTGTAGGTGTCAATAGGAAACCTTTCTTTCCATAGATAATTGTTGCTCATCTCATCACTTACATTAAAACTATTGTATTGTCATTACTCTCCTCCAAGTGCTTATGCACATGATTATGGAGATCGCAGATGTTTTTTACCACTTACTTCAGCATAATTGTTAAGTTTTCCTAAATTTGATAGAGGTGCCAAATCAAGAACATGAGTTAGATTTTGGCAAAATACAACTTCAATGGATTGCGATCGAATAACTGATTCCTTGAAAAAATTATAGATAAAATTCCAATGCTTCAGCTTGTCACCTACAAGGCATCATAGTAAATTAGTAAAACTTTGGTTGTTCGTTTGATAATTTGTTTGAGAATGACAGATGTCGCTATCCTATAATGTTTTGCCCATATTCTTCCAAAAGAATTTCAAAAGTGGCTAAGGAATTGTGACCCAATCTGACGTGATTGTTTTTGTAACAGCATGTATTTTATGACTTCTTTGAAGTGCAACCTGGTAATATTGGTCGCATCAAACATTCCCGGCATGGAATGAACTATATCTTAGAAAATCAGCCCACCCACCAGTAGCACTTGTGGTAGTCCTACCTGGTTGAGTCCATGGAAGACCCGATAGGAAGTCCATAGATAAGTTCTCCCATGGCACTTACAATATGGGCAGTAACATGAATAACCATGTATTTTGTTTTTTTCCCTTCAGTGGTTTGAAAATTTTGACACCTTTTCAAGTATTGATAAATTTCACAACGCATTTTAGACTAATGCTTTTCTTCGGCTAAAGCAACGATTTTATCACACGCACAATGTCCAACCATAAAACCACCATGCAATTCAATAATGATGCTCTCTAATGAAGAGATTTTGATCATAGTCATAAAAGTCTCCGACTTTTACAAAACATCGGAAAAAGTCGGCGACTTACAGTCATCCCGACTTTATCGCTGATTAATCGGCCAAGTCACGACTTGGTCGATTAATTGACTTGGCCGATTAATTGGAGATGTTTGTGATGTGGTCTGATTTTTATTCTTTTTTTCACTTATACTTAAGGGAAAAATTAGGCTCTGTACTATTTTGTTCAGTTTGTTCATAAAAAACCTTTAGGTTTTGCCTCTTTTGTTCATTAAAATCAGTATTTTTTTACTTGAAAAAAATTATGATATACTTTTTATATTTTTTAAATTTGTTTTATTTTCCCCGATTATTTTCGACTTGGACTGATTTTTTCCGACTTAGACCCTTGCCGATTTATTGCCGACTCCCGACTTTGTGACTATGATTTTGATACGCACAATCGAGTTCCTTCACGGAGGATTCCATCATGAAAGGCAAGGTCGTTATGTTGTCCATCTTTCAAATCTAAATAGATTTTACCAAAGTACTCATTACGCTCATTGAGCTCTTTAAGGTGGTCAAATCCAATTACCTTCGCAGTCATGGTATTTAGCAAAACGGTTTTTCGGCTCAGGGCATCCTCCACTTGTTATGTTGACCAGCTTTATGTCATAACGCTTACGTGAATTCTTGTAAAGAAGAAATCCATGTGGCATGTCGATTGTTTAGCTAGTGTTAGCCATTGATGCACTTAAGTGCCTCCTGGTCGAAATAGGTATTGAACTCTTTTCACACCAAATAGTGTTGCCAATGATGTAGAGTTTGAATGATCGCATAAAAATCAACGTAATAACTGAAGTATTAATTATTAGCTAAAGAATTAAATAAGGTTGCTCTCTTGACTTAAAACAGCTCATACGCCAACATGAGAATTTACTAAAGCTTCTAGTGAATCGACACTAGAAAGCCAACCCATGCAAACTTACACATTGTGCATGCATGCTAAGAGGAGGCAATCAATCAAGGATGGCTTCAGCTTTACTCATAAAAAGAGATCATGTAGCCCAAAAAATGGCGACGTTTTCCGTGAGAAAGCAATACTTGTTTCAATTCATGTAAAGCTTCTCCTAGTGCGAAATTTCAAACACTTTTGAATACACATTGAGTATGAGTCCTCATTAGGGATATATATATATATATATATATATATATATATATATATATATATATATATATATATATATATATATATATATAAAAACCACCACAAATTTTCCATTTGAGGTTTTAGAATCTAGACCATTACCCTAATAAGGGTTTCTTGGTGCCTTAGATATTCCAAATGCATCACTAGCCACTCAGGGCCTGAGTATTTTTCCAACAGCACTTCCGACCAAAGAGCAGCCTAAGGAAAGAAAAATGGAAACAACACAATAAGAGGCCAACAACAGGCAGCAAACAAGAGTATGGCCACCAACCAAGGGGAAAACTCTCAACGAAAAAATCCTGGAGAAAGCCAGAAAGTATCATAACAGCCACACCATAAGGTCATCAGTCCCTGTTCTAAAAGCAGAAATATCTCAGTCAGCAAATTTCTTTTTCCTTAAAATTGTCGTCTATTAGTCCTCTTTCCACCAGCTGCACAATTTCTTTATCCTTAAAAATTACGACATTTCATTTCTTCTAAATGTCCCACTATATCCCATAGGTACATATATTCCCAAAGAAGGATTTCTCCGAATTTAGACAGTCCAAAGAATCCTTAGACAATATCTCCATCAGAGTTTCTAAGCAGTCCTCCATAGCTTAAGAGCATCAATCATTACCCATCTATTACCATCAGCAGTGCTGACACCATGGTTATACTCATTTGATCATCTCCATCAATTCTCATACTGATATCATGCACAATAGAACTCACCAGAGTTCTCTTATGTTTATAAGAACTTTCAAATATTCTAGCATTCCTTACAGTCCATAGATGTGCAATGGTGGCACCAAAGGCAAGCTTTATAATTGTGGGAGTTTTACCATTCCCTTTGGTGTTCTCCTTAAGCTCTTGCATCTCCTCTTCTAAAGTGCCGATTCTAGATTTGCTCATATTCAATCTATAGTGATTCAGGATTGGAAATCAAGCATCAAAATAATTTCATCATTCCATTGCTTAATTTTTCTAAGGCCTCAAACCCCCCTTCGTCCACTGGCTTACAAACCTTATTCCAACTGACCAGGTGCATCGATAGGCATGACCGGATGCCCCATCATAGATGAGCTCTATTGGAAATCAATCCCAGGTTCAAGAGTCAACTTCATCTGATACTCGGTTAAATTTGGGATAGGTCATGGGACAAAGGTTTAGATTGAATTAGAAGGAAGAAGAAAAAGAAGATAAGAATGGAAGAATGAAGATAACAAGAGATAGGAAAATTAGGGTTATGTGTATATTACGCACAAATTCTCTTCCATTAACATTTATATGTTAAATATTCCACTATCACAATGGTGCCCTTAATGAGATCAATACGAAACACTAACATAACTCACAAAACTGCATGGAACATGAATAGTAACATTGATGCCTTGTTGTCGGGAGTGTATGAGAGTGAAAGGTGGTCAAAGATAGAATGAGCTTAAACTGTTGTAGGAATAGATTGTGTGCATGTTCGGGGCGTGCTCCAACCCTCAGATTTTATTAAATATGATTTTGCATACGTCATCAAATACTTTTTTATGTGATGGCAATAACAGCTATAAGTCGCATATGCCATCATGGCCAATGCGATATATACATGTGCAATCCCATAAGTGATCGCATAATTACTTATGTTGTAAAATTGGACGAAAGGCCAAACCGTAAAAAAGGGTCAGTCCAGCTCAACCCAATTCAACAACGGTACAAAAGACATCTGTATATGTTAAACATTGTATATATTATATTATTATAAAACCTAAAATAATTATCTTTTCTCGTGTGCAGTTGGTTTTTGTTGTTGTCTTAGCAAAAGAAAAAGGTGGGTCCCCATACTAGCAACAACGGCCCTCCTCCTTCCCTCCAGCTGACGTCAGAGACAGACTCCCATCTCACAATTATTGATATCAGAGACAAACTGCCCATCATTACTTATTGCCAAAAGGTAATAGTAGACGAAAAATCAGCATGAAAATACAAAACAAAACAAAAAAAAGCAAATCACCATTTACCAGTTAGTGTTTGGCTAGAAAACAGCAAATTACTGGTTAGTGTTTGCATTATTGTATAGTACCAATTGTTGAGCTATGATAAGGCAACAAGAAAATATTACATTTAGCTGAAATGGGTACGATAAAGTGGATGTGTACAGTTGCAACAATAGAATTAGGAATAAGTACATAAGAGGTGGCTCCAATAAGAGAAAAAATTAAATTATGTTGCTTGAGATTTGTTTGAGTGTGCCTCAGAAACCTAAAACTGCCCCTATACGGGGAATTGAAGTGATACAAGCACAAGGTAATAGAAGGGAAAGACCAATAAATACTCAAAGGGAAGTAGTGTGAATCAACACAAAGGATTGCGAAGTGAGAATTTAACCCTAAAGTGAAATTAGTGTAGATATAGGGCTCGTAGAGCTGACCACAAATAGTTGGGACAACGAGATGATCATGATCATTATGACAAAATACGGCCTTTTTTTTTAAATACGCTTTTTTTACCACAACATACTAAACACGCTTGATAACCGTATTCCGTAATAAAATGCAGATTTTCGTCTAACAGGCATATTTCACATATTAAACGCATTTTTTGCGTATTAATCATTTTTTTTTTGTATGTTACTGTATTTTTACAAACTATTTTAGAACTTTTTTGAAAAAGTTTAATATTATCTCCTTTTTTCCCGCATTTTGCCTTTTTCCAACTTTCTCGCTCAACGTATTAAACCCGTACCCGTATTTTGGCACTTTGATTATGATAATTATGATGCCATAAAATGACACCTGACCTAGCAACTTTAACAACGTCACTGAACCTATCAAGCCAAGCTTGTCAAAACGGTTTGAGAGCATATGTGGTCCTCTTATTCAACTTTCAACATATGAACCATATGAATCTCAAATTGCAGTAGTATGATAAAATGACACCTGGCAAAGTGACTCTTCAAAAACGTCATTGAACCTATCAAACCAAGCTTGTGAAAACTGTTTGAGCCCTTATATAGCCCTCTTTCTTAATTTCACACTAAGCATTCTTCCAGTGAATCTAAAACCAAGTGTTGGTGCAAATAAACTTCTTGTAGCCTTGTCAAGAATCCCTTCTTCACATCCAAATAGTACAAATTCCATGACAAGTTTGTGACAACTAATAAGATTACTCATGAGATTTTCTATTTATTGATACAAATGCCTTGACATTTTTTTTCCAAGAAATCCATTTTCCAGTATTATGCTTCTTGGTGTCAACGAACAGCATCCGGCCACAAGTTCACCTATTGGTAGCTTGAGCCGATCCCAGATATCATTTTTAAGAAGTGCCTTCATTTCATCTACCATAGCCTTCTCTCCTAAGAGGAAGAGCTCCTTACAAACTTGAGGGCGCTCTACCAGAGACATTGTAAAACCAAACTTCTTGGGAGGGGAAAAGAACAAAAAAGTTTAATAGGAAATAACCTAATTTAACGGAGAACTACATGAGAATGGGGGGTTGGGCCTGTAGCTCAGCTGAGAGGTTCACAATATTGCAACCTTGAGGTCGTAGGTTCAATCCCAGCTTACCCATCAAAATAAAACAAAATAAAAATTTTAAAATTGCATAAGAATGTTTTTCCTCTTGCCTAGTAATGGTGACATCCATTGTTTTAAAACGCGAAAACTCGACTCAACTCGAAAATCAGTTAAGTCGAGTTAACTCGAAGACTTAGATAAACTCGACAAGCTCCTACTCGATAAGTTTGTATATACTTTGAAATATATATCCTATAAAATATTTTTTAAAATTGTTACAAGGGATAAATGGAGAGATATGTTGATAGAATGGATAGTTTAATACTTTTAAAAAGATGGGGGTTTTAAAACCTTATCTCGTGAAAATATTTTATATATAAAGGTAGTTTAAGAACCCCAATTGCCTCATCCTAGTGAAATCTTGACTTTACTCGGATTCAACTCGAAATCCCGGTGAGTCGAGTAACTCAGCCACGTTAACTCGTTGGCTCGCCGAGTTTTAAAACTATGATGACATCATGGTCAACCAAGAAACATAAGGTAGCATAAAAGCATACATCTGCCAATTGAGGAAAACATGCACGCCTTCTACAGCACTCCTAGAACCATACAGGATACAGCCACACCATCTCCATCTCACACACCTCAAATCTCGTGTGTGGCTGAAATTTTAAAGATGAACCAATCATAAATCTCAAACCACTGGAAACCATTTCTAGTATATTTTGCATACATCAAGAAAAGGTTTCTTTAACTTCCTTTGTCTTCGTTTTTTTTATTGAACTGAATCCATCACAACAGCTTGAGACTCTACCTAAATCAATCATATGTTGACCCAAGGTTGACACCCTTCAAGTTACATTAGTATTGCTTTTGACCAGCTGCAATTTAGGGAGTCTCTTTTGGGTCGAATTTCTCACAGATTCAGCCTAAGAATACCATCTGTAGTGGGAGTCCAAATCATTGCATACTTGCGTGGAATCTTGGAAGCTCGATTTCTCGAGATGGGAACCCATGCATCAATGAGGCGAGGTGAAATCAGCATCCAAATAATTGCTTCTTCAGGTCTTAACATGGAACCTATATTAAATTTTATCAGTAGTAACTCTTCAATATAACTTCAACAGTGAGGCATTATTCCAATTAGTAAGGTGATCAACACCAAGCTATAGAAGATATAGAGAACTGTGACCGATATCAAGTCTTCATTAGTGGGAACTCTCCAAGCTAACTTCATCAGAGTATCACACAGGCATTTTTAGAGTTGACAAGATACTCAATATCAAGCCCACCATATTTAGAATTGCCGATGGTTTTCTAGCTGATTGGATGACACTTTTGAGATTATAGCAGGTCTAAAGCAGGAAAAATTGCAGAAAGAAAACAAAAAAAAAAAAAAATTATATATATATAAAATGGAAATGAGTAGTAAAATTAAAATTGGTTTTAAGCAGTAGTAAATTTAAAAAAGAACTATTTCTTCAACTTCCCTGCTTACTGATATGCCAAGCATTTCATCACATGCATTAATCCACTAAGAAAATTGTTGTGTCAATAAAATCATTGATCCAACCCATCTTCAAATCTCAATTTCTTCATCCCCCCCACGAGGATGTATCAATTAGCATAGTACGGTTTTCGTAGATGACTTCAGACACATTTGGTTTACCCCAAAAGTAAGATCAAATTGCACATATGGATGATGAAGGGCAAATGACAGTTCCTTTTACATAAGTGGGCACGATCTACACCATCAAATAAATAATAGTATAACATAAGACAGTGAATACAAATTTAGTGTCTAACAAGTACCCAAATACTAATATTAACATTAATTATTATGAACAAAAAGACTCGAGAATAGAGGCGAGATGATGAGAAAATCTATTATTATTTCATCACATTAAAGTTCACTAGCATAATCTGCACGACAGAATGGCCTACTGACAAAAGAATTCACAGTGATAGAATATTTTCATATGATCAACTTGATCAAATGATCCAACGGTAAAACCAAATGATGGTTCAATGGATATTAATAAGCAGGCGCACCTTCAGGCATTGAACTTTCAGGTGCACTGTATGAAAGGCAGGTGTCAGGGAGACTAATAACCAAGTCCTTTGACACAATAGGCGTGGGAGTCACAGTGGGTGAATGGGCTTTCCGCTTAGTCTGGAACCAATTTTGGACCTGGAAGATGAATTTCGTAAGAAATAAAAAGATAAATGAAAATATTTACATACTAATCTAATATATATTGCCAGTGAGATTTAAACCTTAGTCCATTGTATAGCAGCTTTTCCGGAACGACCAGGAGCACGACTACAACAGAAGTTCACATCAAGAAAAGAAGAGTTAATGTTCAAAGACCACAAAAAAGTAACTCACTATTATATTGGATTTGAAAATCTGGCTAAATGGTTTGCCGTTATGAGAGCACAATTACATCAGACTAGAATGGAAGCTTACTTTAATTTTTCTGTAACCTTTTGATAAAAATTTGGATTAAATGATTCATTTTCTGTTTCCTGGAACAACTTTTCCAATTGTTCAATCTGTTGCAAAAGATAAACAAAGCCATGTTACCTGCACGTGAATAAGAAAAAGAAGACGAAAATTGGAAATTAGCAGTGATAGCTAATAACTAACTAGTATTCTGAAGTGTCAAAAATAAAATGTGGTTGTCAACCACAATGCATAAATTGAGGGCTACGCCGAATTAATTGGGGTTAGCTTTGCGAATCTTATTTCTCCACTCGTTTCTCATCATCACTAAGCTCTCTAGAACTTTGCAATCATTCATCGCCCTTTTCACGGCATTTCAAGTCTTCATTGGTCTTCCTCTTCTCCCACTTCCTTGTGCTTGTACCGTCTCAATCCTTCGTACAGGGTTTGCTTCATGCCTCCGATGAACATGTCCCAACCACCTCAAGCAACATTCAGTAATTTTTACCTTTATAGGTGTCACTCTCAAATTTTCTTTTATACACTCGTTTTGAATTTTATCCTTTCTTGTTACTCCACACATCCATCTCAACATATGCATCTCTGCCACATCTACTCTTGGTGCATTTGCGTAGCCCAGATGTACTCTCTACTTGTCACTTTTTCTTAGTCCAACATTCCAAATCATAAATTACAAGGGTCTAACAGCCATCTTACAAAAAAACGTCCATTGAATCTAAGTGGAACTCTTGGGTCGTACAATACTCTGCTTGCTTACCTCCATTTCATCCAACCTGCATTAATCCTATTTGAGACGTCCTCTTCAAGTTCACCATCTGATTATGAAGTAGAGCCTAAATAGCAAAATCTATAGCAATGCGGCAGTAAATGAGTTTCTATTTTAACTAAATCCTCCTCTAGGCTATAATGTTCACTAAATTTGCACTCCATGTATTCCAGCTTGCATCGTGGTATGGATTGGAATATTGCTTCCCTTATCACGCACGGTTTGTTAATATGTACCAATCCATGATCATTATAGGATAAATGGATAAGGGCTAATATCTACACAAAAAATGCCTACGAGACATCAAAGTGTCATCTAATTGCTCCCGGTCTTAGAGATCAATGCTCAAGGTGCAAGACAATTGTCAATCTAAAATCCAACACATCATTAGGAACAGAAAAGGCGCTAACTTCTGGTTGGACTCATGGGTGTTAAAATACTGGTAATCATGTAATGTAGTTTATGACTTTGGCACGGGCAAAGAAATCAAGGTGCAATACTTCCTCAACAATGGGGAATGGTCCCTACCTACTCTAACCCGCACTTCCCATTAACTAATGAATGTTTGGTCCTCCATCTGAAATATCAAACTATCCTCAATAGACTCCACAACAAAATAATTTAGAAGATGACTTGTCGTGATTGGTTCACCTTCAAATCAACATGGAATTACACTTGCACCCAATATATTAATATGCATCGGTGCTCCCTCATTTGGCATATAATGTAAATCCCCAAGGGTTTTAAAGAAACCAAGAGGCACAAAAAGAGCTCCGCTACACTTGCCTAACCAATGTATCAATCGAGTTAGGAAGTGGCACCTTGCCCCATTTTTTTACGGCACACACGTCGCTTATCTTCTGTTTTTTAGTTGGTAGATGGGGTTGTGAGCATTCCCCTCCCGGCCCATGAAATAGCGCGCACATGCAAAAATTGACCCAACATAACAGCATATACACACAAATACAGTGCAACCTATTATAATCAAACAAGATGAACAAAAAAATGATCGCCACCCATCATGTCACATTGCATATCTGATTTGTCATCATGATGTGGTTACGAGAAATGCAGTGAGCAAGGAAGACCTTGTAGTGAACCCCTTTATCAAAGCAGATGAAGAAAAGATAGCATGAAATGAGGTGCGGACCAGGTCGCTCCTTAAGATGATTCACACCCCATTAATTGATCGGTGCATAGGGTTGATGACATATCACCTCCACGATACAACATCCCACTACACCAATCCTTTATCTAGCACAGATGCAGGATCTCACACTGCACACCGTAGTTTGCTTACACGAGAAAACCATAAAGAAGCGAGAACAAAAAAAAGTTGTTTGTGCTAATCGGATTTAGGTTAGAGAAGATTACATTAAGTAGACCTCGATCTGATTGTTCATTGTGAACCGTCGAATCATAATAGCAAGATACGCGTGGGAAAAAAGAAAAGTAAATAAGTGAGAAACTAACGGGTATATCTCTTTCTACGTCGATTAATTTCTCAACATAAATAAAACTCCAAAAAATTGGTGAGCAGTAAAATAATTAAAAATTTGCAAAAGGTCCCCTCACCTAGAAAGACACCAAAGGTTGAATTTACACCTATGTGCACAAGACACGCACAAGCAGGTATGTGCGCACACGCCTAGTTAAATGGTTTCCGGGCCAGCGCACCCTATTTGGCCTGGCTCATGCGTGTGAGAGCTCTCTCTTATGATTTCTCAAAATCTAGGGGGTGAGGATCCATAAATAAGTACAATTCATGTTCCAAATCTTTCCAACGTGCCACAATTATTTAGTAGGATTCTTTCACACTAAAGTATAAGAATAGAGGGAACTTGAAATTTTTGAATGAAACTTTCCCATCTTATCTCTTTCACTAAAAGGACGGGAAGGCTAAAAGATAAAATAAAAATCACATACTTCTCTAAAATATAAACTAAACATTCTAAAAAATTTTAAAATAATTCACTGGATCTTTCATGGTTGTTCATTGTAAAGTCTACTTCTTGGATCTTGTTGTTCTTGTGACCTACTTCGGATTGTTGAGCTTATTATAATGGAGCACCCATAAAAAAAGTTATCTTTTAAATAAAAACAACTTCACCCAATTTTCTAAGAAATTAACACATTAATGGTGCATCCATGCAATGAACCATAACAAATTGGTGCATCCCTGCAATCTTTCTTTCAGTTTTGATAAGTTAGCACTATACTCTATTTACTCCAAAGACAAATTCATCAACAATTCAACAGTCTAACCAATAACCTCAATAGTCAAAAAATGCCTCGGCATTAGTGGAGCGAAAAGTTAATCCCTTATTGCTTTAAGTTCCTAACACAGCCACCATGCTCCGCAGTCAGCATTCGCAATGGCCTACTCTGTGGAGGCTCTAACTATGGTATCCCTTTCCTTAGGTCGCCCACCTTCCGGGACTCCACAATGACAGATTCTGTGGTGGCGGTACTCGGACAAGTTATCTGACTCAATTTCGGTATTGGGTATCGGTTCGATCTTTGGATGGATCGATACCAATACAATATACTTTTTTAATGAAAACATAAAAAATTAGAAAAAGGATCATATCTGTCGATAGCCAATACCGATATAGTATATTCGATACCAACACCTATCCATACCAGTATCGGGCTGGTATTGGTATCGGTTTCTACGTATCGGCCAATGCTTGATACCATGCACTCGGGTACCCCTTTGGGGGCGCCCCAGGTAGCCCTTTCCCAAGGCCGCCCCTTCGCGACTCGTGGTTCCGGTTCTAATACCATAATTATTTTTTTTTGAGACCAATACTGAAAAAATGCCTACGCCAAGCCCTTATTACTTTGAGGTTGTAACAGACTTTTTATTTATGGTCAGATTGAAGAAGAGAGACTACAAATGCAGAATAAACAAATAAAAACGATTAAAAAGAAGAAATCTAAAATTTAAAAAAAGAATAAAAATAAAAAATACCTCGGATTTCGTGAAAGAGAAAGGAAGCTGATGAGGTCCTCTCGGACGAAGCCGATACATTTTACTAAAATATATCCGCCAAATACCTGAACGAAACCTTAAACCCTTTCGCTCTTGATGAGAAGGCCTCCAAGAAACACCAGTACGTCCGCTGTATAATAGAACCCGTCATTCCGAGACTAATGGGAGTACTAAAGTGCGCAGAGGGCGTATTAGGAGTCTTTATCATGCGCATCATTTACGTGGACCCGACACTCCTCACCGTCACGCATTGCCATTGATTGCGTATCATATGATGAGGACGTGTTTCACCTCGATTAGATCTTGAAATCATGGTGCACCATCTATGAGATGATGGAGGATGTATTTCACCATCTAAATTCACGAGTAAAGCGTGTCATATGATTCAAGGCCAATTTTTGGGGATATGACACATGAAATAAAGAACTTATTATTTTATAAATGTGTCAGGTGTTTGATCTATCGATCTGACTACCCAAAATAATTACTCTATGATCTAGGCGCATGATCAATCAAAACAATAAATCAATAACCACATATTCAAATATTTATGTGCATATCTTATCGCACAGATCGTGACCATCACTTTAGTTTTAATCTGATATATCAATCGCAAGGCTTTTCCTATAAATAAGAGGAAGGTGGTTCTACCCGTCTCTCTTATTATACTCTTTTGATGGAAAGATATCAAAAGGCTTGTGTGCAGTGAGCGGGGGACGTCCACCAATATATATAGCATGAAGAGTCATGCCCATTCTAGAATACCGTCCATCAAAATATTCTAATAGAAATAAGAATCACATTTAAATCAGGAGACCAAGTTTCCTTCAATTTTCAATAATGCCTTTTATTATTTCAAGCAACTGCAATTCAAGGTTTTATAAAGTCTTAGTGTGTGTGGGTCACACAAAATAAGAACTTTAGTTTCCATAAAAAATTTCAACAATCTCCCACTCTGTCTACACATGGACTATAGTTTTAAAAGCGATTCCCATTGGATTAGACAACCAAAACGAGTGCACTCTGAAAATAAACGTTTTTTTAAATAACTTAGGCATTCCCAAAATCACCCAAATTTAATGAAAATATAAGGATGAATCATGAATGCACATAATATACCATTTTCTGAAATCGATATTATGACAGTTTCATTATCACAAAATTATAATTAACAACAAATTTGAGAGATGATAATCAATTTAACATGTGAATTAAATGCACAACCAAAGTGTGCAAATCCATAATGTCTCTCTCCATACTCGTTGTGTGTTGATCTGACTTCCAAAAAACTCTGACTTGTGAAATACTTCACATGATCCTCAGAACAAGAAATTATTAACGTGGTGCTTAATCACGTTTAACTCCAAGCAAATCCAAAAGAGTATCAATACTCACAGACAAGATCAAGGTAAAACCTTATTGGTTTACTCACTAAGGTATGCCACCTAAAATTATGAAATACTTCATCTTCAATTTGTGAAAAATTTTACCAAAAATAGAATTTTTCTATTGCCTCACTCACCAAGGTGTGTCACCCAAATTGTGAAAAACTTCACCCAAAATAGAATTTTTCTATTGGCTCACTCACCAAGGTGTGTCACCCAAATTGTGAAAAATTTCACCCTTAATTTGTGAAAAACTCCACCCATAATATAATTGTAGAAAAAATTTTACATCTGAAAAACTCCATCCAATATATAATTGTAGAAAAATTATACTTCTGAAAAACTTCACCCATAATATAATTATAGAAAAATTCTACTTGTAGAAAACTCCACCCAGAATATATATATATATATTAGACAAAGTTTCAGATGTATAAATAATAACTGTAGTTTAGAAGTGAGATAGCTCCCACTAAAAATGTATATATTAGTAAAGTTTAAGACTTTACCAATCCTTTACGATGACAATTATGAAGTAACAATAGAACCATATAACTATTAAATAGTAACTCATGTTCAAAATATATTATCACTTTTAAAGGGAAACTTTCATAATAAATTATGATGAAATATAAACGAAAATTATAATTAACAACAAATTTGAGAAATGATAATCAATTTAACATGTGAATTAAATGCACAACCAAAGTGTGCAAATCCATAATGTCTCTCTCCATACTCGTTGTATGTTGTTCTAACATCCAAAAAACTATGGCTTGTAAAATACTTCACATGATCCTTAGAACAAGAAGTTATTAACATGGTGCTTAATCACGTTTAACTCCGAGCAAATCCAAAAGAGTATTAATACTCACAGACAAGATCAAGGTAAAACCTTATTGGTTTACTCACTAAGGTATGCCACCTAAAATTATGAAATACTTCATCTTCAATTTGTGAAAAACTTCACCCAAAATAGAATTTTTCTATTGCCTCATTCACCAAGGTGTGTCGCCCAAATTGTGAAAAACTTCACTCTTTATTTGTGAAAAACTCTACTCAAAATAGATTTTTTCTATTGGCTCACTCACCAAGGTGTGTCACCCAAATTGTGAAAAACTTCACCCTTAATTTGTGAAAAACTTCACCCTTAATTTGTGAAAAACTCCACCCATAATATAATTGTAGAAAAAATTTTACATCTGAAAAACTCCATCCAATATATAATTGTAAAAAAATTATACTTGTGTAAAACTTCACCCATAATATAATTATAGAAAAATTCTACTTGTAGAAAACTCCACCCAGAATATAGATATATATATATATATATATATATATATATATATTAGACAAAGTTTTAGATGTATAAATAATAACTGTAGTTTAGAAGTGAGATAACTCCCACTAAAAATGTATATATTAGTAAAGTTTAAGACTTTACCAATCCTTTACGATGACAATTATGAAGTAACAATAGAACCATATAACTATTAAATAGTAACTCATATTCAAAATATATTATCAATTTTAAAGGGAAACTTTCATAATAAATTATGATGAAATATAAACGAAAATTATAATTAACAACAAATTTGAGAGATGATAATCAATTTAACATGTGAATTAAATGCACGACCAAAGTGTGTAAATCCATAATGTCTCTCTCCATACTCATTGTATGTTGTTCTGACATCCAGAAAACTCTGGCTTGTGAAATACTTCACATGATCCTCAGAATAAGAAGTTATTAACGTGGTGCTTAATCACGTTTAACTTCGAGCAAATCCAAAAGAGTATCAATACTCACAGACAAGATCAAGGTAAAACCTTATTGGCTCACTCACTAAAGTGTGCCACCTAAAATTGTGAAATACTTCATCTTCAATTTGTGAAAAACTTCACCCAAAATAGAATTTTTCTATTGCCTCACTCACCAAGGTGTGTCACCCAAATTGTGAAAAACTTCACTCTTAATTTGTGAAAAACTTCACCCAAAATAGATTTTTTCTATTGCCTCACTCACCAAGGTGTGTCACCCAAATTGTGAAAAACTTCACTCTTAATTTGTGAAAAACTTCACTCAAAATAGAATTTTTCTATTGGCTCACTCACCAAGGTGTGTCACCCAAATTGTGAAAAACTTTACCCTCAATTTGTGAAAACCTCCACCCATAATATAATTGTAGAAAAAATTTTATATCTGAAAAACTCCATCCAAAATATAATTGTAGAAAAATTATACTTGTGAAAAACTTCACCCATAATATAATTATAGAAAAATTCTACTTGTAGAAAACTCCACACAGAATATAGAGATATATATATATATATATATATATATATATATATATATATATATATATATATATATATATATATTAGATAAAGTTTTAGATGTATAAATAATAACTGTAGTTTAGAAGTGAGATAACTCCCACTAAAAATGTATATATTAGTAAAGTTTAAGACTTTACCAATCCTTTACGATGACAATTATGAAGTAACAATAGAGCCATATAACTATTAAATAGTAACTCATGTTCAAAATATATTATCAATTTTAAAGGGAAACTTTCATAATAAATTATGATAAAATATAAACGAAAATTATAATTAACAACAAATTTGAGAGATGATAATCAATTTAACATGTGAATTAAATGCACAACCAAAGTGTGCAAATCCATAATTTCTCTCTCTCCATACTCATTATATGTTGTTCTGACATTCAAAAAACTATGGCTTGTGAAATACTTCACATGATCTTCAGAACAAGAAGTTATTAACGTGGTGCTTAATCACGTTTAACTCCGAGCAAATCCAAAAGAGTATCAATACTCACATACAAGATCAAGGTAAAACCTTATTGGCTTACTCACTAAGGTGTGCCACCTAAAATTGTGAAATACTTCATCTTCAATTTGTGAAAAACTTCACCAAAAATAGAATTTTTCTATTGCCTCACTCACCAAGGTGTGTCGCCCAAATTGTGAAAAACTTCACTCTTAATTTGTGAAAAACTTCACCCAAAATAGAAATTTTCTATTGGCTCACTCAAAATAGAAATTGTGAAAAACTTCACTCTTAATATGTGAAAAACTCCACCCATAATATAATTGTAGAAAAAATTTTACATCTGAAAAACTCCATCCAAAATATAATTGTAGAAAAATTATGCTTGTGAAAAACTTCACCCATAATATAATTATAGAAAAATTCTACTTGTAGAAAACTCCACCCAGAATATATATATATATATATATATATTAGACAAAGTTTTAGATGTATAAATAATAACTGTAGTTTAGAAGTGAGATAACTCCCACTAAAAATGTATATATTAGTAAAGTTTAAGACTTTACCAATCTTTTACGATGACAATTATGAAGTAACAATAGAATCATATAACTATTAAATAGTAACTCATGTTCAAAATATATTATCAATTTTAAAGGAAAATTTTCATAATAAATTATGATAAAATATAAACGAAAATCCCCACTCCATAATAATTTACAAATATATTCTTTTAACCGATAGTCCTATTAATATATATATTATTTAATATTAAAAGTTATATCATAAAATTATGTCACCAACCATAGAATCCATCAAGGATATAGACATGATAATATATTACCCAAAAGTCTAAAAAACCAATGTCTACAAAGGACTCCAAAATGACTATAAGCATTAATATCCAACAAGAATATAGACATGATAACATGTTACCCATAAGTCTAAAAGACTAATGTCCACAAAAGATTCCAAAATGACTATAAGCCATTAATATCCACCAGGGATAAAGCAATTCGAATTAGGGGTATGAACGAATTGATTAGAGTGTTTTATCATGTACAATTAATCCATTATTTTGGTATAAATAATGTGCATCACTCAGCATCACCTTTGAGTAGAAACTGAGTGTACAACCTATCCTTTCCTCCAAGGTGCAGAAAAATGCGCGTAGACCTAATCGCTTATGTTTCTGATTTGATCCCGATGATTCACTACCTTTAGGTAAGATAATCATCATTCTCTCTCCTTCACAGTTACGACTATGCTACTCACCTCGTTTATACGAAGTTAATGAATCACCTTTGGGCAGAATCAATAACTTCATGCAAATCAGTGCATAAGGTGATCTTAATGTGATAAAATCTCAAGATTCAAGAAACAACAACCTCCATAGAATGATCACCTTTAGACAGATCCAATCCTACTTCAATTATTGTCTCTCGAACGATCACTTTAGCGGTTTTCTTTAACTACATTGAAAAGACTTAAACTCGATACGTCTAGTCTTAAGAGTTTAACCAACTCACCGTAAAATGTATGTGTGTAACTTGCATATAGTCAAAAGTGCCACAAAAAAAATATTTTAAATAAATTTGTAATGATAAAATTTAGGTCATAGACCTATGAGCTTGCACACACATATACTTAGGACATAGGATCAATCTCTTGATCCAAAAACACATGTAATAACAATACACTAGACATATCATTGGTCACCCAAATATTTTATTCCATCATATACAGTCATTAGATGTTGCCAATACTGAGACCAAGCATAGGCCTCAACAAGTAGAACGAAATCGACTATTAATGGGTCAAAATCGAGCTTGAAAAAGAGTTGATACACCCAAACCAAGAAAGCCTTATTAATGGGTTAAATTGGGTCCTATATAATTAGCTCAAACTCAGGTCCAATTTGAGCCTAAAGATGGGGCCAAGACACTAAGAAATTCATATCATTATAAGCCCACAATCATAAGGTCCAAAACATTATAAGCCCACAATCATAAAATGCAAAGGTCTATAAAATTTGTACAAAACTAAATTAAAGCCGTAAGTACGCTTATGAGAATTAATAAAATAATTTGACAAATAAGGGAGCTCAACCATATGAATTCCAACACTAAAAAATAAGACTATTAGCCTTGTCGCTACCAAAAACTGCCGCATAAACACCTTATTTTTGTAGTGCAATGTCATAATCTTGCCCCACCAAAACTATAAAGTGCAGTGTCCAATAATTGCCAATATGCTTGATTTAATAAAGTAACTTGAAAAATTAATTGGGCATTACCCATATAGGCTCCAAGAAATCACACAACTGTGCCCAATCAAAGCCCACAACAAATAGGTTCTTTAAAGAGTCCAAAATGGTCCAATAAAAATTAGATAGTCTAAAACATATTCTTTCCAAGAATCAAACCTAAAATAAACCTTGATCCACTAAGAAAGCATACACCATTATAAGGTCCACAACCCATGAGCAAATTTGAGGCCATAACAATCCAATGCCTAAATTTGAGATTTATTAGTCAGAAGAATTGGGTGCACCATACACCAAAAGACTTCACACGCATCCTTAATGATCTCTCAAAAGAATTGTATAAGGAAATATTAATTTCAAATATTATTCAATATAGGCAAAAAGTAACTTGTTTTCTCAATAGATAATCACTTGTATATAAGTAACATGAAATCCCCACGGACATACAAACAAATATATATATATATATATATATATATATATATATATATATATATATATATATATATTTAACACAGGATCCTAAAACCCATGTTCATCTCCAAGAAAACTCCAAACACCATATACACCGTTTTTACCCAAAATATAAATTCATCATGATTTCGGGGCTGGTGTCTTCCCAAACTAAGTGTTTTTTTTTTTTTATCGCATGGGCTCACATAAATTAAGTTATGTTGACCGAGTATACTAATCTACTAGAAGACCAAATTGGCTAGAGAATAGTGCATTTTAAAATTCAAACTCACCTAGTCAAAGCCAAACCAATCTTTCCATCTCAAGAAGTATATATATATATATATATATATATATATATATATATATATATATATATATATATATATATATATATATTAATTACTTATATTAGAGAGAAGTGAAACCCAAAACTAAACCAACCAATCCAACACTAATCTTCTCTTCATAACTTGTACTTGTTAATTAGCTTTGGAAGATGGAAAGAAACAGAGTTTCAACTATTAAACCCGTCAGAGAAAAAACCTCATATTCAGTCCAAGCCCACGCTCCAAACTCATTGGACAACAAAGGTTCCAAGTCCACAGAGCGTTTGTCCGACACTTTCAAAGCCTCAACCGGTGTGCACATACTCTCTCTCTCTCTCAATATCACACAAGATAAAACTCATGCATTAATGTTTTGACCGATCAAACCCCAATCCTGACTCTGATACCAATTGTTGGATTTATCGATCCGACCACCCAAAATAATTGCCCTAGGATCTAGGCGCATGATAAATTAAAATAATAAATCAATAACCACATATTAAAATATTTATGTGCGTACCTTATTGCACAGATCGTGACCGTCACTTTAGCTTTAATCCTATATATTGTTCCTGAGACCTTTCCCACAAAGAAGAAGAAGGTAGCTCTACCTGCCGCTCTTGCTACACTCTCTTAATGGGAAGATGCCAAAAGGCTTATGTGTAGTGAGCGAGGGATGTCTACCAATATATATATATATATATATATATATATATATAGTATGAGCAGTCATGCCCTACCTAGAATATCGTCCATCAAGGTATTCTAATAGGAATAAGAATCACATATAAATCAGGAAATCATGAAGTTTCCTTTAATTTTTAATTATGCCCTTTATTATTTCAAGCAACTGCAATCCAGAGTTTTATAAAGTCCTAGTGTGTGTGTGGCCACACAAAATAAGAATTTTAGTTTCCATTAAAAATTTCAGCACTATGATCTCAAAAAATGTTATAAGGAATATCGGGCTAAAACATGATCTCCATCATTTGAGCTTAAGCAATCAATGGTTTTCAAGGGGCCTAGGACATGGCCGCTTTCAGAGAAGGTGTGGGTGCAAACAAAGGTACCCACAGTAAAGGATTTTACACCATTAATTTTTTTTTTGATCGGTGATCTTACACCTTTAATGTTTGGATTCGACTTTCCTGACCGTCATGTAAACACCAAAGTAGTATTTAAATAATCTTACACCATCCCTGGTTCAAGATGTGGGTGATCTTGTCACCATATTCGGATATTTCGAATTCTTAAGTCATTTCCTTTTTAAAACTCTTAAATTTCCACACACACATTATAATATATATATATATCGCGGGAAATGCTTAAATTGCATAAACGATTAATTTCATTTATCAAAATAGTTGCGAAAATATTATTTAAATACTATCAATTTAAATTCTCATGATTTTATCGTAACAGATTCTATCAAGTGCATAAATATAAATAAGATAAAGCAAGAGATTTTTCCATGAATAAAACTTTTAAAGGAGTTTTTTTTTTTTTTTGATAACTTGGGTATCCGGGCCTAATCCCAGAGGGCACATGCACACCCAAAATTCAGCACATGTCGGGTCAGCACAGGATATAAATCCCTATGGTGGCCTCAAGGGGGGAGGGGATTCGAACTTAGGTCTCCTGCTTTTGGAAGCAGGTACCAAAAAAACTTTTAAAGGTTGATGTCCATACAAACCCATTTACAATGATACAACAATTGTTTTCAAAAGTAATGAACTTAAAATAAAACAAGAAGGAAAAGATCCTTTTAAAAATCAAAAGTGCAGGTGTTGGTAGCTCTATAGACAAAATGAGCTTAAACTGTCAGCTCGATGATCGCTCTTGGATCCTTCCTTCTCTAGCTCCTCTAACTTTGATTAGAGTGGCTGCTGACTGGCCTCTGAAATTTTTGGGTCATGAAACGACTGTAAGCAATGAAGCTTAATAAAGTCTTAGTTAATTTTGTAATAGTTTTTAGTACAAGTAGTATAAGAAAATTTCATAGGTGCAATGCAAGTAGATTTCTAGCAGTTGTGATAGTATAACTAAGCAAAATTAGACTAGCAAAAATTCTAAGTACAAGTAACATAAGTAAATTCTATTTAACATGAAGGTAAGCATCCACAAGAAGAATAGTAGTTTATGATGTGCAAGTCATAACTAAAGTAAGAGGTAATGAGATTTACAATTATATCATAGAATGTTATGCTACAGGTTACTGCTAGAACATTATCTGGAAAAAGACTTACAAATATAACATTAACAACCTGTGACAGCCCGACTTTCCTTACCACGAAACTTGAGTTGTCAGATTGTGTGCAAGATCTAAAGTACAGTACAACATGGTATTGAAGTGTTTACTTCGTTTCATAACAAATCGATCTTTCACAAAATTAAACGATTTGAAGGATCAAGCCATCAAGAGTTGGTAAGCATACAAGCGTGCTGAAACAAAGTGCGTAAACAGATAGCAGAGCGAAAATAAAATCAAAATGGCAACATATACTCAAAGATCAATCATCCACATCTAACCCAAAAAGCTATATAAAAACATCCACAGGTGAATGCCATCCTTCACCTAAACAGTGGAGCCAAATATACACATAGTATTCAGTTTAATAAGAACTATACCGTATCTCAAAAGCCCAAAAAGAAATAATCTCAGCTCTCAACCAAAACAGCTAAAGGTAATGCCCTTCTGGTAGATCTCCCTCCTCCTCCTCTGGATTGTAATTAGGATCCTCTGCATGCTCTGGACACTTTTCCAAATCAGTTCCTGGAGCTGTGACATATAGTCGGGGCATGAGATACAGTCCAAGCTCAGTAGGGATAATATCTTATCATTCTTTTGCATGGTATTGAAGCATAAGCGAAATAGATAGTTCAAGTTTCAAAGATATTGCAATGCAATGATATTAAAACAAATACTGTAAATCTTGATCTCAAAACAGGTCATATTATGATGCAAATGACGTATGAAATTATGCATTATTCAGGACATGACACGGAAACAAAACTCATATCATATCGGGAAACAAGCATATACGAGACCAGGCACATAGATCGTGGAGTCGAAACATATCAAATTAAACAATCATATCGAATTTCGAAGCATTATCATAAATATTCCGTCGCAGAAATTGAGCAGTTCGTATCGGACACAGGGTCAAAACCCCGGGGACTCTACCCATCTCACGACCAAATCATAAGATCAAGACAAACATCGTGGTAAAGCATCCTGTAGCGGGAACTAAGTTGTCCATAGCAGACATTAGATTAAACCCTGGGCACTCCACCCCTCTCATGGAGGTTCCACTTCTCAATGCTCACGATCTCGAAACATATCACACTTGCACATGTCAGAGATTGGGAGGCTTATATCACATAATCAAATTGAACTCGAGGAATTGAGGTTAATGAGTCAAATGCAATCGAGAAGTCAATTGCATAATGTCATGGTTAAATGCGGAAATTAAATCTCAAATGTTCGAAGAGTTTTCATATACATATAACATTGCTAAAAATACGGTTCAAATACGGTCAAGATTTAACATAGCAGGCCATCGTCAAGTCAAACATATAATCTTGTAATGAGACTTCCCTACCTTAGTCACGAAACATCGTGCACAAAGTTATAAGATTCAAGGCTAATCTTCCACCACTTGCTCTACGTGTTCAATCTAAATCATACCACACACAAGTACTAACTATCAGTGAAACATACGTGTCAAAGGCAAGGTCTCATGAGGCACAAAATACATAAAAATCTAACGTCCAAAACAGAGCACACCTCTCTGCAGCGAGATGTAGGGGTCACCGTGGCGAGGTCTACAGTGTTCCATGTGGCACTAGGCTTCTTGCCGCGAAGAGAAATTTCAGTGCTACAATAGCCTGGTTTTCAAGGTAGCAATCGCCACGATGAGTCCCCATGTCGCCGCGGCGAGCTTTATCAGCTCGATATTCCTTTGTTCATCCCATCTAGTTCCAAAACTCTAATTTTAATGTATAGCCCTCCCCTATAGGCGTAACAGAGACGTATATTATACAATCATGCTAGAATTAGACTCCTATCCTATGTCGATCACACGGGTCATGATCTGAGACTTCGGGAATCGGCGAATTCAGCTCTAGGGTCTTCCTATGTTCGATTCATGATGTTTCAAAACATGCATTTCCAGAACACGACTCAATCAAGTCCGATTTAGGAAAATTGAGTTTCCCAACCGACGTTTGATCGTGCATGCACACAATTCGAGGCATTGATTAGTCACAGAATAAACTATTTTATCACCCTCAATTTAGTGATACTTAATCTTAGTTTGCTACTAATAAGTTAATGATGTGCAGATATTAAGAAAAATCAATAAAAGAGAGCCAAAGTGTTAATTTTCGTCAAAATGAACTCATGAAGCAGTAAGGAAAATGATTGAACGTAAAAGACGATTTTTCACCTACTGAAAGCCAAGAAATCATACTTTACGATTGAACGAAGTCAAAGAAAGAAAAAGAAGAAAAATTGTAATTTACGATTCTTCAAAAGACGTTCAAAAGCTGAAGTACGATACAATAGAAAGCAATCGATCATAATAAAGAATCATTCCATTGCAATCTGTGTTGAGAAGATAAAATCGTGATTTATGATTTTACAAATGAAGCTTTTCATTGCTGCTGATCACGTGAAGATTTATATCGCCTTGTGCCAAAAAATAGAAGAACTCTTGAATTAGAAGTCTGGTGAATCATGAATATGAGAAGATTAATGAAGATAAACTCCTAAAGGACATT
Source organism: Chloranthus sessilifolius (assembly GCA_021018995.1). NCBI lineage: Eukaryota > Viridiplantae > Streptophyta > Magnoliopsida > Chloranthales > Chloranthaceae > Chloranthus > Chloranthus sessilifolius. The sequence goes on along the minus strand of CM037592.1, from coordinate 70,809,755 downwards.
ATTGCTGAAATAAAGGAAACACGTTCCGAATGCATCAACTATCCGAAGCAAGGAAGATAAAATTAGGAATTAGAGTTATATTAGGATACTCTTATTTTTACTAGTTTCTTTTATTATAATTAGAACATTATAAACTGACTCCTTATGATCTATAAATAAGAGAGCCCGATATAAGAATAAGATCATCGAAGAATTTCTCATCATCAATTGACGACTGAGGTTGGGTTTTCTTCTTATCAAATTTAGTTTAATTTAGTTTAAATATTCAAGGTTCTTCGATCACAATTGATGACTGGGATTGAGAGTTGGAAGATTAGTTTAGATATCTCTAGTTTCTCAGAAGCAATTGACGACTGCAGCTGAGGGGTTAAATATATATTTTACTTTACTTTCTAGTTTAAATTTATTTTTATTATAATTTACTACTTTATAAACATCTCCAAGTTTTGATTTGAATTGACGACTCAGGTTGAGATTTGCAAATTAGTGTAATGGTTTTACTTTTCCATCTTCAATTTTTTCGAATTTGATTGACGCCTAAGTTTTAGGAGATTATTGATTAGATTAAATCTGTATTGATAGAATTCTAATTTTGATTGACGACCAATATTAGGAGGCTTGATATATAGTGTGACGGTACTTTAATTTTATAAATATCCGAAAACTGAAGGACTGTGATTGGCGACCATAATCTGGAAGGAGGAGGATTTAGGATTTATTTTCTATAATTTAGTTTAAGAACCATTCTTTTATTCATATTTCTCAAGTAATTTAGGATCTTAAAGATAAATATAAGTTTCCAGAAAAAGTAAAATACCCAGAGATAAATCACTTCTTCGTGGGAACGATCCTATACTAGCACTGCAATTTCTATTGTGCGCTTGCATAGGTTAAGACTTAATTAGATACATACAAAGTAGTAAGTCAAGTTTTGGCATCACTGCCAGAGAAGTGGATTTATTTTTGTATTAGTTTTAGGAAACAAATATTTATCTTTCTCTTTTTATTTTTCTTTGTATTTTATTTTCTTGATCACTTCTTAAGCTTTGCAAGTTTATTCGGAGCAGCGAATCAAGGTTCTAACTTCTTCTGATCAGAGAAGTTAGAGGCTCAGATTTCTTTCTCTCTCTGCTTTCTAAAATAAAAATCAAATAAAGCAAAAAGCACAAAAATATTGATTTTTTTTTTGTATGCAGCACACTCGATCTCGAAGTTTAGATCTCTTCAAGTGTGATCCGAAAATCGAAAGGACTCTCTTATGCACATTAGCATCAAATAGATCTTTCATAAGAGAATCTCGGACCATGGCTGACGACCGCTCGATTCAAGCACATTTAAGCCCGATTGCTCTGACTGCACCCTCTTGTATAGTTATACCAGAGGTTACAGCCGAACATAATTATGAAATCAAGCTCACTACACTCCAAGCTATACCTGCTTTTCATGGGCTTGATAGAAAGGATCCCTATCAACATTTAAGGGATTTTATAGAACTCTGCATGATGCTACAACTTTCGACGACTAATGAGGAGTTAGCTAAGCTACGATTGCTCCCTTTATCTCTCAAAGACAGAGTGAAGGCATGGCTAACCTCACTACCCGTCAGGAGTATAATCACTTGGGATGAACTGCAATCCAAATTCTTAAATGAATACTTCCCAATTGGTAGAACTAACCAGATTCACCAAGCAATACAAAATTTTAGGCAACAGCCTGGAGAGTTGTTTCATGAAAGTTGGCAGTGCATGAAAGACCTATTGAGAAAGTGCCCTCATCATGATGTGCCAAACTGGTCAATAGCGCAGAGTTTCTACCAATGGTTGACTGAGACTAACCAGTCGGCAGTCGATGCCGTGAGTGGAGGAGCCTTCATGGCTCAAAATAGCTAGCAGTCTTGGAACTTATTTGAGAAACTGGCAGATAACTCAAAGCAAAAATATGCCTTGCTTAGATCTGATCCAGATATCACTCGTTACACTCCGCTTACGAGGGATGGACTTTATGATATCAGTAAAGATAAAGTAAAGAAGGGGGCTGACATGAGTGTAAAAATTTTGGCTCTTGAATAACAAATTGCAACATTAATGGTTTCCAAAAGTAGCACTCCGGATAGACCTTTGGCAAACTGTTCTAACTTCCAAACTCAAACTTATACTTAAAATCTAGCTGCTCCATCGTACCAAGAGGTGGTGGAGAATGAACAAGTAATGATCTCTCAGAGAGGAGATTATGGGAACACATATAATTCAGCGTGGAGGAATCATCCTGGATTTCACTATGGTTCAACAGGAGGAGCACAACTAGCACCATCGGTGGCATATCCCCGATTTTCCTAAATCCAAGTTTTCCACTAAAGACCTCAATTGTCAGTTGTACAACCCTAATTTGGACCATCGAGTAATGCACCTGATGCCACAATTGTTCAAATCCTTGGGGATTTGCAGTAACAGTCGCCTCAACACTTAAAAGATTTACTTCAGCTTACTCAATTCTCTCAAGTGCTCCATTCACACACTCAGTTCATTACGAAGCTGGAGAGCCAGATAGGCCAGCTAGCTCCATAAGTGGCGAAAAGGGAGAGTGGCCAATTGCCGACGTAGCCGATTAACAATCCTAGAGGACAAGTATTCTTGGGGGAGGCATCTCCTTCCCAAAATCAAATATAAAAAGTTTATGGATTGTCGAGCTACTAACTCATCCGTAGCCCCTCTTGTAAAATATATAAAATTATTTCTTTTCTGTTAAGTTTAGGCATTACATTACAGCCCAAATCGTAAAAAAATGATGGATCATAATATAATTTATATTGTATATTATAGCGAACAATCATATGGATTTACGATTGATCCTCATTATGGATATGCCTATCAGTTAAGACGTAGCGATTGCGATTTAACTGATACTAGAATTTGTATTTAATATTGTTAAAAGCTAGAGTCAATCGACGACTCTAGGTTAAAACATCCGTGATGACCGGTTCAACAGGTCATCACTGAGATAGGGCCTACATATTCGAGAGAGGATACGTCGGCCCCATTATCGAACTCTCCATTTTATATCCCGTGCTCCCTCTGTTTTTCAAAAATCCCTCGACTAAGACTCAATCATTTTTGTTTCTTAAATTTTTTTTGTATCTCCTGTTTGATTTCGGAAACCTTATTCAAGTCCTAAGTAATATCTTAAAACTAGGGTTTGTTTATTAGTCAAGATCAAGATAACAATCTTCATTTTTAAATGAATGAGTCTCTACAAATATTTATGAATTTATATATGAAAGTTGCGATTTACTAAATAATATTCTCTACATCTTGTAGAAAAAGGAATTGCAGCATGTCGAGAGTAACAGACAAGCGACAGAGGGAGGAAGAAGGAGTAGGAGGTAACAGTCCCGATAACTCTCCACTTATAAACGACATCGCACAGTTTGCTACCACTAAAGACAAATCGAAAGTAGTAGACCTACCCGGAAAGTAAGCTACGTCCTTAGGGGTGGTTATTAGAGAAACTCAATCCAAAGAAGTAGGAATTGAATCAATATCTGCCCCTGGGAAGGGCACAAAATTGGATAAAGATAAAAAATCAGCGTCCTCCGATTGGTACGACTGTTTTATAAAAATATGGTTAATAGTAGCAAGGGTTGAGAACCAATATTGTTCACAACCATTGACGGATTCCGAATTATAATAACAAAGGAAATGGTTGCTGGGGTGATGAATGCACCCTTGGAAAGACCTGGAGTGTCCCCTGACAATTCGGTAGCCAATATTTTAAGAGAACAACCTCATATTCTTCCGGACTTTGTTCAGATTGTGACAGAGCTACTGGGAAAACCCTCAAAAGATAGATTATTTTTCTTGAGAAAAGATGTAGAATCACGGCGTCTACAAATTCACTTCATGGATGTCTTAATTCACAAGGTCGTCCACCCAACAGGTCATGGGACACAACGAAGAGCACTCTTCATAAGAGCCCTCTATCTTATGGCTAATCGCTAATGGTTCAATGTTCCAGCTTACTTGTTAGAAGTAATTAATACCATGAGGGAGAAGTTGAACCAAGAAAAATATCAAATAAAGAAATTATGTCTGCCCTTCACAAATTTGTTAATGAATGTGAGATATAACATTGATCCCAAAGAAAAGGCTCTTCCTATAACAGAGGATAGCCTCACTGCCAAAAGTTATAGGAGAACTCTAAGTGTTGCAAACAAAAAGAAAATCTCTATTTCAGCACACACAAAGAGTGTCTCCTCTATCCCCGACGGCTGAGTAGAGTCTGCCATGGAGCAGTTGGCAGAAATTATAGTCTCAGAAGAAGCAGTTACGAGAGAGGGAATGAGTACTTATACTCAACCTCAAGAGAGAAGAAAGATTGGCTCTCCAATACATGAGAGGGTAGCTGAGTTAGAACTCTTAGTTGCAGATCAACGTAGTCTGTATGACTTGGCTCTGAACTCACCAGCGGGGCCTGCTTTGCCCCATTCCACTGAAGCAGACACACTGCTAATTGTTCCTGAAGCGGCGCTTGTGAGCCCAAACAACAAAGCTGTAGAAGAAATTCTTCTACTAATGGAACAACAGATTACTGAAATTTCTACTTCTAGCCATGTTTATGCCCGTATTGAGCCTGTTGTTCTACCCATAATTCCTTCCAATACCGGACATACTCTTACATTCCAAGCAGCAGAAGCAAGACCAAGTTCTGAAATACCAAGAGGGGGTTTCATAGAGTTGTTAAATGGAGAACAAGTACCCCCCGTTGATCCTCCAACCAACACCACAGCGGTTCGCACATTTGAACGACTTGAACTAGAAAGAAGACTGAGGGAAGTAAAGCAATGGAAAAATACTTATGCCCCAAATTTGATGCTACTATTAGGTGTGGTAAGAAAGTTGATGGAGGAGTTTCACAAACTGAAGAATAGAGTCCTTGAATCTACACACACTACTCAAGAGTGCGAAGAGATAGTGGAAAGCTTACAACATAAAGCTGTAAAAGAGCACCATGCACACTGGACGACAGAAACAAAAGAAAGAGTCTAGGAGCCCATTTCAACCCTTCAAGCACAAACTATCCATATGCAAAGAGAAAATAGAGTGATAAGTGAAAATCAGCAAGCATGGGAAGGAGAGAAGAAGGCATACGAGGATAAAATCGCAACTCTGATGGAGCAATTCGACGAATTCATTGAAGACCCAGATGCCAGAGAAATTGTGAACGAAAAAGCTCATTAAAATTATCAGCAAGAACTCAATAGACAGCTGGATGAGAAAAATCATCTACTGACCATATATAGCAGAGGGGACAATTCTGAAATTTCAAGAGGATAATGAGTCCCTCAGGTTAGCTAATGCTGAACAAAAGAGGACTATTGAGTCTATCACAAAGAAATGCTATGCCGCAGTGACAAAAGAACAAATTGAAGCAGAAAAGCTGAGAATGGAGATACATCTGAAATCCATTGTGATTAAAAAGTTGAATGAAGATTTGAAAAGCAAAGAAAAGATTAAAGCGCTGCTGAGAGCTTTACAAGAAAAGTATGAAATGATAAAAGCTACAGAAGATAGTGCTGAAGCACGTTGCAAGGAAGTTGGGCCAGAATCACATGTGGAGCCTGTACCAGACAAAGAATCAGAATGCTCTCCAGATGTGGTGTCTGACTCTGAGGAAGAATTGTCAGGTAGTGACTCTCCTCTATTAATCTTACCAAGACTAGATCCTTCTTCAACCCTTGTACCATATCCTTCATCACCAAGTGAGTAAAAATAACAGAACATCACAAGCCTCACAGGTATGATCTTTCTGGTAAAATTTTGACTGTATCCCATGTTATTGTCCCAATGAGGGCATTGTCCAGTTTAAGTTTGGGGGGATATACATCTCACTACATGAAAATCTAAAAAAACAATAGCCCATGACTGTCGTTTTCCCAGTTTTAGACCGTCGAGTGAGCTGTCCTAGAAAAAGCAGTAGTATTTTTCAATGACAGATTTAAACCGTCATTTATTTCATGAAAATAACGACTGTCTTCAATTGTCGACCGTAAACAACGGTTTTGAGCTGTCATTTTTACGCGTAATTTAAAAAAAAAGTCACACCATTTTTTTTACGACCCATTATAACTGTCGTTTTTCTCTCATAAACGACGGTCAATGATGAGAAGAAAAATGATGGTTTTAGGCTGTCATTTATATATATATATATTTAAAAAAAATAATATATTAATTTAAAAAATCAGAATATATATATTTCAGAAATCCTAAGCTTCACTCAAATCCAAATATATATTTTCTTTTCACCCTCTCCCACTCTATTGCCCAACTTTCTATTATTTTTTACACATAAAGCATTTTTTTTATCTAAAACTGTCACATGATATAAAGACTTTAAAATATTTCAAATACTTTCACCATTTTAACAAGAGAAATGCATATAAGAAAAAATAAATAAATAAAGCTCAACACATATGACCCACCCATCCTTTGAAAGGATTTTCAGCACTAGGTGCGATAATGTCCCAAACCTTCCAAGTCCAATTATCTCCATCAAGTTTGCTTTTTAACAAACCTACATCTTGTCATTTCGGCTTATCAATGGCCAAAATATTAACATTGTCATCGGTGTTGATGCTCAACAGGTCTGTAGCATCGGGAAAAGTAAAAAAAAAAAGGAAAATCTAGTAAAATGTGGAGTGTCAATCCCAAATAAATCTGCCAGGTATAATACGGTCTGATCCTCGTGTACCCAACTCTTCCTTGTTTGAATTAGGCATTCCATCCTCTGTTTCACAAAAGTAACAAACTTAGTTTTCAATATCAACAAATTTAAGTTTTTTTTATTACACAAGTAGGAATACTTCAGCCCTCGTGAAAATAACAGAAAAATATCTAATCAAAGAGATGATAAGCCAACATTGAACAAAAAAGAAAAAATCAAATGCAGATTCTGCAGACCTGTTCTTGGGCGTTTGGACCTTGAATTGGACTTTACAAGATCAATGTTGTAGAGTTGCTTCTTTCTCTAAGTCAAACACTATTCCCTGACACAAACAATGATGGGGGCTTATCCGATTCCCAACAATTTGCATGTTTAGCAAAAGTTCAAACTTTGAAGAAAATAAAATAACTAAAAAAGTAATATAAGATGCAATATAAAAAATATCTTGCACTATGTGCTAAGGAGTCCCCATCTAATAGGTAGGGTTGAAAATATTGACATGTTATATAAATAGGTTGTATTCAAGTTAATCCAAATCCAACCTGAACCCAACCTGGTACCTGTTTGCCACACAATACAAATTAAATTATAAAGGCACCCTTCAATATCAAAGGAAAAAACTTTTCTTTAGGTAATATGACATATTTTAAGAGCAGTGCTTTAGATGGAATTTATCAAAGGGAATCCACTAGAAAAAACAACTCCCTTACCAAGGCGGTCAATAGCTGAGGAAGACATTATAACTGAAACAACACATCAAGAAATGAAATCAAGAGAAGTTCAGATGGAACATATGGAACAAATGACAAGAGTTACAGAACTAACAATAAAAGGGTAAATTGATAAGTTGAATCTCTTTGTGCTGTGATAAGTTGAAGTTGTCCATTAGTGAAAGAGGACCCACTTTTACGTCTCAAATCCTACACTATTATGAAATGTTTACATTCATTAAGGACACCTCACACTTTTGAAGTTCACATAAAAGTTGTCCATCAGTGAACTAACAATCTATTGTATTTTCCCCTGTTTTTCATTTAATAGAGGGAAAGGATTCATAGAACCTCATTGAGGTAAGGATCTCACTGGTCCTTATCTCAAGCTTGATTTAAAAAAAAAAGAAAAGAAGATGTTATGCGAAAGAGGATCTCATTGGTCTTTATCTTAGGCTTGATTTCAAAAAAGGAAGATGCTTCCTGTTCAACTTGTAGAGAACCTTTCCATCTTCCACTAGGACTTCATAGGCCTTTCTTTCTTTTTGCTAACTTCCATAATCTGAATGTTAAATCCAACCAAATAAAGTAATTATTTGAAAGAAAAAGACCCACATTTACTAGTTTTGTTAGCAGAGAATGGAAATATTACCGGCCCACAAAGTAGGTAGATTGGATTACATCTTTGGATGGGAATCTGAAATCTTGGGACTAAGATTTTGAGAAAGAAACTTTTTTGGGCAGTCAGTCTGGAGATTGAGTCCTTTCTGTCAATTTCTCTACAAAAGAAAAACCATGATATTCTGCTGTTCCATTAAACTGAAAATGCGTACAAAGAACTTGAAACATATAAAAACTGAATTATCCCTATGAATTATAAAACATGGCAAAATAACTTAAAACAACCTTAAAGCTAGTTTTTAATCTTACAAGATGGCCTTTATGTCCTACCCACAAAACAACCTTAAAGCTACAAAAGTGAAATGGTTTTTTATCTTACAAGAAGGTCTTGTGTCCAACACACATTTATTCCACCAACAACTATATTGTAGATTTTTTCAGCAGTTCTCTTCCTTGCTTTGGAAGATAGTTTTCATTTGCAACTTTTAGCAAAGATTATCAATATGAAATTATAAAGAATGATATTTTGGATTTATCTAGGATGAGGCTAAAAGGACAAAACAAAACAAAAATAGATAATTTTTATTGACTTATATGTACTATGTATAGTTTCGGTTGAGACTTTTGAAGCCCTTACACCTATGCTGCTAAATGCATAGGTAACTACTGGGTTTTCAAATTCCTTGGTGAACAGGCAAATGGCACTTATGCTATAATGCACGTACAAGGATAATGGATGAGTCAATATCCTTCCACCAAACTCATGCGCAACCTCTCATCATAATCTCATACGCAACCTCTCATCATCATCTATAAAAGCTTGGGGACTTTGACTAGCAGCTCTATTCTTTGATTGAATCATTGCATTCATCAGATAAATCAAGTATAATTTCAAGGGATTTCTTGGGCTGTGTTGCCTCAAAAAATTTCCCACTTAATTTAGTCCCATCCTCAAATGTTGGCAGAGCATACACTGGCTTTTGGGAGGCACAAGAGTTGAAGCTGCATGTTTTTGTTTCGGCGTAGGACCTATGTCTTTGAGGCGTCTTTCTCTCTGGGACTTCTAGTGGGGGTTGTTCATCATTTGGGATGGAAGTTTTCTTTTTCTTGTTGCTGTTGTTTCTGTTTTTTGCTTTTCGCTTGCTATTTTCTTCCAACTTCTCACTGGTTTTTTATCTAAAACGATATCTCTCTTACCGATCAAAAAAAAAAAGCACAACCCTGCAGTGAGATGATTATCAATTTTCACCAAAAAAGGCAGTATAGTTCCCCATGTAATCTCCATTCCATTTTACTAATCATCTCCACCAGATCATCCACAAATATATAATGTTATGCACTTATGCCTAGAACTTGTTGGCAGATATGTCTATATAATTGAAAATGTAGAAATATAGAGACACTTTTGCTTTAACATAATTCAAATCTTATGGCTAAGAGGTGTTATGCATATAAGTCAAATTTTGTTGGAAGTTGGATTAGGGAATTGGCATCCTATCAACGGCCAGATTTTTTCCTTTTGCATCAGTTATATCTGTTAGCATATTGTGACGGGGTCAACACTCGAGCTTGCAGCATGGTGTTGGGGGCATGCGATGTGGTGCCAAGAAAGGCACACGACATCTTCGTGTCAGGACGGCACGATATGTGGTGCTAGGAGGGCACGCGATATGGGGCCAAGAGGGCCTAGTGACGTGGTCGTGCTGTGAGGACTCGACATGGTCACATGGGGGTAAGATGCAGGAGTGACACGATCACGACCCGGACGCGACATGGCCAAACTAGGCTAGCGATGCGAAGGCGTTGCGGTATGTCAAACCAAGGGGTAGGTTCTCCTGCCATTCTGGCTGAATGACTGTTTTACCCTTCTATAGGGGAAGGGAGCTTGAGAGCTATTCCCCCACACACGGGGCCTTGCATTGCCAGAGGGGGCGCAAGTGTCTCCTAGGTCTGAAAGGGTGGGCCTGGAACATCGACGCAGTGATGCCATGTGTCACCCAAGGTGAGGTTGAAGTATGGCCTCGGACCACGCATTGCGGTGCATACGACTGGGCAACCTCGTGAGAGTACTTGAGCACTGCGTGGGACTCAGTAGAGCACACCAATATGAGGGCTGCGTGGGACTCCGTTGAGCACGACAGCATGAGTAGGCACACGACTGTGGGCTTGGTTCGGTATGCGAGCAAGACATGATGCCATGGGAAGCTAAATGCTAATACTGTTGCGAAGCGAGATACTAGTGCAGTGCACAGGGTGAAGCTTGAGCATGACCAGTATGGAGCAGTGGTCCAATCGAGCGTGTCATAAGGGGCCCGATATGTTGGGTGGTAGACTGCAAAATAGAGGTAACCACGAGGGGGAGTTCCTGTCCTCTAGGTGGGTGGTATCAGAGCTGATGAGAAGATTGGTTGACTTCGTTGCATGCAATAGCGAAGTACCGCACAGGTTGATGGCGCGTCGAAGGATGCCCCGCGACAGTTGGTATCAAAGTTGGCTGACTTAGCGCATCGGGCGTTAGGTGTTGCACGGGCTGATACTGCTGGAAGAGTGATTCGTGACATTTGGTATCAAAGCCAAGTTTGATCAGGAAGGGATGATACTATTGAGCTAATTGGTGCCAGCAGGGGCACGTGACATCACCAAGCTGGTTAACAAGTGAGGGCCTTGTGACAACAGAACCAGGTTGACTTGGCAGGGGTGACGTTGGGGAGCTAGTGGAAAGGTGTGGACCTAAGAACTAGATATGAGATGCTAATAGGCTGGGAGGAGTTGGTGGGGTCAATTCACTATGATAATGCGTCAACGAGGACGGTGACATTATGGAGTGGTGGAGGATGTGACGGGGTCAATACTCGAGCTTGCAGCATAGTGTCGGGGGCACGCGATGTAGTGCCAAGAAAGGCACGTGACATCTTGGTGTTGGGACGGCACGACATGTGGTGCCAGGAGGGCATGTGACATGGGGCCAAGAGGGCCTGACAACGTGGTCATGTTGCGAGGACGCGACACGGTCGCATGGGGGTAAGATGCGGGAGTGACATGGTCGTGACATGGCTAAGCTGGGATAGCGATGTGAAGGCATTACGGTATGTCAAACCAAGGGGTTTGAGGTTCTCCTGCCATTTTAGCTGAATGACTGTTTTACCCTTCTATAGGGGAAGGGAGCTTGAGAGCGATTCCCTCACACATGGGGCCTTGCATTGCCAGAGGGGCTGCAAGTGTCTCCTACGTCTGAGAGGGTGGGCCTAGGACGTCAACGTAGCGATGCCGTGTGTCACCCAAGGTGAGGTTGAAGTATGGCCCCGGATCATGCATCGCGGTGCATACGGCTGGGCAACCTCACGAGAGTACTTGAGCACTGCATGAGACTTAGTAGAGCACGCCAGCATGGGGGCTGCGTGGGGCTCCGTTGAGCATGGCAGCATGAGTAGGCACACGACTGTGGGCTTGGTTCGGTATGCGAGCAAGACATGTTGGCATGGGAAGCTGCATGCCAATACTATTACGAAGCGAGGTACTAGTGCAGTGCACATGGTGAAGCTTGAGTAGGCCAAGTATGAAGAAGTGGTGCAATCGAGCATGTCATAAGGAGCGTGATATGTTGGGTGGTAGGCCGTGAAACAGAGGTAACCACGAGGGGGAGTTCCCGTCTTCTAGGCGGGTGGTATCAGAGCTGATGAGAAGATTGGTTAGCTTCGTTGCATGTGGTAGCGAAGCACCGCGTAGGTTGATGGTGCGTCGAAGGATGCCCCGCGACAGTTGGTATCAGGGTTGGCTGACTTAGCGCATCGGGTGTTAGGTGCTGCACGAGCTGACACTGCTGAAAGAGTGACCCCGTGACAATATGCTAAGCAATAAAGTAGTGATTCCCCATAAATGAACCCACCCAAGCAATAAAGCCCCTTCTTGTTGGTTTGATCACTTGTACAAAATTTGGATGACCTCCCATGTTTCCTGCAAGTTTGTATTAATGGTTTGGTCCTCACCTTCATCATCTTGTGGCAAGTTGATTGTAGAGGATTACTGGGACTTTGAGATCTAGAAAAGTCAGATTTAATGAGATTTGGTGGCTCAAAAGCCTATTGCTATAATGCAAGTTAGGAAAGGCTTTTCTTTATTGATACACTTTGGTGCAATTGTGGATGTGACATGGAAGGATGCCATGTGAAAGTTGCAAGTAATTTATCATTCGAAATCTCAATGATCAGGTTGCTAGTATTGGTTGACTGATGCAATTTTGGTGCTGCGAACTGAAGTAAACCTTATGGTTGTTTTGAATCCTCGCGTAGGCTTGAGGAATTTCTTAGAATGGAGATCTTATTTAGAGTTGGAACTTAGAATTGAAAGGATTAGGTTGTCACAGATTTTTTGGTGGGAAGGAGGAATTTTGAAGGTCTTTACAGAGTGTTTTTTAATCTTAGGGGTAAGGTGGTTTGGAATATTGTGGTTTGTGGAAATCTGGAAGGAGATTTCGCAATTGGTTAGGTCGTAAGTAGGTATGAGGATGGCTACTTTTCAAGAGTTTAGTTGCTTGGACAATTTGAGAGTTTGATTTTTTTTTTTCTACTTTTTCTTTGTGTTCATGGAAGGCCCTCATCTTTTCTACTTTGCGAATGACCTTATGCAAAAGATTTGGAAGGATCGAGACTGCATCGAAAAAAACATCTTCATCGAGTGATTCAAAGCAGTCAAACTCCTCTAAAATGTATAGTTCCCATAGAAATCTTTCTTTTTTAAAATTATCGGCAGTTCCCATAGAAATCTTTTTTTTTTTAAAAATTATTAGTAGTTCATAGAAATTTCCAAACCTGTTTTAGTGGATTATTTTGAAGGCATTTGATGTTTTTGAATTACAAGGTGGAGATTGTCTTTCGATGCGATCTGCAACCCACAGATCATTGCATTGGAACTACCACAACAAGCGGTACAATTGATGAAAAATAGTGCTACATGTAACCAATCAGTCACATGTTCTAATCTACAGGGAAAGGTTGGTTACCCTGTATTAACCTAACCTACATGTAACCAATCAGTCACATGGTTCTGAGATTGGGGCTGTGTCCTTAGGTAGTTCTTTTCTTATGCCCTAAATCAGTGGGCTGTTACAAAAGAATGCACTAAAATTTTGCATTATTTTCGATCGTGTTCTCATTTGCTGTACCCTTTCATCATCAGGATGGATGGCTTAGGTGGTATTTGCCTACTTGGAGTTCATAGCAATTTGTTGAAGTGATGGTAATGTTATATTTTGCAGGAATACTCAAATTGGTCCACCAAATTTCTCATGAGTCAACTTGGGGATCAGCTTCCCTTAAATGGTTTGGAATTTGACTCTAGATTTGGAGTCATGTAGTGATCCTGGGAAGGGTGGGTTCATAAATGGTCTGGAATTTCTCTCCTTTTCTTTGTTAGGTAAAGTCGAAAAGCATTTATCAATTTTTTTAACAAGGAGAATACACTTTACAATGATTTTTGCAATAATATTTCGAGTAACACTTGAGATAAACAAAAACTTGTATAATGAGATTAAAAACTTGGAAACTGTAGCTGAAGTAAGAGTTATTCAAATGGTTACATTATGTCCGATAGAAACATAATAAATTAAATTCGTATGCATCGGCATTGAACCCAATGAGCTATCAAATTCTGTAGAAAAAGGAAAAGAACATATAGCTATCAAGGCCCTACCATGATGAGGTTATTGCTGAACAACGTCCATCAAAAGTAACAATATCCGCCATGAATCCATATTTCAATGCTCTCTCTTACTTGTACTGTGATCAACGGAGAGTGTATTCAATGCGAAGGTTCAAAGATATTAAGCTCCCCAAAATAATGCTTTGGCCTCACCTCACTTGGATCTTTAATCAGGTAGAAGGAGGCCTTAACCACCTTGACCAAGTTGTTCCCCTTAACTTGATCTCTCACCAACCTGCTGGAAAGCTCGAGACACTAGCCTGAAACTCTAGCATGTCCTGCAGGGAATCCTAGTCTAAAACCCTACTAGAAAAATTGAAACTAGTTTGAAAAAGGGCATGATGGGTGTGAACAATAATAAGAAAAAACCATCATGTGACTTGTTTATTTAATCAAGTAAACACCAACGATTAAATAAGTAAGTAATGGGAGTAATAACTAGTAAGATGTAGACATAATCCACTATTAACATTTAGTGGCTACCTCATGTGGATCTTAAAGAGAGTTTAGTCTCGAAGTCTCTGCCTAGTTTTTTCCTTATTTCTGAATATGCAGAGGTTCTACTTGCAGCATGTGAAGAAGATATTCATTCAGTGATCTAATAAGGCCTAGAACACTTAGGACGTATCCTGCGTAGACAACCAGACATTATATCCTTAATGACATGTTAGCATGAAGATATTCCTGAAATTTATTGGGCTAGGGACCATCTAAAGATGGCATAGCAAAAATAATCATAAAATAGTTGCAGAAAACGAGAAAAATAAATTTGATAGCAAGAAAAACATCAAGTTGAACAAATCAAAGAGGCAAAGCAGACTATGAGAAAGAATTAATGGAACACCATTGTGGATTACTACATGATTGGCATAAAACAGGGGCGATGATTTAGACCCAAGTTGGATCTCGCCATAGTGGATAATGACATGATTGACATATAACATGGGCGATGATTTAGACCCAGCCAATGTGGGACTAAAACTGCATCTGTTTTGGAGAATAATCACGAAGACAAAGTACGAGACTAAGACATTAAAGGAAAAAACCCTAACAAACTCACTCAAATCATGCACAAACTTAGGAAAAATGAAGAAGAAACATTAATTTGATCTTAGGAACTGTGACAACCCGGATTTCGGCAGCCCGAACCCGTGCCATCAGCACCATCCTCCAGATCGTGCCCCAAAATCATGCACGGAACATTGGTATAACAAGCAATTATAAAGAGATAAAGCGATTAATTTCATAAAGCGGAAAAATAACATGCCCACCCGACATAAACAAAAGACAGTTCTACTTTCATGCCACTGCATGAACAAAGAACCGATCCGAACCATCGGTGATAAACAGATCACCCCAGATGGTTCGCCAAAAGAAATAAATCAATTTAATTACATTGTTTGACAAAAATAAAGGCTTGACATACTAAGCCGTACAATTCTGCTCTCAAAACTACTCTCTATCAAAGTACATAGTAGAGCCTCTTAGAAGAAGTCCTCGGGAGGAGCCTCCAACTCGTCCCCAGGCATGTAATCCGAATTACCCAGATCTACGTCTCCTGAAGCCTCGGCTGCCGCTAACAAAGGACCTGTGACGCATAATCTAAAGGGGTGAGCTACATCCTAGCTCAATAGGGAACAACACAATGAACGTATAAATCAAAACTCACATATATTCCATGATATTCTAAGTATGATGTGTCAATGTATTTGCTAGAAAAACAGTTTAAAAGCTGATGATTTGCATTCAAGTTTACTGGTAATTAGCATGTCTTATTTTACTGTTGATTTATAATGAATGACACTGAACAGGCTTAAAGAAAAACTTAAATCTTTAACTTAAGTAATCCCCGAGCAATATAGCATCGAGCCTCGATGGAATACCCACCATCGTCGCCTAAATAGATAGTTGTAAATAATGTATTTCCTGGGAATACTACCCAAGCCCCTTTTCACTAGGCGGCGGGGTTAAATTTCAACTCAACATCCCTGGGATGTGCTTACTATGTACGGATAGACCTCCACACTGGTGTACGGATTGGCCGCCATACCGGTCACGGATATCCTGCCGCGTCAGTCGTGGGTATCCCGCCACGTTGGTGGGGTATTTTAAATAAACCTCAAATAACAAAAATAACATGTGCTTTACATATAGTTATTCACCGTGTAAAGTGCTATCTTATATCAGTTAGGCCTCAACAGTAATTATTATTCAATATACATCACGGATGTATAGCGTGATCCATCCTTGATGCCTTTATTACTTTCTCATCCCCTGGGGATGTCTCATTCTCATTAGATTACTTGATCTTAGTTACTCGCATCACACAGATGCCTTTATCACATTCTTGGTGTCACACACACCTATTTTCACAAAGCTTTTCATAGTTAAAATATTTTCAATTTCTGATAAATATATCACTACATATATGCTCTTGCAATTAAAGAACATGTTCAAGGTGGTCCCTACCTCAATTCTCTGAAGGTCCAAACATCAAGGTCCCACGCGGCTCCTTGTGCTCGCTTTCACACGTACCTCCTAAGATACATTATAACACATGTAATACATCACTAAAGATGTAATGAAGAAGGTCCTAGACCCTCCATAAATCTCAAAGTAAAACTATTAAGTCAAGCAAAACTGCCAAAGTCGATTAATCGATTCTGAAAATTGATTAATCGAGATTCAAATTCGATTAATCGATCCTAAATCGATTAATCAAAATCTCTGACACAGTAAGGTCGATTCTCAAATCGAGTGGTCGAAAGTCTGAAATCGATTAATCGAAATCCAAAGTCGATTAATCGATTTCTCAACTCGATTAGTCGATTTCACCAAGTCATGTTTCTCCAGTCACTAGAGGTACCCAGTCGATTAGTCGATTTCCAAATCGATTAATCAAACATCTAAATCGATTAATCAAAATCCAATTTGATTAATCGAAGTCGGGCTTACCTGACTTTTCAACTTCCAGACCAAAATCGATTAATCGAATCCCAATTTCGATTAATCGATTTGGTCCGATTTAGCCCCCTTTCTGGCTGTTTTTCCAAATCTTTTCCCTTCTTTTCTAAACCTTTAATCTACTCTTTTAACCCTACTTGACTGAATTTAATCATCTACAATCTATCCATTAACCTCAATTTAAAACTCACCTTTCAATCAATCTCAAATTGATTAAGATCTAGGTTGGAATGGTTAGGGCTCCAGCTTTTGCTTCAACGACTCCAAACGCGTTGAATTCGGCAATCAATGCTCCACTTTCCCTCAATCCAACCACAATAACTCTTTTGCAATTAGTTACCTTCTCTCTCTCTGTCTCTCTCTCTTCTTAACTCTTCAGCAACCAAACAAAAGGGGAATAGGGTTATTAAACCCTTATATCCTCTCTCCTGCTTGTGTGTTAAACACATACACCAGAGATAGGTATATGTGACCACTAACTCACACTATATACCATACTTTGGTGACATTCGTACTATGTCAATTTATCACTCCATGTATTCAATGTTTGACCATCACTTGATCAAACCTATGATCAATCGGGCACGGATCTCGAGGTCAAAGTTAAACGCTTAATTTTTTAAGATATTACATTCTCCCCACCTTGGGAATTTTCGTCCTCAAAAATAACCCAAGGGCACTCTGGTGTGGTACCCCACACACACAGAGGTGTCACGTACCCACTTACGAAATTAAATTAAGCATCACTCAGTACGAGAATAAAACTAATGCAAATACATCCAAAAACTGATCTGTATTCTATTATATTTCCAAAATTTACAATATCTTTAATTGTTGTTGATAATTACAATTTAATTTCAACAGTACAAATATCCAAAAAGTGACCTCTCCGAGGCGGGCTTCTCGATGGTGGCGGCTCTGGCGATTCTTGGAGTGCGTCTCCGTGAGTGGTGAATCGTCTCGGCAGTCGAGCTTTGGCCGGGCGCCGAAAGCTAGATGTGTCGGCAGCAGATGTGCTCTCATGGAAAACTGGACCCTTATGGAAGGCAGTCTAACCCGCAGTCCATGCCTCCTCCTACACGAGACGCTGCTGGTAATCCAACGGATAGATGTACCGCATAGTGTGGTACATAAGAAAGTCCATCTGTCGGTTCATCCGCTCGTTGTTGGCCTCCATCCTGGCCAACACGTCCTCGATGGTAGGCACCGGGCGAGCCGCTCGCCGGCAGTAAGAAGACGTTGGTGTGGCCACCACAGATTGCGCTGGCGGCGTAGGTGAGGCGGTGGTATGGGAGGGTGCCCCCTCAGCTGGTGGTTCGATGGGGTGTGCTCCCCCCAAGGGTGGGTCCTGATGTGGTGGTGGGGGTGGTGCTATTGGTGCTGGTGGTGGTGCTGTTGCTGGTGCTGGACCCTGAGCCGGTAGGGTCCGCTTAAGTAAATTGTAACTACGGCTCCATGAAGAGTTTGAGAACGTCTTCACTCGGTCCATAGCCCTCTCCTCATGGGGCGATATAGCGTATTCTGGATGTATCTCATCCCCTTTAGGATGATCATGGTGGCATAAGACCAACGGCCATAGAAGGCCGCATAAAGTGCCTGCTGCACTTTATCCACCCTCTCGGTGTCGTGGCGTAGCGGGTAAAGGTTGCACTTGATTATGGAATCAAGCATCCACATGTAGTGGGGAAGGTTGACCCTCCTAATGGAGGCCCCCGACCCCTTTTTCTTGTTTGTCATCTAGGTCATTATCTCTTCAAATCTCACCTCTTCCTCGAAGGGTTGAAAGAGGGTGGTCTCGGGTACGAAGTCCAAATGGCACTCTAGGACTTCGTGTATGTGGCGACGAGTGAAGGTGTAGTCACGACCCTCTATCTTGGTCGTGACTATATTGTCGGTAGGTCCGTCGGTCAGTCCTTGGTAAAATAATCGAACCAATTTAGGGTAGTAGGACCCCCGGATTGGTTTCAAAATGTTGCCGAGACCGGCCTTGACAAGGTAATTACGAGCCCATTGGGTCTTGCCCGATACATTGGGGGTTTGTAAATAGGGTTTCATCGATAATATACTCGATTTCAAACATTTTAGCCTCCCACTTCTCATTGGGTTGGAGTACATTGGTGGGTGGTGGTGGCATTGGAGAAGACTCGCGTGAAGACGCGCTCGTCGAATTGGAGGTGGTATACAATGCCGACGGTGACGAAGTCCTCACCGGTGATGGGGTAGGTGGTGGCGGTGTGGCGTTCTTACGCCGGACCGGGAGTTTGGACGTTACCTTCTTCGAAGACAAATGCGTTTTAGGCGGCATTTTAGATGAAAATTCACAAAAACTAGGGTTTTTGTGGTTTGAAATGGGAAAGAAGCGAAAACTAGGGTTTTACCTTAGTTATTCAACCCAATGTCCCGCGATTTCGATCCGAAATGGCCAAAAACCCTAGGTTGCTCAAGAAGGCGCGCAAAAGCAAAAACTCCAAATGATTTCGAATGGGGAGAAATCCCCCTCGATTTATATATATAGGCTCCGGTTCGATTAATCGATTTCCAAAATCGATTAATCGAGTTTCAAAACTAGGTTCAGCCACGCGAAATTGATTAATCAATTTCCAAAATCGATTAATCGAGACTCAAAATCGATTAATCAAAATCATTTCGATTAATCGAAATCATAATCATTTAAATTTTTAAGTTTTCGAGCTCACTGGTGTGAGCCAGTCGATTAATCGAAATTTACTTCGATTAATCAAAATTCTAAAATCGATTAATCGAGATTCACTTTGATTAATCGAAATCGTGCAGTCCTTCAAATTTTTTCGAAAATCCTTAAGTTACTCGATTAGTCGAACCTCCAGTTCAATTAATCAAAATTCCAAATCGATTAATCGAATTGTTCTTCGATTAATCGAAATCGTATAAAATTCTTCAAGTTTTTCTAAAATTCTTAAGTTACTCGATTAATCGAATCCCCAGATCGATTAATCGAAATCATAAATCGATTAATCAAAACCCAAATCGATTACTCGAAATTTTATTTTGTCATTTTTCTGAATCCTTATCAAATTTCCACTCACTGGGTCATGCCAGTCGACTAATCGACCAAAATAGATTAATCGAATTCCCAAATCGATTAATCGATTTGAAAATCAATTAATCGATTTGAAAATCGATTAATCATTTTGATCAGATTCTTCAGATTTTCAAACTTTTCATGTCTCCTTGATTTTCTCATGGTAAACTATGACCAGTTGGTCATTGGTTCTACAAAATATATCATCACGGCCATGTCGTGACCATGATGAATTCAAATTTCACGTTCAACACTGCATTTGAGACTCTATGTGGATAAAATTATTCTCTTGAATAAATTGATCATAAGATCGACATTGAATTACAACATATAAGTTAAATCCGCAACATGCTTGTGGTGATACAATTTTGACTCTCAAGTTGTCACAAACAAGCTTGGATACTGTTCTTTCACGTCGACCACTCGTTCCCATGTAGCTTCCTCGGCCGGATGATGCTTCCATCGAACAAGTACTAATGGAATCACTTTTATTCGCAACACTTGTTCCTTTCGATCCAAAATCTCCACCGGCTCTTCGATCATAGTCATATCCTCATGTATCTCAAATGATTGATCGCTCAACGCGTGATCAGGGTCATTAAGGTACTTCCTGAGCATAGATACGTGGAACACATTGTGTACCTGATCAAATAACGGTGGAAATCCAATGCGGTAAGCAACTTCTCCTACTCGACCTAAAACTTCAAACGGTCCAAGATAGCGGGGACTTAGCTTCCCTCTCTTTCCAAATCTCATCACCCCCTTCACAGGTGACACTTTCACGAACACGTGTTCACCCACCTTGAAGTCTACAGTCGTCCACTTGATATCAGCGTAGCTCTTATGTCTGCTCTGAGCCGCTTTGAGTTTGGCCCTTATCATTCGAACATAGGTGGCATTATCTTCAAGTACCTCGGGTCCTAAAACAAATTTTTCACCCATTTCCTCCCAATTGATGGGCGATCTACATCACTGTCCATAAAGTGCTTCATATGATGCCATCCCAATGCTCATCTGAAAACTGTTGTTGTATGCAAACTCAATCAACGGTAGATGCTGATCCCACGATCCTTGCAATTCTAACATACATGCTCTAAGCATGTCCTCAATGATCTGATTGACCCTCTCCGTCTGCCCGTCTGTTTGTGGATGGAATGTCGTACTGAAATCTAGTCGCGTTCCCATTCCTTCTTGAAATTTCTTCCAAAATTTTGATGTATATAATGGGTCACGGTCTGAAACAATGCTACTCGGAATCTCATGCAAACGGACAATCTCCTTCATATATAGCTCTGCCAGTCTTCCCGCCGTGTACATCGTGTTGTAAGGCAAGAAGTGCGCTGACTTGGTCAATCGATCGACCACTACCCAAATGGCATTATACTTCTTTGCAGTACATGGTAGCCCAATGATGAAGTCCATAGAGATCGATTCCCACTTCCATTCCGGTATAGGTAGAGGCTGTAATAGACCCGCGAGATGTCTATGATCGATCTTCACTTGTTGGCACGTCAAACACCGCGACACGTACTCTGCCACATCTTATTTCAAGCCTCTCCACCAGTAATTCTTTTTCAAATCTTGATACATCTTTGTGCTTCTCGGGTGGATAGCGTAGCTTGACTTGTGAGATTCATCAAGTATTGTTCGCCGTAGATTGACATTGTCCAGAATGCAAAGACGGCCCTTGAACAATAAGGAACCATCCTCCTTGATCAAAAACTCAGATCCAATGTTTTCAGTTACATCTTGACGAATCTTAGTTAGCACCGGGTCTTTCATCTATAGTTCATGGATATGCTCAAATATTACCGGTCTCACTGATATATTAACCAAGAAGGCTCCTGTAGCTTGTGACTCAATGTTTGCATCATATAGTGCCAGATCTTCAAACAATTTTCATCTGTGCATACCCAAAATTAAACTAGCCAATTGAGCTAAACTCTTCCTACTCAAGGCATCGGCTACAACATTAACCTTGCTTGGATGGTACTGTATAGAACAGTCATAGTCTTTGAGGAACTCCATCTATCTGCGCTGCCTCATATTTAGTTCCTTCTGTGTAAACAGATATCTGAGGCTCTTATGATCGGTGAAGATCTCAAAGGTCTCACTGTACAAGTAATGTCTCCAAATCTTTAGCGCAAAAAAGACCGCTGCTAATTCCAGGTCATGTGTCAGATAATTCTTCTTATGCTCTTTCAACTGTCTCGACTCATACACTATCACCTTTTTATGTTGATTAAGCACACAACCCAAACCAGTATACGAAGCATTGCTATACACTGCAAATCCTCCACTGCCTGAAAGAATAGCTAACACTGAAGCTGAAGTGAGTCTCCTCTTGAGTTCTTGAAAACTCTTTTCGCATGCCTCACTCCATTCAAACCTTGCATCTTTCCGTGTAAGTCTCGTGAGTGGTCCTGATATCTTTGAAAAACCCTCAACGAAATATCGGTAGTAACCCGCTAATCCAAGGAAACTGTGGATGTCGGTCACGGTCTTTGGTTTCTCCCAATTTACTACTGCTCCGATCTTTGTTGGAT
The DNA here is from genome assembly GCA_021018995.1 of Chloranthus sessilifolius. Classification (NCBI taxonomy): domain Eukaryota; kingdom Viridiplantae; phylum Streptophyta; class Magnoliopsida; order Chloranthales; family Chloranthaceae; genus Chloranthus; species Chloranthus sessilifolius. The sequence continues at coordinate 70,787,439 of CM037592.1, read as the reverse complement.
CTACAGTGACACCATGCTTTGAGACGACATATCCCAAAAAGTTAACTTCTTCTAACCAAAACTCGCACTTGTTGAGCTTGGCATACAACTGGTGTTCACGTAGAGTCTGTAGGGCTATCCTTAAATGCCTTTCATGCTCTTCTTCTGATTTTGAATAGATCAGGATGTCGTCAACAAACACTACGACACAAGAGTCTTGGTGTGGTTTAAACACCCTATTCATTAGATCCATGAATGACGCCGGGGCATTTGTCATCCCAAACGGCATCACTAGGAACTCATAGTATCCGTATCGAGTCCTGAATGCAGTCTTCTGAATATCCTCTGCCTTGACTCTCAACTGATGGTATCCCGATCTCAGATCGATCTTGGAGAAATACTTCACTCCTTGCAGTTGATCAAACAAGTCATCTATCCTAGGCAAAGGGTATCGATTCTTGATGGTAAGTTTGTTCAATTGTTGATAGTCAATGCACAGACGCATTGACCCATCTTTCTTCTTTACAAACAAGACCGGTGCTCCCCATGGAGACACGCTCGGTCTAACAAACCCCTTGTCCATTAACTCTTGCAACTGTTCTTTCAACTCCTTCAACTCAGCAGGAGCCATTCTGTATGATGCTTTAGAAACAGGCTCCGTTCCTGGTGCTAAGTCGATGGCAAATTCTACTTCTCTCTCTGGAGGTAATCCAAGTAATTCCTCCGGAAACACATCGGCGAAGTCTCGCACAACTGCTATCTCATAGATAATATTCTTCTCCTCTTTATGCTCCTTTAAAAATGCTAAGTATCCACTACACCCTTTTCTGATCAATTGCTCAGCCCTGACTGCCGAGATAAGTGGTAGGTGTGTTGACCTCTCTCCTCGAAATCTAAATGATCTCCTTGTGTTTGGTCTGAAGATGACGACCTTGTTCTTACAATCTACCGTTGCACAGTGAGTCGATAACCAATCCATGCCAAGGATCACGTTGAATCTTTACATGTCTAACAGAATTAGATTCGCCGATAGCTCAAAGACGTCTCCATCTATGACCCTCACGATCACGGAGTTGCAACCCTTTTCGGTATCAACCAATTTCCTAGTAGGAACAGCCACGGTTAAAACGAAGTCTAACTCCTCTGGGTCGACTTTCATCCTCTTGGTGAAGCGAGGGGTAACAAATGAGTGGGTAGACCCCAGGTCTATCAACACTCGAGCTTTGTATGTCACGTCGCTTCCCTTCTTATATATTTGTAAAGTACCTAACCATACATACGCATATATATATATATTGTTTATTATCATACTAGAATTTATCATATGTAAGTTTTTCTTATATCTCCTAAATATAGATGCGCGTTCTCTATCTAAAAATTTCAAGAATTGAAATTCTTTATTTAAAAGAAAAATTCACCTTGAAACACGTCATTTGTATTCTGAGCCTCTTGAGCTGTGACTGCGTGGGCTCTCCCTTGAACGATCGGCTTCCTCCCTTGTATAGGTCATGGAATAGGTGCTGAAGCCGTCTTCCCTTTGTTCATCTCAGGGCACTCCTTGATCAAGTGGCCCACCTTGCCACATCGGAAGCAACCCTGAGTTCCTTGTCTACAGTCCGATGTCCTGTGAAACTTGCCACACTTGGCACAAGTCTCACGAGGTGTGGAAACTCGTGAGAACCAGTAGTGATAAGCAGGCTCTAGATATCTTCTCCCCCGACGCAAGCAATGGGAATTTTTATTGGTTGCTCTACTGCACCGGTCTCCCATAACCTCCTTGGAACAGTAGTTTTTGATTATTTGGTATGAACCTCGACGTTTTGTTCACCCGTTCATAATTCCCCGTTCTGCTCTGATTCGTATTCTACCTTCCTTGTTGCTCTCTCTAACGGTATTTATTATTATTCTCTTCCTCCACTACGAGCGCTTTGCTCATGACCTTACCATAGGTCCTTAGTTGGAATGGTGCTACTCCTCCCCTCACGTCCGACTTCAAACCTTGCTGAAACCTCTTTGCTTTCGTCATATCTGTGATGATGTAGTCGGGCACAAAGCGAGCAAGTCGCATGAACTCCACTCCGTATTCTCTCACAGTCATCTTCCCTTGAATCAATTGCAAAAATTGAACTTCCATCTAGTTCCTCACCACTTCAGGGAAGTACTGTTTATTAAATTCCTCGACAAACTCATCCCATGTCCAAGGCATATCTGGAGTCTCCTGAGCCCTAGTCTGTTAAACGGACTTCCACCAAGGCCCAGCCTCCCCGTCTAACATGTAGGCTGCCCAACGGACGCTCTCGTCCTTTGTACAAGTGAGTACACTAAATACCTTCTCCATCTCACTTAACCAGTTTTCAGCTGTCATAGAATCAGCCTGTCCTGAAAAGCTAGGAGGCTAAATCCTCCTAAACTCCGTAAAAGCTGAAGACACTGGCGACGTCTGAGCCATTGGAGGTGTCGGTGGCTGATGCTGCTCATGAGCTGTATGAGCTGCCAAAGATGCTGCCTATTGAGCGATAGCAGCCGCCATGGCCTCCATGGTGTGCATCATCCTCAGATGCTCCTCTCTATCTTCATTCCTTTCTCTTACTCTTTCCTGCTGTCTCTGATCTTGATCCTGACAATCTTGATCTCGGTTCTCTCCCTGATCTTGGCTTCCTTGGCCACCACTGCTAGAAGCCCCTCCATGTCCTATAGGCTCTCTATTCACGTTAGAGATAAAATCATCTCGACTACGCAAGCTTCTACTATGGACGTCTCTGGGTCGGCCCCTTCCTCTAGAAGACATAACGGCCTGCACGTGAAAACAAAGTTTTCATTAGCAGAAGTCCCTATGTTCTGACAAAAGAATGATTGTTAGAATTTCTAAAAGAAAACGACTTTGATACCAACTGTGACAGCCTGGATTTCGGCACCTCGAACCCGTGCCATCAGAACGATCCTCCAGACCGTGCCCCAAAACCATGCACAGAATATTGGTATAACAAGCAATTATAAAGAGATAAAACGATTAATTTCATAAAGCGGAAAAATAAGATGCCCATCCGCCATAAACAAAAGACAGTTCTACTTTCATGCCACTGCATGAACAGAGAACCGATTCGAACCATCGGTGACAAACAGATCACCCCAGATGGTTCGCCAAAAGAAATAAATAAATTTAATTATATTATTTGACAAAAATAAAGGCTTGACATACCAAGCCGTATAATTTTGCTCTGAAAACTACTCTCTGTCAAAGTACACAGCAGAGCCTCCTAGAAGAAGTCCTCGGGAGGAGGCTCCAACTCGTCCCCAGGCACGTAATTCGAATCACTCGGATCCTCGGGAGGAGGTCTCGAAGCCTCAGCTGTCGCTAACAAAGGACCTGCGACGTATAGTCTAAAGGGGTGAGCTACATCCTAGCTCAATAGGGAACAACACAATGAACATATAAATCAAAATTCACATATATTCCATGATATTCTAAGCATGATGTGCCTATGCATTTACTAGAAAAATAGTTTAAAAGCTGATGATTTGCATTCAAGTTTACTGGTAATTAGCATGTCTTACTTTATTGTTGATTTATCATGAATGACACTGAACAGGCCTAATGTAAAACTTAAATCTTCAACTTAAGTAATCCCCTAGCAATATAGCATCGAGCCCCGATGGAATACCCACTATCGCCATCTAATTAGACAATTTGTAAAAAATGTATTCCCGAATAATACCCAAGCCCCTTTCTCACTAGGCTATGGGTTAAATATCAACTCAACATCCCCGATGTACTTACTGACGGATAGACCTCCAGACTGGTGTACGGATTGGTCCGCATCGGCCACGGATATCCCGCCGCTACGTCGGTCGTGGGTATATAAACCTCAAATAATAAAAATAACATGTGCTTTACATATAGTTATTCATTGTGTAAAGTGCTATCTTATATCAGTTAGGCCTGAACAGTAATTATTCAATCAGATATACATCCCTGAGATGTATAACTTACTCGCATCCACTGATGCCTTTATTACTTTCTCATCCCCTAGGGATGTCTCATTCTCATTAGATTACTTGATCTTAGTTACTCGCATCACACAGATGCCTTTATCACATTCTTGGTGTCACACACACACCCATTTTCACAAAGCTTTACATATTTAAAACATTTTCAATTTTTGATAAACATATCACTACATACATGCTCTTACAATTAAAGTACATGTTCAAGGTGTTTCCTACCTCAATTCTCTGAAGGTCCAAGCATCAAGGTCCCACGCAGCTCCTTGTGCTCGCTTTCACATGTACCACCTAAGGTACATCATAACACATGTGCAATACATCACTAAAGATGTAATGAAGAAGGTCCTAGACCCTCCATGAATCTCAAAGTAAAACTATTAAGTCAAGCAAAACTGCCAAAGTCGATTAATCGATTTCCAAAATCGATTAATCGAAACACAATTCGATTAATCGATTCCCAAAATCGATTAATCGAAGTCCAAATCGATTAATCGATTCTGAAAATTGATTAATCGAGATTCAAATTCGATTAATCGATCCCAAATCAATTAATCGAAATCTCCAACATAGTAAGGTCGATTCTCAAATCGAGTGGTCGAAAGTCTGAAATCGATTAGTCGATCCCAAATCGTTTAATCAAAATCCAAAGTCGATTAATCAATTTCTCAACTCGATTAGTTGATTTTCCCAGGTCATGTTTCTCCAGCCACTGGAGGTACCCAGTCGATTAGTCGATTTCCAAATCGATTAATCGAACATCCAAATCGATTAATCAAAATCCAATTCGATTAATTAAAGTCCGGCTTACCTGACTTTTTAACTTCCAGACCAAAATCGGTTAACCGAATCCCAATTTTGATTAATCGATTTGGTCCGATTCAGCCCCCTTTCCGGCTGTTCTTCCAAATATTTTTCCCTTCTTTTCTAAACCTTTAATCTACTCTTTTAACCCTACTTGATTGAATTTAATCATCTATAATTTATGCATTAACATTAATTTAAAACTGACCTTTCAATCAATCTCAAATTGATTAAGATCTAGGTTGGAATGGCTAGGGCTCCAGCTTTTGCTTCAACGACTCCAAACGCATTGAATCCGGCAATCAATGCTCCACGTTCCCTCAATCCAACCACAATAACTCCTTTGCAATTAGTTACCTTCTCTTTCTCTCTCTCTCTTCTTAACTCTTCAACAACCAAACAAAAGGGGAATAGGGTTATTAAACCCTTATATCCTCTCTCCTGCTTGTGTGTTAAACACATACACCAGAGATAGGTGTATGTGACCACTAACTCACACTATACACCATACTTCGGTGACATTCGTACTATGTCAATTCATCACTCCATGTATTCAATGTTTGACCATCACTTGGTCAAACCTACGATCAATCGGGCACGGATTCTGAGGTCAAAGTTAAATGCTTAATTTTTCAGGATATTATAGGAACTGATAAAATTTATTGATCTGAAGCAGAAAATAAGGAAATTACAAACCCTAACTTTGGCATATTCAATCCTCCAATGATCATTAATTTAAAAGCTACAAAATCAAGGAGATTAGGAAAAATAAAGAAACCCTAGCAAACTTGGTCGAATAATGCACTAGCTCAGGAAAAATGAAGAAGAAACTGAAAACCTCATTCGAATATGAGCTTCCTTCCACCACGAGTGCGCCTTTGTCCATGTAGAAAACACCAGTCATTGCATATGAGCTTCCTTCCACCACGAGTGCGCCTTTGTCCATGTAGAAAACACCAGTCATCAAATCTGAGCTTCCGTCCACCGCCATTATCTCTAAACTGATCGCCGTGCATGTAGAAAGCACTAGCCATCGACACAGAGAATAATTCGTTCTCTGTCTCGAAATGGATATGTGGATCGTCTTGTTCTTCTGTGCAGCAATGAGGGACTAGGGTTTGGTAATAGGGAAAGAACGAGGAAGATAGATTGGGGTATGAGTTTAAAATTAATCTCTACTTGTTTTTTTCACATTTTAGTATTTATAGGGTATATTTGTTAAAAGGGCAAGTTTGCCCTTTTAACAATTATAAAATTACCCGCCTATCCTTTTCTTAAAAAACCACGGTTGTAAGGTGTTAAACGACTGATTCCAGCTGTCGATGTGTTTACCACTGTTTCAGACAGTGGTTCCTTTTATACTGTTATTGTTGTTTTTTTCTCATTTTCACATAGTGTCTAGTGTATATATTAGTTTAATTTTATAAATAATACTTTATTTTTGCAAAGAAAATTTTCTTTCCATTATAGTTTATAGTAGTTTTTTAGTTTTAGAATATTTTTTTAGAATTTTTAACAGTTAAACATCACATTGTGAATATGATAGAAACAAATATATGATTTCAAATAACATACCGATCCATCGTAGTAGAAGTTTAACAATCAGTAATAGATCGGTTACAATTCATGTTTTAGCTCTTTGAACACTGTATTAGAATGAATGTTTAAAATAAAAAATTGAACTGAACTGCAAAATGTAAACTAAAGTTTCAAAAATTATAACCAGTGAGCTTTAGAGACTAACTTTTCCTTTCTTTGGAAAGAGAGTGTTATCTATTCAAGCTTAAAATTCCTTTGAACTTCTTTGTTGGTGCGCACTTTTTCTAAGTCCCTTTTGGTTCCCAGAAAGAGTAGCCGAAATTGTTCTATGTGGACTCTGACATAAGGCGATAGATGATAAGTGGAAAATATAGAAGTAAAAAGAAAAAAAGAGGTAAATTCTAAAAGAAAATACCTAGTTCGTTGCGATCACCAGCTACAGATATTTATTGACGCTGTAACACGTCACTGATCACGCCTTTTCGGGGTGTGGGTTTGACTTCTTTACTGAATCATCGGTCTACCGATGTCAACAGCACTTGGTCACCTAGATGTTTAGTTTATTTTCTTATCCTGCTCTAAGTCTGATTACTTTAGTTTTCCCAATCCTACTGAGAGTCTAGTTATTCTAGAAGTTTAATTATACTAATCTCCTAGTTCTACTAGGAGTCTAACTATCCAAAGAGTTCTAATCTTATTATAAGTCTAATTAATATTAGTCTCCTAATCCTATTAAGAGTCTAATTAATCTAGGTATCCTAATTAACTCAAGTACCCTAATTCTATCAGGATTCTAATTATTTTAGGTATCCTACTCCTATTAGAACTCTAATTAATTTAGGCATTCTAATTTAGAATTTTAATTAATTTAAGTATTCTAATTTTATTAGAAATCTAATTAATTTAAGTATTATAATTCTATTAGAACTCAAATTAATTTAAATATCCTAATTCTATTAGAAATCTAATTAATTTAAATATTCTAATTTTTACTAAAAGTCTAATTAACTTAAATGTCCTAATTCTATTAGGAGTCTAATTATTTTAAATATCCTATTTCTACTAGAAATCTATTTATTTTAAGTTTCCTACTTCTACTAGGAATCTAAAAAAAGGGGTTTGGGCCCGCTATGCTAAGGAGGATCGCCCCCATTTTCGGGTACCCTCCGTAAGCTCTCTTGGGTAAATCGGTTGGCTAAGGGTCAGTAAAAATGATATAGATTGAAAAATTAATTTTTGTTATATTGGAAAGTTAGGGTTTCAAAGATTTAAGGATTTTTAAGGTTAAGATTAAAACTGCAGAATTGTAAACTAGAAGGGATTAAAACTAGAATTAAAAGATAAATGCTACAATCTAGAATAATTAAAAACTAAGAACTGATTCTAAGATTAAGAACCAGGACCATAAATTTAAGGACGAAGGCTAAGAACTGGTTCTAGAAATTAAGATCTAGAACCAGAGATGAGGAAACTACTGATTTGAATTTAAAAGGTATGATTTAAAATTGAAGATCTAAAAAAAATGAGAGATTATAAACTAGAAGAGAAAAACTAGAAACTGGGAAAGGAAGTAAAATTTAAAACAAAAACTAAAATCTAGAATAGAAATTTAAGGACTGAAAGCCAGGCCCTAGTTCTAGAAGCTAAGAACCAGAGATTAAGAACTAGAATTAGAAACTAGAATTAAAACCTAAAAGCTAAGACTAGAAATAAAAATCTAAGATCTATGAAATTAAGAACTAAAAATTAGAACTTAAGAACTAGAACCTAGAACTAGAAAAAGAAATTAAAAAATCCTAGAATTAAGAAGTTACCTAGGCGCTGAAGAGAATCTTGAAATTTCTAAGCTCGGAAGGGAGGAACTTGAAAACTCTACTACTGGATCTCTCGAATTGTGTGTTTTATATTCAGGGTAAGGGGGGTCTATTTATAAATATTCGGGGAATGACGTGCCCTGTTGAGTGCACTTAATTGGTCGGTAGAATTCAATTATGTGCCTTATCCGGGCCGCTTAATTAAATTACGTGCCTTGTTCCATGCGCTTAATACACTTTGAGTCGGTCACAGACTCAGTGAGTGACCGACTGACTGGCTCAGTCGGGTGTCCTAGTTCTATTCTAATATAATTAATTGCGTGCCTTGATTGGTGCGTGCAATCTGATTAACCACTCTGTGCAAGGCGCTTAATAGGAGAGTTTAGGCAGTCTAGGGAATTAGAGTTTAGGTTCAAATTAGGCCAATTGGCACAGGTGGTGGAGCGCGTAATCGATTAAGCGCCCTATCCTAGGCACGAAATCGGGTTCTAAGGCGGTTCGCAGAAATGTGAGCCCTGGTCTAAATTAGGCCAAATGCACGCTAGCTGTGTGGCGCTCAATCGAATTGCGCACGCTATATAGGGCGCAGAATTCGAGTTCCTCCCCGGTCTAGGTCAGGTTTGAACCACAGGGCTATTATTTCAGCCCGTTCGTTCGACTATATACTATTATTTCAATATATAGTCCCGTATTAGGGTTGTAGGGTCTGAGTCACAGAACTATTGTTTCAGCCTGTGTTTAGTCATATACTATTATTTCAGTATATGATCCCCGTATTATGACAAGGCTAAAGTTTGACCGAACAAGTTTGCATACTCTGAGAGGGCAAAATTGGAGTGTCTATATTCTTTATTATATTTGTATGAAAAATCTCATATTGGTGAACTTAGAATCGAAATATTCTATGACTATAATAAACTATTTTTTTTCTAAAACTGTCTATTAGAAACATCAAAATAATAAGGCATTTATACTAGTAAATCATAAAAATGATCAAAGACCATCTTTTGTTTTAACCAAAAAGCCAAAAAGCAAAAATCCTAGAAATATTTTATCCTTTGAACCCATATTAGAAGCCTAAATCGAATTTCTTTGTACCAAGATTTTATAAACCCTTAACCATATGTACTACCCAAAGCTTTCAACCTTTGACCCTTACATTTTCTAAGAGTTTGGAATAAAAAGGAGAAGAAGAGGGAGTGAAAGGAGTAAAAAGACAACAGATAAGGGGCCTACTGAAAAATGGTACAACTGAGAAGAAATTATTTTGAAAAAAAGAAATATGGGAAAAGAGTAAAAAATCGTAACACACGATTTTATACAAAGAAGCAATAAAAGGAATAAAAGGAAAGAAAAATTGTAAAACATAATTCTATAAGTCTGAAAAAAGAAATGGGATTTTAACATTAAGAATTAGTAAATGGAAAGAAGTTATCCAACTTTTTGGATATGTACTGAAGTAGAAAAGAAGAGAAGAAAAGAAAATAGAGAAGGAAGAACTAAATTCTCAGAAACCTTTGAATCCTGTCTATCTTTCTTTGAAACCTTTTTAACCCAAAGCCCCAGTACAAGCTGAAGGAAAGACCTTTTGGATTTACGATTTGTAAAAGCATAATCCTAGTAGAGATATGAATAATAGATACTATAGATTGCATAGGGAATCATATAAATATAATAGATTATCTTTTCCATGAGATTTAGTTTATTTCAATTATCCTTTGAATTTATCATATATATCATATTAAGAGAACCCAAAAATTTTGATATCTTTTTGAGAGTATACCAATAGTGAGAGTTTTGAATGAAAATATTTTCTAAATCTACAGTTTAGAAAAATTTATGAAGAATAAAATTTTCACTGGTACACATACACTCCACGCTTTACAGAATTGAAATTGTTGAGTTCTGATCAAGGATAACTGTTAGGATAGAACGTAGTGGTTGGAGGAATTATATCTTTGAAAATCATAACAACCATGTGATGATTAAATAATCAGTGTACATAAGTAGCTTAGATTTTTAAATTTCCTTTGTTTAGTTTTGAAAAATTGAAAAACCCAAAAATATTTTGAAGTTTTTAGGTAACTTCAAGAAAAACCTTCAGGGGACTACAGCTCCTCAACTAGGGATCACCTAGGGGTTTAAAGGCTTGTTGCATTTGCTAAATGCAATCGTGCTCCCTACGAATGTGGCATTTAAATTTTAGATTAGTATTTCTTTCCTTGTTTGCTAGGGACTAGCCAAACGTAAGTTTGGGGGTGTGATCAGTCACAGAATATACTATTTTATCACCCTTAATTTAATGATGCTTAACCCTAGTTTTCTACTAACAAGTTAATGATGTATAAATATTAAGAAAAATCAGTAAAAAAGAGTCAAGGTGTTAATCTTCGTCAAAATGAACTCATAAAGCAGTAAGAAAAATAATTGAACGTAAAAGATAATTTTTCATCTGCTGAAATCTAAGAAATTGTACTTTACGATTGAACGAAGTCAAAGAAAGAAAAAGAATAAAAATTATAATTTATGATTCTTCAAAAGAAGTTCAAAAGCTGACATACGATACAACAAAAAGTGATCGATCGTAGTAAAGAATCGTTCCATTGGAAGCTGTCTTGAGAAGAGAAAATCATGATTTACGATTTTAGAAATGAAGCTTTTCGTTGTTGCTGATCACGTGAAGATTTACACCGCCCTATGCCAAAAAATAGAAGAACTCTTAAATTAGAAGTATAGTTAATCATAGATCTGAGAAGATTGATGAAGATAAACTCTTAAAGGACTCTATTGCTGAAATAAAGGAAAAAAGTTTCGAATGCATCAATTATCCGAAGCAAGGAAGATAAAATTAGGAATTAGAATTACATTAGGATACTCTTGTTTTTAGTAGTTTCTTTTATTAGAATTTGAACTCTATAAACCGACTCCTTATGATCTATAAATAAGAGGGCCCGGTATAGGAATATGATCATTGAAGAATTTCTCATCATCAATTGACGACTAAGGTTGGGTTTTCTTTCGATCAAATTTTGTTTAGTTTAGTTTAGATATCTAATGTTCTTCGATTATAATTGACGACTGGGATTGAAAGCTGGAAGATTAGTGTAGATATCCGTAGTTTCTCAGAAGTAATTGACGACTACAGCTGAGGGGTGAGAGATATATTTTACTTTGCTTTCTAGTTTAAATTTATTTTTATTGTAATTTACTGCTTTGTAAACATCTCCAAGTTTTGATTGAATTGATGACTCAGGTTGAGATTTGTAAATTAGTGTGATAGTTTTACTTTTCCATCTTCAATTTTCTCGAATTTGATTGATGCCCAAGTTTTAGGAGATTATTGATTAGATTAATTCTGTATTGATAGAATTCTAGTTTTGATTAATGACCAATGCTAGGAGGCTTGATATATACTGTAACGATTCTTTAATTTTATAAATATATGAGAACTGAAGGATTGTGATTTATGATCATAATCTGGAAGGAGGAGGATTTAGGATTTATTTTCTGCAACTTAGTTTAAGAAGCAATTCTTTTATTCATATTTCTCAAGTAGTTTAGGATCTTAAAGATAAATATAAGTTTCAGAAAAAGCAAAATACCCAGAGATAAATCACTTCTTCATGGGAATGATCCTATACTAGCACTATAATTTCTATTGTGTGCTTGCAATAGGTTAAGACTTAATTAAATACATATAAAGTAGCCAGTCAGGCATCAGACCTCCCAAATTCGGTTATGAAGCCCTTTGCATGTCCGATTCTCTATATCTATTGCATAAGACTCAATAACTTACGTGAATCGATCCTAAATCTAGGGAATAAAGTTTTATGTGGCGGAGATTGAAGTTTTACCGTAACGAAATCTCTGCATGAGAAGTTTCTGAGCTTTTGCATAGAGTTCACCCGCTAGGGACGTGTTTAGTCGTCCCAATTTGTGATCATAGGAGTTTGCGGTTCAAGAAAGCATTTTGATGATCGGTAATGGAACAATCTCTCAATCGCGGTTGTTGGTTCCTGTTGACGGAATTGGCGAGGTCGACCGGTTTGGAGGTTTCTTCAAAGTGGGAGACGAGAGGAGTAAACAAGGCTCTCCTTCACTCTTTTAATCACAAACAAATCCCATGCATACCTTATGCGTGTGGGAGGAAATTTATAAGTTGGGTGCCTGATTCAGTGTGGAAACTGTACACACAGCTGGGTGCATGGGTTTATCATAGGCCACACATCAATGGATCCAAGTAATGGGTAAGATTAGCAATGGATCTGGGTTCATGGGCATTAAACAGGCGGGTATAAACCTTGCCCTATGCTACGAGACAAAGTTATGGGGCTGGTTAACAAATGGGTCTTACTCGAATGGCTTGACTAACTACTGAGTCCAGTTCACATGGTTATCAATCGATGGTCCGATTCTCAGGCTATTGACTAGTGGTTAGAAACTTGGTCAAATGATCTAATGGGTTTGGGTTCTATCCCATAGACACATAGTGCTATAATGATAGGCTGGCCCACCCTGGTTATCGGGTGTACCTCAATTCACTCTTTAGTACCAAGATTTGCACTGAGTACACAGATTCAAGAAATTTTAAGGTGTTACATGTTATTCATTGAAAAGTATCATTTTTGACTTCTTAACCTAGCCTTTGATAGACCTTGAAGCAGACTAATAATCATTTGTTAAGTATGTTTGTAGTTAGCAATAATCTGTGTAGCTTAATACAAAATCCATCCTTTTTGGCCCAAAGAAGAGGAAGAAGACATGCAAAGATGACAGCTGAACCAAAGCCTAATGGAACACCCTAGTAGTGCTCACCATGGTGACTCATGTGCTGGTCATCATTATCCAAAAGCCTAGCAGTTGAATGAAGTTGGCTGAGAATGGAGAAACTGCAAAAGCAACAAGTGCAATATATCAGAGCATAGAAAGATAGATCTCGCAGAGTTGAGAAGCTCCCTCGCAAAGTTAAGAATGCAGTGGAAGATGCCCTCATACAGATAGGACACGCAGTTATGAGGAGAGCTGTAAAGCCATCGCGAAGATCTCGCAGATTAAAATCCTCAGAATTTGTGGTCATGAAGCTCTCACGGAGATCAAGCCTTAAAGCAGCCGCGCGAGGAACATAGCGAGTCCATGTGTGTACTGAGCTAAAATTCACCTTGCGAAGTTTGGAAGAGAGAGAGACACCCATAATTCTCCTCGTGCAGATCTCGCACACTATGAAGCCTTACCAATTATTACGCAAGCGCAGGATCATAACTGCACAAGTACCTAGCGAGAGAGAGAGCTTCTGAAGCTCTACTGTGCGAGAAGTCTAGGCACTCCAGATCATCTCCGTGACAGCATTGCAGCGCAAAGGAACTACGCGATTAACTGAAGATTCACTGCACGAGTGAGCACTTCCCACCAACTAAAAGCTACTCCGCGAAGGCCCTGCAATTGCGCGAATGAGTGAATGCATATGCCAGCCTTGCGAAGCACGGGCTCCCCACTTCTCAGTTTTAACTCATGGACCTTTTGGGAATTTCCCAAGGCTAGGGTACACATCCCGAGGCATAAGTTTTGAGGTGCACGTCTCAAGGCATTCAAGGATATAATAGAGCCACGTCTGCTAGAAAAATTAAGGTTAATCCTTTCAGAGCCAAGGCTGTATGGACAGAGTATATAAGATACACTTAGAGTTTAATTTTATTATCAACCCTTCTTTTCATCCTTTGTCAGCTGAGAGATCTAGCAGGCTAGGGTTAGGGTTTGATCACGTTTTTTTTTTCTCTCTTAGCCCAACACTTGCTGGCTAATCCCCCTGTAAGTAGTTAGGTTTAGTTTATTTCAGTTTGTAATAGGTTTTGTATACATTGGAATTTTGGATGAGCAGTTGTGTACAGGCTGCAACCTGAAGACAGTTCATTATAAGTTTTATGTTCATCAATGGATTGCTATTTTAATGTCTAATTGAATCTAAAAATCTTATGGTTTCTTTAAATGTCTATAGGATTCATGTATTTGGGACTAGCCCATTTAGTTTCTAGTAGATCTATTATTTACCATCTGATTTTCCTTGGTTTGATAGCCCCATGGAAAGCAATGCTGGATCTGTAGTGAGATATGGGGAACTTGGAGGCCTATGGACCATGGTGGTTACAACAATTTTCATGTTTTTTATCAGATCTCTGTGGTATGGACAAACCAATGGGATACCCTATGACCATTCGAGTGGACAGAGTATAACCCTAAGGTTGTGTCCATTCACATGTTTGAGAAGGATTCTTCTCCCCTGCACACGAGCTTTTAGAGCCTTGTGAGAAGGTTTGTACAGGAACTAGCCCCCCTCTGTTTTACCTAGTCGACATTAGATGTTAGATTTGATCTCTCAGTAGTAATTGCAGCTCGAGGCTGAGTCATTGCAGGCCGTTTGTAGCAATGACCAGCTGAATCTAAAGCCCTATTCAATCTATTGCATGGTCCTTTTTGTGGGCACCAGTGAGCCGTTGGCCTTGGCAAAGTACTTAGGATCTTATGGGTTGGAATACCTATGGATGCCAACCAGATCTGTGCACAGATCTGGGGAGCTTGTAGTACTGACATTACATAGTGTTGCAATAGTATTTATGACTTGATCTAGTCCAGTGGGTGGGGAAATGATTAGTCCACTCCTCTGAACTAGTTTGGCAATTTCTGGTTTAACTAATGAGATTTGACAGACTCTATAGGATAGGCTGTGACCATTTGAGTGGATAGCCTATAGCCTTAAGGGCGCCCCAAATGGCATGGGTTAAACTAGATATTTCTACCTTGTTGAGGCTTTTAATAGCATCTTAGCAAGGAGCACTGCAAAGACAGACTAAATCTGAGTTATATTACTGCTTTAACTCTGAACTTAACCTGCTTACTTCTCATTAATTTTTATATTTTATTTTGGTACACACCATCATCATCTTCTTCTTAACCCTTTCTTTAGGATAGGGCTATATTTTATTTCTCTATTATTAGGATTAATTTAGTGTAGTTGTGACACCCAACTCCTTTTCTTTAGGATTGTCAAATCTGTAGCCAGATCTGGAGGCCTACTATTATAGCACATTTTGGGTTCTAGATCAATTTTTCTGTAGGGCGAACTCTTACTTATCAAAACTTGCTACAATAGGCCCTGTATTTTACAGGTCTAGGATTAATTTAGTTGTGCTGAATCCATTTTTTTATTTTACTTTGTTTATAATTAGTTTCCACCACACAATAACCAAAGCACACTAGGGAGAGACAACAAGTTTTTGGCGCCGTTGTCAGGGATATTGATCTTGTTAGTAGACTTGAGTTGTACTATAATTTAGATGTCCAAATTCTTTATAGCTGTACCTAAACTAGAATAAAAGCACTACTAATTCTTTATAAACTTTTGCAGAAATAGACAACAGAAGAAGGGAAAAGTGAGAGCTGCAGTTGGAGTGTAGCTAGCTATGTTTGCACTTTCTTTCTCCTAAATCTCACTCCATTTATGTTGAATCCCTTGTTATTTTGTTTAGTGTAAATCTGTGTAGTTATTACTTTTTATTTGAAATTCTTTCTGTGTGCTTGTAAACATTTTCGTTATTGTTGGTGAGTGTAAGCTCTGTAGAAGGTCCTTAAACCCTGACTTGCAACCCCCAAATCCAGAGGTGGAAAGGATCTTTAGACCTAGACACACCACACAAGGCCCTGCTGTTGAAATCGAACTAGCTATCATGGCTGAGAGGCCGAGAACATTAAAGGAGTACAATGTACCTGGGGAGTACACCTCTCCCTTCTGTATTCACTTCCCCTTTGTTGAAGGGAATTATGAGATTAAATCCTCCACCATCAATATACTACCTTTGTTTCATGGACTTAGTAAAGAAGATCTCTACAAGTATATAGACCAATTTTTAGCACTTTGTACTACCTTCAATATTGCTGGCTTGGGACTTGAGGCCACCAAACTGAGGCTTTTTCCTTTCTCACTAAAGGACAAAGCCAACACATAGCTATCAAAACTCCCAGCCAATAGCATACAGTCATGGAGTGACCTTCAAACCAAATTCTTTCCCATAAACAAAACCAGCCAGATGAGGACAAATATTTTGTCATTCACTCAGTCTTCAACTGAGGATTTTTATGAAGCTTGAGAAAGATTCCAGGAGATATTAAAAAAAATGCCCCCACTACCAAATCCCAATGTGGCAGCTTGTCCAAGTATTTTATCAAGGAATTAATTTCAAGAGTAGAGATATGGTGGATGCTTCTTATGGTGGTAGTTACCTCCACAAGACAGCCGAGGAAGCTTGAGAGCTGTTTGGTAAAATAGGAAAAAATTCTATGCAGCAGGAGTCTCTGTCACGCAATGATAGCCAGACTCCAGCTAAGATGGTAAAAGAGGCCACCCCTAGAGGTAGAATATTTGAAGTGAAGGTGCAAGGTGATCTGGAGGGGAAGGTGGACAACTTGAGCTTGAAATTTGACAAACTTATGAATGTGATGCAGCCCCGAGTGGTTGCACAGGTGAAGGAAGCATGTCTGATATGCCAGTTTTCACACATTCTATTCATGATTGTCCATCTGCCACCCAGTTTTTAGATTTTATTATGGAGCAAGCCAATGCTGCTCAAACTTTTGGGCAACAACCTGTTGGGTATTCTTGGAGGAACTACCCAAATCTGAGGTGGAGGCAAGATTCTTATCCTCAACCCCAGCAACAGCAAATGGTAGCTCCTTACAGATCCCAACACCAGTTTAATCAAGGTTACCCACCATGGAAAATTTTTCTATTACCTGCCCCATAGTCTAACCAGTTGGCCTTGCCACCACAACAACCAAGAGCCTCTTCATTTGAAGAGTAGATGCTGGCTTCATTACAAAATTTGGAGAGCTTGGTGCAAACTGTCAATTCTCATGGACAGAGCATCAAGAAGATTGAGGACCAGCTGGGCCAGATTTGTAATGCTCTGGATTGGAGGGAAGAAGGTAAATTGCTTGGTTAGCCCTCGACCAACCCAAAAGGGCAGTATATGATTGAAGAAGCACCCTCTACCAGTACGGATGCCAATGCTATCACTACCCTTAGGAGTGGGAGAGTTGTTGATAATCTGGTGGGCAAGGTAACAGAAGAGGTCGCAAAAAATAAAAATAAAAATAAAAATAAAAGAAGTGTTAGTGTTAAAAATTCAAGGATTGTACCCCCTGCTGTGGATCAGTAAGAGCAGAATAAGGGGGCTGATGCTAAGCCCCAACATAAAGAAATAAATGAAGATAAAAGAAAAAGACAAAAATATGACCATGAGGTCAATGGCTAGCAAGTGGCACTCAGAGTGCCCATCCCCTCCTAATAAAAGAAATGCTCAAATGGAGGAAATGTTGGAGACTTTTAAGTAGGTTAGAATCAATTTTCCTTTGCTTGATACCATAAAATAAGTCCTTGCCTATGCTAAGTTTTTAAAAGACCTCTGCACCCAAAAGAGGAAAGCAAGGGTGCAGTTATCTAAAAGAGTTTTTGCTGTTGAGCATGTTGAGTCAGTCCTGTCCATTGGCACACCAGAAAAATTTCAAGACCCAGGGGTACCTACTATCCCCTGCATAATCAGAATCCATACCATTGGTAAAGCCCTTTTGGACTTGGGGTCCAGTGTAAACTTACTCCCCTTTTCAGTGTATGAGGAGCTAGGTTTGGGGGAGCTTAAACCTACTTCCGTTGTGCTCCAACTGGCTAACAGTCTGAGAGGATGCCCGTGGGTGTGGTAGAGGATGTCTTGGTGTGGGTGGACAAATTCTATTATCCAGCTGATTTTCTTATTTTAGACATGGACCCTTGCAAAAGAAAAACTCCAATTCCTGTTATCCTTGACAAGCCATTCTTGGCTACTGCAAATGCTTGCATCCAATGTAGGTCAAGGGTAATGGAGGTCACCTTTGGAAACATGAAGGCCCATTTAAATGTGTACCATACTGCTACAGTGCCTCAGATCAACATTGAGGACTGCTGTACAGTAGATGTACTAGATGGCCTAGGAGAAGGAGAATTATCCAATCTGCTGGATTAGGATAATTTGACTAAAAGCCTGAAAAGTATTTGGAGTCTAGTTGTGAAAGGGTCCCAAATTCCCATGACAGAAGACAACACAAATACTGAGTCTTCTGTGGGCCTAGTGTAGCACACATTGCTGCCCCTTCCTCAAACCACTAAGGCACCTTTGTTGCCCTCAACTGAAAGTCCCCCTGAGCTGGAGCTGAAACAACTCTCAGCCACATTGAAATATACCTTCTTGGGGCAGGGCAACAAGCTTCCCGTGATTATCTCCTCCTCTCTCACTAGTGAGCAGGGGGAGGAATTGCTGAATGTTCTTAAGAAGCACAAGAAAGTAATTGAGTAGACAATAGCTGACCTTGGAGGCATTGATGCCTCAGTTTGCATGCACAAGATTCACCTAGATGGGGATGCAAAACCCTCAAGGGAGATGCAGAGGAAATTAAATCCTCACATGTAGGAGGTGGTCCTCAAAAAAATAGTGAAACTGTTGGATGTAGGGGTGATTTACCCCATTTTAGATTCTGAATGGGTGTCACCTATCTAGGTGGTACCTAAAAAGTCAGGCATCATAGTTGTTGCTTCTGATTCTGGGGAGTTGATGCCAGCCAGAGAGACCACTGGCTGGAAAGTGTGCATTGATTATAAGAAGCTCAACTCCAGGACCAGAAAGGATCATTTCCCTCTCCCTTTTATTGACCAAATTCTAGACAAGTTGGCTGAGAAGGTATATTACTGTTTTCTTGATGGATACTCAGGGTATAACCAAATCCCTGTGGATCCTTAAGATCAGGAAAAAACTTCTTTCACATGTCCCTTTGGTACCTTTGCTTACAGAAGGATGCCTTTTGGATTGTGCAATGCCCCAGCTACTTTTAAGAGGTGCATGTATGCAATTTTTTCTGATATGATTGACAAATTTCTGGAAATCTTCATGGATGATTTCTTAGTGTATGGGGACAGCTTTAGCCAGTGTCCGAGTCACTTTGAAAGAGGTTTACAAAGATGTGAGGAGACCAACTTGGTCTTAAGTTGGGAAAAGAGTCACTTTATGGTAACATAAGGTATTGTACTAGGCCATGTGGTCTCTCACAAAGGAATTGAGGTTGACAAGGCTAAAGTAGACTTGAACTCACATCTGCCCCCAGCTAGGACTGTCAAGCAAATCAGATCATTTCTTGGACATGCTGGATTTTACAGGAGGTTCATCAAGGACTTCAGCAAGATTTTCAAACCATTGTGTCCCCTGCTTTGTCAGGATGTGCCATTCGTATTTTTTGCTGAATGCTTTGAGACCTTTAAGGCTTTGAAGAAGTGCCTTACTACTGACCCTGTAATCCAGGCACCAGATTACTCACTCCCTTTTAAGCTGATGTGTGATGTATCAGACTTGGCCATAGGTGCTGTCCTAGGACAGAGGAGAGATAAGCTACCTGTAGTGATATATTATGCCAGCAAAACACTAGCTGATGCTCAGCTGAACTACACTACAACAGAGAAGGAGTTACTTACGGTAGTGTTTGTTGTGGACAAGTTTAGACCCTACTTGTTGGGGTCTAAGATTGTAGTTTTTACAGATCACTCAGCCCTGAAATACTTACTGGCTAAGAAGGATGCAAAGCCTAGATTGATCAGATGGATCCTCCTCTTGCAGGAGTTTGATCTGGAGATAAAAGACAAATGGGAGTTGAGAATGTGGTGGCTGACCACCTCTCTAGGATTATTCTGGATGAATGTGCAACAACACCTGTTAATGAGTTGTTCCTTGATGAGCAGCTTTTTGCTTTGCAATCTAGTGTGCCCTGGTTCTCACACATTGTCAATTTTTTTGCT
Source organism: Chloranthus sessilifolius (assembly GCA_021018995.1). Lineage (NCBI taxonomy): Eukaryota > Viridiplantae > Streptophyta > Magnoliopsida > Chloranthales > Chloranthaceae > Chloranthus > Chloranthus sessilifolius. Next base: position 70,767,438 of record CM037592.1, on the reverse strand, counting down.
ATTGGTAGGATCCCTCCACACTGGTCTAAGATGGACAAAGATTTATTCTTCTCTCAGGTTAGACATTTTTTGTGGGAGGATCCATACCTTTACAAGCATTGTGCAGATCAGGTCATTAGGAGATGTGTGCCTGAAAGTGACTTCCGCAATATTTTTTCAATGTGCCATGAGTAAGCATGTAGAGGTCATTTCAGTAGTAGAAAAACTATAGCAAAAGTGCTCCAATGTGGTTTGTTTTGGCCTTCTTTGTTTAGAGATGCAAACTTATATTGCAAGGCCTGCGAGAGATGTCAAAGGATGGGAGGCATTTCCAAGAGAGACTCTATGCCATTGCAACCCATCCTAGTTGTTGAACTTTTTGACATTTGGGGCATTGATTTTATGGGTCCCCTTTCCTTCATCTATGGGATTTAACTTCATAACAGCGGACTATGTGTCCAAATGGGTGGAAGCCATTGCCACAAGGACCAATGACCACACAGTTGTCCTTAACTTATTAAAGGATAATATATTCTCATGATTTGGCATCCCCAGAGCTATCATCAGTGATGGGGGGAGCCACTTCTGTAACAAACTTTTTGCGAACCTACTCAAGAAGTATTCTGTTATACATAGAATTGCAACTCCCTACCACTCACAGACCAGTGGGCAAGTTGAAATTTCCAATAGGGAGATTAAGCATATTCTGGAAAAGACTGCGAGGACTGATAGGAAGGATTGGGCATAAAAACTAAATGATGCTTTGTGGGCTTATAGGACTGGCTACAAGACCCCTATTGGCATGCCCCCATTTAGGCTGGTGTATGGTAAGGCCTGCCACCTACCTATGGAGTTAGAACATCGAGCCTATTGGGCTATCAAAGTAATAAATTTAAATCTAACTTCTACTGGTTTTCACAGGCAAATGGCAGAACTTGATGAAATGAGGCTAGAAGCCTAGGCAAATGCCAAAATGTATAAGGAGAGATCAAAGGCATTCTTTGACAAGAAGCTGTTAAGGAAGGACTTCAATGCTGACACTAAGGTTTGGCTTTTCAACTTCAGACTTAAATTTTTTCCAGGGAAGTTGAAATCCAGATGGGATGGACCTTACGCTATCATCAAAGCTTCCCCATTTGGTGCTATGGAAATCCTTGATCTAATATCAGGGCAGATCATGAGAGTAAATGATCAGAGGCTTAAGATTTGTGTAGAACAACCAGTGGAGCTTCCTCAGACCATTCACCTATATGAACCTCCCACTGCTCAGTGATTCACAGCTTTGTATTATGTGTGCCATATCTGTTTAAAATTGCTGTATGTTTTTGTTTGATTAGGAACCTGTCATGTACTATGTTTATCATGGAGATTTGTTTCTTTTCATCTGCTTTATTTGTTCTATTTTGAGTACTTATTCATTTCTGTCCGTAACATGGGAGATGCATGCTTATTGCTGTTGGGTGATTGAGGTACTAGCACTGTAACTGTGTAGAATTTATTTGCATGAAGGAATTTTATCATTTTGAATTTTTAATATGCATGTGCTGGTATGAGGGAGGTCATTATCATTTGGGAAGGGGATACATATACAAGGATGGATGCTGATGGCCGCTGCATGGGTGCCTGACACTATACAAGCATAGGCCAGGGCACAAATTGTGAAAAGTGGTAGAGTGTTGGTCTCTCGCGGGGTTATATGGCCTAATTTTCACAATCGCAAGCCATTTCAAAGCTTTCTCGCGGAGTCAAGAGGGCGTGAAAAGTAGAATTCAAAATATTCTATTGCGCGAGATCACCAGTCAAGCCATGCGAGAAATGAGAAACTACTTCGCGCGCTTTCTCCCAACGTCTACTCCGTGAAGTAACTTTGCGAGGCACACACAACTTAATTTGTACTCGCAGAGTTATATTTGTCTGTGTGATTTTCCTTCTCGCGAAGGTACATCTGTTCATCGTGAGATTTCTACGCCGCGAATACCAGTGGATAACTGGGCGAACCGCGGGATGAGCCCTTTTTTTACCCTAAGAAATTTCTTCGAATTAAATATTGCGTGTTCCCATTCCTCATAATAAATTGTGCGATTTACCATTTCCCATAACAATCACAATCCATTGCCAACTATCCTTCCTTAATTTCTTTTCGGCAATTGACCTTGGAAGGAGGCGATATTTAATTCACTGATTCATATTCCACCATCCAAGCATTTTAAATACAAGGGTAGTTCATCTTCTTCGCATTCACTCTCCTCTAATCTCAACAGTCCTTCACTTCTCTCAGCTATGGCGGACAACAAACCCACCGATCTACCCAACAAATTCTTTCCCATGTGGTTGGACCCGCCCCCACCCAAACAGTCGGACCCCCTACAATTCCTCTGGGACGAATATGAGGAGGTGCAGAGGAGCCTCGCCAAGGAGGAGAATAAGAAGAATAAGCAAAAGAAGAAGCAAAAGACTGAACTACCTGCATCTTCCCCCCCATCCTCTTCAATCCCCCCCCCCACCTGCTCAGCATCCTTCTCCCTGATCCCTATTCTTCCCCCCTCTCCTGGCGTGCAGTTCCTCTTCCACATGCAACAGGTTGAGGATATCCGTGAGCCAGGAGGAAGAACCATTTTGTTTTTGACAGGATGTTTTGTTGATGTGTATTTAGATTGTCCTTAGGTTTATAATTTTCTATCTCTTTGTACTCATTTTATTTTGTACTTATAATGAAATGTCTTTTCCTGATATTCTTTCTTTATATCTGTGTGTTTGTTTTTAAGTCGTTTGTTATGTGTTTTTCCCTCTTGTAGTTTCTGTTTTGTTAATCTATGTCTTGAGCCTGCTGCACATCCACATATCACTTTGAATCAGTGAGGACACTGTTTCTCATAGGTTTGGGGGTGTGGCAAGATAGGTCTGTCAATAGAATAGTTAACTTTAGTGCAGCAGTGTTGCTTAATTGGGATGAATAAAGTCAATTCCCACTTAACTTGTTAGAATGAGAAAATTTGTGAAAAATTATAAAAATTTTGCAGATATTTTGAAACTAAAAATATTAAAATCTTTACACCACCATGAAGCTAACATCAGAAATTTTTTTAATTAGTACTTAGTGAACCTAAGAGGAGAGAAAAAGGTTAAAATCCACCCCATGGGTTAATTTGAGGACCATACCTAGTGAGATTTGGGCCCATCATTTTCTGTTGAAGAGTGTTTTTGGCATTATTTCTGCTCTAAGGACTGATTGAGTCAAGACCTTTTCACTAGAAGTTAGGCTCCTCTAAATCAAAACTGATGGACAACACTCATGACACTAAGGAAATGATCCAAGGCCTTCATTTGGACAGTTTGAGCTTGAAAATCCAACCTTTTAAAACTGCCCTTTTGCATACACTCGTTGAGCCTTAAAAATCCTACTTTTATTTGACAAACACCGGAGTACTTGCACCTTAACCTTTTGACCTGATTCAACTTGTGCAACCGTGGGATTTGTGACCATCCACTCATGGCGATGTGCTCACTTGCGAAAAATATATAGAGTAGCCACCCAGAGCTTTTGGTGACCCGGGATACCTATATCATTTTTATAAGCACCGAAGTGCTACAAATATGACTTTGAATCCGGTCTACACCAAAGGCTCTTGGGTAGGGGCTTCGGTTATCAATCGGGAAGGTGTTAGACACCTAATCAACCCGCTTAACGTGGTCTCTACTTATGGCCAAAAATAAAATAAAGCAAAAGAAAGGAAGATAACTTCCTCTTGCCCAAAAGGGCTTAGAATCCTATTTGTGCCCCTCCCTTCCTATCGAAAGGTCGGTGGCGTAACGACACAAATGGGAGGATGGAGGGAGCTAGAAAGAGATAGGAGAAGAAAGGGGAGAGTTAGAGCCCTTGGGCCCTTGTAGCACTGTAGGAGAGCCTTGCGTGGCTTGCTTTGATGAGCTTTTGAAGGCCTTGTATGGTGGAAAATGGGGTTCTAACTCCTAAGGCTTGAAGCTAAGAGGTAGGGAAGGGAGGCTAGGGGATCACACACACCTAGGCTAGGGGTTTTGGATGCAAGAACAAGCTTGAAATGAGGTTAGGAGATTCTGGAATTTGGGTGAAAATGTGCACAAAAGGGAGGAATAACTTCTCACTTTGAGCTCTTTCTCTCTTAAGTAAATTTCTCAACCCTTAAACCAAGGGGAGGGGGGCTCTATTTATAGGAAAAGGGTAGGTTAGGAGGCTACTTAGATGCTAATTACGGTTAGTAATTAAGTAATCTCTAATCTAAGGTTTCTTAGGATTTTGAGAGCTTGGAGATGTGGGGGAATGGTTTTAATGGTGGATGATGGGGTGAGGCCTTAAGCCACTTAAGGGGTTGCAAATAGGTAGTGAATGGGTGCAATAGAACTAGGAAAACATACCCCAAAGGTCAAGGTGGTTAACAAGTCAAACCCCAATCACGATTTTCAGGGTGAAATCCCAGAGTTACTGTTCATATGCCTTGCGCAACTATTAGTTGCGCCAGGCAAATGTACAGTAAAACAATTTTAAACAGTGCCTGGAAGTTGGTTCGCGAGGGTGGGGTCCACAATTAATATTGGCACAACTATTAGTCACGCCAGACTTAAATCCTAAGAGAAGTGGAAAAATTATCACTAGCGTAACTATTAGTTGCACCAAATCCCTAGGGGGGCCACATGATTTTACTCTTATGCCCTCCGGGCTTAGTTCGCCGTATCTTTTGACGTATACCTCCGATTGGGGTGACTCTTAGACTGTTGGAAAGCTGACGACCTCTACTTTTTAATGGTATAAGATTCGATTATAGTAGAGGGCCATAGCTAGTTCCGGTGTACCCCTCCTCAACCATTTGCTTGATAAGGTTAGGTTTAGGTTCAGAACGGGTTCTAAACCCCTAATGGATCTAAGGTGATTCCTAAGGGTTTGGAGAGATTCCTAAGGGTTCTAGGTGGGACTAAAGGTTCCATACATGTCATCAAAATTTTAGAATTACACCTCTCTCGAAAGGTGTTTCGATCAGGCCTTGGGCCAAATTTGAGTGTCTACAGATGCCCCTCTTTGGTATCCGATCACTAATGATCGAATGCCAAAGAAAAAGAGACATCTGAAGAGGCCCAAGACATTACTGACGGGTCTGCTGCATCCAGAATGAACTTCAAACATCAAACAAGTAACATGGTGAGAAAATGAAAGCCCTGGATGCCAGGCTAAACATTCGTTTCTCGAGGTAATCGGTCCCCAAGCGCTTAGCGACATTACTGGGCATAACTGAGGTGGAATGAGTTGCGAACTCCCTATAGTCGGGAAAGACATTCGCTTCTCGGGATGATTTTAAAGGTATTTGATGTTTAAGATTCATTCTGAATGCAACAACTTCGTAAGTAAGAGGGGTGATCGACCCACATTCAAAGATAGGTGCGAAGTAAACATATGCAAGGCTCCACAGTTTGCGTCCAATCCTACGAGACATTTGATTGCCCTATCTGTCTATTTGTGGGTGCCCCTGCTGAAAGCAGGGTTCGAGATCTTTGGGCGAATCCATCGATCTCAAAGTTTATTTAGCATGACTACCCGAGCAAAGTGAATAGATGTCACAACACTTTTTGGGAGGATGTGCCATTTTTGAAAACGTGCCCCGAATCAATATGACCTAGAGCATCCAGCTTCAAGTATCGCTAAACAGATGAAACTAATCATTGGGTGTCTCCCAAAAAGGGATATCCAATCCTGGCTTCTGCCGACAATGATCATAAATATCAATTAACTATGCATAAATATGCACCCATCAGGGGCGATAAGCAATAACAAAGGCGATAGAAGTTCCGACCCGGACCTACCTGGGTATAATTTATGGGAACAAACGACCATCATACGGATACCTAGACGCATGGTGTACACTTTACAAGGATACCGCTGCCCATACAGGTTTTAAGCCTGTAGAAAAATAAAAGGGAAATGAACCCTTCTGAATGCATGGTTGCACATAGTTTGATTGATACGTAATCTCATTCTCAACAGGTTGGTCTCAACCAACGATTGACCTTTTCCAACGGAGAATCTGAAGCTTAAGACACTTAAGTTCATATGAATCCTAAACAGAGTGCTTAGCTCGAAGATATAGCAGTGGAGCCAACCTGATCAAAACATTGACCGTTTGATCGGGATTGACACCGTTGCTCTTACTTTAAAGTAGGATCCAGAATCCAAGGCGTACTTTAGACTTAGGATGTTACTATAGCACAATAGTGTTGCTGATAAAATATCGACATTTTACCGCATCGGAACACGCATGTGCGTAGCTGTGCGTGGAAGCACAGATTTATTCTTTCTTTTTCAAAATGATTTTCTCTCTTTTTTTTGAATAGACCTGATGTCAGTGGTGAGATGCTTCATCTTATTTGTCCATCGCTGAGAAGTTGCCCGCTTCGAGGCTTTGGAGCGTGTGATGTTCCTGCATATTCTCGAGAAAAGGTTAGTCCCTTTTTTGTTTATACATATAAAGAAAATGCATCCTAAACAACAAAAGGAAAAGTAAATTTCTACCTACATTTTTTCATTTTTAATATATTTTTTTAGATTTTTATTTTCGAACATTTTTTTTTTTATTTTTCTTCATTTTTGAGATTGAAATATGATGCTAGAAATATGAGTATAAATATATGCATATTTTTTGGTATTTGGATTTTTCTTGATTTTTTATTTTTGGCTTTCTCTCTTTTTTTTGATGCCTTGATAGTGAGATGGAGTAATGGGTCCCATTTTGAGCATAGTCGAACTCTTTCATGCAGTCGGACCTGAGTGAGTTTTCAGATTTTACCAAGGTCGGAATGTTAATCCCTTTGGATTGAGTTAAACCTTTCTCCTTGCCTTAGGTCATATGTTTGACGGTGTAGTTTCACAAAGACAATTCTGGTCGGGACCCGATTCAAACTGGCATGAGCGGCCCCGTCGGATAAGAGGGTATAGGAAGAGTAACAAAAGGGTTCCTTAAACATCAATCTTCTCAATTAGTCCAAACCTTTCTTTTTCAATTTTTTTTTTTTTTTTACCCGTGGCACCCTTTCGGGTTTTCACCACGTCCATGGGTTTAGCCCTCTTACCCCAAGCGCCCTTTCGGGTTTTCACCTGGTCCGCACAAACTCGCTGTTTTTACCCGTAGCGCCCTTTCTGGTTTTCACCACGTCCATCTTGCTTTGAGCTTGTATTTTTATTTTATTTTTATTTCATCTTTATTTCTTTTTTCAACAGCCGCGAAATAGACATCGATTCCATCATAGCCGGCTGGATGGGGTTTTGGTGTCGTCTCACAACTTGGCTTGTATTGACTTAACAGATATTATGACTGCTTGTAAACCTAAAAGTGGGCTTCCTTCAGGGTGTAGCTTGGCCATGGGTTAGGTTAGGATTTGAAGGTATGCTAGGCTAAAAGGGTTTCCTTAATACGGCTTCAGTTTTCTCAACATACTTTCTTCCTTGGGAGTTTTACTGTACATGCCCCGCGATTCTTCTACACATTTTTTTTGTTCTTTTTGCTCCATTTTAGGCGATCTCTTTTTGAGGTTTTGCTTTTTCGATTTTTTTGGATTTTGATGGTAACTTTATTTCCCCTTTTTCTGTATATGTACACACACATTTCTTTTAGGAAGGGGTTTATTGAAAGAAAGGCCCAGTCTTAAATGGGGTAGCAAAAGATATCATCATTTTTAGGGATACTTTTTAGCTACTGTGTTTTGAATGATGACCTATTTTAAGTGGTTCTTAAGCAGCCACGTATCTGTTTTACCAATACTTACCTTATCGCGATAGACTAAGAGTAGAACCGTTGGACGTATCCAACATTGATGGGCTTAGGAAGATGATCTCTGTCCATGGTGGTGAGGCGGATGGCGTATCCTGGCAATACTTCTCGAATGACGTAAGGTCCTTCCCAGTTCGGCTTGAACTTTCCTCTCGGATCAGCGTAGAAGGATGGGAAGATCTTCTTCAGCACAGTGTCTCCTACCTTTAGATCTCAACCGTGGGCACGTTTGTTGTAAGCGCGTGTGATTCGCTCCTGGTATACTTGAGTGTGGCACAAGGCTAGGAGTCTCTTATCGTCTAATAAGTTCAAATGTTCGAAGCGGGATCTCTCTCTCTGCTTCGAGTAAGCCTGATTCCATGAGAATTCAAAGCGAGGGTACTTCAACCTCTACTGGTAGAATGACCTCAGTTCCATATACAAGGGAGAATGGTGTTGCTCCTATAGCGGTACGGATCGATGTTCTGTAGGCCCATAAGGAAAATGGCAGCATTTCTCTCTAATCTCGGTAAGTGACGACCATTTTCTCAAGAATGCGGATGACCGTCTTGTTGGCAGCTTTTATGGCTCAATTAGTTTGAGGCTGATAAGGTGATGAGCGATGGTGCTTGATTTTGTATTACTCGCAGAAGGCTCAGACACGCTTATTCATAAAGTTTATGCCGTTGTCCATGATGATATCTTTGGGGACTCCAAATCGGCACACAATATTATTCCTAAGAAACTTCTTGACGTGACTGGCCGTGATGTTGGCGTATGACACCGCTTCTACCCATTTGGTGAAGTATTCAATGGCGATGAGGATGAACCGATATCCATTTGATGCTTTCGGATTAATCATTCCGACGACATCAAGGCCCCAGGTAGCAAATGGCCAAGGAGTGGTCATGCAGTGAAGATCGACGGCAGGAGCATGTATCAGACTGGAGTGTTCCTGACACTTGTAGCATTTCTGAACATGTTTGCAGTAATCTGACTCCATAGTGGTCCAAAAGTATCCCTGTCGCAGAATTTTCTTAGTAAGCATGTGACTACTGACATGGGCTCCCCATACTCCTTCGTGGATCTCCTTCATGATGTTGGTCGCTTCACTTTCTGTAAGGCACCTTAGCAAAATATTATTGTAGGATCGCTTGTAAAGGCATTCCCCATAAATAACGTAGCCTTCCGCTAGACGTTGAATGGTTCGTCGGTCCGTCTTGGATGTATCCTCAGGGAAAGTTAGGGTCTCGAGGAAATTCTTGATATCAGAGAACTAAGGTGGCTCATCATCAGGCTTCATAGGTTCCTCAATCTGGAGGTAGAAGGTCAGCTCATTCCTCTGCTCAATCATGATCGGCTTCATCTTAGCACCGTATGAGATTTCTATCATTGATGCCAAAGTTACTAGTGCATCAGCAAAGCGATTCCTTATCCGGGGGACATATGAGAATGTCATATCTTGGAAGCAAGCTATCAGGTCCTCGAGGTGCTCATGATAAGGGATCAGTTTCTCATCTTTCATTTTCCAGTCACCGATCGTCTGATATATGATTAACTGTGAATCACCAAACACTCGGAGGTGAGTTATATTTAGATAGAGAGCCGCCTGTAGGCTAGTAGCACAAGCTTCATATTCAGTCACGTTATTTGTGCAAGGAAAATTGAGCTTAATAGAGACTGGTACATGGGATCCTTTCGGCGAAGTCAGAATGGCACCAACTCCCTGACCTTCTGCATTAGCTGCCCCGTCAAAGTGCATTACCCAAGAATCTTCTGCTTCTTCTGTATCGTCTTCTGTCATAAAAAGGATGTCCCCATCAGGGAATTCAGTTCTCAAAGGCTCATAATCTGGAAAAGGATTGTCGGCAAGATGATTGGCGAGTGCCTACCCCTTGATTGGCTTCAGAGTGATGTACATGAAGTCGAACTCAGATAATAAAAGCTGCCAGTGTGCAGTCTGCCCAGTGAGAGCGGGCTTCTCAAACAGGTATTTCAACGGATCCATGCGGGCTAGAAATAGAACGGCCTGAGATAGCAAGTAATGGCGGAGCCTCTGAGTAGCCCATATAAGAGCCAGGCATGCTTTCTCCAGATGAGAATAGTGCATCTCATAATCAGTGAATTTCTTGCTCATATAGTAGATGGCCTGCTCTCTTCTTCCTGTCTGGTCATGCTGCCCTAAGACGCATCCCATCGAGACTTCCGTCGTGGAGAGGTACATAAAGAGTGGTCTCCCCGGCTCGGGTGGTACCAAAACAGGTGGGTTGAGGAGGTAGATTTTGATTTTATTGAATGCTACCTGACAATCATCGTTCCATTCAACGGGCGAGTTCTTCCTTAGTAGCTTGAAGATCAGCGTGCAGATCGGAGTTAGTTGCATAATGAACCGACTGATATATTATATTCTTCCTAAGAACCCTCTGACCTCTTTCTCAGTAGATGGCGGTGGCATTTCTGTGATAGCTTTGGCCTTGACTGGGTCGACCTCGATCCCTCTCCTGCTGACGATGAATCCTAATAATTTTTTGAACATAGCACCAAAAGCGCACTTCTGTGGGTTCAGACGTAAACTGTACTTCCTAAGTCTCTCAAACAGCTTCTGAAGGTTTACCAAGTGATCGCCTCGCTCCGGTGACTTGGCTATCATATCATCGACATACACTTCAATCTCTCGATGCATCATGTCATGAAACAGCGCATTCATAGCTCTCTGGTATGTTGCACCGACATTCTTTAGCCCAAATGGCATGACCCGATAGTAAAAGGTTCCCCAGGGGGTAATGAACGCTGTCTTCTTGTGATCAACCTCTGCCATCTTGATCTGATTGTATCCTGAGAATCCATTCATAAATGAAAGCATCCCATGCTTAGCAGTGTTATCGACCAAGATGTCGATGTGTGGCAATGGGAAATCGTCTTTTGGGCTCGCTCTGTTCAAATTGTGAAAAATGATGCACATGCGGACCTTTCTATCTTTCTTCGACACAGGCACAATATTGGCTAGCCACTGCGGGTATTTAGATACCATGAGAAACTCCGCATCATACTGCTTGATGACTTCATCTTTGACATTCAACATCCACTCGGGTCGGAGACGCCTCAGCTTCTACTTGACTGGCTTCATATCGGGGTAGAGAGGTAACTCATGCTCGACCAAATCGATGTCCAGACCAGGCATGTCCTCGTACAACCAGGCAAAAATGTCTTGGTATGACCGAAGGAAGTCGATCATGCTTTTCCTTTCTTCAGGGGATAGTGACATTCCGATTTTGGTTATTCTGGGAATCTCCTTAGTCCCTAAATTAACGTCTTCTGTCTCTTTGACAACGGGGGTAGGGCCATGCTCAAAGTTAGCGAACCGGTCATCATTGGGGAGCTCCTCCAAAGGACTATCCTTGTCTAGACTCATAAATCCTACCTCTTCTTGTATTTCTACAGGAAAGGGGTCGATTTTACCTGGGACGGGTATTTCGATTCAGGCATCCTTTTGTGGGACTTTTTCTGAAATTTTAAATGACGATATTTTTAGACTTTGGATTTTTTCAATGTTTTTGAGATTTTGTATTTCTTCGGAGGCGGACCCTTGGCAGTGCGAGTCTGTGTATATACAAGGTATTGCCTGCCAAGGACTTATCTCACTTTTAATAGGTTGTTATTTTTTTTTGGGAAACAGGTGCCAAACTTAAGGCCACTCTCTGCTTCCAGAGTTTGGGGCAAATATGCCCAGTTGCGTACCTGAGGGGCGGCTCTTTTACCTGTTTGGACGGAGGGTGTTGACTGATATGGCTCATTGGAGTCAGCTTCTGTCATGTTGATCCCCAATTCATCCAAGATGATGTCCTCAAACGCCAATACCATTTTGTGGTGATTTACCATAGGGGGTGTTTGTTCAGGTATTGGCCGTCGTGCCTCGAAGAGGAACAACATAGCCAAATATATATCTAGGCAGGGAAGGGAGATCTGGGGATTGGTGGGATGTATTGGGGCTATGGGTTTGTATAGGGTCAAATGGGTTACCCCATTTCGATTGATCTTTATGACCCCTGCGCTAACAAAGGAATCTCTGATGTGCGGCCTAGGGCGAGGTTTCTCTTCTATGTTGATTCCTCGAGCTCTTGCAGTTGCGGCGACCCTGGCTTTCTCTTTGGCCTCTCAAACCTCTTCCTTTGTGGGCTTGTACCCCAGTCCGAATCTTACTTTTTGTCCCTTTACCACCATTGGCTCTCTTCTGCCTTGTAATCTGGGCCCAAGTCCTCGACCTTTCTGGTAGCCCCACTTTTGGAGCATAGTCACCGCCGCTACTATACCGCCTCCTGTTTTAGGCATGATGCCCTCAATGGGCTCCGGGAGTATCGCTGACACCTCATATTCAAAACTATGGAGGTCGATGTCCTCAGCGGTGTGCGGTATATCCAACACATTGGGTTTTTCGACACTATTGGCGGCCTTTTCTTTCTCACTGTGCCCCTCGCTGATGATTGTAATAATTTTGTGCCCAGAAGAAAACTTGAGTTTCTGGTGCAAAGTGGAAGGTATGGCTCCGACCTCGTGTAGCCATGGGCGCCCCAATAATAGATTAAATGAAGATTTGATATTCATGACTTGAAACAAGATGGAAAAGGTCATTGGCCCTATCAATAGCTCAAGATGGAAAAGGTCATTGGCCCTATCATTATTTCTCTCCTGGTATTGTCAAACCCTCTTGCGCTGGTTCTGGTGGGCCTCAGCATGCATGGATCGACCCTGATCTTAGTGGCGGTTCTTAATAGGCATATGTTCAATGTGGACCCATTATCAATTAAGACTAGGGGAATGACCATATTTCAAGACTCAACTGTTATATTCAAAGATTTTGAGTGGCTACACCCTTTTTCAGGTTAATCAGCATCAGAGAATGAAATGGCATTTGGAGCCATCACTTGCCCAATTATCTGCCCGACTTCATCTGGGCTAGCTTGGAGTGATACATGCGCATTTTTTAATGCCCCCATTAATGCTTAAAAATGGAGTGGGGATGTCATCAACAGATCCCAGATGGTTATATGGGCAGACATTCTTCTCAGTTGAGTCTCTAGTATATGTTCCCGACTCATTTTTTTGAAGGGGTTCACAACGCTGTCTTTCTTTTCTTCGAGTTAGGTTTGTGCTGGTGTTGTTGCAGTTGCTGCTGTTGTTGTCTCGAGTTATTTCGAGATTCTCCCCGACCTAGTGACGAAGTCCACGGCCCCCTCCCTGCTGCTGCCACCGGCATTGACATATGTTTGCTTGTAGCTTAGCAGGACCTGATATGGATCATAGGTTGGTCCTGAGAGCTGGAAAGGTATGGCTGCTGGTATCTGAAGTGCATGTACCGATGGCTTTGGGATGATAGGTAAGACCTGAGTTACCTCGGTAATGGATGGGTGGGTGGCAAAATTATGTTAGGTAGGGGTGGTTAAGCTTAACGATGGTTGTACCCGGGGTAGTGGGGTGGGCGTAGGCCATTGGTAGTTGATGGGTGCGGGCGGAGGATTGGGGGTTTGATGGGCCACTAGGGAATTGACGGGGCTGGTAGAATTTGTGGGTAGTTGAAATGGGGATAATGGGGTGGGTGTAGGCCATTGGTAATTGATGGGTGCGGGTGGAGAATCGGGGGCCAGATGGGCCACTAGGGAATTGACAGGGATAGTAGAATTTGTGGGTGGTTGAAATGGGGATAATGGGGTGGGTGTAGGCCATTGGTAATTGATGGGTGTGGGTGGAGAACTGGGGGCCAGATGGCTTATGGAGTAATTCAAGGGGGTGGTGGAATATGGTTGATACGCATTTATTTGTACGTAGTTGATGGGGGTGGGTGATGGGAAATAGGCCCTAAGATCTAGGGTTTCAACTGCTGATTAGGAAAATAATCTGCCAGATTCAGGGGCTCAATCACCCAAATGGTTCTCTCTTCTTGGTCTCGCTGCCAGGGGATCACAAAATTTTCTCTGTTACTGATATAATGAGAGGGGTCGAATTCATACTCTTCCTCAATTTCCTCTACCATCCCTATGGTGGGTCTGGGACCTGCTATTCCGATAGGGTGTGGTGGCAAAGGTACCTGGTGAATATTTGCATATTGGTTTGCTTGGGTGGGTGCAGGGGGAATGATCTTCCCAACATCAATTAAATCTTGGATCGCGTGCTTCAATGGGAAGTAGCGATCAGTCAGGTGACTAGGGCCCTGGTGGAAATTATAATGAGTATTCGGGTCAAAGTTATATGGAATCGGATTGGGAGGAGGTTGTGGTTGGAGCACAGTTACTAATCCCTTTTCAATTAATAAAGGTAAACGTACACTTAAAGATTGCCCCAAGGGCGTAAAAACATGATCATAACGGGCTGTCCTTTTCGGGGTCATTTGCATTCCCTGCCCATTCCTAGCACTCTGTACTGGCCTTGTCCTGACGGGAGCTGGTTGCATTGCTTGAAATTAGAACAGGGTTACGTTATTATTGGGCATGGTATTGGCAATGTTTTGAATATCGGCCCCTGTCCTCTTCTCGGTTCTTTATTCTAAAAATCTCCTAACCCCACTGGGTCCGCTCGGCATGTTCTTATTTAGACGGCCCTCCCTGATTGGCATCCTCACATCAGTTAGCATTTCTCACCAGATCAACAAAGCTGGACTACTGCTGGTACACTAAAAAGTTTGAGATCACTGGCAGAGTATTCTTTGAGATCATCTCTACCTGCTCATCATTAGGTAATCTATTTCTGACCTGAGTTGCTAGTGCCCTCCACCGCCCTAGATAATCGCTAAAGGTTTCATCCGGGTTCTGCCTCAGACAGACTAAATCTGACTTATACGGCTCAATGTCTATGTTGTAAACATATTGCTCTTGGAATAAGTGGGTCAGATCTTTCCACGTCTTCATCATGGAGGGTTCAAGAGACGTGAACCACCTCAGGGCCGGACCGGTCAAACTCTTTTGAAAGACTTTTATTAGTAGTCTCTCATCCCCCCCCGTACTGGCACATGTCCCCATAATAGGACTTGAGGTGTGCAATCGGGTTACTCGTGCCATTGTACTTATCGAATACTGACATTTTAAATTTGGGGGGCAGGGGGACCTCGGTAAACAGACACAAATCCGTGAAATCTGTGGCATAGATTTCAGCACCACCCATCTTTAACAACTGTTTCTGGATCTTGTCTAATTGCTCCCTTAACTGTTCTGATTCTTTGGACATGGGGATACTTTTTCAACAATCGGGCACTACTATTTCTAATCTCATCCTCCTCATACTGCTGATCTATGTAAGGTGCAGCAAGGACGAGATTCTCAAATTATTGTTGCATGGACTGGATGGGATTGGATATGGGTTGGGTGAGCCCCTTGAATGTAAGGGAGGTGTTGTGGGGTGATGGGATGAGTAGTAGTTTGGTTTAGGGGTGGGGCCTGATGGGGCCATTGGATATGGGGGAAGGTTTGGATATGGTCTTGGGGTATGGGGCCATGGGAAAATTGGGTCTGAGGTACGGCATGGGTTTGACCTGGTTGTGAAGGATGGGGGTGAGTGAAGTTTTGGGGGTATTGTGGTGGGTATGAGTATGGGGCTTGGGCCATGGGCCCGGGATAGGTTTGGGCCATAAGGCCTTGATCAGGTTGGGTTTGGGTAAAGGGCATGGGATTTGGGGGATTTTGGCCTATTAGGCCTTGATGGGTATGGCCCATTGGGCTTGGGCCATGGGCCATTGGTGGGTATGGGCCTAGGCCAGATGGGTCTGGGTTGTGGGCCCTTTGAGGGTTTGGGCTTGGGCCAAATGGGTTTGGGCCATGGGCCCTTGGGGTATGTGGGTCTGGCCCACTGGGTTTTGAGGGGGTATGGGCCGTGGGCCATTGGTGGGTATGGGCTTGGGCCATGGGCCATTTGGTAAGGGTTTGGGGAATGGGCCCTTGGGGTATGTGGGCCCTGATGGGTTTGATGGGGGGCCATGGGCCATTGGTGGAGTGTTGGGCCATTGGGCCTTGGAGATCATGGGTGATGGGGTGTTGGGCCATTGGGCCTCGAAGATCATGGGTGGTGGGGTTTTGGGCCAATGGACCTTGGAGATCATGGGTGGTGGGGTTTTGGGCCAATGGGCCTTGGTGAATGGTGGGATTTTGGGCCAATGGGCCTTGGGGCATGTGGGAGATGGGGGTTTGGATGGTGTGAATTATAGGGGGTTGATGGGGATCATGGGAGAGTGAAGCATGGAGATTGGCTAGGGTATGGGATGGGTCCATGGATGTGGGGTGTGGATGATGGGGGGTGTTTTGGGAAGCTTTCCATAAGGAGTAGGCTTGGAACATTTCCTCCATCATGGTGATGGAAGGAGGATCCGATGTGGGTGGTGGGTTTAAGGGATGATTGGGTATAGATGGGGTGGATGTGGAGGGAAAATTGGGCATGGCCATGGTAAGTGATGAGATATGAGATGGATTGAAGGAATGGGGTGGGGCATTGGCAAAGGGGGATGGGTTGGGGATGTTTAAGGGTGATGGAGGGTGAAGTGTGGGTGTTTGGGAAAAACCGGGCATGGCCCTTGTAAAAATGGGCATGACCCGGGGAGATGGGGGGATTGGTGGGGGGTTGGATAGGGTGGAGGTGACATAGGTGAAGGATGGTGGATTGGGTCTATATGGGGAAGATGGAAAATGGGGCATGGGTGTGGATGTGAAAACTTGGGTTGGGTATCATGAATGGGGTTGGGAAGTGTGTTGGGTTTTGAGGGGATGTGGATGGAATGGGTGGTTGGCATGGCATGGACATCGGAGGAAAGGTAGCTTGGGAAAGAGATGGGGAATGGGGGGGGGTGATTTTGGATATTTTGGGATGTGGTGGTTGGAAAAATGAGGGCGCCAAACGGGCCGGTAACGGTAAAAGGGGATAGGGTGATGGGGATGGATGTGAAGGCTTCTCCCGAATGGGAGTGGGTTGGAGAATGTGGCCGGGATGAGTTGGGATCGGCGTAAGTCGGGTCCACTACCCACGACATCCTTTGGGACCGGGTTGAGTAAGGGTGCCTTGGATAAGGCCCAAAAATCCTCCTCCTTTCCCTACGGGACGGTGGATGGCAAGATGATGCCGTTGTGCCGGCACCACAAACTATATATATATTTTTGGGTTTTGATTATATATATATTTTTTGAATTTTCTTGAAAAAGTTTTGAAAAACAAAGGTTCTGAGGCCTTGGAATTCCCTTTCTGGGTGGCTCTCGTACCTTAATTCAAGATCCGCGGCGACAATTCTGATGCACTTCAGAAGAATCAAAGGAGAACCTTCGATCTATTGAAGGCACGGAAATCAAGGCAAACGACTCGATCCCCCGGAATGAGATAAAAAGAAGTTGCCCTCTTTTGACCGGTGGGAGCGTATTGGGTGTCGGAGATGGCGGAGCCTAAATAAGGCACTAAGCATACTGATCGGGGGACTCGGGAGGTGAAGAAGGCCATAGATTCGAGCTGGTGTGCTATTAAACAGACCTGGCGCAACTAATACATGCTCCCAGTTTGGAGGAAACCTTTTTTACACTGGCGTAACTATTAGTTGCGCCAAGGTAAAAACTTGGATTTTAAAGCTGGCGCAACTATTAGTTATGCCAGTTATAAATTCAAGTTTTTTTGTACTGGCGCAACTAATACTTGCGCTAGATAAAAAATGGTGTTTCAGAATGTATAACAGCAGAGATAGCAGCCAAAAATGAGTCTCTTTTTTGGTTTTTGTGGAAGCTGGGAACTGAGCTATTTTTTGGTGATCGATTCTCTCCTCACCGCACCTAAAAGGTTTGAGTCCGGTATAACTCACTAGCGCGCTCTCCAAGGGTTTTAAGCTTCGAAATTAGAACCCACCTAATATAACTCTGGCGCAAGCGCCTTCTCAGATACTAGGTGGGCTGGAACTTTTCTGGATCATCACCACTAAGGGTTGCCGCCATACTAAGACCCGGGTGGTTGTATGTGTGCCTAAACCCAACCCTTTAAAAATCTACCCTGTAAAAATAAGTTAATTAAGCTCCCTATTCTTGATTTAATTTTAACTTCTTTTTTCAAAATAATTTTTTTTATGGAAGTTTTCTTTAGTCCAAAAGACGGGAGTAATGACCCCGTGCCGCCACTACGGGTCGACGTCCACTGTCGGAATATGTTTGCACAAGTAGGCCTGTCAATCGTCTAAGGCACTTTAAATGACGAAAAATTAAAGAAATTGAAAGACAATGCTTAAGTAGGCCCCCCAATCGGCTAAGGCTCCAAAAATGACGGAAATATGAGAAAAAAATAAAGACAATGCACAAGTAAGCCCGCCGATCAGCTAAGGCATGTAAATGATGGAAAAGTAGGGGTGAGTAAAATGAAAATAAAATAAAATAAACAATAAAAAAAAAACAAAATAGTTAGTAAAATAAAAATAAAAAGGCCAAATTTTAAGGAGAAGCTCTACAAGCTATCTCCAGCAGAGTTGCCATCTGTGCAACTGTGAGATTTGTGACCATCCCGTCGTGGCGATGTGCTCGCTTGTAAAAAATATATAGAGTCGCCACCCGGAGCTTTTGGTGACCCGGGATACCTATATCATTTTTATGAGCACCAAAGTATCACAAATATGACTCTGAATCCAATCTACACCAAAGGCTCTTGGGTAGGAGCTTCGATTATCGATTGGGAAGGTGTTAGGCACTCGATCAACCTGTTTAATACAGTCTCTACTTATGGCCAAAAATAAAATAAAGAAAAAGAAAGGAAGATAGCTTCCTCTTGCCCAAAAGGGCTTAGAATCCTATTTATGTCCCTCCGTTCCTACCGAAAAGTCGGCGGCGTAACGGCACAAATAGGAGGATGGAGGGAGCTAGAAAGAGATAGGAGAAGAAAGGGGAGAGCTGGAGCCCTCGGGCCCTTGTAGCACCGTAGGAGAGCCTTGCGTGGCTTGCTTTGATGAGCTTTTGAAGGCCTTGTATGGTAGAAAATGAGGTTCTAACTCCTAAGGCTTGAAGCTAAGAGGTAGGGAAGGGAGGCTAGGGGATCACACACACCTAGGCTAGGGGTTTTGAATACAAGAACAAGCTTGAAATAAGGTTGGGAGATTCTAGAATTTGGGTGAAAATGATGCAAAAAAGGGAGGAAGAACTTCTCACTTTGAGCTCTTTCTCTCTTAAGAAAATTTCTCAACCCTTAAACCAAGGGGAGGGGGGCTCTATTTATAGGAAAAGGATAGGTTAGGAGGCTACTTAGATGCTAATTAGGGTTAGCAATTAGGTAATCTCTAATATAAGGTTTCCTAAGATTTTGAGAGCTTGGAGATGTGGGGGAATGGTTTTAATGGTGGATGATGGGGTGAGGCCTTAAGCCATTTAAGGGGTTGCAAATAAGTAGTGAATGGGTGCAATAGAAATAGCAAAACATACCTCAAAGGTCAACGTGGTCAACAAGTCAAATCCTAATCACGATTTTTGGGGTAAAATCCTAGGGTTACTGTTCATATGCCTCGCGCAACTAATAGTTGTGCCAGGCAAATGTATAGTAAAATAATTTTAAACAGTGCTTGAAAGCTGGTTCGCGAGGGTGGGGTCCACAATTAATACTGGCGCAACTATTAGTTACGCCAGGCTTAAATCTTTGGAGAAGTGGCCTACCGCAACTAATAGTTGCGCCAAGCAAAATTATCACTGGCGCAACTATTAGTTGCGCCAGGCCATTTCTGGGGAGAAATAGCCTGCGCAACTATTAGTTGCGCCAAATCCCTAGGGGGTGTTGGCGGATTTCTGAGTGTGTGCTTGCTTTATTAGTTATGGTAAAAGAAATTTAAAGATCAAAGAAAGGGTAAAACAGGGGATGGTATCAGCACAACTAAGAAATCTTAAACCTGCAAGATACAGGGTCCATTGTGGCAAGGTTTGATAAGTAAGAGTTTGTCCCACAGGGAAAGGTGATCTACAGCTCCAAGGGAGCCATCTCTAGTAGTCCCTCTAGATCTGACTACAGATCTGGCAGTCTTAAAAAGGAGGGGAGTTTAAGGTCACTTATTCTAGGTATTCTAAGGTAACCTAATGTCTAAACTACAGAAAGGGTTGAGAGGATGGATGGAGTGTGGAAAATAAATAAAAAAGGGTGAGAAGTATGTTATTGAGCCCAGATAAGAAGAGCTTTGTAACCTAGATTCAGATCTGATGTTATAAAAATCCTATCCAATGGCTACGTTATCACCACTGAGGAGAAAGGATCCAACCCATCTCTCTTCCATGATTCAATCCCTTAAGGTTATAACCTGTCCACTCGAATGGTCACAGACTATCCCATAGGGGAACCACAATCCAGGGATGGGTCAAAACCAGTTAATCATTGTAGGCACTATTACATCCAGGCTACCAGCTCAAGAATCCATAGAGAACCTCAACCTCTAAAGCTCTATGTGAGGGGCTAAGGCTGTATAGGACCATGATAGCCCAGACACATAGAACCAACAAGAGATTGAGTACAACCTTCGATCTAGCTGTCCATTACTTGAGTGAGGCTACAATGGTCCAGTCACAAGCCTACAATCTCTATAACCAGATCATATCTAACATCTGATAGCGGATCTATACAAATATAGGGGAGTCTGCCTCTGTACAATCTCCCACCAGGCTTCTACAAGCTCAGGTGTAAAGAAGAAGGATCCATCTTGGATCGGTGGATTAGAATCACCCTAAGGCTATAATCTGTCCACTTGAATGGTCACAGACTATCCCAGAGGCTATCCTCCTCACAGAGCCCAAGACAAAACAAGAATATTGCTGCCACCACCATGGCCACCAGGCTACCAGCTCAAGCTCCCATGGGGATTTCAGATCTAGTGGGTCCTGTGGTGGGGCTAAGGCTGTATATGACCATGATAGCTTAGACACACAGGTCACTTGGATCTGAGTGGCCCTTAGAATCAGTCCTCCATTGCTTTGAATTACAGCCAAAGTAATGGCAGATCACAAGGCAGCAGCCTTGCACAGAGAATCTCACATTCAAACACAAATCCCATAATGTAAAAATCCTATTACAAAACTTCCATTGATCTAGTTCAAAAAGCATACAAAGACATAGCCAGCAAGTGCTGGACTATGGAGAGAAGGAAAAAGAAAAGGAAAACTACTTACAGCTATAAAAAGAAAAGAAAAATGATCTCAGATCAAGTCTCCAAGAAATGAGATGTGTTCCCAGCTATTCCAGGATGTCTAAACCTAAGCTAAGTATGGGTTTATATAGCAGTGGTGTGGCGACACATTTGGGTTAGGAAACCCTAATTTTAATGATGCCACATGGCCGAATAGTGATCCTTGGATGCCTCAGGGCGAACGCACAGAGATTTGAGCGTGGGAGTGCGTGCCCTAATCGCTAGAAATTCCTAGAAGTCCTCTGCTAAAGAGATGGAAGTTAAAGTTTAGAGCTTCGCTAGGTAGCCATTGTTTCCCAAACTTGTCACGTGGTAGCTCTTGCTCTTCGCGAGGATGGTTTGACATTGAAGCTTCACCTTCGGGAAGTTGGCTTGGTTTGCTCTTTAGGCAGTCGCGAGGTTGAGTAGACATCAAAGCCTCAGATGTCGCAGGATTGGAGTTCAAGCAGTCGCGAGGTAGCTGTGCATTCGCTGGGTTGATCTTCACGAGGACAGATTTGAATAGCGCGAGAACTTCACGAGCACTTCTCTTCAATGGACTTCGTGAGTTTCCTCGCGAGGCTTTAATGAGTTTTGAACTGCGCGAGGTTTCATGTCTTGACTGATCTTCACGAGGATGGCTCCGTCTTCGCGAGGATGCTTTCTTCTTGAATGGCGCGAGAACTGCGCGTGGAGTTCTCTTCTGATAATTGCATCTCGCGGCCACTGCGCGATAGCTGTGCGAGGAGTCTCCTGAAGAGCTCTCTCCACAGCCATTCTGAGCGAACTGTGCGAGGTTGAGAGAGGTCTGCTTTGAACTGCGTGAGACTGTGCGGTGTGTTCTACTCTTGAGCATCGCGAGAGCTACCCGAGAAGTTGTTGTAAGTCTTGGGAGGCTCAGTTGGAGTGCGCGAGGCTCATTTCTGGTCTGGATTCAGAGTTCATCCTTCTGAGGGACTTCTGGTGCCAAGACAGGCTCCTTAGCAGGATTCCTGGCCTTATTCCACTGCTGATTATTATCTACATAAAACACTTAACAAGAACTTATTAGATGGCTAAGGGTCTAATCAAAGGTTAAGTTAAGGGGTGAAAAGTGGTACTTTTCAGGTCTTAACAGGGGGCCACCTGATTTTACTCTTATGCCCTCCGGGCTTGGTTCGCCATATTTTTTGATGTATACCTCCGATTGGGGCAATTCTTGGACCGTTGAAAAGCTGACGACCTTTATTTTTCAATGATATAAGATTCGATCATAGTAGAGGGCCGTAGCTAGTTTCAGTGTACCCCTCCTCAACTATTTGCTTGATAAGGTTAGGTTTAGGTTCAGAACGGGTTCTAAGGGTCGGAATTGATTTCTAAAGGTTCGGGTTAGACCCCTAATGGATCTAGGGTGATTTCTAAGGGCTTGGAGAGGTTCCTAAGGTTTTAGGGGGGGCCTAAAGGTTCCATACATGTCATCAAAAGCTCAGAATTATACCTCTCTCGAAAGGTGTTCCGATCGGGCCTTGGGCCAAATTTGGGTGTCTACACAGCTGTACCGTCACTCTGAGAATTCAGAAGGTAAAGGAGAAAGAGTTAAAGATAGTAAGAATGGTCCAACATTTGGTGGAAGGAGAAGAAAAGCTACATATGAGCAGCAATGCATCAGTGATTTTTGTGTGGTCGTTCACCATAAAAAAAAAAAAGAAAAAAAAAGAAAGAGAAGTCTAGAGAAGAACATCATCTGAAAATTGAAAAGAAGAGGAGAAGCTGGCCACGTTGATTCTGAAATATATTAAGTAAGATGAAGTTGTGCTGAAATGAAGGTAGTGAAGTCATCAATCACTCCTTACCTTGCTGATTTCTCAGTTTTGACTCCCT
Source organism: Chloranthus sessilifolius (assembly GCA_021018995.1). Taxonomy (NCBI): domain Eukaryota; kingdom Viridiplantae; phylum Streptophyta; class Magnoliopsida; order Chloranthales; family Chloranthaceae; genus Chloranthus; species Chloranthus sessilifolius. The sequence continues at coordinate 70,744,704 of CM037592.1, read as the reverse complement.
TTTTACCCATTCATTCTTTATATCCCTCACCCATAAGCCACATTACAACCTGTAGACACCCAAATTCGGCCCAAGGCTCGATCAGTCTGTACTTCGAGAGAGATATACCCCTGTGCTTCCGATGGCACCCCAGAACCCTTAAGAATCACCTTGAACCCTTACGGATCTACCCAAACCTTTAGGAATCACCCTAAACCTGTTAGAACCATTCCCCAACCCTTAGAGATCACCTCTAAACCCTAGAATCCCTTCCCAGACCCAACTTGAACCCTTTTGAGCAGTTGATGGGATGAGAGTCACAAAATTTCACACAGACCATTACCATGGATGAGCCATATACCATTGGAAATAGGACTTCTCCAACTTTCCAACAAGCCAAAGATCACCCAATTTAGAGCTACGGTTCAAAAGTTATGGCCGATTGAGGTTTCACATAAAATCATAGGACTTTTACTCAGGCGTAGATATTACATACGCCTAACCATTTTTACCCCAGATTAGCCAGGCGTGTATATTATATACGCTTGCCTATTTTGGGGAAAATTTGGCCAGGAGTATATAATATATACGCCCAGTATAGGTGGGACCCACCACGGGTTCCATCTTCTCAAAACTCCCCTGATTTTGGTGAAATTTACTGTTCCTAAACTGGGCGTATATAATATATACGCCCAAAGCTATCATCTGAATCGTATCTAGTTTGACCCTTTGACCATCCCCTTGGTTGAGGTGGGTGTCTTGAGATTGGTTGCACCCCCTTTGAGCTTATTGGCAACCCTTAAGTCACCCATGGTCTCACCCCATCATCCGCCATTGAAACCAGTTTCCCAAAACCCTAGGACCTTGAAAACCCAAAAAACCTTAGATGGGGGATTACCTAATTGCTAAACCAATTAGCTCTTAAGTAAGCCCCTAACCCATCCCTTCTCTATAAATAGAAAGGCCCCCCTCTTCCCAAAGGGTTGAATTTTTGTTGAAGGATTAGAGAGTGCTTAAGAGAAAACCCTAGTGAGAGAAAATGCCAATATTTTTCCAGAATTCTAGCATGCATACTTCACCTATTTCAGTCCATTTCCACCATTAGATCACTCCTTTTAGCTAAAACCTAGCCTCTAGCTTCACTCTACACCCCCTATTTTATTGAATCCTAGCATTAGAACCCATTTTCACACCATTTAAGCCATCGGAAGCACGCCAAAGCGAAGATCTTCCACGGTGCAACAAGGGTCCGTGAGCTCCGGCTCACCCCTCTCTTCCTCTACCTTCTTGGTGTCTCCTCTGTCCAAGGATTCAAGCCGTTACGCCGCCGAAATTTCGGTTTGGCGCAAAGCTTGATAGGACCATATTGCCTTCGGGCAAGGAGAAACTCCGCCCTTTTATTTTTATTTTGGCCATAGATAGAGACCGCTACGTGCGGGTTGATCGGGTGCCTAAACCCTTCCCGATCGATAACCGAAGCCCCTACCCAAGAGCCTTTGGCAAAGACCGGTAAATCAGAGTCATATTTAGCACTTCGGTGCTCAAAATATCGATTTGAAGGTTTCCCGGGTCACCAAAAGCTCCGGGTGGCGACTCTACATCTTATTAAAGGCGAGCGCATCGCCGTGACGGGTTTGAGAGGATCCACGGTCGCACAGATGGCGACTCTGCTGGGGATATCACCCTAGCGCTTCCCCTCTTGTTGGCCTTTCCTTTTATTTTATTATTTTACTAACCATGGCTATTTTTTTGTTCTAATTTGCTGCTGTTTTTTATTATTTTTTGCTGTTTTTACTAACGTACTCACCCCTACGATTCAGTCCTTTAAGTGCCTTAGCCGTTTGGCGGGCCTACTTGCGCCTTAAATTTCAGCTTTTACGATTCTTGTCATTTAAGCCCCCTTAGCCGTTTGGCGGACCCGCTTGCATTTATTTTCACATCATTTAAATTTCGGTCATTTACAAGCCTTAGCCGTTTGGCAGGCCTACTTACGCACTTTATTTCGGTCATCATATTTCACCTTTGAACGCCGGCCCGTTGAGGCGGCACGGGTTTGTCATCCCCGACCCGATTTTGGACTTAATCTCACTCCCCTATAAAAGTTTGTAATTAAAAGTGAACCAACAGTATGGGGACATAATTGAATTTATTTTTTCATTTTGGGTAGTTTTTGGGGGGTTTAGGCACAGAATATAATTTACCCGGTTCCAAGTAAGGCGGCAGCCCTAGTGGTGATGATCCTGAAAAGAACCACCCCTTCCAGTACTTGAGAAGGCGCTTGCGCCAGAGGTATATCGGTTGGGTTGCCAATTCCGATCAAGCTGTAAAACCCGCATTGGTGAGAGCGTAGAAAACCCAAAATTCAGCCATGTATCCCTAGGAAACGGAAAGGAGGGACACTAATACAGCCAAATCTGTATACTTTTTGGTCGGGCGTGCATAATATATATGCCCAGTATATACTGGGCTGCAGCAACCCGACCTGAGGCCCAATCCACCACCCCAATTCCCCGATTAGCGGTATTAGTGTCCGCGGTAGCCTCCCACATTCTCTAACACCCAATATGCCCCCGCCCAGTCAAAAGAAGGCGACTTCTTATTGATTTGCTCTGGGGGATCGGGTCATTTGCGTGGATTCCCTCGCCTTCAATAGAACGAAAGGGTTCCCTTTCGCTTCTTCCGAAGTGTGTCGGATTCCCCCGTGGGACCTACTAAAGGTACATATATCACTCGAAATGGGAGTTGACCCTGGGCACCAGGTCATCATTCATCTAAGTAGAGGGGAGTTAATTGCAATTTGAAAAAAAAGAGAGAAAATCCTCATCCTAAAAAAATCCACCAAAAAAAAAAACCCAAAAAAAATCAATCAAAATCAAAAATAAAAAATAACAACAAAAAATTCACTTTTCAAAAACAAAAAAATAAAATCATCATCATTTTCCAAAACCCAAAAAACCCAAAAAAAAACACACAAAGAAAAACAATCAAAAATATACCTTGGTGTGACCGTCACTACGGCGACCTCAAACCCTGCCCGTAGGAGAAGAACCAGGAAGGTATTTGGCCCTTACCAGCGACATCGGGACAACACTCATCCGCGGATCATGTCAAGAGCCGATACATCCCTGCCGTCATCCCCTTCCCATTCCCGTATAGGAGAAGACCCGATCTTCGACACCTTCACCCAAACCAGGTTCGATATCACGGGCCCATTTGGGGCGCCCGTGTTCACCTCCACCTCATCCCCTTCCCTTACATTCTCCCAACATACCCCTTTTTCATCCCCTACTGAAACCCCTCATTTCCTAACCGATCCCTACATCCCCATTTCCCATCCAAACACCCTTACCGCATCCCCATACTTCTAAAGACCCCCTAGGGAGTCCCATCCCCCGCCTACTTCCCACGTTCCATCCCTCTCATCACCCATGCCCCCAACATCCTACATCCCATCCACCCCATCTCACATACCATTCCCACCACATGGCCCATCCACATCCCAACATACCCCCCCATTTACCTGGGTCATGCCCAATTTCTCCCAACCACCTCCATCCTTAAGTGATCCATCACCCCCCAATCTCACACCTGAATCCATGCCATCGATGGAGGACATGAGAACGATGTATGCCCTGTGGGCTGCTTCTCGCAACCCTACCTCTCAAACCCCGTATCCAAATTTCCAAAACCTCCATACCCCATTCCCTCCTAACCATGCCCAACCACCCATCGTCCATACCTCCCAAAATCCCCCACCTCAATTCCAGACCCAAACCCACACAAATCCATGGGCCCCAGCCTAAACACCTCTAGAGCCATGGGCCCAGGCCTAAAACCCTCAAAACCCATGGGCCTAAGCCCAAGCCCATCAGGCCCAGGCCCCAATCCAAACACCTCAAAACCCATGGGCCCAAGCCCAAGCCCAAGCCCATCAGGCCCAGGCCCCAATCCAAACACCTCAAAACCCATGGGCCCAAGCCCAAGCCCAAGCCCATCAGGCCCAGGCCCAAACACCTCTAGAGCCATGGGCCCAGGACCAAAACCCTCAAAACCCATGGGCCCAAGCCCAAGCCCATCAGGCCCAGGCCCTAGCCCAAACACCTCCAAACCCATGGTCCCAGGCCCAAGACCATCAGACCCAGGCCCAGGCCCAAAACCCTCAAAACCCATGGGCCCAAGCCCGAGCCCATCAGACCCAGGTCTAGGTTCAAGCCCCCCAGGGCCTTTGGACCCAAACCTATCAAACCCAAGCCCAGGGCCCATGGACACAAACCCAACCCCCTCATGGCCCAGTAACCCAAACTCAACAAGGCCCGTTGGCCCAAAGTCATATTAAGCCCCACACGGGCCCAAGGCCATGAAAACCCAAATCCCTCAAACCCAAGCCCCATCCGCCCACGCTCATCAAAGCCCATTCACTAACCCCATACCCCCCACCAATTCCCTTCGTTAACCTATATCCCTTACGCCCCCATCCCACCTCCAATGGGAAATCCAATCCATCCCATTCCTCAAAACCACAACATCCCACCACCTCAATCACACCCCCATCACCCCCAGAACGTGCACCCAACTCAGCACATCACTTACCCATAAAACGCTCACCCATTTATCCCTTCTCATCCCCTACAAACCATATGGCCCCACCAGGTCATCCAACCCATCACCCCCCAAGTCCAAATAACAGAGCTCGCCCCTCACCAATACCATGACCAATAGTATGAGGAGGATGAGATTCGCAACAGTGGAGGAGCTGCCAGTTTTAACCCTTCCGGGCCCACCATCATCACACCTAGGGTTGAACCAAATAAGGGGGAAGCGGTCCCCACCGCGGCCTCAAAGGAACCAGAGCAACTGAAAGAACAGATAGACAGAATACAGAAGCAACTGATGAAGATGGGAGGAATGGAACTACACTCAACGGACTTTTCAGACTTATGTCTGTTCTCTGATGTCCCCCTGCCACAGAAATTCAAGATGCCATCATTTGATAAGTATAATGGCACTGGCAACCCCATCGCCCACTTGAAATCTTATTGCGGGGATATGTGCCAGTATGGCGGAGATGAGCGACTCCTCATCAAAGTGTTCCAGAAGAGTTTAACGGGCCCAACACTGAGATGGTTCACATCCCTGGAACCGTCTATGATAAAAAATTGGAAAGCTCTGACACGCTTATTTCAAGAATAATATGTCTATAACATGGACATAGAACCAAGGAAGTCAGACTTGGCCCGATTAAAGCAAAGACATGATGAAACATTCAGTGCTTACTTAGGGAGGTGGAGGGCCTTAGCCGCTCAGGTAACCCGTCGGATTCTTGATGATGAGCAGATTGAATTGATAACCAAGGGAGCCCTCCCAGTCATCGCAGATTTTTTAGTATATATCGGCGATCAAGTTTCGATCGGTCCGAAATGCCAATGTCGTTGAAAGCGCCATTAGAGAGGCGAGTTAGGAAGGAATCGTGGCCATGAGGCCAATCGGGGTTTGAAAAGCCGCCGAACCAAGAATTGAAAGAAGACCGAGGGACGATGAGGAACATTGTTTACCCCCAGGCCAATACCAACACCCCCCCGATACAACTCCAGGTTACACAACCACCCCCGACCCGTTTCGAGCTAGTATCAAGGCCAAGCAACGGACCAAGAGCCCCGTTTACCCCGGAATAGATGAAAGCATGTTTTGAACGAGTATTCACCCCGTTGGGGTAATCCTTGAGTGTCTTACTGCCGGTGTTACTACAGAAAGGCCTGGTCAATTTACTCCAACCTCGCCTGACACCCCACCCAATATCAAGGAATTATGATCCGAATTTGCATTGTAATTTCCACCAGGGACCGGGTCACCCTACGAACCGGTGCTTCCCGTTAAAGCACACGGTCCAAGATCTGATAGAGGCGGGAAAGATCATACCCCCGCCACTTCCCTAAGGGCAGAACCAAAATATCCATCAAGCCCCTCTACCACCGCACCCAGGAGGCCCCAGGCCTAACATACATTGGATAGAGGAAGAAGAAGAAGAGTTTGACCCTTCAGATTATATTAGCAATCAGGAGAAATTTTCACTCCCCAGGCCGAACAAAGATGAACTATTTGTTGGGGTGATCGAGCCACTATATCTTGCCGATTATTTTCCCACACCGGCTTGCCAAGAGGAGCCCTTAGATTTAGGGCAGTATTTTTTTTCCCGCTCCACCTATCAAATCCAAGCAGACATCACCTTGAATCATACGTATCCACCCCACGCCTAATTTACCCCATACACCCTCCGTCACACATAAATCATCATGTCCCCATATTATCCTACCCCCTCCACACCCTCAAGTCCCTCCACCCAATACATTACTCCGCCATCCTCAAGTTACCCCATTCCACACACCTTCAAATCCCACCACCCAATTTACCCCATACACCCCTCCATCGCCCCAATTACCCCCTCCATGCACAGCTCCATCATCCCCAATCTATCCCATTTCATCTACTAACCCCTCATCATCCCCCCATGCCACAAACCCTTTATACCCCCCATTCCACCCACCACCCCCCCCTATCCAAACCATCCCGCTCAATGCACAACTCCATCATCCCTAATTTACCCCACTTCATCCACAAACCCATCACCATCCCATCATACCTCCTCATATACAAACCCTTCATATCCCTATCACCTCTCGCCCACCACATCTCAAACGTCTCCCCATCCCTCCAGCCCAGTCACACTCCCGCCATCCCTTCGCTATTTTGGCCCTAACCCAACTCCACCGCCACCCGGACAAGCAACCCCTCACCCAATCCCCTCATCACCCAATCACCACTGGTCCTACCATGCCCAGGTAACACCAGTACAAGCCCCCTCCGTGCCCATAACTCCAATTCTGTCAATTCCCCCCACTACCATTCCACCCCCCATTGGAGTTAACCTGGTCGGACCCGAGAAACCAGTATATCCGGCCCAATCCTCCCCGAAATCCTCACGCACTCTATTTCTCATCCCAAAACCTGCTTATGACCCGCATCAAGTACCATTGAGCTATGAACAAACGGACATGAATGCCGGGTGCAACCAAGAAGAGGCTGTTGAATTTGTTACCCGATCGAGCCGGATTTCTGCCCAGCCGAAAGCATCAGGGGTAGTCAGAGGAGAAGAAAAGAAGAAAGAATAGGCCACAGGAAATCCCTTTGGAAAAATGGCCAGGGAGCACATACTGGAGACACAGCTAAAGAGAACACCCGCACATATTACTGTGTGGGATTTGTTAATCACGTCTCCACTCCACTTTCAAGCCCTAATGGGAGCGCTCAAGGACTCGCATGTCTCCACCCATGTAACTCCAGATGAAGTAGGGGAAATAATAGGGCAAGTGTTGGCCCCAAACTCCATCTCTTTCATCGATGAAGACCTACCGATCGAGGGGAATGACCACTCTAAACCCCTGAATATAACAGTGAAAGTAGGGAACTTGGTGGTACCATTGGTCCTGATCGACAATGGGTCGGCGCTGAACGTATGCCCTCTAAGGACGGCAATCAAAATTGGGGCAAACCCCGATACCTTCTGGCCCTCCATATCAAGCGCACGGGGATTCGACAACACTAGAAGGGAAATCATAGGAGAAGTAGACCTTGACCTGATCCTCAGACCGCAAACCTTCACCACCCCCTTTCAAGTGATGGACATCAAGTCTACCTTCAATCTGCTGTTGGGCCGGCTGTGGATACATAAGCTCGGAGCAATACCATCTACCCTGCACCAAAAGCTCCGATTCATCTCAAAAGGAAAAATTGTCACCATCATAGGTGAGAGCAGAGAGGACATGGGGAAGAGCGCTCTGCACATTGAGAATCCGAAAGTACTAAACATACCACACACAGCCGAGGACGCCGATCTCCACCGATTTGAGTATGACTTCTCAAGTGTTACCTCGAGCCAATTGAAAAGACCCCGGATAAAATTGGAGGAGGAATGGACGCAGCTGTGTTCATGCTCCACAGATGGGGCCATCAAAAAGGGAAAGGACCGGGCTCACGCCTCCAAGGAAGAAGAGACCCCGTCAGGGCCAAGGGGCAACAAACTAAATTCAGCTTAGGCTACAGGCCCAGAGAAGAGGAAGTCAGAGAAGCCAAGGAAAAGATGAGAGTCGCAGCAGCCGCCAAGGCCAGAGGAATCATCTTGGAAGAGGAACCTCACTCTCGCCCCCACATCCGTGAAACCTTTGTAAGCGCCGGGGTAGTAAAAATCGATCTGAATGGGGAGACGAGGGTAACCCCACATAAGCCTACTTTAATCCACACCACCAATCCCTACATCATCCCCCCAAAATTTGAAATGGACTTAGCTGCCCTTTCCTTGTTTGAGGAAGAAGTTCCCCGATCCACCCCTCACTCCAGCGCCAACCACTCTGGGCCCCTCCTAACCGTAGAGGACAAGGTCCCGGAGGATCCCTCTGTAAATATGTTGAGGGAAGAAATGCAAGAGCCTACCGATGCCGCTCCTGATCAAAGAGGTAAAGGCCAAGCCTCGCAGGTGAGTAACTGGGCATCCTTGCCCCAACTCTTGAGAGCCGCCAAATGCCATGAAAATGGCACCGACTCTTCAAAAAAAAATAACCTGTAAAAAGTGAGGTTAGCCTCTAGACCACTCTACCTTGTATATATAGAGATCCACCTCGTCAGGGGCTGACCTCCGAAAAAATACAAAAGATCATAAAAATAGAAAAAATACTAATTCCAAAAATATTGTCCTTTAAAATTCCCAATAAAATTAAAATCAATGTCGTGATACCCGTCCCATGTGAAGCCAACCCCTTCCCTGTAGAAATACAAGAAGAGGTAGGAGTTATGAGTCTGGACGAGGAAGGGCAAATCGACGAGCTCCCCAATGAGCTCCTCAAACAATTTATCGATTTTGAGCATGGCCCTACCCCGATCGTCGAAGAGACAGAGGATGTCAATTTGGGCACCAAAGAGGCCCCCAGAATCACCAAAATCGGAACGTCGCTGTCCCCTGCAGAGAGGAAAGGTATGATAGACTTCCTTCGGTCATACCAAGACGTCTTCGCATGGTTGTATGAGGACATGCCTGGTTTGGATACCGATCTGGTTGAGCATGAGTTGCCACTCTACCCCGATGTTAAGCCGGTGAAACCGAAGCTGAGATGACTCCGACCCGAATGGATGTTGAAGGTGAAGGATGAGGTCATTAAACAGTATGACGCAGGTTTCCTCATGGTATCCAAGTACCCGCAGTGGCTAGCCAATATCGTCCCCGTACCAAAGAAGGATGGAAAGGTTTGAATGTGTATCGACTTCTGAAATCTCAACAAGGCGAGCCCTAAGGACGATTTCCCACTGCCACACATCGATATCTTAATTGATAACATCGCAAAGCATGGAATGCTCTCATTTATGGATGGATTCTCAGGATACAATCGGATAAAGATGGTAGAGGTTGATTGCGAGAAGACAACGTTCATTACTCCACAGAACATACCTATAAAGTAATGCCATTAATTTGAAGAATGCTGGGGCAACCTATCAAAGAGCAATGACGACCCTGTTCCATGACATGATGCACCGAGAGATCGAAGTATACGTCGACGACATGATTGCCAAATCACCAGAAAGGGAGGACCACTTGATAAACCTGCAGAAGCTATTCGAGAGGTTGAGAAAATACAGATTGCGATTGAATCCCCAGAAGTGTGCCTTCGGCGCTATGTCTGGAAAGTTATTGGGCTTTATTGTCAGTAGGAGAGGGATCGAGGTCGATCCGACCAAGATCAAGGCTATCACTGAGATGCCGCCACCATCTACAGAGAAGGAAGTCAGAGGCTTTTTAGGCAGGATCCAGTACATCAGCCGATTCATCACACAATTAACTTCGATATGCGCACCAATCTTCAAGCTGCTAAGAAAGGACTCACCAGTTGAGTGGAATGATGACTGCCAGGCTGCATTCGACAAGATTAAAGGTTATCTCCTGAAACCTCTGGTATTGGTACCGCCCGTACCTGATAGACCCCTGATAATGTACTTGTCAACGACTGAGTTTTCCATGGGCTGTGTGTTAGGACAGCATGATGAGATGGGAAGAAGAGAGCATGCCATCTATTACCTAAGCAAGAAATTCATTGATTATGAGACGCGCTATTCTCATCTAGATAAAGCATGCCTGGCGCTCGTTTGGGCTACTCAGAGACTTCGACACTACCTATTATCCCAGGCCGTTCTACTTCTAGCACAGATGGATCCGTTGAAGTACCTATTCGAGAAACCTGCTCTCACTGACTGAACCGCACGTTGGTAACTACTCCTATCCGAGTTTGACATTACTTATGTCACTCAGAAGTCGATTAAGGGGCAGGCACTCGCCGATCATCTTGCTGAGAACCCTCTGTCGAACTATGAGCCTCTAAGGACCGAATTCCCTGATGAAGACATTTTGTTCATGACCGACGAGGATACAGAGGAAACGGAGGAGCCCTGGGTAATGCACTTCGATGGGGCATCGCATGCTGAGGGTCAAGGAGTTGGCGCCATTCTTATCTCACCAAGAGGATCCCATATACCCATCTCAATCAAATTGAACTTCCCCTGCACCAACAATATGGCCGAGTATGAGGCCTGTACAGCTGGTTTACAGGCGGCTCTTAATCTAAATATAACTCACCTTAGGGTCTTTGGAGATTCACAGCTAATTATATGCCAAACCAACGGGGATTGGAAGACCAAGGATGAGAAACTGATCCCATACTATGAACATCTGGAGGATCTGATAACCTGCTTTGAGGAGGTCACCTTCTCCTATGTGCCGCGAGCAAGAAATCAGTTTGATGACACCCTGGATACCCTGGCCTTTATGGTTGAGATTCCATATGGAGTGGTGATGAAGCCGATCATGATAAAGCAGAGGAACGAACCGGCTTTCTGTCACCTGATCGAAGGACCTACGGAGATAGAGGACCAACCGCCCTGGTTCTCAGACATCAAGAATTTCCTCGAGACCCGAACTGTCCCAGAAGGAACATCAAAGGTAGACAAATGCACCATCCAGCGATTGGCAACAAACTACGTCATCTGCGACGATCTCTTGTATAGACGGTCTCACGACAATATTCTTCTCCGATGCCTAACCCAGAAAGAAGCGATTGAGATCATGAAGGAGATTCATGAAGGGGTCTGCGGAGCCCACGTCAGTGGACACATGCTTGCTAAGAAAATTCTAAGGCAAGGATACTTTTGGACTACTTTGGAGACTGATTGCTGCAAGCACGTACAGAAGTGCTACAAATGCCAAGAGCACTCCAGTCTAATACATGCTCCGGCCATTGACTTACACAGCATGACCACTCCTTGGCCGTTCGCCACCTGGGGTCTCGACGTCATCGGCAAAATCAATCCTAAGGCTTCTAATGGACATTAATTCATCCTCGTCGCTGTGGAATACTTTACAAAATGGGTAGAGGCGGCCTCCTATACGAGCATTAAGGCTAGTCATGTTGAGAAGTTCATCAAGAACAACATCATTTGCAGATTCCGCGTATCCAAAGATATCATCACTGATAATGGCACTGATTTCGCTAATAGGCACATCTGGGTCTTGTGTGAGCAGTTCAAGATCAAGCATCATCGATCATCCTCGTACAAGCTTCAGACGAATGGAGCTGTGGAGACAGCCAATAAAACTTTGATCCGCATCCTGGAGAAGATGGTAGTTACTTACAGAGATTGGAGTGAGCAGTTACCCTTCACACTTTGGGCCTATAGAACATCTATCCGTACCGTAACAGGGGCAACACCATTCTCTCTTGTGTATGGAACCGAAGCCGTGCTACCCATTGAGGTCGAGGTATCGTCGCTCCGTATCCTTTTGGAATCCCATCTACTTGAAGCTGAGAGGGAAAGAGCCCGTTTTGAGCAGCTAGACTTGATTGACGAGAAAAGACTCCTAGCCTTGTGCCACACTCAGGTCTATTAGAGGATAATTGCACGTGCTTACAATAAGCGCGCTCGCGGCCGAGATCTAAAGGTAGGAGACACTGTACTGAAGAAAATTTTCCCATCTCTCCACGTCGATCCGAGAGGGAAGTTTAAGCCAAATTGGGAAGGACCCTACGTCGTCCGAGAGGTTCTGTCAGGATACGCCGTTCGCCTCGCCACCATGGACGGAGACCACTTTCCTGAGCCCATCAACACTGGATACCTCTGTAAGTTCTACTCATAGGTCTTGGGACAAGGTAAGTTTCGATAAAAGTAGATGCGTGGCCGCTTAAGGGCTCCATAAAAGAGGCCATCATTTCAAAGTCAAGTAGCCCAAAAGAAATATTCCCTGAAAACCTTCACCCTTTTTGCTACACACGTCGGGCCAATAACTATTTCTTTCATATACCCCACCCAAAATTCCAAGAAAAAAAGAGAAAAGAGAAAGAGGAAAAATCCAAACCAAAAAAGGAAAAAAACAAGAAAAAGCAAAAACCCCTCAAAAAAAAAAAGAGAGGGGGACCAAGAAAAAAGAAATGACTGGGGCATAAAAAGCCTTCGAAAAGAGAGAGGAGTCCCCGAATCTAGAATTCACTCAAAACTTAGATCCAAATCCCCAGAAAAACCCAACCTGTTTGAACCCCAACCACATTACAACCCGGAAGAAAGCCCTCTTTAAGGTCCACAAGCAGTTATAACATCTACTGCATCAGAACAAGCCGAGTTAACAAACCACACAGAACTTCATTCAGTTGGCTATGACGGAATCGACGCCCATGTCGTGGCTTTCTGGTTCTTGAAAAAAAAAAAGAAAAGAAAAAAAAAAGAGAAAAAAGAAAATTAATTTGAGTTCAAAGCAAGACGGACGTGGTGAAAACCCGAAAGGGCGCCACGGGTAAAAACAACGAACTCACACAGACCAGGTGAAAACCTGAAAGGGCACCTGAGGTAAGAGAGCGAACCCATGGACATGGTGAAAACCCGAAAGGGCACTACGGGTAAAAATAGGGATGACAGGCATGGCGAAAACCCGTCTTGGGCGCTATGAGCAAAAAATGTCAAGAAAAGAGAGATTAGGAGAAGATCTGTCCTAGCCTACCTGCTTTTGTTTAGATCCCTTGAGCCTCTCCTCCTCCTTGCTGGGCCACCCATGTGAAAATTGGATCAGATCCCGATCAAGTATGTCGTCTCTGCCGCGGCATCTGACGCATGACCAAAGGAAAAGACAGAAGGCTAGACCAATCCCGGGGAAGCTGACCTTCCCACGTTTAAAGAAAAAACTTGCATCTCACGAACAGGGTTCAGCCATGCTCAAAAAAGGGACCCGCTGGTTTGGCCTTGTGGTTACCGGCATCACAAAATAAAAGAAAAATTCTAAAAAAGAAAATAGATTTCCCTTTCCCATAAAAAGCCCCACACTATGGAGGAGAAAATTTCAAAAAAGAAAATAGATTTTCCTTTCCCATAAAAAGCCCCACACTGTGGAGGAGAAAATTCCAAAAAAGATAATAAATTTCCCTTTCCCATAAAAAGCCCCACACTGTGGAGGAGGAAATTCCAAAAAAGATAATAGATTTCCCTTTCCCATAAAAAGCCCCACACTGTGGAGGAGAAAATTCCAAAAAAGAAAATAGATTTCCCTTTCCCATAAAAAGCCCCACACTGTGGAGGAGAAAATTCCAAAAAAGAAAATAGATTTCCCTTTCCCATAAAAAACTCACTTTGTGAAAGAGGAAATCTCCATAAAAAGTCTTACATTGCGAGACGTACAAAAAAAAAATGAAAAATATATGCATGTATAGATTTCATTCCATTTCTTACAGTGTTGCCTGCAGAGTGTCACGGCCCAAAAAAATAACGACGTGACACACTCTCTACTTTGCTGCTTTCTTTACAAAAAAAAAACAAAAAAAAAAATACAAAAAAAAACAAAACCCAAAATGTATATATCTGTATATATATGACAAAAAAAAGAAGAAAAAAGATAACCCAAAAAGAGATCTCTGTTAGGGGGCTTTCCCCCCGTGTATATGATCTATGATATGTGCAGGAACAGGTCAAGGGCGGGGAGCACGCTTCAAAGCGCTAATCTCTGCAAGCAGGGAGTCCTCGCGGGCATTTCGATCAGACATCCACCTACCATGAAGACTCTTCTGCCGTCTCCGTGAAGCTTCAGCTGCGCTGCGGGACTCAGTCAAAAGACCAGTCAACCGAAGAACCTCGCTCTCGGCTGTAGCGGCTCTCACCTCCGCAATATCAGCTCTGACCCTTTCTTTCTCCAAAGCCTCGATCAAAGCCAGCCTCTCTACAGAGAGGGACTCGATCCGGGTCTGGAGCATCGCTTCCTTACATGGCCAGGGCCCTGTCTCTACCACATCTACCGAAGTTGGGCTAGGAGTAGGTAATTCCTCAAATACTAGCCAACCCTCGTAACCCGGAGAGACGACGCCCCCCTGAACCAAGCTACACATATGTGCCGATTGGGAGGTTTCCCAGAGGGCCGCTATGCGATCAAGATCACTAAGAGAACCTCGAGAGAATATCAGAGAGCACAAGGGTGGCCTCGCGGTACACGGCACATGCTGAGTATACCCGAATTGACGAAGCACCCGAGATGGGAAGTAGTATGTGCTACCAGTCAACCCCAAAAGTGTGATGCCCTCACAATCCTGAGAGCGGACAATCAGAAAGGTGCCGTCCATCCAGGGAAGTTGCTAGGTCAGCTCAGATCGATAGCCACAGCTCGGCCTCGACGCTCCCACAAGGCGCGCCTCAACTCCGGATCGAAACCCCGAGCCACATCCCCTCTAATCAAGCAGAATCTCGGCACAGGACCCATGATAGCCAAATGCTCTCCTAACCAGATCTGAACAAGGAGCGGGCTCCTGCTGAGAATCCCAACCCGGCCCGAGGGTCATCTCCGCCAAGACCAGGTGTACCAATGAGCGACCTCCCTCCAATTCGGTCAAAACATCACATAGCCCAAGGGAAAAGCTCTCACCCCCAGTGAAGAAGAGAACTTCCAAAGAATAAAGGGCAAAGGCCTTCACATTGAAGGATCTCGAATAGGCAACTTTAAGGCTCAGTCGAAAAGTTCTCTCAGGAATTTCACTGAACACCTGGTGGGCCCTCTGGCAAAACATTTCTCGTATCCACCCTTTTTTAAGCCAAGGACCGCGTGAACCGCCTTTGCATACCCCGGTTTGGGCACTACTTTGGCAAGGCCTCGATGCATCTTCAAGCTAGTGATGGAGGCTACCTCTTTCAAAGTTGGGGTCAGCTCCCTAGACCCAAATTTAAAGACATGGGCCCTATGGTCCCATGATGCCAAAGCCGCCTGTAGTAGGTTGGGCAAGAGAGGAACAACAAGGAGAGAGGAAAGGCGGGACAACCCGAGGCCATTCAGAATAGCAAGCTTGCTCTCAGCCAAACTATCATGCCATTTTTGCAAAAAGCTGGGCCCCGGGTCCAAACAGGGAAGTATACCGGTCCCCGTATAAAAGCTTGGGCCCCCTTTTGAAGCAGTCCATCGGCGAAGATGTTCTTTGTGAAATCGGTCAATATATGACGACGGACCCGCTAGAAAAGGAGGGGAAAGAAAGAAAATAAAAGGAGGGGCAAAACAGCCAAACCAAAGTAGAAGAGGAGACAAGGGGGGACCAGGCTCGGGTTATAAGGAGCCCGCTGAGCCCAATCTATAGCAGGCATATATATTATATACGCCAAGGCAGATTTTGAACCATTTTTGCTCGGCGTATATAATATATACGCCGCCATATTCTTGAAGATTGGTCAGCGATATATAATATACCTTGCATTGATTGCTGAATGTTTGCCTAGCGTATATAATATATACGCCTAGTTTAAGCCGGGGCTGGTAAGGCCCCCCCCTCACACTAGTCTATTTCTTTTCCCAAGGAGGAATGTAGTTTTATTTGGCCCACCTTTTCGTCGCGAGAGCGCACATGGGCGGCCAGGCCACACATCCATGAGAAACACCCGGGTGGCGCGCCGCCCATAGGTCACACATACGGAGAGTCACCTGCATGATCAACCTCATCATTGGAGAGGTGCCAGTTCATTCCAAGCAAGAAAAAGAGAGAGGAAACCACCAAAGCAAAGAGATAACCAAATAAAACAGTCGCATAAACCATGAAAATTATAAAACCATCAAAAAAAGAGACTGTTGTTGTCTAAAGTTATTACAGGTCCCATATAAATCAAAAGTCTAAATTGTCTCATTGTGCCCACTTTTTTAGAAAAAAAAAACTCCTCCTGGGCAGCTCCCTTCGATTTCTTCCGGTGCCGGCTCGCACTTTGGAAAGTGCGAGTCTCCCCCACCCGAGTCCACGCCTGAGAGATACGGCTAAGCAAGGAGCGCGACTCCTTCTCATGAGCACGCTGCAGAGGCACACCAAAAGCCATCAGATAGAGAAACGGGCGGAAAGTAAATAAGGAAAATGACTAGGTTGGGCCAGCATTCACTCACCACTTCGGTCTCCCTAAGCCCAACGAGGTTACGGTAGTATTCGGCCTGACTCACTGCCGACTTATAATCCTGGCCAATAAGGAAAAGGAGGTGTTAGTCACACAGGCCATCAGCATAATCTGGGAGAAAGGAACCAGAACAGAGCAACAAGATAGAAATTACCCCAGGAATCAACTCGGGAGGTGGGACCTGGATAGCTTCAGTAGAAATTCATGCCTTTTCGGCCACGTCGGCACACACGTGTGACAAAAAGGCATCATCCAGGCGTTTGAAGGTCCCCTGGACCTCGACGGGCGAGCTACCGAAGCTGGCCACCACGGAAAGGGTTAGAGGGTCCAAGACCGAAGCCACGCTTAGAAGCACCAGCCCGGAAGGATCAAGATCCATGCATCATAGGAACGACCTCCTCTTCCTCATCCGAAGTCGCCACCCTGCTCAAACTGTAGAGAGAAACATTTTATCATTAAGGGCGACAGGTCAATCAAAGTAACCACATGAAAGCTGCTGAATGAAAGGAGAAAAGGGGCATTACCTGAGATCGCGGCCCACCAAAAGCTAAAAAGTTAACACTAGGCACGAAGCGGGGCAGCAAGAAATGATAGGGCAGGGAGTCGTACCAAGACTGATACCCCCTGGGCAGGAGAAGGTCATCGATAGGAACCCCATGGTGAAGAAAGTGAGCAGTGAGCTCATCAATGGAGCCCTCTAGGGCCAACACATCGGCGGGAGGAGCTTGGGGCATGGCAAAGAGAGGGCGATACTGGTGAACCACTCTCTCCCCTAAATAGTAGGCCCTAGTCCAGGACCCGTAGAGAAAGATGATACGACGGTCCAGCAAAAGACGAGAGGGACCCACCGAGGCCAAATTCCAGAAGGGAGATCCTATGTAAGGGTCGAGGATGACCTGCAAAAGAAGAGAAAATTGGAAGGGGATGCACACATTTGGTCAGAACCCCTAGCACACAGGAGCTGAGCTGTCAAATTTACAAACAGGGAATTGTTTTACCTGCTCTGGGATCAACAGGTCGAATCGAGAGAGAGCGCAATCTAACTCCAAATGCTTCATACCTACGTCCCGGCGCACCCACGTGCGATTACTCATGAGGGGAACGAGCAATGTCGATCAAGCAGAGGGCGACCCGGTTGAAAGTGAAGGTACCCCCAGATCTGAGAAAGCAGGCAGATGAAGACAGGTATGCTATAAAAGAAAATTGGATAGACTAAAACCAAAAGATAAAATACCTCAAGGGCAGGCCAAAAACCCATAATGGAGCTAGACTCCCCAAGAACGGCCCGCTTTAGGCTGGACATGAGTACGGCATAGCCAGCGCCGCCCCAATCGAATCGATGCACGGTCTCCCAGTTCACCATCAGGCTGAGTAGGGACAAAGAGACTCGCCCTCCACTGGTGTTGGAGAGGAGAGTCTTGCCCAGGAGGAACAATAAGGAGATACGGGCCAGCATAAGTACGTGCGCAGGCTCGATGTAAATGTCCATGTCAGGCTGCCCCTGGTCCACCAACTCATTAGGCCCAAACTGATCAACCAACCAGGATAGCTTGACCTCCGAGCCCCGAATATTCCCTAAGGATGGGTAGGCCCCTATCAGTTGAATCACCTCCTCCCTACCCGGTGTGCGGGTAGGTACCATGGGCACCCCTCCGATACGAACCCCAGTGATCATAGACCAGTCTGTCAGTGTGAAGGCCATCTCTGCCACAGCCATGTGGAATGTCATCGTCTCAGGGCGAAAACGCTCTATCAGTGCCTTTAAATAGGCCATATCAGCCCTCACAGCGGGGCACGAAATGAAGTCCCCAAAATCGACAGCAATGAGTAGGTCCTTCACCACTGGGGGAAGGTAAAGCACAAGACGCTGGAGGTCAAACCAACCACCTCGGAACATAATGTGCGGGCAGCAAGCGAAAGGCATCAATCGAGGAGATATAATGAAGGCATCAAAGGAAAACAAAAGCGGAAAGGAGGAGACCCATCTGTTTACCTGACCAACGATCCCGAAGTTGGACATATGGGTGTGCTGGCAGTAGAGGAGGCCGGTATGGATGGCCTCGCCTTGCATCTCATACCAAGGCTGGGAGGAGCGCTGAGACACAATGAACTGTTCCCCACGGGGGCCGTAGGCCATCTCCGGCCCTTCTTGCTGATCATGCCCCTCGTTACCAGACATCCTGAAAATATGAGACGCATCGGCATATGAGAAGGTTGCCAACAAAAAAAATGTATATATATATATATATATATATATATATATATATATATATATGCACTACAAAAAAAAAAAAAAAAAAAAAAAAAAAAAAAAACAACCATGTGTGTGTACTAAAAAAAAAAAAGGGGAGCAGCCCCAAAAAAGAACCATGTGTATGTACTAAAAAAGCAAAAAAAGGATGTGTGTGTGTACTAAAAAAAAAAACCCATGTGTGTGTGGGTACTGACCCAAAAAAGAGATGTGTGTGTACACAAAAAAAACCATGCGCGAGTATACTAATCCAAAAAATGTGTGTATGTGTACTAACCTAAAAAAATAAAAATAAAAAATGCGTGTACCAATCCAAAAGAAAAACAAAAAATATGTGTGTGCTAACCCATTAACAAAAAATGTGTGTGTGCGTATTAATCCAAAACAAAAAAAAAAAGAGAAAGAAAGAGAGAAGTGTGTGTATAAATATAGGCATCTCTTTTCTTTTGCATATTAATCCAAACCAAAAAAATGTGTGTATAAATATAGGCGTCTTTTTTCTTTTGCATATTAATCCAAACCAAAAAATGTGTGTATAAATATAGGCGTCTCTTTTCCTTTGGGTTAGTATATATAAAAAAAAAAAAAAGAGAAGAAAAGCAAAAAAAAAACAAACAAACAACTAAAACAACTAAAACAAAAAAAGAAAGGAGAAAAAAGAAAATATAGGCATCACAAAGCATTTCATGAAAAAGAAAAGAAAGAGGCAATAGCATCAAAAATTCGAAAGAAGAACAAGGGGAAGGTAATGGTTACCTTCAATGGGAGAGAAAAACGAATAGTGGCGGAGGATAAGCGCCTTTCGATCCACCCCCACGACCGCCGGTAATAGAACTCAAGCCAAATCAAATGAAAAAACCCTAAGGGGTTGTCGCGGGCTCAAGAAGAAAGGAGGGAGGAAGGGAGAATTTGAAAAGGGCGGCCCCTTTTGTGCTCGGGCTCGGGCAGTTTCGTAACTGCTAGATTTTAGACGGGCGTATGTAATATATACGCCCGACCATTTTTCGCCAGATTTTGGTCAGGCGTATATATTATATACGCCCGACCAAAAATGGTAGTTTTTAAACTGCTCGACCTCCTTTTTTTCGATTTTAAGGCCCAACGGCCCCCCTTGTATGCTATGGACCTCGATCCGGACCCCCCTTCAAGGCCCACATGTCATCGGCCATGGTGCACGCATCTCCAAATGACCCTTCGAGTTCACTTCGATTGGCCCAAAGGGACCGTGCTACAATAAACGGATCTAGGCCCGTACGTGCCCACCTATTGCGCCCACAAAATAAAAAAAAAAGAGGAAGAAGAAAAATAAAAAGAAGAAGAAAGAAAAATATATAACACTAGTTCTCAAAGGAGCGTTGCGATGACCGTTTGCGCCACTCCGAGAACCATGTTAAATCAATTCGGAATGATCGGGTCCGCCCGAAAGTTCTCAAACCCCGTTTCATGCAGGGACACTTTGTACCTGACCTGGTAGGCAGATAATTTTGCCCATCTCCGGTCACTGTTCCATACAGAGTCCCCCAGGAGTTGAGACCTGATTCGGCATGCGAATAAACTCATCCACCATCGATCACGCTTGGGAACATGCACCTAGCCCCAAATCTCTCCCAGCAAGAACCAAGGCCTGATCTGGCCGGCAAACCAGAACACATCACCAGGTATATCAACATGGCAAGTTGATTTGCCTAAGGATACGTGCAAAAATAAAACCCATTCGAGCATGTTCGAAGTCTCGAACTGACATGTGCAAAAAAAAAAAAAGAGAGAAGAAATAACAACCTATTATTGCATAAGTAAAAATTAAAAAAAAAAAAAACCTGAGTGGGTTGACCCCACCTTCCAACATTCACTCTGGTCCCCTCCCCTTCGGATCTGTATTGACCAAGAGTGCCCCCGACTTGCACTCATCGAAAAGTCTATTGTCAACAAACTGGCCCACAAAATGAAATTACAACCAACCAAACTATGTGCGAACATATAGACCAAAGGGCTCTTTTCCCTTTTTATTTCCTTTTACACAGGCTTAAAACCTGTATAGGAACGGTGTCCCTGTTGAATATATGCACTTGCGTCTGGGTATCCGCAGGATGGTCGTTGTCCTCATAAATTGTACCTTAGGGTCGAGGCTTCTGTTCGCACCTATTTGCTGCTTATCGCCCCTGATGGGTGTCTGTCTGTGCATAGTTAGTAAGATGTGATTTCATTAGGGATGGAGGCTAGAATTGGCCATCTCTTTCGAGGGATGTTTGGTTCTGGCCCGATCTTTAGCTTTGTCTCGAGTTAAGGCACTCCGATTCATATGAATCAGGAGCTCCTCACCACTGGAACGCGCACATCCCCCAAGGTATACCTATCCCCAGCATGGCGCACGCACTCTTAAAAGCGTATCAACTGGCATTTGATCCACTTAAAGAGTTGTGCAAAAATGAAGTTGACAGAGGTCATCGAGCTCTGCTTAGAGGCCTCGAAACAAAAGAAAATTAAAAAAATGAGAAAAAAAAAAGATTACTCGGAAAATGAGCATGCATTCCCAAGAAGTGTTGAGACATCAATATTCGCTCCACTCGGGTAAATCATGCTAAAGCAACCTCGAGGTTGATGGGTTCGCCCAGAAACTCCGAGCCTTACCTAGGTAAGGGCACCTGTGGCCAACCCAATGGAGCTCTCAATATCCCATAGGATTGGACACAGTTTGAAGGCCTTCGCTTTGTGTGTTTCGCATTAATTCCAAAGCATAGATCGATCATCCCGTTTCATGGAGCTGTCTGGTTCAGGTTAATACTCAACATCACAAATCTATAATTTCCCTCAGGAAGTGGACGATATCCCGGCTAGCGGGCTTACACTTTTTATGATCATCGCAGTTATGCCCAGTAATGTCGCAATGCGCTTGGGGACTGTTAGCTCTGAGGTACGGATGATATCCCGAAATGAGAGGGCTTACGTACACTCACCATCACTATGTATGTTTGAGAATTGAGTTGAACCGAGGTGGACCCATCAAACATGCCTTGGACCTCTTCGGATGTCTCTTGTCTTTGGCATCCGATCATTAGTGATCGAATACCAAAGAGGGGCATCTGTAGACACCCAAATTCGGCCCAAGGCCCGATCAGTCTGTACTTCGAGAGAGATGTACCCCTGTGCTTCCGATGGCACCCCAGAACCCTTAGGAATCACCCTGAACCCTTAGGGATCTACCCAAACCTTTAGGAATCACCTTAAACCTGTTAGAACCATTCCCCAACCCTTAGAGATCACCTATAAACCCTAGAATCCCTTCCCAGACCCAACTTGAACCCTTCTGAGCAGTTGATGGGATGAGAGCCACAAAATTTCACACAGACCATTACTATGGATGAGCTATATACCATTGGAAAGAGGACTTCTCCAGCTTTCCAACAAGCCAAAGATCACCCAATTTGGAGCTACGGTTCAAAAGTTATGGCCGATTGAGATTTCACATAAAATCATAGGACTTTTACTCAGGCGTAGATAGTACATACGCCCAGCAATTTTTTCCCCAGATTAGCCAGGCGTGTATATTATATACGCCTGCCTATTTTGGAGAAAATTTGGCTGGGCGTATATAATATATACGCCCAGTATAGGTGGGACCCACCACGGGTTCCATCTTCTCAAAACTCCCCTGATTTTGGTGAAATTTACTGTTCCTAAACTGGGGGTATATAATATATACGCCCAGCTTAGCTACAGTAACTGTCATCAGTAGCTCGAATTTCCTCCATCTAGTTTAACCCTTTGACCATCCCCTTGGTTGAGGTGGGTGTCTTGAGATTGGTTGCACCCCCTTTGAGCTTATTGGCAACCCTTAAGTCACCCATGGTCTCACCCCATCATCCGCCATTGAAACTAGTTTCCCAAAACCCTAGGACCTTGAAAACCCAAAAAACCTTAGATGTGGGATTACCTAATTGCTAAACCAATTAGCTCTTAAGTAAGCCCCTAACCCATCCCTTCTCTATAAATAGAAAGGCCCCCCTCTTCCCAAAGGATTGAATTTTTGTTGAAGGATTAGAGAGTGCTTAAGAGAAAACCCTAGTGAGAGAAAATGCCAATATTTTTCCAGAATTCCAGCATGCATACTTCACCTATTTCAGTCCATTTCCACCATTAGATCACTCCTTTTAGCTAAAACCTAGCCTCTAGCTTCACTCTACACCCCCTATTTTATTGAATCCTAGCATTAGAACCCATTTTCACACCATTTAAGCCATCGGAAGCACGCCAAAGCGAAGATCTTCCACGGTGAAACAAGGGTCCGTGAGCTCCGGCTCACCCCTCTCTTCCTCTACCTTCTTGGTGTCTCTTCCGTCCAAGGATTCAAGCCGGTACACCGCCGAAATTTCGGTTTGGCTCAAAGCTTGATAGGACCATATTGCCTTCGGGCAAGGGGAAACTCCGCCCTTTTATTTTTATTTTTTCCATAGATAGAGACCGCTACGTGCGAGTTGATCGGGTGCCTAAACCCTTCCCGATCGATAACCGAAGCCCCTACCCTAGAGCCTTTGGCAAAGACCGGTAAATCAGAGTCATATTTAGCACTTCGGTGCTCAAAATATCGATTTGAAGGTTTCCCGGGTCACCAAAAGCTCCGGGTGGCGACTCTACATCTTATTAAAGGCGAGCGCATCGCCGTGACGGGTTCGAGAGGATCCACGGTCGCACACAACCTATTCAAAAAAGACCTTGTAGATTTGAAGTAAATTGAGCTGTCATGTGGAAATGAGGAGTTGTCTAATCTATGGTGAAAAGTCATGAGGATGTCAGAAATCAGAAGCTTTGCCTATGCTCATGCTTGCAGGCCCATTTGGGGTCTGTAACTACTCTTGAGCTGATGAGAATGTAAACACCCTTTTGATTTTCATTGTTGAGAGATAGCCTTGGTGAGAATTGTGTCTAAATTTTAAATTCTTTGGAGTTGTATCTAACCTAATTTTTGAATTTAAGGCAAACTTTGTACTGATTATATGCACATTGTATTCCTGTTGTGAACTAATTGGTGGTGATGCACATGCATATTGATTTTGAGTTTTAAATGGCTACATTACTGCTGTAATTTCCTCTAATTTTAAAGGATAGGTGTGGACTGAGGCTTTATTCATTGAAATTTGTTTTGTCATTGACTTCACCCCTCCACTAGGGATCACCTAGGGGTTTAAAAGGTTTGGTACATATGCTAAATGTATCCGTGCTCCCTACGAAAGTGGCATTTAAATTCTTAGAATAGTTGTTTAAATTTTCCTTTGCTCATGGACTAACAAAGATTAGGTTTGGGGGTGTGTTATTCACTGAAAAGTACTACTTTTCACCTCTTAACCTAGCCTTTGATAGACCTTGAAGTAGACTAATAATTATTTGTTAAGTGTGTTTTGTAGTTAGCAATAATCTGTGCAGCTTAACACAAAATCCATCCTTACTGGCCCAAAGAAGAGGAAGAAGACATGCAAAGATGACAGCTGAACCCAAGCTTAATGGAACACCCTGGTAGTGCTCACCATGGTGACTCATGTGCTGGTCATCATTGACCAAAAGCCTAGCAGATGAATAAAGTTGGCTGAGAATGGAGAAACTGTAAAAGTAGCAAGTGCAATGCATTGGAGCATAGAAAGACAGATCTCGTAGAGTTGAAAAGCTCCCTCGTGAAGCTAAGGATGCAGTGGAAGAAGCCTTGGCACAGATAGGACGCGTAGTTAAGAGGAGAGCTGTAATGACATCGCGAAGATCTCGCGGATTAAAATCCTCAGAATTTGTGATCGCGAAGCTCTCACGGAGTTCAAGCCTTAAAGCAGCCCTCGAGGAACATAGTGAGTCCATATGTACTGAACTAAAATTCACCTCGCGGAGTTTGTGCGTGGCCCTGGAAGAGAGAGAGAGATGCCCAAAATTATCCTCGCACAGATCTTGCGCACTCTGAAGCCTTACCAATTATTACGCGAGCGCAGGAGCATAACTGCATGAGTACCTAGCGAGAGAGAGAGCTTCTGAAGCTCTACTGCGCGAGAAGTCTAGGCACTCCAGATCATCTCCGCAATAGCATTACAGCGTAAAGGAACTACATGATTAACTGAAAATTCACTGCGCGAGTGAGCACTTCCCACCAACCAAAAGCTACTTCGCTAAGGCCCTACAACTGCACGAATGAGTGAATGCATATGCCAGCCCCGTAAAGTACGGGCTCCCCACATCTCAATTTTAACTCAAGGACCTTTTGGGAATTTCCCAAGGCTAGGGCACACATCCTGAGGAACAGATTTCAAGGCGCACGTCTCAAGGCATTCAGGAGATGTAATAGTGCCACGTCTGCTAGAAAAATTAGGGTTAATCCCTTCAGAGCCAAGGTCGTATGGACAGAGTATATAAGCTACACTTAGAGTTTAGTTTTATTATCAGCCCTTCTTTTCATCTTCTGTCGGCTGAGAGCTCTAGCAGGCTAGGGTTAGGGTTTGATCACCTCTTTTTCCCCTTTTTCTTCTCTCTTAGCCTAGCACTTGTTGGCTAATCTCACTGTAAGCAGTTAGGTTTAGTTTATTTTAGTTTGTAATAGGTTTTGTATACATTGAGATTTTGAATGAGCAGTTGTGTACAGGTTGCAGCCTGGAGATAGTTCATTGTAAGTTTTGTGTTCATCAATGGATTGTTGTTTTAATGCCTAATTGAATCTAAAGATCTTATGTTTTCTTTAGATGTCTATAGGATCCATGTATTTGGGACTAGCCCATTCAGTTTCTAGTAAATATATTGTTTACCATCTGATTTCCCTTGGTATGATAGCCCCATGCAAAGTAATACTGGATCTGTAGTGAGATCTGGGGAGCTCGGAGGCCTGTGGACCATGATGGTTGCAGCAGTTTTTATGTTTTTTCTCAGATCTCTGTGGTATAGACAGACCAATGGGATACCCTGTGACCATTCAAGTGGACAGAGTATAGCCCTAAGGTTGTGTCCATTCACATGTTTGAGAAGAATTCTTGTCCCTTACACATGAGCTTTGAGAGCATTGTGAGGAGGTTTGTATAGGAATTGGCTCTCCTCTGTTTTACCTAGCTGATATTAGATGTTAGATCTGATCTCTTTGTAGTAATTGTTGCTTGAGGTTGAGTCATTGCAAGCCGTTTGTAGCAATGACCAGCTGAATCTAAAGTCCTATTCAATCTGTTGCATAGTCCTTTTTGTGGGCGCTAGTGAGCCGTTGGTCTTGGCAAAACACTTAGGATCTCATGGGTTGGAATACCTATGGATGTTAGCCAGATCTGTGCGCAGATCTGGGGAGCTTGTAGCACTGACATTTCAAGTGCTGTAATAGTATTCATGGCTTGATCTGGTCTAGTGGCTGGGGAAATGATCAGTCCACTCCTTTGAACTAGTTTGACAATTTCTGGTTTAACTAATGAGATTTGACAGACTCTATAGGATAGGCTGTGACCATTTGAGTGGACAACTATAGCCTTAAGAGTGCCCCAAATGGCATGGGTTAAACTAGATATTTCTACCTTGTTGAGGCTTTTCATAGCGTCTCAGCAAGGAGCACTGCAGAGACAGACTAAATCTGAGTTACATTACTGCTTTAACTCTGAACTTAACCTGCTTACTTCTCATCAATTTTTATATTTTATTTTGGTGCACACCATCACCATCTTCTTCTTAACCCTTTCTTTAGGATAGGGCTATATTTTATTTCTCTGTTGTTAGGATTAATTTAGTGTAGTCGTGACACCCAATTCCCTTTCTTTAGGATTGTCAGATCTGGAGGCCTACTATTATAGGACATTTTGGGTTCTAGATCAATTTCTCTGTGGGATAAACTCTTACTTATCAAAACTTGCTACAATGGGCCCTATATTTTGCAGGTCTAGGATTACTTTAGTTGTGCTGAATCCATTCTTTTATTTTACTTTGTTTGTAATTGGTTTCCACCACACAATAACCAAAGCACACTAGGGAGAGACAACATTACACAAGCACAAGTTTTACAAGTTGAATTAGAATTTTCCGAAAGGATTAAGTCTAATTTCGGTTGTTTAGATGTTATCTTTTTATTGTTATGATCTATGATTTGATTATTAATATCTTTTAATTAATTCGGTGTCGATACCAGAACAACAACCATAGTCCAAATTCAGATTCAACTTTAAAATGCCATTGTTTGGGCGAACAGAGGCCGACACTCTCCACTATTTAATCAATCAAGACAAAGATCAATGACCCTTTTGGTCTAATTAGACCTGATCTTCAACTGACATTTCAAAAACTCCTTCAAATAGGAGGTGGTCATACGAGTCTGTTCGTAAGTACAACAATCAACTATGTGAGGCCAAAAGTTCAAAATAGTATCATCTTTTCACTTTCGAGATTTCAGGCTTCATTGTCAAATAAGTAGTACTCAGGATTCAGTATATTTCGAATTTCTATGTTCAAGTTCGAATTCATATATTAAAATACCCATTTCGGGTTCAAATTCAAACATTCAAATACCCATTTCAGGTCCAAATTTCATATTTTCAGTTACTCATTTCGAGTTCATAGTTTCATATATTCAGATACTTATTTCAAATTTTCATATATTCATATCCACATTTCGAGTTCAAATTACAAATATTCTAATTCAAGTTCAGATTTAGTTCCAAGTTTAAGTTTCAAATACAGATTCAAGTTCAAATACGTGTTTGAGTTCAAGATCAAATTCTAGTTCAAACACAATTCCAAATCCAAATTCCAATACCAGTTCCAATACAAATTCTCAAGTACTAATTCAAGTCAAAATTCAAATATTATTTCAAGTACAAATTCAAATCCCAATTCAAATACTAATTCTAATACAAATTTAAGTCCAAATTCAAATTCTATTTCGAATACTATTCCGAGTCAAAATTCCAAATATTATTTCAAATACAAATTCGAATCCAAATTCAAATATTAATTCCAACACAAATTCAAGTCCAAATTCGAATACTAATTCGAGTCAAAATTCAAAATACAATTTCAAATACAAATTCGAACCCAAATTAAAATATTAATTCCAATACAAATTCAAGCCCAAATTCAAATATAAATTTGAATCCAAATTCAAGTTTAAAAATCAAATTCAAACAGAAGTTAGGTCCGAGTTTTCAAATTCTATGACTTGATTCTAAAGGAGGATCTCGTCGGTTTACACTTATATTAAGTGTTACCTTTGTTTAAAGTTCAGTAGGGACTTATGTTTATCTTCGACAAGAACAAAACTCAGTCATCTCTCACGATGTTTAAGGCATGAGGGTGCTTGCTATTAAGAATCCTATGGATTTATTCAACCAATTTTACCGTTCATTAATGGTAAATTCTCTTACTCCTATTATTTTCAGGTATGGACCTTGGGTCCATTCTATTCTCAATAAAGACTTATTCGGGTCTTGGGTTCTATAAGGCAGGGATCTAATGGGTCATGGGTTACTGTAACGACCTGAAATTTCCAACCCGAAACACGTAAAAATTCCGGATCGCTAGATCATAATTCATAATCTAATTACAGAAATTCTTTGACATCGATTAATGAGCAAGCTATCATAATTAAATTGAATGCATAAATATCCATATCTAAATCAGTTTGCATTAATGTCCATAATGACAGTATAAAATTAAAAGTAACACCACCGGTGACGGCCGTTCGTCACACAAATAGTGGCACACAATATCCAAAAATAATCTTAATTGTCTTAAAGAGATCATCTAGTTTATACCAACTACAAGTCTCCAAAAGAATCTAAGGATAAAACTCCTCAGGTGGAAGATTTGCTTCTTCTTCCGGTATAAAGTTGGGATCTTCTAATTCAGGATCTAGAACCACTTCTATACCTGTGACACATAGTGTCGGGGTGAACTAACCATCTAAGCTCAGTAGAAAAAGTTTAAGGCTAAATTACATCTTATCCGATCAATGCATAGTTCGATGACACATTCAAACGAAATTAAATGACAAAAATGAAATTCGGAAAATATCATGGGTTCAAAAGCACATGTTCTGAGTCCTAGTTTCATATGAGATTTGATAGCATTGTTTCTTAGGTTTCATGTGGGTATCCATTAAATCGTTTCATTATCAAATTCCAAATACAGTCTTCTTAATTTGTGATGACTTAAAAATATTACTTAAATATCACTAGCGCAAATATAGCAGTAGAGTCTCCAATTACCGATGAGAATCCTCTCCTAACCATCGTCGTTCAATGAATAATTTTCTAAGTGCTCAAGCCCCTGCGTTGTGAGGGATACTTGTGCGGTTCAATGGGCCGTCGAAACAGTTCAAAAGTGCCGAAGCACAGGATTCGGTTCAATGAATCTCTTTAAATCACATGCAAAGTTCTAATACATAGGTTCAATGGTTCATCAAATAATTCTGATTCTAATCCAGATTCAAATTCAAAAGGTTCGATGTTCAAAGGTTTAATAATTCAAAGTTCAATAATTCAATGCAAGGTATTATTCAAAAAGGATTTCAAAATATTCAGCTGGAAATCAAAGGGTTTAATATTCAAAAATTCAATAATCAATGCAAGTTATATTCATTAATTCTAATGTTCAGATACTATACGATTCAAACAGTTTAAATTTAATTCTAATAATCATAGATCTGGTTCGAATATATCATTAAAGCCTATGATTTAAAGTCTAAAACGTAATTTTCCATTGAAATTTCCTTACCTCGGGTCCAATGTCGGAAGAAAAGTTGGTGCAAAATAAATTTTTCGTTGAAGGAAAGGTTAACGGGATTAGATCCTGATGGTATCCGGTGGCAATCGATCCCCTTGATGTTGCCCAATGGCGGTGGGGTTGCGTATCGTAGAAGATGGAGGCGGAGTTTAAAGGCGATTTGAGAAACGAGGTGAGAGTTGTGGCTGCTCTTGCTGGCTGTGCATGATCTTCAATAAGAGGTGCTAATCATCGGGTTGTGGCTCCTTGTTGCTGCTGTGTTTATGCACAAGGGTATGTATATGGTGTGAGACGCAAATCGTAGAGAGAGGTCTACTGCATAGAAGGAAAGGTTTGGGGCTTCTGTAATGGACGAAGGCACAAAAAGGAGAAGGTAGTGGTTCCATCTATTGATTTATAGGGTTGTGCGATTATATATGGCCATTTAAGTGGGATGGAAGGCGAGAGATTTGCGGTGTAAAAATGGACGGCTGGGATTCTATTGTTTATATGGGTCACCGCTTATAGGCATATAGGTAATACACGACTCAATTAAAATAAAAGTTTTAGTATAATTAGAATTAGAAAGAAGTTGAAATGGTCGGTGGTGTGAGTTAGGCGGTGGAGAATTTTTTTTCTACTTAAAGTAAGGAGTTTGTACAAGCGAAAAGGAAGGTAAGGAGGGTTAGTTGGGTAATTTTCCAAAAGAAAGAGAAGTGATCACGTGGGCTACTCCATGATTTCTAATATAAGTCAATTGCGCATTGGGTGGGCTCCCTAGTATAGAAACTCCAATCTCTTGGAATCTTGTAGAAATAGAAGGGAAGGTGGCTTTAGAGTTGACGGTTTGGAGAGTGCCATGTAGTAATGGCGTGTATAGAGGGGCTTGGTTAAAGTGTTGGGCATTATCATTGAGGCCCTATGATGCTTTCAATTAAGACTACACCCATAAGTGTATTATCTATATCTCTATTATGTATATAATTGTTTATTTATATTCAACGAAATAGAAAAATCAAGGGCTTGGATTGGGTGTTACACTACAATGATTAGCCATAACACTTACACCTACGACCCTTCACATAGATAAGATCAATCTATCGATTTATTTAACCATGGGAAAAGAATAATAAATAAATTAGATTCGGCTTATGAACGATCATGGGGTTTGAGTCATGTGCTTGAATGCGTAAGCCGATTACAATAGGTAGGCTCAAGGTCACGTCTCATGGGTCAAAGGTTTGACAGGGTTCAAATTGGTCGAAAGGTCACACTCTCATCAAAGGTCAATGAGTCAACAATAGTGAAATTAGGATCGTTACATTCTCCCCTCCTTAAAAGAATTTTCATCCTAAAAAATTTACATACCTTATTTGAAGAGATGTGGGTATTGGTCTCGAATTTCTGCTTTCCGTTCCCAAGTGGCTTCAGCAGTTGAGTGATTTCGCCGCCTGACTAGTACGAGCGGGATCCGCTTGGTACGTAAGATTTGCTCCTTATGGTCAATAATCTGAACTGGTTCTTCAACTACCGTCATATCTTGTTTGAGCTCGATGGGTTGGTAGTCCAAGATGTTAGTCGGGTCCTTTACATATTTCATTAACATTGATACATGGAATATGTTGTGCATACTCGACAGCTGAGGTGGAAAAGCAATTCGATATGAAACTTCGCCGACTCGACGCAAAATCTCGAATGGTCCGACATAGCGTGGACTCAGTTTCCCACATCTTTTGAATTGCATAACTCCCTTGGTGGGTGAGATTTTTACAAAGATGTTATCCCCCAACTGTAAGGAAATGCGTTGTCTCAGTGATGCATATGGTTTACAGGGGAAAAAGGTAATAATTTCACTAAGTATACCTTAAATTCGGTACTCATTCGGTTAAGGTCAGCAAAGCTTTTCTGTCGGCTTTGAGCAACTCTTAATCTTTCCCGAATCAATCAAATTGCTTCGATTGTGCTCTTAATAATCTCTGGGCTTAATATGAATTTCTCCTCAGTCTCTTCCCAATTGAGCGAAGACTTACATCTCCGACAATAGAGTGCCTCAAACGGAGCCATTCCAATGCTAGCCTGATAACTATTATTATAGGTGAACTCTATCAAAGGAAGGTGTTTGTCCCATGACCGCTAAAAATCCAACATACAAGCTCGAAGCATATCTTCTATCATCGAGTTCACCCTTTCTGTCTGACCATCAGTCTGCGGGTGAAAGCGGAACTAAAGTCCAGTCTTGTGCCCATTCCTTCTTAAAATCGGTGCCAAAAGTTTGAAGTGTATATCAGATCTCTGTCTGAGACTTTGATGTGTACATCGAATCTCTGTCTCAGACTTTGATGTGTACATCAGATCTCTGTCTGAGACGATGTTAGCTGGGATGCTGTGTAGTCTGACAATTTCCTTGAGGTACAACTCTGCTAGCTGACTGGTTGTATACCTCATGTTGTATGGGAGAAAATTTATGAATTTGGTTAGGCGATCAACTATCTCCCAAATCGCATTGTGTCCCTTCACGGTTCTAGGTAATCCAAGTATAAAAGCCATGGATATAGCCTCCCATTTCCATTCAGGTATTGGTAAGGGCTGCAGCAAACCCGAGGAGAGTCGGTGATCAACCTTCACTTGTTGGCACACAAAACATGTCGCTACGTATTCTGCTATATCTTTCTCAAGCCTCTCCACCAGAAGCTCTTCTTCAGATCCTGATACATCTTTATACAGCCAGGATGGATGGCGTACAATGACTTGTGTGTTTCTTCGAGAATGAGGAGTCGAAGGTCGGTATCTGACGGTACACATAATCAATCTCTGAATAGTAAGGAATCATCCTCCCTGATGGAGAAATCCGATTTATTCCCGCTGATCACACCTTGTCTGATTGCTAAACATTCTTCATCAGTCATCTGGAGTTCTTGGATATTATCGAATATTGTTGGCTTGATGGTGATGTTAGTTGTTAAGGCCCCTGATTCCTTAACCACAAACTTCGTGTCATATGAGGATATATCTTCGAATAGTCATCATCTGTGTATTCTCGTTATAAGGTTTGATAAGTGAGCTGACGACTTTCGACTCAATGCATCTGCCACTACATTGGCTTTCCCTGGGTGGTACTGAATGGTATAATCATAATCCTTGAGAAATTCTATCCACCTTCTTTGTCTCATATTCAAATCCTTCTGAGTGAAGAGATATTTCAGGCTTTTGTGGTCGATAAAGATTTCGAACGTCTCTCCATAGAGATAGTGCCTCTAAATTTTTACGGCGAAATAACTGTTGCCAATTCTAGGTCATGTGTAGGGTAGTTTTTTTCATGGTCCTTGAGTTGTCGAGAACCATACGTAATGACCTTATCATGCTCATTTAGTACACAACCCAAACCGCAATGTGATGCATTGCTAAATACTATGAAATCACCACTGCCTGACGGTATAGCCAAGATTGGTGCAGAAGTTAGCTTATCCTTGAGCTCTTAGAAGCTCTTTTCACACGCATCGTTCCATGGAAACTTCATGGTCTTTCTTGTTAGCTGAGTTAGCGGTCCTGTAAGTTTGGAGAAACCTTCAACAAATTTTCTATAATACCCGGCTAGACCAAAAAAGCTTTGGACTTCGGTTACTGTCTTCGGTTGTTCCCATTTTATAATGGCTTCAATTTTAGTTGGGTTGAATTTTATGCCTTCTTTGGATATAACATGCCCTAAGAAACTAACTTGTTCTAGCCAAAATTCACACTTGCTTAGCTTTACATATAGCCGATGATCACGAAGTGTCTAAAGGGCGACACATAGGTGTTGTTCGTGATCCTCTCTCAATTTTGAATAAATAAGGATGTCATCCACGAAGACAATCACACATTGGTCAAGATGTGGTTTGAATACTCTGTTCATCAGATCCATGAATGATACTGGTGTATTTGTCAAATCAAATGACATCACTAAGAATTTGTAGTGGCCATATCTAGTGCAAAAGGCAATTTTCGAAATGTTTTTTGCCTTCACTTTTAGCTGATGGTATCTTGACCTCAGATCTATCTTTGAGGAGAACTTAGCGCTTTAGAGCTGATTGAAAAGGTCATCTATTCGGGGAAGTGGATAATGGTTCTTGATCGTCAAGTTATTCAACTGGCAATCAACTGGCGATGATTGATGCATAATCTCATTGTCTTTCTTCTTGACGAACAGAACGGGTGCTCCCCATGGAGAAACACTCGTCTAATAAAACCCTTATTTAAGAGTTCTTGTAACTGTTATTTGAGTTTTTTCAGCTCAGTCGGTGTCATGCGATATGGAGCTTTCGATACTGGTTCTGTGCCTGGAGCTAGATCAATTACAAACTCAACTTCCCTGTCTGATGGTAAACCTGGCAATTCCTCAGGAAACACATCGGGAAACTCGCATGCGATGGGAATATTGGAAATGGTGACATTCTCTTTCCGTTGATTTTATATGAATGCTAGAATATCGTAGCATCGTCGGTTCATTAACTGTTCAGCTCGAATAGCGAATATAAAAGGTGCAATTTTAGGCTTAGTGCCATAAAATTTGAATGGTTTTCCCCCTTTGGGACGAAAGGTGACTATCTTTCGAAGGCAGTCCATATTTGCATGATGAGTAGATAGCCAGTCTATGCCAAGGATTACATCAAATCTTTGCATATCCAGAATAATCAGATCGGCTGATGTCTCATGACCTTCAATCGACACGATTATCGATCGACAAATGGTGTCTGTGACTACTGAGTTCCCTGTAGGGACCGATACTGATAAGATGAAGTCTAATAGTTCAAGAGTGATACTCAATTCAGCCGTGAATTGAGGAGTCATAAAGGAGTGCGTAGACCCTGGGTCTATCAAGATGCATGCCTTGTGTTGACAAATATCGCTACTTTGGTACATGTGCAAGGTACCTAAGTTTCATGTGTGTAATTAGTTGTATACATATAAGGATGTCGTAGTGTTCATGCAATATTATAATTAAAAATAAAGGCAAAGGATATTTATTAATTGAAAATAATGTGATAATTTGATGATGTAATTATACCTTGATTTACATCATTGGTTGTTTGGGCATCGTGTGCTGAGATGGCATAGGCGTGACCTTGAACTGTGGGTCAGGAGGGCTTCTGAGTAGATGCCGATGCCGTATTCTCTTTCTTCGGTTCAGGGCAATCCTTTATTGTATGCCCTTTGTGGCCATAATTGAAGCACAAACTTGTGCTCCATCTACATTCTTCCAACTTATCTCATCTTTCACATCGCGGGCAAGACTCGGTCGGTGCTAACGATGTAGTACGCATATCCGTTGTGCTACTGATGTATCAGAGGTAGCTGGTAGTGCGGTACAAAAGGACTGTGTAGGTGCAGACATAACTGATTTTGAATAGGCAATCTAGGCAGGTCGGGAAGGTGCTGAAGTCAAGAATTTTGCCCTCTTGTTTGTCAAATCGTCAATATAAGATTGTGTCCGACATGCTCTATTGTTATTCTGTTGCTCTCTTCTCTTGTGTATTTTCTCTATGTTGCGTTCTACAATTAAGGCCTTCTCTATTACCTCAACATAAGTTGTCAACTGAAACAATGAGATCCTCTCTTGGATTGTTAGTTTCAGCCCACGTTCAAATTTTTTCATCTTCATTAACTCTGCAGTCACATGAAGGGGGGCATAACGCGAGAGTCTTGAAAATTCAGGCTCGTACTCTGACACTGTCATATTTTCTTGTGTGAAGGCAATAAAATCGATTTCCCATTGTTCGCGGACGGATGCTGGAAAATATTTTTCGTTAAACTTTTCTAAAAATTCGTTCCATGTCTATGGAACGTTTGCTTGGGTTTGATGCCCGGTTCTCTGAATTGACTTCCACCAGGGATCGACGTCTCTTTCCAAAAAGAATGCAGCCCATCTCACCTTTTCATCTTTCGTGCAAGTCATTACACCCAAAATTTTCTCCATCTAGTTGATCCAATCTTCTGCAGCTGCTGGATCAGCCTTACCATAAAAACTTGAAGGTTTCATCCTTCTGATTCTTGAAATCCGATGGGTTGTTGTCTAGTGGCTAGTAGAGTAGTCTGCTATGCCATCACATTCGTCTGTTGTGCCATTGCATTCGCCATAGTCTCTAGGGCCTGGTTGACACGTGCATTTTTATTTTCTCCTCCCAACGGAATGTCATTGGCACCTATAACAATTTTGACTTCGTTCAAGGAGCCATCAGTGTTAACAATTCTTGGTCTACCCCGAGGTGCCATGATGATCTGTCACAATTGAACAAAAGTTAAATTAGGAGTTCTCATGAAAATCTAATCTATGCTTTGACAGGATCTAAGGCCATAGCTCTGATACCAACTGTAACGACCCGAAACACGTGAAAATTTCGGATCGCTAGATCATAATTCATAATCTAATTATAAAAATTCTTTGGCATCAATTAATGAGCAAGCTATCATAATTAAATTGAATGCATAAATATTCATAACTAAATCAATTTGCATTAATGTCTATAACGAAAGTGTGAAATTAAAAGTAAAACTACAGTTGACGGCCGTTCATCACACAAACAGTGGCACACAATATCCAAAAATAATCTTAATTATCTCAAAAAGTTCATCTAGTTTATACAAACTACAAGTCTCCGAAGGAATCTAAGGATAAAAATCCTCTGGTGGAAGATCTGCTTCTTCTTCTGGTATAAAGTAGGGATCTTCTAATTCGGGATCTAAAACCACTTTTGTACCTGTGACACATAGTGTCGGGGTGAGCTAACCATCTAAGCTTAGTAGAAAAGTTCAAGGCCAAATTACATCTTATCCGATCAATACATAGTTTGATGACAAATTCACGAGGAATTAAATGACAAAAATAGAATTCGAAAAATATCATGGGTTCAAAAGCACATGTTCTGAGTCCTAGTTCTATATGAGATTCGATAGCATTGTTTCTTAGGTTTCATGTGCGTATGCATTAAATCGTTTCATTATCAAATTCCAGATGCAGTGTTCTTAATTTGTGACTACTTAAAAATATTACTTAAATATCACTAGTGCAAATATAATACTAGAGTCTCCAATTATCGATGAGAATTCCCTCCTAACCATCGTTGTTAAATGAGCAATTTTCTAAGTGCTCAAGACCCTGCGTTGTGAGGGATACTTGTGCAATTCAATGGGCCATCGAAACGGTTCAAAAGTATCGAAACACAGTATTTGATTCAATGAATCTCTTTAAATCACATAAAAAGTTCTAATACATAGGTTCAGTGGTTCATAAAATAATTCTTATTCTAATCCAGATTCCAATTCAAAGGGTTCGATGTTCAAAGGTTTAACAATTCAAAGTTCAATAATTCAATGCAAGTTATTATTCAAAAAGGATTTCAAAATATTCAGCTGCAATTCAAATGATTTAATATTCAAAAATTAAATAATCAATGCAAGTTATATTCATTAATTCTAATGTTCAGATACCATACGATTCAAACAGTTTAAATTTAATTCTAATAATCATAGATCTGGTTCGAATACATCATTAAAGCCTATGATTTAAAGTCTAAAACGTAATTTTGCATCGAAATTTCCCTACCTCGGGTCCAACGTTGCAAGAAAAGTTGGCACAAAATAAATTTTCCGTCGAAGGAAAGGTTAACGGGATTAGATCCCAATGGTATCTGGCGGCAATCGATTCCCTTGATGTTGCCTGATGGTGGGGTTGTGTATCGTAGAAGATGGAGGCGGAGTTTAAAGGCTATTTGAGAAAGGAGGTGACAGTTGTGGCTGCTCTTGCTGTCTGATCATGATCTTCAATAAGAGGTGCCAATCATCGGGTTGTGGCTCCTTGTTGCTGCTGTGTTTATGCACAAGGGTAAGTATATAGTGTGAGGCGCAAATCATAGAGAGAGGTCTACTGCATAGAAGGGAAGGTTTGGGGCTTTTGTAATGGACGAAGGCATAAAAAGGAGAAGGTAGTGGTTCCATCTATTGATTTATAGGGTTGTGCGATTATATATGGCCCTTTAAGTGGGATGGAAGGCGAGAGATTTGCGGTGTAAAAATGGACGGCTGGGATTCTTTTGTTTATATGGGTCACCGCTTATAGGTGTATAGGTAATACACGACTCAATTAAAATAAAAGTTTTAGTATAATTAGAATTAGAAAGAAGTTGAAGTGGTCGGTGGTGTAAGTTAGGTGGTGGAGAATTTTGTTTCTACTTAAAGTAAGGAGTTTGTACAAAAGAAAAGAAGGGAAGGAGGGTTAGTTGGATAATTTACCAAAAGAAAGGGAAGTGATCACATGGGCTACTCCATGATTTCTAATATAAGCCAATTGTGCATTGGGTGGGCTTCCTAGTATAGAAACTCCAATCTCTTGGAATCTTGTAGAAATAGAAGGGAAGGTGGCTTTAGAGTCGACAGTTTGGAGAGTGCCATGGTGTAATGGAGTGTATGGAGGGGCTTGGTTAAAGTGTTGGGCATTATCACTGAGGCCCTATGATGCTTTCAATTAAGACTACTCCCATAAGTGTATTATCTATATATCTATTATATATATAATTTTTTATTTATATTTAAAGAAATAGAAAAATCAAGGGCTTGGATTGGGTGTTACACTACAATGATTAGCCATAACACTTACACCTACGACCCTTCACGTAGATAAGATCAATCTATCGATTTATTTAACCATGGGAAAAGAATAATAAATAAATTAGATTCGGCTTATGAACGGTCATGGGGTTTGAGTCATGTGCTTGAATGCGTAAGCCAATTACAATAGGTAGGCCCGAGGTCGCGTCACATGGGTCAAAGGTCGCACTCTCGTCAAAGGTCAACGAGTTAATAATGGTGAAATTGGAATCGTTACATTCTCCCCTCCTTAAAAAAATTTTCATCATCAAAAATTTACATACCTTATTCGGAGAGGTGTGGGTATTGGTCTCGAATTTCTGCTTTCCGTTCCCAAGTGGCTTCAGCAGTTGAGTGATTTTGCCACCTGACTAGTATGAGCAGGATCGCTTGGTACATAAGATTTGCTCCTTGTGGTCGATGATCTGAACTGGTTCTTCAACTACCGTCATATATTCTTTGAGCTCGATGGGTTGATAGTTCAAGATGTGAGTCCGGTCCTTTACATATTTCATTAGCATTGATACATGGAATACGTTGTGCATACTTGACAGCTGAGGTGGTAAAGCAATTTGATATGAAATTTCACCGACTCAACCCAATATCTCGAATGGTCTGACGTAGCATGGACTCAGTTTCCCACATCTTTCGAATTGCATAACTCCCTTGGTGGGTGAGATTTTTATGAAGACGTTATCCCCCACCAGTAAGGAAATGCGTTATCTCAGTGACGCATATGGTTTACAGGGAAAAAAGGTAATAATTTCACTAAGTAAACTTGAAATTCGGTACTCATTGTTAGGATATTTCTAGTGCTTGCTACAACCTTTATTGGAGGCAGTGATACGAATGAGGTGAATAAAGATAAATGAGAGGTGAATTGAAAATGACAGAGCAATAAGCCTAAAATATGCACAGTCCTGCAAGATACAGGGTCTGTCGTAGCAAGTTTTGATAAGTAAGAGTTTGTCCCACAGGGAAGGTTGATCTAAAGCTCCAAGGGATTCATTAGTAGTAGGCTCTCCAGATCTGACTACAGATCTGGCAATCCTCAATGGAAGGTGATTTAAGGTCACTTATTCCTACATTCTCTGATAATCTAATGATTTAACTACAGAAAGGGTTGAGAAGAAGGATGGAGTGTGAGAAAATAAATATAAAAGGGTGAGAAGTATGCTATTAGGTGCAGATCTGATGGGTTTTATGACTCAAATTCAGATCTGCTGTTATAAAAGTCCTGTCCAATGGCTACATTATCACCATTGTGGAAAAAGAATCCAACTCATTTCTGTGCCATGATCCAATCCCTTTATGGCTATAACCTGTCCACTTGATGGTCACAGACTATCCAATTGGGGAATCACGGTCCAGAGATGAGTCAAAACAAGTTCATCATTGTAAGCACTACTTCATCTAAGCTACAAGCATAAGAATCCATAGGGAACCTCAACCTCTAAAGTGCTGTGTGTGGGGCTAGGCTTGTATGGGAGCATGTTAGCCCAGACACACATGACCAGCAAGAGTTTGAGTACAGCCTTAGGCCTAGCTGTCCACTGCTGTATAAAGACTGCAGTGATCCAGTCACAAGCCTACAATCTCTATAACCAAACCAGATCTGCCATCTGATGGTGGGTCTATACAAATACAGGGGAGTTTGTCTCTGTACAATCCCTCACAGGGCTACAAGCACAAGTGCAGAGAAGAAGAATCTATCTTGGCTCTGTGGATTGGCCTCACCCTAAGGCTATAGCCTGTCCACTTAAATGGTCACAGACTATCCCAGAGGCTATCCTCCTCACAAAGGACCAAAATAGAACAAGAACACTGCTGTCATCACCATGTTCACAAGGCTACAAGCACAAGTTCCCATGGGGATTTCAGATCTAGTTGATCCTGTGGTGGGGCTAGGCTTGTATGGGAGCATGTTAGCCCGGACTCACAGGTCACTTGGATCTAAAAAGGTCTCTAGAAGCAGTCCTCCATTGATCTTAATGCAACTTATCAATGGAGGATCTCAAGATAACAGCCTTGCGCAGAACAACTCACAAAAATCCCATAAAAGTAAAACACCCTATCATGAAACTCCATTAATCTATTCCAAATAGTCATACAAAGGCATAGCCAGTAAATGCTGGACTATGGAGAGAAGAAAAAGTAAAAAGCAATCTACCTAAACCTTACTAGAAGTCTATAGCTACTGCAGAAAAATTAATTAACAGAATTCTGTTCTAAGAGAGAAAAAGCTCTTCTCCCTAAGCCTAAACCAGGCTTAGGTTTATATAGCAGTTAGCTTGGCGGCGCATTAGGGTTAGGAAACCCTAATCTTAACGATGCCACGTGGCCTAATACTATTCCTTGGATGCCTCGGGGCACGTGCACAGGAATTGAAGTATTGAAAAGTGTGCCCTAATTGCTAGAAATTCCCAGAATGTCCTCTGCAGAAGTGAGGGAGAGTTAGAGTTCAGAGCCTCGCCAAGTAGCACTAGCTTTCAGGACTGTCGCGTGATAGCACGGTCTTCGCGAGATTGAATCGACTTGAAATTCTAGCCGTCGTGGGATTGTCTTAGTTACAGCTGAAGCAGTCACGCGATAAAGCATTGGATTCTCGCTGGATTGCTCTGGTCCCTGCGGGACTACAATTTCCTTCTGAATGGCGCAGGAGTCGTGCGAGTAGTTTGTCTCTCAATGAATCTTCGCGAGGATCATCGCGAGGTCGTGTGGCGCATTGGTCTCTGAACTGCGCAAGAAGTTTTCTGAAGTTTGCATCCCGTGGCCACTGCGCGACAGCTGCACGCTGAAATACCTGGAGCTCTCTCTCCTCAGTTGATCTGAGTGAACTGCGTGAGGGTTTCTTGAGCTGTGTGAGACTGTGCAAGCATTTATAATTGGGCTTCGCGAGATCTGCGCGAAGTATGATTTTGAAGCCCCTCTGTTACTCAATTGCACGAGAATAGTGCGGGCAATAAGAGTGAAGCTTTGGGAGACTCACGAGGACTACGCGAGGCTTAATTTCTAAATCCTTTAAAGGTTGTGAAAGCTGCGCGAGGTTCAATCCTTGTCCGGGTTCAGCTTTCATCCTTCTGAGGAACTTCTGGGGTAAAAGTGGGCTCCTTAACAGGGTTCAGGCCTTATTGCAGCTGCTGTTTATTGCCTACAGAAATGACTTAACACACATTTATTAGATGGCTAAGGGTCTAACAGAGGCCAAGTTAAGGGGTGAAAAGTGGTACTTTTCATGTCTTAACACACCCCAAGCCTAATCTTTGCTAGTCCCTTAGCAAAGCTACACAAAAAGTTTATAGAAATTAACTGCCACTTTCGTAGGGAGCACGGATACATTTAGCATATGTACCAAGCCTTTTAAACCCCTAGGTGATCCCTAGGGGAGGAGTGGAGTTTCCTGAGGGTTTTCAGTGAAGATACCCACAAACTTCTCAATAAAACAGTAGTGCCAAAAAAAATATCAAGCTAGCAGTCAAGAAACAGAGTATCAGTTTACCCTTGAATTAGTGAA
Organism: Chloranthus sessilifolius; assembly: GCA_021018995.1. Classification (NCBI taxonomy): domain Eukaryota; kingdom Viridiplantae; phylum Streptophyta; class Magnoliopsida; order Chloranthales; family Chloranthaceae; genus Chloranthus; species Chloranthus sessilifolius. The sequence goes on along the minus strand of CM037592.1, from coordinate 70,703,173 downwards.
AATATAGGGCATTTAAATAGATTGGCTGCACAGATGTTCAAGCAACATAAACTTCACATGATAGCACAACATTTCCAATCAGTTCGCAACAGGAGAAACTACACATGTGTGTCAACACTGAGCTCATCATTAAATTAAAAAGTAGGTTGTAGGTCATGCCCAATATATTCCATGTCAGACCCAAAAACTCTCTAGGGCATACTTCTCATAAAGAAATTTTGAGGGTTTCATTGTCTCTCAAGCTCAAGAGCAGTTACATCCCTCAAATGGGTCTGTAAGCATGAGCATAGGCATAGCATTTAAGTTCTAGCATCATTGGCAGATTTTTCACCATAGATTGGACAACTCTTTGTCTCCACATGACAGCTCATTCAACTTTGGATCACAAGGGCTTTAACTGGGCTGTAATGTGGCTTATGGTATTGGGTTATAAAAAGAATTGGAAAGTTGAAAGAGGGGTTCGAAATTCAGAAATCAGTAGGTGCAGGAGGTGATTCATGACTTCACCTTCTTTAATTCAGCTCCTTTCATCTTCTTTGAAATCTTCAGATTTGAAATGATCAGTTTCTCCTCTTAATTAATTTATTTCCAATGAATGTTTCCTCTTGATTCCTTTCTTACTCCTCTGTATTATCGTTTTCTTTTATTTCTGATACAATTTTCTTTTCATTCCTTTTAGTTTTTGCTTTGATGAATTGCCACCTTTTTCCTCAGTTGTTGCACTGCTAGAACTTCAGATAAATCTCATCTACTCATTTAATGCTGACCCTAGCTAGTCCATCTTTAACTCTTTCTCCTTTACCTTCTGAATTCTCAGAGTGAGGGTAAGGTTAAGTCAGATCCATAGGCTTAAGTATAGATATTCAGGTGTGTTTTTGAAGGAAATTGGACTTTGAAGCTCAAGGAGTGTATGAACAAGGGTAGTTGCTTTAGGGTTTGGTCTGTTTAGGCTCAAACTGTTCAAGAGAAGGCCTTGATCCTTTCCTAAGTGTCAATGAGTGCTATCAGTTGTTTCAACTTGGAGTTACCTAACTTCTAGTGAAGACATTGACTCAGCCAGTCTTTAAGGCTAGAAGAAATTTGCCTCAATCACTCCTCAAAGAAAAATATTTTGTGGGCCCAATTCTCACTGGTTATGGTCTTCCTTAGAACTTTTAAGTATGTCCTTACCTTTTTCTTTCTTCAATGATTCACTACGTGCTGCTACCATTGATTTTTCTTGGTGTTCTCATCATGGAAATGTGAATTTTTAGAAATTTATAGTGTCTAAAGATCTGTAAAAAGTTTAAAATTCCTTAATTTTCATGATTCATAGGTGAACACAGCTTCATTTCTATGTTGCTCATATGATTCTGCTGCACTTTAAGTTAACTGTGTTATTGGCAGACCTACCTGCCACACCCCCAAACCTATGAGGAGCAGTGTCCTCACTGTGTCAGAGGTGAGAATAGAAGGTATAGGGCAGGGAAATATACAGATATAAACACAGAAAAAGAGAGGAAATAAAAATGCAAAACTTAACAGTAAGGCACTAAAACAAAACTTTCATTAATAGAAAAAGAAAAGGAGACAAAAAGAGGGAAAAGGAAAAGACGACATGGGGGGGGGGGTCAAGGTGTAGCCGGGGGAGGGTTGGAGGAAGATGGAGGGGGAGATGAAGGTGGTGCCCTTTTTTTCTTTTTCCTCTCTTTCTTCTCCTCCTTCTTCTTCTTCTTCTCTTCCTTGGCAAGGATTCGCTGGACCTTGTCATACTCATGCCAGAGAAATTGCAATGGGTCCGGCTCCGAGGGCGGTGGGGGGTCGTCCCAAATGGGGAAAAATTTGATTGGGAAACCGAAGGGGCCGTCATCCGCCATTTTGGTGAGGAGGTCTGGACTTTTAGGGTTAGAAGAGGAGGGATGAGATGAAAAGGGACTGCTGGCCGCTTAAAAAGAAAAGGAATAGGGAAGATGAATCGGCGTAGGTGAGAGTGCGCCCCTTTTCAAACCTGGCAATAAGTGCATGCTATTTGGGGAAAAAGGAAACACGCGCTGGCACTTTGGAAAGGAGAAAGGGCAATGAATGAATGTCCAAATGGAGGTGGGTGATTAAAAGAAGTAAGTGTACTGCGCGGGGATCCTCGCGAAGAGCAATAAGTGATGAGGGAAGGTCCTCTCTTGCGCAGCTGAGCTGGGGATCTTCGCGAAGTACACTGTCATGGTTCATAAATGCAAAACAAAAATCTCTGAGGCAAAGATTTGCTCATAAGTATTCAACCATCAACCACATCAATCACCCACATAAATGAGTATATCAAAGAAACATAGCCGCCCTAAGACTCTGGACCCCAGAATAGCAAAAAGAACAAAATTACACTAGCAAACTATGAGGAAAAATAAACAGAATAGAGCAATAGACAAAAAAGGATCAATTCTATTAAAGTGGAAAAATAATAATAATTATACTGAGAGTTTCAAGAAAGAAGAAAAAATAGACAACCTAAAGGCTAACACCTAATCTGAATCTAAATCTGAAAGGAAATCCCAGCCCATCTTTTTAGCCTGTGCCTTAAGGGCCACTCTGTCTTGTTCCTTCTTTTCCTCCCTCGCCTTTTTCTTTTCTACTGGGGTTTTTACTGCAGATGGAGCTTTTGGTGCCCTCACCCTCATTTTTGGTGCTTTTGGAGCCTTGGGTTCCTTGGGTTCTTGAGGGGCTTTGCCTTTGCGCTTAGCAGGGGGGTGGCAGGGGATTTTCCTTTGCCTTGGTTTTTTGCGGCAGCTGCTGCAGGGGAGGCCACTGGGGATGTTTCTTTTCCTTTAGCTTTGAGTTCCTTAGTGGGGACCATTGGTGCCTTTCCTTTCCCAGTGTACTTAGGCTTGGCAGGGGCCTGTGCCTCTTAAGACTGGGCAGCAGGCTCTTTGCCAATCTTTAAAGGGACAGCCTTTGGAGTAGACCTCTTGGCTGTGACTTTCCTCCGCTGAGGGTAAGTTTGTTCTTGGGGAGGTGCAGCAGGGGCCTTGGGAGGTAGGGGCTGCTCCGTAGATGGAGGGTGCACCTTAGGTGAGGGGGGATGGAAAATGGGGATGGTGAAAGGGATTAAAGGAATAGGGTGGGGAAAAGGTACTGGTGATGGTGGGGGGGGGGTAAAAATTTCAGGGGGGAAATCTGTTTGGGTGGTTTTGTCAGAGGATAGGACCAGGGAGGGTGAAATGGGTGGAGTGGTGAAGGTATGTAGGGTGGATTGGATGGAGGTGAGTTCAGCCTGCATCTGGTCCTGCTTTAGGGTATTGGAGGATAATTGGGCCTGTATGTTGTGCATTAGGGGTAGGATGAGGGTTAGTGAGTCAAAGTTAGGAGGTTGGGTTTGGGAGGAAGAGGGTACTGGTTGGAAGGGGGAGGAGGGAGGGGAATGGGGCTGTGAGGTAGTTGGGGAGTCTGGTAGAGGGGTGTAGTAGGTGGGCATGGTGTCCAGGAAGGTGGAAATGAAGGCCTAGAAACCAATGGAGGTGTTGAGGGTTAAGTCAATGTTGGGGAGAGGGAATGTAGTGGAAATGGCTGGGGTGGTGGTTTCTTCAAGGTGGGGTGGGTCAATGGGGGTAGAAGGGATTGAAGGTGGTGTCTGGGAGATGGTTAGACTGGGAGCAAAGGTTTTGCGTTTCTTGTATGATATGAGTGGGGGACTAGCAGGTTTTGTGGGAATTGAGGGAGGAATTGTGGCTGCGTATTGAGGTAAGGTAGGGGAAGGTGAGTCCTCACATGGACCAAGCACAGGGGAAGGGGGAGTGGGCATAGAGAATGGAAATAGAGGGGGGTGAGAGATGGATGCAAGAGGAGTAGTGGATGCAGGGATAGAAGCTGGGGGGGAAGTGGCTGCTGCTGTAGGGATGGAAGTGATAGTCTCTGGAGGCACCTCCTTTGCAGCAGGGGTAGACCTTGATGCAGCTGCTTCTCCTTGTTTGGATTTGGCTTGAGCTTTAGCTTCCTTCTTTTTCTGACCCCCTATCAAGCTTCTGCTGATGCCCCATTGCCTCTTCGCAAATGTGGTAGGGGTAAGGGTGGTGGCTTCTTCAGTCTTCCCTATCTTGTAGCCCCCTTTTAGCAACAGCAGGGTGATGATTCTTGCAAAGGGTAGGGTGTGAGGCTTTTTGTTGGATCCTAACTTCTCTACCACGTCTTTCATAGCCTTAAAAATCAGCCAGGCAGCATGGAAGCCATGGCCCATGTGGTAGGAGTAAACAACATCTGCAATTGGGGTTCTCCTCTCCTGCTGATGTCCTGAGCAATATATGTTCTTGCGCAGGACTTGATCAATGAATAGCAGTTCAGGCTCCAGCTCCCTCCTTCTGATTAAGTCGCTTGTTGCTTTTATTCCTCTAGTTAGGGTTCTTACAATTGTGTCAATCGAGGCAGTTAGAGGGGGGCCATATCCACAGCTAGGATTGAATGCTGCCGGGATGCCCAAAACTTTAGCGATCATCTTCGGGCCTACTAACATACCAAAATCGTCAATCTTCACTTGTAGGCACTCTTGACCATTGGTGTCCTTCTCGACCGTGATGTGCTGGTAGAACAGCTGCATTAGCCTGGGGTAGGCTAGTGCCAGAATAGCTTTCAGCAATGGCAGGAGGCTTGCTTTACTCATGAATTGTATTGCAGGGGCAGCGAGAGGCTGGTTCTCAAAGTATGGTATGTCAAACGCTATTTTCGGCTCCAATGGAATGGACTCCATGAGTTCAGAAGGAGTAGAGAACTTTGTGGTTGGAACCGCCTCCTCCTCAACCATTTCCTTTCCTTTTTGGGGGGACTTTGAGGTCATGGCTTTTTTAGATGTGGCCTCCACAGGGTCCTTGTCCTTCCCTTTTCTCTTTGGTGTAGATTTGGGAGCCATATCTAACTCTATCTCTGGATGTGAGCAAATGGGGACTGAGACCTAGGGTTTGGTATGATTTGACCCACAGGGCACCTCAAGGTCTCTGAACAGAGGGCAATGGATGAGGGTGATGCTAGGAGCACTTGGAGAGATTTGTGGAGTGAAGGATGAGTGGTAAGAGTGAGGTTGGAGGAGAGAAGGGAGAGGGTGCTAGGAGCTAGGGTTTCACAGAGTGAAGAAATGAAGGAGATAATGAGAGAAGGGCAAAGCGAGGGGTTGAAATACCTATCATGAAGCTCGGCGCACTTTGGATCTACTGGTCGCGAGGTTGGGAATGATCCTAGTGAAGGTTTGGATTAAATTTGAACTGCGCGACAATCTCTAGAGTTGTCCTTAGAACGCGCGACAGAGCGAGATGAATTTATGTGAATTGCGCGAGCGATTCCTAAGGCTCTATTTGGATTGCGTGAAAAGCTTAGAGGATCATTTTTTATCTCGCGACAGATGTAGAAGCTCGCGACAGTAAATGGAGTCTTTCAGTGGAATTGCACGAGAGTCACCCAGATTACCATGTGAACCTCGTGATAGACTAATAATCGCGCGATGACTACTGAACATGTTAATGTGGACCACGCGAGAGGTTCGCTGGTGGAAAGGAATCGCGCGACAACAATGTTATGGCTCTATGTGAATCTCGCGAAAAGTTCTTAGGTACGCATGAATCTCGCGACAGCGAATGGAATGTGTCCATGCGAATTGCACAAACTTCACACAGACTTCCTCTCCATCCCTGCGAGAGCTGTTGAATCTCGCGATAGTCTCCTAGACTTTTACTTTGGACCCAGCGACAGTAAGGTGTAAAACAGAGAGCGTGTGCTCTCTGTTCTGCCCCTTTTACTTGATGGCTTGTGGTTGGATCCAGGGCACGACTCTCACCTGCGGCTACCTCTAGACATATGTAAACGCAGATGTTCAATCAAAAACAATCTTCCACAATAGGCATTCAATCAGAAGCAACTAATCCAAAAGCAGTAAGAATTACATCATGCATCATAAGCTTAAAAGATAGATAAGTCAAAATTCAGATAAGGCCACTAGCTAATCTTAGAGAAAAGAAACTAAAGAAAATAATCAAAATCAAATAAAAACTAAGTACACATGATACAGTAATGAAACACCTGTGGAATCAGTTTGAAGAAGGATCCCCTAGACAGTGAATGGTGTCAAAAAGGTCGGCAGGTTTTTCAAAATAAGGCTTAAGCCTCTGACCATTCACCTTCAAGAGTCTCCCAGACTTAAGATCCTTGATTTCCATAGCACCAGATGGGGAAACATGCATAACAATGTAAGGACCTTCCCATCTAGATTTCAATTTGACTGGAAAAAATTTAAGTATGGAGTTAAACAACCAAACCTTATCACCAGCAGTGAAACTCTTCCTCAACAGCTCTTTGTCAAAGAAAGCTTTGGACCTTTCCTTGTAGATCCTTGCATTGGCCTATGCATCCATCCTTAGTTCTTCTAATTCCGACAACTGCAGCAACCTGTGGTGACCGGCAGATGTTAGATCTAAATTTAACTGCTTGATGGCCCAATAGGCCTTGTATTCTAACTCCACTGAGAGATGACAGGCCTTGCCATAAACCATTCTAAATGGGGACATTCCAATGGGAGTTTTATAGGCAGTCCTATAAGCCCACAGTGCATCATGAAGTTTGTCAGCCCAATCCTTCCTATCAGACCTCACAGTCTTCTCAAGGATATGCTTGATCTCCCTATTAGAAATTTCAACTTGCCCACTGGTTTGTGGGTGGTAGGGAGTAGCAATCCTATGGGTGACAGAGTATTTCTTGAGCAAGCTCTCGAAGTTTTTGTTACAGAAATAGCTTCCCCCATCACTGATAATGGCTCTGGGAGTGCCAAACTTGGAGAAGATATTCTGCTTTATGAACCTGAGGACTACCTGATTATCATTAAGTCTAGTGGCAATGGCTTCTACCCATTTGGAAACATAGTCCACTGCCACTAGGATGAAATTAAAACCATTTGAAGGAGGAAAGGGGCCCATAAAATCAATGCCCCACACATCAAACAGTTCAACAACAAGGATGGGCTGCAAAGGCATTGAATTTTGTTTGGACAGCCCTCCTAATTTCTGACATCTTTCACAGGCCTTACAGTGTGTATGGGCATCTTTGAAAAGAGAAGGCCAATAGAAACCACACTGCAGTACTTTATCAGCTATTTTTCTTCCACTAAAATGACCCCCACAGGCATTTTCATGGCACATGGCCAGAATACTGGGGATTTCACTTTCGGGGACACATTTTCGAATGATTTGGTCTACACAATACTTGTACAGGCAAGGTTCTTCCCAGAAAAAGAATTTGACCTGTGAGAAAAACAGGTCTTTATCCCTTTTTGTCCAATGGGAAGGAGTCTTGCCTATAACTAGATAGTTGACAATATGTGCATACCAAGGAACTAAAGATTGGATGGCAAACAGTTGCTCATCCGGGAAGACATCATTTGTAAAGAGGTCATCAACACCTTTCTCCAACAGAATTCTGGATAAGTGGTCAGCCACCACATTTTCTACACCTTTCTTGTCTTTGATTTTGATGTCAAACTCCTGCAACAGGAGTATCCATCTAATCATTCTGGGTTTTGCATCCTTCTTGGACAATAGGTACTTTAATGCTAAGTGGTCAGTGAAGATGATAGTCTTAGACCCAAGTAGGTAGGGTCTAAACTTGTCCACAGCGAAAACCACTGCCAGAAGCTCTTTCTCAGTGGTTGTGTAGTTCAGCTGAGCTTCAGCAAGTGCTTTGCTGAGATAAGCAATGACCACAGGCAACTTGTCTTTTCTCTGGCCCAAGACAACACCTATTGCCAAGTCAGATGCATCACACATCAACTCGAAGGGCAGGGTATAGTCAGGTGTTTGGAGTACAGGGGCAGAGGTGAGGCAACTTTTTAGAGTTTCAAAAGCCTTCAGACATTCAGCAGAGAAGTCAAAGGGCACATCCTGACAAAGCAGGTGACACAATGGCTTGGCAATTTTGCTGAAGTCTTTGATAAATCTCCTGTAGAATCCAGCATTCCCAAGGAATGATCTGATTTGCTTGACTGTTCTTGGAGGGGGAAAATTTTTAATGAGGTCAACTTTTGCCTTATCTACCTCAATCCCATCTTTAGAGATTACATGGCCCAACACAATTCCCTGTGTTACCATGAAGTGACTCTTCTCCCAACTTAAGACCAAATTGGTCTCTTCACATCTCTGTAGGACTTGATGGAGGTGTTGTAGACATTGGTCAAAGCTATCCCCATAAACCGAAAAGTCATCCATGAAAATTTCCAAGAATTTGTCAATCATATCAGAAAAAATGACATACATACACCTCTGAAAGGTGGCTGGGGCATTACACAGTCCAAAAGGCATCCTTCTGTAAGCAAAGGTGCCAAAAGGACAAGTGAAAGTAGCTTTCTCTTGATCTAAAGGGTGCACAGGGATCTGGTTGTACCCTGAGTACCCATCAAGAAAACAGTAGAAAGGCTTCCCAGCCAGCTTATCTAAAATTTGATCAATAAAAGGGAGAGGGAAGTGATCTTTTCTGGTCTTGGAGTTGAGTTTTCGATAATCGATGCAAACTCTCCAGCCAGTGGTCTCCCTGGCAGGTCTCAACTCTCCAGACTCACTTGTGATTACTGTGATGCCAAATTTCTTGGGTACCACCTGGATTGGTGCTACCCATTCAGAATCAGAGATGGGGTAAATTACCCCAACATCCAGCAACTTAATAATTTCTTTCAGGACCACCTCTTGCATGTGAGGATTAAGTTTCCTCTGTATTTCCCTGGAGGGTGATGAGCCCTCCTCTAGATGAATCCTATGCATACAGATTGATGCATCAATTCCTTCAAGATCAGCAATGGTCCAGCCAATTGCTTTCTTGTGCTTCCTCAGAACTGTTAGCAATTTCTCCTCTTGCTCACTAGTGAGAGAAGAGGAGATAATCACAGGAAGTTTTTCTTCTTTCTCGAGGAAAGGATATTTTAATGTCGCTGGCAGCTTCTGGAGCTCCAGATCAGGGGCTTGCTGTATGGATGGCAGGATTGGTGTATTATTGGTTGGAGGAAGGGGCAGCAATGTAGGTTTCCAATTGGGATGCTGCACTAAGCCCACAGAAGACCTCACTGGGGGTGTGTCTCCTGGCATTAAAGCTAGGCTTCTTTCCTCCACCATGTTCCAAACTTTGGTTAAATCAGTGGCAATGTTGCTCCATTCCAGCAGAGTGGGCAATTCTTCTTCAACAATTTCTTCTAGTACATCTACTGCAAAGCATTCCTCATTGTCTAGCTAAGGGTACTTTGCATTGTTGTACACATTAAGCTCAACTTTTATATGTCCGAAAGTGACTTTCATAATCCCAGACCTACATTGAATGCATGCATTGGCAGTAGCCAAAAATGGCCTGCCCAGGATGACAGGTATCGGGGATGTACTCTTGTTACAGCCCATGTCCAAAACAAGGAAGTCTGCAGGATAGAAGAACTTGTCTACCCCCACTAGGACATCCTCAACCACACCCATGGGTCTCCTCTCAGACCTATCAGCCATCAATAGAACAATGAGGGTGGGCTTAAGCTTCCCCAAACCTAACTGTAGATATACACTATACGGCAGCAGGTTAACACTGGCTCCAAGGTCTAAAAGGGCTCTTCCAATCGTGTGGTCACTAATAATGCAGGGAATAGTGAATATCCCTGGGTCTTGCAACTTTTTCGGTATTTTCATAGTTAATACAGAATTAACTGTATCAGTTGCAAAGACCTTTTTGGACAAATGGCCTCTGGCCTTCCTTTTCTGAGTACAGAGGTCTTTCAGAAACTTTGCATAGGCTGGGACCTGTCGGATTGTATCAAGCAGAGGTAAATTTATTTTGACCTGCTTAAAGGTCTCCATCATTTTTTCGATTTGTGCCTGACCTTTATCAAAAGGGGCTGGGCCACTCAAAGCTTGAGGAAATGGCAGCTGAGGTTCTGCTGATTCCTCAGCTGCAAGCCTATGGCTGAACTTTTATTTTTTCCTTTTTTCTATTTTTATCTCCTGTTGAGGTTCAACCACAACCTCTTTATTTTTTCCTTGTTGAAGGGTATCAGGCAGTTCTTTACTCTGTGCCCTAACCAAATCCGTATCACTTTCATTTGACACTTCCTTGGGAATGACTTCTCCTTGTTCTTTTCCCACTTGGTTGTCTACCAGCTTGCCAGACCTTAAGGCTGTAATGGCATTGGCTCCCTCAAAATTTGAGGAGCCTTCTCTGATGGAATACTGGCCTTTTGGGTTGGCAACTGGTTGGCTTGGCAACCTGCCCTCCTCTCTCTTAGCCAGAGCATTGGCTATTTGGCCAAGCTATTCTTCTATTTTCTTAATGCTTTGACTGTGAGAAGTCACAGTCTGATTCAAGGGTCCAAGGCTTTGCAATTGTGCCAAAACTTGGTCCTCGAAAGAAGCACTTCGAGGTTGAGGTGAGGGAACTGCTAATTGATTTTTTTGTTGGGGGTGCTGTTGTTGGAAAGTTGACCTTTGGGCATAACCCTGGTTAAACTGTTGCTGTGGCCTTTGAGGTAAGGCCAACATCTACTGGGGCTGCATATAATTGTCTTGCCTCCACCTCAAATTTGGGTGGTCTCTCCACTGGTAACCAGCATTTTGGTGTTGGTATCCATATGGTTGTTTATTGTAGCCACGGATCTTGCCCAAAGATTGGGCAGCAGCAGCTTGCTCCATTACAAACTCAGGGTATTGCCCTACAGATGGACATTCTTCTACTGTGTGCTGTGGGGATTGGCATATCAGACATGCCTCCATCACTTGTGCAGCCATTCTGGGCTGCACCACAGTCAAGAGTTTATCAAACCTTTCAGTAAGATTGGCCATCTGCATTCTCAGGCCATCATTTCCCCTAACTTCATACATCTTTCATTTAGAAGTTTCAGCCGCCCCCAGCCTAGGAGAAGGCTCTTGAACAGTTATGGAGGAGGACATCTTCTGAAAAGCATTTTCACTTATGACTTCAAACAAGTCCCATGCCTCATCAGCTATTTTATGTATGTATGTTCCACCACAAGAGGCATCTACCATGTCTCTGCTCTTCTCATCTATAACATTGTAGAAGCTCTGGACAAGCTGCCAGTCAGGGATCTTGTGGTGGGGACATTGTTTGAGCATCTCCTTAAATCTGTCCCAGCATTGGTTAAAATCCTCAGTCGGGGATTGGACAAAAGAAAGTATGCCCTTCCTCAACTGACTGGTCTTGGTCTCTGGGAAAAATTTAGACAAAAATCTAGTCTGGAGGTCTTTCAAAGTAGTGATACTGTTGTTTGGGAGAGTGGACAACCAGGTGCTGGCCCTGTCCTTTAGGGAGAAAGGAAAGAGCCTTAGCCTAGTGGCTTCTGGTCCCAAACCAACAATAGAAAATGTTGTGCACAGGGCCAAGAACTGGTCAATGTGCTTGTAAGGGTCCTCCTTGCTAAGCCCATGGAAGGAGGGAAGCATTTGGATGATGGAATTTTTGATCTCATAATTACCCTGAACATCTGGGAATTGAATGCTGAATGGAGAATTGTAATCATCTGGAGCATTCAATTCCTTCAATGTTCTAGGTTGCTCTTCACCCATAATTGCTGTCTCTATTTCAATGGGGGGCTCAATGGTGGTGTGTCTGTGCCTTCTCGGTCTCCTACCCCTTTCAATTTCAGGGTTAGCAGGCTCTAAAGTAGGACTGAGAGATCTCTTTCCTAACATGCACACACACCACCAGCAAGGGAAACAGTTCGCAAGCACATTGCATAATAGGAAATACTATTATCCTAATCAACTGCTTATGGAATCTTTAATGGAGAAATAAACTAAGGTTTTGAAGGTTAGAGAAGTGAAAACAGAGGTAGATAAACTCTCAATGCAATTCCAGTCTCCTTCTCTGCTACTATCCAGATCTGCAAGAAAAATTCCACATCTAAATCAGCAGTATTAATTATTCGCAAGTATGGCTACCAAAGAATAAAGAATAGAAAAATTCTAGAGTCTACAATTAGATCAAAAAGTCCCCGGTAGCGGCGCCAAAAACTTGTTAGGATATTTCTAGTGCTTGCTACAGCCTTTATTGGAGGCAGTGATACGAATGAGGTGAATAAAGATAAATGAGAGGTGAATTGAAAATGACAGAGCAACAAGCCTAAAATATGCACAGTCCTGCAAGATACAGGGAAAGTTGATCTAAAGCTCCAAGGGAGCCATTAGTAGTAGGCTCTCCAGATCTGACTACAGATCTGACAATCCTCAATGGAAGGTGATTTAAGGTCACTTATTCCTACATTCTCTGGTAATCTAATGATTTAACTACAGAAAGGGTTGAGAAGAAGGATGGAGTGTGAGAAAATAAATATAAAAAGGTGAGAAGTATGCTATTAGGTGTAGATCTAATGGGTTTCATGAAGTTTACTGTTCCTAAACAGGGCGTATATAATATATACGCCCAGCTTAGCTATAGTAACTGTCATCAATAGCTCGAATTTCCTCCATCTAGTTTGACCCTTTGACCATCCCCTTGGTTGAGGTGGGTGTCTTGAGATTGGTTGCACCCCCTTTGAGCTTATTGGCAACCCTTAAGTCACCCATGGTCTTACCCCATCATCCGCCATTGAAACCAGTTTCCCAAAACCCTAGGACCTTGAAAACCCAAAAAACCTTAGATGGGGGATTACCTAATTGCTAAACCAATTAGCTCTTAAGTAAGCCCCTAACCCATCCCTTCTCTATAAATAGAGAGGCCCCCCTCTTCCCAAAGGGTTGAATTTTTGTTGAAGGATTAGAGAGTGCTTAAGAGAGAACCCTAGTGAGAGAAAATGCCAATATTTTTTTAGAATTCCAGCATGCATACTTCACCTATTTCAGTCCATTTCCACCATTAGATCACTCCTTTTAGCTAAAACCTAGCCTCTAGCTTCACTCTACACCCCCTATTTTACTGAATCCTAGCATTAGAATCTATTTTCATATCGTTTAAACCATCGGAAGCACGCCAAAGCGGAGGACTTCCATAGTGCAACAAGGGCCCGTGAGCTCCGGCTCACCCCTCTCTTCCTCTACCTTCTTGGTGCTTCCTCCGTCCAAGGATTCAAGCCGTTACACCGCCGAATTTTTGGTTTGGCTCAAAGCTTGATAGGACCGTATTGCCTTCGGGCAAGGGGAAACTCCGCCCTTTTTCTTTAATTTTGGCCATAGATAGAGACCGCTACGTGCGGGTCGATCGGGTGCCTAAACCCTTCCCGATGGATAACCGAAGCCCCCACCCTAGAGCCTTTGGCAAAGACCGGTAAATCAGAGTCATATTTAGCACTTCGGTGCTCAAAATATTGATTTGAAGGTTTCTCGAGTCACCAAAATCTCCGGGTGGCGACTCTACATTCCATATAAAGTGGGCGCATCGCCGCGACGGGTTTGAGAGGATCCATGGTCGCACACACTCATTCGCTTGAGGTCAGCATAGCTCTTCTGTCGGCTTTGAGCGACACTTAATTTTTCTCGAATCAATCAAATCGCTTCGGTTGTGCTCTCAATAATCTCTGGGCCTAATATGAATTTCTCCACGGTCTCTTCCCAATTGAGTAGAGACTTACATCTTCGACCATAGAGTGCCTCAAACGGAGCCATTCCAATGCTAGCTTGATAACTATTATTATAGGCGAACTCTATCAAAGGCAGGTGTTTGTCCTATGACCCCTGAAAATTCAACATACTAGCTCGAAGCATGTCTTCTATAATCTGGTTCACCCTTTCTGTCTGACCATCAGTCTGCGGGTGAAAAGCGAAACTAAAGTCTAGTCTTGTGCTCATTCCTTCTTCAAATCGTTGTCAGAACTTTGATGTGTACATCGAATCTCTGTCTGAGATGATGCTAGCTGGGATGCCGTGTAGTCTGACAATTTCTTGAGGTACAACTATGCTAGCGTAATGGCTATATAGCTCGTGTTGTATGGTAGAAAATGTGTGGATTTGGTTAGGCGATCAACTATCACCCAAATCCCATTGTGTCCCTTCATGGTTCTAGGTAATCCAAGTATAAAATCCATGGATATAGCCTCCCATTTCTATTCAGGTATTGGTAAGGGCTGTAGCAAACCCGAGGGGAGTCGGTGATCAACCTTCACTTGTTGGCACACCAAACATGTCGCTACGTATTTTGCTATATCTTTCTTCAAGCCTCTCCATCAGAAGCTCTTCTTCAGATCCTGATACATCTCTGTACAACTAGAATGGACGACGTACATTGACTTGTGTGCTTCTTCGAGAATAAGGCGTCGAAGGTCGGTATCTGTCGGTACACATAATCGATCTCTGAATAGTAAGGAATCATCCTCCCAGATGGAGAAATCTAATTTATTCCCGCTGATCACACCCTGTCTGATTGCCATAAATTCTTCATCAGTCATTTGGAGTTTTGGGTTATTATCGAATATTGTTGGCTTGATGGTGATGTTAACCGTTAAGGCCCTTGATTCCTTAACCTCAAACTTTGTGTCATCTAAGGATATATCTTTGAATAGTTGCCATCTGTGTATTCTCATGATAAGGTTTGATAAGTGAGCCGACGACTTTAGACTCAATGCATCTGCCACTACATTGGCTTTCCCCGGGTGGTACTGAATGGTATAATCATAATCCTTGAGAAATTCTATCCACCGTCTTTGTCTCATATTCAAGTCCTTCTGAGTGAAGAGATATTTCAGGCTTTTGTGGTCGGTAAGGATTTCAAATGTCTCTTAGAGATAGTGCCTCTAAATCTTTAAGGCGAAAATAACTGCTACCAATTCTAGGTCATGTGTAGGATAGTTCTTTTCATAGTCCTTGAGTTGTCAAGAGCCATACGCAATGACCTTATCGTGCTGATTTAGTACACAACCCAAACCACTATGTGATGCATCGCTAAATACTACGAAATCGCCACTGCCTGACGGTATAGCCAAGATTGGTGCAGAAGTTAGCTTGTCCTTGAGCTCTTGGAAACTCTTTTCATACGCATCGTTCCATTAAAACTTTGTGGTCTTTCCTGTTAGCTAAGTTAGCGGTCCTATAATTTTAGAGAAACCTTCAACAAATCTTCTGTAATACCCGGTTAGACCCAAAAAGCTTTGGACTTCGGTTACTATCTTCGGCTGTTCCCATTTTATAATGGCTTCAATTTTAGTTGAGTGGACTTTTATGCCTTCTTCGGATATAACATGCCCTAAGAAACTAACTTGTTCCAGCCAAAATTTATACTTGCTTAGCTTTGAATATAGCCGATGATCACGAAGTGTCTGAAGGGCGACACGTAGGTGTTGTTCGTGATCCTCTCTCGACTTCGAATAAATAAGGATGTCATCCACGAAGACAACCACACATTGGTCAAGATGTGGATTAAACACTCTGTTTAACAGATCCATGAATGATGCTGGTTCATTTGTCAAATCGAATGGCATCACTAAGAATTCATAGTCATCGTATCTCATGCGAAAGGCAGTTTTCGAAATGTCTTCTGCCTTACCTTTCAGCTGATAGTATCTTGATCTCAGATCTATCTTCGAGAAGAACTTAGCGCCTTAGAACTGATCGAAAAGGTCATCTATTCGGGGAAGTGGATAATGGTTCTTGATTGTCAACTTATTCAACTGGCGATAATCGATGCATAATCTCATTGAATCGTCTTTCTTCTTGACGAACAGAACGGGTGCTCCCTATGGAGAAACACTTGGTGTAATAAAACCCTTATCTAAGAGTTCTTGTAACTGCTATTTGATTTTTTTTCAGCTCAGTCAGTGCCATGTGATATGGAGCTTTTGATATCGGTTCTGTGCCTGGAGCTAGATCAATTGCAAACTCAACTTCCTTTTCTGGTGGTAAACCTGACAATTCCTCAGAAAACACATCGGGAAACTTGCATGCGATGGGAATATCAGTAATGGTGACATTCTCTTTCTGTTGATTTTGTATGAATGCTAGAAAACCATATCATCTACTGTTCATTAACCGTTCAGTTCGAATAGCAGATATAAAAGGTGAAATTTTTGACTTAGTGCCATAAAATCTGAATGGTTTCCCCCCCTTAGGGCGAACGGTGACTATCTTTCAAATGCAGTCCACATTTGTATGATGAATAGATATCCAGTCCATGCTAAGGATTACATCAAATCCTTGCATATCCAGAATAATTAGATCGGCTGATGTCTCGTGACCTTCAATCGACATGATTATCGATCGACAAATGGTGTCTGTGGCTACTGAGTTCCCTGTAGGGACCGATACTGATAAGATGAAGTCCAAGAGTTTAGGAGTGATACTCAATTCAGCCGTGAATTGAGGAGTCATAAAAGAGTGCGTAGACCCTGGGTGTATCAAGACACGTGCCTTGTGTTGACAGATATCACTACTCTGGTATATGTGCAAGGTACCTAAGTTTCATATGTGTAATTAGTTGTATATATATAAGGATCCCATGGTGTTCATGCAATATTATAATTGAAAATAAATGCCAAGGATATTTATTAATTAAAAATAATGTGATAATTTGATGATGTAATTATACCTTGGATTACGTCGTTGGCTGTTTAGGCATCGTGTGCTGAGACGGCATAGGCGCAACCCTGAATTGTGGGTTGTTGTACTCTCTTTCTTTGGTTCAGGGCAATCCTTTATCATATGTCCTTTCTGGCCACAATTGAAGCACAAACCTGTGCTTCATCTATAATCTTCAAACTTATGTTGTCTTCCGCATCGCGGGCAAGACTCGGTCGGTGCTGATGACGTAGTACGCATATCCGTTGTGCTACTGATGTAACCGAGGTAGCCAGTAATGGGGTACGAAAGGACTGCATAGGTGCAGACATAGCTGGATTTGAATAGGCAGTCTGGGTAGGTCGGGAAGGTGCTGAAGTCAAGAATTTTTCCCTCTGATTTTTCGGATGGTCCATATAAGATTGTGTCCGATATGCTCTATTATTATTCTGCTGCTCTCTTCTCTTGTGCATTTTCTCTATGTCGCGTTCGACAATTAAGGCCTTCTCTATTACCTCGACATAAGTTGCCAATTGAAACAATGAGATCCTCTCTTCGATTGTTGGTTTCAGCCCACCTTCAAATTTCTACGTCTGCATTAACTCTGCAGCCACATGTAGAGGGGCATAACGCGAGAGTCTTGACTATTCAAGCTCGTACTCTGACACTGTCATATTTTCTTGTGTGAGGGCAATAAAATTGATTTCTCATTGTTCGCGGATGGATGCTGGAAAATATTTTTCGTTAAACTTTTCTAAAAATTCGTTCCATGTCCATGGAACGTTCGCTCGGGTTTGATGCCTGATTATCTGAATTGACTTCCACCAAGCATCGCGTCTCTTTCCAAAAATAATGCATCCCATCTCACCTTTTCATCTTCCGTGCAAGTCATTACACCCAAAATTTTCTCTATCTGCTTGATCCAATCTTCTACAGCTGCTGGATCAGCCTTGCCATAAAAACTAGGAGGTTTCATCCTTCTGAATTCTTGAAATCTGGTGGGCTGTTGTCTAGTGTCTAGTAGTCTGCTGTGCCATTGTATTTATCTGCTGTGCCATTGTATTCGCCATAGTCTCCAGGGCTTGGCTGACATGTGCATCGTTATTTCCTCCTCCCAACGAAGTGTCATTGGCACCTGTGGCAATTTCGACTCCGTTCAAGGAGCCATCAGTGTTAACAGTTCTTGATCTACCCTGAGGTGTCATGATGATCTATCACGATTAAACAAAAGGTTAATCAGGAGTGCTCATGAAAGTCCAGTCTATGTTCTGATAGGATCTAAGGCCATAGCTCTGATACCAACTGTAACGACCCAAAATTTCCAACTCGAAACACGTGAAAATTTTAGATTGCTAGATCATAATTCATAATCTAATTACAGAAATTCTTTGGCATCGATTAATGAGCAAGCTATGATAATTAAATTGAATGCATAAATATCTAGAACTAAATCAGTTTGAATTAATGTTCATAACGAAAGTGTAAAATTAAAAGTAAAACCACCGGTGACGGCTGTTCTTCACACAAACAGTGGCACACAATATCCAAAAATAATCTTAATTATCTCAAAAAGTTCATCTAGTTTATACCAACTATAAGTCTCCAAAAGAATCTAAGGATAAAACTCCTTACGTGGAATATCTGCTTCTTCTTTCATTATAAAGTTGGGATCTTCTAATCCAGGATTTGGAACCACTTCTGTACCTGTGACACAGTGTCGGGGTGAGCTAACCATCTAGCTCAGTAGAAAAAGTTCAAGGCTAAATTACATCTTATTCGATCAATGCATAGTTCAATGACAAATTCGAACGAAATTAAATGGCAAAAACAAAATTTGAAAAATATCATGGGTTCAAAAGCATGTGTTCTGAGTCCTAGTTCCATATGAGATTCGATAGCATTGTTTCTTAGGAATCATGTGGGTATCCATTAAATCGTTTCATTATCAAATTCTAGATGCAGTCTTCTTAATTTGTGATGACTTAAAAATATAACTTAAATATCACTAGTGCAAATATAGCACTAGAGTCGCCAATTACCGATGAGAATCCCCTCCTAATCATCATCATTCAATGAATAATTTTCTAAGTGCTCTAGCCCCTGCATTGTGAGGGATACTTGTGCGGTTCAATGGGCCGTCGAAACGGTTAAAAAGTGCCGAAGCACAGGATTCGATTCAATTAATCTCTTTTAATCACATGCAAAGTTCTAATAGATAGGTTCAATGGCTCATAAAATAATTCTTATTCTAATCCAGATTCAAATTCAAAGGGTTCGATGTTCAAAGGTTTAATAATTCAATGTAAGTTATTATTCAAAAAGGATTTCAAAATATTCAGTTGCAATTCAAAGGGTTTAATATTCAAAAATTCAGTAATCAATGCAAGTTATATTCATTAATTCTAATGTTCAGATACCATACGATTCAAATAGTTCAAATTTAATTCTAATAATTATAGATATAGTTCGAATACATCATTGAGGCCTATGATTTAAAGTCTAAAACATAATTTCGCATTGAAATTCCCCTACCTCGGGTCCAACGTTACAAGAAAAGTTGGTGCAAAATAAATTTTCTGTCGAAGGAAAGGTTGACGGGATTAGATCCCAATGGTATCCCGCAACAATCGATCCCCTTGATGTTGCCCAATGGTGGCGTTGCGTATCGTAGAAGATGGAGGCGGAGTTTAATAGGCGATTTGAGAAATGAGGTGAGAGTTATGGCTGATCTTGCTGTCTGTGCATGATCTTCAATAAGAGGTGCCAATCATCGGGTTGCGGCTCCTTGTTGCTGCTGTGCTTATGCACAAGGGTACGTATATGGTGTGAGGTGCAAATCGTAGAGAGAGGTCTGCTGCATAGAAGGGAAGGTTTGGGGCTTCTGTAATGGAAAAAGGCACAAAAAGAAGGTAGTGGTTCCATCTATTGATTTATAGGGTTGTGCGATTATATATGGCCCTTTAAGTGGGATGGAAGGCGAGAGATTTGCGGTGTAAAAATGGACGGTTGGGATTCTTTTGTTTATATGGGTCACCACTTATAGGCGTATAGGTAATACATGACTCAATTAAAATAAAAGTTTTAGTATAATTAGAATTAGAAAGGAGTTGAAGTGGTCGGCGGTGTGAGTTAGGCGGTGAAGAATTTTGTTTCTACATAAAGTAAGGAGTTTGTACAAACGAAAATGAAGGTAAGGAGAGTTAGTTGGGTAATTTGCCAAAAGAAAGGGAAATGATCACGTGTGCTACTCCATGATTTCTAATATAAGTCAATGGGAAATTTGCACTTTCGGCCCTACAATTTTGCTTATTTGCAAAAATGGCCCTGTAGTTTTAAACCTTGCACAAAAGGCCAGCTCCAAGCTAAGCCCTTTCCACGTCAGCACTGACATTGAAAATGTCTCAAGTACCCTTGTGTTGTAAAAGACTTTTTACTTTTAAATTGTTACCACCAACCATTGACTTTTCACTTTTTGCAATTACTGTTATAATTACTGAGATAGCGGCAACGGCAACGAAGCGGCGACAAAGAGGTAATTTTTTTTCATTTAATTTTATTTTACTTTTTAGGATAATTTTATTCCCCACTTTTATTCTATCCTAGTCCGCTACGCTACCGCTATCTTAGCGTAGTGGAACGCCATCTTAGCGTAGCCGAACGCTACTCTAAGAAAGTGGTCCGCTATGCTAGGATAGCGGTCTGCTACTCTAAGAAGGCGGTCCGCTACTCTAAGATGGTGGTCTGCTACTCTAAGATAGCGGCCCGCTACGCCAAGATAGCAGAATGCTATTTTAAGATAGCGGTACGAAGCGATAGATTTTTTAAATTATTTTTTTAATTACTTAATTATTTTTATGATCTATGCAGTTACCACTCTCTGATTCTAAGATGTCGAAGCAATTAAAGGCCTTCGAAAAATGTTCAGGGGCTAGTGTTAAAAATTTTTACATGCATTGTAGCGAAGAGAGGAAGAAGATATTAGATGAATCAATTTTCAGTTATCTATTTAATATTACAGAGAATTTAGTTTTTATTGGAGATTTCGTTGACGCGATATTGAGCTTCTGGGTTAAAGATAATATATTTAAGGTAAAGAATACCAAAGTAGTTTTGGAAGAGGTCGATATATCATTGATTTTAGTCCTTAATATGTTAAAACGTTCCGAGACTGAGCATGTGTCTATAAGAGAGGCAGACACCATTCGATACAAATTCTTTCGTGGGACAGCCAGCTAGAAGGTCTTTTATTGAAGAAATTGTTAATAGTGTCGATCTTTCCAACGATGAATTTTAAAAATTATTGTTGTTATTTCTCGTATGCTCGTTCTTACTTTCGGATACATACCAAGTAGTGGATAGTAAATACTTGGATTTAGTCGATAACCTCAAAGAATTCAATGAATATCCGTGGGGTTTGGTTGTATACAAAAATTTGGTTGACTGCATATGTAAAGCGATAGGCAGAAGAGAAATGGCAAAAGTGAATCCAAAAAGGCAATATAACATTTATGGGTGCACTATCGCCTTACAGATTTGGACGTTGGAGCACTTTTCAGAAATCCACCCCACTCGTACTGAGCTGAAAAGTCCCTTTTCGAGGCTGTTGAAATAGGAAGCAATGAAATTCAGTCGTAATCCAAATTTTTACCAAATTTTTTTTTTTTAACTCTCCGGTCATCGTCAACCTCGATATTGAAAAATATGAATTACAATATTGATCAATTCGGCTATTCTTCAGGCAAAGAGATATATAAAGAGAATGGAAAAAAGAAGAAGAACACCCGCCCCAAAAAAGAGAGAAAGAAATTCATGATGTTTATGATAAGGATGAGGATGATGATAATGACGATGATGATAACGATGATAGCAGTGACGATAATGACGATTACGAGGTCTTTCTACGTCACCAAGAGAAATCGAAGGGGAAAGAACCAAAAAGTATGAAGCAGCCAATAAGAGAACAACCTGCTAGGCATCCCCAACTTATAAACGAAATAACGGAGCTTCGTAAAGAGTGTTTGTCTCTCCGAATGCAAGTTAGAGAAATGAAAGGCGATTTTAATCGCGCCTTTTCTCTATTAAAAGGACAGGCGATAACTATTGAGCATTTGGGAAGAGAAAAGAAAACATTAGAAGCAAAAGTCGGGGTTTTAGAAGATCAAGTGGCTTACTTGAATGGCAAAAATGCTGCTATGAAGAATGATCTTGAAACAGTAAAATCTCATTTATCAAAGGTATATAATTTTTTTTACATCCTTTTTTTAGATTATTAACACTAATAATCGTAAAGCTATCATTTTTTAAACTCTAATTTAAAAATAGCTATCATTTTATATTATTATTTTTATTTAACATGGCTATCTTAAAAAATAAAATATATAAATTTTTTAATATTATTTTTAGTTACTTAAGGTAGCCATCCGCTATCTTAAAAAAGCTATCCGCTATCTTAAGATAGCGTTCTGCGATCTTAAGATAGTGTTCTGTGATCTTAAGATAGCGGAACGCTACCTTAAGATAGCGGAACGCCACCTTAAGATAGCGGAACGCTATCCTAAGATAGTGGATAGCTATTTTAAGATAGTGAAACGCTATCCTAAGATAGCGGTATGATAGCGATTATGATGAATAAACTAATTTAACTTCTTTTTTTTTAACTTTATAGGATGATGTGCTATCTTCAATACTCTTTGATACATTTGTTAACCCTAAGTCACCTCCCTCTCAACCTCGTAAGACCTCTTTACCTAAGCCTTCTACCACTCAAATCTCTACACCCAAACCTTCTGAGCCCTCTTTACCTAAGCTTTCTACCACCCAAACCTCTGCACCCAAACCTTCTGAGCCCTCTTTACCTAACCCTTCTACCACTCAAACTGCTACACCACAACCTTCTTCTTCTGAACCCATTTACCCTCAATCGTCTCCACCCAAATCTTCTTCTTCTCATCCCACTACACTACAACCGCCAATCGTAAATGTGGTTGAGCCTCCAGTAACCCAGCCTACTTATGAGTCGCAGCCGGGATCACTTAAATCACTTTTAGTGAAACTGTCTGCTTGAAAGAGTAAAGTCGACTTAGAAAAAAAGGGGACGGGTTACGAGTTGCGACCACGAAAGAAAAGAAAGACGCCAACTAGAAAAGAAGGTGAAAAATGAAAAAGATTGGTCGTCGCTGAGAGCGACGAAGAAGAGCCACAGTCCATGGAACATAAATTTATGCGTAGTATGTGGAACTGGCCTACGGAAGACATCTTGCGCTTGTCAATACTATCTTTGGTGTCGATATCACCGTAGAGAATTTAAGGGTCCTCAAAGGAAGGGGGTGGCTTGACAATGAAGTAATGGACGCATACTTCAAAATCTTAGATTATAAAAATGACTCTATGTTTACGAAAATGGCAGACAAGAGCTTCTTTGCATCGGCCGCGGCCCTGGTATGTATTAATTATTTTATTTATTTATTTATCTGCCTTTATTTATTTATGTAACTCGTGTCTTTCAATTAATGAATTATTCTAATGATCAATTATAGACCCTGATTATTGCAGACCATTCAAAATTTAATAAATTTATGGCTGATGAAAAGCTAGAGCCACTCAACGTCGTTGACAAATGGGAGGTGTACTGTGACAGGTGGAATGTTCGTCACCAGAGAAAACCGCTTGAGGTCCTGTTTAAGAGTACGACACGCAACATTAAGGCTGTCGATTGTGGGACAGTAAGTTTTTTTTTAGATTATATTAACACTTTTCATATTTCTTAATAAATACAGTACTAATTAGATCTCCGATTACACATAAATTTATTTCCTAATGCATAGCCAGAGACATCAACATTGGGCATTGGCTATTGTGTCTCTAGTGAACCGCGATATCAAGCTGATAGACCCGACCAACCCAGAGTGTTCAAGAAAGTTCAAATCACACAAAGAAAGTTTGTTGCATTACCTGCTATGACTTCTTCACACTGTCGGATTGAGTTATGCTCTCGATCAATCGTGGTAGATAACAGTGATGGACAGTAATGATCTTCCCTGCCAACATAACGATTGGGACTGTGGTGTTTTTATATTAAAGTATATTGAGTACTTTTTCAAACGGCGGGAAATAGAATTCGATGAGAAAAATATGCAGCAATTTCGAGCCGAAATCAGATATTCCTTGTGCACATTTTGAAAGGCGACTGAGTAGTTATTTTTCTTTCACTTATATATTTTTGTGTAAATTCTATATAAATTTTTATGTAAAGTTTTGTTTAGAGAATAATATTTATTTATTTTTTGATTTAACTCAGTAAACCTGATGCCAACCTTACACCTGATGTGACAACGCTTGCTGATAGCATTAAAGTTAGGTTAACCCATCACCGTAGGGGGCTCAATGGGTTGGGTTGCGTCGGGCCAGGACAGTTTAGGTCGAGTCTTAAAAGGGCGAGTTATAATCGGGACTCTTGAAATTAGCCCATACTCAACCCGATTATTAATACACTTGACCCGACATGGCCCTACTTTTTAATCGGATTCACTTAACTCACTCATACCCGGTGCATTTTTATCCTTGCACCTGATGCCAACCTTGCACCTAATGCCACAACATATAATAATAAGTCACGCTTCAATGGTGTGAGATAAAAATTCTAATTTTAATGGTAGAAGATCATTTAAACACCATTTTGAGCACCATCCTAATTTAAATTAGGAATCAGACTCTCCTAACCTTTTAAATGATCATAGACCTCTAATTATCGGCATGTTTCATTGAGCTGAGATAAGTTCAATGATAGATTGCAAGTTCATAGTCACCAATTCGGGTTTTAGTAATAATTTGACAAGATTAAAAATAAAAAAAATTCAAAAAAATTTGACAAGTTCAAGAAATATTCGATCTAATCTTATTTTTACAAATTACACTTTGAAATAGGTTTATATTCTAACAAATTTACATGAGCAGCGGTTATGTCCGTATTTGTTACAATTTTTACACCGTAGTGGTTGAACTTTGCCTTTAGATCTTATCCTCCTTTTCTTCGGGTGATCAACTTGACATATCCTGTGGGGAGGCAAAACTTCGATGTCTTTCCTTAGAACGGTCCATTGGCGCTTATCAACGATCGGAACAAAGTGTTCTTTATAAGTTTTTCTAAATAAGGCACTGGTAAACCAATGCTCACAAAATTGAGGAATCTCTTTGTCCCTATTCCTGTGTGATAATGTAGCGATTGCATGCGAACATGGTAATCCAAGGATAGCCCAATGTCTGCATGTGCATGTTCATTTCTTTAAATCAACACTATGAGTGGATTGCCCCCGTTTAATTTGAAATGTATCGCGACCATATGGAACAATGTTCTTTCGACGGGCCCACCCTGAGTTTCGCGTTAGGTGCTCTTCCGCTATCGGTGTCAACACGTGTGTCATTTTATTTCCTTTCTCCTGACGCCGAAGGTAGAATTCAGCTACCTTCGTGCGAATGGTTTCTAGCATTATCATGATTGATTCCTCTCTTACTATCTTCAACACACTATTAATACTTTCTGCTATATTTGTTGTCAGTATCATAACGCTTTCTTGGAAAATATGCGTGCGCCCAAACATGGTCACCGACTTCTTTAATCCACATTGTACATTCCGGGGGCGTCTTCTATTTTTTGTAAAATTCTTTTAAATTTTACCTCCGAGAATGCACGGGCAGCAACCCAGAACAACAGTCGGGAGATTGTATTCTTATATGTATAAAAAAGATTCAAAGCTAGGTGTCGCATAAAATAGCTATGAAAGGTGTTAGGAAAAATATTATGCACAACTTCCATCAACCCCTTCTGTCGGTCTGATATCAATACAAACTACTCTTGAAAGTCCTCGATTATGCGTCTCCCTAATAAATCAAGGAACCATGTCCAATGATCTTTATTTTCTTTGGATACAATGCCAAATGCTATAGGGAATAAATGTCTATTACCGTTTATCCCCATAGCTATTAACAACACTCCTTTATATCGGCCTGCAAATGTGTCCCATCTACCGCAATTATTCTTCACAAAGTATTATGAAAGCTCCTAATGCAAGGTCCAAATGCTATGAAGAACCTTTGAAAGACATTATCAGGCTTGCGATACAATTCAGTCTGTATGTCTGGATCAACCCTCTATAATTCAGCGACATAGGATGGTAACATCTTAAATTGATCCTTCCAGCTATCTCGAATATCATTCAACGCCATTTCTTTTCCTCTCCATTGTTTCCAGTAGCTTATTATAATATCATATTTTTTCTCAATATAAAAAATTATTGAAGCAGGGCTCTCGTCAAAGCCTTTTAACAACTTATCCCTCACGAAGGAAGCTATCTACGATGTCGTACACTGACGATGTTCTCTTTTGAAAGTTGGCATTCCACACGTATGTTCCTGACGGAAAGTCTTCACGACAAATGTGTCCACACCGACCAATTTTGATGCATGTATTCGCCAAACACACCCTACTTCAACACACCTCGCCGTAACTCGAAGAGGGTTGGTTTTTATTGGTTTAATTTGAAGATTATTTGCCATTGCAAACTCTTCAAAAGCTTTTTGAAAAGATTTTTTATTTCTGCATGCCTGACCAACAGTTAATGGCCCCCTTACATAAAGTTCTTCATCATTCGAATCCATATACTCACCCTCTGAGTCATTAAGATCATAGTCATCGTCCATCAGAGGTTCATCAATTCCCCTATTAGTATCAATACGCAAAGTGGGCGATGACGATGCTTCATTATTTTCAAGATCACTATCACCGTCATCGACTGGATGATTATTATGTGATTGAAATTGAGTTTGTCGAGGTATGTTTGGTTGAAATGCAATTATTTCGGTTGAGGTTGGCCGAGGTGGAAATGTTTGAGGTGCTAGAGGCTGTTCTGTTGAAGGCTCGATTATAGTTTGCTTTGAAGCTATTGGTTCGGAATGTCATTGATATGGACTAAGGTCTCCTAAAAATGTTTCCCATTGATTCCAGTCATATGTATTATTTATCGATTCGAAGTTAAGTTGAGATGCATCATTCATCGGATTCATTTGAGGATAGTATCCTTCATCTTTATCGCCTTTTCTCATTCAAATGTTTAAAAAAGGTTGCTACAGAGGCCTACGGTAGGGACAAAATCCTATATTTATATTTCTATCATCATCGCCTATCATCGGTGCATTGAAGTTCTCCTCATCAAACCATATTCATTGATTTTCAATCGAATGTTCTGGTTCTACACTATCATCATCTCCTAATCTGACATTTTCCTCAATTTCTTTATCATCTTCATTTATTTTCTGCTGGAACGATTGAAATACTTCAATAGATGATAAAATTTTGGTCATAGGAGTTGCTAATAACTTTTCGATATAAATATTTATCACACCATCACTAATACGATATGCTTTAAATAAATTTGCAAGATCATCGAAGTTGGACAATTCGGCAAACACTAACTCCTTTCCTATGCGTAAAGAACCAGATAGTATAATTAAATATTTTTCCGGTCGAGTCCTATTGACATTGTATATTTTTTACTTAAATTGATCAAATGATATCTTCTCTTTAACAACGATAGTCTTTCGATGTCCACCGTTGTAAGTATTATCACCGACCCGGACACCATCAAAATGACAGTATGAGAACATCCATTTTATCCTAAAATAAAAAAAATAATGAAATATTAAAATTTTAAACTAATTTCTTCATATTATGCAATTATAGAGCGTATTGCTACCATAAGATAGCGATATGCTACCTTAAGATAGCGGTGTTAACATAAGATAGCGGGTCGCTATCTTAAGGTAGCGCCGCTATCATAAATTAGCGCCACTACCATAAGGTAGTGTATCGCTACCTTAAGATAGCGGCGCTAACATAAAATAGCAATACGCTACCTTAAGATAACGACGCTAACTTAAGGTAGCGATAGACTACCTTAAGTTAGCGTCGTTATCTTAAGGTAGCATATCGCTATTTTATGTTAGCGCCGCTATCTTAAGGTAGCAATACGCTACCTTATGGTAGCGATAGTCTACCTTATCGTAGCGATAGGCTGCACTGATACAAAGTAACATAGGAAAAAATACTATCTTACAAGTGCTCTTCTGTTGCAGCTTACAGTGTGGTCTGTACTAATACAAAGAAAACAAAGTACAGGAAATTTTAATATAGGAGGAGAAATCTCATATCTCATTCAAAAGGAATTTGCATCTATATATAAAGAAGAGGATATATGATTACTGACGTGGAAAGGGCTTGGCTTGGAGCTGGCCTTTTATGCAAGGTTTGAAACTACAGGGCCATTTTTGCAAATAAGCAAAATTATAGGGTCGAAAGTGCAAATTTCCCTAAGTCAATTGTGCATTGGGTGGGCTTCCTAGTATAGAAACTCCAATCTCTCGGAATCTTGTAGAAATAGGAGGGAAGGTGGCTTTAGAGTTGATGGTTTGGAGAGTGCCAGTAATGGAGTGTATAGAGGGGCTTGGTTAAAGTGTTGGGCATTATCACCGAGGCCTTATGATGCTTTCAATTAAGACTACACCCATAAGTGTATTATCTATATATCTATTGTATATATAATTGTTTATTTATATTTAACGAAATAGAAAAATCAAGGGCTTGGATTGGGTGTTACACTACAATGATTAGCCATAACACTTACACCTACGGCCCTTCATGTAGATAAGATCAATCTATCGATTTATTTAACCATGGGAAAAGAATAATAAATAAATTAGATTCGGCTTATGAACGGTCATGGGGGTCATGTGCTTGAATGCGTAAGCCGTTTACAATAGGTAGGCCTGAAGTCACGTCACATGGGTCAAAGTTTTGACAGGGTTCAAATTGGTCGAAAGGTCTTTTCTGCAAGCTTAAAACCTGTATTGGCAGCGATGTCCCTGTAAAGTGTATGTCATGTGTCTGGGTATCCATATGATGGTCGTTTGTTCCCATAAATTATACCCGGGCAGGTCCGGGTCGGGGCTTCCATCGCATTTGTTGTTGCTTATTACCCCTGATGGGTGCATATTTATGCATAATTAAATGATGTTTATGATCATTGTTGGCAGAAATTAGGATTGGATGTCCCTTTTGGGAGACACCCAATGATTGGTTGGATCTGTTCAAGGTAGTTGAAGCTAGATGCTCTAGGTCATGTTGATCTGGGGCATGCTTTCGAAAATGGCACGTCCTCCCAAAAAGTGTTGTGACATCTATTCACTTCGCTCAATCAGTAATGCTAAATAAACTTTGGGATCGCCCAAAGATTTTGAACATTGCTTTCAGCAGGGGCACCCATAAATTGTCAGATGGGGCAATCAAATGCCTTGTAGGATTGGACGCAAACTGTGAAGCCTTGCGTATGTTTACTTCGCACCTATCTTTGAATGTGGGTCTATCACCTCTCTTACTTACGAAGTTGTTACATTCAGAATGAATCTTAAACATCAAATTCCTTCAAATCATATCGAGAAGCTAATGTTTGGCCTGACATACATGGCTTTTGTAACTTGTTCCACCTCAGTTATACCCAGTGATGTCGCTAAGCGCTTGGGGACGGATTACCTTGAGAAACGAATGTTTAGCCTGGCATCCAGGGATTTCATTTTATTACCATGTTACTCATCTGATGTTTGAAGTTCGTTCGGCGGACTCGTCATTAATGCCTTGGGCCTCTTCGGATGTCTCTTTTCTTTGGCATTCGATCATTAGTGATTGGATACTAAAAAGGGGCATCTGTAGACACCCAAATTTGGCTCAAATCCTGATCGAAACACATTTCGGGAGAGGTGCATTTATGAGATTTTGATGGTATATATGGAACCCTTAGGAATCACCCTAGATCCCTTAGTAACCTACCTTGAACCTTTAGAAACCAATCCCAACCCTTAGAACCCATTTCGAACCCTAAACCTAACCCTTCCGAGCCTTAGAAGAGGAGTGGGTGCACCAGGATTAACTACAGCCTTCTACTATAATCAAATCTTATACCATTAAAAAGTAAAAGTCATCAGCTTTCTAACAAGCCAATAATCGCCCCAATCAGAGTTATACACCAAAAGATATGGCAGTTCGAACCCGGAGGGAAAAAGAGTCATTTCAATTGGATTTGGCGCAACTAATAGTTGCGCCAGTTATATTTTTGCCTGGCGCAACTAATTAGTTGCGCCAAGCCACTTTCCAAAGATTTAAGCCCGGCGCAACTAATAGTTGCGTTAGCATTGAAGTGGACCCCACCCTCGCGAAGCCAACTACCAGGCATATGAACAGTAACCTCTTATTTTGCCTGGAATTTCATATCTAGGGTTTGACTTATTGGCCACCTGGGTCTTTGGGGTGTGTTTTGATAGATCTATTACACCCTTTTTCACCCTATTTGCAACCCATTAGGTGACTTAAGGCCCCTCCCTATCATCCACCATTGGAGAACCTTTTCACACCTTTTAAGGCTCCGAAAACTATAGGAATCCTTAGATGTAAGATTACCTAATTACTAACTCCAATTAGCATCTAAATGGTCTCCTAATCCACCCATTTTCTATAAATAAAGTCTCCCCGCCCTTGGTTTTAGGGGTTGAGAATTTTTACCTAAGAGAGAAAGAGCTTAAGTGAGAAGATCTTTCTCCCTTTGGTGCACCATTGCTTATACAAATTCCAGATTTCCAAAACCCCCTTTGAGTGATATTTCTCACCTTAGACCCTTAGTTTAGGTATATGATACGCATTTACCTTCCCTCTCTACCTCTTAGCTAGCAAGCCTTAGAGGTTAGAACCCCTATTTCCACCACACAAGCCTTCAAAAGCTCATCAAAGCAAGCCACGCAAGGCTCTCCTACGGTGCTACAAGGGCCCGAGGGCTTCGGCTCTCCCTTTCCTTCTCCTATCTCTTTTTAGCATTTCCTATCCTCCCATTTGTGCCGTTACGCCGTCGAATTTTCGGTAGGAACGAAGGGGCACAAATAGGATTAAAGGCCCATTTGGGCAAGGGGAGACCATTTTCTTTTCTTTTACTTCATTTTAGTTTTGGCCATTAGTAGAGACTGCATTAAGCGGGTTGATCGGGTGCCTAACACCTTCCCGATCAATAACCGAAGCCCCTACCCAAGAGCCTTTGGTGTGGACTGGATTCAGAGTCATTTTTAGCACTTCGGTGCTCATAAAAAATGAACTAGGTTTCCCAGGACACCAAAAGCTCAGAGTGGCAACTCTATATTTTTTGATAGCGAGCGCATTGCCGCGACGGGATCGTCAAAAATCCCATAGTTGCACACATATATGGCCTGAATACATCGTATTTCCAGCAATTGTGAATACCACGATTGTATATGGGAGAGCCCATATGCTACAAGGAATCGTAATCACTACGCTATCTTGTACCGGTGGAGTTTATATAATGACACCTAATATTGTACACCTAAAATTAGGAAAATAACTTACATAAAAAGTACTACGAGTGAGTCGGTAGTGCGACAGTTGCACAAGAGCATATCAGACATACTTCGGGTCTTTTAGTGACATAGTGGTCACTGTCTGTGCAACTGTGGGATTTTTGACGATCTCATCGTGACAATGCACTCACTAATGAAATATTTAGAGTCGCCACCTGGACCTTTTAGTGTCTTGGGAAACCTAGATCATTTTTATAAGCACCAAAGTGCCACAAATATGACTCTGAATCCACAGTCTGCGCTAAAGGCGCTTGGGTAGGGGCTTCGGTTATCGATTGGGAAGGTGTTAGGCACCCAATTAACCCGCTTAATGTGGTCTCTACTAATGGCCAAAACAAAAATAATATAAAAGAAAAGAAATATGCTTCCTCTTGCCCAAATGGGTCTTAAAATCCTATTTGTGCCCCTCCGTCCCTACAGAAAATTCGGTGGCGTAACTGTACAAATGGGAGAATGGAGGAATAACCGAGAAGGTAGTGGCATAGAGGGGAGAACCGGAGCTCTCGAGCCCTTGTTGCACCGCTGTGGAGCCTTGCATTGGGTTGCTTCGGTGAGCTTTTGAAGGTTGGTATGGCATGGAATAAGTTTTTAACTCCTAAGGCTTGATAGCTAAGAGGTAGAGAGGGAAGGCTAGGGGATAACACACCTCTAACCTAGGGCTTTTGGATGAAATGATAAGGTCTAAATGGTTTTTTAAAGTTCTAAAATTTGTATGGGAATGGTGCACTAGAGGAGAGAGAGAGAAGGGATTCCTTAATCTCTTAATTGCAAATTTTTTCAAGCCATTTGTGAGGGGGGTGCCTCTCTATTTATAGGAAAAAGAGAGGCTAGGAGGGTGCTTAGAGGCTAATTGGGATTAGCAATTAGGTAATGGGCCATCTAAGGTTTCCTAGGGTTTTTGGAGCCTTAAAAAATGTGAGAAGGTGCTTCAATGGTGGATGATAGGGTGAGGCTTTAAATCTCTTCAGGGTTACACATAGATAGTAAATGGGTGCAACAGAACTAGCAAAACACACCCCAAAGGTCAAGGTGGTCAACAAGTCAAACCCTAATCATAAAATTCAAGGTAAAAACCCAGGTTTACTGTTCATATGCCTGGCGCAACTATTAGTTGCACCAAGTGCATGTACAATAAACAGTTGTGCACAGTAGCTTTGGGAAGTTGACTGCTCGCGGGGGGACCCACCTATAACTTGCACAACTATTAGTTGTTCCAAATCCCTAAGGGGATTTATTTAAAATTATGAATTTGCCCTTCGAGTTCGAAATGTAATATCTTCGCGTACACATCTCCGATTGGGGTGATTCTTGGCCCGTTGGAAAGCTGAGGACTTCTACTTTTCAATGGTATGAGATTCAATCATAGTAGAAAGTCACAGTTAGTCCCAATTCACCTCTCTTCATTCATGGCTTGGGAAAACTAGGTTTAGGTCCAGAATGGATTCTAAGGATCGGGATTGGTTTCTATGGGTTCGAAAAGATTCCTAAGGGATCTAGGGTGATTCCTAAGGGTTTGGGATGGCTCCTAAGGTTTTAGAAAGTTTCTTAAGGGTTTCATATATACTATCAAAGCTCAGAGACGTGCCTCTCTTGAAATGTGTTTCGGTCGGGCCTAGGGCCAAATTTGGGTGTCTACAGATGCCCCTCTTTTGTATTCGATCACTAATGATCGAATGCCAAAGAAAAGAGACATCCAAAGAGGCCCAAGACATTACTGATGGGTATGCTACATTCAGAACGGACTTCAAACATCAGATGAGTAACATGGTGAGAAAACGAAAGCCTGTATGTTAGAAAAAATGGTTGTTTCTCAAGGTAATCGGTCCCTAAGCGCTTAACGACATTACTGGATATAATCAAGGTGAAAAATGAGTTACGAAAGCCCAATAACTAGGAAAAATGATCGCTTCTCGAGATGATTTGAAGGAATTTATGTTCAAGGTTCATTCTAAATACAACAGCTTCGTAAGTAAGGAGGGTGATCGACCCACATTAAAAGATAGGCACAACGCAAGTACATAAGGCTCCATATTTTGTGTCCAATCATATGAGGCATTGATCGCCTCATCTGACTAGTCACAGGTGCCCCTGCTTGAAGCAAGGTTCGAGGTCTTTTGGCGAGCCCATTGATCCCAAAGTTTATTTAGCATGACTACCCGAGTGGAGCGAATAGATGTCGCAATGATTTTTGGGAGTACGTGCTACTTTTCCAACGTGCCCCGAATCATCATGACCTAGAGCGTCTAACCTTAAATAAAAATGAACAGATCCAGTCAAAGTCGGGTGCGTACCAAAGGAGACATCCAATCCTGGTGTTTGTTGATAATGATCCTACAAATCAATTAACTATACATAAATATGCACCCATTAGGGGTGATAAGTAATAAAGGTGATGGAAGTCTCGACCCAAATCTGGTCTAGGTATAATTTATGAGAATAAACGAATGTCCTACGGATACCCAGACATAAGGCGTACACTTTACAGGGATATCGTGCCAAAATAGGTTTTAAGCCTGCGAAAATAAGGGAAATGTACCCTTCTGCATGCATGTTTACATATAGTTTGATTGGCGTGTAGTTTTATTTTTAACAGGATGGTCTCAACCAACAATTGATCTTTTTTAAGACGGAGTTACCCAGACCTCAAACCCCGTAGGTTGCAATTCCAGACTCCATAGACCAAGAGTCCACACCTTCAAAATAGCTCGTGATGAATCTTAAGTTAGACACTCATGTTCATATTGATCTAAAGACTGAGCCCTCAGCTTGAAGATTTAGCAGTGGCATCAACCTGATCGAATTGACCGTTTGATCAGGGTTGGCGTCGTTGCTCCTACTTTGAAGTAGGATCCAAAAATCTGAGGCTAACATTAGACTTAGGACATTGATATGGAACAGTTACATTGCTGATAAAATATTGACATTTTATCGCCTTGGAATATGAATGTGTGTCCCATCATTTGAGGCATAGACCGCTTCATTTAATTGGCCATAGGTGTCCTTGCTTGAAGCAGGGTTCGAGGTCTTTGGGCGAACCCATTGATCCCGAAGCTTATTTAGCACGACTACCCAAGCGGAGTGGATAGATGTCACAACGCTTTTTGGGAGTGCATGCTATTTTTTCAAAACATATATTTTTGTTATTTTATGTGGGGTATTTTTGACATCATTTTATGTGATTTTTATATTTTTAAGCCATCATCATATGTGGTTTTTTTTCATTTTTTCATTTTTATTTCATGTGATTTTTATTACTTTATTACTCTATTATTTTATACGAATTATTTTTGAGATTTTCTTTATCTTTTTTTGTTGATTTTTAGATTTTTATGTTTATCATTTTATGTAATTTTTTGTCTTTTGAAGCTATCATTTTATGAGATTTTTTGGTTTTTTAGAACTATTATTTTATGTGAATTATCCTATCATTTTATCATTTTATGTAAATTATTCTATCATTTTATGTGAATTATTTTTGGGGATTTTATTTTTCCTTTTTTTTATGTGTGATTTTTTTTTTTAATCATTTTTTGGATTTTTTCATGTTTTTCTATGTACGATCGGGACGCCTATTACTCTCGGTCCACTTTATTCTTAGCACGGCTTCCCGAGTAAATCGAACGAGGATCGACAAACCGTTTGGAAGCATATGCATCAGCCGAGAGTGACAAAACGAAGAGAGGGGGTACCATTTTATGTATCTGACCCGCACCAGGCCCAAACACTTGACCCGCGAGTGGCTGTCGCAACTATTAGTTGCGCCAAGCCAAAAGAAGGCTTAAAATGGCCTGTCGCAACTAATAGTTACGCCAAGCCTGGCTGGGGAGCCAATTTAACAAGCCCAAGTTCGGGTAGCAGGGCATTTTTTGAAAAAAAAAATTCTCCCCCTCTCTTTAAAACTGAAAATCGGCCTCCTTAGGGTTCCTTTACATTGCATCCACATGTGCCTTATTGCCGGCATTCGCTCGCGCCGATTGATCGCCGCCTCGTGTTAGATCAAAAGACCCCATCTTCTTCACAAGGTAACCATTAAAAGCCCATTTTTCCTGATTTTTCTTACTTTTTCTTGCAAAAGTTGATCATGATCTTGCATTCTTTGGTGACTAATGGTTTATTTTTATTGTATGTAAGTTTATGGATGGGGTGTTGATGATTTCTTATGAATAATGCCCTAGTTTTGTTATTTTTTATTTATTTATTGGTGCCTACTATATATATATATATTTGTGTATATAGAATGGTTTTTATTTTTGTTGTTTCTTGTTTGTTTTTATTTTGCATATAAAGCATTGGATTGTTGGTCTGTTTTTTTTTTAACATTAATTTAGGGAAAAGGGATTTTTGGGCTTCTTTTTGAAAAAATTTAATTAAGGAAAAGGATTTTTGACTTCTCTTAAGAAAACAAGCGATTATATATTTTTTTTTGTGTGTTTTTTTTTTGAGAACTAAGGCATATATGATGTTTGTGTCGGTTTTTTTTTTTTATGGGCATAGGCTAAGGGTTTTTGTTTTTGTTTTTAGAAAGGTTTTTCTCTCTTATTTTTGGTTTTTTTTTCTAGACATAAAAGAAGGACCTAAACAGATGAGACTCCTCTCTTTTGTTTGGTTTTTGTTTTTGTTTTTAGGAACATAAAGCAAGGATTTTTTTGTTTTGTTTTTGTTTTCTTTTCTAATCATAAAAGGACTTTTGCTTTGGTTTTTTGATTCTTAGAAGCATAAAGAAATGGTGATTTTTTTTTATTTGCTTCATTTTTAAACATAGAAAAAGGGAAATTTGTTTTATTATTATTATTTGTTTACTTTGGAAGATCAAAAAGGAAGGGATTTTTTGCATTTTCAATCTAAAAGGGATTGCTTTTTTTGTTTATGTATGCGTGTATCTTTATTTCTTGAGAATGAACAGGAAGAGGTTGAGCATACTTACCTTCCCTTGGTGTGTAGCATAAAACGATTCTTTATCGCTAATATGCTCTGTTGTGATTATTTTCCGTTGCCCCAGAATGTCCGGCGACGAAGAATACGTACTTGAGGAGGGCCATGAGGAGGGGCCCGAGGTAGTCTATGGTCCTCGCAGGGAGCAGTTCATTATGATAGAGCTCCACGCAGGTCCTTGGCTGGAGATGCAGGGTGAGGCTACTCGAGTTGGCCTCCTACACCTATAGTACATTCACATCTCAAATTTGGACATAGCGGGCAAGGTAAGAGATGTGTTCACTTTTTTTTTGTCCTTTACACAACTTTTCTTTATTTCCAAGATCTGATGCATTTTTCTCTTATGGAGAAAGCCCTGCCCCCTATTGTATTCCACGGGGGCTGGATTGATTTCCATGATTTCTACCGCTACGTCCCCCCCGTGGTAAAGTTTTTGCTGAGCCAAGTGGGCTTTGGGGAGTTCCTGTCCTAACCCCCTATGAGGGTCGATGCCGGGTACCTGAAGGCCCTGATAGAGCGGTTCCACCCTGAGACTATGACCTTCCACATGCCATATGTCGAGATGACATTGACGCTCATAGATTGGACGATGATTATGGGAATCAGGCTAGGAAGCATACCGATAGCCAGCCTTACGGTGCCGAGCAGAGAGGACATTGTGAGATTGATAGGGGACTATCCCCCTTGTGGGCAAATGCATGGCACCGAGGTCAAGATGACCTGGTGAGTTGGTGGATCTGGGCCAGCTAGATAGGGAGCTTTACATTACGCCCGAGAGGGTGATCATCCTAGCCCACATCATCCTCCTACTCCTGCTGGGTAAGACCCTCTTCACGAATGCGAGCGGCAGACAAGTCAGCTTGGTGTTGCTGAGCATTATGGACAATTGACTCGACGTCCATAGATACGACTGGGGCGAGGCCAGATATGCGTGGTTGATGTATGGTGTAGCCTGGGTAACTAACGGGGATGCCAAATTTATTGTCGGCTATTGGGCAGCATTGTAGGTAATCCCTAACCCTTTTTCTTTTATTAGTTTTACTTGGATGATCTTGGTATGCTACTGATTTGCTCTTTGTTTACTGCTCCTCTCAGTATGGGGATACCATCACTTTCAGCCTGGGCACCCGCTTCTCCACTCAGATGTGTCCACCTACCCTCTTCTCAGCAATTGGAACCAAGTCTGATGCCGCGACATAGGCATGAAGCACCTAGAGATGGGCCTGAGGTCCCAACTCGATTTGATGGTCCCCCAGCAGGTAAGGCCTTTTCAATTTTTTTATTTTAGAAATTCTCCTTTGTTATTATGCTGCGTGTTTTGACTGATTGACCACCTCTTGACTTGGACAGATCCCTTATGACCCATACTTCTCCTCCCTTTTCTGGGACCGGGCAGCCGTAGGTTCATCACGCCTATTTGTGAACCACCGCATTGTCTTCTTCTATGGGGCATGGGCCAGGGCCTACTATCTAGGGGAGCAGGTGGTGCACCAGTACCAGGGCTATCACGCCATACCCATGAACCCTCCCGCAGATGTTTTAGACCCTGTTGGTAGCATCGAGGAGCTCACCATAGCCTTCCTCCATAATGGGATCCCTCCCAATGCCCTTCTCGTGCCCGGGGATTATCATATATGGTACGAGTGCCTGTCGTATCGGTTCATCTTACCGCGCTTTGTCCCTAGCGCCAACTTCCTTGCATTTAGCGGCCCGCGCACTCAGGTAATTCTTCTTTCCTTTTTTAGATTAGTTTCCTCTTTAATTCAACTTTTGTTCATACTACGCGGATTTTCATTTTGTTCACAGTTTGCTCAAGGGAATGACTCAGATGATGAAGGCGGGGCGGCGCGGTACCGATACTTTAAAGGGCGTCCTTGGTCTTGGTCCTTTCGGTCGGGTCCTCGGAGGTTCTTCAAGAATGGTCCATTGGGTACCTCTCATGCGGGTGCCCTTGGTGGTGATTCTCATGTGGTCTATGGGACCTTCCGACGCCTTGATGATAACTTTCTCTCGGGCCTATGTGCCGACGTGGACAAGCAGGCACGTATCTCAGCTGAAGCGGCCCAGGTTCCTCCTCCTGAGTTGATTCCAGGGGTAAGCCTTCTTAAGATTATTCTTCCTTTGTCTTGGCTTCTTTTGTAAATGCATGTATTTTATAATTGCCCCGATAACTAACATCCTATCCCTCTTTATGTAGAACTTTGACTCGGCTATGGAGTACATGGCGTATCACAGTAATATCTCAGAGCTTCGGGATGTGGAGAGGGTGAGTATTCAGCTGCTTAGCTTTTCTCAATGGTTCTACTATCCTTGGTTCCTCAATTGATCCCGATCTCTGATTTTGACTTAGACTTATAGTGTGCACGCGCCAAGGAGTCACGATCCTTGCTTAGCAGGATTTCTCAGGCATGGTCCCGGGTGGGAGATATGCGGACCTACTAGGGCTCCTCACATCGGCGGAAGAAGTCAAAGGGCGCCAACAAAGATTAGGCCCTAGTTTTTGCATTTTGAACAATTCAAACATTTTAGCACATTTTAGGGATAATTTTGGGATGCTTAAACATATTGTGATGGATGATTGTGGCATTTTTGATGATTTTTCTGCTTGGAAATATTTAGTGATATTCCTTTGATTGCATGTTATCCCTTTTCTTGTATATATCCGACTGCATGCAGGATAGTTTTGATGGTTGTTCATAAAAGTGACCCTCGAGGTCGCATGCCTTGGTGTGGGTTTCTCCTGCACAAAAGAAAAAACTTTTCAATGTTAGGTGCCCTTTATTTTTCATGTTTGGGAGTGTCTCTTTAAGCATAAAATAGGTAAACAGGCTAACTGGCAAAGGGGCCAGCAATGGCCCACAAAAAATCCCTAAAAAACTCAGAAAAATGTCATGGAGGGGGGGATTTGTGCTGGCAGGCATAAATTGGGGACATTTGCACTGGCGCAACTAATAGTTTCGCCAACTTTAGCCTGGGGAGTTGTGGGGCCTTATATGCCTGAGACAGTCCAAATTCTCCCTCTTTTCTTTTTGACTTGGCCTTTTTAACTGATTTTTCCTCTCCTTGCTTTTCCAAGGGCGGGTCCATCAACATACATTGAATTTTATATTCTTGAAAGATCTTTGTACATCTATGGACCCGCTTTCCAATCCTCCCTTACATGGAGGGCTTGGAACCAATTTACCCTTTTCTTTGGGCTTGGGGTCCAATTTTCTCAAAAGTTGGCTTGGGAGCTTGAATAAGAGTGAGCTCGCTGAACTTGAGCGGCTCGAACTATCACGTCTTTCCCTCTTTATTGAGGTTCCTCTACGGTGGGACCTACTTCATGCGGCCACTTCATTTTGGGATGCAAATGCTAATGTGTTCATTTTAGGAAGCAGGAGCTAACTCCCACTCTTGAGGAGCTATCCAATTTATCCGGGTTGAAGCTTCACAGAGGCCTCACAAGAGTTATGACAAAGTCAGGCTACTCTAAATCTATTCAACTTACCCTCTGTTTGAAGAAATTTGAGTACGAGAAAAGTTTCATTGGGGGGCCCACAAGGTGTTCGATCAAATTCCTCAAAGAACTTTTCGATGACGAAAGTCTTCGAAAATTGTCGGTTAGGAATATCTTTAATGTGAAAGCCTTTGCTTTCAGTCTCGTTTCAGAAGTCCGTTTCTTCACTGGGGGAGAGAGCTTCTCTCTGACTCTGCAACATTTTGATCGAGCTGGTAGAGGGCCGATCGGTGATGCATTTGGTCCTTGCCGAATTATACCGATGCCTTGATGCATTTTTTCTGAGTAAGGTGGAGAGCCTCAGGGGATGTCCTTTGCTACTTCAGGTCTCGTTAGGTGAGCATCTCACTATCTTGGAACCCATGCCACATTTTTATATTGCCCGAGGTGAGGTGGCTCGATGTTTTTTGGGTAGGTGTCACTTGCTTTCACAGGGCGATTCATCAGTTTTGAAGCTTTGGTTGACCGACGCTAAGCTGATATGAAGGCTTCCTTTGTTGGACCGGACCTTTCCAATAATTCGTTCTAGAGATCATGGGGGCATCACCCATCTAGGATTGACTGGCAGCACCTTCTATTTCCCATTTCGAGTGTTGCGTCAGTCCGATTACTCTCATCAGGTGCCTTGTGAGGCAAAACCCCTTCTATGTGACTTGATTTTTTCTAGGGGGTCCTTTGGGGATGTGGATTGGATTGTTGCTCTTTGGGAGATGCATCAATCGACACTGATGTGTGATATGGAGCAGGGAGATTTAGTTTAGACTTCTCCTAAGTATGAGGCTTAGCTACTGGCTGAGGAGCATGCTACTGATCATCTGGATCAGACGGAGAGTATTGACATAGGAGGTCCCTGGCCGAAGAAGGAAATAGCGCTTCGAGCTCGCATTGAGCTATTGGTTGATGAGAAGAGGGTCCTGCAAGTGCTTTTAGCACATGAAAAAGTTAGAGCAGAGATAGCAGAGAGCGAGGTCCTTCGTCTAAAAGGATCCTTGAGTGTTGCTCATGAGGCTACTGATGCTTCTCGAAAGAGGTATAAGAGCTTGCATGGACGTTGGTTGACCGAGCGAAATATTCGGGAGGATGGTTTTTGCGCTAAGATTAGTGCCTTAAAGCGCGAGCTGGGCCGTTGATTCCTTCCTGCACATATAACTTTTTGTATATATCAGATACACAGAAAAGGGGCCTAAGAAACTCCTTTACAGATACACACTTTTTGGTATACATATTTTCTTTATGTTTTTGTTTTTTCTGCTTTTATAAAGAAAGAAAGAAAGAAAGCTAGACATCACACCGGCTATTTTTTGGGATGTAGTGTGAGCGAGACATTTGTAAAAATCGATTATATTTACAAAGACCTCTCTTTTTTGTTCTTTTGTTTTGTGTGTTTTTTTTTTGGGTGTGGTGCCTTAATCACCGGGTGAGATCTCGAGTCCCTCTTTGAGCATGGTCGAACCCCATTTTAAGTGGTCGGGTCTGGATGAGTTTCATCGTCTTGACCAAGACTGGAACGTCAATCCATTTGGATTGATTCAAACCTATCTCCTTACTTGAGTCATACGTTTGACAAAGCAGTTTCATAAAGACAATTCTAGTCGGGGCCTGATTTGAACTAACATGAGCGGCCCAGCAAAAAAAAAGAGGGGATCAGGGAGAGTAACCAAGAGGGTTCCTCCAACATCAATGTTAACGATCAGTTCAAATCTTTCTTCTTTTTCAATTTTTTCATTTAAAACTCTTTTGTTCACAATTCCCAAGGTGGATTCGTCGTGCCCATTTTTTCCTCTTTTTACTCGCAGCGCCCTTTCGGGTTTTCAGCACGTCCATGGGTTTAGCTCTCTTATCCCAAGCGCCCTTTCGGGTTTTCACCTGGTCCGCACAAGCTCGCTGTTTTTACTCGTAGCACCCTTTTGGGTTTTCACCACGTCCATCCTACTTTGAGCTTGTATTTTTTATTTTATTTTCTTTTTATTTCTTTCATCATTTTTTTTTTCAAAAGCCACGACATAGACGTCGATTCCGTCATAGCTGGCTGGACGGGGTTCTGGTGTCGTCTCTCAACTCGACTTGTGTTGACTTAACAAATACTATGACTGCTTGTGAACCTACAAAGAGGGCTTTCTTCAGGGTGTAGCTTGGCCATGGGTTGGGTTGGGATTTGAAGGTATGCTAGGCTAAAAGGGTTTCCTTGATACGGCTCTAGTTTTCTCAACATACTTCCTTCCTTGAGGGATTTATTGTACATGCCCCATGATTGTTTTATTCTTTTATTTCATTTCAAACAATCTCTTTTTGAGGTTTTGCTTTTTAGATTTTTTACTTCCCCCTCTTTTTTGTACATGTACACACACATTTTTTTTCGGGGATGGGGTTTATTAAAAGAAAAGGCCAAGGCTCAAATGGGGGTAGCAAAGGCTATCATCATTTTTAGGGATGCTTTTTGGTTACTGTACTTGGAATGATCTCGATAGACTAAGAGTAGAACCGTCGGACGTATCCAGCATTGATGGGCTCAGGAAGATGATCTCCGTCCATGGTGGTGAGGCAGATGGCGTATCTCGGTAGCACTTCTCAGACGACGTAAGGTCCTTCCCAATTCAGCTTGAACTTCCCTTTCGAGTCGACATAGAGGGATGGGAAGATCTTCTTTAGTACAGTGTCTCCTACCTTTAGATCTCGACTGTGGACACGTTTATTGTAAGTGCGTGCGATTCTCCCCTGGTAAACTTGAGTATGACATAAAGCTAAGAGTCACTTCTCATCTAATAAGTTCAAAGCGGGATCTCTCTCTGCTTCGGATAAGCCTGATTCCATGAGGATTCAGAGTGAGGGTTTTTCAACCTCTACCGGTAAGACGATCTCGGTTCCATACATAAGGGAGAATAGTGTTGCCCCTGTAGCGGTACAGATCGACGTTCTGTAGGCCCATAGAGCAAATGGTAGTATTTCGCTCCAATCTCGATAAGTGACGACCATTTTCTCAAGGATGTAGACAATTGTCTTATTTGTGGCTTCCACGGCTCCATTAGTTTGAGGCCGGTAAGGTGATGAGCGATGGTGCTTGATTTTATACTGCTCGCAGAAGGCTTGGATGCACTTATTCGCAAAGTTGATTTCATTGTTCATGATGATATCTTTTGGTACTCGAACTCGGCATACAATATTACTCTTTAGAAACTTCTCGACGTAACTGGCCATGATGTTGGTATATGATGCTGCTTCAACCCATTTGGTGAAGTATTCAATGGCGACGAGGATGAACTGATGTCCATTTGATGCTTTCAGATTAATCATTCCGACGACGTCAAGGCCCCAAGTAGCAAATGGTTGAGGAGTGGTCATGAAGTGAAGATCGATGGCAGGAGCATGTATCTGACTGGAGTGTTCCTGAAACTTGTAGAATTTCTGAATATGTTTACAACAATCTGATTCCATAGTGGTCCAAAAGTATCCCTGCCACAGGATTTTCTTAGCGAGCATGTGACCGCTGACGTGGGCTCCACATACTCTCTTGTGAATCTCTTTTATGATGTTGATCGCTTCGCTTTCTGTAAGGCACTTGAGCAAGATGTTATTGTATGATCGCTTGTAAAGGTAATCGTCGCAAATGATATAGCCTGCCGCTAAACATTGAATGGTCCATCGGTCCGTCTTGGACGTATCCTCAGGGAAAGTTAGTGTCTCGAGGAAATTCTTGATATCTGAGAACCAAGGTGGCTCATCATCGGGCATTGTAGGTTCCTCAATCTAGAGGCGGAAGGCCGACTCATTCCTTTGTTCGATCATGATTGACTTCATCTCAGCACCATATGACATTTCTATCATTGATGCCAACGTTGCTAGTGCGTCAGCGAAGCGATTCCTTATTTGGGGAACATATGAGAACGTCACGTCCTCGAAGCAAGCTATCAGATCCTCAAGGTGCTCATGGTAGGGGATTAGCTTCTCATCTTTTATCTTCTAATCTCCATTCGTCTGGCATGTGATCAACTGCGAACTGCCAAATACTCATAAGTGAGTTATGTTTAGATCGAGAGCCACATGCAAACCAGCGGTGCAAGCTTCGTACTCGGCCATGCTATTAGTGTAAGGGAAGTTTATCTTGATAGAGACTGGTACATGTGATCCTTTCAATGAAATCAGAATGGCGCCAACTCCCTAACCCTCGGCATTTGCTGCCCTGTCAAAGTGCATTACCCAAGATTCTTCTGCTTCCTCCGTATTGTCTTCCGTCATGAATAGGATGTCCTCATCAGGGAACTCAGTTCTTAAAGGTTCATAATCTAGCAAAGTATTGCCAGCAAGATGATCGGCGAGTGCCCGCCCCTTAATCGACTTTTGAGTGACGTACGTGATGTCAAACTCAGACAATAAGAGTTGCCATCGAGCAATCCGTCTAGTGAGGGCCGGCTTCTCGAACAGGTATTTCAACAGGTCCATTCAAGCCAAAAGTAAAATGGCTTAGGATAGCAAATAATGACGGAGCCTATGAGTAACCCATACAAGAGCCAGACATGCTTTTTCCAGATGAGAATAGTGCGTCTCATAATCAGTAAACTTCTTGCTTAGATAGTAGATGGCCTGCTCTCTTCTTCCTTTCTTGTCATGCTGTACTAAGACACATCCCATCGAAACTTGCGTCATGGAGAGATACATCAAGAATGGTCTGCCCGGCTTAGGTCACATCAAAATAGGTGGATTGAGGAGGTAGCTTTTGATTTTATTGAATGTTGCCTGACAATCGTCGTTCCATTCAACGGGTAAGTTCTTTTGAAGTAACTTGAAGATTGGCGTGCAGATTGGAGTTACCTGTTGAATGAACCGATTGATATATTGTATTCTGCCTAAGACCCTCTAACCTCCTTCTCAGTAGATGGTGGTGGCATTTTAGTGATAGCTTTAACCTTGACTGGGTCGACCTCCATCCCTCTCTTGCTGACGATGAG
Organism: Chloranthus sessilifolius; assembly: GCA_021018995.1. Taxonomy (NCBI): domain Eukaryota; kingdom Viridiplantae; phylum Streptophyta; class Magnoliopsida; order Chloranthales; family Chloranthaceae; genus Chloranthus; species Chloranthus sessilifolius. Next base: position 70,658,885 of record CM037592.1, on the reverse strand, counting down.
TCCCAACAATTTCCCAGACATGGCGCCAAATGCGTACTTCTGTGGATTCAAACGTAGTCTGTACTTCCTCAACCTCTCGAACAGCTTCTGGAGGTTTACCAAGTGATCGCTTCACTCTGGTGACTTGGCTATCATATCATCAACATACACCTCAATTTCTCGATGCATAATGTTGTGAAACAACGCAGTCATATCTCTCTGGTACATTGCACATGCATTCTTCAACCCGAACGGCATGACTCTGTAGCAAAAGGTTCCCCAAGGAGTGATGGACATAGTCTTCTCTTAATCTGCCTCTGCCATCTTTATCTGGTTGTATCCTGAGAATTCATCCATAAAAGAAAGCATCCCATGCTTAGCAGTGTTATCGACCAAGATGTCGATGTGTGGTAATGGGAAATCATCCTTCGGGCTCGCCCTGTTGAAATTACGGATATCAATACAAATGTGAACCTTTCCATCCTTCTTCGGCACAGGCACAATATTGGTTAGCCACTGCAGGTATTTGGATATCATGAGGAATCCTGTAGCATATTGCTTAATGACCTCGTCTTTGACTTTCAACATCCACTCGGGTCGGAGACGTCTCAGCTTCTGCTTAACTGGCTTCATGTCAGGGTAAAGAGGTAACTCATGTTCGACCAAATCAGTGTCCAGACCAGGCAGGTCCTCATATGACTAGGCAAAAATATCTTGGTATGACTGAAAGAAATTGATCATGCTTTTTCTCTTTTCGAGAGACAACGACATTTCGATCTTGGTAATTCAAGGAATGTCCTCAATTCCTAGATTGACATCTTCCATTTCTTTGACAATGGGGGTAGGGCCATGCTCAAATTTGGCAAATCGATCAAGGAGCTCATTGGGGAGCTCCTCCAAAGGGATATCCTCATCCAGACTCGTAACTCCTACCTCTTCTTGTATTTCTATAGGAAAGGGGTCAATTTTACGTGGGACAGGTATTTCGATTAAGGCATCTTTTCGTGTGATTTTATTTGGGATTTTAAATGATAATATTTTTGGATTATATATTTTTTCAATATTTTTTAGATTTTGTATTTTTTCAATATTTTTTAGATTTTGTATTTTTCCAATGTTTTTGAGATTTTGGTTTTCTTCGGAGACGGACCCTTGGTAGCACGAGTCTGTGTATATACAAGGTATTGCCTGCCAAGGGCTTATCTCACTTTTTATAGGTTATTTTTTTTTGGAAAATGGGTGCCAAATGTTAGGCCACTCCCGGCTTCCAGGGTTTGGGGCAAAGATGCCCAGTTGCGTACCTGAGAGGCCGCTCCTTTACCTTTTTGGATGGAGGGTGCTGACTGATAAGGCTTTTCAGAGTCAGCCTCCATCATATTGATCCCCATTTCGTTTGAGATGACATCCTCTAACGTTAACACCATTTTGTGGTGATTCACCATAGGGGGAGTTTGTTCAAGTTTAGACAGTCGTTCCACAAAGAGGGATAATGCGGCCAAGTCTATCTCGAGGTTGGGAAGGGTGTCGTGGGGATTGGAGGGGTGCATCGGTGTTGTAGGCTTGTGTGGGATTAATCGGGTTTTCCCATTCTGGTCGATCTTCACAACCCCTGCACATATGAATGAATTCCTTATGTGAGGCCTGGGATGGGGTTTTTCCTTTATGTGTATTCCCCCGACTTTTGTAGCTAACGTCGCACGGGCTTTCTCCTTAGCCTCTCTCACTTCTTCTTCTGTGGGCTTGTAACCTAGCCGAAATTTGACTTTCTGGCCCCCCTTAGCCATTACAGACTCCTTCCTTCCTTGCAGTCTCAGCCCAAGTCCTCCTCCTTTTTTATAGCCCAACTTTTGGAGCATGGCCACCGCTACTACCACTCCACCTCCGTTTCTTAGAATGATGCCTTCGATGGGCTCCTGGAGTATCGTCGACACCTCGTACTCGAAACTGTGGAGATCAATGTCCTCAGCAGTGTGTGATACATCTAGCACATTCAACTTTTCAATGTTATTGGTGGCTTTTTCTTTCTCACTATGTCCTTCACCAATAATGGTGATAATTTTATGCCTGGATGCGAACTATAGCTTCTAGTGCAGCGTGGACGGGATCACTCCAACTTCATGTAGCCACGGGCACCCTAATAGCAGATTAAATGAGGATTTAATGTCCATTACCTAAAATAATATAGAGAAGGTCATTGGCCCAATCAATAGCTCAAGGTCAACTTCTCCCATTATCTCTCTTCTGATATTGTCAAAACCTCGGGCAGTGGTTCTCGTGGGTCTCAACATGCACGGATCTACCCCAATCTTGGTGGTGGTTCTTAAGGGGTATATATTCAATGCAGACCCATTATTGATCAGAACCAAGGGGATTATCATATTTTCAGACTCAACAGTTATATTCAAAGACTTTGAGTGACTGCCTCCTTCCTCAGGTAAATCGGCATCAGAAAAAGAAATGACATTTAGAGCCATCACTTGACCAATTATATGCTCGACTTCATCTGGGCTAACTTGAAGTGAGACATGAGCATTCTTTAATGCCCCCATTAAAGCTTGGAAATAGAGTGGGGACGTCATCAACAGATCCCATACAATAATATGGGCAGGCATTCTTCTTAGCTGAGTCTCCAGTATATGTTCTCGACTCATTCTCACAAAGGGATTCATGGTGTTATCTTTCTTTCCCTCTGGTTGGGATTGTGCTGCTACTGGTGCTACAGGCTGCTTTGAGATCTTCCTGGATCTTGTGACAAAGTCCACTGCCCCTTCCCTATTTCTACCAGCATTGATATCTATTTGCTCATAACTCAGAGGGACCTAATGTGGATTGTAGGTTGCTCTCAAAATTTGAAATGGTATGGCTACCGACATCGGATGCTCTTGCATTGCAGGCTCTGAAGGTGTGGGCAACACTTGGTTTACTTCGGTGATAGCTGATTGGGTGGCAAAATTGGGCCAGGAGGTGGTGGTGAAGTTGGTGAGTGGTGGCACCGGGGGAAAAGGGGTAGGGGTAAGACATAGGTAGCTGATAGGTACTGGCGGGGGGTTGGGGGTATGATGGGCCATCGGGTAATTGACGGGGGTGGTGGTGTATGGTTGATATGTATTTATATGTACATAATTGATAGGAGTGGGTGATGAAAAATAAACCCTAAGATCTAAGGGCTCAACTCGTGGTGTTGGGCTGGGAAAATAGTCTGATAAATTCAAGGGTTCAATCACCCCAATATTCCTTTCTTCACAATTTCTCGATAATGGAGTTACATAATTCTCTTGATCACTGATGTAATCTGATGGGTCAAATTCAAATTCCTCCTCACATTCCTCTATCATCCCGATGGTGGGTCTGGGACTTGCTCCTCCGATAGGATGTGGGGGTAACAACACCTGATGGATGTTCGCGTGCTGGTTTACTTGAGAAGGTGTCAGTGGAATGATTTTCTCGGCATCTATTAAATCCTGAATCACACGCTTCAATGGAAAACAGCGATCAATCAGGTGACCCGGACCTGATAAAAATTACAGTGAGTATTAGGGTCATAGTTCTTTGGGATCAGGTGAGGAGGAGGTTACGGTTGATGAATAGTGGCTAATCTCTTTTCTATCAGTAAAGGCAAAAGTACACTTAGTGATTGCCCTAGGAGTGTAAACACTCGGTCATAGCAGACTCTCCTCTGCTCCAGAGTCATTTGCATTTCTTGTCCGTTCCTTGTTCTCTTTATCTGCTCAGTTCTGACTAGTGCTAGCGGGGCTGCTTGAAATTGGAACAAGGTTATATTATTATGGGGCCTGGTGTTTGCAATGTTCTGGACATCAGCCCATGTTCTCTTCTCATTCCTCTATTCTGAAAACCTTCTAACCCCACTGGCTCCACTTGGTACATTCTTGTTCAGGCGACCTTCCCAGATAGCATCTTCACAGCGATTGGCGTTCCTCACTAGATCAATAAAGCTGGACTATTGCTGGTACACCAAAAAGTCTGAGATTACTGACAGAGTATTCTTAGAAATCATTTTGATATGTTCATCATTAGGTATCCTATTTCTAACCTAAGTTGCTAGTGCTTTCCATCGCCCCAAATAATCATTGAAGGTCTCATTCGGGTTCTGCCTCAAACGGGCCAAGTCTGACTTACACGATTCAATGTCTATGTTGTAGACGTATTATTCCTGAAATAAATGCGTCAAGCCCTTCCATGTTTTCACCATAGATGGTTCCAAAGATGTGAAGCACCTCAGGGCCGAACCAGTCAAACTTTTTTAAAAGACCTTTATTAATAGTCTTTGATCCCCCCCATACTGGCATATGTCCCACAATAGGACTTGAGGTATGCTATGGGATTACCGGTGCGGTTGTATTTGTCAAAAGCTGACATTTTAAATTTCAGAGGCAAGGGTACTTCAGCAAACAAACACAAATCTGTGAAGTCTGTGGTGCGGATTTCAGCACCACCCATTTTTAACAACTGCTTTTGAATTTTATCCAACTGTTCTTTCAACTACTCTGACTCCTTGGATATAGGGGCTGCTTTCTCAGCAATCGTTTGGACTTCACTTTATGCTATCAGGGGGTGGGAGATTATAGGAGGATAGTTAAGGCTGGTCAATGCCCCAGCACAGGCTCCACTATTCCTAATCTCGTCCTCTTCATACTGCTAGTCTATATAGGGTGCAGTGAGGGCGAGGTTCTCTTGTTGGTGCTGCATGGACTTGATGGGAATGGCATGAATGGGGGTTGGGTGAGTCCATTAGGGATGAGGGAAAGTTTGTTGGATGATAGGGGAAGTGAAAGTTAGATTCTGGAGTGGGGCCTGATGAGGCCATTGGGCTTGGGGAAAGGCTTGAAATTGACTATGGTATATTGGGATATGGGTGAATTGGGGTTGATGTAAGGCATGGGTTTGAGCTGGGTATGAGGATTGTGAGTGGGCAAAATTTTGGAGGAATTGTGAAGGGTATGGGTGTGAGGCTCCAAGGTTTTACTAGACTTGGGTTTGGGCCATGAAGCCTTGGGAGGGTTGGGATATGAAGGTTTGGCCCATGGGTCCTTGGTCATGATAGGTGTGGCTCAGGGGGCCTTGGTCATGATAGGTGTGGCCCAAGGGGCCTTGGTGGGTTTGGGTCATGGGCTAATGATGGGTTTGGGCCATGGGCCTTTGATGGGTCTGGGCTATGGGCCCCTGGATGGGTCTAGGCCATGGGCCCTTGATGGGTCAGGCCTTGATGGGTCTGATCCAGTGGGCCCTGATGGGTCTGATCCAGTGGGCCCTGATGGGTATGACCCTGATGGGTCTGATCCAGTGGGCCCTGATGGGTATGGCCCATTGGGCCTTGATGGGTTTGGCGCATAAGGCCATGATGGGTCTGGCCTAATAGGCCTTGATGGGTATGGGCCACGGGCCCTTGGTGGGTCTGGCCCATTGGCCCTTGATGGGTCTTAGTGATGGCCCTTGATGGGTCTAACCCATTGGCCCTTGATGGGTATGGCCCATTGGGCCTTGGCGGGTCTAGCCTATTAGGCCTTAATGTGTCTGGCCCATTGGGCCTTAGTGGGTCTAGCCCATTGGGCCTTGGTGGGTCTGGGCCATGGGGCCTTAGGGTATGTGGGTAATGGGGGTTTGGGCCATGGGGCCTTGGTGGGTATGGGCCATGGCCCTAGAGGGGTATGGGTCATGGGATTTTGGGCCATTGGGCCTTGGGACAAGTGGGAAATGAGGGTTTGGGCCATTGGGCCTTGGGAATGTGGGAAATGCGGGTTTGAGCCATTTGGCCTTAGGGCATGTGGGAAATGGGAGCTTGGATAGTGTGGATGATGGGGGGTTGATGGGGGTTATGGGGGAATGAGTCATGGAGGCTTGATAGGGTATGGGATGGATCCATGGGTGTGTGGTGTGGATGAGAGGGGATGTGTTGGGAGGCCTTCCACCTATTGTAGGTTTGAAACTTCTTCTCCATCATGGCCATGGAAGGGGGATCAGATAGAGATGGGTTATTTGATGTTTGGAGGGGTATAGATGGGGTGTGTAAAGAGGAAAAATTGGGCATGGCCTTGATAAAACCAAGCATGACCCGGGTAAGAGGCGGGATATGGGGTGGATTGGAGAAGTGAGGTGGGGCATTAGTGGATGGATTGGGCATGTATTGGGGGGTGCATGGGGCATAGAGGTGGAGAATGATAGAGGAAAGTTGGTCATGGCTTAGAAAAAGTTGGGCATGACTTGGTTAAATGGAGGGATGTGTGGGGGATTGGATGTGGGTGGATCGGGTTGGAGATGGCCATGGAGAAAAATGACGAGAAATTTGGATTTTGGGTAATTTGGGAAGTCGTGGAATGGAAAATAGGGGCATTGAATGGGCCGGTTATAGTGAGGGTTGAATGGGTGAGGAGGATGGAATTAAAGGCTTCTTCGGTATGGGAATGGGTTGGAGAATGTGGCGAGGATGAATCGAGATCGATGTAAGCCGGGTCCATAGCCCACGACATTTCTCTGTATCGGGTCGGGTACGGGTGCCTCGGATGGGGCCCGTAAAGCTTCCTCCTTCTTCCCCTACGGGATGACGAAGGGTATGATGATGTCGTTGTCTCAGCACCAATCAAGACTCTATTTTCAAATTTTGAATTTTTACAAGCGAAAAAGAAATGAGGGTTCTGGAGCCTTTTTGAATTCCCTTCTCAGGTGGCTCTCGTACCCTAAATAGGTCCGGCGACAAAGGTTCCAAAGTTTTTCGAAAGAATTAAAGGGAAACCCCTCGATATATTAAAGGTACGAAAACCAATGTAAACAACCCGATCCCCCGAAAAGAATAAAAAAGAAGTCACCTTCTTTTCGACCGGCGAGGGCGTATTGGTTGTCAAAAATTGCGTGGCCTAAATAGAGGCACAAAACACACTGATCGAGGAGTCCGGGATGTGAAAATAGGCCTCAGATCAAAACTGGTGCTACTCAGAACCAAATTGGCGCAACTAATAGTGGCGCCAAAGAAAAAAGTCGCAGATTAAAGCTGGTACAACTAATAGTTGCGCCAGTGTACTTTTGGGGCATTTTGCATTGGCGCAACTAATACTTGTGCCAGAGCAAAATGGTTCTCCAATTTGTATGATAGCAGCAACCTCAGTTCGAAATAGGTCTCCAAACTGGCTTTTAATGGAAGCTGGGCTTTTAGGGACTGACTATTTATATGATCCGCTCTTTTCCTCACCAAACCTAAGGGTTTAAGGCCAAATTAGGGGTACTATCGCTCTCTTTTCTCTAGGTTTTAAGCTTGGTAACGAGAAGGTTACCCACCCGATATATCTCAAGTGCAAGTACTTTTCTCAGGTACTAGGTGGGCTGGGACTTTTCCGGATCATCACTACTAGGGGCTGCCGCCGTACTAAGACCCGGGTGTTTGTATGTGTACTTAAATAACCCAACCCTTTAAAAATTTACCCCGCAAAAATCAATTTAAATCTCCTTTATTGGTTCAATTTTATTTTTCACTTTTAAGAAAATTTTCTTATGTTCAAAGATCGAGGGCGATGATCCCGTGTCGCCTCTACGAGTCGGCGTTCACTGTTTGTAAGATGATTGGGAAAACGTAAGTGCGCAAGTAGGCCTGCCAAATGGCTAAGGCACTTTAAATGACATAAAAGTAAAGGAATTTAAATGCAAAACACAAGTAGGACCACCAATTGGCTAAGACACTTAAAATGACGGAAATGTAAATAAAATTAAAGACTATGCCCAAGTAGGCCCGCCAATCGACTAAGGCTCGTAAATGACGTAAAAGTAGTGGTAAGTAAAATGACGTAATCGGAGGGGTGAGTAAAAAAATAAAATAAGTAAATAATAAAAAAATAGCAATAAAAAAGGTTAGTAAAATGAAAAATAAAGAGGTCAAATTCAAGGGAAAGCTCTACTAGCTACTCCCCAGTAGAGTCGCCATCTGTGCAACTGTGAGATTTTTGACGATCCCATCGCGATGATGCGCTCACTACTGAAATATTTAGAGTGACCACCCAGAGATTTTGGTGTCCTGGAAAACCTAAATCATTTTTATAAGCACCAAAGTACCACAAATATGACTCTGAATCTGGTTTACGCCAAAGGCTCTTGGGTAGGGGCTTCGATTATCGATTGGGAAGGTGTTAGGCACCCAATCAGCCCGCTTAATGCGGTTTCTACTAATGGCCAAAGCAAAAATAATATAAAAGAAAAGAAAGAGGCTTCCTCTTGCCCAAATGGGTCGTAAAATCCTATTTGTGCCCCTCCATTCCTACCAAAAATTTGATGACGTAACTGCACAAATGAGAGGATGGGGGAGAGCCAGAGCGCTTCGGCCCTTGTTGCACTGCTGTAGAGCCTTGTGTTGGCTTACTTCAGTGAGTTTTTAAGGTTGGTATGGTATGGAATTAGGTTCTAACTCCTAAGGATTGATAGCTAAGAGGTAGAGAGGGAAGGCTAGGGGGTAACACACCTCTAACCTAGGGCTTTTGGGTGAAATGCTAAGGTCTAAAGGGTTTTTTAAAAGTTCTAGAATTTCTATGGGAATGGTGTACTAGAGGAGAGAGAGAGAAGGGATTCTTTAATCTCTTAATTGCAAATTTTTTCAAGCCATTTGCAAGGGGGTGCCTCTCTATTTGTAGGAAAAAGATAGGTTAAGAGGGTGCTTAGAGGCTAATTGGGATTAGCAATTAGGTAATGGGCCATCTATGGTTTCCTAGGGTTTTTGGAGCCTTAAAAAATTTGAGAAGGTGCTCCAATGGTGGATGATAGGGTGAGACTTTAAATCACTTAAGGGGTTACACATAAATAGTAAATGGGTGCAACAGAACTAGTAAAATACACCCTAAAGGTCAAGGTGGTCAACAAGTTAAACCCCAATCATGAAATTCCAAGCAAAAACTCAGGTTTACTGTTCATATGCCTGGTGTAACTATTAGTTGTGCCAAGCATATGTACAGTAAAATAGTTATGCATAGTAGCTTTGGGAAGTTGACTGCCCATGAGGGGACCCACCTATAACTGGCGCAGCTATTAGTTGTTCCAAATCCCTAAGGGGGTTTATTTAAAATTACCAATTTTCCCTTCGAGTTTGAAATATAATATCTTCGCGTACACAACTCCGATTGGGATGATTCTTGACCCGTTGGAAAGCTGAGGACTTCTACTTTTCAATGGTATGAGATTCAATCATATTAGAAGGTCACAGCTAGTCCCAATGTACCTCTCTTCATCCATGGTCTGAAATGGGTTCTAAAGGCTGGGATTGATTTCTATGGGTTCAGAAAGGTTCCTAAGGGATCTGGGGTGATTCCTAAGGGTTTGGAATGGCTCCTAAGGTTTCAAAAAGGGTCCTAAGGGTTCCATACATGCCATCAAAGCTCAGAGATGCACCTCTCTTGAAATGTGCTTCGATCGAGCCTTGGGTCAAATTTGGGTGTCTACACTGTCCCTTTCTCTTGTAAAGATACCATAGGTTTAAGTCTCCGCCCATTAACCTTGAATGTACGATTATCCATAGGTCCTGAATAGTGACAACCCTGTGAGGGAATGTTTCGATCACATTGTAAAGTCCGTCCCAACGACTTCTTAGTTTTCTTGGGAGTAGCTTTAATCTTGAATTATATAACCAAACTTGTTGGCCTGACTCAAAACTCTTTCTGTTTATCATGAAATGCTTTGGTTTTGGCCTTGCAAATTCAAGCATTTTGATAGGAGTCATTGCAAATTTCTTCCAGTTCATTAAGCTCAAGCTTTCTTTGTTCTTCGGAAGCATCTAGTTCGAAATTCAATGCTTTGATAGCCCATAGGGCTCTATGCTCTAATTCCACATATAGATGACAAGCCTTACTGTACACCAGTAAGAAAAGAGACATGCTAATAGGTGTTTTATAGGCCACTTTGTACGCCCATAAGGCATCATTTAGTCTCAGGGACCAGTCTTTTTTGTCAGGTCGGTGTAGACACCCAAGTTTGGCCCAAGGCCCGATCGAGACACATTTCGAGAGAGGCGCATTTCTGAGCTTTTGATGGCATATATGGAACCCTTATGAACCTTCCCAAAACCTTAGAAGCCATCCCAAGCCCTTAGGAATCACTCCAAATTCCTTAGAAATCCTCTCGAAACCTTAGAAACCCATCGCGACCCTTAGAAACCATTCTGAACCTAAACCTAGCTTTCTCGGGCTATAGATGAAGGGTGGTGCACTGAGACTAGCTGGGACCTTCTACCATAATTAAATCTTATATTATTGGAAAGTAGAAATCCTCATCTTTCCAACAAGCTAAGAATCACCCCAATCGGAGCTATATATCAAAAGATATGACATTCCGAAGTATAGGGGCAAAATAGGGTTTTGAGGAGGATCCCCCTAGGGTTTTGGCACATCTATTAGATGCACCAAGTCATTTCTCCCTAAAAATGGCTTGGTGTAACTAATAGTTGCACCAGCCTATAGGTGGGTCCCACCTCAGGCAGCCAACTTCCCAAACACTGTGTGGCACTATTTTACTGTACATTTGTCTGGCGCATCTATTAGTTGCGCCAGGCTTATGAACAGTGACCTTAGGTTTTTGCCTTCAAATTTGAGATTTGAGTTTGACTTGTTGACCATCTTGATCTTTGGGGTGTGTTTTACTTGTTCTGTTGCACCCATTCTCTATCTATTTGTAACCCCTTAAGTTGTTTAAACCTCTAACCTATCATCCACCATTGGAGCATCTTTTCACATATTTCAAGGCTCTAAAAACCTTAAGAAACCTTAGATTGCTAAATTACCTAATTCCTAACCTAGTTTCGCCTCTAAACACCCTCCTAACTTCTCTTTTTCCTATAAATAGAGAGGCACCCCTCCCTTTACAAAGGCTTGAAAAATTTGTAAAAAGAGAAGATTAGGAACTCTCTCTCTCTCTCTCTCTCTCTCTCTCTCCTCTAGTGCACCTTTTGTATACAAATTCTAGAATTTATAAACTCCCTTTGAGACCCAACCTTTCATCCAAAAGCTCTAGGTTAGGTGTAAGCTACCCCCTAGCCTTCTCCCTCTACCTCTTAACTATCAAGCCCTAAGAGATTGAACCCCATTTCTCACCATATAGGCCATTGAAGCTCACCGAAGCAAGCCTACGTAAGGTTCCATAGCCGTGCAACAAGGGCCCAAGAGTTTCGACTCTCCCCTCTATTCCTCTACCTTCTCGGTTCTTCCTCCATCCTCTCATTTGTGTCGTTACGCCGCTAAATTTTTGGTAGAAACGGAAGGGCACAAATAGGATTTTAATGCTCCTTAGGCAAGAGGAAGACCTTTTTGCTTCTTTTATTTCATTTGTGTTTTGGCCATAAGTAGAGACCATATTAAGCGGGTTGATTGGGTGCCTAATACCTCCCCAATAGATAATCGAAGCCCCTACCCAAGAGCCTTTGGTGTAGTCCGGATTCAGAGTCAATTTTTGGTACTTCAGTGCTCTTTAAATTTGATTTGGGTTTCCCGGGACACCAAAAGCTCTGGGTGGCGACTCTTTAATTTTCACAAGTGCGCATCTTCGCAACGGGATCGTCTCAATTCCTACGGTTGCACAGATGTTGACTCTGCTAGGGAGTAGCTAGTAGAGATTCCCCTTGAATTTTAGCCATTTTTCTTTGAATTTACTAACCTTTTTTCTATTTTATTGTTATTTTTTTACTCACCCCTACTATTACATCGTTTTCTCACCCTTACTTTTACATCCTTTACGAGCCTTAGCCGATTGGCGGGCCTACTTGCACACCATCTTAAATTTCTTTACATTTCCATCACTTTAAGTACTGTAGCCAATCGGCGGGTCTACTTGTGCATTGTCTTTTAATTTCCATTACTTTTACGTCATTTAAAGTGCCTTAGTCGTTTGGCGGGTCTACGTGCACAATTACGTCTTTGCAATCATATTACAAACAGTGGACGTCGACCCATAGAGGCGGCACAGGATCATCACCCCCGGTCTTTGAACTCGAAACAAACTCCCTTCAAAAGTGAAAATTAAAATTGAACCAACAAGGAAGACTTAAATTGATTTTGCGGGGTAGATTTTTTTTGCAGGTTGGGATATTTAAACACGCATACAATCTCCCGGGTCTTAGTACGGCGATAGCCCCTAGTGGTGATGATTTGGAAAAGTCCCAGCCCACCTAGTACCTGAGAAAGTGCTTGCACTTGAGGTATATTGGATGGGTAACCTTCTCGTTACCAAGCTTAAAACTCAGGGAAAAGTGAGCATTAGTAGACCTGCACCTACCTTGTAAACCCTTAGGATCGGTGAGGAGAGAGATAGATCATATAACAGTCAGTTCCCGGAAGCCCATCTTCCAAAAAAAACCAATAAAGAGACTCATTTCGGGCTGAATTTCCTACTGTTAAGCTGTTTCGACCCCTCTATTTGCCTGGCTCCACTAATACATGCGCCAAGGCAAAAATCCCCAGAAATACACTGACGCATATATTAGTTGCGCCAGCTTTATCCTGGGCATTTTTGGTCCGACGCACCTAAATAGTTGCGCCAGGTTTCTGTTATAGAGCAGCAGTCCGAATCTGTGACCTAATTCACATCCCGAGCTCCCCGATTAGTATTTTTAATGCCTCTGTTTGGGCCCTGCAACTTTTGACACCCAATATGCCCTCGTCGGTCAAGAGAAGGTGACTTCTTTTTTACTCGTTCCGAGAGATCGGGTTGTTTGCATTGGTTTCTGTGCCTTCAATAGATCAAGGGGTTTCTCTTTGATTCTTTCAAAGCGCTTTAGAGCCTTTACCGTAGGACCTATTTAGGGTATGAGAGCCACTGGAAAAAGGAATTCAAAAGGCCCTGAAATCTTTAAATCTTTTCACTTATAAAAATTCAAAAGATTAAAAATCCCAAAAATAGAGTTTTGTTGGTGCCGGCACGATAGCATCATAGTACCATCCTTGATCCCGTAAAGGAAGGAGCAAGCTTTACGGGCCCTAACCGAGGCACCCGTACCCAACTTAATACCAAGCCATGTCGTGGGTGGTGGATCCGGCTTATGCCGATCTTGACTCATCCCCACCGCATTCCCCAACCCATTCCCATGTGGAAGAAGTTTTCACATTCATCCCCCTCACTCAATCCCCATTCATCGTCACCGGCCCCTTCAGTGCTCCCATTTTTCCATCTACCACCTCCCAAAATATAAAAAATCCAATCCCCCACTCCCCATTTTCACAAGCCATGCCTTCATCCATGGCCATTCCCAACCCATCTCACCTTCCATCCACACCCATTCAAAACCCGGCCCAACCCTCCACCTTCACCAATATACCCTATTTTTCATCCGCTCGACGCATACCCAATCCACCCACATCTATCCATGTTGCATCCGATCCCCCATACATCCCTCCATTTACCCAGGTCATGCCCATTTTTATCGGGGCCATGACCAGCTTTCCTCTCTCATCCTCCACATTTATGTCCCATACATCCTCCCCATACATGCCCAATCCATCCCCATTCACCAATGACCCATCTCATTTTTCCAACCCACCCCATATCCCACCACTTACCCGGTTCATGCCCGATTTTATCAGGGCCATGCCCAATTTTTCCTCCTCATCCACCCCATCCATACCCCTCCAACCCTTAAATACCCCATCTCCATCTGATCCCCCTTCCATGGCCATGCTGGAGGAGATGGTCCAAGCTTACACTAGGTGGAAAGCTTCCCAACACAGCTCCTCTCAACCACACCATACATCCATGGATCCATCCCATACCCTATCAAGCCTCCATGCCTCATTCCCCCATGACCCACATCAACCACCCACATCCATACCATCCAAACCCCCATTACCCACATACCCCAAGGCCTAATGGCCCAAAACCCCATCATCCAGACCCACCAATGGCCCATGGCCCAGACCCACCAAGGGCTCATGACCCAGATCCATCAATGACCCATGGCTCAGACCCACCAAGGCTCACTGGGCCAGACCTATCATGAGCAAGGCTTTGTGGTCCAACCTCCCCAAGGACCCATGGGCCAGGCCTTTATAGCCCAACCCTCCCAAGGCTTCATGGCCCAAACCCAAGCCCATCAAGGCCCTAACCTTGGAGCCTCACACCCATACCCTTCACAATTCCTCCAAAATTTCACTCACCCACAACCCTCATACCCGGCTCAAATCCATGCCCTACATCAACCTCAATTCACCCATATCCCTACTTCCCAAAGTCAGTTCCCGACTTTCCCCCATACCCTATGGCCTCATCAGACCCCACCCTAAAATCTGACTTCCACTCATCTCATTACCCAACAAACCTTCCCTCACATGCAATGGACTCACCCAACCCCCATACAGACCATTTCCATCCAGTCCATGCAGCACCGATAAGAGAATCCCGCCCACACTACACCTTATGTAGATCAGCAGTATGAAGAAGACGAGATTAGAAATAGTGGTGCTTATGCCGGGGCATTAGCCAGCATTAATCCCCCTCCTATAATTACCCACCCCTTAGTAGCACAGAGCAAGTCCCGACTGACTGTTGAGAAAGTGGTTCCCATGTCCAAGGAAATAGAGCAGTTGAAAGAATAGTTAGACAAAATTCAGAAGCAATTGTTGAAGATGGGTGGTGCTGAAATCCATACCACGGACTTCTCAGATTTGTGTTTGTTCGCTAAGGTCTCCTTGCCTCTAAAATTTAAAATGTCAACTTTTGACAAGTATAACGGCACCGGCAATCCCATAGCATACCTTAAGTCTTATTGTGGGGACATGTGCCAGTATGGAGGGGACGAAAGACTATTAATAAGGGTCCTTCAGAAAAGTTTGACTGGTCCTGCCTTGAGGTGGTTCATGTCCTTAGAACCATTTATGATAAAGACTTGAAAAGACTTGACGCACTTGTTTCAAGAATAGTATGTCTACAATATAGACATTGAACCGCGCAAGTTAGACTTGGCCCGTTTGAAGCAGAACCCGAATGAAACCTTTAGTGATTATTTGGGGCATTGGAGAGCATTGGCAGCTCAGGTTAGAAACAGGATTCCTGATGATGAACAAATAGAAATGACTTCCAAGAACACTCTGCTAGTGATCTCAAACTTTCTAGTGTACCAGCAGCAATCCAGCTTTGCTAATCTGGTAAGGAACACAAATCGCTGTGAAGATGCTATCAAGGAAGGTCGCCTAAGCAAAAATATACCCAGGGAGCTAGCGGAGTTAGAAGATTTTTTGAGCAGTGGAACGAGAAGAGAGCGGGGGCCGATATCCAGAACATTGCCAACACTAAGCCCAATAATAATATAACCCCGTTCCAATTTAAGGCAACCCAGCCAGCTCCAGTAAGAACCGAGCCGATGCAGAGAACAGGGAATGGACATAGGATGCAGATGACTCCAAAGCAGAGGAGAGCCCGCTACGATCGAGTTTTTACACCCCTAGAGCAATTATTAAATGTACTTTTACCTTTGTTAATAGAAAAGGGACTAGTTATTGCCCTCCAACCATGACCTCCTCCTAATCCAATCCTGAAGAACTATGACCCCAACACTCATTATAATTTTCATCAGGGTCCGAGTCTCCTGACTGATCGATGCTTCCCATTGAAGCACGCAATACAAGATTTAATTGATGCCAAGATAATCATTCCACCTGTACCTTCTCAAGTGAACCAACACACAAATATACATCAGGTCCCATTACCCCTGCACCCTACCGGAGGAGAAAGTTTCAGACCCACCATCGGGATAATAGAGGAATGTGAGGAAGAGTTTGAATTTGACTCGTCGGACTATATCAGTGACCGGGAAAGTTATGTGGCACCATTGCAAAGAAATTGTGAAGAGAGGAGTATTCGGGTGATTGAACCCTAGAATTTATCTAATTATTTCCCTAATCTTGCGCCCCAAATTGAACCCCTAGATCTTAGGTCCTATTTCCCATCACCCACACCCGTAAACTATGTGTAAATAAATGCATATCAATCATAAACTGCCACCCCCATTAATTACCCAATATCCCATCAGGTCCCCCATCCCCCACCATCACCTATCAGCTATCAGTGGCGCTCCCCTATCCCATTACCTTTAGCACAACCACCCACAAACCTCACCACCCCAACTTGGCCCAATTTTGTCACTCAAAATCTCTCAATATTACTGTGGAATTTGGAAATATGATAATCTCTTTGGTGTTAATTGACAATGGGTCTGATCTGAATATATGCCCACTGAGAACCGCCACAAAGATTGGGGTAGATCCGTGCATGTTGAGACCCATAAGAATCAGTGCCCGAGGTTTTGACAATACGAGAAGAGTGATAATGGGAGAAGTTGACCTTGAGCTATTGATTGGGCCAATGACCTTCTCCATATTATTTCAAGTAATGGATATTAAATCTTTGTTTAATCTATTGTTAGGACACCCATGGTTGCATGAAGTTGGAGCAATACTGTCGACGCTGCATCAAAAGCTCAAGTTTACATCCGAGCATAAGATTATCACTATCATCGGTGAGGGGCACGGTGAGAAGGAAAAAGCCATTAATAGCATTGAGAAGCTAAAAGTGTTGGATGTACTACACACAGTTAAGGATGTCGACCTCCATAGTTTTGAGTACGAAGTATCAACGGTACTCCTAGAACCCATAGAGGGCATCATTCTAAAAATCGGAGGTAGAATTGTAGCGGCAATGGCCATGCTCAAAAAGTGGGGCTATCAAAGAGGAAAGGGGTTGGGACCTCGATTACAAGGAAGAAGAGAGCCCGTCACAGCCAAGGGTGGCCAGAAAGTAAGATTTGGGTTAGGTTACAAGCCCACTGAGGAAGTGGTTCGGGGGGCTAAGGAGAAAGCTCGGGCCACGACAGCTATAAGAGCCAAAGGGGTACACTTAGAAGAGAAACCCCATCCCAGGCCTCACATCAGAGACTCATTCATAAGTGTCGGGATTGTGAAAATCGATCGGAGCAAGGCCACCCAATTAACCCCACACAAGCCTGCAGCACCTGTCCACCCCACCAATCCCCACATTATCCTTCCCAGCTTGGAAATAGACCTGGCTGCGTTATCCTTCTTCGAGGAATGACGTTTCATACCTGAACAATCTCCCCCTGTGGTAAATTACCACAAAACTGTGTTGACGTTTGAGGACATAATCTCAGACGAACTCGAGATCAACATGATGGAGGCTAACTCTGTAGAGCCATATCAGTCAACACCCTTTATCCAAACAGGTAAAGGAGCAGCCCCTCAGGTATGCAATTGGTCGTTTGTACCCTAAACTCTAGAAGCGGGGAGTGGCTTAAACTTTGGCACCTATTTTCCAAAAAAAAATAACCTATAAAAAGTGAGATAAGCCCTTGGTAGGCAATACCTTATATATACACAAACACGCGCTGCCAAGGGTCCGTCTCCGAGGAAAATAAAATTCCCAAAAACATTGAAAAAATATAAAATCTAAAAACATTGTCATTTAAAATTCCAAATAAGATCCAAGAAAAAGATGCCTTAATCTAAATACCTGTCTCAAGTAAAATCGGCCCCTTTCCTGTAGAAATAAAAGAAGAGGTAGGAATTACAAGTTTGGACAATGATGCCCCTTTTGAGGAGCTCCCTAATGAGCTCCTTGACCGGTTTTCCAACTTTGAGCATGGCCCTACCCCCATTGTTGAAAAAATCAAGGACGTCAATCTAGGGACTGAGTAAATTCCTCGGATTACCAAGATCAGAACATCGTTGTCTCCTGAAGAAAGAAAAAGCATGATCAATTTCCTTCGATCATACCAAGATATTTTTGCCTGGTCGTACAAGGACATGCCTGGTCTAGACACCGATTTGGTCGAGCATGAATTACCGCTCTACCCTGATATGAAGCCGATCAAGCAAAAGCTGAGACGTCTTCGACCCGAGTGGATGTTGAAAGTCAAAGATGAGGTCATCAAGCACTATGACGTGGGGTTCCTCATGGTATCCAAGTACCCGCAGTGGCTAGCCAATATTATGCCTGTGTCGAAGAAGGATGGAAAAGTCCGCATGTGTATTGATTTATGAAACTTGAATAGGGCGAGCCCGAAGGACGATTTCCCGTTGCCGCATATCGACAACTTGGTCGATAACACTGCTAAGCACGGGATGCTTTCATTCATGGATGAATTCTTAGGATATAATCAAATTAAGATGGCAGAGACTGATCAAGAGAAAATTGTGTTTATCACTCCTTAGGGAATCTTTTGCTATAGAGTCATGTCATTTGGGCTAAAGAATGTTGGGGCAACGTACCAGAGAGCTATGACTATGCTGTTTTATGACATGATGCACCGAGAAATCAAGGTGTATGTCAATGATATGATAGCTAAGTCACCAGAGCGAAGCGATCATCTGATAAATCTTCAGAAGCTATTTGAGAGGCTGAGAAAGTATAGGTTACGTCTGAATCCACAAAAGCACGCATTCGGCGCTATGTCTGAAAAGTTGTTAGGATTCATCGTCAGTAGGAGAGGTATCGAAGTCGACCCAATAAAAGTTAAGGCCATTACAGAAATGTCAACATCGTCTACTGAGAAAGAGGTCAGAGAGTTCTTGGGTAGAATACAATATATCAGTCGGTTCATTACATAGGTAACACCTATCTGCACGCCGATCTTCAAGTTACTAAGGAAGAATTCGCCCATTGAATGGAACGATGATTGTCAGACAGCATTCGACAAAATCAAAAGCTACCTCCTTAACCCACCTGTGTTGGTACCACCCAAGCCGGGGAGACCACTCTTGATGTATCTCTCCACAATGGAAGTCTCGATGGGATGTGTCTTAGGGCAGCATGACGAGACGGGAAGAAGAGAGTAGACCATATACTATCTCAGCAAGAATTTTACTGACTACGAGACTCATTATTCTCATCTAGAGAAAGCATGCCTAGTTCTTGTATGGGCTACTCAGAGGCTCTGCCATTACTTGCTATCCCAAGCCGTTCTACTCTTAGCCCAAATGGACCCGTTGAAGTACTTATTTGAGAAGCCGGCTCTCACTGGACGAACTACGTGTTGGCAGCTCTTATTATCTGAGTTTGGCATCACCTACGTTACTCATAAATTGATCAAGGGATAGACACTCGCTAATCATCGTGCTGACAATCCTTTGCTAGATTATGAGCCTTTAAGTATTGAATTTCCTTATGAGGACATCCTATTCATGACAAAAGATGATACTGAGAAAGAAAAGAAATTATGGGTAATGCACTTCGACAGGGCAGTAAATGCCGAGGGTTAGGGAGTTGGCACAATTCTGATTTCGTCGAAAGGATCACATGTACCGGTTTCCATCAAGCTCAATTTCTCATGCACAAATAATATGGCTGAGTATGAAGCTTGTGCAGCAAAACTGCAGGAGGCACTGGACCTGAATGTAACTCACCTCAGGGTGTTTGGCGACTCATAGTTAATCATTTTCCAGACAAATGGAGATTGGAAGACTAAGGACGAGAAGCTGGTCCCCTACCATGAGCACCTCAAGGATCTGATAGCTTGCTTCAAGGACGTGACATTCTCATATGTCCCACGGATAAGGTATTGCTTTGCCGACGCACTAGCAACTTTGGCGCCAATGGTAGAAATCTCGTATGGTGTTGAGATGAAGCCGATTATGATCGAGTAGAGAAATGAGCTGACCTTCTGCCTGCAGATCGAGGAACCCCTAAAGCTTGATGAAGAGTCACCTTACTTCTCAAATATCAAGAACTTCCTTGAGACTCATGCTTTTCTTGAGGATATGTCCAAAGCAGATAGGCAAACTATTCAACGTTTAGCGGCAGGCTATGTCATTTGTGGAGAATGCCTTTACAATAGATCCTACAATAATATCTTGCTCAGATGTCTTATTGAGAGTGAAGTAATCAACATCATGAAGGAGATCCATGAGGGAGTATGCAGTGCCCATGTCAGCGGTCACATGCTCGCTAAAAAAATTCTACAACAAGAATACTTTTGGACCACTATGGAATCGAATTGCTTCAAACATGTTCAAAAGTGCTACAAGTGCCAGGAACACTCCAGTCTGATACACACTCTTGCCATCGATCTACACTGCATGATGACTCCTTGGCCATTTACTACCAGGGCCTTGACGTCATTGGTATGATTACTATGAAAGCCTCAAACGGACATCAGTTCATCCACGTCGCCATCGAGTACTTTATTAAGTGGATAGAGGCAATGTCATATGCCAACATTACGGCTGGTCACATTGAGAAGTTTCTCAAGAACAATATTGTGTGCTGATTTGGAGTACCCAAGTGTTGGTGCACACTTTTTCTGGGTTACTCTCGGCTCTCGGTGAATCAGTGGCTCCAATTCTATCCAGGTGGACTCTAACGATGTGGTGTTTGGAAAGAAAAAAATAAATAAAAATGGGAGATTTTTCTAGGAAGGGTCCTTGTTTGATTGTGATCGCCAGCTGCTGATATTTAACGACGCTACAATACGTCAGTGATCACGCTGTGAAGCGGGTGTGGGTTACTTCTATACTGAATCATCCGCCTGCGAACATCAGCAGCAGTGCTTCTCTTTAGTTTAGTTAGTTTAATTCTCCTTTTATTTTCTTTTGTAATTATAATTTCGGTCAGTTTAGATTTCCCAATTCTATTATTATGCTCTGGTTGCGTGGGCTTATTAAGGTGAGTTATTTTAGTGTTCTGATGCTGGGAGGAGTCCAGTGAGCATCAAGGTTTTGGTATTACTAAAAGTCCAATCGGTTTCAGTCTCCTATTGGTACTAGGAGTATATATGTGTCAGTTCCAATAATATTCTAACTAAAATTAAGCATGCTATTGTACTGGGATTCTAATTAAAGCAATTGTAGTAAGTCTACTATAATTCTAATTAAAGCACTCGTAATAATTATACAATAATTCTAATTGAAATAAAAAGACTGATTTTTCTATGGGCCTAATTAAAGCAATAGATTTAATTTTCTATTATAATATCAACAGAAACAAAAGGACTGATTTATCTATGACTCTAATTATTGACGGATTTATGATGGAAAAATATAACTAATCATGAATAAACTAAATTTCCTAGAATTCAGATTTGGAATAATCAATTAACTAAACTAATGAAAAGGAAATTCTGATTTAACACCCTAATAATTATATCAAGGCCTAATTAATGCGAATAATCAATTATGCCTAGATATAAACTAATTAAAGTAATTTATTAATTCTAAAAACTCTAAAAAAAAGGGGGTTTGGGCTCGCTATGCTAAGGAGGATTGGCCTCGTTCCCGAGTACCCTCCATAACCTCCCTTGGGCAAATCGGGTGGTTGAGATTAAAGAAAAAAAATTGAATTTTAGATGGTAAAGTAATATTTTTAGGCTTTTCAGAGTTGATTTCGGAACAATAGAGGCTAATTGAATTATAAGCTAGAATTATGAAAATTAAAATGAATATTTTTTGGATTTTTTGAGGTATTAAACTAAGAAATTAAAATTAAAAAAAACTTTTAGGACTGAATGCGGGTCCAAAATCAGAAAATCAGATCGTATGATTAAGGACGGGTTCTAAACTCTGAGGGTTAGAACCAGAAATTAATGATAGGACTGTAAATCATGATTTTAGAGTAGAATTCGGTCTTAAGGGTCGGTATATCGGATCGACGAATTAGGGACTGGTTCTAAAAGTAGGAAATTAGAACGTGAAATAGAAGATTCGGTCCGAAAAGGGTGCTACGGTCTAAGACTGAAAATAAAATTAAAAATTAATAGATCTAGAGATTGTAAGCTACGGTCGGAAACTAAAATATTAAATCCTTACCTAAGGGGGTCGGGACTGCAGAGAGAATCCTCAAAATTTCGGGCATTTGAATCTCGAAATCATGGTTGGGTTTTATGGGTTCGTGCTCAGAGTTCTCTGGTTTCAAAATTTACCGTCTCCTCTCTCAATATTTGCAGCCTCTCTCAAAATCTGCAGCCCCCCTTTCTCTCTTCTAGAAAAAAGAATTTATAGGTTTTCCTTCAATTACCCTCATGTTTACAGGCATTTAAATGAATTACGCACCTAGATTTCGGAGCTTAATCGCTTTGAGTCGGTCACCGACTCAGTGAGTGACCGGCTGACTTACTCAGCGAGTCTCCTAGTCCTAACAAATTAGGGCTAATTGCGCACATGTTATCATGCGCTCAATCTGATTAAGCGTTTAACCTGAAGCGTTTAATCAAGGAAACATAGGAGTCAAGGGTAGGAAGACTAGGTTGGGCGTAGGCCAATTGCGTGCTAGTGGTGAAGCACTCAATCTGATCACGCGTTCTGTTTCAAGTGTGTAATCGAGTCTCGAATCGGTCTGGGAAAGGAAGTTTGGTCTGAAAGGTGGACTGATCATGTGCTTATGGTTTTGCGTGCAATCTAATTGTGAGCGGGGTTTTACATGCGTAATCTGGGGTTGTCCGGGTATGGTCTCTAGAATAAAATGCAAGACTATTATTTCAGTCTGCATTTCAGCTATATATTATTATTTCAATATATAGTCACCCTACACTAGGATCTGAGCCATAGAGCTATTATTTCAGCCTGTATTCAGCCATGTACTATTGCATGGTCCCACACCACAGGTTAAAAGGGTCAAAGGTTGACCGAACAAGTTTGTATACTCTAAGAATGTAAAATGGGGGTGTCTACAGATGCCCCTCTTCGGCGCGCTCTTGCGAAGTAAGAACGCATAGAAGAAGTAGACACCCCTTATTTGAGGTGCTTTCTCGTTTCACTTAGGTATTCACAAATGTGAATTGGGGATGCTGACATGACATGCTTGGCTTTCTTATCTATCAGCGCAAGCTTAAATGGAGCATTCGGGGGCCCAGTGGTAGCTGTCGAAAGGCAATTTTTGGATCTGTGGGTGCATGGTGCATCCCGTCGCATGGCGTAAGCTAATAGAGGGATACGGCGTGAACAAGGTACTAGAGGGTGTCATACAAATGCCCATAAGGTCTAGGGATCAGTAATACAAAAAGAGGGAGTGCAATATAATATTGAAGGCTTTAACAAGTCATGTCAGACCGGGCGCGTCATTACTTACACCAATGCGCGTTAGGCGTTCCTTTTCTAATAGGCGTTTGTAAGTTCTTAGATTGAGTATATTTGTTGTTTAGTTTCCCAGGGGAAAGGGGCCGGTTTGGATTGGTAATTAAGGTGAATTTTGTGAGGTGTCATCAGTTGAATTCTGCGCAGTAGCGCGTGCGCTTGATTCATCTTGAGTCGGTCTTTTAAGTAGGGAATTCTAGTTTTAATGTATCTGAATAAATGATTCTGTGCAGTGGCATATGCGCTCGATTCAATTCTGCACAGTGAGATATGTGCTTGATTATGAGTTCAGGGGGTCTTTAAGTTAGGGAATTCTGGTCCTAAGATATCTGAACAAGTGATTCTACGTACTGGCGTATGCACTCAATCCAATTCTACGCAGTGAGATATGTGCTTGCTTGTGAGTTCAGGTAGTCTCAGGAGTTAAAAGTCAGCTTTATTGTATATGGATAATGAGGCACTTAATCGATTTTTTTTTGTATTTAGAGAAGGGTGAATTGGGTCTACTTACTTTGTTGCTTTTTTTCTTTATTTTCTTTATTTTTTTTATTTTTGATAGTATTATTTTCTTTCTGATTTTTTTTTGTTTTTTTTTGCTTTTTTTTTTTTTAGTAGAAGATTCCTTTTTTGAAGCAAGTAAGAGGGTCTCAAGATTTTGAAATTCTAGAGATTTTAACTTAAGATCAATTTGATAGTAAAACGGCGAAAAATGTGGCTACCGAGATATCGCTAAGCAGATCCACTGGTACGGGATTTGTGGACCCGACCGTTTATGTGGTTGTCAAGACGATACTTGGCATGTCGAATACTCCATCTAACCTTCTCGATGAATACTGATGATTGTCTCTTATGGGAGGACTACAGTAACTCGCGAGTCAAGAGAGATGGGATTTGGAAATATTTTGACTTAATTATAGATAACTATATTTATAAGAAATATCGAGTAATTGAAAAGTGAGTAATACTTACCTGGGGGTGATACTTACCTGGGTTGTGCGATGGGACTTGTGATATTATAGCGGGGTGCTATTGCGATGGGGCTTTGAGGTTGTCTTTTCTTTCTTTTTTTCACTTTGTCTGCTGCGGCGGTTGGCGGTTGCCTGTCATGTAGCATCTTGGGTAAGGTGATGCCGCGATGGGACAAGTGGTGTTGTGGTGATACCACAATGGGACTTGGATAGTTTTCGATAATATGTTCATGTTGTAACTTAGCATTAGTGGAATGCGATGGGACATGGAAGGAGTCCCAAGTTTCTCTTTTTTTTACTTTCCTCTAATGTGGTATCTGGTGATCATTTGTATCGAGCAATTTGGGAGGAAGGTTCATTGTTTTAGCAATGGGACTTGATTGAGCCTTCTCCCTTTTCTTCTTTTGGCGCGGTAAGCGTGTTGTTTGAGCTTTCTGAGCAGTGGTGTCTGCAATGGGAGGTGTAGCGTAGTTAGTGGTGGGACACAGGTAGGATGTTTTCATGGTGGGGACTTTGATCTCTTTGTTTAGCAGATCTTGGGTCAGGTGAGCTCACGTTGTGGTTGCGTTGTGTTGGCTTTTTGACGTATTTTCATTTTTGGGATTTTTCGATGGGCCATGGGGGCATGGCTACAACAATTTTTTTTACGATGGGATCGGATATTGGGGTGCGGTCATGCGTGTGCATTTTTTTTTTTATCATGGTGGGATGTGCTTGGGTGGCTGCACGATGGAACAAAAGGGTTTTGAATGTGGTTAGGGGTGACGGTGTCACGCGAGGCATGTATGCCTTGTCTGTAATAGGACCAGGGGTGTGGTTGACATTTTTGGTAGGGTTACGTGATGGGAGTAGAGTGAGCGGTTGTTCCTTCTTCGATGTGGATAGCTTGTAAGGCTTCGTGATGGGACAAAGGGAATTTTCCTCAAATCGCGACCGAACTTTATGTGAAAATAAGGAATTATGTGCTTATTTCTAGTCGCGTGATCTGCTTGTGCACTTGTTTTCAGGCATGCGATTCAGGGTCTAAGGGGCTGATTACATGTGTGGATATGGGCGTGGGATTGTATTGCACGCTTAAGTATTTGCACGCGATTGAAGGGTCACCAGGTCACTGCGCCGGTGACCTTTCATATTGCGTGGTGCGGGGAAGTCGTTTAATTGGATTGCATGTTCCTGGATGCACGCAGGATCAGAGCGTCACCCGGTCAGTGTACGGGTGACCTTTCATATTGCACGGCGTGAACGGGTCGTTTGATTAGATTGCGCGGCTATTGAAAAGCGCAAGATCGGAAGGTCACACCGTCTGTGCAGGTGATAGTTTCATTGCGGGCTTGAATCTTAGCGCGTGTTTGGATTGAACGCATTGTGGCTAGCACGTGATCGGATTAAGCACGTGATTAAGGCCGTGCTCTATATAAGCGAGGGAGTCTTCATTTGTTTCTCATTCTCTAGTTTAGGCTTGGGTTTTGACCTTTCTGAGTGTTATGGTATTCCGAGATTCGTGTTTCAGTGATACTGAGCAACCTAACCGTCATATTGGGATGGGGTTTCTTCCTATATTCATCATTTTGTGTGATCTTCACCCTAAGGTGATACTCGGGGACAATATTGTCTTGGGAATGGGTAGGATTGGGAATGAGGGTGCTACTCTTCACACCGCTCCCTTTAAGGGAGCAGTGAAGGCAACGTTGAAGCAGCAGCGATGGAGGAGGCGAAGATAGCGGAAGAGCAAGACTAAAAAGTGGAGGGATGTGTTTCCTAACCAATGCTCCCATTTCTTCTATCGGTGGCTCGTTTAAGTCCTCCAAGTCTGGTGGAAACATCTCTGAAGCCTCCAATTGGACGTTCTGCTCCTCTCTTTGGCTCATTGTAGTTTTTATTTTCGTTTTGGGTTATATGTCAAGTTCTAGGTTTTCGTTTTGGGTTGGAATTTAGGAGGTATGCCTCCGGCGATATTGTAAAATTTTAAATTATGAATAAAGGGGCATTTTTTAATTATTTTATTATTTTTTTTATTATCTATTGTCTATTGTGCTCAGTTATTTGGTTTAAATTTCCTTAATTGATTAATTGGACTTATCTGATTTGTTTTGACATAGTTTTAGGATTTGATTTAACTTAGTTTTATATTTTTGGATTTATTCAAGGTTTATTTTTTAGATCAGTTCACCTTGTTTGGAGGGTTCACTTGATTCTATTAGTTTGTTGGGGCATTTTTGGGTGCTCTTAAACAAGTTAGATTTTGCTTTGTTTTATTTAAGGTGTTTTGTTTGAGGTTTTTTTTCTTTTCTTTTAGAATGATACTTGTTAAAACAGTGTGAGTTTTCATGGGTTCTAGATGGTAGTTGGGTGTTTCATTTCTGTTGGTTTATCTGAATTTGGGGGATTTGTGCTTTTCAGAGGGGCAAGTGTTTGGTTTTAGATTTAATTAAATTGGAAGGGTTTCAATTATGTGACATTTTTCAATTTAAGGGGTATGGTTTATAAATGCATGAGTCTAACATTTTTGGCTTGTTGTTTTCTTATTTCAAGTCTAGAGATTGAAAGTTTGGGGGCATATCTTGTGTTTGTAACTTTGGGCATTTTTGTTCATTAATGTCTTTTATTCCTTTCTATTTTGTTTCCCAGGTATTGAACCCGAGGAATTGTGTTTATTAAGTGGATCATGAGAATGGATGGGATTGGGAATTCAGGGTGATACTAGGGTTGGTGCTATCAATCCAACTCGAAGTGTCACCCCATCGGGAGAAGAGGTGGAGGAGAAAAAGGTGGTATGGAGAAAACCCAAGGATAAGGCAGGGTCAGAGTTCTCGTGATCGATGCCTATTTTTTCTCAGTAGGCTCTGCGGATTCAGTGTTAGTAACACCCCATTTTTAATGTGTCCAAGGGGAGCTTCTAATAGTGGGTCCCACAAGTCATGGGTGGCTTTCTGTAAGCCACTCTCTCCTTTCTACCGGCTCGGGGTGAGGGGAAGAGGTCATCACGGTTAGAATTCGTTCAGGGTGCGTTCCTCCTCTGGGCCTCTCCGAGATCTCTAGTCTCTCGAATAAGTCCGGATTCAGGCATTGCCTGAACGTGCTGATTTTAGCATTCTTATTTTTAAGTTGTATATCTAGAGGGCATGCCCTCGGTGTTTGTTGTAATGATTTTTATTAATCTATGGAGTGAATATGTTTTTTTATTTCATTTGTGGTTATTCAATATTCTTTTTTTTTATTTGATTTAATTTATATTTTGTTCGTCTTGTTGTGGGTGTGATGCTTTTGGTTTTAATTTGATTGTTTATTTTAGATCTGGGGGCGTATTAAGGATAATTTTTTTTATTTAGTTTTGAGTATTATAGAGGCAGTGTCAGTATTTAATCTTATTGAGGACACGTGAAGGTGTTGGGGGCATTTTTTTGGTTGAGGAAAGTGAAGGAGATGGCATTTTCTTGAGTTTTAATTGTTTATTGTGAAGTAAAGGGCATTATCTTTTTTGGGTTTTCGGGGCGAAAGTTTTCTTAAATTAAGAGTGTTTTGGGTTGGTCTTATCAAGGGCATAATTTAGGTTAGTAGTGAGTGTCAGAATGTCTTTATTTCAGGTTTGAGTTTATTGTTCTGGGCATGTGAAAATTTTCATTTTCTGGGAAATTACGGGCACTTGAATGGATTGCGCGCTTGGGCGTGAACGCGCCAAAAACTTGTTGTTGCCTAACATGTGCCTGATTTATGTGTGTTTTGAATGACGAATTAATGAATATTAAGTTACATAATTTTAAATTATGAAAGAGATATCAGCACATTGAGGGCTAACAATAGCCTGCAAGATCAGGGCCAATTGTAGCATGTTTTAAAAGTAAGTATATTAAAGATCGTCCACAGAGAATTTGTCTGAAATATGAGATAGACCTCCAGATCTGTGCTACCAGATCTGGCTCTATAATTATCTAGAAAGCAGATAAAAAGAGAGTGTTGGGTTTTGTCACGTTTAACTAAAAGCAAATAAAGAAAAGAACTAACTAACTGATCCAGATCCAAGTTGGGGAAGTGATTAAAATAAATCAAATGGAGAAATAATAACTTTCTCGTGATTTCGCCTTTGAATTTTAATGGAGAATCGCAACTAAGCGAGTTGATTCAATCTTCATCGGCTACCACAGATGTAAGAGAAATAAATCTGAATTAAGGAAGGGTTTAGACTTATGGTTATGATCATCCACTTAAATGGTCACGGATCATCCAATAGTTGTTGACCTATCCTCAATTCGTGAACATGAACATCAACTTCAAGTCTTTGTCGAACTAGGTTACCAACGCTAATTAAATGCAGAGTAATGAATCAAGGGAAATTGCATGCAAAGTAGTGAATCTAAAGGAGTCTAATGCACTAAGGTGATCAATAAGAACCCTTGACATGAATCCAATGGAGAAAACACGATTCTGACAACCTTTTAAATTCAATCTTACAATTACTGAAACTACGGCTATGACCCTCGGACTTGCGATCTTGAATCCAATCTCCTTGGAGTTACAAATAGCTCTTAGAAACTCTCAAAAGCAAATACAAAAGAAGCTATTACAGGAGTGCAGACAAGCTATCGTAGGAAGCGGAAATAGAAATGAACTCAAAACTGGATGCCACAATTGGGCAAATGTCTTCTCTATTTATAGCTTTCCCTTGATCTCCGCAGTTTGAATTGACCAATCGAAGTGTTCAGATCTGGATTGCCCAATGGCGTTGAGCACGGGATCCAGATCTGTTACGCCAATGAAAATGCTACGATCTGGTTCACCAATCGGTATTAGAAGCATCAATTACATTATGGAATTCAAAAATCTGTTTGAGCTTCTAGAAGTTCACGCCAAGTGATTTCATCTTTGGCTCACATGGGTTGGAATATGCTTTTGGATCTTGATTGGAATCTTCGAAATGTCCCTGTTAAATGCATTGGGGCGTGCAGAGATTCTTGAAATGCCCTTTAAACAAGTAATTCCCGAATGTCCTTTCGTAGAGTTTAAGTGCCTTTTACAAAGTGTTTTGGCTCGAAGTTCTTTTAAAGCAATTTGGCTTCAAAAGTCTTTTCGCAAGGACTTCTCCCGGATCTTCTATTCGAAAGGAAATTTCAACTATTGAGCGAACATGGTTCTTTTCGAGTAGTTCATTCTGACTCGAATCAATTGAGCAGAACTTTGACCTTTTGAAAAGTACTTTTTACTTTGCGATTTGAACTTTTAACTTGATTTCTTCTTTGCGAATGGATCCTTCTTCTTGGTCTTTTCTTGCTCTTTTAGGACCTTTTTAGCCGCTGTTCTTTGAGGCTATTTCTTCACTCCTCTTTGAGCTTGACATGAGTTGTCGACTTTTGATCATTTAGGATGCTTTTCGGACTTGGACTGTCTAATTGGTTAATGTAAAATGCACACTAAAGCACTTATTTAGTCTTCTCAAGGGTCTTTCAAAGCTCATGTTTAGGGTGAAAAATGGTATTTTCACTACTTAACACAACACCCCCTAAGCTTTGCTAGTCCCGAGCAAAGAAACATAAAAACAAAGTAAAGAGCCACTTTTGTAGGAAGCAGTGCATTTAGCATATGCAACAAGCCTTTTCAACCCCTAGGTGGTCCCTACAGGAGGAGTGAAGTCTCTGAGGGTTTTCGGTGAAGGTACCCACAAACTTCTCCATGAAAGCTTAACATCGCAAAATTATCAAATGAGCAATCAAGGAGCGGATTAGTTACTCTTGAATCAATGATGAAACAGAAAATTTGATTATTGTTTGCAGAATTTAAACATTTAAGAACCTCATGAATGTTTCAATATTTCCAATCCGTGAGCAGCCATAGAAAATTGTACAAATGTGCCAAGTGTGAGCTCATCATCCTGAATAAAATTAGGTTGTAAGTCATACTTATTATGCTCAAGTTCCAACCCAAACACTCACGGTATACTCTCAGTGTTTTTGTTGAGGGGTTCATTTTCACTCAAGCTCAAGAGCGGTTACATCTCCCAAATGGATCTGTAAGCATGAGCATAGGCATGATTCTTAGGCAATGGCATCATTGACATCTCCTCACCATAGATTGGGTCACTTCTTATCTCCACATGACACTCACTCAACTTTGGATCACAAGGGCTTTTAATCTAGGTTTGTTTGTATGGCTTATGGGTGAAGTTTCAAGGAAAGGCGGTTTGAGCAGGGTTTGAATTTGAGAACTCGGGAAGTGCGGGAGATGGTTCATGACTCCACCTTTTGAGTTTAGCTTCTTTCTTTTAGATTCTCACATTCACGGTGATCAGTTCTTTCTTTGATCTTGCATTTTTCATCATAAGGTCCCTTTTTGCCTTTTTGCTTGCAACTTTTTCACATTGTTTGTCTCTTCCTTTCTCGGTCCACCATATTGCCTGTTTTTGAGGTATTTTCTCTTCATTTTCTTGATGTTGCCCGAAATGGTCCATCTTCATTCTTTCTCCTTTACCTCCACGAATTCTCGAGTGAGGGAAGGCTGAATTAGTTCCATAGGTTCAGGTGCAAGTACTTTTGGGTATTTTTGATGAAGAATTGTAGGATTTTGACTCAAATGGGGTACAAACAAAGCAGGCAATTTTCTTGGTTGGTTCTGTTAGGTTCAAGTGTCCAAGAAGGCCTTGATCTTTTCCTCGGTTTCATGAGTCTTTGTTTACTTGTTTTAATTTGGAGTTTCCTAACTTCTAGTGGATCTAATGCCTCACCAATCCTTTGAATCGGAAAAAATTGCCTCGATCACTCTTCAGAGAGATGGAAAATATATGGGCTCAATTCTCACGGTTATGGTTTTCCTTGAGCTTTTAAGTATGTCTTTACCTTTTCTCTTTCCCATGACTTGCTAAATGTCGATACCAAGAGGTTTTCATGGTGCTAACATCATGGAAATGTAGAATATTGAAAGGTTTATGATGTCTAAATTTTGCAAAGAAATTTTAAACTTCCTAATTGTCATGATTCTTAAGTAAAATAATTCATTTCGATTACTTAGGTGATTCTGTTGTCCTTAGGTTAACTATTCCTTGGCAGACACATGCCACACCCCAAACCTATGAGGAGCGTGTCCTCCGGTTCAAAGGTGGTGGCATAGTCACGATTATTAGGGGAAAGCAATGAAAAAATAATAGCAAGGAATTGCGAAAGCAAATTGCATGAACCGTAAATTGTGACAAAATAAAAGGAAAAGAGGGAGGAAAGGGAGTAAGGGTGAGGGGTTTATTTTGTCTTTTTCAAGTAGGGGACTAAAGTGGTGCACTGGGGAGGGAGGGTAAGAGAGGGTCGGGTTTGGGTAGCTATCTCTGGGAAGGGGAGGTAAGGCTACGAGGTTGTGTGTGTGGTTTGGGTAGCACATGGGTGGTAGTGGAGGGAAGCACTAGGACTTGGTCTTTAGGTTGCTTGTGAGGCAACATGGAGGGTAGGGGTCTGGGGTGGGTGGTAAGGGTGCGATTAGGGCTTGGATGAGCTCCAATGTGGAAGGGGTGTGGGGTGGAAGGGGTGTGGGGGAATAGGGTGCAGTGTAGTGGTGGTAGAATGGGTGACGGTGGTGCAGCTAGAGAGCTGGTCACCACAGAAATGGTTCTTGTAAAATGGCGGCCGAGGTGCAGGGTGGTGGAGGCTCCATAGCAGTTAAACCTGCAGCGGGGTATCTCTTGGACTCGTGCTAGTTCACTCACAGTTCATGTACAGTGAGGGGGTCCATAGGTGGTTGTTCAGCCCACCCACACTTGCAGGCTAGGTTCCTGTCAGCTTAGCAGCAGAACTGCTCGCCTGTGCTCTGGCGAGAATGGGTTCAAGAACAGAGGCGGGGGCAAGAGCAGGGCATGTCTTTGGATCTCCTCTCAACATAGCGACTTGTGGTCCAGGCTTTCTTGCCAAAGTTATGGGGGTGAGGACTTCAAAGGGCTCTTCCCTATCTATGTCAAACTTGGCTCTTAGGAGGGTAATTAGTCTTCCAAAGGGAGGCCAGCAATTTTCTGTTCTTCTTTATCTTGGCACTCACATCAGCCATTGCTTCCGGGATGAGCATGGGGCATTGAAAAATTTCCCTTTAGAAAAGTGGCGGCTAAGGATTTCTCAGTCTTTCCCATATTTAAAATGGAGGAAAACAAAAGCCCACACTCTAACACATTTAGATTTTTCTAAAAAGATTGAGCGAGAATGGATAGAAAAAATACCACGATCTAAGGTTTGTGCTTGAACTGAGTCGCTTTGTTTGTAAAGATCATGGCCAGTCTGATTGTGATCTAAATGGAAGCGCTCAAACAATTAGGAACAAGCGGTGATATCTTTGTGGAGCTCGTGTGAGAAGAGAGTGAGCTATGGTTTTAGTGGGCGTCGCTCTGCGAGAGTGTTTGCAAATACAAAGCTAACTTCAAAAGCGACTAAATATACTTGAAGCTAAAATGCACCTTTAAGTTTTGAAATATTCCAAAGAGCCCTTTTTTTCTATTTCAAATGGCAAAAGTGCCTTTCGACAAGTAGATAGCTTCGAGAAAGTTTATTTCGCAAGGGACTTAGCATCGGACCTTCTATTCGAAAAGGCTGTTAACATAATTAACTATTGAAAAGAACATCTTTCTTTTCGAGCGATTCATCAGCTCGAATCTATTCGAATAGAACTTTGGGCTTTTCGAAAAGTAGTTTTTGCTTACGATTTGAACTTTTAAGTGTATTTAAACTATGCGAACAAGAAAAGAAATAGAAAGCAGAGAAATTCAAGAAAACTATGTTGTACAAACATAATATACAATTTTCTACCATCAGTTATTTGGAGATTCATTGATGACGGATGGGCGTACAGGCTCACGAGTGTTGTCAATGCATGGCTTGAGCCTCGACCATTTACCTTAAGGATTCTTCCATCCTTGGGATCTGAAATATCCACGGCTCTGAGGGAGGCCTTGATGACGATGTATGGCCCTTCCCATCTGGATCTCAATTTACCGGAAAGAATTTAAGTTTAGAGTTGAATAACCATACCTTGGTATGAACTCTTTTCTCATTAAACTCCTATCATGAAATGATTTGACTTTCTCCTTATACAATCTGGAGCTTGTATAAGCATCCATCATGACTCTTCCAATTCGGTGAGTTGAAGTTTCACTGTGATTACGGAGTTAGATCCATATTAAATGTTTTATGTGACTTTTGTATTCTAACTCCTCGGCAAATGACATGCTTTGCCATAGACCAGTCTAAAGGGACATTCAATTGGAGTTTTGTAGGCGATTACGTATGCCCACAAAGCATCATTAAGCTTAAAGGACCGATCCTTTTCGTCCTTCTTCTTTGTTTTTCCAAAATGTGTTTGATTTCTCTATTGGAAATCTCCACTTGTCCACCGGTTTGTGGATGATAGGGAGTGGCTACTCTATGAGTGTGAGTACTTTTTCAATAGAGCTTCAAACTGCTTTGTTACAAAAATGGCTTCCCCATCACCGATGATGGCTCTGGGAAAACCAAACTGGAAAAATGTGGTCCTTGAGAAATTTCAAAACCACTTTGTGATCATTTGATTTAGTAGCTATGGCTTCAATCCACTTGGAGACATAGTCCCTACTAAAATGAAGTTATTTCCATTAGAAGGAGGAAAGGGGCCCATAAAATCTATTCCCCATACATCAAACTCAACCACCGAATAGGTAGAGGCATTGAGTTTCTTTTGGAAATCTTGCCCAATTTTGGCGATTCTGGAGATTCTGATCTTTGTAAGGCATCTTTAAAGATTGTGGGCCAATAAAAACCACCTTCGAATTTTTGCATTGTTTTGTTACCCGAAATGACCTCCAGGCTGTTCATGACACATTGACAATATGCGGAGAATTCATGGTCGGGACACATCTTCCGATCACTTGGTTGCACAATTCTTGAATAGATAAGGATCTTCCCAAATGAAATGTTTAACTCGTGAGAAGAAAAGATCTTTATCCATTCGATTCCAATGTTGAGGAATCATCCAATAGCCAAGAAGTTGACTATGTTTGCAAACCAAGGATGGGTATTGATGGCAAAAGTTGCTCATCGAAATGATTCATTAATGGGTAAGCTATCATCCTCGATTGAGAATTCGGATAGGTGATCACCACCACATTTTCCACTCCTTTCTTATCCTTAATCGTAGATCAAACTCCTGTAATAGGAGGATCCACACGTCTAATCTGGCTTGGTATCCTTCTTAGGCGGAAGGTATTTTAGGGCGAGTGGTCAAGAAACACCACAATTTGTGAACCTAAAACATAAGACGAATTTTTCCAATGCAAACACAATGGCGACTCTTTCTCGGTTGTTGTGTAGTTGAGCTGGGCATCTATCATGGATCTGTGGCATAAGCTATGACATGGGAAGCTTATCCTTTCTACGCCTAGGACAGCTCCTAGGGCATAGTCTCATCACACATCGGCTCAAAGGGCCTTTGAATAGTCGGGGGACGCAAGATGGGGCTGAAATCGGACATTTCTTAAGGACCTCAAAGGCATCATGCATTCATTAGTAAACACAAAGGAACATCTTGACACAAGAAATGACAGAGTGGCTTGGAAATTTCTTTGAAATCTTTGATGAACCTCCTATAAAATCTGCATGCCCTAAGAAACTTGATTTGCTTATGATTGGGAGGAGGCAAATGTGCAATTAGATCAATTTTTGCTTGGTCCACCTCTATGCCTTTATGGGAGACCACATGTCCTAGGACAATGCCTTGGGTGACCATAAAATGACTCTTTCGACTTAGAACCAAATTGGTTTCTTCACATCTTTGCAACACCAACTTGAGGTGGTGTAAGCATTGGGAAAAGCTATCTCCATAAATTGAAAAGTCATCCATGAAGATCTCCATGAATTGATCAATCATGTCGGAAAAGATGGCATACATGCATCTTTGAAAAGTAGCAGGGCATTGCAAAGACCAAAGGGCATCCTCCTATAGGCAAAAGTGCCAAAGGCGGTGAAGGTGGTCTTTTCTTGGTCACAATGGGTACCTGAGGATCTGGTTGTAACAGTACCCATCAAGGAAGCGATAGTAAGCTTTACTGCAAGCTTATCAAGGATTTGGTCAATGAAGGGAGGAAATGGTCTTTCCTTGTCATGGTATTTAATTTTACGTAGTCTATGCACCCTCCATCCGATTGTTTGTCCGGTGGACATAAGTTCACTGATTAAATTCTACTACAGTGATGCAGATTTCTTAGGCACCACATGTGGGTGCTACCAAGCAGAATCTGAAATGGGGTAAATGACCCCATCTAGCACTTGACAACTTCCTTCATTACCACTTCTTGCATGTGAGGATTCAACCTTCTTTGCATTTCTCTAGAAGGCTTGGCATCCTCTTCCAGTGGATCTTATGCATGCATACTGGGTTTATTCCTCCTAAATCAGATGGTCCGACCAATTGCTTTCTTGTCTTGTTTAGAACTACCAATGGCTCCTCTTCTTGCTCCTTTGTAAGGGAGGAAGAAATAATCAGTAGTGTTTGATGATCTCCCAAAAACACATATTTCAGATTTTTGGGGGTTTGAGTTCCAATTGTGGGGTGAGAAAAGAGGGCAGCAAAGGTACCTTGGTAATTTGTGGAAGAGGGAGAGGAGCAGGTCTCCAAGAGGGAGAACTTGAGGATTGTTTGTGAGTGCCTTGCACAAAGCACTCCTTTGAATTTGATCTCCTTTTCCTTCTTTCTCGGTGGATTCCCAATCATTTTTTAGTTACGTGGTGGAGTCTTCACCGTGCAGAAATTTTTGCAAAGACTCCTCCACAAGTTCATCCATGATGTCAACATGAAAGCACTCTTCATTGAGAAAATTGAGGTTGGTTAATGATTATAAACATTCAATTTGACTTTCATATTACCAAAAGAAACTTCCATGATACGGACCGACATTGAATACAAGCATTTCTTTGTGGCAGAATGGTCTCCCTAAAATGAGGATGGAAGTCTTTGCTTTTGGTTGGTTCCATGTCCAACACCAGAAAATCAGCGGGATAGAAGAATTTATCTACTCCTACTAGCACATCTTCAATCAATCCCACGGTTTTCTCTCGGATCTGTCACCACTTGAGTGGGTTTTAATTCTCCCAAACCTAGCTTCTCATATCTGAGAATAAGGAAGCGAGTTGACACTAGCTCCAGGATCTAGCGGCTTTCTCGATGGTATGCTCCCCAATGATGCGAGGATTGTGGGGATTCCGAGGATCTTGCATTTTGGGTGTTGCAATGGATAGTACTTGGTTGATTTTCTCCACGAAAGGCCTTCTTAGATAAATGTATCCTAGATTGCCTTTTGTGGGTGCACACATCCTTGAAATTTAGCATATGCAGGACTGTTTGATTGCATCAAGCGGTAGATTAATTTTAACTTGCTTGAATGTCTCCATCATTTCCTCAATTTTGTGTTTCCTTTGTCAAAAGGAGAAATGACTTCATTGCATGAGGGAATGGGAGGTGGGGAACAAATCTCTCCTCCTCATCTTTTCAACAATTTTTATTTTTACATTTTTCATTTTTTTGG
This sequence comes from Chloranthus sessilifolius, assembly GCA_021018995.1. NCBI lineage: Eukaryota > Viridiplantae > Streptophyta > Magnoliopsida > Chloranthales > Chloranthaceae > Chloranthus > Chloranthus sessilifolius. Next base: position 70,622,391 of record CM037592.1, on the reverse strand, counting down.
GTTTTACGAGGTAAATCAACAACCTCATTGTTTTCATCATCTTTGCTTCACGCACATCTTGTTCTTCTTCTTTTCCTCTTCACTACCTTGTGTTTTTATTACTCTTCCACTTCTCAAAGTGGTCACGACTTTAATCTCCTCATGGCCATTTGAGGATTCTCCAACCATGAACTGTCCCTTAGGATTGTTCAAAGGTCGGTCAGGTAGTCTCGCCCTCCTCTCTCTTAGCTAATGAATTCGAGTCGCCCAAAGTTTCTTCAATTTTTAATGCTCATTGTGAAGGTTCACGATCGAGATAGAGTTCCTAAATTCAAGTGAACTTAAGACCGCTCTTCAAATGACAGGGACCTAGGAGAGGGCAGGGCTGGTGTAGAATCTTGCATGGGTTCATGGGTTAGGTTCTTTGAAAATTTTGTTTATTGTAAAAATTCTGCGATATGGTGGCGAAAGGTGTTTGAAAGGTATTTGATTTTTGGCTCATTCTTTGTTGGGGGGTAATTTCCGATTCCACCAGATTAGGATGAGATCTCCATGGGTAGTCATTGGATTGCATCATCCATAAGATTTGCATGAGCTTGTTCCATCATGAGTTCGGAAATTGTGATGAAGGACATTGATCAATTGAATGAGTAGGGGGCGGCATATCGGACATGCCTCCTCTACTCTTGACCCATTTGGAGCTTTAAATGAGTCCATCTATCAAATTTTGTGGTCAAATTATCCACTTTCCTTTCCAGCTCATTGACTTCATAAACTTTCCCTCTTGTGAATTGGGGATTATTCACCTAATTTGGATTCTCGGTGTCTCTTGTGGATTCTGCTGGGTTGAATTTTCTCCAATCACCTCAAAGAGGTCCCAAACCTCTTCAAGCATCTTTTGTAAGTAGGTACCTCCACGGAGGCATCCACCATGTTCTTGCCCTTGATCAATTCCTTGATAGAAGCTTTGAACAAGCGCCATTTAGGAATTTGATGGTGAGGCATTGTCTTCTTTGATTCTTTGAATCTTTCCCATGCCTCATGGAAAGTTTCAGATTGAGTTTTGGGAGAAAGAGATGATGCTTTGTCTTAGTTGGCTGGTTTTAGTCATTGGGAAATATTTTGACAAAATTGACATTGCAAATCATTCCATGATGTGATCTTTGTTTGGTGCTAACATAGATAACCATGCTCTAGCTTTGTCCTTTAATGAAAAGGAAAGAGCCTCGGCTTGGTTGCCTCTGGACCAAGTCCACTATGTTAAATGTTGTGCACAAAGCCGTAAATTCATCAATGTGCTTGTAAGGATCTTCTTTACTTAATCCATGAAATGAAGGCATTTGGATGGTTGATGATTTGATCTCATAATTTCCCTCCACCGTGGGAAATTGAATGCGTAAAGGGAATTATAGGCACCAGGAGCAAAGTAGTCTCTTAACAATCTAGGTTCGTCACCCATTGTAGCAGAACTCGTGGTGTATACATTTTCTTAGAGTCTTTCAACCACGAATTAAAAGGAGAATCTCGGGGTTGAGAGTTCTCCTACCAAACATACAACGCAGAGAGAATTTGGTACCGCAAACACAGCCGAATTAGGTGCTTTCCTTTCCTTTCTGCAGTTGTATTTGTAACACCTGCAGAGATAACAACAAAAAAAATTAATAAATAATAAATAAAAGAGAATAAAACATAGGTCTATCTATTTTAGAACAAATTCCCGACAGCGCCTAAAAACTTATTGTTGCCTAACATGTGCACGATTTATGTGTGTTTTGAATGACGAATTAATGAATATTAAGTTACATAATTTTAAATTATGAAAGAGATATCGACACATTGAGGGCTAACAATAGCAAGATCGGGGCCAATTGTAGCAAGTTTTAAAAGTAAGTATATTAAAGATCGTCCACGAGAATTTATGCGAAATATGAGATAGACCTCCGGATCTACTACGGATCGGCTCTATAATTATCTAGAAAGCGAGATAAAAAGAGAGTGTTGGGTTTTGTCACGTTTAACTAAAAGCAAATAAAGAAAAGAACTAACTAATCGATCCGGATCCAAGTTGGGGAAGTGATTAAAATAAATCAAATGGAGAAATAATAACTTTTACGTGATTTAGCCTTTGAATTTTAATGGAGAATCTGCAACTAATGAGTTGATTCAATCTTCATCGGCTACCAGCCGTACGGATGTAAGAGAAATAAATCTGAATTAAGGAAGGGTTTAGACTTATGGTTATGATCTGTCATCCACTTAAATGGTCACGGATCATCCAATAGTGTTGACCTATCCTCAATTGAACATGAACATCCGCAAGTCTTTATCGAACTAGGTTACCAACGCTAATTAAATACAGAGTAATGAATCAAGGAAATTGCATGCAAAGTAGTGAATCTAAAGGAGTCTAATGCACTAAGGTGATCAATAAGAACCCTTGACATGAATCCAATGGAGAAAACACATTCTGACAACCTTTTAAATTCAATCTTACAATTCTGAGGCACGGCTACCCTCGGACTTGCAGTCTTGAATCCAATCTCCTTGGAGTTACAAATAGCTCGAAACTCTCAAAAGCAAATACAAAGAAGCTATTACAGTCTGGACAAGCTATCGTAGGAAGCGGAAATAGAAATGAACTCAAAATCTGGATGCCACAATTGGGCAAATGTCTTCTCTATTTATAGCTTTCCCTTGATCACCACGAATTGACCAATCGAAGTGTTGATCTGGATTGCCCAATGGCGATTGAGCACGGGGATCAGATCTTACGCCAATGAAAATGCTCGATCTGGTTCAAAATCGGAGCGCTAGAAGCATCAATTCATTATGGAATTCAAAAATCTGTTTGAGCTTCTAGAAGTTCACGCCAAGTGATTTCATCTTTGAGCTCACATGGGTTGGAATATGCTTTTGGATCTTGATTGGAATCTTCAAAATGTCCACTGGGCATTAAATGCATTAGCGTCTGCGAAGATTCTTGAAATGCCCTTTAAACAAGTAATTCCCAGAATGTCCTTTTCGTAGAGTTTAAGTGCCTTTTACAAAGTGTTTTGGCTCGAAGTTCTTTTCGCAAAGCAATTTGGCTTCGAAGTCTTTTCGCAAGGACTTCTCCCGGATCTTCTATTCGAAGGAAATTTCAACTATTCGAACAGAACATGGTTCTTTTCGAGTAGTTCATTACAGCTCCAGAATCAATTCGAACAGAACTTTGACCTTTTCGAAAAGTACTTTTTACTTTGCGATTTGAACTTTTAACTTGATTTCTTCTTTGCGAATGGATCCTTCTTCTTCAGGTCTTTTCTTGCTCTTTTAGGACCTTTTTAGCCATTGCTGAGGCTATTTCTTCACTCCCTCTTTGAGCTTGACATGAGTTGTCAGCTTTTTGATCATTTTAGGATGCTTTTCGGACTTGGACCTGTCTAATTGGTTAGCTGTAAAATGCACACTAAAGCACTTATTTAGTCTTCTCAAGGGTCTTTCAAAGCTCATGTTTAGGGGTGAAAAATGGTATTTTTCACTACTTAACAGCATTCAAAGGTGCAGGAGGTTATTAAGTGTCAGTTCAGTCGCGTTTAAACAAATTAAGCGCTTGGTTTGATACGCAGGATCAGCTAACCCTTGGCATTCACGCATTACTTTTTTGGCTCTTAATGTGATTGCGTGTCTAGTGGGAAACGCGCAACCAATTGGTCGGGTTATAGTGAGTGGGTGACGATTAGATTGCGCGCTCAGGATAGGGAGTTTGATCTGAATGAAATGCGTAGTGTACTGCGCGTGATTAGATTGAGCGCGAGGATTTAGGCACGTAATTCGGGCGAGTTCTATAAATAGTTGAAACATTTCATTTTTCGTTGTGTTATCCGTTTTAGTCTTCAATTCTCTAGTTTCCTAGTTTTCTTGTGCTTTGGCTTTCATGTTTTCGTGATATCTCGTGATCTGGTCATCCGTTTGAGGCACCGTTTCTTCCATTTACTTCAGTTTTCCAAGTTCTTTATTCTGATATGGAGGGTGAGGGTAATGTCAGGTGTGAGGTCACTATTTCTGAGTTGGAGAGGATGTTGATGACGGATGTGGGCGAGACTTCTGAGGCTCAGACTGGCGATGTCGCCATGGAGGAGGATATTGGGGAGATGATCGTAGAGGAGGTCCCTGAAGGTGACTAGATGGTGGTTAGGGAGGAGGTACCCGAGGATGAGCCAAGGGTAGCCGAGGAGGAGGGCAAGAGAGCTGAGGGTGAGCAGGGTGAGGAGCAGCCAGGCGCGGAGCCTCGGGATCGTAAGCACTATCCACTAGAGGATTTCTTTGCCAAGGAAGGTAGGTCCCCTTAAGCAAGAGTTCCTTCATTTTCTGAGGCATTCAGGTTATGACTTAGGCTTATTAAGATCTTTAAACCCTTCTAATTTATGTCGAACCTACATTGATTATTTGTTGCGTGCTCGCTCATGCATCATGCTCGCATCTAGAGATAAGTCATGTTTATGCTCAATATTCTCATCACATTTTGTGTGCCTGTTGTTGGTTGTCATAGTATTTGAGACATGTTTTATTCGTTTTCAACTCCTCAATTCATTTATCTTTCGTCATAACTGCGTGCTAGTCTTATTGTTATTGTCCTTCTTTTTGGTCGTTGTGGTCGATAGGAGCCTCCGCAGCTCGCTATCAGCTTGACATGGGGAGAGTCTCATGCTTGGTATCGTGCCTTGCTGGAGTTTTAGTGAGAGCGACTGGTGTCTTTTGGTTTTGGGACAATTCTAGGGTTGGAGCACTTTCAGGTTGACCGAGGCTTGGTTGCGACAATCATAGAGAGGTGGAGTGAGAGGCATCAGGCGCTTCTCTTCCCAGTTGGTATGTTGCTGCCAACCTCAGAGGACTGGGTCCGCATCACCGGTCTTCATTTTAAGGGGAAGCTGATCACAGGGCGGATGGAGGGGCAGTATTTGGAGGTGTGTGAGGAGATTTTGAACATCCCTTATAGGTCGAGTGGGTTCGGGTCAGGTGTGGTTCCGATCACTTGGTTCTGCGATATGTTTGCAAGTGGCTTCGTCTCTCCTAGTCATCATTCGGAGGTGAGGGCGTCCTATGAGGCGCGGTGTGTGGTAGTGGCGGGTCGGGAGCCCATGATCGGGCCAGGGTTGGCTGTAGATAGGGTGCTCCAAGCATTTCTTATGCACTTCTTGGGTGCAGTACTCTTTTCATCTTCGACTTGGGGATGCATCACCAAGTTGTTTTTTATGGTTCTCGGGGATCTGGATTGGGTCCATACCTATGCGTGGGGTGCGGCAGCATTGGCGCATCTCTATGAACAGTTCTATCATCGAGGACAGGGCATCATGTCGATAAGAGGTTTCCTTCCGTTCCTCTAGGTGAGTTTTAGTTTAATTGGTATCATGGTGATCCTTAGTTTTGCTAATTTTTGGTCTTAGTGATTTTTAATGGTCCTTTTGTGTGTCATTGCTGCTTTTTTTTTCAGTTTTAGGCGTATGATCATTTTGCTTTTCTTTGTTCGGGGAGTTCCGGTGGGGGTTGAGTTCACATTTCCAAGGATGCACATGTGGAGGGAGGCGTTGAAGGGTCGTCGGTGGTCTACTGATTTTCAGACCACGCAAGGCCTCTTCGAGGATATGCATGCGGGGTAGGTATATATCGTCATATTTTCATTTGGCTTTGTTTTATTTTGGGATTCTTAGGCTTTGTTAATGGGTCGATTTGTTCATTTGGATAGGTGATCTGGAGGCCCTACAACGATGAGGAGGATGCGGGTGAGGCGGTGATTGAGTCTAGCCGACCCTTCTTCGATGTGGACATATGGGTCCATTGTTTTGAGAGGGTGGAGAGGATCCACACCTCTCGAGCGGCACAACAGTTGGGGCTCGCTTAGGGAGTCCCTCCAGAGGTTAGCCACAGAGTGGCGAAGAGGATGACCGGCCCTCCAGGCCAGAATTTTACAGAGCGGATGACACTCTAGATAGCCGATTTTAGAGCTGGGGGGAGCAGGGTCATGGGGGCACATGACGAGGCAGATGTATGAGAGTATAGGAGGTGGTTCAGCGCATTGGGTGGTGGGCTCCTCTTCACACATCCCTTTCATGGCAGCAGCTCTTTCGCGATCGGTGGGTCAGTGTCGGCATTGAGGGGGAGGTTGGCCGCATTGGAGGAGGGCCAACTCACGGTGAGTGTGCGGGGGGCATTGGATGCTCTCCATAGGGGGATGGAGCAGATGGGGCATGCTCCTCGTCTTGATGAGGAGATGTTGCACTCTTTGACCGACTCGGTCGCTAAGGGCAGGGCGGCGAAGGATGAGTTGGGGGCTCGGCTAGCGAAGACCCGAGAGCTCTTGGTGAATTAGTTTATTGGTTTCATTTATTCGTGTATTATATTGACTTACTCTGGTGATGTTTTTTTTTATATGGTTATTTTATTGTGGACAGTCTGCGAGAGAGTCTGAGGTCGCTCGCCAGGCAACTTTGCTGGCGGTCTATCTTCGTCAGCAGCAGATCGATCGCACAGTGGCGGCTAGCATGTGCTCCGAGATTGAGTGATTGGTGAGTATTTTGGATCAGATTGATTAATTTGTTGATAGTTCGGGGCTCTTTGTTAATGTTGGGAAGTTGGTGATATTTGTAGAAGGCAGAGCTTGCTGCCACGGGGGCTTCTGCTCGGGCATTTGACCCTTCTTCAGTGGCCTCCTCCAGTCGGGAGGATCCAGCGATGGCTCATCTTCGGTCTGAGTTGGAGCACTCATTCAGTTTACTTGTGTCATTGTGGCGGTTTGTTAAGTGTTATTATTGTGTTTTCTTAATAGTTTACTAACATTATGTTGGTGTCTCAGCGCAAGGTTGCTGAGGACCTCCGGACTAGGGAGGCGACTACTGCCTCTTTACACCCAGAGAGTCAGGTATAATTTCTGGTTTTTGATGTGATTTTATTTAGGTTGTTTTGTCCTATTTATTTCTGACATATTTTGCATTGGTTTGCTTAGTTCTTCATGCAGGCTGTTTCGGATTCCGCTCTTGAGGCTCCCTCTTAGGGGTCCATTCCTATTCCTAGTCGGGTATGTTTTATATGACATATTTATAGTTTATTAATCATCATAGAGTTATCTGATGTATTTTTTTGTTCTAGTTGTAGTCGCCTAGATTCGCCATTCCTTCTGTGCCGCTTGCCGATCCCGTGACCGCTGAGACGGTCGAGCGCCTTCTGAGGGAGAGGGCGGATCTGGTATGGTCTTTTCTTATTCAAAGTTTTTTTTATATTCAAATATGTATATGTTATCTCTCTTCGACTTGGTATGGTTATGCAGGTTCGTTAGCTTGAGGAGGCGTGGTTAGAGGTGGCACGAGCGCGGGCCACTCTAGTGGCGAGACGAGTCCTCAGGGAGGTGGAGAGTCGTGAGGATCTAGTGATCGAGATGATGGTCACACAAAAGACTCATGTTGAGGTGTTGATGGCGACGCGTCGGTCGGCGCAGGCAGAGATGCAGGTAGCCCTGGATTGGAAGAAGTATCATCTGGGGAGGGAGCGAGGGGCACGTAGATCAGCTAGTCGGCTTGAGGGATCAGAGTCGAGGGCTATGGGGTCTTCGTCTGAGCAGTCTCGTCATACATCATGTGATTATGTAAGGAGTAATACTCACGAGGATTCTGTCACTCGTGGGTATCCAGGTGGGTGTCCTCCTCATTCTCGGTCGAGGCGAACTGTCAGTCAGGAGAGTGAGGGGGGCTATGTAGTGGGGTCGTGCCGTCTAGAGGTTCCAACAACTCCAGGCACCGAAATCATTTTTTTAGAGGACCAGTCTACGAACCTTCGAGTTGATGATACTGGGGACAGTGGTGCTCGTCCGTCCCAGCGACATCGTAGGGAGTAGGTGTGTGCATGTGTATTGTTTGTCCATTATGAGTGCGCATTATATATACAGGGGGGATGCCCCCGGTGACGATTGTAAAGAAAAAAAATAGGAAAGAAAATTTTTGACATATATATATTGAGATTTTGGGTTTAGGTGTACCTGATCAACTGCTTTTCTTTTAGTTACCTCTTGCGTCTACTTTTGCTTTTGTTCCTGGTGCCGTCAATCATCATCGGGAGCTGGCCCTATGGTTGTTCAAGGTTGCTTTGTATATGCACATGTAAAGGTAACGCTATTAGTAATTTTTATTCTCCCCCTTGCTAGTTGTCAAGGGGGTAAGTATCTCAAACCGGAGCCTGGTAACAAAGGTAGATATATGCTCTTTTTTCTTTTTTTTTCTTCTTTTTTTTTCTTTTGAAAGTAATACAACAGGGAAAGCAAATAACTATCGTAGCAACAAGAACTAAAAATAAAAATAAAATGCCCCAATGTAGGGATGTGATTGTATCAGCAGTACAGTGTCTTCGGTAGCTTTATTGTACAGTAACTTCGACGTTCTTCATCTTTTGGTAGACGAATCGGCAATTTTGATATAATTCTCCTTTTGATTCAAAAAAATGCCCCAACGTGTAGATGCAATGGAGCTTTTCTGGGCTTTTGATGAGAACTGTGGGTCTACGTGAAGTCATGGGTATTAGGTAAGTTAGTCTTAAAGAGAACATTCATCAATACTGTCATCAAACTGGGGGGAGGTCTCTTTGATCAGGTCAGTTGCATATGGGGTCTATCTTAGGATAGTGTTCATCCTATCCCATGGTTATTAGGGAAAAGTATGGTAAGTATAGCAGATGATTGCATCAATCGTTATTAATGGGTTTTCGATTTCATTCCTTGGAATATCCTGCTAGGCTTTCAACTTATCGTCCAAAATATAAAAAGAAGTAGAAAAAGGATAAGGCTCAATGATGTGGGAAGTAGCTTATACCTAATACTTTTCAAAAGGGATGAGTAACAGTCTTCTTTTCAGGGGAATACAGGGTGTCATGATTGAGCTCTTCGTCATATTTCGGTACCATCAAAATCTCACATTCTATGGTTAGCAGGACTTTGTCCTCCTCCCACCACCTTACGACAACATCTAGTAGTATAGGGATATCAGGGATGCCCTCACAACTTGCTTACACACTTCTAGTGAAATCATTAGAGATGTCCTCACAGCCTGCTTATGCTTCCCTGAGCTCATTGACTTGCTCATTCGTCGTAATGCTCTCGCTTAACTTTTGATATGTAGCTACATTTTGAAAGCATCCTGCTAGAGAAAGAATAATGAGTTTTGATTGAACCTAGCATCTTCATTTTTTTTACTCTAACGCCTCCTCCAATGGAAGGGGAATGAGGATTAGGTATTACTTATGCTTTTGAAAGAGATTAGGTAGGTCACTAGTCCTTTGGTCAGATTGCCCGAGTAAGAAGGTGGGCGATAAATGGGAGGTCTCAAGAATATTTTGGGGATTGAAGGCGTACGACCAATGAATGGGTCGTGATGACTATGGGGGTGATAACTATAAGTATTTAACCACATGATATGATGATCACAGGGCTAAGGGTAATATTTTCTAAGGTACATGGCATTCCAAGGGCTAGGGAGTTCTTCCCCATCTTGGTTCGTCAATTTGTAGGCATTTTCGGGATATGCGGCTGTTATGACGTAAGGGCCTTCCCAATTCGATTTCAATTTTCCATTCGGATGGGCATGCTTAGAGGGCATAATTTTCTTTAAGACTAATTCTCCAATACTAAAGGTTCGTTCAAGGACTTTCTTGTCGTATGCCCTGGCCACTCTCCTCTGATATACCTGAGCGTGATCGGCTGCCCTTAGATGCATTTCAGTGAGCTGCTCTAGCTGCGTGAGTAGGGCAATTTCCCTCTCATCTAAGGATAGCTTATCATCAAGTTGGATTCGTAAGGATGGTACTTGTATCTCATATGGTATGACGGCCTCCATCCCGTAGGTGAGGAGGTAGGGAGTTTGGCCTATGGCTGTACGAATAGAAGTCCGATAGGCCCAGAGTGCTTCTGGTAGTCGTTCAGGCCAGTTGGTGTTGCGCTTCTCAGTGTGCTTACTTTATTTGTTGGTGGTAAAAGTAATTTAAAATCAAAGTAAAATAGGGGATGGAATCAGCACAACTGAGAAATCCTAGACCTGCAAGATACAGGGTTCATTGTAGCAAGCTTTGATAAGTAAGAGTTTGTCCCACAGGGAAAGATGATCTACAACTCCAAGGGAGCCATCTCTAGTAGTCCCTCCAGATCTGAGTACAAATCTGGCAGTCCTAAAAGGAAGGAAGTTTAAGGTCACTTAGTTTACAGATTCTAAGGTAGCCTAATGTCTAAACTACAGAAAGGGTTGAGAGGATGGATGGAATATGGAAAATAAATAATAAAAAAGGTGAGAAGTATGTTATTGAGTCTAGATCAGAGGAGTTTTGTAACTCAGATTCAGATATGATGTTATAGAAATCCTGTCCAATGGCTACATTATCACCACTGAGGAGAAAGAATCCAACCCATCTCTGTGCCATGATCCAATCCCTTAAGGCTATAACCTGTCCACTCAAATGGTCACAGACTATCCCATAGGGGAACCACAGTCAAGAGATGGGTCAAAACAAGTTAATCATTGTAGGCACTACTTCATCCAGGCTACAAGCTCAAGAATCCATAGGGAACCTCAACCTCTAAAGCTCTATGTGTGGGGCTAGGGCTGTATAGGACCATGTTAGCCTAGACACATAGAACCAGTAAGGGATTGAATACAACATTCGATCTAGCTGTCCATTGCTTGAGTGGGACTACAATGGTCCAGTCACAAGCCTACAATCTCCATAACCAGATCAGATCTAACATTTGATGGCGGGTCTATACAAATATAGGGGAGTCTGCCTCTGTACAATCTCCCACTAGGCTACAAGCACATGTGCAGAGAAGAAGAATCCATCTTGGATCCTACGGATTGGCTTCACCCTAAGGCTATAGCCTGTCCACTTGAATGGTCACAGACTATCCCAGAGGCTATCCTCCTCATAGAGTCCAAAACAGAACAGTAATATTACTGCCACCACCATGGTCACAAGGCTACCAGCTCAGGCTCCCATGGGGATTTCAGATCTAGTGGGTCCTGTGGTGGGGCTAAGGCTGTATCGGACCATGATAGCCCAGACACACAGGTCACTTGGATCTAAATGGATCCTTAGAATCAGTCCTCCATTGCTTTGAATCATAGCCAAAGCAATGGCGGATCACAAGGCAGCAGCCTTGCACAGACCAACTCTCATTCGCACACATCCCATAAAAGTACATATCCTATTACAAAACAACCATTAAACTAGTTCAAAAATACATACAATGGCATAGCCAGCAAGTGTTGGACTATGGAGAGAAAGAAAAAGAAAAAGGAAAACTACTTACAGCTACAGAAGAATAGAAAAGAAAATGATCTCAGATCCCGTATCAGTGATAAAGTTTGAGCTCTTAAACCTAAACCAAGTTTGGGTTTATATAGTAGTGGTATGGCGGCGCATTAGGGTTAGGAAACCTTAATTTTAATGATGCCACATGGCCGAATACTATTCATTGGATGCCTCAGGGCGCGTGCACAGAGATTTAAGCGTGGGAGTGCGTGCCCTAATCCTTGGAAATTCCCAAAAAGTCCTCTGCTGAAGCGATGGAAGGTTAAAGTTCAGAGCTTCACTAGGTAGCCCCCGTTTCCCAGACTCTTCACGTGGTTGAGTTTAACTCTGAAGCTTCAGCTGTCGCGAGGTTAGTGCGCTCTCGCTGGATTGAGCTTCGTGAGGTTGGGTTGGAATAGCACAGGAACTGCGCGAGCATCACTCCAATGGATCTTTGCGAGGCTTTAATAGTTTCTGAGCTGCGCGAGAGTCCATTTCTTAATAGATCTTCACGAGGATCCTTGCAATAGCTTTGAGGCTTTCTTGAACTGCGTGACAGCTCCTTTGATGCTTTGTATCTCGCGACAACTGGGCGGCAGCTGCGTGACAACTTTCTTGAAGCTCTCTCACCGGTACATTACAAAATCATGCGTGAGGGTGAGAGGGTCTTCTTCGAATGCAGGCTGACCTTTAACTTCTAAACTTTGCGAGAGCTGCACGGCTCAAGGCTTTTGAAGCTCTTCTGTCACTCCACTGTCCGAGAACTTCTCGTGAAGTCTTGGGGAAAGTAGCGAGGACTGCGCAAAGCCTAAATTCCTGAATCCTTTGGAGCTTTGTCAGCTGCGCGAGGCTTACCTCAGGTCTGAATTCATGGCTCATTCTTCTGAGGGACTTCTGGTGCCAATCATGGGTTCCTTAACAGGATACCTGGCCTTATTGTACTGCTATTTATTGATTACAGAAAACACTTAACAAACCTTTATTAGATGGCTAAGGGTCTAATCAAAGGCTAAGTTAAGGGGTGAAAAGTGGTACTTTTCAGTTCTTAATAGTTTGCTCCATTTCTTATTTCTACTGTACATTTCAAAATTCGAATCAGCATTTTTTTAGTGGTTTCTGCTTGTCCATTTCCTTGAGGATAGAACAGTGAGGAGTGGCACAGATCGATGCTGAATTTCTTGCATAAGTTCTTTGTCTTCTCTGCAATGAACTGCGGTCCATTGTCGGTGACAAACATCCTGAGTACTTCAAACCTGGTGATGATATTTTAAACGATAAACCTTACGATCGTGGAAGCAGTGATTCTGACGTATGATTCAGGTTCTTCTCATTTAGTATAGTATTTGGTTGCTATAAGTATAAACGCGTGCTTGTGAGTGTTCCCAATTGTGTCTGTGAAAGGTCCGATGATGTCGAAGGCCCACATTGAGAACAGCCATGGCGAGGTCATAGTGTTTAATGCAACTGAACTTTGATGAGTGCAATGTGTTCTTGGCATTACTTACAGAATTGGACAGAGAGGTGGCAGTCTCTTATCATTGTTGGCCAGAAGTAGCCTTGTTGTGTGATTTGATCGGCGAATCTCTGTCTACCGGCGTGGGAACTGTAGGCACTGGCGTGTGCTTCTCGGATGATGTATTATCCTTCGACGGTTGTAACGCATCTTAGCAGTACTCCTTTAGTGAAGGCTTCTTTATATACTGTTTCACCAAGTATGCAGAATCTGTCGCATCGGTTCCTTATAGCCTTCTGTTTGATCTTTGTAGCATAGGGAGGAATGTGCTGATGTTTGAGAAAGTTCCAAATGTCAAAATACTATGGCTGCCCATCGTCGATTGGTGATCTATCAAATCTGAACATAGCGATTTTGGTTCCTGACTTGCCATGCTTTTCCAGAGTGACTTCTTCTTTTGGTCGCGTGCTAGTGGGAAGGATTGGTAATTCTCTCTTGACGATCCATGCCGCCTCGTGGGCGGGTACTGTTTTTCTATGAAGAAAGTTTTGGTATGTTGTCCGACGGGTATTTGGATGACGGAGGCTAATGTGGCTAAGGAATCTGTAAGCTCATTTTCTAATCTAAGGATCTGCGTGAAAGAGATCCTTTCAAATTTCTTTACTAGGTATTGAGTGGTTTTTAAATATGCCATTAGTTTCCTTTCCTTAGTTTTCCATTCTCCTATGACTTGTGAGATTGCTAGTTTAGAATCACCTATGGTTTTCAACTGTTTGACGCCTAATTGTAATGCTGCTCGTAGTCCAGCTATGAAGGCTTCGTATTCTATGACGTTATTAGTGACAGGAAAGTCTAATTGAAAAGCTTTAGATATGACAACTCCTTTCGAACTCAGGAGGACTATCCCGATGCCTTTTCCTTTATGATTTAGAGTGCTGTCAAAATAAAGGGTCCATGAAGTCTTATCGGGCTCTTCGTTGTAGATTGTAAGTAGGTCTTCGTCGGGGAAGTCTACGTGTATGGGTTCATCACTCGGGACTGGGAGATCTGTGAGATAGTTGGTAATTCCTTGCCCTTTGATCGACTTCTGTGTGATGTAGGTGATATCAAACTCTTGTAATAGCATATGCCAGCGAGCGATCTTTCTGGATGTTGCGGGCTTTGCGAATACGTACTTCAGAGGGTCCATTCAGGCTAGTACTAATATCTTATGTGCTCTGAAGTAGTGTCGCAACTTGATCGAAGCCCATACCAGTGTAAGGCAGGTCTTTTCCATGGGACTGTATTTTCGTTCGTATTCGACCATCGTCCTACTAAGGTAGTAGATAGCCTTCTCTTTCTTGCCGTCTTCTTCATATTGTCCCAGAATCACTCCCATTGCTTTGTCGTTTGTTGAGAGGTATAGAATTAGGGGTCTTTCAGGGACTGGTGGTGATAATATTGGTGGGTTAAGGAGGTACTTCTTGATATTATCAAAGGCTTGCTGACATTGGTCATCCCATTTATACTTAGCTCCTCCTTTAAGTAGTTTGTAGAAAGGATCGCATCTGTCTGAATGCTGGGAGATGAATCTCCTAATGAATTGCAATCTTCCTATCAAGCCTCGTAACTCTTTGATATTATTGAAAAGGTGGCATCTCAAGGATGGCTCTAACTTTTGCAGGGTCAACTCCGATTCCTCGCTTGCTAACTATGAAACCAAGTAACTTTTCGGAAGTGACTCTGAAGGCACATATCTTTGGGTTTATTTTCAGCTGATATTTCTTAGCTCTTTGTAGTACCAGTTGGAGTACTTCAACATATCCTACCTGCATTTCGGACTTCACTAATATGTCATCGACATAGACTTCTACGCATTTATGCATCATGTCGTAAAAAATGGCCATCAAGGTGTGTTGATATGTAGCTCCTGCATTCTTGAGCCCAAAAGACATGACGACATAACAGTAAGTTCCCCAGGGTATGGTAAAAGAATTCTTCTCTTGATCAAACTCGACTAATTCGATTTGATTGTATCTTGAGAAACAGTCCATAAAGGATAGCATCTCATGCCCAACAGTGTTGTCGACTAGAGTGACAATGCGTGGAAGTAGGAGGTCATATTTTGGGCATGTTTGGTTGAGGTTTAGAAAATCAATACAAACCCGTACTCTGCCATCCTTCTTAGCGACAGGTACTATGTTGGCGACCCATTTAGGGTAGAGGATGACACAGATAAATTTGGCTTTGTGTAACTTGTCGACTTCCCCTTTAACTTGGAGGGTGGTTTGTGGGTGCATCCTGCGGAGCTTCTACGTAATAGGCTTTGCATCTGGTTCTAAGACGAGACGATGTTCTACTAAACTTGGGTCTAAACCGGGCATGTCCTCGTAGGACCATGCAAAAGAGTCAAGGTGTTCTTGCAAGATTTACATAATATGTTGGCATTCTTTAGAGTTAAGCGTTGCACTAACTAGCAATTTCTTAGGTTTCTCTTCGGTGCCAAAGTTAATTTCTTCTATCGGTTCCATGGCAACTTGAGTTTTCTAGTCGAAATGCTTGATAACCCGTTGGAAGTCCTACGCCCCCTCGGCGACTAGTGTTCCTTCCTCCTCATCGGTAAGCTCGTATACTATGAAATTACTACACTAGGGATTCAATTTTGCGAGAACTAACCCTTCATCGGTGCAATTTATGATCGAGATATCTTTGGTAAGGTGAAGGTCAAGGCTATTGATTCTTCTCTCAAAGTCATGGAGTATCTCGTCAGGTATGCTCACCGGCTTATTGTTTAGTCGTGATGCTTTACGTCCTAGTGCTGGAGATGGGATAATAGTCTCAGGAGAAAAGTCTCCTTGTTGATTGGACGATGAATTCAAGACGAAGGGTTGCCTTTCTTTTTTAAGGTTTTCTAATTTTTTTAAGTTTTGTATTTTTAATTTTTTAGGGTTTTCTACTTTTTCTATTTTTTTGATTTTTGATAGTAGATATGGTACAGGGTCGGTCGTCTCAAGAGGCGTCGGGAGAGCTGCTTCCTCTAATTAAGGGAGTGAGACGGCCTCTGGAGCCGTTCGAGCAATTTTTTAAGGGATGTAGACTTGTTCTAAATTTGACATTTTTTTTTAGAGTCCTCATCTAATGAGATCTTCTGAATAAATGGAATGGGTGACAGGGGTATCATAGTTTGGATTCCCTCTATCACATTGATTACCTCTTCCTCAAAGAATCTCTGGAGATTGTAATTGATTGAACTATCATCCTCGAAGATATGATATGGTTGCTCTTCCCGCGAAGGAGAGTCTCTTAAAGGATCTCAAGGGGAGGGAGCTCTTTCTCTTGATCTTCATAATATGTTGGCAACGAGGCTGGTAATAGTAGGACGTGGAAGGAGATTCCCATGGGCATTTCCCTCCTTTAAGTTTAAAATCGATGATACTATCGAATTCACTTTCTTGATCTGATAAGGCTTAAAGTCCTAGGTTGGCTTGTTCTGCTAATTCGAGTGTGGGGAGGTCTATCTAGTAGTCCTCATCATCACTTGGCAGAGGTCTCCACTCTTCCTCGAGCGATTTCCAAAATATTTGGAGTTGCAGTGCATCTGGGGATGAAGGAGAGTCTAATTCAAACTCCTCTCTAAACCCCAAGAGTGTGATGTGGGTATTTCCTCCTGGGTCAGTCAACTGGCCATAAGAATTTTCTTCTTCTTGCGTCGATAGCGGAGCCAGTGAGTTATTGCTTGTTTCTATCGTTACAGGGTTGAAATTGTTCACTTCTATCATCACAGAAAATCGGATCGCACTAGCGAATTGCTCTAATATGTGAGTGCATGCCTCGCAACGGGGTTGATATGGGTGAGAGATACAAGGTGAGTCCCACAGGAATTCTCATCCCTTAAGGCCAAGGCGAAGGCTGATGCTAAATGAGTTAAAATTTGCTTGTGAGGCATCATCTTCTTCCCACGGTGGGTATAGGCACTTTTCATCCTCTTGCAAGGTAGCTATGTGAAAGTCCTCATCGTCAGTGGATTCACAATCTTTTATTGGTGGGTTGGGCTCGGGAGGTTCTTCCTTCCTCTCCTCTATGGGATCTTTGAGATCAAACAAGGGTTTGACTCCTTCAAGGGGTTTACTAATGTCGTCTTTTAGGTTCGTCAAATTGCTGAATGCTTTAGCCGTTTGTTCAATTTCCGCTTCTTGGGACTTAGTAAAGGATACCTCCTTCTGCTTAGGTACATTGGCTTTATCAGTGATCCCGTAGACGAAGTGATCATATAGAGACCATTTTGGTGAGGTAGGGAACAAGTCAGCTTGTGAGCCTTTCGATTAATAACCTAGCCCTATATGCTTGCGTGTTTTCATTAGAACGACAGGTCCTACACGACCTTGCTTATTCTTTCTGAGTCTAGTGTGAGGAATGTATCCAAGTTGGTACATATGATCCCACCCCTTTATTGCGGTGGGGTTGATGTCATAAAGCTTGGCGAGGTCTGGACCAACCTCTCTCCTCATCAACTCTTGTCGACACGTCAGGGGAGAACTCGGATGGGTAGGGGGCGGGCTTCCGCTACGGTTGTCTCATCCGGGATTCAAGTTTTTGAATGTGTCTCATATTTAATATGAAATCATGGGCCGTAGGAATGCTTGCCACATAATCAGTATCCATTTCCTAGAGAGGTGCATCGGCGTATATACGGACGATGGAGTCCTCGTATTCGAACTTGACGCATTAATGATACGTAGACACGACGGCCTTCATTGATTCCAACCACTTTCTTCCTAAGATGAGATTGTACGTGCTAGAGGAATCAGAAACATGGAAGGTGACGTCCTTTGTCACAGGTCTAAGGCGAACCTGGAGTTTAATAGTCCCTTTAACAAAATGACGTGAGTCGTCATAAGCTGAGTGGCAGGGCCGAGGGCCTGACATCTTGTTCCGTGTATTTGAGCATCTTTAACATCTTGAGCGGGCAAATATTGAGTCCTGCTCTGGTATCCACTAATGCATGAGCTACAGAGAATCCTCTAATGATGACTGTGAGATATATAGGAGCGACACTCCCACAGAGTGACTCCTTAGACATGTCTGCGTCGGTGAACATGAGTGCTGGAGGTTGCACCATGACTGAGGCGATTTGATGAATCTCCTCTAGGGTCGTGTCCTCATCTACCTGTGTGTCCTCAAGTGCCCTCACCAACAATTGGTGATGATCAAGGGATTTCATGATGAGCTATAATATAGATATCTGAGCTGGGATCTTTTGAAGGTGCCGTAGCAGGTCATATTCTTGCCCTGGCTCGAGAGCAATCTCTTTGCCTGGCTGATGCGCTTTAGGTGAGGGTGGTTAAAGTGGTTGAGGTGAGGGAATTGGTGGAGGAATGATGTGAGGTGGGGGCGGCAAGTAAACCTCTCTTTCTCTTACGTTCCCGTCTAGTTGTGGTGCATTTGTGAAATCCTTGTTTCGAGGAAACAGAGGAGGTGGGTAATTGGTTATGGATTTAAGAATTGGGCAAGTCGGCTTTGTTGAACCTAGCATCGATGTTGACATATTTGTGAGAGAGTAAAATTAATTCGAGAGGGCTTGCATGGCGCCGTTCCAAGGTGGGAAGTATTGCGTATAATCCTCTTCTTCTAAGAAAGCTGAAACTAGGGTCTCATGCGGGTTGAAAAGTTTTTCTCACTCGCCTTCCTTTATGTTTAGTGAGCACTCAGTCGTCATTTCGTTTTCTAGGTTTGGAGTCTTTCGAGTGACACTTTCTACCCATGCGTCAACTTGGGCTGCGGTCTGAAGAACGTGATCTCCAAACTCAGGTTCAGAATCAGACGATGGAGGTGGTGAGGGTGTCAGTTTAGGATTTGGAGGGGTCGAAGGTTCTGGTGGGGGACAATGGAGGAATGGTCTCCTGGCCCTAAAGGAGTGGACTCCTATCTAGGTGAATTTTGGATAAGGTGGCGGGTTTGGCGGAGCGATACGACTGATCAAGGTCGAGGGATGTGGGGGTGAAAAGACTTTCACAGGGGTAGTAGAAATGTCAGACGGTTGGATGCGAGTAATTAAAGTAGAGGGTTGACTGGAGAGATCAATAGTGGTGACATGAGCCGGTGCCCCCTGGTTGTGATTAGGCATGGGGTTGTTTATGATCCCCAAGTTTTATTGGGGTTGGTTGTCTTTAGGGTTAGGATTCCTCAATGCTTCCCAATCAATTTGGTTCCAATCACTCATGTCATAGATCACGTCTCGGAGGACCCAACAGTCCTCTAAGTTGTGTCCAGCATATCGATGGAATGCACAGTATTTACTGTAGTCTAGATTTACAGGCCATGGGCTAGATTTTTCTGGTGGGAATCAGAGGAGGTTCTGAGTGTTAAGAAATTGAAAGATATTGGGGATTGTATCAGGTAGAGGGGGATAATGTTCCTGCCTCGATTGGTAGGGGCCTCTAGTAGAATTAAAGTTTTACGGTGGGGGGACATTACTATAATTCGACGCGTGGCCCGGTCAGTTCTGTGTTGCGTTTTGGTTCTGATAGGTGTTGGGGCATTGATTTCTATTTTGGTATTGGCCTTGACCTTGGTTTTGGCCTTGGTTCTAGTTTGCGTATCTAGATTGATTAGTGCCCTGATTCTGGTTGGTATACCATTGTTGATTTTAATTTTGTCTGAAGCTGCATGGTTGGAAGCTACCGTTATTAGAATTTTGTCTTTGGTTGACAACGGTGTTGACCTATTCAGTTCCTAAGGCTTTCTTATTATTTTTTTGACTTTGACTCACTATAGGAGCCTATTTTGGACGTAACGATAGATAGGGCAAGGTCTCCATCTTTAATGTGTCGTGCTAATCGGGATGCCCGGGAGTGAAGTGCAGTGAAATCGGGGCAATCGCTTATGACAAGCACGCACTTTAACGGTTCCTTAGTATTTTCAATGATAATATCTATCGAGTCCTTCTCTTTCATTGAAGTGCCGGTCCTCACAGCAATTTTTCTCCATCGAGCGACGAAGTCAACAAACTCTTCATCAGGTCCTTGCTTGGTGGCCATCAGGTCACTGAGGCTGACTGTCTCTTAGATCAAGTATTTGTATTAGTCTAAGAACTGACTGACTAAATCGTCAAAGGTTTTGTTCTTATAGAATGGGAGTCCTGCGAATCAGTCTAGAGCTTCCCCTTCTAATGAACATTGGAAGTAGTGGATGAGAAGTCCTTGGTTGTCACATATGGGCCGACAGTCATTGTAAAAGAGTGCCAAGTGATGGTTCAGATTTCCCGTGCCATTATAGTTGGTAAATTTTGGTGGTTTAAATCCTATAGGCAGGTTAAATTAGACATCCCTGCAAAGTTTATCGAACCCGAATGAATGACCAGAGCGCTCCCTCTTGGCCATGTACTCGTCAAGCATTTTAGGGAGATCTTCAATCTTAATGGTATTGTCCTTTGGAGCGAGCCGCAAGCTAGCCCTATCCAGTGCGTCGTCGTTAAAGAATGTGTGAGCATGCCACCTCAATGACATGGCGCGAGCTGACACCGTACTCGGGATAGGCGGTAGTCTTTCTTTTCGCTCTTGCTCTTCCAAATTTTGTTGTCCCCTAATGGTTTCGTATGCAACGGCCAATCCTCGAAGCAACTCTTTGGAGTCATCACCTCCTCTTTGTGTTCTTTGGATGCTAAGTTCTATAATTTATTGAGTGGTGAGGTTTTATCCAGAGCTATTATTTCTATCATTATGGCTATTACCGGCGTGCGGTGTAGAGAAGGGGTTCTCTTGTTTACCAGCCATGTTAACTTCAGATTGCCGTGGGCTAAAAGTATAAGGCGGTTCTTCCTCGTATGCGGGGTTGTCATGAAGTCCCCACAATGGAGGGTCTCTTAAACTTACTCTACGTATGCCAGACATCTCAAGTCTTTGACGAAGACTCATATATCTAAAAAGGAATCTAAACGACACGACGGGAAAGGAAATAAGTAAATAAAATAAAATTAACTATCTAAGAAAAGTTTGCAAAAGGGTCCCATCATGATCTCTAGTCTGTTGGTGCGCGCTTTTTCTAGGTTCCTCTCGGCTCCCGTTGATCAGTGGCTCCAATTCTGTCCAGGTGGACTCTAGCGATGCGGTGTTTGGAATGACAAAAATAAATAAAAAGGGGGGATTTTTCTAGAAAGGTTCCTAGTTTGATTGTGATCGCCAGCTGCAGATATTTAATGACGCTGCAACACGTCAGTGATCACGCTGTGAAGTGGGTGTGGGTTACTTCTATACTGAATTGTCCGCCTGCGAACGTCAGCAACAGTGCTTCTCTTTAATTGAGTTAGTTTATTTCTCCTCTTATTTTCCTTTGTAATTATAATTTTAGTCAGTTTAGATTTCCCAATTCTATTATTATTATGCTTTGGTTGTGTGGGCTTATTAAAGTGAGTTATTTTAGTGTTCTGATGCTGTCAAGAGTTTAGTGAGCATCAAGGTTCTAGTATTACTAAAAGTCCAATCGGTTTCAGCCTTCTATTGGTACTAGGAGTATATATGTGTCAGTTCCAATAATGTTCTACCTAAAATTAAGCATGCTAATTGTACTGAGATTCTAATTAAAGCAATTGTAATAATTCTACTATAATTCTAATTAAAGCACTCGTAATAATTCTATAATAATTCTAATTGAAATAAAAAGACTGATTTTTCTACGGGCCTAATTAAAGCAATAGATTTAATTTTCTATTATAATATCAACAGAAACAAAAGGACTGATTTATCTACGACCCAAATTATTGACGAATTTATGATGAAAAAATATCACTAATCATGAATAAACTAAATTTCCTAGAATTCAGATTTGGAATAATCAATTAACTAAACTAATAGAAAGGAAATTATGATTTAACACTCTAATAATTATATCAAGGTCTAATTAATGCGAATAATCAATTATGCCTAGATATAAACTAATTAAAGTAATTTATTAATTCTAAAAACTCTAAAAAAAAAGGGGTTTGGGCCCGCTATGCTAAGGAGGATTGGCCTCGTTTCCGAGTACCCTCCATAAGCTCTTTTGGGCAAATCAGGTGGCTGAGATTAGAGAGAAAAAATTAAATTTTGGATGGTAAAGTAATATTTTAAGGCTTTTCAGAGTTGATTTCGGAACAATAGAGGCTAATTGAATTATAAGCTAGAATTATGAACACTAAAATTAATATTTTTTGGAATTTTCAAGATATTAAACTAAGAAATTGAAATAAAAAAAAACTTTTAGGACTGAATTCGGGTCCGAAATAAGAAAACCAGACCGTATGATTAAGGACTGGTTCTAAACTCTGAGGGTTAGAACCAGAAATTAATGATAGGACTGTAAATCATGATTTTAGAGTACAATTTGGTCTTAAGGGTCGGTATATCGGACCGACGAATCAGGGACTGGTTTTGAAAGCAGGGAATTAGAACCAGAAATAGAAGATTCGGTCTAAAAAGGGTGCTACGGTCTGACTAAAAATAAAATTAAAAATTAATAGATCTAGAGATTGTAAGCTATGATCGGAAACTAAAATATTAAATCCTTACCTAAGGGGGTCGGGATTGTGGAGAGAATCCTCGGAAGTTCGGGCATTTGAATCTCGAAATCATGGTTGGGTTATGTGGGTTCGTGCTCGGAGTTTTCTAGTTTTGAAATTTACCGTCTCCTCTCTCAAAATTTATAGCCTCTCTCAAAATCTTCAGCCCCCCTTTCTCTCTTCGAGAAAAAAACTTTTATAGGTTTTCCTTTAATTATGCGCCTGTTTACGGACGTTTAATTGAATTGCATGCCTAAATTCTGGTGCTTAATCGCTTTGAGTTGGTCACCGACTCAGTGAGCGACCGGCTGACTTACTCAGTGAGTCTCCTAGTCCTAACAAATTAGGGCTAATTGCGTGCATGTTATCATGCGCTCAATCTGATTAAGCGTTTAACCTGAAGCATTTAATCAAGGAAACATAGGGGTCAAGGGTAGGAAGACTAGGTCGAGCGTAGGCCAATTGCGTGCTAGTGGTAAAGCGCTTAATCCGATCACGCGTCCTATTTCAAGTGTACAATCGAGTCTCGAATCGGTATGGGAAAGGAAGTTTTGTCTGAAAGGTGGACAGATCACGCTCTTGTGGTTTTGCGTGCGATCTAATTGCGCGTGGGGTTTTAGGCGCGTAATCCGGGGTTGTCCGGGTATGGTCTCTAGAATGAAATGTAAGACTATTATTTCAGTCTGCATTTTGGCTATATACTGTTATTTCAGTATATAGTCTCCCGACGCTGAGATCTGAGCTATAGAGCTATTGTTTCAGCCTGCGTTTAGCCATGTACTATTGCATGGTCCCACACCGCGGGTTAAAAGGGTCAAAGGTTGATCAAACAAGTTTGTATACTTCGAGAAGGCAAATTGGGGGTGTCTACACCAAGGATATCATCACAGACAATGGCACAAACTTCGCGAATAAGCGCATACGGGCCTTCTACGAGCAATACAAGATCAAACACCAATGCTCGTCACCTTATCAGCCTCAAACTAATGGAGCCGTAGAAGTTACCAATAAAATGGTCATTTGCATCTTGGAGAAAATGGTCGTCACTTATCGTGATTGGAGTGAAATGTTACCATTTGCTTTATGGGTCTACAGAACGTCAATTCGTACCACTACAGGGGCAACACTATTCTTTCTTGTGTATGGAACCAAGGCCGTCCTACTGGTAGAAGTTGAGATACCCTCACTTCGAATCCTCATGGAATCGGGCTTACCCGAAGCAGAGAGAGTGATCCCGCTTTGACCAATTGAACTTACTGGACGAGAAAATACTCCTTGCCTTATGTCATACTCAAGTTCACCAAGGGCGAATCGTAAGTGCTTACAATAAACGTGTCCGCGGTTGAGATTTAAAGGTAGGAGACACTGTGTTGAAGATCTTTTCATCCCTCCACGCCGATCATAGAGGAAAGTTTAAGCCTAATTGGGAGGGACCATACGTCGTCAAGGAAGTGCTGTCGGGATACGCCATCCGCCTCGTCACCATGGACGGAGATCACTTTCCTGAGCCCATCAATGTTGAATATGTCCGACGGTTCTACTCTTAGTCTATCGCGACAAGGTAAGTATTGGTAAAACAGAAGAGAATAGTAGCCAAAAAACATCCCTAAAAATGATGATATCCTTTGCTACCCCATTTAAGCCTTGGCCTTTTCTTTCAATAAACCCCTTTCCTAAAAAAGAAAAAGTGTGTACATATACAAAAAAAAGAGAGGAAGTAGAATTACTATCAAAAAAAAAAAAGAGAGAAAAAAGATCAAAAAAGAAGAACATCAAAGAGATTGCCTGAAATAAAATAAAAGAAAAAGAAAAAATAGAAGAATCATGGGGGCTTGCACAATAAAAATCCCCCAAGGAAGAAGTGTGTTATGGAAAACTGAAGCTGTATCAAGGAAACCCCTTTTAGCCCAGCATACCTTCAAATCCTAACTTGACCCATGGCCAAGCTACACACTGAAGAAAGCCCTCTTTTTAGGTTTACAAGCAGTCATAGTATTTGTTAAGAAAATACGAGCCGAGTTGTGAGACGGCACCAGAACCCCATCTAGCCGGCTATGACGGAATCGACTTTTATGTCGTGACTTTCGATAGAAGATAAAAGAAAAAAAAATAATAAAATAAAAATATACAAGCTCAAAGCAAGATGGACGTGGTGAAAACTCGAAAGGGTGCTATGGGTAAAAACAGCGAGCTTGTACGGACCAGGTGAAAACCCGAAAGGGTGCTTGGGGTGGTGAAAACTTGAAAGGGTGCCACGGTTAAAAAGAGGGCAAAAATAGGCACGACGAACCCACCTTGGGCGTTGTGAGCAAAATAGTTTTAAAAGAAAAAAATTAATTAAAGAAGAAAGGTTTGAAATGATTGATAAGATTGATATTTGAGGAACCCTTTTGGTTACTCTCCCCGTTACCCATTTTTCAACAGGGCCGCTCATGTTTGTTCAAATCGGGCCCCGACTAGAATTGTCTTTGTGAAACTGCTTTGTCAAGCGTATGACTCAAGGTAAGGAGAAAGGTTTGAATCAATCCAAGGAGATAGATGTTCCGGCCTTGGCAAAAACTGCTGAGCTTTATTCAGATCTAGTCACAAAGGAGGTTCGAACATGATCAAAAGAGGACCCGTTATTTCACCATGTGACTAAGGCATTCAAAAAAAAAAAAAAAAGAAGAAGAAAAAGAAGAAAAAAAAAAATAGATAGAAAAGAAAAAGAAACCATAGTTTTTATAAGATAATATATTTTCCTTTTCCATTCAAAAAATCACATCTTTTCTTACACCACATCTCAAAAAATAATCGGTGAGATGTCTAGCTTTCTTTCTTTCCTTTTTTACAAAAGCAGAAAAATAACAAGAATATAAAGAAAGTATGTATACCAAAAAAATTGTGTATCTGAATAGTCTTACGCCCCTTTCTGTGAATTTGATCTGTATAAAAAGATATATGTGCAGAAGTGAATCAACGGCCCAGCTCGCGCTTTAAAGCACTAATCTTCGCGCGAAAACTATCCTCCCAGACCTTCCACTCAGTCAACCAGCGGCCATGAATGCTCTTATACCTCTTCCGAGAAGCATCGGTAGCCCCAAGAGCAACATTCAAGGCTCCTTCCAGAAGAAGGACCTCGCTCTCAGCTGTGATAGCTCTGGTCTCTGCTACCTCTGCTCTAACTTTCTCTTGTGCCAAAAGCTCTTACAGGACTCTCTTCTCATCAGTCAGCAGCTTAATGCGAACTCGAAGCACCGTCTCCTTCTTTGTCCAGGGCCCTCCAATATCAATACTCTCTGCCTAATCCAAATGATCAGCAGTAGGCTACTCAGCCGATAACTAAGCCTCGTACTCAGGGGAAGACTAAACTGAATCTCCTTGCTCCATATCACGTATCAGCGTCGATTGACGTGTCTCTCAAAAAGTAGCAATCCGATCCATGTTCCTAGAGGACCCACTAGAAAAGATCAAATTGCACAAAGGGGGTTTCACCTCGCAAGGCTCCTACTGAGAGCAGTCGAACTGACGCAGCACTCGAAATGAGAAGTAGAAAGTACTGCCAGTCAATCCTAGGAGGGTAATGCCCTCGTGATCTCGAGAGCGAACTACTGGAAAGTTCCAGTCCAACCAAGGAAGTCTCCATACCAGCTCTTCTTCAGTCAGCCAAAGCTCCAACTCTAATGAATCTCCTTATGGAATCATGTGACACCTGCCCAGAAAGCATCAGACCACCTCACCTCGAACGACGTAAAAGCAAGGCATGGGTCCCAAGATAGTAAGATGCTCACTTAACCAGACCTAGAGCAGCAAAGGACATCCCCTGAGGCTCTCCACCTTGCCCTGAGTGAATGCGTCAAGGCATCGATATAGTTCAGCAAGGACCAGGTGCATCACCGATTGGCCTTCTTCCAACTCAGTCAAAATATCACAGAGAGCCAAAGAGAAGCACTCTCCCCCAGTGAAGAAAAGGACTTCCGAGATGAGACTGAAAGCAAAGGCTTTCGCGTTGAAGATGTTCCTAGCCGGCAATTTTCAAAGACTTTTGTCACCGAAAAGTTCTTTGAGGAATTTGATCGAACACCTTATGGGCCCCCCGATGAGACTTTTCTCATATTCAGATTTCTTCAAGCCCAAGGTGAGGTGAACGGCCTTATCATAGCCTAGTTTTGGTGTAACTCTTTCAAGGCCTCTGTGGAGCTTCAGGCCTGATAGATTGGACAACTCTTCAAGAGTAGGAGATAGTTCCTGCTTCCCAAAATGAAATACATGGGCATTTGCATTCCAAAACGAAGTCACCGCATGAAGTAGGTCCCACCGTGGAGGAACCTCAAGAAAGAAGGAAAGACGGGATAGTCCAAGCCGCTCTAGATTGACGAGCTCGCTCTCATTCAAGCTCCTAAGCCAACTTTTTAGAAAATTGGGCCCCAAGCCCAAAGAAGGGAGTAAATTGGTTCCGAGCCCTCCATGTAAGGGAGGGTTGGATAGCGAGTTCATGGGCGTACAAAGGTTTTTCAAGAATATAAAAATTCAATGTATGACGATGGACTCGCCCTTGGGAAAGCAAGGAGAGAAAGAAACAGTAAAAAACTCCAAGCCAAAGTGAGAAGAGAGAGAAAAAGACCTTTCTCGGGCATAAAGGGCCCACTGCTCCCAGGCTAAACTTGGCGCATGTAATACATGCGCCAATGTAAATCTCCCTAGGATTGGCTTGGCGCATGTAATACATGCGCCAGACCAATCTGGCCCTTTTCCATGTAAAAAATGGAGTTTTTAAGGGGGAGTTTGTGTCTTTGCTGGCCTCCTTAGCTAGTTTGCCTGTTCACCTGTGTTTCATGCCTTGACTACATTCACAAACATAAAATTTGAAATGCGCCTAACATTGAAATCATTTAATTTTGTGAAGGAAAAACCCACACCAAGGCATACAACCTCAAGGGTCAATTTTACAAGTAATTGTCCAAACCATCCTGCAAATAATAAGATATAATGCAAGGGAAACATAGCATGCAATCAAAGAAAGAGCACTAAACATTTCAAAGTAGAAAATCATCCCAATCAAAGAAAAAGTGCTTAATCATCTGTTATAAATTGATCAAATCCCAAAATTATCATCCCAAAGTGTTTAAAAATCTCATAATGCAGAAAGTAGGCCTAGTCCTTGCTGGCACCCTTTGATTTCTTTCGTCGACGCGAGGAGCTTTGAAAGGTTCGCATATCTCCTACTCGGGACCATGCCTGTGAAACCCAGCTAAGTAAAGAGTGTGACTCCTTGTCACGTGCATGTTGCAAGTCATAGCCAAGGTCACAAATCAAGATCAATTGAAAAACAAAGATGGTAAAGCAGTGAGGAAAACAGGTCAACAGAATACTCACCACCTCCACATCCCGGAGATCAGCAATGTTATGATAATACGCAGCAGGGTCCATGGCAGATTCAAAGTTCTACATTCAGAGGGAAAAAGATGTTAGTTACAAGGGTTATTAACAAACACGAACATTTCTCAAAGGAGCAAAGGTTTGATCATGAAAAGTCTTACCCCCAGAACCACCTCAGGAGGAGGTACTCGAGCTGCATCGGCTGAGAGGTGTGCCTGCCTATCTACGTTAGCGCATAAATTAGAGAAAGCCATTGTCAAGGTGCCTAAAGGTCCCATGAACCGCAACAGGTACACCACCCAAGGCGCCCATGCGAGGAGAGCCTGAAGGATCAGAGCCTAAAGGACCAGCACCTGAGGGACTAGCACTTGAGAGACCCACACCGGAAGGACCAGCATCTGAGGGACCTACTCCTGAAGCATCAGCAGTACCCGTCACCGCTCCACCTTCATCGTCTAAATCACCTTCCTGGACAAACTAAAAAAAAAACGATAGAGATTCGCTCAGTAGAAAGAAGAATTGAATTAAAGCTGGAGGGGGACCAATCTAAAAGAAAGGAGAACTACCTATGAGCGCGGGCCACCGAAAGCCAAGAAATTAACTCCAGGGACAAAGCGTGAAAAAATAAACCAATACGGCAAAGACTCATACCACAATCGATAGTCTCCAGGCATAAGAAGGGCATTGACGGGGATCCCATTTTGAAGGAAGGCCACAGTAAGCTCCTCGATACTACCCAAGGGATCCATGATATCTGTGGGAGGATTCGAGGGTATGGCGGGATAGCCCTAGTACTGATGAACTACCTGCTCCCCCAGGTAGTAGGCCCTGGACCATGCCCCATAAAAAAAAGACGACGTGGTGATTGTTGAAGAGGCGAGATGAACCTACAGCAGCTCGATCCCAAAATATGGAGCCAATGTATGGGTCATATATGATATGTCCAGGTCAAGAGGTGGCCAATCAGTCAAGAATGCATCATAATAACAAAGGAGAATTTTTAAACTGAAATAAATAGAGGGGAAAAGGGCCTTACCTGCTCAGGGATCATTAGATCAAATTAGGACCTCAAGCCCATCTCTAGATGCTTCATGCCCACATCTCGGTGCCGGTGTTTGTTCTAGTTACTTAAAAGGGGGTTAAGTATATATCTCGGACTGAAGAAGCGGACGTCTGGGTTGAAAATGAAGATACCCCCATGCCCGAAGAAAGCAGTGCACAAAAGAGGAGTCAGTAGCATACAACGACTATCCAAATAAACTGATGAAAGCAAAAGAGTTAGAGATTACCTCCAGAGCCGGCCAGAAGCCAACAACAGACTTTGAATCCCCAGTGGATGCTCAGGCTATGCTATACATCAATATGGCATATCCAGCCCCGCCCCAGTCGTATCTATGGATGTCGATCCAATTGTCCATGAGGCTTAGCAGGGCCAGGTTAACTCATCCGCCGCTAGCATTTGAGAAGAGGGTTTTGCCCAACATTCTGAGGAGCGTGATGCGAGCTAGTACGTTCTCACGCTTGAGATCAATATAAATCTCCACATCTGGCTACCCCAAATCCACTAACTCATGTAGCCTAAAAAGGTCAGACAGCCAGGTCATCTTGACCTCGGCACCATGCAAATATCCACGGAGAGGATAAGCCCCTATCAATCTGATAATCTCATATCTACTGGGCACTGCAAGGTTAGCTATCGGAATGCCCACTACCCTGATACCTGTAATCATAGCCCAATCCACGGGCGTCAGGGTCATCTCGGCATAGGCCATATGGAAGGACATAGTCTCTGGGTGAAATCTTTCAATCAGAGCCCTCAGGTAGGCTGCATCGACCCTCATGGCGGGGCATGACAAGAACTCTCCAAAGCCAGCCTGCTCAAGCAAATACTTTATGACGGGTGGGATATAAAGATAGGAGTCCTGAAAATCTAGCCAGCCCCCTCAAAATATAATGTGGGGCAAGTCCTGCATCAAAAGAGAAAGATGCATCAGGTCATGGAGATAGAGCAAAACCGCACATGAAAAAGAGTTGAACTTATCCATTTACCTTTCCCGCAATGCCAAAGTTTGATATATGCACATACTACTAATTTAGGAGACCTGCATGGGCGGCCTCTCCCTGCATTTCATACCATATGTCGGCAGGGCA
The DNA here is from genome assembly GCA_021018995.1 of Chloranthus sessilifolius. Classification (NCBI taxonomy): domain Eukaryota; kingdom Viridiplantae; phylum Streptophyta; class Magnoliopsida; order Chloranthales; family Chloranthaceae; genus Chloranthus; species Chloranthus sessilifolius. Next base: position 70,592,641 of record CM037592.1, on the reverse strand, counting down.
TTCCACTAAGATGAATTGTTCTCCCCTCGGACCGAAGGTCACTACTGGCTCTTCTTCCTGTTCTTCCTCCGGCACACATTCCTCGTCGCCCGACTTTCTAGGGCAAATACAAGCAATCATGTTAGGGCTAATCTGTGATAAAAAGGACCATTGTGCTATAAATCAAGAGAAGGTAAGTATGTTCATCTCTTTCTTTTGCTTTTAAAAGTAAAAATCAAAAAAATCAAAAAACAAAAAAATCCCTTTCTTTTGCTTTCAAAAACAAAACAAAAAAAAATGCCTTTCTTTCTGTTCACAAAAAAAAAAAAATTCTTTTCTTTATGTTCACAAAAAAATAAAAACCCCCTAAAAAAAATTCTTTATGTTCATAGAATTAAAAAATGAAAAAGGAACCAAAATATCCCTTTCTTATGTTCATAAAATTAAAAAATCGAAAAAGGAACCAAAAATCCCTTTCTTTATGCCAATAAAACCAAAAAAAAAAAACAATTCCTTTCTTTATAAAAATAAAACAAAATTTTCTATTTTCTTTTTTGTCTTCAAAAAAAAAAAAAAAACCAAAGCAAATTAAAAACAAAAATTCCTTTCTTTGTGCTTCTATAATCAAAATCAAAAAATATATATATATATACTTCCTTTATGTTTATAAAATCAAAGTCACAAAAAAAAGAGAGGGAGAAAGTCCCTTTCTTTGTAAAATCAAAAACCAACAAAAATAAAATAAATTCCTTAGTTTCCAAAAACAAAAAATAAAAAAATCCTTTTCCTTAATTAATAGAAACCAAAAATAAAATAAAGTCCTTTCCCTTAGTTTTCAAACATAAAGACCAAAAAAAAAATCCTTTCTTTATGTTTAAGAATAAAAACAAAAACCAAAAATAAATTCCTTTCTATGTGCACAAATAAAACAACAAAAAAAATAAATTATGCATTAATAAAACCCATAAAACAACAAAAATAGGGCATTATTCATGAAATATCAACACATCATCAATAAGCATGCTTACAAGGAGAATAAACCATTTATCATCTAAAAATGTAAGATCATAATTACATTTGCAAGAAAAATCAAGAAAAATTAGATAAAATGGTTTTAAATGGTTACCTTTGAAGAAAAATGGGTCTTTGATCTTGCGCAGAGCGAGCGATTAATCGGCGCAAGCAAATGCCGGCAATGAAGCATGCTGAGAGGTAATGTAAAGGAACCCTAGGAGGAGGTTTATTTTCGATTTGGAGAGAGGGGGGAGAGAAAATTTTGAAAACACAACTCTTTTGCCCGAACTCGGGTTCTTTAAGATGGTCCCCAGCCATGCTTGGCGCATGCATTACATGCACCAAGCTATTTTGGCTCCTCAGTTAGCTTGGTGCAACTAATAGTTGCGCCAGGTCACTTTTGGGTTGGCTTTTGGGCCTAGTGTGGGTCACATGCATTGCTTGGTACCCCTTCTCTTTGTTTTGTTGTCCCCAGCAGGTGCACGTGCTCCGAAATGGTATGTCAATCCTCAGTCGGCTTGCCTGAAAAGCTGTGCTAGAATAAATGGATCGAGATCGATGAGCATGCAAAGAATCCCGATCAGATACATAAAATGATAGCTTTGAAAATTTTTAAAATCACATACAAAAAGATAGCTTTGAAAACAAAAAAAAAAAATCACATAAAATGACAGAATAATTTCACATAAAATGATAGAATAACTTCACATAAAATGATAAAGAAAATCTAAAAAATAATTCACATAAAATGATAAAATAAAGTCACATGAAGTGATAGAATAAAATAGAATAAAGTGATGGACTAAAATCACATAAAATGATAACATCAAAAATCCAAAAAAATCCACATAAAATGATAAAGAAAATCCCAAAAAATAATTCACATAAAATGATAGAATAAAGTCACATGAAGTAATAGAATAAAATAGATTAAAGTGATAGATTAAAATCACATAAAATGATAACGTCAAAAATATAAAAAATTACATAAAATGATAACTTAAAAATCCAAAAAAATCACATAAAATTATTATTTAAAAATCTAAAAAATCACATAAAATGATATATATAAAAATCCAAAAAAATCACATAAAATAATAACATAAAAAGTCAAATTCTCACATAAATTAACACAAAATATGTTTTTTGAAAAGGCAGCACGTACTCCCAAAAAGCGTTGCAACATTTATTCGCTCCGCTTGAGTAGTCGTGCTAAATAAACTTCGAGATTAATGGGTTCACCCAAAGACCTCGAACCCTGCTTCAAGCAGGGGCACCCGCGACCAGTCAAATAGGGCAATCATTGCCTCGTCGGATTGGACGCAAACTGTGGAACCTTACATATTTTTGCTTTGTGCCTATCTTTAAGTATGGGTCGATCACCCCCTTTACTTCCAAAGCTGTAGTATTCAGAATAAATCTCGAACATCAATCACCTTCAAATCACGAGAAGTGGACATTTTTCTCGATTAACGAGCTTTCACAACTCAAGAAACGAATATTTTTCCCAGCTATTGGGCTTTCGCAACTCATTCTACCTCAGTTATGGTCAATAATGTTGCTAAGCGCTTGGGGATCGATTACCTTAAGAAACAAATATTTTTCTCGACATATAGGGCTTTCGTTTTCTCACCATATTATTTGTCTGATATTTAAAGTTCGTTCTGAATATAGCAGACCCATCAATAATGCATTGGGCCTCTTCGGATGTCTCTTTTCTTTGGCATTCAATCATTAGTGATCAGATACCAAAGAGGGGCATCTGTAGACACCCAAATTTGGCCCAAGGCCCAATCGAGACACATTTTGAGAGAGGCGCATTTTCGAGCTTTTGATGACATGTATGAAACCCTTAGGAACCTTCCTGAAACCTTAGGAGTCATCTCAAACCCTTAGGAATCACCCCAGATCACTTAGAAACCCTCCCGAAACCTTAGAAAACCATCCTAACTCTTAGAAACCATTCCGAACCTAAACCTAGCATTCCTGGGCCATAGATGAAGGGTGGTACACTAAGACTAGCTGGGACCTTCTACCATGATCGAATCTTATACTATTAGAAAGTAGAAGTCCTCAGCTTTCTAACAAGCCAAGAATCACTCCAATCGGAGTTGTACATCAAAAGATATGACATTCCAAAGTTTAGGGGCAAAATAGGGTTTTGAGGAGGATCCCCCTAGGGTTTTGGCGCATCTATTAGATGCGCCAAGCCATTTCTCCCCATAAATGGCTGGGCAGAACTAATAGTTGTGCCAGCCTATAGGTTGATCCCACCTCGGGCAGCCAACTTCCCAAACACAGTGTGGCACTATTTTATTATACATTTGCTTGGCGCATCTATTAGTTACGCCAGGCTTATGAATAGTGACCCTAGGTTTTTACCTCAAAATTTGAGATTGGGATTTGACTTGTTGCTTGTTGACCATCTATCTTTGGAGTGTGTTTTCTTATTCCGTTGCACTCATTCCCTATCTATTTGCAATCCCTTAAGTGGTTTAAACCTCTAACCTATCATCCACCATTGGAGCATTTTTTCACATATTTCAAGGCTCCAAAAATCCTAGGAAACCTTAGATGGCTAGATTACCTAATTCCTAACCTAGTTTAGCCTCTAAACACCCTCCTAACATCTCTTTTTCTTATAAATAGAGAGGCACCCATCCCTTTACAAAGGCTTAAAAAATTTGCAAAAAGAGAAGATTAGGAACTCTCTCTCTCTCTCTCTCCTCTAGTGCACCTTTTGCATACAAATTCTAGAATTCATAAACTCCCTTTGAGACCCAACCTTTCATCCAAAAGCTCTAGGTTAGGTGTGAGCTACCCCTTAACCTTCTCTCTCTACCTCTTAGCTATCAAGCCTTAGGAGCTTGAACCGCATTTCTCACCATAAAAGCCATTGAAGCTCACCAAAGCAAGCCTACGCAAGGTTTCACAATGGTGCAATATAGGCCTGAGAGCTCCAGCTCTCCCCTCTATTCCTCTACCTTCTCGGTTCTTTCTCTATCCTCTCATTTGTGCCATTATACCGCCTAATATTCGGTAGGAACAAAGGGACACAAATAGGATTTTAATGCCCCTTGGGCAAGAGAAAGACCTTTTTACTTCTTTTATTTCATTTGTATTTTGGCCATAATTAGAGACCGCAATAAGCGGGTTGATTGGGTGTCTAACACCTTCCCAATCAATAACCGAAGCCCCTACCCAAGATCCTTTGGCGTAGTTCAGATTCAGAGTTAATTTTTGGCACTTCGGTGCTCTTTAAATTTGATTTGGGTTTCTCGGGACACCAAAAGCTCTGAGTGGTGACTCTTTAATTTTCATGAGTGCGCATCGTCGCGACGGGAGCATCTTGATTCCTACGGTTGCATAGTCGGACAGGTCTTTCCAATATTTTCTTTATTTCCCGATTGGAAACCTCAACTTGCCCATTCGTTTGTAGGTGGTAGGGGGTTGCGATTTTATGAGTGACATTATATTTCTTGAGCAAGCTCTCGAAATGGCTGTTGCAAAAATGGCTTCCTCCATCACTTAAAATGGCGCATGGGGTTCCAAACCGTAAAAATATCTTTTCCCTGATAAAAGAGACTATCACCTTATGGTCATTCGTTCTTGTAGCTATTGCTTCTACCCATTTTGATACATAGTCAACAGCTACAAGTATATACATGAATCTGAACAAAGGTGGGAATGGACCCATAAAGTCTATGCCCCAAACGTCAAAGGGCTCTGCTATCAAAATTGATTGGAGGGGCATCACGTTCCTTCGGGACATGGCTCCTAACTTCTAGCATCGATCACAGGCCTGACAAAAATTTTGGGCATTCTTAAATAATGATGGCCTATAAAATCTAGATTGCAATACTTTGGCAGTTGTTTTCTTGCCTCCGAAGTGGCCCCCATAAGCATATGTATGGCAAAATTGTAAAATATTGTGGGTCTCGCTATCGGGCACACATTTTCGAATTATTTGGTCCGGGCATATTTTGAATAGGTCAGGATCCTCCCAAATATAATATTTGACATTAATAAAGAAAATGTACCTATCCTGATTAGACCTGGTCAGAGGAATCTTACCTGTTGCCAAATAATTCACGATGTTGGTGCCGTACCGAAGTTGATGGTGGCAAATTTGAGATTACGTTAATTTTAGCCTTGTCAACTTCTATTCCTCTTTTGGAGACAATGTGCCCTGAGACTATGCCTTCTTGAACTATACAATGACTCCTCTCCCAACTTAGTACCAAGTTTGTCTCCTCGCATCTTTCTAAAACGAGGATGAGGTGATCAAGACAGGAATCAAACGTTCGGTCGAATACCCAAAAATCATCCATGAATACTTCTAGAAACCTGTCTATCATATCAGAAAAGATGGCCATCATGCATCACCGGAAGGTTGCGAGTGCATAACATGGCCTAAAGGGCATGTGACGATAAGAAAATGTCCCAAAAGGACCCGTGAAGGTGGTCTTTTCTTGGTCTTCCGGATAGACCAAAACCTAGTTATACCCTGAGTAATCGTCTAGAAAATAAAAATATTCCTGACCCACAAGTTTTTCTAAAATTTGGTCGATAAAAGGTAGTGGAAAATGATCCTTGCGAGTCATTAAGTTGAGCTTCCGATAGTCAATGCATGCATGCCACCCCGTGGTTTCACGTAATGGAACTAGGTCACCGGTTGCATTTTCTTTCACTGTAATCTCAGACTTCTTTGGGACTACTTCAATGAGGCTTACCCACTCAATGTTTGAAATCAAGTAAATAATACCTGTGTCTAGTAGTTTCACAATTTCCTCTGGACTACTTTCCTCATATTTGGATTCAACCGTCGCTGACTTTCACGTGAAGTTTTGGCATTATCCTCTAGATGAATTTGATGCATACAAATTGATGGATCAAACCCTTTAAGGTCAACAATTGTTCACTTGGCCAACAACTTGCTCTCTGGTTCCTTGTTAAGAGCTGATGAAATGATCACTGAGAGAGTTTTATTAGGCCTAAGAAAAGCGTACTTAAGGGTGTTGGGAAGTGGTTTCAGGTCCAGGGATGTGCTTTTTCTATGGAAGGTTGTAATGGTTCATTGGAAGTAGTGGGCAAAGGTTCTATCCATGGCTTCTATGTTTTGGACTGAAGTTTGCAAGCAGAAGTGTCCAACACAGAAGTCACCTCCCTTAGTTGGTAGTCTAATTCTTCTGAGTTCGTATACCATAATGCAGTTTGAAGCACATCCTTAGATAATATTAGAGGTAATGCTTCTTCCACCAGTTCTTTAATTTCATTTATGCTGAACCATTCCTCATCATCAATTGAAGCCATTTGGTTGGCTGCCGAGAAAACATTTAACTGGATTCGCATATCTCTAGAAGAAACTTCCATTACTCCAATTTTATAGTTGATGCATGCATTGGTCGTGGCCAAGAATGGTCTACCGAGTATAACGAGAATTTGTGTTGGAGATTTCGAACTGGGTTTCATGTCTAGTACTAAGAAGTTGACTAGGAAAATAAATTTGTCGACCCCAACCATAACATCTTCAATGATTCCTATTGGTCTTCTTTCTGATCTATCGGCTAATTGAAGAGTTACCGAAGTAGACCTCATATCTCCCAGCCCCAACTTTTTGTAGACGGAGTATGGTAGCAGATTGACACTAGCTCCTAGATCAAAAAGTTCTTTATTTATAGCATGATTTCCTATAGTGCAGGGAATTGTAGGCACTCCAGGATCTTTAAGCTTTGGCAGAGTTTTGGCTTGGAAGACAGAACTTACTTGTTCCATCAAGAAAACTTTTTGCGAGATATTTTTTTATCTTTTTCTTTTCTGCGTACACATCTCCTTTAGGAATCGTGCCTAGGTGAGGACCTGTTTAATTACTTCTAAGAGAGGTAAATTAATCTTCACTTCCTTGAAGATTTTGGTAATTTTTACTAATTTTCTTGGATTTTTATCAAAAAGAGATGGTGCACCAAAGGCATTCGAAAAAGGTAACCTCGGTACATAGGGTACTTCAGCCACAGATTTTGGTGTACCCTCCTCATTACTATTTTTTTACTTTTCTTTTTCTACTTTTTATTTTTCTGGCAAGGGGACTTCTTCTAGAGTTCGCTTCTCTTTGATATGGGTTTTAGGGGCCACTAATGGTGTAGGCATCTCTACCTTATTGTCAACAGTTTTCCCACTTCGTAGAGTTTGAACAGCCTGAATGTGAGGTGTGGGAGTTGGTGTAAATCCTTCACTTGACTGTCTTCTTAAATTGGGCCCTTTTTGGGAAACTCCTTTGGTTGTTTCCCGTTCTCTCCTATTGCATGGCTATTTGTTCAACTTTGGTTCCTAAACTTGCAATGGATTGAGAGCAGGACTGTAGGTCTTGGGAAATTTGAGTCAATTGAGATTGTTTCTTAGATTGTCAATGTGCCTGTTGCTGCAGGTCTTGAAGGATCTGAACAATAGTAGCATCGTCATTTCTAAAGGTCTGTTGGTCAAAATATTGGTTTCCAACATAAGGTTGTTGAAAAACCTGAGGGCCTTGTGGGTATGCATACGAGAAGTCATAATGGTTTACCCACTGAGGGTTATAGGTACTCCTGTAATTACCCCAATGAGAAGCGAAAACTTGTTCAGTTTCTGCCATGGATGGATAGTAAGGGGTAACTAGGTTTTCCACCGGGGTATAGGTTGGTTGGTAAATTAGCTAAGCTGAATTGTTATGGCCTTGCATGATTAAAAATAAAAAAAATAAAAAAATTATTTATTTATTTTAGAAGGCAGGGAGAGAAACAAATCTGAGCCTCAAGTTTTTATGGCCAACAAGAGTGTTGGAGTTCTGATCCGTTGCTCCGAATAAACCTGCAAAAGCTTAAGAAGTGATCAAAGAAAGTTAAAAATATAAACAAATATAAAAAGAGAAAGATAAATATTTATTTTTAAAATGAAAATATAAACAAAAAGATAAACACTTATCCGGCAGCGGCGCCAAAAACTTGGTCGGCTTACTATGTATGTATCTAATTAAGTCTTAACTTACTGCAAGCGCACAATGGAAATTGTAAAGCTAGTATAGGATCGTTCCCACGAAGAAGTGTTATCTTATTTATGTTTCTATTTTAAATTTTATATTTATCTTTTAAGGTTCTAAACTACTTGAGAAATATGAATAAAAAAATGGTTTCTTAATCTATGTGCATAAAATAAATCCTAATCCTCCTTCAGATTGAGGTCGTCAATCCCAATCTTCAGCCATCGGATATTTATAAAAATAAACAGTACCGTTACTCCTTATTGCAATCTTCTAGAATTTGGGCGTCAATCAAAAACTAAAATTCCTTAACACAGATTTAATATAATCAATAAGTGTATGAAATCTGGGCGTCAAACAAATTCGAGAAAATTGAAGATGGAAAAGTAAAAATCATTACACTAATATGCAAATTCAAACCTGAGTCGTCAATTCAAATTAAAACTTGAAGTTACACAAAGCAGTAAATAAAGCAAATAAAATCTAATCTAGAAAGCAAAGTAAATATATCATTCACCCCTCAGCTGCAACCGTCAATTGCATCTAAGAAACTAGGATATCTACACTAATCTTCAGCAGCCAATAGCAGTCGTCAGTTGCTTGTGTGATAGCCCGGGTTTTCCTTACCTAAAAACCTGTGCCGACAGATCGTGTCGTGATATGAAATTACAGTTTTATTATGGTATCGAAGTGTAAATCACACTTCCTAACAGCTTGACCCTTACATAAAACAAGTACTCTGAAAGGGTCGAGCCATTAATCAAGAAGGTAAGCTTACAAACGTGCGGAAAATAATCAAAGTCAAAGTGCGCAACGCGAAAGATGAGCTACAACAATGAAGCAAGATATAAGCTAAGGCCCAGAACATATATGCATCTATCATCATCATGAACCATAAAAGATCCACCGGTGAAGGTCGTCCTTCACCTAAACAGTAAGCACAGACTATGCAAAATAAAAAAGTACAAAAAGTGAGCTCTGCATTCTGCGAGTATTCAAAATAACTAGGGGAAATATTCTTCCAGATTCTCCTCCTCTGCTAGATTATAATATGGATCCGTAACTTGTTCCGGATCCCGCTCAGCGTCAACTCCTACAACTGTGACGTATAGTCGAGGGGTGAGCTACCATCAAAGCTCAATAGGGAAAATTAAACTAGATTTTCTTCTTTTAACACATGGTTATTCATATTTCTTGATGCATAGTTATCACAATTACTAGAAAATAAAAGCATTTAATACATGTCAAAATCGATGCACTTCATGAGCGTAAATACTTTAGATTTAAGAATAATGCATGTCAGATCAAGAACAACATAATAGAGAACATGAAAGTGTGTTGAACCAATAAGCAAGAGAGCATGTACAAGAACATGAGCAATATACAAGATCAAGCCCCTGAGCTACGTTATCAGGGTCACTTGAAACAAGACCGGTCAAGCCCCTGAGCTACATTATCAGGGTCACTTGAAACAAGACTGGTCAAGTCCCTGAGCTATGTTAACAGGGTCACTTGAGCCCAGAATTCAAGCACCTTGGGCTACGTTAGCAAGATCGCTTGTTATGAAACGTCAAGCCCTTGAGCTATGTTATCAAGGTCACTTGATCAGAGACTCGACGGATACGATAGCACATATATGAATAGGACTAATGTCAAAGATGTGAGTGAATAAACAAGACATGGTTCATGCAATTTAATGAATGATATATCAAAATGTTTAATGTCAAATAAAATATTTAAAATCATGAACATGGTGTCAACTTGGAGTCAGCAAAACATGCCAAAAATTTACGTATATGATTACTAGAAATATGCATTTTTCTACTTGCACCAGGGACATGAATCTCAAAGAAAACAACCAATCATGTGTAAATTTTTCCCTACCTCAAGGTCAATGTTTCACACGTAAGCTCATACTAATCAACGTAATTTTCCTTTGCTTTGTCCCTTGACTTTACCCTAAATTCATACGTCACATACACAGTACGTGTTATTGAACCATAATGATCATGAGTGGTGCCACCCGAAGGTTAAAAAATGCCAAAGACTCAAGCACACACACTCAGGGATCTCCCCGCGGCAAGATGCAAGGTCGCCGCGGCGAGGTCTTCAGGTGCCACATGAAGCACAAAGCTCACCGCGGCGAGGTCTTCAGAAACCCAAGTCTCGCTGTGGTGAGAATGACCTAAGACAATTTGGCCTGGAATTCACATGTAGCACTCGCCGCAGCGAGTGCTTCAGAAACTCTCTCACCGCGATGAGGTCACAAGTCGCCGTGGCGAGTCTACTAAGACTTGCTTGTTCTATTTTTGTCTTCCCGATTTTCGAAACCTCTACTTTTCATGGCACGGTTCGCATTCCATGTATGTAATGGTGCTACATCATACACAATATTGCTATATTAATTCTCCTATTCTATTTTGATCGCATGCATCAAGATTCAAGGCATTAAAAATGGAGACACGGCCACTAGGCTCTACATGCATTCAGATTTTGCCATTTTTTATTCCACCAATTTTTATGCGTGCAAATCCCAGCAATTGTATCAAACAGGATCGACATTGGAGGATTGTGTCTCCCAACATTAGTCCGATCATGCATGCACGTGTTTCAAGGAGTAGAGATTAAGACCTCGGCTGATAAGCCTTGCATGCGTGCGATCCAGGCGTTTCATCGTGTAAAATCCCAAATTGACCCAACGATCTGAAGTTCTGAAAACAGATCTTTACGAGATGAAGAATTTGGTATTTACCTTTGCGAAATCTCTCATACGCGAAGCCCCCGATCTCAAGTGACGATGCTCTCGCTCTTTAAACTTTCTTACACACGATTCCTTGCTCGAAGGAGTTCAAAATGTGGGCGGTTGTGATCACGTGATGCGAATTTACCAACGAGGAGGATGATTTTGGGGCTTTGGAGGGCAAGTCTCATGAATGGGGTTCTTCCAGAGGTTCTCTCACTTAGCACGAGGTCTTCATGCAAGGAGCTTCAAAAACTCAATCAGTCGAATGCATGGTGATTACCTGAGGAGGCAATTTGTAAGTCAGGCTTGGATTTTGTGTGTGTTTGCAGCACTAAGTCATGTGCTGCACGTTGGCTTTTGGATTTCATGTGTGTCTTAACACATGGTAGTTGGTGTTTAGCCTATCCACTCCGTGCTTGGTGAATGGTTGTTAAAGGACCATGCTTCAAGGATTAAAGGTCATGGGTCTGGACTACTAGTCTAACAAATCGGGTTCATCTCAAAACTTCACTACCGGGTCTAGGACAATGCGTTGGGTCTTTCAGTGGGTCAAGAGGGTACACCTCGGTGCGAAGGTTAGTGATCCCACACAATTAATTGGTTACTTGTCAGAGTACATCGATCCGATCTCGGTACCTAGACGTGCCACTTGTACTTGGGTGTGGCAAAAGTGTGGGGTGTCACATTCTCCCCCCCTTAAATAAATTTTCGTCCTCGAAAATTGGCTTCAAGAATTAGGGAGTATAGGGAGGTGTCATTAATCAGTGTGTTTACTGTAATGCTCAGCATCGCATCCACCGACTATAATGATAATTAGACTATATATATGTCGTTCAGGTACAAGTGGATAACATGCAAGTGTTAATAACTTAATTCTTCAAAAATCAAGGCAATTAACATCAAAAGAAAATTTGGTTTGACATTTACGATTTCATCAACACCATTCATCTAGTAAATATTTGGAAATGCTATTCACCTATTGTTTATGTATCATGGTATCCCAAAAATCAATATTTAATGTCCTAGAAATCGGTTCTGATGTCCATACTTTGTGCTTACAAAAACTCGATTGGTTACCACTATTTTCGCTTGGCCCGTGTAACCTATCATACTGTATTCGTACATCTCTTAGTTACATGGCATCCAATTATTGATGTGATGATTGGTCCTAATCTAACGCATAGATCACCCTTGGAAATTGACACAAGTGCTTACCCGGTGTAGTGGTTGGAGATCGAAAAAAAATCTAGGGTGTTACATATTCCTCCCCTTAAATGAATTTTCGTCCTCGAAAATTGACGACAGTAATAAGGGAACGGAAGAAGCTCCCAGACTGTGTTTTCATTAATGATGCTCATCATGCTGTAAAAAGGCATCGATGAACATGCATCGTGGAGGTTTGTTTGAGCAGTTTTAAGCTATTCTAGGGTTTAAAGTGTCAACCTTGTGATTGAACTACTAGTGATACTTGTTATTCTGCTATAACCTATCCATGTCAACAAAAATTGCAATATGCCAGTAGGTGATGGTAAAGTATCTTCATAGAAGTGGCATGAAATTTTTTAACTTGTTTCTGCAAAATGTTGAGAGTAATTTTGAACTACCTTGAAGCTATATAAAAATAAATTTGGCATGATCCATGACAAAAAAATTAAAATTTTTTTTTTTGGTTCACAGCTATGCATAGCAGGAAGTTATTCTATGCATATCTAACTAATAGTAGTATGCAACATAATAAAACAATGTTCAATTCATGTATATACTGATTACAAAATGTAAGCAGCACATGAGTATTATGAAGGCTCACCGGACATGGATGGACCAGTTCCACGCCCCCAACGCAGCCCGAAACTTCGGATCGCCATAACTTTCAGTGTATGACTCAGATCGGGGTGATTCTTGGCTTGTTGGAAAACTGGGGACCTTTACTTTCCAATGGTATAGGATTTAGTTCTAGTAAAGATCCCAGTGAGCTTTGGAATGACTCCTCTCAACCCCTGCCCGGGAGGGTTCGAACCTGGTGCGGGAAGGGTTTTATAGGTTAGGGTGGACTCCTAAGGGCCGGGCATAGGCTCCTAACGGTTTAGGTTGGTTCCTAAAGGTATGGGAGATGCTATCGGAAGCTCGGAGGTGTGCCTTGGTTGAAGTATGTTTCGATCAGGCCTTGGACCAAATTTGGGTGTCTACAACCATGTTCAAAGTTCTGTACATACTAGCTATTATGCCACTATTGGATTTAGACCCAGAGGTAATTAGCTCCATGTAGTTAGAGAATCTTCTTGCTTCCATACATTTTCATAGTGTTATCACCAGCTTGAAAGACTCAAATAGAAGGAATGCCACCCTAAACCTCTACTAGTATTTTCAGAGTACGGTGAGGACACTCTTAATCAATGACTCACGGGTTCATCTATATGCTGAAATGTGTTGAATATCCATTTAAACTGGATAACTAGATCAAGGGAAACTTGGGCCTGTGTTTTTGCATGATTGCTTGTTTCTTTGATGCAAAGTCAATGGTTATCCTTGATTTAGCTTGTTGATGTCTACTTGGCCTGTGTTTTTTCATGATATTGTTGGTTACATATTTTATCCCATTGTTGAATTGGGCAATCAACCTGGTCATGGACCTCTTATTTGATTAACGAGACAATTGCTGCTTTAGAGCAGTGCCCAAAATTCAAATTTTTTGTTTGGAGGCAAGCCTGCTTGCATCACGGTTAGCATGTCTTTGTGAAATGGGCAAATGGTTGGCATCTCTCTTTTCAAGGATAAGAACAGCCTTTTCCATAGGGATGATGATCACAAGTGAGTGGCAGAGATTCAGTCTTATATGAAATATTTGAGCTTTTGGGATCTACTAATAGTTTAGGATCAAATTTTGTTGTAAGAATTTATATCTAAACTATATGATTAAAAATCTAACATAGTCTATTTTAAGATTGACTTAATAAATGTAGAGGTAATTTTGTCCTTCCAAAAAAATGAAAACAAGAAGAGAAAGCAAAACAAAAAACTAAAGCTGACACAAGACATTAATAACGCATTTCATCTGCCGAATAGCATGAATATGTGAGCTAAATAAATAAGTCTAGAGATCCACTAAAATCAATATCTCCAAAAATAAGTCTTATATCTAAATTCAAAATACTCCTTTTTCAAAGTTCAAATTTCATACCGAAATCGAGAGGATCTCCAACCAGATCTACGAGAAGCTTTGAGCAAGTAGATCCGACAGTGATCTACGAATTAATCCGAAAAAAAATGGAGGTCAGAAAGCGTTCAAAGTTCAAACTAAAGAAAACGCCACTCATCAAAAGAATTGAGATGAAGTTATACACCGCGGAAGAGATAAAGTATAGATCGATCAATCGATCTCTGCCTCGAATGAGTACATAGGTAACAAATCATGAAGAAATTGACCAATAAATAAGAGGAAAAAAGAGTAAAAATCAACATCAAAATAAATAAATAAGATACTTACTAGTTGAAACTAGTCCAGATCTAGATAAGAGCTTGATCTTCAATGGCAAATGAAGTAGATGAAATGAAAAATCCCGCCGCCTCTATTGATTTTAGCTGTTGATTCTGACGCTTTGGCGTCGATTGAATATTTGAATATGATTCTTCGAGCGCGAGTGACTCTGATGCTTCAAATGGCGACGAAGCTAGCTAGGGTTTCTTACTCTCATTGGCGGAGAAGTGAAAAGGAGAGATGGATTTAGAGTTTGAGCGAGAGGGAATGAGGGGAGTTTGATCATGAGAAGGGAGAAGGGGGAAGGGTTTGAGTTCGTGAGAAGGGAGTTCGTGTGAATGGAGAAGGAAAAAACTTGACTTATATAGTGGCCTGATTGAGTGGGTCTTGGGCGTTAAGTGGAGTGGTCGGGTTGGCTCTCGTGGGTTGGCCCAAATCTTCCCCTACACCGACGGCGCCTTAATTTCAGCCATCGGCGTATCCTGTATTTTTTGTAGTGTATTCTGGATTTGATCATTTGAGGTACTTCAATTTTTCTACGAATATTCTCTTCTCTCTATTGGATTCTCTTCCTCTTTTATCACACCAAATGAGTAGAAGCTATAAAATATTAGCGTTCCATTGTCATTCTATGAGTGCACTGAGGATGAACTGTTGAGAGCAACCATGAATGCAAGGGAAGAAATTGTAAAAGTTTTAGCAAAAAAGTTGCTCCCTGCCATATGTCTCGCAAATCAAAAGCCGAAGCTCCAGTTGAGAATGGACATGTAACACAGATTATAGAAGCATTGTAAGCTTCAACACTTTGTTTGGGAAGAGGAGGAACATTACAAACATTCTAAATTTACCCAAAAGGGCATTACAAGCCTCTTTTTGTAAATGCAACCTTGTAGAATAGCAAGATTATTATCTTTCATAGTTTGATCTTTGTGCCATTGATGTTAAATATGTAATGTTTTTTCTTTATTTATTCACTTTAAGTTTTATTTGTAGGCTCTAGGGGCAGATTGCCTGGCCGTGACCTAATTGTACTCGGTATGATTGAATTCCAAATCTTGGACTGGGTTAAACTTGGACCTATCCTGGATCCAAGACCTAGACCCAACCTGATTTGGACCTAGCCCTTATGTGTGTGTCTTTGTGTGCGCGTGTGCATGTGCCATTATTTTTAGGGATAATGTGTAACATCTCGAAAAATTTCCAAAATCATAGACCCTGATTAAGTACGTGTGCATTAAGAAATGCTTCACCATTTCTGATTTTTCAAACGAGATCGTTTCGGGTTCGTTTGAGCTTTGTGTAAGGTTTTTGGGTCAAAGTTCAAACACTGTGGTGGTGTATTGGCTTAACACCGAATTCCGTGTAATAAGTGGTTTGAGTGTGCGGGCCCCACATCGAACCAAAAGATTATTTGTATAATAGCTAACACCTCGCTTAGGTATATCCATTTCACGCGGAAATAAATTCTATGGATAAGAACTAACACCACCCAAATAGGTGTATGTGTTTAATAAGGGAACCAGCCCCTTTAACTTATAAAAGGCAAGGCTTCCTTTAGAAGCCATTACTGGTTGCTAACCTCTGGGGCTTTGGGTTTCTAGAGAGAGAGAGAGAGAAGAAGAAGAAGAAACACTCAGCTCAATCGTGCCCTTTGCAACTCCGAATCGTCATTGGAATCCCGTTTAACAATTTTTATTCGGGTTTGTTAACTCGAGAGGTCATCAATCTTCGACGTTGTTGGGTTTCGTGAATGAGAGGAAGATCCATATCCTTCAAACCCTCTTTTGATTAAGATATTTTGATGTTTCAAAGTTGGTGGATCTCGCAAGGGTTTTATCGCTCGTTAAGAGAGGAGTTTAAGCTTTGATCAAGTATGGTACGAGCGCGAGAGGTTGAACTCTCAAACCGCTTCACGTGGAAGAATCGACACTCGATTTTTCCTCAAAACACACGACAATCTCGCGAGTTAGGAAGGTAAGATTTGGTTTAATTTATATGGAATTAGTTTAGTGATTGGTTTATGTGTGTTTGGAATGTGTGAAATGAGTTTTGGGCGATTCGGATCAAAGAAGAAGAAGCCCGAACGGTTCTGTACCCATCGAAATCGAACGTTCAATTTGAAAATCAATCTTTCAAACTAAAGAAATTGAACGCTCGATTTTGGAAATCGACCGTTCGATTTTGGCTGAGCTTGCTAACATTATCTTGGTATTTTAGTCATAACTCTTTACTCCGAACTCCGATTGATATGATTCTCATGGCGTTGGAAAGAGGGCAACAAGCTCTACATCTTTTGTAAATTAACCAATTCATGTATCAAATGTTTTAAGGGTTAAAATTAAGCAAGAAGTTGGGTCAAGTTCCAAGTTAGCCTGAACTTGCCCATTTCTGCCTCGATTTTGAGAAAACACTTAAATATGTCTAAGTTATTAATAATTAGAGTCAATCCTTAATTCATCATCGTATGTGTGATATAGATTGCGAGTTGGAAACTGTTGATCGGACCTTGGTTTTATTTTCGTTCCTGTGCGACTTCGAAATTGAGGTAGGGGAAACTCAATGTAAAATTACATTTTATGAATTTGATTCATAGTTTCTTTGATGTATGCTTTGATCTGATGGTTTCGACTGATGTTTGACCTAATGCTTTATTTTCACTCTGATATGTTCTGCTTCTGTCTTGTTTCCCCATATGATCTGATTGTTTTGTTTTTCCTCTTTTGATCCGATTCGTTTCGTTCAGTTGTGCTTTGATCTGATTCATTCTGATGATATGTTCGTTCTGTCGAATTTGATTTGTTCTATTTTTGTTTAGGATTCGTTCTATCTAACTTGCATAGGAACATAGCGTATGTTGAAAAAGGGACACGACTTTTAAGCCTGAGTCATAGTGAGGTCTCTTTTTTAAGCACGTGAAACTTGGAATTTAGGCATCCGTGTACAGATACAACTCCTCTATGATAGTATGGGATGCCACACGAAGTACATCCAGGTTACTACGAACCCGTCCCTTAAAACGCGTGTTTGGTAAAGCCTATCGCACTGTGGCTAGTCTAATTAAAATTAAGCAAATCTTGAAAATTAATATGTTAAGAGCTTTTGTGTAGGATGAGGGTTACTCGTAGACCTGAGCTGTACTTGATAAATTTTCGAGGACGAGGTGAAGGGTGAAAGAGTGGATGATTAAACTTTAAACTTTAAAAACGAGATTGACTTAGTGTTGAGTCATTAGATTAAGTATAAACCTTGAACTTCGTATTCGAAAGTGAATGTGAACTTATAGAATGTATTCTAAACAATAAGATAGTGAGTGGACATTGACAAAGTGGACCAGTACGGCAGTTATCCGTACATAATGTACAGTGCATGGCATACATAGTGGACCGGTACGGCGGTTATCCATACGCATTTCATAGTATACATAGTGGACCGGTACGGCAGTTATCCGTATACTTTGCATAGCATACATAAGTGAACATAGTGAGTGTAGTGAACGAAGTGAACATAGTGAGGGTGTGAATGAAGTGAACACAGTGAACTTGTGAAAGAATGAATGAACTCCGTACGCAATGAATAATGTATAGTGAGAAGGAAAATCTGAGCTTTTGTTCGATTATGTAACCGTTGCTCCATTCTCTGCTTCTATTTTAATCTTTGAATACTTGCTCTACTCCATCTTTTAAATTCTAATGAATTTTATTCTAAAAAAAATATATATATATATATATATATATAATGAATTTCCGTCATGTTTCAGCTTTTACATCTAATATTAAATACATGTCTTATTTCTGTCTTGAACTCCATCATGTTCTATGCTCTCACATGATAAGATGTAACTGTTATTGATATTTCTTCTACTGAGCTTAGATTGTTAGCTCACCCCGACTATACATCACAGGTATAGCTCTTGATCTGTACCTTGGACTTGAGGAGAATCCAAGTGACCTACTGGAGGGAAGAGCTCAGTTGGGCTTAGTATGTTATAGAGTTTCTGTTGGTGATGGTTAGTCATCATTGGTAGTTTACTTTAGATCTTCCAGTCATGTGTTTGTATAGAAATAAAATATTTGGTTCTGCCAATTATGCTATAACTGCTTTGATTTATGTAATGTGTGTGAATATACAAAGTATCCTGTATCAGATTGTGTTCTGCGATCTGGCGGTTCAGGTTTTCCCATTCGGTTTAAAGTTTAAAGAAAAAAATATATATCTCAGAAAATTAGGTTGAGAAAATCCAGGCTATGACATAATGGCTTCGGAGTCTCTGACTGACATTTAAACACCAGAATGATGTTTAAATGATATTACACCATTGAATTAATAATATTTATCGCACACCATTGAAGTGTGATTTATCATTATGCCATGTGGCACACATCTTTGTTGGCACACTTTTTTTGGGTTCCTCTCGATCCCCGTTGAATCAATGGCCCAATTCGGTCAAAGTAGACTCTGGCAATACAGTGTTTGGAATGTTGAAAATAAATAAAAAGGGGGATTTCTAGGAAGGTTCCTACTTTGTTGCGATCGCCAGCTGCAGATATTTAACGACGCTGTAACACATCAGTGATCACGCTTTAGAGTGGGTTTGGGTTACTTCATTACTGAATCGTCCACCTATGAACGTCAGCAACTCTAGCTCTTCTTTTAGTTTAGATAGTTTAGTTTTCCTTTTCTTTCCTGTTATTGTTGTAATTCTAATTGGTTTAAATTTCCTAATTCGACTATGAGTCTAATTATGTGAACCTGTTATGGTGGCCTATTCTAATATTCTAATCCTAATAGTAGTCTATTTAGTTTTACTAGTTTAATTCTATTGAAAGTCTAATTAATTAAGTCTCCTAATTCTACTGTGACTGTAATTGATTTTTGGTATTTTATTAAAAATCGGATTAATTAAGTTTCCTAATCCTACTAGGAGTCTAATTGATTTAAGTATATTAATCTTATTGGAAGTCTAATTAATTAAGTTTCCTAATCCTACTAGAAGTCTAATTAATATGAGTCTCCTGACCGTACTAGGAATGCAAATATACCAATTCTAATGAAACTTTAATTAAATTAAGCATGCTAATTAAACTGAAATTCTACTTAAAGCAATGGTACTAATTCTACTGCAATTCTAATTAAAACAAATATACTAATTGTATTAGAATTTTAATTAAGGCAATGATACTAGTTGTATTAGAATTCTAATTAAGGCAAAAGAACTAATTTTACTGAAGACCTAATTCAAATAGAGGACTAATTTTACTAAACCTCTAATTAAAGCAAACAACCTAATTTTACTAGAATTCTAATTAAAGCAATGAATTAATTAGACTAAAAATTTGGTTAGAGCAATTAATTAACTATACTAAATTTTAATTAATGCAATTAATTAATTATACTAAAATCAAATTAAAGCAATTAATTAACTTTTACTAAAAAACTAAAAAAAGGGGTTTTGGGCCCGCTATGCTAAGAAGGATTGGCCTCGTTCCTGAGTACCCTCTGTAAGCTCCCTTGGGCAAATCGGGTGGCAGAGGTTAAAAACAAATTAGATTTTTGAATTGTAATATTATATTATTTTTTTTATTTTTGAAGTCGGTAATTTGGACTATAATTATGGATTAAATTAGGCAACTAGAAATTTAGAGAACTAAATCATAAATTGGGATTTTAGAAATATTGAATTAAGGAATTAAAACTATAATTTAAAATCTACGGATTAAATTCGGGTCCGAAATCAGGAAATCAGACCATATGATTAAGGACTGATTCTAGAAACTATGAACTAGAACCAGAGATTAATGATAGGACAGGAGATTAAGATTTCAGAACTAAATTAAAGTCTAAGGGTCGGTGAATTAGGCCGTCAGATTAAGGATTGATTCTAGAACCTAAGAACTAGATCCAGGGATTGAAATTACAGTCTAAAAGGGTGCTACAGTCTAAGACTGAAATTTTAATACTAATAATTAAGAAAACCTAAGGCTAAGAACTAAAAAAAAATAAGGATCAGGAACTAAAACTAGATTTTTACCTAAGGTCGGGGTTATGGAGAGGAATCTCAAAAATTTGAAGCTTGAATCTCGAAATTATGGCTCTGTTTCTCTATGCGTTCGTTCTCGAAATTCTCCTAAGTTTCGTTCTCTCTCTGTATAATTTTTCAGCCTCTCCTGGGGTGAATTAAAAAAAGTCTTTTATAGGGTTTTTCCTAATTAAACTCCCTTTTTCAGGCATTTAACTAGATTACGCACTGATTTCCCAATGCTTAATCGCTTTGGGTCGATCACCGACTCAGTGAGTGACCGACTGAGCCAGTTAGCTGAGTTTCCTTGTCCTAACCATGTTAGGGCTAATTGCGCTCCTGACGTGGGGTGCGCAATCTGATTAAATATTTAGTTCTAAGCGCTTAATCGTGGAATCTTATGGGTCAAGGATAGTGAGGCTAGGACGAGCGTAGGCTAATTGCGTGTCAGTGGTGGGGCACTCAATCCGATTGCGCATCTCATGTGAGGCGCGTAATCAAGTCTCGAGGTGGTCTGAAAGAGGAAGTCTGGTCTGAAGGGGGACTGATTGCACGTTTGTGATTTTACGTGTAATCAAATTGCGCGCGTGGTTTTAGGCACGTAATTTGGGGTTGTCCGGGTTCGGATCAGGTCTGAAATGCTAGACTATTGTTTTAGGCTGCATTTTTACTATATACTATTATTTCAGTATATAGTCTCCCTACGTTGGCATCTGAGCCACAGAGCTATTATTTCAGCCTGTGTTCAACCATGTACTATTATTTCAATGCATGATTCCCAATTTAAGGTTAGGAGATTTGAGCCACAGAGCTATTGTTTCAGCCTGTGTTCAGTCATATACTATTATTTCAGCATATAGTCCCCACATTAGGGTTAGGGGGTCTGAGCCACAGAGCTATTATTTCAGCCTGTGTTCAGCCATATACTATTATTTTAGCATATGGTCCCCACGTTAGGGTTAAAGGGTCTGAAATGCCAGACTATTATTTCAGTCTGTATTTTGACTATATACTATTATTTTAGTATATAATCTTCCTATGTTGGGATCTAAGCCATAAAGCTATTGTTTTAGCCTGTGTTCAGCCATGTACTATTATTTCAGTGCATGGTCCCCACGTTAGGATAAAGGGACCTGAGCCACAAAGCTTATTATTTCAGCCTGTGTCCAGCCATATACTATTGTTTCAGTATATGGTCCCCCGTTTAGGGTTGTGAAACTTCCAGAGAAGGTAAGTCCATTTCGAAAAGTCACAAGCGAGGTTAAAGGTTGACCGAATAGATTTTTATATTCCAAGAGGGCAAAATGGGGGTGTCTACAGATGCCCCTCTTCGGCGCGCTCTTGTGAAGTAAGAACACGTCGAAGAAGTAGGCACCCCTCATTCGAGGTGTCTTCTTGTTTCTCTTGAGAATTTACAAATGTAAACTGGGGATGCTGAAATGACATGTTTGGCTTTCTTATCTATTAGCGCAAGCTAAAATGGAGCATTCGGGGACCCAGTAGTAGCTGTCGAAAGGCGTATTCCATGCTGTGAATGCCCAGGGGCGATCCCGTCGCGTATCGCGACCCGCTGTCATAGACAGTGGATGGGGGAAGTAAGCGTATCTTATTCTGTGGGTGCAAGGGGCATCTCGTCTCATGGCACGACCTGCTACAAGTGACAATCAAAATAAAAAGGAGAATCACCATATCCTAATATGTGGGTGCAAGGGGCATCCTCTCGTATGTCACAACCTGCTGCAAGGGGCAATCAAACAAAGGGATATGGCATAGTCGAGGTACCGGGGGGTGTCTTACAAATATCCATGAATAAGGTCCAAAGATCAATAATAAAATATAATATAATGTCAAAGGCTTTCGCAAGTCATGTCAGGCCGGGCACGTCATTGCTCACACTAATGCACATCAGGCATTCCTTTTCCAATAGGTATTTATAAGTTTTTGGATTAATTACTCATTTTTTGGTTTCCCAAGGGAATGGCTGGCTTGGGCTAGTAATTGAGGTGAATTTTGGTGGGTAATGTCTCTTTGTTTATTTTTGTTTGATTTCTTTTCTTTTTTTGTTGTTTTGTTGTTTTGGGAGTACGAAATTTTTTTTTGGTTTTTTTTTTAGAAGTTAGAGGTTTTTTGGTTTTAGAAGTAAGAGGTTTTTTTTTTGAAATTTTGGGGAATTTAACTTAAGATCAATTCAGTGGTAAAATGGTAAAAAATATGGCTTTTGAGACATCACTGAGCAGATCCACTGATACAGGATTTGTAGACCCGACCATTTGTGTGGTTGTCAAGACGACACTTGCCAGATACTCTGTCTAACCTTCTCGACGAATACTGATGATTGCCTCTTATGGAAGGACTACAGTAATTCGTGAGTCGAGAGAGATAGGTTTTGAAAATATTTTGACTTAATCCTAGCTAACTATATTTATAAGTAATATCGAGTAAAAGGGAAAAGAGGGTAGTACTTACCTGAAGTGATACTTACATGAATTGTGCTTAGCTTGCGATGAGTCGCCACAGTGATACTGCGATGGGACTTTGGAGTTTTCTTCTTTTCTTCATTTTCACTATTGCAGGGCTTGGCGGTCGCCAATGTGATGTAGTGTCTTGAGGGGGTGATGTCGAGATGGGATATCGGTGACTTTTCTTTCTTCGATTGTGTGCTGGGGTGAGTCCCAATAGTTGCAAGTGCGATGGGGTGTGAGGAAGTCTATTTTCTCCCTTCCTGTCATAGCAGATCATAGACGTGATAGGACATTGGGGGTCTAATAGAGGCATTACTAAGATCCTGGTAGTTTTTGTTTGTTTCTGGGATGCGATGTGACGTGGGAAGAGTCCCTCTACTTCCGTGATGAGATATTGGTCGATCATAGTCAACGATGGGATTTTTAGAGGGTTTGACTCTATGCAAGGTTTTCGTGATGAGGATTTTGGGGAGGTGTGATTGATGTAAGATGAGATGAAGTTGCTGTGTCGCGATGTGACGTATTCATGGATGTGTGGTGAGGTTGTGTTTGGATTGTCTTGGGTGGTGACATTTGCAGTGGGACGTTGATGGGATATTTGTGTGATAGATACATCATATTTCTTTCTTTGGGAGATCTTGGGTTATATGAGATCACATTGTGGTTGCGTCAGGATTGGCTTCGTCTTTGGCTTCTCGCGAGAGGATGCGCGATGGCATGGATGATTTAGGTGGTATTGTGTGTGTGCCTCTCATCGCAGTGAGGCATGCATGATGGGGTTATGCGATGGGGTTTTCCTTCTCTGGTGGGATCATGATGAGATGAGGGAGAGTGATGATGTCACAATAAGGGGGTATGTCTTGTCGCAATGGGACCAAGGGTGCTGTCAATGTTCCCCATGGGGGTACGTGGCGGGAGAAGGGTGAGCAGTTCCCCCTTTTTCTCTCCGGATAGCCTATGAGGCTATGCAATGAGACGAGAGAATTTTGATCAAAATGGGATAAAAAGGTGTGAGGGTGTAGATTCTATCCAAAGTTAGATATTGCGTGCCTGTTTTAGGTCGCTCAATATGATTGCGCGCCTATTTTCAAGCGTGCGATCGAAGGTTTGAAGGGTTGCTTACGTGTGTGGATGTGTGTGATTGGAATACATGCTCTAACCATAGCGTGATTGGGGCATCACCAGGTCACTGTGCGGGCGACCTTTCGTATTGTGCGGCTTGAGTGTGTTGTTTACTAGGTTTGCACGATTTATAGTTTGCGCATGATTGGAGCATCTCACGGGCGGTGCGGGTGATGGTTTCATTGTGCGCTAGGGTCGAAGCGTGTGTTTCAGTTTGAGCGTGGTAAGATCAACACGTGATCGAGTTAAGGGCACGTGTGATGGTGCGTGATTAAGTCCGTAATCTATATAAGCAAGAGAGCCTTAATTTATTTTTCATCCCTCGGTGTAGTCTCAAGTTTTACTTTTCCTAAGTCTCTTATGCTCTAAAATTCGTGTTTTAGTGATATCAGGTGATCTAACCATCCGATTGAGATGTCGTTTCTTTCTATGTGCGTGATTTCATATGATCTTCATCCTGAGATGATGCTCGGGGATGGCATTATTCTGAGAATGTGCAGTATTGGAAATAAGGAGGCTAGCATTTACATCGATCCCTTTTAGGGACCAGTGAAAGCAGTGTAGAGGAGGCGGCAACGGAGGTGGTGAAGATGGTGGAAGGGAAGTTGTTGTAAGAGGAGGGATGTGCTCCCTAACCAATCCTTCCTAAAGCCTCCGATTGGACGCTCTAAGTCAGGCGCTGTTGTTTTTTATGCCTCCGATTGGACGCTCTACTCCTCGCTTTGTATCCGTTTTGAGTTTCCAGTTTTCGTTTTGGGTTCTAAGGTAGGTTCTAGGTTTTCGTTTCGGGTTGTAAGTTCATGAAGTATTTTTAAGTTATAAATAAAGAGGTATTTTTTTTTGTTATAAATAAAGAACCTACCTCGCTTTGCCTCCGGTGATACTTGTAAAATTTTTAAGTTATAAATAAAGAGGTATTTTTTTTTGTTTATTGTGCTTGTTTATTTATTTATTTAAACTTATTAATGGATTAGTCAATGCGTATTTGTTTGATTTATTTAGGATTTGACTTAGCTTAGAGTTTTAGGATTTTCATCCTGATTTGTTCGGGGTTTATCCCAGAATTAATTTGCTTTATTGAGTTCTGTTTAGAGGGTTTACTTGGTTCTATTGGGTTTGTTGGGGGCATTATTTTTGTGGTCCTAAACAAGTCAGGGTCTCACTTTTAAAGAGTTTTTATTTTTTGTTTATTTTGTTTAGGATTTCGTTTTAGTCTTTTATTTGATCTGAGATGGTACTTGTTAAAAGGTGTGAGTTTTCAAAAGTTCTAGGTGGTTGTTGGGTATTTTAATCCTATTAGTTTATCTAGGCCTGGGGGATTTGTGCTTCCCAGGAGTAAGTGTTGTGTGATTATTGGTTCATCTAGACTAGTCACGAATTGTAATTTTTCAAGAGGGGTGTGTGTCTAGTTTGGATTAGATTAGATTGGGAGGGATTTTTTTTTAAAATGTGATACTTGTCTCTCTGTGGTTTAGGAAGGCATGGTTTATATAAGTGTAAGCCAAAGGCTTTGGGTTTTTGTTTTGAATCTTATATATTTCTTTTTATTTCAAGCTTAGGATTAAAAATTTGGGGGCATTTTTTGCTTGTGATCTAGGGCATTTTTTTTTCTCATTAATGTCTTTTCTTCCTTTCTATTTTGTATCTCGAGTATTGAATCCAAAGAGTTGTGTTTATTGAGTAAATCATTGAGAATGGATGGGATTGGGAATACAAGGTAGCAGCCGAATTGCTACCATGCTAAGGGAAGAGTTGGAGGAGAAAAAGGTGGTAGAAAGGAAACCCAAGGATAAGGCATGGTTAGAGTTCTCGTGACCGATGCCTATTTTTCCTCGGTAGGCACTACGGATTCGGTGTTGGTTGCTCCTCCTTATTATGCTTTCCAAGGTGAGCTTTCAAAGGTGGATCCCACAGATCCCAGGTGGCTTTCTGTGAGCTACTCTTTCTTTTCTACTGGCTCAAGGCGGGGAAATGTTGTTATTGTCAGGATTCGCTCAGGGTGCGTTCCTTCTCCGGGCTTCTCCGAGATTTCTTGTTTCTCAAATAAATTCGGATTCGGGCATTCCCTGAACGTGTGGATTTTAACTTTCTTGTTTTAAGTTGTATATTTAGAGGGTATGCCCTCAGTGTATTTTGTAATTATTTTATCTATTTATGAGGCAATTGTGATTCTAATTCCATTTTGTAAATTTTTGGTTTGGTTTACTTTATAGCTTACATCGATTTGTTTTGAGTGTGATGTTTATTTATTTAATATTTCTTTGGTTGAGTTGATTTGGTTCATTTATTTTGGTTTGGGGTGTGTTGGGGGTGGTTTTAGTTTAGTTTAGTTTGGTCTTAATTGGAGTGTGTAAATGATGGGGGGCATTTTTTTTTCTAAGTGTATATTTTCTAAATTAGGAGTGTTTTTAGATTGGTCTTAGCAAGGGCGTAGTTTGGGTTGGTGATTAGTGTCAGAAATTTCCTAATCTTAGACCTGGGCTCACTATTCTGGGCATGTATTTTGTGTTTTCCTGGGAAATTACGCACTTCACTCCGGGCACATAAAGAAATTGTGCGTTGGAATGGACGCGCGCGTTTCAGGGAGTCGGAGGGACATTGCGCGTCAGTGATCAGTTGTTTAACCGATTTAAACGCATTTCAAGACGTGTGAGATCTAGGAAGCGCCTGGTTACTATGCATGTGACCTTTGGCATTCACGCGCAGAGGTTCGGGCACTTGAGATGATTACGCGTTTGGAAGGCTGCTCTCAACCAGCTCGTCGGGTTAGTATGAGTGAGCGATGACCTGTTTACGCTCTCAAGACCGGGCGGGTGATCCGAACTAAGCATGGGGAGTGTGGTGCGTGATTAGGTTGAGCACATCGATTTACGTGTGTGATTTGGCTGTGTTCTATATATAGTTCATAATTCTTTATTTTTCTCGCACTATCCATTTTAGTCTTCGATTCTCTGTTTCCTTGCATCCTAGTTTTCGTGATATCTCGCGATCCGATCGTTCGTTTCAGTCGCCGTTTCTTCCATTCGTTCTAGTTTTTCAAGCTCTTTCCTCTAGGATGGAGTTTACAGACAATGATCAATTCTATTCATCCGTATCAGAGATGGAACGGATGTTAGTGTCAAGGAGGTACTTAGAGGGGAGGTGCCCAAGGGTGACCAGGTGGTGGTCAGGGAGGAGGTACCTAAGATGGAGTAGGGTGTAGCTCAGGAGGAGGGCGAGAGGGTTGAGGGTGCGAGAGTTGAGGCTGAGGCTGAGAGAGCTGCAGATGGGGCTAAGGAGCATCAGGGTGAGGAGCATCGGGCTCGCACACACTTTCTGTTGAAGGATTTCTTCGCACGAGGCCAGGTACCCGTGAGCAAGAGTTCCATCATTTTTTTAGGCATTTAGGTCATGACATAAACTTATTAGGATCTGAAAACCCTTTTAATTTATGTCGAACCTGCACTGATTATTGATTGTGTGCTCACTCATGCATCATGATGGCATCTAAAGATAGGTCACATTTCTTGTTTGCCATTCTTATCATGTTTTGTGTGTTTGTTATGAATCATTATTGGGTGTCTTAATATATCTTATTCACTTTTTATCTCTAGGTCTGGTTGTCTTTCATCATAGGTGTGTGTTAGTCTTATTTTTTATCGCTTGTATTTCATTTGGTAGGAGCCCCTGCAGCTGGCTATCAGCTCGGCATGGATCGAGTCTCATACTTGGTTTCGTGCCTTACTAGTGTTTCAGCGGGCGAGGCTGGTGTCTTTCGGCTTCGGGCCGATCCTAGAGCTGGAGCCCTTTTAGGCCAATCGTAATCTGATTGCGGCGATTCTGGAGAGGTGGAGGGAGGAGCATTAGCCGCTTCTCTTTCCAGTTGGTATGTTGTTACCGACTTTGGAGGATTGGGTTCGCATCACCGGTCTTCATTTTTAGGGTGAGCCAATCACGGGGCGAATGGCAAGAGATTATTTAGAGGTGTGTGAGGAGATTTTGGGTGTACCATATAGATCGAGTGGATCGGGGTTGGGTGTAGTTTGAGTCACTTGGTTTTCGATACATTTGTCAGTGGATTCATCCCTCTGAGGCGTCATTCGAAGGCGAGAACATCTTACGAGGCGCGTTGCATTGTGTTGGTGGGTCAGAAGCCCATGGTTGAGGCGGGGTTGGCTGCAGATAGGGTGTTTCGAGCGTTCTTAATGCACTTCCTCGGTGCGGTACTCTTTTCTTCTTTGACTCGGGGATGCATCACCGAGTTGTTTTTGCTAGTTCTCAAGGACTTGGATCGAGTCCCTACCTATGCTTGGGGTGCAGCCACATTGGCGCATCTCTATGAGCAGCTTTATCGTCTGGGGCGAGGTGTCGCGACGATCGGAGGTTTCCTTCCCTTCCTCTAGGTGGGTCTTAGTTAATTGGTGTCATGACGTCTTTGTGCTTTTTTTTTTATCGTAGCAGCTATTTAGCATTTCTTCTTGTGTGTTGTTATTTTTTTTTTAGTTCTGGGCGTATGATCACTTGGCCTTTCTTCGCCCGGGGGTCTTGACGGAGATTAGGTTTACGTTTCCACGGATGCACATGTGGAGGATAGCGTTGAGGGGTCGTCACTGGTCCTCATATATTCAGAGTGCACGGGGTCTTTTTGAGGACATGCACGTGAGGCAGGTAGGTGTTGTCTGTATTGTTGTTGTGTTTTCTCAGTTCGATGCTTTTGTTTCTCAGGTTTTAGCATTTATCGACTAGTTTGTCTATTGGTTTATAGGTGATTAGGAGGCCCTACGAGGATGGGGAGGATGCTGAGGTGGCAGTGATTCAGTTCGGCCAGACTTTCTTTGATGTGGACATATGGGTCCATTATTTTGAGAAGGTGGAGAGGACCCACCAATCTCGAGTGGTGAGGCAGCTGGGGCTTGCTCAGGGAGTCCCTCCAGATATTCGCCACAGAGTGGCGAAGCGGATGACCGACCCCCCTGGCCGGACCTTCACAAAGCGGATGGCGCTTCAGATGGCAGATTTTAGAGCTGGGGGGACCAGGGTGACAGGGGCGCGTGATGAGGCGGGCGTGCGAGAGTTTGTGAGGTGGTTCGAGGAACTGGGTGGTGGGTGCCTCTTCACACGTCCCTTCCATGGGAGTGGTTCTTTTGCAGTCGGCGCCAGCATTGAGGGAGAGACTGGCCGCTTTAGAGCAGGGACACCTCACAGCGAGTGTGCGGGGGGCATTAGATGCCCTTCATAGGGCGATGGAGCATATGGGGTGTCCTCGTCGTGATGAGGAGATGTTGCGCTCTCTAGCCACCTCGATTGCTCAGGCTAGGGGAGCGGAGGATGAGATGGGGGCTAGTTTAGCAGAGACTCGATGACTCCTAGTGAGTTAGTTTATCAATTTAATTGTTTATGTATTACATTGACTTAGTCTTCCAGTCGTTCTGATGTAGTTGTTGTGTCTCATTTTTATTTTGGCTAGTCCGAGAGGGAGGCCGAGGTCGCTAGTCATGCGGCGATGGCCAAGTTGTTACGCGGCCAGCAGCAGGCCTGCCAAGAGGTAGAGGCCAGTCTGCGATCTGAGATTGATCGATTGGTAAGTGTCTTGATTAGAGTTATTAATTGTTGGTAGTTTGTGGATTTTATTTAATTCTAGCACATTTGTCAATGTTTGCAAAGGGCAGAGCTTTCCGCCACGAGTGTTGCTGCTCAGGCATTCGATCCTTCTTCGATTGCCTCTTCTAGTCGGGAGGATCCAGCGATGGCTCAACTTTGGGCTGAGCTAGAGCACTGGGTGATTTTCTTCTTTTTTTTGTATGATTGTAGTATTTTGTTGGGTGTTATAGTTTACTAACATTGTGTTGGTATTTCAGCGTCAGGTTGCCAAGGACTTTTAGACGAGGGAGGCGACTGCCACCTCTCTATGCCCCGAGAATCAGGTATAGTTTCTAGTTTGGGTGTAATTCAATTTAGGTTATTTCATTTTATTTTGTTTTGACGTATCTTGTGTTGGCTTGTTTGTTCTCTGTGCAGGCTATTCCGGACTCCGCTCCTGAGGCTCCCCCTCAAGGGTCTAGACCTATTCCTTCTCAGGTATGTTTTAGTTATTGTGTTCGTAGTTTATTTGTCATCGTAGCATCATCTGACATATTCGTTTGTTCTCGTTGCAGTCACCCATGTTTGATGTTCCTTCCGTGCCACCTGCTGATCCAGTGACTACTGCGACAATTGAGCGCCTTTTTAGAGAGAGGGTGGATCTGGAATATTATTATTTTTTCTTTTTAATTAATTTTTTCCTTATTAGGTTATGTTGGTTTTCTTTGACTTGGTCTCGTTGCACGGGTTCGTTAGCTTGAGGAGGCACGTCTAGAGGCGGCGCGAGAGCGCGCCACTCCTGACGCGAGGCAGATCCTCGAGGAGACGCAGAGTCGCGAGGACCTGCTCATTGAGATGATGGTTGCACAAAAGACTCGACTGAGGAGTTGGAGCCAGCGCGTCGGACGATGTGGACAAAGATGCAGGTGTCCCTGGATCGACTGCAGTATTGTCTGACGAGGAGCTAGTGGGGAGTGCATAGGTTGGTTGCTCATCTTGATGGATCGGAGTCGAGGGCTATTGGTTCCTCGGTCAGGCAGTCTCGCCACACATCGCGTGATAGTGTCAGGGATGATGCTCATGAGGATTCTGTCATTTGTGAGATTCTTATGGCGTATCCTCCTCGTTCTCGATTGAGGTGGTCTATTAGTCAAGCGAGCGAGGGGGGTTGTGTAGCAGGGTCGCATCGTCTGGAGGTTTCGTGGACTCTGGGTGCTAAGATTGTGTTTTCAGAGGACCAGTCTACGGACCTCCGAGCTAATGATACTAGGGACAGCGGTGACCGACCATCCTAGCAGTAGCGTAGGGAGTAGGGGTATGTGTTGTTTTTTTTGGTCCATTGTGTGTGTGCGTTGTATATATAGGGGGGATGCCCCAGCTTGACAAGTGCAAAAAGGAAATTTTTGATATATATATATATATACAAAGATTTTTGGTTTTAGTGCTATCAATCGTCATCGGGACTTGGATGCTTCCTGAGCTGGCCTGGTGGTGGTTGAAGGTTGCTTTATATCTGTACATGTAAAGGTAACGGTATCAATAGTTTTTGTACTCCCCATTGATAGTTATCAAGGGGGAAAGTATCCCAGACCAAGGTCTGGTAATAAAAGATGAATATATGCTTTTTTTCTTTCTTTTTTTCTTCTTTTTTTTTTCTTTTTTTTTTTGAAATAAAAATAATGCAACAGGGAAAGCAAATAGCTAAGATAGAAATAATAAAAACAATAAATAAAAATGCCTTAGTGTAGGAGCGTGGTAGGATTGGCAATATAGCATCTTCAGTAGTCAAACTGGATGGTCTCGCGGCGCTTGGAGATATCCCAATGCAGGAGGCCTGCCTAGAACTAGACCAGACTGCCGGAGAATTCCTGGTTTGATCAAAAGCAATCATGGGTATTTGGTGAGTTAGTTTTGAAGGAAAGTTCATCAGTACTGTCATTGAACTAGGGGAGGTCATTTTGATTGGGTCAGTTATATACGGGGGTCTATCTTAGGGTGGTGGTCATCCTATCCCATGGTTATTAGGGAGAAGTAGGGTAGGTATAGTAAGTGACTGCATCAGTCATTATTCATCAGTTTTCGGCTTCATTCCTAGGAGTATCCTGTAAAGCTTCTGACTTATTGTCCTAAAATAAAATAAAAAATAGAAGAGGGGATAAGGCTCAGTGATGTGGAGAATAGTTTATATCTAATGCTTTTCAAAAGGGATGAGTAACCATTTTTTTCTCAGAGGAACACGGGGTGCCATGATTGAGCTCTTCATCATGTTTCGATACCATCAAAATCTTATATTCTATGATTAGCAAGAGTTTGTCCTCCTCCCGCCACCTTACGACAATATCTAGTAGTATGGGACATTAGGGGTGCCCTGGCAACTTGCTTATACACTTCTAGTGAAGTTACCAGAGATGTCCTCGTAGCTTGCTTATGCTTTCCTGAGTTCATTGACTTGTTCATTCGTCGTAATGCTCTCACTCAATTTTTTTTATGTATATATTTTTGAAAGCATCCTGCTAGCGCAAGAATAATGAGTTTTGATTGAACTTTTTTTGCTCTAACGTCTCTTCCAATGGCGGGGGAAGGGGAGATGAGAATCGGGTGTTACTTATACTTTTGAAAGAGGTTAGATATGTCACTAGTCCTTCAATCAGATTGCCCGAATAAGAAAGTGGGCGATAAATTGGAGGTCTTAAGGATATTCTGAGAATTGACGACATACGACCAACGAATGAGTCGTGATGGGATGTGATGATCACAGGGCTAAGGGTAGTATTTTTTGAGGTACATGACGTTCCAAGGGCCAGGAAGTTCTTTCTCGTCTTGGTTTGCCAGTTTGTATGTATTCCCAGGGTATGTGGCTGTTATAACATAAGGGCCTTCCCAGTTCAGTTTCAGTTTTCCTTTCAGATGGGCGTGCTTAGAAGGCATGATTTTCTTTAAGACTAATTCTCCGATATTAAAGGTTCGCTCGAGGACTTTCTTATCATAAGCCCTGACCACTCTCCTCTGATATACCTGAGCGTGATCAGCTACCCTTAAACGTGTCTCATCAAGTTGCTCTAGCTGTGTGATTAGGGTAATTCTCCTCTGCTCTAAGGATAGCTCATCACCTAGTTGAATCCGTAAGAATGGTACTTGTATCTTATATGGCAAAACCGCCTCCATCCCGTAGGTAAGGAGGTAAGGAGTTTGGCCAGTGGTCGTACCTATAGATGTCCCACAGGCCCAGAGTGCTTCTGGTAATCGTTCAGGCCAGTTGGCTCCATTGCTCGTCTCTACTATGCATTTCAAAATTTGAATAACATTTTGTTTGTAGCTTCTGCTTGTCCATTGCTTTAAGGGTAAAATGGAGATGAGTGGCGTAGATCAATGCCGAAGTTGTTACATAACTTCTTCGTCTTCTCTGCGATGAAGTATAATCCATTTTCAATGACAAACATCCTAGGTAATCCAAACTTGGTGATGATATTCCGAACGATAAACCTCACAAGTGTTGAAGCGGTGATTCTAACGTAGGGTTCAGCTTTTGCCTATTTTGTGTAGTATTCGATTGTCGTAAGTATGAACGCGTGCTTGTTAGTGTTGCTAACTGTGTCTGTGAAAGGTCCGATGACGTCGAAGGCCCACATAGAAAATGGCCATGACGAGGTCATAGTGTTCAATGCAACTTATGGAGCTTTGATAAGAGTAGCGTATTCTTAGCATTGCTTACAGAATTGGACATAGAGGTGGCAATCTCTTATCATTGTTGGCCAGAAGTAGCCCTATCGTATGATTTGATCAGTGAGTCTCTGTCTATCAGTGTGGGCATCGCGGGCGCTGGGGTGTGCTTATTGGATGATGTATTATCCTTCGACGATCATGATGCATCGTAGCAGTACTCCTTTGGTGAAGACTTCTCTGTATAATGTTTCACCGAGTATGCAGAATCGGGCGCATCAGTTCTTTATAGTCTTTCGTTCAATCTTCGTGGCATATGGAGGGATGTGTTGATGCTTCAGAAAGTTTCAGATGTCAAAATACCATGGTTGTTCGTCGTCGGTTGGTGATTTCTCAAATCTGAACATAGCGACTTCGGTTTCTGCCTTGACGTGATTTTCCAGAGTGATTACTTCATTTGGTCCTATGCTCATGGGGAGGATTGATAATTCTTTCTTGACTGTCCATGCTACCTCGTGGGCGGGCACTGTCAACTTTTCGA
Organism: Chloranthus sessilifolius; assembly: GCA_021018995.1. Lineage (NCBI taxonomy): Eukaryota > Viridiplantae > Streptophyta > Magnoliopsida > Chloranthales > Chloranthaceae > Chloranthus > Chloranthus sessilifolius. The sequence goes on along the minus strand of CM037592.1, from coordinate 70,559,058 downwards.
TGAAGAAGGTCTTAGTACTTTGTCCGATGGGTATTTGGATGATCAAGGCTAGTGTGGCTAGGGAATCTGTGAGCTCATTTTCTAATCTAGGGATGTGAGTGAAAGAGATTTCTTCTAAATTTCTTTACGAAATATTGAGCAATTTCTATGTATTCCATTAGTCTTTTTTCCTTGGTTTTCCATTCTCCTATGACTTGTAAGATTACGAGCTTGGAATCACTGATGGTTTTCAACTGTTTAGCGCCTAATTATAGTGTTGCTCGTAGTCCAGCTATGAAAGCTTCGTATTCTACGATATTATTCGTGATATGGAAGTCTAGTTGAAAAGCTTTAAGTATGACAACCCCTTCTGGGCTTAGGAGGACTATCCCGATGACTTTTCCTTTGTGATTTAGAGTCCCGTCAAAATAAAGGGTCCATGACGTCTTATATAGCTCTTCGTTATGAATTGTAAGTAGGCCTTCTTCGAGGAAATCCACGTGTATGGGCTCATTGCCTGGGAGTGGGAGATCTGCGAGGTAATCGGTGATTGCTTGTCCTTTGATCGACTTCTGCTTGATGTAAGTGATATCGAATTCTTGCAACAACATATGCCAGCGAGCGATCTTTTCGGATATTATGGGCTTTTCAAATACATACTTCAGAGGGTCCATTCGGGCTAGTACTAGTATCTTATGTGCTCCGAAGTAGTATTGTAATTTGGTTGAGGCCTACACCAATGTGAGGCAGATTTTCTCCATTGAAGTGTATTTTCATTCGTACTCGACCATCATCCTGCTAAGGTAGTAGATAGCCTTCTCTCTCTTACCGTCTTCTTTATATTGTCCCAGAATTACTCTCATTACTTTATCGTTTGCTGAGAGGTATAGGATTAGAGGTCTTTCGGGAATTAGTGGAGATAGTATTGGCGGGTTAAGGAGGCACTTCTTGATGTTGTTAAAGGCTTGTTGACACTGGTCATCCCATTTGTACTCAATTCCTCCTTTAAGTAGTCTGTTGAAAGGATTGCATCTGTCTGAATGTTGGGAGATAAATCTCCTGATGAATTATAATCTTCCTATCAGACCTCGTAATTCTTTTATATTACTAGGAGGTGGCATCTCAAGGATGGCTCTGACTTTAGTAGGGTCGAGTTCGATCCCTCGCTTATTGATTATGAAACTGAGTAATTTTTCAAAGGTGACTCCAAAGACACATTTATTTGGGTTCATTTTTAACTGATATTTCTTAGCTCTTTGTAGCACCAGTGAGAGTGCTTCAACATGTCCTACCTATGTTTGGGACTTCACTAATATGTCATCGACGTAGACTTCTACACATTTATGCATCATGTCGTGAAAAATAGCCATCATGGCACATTGATATGTGGCTCCTGCATTCTTGAGCCCAAAAGGTATGACGACGTAGCAGTAAGTTTCCCATGGTGTGGTAAAAGAAGTCTTCTCTTAGTCAGACTCTGCTAATTTAATCTGATTATAACTGGAGAAATCATCCATAAAGGATAGCATCTCATGTCCAGCGGTGTTGTCGACTAGAGTGTCAATGTGCAGAAGTGGGAAGTCGTCTTCTGGACATGTCTGGTTGAGGTTTCAAAAGTCGATACAAACTCGTACTCTACCCTCTTTCTTGGTGACAGGTGCTATGTCGGCGACCCACTTTGGGTAGAGGACGACTCGAATGAATTTAGCTTTGTGTAATTTATCAACTTCCTCTTTAATTTGAAGGGTTGTTTGTGGGTGCATCTTATGGAGTTCTTGCTTAACAGGCATTGCATCGGGTTCCAAGACAAGACGATTTCTACTACACTTGGATCTAAACCAGGCATATCTTCATAGGACCATAAAAAGGAGTCGAGGTGTTCTTGTAGGATTTGTGCAATTTGTTATGTTCCTTAGAGTTAAGTGTTGCACTAATTAGTAGCTTCTTGGGTTTCTCTTCAGTGCCAAAGTTGATTTCTTGTGTAGGTTCCACGAAGGCTTGGGTTTGCTCGTCAAAACGCTTGATAACCTATTGAAAGTCCTGCGCCTCCTCGACATTTGGTGTTCCCTCTTCATCCTCAGTGAGCTCATACACTGCGAAATTATTACACTGGAGATTCAATTTTGCGAAAGGTTACCCTTCATCGGTACAATTTATGACTGAGAGATTTTTGGTAAGGTGAAGGTCAAGGCTATTGTTTTCTTTTCTTAAAATTGTGAAGTATCTCATCTAGTATGATCACCGGCTTATTGTTTAGCCTGGATGCTTTACGTCCTCATACGGGAGATGGGATAGTAATCTTAGGACAAAAGTATCCCTGTTTGTCACAAACTTGATTCGAGATGAAGGGTTCCCTTTCTTTTCTGGGGTTTTTTTTATTTTTTTAGATTTTTTATTTCTAAATTTTAAGGGTTTTCTACTTTTTCTATTTTTTTTATTTTTGATAACAGATATGGTACAGGGTCAGTCACCTCAAGAGGCGCCAGGAGAGTTGATTCCACTAATTGAGGGAGTGAGACGACTGTCGGAGCCGTTCGGGCGATTCTCTAGGAAATGTGGACTTGTTCTGAATTTGCCATTTTTTTTGGAGTCCTTATCTGATGAGATCTTTTGAATAAGCGATGCCGATGACAACGGTATTAACGTTCAAATTTCCTCTATCACATTGATTACCTCATCTTTAAAGAAGCTCTAGAGATCGTAATCGATCAAACTATCATCCTCTGAGTTATAATACAGTTACTCTTTCTATCGAGGGTGACCTCCTAAGGGATCCTCACAGGCAGTGAGCTCTTTCCCTTGAACTTTATAGTATGCTAGGATGAGCACATATGCTCGGCAACGAGGCTGATAATGGTGAGAAATGCAGGGAGATCCCCAAGGACATTCCCATCCTTCTGAGTTAGAGTCGAGGCTAGCATCAAACTCATCTTCTTGATCTAACAGTGCTTGAAGTTCTAGGTTAGCCTGTTCTACTAACCCAAGTGCAGGGAGGTCTATCCAGTAGTCCTCATCATCACTCGGGGAGGTTTCCACTCTTCCTTGAGAGATTTCCAAAATATTTGGAGTTGTGGCACATTTGGGGATGGAGGAGTGTGTAGTTCAAGTTCCTCTTCAAACTCAATGAGGGCGATGTGGGTGTTTCCTCGTGGGTCAACCAAATGACCGTCGAGATTTTCTTCTTCTTGCGCTGGTAGCCGAGCTGGTAGGTCATTACTTACTTCTATCGTTACGGGGTTGACATCATTCAATCTTACCATTGCGAAATGTCAAACCCAGCTAATGAAACATTCTAATATGTTGGTCTATGCCCTGCAGTGGGGTTGGTTTGGGTGAGCGATACAAGGGGAGTCCCACAGGCATTCCCATCATTCAAGGCCAAGGCCGAGGCGGATGCTATCATCCTCTTCCCTTGTTGAATGTAAGTGCTCTTCACTACCTTGCAAGGCAACTATGTGAAAATCTTCATCATCGGTGGATTCCCAATCTCCTACTCGTGGCTTGGGTTTAGGAGGTTCTTCTTTTCTCTCTTTTGTAAGCTTCTTAGTATCCCTCGAATGGTTTATCAATATTGTCATTCATATTCGTTAAATCATTGAATACTTTAGTCAGTCATTCCATTTCTACTTCTTGAGACTTAGTGAATGACACTTTCTTTTGCCTTAGTACATCTGTTTTCTCAGTGGTCCCATAGACAAAGTGGTCATATAGAGACTATTTTGGCTAGGTAGGGAGCAAGTCAGCTTATGGGTCATCTGATTGGTAACCTAACCCTATGTGTTTACATATTTTCCTTGAGAAGACAGACCCTACATGGCCTTGCTTATTTTTACCAAGTTCGGTGTGGGAAATGTACTCGAGCTGATACATAAGGTCCTAACCTTTTTTCAAGGTTGGGATGATGTTGGCGAGTTTGGCGAGGTCTGGGCCAACCTCTCTTCTCATTAATTTATGTTCACGCGTTGGGGGAGAGCTAGGAGGGGTAGGGGGATGAACTTTCACAACGGATGCCTCGCTGGAGATTCGAGTCTTTTGAATATGGCCCGCGTTCAATATGAAATCATGGGCTATCAGAATACTCGCCACGTAATTAATGTCCATCTCCTGGATAATGAAATCCTCGTATGGGAATTTGATGCATTGGTGGTATGTGGATGCGACTGCCTTCATCGACTCCAACCATTTTCTCCCTAAGATAAGATTGTACCTACTAGCGGAATCAAAAATATGGAAGGTGATGTCTTTTATTACAGGTCCAAGGTGAACCTAGAGTTTGATAGTTCCTTTAGCAAAATGACGCGAGCCGTCATAAACTATAAGAGATAGTGTTGAAGGCTTGACATCCTGCTCCATGTACTCAAGCGTCTTCAATACTGTGATATGGCAAATATTAAGTCTTACTCCTATATCCACTAACACATGGGGTACGGAGAATCCTCTAATTATGACTGTAAGGTATATGAGAGCCACACTACTGCGAAATGACTCTTTAGGCATGTCTGCGTCTATGAAAGTGAGTGACGGAGGTTGCGCCATTACTGAGGTGATTTGATGTAGCTCATTCAATGTTGTGTCTTCATCTACTTGTGTGTCTTTAAGTGTCCTTATCAACAATCGGTGATGGTTAAGCGATTTCTTGATGAGTTCTAGTATAGATATCTGGACCAAGATCTTTTGGAGATGTCGCAGAAGGTCATATTCTTGTCCTGGCTCGAGTGTAATTTTTTTGCCTGGCTAATGAGTCTTGGGTGCAGGTGGTTGGAGTGGTTGAGGTGCAAGGATCGGAGGAGGGATGATGTGAGGTGGGGGTGGCAAGTTGACTTCCCTTTCTCTCACTTTCTCCTCTAGTGGTTGTGTGTTCATGAAATCCTTATTTCGAGGGAAAGGTGGAGGTGGATAATTGGTTCCTAACTTAAAAATAGAGCAAGTCGATTATTGACCGAACCACCCGGTGTCGCTCGATGTTAATGTATCTATGAAGTGAGTGAAATTTGAGGTCGAAATGCGTACTTGCACTGTGCCGCTCCAAGGTGGGAGGTACTGTGTGTAATCCTCTTCTTCTAGGAAAGTACAGACCAGTGCCTCACACGGGTCAAAATGTTCTTCTCGCTCACTTTCTTCTATGTTTAGTAAAAACCAAGTCCTTGTTTCATTTTCTAGGTTTAGGGTCTTTCGGGTGACACTATCTACCCACGTGGCAATTTGAGTTACTGTTTGAAGAACATGATCTCCATACTCGGGTTCAAAATTGAAATAGGGGAGTGGCAATGATGTTGGTTCAAGATTTGAAGGGGTCAAAGGTTCTGGTGGGCGACTATGGAGGAATGGTCTTCTGGCCCTAAAGGAGTGGACTCGTATCTGAGTAAACTTTGGGTAAGGGGGTGGGATCGGCGGGGCGATGTGCATGATCAAGGCCGAGGGGTGCGGGGGTGAAGGAACTCTCATAGGGGTAGCCAAAGTGTTGGTGGGTCGGATGTGAGTGATTAAGGTGAAAACCTGGAAGGAGGATTGACCGAGAAGATCCACTGTAGTGACCTGGGCCAGTGTTCCTTGGTTATGGTTAGGCAGAGGGTTATTAATGATTCCTATGTTCTGTTAGGGTTGACTATTATTAGGGTTAGGATTCCTAAGTGCCTCCTAGTTGATTTGGTTTCGGTCATTCATGTCATAGATCACATCCCGAAGGACCCAGCAGTCTTCTAGGTTATGTCCCACGTATCGATGGAATACGCAGTATTTGTTATAGTCTAGATTTGTCGGCCATGGTTGGGGTCTTTCTTGCGAGAATCGGAGGAGATTCTAAGTATTAAGGAGACGAAAGATGTTGGGGATCGTATCAGGTAAAGGGGGATAGTGTTCCCGCCTCGGCTGGTAGGGGCCTCTAGCTGGGTTGAAATTTTATGGTAGGGGTACGTTATTGTAGTTCTGCGTGTGGGCCAGTCGACTCTGCATTGTATTCTGGTTCTAGTAAGTGTTAAGATATTGCTTTTTATTCTTGTATTGGCCCTGATTCGGGTTCTAGCCTTGGTTTTGGTTTGTATATCTTTGTTGATTAGTGCTTTGGTTTTGGTTTTGGTACCGTTGTTGATTTTTATTTTGCCCAAAATTTCACGATTGGAAGTTTCCATTCCCAGAGTTCTGTCCTTAGTTGACAACGGTGTTGACCTGCTCGGTTCCTGAGGCTTTCTTATTATTTTTCGACTTTGATTCACTAGAAGAGCCTACTTTTGACGTAACTATGGATAGGGCATGGTCTCCGCCTTTAATGTGTCGCGCTAGTCGGGATGCCCGATAGTGGAGTGCAGTGAAGTCAGGGCAATCGCTTATGACAAGCGCGCTCTTTAACGGTTCTCTAGTGTTATCGATGATAATGTCAACTGGGTCTTTCTCTTTCATTGAAGTGCCCGTCCTGGCAGTGAGTTTCCTCCATCTGGCGATGAAGTCGGTGAATTCTTCATCGGGTCCTTGCTTTGCCACCAGATTGACTGTCTCTTGGATGAGATGCGTGTATTGGTCTAGGAACTGACCGACTAAATCATCAAATGTTTCTATCTTATATAGCGGGAGTCCCGCAAACCAATCTAGAGCTTCTCCTTCTAATGAGCATTGAAAATAATGAATGAGAAGTCCTTGATTATCGCATATGGGTCGACAATCGTTGCAAAAGAAGGCCAAGTGATAGATTGGATTTCCCATGCCATTGTATTTGGTAAATTTTGGCGGTTTGAATCCTATTGGTAAGTTAAATTTGACATCCCTATAAAATTTGTCGAATCTGAATGAGCGACCAAGGCTCTCTCTCTTGGCCATGTACTCACCGAGCATCTTAAGGAGATCTTTGATCTTGCTGGTATTGTCTTTTGGAGTAACCCACGAGTAAACCTTGTCTGGAGAATCCTCATTAAAGAATGTGTGAGCAGCTTGTCTCAATGGTGAGGTGTGGGCTGACACCGTGCTCGGGGTAGGAGGCGGCCTTTCTTGTTGTTCTTGTTCTTCTGAATATTGTCATGCCCTAACGGTCTCATATGCAGCAGCCAATCCTTGAAGTAACTCCTCGGCGTCGTCATCTCCTCTTTGTATTCTTTGGACACTAAGTTCTACAATTTGTTGAGCAGTGAGGTTTTGTCCAGTATTACTATCTCTCCCGTTATGATTATTACCGGTATGCGAGGTAGAAAAAGGATTTTCCTGATTGCCAGCCATGTTAATCTCAGGTTGTCGTAGGCTAGAATCATATGGTGATTCTTCTTCATAAACAGGGTTATCGTGATATCCCCACAACGGAGGGTCTCCTAAACTCACTCTTCGTATACCAGACATCTCGAGTCTTTCACGAAGACTCATATATTTAAAGGAGATTTCGAATGATGCGAAGGAAAGAAAAATAGGAAAATAAAATAGAAACTAACTATCTAAAAAAATAAAGAGTTTGCAAAAGTGTCTCATTGCGATCGCCAGTCTGTTGGTGCGTGCTTTTTCTGGGTTCCTCTCGGTCCCCATTGAATTAGTAGCCCAATTCTATCCAAGTGGACTTTGGCAATGCGGCGTTTAGAATGTTAGAAATAAATAAAAAAGGAGATTTCTAGGAAGGTTCGTAGTTTGTTGCAATCGCCAGTTGCAGTTGCAGATATTTAATGACGCTGCAACACATCAACCTCTCCTGGGGTGAATTAAAAAAAGTTTTTTATAGGGTTTTTCCTAATTAAACGCTCTTTTTCAGGTGTTTAACTGGATTACGCACTGGTTTCTCAGTGCTTAATCGCTTTGAGTCAATCACCGACTCAGTGAACAACCGGCTAAGCCAATCAACGGAGTTTCCTAGTCCTAACCATGTTAGGGCTAATTGTGCGCCTGGCGTGGGGTGCGCAATCCGATTAAATACTTAGTTCTAAGCATTTAATCGTGGAATCCTGGGGGTCAAGGATAGCGAGGCTTAGTCGAGCATAGGCCAATTGCCCGCCGGTGGTGGGACGCTCAATCCAATCGCGCTTCTCATGTGAGGCGCGTAATCGAGTCTCGAGGTGGTCTGAGAAAGGAAGTCTGCTCTGAAAGGAGACTCATCACACGTTTGTGGTTTTACGTGTAATCAAATTATGAGCATGGTTTAGGCGTGTAATTCGGGGTTGTCTAGGTCCAGGTCGGGTCTAAAATGCCAGACTATTATTTCAGCCTGCATTTCGACAATATACTATTATTTTAGTATATAGTCTCCCTACGTTGGGATCTGAGCCACAGAGCTATTATTTTAGCCTTGCTCAGCCATGTACTATTGTTTCAGTGTATGGTTCCCAATTTCGGGTTAGGGGGTCTGAGCCACAAATCTATCTTTCAGCCTGTATTTCATATACTATTGTTTCAGCATATGGTCCCCACGTTAGGGTTAGGGGGTCTGAGCCACAAAGCTATTGTTTCAGCCTGTGTTCAGCCATATACTATTGTTTCAGCATATGGTCCCCACATTAGGGTTAAAGGGTCTGAAATGCTAGACTATTGTTTCAGTTTGTATTTTGACTATATACTATTATTTTAGTATATAATCTCCCTATATTGGGATCTGAGCCACAGAGCTATTGTTTCAGCCTATTTTCAGCCATGTACTATTGTTTCAGTGCATGGTCCCCACGTTAGGGTAAAGGGACCTGAGCCACAGAGCTTATTATTTCAGCCTATATCCAGCCATATACTATTGTTTTAGTTTATGGTCCCTCGTTTAGGGTTGTGAAACTTTCAGAGAAGGTAAGTCCTTTTCGAAAAGTCATGGGCGAGGTCAAAGGTTGATCGAACAGATTTGTATATTCCGAGAGGACAAAATGGGGGTGTCTACAATCTTGACCAATCTAAATCGTCCAAGTGGTAATTCGATCCATCATTGGAATATCTCAGCCAACAGAAACATGTCTATAAGTGGATGCAAACCATCTGATCGATGACCTATAATATCAGCCACTAAAACAAAAAACAATGGTTTGATAGTTCAATGAATCGGATGGTTCAAATCTCTCAAAAAGTATGATTTTTGGGCCCATTGTCCTTCAATGTATGATCTATCACTTTGACAGTGTGTAGTACCCACATCTTTAACCCTTAATGGTGTAAGATCATTTAAACACCATTTGGTGTTTAAATGATGGTCAGGAGAGTCAGGTCCTTATTTTTACTGGTTCTATTACTTTTTTACATAGGTTAGCCAAAAACTCATATTGTTGTTAGAAGTGCACGTACCAAGTTTTTTTTGTGTATATGAGAAATTTGGCTTCCCAATTTCTGTTTATTGGCTAACTAACCATTATCTAACTGAGGTATTTCTTAGTGTATATATTTTCACTGAAACTAAAGCAATGAGTGGATTCACAGCAGTGCACTGTAGTATGACGCATCACATGACAAGGTCATTGTATACAAAATTCAGGGCTAGGATGCAGTTGAACATGATCATAAAAATCTTTGTTAATGTTGGTGCATTTGTAGGCCTCAATAATATTAAAGTGAACTTGTGTATAAATATCTTTGCTATTGTTGTTGCATTAATAAGCCTCAAAGTTAAGATTAAAATTCATTTGTTTTTATGTGGAAACTCTAGAATCAAATTGCTAATTTTTCAATCTGGTTCTCATTAAAATAGCTGCACCATTTCAAATTTGTGTTTTCGATAACATGTTCGGTTATCAATTTCAACAATCTTTTTCCAGTTGTTGTAGTTGCTGTACTGCTTCTGTGTTTCTGTGATCATGGTCATCTGACATGTAACAACCCCAAACTTGGGAAACCATGTAGACCAACTAGGAATGTGTGTTGGTGCGGCGCAGTGTGTTATGCTGGATTTGACCTTAGTTTGAATGAGAACAAAATAAAACCTGACTTATGTGTATGGGGTTCACAAATGAACCAACCTTGTGTAAAACACCAAGTGTTGGTGTTGGGGCTTCACAAGGAAGCCATGTGAGTTATAAGATAAGGGTAAAACCCTTTTTATTTTTTTTGTTTTTTTTTGTTTTGCTTAGAAGTTATAAAGAGAAAAGTGAGCTTAAGAGAGGAAGAGAGTTGTGAAAATGGCGGGTGTAGATCGAGATTGGTGGGTGAACGACCATGCGTGTTGCTCTTCCTTCTTGATCGTTGATGCAAAGGTGATCTAAGGAGTGTGTGTTGGAGATTTGTGAAGAGATTTGAGAAGAAGAACATTTCTCAACCTAGGATTGTTGATCTCCCACTCAATCCTTTTGTTTGAACTAGGAATACCTCAAGGAAATTGTAGAGAGATCGCGGTTGGAGTTCGCGGGAGAGTGGACCGCAAGAACCATCTGAATGCATCGATGGATACATCCTTTCTACCACAAATTCATGTGAAATAAATAAGGTAAGATCATGTGGATTGTATGCATTAAAAGCGTAGATTAATGGCCATGAATAGGGGCCACTAATGCCTTAGAAGTAGTGTATTGATTGTGCAAAGAAGTTAGGTGAAGGGGAAAAGAGAAAGTAAATCCGAATTGATGAAAAAAACCCAAAATCTCAAAAATCGCTCGTGCGACTTTGAGCCTCACTCGCGTGACATAGATTGGCTCACGCGAGAGAAGCTTCATAATAGGCATGAAAATGTGATGTGAACAGTCGCTCACGCGATTGAGAAAGAACTTGAGAAGTCGCTCGTGCGACTGTCTCAGGCGGCTAGCTCAAGAAAGACAAGCAAGCCACAGTCGCTCGAGCAAGCTCGCACGACTATGAGGTGCCATATGACTCACCCACGCGACCTTGGAGCTCACGCGAGCGACTGAGGAAGTTAAGGCAATTTTGGATTTTTCTTCGAGAACTCTCTAAATCTTTGGTGTGTGGTCTTTTAGGCATTAGTTAATGATCTTTTAAGCCCTTAAAATATAGGTTTGATGTGGACTATCGCCTAAGGATTCTCACTCCGTTTTGCATGCCTTAGTGTGAACTTCATTAGAGGTAGGGGAAATTCAATACCATGACTTCCGATATAAATTATGTAGATAATGTGAATGTGATTAAGCATGTGTGTACGTGTGTGTGTGTGTGTGTGATAATAATGCGAACATGATAAAAGATGTGTGTGAACGAAATAAGTACGATAAGCAAGCAAGTGTAAACATGATGAATGCGTGTGAATGTGATATGAAGAACGTGTGTGAATGTGATGTGCAAGCATGCGAAACCAAAAACCTAGCTATATAGAATTGCAGTATGATTTTAAGGTTTTTGTGAAATGCATCCCCATCATGTATCTAGTAAGGCAGGAAATCTATACATGTGGACTGGCCAACGGTCAATGTGAAGCACAAGTGACCTTGTTAACTTAGCTTAGGGGTTTGGCAATCATGTAAATTGTTCATTGAATGACGGTGGCTTGGGGATTCCCACCGGTATTAATGTGGCTCCCAATGCTATATACGCTTGGAAGATTACTTAAAGTATTAAGTCATCTTGAAGCATGAGAAGCATATGAAAATGAATTAAGTAAGCAACTTGAGAACTAAGAGACAAATCATGTGTGGGTGTATTTCAAATTTAATTATTTCAATTTCAATCATCTAAAAGTTCAATACGAGAAATGTGCTTTGAATTCAGTCATTAGATCTATGCTTTGAAATATGTTATGCATGCTAGTGATATTCCCCTATTGAACTTCGATGTTAGCTCACCCTTCGACTATACGTTACAGGTACAGACGTAGATATAGGCATTGAGGATTCTGGCCGAGAGGAAGATCCTGATTGCATACTAGAAGAGGAATCGGACCTTCTGTCAGAGGATTGTTTGCCTTAAGGGACTTTGAGAGATATATTTTTGAGATTTTATATAAGACTTGGTACGTCCAGCCTTTTCATTTTATTTAGAATGATATGTAAATAGTTATTTTGAACCACTGTTTGGGTGATGATGCTTTGTGCAGATGTACCAAGTGTTAGTGAGTTCCGGGATCGCCCTATCAGCGGTCGGATGGCACGGATTTTTGAGTTTAGAAATTTGGGCTGTCATAGTTGGTGTCAAAGCTATGACTTTAGAAAATTCTAATAAGACTTAGACTTAGATTCTTAGTTTATGTTAGAGTATAGGGACCATCTATTAATGAAACGTTTGTTTCATATTAACTGATCAGTCACATAATATATCATTTTACCTCCCTTAACTTAGTGACGTTAGGACTTAGTTTGCTATTAATAATTTAATGATGTGCAGATATTAAGAAAAATCAGTAAAAGAGAGCCAAAATGTTAATCTTTATCAAAATGAACTCAAAAAGAGTAGTAAAAGATTATTAAGCGTAAAAAGACGATATTTGCTATATACTGAGAGCTAGAAAATTGTGAAAAGATGATTGAGTACTGCTACTAAAGAAGAAAATGAGAAATCGTAATTTACAATTCTCCATAAGACGTTTAAGAAGTTGAAGCGATACAGAATAAAAAGCAATGAATCTTAATATTAGAGAATCGTCCAGAGAGAGCTACGAAAACTAGAAATTCGTAATTTACAATTTTCCAAAGAAAGAGAAGAAAAGAGATAATTGTGATTTATGATTACGATTATAAAGCTTTTCTATTGCTGCTATTGCTACTGATCATGTGAAGATTCCACCGCCATGAACAAAATTAGAAGAACTCATGAATTAGAAGTTTGGCTGATCACGAAATTGATGAAGATAGACTCTAGAATATCTCTACTACTGAACAATCCAAAAGCACATCAATTAAAGGAAGCAAGGAACTATAAAAATAGAAGTAGAATTATATTAGGATAGTTTTTTTTAATTATTTCTTTTATTAGAATTAAAAGTCTTGTAAACCGACTCTTTATGATCTATAAATAAGAGGGCTCGATATAGGAATAATCATCGAAGAAATCTCAACATCAATTGACAACTGAGGTTGGGTTTTCTTCCGATCAAATTTAGAGTAGATTTTTATTACTTTGTAGATTAGATATCCAAGGTTTCTCAAGAGCAATTGACGACTGTAATTGGGAGCTGAAGATTAGAGTAGATATCTGTAGTTTCTCAGAAGCAATTGACGACTGCGGCTGAGTAAAATATATAATTTTTATTACTTTCTGATTTAGATTTTATTTTCTTTTATTTCCTACTTTGTAAACATCTTTAGATTTTAATTTGAATTGACGACTCAGATTGAGGTTTGCAGATTAGTGTATCGGTTTTTACTTTTCCATCTTCAGTTTTCTAGAATTTGATTGACGCCCAAGTTTTAGGAGATTGTTAATTAGATTAAATCTGTATTGATAGGATTTTAGTATTAATTGACGGCCAATACTAGAAAACTTGATATATAGTGTAACGGTACTGTTTAAATTTATAAATATCTGATAGCTGAAGATTGTGATTAACTACCATAATCTAAAGGAGGATTAGGACTTATTTTCTGTAAACTTAGTTTAAAAACAATTATTTATTCAAATTTCTCCAGTAGTTTAGGATCTTAAAAGATAAATACAAGTTTTCATAAAAATTAAGTTAATATAATTTAACCTATCTCTGTGGGAACGATCCTTTGCTACTACTATAATTTCCATTGTGCACTTTCAATAGATTAAGACTTAATTAAATACACATATAAGTGGCCCAATCATTAATAAAGCTGTATGTTTACAAGAAATAGAGGTAGATCGAAAGCGGTCAAGGAAGAGGTGTAAGACATGTGGAAGATATTCCCACGAGTTCTAATCGTGCCCCTATTGGCTAGAGGAACCCTCTTGAAGAGGAGGAAAATTAAGAAAGAAGTGAAAGTGAGAGAATAGCTCAGGCCATGGAAGCAGTGGCAAATACTATGTCTCAGCAAATGGAATTGTTAGCTGCGAATAATGTTAATAACCATCAACAACCACCTCCACCTCCGATTTTACCTACGACATCAACCTTCGTCAAGTTTAGGAGATTGAAACCTCCTAATTTTTATGGCCAAATCGATCCGCTTGAAGCGTAAAAATGACTAAACCAGATAAAGAAGCATCTTTAGAGGCTGTCGTGTACAGAGGAAGAGAAAGTAAGTAGGGCTTCCTTTAAACTAGAAGGTGAAGCTGATCTGTGGTCGAAGAGTGTATTGAGAATCAGAGAATAGGAGAATCCCAATAGGGCTTCCTTTAAGTAGGGCTTCCTTTAAACTAGAAGGTGAAGCTGATGTGGACTTGAGAAGAGTTTGTGGAAGTATTCAACAAGGAATACTTTCCTAAGCACGTAAGAAGTCAAATAGCATTAAGATTTATCAACTTGGAGCAAGGAGCAATGTCCGTACAAGACTATGGTAAGGAGTTTACCAGATTATCAAGGTTCGCCCCAGAGTATGTGGCCATGGAGCTAATGAGGGCTAATAAATTTAAACGTGGTCTAAGGCCAAACATCGGGATAGGATTTTCGTATTAGAATTGGAGACTTATGGGGCTGTGATGGGTAAGGCAATAGTTGCCGAGAAAGATATCGAGGACATGTACAAACGGCAAGACCAACAAAATAAAGGAAAGGCAAATCAAGGAAGACCAGGCAGCTATGAACCTACAAGTAAGAAACCAAGATTCACGGTACCGGCACCAAGGCAACCAAATCAGAGTAATTATTCTAGGCCGCCCTTGCCTCCACCTACAAGATCTTATCATCCGCTTGGTCCTACCTTTACATCGGGGGCATCAATTACTCAAGGGTTTTCACGTGCTACATCGTCTACACCTGTAGAGACATATACGTGTTGTGGGAAGTCACATAAGACTTCTGAGTATCAATGTGGTACAGGGGCATGTTTCAAATGTGGCAAGATGGGACACATAATCCGAGATTGCTCGGAATTGAGATAGGAAGGAGTATCTTCAGCCGCCACGCCTAGGCCTACGAGATCCACGAGGCCTACAATTCAAGGACGTGCATATGCAGTCAATGCCCAGGATGCCCAGACAAATAATGAGATAATCCAAGGTAAAATTTTATGTCGATTGTTTGTCGATTGTTAATAAATTTTTGTTATAAAATCTTTAGATGAAGATGGTGCATAGATATAAATGATCTTTTAATTCCTACTCACATTGAGTGTTCAATTTTTATTTAATTCCTAATTATATTGAGAGTTAACTTCTATCACACATATCTAATCATTTAGCTACATAATATAGGTACATTACAACTGTATAGAGAAAAAGATTATTATTGTTCTGAGGCAAGAGTCTTGATTGACCCAGGGTCTACTCACTAGTTTGAAACTCTGGAGTTTGCGGGAAGATTGAAGGTCATTCCTGAGCCATTGGATTTTATTTTAGCGGTGTCAGTTCCTATTGGAAGTTCAGTGAACACAGACATGTTCTGCCAATTGATCATTATACAAGTTGAGGGTCACAAGATAGTAGCAGATCTCATTTTATTCGATATGCAAGGATTTGATGCAATCCTTGGTATGGATTGGCTATCCGCTTATCATGCAAGCATTGATTGCCTATGAAAAGTTGTTACTTTCTATCCTCCTTTTTTTCCTCCAAAGGAAAAATCATTCCAATTTAGTGGTGATAAAGCTAATATTTTACTGTTCATCTCCACGATACGAGTAGAATGCATGATGAAAAATGGTTGCAGTGGCTATCTCACATTTTTGAAAGAATATCGAGATGAGATGAATGACATCACCAAGATTCCGATAGTTTGTGAGTTCACTGATGTGTTTCCTGAAGAACTACCAGGATTTCCACCGGATTGAGAAGTGGAGTTTGTAATTGACTTAGCACTAGGTACGAAGCCAGTGTCGTAAGTATCTTACCAGATGGCTCTAGCTGAGTTAAAAGAGTTGAAAGAGCAGTTATAAAACCTCTTGGACAAAGGGTTCATAAGGCCAAGTGTGTCTCCTTGGGGAGCACCGATCTCAGTTGAACAAATTGATAATCAAGAACCATTATCTGCTTCCAAGGATCGATGATCTTTTTTATCAATTACAAGGAGAAAGGTTCTTTTCAAAGATTGACTTGAGATCTAGCTATCATCAGTTGAAAGTCAAAGTAGAAGATATTCAGAAGACAACGTTCAGAACCAGATATGGGCATTATTAATTTTTAGTGATGCCTTTTGGCTTAACTAGTGCGCCAACTTCTTTCATGGGCCTCATGAATAGTATTTAAACCACATCTGGACAAATGTGTGGTAGTTTTGTAGATGATATCCTTGTCTACTCAAAGACAAAAAAAGAACACGAACAATATCTATAGATTGCTTTGCAGACGTTAAGAGAACACCAGCTGTATGTAAAGCTCAGCAAATGCGAGTTCTAGTTAGAACAAGTGAGCTTCTTAGGACACGTTGTCTCAAAAGCAAGTGTTAATGTAGATCCAGCTAAGATAGAGGTCGTGGTATAGTGGGAACAACCAAAGACGGTCACAGAAATGAGAAGTTTTCTAGGTTTGGTTGGTTACTATAGACATTTCGTAGAGAGATTTTTAAAACTTTCAGGTCCGCTTACACAACTCACGAGGAAAAATGCAAAGTTTGAATGGACCGAGTCGTGCAAGAAAAGTTTTCAAGAACTTAAGGGGAAGCTTACTTCTACACCAGTGCTTGCTATCCCAACGGGCACTGGAGGGTTTGTTCTATTTAACGATGCTTCACATAGCGGGTTAGGCTATGTGCTGAACCAAAATCAGAAAGTTATTGCCTATGGATCAAGACAGCTCAAGGATCATGAGAAGAATTATCCCACACATGATCTTGAACTTGTTGCGGTAATTTTTGCATTAAAGATATGGAGGCATTATTTATATGGAGAGACCTTTGAAATTTTTACAGATCATAAGAGCTTCAAGTACTTGTTCGAGCAGAAAGATTTGAATATGTGGCAGCAAAGATGGATCGAGTTTCTCAAGGATTACGATTGCTCCATTTCATATCACCTAGGTAAAGCAAATATCATGGCGGATGCATTAAATCGAAAAGGTTCGGCTCAATTGGTAAGTCTTATTATGGGAATACGCTGATGGAAACTTTTGGAAGACGTTGCATTATATGACATTAAGATTGAAGTGCAAGAGTCAAGAGCCCTAGTAGCAAACATCATGATCCGATCGATAATTTATGATGATGTTTACGAGCTACAGATGAAAGATGTCGAGCTAGTGAATATCAGAGAGGGGGTTACTAAGGGTATTAGCCCAAATTTCTCCATCAGGGAGGATGGATCATTATTATTCAGAAGGCATCTTTGTAAACTGACCGATGCCGATCTAAGGCATAACATACTAGAAGAGGCACACAAGTCCAAGTATACGATTCATCCGGGTGGTACTAAGATGTACCATGATCTTAGAAAAAATTCGTTGTGGAGAGGTTTGAAAAAGGATGTTGCTGAGTATGTTTCAAGGTGCTTAGTATGTCAGCAGGTGAAAGTGGATCACCGACATCCATCAAGTTTATTGCAACCTCTACTGATACCAGAATAGAAGTGGGAGTCCATTTCCATGGATTTTATTGTAGGATTACCAAGGACGGCAAAGGGTCACAATGCCATATGGGTTGTAGTGGATAGATTGACAAAGTTTGCACATTTCTTGCCTTACAATACTCAATATACATTGAGTAGACTGCCCAAAATATATTTGAAAGAGATAGTTCGATTACATGGCATTCTGGCAAGTATTATTTTTTATCGTGATCCATTGTATACATCACATTTTTGGCAGAAATTGCAAGAGGGAATGTATTCAAGATTGGATTTCAGCTCAACATTCCACCCACAGACGGATAGACAAACTGAAAGGATAAGTCAGATTATTGAAGATATGCTCAGAGCATGCATGCTTGATTTTAGGGGATCATGTGATTAACATTTACCTTTGATTGAGTTTACTTATAATAATAGTTACCAGACGATCATTGGTATGGCACCCTATGAGGCATTGTGTGGGAGAAGATGTAGATCACCTCTAAATTGGGAAGAAATTGGAGAGATATTTGTATTGGGTTCGAAAATTCTTGTAAATGCTACTGAAGCTGTACGTGGGATCTGTGAGAGGTTAAAGACTGCTCAGAGTAGACAAAAGAGTTACACCAATCTCAAACGGATGAGTGTGAACTTTCAGGTTGGAGACCATGTGTTCCTAAAGATTTCACCTTTAAAAAGTGTAATGTGTTTCGGGAAGTGTGGAAAACTTGGCCCTCGCTACATTGGACCATTCAACATTTTGGGTCAAGTTGGTGAAACTGCATATCGGATTGTGCTACCTCCGCAATAAAAAGAGTAAATGATGTTTTCCATTTATCCATGTTGAGGAAGTACGTACAGGATCCGACGCACATCATTGATGAGCAAGCGATCGAGCTCTATAAAAATTTGACCGTTAGAGAAGACCCCGTGCAAATTCTAGATAGGAAAGAACAAGTGTTGCGTACCAAATATATTCCATTGGTACTTGTGAAGTGGAAAAAGCATGCATCGGAAGAGGCCACGTGGGAACGTGAATCAGATATCTATGACACGTATCCATAACTTTTTGAGTAAATTTGATGTAATTGAAGTTGTAAGTTTCAATCGGGATGCAAGGCTATGTCTAAAACATTATATTCAAGTGTGTTATTACGATTTAATTCAGGAATGGTTGAGTTGTAATGTGTTTAAACAAATAGACGTAGGTCTATAATGAAATCAGTTAAAGGGTATAAGTGAAGTAGAAAAAGAGTCCAAGAACCAAGGAAGAAGAACCGGAACAAAAAATTGAACAAATCAAAACAAACTTCTGAACTTGTGCGCGCAAGATTTAAGTCGCTCGCATGATTGTTTCAGAAGGTCACGTGAGAGAACTGGCCATCTTAGTTGCTCGCGCGACTGCTTTCGAGCTTCAGGTTTCTGAAATGTCACTCGCACGGCATTAAAAGTCGCTCAACTAACTGTCAAACTATATGAGGCATGCGAACCTCATTTCTTTAAAAATTTTGGGTGCAAAGAATTCAAATGCTAGGGTTTTGTTTCCCCAACATTCCAAACTCCATTCTCGCATCGATTTCGCGTCGGATTTACATAGGAATCTCTACCCTCAAGGTTTTCTTTTTAGTTTTCTTCCACAAGTGGGGTAAGATCTATCCTTTAACCCAAATTTCTTTGATATTTTGTCGTAAATTATTAGAAATGGGACCAAAAAAGTTTCGGCTTCTTAGCCCCAACCCTCTAAGCGACCTAAAACAAGGCCTCCACCAATCGTGAGGGAACAATCCACGGAATGGTGGGACTCTAGAAAATTTGAAACCGATTGGGAGATACGCTGTAGTTTATTTGAGGGTCACAATTCGACCAAATGGACCCTCGAATATCTAACCGCCGCCAATTTGAAATCACTATTGGAACCATCCCATACCCACTACTGCCCTAGGCTTGTACGCCTATTTTACCAAAAGTTGAGGATGAATGAGGATCAAACGAAATTTGTGGTCAAAATCGATGGCTACAAATTTCAATTTGACTTCGATGGCATCTCGATTGTGATGGGATGCCCATCGACATATGTTGAGGTGGACAATTGCAACCCCCAAGCCTAGACAAGCTACCTTATCTTGACATAGACGCCGACATGACCAAGGGGAAGACAGAGTCTGGACTATCCGTAAAGCATGTTCGATTGCCACCCTATATGTGACCACTAGATATTATCTTTAGAAAGAACCCCTTCCCAATGGGGCATGAACAAGAGAGGAGAGATGCACTTCTACAGGCCTTGTACTCTGCCTATTAAGAGAAGTGGTTCTCTGCTCCTGTCGTGATAGTTGATGGCATGGTGTATGCCCGAAACAATGCCAAGGAGGGTGCCCAGAAAAATCCCCTCAAACGGCTACCTTATGCCCGATTGATCACATATATCATCGAGAGGCTTAGAGTTCCAGAGTTAGGGCTATGGGTGGTGATGAGGATGAGGCACAACAGAGAGACGACTTCGGGAAATTTCTTTTTGGACATGTAATTTTATGAATTTTGGGATAGTTGGATACATGTAAATTTGTGAAAATTGTCACTTTTGGATACTTTGGGTTTACGCCTTGAACGTAGTTGCATGTCATAAATATTTGAATTATAATGGTACTTGTCTATGCTCATTTTGTGCGTGAATGATTATAAAATTTTAGATTGTTTACGAGGTAAATTCTGTTGTGAAAAGTTATCAATTTTGTGCTTGAATGGTTATGATTTAGGTATGTGAATGGCTATGAATTAGCACTACAGATCCATTGTAGGTATGTGTTGAATTAGCCATGGCTAGTTCATTATACGTCAACGACATTGTAAGGAATTGATGTGTGTACATGTATCTGAATCGGAACCATGAATACGTGTGGATAATGGTTTTATTGTGTATGGTTATTATGGAAAATATGGATGTGTGTAACTATATGGTGTGTAGGAGTATATATGTTAAGACCTGAAAAGTACCACTTTTCACCCCTTAACTTAGCCTTTGATTAGACCCTTGGCCATCTAATAAATGCCTGTTAAGTGTTTTCTGTAGGTAATAAACAGCAGGGCAATAAGGCCATAA
The DNA here is from genome assembly GCA_021018995.1 of Chloranthus sessilifolius. Lineage (NCBI taxonomy): Eukaryota > Viridiplantae > Streptophyta > Magnoliopsida > Chloranthales > Chloranthaceae > Chloranthus > Chloranthus sessilifolius. Next base: position 70,538,571 of record CM037592.1, on the reverse strand, counting down.
ATCCTGCTAAGGAGCCTGTGTTGGCACCAGAAGCCCCTCAGAAGAATGAACCATGAATCCAGACCTTAGAAGAGCCTCACGCAGCTGATAAAGCTCCAGAGGATTCAGAAAAATACACTTTGCGCAGTCCTCACGAAGTCCCAAGACTGTACAAACAAGTTCTCGCATAGTAGAGTGACAGAGGAGCTTTAGAAGCCTTGAGTCGCGCAGCTCTTGAGAAGTTTAGAAGTTCAAGGTAGCGCAGATCACGCGCAGTTCAAGAAGAACCCTCTCACTCTCGCATGGTTCGCTCATAACAGCTGAGGAGAGAGAGCTTCAGAATCCTGCCTCGCGCAGCTATCACGGAATAGCCGCGAGATGCAAATATCAAGAGAACCTGTCACGCAATTCAGAAAAGCCTCGCGAAGATCCATTAAGAAGTGAACTTCTCGTGCAGTTCTCGTGCTGTTCAAAAAGGAAACAGTCTCACGAAAGCTAGAATTAGCCTCACGAAGTGAAATGGAATGCTCGCGTAGTTCCCGCGCTATTCACACTTATCAATCCAACTACGCGAAGCCCAACTCAGCGAGAGCACACCTGTCTACCTCGCGACTGCTCAAGGCATCAAGAAGCTGCAACCACGCGACGTCTAAAGCTCTAATGTTGAATTCAATCACGCGAAGACCAGAGCTACCACGCGACAAGTCTAGGAATCGACTGTAACCTGGCGAAGCTCTGAACTCTAACTTCCATCATTCTGTAGAGGTTTCAGGGGATTTTCAGTGATTAGGGCACACACTCCCACGCTCAAATCTCCGTGCATGCGCCCCGAGGCATCCAAGGATCACTATTCAGCCACGTGGCATCGTTAAAATTAGGGTTTCCTAACCCTAATGCGCCGCCACCCCACTGCTATATAAACCCAAACATAGTTTAGGTTTAGGAGCTTAGAATCAAACATAGAATATATCTTGGAAATTGATATAGACTTGATCTGAGATCATTTTTCTTTTCCTGTAAGTAGTTTTATTTTTCTTCTTTTTCTTCTCTCCATGGCCCAGCATTTGCTAGCCATGCCTTTGTACGTCTATTGAAATTAGATTAATGGAGTTTTTATGATAGGACTTTTACTTTTATGGGAATTGTGTACTCGTGAGCTGTTCTGTGCAAGGTTGTTGCCTTGTGATCCGCCATTGCTTTGGCTGTGTTACAAAGCAATGGAGGACTGATTCTAAGGATCCACTCAGATTCAAGTGACCTGTGTGTCTGGGCTATCATGGTCCTTTACAGCCTTAGCCCCACCATAGGATCCACTAGATCTGAAATTCTCATGGGAGCCTGAGCTTGTAGCCTTGTGACCATGGTGGTAGCAGCAGTTAACTTGTTTTGTCTTGGGCTCCGTGAGGAGGATAGACTCTGGGATAGTCTGTGACCATTCAAGTGGACAGGTTATAGCCTTAGGGTGAATCCAATCCGCCAATCCAAGATGGATCCTTCTTCCCCGAGACTGAGCTGTTAAGCCTGGTAGGAGATTGTGCAGAGGCAGACTCCCCATATATTTGTATAGATCCACCATCAGATGTTAGATCTGATCTGGTTATGGAGATTGTAGGCTTGTGACTGGACCATTGCAGCCCCACTCAAGCAATGGACAGCTAGATCTAAGGTGGTACTCAATCTCTTACTGGTTCTTTGTGTCTGGGCTATCATGGTCCCATACTGTAATATCTTGAAAAATCACATTAAACAGTGACCTCAGGATCCGTGCCCGATTGGTCACAGGTTTGACCAATTAGGAGTTCAATAGTTAGCATAGAGTGTGATGAACGGATGAGATGTGATAAATTGATTGACTGTGTGGTGTGTGATGTAAATGTGAAGTCACATACACCTATCGCGGTGCTTGTGCTCAACACACAAGTTAGAGGAGAGATAAAAGGGTTTAATAACCCTAAATTTGTGTTTTGGGTTGTTGAGAGAGAAGTAAAGAAGAGAGAGAGAGGAGTAAAGAAGGGTTGAGCAAGGAGTTATTGTGGGTGATTGGAAGGGGGATTCAAGCATTAAAGAGACCGATTCAACGCGAAGGATCCGTTCAAGCCAAAGCTGGAACCCTAGCCTTCCCAACCATTGATTTGAAATCAATTTGAGATTTATTAAAGGTAAGATTTATGTAGTTTGAAATGCATGGATTAAAGGGTTAAATTGTACTTAGAAATAGTTTAAAATGTGGGATAAGAGCTTAGAAAAATGGGAGAGAAAGTAAGGGAAGAAATTGGGAAGAACAGCCAAAAAGGGGCTAAATCTGACAATTTTGATTAATCAAAATTAGGTTTTGATTAATCGAAATTGGCCAAGAAGTTGAAAAGTCAGAGGACCCCGATCTCGATTAATCAAATTGAGTTTCGATTAATCGACTTTAGATTTCGATTAATCGAATTTGGAATCGATTGATCGACTGGGATCCTACAGTGGACTCCAGTGAAGAAAAGAAATGGGCTTGACGAAATCAACTAATCGAAATGAAGATTCGATTAATCGATTTGGAAATTCGATTAATCGATTTGGGATCGATTAATCGATTTTGGAAATTCGATTACTCGAATTGAGAATCGACAGGATAGAGTAGAGGATTTCGATTAATCGAATGGGAATCTCGATTAATCGATTTGAGAATCGATTAATCGATATTGACTTTCAATTAATCGATTTTGGAAATCGATTAATCGAATCAGATTCAATTAATCGATTTTGGAGTTCGATTAATCGACTGGGCTAGTTTATGTTGAATTTTGAGTTTGACTTTAAGCTTCATGGAGGGTCTTGGACCTCCTTTATTGCATCTTTAGTGATGTGTTTCACATGTTATGTGGTACCATAGGTGGTACGTGTGAGCTTGTGCACAAGGACCCACGTGGGACCTTGATGCATTGATCAAACGAAGACTTGAGGTAGGGAACACCTTAAACATGTACTTTATTTTGCAAGAGCATGTATGTAGTGATATAGAATTCAATTCAAAATATTTTTATTGCTTAAAGATTATGAAAAGTGTGTGTGCGTGACATCCATAAGAGTAATTATAATGAACCATCCCTAGGGGATGAGGAAGTAAAGAGATAAGAGCATCAGGTGTGATGCGAGTGAATGGATACATCCCAGGGATGTATCCAAGATTGGATCATGTTTGATAAGGCCTAACTGATATAAGATAGCACATTTACATGGTAAATAACTATATGTAAGGCACCGATATTTTTGTTATTTGAGGTTTAATAGGGTACCCCACCGACGTGGCGGGATATCCACGACTGACACGGCAGGATATCCGTGACCGATACGGCGGCGAAATCGTAGGCCAGTGCGGAGGCTTATCTGTACACAGTAAGCACACCCTAGGGGTGTTGATTAAGACTAGTGAAATCCCGCCACCAATCCCCAGGGGAAAGGGGCTTGGGTACTATTTGTATTCCCAGGGAATACGTTAAAAGTGTCTATATAGATGACGATGATGGGTATCTCATCGGGGCTCGATGCTATATTGCTCGGGGATTACTTAAGTTGAAAGTTTAAGTTTTGCTTTAGGCCTTTTCAACATCATTCATGAATAAATAAAGGCATGAGTAAACTACCAGTAAAATATAATGCTTTTTAACTGTTTTCATCAGTAACTGCATAGACACATCATGCATGGCATATCATGGAATATATGTGAGCAATAATTTATATGTTCAACTGTGTCTTGTTCCCTATTGAGCTAGGATGTAGCTCACCCTATAGACTATACGTCGCAGGTCACTACTAGCAGCTGGCGAGGCTTCAGGAGACGCTGACCCCGGTGAGTCGGACCTTGCGACCGGAGACAAGTTGGTGCCACCTCCTGAGGACTTCTTCTAGAGGACTCCGTTGTGCCTCTTTGAGGGCTTTTTGATAGAGATTTGTACGGCTTGGTATGTCAAGCCTTGTTTTGGCTAAACAATGTACATGTATAAATTGAGATTATTCTTTTGGGGCGAACCATCCGTGATGATTTGCTATCATCGATGGTTCGGATCGGTTCTCCATTCATGCAGAGGCATGAGGATAGAACTGTCTTTTGAGAAATGCTTTTATATAGATTTAAATTCTGCAGTTTCATTTACTATTTCATTTTTGCTTGATATGCCAATGCTCCGTGCTTAGCAAAGGGGCACGGTCAAGATGATCGTGTTGATGGCACGGGTTTTGGGGTGCCGAAATCCGGGCTGTCACACATACAGCCTTAGCCCCACACATAAGGCTTTAGAGGTTGAGGTTCTCTATGGATTCCTGAGCTTTTATAGCCTGGATGAAGTAGTGCCTACAATGATTATTTTGTTTTGACCCATCTCTGGTCTGTGGCTCCCCTATGGGATAGTCTGTGACCATTTAAGTGGACAGGTTATAACCTTAAGAGATTGGATCATGGCACGGGGATGAGTTGGATTCTTTCTCCTCTTTGGTGATAATATAGCCATTGGACAGGATTTCTATAACATCGGATTTGAATCTGAGTTACAAAACTCCTCTGACCTAAACTCAATAACATACTTCTCACCCTTTTATATTTATTTTCCATACTCTATCCATCTTCTCAACCCTTTTTGTAGTTAACTCATTAGGTTACCTTAGAATACTTAAAATAAGTGACCTTAAACTCCCCTCCTTTTAGGACTGCCAGATCTGTAATCAGATCTGGAGGGACTACTGGAGATGGCTCCCTTGGAGCTGTAGATCACCTTTCCCTGTGGGACAAACTCTTACATATCAAAACTTGCTACAAATTGACCCTGTATCTTGCAGGTCTAGGATTTCTAAGCTGTGCTAATTCCATCCCCTGTTTTACTCTTTCTTTGATTTTAAATTATTTTTATCACCAACCAATAAAGCAAGCACACTCAGAATTTGCAACAAGTTTTTGGCGCCGTTGCCGGGGACAGATGATCTATTAGTAGACCCTTAGTTTTTATATTTTTAGTATTCTTCGTAAATGTGAATAATTGATACTGCTTATATAATTTTGAATCTTTCTTGCAAATCTAGACAACAGCAGAGAAGGACATAGGACTGCATTTGGAGATTAGCTACCTCTGTTTGCAATTCTCTATCCTTTAACACTTAGTCTAGTTTTCTTTGAAAATTATATAGCAGTTGTTTAATATAGTTGTAAATGTATGTCTTTTTAAACTAGCTATAAATTGGTTAAAAAAAAAATTTCTTTGATTCAAGTGCAATGTGCCTGCAAGGAGTTGTCCCTGCTAGTGGTGTGTTTGTATGCTAGGTAGGAGGTCTCTTAGTCCTACTTTAGAGCCTTTCAACCCTGAGATAGAAAGGGGTAGAAGACTTGGCAAGAATAGACACATCACAGTAGAGCCCTCAACTGAATCTGAGACAGTAATCATGGGTGAAGAACAACCCAGAACTCTCAAGGAGTTGAATGCTCCAGATGACTATAACTCTCCATTCAGCATTCAATTCCCTGATGTTCAAGGGAATTATGAGATCAAAACTTCAATCATCCAGATGTTGTCCTTTTTCCATGGGCTTAGCAAGGAGGACCCTTATAAGCATATTGACCAATTTTTGGCCTTGTGCACCACTTTCAATATCGCTAGTTTGGGACCTGAAGCTACTAGGCTCAGGTTCTTTCCCTTCTCTTTGAAGGATAGGGCTAGTACCTAGTTGGCTACTCGTCACAACAATGGAATCACTACATGGAAAGACCTGCATACCAAGTTCTTGATAAAGTTCTTCCCTGAGACCAAAACTAGCCAGTTGAGGAAGGAGATTCTTGCTTTTGCTCAATCCCCAACTGAAGATTTTAATCAAGCCTGGGATAGGTTTAAGGAAATGCTCAAACAATGCCCCCACCACAAGATCCTAGACTGGCAGCTTGTACAAAGCTTCTACAATGGGATTGATGAGAAAAATAGAGATATGGTGGATGCCTCTTGTGGTGGAACCTACATGTACAAGACTGCTGATGAGGCATAAGAATTGTTTGAGGTAATTAGTGAAAATGCTTTTCAAAAACCATCCCTGGCAAGAACTAGTCAGGAGTCTGAGTCAAAAGTGGGGCCTGCTGCCACATCAAGAGGAAAAGTTAATGAGGTGTCTAGGAATAATGACCTGCAGCTACAGATGGCAAACCTCTCAGAGAAGTTTGACAAATTATTGACTGTGATGCAACCCAGAAGGGCTGCTCAAGTGGTGGAGGCATGTCTGATATGTCAGTCCCCACAGCACACAGTAGAGGAATGTCCATCTGCAAGGTAATATCCTGAATTGGTTTTGGAACATGCTGCTGCTGCTCAATCTTATGGCCAGCAACAATCTGGGGGCTACAATAGACAGTCATATGGATACCAGCACCAAAATGCTGGTTACCAATGGAGAGACCACCCAAATCTGAGGTGGAAGCAAGACAATTACATGTAGCCCCAGCAGATGTTGGCCTTACCCCAAAGGCCACAGCAGCAGTTCAACCAAGGATATGCCCCTAGATCCAATTTCCAGCACCAACAGTAGCCCCATCAGCAACAAAATCAGTTGATCTTACCCCAGCCTCAGCCAAGAAATGTTTCCTTCGAGGACCAGGTCTTGACTTCATTGCAAAACCTGGGGTCCTTGGCTCAGACTGTGAGCTCTCACAGTCAGAGCATCCATGCCATGGAAGAGCAGATAAGCAAATTTTCAAATGCCTTGGCTAGGAGAGATGAGGAAAGGTTGTCCTACCAGCCGAATGCCAACCCTAAGGGTCAGTTTTTAATTGAGGAAGCTTCCTCAAGTTTTGAGGACACCAATGCTATCACTACCCTAAGGTCTGGCAGGCTGATAGACAACCAGGTGGGTAACAGACCACCAGATGTCATTTCCACAAATTATTCAAATGAGTGTGATAGAGATGTTGTTGGAACACAAAGCCAAGAATTGCCTGCTACCCTGCAGCAGGAGAAAAATAAAGAGGCTGTAGTTGAGCCTCAGCAGGGAGAAAAATATGAAAAAAGAAAAAAATAAAAGTTTAGTCATGGGCTAGCAGCTGAGGAACCAGCAGAACCTCAGCTGCCATTTCCTCAAGCTTTGGGTAATCCTGTCCCTTTTGATAAAGGGAATGCACATATGGATGAAATGATGGAGACCTTCAGGCAGGTGAAAATCAATTTGCCCCTGCTTGAGGCAATTAAACAGGTCCCAGCCTATGCAAAGTTCCTGAAAGACCTCTGTACTCAAAAGAGAAAAGCTCAAGGCCAGGTGTCCAAAAAAGTCTTCGCAACTGATACAGTGAATTCTGTATTTAACATATCAATGCCTGAGAAGTTGCAAGATCCAGGAATTCCCACTATTCCCTGCATAATTGGAGACCATACAATTGGGAAGGCCCTTTTTGACCTAGGAGCCAGTGTTAACCTATTGCCATACAGTGTATATCTGCAGCTAGGTTTGGGGGAGCTGAAACCTACCCCCATTGTGCTAATGATGGCTGATAGATCTGAGAGGAGGCCTATGGGAATGATTGAGGATGTCCTGGTAGGGGTAGATAAATTCTTCTACCCTGCTAACTTCCTAGTGTTGGACATGGGCTGCAGCAAAAGTACTAACCTCATACCTGTTATCTTGGGCCGGCCATTCTTGTCCACTGCCAATGCATGCATTCAGTGCAGGTATGGAGTTATGGAGGTAACTTTTGAACATATGAAAGTTGAGCTGAATGTGTACAACAGTGCAAAGTACCCTTAAGAGGACAATGAGGAGAGCTTTGCAGTAGATGTATTAGATAAAATTTTGGATGAAGAATTGCCCACTCTGCTGGAGTGGAGCAACATTGTCAGGAATTTAGTTAAAGTCTGGGATATGGTGGAGGAAGAAAGCCCAGCTGTGATATTAAAAGACATGACCACATTGAAGTCTTCTGTGGGCTCAGTGCAGCATTCCATTTGGAAACCTACATTGTTGCCTCTTCCTTCAACCACCAATGCACCAATTTTGCCATCCACCCAACAAGCCCCTGATCTGGAACTCAGGAAGCTTCCAGAAACATTAAAATATGCCTTCCTTCAGAAAGGTGATAAGTTTCCTGTGATTATCTCCTCCTCTCTTATCAATGAGCAGGAAGAGGAACTACTAACAGTTTTGAGGAAGCATAAAAGAGCAATTGGCTGGACCATTACAGATCTAGGAGGAATAGATGCATCAATCTGCATGCACAGGATTCATCTTGAGGAGGGATCACTACCCTCTAGGGAAATGCAAAGGAAGTTAAATCCTCACATGCAGGAAGTGGTCCTCAAGGAAATCATTAAATTGCTAGATGCAGGGGTGATTTACCCCATCTCTGATTCTAACTAGGTGGCACCTATCCAAGTGGTGCCCAAGAAATATGGCATAACAGTTATTAAAACTGAATATGGAGAGTTAAGGCCAGCCAGGGAGACCACTGGCTGGAGAGTTTGCATTGATTATAGAAAGCTCAACTCTAAGACCAAAAAGGACAACTTCCCTCTCCACTTCATTGATCAAATTTTGGACAAATTGGCTGGAAAAGCTTTTTACTATTTTCTTGATGGGTACTCAAGGTATAACCAGATCCCTGTGCATCCTCAAGACCAAGAGAAAACCACCTTCACCTGTCCTTTTGGCACCTTTGCTTACAGATGGATGCCTTTTGAACTGTGTAATGCACCAACCACTTTTCAGAGGTGTATGTATGCCATATTCTCTGATATGATTGACAAGTTTTTGGAGATTTTTATGGATGATTTTTCTATCTATGGGGACAGTTTTGGCCAATGTCTACAACACCTCAGCCTAGTTTTGCAAAGATGTGAGGAGACCAATCTGGTCTTAAGCTGGGAAAAGAGCCACTTCATGGTAACACAAGGCATTGTGTTAGGCCATGTAATCTCTAAAGAAGGGCTTGAGGTAGACAAGGCCAAAGTTGACCTCATTGCCAATCTACCCCCTCCAAAAATAGTCAAAAAAATTAGATCTTTCCTTGGGCATGCAGGATTCTACAGGAGGTTCATTAAGGACTTCAGCAAAATTGCTAAGCCATTGTGCCACCTGCTCTGCCAGGATGTGCCTTTCGATTTCTCGGCTGAATGTCTAAAGGCTTTTGAGACTTTGAAAATCTGCCTTACCTCTGCCCCCGTACTCCAGACACCAAACTATATCCTGCCCTTTGAAGTAATGTGTGATGCATCAGATTTGGCAATAGGTGCTGTCTTGGGCCAAAGAAAGGATAAGCTGCCTGTGGTCATTGCTTATGTCAGCAAGTCCCTTGCTAAAGCTCAGCTGAATTACACCACAACTGAGAATGAGCTTCTGGCAGTGGTGTATGCTGTCGACAAGTTTAGATCCTACCTGCTGGGATCTAAAACTATAATCTTCACTGACCACTCAGCATTGAAGTATCTATTGTCCAAAAAAGATGCTAAGCCCAGACTGATTAGATGGATACTTCTGCTGCAGGAGTTTGACATCGAAATCAAGGACAAAAAAGGTGTGGAGAATGTGGTGGCTAACCACTTGTCCAGAATTGTACTGAAAAAATGTCTTGATGGTCCTTTGAATGATGCCTTCCCAGATGAGCAATTATTTGCCATCCAATCCTTGACCCCCTGGTTTGCACACATTGTGAACTATCTTGTTATACGACAGATTCCTGCCCAATGGACCAAAATGGACAAAGACCTATTTTTCTCACAAGTCAAATTTTTTTTCTGGGAGGAACCTTGCTTATACAAGTACTGTGTAGACCAGATCATCCGAAGATGTATTCCCGAAAGTGATGTTCTCAGTATTCTGGCCATGTGCCATGAAAATGCCTGTAGAGGCCACTTTAGTGGAAGAAAAATAGCTGACAAGGTCCTGCAGTGTGGGCTTATTGGCCTTCTTTATTCAAAGATGCATATACACACTGCAAGGCATGTGAGAGATGTCAAAAATTAGGCGGGTTGTCCAAAAGAAATTCCATGCCTTTACAGCCCATCCTTGTGGTAGAATTGTTTGATGTATGGGGTATAGACTTCATGGGCCCTTTTCCTCCTTCTAATGGTTACCATTTCATCTTAGTGGCAGTGGACTATGTTTCCAAATGGGTAGAGGCCATTGCCACAAGAACCAATGACAATCAAGTGGTCCTCAAATTTGTAAAGCAGAACATTTTTTCAAGATTTGGAACCCCTAGAGCTATTATTAGTGATGGGGGTAGCCATTTCTGCAACAGGAATTTCGAGAGCTTGCTCAAGAAATATTCTGTGACCCATAGGATTGCTACTCCCTACCACCCACAGACAAGTGGGCAAGTTGAAATTTCCAATAGGGAGATCAAGCACATCCTTGAGAAAACAGTGAGGACTGATAGGAGAGATTGGCCTGATAAGCTCAATGATGCACTGTGGGCTTATAGGACTGCCTATAAGACTCCCATTGGAATGTCCCCATTCTGACTGGTCTATGGCAAGGCTTGCCATCTCCCAGTAGAATTAGAACACAAGGCCTATTGGGCCATTAAAAACTTAAATATGAACCTAACTTCTGCTGGTCTTCACAGGTCCCTGCAGCTATCTGAATTGGACGAGCTGAGGATGGATGCTTACGCTAATGCCAGAATCTACAAGGAACGGTCCAAAGCTTTCTTTGACAAGGGCTTACTGAGAAAGAGCTTCATCCCTGGTGGCAAGGTTTGGTTATTTAACTCCAGACTAAAATTCTTTCCTGGCAAACTAAAATCTAGATGGGAAGGTCCCTATATTGTTGTAAATGTTTCCCCATCTGGTGCTGTGGAAGTCAAGGATCCCAAATCTGGGAGGACCTTGAAAGTGAATGGTCAGAGGCTTAAGCCTTGTCTCAAAAAACCTCCCGATCCTATGAACACTATTCATTTTCAAGGGTCCCCTTCATCTACTTGACCCACAGTTGTGTCCATGTTGTACTATACTGCTTTAGTTTCTTCAATCGCTTTTAGGAAATTGTAGTGTCTCGCTGGAGTCTGAGTCTGTTGGGTCAAATAGAGTTTCTGTGGGGTTGGTATGATTACTTCTTCTTCTACGATTTGCTGATTTTTGATTTGATTGCATATTGTTTAAATATTTTTGATGAGTATGCTGAACTGCATGAATTGCTCCCTGTTTGGTATTAAGCCTCGCGCATTCCAATTTAAGGTTTGGGAAACTCTCGCGCAATTCACATAGCGTATTTATTACATTGTCGCAAGCTTCAACAAACACTGCAAAGCCTCTCACGCACTACAAGCTACAACATTCATCATCGCGAGATTTCGTTCCTATCTCGCAACCCCATTGCCCAGTCGCGCGAGTCAAATGCATTTGTCATTTCCCACGCTGATTGTTGGGACTTGTCGCTTCCCAACTCACTCTCAATTAATTGCGGCGACTTGGATGTTATTACACCGTTTCATCTTCCACCATCCTCGTCTATAAATACACAGGGAGCCCCTTTCATATTCATCTCATCCTTTCTCCTCTCACCCTAGCGGTCCTTCCCTAGTCCTAACAATGGTAGATGACAAACCTAATGTGCTGCCTAACAAGTTTTGCCCGATGTGGTTGGACCCGCCACCACCTAAAGAGCCGGATCCCCTACAACCCCTCTGGGATGAATACGAGGAGGTTCAGCAGCTCCTGGCTAAGGAGGAGGAGGAAAAGCTCCAGCCACAGAAGAAAAAGCAAAAGATAGAACCATCCCCTGCCCCCTCCACTCCACCCCCTCCCCCACCTCCTCAACCCCCCCACCCTTGATCCCTCTCTCCTTTCTTCTCTCTTTTTGTAATTTTCTTTTTTTTAGTTTTAATGAAATTTTTTTTTCCTGTTATTTTGTACAGTTCTCTGTTTTTGGTTGTTTTCTTTCTTGCTGTTTCTTTTTATTATGCCCTTCATAATTCTGCTGCCCATACACCTTTGAACCAGTGAAGACACTGCTCCTCATAGGTTTGGGGGTGTGGCAGGCAAACCCTGCCAATGGAATAGTTAACCTAAGTGCAGCAAAATCCTGTGAGTAATATGGAAATGGAACCACGTTCACTAGAGAATCTGAAAAATAATGAAATTTAAAATTTTATCCAGAATTTAGGCATTATAAGCTTGTAATATTCCACATTTCCATGAGGAAATCACCAAGGACACTCACTTGTATCAGCACTTAGGGAATCACTAGAGAGAGAAAAAGGTAAGGACATACTTAAGAATTGAAAGGAAGACCATAACCAGTGAGATTTGGGCCTATACAAAATTTTTCCTTGAGGAGTGACTAAGGCAATTTCTTCTAGCTCTAAGGACTGGCTGAATCACTATGCTCACTAGAGTTGGACAGCTCCAAGTTGAAACAGCTGACAGCACTCATGAGACTTAGGAAAAGATCAAGGCCTTCTGTTGGACAGTTTGAGCCTAAATAGACCAACCTTAAGCAACTGCCCTTGTCCATACCCCCTTTGAGCTTTAAATCTTAAATTTCTTCAATATGCACCTAAGTACTTGTACCTTAACCTATGAACCTGATTCAGCCTACCCTCACTCTGAGAATTCAGAAGGTAAAGGAGAAAGAGTTGAAGATGGACTAGCTGTGGTCAACATTAGGTGAATAAAGAAGAAATACCTCAAATTTGGCATTATGGTAACTGAGAAAATGGTGGCATTTCAGAAAAGCAAAAACAAAATAAAAAAGAAGAAAAATGCATCAAAAAGAAATAAAAACAATAATAAAGAGGAGTAAGAGAGGAGTCAAAGAGGGAACTTTCATTAGAAAAATTGAAATCAAGAAGAGAAACTGATCACTTCAAATCTGAAAACCTTAAAGAAAATGAAAGGAGCTGAATTGAAGAAGGTGAAGTCATGAATCATCTCCATCACCTACTGATTTCTCAAGTTTACACCCCTTCTCAACCTTCCATTCTTTTAACCCCACTCCATAAGCCACATCACAGCCCAGTTAAAGCCCTTGTGATCCAAAGTTGAGTGAGCTGTCATGTGGAGATGAAGAGTTATCCAATCTATGGTGAGGATCTGTCAATGATGCCAGAACCTCAGAGCTATGCCTATGGTCATGCTTACAGACCCATTTGGGGGATGTAACTACTCTTAAGTTTGAGAGAAAATTAAACCCTCAACAGTTCTTTATGAGAGTATGCCCTGGAGAGTTTTTTGTCTGATCTTGAATGCATTAGGTGTGACCTATAACCTAAATTTTGATCCAGAGCTCAAATGTTGACACTCCTGTGTAGTGTCTTTTGTGTAAACTAATTAGAAATGTTGCGCTTTCATGAAAAGCTTATACTATTTAGATGTCTGTGCAGCCACTGTGTTTAAATTTCTTTTATTTCTACTGATTCAAAGGTGAACTAATTCTGTTTCTTGACTGCTCATCTGATAAATTGCACATTTGTTAACTGCTTCATTGTAAATTTTGTGGATGTCTTCACTGAAAACCTTCAGGAGACTTCACTCCTCCACTAGGGATCACCTACGGGTTTAAAAGGCTTGGTACATATGCTAAATGTATCTGTGCTCCCTACGAAAGTGGCATTTAAATTCTATAGTTGATTTAGTTTAGCTTTGCTAAGGGACTAGCAAAGATTAGGTTTGGGGGTGTGTAAAGACCTGAAAAGTACCACTTTTCACCCCTTAACTTAGCCTTTGATTAGACCCTTAGCATCTAATAAATGCCTGTTAAGTGTTTTCTGTAGGTAATAAACAACAGGGCAATAAGGCCATAAATCCTGCTAAGGAGCCTGTGTTGGCACCAGAAGCCCCTCAGAAGAATGAACCATGAATCCAGACCTTAGAAGAGCCTCGCACAGCTGACAAAGCTCCAGAGGATTCAGAAAAATACACTTCACGAAGTCCTCGCGAAGTCCCAAGACTTTACAAACAAGTTCTCGCATAGTAGAGTGACAGAAGAGCTTCAGAAGCCTTGAGTCACGCAGCTCTCGCAAAGTTTAGAAGTTCAAGGTCGCGCAGTTCAAGAAGACCCCTCTCACCCTCGCGCGGTTCGCTAAGAACAGCTGAGGAGAGAGAGCTTCAGAATCCTGCCTCGCGCAGCTATCGCTCAATAGCCGCAAGATGTAAATATTAAGAGAACCTGTCGCGCAGTTTAGAAAAGCCTTGCGAGGATCCTCATGAAGATCCATTAAGAAGTGAACTTCTCACGCAGTTCTCGCGCTGTTCAGAAAGGAAGTAGTCTCGCGAAAGCCAAAATTAGCCTCGCGAAGTGAAATGGAATGCTCGCATAGTTCCCGCGCTATTCACAATTATCAATCCAACTGCGCAAAGCCCAACCCAGCGAGAGCTCAACTGTCTACCTCGCGACTGCTCAAGGCATCAAGAAGCTGCAACCACGCGACGTCTGAAGCTCTAATGTTGAATTTAACCACGCGAAGACCAGAGCTACCACGCGACAAGTCTGAGAATCGACTGCAACCTGGCGAAGCTTTGAACTCTAACTTCCATCATTCTGCAGAGGACTTTTTGGGGATTTCCAGCGATTAGGGCATGCACCCCCATGCTCAAATCTTCGTGCACGTGCCCCGAGGCATCCAAGGATCACTATTCGGCCATGTGGCATCGTTAAAATTAGGGTTTCCTAACCCTAATGCGCCACCACCCTACTGCTATATAAACCCAAACTTAGTTTAGGTTTAGGAGCTTAGAATCAAACATAGAATATATCTTGGAAATTGATATAGACTTGATCTGAGATCATTTTTCTTTTCCTGTAAGTAGTTTTCTTTTTCTTCTTTTTCTTCTCTCCATGGCCCAGCATTTGCTGGCCAAGCCTTTATACGTCTATTGAAATTAGATTAATGGAATTTTTGTGATAGGACTTTTACTTTTATGGGAATTGTGTATTCGTGAGTTGTTCTGTGCAAGGCTGCTGCCTTGTGATCCGTCATTGCTTTGGCTGTATTTCAAAGCAATGGAGGACTGATTCTAAGGATCCACTTAGATTCAAGTGACCTGTGTGTCTAGGCTATCATGGTCCTTTACAGCCTTAGCCCCACCATAGGATCCACTAGATCTGAAATTCTCATGGGAGCCTGAGCTTGTAGCCTTGTGACCATGATGGTAGCAGCAGTTAACTTGTTTTGTCTTGGGCTCCGTGAGGAGGATACCCTCTGGGATAGTCTGTGACCATTCAAGTGGACAGGTTATAGCCTTAGGGTGAATCCAATCTGCCGATCCAAGATGGATCCTTCTTCCCCGAGCCTGAGCTGTTAAGCCTGGTAGGAGATTGTGCAGAGGCAGACCCCCCATATATTTGTATAGATCTGCCATCAGATGTTAGATCTGATCTGGTTATGGATATTGTAGGCTTGTGACTGGACCATTGCAGCCCCACTCAAGCAATGGACAGCTAGATCTAAGGTGGTACTCAATCTCTTGCTGGTTCTATGTGTCTGGGCTATCATGGTCCCATACAGCCTTAGCCCCACACATAGAGCTTTAGAGGTTGAGGCTCCCTATGGATTCCTGAGCTTTTGTAGCCTGGATGAAGTAGTGCCTACAATGATTATTTTGTTTTGACCTTGAGGGATTGGATCATGGCACGGGGATGAGTTGGATTCTTTCTCCTCTTTGGTGATAATGTAGCCATTGGACAGGATTTCTATAACATCAGATCTGAATCTGAGTTACAAAACTCCTCTGACCTAAACTCAATAACATACTACTCACCCTTTTATATTTATTTTCCACACTCATCCATCTTCTCAACCCTTTCTGTAGTTAACTCATTAGGTTACCTTAGAATACTTAGAATAAGTGACCTTAAACTCCCCTCCTTTTAGGACTGCTAGATCTGTAGTCAGATTTGGAGGGACTACTAGAGATGGCTCCCTTGGAGCTGTAGATCACCTTTCCCTGTGGGATAAACTCTTACTTATCAAAACATGCTATAAATGGGCCTTGTATCTTGCAGGTCTAGGATTTCTAAGCTGTGCTGATTCCATCCCCTGTTTTACTCTTTCTTTGATTTTAAATTATTTTTATCACCAACCAATAAAGCAAGCACACTCAGAATTCGCAACAATATATATGCATGATTTGTGTGTGTGCTTACAGGTACATGAACAAGTGTCTCTTACACCTAAACATACACTTAGTTAGATGAGTGTGTGCGTGATCAATTTTCGAGGATGAAAATTTTATAGGTTGGGGAGAATGTAATAACCCCAAACATGGGAAGCCGTGTAGACCAACTAGGAATGCGTGTTGGTGCTACGCAGTGTGTTGTGCCAGATTTGACCTTAGTGTGAATGAGAACAAAATAACACCTGAATTATGTGTATGGGGTTCACAAATGAACCAACCTTGTGTAAAACACCAAGTGTTGGTGTTGGGGCTTCACAAGCAAGCCATGTGAGTTATAAGATAAGGGTGAAACCCTTTTTTTTTGTTTATTCTTTTTTGTTTTGCTTAGAAGTTCTAAAGAGAAGCTCTAAATTGTTTGCATACACTACTTTGGAACTCCTTTAACTTTGGCAGAGCAAGGGTGACATGAACTATATTCATCCCAAACTAATTAACCACTGTGTGCACTCTTGTTAATTGTTTCATTGAGAAGTTTGTGGGTACCTTCACTGAAAACCCTCAGGAGTCTGCACTCCTCCACTAGGGATCACCTAGGAGTTTAAAAGACTTAATGCATAAGCTAAATGCATCTGTGCTCCCTACGAAAGTGGAATTTATATTCTTAGAGTAGCCGTTTAAATTTTGCTTTGCTTAGGAACTAGTAAAGATTAGGTTTGGGGGTGTGTTAATCACTGAAAAGTATCACTTTTCACTTCTTAACCTAGCCTTTGCTAGACCTTGAAGCTGACTAATAACTTCTTTTTAGCTTGTTTTGTAGTTAGGAATAAATAGTACAACTTAACACAAAGTCTATGCTTTTGGTGCCAAGAAGAGAGAGAATTCAAGCAAAAGATGGCAGCTGAACCAGAAAGTGATGGAACACCATGGTGGTACACACCATGGTGACTATTTTTGCATGCCATAATGGACCAAGGAATCCAGCAGATGAAAGAAGTATAGGTGAGAGTGGAGGAAGCTGCAATAGAGGCATGTGCATAGCAGCAGAGGAGCCAATGACCTATCTCACATAGCTGAGGTGCTGCCTTGCGCTGTTCAAGTCACTGGCAGAGCTCCCTCGCGCAACTAAGACATGCAGCATATTAGAGCTCGTGAAGAAGTCTCACAGCTCAATAAAGGGGTTATCACAAAGTATCTCTTGCGCAGCAGTCGCGCACTTCAGCTGCAAGCAACATGTGAAGAAACTCGCGAAGCTCTCGCGCACTAAGCCCTTAGCAATACAACTTGTGAAGCTCTCGCGAGGATCAGGCCTTAATGCAGCCGCGCGCATTACCTCGCGAGACCAATTGGCGCGAATAATAGCAAAGACCTCGTGAAGTTATTGCATGGTTCTGGAAGAGAGAGAAGCCCAGAAGTTCTCTCACGCAACTCTTGAGTGTCTAAAAGTTTAAATTTGTACCGAGCGAGATGCAAAGGCGCCTACTCGAGTACCTCGCGAATGAAGTTCCTAAAGCTTTTTTACGAGAGCAAGCTTAGCACCTGAAGCTCTTCTGCGCGAGTGCATTCAAAGTTGAAGCAGCTGCGCGATCACCAAAAGCTCTTCTACGTGAGACAGCAATATTCCAAGCCAAACTCTACCCCGTGAACACTCTGCAGCTGCACGACAGAAGTGATATGCAGAAGCGAGCCTCACAAAGCTTGGGCTCTCCACTTCTCAATCTTAACTCAAGCATCTTTTGGGGATTTCCCCACGTCTAGGGCACACACCCTGAGGCACGAATTTTGATACATGCATCCCAAGACATCCAAGGGGTAACAGTGCCACATTTGCTTGAAAAATTAGGGTTTACTCTCCTCTTAGCCACAGCACTAGGACTAAGTATATAAGTTATGCTTGTAACTTAGAAATTTATCAATCACTCTTTCCTTCAACCTCTGTC
The DNA here is from genome assembly GCA_021018995.1 of Chloranthus sessilifolius. Lineage (NCBI taxonomy): Eukaryota > Viridiplantae > Streptophyta > Magnoliopsida > Chloranthales > Chloranthaceae > Chloranthus > Chloranthus sessilifolius. The sequence continues at coordinate 70,520,597 of CM037592.1, read as the reverse complement.
GGCTGAGAGCTCAAGCAGGCTAGGGTTAGGGTTAGGGTTTGATCACCTCTTTTTCCATTTTTTCTTCTCTCTTAGCCCAGCACTTGCTGGCTGAATCTTTGGTAAGTATTTTGGTGTAGTTTTATTTTATTTTTGTAATAGATCATATAAACATTGGGATTTGGTGTTGAGTTGTTGTGCACAAGGCTGCTACCTTGAGGGATTTCATTGTTAGTAATATCAGATCAATGGAATTTATGTTTGAATGCTTACTCAATCTGTTATTTTCCTATTTGTTCGTAGTTCTGTTAAGGCTATAGCATACATTTACGATTTGAGCTTATTGAAAGGCCCATAGAAGCTTGAGCTTGTAGCCCTAGGACCATGGTGGCAGCAGCAATTTACATATTCTATCTCACCATTTATGGGTAAGGGAGCCTCTGTGGATAGCCTGTGACCATTAGAGTGGACAGACTATAGCCCTAGGTCAAACTTGGTCACAAATCTAAGATGGATTCTTTTTCTCTGTACTTGGGCTTGTAGACTAGTGAGAGATTGTGCAGGAACAGGTTCCCCTCTATCTTACTTGGCAGCTATCAGATGTTAGATCTAGCTTCTCTATAGTGATTGCAGCTGTGAGGACATTTTATTGCAAGCCATTTTTTAAGCAATAAATTGTTCATTTAAAGTCTATTTAAATCTATAGATCTTTTGGTTCCATTAGATTCTCGATTGAATTTGTGTATTTGGGAATTGCCCATTCGCTTAACCTTTAGATCTTTTGATTGCCACCTGATCTTCCTATGTTTAATACTCCTATGAATGCTTGTCAGATCTGTACACGGATCTAGAGAGCTTGTAGCCTAGAAAACATAGAGTCTGCAATGGTATTCATGGCCTGATTTGATTCATTGGATGAGGTTTGATCTGTTCACTCCTTTGGGTTAGGTTAGCTTTTTTGGCCTAATCAATGAGATTTGACAGACTCTATTGGATAAACTGTGGCCATTTGAGTTGATAGACTATAGCCTTAAGAGCGCCCCAAATGGCATGGGTTAAGTTGGATTCTTCTACCTTGTTGAGGTTATTGATAGCACTTCAGCAAGGAATTGCTGCAGAGAGAGCCCTAAATTTGAGTTACATAACTGAATGAGCATTTAATCTAAACTGCTTACTTCTTATCCTTTTATCTTTATTTTACCACACCTTCACCATCTTCTTCATAACCTTTTTTAAGGATAGGACTGCACTTTATTTCTTTTCTTTTTAGTAGATAATTTAGTGTAGTTGTAACACTCAACTCCCTATCTTTAGGATTATCAGATCTGTAGCTAGATCTGGAGGCCTACTATTATAGCTCATTTTGGGTTCTAGATCAATTTCTCTGTGGGACAAACTCTTACTTATCAAAACTTGTTACAATAGCCCTGTATCTTACAGGCTTAAGATTATTTTAGTTGTGTTGCTTCCATCTTTTATTTTACTTTGATTTTTAATTTGTTCTCACCACACAATAAGATCAGCACACTGTAAATCTCGAATCTCAACAAGTTTTTGGCACCGCTGCTAGGGAGATTGATCTTTTTAGTAGACCTAAGTTGTATTATATTTCATTTTAGAAAATTCTTTATAACTGTACCATAGTAGAATAAAAGTACTACTGATTCTTTTTGAATTTTATAGAATTGGACAACAGCAAAAGGGAAAAGCTAGAGCTACCGCTGGAGTCTAGCTAGCTCTGTTTGCACTTCTTTTACCCTGAAACTTAGTCCCCTAATGTTGAATTCCCTAAAATCAATTCAGTATAAATTTGTGTAGTTGTTATTTTAGTTTAGAAATTCTTTGAGTGTTGTGAGCATTTTCCTTACTTGCTTAATATGTGTGTGTATGCTTGGAAGGTCTCTTAACCCTGAGTTGGAACCTCCAAATTCTAAGATTGAGAGTCCTTAGACCAAGACACAACACACAAGGCCCTGCTATTGAAACTGAGCAAACTAACATGGCTGAGAGGCAAAGAACCTTGAAGGAATATAATGCACCAGGGGATTACACTTCCCCCTTCTGCGTACAATTCCCTTCATTGGAAGGAAACTATGAAATAAAGTCCTCCACCATCAATATGCTGTCATCTCTCCATGGGCTTAGTAAGGAAGATCCTTACAAGCACACTAACCAATTTTTAGCACTTTGCACCACTTTCAATATTGCTGGCATGGGACCTAAGGCCACCAAACTGATGCTTTTTCCTTTTTCCCTAAAGGAAAAAGCCAGCACCTGGCTCTCTAAGACATGGAGTGACCTCCAGAGCCAATTTCTGGCCAAATTCTTTTCCATGAACAAGACCAGCCAGATGAGGACAAGTATTTTGTCATTTACTCAGTCCTCAACTAAGGATTTTTATGAAGCTTGGGAGAGATTTCAGGAGATGTTAAAACAACGCCCCCACCACCAAATTCTAATGTGGCAACTAGTGCAAGTATTTTACCAAGGAATTAAACCCAAGAGCAGAGATATGGTGGATGCCTCATGTGGTGGTAGTTACCTCCACAAGATAGTTGATGAGGCTTGGGAGCTATTTGACATTATAGGGGAGAATTCCATGTAGCAGGAGTCACTGTCTCGCAATGACAGCTAGACCCTTACTAAGTTGGTGAAAGAGTCTACCCCTAGAGGTGGAATATATGAAGTGAAGGTGCAAAGTGAGTTGGAGAAGAAGTTGGACAATTTGAGCTTGAAGTTTGACAAATTGATGAATGTGATGCAGCCTAGGATGGTTGCACAAGTAGAGGAGGCATGTCTGATATGCCAATCTCCCACACATTTACTCTAGGATTTTCCATCAGTCAACCAATTCTCTAATTTTGTTATGGAGCAAGCCAATGCTGCCCAAGAATTTGGGCAGCAACCTGCTGGGTACTCTTGGAGGAACCACCCAAATTTGAGGTGGAGACAAGATACATACCCTCAACCCCAACGGTAGTAGTTGGCAACTCCATATAGACCTCAGCACCAGTTTAACCAACGATACCCACCAAGATAAAAAATTTAGTTCCCTGCCCCACAGCCCAATCAGTTGGCCTTGCCCCCACAACAGCCCAGATCCTCTTCTTTTGAAGAGCAAATGCTGACATCCATGCAGAATTTGGGGAGCATAGTCCAAACTATGAACTCTCATGGGCAAAGCATTAAGAAAATAGAGAACCAGCTGGGTCAAATCTGTAATGCTTTGAATAAAAGAGAGGAGGGTAGACTGCCTAGTCAGCCCTTGGCCAATCCAATAGGGCAGTACATAATTGGAGATGCATCCTCTACCCATGTGGATGATCTTTTAGTAGGCCAAGGCAACTGAGGAGGTCACTGGAGTAAAAAGGAAAGAAGGTGAGTGTGAAGAACCAAAGAATGTTTGTACCATATGTATTGATTGTGTGTTTTGTTTTGTGTTGCTTAGAACTTTTTCAAGTACTGCTTTTAGGGCAGTAATGCTTTGCTTGTATGTCTGATTGTGTTTTGTTCATTTTTGTTTTAAGTACATGCGCATATCTGTCATCTGAGTTCAATGCTCATGTCTTTTATTGATAGTTGAGATACTCTCACAATACATTTCATGAATTTGATCTGAATGATTATCTTTAGAATTTTAAATTTGTGATGTTTCAATGTTGATAAAGGGTAGCTTAACTGTCATGAAGAAATGGAGTACATGCCATGGAGTGGTACTAATGCACACTGAATTGGTTCATGATACTATACATGCATAGGCCAAGGCACCAGCTCAAAGAAAAGTTTAAGTGTTGCCCTCTCGCGAGGCTAAATGGCTTAAATTTTAAGCTCGCGAGCCACCTGAAGCTTTCTTGTAGAGTTCTGATCGATATTTTGTACCATGCGAGAGCTTTGCGAGCATAAGGACATCTGCTACAGCCTGATAGTGAGCCCCGTGAGGTGCTTGATACTCAAATTTTAATGCTCACGAGGCTCCGCTACTCTAGCTGCGCGAGATATGAGCAACTACTTCACGTGCTTGGGCCTGAATTTAACTCTGCGAAGAGCCTCGCGAAGTACTTGAAGCTATTAAATCTGTCTTCACGAGGCTCGGCTTTTCTTCGTGACTGAACCTCTCGCTAGGTTAGCTGTGTACTGCGCGAAGAATGCACTTCGTGAGAACTTAGCGACAGCTGCGCGAAGCACAGGTTTAGCCCTATAAACCTTGCGAATTGCTCAATTTTCTTCATTCTATCTTTTTACCCTAACTTTCTCTGTGCACTTTCGAGCTCCCCCTTTTCTCCTTTCTTCTATACTACCCTTTCCACTAAACCTCAACTAGTTTCCTCATACATTTTTGCTCCCCATCACCTCCTGGTCACTTTGAGCTAGGTTTGAGGGATTTGGACATCTGTGTAACATGTGAGGTGAAACCCTAGCTATCATTTGGTAAGATTTCTCACTCTCTCTTAGTTGATTTAATTGGAGATTACTTTAGCATAAGAAGAGAGCAATTTGGGGTCTATTTTATTTGCGAAAGAGTGTATTACAATTGCTGGGATTTTGGAACCCTCATTTGGAGAAATTTGATAGTTATGGCCACGGGTTCAAAATTCTCAAACACTTTGTCTGCTTTGGTAACCCCACCACTTACTAGGAGCCCTGTGCCTACTCGAAAATCTGCAAGGATTGCAGAGGCCTCTAATATGGAGACCCCTGTGGTAACTACACCCTTTGAGGAGCCCCAAGTTGAGAAAACTGTGAAAAAAGACAAAGGTGTGGCCTCTGGTGCCCAGGGTGCCTAAAAGAAATCTGCCCCTAAGAAGAGGGCCAGAGAGCACCCACCATCTAAAAGCCCTAAGAAGTCAAAGAAGAAACATAAAATGGGTAAGGAAGTTGCCCCTGAGGTCCCTGAGGATGAAGAGGAAAAAGATAATGAATACCTTAGGGTCCCATCTAATTTTATTATAGAAATTAAGCTAGAATCTGATACAATTTTTTATAAGGCTTTCTTTGAGGAGCTTTCTGAAATAGCTGCCTCCATGGAATACCTCATAAAAGCCTCATTGTTGCCCCTACTGAGGCCCCCAATGCAACTAGTCTTCCCTAGACTAGTGCAATTGTTTTACCAAAATATTATAATCAAAATTAGGGATGATGGGAACCCAGCATTGCTGGTGTTGATAGACAAATTTAAGATGTTGTTCAATCAGGCAGCAATTGCTAGAATTCTTGGGATACCAGCCAGGTATAGTCCTGAATGTGGTTTGGATCCCCCTTTGACAGCCACCATCCCAGAGATAACGAAGGAGCTGACTGAAGGAATCACTGCATCAAGGGTAGCAATAAGGAAGAGAGATCTGTACCCCCACCTCAGATTTATGGATGGGGTGTTGAGGAAAAATATTTATTGCTCTGGACATGAGCAGGAGAGGAGATCTCTTATTGTTGATGCACTCTTCTCCTTTCACAAGAACCATTACTTGGATGCTGCCAAGATAATTTTTTAGGGGATGAAAGACATTGTGGAGAAGGTGAAAACAAAGAAGAAACCCCATTCCCTTTCCTACTATAGGCTTATTAATGCCTTGCTGAAGCTTGGAAAGTATCAATTTCAAATAAATGAAGAAGCCATTGCCCTGGACCCCAAGAATTTTTGTAAGAAGCAATGGGGGATCAGTGGCACTCTCATTGAGAAGAAAAAGAAGAAGGCTGATGTACCAGCAACCTCTGAGGTTGTTGCTATTGCTGCATCTATGGCTCCACCCCCTGCTGCCCTCTCTCAGGCAGCCCATTCACTTGTGTCAACCAACACCACACCCACATCTGCAGCCATTACCTTACCAGCCACCCCTTCACCCTCCATACCAGCCACTACTCCCTCAACCCAAGCCTCACAACCTACCATAGTCCCCTTACCCTCAATCCAGCTAACTTTACCCATCCCCATCGCCCCCATACCTGCTACTACCTTAACCATTCCCTCACCCATCACATCAGCCACACCCAGCTCACCCATCCATTCCACATCTGAAGAAACCATACCAATACCTCAACCACCCTCACCTATGCTAACAATCTATAAAAAGTAAAGAAGATTAACCAAAGCACAAAAGGAACCCCTACCTATCTCTATCCCCCAAACCATCCCAATTACTAAAACCTCCACTATCCTAGACCCAACCATTGATCTACCACCACCCTCACCAGCCTAAGCCTTTGAGCCTAGGCCTCCCATTTTTGAAATCTCTCATAGAGCTTCCACTACCCCCTCTCAGCCCATTGACACTTCCATACCTTTTAAAATTGTGACCAGTGAGCCTCTCGACCATTCCATCCCATTCTCACCTACCCATGACCAAATCCCTCTTTCAGAAGAGGGATACTCTACCATGATATCCTCTATTATAGGGGACATAAATTATGAGTTTACCCCTCTCCCTGATTCCCCTCCCCCTCCACATTTCACCCCTCCTCCACAGTCCCCACAGGCCACCACCTTAACCCATGCACCCACTTTCCCATTTCAACCAATTCCACCCCCCACCCCTAATTTTCTAGCCCACATCTTTAACCTATTACTCTGCCTTCAAGCACAAGTGTTAGCCAACTCCTAAACACAATCATCCATTGATGCCAACCTGCATGCCATGCACTCCAACCTCCCAGATCAAACCTCAATCCAAAGCAGCTTAGAAGCCATCCAAGCCACCTTGTCACTTTTAACCCCAACATCACATCAACCATGACACCAGCCACCTATCCCTCCCCTACCCATGTCACCACACCTGCCATTACACACATTGAACTTGTCCCCATTATCCCTCCAACCATATTTATCAATGCCTCCACTCAAATTGAACCTGAACCTGAACCTACCCCTATTCAGTTGCCCATTATTTTCATACCTGATCTCCCACCTATTGTAGCAACCTCTAATGTTGCTATTGATGTGGAAGACCTCATCACAACCACCTCAATTCCTACCCAAACCGACCCTGAGCCTGAACCAGCAGTCCATCACCCATTACCCTCCATATTCACCTCATCCATCCCCTCTCCCTTGGTGGTTGGCCTTTCTTCAAGTAATCAGCAGCACATCCTTCCAGCCTCTTCCTTTTTCATACCTCCTTACTCCACTCTCCTCCATGCCATGAAAGAACCCATACCTGATGAATGATGTCATTAAGGGCATGGCTACCATCAGAACTTCCATCAAACAACCCTATGAAGAAAAAATCAGTCGGATGGAGTTCGATCATCGAGTTCAACTGAAAGGTATATCTAAGGAGTGGGGTAGGATTTTGGTTCTTTATAAAGCTGAAAAGCATAATGCGGCAATGGAGAAGATGAGAGCTGATGGCCTAGAGAAAAGATTAGCTGGCGCACATGATATCACAAAGGCCGTTAGGGACCTCTATGAAACCAGAGTTCAGCTTGCTGAAACAAAGGCAACAATCCTTGAAAGGAACCTTGCTACACTAACTGGCACTGCTCCTCCACACGCAGCTGAGCCTGCCCCTCCTGCTACTTCCCCTGCTAAAAAAGGCAAAGGACCCCAAGTCAAAACTGAGCCAGCAGATAATTAGGATGATTAACTTTTCACATGTACTTAGTTAGGAATTACCTTATGTACAGCACCTTCCCCTGCATTGTCGCCATGTTTATTTTAAAAATGCAATTTCTTCTTCTTATGTTTTGTTTGCTTCCATTTCTGCTCATAACTAGTTTGTTTGTGTGTGCCTTGTTTCTTGCTTTTATTTACTTTATTTTCTGTCAATTTTATATTTCATCCCTGCTGCACATGCCCTCTTATCTTTGAACCAGTGAGGACACTGCTCCTCATAGGTTTAGGGGTGTGACAAGGATTTCCAATGATCTAGTTAACTTAAGTGCAGCAGTCTTAACCAAGTGAGGAATAAATATAATGAATTTCACCTAAGCAATGTTGAAAGTGAACAAATTTAAATATTGTGCAGACCTTTTTAACACTAAAATCATTTGAAAATCAATACTTCTATGAGGTGAACATTAAGAAATTTTTTATAAATAGTAGTTAGTGAACCAGTAAAGAGAGAAACAGGTGAAAGCATACCCCCTTTGACTTCAGTTGAAGACTATACCCAGTGAGCTTTGAACCTATAAATTTTTTTTTAGGAGTGTTTATGGCAACTTTTCCTCTTCTAAAGACTGACTGGGTCAAGCCCTTTTCACTAAAAGTTAGACACCCCAAGTTGAAGTTGTTTAACAGTAATCATGACACTAAGGAAAGGGTCAAAGCCTTCATTTGGATAGTTTGAGCCTAAAAGATCAAACCTGTAAAACTACCCTTGTGCATACACTTTTTGAGCCTTAAAGTCCCATTTTTCTTCAACAAACACCAAAGTACTTGAACCTGAATCTCTTAAACTGATTCAGCCCTACCCTCACTCTGAGAATTCAGAAGGTAAAGGAGAGGATATTAAAGTTAGGTGAGTAAAGTTTAACATTTGATAAAAGAAAAGAAGAAAGGAGGAGATCTGTAAATAATGAGTGTAGCAGTTGTAGATGTGTGCCAACCATCATAAAATATATATATATATATATATATATATATATATATATATACAAGAAAAAATTAAAAAATAAAAATAAATAAAAATAAAAGAATGAGAAGTCAAAAGAAGAATTTCATTGAAAATGTTGAAAATAAGAGAAGAGGTTGGCCACTTTAGCTTTAAAATTTCAAAAAGAAGATGGAGTTGTGTTGAAATGAAGAAGGTGAAGTCATGAATCATCTCCTACCTATGTTGATTTCTTAATTTTGAATCTCTCTTTACCCCTTTTATTCTTTACAACCCATACCAATAAGTCACATTACAACCCATGAAAAGCCCTTGTTGATCCAAAGTCAAATGAACTGTCATGTAAAGATAAAGGAATGTCTCATCTATGGTGAGAAGTACTTTATGATGTCAGAAATTAGAAGAGCTGCCTATGCTCATATTTGCAAACCCATTTGGGGTATGTAACGGCTCTTGAGCTTATGTAAAATGATACACTCTTAAATTTAGTTATGAGAGATAGCCCTAGTAATCATTGGGTCTGAGATTGAAATCATTGGGGAACTGTTTGAACCTGAATTTTGATGTACTGGTAAACTTAGTACTGTTTTGCATATATTGTTTTCTTGATGTCAGCTGATTGGATGTAATAAGTATGCATGCATGACTAAGGTGTTAAATTATTTGCATACACTACTTTGGAACTCCTTTAACTTTGGCATAGCAAGGGTGACATGAACTATATTCATCCCAAACTAATTAGCCACTGTGTGCACTCTTGTTAACTGTTTCATTGAGAAGTTTGTGGGTACCTTCACTGAAAACTCTCAGGAGACTTCATTCCTCCACTAGGGATCACCTAGGGATTTAAAAGGCTTGATGCATAAGCTAAATGCATCCATGCTCCCTACGAAAGTGGCATTTATATTCTTAGAGTAGCTATTTAAATTTTGCTTTGCTTAGGGACTAGCAAAGATTAGATTTGGGGGTGTGTTAATCACTGAAAAGTATCACTTTTCACCTCTTAACCTAGCCTTTGCTGGACCTTGAAGCTGACTAATAACTCCTTTTTAGCTTGTTTTGTAGTTAGGAATAAATAGTGCAACTTAACATAAAGTCTATACTTTTGGTGCCAAGAAGAGAGATTTCAAGCAAAAGACGATAGCTGAACCAGAAAGTGATGGAACACTTTGGTGGTACACACCATGGTGACTATTTTTGTATGTCATAATGGACGAAGGAAGTCCAACAAATGAAAGAAGTATAGGTGAGAATGGAGGAAGTTACAACAGAGGGATGTGCATAGCAGTAGAGGAGTCAATGACCTATCTCGCACAGCTGAGGTGCTACCTCGTGCTGTTCAAGTCACTGGCAGAGCTCCCTCGCACAGCTAAGACATACAGCATATTAGAGCTCGCGGAGAAGTCGCGCAGCTTAATAAAGGTTATCACAAAGCAGCTCTCACGCAGCAGTCCCACACTTCAGTTATAAGAAACATGTGAAGAAACTCGTAGAGCTCTTGCGCATTAAGCCTCCTGCAATACAACTCGTGAAGCTCTCGCAAGGATCAGGCCTAAATGCAGCCGCATGTATTACCTCACGAGACCAATTGGCGTGAACAACAGCAAAGACCTCACGAAGTTCTCACGTGATTCTGAAAGAGATAGACGCCCAGAAGTTCTCTCACGCAGCTCTCGAGCATCTAAAAGTTTAAATCTGTACCGAGCGAGATGTAAAGGCATCTATGTGAGTACCTCGCGAATGAAGTTCCTGAAGCTCTTCTGTGTGAGTGCATTCAAAGCTGAAGTAGCTGTGTGATCACCCAAAGCTCTTCTGCCCGAGACAGCAATATTCTAAGCCAAACTCTACCCCGTGAATACTCTGCAGTTGCGTGACAGAAGGGATATGCAGAAGCCAGCCTCGTGAAGCTCGGGCTCTCCCCTTCTCAATCTTAACTCAAGGACCTTTTAGAGATTTCCCCAAGTCTAGAGCACACACCTTGAGGCACAGATTGTGATGCATGCATCCTAAGACATTCAAGGGTTGTAATAGTGCCACATCTGCTTGAAAAATTAGGGTTTACTCTCCTCTCAGCCACAGCACTAGGACTAAGTATATAAGCTATGCTTGTAACTTAGAAATTTATCGATCACTCTTTCCTTCAACCTCTGTCAGCTGAGAGCTCAAGCAGGCTAGGGTCAGGGTTTGATCACCTCTTTTTTTATTTTTTTCTTCTCTCTTAGCCCAGCACTTGCTAGTTAAATCTTTGGTAAACATTTAGGTATAGTTTTATTTTAGTTTCGTAATAGGTCATTTAAACATTGGGATTTGGTGTTGAGCTGTTGTGCACAAGGCTGATGCCTTGAGAGATTTCATTGTTAGTAACATCAGATCAATGAAATTTATGTTTGAATGCTTACTCAATCTGTTATTTTTGTATTTTTCCATAGTTCTGTTTAGGCTATAGCATATATTTAGGATTTGAGCTTATTGAAAGGCCCATGGAAGCTTGAGCTTGTAGCCCTAGGACCATGGTGGCAACAGCAATTTTTATGTTCTATCTCAGCATTTGTGGGTAAGGGAACCTTTGTGGATGGCCTGTGACTATTAGAGTGGACAGACTATAGCCCTAGGGCAAACTTGGTAATAGATTTGAGATGGATTTTTTTCTCTAAACTTGGGCTTGTAGCCTAGTGAGAGATTGTGCAGGAGCAGGCTCCCCTCTGTCTTACTTGACCGCTATCAGATATTAGATCTGGCTTCTCTATAGTGATTACAGTTGTAAGGACATTTTATTGCAAGCCATTTTTTAAGCAATAAATTATTCATTTAAAGTCCATTTAAATCTATAGATCTTTTGCCTCTACTAGATTCTCGATCGGATTTGTGTATTTGAGAATTTCCCATTCGCTTAACCTTTAGATCTTTTGATTGCCACCTGATCTTCTTAGGTTTAATACCCCTATGAATGCTTGTCAGATCTGTACGCAAATCTGGAGAGCTTGTAGCCTGGAAAATATAGTGTCTGCAATGGTATTCATGGCCTGATTTGATTCATTGGATGAGGTTTGATTAGCTCACTCATTTGGGTTAGGTTAGCTTTTCTGGCTTGATCAATGGGAATTGACAGACTCTATTGGATAGACTGTGGCCATTTGAGTGGACAGACTATAGCCTTAAGAGCGCCCCAAATGGCATGGGTTAAGTTTGATTCTTCTACCTTATTAAGGTTATTGATAGCACTTCAGCAAGTACTTGCTGAAGAGAGAGCCCTAAATCTTAGTTACATAACTGAATGAACAATGAACCTAAACTGCTTACTTCTCATCCTTTTATCTTTATTTTACCACACCTTCATCATCTTCTTCATAACCTTTTTTAAGGATATGACTGCACTTTATTTCTTTTCTTTTTAGTAGATAATTTAGTATAGTTGTGACACCGAACTCCCTTTCTTTAAGATTGTCAGATCTATAGCCAGATCCGGAGGCCTACTATTATAGCCCATTTTGGGTTCTAGATCAATTTCTCTGTGGGACAAACTCTTACTTATCAAAACTTGCTATAATAGCCCTGTATCTTGTAGGCTTAGGATTATTTTAGTTGCAATGTTTGTATCTTTTATTATACTTTAATTTTTAATTTGTTCTCACCACACAATAAGATCAGCACACTGTAAATCCTTAATCCGAACAGGCATAGGGTACATTGGAATTTATTTTTTTCGATTACACTCTTATAACATCCATATTTCCAATCCGGATCGGTCGAATTTGTCAGCCTAAGAGCGTCGCTTGAGGATGTAGACATAATGATAACGTAATTTAAATAAGTGGGAGGAGAGTGGAGACCACACTAGAAAAAGAAAAAAAATAAAAGAAATGAGGAGTAATAAGGAGGAAAAACAATCAAACAAGATTTAATAGGAATTATAAATTAATTTCTAACTCTTGAATGCTTAAATCTTTGATTGTTGAAGTGATTTCTTCCCTCTTTGCTTGAAGAAATGATAGTTGAAGCTCCTTGCTTAGTTAACTACAAAAAAGGAATTATCAACAAAGCTTTGAGAGAGAGAGAGAGAAAGAGAGGAAGATAGCACCAAACACTAAAAAAAAGACGAAAGAGGCACAATTCATACCTTGGATGGATGTGGTATGAATTAGGAAGAGGAACCCCCTATTTATAAGCTTTGAGGAGGCTTAAAAAATAAAAAAAATAAGCTCCAACGGTCATATTTCTGACTGTTGGAACTGTATACGATCGCATACTGTCAAAATCGCATATGCCATCACTGCATATGCGATTTTGACTTAGAGGACCACATATGCGATTGTATAATCGCATATGCGGTCGCCTTTGACAATTAGGAGTTGTCATTCTTAAATTTGGCCGACCATCAACTTTAAGGACTCATTCTCGAAGATCATATTCGGGATCTTGATCACCTTATAAAGTTTCTATGACATCTTCATCTAGAAACTCTGTTTCAGGAATAACCCCATCGATTATCTCTGACCATGATCAACCCAATCTTGAAGGAATTCAAATCTCAAAACAGCAAATTCCTCATGGGGTTGTTGAAAGATTTTAGTTTGTGTGTGCTATTGTTATTATAAAAATATGATAAAGAATCACATAAAATGATGGCAAACAAAAAAATAAAATGAAATCAAAAATTGATGAACACAAGCACAAAACCAAACTCACAATCCTACAAGAATCCATGGCCTATTGTAGCAAGTTTTACAAAGTAAGAGTTTGTTCCACGGAGAGTGATGATCTGAAACCTCAAGGGTTGTATAGTAACTCCAGACCTAGCTACAGATCTAGCAACTCTAAACCTAGACTAGAAAGCAAGGTAAAGGGAGGAAGTTTAGGTGTCATAAAAAATAAAATAAAACTAAAAATAGAAATAAAAACTACAGCTAAAAGAAGGGGAAGAAGAAGGATGATGTAGTGTGGGAAAATAAAGTAAAAATGATGGAGAAGTAGACAGCTATGGGAATATCAGTATTGCAACTCAGATCTAGAAATGAAACTCTAGCAATCCTTCACTTGGCTACAAGCACAGGTGCAAGGTAGAATAATCTAACCAAACCCAGAGACTTGGACTGATCTTAGGGCTCTAATCGATCCACTTAAATGGTCACAAATTATCTCAGGGACTTCATCCAGTCAATGAATTAAATCAGAACATGAACACCATTGCAGTCATTATGTTTGCAAGGCTACAAGCTCATGCACCCATAGGATCAAACAGTTCTAGAAAATCAGGTGAAAATCATAAGAAATTCCAGACTGATTGGGGACTTAGATTCAGCTGGTCATTGCTACAAAAAGGCCTGCAATGACCAAGCTCTCAATTCTGCAATCTCTACAAAAATCTCAAATCTAAATACTAAAAATGGGCTTGCAAAATAGAGGTGATGTTGGGTTTGCAGTTGTCCCTCCTTTGGCTACAAGCCCAAAGGCAGGGAAAAATAATTCAGCTCTAACCTATGGTCCAGATCTATCTTAGGACTATAATATGTCCATTTGAATGGTCACAGATCATCTCAGAGATTAATCTACACAGAAATTAGAGATGGAACATGAATATCACTACTACCACCATGGCTGCAGGGCTACAAGCACAAGCACAAGCATCCATGGGTGCATTAAACCCATAAAAATCCATGTAAAAAGTATAAAAAAATATAGATTCAATGAATATTATAAGCATGGCATTTCATTGATTAAAAGAAACTTACAATGAGTGCCCACAAGGCAACAACCTGCTCAAATCCTAAGACATCTCACTGAGCTTATACAAAACCAATTATAAAAACTGAAATAAACTAAGTTGTTACAAAGAAACTTAGCCCAGCATTGCTGCTGTGTTAAGGAAAGAAGAAAATAGAAAAGGAAAAGGGAAACTAAAACCCTAACCCTAAAATAAACCATGATCCAGTAATTTTGGATGATCTCAGGCTAATCCTGGATATCGTTTACAAGAACAATATAGCTCTATTTATAAGCAATCCATGTTGTTGTTGTGTGCTATAGCCAATCAGAAATAAGGATGTGTGGAGCTGCTGTCGTGGCCCATTTGTGCCCTTGGATGCCTTGAAATGCGTGGGACATTGGAAAGTGTGCCCTAGAAGGTGTGAAATACCTAAAAAGTCCTTGAATATTGAAGTGTGGCTGCTAGAACCTGAGCTTCGCTAGGATGAAGCTTCAGAACTTTCATATCGCTAGGATCTCGCGAGGCTGGATTAAATGCTAAAGAAGCTCACGAGATTCAATTGGTTTGAATTTCAGTAACTCGCACAGTTGAATCTGCATTTCACGCGGATGGGTTGTCGCTCGCTAGGTTCAAATGGAAGCTCGGTAGGTTCAAGTGTTGCAGCTTAAGTAGCTCACGAGGTAACATTCCAGGCTCGCGAGATGCTCGCCAGGCTCAAATACAATGTGTTGCATGGCTGGCTCTGCTTCTGAAGTGCACGACATCTACACGAGATCTGTGTGACGCAATATTCTGAAGCATCTGATCCTCGCGAGGACTACACGAGAAGGTTTTTCTGAGGCTGTGAGCCTCGTGAGATCCCCGCGAGTACTTTAAATGTAGCTCGCGAGGTTCAAGGGAACCACGCGAGATTTGACAGCAGCTGTGCTGCTCATGAGGATTAATGTTGCAGCTCTTGTAACTACAGCAGCAGTCCTTATAGCTTGCTGGCTTCAGGTCTTCATCCCACTGTTGCCCTTGATGATGTGTGGGCTGCTCTAATAGCTTGCTTCTCCATGCAGCAATTGTGCTTGGTCTCAATGCTGCAATAGCTTTCAGTGTAGCTAACATGTAGCTTGTGTTGTATAACTACTGCAGCAGCATTCCATTGACCTTTGGGTTGCACCTCTCTCTCTCAGCAGGCCTCCAAAGGACTCCAATGCATGCAAAACACCCATACCGATGTGAACCATCATGGTGCAGTTCATGTAACTCATCAGCTCCACAACTTAGCTTGAAATTTCTTCTTCTTAGCTTGAAAAATGAAAGATTGCAGCAATAAGCTCTTATTTTGCTGCTATCTACAAAACACACTTAAAAACCATTATTAACTGGCTCAAAGGTCTATCAAAGGCCAGGTTGAGGGGTGAAAAATGATATTTTTCAGTGCTCAACACACCCCCAACCTAATCTTTGCTAGTCCTCGAGCAAAGAAAAAATTTAAACAATTATTAAAAATAGAAAATGTCACTTTCGTAGGGAGCACGGATGCATTTAGCATATGCATCAAGCCTTTTAAACCCCCAGGTGATCCCTAGTGAAGGAGTGAAGTCTCCTAAGGGTATTCAGTGAAGATACCCACAAACTTCACCATTAAAACAGTTAAATATAGTGCAGTCAATGACAAAACAGATTCTTATAAATAAAGCATCATTCCACTCCTTGTAGAAACCCCCATTTTGCCCTCTCGAAATATACAAATCTATTCGGTCAACCTATGACCTCGCTCGTGACTTTTCAGAAAGGACTTACCTTCTCTGGAAGTTTCACAACCCTAATGTGGGATAATATACTGAAATAATAGTATATAGCTTAACACAGGCTAAAACAATAGCTCTGTGGCTCAGGCCCCAGAACCCTAAATTGGGAACCATGCACTGAAACAATAGTACATGGTTGAACATAGGCTGAAACAAAAGCTCTGTGGAACAAATCCTTACGTAGGGAGACTATATACTGAAACAATAATATATAATCGAAATGCAGACTGAAATAATAGTCTGGTATTTCAGACCCCCTAACCCTAAATTGGGAACCATGCACTGAAACAATAGTACAGGGCTGAACTTAGGCTGAAACAATAGCTTTGTGGCTCAGATCCCGACGTAGGGAAACTATATACTAAAATAATAGTACACAGTCAAAATGCAAACTGAAATAATAGTCTGGCATTTCAAACCCTTTAACCCTAATGTGGGACCATATACTGAAATAATAGTATATAGCTAGACACAGGCTGAAACAATAGCTCTGTGACTCAGGCCCCATGACCCTAATGTGGGACCATATACTAAAACAATAGTATATGGCTGGACACTGGCTGAAACAATAGCTCTGTGGCTCAGGCTCCATGCCCCTAATGTGGGAACCATGTACTGAAACAACAGTATATGGCTGAACACAGGCTAAAATAATAGCTCTGTGGCTCAGGCCTCATAACCCTAACGTGGGAACCATGCACTAAAACATTAGAACATGGCTAAACGTAGGCTGAAACAATAGCTCTGTGGCTCAGATCCCGACATAGAGAGACTATATATTCAAACAATAGTATATAGATAAAATGCAAACTGAAATAATAATCTGGCATTTCAGACCCGACTGGACTCAGACAACCCCGAATTACGCGCCTAAACCACACGCGTAATTCGATTGCACGGAAACCCACAAATGTACAATCAGTCCCCTCTCATACCAAACTTCCTTTCCCCAGACTACCTCGAGACTCGATTATGCGCCCCACATGGTGCGTGAGATCGGATTGAGCGCCCCACGACCGGGCGCAATTTGCCTACGCCCGACCTAGCCTCACAGTCCTTAACACCTAAGATTCCATGATTAAGCGCTTAAAACTATGTACATAATCGGATTGTGCACCCCACACCAAGCGCACAATTAGTCCTAACATAATTAGAACTAGGGAACTCGGCTGAGCCAGTTAGCCGGTCGCTCACTGAGTCAATGACCAACTCAAAGCGATTAAGCACCGAGAAATCAGCGCGCAAATCGGTTAAACGCCTGAAACAGGGCGTTTAATTAGGAAAAACTCTAGAAAAGACTTTTTTTAATTCGCCCCAAAGAGAGGCTTGAAAAATTTGGAGAACGAACACAGAGAGAAACAGAGCCATGACTTCGAGATTCGAACCCCAAAGCCCTCTGCATCCGAGCTTCGAATTTCAAGATTCTTCTCCGCAGCCTCGACCTTAGGTAAAAATCTAGTTTTTAGTTTTCGACCTTAGTTCTTAATTCTAGGTTTTTTCTTAGTTTTAAATATTAGTATTAAATTTTCAGTCTTAGACCATAGCACCCCTTTTTTAGACCGTAATTTCAATCTCTGGTTCTAGTCCTCAGTTTCTAAAACCAGTCCTTAATCTAACGGCCTAATCACCAGCCCTTAGACTTTGATTTTGTTCTGAAATCTTAATCTCCATTTCTATCATTAATCTCTGATTCTAGTTCTTAGAAGCTAGAACCAATCCTTAATCATACGAACTGATTTTCTGATTTCGGACCCGAATTCAGTCCTTAGATTTTTAAATTCTATTTTTAATTTCTTAATTCAATATTTCTAAAATCCCAATTTATAATTTAGTTCTCTATGATTCTAGTTTCCTAATTTAACTCAAAATTATAGTCCAAATTACCAACTTCAAAATTCAAAAAAATATAATATTATAATTCAAAAATCTAATTTGCTTTAATCTCAACCACCCTATTTGCCCAAGGATGCTTACGGAGGGTACTCAGGAACGAGGCCAATCCTCCTTAGTATAGCGGGCCCAAAACCCCTTTTCTTAAAATTTTAGTAAAACTATTTCCATTATTTTCTTAGATTTTAGTATAATTAATTAATTGCTTTAATTAGATTTTAGTATAATTAAGTAATTGCTTTAATTAGATTTTTAGTAAAATTAATTCATTGCCTCAATTAGATTTTCAGTAAAATTAGTTGTTTTGCCTTAATTAGAATTCCAATACAATTAGTATCATTGCTTCAGTTATAATTTTAGTAAAATTAGTATATCTACTTTAATTAGAATTTTAGTAAAATTAGTATAATTGCTTCAATTAGAATCCCAGTACAATTAGCATGCTTGATTTAATTAGAGTTTCATTAGAATTAGTATATTTACATTCCTAGTACGATTAGGAGACTAATATTAATTAGACTTCTAGTAGGATTAGGAAACTTAATTGAGTAGACTCCTAATAAGATTAAAACACTTAAATTAATTAGACCTCTCATAAAATTAGAACATTAAATTAATTAGACTCCTAGTAGGATTAGGAAACTTAATTAATTAGACTTTTAATAAAATACCAAAAAAATCAATTAGAGTCACAGTAGAATTAGGAGACTTAATTAATTAGACTTTCAATAGGATTAAAAATAGTAAAACTAATTAGACTCCAAATAGGATTAGTATATTAGATTAGGCCACCATAACAAATTCACATAGTTAG
The DNA here is from genome assembly GCA_021018995.1 of Chloranthus sessilifolius. NCBI lineage: Eukaryota > Viridiplantae > Streptophyta > Magnoliopsida > Chloranthales > Chloranthaceae > Chloranthus > Chloranthus sessilifolius. Next base: position 70,501,868 of record CM037592.1, on the reverse strand, counting down.
ATTCATAGTACAATTAGGGAACTTAAGCCAATCAGAATTACCACAATAACAGGAAAAGAAAAGAACTAAGCTATCTAAATCATAAGAAGAGCCAGAGTTGCTGACGTTCGAAGGCGAATGATTCAATAAAGAAGTAACCCACACCCGCTCTAAAGCGTGATCATTGACATGTTACAACGTCGTTAAATATCTGCAGCTGGCGATTCCAACAAACTAGGAATCTTCTTAGAAATCCCCCTTAATTTTTAACACTCCGAACACCGCATTGCCAGAGTCCACCTAGGACAGAATTGGGACACTGATTTAACATGGAGCGAAAGGAACCCATAAAAAGTTTGCACCAATAGATTGGCGATCGCGATGGGATGCTTTTGCCAAACTTTCTTTTAGATAGTCAATTTTTATTCTATTTTCCTTTTTTTTCCCTTTCCATCGCATCATTTTGAATTCCCTTTAAATATATGAGTCTTCGTCAAAGACTCGAGATGTCCGGTATACGAAGAGTGAGTTTAGGAGACCCTTCATTGTGGGGATATCACGATAATCCTGTTTATGAAGAAGAATCACCTTACGATTGCAGCCTACGACAATCAAAGATTAACATGGCTGGCAATCAGGAAAATCCCTTCTCTACCCTGCACACCAATAATAATCATAACTGGAGAGATAGTAACACTAGATAAAACCTCCATGCTCAACAAATCATAGAACTCAGTGTTCAGAGAATACAAAGAGGAGATGATGACGTCGAAGAATTGCTTCGAGGACTGGCTGCTGCATACGAGACCATTAGAGCACGAAAATATTTAGAAGAACAAGAACGACAGGAAAGGCCGCCTCCTACCCCGAGCACGGTGTCAGCCTGCACCTCACCATTGAGACAACCTCCTCAAACATTCTTCAATGATGATCCCTTAGACAAGGTTTGCTAGTGAGTTGCTCCCAAAGACAGCACTATCAAGATTGAAGATCTCCCTAAGATGCTTGATGAATACATGGCCAAAAGAGAATGCCCTGGCCATTCATTCGGGTTCGACAAATTTTGTCGGGATGTTGAATTTAATTTACCAACGGGATTCAAACCACCCAAATTTACCAAGTACGACGGCAAGGGAAATTCAAACCATCACTTGGCCCTCTTTTGTAATGATTGTTGACCCATACGCGATAATCAAGGACTTCTAATTCAATATTTTTAACGCTCATTAGAAGGAGAAGCTCTAGATTGGTTTACGGGACTCCCGTTGTACAAGATAGATACATTTGACGATTTACTCGGTCAATTCCTAGACCAATACAAGTACTTGATCCAAGAGATAGTTACTCTTAGTGATCTAATGACGGCAAAGCAAGGACCCGATGAGGAGTTCGCCAACTTCATCACCAGATGGAGGAAGCTTGTTGTCAGGACCGGCACTTCAATGAAGGAGAAGGACTCGGTCGATATTATTATTGATAACACTCTAGAACCATTAAAGAGCGTGCTTGTCATAAGTGACTGCCCCAACTTCACTGCACTCCACTCTCGAGCATCCCGATTAGCGTGACACATCAAAGGCAGAGACCTCGCCCTATACATAGTTATGTCAAAAGTAGGCTCTTCTAATGAATCAAAGTAAAAAATTAACAATAAAGCCTCAGAAATCGAACGTGCCAACATTGTTATCAACGAAGGACAGAACTCTGGGAACGGAAACTTCCAACTACAAAATTTTCAGCAAAATCAGAATCAATAATGTTATCCGAACCAAAACCAAGGCACTAATCAATAAAGATATGCAAACCAAAACCAAGGCCAGAACCAGAATCAAGGCCAATACTAGAATAAAAACTAATATCCCAACACTTACCAAAACCAAAATACCACACAGAATCGACCGGCCCACACGCAGAACTACAATAATATACCTCCGCCATAAGACTTCAACCCAGCTAGAGGCCCTTACCAGTCGAGGCGGGAACACTATCCCCCTTTACCTGATACAATCTCCAACATCTTCCATCTCCTTAACACTCATAATCTCCTTCAATTCTCACAAGAAAGATCCCGACCATGTCCAAAAATTTTAGATTATAGAGAATACTGCGCATTCCATCGATACGCAAGACACAATCTAGAAGATTGTTGGGTCCTCCGGGATGTAATCTATGATATGAACAACCGAAACCAAATCAACTGGGAAGCGCTTAGGAATCCTAACCCTAACAATAACCAACCCCAACAGAGCTTAGAAATCATTAATAATCCTATGCCCAACCACAACCAAGGGACACCGGCCCAAGTCACTACCGTGGATCTCCCCAGTCAATCCTCCTTCCAACCCTCCACCTTAATCACTCACATTCGACCCTCCAACACTTTGGCCACCCCTACGAGAGCTCTTTCACCCCCGCACCCCTCGGCCTTGATTACCCAAATCACCCCGCCTAGCCCACCTCCTTACCCAAAATTCACTCAAATACGAGTCCACTTTTTAGGCCCCAGAGGCCATTTCTCCACAGTCACTCGCCAAAACTCCCAACCCCTCCAAATCCTGAGCCAACACCATTGCCGCTCCCCTTGATCAATTCAGAACCTGAGTATGAAGATCATGTCCTTTAAACTGTAGCCCAAATTGTCACATGGGTAGACAGTGTCACCCGTAAGACCCCGAGCCAAGAAAAAGAAATAACAACCGAGTGTCTGCTAAACGCAGAAGAAAGTGAGCGATAAGAACATCCTAACCCGTGCGAGGCACTGGTCTCTGCTTTCCTAGAAGAAGAGGATTACACACAGTAACTCTCACCTTAGAGCGGCACAATACAAGTACGCGCTCCGACCTTGAATTTCACTCACTTCACAGGCACCTCAACATCGAGCAACACCGGGTTCGGTCAACAACCGACTTGCCCGATTCTTAAATTAGGAACCAATTATCCACCTCCACCCTTCTCTCAAAATAAGGATCTCACGAACACACAACTACTAGAGGGGAACGTGAGAGAAAGAGAAGTCAACTTGCCTCCCCCACCTCACATTATCCCTCCACCAATCCATGTACCTCAACAACTCCAACCACCTGCACCCAAGGCTCATTGACCAGGCAAGGAAATTACACTCAAGCCAGGACAAGAATATGACCTTCTACGACATCTCCAAAAGATCTCAACCCAGATATCAATATTAGAACATGTCAAGAAATCACCTGACCATCACTGATTATTGATAAGGACACTTGAAGACACACAAGTGGATAAGGACACAATATTAAATGAGCTACATCAAATTCCCTCGATCATGGCACAACCTCCGGCACTCACTTTCACGAACACAGACATGCCTAAAGAGTCCCTTTGCGGAAGTTCAACTCTCATATACCTTACAGTGATAATTAGAGGATTCTCTGTACCCCATGCGTTGGTTGATATAGGAGCAGGACTCAATATTTGCCCCATCACAGCATTAAAGACGCTCGAGTACATGGAATAGGACGTCAGGCCTTCAGCGCTATCTCTTATAGCTTATGACGGCTCGCATCATTTTATCAAAGAAACTATCAAACTCCAGTTTGCCTCAAACCTGTAACGAAAGACATCACCCTCCATGTTTATGATTCTACTAGTACGTATAATCTTATCTTAGAAAGAAAATAGTTATAGTCAATGAAGGTCGTCGCATCCACATACCATCAATGTATCAAATTCCCATACGAGGACTCCATTATTCGTATATATTTTGATGCACCCCTCCAGGAAATGGACACTGATTATGCGGCAAGTATTTCGACCGCCCATGATTTCGTATTGAATACGGGCCATATTCAGAAGACTCGAATCCCCGATGAGGCAACCATTGCGGAAGTCCATCCCCCTACCCCTCCTAGTTCTCTCCCAATGTGTCAAAAAAAATTATGAGAAGAGAGATCGGCCCAGACCTCGCTAAACTTTACGATATCAACCCAACTGTGATAAAAGGTTGGGACCTTATGTATCAGCTCGGGTACATCCCCCACACCGAACTCAATAAAAACAAGCAAGGTTGTATAGGGCCTATCGTCCTAAAGAAAATACATAAACACATAGGATTAGGTCGCCAATCAGACGGCTCACAAGCCGACTTGTTTCCTACCTCACCAAAATGGTCTCTATATGACCACTTCGTCTATGAGACCACTGAGAAAGTAGATGTACCGAGGCAGAGGGAAGCGTCCTTCACTAAATCCCAAGAAGCGAAAATCGAACAAATGGCTAAAGCATTTAATGATTTAACAAATCTGAATGACGATGTTGATAAATCACTCAAGAGAATCAAACCCTTGTTTGACACTGAGGAATTTACAGAAAAGAGAAAAGAAGAACCTCTAGGACTCGAATCACAATTAGGAGATGGGGGATCCACCGATGATGGAGATTTTCACATAGCTGCCCTACAAAGTAGTAAAGAGCACTTCCACTCAACATGGGAAGAGGATGACACCCCACAAGAGGATTTTAGCTCGCATAGCATCCACCTCGGCCTTGGCCTTGAAGGATGGGAATGCCCGTGGGACTCCTCTTGTATCGCTCACCCATACCAACCTCACTGCAGGGCATGCACCAGTATATTAGAACGCTTCGCTAGTTGGATCCAATATTTCTCAATAGTAGGATCGAACGATTCCAACCTCGTAACAACCGAAGCGAGTAATGACCCACCAACTCGTCTATCGGTATAAGAAGAAGAAAGTCCCGACAACTATCTGGTCGACCCTAAAGAAAGTACTCACGTCACTCTTATCGAGTTTGAAGAGGAACTCAAACTAGACACTCATCCATCTCCAGGCATGCCACAACTCTAAATATTTTGGAAATCTCTCAAGGAATAGTGGCAACCTCCCCCGAGTGATGACGAGGACTACTGGATAGACCTCCCTGCACTCGAGTTAACAGAGCAGGCTAACCAAGGACTTCAAGCATTATCATATCAAGAAGACGAGTTTGATACCAGCCCTAACTCTAACTCAGAAGGATGGGAATGCCCTTGGGGATCCCCCTGCATTTCTTACCATTATCAACCTCACTATCGAGTGTGCGTGTTCATCCTAACCTACTATGAAGTTCAAGGGAAGGAGCTCACTACCCCTGAGAATCCCTTAGGAGGTCACCCACGATAGGAAGGGCGACCGTATTATAGCTCAGAGGATGATAGTTCGATCGATTACGATCTCCAGAGCTTCTTTGAAGAAGAGGCGACCAATGTGATAGAGGAAATCCGCACGTCAATACTGTCATCACTCGCGTCGCTCATTTAAAAGGTCTCATTAGATGAGGACTCCAAAAAAAAATGTCAAATTCAGAACAAGTCCACATTTCCCGAAGAATCGCCCGAACAGCTCCGGCAGCTGTCTTGCTTCCTCAGTTAGAGGAAGCAACTCTCCCGGCGCCTCTTGAGGCGACCGACCCTGTACCATATCTACTATCAAAAATCAAAAAATAGAAAAAGAAGAAAACCCATAAAATTTAGAAATATAAAATCCAAAAAAATTAGAAAACCTTAGAAATGAAAGGGAACCCGTCATCCCAAATCAATTTTGCGACCAACAAGGAGACTTTTCTCCTAAGACTTTTGTCCCCTCTCCCGCATAAAAATGCAAAGCATCCAGGCTAAACAACAAGTCGGTGATCATACCAGATGAGATACTTCACGACTTTGAGAAAAGGATTAATAGCCTCGACCTTCGCCTTACCAAAGATCTCTTAGTCATAAATTATGCCGATGAAGGGTTACCTTTCACAAAATCAAATCTCCAGTGTAGCAATTTTGCTGTATATGAGCTCACCAAGGATGAAGAAAGAACATTAGTCATCAAGGAGGCGCAGGACTTCCAACAAGTTATCAAGCATTTTGACGAACAAGCCCAAGATGATGTAAAACCTACAGAAGAAATCAACTTTAGCACTGAAGAAAAACCCAAGAAGCTCCTAATTAGCACAATGCTCAACTCCAAGGAACATCAACAAATCATACAAGTCCTACAAGAACACCTCGACTCCTTCGCATGGTCCTATGAAGATATGCCTAGTCTAGCCCCAAGTTTAGTAGAACGTCGCCTTATCTTGGAACCTGATGCAAAGCCTGTCAAGCAGAAACTTCAAAGGATGCACCCACAAACTGCCCTTCAAGTTAAAGAGGAAGTTGACAAATTACACAAAGCCAAATTCATCCAAGTCGTCCTCTACCCCAAATGGGTCGCCAATATAGTACCTGTCGCTAAAAATGATGGCAAACCCTAACCCTAACCCTAAAATAAACTATGATCCAGTTATTCTGGATGATCTCAGGCTAATCCTAGATATTTTTTACAAGAACACTATAGCTCTATTTATAAGCAATCCATGCTGCTGTTGTGCGCTATAGCCAATCAAAAATAAGGATGTGTGGAGCTGCTGTCATGGCCCATTTGTGGCCCTTGGATGCCCTAGAATGCGTGGGACATTGGGAAGTGTGCCCTAGAAGGCGTGAAATACCCAAAAAGTCTTTGAACATTGAAGTGTGGCTGCTGGAACCCGAGCTTTGTGAGGATGAAGCTTCAGAACCTTCATCTCGCTAGGATCTCGCGAGGCTAGATTGAATGCTAAAGAAGATCACGAGGTTCAATTGGTTTGAATTTTTGCAACTCGCGCAGCTGAATCTGCATTTCGCGTGGATGGGTTGCCACTCACTAGGTTCAAATGGGCGCTCGCTAGGTTCAAGTGTTGCAGCTTAAGCAGCTCACGAGGCTCCATTCCAGGCTCACGAGGATGCTCACTAGGCTCAAATAAAATGTGTCGCGCGGCTGGCTCTGCTTCTGAAGTGCGCGAGATCTGCGCGACGCAATATTTTGTAGCCTCTGATCCTCGCGAGGACTTCGTGAGATGGTTTTCTGAGGCTTTCAAGGGAACCACGCGAGATTTGGCAGCAGCTGTGCTGCTCAGGAGGCTTAATGTTGTAGCTCTTGTAATTGCAACACCAGTCCTTATAGGTTGTTGGCTTCAGGTCTTCATCCCACTGCTACCCTTCATGATGTGTGGGCTGCTCTAATAACTTTCTTCTCCATGCAGCAATTGTGTTTGGTCTCAATGCTGTAATAGCTTTCAGTGTAGCTAACATGCAGCTTGTGTGGTATAACTACTGCAGCAGCATTCCATTGACCTTTGGGTTGCACCTCTCTCTCTCAGCAGACCTCCAAAGGACTCCAATGCACGCAAAACACCCATACTGATGTGAACCATCATGGTGCATTCCATGTAACTCATCAGCCCCACAGCTTAGCTTGAAATTCCTTCTTCTTAGCTTGAAAAATGAAGGATTGCAACAATAAGCTCTTATTTTCCTGCTATCTATAAAGCACACTTAAAAATTATTATTAACTGGCTCAAAGGTCTATCGAAGGCCAGGTTGAGGGGTGAAAAATGATATTTTTTAGTGCTCAACAAGGGTATACACCCAACAGCATAGGGAATCTCTTACTGCTGGTGAAATAAATTTTTCAATTTAATGAAAAATTTTATGGATCAAATACAACCCATAAAATTTTTTATTAATCGTCAACAAATAAATTTTGAATATTGTCAGGATAAATATGCATCATTTCGTGAATGGTATTTTAAAAGATTTTCAAAAGAAAAATTATAAGAATTCAAGACTGAATTTTACAAATACGTAGAATTCTCTCATCAAATTATTCCTTTTGTCATTTGGTTCAAAGCAACCCAATTTCCTTAAATGACTCAGGAAGAACAAAGGATACATATCCTTGAAGAATGTCACAAATTTTGGCAGAAATTGGATGGTTCTATCGTTCAATCAATTCATCCACCAATCGAAGCTTTAAGATTAACCCACTCCAATTCAACAACTTTGGAAGCTACTGCTTTCATTAAGCCTATTGAATCAACACACTAATCTGTAAAAGTCGATTTATCAAATTTATATAAACAAAATAATTTTACTAATTTGAATCTTCAAACAATTAGTAATCAATTAAATAGATCTATTCCTAAAAGTCCTACTGTTCTAAATCTAGAACAACAAAATATCAAACCATTGGTAGAAATTACTGGATTTAAATTATCTTCAAAAATACAATCACTAAGCAAGATGAATTTCTTGATAAATTGTTACTCTATGTTAAAAGAATTATCTCTTAAACCAGATAAAAAGGATAATCTACAAATCAATGTAATTACTGAATTTGACAAAGAAATTTTGAATATTGTGGTAATGCAAAATAATTTTGAATCTTTACAAATTGAGATGGAATTTAATAAAATTCAATATACACCCAAATCTAAATATCAATGGGATTTATGCTCTAAGAATTATTATCCTAGATTTACACCCTAAGATCTTTATGAAGAAGATAATTTGCAAATGCAAACTTCATATGATAATAAATCTATTTACGAATGAAACATCGATGGTAAATCTGAATATGCCATCTTTAAAATTATACATAAAATGTTTACGTATAGTACTGTTTGTAAATAGGGTCATAATACTAATCAACAAATTGCACGTTTCATTACTGCTAGTTTTACTGGCATGTTGAAAGGATGGTGGGATAATATTCTCACTCCTACTCAACATAATGAAATTTTTAGTCCAACCAAACCAGTCAAAAATGAATTTACTGGTCGAATGGAAACTGCAGAGGATGTTGTTTATACTTTAACAAAAGACATTATTCTTCATTTTGTTTATTTAAAGACCTTATATAGGAAGCCTCACAAAAGAAACCCTAAAACAAATAAACCAAAACTAAATAAAAAAATTTGCCCCTAAAACTCAAATTCGGACTCTTGGCGAGTCCCACTTACATGACAAATCGATCGATCGATTTATATATATATATATATATATATATATATATATCACATAGAAATCTCGAGTCACATTCGATTGATCAAAAATTGTGTTTGATCGATCGACTGATATATATAAATTACCCGAAGTCTCGGGTTACAATCGATCGATCGAAAATTGGCATTCAATCGATCGACTAAGAACAGTAATTCGCCATTTAAGAGTTAAGATCCCTCTATCCACAATCGATCAATCAAATGCTTGGGATCAATTGATCGACTGTGTTTTCCTTTAGGCCCTTTCTGAAGCTGAAATTTCCGTTATAGCCCAAATCCAAGGCTCTCGATCTAAGCATCACCCGCCATAATGACTATGATTAATGTAGAAGACATTTTACTAAACCAAATACCTGATTTATCTATGGGGTACCTCTACTCGCACCAACAAGTTTTCTAAAAGCGCCAACTTCCGAACCCCCTTGGAAACCGATTGACTGCTTGGAATTGGACGATGGAGATCATTTTTCGCCCGATCTTCCATATAATGGATCTTGAGACCATGAGCATACCATCAGAAGGTTAATTCTTGATTCCATGTGGCACGGATACCTAAAAAGTGGTTGTAAAATCGTATGGCACACATCATGCTCAAACGTAATTTTAGGGCCATTATTTGTGTTGAGCACTAAAATATACCACTTTCTACCCCTTAAACTGACCTATGAAGGACCTTTGAGTATGTTAATAATGTCTTTTAAGTGTGTTTTTACAGATAACATCAAAATAAGAGCTTAATGCTGCAATCCATGCTTTTAAAGCCAAGAAGAAGGAATTTTGTGTTTAGCAGTGGAGCCTATGGATTTATTGAAAAGGCACCATGGTGGTTCACACCATTGGGGCTTTTTAGCATGCTTTGGGGGCCTTGAAGACCTGCTGAGAGAGAGAGAGTGGTGCAGCCCAAAAGTTAATGAGGCGCTATGCGTTGATCTGACATTTTATGTTTGTATGCAGACCTTGGATGGAAGAGACAAAAATCAAACACCTCAAGGCATTTTATGCGAATAGCTGCAGAGCAATTCAAGTGGCATATTATAGCTACAATATTAATGCACTCGAGTACTTTAAGTGTTGAAGTCATCTACTCAAGCTGATGATGGAAGCCCATGAGCAGCACAGCTGCAAACTTGAAGAATTCGAGCAGTTTAGAGGGCTGGTGCAACCACTCGAGTGGTTTAAATGAATGATTTAGTGAACCCCACGAGTGGTTCATGTTGAAAACCAATCCCTCGAGTGGTTTAAAATGATAAGATCCAACCTCTCGAATAGTCGGTTGAACCCCATGAGCTGGTATGTGCTGAAATCAAGCTACAATGCTGGAAAAAGGCTAAAATTGAATCTGTCGCAACCTATCGAATGGATGTTTTGAACCTGTCGCAACCTATCGAATGGTTGTTTGAACCTATCACAACCTATCAAATGGTTATTTGAACCTGTCGAGAGGTTCTGATGCTGAAAATGAACCTATCAAGCATCCTGTCGAATGGTTGAATGAACATTTCGAATGCACACCTGAAGCCCATTCAACCTATCGAATAATTGCCTGAACCTATCGAGATTGAAGCTCCAACCTATCGAGGCATGGGTTCCAGCCATCTATTTCACACTTTAGGGATATTTTGGGGATTCCAATGCTTCTAGGGCACACATCCCAATGTCCCACACATCTCAGGGATTTATCTCGGGTTCCAATAGCATATATCAGTGGCCAACAGGGGCATTTTTTATAGCTGCAAAGACACATCAGCTGGGCACAAAACTCTGCACATGGGACAACAGTCCACATGTAATTTTTCTTGGCCGAAATGAAGACACCTCAGCTGTGCATAACAAAATTGAGTCCTTTGCTCTCTGATTGGCTGCAACTCAAGGCACATGGATCAATGCATATGTATAAATACCCATCTATTCTGTTGTTTCTCTTCAGCATGGAAAGTAGGAAAAAAGGAATAGCCTGAGTTCTCCTTAGCTCATTTAGGTTTAGTTTTAAGTTTTATTTTTCTTTTTTCTTCCCCCTTCTCTCTCTCTCTAATCCAGCCTGTTGGATTAGATCTAGGTAGCAGCTCAGATCTGGTTTGTAATTGTAATTTCGGCATAAAGAAATGTGGATCGATGCACAGACTACAGATCTGAGAACAATATTATTGTAAGTTATTTTTTATTAAAGTAATAAATTATTGATTTTAAAGCTTAATTAAATCTAAAGATCTTGTGGTCCCATTAGATTCTCGATCGGATTTGTGTAGATGGGACTAGCCCACCAGCTTAACTGGTAGATCTCTTAATGACCATCTGATTTCGCTAGGTTTGATATGTCTGTGGGTGCATGTGCCTGTGGCCTTGCATCCACAGCATCTATAGTGATTATCTTGTTCTGATTGAAGCCATCGAAATGGAGGAAATTTATTGGATGATCTGTGACCATTTAAGTGGACAGATCATAGCCTTAAGATCAATCCAAATCATCGGAATGGAGGCAATCTATTGGATGATCTGTGACCATTTTAATGGATAGATTTTAGCCTTAAGATCAATCCAAACCACCGGTCTAAATCAGATTCTTATACCTTGCATTTGTGCTTGTAGCCAAATAAAGGATGGTTGCATATCCTCAGATCTTGATCTGTTTTACAATGAAAATCAGGCCCTAGCTGTCTATTTCTTCTCATTTTATATTTTATTTTACCATTCATCTTCCTTCATCTCTTAGTTTCATTTTATTTCAGTTCTATAAATTAGTTCTAGTGACACCCGAAAAGCTCTCTTTCTCCTTAGAATTGTCAGATCTGTAGCCAGATCTAGAGGTCTACTATACACCTTCTAGGTTTAGATCACTACTCCTTGTGGGACAAACTCTTACTTATTAAAACTTGCTACAAAGGACCCTATATCTTGCAGGTCTAGGATATTTTAGATGTATTGAATCCATCCTCTGTTTTACTCTGATTTTATTTCCTTTCTTTTCATTACACAATAATCAGCACACTGAAATTCCCCAACAAGTTTTTGGCGCTGTTGCCGGGGAGTTTTAATATAGATAGTAGATTTGATTTTTTCTTTTTTTGTAGATCTAATTTTTTTAATTTTTATTGCTGATTAGTTTTTAAAATTTTAGAGTGCATTCCACCTGTTTGATTAAATGTTTGTTGCAGTTTTTATACAGAAAACCTGTTTTACTACAGCAGAATTTTTTATTTTTCTGAGTTTTTATTTTCTGCCTTTTAGATGTTTGAATAAATGCTGCTGTAGCCTTTTACATTTTTATAGAAATGAGGCTGCAGTTTGAGTTTTTCTTTGTGTTTTTGTCAATATGCTTGAATCAGGTACTGCTGCAGTTGTTGAATTTTTACAGATCTGGAGCAGCTACCAAACGAGGAGCAAATGGATTGCAACAGGAGCAGATCCACTTGACTTTGCATCCCCTTCTCCTTTGCATATATTGTCAATTTTTAAACTCTCTAGAACCAGCAGTTCTGCTGTGTTTGATGTTTGTTTTGATTATAATTTCTGCTGTCTTTTAGGCATGCTGATTTTACAAAACCAAATAAATAAAAAAATAGAAGAAAATGTAAACACAAATAGAAAATTTATGTTTCTTATTATTTCAACAGTAGTAAATAAGGGCTCTTGTTGAGCCCAGGCTGATCCAAAACACATAAACAATAGAAAATCATAAAATCTTTTAAAAAAAAAAAAAATCTCCAGATGGGATGTTTTCCTTTGCTTTTATTCATTTTTCCCATCTGGACCTACTGAGATCATGGTTTTTCATTTTGAGGAATCATGGAGGATAATGAGCAGTGGATCATATGTTGTTTCAAATATTCAATGGAGCCACTGATTTTATTTTCCTTCGAGATTTCTTCACCATTAAATGGATCTCAGCTGTATGAATAATGTTTTTAATGTGTGCTCCCATGCTTCATTATTTAGAAATTCTTTTTTATTCATACACATCATCAACATAGGGGTCAGTCTTATGAATCTTGCTTTTCACTATATTTTATTCCTACAGATCATTTTTATAATCACTTAAATTCATAAGTATCTAATTGGCTCAGGCTTTTGGGGTTTTCTTTGGGCTTAGGGGATTTATGATGTGGTATTAGGATTTTATGTTTTATGAATTTTAGTTTAAAATTCTGTTTTTAGATCGCTGATTTTTCTCTTATAGGTTAATGTGTCCTAGTTTTACTAATTTTTTGCTTTTTTCTGTGATCATAGTTAGTTTCTAACTTTGTTTTCCTATTCTTCATCTACAACTCTTTTTTTGTATTAATATTTCTTCGATTTTTGTAGCTTTGTACTCAGTTCCTTACTTTGTTTTCACTGTTTTTTGTTATTAGCATTTGTTCCCTTTCATTTGCATAGCAGTTCTAGCTTTATTTTACTTATTTTTTCTGTTTTATCAGTAATTTCCTACATTTGTATAGCATTTTTATTTTTTTTCATTTTCCTGCTCATATATTCAGTTTTGTTTTTTTTTTATTTTCTGCTGCATATAGCTGCAATTTTTCTACTTAGTTTTTATTTCTTCTTTTACCTGCCCCTAGTTTCTCATTGTGTAGAACATTGAGGACAATGTTCATCTTAGGTTTGGGCGTATGGCAGGTGTGCCAATAAAATGAGTTAATGCTAGTGCAGCTATGTTGAAAAAAAAATTTGATAATAAAGTGATTTCCCACCTGGTTTTTGGAAAAAGAGGAAATCAAAAACTTTTTGGAACTGAAATGAGCTGGAGTTTAACATTTTCATGAAGCAAATGTCAAGAATTTTCAAATTTTGATATTTAGTGAACCTGAAATGAGAGAAAACTGTAAGGATACACCCCAGAAAATTTGATGGAAGGCCATACCCAGTGAGATTTGGACCTGAAAAATTTTCTTTGAAGAGTGTCTTGGGAATTTTTCTACTCTAAGGACTGATTGGATCTAGTTTCGACCACTAGAAGTTAGGCAAATCCAAGTTAAAACAGCTTGACAGCATTCATGACATTGAGGACATGAAGTAAGGCCATTCCTTGGACAGTTTGAGCTAAAATGCCCCCACCTTTGAACTGCCCTTGATGCACACCTTTTGAGCCTAAAAATCCCAATTGTCTTTCATGAAAACTAGAAGAATGGAAACCCCAAAACCTTTTGACCTAGTTCAGCTCACCCTCAATCTGAGAAATCAGGAAATGGGAGGAGAAGTAAGGTTAGAGGAGCAAGGTTTAAAATTTGTTTGAAAGAAAGGAAAGCACATTTGGTGGTGTTGTGGCATTCCAGCCCATATAAAAATAAATAAATAAATAAATAAAAACAGAAAATCAAAGAAAAAGAATAAGAAAGAGAAGTCATTTCATGGAAAGATTAAAATGAGGATTAGAAACTATTCACTTCAAATTTGAAAGTTCAAGAAGTAAATGCAATTGTGCTGAAATGAAGAACTTTGAGTTGCAAATCACCTCCTTACTTTACCGATTTCTCAATTTTGAATCCTATTACACCCTTTTATTCTTTTACGAATTTCACCCATAAGCCACATTACAATCCAATAAAAAGACCCTACTAATCTGAAATGGATTGAGCTGTCATGTGGAGATGAGGATTTGTTTAATCTATGGTGCAGAGAGTTAGAAAATTTCAGAAGCTAGAGCAATGCCTATGCTCATGCTTGCAGTCCTATTTGAGGGCTATAACTGCTCTTGAGCTGTGAGAAATGATGCACCCTTCTAATTTTATTGAGAGTGACAACCCCGGTAAGATTTGGGTCTGAAATTTAGTTTGTCTGGGGCATTACCAAAACAGAATTCTTAAATTAAAGGTGAACTCTGCATTAATTTTCAGGCATAATGCTTTGACATGAACTAATTGATAATGAAGGAACTACAACAGAATTTCAGGTTTTGAACTGGTGCTTTGTCTGCTAAAAATCCTCTAAAACTGAATGGACATGGTGTGGAATTTATTCTATTTCCCTTAAACTCTGTTTTAGCATGTTGCATTAATACTAACTGATTTTATTAGAGAAGTTTGGGGGTACCTTCACTGAAAACTCTTAGGAGACTCCAATCCTCCACTAGGGATCACCTAGGGGTTTAAAAGGCTTGGTGCATGCACTAAATGCACCCGTGTTCCCTACGAAAGTGGCATTTAATTTCATAGGTTAGTTGTTTTAAATTTCACTTTGCTCGAGGACTAGCAAAGGTTAGGTTTAGAGGTGTGTTAAGCACTAAAATATACCACTTTCTACCCCTTAACCTGACCTATGATGGACCTTTGAGCATGTTAATAATGTCTTTTAAGTGTGTTTTTACAGATAACATCAAAATAAGAGCTTAATGCTGCAATCCATACTTTTGAAGCCAAGAAGAATGAATTTTGTGTTTAGCAGTGGAGCTGATGGATTTATTGAAAAGGCACCATGGTGGTTCACACCATTGGGGCGTTTTAGCATGCTCTGGGGGCCTTGAAGACTTGTTGAGAGAGAGAGTGGTGTAGCCCAAAGGTTAATGAGGTGCTATGCAGTGATACAACATTTTGTATTTGTAGCAAGGCAGCACCTTAGATGGAAGACAGCGGCAAAGCAGCGCCTCAAGGCATTTTATGCGAACAGCTGCAAAGCAATTCAAGTGGCATATTACAGCTACAACATTAATGCACTTGAGTACTTTAAGTGTTGAAGTCATCTACTCAAGCTGATGATGGAAGCCCATGAGCAGCACAGCTGCAAACTTGAAAAATTCGAGCAGTTTAGAGGGCTGGTGCAACCACTCGAGTGGTTTAAATGAATAATTTAGTGAACCCCACGAGTGGTTCATGTTGAAAACAAACCCCTCGAGTGGTTTAAAATGATAAGCTCCAACCTCTCGAATGGTCGGTTGAACCCCACGAGCTGGTATGTGCTGAAATCAAGCTACAGTGCTGGAAAAAGGCTAAAATTGAACCTATCGCAACCTATCGAATGGATGTTTTGAACCTGTCGCAACCAATCGAATGATTGTTTGAACCTGTCGCAACCTATCGAATGGTTGTTTGAACCTGTCGAGAGGTTCTGATGCTGAAAATGAACCTATCAAGCATCCTGTCGAATGGTTGAATGAACCTGTCGAGATCCTGTCGAATGCACACCTGAAGCCCAGTCAACCTATCAAATAGTTGCCTGAACTTGTCGAGATTGAAGCTCCAACCTATCGAGGCATGGGTTTCAGCCATCTATTTTACACTTTAGGGACATTTTGGGATTCCAATACTTTTAGGGCACACATCCCAATGTCCCACACATCTCAGGGATTTATCTTGGATTCCATTAGCAAATATCAGTGGCCGACAGGGGCATTTTTGAGAGCTGTAAAGACACATCAGCTGGGCACAAAACTCTGCACATGGGACAACAGTCCACATGTAATTTTCCTTGGCTGAAATGAAGACACCTCAGCTGTGCATAACAAAATTGAGTCCTCTGCTCTCTGATTGGCTGCAACTCAAGGCACATGGATTGATGCATATGTATAAATACCCATCTATTCTACTGTTTTTCTTCAGCAAGGAAAGTAGAAACAAAGGAATAGCCTGAATTCTCCTTAGCTCATTTAGGTTTAATTTTAGGTTTTATTTTTCTTTTTTCTTCCCCCTTCTGTCTCTCTAATCCAGCCTGTTGGATTAGATCTAGGTAGCAGCTTAGATCTGATTTGTAATTGTAATTTCGGCATGAAGAAATGTGGATCGATGTACAGACTACAAATCTGGGAACAATGTTATTGTAAGTTATTTTTTATTAAAGCAATAAATTGTTGATTTTAAAGCTTAATTAAACATAAAGATCTTGTGGTCCCATTAGATTCTCGATCGGATTTGTGTAGATGGGACTAGCCCACCCGCTTAACTGGTAGATCTCTTGATAACCATCTGATTTCCCTGGGTTTGATATGCCTGTGGGTGCCTGTGCCTGTGGCCTTGCATCCACAGCATCTGTAATGATTATGTTGTTCTAATTGAAGCCATCAGAATGGAAGAAATCTATTGGATGATCTGTGACCATTTAAGTAGACAGATCATAACCTTAAGATCAATCCAAACTATCGGAATGGAAGAAATCTATTGGATGATTTGTGACCATTTTAGTGGACAGATCATAGCCTTAAGATCAATCCAAACCACCGGTCTAAATCAGATTCTTATACCTTGCATTTATGCTTGTAGCCAATGAAGGATGGTTGCATATCCTCAGACCTTGATCTGTTTTGCAATGAAAACCAGGCCGTAGCTGTCTATTTCTCCCCATTTTATATTTTATTTTACCATCCATCTTCCTTCATCTCTTAATTTAGTTTTATTTCAGGTCTATAAATTAGATCTAGTGACACCCGCAAAGCTCTCTTTCTCCTTAGAATTGCCAAATCTGTAGCCAGATCTGGAGGTCTACTATACACCTTCTAGGTTTAGATCACTACTCCCTGTGGGACAGACTCTTACTTATTAAAACTTGCTACAAAAGACCATGTATCTTGCAGGTCTAGGATATTTTAGATGTGCTGAATTCATCCTTTGTTTTACTTTGATTTTATTTCCTTTCTTTTCATTACACAATATTTGCACACTGAAATTCCCCAACAGGTATCCATGCCATGTGGGAAAAAAAAATGGTTGTCTTATGATAAGATCAGGGTCTCCAGATCCGTTGTGTGGAAGATCATGTTAAAAACGATCTCCATCATCTGATTCCAAGCAGTCAATCAGTTTCAAGGAGTTTCGGATGTTGGGATTTTCAAAAAATTTGTTGGCACGAAAAGAGGTAGGTACCCATAGATAAATAAAATGTCTTCTACATTATCCATAGTGATTAACTAATTAAACTATCCAGACATTAAAATTGCTTGAGTATGTCAAAGGATAGTAGATTATATCTTGACATCTATTTATCTAATCAAGATCCTCCAAAGCCACTTGAACCTCCACCACCCCCTCTCACCCCTAGCTAAGGTCTTTGTAAGCAGAATCGAAAGGTGATCAACACATGCTAGAGGAAATGCCTCCATCTCCATTGTCTTTGATCAACGATCCAAGTATTCATTTTTCCGTTACTTTTAGAATAGGTAAACGTTCCTGAGTGCTCATCCCATCTCCGATTTTGTTTCTTTCCTTTTTTATTTTTTTTAGGGATAATTAGAGAAACATGCCTCAAAAACAAACTTTTTAGCAGAAAAGGCCCGACCTCAAACACTTGATAAAAACATGCTTTCACGGATTTTGAAATTTCAGAAATTCGTGAAAGCACAGTTTTTTTAGGTTTTTTTACCATGCTTTCACGATTTTCTAAAGTTCCAAAATCCGTGAACGCACCGTTTTTCTAAAACGTTTGTGGTGAGACATTTTTTGCTAAAAAGTTTGTTTTTGAGGCATTGTTTTCTAAAGTGCCCTTTTTTTCATCTCCTTTGCTTCAGAAATTTGGATGTTATGTTTGTCCATGACCATCCTAATTCTTTTTAGCAGGCATTCTCACATCTTGGCTAGAAGAAAGCCATGCAAGATGAAATGGATGCTTTGCATGGCAATAACAAGTGATATTTGGCTAATCTTCCACAAGGCAAAAGTGCTGTTGGGTGTCGATGGGTGTATATGATGAAGTATCTTTCTCATGGTCAGGGCTGTCCTTGAGATTTTGGGGGCCCTAGGCAAGTTCCTAAAGTCAACCCCTGAACTACTGAACTGGGTTACACCTTTGGATGGTGGAGACCCTATTTTTTGCGTAAAATCTGGGGCAAAATTTGAGGGCCCTCGACCACCTCCTGTACCTGATGGTAAACAGGATCTCCTCTGGTTGTCAGTAGATATCCTCACCCTTATGAATTAGACTATTTGGAGACCTTTTTCTCCTATTACTCATTGTTCTATCCTTGGTTGCAAATTTGGATTGGCCCTCATTCATTTTGATATTAAAAATGCGGTGTGAATTGAAGGAAGAGGTTTATGTGGAGCAACCAGCGAAGTTGGTTTTGTTGCTTGAGGAGATGAAGTAGGCAGATTCAATAAGGTTATCTATGGTCTTAACTAATCAACTTGAGCTTGGTTTGATAAATTTAGTATAAGTCGTGAACTTGTGATTCCTCATGGACTTCGTAGGAGTCATGTTGAACACTCCTTTTTCATCCATTAGTGACAGGTCATATTGTTTTGGTCGTTTATGTTGATTATACCATAACACTAAAAGTAAATGTTTCAGGATAGAGAAGATTTTCAAACCAAGGATCTTGGAAATATAACATATTTTCAAATGATTGAAGTTGCAAGGTCCAATGCCTAAACGGTAGCCTTGAAAATGGAGATATCATAACAAGGATTCAGTTCAAGCTACGCATACATGATATATATTCTCCGACTCTCTGTTTCAGCATTTACATGAATTATGGGTAGCCTTATTTCACCATTTACATGAATTAAGGCTACTTTGGTCTCTGAAATATTTCAGTCAACTCTCTGCTTCTTGTCTCCTCTTCTCCTTCTTCTTTCTTTATCTTCTTATTCTCGCCTACCTTAAACTATGTGATACCTTAACCGTTTCCTCTCCAATAATAATGATTAATTAAATAATGTGATTATATTTAATGGCGATCTCCTTTTATTGTGATTTATCTGCCTTTATTTCATCTCTGACGCAATTTTATGTGCATTTATACACTGAAAGTATTCTGGTTCATAGTTATATGACTAAATTCCTTGATTTGTAGATATCCTAACCGATGACCAAAACAAAATCCTATAATGTAATCCTCATCTCCAATTTTGAAGGATACTCGTTTTGAAATATAGATTGCCATTTTATTCCAGCACCCTTGCAGAATGTTAGACGTAAAATTGAGTAATGGACATACTGAGGGTGGTTCTCTGCAGTCTATGGATTACGTTAGGCAACAACAGGAACCCACATCTCATCCAAGAGCTTGTTGAAAGGAATTCAGACCAAAAACTTTCCTCAAAGCCAGAGGTCTCTGGTTTTGGTGATCCGGATCATGAGAGGAGATTGAGCGACACATCCGATGGTGGACTTTCTGTGGGAACGGAAACTGATGGCTCAGTAAGCACTAGTAGCGAGTTCTTCCTTCCCAATGAACGTGCCAAACTAGCAGAGAACACAGAAGATGTGAGTATTTGCATATTCTTTACCGATACCTGTATCGGTATCAATTCTTGACGAAACCGGTATCGGCCGAGTTTTGATACCATGCGTTCAGGTCCGAACTTCAGAAAAAATACAACTCGTCATGTTGACAATCAAGTCTCTGAAATGGAGATACATTTCTGCCGAGTAATTCTTTTATGGTGAGCATCACCAATATAATATAATGGTGTGACCTCTTGTACCACTGTCTGATAAAGATCTAATGGTGGTACAACTGTGGTTCCATCAATGCATCCTTTGTTGGTTAACATAATATGATGGTGTAATAACTAAGGCATCATTCCTCATTTCATGTGGGTGGCGGTTCAATTTACCCATCTGTGACTCTATAAGTAAGGCATAGATACGGGGACTGCATCTTTATTTTAATTCTACCATCCTCATGATTTTCTTTTTATTGCCCAGGTTTGAGAAAACCCGCAACCAGCCAAGCAATGGGGTTGGTCCTTCAAAGCGATGGCAGTAAAGTTGGCCCCTTGGCGGGCGTATATTTTGTATAGATGTGCATTATTGACTCGAGGATTTTGCATTATAGTATAGCTTGTAATTCCTAATTGAGCCAAGGTCAAGCTCATTGGTTGAAAAGCTTTTTCTTTGACCTTGATCATATAATATATATATATATATAATGCGATTTCCATTTGCTCTCTTTGTCTTCCCTTAATTTATTATTTTAAAAAATGTCTAAGTATTTGTCAGTTTTAAGGAATGAAGTTGATAATGTAGGTTACCCTCTGATCATCTTGATATCAAATGGGGCCCAAGAGATAATCTGCTACCTCCCTCCTACAGAATTTACCATCTCAAAAGATAAGAGAAGTCAAATATTCTTCCCTAACAAAGGAGCAAAATGACTTAGGGATTATGTTCTCATATTTATATTTAACACAACTCCCTCAAATTTGTTGCTATGTATCATGATTTTAAGCTTTTTGTGAATATAGGCTTGTTTTATATTGATTTGATAATATGGAGATGTTTTGTTTATGTAATAATTACTTTGGAGTATTTCTTCTTACTAAATGCTAATGAAAATATGACTTGGGCATAACAGCTGACACTGAAAAATCAATACTTCGCAACTTCACCTTGATTGATTGGCCTTAAATTTTGGTTAACTACCGTAAAAGTCAGCTTGTTTTCAAGTAAACTGAGTCTAGTTTAGGAACTACTGTGAAGCTACGTTTTCTAGAGTTTTTTTTTTTTTTTTTTTTTTTTTGGAGAGAGATACGTTTTCTAGAGTCGATTGGCTGTTTTGTATTTTCTCCTTAATTATGTGAGCATTGTGCTACTTTTTTCATCTCACTTGATGAATAAGTAGCAAAGTTTAAGGTCGCTAGTTTATGCCAATTTAAAGTCATTTGTAAATATTCTCAAAAAAATAAATAATAGTTATATGTAAATAGTTTTAAGGCACTCAGTTACTCATCGCATATTCCCAGGCATGTGGTCGAAAGAGATAGATCTATCAACATCGTTAAAATTTTAAGTGGATGGTGATAGTAACTAAAGTATCTAAATTCGGCCAATACCACTACAAAAAATAAGATTATTAGCGGTAGTCAAAAACTGTCGCTATTAATAAAAAAATTGCCAC
The DNA here is from genome assembly GCA_021018995.1 of Chloranthus sessilifolius. NCBI lineage: Eukaryota > Viridiplantae > Streptophyta > Magnoliopsida > Chloranthales > Chloranthaceae > Chloranthus > Chloranthus sessilifolius. Next base: position 70,480,252 of record CM037592.1, on the reverse strand, counting down.
TATATAATACCCTTGCTGCTAAGAGTCTTTAATAGTTTTTTGTTAATAGCGGCAGTTTTTTGCTCTAAAAAACTGCCGCTAATAATCTGTTTTTTTGTAGTGTATCGATACGTATTGGCCCTCCAACTCGGAATTGATATTCGTATCGGCTGATACGTATCGGTTTGAGCCGAGACATTTTTTTTTTTTAAGGGCCGATTTGTATTAGTCCATCATGGACTGATACCCGATACCGAAACCAGATTTTGATACCTTGATCAAAACGCATAAGGTATGTACTTATTTTAAAATTTTCAAACATTCCATATGATAGGTGCACAAGAATAAACAGGGTGGGTTCCGAAATAACCTATGGGCAATTTTGAAATTAAAACTCTTAGCTCCTCCACATATCTACAGTCAACATTAATATTTGTAAAATAACATTTTGCTTTCAATCAGTTATACTTCTGCCCATAGTAACCAAGTCGGGGTTGGGGAGTAAATCGGCCTGGAAAAAAATCGAAAAAATCTGGCAAAATTTGACAAATTCGAAGAAAATACGATCAAAATTCATAAATAAATAAATAAATATATATATATATATATATATATATATATATATATATATATATATATATATATATATTACAAAATATACCAAATTTGGGAAATATCCAGGAAAAAGCCGTAAAATTCACATGTAAAATTTTGGATTTTATTTGAAAATTCACCAACTATTTGGATTTTATTCTTATCTTTTCAAAAATTTGCGAATTTGGTCTCAACGGTACTGCCAATCTCACCCAAGGATCAAAATATCGGATTTCGTTTCGGTTTTGGTCATGACCGAAACTGATATTTCGGCCAAAATCTTCCCCGTAGTATATTTGAGAATCGAAATCGAAACGTTGATTTCGGCCGAAATTTTAATATTCCATGATCTCACTTACTTCATAGCTCAAGTAAATAGATTTTGAACCACAATGATTATGTAAGAACATAAAGATTGGCTCTCCTTGCCACATTTACTAGTTATTAAGCTTATTAATAGCCCTTTTTAAGCCATCAAATCTTATCAAAAGCTAATTTTGACAGATTTTCAAGGGCCACACATTACAGTTTTTGACATGATTGATGGTAAGAGGCTCCTCATTTAGACTCTCTCTCACACACAATTCTCCACAAACATAGCTAAAATCATAGAAAAATTTAACGAATTATAACAACTGAAATGGCTAAACTTGGTTCACCACCTTACATAAGAATCTGAATTCTGAAGGGAGAGAGTGAAAAAAATATGTAACTTTATTTTCAACCCAAGATTCTTCCTTCTCGGTTTCATATGCTTAAACAGTTGACTGCTTTTAATCATACCATGGAAATCGTTTTTTTGTCCCAATCTTTGATATAGTGGATCTCGAGATCATACTCCTACCATCATAGGTTAGGTTTTGATTTTGCATGACACACATCCCGAAAAATGATCGGAGAGCAACGTTTGATCTATACCCATGATCATATTAATTTTTTGGGATGTGCCATGGAATCAAAATCAGAGTCATGACAATCAAGGTTCTCCTCCATTGACTGAGTCAACCTCAGACTGACCTTCTAATGGTAGCCCCTCTGATCTCAAAAGCTATTGTGTGAAAGGTTGGGATTAAAAACGATCTCCATCATCTAATTTAAAGCAGTCAGCAGTTTAAGCACATAAAACCTAGAGAAGGAAGAATCTTGGATTGTAAATAAAGGTACCGTAATAAAAAATCTCCATCAACCTCTTTGCTTTGCTGTGCTAGACAAACCAATCCTCCCGCAAAAAGTGCCCAAAAAAGCCTGAAAGTATGGCCTCTAAATGCAGAGGTAGGAGAAATGAATCCTCAAGTGAGTGCCAAGGTTGTTCTAAGGGTTGTCAGTTCAGAAGGGCTGAGTCCTCTATTTGCAAGCAATAAAAGGTGTGCTCCATAAATATTTGAAGGTTGGGGAGAAAAAGGCACAGATTTCTGAGTGAAGGCCTAGAGACAGCAAGAGAACTTAGTGAAAATCCCATAGCCAATATCAATGTGTACATTTTTTTTTTTTTCTTTTCTTTTTTGGCTTCTTCCCCTTGGGTTTTCTTTTTTGAAGATTAATATAGAAGAGGTAACCCTGTTTTTGTTTTTTGGACAGACTGGCTGGATGATCGGTAGTTGTCCCCCTGACTTGTAGGTGGAAACATGTAGAAAGACAAAATCATCCATCCAAAATTTATAGATGATTTGAATTTTGAGGTCACATTCACTTTAGAGCCAACCTGTTATCCAAAGGCATGTGTACCAATTAATGTCAAAGACTTTGTGTAGGGTAACCTATCCGTTCCAAACTGTTTTTGAGAATGTCACTGAATTGGGACACTTGGGGTTATGACCCGGGTATCTTGGGCTCAAATGAATGGTGATAGATCTAGGAAGCATTAAGAGGGGTACGTGTACACACACTCTATTCTAACCCATACGAATTTTAAATTTAGAAAATTCTATTATATTATTGTTACACTTTAAAGGGCAACCAAAATATTTTTTTTACCAAGCAAGGAGAGTCCAAAAAAAGGACTCCTACTCCCTTAGGACTCTTGCCCCTTTTTAGGATTTGGAACTTGCCAAATTGAGTGACCCACGCCCTTCTCTTTCTCTCTCTTTAAAATAGGAGCCAAAGGCTTTTGATTTCAAACCCTACCTCTCTCTCCCCTTTAACCTAGCAGCAGGCTCCCACTCTCTCCCTCACGTTGAACCAAGCAGCCAAGTTGCCTTTAACCTCCCAAGGAAAAAGCCCAATTGTCCCTCTCTCTCTCCATCTGGTCTATCTCCCTTTTCAACCCTCTCCCTCTCTCTATTTATATACAAACACCCTCACCGAAAACCCAAGCAACCCATCCCCTTTCTCTCACCACTAATGCACTCTTCATGTTATATAGTATGTTTTCCAGTCTTGATTATGATAGGCTATGAGTTATGGATAAGTCTGTTTCTTTTTATTTAAGATGTTTATTATATTTTAAAATTGTAGCACAATTCAAGCGATTGCACACACGATCACCTGGGTAAGTTATGGTGGATCGATTGTACAATCCGCTGAGTTTATGTGACTGAGTAAACTCACCCCCCTCCCAAAATCTAACAGTTTAAGGTGAAGATTTGGCTTATCCCGTCCATGACGATACGGAAGTTGCTGATCCGGAGACGGCTCATATAAACGAGGACGTCAGTTACCACCTAGATGAGAATGTAGACCCGACAGACTTTTACCAACATTGAGAGCCTTTTACTCTAGTTTTTCCTTTATTTCTTGTGGGACATGTTTTAGCCTTTGATACATTTTGTGAGTTTACGTTTTGGATCATTTTATCCTACGTGAAACTGGTTCGATTTTATATCCTAAATGGGATCATTAATATTATTTACATTTTTCGTTGTTAATTTATGAGCCGTTTATCAGAATATGTTATCTTAAATATCTCAATCCATATACTAAGTCAATTTATAGATTATGTGTACGGCCGCTTATCGCCTTAACCAGCGTGCAGTGTCATAACAAGGAATTCTAGGCCCTCGAGATCGGGTAAGGATTCTGGGTCGTGACAGAGATGGTATCAAAGCGTAAGCTTTACTTCCTTTAGGGACTAAGTCGTACGATAGCACTAACATACAACGTTTTGTGAAATCAAGAATTGATGGCTCCACGATGAAGGGAAACAAATAGTTCCCAGGTGAATGAGGCCTCATCACATGAAGGTCCTCAAAAATCTGAAGCGATGCGCCTATTACGTGAGATGGCGACCACATTCAGTCAGCAAATGACTCAGCTGACCGAGTCATACCAACAAGAAAGACTCAGCTACTGCACGGAATGGAGGTGCTAAGAGAACAATAAAGAGAAGTTGTCCAAGAGTTGGTTAATCAACGCCAGCCTACACCTCAACACGAGAACCCGCCATACACCCCGATCGGATTTCAAGTATTCAGTAGAGCTCGACCTCCCTATTTCCATGGTCAGCTTGACCCAGTCGCTGCTGAAGATTGGATAAGTACAATCGAGAAATTCTTCGGGATCTCTTCGCCTGCAGAACATGAAAAAGTGAAGTAGGCAGCGTTCTACCTGGACCAGGAAGCAGAGAACTGGTGGAAAGCAGCCAAGAGAGTTGCAGATCGAAACAACGAAGAAGAGTAGACTTAGCAGCAGTTCAAAGAGGTCTACTTTAAAAATTATTTCTCAGCGGCCACCAGGGCACAAAAGAAGAAAGAATTAATTGACCTACGGCAAGGGAACATGACGGTGGCAGAGTACGAGGCCAAGTTTGACCAGCTATCCAAATTTGTTGGGAATCTGATCACAGATGAAGGCGATAAACTCTTCGCATTTCAGAAAGGCTTGTGACCATTCTTTCGCGAGAAATTCGCTGCAATGAAAATAGAATAATACGGAGAACTTGTAGATCGTGCTTAGATCCAGGAAAGAGAATCAAGTGAAATGCTTAACAGGAGAAATGTCCGATTGGAAGTTCAAAAGGGCGAAGCTATTCAAAGGGGCTATTTTATCCCACAGAAACCAATCCCAACTTTCGCCCAGAGAACACCATTTTCCCAGGCTCAGTATGAAAATAAAAGGCTACATCTCACACCGCAGACATAAGTGGGTTCCACCTTCCCAGGAAGAAATGTCGTTCCACAGTCACGTCAGCCACAACGAGAGTTCAGACCTTCCGAACCTTGCACAAGATGTGGCAGGAGACACAAGACTGGAGTTTGCATGCAACGCACATCAAGTGCGAAAAATAAGGACACATGGTTAAGGACTGCCCCGATAGAGCTCCAGTATCAGGCTCTCAATACGGTACTCAAGCGAAGCCTACTAGCCAAGGCCGCATATTTGCAATGTCGCAGCAGGACACTATAGCTAGCGACGAAGTTATTCAAGGTACCTTTACTACTCCAAATTCATTTATTTTTCTTTATGTATTTCAAGTGATTATTTTCATAAACTTTGTTTAGTAAAATCCCTTGTATGAATTCAATAAAATTATAAATCAAATTGTTACACTCGAAAATATTTTAACACGCCTTATGCTAACATGTAACCTTGTCGTTTATCAGTATAAGTGTGACATTAAACACTTAACTCTTGTTCTTATAGACTCAGGGTCTACGCATTCTTTCATCAATCCAGGGTTTATGTCATAAATTCAAGCTAGTCCCGTACCCTTAGAAAGGAGATTGATTATCTCGACACTGTCCGAGAACACCATGATGGCTATTTTAATCTGTCGAGGCACGATAATCAATATTAAAGGCCATGATCTTTCGGTAGATCTCATCATGTTGGAATTTTAGGATTTCGATATTGTTTTGGGCATGGACTGGCTAGCCACATATCATGCCACGGTTGACTGCTTCTCAAAAGTGGTCACCTTCCAACCACTCGGCGAACCTCCATTCAGATTTCGGGGAATAAAAAGGAAGGGAGCACCTTTATTAGCAACATTGGATGAGGAGCAAGACAAGGCAGTCGATCCTACAAAAAACTCAGTCGTCAGAGATTTTATTGACGTATTTTCTGAAGACTTACCCGGTATACCACCCGATCGAGAAATCGAGTTTAAAATCGATATGATCTCAAGGACCACACCAATTGCCAAGGCACCATACCGGATGGCCCCTGCAGAATTAATGGAACCAAAAATATAACTCAAGGAACTGTCAGATAAGAAATTCATTAGACGCAGTCAATCGCCATGGAGAGCCCCAGTGCTCTTCGTAAAGAAGAAAGATGGTTTGATGAGGCTATGCATCGATTACCGTCAGTTGAATAGTGTAACTATCAGAAATCGATACCCCCTCCCACATATCGATGATTTATTCGATCATCTCTAAGGTGCCAACTGAAAGTGAGAGAAGAAGATATTCCAAAAACGGCTTTCGCTTGCAAGAATGGATTGTAGGAATTCTTAGTCATGTCTTACGGATTAACAAATACCCTAGCTGTATTCATGGACCTAATAAATCGGTTGTTCAGGCAGTATCTTGATAAATTTATCATCGTATTCGTAGATGACATTCTCATCTACTCACGATCAGAGGAAGAGCATGAGAAACACCAGCGTCTAGCACTTAATACATTCCGAGATCACCAATTATATGCTAAACTCAGTAAGTGTGAGTTTTGCCTTAAACAAGTGACCTTCCTTGGCCACGTGATATCAGCAGAAGGAGTAACCATCGATTCTTCTAAGATCGAAGTAGTTACAGAATGGAAAGCACCGACGAGTGTCACCGAAGGTAGGAGTTTCCTCGGATTAGCAGGTTACTACCGTCGCACTGGGGCTCTCCTTAGCGACTGACTGCATCTAATGAATTTCTTATCTGACAATTCCTTGAGTTGTATTTCCAATTTCTTTAATTTTGCAAGGGTCATCCGGTATGGTGCTTTGGCAATTGGTGTGGTCCCTGAGATCAAATCGATTTTGAACTCAATTTCTCAGTCGGGTGATACACCGGGTAAGTCTTCAGGAAATACATCGACAAAATCTCTTACGACTGGGATTTTTGTAAGATCGACTGTCTTGTCTTGCTCCTCGTCCAATGCTGCCAATAAAGGTTCTCCCTTCCTTTTTATTCTCCGAAATCTGAATAGAGGTTCTCCAAGTGGTTGAAAGGTGACCACTTTTGAGAAGCAGTCAACCGTGGCATAATATGTGGCTACCCAGTCCATGCCCAAAATGATGTCAAAATCCTGAAATTCTAATATAATGAGATCTACCAGAAGATCATGGCCTTTAATATTGATTATCGTGCCTCGACAGATTAAAGTATCCATCATGGTGTTCCCAGACTGTGTCGAGATAGTCAATCTCCTTTCTAAGGGTACGAGACTAGCTTGAATTTCTGACATAAACCCTGGACTGATGAAAGAATGCGTAGACCCTGAATCTATAAGAACAAGAGTTAAGTGTTTAATGTCGCACTTATGCTAATAAACGGAGAGGTTACCTGTTAGCATAAGGCGTGTTAAAATATTTTCGAGCTTTAAATTTCATTTCAATTGTGCTCTTAATTGAATATTAAAATCTATTTAACCAGGTTGGCGATCGAGTTTTCATTCGCGTCTCTCCGACCAAGGGAGTCATGCGTTTTGGGAAGCAAGGGAAACTAAGCCCCAGGTATGTAGGGCCTTTCGAAGTCACAAACATGTGGGCGAGGTTGCGTATAAAGTCGCTCTACCGCCACAATATATGAGAATCCATGACCTTTTTCACGTATCAATGCTGAGGGAATACATCTATGACCCATCACACATAGTGGAGATCGAACCTGTCGATATAAAGGAGGATCTCACCACCATAGCGAGACCGATCAGAATTCTCAACCGAAAAGTTTAAGTCTTTAAGAACAAAACGATGATATTGGTGTTGGTCCAATGGCAACTCCTCACTCCAAAGGAGGCAACCTGAGAGAATGAAGACGATATCAAAGCAACACATCCTGAACTTTTCGAGTAACTGGTACGTAATTTTCGATGACGAAATTTTTTTTTTTAGGAGGGAAGAATATTATGACCCGAGTATCTTGGGCTCAAAGGAATGGTGATAGATCTAGAAAGCACCAAGAGGGGTACGTGTACACACACTCAATCCTGACCCACACGAATTCTAAATTTAGAAATTTCTATTATATTATTGTTAAACTTTAAAGGGCAACCAAAATATATTTTTTACCAAGCAAGGAGAGTCCAAAAAAAGGACTCCTACTCCCTTAGGACTCTTGCCCCTTTTAGGATTTAGAACTTGCCAAATTGAGTGACCCACGCCCTTCTCTTTCTCTCTCTTTAAAATAGGAGCCAAAGGCTTTTAATTTCAAACCCTACCTCTCTCTCTCTCCTTTAACCTAGCAGCCGGCTCCCACTCTCTCACGTTGAACCAAGCAGCCAAGCTGCCTTTAACCTCCCAAGGAAAAAGCCCAATTGTCCCTCTCTCTCTCCCTCTGGTCTATCTCCCTTTTCAACCCTCTCTCTCTCTCTATTTATATACAAACACCCTCACCGAAAACCCAAGCAACCCATCCCCTTCCTCTCATCACTAATGCCCTCTCTCTCACTCTATATATATATATATATATATATATATATATATATATATATATATATATATAATATACATATATTCTCCCTCCCCATTAACTCACTAACCCAAATAGCCATTCTCTTTTGTCTCTCTCTCATTTTTAAATCGAACCGACAGCCACGTTTCCTTTCCAAAACGCCTAGAAGCCCTTTGCCCAACCAGCCATTGAAGTGGCGCGACAAGGACCACACCCGACTTGAAGAAATCATCGCCAATCCAAATAGGTGAATTCAGATTTTAATCTCCAGAAATGGAGCCACTCCGAATCCGAGCGAAGGTGATGCATCGGGTTTGATTTGCGTCAACGTGAACCCGCCGATCCACCGCCAAAAACGCATTACCGAGTCGACGCATAGGAGCCGCATCGCCGATATAACACGTGGGCTCAAAGCTACTCGATTTGGATCAACTCGAAACCACGTGCACACTCCAACAAGTGGGTGCCCTTCAATCTATCATAGGTTATCCTATTATTTTCGAAAAATATATAAAGCAGATTTAAAAAAAAAAAAACTCCATTAATGGAGTTCTGTGTAGTTGAAGAAGATGAAGAACAAAAATAAATAAATATAGATTTCTAACCCCCCCCCGCCCCCCCCATCATCTATACCAGAGACTCTTCAAAACAAAACAAGGGAGGGAAGGTATATTCTTATATATATATATATATATATATATATATATATATATATATATATATATATATATATATATATATATATATATATATATATGTGAGTTATGTTTTTGTTTTAAGAGAGGATTGCTTTGATTGGTTCCTCTTCCCTATTTTGTCCCAGGCACAAAGAAATATATTGCCTGCAGAGAGAGGAGTGCATTAGATAGAGAGAGATAGCAGAAAATTAGAGACCCAACGTCCCAGCCCCTTCTCCTCTGTTTACCTGCAAAACAAAGAATCTTATGTATGCATAGCTGCAAATATTTATAAATTAATATTAAAGATGTATATATACATAGCTGCAAATATTTATAAATTAATATTAAAAAGGTATATATACATAGCTACAACTACTTATAAATTAATATTAAAGAGGTATATATACATAGCTGCAAATATTTATAAATTTATATTAAAGAGATATATATGCATATATATAAAACTTAGTGTGGGATTAGCAATTGGGAAAAAGCCCTCCTTCCCACTAATATAATCTTTTGCTTGTAAATATATTTGCCTGCTTAGAATGATTTCGCTAACTTCACTAGTTCGAATACTTTGCCCCCAGGTCCTTATTATTATTTTTTTTAAGTTGGGTGGCATCAGAGATTGAAATCCGTGGGTGCAATAACCTCGGATTCCTTACTGCTAAAATTCAATCCACTCTCCAGTTACTCTGTCATCAATTAAAATTTTTAGAGAGAGAGAGAGGCCCATGGTCTTTAGCAGGAATTAAGAGAGAGAAACCTATGGCCTTTAGAGAAAGAGACCCATGGTATTTAATAAAAAAAAATAGAGAGATAAAGTAAAGACCCAACTTCTAACTCACGAATTTAGAGAGAGAAGGTAAATACCCAACTTCTAACTTATAAATTTAGAGAAAAAGTAAAGACCCAACTTCTAACTCACAAATGTAGAGAGAGAAAGTAAAGACCCAACTTTTAACTCACAAATTTAGAGAGAGAAAGTTAAGACCCAACCTTTAGCACACGAATTTAGAGAGAGAGTAGAAGGGAGAGTTTTAGAGAGAGAAACTCTTGAGAGCTTCCTCCTCGATTGGTTTTATATATATATATATAGGTGAGTTCTCCGACGACTTGTTTCCGTCGGATGAAATCAATCGGCGGCCGTCTTGACCAAACATTTTTGATGTCGGCCGTTCCAATGATTATTTGGCACATGATTTTACAATGGGTACATGTTGCACCAATAGTTCGGTGCAAATGCCTGTATAGCCATTGATTCGAGAGAAAAGTAAAATATTAATATACGAAGCCTTATGGGCCCCATTTGGAAAAAGTTCTAGAGACAGAACCCCCTTAAAATCGTCTCAACATTTAATCCAACGGATTAGAATTTTAAGATCAAATCCACCATGGTATGTTTTCAGCCCAAAGTAAGACCCGTCAGATTGGGTCGGGAAGCACAACTCATTTAATAAACGGGACCTGTTTGGGTCTTGGGCTCTTGATCTAAACTCAACCCAACCCGATTAACAACTAATTAGCCTAAGCGAATCCGTTGTTGGCCACTTATATAGTTATTATAATAGCTATTATAACAGTTACCCACTTTGGCCATTTGAGTCATGACAATTATGAATCCATGAATCGATTGAAAAATACAACTTAATAATGACAATTACTTAATTCCTATTATTTGATTGGTTGAGTTGTATAAGACATTAATATTTCCTTCTAACATAGTCAAATTTTGAGTCGTCTGCCTTTTAACTGTATTTAAAACTTCGAATAAATAGGTGGTTAAACATCTCTTACTTACTGATTTGCTCAATGCTTTATAATATATACACCATGTCAATGTTCTTTATGAATACGCAATGTTTAGGGTGCTTGATAGTTTCCTTTCTATATATGTTTATCATCATCATATGACATTCATCATGTAAAAAATCATAATAGGGCATACACATATAAGTTAAGGATAAGATGTAACATATGATATAAGCTTTCACCACGGTGGGGTGTCTTTCACAGTCACGTGAAACTTGGAATGTAGGCGTCTATATAAGGATGTAACTCCTCTATGGTAGTATGGAATGCCACACAAAGTACATTCAGGTTACTACGGAATCTGGAAAGTGTGATACAGTGAAGCCTATCGCACTGTGGTCCATTCTAACTAAGTTTTAAGTAATAATAAGAAGAATATGTTAAGACACATATATGTTAAGAAGCTGGAGACTTAAGCCCACACAAATATGAAATCAGGGCAAAGACCTAAGCCCAGAACTGAATAATTATATGATATGTTAAGATATGTTATGCAGGCCAACTAAATATGAATTAAGTTCTATACGTGTCATACTTTACGAGCCACCGTAAGGGTCCAACGTCTTCAGCCGAGACAGGTCTTAAGGACATTATAGTTGTCTCGAACAAATGGGACATTGTGGTTACTATGTCGGCAACCTCACCTAGCTGGATGATGGTTTATGTTATGATATGAAAGTTAGGTGATTATCTACACGTGGACCTCGCGTGATAGGCTCGAGCAGCGATCCTGGTATAGGTCGTTTAAGCAAGATAAGTAAGATACGAAGTACGTTGTGTAGGCGTATAGAGTAATAATAAGACTTATGATTTGTCACGTATGATAAGTTGATGAGACAAATAAGAAAAGAAATAAGGAAATATAAGCAACATGCACTCTTCATGTTATATAGTATGTTTTTCAGTCTTGATTATAATAGGCTATGAGTTATGGATAAGTTTGTTTCTTTTTATTTAAGATGTTTGTTATATTTTAAAAATGCACCGCAATTCAAGGGATTGCACACACGATCACCTGGGTAAGTTATGGGGGATCGATTATGCAACCCGCTGAGTTTACGCGACTGAGTATACTCACCTCCCTCCCAAAATCTAATTGTTTCAGGTGAAGATTTGGCTTATCCCGTCCATGATGATACGGAAGTTGCTGATCCGGAGACGGCTCATATAAACAAGGACGTCGGTTACCACCTAGATGAGAATGTAGACCCGGCAGACTTTTACTAACATTGAGAGCCTTTTACTCTAGTTTTTCCTTTATTTCTTGTGGAACATGTTTTTGCCTTTGATACATTTTGTGAGTTTATGTTTGGGATCATTTTACCCTACGTGAAACTAGTTCGATTTTATATCTTAGATGCATGATTAGGATTAAGTATTTCATTAATATTGTTTACGTTTTTCACTGTTAATTTATGAGCCGTTTTTCAATATATGTTATCTTAAATGTCTCAATCCATATGCTAAGTCAACTTAAAGATTATGTGTATGGCTGCTTATCGCCTTAATCAGCATGCGGTGTCATAACATGGAATTCTAGGCCTCATCACATGAAGGTCCTCAAGAATCTGAAGCGATGCGCCTATTATGTGAGATGGCAACCACAGTCAGTCAGCAAATAACTCAGCTAATCCAGCCGCACTAACAAGAAAGGACTCGGCTACTACACGAAATGGAGGTGCGAAAAGAACAATGAAGAGAAGTTGTCCAAGAGTTGGTTAATCAACGCCAGCTTATACCTCAACACGAGAACCCACCATACACCCTGATCGAATTTCAAGTATTTAGCAGAGCTCGACCTCCCTATTTCCATGGTCAGCTTGACCCAGTTGCTGCTGAAGATTGGATAAGTACAATTGAGAAATTCTTCGAGATCTCTTCGCCTATAGAACACGAAAAAGTGAAGTGAGCAGCGTTCTACCTAGACTAGGAAGTAGAGAACTGGTGGAAAGCAACCAAGAGAGCTGCAAATCGAAACAACAAAAAAGAGTGGACTTGATAGCAACTCAGAGAAGTCTACTTCAAAAAGTATTTCTCAGTGGCCACCAGGACACAGAAGAAGAAAGAATTCATAGACCTACGGCAAGGAAACATGACGGTGGCGGAGTACGAGGCCTAGTTTGACCAGCTATCCAGATTTGCTGGGATCTGATCGCGGATGAAGCCGATAAACTCTTTGCGTTTCAGAATGGCTTGTGACCATTCTTTCGTGAGAAATTGGCTACGATGAAGATAGAATCATATAGAGAACTTGTGGATTGTGCTCAGATCCAGGAAAGAGAATCAGGTGAAATGCTTAACAGAAGAAATGCCCGATTGAAAGTTCAAAAAGGCAAAGCTATTCAAAGGGGCTCTTTTGTCCCACAGAAACCAATCCCAACTTTCGCCCAGAGAACACCATTTCCCTAGGCTCAGTACGAAAATAAAAGGTCACGTCTCACACCGCAGACAGAAGTGGGTTCCACCTTCCCAGGAGGAAATGTCGATCCATAGCCATGTCAGCCACAACGAGAGTTCAAACCTTCCGAACCTTGTACAAGATGTGACAGGAGACACAGGCTTGGAGTTTGCATGCAAGGCACTGGTGTGATTTAAGTGTAACCCTTGCAAGTGCACAAGATCTATTGCAGTATGGCAAGAACAAAGGTGTCGAACCCACAGGGAAATCTTGAATTTTAATTAATTCTTTCAGAGATTTAAAAACGTCCCCAAGGAAGTACCAAAGGGCAGATTCAATTTAACCAAAAATTTATCACTTTTTCTAAATGCAAGAAAAATAAATTATTCTAAACAACTAATTACTGATGAATCTAAGAATAATATTTAAATAAGATCAAAAAATATGCTACCCCAGATTTGTACCCCCCTTTCATTAAAGAATCATTCACACCATCACCATCATTCATTCATAAAAATGATTTGAAATAAAGTATGATCATCAATCCGGCATACCCTATCTAAAAACAATGACTCAGCCTATCATTGCGGTATGAGTCATGTAAGAAGCATAGCGTATCTCGTGATGTGTAGATCAAAATAATAAAAACATTAGACTATGGTATTAATCATAAATATGGGTACTTATCTGGGGATCGCATCTTTCCCGATCTACTGATTTAGTCGCTCATCTTTGGTGTATGATCTCCTTGTTCATTCAAAGCCATTCCTCTTTTTATTTCTTCCAAAAATCTTTGGTTATAATGTCTTTTCCTAAATACAATCTATGAATGTAAAAGAAAGACAGTGCGAATCCTAAGTACAATCTACCCAAATCAATCCCTAGAAGGAGAAAAGAAGAACTTTTAAAAAGATGCTCAGAGGAGTCTAAAACTAAAAATAATAATGAATAAAATAATCCTCTCAAAAAAAACTCTCTCTAAAAAAATCTCTAATTATTTCCTAAAAAAAAACCGTTCTCTCGACGTGTTTGGTTTGGCTTTAAATAGCCCCCTCATCGCAGAGGTCTCCCGCCGCCTCAATTTAGGGTCGATTAATCGACCTTATAGGGTCGGCGATCGACCGCAAGAATCATCGAAAATCGCTTTTAAAGTGTCGCCTGCATGACACTTTTTGTGGCTCGATTAATCGACCAAAAAGGGTCGATGCATCGAGCCTGCAAAAGTTCCTAAAAATCAGCTTTAAAGTGTCAGTTCTGTCTCTGACACTTTTTTTCCCTCGATTAATCGACCAAAAAGGTCGATGCATCGAGCTCCCAGAAATCCGTGAATTCTAGCCGGACTTTTTACATCAGACACTACTTCGGTATTTCAGCCATAACTTTTTGTCCCGAACTCGGATTGAGGCGATTCTTGATCCGTTGGAAAGCTGACAGAAAGATCTACAACGTTTGGGTTTTAACAATTTCATAATTCGTCCGTCTTGAATGTCCAAATTGAGCTACAAGTCGCACTAAGTTCTCGATGACCCAAAGTTGCAGTGTTTTGACATTATTTTCAGAATTCTTGGGCTGTTTTCTGCACTTGGCTTGTATTTACCTGAAACACTTCAAATCTAATAATTCTTATCAGATAGCCTTCATCGGATAGCTAAATATAGGTATCTAGGGGTGAAATATCATCATATTTCACTACTCATCACACCCCCAAACCTACACTTTGCTAGTCCTCGAGCAAAGCAAACTAAAGAAAATAAATGCCACTTTCGTAGGGAACACGATTGCACTTAGCGTGTGCAACAAGCCTTTAAACCCCTAGGTGATCCCTAGTGGAGGAGTTGTGTCTCCTGAGGGTTTACAGTGAAGTTACCCACAAACTTCAATAAATTCCAAACCATCGGCAAAATTGAGTTTTCAAAACATGATTTTTTATAACATATATACCATTCAAAACTCAAAATCATTAATCAATTCAACATCCTCAATTTTAAATAACAATATTATACTAATCATACTAGCATCCATTCAAATTAGTCTAATGCTCAAATCGTTAGATAACTCATCCATTCATGCTTACTCGTGAAGTGTGTGCATACCCAAACCAAAATTCATTCATCTCAGAACTAGTTCAAACGGAAAACCGTCGGGTCTGTTGTCTAGACTCAATCCTCACTTTAGGTATACTTTTGAAATAAAATCACTCCGATGATGAGTAAGCTTTCGCACATATGTGAGAGATCAATACAAAATGAGCAAAAAGGTCTCACATGATAACTGAAACACGATGTAATCAATGAACAAAATCAAATCTCATAAGAACAGATACTTGTATATCCTAAGTATGCCATATCAAGTGTCATAAGTATCATATATTTACTCTCCACAAGGTAGTTACCAATGCAAGATCAGATTATGAAGGTCTTTTGTAGGGTTGTAATGGGGCTCAGGAAAGGGTAAGAAAGAAAGGGAATTGAGATTCAAAATTTCTGAGAAATCGGAAAAGAAACAAACTTCTGATTTTTCTATTTCTCTTCTTTTTCTTTTCTAATCTCTCACTATTTTTCTCAATATTTTTCTCAACTTTTTTTTTCTTTTGAAGCACCTCATATTTTTCATTATTTTTCACAATTTTTTTTTTCTCCCTCCTTTTTCTTTTATATTTTGCCATACACTCTCAAGAACACCACAACTCAAGATTCTCCACTTACTCTCTTTTCGCTCATTTTCATCTCTCGTTCCTAATTTCTCGTAAATTAGAAGGGTAAACCTGAATTTTCAGAAATGGTGAAGAGTTAAAGGTTAACGTGGCTTATCAAAGAATGTATAAAGGTGAATTTTCCAATAGGCTCAAAGGGGTACTAGAAGGATAAATTTATATGAGGTGGGGCATTTAAGCACAAACGAGCCAAAGATGGCCTTCAATCATGTCCTTAAAAGATGGTAACCTTGTCTATTTATCTTGAGTAGATATACAGTACGTTCTAACACAATAATATGAATTTGATATCATGCAAAGTCACAAGTCAAAATAAAATATATGAGATTATGCAAGATAATTCGTATTCAAAGAAAACTCCGAGTTTATGTATTCACTCATCAACAACGGATATTTGGCTCTAAAGCTTCCTGGGTTTAGTCTCCACTAAGAACCTAAGATTCACCGTTCAAAACAGTTCATCGATTTCTAAATCTTAGCTTGGTATAAGTGTAAAATTCTAAGCATGAATATCAAAATTACCCACAAAATATCACATTAAGCTTCATTATCCTAGATACAAGCATTCAAAATCTGACATCGATATTCTAAAAATTAAATTCACATGCATCATCAACTAAAGTTTGAAAACTATCGAAAAATAATTCATATATGATGGTTCAAAATTTATTTTTTATTCGTTATTTTTTTTTTATTTTTTTTTTTTTATATGAAGAAAAATAAGAAAGTGACGCAAGATAGAGAATCATACCCCCAAACCTAAAAATGACAATGTCCTCATTGATTGAAATAAGTAGCGCACCCCCAAACCTGTTGAAAAGTACCTCAACACAAAGATCAGGTGCAGAGAATATGTGCATAAAATTAGAACATGACCAAAAATAGATTGAAGGTAATGTGGCTACACTAATTTGGAAATTAAAAACTACCTAAACTAAACTAAAAACTAATATTCTAGAACTAACAAAAACAAAAATGAAAACGAAAATAAATAAAACACACTGGGTTGCCTCCCAGGAAGCGCTGAGTTTAAGTGTCGACAGCTCGACCTCTTCATTGATCAAGAATCGGGGTCACTAAGGTGCATTGCCTCAATTCTCATCTGGGTCATGGGCTCAAACACCGGTTTAAGACGTTGCCCATTCACTTTAAAAACTCGATTGTCCGTGAGACTGCGGATCTCAATCGCACCATGCACACTAATAGAAACAATCTGATACGGGCCTTCCCATCTAGATTTTAGTTTTCCCGGGTGAAGCTTTAGTCTGGAATTAAATAGCCAAACCTTTTGCCCAATGTGAAACTCTTTCCGAGAAATTGACTCATCATGCAGCTTCTTATACCTTTCTTTGTACATCTTTGAGTTTTCATACGCACCATAGCGTAGCTCTTCCAATTCACTTAGCTGTAGCCTTCGATTTGATCTTGCTGCTTGCATATCGAAATTTAATCTTTTGATGGCCCAAAATGCTTTTTGCTCCAATTCAACAGGAAGATGGCATGCTTTCCCGTAAACAATTCTGAACGGAGACATTCCAATTAGTGTCTTGAAGGCGGTACGATAGGCCCACAGAGCATCAGAGAGCCGGTTTGACCAGTCTCTTCTATCCAATCGTACCGTCTTTTCTAAAATTCGTTTAATCTCTCGGTTCGACACTTCCACCTGACCACTAGTTTTGTGATACGCGTTGCAACCTTGTGGGTGACGCCAGATATCTTCATTAGTAGCAAAATGGCGGGTATGCGCGAACCGCCATCACTAATGATCGCACGGAAACCCGAATCTATTAAAGACATTTTCCTTGAATTTGACCACCACTTTGTGGTCATTTGAACGGGTTGCCACTTCAATCCATTTGGAAACGTAGTCAAGCACGAGAATATATGAATACCCAAAAGATGGGGAAAAGGACCCATGAAGTCAATCCCCAAACATCAAAATTTCAACAATCAAAATCGGGTTAAGGCATCATATTCCGTTTTGAATATTTCCAAGTCAAATGACTTTGGCATTCTTTGCAAAATTGAGCAAAGATTCACGAAGATGGAGGGCCGAGAATCCGCTTTGAAGAATTTTCTGCTCTTCGTCCTCCAAAATGGCCTCCAGGCTCCAAAGATGGCGTAAATCGAGAACGCTAAGTTGCTCTTCCGTGGTACACATCTCTCGATGATTTGATCCAACAGATCTTAAACAAATGTGGTTCATCCCAAAATAGTATTTGATCCGGGAGAAGAAGAGGTTCTTATCATTCTTTCCCCATTCAAGAGGGATTTTGCCCGTGACCAAATAATTCACGATATTGGCAAACCAAGGAACTTTCAGAAGCGGTCGCCATTAATTTATTAATTTCTCATCCGGAAAAGTGTCCCGGATAGGTTCAGGTGTAACCAATTCTTCAAGCAAAATACGAGACAAGTGATCAGCCACAACATTCTCGACTCCCTTTTTATCCTTGATTTCGAAATTAAACTCTTGAAGTAGCAGAATCCACATCAATCGATCAATCGTGGTTTGGCATCCTTCTTTGCTAACAAATATTTCAATGCAGAGTGGTCTGAAAAGACCACTATTTTTTATCCAAGCAGATAAGAACGAAATTTATCCAGAGCATACACCACAGCTAATAGTTCTTTCTCAGTGGTGGTGTAGTTAAGTTGTGCATCGATCAACGTCTTACTGGCATAATAAATTACGTGAGGTAATTTGTTCACCCTTTGCCCTAAAACAGCTCCGATAGCATAATCAGATGCATCACACATGAGTTCGAATGGGAGAGAATAATCCGGTGGTTGGATTATTGGTACAGTTGATAAGAGTTCACGCAACTTCAGAAATGATTTCATGCAATGCTCATCAAATTCAAAAGGGACATCTTTACGAAGCAAGGTACATAAAGGTTTAGCCACCTTGCTGAAATCCTTAATGAATCGCCTATAAAATCCAGCATGCCCTAAAAATGATCGAATTTGGTGAACACTCTTTGGTGGGGGCAAATTGGCAATTAGGTCGACTTTGGCCTTATCCACTTCAATTCCTTTCTTGGAAACAATATTTCCCAGAACAATTCCTTGTTGAACCATGAAATGGCTCTTCTCCCAGCTAAGAACAAGTTTAGAATCCACACAACGTTGTAAAACTTGTGCGAGGTGATTCAAACAAGAACCAAACGTTTTCCCGAAAACCGAGAAGTCGTCCATGAACACCTCGATGAACTTGTCAATCATATCCAAAAATATGGCCAACATACATCGTTGGAAAGTAGCAGGTGCATTATATAAGCCGAACGGCATCCTTCGATATGCAAAAGTACCGTAAGGGCATGTGAATGTCGTTTTCTCTTGATCAGGTGGAAAAACGGGCACTTGATTGTATCCCGAATAACCATCAAGAAAGCAATAAAACTCTTGCCCTGCTAACTTCTCGAGGATTTGATCGATGAACGGAAGGGGAAAATGATCCTTTCTGGTAGCTGTGTTCAATTTTCTATAATCAATGCGCATATCGCCACCCAGTAGTTTCACGAGTAGGCAACAATTCTCCCTTCGCAGTTTCTTTCACAGTGATTCCGGACTTTTTTGGGACAATTTGGACTGGACTAACCCATTCACTATCAGAAATCGGATAGATGATTCCAGCATCAAGTAATTTAATGATTTCCTTTAAAACGATTTCTTGCATGTTCGGATTAAGTCGCCTCTGCGGTTCTCTCGATGGTTTACTCTCATCTTCCAGATGTATTTTGTGCATACATACTGATGGGTCAATCCCTTTTAAATCAGCTAGAGTCCATCCGATAGCTTGCTTGTGATCTAGAAGCACTTTCAACAGGTCATGCTCTTGTTCTTCAGACAACGTGGATGAAATTATCACCGGAAATGTTTCTCGTGGCCCCAGAAAAGCGTATTTGAGCGATTCAGGCAACTGTTTCAATTCCACAGTTGGTGGCTCCTCAATTGATGGAGTCGGTTCAGCTTTTACTTCAATGGGTAACGGTTCTATCTTAGTCACAACTTCATATAAGTTATCATATGGACATGATAAACTAAACCTCGTCTCTTCGGACTGCTTCCTTTCGGATCCTTTTTCTTCATAGATGGCCAACAAAGCGGTTTCAAATTCTTCTTTAGTGAGCATTGATGGTAATGCTTCATCCACCACTTCGTCCATCTGATCGATGTAAAAACATTCGACCTCATCCTCGTTAGGGAAATGGTTCATCGCATGAAATATGTTCAATCTGACCTTCATGTTCCCAAAAGAAACGTCCATGACTCTGCTCGACAATTAATGCAAGCGCTTGCGATGGCGAAACGGACGTCCAAGGACGATGGGGACTTGATTAATTGATTTAACAGGCGGTTCCATGTCTAAAATAATAAAGTCCACTGGAAAGACAAACTTGTCTATTCCAACCAAAACATCATCGATAATTCCCCTAGGTCTTCTTTTCCGACCTATCACCGGCTTGGAGTGTGACCGTCGTGGGTTGCAATTCACCCAATCCGAAGTTTCTCAGATATTGAGTATGGGATTAGATTCACACTTGCTCCCAAATCCAATAGCGCTTTTCCAATTGGTTGCCCACCAATGACACATAGAACAGTTGGAACTGTGGTCTTTCAATTTTCGTGGGGTTTCCAATTGTAATATTGAATGACTTGATTAGTCGTGAACACTTTCTTGGAAATATGAGTACGCCCTTTCGCTTATGAGTGCATAAATCTTTGAAAAATTTTGCATACTCAGGCACTTGTTTGATTGTTTCAAGCAATGGAAGATTTATCTTTACTTGCTTGAATGTTTCAAAATTTTCTTCCATTTTTGCTGGTCCCTTTCCCATTCTAGATGGAGGAGTTAGGCATTGAGGGAATGGTGCCCTTGGGACATAAGGTGCAGGTTCCATTTTTTATTCTTGTTCATGTCCTAGTTGGACAGTTGAGGGAGACTCATCCTCGATTACTTTTTCTTTTCCCTTCTCTCTTCTTTGCTCTTTCTCTTTCTCTTTTCTTTTCTCTTTCTCTGCTCTTTTCTCCGATTTGTTTTCTTTCTTTGTCGCTTCTCTTGCTTCATCTTTTTCCTGATCAGATTCCACAGACATTTCCACTTGATTATCAACTTCTCTTCCACTTCTCAGCACTGTAACAGCTTTCAACTGTTGACTATTCGATGGTCCTGCATCAGGTGGTGCTTGACCTCGAGGATTGTTGACCGGTTGGCTAGGGAGCCTACCTTCCTCTCGCTGACTCACCGATTTGTCTGACTAAATTGATCTATCATCATCTGTTGGAAAGCATGCATGCTTCATCACCTTTTCCTCCAAATCGAATCTCTAGAAACGGTAGAGTTGAGGTTGATTAAAATTCGATTTTTCGTAATCGGAATTGGATGGTAATAAGGAGAGTTCTACCGAAATTAGAATTCTGGTAGTGGGATTCATTGTATGGAAATTTTGTTGTCCACCCATTGTGTTGGCTCTGTACTGCTGGTTTACCTGACCAGTTTGGTTCGAACCACCCCATCCTAAGTTGGGGTATTTTTCCATTCCGGGTTATAGGTATTGGAGTATATGTTTCTACCCTGCCGTTGATAAGATTGAGTCAAATTCACCTCCTCTTGAGGAGTAGGTTCATCAGGGAATAATGACAAGGTAGTGGGGCACTCATTAGCCATGTGACCTGGGTGGTCACAAATTGAACACACAGTGGGGTGATAGAGCTTTAGCTTGCTTGGTCGCAGCTAACAACATATTCATTTGCTTGGACAACATATCAACCTTTGTCGATAGATCAGAGGTATTATTTTTGACATTATACAATCCATCTCTTATCAACACATGAGATTTAGATGCCAAATCCAAGTTAGTTCGCCCCAGAGTTTCACTTTTTATCGAAGTTTGGTATAACTTCTCAAACAATGCCCACAATTCATCAGCTTCTTTTGTGGCACATGATCCACCACACGATGCATTAACCATGCGTCTCTCTTCAGGAATCAGCCCATTATAAAAACTTTGGACCTGTTGCCACCTTGGAACTTGATGATTTGGACAACTCTTAATCAATTCCTTAAAACGTTCCCAACATTCATGGAATGTTTCAGTAGGTTGTTGGGAAAAGAATTGAATCTTCTGACGCAACTCAATGGCTTTGGTCATGGAAAAATATTTTTTAAGAAACTGACGGTGTAGCTCTGCCCAACTCTGAATAGATTGCGGTTCTAAGGAATAAAACCACGTTTTTGCCTTGTCCCTTAAAGAGAAAGGAAAGAGTCGGAGTTTAGCTATCTCATCAGTGACATTGTGGACTCTGAACATTTTGCATACCCCAGTGAATTCATTTAGATGAACGTATGGATTTTCATTGCTAACCCATGGAAAATTGGTAGCATTTGGATCATCGTTTGAATTCATAGTGGTTTCCTGGAATGGGATCATGCATTATACATTCCTGATCCTCGTAAAAACCAGGATCATTATAATATTCGAGTGTTCTAGGGCCCTCATTGTAATTGTTATTCCCATCATTTCCATTATTTCCATTATTGCCATTATTGATATTCTGATTGTTCCCATTCATTTCTTGCCTTTGATCAGCCATGGTATCAATATGATGATACTGATTCCTTTGAATTCTGCGATTCTCTCTACAAGATCGTTCGATCTCAAGATTAAATGGTAGCAGATGTGGGTGATGAGAACGAGTAAAGCTCATACACCACGCTCACAAACAAAGATTGATGAATCCACAACAAACTCAAAATATTCAGCTTCAATCGATTAAAACAAAGATTTTCAATCGATTGACACAAGCGCACAAATTTTTTTTTTTTTTTTTTTTTAAATTAAAATTCGAATTAAAATTAAATTTAAATAATTTTTTTTTTTTTAAATTAAAATTCGAATTT
Organism: Chloranthus sessilifolius; assembly: GCA_021018995.1. NCBI lineage: Eukaryota > Viridiplantae > Streptophyta > Magnoliopsida > Chloranthales > Chloranthaceae > Chloranthus > Chloranthus sessilifolius. The sequence goes on along the minus strand of CM037592.1, from coordinate 70,457,631 downwards.
AAATTAAATTAAATTTATTTATTTATTATTTTTATTTTTTTTTAAATCCGAATTTCAAAAATTAAAATTCAAAATTCAAAATTTTTTTTTTTTTTTTTTTTTTTTTTAAATCCGAATTTCAAAAATTAAAATTAAAAAAAATTAAATTTTAAACCTAATGGCAATCCTACAAAATCTTATCTAAAAGAGAAAAATAAGGGAAAAAAATAAAAGATTCCTAAATTTCCTAAGGAAGGTATCCTAAATTTATAAACTTCCTAAAAAATTAATAACTAATTTTAGAAAATCCTAGAATATCTAAAAGAGGAAAATAAGGAAAAAGAATCCTACTAAAATAAGAAGTCCTAAAAACCTAAACTTCCTAAAAGAGTCCTATACAAACTTACCTAAAAGAGAAAAATAAGGGAAAGAAGATTTTGTAAAGCAGAAATCCAAATATTGAATTTTTATTATTTTTTTTTTTTTTTTTCAAAACACAAAAAAAAAAAATCCCTAACCGAATTAATCAAAATTTTACCGATCTCCCCGGCAGCGGCGCCAAAAACTTGGTGTGATTTAAGTGTAACCCTTGCAAGTGCACAAGATCTATTGCAGTATGGCAAGAACAAAGGTGTCGAACCCACAGGGAAATCTTGAATTTTAATTAATTCTTTCAGAGATTTAAAAACGTCCCCAAGGAAGTATCAAAGGGCAGATTCAATTTAACCAAAAATTTATCACTTTTTCTAAATGCTAGAAAAATAAATTAATCTAAACAACTAATTACTGATGAATCTAAGAATAATATTTAAATAAGATCAAGAAATATGCTACCCCATATTTGTACCCCCCTTTTATTAAAGAATCATTCACACCATCACCATCATTCATTCATAAAAATGATTTGAAATAAAGTATGATCATCAATCCGGCATACCCTATCTAAAAACAATGACTCAGCCTATCATTGCGGTATGAGTCATGTAAGAAGCATAGCGTATCTCGTGATGTGTAGATCAAAACAATAAAAATAGTAGACTATGGTATTAATCATAAATATGGGTACTTATCTGGGGATCGCATCTTTCCCGATCTACTAATTTAGCCGCTCATCTTTGGTGTATGATCTCCTTGTTCATTCAAAGTCATTCCTCTTTTTATTTCTTCCAAAAATCTTTGGTTATAATGTCTTTTCCTAAATACAATCTATGAATGTAAAAGAAAGACAGTGCGAATCCTAAGTACAATCTACCCAAATCAATCCCTAGAAGAAGGAGAAAAGAAGAACTTTTAAAAAGATGCTCTGAGGAGTCTAAAACCAAAAATAATAATGAATAAAATAATCCTCTCAAAAAAAACTCTCTCTAAAAAAATCTCTAATTATTTCCTAAAAAAAAATCGTTCTCTCGACGTGTTTGGTTTGGCTTTAAATAGCCCCCTCATCGCAGAGGTCTCCCGCCGCCTCAATTTAGGGTCGATTAATCGACCCTATAGGGTCGATGCATCGACCACCAAGAATCATCGAAAACTCGCTTAAAGTGTCGGCCTGTGTATGACACTTTTGTGGCTCGATTAATCGACCAAAAGGGTCGATGCATCGAGCCTGCACAAAGTTCCTAAAATCAGCTTTAAAGTGTCGGTTACATCTACACTTTTTTTCCCTCGATTAATCGACCAAAAGGGTCGATGCATCGAGCTCCCAGAAATCCGTGAATTCTAGCCGACTTTTTACATCAGACACTACTTCGGTATTTCAGCCATAACATTTTTTTCCGAACTCGGATTGAGGCGATTCATGATCCGTTAGAAAGCTGACAGAAAGATCTACAAATTTTGTGTTTTAACAATTTCATGATTCGTCCGTCTTGAATGTCCAAATTGAGCTACAAGTCGCACTAAGTTCTCGATGACCCAAAGTTGCAGTGTTTTGACATTATTTTCAGAATTCTTGGGCTGTTTTCTGCACTTGGCTTGTATTTACCTGAAACACTTCAAATCTAATAATTCTTATCAGATAGCCTTCATCGGATAGCTAAATATAGGTATCTAGGGGTGAAATATCATCATATTTCACTACTCATCAGGCACTAAAAAACATTTCAAGTGCGAAAAAGAAGGACACATGGTTAAGGACTACCCCGATAGAGCTCCAGTGTCAGGCTCTCAATGCTGTACTCAAGCGAAGCCTATGAGCCAAGGCCGCGTATTTGCAATGTCGCAGCAAGACACTATGGCTAGCGACGAAGTTATTCAAGGTACCTTTACTACTCCAAATCTATTTTTTTTTTTTATGTGTTTCAAGTGATTATTTTCATAAACTTTGTTTTATAAAATTCCTTGTATGAATTCAATAAAACTGTAAATCAAATTGTTGCACTCGAAAATATTTTAACACGCCTTATGCTAACAGGTAACCTCTCTGTTTATCAGCATAAGTGCGACATTAAACACTTAGCTCATGTTCTTATAGACTCAAGGTTTACGCATTCTTTCATCAGTCCAGGATTTATGTCAGAAATTCAAGCTAGTCCCATACCCTTAGAAAGGATATTGACTATCTCGACACTATCCGGGAACACCATGATGGCTACTTTAATCTGTCGAGGCACAATAATCAATATTAAAGGCTATGATCTTCCAGTAGATCTCATCGTATTGGAATTTCAGAATTTCGACATCATTTTGTGTATGGACTGGCTAGCCACATATCATGCCACAGTTGACTGCTTCTCAAAAGTGGTTACCTTCTAACCACTCGGAGAACCTCCATTCATATTTTGGGAAATAAAAAGGAAGGGACCACTGATCGATTTTAAGTGTAACCCTTGCAAGTGCACAATATCTATTGTAGTATGGCAAGAACAAGTGTGTCGAACCTACAGGAAAACGTAAATTTTAATTAATTCTTTCAAAGATTTAAAAACGTCCCCAAGGAAGTACCAAGGGGCAGATTCAATTTACTAAAAATTTATTACACTTTTCCTAAATGCAAGAGAAATAAATTAATCTAAACAACTAATTACTGATGAATCTAAGAACAACATTTAAAGATGATCAAGGAATATGCTATCCCAGACTTATAACCTTTCTACCTTTAAACCCACAGTTTCATTAAAGCATCATTCACACCATCATTCATCTAGAAAAATGATTCGTAATAAAATGTGATCATCAATCCGGCATACCCTATCTAAAAATAATGACTCAGCCTATCATTGCAGTATGAGTCATGTAAGAAGCATAGCGTATCTCATGATGTTTAGATCACGACAATAAATATATAATCGCTCTGTAGCCTAGATCAGCCTGCAGGTCCAGATCTAGCGATTACGGCCGTTGATATGCACAATCAACGGTCATAACAAAGCATTCAATATATATTCAATCACACATACTTTGGGGAAAACGATTCCATGATGACATAAATAGACAGTGGTATTAATCATAAAAATGGTTACTTATTTGGGGATCGCCTCTTCCCCGATCAACTGATTTAGCCGCTCATCTTTGGTGTATGATCTCCTTGTTCATTCAAAGTCATTCCACTTTTCATTTCTTCCAAAAGATCTTTATTTACAATGCCTTTTCCTAAATACAATCTATGCTTTCATGAATGTAAAAGAAAGACAATGTAAATCCTAAGTACAATCTACCCAGACGAAATCCTAAAAGAAGAAAAGAGAAACCCTTCAAATCCCAAAAGAGATGGAGACCCAAAAAATGAAAAATAATAAATTTTTTAATCATAATAATTCCCCTCTCGAAGTGTTGGTTCGGCTTTAACTACTCTCCAAGTCGTGCAAGTTTCCTGGCTCGAAAAGTCAGGGTCGATTGATCGACCTTATAGGGTCGATCGATCGACTCCTTAAAAATCTGCGTTAAGAAGCATTTTCCGTCTCAAACTCTATCATTTTGGTCGCTTGATCGACTGGAGGGTCGATCGATCGACCTTCCCAGATTTTCGTGAACTCCTGCCAAACTTTGCATCAGATACTGCCTCGGTATTTTGGCTATAACGTTTTATCTCGAACTCGGATTGAGGGAATTCTTGTGGTGTTGGAAAGTTGATGATGAGCTCTACAACGTTTGTGTTTTAGCAATTTCACGAATCTGCCGTCTTAAAGGTCCAAATTGAGCTGCAAGTCCCACTAAGTTCTCGATGACCCAAGGTTGCAGTGTTTTGACATTATTTTCAGAATTCTTAGCCTGTTTTATGCACTTGGATTATATTTGCCTGAAACACTTCAAATCTAATTCTCATCAGATAGCCTTCATCGGACGGCTAAATATAGGTATTTAGGGGTGAAATATCATCATATTTCACTACTCATCACACCCCCAAACCTATACTTTGCTAGTCCTCGAGCAAAGCAAACTAAAGAAAATAAATGCCACTTTCGTAGGGAGCGCGATTGTACTTAGCCTGTGCAACTAGCCTTTAAACCCCTACGTGATCCCTAGTGGAGGAGTTGTATCTCCTGAGGTTTTACAGTGAAGTTACCCACAAACTTCCAAAAATTTTAAACCATCGGCAAAATTGAGTTTTCAAAACATGATTTTTTTATAACATATATACTATTCAAAAATAAAAACATTAATTGTTTCAATATGTGAATCATCAATCATAAATATTATTGTCATGTCAATCATGCTAGTATCCATTCAAATTAATCTAATGCTCAAATTGTTAGATAATTCATCCATTCATGCCTAAACGTGAAGTGTGTGCATACCCAAACCAAGATTCATCCATCTCGGAACTAGTCCAAACGGAAAACCATCGGATCTATTGTCTCAACTCAATCCTCACTTTAGGTATACTCTTGAAATAAAATCACTCCGATGATGGGTAAGCTTTCGCACACATGTGAGAGATCAATACAAAACAAGCAAAAAGGTCTCACATAATAAATGAAACACGATGTAATCAATGAACAAAAATAAATCTCATAAGAACAGATACTTGTATATCCTAAGCATGTCATATCAAGTGTCATAAGTATCACATATTTACTCTCTACAAGGCAGTTACCAATACAAGATTAGATCATGATGGTCTTTTGTAGGGTTGTAATAGGGCTCAGGAAAGGGTAAGAAAGAAAGGGAATTGAGATTCAAAATTTCTGAGAAATCGAAAAAGGTACTAACTTTTGATTTTTCTATTACTCTTCTTTTTCTTTTCTAATTTCTCTATAATTTTTTTTCAATATTTTTCTTTTCTCACTCTTTCTTCTTCTTTTGAATTTCATCTTCTTAAAGCACCTCATATTTTTCATTCTTTTTCAAAAAATTTCTTTTTTTTTTTTTTTTTTTTTTTTAATATTTTTACCATACACTCTCAGTAAACACCACAACTCAGTATCTTTCCACTTACTCTCTTTTTGTTCACTCTCATCCCTCGTTCCTAATTTCTCATAAATAAGAAGGATAAGGCTGAATTTCATAAATGGTTAAGGGTTAAAGGTTAACGTGGCTTATCAAAGAATGTATAAAGGCAAATTTTTCAATAGGCTCAAAGAGATACTAGAAGGATAAATCTATATAAGGTGGGGTCTTTTAAGCACAAATGAGCCAAAGATGGCCTTCAATCATGTCTTCATAAGATGGTGACTTTGCCTATTTGTTTTGAGCAAAAATACAATATGTTCTAACACAATAATATGAATTAATGTCATGCAAAGTCACAAGTCAAAATAAAATGTATGAGATTATGCAAAATAATTCGTATTCAAAGAAAACTCCGAATTTATGTAAGCACTCATCAAGGATGGGAAATTGGCTCTAAAGCTCACCGGGTTTAGTCTCCACTAAGAACCTAAGATTCAACGTTCAAAACAGTTCATCGATTTCTTAGTCTTAACTTGGTATAAGTGCAAAAATTATACGCATGAATATCAAAATTACCCACAAAATATCACATTAAGCTTCATTATTTTAGATACAAGCATTCAAAATCCGACATTGATATTATCAAAATTAAATTCACATGCATCATCAACTAAAATTTGAAAACTATCGAAAAATAATTCATGTATGATGGTTCAAATTTTTTTTATTTTTTTTTCACATAAAAAAAATAAGAAAGTGACGCAAGATAGAGAATCATATCCTCAAACCGAAAAATGACAATGTCCTTATTGATTGAAATAAGTAGCGCACCCCCAAACCTGTTGAAAAGTACCTCAACACAAAGATCAGGTGCAGAGAATATGTGCATCAAATTAGAACATGACTAAAAATAGATTGAAGGTAATGTGGCTACACTAATTTGGAAATTAAAAATAACCTAAACTAAACTAAAAACTATTATTCTAGAACTAAACATACGAAAAGAGAAATCCTAAATCCTAAATCCTAAACTAAACCTGAGTCCAACTCCATTAATCATTGGTAGGCGGGCCCATCCACCTTGGTTCACTTACATTGATGTTCTTCGGCACAGGAAACAATTTCTCCCAGAGTTCAAGCAGAAATTGATGGGTCACCGCCGATGGTATGGATGGAGGCGTGGAGGCGGAGGTAAGAGATGGAGATGGGGGAGGTGGAGACGAAATCCCATCAATTATCTCGATATCAGTAGTGATGCTCGGTGTAGGAGATTTGGAACGATTCTAACAAAAACAAAAATAAATAAAATACACTGGGTTGCCTCCCAGGAAGCGCTGAGTTTAAGTGTCGACAGCTCGACCTCTTCATTGATCAAGAATCTGGGTCACTAAGGTGCATTGCCTCAATCTTAAACTAGGTGATTGGCTTAAGCATCGGTTTAAGACGTTGCCCATTCACTTTGAAAACTCGATTGTCCTTGAGACTGCGGATCTCAATCGCGCCATGCACACTAATAGAAACAACCTGAAATGGGCCTTCCCATCTAGACTTCAGTTTTCCTGGGTGGAGCTTTAGTCTAGAATTAAGCAGCTAGACCTTCTATCCAATGTGGAACTCTTTTCGAGGAATTGACTCATCATATAGCTTTTTGTACCTTTCTTTGTACATGTTGGAGTCTTCATACGCATCATAGCGTAGCTCTTCCAATTCACTCAGCTGTAGCCTTCGATTTGATCCTGTCGCTTGCATATCAAAGTTAAATCTTTTGATAGCCCAAAATGCCTTATGCTCCAATTCAACAGGAAGATGGCATGCTTTCCCGTAGATAATTTTGAATGGAGACATTCCAATTGGTGTCTTGAAGGCAGTACGATATGCCCAAAGAGCATCAAATAGGCGGTTCGACCAATCTCTTCTATCCGGTCGCACCGTCTTTTCTAAAATTCGTTTGATCTCTCGGTTCGACACTTCTACTTGACCACTAGTTTACGGGTGATACGGCGTTGCCACCTTGTGGGTAACATCATATTTCTTCATTAAAGTAGCAAAATGGCTGTTGCAGACATGTGAACCGCCATCACTAATGATTGCTCTCGGGATCCCAAATCGGTTAAACACATTTTCTTTCAGGAATTTGACCACGACCTTGTGATCATTCAATCGGGTTGCCACAGCTTCTATCCATTTGGAGACATAATCAACAGCCACAAGAATGTATGAATACCCGAAATATGAGGGAAAAGGACCCATAAAGTCAATCCCCCAAATATCAAAAATTTCAACAATTAAAATCGGATTAAGGGGCATCATATTTCGTCGTGAAATATTTCCCAGCTATTGACATCGTTGGCATTCTTTGCAAAATTGAGCAGCGTCACGAAAGATGGAGGGCCAGTAGAATCCGCTTTGAAGGATTTTTTGTGCGGTCTTCTGTCCTCCGAAATGGCCTCCACAGGCTCCAACATGGCAGAAATTGATGACGCTTAGTTGCTCCTCTTCAGGCACACATCTCCTGAGGACTTGATCTGAACAGATTTTGAACAATTGTTGTTCATCCCAAAAATAGTATTTTATTTGGGAGAAAAAGAGATGTTTATCATTCTTACCCCATTCAGTAGGGATTCTGCCAGTGACCAGATAGTTTACGATATTGGCAAACCAAGGAAATTTCGTAGCGATGACATCAATTGCCATCAATTGCTCATCCGAAAAAGTGTCCTGGATAGGTTCAGGTGCAGATGATTCTTCAAGCAAAATGCGAGACAAGTGATCAGCCACAACATTCTCTACTCCCTTTTTAGCTTTGATTTCGAAATTGAACTCTTGAAGGAGCAGGATCTAGCGGATCAATCTTGGTTTGGCGTCCTTCTTTGCCAACAAATATTTCAATGCAGAGTGGTCTGAAAAGACCATTATTTTTTATCCAAGCAGATAAGATCAAAATTTATCGAGAGCATACACCACAGCTAATAACTCCTTCTCAGTGGTGGTGTAGTTAAGCTGTGCATCAATCAATGTCTTACTGGCATAATAGATCACATGAGGCAATTTGTTTACTCTTTGCCCTAAGACTGCTCCAATAGCATAATCAGATGCATCGCACATGAGCTCAAAAGGTAGAGAATAATCCGGTGGTTGGATTATTGGTGCATTTGATAACAATTCACGCAACTTCAGGAATGCTTTCATGCAATTCTCATCAAAGTCAAAAGGAACATCTTTGCCAAGCAAGATACACAATGGTTTAGCCACCTTACTAAAATCTTTGATGAATCTCCTATAAAATTCAGCATGATCCAAAAATGATCGAATTTGTCGGACACTCTTCGGTGGGGGCAAATCGGTCAACTTTTGCCCTATCAACTTCGATTCCTTTCTTTAAAATAATATGTCCCAACACAATTCCTTGTTGTACCATGAAATGGCTTTTCTCCCAGCTAAGAACAAGTTTTGATTCGACACATCGTTGCAATACCTGGTTAAGGTGTTGCAAACACAGTTCAAAGGTCTTTCCGAAAATAGAAAAGTCATCCATGAAGACTTCGATGAATTTATCGATCATGTCTGAGAATATGGCTAACATACATCGTTGGAAAGTAGCAGGTGCATTACATAAGCCGAACGGCATTCTTCGATATGTAAAAGTACCGTAAGGACACCTGAATGTCGCTTTCTCTTGATCAGGTGGGAAAACGGGCACTTGATTGTATCCCGAATATCCATCAAGGAAACAATAAAACTCTTGTCCTGCTAAATTTTCGAGAATTTGGCCAATGAATGGCAGGGGAAAATAATTTTTTCTTGTAGCCGTGTTCAATTTCCGATAATCGATGCACACGCGCCACCCTGTGGTCTCGCAAGTGGGCACCAGTTCTCCTTCAGCAGTTTCTTTCACAGTGATGCCCGACTTTTTCGAAACAATTTGAACTGGACTGACCCATGGACTATCAGAGATTGGATAGATGATTCCAGCATCGAGTAGTTTTATGATTTCCTTTAAAACGACTTCTTGCATGTTTGGATTAAGTTGCCTTTGCGGCTCCCTCGATGGTTTACTATCATCTTCCAAATGTATTTTGTGCATACATACCGATGGGTCAATCCCTTTGAGATCAGCTAAAGTCCATCCAATGGCTTCTTTAATTTCTTTCAGCACTTTCAGCAACTCATACTCTTGTTCTTTCGACAATGTCAATGATATTATTACTGACAATGTTTCTCGAGGTCCCAGAAACGCGTACTTGAGCGACTCAGGCAACTGTTTTAATTCGACAGTTGGTAGCTGCTCAATTGATGGAGTCAGCACATCCTCTACCTCAATAGGTAATGGTTCTACCTTAGTCACATTTGCACATAAGTTATCATCTGGACATGATAGACTCGACCTCGTTTCTTCTGATTGTTTCCTTTCAGATCCTTTTTCCTCATAGATGGCTAACAATGCAGTTTCAAATTCTTCTTTAGTAAGCATTGATGGTAATGCTTCATCCACTACTTCGTCCATCTGGTCGATGTAAAAACAGTCAACTTCATCCTCGTTGGAGAAATGGTTCATTGCATGAAATATATTCAATCTAACCTTCATGTTTCCAAAAGAAACGTCCATGACTCCCGTTCGACAATTAATACAAGCATTTGTAGTGGCGAGAAATGGACGTCCAAGGATGATGGGGACTTGGTTAATGGATTTAACAGGTGATTCCATGTCTAAAATAACGAAGTCCACTGGGAAGACAACCTTGTCTATTCCAAACAAAACATCCTCGATGATACCCCTAGGCCTTCTTTCTTACCTATCGGCAAGTTGAAGTGTAACCGTTGTGGGTTTCAATTCACCCTATCCTAATTTCTCATACACCGAGTATGGGATCAGATTTACGCTTGCTCCCAAATCCAATAACACTTTTCCAATTGGTTGTCCACCAATGACACATGGAACAGTTGGGACTCCAGGGTCCTTAAGTTTCTGTGGGGCTTCCAATTACAATATCGAACTGACTTGATTAGTCAGGAACACTTTCTTTGAAACATGAGTGCGTGCCTTTCTCTTACGAGTGCACAAATCTTTGAAGAATTTGGCGTACTCAAAAACTTGTTTGATTGTCTCAAGTAATGGAAGATTTATCTTTACCTGTTTGAATGTTTCAAATATTTCTTCCATTTTTGCAAGTCCCTTCCCCATTCTAGATGGAGGAGTTAGGCACTCAGGGAATGGTGCCTTAGGGACATAAGGTGGAGATTTAAGTTTCGATTCTTTTTCACGTTCTTGTTGGACAGTTGAGGGAGACACTTCCTCTACTTCTTCTTCTTTTCCCTTCTCTCTTTCTTGCTCTTTCTCTTTTCTTTTCTCTGGCTCTTTTCTTTTCTCTGGCTCTTTGTCTCTTTCTTTCTCTCTTTCCTGATCAGATTCCACAGGAATTTTCACTTGATTATCAATCTCTCGTCCACTTCTCAGCACTGTAACAGCTTTCAACTGTTGACTATTTGATGGTCCTTCATCAGATGATGCTTGGCCTCGAGGATTGTTGATGGGTTGGCTAGGGAGCCTACCTTCCTCTCGTTGACTTAACTGATTTGTCAGTTGACTAAATTGATCTATCATCATCTGTTGGAACACTTGCATATTTCGCATAATCTTTTCCTCCAAATCAGAATCTTTTGAAACGGTGGCCTAAGATTGATTAAAATTCTGATTTTTTCGGTAATCAGAATTCGGATGATAATAAGGATGGTTCTGCTGGAAAGTAGAATTCTGCTGGAAATTAGAATTATGTTGTGGACGAAAATTCTACTGTCCATTCATTACGTTGGATCTAAACTGCTGATTCACCTGTCCAGTTTGGTTTGATCCTCCCCATTCTAAGTTGGGGTGATTTTTTTATTTCAGATTGTATGTATTTGAGTACATGTTCCTACCTTGTCACTGATATGATTGAGTCAGATTCACCTGCTCCTGAGGAGTAGGGTCATCAGGAAGAACTGACAAGGTGGTAGGGCACTCGTTAGCCATGTGACCTGGGTGGTCACAGATTGAACAAGCGGTGGGGTTGATGGGACTCTTAGCTTGCTTAGTTACAGCTAACAGCAGGTTCATTTGCTTGGACAACATATCAACCTTTGTTGAAAGATCTGAAGTGTTGTTATTGACATCAAATAATCCATTTCTGGTCAACACATGTGATTTTGTTGCCACATCCAAATTAGTTCGCTCCATTGTTACATTTTGGATTGAAGTTTGATATAACTTCTCAAACAATGCCCACAGCTCATTAGCCTCTTTCGTGGCACACGATCCTCCGCAAGATGCATCAACCATGCGTCTTTCTTCAGGAATTAGTCCATTGTAAAAACTTTGGACCTGCTGCCACCTTGGCAGTTGATGATTTGGACAACTCTTAATCAATTCCTTAAAACGTTCCCAACATTCATAAAAAGTTTCTGTAGGTTGTTGGGAAAAGAACTGGATCTTCTGACGCAACTCAATGGTTTTGGTCATGAGAAAATATTTTTTAAGAAACTAACGGTGTAGCTCTGCCCAACTCTGAATAGATTGTGGTTCTAAGGAGTAGAACCAAGTTTTTGCCTTATCTCTTAAAGAGAAAGGAAAGAGTCGCAACTTAGCTATTTCGTCGATCACATTATGCACACGGAACATTTTACATACTGCAATGAACTCATTCAAATGAACATGTGGATTTTCATTTGACAATCCATGATAGATCGGTAACATTTGAATCATTGCGGATTTGAATTCGTAATGGTTCCCTGGGATGGGGGCATGCATGATACTATCTTGATCCTCGTAAAAATCAGGATCATTATAATATTCCAATGTTCTTGGACCCTCATCATGATTATTATTCCCATTATTATTATTCTGATTATTTCCATTCATTTGATCTACCATAGTTTTAGTATGATGATACTGATTCCTTTGGATTCTACGATTCTCTCTACAAGATCGTTGGATCTCAAGATTAAACGGTTGCAGATGTGGGTGATGAAAACGAGTAAAGCTCATGCACCACGCCCAAAACAAAGATTGTTGAGTCCACAACAAATCTACAAATATCAGCTTCAATCGATTGAAGCAAAGGTTTCAATCGATTGACACAAAGCACACACAAATATTCAAGCAGGGACTTAATCCGTCAATCGATTGAAAGAGTGGTCTCAATCGATTGAGATTCAAAAGTCAAAATTAGTCAACACAAAAATTTCAGCTGAAATGGCCAACAGCAGAGGCCTAGTCAATCAATTGACAGAGCATGATATCCCAGTCTCAATCGATTGACGGAGAATGTTCAATCGATTGAGTCTATGATAAACAGTAACCAATATCTGAAGAAAAGAAAAGAAAAACAAGATTTTATATATATATATATATATATATATATATATATTTTTTTTTTTTTTTTTTTTTTTATTTTTTTTTTAATTCGAAAATTAAAATCTAAAATTTAAATTTCGAAATCCACAATTAAAAATAAAAAATTCAAATTTTAAAACCTAAAGGCAATCCTACAAAATCAAACCTACAAGAGAAAAAGAAGGAGAAGAATAAAAGACTCCTATATTTCATAAACAAGAGATCCTAAAAAGTCTATAACTAGAATTTAGAAAATCCTACAAAATATCTAAAAGAAGAAAATAAGGAAAATGAACTCCTACAAAATCTAAAATAAGAAGTCCTAAAAATCTCTACTTCCTAAAACAAATTTTTGGTTTCCTAAAAATCCGAAATTAGCAATTCGGGTCTCACACAAAATAGTCAATCGATTGATCCTTTTATCTCAATCGATTGATGATTTAATACTGAAACCACACAGAACACATTCAATCGATTGAGGAACAAATCTCAATCGATTGACTGTTAACTAAAAGCACAAATCTCTTTCCGAATTAATCAAAATTTCTTCCAATTCCCCGACAACGGTGCCAAAAACTTGATCGATTTTAAGTATAACCCTTGCAAGTGCATAAGATCTATTGTAGTATGGCAAGAACAAGGGTGTCGAACCCACAGGAAAACATAAATTTTAATTAATTTTTTTAGAGATTTAAAAACGTCCCCAAGGAAGTACCAAGGGGCAGATTCAATTTACCAAAAATTTATCACACTTTTCCTAAATGCAAGAGAAATAAATTAATTTAAACAACGAATTACTGATGAATCTAAGAACAATATTTAAAGATGATCAAGGAATATGCTACCCCAGACTTATAACCTTTCTACCTTTAAACCCACAGTTTCATTAAAGCATCATTCACACCATCATTCATCTAGAAAAATGATTCGTCATAAAATGTGATCATCAATCCGACATACCCTATCTAAAAACAATGACTCAGCCTATCATTGCGGTATGAGTCATGTAAGAAGCATAGCGTATCTCATGATGTTTAGATCACGATAATAAATATATAATCGCTCTGTAACCTAGATCAGCCTGCAAGTCCAGATCTAGCAATTACGGCCGTTGATATGGGCAATCAATTGTCATAACAAAGCATTCAATATATATTCAATCACACATACTTTGGGCAAAACGATTCCATGATGACATAAATAGACTGTGGTATTAATCATAAAAATGGTTACTTATCTGGGAATCGCATCTTCCCCAATCAACTGATTTAGTCGCTCATCTTTGGTGTATGATCTCCTTGTTCATTCAAAGTTATTTCACTTTTCATTTCTTTCAAAAGATATTTGTTTACAATGCCTTTTCCTAAATATAATCTATGCTTTCATGAATGTAAAAGAAAGACAATATAAATCCTAAGTACAATCTACCCAGACGAAACCCTAAAAGAAGAAAAGAGGAACCCTTCAAATCCCAAAAGAGATGGAGACCCAAAAAATGAAAAATAATCAAAAAATTTAATCATAATAATTCCCCTCTCGAAGTGTTGGTTCGGCTTTAAATACTCTCCAAGTCGTGCAAGTTTCCTGGCTGGAAAAGTCAGGGTCGATTGATCGACCTTATATGGTTGATCGATCGACTCCTTAAAATTTGCGTTAAGAAGCTTTTTCCGTCTCAAACTCCATCATTTTGGTCGCTTGATCGACTGGAGGGTCGATCAATCGACCCGTGATTTCCGTGAACTCCAGCCAAACTTTGCATCAGACACTACCTTGGTATTGTAGCCATAACTTTTTATCCCGAACTCAGATTGAGGCGATTCTTATGGAGTTGGAAAGTAGACAACGAGCTCTACAACTTTTCTGCTTTAGCAATTTCACGAATCTGCCATCTTGAAGGTCCAAATTGAGCTGAAAGTCCCACTAAGTTCTCGATGACCCAAGGTTGCAGTGTTTTGACATTATTTTCGGAATTCTTGGCCTATTTTATGCACTTGGATTGTATTTGCCTGAAACACTTCAAATCTAGTCATTCTCATCAGATAGCCTTCATCGGACAGCTAAATATAAGTATTTAGGGGTGAAATATCATCATATTTCACTACTCATCAAGCACCTTTATTAGCAGCATTGGACGAGGAGCAAGACAAGACAATCGATCCTACAAAAATCCCTGTCATCAGAGATTTTGTCAATGTATTTTTACATGATTTACCCAGTGTACCACCCGACCGAGAAATTGAGTTCAAAATCGATCTGATATCAAAGACCACACCAATTGCCAAGGCATCATACCCGATGGCCCCTGGAGAATTTAAGGAACTGAAAATACAACTCAAGGAACTATCAGATAAGAAATTTATTAGACACAGTCAGTCTCCATGGAGAGCCTCAGTGCTCTTCGAAAAGAAGAAAGATGGTTCAATGAGACTATGCATTGATTACCATCAGTTGAATAGTATAACCATCAGAAATCGATACCCCCTCCCACATATCGATGATTTATTCGATCATCTCTAAGGTGCCAAGTGTTTTTCTATGATTGAACTTAGATCAGGTTATCACCAGCTAAAAGTGAGAGAAGAAGATATTCTAAAAACGGCTTTCGCTTGCAAGAATGGGTTGTACGAATTCTTAGTCATGCCTTTCGGACTAACAAATACCCCAGTTGTATTCATGGACCTAATGAATCGGGTGTTCAGGCAGTATCTTGATGAATTTATCATTGTATTCGTAGATGACATTCTCATCTACTCACGATCAGAGGAAGAGCATGAGAAACACATGCGTCTAGCACTTCAGATACTCCGAGATCACCAGCTATATGCTAAACTCAGTGATTGTGAGTTTTGGCTTAAACAAGTGACCTTCCTTAGCCACGTGATATCAATAGAACGAGTGTCACCAAAGGTAAGAGTTTCCTCAGATTGGCAGGTAACTACTGTCGCACTGGGACTCTCCATGGCGACTAACTTCGTCTAATGAATTTCTTATCTGACAGTTCCTTGAGTTGTATTTCCAGTTCCTTTAATTTTGTAGGGGCCATCCGGTATGGTGCCTTGGCAATTGGTGTAGTCCCTAGGATCAGATCGATTTTGAACTCGATTTTTCGGTCGGGTGGTACACCGGGTAAGTCTTCAGGAAATACATCGACAAAATCTCTAATGACTGAGATTTTTGTAGGATCGACTGTCTTGTCTTGCTCCTCGTCCAATGTTGTCGATAAAGGTGCTCCCTTCCTTTTTATTCCCCGAAATTTGAATGGAGGTTCTCCGAGTGGTTGGAATGTGACCACTTTTGAAAAGCAGTCAACCATGGCATGATATGTGGCTAGCCAGTCCATACCCAAAATGATGCTGAAATCCTGAAATTCCAACACGATCAGATCTACCAGAAGATCATGGCCATTAATATTGATTATCGTGCCTCGACAGATTAAAGTAGCCATCTTGGTGTTCCCGGACTGTGTCTAGGTAGTCAATCTCCATCTAAGGGTACGGGACTAGCTTAAATTTTTGACATAAACCCTGGACTGATAAAAGAATGCATAGACCCTGAGTCTATAAGAACAAGATCTAAGTGTTTAATGTCGCACTTATGTTGATAAACGGAGAGGTTACCTGTTAGCATAAGGCGTATTAAAATATTTTCGAGCTTTAAATTTCATTTCAATTGTTCTCTTGATTGAATGTTAAAATCTATTTAACCAGGTTGGCGATCGAGTTTTCATTTGCGTCTCTCCGACAAAGGGAGTCATGCGTTTTGGGAAGCGAGGAAACTAAGCCCCAGATATGTAGGGCCGTGTGAGCGAGGTTGCGTATAAAGTCGCTCTACCGCCACAATATACGGGAATCCATGACATTTTTTACGTATCAATGCTGAGGGGATACATGTATGACCCATCACACATAGTAGAGATCGAACCTGTCGATATAAAGAAGGATCTCACCACCATAGCGAGACCGATCAGAATTCTCGACCGGAAAGTTCAAGACTTTATGAACAAAACGATGAGTGACCTACACCCTTTTAGGATTTGGAACTTGCCAAATTGAGTGACCCACGCCCTTCTCTTTCTCTCTATTTAAAATAGGAGCCAAAGGCTTTTAATTTCAAACCCTACCTCTCTCTCTCCCCTTTAACGTAGCAGCCGGCTCCCACTCTCTCCCTCACGTTGAACCAAGCAGCCAAGCTGCCTTTAACCTCCCAAGGAAAAAAGCCCAATTGTCCCTGTCTCTCTCCCTCTGGTCTATCTCCCTTTTCAACCCTCTCCCTCTCTATTTATATACAAACACCCTCACTGAAAACCCAAGCAACCCATCCCCTTTCTCGCACCACTAATGCCCTCTCTCTCTCTCTATATATATATATAATATACCTATATTCACCCTCCCCATTAACTCACTAACCCAAACAGCCATTCTCTTTTGTCTCTCTCTCATTTTTAAACCAAACCAACGGCCACGTTTCCTTTCCAAAACGCCTAGCAGCCCTTTGCCCAACTGGCCATTGTACTGGCGCGACAAGGACCACACCCAACTTGAAGAAATCATCGCCAATCCAAATCGGTGAATTCAGATTTTAATCTCCGGAAATGGAGCCACTTCGAATCTGAGCCAAGGCGATGCGTCGGGTTTGATTTGTGTCAACCTGAACCCGCCAATCCACCGTCAAAAACGCATTACTGAGTCGACGCGTAGGAGCCGCATCGTCGATCTATCATGTGTGCTCAAAGCTACTCGATTTGGATCATTTCGAAACCACGTGCACACTCCAATAGGTGGTTGCCCTTCAATCTACCATAGGTTATCCTATTATTTTCGAAAAATATATAAAGCAGATTTTTTTAATAAAAAACTCCATTAATGGAGCTCTGTGCAGTTGAAGAAGATGAAGAATAAAAATAAATAAATATACATTTCTAATATACAAGCACTCAAATTCAATCATATATATATATAGGGGTGTATAGGACCCCACTAAATTAACCCCCCCCCCATCATCTCTACACATCACTGTACCAGATTCTCTTCAAAACAAAACAAGGGAGGGAAGGTATATATATATATATATATATATATATATATATATATATATATGAGTTATGTTTCTGTTTTATAGTATATATAGAAAGAGAGGATTGCTTTGATTGGTTCCTCTTCCCTATTTTGTCCCAGGCACAAAGAAATATATTGCCTGCAGAGAGAGGAGTGCATTAGATAGAGAGAGATAGCAGAAAATTAGAGACCCAACGCCCCAGCCCCTTCTTCTCCTATGTTCACCTGCAAAAACAAAGAATTCTATGTATACATCGCTGCAAATATTTATAAATTAATATTAAAGAGGTATATATACATAGCTGCAAATATTTATAAATTAATATTAAATAGGTATATATACATAGCTGTAAATACTTATAAATTAATATTAAAGAGGTATATATACATAGCTACAAATATTTATAAATTTATATTAAAGATATATATATATATATATATATATATATATATATATATATATATATATATATGCATATATATATAAAACTTAGTGTGGGATTAACAATTGGGAAAAGGCCCTCATTCCCACTGATATAATCTTTTGCTTGTAAATATATTTGCCTGCTTAGAATGAATTCGCTAACTTCACTAGTTCAAACACTTTGCCCCCAGGTCCTGATTATTTTTTTTGTTAAGTTGGGTGGCATTAGAGATTGAAATCCGTGGGAGCAATAACCTCGGATTCCTTACTGCTGAAATTAAATCCACTCTCTAGTTACTCTGTCATAAATTCAAATTTTTAGAGAGAGAGGCCCATGGTCTTTAACAGGAATTTAGAGAGAGAGACCCATGGCCTTTAGAGAAAGAGGCCCATTGTATTTAATAAGAAAATTTAGATAGATAAAGTAAAGTCCCAACTTCTAACTCACGAATTTAGAGAGAGAAGGTAAAGACTCAACTTCTAACTCACAAATTTTGAGAGAGAAAGTAAAGACCCAACTTCTAACTCACAAATTTAGAGAGAGAAAGTCAAGACCCAACCTTTAGCAGACGAATTTCGAGAGAGAGTAGAAGGGAGAGTTTTAGAGAGCGAAACTCTTAAAAGCGTCCTCCTCGATTGGTTATATATATATATATATATATATATATATATATATATATATATATATATATAGGTGAGTCAAGACCCAACCTTTAGCACACGAATTTCGAGAGAGTAGAAAGGAGAATTTTAGAGAGCGAAACTCTTAAGAGCGTCCTCCTCGATTGGTTTTATATATATCTAGGTGAGTTCTCCGACGACTTGTTACCGTTGGATGAAATCAATCGGCGGTCGTCTCGACCAAACATTTTCGGTGTCAGCCGTTCCAATGAGTATTTGGCACATGATTTTATAATGGGTACATGTTGCACAAATAGTTCGGTGCAAATGCCCATATAGCCGTTGATTCGAGAGAAATGTAAAATATTAATATACGAAGCCTTATGGGCCCTATTTGAAAAAAGTTCTAGAGACAGAACCCCCTTAAAATCGTCCCAACTTTTAATCCAACGGATTAGAATTTTAAGATCAGATCCACCATGATATGTGTTCGGCCCAAAGTAAGACCCGTCAGATTGGGTCGGGAAGCACAACTCATTTAATAAACGGGACCAGTTTGGGTCTTGGGCTCTTGATCTAAACTCAACCCAACCCGATTAACAACTAATTAGCCCGAGCAGACCCGTTGCTGGTCACTTATATAACTATTATAATGGCTATTGTAACATTTACCCACTTTGGCCATTTGAGTCATGACAGTTATGAATCCATGAATCAATTAAAAAATACAACATAATAATGACCAATTACTTAATTCCTATTATTTGATTGGTTGAGTTATATGAGACATTAATATATCCTTCTAACATAGTCAAATTTTGAGTCGTCTCCCTTTTAACTCTGTATTTAAAACTTTGAATCAATAGATGGTTCAACATCTCTTACTTACACTACAAAAATAAGGTGTTTTAGCAGCACTTGCTGTTAAGGCAATTTTTGGTAGCGGCAAAACTAATAGCGGCAGTTTTTTGTAGCGACAAGACTAATAGCGGCAGTTTTTTGTTTAAAAAATTGCCGCTAATAGTCTTATTTTTTGTAGTGTTACTGATTTGCTCAATACTTTATAATATATACACTATGTCAATGTTCTTTATGAATACGCAATATTTAGGGTGCTTGATAGTTTCCTTTCTATATATGTTCATCATCATCATATAACATTCATCATATAGAAAATCACGATAGGGCATATGCATATAAGTTAAAGATAAAATGTAACATATGATATAAGCCTTCGCCACGGTGGGGTGTCTTTCACAGTCACGTGAAACTTGGGATGTAGGCATCCATGTACGGATGTAACTCCTCTATGGTAGTATGGGATGTCACACGAAGTACATCCAGGTTACTACGGAACCCGTCCCTTAGAAAGCGTGATTTAGTGAAGCCTATCGCATGTGGTCCATTCTAACTAAGTTTTAAGTAAAAATGAGAAAATAATATGTTAAGACACATATATGTTAAGAAAGTGGAGACTTAGGCCCACACAAATATTAAATCGGAGCGGAGACCTAAGCCCAAAACTGAATAATTTATGATATGTTGTGAAGGTCAGCTAAATATAAATTAAGTTCTAAACGTGTCATATCTTACGAGCCACCGTAAGGGTCTAACGTTTGCAGTAGAAAAGGGTCTTAAGGACATTATAGTTTTGTCTCGAACTAAGGGGACACTGTGGTTACTATGCCGGCAATCTCATCTGACTGAATGATGGTTTATGTTATGATATGGAAGTTAGGTGATTATCTACACGTGGACATCGCGTGATAGGCTCCAGCAGCGATCCTGGCACAAGTCGTTTAAGTAAGATTAGTAAGATACGAAGTACGTTGTGTAGGCGTATGGAGTAATAATAAGACTTACGATTTGTCACGTATGATATGTTGATGAGACAAATAGAAAAATAAATAAGGAAATAGAAGCATCATGCACTCTTTATGTTATATAGTATGTTTTCCACTCTTGATTATGATAGGTTATGAATTATGGATAAGTTTGTTTCTTTTTATTTAGGATGTTTGTTATATTTTAAAAATGCACCACAATTCAAGCGATTGCACACACGATCACCTGGGTAAGTTATAGTGGATCGATTGTGCAACCCGTTGAGTTTACGCGACTTAGTAAATTCACCCCCTCTCAAAATCTAACAGTTTCAAGTGAAGATTCGGCTTATTCCGTCCATGATGATACGGAAGTTGCTGATCCGAAGACGGCTCATATAAACGAGGACATCGGTTACCACCTATAAGAGAATGTAGACCCGGTAAATTTTTACCAGCATTGAGAGCCTTTTACTCTAGTTTTTCCTTTATTTTTTATGGGACATGTTTTAACCTTTGATACATTTTGTGAGTTTACATTTGGGATCATTTTATCGTACGTGAAATTGGTTCAATTTTATATCCTAGATGCATGGTTAGGATTAAGTACTTCATTAATATTGTTTACGTTTTTCACTGTTAATTTTTAAATCGTTTATCAGTATATGTTATCTTAAATGTCTCAATCCATATGCTAAGTTAATTTATAGATTATGTGTATGGCCGCTTATCGCCTTAATCAGCGTGCGATGTCATAACACGGAATTCTAGGCCCTCGAGATCGGATAAAGATTTTGGGTCGTGACACTTGGCCTAGTGACTATACTTTGTGATTGGAAGGACTAGATGCAAATATTTGATGGGTTAAAGATTACATTGCAAAAATATCTTTATTATGTGATTCAAAGTGATCAACTGCTTTTAAAATGAAAGAATATTATATAAATCTTATAAATTAATTCAATTTTAATCATTCAGTTTGAAGGTGCTGACTACTTTGATTGCATGATATAAATATTTTTGTAATTTCAATACTTTATACTATTGATCTTTAGATCAAGGACTTCCAATCACATGACACACTTGATATAAAACGATTCTCATATTTACTGTCATGTCACTGTGTCAAAGGTGAGTGAACATGAAAATTTTGTGGTACGAGGATACCACAAAATTTAGGAGAATGTGGAAGATCCAATCACCATCAGATTAGGATCTTACAGTAAGACAATACCCCTAAGGAAATTTAGGAGTTCTCCATTGCATCACTTTAAGCCGTATGTTGGAAGATCCAACGTTGGCAACCAACAGGAGGGTTTGGGCACTAGTCAGTACCATACCTCAAGAAGCGGAGATTCTGACATCTCTACTAGCCTGGCACATGCACGTGTGGGTGTATCACGTACACAGTGACTTAATTGGGTATTCCAAGAGGCTGGATATCCACAGTTCTTCATTTATTTATGTTTTTATTGTAAGAGGACCCATAATAGGTAGTCAATTCACAGCCAAAAACTGCCCCTATTATAAAAAAAAATTACCCCTAATATTTTTGTCGCTAATAGTCTTAATAATTTTTTTGTTAATTAAAGTAAAAAACTGCCGCTAATAATCTTATTTTTTGTAGTGATGAATCAGGATTCAACAAGAGCCTGGCACGGATCAGGTGGAATTTGGGCTTAAAAAAAAAGCCCAAGCCTGACCCGGCTCAGGTCAGATTTTAACTTCCATTAAAAGCCCAGCCCGGCCCACTTTTTTGTTTGAGTTGAGTTTGGGCATCAGTTTTAGGATTAAAAATAATCTTGTTGCTAAAAGCCCAGCTCAGTCAAGCACTTCTAAGGGAAAATGTCGGGCTGGCCTGAATCCGATCCGACCCAGGTTTGGTTTAGGTTAGGGCTTAAATAAAACGCCCAGCTCGATTTTATATGGGCTGATTTGGGCCTATTTTTGAGTAATATATAATCGAACCAGTCAAAAGCCCTGCACGAACTCGGCTTGGCCTGTTGACAGTTCTCAGTTCCAGTGCAAGGGATCACCAATATTGGGCAAGGAAATGACGTAAAAAACGAACCGGGCCTTTGACCCAATTCTACCAGAACCGAGACCTTAGCTGTTTGGATCAAATTAAAAATCCCTTTTGTTTTTTTACGAGTCCAACAGGTGAACTGCCCAATTTTTTTCCTTAACCTAGAAAGTTCACCCGACTTGATATATATAAACTTAAGTCTCAACCAAAAAGTCTCCATTGAGTGATAGCTCAGTTGGCATCCTCCCCTCTTTGTGGGGATGAGGTCGTGGGCTTTCGATTACATATTTGCTTCATTCCTTTTTCTTATTGTGAGTGATTTATATTAAGAAACCCTATTAATATTAGAAAATCCAAACTAATTGGATTCTCTTATTAATTAATATTCTCTCAAAGCAAATCTTAGTATCCAAACTAGTTAGGAGTCTACTGTTAAAAATCTCAAAATAGCAACTCTGTCCACCTCTCAACTCTCAATAACTAAATATGAAAGGCTTATTTGCAAGTGAAGATTTGGTCTCTCCCGATTTCCACCATTAAAACCAAGGATAAAAAAATCGGATTATTTTTGTTTCGGTTTTATGTTGACCGAAACTGAAATTTTGAACCGAAATTTCGGCTGAAATCTTCCCCACCATACATTACAATCCTAAATTTTGAGTTTTCGTTTCAGTTTTGGTAGGGACCGAAACCGAAACATTTCAGCCGAAATTTTGAACCATGGTTAAAACTGTTGATCGGTGGGCATCGTTTTTCGTCCCAATCTTTCACACAAATTACAAAGGATCACAGCATTTGCAATTGGAGATTCGGTCACCTCGAGTTTCCACTATTAACATTGTTGACCACCTTCAATAAGATGATGGAGATCATTCCTCACGTTGATTGCCTTGAATCAGAGGTTGGAGATCATTTGCCATCCCAATTTTCCACGCAATAAATCTTGAGATCATGACTCACCTATTAGACGGTCAACTATTGATTTCACATAGGGATTGTGATTATAAGTATACCATGAGAAGGGTTATCGATTCATCGAGGATGCGTCCCACTTGGAATTGGATGATGGAGATTTTGCAATTGTAATGTCCCGAAAATTTTGACCTTTGAACTGTCCATCTTGATGTGCGTGCCCGACTAGTCACGCACCTAACAAGATAAAATATTAATATATTAAAGTGAGTTAAGTTAAATTAGGCCTTGAATGAAGAAGGAAAGCTTTGAATGTGCAAGAACCATTGGATAGAGTAATGTACACCGAGGTTTGGTGTATTGGCTTAACACCCAAGTTCATAGCTTTTAAGTATAAAAGTTAAAATGATAAGAGAATTTATTTCTCTTACTTTGGTTGTTCAGAAGAGTTATTGAGAAGAGAGAGAAGGAAGGTGAGCTTTGAATCGTGCGTATGCGTGCAAGATCTGAACCTACGTGTGAAATTAAGGATATGGGATTGAGGAGAATCCAAAGATTTCAACTTTGAAACTCTAGCTTGAGCTTGAGCCCGTGGGTCGAGAAATCGATCAAACCAAAGGTAAGAAGAATTATGCTTGAGTTGTGATTTGTATCTGTGTTAGTTTTTAGTTAGCATGTGGGTGAGGAAATTGAAGAATAGGAGTTAAGATGTAAGAAAATGAGTTTGAAAAGTTAGAAACCCATGAAGGTGAAGAATTTGACAAAACCGATCGATCGAAATAAGTGATCGATCGATCGATTTTGTCAAAGAGTGAAAGTATGAAGGTTTCTGGGGAAATCGATCGATTAAAATTAATTTTGATCGATTGATTTATAAATCAATCGATCGATTCAAACACTAATCGATCGATTTGTGAGAAACAGTGAGTGTGTTAAGGGAAATCGATCGATTTAGAAATCAATCGATCGAAATACGTCGACAGGCTCTAAATCAGGTCGACAGGATTCTGATGAGTTCGACAAGATGGGATTAGTTTCTAAGTAAATCAATCGATCGATTTAGGCAGACTCGGGATTTTATTTTGTTTTGTTAAGAGGACTTGGGGGAGACTTTATATCTTCCTGTTTTACGTCATTTCTGGCGTACGGACTATGACTTGATGTATTTTAGGTATGAGCTTGTATGCGTGAGAAAGGGACTAGCTCGAGATAAGAAGACTTCGTTTTAGCCTTTCGTTGAGGTAGGAAAAACTTCATAACATGTGCATTTTATTACAACTAACATGGATTTAGTGATATGATGAAAGTATATATGTGTTTTGTGATTTTGTCTTTGAGTTAGCATGAATTTCATTCATAGCCTTTGACATGAAAAATTGTATGTGTATGAGCACTAAGAGAAAGCTCTGTGTGTGTGTGTGCCATCAGATATATGTATGTGTGAAATCAGCAATATGTGTGTGTACATCAGAAGGATGTAAATATGTGTGTGTGCATTAGAAGGATGTAAATATATGTGTGTGCAAGCCTTGAAATTTTGAACTATTATAAATTACCACAAACTCACAGTGATAAACAATATATAGATTTAGCACTTTAATTTAAGGTTCATGTGTGGATACCCTACCGACGCGACGATATAACCGTGACCAGTATGACGGGATATCCGTAATTGTACTCTGGTACGGCGGGATATCCATTCTTTGATTATCATTATGCGGCAATACTTCGTGCGGCAGAAGTCACCTTCATTGAGGGGGCTTAGGCATTATGTGTAAAATTATTCATTGAACGACAATGGTTAAAGTTTTCCATCGGTAAATTTATGTCGCTCTCGATACTATATATGCTCGAGAGAATATTTAAGTGATTGATTTAAGTCTCTGTGTGATAAGAACAAGCTTTTGAAATTATGATAAGTGTAACTTGAATTTGCTTAAGATATTTGTTTTTTTCAATTTAAATCCTTTTAAATTGTGACTCTCAGTCAGAAAAATTGTGCTTTGAAGTATATCATGAGATATATGTGTGATGTGAAAAATATGTATGTTGGTTATGTTCCCTATTGAGCTTAGATTATTAGTTCATCCCTTGACTACACGTCACAGGTACAGGTATTGAGGCGGGTACTGAGGGCATAGATCATGAGGACTCGGAGTACGTGCTAGAGGAGGAGACTGAACCCCCTCCTGACGAGTTCTTTTAGTGGACTAGACGCTACGTATTTTGAGATTGTGTTATAAGGCTTGGAACGTCCAGCCAGTATAAGATAGAATTGATGTAATTATGTGATACGGTATTTATTTTGCAAACCATCTTTGGGTGACTACTGTTGGTCACTAGTGGTTCGGTTCGGTTCTTTTATTCATGCGATTGGCATGGGATTAGAATCGTCTTTTGATATGCTTTTGATTATGTCATTATATAGAAATAGAGATTTAATATTTTTATGATGAATCGATCTGTTTAGTTAGGATATGTGCTTTATTTTCGCGTAGTGTGTGGATGTACCAGGTGTTCAATGTGTTCTAGGATCGGTCTTATTGACCATCCGACGGCACGGGTTTCCGAGTGCAGAAATTCAGGCTATCGTAGTTGGTATCAAAGTATTTTTCTTAAGAGATTTCTGACAAGCCTTAGATGTAATATATATGTTTAAGATCGTATCAGAATATAGAGACCTTCTACTAATGAAACTTTTGGTTTCATGTTGCAGAACGTCATGTCCACTAGAGGTCGAGGACAACCAAGAGGCAGTTATAGAGGGAATCTGAGAAGTGGGGACAACAGTCCCACCAGTTCCAATAGAGTTCCTTTAAGAGAAAGAGAGATTCCAGAAGAAAGTGTTCTGGAAGAGAGAAGTCATGAGAGAGAGGAAAAGAGAAATGAAGAGAGAGAAGATAGGCAGTGAATGGCATAGGCCATGGAAGCCCTGGCTACTGTCATGGCTCAGCAAATGACATTGATGGTTACTAACAATGCCAACAATCATTAGTTTCAAGCACTGCAACCACCAGCACATTGAGCATTTACAGAATTTCGGAGGATGCGTCCTCCAAATTTCTGTGAGATGGAGAAAATATTCAGTGTGCTTCCATGCATTGAAGATGAGGGTCAGATGGGCAGCATTTATGTTGGATGGAGAAGCGAGCCCATGGTGAAAATCGGTTTCAAGGACAAGGGAGCAAGTAACTCCAGGGATGTTATGGACATGGGAAGAGTTTATTGAGGAGTTCAACAAACAATATTTTTCTAAGGTGGTACGGAATCAGATGGAAATCAAATTTCTTCAATTTGAGCAAGGAAAAATGTCGGTGAGAGAATATGGAGTAGTATTTATAAGACTTTCAATATTTGCTCCAGAGTATGTGGCCTCAAATCTGATGAAGGCCAAGAAATTCCGACGCAGCTTAAGGCCGAATATACGCAATAGGATTTCAACTTTTGAGTTGAAAACTTATGGCGAAGTGATGAGCAAGGCTCTTGTGGTAGAAGAGGACATCGACGAGATGTTTAAGAGAAGAGATAAACGGATTAAAGGTAGGACAAACCAGGGGAGATTTGGTAACTACGAGCCAGTGAACAAAAAGTCGCGATTCATAGCACCAATTACGAGACTACCTATACTGGAAGTTTACTCTAGGCCACCTATGACTACATCAGTGACACCTTTCCGTTATGAGAGCCCTGCGACGACTATGGGAGTATCAGTTATCCAGGGTTTTTTTAGAGTAACATCATCCATACTGACTGAGACGTGTGCCAAATGTGGCAAGTCTCACAAGACCTCAGACTGTAGACGGGATATGGGCGGATATTTCAAGTGCGAAAAGATGAGGCATATGGTCAGGAACAGAGCTAAGGAAAGAGAGGATGGCGTCGTGACTACACGAAGCCTATCAGACAAGCAAGACCTCTTGTGCATAAGGCGTGCATATATTCGCTCGGGATGCATGTAAGCGATGTGACATCATCCAAGGTGAAAATTTTAATTAAATTCAATACATATATCATTTATTCGAATTTTAGATAAAGAAGGTGCATCAAGTTTCAAAGTATTCTTTAAGTTTTAAGTGTTTGCATGTCTTCATTTGATGCATACATAATTGGTTAAGTATATATATATATATATATATATATATATATATATATAAGCCTTGAAAAGTACCACTTTTCACCCTTTAATCTGGCCTTTGATAGACCTTTGAGCTGATTAATAATGATGTTTAAGTATATTTTTGTAGATAACAGAAATATCATTACTTAATGTTGCAATCCATCCAATAGAGGCCAAGAAGAGAGAATTCCAAGTCAAACCTTGGAGCTGATTTGAATCATAGTGAATGCACCATGGTGGTCTCCACCATGTGTGCCATATTGGCATGCTTTAGTGGGCACTGGGAGTCCAACTGATGAAAGGAGGAAGGACCAAGCTAAGGAGGCCACTACTGCAGCATGTGCACTACAGCAAAGGAGCAGAAGCAAGCCTCGCGCAGCTCAGACAATGGTGCTCACTAGGTTAAAACACCACAGAACTGATAATCAAGCAATTAGAGATTTCTTAATAAATAAAAGAAATATTATAGATGGAAGAAGATTAAAATGTTATAATCAAATTGCTCTTTACACCTTTGACATAGAATATGTTAAAGGTACTACTAATCTTTTAGCTAATTTTCTAATTAGAGAACTAACAATTATACCACTAAAACAACTGGAGTGATGATTACTAATGATTTCTTGCCGGAGATGAAAAAAAGAAAATCCTAAAATAAAATGCATTTACATAGGATTAATACATATTTGTATCACTGAATTATTTACACAAGGTATAGACACTCTTATACTTATTGTAATGTTAGACAAAAGACTAGATTTGGGGACGGGAGAGAATTTAAGAGAGCTAGAAAAAGGGCCTAAATTCATTGGGTACCTCTGTTCGCACACCATGACTGAAAGTGCCTACATCTCAAGCCCACTAAAAGCTATTGACTGCTTGAAATCATAAGATCGTTTTTCATCCCACTCTACCACAAAAGGGATCTTGAGACCACAAGTGTATCCTGATATGAGCATTTTATGATTTCATGGGACACAAATCCCAAAATAATGGCATGGCCTTAAATCACATTTGAGTGTGATGTCCACCATGTGATTTTAGTGCCACATTTTTTAGATCTGTGTCGCTTGGAATTAAAAACTTTCAGTCTCATGGTACATTCACAGTCTTAAGATCCCTTGTGTGGAAGAAGATTGGGATGACCCAAATATTTAATAATATGCATCTTAAAAAATAATCAGATGATAGCGATCGTTTTTCACCCCAATCTTTCACATAAATAATCTTGAGATCATGGCGTACCGTCAGACTGTCAATTTTTTATTATACGTTGCACAACCCAAAAAGTAACTAAATCAAGTGGCACACATCATACTCCAACGTGATTTTAAGTATACTTTTTGAGATGCGTGCCATGTGGAATAAAACGTCTGATGGTACTCATGATTTCAAGATCATTTTTATGAAATATTGAGACCAAAAATAATCTCCATCATTTGATTCAAAGCCGTCATTGCATGCCCACCGGAGGAGATGGGTGTCACTATTTCACTAGGGACTTACTAATTTTTGCAAAAAATTTATATTTAATAGTTTTTATTATTTAAAAAAATAAAAAATAAGAGTTTAAATTATGGCATGGAACCAGCCGATATCTTGATATGGCCCAATATGGTTCGATATTTGACCTGCTCGACTCAATATTTGACCAAATATAAAATCGGGGTATATATCTGTATTAGATGAGGGCAAACCCAACACATTTTGGCCAATGGAGACTGTTTTTTGTCACAATATTTTTTGTCCCAATATTCCACACAATCGATATTGAATAATGGGTTTGCTACCAAATGATCCGATGTTGATTCCACATGGCGCGCATCCCAAAATGTGAACCACGTTTGATGGTATGTTGTGCTCACGATCACTTTTGGGGATGTCTCCCACATTGAATCAACATTTGACTGCCTGATGATAGGCCTGTGATCTCAAGATCTATTATGTGGAAGGTCGGGACGAAAAACAATCTCTACCATCAATTTCAAAACAGAAATGAGATTTTCCTTCGCTTGAGTGAGGTGATTGTAGCATAAATTGGTGTAGTAGTAACACCAACCCAAAGATAATAGGGTACCTGTATTTGCACTAGCAAGTACATTGAAAGCGTCAAAGTCTGAAACCCTTGATCAAACACATTGACTGCTTGGAAGCAAACGATCAAATTGTTTTTAACCTTGATCTTCCACACAATGGACCTTGAGACCATGATTGCTGGGCGAGAATGGGGGTACCTAAAATAATATAGACACCTCTATTCTCACGCACTATACTACTGTGGGCGCCAACAGAAAACCATTGATTGCTTTAATTTGGATGGTAGAGATTGTTTTTCACTCCATTCTTTCACACAATGGATCTTGATACCATGGGTGTACTATGAGACGGTCAATTTTGTATTCCATGGGGCACATTTACCAAAAAAGTGGTGCTAAAGTCACTTTTAAGTGTGATGTATACCATATCATTTTAGGGTCACATTTTGGGGATATGTGCCTATGACCTCAAGATCCATCGTTGAAAGATTGGGATAAAAACGATCAGATTTGCAGCATTGGTTTTTAGGGAACCTTTGATTGGTACCACGAGTTTATTGAGAATCCAACTAAGTTTGAAACCAAAATATGGACCTAAAATTATGTTTGAGCGTGATTTGTGTTATGTGATTTTAGGGCCACTTTTTTGTTAGATTTGTCCCACTAGAATAAAAAATTGATCATTGGGAAGTAGGCACTTTGAGTAATCCTAAAGTTCGAATAGTGATACTCTAATATTTATAATAAAAATATGAAGATGTTTGATGGTGCAAAATAAAAGTTGTTTATAAATTAGTTTTTGCTAATATTAATATTTACTCTACATGTCCACGTGCAACACACGTGCACTTTTACTAGTATAATACTTATAAAAGTACAAAAACCAAAGAGGCATTAGTCCAGTTGGTACACTCCCTCCATTGTGAGAGTAGGACGCGGGTTCGATACTCGTCCTCCCCGTTGTTCTCACCTTTGTCTTTATAAGGTGTGGGTTGGGTTCAGTTAATTAACCCTCAGTACTGTAGTTAGTGCTCACTCACGCTGCCCTATAACTGTCATATGTGTAAGCGTGTTTGCCCATTTACTTAAGGTAATTAAATAAAGTGCCCTTAAATCATTTCTTATCAAGCCATACAGAAATACATCAAAAGCAAACTTTCTTTATTTAAGGTAATTAAAGATAAACAAAATACTTGAGAGAATAATCCTATCTTAACAATCCTTACTTTCCTTATATAAGATAAACAAAATTATGAGAGATGCGTTTTAAATACCGTAATTAAGGGTAAATAAATAACTCGTCTAAGGTCCTACCATCCCACGGACAGGTGTTGATTCCACATTGCACACGTCCCAAAAAAGAATATGATCATAGGGGCTTACATTAAAAAAGGTTCTCGCCAACACTAAAAACCCACTGATTGGGTTGAATTAGATGATGGAGATCTTGAACTCATAGGTATACCATCAAAACGATTAGTTTTTTATTCTAAGTGGCATAGAACCCAAAAAGTGACTCAAAAATCATGTGGAACACTCAAAGGTGATTTTAGATTCACTCTTTGAGATTTGTGCCACATAAAATGAAAAACTGGCGGTCTGATGGCATGCCCATGCTCACAAGATCATGATCATGGACGTACATCAAACAACGTTCTCGCCTACACTACAAACCCGTTGATTGGGTTGAATTGGATGATGGAGATCAATTTTCATCCCAATTTTCCACAGGGTTGTTCTTGAGATCATGGGCATATATACCATCAAAACATCAATTTTTTATTCATGTGGGACACATCACGCTCAAACGTAATTTTAGATTCACTTTTTGGGATTTGTGCCACAAGAAATGAAAAATTGACGGTCAGATCATGATCACGGACGTACATCAAACATGGTTTTCACCTACACTAAAAACTCGTTGACTGGGTTGAATTGGACAATAGAGATTGATTTTCATCCCAATTTTCCACAAGATTGATCTTGAGATCATAGGCGTACCATCAAAACGATCAATTTTTTATTTCATGTGGCACGAATCTCAAAAAGTGACTCAAAAATCATGTCGAACACATCATGTTCAAACGTGATTTTAGATTCACTTTTTGGGATTTGTGTCACGTGAAATGAAAAGTTGTCGTTCTGATAGCACAATCAAGCAGGTGGAAGATTTGAATGAAAATTGATCTCCATCATCAGATTCATCCCAGTCAATGGGTTTTTTATGTAGGCATCGTCAATAATTGGGTAGGCTCAAACAGAGCTACCCAATACAAATTTACATTGATGAGCTACAACTTGCACACGAGATTAGTGTCGTGGCACATAATTTAGAAAGAAAGACGGTATTTTTCGAATTTGTATTGTATCGACCCAAAATTTCACAAGCTCTTAATTGTAAGATCTTAGACATACCTTCGTATCGTGAACCATAGAAACATAATACGGCAATGAAAGCGCATTAAACAGCGGAAGATAAAATTTCTTTAAATCATTAATTAATCCAAATAAAACTAATGATGATGTTCTTATTTCAATAACAAAGTCCAACATGATTAAAGCTTAAAGAGTCTTAATAAAATACTAACTGATTATTATCTCATTTATTTAAAAATCAGTAATAATAACTAGAATGAAAAATAGATAATTAGGCCACAAAGCCTTCATCGCCATTCATTTCAGGTTCCTAAGCGCCACGTGCAGTCTCATCACCATAGACTCCTACGTTGTCCTCAGTTACACCTGTCTCATCTGGCCACTCACATCAACAAGAGGTGTAAGTTTATACTTGTATGGACCAAACCTTCAATCCATTGAAATATAAAATATCAATCATAACTATATGAACATTTCTGTATATTTCATGTGTATGTGTTTGTGGCATCTATAATCTCAATAAGCTGAAATGAACTGAATATAAACATGAATATCAATATTACATGAATGCATCCTTCTTTTAATTTCATCTTTCTTGTCATTTAATACACTTTAGATTCCGTCCCGCTAAAAATATTGGGTCGTAATCATTCTTATCACTTATTTATTTAGACTCCATCATATTCAAGACGTTGAGTCTAATCAATCATATTATTTATTACACGTCAAACTCCGTCCCGCTCAAGACATTGAGCTTAATCATGTTTATCATGTTCTTGTTTAGTTAGACTCCATCATGCACAAGATATTGGATCTAATACCTTCTTAGACTCCACCAGGTACAAGATGTTGGGTCTAATGCTTCTTAATCATATTTAGTTAGGCTCTATCAAATATAAGATGTTAGGTCTAATACCTTCTTAGACTCTATAATGTATAAGATGTTGGGTCTAATGCTCATTAATTATGGCTTGACATTTTATCATATTTTACGTGTCATGATTGTGCATTGTATGGATCATTATGGAACATGTAAAGTGCATATGAGTAAGATCATAAAATAAAAATCATTTAAGTGCATTTAGTCATATTACATAAACATTGATATTTAATCACACTGTTAAGAGGAGAACTGAATATAGAACTTAACTACCCATACACAATCCATTGATTTCATGTTCAGGCTCAATCAATTGATTTCTAAGAATCAATCGATTGACTCAAATCCGTGTATTTTTTTAAAATAATATCATTTATCAGTAATTGTTCAGACTCAATCGATAAATTTCTCAGAATCAATCGATTGACTCAAATACGTGCATTTTCCTAAAACAATATCGTTTGTCAATATCTATTAAGGTTCAATCGATTGATTTCTCATAATCAATCGATTGACTCAAATCCGTGCATATTTCCAAAATAATATCATTTATCAGTAATTGTTCAGACTCAATCGATTGATTTCTCAAAATCAATCGATTGACTTAAATCTGTGCATTTTTCCAAAATAATGTCATTTATCAGTATCTGTTCAGGCTCAATCGATTGATTTTTCAGAATCCATCGATTGACTCAAATTCGTGAGCACAGCTCAGAATGCCTCAAATCACATGGTGGGATTTCATCTATCTTCTTTTTAATCAAAATTATGAACATTAAGGATCACTAATCATAGCATGTAACTCATTTAATCATACAATTATTATTCATGAAATAAATACACGAATTTACATAAAACTCATTTAAAAACTAACATTTTAAGTTCAATGGAAAACATAATTTCTCCATACCTAAATCAATCGTATCACCACGATTTGATCGAAATCTCAATAATGATGATAATTCTAGAAAAAGGCGAAGGTCGCTTGAGAATATACGCAAACATTTCACCGTTCTTCCAAAAGAAAGATTCTAGAAAGATAGATCTAAAATTTCTTCTCTAAGGTCTTTAGGGTTTCTGACAGCTCTATTCTTAAAAAGAACTCTAAATGAGATTATGATTTAGGGTTCTCCGTAAGACACTTATTTATAATATTTTGGAGATTATTCGGTGTTAAGCTAACAAACCAAGGAAGGGTGTATAGGTTTTTACCTCAAAGTTTAAAATAGAGGTTTAAAACACATATAATAAGGTATGATCCCTAGACCTCTTATCTAGAACTCAAACCTTTAAGCAGTAGGTTAATACACAAATTGTGTCTATTAATGACAGAAATAAATATGAGAGCTTGAAAAACCAAAACATTTATTTTTAGTTAAAACGTTTTTAAAAGTCAAGGCATGTGCAGAATACTTTATTAAGCATATATAGATAATTTAGATGTATTAAAGACATAAAATTCGAATCACAATATTCTTCCTTACTTATAAAAATTTTATTCTCAAAATTGAGCCATACCTTACTCGAAGAGATGGGGGTAGTCCCTCCTGATGGCACCCTCACGTTTCCAAGTGGCTTCCTCATAAGAGTGATGTTGCCACACAACCAGGACCAACAGTATAACTTTATTCCTCAGGTTCTGCTCTTTCCGATCAACAATCTGGACAGGCATCTCCACAACGATCATATCCTTATAAACCTCTAAGGTTTTCCAGTCAATAATGTGAATAGGGTCTGTCACGTATTTCTTTAGCAAGGATATGTGAAAAATGTTGTGCTCATCGGCAAACTTTAGTAGTAGCTTGACTCGATATGTCGTTTCTTCGATTCTCTTCAAGACTTCAAACGGTCCCACGAATCTCAGACTAAGCTTTCCTTTCAGCCCGAATCTCATTACTCCTTTCATAACAGAGATTCTCATGTAGACTTTATCCCCTTCGATAAGATCCCAATTCCTATATTTCTGTGGCAACCTGACGTTTTCCTTTATCGTATATAGGAAAGGTCGCGTCATCGGATCACCTAACATGATCCTATCATATAAGTGCGTCGTGTCGTGTACAAAGTATTGCAGATGCAAAAGCAATGTAATAACTCTGACATGAAATAACATGGCAAAATTTGATATTTACTCATCTAAACAGTAAACTATCAAGATCTATAAACAAGGGCTAACTGATATGATGCATTGTGATTTTAAAGTTGTGTTTTACTCACAAGTGCACTAATCGATTTGCAAACAGCGGGTGCAGAGTACGAGATCGTTCCCACAGAGATTAGTGAGAAAATTCAAATAAGGAAGTAGTAATTAATAAAGGAATTACCACAGATCTATCACAGTAACCACTAATTTAATATTCTGAGAGTTTTGATAAATGAGATAAATACTAACACAAACTAAGAATTTAAGCAAATAATGAGAGATAAGGATTGGGATGCTGAATCCTCCCATCATAGGTTTATCATTTATACAATACAAATATGTGAATTAAGATATGAGATTCTTATAAGATATATAGGAAGGAGCACTGGCCCAGAACACACCTGAGTTCTAACTTGTGGATCTGAGATCACAGAGAGGTATGATTAACCCCTCATGAGTGTATGATTAACACTCACACCTCAGACAACAATTAGAACCCAATCTTTAGGGTAGACTCCGCACTACCGATCTGAGATCACGGAGAGGTATGATTAACCCCTCATGAGTGTGTGATTAACACTCACACCTTAGAAAGTAGTAGAACCTAATCCTAAGATAAGTGATAAATAGGATAAAATCTTCATTGCAATATTGGAATCATAGGGCATGATTAACTCCTAGATTTCATACCATAATCAGATCATATTCATATCAATAATAATATTAGGGCCTTTAAAAGAATTTAATACCTCAACCACAGATTTTATTAATATAATTGAATCCCTCGGACGAGGTTCATCAGATCCCCATCCTTAATGAAACTAGCTACACATGATTAAATTAAACAGCATGATGAAAAAATAAATCAACATAAATATTAAAATACCGTACTGAGCTTTAACTAAATCCACAAAAAGCTTTAATCTAAATCTCTACAATTCTTCTTCAAAAGTGCATAAATAAAAATTAATCTAAATCTTACGTCTAGAAAAAATGAACACTCCAAACTGGAAAAATTGGGACTCAATGCCCCCCTGAATTGAAAAGCAGAAAAATAGAAAAATGCAAGCGGAGAGATCTCCTTCCGAATCCTCAGATTTTTCTTTAAATATCATCCAATTTCGGAATTCAAATTTAAATTAGAAATTGGTCGATTGATCGACTTAAGTGGTCGATCGATCAACCTGATTAAAGTTTAAACTTTTGAATTTAAAACTTTTCGAACTATGTCGATTGATCGACCAACAAGGGTCGATCGATCGACATAGTCAAATGGTCCGATCTCATGTATTCTTTGCTTCACTGCTTTGGTGTCAGTCTACTTTGCATCCTTTTATGCTCCTTAATGCGTTTAATGGCCAATTTGACCTGAAAGTCATAAAACTTCACAAATCTTATAAGATAGCTTTCATCGGATGGCTAAATGTAAGTCTTTAGGGGTGAAATATCATCATATTTTACTACTCATTACACCCCCAAACCTACACTTTGCTAGTCCTCGAGCAAAGAAGAAGATAAACAAAATTAGAAAATAAACTAACATCCTAAGAAAAGTAAATAATGCCACTTTCGTAGAGAGCACGATTGCATTTAGTGTATGCAACAAGCCTTTAAACCCCTAGGTGATCCCTAGTGGAGGAGTTTTGTCTCTTTAGGGTTTTCAGTGAAGTTACCACAAACTTCAAGACATTTTATATAATTGATTCGTGGGATTTATTAATTGCGCTTATCATGCAATTTCTCCTCAAATAATATGCATGCCATTTCATTCTCATTGATAGTTAGTTAAGCTAAGCTAATGCTTCAATTTACAGATAAATTCATCACCCATCCTTAAATGTGTCACTTGTAATCATCAGATCGCATTCTATTTATCTGAAAATTTATCCTATTTGTGAATCGTATAGATTTATGTTTTGATTCAAACCTCACAATAGGTGGTCTCAAAACAGAAATTCTCCGATGATGGGTATATTTTCACACACATGTGAAGGATCAATATAAGGTAAATAAAAGATCTCACATGATAGGGGAAACACGATATAGTCAATGAACAAAAATAAATCTCATAAGAACATATATTAATATATCCTAAATATGTCATATCAAGAGTCAGAGGTATCACACATTCACTCTCCACAAGGCAGTTACCAATGCAAGATCGGATCATGAAGGTCTTTCGTAGGGTTGTAATGGGGCTCAAGTAAGGGTAAGAAAGAAATGGATGTTGGAGATCAAAATTTCTGAGAATTTTGAAAAGGAATTGATTTTTTATTTTTCTATTTCTTTTCTCTCTTTTTTTTCCTTCGGTATCTTTCTCAATATTTTTCTACTTTTCTCAACTTTCTTTTCCTTTCTCACTCATTTGTCTTCTTTTGAATTTCGTTTTTTTGAAGCACTTCATATTTTTCATCCTTTTTTTTTTTTAAAAATTTTTTTGCTTTTTCTCTCCCCCTTTTTTTCTGTCATATAGTCTCAGTAAACACCACAA
The DNA here is from genome assembly GCA_021018995.1 of Chloranthus sessilifolius. Classification (NCBI taxonomy): domain Eukaryota; kingdom Viridiplantae; phylum Streptophyta; class Magnoliopsida; order Chloranthales; family Chloranthaceae; genus Chloranthus; species Chloranthus sessilifolius. Next base: position 70,420,052 of record CM037592.1, on the reverse strand, counting down.
CTCGGTATCTCTCCACTTACTCTTTTTTCGTTCATTCTCATTCCTCGTTCCTAATTTCTTAGAAATAAAAAGGGTAAGGCTGAATTTTTAGAAATTATATAGGGATAAAGGTTAACGTGACTTATCAAAGAATATATATAAGGCAAATTATTAATAAGCTCAAAGGGGTACTAGAATAATAAATTTATATAAGATAAGGTATTTTAAGCACAAACGAGCCAAAGATAGCCTTCAATTACATCCTCAAAAGATGGTAACTCTGCCTATTTATTTTGAGTAGATATACAATACGTTCTAGTACAATAATATGAATTTAATATCATGCAAAGTCACTAGTCAAAACAACAAGTATGAGATTATATAAAAATAATTCGTATTCCAAGATAACTTCGAATTTATGTAAACTCTCATCAAAGACGTGAAATTGTCTCTAAAGCTCACAGGTCTAATCTCCACTAAGATCCTACAGTTCACAATTTTAGATAAATTATCTTGATTTTTAGCTTTTCGAACTGAGTCAAGCACCATAACTTCTAAAAGTAGGTTTAAATTTTTATGCTAATCTCCACCTTAACTTTCCTCTTCTAATAACAATCATTTAAAAATGACATTCAATATCCTTCCGGTGAGATTGCATAATCTAATAATTCCAAATTTCACACATCAATCATATAAAATAAAATACTCCGAAAAAACCTTCAAAGTGCATAGTTGATCGATCGACAAGGCTGGTCGATCAATCAACCAAATCCGGATTTATTTATTTTTTAAAATTTTAACAAAATAACGCATTACCACCCCCAAACCTAAAACATGCAATGTCTTCATTGTACCAAATTTGAGGGGTACCCCCAAACCTGCAACAAAATATTCATAGACCAAAAGGCAAATGAGGTAACAAGCATCATTATAACTAAAAAGAAATTTATTAAGTAAATTACGTGAATTACACTTATTGAAAAAAAAAAGTGTTAAATCCAAAATCTACCTAAAAACAAAAAATATGCAAAACTAATAAATCCTAAAAACATCCTACATTTCCTAAAACATCCTAAAAACTTTCAACTTTCTCGTTCAAACATCTGCATCAGTTCCCGACCCTGCTTTCGATTTTAGAAAATCAAAATTCCACATCACTTCGCTGATACTCCCTGGTTCGAGGAATCCGGAGTGATATCAGGGGGCGGCGGGGTTGATGGGTTGACCGTGCTACTGGTGGCCAAATCTTGGAGTGTAGGCACCGGATACAACTTTGCCCAAGTTTCAGTAGGGATTAGATCGATAATCTCTTTCGGGATTGATCTTGGAATGAAGGCTGCTAATGGATTGTGGCATGGAGTTGGTGTTGGTTGTGTTAATGATGAAGAGGAAGGGATGGGTGATGGTGATTGGGGAGGGTGATGGTGTTGAGTCCAAATCAATCATCACTATATCACCTGATATGATTGGCATGGGCTTGGATGATCGATTGGTCCTCTTTCATGTTAGTTCTTCCCAAATTGGAAGAGGCACAGGATCAAGATCTATCATATCAACATTAGTGAGATCCAATGGAGTCGGTGTTCCATTAGGCTTTTCTCTTTTCCTTGCAGTTTCTTCCATTTTCTTCATTGTTGCCTGTGTATGATAAGCTCTTCCGGCCATTGATAGAATTGAGAGGATAATTTATGGTAACAATTTTGGAAAAATCCTTAGGATATTTGAAATAAATAGAGAAAGAGTTTGAGAATACCTAAAAGTGTCCTACGGAGGAAAAAGACGATTCCTAAAGTACTAAACTGCTAAAATTAAAAAGATTTTGCACGGATTTTTCTTTTTCCTTATATATATATATATATATATATATATATATATATATATATATATATATATTGAAAGCATCTCAGTCGATTGATCAACTGAAGTGGTCGATCAATCGACCAGTTCAAGTCAACATCTGTTGACTTTATCGCGACTCAATTAATCGACAGTGTGGGATGATTAAACGAGTGTCCATCGAAGCAGAGACACACATATTTTTTTTATTTTTTTTCAGAATTTGCAAAGTCGATTGATCGACATAAGTGGTCGATCAATCGACCAGTTCAAGTCAACATCTGTTCATTTTATAGAACCTTGATTAATTGACGGTGTGAGTCGATTAATCGAGTGTCCATCCGAACAGAGGCACTTTACATACCTTTTTTTTTTACGAAGTCGATTAATCGAGCCAATGGGTCGATTGATCGACTGTTGGAATTTTTGCTCAGAAGTATACACAAAAATGGAATTTTTTTTTTCATTGATTTTTTTTACACATCCCTAATCCTACACAAACTTAAAAACAGAAATCCTAAACCTAATCAAACTTAAAAATTAAAAATTCTAAAATTAAAAACTAAGATAAATGATGCAAAAAGAAATTCTAATCCTAATCGTCTTCTTCTTCTTCTGCCTGTCTTGCACGGGCCCTCATCTCGTCATAGCCATCGGGCCACAATCGTTGGCCCAATTGATGCATGAAGGCCCGATCTTAGTGACTGCGACGGAGATTTTGATTGTTCTGTCGCTGTTACTCATCGATCAAAGAGTTGATCTGAGCTTGCATGACCTCGAGAGACACTTCCTCATTTCGGGCAGGTTCAGACTCAACGGCGGCTTCTTCTTGGTACACTCGATGGTGCTGGCGGGCAGGCTGACCAAGCTGAGCAGGAGGTTGGACGTCAACATTTCCCAACATATGCGTACTTCGATTCCATTGCGTCGACCCATAGCGATAAAACTAAAGGTCCTCAATATTATCATCAAGATAAAAAGGGAAACCAAGGTAATGCAGGAGTTGCATCACCAGATGGGGCAAATAAATGAGTGCGGTATCACCAACTGGAGGGTTGACTATCTCATCGCGACATCGCCACATCGAGTCATGTAAAAACTATGGAATATTGAGCCATGATCGTTTATAGCCACCATACAAAGCCTTCACCCGAGGTCCAATTCGTTCGGACGCATGACCTCGTGGGCAAAGACTACAAGAAACGACGATGTCCCATAACAACAAATCGCGTGGGAGTGCCGATCATTTAGTAGCATTTTCTCGTGATGCATATATGCCATTGCACATATCTTTAATCATCGGTCTTTGATCGACATCGAGTTCTTCCCCAAGCTGATGATTCAGTGGACGCACCATAGGGATGTTAAAAATATCCGCGATTGTATCCGGATAAATTTTTCTTTTCCAACCGTCAATGGAGAAGGAGAAATGGGCATCGTCATTGGTCTCGCCCGATACATTTTCCCACTTCAAATTTTGATAGAACAGACGGACCACACGCTCTGAGACGTTGATGGCTGGTGGCGTCATTAGGAAGTGGAGATTGAGAGCGGCAATGTACGCGAGTGAAATCGCACACTCGGGCATCGCTTGGAATGCCGACAGATCGTACACATATTTTGATGAGATATCTTTGGTGGCAAAACGACCTTTGGGTCATTCTCGAAAAACTCCTTCTAGTCGCTGAGGAAGTCTTGCTGATGAAGATGATGTCATCGCAGAGAATGTTGGGGAAAGTCAGAGAAACTCAGAGAAGACTAGGAATGTTGGAGAGAATGAGGAAGAGAAAGGACGTTCGGTCCTTTAAATAAATACAGAAGCACCTCTTCACTCTCGAGTGCTGTGACAGCCTGGAATTCGGCACCTCGAAACCCGTGCCATCAGCACGGCCCTCCAAGCCGTGCCCCAGTAGTCCATACGGAACATTGATATATCAAGCAACAACAAATCAAGTAAAGCATATGGACTGCAACAAGTATACAATAAAAATCTTGCATTTCTAAAACCAAAAGCTCAATGGACATTCTACTTCCATGCCAACGCATGAACAGAAGAACCGACCCAAACCATCAGTGATAAGTAGGATCACCCCAGATGATTCACCAAAAGAATATATCATTTAATTATATTTTTCTCAAAATAAGGCTTGACATACCAAGCTGTGCAGAATGCTTTCAAAACTCACTCTCAAAGTACGCACGGGTCCTCTAGAAGAAGTCCTCAGGAGGAGGCTCCAACTCTTCCCCTAGCACGTAATCTGAATCTCTCGGATCTATATTTCCCAAAGCCTCAGCAACCGCAAGCAGTGGACCTATGACATATAGTCTAAAAGGGGTGAGCTACATCCTAGCTCAATAGGGAAACAATAATTGAACATATAAGTTCTCACATATATTCTAAAACAATTTAAAAGCATGATTTATCTGATAGAATTACTAAGAAGATATTTTAAATAACTGAAAAGATGTACTAGATGCAACTGTTACTTTATATGTGTTTATTCATTCTCAACTTGCTTGTATTAGTTACTGATTCGGCCGAATTACTTAAATCTTAACTTAAATATTCCCCAACTTACTATAGAGTCGGGCCCCCGATGAAGTACCCTCCATCGTCGTCTAAATAGACAGTTTTCATATCTGTTTCTTTCTTGAATACCACCTAGGTCCCTTTCTCATAGGCGACGGGGTTTCTAGTCTCATACACACATCCCTGGGATGTCAAACTGGTGTACGGATTGGCCGCCGTACTGATCACGGATATTCTATCGAGTCAGTCATGGGTATCCCGCCACGTCGGTGGGGTATTCTATTCAAACCTTAAATAACAAAAGTATCAAATGTGTGCTACATATAGTTGTTCATCATGTAATTATGCTAATTTATATCGATTAGGCCTTATCAATCTTTGTTCACTTTTGTTTTACAATGTCACATACATCCCTGGGATGTCTAAGTCAATCGCATCATACAGATGTCTATATCATATTTTCATCCCCTAGGGATGTCTTATTTTCATTTATTTACTTGGTGTCATGCACATACACATTTAAAGATTCACTTTTTGATGCATAAATATTCATTTGAATCACTCTAGATACGTACTTTTGAAAATTAAAATACATGTTCAAGGTGTTCCCTACCTCACGTCTCTGAATGTCCAAGCATCAAGGTCTAACAGGGCTCCTTATGCCTGCGTTCTCTCATACCACCTATTCTACACCATGGAATATGCAAAGCATCAAGAAAGATGCAATAAAGAAGGTATAAGACCCTCCCTGAACCTCAAAGTCCAATTCAAAAGCCAACTAAAACTGTCAAAATCAATTAATCGATCCCAAATCGATTAATCGAAAATCCAAACTTGTCGATTGATCGATTTTAAAATCGATCAATCGATTTTCCCAGCTCTTCATTTTCCAGCCACTGGAAGTGCTCATACGATTAATCGATTTTAAAATCGATTAATCGAAATTCCAGAATCGATGGATCGATTTAAAATCAATCAATCGGTTTCGGGCAATTCTGCCCAACTTACTTCTAAACCAAAATCGATTAATCGATTTGGTCAAAAACTCAACCCTTTTTCGAGCATTTCTTCCAAATCTCTTCCTTTCCATTTTTCTTCATTTTTACATCTTTAATTCATCTTTTGAACAACAATTGAATGCACCACTACTTATTTACATAATCCACATTAAAATTCAACAAAACTCACCTCAAATCAATCTCTTGATTGATTGAATAGTTGGTTCAAAGGCTAGGGCTTCTAGCTTTTGCTTCAACGGTTCCAATCACGTTGAATGCAACCTTAAATGTTAAAACTCGTCTTCAATTCAAATTTGCATTAACTCCTAGCCATTACTCCTTCCTTGATCTCTCTCTCTCTCTCCTCTTAACTCTTCTTACCAACCCAAAATAACAGAATTAACTTCTCTTAAGTTATTAAGTCCCTTATAACTCCCCTTGTTTCTGTGTTAGGCATATACACCCAAGATAGGTGTATATTGTCACTCATTAAGCTTTAAACTACACACACTTGCACACTTACTTATGACATCAACCTAAGTTGTAAATACAGCCATCGAGTTGACTTTCACCCGGTCAACCTATGACCAGTCAAATGCATTCCGAGGTCACTGTTAGACACTCAATTTTTGGAGATGTTACATTCTCCTCACCTTGGGAATTTTCATCCTCGAAAATGTTCCTAAGGGTGTGTCGATGGTGGCTCCCCACACACAGACACGCGTAGTTACCATTTAACTAAAGTACTCGTCCTGCACAAAACGAATTACATAGATGACGATGCAAAGTAAAGAAGCACAATTGAAGTTATGGACAAAATTTAACTTTGATTCACTTAAGTATAATCCATCATATAATGGAATCCATGCCAAACTAGTTTCATACGTGAGATTTTTCCCAAAATAAGTACAGCTCCAAAAATAGTTACAACGAAACTCCAAAAAGTAATCTCAACCAACAAGAAATGTCTTGATCTCAAGCTCACACGGTCCCCTCTCCAGTTGGTCTGTCACTGCAGCTGCACTCGCTGCTCTGGTGGCCCGAACCGATCGCGTGTCTCTACACCCTCGGCGAGGCGTCGGTGTCCACGTCGACTCCTCCGTGAGGTGCTGCTAGAAATCTGCGGGATAGATGTACCGCATAGTGTGGTACATCAAGAAATCCAAGCGGCGGTTCATCTGTTGATTGTTGGCCTCCATCCGGGCCAACACATCGTCGATAGTAGGAGCGGGGCGAGTGGCTCGCTGATGGTAGGAAGACGTAGGTGTAGAAGTAGCCGAAGGCGCTCGTGATGTAGTAGGAGGTGACACTATGGACTGCCCCTCTGGTGGCACTGAGCCATGAGACGGTGCTCCCTCAGCTGGTGGATCCTGATGTGGTGGTGGGGGTGGTGGTGGTGCTGGTCCCTCTACTGGTAAGGCCTTCTTTAACAGCCTATAACTACGGCCCCACGAAGCGATGGAGTAATACTTCACGTGGTTCGTAGCCTTCCTCTCCACGGGTGAAATAGCATACTCTGGGGTGTCAGAGTAGCATTCCAACATGCTCAATATAAGCCGAGTGTATGGCATCTTTTCCTTGGGTCTCAAAGGCCCTTTATCATCTTCCCTTTGATGTAAATCATACCCTCAATGACGAGTCTGGTCGCGTCGAACCAACGACCACAGTATGCTGCGTATAAGGCCTACTGGACCAACTCAACCCTCTCTGTATCATGTCGCATAGGGTATAAATTACACTTGATTATAGAATCAAGCATACACATATAAGAAGTTAGGACTACCCTCCTTATGGATTTGCCTGAACCCTTATTTCCTCTAGTCATCTCCGTCATAATGTCCTCAAATTTTGCTTCCTCGATAAATGGTGGAAAGAGGGTGGTCTCGGGCACAAAATCCAGGTAACACTCTAGGGATTCATGCACATGTCGGCGTGTAAATGTATAACTACGACCATCGATCTCGGTCGTAACGGTGTCATAACCCGCCCTAAGGTTCTGGTAGAATAGGCGCACGAGTCGAGGATAAAAGTGTCTGTGCAATGGGCTCAAAAGGTTTCCGAGACCCGCCTTTTGAAGGTATTGCCGGGCCCATTGGGTCTCGCCCTCGACATCGGGGTCGGTAAATAAGACTTCATCGATGATGTACTCATCTTTGAATTCCTTTGCCGCCCACCACTCATTTGGGTGGGGCAAGTTTTCGGGTGATGGTTGGGGTATCGGCGATGACTCGCGTGGAGATGCACTCGTCGAATCAGATTCAGAATCTGATGAAGGAGGTGGTGATGATGGAGGTGATGGTGATGGTGATGGTGGTGGCGGTGCGGCATTCTTACGCCGAATCGGGAGCTTAAACATCGATTGTTTCATGGCCAATCGCGTTCTAGGCAGCATTATTGATCAAAAATGTGAAAACCTAGGGCTGTGATGGTGAAAATTGAAAAATAATTCGAATCTAGGGTTTACCTGAGACGCTAGATCCAAGTGGCGAAGGTTTTTTTTCTGAATCGATCCAAAATCCCCCAAAACCCTAGCTATTATGGCTGGTCAAAGAGGAAGAAAAATGGCTCCCAAAGGAAAAACAAAAACTGAATTTCGAATGGGAACCAAAAATCCCAAATTTGTTATATATAGGAAAAAATCGATTGATCGATCTTAAAAATCAATTAATCGATTTTCATAACTTACACTCAGTCGCGCGAAATCAATTGATCGATTTTAAAATCGATTAACCGAATTCCACTCAATTAATCAAAATTTAATGCATATAATTTCCAGGTTTGTCATCTCACTGGTGTGTGCCAGTCGATTGATCGATTTCCAAAATCGATTGATCGATTTGGAAATCGATTAATCGATTTTGACAGATTTCTCAAAAAAATTTATACTTTATTTTTCCTTCATTTTCTTGGTAATTCTTGACCAGTTGGTCATTGGCTTTGTGAAGCATGTCTTCATTAGCTATGGCTTGACGTAGTGAGCACTATGTCATGAGTTTGCATCGCACCAAGGCACATTTTCAACGCACATTCTTTCCATTGAGTAAGTTGGCCAAAAAGGGTCAACGTTTGATTACATGATTGGTTTAGATGTACAAACATGCTTGCGATGATATAATTTAGCTCTCAACTTGCCGCAAACAAGGTCGGGTATTGTTCTTTTATGTCGGTCTCTCTTTCCCATATAGCTTCTTCGGTCGGATGATTCTTCCATCTAACAAGCACTAATGGAATCACTTTTGTTCGCAACACTTGTTCTTTTCGATCCAATATCTCCGTCGGTTCCTCTATCATGCTCATATCTTCATGCATTTCCAAAGGTTGACTGCCCAAAACATGAGTAGGGCCATTAATATACTTCCAAAGCATAGATACGTGAAACACATTGTGCACTTAATCGAATAACAATGGTAATCCAATACCGTAAACAACTTCCCCAACTCAACCCAAAACCTCGAAGGGTCCAAGATAGCAGGGACTCAACTTCCCTCTCTTTTCGAATCTCATCACGCTTTTCATCGGTGACACTTTTACAAACATGTGTTCACCCACCTTATAGTTTACATTGGTCCGCTTGATATCGGCGTAGCTTTTCTGCCTGCTCTGAGTCGCTTTAAATTTTATTCTTATCATACAAACATAAGTGGCATTATCTTCAAGTATCTTGGGTCCCAAAATAAATTTTTCACCGGTTTCCTCCCAATTGATGGGTGATCTACATCGCCTTCCATAAAGGTTTTCATACAGTGTCATGCCAATGCTCACTTGGAAACTATTATTGTAGGCAAATTCAATCAACGGTAGGTGTTGATCCCATGACCCTTGCAATTTGAGCATACACGCTCTGAGCATGTCCTCTATCACTTAATTCACTCGCTCTATTTGCCCATCAGTTTGCGGATGAAATGCTGAACTGAAGTCCAATCGCGTTCCCATTCCTTCTTGAAATTTCTTCCAGAACTTTAATGTATAAACGGGTCACGATCAGAAATGATACTGCTTGGAATTCCGTGTAGGCGCACGATCTCTTTTATATATAATTCCATAAGTCTTCTCGCCGTGTATATTATGTTGTAAGGTAAGAAGTGTGCTGAATTGGTCAATCAGTCTACGACTACCCAAATGGCATTGTATCTCTTTACTGTACGCAGTAGTCCAACGATGAAGTCTATAGAGATTGACTCCCATTTCCACTCTGGTATAGGCAGAGGCTATGATAATCCCGCAGGGTGTCTATGATCAACCTTCACCTGCTGACAAGTCAAACATTGTGACACGTACTTAGCCACGTCTTACTTTAAACCTCTCCACCAATAATTCTTTCTCAAATCTTGATACATTTTAGTGCTACCAAGGTGGATCGCATATATGACTTGTGAGCTTCATCAAGGATAGTTCGTCGCAAATCGGCATTATCTGGAATACAAAGATGGCCCTTAAACAATAAAGAACTATTTTCTTTCACTAAGAACTCAGGTTTTATGCCTTCAATCACATATTGACGAATCTTGGTTAGCGCCGGGTCTTTCATCTGTAGCTCGTGGATATGCTCAAATATCACTGGTCTCATTGATATGTTAGCCAAAAAGGCTCTTGTAGCTTGCGACTCGATATTTGCATCATACAGTGCAAGATCTTTAAATAATCTCCATCGGTGCATACCCAAAATCAAACTAACCAACTGAGCTAAACCCTTCCGACTCAAGGCATCAGCAACTACATTAGCTTTGTCGGGATGGTACTGTATGGAACAGTCATAGTCCTTGAGGAACTCCATCCATCTGCGTTGCCTCATATTTAGCTCTTTCTGTGTAAATAGATATCTGAGGATCTTGTGGTCAGTAAAGATCTCAAAGGTCTCACCATAAAATAGTGTCGCCAGATCTTCAACGTAAATATGACCGCTGCTAGTTTCAGGTCATATGTCGGGTAGTTCTTTTCATGCTCTTTCAACTGTCTTGACCCATAAGCTATCACCTTTTTGTGTTGGTTGAGCACGCAGCCCAAACCATTATATGAAGCATCACTGTATATCCTCCACTGCCTGAAGGAAACGCTAGTACTGGAGCATAAGTGAGTCTCTTCTTGAGTTCTTGAAAACTCTGCTCGCACACTTCACTCCATTCGACTGTTGCATCCTTCCGTGTAAGTCTCGTGAGCGGTCCCGATATTTTTGAAAATCTCTTAATGAAATGTCGATAATAGTCGGCTAGTCCAAGGAAAATACGGACGTCGATCACGGCCTTTGGCTGCTCCCAATTTACCACTGCTTCTATTTTTGTCGAATCTATCGTAACACCATGCTTTGAGACGATATGTCCCTAAAAGCTAATTTTTTCCAATCAAAACTCATACTTACTGAGCTTGGCGTACAGTTGGTGTTCACATAAAGTTTATAGAGCAACTCTCAAGTGTTCTTAATGCTCTGCCTTTGATTTGGAGTATATTAGGATATCATCAATAAATACCACGACGTAAGAGTCCAGGTGTGGTTTAAACACCCGATTCATCAAATCCATAAATGGCGCCGGGGCGTTCGTCAACCCAAACGGCATCACCAAGAACTCGTAGTGTCCATACCGTGTCCTGAATGCAGTCTTTTGAATATCCTCGGCCTTGACTCTCAACTGATGGTATCCAGATCTCATATCGATCTTGGAAAAATACTTCACTCCTTGCTACTAATCGAATAGGTCATCTATCCTAGGCAAAGGGTATCGATTCTTGATGGTGAGTTTGTTCAACTGGCGATAGTCAATACACAGTCGCACTGACCCATCCTTCTTCTTTGCAAACAAGATCGGTGCTCCCCATGGAGACACGCTCGGTCATACAAACCCTTTGTCCATGAGCTCTTATAACTACTCTTTCAACTCCTTCAACTCAGCAGGAGCCATCTTTGGAGGTAATCCTAATAATTCCTCCAAAATTATATCTTCAAACTCTCGCACCACTACTATCTCGGAGATAATATTCTTCTCTTTCTTATCCTCCTTCAAGAATGTCAAATAACCGCTGCAATCATTTCTGATCAAGCGCTCGACCCTGACTGCAGAGATAAGTGGCATATGCGTCGATCTCTCCCCTCAAAATCGAAACTATCGCCTAGTGTTAGGTCTGAAGATGATCATCTTGTTCTTACAATCTACGATTGCACAATGTTGTGACAACCAATCCATACCAAGGATCACATCAAATCCTTGCTTGTCCAATAATATTAATTTTGCATCTAGTTCATGCACTTCTCTATCATCGATGCCAACTATCACTGACTTACAAACCAATTCTGTGTCCGCTAATTCTTCAGTCAGAATAGACACTGATAGAACAAAGTCCAATGTCTCCGAAACAATCTTCATTCTTTTTACAAACCTCGGAGTAACAAAGGAGTGGGTAGACCCTGGGTCTATCAACACTCTTGCTTCATATGCTATATAGCATCCCTTCTCGTACACTCGTAACGTACTTATAACACATGTATGTATACATATATATAGCATATATTTTATTTAGAAACTTTAACGTACAAAAGGAGTCTACACGCTTTTCTAATGGATGCACCTTCTCTATCTAAAATTTTAATGAAATGAAATTCTTTATTCAAAAGGAATCTCACCTTGGATGACGTCAAGTACGTTCCCTGCTTCTTGGGCTGTGACTGCATAGGCTCTCTCTTGTACTACCGGCTTCCTCGCTTATATCAGTCGTGGCATAGAAGCAGAAGCCGTCTTATCCATTTTCACCTCAGGGCAATCTTTAATCATGTGGCCCACCTTGACTCATTTATAGCAACCTCGTGTCCCTTGCCTGTAATCCGTCATTTTGTGAGACTTGCCACACTTGGCACAAGTCTCCCTAGGTGTGAAAGAAGCAGCTTATGAGAAACCCTGTGTAACTGCTACTCCAGTGGTGGCAGCAGGGCTCTCATATTGTATCGGCCTCCCTGACTCAAGCAATGAAAATCTCTGATGGTTGGTTTGTTGCGCCGGTCTCCCATACCCTGCTTGGAACGGTTGTCTCTGATTAGGTGCTACGAATCTCGACTTTTTATTCACCAACTCATAGCTCCCTGTTCTACTCTGAATTACACTCCCTCTTCCCTACTGTTTCCTTTGGCGGTATCAATTATTACTTTCTTCCTCAACAACTAGAGCTTTACTCATGACCTTTCCATAAGTCTTTAACTGAAATGGTGCCACTCCTCCTCTAACGTCTGATCTCAAGCCTTGTTGAAACCTCTTCGCTCTCATCACATCAGTAATCACGTAATCGGGAGCGAAGCGAGCAAGCCTCATAAACTCCACTTCGTACTCCCTTACTATCATTCGTCATTGCAAGAGTTGCAAAAACTATATCTCAATCTGATTCCTCACTACCTCGGGGGAATACTGTTTATTGAACTCCTCCACAAACTCATCCCACGTCCAGGGCAATCCTGGGGTCTCCTGAGCCCTAGTCCTAGAAACGGACTTCCACCAAGGCCCAGTCTCCCCATCTAACATGTAAGCTGCCCAACGGACGCTTTCATCCTCTATGCATGTAAGCAAGCTGAAAACCTTTTCCATCTCATTCAGCCAATTCTCGGTAGCCATCGGCTCCGCTTGCCCTGAAAAGCTAGGAGGTCGCATCCTCCTAAACTCAGTAAACGCAGAGGGCACTAGCTGAGTCGAACCTACTGGAGGCATAGGTGGCCGATGCTGATCACTGGCAGTGTGAGCTGCCAAGGATGCTACTTATCGAGTCATGGCGGTCGCCATGGTTTTTATAGTATGCATCATCCGTTGACGCTCTTCCCTCTCCTCATTTCTTTCTCTGATTCTTTCTTATTCCATCTGATCTCGACCATGATGTTCTCGATCCTAATTCTCTGCCTGATCTCGGATCTCTGAACCACTACCCTCAAGAACCACTCTGTTTCTCATAGTTACTCTCTTCGTAGACGAGATGAAGTCATCTCTACTACGTAAATTCCTCTCATGACCGCCCCTGGGTCGGCCTCTTCCCCTAGAAGACATAACAGTTTATACGTGAAACCAAAGTTTCGTTAGCAGAAATCCCTATGCTCTGACTAAAATAATGATTATTAGAATTTCTAAATGAAAAAGCTTTGATACTAACTATGACAGCTCAGATTTTGGTACCCTGAAACCCGTGCCATCAGCACGACCCTCTATGCCGTGCCCCTGAAATTCGTACTAAACATTGGTATATCAAGCAACAACAAATCAAGTAAAGAATATGGACTGCAACAAGTATACAATAAAAATCTTACTATTCTAAAACAAAAAGCTCAATGGACAGTTCTACTTCCATGCCAATGCATGAACAGAAGAATCGACTCGAGCCATCAGTGATAAGTAGGATCACCCCAGATGGTTTGCCAAAAGAATATATCATTTAATTACATTTTTCTCAAAATAAGACATGACATACCAAGCTGTACAGAATGCTCTCAAAACTCACTCTCAAAGTATGCACAGGTCCTCTAGAAGAAGTCCTCAGGAGGAGGCTCCAACTCTTCCCCGGGCACGTAATCCGAATCTCCCGGATATACGTCTCTTGAAGCCTCAGCAATCGCAAGCAGTGGACCTGTGACGTATAGTCTAAAAGGGGTGAGCTACATCCTAACTCAATAGAGAAACAATAATTAAACATATAAGTCAAGTTCTCACATATATTCTAAAATAATTTAAAAGCATGATTTATCTGATAGAATTACTGAGAAGACATTTTAAATAACTGAAAAGATGTATTATATGCAACTGTTACTTTACATTGTTTATTCATTCTCAACTTGCTAATATTAGTTACTGATTCGGCCTAATTACTTAAATCTTAACTTAAATATTCCCCAACTTACTATAGAGTCAGGCGCCTGATGGAATACCCTCCATCATCGTCTAAATAGACAGTTTTCATATATATTTCTTTATTGAATACCACCCAGGTCCCTTTCTCATAGGCGACGAGATTTCTAATCTCATACACACATCCCTGGGATGTCAAACTGGTGTACGGATTGGCCATCGTATCGGTCACGGATATTCTGCCGAGTCAGTCGTGGGTATCCCGCCACATCAGTGGGGTATTCTGTTCAAACCTTAAATAACAAAAGTATCAAATGTGTGCTACATATAATTGCTCACCATGTAATTGTACTAATTCATATCGATTAGGTCTTATCAATCTTTGTTCACTTTTGCTTTACAATGTCACATACATCTCTGAGATGTCTAAGTCAATCGCATCATACAGATGCCTTTATCACATTTTCATCCCCTAGGGATGTCTCATTTTCATTTATTAACTTAGTGTCATACACACACACATTTAAAGATTCACATTTTGATGTATAAATATTCATTTGAATCACTCTACATACAAGCTTTTGAAATTTAAAAATATGTTCAAGGTGTTCCCTACCTCACGTCTCTGAATGTCTAAGCATCAAGGTCTAACACGGCTCCTTATGCTTGCGTTCCCTCGTACCACCTATGGTACACCATGGCATATGTAAAGCATCAAGAAAGATGCAATAAAGAAGGTATAAGACCCTCCCTGAACCTCAAAGTCTAATTCAAAAGCTAACTAAAAGTGTCAAAATCGATTAATCGATCTCCCAAAATTGATTAATCGAAATCCCAAATCGATTAATCGATCCCAAATCGATTAATCGATCCCAAATCGATTAATCGAAAATCAAAACTTCGATTAATCGATCCCAAATCGACTAATCAAAAATCCAAACTCGATTGATCGATTTTAAAATCAATCAATCGATTTTCCTAGCTCTCCATTTTCCAACCACTGGAAGTGCTTAGACGATTAATCGATTTTAAAATCGATTAATCGAAATTCCAGAATCGATTGATCGATTTAAAATCGATCAATCAGTTTCGGGCAATTCTTCCCAACTTACTTCTGAAAGTCAATTCTGCCCAGCTTACTTCTGAACCAAAATCGATTAATCAATTTTCCAAATTGATTAATCAATTTTCCAAATCGATTAATCGATTTGGTCAGAAACTCAGCCCTTTTTCAGGCATTTCTTCCAAATCTCTTCCTTTCCATTTTCCTTCATTTTTACATCTTTAATTCATCTTTTGAACAATAATTGAATGCACCACTACTTATTTACATAATCCACATTAAAATTCAACAAAACTCACCTCAAATCAATCTCCTGATTGATTGAATGGTTGGTTCAAAGGCTAGGGCTTCTAGCTTTTGCTTCAATGGTTCCAATCACGTTGAATGCGACCTTAAATGTTCAAACCCGTCTTCAATTCAAATCCGCATTAACTCCTAGCCATTACTCCTTCCTTGATCTCTCTCTCTCTCTCTCTCTCTCTCTATCTATCTCCTCTTCACTCTTCTTACCAACCCAAAATAAGAGAATTAACTTCTCTTATGTTATTAAGTCTCTTATAACTCCCCTTGTTTCGATGTTAAGCATATACACCCAAGATAGGTGTACATTGTCACTCACTAAGCTTTAAACTACACACACTTGCACACTTACTTATGACATCAACCTAAGTTGCAGTCATCGAGTTGGCTTTCACCCGATCAACCTATGACCAATTGGGCACGCATTCTGAGGTCACTGTTAGACACTCAATTTTTGGAGATGCTCCAGGTGCAATGCTTCACATTGATCAATCGAGGTGCATATCTCGATCGATCGACCCTGACATTGAAAAGATGCCACATTAATGTGGTTCGCTTTTCAAATATGGTCGATTGATCGACCTTGTGGGTCGATTGATCGACACCGACATGCAGCGCTTCCCCAGGCGTTGGAACGGCATGTTAACAAGTGTGCATTGACTTTTAATAAGGTCGATTGATCGACCTTACATGTCGATCGATCGCAAATGACACATATAGAGTATGAAAAGACGTATCAGTTATTTCACCTCGAAAATGCGCGACGGTCGATTAATCGAATAAAAACTTCGATTGATCGACAGTAAAGACAAATAGCCAAAGAAAACGTACCAATAAATGTCCACAATGAATGTCGATTGATCAACAAAGGTCGGTCGATCAATCGACCATTCGTCTCATTATTCATCGATCGACATGTAATGTCGATTGATCGACCATCATTTTATTTTATTTTTTATTTTTTTTAGACACTTGGGTTGTCTCCCAAGAAGCGCTAAATTTAGTGTCGCTAGCCCGACATTTCAAATTTTCTGATTTCATCCCGATTGATCGGGATTGCTTAACACAATTTCATCAAAATTTTCAATGATATTTTCTAGAGACGGTTTCACCCGTTGCCCATTGACTCAAAATTTACTGTCATATCGAGGGTTACAGAGTTCAATTGCTCCATTTGAAAATATTCGATTTATCTTGAATGGACCGCTCCATCGGGTTTTGAGCTTTCCCGGAAATAGATGAAGTCTTGAGTTGTATAACAACACCTTTTGACCCATAGTGAATGATTTTCTTAGAATAAACTGATCATGGGTCTGCTTCATGCGGTCCTTGTAAGATTTTACACAATCATATGCATCAACTTTTACTTCTTCCAACTCTGCAATCTCTAATCTTCGCTTCTCACCAATGTTTTGCAAGCTAAAGTTCAAAGACTTAATAGCCCAATAAGCCCGGCTCTAATTCAACAGGTAGATGACAACTTTTACCAAAAACCATCCTATAAGGAGACATTCTAATGGAAGCCTTGAATGTCGTTCAATAAGCTCAAAGTACGTCGTTCAATTTTAACGACCAATCTTTACGATTTGGCTTTATCGTTTTTTCTAAAATGCATTTTATTTCTCGATTCGAAACCTCAACTTTCCCACTAGTTTGAGGGTGGTACGGTGTAGGCATTTTGTGGGTGATCTCATACTTTCTCATTAGTTGAGCAAAAACTTTGTTGTAGAAATGCTTTCCACCATCACTAATGATAGCATGTGGAATACCGAATCTCGGAAATACCTCATTCTTAAGAAATTTAACAATCACTTTGTGATCGTTAGTTTTGCAGGTCATTGCTTCAACCCATTTTCAAACATAATCCACACAAATCAGAATATATGAATTCTCAAAAGAATTTGGGAATGGGCACATGAAATCTATTCCTCATACATCAAACACCTCAACCTCAAGAATTGGGTTTAAAGGCATCATATTTCTCTTTGAAATTCTACCTAACATTTGACAGTTATTGCATAAAATACAGTGTTGGTGACAGTCTTTGAAAATTGTTGGCCAATAAAATCCACTTTGGAGGATCTTAGTAGCAGTCTTTCTCGAGCTAAAATGTCCTCCACAGGACAACTCATGACAGAATGAAATAATTTTTGACTACTCATGTTTCGGAATGCACCTTTTGATGATTTGATCAGCACAATATTTAAACAAGTATGGATCCTCAAAAAAATAGTGTTTTGCTCGTGCTAGAAAAATAGCTTTCTCATCCTTATTCCAATGTCGTGGTACTTGATCCGTCACCAAGTAGTTGATCATATCTGCATACCATGGTGAATGTTCAACAACAAACAATCGTTCATCAGGAAAGTTTTCCAAGATCGAATGCAGATCGTCAGATTTTTCAACAATAATTCAAGATAAATAGTCAGCTACCACATTTTTCAATCCTTTTTTATCCTTGATTTCCATATCGAACTCTTGCAAAAGTAAAATCCACCAAATCAAACGGGCTTTTGCATCCTTCTTTTCAAAGAGGTAACGAAGAGCCGTATGATCTGTAAACACCACAACTTTTGATCTCAAGAAATAGGATTAAAATTTATCTAGCGCAAAGACTATAGCTAGGAGCTCCTTTTTAGTGATGGAATAATTCGATTGTGCATCATTCAGTGTGCGACTCGCATAGTAAATTATATGCGAAATTTTCTCCTCCCTTTATCCCAATATTGCTCCTACCGTATAATCAGATGCGTCACATATTATCTCAAATGGTACATTCTAATCTGAAGATTGGATTATTGGAGCTTGAACAAGTTCAGCCTTGATTATCTCAAAAGCTTTCAAGAATTTCTCATCAAAAAGGAATGAGACATCTTTGACAAGTTGCAGAGAGGTTTTACAATCTTACTGAAGTCCTTGATAAATCGTCAGTAAAAACCAACATGCCCAAGGAAAGATCTAATTTCCTTAACTGTTTTGGGAGGCGATGTTTGAAATCAAATCTACCTTCGCCTTGTCCACCTCAATGCCTTTGGATGAAATAATATGTCCAAGAACTATTCTACTTTGAACCATGAAATGGGATTTTTTTTAATTCAGAACAAGGTTCTTCTTCTGACATCTTACAAGAACAAGGGATAAATGATTTAAACAATCACTAAAATTATTTTCATAAATAGAGAAGTCATCCATGAAGACCTCCTGGAACCTCTCCACCATATCTGAGAAATATACTCAGCATACATCTTTGGAATGTAGCTGGAGAGTTGCAAAGTCCGAATGGCATCCTTCGATAGAAGAATGTTTCAAAGGGACATATAAATGTCGCCTTCTCCTGATCTTCTGGTACAATGGCTATCTGATTGTATCCAGAATACCCATCGAGAAATAATAGTATTGATGTCTGGCCAATCTCTCGAGCATTTGATCAATGAATGGGAGAGGAAAGTGATCTTTTCTGTTCATTGAATTCAACTTTCTGTAATTGATATATACTCTCTAGCCAATTTGAACCTTAGTTGGTACCAACTCATTCTCCTCATTCTTCACCACAGTCACTCCAGACTTTTTGGGCACCACTTGTGTCGGGCTCACCCATTTGCTATCAGAAATAGGGTATATAATCCTAACATCCAGCAGCTTAATAACCTCATCTCTCACAACATCTTTCATTATTGGGTTTAATCTGCGTTGTGGTTCTCTATAGGGTTTAGCGCTTTCCTCCAAATGAATTCGGTGCATACACATCGTTGGACTAATACCCTTAATGTCTTTAATAGACCATCTAATTGCACTTTTGTTGTCTTGGAGTACTTCAATGAGCTGTTCCTCTTGATCCTCATTCAATTTTGCTGAAATAATTACTAGATCAATTTCATCCCTTCCCAAGTATGCATATTTCAAATGGCAGGGAGAGAATTCAGTTCCAACCTTGACTTCTCTTCTTCTCTTGATTCTTCTTGACTTTCTTCCTCCTTGACCTCATCTTTCATTTGCCCTTCATTTTCTCCCAAGAGTGGCGTCGAGTCTAACATCTCATTAACTTCATTTATCACCTTATCCACATTGAAATCTTTACCAAAATGTGCTAGACAGACCTCTAAAGGGTCCTCATATTCCAAAGCAAAATATGTATTTTTCATAAAACTATCAATCATGCATACTTGTGCATGTTCCTCATCTTCAACTGGTTGCTTTGTAATGTAAAAAATATTCAATTTGACGGTCATGTTCCTGAATGACAGATTTATTATCCCATTTCGACAATTAATTAATGCATTCGATGTTGCTAGAATAGGTCTTCCTAGGATTATCGGAACATTATTTATTCATTTTGGAATGGGTTCCGTATCCAAGACAACGAAATCAACTGAAAAATAGAAAGTATCCACTTTAATAAGGACATCTTCGACTATCCCCCTGAGAATCTTAATTGACCTATCGGCAAGTTGAAGGGTCATAGCTGTGGGCTTAAGTTCTCTCAGCTCAAGTTCCTTATACACATAGTAGGGCGACAGATTAACACTTGCTCCAAGGTCTAGAAGTGCTTGATCAATATGATTCTCCCCTATAATGATTGAAGTCATAGGGCAGCCAGGGTCCTTATATTTAATCGGAAGTCTCGCTTGTAATACTGAACTTACCTGCTCTGCTAAGAAAGTTTTCTTCAGGACGATGGTCTTTCTCTTGATCGTGATCAAATCCTTCAAAAATTTTGCATATGTCGGTACTTGCTGAATGGTATCTAGGAAAGGGATATTTATCTTTAACTGTTTGAACATTTCAATAATCCCTTCCTGATCGTGATTTTTCTTTGGTACCATTAGCCTTTGAGGATATGGGGCATTAGGCACAAAACTTCTTTCTCTCTCATTTTTTTCTTCAGTCTTTTTCTCTTGTTTCTCCTCTTTTTCGACTTCCT
Organism: Chloranthus sessilifolius; assembly: GCA_021018995.1. Taxonomy (NCBI): domain Eukaryota; kingdom Viridiplantae; phylum Streptophyta; class Magnoliopsida; order Chloranthales; family Chloranthaceae; genus Chloranthus; species Chloranthus sessilifolius. The sequence goes on along the minus strand of CM037592.1, from coordinate 70,399,621 downwards.
CGTTCATCTCAATTTTGTCTTCAAGCTTAGATTTCTCATCTTCTTCAGGCATCTCCACTTTATTGTCAATCTACTTTCCAGATCTCAACATTATGATTGCTTTGATTTGTTGCTGATTTTCTTCACCTTATGAGTTTGAGGCCTGCTCGACAACCATCTGTCCTCTTGGGTTTGAAATTGACTGGCTAGAAAATGATCCCTTTTCTCTCTCACATAAGAGTGTTGCCAGCTGACCCAGTTGAGTTTCTATTCTTGATATTGAAGAAGTATTGGATTGGATGAACTTTCATATATCCTCACTCTGAGGATATTGGTTATGAGGATGACATGGCATAGCATTTCCTTATTGATTGTTGAATCTAGGCGGTGGGAAATTTTGTGCAAAATCAGGTTGACTCACGAGTTGCTGTGCGGGTTGGTTCTGATATCCCAACATTAGTTGTGAGAATTGATAATTATGATTGGATTGTCTGGGTTGCCCATTCTGACTTTGATTTTGATAGAATTGGTTTCCACCCACATAGTGATGTTGTTGAAACTGTCCTTGACCAAACTGTTGTTGTGGTCCTTGATTGAAATCTTGATTTGGAAAAAAATTCAACCCTTGGCCTCGCCCGTGAGGTTTTTGACTTCCTTGCTTCCATGAGAAATTTTGATGATATTTCTAATTGTTTGGGTTATTTTCATTGAAAACATTTCTCTTATTCCGACCGTAAGTGTTCAATGCGTTCAATTGCTCACATGGGTCTTCTGAGTAATTATGCATTGAAGGGCTCCCGTCAAATGTGTGCATTGGACTTACACAATATGAACATGGATCTGGTTGCACATTTATAACACTCACATTCTTTTTTAACCTCAATTCATCAACTTGTTGAGTGAGGAAATCTATTTTTTGCCATGAGATCAGGTGTTTCTTTCACCACACACAATCCTCCTTTCTTTGTTGAGCTTCCTGTTTGATCTCAGTTCTTGTTTGGTTGATCTTGAGTTTTCGAGAAGTCCCATTATTGTGAATCTTCAGCCAACTTTTCTAAGAATTGATAGGATTCAGTTTCCCTTAGTCGAAGGAATCCTCCACTATTCATTAATTCGATCAGATACCGATTGGACTGATCCAGTCCATTGTAAAAACATTGGACCAATCTCCATTTTGAGAATCCATGGTGTGAACACTTCAATAGAATATCCATGAATCTATCACAAGCTTCATAGAATCTCTCATCCTCTTCTTCTGTAAAATCGGTGATTTCACGTCTTAAGGCATTAGTCTTGGCCATGGAAAAGAATTTTGATAAAAATTTCTTAACCATCTGATCCCAGACGATTATGGATCCAACTAGTAAGGAATTTAACGAGGCTTTGGCCATATCCTTTATGGAGAAAGGAAACAAACGTAATCTCACAGATTCCTCACTGAAATTCTGATACATTGACGAAAAGACTTCAATGAAGTTTTTAATGTGCTGGTACGGATCTTCCCTATCCATGCCATGAAAGATTGGAAGGATTTGAATCACATTTGTACGGATCTCAAATCTACTACCAAGTGTGGCAGGATACGTGATACAAGAAGGGGTATTTGTAGTTATAGGAGCAAATAACTCTCTCAAAGTTAGTTCCTCCTCATTTTCATATGGGTGATTTTCACAACCATTTGCATTTATTTCGAATTGAATTAATGCTTCACTTCTAGTTTCTCGCCCTGTTCTAATCTCTTTTCGATTCAAACGACAAGTTCGCTCGATCTCAGAATTGAAAGGTTCTAAAGATTTATCTTTAGAGGACCTCGTGTGCATACACAAGCTGCACAGGTTTTGCTTTGTGAATTTTTTGTTCGAATGATTGACTGTTTTGGTCGATCGATCGAAAAAATTAAAGTTTGAAATTTGATTTTTTTTTTTTTTTAAAAGGGGTCGATCGATTGAGGGTTTAGGTCGATCGATCACTCGAGAGCAGTCTCTGATTGATCGAGGTTTAGGTCGATCAATCAAGAATTTGAACTTGAAATTTATAAAAAAAAAACAAAGAATTTAAAAAGGAGTCGATTGTTCAAGGGTTTAGGTCGATCGATCGCTCGAGAGCAATCTCCGATTGATCGAGGTTTAGGTCGATCAATCGAGAATTTGAACCTGAAATTATTTTTATTTTATTTTTTTGAATAAAAATCCAAAGATTATGGTGGCGAAATTTGCAGGATTTTTTTTTCGGAGTCGATTGATTGAGTGTTTGTCTCGATTGATCGATCTCAAAATTTTTGATTTTTTTTTTTTAGATTCGATTGATCGAATGATTCACTCGATCAATCGAAAAATTAGAATTTCAAAATTTTGAAAATTTCAAACTTTGAATTATTTAATTTTGAATTTTTTTTTTCTCAAAATCCATTGATCGACAACAACCATCGATTGATCGGACTTTTTTTTTTCCAAATTTCAAATTTTTAAATTTTTTTTTTTTTTTTACTTTTTTTTCAAATTTGAAATTGAAATTTCCAATTTCAAATTTTAAGTTTTGAATTTTCGAATTTTCAATTTTAAATTTTAAATTTCAAATTTTCAAACTTGAATTTTTTAATTTTAAATTTTTAACTTTTCAACTTTTCAAATTTCAAATTTTGACTCTTGTTTTGTTTTTGTTTTTTTTTTAATTCGAATTTCAAATTTCAGATTTAAAATTTTGAATTTCAAAACTTAAATTTCAACTTTCGATTTTTAATTTTTTTTCAAAATTTAAATTTTTAAAAAAAAATCAAATTTGAATTTTTTTTTTTCAAAATTCAACTTAAATTCAAATTCATATTCAAATTCAAAATTCAAAATATAAATTCAAATTCAAATTTAAAATTCAAAATTCAAAATAAAAATTTAAATTCAAATGCAAATTTCAAATTCAAACCCTAAAAAGGCATTAAACTAAAAAAGAAAAAAAAAAAAACTTACAAATCTTACAAATCCACAAAATCCTACAAATATACTAAAAGACAACAACTTAAAAGGAACCTACAAATCCTAAAAATCCTAAAAATTATACAAATCCTAAAAGGTAATAAACTAAAGATCCTAAAAATATATATATATATATATATCTTAAAGATCCCAAAAAAATCTTAAAGATCCTAAACTAGTAATCCTAAAAAAAAATCCTACCAATCCTAAAAAAAATAAATCCTCCAAATCCAAAATTCCAAACAATTCAAATTTCAAAAGTTAAAATTTAAATTTTCAAAAATTCAAATTTCAAAATTAAAAATTTTAAATGTAGAATTTCAATTTTTTAATTTTTTTTCAATTTTTTTTTATTTTTTTATTTTTTTTTCAAATTTTGAATTTTAAATTTTGTATTTTGAATTTCAACTTTTCAAATTTTTAAGATTTCAAATTTCAAATTCAAAGGTTTTAAAGATTTTAGAGATTTCAAAATTTCAAAGATTTCTAAAGATTTTTAAATTTCAAGTTTTAAATTTTAAATTTTAAGTTTCAGATTTTGAAATTTCAAAATTTTAAATTTTGAAATTTTGAAATTTTAAATCGATTTCTTTTTTCTTTTTTTTGGTTCAATTGATCGAGTGCTTTGCTCGATTGATCGAAACTCAAAAGTTTTCAATTTTTTGAATTTTTTTTTTAAAAAAACTAGTGAAAATACTTATTTAAATCTATAGAAATTCTTACAATTAATTTTTTATTTTCTAAAATTTTTAAATTTTCTACACCCAATCCTCGGCAGTGGCGCCAAAAACTTGTTATAATTTTAAAGTTGTGTTTTACTCGCAAGTACACGAATCAGTTTGCAGACAGTGAGTGTAGAGTACGAGATTATTCCCACGAAAATTAGTAAGAAAATTCAAATAAGGAAGCAGTAATTAATAAAGAAATTACCACAGATCTATCACAGTAACCACTAATTTAAGATTCTGAGAGTTTTGATGAATGAGATAAATACTAACACAAATTGGGAATTTAAGTAAATAATGAGAGATAAGGATTGGGATGCTGAATCCTCCCATCGTAGGTTTATCATTTATACAATACAAATTGTGAATTAAGATATGAGATTCTTATAAGATATATATGAAGTAGCACCGGCCCAGAACACACCTGAGTTCTAACTTATGGATCTGAGATCACTAAGAGGTATGATTAACCCCTCATGAGTGTATGATTAACACTCACACCTCAGACAACAGTTAGAACCCAATCTCTAGGGTAGACTCCGCACTACCGATTTGAGATCACGAAAAGGTATGGTTAACCCCTCATGAGTGTGTGATTAACACTCACACCTCAGAAAGTAGTAGAACCTAACCTTGAGATAAGTGATAAATAGGATAAAATCTTCATTGCAATGCTAGAATCATAAGGCATGATTAGGTCCTAGATTTCATACCACATTGAGATCATATTCATATCAATAATAACATTAGGGCCTTTAAAAGAATTTAATACCTCAACCACAGATTTATATTAATATAATTGAATCCCTCGGATGGGGTTCATCAGATCCCCATCCTTGATGAAACTAGCCACACATGATTAAATTAAACAGCATGATGAAAAAGTAAATTAACATAAATATTAAACTACCGTACTAAGCTTTAACTAAATGCACAAAAAGCTTTAATCCAGATCTCTACAATTCTTCTTCAAAAGTGCATAAATAAAAACTAATCTAAATCTTACGTCTAGAAAAAATGAATACTCCAAACTGGAAAAACTGGGACTCAATGCGCTCCTGAATTAAAAAGCAAAAAAATAGAAAAATGCAAGCAGAGAGATCTCCTTCCGAATCCTCAGATTTTTCTTTAAATATCATCCAATTCCGAAATTCAAATTCAAATTTGAAATTGGTCGATTGATTGACTTAAGTGGTTAATCGATCGACCAGATTAAAGTTTAAACTTTTGAATTTAAAACTTTTCGAACTATGTCGATTGATCGACCAACAAAATTTGACTTGAAAGTCATAAAACTTTACAAATCTTGTTAAATAGCTCTCATCGGATGGCTAAATGTAGGTCTTTAAGGGTGAAATATCATCATATTTCACTACTCATCATGATGTATAGCTTTCCACCGATAACGGCTATCCGTCATCTAAACAATGAAAAGAAAACCTATACATGAAGTATAAAATATCTCAAAAATAGAATACGTGGTTTATACAAGTGTTTAAAAGACATCTCTCTCTCTCTAACCTATTTTGGAAAAAATTCTTCAGCGAATTCTTCTTCCTCGTCCTCCTCTTCTTCCTCCTCCTCCAACTGGTACGTGGGATCACTCTCGTGCTCTGGATCAAGATCTGCAGTTAAGACATTAAAGTCGAAGGATGAGCTATCATCAAAGCTCAGCAGGAAAATTTACAATGCTAATTCATATGTTAGATTACCAAATTCACTTCTAGAGGCATAAAATATAAATCAAAGCATATTATATCTTGTATCTAGTATAGCATAGACATTTTATTATCATGCGAATAATTTATCATGCTAACATGTTGAACAATCATGCTGAATAAATATAAAGAACTAATGGTGCAACAGATACGATGAATCATACTAAACAAAGAATTATGCTGACACATTTTAGCTTAAACAAGCTATGTAAAACATACATGTACAAGAAACAAGAAAATCAAGCTCCCGAGTTAGCAAGATCACTTGTCAAGCTCCCGAGTTAGCGGGATCACTTGGACCAAGATAAATCAAGCTCCTGAGTTAGCGGGATCACTTGTCAAACTCCCGAATTAGTGGGATCACTTGAACCAAGACAAATCAAGCTCCGGAGTTAACGGGATCACTTGGAGTAAGATTTACACAGTCAAGCTCCAAAGTTAGCGGGATCACTTGGCTCAAGAACGAAGCAAAACTGGTACTTGACCTCAAGAATAGCAAGACATGAATAATGCATGATATCATGTATGCGAGAATATCATGAGCAGATAGCATCTAAGCAGATATCGAAATTGAATTTAGCATTATTCTTCATATCAGAACTATCTATGCCTATCTATTAGCATACATGATTATACATGAGCAATACATGATCATACATTTAAATTGAATAGCATAATCCTTATATCGCAACTGATTCATTTTGAGCATACACATCCATTCATCAAACTTAACATAGTCATGTAAAAATAGTCATTGAAACTACCTTGATTATCAAAACTCATCAATATGCATTATTCATCAATATGCATCAAAACTGACTAGCATCGTTATCAATCTCTAATCAAAACTAGCATCGTTAGTCATCATTATCCATCAAAACTGCCTAGCATCATGTATACATGCTGAAACTAGTTCATCTTATATAACCAAAACTGACATAAGTATCACTCAACCTACCCATACATGATCATATATTAGTCATCATCAATAATTTGCTATCTAAACGAGAATGAAGAAACAACATATAATATAACAAGGCAAACTCCCTACCGTACTCTCGAGCTTGCGTGTTACTTGTTACACTTGCAATCATGCATCCATGCAAACAACCATCTATACGAACTTGTCATGTGCACCAAAGGCCTAGGATGTACATCCATGCTTTTAGTAGTTTTATTAGTTTACTAGGCCACTTAGACTCTAGGTATGTAGCACAAGACACAGCTTATACTAAAAGACACAGCACCTATAAACGACACCATAAGCACACACACAAGGGCCCAGACACAGGCTTGCCACGGCAAGCCACAGGGTTGCTGCAGCAAGCACTCCAACTAAGCACCTTGTCACGGCAAACTTGTAAGGTTGCCACGGCAAGCCTGAGGCTATGCTTGCCGGGGTACTTCCTTGGTCCCTTCTTGACCTCTGGTTCTTTTAACTGGCTGAGCCTCTATACTACATAACTACTTTAGTTTCTTTGCTAGATTACACCGAGAACCTTGCTTAATGCAGTCATTTGGTATGAGAGTTTTAGAGTGCAATAATTATAGTTGTCGACTCCAAAACCCTCACACAAGGGTATATTACAGTGATGCCGATTCGATTTCATGGGATCAACACCACAGACCTATAATTTTACGTAAAACTGGTCAAAGGAAACTAATATGTGTTTCATTTGACGACATACCTTTTTGGTGAACTCGTGGTTATGCTGACGTCGAACATGTGTCGGTGTCGCGCTCATCGAGCTCGTGAACTACTTGTCGAAGCTAGGGTCGTAGGACTCTTCGAGATCAATGGTTCATCGGCCGAAACTCTCACAACCAAATCGGAGGGTCGCATTGTGACTCACAATTTCGAATCGCATGTGTGAAGAAAGTGAATAGAGTAATGGATTGAAAAGCTAGCAGAGATTTACTTGAATGGATGTGGTTTAATGTATATGTAGGGTTTCATTTTATGTGTTTCCTTAACCGTGTGCTCTAACAGTTTGTAGCAGGAAGAAAAAAAAAGAGAAGCTTTGTCGAGTTTTGTAGTAGTTGAGTTGCACTTTGCGTGCATGGGAGTCAAAGATGAATCATGCATTCGTGTAGTATTGTTGGCGGAAGAAGCAACTTATAAGCTTATGAAGGGTAGCATCCCCTGAGGTCCTAGCAAACTTCTCATACCGACCTCATCCTAACACAAGGGAGTTCTGTAACTTCTCTCATCCAAGGCTTCATACGAATCCATCTGTATAGTAGACTGCTAACTATTGTTATAAGCGAACTCCGCAAGGGGTAGATGTTCGTCCCAATTGCCTCCAAAGTCCAATACACAAGCGTGAAGCCTGTCTTCCAACACTTGATTCAGTCTTTCGGTCTGCCCCTCCGTCTGAGGATGAAAAGTGGAGCTAAATTTTAACCTAAACCCCATCCCATCTTGAAATTTCTGCTAAAATCTCGACATGAAACAAAGGTCTCTATCAGATACAATATTAGCAGGTATCCCATGTAATCTAAAAAAAATTTGAATGTAAATATCCGCCAACTGAGAAGCTGAATAGGTCATGCGGCAAGGAATAAAATGATCAAATTTAGTCAATCTGTCGACCACAATCCAAATAGTGTCATTCCTCTTCAAGGTTCTCGGCAACCCGGTGATGAAATCCATACCAATACTCTCCCATTTCCAACCTAGAGTCGATAGTGGCTAAAGTAACCCAGGTTGTTTTTGGTGTTCGACTTTAACTTGTTGGCATGTGAGACATCTTGCCACGTATTCAGCGATATCTCTCTTCATATCATTTCACTAATAGATTTTCTTCAACCATTTATACATTTTATTGTTCCTAGGTTGAATAGAGAATTTAGACTTATGAGCTTCGTCTAAGATTTCCCGTTTCAAATCTATATTATCAAGTACACAGTAGCATCCCTAGAACAGCATCATCCCATCATCTCTGACAGTAATCTCTAACTTTCCACTGTTCTTCAGTTTCAAAAGGGTAGGATCTTCAAGCGGCAATCCCTTGATTCGATCATATAATGAAGAGGTTATAACAATGTGTGAAAGAAATACCCTTGGTCGAATCACCTGCTCTGAAATAAATCTGTTGAGGGTGTCGGCAATAACATTAGCCATTCTAGGATGATATTTGATCTTGCAATCGTAATCGATTAGGAATTTCAACCATCTTCTCTGCCTCATATTCAAGTCTTTCTACGTAAAAAAATATTTAAGACTTTGATGATCCATGGAGATGATGAATTTCTCTCCATACAGGTAGTGTCTTTAGATCTTCAGCGCGAATATGATAGTAGCCAGTTCTAGATCGTGCGTAGGGTAATTCTTTTCATGTTTCTTCAGCTACCTGGATCCGTAAGCTATAACTCTCTCATTCTGCATCAGGATACCGCCTAGTCCTTTATATGACACATCGGTATTAACGAAGAAGCCACCACTTCCAGAAGGTATCACTAGAATAGGAGCAATAGTCAACCTTTTTTTCAACTCGAGAAAGCTCTTCTCGTACTCATCGGTCCAATTAAATTTCACATTCTTCTTGGTCAGCCCGATAAGAGGTCCTGAGATCTTTGAGAAACCTTTCACGAACCTTCTATAGTAACCTCCTAAGGCAAGGAAACTCTATACTTCAGTAACACTTTTGAGACTCGGCCAATTCACAATGCCTTCAATTTTAGTAGGATCAACAGTAATCCCTACCTTAGAAATTTTGTGACCGAGGAATGCCACTTCACGCATCTAGAATTCACATTTACTCGTCTTAGCATACAACTGGTGGTCCAAGAGGATTTGCAAGGCAATCCTTAAATGCTCAGCGTGCACTTCTTCGAACTTGGAGTAGATCAGGATGTCATCGACGAAAACCACCACAAACTGATCCAAGTAGGGCTTAAAAATACGACTCATCAAGTCCATGAAGATAGTAGGGACATTAGTCAATTCGAAGGGCATTACTAAGAATTCAAACTGCACACATCTCGTATTGAATGTTGTCTTAGCTATGCCGGACTCTCTCACCCTCAACTGATGATATCCAGATCTCATATCGATCTTAGAGAAGTATCATGCACCTTGCAGTTAATCAAATAGAATATCGATCTGTGACAATAGATACTTGTTCTTAATCATCGCCTGGTTCAACTATAGGTAATCAATGCACAGCCTCTGAGAACCGTCCTTCTTCACAAATAAAATAGGAGCACCCCATGGTGACTGACTCCTTCTAATGAAGCGCTTATCTTGCAGTTCCTATAACTATTTCTTTAATTCTGACAGTTCTGCAGGTGTCATCTTGTAGGGAGTCTTGGCTATTGGTGCAGTGCCAAGTACGAGCTCAATCTGAAATTTAACTTCCCTACTCGGCAGCAAACCCATTATCTCATCAGGAAAAACTCCTGCAAATTTATTTACAATAACAATCGAAGATATATCTCCTCATTTTTCCTCAGTTTCTAATAAAGTAAAAAGTTTCAGAATGACACCTTTCCATGCTCCCTTGAATTTAAACATTGATCCATCCAAAGGGGTAAAAATCACGGTCTTGGCGAAACAATCATGGGCCGCATGAGATTCAGCGAGTCAATCCATCCCTAGGATAACATCGAAATCTTCAAAATCTAATTCAATTAGATTGACAACCAATATATGGGTTCCAATCTGAACAGAACATTGAGGGTAGACTCTGTCAGCAAGCACACTTTTCCTCAAAGGAGTTGCTACGATCAAAGAAATGCTCATAGGAGATAAATTCTTATCAAGATGCTTAGCGGAGTTCAAAGAGACGAATGAATGGGAAGCACCCGAATCCAAAAGCACATGAGAAAAAAGTCCATCGATCAACATCGAACCTGAGTATCCAAGACATGCCACGAGTTAAATTATTCAACATAAAGATTATCTTTCAATTTAAAAGTTAATGTTCATTTCTGAAAATATATTCATTCATTTTATTTTTTATTTGAAAACAGTTCTGAAAAATTAATAAAACCCACATTAGACTTTAGTTTCACATATTCCCGACGTAAGAATCAACCTTAAGCTCTAATACCAACTGTAGTGATTCGATATCTCACAACCTCTTAATTTTAAGATCTTAAACCGTACCTTCGTATTATAAATTATAGAAACATAATAAGGCAATAAAAATACTTTAAATAGCGAAAGATAAAAAATTTTTAAAATATTAATTAATCAGAATAAAATCCATGATAATATTCTTATTCCAATAACAAAGTCTAACATGATTAAAGCTTAAACAGTCTTAATAAAATACTAACTGATTATTGTCTCATTTATTTAAAAACCAATAATAACAACTAGAAAGAAAAATAGATAATTAGACCACAAAGCCTTCATCGCCATTCATTTAAGGTTCCTAAGCACCACATGCAGTCTCATCACCATAAACCCATACGTTGTCCTCAGCTACACCTGTCTCATCTAGTCACTCACATCAACAAGGAGTGTAAGTTTACACTTGTATGGACCAAACATGTAATCCATTGAAACATAAAATATCACTCATAGCTATATGAATATTTCTATATATTTCATGTGTATGTATTTGTGGCATCTATAATCTTAATAAGCTTAAATGAACTAAACATAAACGTAGATATCAATATTGCATGAATGCATCTTTTCTTTTAATTTCATCTTTATTGTCATTTAATGCAAGTTAGACTCCGTCCTGCTCAGGACGTTGGGTCGTAATCATGCTTATCACTTATGTAGTTAGACTCCGTCATGCTTAAGATGTTAAATCTAATCAATCATATCATTTATTGCATATCAAACTCTATCTCACTCAAGACGTTGGGCTTAATCATGCTTATCATGTTCTTGTTTAGTTAGACTCTATCATGCACAAGATATTAGGTCTAATATCTTTTTAGACTCCATCAGGTATAAGATGTTTGGTCTAATGCTTCTTAATCATGTTTAGTTAGACTCTATCAAACATAAGATGTTGGGTTTAATACCTTCTTAGACTCTATAATGCATAAGATGTTGGGTCTATTGCTCATTAATGATGGCTTGACATATTATCATGTTTTACGTGTCATGATTGTGCACTATATAGATCATTATGGGACATGTAAAGTATATATGAGTAAGATCATAAAATAAAAAGCATTTAAGTACATTTAGTCATGGCACATAAACATTGACATTTAATCACACTGTTAAGAGGAGAACTGAATATAGAACTTAACTACCCATACACAATCCATTGATTTCATGTTCAGGCTCAATAGATTGATTTCTCATAATTAATCGATTAACTCAAATCCGTGTATTTTTCCAAAAAAATATCATTTATCAATAATTATTTAGACTCAATCGATTGATTTCTCAAAATCAATCGATTGACTCAAATCCGTGTATTTTTCAAAAACAATATCATTTGTCAGTATTTGTTCAAGCTCAATCGATTGATTTCTTAAAATTAATCGATTGACTCAAATCCCTGCATTTTTTTAAAACAATATCATTTATCAGTAATTGTTCAAACTCAATCAATTGATTTCTTAGAATCAATTGATTAACTTAAATCCGTGCATTTTCTCAAAACAATATCATTTATCAGTATCTATTCAGGTTCAATCGATTGATTTCTCAGAATTAATCGATTGACTCACATTCGTGAGCACACCTTAGAATGCCTCAAATCAAATGGTGGGATTTCATCCATCTTCTTTTTAATCAAAATTATCAACATTAAGGATCACTAATCATAACATGCAACTCATTTAATCATACAATCATTATTCATGAAATAAACACACTAATTTGCATAAAATCCATTTCAAAATTAATATTTTAAGTTCAATGAAAAGCATGATTTCTCTCTACCTAGATCAATCGTATCACCACGATTAGATCGAGATCCCAATAATGATGATAATTCTAGAAGGAGGCGAAAGCTGCTTCAGAATATGCGCCAACATCTCACCGATCTTTCAAAAGAACTATAGATCTAGAATTTCTTCTCTAAGCTCTCTAGGATTTCTGGCAGCTCTATTCTTAAGAAGAACTCTAAATGATATTATGGTTTAGGGTTCTCAATTTAGAACACACATAACAAGGTTCGATCCCTAAACCTCTTGTCTAGAACTCAAGACTTTTGCCAGTAAGCTAATATACAACTTGTGTCTATTAATGATGAAAATAAATATAAGAGCTTGAAAAATCAAAACATGTATATTTAGTTAAAATATTTTAAAAAGTCAAGGCATGTGGTGAATACGTTATTAAGCATATGCACATAATTTAGGTGTATTAAATCCATAAAATTCGAATCACAACATGTGTCACGTGAACGACATCTAAGCAATCTGATTTGAAGGTCGTGATGTAAATATTTTTTATGCCAAAGATTAGCACAAAACATCATCTCTATTTTCTGATTTCACACACTCAAAGCCCATGTGATGGTACGCCATTGATCTCAATATCGATTGTGTGAAATATTGAAACAAAAATCGAATTGTTCTATTTACACTCACTAAATTATTAACGGCACCACAAACGAAAATCATTGATTTCTTTGAATCATCTGGTGGAGACCATTTTTCATACCAATCTTTTATATAATGGATCTTAAGATCATGGGAGTACTAATAGTAAATTCTTTATCTCATGTGGTACACATCCCAAAAAGTGATTAAAAATTACAGTTGAGCATGATGTGTAACTAAAAATCATGATTTTTAGTTACTTTTTTTTAATGTGTGCTCTTCGGAATAAAAAAATTTAGCCTCTTATAATACACCATTGATCTAAGGATCTATTGTGTAAAATATTGAAATGATAATCGAGACGGTCTATTTGCACCCATCGAATTTTGAAGGGCACCATAGCCGTAAACCATTGACTGCTTTGAAACAGAAGATGGGAGGTGTCTCAGGCTTCCCCATAATGAATCTTGAGATCATGAGTGCACGGACAATCAATTTTTTATTTCACGTGGTACACATCTCAAAAAGTTATCGAAAATCATGTTTGAGCATGCTCTGTGCCACATGGTTTCCAATTATTTTTTAGGATGAAAGACTGAAATAAAAATCAAGCCGTTCTATTTACAGTCACCAAATTTTTAATCGCACCATAGACGAAACCCATTAATTGCTTTGAATCATTTGATGGAGACCATTTGTCATCTCAATCTTTTACGTAATCGATATTGCGATCATGAGAGTACTGACAATCAATTATTTACCCCATGTGGTCTACATCCCAAAAAGTGATTGAAAGTCATGATTGAACATGAAGTGTGCCACATGATTTTCGATTGCCTTTGTGGAAGGTGTGTTAGGTGGAATAAAAAAATTGAGCCTATAATGGTACACCATTGATGTAATAATCTATTGTGCAAAAGATTAAAATGATAATCAAAACGGTCAATATGCACCCATTGAATTTTAAATGACACTATAACCGAAAATCATTGATTGTTGTGAATAAGATGATAGAGATTGTTTGTCGCCCAGCCTTCCCTATAATGTATGAGATCATGGGTGTACCGACAATCAACTTTTTATTTCAGATGTTGCACATTTCAGATCAAAAATCATGTTTGAGCATGATATCTGCCACATGATTTTCAGTTACTTTTTTAGGATGTGTATCACGCGGATTAAAAATTGACCGTCTAATGTTATATTATTTACCTCGGGATCATTGTGTGCAAGATTGAAATGGAAATCAATTTTAAAAAGCATCATAGCTGAAAACCAATGACTGTTTTGAATCAAACGATAACGATCGTTTTCATCTCAATCTTGCCTATAATGGATCTTGAGATCATGGGTGTACCGACAGACAATTTTTTTATTACACATGGCACAAATAATACATCCCAAAAAGTGATCGAAAATCACGTTGGAGCATGATATGTGCCACATGATTTTTGATCACTTTTTGGGGATGTATACACATGGAACCATAAATTGACCGTTTGATGGTACACGATTAATCTCAAGCTCCATTATGTGAGAGATTGAAAGGAAAATCAATCTTCATCATCTGGTTCAAATCAATCAATGATTTTTCAAATGTAGTGCCCTAAGGATCCGATTAGTATAATTACAGGTATCCTTTAAAGGAACAACTTGGTATTTTATTGGAGGACTTAGGCCAAGTGGAAACATCATCTTAGCCTTCGGATTCGAAGGTCATGATATAAAGATGTTTAATGCAAAAGATTGACACGAAATAAAATCTCTATCATATGATTCAAAGCAGTCAAATATGGATAAGATGATAGCCATTATTGTGTTGAGTCATATGATAGAGATCGAAGATCTTTAGATTGTGACATTTAAATCGGATGAATTCGATAGTGTCTCCCTATTTAAATTAACACGTCCAAAGCATATGCAATCTTATTAGTAGTTATATAAGGAGTACCGTTATTTCCACCCACCAAATCTTTGAGTTCACCCAAGTAGACACGTGCGAAGGGAGAAAGAGGCAATTTGTGGGTGCCCTCAAAGATTTGGTTGGTAGTGAGTAAAATCTTGAAGTTTACCCACTTATTTGGGTGTTAGTTTTCATCTTCTTCCTCTTCCTCTATCGTTTCGGCGAGTCTTCAAGTCCGGAGAGTACTCCTTTTGGGTGGGTCGTTCACCCCCATGAAACTCCCTTTGAAACCCACTTCTTCTCCATCATTTCGGCGAGTACTTAGTTCTGATGAGTCGTTCACCCCAATGAAATCCACTTCTTCTTCTCCATACGTTTCGGCGATATCTTTAGTCCAGTGAGTCGTATACCCCCATGAAACCCTCTTGAAACTCACTTCTTCTTTCAACGAATGATACATCCTTGAGAAACACTTTTGAAACTCTCTTCTTTATCTTCTCCTTCCTCTTTAAACTTATAAAAATCTATTGAAAATCCTGAAAAGAAAAAGAAACGTAAGAAGAAGAAAAAATAATAATAATAACTTGTCTGTGTGTGTGATGGTGGATACCTATTGCCAATTAACGGTGGGTCTCTATCGTCAACTTTAAATTACAATGGATACCCACCGACACATATATACTTTTTTTTTCTTTTTTTTCTTCTTCTTACATTTCACTTTATTTTTAAAGATTTTTTAAAATGAGTATATGAGTTTTAAAATATTTTCTCTTCTTCTCTTTCCTTATTCTCTTTTTTTTAGAGTTTCAAGAGAGTTTCAAAAGGATTTTATGATTTCTTTCTTTTTAGGGTTTTAAAATATGATGACCTTTTTTTCTTAATTTTTAGAGGTTTCGTAGGCTTTTTCTTCTTCCTTATCACTGGCATGCCAGAGTGGAAAAGAAGATATGGGTTTCCATAAAGATTTTCAAATGGGGTGAGAATCCTTTACGAATAAGTGAGTGAGTTGATTGCTGAAAAAGAAAAGTAGGCTGAAAATGAAAAGTAATCTTTTCCAAGCGCAGCAGACAGAAGTGAGGTGAGGCTTTCACGCTTACCGAAAAAAGTGGGACCACTATTTTCGATAAGAGAATCGAAGTACCGAACGATTCTTAAGGCTTAAGCTAAGGTCACTTCAAAGTAGAGGGGACCTCTTTCTCTTTTCATTTCTTACTAGTTAAGTAGAGGGGACCTCTTTCTCTCTACATTTCTTACTAATAAGCTGCGAGGAGTTTAAAGTTTGAACGCGACCCGTATTTGTTTTTTTGAAAGTAAAGTTTATATAACCCTCTTGTACCGAAAATCCCAAAATAGACACCAATCCATTTAACCGGTTTGATTTAGATTTTGTATGGCCGATGTGGGAACACAAAAAAGTTGAATATACGATAAAACTGGGAAACACTGAGAAAAAAGATGCACTGAAACCGAATCGAAAATGACAAAAAAATAAAAATATTCAGTTTTGGACTTTGGATTTTCGGTTAGCCGAAATTGTGTTAGATTAGATGATGGAGGTTGTATTTCACTCATATCTTTTATAAAATAGATCTTGAGATCATGGCGAACCTATCGGACGGTCAATGTTGAAGGTATGGATCAAAGTTGACAGTTGATCGCAAGATTAAAAGGGCGATGTCGCAAAGCTGGATTAAAGGCCTTTTTTTTTTTCTTTTTAATGTTTTGCTCAAGGCACAAAAGCCTCTTTTTATAGCCAAAACTCTAACGTTCGAACCTGTACGCATTCAATCGGAGAAACGACTTATCTTAATATTCTGATCAATTTACAATAAACTCAGTTACTTTTTTACAAAGATTTATTTTTTAAAATATATTTAAAATAAATATTAATTAATATAATATAATATAATTAAAATCAACTTGTGTATAAATATGATAACAAGGAGTTATTATCGATATTTATTCGAGATGGTCTCTATAATATTGGTTTGACCTAATGGCATGACCATATACCAACAAGTATTTAATTAAATGTATCATAGATTCCCAAAAAATTCCCATGAATCATATAACACACGTCACCCTTAAACATAATTTTAAGGTTATTTTTGGGGATTTGTGTTATGTGGAATCAAAAATTTATCGTCTGATGGGCTTATCATGATCTCAAGATCTATTGTGTGGATGATCTGGGTGAAACGAGACTTCCATCATCTGATTTTACGCAAGGGGTTTGAAACATGAGCGCTTTAAGTAAATAAGTGGCCACAAACATAGGTACCTGTTAGCAAGTTGCGCCTGAAGTATGCGTCCTGTGTGGTCTTCTGTGTTGTCACATCATTTGTCTCAATTTAAATGAATTTTAAACATTATGCAATCAAAAGTTGGCAGCTGTATAAATCTTTTCTATTTTTTACATTGGAAAAATCGAATTAGTATTTAAAGGGCACTTTAGAAAACAATGCCTCAAAAATAAATTTTTTAACAAAAAATACCCAACCTCAGATATTTTAGAAAAATGGTGCTTTCACAGATTTTAGAATTTCAGAAAATCGTGAAACAATGCTAAAAAAAATGTGTCAAGTCTTTCACGATTTTCTAAAAAAAAATCATGCATAGGGTCCAGTGTTTCACAATTTTCCAAAGTTTCAAAATTAGTGAAAACTCCGTTTTTCTAAAACGTTTGAGGTGAGTCTTTTTTACTAAAAAATTTATTTTTTGAGGCATGTTTTTCTAATTATCCCTATTAGACGTAGACCCTATGTATGGGGTATGGTATTACACAGTCTAGAGACTACACTATGGACCCACTACAACTAAATTGTCCAAATGGCAATTCAGTATTGGAATATATCTCAACAAAAGAAGCATGCCTTCAAATGAATGTGAACCATCTAATTAGTAATCTTTAATATCGGCCACTAAAAACTAGGAACTCTCAAATCTTTCAATTCAATGCATGGTTTACCTCTTTGACGGTATTAATTACTCACATCTTAAATCCTTAATGGTGTAAGATGACTCCATATCGTTTTGGTGTTTAAAGAACGGTTAGAGAGGGTCAGCTCATTAACAAGAAGGTAAATAATACACGCTCATTTGAAATACTATTAAATTCTAACATAATGCCTCAACATTCTTTTATCCTTTTGATAAAAGACGTAATGCCTTAAACTATACTTTGAATCAAGAGTTTTAAATTCGCTAGTGTGTGAGGTTTTATTAAGTGCAGAGAGATTTACGCTTATGGTGAAGTGATAACTGAAATATACACAAATTAAGAAAAAGATTGAGATGGTATCATTTGCTTATCCCATCCACCAAAGGCTTTGTACATGTCAATCTCCCTCCATCAAGATTTTCATATTTTGATCATGTTCAATAACTTTGATCACATCGGATGGCTTTGATGACGTTAGATTTATTTTTAAAATAAGAAAAATCGATTGGCTTCTAGTTTGTGCTCAAAATCTTGCATGCTTGTCATATGGATTATATTGAGTTCATGGTTTGATTCATTTTGATTGATTTAATTTATAAATCAGAAATTATCGTGTATATTGATCACTGTTTTGATATAGAATTTGATGGTGTCTAATGTTTATGCTTAGAATAGTAACGAAAAAATGATTATTTCCTTGATTTTTGATATACTTGCTTTAGATTCAAATCAATGATTGAAAAATTATGAGATTATTAGTACATTGTCATTGTTTTTATACTACCATTTTGATAAGATTACATCAAAAAGTTAGGTTAATCAAATGGTAATCTTATCTCCGATGTTATCGAATTTTTCAATTGATTGATAATACTAGAATCCAATGAACTAATAGTGGAATCAATGCTAGTTCTGGAACTTGGTTAGAAGTGAAATTTTGATGGTATGTGATCTATGGATCATTGGAGATCCCGATGAGATCACGGTCAATGGTTGACCTAATTGGATGGTACAAGATTGAATGGGCCGATTGGCACTAGATGGTGTCGTTCATAGCTTATATAGGGTATGGCGTCATTCATAGCTTATAGGGTATTACACCCTTCTTAGATGTAAAGATTAAGGAAAATTTTGAGGTTATAATTTAGGATGATCATGACCGATGAGATCATGTTCGCTGGTCACCGTAGGATTAAAATAAAAAATTTAGATGGTGTTTGATGAGCCCTCATCTATACCCATTGATTGCTAAATCCGAGAATTTTGAGTTTTAGGTTATAAGGCCCACTGTGCTGGACATAAAACCCATTTAAGATGATTTGCAAAAAAATTTGTAAAAATTTCAATACATGCAATAAAGGCTCCCTATGATCCAGAAAAATTTAGAGGTCAAGCTCCACGAGAATTGACCAGCACGAAATTCGGAGCAGGTGGGTTTAATTCGGCTAGAAATGCACCTGAAAACTGCCGTGCATTGGGACTGTCATTTTATGTGTAAAATTGTCCCCCAAAAATTTTATAAAAAATTGTGTATCCTTTGAACCTGTGAAGGACTATCGTATCATAATTTGCTTCTTAATTCGATCAGGTTTGACCGGGAGAAAATCTGGAATCCAAAGGTGCAGAATTTGGTCAAGTGACAGTTTTTGTCCGAATTAGATACCTGATCAGATGCAAGGTGCCAAACTTGTTATTGGTTTCGGGTATCCGTCTATAGAGGACCGATACGAATCGGCTGATACACAGTCTACAGACTCTACACTATCGACCGATACGTATCGGCCGATATTGATACATATCGGTCCATGGCGTAGAGTTTGTAGACTGTGTAGTATTGCACCCCATACATAGGGTCTGCGTCTAAAACTTTTCCATTTTTCAAATGTGAAAAATAGAAAATATGTAGAGTACCTTTAAATCCACCCACCGAAAGTTCACCCACATTGAAATCCATTGACTCCGTTGAATTAGACAATGGAAATCGTTTGTCTTCTCAATATTTCACACGATGGATCTTGAGATCATGGGCGTATCATCAGACGGTCAGTGTTTTATTTCATGAGGCACACATCTCATAAAAGTGATCTTAACATCACGAGCACACGCAAAATTAATTTTAAGGTCAATTTTTTCGGTGTGTACCACATGAAATAAAAATTGACAGTCTGATGGTAGCCCCATGATCTCAAGATTCATCGGGTGAAAGATTGCGACAATGAATAATCCCCATCATCTGATTCAATGCAGTCAATGTGTTTTGGTATGGATGAGCTCAAAAATTAAGTGGGCGGATCTAAAGGTAGTAAAAGATGTATAGAGCTCTCAACTTTTGACAGCACAATATATAAAATTAATTTAAATGGAGACAAATGACGTGACAACATGGAAGAAGAGTAGCTTCCTAACGGGTACCTATGTTTATTGAAAGCGCCCACAGTCCAAACTCCTTGAAAACATTGATGGGTTATAATCAGATGATGGACAACCCATTTCAGCCAAATCATCCCCACAATAGATCTTGAGATCATGGTGCGCCAACGAGAAGGTAAGTTTTTTATTTCAGGAAACACAAATCTCCAAAAACGACCTTAAAATTATGTTTGAGGGTGACGTGCGTTAGTGGCATGGATCAAAATCTCGATTTCGGTTTCGGTCAAAATTTCGGTAAATTTTAGATTTTTTTGAAAAAATGCTCCGAACTTTACCGAACTTTATTTTATTAAAATTTTAAAATTATTTGACATTGTTAGAATATATATTTACACTAGTGAAGCTAATTTTCGATCACACAATGGATCTTGAGCTCATGTAAAACAAATCAAACGGTCAAATTTTAATTTCACATTTAATAAATCTCAAAAGTTACCTGCGAAATAAAAATCATGTGAAATAAAAACCGACGGTATATGATAAGAGCATGATATCAAGATGCATTGTGTGAAAAATTGAGATGGAAAACGACCTGTATCACCGGATTCAAAGCAGTTAATGAGTTTTATCGTGGGTGAACTCAAAGATTCGGTTGGTGGATATAAAGGCACAATTATTTTATTATAACAGCCATTACTTAAAAAGCGTGGGCAAGTAATGACTCCCTTTAGGGACATGTGACGTGAAAACGCAATCTAGGCTGTCTGATTTAAAGTTCGTGATCTATAGATCCTTAGTAGATAAGATTGGAGCAAAACCCGATATTTATCATATGATCTATTGTTGTCAACCGTTGAATTAAATAATAGCCTTTGACTATATTTAATCACACGATGGAGATAATATTTCGTGCCAATCTTATTTACTAAAGATCTATAGATCATGAACTTTAAATCAAACAGTCCTGATTGCATTTTCATTAGTCACATGGCCCTAAAATACGTTAGTTATTTTTTTAACTTAAGTGCAATCACTTAAAATACTTAGTTATTTTTTAAACTTGGGTGCAATCACTTAAAATACTTAGTTATTTTTTTTAAGCAATGGCTGCAATCACTGAAAAAGAGTCCCCAAAGAAGGACTCTCGTCCCATTTATTAAAAATAAAGAGGCAACTATTAAAAGTTCTGTCACTGTTTTGCAACTTTTTGCAACTAAAAACAAAAACAGAGAAGAGAGGAGAGGAGAGGAGGAGAAGAAGAATAAAGAAAGGGATGGGAAAAAAAAAAAGGTAATTCCAGGAGGCTAGGCAACGTCTCGGTAGCTCCTCCTTGATCTTTTTTCTTTTTTTCTTCTTCTTCTTTTCCTCTTTTTTTTTTTTTTTTTTTTTTTTGTTGGATTAAAGAAGCAAGAAAGATCCAAAATAGAGGAGAGAAGAAGAGTTAGGAAAAAAATTTGAGAGTTTTATGCAAAATTTGGGTTTAAACCCTTTTTATTTTTTTTACGTGTGATCTCGGCCAATAATTTTAAATTACGGCCGATAATATATTTATTCCAGAGGGGGGGCGATAAATAGTATATTATCGTCTCGATTCAAGCCGAAACCGAGACAATCCATGGTTAGTAGTCGGTGCCCGAAAGGTAATCGGTGCCTCAGTGGGGTCCTCTACCAATACGAATCTTCTAAAGCAGGAGTAGGAACTCAAAGGTATCCCTCCAAAATGGTTTATCCTTTTATGTAAAGAGGCTTCAAGTCTCCTCACCTTAGTCACTTCCTCCGTTTTATGCTTTATATAAAGGGAACTTTAGAAAACGGAGCCCCTTTGTCTTATTTCCCCTTGTATGAAGAGGCTTCTTTTATTTCTCTTGGCCAAAAAAGCGACTTGATCAGCCATCTTTGTAAGGGCACAGCTCATCTATCTCTCCTATGATATCAATTTGAATCAAATCAAAACAAATCTCCCTTATAGTGATAAGTTTTGTTTCTTTTTTATTCTTTCAGATCACCCTCCATTAACTACTCAAATAACCGGAAATTAACTAATCGGTCAGAGGAGCAATCCACCAAAACACGTCTTTCAAGGCACCATTGTTTTGAATTCTACTGGCCCCGCCCGTCTCTGTTCAGAATCGCGCTCTACACCGGTTTTGTAAGGTAACAGTCTAGCCTATAGTTACTGAAAATCTGCGACTCTTTTTTTTTAAAAACTTTCTTTTAAAACTCGTTTACAATGTAACACATTCAATACGCTAATTTTTTTTTTAATCTTATTAACTTTTCTTTATAAAAAATACGTCTGCTTGAAAACAATATTTGTTGGATATTTACCAAATAAATATTTATTACTTTAATAATATTTATCTATTATTAATTTAATAATGTTTATTTATTTTTAAATGGTTCCTTAAAGTGATTGGTTCCATATTAAAAGGATGCTTTTAACCTTCAAGTCAAAATTACTTGAATTTTGAATTAATATTGGAGGGAATTTTTTCCCACCATAAGTTTAAAAGTGTTGTAAATGTTTTGTCCCACCTCACTATTTTACAAGAAATATTCATGGCTTATATATGGAAACTTACCTTCCATATTGTTTGGCTTAATAAGAAGAACACAGCTCATAGCGGCGGTTCGCCGTCATACACGCCAAGACGCTGTGTGCGAAATAAACGAAGCAATTGGCGCTTTTAAGGCGCACTTTGCACTTCGCAAATTTCCGAATCTTACATCTGAGCCCTCAGAATTCGTGTGCAAACCAGAGCATTCTGCGTCTTCGTTTACGCACCTGCAACGTAGTGTGTGACGATTCTTCACCGAGGCTTCATTGTATCACAGGCGAATTTGCCGATATCCCGTTGCATATAGGGGGCAAATATTGTCTTAAAGACAGCGATCTAATCGCGCCTTGAAGCAATTTTCCGGTCTATTTTCTATCAATCTTTGTGCAATACACTAATAATTTTAAGACAATATTACTATGGCACAAAAGATGATGGAACTCTCCAACACGAAGATCACGAAACTCGAGTGCTTTAATGGCACCAATTTCAAACGATGGCAATCAAAAGTACATTTTTTACTCACAACTTTGAAAGTCGTGACATCGTTCTCACTATGGACTCACCATCATTGGAGAAAGAAGATGAAAGCGCTTGAAGAAGGTAGAATCGTACGAAATGTGAAAGCGACAATTACACATGCAAAGGCTATATTCTCAACGCTCTTGCCGATTCTCTTTTTGACGTCTATCAAATTTATAAAACTGCAAAGGAGATATGGGAGGCTCTTGAACGTAAGTACAAAGTAGAAGAGGCCGGTGTGCGCACATACTTAGTAAGTGAGTTATTTAATTTTAAGATGTATGATTCTAAACCTATTTTAGAGCAAGTATAGCAGATGCAGATTATCTTCAACAATCTTGTGACGGAAGGAAGCACAATAGACGAAGGTTTTCAAGTCTCTGCGGTTATTGCAAAATTACCGTTGGGATGGAAAGATTACCGTAAGAGTTTGAAACATACGAAGGAAGATCGTACTATGGAGGAACTCTTGACTCATCTTCGCATAGAAGAAGAGGCTCGTCTACGTGACAAGGAAGAGGAGAAAACTGAACTCGTCTCCAATGCGCACATTGTTGAAGATGCATCCACATCGAAGAAGAAGAACAAAGGAGAGAACTTTAAGCGAAGCCAAGAATAAGAAGGTTTTCAAGAGAGGACAATACAAGGAAAAAACAAAGAAGGGTACTTATTTTATTGTAATAAACCCGGCCATTTCAAAGCGTGATTGTCGAGAATTTTTGAAAAATAAAATCGAGCAAACATTGTGGGTGAAGAAGATCTCATTGCGGTGATCTCTGAAGTCAATATGGTAGATGGTGGAAATGAATGGTGGCTCGATTCTGGAGCTACTAGGCATGTTACTTCTGATAGGAATAATTTTATATCCTATGAGGAGGCTCATGATGGACATGAATTGTTCATGGGAAATTCCACTACTGCCAAAGTGGTAGGTCAAGGCAAAGTTGTTCTACTCTTTACTTCGGGAAAATCATTACCACAGAATGATGTCCTTCATGTCTCTGAAATCCGGAAAAATCTTGTATCGGCTTGTATTCTGAATAAACATGGATTCAAAATTGTGATCGAATCCGATTCTGTTGTACTTTCTAAGAAAGGGATGTTTGTAGGCAAGGGGTATGCCTCTTGTGGAATGTTTAAGTTCAATATCAATGAAAAATCTTCTTGGTTTATATGTGTGACTCAATTTATTTATGGCATAATAGATTAGGGCATTTAAATTTACGTTCTATGGATAATATGATTAAATTAGAACTTCTTCCTAAAATACATATAAATTATGGTAAAGATAGATGTATGTCGTCCAATCTAAAATGATTAAAAACCATTTAAAAGTGTTGAAAGACAATCTAAACTATTAGATTTAATTCATCTTGATTTATGTAGTTTAAATAATATTACTACTAGAGGAGGAAAAGATATTTCATCACTTTTATTGATGATTGCTCTCGATTTACATATATTTTTCTTCTTCAATTAAAAGATGAAGCATTTAGTAAATTTATCTCCTATAAAGCCTTAGTGGAAAATCAATTAGATTTTAAAATTAAGGCATTACGATCGGATAGGGGAGGTGAATACATGTCACATGAATTTTCTGAATTTTGTGACAAGTATGGAATTATTCATGAAGTCACCGCTCCATATTCTCCTCAATCAAATGGAATTGCCGAAAGGAAAAATCGGACTCTAGTAGAAATGGTAAATTCTATGTTAACAAATTCGGTTTGAATTCAAATTTATGGGGAGAAGCATTGCTTATCGATGTTATATTTTAAATCGGATACCTTTTAAAAAATCTTCTAAAACTCCATATGAAATTTGGAAGAACAAACCTCCCAAATTACACTATTTAAAAGTATGGGGTTGTAGAGCATTAGTTAGGGTACCCGATTATAAACGTACAAAATTAGGTCCTAAAGCCATTGAATGTATTTTTGTGGGATATTCTATTAATAGTCCTATATGCAGATTTCCAGGATGTGAGCATAATAATATTTTGAAAAGGATTCAATTTTGAATCTAGAGATGCGATATTTTATGAGAATACTTTTCTACTATTTCTAAACCTCTTGCATCCTCTAAATTAGATGAATCTTCTGATTCTCTTCATCTCTCTAGTAGTGAAGATGAAAAGATGGAACCTAGAAGAAGTAAGAGACCTAGGAAAGCCACCGATTTTGGGTCAGATTTCTATGTGTATCTTGTAGAAGGAACCAGAAATGAGAAAACTACGAAAATGAAGTTTGTTTTTAATATCGATGAAGATCCTCAAACTTTTGATGAAGCTGTTAAGTCTATTGATTCTGCTTTTTGGAAAGAAGCTATAAATGATGAAATGGATTCTATCATGTCCAATAATACTTGGGAATTAGTAGACTTACCATGTGGATCTAAACCTATAGGTTGTAAGTGGATATTTAAAAGAAAACTTAATCCTAATGGCACTATAAACAAGTTTAAAGCTAGACTTGTTGCCAAAGGTTTTAGACAAAAGCATGGTATTGATTATTTTGATACCTATGCTCCAGTAGCTAGGATTTCTTCCATAAGGATCTTATTTGCTCTTGCTTCTATATATAAACTTCAAGTTCATCAAATGGATGTTAAGACCTTTTAAATGGTGAACTTGAAGAGGAAGTATATATGGATCAACGGAGGGTTTTATCATGCAAGGACATGAAAATAAAGTTTGTAAACTTATTAGGTCCCTATATGGTCTAAAACAGCTCTAAACAAAGTGGCATGAAAAATTTGATAGTATTATTTTATCATATGGATTCAAGATTAATGAATCAGATAAATGCATTTATAGTAAGATATCAAAGGGTAAAGGAATAATTATTTGTCTCTATGTGGATGACCTCTTAATTTTTGGTACAGACTTAGAAAGTATTATATATACAAAAAGTTTTTTGGCTTCAAAATTTGATATGAAAGACATGGGTGAAGCGATGTAATTCTTGGAATAAAATTATTTAAGCAAGATAATAATATTATTTTATCTCAGCCACACTATATAGAAAAAGTGCTAAAGAAATTTAAACATAATGGAAAATTAGCACCAACACCTTTTGATCCAAGTATAAAATTAAAACCCAACGATAGTAGAAGTGTATCTCAATTAGACTTTTCTAGAGTAATTGGTAGTTTGATGTATGCTACTCATTGCACTAGACATGATATTGCTTATGCTGGTAGAGAAATTAAGTAGATATACTAGTAATCCTAGTCATGAACATTGGAAAGCAATTAGTAGAGTATTAAGTTATCTTAATAAAACTAAGGATTATGCTTTACATTATGTTGGTTATCCTACTGTACTTGAGGGATACACAGATGCTAGTTGGAACAATGATCTGAATGAGTCAAGGTCTACTAGTGGATGGGTATTTACACTTGGAGGTGCAGCGGTTTCTTGGGGATCAAAGAAACAAACATGCATAACACATGCAACTATGGAATCGAATTTATTGCTCTTCGGCGGGAGCAAGGAAGCAGTGGTTAAGGAATTTACTATTAGAAATTCCTATTTGGCCAAAGCCTATGCCACCAATCTCTTTATTCTCAGTGATAGTGAAAAGGCTATCTAAAGCTTATAGCAAAATTTATAATGGAAAGTCTAGACATATAAGTTTAAGACACAGTTATGTTAGTCAATTACTCGTGAAGGAGTAATTACTATCAATTCAATCGGACCTTTGCAAATTTAGCGGATCCATTTACAAAAGGTCTTGCAAGAGATGTAGTTATTAAAACATCGGAAGGATGGGTTTAAAGCCTAATAGATTACATCACCTATGATGGTAACGACCTATTTTCTAAAGTCCGAAACTAAAGGTTCAATGGGAAAACAAATCATATGTAGTGATTGCACATTATTAAAAGTGCGAGTTTACAACTCCAACCATCTCAAGTAATAATGTGGAACTTGTAACGTAAGGAAGAGGTTGAGGTATTTCTCTTAATCACTATAACATATAATGTTGAAATGTCTAAGTTACAAGGGCATTTCGATAGAAATGACCTATATGAGTTACGAAGTGTGGCCGCTCAAGAAGAAGATAAAGGCTTTTCTTAAATACAACTCATGAATACCGGGTATAAGCACAAGGCCATAAAAGCGTCTTTGTTGTTAAAATGAAATGAAACTTAGATTACTTATGTGTGTGATATATCCAGGTTGATTATACAAGAAAATTAGTTCAAGAAATTAGATCACTAAAGTTCTTTATCAACTTTGATGTATTCTCTAAGTGAAGGCTCAATTCATTAGGACACCTTCATTTATGCATGTAGTCAAGAAATGCTCAAATTTCTTTGGTACATATATATCTTGTTTTGGATATCGGATCTAAGAATGACTCTCGGTTTCTTTATTTCCAAAATAGGGAGGATGGATATTTATTTTGTAAATAGGGAGGAATGTTGGATATTTACCAAATAAATATTTATTACTTTAATAATATTTATCTATTATTAATTTAATAATGTTTATTTATTTTAAATGGTTCCTTAAAGTGATTGGTTCCATATTAAAAGGATGCTTTTAACCTTCAAGTCAAAATTACTTGAATTTTGAATTAATATTGGAGAATTTTTCCCACCATAAGTTTAAAAGTGTTGTAAATGTTTTGTCCCACCTCACTATTTTACAAGAAATATTCATGGCTTATATATGGAAACTTACCTTCCATATTGTTTGGTTTAATAAGAAGAACACAGCTCATAGCGGCGGTTCAGCGACTTCTGTAGCGTGTGCGATGTCTTGAAATAATGGCGAATTAGGCGCTTTTAAGGCGCACTCTGCACTTCGCACGACCGCATCGTCGCGAGGAGCTTGAGCCTTTCCTATTTGAGCGAGATGATCCGATCGGTTGACTTGTTGACCGGTCCGCGGATTGACCGCGCGTGTGCACCACATGTGTGCATTAGGCGATTCCAAGCCGTTCAAGAAGCGGTCGGATTTCGGATTCGAACAACGATTACGATTTGAATTCAAACCGTCGATTGACCAAAAGATGTAACTGTTCGGATGTGAACCGTTGGATCCTTGCAACCGTTGATCGGATCGATCAGGGCCCTCGATTGCAAGCAACCGACAGACACAACCGCCCCTGAAAAGGTGCTCCGAAAGTTATAAATAGAGGCCAGAGGAGGGATTCTAAACACTTGCAATTTCCGAATCTTACATCTGAGCCCTCAGAATTCGTGTGCAAACCAGAGCATTCTGCGTCTTCGTTTCGTTGGGTCGCACACTACAGTGCAACGTAGTGTGTGACAGATCGGTTCTTCACCGAGGCTTCATTGTATCCTGGAGGCGAATTTGCCGATATCCCGTTGCATATAGGGGGCAAATATTGTCTTAAAGACAGCGATCTAATCGCGCCTTGAAGCAATTTTCCGGTCTATTTTCTATCAATCTTTGTGCAATACACTAATAATATTTGGCTATTATCCCACTTCATACAGTGTTTTATAAAAAAAACTTTCAACACAAACAATACTTATTTTGGGCAGATGACTTCTTCTTTTTTCCAAATAAGTTTTTGACTTTTTGACCCTTCATTTGATCTGTCAAAGATATTATAACACCCACCTAATTTGGTGCATTGATTTTTAGCTCCTTTGACTATATTTGGATATACATCGGATCATGCCCAATTTTTTGAGTGGTATCTGATCGTCTTTGGGCAAATTGTTGTGACACCCAATCCTTGTATGGGTGCCATATTGATCCACGCACGGATGAACATATTTTCCACATCGCAAAAGGCCCCTGTCGATAAAACTGTTTTCAAGTAGGCATATTTTTTTTAAAGAGTCCTCCAAAAATTTTCTACCCTTCTTTTCTTCTTCTTCTCCTTCTTCACTTCTTGCGACAACCCACTATGATCTTCAATTTAATTTTTTATCATCTCTTCTTTTACTTCTTAAACTAAAGATGCAAATTATATACGAAGGGAATCTACAATCATATTAGTATAGATTTAATCGTAACAAAAAACAAAAATAGCATAAATCTAATCTATTGAGTGGTAACTCAGTTGGTATCCTCCTTTCTTTGTGAGGCTTGAGGTCATGAGTTCTATACTCCATGTTTACTTCTTCCCTTATACTGATAAGGCAAGGGTTGTTCAATGAGATTTATTTCCCTATGTGCCACTCAATGTGAGTGTTTTATAGAATGAGATTTATTCCCCA
This sequence comes from Chloranthus sessilifolius, assembly GCA_021018995.1. NCBI lineage: Eukaryota > Viridiplantae > Streptophyta > Magnoliopsida > Chloranthales > Chloranthaceae > Chloranthus > Chloranthus sessilifolius. The sequence goes on along the minus strand of CM037592.1, from coordinate 70,370,265 downwards.
AGTGTTGCTCTTGAATTGCCATACTCTATACGATATATAAGGCCCATCGAGATTTTCTATGCCTTATCGCATCAAACAAAAAAATACAAAAAAAAAGTTTAGTATAGACTCTCAAATCCTTCCCATTAAAGAATCCACAATCATACAAAATACTAACTTAAATAAGGTGCTAGTATTTATATCCCGTGAAATTGTGACATCACCCCATCTCCTCCGGTCAACATGCAATGACTTCTTTGAATTAGATGGTCGAGATTATTTTTCATCCCAATATTTTGCACAAATGGTCTTGAGATCATGAGTACTATCATATGGTCAATTTTTTAATTCACATGACACGCATCTCAAAAAGTAATACTAAAATCATATTTGACTGTGATGTGTGACATGTGATTTTAGAGTCAATTGACACGCGCACTACAAAAAATAAGACTATTAATCCTGTCGCTACAAAAAACTGCCGCTATTATTTTTGTAACGGCAGTTTTTTGTAGCGACAGGACTAATAGTGACAGTTTTTTATTAAAAAAAATTGCCGCTAATAATCTTATTTTTTTGTAGTAGTGGAATAAAAATAATCTGATGATACACCCATAATCTCAAGATCAATTGTGTATAAGATTGAGATAAAAATAATCTTTGTCATCTGATTCAAAACGCAATCAATGCAAGCCGATTGGAGGTGGTGAGGTGAGGGTGTAGATAATGGTACCCTTTAAATGGTTACTTCTAACTTAACCGAAATTAGGAAGTCCTCTTAATGGCCACAACAAAGGAAAAGTCTAACACAACCATCTCATATATGAAACCCCCCATCTTAGTCATTTAAATCCATCTATGAAACCAGCTCATCTTAGCAATAAATCTCCTATACATCTAAACCATTAAAACCACTAAGGCCATAACAAACAGCCACTAAAATCACCCTACTTTAAAACCACCATCAAACCATTAAACCACTATCTTAGCCATTAAACCTACTTTAAAACCACTATTCGCATGAAGCCCAATATATAACCACCATATCAAGCATGAGATCCTACTCATCTCAACTATTAAAACCCCCAATGTCATTAGAAGCACCATCCCAGTCCTTGAAACCTATATGTCCACCAACATTCAAATTACCATCTTAACCATAAAATCCATCTATCATAGTTATTTTATTATTTTTATTTTTATTTTCTTGAGGATGTCAAATATGGTGCATGTGCAAACTACACATAGAAAGGAGCCGATTCGACGCATCACACTGGGAATAGACATATACAAAGGACGAGAATAGGTGCGGAGATTTGAACCCATGACCTGTTGCTTCTACAAGGAAGACGATACCAGTTAAGCTATTGGTAGCTCTATAACTAATCCTTGTCTTAACCTATTGCAAGCGCACAACAGTATTGTAGCACGAGCATAGGATCGATCCCACAGGGAAGACTGTTATTTCAAAAACTTCTATTTGCCTTTAAAAAATAAAAAATGGTGATTTTTGTTTAAACTACGGTGCAAAAAATAAATCTATTCTATTATTTTAAAAATCGTTACACTAGATCTCAAGTCTCCCAGATTTTAGTCGTCAATTAAAATCTGAAATACCTTCGATATCCTAATTACTGAAATAAAATTGCAGAAAATTAAATCTAATCCTTAGCCTTTCAGATTTTAGTCGTCAATTAAAATCTGTCAGTCTTCGGATATTTATGTGCTGAAAAATAAATTGCTGGAAAGTAAATTACAGAAAAGTAAAGTTATGTTACGATGATTTTCTAGAAATTCTCTCTTAGTTGTCAATTAAGATTAAAAATCATTGAATGTAACACAGACAGAAATTAAAACTATTCTACTTTGTAGAAAATAAAAGACTGAAAATAAAATCTACTCTAGGTTTTGATCTGTCGTCCTTCCAATCTTAGTTGTCAGCTATGATCGAGATTTCTAAGATGTTTATTCGTGGACGCAAACCCTCTTATTTATAAATTCGCAAGAGGCATGTTACAATAATTTAGGACTCCAAAGAAAGCAAACTACCTAAAACTATTCTTCCTAATATATATATCCTTCTTGCTTTAGCTACTAGAGGCGTGTAGGATTTCTTCTTCCTGATCTTCAGCAGCAGCGATTCTCGCCATTCTCCTTATTCCGTGGAATGCATGGATTCGTCTTTTAGATTTTACGATTCTTTGCATGGTTGTGCACTTCTCACGTGACTCTTCAGTAGTAATGCATGAGCTTTATAGTACAAAATCGAGGGTACGATTTTGTGTTTTCTCTTTATTTTTCATATGATTTCTGTTCGATCGCTTGTACTTCACCTCGTTCGCTCTCAGTCTTCTCTTTGGCAGAATTATAAGGTTACGATTCCCTTCTTGCTCTGATTTTGGCTCTCAATTTTGCATTTGTTCATTTCGATTGGTTCATAGGTTTCACAATTTCTCTTCGTTAGCTCAAGAACTGATGTTTCAGTTTTGATTTGACTCTTCTTCTTTTGCAATCTATGTATTGTTTTAGGAGTTCATTTTAGTAAAAATTTACACTTTGTTCATCTTCTGCTTACTGTTTTAAATATATGCCATCAAAATATTATTATGAGCAAACTATGGATGACTAACAACACTTAATTGAGGATACTAAAATAATAAAATATGTGACTGACCAGCTATCCCTCCTCTATCATAGGTATTAAAAATTTTAAACTAATATATCACTCTTTAATTCAATATGAGAGAGATTGGGCTAGGCTAGATGGTGCTTAGTAATAATTTATGATTGAAAAAGGAGAAGACAGAAAAATTAATGATAATCGTGTATGGGGTGCAACTGTTAAGGGTGTAATGGTCATTTTAAAAATTAAAATATATGAATTTATTTTTTAATAATGGTGCAACGACCCACTTTTGTTTTGTAAGTGATCGCTTCCATCTTCGAAGGAGCCTAAGCTAATAGCAATTTTGGACATTAAGGTTGCGTATGATATAGCTCTTTACTAGCCCCTGCCACAACAGAGTGTACCTGTTTTTGTTGGTTCTCATTCTCTTTTCTAACTCCCTGCAAATGAGGATTTACCTGCTGTAACAATAACCTCCCTGAAGGAGTATCTGCTAAATCAGGTAACGGGATGTTAGCAAAGAGAATGGGAACCTGCTAAAGCAGGTGAACTCTGCTATGGCGGGGGCTAACAGAGAGCTATGTCATACGCAACTTAATATTCTATTATGATTGTAGAATTGAACGGTGTGTTGTTAGTAAGTTCTAAATTTGTTGTATGATTACCAAATAATGAAGGGTCTCTATTTGCATCCATGCGTTCTCTCAAAGCACGTGTTCAACTCCTTAAAACCCATTGATTGGGTCAAATCAGACAATGGAGATTGTGTTTCACCCGATCTTCCACACAATGGATCTTGAGACCATGTCGCACATATTAGACGGCCAGCTTTTTATTCCACATGTCACAGATCTCCAAAATATGCACATTGTGTGCAATGGCACCATGGATCAAATTTTCGTCCGATACCGATACGTATCGGTATCGGAGCTAAACGATACGGTACATTCAATGTACCGTATCGTCCAATTGTATGGCGGATACCGAACGATACATTCAATGTATCGTTCGGTATCGGACGATACCGATACGTATCGTCCGATATGTATCGTTTTGGAGCTCAGACGATACGTATCGGTAACCTGAGATTTTGACTCATGAATGGCACCCATCATGCTCAAACATGATTTTAGGGCCATATTTTGGGAATCTATGATATGTGGAATAAAAAATTGACCATCTGATAGGTGCGACATGGTCTCAAGATCCATTGTGTGGAAGATCGGGGTGATATACGACCTCCATCATTTGATCCGACCCAATCAATAGGCTTGAAGGGATCTGCGACATAGATGCTTTCGGTGAACGCACCAGCATGGGTCAAAATCTCGGGTTATCGATACGTATCGTCCGAGCTCCAAAACGATACGTATCGAATAATACATATTGGTATCGTCCGATACCTAACGATACATTGAATGTATCGTTCGGTATCCGCCATACAATTGGACGATACGATACATTGAATGTATCGTATTGTTCAGCTCTGATACTGATACGTATCGATATCGGACAAAACTTTGATCCATGCGCACCAGTGCAAATAGAGCTACCCAATAATGAATTGTTAATGGTAGAACTCTTATGTTTTTTGGACTAATAGGGCATCACCTGCATCGGTAAATGTGACACTTGAGAACTTATTTACCACATCTCATAGATCTTTTACCAATTCACCACGTCCAAGTAGTTTAGACATGTCTGTGATCTTAGCCCATAAATGCGCCCATAAGCACTTGATCTTAGCCCATAAACTGCACCCATAAGCACATCGAGACCACTCAGTATTCTCCAATATGAATCTTACATTATATATGTGACCCTCATAATTCTTTAATCAATGGCATCCCATAACCCCAAGTAAGGTGTCCAATATCGGTCCATGGAGGACCGATACGATTTGGCCGATACCGATATGTATCGGCCTATTTTTAAAAAATATATAGGTATCGGGCGAAACCAATACCGTATTGGCCGATACCAAGTTGAGATATCGATACGTATCGGTTTGCTGAAAAACCAATACGTATCGGTATCGGTCAATTTTTTATATCATGACTCCAAGTATTCCATTGCTTAGTGCATGCCAATAGTAGGGGTAAGGTTTTGTGTGGTGGATGTTAGACTTTCAAAAATATATTCGTTAGGGCGTTGGTAGGCTCTTTCAAGACCATATATTTAGTTCTAATTTTAAAACTATTCTAATTGTGTAATAATGATGTGAATACACTACAAAAGATACGACTATTAGCTGCAGCCAAAAATTACCGCTATTAATAAAAAGATGCTGCTAATAGTCTTAACAGCTTGTTGGTTAATAGCGGCAGTTTTTGGCTAGAAAAAATTGCGGACTTGATTGTAGAGATTAGTTAAACTTTAGAAGATGCCCTTTTGGGTTGTCACGTGGGAAACAAATGCCATGGGGCATCTGCTTTCCCTAGGGTTTAAAGCGTGCAGTCAAAGAAATGCTAGAAGCTAGATACAACTTCTTGGAATGTTAATACGTTAAGTAGGAAGAATGTTGAGCTAATAAATTATTATGAGACAAAAGAAGATTAATGTAATATGAGTGCAAGAAACAAAGTGAAAATGAGAGAAGGCTAAAGACTTTGGAGATTCGTTCAAGTTTTACTATCCAGGGAAGAGTAACAGTCACAATGGGATAGACATTATAATGAACACAGAATTTGAAGGATAAAACTGTAGAATCAAGAGCAAGAATGATCAGATTATGATGTTTAAAATTATTTTGGATCAAAAATATAAAAAGTTATTATTGCCTATCCACCTCAAGTCGGACTACATGAAAACATGAAATGAGAATTGTAAGATTTATTGTCATAATTATGACTTAATCTAATGTTGCTCCCTAATTGCCAAGTAAAAATATTAGATTTGCGTTTTACTCTATCTATTTTACGGATGTCCGTGATGGACTTCACGGACATCCGTGGTCACAGACGACTGTGAGTGAATCACGGACGTCCGTGCACTGACAGTATTTAAACGCAATTTCAGTTCAGGTGATTATCACTTGTACGAAAAATTTCTCTATTTTCTGAAAAGGAGAGCCTGAGTTTCCCTTGGTCTTTGAGATAAACTTACCTTATTCCTATTGAAAGAATTTCTTAAGGATTTACTCCATTACTATTGTGATATAAAGGTTTATATCGTTATCTCGTGTGATTCGAGATTTGAAGAGAAAAAGATTCACTATGGATTGGATGATCGGGGGATGCGATTATTGGTAGTGAGAAGAGTGATAGGGCATATCATTCTGAAAGCACTGTAAGGTTTATTTTTCATAGTGAATTATTTAATTTGGATTTAAGATAGATCCCGTGGTTTTTACCTGTGATAGAGTTTTCCACGTAAAAAATCTTGTGTGTTATTTGTGTGAATGTTATTATTTTTAAATTATTTATATTCTTTATATATATAGTGAGATCTCTAATTATTTTGAAATTTCAATTGGTATCAGAGCTAGGACACTTGATTAATTCTTACGAATTTAGTGTAATGTCTGATTCGCGATATCTTGATCTTCCAAGAGAATGTGCGTCTATTGTTAGACCACCTTTATTTGATGGCTCTAATTATCCTTACTGGAAAGCAAGGATGAGAGCATTTTAAAGTTCTATGGATCCGCACATATAGTATGCTATTGAGGATGGATGGTCACCATCTACTACGACCTCCGTAATCGATAATATACCTAATACTATAATTAAATTTAGATCATTGTGGACTGATCAAAAGTATGATAATCTTGGTTATAATTCTAAAGCTCTAAATGCATTATTTGGAGCAGTGACTGCCTCTAAATTTCGTAGGATCAGTACTTGCACTATTGCTAAGGATGCATGAAAAATCCTTGAAACTACATATGAAGGGACCCCTCAAGTGAAGATTTCTAAGCTTCAGATGTTTACATCCCAGTTTGAAAATCTTCTCATAGAAGAGGATGAAAAATTTTCTGATTTCTATATTCGTCTGAATGATATAGTAAATGGTTCTTTTAATCTTGGTGAACCAATTCGAATATAAAAATTGTTAGAAAAATCTTAAGATCTTTACTTAAAATATTTAGATCTAAAGTTAATGCTATTGTTGAATCCAAAGATGTTGATAATTTAAATTTGGATGAATTAGTTGGTTTTTTACAGACTTATAAGTATGAAATATAAGATACGCATGGGAATAAAAGTGTTGCTTTTAAATCTTCTAAGAATAATTCTGAATCTAGTAGTGATTCTGAATCATTTATGTAGTTGCAACTCTCCATATCAAAATATAAGAAATTAAAAATTTCTTGTGTCTTACATTTGTTTTGCTACTAACATTTTTGCCTATTCGACTCAAGTTATTAAGCTCGTAAGAGTATTTTATACTCAATGCCCTAAGCTAACTAGATCGGGAGTCATTGGTCTAACACTTGTTATATGAGTCGAATAGAAAGCACGTAAGCTATAACAATTTTGATTTCTCAGCCATGTAGTCTTATTTACTCGAGCAAGTAAAATCGTAGAAATGTTTTCACATCTAATACCCTAAACTAACTAGTTATGAGGTATTATTCTAAAACTCGTTAAAAGGGTCAACTAGAAAGCTTAATTTGGTTTGAGTATTTCATATGTATTGTCTTAAAAAAAAATAAAAAATGATATGTATGAGTTGTCAATAATATTATATTAAATTTTATTATATTTCTATTCAGATTACTTATAATTTTTATGAGTTAATTTTGATTTATTCCATTCATTTGTGAATTTTTGATTAACTTTAAAATTGAAAAAATTCTCATGTTATAAGCTTGTTATTTCATTTATTATTTTGAATCTTTATTATTAATAACAAAATTTCATGGATTATGTACATTGAAGAATATTATTTTTTTCCATTTTGCATTCACAGTGATTGTCCAAATTTTAGCCAAAAATAAAATAAAATTCGTTTGCATGCTTAAAAAAGACATATTTTCACGGATGTCTTTCAAATTTCACGGACGTCCGTCAAATCAATCCTTCTCTGTTTTCTTTAGAACGGTTTAGAATGGACGACCGTGTGGCATTACGGATGTCCGTGTTTATGCATGCTCACTGTTTTTCGCTTTGCGGACGTCCGTGTAGCACTACGGACATCCGTACTTTTGTCGGTTCAACTGACGTACGATTTTTAAATCGCATTTATGTCTGCCCAACTACTTTCCACGGACGTCCGTCAAAGCAAAACGGACGTCCGTAATTTAAACTCAATGGTCAAGATTTTAATGTACTTCTTTTCAATGGTTGCTATTTATTGTTCACGCGGATTACTACCTCCCAGACGTCCGTGAACAACCTTACAGACATCCGTCACTCTTTTAACTCAAATACCTCCATTTTTTTACTATTACTCATTTTTTACCAAAATTTTTTACCTTTTTACTCCAGTTTTCATCGGAAGTTTTGATTTTTCTATCAAAAATTCATATTAAAATGCCTTTAAATAGAAAAAATTTGAGAAAAAATGTCGATTCATCTTCTGCGTCGGGATCTGTAACACCATTTGACACTGTCCGACAATTTCCAACGCCGACTCACGAAGAAAAATTCAATCGTCTATTCGCAAATCGATCTCTTATTGTCAAATGAAAGGTCCTCAAACAATTTCTTCATGACCACGATCTTTACACAATGTTCGAGGCACGTGGATGGTTGCCATTCTTGTCTCTTTCGGGTCCAACTTACATAGATATTGTAAGGTGTTTCTATGCAAACCTAATCAAAAGCAATGCGATTGAAGATCGTTGCAAGAGTTATGTGATATCGTACATCTACGATAAACAAATTCAAATTTCTCCTGCTATAATTTATGATGTTTTACAAATTCCATTGAATTTAGAAGGGTATAGATATCCTGTTGAATCGAGTGAAGTATATAGTCTACATCATCCCTTTGTAGTTTATGATTTTGTTTGTGAACGACCTCATCATCCTCCAAACGCCGCTCTACATTACACATCCCTTAAAATTTATTTTCAGTGGTTTTAACACGTTCTTTTTACCACTCTAACTCCTCGTGTTGGAAATAAAGATCAAGTTCGCTGAGAATTTATTTATTTGATGTTTCTTCTCGAAACAGAGCGTCTTTTATGCATCTCTACAATCATCTTTCAAATAATTGCTCGTCGTATGCGTGACGAGACCATAAAAATGTCTCTTCCTTTTCCAATCGTTATAAGAAGGGTGGCAGCATATCAAATGTCGCTTCCACTCAATTTAGCGACATCTAGATCTATGGCTCATCTTGGAAAATTGAAGAAAATTAAAAAAAGAATTAGGATTAATTTAGATGACGTTGAATGGATTAGTAATAGCTCTGAAGAAGAAGCAACAATAATAAATATTGAAGGAAATGATGAAGGAGAAGTTGGTGGTGGTGCAATTTCAAACCCTCCTCATTTTCAAGGGCCTGCTAGTGATATTCCAATTCCCCCGTTTCAAGGTCATGATCAGCATTACTATGATCAACGCTTTGATCGGCTTAATTCTGAGGTTCAAAATCTGGCTAATCGGGTTGAAACTGGTTTCAACTTGTATGGGGAGCAGTTAAATTATTTGGTTGAAGGATTTGGTGCCTTGATGCACCGTTTTGATAATGTGTTTCCTCCACCTGGATCTCAATTTTCGCCAGCAGAGGATTAGTGTTTTGTGGACATGTTACTGATATAAATGATTATATACTTCTGGGTTTATTGGGTGTTTAAATGGTTTATGTAATTATGTGGTTGTTTACTGTAGACGCTTTCTTGATAAATGTTTAATTGTGAATGTTTACTTGTGAATGATTTTATCTCTAATTTTTATTAACTGATTCATATAAAGTCGTTCATTTTTTTTTTCTTCTTTTCCTTGTCACATTATGACAAAATGGGGAAATTTTTTTTATATTTGTAACCTATTAAACTTGATCTTTTTCTCTGTTGTATTGTTTTAGGTAACAACATTTCAATAAATATCTTAAATGTTAGTGTTTAGGTTAGTAAATTTACTTGGCAAAGAGTTTTAGGGGGAGCAAATATTTGTGTAATTTATTTGCATAACATATTAGAAATTTGTATAGGACTTAGATGAGAGCAAATACAACATAATTTTTTGGTTTGAGTCCTTGTAAATTAGATTTTGTCATGATTGTGACAAAGGGGAAGATTGTAAGATTTATTATCATAATCATGACTTAATCTAATGTTTCTCCCTAATTGTCAAGTAAAAATATTAGATTTACGTTTTACTCTATCTGTTTTATGGACGTCCGTGATGGACCTCACGGACATCCGTGGTCACGGACGATCGTGAGTGAATCATGGACGTCCGTGTACTGACAATATTTAAACGCAATTTCAGTTCAGGTGGTTATTTCTTGTGCGAAAATTTTCTCTATTTTCTAAAAAGGAGAGCCTGAGTTTCCTTTAGTCTTTGAGATAAACTTACCCTATTCTTACTGAAAGAATTTCTTAAGGATTTACTCCGTTACTATTGTAATATAAATGTTTAGATCGTTATCTCGTGTGATTCGAAATTTGAAGAGAAAGAGATTCACTATGGATTAGATGATCGTGGGATGTGATTATTGGTAGTGAGAAGAGTGATAGGGCATATCATTCTGAAAGCACTGTAAGGTTTATTTTTTATAGTAAATTATTTAGTTTTGATCTAAGATAGATCCCATGATTTTTACCTGTGATAGGGTTTTTCACGTAAAATATTTTATGTGTTATTTGTGTGGATATTATTTTTAAATTGCTTATATTCTTTATATATATAATTAGATCTCTAATTATTCCGAAATTTCAAGAATTTTGACCATCAATGAATTAATTAGTGTAAGACATAGCCACTAGTGAAAGCATAGTAATTGGAGTTGTGGAGGTGACTTTAACAGATAAGTAGGGAGGATGAGAACGGATATTAAAAAGATAAATTGAGGATATGATTTCAGTGAAAGGAATGATATGATCACTTGATGCGATAACAGAATATTTAGATATTTAGTGAATATAATAAACACCCTAACTTAATTTCACGTAATCAATAAACGATTATCGATTTGACACCATTTTGAGAAGTATATTGTTTAGTCATGAAACACACTTGCTAGCTATTTCATCACAACTGGCCGTGGTGAAATAAGGAGGCATGCCCACATGTCTACATGAAGGAAAAAACTATGATGATCATATAATTTTGAGTCTTTGAGCCTTCATCTTCTAGTGATTGTCAAGAAAATAAAAACATCCACCAATAAGGGTATTCAAAGTGAACATACATGTCTAATGATTAAAATAAATCTTAGTAATTTATTTTAAAAAATAAATAGAAAGATCATACTCGAAAAAAAACAAACGTTCCTTGAGTTGTACATGTTTTGTTGAAGCTGTTTGAATCCAAAGATCCATTCATCCTTCTTAACACACTTTTTGATTTCGTCAATTGTAGAACCTCCATCAATCACAAGATCTATTAATGAACCATTAAAGTGATGTATAGACTTAAAATTATTAAATATAATTATGAGAAATTAATAAAATAATCATTACAAACACCCTATAAATTGAGGGACGCAAATACACGATTAAGAGTGGGTCAAGGGAGACTCTAGGATACAACGACTCACGTGACACTACACGTTATGACTAACTAATATTCAAGTCACCTTTCCTGAACACAAATCACTCTCCGTAAACTATGTTGTTTTAGAGAAACTTACACAACATAATCGCCTATGGGAGAAATGTGAATGCAAACTCTCAGAAAATTTTTGAAGTGAGAAGTATGGAATGGGCTAGAGATATTTATTATGTAAGTGCGACACTCACAAAAAAAATTTGAAGTAAGAAATATGGAATGGGCTAGAGATATTTATTATGTAAGTGCAACTCTCACAAAAAAATTTTGACGTGAGAAATTGGAATGGGCTAGAGATATTTAAATGATGTTCGGAAGTGTTAGTAGGTAGCACACATTTATTAAGTAGACGCTTTTAGCCAAAAGGTGGGGGCGAATAGAGGTTCCCTATTGTTTAGGCAATATATCTTATTAGAGGCAAACAAATTTTAGCCATTTGCACACAACTTATTTTCTTCTTGAGTGTAGAAAAAAGTGGCATGCTCATAGTGACCCTTAATAGAATGTCTCTCCAATTGGACGTTATGATCCATATTGATAATGTTTAAACACTTTAAATTAGTACCCTTTACTGAATCTTGCTGGGCACCTACGTACACGTGTGAGCCCAAAATTCTTTTATTTGTCGGTATCCTCAAAGATTTTGTGGGTCATAAGTGTAACACCCACTTTTGTGAGTGCCCTTCTTTGGTTTCTTCTTTCATTCATGTGTAGTTCTTCATCTTCTTCCACCTCGTTCATTCCGACGAGTCGTACAACCCATGCCGGTGACTACATACATTCCGGCGAGTTTCCATTCTGACGGCGACTCCATATATTCAGGTGACACTGTACATTCCACCGAGTCTATTATGACAACTTATACATTTTGCGTCATTCCAACGAGTCTTCTGTAGAATGAAAGCCATGAAACCCACTTTTTCTTCTTCTTCTGTTAAATGAAACCTTACTGAAACCTACTTCTTCATTTTCTTCCTCTAGAATGAAAACTCATTTAAACTTGTAATTTTTTTTTAAATCATCCTTAAAAAAGGAGAAAAAAAGAATAAGGGACTATAAATATGACGGTGGGTGCCCACTATCGGTGGTTTAAAACTGACAGTGAGTACTACGCGTCGTTTTTAAATTATAAACGGTTGGCACCCGTTGTCTCTTCTTCTTCCTCTTATTCTCAAGTTTTAAGGTTTAGAGTTTAGGGTTTTAAGAGGTTTGTGGTCTTCTCCTTTTTTTTTTTTTCTTAGGCCTTGTTTGAGAGACCAAAAAAATACAAAATTTGAGTTTTACTTCGAAAATAACAAGAATATGAGATTTTCTGCTTGAATTAGCCATTTGAGAGTTGCGCTTTCTGAGACTTTCCGAGCCAAAGCGACAACCTTTCCTCGGAGCTTTTGGCTCGAAAAGTTTCAAAATCTAATCTAGTTTGCGGAGGTATGTGTATACTTTGCCTGAGATGAGCACTAGATCAGTTTTTTTCCAGAGAGAGATCTCTCATAAGGAAACTTTTAGATGCAACTATGACTTTAAAGAGAGAATAAGGATAGCAAATAACAGCTTACCCCTTCGTTTTGGCTCTACACAGTTTTTGTCGAGGGAGATATCTCTCATAAGAGGTACCTTTAGATGCAACCATGATTTTAAAGAGAGAAAAATGGTTGTAAATAATGTTCCCACAACTTACCCCCCTTGTATGGCTCACCCCCCTTTTATGGCTCACGCAATTATCTTCGGAGAGATATCTCTCACAAGGAGACCATTACTTGCAACCATAATTTTAAAGTAAGAAGTAAGATTGGAAATAATGGTACCCATAACTTCTCATGTTTTGTGACTCCTCGCACTTATTTTAGGAGAGATTTCTCTCACAAGAGACTCTTCTATGGTGTGAAGCTACACACATACAAAACATATATAAACTCTAGTAAGATTAATTAAAAAAAGTAAATAATTAATATATTACACCTAAAGAGGTCTGAACCTAGAACCTAGGTGTTCCAAATTAATAATTAGACCATTAGAGCAATTTACTAAGCTATATAATGAAACTATAAATCTAATAAATATATGATTTTTGAAACATATCCCAGCTCAAAGAAACATGTCGATTACATTCGCTATATGTATATAACATTTTAGTAATTACCTTTTATAAATTATATTTAAAAAAATACTCCATCAAATATGTTCAACCTCGCATGGATTGATCGCCCATAAAATTTTAGTCAAATCCGATTTACAATACATAAAATGATGATTAAATAATATTTCTGCGACAGTAACACAACAACCCATTGAACCGATTCTAAGCTTTTCTGAGAGGTCCTTAAGAACGAAGGACTATGACATTTTATGAAAAAGTTAGGAATATGAATAACTTAAGAATGCATATGGATAAAGCCAGGAATCTGAGACTCCTAAGAATTTGCAGGATTTTGAGTTTTCAAGAATCTGAACTTTTCTAGAAAAAAACCAAGAAACACCCTGTAACAGCCCGACTTTCCTGCACGGATCTCGAGGAAAATGCACGCGGAATTCGGCAAAATCCGGACTATCATGGTACTCAACACATCTATACAATGCAAAAAAAAAATGAAAGCATAAAGACAAATCATAATGAGACTTCATTTATACTAACCACAAAACAAAGTTTAAAATCACTGATGACGACCGACCGTTACTGAGACAGTGGCATAGATTATCTATATATAACTGTGCTAGTAGATGGACCAAACTTAAACCACTAAACAATCAAAATTCTCACCACGATGCCAAACTAAGGATAAAAATCCTCAGGCAAAAGGTCCTCCTCGTTCACTACAAACTCAGATTCCACGTCTAACGCAGCGTCCTGATGATCAAAAGCAGTACCTGTGATGCATAGTGGGGGTGAGCTAATAGTCGAAGCTCAGTGGCGAATATTTAATATCAATTAACATTCTATCAGTACTCAACATAGATTCAGTGACTATGTTGGATAATATATAGCTCAATATTGTCTGAATTATATATAACTAAACGGTCAATTTCAAATATGCTAGTACTGAAAATTGTTTCAAATTAGCTCTTTGTACTTGTACCAAAGTAAAAATCCATGATTCGAATAACAACTAGAAATGGATAAGAAAATCGATGAATCCGAACAAACTGCAAGTACACGATGAACGTTCTTTACGATTAAATCAAAGCATCTATGATTTTAAATAAAATGACAATTTGTATTTAATATTCCCCATGGTTGGTTAGCAATTTGTGGAGCCCTTCGTGAACGTTCCCAACTCAGAAATCTAGCAAACATAACTTGTGGAGCCCAAGTTTTCAGGGCGAGTCATGTCACACACACAACTCTTTTGGCCCAAAAATGGGTGTGCATCTCGCCCGGTCAAGGCTTTCTGAGCAAACTCGCCAGGGCGAGTTACAAGTTGCCCGCTCAGCTCAGTTCACACTAATCTTTTTGTTCAAAGCCCATTTTCTCACTTTTTGAACCACAAATCCTCCACAAAAGTGACTATAATTACCTCTTTAATCGACGATCGTATCCATCAGATCACACTTCGAATTCGCCGAACGATTCTCTCGCGTAGCGACGACGAATCAAGATGACTCAACTGATTTTCAAAGCGAGGGACAAAGAAGGTTTGGGGGTTCTTTTTGCTTGTATGGATCGAAATCGTGCCAAATCAGCACGTTTCAACGACAACCAATTGAAGAAGAAGGCTTTTGTGAAGAAGATAAGAAGTTATTCGGATTGCGGGACGAATTTAGTAGCAGATTTAGCGAAGAGTTCGCGTTCTTCCTCTCGGTTTCCTCTGGGATCCTTCTCAATTTCTCATGGAATGGTTCCCACGTATACAAGTTGCTTTATATAGCAGTTGGGTTTGTTCTCGTGCAAAGCATACACACCAAACTAAAATACTCATTCCTATCCACTTATCCATAAGATTAGTGTGCGTGTTAAGTAGACATGTCGTATTAACGCATTCATTCTTATCTATAAGTTTATCCCCAAGTACACTTAACCTTGGCACGAAGCGAGTACACCCAATCCTTGTGTACAAATGTCACGACCCGAAATTTTACCCCATCCCGAGGGCTTAGAATTTCGAGTTCTGACCCGCGCATATCCCGGATATGTTAAGTGGACATACACTTAATCAGAGTTATCGCGTAAAACAGGTTCCACGAAATCCATGAAAGCCAACACATAAAGGCAGAAATAAAATAGTCATAAATACTAGAATAAAAATAATGAAACTGAATAATCCACCAATAAAACAATAATGAAAGTCGGAGACAAATCCGATAAAATGAAATCATAAAATCAATGATAATAATAAGAACCAAATCTACTACCAAGTCTATAATGATCAATATTCGATACTCGGATCTAAATCAGTACCGTAGCCCTCCTGGTACTCAGCTATGTCGCCCTCCCAAGGCTCCTGGTACTCAACACCCGCGGGATCAATGAGATCAGCGTCAGCGGGATCTAGATGGTCGGCATCTACTCCACCAGCGACGTCACCTTCAGCTATTAGATTATCGTGGGATGAGTTTACTCAGTCACGTAAACCCAGTGGATACACCATCAATCCACCCCATACTACTCAGGTGCATTGTGGGTGCATCATGTGAGTGATAAACATAGTATCTCAAAGTAGATAGCAAAAGAAAGGCAAAATCACATGCATATCGTAAAACTCATATCATATCATAAATGCAAGACCATGATCTAAATACTCATATCCTAACGTACCTTACCATATCTCATAACATATCATACCATGTCTTATTATCATTCTCGCACATACGTCTGTACATCGCATGAGCGTAACTAACATACTAGTGAAATCCTAAACGACCTGTGCCAGAGTCGCTGCTCGAGCTACTATAAGAGGGTCAACATAGTATCATACCACTATATTATAACGCCTTCGTGTCGTACTCATACTCCACCATTCAGCCAATGGGGAGACATAATGGCCAACTCACTCATAACACACTCATACTCATAATCTCTCCCAGAGATTCGTCTTGGCTGAAAGACGTTGTTGCCCTTACGGTGGCTACTCAAGGAACGGCACGTACAGAGACTTAAGTTCTTTATCTTTTACTGGCCTACACAACGATGTCTTATTTTCGTACTCGTATTATAACTTATCTTATCTCACACTCATATCTTATCATACTCTTATACTTAATCCTATGACAAACTATAGTGAGGCAACCTTTCTAATTCACGCTTCCCAAGAAAAAAGTTCCGTAGTAACCTGAATGTACTTCGTGTGGTAGTTTATACTGTCATAGAGGTGTTGCATCCATACATGGACGCCAATATTCTGAGTTTCACGTGACCGTAAAAGAAACCTCACCATAGCTAAAGGCCCAACGCACGATTCTCGTATCATATCTCATATTTTATCATCTGGTATTAAAACTCGAGGTGATAGGATCACTGTATATGCCACCGTATACGAAGTTACACTGAATTCACACTCACCCGACTCGTCATGGGTCCCATTCAACCATGAGTTGTAAGGCATGTGAATACGGTGTATTCCTCGCTTCGATACCATCTCAGCGAATCACCACGCCCAAGCATAGGCATGATCTCATACACTCTCGTACTCATGATCTAACATATTCTTAACTCGTATAAATTGATTAAGTTACAAATACAAAAGTATCATACATACAGAACGGTTTATACTTAAATTTTGATTATGCTTATATTTATATTTATTTACGTACCACACCAATATAATTATAGAATAGGGTTATAAGTGTGATTTCGATAATCGTAAAGGTCAGAATTCGGTTTCATAAAGGCATCAAAGTTCTAACACTTTGTATTATCAAAGAAGTTGCGTTGAAGCGATAAAATTGAGATATATATATATATATATAATAATTAGATAATTAAATTAAATAGTATTTATACTTATTAAGTTATGATTATCATGACCATCGATCGAAAGACCTTATAATATAATATACACAGGAACTTTGGTCATGAGAATTATAAAATAATATTAAATTCAAATAGCCTTGAGTCATTCAAAATTGAATCCGACTTGTTGCTCTATTTTGACTTCTAAAATGTCAAATTCGTGAAATGACTATTTTACACAAAGTTGTAAAGTTTGCTGTCTTCTTTCCAATGCCGTAAGAATCGTATTAATCCGAGGTCGGAGTAAAGAGTTATGATCAAAATACCAGGACAGGTGCATCAATAGTCGCGAGGTCGAGTTTGTGGACGCGAATTTGAGTTCGCAGTCATGAGTTCGGACCCGAAACTTCAAGATGGTACAATTTATTATTCTTTTAATTAAAATAAATATATAGTTTAATTTTTGGGCTTAATTAATTTTAAATAAATAATAATATAACTTGCAACAATAATATATATTATTATAGTCTTAGTAGAAGGATAAATTTATAACTATATAGATTTGGAAATAAATAATATCAATATGATATTATGCCAATTAAGTTAATCTATCAAATTTATAAGTATTAGAATTTAATTAATTTTACAGACATAAAAGAGGAAGTAAACATATTAAATATACATACCTAATATAAGGTAAAATATTAATGACTCAAACAAAATGGATTCTTGAAAAGAAAAGAGAAATAATATATAAACCCAATTTACAGAATATACAACTTTTAAGGGAAAACATATATTAAATATATAGGTTTATTAATTTATGAGATATTTTGGTTTAAATAAGATTTTTAAACCCGTCGATGCGCGATCGAACACATCCTACGCGACGGGATCTGAGAAGAACATGATGGATTGATGGGTACCCACCTTTTGAAGCGTGAACGGAAGATCAACGGCGATTCGGGTTGAAAAGGTCGATGCCTAGGGCGTCGGTTCGTCTAAGTCTTAAGAGGGAATGATTTTTTATTATAGAGAGTAAAGAGTTTTTAAAGTTTTATTTATAATGGTATAAAATTTTAGGTAAACTCTAATTAACACTTTTCGTAGGAGATTTAATAGAATAGGAGATTTTTACACGGAATAAGAATTCATACGTAACTTGGATAGCTTGAGAAAAAGTTTCGTTCCAGCGTTTTGCATAAGCACCAAAGCAATTGGTGTTTTTCTCCCGAAATTACAATTATATCCTTTGACTTGCTTGATCACTTTAAATGGGCATAACTTTTTATATTCTTGTCAGAAGTCGTCAAATTATATATCGTTGGAATCGTATCAACGAGCACTTCGCAATGAGTCTAATTTTGATATGGAAAAAATTAGAAGTTTTCTGTTTTAAAGGGTGGGTTTTGATTCCGATGTGGAGAGCACAGTACATAGTGTGGTGCATCATTTAACACCGTTAAAATAAAATCTAAAAATCTGGGTTGTTATAACAAACATGCCCAAATGGCTCAAATGGAGTCCAAATCATGCCCAATAAGTTATAATGTTTAAATCTCGTAATCGTCAGGCCCACTCGGGGTCAAAATTTTAAGATAAAAATTTCGAGCCATTATACACCCGAATGAGGTCTTAGAGTTTCAAGAAGGTTTCATAGAATTCAAGAAGGTTTTATGGGTCTTCTTCTTAGGGTTTCATAGATTTCAAGAAGATTAATGGTTTCTTCTTTGTCTTTGACGGAAGTGTTGCTGGAGAAAAAAGTTGTCATAGTGTTGCCGAAAAAGCGAGGGGTTTCCGGAGAAGAAAGGTGGTGTTGGAGATGATAGGGTGGGTGTGATTTTAAGTGGGTATTTTAAAAAAAAAAGTGGAATATTAAATGGGTGACCCAAAGTTTTAGTCATAAGTGTAGCACTCACTTATGTAAGTGCCTAGCAAGAATCGGTGGGTGCTATTAAATCTACCATAATAATATATAGAGGCCCGTGACTATGCTCCCGAGTGTAAAGATATCTCTGCGCCGATTAATATGAGTGTGACACGTAGCATCTTTTTGTGAAGCGACATGTGTTATACTGTATAATCATGTAATCACGTTTAAACTAGGGTTGACATTGTTTTAAAAAAAATAGATAACCTTTTTAAAATACCATGCGCCTGACCACGTGGGTGTCAAAAACCCACCAACCCACCTCTATTCTACCCTCACTCTCTATTGGGGTGTTAGCGCTTCGCTACCGGAGTGCCAACGTTTCGCTATCAAGGTGCCAATGTTTCTCTCCCGAGGGACCAGCGCTTTGCTACTGGGGTGTCAGTGCTTTGCTGTCGAGGTGTCAACACTTCGATATCGAGGTGCCAACGCTTCTCTCCCGAGGTGCTAACGCTTCGCTATCAAGGTGTTAACACTTCTCTATCGGGGGTGCTAGCGCTCCATTGTTAATGTGTCATCCATCACTTCTCTACTGGGGTGTAAGCGCTTCGCTACCAGGGTGCTAGCACTTTGCTATTAAGGTGCCAACGCTTCTCTTACGGGGTGCCAACGCTTCCCTATAGGGGTGTTAGCGCTTTGCTATCGAGGTGTCAACGCTTTTCTATTGGGGTGTTAGCGCTTCACTATCGAAGTGTCAGTGCTTCGCTACTCAGGTGCCAGCACTTCACTACCAGGGGCCCACATTTTTTAGTAAAATAAATATGAAAAAGTAAGTCTGACACTTTCTTGAAAAAAAGGGACATAAGAGAGAGAAAAAAAAGTAACCTCTAGAAAAGTCAAGTATAACTGATGGAGAGGAATATAACTTTTAAAATATTTTAAAAGTTTTAACCCTAGTTAAAGTGGCCCCATGCCACATGTTGTTCATAGAACAATCTGGGCATAGAGAAATCTCAACGCCCGAGCACATTCTCTCCTCAGCCTAATAATAATAATAAGGGAGCTAATACTTGCACATGAGATTTGGATCGTGGCACATGGTTAAAAAGAAAGACTTCATTATTTTTGAGATCCGTGCCACGTGGAACATCTAATTAGTTTGATTCAAAGACCATGATTTAAATATCTTTGAGGGTAAAAGTTGGCATGAAATGTGATCTCTATCATCTGATTCCATACAGTCAAAGGTCACTATCAAATTCAATGCTTGACTCTAAAATCTTAGATGATAGAGATCGCATTTCATGCCAATTGTAGTCTCAAAAATCATTACATCGTGATGTTAAAATAATAGTGTGTACTACATGAGTCAAATTTCCAAAATAATAGTGTCTTTTTTTTTGGCCACGTGCAATAGTACAATTATCATGTGCAAGTATTAGCTCCCTAATAATAATTAGGGTAGCTCTAAACTCGCCCACGGATTTTCTGAAAGAGCCTACTTTGGAAACCCTTAAAATTTATTGATTGCATTTGATCAAATGATAGAGATCTTGTTTCACCTCAATCTTCCACACAAAGGATCTTACGATCATGTCACACATCTTAGATGGTCAGTTTTTTATCCCACATATCATTGATCCACAAAATATGTCCTAAAATCACATTTAAGCATGGTGTGTGTCATTGCACACAAAGGACATTTTTTGGGATATGTAACATGTGGAATAAGAAGAATGACCATGCAACATGATCTCAAGATCTACTGTGTGAAAGATCAGGGTGAAATACGAACTTAATTATCAGATATGACGCAATCAACGATTTTAAGGGATTGCACACAAGAGGGCTTTCAGAGAATGCGCGAACAGAGTTAAACTAATAATAATAGAATATTAGAGTCAATTCCCTTAAACATCATCAGAGATTTTCCTGCTCCACACCCAAGTATTACTGACACAGGCAAATCTCACTCAGTCTTCCCACAATAAATTTTGGGATCCGTACAAGTTTCTAATATTCTATCATCGGTCTTAAAGAGCCCGTCCTCATGCGCCAGTCACCTCACCATCTTACGCAATGTATAACTGTTATTTGCAATCCAAGATTCTTCCCTCTCTATTGGATTTTTTTACTAAAACGTTAGCCTACTTTTAATGTGACGATTTTTATATCTCCAATCTTCAACACGACGGACCTTTAGATCATGAGTTAGTTATATCTGTGGACGGTCAGATTTTGACTCTACAAAGAACATCTTATCAAAAATTTATAATAATTATGGGCGTATATAAAATGTGGTTCTCATACTAGTTTTTACGATGTTTGCCATGTGGAAGCAAGATTTGATCGTCACATAGTAGGATGATGATCTCAAGATCTATTGTGCTGAAGTTTAGAACAAAAAATGGTCTCAGTTATTTGATTCATGAGTCAAAATCTTGAACGATACCGATACATATCGTCTGATATATACTTATATTGTTGGCCAGCGATACACGATACATTAGGTATGTATCAGGCGAAAATATCCAACATATGTCATGTTTTTCATTGTTTCGCCTGTACATGAATATATCGGTGATATTGATATGTATTGTCTCGATATTGATGGTGAATAATACGTATTCAAAAACTGAGATCTTGATCAATGGTCAAATTCAAAACTGTGAATGTTTTAAGCATGTAAAACTAAGATTTGATATGAAGAATCTGAGTTTACCCGAAAGGTACCCCACAAAGGTACCTTTATTTGACATCCACTTTTACCCATCGTTCCCTTATTTTTATGTTAATTGAAATTAGGGTCATGACATCCATTAAAAGATTAAAAAGAACTTCGTATTTTCTGGACTTGTGCCACTTGTGACATTATTTAAGCAGCATGATTTTTGTAGGTCATGATGAAAAATTTTATGATACCAAAGATTTACATGAAATATGATCTCTAATCATTCGATTCAACGCAATTAAATTCCATTTTAATTCAGCGGTTGACTAAGATTGAATCAAATGAAAATTGTGTTTCACATGCCTTCTTTTTAAAGTATGTGCAGTGAACCAAAAATTCATCCCCTTGGCAAATTGCGTGCAGGGGTAAACTTTGAGTGTGCAAGTAATGGGCCTTCTTTTTAAAGCATGTATAATGGTAATTAGTTGCATCCTACCCAAAAAAATTGTGTGTAGGGGTTAACTTGGAGTGTGCAAGTAATGGGTTACATAAACTGAAAGCAGGGTTCAACTGGCAAGTAATGGGTTACCTAAACTAAAGGTAGGGGTCAACTTCAAGGGGCCTAAACTATAAACTTGGTGAGTAGGATAAATAAGATGATGGAAAATCGATTTTCATCCCAATCTTCCATGCAATTGATTTTAACACCATAAGCTTCTCTTTAGACTGTTAGTTTTGTATTCAACGGGGCTCAAATCCCAAAAAAGTGATCCTAAAATTAAGTTTGAGCATATTGTGTCTCACATGATTTTCTATTCACTTTTTGGGGACTTGTGTCATGTAGAATGCGAAAGTGGTAGTATGCTCATTGTGTGTAGATGAATCATTGGAAGATTGTGATATAATTGTCTCCATTGTCCAATTGAATGCAATCAAACAAGTTTAGATGTCGGTGCGCTCAGAAATTAGGTGTGCGAGAGTAAAGCTAAACTAAAAAGTCTAAATCCCATTGGGTATTATTATTTATGGTATTATTTTTTGGGATGTGCCATATGGAATAAAAAAATGACAGTACGATGGTAGGCCCATAATCTAAACATCCATTATGAGGAAGAATGGTCCGACAAACGATCTCCATAGTCTAATTCGAAGGGAGTCAATGCATGCAGGCTGGAGGTGAGTTTACAGTTTAATAGGTGTAAATAATGGTTCCCAAACCCATTTGTCTTCTACAGTTCTACTCATCAGTTACACCTTTGTGAACCCCGAACCGAAACGCGGGAGTTCTATTTCAAACCTCGGTCCATAAAACCCCCATAAATCTGAGGCCCCTAAATTCTCTCCTCTTTATTATTATTTTTGAACAGTTCATCTAGGTCCTCGGATACCAAATCTGAACGATGGAAAACATTTATCTTCCGGAGACCGTAGAGGAGATGCTGAAAAATATATGCGGCAAGCACGTCCTCCCTCTGCCTGAACCCCGCGCCCGCAAGGAGCTGGCGCTGATGGGAGAAGAAGCGGCTTTGGATTTGCTTAGAAAGATATGGTCGTCTCAAAAAGTTCGGAATTTAACTGGTTTTATTATTTTCATGGTTCATAAAACCGCGGAATCGATCCCAAGTAAAGAGAGCGTTTTCTTTTCGAGTCCCAAGAGAAATGAGTATACTGCTTCTACAACTTCTTCGGCTCCTGTTACGCCTTCTCGTCAAGGTGATTCGTAGATTTTTATAAGGGATTTCTAATTTCTCTGTGTGCTGATTTTTAAGGTTTTTTTTTCTTTACATTTCTTTTGTTTTGAGTGTGGATTTCTAGTTTTTGTGGAATTTAAGTGCATATTTTTGTGCATGTAGGTTTAGTTCTTTGAATTTGACTCTGTTTTTAGTGCTAGTTAGACTCGAATTACATCATTTTGATTTATTTATAATTTTTTTTTTTGACCCTTCTAGGATGTGAGTCCTAGATATTTAAACCCTTTTATCTCCATAAGGGATTTGTAATTCTTCTGTGTGTTGATTTTAAGGGTTTTTTTTTTTTTTTTTTCTTGAAGTGTGAATTTCTAGTTTTTGTATTTGTTTGTGGCATTTAAGTGTATATTTGTGTGCATGCATATTTAGTTATTTCGATTTGACTCTGTTTTTGGTGCTATAAAGATCTGAATTTGATAATTTGGACACACACACAGAGAGACATATATATATATATATATATATATATATATATATATATATATATATATATATATATATATATATATATATATATATAGGAGGTACACATGACACCCAAAACACTCTTTGGTTGCCACGTGGAGCACTGGTGGGTGGTTTAGATCAATTTTTAAAAAAGAAATATCAAAAAAAGCTTTTTAAAAGCATAAGTCTATGTTTGACTAGTTTCAATGGTGTACATTTCACGGCTCAAAAAATACATGGTGGAGATGAGTTTTCAAATTTAAAAAAAAAAAAAAAGATCTAAGCAATGCACCCGAGGTCCATGTGGCATTGAAACAATGTTTTGGATGCCATGTGGACCTCCACCTGGAACCTTGGAGGACGGTCACCTTTTCCTATATATATATATATATATATATATATATATATATATATATATCATTAATAATGACGGGGAATTTAGGTCTGCCTGTCTGGATCACAGTTGAATCAAGCGAAAGAAATCTACAAGGAAAAAGTGAACCAATACATGGGCTTTCAAATGGCCCGTAGAGAAAAGTTTGTCGCTAAACGACGAACGTCCGTGATTGCAGAACGGACGCTCGTGGACTTTGGCAGATGTTCGTGACCACATGACGGACATCCGTGAAAATAAGTGCTCACTGTTTTTGTGAACACCGTAGACAACGGACGTCCGTGGACACTTGACGGACATCCGTGAGATACGTCCGAGATTTGATGGAGTAACGGATTTTGTGGCAAAAATCTGTCATTTTGAATTTTATTTGTTTTAGGGCTCTTCCATTTCGAGTTTTATGTTTTTAGGGTTTTCTTAGCCTATATAAAGGCTTGTAAAAACATTATTAGATGATGATTGATTAAATGAAAAAGAGAGCTTGCTTTTGTGCAAACCCTAGAAGACTTGCGAAGAGTTTTCAATCGAGGGAGTGATTCCTTCAAACTTGAGGAGTGGATCTTCATTTCTCGTACGACTTGGTGAGAAGCCAACATGCAGCCTTGGTGCGAAGCCTCATAATCGTTGGTGTGAAGCCGACAAGCATTTTCGGAGCGAATCCGGAGATCTTCTATCTTATTCTTTTTATTTTTGTTTTAATCGAAGATTCAACAATCTTAATCAATCCCTACCGCGCGGAATTTATGTTATTTTAGGGTTAGCGTGCTACCGTCCCGCATCAATTTGGTATCAGAGAGGTTCAAATCCTCGGCAAATTGATTGGTGAATCATGAGTCAAGTTCAAGTTCTCGAATTTTTTCACGATTTGAACGACTACATGGTTTCCATGAGAACGTTCGTGAAACGGTGGAGCGTTTCGATCGTGCGTCAAAAGATGACGATGATGGAAAAACTATGGTGCGAAGAGAGAGGTAGATCATCCGATCAACATGGGTCCATATTCAAGCATATGACACTTCTTAACAGCGTTTATTGCGAATTGTTAAGATCGCGGCGGATAGTGGATGCATGGCGTGAGAATATCAGTACTACCATTATTAAGCTTTTATTCACGATCTATCCGAAGACGTGCTAGACGTGATTCAAGCTTTGAGGCCCAATGTTACAAGCTTCATCCCCATAGCCGTACTCATGAGAGGACCCCTACAGATGAAAGTTCCTTTGCCCGCGCCCGTGGTAGTACCTATTCCAGTGAAAGATACTGAACCCACGATGAATCTGAGTACCTCCATGCCCATGGAAGAACCGATGAAGCCCATTGCACAAGCAGATCCAATTATTCGTGTTGATCATGTACCTGAACAACTTCCAGTTGAAGAGTCCACATCGGTTGATGAGATCGTCGCAGATCCTAAAACTGTTGAAGAACCTGAGATCGTTGAAGTCCAAGCACCCGTGATAGGCCCTACCGAGCCCGAGATCATTGAAGCACAGACATCTATGATCGTCCCTACCGAGCCCGAGACCATTCAAAAGTTTGATATCAATGAGGAGGAAACATACTTGCTAACGACTATCGATGTTGGCCAAAGTTTGAGGTCAAACTTTTTTAAAGTAGAGGGGATTGACGGGGAATTTAGGTCTGCCTGTCTGGATCGTAGTTGAATCAAGCGGAGGAAATCTACAAGGAAAAAGTGGACCGATACATGGGCTTTCAAATGGTCTGTAGAGAAAAGTTCGTCGCTAAACGATGGACGTCCGTAACTGCAGAATTGACGTCCATGGACTCCGGCGGATGTTCGTGATCACATGACGGACATTCGTGAAAATAAGTGCTCACTGTTTTTGTGAACACCGTAGACGACAGACGTCCGTGGACAATTGACGGACATCCGTGTGATACGTCTAAGATTTGACGGAATAATGGATTTTGTGGCGAAAATATGTCATTTTGAAATGTATTTGTTTTAGGACTCTTCCATTTCGAGTTTTATGTTTTTAGGGTTTTCTTAGCCTATATAAAGGCTTGTAAAGACATTATTAGATGATGATTGATTAAATGAAAAAGAGAGCTTGCTTTTGTACAAACCCTAGAAGACTTGCGAAGAGTTTTCAATCCAGGGAGTGATTCCTTCAAACTTGAGGAGTGGATCTTCATTTCTTGTATGACTTGGTGAGAAGCCGACGTACAACTTTGGTGTGAAGCCTCAGAATCGTTGGTGTGAAGCCGACAAGCCTCTCTAGAGCAAACCTGGAGATCTTCTAGCTTATTCTTCTTTTTATTTTTGTTTTAATCGAAGATTCAACAACACTAATCAACCCCTATCGCACGGGATTTACGTTATTTAAGGGTTAGCGTGCTACCGTCCCACGCCAAATAACCTGGTTGTTCGGGCTTCTACGAGGACCTGACTAATCCCAAGGGTATGTGTGCGCCCCAAGTTAGCACGTGCGGGATATAAATCCCTAGGGTGACCTGAAGGGGGGATTCAAACTCAAGTCACTTTTGTGTGGCGGGAGGGAGGGAGGGAGGGAGGGAGGGAAAAGACTCATTTATCCACATATTTGTTTTGTTTTTGAATTGATAGTGGCACCTAATAATAAGAGTCTCAAGGGCACTTCGGTCATTTTAAAAGTGGCCTTCTCTAATTATAATAGTGTAAAGATAAGATATTCTGTCATTTAATTGTATATCTATGTGCATGCAGATTTTGTTCATTAGATTTGACTCTGTTTTTGTGGTAGTTAGCCCAATGTTCATAGGTTGGCTGGTTAGGTTCGAATTCAGGTTCATGGTTTGCAATTTGCCACAATCTAGTTAACTCAGTTTGCTAGGTGTATAATGAGTTTTAAATGTAATTAGATTTTTTTTGGCAACAAAGTCATATATATAACATTATGTTGTATAGCTTGTTGGTTAAGTCTCTAGCAATGAAAAATTACTTATACTATTAAATCCTTTAACTGCAATTTTTTATATATTTAAAACAAAACCCAAAACAGGGCCAATTAGATAGAACCAGACTGTGAACTGGTTTGTTATCCAGACTAAACTAAAATGTAAATTTGCTGCGTATGGGTTTGTGGTTCACATGGGTTTTAGTGAATTAGGTAACCTTGGTTAGATAGACATGTCTTACGTAATTTTCTGTGTTTTCATTTTTTTATATATTTAAGTTCCTTTGCAATTGAGGAGTTTCATGTATTCTGTTTGTGGAGTTGTTCCTCAGTAGATTGAAAATTTTGTTTGGAAAAAAGGTGGAGAAATAAAAATATTAATAAATGGTAGTTCATCAGTTGATTATTATGTATATATGTGTGGTTAAGATAATTTGATGAGGAAATCGGCCGCTTCTCGGCTTCGGTCAAACTGATTAACAGGGACAATGGAAAATGCTGGGCGTTTACGAGTATCTATGGGCCCACCGATGCCGGTGAAAAAGATGATTTCTGGTTCGAGTTGGCGGCGATGGCTGCTAGGTGGGACGTTCCTTGGAATGGGGGGGGGATTTCAATGCCTTGCGCTACCCTCATGAAACATCTAGTTGTCTGTCGGATCGACGAGACATTGCCAACCTTAACTCCATCATCAATGATTGGGCTCTTGCGGACTTGCCTTTGCTGGGAGCCCGCTTTACCTAGTCCAATCTACAACTGACTGCTTCTTTCAGCCGTCTCGTTCGCTTCTTAGTGTCTACCGACTGGCTATAATGTTTTTCTCATGCGACGCTTCAAGGTCTTGCCATAGCAGTCTCTGATCATAGGCCTCTCCTGCTTGATTATGGTGCCACGAGTAGAGGCCCTACCCCTTTCCGCTTTGAGAACCAGTGGCTGCTAAATGAGGAGTTCAAAGCACTTGTTCTGATCTGGTGGACAAAGACTAATCCCCGCGGATTGGCTGCCTTTCGATTAATTTCTAGGATGGGGCATCTAAAAGGTCGCATCAAACAATGAAACAAAGAGAGTTTTGGGCTAACACAGGAATGGAGAGCGACTATCCTCAATCGTCTTGAGGAGCTGAACCGTGTTGAGGAGGATAGGAATTTGACAGAGTCTGAATGTGTCGAAAAACTGAATCTAAAGATGAGATTTAGTGAGAAAAGCTTTCAAGAAGATCCGAGTTGGAAACAAAAATCTAAAGTCCACTGGTTAAAGGTTGGGGATAACAATACAAAGTACTTCCATATGGTCGCAAATGTCAGGGCCAAGAAGAAGATCCTAACTAGAATTGTGGTGAATGGGGCTGAATTTTCGGAGCCGGAGCAGATTAGGATGCAAATTGCAGACTTCTATTGTAATTTGTTCCAAGATGAGGGCTGGAATAGACCTCAGTTAGATGGCCTCTCTTTCCCCACTATTGGCCAGGTCGAAAGAGAGGGGCTGGAAAAGACATTCTCGGAAACAGAAAATTGGGATGCGATTAAGCGGAGTGGGAAAAATAAGTCGTCGTGGCCTGATGGTTTTAACATGGAATTCTTCGCTGCCTTTTGTCTGTGCTTAAAGTCCAACATTTTAGATTTTTTCAACGAGTTCCATTCGAGGGCAGAAATAGGCAGAACTCTAAGCTTGACTTTCATCACTCTAATTCCAAAGGTTGAATGGGTGTCCGATATTCAAGACTTCCGTCCAATAAGCCTCATTAACTACCTGTACAAAATTCTGGCCAAGGTTCTCACTAACCGCCTCAAGCTTGTGTTACGCTCGATTATTTCTGAAACTCAAGGGGCCTTCATTAAGGGCCGTCAACTTATCGATATGGCGGTTATTGTGCATGAGGTGGTCCACTCGGCTGCCCTCTTTGGTGTGCCGAGTTTTGTTTGGAAAGTTGACATGGTGAAGGCATACGATCGGGTCAATTGGGAGTGTCTTGACTATATGTTGAAACGTTTCAGTTTTGGCGATACATGGAGAAAATGGATGAGAGCCTGTTTCGGATCCCCCTTGTTCTCGGTGATAGTCAATGGTGCTCCCGTTGGGTATTTCAAAAATTCGTGGAGCTTGAGGCAGGGCGATCCTCTATCTCCTCGCCTCTTCAATCTAATTGGTGAAGCGTTGGGGGCCCTCATTAGCAAAGCCCACGATTTGAACATAATATCAGGTATCTCGGTGGGTAGGAATGGGTTCGCGGTGACACTTCTCCAATACGCTGATGACACAATTTTATTTGGTACAACTGACCATGACCAAATTTTGGCTTTTGCTAATGTTCTAACTATTTACGAAGCTGTTTCAGGGCGAAAGGTCAACTTCATGAAATCCATTATATCTGGTATTAATCTAGAATCGGGGGCTGTTGAGGACCTGGCTACTAGGGTTTCCTGCTCTGCTTCATCTCTCCCCATCGTTTATCTGGGCCTTCCGCTTGGGATCAGGAAACTGAAGTCTAGTGGTTGGGAGGATGTCATCTGGAGATTTCAAAAGAAACTGGTAGCTTGGAAAGGAAAGTTCCTAAGTACGGGGGACGTCTCCAATTACTGAACTCAGTTCTCTCTAGGGTGCCGATTTTCTTCATGTTGGTGTTCAAATGCCCAATAGCGGTCATCCACGTCCTCGAGAAAATCGAAAGAGATTTCTTGTGGGAAGGTGCGAATGGGGATAAAAAATACCACCTGCTGGCTTGGGAGGTGTGTCAGCTTCTAAAGGTCTTCGGAGGTCTGGGCATCAGAAATCTGCACCGTGCCAATATTGCACTTCTTGGCAAATGGTTATGGTAGGCCAGGAGTGAAACAGACCAAAACAGGCTATGGAGGTATATTCTCGTTCAGAAATATGGTAGTTTGTCGGGATCTTGGGGGATCAATATCAACCGAAACAGGAAATGCTCTGCTTGGTGGAAAGCCATCAGGTTGATTTGGAAGGATTTCTCTAGATGAGTTCGATTCAGCTGGGGGGACGGCTCTCGAATCTCCTTCTGCGAGGACCCCTGGTTACACTTATATCCTTTTAAAGTGTTGTACCCTTCGATATTCAGAGCTTCGATGGCCCCCCAGGGCCTGATCATTGATTTCCTTTCTTCGAATGGTAGTACTCTAGTTTGGGAGGCTACCACGAGGAGAGCATTGAGGGAGGAGGAGGTTGACCACTACCATAGGTTTATGGCCGCGTTGTACAATTCTTCCCCAAACCAACAGCGGCGGGACGCAAGGATTTGGGTGGGCAACAAAAATAGGAATTTCTCAGTCAAGTCCTTTTACCGGGTCCTCTCGTGCAGACTGCTGATTAGAGCCATATATTTCTTCATTTGGAGCGCTCCGATATCCCTCAAAATCCATTTTTTTGTCTGGACTGCGCTGAGAGGGCGAATCTTGACTGTGGATCAGCTAATTTCTCGCGATAAAATTCTTTGAAACAGATGCCGCATGTGCCTGGGGATGGAAGAATCTTTCTCACCTGTTTTTACATTGCTGGGTCGCCACTAGGATCTGGGGTTCTATTCTAAAATCCTTCGATCTTAGCTGGGTAGTCTCGGAGAACCTCTCATATTTTATGATATCCTGGTATGGGATAAGTTGGAGTCGCCAAACTAGTGCTTTTTGGAGGGTGAGGGCCTATGCGGTCCTATGGAAAATTTGGCTGGAAAGAAATGCTAGTCTTTTGTCGCAAACGTCGGCCCATCGGAGCCATTCTTACTCACATGAAAGACTTGATGTGCCACTGGGTTTTGCTGGACAAATATGGGGGGGGGGGGGCAGGACCTATATATGTTACCCACCTATTTCTTTCTCCGAGGGATGGGCTGGGTGGTGTTTTTGTTTTGGTTCTATACTTTTTCTTCTTTTCCTTTTTTGGTGGTCTTTTTTCCGTTTTTGTAATCTTTACAGCTTTTAATGCCGGACAACACGCTAAAACCTTAATATGCGAATTTGGGATTAACTTTAAAATGAATTGAATAGCGAAATTATTCAAAATCATGCAACACATAAAATTAATTCGATGAATTCAATAAAACAGTTTGATTAATTCATTTTAGCATTCGCATGCACGACGATCTCCCGATCTAGAAAATCGGCTCCGATGAAGGAACTCGAGTTTCGTTGTAGTTTAGGGCGTCGAGCGATAATTACAATATTGTTTCTTGACTCCTCGGGGATTTTGGATGAAATAAAACTTGAAGAAATAACTCAATAAAAGGGGAAAATTAAAGATATCAAGGAATAAGGTTTTGGGATTGGGACTAAAGGGATGCCATCGGAAAACGTTATTGTTTTGCGGGAGGGGGATTGGATTTGTTCTCTTTGCCGAAATGTTAATTTCAAGCGGAGAGCTTGATGCCATCGGAAGGGATGCACCTCTGAGAGAGCTCAAGGGAAGTTGGTCAAAGGTGCACGGCCAATTGAAGGGCCGGTTTCTATGAGGCATTAGGCTTTGGTTAACAATGAACAGTTACGGGATCTAGCGCAGGGGTGGTCTATTGCTGATTCTCGCGGCCATCCATTGAGAGTGCCTCTGGTGAACCTTTGTTTCCCCGGTTTAGAGGGGGGAGGGG
Organism: Chloranthus sessilifolius; assembly: GCA_021018995.1. NCBI lineage: Eukaryota > Viridiplantae > Streptophyta > Magnoliopsida > Chloranthales > Chloranthaceae > Chloranthus > Chloranthus sessilifolius. Next base: position 70,338,494 of record CM037592.1, on the reverse strand, counting down.
GGAGTTCCCTCTCTTTTTGTAACTCGGCCTTTACTTCGGTAGCTAAGAACATCACAAATTTCTGGCTCATCTTTCATTTCGTTAAGGATTCTTTACAGTTAGAGCATATTTACATTTTGTTACACCAATGGAGCCTTCTTAATCGGCCGTCTGTTTCGATCCTATCCGACACAAAATTCCTTCTGCGATGTCCTTCGAGCAGAACGGCCAATGAGATCCTCGCCAAAAAGGTGACCGCCATTAACGGTAAACCTGTTGTTTACGCTCGTTGGGAGCCGGATGCCAATCCTTTACAGGTTCACCGTTGGATGGGGGGCATCTGGATTTGTCTATTTGGCCTCCCCCACCATGCCTGGACCACTGAGGTCCTCTAGGGGGTTGCCGATAGGTGTGGGGGCTGCATCCTCATTGACCGGAGTACCGATGACTTGTGGGAGACGCGGTATGCCTGGGTTTTGGTGAGGAACATCGATTGGGAGGTCATTCCCAGAGCGTGCAAGATCTGCCTCAACGGCTAGGAACTCACTATCTTCGTAGAAGTGGAGCTCATGGAGAGGGTGCTCTTCCCTGTTCAACCGCATCAAGAATCCGTGAGGCCCGGGTTGCCTGACATACCCAAACTCGCTGGTTTCGCAGAAGAAATCTCGCCGGAGATCGAACCAGTCTGGTACGGGGAACCAGGCCCATGTTGCAACCGGGACAGACCCCGGAGGATGGATCGGCCGCGGGGGGTGCCTCGATCTCGAAGTTCCATCCAGTGTCGGTTCCGTTCCCGGGCTTGCTCCTGGGCTCGCAGGGCGGCGAAGAAGGCTTCTGCGGTGATTTCGAGGAAGGGTCTTTGGCTGGGCCCCTGTTCTTGCTCTCGTTTCCTCCCACTTGTGGAGGTGCGCCTCATCGTTTACCTTATGGGGTTGCCATGCAGTCGGAGGATCTGGAAGAAGGGGAGGTGGGCCCTGCGGTTTTTGTGCCTAAGAAGGTTGGTGGACGGGTAACGGGTGATGAAGGGCTGGTTATGGTGGAGATAGGGTTGCCGGAGGTGAGACGCCCGGTGATTTATGGCTTTCACGGGTTCTGAGGTCCCTGACGATCTCAACCTTGATCTTTTATTGTCGATGCTTTTTCCGGTCGGGATCTCCTCGATTTCCTGCACCGACCACGTACACCTGCTTCGTACGTGGGTAGGTGAGGATGTGGACTTTTCGGAACGATCGTACGAGGTTTGTTGTCGTACCTGGGATCCGATGGCGGTGGAAGCTTCGATCTCCTCTGTCGGGCTCAAATCTGTAGGAGCTAAAAGAGCCCTTAGGGTTTATCACCGAAGAGAAAACCCCTTTATAGGCTGGCGCAGACGAAGACTTGCTTGGAGGCCGACACGTGGCTTCTCTCCGGAGTCTTCTGGAAGGGTAGAGAAGGATGGGGTCTTTGTTGACTTTGGGGTTTTGTCGAGGTTGGGTCACGTGAGGGGGGATGGAGACGCTTTGTGCACGTGGAGGACCTTTAGGGGGGCGACTTTATTGGTTGCCATCTGGCGGGTCCAAGTATGTGGAGGTCCATTGTGTATGACCCGACTGGTTTGTTGGTCTTATTGAGTTCTGGGGCCCTGACTTTGCTGACCTGGGTCTCCATTGATCCAGTTATGTCGGGTTGGAGTTTTTGGGACGACGGGGCCAAGTTTGATTTAAATATGTTTGGGAGAGGGAGAATTGCTACTCAGAGGAAGGGGAAAAAAGCTTTCAGCCCCAGTTCTGCTACTCCGCTGGGCAATCTTATTCAAGAACTGGAGGGGAATATGAATGACTGGGATGTGGGGTCTTATTGTACGGTTGAATCCGATACTCTGGCAATTGTGGAGGCCGAAGTTGGGGGCTACGTGGTGGACGATCGGGGCTTTAGTGATGGCCGTGTTGTGGAAGATTCTGATCAGAACCTTTGTATTATAACTCAAGGAGAACTGGGGGAACAACGTTTGGCGGCCGACATTGATTGCCTCATTCGGGTTGGATGCGATCTCGGGATGCCCTTCAAAGGGTCCGACGATGAGCTTCGAAAGGTCTTTCGATCCATTCTAAGCGGTCGCAAAGACAACAATTTCAGGTGGTGAAGGGGTGCCCGTGAGCTTGCTCGATTACAATGGGGCATGTCGGATGGGACTGGTCCGGGAGGGATTTAGGTCCGGCCTTGGGACTTTGGGCGGGATCTTATGTGGTTTTCTATGAAGATACTATCGTGGAATGTTAGGGGGCTGTGCAATTTGAGCAAACGGGCTGGAGTCAAGTGTCTTATCAGCTCCGTTAGGCCGGATGTTATCACCCTCCAAGAAACCAAATGGGGTAGCTGTGACTGTAGAAAGGTGGTGTCGGTCCTTGTGGTAATCATGGGGGGTGGACGGGTGTTGATTCCGTGGGCGCGTTGGGTGGTATCCTTGTCGCCTGGAACAGTAGGCTGTTTGACAAATTGGAGGAAGAGGTGGGATTGTTCTCGGCGTCGGTGGTGCTGCGTAACAAGGATTCGGGGAAGGTTTGGACGTTTGCTGGGATTTACGGGCCTACTGCTAATCGCGATCGGCCTGATTTCTGGTTTGAACTGGCTGCTCTTGCGGCTAGGTGGGATCTGCCTCTTTGCATGGGAGGTGATTTTAATGCAATCCGGTGGGGTTTTGAGAAATAGGGAGGGCCACATGATCTCGCGGTTATGCGAAGCTTTAACTCTATCATCTTGGACTGGGAATTGCTCGATCTTCCAATTACCGGGGCAAGGTTCACCTGGTCAAGTTTACAAACTGTTCCGACTTTGTGCAGACTTGACCGTTTCCTTTGCAATGTTGATTGGATAGATATATTCCCGGACGCTAGGTTAGAATGCTTGGTTCGCGCCGTCTCGGATCACTGTCCTGTTCTGCTGCATTGTGATAGACGAGGTACTGGTCCCAGCCCATTCCATTTTGAGAACATGTGGCTGCTGGATAGTGAATTTCAGGGGCTGGTTCCGGGGTGGTGGAACGAATCGACGACCGCGGGTTCGGCGACCTTTATCTTCATTTCCAAGCTTCAGCGGGTTAAAGCCAAGTCTAAACTTTGGAATAAGGAGGTCTATGGCAGGCTGCAGGTCAAGAAAGAGGCTATTCTTGCGCGGTTGCAGGTTTTGGATGATTTGGAGGAGAATAGACAGTTATCGACTGAGGAACGGGAGGATAGATTTCGCATCAAGGCAGAATTCAGTAGTGTTTGCTTGGCCGAGGAGATTAGTTGGAAACAAAAGGCTAAGGTTAGATGGCTCAAGGAGGGCGATGCCAATACTAAATATTTCCATGCGGTTGCTAATGCAAGGAATAAATCAAATTATATCGGTTCCATTTCGGGGGGGGGGGGGGGTTACCTACTCGGACCAGGCCTAGATTCGGGCGAATAGTGTGGCTTTCTATAAGAAGTTGTATAGGGATGACGGCTGTCCTCGCCCTTAGCTGGATGGGATCCCCTTTCGGTATATTGATGAGGAGCAACGGCTGGGTTTGGAAAGTGCGTTCAGCAAGGAGGAGGTGTGGCGTGTTGTTCATTATGGGGCCAAAAATAAAGAACATGGACCTGATGGGTTTACCATGGAATTTTTCCGCTTCTTTTAGCATACCATTAAGGCGGATTTGATGGCTGTCTTGCACGAGTTCCATGCGTTAGGTTTCATTGGCCGGTGTCTTAATTCCACTTTCATTACGCTCATCCCCAAGCGCAAAGGGGCAGAGGATATCTCGGAGTTTAGACCAATCAGCCTCACGAATTGTCTCTATAAGATCATTTCTAAGGTTCTGGTGAATAGACTAATACTGGTGATGCCCATGATTATTTTTGAGAACCAGTGTGCGTTTGTTAGAGGTCGACTGTTAGTTGATTTGGTTGCGGTTGCACATGAGACTATACATTCTACCCACAAGGATAGTCGACCGGCGGCTTTGTGGAAGGTTGATATGGAGAAAGCTTATGATCGGGTGAACTGGGAGTGCCTGGATTATTTGATGAGCAGGATAGGGTTTGGCACGACTTGGAGGAAATGGATGAGGGGGTGCTGCTCTTCGGCGTGGTTCTCGGTTTTGGTTAATGGTACTCTGGCTGGCTACTTCAACAGTTCTAGAGGGTTACGTCAAGGGGATCCCTTATCCCCGTTCCTATTTAACATTGTAGGGGAGGCGCTGTCGGGGCTTATGGTGCAAGCTAAACAGCTGAATTTAATATCTGGTATCAAGGTTGGCAACTTGGGGACTCACATTTCGTACCTCCAATTTACTGATGACACTATGTTGTTTGGGAATGCGGACGTGTCGGAATTTAGCTCCATGGTCGATATCTTATCTATTTATGAGGCGGTGTTGGGCTAGCGGATCAACTTTTCCAAATCCTCTATCTCGGGTATTGGGACTGATGTGCGTCTTTTGGAGGATTTGGCCCTCATTGTTGGTTGTGTTGTTGGTGCAACGGTTTGAGCAAAGACTGCCCTCGTGGAAAGGGAAGATGCTCAACAGTGGTGGTCGACTTTTGCTGGTTAAGTCGGTCATTGCCTCGTTGCCAATTTTCTATATGTCGATGTTCAAGTGCCCAAAAGGGGTGATCAACTGTCTCGAGCAAATCCAACGGAATTTCTTATGGGAAGGGTCGGGTCTAGAGAAGCGCTTTCACCTTGTCAATTGGGACATCTGCCAGCTACCGGTGGGGTGTGGTGGGCTGGGCATCCGCAGCCTGCAATCGACCAATGTTGCTATGATGGGTAAGTGGTTATGGCGCGCTGGGAAGGTGGAGGAGAGGGCCAACCTATGGCATTGGGTGCTGGTGGAGAAGTATGGGGCCTCTTTTGGTAGCTGGGGCGTCAATATCATGGTGAATAGAGGGGGATCCAACTGGTGGAGAGGTATTTGCGACGCCTGGGACCTTTTCGCCAGAGGTCTGCGTTTTAGTTGGGGCTGTGGTTCGTGAATCCGGTTTTAGGAGGATGCTTGGATTGACTTGCGCCCTCTCAAAGCTATCTTTCCAAATATCTATCACATTTCCGTCAATCCACTTGGTACGATTGAGGAGTTTGTCTCGAACTTGGAGGGTGGTGGGTTGTGGGATGTTGTTACTAGGCGATATCTATGAGATGAGGAGGTGTTTGCGTTTGCTAAGCTGATGCGGATGCTCTGCGAAGCTAAGCGGAACCATTATGGGCAGGATTAGATGCTATGGATTCACAACATCAACGATTTCTTCAGTGTCAGGTCCTACTACTGCATGATTACTAGACGTCCTCTGTTTCGGTACGCTGGTGCTAGTATGTGGAAGGAGCCCATCCCTCCCAAGATTCGGTTCTTTGCGTGGACATTATTTCGCGAGAAAATCCTCACTTATGACCAGCTCATGAGGAGAGGGATGGTCGGCCCGAACTGGTGTGCCATGTGCAACATGGCCGAGGAAAATGCGTCTCATCGATTTATGCACTGTGATGTGGCTAGGGGTTTGTGGTCCATTGTGCTCAAATCCTTTAGTATGTCATGAATTACCCCCTCCACCCCCTACTGCCAATGGTTGATTTGGAAGTCTGCTGATGTGGGGGATCATTGCAAGGGTTTTTGGATGGCTGCGTTCTTTGCGGTGCTATGGTCTATATGGGGGGAGAGGAACCTGCGAATTTTTGAGCAACAGACCAGGCCGATGGGGATGATAATGAAAGCCGTTAGAGACCTTGTATGGTTATGGGTGGCTAGAGGGGGGGGGGATTATGTTGACCATCTGTTATGGGACCCTGGTTGAGCTGATCTGCTCGCGGGGGCTGGGTTTTCCTTTTTGGGCATGCATTTATTTGTTTTTTTTTTTTTTTTCTGTTTTTTTGGTCGTGTCTTTGTATTGTCCCTCAGCGTCTTGTTGTTTTCAATATATTATCTCTTACCGATAAAAAAAAAAAAAGGTTTTGGGATTTTTTATCTTTTTATCAATGGAAATAAGGAAGATATTACCTGACAATAATCTAGACAGATAGAAATAAAATGGATAGATTTCCAAGGCTTCACACCAAGGATTTTCCGAAGTTTCACACTATGGCGGTATGTCGGCTTCGCACCAAGCCGCACGAGAAACGATTGCTCACTCCTTAATGTTTGAAGGATTCACTCCCTCGGTTGAAAATTCTTCTTATGCTTTCTGGGGTTTGCACAAAAGCTGATGTGGGAAAAATCGCATGCTAACCCTAAAATAGCGTAAACCCCGCAAGATAGGGGTTAGGGTTCTCACTTTTCAATTAAAACAAAAAAAATAAAAGGGAAAATAGGGATAGAAGAGGAAGATCCAAGGAATCGCTCCAAGGAAGAAAGTTGGCCTCACACCAAACCGCAAGCGGGAGAAGAATCACTCTTCTATCGAAAACTCATCTCAAGTTCTCTAGAATTTGCACAAAGCAAAACTCATAATTTTTATTCATCCTCAATACTAATTCTCATAAGAGATTACAGTGTGTATTTATAAAGAAAAAAAAATCCCTAGGAATACTACTTAAAATAAAACTCCTAATCAATTATTAAAACTTTCTAATCTAACGGTCACAATTACTTTCACCATTAATCCCTTTTTTTATTACGTGACCACTTTTGAAGGGTCAAACGATGTCCGATTGACGTAAAATTAATCTTGTTTGAAAGCTTATCGAAGTAGTTTTCCAACAAGACAAGAATCACACAATTCCGACAGATATTAGTAGACTTATGACCACTTCTCTGATGGTTGCGCAGAAAGTGACAGGATTAATAGTCACATATCACATATGTGTCTGACACCTAAATAATTCAAATAAGGAAACTAGTCTTAAAACAAGTCACTTATTAAAAGAATCCTAATAAGAAAGGAAACTAAACCTAGATAAAATATTGCCTAAATTAATGTGCACACGGGTCTTTAGTGGACCTTTTTTAAAAACCCATTTGTGGGTCCACTTTTTCTTTTGACGTCTCCTCTTTATCTAACCATGATTCAAACAAGCGGATCTAAAGTTCGCATAAAAAACAACTCTCTTGTCATTTAATAATCAATCAACTTACTAATAGTGTTTACAATGCCTTTATATAGGCTAAGAAAACCTAAACTCGAAATAAAAGAGTCTTAACAAAGATAGAAATTCCGTCGCTGGGCGGAGTCCTCCACAGCGTGCTGTGGTACTGTTCACATCGTATTGTGGTACGGTTTTAGCCTCCTTTTAAAGAATTGGGAGACGGTAACTTTTGCTGGCTCATCTACATCGGCTTGGGTCATCAGGTTTTCAAACAGATTGATGTACTCTGTGATCAGAGAATCTCTTTGATGCAATGACTGCCTCTGATCAAGAATACGTTCATCATATGATACGGGAACATATTTTTCGTTCAGTTGAACTTCATATCAATCCACGTGGAAATAGCATGAAGACCTTGAATTTGCTTACAACACTCTACTCCTAACCAATAAAGTCGACTCATAAGCTTGACTTTGGCAAATCTGACATTGTGCTCTTCAGACATGGCATACCACTCGAAGTAGTTTTCCATGCTGGCGACCTATTCAAGAAAGACCTTAGGTTGTCTTTTCCCGTAAAAAAAAGGGGCATCCATTTTCACCGATTTCATGACTTTATTGTCTTGACTAATTTGAATTTCACGACGACGAGGACCCTCTCTCCTACGGTCGTTGGGGTTGACTCTAATGTGATTCTTAGCGATGAGCTCATTGATCTCTTCAAAACGGGTTTCTAAAGCCTCATGCCTGGCTTGTTGATCAGCGATATGCTCATCGATCTGAGTTTGACTAGCGGTCACCTTAGATGAAAGATCTCTAATTAGGGCTTCTAAGCTACTGGTATCCATGACGGAATTATGCAAAATTAGATGATGTAAGATAAATTTGAAATGGAAAGAAATAAACCCTAAAACCTATGTGTACACGGAGAACCCTAAATTAAAAACTGTGCTTTGATACCAAAACTGACGCTGGACAACACGCTAAAACCCTAATATGCGAATTTGGGATTAACTTTAGAATGAATTGAATAGCGGAAATATTCAAAATCATGCAACGCATAAAATTAATTCGATGAATTCAATAAAACAGTTCCATTAATTCATTTTAGCATTCGCATGCACGACGATCTCTTGATCTAGAAAAACGGCTAGGATGAAGGAACTCGAGTTTCGTTGTAGTTTAGGGCATCGAGCGATAATCATAATATCGTCTCTTGACTCATCGGGGATTTTGGATGAAATAAAATTTGAAGAATAACTCAATTAAAGGAGAAAATTAAAGATATCAAGGAATAAGGTTTTGGGAATTTTGATCTCTTTATCAATGGAAATAAAGAAGATATTACCTGACAATAATCTAGAAAGATAGAAATAAAATGGATAGATTTCCAAGGCTTCACACCAAGGATTTTCCAAAGCTTCACACCACGGTTGTACGTCGGCTTCGCACCAAGTCGCACAAGAAACGATTGCTCACTCAATGTTTGAAGGATTCACTCCCTCGGCTGAAAACTCTTCTCATGTTTTCTGGGGTTTGCATAAAAGCAACTCTCTTTTCATTCAATAATCAGTCAACTTACTAATAGTGTTTACAATGCCTTTATATAGGCTAAAAAACCTAAACTTGAAATAAAAGTCCTAAATTAATAAAAGACTAAAAAAGATAATTTTTATAACAAAAATAGAAATTGCGTCGCTGGACGGAGTCCTCCACAGCGTGCTATGGTACTGTTTCAGCCTCCTTTTCTCCTTTCTTTCTTGTTTTCTCTTTGCACCTTTACCTGCCTTGCTTTGTGTGATATCCCCATAAGCTTCTCGCTTAATTTTTATGAAATGGTGGCTCTTTTTTACCGATAAAAAAAAAAAATGTATATAATGAATTTTATTACAATATGAGAGACTCGAATATATATGATATGAGCAGTTTGAAAAGCTAGTGGTTCTTGGGTGAAATTTAATCCTTGTTTAGATATTTATTTCATTTTATTTTTTCTTTTAGAAACATTGTTTAATTTGAATTTGAAATTCTCTAGAATTTTTTTTGGTTCTCATGTATATTGAATGAGAGTTTTTCTGTGGCAGTAGAAGGATCAATTAGAGATTCCATGCAATTAGAGATGCCCAGGAGACTCAATTTCGGAGGGCATATGGTAGCCCTTGGGGAGCTTGAATTTCGAAAGCAGTTTTTAATTTTAAATTACATTGGGAAGTGAGTTATCTTAGATTCCTTTTTTTTTTAAAAATATATATCAATGGATCCTGTACCATGTATTTGTTTTCTCAATTTGATCAAAGTACATGGTAATAAAGTGTCGAGATAATTGGAAGAACTTTGTTCTTTTTCCCTTTTTCCAGTGCTAGGCTTGAAGATGTAATGTCTATAGATCAAATTCAAAACTTGAAGAACTTGCCGATGGTTGACTTCGAGTCGAAAGTTTGGAATGATGTTGGGTGCGATTTTATATCAGAAGAAGACAGAATAAAGGTGAAATTTGTTTGATTATTGCTATTATCAGTTTATTATATATTTTACTTTCCCTTGGTGCTCTTTCATCAAGAAACAACTCTCCTCGCAGTTGAACTCTTAAGCTTAAGGGTGTTTAGCTTAAATACTAATATTAATGTTGATGTTAAATTCCAAGATTTCCAGACCCTGATAAACGGTATCCGTGTAGTCACTTGCATGGTAGAAAGTGTTTCAGTCCATATCGTAGGAAGCGAGATTCCAAAATTTCATACCATTGGGAGTGAGATTCCAAAATGATATTATATAAAAGTTCTTCATGTTTATGTTCATTTTATGTGATTATAGATTGGTTTATAATTCCTGATTGGGATAGATTCATTTACACTTAAGGAAATTTGCAGACGTTACATAATCATGTATATGTGTATTTATGGAAGGTCTGAAGATCAAAATTTAGTAATGCTGAGATGGAGATTTTTTTTTTAATTTACCATTTTGAAAATTAACTTATGGATTACCTGTTAACTTCTTTTCATGTCATGCAGAACGTTGATTGCGATCCTGGGAAAACACATTTGTACCGGTGTATTGTTGACCAAGAAGGAAATTTCACTTTTAAGGTTTGTATCACCTCTCCAAATTTGCTCATGGTAATAATAGTGATTGTTACATCTATTCTCCTTCCTTTTCCTAAAAAAATGAGTTTTGCAATGTGAATGGTTTATAATCCAAATAATTCGATGCCCAGCTAATGTTCTTAAGTTGCTGTTAAGGCCCCTTTCCAATGATTGGGCCAACTTTTTCGTTTTTTGATTTTTTTTGAACCGTATATAAATATCATTTTCATGTTTTGATTACTTTTACTGTGCTATGAATCTCATCTTCACAACTAGAGACATCTTTCCCTGATTTCTATCTTTTAATATAAAACACATTCCTTTGTTTCAGTTTCTTGTAAATTGTAACTAATTCAATTTTGATGGTGCCTTCGAACAATTGGTTTTTGAAATTTTGTTTGTGAATTATGTTGTTATAAACTAAAAATTGAGTGGACTGGTACCTGTAAACATAGTCACAAAAATTGCAGAATTTTTTAAAAATTCGCAAATTTAAGGTCCCCTAATTATCCACGAATTTTTCGAAAATTCGCCTGATCACAAAAATTCGCGAATTAGTTGTGAATAATTCCCGAATTTTTCAAAAAAATTGTGTGTTTCTAATATTTTTAATATTTTAAAATTCTTTTTATAGTTTTAAATCTTTTTATTTTTATTTTTTAATTTTTTTCACTGATTTTTCCTCTGAATATTTCCCTGAACTTCCTGGATTTGCCGGATTTTTCCGAATTTTTATTCGCCGAATTATTGCCGAATCCTGATTTGGTGACTACGCCTATGAATAGAAGGGTATTTCAACATCAGTGTGGGAGATCCTTCCCTGGTTCCATATGTTAATTACACTTCTAGAATCAGATCCCTAACTGTTGCTTATTCATGTTAATGGTATATTTAGGGGTAGCATTCCTTGTATGACACTATCTTTACATATTGGTTATACTTTAATATTATCCTTCTTATATAGGAGGCTTGGTTTTAATAGGGTTAACTTGCCTTTGTAAATCTATCCATAATACAACAAACAGATATTTTGATTATTACTGTCCTTTTTTAATCTTTTAAATTGTTTGATCTTTTCATGAATTTTTTATAGTTCATGCCCTTTATTTGTAATTAAGGAAAAAAGCAACTAAACGTGAATATCTTTTTTGGTAGGTAACCAATGGTGATTTCTGATGAACATTGAGTATTCATAGCCTTGTCTCTCCTCTTATATGATCCACTCATAGCCAATTGGTTTTGAGATGGATGCCCAAATTTATCATGGTATCAAAGCATGCCTTTCTCCACTCCACATCACCCAGTTCAATTCTCCACATGATTTGGCTCAGTTCGGCAAACACGTGCAGGGGCGTGTTGATGTTTTGTCCCACATCGGTTATTCATAGCCTTCTCTCCTCTTATATGAATCCTGGGCCCCTCCACTCATAGCCAATTGGTTTTGAGATGGATGCCCAGATTTATCAGTTTCATGGCCCCCAACCATGATGTAAAGCAAAATATAGTTAGAGAAGGCTAAATTTTGATTTCTATTAGTTACAACGGAGGCTCCTAATTGGAAGGAAGGATAAATGACTTTCTTCTACTTGAGGAGATTTCTGATTCTACTATCCTTACATAACTGATGTCACTAATATTCTACCACAAAGGGGAATGCAGACTTTTTACTCTCTAGGGGATGAAAAAGAAAGTGGGCTTGCTTCTAATGGTACCATATATGACACATTTACACCACCATGGTTGGGGGGGCACCCTAGCTATACTGATGGGGACGTCAACCGATATGCCAAGTATGGAAAGCGTAAGCAGAGCCTTAAAGCATCGAGACCCGTCATAACACTTAGGCAGCAGATTAAAGACCTATCTACGCGTGTGTGATAAGCCAGAAAACCCCAATTTGGGAAGGCACGTGCATGGAAAGGAGAAGAGGGAGAGAATAAAACATGAGAACAACTAACTGTCGAGACTCACTCACGCGGGCCCAAATATCGCTCGCGTGAGATCTACCCAAGGAGCCTGCGATAGAGATCCACTCACTTGCGCGAGTCTAAATCTCGTTCACATGAGATTGTCCCAAGGGTCGCCACCAAGCCCAAATTTTGAGGTGAAACTTGCCTTTTTCGAGTGTTATTTAGATTAGGGCTTTCTGGTTTCAATTTTTATGCTTAGTTAGGGTTTCTAGCCTATAAAAAGGCCTTATAAAGACATTTTTCTTCACTTGATGATTAATGAATGAATGGTTTTGCTTTGAGCGAAATTAAGAGAACTTAAGATGAGTTTTCATTGGAAGAGCGCCATTCTAGAGTGATTCTTCATCCCCGTGGTGGGTTTAGGATTTGGTGTGAAGCCAATATCTTCCTTGGAGTGATTCCTCGGATTTTCCTATCTTTTATATCTATCTTTTCTTATTACCAGGTAATTAATTTGTTTTTATTTCTTTTGTTGAAACATATAGAAAAATCAAAATATCTTTTCTTCTAATTGCTGTTGCTTGGATTTTGATTTCTAATTCCCAACTTTAATCCGTTGATTCCTTTGAACCATTTAAACCATTCGAGCCTTAAATTATTCAAACCCTAGCAAGGAGTTAGGAGACAACATCGAGATTGTCGCTTGGTGTCCTAGACTAGATAAAAACCAGAGTTTATCGTTGGACCATATTTTCTAGATCGGGAAGGATTTTTCGCTAACGGACGCTAAATTGAATTAACGAAATTGCCATAGTGTAATTATTGAATATTTTACGTTTTTGGAAGGATTTTCTTGAAGTTCCGCTGCTCAATAAAATCTAAAATTGATTTCAAATTGCATAATTAGGGTGTTAGCATTTGTCCTGCATTAAATTGGTATTAGAGAACAATTCTAGTTTAGGGTGTGTTTGCATCTTTTTATATTTCGTGCTTGTATATAGGAGTTAGACGATTTGGAGGAACTAAGAAACCTAACAGTGGATGAACGCGAGGAAAGATACCACAAAAAGTAGAGTTTAATAGTGCGTGCATGGCCGAAGGGGTAAGTTGGAAGAAAAAAGCCAAGGTTAGATGGCTCAAAGAGGGAGATGCCAACACCAAGTATTCTCATGTGGTCGCCAACACGCGGAACAAAGCGAACTACTTGGGCAACATTGTAGTTGGTGGGGTGACTTACTTGGAGGAGGAGCAGATCCGGGAGAACATAGTTGCGTTCTATAAGAATATGTACAAGGTTGATGGTTTGCCTCTCCCCCAATTGGACAGGATATCATTTCGTTCTATTGCAGAGGAGGATTGGCTGAGTTTGGAACAATAGTTCAGTGAAGAAGAGTAGTCAGGTTTGGGGCAAAAAACAAAGCATCGGGACCCGATGGTTTCACCATGGAATTCTTCAGATTTTTTTGGGCGGAGCCTAAATTCTACGTTCATCACCCTCATTCCCAAGAGAGATGAGGCCGATGACATTTCCGACTTCCGACCGATATGCCTCACAAATTGTCTCTACAAGATTAGAGCTAAAGTCTTAGCCAATAGACTCAAACCGGTTATGGGTATGATAATTTTGGAAAATCAGGGAGCTTTCGTGAGGGGTAGACAACTGGTGGATCTGGTTACGGTGGCTCAAGAGACCATCCACTCAGCGCAACATGATCGCCGACCTGCTGCTCTATGGAAAATAGATATGGAGAAAGCGTACGATCGGATCAGTTGGGATTGCTTAGATTATATGATCGACAGGTTGGGGTTTGGAACAACCTGGAGGAAATGGATGAGGGGGTGTTACTCTTCGGTTTGGTTCTCGGTCTTGATCAATGGCACTCTTGCAGGATACTTTCAGAGCTCCAGAGACCGTTCCAGAGTTCAGAGCCTTGGTTGATGTACTTTCGGTATATGAGGCTGTCTCGAGACAATGTATCAATTTCTTCAAGTCGGCTATCACTGGTATTGGTACATTTGATCGGTTGATGGTAGATCTGGCGCAGATGGTGAGTTGTGTGATTGAGAAGTTCCCAATTAAGTACCTGGGCCTTCCCCTCGGCCTCAGGCAACCTACAACTAGAGATTGGGAACCGGTAGTGCAAAGGTTCAAGCAACGATTGTTGTCGTGGAAAGAGAAGCTGCTCAGTAGTGGAGGCCAGCTTGTTCTTGTCAAAGTGGTCTTATCGTCACTGCCCATCTTCTACATGTTAACGTTCAAATGCCCGATGGGAGTTATCAACCTCCTAGAGCAAATTCACAGGAAATTTCTGTGGGAGGGATCGGGTATGGATAAACGATATCACTTAGTTAACTAGGACACTTGCCAGCTACCAGTGGGATGTCGTGGACTGGGAATTCGTAGCTTGAGGTGGACCAATATCGCTCTACTGGGAAAGTGGTTCTGGAGAGCGGGGAGCGTGGAGGAAAGGGACAGCCTATGGCACGTGGTGCTGCTCGAGAAGTACGGGCACTTAATGGGTAATTGGGGTATTAGTATTACGGTTCACAAAGGAACCTCCACTTGGTGGAAAAGCATATGTAGCACATGGAATCTCTTCGCCAGAGGGCTGCGTTTCAGTTGGGACTGTGGTACCCGCATCCGCTTCTGGGAGGATGCATGGGTGGATATGGGTCCCCTCAAATACTCTTTCCAGGATATCTATGCCATATCTGTGAATCCTCTTGGAAGGATTATGGAGTTTGTTTATGAAACTGAGGGGGGTGGACTTTGGGATGTTGTTACCAGAAGACTTCTGAGGGACGAGGAGGTGGCAACGTTCTCAAATCTTATGATGAGGCTATATGAGGTAGAGCGGCACCCTCACGGTCAAGACCGGCTGATATGGACCCCGAGTAGAGATGGTGTCTTCAGTGTCAAGTCCTACTACAGGATGCTTACAAGGCGTCCTTTGGTCAGATTCCAAGGTGCAAGATTATGGAAGGAAGCCATTCCTCCAAAAATCAAGTTCTTTGCGTGGACTCTATTCAAAGAAAAAAAATCCTAACAATAGATCAGCTTATTTAAAGGTGGAAGGAGGTTCCAAATTGTTGTGTAATGTGTAACAGTGGGGAGGAGACTGCCTCACATCTACTTCTCCACTGTGGGGTGGTGTATGAGATTTGGAACATTGTCATAAATTCCTTTCGTATGAGTTGGGTTAAGCCGGCTACGCCTTACCTTCATTTTTTGATATGGGGGTCCGTTAAAGTGGAGGGGCAACTTGGAGAATATTGGATGACAACCCATTTTGATGTGTTGTGGAGTATATGGTGCGAGAGAAATTTGCGGATTTTTGAGCACAAAAGCCGCCCGATAGGGATGATCCTGAAGTCGGTCAGAGACTTGGTGTGGTTTTGGGTGGCGAGAGAAGGGAATGTTCCTAAAGAGGAGTCCTACTTGTGGGACCTAGGCTAAATTGGCCGGGTCCGGGTGATATGTTTTTGTTCTTTTTTGGGCCTTGTACCTTTTTTGTTTTTGGTCGTGCCGTTGTATTGGTCTTTCAGCGCCTTGCTGCTTATCAATATAATTTACTTTACTGATAAAAAAAGAAAGTTTTCTTTCTAAGTGGATTTTTGTGTTAGTGTTGTTCTTCGATGTATCTAGATAAGATTGGGTCCATGATGCAAGATCTCGTTGATCGTATAGCTCGTATGGAAACCCGCATGGATATGAATCAACGTGAAGTAGAAAACTGTATGAGAGAGTTCCAAGATGTGTTGAACGAAGTGTCCAATAGAGAACCACCTTGGAAACTACAGATATGAGGGTTAACATGGATTGTAGGTACTTCGAATGAGATATTTCTTAAAATTGTCCGGTTTGAGGCTCCAACTTATGATGGACCTGGGTAATTTAGATGAGAAGTTTCTCAAAACTGTCCAGGTTGAGGCTCCAACTTATGATGGTCCCTAAAATCTTCCTTGATTGGTTGTTGAATATGGGACACTATTTTGATTGGTATGATATGTCTGATGAGCGGAATGTTAGATTGGACAAGATGAAGCTTGTAGGCCAAGCGCGACTTTTCTGGATGAATTTGGAACTCGTCGCAAGATGATTGATTATGAACCCATTGACATGTGGGAGGACATTAAAGATAAACTCGATGAGAAATATGTCCCCGGATCATACACACAACGTCTCTTAGACCAATGGCAAAATCTTTCGAGAAGTAAGTATTTCAGTCGATGAATATAGTTTGAGGAATATGTGATGCGAGCCAACGTGTCCGAAGAGCGTCAAATTACACTTTCTAGGTTTAGAACGGGTTTACTTCTGAAATTGCAAAAGGAATTAATTCCCCATAATGTTGAAACCTTGGAAGAGTGTTACGCGATGGTTCAAGATTGGAGATGTATATAGAAACACCATCTAGTAGTTGATCCGAATCCTACAATACTGAGCTTAAAACTATTCCTACTGAGGTCAGATTAGATAAATCCCCATAATGTTGAACTCTTAGAGCCCGAGTCACTGCCAAATCCAAACTTGTCTTTCGAGTTTTATTTAGAATAGGCTTTCTGGTTTCAAATTTTATGCTTAGGGTTTCTAGCCTATAAAAAGGCCTTGTAAAGACAATTTTTTTCGCTTGATGAATGATGAATGAATGGTTTTGCTTTGAGAGAAATTAAGAGAACTTGAGATCATTTTTCATTGGAAGAGCGCCATTCTTTCAACCGAAGAGTGATTCTTCTTCCCCATGGGGTTTGGTGTGAAGCCAATATCTTCCTTGGAGCGATTCCTCGGATTTTCTTATCTTTTCTTATTATCAGGTAATTAATTTAGTTTTTGTTTCTTCTATTGAAACACAGAAATATCCAAATATATTTTCTTCCAATTGTTGTTGCTCGGATTTTGATTTCTAATTTCGAACTTTAATCCGTCGATTCCTTAAAATGATTGAAACCATTCGAGCCTTAAATTATTCAAACCCTAGCAAGGAGTCGAGTGACAACATCGAGATTATTGCTTGGTGTTCTAGACTAGATCAAAAGTAGAGTCTATCGTTGGACCATATTTTCTAGATCGAGAAGGATTATACGCTAACGGACGCTAAATTGGATTAACCAAATTGCCATTGTGTAACTATTGAATATTTTAAGTTTTTGGAAGGATTTTCTTGAAGTTTTGCTGCTCAATTAAATCTAAAATTGATTTCAAATTGCCTAAGTAGGGTTTTAGCGTTCACATCATCTACTCCCCATCGGTTCACTTGCTGCATTAGCTGGCGGCTGGCCACTTCCCAATATCCCGCAATTCTTGTTATCTTAACAATTGGATTAAATTGATGTAGTTTTTGATCAAATGGATGTGGGAAACAATTCACAAATGACCACATTTATTATGGCTAGGATCATCCAAGGAAATGATTTTAGGGCCATGCGTCATTAGAAAGTCGGCTATTTTTAGCTTGTCTTGAGCATGTTCTAAAATCTCGATGTCGCAATGCAAGTTGGTTGTATGATACCAAGATGTATCATGTATTGGAGATATTGTCAATACAATACAAATATTACTATTATAAAAAATTGTAAAAAAATGTGGCAAAAAACTATTACAATGCGTGCTAATTGTATGAAACCAAGGTGTACCACTTATTGGCAATGTAAACTTTGTATTATATAAAGAAATGATGGTACTTGAAATGAATAGGACATGAAAACTTGTTGATCCATCTCTCGATAAATGCACCACTGGATGTAGATGGGGTGTTTGCTATTAAGCATAGAGAGGATGGTACTGTTGCGCAGTATAACAGTTGATTGGGCAATTGAATGAAGAGATCTAAATGCACCGTTGTCGCCAAAGGTTTCATCCAATTTTCAGGAATGGAATTTACCGCTACCTTCGCTCCAACAGCTAAACTTACATTCGTTCGTGTGAATGTTAAGAGTGCTTTTTTTGCATGGACAATTGAATGAAGAGATCTACATGGACTTTCCTCTTAGATATCGTCTCCAGGGGGAGTATTATGGAAAAATCAGTTGTTTGTTGGAGTCAATATATGGGCTAAATTAATCACCTAGAGCTTTGTTCCATTGGTTCAATGTTGTTCTTGCTGTGGGCTTCACTAGATGTCATCCGGACCACACATGTTTTATACATACATGATCGGGAGGTGACTTGGGTGTATGTTGACGATATTCTAGTCACTGGAGGTGACTTTGCTTTTTTTTTTTTTGGGATCTGTGAGATGACTTTGCTTTTATAGCTCATGTGAAAGCTGAATTAGGACAAGCATTCAAAGCAAAAGATCCTAGTCATCTTAGATTCTTTCTTAGGATTGAAATTCCTCATTCTCCTCACGACATATCTCCTTCCCAGAGGAAACATGCACTTGAGTTCTTGTAGGATACCAACTTGCTTGGATGTAAACTTGCTAAATCTCCTATGGATTTTAAATATCACCTTCATGCAGATATTATTGGAGAGCCTCTCCCGAATCTATTTGAGTATGACAGACTTGGTGGGCGTCTTATTTATCTTACCAATACTAGGTCTGATCTTTCCTTTGTGGTGTCTGTTGCTGCCCAAGATATGCATGCTCTTTGAACACCCCATCTTGATGCTGTTGACTGCATTCTTCGTTTGATTAAATTTTTCCGGAAAGAGGGTTGTTCTATTCTGATGCAGGGTGTTGCTCTTTCAGTAATTATAGTGATGCGGCCACTGATTGTCGTTCTACCTCTAGGTATTGTGCTTTCCTTGGAGCTAACCTGGTAGTATGG
Organism: Chloranthus sessilifolius; assembly: GCA_021018995.1. Classification (NCBI taxonomy): domain Eukaryota; kingdom Viridiplantae; phylum Streptophyta; class Magnoliopsida; order Chloranthales; family Chloranthaceae; genus Chloranthus; species Chloranthus sessilifolius. Next base: position 70,319,729 of record CM037592.1, on the reverse strand, counting down.
AAAAGTAAGAAGCAGAATGTTGTCTCCAAATCAAGTGCTCTGTATTAAGCTAAGGCGCATGGCACATGTGAGCTCTGATGACTTCATGCTCTTAGTACCAGTCTCTATCCATTGCCATGCCTCTGCATTGTGCTAATCAGGTTGTTGTTGATATTTCTATAGACTTCGTTCTTCATGAAAGGGCGAACCACGTTGAAGTCGATATCCACTTTATTCGCGAGAAAATTTAACACTCTTAAAGTTTGCTCTTCGGAACAGTTGGCCAATATCTTCACTAACGCTTGGTCCCTCTCAACTTCAAAGTGTTCTTGTTAAGTTGGCATGATAGGTATCGATGCACCATCTTGAGGGGGAGTATTAGTTTATGAGAGATAGATGTACATTGTTCATATAGTAATACCAGGTGAATGTGATTATTCTTATGGGAGAAGGTATTTAGTCATTGGTGTTTGATATAAAGGCCAATATCAATCCTAACTCTAACCAAGGCTCTTTTGCCTAACCTCTCCTGTCCCCTTCTCTCTCTCTCTCTCTCTTCCTTCTCTTCTACCTAACCTTAACCAAACACACTGCCATCTATTACCTACCGTCTAAAACCCTAACTACATTCACATTAAATGCAAGTTGTCTACTAGTTGCTTCTTTGTAGTCCAACACTCTGCACTATATAGTAATGCTTGTCCTATTTTCATCTTGTAAAAGCATCTTTTCAATTGAGGTTGCACATATTGATTGCTTGCCTCTATATTGATCCTCTTTTAGATATCTTTCCCAAATCCCTATACTACAGCCAGTGTACTAAACTTACGACATTGTAGCAGTAAATGATATTCTATTTAGACCAAATCATCCGCTCTGCTTTCGTGTTCACTAAACCTGCACTCCATATATTTCACCTTTATTTTGTTATTCTCCTAAAATATATTTTTTATACTTACATTTATAAAAATAGAAAATGAAATGCATATAATTATGCAGTGAAGAAACCTGTATGTTGATGATATCATCGTCACCGGGATTATGGTGATGAAATATTGAAGTTGAAAATTTGAAATGCTATTTGTATTAAGTCTTTAATATAAAAGACTTGGGCCCGCCCAAATACTTGCAAATTGAAGTGGCCAGATCTAAGAAAGGGATATCCTTATCTCAAAGGAAGTACAAACTCAATGTATTGAAGTGAACAGGTAGGTTGGGGTGCTAACCTGCTGTTACTCCCATTGAGCATAATCACTGTCTAAATGATGGTATGATGAACTCTTCAACGATGTGTATGTATCAACGACTTGTAGCGAAGCTCATCTACCTGCTTGACTCGTCCAGACATTGCTTATATTGGGAATGTAAAACAGGCTAAATAGTCATATATTTACATATATTTTCATTGAATAAAATAAAACAGGCTAAAAAAGGAAGATAAACTAAAAAATTGAAAGGTGGCTAAATAGCATAATTAAGACGAGTAAGATTTCTTTTCAAAACATAAACATATTTGAAGTTCAAAAATCAGAAACAAGCCTGTAACTTGATCGGCACTCAACATTTGAATGTATTAATCATGGTATCAAGCAAAGTTGATATCAATATGTATTAGTTTCTGACCAAACCGATACTGATCGGTTAGGCCGACACCCGGACAGTATCATCCGATATTGTCATTCTTTTATTATTATTATTATTTGATTTTATAGTGAAAGAATCAGTATCAATATAGTATCAGTGGTATCAGTATAGTATTAGTGGTATTGTCCGGCCGATACCAGGACAGTATTATCCTGTATTGTCATTCTTTTATTATTTTTATTTTTTGATTTTTTCGTAAACGAATCAGTATATCTGATATCGGCTGATATGTGTTGGTCTAACCTATTCGCCAATATTATCATTCTTTTTATTAGTATTATTATTATTATTTTGATTATTTTTTCATAAAAAAAGTTGTATCGTCTATATCGGCCGATATGTACCAAGAATGGGCCGTTACCCGATACCGGAAGCAAGTTTGATACCCTGGTATTAACAATTGGTAATGTTGACACCTTCCTTTCTATTCTGAAAGCCTGGTGAATTTTGAAATGCTTGATAAAATTGAATGATTACATACTTGTGACAGTAACGAAGATGGTTAAAATATCTCTAAAGCATCATGAAGAGACCGAGAAGACATGTTTTTCAATAAAAAAGAAGTGACAAAAGAAAAAGGTACAGGTTTGCATTTAATTGACAAAGGGTTTAGATAGTTCTACATTTGGTGGAGTATGAATTTTTGTTTTTACTCGTCATTTAATTGTTTCTTTGTTAATAACAAAGTTTGAAGTCATAAAATCTTTTAGTATTATGTTTCTGTATTTAAAGTGTATTGAAAGAGAGTTTGGTCTAGAGTAGTTTGAAGTCTTGTCCATGAAACCAAAATGGAGTTTTCTTCTCATCATGGTTTTCATAAGTGAATAAGTTTCATCTAATGCTTTGGGAGCTGTGAATATTTGAATTATTGTTTCTTAATATTCTTATGACTGATTTTGAGTAATTTTTCTACATTTTTTTCTCTTATAGCTTTGACAAGGTGAATTTATAATGATAAATTGTAAGAAGCTTTAATACTTAAAAAACAGGAAACATAGAGAACTTGCTATATTTCTTATGATTTGCATTCTTGCATGCAACAAACATGCATTTTTGCTAGCCTTAAACATAAGTTTTCAAAATGGGCGTCTATTGAGTAAAAGTATAAGCTATTAACTTTCATTTACTTGCTGTAGATGTATTTGGATGAAACTAACTGGAATAACATAAATCAGGATTCCTCCGTGTGCATCAAACTGTTATGTTTACTAGTTTTCATATGTCTAAATCATCTACATCAAAGCAACTAAATATATGTATGTTTTTGTATTCTATAGCTGAGTTTTTTTATCCCCAAACGTAATGCATTTTCATGTTAGCTATGAAACTACCAGGAAATTTTTTTCTAATGTCTTTTTAATTATTTATTTATATTTTTGGGATTTTTATATGTAAGTAATTTTTTTTCCTAATGTCTAATCAACTGAGTTTCCTTTTTAGAAAACGTTATCAATTGCATTGACATGCTTGTCGACTTGTTCAGGGCCCATATTTGCAGAAGGGAAGAACTCACTTGCAAAGAGTTTTGGGAGACGAAAACGTCTTAGATGTTAGGTTTGCTGAGCAGGTGGTGGATGGAAATAGGTTCATTATCGATTCAAGTAGTTACAATCCTGTATATTATAGGATTGCAAAAGAGGGAATTCTAGTAGGCTTACGCTGTTATCATTTTTTTGGTGAGTCATTTTTGTTGTTCATATAACTGGTAATATAATTTCAGCAGTTCTTAATTCCATTTATCATTGTCACCCGGCATCAGATATATAGGTGTCTATTCTAGGAAAGTGGGTCATTTTTATTCCATATATTTTACATTTTATTTTATTTCAGTTTTGCACAATAATTCCTAGAACATCACTATCAAGTATGGTATACTAAAGTTTATAGGAAATTGCCAAGTTAATGAAAATCTCTCTCTCTCTCTCTCTCTCTCTATATATATATATATATATATTTTTGCCTCATTGCCAAGTTAATGAAAATCTCTCTCTCTCTCTCTCTCTCTCTATATATATATATATATATATAAGCAAAGGGGAAAATGCGTTCGGGCGTAGAGATTTCTCTACGCCCCCCTCAATGCGAAGCGGAAATGTGGAAAGTGCATTTGCACTAACTCGGGTTAGCCACAACAGAGTTTGCTACTGACAGTGGTAGGTAGAGTTGGTAGCGTAGGCGGCTACACCTGACGAAGGTAGGTAGCGCAGGCTCCGAGGCATGTCTTGTCATGATATGATGTTAAAAGGATTCAAAAAAGCTAAGAGGCTACAGGTTCCTTCCCTGTCTTTTCAGGTTTTCTCCCTCTCTCTCTCTCTCTTTCTCGTGCGCTTCACTGCGAGACTCTCTTTGGAATCCCTGAGTGATGCGGAATTGAAGCCTACACGCCGAGATCGTGGCCAGATAAAGAGGAGACATCGAAAGATGAAGTGGACCTGCGAATGAGTTTTTAAAAGGTTCGTTAAAGACCCGTGTGCACGTTATTTTAGGCTTTTTTTATTTAGGTTTAGTTTCATTTTTTATTAGGATTCTTTTAATAAGTTGGTTGTTTTAGTATTAGTTTCCTTATTTGAATTACTTAGGGGTCAGACACATATATGATATGTGACTGTTAATTACGTCACTTTCAGCGCGACCATCGGAAAGGTGGTTATAAGTCTATCAATATATGTCGGAATTGCGTGATTCTTATTTTGTTGGAAAGTTACTTCGATAAGCTTTCAAATAAGACCAATTTCATGTCAATCAGACATCATTTGACCCTTCAAAAGTGAGTGCATAATAAAAAAAGGGATTAATGACGAAATTAATTATGATCGTTAGATTAGAAAGTTTTAATAGTTGATTAGGAGTTTTATTTTAAGTAGTATTTTTAGAGTTTCTTTTCTTTATAAATTCACATTGTAATCTCTTATGAGGATATTGAATGGATGATTAATAAAATTTATGAGTTTTGCTTTGTGCGAATTCCAGAGCACTTGAGATGAGTTTTCATTAGAAGAGTGATTTGTCTTCTGTGTGTGGTTTGGTGTGAGACAAACTATCTTCCTTGGAGCAATTCTTTGGATCTTCTATCCCTTTTATATTTTATCTTTTGATTATTGTTAGGTAATTTATCTAGTTTGTTCTTCTGTTGAAAACCTAAAAATTCAAAATTACTTTTCCTTGTTATATTGTTGCTGGGATTTTGTTCCTAAATTCCTAACCCTTATTTGTTGATTCCTTTTGAACGATTTAAACACGTCAGGCCTTAAATTATTCAAATCCTAGCAAGGAGTCAAGAGACAACATCGAGATTATTGCTTGGTACCCTAACCTAGATCGAAACTAGAGTCTATCTTTAGACCTATTTTCTAGATCAGGAAATTCATATGCTAATGGATGCTAAATCGAATCAATTAAATTGCCCTAATAAAGTTATTAAATATTTTATGTGTTTTGGGAATAATCTCGATATCTTTGTTGTTCAATTAAATCTCAAATTGATTTCAAAATTGCATGGCCTGGGTTTTAGCATTTTTTCCTGCATTACTGAGACAACTCTCTCTCTCTGGAGCTCTGAGTCGATAGAAGTGCAGAAAAGTGGCATCTGAGATAAGTTTGGCGCTTCACAACTCGTTTCGGTTTATTATTTACAGGTTATATAACATAAGATTATAAGCATTCAAAATATATATGTTATAATCGATGCAGTTGTTTCTTCTGTAAAGATTTGGGGATCAACATTAGTCAGGAATTGCTTCCTATGCAAAGCGATGGCGCCTCGGATGGTCTGCGCCATCGCTTCTTATGTGAAGCGGTTGCCTTATTTGCTCGTAGTTGATGGATCTTTTCACTTATTTACAAGGTAGAGATCATAAAATTATAAGTATTCGAAAATATATAAATTATAATCGACGCAGACGCTTCTCTTGTGAGGAGTTGAGCAACATACCCTCGCCATTGCTTCTTATGTAAAGCGATAAGGGCAACGACGCCACGGGTTAGAAGCGCTTCTTTAATGAAGCGCTAGCGCCTCAGATTGTCTCACCATCACTTCTTATGTGAAGCGGCTGCCTTATTTGCCTATTGTTGATTGATTTTTGGTCTAATGCAAGGGCTGTAATTGACTCGATTGGAGAATTCAATTTAGGTGGGGTTGATTTAAACCTCACTCTTGACATTGTTTCTTTAGAAGGAGATTCACTTGGTTGTGATAGGGATATCAAAATGTTGGATTGTTGTGGAGGGTCCGAGAATACCCGCGAGGAATGGAAGCCACATATCGGCTTGAAATTCCAAAATGAAGACGATGCATATAACTTCTATAATTTATATGCGAAAAAAGTTGGTTTCAGTGTTAGGAAAAGTAACACTTACAAATCTGCAAAGGGGAGGTTATAAAGAGAAAATCTATATGTTCGTTCGAAGGGTTCAAGCAGTCAGATAAGCGCAAATTACACGCCAATATAAAGTGTTAAAGAGAGAACGGATGCGGATGTGAGGCAAGGTTGAAGATTAGGATCGACAAGCAGAAGTTGTGGGAGGTAATGGAATTTAGAGAGCCGCATAATCATCAGTTGTATACACCTACTAAGGTGAAGGAACTACGTTCACATAATAAGATGAGTGAAGCAAGTAAATCGTTGATAGGAGCATTTGATGGCATAATTCATCATTCGAAGATTTCTACTGTTTTGTCGAGTTTGGATGGAGAGGCTAGCGTGACGGTAAGCCCTCAACAAACTCGAGATTATCTAAGGAAGATAAGAAAGGAGAGTAACATCCATCCGATGTGTATGACCGTGATCAAGACCTTCATTGATAGACATAATAAAGAAGATGATTTCTTCTTTGAAGCCGAATTAGACGAAGAATATTGAATGCGAAGTATATTTTGGGCTGATTACAGGACACAAATTGCATATCAACAGTTCGGTGATGTGGTGGTATTCGACTTCACTTACAAAACAAACAAAATGCTACTACCGTTCGCCCCATTTATGAGGGTCAATCACCATTGGCAGACAACGCTTTTTGGATGTACGTTGCTCGCAGTTGGGACAGAGGAGACATTCATTTGGTTGTTTGATACGTGACAAAAGTGCATGAGTGATAAGCAACCTAATGCAATCTTCACCGATCATTGCAATGAGATGAGCAAGGCCATCTCTGAAGTCCTTCCGGGAACCACGCATTGCCTTTGCATATGACACATGGAGGAATGAATTGAACCATCACTGTTAGTTGAAGCTAGGTTTGAGAATTTTTACAGAAAGTACAATTAGTGCAAGTTCAGTCAAACGGTTAATGATTTTGAAATGAGATGGGCAAAACTCGTCGAGGAGTTTCAATTGCAAGATAATGTGTGGTTCAAACAAATGTACGCTCGTAGAAGGAAATGGATTCCATGCTACTTGAGCGATACCTTTTTGGCCGGCATGACCACTACACAACGCGGTGAAAGTATAAATTCTTTCTTCAATAGCTATGTCAATGCCCAGACGAGTTTGATGAAAGTTGTCAAGCAATAGATCTTGCCGTCCAATCTCGTCGCGATAAAGAAAATATGAACGATCTCGTCTCAATGTCTACACACCGGAGCTTTTATTCGGAAATTCAATCGAGAGACTTGTCGCTACTGTGTATACGGAAACTATGTTTGATAGATTCCACACTGAGTTCCCAAAGTTTGTCTCTTTTAAGTCCCAAAAGGTGGTCAAAGAGAAAGCCTGGGCGATTATTGTATACGAAGTGTGTAGAAGTGGTGGGGATGACATGGAGGATAGCGATCGAACATTCAAAGTTCGTTTCGAATGTGGAGATTCCACGACCACTTGTGACTGCAAGCACTTTAAGATTGAGGGCTTGTTGTTTTCTCACATCTTTCATATTTACTTCAAGGAAGAGGTAGACCAAATTTCATTTAAGTACATTTTACCTCGATGGACGAAAGACGCTAGATACAGTACTATATGTTTGGGGTCGGTGAGAAAGAGGATTCCAATTATGTATCTACGATGAAAATATGGAGGGTGAGAGAACCCGGACTGAAGTTAATTTAGTTGGGGATAAAATCGAATTGCTTGGTGGATTACACGTTGAAAGGGATGAAGAAACTATTAGAAGGGAAGAGGATAATGAAAGACGCACTACCATCGCGGCCTCTCTGGGTGGCTCCCCCTAGGCTAGCCAAGGAATTTCATTGCAAAAGCATGCCAATATTAGAGTGCGAGATCCAATACGATGTGCCATCGAAGGGAGGCGAAGCAACAATGATATAATCAAGTCTGGAATGGAGGTTGATTTTGAAAAATAAAAAAAGCAGAGAAGGAAGTGTAAGGGCTGTGGTGAGTTGGGTCATAAAATCAAAACTTGCCCTGTAAAGAGGGTCATGCTGATGGCTGCTAGCACTGGGAAGAGCCAAGTAGAACCGTAGGCGCTACGCACATGAAGCGTAGCGCTTCTTTTTTGAAGTGTGGGCGCTTCATACTTGATGCGTGGGAGCTTCGCCCAATGTGTTGGCACTTTGTTAAGTGTTGACGCTTCTTTTTTGACGTGCTGACGCTTTACATAGTAGCATGTGTGCTTATCATACCAGTGCCAAATTTTGAATCATGCGGATTGACTATGGTAGTTCTTTCATGTGTTGAATTTATTTTTTTTACGCGTTCATTCTCGATTTGAAGGGTTGATTCCATTTTCTCATGCGCATCTGTCAGTTATATTTGATTTAGATCATAATACTGAAGCAACGACGCTTCATACAAGAATCGACGACGCTTCTTATTGGAAGCAACGACGCTTCGTGTTTAAAGCATGGGTGTTTCGTTATGGAAGCGTTGATGCCTCGTTCACGATGCGCTTACGCTTCTTTAATGAATCCCATGCGCCTATTATATCAGAGCTGTTTCAAGCAAAACGATTTCATTTATCAATCAAAACGATTTCATTAGAACCTCAAAACTATTTCTTTACATTTTCTTTCTTTACATTATCTCTCTTTACATTGTCGACCAAAAAAAAATCTGCAAAAAATATGCTGAGCCGATGGTTCAAGCTGTGGTGTAGGCGGTTGTGGAGTTAGGAAGTGAAGTTGGTAATGCTGGCGGTGGTTGAGGCGGAAGTGGAGTTGGTGATGCTGGCGGTGGAGGCGGAAGTGGATTTGGTGATGCTGACGTTGGTTCGTTTGGGGAGGAGCCGTTGCCAGAAGATGCAACATCTTACGGGATTGTCGGTGGTGGTGGCAGTGGATGTGGCTGGGGTGGAAGATGAAGAAGTGGAGGCAAAAGAAGAAGCACCGACTTTGGAGCCGGGAGAAGGGGTTGTTACGGCAATGGGCTTCCACCATCGACACTATGGCATGGTTGTCATCCTCCAAAATCATGACAACTTCGGTGGGGGAGGGGGCTCGTTGTGGTCGGGGAAGACAACCAGCTCATTGTCGTCGAGGATGTCGATAACCCAACCATCATAGTAGGAACAAATGAAATGCTGATGCACGATCCGGTGGCTCCTCCTTAAACAGTTGCAACGCATTTCGGTATGGGCTGAGGCAAATGAAATGCTAATCTAAGGAGATACACAAGATGGAATAAACTGTTGTAGTCATTATTGTGCTGACGCAGGACAATGGCCGTAAACTACGTGGATGAAAATGAAGTGCCATTTGTTGAAATTAAATTGAATCAATTAAGTAATAAACCACACAAATGATCGAGATACCTTAGGGTTCTATGGTTTCCGCATGGATGATCGCGTTTGGTTTGCGTAGGGTCCAATATGTGTGCTAGATCTGTCAGTCTTGTAGAAGGAGGTATCTCGACGCTCCTGTTAGTGATCGATATAAATCCTCTAATCCCGAGTCTCGATCTAATCATACTAAAAAGGTGAACAATGCCAATAGTCAATCCTCGAAACCCGTGAACCCTCAGATTGACAGGGGTAAAGGGCAACTGATCGAGGGTTCTAGGTGCGTACCGCAACAATGTTATAAGTGCAAAGGCTTTGGTTGCTTTGCATCCTAGTGTACTAGTAAAGCTCAAACCTTGATTATCCAAGAGCATGCGGGACAAGAGGGACAATGAGTTAAATGTAGAAGTGTACAAACCTGTTGAACTGCCGAGTGATGAGGAGGGCGAAAGCCCTGTGAAAACCGTGGGTTGCATTAGGAGAGTTTCTAGCCCGAAGGGAGTGGTGGTAGTGTGTCCATACCGCAGGGGTCATTAGAGTGGGTAGGGACGCGTCAACATACTAGCTTGCATGGGATTAACCACCCGATTTTATTGAATGCTGAAAGTAAACTGAATGCCACAAATACAACGAATTTATTTAATGATTTTAATAAGGACAATTGTGCGTTAATTCATGATAGCTCCGAGCATGTGGAAGTTCTCTCGATCTTAACAAGAGGTCATGATGAAAGCCTAGACTTTTCTCTAGCCAAGGGCATTCATCCGATAGTTGCGAGGAAATTTTTTACACCTATTCCAAGCTCGATACCTATGTATTCTGATCCATTCCTTGCTACCCAACCAAACGAACCAAACCATTTAAATGTTTCATAACTTGTATCTCTCCCGAGCCGTATGAGAAAATGTTGAACGAGAAGGGTCTTGAGTATCCAAGCTTCACCACCAACGCAGGTAAAAATCAGGCATACCTCATCACATGGAAGGGCATGCCGGGAGACAAGCATCCAAAGTGTACCATACGTGGGTTCTATAACTCATCGAGGATGAGTTCTCTCACCTGGGGAGAATTGATGGGGACATTAAGATCAAAAGCATTTGATTCGAGCCGAGAAATAGTCCAGCAGCAGGAGAAGCAGAAAAGGAACTACAATGGAAGATCCAAAAAGAAAAGGAAGAACGGAAAAGTGGTTAAAGAGAACAAACTCGAAGGACTGAAGAAGCACTCAGTGGATCGATCGACCCATACTTTCGATCGATCGAGTGTGTCTAGGAGTATATCAATTTCGGAAGGAACTTTGGACAACCCAAATAGTTATATAGTCGATCGATCGACCTTAGGCACCGATCGATCGACCAATGGCGTAAATTTTGACGGAAATTGATTTTAGGGGCGAACATGTCCTTTAGTAGTTATTTGTTTTAGGGTTTTCTTTTGTTTTATGACCTATATAAGGTCTTTATAATTTTTTGATAGATAGTTGATTATTGAGTGAAAATTTGAGCTTGCTTTTGTGCAAACCCTAGAAGGCTTGTGAAGAGTTTTCGATCGAAGGAGCGAAACCTGAATGTTCATTCATTTCTCGTGAGATTTGGTGTGAAGTCGACGTACAACCTTGGTGTGAAGCCTTAGAAATTTTTAATCTGAATCCTTGGACCTCTATCCTCTTATTCAATCTTTTCTCTAATATTCATCGGGTAATATCTATTCTATCTGTTTCTTTATAAAATTTCAAAATCCCAAAATATTGTTCGTTCAAATCTTTTAATCTACCATTTGATTGCTTTATTACCTTGAGCCCTCATTTTCCTAAACCCTTGAGGAGTTAAGAGACGACACTATAATTTTCGCTTGATGCCTTAAACTGGATCGAAACTGGAATCCTTCATCAGATTCTTTTTTCTAGATTGGGAAATATTGATGCATGTGAAAGCTAAACTGAATTAACCTAGTTGTTTTATTGAACTCATTAAATTAATTTGATGTGTTCGGTGAATTCCGGATATTTTTATTGTTCAATTAAATCTAAGGTTAATCCCAAATTTGCATAATTAAGGGTTTAGCATTTGTCTTGCATCAACGGCTTATGTGAATTGTTTGAGGCGTAACATGGCACGAAGCTGATGCAACTTTTCCTCATCAATCACAATTGAGCCTTGTCTACGATGGACGGTGTAGAGATATTTATTCCAATTCACATCAATCAGCCACCCCACTAGGCGCTTGCTGCGGCCACACCTCGACTCATAGTATCCTTGTCTTGGACCCGTGCTCGAATAAGCCTTCGGACACCAAATTGGCGAAGAGATTGGGACTCTAGTCAGATCGAAGAACCTGAAAAGAAGCGCTAGAAGCACTAACGCCTTTTTGTCGAAGTGTCCACGCTTCTTATCAGTAGTGCCGACACTTTGACCTTGGGGTGGAAGCGCTCCTAATGCTTTTGTATCGTTGCGTCAGCGCCCCATTCTATTTTCTAAATGTATGTGTAACTTCCCTTTTTTTCTATGACACAATATTTGCCAACCATGTTATATACTTATATATGCACGGTGCAACCGATGTAATTTCTGAAGGGTTTCCTTGGGGTTGTCAGGGTGTAAGCAACGTGCCACGCAAAGGAAATGGTTTTGACTGTGTGGTTTTCGTGATGAAGTACGTTGATTATTTCAGTAGGAACCTCCAGCTCACATTTACGCAGGCTGACATCATTTGTTTCAGGGCCGAGATTGGGCTGACCATCGCTACGCACCAAGAAGAGAATTGGGATGCCATTGACAGTGTTGAATCGTTGATTTAAATTTGTTGTTATACATAAATGTACTTTAACATTGGTTGTTGTACAGAGCATGCACTTTAAAATTTGTTGTTATTCCTCCTTACACAGGATTGATAAAATGTAAATTGAAAATTATTTAATTTATACCCAGAAATTATTCACAGGGTGTGTTGTTAACCCCTCCTTACAATTAAGTGTTGTTGACTTTTGAAATTTATGCTTGAAAGATTTGCAATCCCTATATCAAAGCGCCAACGCTTCTTATTGGTATTGTTAGTGCCTCTCTGTCAAAGCACCAACGCTTCTACCACGACGGGCCAACGCTCCTTATTGGACTCGCTGGCGATTCTCACACAACGCGTTAGCGCTCCCTAAATGATCCTTATTATCATCCGTTTCGATACTACACGAAAAACGATAACCTTTAATGATGGAATACAAACAACCACTTCTGCAATAATGTTGGAAAAGACTTTCATTGTAACTCCCAACCATCAGCCCTCCTATGAGGAATTGTAATTTATCCACATGATTTATTCACAGGAGTTTTTTTATAACTCCTTCCAATTCATCTTAAACGAAGCGCCCACTTCTAACAAGAAGTGACACCGCCCTGAAAATGAAGCGCTAACTCTTCTAACAAGAAGCGACAAAGCCCTGAAAATGAAGCGCTAATGCTTCTAACAAGAACCGACAACGCTCCGAAATGAAGCGGCAACGCTTCTTTTTAGAATCCGTGATAACTTAGTGGAATACAATCTGCCGTTGGAATACATTTGAAGCGCAAAGAGTTGGGAACTCTTAGCTACTTGGACCCCTTTGTAGCGGCAATGCACAATAATGACTACAACATTCTATTTAATGAGGTTGAATGATAAATTGCTATTTAAAGGGCATCATGGTGCTCAGTTTGTTTCATTTTCTGTATCTTCTTAGATTAGCATTTCATCTGCCTCAGCTCATATCGAAATGCATCGCAACGGTTTAAGGAGGAGCCACTGGCTTGGGTGCTAACTTTCATCCATCCTACGATGGTTCGGTGACATCCTCGACGACAATGACTTGGTTGTCGACCCCGACCACAACGAGCCCCCTCCCCTGCCGAAGTTATCATGATTCCGGAGGATGACAACCTTGCCATAGTATCGGTGGTGGAAGCCCACTGCCTCAACTACCCCTTCTTCTACTGGATCCATATCCGGTGCTTCTTCTTCCGCCTCCACTTCTTCCTCTTCCACCCCAGCCAAAACCGCCACTGCCACCACCACCGCCACCATCGACGTTCCCGTAAGACGTTGCATCTTTCGGTGACGGCTCCTCCCCCATCCAACCAACGCCAACATCACTAACTCCACTTCCACCTCGACCATTGCTAGCATTACCAACTCCACTTCCTAACTCCACTTCGTAACTCCACAACCGCCTGCATCACAACCTGCACCACCGGCTCAGCGTATCTTTTGTAGATTTTTTTTTTTTCGACAATGTAAAGAAAGACAATGTAAAGAGAGACAATGTAAAGAAATAGTTTTGAGGTTCTAATGGAATCGTTCTGCTTGATGAATGAAATCGTTTTGCTTGATATAACTCTGATCTAATAGGCACACAAGATTCATCAAAGCGCAAGCGCATCATGAACGAGGCGTCGACGCTTCCATAACGAAGCGCCCACGCTTCAAACACGAAGCGTCATTTCTTCCAATACGAAGCGTTGTCGCTTTTTATATGGAGTGTCATCGCTTCAGTATTATGGTCCGAATTAAATATAATTGTGACAAATGTGCATGAGAAAGGGAAATCAACCCTTCAAATTGAGAATGAACGCGTAAAAATAAATAAATTCAACATATGAAAGAATTACCATAGTCAATCCACATGATTCAAAATACGACTCTAGTCTGATAGGTGAACATGCACGTAAAGTGCCAGCGTGTCGAAAAGAAGCGCCTACGCTTAAAAAACAAAGCTCCAACACATTGGATGAAGCGCCCATACATCACGTACAAACCGCCCACACTCCAAAAAAGAAGCGCCACGCTTCATATGCGAAGTGCCTACGCTTCCAACAAGTAGCGATTGCGCTGTTCATAAAATTGAGTTAGTGTGACTCTGTGATACCACACTTTCCATCATCCCCTGTTCTGCTTGGCTCTGTCCAGCACTAGCAGCCATCATCATGACCCTCTTTATTGGGTAAATTGTGATTTTATGACAACTCACCACAATCCTTACACTTCCTTCTCTGCTTTTTTGATTTTTCAAAAATGAACCTCCATTTCAAACTTGATTATATTATTGTTTCTTCACCTCCCTTCGATGGCACATCGTATTGGATCTCGCACTCTCATATTGGCATGCTTTTGCAATGAAATTCCTTGACTAGGCTAGGGGGAGCCACCCGGAGAGGCCGCGATGGTAGTGTGTCTTTCATTATCCTCTTCCCTTCTAATGACCTTTATGCCTTCTAATAGTTTCTTCATCCCTTTCAACATGTAATCCACCGAGCAATTCGATTCTATCCCCAACTGAATTAACTTCAGTCTGACTTCTCTCACCTCACATATTTTCATCGTAGATACATAATTGGAATCCTCTTCTCACCGACCCCTGAACATATAGTACTGTATCTAGCGTCTTTTGTCTATCGAGGTAGAATGCACTTAAATGAAATTTGGTCTACCTCTTCCTTGAAGTAAACATGGAAGATGTGAGAAAACAAGCACTCAGTCTTAAAGCGCTTGTAGTCACAAGTGGTCGTGGCATCTCCACATTTGAAACAAACTTTGAATGTTTGATCGCTATCCTCCGTGTCATCCCCACCACTTCTATGCACTTCGTATACAATAACTGCCCTAGCTTCCTCTTCGACCACCTTTTGGGACTTAAAAGTGACAAACTTTCGGAACTTAGTGTGGAATCTATCGAGCATGGTTCTCGTATACACAGTAGCGGCATGCCTCTCGATTGAATTTCTGAACTAGAGCTCTGGTGACGTAGACATTGAGACGAGATCCTCCCTATTTTCTTTATCACGACGTGATTGGACGATAAAATCGTAATGCTTTACAATTTCCGTCATACTTGTCTATCACTTCTAACAAGAAGCGGCACTACAGCAGCACACTGAAAATGAAGCGCTAGCGCTTCTAAAAAGAAGCGACAGCTCCCCAAGTTGAAGCGACAATGCTTCTTTTTGGAATTCGTGATAACTTCGTGGAATAAATTAGCCGATGTAAAAAATTTGAAGTATAAAGAGTTAGAAACTCCCATTCATCAGGACTCCTTTGTGGCGGCAGTGCGCAATAATGACTACAACAGTCTATTTAATGAGGTTGCCTGATGAATTGCTATTTAAAGGACATCAAGGCGTTCAGTTTGTTTCATCATGTGTATCTCCTTAGAAGAACGTTTCATCTGCCTCAGCCCATACCGAAATGCGTCACAACGGTTTGAGGAGCCATTGGCTCGCGCGCCATCCTTTCTTCCATTCCTACGATGGTTCGGTTATCGACATCCTCGACGACAACGAGTTGGTTGTTGTCCCCGACGACAACGAGCTGGTTGTTGTCCCCGACCACAGTGTGGCTCCTCCCCTCACCGAAGTTATCATAATTTCGGGGGATGATAACCTTGCCATAGTGCTGGTGGTCGAAACCCCACCGTCGCGACAATCCGTTCTTTTCCCGGCTCCAGAGCCGGTGCTTCTTCTTCCGCCTCTACTTCTTCATCTTCCACCCCAGCCACAACCGCCAAAGACCACCAAAGACCAAGCATCTTCCGGCTCCTCCCCCAACCAACGCCAACATCTTCAAATCTACTTCCACTTCCACCTCTACCACTGCCAGCATCACCAACTCCACTTCCGCCTCGACCACCGCCAACATTACCAACTCCACAACCGCCTGCACCACCGGCTCAACGTATCTTTTGTAGATTTTTTTTTCGTCGACAATGTAAAGAAATAGTTTTGAAGTTCTAATGAAGTCATTTTGCTTGATACAACTCTAATCTAATAAGCGTACAAGATTCATTAAAGAAGCGTAAGCGCATCATGAACGAGGCGTCGACGCTTCCATAACGAAACGCCCACGCTTTAAACACGAAGCGTCCTCGCTTCCAATACGAAGCGTCGTCGCTTCAGTGATATGGTCTGAATCAAATATAACTGTGATAGATGCGCATGAGAAAATGAAATCAACCCTTCAAATCGAGAATGAATGCGTAAAGAAAAACAAATTCAACACATGAAAGAATTACCTTAGTCAATCCACATGATTCAAAATACAACTCTGGTCTGAGAGGCGCACAGGCTACTATGTAAAGCGTCAGTGTGTCGAAACAGAAGCGCCAACACTTAAAAAATAAAGCGTTAAGACATTGGACAAAGTGCCCATGTATCAGGTACGAAGCCCCCACGTTTCGAAAAAGAAGCGCCTCGCTTCATATGCGAAGCGCCTACGCTTCCAACAGGAAGTGATTGTGCTGTTCATAAAATTGAATTAGCGTGACTCTGTGATACCGCACTTTCCATCGTCCTCTATTCTACTTGGCTTTGTCTAGCGCTAGCAGCCATCATCATAACCCTCTTTATCGGGGAAGTTGTGATTTTATGTCCCAACTCATCACATCCCTTACACTTCCTTCTCTGCTTTTTTTATTTTTCAAAATGAACCTCCATTCCATACATAATTCTATTGAACATGGTTCTCGTATACACAGTAGCGGCATGCCTTGATTGAATTTTCGAACAAAAGCTTCGGTGTCGTAGACATTGAGGCGAGATCCTCCCTATTTTCTTTATCGCGACGAGATTGTACGTCAAGATCGCATTGTTTGACAAATTTCGTTAAACTTGTCTGGGCATTGACATAGCTATCGAAGAAAGAGTTTATACTTTTAATGCGTTGTGTAGTGGTCATGCAGACCAAAAAGGTATCGCTCAAGTTGCTTGGAATCCATTTCCTTCTAAGAGCGTACATTTGTTTGAACCACACGCTGTCTTGCAATTGAAACTACTCGATGAGTTCTGCCCATCTCCTTTCAAAATCATCAACCGTTTGGCTGAACTTGTATTGATTGTACTTTCTGCCGAAAGTTTAAAACCTTAGCTTCAGCTGAGAGTGATGGTTCAATTCATTCCTCCCTATTTGCCTTATGTAGAGGCGATGCGTGGTTCCCGGAAGGACTTTAGAGATGGCTTTGCTCACCTCATTGCATTGATCGGTGATGATTGCATTATGTTGCTTATCACCCATGCACTTCAGCCACGTGTTAAACAACCAAATGAATGTCTTCTCCATCTCACCCGCGAGCAACACACATCCAAAAAGCGTCGTTTGCCAACGATGGTTGACCCTTGTAATGGGGCGAACGGTAGTAACAATTTGTTTGTTTTGTAAGTGGTGTCGAATACCACCTCATCACTGAACTGCTGATATGCAATCCGTGACCTGTGATCAGCCCAAAATATATTTCGCGTATGATATTTTTCCTCTAATTCGGCTTCAAAGAAGAAACCATATTCTTTATTCTGTCTATCAATGAAGGTCTTGATCTCGGTCATGCATATCAGATGGATGTTACTCTCCTTTCTTATCTTATTTTGGTAATCCCGAGTTTGTTGAGGGCTTACCGCAAGGATAAAAAATTTGGATTTCGTTTTGGTATCGGTGGGTACTGAAATCGAAATTTTGAACCAAAATTTCTGTCGAAAATTTGAATTTCGGCCGAAATCTTCAAACACATACATTTTAATCCGAAAATTTGGGATTTCGTTTCGGTTTCAATCCCCACCGAAATCGAAACATTTCGGTCAAAATCTTCAGATATCGATCGAAATTTTGAACCCTCGCTTACCGTCATACTAGCCTCTCCATCCAAACTCGACAAAAGAGTAGATATCTTTGAAGGAGAAATTTTTCCATCAAATGCTCCTATCAACGATTAACTTGCCCCGCTCATCTTATTAAGTGATCGTTATTCCTTCACCTTAGTAGGTTGATTGGGACGCCACCAACAAGTACATAGGATTCAGGCCGTACCAGGTGTATCGACGGAAGAAGCGACGAAGAAGCCATGGTGCCCCCGGAGGGAAGCCGTAAGGAGCAGCCCAAAGAAGAAAGTCCTTGCCTAGGCTCACTCTTGCGATCTTCATTTTCGCTTGAGCTAGTGTGCTTCATAACTCAGGCAAATTCGTTGTCTGAAGTCGCTCGAGCGAGAAAACCTCCAGAATCAAGGCCAAAACTTTCGGGTTTTGGTTGCTCGAGCGAATCTGGGTTGTCGCTCGAGCGACCCGTTTAAAGATTCCCGCTCGAGCGAGAACCAAAACTCGCTCGAGCGAGTTAAGTGACACGATTTGTCCTTTTTTCTTGTTTTCTTTTGATGACCAATGTAAGTTTCCACGTAAGATAACATAGTACTTTTCTATTTTAGGGTTATTCCCTTTGTAAATGTTATAAAGTACATTTTAAAGCCATTTTTGGCACTATTGGTTGATCAATGAAAGTGCATTGCATTTTGGCTTGAGAGGCGCTTGAAGACTGAGTCTTCTTCCCCGTTTGGGGTTTGGTGTGAGGCTAAGGGTGAGATGCCCATTTATCTTTGATCTTCTTTTACTCTTTATTATCCTTTGATCTTTCTATTTGCCCATTAATCCCTTACATCCCATCCTTTTCCCCTATCATTGAATATTCCCGTTCCCAGACCCCTAGATCTAGGGCAACCTTGATGTCCCTCCTTGTGGATCGAAGCCTACCATAGCCCTTCCATCCATGATCGCTTTGGGACTCGAGCTTGCTCGCTTGTGCTGTTGATAGCCTCCATTCAAAAGTCTTAGCGGGAACAACCGACTTCATCGCGAACGACGATCTAACGCTCCAACCTAGAAGGAGCTAGACTTCTATCTCTAGGATCGCCCTTCCGCATTTCCTAAGCTCTCACGCGTCGGATTGGACCCTACGTGAACCAAAGCATAGGCACTTAAGCGGAATCTAGCGAAACCCTAAGGTATCGCTATAATTTTTGATTAATTTGCTTAGTTAATTAGTTTAATTTCGGCAAATTAGCATCTCATGGGCATTCTCGGATTTGAGCGTGGTGGTCGGCCCAAGGGCCGGAATCAGAACCAAAGGGAAGTAGTTCATGGCGGAGATGACTACGATCCGGATGAGAAACTCCTAAAAAATGTTTGAGTTAAGTTTTCGACCTTCAATGGAATAATGACCCTAAAGTCTTCCTCGATTGGGTCTCCGACATGGATCACGACTTTGAGTGGTATGACATGGACAATGAGCGATGTGTTAGACTCGCCAAAATGAAGCTCATTGGTCAAACTCGACTCTTTTGGTTCAACGTCGAGCGGATGCGAGAGAATGCAGGTCGTGCTCCCATTACCCGTTGGGAGGACATGAAGGAGCGGCTTACGGAAAAGTACGTTCCTTTATCATACTACAGCCGCTTACTTGATCAATGGCAAAATCTACGCCAAGGTAGTATGCCCGTAGCCAAGTACATTGGCAAATTTGAGGAGTTCATGATGAGGGCAAATGTGTCGGAGGATCCTCAAGTCACTCTTTCTACGTTCTGCATCGAATTGCGAATGAATCTATAAAAAAAGTTGATTTCCCACCCCGTCGACACTTTTGAAGAGTGTTACGCTGTTGTGCAAGACCTTGAAAGGTATTTGAAAACAACGGTGGTGAGACGATTTGAGCCGCATACTGGTAGCCATAGAGTCGAAGAAGGACAACCTAGTGCTGGAAATGCACCTCCCAAACCGACACAACGCACTCCTACAAATGTTCAGTTTGACAAAGGGAAAGGCGTGGTAGGTGAGTCCTCAGGGAGTGGTACTCAAACTAAGTGCTACAAATGTCATGGGTTTGACCACTTTGCCGCCCAATTCCCCACGAGAGACCCTCAAAGGACCCTCTTGGTTGAAGAAGAGGTAGATAATGAGGAAGGGATTGAAGAGGAAATGTATGAACCAGTCGTCACGCCTAGTGATGAGGAAGGTGACGATGGTAGTCGTGCACTAAGTTACATCCCAGATTGCTTGGTCGTTAGGTGTGCCCTTGCACAGCCTCAACGTGATGAGAAGGATAATTGGCTTAGAGATACCATCTTCTACACTTACGCCAAGTGTGGTGAGAAGAGTTGTAAGGTCATCGTGGATAGCGGGAGTTGCACGAATGTCGTGTCAACACACACCATTACCTGCTTAGGGCTTACACTCGAGCTCCACCGGAGACCGTACAAAGCAAGGGTCAAAATACCGGATTTCCGGTACGTATCGTCCTGACCTCCAGGACGATACGTACCGGGTATCGTCCGATACATTCAATGTATCGGCGATACATTGAATGTATCGGTTTGATACATTCAAAAAATCGGTTTTTTGAAAAAAAATCCCAAAAAAATCCCAGAAAATCCCAAAAAATCTGAAAAACTATATTTATTTATTTTGTATTTATTTTAACTATTTTTGCTTTTATTTTTGACTTATTTGATGCATTATTTAGATGAATATATAAGTAAGATGCCTATTTTGTAACTTAACCCAAGTCACATGCCTATTTTGTAACTTATTTTTGTCTTAAGATCACATTTTTGACTTAATGTAATAGATCTTCTAACATTATGTTCGACCAGTTGATCACATGCCTATTTTATTAACAATATTTCATAATTTGATCGTATGAACCTTGATCACGCATAAAGTAAATTACAATGTATATTGACAAAAATAAATTATATATTGTCAAAAATAATAGCTATGTTGATAAAAATAAATTTAATTGTACATGAAAAACTTACTTTAGAGCCACATTGAATTTCGTGGTGGTTCTTGGCCCTCATGATCATCGTCATCATCGGTGCGCGAGCTTTCCGGCCTTTGCCTATAATGTTGCCCATATTGATACCCATGATTATATGTGCCCCTTAGGCGAGGCTCGATGTAATGCGTAAAGGCCGGTCCTCCAAAATCGTCATATGGCACCAAATAGGTTTGTTGTGGTTGGTAGTATGGGTTTCTAGTTGCTGAATCTTCGGTATTTTGCAAACTGAATCCCCCGAAGCTAGAAGTCATATAACCTATATCCGTATCATCTTGTGGTGGTGGTGGTGGTGGTGGTGTTTGATATGATCCCGACGCTCCTCTTCCTTCAACCCCTCCCATTCTAAATGTAGGAGTGTCGAACTTTGTTAACGGCGTCGAGTCATCGTCCCATGCCGCCATATCTCTATAAGGATCAGAGGTACCGGCTTCCTCCCCTCCACCACTAGTGCTAACGTCCCTTCCACCATCATGCCCTCCATCATCATCCTCACCACTCCCATCATCACTACCGGGCTGCGTTTCGTCATCAGATCCAACCACTGAATGACGATTCAATCTTCTTTTCCGCCTCGGTGGTTGGGAAGCCTGCTGCTCCGCTACTCTTTCAGCATTGTCCAGCCATTCAGTGCTCTCACTATCCAAGACTGGCTCTTCTCTCTCTTCGATCCATTCATTCAAAGGGTCATCCTCCTCGAATATATAATCCAACTGGATGGGATCAAAATAATCACCGTTTGCAAGGTAGAATATGATAGATGAATTAGTATAATATGTAAGTAAGACTTCATATAATTGAGGATCTAAGACTTCATGTAATTGCTTACCACGGTTGGTCCTCTGTATATTCCTGACCCTTAATCGCATGTTGTAGTGGCAGTAGACTAACTTTTCCAATCGGTCCATAGTTAGTCTATTCCTTGTCTTAGTATGAATGAGAGAGAAAGTGCTCCAATTCCGCTCGCAGTTGGACGAGGAACACGTTTGCGACAATACCCTCATTGCTACCCGCCTCAATATCGGACCATCACCTCCATAATGCATCCACCAATCAGCGGGTTTGTCGTGTTTAATTTGGGATTGCGCCAACGGGGTCCCAAATGACCCATGTCTCTTGCGAAACATGTCAATTTATAAAGATGAAACACAGTAAGGCACATATCAATAAATAGATGATAATATCACATGACATTTGACTTATTACTTATAAGGTATGATACTATGATCACTCACATCTCTTATGGCTTGGCCTTGGTCCGCCAACTCAGGGAGCATTCTTTGGATTACATTGAGCAAACCGGTATACACTTCATCGATGTCGCCATTTCGAGCGTCAGCGTATATTGGAAGGCGATTCAAGTAGTGTCTTTTGCGAGCAATTTCATCAGTATATGAAAATAATGAATAAATAAAATAAAATCACTACATAATTGTGCAACATGTTATACCTGCTGCATGCAAGTACTGGTGAAATTGTGCATCCCACCTCTTGTCGATAATCGCCCAGTATCGTTTATATTTTGTAGGGCATTTGGTTTTTATAGCAAATTTTGCCTTATCCATTGACTCATAAACGTACCCCATCGTTGGTTTGTCATCACCATCAACCAATCTCAACACTTGCACCAACGGGGTAGTGACGATCGGTGGTCGACATCCGCCAAAATCGCGTCTTTGTAGATCGTGTCGAAACTTCAAAGGTAAGCTAGTCTCTTCGGAGTCCTATTTCATGTTGATTCCATTCTTAAGCGACACCATGCTTTTCACTCACGCCTATATCTAGCCAAACTCTGGCTAAGAAATTTGAACGTAATGTAATGTGTCCGGTCGGAGCAACTCATTGTTCCTGAAGACTCTCTTTAAATTGACCAGCTTGTCACTGTTGTACATGTAGGAAGTAATCGTTCTTACCTTTTGAATAATTGCCTGTGTCTTCCTTCTCTTTCCTAAATCCTCAGGAATGAGGTCCACGAATGTATACGGGTCCAAGACATGTGGACGCTCTTAGCCATTAGTTTTAATCCTGACTTTGTAGTTTGCCGCATTATGCATTACCACCGCACAACCCGGCCGCTCTCCAACCTCATGAACTACCATATCCATTAGTTTAAAGAGGTAGTCAGCAGTCTTTACGTGTCTAGAAGCATCAACTGATTTCAAAAATACTGTCCCGGCATCGCTGTAAACCAAAAAGTTTATCAAACTCTTCTTTGTGGGACCAGTCCATCCATCGCACATAATTGTGCAACCTCTCTCATCCCATACATCCTCAAAGCTCTGTACATAGCCAGTTATCTCATCGTACTCATCTGTTAGTAAGGGCCCAGATATCTCATATGGAGAAGGCTTTTTAACTCCTGGACCAACTTCTGCACTTGTATCAATCATGCTTTTGAAGTACGGCGAGTCTGCTACTTGGCTTGGAATGTGGTTGTATATAAAAAACTTGGCAATGGATTTTCCAAGCTTCTTCCCCATATTTGCAAGTGAGATTGCACTCAATTTGGTTTGTTTGGAGCTTTCAGTGCGATACATGAATGGATTCATGGGGGCTGTAGTACGGCCTCTAGTAGACGGCCTATAATCCCTCCCAGATGCTGCCCTACGCAACCCGACAGTCTGCTCAACATCCTCATCAACATCAACAATATGTGGCTTATGACTAGATCCACCACCGGTAGCAGGCATGGATGGGCCCCTCAACCTGGACCGAAACCGATAATCGGCTTCTTCCTGATCTCGCCGCTGTTGTGCTTCCTTAGCACTCTCTCTCATAGCTCTCGCTATCTGCTCATCCTCATCCTCATCCTCATCCTCATCATCCTCAGGTGCACCTGATGTAAACTCTGGATATGGCCTCTTGATTCTCTCATACATTTCCCTATCACGATCGGCTTCAACTTTTTTCTTTCCCTTTGTCGCTTGTAAACTAGCTCTGATATTTTCTTTTACCTCTCTGGATACACTGGGACACCCTCTTATCTCTCCCTTTACATGAGCCAGATGCTCCTTTAATCGTGTGATACCTCCTCCCAGCAGTTTTTTTCCACAAAGATTACATTGAATCTGGAGTCTATTACCATCTATTGCTGTACCATATTGCCATGCTGGATCTGTCGAACGTACCATATTTATTTATTTCACCTGCATGAATGAGCAAACGATTGAAAATAAACATCTAATTTACACTTGAAAATAAAATTTACACTTGAAAATAAAATTTACAAGAGTAAACATCTAATTTACACTTGAAAATAAAAATTATTTTTTAATTATTGCTATTTTAAAAATATTAGATTATATTTTATCAAATTTATTTGATATTATTATAATTTTTGAATATTTATTTGATATTATTATAATTTATGAATGTTTATTTGATATTATTTTAATTTATGAATATTTATTTGATATTATTATAATTTATGAATGTTTATTTGATATTATTATAATTTTTGAATATTTATTTGATATTATTATAATTTATGAATGTTTATTTGATATTATTTTAATTTATGAATATTTATTTGATATTATTATAATTTATGAATATTTATTTGATATTATTATAATTTTTGAATGTTTATTTCATATTATTTTAATTTTTGAATATTTATTTGATATTATTTTAATTTATGAATATTTATTTGATATTATTATAGTTTTTAAAAATTTATTTGAAATTTATTCCATATTATTCTAATATTTTATGGGACATATCTCATAATATTAATTATTTTAATTATATGTGACGGTCACATATAATTAAATTTATTATTAAAATTAATATGGGTCACATATAATTTAATATGTGACCCATATTGACCCCATTATTTTATTAATTATATGTGACCCATATGATATGTGACTCATATTATATGTGACCCATATTGATTAGAGGTGACCCTTAATTATAATTATTTATATTATTTTTGACCCATCAATTTAAATATTTTAAATGGGGTCACATATAATTATTTTTGACCCATCATATTATTTTTGACCAATTATTTATATTATTTTTAATTAATTTAAATATTTTAAATATTTTAAATTATTTTTTTCCTCTTCTTAATTTAAATATTTTAATGATTTTAAATAATATTAATTATTTTAAATAATTTAAATAATTTTAAATAATTTAAATAATTAATATTATAGGTAAATGATAAATTTTAAAGGTAGATCTACCTTAAATAAGGGTAGATCTACACTAAATAAGTGTAGATCTACCTTATTTAGTGTAGATCTACACTTATTTAGTGTGGATCTACACTTATTTAGTGTAGATCTACCTTAAATAAGTGTAGATCTACACTTATTTAGTGTAGATCTACCCTTATTTAAGGTAGATCTACACTTATTTAGTGTAGATCTACCTTAAATAAGGGTAGATCTACCTTATTTTAGTATTTAAAATGAAATAAAACGATAGTAAAATGATAAACACGTACCTTCCACGTTGATCCCGTGATTTTTTGTGCGATTTGGCGCCGATTTAGGGTGTAGATAATCGAAAAATGAGAGAGGAAGAAGGAAGAAGAGAGGAAGAAGAGAGGAAGAAAGAAATGGGGAAAAAAGGGGTTACCCGACTAAAAAGTCGGGTCTATGGGTGGGGCCCACCAAAATGTCAAATTATCGGATGATAATTTGAAATTATCGTTCGTATCGGACGATAATTTCAATTCTATATATTTTTTTAAAATTTCAGGCAAATTATCGGACGATAATTTCATATTATTGTTCGATATTTTGAAATTATCGTCTGATACGGACGATATTTTGTCCGTATCGGACGATAATTTCCTCATTTTAAGCAGGGTACGATACATAGGGTATGTATCGTACCGCTGACCCCCTAAAACCGATACGTATCGGTATCGGACGATATTTTGACCCATGGTACAAAGTCGCATGGGCCGACTCTTCCTCTATTTCAGTGTCCCAAAGGTGTCACGTATCGATACAGTTAACCTTGTATTTGAACACCTTGTGGTGCGAGATGTGGTGCCGATGGATGTGGGCCACCTCATTTTGGGGAGGCCTTGGCTCTATGACATGGACGTGACCCTCCTTGGGCGGTCTAATGAGTGCACGTTCATGCATGAGGGTAAGAAGATCAAGCTAAACCCCTTGCCTCGCAAGGCACCATCGGGCCAAAAAATTGAGTAGGGCAACTAATCTAAAACCATCAATATTGTGAGCCCTTCGGAGTTTGAGAGAGCGATGTTAGATGAGAGTGTGGTGTATGTTGTCATCACCGTTAAGCGTGCTCTCGAGTCTATGGGTGAGTATCCTAAGGAGGTTGAGCCGATTTTAAAAGAATTTGTGGATGTCTTCCCGGAAGACTTCCCAAATGAACTCCCTCCAATGCGTGACATCCAACACGCGATAGACTTGGTTCTCGGATCTACCCTACCGAACCTACCCCACTATAGGTTGAATCCAGTTGAACACGCCGAGTTAACTTGGCAAGTCAATGAGCTCCTCCAAAAGGGGTTTGTCAGAGAGAGCTTGAGCCCTTGTGCCGTTTTCGCACTAATACCCATGAAGGATGGCACTTGGCGAATGTGTGTGGATAGTCGGGCCATCAACAAAAAAACGGTCAAGTATTGGTTCCCTATACCGAGGCTGGACGATATGTTGGATATGATGGTTGGTGCCACTGTCTTCTCCAAGATTGACCTTAAGAGTGGCTACCATCACGTCCGAATTCGTCCCAGTGATGAGTGGAAAGCCGCCTTTAAGAGCGAAGATAGTCTTTATGAGTGGTTGGTCATGCCTTTCGGGCTTTCAAATGCCCCGATCACCTTCATGAGGCTCATGACCCAATTGTTGCGACCATTTATGGGTAAATTCCTTGTGTATTTCGATGATATCTTGATCTATAGTCGCGACAAGGAGCAACACTTGATCCACCTTTGGTTAGTTTGTGAAACCTTAAGGGGAGAGAAATTGTATGCGAATATCAAGAAGTGCACATTCATGCAACGACCCATTTTCTTCTTGGGGTTCATTGTCTCGGCCGATGGGATGGTCGCGGACCCTGAAAAGGTAAAGGCTATTGTAGAATGGTCTGAGCCTAAGAACATTCACGATGTCCGTAGCCTCCACGGGTTGGCTACATTTTATTGTCCCTTCATCCGAAACTTCAGCACCATTATGGCTCCCATCACCGATTGCATGAGAAAAGGAGAGTTTCAATGGAGCAAAGTCGCGGCGAGGGCCTTTGCCGAGATAAAAGAGAAAATGACGAGTGCACCTGTCATGCGTCTACCGGACTTCTCTAAAGTCTTTGAGGTCGCATGTGATGCGTCAGGTGTAGGAATAGGCGTAGTGCTTAGCCAAGAAGGCCACCCTGTGACCTACTTTAGTGAAAAGCGCAACGAGGCAAAGCAAAAATACTCCACCTATGATAAGGAGTTCTATGCGGTCGTCCGATCTCTTTGGTATTGGAAACATTACTTTAGACTGCAAGAGTTTGTGTTATTCTCCGACTATGAAGCCTTACGCTTCTTTGCTTCTCAAAAGAAGTTGAATCCAAGGCACGGGACATGGGTCGAGTATCTTCAAGGGTTCACATTCGTGTTGAAGCACAAGGCCGGTGCAGAGAACAAAGCGGTGATGCGCTTAGTTGTCGGGTAGCGGCTTTGCAAGCCATGAGCATTGAGGTCATGGGATTTGAGCAATTGGTCCAAGAATACCCCGAGTCCTCAGATTTTTGGGTGGAATATGTTGCTCTCCGGGACAATCCATCCGGTACTAACTCCAAGCACACCCTATAAGACGGGTATTTGTTCATGGGCAATCGCCTATGCGTCCCTTGCACTTCATTGCATGACTTCCTCATTTGGGAGTTGCATGCCGGAGGGATTGCCTGGCATTTTGGGCGCAGCAAGGCCATTGCGCTCGTCAAGGATAGGTTCTATTGGCTTGGTCTCATGCGAAATGTCGCCAGGATTGTGCGACAATGTCGCACTTGCCAAGTTTCCAAGCAAAGAAGGCAAAATACCGGCCTATACAGTCCATTGCCAGTACCACACACGCTTTGGCAAGACTTCTCGATGGACTTCGTGCTAGGTCTTCCCAAGACTCTCCGAAAGCACGATTCCATTTTTGTTGTCGTGGACTGTTTTTCCAAGATGGTCCACTTCATATCGTGCAACAAGACCTTCGACGCGACCCATATCGCGAAGTTGTTTTTCAGAGAAGTGGTACGCCTTCACAGGTTACCCTTACCCAAGACTATTGTGTCGGATAAGGATGTCAAGTTCACCAGTTACTTTTGGAAAACCCTATGACACATGATGGGTGCTATGCTCCAATTTTCATCGGCATATCACCCTCAAACAAATGGTCAAACGGAGGCTACCAATAGGAGTTTAGGCAATCTCCTTCGTTGTCTTGTAGGTGATCACATTAGGACTTGAGACTCCATTCTACCCTTAGCTGAGTTTGCATACAAAAATTCCCTAAATAGGTCTACAGGTAGGAGCCCATTTTGAAGTGATGCATGGTCACAAACCAAGGACACCCCTAGATTTGATCCCCATGTCCGCATCTCACCGCACATCCGAATCTGTAGATACTTTTGCACATGATATTCATAACTTGCATGCCGAAATTAGACGTAAAATTAATTCGAGTAATGATAATTGCAAGTTATCAGTAGATTCCCACAGGCGTTTCAAGGAATTCCAAATTGGTGAGCATGTGATGGTTCATGTTAGGCTTGAACGATTCCCATCGGGGAACGCGAAGAAGCTCCAAGCCCGCGGTGTCGGCCCTTTCAGGATTGTGGCAAGGAGTGGTTCGAATGCATATGCCCTTGAGCTTTCTCAAGATATGGGGGTTAGTTCAACGTTCAACATGGAGGACCTAGTTACTTATCTAAGCTCACACCCCCTTGCAATCCTTTTCCAACGTCTTCTAATCCCGAACCGACCCAAGCCTTGCAGCCGATACCGCCTCCTCCAAGTGAGCCAAAGCAAGATGTGATCGAGAAGATTTTCGATGACGCTATGGTCTCTACTCATGACGGTGGATTTCAGAAATATTTAGTGAAGTGGGTGCAGAAGCCAGAATCGAAGAATACTTGGGTCAATGAAGACGATGTTCGCCGCCTAGATCTCGACATGCTCGACCGATACCATGACCGCTCTTCATTAGTGATGAAGCCTTTTTGGCTTGGGGGAATTGACAGGGACAACACCAACAAGGACTTAGGTTTTAGGCCATACCAGGTGTATCGGTGGAAGAAGAAGCGACGGAGAAGCCATGGAGCCCCCAAAGGGAAGCCATAAGGAGCAACCCAAAGAAGAAAGTTCTTGCCCAGGCTCGCTCGAGCTAGTGTGCTTCAGAACTCAGGCAAATTCTCTGTCTGATGTCACTGGAGCGAGAAAACTTCTAGAATCAAGGCCAAAACTTTCAGGTTTTGGTCGTTCGAGCGAATCTGGGTTGTTGCTCGAGCGACTCATTTGAGCGAGTTAAGTGACGCGATTTGTCCTTTTTATCCTTTTTTCTTGTTTTCTGTTGATGACCAATGTAAGTTACTATTTAGGGTAACATAGTACTTTTCTATTTTAGGGTTATTCCCCTTGTAAATGTTATAAAGCACATTTGTAAGCCATTTTTGGCACTATTGGTTGATTAATGAAAGTGCATTGCATTTTGGCTTGAGAGGAGCTTGAAGAGTGAGTCTTCTTCCCCATTTGGGGTTTGATGTGAGGCCAAGGGTGAGATGCCTATTTATCTTTGATCTTCTTTTACTCTTTATTCTCTTATCTTTTATCTTTGCCCATTAATCTCTTATATCCCATCCTTTTCCCTTGTCATTGAATATTCCCATTCCCAGACCCTAGATCTAGGGCAACCTTGATGTCCCTCCTTGTGGACCGAATCCTACCCTAGCCCTTCGATCCATGACGCTGTGGGACTCGAGCTTTCTCGCTTGTGCCGTTGATCGCCTCCATTCAAAAGTCCTAGCGGGAACTACCGACTACACCGCGAAACGACGAACTAACGCTCCAACCTAGAAGGAGCTAGAGTTCTATCTCTTGGATCACCCTTCCGCATTTCCTAAGAGCCCTTGCGCGTCGAATTGGATCCTATGTGAACTAAAGCATGGGCACTTAAGCGGAATCCCGCGAAACCGTAAGGTATCGTTGTAATTTGTGATTAATTTGCTCAATTCATTAGTTTAATTTCGGCAAATTTGCAGCTCATGGGCATTCACGGATTTCAGGGTCGTTGTCTTGCGTCATAGGTGTATACAACTGATGATTATGCGGCTCTCTAAATTCCATTACCTCCCACTACTTTTACTCGTCGACCCTATTCTTCAACCTTGCCTCACATCCGCATCTGTTATCTCTTGAATACTTTATATCGGCATGTAATTTGCGTTTGTTTGGATGCTTGAACCTTTCGAATGAACATACATATTTTCTCTTTATAATCTCTCCCTTTGCATGTTTGTAAGTGTTACTTTTCGTGACACTGAAACCAACTTTTTTGCGTGTAAATTATAGAAATTATATGCCTCGTCACGACCCTATTCTTCAAGCCGATATGTTCTTCCATTCCTCTCGAGTATTCTCAGACCCTCCACAACAATCCAACATTTCGATATCCCTATCACAACCAGGTGAATCTCCTTCTAAAGTAACAATGTTAGGAATGAGATTTAAATCAACCCTGCCTAAATTAGTTTCTCCAATCGAGTCAATTACAACCCCTACATTAGCCGAGAAATTAATCAACAATGGGCAAATAAGGCAGCCGCTTCATAAAAGAAGTGATGGCGCGACAATCTGAGAAACTAGCGCTTCATTAAAGAAGCGATGACGCTTCTAACCCGTGGCGCTGTCGCTCTCATCGCTTCACATAAGAAGCGATGGCGTGGGTATGCTGAGCCCCAACTCTTCATAGGAGAAGCGTATGCGTCGATTATAATTTATATGCCATTGCTTCTATCGCTTCGATTATAACATATATATTTTGAGTGCTTGTAATTTTACATTCTATAATCGAAGTGTCAAACGTACCTCATATGTCACTGTTCTGCACTTCTATTGATTCAGAGCTCCTGAGAGAGAGAGAGAGAGAGAGTTGTCTAAGGGATCCCTCTTTTCCAAAGATTTTCTCGCAGCGGGGCGCACACGCGGGTGAGAGAACGGGAGGAGAGAACTCGAAGAGTGAGACAGAGAAGGAACCTGTATCCTCTTAGCTTTATTGAATTCTTTTACCGCCATATCATGACGAGACATGCCTCGGCTCCTGCGCTACCTGATGTGGAGCTGCCTGCGCCACCTACTCTACCTACCACTATCAGTAGCCTGTTGTGGGTAACCCGGGTTAGTGCAAATGCACTTTCCACATCTCCGCTTCGCATTGGGGGGGGGGGGCGTGGAGAAGTCTCTATGCCCGAGCACATTTTCCCTTTGCTATATATATATATATACTATGTGGAATCAACATCTGACCATCTGATAGGTGAGCTATGATCTAAAGATCAGTTCTGTGAAAGATTGGGCTGAAAAGTAATTTCCATTGTCGGATTCAAGGAAGTCAAAGGTTTTAATAGCGAAAACCCTGGTTGCAAATGTTGAGTATTCGGTTGCAAATACCGGTACTTTAATTTTTGAAATTTCCCTGTTTAATTGTTTTACTAGGAAAATCACTGGTGGTTCACGTAACGAAACCTACCGAGAAAATCATCTAATTCCACTCTACCAATGTATCACCTTGTTTAATTTCACTTGAAAGCTTTGTCCATTCATGGCGATCTGCCTTAGTACCTTTGGCTAGTTCTAGAAATTCCTAAGGCTCCACTAAATAAGAGAGCATTTCATTTGTTTATTTATTATTATTATTATTTTTAAAATTGAGATGCTGATATCGTAATATCCTCAAGTAGATATGCTTTTTGTTACATGTACGAATATTTAGTTTGACATGCTCACTATCATGTTGATGTAACTATCTTAGTAAGGTTAATTAAGTGACGTGTTTATTTCTATCGAGCATTTACTCTTAAGAATATTCACTATTTTTTTTTTGGATGCTTGTATCTGATCTTCTGATAATTTTGAAATATATGTACATCAAATATAAATTCCTGAGAATGTATATTATGATCTACTGAAAGATATACTCTTGTTGCAAGTAGCTTTTCACTTACAAATTAACTCTTCGATAACCTATTTCTGTTTGCGTAGTGTGTCCGGTTAATTTATTGATATTTATGTTCCAATAAATGAAAAATGAGATATTTATGTATCTGATTGGCCACTATGGATCAGTTTACAAAGACGGGGGAAAAGAGGAGAAGAAGAAAAAACCGAATTCTTCCCCTGTGAAATGCTATTTTGTTTGTACAGAGTCCAATGCAGCTTTGGATGAGGGTAAACCATATATTCTATTTGGTAAAATTGTTCATGAAGCACGGAACATGTTTATGCATATACACACGGTTTCCAGTTTGGCTAAATATATGGCCAGGTTAGTAGCGTAAAAATTTATCCGTGTTCTTTTTTTTTTTTGTTCTTTAAGCTGCAAGTTGAACCCACAATCTGAAAATGAGTAGGGTAAATTCGGTTAACCGAACAAAACTGGAAACAAAATTTTGGTATCGGTGTCGGGTCACCTAAAACTGAACCTAACCGAAAAGTTTCGATTTTGGTTAACCTAATTTCTCACTCCCCTAAACCGAACCCGAACCTAACCACTCAAATTTCGGTTTCAGTTGGTTCGCTTTTTATTCATAATTTTCTTTATTATTATTATTATTAATTTTTTGTGTTTTAAAGTTTTCGTTTTTCTTTTCTTTTTTTTTTTCCGGGTTTTGGTTGGTTTTCTTACCCTACCCGGGCCAGTTTTCGGTTTTCAGTTGGTAAAACTGAACCGGGTCAAAACGGTTCCGCTCGGTGTGGTTTCAGTCCGATATGGGCCGGTTTGGAAGGCTTGGTTTTTGGATTTCCGTTTTAATTTGCACCCCTACTGAAAGTTGCAACAATAATCATTATCTCCTGTTTGAAAACTATATATTTTTGGAACTGACCCTCGACATCAGTAGATCATGACGCGTAGAAGTGTCTTGTGGTGACAGAATTTAGTCAAAAGTTGACCTCGATGTATTTTTGGAGTGCCTGACATATTTAACTGTCAACTTTTAGAAGACATTCTGTTACTAAAACGTGCTTTTAAGTGCCAACATCTATTGACGTCTGACACCCATTATTCCTATATTTCTTTACATATTTTGGTTTTCATTACATATTTTGGTTCATGAAAATTATTGAAATTTTGTGAGAGTGCAGGTTTTCTCTGATCCTTTCGAAGACCATCAAGCTAGAAGTCGATCTTTCATCTGTAGACATTCAACACATTGACGATATACCTTGCACGGTACACACACTTCTTGTACCTTGCTTGATAATGTTCAGTTAACTAGATTGATGTTTCACTCTCTTTACAACTTACTTTTCATTATTCCCTCCATCGTAAAATATTTTTGCAACTTGTAGAGTAAGGATGGTTGCATAATATATAGTCAAGACGGGGAACCCTTGATACATACAGATGGAACTGGTTTCATATCTGAAGACTTGGCATCCAAATGTCCGAAGAACATATTCAAAGGGAATTGCTTGATTCCTGGAGATATTGAGGTTTGCAATTTTCTTTCATTTAATTTTGACATTTTATTTCAAATGTAATGCCTATTCACTCTAGAAAAGCTCGCGTTAAGGCTTAAAATTTGATACCACAAGCATATGGTTGTATCCATAAAGTACTTTTCCCTTTATGACATTGCATGAGGTATAAAATCTTCTTTTGTGTGGCTTAAAATTGTACTTATTTCTCTTGCTGTTTTTATTTTTGAGCTCTTTGAATGAGTGCTTAGTAGAAATTTTAGTCAACAAATTTCTAAATTTGTTTCTAGTGGAAAACAATGGTTTGATACCCGAGTTCAAAACTCAATGGCCCCGCTTCAACTGTCCTTCGGATAACAAATCAACAATGTAAATATAAATACTAAACTCACTGTTCACTAAATTTCCTTGTTAGATTAAATCTCCGAAACATGGTTCAAAATCTTTTCCGAAACCGGTACGCACCTGACGTACTTATCGGTTTTGGAGGTCCCTGGCATGATACTTCTGATGTACTGTACCGATGCATGTTCATATATATTTGTCTGTATTGGGCGATACATACAAATCCGGTATCAATACATATCGGTTTTGGAGCTGGACAATACGTACCGGAAAACCGGTATTTTAAACAATGCTCCTGAACAACTGGAATATGTGAATTAAAACTAGAAGGTCAAGGAAAACAAACAAGGTCAAGGCTTCTTGTACTTGTTATCTGAAAAAAATTCTTTCCTTAGAAAGTTTCTTCTTGTCCTTACTCGTTCGTTTTTCTAAGTCAACTGAACCTTGAAATAGAAGTTCCTAACTAAAGCTTAACTAAAACGTCTAAGAAAATTTAAAGACCAGCTTAACATTTGGTCATTCTTTTGCCTAGAGAAGTCTTACCGCCCCTTAATCATTGTTTTATGACATATAACCTCACGTAATCACTTAAGTGATTACATGAGTATGTTGTTGTATGTGTTAGTGATGCATTTATGCTAGTAGTGTTGGTGTGCATGTAACATTGTTTTTATTTTTGCCCCTTGAGAAGTTTTACAAATGACCGATAAGGACCATCTCCTCTTTCTTATTTTTTCCATCTAAGGTTGGAGAGAGTGGTTGAGTGTATATATATATGACTA
The DNA here is from genome assembly GCA_021018995.1 of Chloranthus sessilifolius. Lineage (NCBI taxonomy): Eukaryota > Viridiplantae > Streptophyta > Magnoliopsida > Chloranthales > Chloranthaceae > Chloranthus > Chloranthus sessilifolius. Next base: position 70,285,043 of record CM037592.1, on the reverse strand, counting down.
AGGGGAGAATGCGTCCGAGCATTGAGATTTCTCTATGCCCAGATTGCTCTATGAACGACATGTGGCATGGGCCTACTTTACTAACTAGGGTTAAAACTTTTAAAATATTTTAAACGTTTTATTCCCTTTTAGCTGTAAATCTGTAATACTTGACTTTTTTAGATGTCACTTTCTTTTCTCTCGCTTCACTTCCTTTTTCCAAGGCAGTGTCAGACTTACTTTTTTAGGTCTATTTTACTATAAAATGTAGCCCCCCGGGTAGTGAAGCGCTAACCCTTTGATAGAGAAGCGCTAGTACCCCGGTAGAGAAGCGTGGACACCCCAAGAGAAGCACTGACACCTCGATAGCGAAGCGCTGACCCCTTGATAGAGAAGCGTTGACATCTCAATAGTGAAGCGCTAGTACCCCGGTAGAGAAGCGTGGACACCCCAAGAGAAGCACTGACACCCCGGTAGAGAAGAGATGGATGAAACATCAATAGCGAAACGCTGACACCCCGATAGAGAAGCGCTGACACCTCGATAGTGAATCGTTGGCATCTCGGTAGCGAAGCGTTGACACCCTAGGAGAGAAGCGCTGGCACCTCGATAGCGAAGCATTGACACCCCAATAGAGAGAGGGTAGAAAAGATGTGAGTTGGTGGGGTTTTGACACCCACGTGGTCAGGCGCAATGTATTTCAAAAAGGTTATCTACTTTTTTGAAAACAAAGGTGACCCTAGTTAAAACGTGGTTAAATGATTATAAAACAGCACACGTCGCTTCACAAAAAGGCGTTACTTGTCATGCCCATATCAATAGGCACAAAGATATCTCTACGCCCGAACGCATAGTCCCGAGCCTCTCTTTCTCTCTATATATGTATGTATGTATATTTATGTATATGGGTATTTATAACCTCCCATCTCTCCACTCGAAACATCATCTCCCCATTTGTCCTCATGCATATCACTCTCACTCTCCTCTCTGCATCTCATCCGTCATATGAATCACGTTCCTCAAATGAGTTCACTTTTTTTTGTCTTATTAGTCCATCTATGTTTTGGATTACTAGACCACAAATTCCAGGGTCTTGAAGATGGTGTAGGTCCCCATTTAAAGGGGTCTAATTGTCAAGATTTAGGTCTAAGGTTATGCTTAGGATAGGTGTTGGTCAACAAGGAATCATTCCGACAAAAGTAGCACCCATGACTATTAATAACTATGAGAGTCAAGGGTCCACGAGACTTTAAGCATCACAGATGGCACACGTGACAACTCACAAGCCTAATTCTAAGGTTCAGTATTAGCCATCATGTTACTTGGTTGAAAGTCCTCCTTTGACTTTTTCAACAACACCCACATAAGTTCAAAAACCCAAATAAAAAGCTATTCATTTCTAGCGACAATACTGGACATATAATAATTATTGTTTCGAGACACTAGATCATACATATGGTATCCCTTGGTATCAGTTGATATATATCGGAGCGGCCTGGAGATCGGCCATTACCACCTTTGATTTGGAGCTTTTAAAAGTTACTCATTGTCTTTCCTCAATTTTCATGTTTGATTAATACATCTGTGGCACATGGTTTCTTTACGTTAGAGGGCCGTGATTCGGTTGGGGGTATGGTACCTGGATTTGGTTATGGGAGGACGCATGGGTGGAGTGTGGGCCTCTCAAATTGGCTTTTTCTGACATCTACGCCATCTCCTTGAACCCTCTAGGGCTGATTGATGGTTTTGTCTCAGAGACCCTTGGAGGAAGATTGTGGGAAGTAACCACTCGAAGGCTCCTGAGAGGTTACGAGATGACCTCTTTCTTGAAGCTGCCCCACACTGTCTACGAGGTGCTTCGAACCCTCACGGTCAGGACAAGCGGGTATGGACTCCTAGTAAAAATGGCAGCTTCAACGTCAAATCTTACTACCGGATGCTTTCGCGCCTCCCACTGATCAGATTTCAAGGAGCAAGGGTGTGGAAGGCGGCTATCTTGCCCAAAGTCAAATTCTTTGCATGGATGCTATTCAATGAAAAAATTCTAATGATTGATCAACTCATTCGGCAGGGGAAGGATACCCCTAACCGTTGCGTGATGTGTCTCCAAGGGGAAGAGTCCACTTCGCATCTCCTTCTCCACTGCGGCGTTGCTCACAAGATTTGGAGCGTTGTCCTAAAATCTTTTGGCATGAATTTGGTTACACCTTCTATGCCTTACCTTCAGTTCCTAGCATGGTCTTCTATCAGATATGAGGGTCAGCTAGGTGACTACTGGATGGCGGCTTACTTTGCAGTCAATTGGGGTATATGGCTTGAGAGAAATATTCGGATTTTCGAGAACAAACGTCGGCCGGTGGGGATGGTTATGAAGTCGGTCAGAGATTTGATGTGGTTCTGGGTAGCTAGAGGCAACGATGAAGTTAGGGGAGACAACTCTCCCTGGGACCCGGGTTAAATAGGTTTCGAGTTTGGCAAATCAGCTTCCCTGCTGGCTTGTCCCTGCATTTGTGGTTATTTCGCGTCCTTTGCTTTTGTAGCTTATTTTTTCTGGCTGTGTCCTTTTTTTGGTCATGCTATCGTTGTATTGGTCCTTTCAGCGTCTTGCTGGTTATCAATATAATTTCCTATTACTGATAAAAAAAAATGTTTGATTAATACAATGACCAATCGAGGAATGGAAGCTATGAAATCATAACGGAAGACATATTTCGTTAATTATGTTATATCATTATATGTGTTAGTATATATATCTCATGCGTAATGAATAAACAGAATAATCGTAACATCAATCATATAAAAATCCATATTAAATGACTGGAAGGCCACGCAAAATTCCAACACTACTAATCATGCTCCCATTTCATGTAAATTAGCTTTGGGACTGCTAAATCACATGTTAACTTCCAACCTTTTGGAGGGTATATCGTTGTTGCTTAACTATCCAACTGTAATACTACTTTGATAACAACATTCTTTAGTCTCTATCATTTTTGATCTTGTAAGCTCTTTATATTTAATTTTTTTTTTCTTTTCTTCGTACTAACATTGTTGTTATTATTTAATTTCTCTATAGTGATACTCTTTTTAGCATTTTCTTGATATGATACTCTTCTACACTCGAAAAGTTACTCACGACCATAGTGACTAATTTGATGTCCTTATAAGGAATAACCTTCCAAGTGTTATAATAGTGATTTAAGAATATTTTATTCAATTGGTTTTCACTAGAATTTGATCATCTTGAAATATCTCATTGTGTTCTTTCTTGTTTGTACTTGTGCTTTTACTGTATAGGTACTTATATCCTCTTCGGAATTATTTACATATATATATATATAGGGATAATTATCCATTTTTCTTAAAATTTTCTTCAATTCACCAGTTCTGTAATTTTTTTTGATCTTTTATTTCCTTTTTTGATGTTTTTTTTTTTATAAACATCTATAATCTTTAGAAAATTCTGGATCAAGTTGAAGATGGGAAGAAGCCTTCAGCGATGATAAATTGCAAGTTTCTCACTGGCGACCCGGTGGGTTCCCCAACTTTCCCCTTTTGTGCTTAATTCGAATTGCAAGTTATTTTTCATTCTCAATTCCCAATATTGACATATTGCATCCACTTTCACTATTTTTTAGCCTTTGCTAATCCAGTTTCGGTTGTTCTACAACGGTTGTGCTGTCAAGGGGACCTTGCTTGTCAATAAAATGGTATGCAGTTTGCCCATATTTATGTTTACAATATTGAGAATGTTATTGATTAATCTTCTCGTAGTTTGAATTGTTTGAATTTTTTTGTCCTTGATAACTACTGTATGTTTCAATAACAAAAAGGAAATATAATATTGGAAAGTGCCTTGTGAACATTTTAATTTCACCAACTTATTGTGTCACAATTAATGTATCTTTGTTGTATATGTTTTGTCTTTTGTTGCCAAATAAGTTGTGTAAAGCATGTGATTATGTGATATGTAAATATCAACTTATATATTGGTGATAATATAAGTTGTGTGTCCTGTTAGGAATATGTGTTATTTGTGTGTGGTGTGGATGTAGCGATATTGGGTGGCCGTATTAAAATTTTCCCTTAATACAAATGCTAGTGGACTCCTAACTCACTAAGCCTTCTCATTATTTCTCTCTCTCTCTCTCTCTCTCTCTCTCTCTATCTGTCTGTCTCCCTCTCTCTTTTCTACATCTATAACTCTAGACCTAATAACACATGAAACCTAAATACCATCTTCCACCTACCAAACCCTAATACCCTTAAATTCTTCTTGGTACCAGAGTCAATACCCGAACCTCTGTGATCTTCTCTACCAGTTGACATCAGCATGCTGATGTCAGTCGAGTGAACTTGGTTGCCCCCCTCCTCCCCCCCCCCGGATACCGTACTTGCTGCTGGAATTGAAATTCAGAGGGGGGTCATAGTTTCCTTATGAGCTGATATCGTTTGGAGCCTCCTTCAGGCATATTCGAAGGCATTTGAATTGAAATTCAGAGGGGGAAAATGTGAAATGGGTCAATTCTCATTTTCCCTCTTCCACAGCCACCAAATCTTGGTTGCAAGGCTCTGATTCTGTTAAGAGTGGATCGGTTTTGTATTTCTGATGATCTGCAACAATCGACACATTTCATTAGATAACAATTATAATTTTTTTTTGAAAATCTGAAGCTCTCGACCTGCCTCCTGCATGTTACTTTTGCTGCATATTCTCTGGGCTGCCTCGTGATGTTCCAAGCTGCTGCTTCATGCTTCTAAATATTTTTTGTCGGTGCTGCTCCTACAATCTGTTTGTATTATTGAAATTTTGTTGAAGTTCTGATGCGGGACAACGACCCTAAAATGCGTGAATATGATTTTATGCGGTTTTTGCCGAAATTAAATAAAATTAATCGAGCTTAATCTCAAAACTATCTTAAATACCTTAGGGTTCAGAGAATTCAGGTTGGTAAATCATGCGAGATCCAGTTAGGGTCCAGTCCGATGCGCAAGTATTATTAGAATTGAGGCGAGATCGGCCTAGAGATAGAACTCTAGCTTTTTCCAAGCTTGAGCGTCGTCTTCGATCCGACGTAGATTCACAGGCTCTAACTAGGGCTTTGGAAATAGGTGTATGATTTTGTAATCGGCTTATGGCTTGATTTATGATTTAGAAAAAGGGTTTTGGCTCTGATGGATTTAGGGTTCAGAAAAGGTTTAGGGTTTTGGGATCAAAATCAATAGATTGAGATTTAGAAAACAAACAGGGATCAATAAGGTAAAAGATTCAAAGAAGACAGTGATAGATAATAGAGAAAATAACAATGGCTTTTGGGAATCACTCCGTTGACTTCACACCAAACCCATCTCAGGCAAAGAATATTCAAGCATAAAACATTCAAAATATTCAATAATTAATTAAAAAGTCTTTACAAGCCTCAATATATAGGCCACCAATAATTAAACTTGAAATAAAGAGTCTTAATACTAATGAAACACTAAAAAGGAAAGTTTTCGCAACAAAAACTCAAAATTAGAAGTCCCGTCCGTAGTACTATAGGACGTTCGTGACCTATGGACAGATAGGGGGCAAAAGCACGGACGTCCGTCATTATTTCACGGACGTCCGTCACTGTTCATCGTGAACAATATTTATTATTTATTATTCTTGACGTTCCCCGTCATTCTCCTCCATTCAAAATGTTTCATCACTGATGAAACACGCATGTTGTACTCGGACTCGGACTCAGGCTCCCTCTCCTCTTCTTTCGACGCTGGTAGAAACGATGTGGTCCGAATCCAATGTCCATGTATGTGGCATCCTCGTCAATTCCCCTGGACAAAAAAGATTTCATCACCGATGAAACGTGCTCGTGGTAGATGTCTAGCAGGTCGGGGTTCAAGCGACGAACTTCATTTTCGTGGACCCAAGTGTTTTCGGACTCCGGTTTGTCGACCCATTTAACCAAGTACTTCTGGAATCCCCCGTCATGTGTAGAGACGGCATGATCGTTGATTATATCTTCTATCTCATCTGATCTCTGTCTGCTTGGGGAAGGAAGAGGTATAGGCTGCAAGGTTGGATTGGGGCTGGGGCTAGGAAGTGGCTGGAGTGGGTTTTCAGGAGGTGGGGTGAAGCCCAAATAAGGAACCAAGTCCTCCACATTGAACGTTGAACTAACCCCCGTGCCTGGAGGAAGCTCGAGCACGAATGCATTAGGACCACTCTTAGCCAAAATTCTAAAAGGCCCAGCGCCTCGGGATTGGAGCTTCTTTGCGGATTTCGATGGGAACCGCTCAGGCCTAACCCGGACCATCACATAATCACCCATGTGAAATTCTTTATAACGCCTGTGAGCATCTGTAGATAATTTATATTGATTGTTGCTTGAATTAATTTTCTGTTTAATTTCGGCATGCAAGCTATGAATGTGTTGTGCAAATGCATCGGCAGACTCTGACACTCTATGGGATGCAGACATGGGGATCAAATCTATGGGGTCCTAGGCCTATGACCATGTACAACCTCAAAAGGACTCATGCCTATAGACCTATTGACAGAATTATTATAGGCAAACTCAGCTGTGGGTAAAATGGTATCCCAAGTCTTAACACGATCACCGACAAGACTACGAAGGAGATTCCCAAGGCTCCTATTGGTGCTTTCGGTTTGGCCATCCGTTTGAGGGTGGTAAGCTGTTGAGAATGGGAGCAATGTGCCCATCATGTGCTAAAGGGTCTTCCAAAAATAACTCGTAAATTTAACATCCCTATCAGACACAATGGTTTTGGGCAACCCATGAAGATGCACTATCTCCGCGAAAAATAGTTTAGCAATATAAGACGCATTGGAGGTTTTGGAACAAGAAATGAAGTGGGCCATTTTGGAAAATCGGTCCACTACGACATAGATGGAGTCGTGCTTCCTAGGGGTCTTAGGAAGGCCAAGCACGAAATCTATAGAGAGGTCTTGCCATGGTGTGTGTGGCACGGGTAACGGGGTGTATAAGCCGGTATTTTGTTTGGTCTGTTTTGACACTTGGCAAGTACGACAATGCTTGACCACCCGAGTGACATCTCTCATTAGGCTAGGCCAAGAGAACCTATCCTCTACGAGCGCAACAGTTTTATTACGCCCGAAATGTCCGGCCATCCCTCCAGCATGTAACTCCCAAATGAGAAAGTCACGCAATGAAGTGCGAGGGATGCAAAGGCGATTGCCTTTAAACAAGTACCCATCCTGGATGGTGTACACAGAGTGTGTGCTGGTCGGAGAGCAGTGTACTCAACCCCAAAATCTGGGCACTCGGGGTACTCATCCTTTAACTGTTCGAACTCGACGACCTCGGTGCTCATTGTGCGCATAGTCACCACTCGCCGACTAAGTGCATAAGCGGCCCTATATTCAGCACCAACCTTATGCTTTAACACGAATGTGAACCCTTGAAGGTACTCAACCCACTTCGCGTGCCTTGGGTTCAACTTCTTCTGTGAAGCAAGAAAGCGTAAGGCTTCATGGTCAGAGAACAACACAAATTCTTGCGGTCTAAGGTAATGCTTCCAATACCAAAAAGATCGAACGACCGCATAGAACTCCTTGTCATAGGTGGAGTATTTTTGCTTCGCCTCGTTAAGTTTTTCACTAAAATAGGCCACAGGGTGACCCTCTTGGCTAAGCACTCCTATGCCTACACCCGATGCGTCGCATGCGACTTCGAAGACTTTGGAAAAGTTCGGTAAGCGCATGACGGGTGCACTACTCATTTGTTGTTTGATCTCAGCAAAGGCTTTCATCGCCCCATTTAAAGTCCCCCCTTTTCATGCAATCAGTAATTGGGGCCATAATGGTACTAAAGCTTCTGATGAAGCGACGATAAAAAATAGCCAAACCATAGAAGCTACGGACATCATGTATGTTTGTAGGCTCAGGCCACTCCACAATGGCTCTAACCTTTTCGGGGTCCGCGACCATTCCATCGGCTGAGATAATAAATCCCAAGAAAACAACAGAATGTTGCATGAAGATGCATTTATTGAGATTTGCAAACAACTTCTCGCCCTTGAGGGTCTCACAAACCAACCTAAGGTGGTTCAAGTGTTGATCCTTGTTATGATTATATATCAAAATGTCATCGAAATAAACAACAAGGAATTTGCTTAGAAACGACCTCAACACTTGGATCATGAGTCACATGAAAGTGCTCGGGGCATTAGAAAGCCCAAAAGGCATGACCATCCATTCATAAAGACTATCTTTAGTCCTAAAGGCGGTTTTCCACTCATCACCGAGGCGGATGCGGACTTGATGGTAGCTACTCTTAAGGTCGATCTTTGAAAAGATAGTGGCACCAACCAGCATGTCAAGCATGTCATCGAGCCTTGGTATGGGAAATCGATAGTTAACGATAATCTTTGTGATTGCACGGCTATCCACACACATACGCTATGTACCATCTTTCTTAGGAGTGAGTAGGGCAGGTACGACATACGGGCTCAGATTCTCTTGGATGAACCCCTTCTGAAGGAGCTCATTGATTTGCCGAGTCAACTTGCTGTGCTCAACCGGATTCAACCTGTAGTGGGGTAGGTTCGGTAAGGTAGATCCGGGAACCAAGTCAATTGCGTGTTGGATATCATGCATAGGAGGGAGTTCGTTTGGTAAGTCTTCAGGGAAGACATCCGTAAACTCTGTTAAAATTGACTCAACCTCCTTGGGACACTCGCTCACCGACTCGGGAGCACTCTCTACGGTGACAACTACGTACACCACACTCTCTTCTATTGATGCTTTCTCGAACTCAGAAGGGCTCACAATATTAATGGATTTAGAGGACTCGCCCTTCTGTTCGACGATATTGGTCGATGGTGTTTTGGGAGGCAAAGGGTGTAAAGTAAGTGTCACGTCCAGAAAGAGTCACGCCCATGTCATAGAGCCACGACCTTCCCAAAATGATATGCCCCACATCCATTGGCACCACATCACACCATAAGGTGTCCGAATAAGAACCTAACTAAATTGGTACACGAGACCTTTTCGACATGGGAATGGATGAAGAATTGATCCATGCGATTTTATAAGGTCTCGAGTAGGCTTCAGGTGTAAACCCTAAGCGGCGTACGTCATGAGTTGATATAACATTAGTGCAACTACCGCTATCCACGATGATCCTACAGTTCTTTTCACCAAATCTGGCGTAGGTGTGGAAGATGTTCTCCCTTCGCCAGTCATCCTTTTCATCCTGTTGAGGTTGTGCAAGGGCACACCTCACAACTAAAGCATGACCAATAGCATCACCCTCTTCATCACTGGGTGTGCTAACCGGTTCAAATACTTCCTCTTCAACCACTACCTCATCATCATCCTCCTCTCTCTCAATGAAGAGTCCTTTGGGGTTCTTTCGTAGGGCATTGGGAGGCAAAGTGTCCCATCTCATGACATTTATAGCACTTTACTTGAGAGTTAACCTTGGAGGAGTCTCCAACTACACTTTTTCCCTTTCCAAACCTCGAATTGGCAGGGGCGGGTTGTGTAGGTTTGGGAGGAGGATTGAATCGTTCTTCACCAGATCGTTGACTATTATAATATGGCTCGGTCCTCTTCACCACCGTAGTTTTCAAGTACCGTTCAAGATCTTGCACAACGGCATAACATCTTTCAAGAGTTTCTACGGGGTGAGAAATCAATTCTTTTTGCAATTCAAGTCGCAATCTGGTGCGGAATCTAGAAAGAGTGATTTCAGGGTCTTCCGATACTTTTGCTCTCATCATGAACTCTTCAAATTTGGCAATGTAATCGGTCACGGGCATACCACCTTGACGTAAATTTTGCCACTGGTCGAGGAGGCGTTGGTGGTATGATAAAGGAACATACTTCTCAGTAAGTCGTTCCTTCATGTTCTCCCAACGGGTAATGGGAGGACAACCCATGCTCACCCTAATGCGCTCAACGTTGGGCCAAAAAAGTCGAGGTTGACCAATCAATTTCATTTTCGCAAGTCTAACGCGACGGTCGTCATTCATGGCATACCAATTAAAGTGTTGGTCCATGTCAGAAAGCCAATCGAGGAAGACGGTAGGGTTCATTCTTCCATCGAAAGTCGGAATCTCAACTCGAACGTTCTTTAGGAGTTGAACTTCGGGTCATAGTCGTCTCTACGATGATCCCTACGGTTCCGGTTGTCTTGGCGACCATTACGTTCAAAGTGTGGACATTCACGCTCTTGGTGTTGATCTTCCAGCCCACCCATCGCTTCCAGTTGGTTGATTCGATCACGTAATCTATCATTACCAACTCCTAGGGATGTTTGGGCTTGCTCAATGGTATTTACACGTGCACTAATCGCACCCAATTCTTCTCGTATACCGTTAAGGGCATTGAGAATCGCACTCGAGTCCATGGTGATCACAAGGTCTATTAGGGTTCTAATATGGAATGCTTTATGGACTCTAAAACAATGCAATAAAATAAATATGACAAGCAAAGATGCCCTAACCTAGAAAACCTAGGGCTCTGATACCAAAACTGACGCGGGACAACGACTCTAAAATGTGTGAATATGATTTTATGCGGTTTTTGCCGAAATTAAATAAAATTAAATCAACCTTAATCTCAAAAGTATCTTAAATACCTTAGGGTTCAGAGAATTTAGGTTGGTAGATCGTGCGAGATCCAGTTAGGGTTCAATCCGATGCGCAAGTACTATTAGAATTGAGGCGAGATCGGCCTAGAGATAGAACTCTAGCTTTTTCCAGGCTTAGGCGTCGTCTTCTATCCGACGTAGATTCACAGGCTCTAATTAGGGCTTTGGAAAGAGGTGTATGATTTTGTAATCGGCTTATGGTTTGATTTATGATTTAGAAAAAGGGTTTTGGCTTTGATGGATTTAGGGTTCAGAAAAAGTTTAGGGTTTTGGGATCAAAATCAATAGATTGAGATTTAGAAAACAAGCATGGATCAATAAGGTAAAAGATTCAAAGAAGACAGTGATAGATGATAGAGAAAATAACAATGGCTTTTGGGAATCACTCCCTTGGCCTCACACCAAACCCATCTCAAGCAAAGAATATTCAAGCATAAAGCATTTAAAATATTCAATAATTAATTAAAAAGTCTTTACAAGCCTCAATATATAGGCCACCAATAATTAAAATCGAAATAAAGAGTCCTAATACTAATAAAACACTAAAAAGGAAAGTTTTCGCAACAAAAACTCAAAATTAGAAGTCCCGTCACGACGCCCACGGACGTCCGTGACCTATGGACAGATAGGGGCAAAATCACGGACGTCTGTCATTATTTCACGGACGTCCGTCACTGTTCATCATGAACAGTATTTTAAAATTTTTTTTTTTTTCTTGACGTTCCCCGTCAAGTTCACATATGTTTTTATGGGTATTTGTCTCCATACCCTCGATTTTTATTGAATACTGAGAACAATATTTTTATTTGCTGTTTTTGGTTGGAATTCTCATTATTCTGGTTGAGTTTATTGTTGGTATTCCTGTTTTTCCTTGGTTTGGGTTGTATGTTTGGCCAAGATGACAGAAGTGTATAAAAATATGGAAATTGAGAACCTACCTGCTAGTATCATCTCCATCAAGTTGAATTCCAACAACTATTTGGAGTGGAAAAGAGCTATTACACGTCATATTTACGGCCGTACGAAGATGGGATTATTAATCGGGATATCCCAATGCCTAGAACTAGTGCCACTGATGCTGAAAAGTGGGATGCTAATAATTCCATCATCCTTGGATGGCTGTTAACTCTATGGACCCCCCTCTATATTGGACCTTTATGTTTTATGATTTGGCCTCCAACCTTTGGAAGAAGTTAGCAAACTTTTTTCCCTTCAAATCATGACACCTACATTTATCAACTCAAGCAAATGAGTATTGAGTGCTCATCCACGAAGGAGTATTATAGCTCCCTTCAGAGCATGTGGGAAGAGCTCAATCACTATAAGCCTCTCTCAGAGTTTGGAGAAGAGGTTAGGGATAAGCTAGCCAAATGCTTTGAGAGTGATCAGATCTATGAATTTCTTGGGGTCTTTGTTCCGACTACGAGCAGACATGTACTCAAATTCTTACTATGAGGTACCTCCCCTCATTGAGCATCATCTATGGTATCCTTTTTACTCCTGAGCAACGTCGTACTATTATGTCTACTAGTGCCCTGATTCTTCTTGCTCTTCTTGAGCACACTGTCTTTACTTTTGACACTCATCCCCTAGGGGGTTAAGGAAGGGGAAGCTATAGAGGTGGTCTAGGAGGTCGCTCCCAATCGTGGATGCGGGTTTCCTTCTCTTTGATCTTTCCTCTTTCCTCTTCGGTCTGTCTATTCTTTTCCAAATCATTCTCCTAGAAGATTGTGTGATGATCCCTGAGGGGTATCATACCTTGTATCCATCGACATTTCAAGCAAGGAAACAAATGGATTGAATTGCATGAAGGCTCTCACCGTGGTCTTTCTGACACAACCATGATCACTGTTATTGTCTCCATGGCTGTCGAGAGGGTTAACAACCTAGATCTGTATCAGCTGATCAAACTGCTGCTACTAATACTTTAGAGGCTGCTACTAGTGATCTGATGAGCTCCCTTCGATCCTAGATTACCGAGTTATTCCAATCTTATGAGCTTCTTGCTGCACAATTTACTTTCGCAGATCCCCTAGGGACTTCTGCACCTGCATCTAAGTCACCAACTTCTTATTCATCTGCTTTTGCTGCGACCACTACCTCACCTACTCCCAATTGGGTAATTGACTCAGGGGCAACATATCACATGACATGTGAGTCTTAGGGGTACTCTCTATATTTCCCCTCTCTCTCTCTCTCTCTTCAACACAAGTTCGGATTGTTGATGGGTCTTTTACTCCTATTATGGGAGTCGAGATCATTCCCATATCTCCTCATATCTTTCTATAATTTACATGTTTCCTAGTTCTCTACTAATCTTTTTTCTGTTCGTAGCATTGCAAAGAAACTCAGTTATTATGTTTTTTTACCCTACTGACTGTGTTTCATGACCTCACTATGAAGAGGATTGTTGGTAGAGGCGTTGAGAGCATGGGTCAAAATACCGTCCGTTACCGATATGTATCGGTTTTAGACCTCACTGATATGGTACATTCAATGTACTGTATTGGTGCCTCTAATACAAAAACCTAAAATTTCGGACGATACATTGGAATGTATTGTCCGAAACTGATACGTATCATTCGATACGTATCAGTTTTGGGGCCTGGACGGTACGTATCGTTTTTCCGAGATTTTAACCCATGGTTGAGAGGGGTGGACTTTAGTACACCTAACACTACTGTTGATGATGGACTTGATGTTATTCCTTCCTGTTTTTTCCTTTTCCGATTAGCATTAGCTTATGTACTCCAATCTTTTAGGCATGGAAAACTTGGATATGTGGGTTTCAAACTTTATGCACATTAATTCCCAGTTTCAAATTTAGCTGCACTTCAATTAAGTTTCAATGTGATGTTTGTGATCATTCAAAACATGTTAGAAATTTTTTACCCATCTCATATGCATAAATATGATTTTCCATTTTATATAGTGCATTCTGATGTATTGGGTTCCTCCCCAATTACTTATGTTAATGGTTTTCAGTACTTTGTTACTTTTATTGATGGCTGCACTAGATCTACCTAGCTGTAGTTGTTGAAAAATAAGTGATGTTTTTTCAAATGGTGCTACTGTGAAGATTCTAAGGTCTGATAACGTAGGGGAGCAAACGTCTCAATCCTTTGATGATTACTTGAAAATGCGTGATATTATTCGTCAATTCTTTTTTCCTTAATACTCCACAATAAAATGGTGTTGAGGAGCGCATGAATAGACATCTTTTGGCATTGACTTGTTACTTATTTCGTGATATGGATGTGCCAAAACCTTATTGGTCTTTGGTACTACTCACTGATTGCTTTCTTATGAACAAGGATCAAAATTTCGGCCGAAATGACCGAAATTTTGGTTTCGGTCCCTGCCGAAACGAAATCGAAATCCAAAATTTCGGCCAAAATTTCAGATTTCGGTTTCAGTTTCGGCCATGCCTGAAATCGAAATTTAACTCGAAATTTTGATCCTTGCTTATGAATCACACCCCCTCTGGGGGGTTAACGAGCCAAATTCCATATCATTCTCTTAGATCCACATATCCTCTCTTCTTTGTTGAGTCTCTTGTGTTTGGATGCACTTGTTTCGTCTAGAACCTTTGTCTTGCTTGACAAAAATTAGATGATAATGCTATCAAGTGTCTATTTGTTAGGTACTCAACTGTCTCCAAAGGGTACCGCTGTTAGGATCCTCACACCCATCATTTTTACAACTCGATGGATGTCACCGTTTTTGTGGATGTTCCATATTTCATTGAGGACCGTCATACTCCAACTCTTGGTCCTCTTCACTTACTGACTCATCAGGAGCTTTTGGTCCCTTAGAGTAGAGGGGGTGCTTACTTATGCATGAGCGTTGGTGGCTTAGTCCAACAGTCCCTGTGTTTCCTATGGTTGCCAAGGCGATGGTAAACATCATATACAACTAAATAGTTGTGATGGCTAAATAGCGATGTCATAGCGTCGCCATAGCGAAATAACACTATGGACTCGCTATGCATGCTATTTGGTTTTTTGGATAATAACGTATAATACTTATAAAATAAATAAGTTGTAGATCTGACATTGTTATAACTTATAATACTTATAAGTAATTATATTTTTATAATATAGAAGTTATAAAAGTTAACTTACAAGTTACAAAACCCCAGCTTATAAGTTACAAAATCCTTGATTCTCTCTCTCTCTCTCTCTCTCTCTCATCACGACGCTACTAACACCAGCGTCGACGATACTTCAACTAGCTACTGGTTGATGAAACCTTAGCGCCAGCGACACTACAATATGTGTACTCGATATTTTAATATTTTTTAATATTCTATATTTGTTGATATTTATTTTTTATACTTACTATGTTGCAAATTTGTTGATATTTATTTTTTAACATAGCATAAAAGATAATTGGGAACAACAATGAACCTTGAAGTGCATTAAAAAATAGGTTTGAATGACAAAACCTCGCCTTCTTACAACGCTCGGCCCCCTTTGACCAACAGAACTAATCCCGTCAGACCCTGACATGCATAATTCCCTTTTGAAATTGAAGATGTGACATTTTCCCATCAGATTTTTAGTTTTAACGATGTTTTAACATAATAGAATTTATGAGCTTTAAAGTCTCACAAAATAGCTTGTCATTTGAAAGTTGAAAATTTGACAAAATTTGGCTTGAACTATAAAATTGACTTTTTATTATGTTGGAATTTCGATCTGGGACTATCTTTATTGAATCCAAATAGGGGGTATTTCCATATTTGCTTCAAATATCTTAAGTAAATGAATGCCATTTACTTAAACGGTATTTGATGTAAATAAGGGCCTGAATTACCCTGATCCAGCCTTCAAAGGCTTGAAGTCCCTGAATCTAGGTTTCTTGACAGTTTCGCTTGAGCGACTTGCAATCTTGCTCAAACGAAATCGCGATCTCCAGAATCCTTCACTGAGCGAACTCGCTTGCGTGACTTTGCAGTCTCGAGACGAATTCTGAATGTAATCGATTCGTAGACGAATTCTGAATGTAATCGGTTATTGTTCTCGTGTTGTACAGGCGAATTCTGAACGTAATCGATTTTGAATTCTAAGACGAATTCTGAACATAATTGGTTCTTGTTCTCCCGTTGCAAAGGCATAGTTTCGTTCCGAAACTCTTCTTAGTGATATTTGGTCACTTTCAAACAAATAAAAACCATTGATTCATCACTATAATTGAATCTAACTTTGTTTGAATTAAGTTTGGATGGATCTAAATCCAACCCTACCATGATATTTACTTCTAGGTATTAAAAACCCTATGATTTCTCTATACCTCTAATCGAACCATAGAATCTGATGTATAACACGCTCTTTTAAATTCGATCCAAAGCTTCTAATCCCGAATCCTCGAATCTACTAAAATCCCTTCACGCTCTTGAAATCTCGAACTGAAACCTTGAAGTTTCTTCTTCTAGTCTTATTCTCTTTTTCTCTTTCTAGAATTATAGGCCTTCTCTCTCTAAAATGTTAGAACTCTAAAATCTGGAAATTAAACCTATGCTTTACCCTATATTTATAATATTTAACTTTCCTAATTTAGATCTAATTCTACTTAGGGTTCCTACATGGGTTATTAATTCTATGGGCCTCTACAATTGCTAACGGGCCTTGCTAATAGTTCTTTACTATCTTTAATTATTCTATTGGATTTTATTAATTTACTATTGGCCCATAAAGGTCCACTAATTATTACTAATGGCACACAAAATGTTCTAATATTTAATTAAAAGCTCCTAAGGTCTATTAATTAGATTAATTAATTACCATAAGCCATAATTACATAAATCAACTATTATATTTATGTGTAATAACTAATTAAGTGCATCAAATCAATCAAACAAATCATGACAACTATTTAAATCAAACAATTAAGGCCTAATTTAGTGAGAAAATATCGGTCGCTACAGGTTGATTTATCTCACTTTCACAATACCTAATATTACATTTACTGTCTGTCTTGTGAGCCAATTTATGCATGCTCGACGTACTGTCCACCTTGTTGATGCCCATCATAATCTTAGATATATCAAGTCCAACCCGAGGTTTTGATTGGCATGTTGCGCTTGTGGTCCTATGAGTATCTCTTCCTCCACTAATGTTGTTGGGATGGATCCATTACTGATGTCGGGCTACTTCAGGATACTGTGTACTATTGGGAGCAACTTGATTGCTCGGGAGAGTAAGAAGCAGGCGACGGTGTCTCAATCAAGTGCAATAGAGTATAGAGCCATTGCACATGGAACTTGGAAAGTCTTGTGGTTGTAATCTCTTTTATCTGAGGTTGGTTATCCTATCCAGACTCTGTTCCTTCATTGTGACAAGGGGGCAACATGGAAGTTTGTTTCTGATTCTGTTATTCATGAGAGGACCAAGCACATTGAGGTTGATATTCCTTTTGTCCAAGAGAAACTGTGGGACAAGACACTTGTTTGGTGGCAATTACATCCTCTCAGCCAAAGTGCAAAATATGGGAGTGAGGAAGTCGGGAAAAAAACATTGAAAGATGGGAAAAAATGAGAAAAAATGAAAGGTAAAAACTGTAAAATACAAAGCTGGAAAAAATGAAAAAATTGGGAATGTAAAATAAGATTAAAAACAAAATTAAAATTTTAAAATAGTTTAAAAAAGTACGATAAAATATGGGGAAAAACGTTTAATCTGTGAAAAAATGAGTTTAATACATGAAAGACGTGTATTATACGAAAATAAACTCTTTATTCAAAAATACGGGTACTATACGTGTTCAGTATGTTGTCGGAAATAAATGCCTATTATACGCATGTTTAGCCCGGTCTGGATACCAGGCCGGGTTTGCTTGATAGAAAGTACCATTTTTTTCGAGCCGGGTGCGGGCTAAAATTCGGGCTGGTCAGACCCATTGAGAGCCATAGTCACAATGTTCTCAGCAGCATGCAGATTTATGACTAAGGCCGTTGGGCGGAGCGGACTTAGTAATGTTGCTATCAAATTGGGCATGGCCAATTTGCATGCTTCAGCTTGAGGTTTTGTGTTAGGAATATAAGTGTTATTTGTTTTTGATGTGCATGCAGTAATATTAGGTGTGTTTGTACGAATTCTTTTGCTTAATATGAATGCTAGTGAGGACTCTTAACTCACTAAGTCTTACTCATTTCTCTCTCTCTCTCTCTGTCTCTCTCACGCTCTCCCTCTCGCTCCCTCTCTCACGCTCTCCCTCTCGCTCGCTCTCCCTCTCGCTCCCTCTCTCTCGTTTTTCTACGTATATAACCCTAAACCTAATTCAACAAACGAAACCCTAATACCATCTTCCACCTACCAAATCCTATTATCACTTTATTTTTCTTGTCCATGTGTATGTAGTCATTGGTATGTGTCTAGTTAAGGTGTGGTTAGTCCCACCTCATTTAGAAGTAACCTTATGTTTTATACTTTTGTAAAGCATCTCAATTAGTAACAATCTTTATGTGTCATTGTTCTCTCTCCTCCCTCTCCTTCTCCATCTATCTCTCTCTCATAAAGCGTAGTATGAATAGTGTTCTCTTAGTTATATCCCAGACTATATTATCTGATTATCAGTGTTGACTGTTGACAATATATTCCAATAATATATACATTACGATAATTTTGAACGCACATTAAATTTTCTAGAATACACAGAACTCGTTAGTGTTGTTCCTCTTCCCTAGTTTTTGCGTAATGCATGTGATTTTTCTATATGGCTTCCCTTTTTATGAGAATACTCTAGGGCGCCAGTCTATATGACACTTGCAGGAAAAAACACTTGTAAACATTTGTCAACGCCCCATCTAGGTGTGCAAAGAAGCGCCTCGGACCATCTCACTGAGAGACGTTTACCCTTCAAGATAAGTATTTTATGCTCCTAAGCATTCTGACAAGTGCCACAAAAGTTTGTGAACTTTTTGAGACATTTTCAATAGGATTTCTATCCTCAAAAAGCCTCCTCTCCCTCATAAATGTCCTTCGTGGCTCATGCTTGAATTGCATCTTAAAGGCTGTTTTGTTTTTAAAGAAAATCGTAAGCATTATGATTCCCTTTCATAAGGCGCCCTGAGGCTCAATGCACGAAAATGAAAATGAGAAAGAGGACTTTTGTCCTCTTCCCTAATATGGTTACCAAATATTTTTTTCTCTATCACAATATGAAACATGAGGAATGTGTTTGTCAGTAATACCAAGCATAAACGCATTTACTATTCTTGCCATTTGAAGCTCCAAAGCTTCTGTAAATTGATACATTGGATTCATTTAGAGAGGTTTGATTCAGATAAGTGGGTGAGGGCTCATTTTAAGGGTTGGGTTTTTATTCTAAAGGGGTTGGAGAGAGAGAGAGAGAGAGAGTCCCCACCTCGGCGTTCTCATCTTGCAAACTCTGGGGCATGGGCGGTCGGCAAAACCAACAAGATACTAAGGATAATTTGGTTCTTGATTTTTTTTGAAATTCTTTGCAATAAAAAACTCTTAGAATAAGTTTTTTGTTATCTCACAGATCGTTCTTTCCAAATCATATTGGGAGGATCATAATCCCAAATATCGTGCACTTGAGAGAGAGAGAGAGAGAGAGAGAGAGAGAGAGAGAGAGAGAGAGAGAGAGAGTCCCCTCGGCGTTCTCATCTTGCAAACTTTGAGGCGTGGGCGGTCGGTAAAACAAGCAAGATACTAAGGATAATTTACTTCTTGATTTTTTTTTTGAAATTCTTTGCAGTAGGAAACTCTTAGAATAAGTTTATTGTTCTCTCATGGATCGTTCTTTCCAAATCATATTGGGAGGTTCATAATCCAAGATATCAGGGCAGGTTTGATGGGGACATCCGATTCAAGCAGTCGCTTGTAACCTATCGAAGGTGAAAGAAGAATGTGAAAGTGTTCCGGAAAAAGAATCACACAGATTTCCGTACCACGGCTCCATATCCACGGATGTCCATTGATTCAGGACGAACGTCCGTGGAATGGGACATACATCCGAAGAAAGGAGGCCTCACTGTTTTAATTCGTATTGAAGGTGATGGACGTCTGTGAAAACTAAGGCTGATTGTTTGTTTTGCGTCGTAGGCGACAGATGTCCGTACCTACATGACGGACGCCCGTGAAATAAGTTCAATCGACGGATTTTCGTGTTTCTTTGGCAATACTTGCCATTTCAGTGTTTTAAGTTTTTAGGACTCTTTAATTTCAAGTTAAGGCTTACTTTGCCTATTTAAAGGCTTGTAAAAAAAACGTTTAAGGATTGATGGTTAATATATTATTGCTTTTGCAAACCTTTGAGAGCTTTTGATAAAGTTTTCTATGGGGGTGTGATTCTATCAATCGATGAGCAATTCTTCGTCCCGTGTGCGGTTTGGTGCAAAGCCAACTTTTCTCTCCTTTCTATCTTTCTTGATCTATGAGTTGCGTAAGTGTTTAAATCCTAACCTATCCATTTCAACTTTAAACCTATTATTTACCTTTATTATGCTCGACATTGAAAGAACCATTGGTCAAAATATCGAAAATCCGGTACGTATCGTCCTGACCTCCAGGACGATACGTACCGGGTATCGTCCGATACATTCAATGTATCGGCGATACATTGAATGAATCGGTTTGATACATTCAAAAAACCGGTTTTTTGAAAAAAAATTCCAAAAAAATCCCAAAAAATCCCAAAAAATCTGAAAAATTATATTTATTTATTTTGTATTTATTTCAACTATTTTTTCTTTTATTTTTGACTTATTTGATGCATTATTTAGATGAATATATATGTAAGATGCCTATTTTGTAACTTAACCCAAGTCACATGCCTATTTTGTAACTTATTTTTGACTTAAGATCACATTTTTGACTTAATGTAATAGATCTTCTAACATTATGTTCGACCAACTAATCACATGCCTATTTTATTAACAATATTTCATAATTTGATCGACGCAGACACGCAGTCACGCAATAACTAAATTACAATGTATATTGACAAAAATAAATTATATATTGTAAAAAATAATAGCTATGTTGATAAAAATAAATTTAATTGTACATGGAAAACTTACTTTAGAGCCACATTGAATTTCGTGGTGGTTCTTGGCCCTCATGATCATCGTCATCATCGGTGAGCGAGCTTTCCGGCCTTTGCCTATAATGTTGCCCATATTGATACCCATGATTATATGTGCCCTCTTGAAACTGAGGCTGTAGCAACGAATATGGCTCAGTGTAGTACGTAAAGGCCGGTCCTCCAAAAATCTGACCAACGAAGTCATATGGCACCGGGTAAGTTTGTTGTGGCTGGTAGCATGGGTTACTAGTTGCTGAATCTTCGGTATTTTGCAAACTGAATCCCCCGAAGCTAGAAGTCATATAACCTATATCCGTATCATCTTGTGGTGGTGGTGGTGGTGTTTGATATGATCCCGACGCTCCTCTTCCTTCAACCCCTCCCATTCTAAATGTAGGAGTGTCGAACTTTGTTAACGGCGTCGAGTCATCGTCCCATGCCGCCATATCTCTATAAGGATCAGAGGTACCGGCTTCCTCCCCTCCACCACTAGTGCCAACGTCCCCTCCACCATCATGCCCTCCACCATCATCCTCACCACTCCTATCATCACTACCGGGCTGCGTTTCGTCATTAGATCCAACCACTGAATGACGATTCAATCTTCTTTTCGCCTCGGTGGTTGGGAAGCCTGCTGCTCCGCTACTCTTTCAGCATTATCCAGCCATTCAGTGCTCTCATTATCCAAGACTGGCTCTTCTCTCTCTTCGATCCATTCATTCAAAGGGTCATCCTCCTCGAATATATAATGCAACTGGATGAGATCAAAATAATCACCGTCTGCAAGGTAGAATATGATAGATGAATTAGTATAATATGTAAGTAAGACTTCATATAATTGAAGATCTAAGACTTCATGTAATTGCTTACCACGGTTGGTCCTCTGTATATTCCTGACCCTTAATCGCATGTTGTAGTGGCAGTAGACTAACTTTTCCAATCGGTCCATAGTTAGTCTATTCCTTGTCTTAGTATGAATGAGAGAGAAAGTATTGGACGAGGAACACGCTTACAATACCTCATTGCTACCCGCCTCAATATCGGACCATCACCTCCATAATGCATCCACCAATCAGCCGGGTTTGTCTTGTTTAATTTGGGATTGCGTAGCTAACGGGTCCCAAATGACCCATGTCTCTTGCGAAACATGTCAATCTATAAAGATGAAACACAGTAAGACACATCAATAAATAGATGATAATATCACATGACATTTGACTTATTACTTATAAGGTATGATACTATGATCACTCACATCTCTTATGGCTTGACCTTGGTCCCAAGCCAACTCGTAGAGCATTCTTTGGATTACATTGAGCAAACCGGTATACACTTCATCGTTGTCACTCACTAAGCGTCACAGATAATCTTTGGAAGGTCGGATTCAATTAGTGTGCTACACATCAAATATGAGCAATTTCATCAAGATATGAAAATAATGAATAAATAAATAAAATCACTACATAATTGTGCAACATGTTATACCCGGCCGCATGCAAGTAATCGTGAAATTGTGCATCCCACCTCTTGTCGATAATCGCCAAAGATCGCTTATATTTTGTAGGGCATTTGGTTTTTATAGCCAATTTTGCCTTATCCATTGACTCATAAACGCATTCCCCATCGTTGGTTTGTCATCACCATCAACCAATCTCAACACTTGCACCAACGGGTAGTGACTCGTGGTCGACATTTGCCCAAAATCAACGTCAGATGGGTCAGATCAAGAACTTCGGCAAGCTAGTCTCTTCGCCGTGGAGTCCTATTTCATGTTGATTCCATTCTTCCGACGACACCATGCTTTTCACCACGCCTATATCTAGCCAAACTCAGGGCTAAGAACCTGTTGCAAAACGGTAATCGCAGTGCTGAGCAACTCATTGTTCGTGAAGACTCTCATTAAATTGACCAACTTGTCAGGCTGTAGTAATCGTTCTTCCTTTTGAATAGTTGCGTGCCTTGCTTCTTTCCTAAATCCTCAAGAATGAGGTCCAATATGCGGCACGGGGTCCAAAGATCTGGTGACGCGTCTCTTCGCCATTAGTTTTAATCCCTTTGTAGTTTGTCGCATTGTCTGATACCACCTGCACAACCCGCTGCTCTCCAACCTCATGAACTACCATATCCATTAGTTTAAAGAGGTAGTCAGCAGGCTTTACGTGTCTAAAAGCATCAACTGATTTCAAAATATCGTCCAAGATCGCTATAAACCAAAAAGTTTATCAAACTCTTCTTTGTGGGACCTCCATCCATCGCATAATTGTGCAACCTCTCTCATCCCATACATCCTCAAAGCCAGACATAATAGGCAGTTATCTCATCGTGCTCATCTGTTAGTAAGGGCCCAGATATCTCGTATGGAGAAGGCTTTTTAACTCCTGGACCAACTTCTGCACTTGTATCAATCATGCTTTTGAAGTACGGCGAGTCTGCTACTTGGCTCGGAATGTGGTTGTATATAAAAAACTTGGCAATGGATTTTCCAAGCTTCTTCCCCATTTTTGTAAGTGAGATTGCACTCAATTTGGTTTGTTTGGAGCTTTCAGTGCGATACGTGAATGGATCCATGGGGGCTGTAGTATGGCCTCTCGTAGACGGCCTATAATCCCTCCCAGATGCTGGCCTACGCAACCCGACAGTCTGCTCAACATCCTCATCATCCTCAACAACATGTGGCCTATGACTAGATCCACCACCGGTAGCAGGCATGGATGGGCCCCTCAACCTGGACTGAAACCGATAATCGGCTTATTCCTGATCTCGCCGCTATTGTGCTTCTCTGGCACTCTCTCTCATAGCTCTCGCTATCTGCTCATCCTCATCCTCATCCTCGTCATCCTCAGGTGCAGCTGATGTAAACTCTGGATCTGGCCTCCTGATTCTCTCATTTCCTATCACGACGGCTTCAACTTTTTCTTTCCTTTCTTGTAAACTAGCTCGATATTTTCTTTTACCTCTCAGTACACCGACACCCTCTTGTCTCTCCCTTTACATGAGCGATGCTCCTTTAAGTGTGATACCTCCTCCCGAGCTTTTTCCACAAAGCTTACATTGTATCCTGAGTCTATTACCATCTATTATCTAGTATTGCATCAGACGCCACGGATCATTTAACGTACCATATTTATTTATTTCACCTGCATGAATGAGCAAACGATTGCATTAAAGTAAACATCTAATTTACACTTGAAAATAAAATTTATTTTTTAATTATTGCTATTTTAAAAATATTAGATTATATTTTATTAAATTTATTTGATATTATTCTAATTTTTATAAAATTTAGATTACATTTGAATTTTTATTTTATATTATTCTAATTTTTAAAAGATTAGATTATATTTTACGAAATTTATTTGATATTATTATAATTTTTGAATATTTATTTGAAATTTATTCCATATTATTCTAATATTTTATGGGACATATCCCATAATATTAATTATTTTAATTATATGTGACGGTCACATATAATCAATATGGGTCACACATAATTAAATTTATTATTAAAATTAATATGGGTCACATATAATTTAATATGTGACCCATAAATTTAATTGTATGTGACCCATATTAATTTTAAGTTTAAATTATATGTGACTCATATTGACCCCATTATTTTATTAATTATATGTGATTCATATGATATGTGACCCATATTATATGTGACCCATATTGATTACGTGTGACCCTTAATTATAATTATTTATATTATTTTTGACCCATCAATTTAAATATTTTAAATGGGGTCACATATAATTATTTTTGACCCATCATATTATTTTTGACCCATTATTTATATTATTTTTAATTAATTTAAATATTTTAAATATTTTAAATTATTTTTCCCCTCTTCTTAATTTAAATAATTTATTTAAATAATTTAAATATTTTAATTATTTTAAATAATATTAATTATTTTAAATATTTTAAATAATTTTAAATATTTTAAATAATTTTAAATAATATAAATAATATAAATAATTAATATTATAGGTAAATGATAAAATTTAAAGGTAGATCTACACTTATTTAAGGTAGATCTACACTTATTTATGGTAGATCTACAATTATTTAAGGTAGATCTACACTTATTTAAGGTATATCTACCCTTATTTAAGGTAGATCTACACTTATTTAAGGTAGATCTACCCTTAAATAAGGTAGATCTACCCTTAAATAAGTGTAGATCTACCTTGATCTACCTTATTTAAGGGTAGATCTACCTTATATAAGTGTAGATCTACCCTTAAATTAGGTAGATCTACCTTTAAATTTTATCATTTACCTATAATATTAATTATTTAAATAATTTAAAATATTTTAAATAATTAATATTATTTAAAATATTTAAATTATTTAAATAAATTATTTAAATTAAGAAGAGGGGAAAAATAATTTAAAATATTTAAAATATTTAAATTAATTAAAAATAATATAAATAATGGGTCAAAATTTTTTGTATGAAATAGCTGCTCTTTTCAAATTTTAATTATTATTTTATATTCACAAGTATGTAAGGTGTATGAAATAGTTACTTTTGGCCAAGTTAGCCCTTTCATCATATGGCATGCACCACATAGAAAAATCACGATAGGGCATACGCATAATTAAAAAAAAGAAATAAGCTATGTTACACGACTTTTAAGCGTTCGTCATGGTGGGATTCCAGTCACGGTCACGTGGAACTTGGAATGTAGGCATCCTTTCGGTGTAGGATTCACCGTGCTTCCTTATCCTAACATCAAATTCGTGTGTGAGGTAAACCATAAAGTCGACAGCCATAGTATCATCAACAACCCAAGATTCTATAATAGTTCTGATTAGGTCAATCCCTATGCCCCTGTATTATAAACTGAAATTTACTCTAGCACCAACTTTCCTTGGTTGGCCATCTCTCCTAGGGTATGTAGTAGTTCTGATGTAGTCAATCCCTATGCCTCTACTACATAAACCAGGATTAGAGTAGCACCAGCTATACCGGAAAGGGCATGCATCAAAACACTCCTAGAGTGTACCGATGCACATAATGTGTCGTAGCGAGGAAATATATGCACATCCAAAATTATATAGGGAAATTATTCCATGAAATTAAATTTTCAATTTTTATCATTAGTGTAATAAATTTGATTACGTCAAAAGCTAGTCAAACTATAAATTGGAAAAGGCCATTGGAAGGCCACAAATTTCTTACAAGTTTCCATGTTTGCTTTGGTCTGAACCTATCAAAGTGATATTGTTATTTGTTATCTTACATCCCTGGGAGAAAAGGGTCACAGAATGCACACTATGTGACGGGGAACGTCAAGTAAAAAAAAAAAAAAAAATTATTGTTCACGATGAACAGTGACAGACGTCCGTGATTTTGCCTCCTATCTGTCTGTAGGTCACAGACGTCCGTGGGGCACTACGGACGTCCGTGGACGTCGTGACGGGACTTCTAATTTTGAGTTTTTGTTGCGAAAACTTTCATTTTTAGTGTTTTATTAGTATTATGACTCTTTATTTCGAGTTTAATTATTGGTGGCCTATATATAGAGGCTTGTAAAGACTTTTTAATTAATTATTGAATATTTTGAATGCTTTATGTTTGAATATTCTTTGCCTGAGATGAGTTTGGTGTGAGGCCAAGGGAGTGATTCCCAAAAGCCATTGTTATTTTCTCTATTATCTATCACTGTCTTCTTTGAATCTTTTACCTTATTGATCCCTGCTTGTTTTCTAAATCTCAATCTATTTATTTTGATCCCAAAACCTTAAACCTTTTCTGAACCCTAAATCCATCAGAGCCAAAACTCTTTTTCTAAATCATAAATCAAACCATAAGCCCATTACAAAATCATACACCTATTTTCAAAGCCCTAGTTAGAGCCTGTGAATCTACGTCGGATCGAAGACGACGCCCAAGCCTGGAAAAAGCTAGAGTTCTATCTCTAGGCCGATCTCGCCTCAATTCTAATAGTACTTGCGTATTGGATTGGACCCTAATTGGATCTCGCATGATCTACCAACCTGAATTCTCTGAACCCTAATGTATTTAAGATAGTTTTGAGATTAAGCTTGTTTTAATTTTATTTAATTTCGACAAAAACCGCATAAAATCATATTAACGCATTTTAGGGTCGTTGTCCCGCGTCACTATGCTTCCTTGACTTAATTTTTTAAAAAATAATACCAAAAAGACCAGAGCAAAGATCAAGGGGGTTATTTTTTGTTTTTTTCAAGTTGATGCATGCTGGAGTATACAATAGTTATGTGTTTCAACTCATTTGAGATATTTTTTGTACTCCAATTTCTTCCATCAAATGACAAATCGCTTATCTGAGTAACTTGTGATGCAGTACCATGCAAACCCTCGAATCTCACGAGCATTCACTGGCCTGTTTCCAAGTGTGTTTAAACTACTTTAAATAAATAAGTAAATAGATATATTGAGTAAATGCAATTTGTAATTACTTCGGCATGATAAATCTTCATTGTGCCTTTTGAGTTTACAACATATTCAAGATCTAGATATCGCAAAGCTTAGATGTACTAGTATTAATGCACATGCACACACCCATACCCAAACTTTTAATGTATGTAGAGTTCAATTCAGTTTCTTAATTCTAACACTTTTTGAATTGCTCTTTGCTATTGACTATTTTGCATGAATATGGCGTTTTGGTAATTTTGGCGACTTTCAACATTTGCAGCTTCCTCCTTGCACTATTCAAATACGACCGTCGATGATAAAGGTTGAAACTGATCCAGAGTTTTCAAATACTCAGTCTGTTAATTCTTTGGAGATTGTTGGGACAAGGTATGCTTGATTTTTCCTATCAGGGCCATTAAACGATTTTTATTTTTCGGTTGGTTTGATTTCTTTATTTTAAATCACCCAGGAACGTAAAATAACATTAGATTTCTTGGTCACCTGATACTATTGAGTGAACAGAATTCTGGCTATCTCTTAATAATTTTGCTCTTGTTCCACCTGAACTATGGGTGGCTTTCAAAAATTAGACAATTTTGCTACTTCCGTGTACCCAATGAAGATGTTCTTGATTAGCCATTTATGCATAGATGAACTTTGATGGTGGTAAATCCTAAGGCACGAAAGTTTTTTCACAGTATTATAATGTTATTAAAATACTTGGTTTCTCTTCTATCTTCTTGATTTAATTGTTATTTTTTTTAAAAATGTTTTGCTGGAAAATACTCCACCTCATATAAAACTAAAAAGAAAATTCTAGATTTTTTCAATGGGATACTTTATTTTACATTCATTTGTTTGGATTTAGAAAACTTGGAAACTACAAAAATGTAAATGGCGAATGTATTTTAATTGCTTGAGTTGTTATGAATTGTTGGGATGTAAAGCTCTCTAGAACCTGTGGAAAATGATTTCACTTCTCATTGAGGAGGCCGAACTTGGGAGTTGGAATTCTGAGTTATAGTGTTATC
Organism: Chloranthus sessilifolius; assembly: GCA_021018995.1. NCBI lineage: Eukaryota > Viridiplantae > Streptophyta > Magnoliopsida > Chloranthales > Chloranthaceae > Chloranthus > Chloranthus sessilifolius. The sequence goes on along the minus strand of CM037592.1, from coordinate 70,256,943 downwards.
TAACTGACGTGTATCAAATTCTTTCCTCCCTTGTTCCATGCGAACTCTATACTTCTATGTTATACTCATGGGCCCATTTGTGATTGTTTACATCTTATAAGTGGGGACAAACTTTTTGATACTAGTCTCTATGGAAGACCCTGAAATAAGTAAAAAAGAGCCTTTATTTAGGTTGTATAAATTTTGTTAGCATGTGAATTATTACATTACATCTTTATAAACAATATATATATATATATATATATATATATATATATATATATATATATATATATATGTTACCTTTATACATTAACCCATATGCCTATTTACTAGCAATTGTTATCTGTATAATATAGGGTACCTCTATTAGCACCCACCGTTTTACTGAAAGCGCCCACAGCTCTCACGTGTAAGGGAGAAATACCCACATTTTCTCTTAGCCTCCTAAAAAAAGGGCAACCCTCAGTTATTTACATGTGGGCACCCACTTTTTTCCTCTTCTTCTTCGTCTTGCTCAACTCCGACAAGTCGTACAATTCCGGCAAGTCATGCAAACCCACCAGAGATGAACTCGAAACCCTTCCGAAATCAATCTGTAACCCTCTTGAAACCCTTACCAAATCAACTGGAAATCCTCTTGAAACCCACCCGAAACCCTCTTGATTACTTACCCAAAATCTTCTTGAAACTCACTTAATACCAAGTTGAAACCCTCATGAAACCCACTTGAAATCCACCCAAATCCCTCCTGAAACTCTCTTGACACCTACCCAACCGATTTCTATCCATGTCAATTGATTTCCATTATCTATCTCTTTCATTCATTCATCATTCATTTGTATCATTCAAACATCAATCATCTATATCTATCATCATTCATCTGTCTCATTCGATCACTATCTATCAATCAGTGAATTCTTATCTAAATCAATCATTAATCATGACTCAATCCTTGGGGAGGATTGCATTAGTTCACACTATGTAAGTGTTACTTCAGTTTAGAGTCTCTATTGGACTTATGTTTTTTGTTATTCGTAAGACAATCAGTCGTCTTTTCTAGAATGGTTATAAGGCATCAGGGTGCCCTTTTTTTGTTATCCGAAGGTATTTTCTTATTTCTCTCTCTCACTAATGCTTGGGTTGAATCAACCATTGACCACTACTCATATTAGCATACTTATTCCAGTTAGTTGGTCCTCGACGTTCATCGAATGTATCCCCTTCTAGTGATTATACTACCTTATTTTTGATTTCGTTTAATTTCAAAGGCATCGGTCCAATATCAGGTTACTTTCCTAGAATTTCGGTTAAGTGCTCATAGAGCTTCTCCAAATTCATATGAGGATCGTAAGTGGCATTTATTTAACCATTGGGGTGAGGACATCGGGTCCATTCCCATTAATTAAAGGCTTTTCAATTATCTACCTTGGGCCCAATAGGTTACAATTTTCAACCATTATCCACTCAATTCTTCTTGTAGCTAAGCATAAGGATGCTAGCAATATTATCCATGCCAGGTTTTGGGTCGGGTCGTTGAACTTAACCCAATCCAAACTCGTAAGTTCAGAGGTCCATGAGTCATTTCCTAGTTCTCTTGGGCCTTCACTAGGTCCAAATCTAAGTATACGGGCCTTTTCAAGATCCGGGCCAATAAGTGGTTGCACACACTTTTGAGAGGTGCCTGTATCAGCTTTTTGAAAATGAGTTTTGGGCTGGGCCATAACTTGGTGATTTGTTTCAGACCCAAAATTTACCGGGTCATGGGCCGGGCATTGGGGCCTCTAGGTTTACTTAGAAATTTCTAGTATTCAGGCTCTTGGGCCTTTAAAAGGTCTAGTCCTTGGCTAACTTGACCAGGTCAACCTTAACCAGACTCCACAATGCATCAACAGTGGTCATTGTGATCTGGCATTGCTTAGATTGTCAAGGGTTTCTAGGGAAATGTCAAGGTTTTGACCATATCCCTTAATTTACAGATTTTTCCTTAAGTGTACTGGACACTTCACAGTGCCATTTTCGACTCCGATCTAATTTTTGAGTCTTTCTAAAACTGGGTGAAAGAGTACTGACAGCCTCATCTTTTCTTGGTGGTGTCTCTCAAAAATCTGATCAGGGTTGACCAACGCCGTCAAATTACAGAGATCTGTTTTCTCTTAACAGATTATCAGACCATATCCGATGGTCTCTGATGCCGGGTCTTTATCTTTTGATGCCGATATCGAAATCGCATACTCAGCAGCTTGTTGGAAAGCTTAAGTGGTTATCTACATTTTCTATACCTATTTCTGAGGTTAAAAGTCTACAGATCATGATGGAATCGGGTTCGTCCGATCAGAGATCAATTCTGGCCACTGGCTCTGTGCCATTTGACACAGTTTTGTGTCCTGATTTTTCGGATTTTTTAGTCCTCAAGATATGTGAATATTTATCATGAAATTTCACACAAGGTTGGGGAAAAGGTCAAACTTTGACCCTAAATTTTTAGAGTTTATTTGGGGGAGTCCTTGCACAGAAAATCTCGACCTTTCTGAGGCACAAATTTCTGGTGCAAACAGGGCAGATCTGCTGCCTTCTGCTCTGAACTCCATGTGGTCAAACAACTACGAATTCAGATCTGATATTTGACTGGATTATTGGAAACCCATTTATTTATTTCTTTTTCTGGAATTTTCTCCTATTTATTTCTTTTTCTTTTGCACTCAGTCCAGTGAGTGTCCTGTTTTAGGCTTTAAGGGCCTTCAAACTTTGCCATTGATGGGGTCCACCTAGTGGCTCATCACATGCCACACAATTTTCTGATATGGACCTGGGGACATCCCATATTGATCACATATCATTTCAAGTTCCTTTTTATGATCCGTCCTATCGATCTAACGACATGAATTGCCATCACAACTATCCCAGTCGCCAAAATACTAGAATTTGTCCTGTATCGATAAAATCTCGATCTAACCTGTTAGGGACGTCCGACCGAATCGAAATTTCTGGTTTTTCATTAAAAAAATTATCCTTATTTCAGAAATCATGTTTTTCAAAAATCATTTTATTTGTGAGCGAAGTTCACTTATACTACAAGTCAACTATCAATTTCTCTATGATCTAGTGTTCACAAATTTCCGGGAATAATCAATTTCTCTACGATCACCGTTGATTGCTCATGATCAACAATGATCATTAGTTTCCAAAATGTGGAAACTCATCAGAATCTTGAGTCAATCAAAAACATTCATTTAAACATTTATTTTTTCTAGGGAAATTGGCAATTGAGCAAAGTGTAGCCTAAGGCATTCCTACACTATTATTTCCTACACATGCATCTAACACCCTAGATTTCTATGATCAAAATCAGTAATCAAAAGGTAAATGAATTCTGGAATTTCAATCACGATCATTCATCACAACCGTTCAAAATCATTACTTTTATCATACAAGATCAAATATGCAATATTTTGTCTACTCTATCCTATGCCCATTAAATTTTTGCACATGCATCTATGACCATTCATTTTCTATGATCAAAAGGTAAATAAATTCTGGAATCTAAATCACAAACCATTCATCACAGCCATTCAATTTCAAGAATTATTATTCTACTACATACAACAAGCAAGATTGAGACTATACTAGTCTAAGCTTTTAGATTCTAGCACATGCATCTATGACCATTCATTTTCTATGATCAAAATCAGTGATCAAAACAAGTAAATTCTGGAATATAAACCATGAAATCAATCGATTAGAACCGTTCAAATCCCTTGTCTGGAATTTTTGGGTCATGAAACGACCGTGAGCATTGAAGCCCAAAAGAGTTCATATACATCCTTAAATAATTCTTACATTACAAGGTAAATATCTCTCTCTTTGCTTATTCATTCTTTTTTCTTGTTCTTTTTTCTTGTTCTTTTTTCTACTCCACCAATTGAACCCTAATCCTAATCACTTACGAAAGTCAAGTCGTTCTAGGGCCGTACTTACAGCCCTATCACTCTATCAGTTTAAAGATTTCGTAATCTTACTAAGTACTAACAGGCACAGCAATGAATTGGAAGGAAATTTAGACTCATGTAAAACTGATGATAAAGATCCTACTCATATACTCTGGACCGAGTATTATTTGCAAGGTTATGGAAGCATGAGAATTGAGAAGTATTTGGAAGGGTAACATAAGCGTGGATTGGATACTATTTGCATGGTAAAGGAAGCATTCAAGAAGTGGACGAATGGCGACTAGAACTTTGTTCAAGAAGGGCTGCGATTTGCGTTACTTCTATTAAATTAGTTCTAGCATTGAAAGCTATATTTTAAATTTTTTAGCATGAAATTAATCGTAGAAGATCATTCAATGAGCTTTGCGTTCCAGTCTCTGGAACTCATTTGGTAATTCTGATTTTGATTGACAAAGTGCCTGAAATGGTGTCTAAAGATTGACTTTAATGCTTGGAGGTACTTTACACATGAGGGGAGTTCAGTTAAAACTGCTAAGTATCCCTTAGTTTTGTCTTCTGTAACACTGCACATAGTGTTTTTTTTGGTTAATTAGGTTTTGGAGTTCTATTTTTGTACTAGGCTTCGGTTCATGTCAGATATAATTAAAAATAATGTGCAGCAATATAAATTATGTAAAAAGCCCTTTTTTACCGTTTGCCTTATCCCTACATCCATGTCTCTAAATTTCAGTAAATGTTGCTGTAGGTAATTTTGTTTAACCATATTCAGTTTCTTGGGTTTATTTTGGTTTTAGGAATTCATGAGTCAACTCGAACATATGTCCTTGCAGCAATCGACCAAAGAGAACGTTTCTATCTAGGTATCTAATTGCACTCCTGAATTATGGAGGGGTTCCTCAAGATTTTTTCATGGAACTTCTGAGAAATGCATTGCTTGATGTTCAAAATGGTCATTCCAATAAGCGCGCAGCATTGGAAGGTATCTTTTCTTCCTATCTCTATCTTAGCTAGGTCAGTATTTGTGCTCATGTTGTTCTTTGGATCCTGTTGAAGTTAGTTTTTTCTAAATCTTGATAGGATAGTCACAAAGTCGGGAGTTGGCAATAAATCAGCAAGGGTCTAAAATTGAAAAAAAATCAGCAAAAATCAGTTAAAGTTGGAAAAAATCGGGGAAAAAAAAAAAAAAGAAAAGAAAAATATCTCATAATACATTTGAAGTTAAGAATAATGATATTAATAAACAAAATAGGCAAAACCTAAATTTTTTATGCATAAACTGAATAAAATAATACAAAAACTAGAGGTTTTTTTACTCCTTAAGTAAAGTCATGAAAAAAAGAAAAAAAAATCGGACCACATCACAAACACTGCCAATTAATCGGCTGAGTCGTGAGTTGGCGGATTTTCCCTTATCATCCACTTACGAAGGATTAGTGGCTCCTATGTTCTTTCAGAATATTTTTCATTACTTATATATATAGCTAATCTGCCTATAACAAATGCTCTAACTTGCTTTTATAATTGCAGTTTCATTGAACTACGGGGATATGGATGATTTTCTTGCATCAAGAATGATATTATGTGGATTACCTCTTGATGAACCATACTTGCAGCATCGTTTGTCTGTGTTAATCAGAGAGGAAAGAAAGGGACTCAAGGGAGGAAGGCTTCCAGTGACTGAGTGTTATTATTTGATGGGGACCGCAGATCCAACTGGAACTCTGGGCCCTAATGAAGTGTGTGTTATTCTGTAAGTATTTTTGTAGCCATAATTTTTATGTGCTGTGATTGTTGGAAAATTGTTTTGAACAACTAATCTGATTTGGAACTTGATTTTCTGGCAATTTCACTAGATGATAATTTCAACAGCATTAATCGCCATTGAGTATTGATTTTAAAATTATGTCTCATTATTTATATAATGCGCAAATTAAAATTTTCCAACTATGTTGATGTAGTAAAATGCTATATGCCGAGTACCGAACATCAATGCAATTGATATAATTGCTTATAATTTGCCATGCATTAAAACACCCGAATAAATTGATTGCATTTTGGTTTAAATCAAGTTTTTTCTCCTTTCTTTTTCTATATTCGTGTGTTCAATGAAAAAATTGGTATTGTTCTGTTCTTTGCAATGTAAGTTTAATGCGTGGTTAAGCTATATTCATAAAACATCTACTGTTTCTTTTGTATTCATTTTGTTACAGTTGTTTTATTTTGAGCTTTTGCGTTGTATCCTTACGACTCTTGTGCTAGTGTACAATAGATAGGGATTGCTGCTTTGAAAACTTCTTGTAAGGTGGTACAAGAACGTTGTGCACATCAAATAAATGCATATTCGATTGCCTGAAGACCTACAAGTGCTCTGCTCCTCTGCACTTTAAAAATAACTTAGAGTTGGTATTCTACCAATCAACAGTTTATGGGGCATTTTTTTTTTCTTCTTTTAAGTTTCTTATGTACTATTATATTTAAAGAATTCGTAACTGCTAACAATGCTAAACACAGATGCAAAGTCCAAATTCAGAGTGCAGAATTTGCAGAGTTCAAAGCTCATATTCGGAGATTCTTATACAAAGTTTAGATTCACATCAAAATTAATATTCAGATATTCGGAATTCAAAGTTCATATTCAGAATTCAAATTCAGATTCGAAATTCATATTCGCATTCAAATTTAGAATTCAGAGTTTGGATTCATATTTCAGATTCACATTTCAATGTTCTAAATTCATTTTCGGAGTTCAAAGTTCAAAATTCAAGGTTCAAATTACATTGATCAAAATCCAAATCAATCATCTCATATAAATCTACGAATCAGAGTTAAATGTAAATGTGTAGTGAATAATTCCCTACCTTGGTTCAGACTTTGCGAATATTTGAAGAGGCGATCCTTATTAGTGACCTCCGGCCTATCAAAACCTACATCACGTTCACACACTATGTATCAAAGACTAATGGATCGAAACGGATCGAAATTTTGTGTTTTACCAAAGAATTCGAAGGCAACTCTAAACTACGAGATTCGCTTGAGCGATTTCCAGATTCGCTCGAGCGATTTCCAAATTCGCTCAAGCGGCTGTTATAATTCTTTGTGGCACCTGAACATCTCGCTCGAGTGAGTTGTCACGGAGTCACTCCTTTCAACGCGTGCGGGGCTTAACTTCCGAAGCTAGGCTGGCCTGTCTCTGATACCAACTGTCACGGGAGCGCGTTCCAACTCGCCATCACACCCATGCGGCACCTTGATGCCGCGTGCAACGAGGCCAACCTACCCAACCATCACTCTGATACCACCTGCCTAGAAGACGGGAACTCCCGTTCATGGTTGCCTTCTTCCGAGGTCTACCATTCATCGCATTGTGCCCCTTACAACACCCATGTCGACACCTCTGTGCCTCGCTTGGCCTGCTCGAGCTTCACCCTCGCGTGCCCTGCACTAGTACCTCGCTTCGCAATAGTGACATGCAGCTTCTCATGCCGTTCCATTCCAACATAACTCGTCGACATACCGAACCAAGCCCACCATCGTGTGCGTTCCTTGTTACTAACACATGTCTGCATCCGACCCTCAGCTACCGTGTCCCACAAAGCCCTTGAGTGCCTCTCTCGTTGCCCATCCAAGTGCACTGCGACGCGTAGTTTGGGGCCACATGGCAACCTTACCTTGGGTGACACATGGCAGTGCCGAAGCAACGTCCTAGGCCCACCCTTTCAGGCCTAGGAAACCACTACGCACCCTTTAGTGCTGCATGACCCCCGTGTGTAGGGGAATAACTCCAGAACTCCCTTCCCCCAAGTATGGTCTAAAAACCACCTTAAGCCATCCAGCAGGAGAACCTCAAAGGTATTGGTTTGACATACCACCATGGCACACAGACTCCTTTCGTGGCACACAGTGCCATCCTCCACACCAACATGTCCCCTGAGACCAACTTCCACACCCCACGCACGTCTAGTCGCCACACTAGATCCTCACCTAGCTCGAGTCACCGTCACACCATACATTGGGGAACACCCATGCCGTAAGGCCTCATGCCTCCACGCTCACGCGCCACACTCCTAGCACCAAGGCCTGATGCCCTACCTGCTAGCCAACCAGCTAGCTCCAAGGCCCCCACGCCTTCTGACTGCTACCCCGAGTATGGACCTCGCCACAGAGTGCTACCCGAACTTTTTAGCTAATTTTTGGGGAAAATTCGCTCGAGCGAGAGCGAATTTTCCACTTTCGATTTTCCTTGTTTCTGAAGGGGTCTCGCTTGAGCGAGCCAATGCGATTTAGCACTTCTCTTCTTTTTTCTTTAGAATTCGAAGCCCTTAATTCCTCTACAAATCATATCTTAATAGACACCAATCATTTCTAAACAAATTTCATACTTCCAAATCATAATTTCTACCCTCTCAGATCATGCATGTGGAGTTTAGATCGTCGACATCGAGATATCGACACCCAAACTCCAAATTCCTCAAAGGTCTTTGCATGCAATCTAACCACACACTAATCATGTTTACATTTCAAGAATTGAAATTCCTACGATCACGCTACGATGCTTCCCTTCTAAATGCCGTGCATGCGGAGTTTGCGATGATCAATATCTACGGATATTGGTGCCTAGCCTTAGCATGCGCCCGATGCTTCGATTTCCTCCTCTTTTCGATCGTATTTGTGTCGAAATCGAAGTTTCTTACGGTACGATGTAGATCGAAGATTCTTTAAATGAAGAGGGGTTTGAGAAACTGAGATCAATGGGGGAAAACAAAGAAAATGGGAGTCCTTTCTCTCGCTTCTCTCTCGATTTCTTTCTTTCACAGTTCTCAACAGAGTTCACGCAAGTTTCATTTCAGCGTAAATTTGCTTTAATGGTGGGGTTGATCCGGTGTGAAGCCGGCACACCGTGGATCAGTGTGTGAGCTCTTATCTCATGGTTCAAAAATAATGTCTAAACTGCACTCAATAGGTTTTGATCCCTAGATCTCTTATTTGCAAACCAAGTTCCTAATCGCTGTGTCATCACGTGGCTTGCGTTACTATTTACACCAGTATTTTTATAAACCTTAGAGATAACAGATTCTGAAATTTCAAGGCGTATAAGTCATCAGACACGTGCACATAGGCGTACACGTTATTAGACACATACACATAATCAGATTTGTTAGTGTTCGTAAAAATTCGAGGCGTTATAGTAAAGGTAGGAGCTAGTTAAGATAATCTATGGCTAGTATACCACCCAAGTGGTATCAGGGTGAGGTCCTCTCGGGTGGTACTAGTGATGGGGGAGGGAGGGGGGGAGTTTATTGGGTCCCTGTACAACCCTTGTGGACCCTGGGGGGTGACACTTGACACGATCTCCCAACTCCTTAAAACATTGAGTTGTGCCTCTTACATCACCAATTGGTTTTGGTTGGTATGGAAGCTCATTGGGGTATACGATCCTACAATATTATACTACATTTTTTACCATTTACATCATCATACTCCGAAAATAAATATTTTCTCCGCTCTTCTGCTTGGGACTAAACTCCTTATCACTCTACAATATTTTCACGTCTATCTGGTGATCAATTGATCCCTACTTTGTGCCTAAGTGACCAACATTTGACTACTACTGGCATGGTACGATGAACTAGAATCTTTAAAAATGACTGCCATTTACCTTTGCAAACTACGTCTCTGTCTTCAGTTTAAACTTGTAGCTTTGCATAATTTTCTTTGCCTTTTTAAGTGTTATTGGTAGCGTATAGTTAGGAGGACACAGTTGTGCAAGTTGAGAATTATGAGTTATATATAGATCCTATTCATAATGATGTCGATTATATGTCGAATACTAAGATTAATGATGGGGAACGCCAAGTTTAGGAGCCTTGGGTTTGGGGCAACAACAGATTTTCGGCGTCAGAAGAAGCGTAGAGGAGGCTCGAGCACCGTAGCCTTAGAGGAGAAACGGATACAAACCGCGAGGAGAACAGTGCCGCAGCGAGCCCTCGCTCGAGCGATCACTTAAACTCGCTCGAGTGGTTATAATCCTCACTCGAGCGAGCTTCAGCGATGAGATTTTATGGAAACTTTTTTTTTTTTTTTTTGTATTTTATTAGTATTAGAACTCTTTTATTGCGAGTTTTATTTTTGGTGGCCTATATATAGAGGCTTGTAAAGACTTTTTAGTTAGTTTTTGATTATTGAATGAAAGAGAGTTGCTTTTGTGCAAACCCTAGAGAGCTTGTGAAGAGTTTTCAACGAGGGAGTGAATCCTTTAAAACCTTGAAGAGTGAGCAATTGTTTCTCGTGCGACTTGGTGCGAAGCTGACGTACAGCCGTGGTGTGAAGCTTCGGAAAACCCTTGGTGTGAAGCTTTGGAATCTATCATTTTATTTTTGTCTTTTCTTTAGTTATTGTCAGGTATTATCCTTCTTTAATTCCGTTGATAAAATCAAAATCTCCAAAATTGTTTTCCTTTGCTAAATTATTCTAAGCTTTATTTCGATTAAAATCTCCGAGGAGTCGAGAGACGATATTGCGGATATTACGATTGTCGATTGATGCCCTAAACTAGAACGAATTCCGAGCTCCTTCATCGGAGCCGTTTTTCTTGATTGGGAAAATTTTCACGCATGCAGACGCTAAACGGATTAATCTAATTTGTTTTATTAATTTCATTGAATTAGTTTTAATGTGTTGCATGATTTTGAATATTTCCGCTATTCAATTCTTTCTAAAAGTTAATCCCAAATTCGCATATTAGGTTTTAGCGTTTTGTCCCGCGTCAATTAATATGCTTGATCTAGAAATTTTTCCTCAAATTAAATCTAAAGCTCAAGGTTTTGATGAAACCGAGCTGATAGGCACTTCAATACTGCCTCTTGAAGATGCTAGGATTCTCCCAAAATATGGAGAGGATATGACATTAATATCTGTTAATTTAAACAAGCTGTTGCTCAATCTCTGTTTTGTATTGATTTGCACAATTATATGAGGATGAGAAGTCTTCGTTTTGATCCTTAACTAATATTTTGTAATATGTATGATGCATTAATACACCATGTATTTTATAACCTTCGTTGAAATTTTAATATGATGAAGACAGTGCCAAGACTAGTGGTTTAGATCTCTATCATAGTTGGGCATATCATTACAAAAAACAAGAGGGATGGGAGAGGATTGCTAATCCAATGATATAAATCGTGGATATCCGAGTAGATCTTAATTCAAGTGCTTGCTTTCGAATTTTGGTCTTGGTCTATGAAATTCGCTATTCACTACAACTTCATGCTTGATATCAATTTTTAAAAAAAGGCCCTATTTTGTCACAATTTAGAACACATAATTTTATACTATAGTTGGGCACATGCTCCTCTAATTCCTTTTCCCTCTCGTATCTTTTGAGTCCCTCTTATAAGCTGTATTCTTTATTTTCTTCTAAGAGGTTCTTGCAGCTCCTCTACTAAATTTAAAAGAAACACACACATATATAAGAAATACAGATATATATATATATATACACACACACACACTAAATTTGTATTAAGTTTCATGTTATTTCGTCATTTCAGTGCTACATGTGTACTTACAATTTCATCTTTGGTTAAGACTGCATGTGTTATAAAATGTGACATGGTTTTATGTATTCACTTTGTTGTACTTCATACATTCCATGTATTGTTTACTGTGCAGTGAGAATGGGCAAATTTCTGGAGAAGTATTGGTGTACAAGCATCCTGGTTTGCACTTTGGAGATATCCACACACTAACAGCAACCTATGTTAAAGATCTCGAAAGTATCGTAGGAAATGCAAAATATGCTATTTTCTTTCCTACAAAAGGGCAACGATCTTTGGCAGATGAAATGGCTAATAGCGATTTTGATGGTGATATATATTGGGTTTCAAGAAATCCACAGGTTGGTGTTATTTCTTGATTAATACATTTAATCGTATATTTGAAAACATAAATTCGTATTCTTACTATTTCTATTACTTGGCTATCTCATACTAATGAATTTTCACTAAAAATTTCAATCTTGTAGCAGTTGTTTTTTTCTTCGTAAGTCACATGCATTTTTTTTTGGCTCCATTATGATGGAGTTGTTTTATTTTTTTTCCTTGCAGTTGTTTTGCAATTTTGATGAAGAGATTTGGATGACAACTACTAAGTTCCACTAAAAAAGCTTTAAGGCATAGATAAAAATAAATAAATTGAGATTGAACTATCCTTAACATAACCAGTATGTATGATAGCTGTTGGATTTGAGCATGTAGCAATGTACTGCTAAAATACAAGTGCGAAAGTCCTTACCACAGCTGTGCAATGCGACTTATTTTGTGTGCTCCCTAAATGACCTTGCCATAGGAAATTACACGAGGAAGCTGAAGGGACTAAACCCTTGCTTCTCCGCTTAAAGCAGCCTTTAATGATGCCATTAAATGACCATGGCACATGACGTTTCCCTTGAATGTTGAAGGGATTAAACCCTTAAGCATTCAGTGTGCTGCTATACTGCATTATAATAGGTAATTATATTTATGCTAGAAACTCCTAAATGATTGGGGTTCGGATAATGGAATTAGGGGAGAGAGAGAGAGATTTCAGTTATTACAAAAAGTTCTTTCAAAGACTTGGGCCAATCTCAAACAAGGTATCATTTGGCACACGAAGATGGAAAGGAGTTTTGCCATTCAAAATTTGAGTTGGAGTACAATTAATCAGATTTGTGGCAATACGAAAAACATCAAACCAATAAGATTTCCATAAGACGTCTATTCTTACTTTCAGAAGTATCATTTTCTTAGTGTAAAGACATGAAAGTTGAATAAAGATTCCCGTTTTTCAAGATATGATTGGAAAGCATTATAAGTTCCTCTCTACTATTATTAGTTCCTAAAGCTGTAATAGACTTGTCAAACTTAGTTTGGACCACAGTAGCAAAGCTGATAAGGGTGGAAAGTACGTCCTCACGAGTCACGAGTTTTAAGAAGATATGCCCAATTACAAAGCAAGTTATCTTCAATAACTGACATAATATCAAAAACCATCTAAAGTAGATGGGAAAGTCTTTTGAGGAAACTTAAGAGGACTGCATGCTCTTTTGAAGATGGACTCCAAGATGGCCATGCCACAAACTTAATGTATCTTAAGTAAATATATCATAACTAGATGAACACAAAATATGTATGCTTAAAGTGAGGGCACCACTCCTATCATCACCCTTTTGCCATTCAGTTCTTGAAGAATATAGTGAGAGGGATAAAAGTGTCATGGAATAAATTTAAGTATTAGTTAATGATGCATAGATAAAAGATTAACATTAAGATGAGGGACCATTGGTATGAATGAGATCAACTGTGAAAGAGATACTACCCATACTGAAAGGGAGTGTAGGAGCCATTGGTCAAGCGTACCCATCGAGAGGAAGAGTGTGGAGCATATAAAAAGAATAAATGCGGCTCACCAATAATATGATCTGTAGTGCCAGAATCAATTATCCAAGTAGAAAAGGGAGAGTATATGATAGGGTATGTAGGTGACGCAGAGGCACATGGTGGCCCAAGAAAAAGAGGTAGTCTGCATCTCCCCATCAGACTAGCTGACTCAACACTTAGAGAACACTAACTCCGTAATCAATAATAAAATTCCACAACAAAAAATTTGCAACCAACAAGATTATGCTCAAGGCAACAACTCAGCTTTGTATAGATTACTCCAACTTCAATCTGATTCCGACATTGTGACGGGGACGCCACATACATGGACATTGGATTCGGACCACATCGTTTCTACTGGCGTAGAAAGAAGCAGCGTTATGGAAGTCAAAGATAAGGAAAGATGGAAATTCTGGAGAAAGAATGGCGAAATTTTGATCGATCGAATTGACATTTCAATCGATTGAATGTCGACGGCGATTTTCATAGAAATATGAAATTTCGATCGATCGAAATTTCAAATCGATCGATCGAAATCACACCCAAAATTTTAGTTATTTTAGGAGTTTCATTTCGAACTTTTGTTTCAAGGGTTTATTTGTCTTTTATTTAATATTCGTTTTAGGGTTTTCTTTTATTGTAAGACCTCCTATATAAGGTCTTTAAATAATGTAATTAAGGGAGTTGATTGATTATTGAATGCTTTTATGCTTGAGTAATCTTTGCCTGAGATGGGTTTGGTGTGAGACCAAAGGAGTGATTCTCCTATATTTTCCTTATTGTTGTTATTGATTTGCGTGATTTTCTTATATTTGATATCTCTAAATCTCTGCGTTCTTCTCTAGCCATAGCTTAAATCCCTCCTTGTGATCCCCGAAACCCTAAACCCGTTTTGAAGCCTACATCACACAAGCCCATACCTTTCTAAACCATAAACCGATCTCAAAGTCATAAATCGTTTACAAACCCTAATTCCCTTTTACAACCCAATTTGGAACTCGTGAACCTACATCGGATCGAAGACAAACGCCTAATCCTAGAAAAGCTAGAAACTATCTCTAGGCCGATCTCGCCTCGACTCTAAAGTACTTGCGCATCAGACTGGGCTCTATCTGGATCTCGTGTGATCTACCCATCAGAATTCTGCAAACCCTAAGGTATCAAAGATAATTTTGCGATTAAACTTGAATTAATTTATTTAATTTCGGCAAAATCTTCATTAAATCATATTCAGCATTTTAGGGTTATTGTCCCGCGTCACATTGGTTCATACAAAGTGTATAGGAGGCACAATAGATCTAAGGCAGCTCAACCTCCCATAGCACTTCGGATGTGTGATTGAAGATCCATGTTCACGTGTGCGCCATTCGAGAAGACCCCACATTGGGAAGATACGTACATGGGGACCAAAGGAATAAGATTTTAGGGTTTGGAGAAAAAAGGCTGACGGGGAACGACAATTTTTTTTTTTACTGTTCACGATGAATAGTGATGGACGTCTGTGATGAACAGTGACGGACGTCCGTGATTTTGCCCCCTCATTGTCCGTAGGTCACGGACGTCCGTGAGGCACTATGGATGTCCGTGGGAGTCGTGACGGGATTTTCTAAATATTGCGAAAATTGCCTATTTTAGTGTTTTATTAGTATTAGGATTTTTTATTTCGAATTTTAACTATTGGTGGCCTATATATAGAAGCTTGTAAAGGCTTTTTAGTTAGTTTTTAATTATTGAATGAAAAGAGAGTTGCTTTTGTGCAAACCCTAGAGAGCTTGTGAAGAGTTTTCAACCGAGGGAGTGAATCCTTCAAACCTTGAGGAGTGAGCAATCGTTTCTCGTGCGACTTGGTGCGAAGCCGACGTATAGCCGTGGTGTGAAGCTTCGGAAAATCCTTGGTGTGAAGCCTTGGAATCTATCATTTTATTTTATCTTTTCTCTAGTTATTGTCAGGTATTATCCTTCTTTAATTCCGTTGATAAAAACCCAAAATCCCAAGTTTTTTCCCTTTTACCAAAATTATTTGAAGCCCTATTTTATTTAAAATCCCCAAGGAGTCAAGAGGTGATATTACGATTGTCGAATGATGCCCTAAATTAGAACGAATCTTGAGTTCCCTCATCGGAGCCGTTTTTCTAGATCGGGAAATTTTTATGCATGCAACGCTAAAATGGATTAATCTAATTGTTTTATTAATTTCATTGAATTAATTTTATGTGTTGCTTGATTTTGAATGTTTCCGCTATTCAATTCATTCTAAAAGTTAATCCCGCATCGCATATTAGGATTTTAGCGTTTGTCCCGCGTTAGTTTTGGTATCAAAGCACAAGTCTTAGTTTAGGGTTCTCCGCATCATATAGATTTTAGGGTTTATTTCTTTCCATTTCAGATCTATCTTATACCATCTAATTTTTCATAATTCCATCATAGATACCAGTAGCTTAGAAGCCCTTATTAGAGATCTTGCATCTAAGGTGACCACTAGTCAAACCCGGATGGATGAGCACATCGCTGATCAACAAGCTATGTATGAGCCTTTAGAAACCCGTTTTGAAGAGATCAATGAGCTCATCGCTGAGAATTACAATAGAGTCAACAATCGTGACTGTAGGAGAGATGTTCCTCCCCGACGTGAGGTCCAAGTCAATCTAGATGATAAGGTCATGAAATCTGTCAAAATGGACGCCCCTACTTTTGGTGGGAAAAGACAGCCCAAGGTCTTTCTCTACTTCGAGTGGTATTCCATGTCCGAAGAGCGCAATGTCAGATTTGCCAAAGTCAAGCTTATGGCTAAAGCTAGACTTTATTGGTTGGGAGTAGAGCGTCGTAGGCAAATCCAGGGTCTTCGTCCCATTTCCACGTGGGCTGAAATGAAAGTCCAACTGCACGAAAAGTATGTTCCCGTATCATATAATGAACGTATTCTTGATCAGTGGCAGTCATTGCATCAAGGAGATTCCCCAATCATAGAGTACATTGATCGGTATGAAGACCTGATGACCCAGGCCGATGTCGATGAATCAGCAAAAGTTACTCTCTCCCGATTCCAAATGGGTCTTCGACTAGAGTTACAGAGGGAACTCATTCCTTATCCCGTTGCGGATCACGAGGAATGTTTTGCTAAGGTCGAAGAATTAGAACGGTATCTCGACACCCCCAGTCATGGCCGATTTAAGGCTTCCAAATTTGAGCATCAATCTAACCCTATCGAAAAGGAAAATAATGCCTCTAGTCAATCCTCAAAATCCATAATTCCCCAAGTTGACAAAGGGGCCAATGGTCGAAAGTTCTAAGCGTGCCCCGCAGCAATGTTATAAGTGTCAAGGTTTTGGTCACTTTGCATCCCAATGTCCTAGTAAGAGTCAGATTTTGATCATTCAGGAGCATACTGAGAAAGAGGACAACGAGATACCAGAAGAAGTATACGAACCATGTAGCACTCCAAGTGATGAGGAAGGTGAGGTTCCGGTCAGAGCCATAGGTTGCATTAGGACAATTCCTATTACTGAGGACGGTGTTGATAATGTGTCCATCTCAAGTGAGTCATTAAAGTTGGTAGGAGCATGTCATCATTCTGATTTGCATGGGATTAACAAGCCGAATTTATTGGACATTGGAAATACGCATGATCATACTGACACATTGAATATATTTGATGTCTTTGATGCTAACAATTTTGTGTTACTTCCTGATGGTTCTGAGCATGTGGAATCTTTTCCAATTTCGAAAAGGGGTAAGGATGAAGGTCTAAATTTTTCTCTAGACAAGGGAAACTTTTCGACAGTTGTCATAACGGATCTTACGCCTATTCTAGATCCCACAACCCTACCCTTTGATCCATTTCTTATTGAGCACCTGACCCAACTGCACTCATTTGCCCAGTTTCTATCCCTTACCTTACCTGTGCAATATGAGAAAGGGTCGAATGAGAAGGTCATAGAATTTCCAAGCTTCCATGCTAATGAAGGTAAGAATCAGAAGTATCTCACAACGTGGAAAGACAAACCAAGAATTGAGCTCCCGAAGTGTGACATTCGTAGATTCCCTAACTCATTGGAGATGAGTTTTTCCAACCCGGGGAGTATTGATGGGGACATCACACAGAGAAAGGTAGATGGAAGAATAAAGAGAAAGGAGGCAGAAAATGTCAGCGGATGACTTGCAAGGAGTTCCTCCGTACGAGTTCCAATACACTGGATCAGTACCACATGCGTGGAGGAGAATGACGGGGAACGACAAATTTTTTTTATATTTATTTTTTTTACTGTTCACGATGAATAGTGACGGACGTCCGTGATGAACAGTGACGGACGTCTGTGATGAAATGGCAAAGTGACGGGCAGACGTGAAAACATGATGAGACGTCCAGTGAAGCTCACGGATGTCCGTGAGGCACTACGGATGTCTGTGGCGTCGTGACGGGATTTTCTAAATATTGCGGAAATTGCCTATTTTGGTGTTTTATTAGTATTAGGACTATTTATTTCAAATTTTAACTATTGGTGGCCTATATATAGAGGCTTGTAAAGACTTTTTAGTTAGTTTTCATTATTGAATGAAAAGAGAGTTGCTTTTGTGCAAACCCTAGAGAACTTGTGAAGAGTTTTCAACCGAGGGAGTGAATCTTTCAAACCTTGAGGAGTGAGTAATCGTTTCTCGTGCGACTTGGTGCGAAGCCAACGTACAGCCGTGGTGTGAAGCTTCGGAAAATCCTTGGTGTGAAGCCTTGGAATCTATCCTTTTATTTTATCTTTTCTCTAGTTATTGTCAGGTATTATCCTTCTTTAATTCTGTTGATAAAAACCCAAAATCCCAAGTTTTTTCCCTTTTATCAAAATTATTTGAAGCCCTATTTTATTTAAAATCCCCGAGGAGTCAAGAGGCGATATTGCGATTGTCGAATGATGCCCTAAATTAGAACGAATCTTGAGTTCCCTCATTGGAGCCGTTTTTCTAGATTGAGAATTTTTACGCATGTGACGCTAAAATGGATTAATTTAATTGTTTTATTAATTTCATTGAATTAATTTTATGTGTTGCTTGATTTTGAATATTTCCGCTATTCAATTCATTCTAAAAGTTAATCCCACATCGCATATTAGGATTTTAGCGTTTGTCCCGCGTCAAAGGCCTTGAGAAAATGTCATGGTCTTTCATCAGTCGACGGTCGACCGTGATATAGTTTCACTCTATTCTCTGAGAAGAACTGAAGGTCTACAGTTCATGGTGGACTGTGCGAATTTCACTGTCAATCGTGAGCCAAATCAAGGCCGACTGTGCTTTAGTTCGCGACTGAACCTAAAGTCATACGTGTTTCTTTTTAAGTCTTTACTTTTGTATATTCTTGTTGGTTGTTTGAAGGGTATATTATTCCAGTAAGTAGTCTTAATTTAGGTTTTCTTTGGGTTCTATGAATAATTGTAAAGATGGTTATTATTGATGCTTATGAATTGAATGAATGAAGAATTTGAA
Organism: Chloranthus sessilifolius; assembly: GCA_021018995.1. Classification (NCBI taxonomy): domain Eukaryota; kingdom Viridiplantae; phylum Streptophyta; class Magnoliopsida; order Chloranthales; family Chloranthaceae; genus Chloranthus; species Chloranthus sessilifolius. Next base: position 70,238,129 of record CM037592.1, on the reverse strand, counting down.
AGAGTGAATCTTCTTCCTTGATGGGTTTGGTGTGAGGCCAATACTTCTTTGATTTTCTTCTCTAATTCTCTAGTGGTGCAAGGTATTTTGTTTGATTATCTTGAGTTTACATCTTAGGTCTACCCTACTTTGAATCTATAGTTGCTGAAACTTGCTCTTTTCAATCATGACAAATTTATTATTTTGAAAATCCATATTGTTCTTACTGATAAAATTTTTTTTTGTTCTCAATCCAAAATTTCTCTTCCCTTAATTTTATCCCTTTGAGATTCAAATTGATTATTTGGAATTGGGATTTGATCATTTACTAAGTCTACTATTTCTTAACCCTAGAATGAAGGTAACGACTGGTTCACAGATTGTCATTTGATGCTCTTGGTTAGAGGGAAGTCAAGTTTAACCCTAAGAACCTGATTTTCAGAATTTATATGGACTATCGTGCCGGATTTAACACTAGTTTGGACCCTACGTGATTACCTGAGGGAAATTGCAGAATCTTTTGTATTGGTAGTTAATTTTTTATTTATGTTGTTCATAAATCTTATTAATTTCAGAAAAATTGCATATTTTGAGTTTTAGTGTTCCGCCCTGCATCACAATCTCAACCCAAAAGAGCCCAATGACAGATTTAGTGGAAAACCTCCACTTGACTAGCATCTAGAAAGTGAATAAGAGTAGGACACAAATTTCTACTCAAAATATTAGTGATATTCGAGTAAAAAAGAATCAATAGTACCCTTGTTTCAGAAATCCAGGCAAACTTCCGTAAATACACATACCGGAAACATATTCCAATATTGAAATCATTTAAACTCTGTCAGTTCTTCACCTAATAAAGTCGAAACACCTCAAAGAGGTTGCTAACGGGAAACCAATCTAACGCCTCTCAAGAAGCATCAGACAGGTTCGCAGTTACCAGTGTCCTCAGAACTGTGTAACCAAGCAATAAAACAAGGATAGAGGGGAAATAAAATATTTTCTGATGCGTGACAATCCAAAACAATGTTGTTGCAGGATCATTTCGTATTAAAAACTGTGCCAAGGATGTGAAAAAGATACGAGATTATGCATCACTAGGAGTCGATTCCTCAAAAACCGTGTTATCTGTATTGTATGATCCCCTTCGAAACACCAAAAATATACATCGTTGTACTGTATGATCCCTTCCCAACTGATTTTAGAAATAAGATTTTAAATGCAAATATGCATATTAAACCCATTTTTTTCGATTTCTTCCATTTTTCCCAACTCTTCCATTTTTTTCTTATATGTATTATAGTTTTTTCTTTTCCGATTTCCCCCCCATTTTTATGAACTTTCTAGTATTTTGTCATTCTAAACTACTTTTTCGCTCGACATTTTAAACCTGTATCTACTTTGTGAAAATGTGTACAACTAGTATTGGGGTTAAAGTAGATATACCTTTCTGTGTGTAGTACCCCAAGAACAAACACTTGATGGATTGATTTGTTAAGTTTAGATCAAACTGGATCTTTCAGTTAAGTGTGCTGTAAAGTGAACATAGCAGGGACTGTTATACAGGCTTCTTACTGTATAATTTCCATGAGAGATTCCCTAAATTTTCTGAGACAGCTTTAGGGAAACAGAAGTTGAGAGCTCATAAGTTCCCTACTTCATCTGCAACAGATTGTCGAAAATTGGAATTAAAATCTCCTATAGAATCAGCTGTTTATAATATTTTTGGAGGGCTAGAGACCTCCTAAACAACCTGCATCATATATCAAAATACAGGGATTCGAGGGGCACTTTCTATGTGGTCTGCAACAGTTTAATAAATATGGGAACCGAGATCCCAAATAATCTGCAACAGTTCAAGAAAATAGAGAAACTCGGATCCCTACAAAACCTGTAATTATTATTAAAGTCAGGAGACAGAGATGGCCGTACGGAAAAATAGCTCAACGCCAGGATGATAAAAAGCTTCATTCCTCTTATTTTAATTAAATATATGAATATTAAAAAAAAAAAAAGAGGAAAAGGTCGTCTTTTTCGAAAAACAATTATGACGCCCCTTCTCTCCCACTTCACACCCCATAATGCACTCTTCTTATAGAGAGAAATACAATTTCACATCTTCTTAGCCCAAAATTGCTGAGGAGAGGAAAAGCTCCTTTTTTAGATGCTTGTCCAGTGGGCTTTCTTCTATTTGTAAGCCTCTATAGAACAGGGGGGACTGGGATATAGAGGCTTGCAAATGGGCTTTCTGATGGGTTTGACTGGGATTTAAAGTAGACTTTCTTTATTTCTTTCTTTTATTAATTTGCTAGCGAAGTTGAGTTAAAATAGGACTCTTTGTCACATTTTTAGGAAACTTGACTCGCTTCGTTAATATTCTGCTGTAAAGAAAAAGAAATTCCATATTTTATGTTATTGAAGTTAATTTTTTCCAGAGAAACTTGGGTTTTTTGATGCAGGACAAACGCTAAACCTTAAATGATGCAAATTTGGGATTAGCCGTATATTAAATTGAATAATGGAAATAGTCGAAATCATCCAAACACATAAAGCAATTTAATGAATTCAATTAAAACCGTTAAAATAATTCCATTTTAGCGTTTGCATGCATTAAATTTCCCGATCTAGAAAAACCGATCCGATGAAGGACTCGAGTTTTGATCTAGTTTAGGGTCCCAAGCAACAATTATGGTATCGTCTCTTGACTCCTCCAGGGTTCAAATAAATAAGGTTCAGAATGTTAGGGAAAAATAAAAGGGTAGGATCATAAATATAAATTGATAAAGATTTGGGGTTTTTGGATTTTATTAAGCAAATAGGGGAGATATTACCAGACAATAGTGAGAGAAAAGATAAACAAGAATGATAAGATCCAAGGCTTCACACCAAGGTTGTGCGTCAGCTTCACACCAAGTAGCACTAGAAATGAAGATTCACTCCTCAGGGTTTGAAAGATTCGCTCTTTCGGTTGAAAACTCTTCACAAGTCTTCTAGGGTTTGTACAAAGCAAACTCTCAAATTTCATTCCATGATCAATGTCTATTACAGAGTTATAAAGACCTTTTATAGTGGGCCACAAAAAAGAAAACCCTAAAACGATAAATAATAAAAAAGACAAGTTTGCCTCGAAAAACTAAATTTCATCTTTTGGCAGAACTAACTCACGTGAAAAATCGATCGATCGATTTATAAAGTTATAAATCGCGTGAACTCTCTGTTCACTTTCGATCGATCGAAAATTAAGACTCAATTGATCGACTAGGATAAGAATTTTGCCAAAAATCCAGACTCCTCTAGCCTCAATCGATCGATTAATTCTCTTGGAATGATCGATCGATATCAATACACCCAAATGCTCTAGTTTCTTCCCGTTCTTTAATTCTGACTTCCCTTCCTTTTCTTCCGATGTGAGGAATCTGTTGCGGCCCAAATTCGGCGCCCTTGATCTTGAGGTCCCCATTGATACTCTCCAGGTGGGAGAACTCATCTCTGATGAGTTGTAGAACCCATGTTCGGTATGCTTTGGGTGCTCAGCTCTCGGCTTGCCCTTCAATGTTGTGAGATACTCTTGATGTTTACCCTCCTTGGTAGTGAAGTTTGGAAAGTCCAGAACCTCCTCGTTCAACCTTTTCTCACATTGCACAGGTAGGGTACGGGTTATGAATTTGTTAAGTGGGCTTGACTCGATTGTTTGGGTAACAAGAAATGAGTCAAAAGGCATAGTTGCAGGACATAGAATAGGTATAAGATATTCCACCACAACTATTGGATGAATACCCTTGTCTGGAAGAAATTTTAGACTTCCATCATTACCTTTTTTCACGGTCGGGAAAAGATTCACATGCTCGGGACTATAAGGAATTAACACAAAATTGTTGTTATTAAATTCATTAAACAAATTTATTGTGTAGTGACATTTTGTGTATTCTCATCATTCAATAAAATCTAATTGTTAATCCCATGCAAGTTAAGAATGCTGCCACGTTCCTACAGACTCTAGCAACTCGTGCGGTATGGACACGCTATCACCATTTTCCTCGGAAATAGAAACTTTCCTAATACAACCTACGATTTTCAGGGGAATTTCGTCCTCTTCGTCATTTGACATTTCAACAGGTTCGTACACTTCTTTTAACTAATTGTCCTCTTTCTCGGGAGACTCCTGAATAGTCAAGTTTTGGATTTTACTGGGACAATGAGACGTGAAGTGACCAAAACCTTGACACTTGTAGCACTGTTGTGGTGCACGCCTAGAAGTCTCGATCAGTTGTTCATTACCCTTGTCAATCTTAGGATTCACGGGTTTTGAGGATTGACTATAGGTGTTCATCTTTTCAGTAGGACTAGATTGAAAACTGGGATTAGAGGGTTTAGATTGATCGCTGACTGGAGCGTTGAGATTCCTCTCTAACTCCTCGATTCTAGAGAAACATTCATCTAGATCGGTAACAGGGTAAGGAGTGAGTTCTGTCTGTAGTTCTGGGCGAAGACCCATTTGAAATCGGGATAGGGTAACTCTTTCCGGCTTATCCACATTGACCTGGGACATCGGGTCTTCAAATTTATTGATGTACTCCGTGATCGGAGAATTCCCTTGGCACAATGACTGCCACTGATCAAGAATACGTTCATCATATGAAAGGGGAGCATATTTTTCGTTAAGTTGGATCTTCATTTCAGCTCAAGTGGAAATGAGACGAAGACCCTGGGATTGCCTACGACGTTCTAAGCGCATCCAGTAAAGTCTAGCTTGACCCATAAGCTTTACCTTGGTAAACCTGACTTTACGCTCCTCAGACATGGCATACCACTCGAAGTAGTTTTCCATGCCTGTGACCCACTCGAGATAGACTTTAGGTTTTCTTTTCCCGTCAAAAGTAGGAGCATCCATTTTCATAGATTTCATGACTTTGTCATCCTGCTCGGTTTGGACTTCACGTCGGTGAGGACCTTCCTCATGCGGTCATTGGTGTTGACTCTATTGTGATTTTCAGTGATAAACACATTTATCTCTTCAATATGGGTTTCTAAAGCCTCATGTCGGGCTTGTTGATCACACAACTGTTGTTGCAATTAATTGTGATGTTCAACTATTTGGTCTTGAAGGGCGGCTTGATTCGTGGCCAACTTAGACGTAAGATCTCTGTCTTACTGGGATCCCTGACGATGCTAAATGATGCAAAACAAATCTGAAAAAAAAAGAAATAAACCCTATAACCTATATGAACACCGACAACCCTAAACTAAAATTGTGCTTTGATACCAAATCTGATTCGGGATAAACGCTAAACCTTAAATGATGCGAATTTGGGATTAACCACAAATTAAATTGAATAATGGAAACAATTGAAATAATCCAAACTCATAAAGAAATTTAATTCATTCAATTAAAACAATTAGAAGAATTCCATTTTAGTGTTTGCATGCATTAAATTTCCTGATCTTGAAAAATGAATCCAATGAAGGATTCGAGTTTTGATCGAGTTTAGGGAACCAAGCGACAATTATGGTATCGTCTCTTGACTCCTCTAGGGTTCGAATAAATAAGGTTCGGAAGATTAGGGCCATGGGTTCAAATATCGGGTTACCGATACGTATCGTCCGAGCTCCAAAACGATACGTATCGGACGATACGTATCGGTACCAGTCTGTATCGGACGATACATTGAATGTATCGTTCGATACATTCAATACATATGAATGTATCGAACGATACATCCAATGTATCGTTCGAGTCCAATACCGATACGTATCGGTATCAGACGATATTTTCATCCATGATTAGGGCAAATGAAAGAGTAGGATCAGAAATATAAATTGATAAAGATTTGAGGTTTTGGATTTTATCAAGCGAGTATGGGAGATATTACCAGACAATAGTGAGAGAAATGATGAAGAAGAATGATAAGATCCAAGGGTTCCGAGGCTTCACACCAATGTTGTACGTTGGCTTTGCACCAAGTTGCACGAGAAATGGAAAATTCACTCTTCAGGGTTTGAAAGATTCGCTCTTTCGGTTGAAAACTCTTCACAAATTTTCATTCCATAATCAATGTCTATTACAAAGTTATAAAGAACTTATACAGTAGGCCACAAGAAAGAAAACCCTAAAACAAATAAATAATAAAAAAAACAAGTTTGCCCCGAAAAATTAAATTGTCTTTTGGCGGAACTAACTCACGCGATAAATCGATCGATTCTAGGACTGATCGATCGATTTATAAAGTTATAAATCGCGTGAACCCTCTGTTCACTTTCGATCGATCGAAAATTAAGACTCGACCGATCGACTGGGAAAAGAATTTCGACAAAAATCCTGAGGCCTCTTACTTCAATCGATCGATCTATTGTCTGGGATCGATTGATCGATATCAATAAGCCCAAATGCTCCAGTTTCTTCCCGTTCTTTAATTCCATCTTCCCTTTCGCTTCTTCCGATGCTAGGGAATCTGTTGCGGCACAAATTCGATGCCCTTGATCTTGGTGTCGCCATCATTTTCTGTCTAGGGTTTTGATTACCCTACTCTAGTTGCTTGCATCTCTCTATTATTGCTTGTTGGAGGTGAATATTTTGTTGAATACAAGGTACATCTTCTCTACACTTTCTTTTTTCTTCCTGTTTTGACTTCTTCCTCTTTTATCACATCAAGAAAGCTCTAAAAATTTCAAACTTGCAAATCAGGCATAAAATATAGACCTACAAAAGTCCCAGTGCTCTAGTTCTCACTACATCTTTCAATTCCACAAAAATGTAGCATTTAAAATTTGGTAGTAAAACCATTAAGGGCTTTTACCAAAAAATACGTCGTATACTCCAAACACACCTTAGAAAAAGCATTTTTTTTTTCCTGATTACTGCAGAGTGTTTCTATAGTCGATAATTGACCAAAATACCCAAAGCAAAGAAATTCATTTTAGGGACTCCAAAGCGAAAAAATTCTTCCCTTTTCGAACTATAGTTATTAAATGTGCCAGACATGGCTTAGGTGGTACACCCCCTTTGGAGCTAAGGAAGTGGAAGATGTAACATTTCAACCATGGTTCGAAATTCTTGATGAGACTGAGATGTATCATCTGATACGTATTTCATTTGAGTCTAGTTCATTACATTTCAATGTATCGACCCTTCAAAGTGCTGGTCATATTATCGACCGGTACTTGTAAATTGTAAGGCAATAATGTGAAATTACCGTCCTATAATTTCGTCGAATGCCACTTTTTGTGACACATATAAGTTATTCCTCGTTTTTTTCTTTCTTTTCTTCTCCTCTTCTACCCATAATACCTTACTCCCTCACACCCACGACACCAAAAAAGTAATTAGATGTACCCAAAACTAGGTAAATGTACCAAATTTGTTTTCTAAAAGTTACACAAAAAAAAGAGATTATTTAAAAATTTTCGCAATTGTTTGGAATTTTTTTTGAAAATAATGTATCGATTGTCCAATACATTGAAACATAAAGAAGATATGACACAATTCAGTGCGATGTAACAAATAAATCCAACTTGCGTACAAGGAGTAGACCGGGTCCATGGGTCAAAATCTCAGGTTACCGATACGTATCGTCCGAGCTCCAAAACGATACGTATCGGTACCGGTCCGTATCGAACGATACATTGAATGTATCGAACGATACATTGAATGTATCGAACGATACATTCAATGTATCGTTCGATACCAATACTGATACGTATCGTCCGATACGTATCGGTATCAGACGATATTTTGATCCATGGTAGACCGGATCGTGATCCTTTCACGGAGATTCGAGGATGTAAAAAGTTGCCGACAAGGGCAAACCTGAATTGCTTAGAACCTTATTTCACATCCTCTTGTTTGAAGAAAAAACTGGCTCTCGAAAGCGAACAAAACTTCTATTAAAGGTTGTTGGTGTTGGACGAAGATGGAACATTGGCAACAACTTCTGAAAAGAATGCATCTCACCGTGGCTTGTAAAAAAAAGCTTCTGAGAGCCCCAAGGATTAGTACCTCAAGAGGGAGGCTCATGGCCTCGCTCGCTAGATGTCATGGTTGATGATGAAGGCTATTCAATACAGGAAAATTTGTGGCCTCGAACACTTTTTGTTAGCTTTGACTGTGTTGTCTGCTTGACGGGGACATCGACATTATGGACATAGGTTATGGACCATATCGTGTGTACCAACGTCGGAAGAAGCATAACGGAAATCAGAACCAGGCTTAAAGGAGCAACATCTGCGTATTGGAGCAATGTGCAGCCGATCGATCGACCCCATGCTTCGATCGATCGACTGTGGCTAGTGGGAACTTATTTTTGGTGAAGTTATATATATATGCTTCGATTGATCGAGCACCTTTTCTATCGATCGATTATTTATTGACCCGAGAGCTATATTTCATATATATATGCTTGATCGATCAATGCTACTCATCGATCGATTTTTCTCCAAAAGGGGTTTTTGTCAGAATTCGAATTTAAGTATGAGGGGCAAACTTGTCTTATTTTGGTGCTTTATTTGTTTAGGGTTTTCTTTTGTAGACCTCCTATATAAGGTCTCTTAATAAACAATGTAGGGGTTGATTATTGATGGTGAATGAAAGCTATTGCTTGTGTGCTTGAGATGAGCCATTGTTGAAGAGTGATTCTTCTTCTTCCCGAGATGGGTTTGGTGTGAGGCCAAGGGTGTGATGCCCACAACTTTATCTCTTATCTTTATCTTTGTATATCTATTCTCTGTTTTTATTTTATTCTCATAAGCCCTAAATCCAGCCATCGCCATTTCAAATACTCTAAAACCATAAATCCTAGTTTTCATCTAAACCATTGAATCGACCCGATTCAATAACCCTAAATCTCATCTTAGCCATCTAACCAATCTAAACCCTTGAATCGATCCGATCTCTAAACCCTTGAGGAACCTGAGATTTTATCATTGAACCACAAGCGAACGCCATAATCTGGAAGTGGCTAGAGTTCTACCTCTAGGATCTTCCTTCCGCGAAACTAACAGATCTAGCACAACGGATCGGACCCTACTCGAATCGAATGTGATCATCCGAATGAAAAACTACGAACCTTAAGGTATTCGCGCTTATTTGTATTGGTATTGCTTAATTAATTTAGTTTAATTTCGGCAAAATAATCATTTTATCATCATTCACATAGTCGAGGGTCTTGTCCTGCGTCATTACTACTTGTTATTATTGTATATGCTTTTGTGTAGATATATCTTTGTTAATTAAATGAAGCGAAAATTTCTGAATATTTTCTAGCTTCCTTGATATGCTCATTTTACTTAAAACCATAGTTCTAAAGCTCGGCAAGTCATCGAGTAACTCGGCCGGGTTACTCGTCTCGCAGGGATTTCGAGTGTGTCCGAGTTGAGTTGAGACTTCACTAGGATGATGCAACCAGGATTTCGAAACTGCCTTTATATATATAATATTTTCATGAGATAAGGTGTTAGAAATGTTTTCTTTTTAAAAGGTATTAAACTACCCATTTTACCAACATATCTTTCCATCTTTTTCCTTGTAATTTTTTTTAAACATTTGATAAAATATATAGTTTTTAAAAATATTACAGAGTCGGTGCGAGTTGAGTTTGTCCGAGTCTACGAATTAACTCGACCCACCTGACTTTCGAGTCTCGTCGAATTGAATTTTCGGGTTTTTTAACCATGCTTAAAACTGTTCTTGATATTGATCATACATTAATTTATATTGTCCAGCTATTGGAGTTCTTCAAACCAAGCAAACCATGGGAATGGCTTTCCCCAAAGAGAGCTGTGAGTCAGCGTAAGCCAACTCAGTTTTCCAAGGAGGAATTGGAGATGGAGCTTTTCCACAAATTCATGGTGAATAGATTTACACCCAGGTATGTCCTACTATAATAATGAAGTTCTGCAAATTTTACTCCTTTAACTGCTGAGTTGACATCTCAAGTCAGTTTTGGTTTGTAGGAGTAGATCTGCAGTACTTTCTCCGAGAGGCATTCAGATTTATTCTTCAGATACAATGCATTTGTTTTACATGGATTTCAGAATTGAGTTTTTGACCTACACTAAATTAGATATATTTGGTACTTGGTCATCTAGATCTGTACTCATTTTTCTCCGTTGCAGGCATGCATTTCTTGAAAATTTTAGATAAATTAAACATGTCTTATATCTAACTGATGAGCCTTTAGAGGGTGTCAGTGTTATAATATCAGAATTGACAATATCACAACCTCAAGGTCGGAGCTTCAAGCCCAGCTTACCTATAAAAAAAAAGATTTAATAAGAAAACATTATAAAGTTGAAAGCGAATAAACTATAAAAATAAAATTATTTTGCATCTAATATGGAAAAATCATGTTAGCTGTTATGAAAAATCTCTAAATTATTTTCATACAAAATAGTTTGGTGCTTAATAGGTAATAGTTAGTATCTAGCACTTATCGTAGCATATAACTTCATTTAATCTAACAGTACAAGAGAATATGATATCAACTACAGCTTTCAAGCTGAAGCCTGAAGCTTTATACCATGACTGCTCTCTCAGCATGAATTGAACCTTTTCCAATTGCTTGCAACTGCTTTCCGTGGTGAACATGCTAGTAACTTGATTTCAGATCTAACATTTAGAGTTGAGATCCATGGCTTTCAACTTTTCCTTTGATGGCATGGCAGTCAACTTTAATTTTCTTGGTCTTCTCATGCAGACAATATTATTGTCAATATGTTGTGTTGCCTGATTTTCCCTATACAGCTCCATCGATCTTCAACTTTAAAGCCGTACGTAATATAATCACATCACTAAATTTAGAAGGGTGGAGATTGATAAGAGCATTGCAGATAAAAAAATAGGTTGGCTGTAAGTGATCTTAGGATGTGAGAGGAGAGGTTTTGTGTTATGCATGAATTAAAAAAAAATAAGAATTCTCATAGAGAGAGGACGAGAAAAATTAGTAAGAAGAGAGAGAGAGAGAGAGAGAGAGAGAGAGAGAGAGAGAGAGAGAGAGAGAGAGAGAGAGAGAGAGTTGAAAATATTGCCCGATAAAGTCCTAGTTGACCTTCTGAACATTCCTATTTTTATCTTTATTTGTACCAACTGGTTGCTTGCCTATTGGGACTAGGTGTTGCCCAAGAAAGGAAGGAGAGTAGGAGGTCGCTGGTTGGGTTTTCCTATTAAAGGAAGTCCACTTGGACAAGTCCTTTAAGATTCGTTTTTTTTTTCTTTCTAATTTGGCCATGTGATTGGGGTTTTGGGCTAATGGAAAAAATAATAAGAAAAAGGTGCTTTCGTGAGTGGAAATAAGGTAACGGGAATTTTGCAAGATCCCTCATCCACGATTTCCCTCATAAGGTTTCTAAATACACAAGATTCCTCGTCCAACTATAAAAACCTATTTTAACTACTAGTTTTAAAATAAATTGATGAAAATAACCTTGCTTTTTGTTTCAACTTTCCTTTTCATTTTACCACTCAATTATATATTATTTAAAAGACGAAATTACCCTTTATAAGTTAATTTAAAAAAAAAAAAGTATCTAGAGACCAATCGATGACTGAAAGATATCGGTCAGGCTCTATCAGATCCATCGATTGACTGATTGGGTTTGAAAAATCAAGAAGAATGATTACTCACCAATCGGGATCGAAGGGACTAATTGGCCATTCGATCGATAACTGAAAGCCTGCCCCGATCAAGCTTCCAATCGATTTATTAAAAAAGTACTAAAAATAAAGAAAATCAGGCTTCAAAAGCCTGATTCTTACTTCGAAAGCCCGTTGGTTTTCAAAAGCCCGATTTAGTCTTCAAAACTCCGATTCAGTCATCAAAATCCCGATTTGGTGTTCAAAAGCCGGATCCAGTCTTCAAAAGCCCGATTTTAATCTTCAGAATCCCGATTCTTACTTTAAAAGCCCGACTCGGACTTCCAAAGCCTGAAAATTTTTTCTTTTTTTTTTCCGAAAAATAAAATTTTAACTCGAAACGGGCTTCCATAAATCGCTTCGGACACTAAAAATTTGAATCATGACCCGATAGCCTGATGCGGTCTTGAGAAACTGACATTGATCATTAAGTGAAAAAGCTAAGGGTAAAATGGCCATTTCAATTTTGACATGTTAGTTAATGGCTGTTTTTTCCCTGTTAGGTGAGGGTAGTATGAATATAGAATCCTGATGAGGGAAATTGTGATTTTAGAATCCCACATGAGGGATCTTGTAAAATGTCCTAAAGGAAATAGGTAGGGCTTTAGTGTTGGGCACACACACGTGTGAGTAAAGATATATTTACCCATAAATTTTTGGTTTTATTAATTATATTATAGAAGTATATATGTGTGTGTGTGTGTGTCTATATATATATATATATATATATATATATATATATATATATATATATATATATAAATAAAATTTTATAGAAGGAATAAACATCACAATTGGCCATGGATTTTCAGTCCTAAACTCTGCACTCAAGCATTTACAGATACATTGTTGAGCTAGACGTTGATGATCATGGGATGGTGATGATGATGATCACTGGGCTAGACACTGATGGTTGTTGTGATGATGATGATGATGATTATCGCTGGGCTAGACGTGCATCTAGATACTTATAGATAATTATTTACTTGTAAAATACCATATATATAGTAATTATACTCAACGTCCTTGCATATACACTTCGATTGTATATGTGGGCCACTAATAGTTAGGGTAGGTGGCATTCGTTGATCCTCATTCAATCGTAATATCTTTAAGAAGATAAATATAGTAGTTATAGACAACTTATAGCCTCACCGGAACCTAAAGCCGATGGGAAAATCTTGGTAATTGGCCACCTTGGGGAGCAAAATAGTAAATATCCTTTATTTGGCCCAAGCAGGAGATTTGAGTCCACAGGGTTTACACATAATTATAGCAATGTTGTATCTTAAAAACACCCTATCGAACCTTTCTAAACATATGTAAAGGCAAATAGGTCAACTATAGTTACGGCGGTGTGGCGAGGTCATGGCAAAGAGGCTTGCCATGGCATGGCTATGGTGAGGCCATTTACTTTTTTTTTTAATAATTTTTTTTTATATATTAATCATTAATATCTATTTTTTTTTACTATTTTTTAATTTTTATATTTTTATAAAGGACAAAAAAAATTCAACTAAATAAGCAAACAAATAAATACCAATAAATAGAGAGAAAATTAATTATGAAATATGAAACATCAATATAATCGCAACATGAGAAAATATAAATAAAATATAAATATGAAATACCAAACAATATAGAAAGATAAAAATATATGAAATATTCAAGTACACAGCGACACATACTATAGTGTCACCCATTGCTCAATTCGTGATAGAGGTTGTAAGAAACCTATAAATAAAGTTAGTGATTGCGGAGGTGAAGATCTTGAGCTTGCGAAGGTGCAAATAAAAAAAAAATCCAACTTAGAGAGAAAAAAAAGGGCTGAGAGAGGTATTGCTCTAGGAAAGAGACGAGAGAGAAAGCGCCTGTGAAAGAAAGGGGTTAGAGAGAGAAAGGGATTGTGAAAGAGAGGGGCTGCGAGCGAGAAAGAGGCTGAGATTGAAAGAGAGAAGGGGGTTGCGAGTGAGAAAGAGGCTGAGAGATAGACGATAGAGATTAGAAAATAAAATATCATACCTACATTTTTTTGCTGGGGATTGTGTGCAACAGATATACACAAGAGAAAGAGAGACGCGGAAGAGAAGAGCTGCGTAAGAGAGTGAGAAGACGAGAAAGATGAGATTTGTTCTCCCACAATGACTTGTACATATATAAGCGATAACTTATAAAATATAAGTTATAACTATAACTTATAAATTATAAGTTATAAGTATTATCTTATGAGTTAATCTATAAATATTATGACATATAGTTATAAAATTATAATTTATTATTATTTTACTTATTATAATATAAGCTATTATATTAACTTTTATAAATAGCGCTTATGGTAATGCCATGGCTCCATTCTGCCATGATGTCGTCATGGCGTCATCATTTCACCATCGCTGCCATTTCTATTCATATGATGAATCCTATCGCCATTCGCAATGGCGTCGCCTTGACTATGATGCTCTAAGGTTTATTTAATCACTCCCAAATATTTTCTCTTATATTATTGAAGGGTTCAGAAAGTGATTTTGACTCGGGACAACGACCCTAAAATGCGGAATATGATTTTTATGCAGATTTGCTGAAATTAATGAAATTAAATCAAGTTTAATCGCAAAATTATCTTCGATACCTTTAGGGTTTTGCAGAATTTTGATGGGTAGATCACACAAGATCCAGGTAGGGTTCAGTCCGATGCACAAGTACTTTTAAAGTCGAGGCGAGATCGGCCTAGAGATAGGACTCTAACTTTTCCAGGCATAGGTGCTCATCTTCAGTTCGATGTACATTCACAGATTCCAAATCGGGTTGTAAAAGGGAATTAGGGTTTGTAAAAGGCTTATGACTTTAGATCAGTTTGTGGTTTTGGAAAGGGTATTGGCTTTGTGTGGGTTAGGGCTTCAAAACAGGTTTAGGGTTTTGGATTTGAAAGGAAACAATTAGGCTATGGCTTAGAGAAGCAAACACAATCGAAAAATAGCAAATATAAGAGATCACGCAAGTTGACAATAAATCAGAAGATATATAGGAATCACTCCGTTGGTCTCACACGAAACCCATCTCAGGCAAAGATTACTCAAGCATAAAAGCATTCAATAATCAATCAACTAATTAAAAGTCTTTACAAGCCTCTATATATAGGTTACAAATAATTAAATTCGAAATAAAGAGTTCTAATATTAATAAAACACAAAAAGGGAAGTTTTCGCATAAAATTCTGTGTCGTAGCTCGCTCGAGTGATAATTATCATCGCTCGCGCGAGGGCTCGCTCGAGCGAGTTTAAGTGCTCGCTCGCGCATTTGAAATCGTCGCCGTAGCTCGCGCGCGCGAGGATTATCATCGCTAGAGCGACTTTAAGTGCTCACTCGTGCGAGGATTCTTTGCGGCGTCGTTCTCCTTGCAGTTTGTGTCCGTTTCTTCTCTGAGGCTACGGTACTCGGACTTCCTCTACGCTTCTTCCGACGCCGATATAAACGATGTGGTCCGAATCTAATGTCCATGTATGTGGCATCCCCGTCAATTCCCCTGAACCAAAAAGGTTTCATCACTGATGAAACGCGCTCGTGGTAGATGTCTAGCAGGTCGGGGTTCAAGCGGCGAACTTCATTCTCGTGGACCAAAGTGTTTTCAGACTCTGGATTGCCGACCCATTTAACCAAGTATTTCTGGAATCCCCCGTCATGTGTAGAGACGACATGATCATTGATTCTATCCTTTATCTCATCTGTTCTCTGTTTGCATGGGGAAGGAAGTGGTATAGGTTGCAAGGTTGGATTGGGGCTGGGATTAGGAGGTGGCTGGAGGGGGTTTTCAGGAGGTGGGGTGAAACCCAAGTAAGGAACCAAGTCCTCCACATTGAACGTTGAACTAACCCCCGTACTTGGAGGAAGTTCAAGCACGTATGCATTAGGACCACTCTTAGCCAAAATTCTAAAAGGCCCAGCGTCTCGAGATTGGAGCTTCTTTGCGGATCCCTATGGGAACTGCTTAGGCCTAGCCCCGAACCATCACATATTCACCCATGTGAAATTCTTTAGATCGCCTGTGAGCATCTGCAGATAATTTATATTGACTGTTGCTTGAATTAATTTTCTGTTTAATTTCGGCATGCAAGCTATGAATATGTTCTGCAAATGCATCGACAGACTCTGACACTCTATGGGATGCAGACATGGGGATCAAGTCTAATGGGGTCCTAGGCCTATGACCAGGCACTACCTCAAAAGGACTCATGCCTATGGACCTATTGACAGAATTATTATATGCAAACTTAGCTGTGGGTAAGATCGTATCCCAGGTCCTAACATGATCACTGACAAGACTACGAAGGAGATACCCAAGGCTCCTATTGGTACTTTCGGTTTGGCCATCCGTTTGAGGGTGGTAAGCTGTAGAGAATAGGAGCAATGTGCCCATCATGTGCCAAAGGGTCTTCCAAAAATAACTCGTAAATTTAACATCCCTATCAGACACAATGGTTTTGGGCAACCCATGAAGATGCACTATCTCCGCGAAAAATAGTTTAGCAATATGAGGCGCATCGGAGGTTTTGGAACAAGAAATGAAGTGGGCCATTTTGGAAAATCGGTCCACTACGACATAGATGGAGTCGTGCTTCCTAGGGGTCTTAGGAAGGCCAAGCACGAAATCCATAGAGAGGTCTTGCCATGGTGTGTGTGGCATGGGTAACGGGGTGTATAAGCCGGTATTTTGTTTGGTCTGTTTTGACACTTGGCAAGTACGACAATGCTTAACGACCCGGGTGACATCTCTCATTAGGCTAGGCCAAAAGAACTGATCTTCTACGAGCGCAACAGTTTTATTACGTCCGAAATGTCCTGTCATCCTTCCAGCATGTAACTCCCAAATGAGAAAGTCACGCAATGAAGTGCGAGGGATGCAAAGGCGATTGCCTTTGAACAAGTACCCATCCTGGATGGTGTACACAGAGTGTGTGCCAGTCGGGTTACTAAGGAGAGCAGTGTACTCAACCCCAAAATTTGGGCACTCGGGGTACTCATCCTTTAACTTTTCGAACCCGACGACCTCTGTGCTCATTGTGCGCAAAGTCACCACTCGCCAACTAAGTGCATCAGCGGCCCTATTTTCAGCACCGGCCTTATGCTTTAACAGGAATGTGAACCCTTGAAGGTTCTCAACCCACTTCGCGTGTCTTGGGTTCAACTTCTTCTGTGAAGCAAGAAAGCGTAAGGCTTCATGGTCAGAGAACAACACAAATTCCTGTGGTCTAAGGTAATGTTTCCAATACCAAAGAGAACGAACGACCGCATAGAAGTCCTTGTCATAGGTGGAGTATTTTTGCTTTGCCTCGTTAAGTTTTTCACTAAAATAGGCCACAGGGTGACCCTCTTCGCTAAGCACTCCTCCTATGCCTACACTCGAAGCGTCGCATGCGATTTCAAAAACTTTTGAAAAGTCCGATAGTTGCATGACGAGTGCACTACTCATTCGTTGTTGGATCTCAACAAAGGCTTTTATCGCCGCTTTGCCCCATATAAAGTCTCCCTTTTTCATGCAATCAGTAATTGGGGCCATGATGGTGCTAAAGCTTCTGATGAAGTCACGATAAAAAGTAGCCAAACCATAGAAGCTATGGACATCGTGTATGTTCTTAGGCTCGGGCCACTCCACAATGGCTCTCACCTTTTCGGGGTCCGCGACCATCCCATTGCCTGAGATAATAAATCCCAAGAAAACAACAGAACGTTGCATGAAGGTGCATTTCTTGAGATTTGCAAACAACTTCTCGCTCTTGAGGGTTTCACAAACCAGTCTAAGGTGGGTCAAGTGTTGTTCCTTGTCATGACTGTAGATCAGGATGTCATCAAAATAAACAAGGAACTTGCCTAGAAACGGTCTCAACACTTGGGTCATGAGTCGCATGAAAGTACTCGGGGCGTTAGAAAGCCCAAATGGCATGACCATCCACTCATAGAGACCATCCTTAGTCTTAAAGGCGATTTTTCACTCATCACCGAGGCAGATACGGATTTGATGGTAGCCACTCTTAAGGTCTATCTTTGAAAAGATAGTGGCACCAACCATCATATCAAGCATGTCATCGAGCCTTGGTATGGGAAACCGATACTTAACGGTAATCTTGTTGATTGCACAACTATCCACACACATGGGCCATGTACCATCTTTCTTAGGAGTGAGTAGGGTAGGTATGGCACATGGGCTCATACTCTCTTGGATGAACCCCTTTTGAAGGAGCTCATTGAGTTGCCGAGTTAACTCGGTGTGCTCAACTGGATTCAACCTGTAGTGGGGCAGGTTTGGTAAGGTAGATCCGGGAGCTAAGTCTATTGCGTGTTGGATATCACGTGGAGGAGGGAGTTCCTTTGGTAAGTCTTCAAGGAAAACATCCGTAAACTCTTTTAAAATCGGCTCAACCTCCTAGGGACATGCACTCTCTGATGCGGGTGCACTCTCAACAGTGACAACTACGTACACCACACTCTCATCTAACGATGCTTTCTCGAACTCAGAAGGACTCACAATATTAACGACTTTAGAAGATTTGCCCTTCTTTTCGACGGTGTTGGTCGATGGTGTTTTGGGAGGCAAAGGGCGTAAAGTGATCTTTTTGCTCTTATGCATGAACGTGCATGTGTTTGATCGATCAGAAAGAGTCACGTCCATATCATAGAGCCACGACCTTCCCAAAATGATATGACCCACATCCATTGGCACCACATCACACTATAAGGTGTTCGAATAAGAACCTAACTGAATTGGTACTCGACACCTTTTCGACACGGGAATGGATGAAGAATTGACCCATGCGACTTTATAAGGTCTCGGGTGGGCTTCAGGTTTAAGCCCTAAGCGGCGTACCGCATGAGTTGATATTACGTTAGTGCAACTACCGCTATCCACGATGACCCTATAATTCTTTTCACCAAATCTGGCATAGGTGTGGAAGATGTTCTCCCTACGTCAGTCATCCTTTTCATCCCGTTGAGGCTATGCAAGGGTACACCTCACAACTAAAGCATGACTAACAGTATCACTGGGTGTGCTAACTGGTTCAAATACTTCCTCTTCAACCACTACCTCATCATCATCCTCCTCTCCCTCAATGAAGAGAGTCCTTTGGGGTTCTTTCGTAGGGCATTAGGCGACAAAGTGTCCCATCTCATGACATTTATAGTACTTGAGAATTAACCCTTGAGGATTCTCTGACTACACCTTTTCCCTTTTCAAACCTAGAATTGGTAGGGGCAGGTTGTATAGGTTTGGGAGGAGGATTAAATCGTCCCTCACCGGATTGTTGACCGCTATATTGTGGCTCGGTTCTCTTCACCATCGTAGTTTTCAAATATTGTTCAAGATCTTGCACAACGACATAGCATCTTTCAAGAGTTTCTACGGGGTGAGAACTCAACTCTTTTTGCAAATCAAGTCGCAATCCGGTGCGGAATCTAGAGAGAGTGATTTCAGGGTCTTCCGATACTTTTGCCCTCATCATGAACTCTTCAAATTTGACAATGTAATCGGTCACGAGCATACCATCTTGACATAAATTTTGCCACTGGTCGAGGAGGCGTTGGCGGTATGATAAAGGAATATACTTCTCAGTAAGTCGTTCCTTCATGTCGTCCCAACGGGTAATGGGAGGATAACCCGCGTTCACCCTAATGCGCTCAACATTGAGACAGAAAAGTCGAGCTTTACCAACCAATTTCATCTTAGCGAGTCTAACGCAACGGTCGTCATTCATGGCATACCAATCAAAGTGTTGGTCCATGTCAGAAAGCCAATCGAGGAAGACGGTAGGGTCCATTCTTCCATCGAAAGTCGGAATCTCAACTCAAACGTTCTTAAGGAGTTGAACTTCGGGGTCATAGTCATCTCTACGATGATCCCTACGGTTCTGGTTGTCTTGGCGACCATTACGTTCAAAGTGTGGACACTCACGCTCTTGGTGTTGATTTTCAAGTCCACCCATCGTTTCCAGTTGGTTGATTCGATCACGTAATCTATTATTACCAACTCCTAGAGATGTTTGGGCTTGCTCAATGGTATTCAGACGTGCACTAATCGCACCCAATTCTTCTCGGATAGCTCTCAGAGTATTAAGAACCTCATTCGAAGCCAGGGTGATCACAAAGTCTATTAAGGTTCTAATATGAAATGCAATATGGACTCAAAAGGGAAAACAATGCAATAAAATAAATATGACAAACAAAGATGCCCTAACCTAGAAAACCTAGGCCTCTGATACCAAAAATGACACGGGACAACGACCCTAAAATGCGGAATATGATTTTTATGCAGATTTGTCGAAATTAATGAAATTAAATCAAGTTTAATCGCAAAATTATCTTCGATACCTTTAGGGTTTTGCAGAATTTTGATGGGTAGATGACACAAGATCCAGGTAAGGTTCAGTTCGATGCGCAAGTACTTTTAAAGTCGAGGCGAGATCGGCCTAGAGATAGAACTCTAGCTTTTCCAAACGTAGGTGCTCGTCTTCAGTTCGATGTACATTCACAGATTCCAAATCGGGTTGTAAAAAGGGAATTAGGGTTTGTAAAAGGCTTAGGACTTTAGATCGGTCTGTGGTTTTGGAAAGGGTATTGGCTTTGTGTGGGTTAGGGCTTCAAAACAGGTTTAGGGTTTTGGATTTGAAAGGAAACAATTAGGCTGTAGTTTAGAGAAGCAAACACATATCGAAAGATAGTAAATATAAGAGATCACGCTAGGTGAAGACAATAAATAAGAAGATATATGGAAATCACTCCCTTGGTCTCACACGAAACCCATCTCAGGCAAAGATTACTCAAGCATAAAAGCATTCAATAATCAATCAACTAATTAAAAGTCTTTACAAGCCTCTATATATAGATTCCCAATAATTAAGTTCGAAATAAAGAATTCTAATACTAATAAAACACAGAAAGGGAAGTTTTCGCATAAATTTCTGTGCCATAGCTCGCTCGAGCGATAATTATGATCGCTTGCGCGAGGGCTTGCTTGAACGAATTTAAGTGATCGCTCGAGCGTCTGACATCTTCGCCCTAGCTCGCGCGCGCGAGGATTATCATCGCTCGAGCGACTTTAAGTGCTCGCTCGCGCGAGGATTCTTTGCGGCGTCGTTCTCCTCGCGGTTTGTGTCGGTTTCTCCTCTGAGGCTACGGTACTCGGGTTTCCTCTACGCTTCTTCCGACGCCGATAGAAACGATGTGGTCCGAATCCAATGTCCATGTATGTGGCGTCCCCGCCATATTTGTATCTCTACGAATGGCATCAGTGTTAAGATACAACAATCAAAGCGATTATCGGGCAGCTAGGATTGGGATTAACGGCCATCTTTGAACATTGGAGCCTCCGATCTGGTAATTGATGTCTATGTAGTATCTTTAACCTACCCTAATAACTGCTACTGATTTAAGTGAACTCTTAACACTGTTGGATTTTCGTGCATAGTGTTTAAAGATCTTTGGAGATTTAAGTGAATTCTTAACATTGATAACAAATTTGGGCAACACGCTTCCAACATTTATTGCTCAAAATAATCACTTTTCTATCACTTAAGAGGGTACCATGTGAAAAAGAAAATTCACAATGATTTCCTTGGAATATGGTTATCTATTTAAATCTTGTTCTATTAAAGCCACTTGATGGTCGAGTTATATACTTTTCTCCCCAATATATATTTGAGCCCTTTGCTTGGGATACTGCTTTCTTATCTGATATTTCACTGATCCACCTCTATGTAACTGTTTGTTTCCCTTAGGAAGTGATAGGCCCAGTCTAATTTGACATTCGTGAGCTTGAAATCTTTCAAATGCATCTCTTTATATCTCTGGCAAAGGTCAAATATGGTTAAAATTATAAAAAGGTGTGTTTGCATACTTTGTGGCCTAAATTGTTCTATTATATTTCCAGTTTAAAATCATTTTCGACTTTCTGTGCAGTTAATGATCCTCCATTTCATCCATTATTGTCATTTGTACTTGAAAAATCTATAAATTTTCATCTTTTACTGAAAAGATTAAAAATTAGATAGCATCATAAGATTTTTTATTCATTATTCTACCTAATCTCTTACATTGTATCCAAGATGCTGATGATTTCACTGGTAACTGTTTTTCTTCAGTAATGCTATTGGTGCGGCTGCGGATAGCTGGCTAACGTTTATGGATAGATTATTGACACTAGGAGACGAATGTGGTCCAGAAAAACAAATCTTACGTAAAAAAATTCTTCGGTTAGTCGATCTATATTATGACGCTTTAGATGCACCAAAAAAGGGAATGAAGGTAGTTCTCTAATTTATACTTCTATGAAATTTATTTGGTATATGGAACTATGAAACTGTTTTGTTTTTTCGACATAAAATTCGTGCTAGTCATCCAGCATGCAACATATTTTATTTTTCTAAATTCTTGTAATTAAAATAGCTCTAAAATGGGACAAAGCATGCAAAAAAT
Organism: Chloranthus sessilifolius; assembly: GCA_021018995.1. Lineage (NCBI taxonomy): Eukaryota > Viridiplantae > Streptophyta > Magnoliopsida > Chloranthales > Chloranthaceae > Chloranthus > Chloranthus sessilifolius. The sequence continues at coordinate 70,216,069 of CM037592.1, read as the reverse complement.
CATATGGATGATTATTACTTATTAGCCTGGACCTGAATTCCAGATCTCTTAGTTTCTCTTCCTTTTCACAGGTGGAAATTCCCAATGACTTGAAACCTGAAAAGTTCCCGCACTTCATGGACAGGAAAAATTCCTATGATTCGAAATCCATTTTGGGGTTGATTTATGATCAAGTGGAATCATTTGAAACCCAAGATCTGCCAAAGAAAGGTGAGGGTTTTGTTGGGGGGTGTGTATGTGTGTTGTTATTGTTGATTGATGGTGTGTACTTAGTCTGTGGATGGTATGTTCGTAATCTGTAATGTGGGTAGTATAGTATTTCTTACTCTTAATATTTAATGTAAGGATAGTAGAGCACATTGTTCTAACTTTTAAGGAAGCCATTTACCCCCATCCCTCTCTCTCTCCCTTCTTCACACAAACCCTAATGTAGGTATAATAGTATTTCCATAATGCAGGTATTATAGTATTTGACTCCTCTTGGTATTCGAGCCTCACCTCGACATGTGCCTGCCACGCCATTTGCTCACATCATCATGATGTCATGCTGACGTCAAGAAATTGAAAGTTTATGCTATCAGAATGGACCGAGTCTAACATGGTTTTGATAGGATTTACCTCCTCAATATTTTCCCTCTTGCAACTTCTTCATTTGAAGCCTCTATGAATTGTTTTCGATGGATTTCTTGGACAAATTTAGTTCACATTCTCTGAGTATTTCGACGCATCTGTGTTGGTTGCCTCATCTTCAGTCCCTTCTCCTTGTTGGAGGATTGATTCTGGAGGTAATGAGTATTGACCACATGACTGGAGACTCTCAAGGGTATTCATTGTATTCTCCTCCTTCCACCTCTACACAGGTCTGCCTTCTTGATGGGTCTACTAGTTGAGTTGTTGGACTATGAACCATTCCTCTATTCTCCACCCTTTCTTTACCTAATGTGTTACATGTTTCCAATTTATCAACCAATCTTCTTTCCATTAGTAGTTTTAATATTACATTCTTCTGTCTCGTTTTATCCTTATTGTGTTTTTCAGAATCTCATCGCAAAGAGGATTATACGTAAAAGGTATTTAAAGAGGAGGATTCTACTAGTTGGATGTGAATTATGATTGCCCTTCTGCTGGTACAGTTGCTGCTAATAGGCGCGCGTAATCATATTGCATGCCTGGTAAACAGCGCGCAATTAGTCCGTTTTGGACTGGCCTTGTACCCTTTTAGAAACCGCCTAAGAGATGATTGTGATTGTACGCCCTACCTAGAGCGTACACTCGAATTATGCGCCTCAGCACAAGTGCATAATTGGTTCCTAAGCGAACCTGGTCTCTAACTCCCTAGACAGCTTGAGATTCCCTATTAAGCGCATGTATTCAAGCGCTTAATTGATTGAGCGCACTAATCAGGGTTCACAATTGGTCTAATTAGATTAGGACTGGGATACCCGGCTGAGCCAATCAGCCGGTCACTCATTGAGTCAGTCACCGACTCAAAGTGATTGAGCGCCTGAAACAGGGTGCATAATTCAATTGAGTGCACCAGACAGGGCGCATAATTAAAATTCACCGACCAATTGAGTGCACCCCACAGGGCGCGAAATTGGCCAAATACCTATAAATAGGACCCACCACTTCGACCCAAAAACACACAATTTTCGACTCAGATTACTTTCTCTTGAACTCGCTTTCAAGCTTAGGATTTCGAGATTCCTCTCTGCGGCCCTGGCCTTAGGTATACTTTTCTTTTATTTTTTTAATTCTTCTAGTTTTAGTTTTTAGTTCTAGTCTTAGTTATAGTTCTTAGTTCTAGATCATTAGTTCTAGACTCTAAGTTCTTAAGCTTTTAGTTTTAGATCTTAGGTTTTAAATCTCTTTAATCCTTAATTCTTACCTATTTCCCTGGTGCTAGTTCTCAGGTTCTAGAACTAGTTCTTTTTTTTTTTAGTTCTTGATTTAGGTTCTAGCCTCCTAGTTCTTAAATTCTAGATCTTAGATCTTAGGTTGTAATATAAATTTCTAGTTTTTTTTATTTTAGTTCTTAGTTTTTTGAATTAGTCCTAAATTTCAGTCTTAAATTCAGTTTTAGAATTTTCGTTTTTTTAGTTCTAGAATTTTAGTTCTAATTTTTAACTTGATTATCAAAATCTCTGATTTTCGATTTGTAAATCAATAATTTCAGAATAAAAATCAGTTTTTCAATCCGTCTTATTACTAAAATAATTCCTAGCCACCCGATTTGCCTAAGGAAGCTTACGGCGGGTACCCGGGAACGGGGCCAATCCTCCTTAGCATAGGGGGCCCAAAACCCCTTTTTTTAGAATTCTGATAAAATTAAGATACTTTAATTAATTAAAGTTTTGGTAGAATTAATTTACGTAGTTTATTTAATTATAGTAAAATTAGGAAGATTAGTATTTCTAGTAAGATTAGGAAGCTAGTTAGAATCCTAATTAGACTTTGATATAATTAGATTTTTATTAGAATTAGGACAGTAATTAGACTTCCAGTCAGATTAGGAGGCCTAGTCGAATTAGAATTCCCTGATTAATTAGACCCCTAATAGGATTAAAATTAATTAGATCCCTGATAATATTAAGTAAATAAAGCAGTCAAAAGCCACAACAAGAGTAGGAAAGGTAAAGTAGTTAGAAGAGAATTAGGAAAACTAGCTTGACTAAACTTACAGGCGACCCAGTGCTACTGACATCGGCCGGCCGATGATTCAGTAAAGAGAACAACCCACATCTCCACCCCAGAAAGCGTGATCGGTGACGTGTTGCAGCGTCGATAAATATCTGCAGCTGGCGATCGCAACGAACCAGGTATTTCCCTGAGATTTACCTCTTTATTTTCAGTACTTAATTACCTCTAAACAAACACCGCCTTTGCCAGAGTCCACTTGGACCAAATTGGGTCACTCTTTCCGGGGACCGAAAGGAACCCAGAAAAAGCGCGTACCAACACAAGCGATAATAATGATATCGTCTCTTGATTCCTCTCGGGTGAATAAATAAGGCTTGAAGGATTAAAACAAATAAAAGAGTAGATCAAGAGATTGAAACTAATAATATTTTGGGGGTTTTGAAATTTGTCAAAGCAAAGGAAAAATATTACCATATGATAAATAGAGGCTCCTTCGATCGAAAACTCTTCACAAGTTCTCTAGGGTTTGCACAAAAGCAACTCTCAAAATTTCATTAATAAAAAAACTATAATAAATTCATTTACAAGCCTTTAAATTGGCAAACCAAAACCCTAAGAATACTACTTAAAATAAAACTCTTAATCAATCATTAAAACTTTCTAATCTAACAGTCACAATTAATTTCACTGTTTTATTTTATTTTGATTGGTAATAGGAATTATATTGAAATGCAGCAAGACGCTGAAAACCAATACAACAACGACCAAAAAGGAAACAAAAAACAAAGAAGAGAGGAAAGCACACAACACTCTACACAGCAGACAATCTCGACCAAGCTAGCCCGGATCCCAAATATAAGGAGAGTGACCAGGCCCCTCTTCGCCTCTAACCACCCAAAAGCACACCAGCTCCGTGATCAACTTAATAATCATCCCCACAGGCCTACTTTTATTCTCGAAAATCCTCAAATTTCTCTCGCGCCATAGACACAAAAAAACGGCGAATAAGGATGTCCTCCAGTACACCCATCTCTCTCTCTCAACCATCCCGGATAACCAGCTCATCAAGTGAAGATGTGGCATTGCCTCCATGGCCCAGTTCAAGCTGAAAGATTTAAAAATAACACACCAAATCTCATAGGCCACCTGACAATGAAGAAAGAGATGTGCAGCAGTCTCCTCCCCGTCGGAACACATGACACAGCCATTTGAAATATCCTTCCCCCTACGAATAAGCTGATCTCTCGTAAGGATTCTCTCTTTACAAAGCGTCCACCCAAAAAACTTAATTTTCGGTGGTATATGCTCTTTCCACAGCCATTTGCCTTCAAAGGTGATGAGCGGACGCCGCAACAACAACTTAATAAAACTTTTGACGCTGAAGTTACCATCACTGTTAGGGGCCCATATCCTCTTATCATAACCGTTAGAATTCCGCCGCACCTCATATAACTTCTAAATTAATTCCTTTTTTTTTAATTATGCGACGACTTTTGAAGGGTCAAACGATATCCGATTGACGTGAAATTGGTCTTGTTTGAAAGATTATCGAAGTAGCTTTCCAACAAGACAAGAATCACACAATTTCGGCATATATTGGTAGACTTATGACCATTTTTCCAATGGTTTTGCCATCTCATTGATATGATTGTCTTTTTTATGAGGGATGCATATGTCTAATGCCTATTGGTCAATGACTTTTCTTATAACATGCTTCTTGATTAACCGCACTCCTTCACGTATTTTAGGCGATCATACTTCTTTTCTAACCTTCCGTCTTACTAATTTCATGTTTCCTATTTAACCACATTAGATGACCGCTCCATCGAGTGTGTTTTCATTGGTTACTCAAGTAAATCTAAGGATACAAGTGTTATGATCCCAAAACTTATCGGTGTTTTATTTCTATGGACATTACCTCTTTTGAGCATGTTCCTTATTTCTCCCCTCATCACGAGTCCAGTTCTATTCCAGCTCCTCCTGTTCCTCCTTAGGATTTTACCTCTTCCGGTTGCTCCACCAGTTTCATCTTCATCTCTTCCGTCAGTTCTAGTACCTACTCATCCTATGACTGGCTCGTCCCTCACAGGCTTGCACATTACATCGAGAGTTAAACATTTATGTTCGCAAACACTAGCATGAAGTCCCTTCGGTCATATACCCCAACATCTGTCCTTTGTGCCGGTTGATCTTGTAGAAAGTCCCATCCCCTTGCACTCTAGCCCTATATGTGCATGTCCTACTCCGGGTCCTCCATCAGATCTTGACTTAACCATCACTCTTCGCAAGGGGGTGTCCATTCATGTACTACTCCTTACCCTCTTGCTAAGTATTGTGGCTACCATACAGTTTCTCTTCTTTCCAATGCTTCTCTTTTGGCTATTGACATGTTGACTATACCTCGTACTCTGCGTTTTCATATGCGATCCCATAATCGTTAATGTGAACGTATAAGCCACACTAAGAATCTGGATCGCATCAGCTAGAAGGCTAATGTGAATGTGATTCAGGATAGTATGCCATTATATACACAGCTATGTGATGGCATAAGAGACAATATGTGACTTATGCCATCATGTATTCACATATTCATTATGCATTGGCATAATGTCCCAACAGTTAGAAATATGACCCTCGGGACTTAGGTTTTTTTGCCTATCTTCCTGTAGCCTCTATGGATAAAGGGATCCTATTTATACACTTAACTATTTATTTCTTTTGTTTAAGTATTTAACTTAGAAAAATTGATGAATATGTAATAGGTACGTAGGTAAAGCTACTATGGTAAGTAAATAAATAATAGTAGGTAGACAATGACATTTAAGTATTTACTCTTTTAACAATTCTGAATTTTTTGGAAAAAAGGTAACTGCCATGGCTATGTGATTGTGTAAATTTCATAAGCCACGGAGCCATGCGATCGCACAACTCACTTATGCCATTTGTCAACATTGCTGGTATTGTCCGAACAGCTCTTTCTCATCCTGCATGGAAAGCCGCTATGGCGGAGGAAATGTTCTAGAAAGCAATCATACTTGGGATGTGGTTCCCCTTCCTACCGGAAAGAGACTATTGGTTGCAAATGGGTTTTGTTATGAAGCATTAACCTGATGCCAGTGTTGCCAGATACAAAGCACGCCTTGTTGCATGCGGTTTTTCTCAGATTCATGGTATTGTCTATGATGCAACATTTGCTCCGATGGCTAAGTTCTCCATGGGCATCTCATTTAGGAGGTTTATCTTGATCCCCCTCCTGCCTCATGCTTCATGGGGCTTATGGGAAATTGCGCAAGCTTCAAAAATTTATATATGAATTGAAGCGGTCACTGCGCACTTGATTTCATCGTTTCAGTGGAGTGATGCATAGGTGTGGTTTCAGAGATATGCTTATTGTACCATACTTAAAAAGTTAAAAGAATCCTATCCAATAAAGAATAGGAAAGCACAAATAACATGGTTCTCTATACTAACATGGTTCTCTATACGCTGTATTTTCTTGAAAAAAAATTATATTATACTTGTTGGGTAAGTCTTACTGTTTAAGTTCTGTTCTAATTGCATTGCTTATATCTGATGCTATACAGAAATACGGAAAGTCCCGTGCTTCAGTGGACAAGTTCCGCATGATTGCATAGAGTTATGGAAGGGCCATTATAGTAATTACAGATCCGAAATGTCTAAAGCCTTGTCCGTCCAGGATAAAGAATCCAAGGACGAATCAGCCAACAGAGTTATACAGAAGTTTAAGCAGGTATTTCCATCAAAACATCATTTTCCTATGGCTTAAAATCTGAGGTTTCTGGTATGTACTGTAAGTGCCCGAAAGGGAGAAGAGGTTTCATCTGAAACAAACTTACACCAGAAAAAATTAAGTGTCATGACCGTGCATATTATTTGTAACATCAATGCCGAAGAAACATGAAGTTTGATTAGTTTGCTGACATGTCACTTGCTCATTGGTTGAAACAGATACTATATGGAGCTGCCGATTTCGAAGAGAGTGTGAGGAAAAAAGAAGATATATTTAACGAGGCTGTTGCTATTTATCAGATTTCGTATGATTATGCGAAGAGTAAAGGAGTCGAGAAGTGCAGCTTTGCATGGAGGGTCGCAGGTCGGGCTCTTTGTCAGCTGCACACGATGAGGCAGCCTGAAGGCACAATTAGCTGTTCACCCTCTGTGCTCCGCGAAATTATGCTTAAGTAGATAATTAATAATGTGTTGGTAACAAACTCATCTATGTATTATAGAGGTTTCTACATCTGTAATATTAATTACTTCACACAGCTAAAGTGAGAAGATGATATCTTAAAGCTTCCTGTCTGGAGTGGACCTAAAATTTTACTAATAAGATTTAGTAGTTGCAAACAAGAACTTGTGTGCAAGTTATTATTCTCCTAGTTTCTCTGTTGTCAAACGCTACAATAAAGGCGGAAAGATGTATTCCAAAAGGGACCTAACTCTACCGACCAACATTTCACACAGCCCAGATTTCTCGCACGTGGCAGATTTCATCATTGGAAGTGAGCCAACTTGGAGCCCATCATTGGCACGTACCAACCAGAGAATCATGCTTATGAGAGGATTCAGAACTGTGTACTTTAATATGGATCATTAAAAAAATACACAACTGTGTTTATATTACCGTGCATAGATCAGACGATTCAAATCTTCCAAGAGTGTTATATATGTACTCAAAGTTGCATTTTCTCACTCTTGGAATTAGATTCCTAGAAAGCCTATCTTATTAATTTAAGGCCTTTGTGGCAACCCTTTTTGGGAAAAGTACTTCCGGGAGGAGAAATTGTTGAGTGAAAAACACATTTCACTCAAGCAACTTGACTACCTCTAACTGAAAATAGTGTTCTTTTGAGAAGTTGTCTCCTATTGCTTCTCACACAACATGATGGCCTTTTTGAGAAGCAGGATTCGAGTAGTACATGTATTAACTTCTTTAAAGCGCTTCCTGCGAAAAGGGTTGCCAAACAGGGCTCTAGTCTTTGTGATTGGCTTTCGGTTAATTTTGAACCGTAGAAGCAGCCTGCAATTCTGATGAACTTCTTAAAATAAAGAACTGAAACAAAGTACCGTTGAGAGGAGGATGAGGAAACCCTAGAGCAGAGCTCGAGTGCCAAAAAAAAAAGTGTTGTGGGCTATGTTTTGGGGCGGTGGTTACGTAGGAAGATGATGGGCCATGTCATCTTTCTCTATTTTCAGCAAATTTTGTGTATTTAACAACTCTTTTTTTCTCTTCTTTTTTGTCCAAGTTAAGTAATGTTATCAAATCGCTTAAGTCATGATAAGTCATTTGACTTAATCGCTTAAGTCAAGGCTTAACGATATATATATATATATATATATATATATATATATATATATATGAAATAAATTAAAACATAATAAAAATTATATAATAAGAAGTATCTAAATTTAACTAAAGTAACACTAACAAAAATGAGTCCGTGATAAAACATAATATATATATATATATATATATATATATATATATATATATATATATATATATATATATATATATATATATATATATAATTGTTATGAAGGCGGAGCCACGTTATGACTTGGGTGGTCAATTGACCACCCAAACTTTTTAAAAAATTGTTACTAAGGTTTAGGAGACTTAATTTATATTAGTAGATTTTCATCCATTCAAAATTATATTGACCACCCGTAATTATCTAAAATCTTCAAACGAACTTTTTTATAGTATTTGTTTTCATAGCAAATATTTCTTCTTTGATTTTTTTTAACTAAATCCTACAATTTTGGCTTATTTTTAGGCTCCCTTCCATCTATATAGGTGCTCCACAGATTTATTTTGGGAGATATTTCTCTTACAAGGAGCTCTACTATGCTATAGAGCTACATACTCACATATATGGTGTATAGGCTCTAGTATAATTAATTAAAAAAATAAAATAATTTATTGCATAAAAGAAGGTTTGAACTTAGAACCTAACCTTTACAAAGTATTAAGTCAACCATTAAAGCAATTCATTAAGATATGTAAAGAGTAAAAAAAATTTAATACATATATAATTTTTAAAAATTGAAATAATGCATATGTATTCTATAAAGGCAATAAAATTATTAAATAAAAAAATGTTGGGTCTTCCCGTTCATCATCGAGATATGTTCAAAAGCGTCGATGGTCTCACGGTGTGACAGTTCGAATTTTCAAACCCTGAAAACCCGGACCGTCGGATCACCGATAAGACAATCCCCGAAACGGAACACTTGATACTTTCACACACATACGAAATTCAAAGCAAATATCTCTAACTTAGTAGATAGAGTCATCATATATGGAAATAAAAAAAATCTCCAATTCTATATATATGTCAAATCGAAATGACGATTATATCCTTATGCAACTCATAAGTCTGACAGAATCGAAACAAACCACGGATGATCGCCGACCATTACCTAAACAATGGTTCACAAAACAAATATACATTTGTACCTAGATCTAAAGTTCTAAACAAAAGTGGCTTGCCATACCAAACCATACTTACAATTTCTCAAAAACACCCCTCTCAATCTCTTCTAAACCTCTCAAGGGAAGTATTCTTCAGGAGGAATCTTCGATTCTTCCTCTGGAATATAATCAGGGTCTTTCTCACGACCAAGATCCCCAATGCTCGGATCAACTTCAGTGCCTATGACGTATAGTTAAAGGGAGAACTAACAATTTAAGCTCAATAGGGAGAATATCAATAGCATTCATATCAAATTCGAAGCATAGATTTCTTGACAAAATTTTGAAACATATTTTATGTAAAACTGAGTTTTCAAGATGCTTAATCTAAGCAAGACTGATTTCAAATACATATGCATAAATTTATTTCCTAGTTACGAATTGCTTAATTAATTCAGATTTTCACATGCTCTTAGTATCTCCACATGACTTAAAACAATAACTTAAAACTCTCTCAAGCATAAATATAGTATTGGGAGCCACACATATACCGATGAAAATCTCCAACCATCGTCGTTCAATGAATAATTTTCATATATGCACAAGCCCCTACGCTATGAGGCAACTTGTGCGGAATGAGAATGTACGGTTATCCCGTCGTATCGGTACACAATTTGGAGATTCGTTCCGCATGAATCTTAAATCAACGTACAATTTCTAACATATAGTTTAACACCGTGCAAAGTAATATTTTATAATTAATTTTGGAGTCCCACACACGTATGCTTATCACATTTCACACCCACACTTATCACATTCACATTTCAAATCACATGTCTTAAGGATTTATGCACACAACTTGTATTCAAAATGAATTAACTCATTTATCACATTTGTCTTATCACATCACATTACCTATGCAAGTCACATCAATCATAAATGTTAATGAATTTCTCCTACCTTAAACTTAAAATTGGGCGAATATAATCGAGTAGATCAAAGCGAAGCCCTCACCAATGAATCCTTGTAATTATCCTAGGACACCCACCACACGTATACTAATTATTAAAGGAATGTACTCAGCATAAACTAGGCTTCCAAAGCCTAAAAAAACACCTCCACACAACACACAGAAGCTTGTCGCGGTGAGCTACAGTGTCGCTGCAGCGAGGTCTCTAGATTCCTAGTGGCACGCACAGCCTTGCCGTGGCAAGAAATTCCAGATCATTTTTGGCGTGTGGCACTCACCGTGGCGAGCTCTTCAGGACACACCTCGCCGTGGCGAGATACATGGTCACCGTAGTGAGGCTGAGCGAACTCGCCTCTTTGGTTTTTCTTCTTCCTTTTTCTCTTCCCATTCAAACCCACATTCATTGCCAATATTTTGGGGCAGTAATTTTCCAACCATAAATCATAAATAAACATGATTTAAACACGAGATCTCACCTTATAATCTTGCAGAAATTTTGCACATTGACGACCTAAACCCTCAATCTCTTAGTTATCTTTTCTCTTGCATCAAAAGGGTTTGAAGACTCATTCTCTTGTGATCGAATCAAGACGCACGTGAAGATCAATCTCCCTTCTAGCACACTCACAAAATCCCAACTCCTCACGCTCTACGAAGACCCACAACAGATTCTCTACAGAAGGGGTTTCGTAGCTAGGTTTCTCACGTTGCTTAAATCGATGCTTCTCATCACACGATCACATCCGCGGCCTTGTGCGAAAGATCGATCGAGATCTCGCACTTTCGGCGGCAATGATCCACATGAGCACACGAGGTTTCCTTCCTCTCTCTCTCTCTTTCAAACGGGTTGCAAGGGAATGGCTTACGGGAGAAGCCATTCCACTTATTCACACTTGAGTGTAATGCTTCCTTGTGAAGCACATACACACCAATGTGTGTTTGATACCATATTTGGTTCACTTGTGATCCCATACCTTTCAGTTAAATGTTAGCCTCATCTACACATGTTCAAATGCCTTGACAATCTAAGTGATCGTTCTAAAATTTGGATCAGCATCGTGCATCGTGCCGACACGCAAACGTGACTGACTGACATGATTCACGAAATTTGGGGATATTACATGTTGTTTAATTCTAAGTGTGCATGATTTATTTGTGTTTTGAAAACAGATTTGCAACTGCTAAGTTATAATGAATCTAGAACATTAAAAAGAGTAAAGAAATATCAGCACAGAGAGAAGTGAATTAGCCTGCAAGATCAGGGCCAATTGTAGCAAGTTTTAAATGTAAGTGAGTAAAAGATCATCCACAGAGAATTTGTTTAAAATGCAAGATAAACCTCCAGATCTGAGCTACCAGATCTGGCCTCTTATCCTATCTAGAAAGCACATAAGATGGGAGGTTGAATTTGTCACATTAACTAAATGATAAAAGTAAAAGTTAAACTAAATGATCCAAATCTGAGTTGGGGAATTTTGATGTAAACTTATAAAAATGGAGAAATAATATCTAACTTTGATTTGGTCCTTGAAATCCAATGAGAATGACTGCAGCTCAACTGAGAGATGATCCAATCTTCATCTGGCTACAAGCGCAGATGTAAGAGAAATAAATCTAATTCAAGGATTAAATTTAGGCTTATGGCTATGGTCTGTCCACTTTAATGGCCACAGACCATCCAATAGTCTTTAATCTAAATCCTTAATTTAGAACAAGAAACATCGCTACAAATGCCGTGAGAGATTAGGTTACAAACACTAATTCTCACAGGATTAATGAATCAAGGGAAATTGCATGAAAAACAGTAAATCTAAAGGAGTCTAATGCAATAAGGAGATCAGAGGGAACCCTTAACATGAGTCCAATTGAGAATGTACGGTTTACAGCAACCTTTTCAAATTCACCATTACAATTCTGAGAGCAACTTAAACAACTCTCAGATTTGTAGTCTTGAATACAACTCTCTTTTGAATTACAGAAGTATCTCACAGCTCTCAATTGCAAGTAAAAGTGAGGCTATTACAGGGATTTCAGACAAACTATCTGATTTGGAAATGGGGGAATAGGAATGAAACTCAAAATCTGGATGCCCAAATTGGGTAAATGGTTCGTCTATTTATAGTTTTCCCTAAGTCCAGCTCAGATGTGTATCAACCAATCAGAAGCGCTCAGATCTGTATCAACCAATGGTAGTCGAGCACAAGGATCCGGAGACGGCCAATCAGAATTGCTCGATCTGGTTCAGCCAATCAGGCGACAAAAGCATCAATTCTGTTATGCATTTTGAAAGTCTGTTAGAGTTTCTAGAAGTTCCTGCCAAGTTATTTCATCTCTGGGTGCTCACATGGGGTGGAATATGCCTTCGCTTCATGCTTAGAATCTTCTGGAATGTCCCTAGGTTTTTAAATGCATTGGGACGCGTGAAAAAGATTACTGAATTACCCTTGCAAAAGCTAGGAATCTCCAGAATACCATTTCGCATAGTTTAGGGGACTTTTCGCAAGGTGCTGTAACTCCTGAAGCTCTTTTCGTAATGTTCAGGTTCTGTTCGAAAGGAGTTCTCTTCTTTTCGAAAAGGTCAATCATCTCTTCGAAGAGTTTAGATGCTCTTCGAAAACTAAGCCTGGAGTTATTAGTTCTTTTCGCAGAGTTCAGGTTCTTTTCGAATAGTTCAGGTTCTTTTCGAAAAGCACTCTGTAGTGTATTTTTCTGTTCGAATTGCTCCATACTTCTTTTCTGGGTTGAGACCAGGTCTTTGCCTCTTCAGTTCAGACCTTTTAACAGCTAGTGAGGTTGTCCCTTCTCTTTCTTCCTTTGGATCGACATGGATTATCATCTTTTTGGCACTTTTAAGCTGCTTTCATGGTTAAGCCTGTCTTTATTGTTAGCTGAAACACAAGCACTTAGAACACTTATTTAGTTCTCTCAAAGGTCTATCAAGACTCAGGTTGAGGGGTGAAAATGGTATTTTTCAGTTCTCAACACACCCCCAAACCTAAGTTTTGCTAGTCCCTGAGCAAAGACAAAATTAAAAACAAAGTAAAAAGCCACTTTTGTAGGGAGCACAATTGCATTTAGCATATGCAATAAGCCTTTTAAACCCCTAGGTGATCCCTAGTGGAGGAGTGAAGTCTCCTGAGGATTTTCAGTGAAGGTACCCACAAACTTCTTCAATAAATCAGTTAAGATCACTCTAAGATTCTCATTTACAACAAACTTTCATCCAATCTGTTTATTCACACCTGCATCAGTCATGTTGTAAGAAGATTTTCAAGAAAAACATCAGTTCAAAACTAAAATTCTGCTGTAATTCTTGTTACCACTCAGTCAATTTATGTCAAAAGTTATTTACAAGAAAAATTAATGAACAACTTACCTTCTATTTAGGAATCCAGCTTTGATGTTACCCCAATGAGTTGATTTCAAACCCAACTCTCTCCAGGATTTTCACTCAACATGCAAGTAAGAGGGTTGTACTATTTCACACGGCTCAAGAGCAGTTACAGCCCTCAAATAGGACTGTAAGCATGAGCATAGGCATTGCTTTTAGTTCGGAATTCACTGCTCTTTTCACCATAGATTACACAAATTCTTATCTCCATGTGACAGCTCAATCCATCATTGATCAGTAAGGACTTTACTGGGGTTGTAATGTGGCTTATGGGTGAAATTTATCAAGAATAAAGGGGTGGAATGGTGTTCAAAATTGAGAAGTCAGTCAAGGTAAGGAGGTGATAAACAAACTTTCTTTAATTCAGCATATTTTCAACTTCTTCTTTGAATTTCCAGAGCCAAAGTGGCCATCTTTTTCTCTTTCTTTTTCAAACTTCCAATGAAATGCCTTCTCTCTTTTTCTTCTTCCTTTTTTTTTTTTTTTTTTTTTCAAATTAGCATTGACTGGAATGCCACATTTCTTCTGCTGATACATCATTGCCTTCAATTATTATTCTTCTTTTGTTGTCAAACTGTTACTCAATTCTCCTTTCTTCAGCTTCCTTCCCTTTATCTTCTGACTTCTCAGAGTGAGGGTTAGGCTAAATGAAGTTGATGAGATTATTTGACGAGGTTTCAAAGAAATCTTAGATTTGTAAAGCTCAAATGGTGTGTATCAAGGGCAGTTTCAAAAGGTGGGGCTTTGTAAGGTTCAAACTGTCCAAAAGGAGGCCTTACATCATGTCTTTAATATCACGAGTGCTGTCAAATTATTTCAATTTGGATATGTGTAACTTCTAGTGAAAGTAAGCAGGTTCAATCAGTCCCAAAAGCAGAAAAAATTGCCAATTCATACCTCCAAAGAATACATTTCAGGCCCAAACCTCACTGGGAGTGGTTTTTTATCAAATTCCTGAGGTATATCATCACTGTTTTCCCTCTTTTTAGGTTTACTAAAACATCAATTTTCTTTTGGAAATTTCCTGACATTCACTTCATGAAAGTATTAGAATTGCACTAGAAATTAATTTCAAAAAGTTTTTAACTTCTTCATTTTTTATTTTTTATTTATTTATTTTTTAAAACAGCAGGTGTGAAATTACTTCATTTTCAAAAATTCCACTGATCATGAGCTGTATTGATGTTAACTCAATTATTGAATATTGACATGATCATAAGCTGTATTGATGTTAACTCAATTATTGAATATTGACATTTCTGTCACACCCCCAAACTGAAGGGGAGCAGGGTCCACACTGGTCCAAAGCAAAGAAAAGCAACAAGCAAGAAAAAAAATCATGATGACAAGAAGACAGACAGAAATGCACAGTAATTTCACAAGAAAAATCAGAAGTTTATATTACAAACTCATAACACAGATAAGTACAAAGTGCTTTAATAACTGGGGTCAAAATCTGTATCATAAGTTGGTTCAATGGGATTAGAACTGGAGTCACTGTCAGAGTCAGAACTAGAATCAGTATTGGAGTCTGAACTTGATTTAGCTTTCTCCTGGATTGTGTTTTGCAGCTCAGTGTATTCCTCTGGTTTGATTTTTTTGGTGAGGCCAATGTACTTTCCAAGTCTAGTGGTTTTCAGTTTTTCCTGGTCAATTTTGCTAACATGGTCTGTGTCTTTGTGCTGCTCACTCCGAACCATCTGAAAAGTTTGACCCAGCAGGTCCTTCATTTTCTCTCTCTCAAATTTCATGAATAACTTCAATTTCCAAATTTGGTTTTCATAAGGGGTTCTAATGTAGGCTTGTAAATCAGCTAACCCTTTGAGAACATCTCTACAGATATATGGATTTTCGTCCATGGCTCTTCTGAGGGTGGCAAATCTGGGAAGGGGAATGGAATGGTAGGGGACCAAAGGTATCCCAGCTGTGGGAGTGGGAGAAGAAGTGTCCAAAAGGATGACTTCAGGGTCGGTCTGAGTGGCTTGATCAGAGAAAGTGAGGAGTGGTGAAGGGGACTCAACCAGAGGTACTTCAGGTTCAGTTTGGGTAGCATGGGCAGTAGTGGTGGGGGTGGGCAGATCAACCAATACTACCTCTGGTTCAGTTTGGGTAGCATGGGCATCAACAGTAGGTACAGGGGTAATGGTAGTTGTGTGGGATGTGGAGGTTAAGGTTTGGAGAAGGTCATTGGTCATGCATCGATTTTTCGTGTTGATTTGTAGTTGGGCTTGGATGGATTGGAGGAAGGCAAGTATTTGGTTAATAGATTCAGGTGTGGGGGAGGTGTGCATAGCAGGGACTAGTAAAACTGAAGTGGATGGTGGAGGTGCAATGGGTGAAATGACTGTAAAGGGAGAAGTAGGTAAGTGAGTGAAATGATGAGGGTCAGGTATAGGGACAGGTTCAAGCCCCACGTTTTCAAAAATAGATCCCATTAATGACGAATAAGCCTCTGTAGTGAAAGGCTCAGGTTCAGGTGTATGGGATACTTCAGGTGTGTGGGCTGAATGAGCAGGCGAACTTGAGGGGCTTTGGAGCAGAGGAGTGCAGGGAGATTGGGCAATAAAATCTGGAGCCAAAACTTGGGCATTGGTGGGAGAAATTGGTGGTGTGAGTATGGTTGGAGTGGTTGGTGTAGAGGGGGAATCTGCAATTGGGATAATGGTGGGTATAGGAGATGGGACAGCTGGGATAGGTGAAGTGGCAGGAGCTGGACTAGGTGAGGAGGGTAAAAGGCCAATTGCCTCAAGAATTGGTGCAGCTGAAGAGCTGGTCACCATGGGAAGGATAGTTTCTTCAAGACTGGGTGCAGCTAAAGAGCTGGTCACCATGTGGTCGCAAAGCAGTTCTAAGGGAGCCGCAGGCGGGTGTTCATTAACACCGCAGTGAGTTCAGAGCAATTGCAGTGTGCTCACCTTCCTCTTCGTCTTTTTCAAAGATGGCTTGGCTTGTAGTCCAAGCCTTTTTCCCAAAATTGTGAGGGGCTATGACTTCAAATGGTTCCTAGTCATCAATATCAAACTTAGCTCTGAGGAGGGCTGTGATCAATCTACCAAATGGGAGTCCAGCTAATTTCTGCTCCTTTTTCAACTTGGCACTAATATCAGCCATGGCTTCAAAAATTAACATAGGGGCATTGAAAAATTGCCCCTTAGAAAAATGAAAGAGAGCCTCTAGAATTGGTGTTCTCCTTTCTCGTTTCTTTGACATAAAAACTTCCCCTCAAAATGGAATCCATCAATAAAAATTGAGGTGCTAGGTCTCTCCTCATTATGGACTGTCCAGTGCCAACGATTCCTTGGGTTAAATGTGCAACCATTTATCTAAAGGAGGTACGGTGACCAATGGACCAGAAGGATCAAATTGGAAGGGTATCCCCAAAGCATTCCCAATGTCTTCATACGTGACAGTTAGATCGCAATCATCAATAAAGATAACCAGGGTAGGGACATCAGCATCTTTTTCAGTGACTTTTACCAGGTTCTGGTACCATAACTTCACCATTCGTGGATAAATTTTCTCGGGCAGAGGGGTAAGGATATTGCTTAGTGATGCATCTCTCATGTATCTTAAAGATAGCAGACAGTCTGGTTTGTTGACGAAAAAAGTTTCGTCCACAATAAGCTCAGGAATTAGCTTCTGAGCTTCAATGAATGGATTTGGCAGTACCAAATGCATAGGCAAAGGAGGAAGCTCAGGTTCAGGACTAGCAGCTGCAGGGATGGGTTCCTCATGTCTCACTTTCTTCCCTTTCTCAATCCTATCCGCTTTATCCATTGATAGTTTTCTTTTGGCTGAAGTTTTGGTTTTTCCTTTTGGGTAGGTTTGCTAACTTTCTTAGCAGAGGATTTTGGGAACATGGCAGCCAATGATTTTTCAGCTTTTCCCATTCTCAATTTGTGTATGAAAACGCCCACAACAAATGCTGACACAAAATTAAAATTTTCAAATGATAAACAGAGGGAATGCGCAGAAAAATACTGAGATCTAGGGTTTTTGATTGAACGTGTTGCTTGCTTGCTGAAATCCCCCAGACCAGAAGCTAAAATCCTTCTCTGAAAGCTCAAATGATCGAACAAAGGTGAAGAAAAGTGTGGCTAGATTCTCAAATCACGCAAGGAAAGAAAGAAATAGGGTTTCTGTGGAACAGGACGTTCTCAGAAAGCTTTCGAATATGAAACCCTTACTTCGAAAGGGTTTAAATATGCTCAAGGTTAATTTCGCAAAGTCCTTTTTAAGTTTTCGAAAAGTTCCAAAACAGACCTTTTTACAACTGAGAATGGCATCAGTACCATTCGAAAAGCTAATAGCTTCAGAAACATCTTTTCGAAATGAAAATGGCTTCAGAAATAACTATTCGAAAAGCAAATCCTTGCTTTCGAGCAGTTCGTTACAAATCCAGATTCTTTTCGAAAAGTAAATTGAACTTTGCGAAAAGACAATTTTTACTTTGCGACTTAACTTTTCACATATTTAAACCATGAGAAAAGAAACAAATCATGAATAAAAACAGAGAAAAAGAAACTAAGCAAAAACTATGAAATAAAAGCATATTGTACAGTTGTATACCATCAGATTTGGGGAGGCTCTTGATGATAGATGGGCAGCACAGGCTCCTGGGTATTTTCAATGCATAGTTTAAGCCTTTGACCATTTACTTTCAAGATTCTTCCATTACTTGGATCTAGGATGTCAACAGCTCCAGAAGGAGCTACTTGAATGACAGTATATGGCCCTTCCCATCTGGATCTCAGCTTTCCAGGAAAAAACTTAAGTTTTGAGTTAAATAACCATACCTTAGAGCCAGCTGTGAACTCTTTTCTTAACAAATTTTTATCATGGAAGGCTTTGACTTTCTCTCTGTAAACTCTTGAATTTGTGTATGCATCCATTCTCAGCTCCTCCAACTCAGCAAGTTGCAGTTTCCTGTGATTACCAGCAGTAGTTAGATCCATGTTCAATGTTTTAATGGCCCAAAAAGCTTTATATTCTAACTCCACTGGTAAATGGCATGCTTTGCCATAGACCAACCTGAATGGGGACATGCCAATTGGGGTTTTATAGGCTGACCTATATGCCCACAATGCATCATTCAGCTTAAAGGACCAATCCTTTCTGTCCTTCTTCACAGTCTTTTCTAGTATATGTTTGATTTCTCTATTGGAAATCTCCACTTGTCCACTGGTTTGTGGATGGTATGGAGTAGCTACTCTATGAGTCACAGAGTATTTTTTCAATAAAGTTTCAAAATGTTTATTACAAAAATGGCTTCCCCCATCACTGATAATGGCTCTAGGAAAACCAAACCTGGAAAAAATGTGATCCTTTAGAAATTTAAGAACCACTTTGTGATCATTTGTTTTAGTGGCTGTGGCTTCAATCCATTTGGATACATAATCCTGACTACTAAAATGAAATTATACCCATTGGAAGGAGGAAAGGGACCCATGAAGTCTATGCCCCAAACATCAAATAACTCAACTACCAAAATAGGCTGTAAAGGCATTGAGTTTCCCTTGGAAATGCTGCTCAATTTCTGGCGATTCAGCAAGACTTACGGCTCTGAGCATCTTTGAAATGTGTAGGCCAATAAAATCCACACTGCAAAACCTTTGCAGCAGTTTTGTTTCCACTAAAATGACCTCCACAGGCCTGTTCATGACACATAGAAAGTATTCTATGAAATTCTTGGTCAGGGACACATCTTCTTATTATTTGGTCTGCACAACTCTTAAACAGATAAGGATCTTCCCAGATGAAATGTTTAACCTTTGAGAAGAAAAGATCTTTATCCATTTTATTCTAATGTTGAGGAATTCTTCCAGTAGCCAAAAAGTTGACTATGTTTGCAAACCAAGGAGTGTGTACACTTACAGCAAAAAGTTGCTCATCAGGGAAAGATTCATTGATAGGCAGCCTATCAATCTCAGCAGTTAAAATTCTAGACAGGTGATCAGCCACCACATTCTCCACACCTTTTTTATCTTTGATCTGTAAATCAAATTCCTGTAATAGGAGAATCCACCTGATTAATCTTGGTTTGGTGTCCTTCTTAGACAGAAGGTATTTCAAGGCAGAGTGGTCAGTGAACACCACTATTTGTGAACCCAAGACATATGACCTGAATTTCTCTAAAGCAAAAACAATTGCCAGTAGCTCCTTCTCAGTTGTTGTGTAATTGAGCTGTGCATCAATCATTGATCTACTGGCATAAGCTATGACATGAGGCAGCTTTTCCTTTCTCTGTCCAAGGACAGCTCCCAAAGCATAATCTGATGCATCACACATCAGTTCAAAAGGTAGTGAATAATCTGGAGACTGCAATATTGGAGCTGAAATCAAACAGTTTTTTAAGAATTCAAATGCCTTCATGCATTCATTATCGAAAACAAAAGGGACATCTTGGCACAATAAATGACAAAGAGGCTTGGTTGTTTTACTGAAGTCCTTAATGAACCTTCTGTAAAATCCAGTATGTCCCAGAAAACTTCTGATCTATTTAATAGTTTTGGGAGGTGGTAAATGTGCAATTAAATTAATTTTTGCTCTGTCCACCTCAATGCCTTTGTGGGAAACAACATGGCCAAGGACAATGCCTTGGGTGACCATGAAATGGCTCTTCTCCCAGCTCAAAACTAGATTGGTTTCTTCACATCTCTGTAACACCAATTTGAGATGATGTAAACACTGGGAAAAACTGTCTCCGTAGATTGAAAAATTATCCATAAAAATCTCCATAAATTGGTCAATCATATCAGAGAAAATGGAATACATGCATCTTTGAAAGGTAGCAGGGGCATTACAAAGACCAAAAGGCATTCTCCTATAGGCAAAAGTGCCAAAAGGGCAAGTGAATGTGGTCTTTTCCTGATCTTGTGGGTACACAAGAATCTGGTTGTAACCAGAGTAACCATCAAGAAAAATAGAATAAGCTTTTCTGCAAGCTTATCTAAAATCAGATCAATGAATGGGAGAGGGAAATCGTCTTATCTGGTCATTGAATTAAATTTTCTGTAATCAATACTGGACCCTCCACCACATTGTTTGTCCTGGTTGGCATAAGCTCACCACAATATGAGGTTACAACAGTGATCCCAGATTTCTTAGGTACCACCTGTGGAGGTGCCACCCAATCTGAAGCTGAAATGGGGTAAATGAGCCCTGCATCCAACAGTTTAACAACGTCTTTCATGACCACTTCTTGCATATGAGGTTGACCTCCTTTGCATTTCCCTAGAAGGCTTTGCATCTTCTTCCAAATGGATTTTGTGCATGCAAACAAATGATTCCTCCCAAATTAGTAATAGTCCAGCCAATTGCCCTTCTATGTTCTTTCAAAACAATCAACAGCTCTTCCTCCTGCTCCTTTGTGAGGGAGGAAGAAATAATTGCAGGCAATGATTTATGATCTCCTAAAAACACATATTTCAAAATTTCTGGCAGCTGCTTTAGTTCTAAATCGTGAAATTTGAGAAAAGAAGGTAACAAAGGTACCTTAGCTGTTTGTGGAAGGGGAAGAGTAGCAGGTTTCCAAGAAGAGAAACCTGCTGATTGATTATGAGTTCCTTGCACAACATTTACTTCCTCAGACTTTGAGATACAAACTGTTTCTTCCTCAGAATTTCCCCAAGCATCTTTAGCATCTATGGTGAAATCTTCACACTGCAGAAACTGTTGTAAAGTCCCTTCTACCAGTTCATCCAATAGATCAACATGAAAACATTCCTCGAGGAATTGAGGTCGTGTGCATTATAAACATTTAATTTTACCTTCATGTTTCCAAAGAGACTTCCATAATACGGACACGCATTGAATGCAAGCATTTGTCAGCTGTGAATGGTCTTCTCAAAATGCGGGATGGAAGTTTTGCTTTTGGTAGGTTCCATGTCCAAAACTAGAAAATCGGGGATAGAAAATTTATCTACTCCCACCAATACATCTTCAATCATCCCAACTGGCTTCCTTCGGATCACTGCGCTAGGTTGTAACACCACATGAGTGGGTTTTAATTCTCCCAATCCTAGTTTCTCATATACAGAATATGGAAGTAGGTTGACACTAGCACCAAGATCTAATAAAGCCTTTTCAATGGTATGTTCCCCAATAATGCAAGGGATTGTGGGGGTTCCAGGATCTTGAAGTTTAGGAGGTGTGGCAATAGACAACACCTGATTAACTCTTTCCACAGCAAAGACCTTCTTGGATAACTGTATCCTAGACTGTCTTTTGTGAGTGCAAACATCTTTCAAAAATTTTGCATATACTGGAATTTGTTTGATTGCCTCAAGCAAAGGTAGATTTATCTTGACTTGCTTGAAAGTCTCCATCATTTCATCTATTTTTGTGTTCCCTTTATCAAAAGGGGATACAGATTTCATTGCATGAGGAAATGGCAAATGAGGAATTAGTCCTTCATCTACAGCTTTGGAAGCATTTTCAGAATTTTTTTGATTTTTTTATTTTTCATTTGTTTGATTTTTCTGAGGTACATCAGCATCCCCACTGCTATCATTATGCTGCTCTTGCTGCATATCTTTATCATTTTTCTCATTTTTTCTTCTTGATACCCACTTTGTTATTTATAATTCTTCCACTTCTCAAAGTTGTGAGCTTTTACTTCTTCATGTGAAATAGAAGCTTCTCCAACCATGAAGCCCTTTGGGATTGTTCAAAGGTTGGTGGTAACTTTCCTTCCTCTCTTTTGGCCAAAGTATTTGAAAGCTGTCCTAATGTTTCTTCAATCTTCTTTATGCTCTGGTGAAAGTTCACAGTCTGAGTTAAAGATCCTAAATTCTGGAGTGAATTTAGGACTTGATCTTCAAAAGAAGGGGACCTAGAAGGGATTTGAACTGGGGCAGATTGCTGCACAGGTTGTTGTGGAATGGGCTGCTGAAAATTTGGCTTGGCATAAAAATTCTGCTGATAAGGCTGTGCAGTTTTGAAAGGCATTTGGTTCTTTGGTTGCTGCTGCTGTTGTGATTGATAATTCCCTTGGCTCCACCTCAAATTAGGGTGCCCTCTCCATGGATATTCATTTGATCATCGTCCAAATGATTGGGCAGCATGAGCTTGTTCCACCACTAAATCTGGGAACTGTGGTACAGCAGGACATTGGTCAATTGAATGAGTAGGGGACTGGCATATCAGACATGCCTCCTCTACTCTTGCAACTATTGAATTTTTAAGTGAGTCCATCAATCTATCAAACTTTGTGGTTAAATTGTCCATCTTTCTTTCCAACTCATTCACCTCATAAATCTTTCCTTTGGTGGTTTGTTGATTGTTCAACCTAGCAGGATTTTCAATATCTCTTGACAGAGATTCCTGTTGAGTTGATTTTTCACCAATTACTTCAAATAAGTCCCAAACCTCCTCAACTATTTTTTGCAAGTAAGTGCCTCCACAGGAGGCATCCACCATATTTTTGCCTTTTTGATCAATTCCTTGATAGAAGCTTTGAACCAGCTGCCATCTGAGAATTTGATGATGAGGACATTGCCTTAAAAGTTCCTTAAATCTTTCCCATGCTTCATGAAAAGTTTCAGTTGAGTTTTGTGAGAAGGAAATGATACTTTGTCTCAATTGGCTTGTTTTAGACATTGGGAAGTATTTGGCTAAAAATTGACACTCCAAATCATTCCAAGAAGTGATACTATTTGGTGCTAACATAGACAACCATGCTCTAGCTTTGTCCTTTAATGAAAAAGGAAAGAGCCTAAGCTTGGTTGCCTCTGGACCAAGTCCAGCTATGTTGAATGTGGTGCAAAGAGCCAAGAATTCATCCACATGTTTGTATGGATCTTCCTTACTCAACCCATGGAAGGAAGGAAGCATTTGGATGGTTGATGCTTTGATCTCATAATTTCCTTCAACAGTAGGAAATTGAATGCAAAAGGGAGAATTATAAGCACCAGGTGCAAAGTAATCCCTCAAAAGTTGAGGTTCTTCACCCATAGTAGCAGAATTCTGTGTTGTTTGTTTGGTTCTTAATAGCCTTTCAACTTCTAAATTCAGTGGGACAATCTCAGGGCTGAGAGTCCTCCTACCAAACATACAACTCAGAACAAAAAATCTGATTATTCACAGCAAACCTTCAGAATTCCTTTTTTAAGTAGTTTCCCTCCTTCAAAAATTGGATATGAATACTGCACATGTATAAACAATAGAATAGTTTAGTACTAATAAAAATTAAAAATGAAAACTTACGTCTACCTATTTTAGAACAAATTCCCCGACAACGGCGCCAAAAACTTGTTGTTTAATTCTAAGTGTGCATGATTTATTTGTGTTTTGAAAACAGATTTGCAACTGCTAAGTTATAATGAATCTAGAACATTAAAAAGAGTAAAGAAATATCAGCACAGAGAGAAGTGAATTAGCCTGCAAGATCAGGGCCAATTGTAGCAAGTTTTAAATGTAAGTGAGTAAAAGATCGTCCACAGAGAATTTATTTAAAATGCAAGATAAACCTCCAGATCTGGCCTCTTATCCTATATAGAAAGCACATAAGATGGGAGGTTGAATTTGTCACATTAACTAAATGATAAAAGTAAAAGTTAAACTAAATGATACAAATCTGAGTTGGGGAATTTTGATGTAAACTTATAAAAATGGAGATATAATATCTAACTTTGATTTGGTCCTTGAAATCCAATGAGAATGACTGCAGCTCAATTGAGAGATGATCCAATCTTCATCTGGCTACAAGCGCAAATGTAAGAGAAATAAATCTAATTCAAGGATTAGATTTAGGCTTATGGCTATGGTCTGTCCACTTTAATGGCCATAGACCATCCAATAGTCTTTAATCCAAATCCTTAATTTAGAACAAGAAACATCGCTACAAATGCCATGAGAGATTAGGTTACAAACACTAATTCTCACAAGATTAATGAATCAAGGGAAATTGCATGAAAAATAGTAAATCTAAAGGAGTCTAATGCAATAAGGAGATCAGAGGGAACCCTTAACATGAGTCCAATTGAGAATGTACGATTCTGACAACCTTTTCAAATTCACCATTACAATTCTGAGCCTGACTTAAACAACTCTCAGATTTGTAGTCTTGAATACAACTCTCTTTTGAATTACAGAAGTATCTCACAGCTCTCAATTGCAAGTAAAAGTGAGGCTATTACAGGGATTTCAGACAAACTATCTGATTTGGAAATGGGGGAATAGGAATGAAACTCAAAATCTGGATGCCCAAATTGGGCAAATGGTTCGCCTATTTATAGTTTTCCCTAAGTCCAGCTCAGATGTGTATCAACCAATCAGAAGCGCTCAGATCTGTATCAACCAATGGTAGTCGAGCACAAGGATCCAGATGCTTACGCCAATCGATAATTGCTCGATCTGGTTCGATAATCAGCAAAAGCATCAATTCTGTTATGCATTTTGAAAGTCTGTTAGAGTTTCTAGAAGTTCCCGCCAAGTTATTTCATCTCTGGGTGCTCACATGGGGTGGAATATGCCTTCACTTCATGCTTAGAATCTTTTGGAATCTCCCTAGGTTTTTAAATGCATTGGGACGCGTGAAAAAGATTACTGAATTACCCTTGCAAAAGCTGGGAATCTCTAGAATACCATTTCGCATAGTTTAGGGGACTTTTCGCAAGGTGCTGTAACTCCTGAAGCTCTTTTCGCAATGTTCAGGTTCTGTTCGAAAGGAGTTCTCTTCTTTTCGAAAAGGTCAATCATCTCTTCGAAGAGTTCAGATGCTCTTCGAAAACTAAGCCTGGAGTTTTTAGTTCTTTTCGCAGAGTTCAGGTTCTTTTCGAACAGTTCAGGTTCTTTTTGAAAAGCACTTTGTAGTGCATTTTTCTGTTTGAATTGCTCCATACTTCTTTTCTGGGTTGAGACCAAGTCTTTGCCTCTTCAGTTCAGACCTTTTAATAGCTAGTGAGGTTGTCCCTTCTCTTTCTTCCTTTGGATCGACATGGATTATCATCTTTTTGGCACTTTTAAGCTGCTTTCATGGTTAAGCCTGTCTTTATTGTTAGCTGAAACACAAGCACTTAGAACACTTATTTAGTTCTCTCAAAGGTCTATCAAGACTCAGGTTGAGGGGTGAAAAATGGTATTTTCCAGTTCTCAACATTACATTCTCCTCACCTTATAAAATTTTCGTCCTCGAAAATTGACCACACGCTCACATGGCTACCCGTAAGATACACACGCACGTATGACATATCACATACACCCATCACGTGAACACACTTATGCACACGCGCGTATCCCTTTCACATCCACACATAACCATACATATTTCCTTCAAGTGCATACACGATGACGTACTTATACACACACAGTTCCTAATTCGCACCCTACACACATAGTTCCAACTAACGTTCACACTTATCATCGCAACTAAATAGCTTATATTAGCCATTGCTAATATTTGACATCGTACCTGCAGCAAACACATCGAATGCACTCTGAACATTTACACACTCTAAACATTATCCACAACTATCTACTTGACATTAAAATACATTTAGAATTCCATAAATGCTGCTCATTATAAAATTGGAAATAGAGTTTATCATTCAACGATTGCACAACAATGTGCCATTGTTTTAGAATTTGAAACTTTCTAATATTTATAACTTAAAGTTTACTCGAAAAGTTGCGGATATGTGTCGCGTACGTCCGAGTCGCACTCCCATGTAGCTTCTTCCGAAGAATGATTGTGCCACCTCACAAGTACCAATGGGATCCGCTTGGTACGCAGTACTTGTTCCTTCCGGTCAAGGATTTGCATTGGCTCTTCTCTAACGGTCAAATCTTCATAAATTTCCAATGGTTCCTTGTTGAGAATGTGGGTTGAGTCCTTCACGTACTTCCTCAACATGGACACGTGAAACAAGTTGTGTACTCTTTCAAGTTATGGGGGTAGAGTAATCCGGTATGCAACTTCGCCAACTTGTCCCAGAACGTCAAATGGTCCAATGTAGTGTGGGCTTAGCTTTTCATGCTTTCTAAAACGCATCACGCCTTTTATCAATGAAACCTTGAGGAACACATAATCTCCAACCTTAAAATCTACACTCGTCTTTTTCAAATCGGCATAACTCTTCTGACGGCTCTGTGCAACTTTTAATTACACATAGCCATTAAATAAAAAGGGGCCCACAAGGAAAACCACTGGTGATGGCCGACCATCACTTAAACAGTGGCTTCCAAAATATATTTATAAAATAAACCTTACAATGTATTTACTCCCCAGACATACCAAGTCCATAATCTAAAAGATCTAAAAAATATCCACCATACAAACCAAAACATGATCAACCCAATCCTCACCTAATGTAGAATTCCCCATACGGGAGATCCTAAGCTTTTCCCCAAGGTTCGCTCCTGATTCACTCTTGTACCTGCGACGTATAGTCTAGGGATTAGTTACATCTAAACTCAGTAGAGAAACATCAATAACATGTATATTATCATATCACGCAAATATCTTATGACGAAATCAAACATACTTTTCACATAAAGATTCACAATTTGAAGGATAATTGACTTGAGATAAAACTGATATCAAACAAAAATTTTCAAAGTTTAATACTTGATTTTCAAAAACTGATTCTCATAACAAAGGAAGAACTTAAATTGATAACTTAAATAATTCCTTGACCATCTATAGGATCGAGCCCCCGATGGAATACCCACTATCGTCGTTCATATGAATCATTTAGAACTCCGTTACTAGGGTCACTTGACTCCCATTGACCATTCTTGGTCTACTTGTCACTCAAGGTTGTACGGATATCCCGCCGTACTGGTCACGAATATCCCGCCTTGTCGGTCACGGGTATCCCGCTGTGTCGGTTGGGTACTCACGCATAAACCTTATATCAAAGTGCGAAAATAACTTATAATTTATCATCGTGAAATATGGTGATTTATAATTAGGTTTGAAGTTTCAAAGCTTTCACGCACATTTATTCATATCTTGATGTCACACATGCACCTGACTGATTTTACACAAACACAAATCTAAGTGCACATACTCACACACATTTTTCATATTTGAAATGATGAAGGAAATTCATGCTAAATAAATGACAAGTTATATAAAATACATGTTTCTATCACATCACAAAATTCATGCTAGTTGTAATTAATTGCACATGTTGTGGAGTTTTCCTTTCCTCACACGCAATCCCCACGAAGGTCTTTTCTATACAATAGCATCTTCACATCACATGTTCATCGTCTGAACGTAACACACACATCAAGTCATGTTGTATACATCAGAAATGACAAAGCAAAAGAGATCTCGAAGGTCCTTTCCCTCAAAATTGATAAATGCTAGAATCTGGCAAAATCGATTGATCGAATCCCAATCCGATCGATCGGTTCCCAATATCGATCGATCAAAATATATTTTGATCAGTCGGTTACCTTCATAAAAATACAATTCCCTATTTGTATAAGTTATTTCACACTCGATCGATCGGTTTCACAAATTGATCGATCGATTCCCAAATCGATTGATCGGTTTACCCAGAAACCAATCTCACTTCACATTTTCAACTCGTCGAGCCTTACAAGAACCTGTCGGCTTGCACAACAACCTGTCGACACAAATCGATCGATCGAATTCCATTTCGATCGATTGGTTTCCAAATCAAAAGGAACCTGTCGAGTTTGCACCATATCCACTCGTACCAACTCAACCACGTGAGAGCCTCTCGAGCTGAGCATAGATCCTCGCGAGGCACAATTCGATCGATCAAATTTCAGTTCGATCGATCAGTTTCCCCTTTAGAAATCACACTTCTCAGTTCTGTTTTATATAACTCTTTCCTGACAGAATTGATCGATCGATTCTCATTTTGATCGATCGGTTTTATCAGATTCTCAGCCCTTCGAGCTTTTCTTCTTACGTTTTATTTCTCTCAAATCCCAAAACCCATCATATTTATTACAAAACATTTTAGGGCATTTATTTCCAAAATTACACCACACACTCATACATTCATTTCTAACCTTTGAGGGCATTTATTGCCTAACCACACATCATGGTTGCACACTAAATCCGTGTCTTTTAGGGCAATTATTGTTCATCTACCACTCACAAACACAATGATTTAAAACCATAAATCCTTACCTTATAATTCAAATCTTGCCCAATGGAGCCTTAGGTCTTTAAATCCCTTGCTCTCTGTTTCCTCTTTTCTCTTTTCACTTCTTTCTCTTCTCTCTCTCTCTCTAAACCCAAATCACAAGAGAAATAAATTCCTTGCCTTTAATTTCATTTATAACAACCTAGGCTTAGGTGTTAAGCCAATACACCGTAGTTAGGTGTATACAAATTCATCCAAAGGTCCACGCACAAATTTTTTACCAATCGTTTTCACTTAAGACTTAACCCAACTAACTTAATTCTTTTTACAATGTCGGGTACGTGACCAGTCGGGCATGCACACCGAGACATACTATCAAAAGGTTAAATTTTTTGGAACATTACAGTTGGCCCATAAGGTCAGCCCAAATTAATCGGTCCAATCTCAAATGATATGTTCTAACTCATTAATAAGCCTTCGTTAATAGTCCATTTTGCTTCTAAGTTGCACACGAACACAACGTGTCACCACAAGCACGCTCACTTAGTCAGCTCATGCGGTTCAAAATTTAGGGATGTTACATTCTTCTCTCACATAATTTTCGTCCTCGAACATTGGTTAGTTCCTCTGATTTGAGCATAGGTCGTAACTCCATATGAAGTTGAACATACACAACTAAAAGATACTTAATGAAAACAGAAATCTTTCCCCTTTAAGAGAATCCAATCCTTTAATGAGGTCTTAACAAATTCTTATCTTAATAAAAGTGTCCAGTCAAAACGGGATCACCCCCCGAACAAAAATCTTTCCCCTTTAATACAAGTTCAACTGTTTCCATACCTTTCCCGAACACTCGTAGACATATCCACGATTTATTTTCACATCCAAAGTAAGTGGAACTAGCCATAGCGAAGGTGAATATTGCAAGAAAAATCCATCTACAATACACCCATACACCATTCCATAGTCTATACATCTCGATACTTACCTGCATAAAATCCATACATCTTCCCATTGAAAACTCACGCATCAACTATCTACTTAAATGAGTACAATTTCCATTCTCTAATGACCCAAAGTCCTTCCCATTCCATAATTTAGAATTATTTAAGACCAGCCATATTGAAATCTTAACCATCCGTATTTTTATGTTGTAATCCAAAACCATATACATCCATCAGTTACCATTATCCACAAGTTACAATCATCCAAAATTTGAAATATCCCATTTGTTTTTCTTCAATTATCTCAAAATCAATCCAGGGTCCACGGCTATCTCTTGGCATCACCCATCTGGGTATCCTCATCAAGATTCAACGTCCTCAAAACCAGGTTATATCTGGGTGTCCTCATCAAGATGCAACATCTTCTAAACTAGGGTTATCACAATTTGCTCAACTTAAAGGAATTTTTTTCCTTGAAAATGCCCTAAAGGTACCCGGAGTAAAAATGCAGTTGTGCACACCTTCTATGCACACACGCATATCCATTATCTGTGGAATTAGCCACCGCTACCCAACAACAATTCATACAAACTCACCCCCCCCCCCCCCCCCCCCCCCCCCTTAACCCACACATCGGTACAAGTCACATTGACACAAATACACACGTACCTGTATGAAGAGACACCCACCATCTATACACTCACATCAATAGTCTAATCAACTACTCCCAAAAATCTGCATATCCACAACCACTTGGACGAAGAATGTAGCTTGTCCTTCACCCATGCACAACCTTCCCTTAAATCTATTCCAAATCTAGTGAAAAGGTGTACAAGGCATCCCATGTACAAGGTGTCCCATGTCACACACCTATAAAACAATTGAAATATATTAAGACTTCACAACAAGTTTTATTATTGATAAAATGGAACCCACCATGATACCTGCAACAATCCACACATCGTCACACCGACAAGCCACCCATCAAAACTACTTTAATGAATACAAGGTACTCCACTACCCTTCTGTAAAGGAATGTTTCACCCTCGAAAAGTTAGGATGTGACGCTTGGTTTTCCAATATAGTAATTTATTGTTAAACTTAAATTACACATAGCGAACGTTGCAACGAATTGCGAATAGACATACGACAAGGTCGCAGAGTTGAATGGAGATTTGCTATAACATATTGACTGAAAATCAACTACACACGGGTAAAAGTCTATCTGCCGAGCTTTACACTAAGGATGTTCATCTCCCACTAACCGGACTGGTGGTCACTCAAGAGTTGAAGGGATAGGAAGTCAACTCGCGCAGAGATAATTACGAAATGCCACTTTCTGAACTTAACG
Organism: Chloranthus sessilifolius; assembly: GCA_021018995.1. Lineage (NCBI taxonomy): Eukaryota > Viridiplantae > Streptophyta > Magnoliopsida > Chloranthales > Chloranthaceae > Chloranthus > Chloranthus sessilifolius. The sequence continues at coordinate 70,185,263 of CM037592.1, read as the reverse complement.
AATTGTCTCTCTAATTAGTTGGTAAGGACATATCCACAAAGAAGGATATATTTACCTTGAGATTAGAACCATTAATCCAGAACTGTAACCATAAATAAGATCAATTATACCATCAAGCACTTACAATTTTACTACTAACTCATTATGTCATCACTACGATGATGTTAACCCTTAGCGACCCCTCCAAATTTTGGATAATACTTATCAAGTACAGTCGACCACCTATGAAGCTTACACTATTAATCAGAGAAAAGTTTGCTTCACCCAATTGCTGCTATCTCCATCAAAATGAAATTTTAACCATAATGCGGGACAAGTCTAAACTATCTATAATAAAATTTCACACTATCCAACTAGTCATTTCTATAGATAAGATTGAAAACATTTACTAGCACCTGTATAACAACGCATCCACAAAGTTGAATATACACTCACGTTAAAGTTGGGATTCCGACAACCATGAACGAGCATATTTAATACAACTGTATAATTACTATAATCACCAAAATTTTGACCATGAACTATTAATCACCAAGATTTTAACCATGAACTAATAATCGTAACCATTAGTCTATAGGTGCAACGCCCACCAAAAATTTAAAATTATCGATCGGATACACTATCTTGATAGAGTAAAATTGGTTGAACTATCAATCGCAAGCATACCATAATAAGGATCCACGTTCACCATCACCTATGTCCGTAAAGATATGTAGTCATCACGAAAATGAGTTTATTTTAAACCTACTACAACGATCTTGAAATTTCAAAATTTATACCTTTAATCGTTCCTATAATACCCAAACACGATTCTGATTATAAAAGAAAGGATCATCGATTGCAATACATCCACTCTTTTAATCAAGGAGATGATTTGAAATGGCTATTGCCAATGACATACCATTTAGATGCACAAGGGTAACGTCGTACATACATGTTAAGTCAAAATTAATCGTCTCTTCATGTGTACAATCCTCAACACAGTCAATATAATAACTAAGTCTGAATGTTGTCCCTATGGATCCACAACCATTATTTATGGAGTAAACGTGATGGAAAATCGTGCAATCCATAACGGCAATGTCTGACTTGTTCTCTCATTATGTCCTTAAATGAATCGTCCATAGATTATGTTATCTACCGACATTATTGTTTTAAATTTCCCCGAATCCCTGAGAATTTCCACATATGACTATAGTGATTATCAACCACACTCAAGGTTGGAAGGAGTGCTTCCGAACACTAATCACTCATAAATTAATTAGTCTGAAGAACATTACAATTTGGTTCGTTAAGTGTACATTGTTTACAAATCTTAATTCAACCATCATTGCTCACAAGTGTTAACTTAATTTCAGATTTACTAAACAACCTATCCTTAAGTAATTACACCCTAACTGTCACGATTTATTGAAGTTTCTGATTATAATTTTCACCTATGTAGTTAATCTTTTAAATTTGAAATTCATTTATGTCATGCAGGTGATTTAAATCAAATGCACGCATGATGGTGTTGTAATTTCCCTCAAATGCTAATGGCAAACCCTAATTCTAAGGACATTCATCATCCATAATTTAGAATTAAATCTTGACAATTGATAATAAATCTATACCTTGGGGACATTCATCTTCCTGTTGGGCATCTCGTGCCGATGCATCAGTGGTACGACCATGAGTTGTAGGGAGAATTGGTCAGAAGTAGACATCGATGTTACCCGCTCCTGATGCATATTTGGGCAATTCTGGATCCGGTGTCCCACTAGACCACATTTGAAGCATGCACCTGAGGCACGCCGACACTTCTCCTTTTTATGATGCTTTCTGCACCGTGCACATGTATCAAATGGTGCAGATGCGGAGATGCGTAAAGTCTGCTTCACCGCAAAAACTCTAGCTGCTGTCGGATCCGAAGAGTGAGAAGGTATGTGAACAACCCCTCCAGCTGTCCAGGCGTCTCGTGTAGAGATGGTAAGGGCATGATCCTGAACGGTGGACTGAGAGGTATCCTGAGTGGTTGCCGATGCCGTTGCCTCCTTCTCTAAAGCGGGGTAGTGTTTTATCAGGTGACCCATTCGCCCACACTTGAAACACGCACCTGTAGACCATCTACAGTCCTTTGCTATGTGCTGCCCGTTGCACCTAGGGCATGGCTCAACTGGTGTCTATGAAGAGGTGTGAGTCGTGTCTCTTAACATTGCTGTGAGTAATGAAGTTTGTTGAGTCATTGTGTTGATCATTATTTCCAGTAACTGCCTATTTTGCTCGTGATCACTTCCTCCAGTGTGTATGATCTTCGCACTTTTGCGTGGTGCCATTTTTAGCTGTCAACAAGACACAAGGTTCCAATTAATAATGACTATGATCACTATGGCCCTATGTTCTGATAAAAATCTAAAATATATCTTGTATCCTATTAGCGTACTTCTATCACGATCATCAATTATCTCCACTATAAGTGATCGTGAAGATCCACAACCCAAGTTCTAAACAGAACCTACTGCCAGAACTTGAGTCTTCTAGAAGACCTAAAACCTAAAATTTTTCTAACTTTGATAAGGTCCTAATTAGGTCTCCTATGTCCTGATAGAACCTACTGTTATAGTCTTGGGTCCCAACAAGACCTAATACTTAAGCTCTGACACCAACTATGACAGCTCGATTTTTTCCGATTCCACAAAAACTCGCACAATATTTTTTTTTCTTTCTTACATCATAAACTCAGGAAAAATCAGATCGTCGGATCACACTTCATAATCTAAATACAGAAATTAATTGGTATACCTATAAGAGCAGAGTCAAAGCAAAGTTATATATATGGCAACAAAAGATTTCTTTTACACAACCATTAAACAAAAAGGGGCTGACAAGGGAAACCACTGGTGATAGCCGACCATCACCTAAACAGTGGCTTCCAAAACATACTTACAAAATAAACCTTACAATGTATTTACTCCCCGGACATACCAAGCCCATAATCCAAAAGATCTAAAAAATATTCACCATACAAACCAAAACATGATCTGCCCAATCCTCAGCTAATGTAGAATTCCCCAAATGGGAGATCCTAAGCTTTTCCCCAAGGTCTACTCATGATTCACTCTTGTACCTGTGACGTATAGTTGAGGGATGAGTTACATCTAAGCTCAGTAGAGAAACATCAATAACATGCATATTATCACATCACGCAAATATCTTATGATGAAATCAAACATGCTTTTCACATAAAGATTCACAATTTGAAGGATAATTGACTTGAGATAAAACTGATATTAAACAAAATTTTTTGAAGTTTAACACCTTATTTTCAAAAACTGGTTCTCATAACAAAGGAAGAACTTAAATTGATAACTTAAATAGTTCCTCGACCATCTATAGGATCGAGCCCCCGATGGAATACCCACCATCATTGTTCATATGAATCATTTTGAACTCTGTTACTAGGGTCACTTGACTCCCATTGATCATTCTCGGTCTACTTGTCACTCAAGATTGTACGGATATCCCGTCGTACCGGTCACGGATATCCCGTCGTGTCGCTCACGGGTATCCCTCCATGTCGGTTTGGTATTCACGCATAAACCTTAAATCAAAGTATGAAAATAACTTATAATTTATCATCATAAAATGTGATATTTATAATTAGGTTTGAAGTTTTAAAGCTTTCACGCACATTTATTCACATCTTGATATCACACACACACATGGCTGATTTTACACAAACACAAATCTAATTTCACATACTCACTCACATTTTTCAAATCTAAAATCATGAAGGAAATTCATGCTAAATAAATGACAAGTTACACAAAACACAGGTTTCTATCACATCACAAAATTCATGCTAGTTGTAATTAATTGCACATGTTATGGAGTTTTCCCTACCTCATACGCAATCGACACAAAGGTCTTTTCCTTACAATAGCATCTTCACATCACATGCTCATCGTCTGAACCTAACAGACACATCAAGTCATATTGTATAGGTCAGAAATGACAAAGAAAAAGAGGTTTCGAAGGTCCTTTCCCTCAAAATTGACAAATGTCAGATTCTGGCAAAATCGATTGATCGAATCCCAATTCGATCGATCGGTTCCCAATATCATTCGATCAAAATATATTTTGATCGATCGGTTACCTTCAGAAATATATAATTCCCTGTTTGTATAAGTTGTTTCACACTCGATCGATCGGTTTCACAAATCGATCGACTGATTCCTAAATCGATCGATCCGTTTACCCAAAAGCCAATCTCACTTGACGTTTTCAACCCATTGAGCCTTACCGGAACCTGTCGACTTGCACAGGAACCTATCGACACAAATCAATCGATCAAATTCCATTTCGATCGATCGGTTTCCAAATCAAAAGGAACTTGTCGAGTTTGCACCGCATCCACTAGTACCGACTCAACCACACGAGAGCCTCTCGAGCTGAGCACAGATCCTCACGAGGCACAATTCGATCGATTGAATTTTAGTTCGATCGATCGGTTTTCCCTTTAAAAACCACACTTCTCAGTTCTGTTTTATATAACTCTTTTCTGACAAAATAGATCGATGGATTCTCATTTCGATTGATCGGTTTTGTCAGATTCTCAGCCTTTCGAGCATTTCTTCTTACATTTTATTTATCTCAAAACCAAAAACCCATCATATTTATTACTAAACATTTTAGGGCATTTATTTTCAAAATTACCCCACACACTCATACATTCATTTCTAACCTTTGAGGGCATTTATTGCCCAACCACACATTGTTGGATTATCTCAGAGTGCTGCTATGTTAAGTTATTGGTGAGAAAGCAGTGGTAAAGAAAAATAAATCAAAAGGTGATGAAATGAAGGTTGGTTAAAACACAGCCTACAAGATATAGGGCTGTTGTAGCAAGTTTTGAGTAAGTAAGAGTTTTACCCATAGAGAAATTGATCTAGAACCCAAAATGGGTAGTAATAGTAGGCCTCCAGATCTGGCTACAGATCTAGCAATCCTAGAGAAAGGGAGTTGGGTGTCACAACTACACTAAACTAGCACTAAAAGAAGAGAAATAAAGTGCAGTCCTATCGTAAAGAAAGGGTTATGAAGAAGATGGTGATGGTGTGTGTTAAAATAAATATAAAAATGATGGGAAGTAGGCAATTAAGCTAAGGCTATTTCAGATATATAACTCAGATTTAGGGTTATCATTGCAGCAATCCCTCGGATGGCTATAATCACATCTACAAGGAGGAGGTATCTAACTCAACTCTTATGATTTGACCTGGTCTCTTAAGGCTATAACCTGCCCTCTTCAATGGTCATAGGCTATCCAATGGAGAGGATCAAACCATATGAATTAAATCAGAAAACCAATCTGATCTAATGGAATAGGTTGATCTTAAGGCTATAACCTGTCCACTTAAATGGTCACAGATTATCCAATAGATGTCCTCCACCCAATGGCTCAAATTAGATCATTAAAATCATTGCAGACACCATGTTTGCCAGGCTACAAGCACAGACATACATGGGGGCAAATAGCTCTTGAAAAACTAGTGGAAACCATAGTTGTTCAAAGGCTATTTAGAGATTTTAAATGTAGCTGGTCATTGCTACAACATGCTTGCAATGACTCAGCTCACAAGTCTGTAATCTCTACAGAGAAATCAGATTTAACATCTGATGTTGGTCAAGTAAAATAGAGGGGAGATTGTTCTTACAACAACCTCAACAACCTCTCACAAGGCTACAAGCTCAAGTGCAGAGGAAAAGAATCCCTCTCAGATCTGTGGCTTGGAATCCCCCTAGGGCTATAGTTTGTCCACTTAAATAGTCACAGGCTATCCACAGATGTTATCCACACCAAGGGACTGAGATGGAACCTGAAAATTGCCGCTGCCACCATGGTTACAGGGCTACAAGCTCAAGCTTCCATAGGGGTTTCAAATCAGCTCAAGTCCTCATAGATTAAATAAAACTATGGACAAATAGGAAAATAACAGATTGAATAAGTATTAAAATAGACATTCATTGATTAAACCAATACTTACAATGAGATATCCTCAAGGCAGCAGTCTTGTGCATAACAACACTTAGCAAATCCCAATGTTCACAGGACCCACTATAAAAACTGAATAAAACTAAGCCTAATTCCTTACAGAGGTCATAACCAGCAAGTGCTGGACTAAGGATGAAAAAAAATAGAAAAAGAAGGTGATCAAACTCTAACCCTAATCTGTTCGAGCTCACAGAAGATTGAGGTTGAAGGAGAGATATTTTTCTAAGTTAAAATGATAACTTATATACTCAGTCACTAATGCCTTGGACAAAAGAAGATTAAGCCCTAATTTTCTAGCAGATGTGGCTTGGTTACAACCCTTGGATGCCTTGGGATGTGTGCATCAAGATCAGGGCCTCGGGATGTGAGCCCTAGACCTGGAGAAATCCCTAAAAGGTCCTTGAGTAAAGAATGAGAAGTGGCGAGCCCGAGCTTTACGGGGCTGACTTTGGTTCTTTAATTCATTCACTTAGTTGCAGAGTGCTTGCGAGGGTAGATTTGGCTTGGAAAGCCCCTTGCTTGCGCATAAGGATTTGATTTGTCATGCAGTTGCATTGCCCTGTAATTTGCTCGCAAGGTAGAATTTGCACACCTTGGCTTTGCTTGCGTAGTGGAGCTTCAGGTACTTCCTATCGTGAGGATATCGCATAGATGAATTTAAATCTCGCCAAGTACCTTGTGTACTGAGTAGCGCTGCTTGTGCAGTGAGGTTTTATGCTTTGATGCGCGTGAGAGCTGCGCGAGAGCATTTCTGAAGCTCTCTCTCCTCTTGAGCTACACGAGAGTTGCGCGAGCTTGCTTGAATCCTTTGTGCAAATTGGCCTCGCGAGATTATGCGCACAGCTAGTATGAGACATGATCCTCGTGAGAGCTTCACGAGTTGGATTTCTAAAGGTTTTAGTGTGTGAGAGCTTCACGAGGACTCTGAATGTTGATGGGCGCTGAAGCGCGTGACTACTGTGTGAAGTAGTTCTCTGAGGTTAATTCCCTCACTGAGTGCATGAATTCTTCGTGAGTTCACTTGTGCTATAGGTCTCAGCTGCGCGAGATGGCTTTACTATAGATTTAAACAGCGCGAGGCAACATTTCTACTATGAGAGATAACATCTCTGCTCCTCTGCTACAATGTAGCTACTGCTGTTACAACTCTCTCCACTCCTATCCACTCTTCTCTCATCTGCTTGACTTCTTGGGTCCATCTTAGCATGCAAAATAGTCACCATGGTGTTCCATCAGTCTTTGGCCCAACAGTCATCCTTAGCTTGGATTCTTTCTTTTTGGCAACACAAGCATGAACTTTGTATAAAGCTGCAACAATTATTTCTAACTATAAAACAAGCTAAACAAAGGGTTATTAGTCAGCTCCAAGGTGTAGTAAACGCTAAATTAAGAGGTGAAAAGTGATACTTTTCCATAAATAACGCACCCCCAAACCTAATCTTTGCTAGTCCTCGAACAAACCAAAATTTAAACAACTACTCTAGGAATGTAAATGCCATTTTCGTAGGGAGCCCAGATGCATTTAGCTTATGCATCAAGCCTTTTAAACCCCTAGGTGATCCCTAGTGGAGGATTGAAGTCTCCTGAGGGGTTTTCAGTTAAGGTACCCACACACTTCTCAATGACATAGCTAACTAAAGTGCAGACATTATCAAAGTAGTTTTTAATAAATAAAGCATCAGTCCACCCTTGATTCTTTTCAAAATATGAGGAGTTAAAACATATGAAATGCACAGATTAATTAACATGAAAAAATCTTACATGAATGCACATCATTTCCATTAAGCTCACAACAAGAAAAACAACAAGTGTGTGTCAGTACTGATCTTACCATTAGGTCAACAATTAGATTTAGACAATGCCTAATATATTCAATGTCAGGCCTAATGCTTAACATGGCAGTCTCTCACAAATAAATTTGAGGGTTTTCATTGTCACACAAGCTCAAGAGCAGTTACAGTCCCCAAATGGGGCTGCAAGCATGGGCATAGGCAAGGCTCCTAAATTCTAGCATCATTGACTATTTCTTACCATAGATTGGACACTCCTCATCTCCACATAACAGCTCATTCAAAATAGGATCACAAGGTCTTATGACTGGATTGTAATGTGGCTTATAGGTGTAGGTTACCAAGAATGGAAGGGTGAAAAGGATGCAAAATTGAGAAATCAACAGGTGAAGGAGGTGATTCATGACTTCACCTTCTTTAGTTTAGCATATTTCATCTTCTTGGATGTTTTTCAGACTTGAAGTGACCAGCTTCTCCTCTTATTTTTATTTTTTCCAATGAAATTTCCTCTTAACTCCTCTCTATTCCTTTTCATTATATATATATATATATATATATATATATATATATTTGTTTTTTTTTTCTTTTGGATACATTTTTTTTTCTTTTCTTTATGTTTTTATTTTTCTGAAATGACACCCTCTTCCCAACTGTTACACTGCTGTCCTCTTCTTGTGTTTCTTTTTCATTCACCAAATATTGACCCTAGCTTATCCCTCTTTAACTTCTGCTCCTTTACCTTTTGAATTATCAGAGTGGGAGTAGGGTTGAATTAGGTCTACAGGTTTAGGTGCAAGTACTCAGGTGTGTTTTGAAGAAGACTAGAAATTAAGGCTCAAAAGGTATATGCACAAGGGCAGTTTACTTTGGGTTTGGTATCTTTAAGCTCAAACTGTCCAAGGGAAGCCCTTGATCCTTTCCTAAATGTCGTGGGTACTATCGGCTGTTTTAAGTTAGAGATGCCTAACTTCTAGTGATGAAAAGACTCAGCCAGTCCTTAGGCAAAAAGAATTGCCAAAGACACTCCTCAAAGAGAAAAAAAATTTTGTAGGCCCAAATTTCACTAGGTATGGTCTTCCATTGAAGTCATAGGCACGTCCTTACCTTTTTATCTCTTTAATGGTTCACTAAGTGCTGACACAAATGAGTTTTCTTGGTGTTCACCTCATGGAAATGTTAAATTTTAAAAGCTTTTAATGCCTAAAGGTCTGCAAAATTTTAAATTTCCTCATTTTCAAAGTTTCTTAGGTGAACTTAGCTCTATTTCTCTTTGACTCACGTGATTCTGCTGCACTTAGGTTAACTACATCATTTACATACCTTGCCACACCCCCAAACCTATGAGGAGCAGTGTCCTCACTGATTCAAAGATAAAGAAAATGTGCAGTAGGGTATTTTGATAAAAATAAGACATAAAACAGGGTAGCTAAAAGTAACAAACAAACTCACACACACAAGTAAAATAAATAAGTAAACAACATAAATGAAGTAAGCCAAACAAAATTTACACAAAAGCTACCAATGAGAACTTTCATTTATAAAATAGGAATTTGTACAATGCAAGTGAAAATAACTACAAAAAGATTATACAAAAACATTCTAACTAAGTACTTGTACACAGTTTTAATCATCTGAATTTTCATCAGCCTGTTCTTGGACAGATTTCCCTCTTTCCTTCTTGAGGGCAGCAGCAGTGGACTTGGATCTCTTGGAAGTAGTCTTTCTTTGCTTGGTGCTGCTTCTCCTTTTGGGAGTGGGATCAGGCTTTATGGGTTCAGGCTCCTTGATCTTGATTCCAGGCTTTAATTTTCTGGACTCTTGAGATTTAGGAGCAGTTGCCAGGGGGGAGCTGCAGCAGTGAAGAGTTTGGCAGCTGCTTCTGCTAAGTCTCTATCACCAATCTCAGATAAGCTCTGTTGCAATACTGCAACAGTCCTAGTATAATCATTAGCTCTTTCCTCCACCTTTCTAAGTGTCACTTGTAAGTTCTTGATCACATCCTCCATCCCATCAGCTCTATTTTTTTCTTCATTGTATTTTAGCAATATCTGCCTCCAAACATGCTTGATCCTCTTTCTCTCCATCTTGTGAGTTAGCTTCAAAAAGTTGATTTGATCGAGGAGAGGCTGCTTGACTGTAGTTCTGAGGTTAGCCATGCCTCTTATGACATCCCTCTTGATGTGGGCATTTTCCTTCATGGCTTTAAGGAGGGTGGAGAATGGAGGCATGGGGTTGGAAGAGGAAGGTAGGATGGTGTTATCAGCAGGGGAGGAAGGGCCAGCTAGAAAATGGGGTGGTGTGGAGGTAGAGGGTATTGGCTTGGGGACTTCAGGTTCAGATTGGGTAAGGTCTATTACTTCAGGGTCTGTTTGGGAGGCAATGGAGGAAGTGGGGATTAGGTTATCCACATCCGTGACAGCATCAGTTTTTACAACTGCAGGTGGGGTTACAGGTTCGGTAAGTGCCAGAGATGGGGCAATAATGGGTGGTTGTATAGGGACAGGTTGAGGTTGAGGTTCAGGGTCAGTTTGGGTTGAGGTAATGGTGAATGTAATTGGAGGGGCTTCCTAAACAGGTTTAATGGGTGAAGCAGCAATTGTTGTTACTGCCAAGGTTAAGGGTTGAGGAGATGGGGGTGGTGTAGGTATATGGATAGGTGGAGGGATAAATGGCTGTTGTGAGGGAGGGGTTAGGGTTGACAATGTTGACTGGATGACTTATAAACAGGATTGAATGGTAGCCTAGTTTTGAAGGGTGGAGTGCATGGCTTCAAGGTTAGCCTCTATGGTTGTTTGGGTTTGGGTATTGGCTAACATTTGGGTTTGAAGGGAAAGGAGAAGGTTGAGGATCTGGGGTAAGGGATTAGGGATGATAGGTGTTGCGGGTTGGGTGGTTGGAATTGGTTGAAATGGTAAAGTGGGTGCATGATGGAAGTTAGTTGACTGTAGTGAAGTAGGGGTAGGGGTAAAGTGATGTAGTTGTGGTAAATATCCCCTATAATAGAGTTCATCATGACTGAGTATCCCTCTGATGAGAAGGGGTCTTGGTCATGGGAAGGAGAAAATGGAATAGATTGGCTAATGAGTTCAAGTATGGCAGTGGGTTTAGTGGGATGATTTGTAGTTGCAGGGGAACTATGCGGGATGTTAGTGAGCTGAGGCTCACTCTCATCATAGTGGAATGGAGATGGAGGTGATGGTGATGGTAGATCAATGGGCATAGGGTCTGGCATAGTAGTGGAAGTAGTGGTTGAGGGCTCTTGAAGTTGAATGGACTGAGGTAATGGGGTAGGGGCTGGTAAGGTAATGGGCTGGGGAGGTTGAGTGGGGGCTTTGGTGGTCTGTGAGATTTTCTTTTTGGTGTATGTGACCTTGACAGGTGGGCTGGGGTGTGCAGGGAAAATGGGTAGAATTGGCTCAGGGATTGATGATGTAGATGTGGTAGTGGTGGCTGAGGTAATGGATATGATTGGTTCAGGGGTGGGTGATGTAACTGTGGAGAGTTGTGAGGTTGGTGTGGTTGTGGGTAAGGTAGTGCTGGCTGACACAATAGCTGGCATGGGAGTAGAAGTGAGTGTGGAAGGTGTTTGTGTAGCTGATGATGGTGGAATGGGTTATGATGGGAATGGGATGGTAGGGATAACTGAGCTGACAGCTATAGGGGCAGAAGTGGTGACTGCAGCAGAGGTGGCATCTGCAGAGGTGGCAGTTCCCTGCTTAAGCTAGCAACTCCTCCTCCTCCTTCTCAGTCAATGTTCCACTAATCCCCCATTGTTTCTTTCCACATTTGCTAGGGGTCAGGTTGAGGGTTTCCTCATTCATTTGAAAGTGGTAACCCCTCAGCTGGAGTAGAGCTGTAATGAGCCTACAATAGGACAAGGCATGGGGCTTCTACTCTCTCTTAACCTTCTCATGGACATCCTTCATCCCTTCAAAAATGAGTTTGGCAGCATCGAAGTAGTGGTTCAGGGAGAAGGAGTAGAGGGCATCAGTAATTGGGGACTCCTCTCTTGTTGGTGCCCTGACCAATAAACATTCTTTCTTAAAACACCATCCATAAATCTCAGTCTGGGAGGCAGGTCTGTCTTCCTTATTGATACCCCTGAGGCTGTGATCCCTCCTGTGATTTCTTTGGTAATTTCAGGGATAGTGGCTGTCAAAGGAGCACCCAAGCCACACTCTGGGCTGTAAGTGGCTGGTAACCCAAGTATTTCAGTAATTGCTACTTGGTTAAACAACATCTCAAAATCATCAATCAGAACTAAGAATGCAGGGTTTCCATCATCCCTAGTCTTCACCTTGATATTTTGGTAAAATAACTGCACTAGTCTAGGAAAGACTAGCTGCAGTGGGGGCTTGAGAAGGGGTAGCAGTGAGGCCTTGGATAGGTATTCAACTGAAGCAGCTGTCTCTGGCTCTTCCTCAAAGAATACCTTATAAAAGGCAGTTTGAGCTTCAAGCTTAATGGCAGCCACAAACTAAGAGGGGACTTTGAGGGACTCATCCTCTTCCTCTTCCTCAGGGGTAACCTCAGGGACCACTTCCTTGCCCTTTTTCTGCTTTTCTTGGATTTCTTAGGGCTCTTAGCTGGTGGGTGGTCTCTGGCTCTTTTCTTAGGGGTTGCTTTCTTCTTGACAACATAGCCATCAGAGGCCACAACTTTGGCCTTCTTCACAGGGGCAACCCTCTTTTTAGTTTATTCCACTTGGGGCTCTATAGTTGATGTAGGTATCTCAGAGGTCTCCACAGTGGAGGCCTCTGCAATCCTCACAGATTTTCATGTGGCCACAGGGTTCTTAGTAGGTGGGTGGTCTCTGGCTCTTTTCTTAGGGGCTGCTTTCTTCTTGACAACAGAGGCATCAGAGGCCACAACTTTGGCCTTCTTTACAGGGCAGCCCTCTTTTTAGTTTATTCCACTTGGGGCTCCACAATTGATATAGGTATCTCAAAGGTCTCCACAGTGGAGGCCTCTGCAATCCTCACAGATTTTCATTTGGCCACAGGGCTGCCAGTTGGTGTAGGGTTCACCAACGCATCCAGTGTATCTACAAACTTTGAACCCATGTCCATAGCTACACAATTTCTCAAAAATTAGTCTTGAAACACACAGATTGTGTAATGAATGCTCTAATGAAAGATTTATAATAGAAATGCTCCCTACTCAATACTAACAACACAGTCTAATCAATCCAAATGAGGGAGTGATCACACTTACCACAAGAGAGCTAGGGTTCCACTTCAAATGTTGCATAGTGGATCAAATTTCCCTAAATCAGGTGTAAAATGATCGGGAGCTATTGTGAAACACAACGGTAGGATAAGAGTAGCTGTGTTGTAGTGGTTTAGGCAGTAGAGAAGAAAGAAGGGAGGAGAGAGCTCGGTGGTGCGCAATGGGAGCTAGGGCAAAGAGAAATGAAATGAAAAAGTGAAAAATTTGCAAGGTATAAGTGTGTGACCCCGTGCCTCGCGCGGTTCTCGCCAAGTACTCGTGGGGTACATTCTTCTCGCGTAGCTGAAAAGGGATCTCGCGAGAAATGTAGTTGCTGAGAATAACAAAGCCTCGCAAGGTATTCGTAGAGCTGAGGTTGAATCTGACGCGCGAGAGGCATTTTTGCGGATCTCGCGCAACTGAAGCAATGGTCCTCGCAAAAAGAATATATTCAAAGCACAAAGATTCTCACGAGGTAGTTAATAGTGCAAGCTTCAGAAGTTTGCTCGTGAGGCTCTCGCGAGGTACAAAATTCCTATCAGAGCCCTGTGAGAAAGCCTATAAATGATTCGTGAGTGTGAAATGGAGACCATTGAGCCTCGTGAGAAAGCACAATTAAGACTTCTTAGTGTTAGCACCCTGGCATGTGCATCTATACTGGCATGCACCATGCCTTCATGCATTAACACCACATTTCTTCATTATTCATCCATTTCACCATGATAATATCAATGCCCATTACCAATATATTCACAGAGTAAAATTTCAGAATGCAAATGATTTAGAATTATAGCAGATTCATGCACATTTCACATTCAAAAGGAAGCATGCTCATGAAATTCAGATGACACAACATGCACATCAACATCAACAACAACACAACACAAAACAAAACATGCATAACAACAATAAAGCTAAGACAACACATGATAAATTTTCAAACAAAATAACACAAAAATTCAACAAGTATGGTACACAGTGTACAGAGCTATGGATCACTTAAGCAGTGGGAGGTTCATGTAGGTGGACGGTTTGAGGAGGCTCCACAAAATTTTCTATATAAATTTTCAGCCTTTGACCATTCACTTTCATGATCTTCCCAGAAATGGGATCCAAGATTTCCACAGCACCAGATGGGGAGGCATGGATGACAGTATAAGGTTCATCCCATCTGGATTTTAACTTCTCCAAAAAGAATTTTAATTTGGAGTTAAATAGCCAAACTTTGGTACCAGCATTGAAATTCTTCCTCATCAGTTTCTTATTAAAAAATGCCTTAGATCTCTCCTTGTAAATTCTTGCATTTGTATAGGCCTCCAGTCTCAGCTCATCAAGCTCTGACAGTTGCAATTTCTTGTGTGAACCAACAGTAGTTAGATCAAAATTTAGTGTTTTAATAGCCTAGTAGATTCTATGTTCCAACTCTACGGGTAGGTGACATGCTTTGCCAAAAAACAATCTAAAAGGGGACATGCCAATAGGGGTCTTATAGGCAGTCCTATAAGCCCACAGTGCATCATTCAGCCTCTATGTCCAATTCTTCCTATCCGTCCTCACAGTCTTCTCCAAGATGTGCTTAATCTCTCTATTAAAAATTTTAACTTGCCCACTGGTCTGTGGGTGGTAGGGAGTTGCAATCCTGTGTGTAACAAAATATCTTTTGAGTAGATTCTGAAATGGCCTGTTACAGAAATGACTCCCCCATCACTAATGATAGCTCTGAGGGTACCAAATCTAGAGAAAATATTATCTTTTAGAAATTTGAGGACAACTGTGTGGTCATTTGTCCTTGTGGCAATGACTTTAACCCACTTGGACACAGTCCACTGCCACAAGGATAAAATTGAAACCCATAGAAGGAGGAAATAGGCCCATAAAATTAATTTCCCAGATGTCAAACAGTTCAACCACAAGGATGGGTTGCAATGGTATTGAATCTTTCTTGGAAATGCCTCCCAACCTTTGACATCTTGCACACACTTTACAATGTATGTGTGCATCTTTGAACAAAGAGGGCCAGTAGAACCCACATTGCAATACTTTTGACGCTGTCTTTTTGCCACTAAAGTGACCTCCACAGGCCTGCTCATGGCACATAGAAAGAATGCTGTGAAACTCACTTTCAGGCACACATCTCCTCACAATTTGATATGTACAATGCTTGTAAAGGTATGGGTCCTCCCACAGAAAATGTTTGACCTGAGAGAAAAATAGGTCTTTGTCCATCTTGGACCAATGAGGGGGGATCCTACCAACAACATGAAAATTCATAATGTATGCAAACCAGAGCACACTAGACTGCATAGCAAATAACTGCTCATCAGGGAATAATTCACTGACAAGTGCCGCTGCACATTCATCCAACACAATTCTAGAGGTGATTAGCCACCACATTCTCCACTCCTTTCTTATCCCTGATCTCAAGATCAAACTCCTGCAACAGGAGGATCCATCTTATCAGTCTTGGTTTGGCATTCTTCTTAGCCAACATGTATTTTAGGGCTGAGTGATTAGTAAACACAACAATTTTAGACCCAAGCAAGTAGGGTCTAAACTTGTCCACAACAAACGCAACAGCCAACAACTCTCTCTCAGTTGTGGTATAGTTGAGCTGAGCCTCTGCTAGTATTTTGCTTGCATAATAAATCACTGCTGGCAGCTTATCTTTCCTCTATCCTAGGACAATACCTATTGCCAAGTCTGATGCCTCACACATTAGTTTAAAGGGGAGTGAGTAATCTGGGGCCTAGATTACAGGAGCAGTGATGAGGTACTTTTTTAAGACCTCAAAGGCCTCAAGGCACTCAGCAGAAAATTCAAATTGCACATCCTGATATAGCATGTGGCACAGTGACTTTACAATTATGCTGAAGTCCTTAATGAACTTCCTGTAGAATCCAACATATCCTAAAAAGAATCTGATTTGTTTGACAATCCTGGGTGGGGGTAGGTGTGAGATCAGGTTCACTTTGGCTTTGTCAACCTCTATACCTCTGTGGGAGACCACATGGCCTAACACAATTCCCTGTGTTACCATGAAGTGGATCTTTTTCCAGCTTAAGACCAAATTGGTCTCTTCACATCTTTGCAAAACCAGGTCAAGGTGACTCAAGTACTGACTAAAACTATCCCCATAGACAGAAAAATCATCCATGAAGATTTTCAGGAACTTGTCAATCATATCAGAGAAGATTGCATACATGCATCTCTGAAATGTGGCTGAGACATTGCATAGACCAAAAGGCATCCTCCTGTAAGCAAAAGTGCCAAAGGACATGTAAAGGTGGTCTTCTCTTGATCTTGAGGATACACAGGGATTTGGTTATACCCCGAATATCTATCAAGAAAGTAATAAAATGCCTTCTCAGCTAATTTATCTAGAATTTGGTCAATGAAAGGGAGAGGGAAGTGAAATTTTCTGATTTTGAAGTTGAGCTTTCTGTAATCTATGCAAACTTTCCAGCCAGTGGTCTCCCTGGCTAGCATCAACTCCCCAGAATCATAAGTAAAACTGTTATGCCTGACGTTTTGGGTATCACCTGAATAGGTGACACCCACTCTGAGTCTGAAATGAGGTAAATTACCCCTGCATCCAACAGTTTTACTATCTCTTTCAAGACCACTTCCTGCATGTGAGGATTAAGCTTCTGCTACATCTCCTTAAAGGGTTTTGTACCCTCTTCCAAGTGAATTTTGTGTATGCAAACTGAGGCATCAATGCCCCCAAGATTAGCAATTATCCACCCCAAAGCCTTTGTGTGTTTTTTGAGAACACTCAATAATTCCTCCTCCTGCTCACTAGTGAGAGAGGAAGAGATAATCACTGAAAGCTTTTTATTTTGCCCCAAGAATGTATACTTTAATGTGTCTAGGAGCTATTTCAGCTCCAGCTCAGGGGGACTTTCAATGGAAGGCAACAAAGGTGCCTGGTGGTTTGAGGAAGGGGCAGCAATGTAGGCTTCCAGTTGGAATCATAGAAGACTCTATTTTGATGTTATTTTCTGTCACAAGAGCTTGGGCCTTATCCTCAACCATACTCCAAATATTTTCCATGTTTTCAACAACATTATCCCAATCCAGCAGATTGGATAATTCTTCTTCCACAAGGCCATCTAGTACATTTATTACACAATAGTCCTTAATGTCCATCTGAGGCTCTCTAACAGCATTGTATACATTTAATTGGGCTTTCATATTTCCAAAGGTCACCTCCATCACTCCTGACCTGCATTGAATACAAGCATTGGCAGCGGCCAAGAATTACCTACCAAGGATGATAGGAATTGGGCTTTTACTTTTACAAGGGTTCATGTCTAAAACTAGGAAATCAGTAAGATAGTAGAACTTGTCCACCCCTACCAAAACATCCTCCACCACACCCACAGGTCTCCTCTCAGACCTATCAGCCAGCTGGAGCACAACTGATGTGGATTTTATCTCCCCCAAACCTAGTTCCTCATATACAGAATATGGGAGCAGGTTCACATTGGCCCTAAGTCCAAGAGGGCTCTACTAATGGTGTAGTTTCCAATTATGTAGGGGAGAGTAGGTACCCTTGGGTCCTGCAATTTCTTAAGTGTGGCTATGGACAGTACTGATTCAACATGTTCAATAGCAAAAACCTTTTTGGACAGCTGCACCCCTACTTTTCTCTTTTGTGTGTAGAGGTCCTTCAAGAATTTGGCATAGGCAGGGACCTGTTTTATAGCATCAAGCAAGGGTAAAATAATCTTGACTAGCTTGAAGGTCTCCATTATTTCCTCCATCTGAGCATTCCCCTTATCAAAAAGAGATGGGCCAGCAAGTGCATGAGGAAATGGTAGCTATGAGACAGCTGGTTCCACAACTGTATGCCTAATAACGTCATGGTCAAATTTTTATTTTTTTCTCTTTTCTTCATTTATTGCTTGTTGTTAGGGCTCAACATCAGCCCCTTTATTTTATCCTTACTGCTCCACAGCAGGGGATAAATTCACTGGTTCTTCAACACTCATATTTTCTTCTTTTTCACTCTCCATGGCCTCCTTAGCTGCCCTGCCCACTAAATTGCCAACCATCCTTCCACTCCTTAGGATAGTGATTGCATTAGCCTCCTCATGAGTAGAGCCTTCTCCAATCATGTATTGTCCTTTGGGATTGGCCAAGGCTTGACTAGGCAATCTGCCCTCCTCTCTCTTGTTTAAAGCATTACAAATTTGACCCAACTGGTCTTTTATTTTTTAATACTTTGCCCATGAGAGTTCACAAATTGTACTAAACTTTTTAGATACTGTATTGATGCTAGAATTTTCTCTTCAAAGGAAGAGGATCTGGGCTGTGGTGGGGGCACAACCAACTGATTTGGTTGTGGGGCAGGCAACTGAAAATTTTGCCTAGGTGCATATCCTTGGTTGAATTCGTACTGAGGTCTTTATGGAGCAGCCAACTGCTGCTGCTGGGGCTGTTGGTATGTGTCTTGTCTCCACCTTATATTTGAGTGGTTTTTCCATTTGTACACAGCAGGTTACTGCCCATATGCTTGGGCAGCATTGGCATGTTCCATAACTAATTTAGGGAATTGGTTGGCTGATGGACATTCTTGAAGTGAATGTGTTGGAGATTGGCATATCAAACATGCCTCTTCCACTTGTGCAATAATCCTAGGCTGCATCACATTCATCAATTTGTCAAACTTTAAACTCAGAAAGTCCACCTTTCTTTCTAATTCACTCTGCACCTTGACCTCATACATTCCACCTCTAGGGGTGGATTCTTTCACCAATTTAGCTGGGGTTTGGTTGTCATTGCGAGACAGTGACTCCTGCTGCATGGAATTCTCACCTATAATGTCAAACGACTCCCATGCCTCATCAACTCTCTTGTAGAGGTAACTACCCCCACATGAGGCATCCACCATGTCCTTACTTTTGGGATTAATTTTTTGGTAAAAGACTTCCACAAGTTGCCACTGTAGAATTTGGTGATGGGGACATTGTTTTAACATTTCTTGAAACCTCTCCCATGCTTCATAAAAATCTTCAGTTGAGGATTGAGTAAATGACAATATGTTTATCCTCATCTGACTAGTTTTATTCATGAGAAAATTTTTTGCCAAAAATTGGCTTTGGAGGTCACTCCATGTCTGGATGCTATTGGCTGGGAGCTTAGAGAGCCAGGTGCTGGCTTTGTTATTTAGGGAAAAAGGAAAAAGCCTAAGTTTGGTGGCTTCAGGTCTCAAGCCAGCAATGTTAAATGTGGTGTAAAGTGCTAAGAATTGATCAATGTGCTTTTAAGGATCTTCCTTACTGAGCCCATAAAAAGATGGCAGCATGTTAATGGTGGAGGACTTAATTCATAGTTTCCTTCAATTGCAGAAAATTATATGCAAAAGGGAGATGTGTAATTTCCAGGTGCATTGTATTCATTTAGAGGTCTTTGCCTCTCAGCCATCACAGCTGGCTCAGTTTCAACAATAAGGGCTGGTGTGTTGTTTCTTAGTCTAAGGACCCTTTCAACCTCAGGAATTTAAGGTTCCAACTCAGGGTTAAGGGACCTTTTACCAAGCATACACATACAGAATTAACAGGTAAAGAAAATACTCACAGCACACTTAAAAAATTGACAAATAAAATTACAGCTAAACAGATTTACAATTAAACTATTGATAGGGAATTCAACACAAATGGACCGAGTTTTAGGGTAAAAGAAGTGCAAACAAAGCTAGCTAAACTCTAGTTGTAGCTCTAGCTTTTTCCTATTGCTGCTGTCCAATTCTATAAAAATTTCATAAAAATCAGTAGTACTTTTTATTCTATTTAAGGCACAGCTACAAAGAATTTTCTAGACTAAATTACAATACAACTCACGTCTACTAAAAAGATCAATATCCCCAGCAGCGGCACCAAAAACTTATTAGTATTCATCTCAGAGTGCTGCTATGTTAAGTTATTGGTGAGAAAGCAATGGTAAAGAAAAATAAATCAAAAGGTGATGAAATGAAGATTGGTTAAAACGACAAATCTGAAATACGTAGCCCTGTAAGATATAGGGCTATTGTACAAGTTTTGAGTAAGAGTTTGTCCCACAGAGAAATTGGTCTAAAACCCAAAATGGGTTGTAAAAGAAGAGAAATAAAGTGTAGTACTATCCTAAAGAAAGGGTTATGAAGAAGATGGTGATGGTATGTGTTAAAATAAAGATAAAAATAATGGGAAGTAGGCAATTAAGCTAAGGCTATTTTAGTTATGTAACTCAGATTTAGGGCCGTCTTTGCAGCAATCCCTTGGATGGCTACAAGCACATCTGCAAGGAGGGGATATCTAACTCAGCTCTTATAATTTTACCTGGTCTCTTAAGGCTATATCCTATCCACTTCAATGGTCACAGGCTATCCAATGGAGATGATCAAACCATATGAATTAAATCAGAAAACTAATTTGATCCAATGGAATAGACTGATCTTAAGGCTATAACCTGTCCACTTAAATGGTCACAGATTATCCAATAGATGTCCTCCACCCAATGGCTCAAATCAGATCATTAAAATCATTGCGGACACCATGTTTGCCAGCCTACAAGCATAGACATCCATGGGGGCAAATAGCTCTTGAAAAACTAGTGGAAACCACAGTTGTTCAAAGGCTATTTGGAGACTTTAAATACAGTTGGTCATTACTACAACATGCATGTAATGACTTAGCTCACAAGTCTGCAATCTCTACAGAGAAATCAAATCTAACATCTGATGTTGGTCAAGTAAAACAGAGGGGAGCTTGTTCCTGCAACAACCTCTCACAAGGCTACAAGCTCAAGTGTCGAGGAAAAGAATCCCTCTCAGATCTGTGGCTTAGAATCACCCTAGGGCTATTGTCTATCCACTTAAATGGTCACATGCTATCCACAGAGGTTATCCACACCACAGGGGACTAAGATGGAACATGAAAATTGCTGCTGCCACCATGGTTACAGGGCTACAAGCTCAAGCTTCCATGGGGGTTTCAAATCAGCTCAAGTCCTAAATGTATGGCATAGATTGAACAAAACTCTGGACAAATAGGAAAATAACAGATTGAATAAGCATTAAAATAGGCATTCATTGATTAAACCAATACTTACAATAAGATGTCCTCAAGGCAGCAGTCTTGTGCATAACAGCTCTCAACAAATCCCAATGTTCACAAGACCCATTACAAAAACCGAATAAAACTAAGCCTAATTGCTTATAGAGGTCATAGCCAGCAAGTGCTAGACTAACGAAGAAAAAAAATAGAAAAAGAAGGTGATCAAACCCTAACCCTAATCTACTCGAGCTCACAGCTGACTGAGATTGAAGGAGAGATATTTTTCTAAGTTAAAATGACAGCTTATATGCTCAATCACTGATACCTTGGTCAAAATAAGATTAAGCCCTAATTTTCTAGCATATGTGGCTTGGTTACAACCCTTGGATGCCTTTGGATGTGTGCATCAAGATCAGGGCCTCAAGATGTGAGCCCTAGATCTGGGGAAATCCTCAAAAGGTCCCTGAGTAAAGAATAAGAAGTGGCGAGCCTGAGCTTCGCGAGGCTGACTTTGGTTCTTTAATTCATTCGCGGAGTTGCAGAGTGCTCGCAAGGGTAGATTTGGCTTGGAAAGCCCCTTGCTTGCAAAGAAGGATTTGATTTGTCGAGCAGCTACATTGCCCTATAATGTGCTCGCGAGGTAGAATTTCCACGCCTTGGCTTTGCTCGCGCAGTGAGCTTCAGGTACTTCTTGTCACCAGGATATCACGTAGATGAATTTAATTGTCGCCAGGTACCTTGTGTACTGAGTAGCGCAACTCATGCAGTGAGGTTTTATGCTTTGATGTATGCGAGAGCATTTCTGGAGCTCTCTCTCCTGTTGATCTATGTGAGCTTGCTTGAATCCTTTGTCCAAATTGGCCTCGCGAGATTATGCGCGCGGCTATTATGAGACATGATCCTCGCGAGATCTTTGCGAATTGGATTTCTGAAGGTTTTAGTGCATGAGAGCTTCGCCAAGACTCTAAATGTTGATGGCAGTTGAAGCACGTGACTGCTACGCAAAGCAGTTCTCCGAGGTTAATTCCCTCACTGAGCGTGCGAGTTCTTCGCTAGTTCACTTGTGTTGCAGGTCTCAGCTGCGCGTGATGGCTCTACTGCAGATTTAAACAATGCGAGACAACATTTTTACTATGGGAGATAACATCTCTGCTCCTCTGCTGCAATGCTGCAGCTGCTGTTGCAGCTCTCTCCACTCCTATCCACTCCTCTCTCGTCTGCTTGACTTCTTGGGTCCTTAGCATGCAAAATAGTCACCATGGTGTGTATCACCATGGTGTTCTATTAGTCTTTGGCCTAGCAGTCATCCTTAGCTTGGATTCTCTTTCTTTTTGACAACACAAGCATGAACTTTGTATTAAGCTTCAAAAATTATTACTAACTACAAAACAAACTAAATAAAGGGTTATTAGTCAGCTCCAAGGTGTAGTAAAGGCTAGGTTACTTTTCAATGAATAACACACATCATGGTTGCATACTAAATCCGTATCTTTTAGGGCAATTATTGTTCATCTACCACTTATAAACACAATGATTTAAAACCATAAATCCTTACCTTAGAAATTAGATATTTCCCAATGGAGCGTTAGGTCTTTAAATCCCTTGCTCTCTGTTTCCACGCCTCAAAGGTTTCACAAATCAATCGGTTCACGATCAGTTCCACACACACACAAGGGTTCTATTCCTCTTTTCTCTCTTCACTTCTTTCTCTCTCTAAAAATCCAAATCACAAGAGAAATAAATTCCTTGCCTTTAATTTCATTTATAACAACCAGGCTTAGGTGTTAAGCCAATACACCATAGCTAGGTATATACAAATTCATCCAAAGGTCCACACGTAAATTTTTTACCAATCATTTCACTTAAAACTTAGCCCAACTAACTTAATTATTTTCACAATGTCGGGTACGTGACCAGTCGGGTATGCACACCGAGACGTATTATCCA
Organism: Chloranthus sessilifolius; assembly: GCA_021018995.1. Classification (NCBI taxonomy): domain Eukaryota; kingdom Viridiplantae; phylum Streptophyta; class Magnoliopsida; order Chloranthales; family Chloranthaceae; genus Chloranthus; species Chloranthus sessilifolius. Next base: position 70,162,245 of record CM037592.1, on the reverse strand, counting down.
AAGGTTAAAATTTTTAGGGCATTACAGTTGGCCCACAAGGTCAGCCCAAATTAATCGGTCCAATCTCAAACGATATGTTTTAACTCATTAGTAAACCTTCGTTAATAGTTCATTTTGCTTCTAAGTTGCACACGAACACAACGTATCACCACAGGCACGCTCACTTAGTCAGCTCATGCGATTCAAAATTTAGGGATGTTATGTTCTTCCCTCCTTACAGAATTTTCGTCCTAAAAAATTGATTAGTTCCTCTGATTTGAGCGTAGGTCGTCCCTCCATATGAAGTTGAACATATACGACTAAAAGATACTTAACGAAAACAGAAACCTTTCCCCTTTAAGAGAATCCAATCCTTTAATGAGGTCTTAACAAATTTTTATCTTAATAAAAGTGTCCAGTCAAAATGGGACCACCCCCCGGACAAAAATCTTTCCCCTTTAATACAAGTTCAACTATTTCCATACCTTACCCGAACACTCGTGGACATATCCACGATTTATTTTTCACACCCAAAGTTGCAAAGGTGAATATTGCAAGAAAAATCCATCTACAATACACCCATACACCATTCCATAGTCTATACATCTCCATACTTACTTGCATAAAATCCATACATCTTCCCATTGAAAACCCACGCATCAACTATCTACTTAAATGAGTACAATTTCCATTCTCTAAAGACCCAAAGTCCTTCCCATTCCATCGTTTAGAATTATCTAAGACTAGCCATATTGAAAATCTTAACCATCCACATTTTTATGTTGTAATCCAAAACCATATACATCCACCAGTTACCATTATCCACAACTTACAATCATCCAAAATTTGAAATATCTCATTTGTTTTTCTTCAATTATCTCAAAATCAATCTAAGGTCCACAGCTATCTCTCGGCATCACCCATCTGGGTATCCTCATCAAGATTCAACGTCCTTAAAACCAGGTTATATCTAGGTATCCTCATCAAGATTCAACGTCTTCTAAACTAGGGTTATCACAATCTCCTCAACTTAAAGAATTTTTGTCCTTGAAAATGCCCTAAAAGAACCCGGCGTAAAAATGCAGTTGTGCACACCTTCTATGCACACACGCATATCCATTATCTGTGAAATTAGCCCCCGCAACCCAACAACAATTCATACGAACTCACCCCCCCTTAGTCCACACATCGATACAAGACACAATCACACAAGTACCTACATGAAGACACACACCCACCATCTACACACTCATATCCATAGTCTAATCAGCAACTCCAAAAAATCTGCATATCCACACAACCACTTGGACGAAGAATGTAGCTTGTCCTCAACCCATGCACAACCTGCCCTTAAATCTATTCCAAATCCACCGAAAAGGTGTACGAGGCATCCCATGTACAAGGTGTCCCATGTCACACACCCATAAAACAATTGAAATACATTAAGACTTCACAACAAGTTTTATTATTGATCAAATAGAAACCACCATGATACCCGCAGCAATCCACACATCGTCACACCGGCAAGCCACCCATCAAAACTACTTTAATAAATATAGGGTACTCCACTACCCTTCTGTAAAGGAATGTTTCACCCTCAAAAAGTTAGGACGTGACGATTGGTTTTCCAATATAGTAATCATTTGTTAAACACAAATTGCACACAGCGAACGCTGCAACGAATTGTGAATAGACATACGACTAGGTCTCCGAGTTGAATGAAGATTTGCCATTACACATTGACTGAAAATTGACTACACACGGGTAAAAGTCTATCTGCTAAAATTTACACTAAGGATGTTCATCTCCCACTAACCGGACTGGTGCTCACTCAAGAGTTGAAGGGATAGGAAGTCAACTCGCATAGAGATAATTACGAAACGCCACTTTCAGAACTTAACGAAGTGTCTCTCTAATTAGTTGGTAAGGACATATCCACAAAGTAAGATATATTTACCTTGATATTAGAACTATTAATCCAGAACTGTAACCATAAACAGGATCAACCATACCATTAAGCACTTACAATTTTACTACTAACTCATTATGTCATCACTACAACGATGGTAACCCTTAGTGACCCCTCCAGATTTCGGATAATACTTATCAAGTACAATCAACCACCTATGAAGCTTACACTATTAATCAGAGAAAAGTTTACTTCACCCAATTGCTGCTATCTCCATCAAAATAAAATTTTAACCATAATGCGGGACAAGTCTAAACTATCTATAATAAAATTTCACACTATCCAACTAGTCATTTCTATAGATAAGATTGAAACCATTTACTAGCACACGTATAACAATGCATTCACAAGGTTGAATATACACTCACGTTAAAGTTGGGATTCCGACAACCATGAACGAGCATATTTAATACAACTGTACAATTACTATAATCACGAAGATTTCGACCATGAACTATTAATCACCAATATTTTAACCATGAACGAATAATCGTAACCATTAGTCTATAGGTGCAATGTCCACCAAAAATTCAAAATTATCGATCAGATACACTATCTTCATAGAGTAAAATTGGTTTAACTCTCAACCACAAGCATACCTTAATAAGGATCCACATTCACCATCACCTATGTCCGTAAAGATATGCAGTCGTCACGAAAATGAGTTTATTTGAAACCTACTACAACGATCTTGAAATTTCAAAATTTATACCTTTAATCGTTCCTATAATACCCAAATACGATTCTGATTATAAAAGAAAGGATCATCGATTGCAATACATCCACTCTTTTAATCAAGGAGATGATTTGAAATGGTTATTGCCAATTATATACCATTTAGATGCACAAAGGTAACGTCTGTAGATACCCCCACTTTTTTCGTCTCGGAATATACAAATTTGTTCGGTCAGCCTTTGACCTCACAGCCCTAATTGGGACCATATGCTGAAACACTAGTATATGGCTGGACACAGGTTGAAATAATAGATCTGTGGCTCAGGCCCCATGACCCTAAATTAGGAACCATGCACTGAAACAATAGTACATGACTGAATGCAGGATGAAACAATAGCTTTGTGGCTCAGATCCCGACATAGGGAGACTATATACTAAAACAATAGTATATAGTCGGAATGCAGACTGAAACAATAGTCTTTCATTTCAGACCCTCTTGCCCTCATATTAGGACCATATGCTAAAACAATAGTATATGGCTGGACACATGCTAAAACAATAGCTCTGTGGCTCAGGCCCCATAACCCTAATGCGGGAACCATGCACTAAAACAATAGTACATGACTGAGCATAGACTGAAACAATAGCTCTATGGCTCAGGTCTCAGCGTAGGGAGACTATATACTGAAACAATAGTATATAGTCAAAATATAGGCTGAAATAATAACCTGACATTTCAGACTTGACCCAGACCTGGACAGCCCCGAATTATACGCCTAAAACCACATGCGCAATTCGATTACACGCTAAATCACCCGCGGGCAATCAGTCCCTCTTCCAGACCAGACTCCCTTTCCCAGACCACTCTGGACTCGATCACGCACTTCATATGAAACGTGCGATCGAATTGAGCGCCCCACCACCTGCGCGCAATCGGCCTCTGCCCGACCTAGTCTTACAGTCCTTGATCCTTAAGTTTCCTCGATTAAATGCTTCAAAAGAGGGGCTTAATTGGATTGCGCACCCTAAAATTAGCGCACAATTAGTCCTAACTTTGTTAGAATAAGGAAACTCACTGAGCAAGTCAGCCGGTCGCTATCTGAGTTGGTGACCGACTCAAAGCGATTAAGCACTAGGAGACCGGCGCATAATTCGGTTAAACGCCTAAAACTGGGCGTTTAATTGGAGAAAAACCTATAAAAGATTTTTTCTAATTCGCCAGAAGAGGCAGGCAATTTTTGAGAGAGAATAGATATTTTTTTGGGATTTCAAAACTAGAGAACTCCGAGAACGAACACATAGAGCAATCGAGCCATGATTTCAAAATTCAAGCTCAGAATCTTTGAGGTTTCTTTCTGCAGTCCCGGTCCTAGGTAAAAATCTTAGTTTTAGACTTAGGATTTCTCTTAGTTTTTAATTATTAATATTAGTTCGCAGTTTTAGACCGTAGCACCCTTTTTAGATCGTAATCTTCAATATCTGGTTCTAGTTCCCCATTTCTAGAACCAGTCCTTAATCTGACGGTCTAATTTACCAATCCTAGGCCTCAATTCCGTTCTAAAATCTTAATTTCCAGCCCTATCATTAACCTATGGTTCTAGTTCTTAGGTTCTAGAACCAGTTCTTAATCATACGGTCTGATTTTCAGATTTCGGACCCGAATTCAGTCCTAAAATTTTACATTATAATTTTAATTCCTTAGTATAATACTTTTAAAAAATCCTAAACATTATTTCAGTTTTCTATAATTCTAGTTTCTCAATTCAATTCACAATTATAATCCTAAAAGCGACTTTAAAAATCTAAAAATACCATTTTTATAATCCAAAATCCAATTTATCTTTAATTCCAGCCACCCGATTTGCCCAAGGGAGCTTACGGAGGGTACTCGGGAACAAGGCCGATCCTTCTTAGCATAGTGGGCCCAAAACCCTTTTTTTTAAAAATTATTTAGTTATTTTAATTAGGATTAGAAAATTAGTCCCATAAATCCTGCTCAGAATTTTAGTACAATTAATTTACATGCTTTATTTTTGTTAAATCCTTAGAATTCATTGCTTTGATTATAATTCTAGAAAAAAATCAGTTCCCTTATTTTAATTAGATTTTAGCATAGATAATTAATTGCTTTAATTAGAATCTTGGGATAATTAATTTTGCGCTCTAATTATAATTCTAGTAAAATTAATCTCTTTATTTTAATTAGAGTTTTAGTAGAATTAGTTCCCTATTCCAATTAGAATTCTGGTAGGACTATTGTAATTGCTCTAGTTAGAATTTCAGTCAAATTATTATATTCGTTTTGATTAGAATTTTAATACAATTAGTATACTTGCTTTACTTAGAATTTCAGTATAATTAGTATGCTTGATTTAATTAGAGTTTCATTAACAATTAATATACTTGCATTCCTATTACAATTAGGAGACCGATATCGATTGGACTTTTAGTAGTATTAGGACACTAAATTAATTAGACTCCTGATAGAATTAGAATACTAGATTAAATCAACTATAATAAACCCACATGGTTAAACTCACAACAGAATTGGAAAGTCTAAACTGATTCAAACTACAACAATAATGGGAAAGAAAAGGAAAATTAAACTATCTAAATTATAAGACGAGTCATAGCTGCTGACGTTCACAGGCGGACGATTCAGTAAAGAAGTAACCCACACCCGCTCTAAAACATGATCATTGAAGTGTTGCAGCGTCATTAAATATCTGCAGCTGGCGATCATAACAACTATGAATCTTCCTAGAAAACCTTTTTTTTATCTTCACCTCCACAATTCCAAACGCCGCATCGCTAGAGTCCATTTGAACAGAATTAGAGTCACTGATTCAACGGGGACCGAGAGGAACCCAGAAAAAGTGCGTACCAACAGACTGACGATCGCGATGGGACACTTTTGCAAACTCTTTTTTTTAGATAATTAGTTTTTATTTTATTTCTCTATTTTCCTTTCCATCGTGTCATTTAGATTCCCTTTTAAATATATGAGTCTTCATCAAAGACTCGAGATGTCTGGCATACGAAGACTGAGTTTGGAAGACCCACCATTATGGGGGTATCATAACAACACAATGTACGAAGAAGAGCCACTTCACAATTCCAGCCCACGACAACTTGAGATTAACATGGCTGGCGAACAAGAAAATCCTTTTTCTACCCCACACACCAGTAATGATCATAATGGGAGAGATGGTAACACTGAAGGAAACCTTACTACTTAATAAATCGTAGAGCTCAGTATTCAAAGAATACAAAGAGGAGACGATGACTCCGAGGAATTACTTCGAGGATTGGCCGCTGCATACGAAACCATCAGGTCACGACAATTTTCAGAAGAATAAGAGCGATCGGAAAGGCCACCTCCTACCCTAAGCACGGTGTCAGTCCGCGCCACACCATTAAGACAACCTACTCACATATTCTTTAACGATGACTCTCTAGACAAGGTTGGCTCACGGGTCGCTTCAAAAGACAACACTATCAAAATTGAAGATCTCCCTAAAAAGTTCGATGAGTATATGGCCAAGACAGAGTGCCCCAATCGCTCATTCAGATTCGACAAATTCTATCGAGATGTTGAATTTAACTTACCAATAGGATTTAAACCGCTAAAATTTATCAAATATAACGGCACAGGAAATCCGAACCATCACTTGGCCCTCTTTTACAATGATGGTCGACCCATACGTGATAATCAAAGACTTCTCATTCACTATTTCCAATGCTCGTTAGAAGGAGAAGCTTTAGATTAGTTTGCGGGACTCCTTCTTTATAAGATGGAAACCTTTGATAATTTAGTCGGTCAATTCCTAGACCAATACAAATACTTGATCCAAGAGACGGTTAGTCTCAGCGATTTGATGGTGGCCAAGCAAGGACTTGATGAAGAATTCACCGACTTTGTCGCCCGATGGAGGAAACTCACTGTCAGGACCGACACTTCAATGAAAGAGAAGAATTCGGTGGACATTATCATCGACAGTACTAGAGAGCCATTAAAAAGCGTACTTGTCATAAGTCATTGCCCCTACTTAACTGCACTCCACTCTCGGGCAACTCGACTAGCTCGACACATCAAAGGTAGAGACCTCGCCCTATCCATAGTTATGTCGAAAGTAGGTTCTTCTAGTGAATCAAAGTAAAAAAATAATAAGAAAGGCTCAGGAACCAAACAGGTCAACACTGTTGTCAACCAAGCACAAAACTCCAGGAACGGGAACTTCCAACCACGAAATTTCAAGCAAAATCAGAATCAGCAACAATACACGAACCAAAACCAAGGCGCCAATCAACAAAGATATGCAAACTAAAACCAAGGCCAGAACCAGAATTAGGGCCAGTATCAGAATAGAAGCTAATATCCTAACACCTACCAGAGCCACGCGTCGAACTATAACAATGTACCCCTACCGTAAAACTTTAATGCAGCTAGAGGCCCCTACCAGCCGAGATGGGAACACTATCCCCCTTTACCAGATATGATTCCCAACATTTTTCATCTCCTCAACACTCAGAATCTCCTCCGATTCTCACAAGAAAGACCTCGTCCATGGCCGACCAATCTAGACTATAGTAAATATTGTGCCTTCCATCGATCCAAGGGACATAACCTAGAAGACTGCTGGGTTCTCAGGGACGTAATCTATGACATGAATTACCGAAATTAGATCAATTGGGAAGTGCTTAGGAATTCTAACCTTAATAATAACCAACCCTAACAAGATCTAGGGATCATTAATAACCCCATGCCCAATCACAACCAAACAACACCGGCTCAGGTCACCACCGTAGATCTCTCTAGTCGATCCTCCTTTCAGTCTCCCTCCTTAATCACTTGTATTCAACCCTCTAATACTTCCACCACATTAGCGAGAGTTCCTTCAACCTTGCATCCCTTGGCCTTGATCACTCGCATCGCCCCACCGAGCCCACCTCCCTATCCAAAATTCACTTAGATACGAGTCCATTCCTTTAGGGCTAGGAGACCATTCCTCCATAGTCACCCACCAGAACCTTCAACCCCTCAAAATCCTGAACCAACACCATTGCCACTCCCTTTGTCCAATTCTAAACCTGAGTACAGAGATCATGTTCTTCAAACTACAGCCCAAATTGCTGCATGGGTAGAAAGTGTCACCCGAAAGACTCTAAGACAAGAGAATGAAACAAAGACTGAGTGTTTGCTAAACATAGAAGAAAGTGAGTGCGAAAAATATCTCGACCCATGCGAGACACTGGTCTTAGCTTTCCTGGAGGAGGAGGATTACACATAATACCTCCCACCTTGGAGAGGCACCATACAGGTATGCGCTCCGACCTCAAATTTCACTCACTTCACAAATGCATCAACTTCGAGCCACACCGGGTTCAATCAACAACCGATTTACTCGATTCTTAAGTCGAGAACCAATTATCTACCTTCGCCTTTTCCTTGAAATAAGGATTTCGCGAACATACAACCACTAGAGGAGAACATGGGAGAAAGAGAGGTTAACTTGCCGCCCCCACCTCACATTATTCCTCCACCACCCTGCACCTCAACCACTCTAACCACCTGTACCCAAGGCTCATCGGCCAGGCAAAGAAATTGCACTCGAGCTAAGACAAGAATATGACCTTCTGCGGCATCTCTAAAAGATCTCGGCCCTGATATCTATACTAGAGCTCATCAAGAAATCGCTTGACCATCACCGGTTGCTGATAAGGACACTTGAGGACACACAAGTGGATAAGGATACAACCCTAGATGAGCTTCATCAAATCACTTTGGTCATGGAGCAACCTCCGGTGCTCACTTTCACAGACACAGACATGCCTAAAGAGTCACTCCGCGGGAGTGCGACTCTCATATATCTTACAGTCATAATTAGAGGGTTCTCCGTACCCCATGCATTGGTTGATACGGGAGCGGGACTCAATATTTATCCTCTCACAATATTAAAGACGCTCAAATACACGGAGCAGGATGTCAGGCCCTCGACACTATCACTCATAGCTTATGATGGCTCGCGTCACTTTGTTAAAGGAACTATTAAGCTACAAGTTCGCCTCAGACCTGTAACGAAAGATGTCACCTTCCATGTTTCCGATTCTGCTAGTACGTACAATCTTATCTTAGGAAGAAAATAGTTAGAGTCAATAAAGGCTGTCACATCCAGATACCATCAATGCATCAAATTCCCATACGAGGACTCCATCGTCTGTATATACGCTGATGCACCCCTCCAGGAGATGGATATTAATTGCGCGGCAAGTATTCCGACATCCCATGATTATGTATTAAACAAGGGCTACATACAAAAGACTCGAATCCCAGATGAGACAACCATTGCGGAAGTCCGTCCCCCTACCCCTCCTAGTTCTCCCCCAACGCGTCAACAAAAATTAATGAGGAGAGAGGTTAGCCTAGACCTCGCCAAATTTTATGACATCAACCCCACTGCAACAAAAGGGTGGGATCTTATGTACCAACTCAGATACGTTCCCCACACTAAACTCGATAAAAATAAGCAAGCTCGTGTAGGACCTGTCATCCCAACGAAAATATGCAAACATATAGGGTCAGGTTATCAATCGGACGACCCACAAGCTGACTTGTTCCCTACCTCACCAAAATGGTCTCTATATAGCCACTTCGTCTATGGGACTACTAAGAAAGCTGAAATTGAGTGAATGGCTAAAACATTTAATGATTTAACCAATCTAAACAACGATATTGATAAACCACTCGAAGGAGTCAAACCCTTATTTGACGCTAAGGAATTTACAAAAGTGAGGAAGAAAGAACCTCTAGAACTCGAGCCACGGTAGAAGATTGGGAATCCACTAATGATGAAGATTTTCATATAGCAGCCTTGCAAGGTGATGAAGAGTACTTATGCTCAACATGGGAAGAAGATGATGCCCCACAAGAGGATTTTAACTCATATAGCATCTGCCTCGGCCTTGGCCTTGGGGATGCGGATGCCCATGGGACTCCCCTTGTATCGCTCACCTTTACCAACCTCGTTGTAGGGCATGCACCAACATATTAGAATACTTCGCTAGTTGGATATGACATTATGCAATAGAAGAATCGAATCACTCCAACCTCGTGACAATGGAAACAAGTAATGACCTACCAGCTCGGCCACCGGCACAAGTAGAAAATCCCAACAGTCATCTGGTTAACCCGGGGGGAAACACCCACACCACCCTCATTGAGTTTGAAGAGGAACTTGAACTAGACACTTCTCCATCCTCGGACATGCCATAACTCCAAATATTCTGAAAATCTCTCGAGGAAGAGTGGCAACCTCCCCCGAGTGAAGACAAGGACTACTGGATAGACCTCCCTGCACTCGAGTTAGCAGAGCAAGCTAACCTAGGACTTCAAGCGTTATTCAGATCAAGAAGATGAATTTGATACCGTCTTTGACTCTAACTCAGAAGGATGGGAATGCCCTTGGAGATCTCCCTACATTTCTCACCATTACCAGCCTCGCTGTCGGGCATGCATGCTTATCCCAACATACTATAAAGTTCAAGGAAAAGAGCTCGCTACCCCTGAGGATCCCTTAGGAGATCACCCTTGACAGGAAGAATAACTGCATTATAACTGAGAGGATAATAGTTCGACCGATTACGATCTCCAGAGCTTCTTCCAAGATGAGGCAATCAATGTGATAGAAGAAATTTGAATGTCAATACCGCTGCCACCAGCATCGCTTATTCAAAAGATCTCATCAGATGAGGACTAAAAAAAAAAAGCCAAAAATCACAAGTCCATGTTTCTCAAAGAATCGTCCGAACGACTTCAACAGTCGTCTCGCTCCCTCAATTAGAAGAAGCAACTCTCCCGGTGCCTCTTGAGGCGATCGACCCTGTACCATATCTACTATTGAAAATAAGAGAAGAAAACCCCCAAAATTCATAGATATAAAATTCAAAAAAATCAGAAAACCTCAGAAAAGAAAGGGAACCCTTCATCGCGAATCAAGTGTGCGGCCAACAAGGAGACTTTTCTCCTAAGACTTCTACCCCATCTCTCGCACAAGGACGCAAAACATCCAGGCTAAACAACAAGCCAGCGAACATACTGGATGAGATACTTCGTGACTTTGAGAGAAGAATCAATAGTCTTGACCTTCACCTTACCAAAAATATCTCAGTCATAGATTGCGCCGATGAAGGACTACCTTTCACAAAATTGAATCCCCAGTGTAGCAACTTTACAATAAATGAGCTTATCGAGGAAGAAGAAGGAACACCAATCGTCGAGGAGGCGTCAGACTTCCAACGGGTTATCAAGCATTTTGATGAGCAAACCCAAGCTGTCGTGGAACCCATAGAAGACCTTAACTTTGGCACTGAAGAGAAACCCAAGAAGCTACTAATTAGCGCAACGCTCAACTCCAAGGCATGTCAACAAATTGCACAAGTCCTATAAGAGCACCTCAATTCCTTTGTATGGTCCTATGAGGATATGCCTAGTTTAGACACGAGTTTAGTAGAACATCGTCTTGTCTAGGAACCCGATGCCAAACCTGTTAAGCAGAAACTCCGTAGGATGCACCCGTAAACAGCCCTTCAAGTTAAAGAGGAAGTTGACAAGTTATACGAAGCCAAATTTATCCGAGTCGTCCTCTACCCCAAGTGGGTCGCCAACATAGTGCTTGTTGACAAGAAAGATGACAGAGTACAGGTTTGCATCGACTTTTGAAACGTCAACCAGGCATGCCCAAAAGATGACTTCTCATTTCTACACATGACACTCTAGTCGACAACACCGTTGGACATGAGATGCTATCCTTCATGGATGGTTTATCCGGATATAATCAGATCAAATTAGCTAAGTCTGGCCAAGAGAAGACTTCTTTCACCACACCATGGGGAACATACTGTTACATCGTCATGCCTTTCGGGCTTAAGAACGTAGGAGCCACATATCAATATGCCATGATGGCTATTTTTCACGACATGATGCATAAGTGTGTAGAAGACTACGTCGATGACATATTGGTGAAGTCCCAAATGCGAGCAGGACATGTTGAAGCACTCCAATTGGTACTATAAAGAGCTAAGAAATATCAGCTAAAAATGAACCCAAAGAAATGTGTCTTCGGAGTCACCTCCAGAAAATTACTTGATTTCATAGTCAACAAGTGAGGGATTGAAGTCAACCCCGCAAAAGTCAGAGCCATCCTCAAGATGCCACCTCCCAGTAATATCAAAGAATTATGAGGCCTGATAGGAAGATTGAAATTCATCAGGAGATTTATCTCCCAGCATTCAGACAGATGTGATCCTTTCTACAAGCTACTTAAAGGAGGAACTGAGTACAAATGAGATGACCAATGTCCGCAAGCCTTCGACAATATAAAAAAGTATCTCCTTAACCCACCAATACTATCGCCACCAGTTCCTGAAAGACTGTTGAGAACTGAAAAATACCATTTTTCACCCCTTAACCTGAGTCTTGATAGACCTTTGAGAGAACTAAATAAGTGTTTTAAGTGCTTGTGTTTCAGCTAACAATAAAGACAGGCTTAACCATAAAAGCAACTTAAAAGTGCCAAAAAGATGACAATCCATGTCAATCCAAAGGAAGAAAGAGAAGAGACAACCTCACTAGCTGTTAAAAGGTCTGAACTGAAGAGGCAAAGACCTGGTCTCAACCCAGAAAAGAAGTATGGAGCAATTCGAACAGAAAAATGCACTACAGAGTACTTTTCGCAAAGAACCTGAACTGTTCGCAAAGAACCTGAACTTTGCGAAAAGAACTAAAACTCCAGGCTTAGCTTTCGAAGAGCACCTGAACTCTTCGAAGAGATGATTGACCTTTTCGAAAAGAAGAAAACTCAATTCGAACAGAACCAGAACATTGCGAAAAGAGCTTCAGGAGTTACAATACCTTGCGAAAAGTTCCCTAAGCTATGCTAAAAGGTATTCTGGAGATTCCCAGCTTTTGCAAGGGCAATTCAGTAATCTATTTCATGCGTCCCAATGCATTTAAAAACCTAGGGACATTCCAAAGGATTCTAAGCATGAAACGAAGGCATATTCCACCCCACGTGAGCACCCAGAGATGAAATAACTTGGCGGGAACTTCTAGAAACTCTAACAGACTTTCAAAATGCATAACAGAATTGATGCTTTTGTCACCTGATTGGCTGAACCAGATCGAGAAATTTTGATTGGCCAGAACAGATCTGGATCCTTGTGCTCGACTACCATTGGTCGATACAGATCTGAGCACTTCTGATTGGTTGATACACATCTGAGTTGGACTTAGGGAAAACTATAAATAGACGAACCATTTGCCCAATTTGGGCATCCAGATTTTGAGTTTCATTCCTATTCCCCCATTTCCAAATAAGATAGTCTGTCTGAAATCCCTGTAATAGCCTCACTTTTACTTGCAATTGAGAGCTGTGAGACACTTATGTAATTCAAAGGAGAGTTGTATTCAAGACTACAAATCTGAGAGCTGTTTAAGCTGTGCTCTGTAATTGTAATGGTGAATTTGAAAAGGTTGCTGTAAACCGTGCATTCTCCATTGGACTCATGTTAAGGGTTCCCTCTGATCCCCTTGTTGCATTAGACTCCTTTAGATTTACTGTTTTTCATGTAATTTCCCTTGATTCATTAATCCTGTGAGAGTTAGTGTTTGTAACCTAGTCTCTCACGGCATTTGTAGTGATGTTTCTTGTTCTAAATTAAGGATTTGGATTAAAGACTATTGGATGGTTTGTGGACATTAAAGTGGACAGACCATAGCCATAAGCTTAAACCTAATCCTTGAATTAGATTTATTTCTCTTACATCTGCGCTTGTAGCCAGATGAAGATTGGATCATCTCTCAGGTGAGCTGCAGTCATTCTCATTAGATTTCAAGGACCAAATCAAAGTTAGATATTACTTCTCCATTTTTTATAAGTTTACCTCAAACGTTCCCCCAACTCAGATCTGGATCATTTAGTTTAACTTTTACTTTTATCATTTAGTTAATGCGAAAAATTCAACCTCCCATCTTATGTGCTTTCTAGATAGGATAAGAGGCCAGACCTGGTAGCTCAGATATGGAGGTTTATCTTACATTTTAGACAAATTCTCTGTGGACGATCTTTTATTCACTTACATTTAAAACTTGCTACAATTGGCCCTGATCTTGCAGGCTAATTCACTTCTATCTGTGCTGATATTTCTTTACTCTTTTTAATATTCTAGATTCATTATAACTTAGCAGTTGCAAACCTGTTTTCAAAACACAAATAAATCAAGCATACTTAGAAGCAACAACAAGTTTTTGGCGCCGTTGCCGGGGAATTTGTTCTAAAATAGGTAGACCTAAGTTTTCACTTTTATTTTTATATCAGTACTAAACTATTCTATTGTTTATACCTGTGCAGTTATTCATATCCAATTTTTGAAGAAGGGAAACTACTTAAAAAGGAATTCTGAAGGTTTGCTGTGAATAATCAGATTTTTTGTTCTGAGTTGTATGTTTGGTAGGAGGACTCTTCGCCTTGAGATTGTCCCATTGAATTTAGAAGTTGAAAGGCTACTACGAACCAAACAAACAACACAGAATTCTGCTACTATGGGTGAAGAACCTCGACTTTTGAGGGATTACTTTGCACCTGGTGCTTATAATTCTCCCTTTTGCATTCAATTTCCTACTGTTGAAGGAAATTATGAGATCAAATCATCGACCATCCAAATGCTTCCTTCCTTCCATGGGTTGAGTAAGGAAGATCCATACAAACATGTGGATGAATTCTTGGCTCTTTGCACCACATTCAACATAACTGGACTTGGTCCAGAAGCAACCAAACTTAGGTTCTTTCCTTTTTCATTAAAGGATAAAGCTAGAGCATGGTTATCTATGTTAGCACCAAATAGTATCACTTCTTGGAATGATTTGCAGTGTCAATTTTTAGCCAAATATTTCCCAATGTCTAAAACAAGCCAATTGAGACAAAGTATCATTTCTTTCTCACAAAACTCAACTGAAACTTTCCATGAAGCATGGGAACGATTTAAGGAACTTTTAAGGCAATGTCCTCATCATCAAATTCCCAGATGGTAACTGGTTCAAAGCTTCTATCAAGGAATTGATCAAAAAGGCAAAAATATGGTGGATGCCTCCTGTGGAGGCACTTACTTGCAAAAAATAGTTGAGGAGGTTTGGGACTTATTTGAAGTAATTGGTGAAACTCAACTCAACAGGAATCTCTGTGAAGAGATATTGAAAATCCTGCTAGGTTGAACAATCAGCAACCCACCAAAGGGAAGATTTATGAGGTGAATGAATTGGAAAGAAAGATGGACAATTTAACCACAAAGTTTGATAGATTGATGGACTCACTTAAAAATCCAAATGTTGCAAGAGTAGAGGAGGCATGTCTGATATGCCAGTCCCCTACTCATTCAATTGACCAATGTCTTGCTGCACCACAGTTCCCAGATTTAATGGTGGAACAAGCTCATGCTGCTCAATCATTTGGACAGATGCAGTCAAATGAATATCCATGGTGAGGGCACCCCAATTTGAGGTGGAACCAACGGAATTATCAATCACATCAGCAGCAACAACCAAAGAACCAAATGCCTTTCAAAATTGCACAGCCTTATCAGCAGAATTTTTATGCCAAACCAAAATTTCAACAAATTTCATTCCACAACAACTGTGCAAAAGAATCATTCAACAAAACCCTTCTAGGTCCCCTTCTTTTGAAGATCAAGTGCTAAATTTACTCCAGAATTTAGGATCTTTAACTCAGACTGTGAATTTTCACAACTAGAGCATAAAGAAGATTGAAGAAACATTGGGACAACTTTCAAATACTTTGGCCAAAAGAGAGGAAGGAAAGTTACCCAGCCAACCTTTGAACAATCCCAAAGGACAGTTCATGGTTGGAGAAGCTTCTAATTCACATAAAGAAGTAAAAACTATCACAACTTTGAGAAGTGGAAGAATTATAAATAACAAAGTAGGTACTGAAGAAGAAAAAAATGAGGAAAATGATAAAGATATGCAGCAAGAGCAGCATAATGATAGCAGTGGGGGTGCTGATGGACCTCAGAAAAATCAAACAAATGAAAAACAAAAAATTCAAAAAATTTCTGAAAATGCTTCCAAAGCTGTAGATGAAGGACTAGTTCCTCATTTATCATTTCCTCATGCAATGAAATCTGTATCCCCTTTTGATAAAGGGAACACAAAAATAGATGAAATGATGGAGACTTTCAAGCAAGTCAAGATAAATCTACCTTTGCTTGAGGCAATCAAACAAATTCCAGCATATGTAAAATTTTTGAAAGATGTTTGCACTCACAAAAGACAGTCTAGGATCTGATTATCCAAGAAGGTCTTTGCTGTGGAAAGAGTTAATCAGGTGTTATCCATTGCCACACCTCTTAAACTTCAAGATCCTGGAATCCCCACAATCCCTTGCATTATTGGGGAACATACCATTGAAAAGGCTTTATTAGATCTGGGTGCTAGTGTCAACCTACTTCCATATTCTGTATATGAGAAACTAGGTTTGGGAGAATAAAAACCCACTCATGTGGTGTTACAACTAGCAGACAGATCTGAAAGGAAGCCAGTTGGGATGATTGAAGATGTATTGGTGGGAGTAGATAAATTTTTCTATCCTGCAGATTTTCTAGTTTTGGACATGGAACCTACCAAAAGCAAAACTTCCATCCCTATCATTTTGGGAAGACCATTCCTGCTACAGCAAATGCTTGCATTCAATGCAAGTCTGGTATTATGGAAGTCTCTTTTGGAAACATGAAGGTAAAATTAAATGTTTATAATGTCACGGCCTCAATTCAGCTCGAAGAATGTTTTCATGTTGATCTATTGGATGAAGTAGAAGGACTTACTAGCAGTTTACTGCAGTGTGAAGATTTCACCACAGATGTTAAAGATACTTGGGGAAATTCTGAGGAAGAAACAGTTTGTATCTCAAATTCTGAGGAAATAAATGTTGTGCAAGGAACTCATAATCAATCAGCAAGTTTCTCTTCTTGGAAACCTGCTACTCTTCCCCTTCCACAAACAACTAAGGTACCTTTGTTACCTTCTTTTCTCAGCCCACCTGATTTAGAACTGAAGCGGTGCGGAAAATTTGAAATATGTGTTTTTAGGAGATCATAAATCATTGCCTGCAATTATTTCTTCCTCCCTCACAAAGGAGCAAGAGGAAGAGCTGTTGATTGTTTTGAAAGAACATAGAAGGGCAATTGGCTGGACTATTGCTGATTTGGGAGGAATCAGTCCAGCTGTTTGCATGCACAAAATCCATTTGGAAGAAGATGCAAAGCCTTCTAGGGAAATGCAAAGGAGGCTGAACCCTCATATGCAAGAAGTGATCATGAAAGAGGTTGTTAAGTTGTTGGATGCAGGGGTCATTTACCCCATTTCAGATTCAGCTTGGGTGGCACCTAAGAAATCTGGGATCACTGTTGTAACCTCAGATTCTGGTGAGCTTATGTCAACCAGACAAACAACTGGGTGGAGGGTCTGTATTGATTACAGAAAATTAAATGCAATGACCAGAAAAGACCATTTCCCCCTCCCATTCATTGATCAGATTTTAGATAAGCTAGCAGGAAAAGCTTATTACTATTTTCTTGATATTTACTCTGGTTACAACTAGATTCCTATGTACCCACAAGATCAGGAAAATACCACATTCACTTGCCCTTTTGGCACTTTTGCCTATAGGAGAATGCCTTTTGGTCTTTGTAATGCTCCTGCTACCTTTCAAAGATGCATGTACTCCATTTTCTCTGATATGATTGACCAATTTATGGAGATTTTTATGGATGATTTTTCAATCTACGGAGACAGGTTTTCCCAGTGTTTACATCATCTCAAATTGGTATTACAGAGATGTGAAGAAACTAATCTAGTTTTGAGCTGGGAAAAGAGCCATTTCATGGTCACCCAAGGCATTGTCCTTGGCCATGTTGTTTCCCACAAGGGCATTGAGGTGGACAGAGCAAAAATTGATTTAATTGCACATTTACCGCCTCCCAAAACTGTTAAACAAATCAGAAGTTTTTTGGGACATGCTGGATTTTACAGAAGGTTCATTAAGGACTTCAGTAAAATAACCAAGCCTCTTTGTCATTTGTTGTGCCAAGATGTCCCTTTTGTTTTCAATAATGAATGCATGAAGGCTTTTGAATTCTTAAAAAACTGTTTGATTTCAACTCCAATATTGCAGTCTCCAAATTATTCACTACCTTTTGAACTGATGTGTGATGCATCAGACTATGCTTTGGGAGCTGTCCTTGGACAGAGAAAGGAAAAGCTGCCTCATGTCATATCTTATGCTAGTAGATCAATGATTGATGCACAGCTCAATTACACAACAACTGAGAAGGAGCTGCTGGCAATTGTTTTTGCTTTAGAGAAATTCAGGTCATATGTCTTGGGTTCACAAATAGTGGTGTTCACTGACCACTCTGCTTTGAAATACCTTCTGTCTAAGAAGGACACCAAACCAAGATTAATCAGGTGGATTCTCCTATTACAGGAATTTGATTTACAGATCAAAGATAAAAAGGGGGTGGAGAATGTGGTGGCTGATCACCTGTCTAGAATTTTAACTGCTGAGATTGATAGGCTGCCTATCAATGAATCTTTCCCTGATGAGCAACTTTTTGCCATTAGTGTACACACTCCTTGGTTTGCAAACATAGTCAACTTTTTGGCTACTGGAAGAATTCCTCAACATTGGAATAAAATGGATAAAGATCTTTTCTTCTCAAAGGTTAAACATTTCATTTGAAAAGATCCTTATCTGTTTAAGAGTTGTGCAGACCAAATAATAAGAAAATGTATCCCTGACCAAGAATTTCATAGAATACTTTCTATGTGTCATGAACAGGCCTGTGGAGGTCATTTTAGTGGAAACAAAACTGCTGCAAAGGTTTTACAGTGTGGATTTTATTGGCCTACACTTTTCAAAGATGCTCTGCAGCATTGTAAGTCTTGCCAGCTTCAAAATTGACAAAGATTTCCAAGAGAAACTCAATGCCTTTCTGACCTATTTTGGTAGTTGAGTTGTTTGATGTTTGGGGGATAGACTTCATGGGTCCCTTTCCTCCTTCCAATGGGTATAATTTCATTTTAGTAGCTGTGGATTATGTATCCAAATGGATTGAAGCCATAGCCACTAAAACAAACGATCACAAAGTGGTTCTTAAATTTCTTAAAGATCACATTTTTTCTAGGTTTGGTTTTCCCAGAGCCATTATCAGTGATGGGGGAAGCCATTTTTGTAATAAACATTTTGAAACTTTATTGAAAAAATACTCTGTGACTCATAGAGTAGCCACTCCATATCATCCACAAACCAGTGGACAAGTGGAGATTTCCAATAGAGAAATCAAACATATTCTGGAAAAGACTGTGAAGAAGGACAGAAAGGATTGGTCCTTTAAGCTGAATGATGTATTGTGGGCGTACAGGATAGCCTATAAAACCCCAATTGGCATGTCCCCATTCAGGTTGGTCTATGGCAAAGCATGCCATTTACCAGTAGAGTTAGAATATAAAGCCTTTTGGGCCATTAAAATATTGAACATGGATCTAACTACTGCTGGTAATCACAGGAAACTACAACTTGCTGAGTTGGAGGAGCTGAGAATGGATGCATACACAAATTCAAGATTTTACAAAGAGAAAGTCAAAACTTTCCATGATAAAAATTTATTAAGAAAAGAGGTCACAGCTGGCTCTAAGGTATGGTTATTTAACTCAAAACTCAAGTTTTTTCCAGGAAAGCTGAGATCCAGATGGGAAGGGCCATACACTGTAATTCAGGCAGCTCCTTCGGGAGCTGTTGACATCCTTGATCCAAGTAATGGAAGAATCTTGAAAGTAAATGGTCAGAGGCTCAAACCATGCATTGAAAATACCCAGGAGCCTGTGCTGCCCATCTATCATCACGAACCTCCAAAAATCTGATGGTAGATAACTATACATTATATTTTTATTTCATAGTTTTTGCGTAGTTTCTTTGTTTATGTTTTTATTCATGATTTGTCTCTTTTCGCATGGTTTAATTATGTGAAAAGTTAAGTCGTAAAGTAATAATTATCGTTTCGCAAAGTTCAATTTACTTTTCGAAAAGACTCTGGATTTGTAATGAACTGCTCAAAAGCAAGGATTTGCTTTTCGAATAGTTGGTTCTGAAGCTATTTTCTTTTCAAAAAGATATTTCTGAAGCTAGTTTCTTTTCGAAAAGATGTTTCTGAAGCTATTAACTTTTCGAATGGTACTGATGCCATTCGCAGTTGTCAAAAGGTCTATTTTGGAACTTTTCAAAAACTTAAAAAGGACTTTGCGAAATTAACTCTGAGCATATTTAAACCCTTTCGAAGTAAGGGTTTCATATTCGAAAGCTTTCTGAAGAGCGACCTGTTCCACAGAAACCCTATTTCTTTCTTTCCTTGCGCGATTTGAGAATATTGCTACACTTTTCTTCACCTTTGTTCGATCATTTGAGTTTTCAGAGAAGGATTTTAGCTTCTAGTCTGGGGGATTTCAGCAAGCAAACAACACGTTCAATCAAAAACCCTAGATCTCGGTATTTCTCTGCACATTCTCTCTGTTTATCATTTGAAAATTTTGATTTTGTGTCAGCATCTGTTGTGGGCATTTTCATACATCAATTTAGAATGGGAAAAGCGGAGAACTCGTTTGGTGCCATGTCCCCAAAATCCTCTGCTAAGAAAGTTAGCAAACCTACCCCAAAAGGAAAAACCAAAACTTCAGCCAAAAGAAAACTATCAATGGATAAAGCGGATAGGGTGGAGAAAGGGAAGAAAGTGAGACATGAGGAACCCATCCCTGCAGCTGCTAGTCCTGAGCCTGAGCTTCCTCCGCTGCCTATACATTTGGTACTGCCAATCCATTCATTGAAGCTCGGCTAATTCACGAGTGATTGTGGAATGAAACTTTTTCGTCAACAAACCGGATTGCTGTTATCTTAAGATACATAAGAGATGCCTCACTAAGCAATATCCTTACCCCTGCGGAGAAAATTTACCCATGAATGGTGAAGTTATGGTACCAAAACCTAGTAAAGGTCCTTTGAAAGAGATCTTGATGTCCCTACCACGTTATCTTTATTAATGATTACGATCTTCTTGTCACATTTGAAGACATAGGGAATGCCTTTGGGATACCTTCCAATTTGATCCTTCGGTCCATTGGTCGCTGAAACAACCTCCTTTAGAGAAATGGCACATTTAACCCAAGGAATTGTTGGCCGGACAGATCCATCATGAGAGAGACCTAGCCCTCAATTTCTATTGATGGATTCCATTTGAGGGAAGTTTTTATGTCACAGACACGACCAAGAGGAGAACACCAATTCTGGAGGCTCTCTTTCATTTTTCTAAGGGGCAGTTTTTCAATGCCCCTATGTTAATTTTTGAAGCCATGGCTGATATTAGTGCCAAGTTGAAAAAGGAGCAGAAATTAGCTGGCCTCCCATTTGGTAGATTGATCACAGCCCTCCTCAGAGCCAAGTTTGACATTGATAACGAGGAGCCATTTGAAGTCATTGCTCCTCACAATTTTGGGAAAAGGCTTGGACTACAAGCCAAGCCATGCTGAGAAGAATGAGAGAGGAAGGTGAACCTGCACCTGCACCTGCAGCTGTTAATGAACCTGCACCTGCACCTGCACCTACAGCTGTTAATGAACCTGCCCCTGCAGTTCCCTTAGAACCGGTTTTGCCAGATCCTGAGGTGACCAGCTCTTTAGCTGCACCACTTCTTGAAGCAGCTCTGCCAGACCCTGTGGTGACCAGCTCTTTAGTTGCACCCATTTTTGAAGAAATTATCCTTCCCATGGTGACCAGCTCTTCAGCTGCACCAATTCTTGAGGAAGTTGGCCTTTTACCCTCCTCCCTTAGTCCAACCCCTGCCACTTCACCTATCCCAGCTGTCCCATCTCCCATACCCTCCATTATTCCAATTATAGATTCCCCCTCTACACCAACCACTCCAACCATACTCACACCACCAATTTCTCCCACCAATGCCCATGTTTTGGCTGCAGACTTTATTGCCCAATCTCCCTGCACTCCTCTGCTCCAAAGCCCCTCAAATTCACCTGCTCATTCAGCCCACACACCTGAAGTATCCCATACACCTGAACCTGAGCCTTTCACTACAGAGGCTTATTCCTCCTTAATGGGATCTATTTTTGAAACCGTGGGGCTTGAACCTATCCCTATACCTGACCCTCATCATTTCACTCACTTACCTACTTCTCCCTTCTGACCATTGCACCTCCACCTCCACTTGATTGTTGCAGTCCCTGCTATACACACCTCTCCCCCACCTGCATCTATTAACCAAATACTTGCCTACCTCCAATCCATTCAAGCCCAACTACAACTCAACACAGAAAACCAGTCTGTGACCAATGACCTTCTCCAAACCTTAACCTCCACATCCCACACAACTACCATTACCCCTGTACCTACTGTTGATGCCCATGCTACCCAAACTGAACCAGAGGTAGTATTGGTTGATCTCCCCACCCCCCACCACTACCATGCTACCCAAATACAGAAAAGTACCTCTGGTTGGGTCCCCTTCACCCGTCCTCACTTTCTCTTTTCAAGCCACTCCGGCCCGCCCCGAAGTCATCCTTCTGGACACTTCTTCTCCCACTCCCACAGCTGGGATACCTTTGGTCCCCTACCATTCCATTCCCCTTCCCAGATTTGCCACCCTCAGAAGAGCCATGGACGAAAATCCATATATCTGTAGAGATGTTCTCAAAGGGTTAGCTGATTTACAAGCCTACATTAGAACCCCTTATGAAAACCAAATTTGGAAATTGAAGTTATTCATGAAATTTGAGAGAGAGAAAATGAAGGACCTGCTGGGTCAAACTTTTCAGATGGTTCGGAGTGAGCAGCACAAGGTGACCATGTTGCAAGCACAGCTTGACCAGGAAAAACTGAAAACCACTAGACTTGGAAAGTACATTGGCCTCACCAAAAAAATCAAACCAGAGGAATACACTGAGCTGCAAAACACAATCCAGGAGAAAGCTAAATCAAGTTCAGACTCCAATACTGATTCTAGTTCTGACTCTGACAGTGACTCCAGTTCTAATCCCATTGAACCAACTTATGATACAGATTTTGACCCCAGTTATTAAAGCACTTTGTACTTATCTGTGTTATGAGTTTGTAATATAAACTTCTGATTTTTCTTGTGAAATTACTGTGCATTTCTGTCTGTCTTCTTGTCATCATGATTTTTTTTCTTGCTTGTTGCTTTTCTTTGCTTTGGACCAGTGTGGACCCTGCTCCCCTTCAATTTGGGGGTGTGACAAAAATGTCAATAACCAATAATTGAGTTAACATCAGTACAGCTTATGATCAGTGGAATTTTTGAAAATAAAGTAATTTCACACCTGCTGTTTTGAAAAAAAGAAAAATATGAAGAAGTTAAAAACTTTTTGAAATTAATTTCTAGTGTAATTCTAATACTTTCATGAAGTGAATGTCAGGAAATTTCCAAAAGAAAATTGATGTTTTAGTAAACCTAAAAAGAAGGAAAACAGTGAGGATACACCTAAGGAATTTGATAAAAAAACCACACCCAGTGAGGTTTGGGCCTGAAATGTATTCTTTGGAGGTATGAATTGGCAATTTTTTTTCTACTTTTAGGACTGATTGAATCTGCTTACTTGCACTAGAAGTTACACATCCAAATTGAAATAATTTGATAGCACTCGTGATATTAACGACATGATGTAAGGCCTCCTTTTGGACAGTTTGAACCTTACAAAGCCCCACCTTTTGAAACTGCCCTTGATGCACACCATTTGAGCTGTACAAATCTAAGATTCCTTTGAAACCTCATCTAATAACCTCATCAACTTCATTTAGCCTAACCCTCACTCCGAGAAGTCAGAAGATAAAGGGAAGGAAGCTGAAGAAAGGAGAATTGAGTAACAATTTGATAACAAAAGAAGAGTACAAGTTGAAGGCAATGATGTAACAGCAGAGGAAATGTGGCAGTCCAGTCAATGCTAATTTGAAAAAAAAAATATTTGAGCAAAACAAAAAGAGAGAAGGCATTTCATTGGAAGTTTGAAAAAGAAAGAGAAAAAGATAGCCACTTTGGCTCTGGAAATTCAAAGAAGGAAATGAAAATATGCTGAAGTAAAGAAGATTTGTATATCACCTCCTTACCTTGACTGACTTCTCAAATTTGAACACCATTCCACCCCTTTATTCTTGAGAAATTTCACCCATAAGCCACATTACAACCCCAGTAAAGTCCTTACTGATCAATGATGGATTGAGCTATCACATGGAGATAAGAATTTGTGTAATCTATGGTGAAAAGAGCAGGGAATTCCGAACTAATAGCAATGCCTATGCTCATGCTTACTGTCCTATTTGAGGGCTGTAACTGCTCTTGAGCCGTGTGAGATAGTACAACCCTCTTACTTGCATGTTGAGTGAAAATCCTGGTGAGAGTTGGGATTGAAATCAACTCATTGGGGTAACATCAAAGCTGGATTCCTAAATAGAAGGCAAGCTGTTCATTAATTTTTCTTGTAAATAACCTTTGACATAAATTGGCTGAGTAGTAACAAGAATTACAGTAGAATTTTAGTTTTGAACTGATGTTTTTCTTGAAAAATCTTCTTACAACATGACTGATGCAGGTGTGAATAAACAGATTGGATGAAAGTTCGCTGTAATAGAACTGCTGTAATCTTAACTAATTCATTGGAGAAGTTTGTGGGTACCTTCACTGAAAACCCTCAGGAGACTTCACTCCTCCACTAGGGATCACCTAGGGGTTTAAAAGGCTTGTTGCATATGCTAAATGCAATTGTGCTCCCTACAAAAGTAGCTGTCTACTTTGTTTTTATTTTGTCTTTGCTCGGGGACTAGCAAAGCTTAGATTTGGGGGTGTGTTGAGAACTGAAAAATACCATTTTTCACCCCTTAACCTGAGTCTTGATAGACCTTTGAGAGAACTAAATAAGTGTTTTAAGTGCTTGTGTTTTCATTAACAATAAAAGCAGCTTAACCATAAAAGCGACAAAGTTCCAAAAGATGACAATCCATGTCAATCCAAAGGAAGAAAGAGAAGACAACCTCACTAGTCATTAAAAGGTCCGAATCAAGAGGCAAAGACCGATCTCAACCCGGAAAAGAAGTATGGAGCAATTCGAGCAGAAAAATGCACTACGAGTACTTTTCAAAGAACACCTGTTCAAAGAACCTGAACTCTGCGAAAAGAACTAAAACTCCAGGCTTAGCTTTCGAAGAGCACTTGAACTCTTCGAAGAGATGATTGACCTTTTCGAAAAGAAGAAAACTCAATTCGAATAGAACCAGAACATTGCGAAAAGAGCTTCAGGAATTACAATACCTTGCGAAAAGTCCCCTAAGCTATGCGAAAAGGTATTCTGGAGATTCCTAGCTTTTGCAAGGGCAATTCAGTAATCTATTTCATGCATCCCAATGCATTTAAAAACCTAGGGACATTCCAGAGGATTCTAAGCATGAAGCAAAGGCATATTCCACCCCACGTGAGTTCCCAGAGATGAAATAACTTGGCGGGAACTTCTAGAAACTCTAACAGACTTTCAAAATGCATAACAGAATTGATGCTTTTGTCACCTGATTGGCTGAACCAGATCGAGAAATTCTGATTGGCCAGAACAGATCTGGATCCTTGTGCTCGACTACCATTGGTCGATACAGATCTGAGCACTTCTGATTGGTTGATACACATCTGAGTTGGACTTAGGGAAAACTATAAATAGACGAACCATTTGCCCTATTTGGGCATCCAGATTTTGAGTTTCATTCCTATTCCCCCATTTCCAAATCAGATAGTTTGTCTGAAATCCCTGTAATAGCCTCACTTTTACTTGCAATTGAGAGCTGTGAGACACTTCTGTAATTCAAAGGAGAGTTGTATTCAAGACTTCAAATCTGAGAGCTGTTTAAGCGGTGCTCTGTAATTATAATGGTGAATTTGAAAAGGTTGCTGTAAACCGTGCATTCTCCATTGGACTCATGTTAAGGGCTCCCTCTGATCTCCTTGTTGCATTAGACTCCTTTAGATTTACTGTTTTTCATGCAATTTCCCTTGATTCATTAATCCTGTGAGAGTTAGTGTTTGTAACCTAGTCTCTCACGGCATTTGTAGTGATGTTTCTTGTTCTAAATTAAGGATTTGGATTAAAGGCTATTGGATGGTTTGTGGCCATTAAAGTGGACAGGCCATAGCCATAAGCTTAAACCTAATCCTTGAATTAGATTTATTTCTCTTACATCTGCGCTTGTAGCCAGATGAAGATTGGATCATCTCGCAGGTGAGCTGCAGCCATTCTCATTAGATTTCAAGGACCAAATCAAAGTTAGATATTACTTCTCCATTTTTTATAAGTTTACCTCAAACGTTCCCCCAACTCAGATCTGGATCATTTAGTTTAACTTTTACTTTTATCATTTAGTTAATGCAACAAATTCAACCTCCCATCTTATGTGCTTTCTAGATAGGATAAGAGGCCAGACCTAGTAGCTCAGATCTGGAGGTTTATCTTGCATTTTAGACAAATTCTCTGTGGACGATCTTTTACTCACTTACATTTAAAACTTGCTACAATTGGCCCTGATCTTGCAGGCTAATTCACTTCTATCTGTGCTGATATTTCTTTACTCTTTTTAATATTCTAGATTCATTATAACTTAGCAGTTGCAAACCTGTTTTCAAAACACAAATAAATCAAGCACACTTAGAAGCAACAACAAAGACCCCTAATCCTATACCTCTCAGCGAATGATAAAGAAATGGGTGTGATTCTGAGACAATATGAAGAAGACGGTAAGAGAGAGAAGGCTATCTACTACCTTAGTAGGACGATGATCGAGTATGAACGAAAATATACTTCAATGGAGAAGACTTACCTCACAATGGTGTGGGCTTCTACCAAATTACGACACTACTTCAGAGCACATAAAATACTAGTACTAGCCCGAATGGACCCTCTGAAGTACGTATTCAAAAAGCCCACAATATTAGAAAAGATCGCTCGCTGGCATATGCTCTTGCAAGAATTCGATATCACATACGTTATGCAGAAATCGATCGAAGGACAAGCAATCGCCGATTACCTCGCAGAGCTGCCGCTCCCTAGTGATGAGCCCATACATGCGAATTTCCCTGATGAAGGCCTGCTCATAATTCATAATGAAGAGCCTGATAAGACGTCATGGACCCTTTATTTTGACGATGCTTTAAATTATAAAAGAAAAGGCATCGAGATTGTCCTCCTAAGCCCAGAAGGAGTAGTCATACCTAAGGCTTTTTAATTAGATTTCTCTGTCACTAACAACGTCGTAGAATATGAAGCTTTTATAGTTGGACTACGAGCAACATTACAATTAAATGTTAAACAATTAAAAACCATCGGTGATTCGAAGCTAGTAATTTCACAAGTTATAGGAGAATGGAAAACTAAGGAAAGGAGACTAATGGCATACCTAGAAATCGCTCAATATTTAGTAAAGAAATTTGAAAGAATCTCTTTCACGCACATCCTTAGACTAGAAAATGAGCTCACAGATTCCTTAGCCACATTAGTCTCTGTCATCCAAATACCCATTGGACAAAGTACCAAGACCTTCTTCATCAAAAAATTAACAGCACCCGCCCACGAGTTAGCATGGACCGTTAAGAGAGAATTATCGATCCTCCCCACCAGAACAGGACCAAACGAAGAATCTCTATGAAAAAGCACGTCAAGGTAGAAACTGAAGTTGCTAAGTTTAGATTTGAAAAATCACCAACTGACGATGGACAACCATGGTATTTCAACATCTGAAACTTTTTAAAACATCAACACGTCCCTCCATATGCCACGAAGATCAAACGGAAGACTATAAGGAACCAATGCACCCAACTCTGCATACTCGATGAAATATTATACAAAGAAGCCTTCACCAAAGGAGCACTACTACGATGCGTCACGACTGTCGAAGGATAATACATCATCCAAGAAACACATGCCAGTGCCTGCGGTGCCCACTCCGATAGACAGAGGCTCACCGATCAAGTTACACGACAAGGCTACTTCTGGCTGACAATAATCAGAGATTGCCACCTCTACGTCCAATCCTATAAACAATGCCAAGAACACGCCGCTCTCATCAAAGCTCCATCAGTTACATTAAACAGTATGACCTCGTCGTAGCAGTTTTTGATGTAGGCCTTCGATGTCATCGGACCTTTCACAGACATAGTTGGGAACACTCACAAGCACACGTTCATACTTACAGCAATCAAATATTATACCAAATGGGCATAAGCTGAATCTTATGTCAGAATCACCGCTTCGACGCTCGTAAGGTTTATTGTTCGAAATATCATCACCAGGTTTGGAGTACCCAAGATGTTTGTCACCGACAACAGACCATAGTTCATCACAGAGAAGACGAAAAAGTTATGCAAGAAGTACGACATCGATCTACGCCACTCATCACCATTCTACCCTCAAGGCAATGGACAAGCAGAAGCTACAAATAAAATGCTGATTCAAATTTTGAAATGTATAATGGAAATAAGCAATGGAGCCGACTGGCCCGAACGGCTACCAGAAGCACTTTGGGCTTATAAGACCTCTATTCGTATGACCACTGGCCAAACTCCCTACTTCCTTACCTACGGGATGAAAGCAGTCCTACCATATGAGATACAAGCACCATCCTTCTGAATTCAACTCGATGATGAGCTATCCTTTGACGAGAGGAGAATTGCCCTACTCACACAGCTAGAGCAGCTCGATGAAACACATCTAAAGGCAACTGATCACGCTCAGGTATATCAGAGGAGAGTGGCCAGGGCTTACAATAAGAAAGTCCTCGAACGAACCTTTAATATTGGAGAATTAGTCTTAAAGAAAATAATGCCTTCCAAGCAGCCCATCCGAAAGAAAAATTGAAATCGAACTGGGAAGGCCCTTATCTCATAACAGCCGCATACCTTGGAAATGCATACAAATTGGCGAACAAAGACGGGGAAGATATCCCTAGCCCTTGGAACGCCATGTACCTTAGAAAATATTGTCCTTAGTCCTGTGATCATCACATCCCATGATTAAATACTTATACTTATCACCCCCGTAGTCGTCATGACCCATTCCTTGGTCGTACATCATCAATTCTCAGAATATCCTTAAAACCTCTTATTTATCACTCACCTTTTCTCATTCGGGCAATCTGATTAAAGGCCTAGTGACCTACCTAACCTATTACAAAAGCAAAAGTAACACTCGATCCTCATTTCCCTTCCCCTGCCATTGGAGGAGACGTTAGAGAAAAAAAATGAAGATATTAGGTTCAATCAAAACGCCTTATTCTTGCGCTAGAAGGATGCTTTCAAAGAATGCATATGTCAAAATTTTGAGTGAGAGCATTACGACGAATGAACAAGTCAATGAGCTCAAGGAAGCATAAGCAGACCATGAGGACATCTCTGGTAACTTTATTAGAAGTGTATAAGCAAGCTGCGAGGGCATTCTTGATGTCCCCATACTACTAGATGTCATTGTAAGGTGGCGGGAGGAGGACAAACTCCTGCTAACCACAGAATGTGAGACTTTGATGGCACCGAAACATGATGAAGAAGCTCGATCATGGCATCCCGTATCCCTCTGAGAAAAAGATTGTTACTCACCCCTTTTAGAAAGTGTTAGATACAAACTATTCCCCGCATCACTGAGCCTTACCTCCCTTTTCTATTTTTATTTCGGATGATAAATCAAAAGCCTTAGAGGATGCTCCTAGAAATGAAACTGAAAATCGATAAATAACGATTGACGCAATCACCCACTATACTTATCGTACTTCTCCCTGATAACCACGGGATAGGATGACCACCACCCCAAGATAGACCCTTGTATTACAACTGACCTATTCAAAACGACCTTCCCCCGTTCGATGATAGTACTGATGAACTTTTCTTCAAAAGTAACTCACCAAATACCGATGATTGCTTATAAACCCAAAGTGCTCAGCCCAAAAAAAGCTCCATTGCATCCACACACTGGGGAATTTTTGGATCAGAAGGGGAATCACATTAGAAGCGCTGGCTTGTCCATAAAGAAGACGAGGAATGGCAAAGTTACCATCCGGAAAGTGGTACCGAAGATATTATATTGCCAATCCTACCATGATCCTACATTGGGGCATTTTTATTTATTTTATTTTTATTAGTTTAGTTATTTGCTTTCCCTGTTGCATTATTTTTATTTCAAAAAAAGAAAAAAGAAAAAAAATAGTATCCACCTTTATTATCAGACCCCGGTCTGAGATACTCACCCCCCTTGACAACTAGCAAGGGGGAGAACAAAAAACTACTGATAGCATTACCTTTACATGTGCAGATATGAAGCAACCTTCAACCATCATCGGGCCAGCTCAGGAAGCATCCATGTCTCAATGACGGTCGATGGCGCTAAAGAAACTAAAAAGCAAAAGTAGATGCAAGAGGTAACTAAAAGAAAAGGAGCCAATCAGGTACATCTAAACCAAAATCTCTATGTATATACATCAAAATTTTCTTTTCTTTTTACATTTGTCATCGGGGCATCCCTTTTATATATACAATGCACACACACAATGAATACAAAAAACACACACACACGGGATGGTCGATCACCGATGTCCCCGAGATCATCATCAGGTTCGTAGAACCGGTCCTTCAAAAATACAATCCCAGCACCCGGAGTCCTTGGAACCTCTAAACGACGAGGCCCCACCAAAGAACCCCCCTCACTCGTCTGACTAACTGATCGCATCAAGCGAGTATGAGGAGGATACCCCGCAAGAATCTTCGAAACAACAGAATCCTCACGAGCATCATCTTGACACGATCACAAGAGGTGCGATGAGACTGCCCAGCTGAGGAACCCGTAGCCCTCAACTCCGATCCACCAAGCTGACTAGCCAACCTATGTATCCCCCGCTCACTCCTCGCCAGATGATACTGCAGATGATCTAGGGTCACTTGCATCTCTGCCTGCATCATCTGACGTGCTGCCTCCAATGCCTCAGCCTGAGTCTTCTGTGCAGCCATCATCTCAACAAACAGGTCATCACGACTCTGCGTCTCCCTAAGGATCCGTCTCACCTCGAGAGTGGCATGTGCTCGCATCACCTCTAGACGCGCCTCCTCAAGCTAACGAACCTGCATAACCGCACCAAGTCAAAGAAAACTGATATATATATATATATATATATAAACACTATGATGACAAATGAACCATGAACACAATAATTAAAGCATACCTGAGTAGGGATAGGAACAGACCCCTAAGGGGGAGCCTCAAGGGCGGAGTCTGGAACTACCTGTAAAAAAAACAACATAAACAAGCCAACACAAAATATATCAGAATAAAATAAAATAAAATAACCTAAACCAAATTACACCACACCAAAAAAAAAAAACTATACCTGACTCTCTGGGCACATAAAGGCAGCAGTCGCCTCCCTCGTCTGAAGATTCTTGGCGACCTGACGCTGAAATACCACATGATATTAGTAAACTATTAAGAAAGTGAAACAATAACACCCAACGAACTGTGATAATTACACAAACGATTCAAAAGATTGAATGGAAACTTACCCAATGATCTAGCTTGGCCTGAAGCTGAGCCATCGCTAGATCCTCTTGACTAGAGGAAGCAACTGAAAATGGATCAAATGTCGTAATGGGACCTCTAGCAGTGAGCTCGACTCTCTATGAACAACAATAAACACATCAGTCAGCAAGCCCACGATGCTCACAATTAACAAAACCAAGGTCACATATATAGACACTTACCAATCGATCAATCTCAGATCGCAAACTGGCCTCCACCTCTCGGCCGACCTACTGTTGACCGCGTAACAACTCGATCATCGTCACATGACTAGCGACCTCGGCCTCCCTCTCAGACTGTCCAAAGTAAAACAAAACACCACATTTATGTCAGAACAATTGAAAGACTAAGTCAATATAATACATAAATAATTAAACCAATAAATCAACTCACCAGGAGCTGTCGAGTCTCCGCTAGCCGAGCCCCCGACTCATCCTCTACTGCCCTAGCCTGAGTAACTGAGAGGGCTAAGGAGTGCAGCATCTCCTCATCTGAACGAGGAGCACACCCCATCCACTCCATCACCTTGTGGAGGGCATCTAATGCCCCCCGCAGACTTGCGGTGAGATGCCCCTACTCCAGCGCAGCCAGCCTCTCCCTCAACACTGATGCCGACTCCAACCCACCAATCGTGAAAGAACCACTCTCATAGAAGGGACATGTGAAGAGGCGCCTGCCACCCAATGCGCTAAACCACCTCACATACTCCCGGGCATCCGCCTCATCATGTGCCCCTGTAACCCTGGTCCCCCCAGCTCTAAAATCTGCTATCTGAAGCGCCATCCGCTCCACAAAGTTTCGGGCAGGAGGGCCGGTCATCCTCTTCGCCACTCTGTGGTGAATCTCTGTAGGGACTCCCTGAGCGAGCCCCAGCTGCCGTACCACTCGAGATGTGTGGATCCTCTCCACCCTCTCAAAATAATGGACCCATATGACCACATCAAAGAAGGGCTGGCCAGACTGAATCACTGGCATGCCGGCATCCTCCTCATCCTCGTAGGGCCTCCAAATCACCTACAACCAAACAAACGAGCTGACCCCTAAATGAATCCTCGGATCCTAAAAGACCGAAACAAACGAAACAAAAGACACATACGATAATCTATACCTGCCCCACATGCATATCCTCGAAGAGGCCTCGCATAGTCTGAAGATCCGAAGACCAACGGAGACCCCTCAACACCTCCCTCCACACGTGCATCCGCGAAAATGTGAACCTCACCTCCAACGAAATCCCCGGACAAAGAAAAGCAAAGTGATCATATGCCCAAAACTAGAAAACAAAATAAAAGAAACGCTAAGTAGATGTTACTATCAAAATACCAAGAAAAACAAAGACACTATGGCATTAATTGACTAAACCTCACCTGGAGGAAGGGAAGGAAGCCTTTGATTGTCATGATGCCCTATCCCCGATAGTAAATCTGCTCATAGAGATGCGCCAATTTGGTCTCACCCTATGTATAGGTAGGGACCCGATCCAAGTCCCCGAGAATCATCAAAAACAACCCGGTGATGCATCCTCGAGTCGAAGAAGAAAAGAGCAATGCACCAAGGAAGTGCATCAAGAATGCTCGGAGCACCCTATTTGCAGCCAACCTCGGCTCCACCACGGGCTCTCGACCCGCCACCACCATGCACCACACCTCGTAAGACGCCCTCGCCTCTGAATGGTGCCTCGGAGGGACAAAGCCATTGGCAAACACATCAAAGAATTAAGTGACTCGAACTACACCCGGTCCTGATCCACTAGACCTATACGGCACACCCAAAATCTCCTCACATATTACCAAATACTCTCCTACCATTCACCCCGTGATCGGCTCACCCTCGAAACGAAGGTCGGTAATGCGAACCCAGTCCTCTGGAGTCGGAAACATCATACCGACCGACAAGAGAAGCACCTGATGCCTCTCCCTCCACCTCTCCAAAATTGCCACAATCGACCTGAAAGGGCTCCAGCTCCTGGATCGGTTCGAAACCGAAAGACATCAACTGCGCCTGCTGAAACTCTGACAAGACACGGTACCAAGTATGAGACTCAGTCCATGCTGAGCTGATAGTCAGCTGCGGGGGCTCCTATTGAACGAAACACAAATAATGATAGTAAGACTAACACATACCTATGACGAACGACAAATAGGTCTAGAGCTAAAAGCAAACAAAATATACCCAAAAACCCATTAACAACTCATAACAAACACAAAATATGATAGGAACAACTGGATAGAAACATGACCTATCTCTAGATGCGATCATGATGCACGAGTGAGCACACAACCGATAATCAATGTAGATTCGACATAAATTAGAAGGGTTTTCAGATCCTAATAAGTCTATATCATAACCTAAATGCCTAAGAAAATGAAGGAACTCTTACTCATGGGTACCTACCCGGACTCGAGCGAAGAAATCCTCCAGCAGAAAGTGTCTGCAATCCCGATGCTCCTCACCCTGGTGCTCCTCAGTCGCGCCCTCAGCTCTCTCACCCTCAAGTATCTCACCCTCAACCCTCTCACCCTCCTCCTCAGCTACTCCCTGCTCAATCTTGAGCACCTCCTCCCTGACCCCCACCTGGTCAACCTCCGATACCTCCTCTATAGCCACCTCCCCGACGTCCACCTCTTCGACGATAATATCGGTCCGACCCTCAGAGGTCTCACCTATCTCTCCCATCATCATCCTCTCCAACTCAGAGATAGTAAGAGCGGGTCTACCACCACCCTTAGACTCCATCCTAGAAGAAAG
The DNA here is from genome assembly GCA_021018995.1 of Chloranthus sessilifolius. NCBI lineage: Eukaryota > Viridiplantae > Streptophyta > Magnoliopsida > Chloranthales > Chloranthaceae > Chloranthus > Chloranthus sessilifolius. Next base: position 70,128,145 of record CM037592.1, on the reverse strand, counting down.
AGCTCAAAAAACTGAAGAGAATGGAAGAAACGGTGCCTAAAACGGATGGTTGAATCGTAAAATATCATGAAAACACGAAAACCCGAGCACAAGGAAACAAGGAAACAAAGAATCAAAGACCAAAACAGATAGCACGGGAAAAATGAACGTTTTTGAACTATTTATAAGGCACGGCTGAATTGCACGCGTAAACTCATGTGCTCAAATCAATCACACACCACAGCACTCGCGCTTAATTCAGATCAAGCGCCCAGCCCTGAGCGCGTAAACTGATTATCGCCCGCTGACACTATCCCGACCACCGGGTTATGCGCGCCCTATCGAATGCGTAATCACCACAAGCGCCAACACAGTGGCGCGTGAATGCCAAAGGTCACCCACACAGTAATCGGCCACTGCCCTGTTCCTGCACTCCAAATTGTGCGCTTAACTCGATTAAACAATCGAAGGCCAGCACTTAATGACCTTCTGTCGCTCTGAAACACATGCTCCTATTCGAGCGCACAATGCGCCCGAAGCAAAGCACGCAATTTCCCAGAAACCAAAAAGACATGCCCAGAATAGTAGGCCCAGGCCCTAAATTAGGAAACTTCTGACACTCACTATCAACCCCAAACTACGCCCCTATTAAGACCAATCCAAAAACACTTCTAACTTAAAGACCAAACCAAACTAAATTGAACTAAAAAAATGCCCAACATCACTCACACGCTCTAACTAAGACCAAACTAAACACAAAAAATGCCCCCATCGTTTATACACTCCAACTAAGCCCAAACTAAATCAAAACAAAAAAAATGCTCCTACCATGCTCCAATCCAAAATAAATAAACTAAATCAAACCAAACTTAAACAAGTAAGCCTCACCCTCAAAACCAGTCAAATAATCTACAAAGTCAACCAAACCAAAAGTTACTAAATATAAATAATCGCAAGTGGAGTATAAAATAAAAAAAATATATAATTACTTCATAAATAAATAAATAATTACAAAATACACCGAGGGCATACCCTCTGAATATATAACTTAAAACAAGAAATTTAAAATTGGCACATTCAGGCAATGCCCGAATCCGGATTTATTCAGGAAACTAGAAATCTCGGAGAAGCTCAGAGGGGGGAAGTGCCCTGAATGAATTCTAACCGTGATAATCTCTTCTCCTAGCCCAAACTGGCAGGAAAGGAAGAGTGGCTCACAGAAAGTCACCCAAGACCTGTGGGATCCACCTTTGGAAGCTCACCTTGGAAACCATAAAAAGGAGGAACTAACACTGAATTCACAGATCCTACTGAAGAAAAATAGGCATAGATTATAAGAACTCTGACCTTGCCTTATCCTTGGGTTTCCTTTCTACCACCTTTTTGTCCTCCTCCTCTTCCCTTAGCATGGTAGCAATTCAACTGCTACCTCGCACTCCCAATCCCGTCCATTCTCAATAATCCACTCAATAAATATAACTCTTTGAGTCCAATATCCGGGATACAAAATAAAGAGGAAGAAAAGACATTAATGAACAAAAATGTCCAAGATCACAAGAAAAAAATATATGCCCTAAGACTTTATCCCTAAGAACAAAAACAACAATTCAAACCTAAAGCCTTTGGCTCACACTTATAAATTATCCCTTTCTAAACCACAAAGTGACAAGTGTCACACCTTTGAAAACCCTTTCAATCTAATTAAATCTAAACCAAACACATACCCTCTTTGAAAGACCACAATCCATGATAAAACTAGATGAACCAATGATCACACAATACTTACCCCTCTTAAAAAACCACAATTCGTGACAAGCTTAGATAAACCAATAGGAGTAAAACACCAAACAACCATCTAGAACTCTTCAAAAATTCATACACTTCTAACAAGTGTCGTCTCGAATTAAATAAAAGGACAAAATAAAACACCCTAAACCTTAAACAAAACAAACAACAAGAACACTCTAAAATGAGATCCTAACTTGTGAGGGACAAAAAAAATTGCCCCAACCAAACCCCTTGGAACCAAGTAAACCCTCTAAACAAGCCCCATAAAGCAAACTAATCTCAAGCTAAATTAGATCCTAAAATAAGTCAAACAAATCAGATAAATCCAACCAATCCATTAATAAGTTTAAACAGATAAACAAGCACAATAAAATAAAAAATGCCTATTTATTTATAACTCAGAAATTTTACAAGTATCACCGGAGGCATACCTCCTGAATTTATAACCCAAAACAAAAACCTAAAACTTTAACCTACAACCCAAAACGAAGACTGGATTCAAAACTGAGACGAAGCGGGGAGCAAATTCCGCTAGGAGCGTCCAATAGGAGGCTTCAGGGAGGACTGGTTGGAAAACACATCCCTCCACTTGTTACTCCTTCCTCTTCCACTATCTTCACCGCCTCCGCCTCCTCAACGCTGCCTTCACTACTCCCTAAAAGGGATTGATGTGAAGACTTACGCCCTCACTCCCAATACCGCCCATTCCCAGAATAATGCCGTCCCCGAGCATCACCTCAGGGTGAAGATCATACAAAACAACGAACATAGGAAGAAACGACATCCCAATTGGACGGTTAGACCGCCCAATATCACTAAAACACGAATTTCAGAATACAAAATATCCAGAAAAGGTCAAAACTCGAGACTAAACCAGAGAATGAAAAACAAATGAAGGCTCCCTCACTTATATAGAGTACGGACTCAATCACGTGCTAGAGCACATGCGTTTAACCCAATCACGCGCTAGGCACATTACGCACAATCCAAAACACAGGCTATGACCCAAGCGCTTAATGAAACCATCGCTCGTGCCAAAGTCGCGACGCTCTGGTTACGCACAACCTATGGACCGCACAATTGTATTAAACGACACACTGCAGTTGCGCGACATGAAAGATCTCCCGTACATTGACCTGGTGACGCCTTGATCACGCGCTACAATTATAGCGCATAATACAATCACATGCAAACTCACATACGCGTAAACAGCCCCTCAAGCCTGAGATCGCACGCCCAAAAATAGACACGCAATTGTATTGAGTGATCTAAAATAGGAGTGCAATACCTGACTTTGGACGAAATCTACACCCTCACACCTTTTTATCACATCGTGATCAAAATTCACTCGTCCCATCGCGTACCCTTACATGAGAAGGAAACATTGATAGCACCCCCTATCCCATCGCGACAGGACACACATATCACCGACACAAATAACACCCCCTATCGTGACATAGAAAAAGCAATCAGCACACTACTCTGCTCCTCACGATCATAGTCACTTTCCATTTACCCCTATCTGATCGCATAAACCCGTCACACATGCCCCATCGCGATAACATGCACACACCTGATATCACCTCAATATCTAGTCCCATCGTAATAAATTAGCCATGCCCTCATTTCTCATCGTGAAAAGCCAAAGGCACATTGCCAAAAAAAAAAAAAGCCAATCACGACGTAGCTACAACGTGATCTCACACAACCCAAGATCTGCCAAAGAAAGAAACAAGATACACCTATCGCCCAAATATCCTATCAGCGTCCCATCGCAAACATCACTACCCGGAAAAGCTTAGACAACACCTGTCACGCGATATGATGAAAAAGAGGGAAAGCTCAATCGTGTCCCATCGCTAAAAGCAAAGAGCTCACTCTCTCTTGAATTGATCGCCACGTCCCACCAGGACTCACCTAGCACGCGGCCAATGGAAGGGAGAATCCCCAAGTCCCATTGCGATATTACTTCTCCAAGACATTACATCATAACTGCCAAGCCCTGCCACAGCAGACCTGAAGAGAAAAAACCTCCAAAGTCCCATCGCGACACTACGGCACCACCGAACTGTACAAGCTATGCACAATCTAGGTAAGTATCACCCCCAGGTAAGTACTACCCACTTTTTAATTACTCGATATTGTTTATAAATATGATTACCTACGATTAAGTCAAAATGTTTTCTAAAACCTATCTCTCTCGACTCGCGAATCACTGTAGTCCTCCCATAAGAGACAATCATCAGTATTCGCCGAGAAGGTTAGACGGAGTATCCGACATGCTAAGTGTCGTCTTGACAACCACACAAACAGTCGGGTCTACAAATCCCGTATCGGTTGATCTACTCAGCGACGTCTCGGAAGCCACATTTTTCATCGTTTTACCACCGAATTGATCTTAAGTTAAATTTCCTAAAATTTCAAAATTTTAAAATCCCTTACTTCTAAAAAAAATCTGTTACTTCTAAAAAAAGAAAGAAGAAATAAGAAAAAAAAAACTCTTACCACTTACTCTTAAAACCAAAAATTTTATTCCAAAACAAAAAATCTTTTACCCCCAAACTACCAAAAGAAAGAAACCAAGCAAAAGAAAATAAACAAAGAGACTCACCTATCCAAATTTCACTTCAATTATCAGCCCGAACCAGCCCTTCCCCTGGGAAGCCGAACCATGAGTATATTTAATCTAAGAACTTACAAACGCCTATTGGAAAAGGAACACCTGACGCGCATTGGTGTGAGCAATGATACATCCGACCTGACATGACTTGCGAAAGCCTTTGACATTATATTGTATTATTATTGGTCTCTAGACCTACTTATGGACATTTGTATGACGCCCCCAGTATCTCGACTACGTCATACCCCTCTGTTTGACTACCCCTTGCAGCAGGTCGTGACATGCGGCAAGATGTCCCTTGCACCCACAGATTAGGATATGGTGTTTCTCTTTTTTGTTTGACTGCCACTCGCAGTAGGTCACGCCACGTGACGGGATGCCCCTTGCACTCGCAGAATAGGATATGCTGACTTCCCTCGTCGACTGTCTATGATAGCGGGTCGCAATACGCAATGGGATCACCCCTGGGCATCCATGGCATGGAACACGCCTCTCGACAGCTACCACTGGGCCCCTGAATGCTCCATTTTAACTTGCACCGATAGATAAGAAAGCTAAGCATGTCATGTTAGCATCCCCAGTTTACATTTGAGATTTCCCAAGAGAAACGAGAACGCCTGAAACAGGGTGTTTAATTGGAGAAAAACCTATAAAAGTTTTTTTCTAATTCGCCCAAAGAGGCAGGCAATTTTCGAGAGAGAACGGATTTTTTTTGGGATTTCAAAACCAGAGAACTCTGAGAAAGAACACATAAAGCAAATGAGCCATGACTTCGAAATTCAAGCTCAGAATCTTCGAGGTTTCTCTCCGCAGTCCCGGTCCTAGGTAAAAATCTTAGTTTTAGACTTAGGATTTCTCTTAGTTTTTAATTATTAATTATTAGTTCGTAGTTTTAGAGCGCAACACCCTTTTTAGATCGTAATCTTCAATATCTGGTTCTAGTTCCTCGTTTCTAGAATCAGTCCTTAATCTGACGGTCTAATTTACCGACCCTAGGCCTCAATTCTGTTCTAAAATATTAATTTCAAGCCCTATCATTAACCTCTGGTTTTTGTTCTGAGGTTCTAGAACCAGTCCTTAATCATACAGTCTGATTTTCAAATTTCGGACCCGAATTCAGTCCTAGAATTTTACATTATAATTTTAATTCCTTAGTATAATACTTTTAAAAAATCCTAAACATTATTTCAGTTTTCTATAATTCTAGTTTCTCAATTCAATTCAAAATTATAATCCCGAAATCGACTATGAAAATCCAAAAATACCATTTTTATAACCCAAAATCTAATTTATCTTTAATTCCAGCCACCCGATTTGGCCAAGGGAGCTTACGAAGGGTACTCGGGAACGAGGCCGATCCACCTTAGCATAGTGGGTCCAAAACCCCTTTTTTTTTAGAATTATTTAGTTACTTTAACTAGGATTAGAAAATCAGTCCCATAATTCCTGCTCAGAATTTTAGTACAATTAATTTACATGCTTTATTTTTATTAAATCCTTAGAATTCATTGCTTTGATTATAATTCTAGAAAAAAAATAGTTCCCTTATTTTAATTGGATTTTAGCATAGATAATTCATTGCTTTAATTAGAATCTTAGGATAATTAATTTCGCGCTCTAATCGTAATTCTAGTAAAATTAGTCTCTTTATTTTAATTAGAGTTTTAGTAGAATTAGTTCCCTATTCCAGTTAGAATTATGGTAGGACTATTATAATTGCTCTAGTTAGAATTTTAGTCAAATTATTATATTCGTTTTAATTAGAATTTCAATATAATTAGTATACTTGCTTTACTTAGAATTCCACTATAATTAGCATGCTTGATTTAATTAGAGTTCCATTAACAATTAATATACTTGCATTCCTAGTACAATTAGGAGATCGCTATCGATTGGACTTTTAGTAGTATTAGGACACTAAATTAATTGAAACTTTAATAAGATTAGGAAACTGAAATTAATTAGACTCCTGATAGAATTAGAATACTAGATTAAATCAACTATACTAAACCCACACTGTTAAACTCACAGCAGAATTGGGAAGTCTAAACTGATTATAACTACAACAATAACGAAAAAGAAAAGGAAAATTAAACTATCTAAATTATAAGAGTCATAGCTGCTGACGTTCGCAGGTAGACGATTCAGTAAAGAAGTAACCGACACCCGCTCTAAAGCGTGATCATTGACGTGTTGTAGCATTGTTAAATATCTGCTGCTGGCGATCGCAATAACTAGAAATCTTCCTAGAAAACCCTTTTTGTTATCTTTACCTCCACTATTCCAAAGGCCGTATCACTAGAGTTCATTTGGACAGAATAGGAGCCATTGATTCAACGGAGACTGAGAGGAACCCAGAAAAAGCGCGCACTAACAACGTCATACATACATGTTAAGTCAAAATTAATCGTCTCTTCATGTGTACAATCCTCAACACAATCAATATAATAACAAAGTCTTAATGCCATCCCTATGGATCCACAACCATTATTTATGGAGTAAATGTGATGGAAAATCGTGAAATCCATAATGGAAATGCCAGACTTGTTCTCCTGTTATGTCCTTAAATGTATCGTCCATAGCTTATGTTAACTACCGACATTATTGTTTTAAATTTCTCCAAATCCCTGAGAATTTCCACATACGACTATAGTGATTATTAACCACACTCAAGGTCGGAAGGAGTGCTTCCGAACACTAATCACTCATGGTTTATTAGCCTGAAGAACATTACGATTAGGTCCGTTAAGTGTACATTTGTTTACAAATCTTAATTCAACCATCATTGCTCACAAGTGTTAATTTAATTTCAGATTTACTAAAAAACCTATCCTTAAGTAATTACACCCTAACTATCATGATTTATTGAAGTTTTTCATTATAATTGTCACCAACTTAGTTAGTCTTCTGAATTTGAAATTCGTTTATGTCATGCAGGTTATTTAAATCAAATGCATGCATGATGGTGTTGTAATTTCCCTCAAATTCTAAAGGCAAACACCAATTCTAAGGACATTCATCATCCATAATTTAGAATTAAATCTTGACAATTGATAATGAATTGATACCTTGGGAAACTTCATCTTTCTATTAGGCATCTCGTGTCGATGCATCACCGGTACGACCATGAGTTGTAGGGAGAATTGGTCCAGAAGTAGACGTCGATGTTATCCGTTCCTTATGCATATTTGGGCAGTTTTTGATTCGGTGTCCCACCAGACCACATTTGAAGCATACACCTGAGGAACGTCGACACTTCTCTATTTTATGATGCTTTTCACACCGTACACATGTATCAAATGGTGCAGATGCGGAGATACGTAAGGTCTACAGCACCACAGAAACTCTAGCCGCTGTTAGATCCGAAGAGTGAGAAGGTATGTGAACAACCCCTCCAGCTGTCCAGGCGTCTCGTGCAGAGATGGTAAGGGCACAATCGCGAACGGTGGACCGTGAGGTATCCTGAGTTGTTGTCGATGTCGCCGCCTCCTTCCCTAAAGTGGAGAATATTTTATCAGGTGTCCCATTCGCCCACACTTGAAACACGCACCTGTAGACCATCTACAGTCCTTTGCTAGGTGTCGCCCATTACACCTAGGGCATGACTCAACTGGTGTCGATGAAGAGGTGTGAGTCGTGTCTCTTAACATTGTTGTGAGTAATGCAGTCTGTTGAGCCATTGTGTTGATCATTGTTTCTAGCAACTGCCTATTTTACTCGTGATCACTTCCTCCAGTGCGTACGATCTTCGCTCTTTTGCGTGGTGCCATTTTGATCTATCAACAAGACACAAGGTTCCAATTAATAATGACTGTGATAACTATGGCCCTATGTTCCGATAAAAATCTAAAACATATATTGTATCCTATCATCGTACTTCTATCACGATCATCAATTATCTCCACTATAAGTGATCGTGAAGATCCACAACCCAAGTTCTAAACAGAACCTACTGCCACGACTTGAGTCTTCTAAAAGACCTAAAGCCTAAAATTCTACTTACTTTGATAAGGTCCTAATTGGGTCTCCTATGTCCTAATAGAACCTACTGCCATAGTCTTGGGTCCCAACAAGACCTAATACTTATGCTCTGATACCAACTGTGACAACCCAATTTTTTCTGATTCCACAAAAACCTATACAATATTTTTTTTTTCTTTCTTACTTCATAAACTTATGGAAAATCGGACCATCGGATCACACTTAATTATCCGAATACAAAAATTACTTGGAATACCTACAAGAGTAGAGTCAAAGCAAAGTTATATATATAACAACAAAAGATTTCTTCTACACATAGCCATTAAAAAAAAAGGGGCCTACAGGGAAAACCACTGGTGATGGCCGACCATCACTTAAACAGTGGCTTCCAAAACATACTTACAAAACAAACCTTACAATGTATTTACTCCCCAGACATACCAAGTCCATAATCTAAAAGATCTAAAAAATATCCACCATACAAACCAAAACATGATCAACCCAATCCTCACCTAATGTAGAATTTCCCAAATGGGAGATCCTAAGCTTTTCCCCAAGGTCCGCTCCTGATTCACTCTTGTACCTGTGACGTATAATCGAGGGATGAGTTACATCTAAGCTCAGTAGAGTAACATCAATAACATGCATATTATCACATCACGCAAATATCTTATGATGAAATCAAATATGCTTTTCACATAAAGATTCACAACTTGAAGGATAATTGACTTGAGATAAAACTGATATCAAATAGAAAATTTCAAAGTTTAACACTTGATTTCTAAAAACTGATTCTCATAACAAAGAAAGAACTTAAATTGATAACTTAAATAGTTCCTCGACCATCTATAGGATCGAGCCCTCGATGGAATACCTACCATCGTCGTTCATATGAACCATTTAGAACTTCGTTACCAGGGTTACTTGACTCCCATTGACCATTCTCAGTCTACTTGTCACTCAAGGTTGTACGGATATTCTGTCGTGTCGGTCACGGGTATCCCGCCGTGTCGGTTGGTTATTCACGCATAAACCTTAAATCAAAGTGTAAAAATAAATTTTAGTTTATCATCGTGAAATATGATAATTTAAAATTAGGTTTGAAGTTTTAAAGCTTTCACGCACATTTATTCACATCTTGATGTCACACACGCACGTGGCTGATTTTACACTAACACAAATCTAAGTGCACATACTCACACACATTTTTCATATATGAAATCATGAAGGAAATTCATCCTAAATAAATGACAAGTTATACAAAATACATGTTACTATCACATCACAAAATTCATACTAGTTGTAATTAATTGCACATGTTATGGAGTTTTCCCTACCTCACACACAATCCACACGAAGGTCTTTTCTTTACAATAGCATCTTCACATCACATGTTCATCGTCTGAACCTAACACACATAAAGTCATGTTGTATACGTCAGAAACGATAAAGCACAAGAGGTCTCGAAGGTCCTTTCCCTCAAAATTGACAAATGCCAGAATCTAGCAAAATCGATCGATCGAATCCCAATCCGATCGATTGGTTCCCAATATCAATTGATCGAAATATATTTTGATCGGTCGGTTACCTTCAAAAAAATATAATTCCTTGTTTGTATAAGTTGTTTCACACTCGATCGATCGGTTCCCAAACCGATCGATCGATTTACCCATAAACCAATCTCACTTCACATTTTCAACCCATCGAGCCTTACAAGAACCTGTCGACTTGCATAGGAACTTGTCGACATAAATCGATTGATCGAATTCTATTTCGATCGATCGATTTCTAAATTAAAAGGAACCTGCCAAGTTTACACCGCATCCACTCGTGCCAACTCAACCATGCGAGAGCCTCTCGAGCTGAGCACAGATCCTCGCGAGGCACAATTTGATCGATCAAATTTCAGTTTGATCGATCGGTTTCCCCTTCAGAAACCTCACTTGTCAGTTCTGTTTTATATAACTATTTCCTGACAAAATCGATCGATCGATTCTTATTTCGATTGATTAGGTTGTCAGATTCTCAGCCCTTCGAGCTTTTCTTCTTACGTTTTATTTCACTCAAAACCCAAAACCCATCATATTTATTACTAAACATTTTAGGGCATTTATTTCCAAAATTACACCACACACTCATACATTCATTTCTAACCTTTGAGGGCATTTATTGCCCAACCACACATCATGGTTACACACTAAATCTGTGTCTTTTAGGGCAGTTATTGTTCATCTACCACTCATAAACACAATGATTTAAAACCATAAATCCTTACCTTAGAAATCAGATCTTGCCCAATGGAGCCTTAGGTCTTTAAATCCCTTGCTCTCCGTTTCTACGCCTCAAAGGTCTCGCAAATCGATCGGCTCACGATCAGTTCCACACACACAAGGGTTCTTTTCCTCTTTTCTCTCTTCACTTCTTTCTCTTCTCTCTCTCTCTAAAATCCAAATCACAATAGAAATAAATTCCTTGCCTTTAATTTCATTTATAACAACCTAGGCTGAGGTGTTAAGCCAATACATCATAGCTAGGTGTATACAAATTCATCCAGAGGTCCACACGCAAATTTTTTACCAATCCTTTTCACTTAAGACTTAACTCAACTAACTTAATTATTTTCACAATGTCGGGTACGTGACCAGTCGAGCACGGGCACAGAGACATACTATCCAGAGGTTAAAAATTTCAGAACATTACAGTTGGCCCATAAGGTCAGCCCAAATTAATCGGTCCAATCTCAAACGATATGTTTTAACTCATTAATAAACATTGGTTAATAGTCCATTTTGCTTCTAAGTTGCACACGAACGCAACGTGTCACCACAGGCATGCTCACTTAGTCAGCTCATGCGGTTCAAAATTTAGGGATGTTATGTTCTTCCCTCCTTACAGAATTTTCGTCCTAAAAAATTGGTTAGTTCCTCTGATTTGAGCGTAGGTCGTCCCTCCATATGAAGTTGAACATATATGACTAAAAGATACTTAATGGAAACAGAAACCTTTCCCCTCTAAGAGAATCCAATCCTTTAATGAGGTCTTAACAAATTCTTATCTTAATAAAAGTGTCCAGTCAAAACGGGACCACCCCCCGAACAAAAATCTTTCCCCTTTAATACAAGTTCAACTGTTTCCATACCTTACCTGAACACTCGTAGACATATCCACAATTTATTTTCACATCCAAAGTTTGTCGAACTAGCCACAACGAAGGTGAAAATTGCAAGAAAAATCCATCTACAATACACCCATACACCATTCCATAGTTTATGCATCTCCATACTTACCTGCATAAAATCCATACATCTTCTCATTGAAATCCCACACATCAACTATCTACTTAAATGAGTTCAATTTCCTTTCTCTAATGATCCAAAGTCCTTCCCATTCCATCGTTTAGAATTATCTAATACCAGCCATATTGAAAATCTTAACCATCCACATTTTTATGTTGTAATCCAAAACCATATACATCCGCCAGTTACCATTATCCACAAGTTACAATCGTCCAAAATTTGAAATATCCCATTAGTTTTTCTTCAATTATCTCAAAATCAATCCAAGGTTCACAGCTATCTCTCGGCATCATCCTTCTGGATATCCTCATCAAGATTCAACGTCCTCTAAACCAGGATATATCTGGGTATCCTCATCAAGATTCAATGTCTTCTAAAATAGGGTTATCACAATCTCCTCAACTTAAAGGAATTTTTCTCGAAAATGTCCTAAAGGTACCCAGAGTAAAAACGCAGTTGTGCACACCTTCTATGCACACACGCATATCCATTATCTGTGGAATTAGCCACCGCTACCCAACAACAATTCATACAAACTCACCCCCCCTTAGTCCACACACCGATACAAGTCACATTGACACAATCACACACGAACTTGCATGAAGGCATACCCACCATGTACACACTCACATCCATAGTCTAATCAGCTACTCCAAAAAATCTGCATATCCACACAGCCAATTGGACGAAGAATGTAGCTTGTCCTCCACCCATGCACAACCTGCCCTTAAATCTATTCCAAATCCACTGAAATGGTGTACAAGGCATCCCATGCACAAGGTGTCCCATGTCACTAACCCATAAAATAATTGAAATACATTAAGACTTCACAACAAGTTTTATTTATTGATCAAATGGAACCCACCATGATACCCACATCAATCCACACATCGTCACACTGGCAAGCCACCCATCAAAACTACTTTAATAAATACATGGTACTCCACTACTCTTTGGAAAAGGAATGTTTCGCCCTAGAAAAGTTAGGACGTGACGCTTGGTTTTCCAATATAGTAATCATTTGTTAAACTCAAATTACACACAGCGAACGCTGCAACGAATTGCGAATAGACATACGACAAGGTCTCAGAGTTGAATGGAGATTTGCTATTACACATTGACTGAAAATCGACTACACACGGGTAAAAGTCTATCTGCTGAGCTTTACACTAAGGATGTTCATCTCCTACTAACCGGATTGGTGCTCACTCAAGAGTTGAAGGGATAGGAAGTCAACTCGCGCAGAGATAATTACGAAACGCCACTTTTAAAACTTAACGAAGTGTCTCTCTAATTAGTTGGTAAGGACATATCCACAAAGAATGATATATTTACCTTGAGATTAGAACCATTAATCCAGAACTGTAACCATAAACATGATCAACCATACCATCAAGCACTTACAATTTTAGTACTAACTCATTATGTCATCACTACGATGATGTTAACCCTTAGCGACCCCTCCAGATTTCGAATAATACTTATCAAGTATAGTCGACCACCTATGAAGCTTACACTATTAATCAGAGAAAAGTTTGCTTCACCCAATTGTTGTTATCTCCATCAAAATGAAATTTTAACCATAATGCGAGACAAGTCTAAACTATCTATAATAAAATTTCACACTATCCAACTAGTCATTTCTATATATAAGATTGAAACCATTTACTAGCACCCGTATAACAACGCATCCACAAGGTTGAATATACACTCACGTTAAAGTTGGGATTCCGACAATCATGAACAAGCATATTTAATACAACTGTACAATTACTATAATTACCAAGATTTCGATCATGAACTATTAATCACCAAGATTTTAACCATGAACTAATAATCATAACCATTAGTCTATAGATGCAACGTCCACCAAAAATTCAAAATTATCGATCGGATACACTATCTTGATAGAGTAAAATTGCTTTCACTGTCAATTGCAAGCATACCATAATAAGGATCCACGTTCACCAACACCTATGTCCATAAAGATATGCAGTCATCACGAAAATGAGTTTATTTGAAACCTACAATGATCTTGAAAATTTAAAATTTATACCTTTAATCGTTCCTATAATACCCAAATACGATTCTGATTATAAAAGAAAGGATCATCGATTGCAATATATCCACTCTTTTAATCAAGGAGAGGATTTGAAATGGCTATTGCCAATGATATACCATTTAGATGCACAACGGTAATGTCGTACATACATGTTAAGTCAAAATTAATCGTCTCTTCATGTGTACAATCCTTAACACAATCAATAGAATAACTAAGTCTGAATGTCGTCCCTATGGATCCACAACCATTATTTATGGAGTAAACGTGATGGAAAATCGTGCAATCCATAACGGCAATGTCTGACTTGTTCTCCCGTTATGTCTTTAAATGAATCTTCCATAGCTTATGTTAACTACCGACATTATTGTTTTAAATTTCCCTGAATCCCTGAGAATTTCCACATACGACTACGGTGATTATCAACCACACTCAAGGTTGGAAGGAGTGCTTCCGAACACTAATCACTCATGGTTTATTAGTCTGAAGAATATTATGATTAGGTCCGTTAAGTGTACATTTGTTTACAAATCTGAATTCAACCATCATTGCTCACAAGTGTTAACTTAATTTCAGATCTACTAAACAACCTATCCTTAAGTAATTACACCCTAACTATCATGATTTATTGAAGTTTTTCATTATAATTGTCACCAACTTAGTTAGTCTTCTGAATTTGAAATTCGTTTATGTCATGCAGGTTATTTAAATCAAATGCATGCATGATGGTGTTGTAATTTCCCTCAAATTCTAAAGGCAAACACCAATTCTAAGGACATTCATCATCCATAATTTAGAATTAAATCTTGACAATTGATAATGAATCGATACCTTGGGAAACTTCATCTTTCTGTTGGGCATCTTATGTCGATGCATCACTGGTACGACCATGAGTTGTAGGGAGAATTGGTCCAGAAGTAGACGTCGATGTTACCTGCTCCTTATACATATTTAGACAATTCTTGATTCGGTGTCCCACCAGACCACATTTGAAGCATGCACTTGAGGCACGCTGACACTTCTCCATTTTATGATGCTTTTCATACCGGGCACATGCATCTAATGGTGCAAATGCAAAGATACATAAGGTTTGCTGCACTGTAGAAACTCTAGCCGCTGTCAGATCCGAAGAGTGAGAAGGTATGTGAACAACCCCTCTAGCTATCCAGGCTTCTTGTGCAGAGATGGTAAGGGCACGATCCCGAACGGTAGACCGAGAGGTATCCTGAGTTGTTGCCGATGTCGTCGCCTCCTTCCCTAAAGTGGGGCAATGTTTTATCAGGTGTCCCATTCACACACACTTAAAATATGCACCTGTAGACCATCTACAGTCCTTTGCTATGTGTCGCCCATTACACCTAGGGTATGACTCAACTGGTGTGGATGAAGAGGTGTGAGTCGTGTCTCTTAACATTGCTGTGAGTAATGCAGTTTGCTGAGCCATTGTGTTGATCATTGTTTTCAGCAACTGCCTATTTTACTCGTGATAGCTTCCTCCGGTGCGTACGATCTTCGCTCGTTGGCGTGGTGCCATTTTGATCTGTCAACAAGACACAAGGTTCTAATTAATAATGATTGTGATCACTATGGCCCTATGTTTTGACAAAAATCTAAAACATATCTTGTATCCTATCACTATACTTTTATCATGATCATCAATTATCTCCACTATAAGTGATCGTGAAGATCCACAATCCAAGTTCTAAACAGAACTTACTGCCACGACTTGAGTCTTCTAGAAGACCTAAAGCCTAAAATTCTACTAACTTTGACAAGGTCCTAATTGGGTCTCCTATGTCCTGATAGAACCTGCTGCCATAGTCTTGGGTCCCAACAAGACTTAATACTTAAGCTCTGATACCAACTGTGACAGCCCTATTTTCCCCGATTCTATAAAAATCATACAATATTTTTTTTTCTTTCTTACAGCATAAACCCAGGGAAAATCAGACCGTCGGATCACACTTCATAATCCGAATACAGAAATTACTTGATATACCTACAAGAGCAGAGTCAAAGCGAAGTTATATATATGGCAACAAAAGATTTCTTCTACACATAGCCATTAAACAAAAAGGGGCCCACAAGGAAAACCATCGGTGATGGCCGACCATCACCTAAACAGTGGCTTCAAAAATATACTTACAAAATAAACCTTTTAATGTATTTACTCCCCGGACATACCAAGTCCATAATCCAAAAGATCTAAAAAATATCCACCATATAAAGCAAAACATGATCAGCCCACTCCTCACCTACGGTAGAATTCCCTAACTGGGAGAATCTAAGCTTTTCCTCAAGGTCCTCTCCTGATTCACTCTTGTACCTGTGACGTATAGTCGAGGGATGAGCTACATCTAAGCTCAGTAGAGAAACGTCAACAACATGCATATTATCACATCACGTAAATATATTATGACGAAATCAAACATGCTTTTCACTTAAAGATTCACAATTTGAAGGATAATTGACTTGAGATAAAACTGATATCAAACAAAAATTTTCGAAGTTTAACACTTGATTTTCAAAAACTGATTCCCATAAGAAAGGAAGAACTTAAATTGATAATTTAAATAGTTCATCAACCATCTATAGGATCGATCCCCCGATAGAATACCCACCATCGTCATTCATATGAACCATTTAGAACTCCGTTACTAGTCACTTGACTCCCATTGACCATTCTCAGTCTACATGTCACGCAAGGTTGTAAGGATATCTCACTGTACCGGTCACAGATATCCCGCCATTTCGGTCACGGGTATCCCGCCATGTCGATTGGGTATTCACGCATAAACGTTAAATAAAAGAGCGAAAATAACTTATAGATTATCATCGTGAAATATGGTAATTTATAATTAGGCTTGAAGTTTCAAAACTTTCACGCACATTTATTCACATCTTGATGTCACACACGCACATGGCTGATTTTATACAAACACAAATCTAAGTGCCAATACTCACATATATTTTTCATATATGAAATCACGAAGGAAATTCATGCTAAATAAATGACAAGTTACATAAAATACACATGTTTCTATCACATCACAAAATTTATGCTAGTTGTAATTAATTGCACATGTTATGGAGTTTTCCCTATCTCACACGCAATCCACACAAAGTTCTTTTCTTTACAATAGCATCTTCACATCACATGCTCATCGTCTGAACCTAACACACACATCAAGTCATGTTGTATACGTCAAATATGACAAAGCAAAAGAGATCTCGAAGGTCCTGTCCCTCAAAATTGACAAATGCCAGAATCTAGCAAAATCGATCGATCGAATCCCAATCCGATCGATTGGTTCCCAATATCGATTGGTCGAAATATATTTTGATCGGTCGGTTACCTTCAGAAAAATACAATTCCTTGTTTGTATAAGTTGTTTCACACTCAATTGATCGATTCCCAAACCGATCGATAGGTTTCACAAATCGATCGATCGATTCCCAAATCGATCGATCATTTTACCCAGAAACCAATCTCACTTCACATTTTCAACCCGTCGAGCCTTATAGGAACCTGTCGACTTGCACAGGAACTTGTCGACACAAATCGATCGATCAAATTCCATTTCGATCGATCAGTTTCCAAATCAAAAGAAACCTGTTGAGTTTGCACCGCATCCACTTGTACCGACTCAACCACGCGAGAGCCTCTCGAGCTGAGCACAAATCCTCGCGAGGCACAATTTGGTCGATCGAATTTCAGTTCGATCGAGCAGTTTCCCCTTTAGAAACCACACTTCTCAATTCTATTTTATATAACTCTTTCCTGACAAAATCGATCGATCGATTCTCATTTCGATCGATCGGTTTTGTCAGATTCTCAGCCCTTCAAGCTTTTCTTCTTACGTTTTGTTTTTCTCAAAACCCAAAACCCATCATATTTATTACTAAACATTTTAGGGCATTTATTTCCAAAATTACACCACACACTGACACATTCATTTCTAACCTTTGAGGGCATTTATTGCCCAATCACACATCATGATTGCACGCTAAATTCATGTCTTTTAGGACAATTATTATTCATCTACCACTCATAAACACAATGATTTAAAACTATAAATCCTTACCTTAGAAATCAGATCTTGCTCAATGGAGCCTTAGACCTTTAAATCCCTTGCTCTCCGTTTCCACGCCTCAAAGGTCTCACAAATCTATCGGCTCACGATTAGTTCCACGCACACACAAGGGTTCTTTTCCTCTTTTATCTCTTCAATTCTTCTTTTTCTTCTCTCTCTCTAAAAACCCAAATCACAAGAGAAATAAATTCCTTGCCTTTAATTTCATTTATGACAACCTAGGCTTAGGTGTTAAGCTAATACACCGTAGCTAGGTGTATACAAATTCATCCAAAGGCCCACACACAAATTTTTTACCAATCATTTTCACTTAAGACTTAACCCAACTAACTTAATTATTTTCACAATGTCGGGTATGTGACCAGTCGGGCACGCACACTAAGACGTACTATCCAAAGATCAAAATTTTTGAGACACTACAGTTGGCCGATAAGGTCAGCCCAAATTAGTCGGTCCAATCTCAAATGATATGTTTTAACTCATTAATAAACCTTCGTTAATAGTTCATTTTGCTTCTAAGTTGCACACGAAAACAAAGTGTCACCACAGGCACACTCACTTAATCAGCTCATGCGATTCAAAATTTAGAGATGTTACATGATAGCTTGGAGAGGCCCTCCACAAATCGTCTGTAGTAGCCATCCAAACCTAAGAAATTTTTTACTTCGGTGACCATCTTCGGCTGCTCCCACTGTACAACTGCCTCTATCTTGGCCGGATCAACTATGACACTCGTTTCAGAGACAACATGTCCCAAGAAGTTCACTTGCTCTAACTAGAACTCACACTTACTTAACTTTGTATAAAGTTGGTGCTCACGCAACGTCTATAGAGTGATCTATAGATGTTGCTCATGTTCCTCCTTCAACTTCGAGTAGATAAGAATGTCGTCTAGAAACACGACTATGCATGTGTCAAGATGTGACTTGAACACCATGTTCATGATATCCATGAATAAAGCTGGTGTATTAATTAAGCCGAAAGGCATCACAAGGAACTCATAATGCGCATATCTAGTCCAGAATACAGCCTTCTGAATATCCTTTGACTTGACTTTCAACTGGAGGTAATCGGATCTCAAATCGATCTTGGAAAAGAATCTTGATCCTTACAATTGATCAAAATGATCGTCAATCCTAGGAAGTGGATAACGATTCTTGATCGTCAACTTGTTCAACTGATGATAGTCAATGCACAATCTTATCGACCCATCCTTCTTCTTGACAAATAAGACCGGTGCTCCCCAAGGAGAAACACTTGTTCCTATAAACCCCTTTATCCAGGAGTTCTTGCAACTGCTCCTTCAACTCATCTCGAGCCATCCTATAAGGTGCCTTAGATACTGGTTCGGTGCCTGGTGCTAAATCGATCGCAAACTCAACCTCATGATCAAGTGGCAATCCTGGTAACTCCTTAAGAAACACATCTAGAAACTCGCAAGCTACTAGAATATCGGCAATGTTGTTATTCCCTTTCCGCTGCTCTTGTAAGAATGCGAGATATCCACTGCACCCGTTCCTCATCAAACGTTCGACTTGAATCACGAAGATAAATGGTGCTACATTATCCTTTACGCCATGAAATCGGAACGACCTTTCTTTTGGAGGACGAAAGGTGATTATCTTTCGTAGACAATCCACTTTTGCATGGTATGTAGATAGCCAATCCATGCTAAGGATCACATCGAATCCTTGCATCTCCAATAGAATCAGATTTGCTATCGTCTCATGACCTTCTACTAGAATGGCAATTGATCGACAAATTTTATCCACTCACATCACTTCTTGTGATAACTGACATAGCTTGAATGAAATCTAAGGATTCTGCAATAACACTCAATTTGGTCGCTGTTGTCTAATTCGGTTCGTCAAAGGATGTGCTGATTTATTATATGGTGTTAGAAGAAAATTAAAATCAAAGTAAAACAGAGGATAAAAGTGATATGGTGAAAATAGCAATCCTAAAACATCCTAAGCCTGCAAGGTTCAGGGCTATTGTAGCAAATTTTGATAAGTAAGAGTTTGTTCCACAGAGAAATTGATCTAGAACTCAAAATGGGCTATAATAGTAGGCCTTCAGATCTGGCTACAAATTTGACAATCCTAAAGAAAGGGAGTTGGGTGTCATGACTACACTAAATTAACCCTAAAAAAAGAGAAATAAAGCGTAGCCCTATCCTAGAGAAAGGGTTAAGAAGAAGATGGTGATGGTGTGTGCCAAAATAAAATTTAAAAATGATTGGAAGTAAGCAGATTAATCTAGAATTAATACAGTAATGTAACTCAGATTTAGACAGTCTCTGTAGTGGTCCTTGCTGAGATGCTATCAATAACCTCAACAAGGTAGAAGAATCCAATTTAACCCATGCCATTTGGGGTGCTCTTAGGGCTATACTCTGTCCACTCAAATGGTCACAGAGTATCCGATAGAGTCTGTCAAATCCCATTGATTAAACCAGAAATGCTAACCTAATCTAAAGAAGTGAACTGATCATTTCCCCAGTCAATGGACCAGATCAGGCTATGAATATTATTGCAGACACTATGTAATGCCAGTGCTACAAGCTTCCCAGATCTGTGCACAGATCTGGCTGACATCCATAGGTATTCCAACCCATAAAATCCTATGTACTTTGCCAAGGCCAACGGCTCAATGTGCCCACACAAAAGGACCAGCAATAGGTTGAATAAGGATTTAGATGCAGCTGGTCATTGCTATAAAAGGTTTGCAATGAGTCAGTCTTAAGCTGCAATTACTATAAAGAAATCAGATCTAACATCTAATGTCGGTCAAGTAAAACAGAGGGGAGCTAGTTCCTGCACAAACCTCCTCACAAGGCTCTCGAAGCTCATGTGCTGAGGAGAAGAATCCTTATCAGACATGTGGCTGGATGCCACCTTAGGGTTATACTCTATCCACTCAAATGGTTGCAGGATATCCGATTGGTTTGTCCATACCACAGAGATCTGAGAAAGAACATGTAAACTGCTACTGCCACCATGGAGTCCTAGGGCTACGAGCTCTCCAGATCAGGCTACAGATCCGGCTTCCTATCATGGGTCTATTAAACCAAGGGAAATCATATGGTAAATAATAGATCTACTAGAAACTGAATGGGCTAGTCCCATGCAAGGATCCTATAAACATCTAAGGAAACTATAAGATCTATAAATTTAATTAGTCATTAAAATAACAATCCATTGATAAAAGCAAAACTTACAATGGACTGTCTCAAGGTTGTAGCCTGTACACAACTGCTTATAGAAAAGATCCCAATGTATACAAATCCTATTACAAAACTAAAATAAAACTAAACCTAGCTGCTTACAAAAGGATTAGCCAACCTATGCAGAGCTAAGAGAGAAGAAAAATACGAAAAAGAGATGATCAAACCCTAACCCTAACCTGCTGGAGCTCTCAGCCACAGAGGATGAAGCAAAGATGAAAATACTAAACTCTAAGTACAGATTATATACTCTGTCCATAAGGCCTTGGCTCAAAAGAGATTAACCCTAATTTTTCTAGCAGACGTGGCACTATTACAACCCTTGAATGCCTTGAGATGTGCACCTCAAAATCTGCACCTCAAGAAGTGTGCCATAACCTTGGAAAATTTCCAAAAGGTCCTTGAGTTAAAACTGAGAAGTGGAGAGCCCGAGCTTTGCGGGGCTGACATCTGCATTAATTCACTCGCACAGTGGCAGAGCCTTCGCGGAGGAGTATTTGGTTTAGGAGGATTGTTCACTCGCACGGTAGATTCTCAATTGATCGCACAGCTGCTTTACGCTACAATACTATCGAGGAGGTGAGTTGGAACGCCTAAATTTCTCACGCAATAGAGCTTCAGAAGTTCTCTCTCGCTGGATACTCGCACAGGTAGGCTTCTACGCTTGCGTAGTAACTGATTAGGCTTCAGAGTGCGCGAGAGCTGCACAAGGAAGATTCTGGGCGTCTTTCTCTTTCAGGATTTCACAAGAACTCTGTGAGGTGACAAATTGTTCTTTATGAATATAGACTCACTATGTTCTGCGTGCGGCTGCTTTAAGGCTCGATCTCCGTGAGAGCTTCGCGAGCACAAATTCTGAGGATTTTACGATGCAAGATCTTTGCGATTTCTTTACTGCTCTCCTCTTGACTGCGCGAGGGCAGCTTCTACTACATCCTTAGCTCCGCGAGGGAGCTCCTCAACTTTGCGAGGTGAGTCTTTTGATCCTCTGATGCATTGCACTTGCTGCTATTGCAGCTTCCTCCATTCACAGCTAACTTCTTTCATCTGCTAGACTTTTGGTCAATGATGACAAGCAAATGAGTCACCATGGTGAGCATACCAGGGTGTTCCATTAGGCTTTGACTCAGCTATCATCTTTGCATGTTTTCTTTCTCTTCTTTGGACCAATAAGCAGAGATTTTGTATTAAGCTGTACAGTTTATTGCTAACTACAAAACACACTTAACAAATGATTATTAGTGAGCTTCATAGTCCGGCAAAGGTTAGGTTAAGAGGTGAAAAGTGGTACTTTTCAGTGAATAATGATGAGTTCAGTACTGACCTACATGTGATGTTTCCCCTTGTTGTGAGATAATTGGAAATGATGTGCATCTATGTAAAAGTTGTGATGATTAAATATCTGTGCATATCATATATTCAAATATCTCACATTTTTGTTGAATCAAAGGTGAACTGATGCTCTATTTCTTGATAGCTGACTTGATAATTTTACACTTTTGTTAACTGTTTATTGAGAAGTTTGTGGGTATCTTCACTAAAAACCCTTAAGAGACTTCACTCCTCCACTAGGGATCACCTAGGGGTTTAAAAGGCTTGATGCATAAGCTAAATGCATCTGTGTTCCCTACAAAAGTGACATTTAAATTCTTAGAGTAGTTATTTTAATTTTTCCTTTGCTCGGGGACTAGCAAAGATTAGGTTTGGGGGTGTGTTATTCACTGAAAAGTACCACTTTTCACCTCTTAACCTAGCCTTTGATGGACCTTGAAGCAGACTAATAATCATTTGTCGGGTGTGTTTTGTAGTTAGCAATAAACTGTGCAGCTTAATACAAAATCCCTGCTTATTGGTCAAAAGAAGAGAAAGAAAATATGCAAAGATGACAGCTGAGCCAAAGCCTAATGGAACACCCTGGTAGTGCTCAACATGGTGACTCATTTGCTGGTCATCATTGACCAAAAGTCTAGTAGATGAAAGAAGTTAGCTGAGAATGGAGGAACCTGCAGCAGCAGCAAGTGCAATGCATTAGAGGATCAAAAGACTCACCTCACAGAGTTAAGGAGCTCCCTCGCGGAGCTAAGGGTGCAGTGGAAGTTGCCCTCGCATAGATAGGATGCGCAGTCAAGAGGAGAGCAGTAAAGAAATCGCGAAGATCACATGTCTTAAAACCCTCAGGATCTGTGCTCGCAAAGGTCTCGCGGAGATCGAGCCTTAAAGCAACCGCGCACAGAACATAGCGAGTCCATATGCATAAAGAACAATTTTTCACTTCGTGGAGTTCTCGCAAAGCCTGGAAGAGAGGGACGGCCAAAATTTTCCTCGCACAACTCTCGCACACTCTGAAGCCTAACTAGTTACCACGCGAGCGCAGGAGCTTACCTACGCGAGTATCCAGCAAGAGAGAACTTCTGAAGCTCTACTGCGTGAGAAATCCAGGCGTTCCAATTCACCTCCATGATAGCATTGCAGCACAAAGCAGCTGCGTAATCAATTGAGAATCTTCCGCGCGAGTGAACAGTCCTCCTAAGCCAAATGCTCCTCTTCAAAGGCTCGGCCATTACGCAAGTGAATTAATGCAGATGCCAACCTCACAAAGCTCGAGCTCTCCACTTCTCAATTTTAACTCAAGGACCTTTTGGGAATTTCCCAAGGTTAGGGCACACTTCTCGAGGTGTGGATTTTGAGGCACACATCTCAAGGCATTCAAGGGTTGTAACAATACCGCGTCTGCTAGAAAAATTAGGGTTAATCTCTTTTGAGCCAAGGCCTTATGGACAGAGTATATAAAATGTATTTAGAGTTTAGTATTTTCATCTTTCCTTCATCCTCTGTCGACTGAGAGCTCCCGCAGGCTAGGGTTAGGGTTTGATCATCTCTTTTTCTTAATTTTCTTCTCTCTTAGCCCAGCATAGGCTGGCTAATCCTTTTATAAGCAGCTAGGTTTAGTTTTATTTTAGTTTTGTAATAGGCTTTGTATACATTGGGATCTTTTGGATGAGCAGTTGTGTACAGGCTGCAGCCTTGAGACAGTTCATTGTAAGTTTTGCTTTTATCAATGGATTGCTATTTTAATGACTAATTAAATTTATAGATCTTATAGTTTCCTTAGATGTTTATAGGATCCTTGCATGGGACTAGCCCATTCAGTTTCTAGTAGATCTATTATTTACCATCTGATTTCCCTTGGTTTAATAGACCCATGAATAACAAGCCGAGTCTATAGCTAGATCTGGAGAGCTCGTAGCCTTGAGACTCCATGGTGGTAGTAGCAGTTTACATGTTCTTTCTCAGATCTCTGTGGTATGGACAGACCAATCGAATACCCTGTGACCATTTGAGTGGACAGAGTATAACCCTAAGGTGGTGTCCAGCCACATATCTGAGAAGGATTCTTCTCCTCTGCACATGAGCTTCTAGAGCCTTGTGAGGAGGTTTGTGCAAGAACTGGCTCCCCTCTGTTTTACTTGACCGACATCAGATGTTAGATCTGATTTCTCTATAGTAATTACAGCTTGAGGCTGAGTCATTGTAGGCCTTTTGTAGTAATGACCAGCTGCATCTAAGTCCTTATTCAACCTGTTGTTGGTCTTTTGTGTGGGCACAATGAGCCGTTAGCCTTGGCAAAGCACATAGGATTTTATGGGTTAGAATACCTATAGATGTCAGCTAAATCTGTGCACAGATCTAGGAAGCTTATAGCACTAGCATTACATAGTGTTTGTAATAATATTCATGACCTAATCTGGTCCATTGGTTGGGGAAATGATCAGTCCACTCCTTTGGATTAGGTTAGTATTTTTGGTTTAATCAATGGGATTTGACAGACTCTATCGGATACTCTGTGACCATTTGAGTGAACAGACTATAGCCCTAAGAGCACCCCAAATGGCATGGGTTAAATTGGATTCTTCTACCTTGTTGAGGTTATTGATAGCATCTAGCAAGGACCACTGCAGAGACAGTCTAAATCTGAGTTACATTACTGCATTAACTCTAGATTAACCTACTTCTCATCATTTATATATTTTATTTTGGCACACACCATCACCATCTTCTTCTTAACCCTTTCTCTAGGATAGAGCTGCACTTTATTTCTCTTTTATTAGGATTAATTTAGTGTAGTCGTGACACCCAACTCCCTTTCTTTAGGATTGTCAGATCTGTAGCCAGATCTGAAGGCCTACTATTATAGCACATTTTGAGTTCTAGATCAATTTCTCTGTGGGACAAACTCTTACTTATCAAAACTTGTTACAATAGCCTTAGATCTGGTAAGCTTAGGATGTTTTAGGATTGCTATTTTCACCATATCACTTTTATCCTCTGTTTTACTTTGATTTTAATTTTCTTTCAACACCACATAATAAATCAGCACATCCTCTGACGAACCGAATTAAACAACAAGTTTTCTGTGGAGTGACAAATGAATGTGTAGAACCAGGGTCTATCAATACCCATGCTTCGTGCTGATGCATGTTGCTATGTTGATGTATGGGTAAGGTACCTTGAATGACGTTGTTGGAGGCTTGGGCCTCTTGCACGGTAACAACATATGCACGGCCTTGAACGGTAAGCCGCGTAGATCGTGTAGGCCCTCGTGTTGTAGCTGACGCAGTCCCTTCCTTCCTCAACTCTGGGCAATCTCTGATCATGTGCCCCACCTTACCACATTTAAAACATCCTCCTATACTTTGTCTGCAATCCACCGTTCTATGTGCCTTTCCACAACGAGTACATGTTTCCCCTGGAGTAGAAGATGCGACTCATAAAAATCCTTGAGTAATGGAAGCTCTCAATGTAAAAGTAGGGCCTGACAGACGATAAGGCCTAGTAGGTGGAGGCAAAGGTGGCCTAGAGTAGTCCACTTGGCTAGGTTGTCTTGGTACTGGTGCCACGAACCTCAGCTTCTTGTTTGCTAGCTCATAGTCATTCGACCTCACCTGATTTGCCTTGCCTCGACTCTGCTGCTCTCAACGCTTATACATTTTCTCTATGTCTCCCTCAGCTACCAGAGCCTTGCTCATAACCTCAACATAGGTCTTCACCTGAAACATTGAGACCTGATCATGAATAATTGACCTTAAGCCGTGTTGGAACTTCTTTGCTCTCATGGAATTTGTCGCCACGTGTTCCGGTGCAAACCTCGCAAGTCTCATAAACCTCGTACCATACTCTCGCATGAACATCTGACCTTGTACCAAATCAATAAACTTCACCTCCATCTGATTTCTCACCACCTTGGGCAAATATTGTTCGTTAAACGCTTCTACAAAATCCTCCCAAGTCCACAACGTATGTGGGTTCTCTTGCTCTCTATTCATGGACATAGACTTCCACCATGGATCGACTTCCCCGTCCAACTTGAAGGCATCCCACCGAACTTTCTCTTCATTAGTGGAAGGAACCACGCTAAATTTTTTCTCCATCTCATTGAGCCATTTTTCCGCTTCTAGTGGATCGGCTTGTCCTGAAAAGCTTGGAGGACGCATCCTTCGAATCTCTATGAATGCCGATGG
Organism: Chloranthus sessilifolius; assembly: GCA_021018995.1. Taxonomy (NCBI): domain Eukaryota; kingdom Viridiplantae; phylum Streptophyta; class Magnoliopsida; order Chloranthales; family Chloranthaceae; genus Chloranthus; species Chloranthus sessilifolius. The sequence goes on along the minus strand of CM037592.1, from coordinate 70,101,583 downwards.
CGGAGGTGGAGGCGGCTGCTGATGGTTATTCATATTGTTATGTCTGTCAACGCTGTTTGTTGGGCCATTGTATTGGCCACGGTTTCCATGGCTTGTGCCATTCTTTCTGCTTTATCTCCTCTCTGATTTCCTCCTACTAGAGGGTCTTTTTCACCAATAGGAACTCTATTCGAGCCCGTGGTGAACCCTATACCACTCCTTGCATTTCGAACATGGCCACCTCTCAGACTACCTCGGCCTGCCATACTGATATGTTAATCATGAAATAAAAGTTTCATTAACAGAAGTCCCTATACTCTGACAAAATCTAAAGCCATAGCTTTGTATCCAACTATGACAGAGTCACAGTTGGGTCCGTTCTTATTGTGTCACATGGACCTAACATCATAGCTTTGATATCAACTGTGACAGCCCGAATATCCAAACCCCAAAAACTCGAACCGTTGGATCGCCGATAAGACAATCCCCGAAATGGAACACTTGACACTTTCACACACATGCAGAATTTAAAGTAAATATCTCTAACTTAGCAGATAGAGTCATCATATATGACAAAAAAAAATAATCTCCAATTCTATATATATGTCAAAACGAAATGACAGTTCTATCCTTATGCAATCCATAAGTCTGACAAAATCGAAACGAACCACCGATGATGGCCGACCATCACCTAAACAGTGGTTCACAAAACAAATAAATAATATTTACCTAGATCTAAAGTTCTAAACAAAAGTGGCTTGTCATACCAAGGCATACTTACAATTTCTCAAAAATAACCCTCTCAATCCCTTCTAAACCTCTCATGGGAAGTACTCTTCAGGAGGAAACTTTGATTCTTCCTCCATAATATAATCAGGGTCGTTCTCACGACCAAGATCCTCAATGCTCGGTTCAACTTCAGTACCTGTGACGTATAGTTGAAGGGTGAGCTAACAGTCTAAGCTCAATAGGGGCAGTATCTGTAACACTCAAATCAAATTGGAAGCATAGATTTCATGACAAATTTCTGAAACATATTTCATGTAAAACTGAGTTTTCAAGATGCTTAATTTAAACAAGACTGATTTCAAATACATATACGGAAATTCATTTCTTAGTTATGAATTGCTTACTTAATTCAGATTTTCACATGCTCTTAATATCTCCACATGACTTAAAACAATAACTTAAAACTCTCCCAAACATAAATATAGTATTGGGAGCCACACATATACCGATGGGCATCCCCAACCATTGTCGTTCAATAAACTATTTTCACATATGGACAAGCCCCTATACTATGAGGCTACTTGTGCCGAACAAGAATGTATGGATATCCCGTCATACTGGTACACGATTTGGGGATTCGTTCCGCATGAACCGTAAATTAACGTGCAATTTCTAACATATAATTTAACATCGTATAAAGTAATATTTTATAATTAATTTCGGAGTCTCACACACGTATGCTTATTACGTTTCACACACACCCACACTTATCACATTCACATTTTAAATCCCATGTCTTAAAGATTTATGCACACAACTTGTATTTCAAAAGAAATAACTCATTTATCACATTTGTCTTATCACATCACATTACCTATGCAAGTCACATCAATCATAAATGTTAATGAATTTCCCCTACCTTAAACTTGAAATCGGGCGAACATAATCAAGCTGATCAAAGTGAAGCCCTTGCCAATGAATCCTCATAATTACCCTAGGACACCCACTACACGTATACTAAGTGTTAAAGGAATGTACTCGGCATAAACTAGGCTCCCAAGGCCCAGAAAGACACACCCACAAACAGAGAAGCTCGTCGTGACGAGTAACAGTGTCGCCGCAGTGAGGTCTCCAGATTCCTAGTGGCATGCACAACCTCGCCGCAGCGAGAAATCCCAGATCGTTTTTGGCGTGTGGCACTCACCGCGGTGAGCTCTTTAGGACACACCTCGTCGCAGCGAGATACAGGGTTGCCGGGGCGAGCCCGAGCGAACTCGCCTCTTTGGTTTTTCTTCTTCCTTTTTCTCTTCCTATTCAAACCAACATTTATTGCCAATATTTTGGGGCATTAATTGCCCAACAATAAATCATAAATAAACATGATTTAAACACAAAATATCACCTTATAATCTTGTAAAATTTTTATACATTGACGACCTAAACCCTCAATTTCTTGGTTCTCTTTTCCCTTGCATCAAAAGGGTTTGAAGACCCATTCTCTTGCGATCGAATCAAGATGCATGTGAAGATCAATCTCCCCTCTAGCACACTCACAAAATCCCAACTCCTCATGCTCTATGAAGACTCACAACGGATTCTCTACGAAAGGGGTTTCGTAGCAAGGTTTCTCACGTTCCTCAAATTGATGCTTCTCATCACACGATCATGTGCGCGACCTTGTGCGAAAGATCGATCGAGAACTCCCGCATTCGGCAGCAACGATCCACACGAGCACACGAGGTTTCCTTCTTCTCTTTCTCTCTTTCAAATGGGTTGCAAGGGAATGACTAACGGGAGAAGCCATTCTAGTTCTTCACACTTGAGTGTGTTGCTTCCTTGTGAAGCACATACACACCAATGTGTGTTTGGTACCATATTTGGTTCACTTGTGAATCCCATACCTTTCAGTTAAATGTTAACCTCATCTACAGATGTTCAAACGCCTTGACAATCTAAGTGATCGATCCAAAATCCGGAACGGCATCATGCACCGTGCCGACACACGCACGTGACTGAAAGACATGGTTCACAAAATTTGGGGATATTACACACGAGCTCCTCGTAATGTACTGCCATACTTTTTGGAGGACGATGACAAGGATGATGCTACCTCGTAGTCATTCTTCCAAGGAATTTTGAATTAGGCCAATTTTATTGGAACAACCTAATCGATATGTATATAATTTTCTTTTATTTCATATCTAGTTTCGTTTGTAGATATTTTAAATAAAGTCAATTTTTTCATATTGGGTTAATCGATATGTATTTTTTCATTTTCTAAAAGGAACTTAAGAATGAAGGATTATGACCTTTTATGGGAAAGGCTAGGAATCTGAGTAACTTAAGAATGCATATGGGAAAAATCAGGAATTTGAGTTTGCTAAGATTCTGCAGGATTCTGAGTTATCAAGAATCTGAGCTTTTCTAAAACTAGGAAACACTTGAACGAGGCCTTAGGGTTTTAAATTGATTACGGTTTTAATATTAGGTTAATATTAAAAATTTAATCAATTTAAATTCTAATACTAAAACTTTATTACCCTAATGTTAAAACTCTAATTATATCTAATTTTTTATTTTTATGTATATTTTTTAATTTTAGTTGAAACTTTAATCACTAATAAATATGAACCCTCATTAATTCCCTCAGTCCATGTAATTTTTTTTAAATATTTGGGAACCCTATACTAAAACCCTAATTCCCTAGAATCATGGATCAAAATGATATACTTTTATTAGCATTTTCTTAGGAAAAAAAAATTATACAATTTTTTAATAATAATTGATTAGATGACCACCCTATGAAAAAATCCAGGCTCCGCCCCTGATACATACTAATGAGAGGAAATTGAGAGTTTAGAATGGAGATTAGAGAGGAAGAATGAGTCAAAATAGTTTTGTGAAGAGTATATAACCCAACCGGCCCTTTTATAGAGGTAATGGGACCCCAAATATTTATTTTTATTTTATTAAATTTTTATTTTTATTTTTATTTTATAGAGGTAATGTGATCGCTTTATTGTTTGTTGATGTATATAATCGCTTTATTGATTGCATCGCTTAACCCAAGATGACATATACAATTTGAAGGTTTAGAATGGATTAAGGGATTGCTTATGACAACAAGGGCTCCTAACACATTTGCATGTGGGAGTCATTCTCCTTATATATATATATATATATATATATATATATATATAATGATTCCCTCTCCCTACCCAAATTGTTTCTTTACTTAATTTAGGAATCCATAAATTTGATAACTTAAAACTTTTGATGGATATAAGGAAATTTGATTAATTACATAAATTTGCATAAAGAACCAAATCAAATTGATTTGGTACTTGGGTCAGATAGAATAATCATGTATGTCGTCTGAAAGGTGCCGGTGCCGCTTAATTAAAAGAGCTTTCTTGTTAAAAAGATTGTGACGAAAAAAAAACTCTATCATCTAAAATTAATGATTACCTTATAAATCCAACATGTCAATAATTTTAGATGCACTTAACTACGTTGAATAAGATGTCGGAGACTGCCTTTCCCATCAAATCACATATAACAAATGTGATTCCACACTCCACGGAGCAACCATGCCAAAAAGTGATACTGAGAGAGCAAACTTCTCCATCATGAAAAAGTGTAGCCCATATTTTTCCTGTAGATCGTAAGCCCTTCTCTCTCTCTCTCTCTCTCTTTACAATTTTTATACTTACCTCTCTTTTTCATTATCAATACTCGACTCTCAAAAGACATAGCTCCCTAGCTGGACCTAGCTGGATTATGATAAAATCTACAGGAGCCAAGTGTGAATCATTAGGAATACCCAACTTTTTATGTAAAAAAAACTAGTTAGATGAATCCAGCATGTAGCATGTGGACTACGGCAAGATTTTTTACCTGAGATGGTTCCAAACTGTTACATAATCACTTGACAAGGTCCGAACTATCACTAATGACCCTGCAAGGTAATGACCCTCTATCTTTTAGAAAAAAAATGTGCATTGTGCGTTTTATGTACTACTAATGGTCAAAAGTACACTTTAACTAAAAGCACGCCCGCATTTTTTAAGTGAGACTGATCAATCTGTCTTGTATGAGACTGCGACTTGTATGAGACATTGATTTCAGTCTTGAACGAGCTCGATCACTCTCATACAAGACTGATTGGTCTCATATAAGATCTTGCGTTCTCATATAAGACCTCATGGTCTCTTTTGAGACTTCTACGGTCTTATGAGACCTTTGTCTCACCATTCTTATAGTGGGCCTTGTTGTCTCGTACAAGAGCGACTCATCAAGGTCTCATATGAGAGCGATTGGTCTTGGTCACATATGAGACCAATTGACCGCTGGATCTCATTTACAAAAAAAGCACACATGCTCTTAATTAAAGGGAATTTTGACATTAAAAGAAGTGAGCAAAGCACATACGATTTTTTCAGAGAAATTATAGGGCTCAGACCCTGTTGGGTCTTAGCGATAGTTCAGACCCTGTTAGGTAAAAAAGCAAAAGTTCTGAACCCTATTAGGTAATTCACTTTGTTTTTTAAAAGAGGGATGCCATACTTCTATGCCCAGATGTACTGCCTCTTTAAACTACAGGTTTTAGCTAGAACAATCCACGTTTAAGCTAGCATGTGCATTTGGAAGCACCGCAAAATGTTGATATGATTTGTGTTCTTAATGTATTTATGCTAAAACGTGCAGAAAAAGTAGCAAACAGCTACTTTGTATCTATTTGCACCTTGTGGGCACAGCTTTTGCAAGATTTGCGGTCCAAGATGACTATTATCAGTGCCGGTAGGGGTGGATGGGATACAACCTTACCCTTTTCGCCTTATATAAATATAGATAGAGAGAGAGAGTGGTTGCTCTCCGCTATAAATATCTAGTAAAGGGGAAAATGCGCCCAGGCGTAGAGACACGTGGAAAGTGCAATTGCACTAACCTGGGTTAGCTACAACGGGATTTTCTACTAACAGTGGTAGGTAGAGTAGGTAGCATAGGCATCAAGACAAATGTCTCGTCATGATATGGTGGTAAAAAAATTAAAAAAAGGCTACAGGTTCCTTCTCTGTCTCTCTCTCTTTAGGTTCTCTCTCTATATATATCTCTCTCTCTCTCTCTCTCTCTCGCGCGCGCGCTTGCGCTTCTCTGCGAGACTCTCAGTGGATACAAATGGATCCCTGAGACAACTCTCTCTCTATCTCTGGAGCTCTGACTAGATAGAAGTGCAGAACAGTGACATTTTAGGTAAGTTCGGCGCTTCATAGCTAGTTTCGGTGTATTATTTATAGGTTATATATCATAAAATTATAAACATTCAAAATGTATATGTTATAGGCTTCTTCTGTGAAGAGTTGGGGCTTATAATAGAAGTGTTGTCGCTTCTGCGGCTGGGTGGTGGTGCCTCGGATGGTCTGCGCCATCGCTTCTTATGGTAAGTGGTTTCCTCATCTGCTCGTAGTTGATGAATCTCTTAACTTATTTACGGAATAGAGATTATAAAATTATAAATATTTAAAATTTGTCAATTTAAATCGGCGCAGACGCTTTTTCTGTGAAGAGTTTGGGGTCAGCATACTCACGCTATCGCTTCATATATGAAGCGATATGAAGCGACGACGCAACAGATTAGATGCGCTAACGCTTCTTTAAAGAAGCGATGACACTTCACATGGTCGCGCCATCGCTTTGTTGTGAATCGGTTTTCTTATTTGCCCATCGTTGATTTATTTTTCGTCTAATATAGGGGTTGTAATGGACTCGATTGGAGAATTTAATTTAGGTGATGTTAATTTAAATTTCACTCCTGACATTATTTCTTTAGAAGGAGATTCACTTGGTTGTGAGAGAGATATCGAAATGCTAGCTTGTTGTGGAGGTCCAAAAATACCCGTGAGAAATGGAAGCTACATATCGACTTGAAATTCCAATTTGAAGACGCGACATATAACTTCTATAATTTATATGCGAAGAAAGTTGGCTCCAACATTAGGAAGAGTAACACTTACAAATCTGTGAAAGGGGAGATTATAAAGAGAAAATATGTATGTTCGTTTGAAGGGTTCAAGCAGCCAGACAAGTGGAAATTACACACCGATATAAAGTGTTCAAGAGATAACAACTGCGGATGTGAGGCAAGGTTGAAGATTAAGATCGACGAGCAAAAGTTGTGAGAGGTAATGAAATATAGAGAGCCACATAGTCATCAGTTATATACACCTACGAAGGTGAAGGAACCACGATCACAAAATAAGATGAGCGGGGCAAGTAAATCATTGATAGGAGCATTTGATGACATAATTCCTCCTTCGAAGATTTCTACTATTTTATCGAGTTTGGATGGAGAGGCTGGCGTGATGGCAAACTCCCAATAAACTCGGGATTACCTAAAGAAGATAAGAAAGGAGAGTAACATCCATCTGACGTGAATGACCGTCATCAAAACTTTCATTGATAGGAAGAATAAAGAAGATGGTTTCTTCTTTGAAGTTGAACTAGACGAAAAATATCGTATACGAAGTATATTATGGGCTGATCACAGGTCACAGGTGGCATATCAATATTTCAGTGATGTGGTAGTATTCGACACTACTTATAAAATAAATAAATTATTGCTACCTTTCACCCTATTTACAAGGGTCAACCATCATTGGCAGATGATGCTTTTTGGATGTGCGTTGCTCATGAATGAGACAGATGAAACATTCATTTGATTGTTTAACACGTGACTAAAGTGCATGGATAATAAGCAACCTAATGTAATCATCACCGATCAATGCAATGAGATGAGCAAGGCCATTTCTGAAGTCCTTCAGGAAATCACATTTCGCTTCTGCATATGACACATAGGGAGGAATGAATTGAACCATCACTGTCAGCTAAAGCTAAGGTTTGAAATTTTTTTCAAAAAGTACAATCAGTATAAGTTCAGTCAAACGATTGATGATTTTAAAAGTAGATGGGCAAAACTCATCGAGGAGTTTTAACTGTAAGACAACATGGGGTTCAAACAAATGTATGGTCTTAGAAGGAAATGGATTTCATGCTACTTGAGCGATACCGTTTGGGCTAGCATGACCACTACACAAAGTGGGGAAAGTATAAATTCTTTCTTTGATACCTATGTCAATGTCCAGACGAGTTTGATGAAATTTGTCACACAATACGATCTTGCCGTCCAATGTCGTCGTGATAAAGAAAATAGGGAGGATCTCGTCTCAATGTTCACGACACCGGAGCTCTTGTTCAAAAATTTAATTGAGGGGCATGCCGATACTGTATATACGAGAACCATGTTCGATAGATTCTACTCTGAGTTCCTAAAGTTTGTCTCTTTTAAGTCCCAAAAGGTCGGAGAATAGCGGTCGAATGTTCAAAGTTTGTTTCAAATATGGAGATACCATGACCACTTGTGATTGCAAACACTTCTAGACTGAGGGTTTGTTGTATTCTCACATCTTCCAAATTTATTTCAAGGAAAAGGTAGATCAAATTTCATCTAAGTACATTCTACCTCGAAGGACGAAAGATGTTACATACAATACTATATGTTTGGAGGTATGTGAGAATGAAGATACCAATTCTATATCTACAATGAAAATATGAAAGAAGTTAGACTCAAGTCAATTCAGTTTGGGATAGAATCAAATCTCTTGGTGGATTACACTTTAGAAGGGATGATGAAACTATTAAAAGGCATAGAGGCCATTAAAGAGAAATGGATAATGAAAGACATACTAGCATCGCGGCCTCTCCGGGCGGCTCCCCCTAGGCTGGCCAAGGAATTTCATTGTAAGAGCATATCAATATTACAGTGCGAGATCCAGTAGGATGTGTCACCAAAGGTAGGCCGAAAAATAATGATAGAATGAAGTCTATAATGAAAGTTAGTATTGAACAATCAAAGCATCAGAGAAGGAACTATAAGGGTTGTGGTGAGTTGGGGTATAAAATCACAAATTGCCCATTAAAGAGGGTAAGGATGATGACTATTAGCATTGGATAGAGCCAAACAAAACAGAGGACGAGGGAAAGTGCGGTATCACAGAGTCACACTGATTCAATTTTATGTGCAAGCGCTTCTCAATATTAAGTGTGCGTGCTTCGTATGAGAACCATGACTGCTGCCTCTTACATGGAGCGCGGGTGCTTCATCCAATGTGTTGGAGCTGTATTTTGAATCATGTGGATCGACTATGATAATTCTTTCATGTGTTGAAATTTTTTTTTGGTACATTCATTTTTGAATTGAAGGGTTGATTCTGTTTTCTCATGCGCATTTCTCACATTTATATTTTATTCAGACCAGATTTTTGAAGCGACGATGCCTCATACACAAAGTGACATTGCCTCATACACAAAGCGACGTCACTCCGTATTGAAGCATTGGCACTTCATTCAATGTGTTGGTGCTTTGTCTTCAAAGCGTTGTCACTCCATTGTCGAGGCATTGACGCTTTACGTAGCCTCTGCACCTATCAGACCAGAGCTGTATTTTGAATCATGTGGATTGACTATGGTAATTCTTTCATGTGTTTAATTTATATTTTTTTGATGTGTTCATTCTCTATTTGAAGGGTTGATTCAGTGATCTCTTGGGCATCTGTTACAGTTAAATGTGATTCAGAATAAATTACTGAAGTGATAACGCTTCATACAAGATGTGACGACGAATCCTATTGGAAGCAACGACGCTTCGTGTATAAAGTGTGAGTGCTTCGTGTTTGATGGCATCAACCCCTCGATCATGAGGTGCAACCGCTTCTTGAATGAATCCTGTGCGCATTTGACAAGATTATTTATCAAGCAAAAAGACTTCATTTATCAAGCAAAATGACTTCATTTCTCAAGAAAAAAGACTTCATTTATCAAGCAATATGATTTCATTTCTCAAGCAAAATGATTTCATTAGAACCTTAAAACTATTTCTTAAAATTTTCTTTCTTTACATTATCGAGAAAAAAAAGCTACATAAAAAATGAAGTTTGTTATGCTGGCGGTGGTGGAGGCAGTGGTGGAGGTGAAATTGGAGTTGGTGATGGAGACGGAAGTGGAGTTGGTGATGCTGGCGTTGGAGATGGTGGCGGTGGTCATGGCTGAAGTGGAAGAGGAAGAAGTGGAGGGGATATAAGAGGCACCGGCTCTGGAGCCGAGAGAAGAAGCATTGGCTCTGGGGCAGGGAGTAGAAGGGGCTCTTGCACTATGGCAAGGTCGTCAACTTCTAGAATGGTGATAGTTTCGTTGGGGGGAGGGGGAACCACACTCGTTGTGGTCGAGCCATACAACTAGCTCATTATTGTCGGGGATGTCGATAATTGAACCCTCGTAGGAACTGATGAAACATTGGCGTGCGAGTCGGTGGCTCCTCCTTAAACCGTTGCAACGCATTTCGGTAAGGGCTAAGAAAGGTGCGATGCTATTGTGACATCCTGGATTTCCTTACCGCGAAGCCCGACCTGTCGAGTCCCAAATCATAGTAACCTGTGACGGGGCCAATACTCGAGCTTGCGGCGTGGTGCGTGTGGCACGACATGTGGTGCCAGGAGGGCACGCGACATGTGGCCATGTGGCCTTGCGACGTGGTCGGTGGCTGAGGGCACTGCGGTCGCGCCAGGTATAGCGTCGCGACAAACCAATAGGTTTGAGGTTATCCCGCCATTCTGAATGACTGTTTTACCCTTATATAGGGGAAGGGAGCTTGAGAGCTATTCCCCCGCACACGGGGCCTTGCGTTGCCAGAGGGGGCGCAAGTGTCTCCTAAGCCTGAAAGGGTGGGCCTAGGACGTCGACGCAGCGATGCCGTGTGGAACCCGAGGGAGGTTGATATATGGCCCCGGACTACGCGTCGCGGTGAATATGGCTGGGCAACCTCACGAGACAACACCAAGGCGCTGCGTGGGACTCAGTTGAGCACGACAGCCTGTGGGCTAAGGACGTACGTGTGCTAGTAATTCGGAACGCACACGAAGGCAAGCTGCGTGGGACTTCGATTGGGGCACGCATAGCGCGAGGCACAAGGTCAGGCTTGGTTCAAAGAAAGGCAGGTACTAGTGCAGGCATGTGGTGAAGCTTGAGTGCCAAGTTAGCGCGCAGGCGAGATAGGCGTGTCGTAAGGGACACGATGAGCCGAGTGGTAGGCCGTGAAACAGAGGCAACCATGTTGGGAGGAGTTCCCGTCCTCTAGGCGGGTGGTATCGGTGATGTGCGATGGGTTGTTCTTGTGCCGCGTAGCGAAGCACCGCGCGGGTTGAAAGCGCGTCGAAGGATGCCCTCGCGACGATTGTTATCAGAAGTAGGCTGACCTAGCGAAGTGTGCGTTAGGTGCCGCACGGGACTGAGGTTGCGAAAGTGCGACCCCGTGACATTTTGGTATCAGAGCCAAGTTCGATCCAGAAGTGATGATGCTATGAGCAAACTGGTGTGGTGGCACGCGATGTGGTGTCAAGAGGGCACGCGACATCCTTGAACTACTGGTGCGGAGGCACGCGATGTGGTGTCAAGTTGACACGTGACATCCCTGAGCTAGTTAACAGGTGGGGGCCTTGGGACAGTAGAACCAAGTTGACCCGACCGGGGTGACAGTGGGGAGCTTGTGGGAAGGTGCGGGCCTAAGAACTAGAATTGTGTTGCTAACAAGCTGGGAGGAGTTGGCGGGGTCAGTTCACTATGTTCATGCGTCAATGAGGACGTTGACATTTTATGGAGTGGTGGAGGATGTGACGGGGCCAATACTCGAGCTTGCGGCGTGGTGTGTGTGGCACGACATGTGGTGCCAGGAGGGCACGCGACATGTGGCCATGTGGCCTTGCGACGTGGTCGCGCTGCGAGGACGCGACACGGTCGCATGAGGGTATGACACGGAGCGTCACGCTGGGCTAGCGATGCATGAGGCATTGCGGTATGTCAAACCAATAGGTTTGAGGTTATCCTGCCATTCTGGCTGAATGACTGTTTTACCCTTATATAGGGGAAGGGAGCTTGAGAGCTATTCCCCCGCACACGGGGCCTTGCGTTGCCAGAGGGGGCGCAAGTGTCTCCTAGGCCTGAAAGGGTGGGCCTAGGACGTCGACGCAGCGATGCCGTGTGGAACCCGAGGGAGGTTGATATATGGCCCCGGACTACGCATCGCGGTACATATGGCTGGGCAACCTCACGAGACAACACCAAGGCACTGCGTGGGACTCAGTTGAGCACGGCGACGTACCTGGGGGCTAAGGACGTGTGCTAGTAATTGAACGCACACGAAGGCAAGCCGTGGGACTCTGGGGCACGCGAGCGCCGAGGCACGGGCTTGGTTCGGCGGTCGGCGAGGTACTAGTGCAAAGGCAGGTGGTGAAGCTTGAGCAGGCCAAGTTAGCGCAGCGGTGCAGATAGGCGTGTCGTAAGGGACACGATGAGCCGAGTGGTAGGCCGTGAAATAGAGGCAACCATGTTGGGAGGAGTTCCCGTCCTCTAGGCGGGTGGTATCAGAGCTGATGTGCAGATGGGTTGGCTTCGTTGCACGCGGTAGCGAAGCACCGCGGGGGTTGAAAGCGCGTCGAAGGACGCCCTCGCGACGATTGTTATCAGAAGTAGGCTGACCTAGCGATGCGTGCGTTAGGTGCCGCACGGGACTGAGGTTGCGGAAGTGCGACCCCGTGACAAACCGCTCAATCATTCAAAGTTAAAAGATTTGGATGATCGAGCCATCATCAAGTCGGTAAGCATGCATACGTGGAAAAAAAATCAAGTACGCAGCAGATGGCAAAGTGAAACAACTAACTAACTGGTACATGGATATCAAAGTAAACAAGCTATCTAGCCATAGCTATCAAAACTATACAAATATCCACCGGTGAAGGTCGTCCTTCACTTAAATAGTGGATCAAAATTTACACCATTGTATGTGAGTATTCAGTACTATACCTGATACAAAAACTCTCAAATTCTCAAAATTAGCCTAGCTCCACCCAACACAGCTATCGGTAATGCTCTTCAGGTAGCTCCTCCTCGTCCTCTGGCATAAAATTCGGATCTTCAGCTTATTCTGGATCTCTTTCGATGTCAGCTCTTGCAGCTGTGACGTATAGTCAGGAGTGAGCTATAGTCCAAGATCAGTAGGGATATAACTCATGCAAAACATAGTTATCATTCTAACTCATGGCATAGATGCATATCGAAATAAATCAAGCGAAACATATGTGTTGGCACGCGCTTTTTATGGGTTCCTTTTGGTCCCCTGAAATAGTGACCCAAATTGGTCTACGTGGACTCTGACATAAGGCAATTGATGGTGAATGGAAAGTATAGAGGTAAAAAGTGGACAAGGTAAATTCTAGGAAGAAAATGCCCGGTTCATTGCAATCGCTAGTTGCATATGTTTATCAACGCTGCAACACGTCATTGATCACGCCTTTCCAGGGTGTGGGTTCAACTTCTTTACTGAATCATCGGCCTGCCGATGTTAGCAGCATTGGGTCTCCTGGATGTTTAGTTTGTTTTCCTTCTTCTGCTCTAAGTCTGATTTCTTTTTCAATCTTTCCTATTCCTACTGAAAGTCTAATTATTTTAAAAGTTTAATTGGACTAGTCTCCTAATTCTATTAGAAATCTAATTATTTTAAAAGTCCTAATCCTATTAGAAGTCTAATTAGTGTTAGTCTCCTAATTCTATTAAGAGTTTAATTAGCTTAAATAGCCTAATTCTATTAGAACTCTAATTAATTTAAGTATTCTAATTCTATAAGAACTCAAATTAATTTAAACGTTCTGATTCTATTAGAACTCTAATTAATTTAAATATTCTAACTATATTAGGAATCTAATTAATTTAAATGTTCTAATTATATCAGGAATCTAAAAAAAAAAGGGTTTGGGCCTGCTATGCTAAGGAGGATCGGTCCCGTTCCCGGGTACCCTCTGTAAGCTCCCTTGTGCAAATCAGTTGGTTTAAGGTTATTTTGGAAATAATTCTGATTGGAAAATACTAAGTTTGGATTAAAAAAGTGTAGATTGGCAGATTAAAGTCCGTGAATTTATAAGATTTAGAATTTGGAATTAAGACTGAAATCAAAGGCTATGATTACAGTCTAGGATTAAAACTAAAAAATAAGGTAAAATGAACCTAAGAACTAGAATTCAAAATCTAAAATTTAGAAATTAAGAACTAACACTTAAAATCTAAGATTAGGAATTTAAAACCTATGAACTGGAATCAGAACTTAAGAACTAGAATTTGAGATCTGAAGACTAAAATTAAGAACTGGTTCTAGATACTAAGAACTAGAACCAGAAATTAAGAATTAAAGTTAAAAACTAGGATTAAAATCTAAGATCTAAGACTAGAAATTAAGAACTAAATAGCTAGAACTTAAAAACTAGAACCTAGAACTAGAAAGGAATTAAAAAAACTAGAACTAAGGAAATTACCTGAAGCTAGGCGTTGAAAAGAGAATCCTCGAAATCTCTTAAGGTTTCAAAAATTCCAAGGCTGGACACGTTGTGTTGTTCTATGTACGAGGTAAAGGGGTCTATTTATAGGTATTCCGACAATTGCGCGTCTTGTGGGGTGTGCTTAATTGGTCGGTGGAATTCAATTGTGCACCCTATCTGGGTCGCTTAATTGAATTACGTGCCCCGCTATGGGCGCTTAATACACTTTGAGTCGCTCACGGCTTAGTGAGTGACCAGCTGACTGGCTCAACCGGGTGTCCTAGTTTCAGTCCAATTGGAACTAATTGTACGCTCTGTTAGGTGCGTGCAATCCGATTATGCACTCCGTTTTAGGCGCATAATACAGGAGTTTAGGCGGTCTAAGGAATTAGAGGACAGATCAAAAGAAGGTAAATTGTGCGCCGGTGGTCAAACGTGCAATCAGATTGCACGCGTAGGATAGAGCACGCAATCCACTCCTAAGGCGGTCTGCGGGAAGGGTAAGCTTGGTCCAAGGGGACCAATTGCTCGTCGGTGTGTGGGCGTGCAATCAGATTGCGCATGACTAGAAGGGTGGGGAATTCGGGACTTTTCTCGGGCTAAGTCGGGTCCGAATAATAGGGCTATTGTTTAAGCCTGTGCTTCGACCATATACTATTGTTTCAGTATACGGTCACTGTATTAGGGTTTTAAAGCTTTCAGAAAAGATAAGACTTTTCTGCAAATCATGGGCAGGGTCAAAGGTTGATCGAATAGATTCATATACTCTGAAAGAGCAAAATTGGGGTGTCTACAAATGCCCCTCTTCTGCGTGTTCTTGCGAAGTAAGAATGCGTCGAAGAAGTAGACACCCCTCTCCCGAGAGTGCCTTCTCATTTCTTTTGGGAAATCACAAAGGTGGACTGGGGATGATGGCATGAAATGCTTGGCTTTCTTATCTATCAGCGCAAGCTAAACTAGAGCATTCGGGGGCCCAGTGGTAGTTGTCAAAAGGCATATTCCTTGTTGTGGATGTGAGGGGAATCCCATCGCATATTGTGACATGCTGCGAGTAGTAGTTAATGAGGGAAGTCAACGTATCCTAATATGTAGGTGCAAGTGGCATCCTGTCGCGTGTCGCGACTTGCTGTAAGGGGCAGTCAAACGATAGGAGAATCATCATATCCTCATCTGCGGGTGCAAGGGGCATCCTCATATTGTGACTTGCTGTAAGGGGCAATCAAACAGCGAAAAAATAATATAGTTGATGTATCGAGGGGCGTCATACGAATGTCCAGAGACCTGATAATAAGATATAATATCATGTAATGATGAAGGCTTTCACAAGTCATGTCAGACCGGTGTATCATTGCTCACACCAATGGCACATCAGGCATCCTTTTCCAGTGGACATTTGTGATTTCTCGAAGTTGAGTATATTTAACGTCTGATTTCCCAGGGGAAGAAATTGATTGGAGTGATGAGGAGTGAATTTTGATAGATAGGAAATTTATTTATTATTTTTGTTTTATTTTTGAAAGTATATATATATATTTTTATAAATTTAAAGATTTTAACTTAAGATTAATTCAGTGGTAAAATGACAGAAAATGTGGCTTCCGAGAGGTCGCTAAGCAGATCCACCGGAGCGAGATATTTGGACCCGATCGTTTATATGGTTGTCAAGACAACACTTGGTATGTCGGATGCTCCGTCTAACCTTCTCAAAAAATACTGATGATTGTCTCTTATGAGAGGACTACAGTGATTCGTTAGTCGAGAGAGACGGGTTTTGAAAATGTTTGACTTAATCTTAGCTAACTATATTTTATAAGGAATATCGAGTAGGAGAAGGGGTGTTTTACTTACTTGATTTATTGTCGGTGGGAGGCTTTTGCTTGCGGTGGGATTGGCCAGCTGCTACCCCCGGTGTTGTTGAGATGGGACGTTAGAGAGTTTCCTCTCCTCTTGATTTGAGTTGCCTTTGCTGGGTGTGTAAGGTTAAGCGATGGGACAAAAGCGTCTGAAGGTGAAGTCATTGAGGGCATTGGAGCTTTGTTGACTTCAAGTTGCTAAGCTTTCGTGTGAATTCTTCTGCATGAACTCAAATCCTTCTTGTTAGTGTTTATGCATTGCCAAGGTGATTTCCTGTGTGCGGTTTGCAATGGGACATTGGTTGACCCCCCTCTTTTATCATGTCTATTGTGTAGGGTCATGGGATGGGACATCAGAGGGTTTGTTCTTCCCCCTCCACTGATTGTTGTAGCGGGGCCTGACGGCTGCTAGTGTGATGGGATGTTCGGGTCGTCTGAGGGGATGTTTGGATCGCCTGATGAGATGTTGGCGATGGGACTTGATATGTATTGGGTGCGATGGGATGTCGAAGGGTTTCCTCTCTTCTTCTAATTTCTGTAATGGCAAGGGCCCACTGGTTATTGGCGCAATGGGACAGTGGAGGGTTTATCCGCCTCTGCTGTCATCGAGCGCGTATTGCGATTGCAGTGGAGTCTAGTGACTGTCGTGTGATTGAGTATTCAGGAGTTGTCGCGATGGGATGTGATGATTACTGTGGTTAAGGCGTTTGGAGGGAAGTTCGGCTCTTTTGCGATGGGATATTGGTGGTTATACGATAGGCAAGCTATGTTCATTTCTTTCTTTGGTAGATCTTGGGTTGAATGACGAGTTCAGATTGTGGCCGCATCGTAACAGGACATAAGTGTGATGGAGTGCTGGTCTGATGATTCTTGGCTGTTTTGACGTCGTGATGGGGTGATATGTTTTTAGGTTGCGACGGGGCTTGCCCTTTGGCCTCGGTGATGTGGCAGGATTTTTTTTAGGGAAGCTCATTCATCATCTTTTCCTTACGATGGGATATTGGTCTAGCCTACCTTCTGTCACGTGTCGTACGAGGTCGCGTGGTGGGGTTTTGGTGTCACGATGGGACATGAGGGCATGGCTGATTTAGGCCAATGAGCTTAGGTGTTGGGATAGTGTTGGTTATGTGTGTTTTGTCACGATGGGATGCGTCATTGTGAGGATGCGTGATGGGATGTAAGCTATTGTCTCTCTGGTCGGTGTGTGAGGTTACGTGATGGGACAAGGGAGAGTGATTCTAATCGTGATGGGACGAGTGGTGTGATTGGCTACTGTCTTTAATTTTCGCTTTATATCGCGACGGGGCCTTTGTATTTAGCGATAGGGCTGAGTGATGATTTTATTTTATTTTATTTTGTCGGCTTATTTTGTGCAGCGGATGTTGGGGAGTGGTTACGTTTACTTGTGAGTACACGATGAGACTCTGGGGAATAATCTTGGTCACAGTGGGACATGAATTGTGGTAGCATCTAAGGGGGTGATTTGGTTGCGATGGAACTATGGGGAGACGTCCTCATCCCTGATCGGTTTGTGATTGGTTAAGGTGATTATGTGTGTCTTATGGTGTTAGGATATGTTTATTTTGTTAGTGTCTTTGTTGAGGGTGTATGTTTATTCCGTTGGAGGTACGTGTCGTGTTTGAGGAGTGTGTTGTAGCTGAGAAATTACGCGCTTGGTGCAAGGCGTTTAATACAATTGCGCACCCATTTGGGAGCGCGTGATTGATGGTTCAGAAGTTTGATTGCGCATTTTCATATGAGTGTATAATCTAATTATGCGCCTAATCCGGTGCGCGTGATTGGAGTGTCACCCGGCCATAGTACGGGTGACCTTTGGGATTCTGCACAACAACATGGGCGTGGAATTCGATTACGCGCAGGGTTGTCAGCAAGGGATCGACTCGTCGGGTCTTTCAGGGCGGATGGTAGTTTAATTGAGCGCTCAAGACGATATGCGCGATTTTGCTTGCGTGCATATTTCTGGCTCTTAATTAGGCGGGTGCCTATATATGTCCGAGCTTCTTTGTTTTTCTTCATTCTCTCTTTATATGAGCCAACGTTTAGAGTATCTCTATCATGTGATACAGCAATCCAACTTTGATGTCGTTTCTCTCGATCTTCGTTGCTTCACGCGTTTTACGTCCCGAAGTGGTCTTGGGCCGAGTTGTGGTTATGGCTTGGGAGGTATCGAAAATCGAGGGATGCTATACATCCTTCATTATTATTAGGAGGGGAAGATGGCGAGAGGAAGTCCTCCAAATGGATGGAAAGATTGTTCCCCAACCAATCCTCTCCCTGCCTTTATGTTGGTTCTGATTGGATGCTCTATGCATCGACTTTTGAGTTGGTGTCCGGTACTAGGTTGTACGTTAGGTTCTAGGCTTTTGTTTCGGATTGTATGTTCAGGAGGTATGCCTCCGGTGACAGTTGTAAAATTTTGTTATATCAATAAAGAGATGCTTTATTTATTGCATTCGTTTCTCTCTTTTGTTTTGTATTGCTTATTGTCCGTTCTTTATATTGTTCTGAGCGTTAATTAGCTCTATTCGGGCATCTATTTTACTTAGGGATTTACGGGGATTTATTCAACTTCTTTCGGCTTTCATTTGAATTTAATTTAAATTTTATTTGACTTATTAAAATTTATTTAGTATTTATTTTAGGATTTATATATATTTTTAGAATTATTTGTTTTGTTTAAGGTATAGGCTTGGTTTGTTTTAATTTGAGGTTTAATTTTTAGGTGACATTTGTCAAAGGTGTGTGAGTTTAATTCCTAGAATTTAGATGGGCGTTAGATGTTTCAATCCTATTGGCCCATCTTACTTGTGGAGGATTTGTGTTTCTTTGAGGGGTAAATGTTGTGTAGTTATTGGTTGATCTGAGTTAGTCATGGATTATGGTCTTTTAGGGGGAATATGTGTCTGGTTTAGATTTAATTAGATAGAGGGTGTTTTAGAATGAAAAACTTGTCACTTTGTGGTGCAGGAGGTGTAACTCATAAATAGGGGCTTAAGGGCTTGGATTTTATTTTGACCTTTATTTATAACTTTGAATTTGGGGCATTTTTTTATTATATTATGATGTTATATTTTAAGATGTTATGCTTTAAATAGGTTTGTAATTATTTATTATTGTATTTGCTATTATTGTTTTATTATTTTTCTCTTTGAGGATGAGCGGTACTGGGAACGCGGGGTAGCACTCGAATTGCTACCATGCTAGGGGAAGAGATGGAAGAGTCAAAGAAGGGGGAAAGGAAACCAAAGGAAAGAGCTGGATCAGAGTTCTCGTGACCGACGCCAGTTACTCCTTGGTAGGCTTTGAGGATTGATCTTTTGCAAGCCTTCCCTTGGGGGGTTTTCGTGACAACTCTTCGTGGGAATTTGCATCGTCTCCTGGGTGTCTTTCTATGAGTCACTCTTTCTTTTTCGTCAACTCGGGGCTTTGCGACGCCGATGCTTGGTCGTGTAACTTGAAGGATTGCATCATAAGTGGCATCTTAGGGGAATTACGGAGCGAAAAGAGGATCTTTATTGTAATTTGTTCAAAGTGTGCTTCTTCCCTGTGTTTCTTCATCATCTTCCATTAGTTTGGGCATTTCTTTTAGGGATGTCTCTTCGTTATATTTATGGGTTCAGGTGTCGTTGAGTGTTAGCCTAAATTCAAATTCGTCTTTGGTTTTGGGGCTGTAATATTGTATATTCAGAGGGGATGCCCTCGGTATAATTTTGTAATAATTTTGACATTTATGAAGAAAGCTTTTTATAGTTGTTTGAATTTGGGTCAATTTGGCTTAGTTTAATTCATTTAGTTGAGTGCATTTTGTTTTGGTCGAGGAATTTTGAGATTTAAAGTGTTTGGATATATTTCGGTTTGGTTTAGTGTCAATTTAGTTCGGACTTTGACGGATCTTTGACGTGTTTGGATGTTTTAAGTGGTGGTTGTTTTGAATTTTCAATGGTGTAGGGGCATTTTTGTTTACTTTTGGGGTGCCTAGACATAGGCATGTTGGTTCTGGGCCGCAGGTATGGTCCTAGACGTAACTAAGTACAGAAGTTTACCTTTGGCTATTGCAGCCAAGTGTATTTTGTTGTGCCCGGGCAATTCTGTCCAGGGATCAGGACATTTAATTGAATTGCGCGCTAGGGAGGGTGCGCACAATTGAGATGTCTATAGGGTCAATTGCACGTCCATTATCAGGCGCATATTCCAATTACGCGCCATGTAGGGTGTGTGTAATAGAAAAGTCAGCTGGTCACTGTGCGGGTGGCTTTTGAATTGCAGGCCGAAATATAGACGTGCGATTGACCTTTTGGGTGGGCAACAAATAAATTGCACGCCATTATATAGGTGCGCGATCAGGATTATGCGTCCTTTTCCTTGCGCTCAATCCAATTGAGCGCCCATTTCATGGTGCTCAAGTAGGCCATGCCCTATACAAGCCTAAGAATTCTTCATTTTGCCTATGCAATCCGTTTTTCTCTTGATTTGTCGCTTTCCCTTGCTTCCTAGCATCCTAATTTTCGTGCTTCTGTGATATCTCGTGGTCTGCTCGTCCGTTTTGAGCGCGATTTCCTCCATTCTCTTTAGTTTTTCAAGCTTTGCTTCTGAGATGGAGTCTGAGGGCGATGATAGGCTTGACTTTTCTGCTTCTGAGTTGGAGGGGATGATGATGGGGGAGGTTGGTGAGACTGCCGAGGTTCGTACCGGCACTGTGGCCATGGTGGAGGGAGATACTGAGATGGTGGTGAGGGAGGAGGCATCTGAGGTTGGTGACGAGGATGAGTATGATGATGATCAGGACGATGTTGCCCTGCCTCAGGGTGGGGGTGCGATATGGATTCCGTTGGAGGAGTTTTTTGCACGAGACCAGGTAGATACCCATGGGCAAGAGTCTTCCTTTATATTACTTAGGCATTTAGGTCATGACATAGACTTCTTAGGATCTGGAAACCTTTCAATTTACGTCAAACCTACATCTAGTGTAGTGTGTGTGTGCATTCATGCATCATCTTCGTATCTAGTTTTAGGTCATGTTTACTTTATTGTCATGTCTTTTATCATGTTTTACATGTTCCTAGTAGATTACCGTTGTAGTTTGCAATTGTTGCATGTGTTGTTGTTCATTGTTTTATCTAATTAGACTTAGGTTTGTTCGTTGCTCATGGTTCTTGTTAGTTTTAGCGTGGTGATTAGCTTTATCTTGCTCGTTTTTGTTTGTTGTTATTTTTTATTTATTTTTATTTGTTTTACTTTATGTTTTCGTTTATCACCTGTTAGGAGCCCCCGGTGCTAGCTATCAGCACCGCGTGGTCAGAGTCTCATGCCTGATACCGTGCTCTGCCTGAGTTCCAGCGGGTACAGTTGGTGGCTTTTGGCTTCAGGCTGATTTTAGAGTTGGAGCCTTTCCAGGTCGATTGAGGTCTGATCAGGGCAATCTTGGAGAGGTGGAGAGATGAGCAGCAAGCATTGCTCTTTCCAGTTGGGCTGATGCTATTGACCCTAGAGGAGTGGATCCACATTACCAGGCTCAGATTCGAGGGGGAGCCGGTGACCGGTCGGATGGAGGGGGACTATCTGGCGGTATGTGAGGAGATTCTGGGGGTCGCATATCGCTTTAGCAGATCGGGGACGGGAGTGGTCTGCATCACCTGGTTCTTTGATACATTTGCTAGCAGCTTCATCCCTCCAAGACGCCACTCGGAGCTGAGAGGGTTATTTCAGGTGCGTTGTGAGGCGATGGCGCGCCGAGAGCCTGTTGTGGAGCCGGGAGTGGCGGCAGATTGTGTGCTCTGTGCATTCTTGATGCACTTCCTTGGGGCAGTACTCTTTTCTTCTTCCACCTGAGGATGTGTTACCAGGTTGTTCCTGATGCTTCTCCGAGATCTGGATCGAATCCCCACCTATGCTTGGGGCGCGGCGGCGTTGATGCACCTCTATGAGCAGTTGTATCATAGGGGGAGAGGTGTAGCCACCATCGGTGGTTTTCTTCCTTTTCTCCAAGTGAGTCTTTGTTAATTGTTGGTTTCTTCATTGTCTTAGTTGTTTAGTTTCTTATTTTAGTGACAATTTTGGTATTCTTCCCAGTTCTGGGCATATGACCACTTCGCTTTCTTACGCCCGTAGGTCCCAGCGGAGATCACTATCACGCTCCCGTAGATGCAGGTGTGGTAGAGGGCGTTGGGACGCTGTCGCCGATCTTTGGACTTGCAGACCGCGCGAGGTCTCTTCGAGAATCAGCATGCAGGGCAGGTATGTGTTGTTCATGTTGTCAATGTCTTATTCCTTTCAAGTTTTGGATTTACTGTTGGTTGTTTCCTTGTTTCTGGTTGTAGGTGATTTGGAGGCCCTATGAAGTCAGGGAGGATGCCGAGCAGCCAGTGATCCAGTCTGACCGACCCTTCTTCAATGTGGACATCTGGGTCCACTACTTTGAGAAGTTGGAGCGCATCCACCTTTCTCGGGTAGCTCGACAGTTAGGGTTCCCTCAAAGAGTCCCATTGGAGATTCGCCACAGGGTGACGAAGAGGATTACCGGTCCCTCTGGCCGGAACTTTACATCACGGATGGAGGCTCAGATTGTGGATTTTAGAGCCGGGGGGACTAGGGTGACAGGGGCACGCGATGAGAAGGATGCTCGAGAGTTTTCGAGGTGGTTCCGGGAGCTTAGTGAGGGTCGGCTCTTCATGCGTCCCTTACATGGGAGCTGCTCTTTTGTTGTTGGCGGTCCTGAGTCCACCTCGGCATTGAGGGAGAGGTTGGCTGCACTCAAGGAGGGCCAACTTGGTGTGGGTGTTCACGGAGCGATAGACTCTTTGCAGCAGGCGATGGAGCAGACGAGGTGTGCTCATCGACCTGATGAGGAGATGTTCTGCTCTTTGACAGATTCCGTTTTCCAAGCTAGGAGGGTGGAGGACGAGCTGAGGGCTTAGTTGGTAGAGACTCGGCGATCTCTAGTGAGTTAGTTTACTTGTTTTGGTTGTTTAGCTCATATTTGTCTGGTTTCTGATTAGTTTAATGTCATTGCTTTATTTGATTTTCCTTATGTTTGCTAGATTGAGAGGGAGGCTGAGGTTGCCTGCCAGACGACATTAGTTGAGCTGCTCAGAGGAGAGCAGCAGGCTGGTCGGGAGGGCGAGGCCAGCCTATGTTCAGAGATTGACCGATTGGTGAGTGTTTTGTCTTAATTTTGGGTTTTATTAATCGTTAGCATCATTTGCTTTATCACTTCTGATGTGCTTGTTATGTTTGCAGAGGTCAGAGTTAGCGAGTGCTGGGGCATCTGCTCAAGCATTCGATCCTTCTTTGGCCGCTTCGTCGAGTCGGGAGGATCCTATGATAGCTCAGCTTGGGGCCGAGCTAGAGCACTGGGTGAGTTTCTTCGATCTTCCGAATTGCTTCATTAGTTATGTTTCTCTTTGCTTAATTGTGTATTAATATCGGGTGGTATTTCATTGTCAGTTTGTTGAGGATTTCCAGACGCGAGAGGCGACAGCTGCCTCTTTACGTCCGGAGAGTCAGGTATGATGTGTGTGTGTGTTAGTTTTTGTGTTTCTGCTAATTTAGTTTTATCTGACGTGTTTTTTCTGGTTGGCTTGGTTCTTGTGTAGGTGGTTACTGACTCCACTCCCGAGGCTCCTCCTCAAGAGTCTACTCCTATCCCTACTTGGGTATATTGTAGTTGGCATGGTTATATTTCGTCTTTGATTCTTTAGTCATAATATTATCTAATGTTTCTTCTCTTAATGTCTTGTGTTGTAGCCATCTATGTCTGAGGCTCCTCCTCTACCGCCTGCCGATCAAGTGACCACAGCGACCATTAAGCGCCTCCTTCAAGAGAGGGCGAATCTGGTATGCTTCTCGTCCTTTCTTCATCTTTTCCTTCTTTTGCCAGTGTGCTCGATTCTTGACTTGGTGTTATCATGCAGGCTCGTCAGCTCGAGGAGTCGCGTTTGGAGGTGACATGGGCGCGCGCTACGCCGAGAGCAAGACAGGTTATCGAAGATACGCATAGTCGTGAGGACCTGCTGGTGGACCTAATCATCGCACAGTGGACTCAGACTGAGGCGATAGAGGCCGCTCGTCAATCTGTGCGGTCTGAGATGTAGGCTACGATAGATCGACTGTAGTACCGACTGGAGAGGAGTGAGAGGGGACTCCGTGGGATGGTTGGTCATCTTGCCTAGTCGGAGTCGGTTGGTATTGGCTAGTTGGCTGGACAGCATCATCGTATGACGCATGAGGGTGTCAGGGACTATGCTCGTGAAACCTCCATTATCCGAGAGTTACTTCCTGGGGGCCCTTCGCGCTCACGGTCTTGACGGACTGTCAGTCAGGCGAACGAGGGGGGTTCAATTGCTGGACCTTCCCTTCCCAGGGACTGCCCACCTACTCCAAGTGTTGGGATCAAGTTTTCAGTGGATCAGTCTCTTGATTGTCGCGCTGATGATACTGGGGATAACAGTGACCGACCATCCCAGAGGCAGCGTAAGGAGTAGGGTTGGTTTCTTTTCCTTTTTTCTTCATTGTATATACAGGGGGTATGCCTGTATATATATAGAGATCTTATGGGTTTAGGCATACCTGTCTTTTGCTTTTCTTTCCTCATTACCTTCTATACTTTAGCTGGTTGTCGTTGGCGCCGTCTCCTATTATTACGACTTAGATGCTCCATGAGTTGGCCCGGTAATAGTCGAAGGTTGTCTTGTATATGAACATGAGGATAGAATTGTTAGTAATTTTATTTCCCCCCTTGCTGACTGTCAAGGGGGGTGGTGTCTTAGGCCGTGGCCTAGTAATAAAGATAGGCTATTGTATTTTTTTTTTTTCTTTTTTCGTACTACTATTTTTATTACAAGAAAGGAAAATAGTGCAACAGGGAAAGCAAATAACTAAAAGAAAAATCTAGAACTAACAAAAAAAAATGCCCCAGTGTATGAGTGTTGATGGAATAGGTAGTGCGGTTTCTTCAACAATCTTCCTAGGGTGATGACTTCATTATTCTGCATCTATTTGTGAACAAGCAGGGGGTCTCAAGCTGACTCCTTTTCCAAAAAAAAAATTCTCCAGTGTTAAGGTGCAATGGAGAGTTTCTGATTCATTTGGGAGTACTTTGGTCTATGAGGAGCGACACGCGTTTTGATGAATTAGTGTCGAGGAAATTCTTTGAAACGACAACTGAATTGGGAGATTTGTCTAGCCATATCAGTCGTATACTAGGGTTCTACCTTTGGCAGTAATCATCCTATCCCATAGTCAGTAGTAGAGGGTGAGCGGTAGATAGTGAGTGGTTGCATCGGTTCTCATTCACGAGTTTTTGGTTTCATATCTGGGGATATCTTAGGAGGGTTATGACTCACTGTCCGAAAATATAAATTAAGGGTGAAAGAGGAGATAAGGTTCAAGGATGTGAGGGATTAGTTTCTATCTGACAATTTCGAAAAGAGATAAGTAACATTCTTTTACTCGGGGGGGATGGGGGGTGTCATGATTGAGCTCTCTGTCATGCTTCAGCACCATCAAAGTCTCTCATTCTTTGGTTAGCAGGAGTTTTTCCTCCTCCCACCACCTTACGATGATATCTAGTAGTATTGGGACACCAGGAATGCCCCCGCAACTTTCTTATACTTTCTTAGTAAGATTACCAAGAATGTCCTCACGATTTGCTTATGCTTTCTTAGGCTCATTGACTTGTTCACCCGTTGTATTGCTCTTGCTCAATTATGTGTGTATATGTATTTTGAAAGCGACCTATTGATGCAAGAATGATGAGTTTTGATTGAACCTAGCATCTTCATTTTTTGTGCTCTAATATCTTCTCCAATGACGGGGAAAAGGGGTGAGAATCGGGTGTTACTCATACTTTTGGAAGAGGTCAGGTGTTCTACTAGTCCTTTCGATCAGATTACCTGAATAAGAAGGTGGGTAGTGGGTCAAAAGCCTTCAGGGGTATCCTAGAAATGAAAGCGTACAATCGATGAATGAGTCTTGATGACTACTGGGGTGGTAGAGATAGGTATCTAGCTATGAGGTATGATGACCACGGTGTTAAGGGTAGTACTTTCTGAGGTACATGGCGTTCCAGGGGTTAGGGAGTTCTTCTCCGTCCTAGTTCACTAGCTTGTATGCGTTCCCTGGGTATGCGGCTGCTATGACATACGGGCCTTCCCAGTTTGGTTATAGTTTTCATTTTGGATGGGTGTGTTTGAAAGGTATGATTTTCTTCAAGACTAATTCTCTAATTTCAAAAGTTCGCTCGAAGACTTTCTTATCGTAGGCTCTGGCCATCCTATTCTGGTATACTTGAGCATGATCGGCTGCCCTTAGACGCATCTCATCGAGTTATTCTAGATCGACCAGTAGAGCAATTCTCCTTTCGTCTAAGGATAGCTCATCATCAAGTTGGATCCGTAGGGATGGTACTTATATTTTATAAGGCAGGACTGCTTCCATTCCGTACGTAAGGAGATAGGGAGTTTGGCCAGTGGTCGTGCGAATAGAAGTTCTATAGACCCAGAGTGCTTCTGGTAGTCATTCAAGCCAGTCGGCTCCATTTCTTTTCTCCACTGTTCATTTTAGAATTTGGATCAGAGTCTTATTTGTGGCCTTTGCTTGTCCATTTCCCTGGGGATAGAATGGTGACGAGTGATGTAGGTCGATACCGAATCTTTTGCATAGTCTCTTCGTCTTTTCTGCAATGAACTGTGGTTCATTATCGGTGATGAACATCTTGGATATTCCAAAATGGGTGATAATGTTCTGAATAATAAACTTCACGAGCATGGAAGCAGTGATTCTGACATATGACTCGGCTTATGCCCATTTGGTGTAATACTTGGTCGCTGTGAGTATGAATGCGTGCTTGTGAGTATTTCCAACCGTGTCTGTGAAGGGTTCAATAACGTCGAAGGCCCACATTGAGAATGGCCATGGCGAGGTTATAGGGTTCAATGCAACTGATGGAGCTTTGATGAGTGCGGTGTGTTCTTGACATTACTTGCAGCATTGGACGTAGAGGTGGCAATCCCTTATCATTGTTGGCCAGTAATAGCCTTGTCGTATGATCTGATCTACGAGTCTTTGTCTACCAACGTGAACGCCTCAGGCACTGGCATGTGCCTCTCCAATGATGTATTGTCCTTCAGCAGTCGTAACACACTATAGTAGTACTCCTTTGGCAAAAGCTTCTTTGTATAGGGTCTCGCTTAGGATGTAGAACCTTGCGCATCTATTTTTGATTGTCTTTCGTTCAATCTTCATAGCGTAAGGTGGGACATGGTGATGCTTCAGGAAGTTCCATATATCGAAGTACCATGGTTGTCCATCGTCGGTTGGTGATTTCTCGAATCTGAAGGTTGCGATGTCGGCTTCTTTCTTCACGTAATTGCCAGAGGTAGGTTGTTCTTCGTTCATGGCAGCTTTTGGTGGAGTTGGTAGTTCTAGCTTTTGCCAAGCGACTTCGTGTGCTGGTATCGTTAATCTCTCGAGGAAGAAGGATTTGGTGTTCTGTCTGACTGGTATATGAATGACTAAGGGTAGTGTGGTGAGAGAGTCTACAGGCTCATTCTCCAGTCTAGGGATATGCGTAAAAGAGATTCTTTCAAACTTCTTTATCAGGAACTGAGTTGTCTCCAAGTATGCCATTAGTCTTCTTTCTTTGGTCTTCCATTCTCCGATGACTTGCGACATCACAAGCTTGGAGTCGCCTATTGTCTTCAACTACTTGACACCTAACTGTAGCACTGTTCGTAATCCGATGATGAAGGCTTCATATTCAGCGACGTTATTGGTGGCTGGGAAGTCGAGTTGAAAGGCCTTCAGTATGACAACCCCTTTTGGGCTTAGCAGGACTATCCTGATGCATTTTCTTTTGTGATTAAGTGCACATCAAAGTAGAGGGTCCATGAAGTCTTATCGGGCTCTTCGTTGTGAATTGAGAGGAGATATATCTTCGTCGGGAAAGTCTTCCTGTATAGGCTCATTGCCCGAGAGTGGAAGGTTCGTAAGGTAGTCGGCGATCTCTTGTCCTTTGACAGACTTCTGCGTAACATATGTGATGTTGAACTCTTGTAAGAGCATA
Source organism: Chloranthus sessilifolius (assembly GCA_021018995.1). Taxonomy (NCBI): domain Eukaryota; kingdom Viridiplantae; phylum Streptophyta; class Magnoliopsida; order Chloranthales; family Chloranthaceae; genus Chloranthus; species Chloranthus sessilifolius. The sequence goes on along the minus strand of CM037592.1, from coordinate 70,073,525 downwards.
TGGGCGATCTTTCCGGAGTAGCGGGTTTCTCAAAGATGTACTTCAGAGAATTCATATGTACTAGGACCAGTATCTTGTTTGCTCCGAAGTATTGTCGTAGTTTCGTTGAAGCCCATACCAGGGCAAGGCATGCCCCTTCTTCATTGGCGTGTATTTGTGTTCAAACTCACACGCACATCTCCATTTTGAACGGTAAAGCCCTAGAAACCCCTTTTTATTTTGAAATCTTTAAAATCTCCTAGTTGTTCTTAAATCTATGGCTTCAAAGAAGATTATGGCCTCGAAGCCCTCAAAATCTTCGACCCCAAACCCCCAAGCTTCAAAGAAATTGAAAAATGTTTAGGAACCGACCCTCGAGCAACCTGCCGCATGGTGGGCTAGTAAGACCCTAGCACCCGAGTGGTCTTTTAGTCAAGATTTTGTTGTGGACGGGGACACTACCTCTTGGGCGATCAATTACATTCACCGGGCAAAACTTGAGTTCTTGCTCCAACCCTTCCACATGCACTATTACCCACGACTGGTCCGACTGTTTTACCAAAACATGCAAGTCGGAGTCGGCGACCACGTCGGAACACTCACCACAAAAATAGACAACCACACATTTCACATTGACGTCCTCGACGTCGCCAACACCATAGGTTGTGCTATGAACTTTCATGATAGTTTGGGCCTATACCAACCCCACCTCAAAGACATCCTGATACAGGTCATTGCCACAAAAATTGCCGATGAGGAACTGGTGGCCAATGGCGCTATCCGCCGAGCTCAATTTCCACCTGAGATGTGGGCACTGGATGAAATATTTCTAGAAAACCTTTACCCGCTGCAGCATGAGCAAAAGCGGAGAGGACCCCTTTTACAAGCACTATACTCAGCACACGGGGAGCGTTGGCTTAATGCCCCTAAATTGATTTTCCAGGGCATAATGCATGCCCATGATCACATGCTAAGCACCACCCCCAAGAATAGAATAATAAATTATATGCCCTATGCCCGCCTCATTTCCCGGATGTTAGAGAACCACGATGACACCGAGGAAGACGAACCCTACCTAGTTCTAGCCGGTGAGGAGAGGCGGACTGACAATGTCCAGCAATGGACATTGCGACATTGGAGCCGAACATTGAAAACCTTGCGGCTCAGCGCTAAAAATAGACGCCTCCGACGGCTAGAGGGGAGTGCCCAACAAGAACCCGCCCAAACCGAAATCACAGCTGAAGACACTCAGCAAGCTCCGACCCAACCACCTCAGGGACCTCAAGCTGATATCCTCACACTCTCCGAATTCAACTGGCAGATGGATGTTTTTCAGCACCTCCACCAACAGACCTACACGCAATTGTCCACCCTATGCGAGGATAATTATATGCACCTCCAGTGGTTGGACTACCACGAGGAGATACTCACGCGCCTATTAGAGAAGGCCTACCCAACAACCTCTACACCTTTCTTGGCACAGGCCAAGGCATATACATCGGAGTACACCTCGAGGTTTACTCAGGGAGCCTCCGCATCGGGAGCTGGTCCTTCGACCTCTGGAGCGAGGCGTAGCCCGACACCAACCGCGGAACAGCCAGGTGAGCCTATCGTTAAATTTCTGATTCCGTTGTATTACTTATTAGACTGATTGTTCTTAGTGATCCTATGATAGAAATGTAGTAGTAAACTGTTAGTCAGTACTACATTATCGATAATTTCCAATTCCATGATTGAAAATCTTGTGGTAATGGTAGAAATCAATACAATAAATATTTGTAATAGCATCAATATTCTTAACTAGGGCATTTTGTATACCTTTGCAATGATTTCGTAGAATATTCAATTTTCGAGGACGAAAATTCTTAAAAGGAGGGGAGGATGTGACACCCCGTAAAATCACCCGCGTAAAATCTGGACACGTGGTGTATCACCAACCACGAGGAACCAGTAAAGCCCTCGTTTGAGATTCATGTGTGACTTATGCTCATTATGAGAGGATTGGACCCAAGCCCATAGAACCTTTTCTTTGGAACCAAACCTATGTATAAGAAGCTAAACCCTCATGGACCACCATGAATGCAGGGGGGGCCTGGAGAGAGATTAGTCACTGATGACTTGGGAGAACCATTAGGACACTAGGACCTGTGAATTGATGGGATGAATTGAGACCCATTCAGCTAGGAGCTTTGAGCCCATGAAATTGAGGACAAGTGATGTGGACACACACATATATGTACGTATATGCGTCACACACCGGAACTAACCTCCCTACTATATTTGCCTTTATATTACCATGCAAACCATCATTTGCATTATGAAGAGCAGCCGATCGTGGAGAAACCAAGGTGAAGAAGAGAAGCCATCTCCTCCTTCCTGTTTGATCCATCTTCTTGCAAACTAAGCCTCGGAGCTTCCCCAAAAGCTCTTCCGTTTCTAGGAGGAATTGAACCCTATAACCCTAGTACCCCAAACTCCTTGACTTGTTCGACCAAGGGGAGAACGAATCGTGGAATCGGTGTGTTGGGGATATTGACCCAACGTCGTTGAGTCGTGGAGCTTCGCATGCGAGGAAAGCTCGTAGACGTAACTCTCGTAGCGCATGCGTTGTGTTTAGAGTTCGTATATTTTTGCTATGTAGCAATAGTCGACGCCGCATGCAAGGATTTCAACGATCAAACGTGTATACATTACGAGAAGGGGAGCATTGGGTTTAATCGTTGAAAGCCTTGCATGAGCTGTGAAATTGGAGATAAATCGTAGATTTAAGCTTCGAAAATGCGTGAGTTATGGTGTGTGAATTGTCTTATTTTTTGAAGAGGAGTCTTGTATATGTGTGATAACTCATTTAGAGTGTGTTGTGGTGTCATTAAACCACCTCACGATGCCATAAGGGTTGGCTCGAGCTGGAGGGATGAACTATTAAAGATGATAGTTCTGTATGGTATACTCGAGCGTGAATAGGGACCGCTCAAGCGAAATATCACCTGAAGCCTACGCTCGAGCGGGATCTCTAGGCTATTTTAGCTCGGGTCAAAATCGCTCGAGCGGGACCTAATGAGTTGTACTGGGAACAAGCTCGAGAGTGAATAGCACCGCTAGAGCGAGAGATCATCTGAAGCCTACGTTCGAGCAGGATCTCTAGGCTATTTCAGCTAGGGTCAAAACCGCTTGAGTGGGACTTAGAGGTTTGTATTGGAAACACGCTCGAGTGTGAATAGTGCCGCTCAAGCTGGATATCATCTGAAGCCTACGCTTGAGCGTGATTTGTAGGCTTAGTTTGCTCGGGATAAAACCGCTCGAGCGTGAAGCATGGGTGCCACTGGGAATCGCTCGAGCAAGATTGAGCCACGCTCGAGTGTGAACCTCTGTTTTGACTTGATTTAATGTATGTAGTTGAGACTTGACTAGCGTGCTTGTGAGTTGCACATGTGTGAATGCCTTGCGTATTTTGGACTAAGACATGTTGTGGGCATTGTGATTCAGGATAAACTCACAAGGGACCAAGGTTTCGAAACTCGTGGGCCTTGTGAATCGTTACAGTGCGTTCGACGCAAATTCAAGTAGGGAAAACACCTTGCTAACTTATATGGCCTCTCGAAATCATGTTTATGATGCGATTTTCAAATGAATGATATTCTCGCCATGATTTACATTTACGTATCTTGCCATGAATTATTTAGGTACCTTGAAATTATGAAACATGAACATTTGATATTATTTTTGCATTCACGTTTTGCATGACCTCTTGCTTATATTTCTAGATCTCATGTGTGTACTTACCTTGTGGTGTTTTCGTTCGTAATGCTTATTCAGTTCCTGTATACTCGATCTATGCTTATGTGCTATGATTTTGTGAACATGTGTAATGAGGAGTGGAGTCCCCGGGGTTTACGATCTTGTGTCTACTACGGACTGCTCAGTTCCCTAATACGGGGATGCCTTGCCATGTGACTAGCTTTGAGTGCATTGTTTGTAAGGGGCTTATGTGCTATGATTTTGTGAGCATGTGTAATTAGGAGTGGAGTCCCCGGGGTTTACGATCCTGTGTCTGCTACGGACTGCTCAGTTCCCTAATACGGGGATGCCTTGCCATGTGACTAGCTTTTGAGTGCATTGTTTGTAAGGGGAGTGGAGTCTCCATGAGAGGGGTGGAGTCCCCGAGGTTACGACCATATGTCCGCTACGGACTGCTCAGTTCCCTAATACGGGATACTTACTATAATGCCATATGATACTTGTTGGAATATTTTAAGTGCTTGCTACTGACTTTATTGGAGACAGTGATAAGAATGAGGTGAATGAAAGTGAATGAAAGGTGGAGTGAAAACTACGGAGCAGCAAGCCTAAAACATACAGTCCTGCAAGATACATGGCCTGTTGTAGCAAGTTTTGATAAGTAAGAGTTTGTCCCACAGGGAAGGCTGATCTAAAGCTCCAAGGGAGCTATCTTTAGTAGGCTCTCCAGATCTGACAATCCTAAATGGAAAGGGATTTACGGTCACTATAATCTAAATCCTAAGGTAACTTAATGTCTACACTACAGAAAGGGTTAAGAAAGAGGGTGGAGTGTGAGAAAATAAATATAAAAGGGTGAGAAGTATGTTATTAGGTACAGATCTGATGGGTCTCATAACTCAAACTCAGATCTACTGCTATAGAAGTCCTGTCCAATGACTACATTATCACCAAAGAGGAGAAAGGATCCAACTCATCCCTGTGCCATGATCCAATCCCTTATGGCTATAACCTGTCCACTTAAATGGTCACAGACTATCCAATAAGGGAACCACAATCCAGAGATGAGTCATAACAAGATTATCGTTGTAGGCACTACTTCATCCAGGCTATAAGCTCAAGAATCCATAGGAACCTCAACCTCTAAAGTTCTGTGTGTGGGGCTAGGCCTACAAAGTGCACGAGCCTGAACACACAGGACCAACAAGAGTTTGAGTATTAGCTTTTAAGCTTGGTTGTTCACTGTTTTAGAAGGACAACAGTGATCTAGTCACAAGCCTACAATCTCTACAGCCAAATCAGATCTGCAATTTGATGGTGGGTCTATACAAATATAAGGGAGTCTGTCTCTGCACAATCTCTCACAGGGCTACAAGCACAAGTCCAGAGAAGAAGAATCTGTCTTAATTCTGTGAATTGGCCTCACCTTAGGGTTATAATTTGTCCACTTGAATGGTCACAGACTATCCACAGAGGCTATCCTCCTCACAGAGGTCTAAGACAGAACAAGAACATTGCTGCCGCCACCATGTTCACAGGGCTACTAGCGCAAGCTCCCATGGGAATTCAGATTTAGTGGATCCTGTGGTGGGGGAAGGCTTGCAATGTGCCTAACATGGACACACAGGTCACTTAGATCTAAATGAAACCTTAAAAGAAATCCTCTTTTGCTTACAAAACAACTTAGCAATGGAGGATCTCAAGGCAGCAGCTTTGTATAACACAACTCACAGTAAAAACACCACCCTATACATGCAGCATATCCTATTACAAAAACTCCATTAAAATCTATACCAAATAATCATAAAAAAGGCATAGCCAGCAAGTGCTGGACTATGGAGAGAAGGAAAAAGGAAAAAGGAAAAAGGAAACTCCTAAATCCTAACCTTAGCCTACTGTAATTTCTATAGTTGATTTCAAGAAGAAGCACAGAAAGTCAAGAACCAAAGTGGATCCAAAGTCCCTTAAACCTAAGCTAGGCTTAGGCTTATATAGCAGTCGGTTCTTCCTGATTTAGGGTTAGGAAAATCCTAATTTCATCAATGCAATTGCAGCCCATTCTTGTCCCTTGGATGCCTCGGGGCGTCTGTACGGAGATTGGAGCATTAGAGTGCATGCCCTAATTGCTGGAGATTCCCAGATTGCCCTTACAGAAGTGGGGAGAAGTTCAAAACCCGATCCTCGCTGAGTAGAAAAGATTTGCAGATCTTGTCGCGTGGTAGAATTGGCGTCGCGAGGTTGCTTTGACTTGAAGCTCTTACAGTCGCGGGGTTGGTACTTTGATCATCGTGAGAATGCTTTGGTCGTCGCGGGGTTGGTCTTTACATTTGAATGGCGCGAGAATGGCGCACGCAGTTCGATCCTTGATGAATCCCGCGGTGATCCTCACGAAGAGAACAAAGTACATAGGCTTCTGGATCGCGCGAGCAGTTCCTTGAAAGTATGTGTCCCGCAGCCACTGCGCGACAGTCGCGCGCTGGAACGCCTGGAGCTCTCTCTATTTAGTGAATCGCGCGAAGGTTGAAGAGTCATCTCTTGAGCTGCGCGAGATTGTGCGAGTACTTCGCAAGCGCTTAAGACTGAGCCTCGCGAGAACCTTGCGAAGTGTATTTTTACTCCCTGCTGACATCCATCTGCGCACGAACGGCGCGAAGACTGTGCGTCCGGTTGGGGTGCTCCCTTTAGAAGCCTGCGACAACTGCGCGATGTATTCTTTCTGATTTGATTGAGCCCTGCGACATCTGCGCGAGACATTCTCCTTAATTTGTTTATACTTTGCTGTGCCTTTGCTGCACCCAATTCTCTGTCTGGGTTTAACCTTCCCGCTTCTAGGTCAGCAGTAGGCTTTTTGGCATAGTTAGAGGCTTATTTGCAGCTGCTGCTTATTATATACAGAATAGACTTAAAGCACATTTATTAAATGATTAAGGGTCTAATAGAGATTAAGTTAAGGGGTGAAAAGTGGTACTTTTCATGTCTTAACAATACGCCTTGTCTCGAAAACGTGCAATGTGATCCCTTATGTTATGAATCTATGCCATGTATCATAAATTGTCTCGAATCTCGGTCATATGTGTCTCTTGCTTGACCCATTTACATGCTTCAATTGTCTTGACTCTCTTGTCTTGATATGGATAGTGTAAGCATGTTTTATTCACCTTCATGTTTTGACCTGCTGAGATTTAATGGATGTTTTGCTTGAACTCGATATATTTTGAATACAAACGCAAGTTTTGACTTCTTTTATCTATGCATCAAGAATATGAATGAGCATGATGAAATGTGATTTTGCATGGTATCTTTCTCTACTGAGCTTGGGTGAAGCTCACTCTTCGACTATACATCACAGCTGCAAGTGTGGACTTGGAGCGTGATCTGGAAAGAGAGGAGGACCCGGATTATAACCCGGAGGCGGAAGAGGATCTACCTGAGGGGCGTTATCCTTAGCTTGGAGCAGTCTTTGGGAGAGTATTGTTTTGGGAGAATTTTGATAAAAGGTAAAGAGAGATATGTAACTAAATGATATAATGTATTTTCCTCCACTGTTTAGATGAAGGTCAGCCTTCATCTGTGGATGCTTATTGTTTGGACATGTATATATCATAGCTAGTCGTGTGAGATCAATTTTGTTTGCTATTCTATCCATGTTGTAGCTCCGTTATGCTTCTGTATTGCGCACTTTGCTTCCGTTTTGTGAGCTTACCAATTTGTGATGGCTCGATCCTTACTATTGTCTTATGTGAGGAAAGATTGAGCTGTTAGGAGGTGATGTTGTACTTTGATACCATAGCATCACTGTGATTCGGGTCTTGTGTGTGATCCGACGACATGGGTTTTATGGTAAGAAAATCCGGGCTGTCACAGGTCCTCTTTGGACTGATACCCGATTTCGATACCCGTTTTAATACCTTGCTAGAGACCCATGAACTAGGAATAATTTTGACCATAGTTACTTAGTTCGCTGATTCGTTTGATTCGAATTTGGGTTTGCAATTTGCAATTTGCAACTATCGAGCAAATGAGATAAAACGTAAAAACCATGAAGTCTTACGTTCAAATACCTCTTTATTCACCCTTTGATATATATCTTATTTACACTCCGCCCCCTGTGTTTCACCTATTTACACTGCAGGCCTTGCATTTGTGTTTCCTTTACTTATTGCTACTATGGTGAAGGACCAGTCGTTGACTATTAGAGAACTAACCTTTGACTGCATTGAAGTAGATGATGGAGATCATTTTTAACTACAGTCTTCCACCCAATGGATCTTGAGATTGGGAGACTACCATCAAGCAGTCAGATTTTGATTATACAAGGAAGACAACCCAAAAAGTTTAACATGATCATGGTGGTACATCAAGTGTAGTCCTTGGATCAGTTTTCGAGATGTGTACCATGTGAATCAAAATCTAATGGTTTGATTATAGGCCCATGATCTCAAAATCCACTAGGCCAAAGATCAGGGCAAAAAAAAATCTCGATAGTGTGATTTAAATCAGTCAAAAGCTTATATTTTTGGAGAGTATGTCATTGTAGGGGACCATAAGTAGGTGAAACACACAGGGGTGGTGTATAATTATGACCTATCTCAAGGTGATAAATGCAAAAAAATTTATAATTTTACTATGAATAAAATAATACTTAGCTAATATTCAATCAATTAGTCACATGGAAATCCAATTCAGGATTAGTTAGTGAATGAGCGAATTAAGTAACATAGATTCAGACTTTCTCATTAATTTTCCAGATAATATAGAGACACAACTTGCTAATTTAAAAATTAGCAGCTATCTAATTATCCTCCTAACTATTAGCGAATGAATCTCGCTATCATATAAAAGGGAAATTTACCTGATCGACCCTGTCAGATACACCTTTTACGTAAGAGGCCCTGTATTTTCACCTTTACCTAAATCGACCAGCTTTTATCCAAGCCATTTTCAGGTAGCACAAAAAGTCCGAAATACCCCTTCTTACACTTTTTTTCGTTCTACATGATTTAAAATTTTAAATATTTACATTTTTCTATATTTATGCGATGTGAAACCGGATCTATGCCGTCTGATTTGAAGGCCACATAATAAAATAAATGGCGCCAAAGATAGACACGAAAAAAAGGCGATATCGCCTCTTTGAAAAAAAAATAAAAATTTTAACAATTGATGTCGACTCTTAACTCAATCGGTACCGACCATTTTAAGAGTCGTCATCGACTTTGTACACAGTCGTCATCGACTCTGTACAGAGTCGCTATCGACTGTATAAAATTTTATTTTATTTATTTTTTATTTATAAAATCGATGGCGACTCTGTACAGAGTCGCCATCGACTTTGTATAGAGTTGATGACAACTGTGTATAGAGTCGCCATCGACTGTGAATTTTTTATTTATTTTTTTTTTACTTTTTATATTTTTTTATACAATCGATTGCGACTCTATACAAAGTTGATGGCGATTGTGTACTGAGTCGATGGCGAGTCTGTAAATAGTCGTTGACAACTCTTAAAATGGTCGATATCGACTGTGTACAGAGTCGATATCGCCTTTTTTCATATCTATCTTTGGCTATCGATTTTATATTGTGACCTTCAAATCAAACGTCATAGATCTCATTTCATATCGCTCGAAAATATAGAAAAATGTAAATATTTAAAATTTTAAATTATATAGGTGTATCCTCTTCTTCCTCATTCTAATCTGCTACAGTCTCTGACGAAAAAGGTGTATCTGGGTCGATCAAAATAGTAGATCGGAGTAGATTGAATTGAGGAGAAGATGTTGTCACCTTCGTCACCTCTGACTTCTAGAAACTGTAACAGATTAAAATGAGGAAGAAAATGATGTTTTTGTGCATTAAAGAAAGGGGGTAATTTGGACTTTTTGCTATCCTTAGGGTCGGCTAGGCTCCCAGCTGGTCGATTTGGGTAAAGGTGAAAATATAAGGCCTCTGATGTAAAAGGTATATCTGATAGGGTCGATCAGGTAAATTTCCCATCTAAAATCCATAGAAACTCTAATTAGGGAAGGGATGAAAAATAAAGATAACTCTACGAGCCTACCCCTGCATGGGTCGGTTATATAATAAACTACTAAACAATGCAAATCTAGTTTTGCTTGCTACTGCTATAACTGTACCCACTTTTACTGAAGTTAATTAATAATGAGGAAAACATTTATATATAATATGATATAGCAAATTGCTTATCAATATAACAAAGCAAATCTAGTTACCAGGGGTGTTTTCTAATTCAGAGCATTTGATGATTAAGGAAACAACAGCCTTTCAAAGAATCAAATCTTTTTATAAATGTATTGTAGGAAGTGGTATAGGAGTTTGATGTAAATTACTACCATGACTTGATGGAGTAGTGAGATGGTCTTGTTGGGAGATGGAGAAGAGGAGGGTTGGGTTATTTTATGAGGGGAATAGAGGAATGAAACTGAGACAGGGTCGTTTTCTTCCATGTGAAATATTGGCCTTCCAAGCACAGCTTTATAGCGCCCACCACTCCATGCCTGAGAAAATGGCATCAAATCAGAATAATTTGTTGGTGCAGAGAGTATATGAGGTGATCAGCATGTTAAATTGTTAGTTAAACGAGGATTTTTAGGGCAGTGCTTAGGATCAGGAACATGCATTCCAACATATATGGCTGAACCATGCATTCACATCAGTTGAGTGACACGTGGCGCCCAATCTGAGGATCTAGTGCCATCTAAATTTTTTTAAAATGTGTGGTATAACTCGCCATCACGTGACACATGACTACAAAAAATAAGACTATTAGTGACAGTCAAAAATTGTCGCTATTAACGAAAAACTGCTGCTAATACCCTTGTCGCTAATAGTCTTAATAGTTTTTTTGTTAATAGCGGCAGTTTTTTACAGCCATAAACTGCCGCTAATAGTCTTATTTTTTGTAGTGATGGCTCATGATCAAGCATTTGAACAAAAGGTGCACACTATGCACTCAAATGCACCGCCCATTTTTCCTATATATGTAATGAGAGAGAGAGAGGAGAGGGAGAACGGAAAAACATATCAATGTGCGACCCAAAATTGCTACACATGGATGTTAGATCATGTACCATGTGGCATGTGATCATGAGTTGCATCACATCCTCTAAGAGTTGGCCAATCCCTCTGTGGTTTTACTATTTTGGGTATCTCTACACACGCTTCTGTGTTTATTGAAAGCGCCTACATTCAAAACCCCTCCAACATTGATTGCTCCGGAGCAGATGATGGAGGTCGTTTGTCATCCTGATCTTCCACCCAATGGATCTTGAGACCATGATCTTACGTTGAAGGTCTTTTTTGGGTACCATTAGACGGTCAATTTTCGATTACATGTATCACGATCCACATATACCAAAAAAGTGTCCTTAAAACCATATTACATATATCACGGCGATACTTGATTTAGGGCATGTTTTTGGAATCTGTGACAGTGGAATAAAAAAGGATCTTCTGATCGTAAGATCATGGTCTCAAGATCCGTTAGGTGGAATATCGGGATGAAAAATGGCCTCCATCATCTGATTCGATGCAGTCAATGGCTTTGGAGGGGTTTCAGGTGTAGCTGCTATCAGCGAGCGCGCAGGCGCCAATAGAGGTACCCTAATATTTTGTAAGATTCTTCTACACATTATTTCATTAAAGATATAAGTTTTTCATCCAAAAAATTTTCCATTCAAAAATTTCACATTTGAACACAGAATCAACAAAGTAAAAATAATTTTTTTTTTATTTTTTGTAGATGGTAAGTATTGGACCTCTTATATGTGTATGTGGCACCCAACTGGCCTGACTGCACTGGCCTAAATGCAAAATTTCAGGCTACACTTGCATGCATATCCTCAAGCCACACACACACACACACTCACATATATATATATATATATATATATATATATATATATATGGTGATTCCATCACTCCAGCAATGGGAGACCACCTATTACATCAGTGAGGAGAACACATCCTTATCCATACACTTAGATCACATGGTGCACATTTTATACCAATTCAGCTAGGTGAAGTGGAAGAACACTCCGTGAACTGATGTAAGCCCTAAACACTTAAAAGGAGTCAAACCCTTATATCCGGGTACTTTAATATGGACTATTGTTCATATGTAACCTAGGGACCAACTTGTTGGATGGTCCAGATCCTTTGTTGAGACTAGCATGGATGAGTAAAGTTTGTATGATGTTTTATCACTTTGATGAATTTGATCAAGGGATAGCTCAGTTAGTAACCTCCCTCCTTTGTCGGTTCTAAACTCCACTTTGCTTCCTCCCTTATATTAATAAGGTGAGGTTTGCTGTCTGGGATTTATTCCTCTATGTGTCACTCAATGTGAGTATTTTAGTATGAGATTTATTAGTGTTGTTCCTAATCTATCATAGGCTGTGTATGGCATAGCTCTCTGTTAACCCCTGCCATAGCAGAGTTCATCTGCTTTAGTAGGTTCCCCATCCTCTTTGCTAACATCCTGCTACTTGCTTTAGCAGGTAACCTTTCTTGATAACTCCTTGCATAGTAAGATTTTATATAGGATTTACTTGTTTAACAATTCTACTCTCCTCTCTAATCACTCCTTGCCAGTGCAAATTTTATTTGCTTTGGTAAGGAGTTAGTAGAGAGCATGGAAGTTGTGCTATAGCAGGTAAATCCTCATTTACAGGGAGTTAGAAAAGAGAATGAGAACCAAGTAAGCAGGTAAACTCTGCTGTGATAGGGGCTAGCAGAGAGCTATATCATACACAACCATACTCTTTATGATATATAAGGCACATCCAAGTTGCCTATGGCGTATTGCATCATCAAAAAAAAAAAGATTGAACCAATGTAATCGTTGTAGCCTAAAATTATAATAATGAGGGTATTATTCTTTGACGGAGCTGACTATACCTTTTAGGCTCTCTCGAGTTCATGTGTATATATTTATATATGGAAATGGGACAATGAGTTCGAACTCATATTGGAGGTGCTAGTTTAAATCCCATATCACATGGCATATGACACGTGATTCCAAAACAACATCATTTTCGGAATATGTACCATACGGGATGTAATCTATTAAAGAAATTTAATTTTCTTTTAGTGGTCAAAACTATGATCAGAGGCTGGGTAATGCTCATACATTTTAGTGCATTAAACTTTTCCCTCCTTGATCACATTTTGGACAGTGGATGTATATTGGATTATGCCCAAGTTTTTTTAGTGGCCTTTGATTGTCCTTAGACAAGTTACCGTAGGACCCAATCCCTCAATGGATGCCATGTGGACTTCACCTGGTTCGAACTCAATGCCCCGAGCTGTGTTTGAACCCTTAGTCCCAAGTGCGTGTATATATATATATATATATATATATATATGAATTTGAGGGAAATGCATTCAAATGCATTATGTGTGAGCTGAGGCAATAGGACCTGATTGGGGTTCAACCTGACTCTAACCTACCAAGGCCGGGTTTTCAAAATTTTCAATTAGGCCCTAACAAGGGCTGCGATGTATTCAGCCCAAACTTGGTCCCTACCGAGCCGTTTTTCTGAGCTTTTTCTCTAATAAAATTTGGTTGGCCTATTTTTTTGGGATATTTTTTCTAATAAAATTTGGTTGGGCTTTGACTATTTTTTTTTTAATAAAAGTTTAAAGAATGTTAAAATTTTAATTAAATAATTATATTAGCATTATAGAGACTCAAGTGCATACTTTTATTAAAATATTTCATTTTAGTTTATTGCACAATGGTTATAGCAGACAAGGACATACTACAAAAAATAAGTGTATTAGCGGTAGTGAAAACTGCCGCTATTAACAAAAAAGTTGTCGCTAATACCGTCATTGATAATAGTTTTAATAGGTTTTTTGTTAATAGCGACAGTTTTTGGCCGCCGCTAATAGTCTTATTTTTTGTAATGGCATTTAAGTAAATTATATTTAATTAAAATAATTTATTTTTATAATTTTAAAATGATAAGTATATATATATATATATATAGAGAGAGAGAGAGAGAGAGGTCCGGAGATATGCGCTAGGGTATAGAGATATCTCTACGCCAATTGATATGAGCGCGACACGTAGCGCCCTTTTTATGAAGTGATGGGTGGCATGAGGCCCCACTTTACTAACTAGGGTTACACTTTTAAAAGTTAAATACCCTTCTAACTGTCATTCTTGACTTTTTTAAAGTTTCTTTCTTTTCTTTATTTTTTCAAGAAAGTGTTATACTTACTTTTTCATGCATATTTTACTCAAAAAATGTGGCGCTCGGTAGTGAAGCGCTAGCACCTCGGGAGCGAAACACCAACACATCGAAACGAAGCGCCGACGCCCCTAAAACGAAGCGCTGGCGCCACTAAACGAGGCAGCAGCGCTTCGTTTTAGGGGCGCAGTCGCTTTCATTAATATATATATATATATATATAATATCTTGGTCGGGTGCAGGCCTAGTGTTGGAACACTCAACTCAAGCCCGGTCCGGATTGATTCGAGTTGCAACATGTTTAATTAGCCCATTCCGGATGTTGGGCCGGGTTTACTTTATAGAAAGTACCACTTTTTTCGGGACGAATCTAGGTCACTCTGGCCCATTAAGAGCTCTACTTCTATGTGACTAAAATCAGATTTTTCTTTTTTCGAAAACACATATTTGAAAAAACGAATAAAATGTTATTTTCTCGCGTTTCTTTGTAAAGAAACTAGTACTTCCGAAATGAACATCCATTTCACGTCTTTCGCGCTTAGTGTGAGAAAAAACTGCTATAGTCCCATAAAAAAATAAAACTGCTTAGTAAATGCGCTTCTTCCCACATTTTATAACAAACACTCGCTCGCTCTCTCTCTCTCTCTCTCTCTTCGCTTCAAAGTCGATATGGGAGTAAACAAAACAATCCAGTGTGCCAGTAAGTCTTCCCCTCTCATAACCCACTAACTCAAGCCGCCCACTCCAACTGTCCATGCTAATTGCTAAAGGATATTAGAATGCATTTTTGCAACCGACGATTCCATCTCCATAACTTATGGTTCTACGGTTAGCACTATTGGTTACATTGAATCAAATGGTGGAGATTGTTTTTGTCCAAATCTCTCACATAATGCTGCTTAAGATCATGGCCCATTTATCGGATGATCAAATGCTGATTCTACATATAACACATCCCCAAAAGTGACCTCGGAACTCTTCATATAATATGCCCTGATCACGATTAATATGGGGATGTGTGCCACATGGAACCAATATTTGACCGTCAGATATGTCCTCCATGGTCTCAAATTCTACTATGTAAAAGATTGGGAAGAAAAATGATCTCCATTGTTTGATTCAGGTCAACCAACAATTTTAATCGTGCAACCATTAGTTGAGAAGATCAAATCTTTAATTGCAAAAACCTGTACTTAGATGATTAAATATATAAAATATGTTACATGGAAAATGACTCCCTACCTAGGGTTCAAACTCTATGACGTGGTCTATTTGACCTGCCACGGGGCACCAAAATCCTAATGTTCATCTGATCGCCTTAGGGTTCACCTATCCTCATAGGGTTTTAGAAAAAAAATAAAAGAAATTAAGTTTTTTACCCTCTAAATCAAAGGTCAAATATTAGGTCCCACGAAACAAACAAGATACACTGATTGTTTTCTAATTTTGACCTAATATTCCTTGGTGGAAAAACATCATTTTTAAAAAAGTTATTTTTTAGATGGTATGTATCGACTTTGTGGTAGTAGCTATGGCACCCGATCCTAGAGTTGGATGCCACGGTGCAACTAATTGAACACCTCATAGGGTTCAAGCATACGACCACGTCCTAGGGAACCAGCTCGATGTTATATTTACATTGTTTATTTTTTTAACTTCTTTTAACTCTGAGTTTTATCCAATTTTTCTTTTTCAAACATTTTCGGAGCAAATAAACAAAGTGAGAGCAGTGGAAAAAAAATCCTTTTCGACTAATATGAAGGAGGGGCCCTACTTTAGAACCAGCCTTGAGCCCTAAAAATCTCAGGGCCAGTCCTTAATGTGAGCCATGTATTTGAGTGCTAGATCATGTGCCATGTGATGCGTGATTGAGAATGACTCACATCTGCTAACTGTTTAGCTCAACTCGAAAAGTTTTTAGAATAAAAAAAAGGAAAAAAGATTTTGGAACTCTTTGCCCCTACACGTTAAACTTGTTCATTCACTTCTCAAATATGGTTCAATGAAATTCTTCACCCAAAATTTAGCATTGGAAAAGAAGATTTGTTTTAATTTTTTTTAAAATGATAGTCGATCAACCTTGAGCATGCTGTGATTGAGTGTCACAGTAAACCCAACTGGTTTATATATTATTACTCCAAAACACCTAACAGTAAATTATGACATTGAAAAAGAAGTCACCTGTATCTGATCTCCAACGGTCACAACGATGGCTTCTCTGTTCGGGCAGAAAGATATCCACCCTTTCTTAGAGTAGACGTGAAATTCTGAGGAGAAATCACATAAATGGATGCATAATGAGTGGGAGTAATCAGATCTCTTTATCATCATTCTGATGATGTCAGATTTCATGCTGTTAATCCTTTCGCCGCTGCTGCTGGCAATACTCCTGCCCTGCTTTTTGAGACACAGAACCAAGCTGCCTCCAGTGAGTCTTCGCCTTATTTCGAATTCCTCGCATGGTTTCTTATCCTTATCTCTTTCCAATAGTATCTCCAAAACTTTGCTTGCAATTTTCTCTATCTCCCTCGAAAGGATTTTGCTTGTCCTGCTGAAATTTGGGAAACCTAATTGAGATTTTAGACTAGATTTTAACCATCGTGGCAAATTTGGATGAAAATTCTACAAAATCTCCCTGAAATTCAGCCATTCTTTTTAATCAAATTCGCTGAAATTAACCAAATCCTTTTAGAATTTTGGTCATCTCTTTAAATAATAAATAGTACTCATATAACTGTTAATTATAATTTATTTATTTTTTCTCAAAATTTATCTAAAATGAACTGAAATGACTCCCTACCAAAATATTGCCCAAAACTAAATTTTTTACTATTATTTACGCTCCATGCCATACTTTGTTGAATTTATCTCCAAGATACTCTTCCTTAGGCAATGAGGAAATGAGCAAATGTCTTGCAAGCTGTCTATTTGTTGGGACTTTTAAATGCCCAAACTTTCGAAAGAGAGAAGTTTGAATTACGTATCTAACGCAAACACGATGAACTTGGTAGTCTTTAAAAGCGATGCTGGTGGTTCCACGCATTCTACTAGGAACTAGGGCTGTCAACCAACTAGGTTAGGGCTGGCCCACATAAAACCTGGCCTAGCCCTAGGGGCCAAGGCTAAATCCTAGCTGGGCCCTAACTTTGGCGGACTTTGATATGCTGTAACAACCCAAATTTTCTTATTTTATTTTAATAGTGTTAGATGCTTTTTGCACCGTGCACGATTTTAGTGCTCCACACCAGAACTCACTCTTTTAAAAAAAAATTATGATTTTTCCTATATCAAAATTAGACTCATTGCGAATGTTCATCGATACGATTCCAACGAAATATAATTTGGCGAATTCTGATAAGAATATAAAAAGTTACGCTTATTTTAAGTGACAAAACAAGTTAAAGGTTATAACTGTAATTTCGGAAGAGAAACACTAATTGTTTCGGTGCTTATACAAAGCGCTGGAATGAAACCTTTTGTCAAGCTATTCAATTTCTATTTTATTAAAGGGAGCCATTACTTGCACACGCTTTCTAAGTGATTGCACCGAAGTTAAAGAAAGACTTTGTATTTTAGGGACATATGACATGTGAGAACGCAATATAGGCCGTCTGATTTAAAGTTCATGATCTATAGATCCTTAGTGGATAAGATTGGAGAAAAACACGATATGTCTTTTTTAACCTCGGTGCAATTACTTAAAAACGAGTGTAAGTAATGGCTCCCTTTATTAAATCTTCTACCAAAAGTCTTAATTAGTGATAACCTAAAACCTTCTACCATTATAAATAAAACTTCAAAAGCTCTCTACTCTTTATAATAAGAAATTATTCTCTTCCAAAACTTAGACGAACCGACACCTTGGGCATCGACCTTTTTAACCGGAACCGCCGTAGATCGATCGTTCACCCTTCAAGAGGTGGGATACCCATCAATCCATCTTATTCTTCTTAAATCTCGTCGTGTAGGGTGCGTTGCATCGCGCATCGACGGATTTAAAAATATTATTTAAATCTTAATATATCATAAATTAATAGATCTGCATGTTTAATGTTATACTTTCTCTTGAAAATGATATATTTTGTAGATCTAAACATTGTATACTTGCCTTTTAATTTATTGATTTATGTAATTTGATTTGCTAGGAATATCTGTCCCTTTTGACCATCCCCTATATTTCTTTCTCCCTAATTAGGATCTTATGTTAATTATTTTCTCGTATATTTTTTTTCCCCTAATTAGAATCTTATTTTAATTAATTCATTTAATTTTAATTAGAATCTTATTTTAATTATTTTATTTTATATTTTTTTTTCCTAATTAGAATCTTATTTTAATTAGTTCATTTTATCTTAATTAGGATCTTATTTTAATTATTTTATCTTATATTTCTTTTTCTCTAATTAGAATCTTATTTTAATTAGTTAATTTTTTCTTAATTCGAATCTTATGTTAATTATTTTTTCGTATATTTTTTTCTTCTTAATTAGGATATTATGTTAATTATTCTTTTCTATATTTCTTTTTCTTTTTATACACATGAATATTGGTATAAAGGAAGAACATGAGTAACCCTAAATATAATTCTATTATATTTATTTTCTTATAATATTTGGGTCTTATTTAGAATTCGTGAGATTGATGCAATAATGAACCCATAAGACCTTGTATGAAGACACTGATTGATTTAGGATCCGATGTAACATTTTAAAGGATTAGTAGTAAGAAATCTATGTTAAAATATGTTGGGATTACACCATCATAAAGTTTCGGGTTTGAATTTGCGGCCACGAACTCGAGCTTGTGACCATCGATGTACTGACCTCGGTATTTTGGCCATAAAGTTTTATTCTGACCTCGGATTGACGCGATTCTAACGACATTGAAAAGAAAAAGCGAGCTTTACAACTTTATATAAAATAGTCATTTCACGAATATGATGTTTTAAACGTCAAAATAGAGCAACAAGTCGGGTTCAATTTTGAATGACCCAAGACTGCCTGAATTTAGTATTATTTTCTAAGTTTCATTACCAAAATTCATGTGTATATTATATCTTACTTAAGGTCTTTCGATCGATGGTCATCATAAATCATAACTTAATAATTATAAATACCCCTTAATTTAATTATCCAATTATAGTAATTTATATATATCAATTTTATCGCTTCAACGCGACTAATTCGATAACACGAAATGTTAGAAATTCGATGCCTCATAAAAATCGAACTTTGACATTCACGTTATTGAAATAACATTAATAACTACTCTATCTTATAAGTATATTGGTATTATGTAAATATATATATATATATATATAAAATAAAATCTAAATATAAATCTATAATGTGTGTATGATAGTGCTATGCTTCCATCTTTATCATAATATATGAGTTATAGGTAGTACGCGAGTATATGAGATCATGTCTACGCTTGGGCGTGGTGATTCGTCAAGATGGTATCAAAGTGAGTAATACATCGTATTCACATGCCTTATGACTCATGGTGGTATAAGACATTATAATGAGTTGGATAAAGACAAATTCAGTATAACCTTATATATAGTGGCATATATGGTGATTCTATCACCCAGAGTTTTAATATGATAGGATAAGATATGAATTAAGATATAAGGTTTGACCCTTAGGCTGTAACTGTTGTGAGGTTTCTTTTATTGTCACGTAAACCTTTTTCTTGGAAAGCGTGATTTAGGAAAGTTATCCCACTATAACTTATCCTAAGATTACGTTATAAGAGTATTTTATGATATGAGGATCAGTATGAAATAAGATAAGTTATGCGTATGATAATAAGATACTACTCAGTAAAAGATTAAGAACTTAGCCACCGTAAGGGCAACAACGTCTTACAGTCAAGACGAGTCTCTGGGAGACAGTATAAGTATAATCATGAGTGTGAGTATGAGTAGGTTATAAGTATATGTGACTATTTATATTTCCCCGTTGGGTTGGATGGAAGAGTATGAGTATGATACGAGGGTGTTATGAGATAATGATATCATACTATAGTGACCCTCAAATAGTAGCTCGAGCCGCAACTCTCTGACACAGGTCGTTTATGATTTATGAGTATGTTAGTTACGCTCATGAGATGTACAGACGCACGCGTGAGAATAATATGATATTTTATAGTATGAGATATGGTGAGATATGCTAGGATATGAATACCTAGATTATGATCCTACATTTATGTTATGATATGAGTTTTATGTTATGCACTTGATTTTGTCATGCTCTTTCTGATTTCATTGTTATATTATGTTTATCACTCACTTGATACACTAACAATGCACCTGAGTAGAATGGGATGGATTACTGGTGTATTCACTGAGTTTACGTGACTGAGTAAACTTATCTCACGAAAATCTAAACAGCTGCAGGTAATTACATTGGTGGAGTAGACGCTGGCTATTCAGATCCCATTGACGTTGACCCCGTGGATACCGAGTATTAGGAGCCTTGGGGGGCGATGCCGCTGTTTACTAGGAGGACCTTGGTGTTGATTTTGAATTGGGCACCAGTTATTGACATTTTAAACTCAGTACTGAGTTCTTTTGATATTATTGTTATTGACTCTATGCTTTCTTTTATCGGATTTATCTCCGACTTTTATTTCTCTTTTATTGGTGATTTATTTAAATTTTATTGCATTTATTTAGTATTTATGACTGCTTTATATTTTACATTTATGTGTTAGTTTTCACGGATTTTGTGAAACCAGATTTACGCGAGAACTCTGATTAAGTATATGTCCGCTTACCATATCTGGAATGCATGTATGTCATAATTTCGGGTGGTGGCATATGTCTAGCCCGACCTTAACTTAGGCAGACTTTGATATGCCTAGCCCTAACTTAGGCAGGCCGGGGCAGGCTCGAGTCGGACGTCATACTTTGTTATTAGTTTTTTTTTTTTATAAAAATTTCTGAAAAAATATTTCTTTTTAAAGATACAAAGTGATATTTTGAATGAAAATAAAATTCTAAGACCTCTCGTTATAAATATTCAAATTACTAAAATTATCCTTACAACTTACCTTCGATGAATGTGAGTGTAATATTGAAAAAAGGATGCTATTTTGATAATTTGATTATCAAAAGTATAGTACATATTTTGTTTACTTAATAGATTAAAGACATAAAACTAAAAAGATATGTGTGGAGCGGGCTTGGCATACAGGCTTTGATTTGTTAAGCCCATATCTGGCCTTATACAGGTTTCGAGGCCCTAACCTAACCCTCTTACCACATTTTTTACCCCTAGCCCTAAGACTTTAGGGTGGGACTAGGCGGGCCAGCCTGTCCCTAACTCCCTATTGACAACCTTATTTGGAAACAAAGGTGATGCTCATAGTTTAATGGATGCCATGTGAAACCAAGCAGCTGTCTTATCATCTGATCTCTGTTTTTACTTCTTGAGATAAATAGCCTACTATCTAACGGTCTGATGTTGATCTCATGTGTCACGCATCCTAAGAACTGACCATAAAGCATATTTGATCGTATCTTGTGATTGTCTACTTTTGGGATCTTGACTGCCACATGGAAGCAACTTGTGACCGACGATGGTAGCATGTGATCTCAAGATTTAATGTGTGAAAGGTTGGAAAAAAATATGATCTATTTGATTTGATTCAACATAGTGAGTGATTTTCCTATGTTTATATGGTGTGGCAGTGACAAAAAAGGTTGTGGTAGTAATCACCACTCCACTGATAAGATAAAATTACCTGAAATCAGAATAATCACCACTCCACGGATAAGATAAAATTACCTGAAATCAGAATAATCACCACTCCAGATTCCCTCCATCACATTATTTAAACCCTGTTCCTCGCTGTCCGCACACCAAACAAACTCTTCTCCAATCTCCTCCTCCTCCTCCTCCCCGGAAAATTCCTCAAACCCATATTTTCCGTCCTGTGATCTCGAAAACAACGCTTTCTCTTCCGGTGACATTCGAAATAATCGAGCAACGCAACTCATAAACGATCTTATCAGATCGTCGGAAATCCCATGATTGACGAGCTGAAAGCAACCGATTCCCACGACTGGTTCCAGATTCTTGGACACCGAATCATTCTCCCGCACGAGCAACGACTGGTAATCGATTTCGGGTGGGGTAACTCCGGAGTTTTCCTTTGGGAAAATGTGATCAGGCAAGAAGAGGTCAGGAAGGCGAAGCGATTGCTCTAGAAATTCATCGAGCTCGTCATCGAAAGCAGTCAGTGTCGATCTCGGCCCTCGAGGGGTGGCGATCGGAGACGGTGGAGGAGCGCGGAAATCGGACAGGTTTTCGGGGGAATTAGCTGGGGATCTTGCCATGTAAGAAACAAGTGAAGTGAAGTGGGGAAGAGGGTGGGGGAAGAGATCAATAAAGAGGAGGTTTTGGAATCAATTATGATTATTAATGAAAAAGGAGGGAATGAGATGATTGCATGTCTGGGAGGGCTTAGACATTTTTTAACAGCACCCATTTTCTTTTTTGCTCCAACAACACTTTTGTCCCTTCTTTCTCCATCGTCACTGTTCAAAAGTTATAATAGAATCTGCTCCGTTTTGTAAAGAGCAGACTTAGGGGCCGGTCTCAATGGGCTCAGCCGGGCCGAACTAATCGGGCCTGCAATGGTCTAGGTATAGGTTAAGATATAAATGGGTTAGCCCAAACCGACTAAATTAGTAAGATGGGACACGCGTGAGCTAGTTCTAAAAGCCCAATTAAAAATAGATATGCTCAAGCTTGGCCTAAATCTGGCAAGTCAAAGCCTAGCTCAAGTAATGCCCGAGTATAATTGACCCATCCATGGCCCAAACCATATCCGGCCCAGCCCATTGAAACTCATAAGTAGATGCCACTTAGATCATGGGATCCCATCAATGGACTTTTACTTTTCTCCAAGATTTTTTATTTTATTTTATTTTTATAATGAACACTACGTGAAAAAGCCAAAGAAATCACTGCCTTAAACAATGATTTTTTCATAAAACAACTATCTTTGACAGTGATTTCTTTTCAAAAAACCAATGCCCTAATCAATTGTAAACAAAACAGTGGTTTTTTTTTTTACTATAGTATACGACAGTGGTTTATGAACTTCAACAACGACTGCTCTCAACAGTCAGAGAAAAAACACCATTGCTTTTGGCAGTGATTTTTTTATGCAATTTTTTTAAATTATTATTTAAAAATAAATAAATTGTGTCGATGATTTTTTATGCAAATTTTTTTAAAATAATATTTTTGTAACACCCTGTATATTGGGCCTAGACCCAAAATACCCGTGATATCCAAGACGCAACAGCTCAAGTGTACGAATTGGGTCTCTTTGGAACTGGACCCAATAACCAACTAGACACCTTTTGTGAGGCCATTAGTTAGAGCCAGGGTTGGGTCCAATAGCCAACAACCTAAAGTAGGGACCCATTGATTTAAGGCCCAAATATAGGACACATGATATTATAAGCTCCTGGTTTGAACCCATTAATGTGACCCAATGGTATCGAGACTCAAATCAGATTTGTGGTCAACCCCCGAGATGTCAGGACCCTTTAACCTAGCCAGATCCATGGGTTGGACCCACCAGAAAGCGAACCCAGGGCTTATAAGATGGTTAGATCTATGGCCATCAATTAAACTAGTGCACCTAGTTGAGTGTATAAGCTTCACATGAGAGCCAACCCAACTCATTTTAAGCTCATGCACTCACACATAGAGTATGCATGAGGATTGAGTGTCGAGTAAGAGCAATGAAAAGGAGAACTTTCTCTTGTTCTCATCCGTTCCACTTAGAACATCCGACCTTGACAACTCGGACAAATCAAACCAACCGTGAAGAGAAATAAATTACTTTCACAACAACTAGCTTTCAAACCCTGAGCGCTTTTGGACGGGAATTGAAGCAATCAAATGCTTTCTCACAGAAGTTTTCACGCGAAAACTCGAAAGCTTTACATGCAAACAACGGTAATGCATCTCACCTAGTCTCATAGAATCTAAGCTCTTAAAGTTAGGATCAAATTTTCTACAAAAGTGATAATCCATGCATGGATTTGAGGAAATTAGACACGTGAGAGGCTTTAGCCAAAATCGTAGAGTCTGATGCCTTGAACTGCGTGCATGCTTAACCGTGCTAGTGTCCGAGGGCTCAATCCGCCTTAGGCTGACCCGAATGGGTCGCATTCTAGTAATGCATGCCTCAAAACCCCACAAAAACCGGATTCATGACCAACTTGGGAATCAAATCCTTCGATTTCCGAGGGGGGGGGGGGGAGGGTTTCATGAGGATTAAATGTGTGCAACTGTGGGATTTGTGACTATCCCATCGCGGCGATGCACTCACTAAAAAAAAATATAGAGTCGCCACTTGGAGCTTTTGGTGTCTCGAGAAATCTACTTTATTTTTATGAGCACCGAAGTGCTAAAAATATGACCCTGAATCCGGTCCACACCAAAGGCTCTTGGGTAGGGGCTTCGGTTATCGATCGGGAAGGTGTTAGGCACCCGATCAACCCGCTTAAAGCGGTTTCTACTAATGGCAAAAAAAAAAAAGTAAAAGAAAAGAAAATAACTTCCTCTTGTCCAAATGAGCCTTAAATCCTATTTGTGCCCCTCCGTTCCTATCGAAAATTCGACAGCGTAAGGGCACAAATGGGAGGATGGGAAGAGCTAAAGAAGAGATAGGAGAAGAAAGGAGAGAGCTGAAGCCCTCAGGCCCTTGTAGCACTATAGGAGAGCCTTGCGTTGACTTGCTTTGATGAGCTTTTGAAGTCTTGGATGGTAGAGAATGGGGTTCTAACTCCTAAGGCTTGGTAGCTAAAAGATAGAGAAGGAAGGCTAAGGGGTAGCACACACCTAACTTAAAGGTTTTGGATGAGATGTAAGGCTTGAAGGAAGATTCATGGATTCTAAAATTTATATGGACAATGGTGCACCAAAGGGTAAAAGATCTTCTCACTTACGCTCTTTCTCTCTTAGACAAAATTTCTCAACCTTTAATCCAAGGGGAGGGGGGCTCTATTTATAGGAAAATGGTGGATTAGGAGGCTACTTAGATGCTAATTGGGTATAAAAATTAGGTAATCTCACATATAAGGTTTCATAGGATTTTAAGAGCTTGGAAAGGTGTGAAGGTGGTTCTAATGGTGGATGATAGGGTGGGGCCTTAAGTCACTTAAAGGGTTGCAAATAGGGTGCAATAGAACTATCAAAACACACCCCAAAGACCCAGGTGGTCAACAAGTCAAACCCCAATAGTTGCGCCAGGCATATGCACAATGAAATAGTATAGCATAGTAGTCTGAAAGTTGGCTTCTTGAGGTGGGGGCTACTTCAATGCTGGCGCAACTATTAGTTGCGCCAGCCTTAAATCTAGGAAAAGTGGCTTGGCGTAACTAATAGTTGCTCCAGGCTAAAATATAACTGGCGCAACTATTATTTGTATCAAGCCATTTCTGGGGATAAATGGCAGAAATGACCCGACGCAACTATTAGTTGCGCCAAATCCCTAGGGGGGCCACTTGAAATTACTTTCTTGCCCTCCGGGTTCGGACCGCCATATCTTCTGACGTACAACTCCGATTGGGGCGATTCTTGGCTTGTTGGAAAGCTGACGATTTCTACTTTTCAAAGATATGAGATTTGATTATAGTAGAAGGTCATAGCTGGTCTCGGTGCACCCCTCTTCATCCGTTGCTCGGGGAGGCTAGGTTTAGGTTTAGAATGGGTTCTAAGGGTTGGGATTGATTTCTAAAGGTCCAAGGTAGGTTCCTAAGGGATCTAGAGTGATTTCTAAGGGTTTGTAGTGATTCCTAAGGGTTCCATACATACCATCAAAAGCTCGAAAATGCGCCTCTCGAAATGAGTTTCGATCAGGCCTTGGGCCAAATTTGGGTGTCTACAGATGCCTCTCCTTGGTATCCGATCACTAATGATCAAATGCCAAAAAAAAGAGACATCCGAAGAGGCCCAAGGCATTACCAACGGGTCCACTGTATCTAGAACAAACTTCAAACATCAAATGAGTAACATGGTGAGAAAATAAAAGCCCTGGATGTCAGACTAAACATTCGTTTCTCAAGGTAATCGGTCCCCAAGTGCTTAGCGACATTACTAGGCATAATCGAGGTGGAATGAGTTGCAAAAGCCCTGTATGTCAGGACAAATATTTGCTTCTCGAGGTGCTTCGAGGGTATTTGATATTTAAGATTCATTCTGAATAAAACAACTTCATAAGTAAGAGGGGTGATCGACCCACACTTAAAGATAGGCGCTAAGCAAAACTACACAAGGCTCCACAGTTTGCGTCCAATCCTATGAGGTATTTGATTGCCCCATCTGACTGTTCGTGGGTGCTTCTGCTGAAAGCAGGGTTTGAGGTCTTTGGGTGAACCCATCGATCCCGAAATTTATTTAGTATGACTGCCCGAGCGAAGTGGATAGATGTCACGACACTTTTTGGGAGTATGCGCCATTTTTGAAAACGTACCCCGGATCAACATGACCTAGAGCATCCAAATTTAACTACCTTGAACAAATCCAACCAAACATTGGGTGTCTCCCAAAAGGGACATCCAATCCTGGTCTCTGCCAATAATGATCATAAACATCATTTAACTATGCATAACCATGCACCCATTAGGGGCGATAAGCAATAAAGGCGATGGAAGCCCTGACCCGAACTTGCTCGAGTATAATTTATGAGAATAAATGACCATCATATGGATACCCAGACGCATGACGTATACTTTACAGGGATACCGCTGCCTATATAGGTTTTAAGCCTGTAGAAAATAAATGGGAAATGAACCCTTTTGGATGCATGGTTGCACATAGTTTGATTGATACATAATCTCATTCTCAATAGGTTGGTTTCAACCAACCATTGACCTTTTCCAACAGAGAATCTGAAGCTTAAGACACTTAAATCCATATGAATTTAAAACAGAGTGCTTAGCTTGAAGATTTAGCAGTGGAGTCAACCTGACCAAAACATTGACTGTTTGATAGGGATTGACGTCGTTGCTCCTACTTTGAAGACGGATCCAAAGACCCAAGGCGAACCTTGGACTCAGGACTTTAATATGGCACGGCTGCATTGCTGATAAAGCATTGCCACTTTACCGCATTATCCATGTGCGTACCTATGTGGGGGAACACAAACAGGTTATTATTTTATGCGTTTTTATTTTTGTGACGATTTTTTTTTTTTAATTTTCAGAGTGCGAATCTTTAAGGTTATTATTTTATGGATTTTTTGGTTTTTCAAAGTTATCATTTTATGTGAATTTGTTGGTTTTTCAAAGTTATCATTTTATGTGAATTTTTTTGGTTTTTCGAAGTTATCATTTTTGGTTTTTCGAAGTTATCATTTTTTGGTTTTTCAAAGTTATCATTTTATGTGAATTACTCTAACATTTTATGCGAGTTATTTTTTTGGCTTTTCTGTGGGATTTTTTTTTTTTTTTTTTTTTTTTTTTTTTTTTCTTACATCATTTTTTGGACTTTTTATATTTTTCTATGTAGGATCGGGACGCCTATTGCCCTCGGTCCACTTTATTCTTAGTACGGCTTCCTAGATAGGTCGAATGAGGATCGACACCCCACTTGGGAGCATGCACATATGCTAGGAGTAGTAAGCAAACAAGAAGGGGGGATCCCGGCCCATGCATGTGGTCCATATCGGGCCCAAGACCCGACCTATTAATGGCTGGCGCAACTATCAATTGCGCTAGGCCAACTAAAGGCCAAAATTTGCCTGGCGCAACAAATAGTTGCACCAGCCAAAAAATCTGGGACAAATGCACTGGCGCAACTAATAGTTGCGCCAGTTTTGGCCTGGGGAGCTGTGGGTCCTTATATACCGGAGTCAGTCCAGAAACTTTTTATTTTCTATTTGACTTGGCCATTTTGACTGATTTTTCTTGTTCTTGCTTTCCTAGGGGCGGGTCCATCAACATACATCGAATTTTGTATTCTTGAAAGATCTTTGTACATCTATGGACCCGCTTTCCAATCCTCCCTTACATGGAGGGCTTGGGGCCCAATTTTCTCAAAAGTTGGCTTGGGAGCTTGAATGAGACTGAACTCGCCGAACTTGAGCGGCTCGGCCTATCGCGCCTCCCCTTATTCCTAGAGGTTCTTCCACGGTGGGACCTACTTCATGTGGCCACCTTATTTTGGGATGCAATCGCCCATGTGTTCCATTTTGGGAAGCGGGAGCTAACTCCAACCCTTGAGGAGCTATCCAATTTATCCGGTCTGAAGCTTCACAGAGGCCTCGCGAGAGTTACACCGGGATCGGGCTACTCTAAATCCGTTCATCTTACCCTCTGTTTGAATATGAGAAAAGTCTTGTTGGGGGCCCACAAGGTGTTCGCTAAAATTTCTCAAAGAACTTTTTGGTGACGAAAGTCTCCGAAAATTACCGGTTAGGAATATTTTCAATGCGAAAGCCTTCGCTCTCAGTCTCATTTCAGAAGCCCTTTTCTTTATCGGGGGAGAGAGCTTCTATCTGGCTCTTTGCAACGTCTTGACCAAATTGGTGGAGGGCCGATCAGTGATGCATTTGGTCCTTGCTGAACTGTACCGATGCCTTGACACATTTACTCTAGGTAAGGTGGCGAGCCTTAGGGGATGTCCTTTGTTGCTTCAAGTCTGGTTGGGTGAGCATCTCGCTATTTTTGGGCCCGTGCCATGCTTTTATGTTGCTCGAGGTGACGCGGTTCGATGCTTTTAGGGCAGGTGTCACTTGCTTTCGCAGGGAGATTTGTCAGCTCTGAAGCTTTGGTTGATCGATGCCGAGCTGATATGAAAGCTTCCTTGGTTGGACCGGACCTTCCCAATAGGTCGTTCCAGAGATCATGAGGGCATCTCCCTTTTAGGATTGACGGGCAGCACCTTCTACTTCTCATTTCGGGTGTTGCATCAGTTTGGCTGCTCTCAGCAGGTGCCTTGTGAGGCAAAGCCCCCTCTATGTGACTTGATATTTTCTAGGGGGTCCTTTGGGGACCTAGACTGGATTGCTGCTCTTTGAGAGACACGCCAGTCAACGCTGATGTGCGATATGGAGCAGGGAGATTTGGTTCAGTCTTCTCTCGAGTATGAGGCCTGGCTATTAACTGAGCAGCCTGTTGCTGATCGTCCGGAGCAAGCGGAGAGTGTTGACATGGGAGGTCCCTGCCCAAAGAAAGAGGCAGCACTCCGAGCCCGTATTGAGCTGCTAGTGGATGAGAAGAGGGTCCTGCATGAGCTTTTAGCACAGGAAAAGGTTAGAGCAGAGATAGCAGAGGGTGAGGTCCTTCGCCTGAAGGGATCTTTGAGTGTTGCTCTTGGAGCCGTTGATACTTCTCGGAAGAGGTATAAGAGCTTGCATGGTCGTTGGTTGACCGAGTGGAATGCCTGGGAAGATGATTTTTGTGCTGAGATTAATGCCTTGAAGCGCGAGCTGGGCTGCTGATTCCTTCCTGCACACAACTTTTTGTACAGATCAGATACATAGAAAAGGGGCGTAAGAAACCCCTTTTAGAGATACACACTTTTTGGTATACATATTTTCTTTATGTTTGTTTTTTTTTTTTTTTTTCTTGTACAAGAGGAAAGAAAGAAAGCTAGTCATCACACCGGCTATTTTTTGGGATGTGGTGTAAGTGGTGCATTCGTAAAAGAAGGGAAGTTTATTATATATATCTACATAGTCTGTTTTGTTCTTTTTATTTTGTGTATTTTTTTTGGGGTGTGGTGCCTTAATCATTGGGTAAGACCTCGGGTACTCCTTCGAGCGTGGTCGAACCCTCTTTCGAATGGTTGAGTCTGAGAGATTTTTAACAATTTTACCAATATTGGAACGTCAATCCCCTCGGATTGAGTAAAACCTTTCTCCTTACCTTTAGTTATACTTTTGATAAAGCAGTTCTGAAAACACACCTGGTCGGGACCTGATTTGAACTAGCATGAGCGGTCCAAAAAGGGGATCAGGGAGAGTAACCAAGAGGGCTCCTCAAGCATCAATCTTTTAATCAGTCCAAACCTTTCTTTTCTTTTTAATTCTTTTCCCTTTTTACCCGTGGCGCCCTTTCGGGTTTTCACCATGTCCATGGTTTTAGCTCTCTTACCCCAAGTGCCCTTTCGGGTTTCACCTGGTCCGCTCAAACTCGTTGTTTTTACTCATAACGCCCTTTCGAGTTTTCACTATGTCCATCTTGCTTTGAGCTTGTATTTTTTATTTTTATTTTTATTTTTCTTTCATTCCCTTTTTTTTTTTAAAAAAGCCATGACACTGATGTTGATTCCGTCATAGCCGGCTAGATGGGGTTCTGGTGTCGTCTCACAATTCGGCTCGTGTTGACCTAACAGATATTATGACTGCTTGTGAACCTACAAAGAGGGCTTTCTTCAGGGTGTAGCTTGGCCATGGGTTAGGTTAGGATTTGAAGGTATGCTGGGCTGAAAGAGTTTCCTTGATATGACTTTAGTTTTCTCGACATACTTTCTTCCTTTGGGGGGTTTTACTGTACATACCCCATGATTCTTCTATTTTTTATCTTTTTTTTTTCCTTTATCTTTATTTCAGGCAATCTCTTTTTGAGGTTTTGCTTTTTCAAATTTTTTTTTAATTTTCTAATAGTAATTCTACTTCCTCTCTGTTTTGTATATGTACTCACTTTTTCTTTTTCGGGGAAGGGGTTTGTTGAAAGAAAGGCCCAGGCTCAAATAGAGTAGCAAAGGATATCATCATTTTAGGGATGTTTTTTGGCTACTATGCTTGAAACGATAGCCTCTTTTGGGTGGCTCTTAAGCAGTCACATATCTACCTCACCAATACCTACCTTATCACAATAGACTAAGAGTAGAACCGTCAGACATATCCAACATTGATGGGCTTAGGAAGGTGTTCTCCATCCATGGTGGTGAGGTGGATGGCGTATCCCGATAGCACATCTCGGATGACGTAAGGCCCTTCCCAATTCGGCTTGAACTTTCCTCTCGGATCGGCGTTGAGAGATGGGAAGATCTTCTTCAACACAGTGTCTCCTACCATTAGATCTCGACCGCAGACACATTTATTGTAAGCACGTGTGATTCACCCCTGGTAAACTTGAGTATGGCATAAGGCTAGAAGTCTTTTCTCGTCTAATAAGTTCAACTGGTCAAAGCGGGATCTCTCTCTCTACTTCGGGTAAGCCTGATTCCATGAGGATTCAGAGCGAGGGTACTTCAACCTCTACCAGTAGGACAACCTCTATTCCATACACAAGGAGAATGGTGTTGCCCCTGTAGCGGTACAGATCGATGTTCTGTAGGCCCATAAAGCAAATGGCAGTATTTCACTCTAATCTCGGTAAGTGACGACCATTTTCTCGAGGATGCGGATGACAGTCTTATTTGCAGCTTCCACGGCTCCATTAGTTTGAGGCTGATAAGGTGACGAGCGCTGGTGCTTGATCTTGTATTGCTCGCAAAAGGCTCGGATGCGCTTATTCACAAAGTTTGTGTCGTTGTTCGTGATAATATCCTTGGGTACTCCGAATCGCCATAGAATATTACTCTTGAGAAACTTCTCGACGTGACTGGCCGTAATGTTGGCCTATGATGCCACTTCTACTCAATTGGTGAAGTATTCAATGGCGACGAGGATGAACCAATGTCTGTTTTATGGTTTCGGATTAATCATTCCGACGATGTCAAGGCCCTAGGTAGCAAATGGCCAAGGAGTGGCAATGCAATGCAGATTGATGGCAGGAGCGTGTATCAGACTAGAGTGTTCCTGACACTTATAGTATTTTTGGACATGTTTGCAGCAATCTAATTCCATAATGGTCCAAAAGTATCCTTGCAGCATAATTTTCTTAGCAAGCATGTGACCGTTGACGGGGGCTCCGCATACTCCTTTGTGGATCTTCTTCAAGATTTTAGTTGCTTCACTTTCTGTAAGGCACCTGAGTAGGACGTTATTATAGGATCTCTTGTAAAGGCACTCCTTGCAAATGACATAGCCTGTTGCTAGATGTTGGATGGTTCGTCAATCCGTCTTGGACGGACCCTCAGGGAAAGTTAGCGTCTCGAGAAAATTTTTGATATTTGAGAACTAAGGTGGCTCATCATCAAGCTTTGTAGGCTCCTCAATCTGGAGGCAGAAGGCCGACTTATTTCTCTGCTCGATCATGATCGGCTTCATCTTAACACCACACAGGATTTCTATCATTGATGCCAACATTGCTAGTGCATCGACAAAGTGATTCCTTATTCGGGGGACATAGGGGAAAGTGACATTCTCGAAGCAAGCTACCAGATCGTCAAGGTGTTCATGGTAGGGGATCAGTTTCTCATCCTTCGTCTTCCAATCTCTGTTCGTCTGGCATATTATCAACTATGAGTCGCCAAATACCCGGAGGTGGATTACATTTAGATCGAGAGCCGCCTGCAAACTAGCGACACAAGCTTCATATTCAGCCATATTGTTAGTGTAAGGGAAGTTGAGCTTGATAGAGACTGGTACGTGGGATCCTTTTGACGAGATTAGAATGGCGCCAACTCCCTGACCTTCGGCATTTGATGCCCCGTCAAAGTGCATTATCCATGATTCTTCTGCTTCTTTAGTATCCTCTTCAGTCATGAAATGGATGTCCTCATCAGGGAATTCAGTTCTCAAAGGTTCATAATCTGGCAAACGGTTGTCGGTAAGATGGTTGGCAAGTGCCTGTCCTTTGATCGACTTATGAGTGATGTACGTGATGTCGAACTCGAATAATAAAAGCTGCCATCGTGCGGTTTGTCCAGTGAGAGCTGGCTTTTCGAACAAGTACTTCAGCGGATCCATTCGAGCCAAAAGTAGAACAGCTTGAGATAGCAAGTAGTGGCAGAGCCTTTGAGTAGCCCATATAAGAGCCAGGCATGCTTTCTCCAGTTGAGAATAGCGCATTTCAGAATCAGTAAACTTTTTGCTCAGATAGTAAATGGCATGTTCTCTTCTTCTCGTCTCATCATGCTACTCTAAGACACATCCCATCGAGACTTTCGTCGTGGAGAGATACATTAAGAGTGGTCTCCCTGGCTCGGGTGGCACTAAAATAGGTGGGTTAAGGAGGTAGCTTTTGATGTTATCGAATGCTACCTGACAATCATCATTCCATTCAACGGGTGAATTCTTTCGAAGTAGCTTGAAGATCGACGTGCAGATTGGAGTTAGTTGCGTAATGAACTGACTGATATACTGTATTCTGCCTAAGAACCCTCTAATCACTTTCGCAGTAGACGGTGGTGGCATTTCTGTGATAGCTTTGACTTTGACTGGGTCGACCTCGATCCCTCTCCTGCTGACGATAAATCCTAACAATTTTTCGAACATTGCACCAAAAGCGCTCTTCTGTGGATTCAGACGTAACCTGTATTTTCTCAGTCTCTCAAACAGTTTTTGGAGGTTTTCCAAGTGATGGCCTCACTCCGGTGACTTGGCTATCATATCATCAACATACACATCAATCTCTCGGTGCATCATGTCGTGGAATAGTGGGGTCATGGCTCTCTGGTACATTGCCCCGACAATCTTCAACCCAAATGGCATGACTCGATAGCAAAAGGTTCCCCAGGGGGTAATGAACGCTGTCTTCTCTCGATCTGCCTCTACCATCCTTATCTGATTATATCCGAAAAATCTGTCCATAAAAGAAAGCATCTAGTGCTTAGCAGTGTTATTGACCAAGATGTCGATGTGCGGTAATGGAAAATCGTCCTTTGTGCTCGCCCTGTTCAGATTGCGAAAGTTGATACACTTGCGGACCTTTCCATCCTTCTTTGGCACAAGCACAATGTTGGCTAGCCACTGTGGGTATTTGGATACCATGAGAAACCCTGCATCATACTGCTTGATGATCTCGTCCTTGACTTTCAACATCCATTCGGGTCGGAGACATCTTAGCTTCTACTTAGCCGGCCTCATATTAGGGTAGAGAGGCAACTCATGCTCGACCAAATCGGTGTCTAGACCAGGCATGTCCTTGTACGACCAGGCAAATATGTCTTCGTACGACCGAAGGAAATTGATCATGGTTTTCCTTTTCTCGGGAGACAACGACGTTCAGATCTTGGTTATTCGGGGAATCTCCTCAGTCCCTAGATTAACGTTCTCTGTATCTTCGACAATGGGGGTAGGAGCATGCTCAAATTTGGCAAATCGATCAAGGAGCTTATTGGGGAGCTCCTCGAAAGGGACATCCTTGTCCAGACTCGTGATTCCTACCTCTTCTTATATTTCTACAGGAAAGGGGTCGATTTCACGTGGGACGGGTATTTCGATTAAGGCATCTTTTTGTGAGATTTTATCTGGAATCTTAAAAGACAATATTTTTTTGCTTTTGTATTTTTTAAATGTTTTTGAGATTTATGTTTTCTTCGGAAACAAATCCTTGGCAGCGCAAGTCTGTGTATATACAAGGTATTGCCTATCAAGGGCTTATCTCTCTTTTTATAGGTTATTTTTTTGGGGAAACAGGTGCCAAATATTAAGCCACTCCCACTTCCAAGGTTTGAGACAAAGATGCCCAGTTGCGTACCTGAGGGGTTGCTCCTTTACCTGATTGGATGGAGGGGCTGACTGGTATGGGTCATTGGAGTCAGCTTCCATCATGTTGATCCCCATTTTGTCTGATATGACGTCCTCAAATGTTAGCAACGTTTTGTGGTGATTAACCACAAGAGGAGTTTGTTCAGGTACCGACCGTCGTTCCTTAAAGAGGGATAATGCAGCCAAATCTATCTCTAGGCCGGGAAGGGTGATGTAGGGATTGGTAGGGTGGACTGGTGTTGTCGGCTTGTGTGGGGTTAATCGGGTTTTCCCATTCTAGTCAATCCTCACGACCCTGGTACTTATGAATGAATTCCTTATGTGAGGCCTAGGACGGGGTTTTTCTTCTATGTGGATCCCCTTGGCTTTTGCAGCTGCAGTGGCACGGGCTTTCTCTTTAGCCTCTCTTACCTCTTCTTCCGTGGGCTTGTAATTAGTGCCTTGAAGTGCGAGTTGGGCCGCTGATTCCTTCCTGCACACAACATTTTGCACAGATAAGATATACAGAAAATGGGTGAAAGAAACCCCTTTTAGAGATACACACTTTTTGGTATGCATATTTTTTTATGTTTGTTTTTTTTTTTTTTTCCTTTTTGTACAAGAGGAAAGAAAGAAAGCTAGTCATCACATCGACTATTTTTTGGATGTGGTGTAAGCGATGCATTCGTAAAAGAAGGGAAGTTTATTATATATATCTACAGACTTTTTTGTTCTTTTTATTTTGTGTATTTTTTTTGGGGTGTGGTGCCTTAATCACTGGGTGAGACCTCAGGTCCTCCTTCGAGCGTGGTTGAACCCTCTTTTGAATGGTTGAGTCTGATGGAGTTTCAACAGTTTTACCAATATTGGAACATCAATTCCCTCAGATTGAGTAAAACCTTTCTCCTTACCTTGAGTTATACTTTTGACAAAACAGTTCTGAAGACACACCTGGTCGGGACCTGATTTGAACTAGCATGAGTGGTCCAAAAAGGGGATCAGAGAGAGTAACCAAGAGGGCTCCTCAAGCATCAATCTTTTAATCAGTCCAAATCTTTCTTTTCTTTTTAATTCTTTTCCCCCCTTTTTTTTGTTTATCTCCTTTCTTACCCATGGCGCCCTTTCGGGTTTTCACCACGTCCATGGGTTTAGCTCTCTTACCCCAAGCGCCCTTTCAGGTTTTCACCTAGTCCACACAAACTCGTTGTTTTTACCCGTAGTGCCCTTTCGGGTTTTCACTACGTCCATCTTACTTTGAACTTGTATTTTTTATTTTTATTTTTCTTTCATTCCCTTTTTTTTTTTTTTAAAAATCCACGACACAGACGTTGATTCTGTCATAGCCGGCTAGATGGAGTTATGGTGTCGTCTCACAATTCAGCTCGTGTTGACTTAACAGATATTATGACTGCTTGTGAACCTATAAAGAGGGCTATCTTTAGGGTGTAGCTTGGCCATGGGTTAGGTTAGGATTTGAAGGTATGCTGGGCTGAAAGGGTTTCCTTGATATGGCTTTAGTTTTCTTGACATACTTTCTTCCTTGGGGGGGTTTTACTGTACATGCCCCATGATTCTTCTATTTTTTTTTCTTTTTTTTCATTTATCTTTATTTCATGTAATCTCTTTTTGAGGTTTTGCTTTTCCGATTTTTTTTTTCATTTTCTAATAGTAATTTTACTTCCTCTCTTTTTTATATATGTACTCACTTTTTATTTTTCGGGGTGAAAGAAAGGCCTAGGCTCAAATGGGGTAGGAAAGGATATTATCATTTTAGGGATGCTTTTTAGCTATTGTGTTTGAAATAATGACCTCTTTTGGGTGGTTCTTAGGTAGTCATGTATCTACCTCACCAATACCTACCTTATCGCGATAGACTAAGAGTAGAACTGTCGGACATATCTAGCATTGATGGGATGAGGAAGGTGATCTCTGTCCATGGTGGCCAGGTGGATGGCGTATCTCGATAACACCTCTCAGACGACATAAGGCCCTTCCCAGTTTGGCTTGAACTTTCCTCTCGAATCGGCGTGGAGGGATGGGAAGATCTTCTTCAACACAGTGTCTCCTACCTTTAGATCTCGACCGCGAAAATGTTTATTGTAAGCGCGTGCGATTCGCCCCTGGTAAACTTGAGTATGGCATAAGGCTATGAGTCTTTTCTCGTCTAATAAGTTCAGTTGGTCAAAGCGGGATCTCTCTCTCTACTTCGGGTAAGCCTGATTCCATGAGGATTCAGTGCGAGGGTACTTCAACCTCTACCGGTAGGACGACCTCTGTTCCATACACAAGGGAGAATGGTGTTGCCCCTATAGCGGATCGACATTCTGTAGGCCCATAAAGCAAATGGTAGCATTTCGCTCCAATCTCGGTAAGTGACGACCATTTTCTCAAGGATGCGGATGACCATCTTGTTTGCAGCTTCCACGGCTCCATTAGTTTGAGGCCGATAAGGTGACGAGTGATGGTGCTTGATCTTGTATTGCTCACAGAAGGCTCGGATGCACTTATTCACAAAGTTTGTGTCGTTGTCCATGATAATATCCTTGGGTACTCCGAATCGGCACACAATATTACGCTTGAGGCATTCCTTCTCTTATAATTGAGTGAAGGTCATCAAACTTATCGATGTGACTGGCCGTAATGTTGGCATATGATGTCGCTTCTACTCACTTGGTGAAGTATTCAATGGCGATGAGGATGAACCGATGTCCGTTTGATGCTTTCGGATTAATCCTTTCGACGATGCCAAGACCCCAGGTAGAAAATGGCCAAGGAGTGGCAATGCAGTGTAGATCGATGGTAGGAGCGTGTATTAGACTGGAGTGTTCCTAGCACTTGTAGCATTTCTAGACATGTTTGCAACAATCTGATTCCATAGTCCAAAAGTATCCCTGCAGCAGAATTTTCTTTGCAAGCATGTGACCGCTAACATGGGCTCCGCATACTCCTTCGTGGATCTTCTTCATGATATTGGTTGCTTCACTTTCTGTAAGGCACTTGAGTAAGATGTTATTATAGGATCTCTTGTTAAGGCACTACTCGCAAATGACATAGCCTGTTGCTAGACGTTGGATGGTTCATCGATCTATCTTGGACATACCCTTAGGGAAAGTAAGTGTCTCGAGAAAATTCTTGATATTTGAGAACTAAGGTGGCTTATCATTAGGCTTTGTAGGTTCCTCAATCTGGAGGCAGAAGGCTAGCTCAGTCCTCTGCTCGATCATGATCAGCTTCATCTCTGCACCATACAGGATTTCTATCATTGATGCCAACGCTGCTAGTGCATCGGCAAAGCGATTCATACTGCTTGATGACCTCGTCCTTGACTTTCAACATCTATTCAGGTCGGAGACGTCTCAGCTTCTCCTTAACCGACCTCATATCAGGGTAGAGAGGCAACTCATACTCAACCAAATGGGTGTCCAGACCAAGCATGTCCTTGTACGACCAGGCAAAAATGTCTTGGTATGACCAAAGGAAATTGATCATGCTTTTCCTTTCCTCGGGAGACAACGATGTTTCGATCTTGGTTATTCGGGGAATCTCCTCAGTCCCTAGATTAACGTCCTCTATTTCTTCAATAATGGGGGTAGGGCCATGCTCAAATTCGACAAATCGGTCAAGGAGCTTATTGGGGAGCTCCTTGAAAGGGACATCCTCGTCCAGACTCGTGATTCCTACCTCTTCTTGTATTTCTACAGAAAAGGGGTTGATTTCATGTGGGACGGGTATTTCGATTAAGGCATCTTTTTGCGAGATTTTATCTAAAATCTTAAAAGATAATATTTTGTATTTTTGTATTTTTGTATTTTTTCTATGTTTTTAGGATTTTGTATTTTTTCAATATTTTTTAGATTTATGTTTTCTTCGAAAACGGACCCTTGGCAGCGTGAGTCTGTGTATATACAAGGTATTGTCTGCCAAGGGCTTATCTCACTTTTTATAAGTTATTTTTTTTTTTAGGAAATGAATGCCAAATGTTAGGCCACTCCCCACTTTTAGGGTTTGAGGCAAAGATGTCCAGTTGCGTACCTGAGGGGTCACTCCTTTACCTGATTGGATGGAGGGGGCTGACTGGTATGACTCATTGGAGTCAGCTTCCATCATGTTGATCCCCATTTCGTCTGAGATGACGCCCTCAAACGTTAGCACATTTTGTGGTAATTTACCACAAGGGGAGTTTGTTTAGGTACCGGCCGTCATTCCTCAAAGAGGGATAATGCGACCAAATCTATCTCCAAGCCGGGAAGGGTGATGTAGGGATTGGTGGGGTGGACTAGTGTTGTCTCCTTGTGTGGGGTTAATCGGGTTTCCCCATTCTAGTGAATCCTCATGACCCCGGCACTTATGAATGAATTCCTGATGTGAGGCCTAGGACGAGGTTTTTCTTCTATGTGGATCCCCCTGGCTTTTGCAGCTACAGTGGCACAGGCTTTCTCCTTAGCCTCTCTTACCTCTACTTCCGTGGGCTTGTAACCTAGCCCAAACCTAACTTTTTGACTGCCTTTAGCTGTGACAGGCTTCTTCTGTCCTTATAATCTGGGTCCCAAACCCCTTCGTTCTGATAGCCCCACTTTTGGAGCATAGCCACCACTGCTACCATTTCGCCTCCAGTTTTAGGAATGATGCCCTCCATTTGCTGCGAGAGTATTGCCGATACTTCGTACTCGAAACTATGGAGGTCGACATCCTCAGCGGTGTGCGGTATATCTAGCATATTGGGTTTCTCCACGCTATTGGTGGCCTTCTCTTTCTCACTATGCCCCTCACCAATGATCGTGTTGATCTTATGCCCATATGCAAATTTGAGTTTCTGATGCAATGTGGAAGGTGTGGCTCCAACTTCGTGCAGCCACAGGAACCCCAACAATAGGTTTAATGAGGATTTAATGTCCATTACCTGAAACAATATGGAAGAGGTCATTGGCTCGATTAACAACTCAAGATCAACTTCTCCCATTATTTATCTCTTGGTATTGTCAAAACCTCTGGCACTAGTTCTTGTGGGCCTAAACATGCATGGATCTACTTCGATCTTTGTGGCGGTTCTTAATGGGCATATATTCAATGCAGACCCATTATCGATTAGAACCAAGGGGACTACCATGTTTTTAGACTCAATGGTTATATTCAAAGATTTCGAGTGGCTACCTCCTTCCGCTGGTAAGTCAGCATCAGAAAATGAAATAGCATTCGGAGCCATCACTTGGCCAATTATCCGCCCGACTTCTTCTGGGCTAACATGAAATGACACATGCACATTCTCTAACACTCCCATTAATTCTTAGAAATGGAGTGGGGACGTCATTAACAGATCCCATACAGTTATATGGGCAGACATTCTTCTCAGCTGAGTCTCCAGTATATGCTCTCGACTCATTTTCTCGAATGGGTTCATTGTGTTATCTTTCTTTCCCTCTGGTTGGGCTTATGCCGCTGCTAGTGCTTTTGGCTATTTTGATATCCTCCCAGATTGTGTGACAAAATCCACTACCCCTTCTCTGTGATTGCTAGCATTGACATCTGTTTGTTCATAACTCAACGAGACCTGGTGAGGATCATAGGTCGGTCCCGATATCTAAAACGGTATAGCTGCCGGTACCGGAGGCACTTGCACTGCGGGCTCAGGAGGTGTGGGTAACACTTAATTTACCTCTGTAATAGTTGGTTGAGTGGCCAAATTGGTCCAAATGAGGGTGATGAAGCTTGAGGGTGTGGTATTGGGGGAAAAGGGGTAAAAGTAGGCCATTGGTAGCTGATAGGTGCTGGCGAGGAGTCGGGGGTTTAATGGGTCGTTAAGTAATTGATGGGGGTGGTGGAGTTTACGGGTGGTTGAACTGGGGGTAATGGGGTGGGCGCAGACCATTGGTAGTTTATTGGCGGGGAAGGATTGAGGGCCTGTTGGTTCATTGGGTAATTGATGGGAGTGGTGGTGTATGGTTGATATACATTTATGTGCACATAATTGATGGGTGTGGGTGATGGAAAGTATGCCCTGAGATTCAACGGTTCAATTTGTGGAGTCGGGTTGGAGAAATAATTTGACAAATTCAGGAGCCAATCACCCCGATATTTCTTTCTTCAACATTTCTCGGCAATGGTGCTACATAGCTCTCCCGATCACTGATGTAATCGGACGGGTCAAACTCAAACTCCTCCTCATTTTCCTCTACCATCTCGATGGTGGGTCTGGGACCTGATCCTCTGGTAGGATGTGGGGGCAACGATCCTTGATGGATGCTTGTGTACTGGTTTGCTTGAGAAGGTGCTAATGGAATTATTTTCTCGACATTTATCAAATCTTGAATCGCGTGCTTCAATGGGAAGTAGCGGTTAGTCGGGTGACCCAAACCCTGATGAAAATTACAGTGGGTATTTAAGTCATAGTTCTTTGGGATCGGGTGCAGAGGAGGTTGCGGTTGACGGATAGTAGCTAATCCCTTTTCTATTAATAAAGGCAAAAGTACACTTAGTGATTGCCCCAGGGGCGTAAACACTCGGTCATAGCGGGCCCTCCTTTGTTCAGGAGTCATCTGCATTCCCTGCCCATTCCCTATCCTCTGTATTTGCTCAGTTCTGACTGGCCCTAACTGCGCTGCTTGGAATTGGAATGGGGCTATATAGTTATTGTTGGGCCGAGTGTTTGCAACATTTTGCACCTCTGCCCCTGTTCTCCTATCATTCTTCTGTTCGGTAAATCTCCTAACCCCACTGGGACCCCCGGATGCATTCTTGTTCAACCGTCCTTCCCTGATGGCGTCCTCACAGCTGTTGGCGTTTCTTACTAAGTCAGTAAAACTGGCCTGCTGCTGGTATACAAGAAAATTTGAGATCACTGGCAAGGTATTCTTTGAGATCATTTTTATCTGCTCGACGTTAGGTATCCTGTTTCTGACTTGAGCTGCTAGTGCTCTCCATCGCCCTAAATAGTCGCTGAAGGTTTCATTAGAGTTCTGCTTCAATCAAGCTAGATCTGACTTGTGACTCAATGTCTATGTTATAGAGATATTGCTCTTTGAATAGGTGGGTTAGATCTTTCCATGTCTTCATCATGGATGGTTTCAGGGATGTGAACCATCTCAGGGTCGGACCCGTCAAACTCTTCTGAAAGACTTTTATTAGTAGTCTCTCTTCCCCCCCGTATTGGCACATGTCCCCACAATAGGACTTGAGGTGTGGGTTCGGGTTGCCTGTGCCGCTATATTTGTCGAACGCCGGCATTTTGAATTTTAGGGGCAAGGGGACCTCAGCAAATAGGCATAAGTTCATGAAATCTGTGGCGTGGATTTCAGCCCCACCCATCTTCTGTAATTGCTTTTGGATTTTATACAACTGCTCTTTCAGTTGTTCTGATTCCTTTGACATGGGGGCCATCTTTTCAATTATTAGCCTGGACTTACTTTGGGCTACCAGGGATGGGGTAATTACAGGTGGAGGATTGGCATTGGTTGCTGTCCCGGCATAGGCCCCGCTGTTTCTAATCTCGTCCTCCTCCTACTGCTGGTCTACATAGGGTGCAACGAGGGCGAGATTTTCATACTGATGTGTGGACTGGACGGGATTGGACTGGATGTGGGTTGGGTGTGCCCCTTGAACGTAAGGGAGGTGTTGTGGGGTGATGGGGTGGGTGGTAGCTTGGTTTAGGGGTAGGGCCTGATGAGGCCATTGGGTATGGGGGAAAGTTTGGAGATGGTCTTGGGATATGGGGCGGTGAGAAAATTGGGTTTGGGGTATAGCATGGGTTTGACCCGGGTGTGACGGTGGGGGTGGGTGAAATTTTGAGGGTATTGTGGGGGGTATTGGTGCGGGGTTCCAAGGTTTTGGGCTTGGGTTTGGGCCATGAAGCCTTTGTCATTATAGGTTTGGGTCGTGGGCCATTGATGGGTTTGGGC
Source organism: Chloranthus sessilifolius (assembly GCA_021018995.1). Taxonomy (NCBI): domain Eukaryota; kingdom Viridiplantae; phylum Streptophyta; class Magnoliopsida; order Chloranthales; family Chloranthaceae; genus Chloranthus; species Chloranthus sessilifolius. The sequence goes on along the minus strand of CM037592.1, from coordinate 70,031,143 downwards.
CGTGGGTCCTTGGTGGGTCTGGGCCATGGGACCTTGGTGGGTATGAGCCATGGGCCCTTGATGGGTCTGACCCATTAGACCTTGGTGGGTATGGGCCATGAGCCCCTGGTGGGTCTGTCCCATTGAGCCTTTGTGGGTCTAGGCCATGGGCCCCTGGTGGGCCTGGCCTATTAGGCATTAGTGGACCTGAGCCATGGGCCCTTAATGGATCTGGGCCAGGGGCCCTTGATGGGTTTAGGCTATGGGGTTTAGGCCATGGGGCTTGGGCCATGGGGCCTTGAGACATGTGGGGAATGGAGGTTTGGGTCATGGGGCATGTGGATAATGGGGGTTTGGGCCATGGGGCATGTGGATAATGGGGGTTTGGGCCATGGGGCCTTGGGGCATGTGGATAATGGGGGTTTGGGCCATGGGGCCTTGGGGCATGGGGGTTTGGATGGTATGGATTATGGGGGGTTGATAGAGGTCATGGGGGAATGAGGCATGGAGATTGGCTAGGGTATGGGATGGGTCCATGGATGTGGGGTGTGGAGGAGAGGAGGCTTTTGGGAAGCCTTCCACATGGAGTAGGCTTGGAACATCTCCTCCATCATGGTCATGGAAGGAGGGTGAGATGGAGATGATGGATTTAAGGGGTGATGGGGTATAGACGAGATGGATGTGGAGGATAAATTGGGCATGGCCCCGGTAAAATCGGGCATGACCCGGAATATAGGGTGGATTGGAGGGATGAGGGGATGTATTGGGTATATTTTGGGATGATGGGGGGTATGGTGTGGAGGGTTGAGAAAAATCGGGCATGACCCCGATAAAAATGGGCATGACCTGGATAGATGGGGGGATTTGTGGGGGGTTGAATAAGGCGGAACTGGTATATGTGAATGTGGGTGGATCGGGCCTATAGGGAAAAGATGGGAAATGGGGCATGGATGTGGATGGGGAATGTATAGGATTTGGCATGGAAGTGAATGGAAAATATGCTGGATTTGGCATGGGATGGGCACGGTTTGGGCAAAAGATGGGGAGTTGGGGGTTGGACTTTGGACGTTTTGGGTGGTAGGGGTTGGAAAAATGGGGGCGCCAAATGGGCCGGTAACGGTAAAGGGCGATTGGGTGAGGGGGATGGTGGAAAAGACTTCCCACGAATGGGAATGGGTTGGAGAATGTGGCGGGGATGAGTCGGGATCGGCATAAGCTGGGTCAACTACTCACGACATTCTACGGGAACGAGTTGGGCAAGGGTGCCTTGGATAAGGCCCAAAAATCCTCCTCCTTCTTCCCCTATGGGATGACGGAGGGCAAGATGATGCCGTTGTGCCGGCACCACAAAGATTCTATTTTTAGGTTTTGATTTGATTTTTATTTTTTAATTTTTAATTTTTAGAGAAAATTTTGTAAAACAAAGGTTCCGAGGCCTTAGAATTCCCTTCTCGGATGGCTCTCGTACCCTAATTTAGGTCCCACAGCGACGATTCTGATGCACTTCGAAAGAATCAAAGGAGGACCTTCGATCTATTAAAGGCACAGATATCGAGGCAAATAACCCGATCCCTCGAAATGAGCTAAAAAGAAGTTGCCTTCTTTTGACCGACGGGGGCCCAAACAGAGGCACTAAACACACTAATCGGGGGACTTGAGATGTGGAAAAGCCTCAGATTTTAGGTTGTTGGTGTCCAAGTAGGCTTGGCGCAACTAATTCATGTGCCAAGTTAGCAGGTAAAAATTGGCGGATTTAAAGCTGGCGTAACTATTAGTTGCGCTAGTTATAAATCTGGGATTTTTGCACTGGTGCAACTAGTACTTGCGCCAGGCAAAAATGAGGCTCCAGAACTTAAGACAGCAGGGAACATCAGCCTAAAAATGGGTATGTTTTGGGTTTATGTGGAATCTGGGCTTGCGAGAACTGTTGACTTTATATGATCGATTCTCTCCTCACCGAATCCTAAAGGTTTGAGTCCGGTATAACTCTCTAGCGCACTCCCCAAGGGTTTTAAGATTTGTAATGGGAACCCACCCAATATACCTCCGGCGCAAGCGCCTTCTCAGATACTAGGTGGGCTGGGACTTTTCTGGATCATCACCACTAGGGGTTGCCGCCATACTAAGACCCGGGTGGTTGTATGTGTGCCTAAACCCAACCCTTTTAAAATCTACCCCGTGAAACAAGTTAATTAAGATCCCTATTCTTGGTTCAATTTTAATTTTTTTTCAAAACATTCTTTTTTTATAGAAGTTTTCTTTAGTTCAAAAGTCGGGGGTGATGACCCCGTGCCGCCACTATGAGCCGGCGTCCATTGGTGGAATGTGTTTACACAAGTAGGCCCGCCAATCAGCTAAGGCACTTTAAATGATGGAAAATTAAAGGAATTAAAAGACAATACTCAAGTAGGCCTGCTAATCGGCTAAGGCACCTAAAATGATGGAATTGTAAGAGAAAAAAAAGACTATGCGCAAGTAAGCCTGCCGATCGGCTAAGGCATGTAAATGACGGAAAAGTAGGGGTGAGAAAACCACAAAAACAGTAAAAAACAAATAGCAAAAAGGTTAGAAAAAATAAAAAAGAAATGGCCAAATTTTAAGGAGAAGCTCTAAAAGCTATCCCTAGCAGAGTCACCATCTATGCAACCGTGAGATTTGTGACGATCCCGTCGCGACGATGCGCTTGCTAACAAAAAATATAGAGTCACCACCTGGAGCTTTTGGTGTCCTGAGAAACCTAGTTCATTTTTCTGAGCACCGAAGTGCTAAAAATATGACTCTAAATCTGATCCACACCAAAGTCTCTTGGGTAGGGGCTTCGGTTATCGATCGGGAAGGTGTTAGGCACACGATTAACCCGCTTAACATGGTCTCTACTAATGGCCAAAATAAAATAAAGTAAAAGAAAAAAAAATGGCTTCCTCTTGCCTAAATAGGCCTTAAATCATATTTGTACCCCTCCGTTCCTACTGAAAATTTGGTGGCGTAAGGGCACAAATGAGAGGATGGGAAGAGCTAAAGAAGAGATAGGAGAAGAAAGGGGAGAGCCGGAGCCCTCGGGCCCTTGTAGCACTGTAGGAGAGCCTTGCATTGGCTTGCTTTGATGAGCTTTTGAAGCCTTGAATGGTAGAGAATGAGGTTCTAACTTCTAAAGCTTTGTAGCTAAGAGGTAGAGAAGGAAGGCTAAGGGGTAGCACACACCTAACCTAAAGGTTTTGGATGAGATGTAAGGCTTGAAGGAAGATTTATGGATTCTAAAATTTGTATGGACAATGGTGCACCGAAGGGAGAAAGATCTTCTCACTTAGGCTCTTTCTCTCTTCGACAAAATTTCTCAACCTTTAATCCAAGGGGAGGGGGGCTCTATTTATAGGAAAAGGGTGGATTAGGAGGCTACTTAGATGCTAATTGGGTTTAGCAATTAGGTAATCTCACATCTAAGGTTTCCTAGGATTTTAAGAGCTTGGAAAGGTGTGAAGGTGGTTCTAATGGTGGATGATAGGGTGGGGCCTTAAGTCACTTATGGGGTTGTAAATAGGGTGCAAAGGAGCGCAATAGAACTATCAAAATACACCCCAAAGATCCAGGTGGTCAACAAGTCAAACCCTAGACACAAAATTTGGGCAAAAACCAGAGGTCACTGTTAAGAAGCCTGGCGCAACTATTAGTTGCGCCAGGCATATGCACAGTGAAATAGTGTAGCACAGTAGCCTGGAAGTTGGCTTCCTAAGGTGGGGGCCACTTCAATGCTGGCGTAACTATTAGTTGCGCTAAATCCCTAGGGGGCCACTTGAAATTACTTTTTTACCCTTCGGGTTTGGACTGCCATATCTTTTGACGTACAACTCTGATTGGGGCAATTCTTGGTTTGTTGGAAAGCTGACGACTTCTAATTTTCAAAGGTATGAGATTTGATCATAGTAGAAGGCTGTAGATGGTCCCGATGCACCCCTCTTCATCCATTGCTCGGGGAGGCTAAGTTTAGGTTCAGAATGGGTTCTAAGGGTTGGGATTGATTTTTAAAGATTTGGGGTAGGTTCCTAAGGGATTTAGGATGATTCCTAAGGGTTTGGGATGATTCCTAAGAGTTCCATACATGCCATCAAAAGCTTAAAAATGCGCCTCTCTCGAAATGGGTTTCGATCAGGCCTTGGGCCAAATTTGGGTGTTGTTAATCAGTGAAAAATGTCATTTTTCACCCTTTAACCTGACCTTTGATAGAGTTGTGAATAGACTAATAAGTACATGTTGAGCATGTTTTATAGATAGCAATGAAAAGCACTCATAGTGCAAAAATCCACCCAAAAGTGCCCCACAAGAAGGTCCATCTCTCACTACAGCTCTGACCCAACTATGGCACACAAAAGGGCTCTACACCAATGCCCGCTTGGGACATGCAACAACAGCAAAGCAGTGCTAAAAAAGGAAAAATAGGCTGAAAACAACCTGTCAATAGGTTATTGCAACCCATCGATAGGATCTGAAGGCTGAAAAGGAAGAAGTCATGGAGATCAGAGTATTCGATAGGATTTGGAACCTATCGGGCAGTTGAAAGCAAGAAGGAAACATCCTATAGAAAGGTCGCCTGGAGCTTAAAGAGATCTTGTTGAAAGGATCCTGGAACCTATCATGCAAATGCCACTTATCGAAGGGTTGTTGCAGCTCAGTTGGTGAACCTATCGAAAGCTGATGGAACCTGTTGACAGGAACTAGAAGCAAACCTATCAAAACTCATTGCTCATAGATCAACTTGTCAAAATGAAGTGAGCAGAAGCCAAACCTGTCAAAAGGAGCCCCCAACCTGTCGAACACACCAGATGAAGGCTGCGGATGCTGGAGCTTTATTCTCAGCCCAACCTATTGGAACCTATCGAAAGGTTCCTGAATCCTAGAGAAAGGAACAAAAGGCCTATTTGGAATTTATCGAAAGCCTCTGGAACCTATCGAAATCGACTGAAGGACTTCTCAGAAAAGCTACTGTACAGACGCTGCAAGTTGGTGATCTGCTGCACGCAATCTGAGGCACTCTGGTGACCGGCACAAAGTCTCTAGAAGTGCCCTGGGAAACCTAACCGACTCACTTGCTCTCCCCCAACTCTAACTAACTGAAAGTGCCTTCTAGAAGGGGAATAAAGGAGGGAATAACAGGATTATTTTGGAAGCTGTAATTGGTAGAAAAAATGGATCTGAGGTAGAGGAGGAAAGCTATAAAAGGAAGGGAAGCCGCCAGGAAAAGGGGATGAATTCTGGAGATCAGAGCTTGCATCGAAATTCTCTATTATTCCTTTTAGCCCAATCATGGTTGGCTAATTTCTTTGGAGCAGTAAAAAGGGAGGTTTAGTCTGTAATTGAGGAAAGATGAGAGTGTTATTGAGGGTTGGATGTTGCATAAACTGCAAATCTAAGGGCATTTTATTGTATGGTTAGTTTAATTAAATGTAATGTTAGTTTAACTGTTGTAATTAGATCTATAGTTCCTCCGGTTTCATTTGGTGCTCGATCGGCTTTGTGTAGATGAGAATAGCTCACCCACTTAACTGGTAGACCTCTTGGATGACATTTGATGTCCCTAGATCTGATATTTTTGTAATTGCCTGTGTCTGTGGCCTAGCGATTGCAGCATTTGTAGTGGTTATAATGTTCTGATGGAAGCATGAGAATGGAGTGAATCTATTGGATGATCTGTGACCATTGAAGTGGACAGATCATAGCCTTAAGATCAAGCCAAATCTCTAGCCTAGATTAGATTCATCTACCCTGCAGCTGTGCCTATGGCCTGATGAGGGATTAATGCACTCTAAACTCTTTGTAACCCTGGCAGCTCAACCAAATTGCAGTAAGACCAAACTCCAAGCTGCTTCTTCCAATTTTATGTTTTAAATTTCCCTTCACTACAAGATTTGTACTCTGGATCAATTTCTGCAATTTTAATTATTTTTTGTAGTTTAGTTTAAAAGTGACACACCCTTAGACCTCTCCTCTTTCTTTTGCTGTTTTAGCATTAGGAAGGGTGCCAGATCTACTTTAGTTCTAGAGATTTGCCTAATTTTCAGCCACATTTTCCTGTGGAAATACCCTTACTTTCTTTTAAAACTTGCTACAACAGGCCTTGAATACTTGTAGGACTGTGTGCGAGCCTGCCTTGGTGTGTGCTAACCATAGACCCTTTTACTGGTTGATTTTAAACCCTTTTTAGACACAAAGCAGGATCCCAACAGGTGTCTACAAAATGTGATAGGAGGCTAGTGTTAGCGAGACATCGCGTTAGGTGACGGGTTATGTCTTTTCAGCGAAGACTGTACATGAATTTTAGGAATCTGAGACTCAAAGGACAAAACATGAGAATGATGAGTCTGTAAGGCTCGCCACCGTGACATGGAGCCCTCACTATGGTGAGAATTCAAGGCAAATTCTTCTCTAGAAAATCTTGCCGCGACGAGATCCTTGATTCATGTGGTACCTAAACAGCTTGCTGCGGCGACCCTATATCTCGCTGCGGTAAGATACTTTGTTTCGATTGATTTTGGGGTTTGTGATATGTTGTGCCCTAAAGGGCCATAGCTTATGACTAGCATGGTTAATTAATACATGAAGACATGTGTAATGTGTGTTCTAGGCTATATATGAGGAACATTTGAGAAAAGTTTAGCTTTGATTTGTGTGCATTTTCCGACACTTGAGGTAGGGAAAATACTTTGTTCAATTATATGTTTCTCGAAACCATGTTTATGATGTAGTTTTCACACACAGTATATTTTTGAAATTATGCATATATTTAAATTTGAAATTCTTGAATGCGAAAATGTGATCTCTCGTTTATGCATATACCTTGCATGATTGTTGTACGTGTATTTCGATTTGCCTTGTACTCGACCTGTGGTATTCTTGTCCTTGAAACTTGCACGATCTATGCGTATCCAATCCATGCTATGTGATGCAATTCCTGTGAACATGTGCAATGAGGAGTGGAGCCTCCATGAGAGGGGTGGAGTCCCCGGGGTTACAACCCTGTGTCCTAATACGGGCTGCTCAGTTTTCTAATACGGGATGCTTTGCTATGTGACTTGTTCTAAGTGATTTAGCCGTAAGGGGAGTGGAGCCTCCAAGAGAGGAGTGGAGTCCTCGGGGTTACGACCTTGTGTCCTAATATGGACTGCTCTGTTCCCTACTATGGGATACTTACTTTAATGTCATATAATATGATATGATATGCCTCGATTCATGATATGTGACCCGCCCTATTTATAATTCCATCATTGTTACATGTGCTCATGGCTTGTTCCGTTGATGTGTCTCGATTTGTATTCGATTTCGGTTTCGATAGGCATAATTTTAGCATGTTTATTCGCTAGCTTGGTTTGACTCATTTGAGACTTCGCATGTATATGTTTTGATTTTACCCATTATATATCTTGATATCGTATAAATTTTAATTGCTTTTATTATGTGTCAAGAACAGGAACTAGAATGAAAAGATGTGATTTAGCACTGTATTTTCTCTATTGAGCTTAGATGAAGCTCACTCCTGACTATACGACACAGTTGCAGGAGCTGAGTTGGAGCGTGATCCAGAGCGGGATGAGGATCCGGATTACCATCCAGAAGAAGAGGAGGACTTGCCTGAGGGGCACTTCCCCTAGCTGCTTGGCATTGAACTTGTATAGTTCTTTTGGGGTTTGTTTAAGAAAAGGTAAATTGGAAATGTAACAAAATGCAATGATGTGTTTTGATCCACTGTTTAGATGGGGGTCGGTCTTCATCGGTGGATGTTTTTCTTTTTGGACATATGTACTTAGCTGTTAGTTTCGTGAGTTATATGGCTAGTTGTTCTTGCTATAGTTCTGTTATGTTTCTATTTTGCGGACTTTACTTCCGCTTTTCTAAGCTTACCATTGTGTGATGGCTCGATCCTTCCTATTATTTAAACATGAGGAAATATCAAGCTATTAGGAAGCCATGGTTATACATCAATACTATGGCATCACTGTAATTCGGATCTTCCACGTGATCTGACAATATGAGTTTTTTGGTAAGAAAAACCTGGGCTGTCACAGGTGGTATCAAAGCCCTAAGCGGTACATCTTACGGGCATACAAAGCTATGACGTCAGTTAGTAACAATTGCATTAGGTTTTGCTAGTAAGTTCGAACTAAGACCTTAGTCTTAGAACCGACCTAACTTAGCATTTGCTTGATCATGACAGGTCAACGTGCCTCATAGGAGGGGAAGACCGAGGATTTTGCGCACATATGGTATGACTAGTGACGAAGGGATCACCACACCTCCGAATGCAATTCCTCTTGGCAACAATAACAATCGTGCCTCAGAAGTTGAAAAGAATGTAGGCAACGCCTTAGATGGAGGGAATCAGGCTGCAAATAACACGGGGAATAACCAACAATTACTTGAAACCATGGTGAATACCATGGAAATTTTGGCTGAAAGAAGACAGCCATGTGGGTTCCAAGACTTTTGGAGATTGAGACCTCCGAGTTTCTATGAGCAAGTCGACTCAATGGAAGCCGAAAGGTGGCTGAATCAAATCGAGAAAGAACTACAACGAGTCCGCTATACGGAAGAATAAAAAGTGCATTGGGCTTCGTTCCAACTCGAGGGTGAAGCATACCTGTGGTGGAAATCAGTTGAGAGGACATGAGCTCCAGGGACACCTTGAACTTGGGCAGAATTTATGGCAGTTTTCCATGAGAAGTACTTTCCGATGGCTAAGAGGCGTCAACTAGAGATCCAATTTGCAAATTTAGTGCAAGGGCAAATGAGTGTCTGGGAATACAAAATTGAGTTTACGCGTTTGCCACGATTTGTACCAGCATTGGTCGCCACCAAGTTAATGAAAACGCAGAAATTCGAGTACAGTCTCAAACCAGCTATCAAGTGAAAAATATCGTTATTCGAGGCAACCACATACGAGAGAATAGTAAGACTGGCTCTCATTTCAGAAAGGGATATAGAGGAATTATATAAAGCAAGAGATGAGCAAATGAAGAGCAGAAAGGCTCAATATCAAACGATGAGCATGAAACAAGCCAGCAAAAGGCCAAGGTATTTGATGCCGCCACCTGTACAACCAATTCCTATGGAATCGACGAGGTCTTATGAACAGGCAGCTTTACTGCCTCTACCACCAAGAGCTTCAAAGCCTTTCAACACAACAGGCTAGAAAAATATAGGTGTAGCAAACACACAGTCAATGGCTTCCCGCATCGCTTCTCTCCACACCATCATTAGCATGTGCAAAATGTTGGAAGCCACATAAAACCGAGGAATGGGGTAAAAGCATAGGAGCTTGTTTTAAATGTGGACAAATGGGGCACCGCATCAAAGATTACCCGGAGAGTTACAACACCCTATCTGAGATCTTCAAGGCCTACAGTACTAGGCCGAGCATATGCAGTGTCAGCTCGCGATACACAAGCAACCAATGATGTGATTCAAGTTATAAAATTTTTGGTTATTAGTTAAATCTTTATCTCGCATTTTAGATGAAGAACGTGAATAAATAGGAATGATCTCCATAATCATTGTACTTCATGCCATAACACATCATACATGGAACTAATTTTATAGTGTCTATTGAATCTAGGTGTCATTCGCTTGAACAAAGAAAATGATATATGTAACCACAAAGCGCTAGTGTTGATAGCCCCGGGGTCTACACACTCATTTATTACACCAAATTTCATCAAGGAGATAAGCTTCACACTTGACTCTTTAGACTTTATCTTAGCCATCTCTACTCCAACGGGAAATTCAGTGAGTACGGATACCGTATGTCGATCAGTCATCGTCACCATGGCACACAACCAAACTATGGATGATCTGATCCTGCTCGAGATGCAAGGGTTTGATGCAATCCTTAGCATGGATTGGCTGACCAAACTATGCACTAAAGTAGATTGCCGAGAGAAAGTGGTCACTCTCTACCCCAAGAAGGGTAGGCCATTCAAATTCGTTGGCATTCGGCCAACAGTCGCACCCTTCATATCTGCAATTCGGGTCGAGCGACTAATCAGTAAAGGATGTCAGGGTTTCCTAGCATTCTTACAAGACCAAAAGGAAGGAGAAATTAAGCTTTCTAACATTCCTATTATAGCTGAATTTCCTGATGTATTCCCTGAAGAATTACCGGGTCTACCGCCTGAGAGAGATGTTGAGTTCGCCATAGACTTAGCTCCTGGCACCGAACCGGTGTCAAAGGCGCCATTTCGGATGGCACTTGCTGAGCTAAGTGAGCTGAAGGAGCAGCTATAGGAACTTTTTTATAAGGGTTTCATTCGGCTGAGCGTGTCTCCATGGGGTTCGCCCGTGTTATTTGTCAGAAAGAAGGATGGCTTAATGCGGTTATTCATTGATTACCAATAACTGAACAAGCTGACCAGCAAAAGTAGATATCCGCTTCCCAGAATCGACGATTTGTTTGATCAGTTGTAAGGTGCCAAATTCTTCTACAAAATTGATCGGAGGTCGAGTTATCACCAAATGAAAGTGAAAGCTGAGGACATTGTGAAGACAGCTTTTAGAACCCGATATGGTCATTATGAGTTCCTTGTCATGCATTCTTTATAAACCTCACGAACCGAGTGTTCAAACCTTATCTAGATAAATTGACCATTGTTTTATTGACGATATTCTCATTTACTCTAGATCACGAGAAGAGCATGAGCAACATCTATGCTTAGTGCTTCAAACCTGACGAGAAGCTCAATTGTATGCGAAGTTCAGTAAATGTGAATTCTGGCTTGAATAGGTGAGTTTCCTTAGGCACGTTATTTCAGAGGTCGACATCGAAGTTGATCTTGCAAAGATAGAAGTCATAATGAAATGGGAGCAACCCAGGATGGTAACTGAAGTTCGTAGTTTTTTCGGGCTAGCCGGATACTACAGAAGATTCGTTGAAGGGTTTGCAAAACTCACTGAACTACTCACATGCCTCACTAGGAAGACTTTTAGATTTGAGTGGACTAAAGCGTGCGAGCAGAGCTTCCAGGAATTGAAGAAAAAATTTACCTCTGCACCCGTACTTACCCTACCTTCAGGCAGTGGGAAATTTTAGTATTCAGTGACGCTTCTCACAAGGGGTTAGGCTGCGTGATCAACCCAATAAAGTGGTCACTTATGGATCAAGGCAGCTGAAAGACCACCAAAAGAACTACCCTACGCATGACCTGGAATTAGCTGCGATTATTTTTGCATTAAAAATCTAGAGACACTACCTCTATGGCGAAACCTTTGAAATTTTCAATGCCCACAAGAGCCTTAAATACTTGTTCACACAGAAGGATCTAAGTTTGAGGCAGAGGAGGTGGATGGAATTTTTGAAAGACTACGACTATATCATCTAGTACCACCGAGGAAAAGTAAATGTGGTATCTGATGCTCTCAGTCGGATATCATCTACTCAACTATCACATCTCGTTGCTAGAATACATAGATGGAAACTGCTTGAGAACCTAACCTCGGCCGACACTCAGTTTGAAATGAAGGGAGCTGGAGCACTCTTAGCAAACATTAAGATCAAATCAATCCTCTTTGAAAGGATCAAAGAAAGCCAATTGAAAGACCTAGAGCTTATGACCATCAGGCAGAGTGTAAACAATGAACATCAGCAAGACTTCTCAGTTAATAGTGAGGGTTCCCTATTGTGTAGAGGCCGTTTTTGTGTACCCACCGATATTGGGTTACGGCAGGAGATATTGGAAGAAGCTCATAGGTCTGCATATGCCACCCATCCCGACAGCACCAAAATGTACCACGACGTGAAGAAAATTTTTTGGTGGAACGGAATGAAAAGAGATGTTGTGGAGTATGTACCCAAGTGTTTTATCTGTTAGCAAGTTAAGGTGGACCACAAACACCCTGCAGGTTTATTGCAGTCCCTACCCATCCCTGAGTGGAAATGGGAGAACATTTCAATGGATTTCATTCTCAGTTTGCCGAGAACTCAGAAGGGACATAACACCATTTAGGTGATTATTGATCGACTAACCAAGTTAGCCCATTTCCTTCCATACAACACACGCTACACTGCAAGCAAACTTGCTGACTTGTACTTGAAGGAGATTGTAAGGCTGCATGGCATACCTTCAAGCATCGTGTCAAATCGGGACCCACTCTACACATCTCAGTTTTTGCAACGTTTTCAAGAAGGGATGGGTTCTAAACTAGAGTTCAGCTCGACTTTTCACCCCCAAACTGAAAGGGTGAATCAAGTGGTAGAAGACATGCTCAGGGCCTATATGTTCGACTTTCAAGGATCATGGGACAAACATCTACCATTGATCGACTTTGCGTACAACAACAGCTATTAGGCGACTATCGGCATGGCGCCTTTTGAAGCCTTATACGGTCGTCGCTGTAAATCTCCACTCAATTGGGAAGAGATCGGAGAGTGAATATTGTTGGGTCCGGAACTCATAGAGAGAACTAATGAGACCGTTCATCTCATCTGAGAACGACTAAAAGTAGCCCAAAGCGGTTAGAAAAGTTATGCTGATCTTTAAAGGTAAACCTATTAAGCATTGAATATTGCCACTTTTCACCTCCTAACCTAAGCTTTACCAGAGCTCAGAGCTGTCTAATAAATGAATTTTAATTGTGTTTTTGTAGCTAGCAATAATATGCAGCCATCCGTGTAATAAGTGCCAAGAGGAGGACTTAGAACCATTCATAAGAGCTTAGACAAGTGGAGCCAATGGCCTGAAAGAGAGCTACTACTGTTGGAGTCAAATAGCAGAGCAAAGATCCTTTAAGACAACACCTTTAGCTATGTGCACTCAAACATGCTAGAGCAGCAGCCCAAGCTATAGCAAGAAGTGATGTTTGAAGTAGCTTAGCTGAGGTCCTGTAACTTGAACTATCAAGCATGTCAACAAAGCAACAACAAGCTGCAGCTAAGGTGCTTCACAGTTATAAATCAGCTCACACCTTCAGCAGCTGCACATTAGAACAGTTAAAAACCACAGCTGTGTGCACACTAAACAGCTGCACAATGGAAAGGAAGAGTAAAGCAGTCCATCATGCAGTTGCACAATATAAATAGCTACACAATAAAACACAAGAACTGTAGCAGTATGGACTTGAATAGCTCAGAGGTTTGGCACATTCAGCTGTGTGTACACTAGCTACACACTTCAGTAATTGCACACTAGACAGCTGCACCCCAACTGCACATTAGCTGCACACATAAATAGCTCCAGCACCATTTCAAGCTGTGTGCACACTAAAGCACATGAGTTGCAGCAGTGTGGGCAGCAACAGAATGGAGCTCGAGCAGTGCAGCAAGGCCACTCCTCTAACCTGTCGAATAGATTGCTGATGCAAGATCTGTACTTATCGAGTGGTATAATAGTTACAATGCTGAACATGTCAAGTGGTGTAATAGATGCAAGGGCTTAACCTGTCAGGTTGTGTAAGAGATGCAAGGGCTCAACCTGTCGAGTGGTATAGAAGGCAGCAGAAACACCAACCTGTCGACCAGTAGCCTTCAACCTCTCGAGTTGATCATACTAGTAGCCTTCAACCTGTCGAGCTGCTTCAACAACCTATTGAGTTTGCTTCAAGCTTCAGCCATCCTCTCGAGATACCTTCTCAACCTCTCGAGAGCCATTTGAATCTTCAGATTTGATGCTCCAAACTTTTGAAGCTCAAACTTCATTTGGTAGCATTCTCTTGGCTGCAATCAACCCTTTTTAGATTGGCATAAATTGTAATGATTCCATTTTCTTCTAATTGGCCAGGGCATAGAGCATGTGGATTGGCATAAACTTAATAATTTCTTCTCCTCTCTGATTGGTCAAAATACAAGGCACATGGATCAATGCAAAGCTATAAATAGCAGCCTTTTGGGCTGTGATTCGGGATCAAGGAAGCTAGGAAATTCTCATCCTCCCTTAGAACAAATTAGATCTAGTTTTAGGTTTTCTTTTTCCATTTTTCCCCCTTGTTTCTCTCCCTAATCCAGCTTGCTGGATTAGATCTAGGTAGCAGCTAGGGTTAGTTTTGATTTGTAAATTTGTGCTGTAATTACATTGTAGAGAGTTCAAAATTTCAGAGACTGCTGCCTCGTGAGCAATCATTGTAAATTTTTATTAATTCAATGAGAAGCTATTTTAAATGTTTATTTAGATCTATAAATTTTCTATTCAGATGCTTTAGATGTTTATAGGTCTGATGCACCTATGAAGGTCTATGCTTGTAGCTTTGCATCCATAGTGGCGGCAGTAATTTTCCTCTTCTGTCTTTACTCTTTTACCTGACACACATCTCTGGGATATGCTGTGACCATTTGAGTGGACAACCATATAACCCTAGGACTGATCCGGATTTGAGGGTTAGGATAGATTCTTTCTCCTTGCACTTGAGCTTGTAGCCAAGTGAAGGATTCTGCAAATCAAATTCCTGCTCTGCTTTACAACCCTCTTTTCACCATTTTGAACTGGAGTCTAGTAGAGATTGTAGACTTGAGAGCTAGGTCATTGTAGCTGTTTGAAGCAATGACCAGCTGACTTTAATGCCTCAGTTGAGCTATGATTTTCTTGTGATTTTCACTAGAATTTTACAGATTTGTTGCTCCTATGGATACTTGTGCTTGTAGCCTGGCATCCATAGTGTCTGCAATAGTTTTCTTGTTTCAACTTTAGGCTTGTGATTAGATGAGATCCTTGAGATAATCTGTGACCATTTAAGTGGATAGATTTTACCCTTAAGATCAATTCAAGTCTCTGATTTAGAATTGAATTATTCTCCCTAGCACTTGTGCTTGTAGCCAAGTGAAGGCCAGCTACAGATCCATTGTTCTAAATCTGATTACAGTAAAAATAATCCCTAGTTGTCTACTTCTCACCATTTTGCATTTTATTTTACCAAACACCTTCATTTTGCTTTTGTTTATAGTTTAGATCTAGATTTTAGTTGTGACACCTGGAAAATCATTTCTCTTTTCCTTGTTTTCATAGAGTAGGTTTAGAGATTGCCATATATGTCGCAGATATGGAGATCTACTAGATTTTTAGATTACTATTTCTTGTGGGACAAACTCTTACTTATTAAAACTTGCTATAATAGCCCTGTATCTTGCAGGCTGTACTTTGTGCTTAAGACCATTCTATTTCATTTTTAATTTTCTATTGTATTTGTGCAACCGTGAGATTTTTGACGATCCCGTCGCGACGATGCGCTCTTTAACGAAAAAAAATGGAGTCGCCACCCGGAGCTTTCGGTGTCTCGGGATACCTAGTTCATTTTTATGAGCACCTAAGTGCTTAAAATATGACTGAATCTGGTCCGCACAAAAGGCTCTTGGGTAGGGGCTCCGGTTATCGACCGGGAAGGTGCTAGGCACTCGATCAACCCGCTTAATGCGGTCTCTACTAATGGCCAAAAATAAAATGATGTAAAAGACAAGAAAATGGTTCCCTCTTGCCCAAATGGGCCTCCAATCCTATTTGTGTCCCTCCGTTCCTACCAAAAATTCGGCGGCGTAACGGCACAAATGAGAGGATGGAGGGAGCTAGAAAGAGATAGGAGAAGAAAGGGGAGAGCCGGAGCCCTCGGGCCCTTGTAGCACCGTAGAGGAGCCTTGTGTGGCTTACTTTGATGAGCTCCTGAAGGCTTTGTATGGTGGAAAATGGGGTTCTAACTCTTAGGACTTAAAGCTAAGAGGTAGGGGATGGAGGCTAGGGGATCACACACACCTAGGCTAAGGGTTTTGGATGCAAGAACAAGCTTAAAATGAGGTTTTGGAATTCTAGAATTTGGATGAAAATAGTGCACAAAAGGAAGGAAGAACTTCTCACTTTGAGCTCTTTCTCTCTTAAGCAAATTTCTCAACCTTTAAACCAAGGGGAGCGGTCTCTATTTATAGGAAAAGGGTGGATTAGGAGATCACTTAGATGCTAATTGGAGTTAGCAATTCGGTAATCTCAAATCTAAGGTTTCCTAAGATTTTGAGAGCTTAGAAAGGTGTGAAGGTGGTTCTAATGGTGGATGATGGGGTGAGGCTTTAAGCCACTTGGAGGGTTGCAAATAAGTAAGGAATGGGTGTAACAGGACTATCAAAACACACCCCAAAGGTTGAGGTGGTCAACAAGTCAAACCCCAAACATGAAATTCGGGCCAAAAACCCAATGTTACTGTTCATATGCCTGGCGCAACTATTAGTTGCGCCAGGCAAATGTACAGTAAAACAATATTGAACAGTAGCCTGAAAGTTGACCTCGCGAGGGGTGGGGGGACCCATTTATGCCTGGCGCAACTATTAGTTGTGCCAGGCCATTTCTGGGGGAAAAAGACCTGGCGCAACTATTAGTTGAGCCAGGCAAATCCAGGGGGAAAATGGCCTGGCGCAACTATTAGTTGCGCCAGGCAAAAATCCCTCCAAAAAAGCCCGATTGTCAAATGGTTATAACGTTTGATATACAACTCTGATTGAGGTGATTCTTAGATCGTTAGAAAGCTAGAGAAGTCCTCTTTCCAATGGTATATGATTTGATATTAGTAGAAGACCGCAGTCAGTCTTGGTGCACCACTCGTCATCCATTACCTGGGAAGGTTAGGTTTAGGGTTCAGAATGAGTTCTAAGGGTGGGGATTGGTTTCTAAAGGTTTGGGGTAGGTTTCTAAGGGATCTAGGGTGATTCCTAAGGGTTTGGGGTGATTCTTAAGGGTTCCATATATGCCATCAAAAGCTCAGAATTGCACCTCTCTCGAAAAGTGTTTCGATCGGGCCTTGGGCCAAATTTGGGTGTCTACAGATGCCCCTCTTTGGTATCCGATCACTAGTGATCGTATGCTAGAGAAAAGAGACATCCGAAGAGGCCCAAGACATTACTGACGGGTCCGCTGCATTCAAAACAAACTTCAAACATCAGGTGAGTAACATGGTGGGAAAACGAAAGCCCTGGAGTGCCAGGCTAATCATTCGCTTCTCGAGGTCATCGATTCCCAAGCGCTTAGCGACATTACTGGGCATAACCGAGATGTCATGAGTTGCGAACTCCCTATAATCGGGAAAGACGTTCACTTCTCGGAATGATTTGGAGGTGATCAATGTTCGAGATTCATTCTAAATGCAACAACTTCATAAGTAAGAGGGGTGAACGACCCACATTCAAAGATAGATGTGAAGTAAACATACGCAAGGCTCCACAGTTTGTGTCCAATCCTACAACGCATTTGATGACCTTATTGGATTATTCGTGGGTGCCTCTGCAGAAAGCAGGGTTCGAGATCTTTGGGCGAACCCATCGATCCCGAAGTTTATTTAGCATGACCACTTGAGCGAAGTGAAAAGATGTCACAACACTTTTTAGGTGTGCGTGCCATTTTTCAAAACGTGCCCCGGATCCACATGACCCAGAGTATCCAGTTTCAACTTCCTTGAACAGATCCAGCCAAACATTGGGCACCTCTCAAAAGGGGGCATCCAATCCTGGCCTCTGTTAATAATGATCATAATCATCAATTAACTATGCATAATCATGCACCCATCAGGGGCAATAGCGACAACAAAGCGATGGAAGCCCGACCCGGACCCTAGGTACAATTCTGAGGGACAAACGACCATCATACGGATACCCAGACGCATGGCGTACACTTTATAGGGATACCGCTGCCCATACAGGTTTTAAGCCTGCAGAAAATAAAAAGGGAAATGAACCTTTCTGAATGCATGGTTGCACATAGTTTGATTGACACATAATCTCATTCTCAACAGGTTGGTCTCAACCAACGATTGACCTTTTTCAACGGAGAATCTGAAGCTTAGGACAACTCAAGTTCACACGAATCCAAAACAGAGCACTCATTGCTCAAAAGATTTAGCAGTGGAGTTGACCCAATCGAAACATTGGCTGCTTGACCGGGACTTACACCGTTGCTCCTACTTTGAAGTAGGATCCATGGATCCAAGGCGAACCTTTGACCTAGGACATTAATTTTGCACATATGCGTTGTCGATAAAATATTGACATTTTACTGCATCAAAACACGCATGTGCGTCTGTGGGGAATCCTTTTTTTTTTTGGTTTTCTATCATTTATGATGTTTTTTTTAAATTTTCTGATTGCTATTTTGTATGATATTTGGGATTTTTTGAAGTTTATAATTTTATGTGAGTTTTTTGGAATTAAAAAGCTATCATGTGAATTTTTTTTTTGAAGTTTAAAAGCTATCATTTCATGTGACTTTTTAAAAGCTATCATTTCATGTGAATTTTTTGAAGTTTAAAAGCTATCATTTCATGTGACTTTTTTGAAGTTTAAAAGTTTATTATTTTTTTTGGATCTTTTGGGGTTTTGAAGTTTATTATTATTATTATTATTATTATTATTATTTGGATTTTTTGGGATTTTGAAGTTTATTATTTTATTATTTTTTGGGATTTTGAAGTTTATTATTATTATTATTATTTTTTGAGATTTTGTTGTGAACACTTCCGGCTTTTCTGCTGGGGATTTTTGTAGGACCGAGGTGCTTGCTGACTCTGATCCATTTTTATTTCAGCACAGCTTCCATGGCAAGTCGAATGATAATCGAAATGCCGTCTTGGGGGGGGGGGGGGGGCGTGTGCATCGGACGGGAGCAGCGGAATGAACGGTCCAAGGGGAGCGGGGGACCCAGTCTTCTTTTCTGGCCCAGACCCGGCCCAAGATCTGGCCTAAGTGCCTGGCGCAACTATTAGTTGCGCCAAGCAAATGGGGGGCAAACTTTTGCCTGGCGCAACTATTAGTTGCGCCAGGTTAATCTGGGGTTTTTAAAACACGGCCCGAACACGGGCTGGGGGCTTTTAATTCAAAATTTTCTCCCTCCCCTCTTCTTCCTTGTAACCGAAAACTGCCCCCCCCCTACCTAGGGTTCCTTTACATTGCCTCTTCGCGTGCCCATTGCCTTTGTTTTACTTATGGATTGATCGCGAGTGCGTGCTTAGATCAAAGACCCCATCTTCTTCACAAGGTAATCATTCAAACTCATTTTTCTTGATTTTTCTTGCTTCTTTATGCAAATGTGATCATGATCTTGCACTTCCTTGATGATAAATGGTTTATTTTCTATGATATTGATAATGTGTGAATTATTTCATAGGAATGATGCCCTATTTTTGTCATTTTATGAGTTTATTGGTGCCTAATATACATATTTTTTGTTGTTTTTGTGTATATAGAAGGGATTATATATATATATATATATATATATATATATATATATATATATATATATATATATATATATTTGTTTGTATGTTGCATGTAAAGCCATGGATTTTTATTTTATTATTTTTTGAACCCTAATTTAAAAAAGATTTTTTTGGTTTTCTTCTCTCTTTTTTTTGAGTTTTAATTAAGGTAGAGGATTTTTTTTTTTTTTTGGCCTCTTTATTCAAAGGTAAAAAAGAGCTTTTTTTGTTTTGTTTTTTTCTTTTTTTGCCTTTTTAATTCCTGAAAGTTAAGGAGAGATGGTTTTGGGTGTCTCTCCCCTTTTTTTTTTATTAAGGAAGAGGATTTTATTTTTGGTTTTTCTTGTTATTTTTTCTAAGGAACCTATTAATTTCGGTTTTTTGATTTTATGGAAGAAGAAAGAGATGTTTTTGATTTTTCCTGTGCAAACATGAAGGAATGACTTCTTTTTATTGTTTTTGTCTCTTTTTCTTTCTTTCTTCCCTTTTTTTTTTGGTTTTGTTGTTTTTATTTTTCTTCTTCTTTTTTCATAAAGGGACTAATTAATTTTGTTTGTTTAATTCTATGAAAAGGAAATCGGTTGTTTTTTTGCTTTATTTTTTTTGGATCGCAAAAGGGAAAACTTTATTATTTTATTTTTTTTTGAAAAGGAAAGGGATTTTATTTTGTTTTGAAGAAAGTGAAAGAAAAAGAAAGGGGAAGGGATTATTATATCTATCATTTTAATTTTTTGGGTTTATGTGTGCGGGTACCTTTGTATCTGAATAGGGTAGGAAAAGGTTGAGCATACTTACCTTCCTGTAATTTGTAGCAAAAGATGGTTCTTTCTCATTGATATGCCCTGATGCGATCATATTTTTGTTGTCCCAGCATGTCAGGCGGTGGAGATCACATCCCTGAGGAGGGTCAGGAGCAGGGGCCTGAGATAGTGTATGGCCCACGGGGAGAGCAGTTTATCTGGGTGGAGCGGAGAGCAGGCCCGTGGCTTGAGATGCAGGGTGAGGCCGCCCGGGTTGGTCTCTTACATCAGCAGTATACCCACATCTCAAACTTTGGAATAGCGGGCAAGGTAAAAGATAGGTTCAATTTCTTTCTTTTGTGCAGCTTTGCTTTACTTCTACAATCTGATGTGCATTTCTTTGGGTGCAGGAGCTGCCTACCTTCGTATTCCGCGGGGGGTGGCTTGACTTCCATGAGTTTTACCTTTATGTCCCCCCAGTGGTGAAGGTTCTGTTGGAGAAGGTGGGCTTTGGGGAGTTCTTGTCCTGCCCTGCCATGAGGGCAGATGCAGCCTATCTGAAGGCTTTGATTGAGAGGTTTCGGCCTGATACCATGACATTCCACATGCCCTATGTCGAGATGACGCTGACGCCCATTGATTGGGCCATGATTACTGGCATCAGGATTGGGGATGTGCCGATCTCCACCTTAGCAGTACCGAGCCGTGAGGACATTATTCGGTTGATCAGAGCCTATCCTCCTCGTGGGCAGACCCATGGCACAGAGGTCAAGATGTCCTGGTTGACCTCCCTTTTTATTGCTGATGAGATGGTGGACCTGGGTCAGCCAGACCGGGAGCTCTATATCACGCCGAAACGTGTGATTGTTTTGGCTCGCATCACCCTCCTGCTCTTGCTGGGCAAGACCTTGTTTACAAATGCCAGCGGG
Source organism: Chloranthus sessilifolius (assembly GCA_021018995.1). Taxonomy (NCBI): domain Eukaryota; kingdom Viridiplantae; phylum Streptophyta; class Magnoliopsida; order Chloranthales; family Chloranthaceae; genus Chloranthus; species Chloranthus sessilifolius. Next base: position 70,010,307 of record CM037592.1, on the reverse strand, counting down.
GGACGCGTTAGCCTGGCCTTGTTAAGCGTGATGGATCCTTGGGGTGACGTTCCCAGGTATGATTGGGGGGGGGGCGGATATGCATGGTTAATGTATAACCTATCTCGGGTCACGACCGGGGACTCGAAGTCTGTCGTAGGATTTTTGGCTGCCCTGGAGGTAATTCCTCATCCCTTTTTTTTTGCCATTTTTGAATGAAGGGTCTTTATGTGTTACTGATTTGCTTTTTGTGCCATGCTCCCATTTCAGGTGTGGGGATATCATCACTTCCACCCTGGGCGTCCGCTTCTATTCTCGAAGGTGCTCACCTATCCCCTCCTCAGCAATTGGAACCATTCCCGGCGCCGTGAAGTGGGCCTAAAGCATTTAAAGATGGGCTTAAGGTCCCAGCTTGATTTGATGGTCCCTGAGCAGGTGACGACTTTTCAAACTTTGTTCATTTTTATCTTGGACATTTCTTTTTACTGAGGTATTGCATGCTTGGTTTCTCTTCTTTGGTTGCAGATCCTCCCTGACCCGTAGTTGACATCTCCCTTCTGGGACCGAGCGGCCGTGGGCGCCTCCCGCCTGTTTAACAATCGCCGTGTCATCTTCTTTTATGGAGCGTGGGCCAAGTGCTACTATTTGGGGGAGCGAGTGGTGCATCAGTTCTAGGGCTACTACGCCATTCCTGTAGACCCTCCGACAGATGTTTGGAGTCCCGCTGGTAGCATCGAGGAGCTGACGGCAGCCTTCCTCAACAATGGGTTCCCCATTCATGCTCTTCAGGTGCCTGGGGACTACCATTATTGGTACGAGTGCCTGCCTCATCATTTCATCCTGCCGCGCTTCGTCCCTAGTGCTAACTTTCTGGCATTTGGCGGCCCGATTGGTCAGGTAGTCTCTTTTTAGCTTAGATTAGCTTCCCCTTACATTTTGTCTCGGTCCTTGTCTAAGTGGATCTTTCTTCTATTCACAGTTTGCTCCGGGAGATGATTCGGATGGTGGAGGTGGGCTGAGTACTGCTGATACGTCCGGCGTAGATCCCTCTGGTGCTGGTCCTTTCGGTGTAGGTCCGTTGGGTGAGGGCTCCTCGGGTGCTGGTCCATCGGGCACCTCTCAGGCGGGTGTCCCTGGTGGTGGGCCGTCCGTAGTTTATGGGACCTTCTGGCGCCTTGATGATAGCTTCCTCTCGGGCCTCTGTGCTGATGTAGATCGACAGGCACAACTTTTTGCTGAGGCGGCCAGCGTTCCCCCTCCCGAGGTGGTTCCAGGGATGAGTTTTCTGATGTCGATCCTCCCCTATTTTGGTTTCTATCTATACGCTCCCAGGGTCGTCCTGATAACTGAACATTATCTCGCAGGACTTCAACTCGGCTATGGAATATGCGCAGTACCACCGTCACTTGGCTGAGCTCAGGGAGGTGGAGACGGTGAGTACCTGGCTGCTTGACTCCTCTCTTTCCTTTCTTTGTTGTTGGCCCCTGTATCGATCTTGACTTTGATTTTGCTTTACAGCGTGCCAGGGCTAAGGAGTTGCGCTCCCTGCTGAGTAGGATCTCGCAGGCATGGTCCAGAGTGGGGGACATGAGGACCTATCAGAGCTCCTCTCGCCGTCGCAAGAAGTCCAAGGGGGCTAGCCAGGAATAGGCTTTAGTTTTTTTGCTTTTTAAGACTTAGTACTTTTGAGATTGGATTTGGATCGGTGAGACATTTTAAGGGATGGATGGTGTGATGATTTTTTTCTGGACATATATTTTCGACAATGCTCTTAATGCCTTTGTTTTAAATCTGTGCCATGGTTTCCTTGCTCTCTATGTCTACCTCTCTGCAGAATGTATTTGCCCAACGCTTCTTAAAAAGCGGCTTTTAATGCCCCAATGTAGGATCGATCCTGCACATAACAAAGCGATGTTCAAACCATTAATGATTGTAAAGACATGTGTACAAGATAAACAGCAAAGAGGGTGAAAGTCCCCCCCAAAGAGGTCTGGAAGTGGCTGTAGAGGGGGGGAGTGGCAGTGTGGTGCAACTAATAGTTGCGCCAAACTAAAATCCCCAGAAAAGTGTGCTGGCGCAACTATTAGTTGTGCCAGGCAAAGTTGGGAGCCAGAATGTGCTGGCGCAACTAATAGTTTCACCAGGCAAAAATAGGGACAAAATGTACTAGCGCAACTAATAGTTGTGCCAGGTTCAGCCTGGGGGCAGTGGGGCCTTATATGTCCGAGTTGGCCCAAAAATTGTTTCTTTTTGTTTTGACTTGCCCCCCTGTTGACCGGTTCTTTCTGCTCTCATTTTTCCAAGGTGGGTCCATCACCATACACCAATTTTTAGCTCCTCAAAAGATCCCTGTACGTTCATGGACCCGCTTTCTAACCCTCCCTTACGTGGGCGGCTCGGGGCCGACTTATCCTCTTCGTTGGGTCTGGGGCCAAAAATTTTAGCGGCCTAGTTTGGGAGCCTGAATGAGAGCGAGCTCGTTGATTTGGAACGGCTTGGCCTATCCCGCCTTCCTTCCTTCCTCGAGGTTCCTCCTCGGTGGGAATTTCTTCATGCCGCCGCTTCATTTTGGGATGTGAGCTCTCATGTATTTCGTTTTGGGAAGCGAGAGCTGACCCCAACCCTTGAAGAGCTGTCCAACTTGTCTGGCCTGAAGCTTCACAGGGGTCTTGCTAGAGTTATGCCTCGGTCGAGCTATTCCAAATCTGTCCACCTTACTCTCGGTTTGAAGAAATCCGAGTACGAGAAAAGTCTCGTTGGGGGGCCCACAAGGTGTTCGCTGAAATTCCTCCAAGAACTTTTCGGCGACGAAAGTCTATGAAAATTGCCAGTTAGGAACGCCTTTAATGTGAAAGCTCTAGCACTCGGCCTCATCTCTGAAATCCTCTTCTATACTGGGGGAGACAGCTTCTCGTTGGCAATTTGTGACATTTTGATGGAATTGGAGGTGGGCCGGTCTATGATGCATTTGGCACTCGCGGAGCTGTACTGATGCCTTGATTCCTTTGCCTTGGGGAAGGTGGAGGGCCTTCGGGGATGTCCTTTGCGGCTTCAGGTTTGACTGGGTGAGCATTTCGCCATTTTGGGGCCCGTGCCCTGCTTTTATATTGCCCGAGGTGAGGTGGTTCAATGTTTTCTAGGTAGATGCCACCTGCTTCCACAGGGCGACATGCCAGCTCTGAAACTTTGGTTAGCCGATGCTGAGCTGATATGGAGGCTTCCTTGGTTAGATCGGACCTTCCTGGTGATTCGTTCTAGAGATCATGAGGGCATCACCCTCCTAGGCCTGATTGGTAGTACCTTTTACTTCCCCTTTCGGGTACTGCGCCAGTTTGGCTGCCCTCAGCAGGTTCCTTGTGAGGCCAGGCCTCCTTTATGTGATTTGGTCTTTTCTAGGGGATCCTCCGGGGACATAGATTGGATCGCTGCTCTTTGGGAGACGCGTTAGTCGACGCTGATGTGTGATATTGAGCAGGGAGACACAGTTAGGACTTCTCCTGAGTACGAGGCCTGGTTGTTGATTGAGCGGCCCGCTGCTGATGGCCCAGACTTGTCAGAGATCGTTGATGTTGGGGTCCCCTGCCCAAAGAAAGAGACGGCACTTCGAGCCCGTATCGAATTGCTGGTGGATGAGAAGAGGATCTTGCAGGAACTTTTGGCTCATGAAAAGGTTAGAGCAGAAAAAGCAGAGAGTGAGGTCCTTCGTCTGAAGGGGGCCATGAGCGTCGCCTTTGGAGCCGCTGACTCTTCTCGAAAGAGGTTTAAGAGCTTGCACGGATGTTGGCTGATGGAGAGGAACGTTCGAGACGATGACCTTAACGCTGAGATTGGTTCCTTAAAGCGTGAGCTAGGCTGCTGACTCCTTCCTGCACATGGAACTTTTTACACAGATAATATACACAGAAAAGGGGCATAAGAAACCCCTTTATAGATACACACACATTTTTTGGTATACATATTTTCTTTATGTTTTTGTTGTTTTTGCTTATGCTTGTTAAGAAAAGGAAAGCACGCTAGTCACCACGCCGACTATTTTTTGGGGCGTGGTGTAAGCGGTGCGAAAGGCAGTTCATTATATACATCTACACGGGCCTTTTGGCTTTTTGGTTGCATTTTTTTTGTTTTGTGCATTTTTTTTTTGGGGTGCCTTAATTAGTGAGGTGAAATCACGGGTCCTATTTCTAGCATGGCCGGGCCCTTTTCATGTAATCGGGACTGAGTGAGTTTTCGGATTTTGCCAAGGCCGGAACACTGATCCCTTTAGATTGAGCCAAACCTTTCTCCTTGCCTCGGGTCCTACATTTGACGGTGCGATTTCACAAAGACAATTATGGTTGGGACTTGATTCGAACTAGCCTGAGCGGCCCAGTCGGACAACGAGCAATAGGGAGAGTGACAAAAGGGTTCCTCAAACATCAATCAATCATTTTAAACCTTTCTTTTTTTTCTTTTTTCCTCCTCTTTTTTCTTTATCCCCTTCTTATCTTTTTTACCCGTGGCGCCCTTTCAAGTTTTCACCACGTCCATGGGTTTAGCTCTCTTACCCCAAGTGCCCTTTCGGGTTTTCACCTGGTCAGCACAAGCCCGCTGTTTTTACCCGTAGTGCCCTTTCGGGTTTTCACTACGTCCATCTTGCTTTGAGCTTGTATTTTAATTTTATTTTTTCTTTTATTTCTTTATTTTATTATTGTTATTATTATTATTATTATTATTTTTTTTTTATTTTATTTTTTCAAAAGCCCCAACATAGACGTCGATTCCGTCGTAGCCAGCTAGATGGGGTTTTGATGTCGTCTCACAACTCGACTCAGGTTGGCTTACCAGATAATGTGACTGCTTGCGAACCTACAAAGAGGGCTTCCTTCAGGGTGTAGCTTGGCCATGGGTTAGGTTAGGATTTGAAGGTATGCTAGGCTAAAAGGGTTTCCTTGATACAACTTCAGTTTTCTCAACATACTTTCTTCCTTGGGGGTTTTGCTGTACATGCCCCGTGATTCTTCTACACATTTTTTTTTATTCTTTCTTCTCTCTTTTTTCATTTCAGGCAATCTCTTTTTGAGGTTTTACTTTTCCAATTTTTTAGTTTTTGATAGCAACTCTGCTTCATCCTTTTTTTTTTGGGTATATGTACACACACATTTTTGGGGAAGGGGTTTATTGAAAGAAAGGCCCAGGCTCAAATGGGGTAGCAAAGGATATCATTAGTTTTTTAGGGATGCTTTCTGGCTACTGTGTTTGGAATGATGGCCTCTTTCGGGTGGTTTTTAAGCAGTCACGCATCTGTATCACCAATACCTACCTTATCGTAATAGACTAAGAGTAGAATCGTCGGACGTATCCAGCATTGATGGGCTCAGGAAGATGATCTCCGTCCATGGTGGCGAGGTGGATGGCGTATCCCGGCAGCACTTCTCGAATGACGTATGGTCCTTCCCAGTTCGGCTTAAACTTTCCTCTTGGATCGGCGTGGAGGGATGGGAAGATCTTCTTTAGCACAGTGTCTCCTACCTTTAGATCTCGACCGCGGACACGCTTATTGTAAGCGCGTGCGATTCGCCCTTGGTAAACTTGAGTTTGGCATAAGGCTAGGAGTCTCTTTTCGTCCAGTAAGTTCAGCTAATCAAAGCGTGATCTCTCTCGTTCTGCTTCGGGTAAGCCTGATTCCATGAGGATTCGGAGCGAGGGTACTTCAACCTCCACCGGGAGGACGACCTCGGTTCCATACACAAGGGAGAATGGTGTTGCCCCTGTAGCGGTACGGATCGACGTTTGATAGGCCCACAAAGCAAATGGTAGCATTTCACTCCAATCTCGGTAAGTGACGACCATTTTCTCAAGGATGCGGACGACTATCTTGTTCGTGGCTTCCACGGCTCCATTAGTTTGAGGCCGATAAGGGGATGAGCGATGGTGCTTGATCTTGTATTGCTCATAGAAGTCTTGGATGCGCTTATTCGCAAAGTTTGTGCTGTTGTCTGTGATGATATCTTTGGGTACTCCAAATCGGCACACAATATTGTTCTTGAGAAACTTCTCGACAAGACTGGCAGTGATGTTGGCATATGACGCTGCTTCTACCCACATGGTGAAGTATTCAATGGCGACGAGGATGAATCAATGTCCATTTGATGCTTTTGGATTAATCATTCCGACAACGTCAAGGCCCCAGGTAGCAAATGGCCAAGGAGTGGTCATGCAGTGAAGATCGATGGCGGTCGTGTATCGAGTACACTTGTAGCATTTTTGAACATGTTTGCAGCAATCCGATTCCATAGTGGTCCAAAAGTATCCTTGCCGCAGAATTTTCTTAGCGAGCATGTGACCGCTAACGTGGGCTCCGCATACTCCCTCATGAACTTCTTTCATAATGTCGACCGCTTCACTTTCAGTAAGGCACCTGAGTAAGACATTATTGTATGATCGCTTGTAGAGGCATTCCCCGCAAATGACATAACCTACCGCTAAACGTTGAATGGTTCTTCGGTCAGTCTTGGATGTACCCTTTGGGAAAGTTAGGGTCTCGAGGAAATTCTTGATATCTGAGAACCAAGGTGGCTCATCATCAGGCTTTGTAGGTTCCTCAATCTGGAGGCAGAAAGCCGTCTCATTCCTCTGCTCGATCACGATCGGCTTCATCTCAACACCATAGGGGATTTCAATCATTGATGCCAAAGTTGCTAATGCGTCGGCAAAGCGATTCCTTATCCGGGGGACGTATGAGAAAGTCACATTGGAAGCAAGCTATCAGATCCTCGAGGTGTTCATGATAGGGGATCAATTTCTCATCTTTCGTCTTCCAATTGCCATTCGTCTGACATATGATTAACTGTGAATCGCTAAATACTCGAAGGTGAGTTACATTCAGATTGAGAGCCGCCTTCAAACCAGAGGCGCAAGCTTCATACTCGGCCATATTATTAGTGCAAGGGAAGTTGAGCTTGATAGAGACTGGTACATGGGATCCTTTTGGTGAGATTAGGATGGCGCCAACTCCTTGGCCCTCGACATTTACTGCCCCGTCAAAGTGCATTACCCATGATTCTTTTGCTTCTTCTGTATCGTCCTCCGTCATGAACAAGATATCTTCATCTGGGAACTCAGTCCTTAACGGCTCATAGTCAGGTAAAGGATTATCAGCAAGATGATCAGCAAGCGCCTGCCCCTTGATCGATTTCTGAGTGACGTACATGATGTTGAATTCAGATAATAAAAGTTGCCATCGTGCAGTTCGTCTAGTGAGAGCCAATTTTTCGAACAAGTATTTTAACGGATCCATTCGGGCTAAAAGTAGAACAGCTTGAGAGAGTAAGTAGTGGCAGAGCCTTTGGGTAGCCCATACAAGGGCTAGGCATGCTTTCTCCAGGTGAGAATAGCGCGTCTCGTAATCGGTGAATTTCTTGCTCAGATAGTAGATGGCCTGCTCTCTTCTTCCCGTCTCATCACGCTGACCTAAGACACATCCCATCGAAACTTCTGTTGTGGAGAGATACATCAAGAGTGGTCTCCCTGGCTCAAGTGGTACCAAAACAGGTGGGTTCAGGAGGTAGCTTTTAATTTTATCGAACGCTGCCTGACAATCATCATTCCATTCAACGGGAGAATTCTTCCTTAGCAGCTTGAAGATCGGCATGCAGATGTGTGTTAACTGTGCAATGAATTGACTGATATACTGTATTCTGCCCAAGAAGCCTCTAACTTCCTTTTTAGTAGACGGTGGCGGCATTTCAGTGATGGCTTTGACTTTGATTGGGTTGACCTCGATCCCTCTCCTGCTGACGATGAATCCTAACAATTTCCCTGACATGGCGCCAAATGCACACTTTTGTGGATTCAGTCGTAGTCGACACTTCCTCAGCCTTTCAAACAGTTTTTGGAGGTTTACCAGATGGTCACTTCGCTTCGGTGATTTGGCTATCATGTCGTCGACATATACTTCAATCTCTCGATGCATCATGTCATGAAATAGTGCAGTCATAGCTCTCTGGTACGTCGCACCGACATTCTTCAGCCCGAATGGCATGACTCGATAGCAAAAGGTTCCCCAGGGGGTAATGAACACTGTCTTCTCGCGATCAACCTCTGCCATCTTTATCTGATTGTATCCTAAGAATCCATCCATAAAAGAGAGCATCCCGTGCTTAGCTGTGTTATCAACCAAGATGTCGATGTGTGGTAATGGGAAATCGTCCTTTGGGCTCGCCTTGTTCAAATTGCGGAAATCGATGCACATGCAGACCTTTCCATCCTTCTTCGGCACAGGTACGATGTTGGCTAGCCATTGCGGGTATTTGGATACCATGAGAAACCCGCGTCATACTGCTTGATGACCTCGTCTTTGACTTTCAACATCCATTCGGGTCGGAGACGTCTCAGCTTCTGCTTGACTGGCTTCATATCAGGGTAGAGGGGCAACTCATGCTCGACCAAATCAGTATCCAGACCAGGCATGTCCTCGTACGACCAGGCAAAAATGTTTTGGTATAACCGAAGGAAGTCGATCATGCTTTTTCTTTCCTCAGGAGATAGTGACGCTCCGATTTTGGTTATCCTGGGAACCTCCTCAGTTCATAGGTTGACATCCTCGGTCTCTTCGACAATGGGGGTAGGGCCATGCTCAAAGTCAGCGAATCGGTCAAGGAGCTCATTGGAGAGCACCTTCAGGGGACTATCCTTGTCCAGACTCGTTACGCCTACCTCTTCTTATATTTCTACAGGGAAGGGGTTGATTTTACGTGGGACGGGTATTTTGATTAAGGCATCCTTTTGTGGGGCATTTTCTGAAATTTTAAATGACAATATTTTTAGACTTTGGATTATTTCAATGTTTTTGAGATTTTGTGTTTTTTCCATATTTTTGAGTTTTTGTATTTTTTCCATGTTTTTGAGATTTTTGCTTTCTTCGGAGATGGACCCTTGGCAAGGCGGCTTGCTATATACACAAGGTGGGTTGCTATATACACAAGGTATTGCCTGGCAAGGGCTTATCTCACTTTTTATAGGTTATTTTTCTTTGGGAAACAGGCGCCAAAATTTAGGCCACTTCTTGCTTCCAGGGTTTGGGGCAAAGATGCCCAGTTGCGTACCTGAGGGGCCGCTTCCTTACCTGTTGGGATGGAGGGTGCTGGCTGATATGGCTCATTAGAGTCAGCCTCCATCATGTTAATCCCTATTTCATCTGAGATGATATCCTCAAATGTTAACACGGCTTTGTGGTGATTCACCACAGGGGGAGCTTGTTCAGGTACCGACCGTCGTTCCTCTAAAAGGGATAATGCGACCAAATCTATCTCCAAGATAGGAAGGGAGATCTGGTGATTGGTTGGATGAACTGGGGCTTTGAGTTTGTGTGGGGTCAAATGGCTTGTCCCATTCTGATGGATTTTTACGACCCCTGCGCTGACAAAGGAATCCCTGATGTGTGGCCTAGGGCGAGGCTTCTCTTCTATGTTGATTCCTGGAGCTCTTGCAGCTGCGGCGACCCTGGCTTTCTCTTTGGCCTCTCGGACCCCTTCTTCTGTGGGCTTGTATCCCAGCCCGAATCTTATTTTTTGTCCCTTAGCCACAACTGGCTCTCTTCTACCTTGTAATTTGGGTCCCAGACCCCTTCCTTTTTTATAGCCCCACTTTTGGAGCATTGCCACTGCTGCTACCATACCACCACTTGTTTTAGACATGATGCCCTCCATGGGCTCTGGGAGTATTGCCGACACCTCGTATTCGAAACTGTGGAGGTCGACGTCCTCAGCGGTGTGTGGTATATCCAGCACATTGGGTTTTTCAATGCTATTGGCAACCTTTTCTTTTTCGCTGTGCCCCTCTTCAATGATCGTGATGATCTTATGCCCAGATGCAAATATGAGTTTCTGGTGCAATGTGGAAGGTATGGCTCCAACTTCGTGCAGCCATGGGTGTCCCAATAATAAGTTAAACGAAGATTTAATATCCATGACTTGAAACAAGATGGAAAAGGTCATTGGCCTTATCAACAACTCAAGATCAACTTCTCCCATTATTTCTCTCCTAGTATTGTCAAACCCTCTTGCACTGGTTCTGGTGGGCCTTAACATGCAGGGATCGACCCCTATCTTGGTGGCGGTTCTCAGCGGGCAAATATTTAATGCTGACCCATTATCGATTAGTACTAAGGGAATGACCATGTTTCCGGATTCAGCAGTTATATTCAAAGACTTGGAATGGCTACACCCTTCTTCTGGCAAATCCACATCAGAAAATGAAATGGCATTCGGAGCCATCACTTGCCCAATTATCTGCCCAACTTCATCTGGGCTAACCTGGAGCGATACATGCACATTCTTTAATGCCCACATTAATGCTTGGAAATGGAGTGGGGACATCATCAGTAGATCCCATACAGTGATATGGGCCGACATTCTTCTTAGCTGAGTCTCCAATATGTGTTCTCGATTCATCTTCTCGAAGGGGTTCACCGCGTTGTCTTTCTTCCCTTCCGATTGGGCTTGCACTGCTGTTGGTACTTCTGGCTGCTTTGATATCCTCCCAGACCTAGTAACAAAATCTATTGCCCCTTCTCTGCTGCTACTGCCGGCATTGACATCTGTTTGTTCGTAGCTCAGTGGGACCTGATGAGGATCATAGGTTGGTCCCGAGAGCTGAAAAGGTATGACTGCTGGTACTTGAGGCACTTGTACTGTCGGCTCAGGAGGTGGGGGCAATACTTGATTCACCTCGGTGGTAGTGGGTGGTTGGGTGGAAAGATTAGGCCAAATGGGGGTTGTGAAGCTTGGGTGTGGTGGCACCGGAGGGAAGGAGGTAAAAATAGGCCATTGATAGCCGGTGGGTGCTGACGGCATATGAGGGGTCTAATGGGCCGCCAGGTAGTTGATCGGGGTGATGGGGCTTGCTGGTGGCTGAATTGGGGATGATGGGATGGGCACAGGCCTTTAATAACTGAGGGGTGCAGGTGTTGGATTGGGGGCTTGGGGGTTTATGGGGTAGTTGATGGGGGTTGTGGTATATGGCGGTAGTTGGAATGGGGCGGGTGCCGGCCATTGGTAGTTGGTGGGTGCGGGTATAGGAGTGGGGGCTTGTTGACTCATCGGATAATTTGTGGTGTATGGTTGGTATGCATTAATATTCACATAATTGACGGGTGTGGTGGATGAAAAATACGCCCTGAGATCCAATGGTTCGACTTGCGGAGTCGGGTTGGGGAAATAATCCAACAAATTCAGGGGCTCAACAACCTCGATATTCCTTTCCTCAATGTTTCTTAACAGCGGTGTTACATAGCTCTCCCGATCACTGATATAATCGGATGGGTTAAATTCAAACTCCTCCTTATCTTCTATCATTCAGATGGTGGGTCTGGGACCTACTCCTCTGGTGGGATGTGGGGGTAGTGGCACTTGATGAATATTGGCATGTTGAGAAGGTGTAGGGGGAATGATTTTCCCGACATTGATCAAATCTTGGATCGCGTGCTTCAAGGGGAAGCAGCGATCAGTAGGGTGACTCGGACCCTGATGAAAATTGCAGTGGGTATTCGGGTCATAGTTCTTTGGGATCGGGTGACAGGGAGGTTACGGTTGGCGGATAGCCACTAATTCCTTTTCTACTAACAGGGGCAAAAGTACACTCAAAGATTGCCCCAGAGGTGTGAAGACTTGGTCGTAGCGGGCTCTCCTCTCTTCCGGGGTCATCTGTATTCCTTGCCCATTCCCCATTCTCTGTGTCTACTCAGGCCTAACTAGTGCTGCCTGAAACTGAAATGGAGCAGTATTGTTATTGGGCCTAGTGTTGGCTATATTCAGGACATCACCCCCTGTTCTCTTCTCGTTCCTCTACTCAGAAAATCTTCTAACCCCACTGGGTCCGCTCGGTATGTTCTTATTTAGACGCCCCTCCCTGATGGCATCCTCGCATCGGTTAGCATTTCTTACCAGATCAGTAAAGCTGGACTGCTGCTGGTATACCAAGAAGTCCAAAATCACTGGTAGAGTGCTCTTCAAAATCATCTCTATCTGTTCTTCGTCAGGTATTTTATTCCTGATCTGAGCTGCCAGCGCTCTCCATCACCCCAAGTAGTCGCTGAAGGTCTCATTCTGATTCTGCTTTAAATGGGCCAAGTCGGACTTACACGGCTCAGTGTCTATGTTGCAGACATATTGCTCTTGGAAGAGGTGCGTTAATTCCTCAATGTTTTCATCATAGATGGTTCTAAGGATGTGAACCATCTCAAAGCCGGCCCAGTCAAACTCTTCTGAAAGACTTTTATTAGTAGTCTTTCGTCCTCTCCATACTGGCACATGCCCCCACAATAGGACTTGAGGTGTGCAATAGGATTGCTCGTGCCATTATATTTGTCGAAGGCGGGCATTTTGAATTTGGGGGGCAAGGAGACCTCAACGAATAGGCATAGGTCTGTGAAGTCTGTGGCATGGATCTCAGCACCACCCATTTTCATTTACGTATTTTGTCTAAGCACTCTTTCAGTTTGTTGACTCCTTTAATCTGAGGTGCCTTCTCGGCCGTGGTTGGACTTTCTGGGATGGGCAATTATGGGAGGAGGGTGAAGGCTGGTCAATGCCCTAGCATAGGCCCCACTATTTCTAATCTCGTCCTCTTCATATTGCTAGTCGGCATAATGCGCAGCGAGGGCGAGATTCTCCTGTTGTTGTTGCATGGGCTGGATGGGAATGATATGAGTGGGGGTTGGGTGAGCCCATTGGGGGTGAGGAAAGGTCTATTGAGTGACGGGGATTTGGTTTTGAGGTGAGGCCTGATGGGGCCATTGGGTATGGGTGAAGGTTTGGAAATGGCCTTGGGGTGTGGGGCCATGGAAAAATTTGGTTTGGCCCGGGTGTGGAGGTTGGGTTAAGAGTTGGGGGTATTGTGGAAGGTATAGGTGTGAGGTTTGGGTTTGGGCCATGAACCCTTGATCATTTCGGGTCATGGGCCACTGATGGGTTTGGGCCATGGACCCTTGGTAGGTTTGGGTCGTGGGCTCTGGGTATGCTTGGGCCAATGGGTCTGGGTAGGTTTGGGCCATGGGCCCTTGGTGGGTATGGCCCAATGGGCCTTAATGGGTTTGGGCCATGGGCTCTTGGTGGGTATGGCCCAATGGGCCTTGTTGGGGCTGGGCCATGGGCCCTTGATGGGTCTGCCCCTATGGGCCTTGTTGGGTCTGGGCCATGGGCCATTGGTGGATTCGGACCATGGACCCCTGATGGGTTTGGATTTGATGGGTTTGGCCCAATGGGCCCTGGGGGATATGGGTAATGGGGTTTTGGGCCAATGGGCCTTGATGAGTGTGGGTGATGGGGTATTGGATGGTGTGGATTATGGGAGGTTGATGGGGGTCATGGGGGAGTGAGGCATGGAGATTGGCTAGAGTATGGGAGGGGTTCTTGGATGTGGGGTGTGGAGGAGAGGTGACTTGGGAAGCCTTCCATGAGGAGTAGGCTTGGAGCATTTCCTCCATCATGGCCATGGAAGGGGGATCGGATGTGGATGGTGGGTTTAATGGATGATTGGGTATAGATGGGGTGGATGTAGAGGGAAAATTGGGTATGGCCATGGTAGATGATGGACTAACGGAATGGGGTGGATTGGAGAGTTGAGGTGGGGTAAAGGATGAGGAAGGATTAGGGATGTTTAAGGGTGATGGTTGGTAGGGTGTGGATGTTTGGAAAAAACCGGGCATGGCCCCGGTAAATATGGGCATGACCCGGGTAGATGGGGGGATTGGTTAGGGTGGAGGTGACATAGGTGAATGAGGGCAGATCGGGTCTATAGGGGGATGATGGGAATTGGGGCATGGACGTGAATTGGGAGAATGGGTTAGGGTTTTGCATGGGCATGGTTTGGGCCAAAGATGGAGAACGGGGGGTTGGATTTTGGATATTTTGGGGGGTATCGGTTGGAAAAATGGGGGCGCCAAATGGGCCTGTAACGGTAAAAGGGGGTTGGGTGAGGGGGATGGTGGAAAAAACTTCTCCCGAATGGGAGTGGATTGGAGAATGTGGCGGGGATGAGTCGGGATCGGTGTAAGCCGGGTCCACTACCCACGACATGTCTCGGTATCGGGTCGGGTATGGGTGCCTTGGGTAAGGCCCAAAGATCTTCCTCCTTCTTCTCCTACGGGACGGCGGAGGGCAAGATGATGCCGTTGTACCGGCACCACAAACTATATTTTTTTGGGTTTTTGATTTATATATATATATATATATATATATATTTTTTTTTAATTTTCTTGAAAAAGTTTTGAAAAGCAAAGGTTCCGAGGCCTTGGAATTCCCTTTTCGGGTGGCCTTCATACCTTGATTCAAGACCCGCAGCAACGATTCCGATGCACTTCGGAAGAATTGAAGGAGAACCTAAAATCTATTGAAGGCACAAAAAACGAGGCAAACAACCCGATCCCCCGGAATGAGCTAAAAAGAAGTTGCCTTCTTTAGACTGGCGGGGGCGTATTGGGTGTCGGAGGTGGCGGGGCCCAAACAAAGCACTGAGCACACTAATCGGGGAACTTGAGAGGTGAAAAGGCCACAGATTCGGGCTAGGTTCCTGCTGACCACACTTGGCGCAACTAATACATGCGCCAAGGTTGCAGGGGGCTAATTTTACACTGGCGCAACTATTAGTTGCGCCAAGGTAAAACCTGGGGATTTAAAGCTGGCGCAACTATTAGTTGCGCCAGTTATAAATGCCAGATTTTTGTGCTGGCGCAACTAATACATGTGCCAGCCAAAAACAGAGCTTTCAGATTGTTTGACAGTAGCTACCAACACCCGAAATGAGTCTCTTTTTTTGGTTTTTGTGGAAGCTAGGCTTCCGGGAACTGAGCAATTTTTTTAATGTTCGATCCGCTCCTTACCGCACCTAACTGGCTTGAGTTCGGTATAACTCGCTAGCGCGTTCCCCAAGGGTTTTAAGCTTCGGAATGGGAACCCACCCGATATACCTCCAGCGCAAGCGCCTTCTCAGATACTAGGTGGGCTGGAACTTTTCTGGATCATCACCACTAGGGGCTGCTGCCATACTAAGACCCGGGTGTTTATGTGTTTGCCTAAACCAACCCTTTTGAAAAATCTATCCCGCAAAATAAAATAATTAAACTCCCTAACTTGGTTCAATTTTAATTAATTTTTTTTTCAAAGCTTTTCCTTTTTTTTGTTTGGAAGTTTTCTTTAGTTCAAAGACCGGGGGTGATTATCCCGTGCCGCCACTACGGGCCGCCATCCACTGATGGAATATGAGTGCACAAGTAGGCCCGCCAATCGGCTAAGGTACTTTAAATGACAGAAATTTAAAAGAAATTAAAAGACAATGCACAAGTAGGCCCGCTAATCGGCTAAGGCACTAAAATTACGGAAAAGTAAGGAAAATAAAAGACAAATGAGCAAGTAGGCCCACCAATCGGCTAAGGCTCTTAAATGACGGAAAAGTAGGGGTAAGTAAAATGAGTTAATCGGAGGGGTGAGTAAAAAAACAGCAAAATACACTAAAAAATAGTAATAATATGTTAGCAAAAAATAAAAAATAAATAAGGCCAAGTTCAAGGGGTAGCTCTACAAGCTAATCCCCAGCAGAGTCGCCATCTGTGCAACCGTGAAATTTTTGATGATCCCATCGCGATGATGCGCTCTCTAACGAAAAAAAATAGAGTCGCCACCCGGAGCTTTCGGTGTCCCGGGATACCTAGTTCATTTTTATGAGCACCTAAGTGCTAAAAATATGACTCTGAATCCGGTCCACACCAAAGGCTCTTGGGTAGGGGCTTCGATTATCGATCGGGAAGGTGTTAGGCACCCGATCAACCCGCTTAATGCGGTCTCTACTAATGGCCAAAAATAAAATAATGTAAAAGACAAGAAAATGGTTCCCTCTTGCCCAAATGGGCCTCCAATCCTATTTGTGCCCCTCTGTTCCTATCGAAAATTCGACGGCGTAACGGCACAAATGAGAGGATGGAGGGAACTAGAAAGAGATAGGAGAAGAAAGGGGAGAGCCGGAGCCCTCGGGCCCTTGTAGCACCGTAGAGGAGCCTTGCGTGACTTGCTTTGATGAGCTCTTGAAGGCTTTGTATGGTGGAAAATGGGGTTCTAACTCTTAGGACTTAAAGGTAAGAGGTAGGGGATGGAGGCTAGGGGATCACACACACCTAGGCTAAGGGTTTTGGATGCAAGAACAAGCTTGAAATGAGGTTTTGGAATTTTGGAATTTGGATGAAAATAGTACACAAAAGGGAGGAAGAACTTCTCACTTTGAGCTCTTTCTCTCTTAAGCAAATTTATCAACCTTTAAACCAAGGGGAGGGGGGCTCTATTTATAGGAAAAAGGTGGATTAGGAGATCACTTAGATGCTAATTGGAGTTAGCAATTAGGTAATCTCAAATCTAAGGTTTCCTAGGATTTTGAGAGCTTAAAAAGGTGTGAAGGTGGTTCTAATGGTGGATGATGGGGTGAGGCTTTAAGCCACTTGGAGGATTGCAAATAGGTAAGGAATGGGTGCAACAAGACTATCAAAACACACCCCAATGGTTGAGGTGGTCAACAAGTCAAACCCCAAACATGAAATTCAGGGTAAAAATCCAATGTTACTGTTCATATGCCTGGCGCAACTATTAGTTGCGAACCATCTGATAAAGCGATGATGAAAGATGCACGGAAGTTGACCTCGCTAGGGGTGGGGGGACCCATTTATGCCTGGCGCAACTATTAGATGCGCCAGGCCATTTCTGGGGGAAAAATACCTGGCGCAACTATTAGTTGCGCCAGGCAAATCTAGGGGGAAAATGGCCTGGCGCAACTAATAGTTGCGCCAGGCAAAAATCCCTCCAAAAAAACCCGATTTTCAAATGGTCATAACTTTTGATATACAACTCCGAGTGAGGTGATTCATAGTTCGTTGGAAAGATGGAGAAGTCCTCTTTCCAATGGTATATGATTTGATATTAGTAGAAGACCTCAGCTAGTCCTGGTACACCACTCTTCATCCATTGCCCGGGAAGGTTAGGTTTAGGGTTCGGAATGGGTTCTAAGGGTCGAGATTAGTTTCTAAAGGTTTGGGGTAGGTTTCTAAGGGATCTAGGGTGATTCCTAAGGGTTTGGGGTGATTCCTAAGGGTTCCATACATGCCATCAAAAGCTCAGAATTGCACCTCTCTCGAAAGGTGTTTCGATCGGGCCTTGGGCCAAATTTGGGTGTCTACAGCATTCTAACCATCCATTTTGCCATAAATTTTGACATCACAAAGTAAACAACACAAGCGTCGAGTTTCAGGTGACATTTACTCACAATGCTATTTGATATGCCAATTCGGTATCTTCGATTCTAAACATCGTGCTCTCTGCAGGTGGGAGATCATGTGTTTGTCAAGATCTTACCGACTAAGGGTGTGATGCGATTTGGGAAAAGAGGGAAGCTCAACCGTCGATATATTGGCCCTTTTGAAGGGTCATGTGGGCGAAGTGGCCTATCGCATCACTCTACCGCCGCAGTTATCCAACATCCATAATGTGTTCCATGTGTCAATGATGAGAAAATATGTAAGAGTTGCATCACACGTGTTGGATTATCAACCCATTGCAGTCCATGAAGACCTGGCCATAATTGAAGAACCAGTCAAAGTCTTGGACCGCAAGGAGCAGATTCTATGGACAAGACGTATCCCACTCCAATGGTGCAACCATTCCGATGTCGAAGTGACATGGGAACGTGAAGCCGAAATTAGAGAATAGTACCCGGGATTGTTTCAATAAGCTCAGTCACTTTTGTACTTTTGTATATTTTTGGTATTTCAGTGTAATTGAGTCCATATATGTCTACACAAGGACAACTTCACGGAATCAGCGTTAGATCTGTCACTATCACATATGTGTATCTTTCAAATTCAATACACTGAACGATTTGTCCACATATTGCACCCAAAGTGTGACAGTACCCTTTGAGTAGAAAGAATGCACAATAGTGGCATAATTCGAATATTTCTCAAATTTAGTGCATCATCATTCAAATTACCCGATAATCATGCCGAGAGCACTCTCACAGTGTACCATAAGTGCCTATCATAAGCCTAGGCTATAACCCATCAATCAAGGATCAATGAGAGCCTAAACTAGGACCAAAACAGGGCCAACCCTATTCTAAATTCTCGTTGTAGCGAGATTAAAGCTTGCCGCGGTGAGATTTTCTGAAGAGGGCTTGCCACTTCAAGAACTTAAGGTTGCTGCGGTGACTGTGAAATGTTTAAAGGGGCCCGTGAAACCCTTGGCTTGTCATTTTTGTACATTCCAAGGTCTGGGTCCCTCTCTCATCACCTCTCCCTCGTAAACAAAGGTCTTTTACATCCAAATTGCTTGACCTTCCTCGCGCCAAACACCTTAAACTTGCGGATCGACGTGCACAAAGATTCATCAGATCCGATTTTTCCGCTTTTCGAGCCACTACTTGAAGGTAAAACCCTAAAACCTCATCTTTTCTATTGGATTCATTCCGCATGGCATCTAGGAAAAAAGCCACAACTGAAATTTCGATCTCGAGGCCTAAGGCCTCTGCTAGAGCCAAGGGCAAAGCCTCAGCTACCTTTGAACCCCCGTCAGCGCCTACAGAGCAACCCGTGGCTTGGTGGTCAGATAAGACCTTTGAACCCAAATGGTTGTTTGACCCATAATTGTTTACCGATGATATGATCGTCTGGTAGATCGATCACATCAAACGGGCCAACCTGGAACCCCTACTTCGACCAGTCCAACCCCACTATCACTGGAGTTTGGTTAGACTGTTCTACCAAAATTTTAAGCAGGGACCCACCGACGGAACTTTCACCACCGAAATTGATGGTCAAAAATTTTATATGGATATTTACGACATTGCAGCAGCCATGCGATGTAGCACAAATTTCAAAATTCACCTCAGCTTACAAGCCCCTCGGCTCAAGGAACCTCAATTTCACCAAATCGTAGCTGGGATGACCCGTGGTCTCCAAGCATCTGGTCAATTTGTGACCCGAACCCAACTACCAACGAATGTGGTTCTTGGATGTTGTATTCAGACATAATTTATACCCTCTTCAACATGAGAGAAAGAGAGAGACGGGACTCATTACTGCAAGCACTATTTGCAGTCCACGAGAATTGGTGGTTCAATGCGCCGCGTGTCATCTATGAGGGCATTAAATATGCAAACAAGGAGTCTTTGAGCATGGCCAATAAACCCTTGACTGCCCTACCCTATGCTCCAATCATATATCGACTCCTTGATGGACATGAAGATGACGACAATGAAGAACCTTATGAGATCCCGGCGGATGAAGAGAGTAGGAAGGATAATATTGAAATTTTTTTGTGGAAACAGCGGAATATGATTTTAAAGAGAAGTCGATTGAGTGTAAGGAATAGAGCATTGAGACAACCGGCTGCGGGTGCACAACAAGAAGAGCTAGAACATGCAGCACCTGGACATGCACAACCCATGCCTGCTTAACCCCCTTAGCCACCCATGCCGCAAGATGAATTCCTAATTGTTGCGCAGTTCACTCGGCAAATGGAGTTGCAGCAATTGCAAATGTCTCAACTGCTAGAGACTCAACACCGACAAAACATGGAGAAATTTGAACTCCTCCACCAAAATAACTACGTGATGCATCAGAGATTAGACTTCCATGATGAGGTCCTATAGCACTGGATGACAAAAGCATACCCGACTGCTCACACCCCCTTTTTAGCTCAAGCACGCCAGTTCGTCTCAGACTACACTAAGAAAGCAGCTCATTCAAGGGCTGGCCCCTATGAGATTGGAGCTCAACGACGTTGAAAGTAACCGACAGAGCCTTCTGGTGAGCTCTCAGACCCATAATGTTCTACTTATAGTTGTAAATCTACATTTAATAACTCATGTGCAATTAACACGATACTTGCGGATAGTTAGTGATGGGTATCCATCATAGCTTCAATACAAACTCCCGGTATGCGTAGTTAAAACTCAATAAATAGAAATTTTGTCATGAAACACGTCATAGTAGCAATAACCCTAGACTTTTGCATACCCTCCATCTTATTCACACTATGCATTTTAGACATCTATAGAACTCATAAAATATTATAGTTTTGTCGCTAGTAGAATAAAAAAATTCAACTACTTACCACAGGTAGGATTCCAATTAGAATAACTCTGAAAATTCTAGGCTGAATCCCTACCTTATCTGCAATCAACATGAAAGCTCATCATCAATTTTTACCATTCCCTATTAACACATCATAGATATAACTGACACAATTAGATTGCAACAACATATGTACATATGATAGAAATTTTTTCAATACTTGGGGGGTCACGCTGATGACACCTTCAGATGCTAGATTAGACTAGGACCGATTTAAACAAAACTCCGCGACACCTTTGTTGATGTTCCTTAACGATACAACATATAGAGTCTTCCATCTCCCTATTACAATCATCAATTTTCGAGGACGAAAATTTATTTAGGGGGGGAGGATGTAACACCCTGTATATTGGGTTGAGACCTGAAATACCCGTGATAGCCAAGATGCAACAGTTCAAGTGTATGAATTGGGTCTCTTTGGAACTAGACACCTTGTGTGAGGCCATTAGTTAGAGCCAGGGTTGGGTCCAATAGCCAACAACCTAAAGTAGGGACCCATTGATTTAAGGCCTAAATATAGGACACATAATATTATAAGCTCATGGTTTGAACCCATTAATGTGACCCAATGGTATCTAGCCTCAAATCAGATCGGTGGTCAACACCTGAG
Source organism: Chloranthus sessilifolius (assembly GCA_021018995.1). NCBI lineage: Eukaryota > Viridiplantae > Streptophyta > Magnoliopsida > Chloranthales > Chloranthaceae > Chloranthus > Chloranthus sessilifolius. The sequence continues at coordinate 69,989,572 of CM037592.1, read as the reverse complement.
ATGTCAGGACCCTTTAACCTAATCAGACCCATGGGCTGGACCCACTAGAAAGTGGACCCTGATTTATGGCCTTTAATTAAACTAGTACACCTGGATGAGTGTATAAGCTCCACATGAGAGCCAACCCAACCCATTTTAAGCTCATGCACGCATAGAGTATGGATGACGATTGAGTGTCGAGTAAGAGCAACGAAAAGGAGAACTTCCGCTTCTTCTCATCGTCTCCACTTCGAAGAACCTTCAAACCGTTCGACCTTGACAACTCCGGCAAATCAAACCGACCGTGAAGACAGAGAAATTACTTCCACAACAATTAGCTTTCAAACTGTGAGCGCTTTTGGATGCGAATTGAAGCGATCAAATGCATTCTCACAGAAGTTTTCACGTGAAAACTCGAAAGCTTTACATGCAATAGATTCACAACGGTAATCCATCTCACCTAGTCTCATAGAATATAAGCTCTTAAAGTTAGGATTGATTTTTTTGCAAAACTGATATTCCATGCATGGATTTGAGGAAATCGGACACGTGAGAGGCTTTGTAGCCAAAATCATGGAGTCTAATGGCTTGAACTGCATGCATGCATAACCTCACTAGTGTCCGAGGGCTCAATCCACCTTAGGCTGACCTGATTGGGTCACATTCTAGTAATGCATGCCTCGAAACCCCGCAAAAATCGGATTCATGATCCACTTAGGAATCAAATCCTTCAATTTTCGGGGGGGGTTGGACTGTGTTTCATGTGGGTTAAATGTGATAGAAGGTTAGTGTTAGCGAGACATCACGTTAGGTGACGGGTTATGTCTTTTCGGTGAAGACTGTACATGAATTTTAGGAATCCAAGACTCAGAGGACAAAACATGTAAATGGTGAGTCTATCAGGCTCACCACGGCGACATGGATCCCTCGCCACGGCGAGAATTCAAGGAAAATTCATCTATGGAAAATCTCACCATGGCGAGATCCTTGATTCATGTGGCACCTAGACGGCTCGCCGCGGTGACCCTGTATCTCGCCGTGGTGAGATACTCTATTCTGATCGATTTTGGGGTTTTTGATCTGTTGTGCCCTATAGGGTCGTAGCTTATGACTAACATGGTTAATTAATTCATAAAACATGTGTAATGTGTGTTCTAGGATACATATGAGGAACATTTGAGAAGAGTTTTGCTTCGATTCATGCGCGTTTGCTCACAAGATCCGACACTTGAGGTAGGGAAAATACTCTTTTCAATTATATGTTTCTTGAAACCATGTTTATGATGTAGTTTTCACACACAATATATTCTTGAAATTATGCATATATGTAAATTTGAAATTCTTGAATGCGAAAATGTGTTCTCTCATTTATGAATATACCATGCATGATTGTTGTACGTGTATTTCAATTTTCCTTGTACTTGATTTGTGGTATTCTCGTCCTTGAAACTATCACGATTCATGTGTATCTAATCCATGCTATGTGATGTGATTCCTGGGAACATGTGCAAAGAGGAGTGGAGCCTCCATGAGAGGGGTGGAGCCCTCGGGGTTACAACCCTGTGTCCTAATATGGGCTGTTGAGTTCTCTAATATGGGATGCTTTGCCATGTGACTTGTTCTGAGTGCATTTGTCGTAAGGGGAGTGGAACCCCCAAGAGAGCGGTGGAGTCCCCGGGGTTACGACCTTGTGTCCTAATACGGACTACTATGTTCCCTACTACGGGATACTTACTTCAATGCCATATGATATTATATGATATGTCTCGATTCATGATATGTGACTTGTCCTATTTATAATTCCATCATTGTTACATGTGCTCATGACTTGTTCCGTTGATGTGTCTCGATTCGTATTCGATTTCTGTCTCGATATGCATGAGTTTAGCATGTTTTTTCACTAGTATGATTTGACTCGTTTGAGACTTCGTATATATATTTTTTGATTTTACCCATTATATATCTCGATACCGTATAAATTTTAATTTCTTTTATTATGCATCAAGAACATGAAATAGAATGATAAGATGTGATTTAACACTGTGTTTACTCTATTGAGCTTGGATGAAGCTCACTCACGACTATACGTCACAGTTGTAGGAGCTGAGTTGGAGCGTGATCCGGAGCGGAAAGAGGATCTGGATTACCATCCAGAAGAAGAGGACCTGCCTGAGGGGCACTTCCCCTAGTTGCTTGGCGTGGAACTTGTATAGTTCTTTGGCGTTTATTTGAGAAACGGTGAATGGGAAATATAACTAAATACAATGATGTGTTTTGATCCACTATTTACATGGGGTTCGGCCTTCATCGGTGGATGTTTTACTTTTTGGACATATGTACTTAATTGTTAGTTTCATGAGTTATATGACCAGTTGTTCTTGCTACAACTCTGTTATGTTTTTGTTTTGCACACTTTATTTCCGGTTTTGTAAGCTTACCATTGTGTGATGACTCAATCCTTCCTATTGTTTAAACGTGAGGAAAGATTGGGCTATCAGGAAGCCATGGTTGTACATCAATACCATGGCACCACTGTAATTCGGATCTCCCACGTGATCCGACGGAACGGGTTTTGTGGTAAGGAAAACCCAAGCTATCACAATTTTTCTTTTATTTTTTTAATTCTTTTTTTTTTAAATGCAATTTTTTAATGCTTTAAAATTTTTTGATATAAAAACAAGCTATTAATCTCATATTTAAACGCATCCATTCAACTCAAATGCAAATCATTGAATGTCATTAATAAAAAAAGTACATGCCCAATTCTTTTATTCAAACAAAAGGTTGCAGCTCAACCTATGATCCAACCTTTCAAATCAGCCAAACATTTTAAACTCTACATGCCCAATCCTTTTACTCAAACAAAAAGAAGAAGAAAAGAAAGAGAGTTAACAATCTAAGGACCCCATGACCCATTTTCAAAATAAAAGAAAAAAATAAATAAATTTGCTAAGCCTCTCTTGCCAAGTGTCCCCGTCTCCTAGTGACCCCTTTGAAGTGAGCTACAAATTCGAAAGCTTCGCCTAAAATCAAAAGGAGAATATCATTAAACTGAGATATTGATGACTTTCATCTAAGGAGTCCTCATCTAATAGGCCGGTTGAAAATATTGACCTGTTATATAAATAGGTTGTATTCAAGTTAGCCCAAACCCGACCTGAACCCAACTTGGTACCTGTTTGCTACACAATATATATGTATATCATTTTTTTAATAGATCCAGGTCAAGTCCCGAAGTGGATAACAAGTCGGGGTCCAAAACTGAAAATGCAATTAAATCTATGAATCAAGAATGAGTTCAAAAAAAGTATATGATCCTGATAAATACATCTGATAAAATACATTGACTTATAGAAAATACTCAAAATTTCAATTTTACGCTAATGATAAGTGGAGAATCAAACATAGACTATCTATAGATGGGAAACAATGTTATAGATTCCCCATAGTTCACTTTACAAAATATGAAACAAAATATTGCTACTCTACAAAATATCTTGGACAGATCGATGACAATTTTCATCTTCATTTTAGACTATCTGCATCTTACTACGTAAAAAGAAGTTAATGGGCAACAAAAATTTTGATCAATGGAAATTACATCTAGCTTAGCATTCCACCTTGATTTAGGCCTTTTCACTATTATTTGAGCCTGTGGCTGGTGTTTAGTTTTGGGTCTAATTTTCTAGCCCATCCGGCATGAGCTTCAAACTGAGGGGCTAATTTGTTCACAAAAGAGTTAGTGTAACTCCTCCATGGAAAAATGCCCATGCATGCATATTATTCAAAACAGGTTCATGAACTTACCACACTGTTACAGCAGGTACAGAATATACCATCTCCTTACTTATAGCCTTCAAGCAAACTCAACAGGAAAAAAATATATAGTCAATAGATTTCAAGAAATAGACATCTTCCAAGAGTGTGACCAGTCAAAATCATGATGAATCAATTCTACAACCTGTCCCTTCGAATAGCTTTCTTTTTTTTTAAGGAAGGACTCAGAACAAATAGATATCATATATGCATATATCCATATAAGTAACTCTATTTTAACCTTCTGAAGTATAGTTACATAAATAGATATGCTAAATTGGAAGCATAAAAATAATTTTAAAAATAAGAAAAAAACGTAAAATTTTATGTTTGAAAAGTGTGCTCATGTGGCAATTTAGAAGGGGAAAAAATATAAGTGCAATTTCACATATGCTGGGGCATGTATGCATGCATGTGTCAAAGGCATGCATGGAATAGCAGATGCCTAGATGGGGAAACAAGGCTTCCCTGTGCATTTACCTGGGAGGCTGCACTCAGATCTAAACTCTTCTAAAAAAATTTGTCCAACTTTTCACCTCGTTCAAGCACGCTATCAATGGTCTTATGCTGCGTCAATTCGAATAGGAAATCGGATAATCATATCCTTCCTAAATCCATGCCAATAAAGTAAATGATAACATACACTACAAAAGAATGCACCTACACCGATGGCTGGAAACCGTCGGCATAGACTACACTAGCCGTTGGTAAAAAGAATCGCCGACGGCTGCCAGCCATCGGCGATAATCCCATTGGTGAATATCTATGCTAACGATTGGCAGCCGTCGGCATAACTAGAGTAGTCTATGCCGACGGCTTCAGCCGTTGGCGTAGGAGTTTTTTTTTTTTTTTTTAAATAATTTTTTTTTTTAAATGAGCCTACACCGACGGCTGTAGCTTTTTATTTATTATTTTTTAATTTTTTTCGGATTGCCCCACCTCCCAGTTTTTTTACTTGAAGTTCATTTTATCTAAGTTGCTGAATTCGGTTTTCACCAAAGAAATGCAGCCAACTTCAAAAGTATGTGCAACCATATGTCAAATTTTCACCAAAGAAATGCAGCCAACCATATGTCAAATTTCTGATACTCAACCTAATAAATACATAATATTTCAACATCTTGAGTTTAGGAAACACAAATGATACAACAACATCATGAACAAAAGTGACAAGTAATTGTATCAATAATCAATTTCTCTATCATCTTTTAACAATGTGGTTTCACCGATAGGAAGCTAACTTGCACTACCCTTTTCCTTTATAAAAGATAGTGGATGTTACCATTTTCTTTCCATCATCTTTCCTCTCTCTCTAGATGCCTTCAGTGTCATCTCCAATTATCGAAAGGGAAAATGGGGCAATAGCAATGTTGATGGTTGATGAGCCAATTTTGTCAATGTGCTTCATCTTGAAATCACCTTCCTATATTTGCAACAGAAGCATTAGGAAATATCAAACTTTCATATAAAAGATAAAACAAATTGAAACCCAAATGAATATATAAAAAAAAAAAGTGCTAGATTATGTTAGAAAATCCAGTCAGTTAGTAATAGACAAACAACTTTAAGAACGCTTTGCCTTGGGATGTGAAAAATAGAGGAAAAATTGCAAATTAAAGAACAACCACAAAACACAATTCAAAATTTAGGTGGTTCACGCTACGTAGACAGAGATCCACACCAGTTCATTGATTAGAATGATAAAAGGCGAACAAAACCTCATCTTCATATTTACACCTTATCCTAAAAAAGTTGAATACAGTTCTAAAGAGAAATTATATAGACTAGAACTATTCTTAGCCATTGAATTTGACCTTATGAAATTTACATTATCATTGGGTCAAAGAACAGTCCTTTAAGAAACAAGGTGAATGCAGGGTCATGAGTAAAATTGAATTTTCCATAACAAAAGAAAAAATAGTTTTCTCAACTTACCATCCTCCCACTAGAAGTGGTTAATGGGCAGGCAGAGGAATATTCAAAACCAGTCTTTGGGAGTATAACTGGTTGTTCTCTTATGACACCAACTCCCCTACCAGAGAAACAAACAAAGTAAACAATATTTGCATTACACAACAGTAAAGGTAAATTTATAATTTACGAAACAAATGAAAAATTGGCGATGATGGGTAATGGCAATAAAGAAACAAAAGCTAACCAGAAATTCTCTGTCTTCCCATTGGCATCAGTTATGATCCAATGCCTTCTGAGGAGTTGGATGGGGTGCTCTGAGTTATTCATAATTCTTATTCTGTATGCAAAAAAATACTGCCCTTTTGAAGGTTTGCTCCATCCCTCAATAAATATGCTCCTAACTTGCACCCTGATCCCCTGAAACATCAATTTGAAAATTCACTTAAGATAATTAAGTTGTTTCTTGCCAGTAATTATTGATTACATTTCCAAAAGGATGAAAACAATGAAATAGAAACTTAATAACCCAACTTCAAGGAGTTAGGTGTGATGGCCAAGCACCCGCCTCAGGAAGCAGAAGACCTGAGTTCGAATCCCATCCTGGAGGCCACCCTAGGGATTTATATCCCATGCTGACCTGGCAATTGCTAAGTTGGGGCCCACATATGCCCCTGGGATTAGTCGGGTGCTCTAAGAGGCTTGAACACCCAGGTTATCCAAAAACAAAAATGAAGAGAAACCTAATAACCCATCTCTCAAATACATTGACACTTAAATTGATTTTGTTCACTTGTCTGGAGGGTGTAAGTTCCAGAAACATTGGCACATATATAGGTTATCAATAAGCATGACTTTTTCATGAATAATGCACTTAGCCCTCACTCTATGTATTAACTCTTGTAACAAGGGCAATATAAGAAATGCACTATCATGCACATTGGCAGGGCACATAATAACATTTGTGTTGTGGAAAGAACTCAACAAATCCTTTTCTTTTCTTTCTTTTATTCATCTTTTTTTCTAAATGTCACCTGTATGGTTCATAACCAATTTCTTACCTAGATGCAGTTTATGGGTATTGTATCTGATGCTTTAATAAACTGATTCTTCGATGATACTTTTAATACTATTATTAGTTTCATATTATGAAGAAATCAAAATAGGCTATTGCTGAAATGGCACACATTTCACAAAATTGAGGGAAACGATGTTGCTTATTAAAAGAATTTGGTTATGATAAGGAATGGAACAATGTTGCAACCTTGAGGTCGCTAGTTCAATCCCAACTTTTACCCATTAGAAAAAAAAGAATCGTGAAAAATAATCAAAACTTATTCCTAAAAAATCCAACTGAAAAAGAAATTCGGGGTTGGTGGAACAAAATCATGGGAATAAAATGTTAAAGCATACATGCATGTACAACTTAGAAGGAAAATTATGGTCTATCTTACAAGAGTTGTGGCATCGCTTGAACATTTAAGGAGTTAGTGTGGAGACACAAGCTTTCGTTCATCCCTGTATCTAGCTGCATCCTATAGAGAGAGAAAAAAGTACAAAAAAAACCAATTCAATCAATATATAGGAAAACTAGCATATGGTAGACTTAATGAGATTCTTTGCGAAATGATCTGAGAGATGAAGAACTAGAGACTGGAATGAGGACAACTTACGACTCGCCATAGTCTGAATAGTAAGAACATGGATTTAATCATCAGTGGAAGGAAAAAAAATCACCCCATAATATGGAATTTGCAAATGGGAAAAATAATACTAGAACTTTTTTTTGTTACGGATTTTTTTTTTCACTTGATGACGTTCAGTATGATCTAAAGTACTATACATTTCAATAGTCCAGTCAACATTCTAAATAGGAATAGAAAACACAGGAATAAGAAAAATGTAATAGCCACAAGGACTGGTGCTCACAAAGAAGAGAGAGCTATGTCCATTGTAATACTTGTAAATAGCTTAATCCAATAAGCTTTCCAAGTTGTCAACCCATTCTAAATTTGCTGAAAATTGAGTCAACTTCCATAGGAGCAATCAAACTTGAGCAGATATAGCAATTAGATCTCATATTCCAAATCTATATTTCCATGGCATTGATAACATTTTCGAGAAATTTCCTTTAGTAATACAGTCGGTGAAGTAAGACAAGTGATATTTTACAACATAAAATATAGGAGAAGCAAGTAAAAGGTTATTTCCAAACATGGTGGTGGCAATAAATCATACACAGAGATCAATGAAGGAAATCCCTAGCCATCATTGCCAGGGAAGAATTTATTTCCACATCATTTTTCCCTTTTTCTTATCTTTTATGGGTAAGTTAATATTGAAGCTACAACCTCAAGGTTTTTTTTTTTTTTGAGACGATAACAAATCTATATAATAAAATAAAAAGAAGAGGACATACCTTGGTGGGTAGTAAGAAACTATCCAAAAAAAGAGCACCTCGAAAAACTCACCCAGGAACCCGAGCGAGACCACGACGAAGTTGATCCCCCACTGAGATGACAGAAGTCGTGACTGGATCTTTGGTGAGTTATCACCATAAATAGGAATAGATCCAGCAACATCCTATCCGTTATATTTTACATACAAGTACAAAATAACGAAGCATGAGTGTCTGCCATATTTACATTAAGAAAAATTAATCAGTAGAGATCAGCTTCTTCAGTAGCAAGGCCACTCAGTTGATTACTGAGAATGGAATAAGATACAGAGCATGACTGTAGAAATTAAAAATTACCGGAAAATAGCTAGAGTGAGAGAAATATTCTGGTCATATAAACAACATCAGTTTGCTGCCACGTGGCACCCAATCACATGATCCGTTGCCATGTGAAGCAGCAACTAAAGGATCATACCTATTTTAGAAAAAAAAGCATTATAAAACCATGTGGTCCATAGATTCAACTGCATGGAAAATGAACGAAAGAACAACATTTGGTTTTACCGTTCATTTTCCACACAGTTGACACCATTGACCGTACTGATTGATATATATTATATTATTATTATTATTGCTGCTGTTGTTATTTTCACAATAGCTATGATTATCGAGCTGCTCCTTTATATGGCACCCGATTATGTATTGGGTGCCCGATCATCGAGCTGCTCCTTAGTATCAAGCTCCCTTTATCCTTCCAAACACAAACATCATAAGAAACATCATAAACAGAGTAAGAATAAGAACATACCAGCCATGAAAAGGTACACGAATAGATGAATGAAGAAAATGCCCAACCACACTATTCAGCTTTAGGTCAATAGAGAAACTGCCATGCCCACTGTCCACCAAAAGAAATACATAAATAAATAATTAAAGCCCATAAGTCAAAATCCAATAAATTATAAAATAGCATATCTATTGAACATAAATTAGTCAGATTCATTCCCTCGTCATCACAAATGTTTTCATCTTGTCTACTTTTTAACGCCCTAAACTGCCTTTCAATCACTTAGAAATATTGACATTTTGAATGGCTTCAATTTTTTCCCTAGTAAATACTCTTAACTCCCAGCTGACTGATATCAAATATCAGAGAGCAGCCCTGAAACTATTGGGCCATCTGGGGATGCCGATTAGAGAAATGCTTTTGATGCTGCAGCTAATGGACCGGTGGACCACTGAAACTCATTATCAAGGTCATACAGCAGTGACAGTTGGAGGTACAGTGATCCTGCTCAAAATGGTGATTCTACCTCAAGTGCGAATTCCGGTAGCCGATTTACCCAAAACAGATTGCCACCCGCACCACCACCGTCTTCATCATTGCATAAATACTAAACAATTAACTTCCAATTAGCAGTTGAAATTTTTTATATTCTCATTGGGCAATCACCTCTATCTTCAGTGCTTGAGCCAGAAAAGACTCTAGTTTATGATATGGAGAAGCAACAGATTGGAAGGTAGATATATAGCAGGGATTGCAAAAAAAAATTATTTTATTTTTATAAAAGTTGGATTTCATGGCATACTTGAAAGCCAAATGAGTAGACACCCTAATTTTGTCCTCTCGGAGTATACAAACTTGTTCAGTCAGTCCTTGACCCTGCCTATGACTTTTGAAAAGGGACCAATCCTCTCTAGGAGTCCTAAAACCCTAAAAACCCCACAACCCAGGAGTTATGCACCATAGCAATGGTATATAGCTAAGCCTCAGGCACTGTTGAATGAAACTCAAAGGTCGAACCAGAACCCTGGCAATATATTCGTCATTTGAAAGGCCATATGTGAACTTTTTTTACAGGACTTTGGTATTTTAGTAATACATTGATATGGTAGAATTTATAGGCACTAAAGTTTCACAAAAAGGCTTGTAATTTGAAAGTTAAAAAATTGACCAAATTGTAAAAAATCGGATTTTGTTCTTGAACTAGAAAGTTGACTTTTTATTCATTGAGATTTTTTATCTGAGACTATTTTTATTGAATTCAAATGAGGGGTATTTCGTTATTTACATGTAATATCTTAAGTATGACATTTACTTAAATGATATTACATGTAAATATGTATGCCTGCCTGTCCTTACCTGCCTGCTAGTCCGTCTATCCTAAAATTCCAGCACCTAGACCAACCCAATTCGGAAGGTTTTCCAATTCCGCACCCTCACCTATGCGCGTAATTAATTGCATGCTCTGTCAGCCGTACGCAATTGGTCCGCATAGGGCCAGCCTCCTTCCTTCTGTGGACCGACCTAAGACCCTATTACGAGCTCTGGCCAGCGCGTGTAATCGATTGCGCGCCCACCACCAATGCACAATCGGTTCCCAATTTTACCTAGTCTATAATTCCCATGGCTGCCCAAACTCCCCTATTTAGCGCATGTACGAGGGCACTTAATTGGATTATGCGCGCCGCACAGAGCTCGTAATTAGTTTCAACCAGACTGGAATTAGGATACCGACTGATCTAGTCAGCTGGTCATTCCTCGAGTCCGTGACCGACTGAAACTCGATTGAGCATCCGGGACAAGGCTCATAATCCCGTTAAGCGCACTGGACAGGGTGCGTAATTGGATCTAATCGGCTAATTACGCACCTCCCACAGGGCGTGTAATTACCTGTATACCTATTAATAGACCTCCCTACTACACCAATTGACACATCCAACCATCGAATTTTTGAGTTCCTCTCTTCCAAGCTTAGGGATTTCGAGATTCACTCTTCAGCGCCCGACTTCAGGTAAAATCTTAGGTTCTAGTTTCTAGTTCCTAATTCCTAGTTTCTAGTTCTCAATTCTAGTTTCTAGTTCTTAACTTCTAGGTTCTAATTCTTAATTTTGGCCCCAGTTCTTAATTTTCATTCTAGTTCCTAATTCTAGTTCTTAATTCTTAAGTTCTAGATTTCAGTCCTTAGTTCTTAATCCCAAATCTCTAAAATTTTAAATCTTAAATTTTATAAGCTTTTAATCATCAATTCAAACTCAGTCTTTTTAAAATTACTCTTAGCCATAAAAATCTAATTTACTATTTTTCTCTCTCCGAGACTTCTCCCTTTAAGAAAATTCGAGGTTCTCTTTGGGGCTTCCAAAAGGGGTCAAGCTACCTTCTAGACTTTTAGAATTGCAGACTCTTCCCCGAGAGCCCCAGGTAGTCAAGCTAGTGGCACCAGCTCGTTAGTCTCGAAGTAGAATCAAAGGAGGAAGCACTTGGACAAAAAAATAGTTAGGTTCCTTAACTTCTCTGATTTTTATACTCAGCCACCCGATTTGCCCAAGGGAGCTTATAGAGGATACCTAGGAATGGAGCCGATCCTCCTTAGCATAACGGTTCACAACCCTTTTTCAATTAGACTCCTAGTTGGATTAGGAGACTAGGTTAATTAGACTCCCAGTAGGATCAGGAGACCAGGTTAATTAGACTTCTAGCAAGATTAAGAAACCAAACTAGCTAACCCCAAGGCAACCCATAGCTGCTGACGTTGGCCGACTGACAATTCAGTAAAGGAGTTCAACCTGCAAGCCCCCGCTCTTCTTAAAGCGTGATTAGTGACGTGTTGCAATATCGATAAACATCTGCAGCTAGCGATCACATCAACCCATGTATTCTTCATTTAATGTTCACCTTTTTTTTCAGTAATTTAATATTTCTTAGTTCATTACTCCATCGCCCTTAGCCAGAGTCCACTCGGACATAATTGGGCCACTCTTTTCGGGGACCCAAAGGAACCCAGAAAAAGCACGTACCAATAGACTGGTGACCACGATGGGACTCTTTTTTGCTAAGGTTGCCCTGGTTTAATTAATTTGGTTTTCTATTTTCTTGCTTTATTTAATTTAGTTTTTTATTTCCTTCAATTTACTTTATTACTTTTTTACATACACTCACCTGCATACTCAGTATTACAAAAAAAAATAAATTTTTTTTTTTTTTTTTTTTTTAAATGTCAGGCAGTATAATATTAAACATTAATTACAGTGACCCACCCACATGGGGCTCCCATGGCGACCCTGAGTATAACGTTAGGCCGTCTCCATGGACTGCCCAACGTCGTGCTCGGGTAAACATGGTTAGTGAGAGCGAAAAATACCCCTTCGCTCCGCAAAACACAAGTCACAACAATAGTAGTAGGGCGAGTGATAGCGAGCCAAGATACACCGTCGGCTAGATTATTGACCTCACGGCCCAAAAGCTAATGAAGGGAGGAGAAGAAGCCAATGCCCTGCGACAAGCCCTACCTGAGATATACGAAGCCGCTATGGATCAGAAGCTGGTTGATGAACACCAAGTTACCCCGAGAAGTAGGAGAGAAGAAAGGACGCTGACACATAACACGCATACCCTTCACACCTCCTACGACAACAACCACTGAAGACAACCCTCTCCTGAGGCATCTAGAAAAGACACCACCATAAATATGGCCGACCTCCCTCCACTCCTAGATGATTGAATGGGTCAGAGGGAATGCTCAAAACAGTCCTTTAGATTCGACAAATTTTTCCGAGACATCGACTTCACTGTACTTGCTGGCTTTAAACCCCCAAAGTTCAAGAATTACAATGGTACAAGAAATCCAACCCATCCCCTGGCACTATTCTGTAACAACTATCGACCAATCCGCACCAATCATGGGTTCCTCATCGACTACCTCCAACGATCTTTGGAAGGAGAAGCCCTTGACTGGTTCGCTACTCTGCCTCTAGCCAAAATCGAGACCTTCGAAGACTTAACTGACAGATTCCTAGATCAGTACCAGCACCTGACTCACGAAGAGGTCAGTCTCGCTGACTTGATACACACAAGACAAGAGGATGGCGAAGACTTCTCGATGTTCGCCAACTGCTGGAGAAGGCTTGCCGCCAGAACAATAAATCAAATAAAAGAAAGCGATGTGATGAAAATCGTGATAGGCAATACCCGAGAGCCTCTTCGAGGCGTTCTCATCCTAAGCGACTACTCTGATTTCTCTAGCCTCTGTGAATGTCGATTGAAGAATGAAGACCTTAATCTCTCCACATTAACATCCAACAACCCTAGAACAAACACCCTAAACGAAGCTATAGACTCTGAACAAATCAACACGAACCAAGAACAAAACCAAACAAACTCTCAACCATACCACACATATGACCAAGCTCAAGATCTATACACAAACCTATACCCTGATCAAAACCAATTACCACACACAAAGCAAAATCAACACCCTTACCAACCTTTATACACCAACCAATACACTACCGAACTCGTGAACTCGTCACCTCACCAACTTCAAAATGAAACCTCGAATCCGGATCTATCACCAAACAGACCTCCGAACCACCCACTCCAGAATCACTCGTTGGGCTAATTTCAGAACCAACTCATGAATCAACCCCTACAGAACTCGCCATCGAACTTATCATCCCCTCAACTCCCGAACAAGAACTTAAACCCACTATTGAACTTATCGTTCCACCAATTACGAAACTAAGCCTCGAACCTAAACCTATCATCAAACCGATCCTCGAACCTGAACCTACCATCGAACCTAAATCGATCACCGAACACAAACCTATCATCAAAGCTCAAACTATCAACAAATCCAGACCTATCATTGAACATGAACCCATCGTCAAAACTGAGCCCATCATTAAACTTGAACCCATCATCAAACATGGACCTGTCATCAAACGCAAACCCGTTATCAAAACTAAGCCTATCATCAAGCCCGAACCTATCATCGCGTGTATCCCTAAAACACCAACTTCAGCCGCTTTCTGATCAACCACTAAACCTGACGACAAACAAACCCAAAAAACATTCACTCCGCCCACTCCTGAGATCAAATCAAACCCAAATCCTATGACTTCGATCAACATCCAAATTAACATGTCAACTAATCCTCAAACCTCACAATATAAAATTGATATCACAACTAAAATTCCATCTGAATCTCAGATCAAAATCTCCATAGGCCTCACAATGAAGATCCCTATAGAAATTCAATTGACGATAATACCGCAACATCAAACAGTCGACACTAAACTTCCCCAAAAAATTATAAATAAAACTTTAAAATAACTTCACAATAAATCCAAAATACGCATCAAACAAGACAAAGGAAAAGAAAACTGCCCCACACGGAGAAAAGGTCCACCTTGGCTACGCCCTCGCGTCTCCTCCTCCACCTTTGCCTTATCCTCTTGTTACCTTTACAACACTGCCTTCCCTCTCAACAGTTTCCACTCCAACTTCATCAATGACCAAGCTTCCAACAACTAGTAAATGACCTCGAAAAACACTCTAACAACTCTATGCTCCAACTCTACGAGATGCCTCACCCTATCAAAAAATTAAAGAAGGTCCCTCTCGACAAGGAGGCCTTGCCAATAAAAGATTTATCAAAAGAAGTTAAAAGATGCCACACATACTTCAATGAATTTCATATCACCCAAAACACAAACCCGAACATAACCTCTATCTCATGCCAGATCGATTAGATCGAAAGGGATTGAGGACCCCAAAACAGATTATCTAACTATCACTCTGTTCGCTTAACATCGCTCACTAATCGACTTTCTGAGCCAGTCTCCGCTTAAAGAACTGATGTTGTACCATAATATAATTACAAAACAATAAATATATATATATACATATCATTTGCCCAACAATATCTCTGACTTATAACTCTTATCCAACCAAGAACTCAAAGTCGAGGAGCTAGTGCTAAGGAAATAATGCTTACACAATCACCTCACCTGAAGGAAATCAAACCCCACGCATGAAGTAATCAAATTTTCTCGGCAACATGCCAAGGAAACAACTATAGGGGAAGAACGTCCTAAACCTTGCAACGATATTCATAACTCAATGACCATCATGTCTTGTAGCCTAAACAGGCATACTAACACATATATCACCTTCGTAGTCATCACAGGGCATTCGCCAGTTGTAGGTCATTATTCTTTTAAACCATTTTGGGAATCGTCTGACTCATTGACCACCCTCCTATTCGGGAGAATTGATCGAAAGGACTAGTGGATCATAGAACTCTTTGAAATGTAGAAAACTCTGAATTCTCATACACCCTCTTCAGCCATTGGAGTCGATGTCAGAGCAGAAAAAATGAAAATGCAAGGTTCCATCAAACCTCATAATTCTTGCATTAGCAGGTTGTTAAAAAAATATACAAAAAAGAAGCACAACCGAGCAAGAGCAATACAATGGATGAACAGTCAATGAATTCAGGGAAGCAAAAGTAAATTGTGAGGGCATTCCTGGTAATCTTATTAGGGAAGTATAAGCAAACTGCGAGCGCATCCTGACATTTTCACACTTCTAGATGTCATACGGCGGCAGGAGGAGGAAAAACTTCTGCTAATCATAGAATCTGATGATTTGATGGTGCTGGACTATGACAGAGAGCTCAATTATGGCACCGTACTATCCACTCGAGAAGAAAGTAGTTGACTAATATTTTAAAAATCGGTTAAATAAGAAGCTACCCTCAGATTAATAAACCTTACCTCTTCTTCACCCTTATTTTTTTTCTTTTCGGACAATGAGTCAAATGACTATCCAAATTTCTTTCAAAATAAAACCGAAAACTCTTGAATGGCAAGTGATGCAATCACACATTACCTACCATTCACCTCAATCCTGCTAAAAGCTATGATACATGATGATAATTCAACACTTACACAATTAAGCCCGACATGTGGCCGAAATAATCAAACCACTTTCCAACGTGGGATCATTACATATACACTCCAAGACATTTGTGAGGCCAATAAAAGTCCCCACCATCACTTAACACTAGGGCTTTTTTTTTAAGAGCGCTATCACCTTGGTAGCGATACTCAGGTCATGAAACCGACACCCCAAACTGGGGCATTTTTTTTATTATTTTAGGTTGTTCCTTACTTTTCTGTCATGGGACCAAAAGCATCCAAAATAAGACAAACAAGAAACATACAACAATAGACATGAACACACATAAATAAAACGAACACTATAAACAAAACACTGCTTTATTTATGACAAAAATTTTACAAGTATCACCGGAGGCATACCTCCTGAACATACAACCCAAAATGAAAACCTAGTACTTGAACATACAACTTAAAACAAACACGGAGCCCAAAATGGACACAAACCTAAAACACAATGCGCGAAACATCTAATCAGAAGCAACAGAAAAGCGAGGGGAGGATTGGTTGGGTAACACCCTTTTCATCCATTTGGAGAACTTCCCTCCCGCCATCTTCAACTCCTAACAATAATGAAGGGTGTATATTGTACCTCAATCCCAACACCCCCAAGCCACAACGACATCTCTGATTACACCACCATCCGGGAGCACTTCAGGACGAAGAACATGCAAAACAATGAACATCGGAAGAAATAACATCACAATCGGACGGTCGGATCACGCAATATCACTAAAACACGAAAATTGGGATACTTCAAACTCAGGTCGAACAGAAAGCAGAATAAAATAGAAAAGAATGAAAAAAATGAAGAAACCTGGGGCATATATAGACACTCGATGAATTAAGCACCCGAAATATGACGCACAATCCAATTAAGTGCAGGCACGATCGGGCGTATTCTGAATTAAATGCCACACTACAATCACGCGATTCATCTTCCGTCACCGCAAAAATCTCGACGAACTGATCCCGCGCTGAAGACCCCACGCGTAATCGATTTACACGCTTACACTGATGCGTGGAATTCCAAAGGTCACCCGCAGAGTGACCTGGTGACACTTCAATCATGCACACAGATCAGAGCGAGTAATTGGATACCATGCACACACTCCGACGCGTAATTGACCCCTCGAACCTCTCGATCACGCTCTCCCTCCCAGGCGTGTAATTGAATTAAGCGCCCAGATCAAAGCGTGCAATTCGCCAACCATAACGCACTCCTCAATCACGACACATACTTCAAATGAAATGAACATATGCCCTCAACAAAAACCCTAACAGAAAAAATATGCAAGACAACATGTCCTATCGCAATAAGACACAGATATAATCATCTTGACCCATCACAAACCAATTAGGGGTGAGGACATCTCCCCATTGTCCCATCGCGACCAAATCACCCCCTAAGATGCTACCACAAATAACATCACACTGTGATCCGAATCACTCTCCCTAGTCCCATTGCGTAACCTCACACGCCGATCAGAGAGAGCCCCGCTGATATCCCATCACTCATCCCAGCAATAACCCACGTCCCATCGCGATAGGATGAACATATCCAATGCTATCCCAACACCTAAGCTCATCGGCATAAATCAACCACGCCCTCATGTCCCATCGTGATGCTAAAGCCTCGCCACGCCACCAGTGCTAAAGGCAAATCTCATCACGATCTCAAGGCACCATCGTACAACCAAGATCTGCCAAGGGGAAGACCACCAATGTCCCATCATCGATTATACTTCCCCAAAATTTTGTTGCAACCTGCCACAACACACAACTAGAAAGAGGAGGCTCAACCAATGTCCCATCGCAAAGAGCTGAACCTCCCTCCAAACGTCTTACCCCGATAATCACCATGATCCATCGTGACAACTATTAAGTGCCCTATCATGCGATGGTCACCAAACTCCACCGCAATAAAAACATACACTCACTAATAGAAGAGAGGAATTTCTCCGATGTCCCATTGCACCCAACAAATATCAAGCCCCGTCGCGAGCCTCGCATATCATCACGTCCCATAGCGAACATCTTATCAAGCGATCCAGATATCCCATCGCCCTAGCAACCATTAGGCCCCACTACAGTAGAAATAAAGAAGGAGAGGAAACTCTCTAATGTCCCATCTCGACACCACCATAATAGCCAGCCAGTCCCATCACAAGTAAAAGCCTCCCGCTGGCAACAAGTCAGGTAAGCAAGCACCCCTTTCTACTCGATATTCTCTGTAAAATATAACTACTAATATTAAGTCAAATATTTTTAAAAATCGTCTCTCTCAACTCGTGAATCACTGTAGTCCTCCCATAAGAGACAGTTATTAGTATTCGTCAAGAAGGTCAGACGGAGTATTTGGCATACCAAGTGTCGTCTTGACAACCACACAAATGGTCGGGTCCACAAATCCCGCTTCGGTGGATATGCTCAGTGACATCTCGGAACCCACATTTTTTGTCATTTTACTACCGAATTGATCTTAAGTTAAAATCCCCAAATTAAAAAAAAAAAAACTTTTAAAAAATAAAAAATAAATAAACTATCTATCTATCAAAATTCTATCTCTCATCACCCCAATCTGTTCTCTCCCTTGGGAAACTAGACACTGAATATGCTCAACTCTGAGAAAATGACAAATGTCCACTGGAAAGGGACCCCTGAACGCCATTGGTGTGAGCAATGACGCACCCATTCTGACATGATCTGCAGAAGACTTCGCCATTACATCAAATTACATCATATTATTTGGTCACTTGACCTTGTATCTGGACATTCATATGACGCCCCCCAGTACCTCGATTGCATCAATGTCCCTCTGTTTGACTGCCCCTTGCAGCAGGTCGCGATATGCGGCGGGATGCCACTTGCACCCACAGATGAGGATACACCTCTCGACAGCTACCATTGGGGCCCCAAATGATCCTCCTTAGCTTTTACTGATAGATAATAAAGCCAAGCATTTCATGTCAGCTCCCCAGTTCACACTTGTGATTTTCCAAAGAAATGAGAAGACAACTCAAAAGAGGGGCGTCTACTTCTTCGACGCATCCTTATTCCGCAAGGACGCGCTGAAGAGGGGAATCTATAGACACCC
Organism: Chloranthus sessilifolius; assembly: GCA_021018995.1. NCBI lineage: Eukaryota > Viridiplantae > Streptophyta > Magnoliopsida > Chloranthales > Chloranthaceae > Chloranthus > Chloranthus sessilifolius. The sequence continues at coordinate 69,970,631 of CM037592.1, read as the reverse complement.
TAATTTTTTCCTCACAGAGTATACAAACTTGTTCGGTCAGCCCTTGATCATGCCCATGACTATTGGAAAGGGACCAATCCTCTCTAAGAGTCCTAAAACCCTAAAAACCACACAACTTAAGAGTTATACACCATGACAATGGTATATAGCTAAGCCGCAGGCCCTGTTGACTGAAAGTCAACAGTCGAGCTAGAACCCTGAAAATATATTTCCCATATGAAAGCCCATATGTGAAATTTTTTACTGGACTTTGGTATTTTAGCAATACTTTGATATGGCAGAATTTATAGGCTTTAAAGTTTCACAAAAAGGCTTGTCATTTGAAAGTTAGAAAATTGACCAAATTGCAAAAAAATGGATTTTGTTCTTGAACTGGAAAGTTGACTTTTTATTCATTGAGATTTTTGATCCAAGACTATTTTTATTGAATTCAAATGGGGGGTATTTCGTTATTTACATGTAATATCTTAAGTACATACTTAAATGATATTACATGTAAATATGTATGCCTGTCTATCCTTACCTGCCTGTTAGTCTGTCTATCCTGAAATTCCAACACCTAGACCAACCCAACCTGGAAGGTTATCCAATTTCGTGCCCTCACTCATGTGTGTAATTAATTACGCGCTCTGTCAGCCACACACAATTGGTCCGTATAAGGCCAGACTCCTTCCTTCCATGGACCGACCTAAGACCCGATTGTGCACTCTGACCAATGCGCGTAATCGACTGCACGCCCCACCACCAGCACGCAATTGGTTCCCAATTTGACCTGGTCTCTAATTCCCATGACTGCCCGAACTCCCCTATTAAGCTCATGAATTAGGGTGCTTAATTAGATTACGCCCGCCACACAGGGTGCGCAATTAGTTCCAACCATACTAGAACTAGGACACCAACTGAACCAGTCAGCCGGTCATTCCCCGAGTCCATTACCGACTCAAACTCGATTAAGTGCCTAGGACAGGGCGCGCAATCCAGTTAAGTACACCGGACAGGGCGCGTAATTGGATATGACCGGCTAATTATGCACTTCCCATAGGGCGCGTAATTACCTGTATACCTATAAATAGACCTCCCTACAACACCAATTGACACATCCAACAATCCAATTTTTGAGTTCCTCTCTTCCATGCTTAGGGATTTCGAGATTCACTCTTCAGCACCCGACTTTAGGTAAAATCTTAGGTTCTAGTATCTAGTTCCTAGTTCGTAGTTTCTAGTTCTCAATTCTAGTTTCTAGTTCTTAACTTCTAGGTTCTAATTCTTAATTTTGGCCCCAGTTCTTAATTTTCATTCTAGTTCCTAGTTCTAGTTCTTAATTCTTAAGTTCTAGATTTCAGTCCTTAGTTCCTAATCCCTAATCTCTAAAATTTTAGATCTTCAATTTTCTAAGCTTTTAATCATCAATTCAAACTCAGTCTTTTTAAAATTACTCTTAGCCATAAAAAACCAATTTATTATTTTTCTCTCCGAGACTTCTCCCTTTGAGAAAATTCGAGGTTCTCTCTGGGGCTTTCAAAAGGGGTCGAGCTGCCTTCTAGAGTTCTAGAATTGCAGACTCGTCCTCGAGAGCCCTAGGTAGTCAAGCTAGCGGCACCAACCCATTAGTCTCGAAGTAGTATCAAAGGAGGAAGCACTTGGCCACAAAAATAATCATGTTCCTTAACCTCTCTGATTTTTAAACCTAGCCACCTGATTTTCTCAGGAGCTTACGGAGGGTACCCGGGAACGAGGCCTATCCTCAGCATAACGGTCCATAACCCTTTTTCAATTAGACTCTTAATAGGATTAGGAGACCAGGTTAATTAGACTCCCAGTAGGATCAGGAGACCAAGTTAATTAGACTTCTAGCAAGATTAGGGAACCAAACTAGCTAAACCCCAAGGCAACCCATAGCTATTGACATTGGCCGGCTGATGATTCAGTAAAGGAGTTCAACCTGCAAGCCCCTGCTCTTCTTAAATCATGATCAGTGATGTGTTGCAGCGTCGATAAACATCTGCAGCTAGCGATCACATCAACCCAGGTATTCTTCATTTACTGTTCGCCTTTTCCTTTCAGTAATTTAATATTTCTTAGTTCATTACTCCATCACCCTTAGCCAGAGTCCACTCGGACTGAATTGGGCCACTCTTTTCGAGGACCGAAAGGAACGCAGAAAAAGAGCGTACCAAAAATATGGGGCTCCTGTTGGTCTCTCCTTAGTATATTTCTAGTTAGTTCTATTGAAAATTTCCTCCTTTTTTTCCATCATTTTGTTTTTCCTTGAGAAAATCTTGCTTTATTTCTTTAATATATGGTTGATGAGATCATCGTAATCATCACCTTGTTCTATATATGATTGATATGATGCTACAGATATATTTATTTTCATTAAATTGTTGGGCAGCATAATTTCCTTGTTGCCCTGTCCTACCACCCCTACAGACTTTGCATGTTCAAATAGAGCAGAGTAGAGCAGAGCAAGCATTGAAGAGTGTTACCTATCTAACATGGTCAATATACACCACCTTTAAGGGTCCAGCTGACAAATAAAAAAGATTAAAAAAATGGAATTAATTTGGGAAATAAATAAAAGGAAGAGGTGATAGTTTCAAGGGGAGTAAATAATATATGAACTACATAAAAGACTACATATATGAACTATCCTTTATGGATTACAAAGATGCATCCTTTTCAAATTACAAAGAACCGATTATTGCACGTTATAAAAAACTACAAACCAGGGAAGCACGACCCTCTGATCAAACAAACAACGCTCCGCTGGGCCATCCAAATTTAATTCAAACAATGCTTTCAAGTCCGATCACTGAAATCAAGAAACAATGCTTTCAACCAATAGTAGATATGAGCACCTGCAACACCATTTTGTGCAAAATAAAAATGAAGATTTTTCTTGAAAGCAATAAGAGACTGGCAGTGGTCACAAGCCTAGCTGGTAATGACCATGAAGTAGAGATAATGAAAGCAAGAAAAGAAATGTTTTAAGAAACATGTAATTTGAAACAACAGATGGATAACATATGTAATGTCCCAAAAAATTTCAACCTTTGAATAGTCTGTCTCAATGTACGTGACTGGTCAAGCACCTGACAGGATAATATATTAAAATATATATTATGAGTTAAGATGTGATTACGTTTAAGGGAAAAGGAAGGCTTAGAATGTGAAAGAACCATTAGATGACGTGTGATACACTGAGGTTCGGTGTATTGGCTTAACACACAAACATGTGCTTTTAAGTATATAAGTTAAAAGATAAGAGAATTACTTCTCTTGTCTTAGTTGTTGAGAAAGAGTAAATGAGAAGAGAGAGAAGGAGAAGAGCTTTGAATTCGTGAGTGTGCGTGCAAGACCTAGACCGTGTGAAAAATTAAGGATACGGGATTGATATGAATCCCCAAATTTAAAGCCTTGAAGATCTAGCTTGAGCTTAAACCGGGAATTGAGGAATCGATCCAACCTAAGGTAAGAAGAATTATGATTTAGTGTGATATGTATGTGTGTTGTTTTAATTAGCATATGAATGAGAAAATTTGAAGAATAGGAATTAAGAAGTAAAGAAATGAGTTTGAGAAGTTAGAAAACGTGAATGTGAGAAATTTGACAAAACCGATCGATTGAAATAAGTGATTTATCGATTGATTTTGTCAAGGGTAAAAATCTGAAGGTTTCTGGAGAAACCGATCACTCGAAATGAAATTTTGATCGATCGATTTGAAATTCGACCGATCGACTTAAAAACTGATCGAACGGATTGTGGCACCAGAAGTGATGGTTTTTTGAGGGAATCGATCGATCGAAATAGAATTCAATTGATCGATTTGAAAACCAATCAATTTTGAGAATCGATCGATCAATTTAGGCAGATTCAAGATTTTGTTCTATTTTGGTGTGAAGACTTTGGGTAGACTTTATATTTTTCCATTTTATGTCAATTCTAATATATGGACTATGATGTGATGTGTTAGGTATGAACTTGTCATGTGTGTGAGAGGCTAGCTTGGATTGAGATGCCTTCGTCTTAGTTTCTCGTCGAGGTAGGAAAATTTTTGTAACATGTACATTTGATTACAATAAGCATATATGTAATGATATGATAAGAGCATGTGTATGTTTTACGACTTTGTCTTTTGATAGCATGAATTTTAATTCATGGCTTTTAAACATGTGAATTGTGTGTATGGCACTAAGAGGAAAAAACTATGTGTGTGTGTGTGAAACATCATAAACGTGTATGTGACATCTAAAGGATGTAGATGTGTATATGACATCAAATTGATGTAAATATGTGTGTGACATTAACAGGATGTGAATAAGTGTGTGCAAGCTTTGAAAACTTTGAACTATTATAAATTACCACAAACTCACGGTGATAAACTATATGTAAAATTTTACATTTTGATTTAAGGTTCATGTATATACCCTACCGACGTGGCGGTATAACCGTGACCGGTAAAGCGGGATATCCATAAGTGTGCTCCGATTCCGCTGGATATCAGCTCTTTGGTTATCATTCTGTGGTAAGACTTAGTGCAGCCCAAAGTCACGTATTCGTAGGGACTTGTGATAAATATATGTTTGTGAATTATTCATTGAACGACGATGGTTGGGGTTTCCCATCGGTAAATCTATGTGGATCTCTATTCTATATGTGATAGAGAGATTATTTAAGTGATTGTTTTAAGTTTTGTACCGTAAGAACAAGTCTTTGAAATCATGATAAGTGTTCTTTGAAACATGCTTTCGATATTTATTTCTGTTAATTTAAATGCTTTTAAATTGTAACTTTCATTAAAAAGAATGTGTATTGAATTATGCCATGAAAGATATGTGTGATGTGATGTGAGATATGCCTGTTAATTATTTTTCCCTATTGAGCTTAGATGTTAGGACATCCCTTGAGTATACGTCACAGGTGCAGGTGTTGATGTGGGTACTGAGGACATAGATCCTGAGGACCCTAAGTACGTACCAGAGGAGGAGACTGAGCCCCCTCCTGATGAGTTCTTCTAGTGGGCATTGATGCACTAATCATTATTTTGAGATTTTTGTATAAGGCTTGGTACGTCCAGCCATTTTAGTTTGTATATGGGAGTCAGTATGTATTGTGATATTATTTTGCGAACCATGTTTTGGTGACAATTGTTTTGCCACTAGTGGTTCGGTCGGTTCTTTTGTCCATGAGTTTTTGCATGGAATTAGAATCGTCTTTTGTGTGTATATTGGATGTTGTCATTACATAGAATTAGGGATTTAATTCCTTATTATAACTCTATCTGCTTAGTTAGAATATATGCTTGTTTCTGCTTAGCGTGTGGATGTGCCAAGTGTTTCACTTGGGGATCGGTCTTATTGATCATTCGACAGCACAGGTTTTCAAGTCCGGAAATCTGGGTTGTCACAACACATGAACTAAAATTTGAAAGATTGTAGAAGTTCAAATAGCCGCACCCATATCCATATATAAACAACTAAAAAGTCAGTTGCCATCATACCCAAAATGACTGCAAAATTTCAAATTCAGTTTCTCAAAGCAACCATATCCATGATATAAATATGATCACAATACCCATCATATCAATTGATATAATTGTCATAATTTCCAAAAGAAACTGATTTTTAGAGGCAAAATGAAAATAAAAATAGAGGTACCTACAATTTCCAACCAATTAGAATGAATAGGCGCACTTCAATTTTTAACACATTTAGAACCTTCAATTTTCATCAAATTAGACATCCAAACAGTTAGCAGACTTTTGGAAATGGTAGTTTCAGGAATCATATCTTCAAAATTCAACCAATACTGATATGTATCTGTAGTTACCAATCAATATCTACTATTATCAATAGGAATTGACCGATACGACTAGTATGTATCGGCAATATGAGATTTCATATCCCTTGGCATTGACCGATACATATCAATATCGGTAGGTATCATTGGAAATCTATAGTTATTGGTCTATACCGGTGATACATATCAGCCAACCACAGGATTTGGCATCCATTGGTATCTGCTGATAGTTATCAGTATCGGCAATACATCTCGGCCTGGAGGTTGGCTGATACCACCTCCAATACTAAGTTTAAACTTTGTTAAAACAACCCAAGTCAGTGCAAAATGGAACAAATTCAATGCAAGCAAAAAAACAACTTTCTTTAGGAGTGGTAACGGTAGGGATCAAAAAGCTCATTTGTTTAATTGGGATTAAGTTCAACGGACCAAAGAGGCTAAGGGATTAGGCATTAGAGGGCTAAGGGAGTTTAACTGACCCTAATGGTAAATGGTGGTGGTGAATAGCTGCTACTGAAGAAGAGTGGGAACTACGGTCCAAAAGTAAAAGAACACACATATACACATCACAAAAATGGCCATTACACAGTATATGGGGATACAGCCCTAACCTCTGGCTTTTTACACCAAAGTTGTTGCTCTACGGACACACCTGTATCTTCACACTTGACAGCCCAAGCCTTAAGCAAGGCATCAATGATCAACTAATGGCCCTATACACATATACACATCAACCAATCGGACAAATTTATGTCCAACATGACTTCATCCGAATCGCATTTAGGGATACATAGTACGAGCCAAACCTATGTTACTCAATTCGCTCCTTCACCTAGTGAACCACGAATTGCATACAACAACCCAGTTTATGGTTCAATTCGGTCCGATTTGGAATGACCTGCAAATTTACTAGTTAATGTTAACTATTTTAACATAAAACAAAATTTTACCAACATAGAGATATGCATTTTAAGTTTTACATTACATCTAACCAAATGGCAATTTGTCTTTCTTTTGTTAAAGCTGCAAATGTATATTACAAAGTGGTAGTCGGCTTCGTCCTCCATGGGAGGATGCTCAAGTGTCCTCCAAGATGTCGTGGAGCTCCACGTGGCACCCAAAACACTGTCTGGGTGCCATCTGGAGCACGGGGGATGGGTTGGATCAATTGTTTTTTTAAGCTTTTGTCAAATTTTGATTTGAACTGTTTAGATTTCAAGGCTCAAAAAATACATGGTGGAGATGAGTTTTTCAATTTTTTTTTTAAAATATGATCTAAGAAATGCACCCATGCTCTATGTGTCATCAATATGGTATCCCCTGCCAATGTAGTCACAAAGTTGTGATTAGGCAGTAATTCAGCTAGGAGTCAGGTCAGCGCAATTCAGATAAATTCAAGGAAAATTATGGGGTGTTTTTTAGGGGCTTTTGCCAACATTATTTGCACCAAACATCATCAACACCATATAAATAAACAAAAAAATTAATTAATAAAACTGAATGAAAACTAAAAATCGTGCAATTTAAATTTATAATGCAAAATTAAAAGGAAAAATGTAAATTTATCACGCTCCATCTCAACAACCCTTTTCCCGTTGGCCCCAAAACAAATCTGACAATTGCTAACCTACACTTAATTGTGGTTGCTCCCTTCCCGAGACCCTGGTTGCTTTATATTTCAATTTACACGACCACCTTGGCAAAGAAAAAGAAGAAATTTTTTAATATTTCTCTAAAACAAATATTTTTTAACTTAAAAGCCAAAAATGTCATTCAAAACCTAGAAGATTTATAAAGGCGATTACACAGAGAGAGATTGTGATATATATATATATATATTAGTTGGGATTTAAAACTTCATAGCAAGATCTGCATTTTGTGTTTGAGATTTGTACAAAGAAACCAATTGTTCTAACTTCTAATTCAAAAAAAAAAGATCGGAGAAATTTGGATTTAAGAAAGGTGAAAACATGTGAAAAATTTAGGAAAACCCTAAATGTAAGTTGTGCAACTGTGGGCTCTTGCCACTCCCGGCGCGATGATGCGCTCATTTAATAAAAAACTAGAATCGCCACCAGGAGCTTTTGGTGTCTCGAGAAACCTCAAATCAATATTAAATACACCGAAGTGCCAAAAATATGACTCTGATTCCGGTCTACGCCAAAGGCTCTTGGGTAGGGGTTTCGGTTATTGATTGGGAAGGTGAAAAAGAGCACTTCCACTTGCCCAAAGGCACTTTGGTCCTATTTGTGCCCCTCCACAATTACTGAGATTTTAGCGACATAACGACACAAATTCAAGGACAAGGGAAAAGCTAAGAAGGTAGAGGAGTAGAGGGGAGAGCCGGAGCTCTCGGGCCCTTGTTGCACAACTATGGACCTTTCCATAGGTGCACTTGGAGAGCTTCCGATAGCTTGAGTAGATGGAATGGGGGGTTCTAACCTCTAAGGTTTGATGGCTAAGAGATAGGAGAAGAGGGCTAAGGGGTAGCTCTCACCTAAACTAAGAGGTTTTTGATGGAAGATGGGGTTTAAAGGGATTGGTGCACTAAAGGGGCGGGGGGAAGGTCTCTCTTAATCTTCTCTTTTGGAATTTTTGCAAGCCATTTGCAAGGGGGGGTGCCCCTCTATGTATTGGAAAAAAGAAGGTTAGGAGGGTACTTAAGAGCTAATTAGGGTTAGCAATTAAGTAATCCTCCAATCTAAGGTTTCCTAGGTTTTTGAGAGCTTGGAAATATGGGTAATGGGTTTCAATGGTAGATGATAGGGTGGGGTTTTAAATGGCACAAAGGTTGCAAATAGGCTAAATGGGGGTGCAGCAGTCCTCATGAAACCCACCCTAAACATTGGGATGGTCAACAAGTCAAACCCCAAAAGTAAAATTCGAGCAAAATCCATGTTTTACTGTAGCTAAGCCTGGCGTGTATATTATCCACGCCAAGCATATGCACAATGTTTGGGAAGTCCAGAGCCCGCTGGGGGACCCATCCATGTTTGGCATATATAACATACACGCCAAGCCATTTCTAGGAAAAAATGGCCTAGCGTGTATAATATACACGCCAGGCAATATTTCCCCAGGAATGGCCTAGCATGTGTATTACACACGCCAGGTTTCGAGTCTTTTTCGGATTGCCGTAACTTTTGAAGTACAACTCGGATTGAGGTGATTCTTAGCTTGTTGGAAAGCTGAGAACCTCTACTTTTCAATGGTATAAAATTTAGTCTTAGTAGAGGCCCCTACCAGCCCTGGTACATCTCTCTGTTACCATTGCTCGGGAGGGTTAACTATGGGTCCGGAGAGGTCGGGGGTAATTCCTAAGGGTTTAGGTGAGTTTCTAAGGGTTTGGGGAAGGTTCCTAAAGGTATGAGAGATACTATCAGAAGCTCGAGGGTGCACCTCTCTCGAAGTATCTTTCGATCGGCCCTTGGGCCAAATTTGGGTGTCTACAGATGCCCCTCTTTGGTATCCGATCACTAATGATCGAATGCCAAAGACAAGATACTTCTGACGAGGCCCAAGGTAACACTGACGGGTCCGTTGTATTCAGAATAGACCTCAAACATTAGGTGGGTAACATGGTGAGTAAACGGAAGCCTTGTATATCGGGAAAAACGTCCGTTCCTCAAGGCTATTGGTCCCCAAGCGCTTAGCGGCATTACTGGACATGATCGAGATGGAGTGAGTTGTGAAAGCCCAATATGCTAGGAAAAACATCCACTTATCGAGATGATTGAAGATGTTCGATGTTCGAGTTTCATTCTAAATAAAACAACTCTGTGAGTGAGAGGGTGATCGACCCATACTTAAAGATAGGCGTGAATTAAGTACGCGAAGATCCACAGCTTGTGTCCAATCATACGAGACATTGATTGTCCCATTTGACCAGCCACCGGTGCCCTTGTGTGAAGCAGGGTTCAAGGTCTTTGGGCAGACCCATTGACCCTGAAGTTAATTTAGCATGACTACCTGAGCGGAGCAAATTGATGTCGCAATGCTTTTTGGGAGTGTGCACCATTTTTGAAACTCACATATATTTATTTATTTTTATTTTATATTTTTTTTTGTTATTTTATGTATATATATATATATTATTTTAATGTATTTTTTTTGTTATTTTATGTATTTATATATTATTTTTATGTATTTTTTTGTTATTTTATGCATATCTATATATTATTTTTATGTATTTTTTTTTATTATTTTATGTTCGCTCAGGATGCTTATTGATCCCTAACCCTTTATTTTAGCACAACCTTTAAGCAGCTCAAATGGAAGTTGGCGTGCTTTTTGGGGTGTGTGCACCCCTTTCGGGTTTAAGGAGGACCAGTCTCAATGTGTATAATATACACGCCAGACCATATCTAGCCAAAACAGGACTGACATGTATATTATACACGCCAAGCCAGAATTGGGGGCGTTTTAAATCAGTCCAGGCCAAGCCTAAAAGGGCAATTTTCAAAATCCTTTCCTCCCCCCTTCTCTAAATCAAAATGGGACCTCCTCCTAGGGTTCTTTTGGATTGATTTGAACCTCGTTTCATTGCCAGTGTCTGCTCTCACCAATCAAACATACGTTCTACGCCAAATCAAGGATCTATTTTCTTGAACGTAATCATTGTTTAACCTTATTTCCTTTAATTCTTATTTGCAATGTGGCTTAGGATTCCTTTTTAGATGATGAATGAATGATTTTTTTTTGCAAGTGTGATTATTTATGACCCGTTTGATTTTATTTTATGTGAATTGGCTGTGAAGATTTTGAATGATGCCCTATTCCCCCCCCCCCTCCCCCCAACTTTTTTTTATTGGATTTTCTTGAGCCATTTTATTGATATGATTAGGGCCATTTCCTTTTTTCCTTGAATCTAGATGATTTTCTGTGTTACGCCTAATTTTTTTGAAACTTTTTCTTGTTCTTGTTCTTCTTCTTTCTCTCTCTCTCTCTCTCTCTCTCTCTCTCTCTTTTTGTTTATATATATGTATATATATATATATATATTTTAACTTTTTCTCTTTTCTTGAAATTTTTTCTGTTCTTTTTTTTTTTGAAACTCTTTTTTTCCTTTTTTTTTTAAATGTGGGGTGCCTTGGGATTCCCCCCCCCCTTTTGATGTATTTATTCAAAATGATGATGATTATGATTGATGGAAAATGAAAGGGGCATACTTACCTTCCTTTGGCTCGCAGCAATTGGTTTCTTGCTACTAACATATCTTGATATTGTTGCTTGTGTCTCCCTCAAAATGTCGAGTGAGGAGGAGCAAGGGCAAGAGGAGGGGCCTGAGGTGGTCTATGGTCCCTGGGGGGAGCAATTTTTATAGTGCAGTGCTCTTCCCATCTTTGGTACAAGATGCAGGGTGAGGCAGCCCGTACTGGTCTACTTAATCAACAGCACATCCAATTTCAAACTTTGGGATTAGCGGCAAGGTTATAAAATAAGTTTTATTTTGTTGCTTTATCTTTTCTTGTGTGAGCTTGCTTTATCCTCAGGATCTAATACTTCTTTATTTTGATGCAAGCCTTGACATTGATTACGTTCTGTGGGGGTTGGTTCGACCTCCAGCGCCTTTACCTTTACCTTCCTCCGTTTGTGAAGTTTCTCCTCGCTCAGGCTGATTTCAGGAATTTCCTTTCGTGCCCTGCCATGAGGGGCGATTCGGCCTATTTGAAGGCGCTTTTGGCTTGAGACCATGACTTTCCACATGTCGATGGCGGAGATGACCATTACCCCAATTGATTGGTTGATGATTATGGGGATTAGGATAGGGGGGACATCAGTGATCGGCCTTCGTGTACCAGATCGGGACGAGGTGGTTCAATTGATCGAGGATTACCCCTCTTCCTGGGATATGCATGGCATTGATATTAAGTTATCTTGGCTGGTCAATTTGTTTAGTGAGAACGAATTGGTAGATCTGGGCCAGCCGGATGCGGATATCCCCATTGAGCCTGGGCGTGCCTTGATGGTAGCTCTCATCTTGCTTCTTCTCCTTCTGAGCAAGACTCTTTTTACCAATGCCAGCAAAGGCCAGGTGTCATTGCCCTTACTTAGTATCATGGGAAATTAGGACAATGTGCACTGGTACGACTGGGGCGGGGCTGGATACGCCGTGCTGATGCCTGGCATGGCTTGAGCCTTGGTTGCAGACCTAGTTTCTCTTATTGGTTTCTGGCCTGCGATTGAGATAACCCCCGACTAACTTCCCATGGTTTATTGGCCAGTCATTCATCCTGCCTCTGACACATCTTTTATGTTTACTGCTCTTTTCAGATTTGGGGGTACTTGCACTTTCAGCCTGGTCGCCCTCTCTTTTTCTCTGATGTTTACACATATCCGCTTATGAGCAACTGGCACAAGAATCTCCACAGGGATGTCAGAATGAAGCATTTAGAGTTGGGCCTGAGGTCCCAATTTGATTTGCTGATCCCCAAGTAGGTATGGATACTTTCCTCTTCTCTCCCCCCTTTTTGGGGTTTGCCGACGTCTATTGACTGATAGGATTCTCTTTATCATTGCAGATCATCTTTGACCTGTACATTGGTTCTCCCTTCTAGGATCGAGCCATCGTGGGTCCGTCCCACCTTTTCATTCATCGCCGTACCATTTTATTTTATGGGGCATGGGCTAGGGCATATTACCTGGGGGAAAGAGTGGTACATCAGTATTGAGATCATTTCACCATACCGCGGGATCCTCCTGCAGACGTTATGTCTCTTGAGGGTACTATTGGGGAGCACTCAGCCGAATTCCTCCATCATGGGGTCCCTATTGATGATCTTCTTGTGCCTGGTAGATAGCCGATGTGGTATGAGTCCCTACCCTACCGGTCCCTCCTTCCGCGTTTCATACCTAGCGCCAACTTTTTGGCCTTTGACGGTCCGCGATCCCAAGTAGTTCTCCTTTTCCTTTAAGCAAGTTTTCGATGGTTCGGATTCAATTTTGTCTCCACTGACTGAAACCTTACTTCTTTCACAGTTCGATGGGGGAAACGAATCTAATGACGATGATGAGGCAGAAGCAAGTCCTGCTCAGGCTACGGGTGCTGGTCCTTCAGACCCCCTAGCACGGGTGCTTCTGGTAGTTCGACTGCTAAGGTTCAGGGGACCTTTAGACTCCTTGATGATGCCTTTCTTTTGAGTTTATGAGCTGATGTAGCCGAGTAGGCCCACCTATCTCTTGAAGTGGTCCGGGTCTCCCCACATGAACTGGTCCCAGGGGTGAGTTTTCTTTCTCGTATACTTCCCTCTTAGAGAAATGCTTGTTTTTGCGCTTATGGCCCTTGTAGTTGATATCTCTTTTGTGTAGAACTATGAGTCGGCTGTGTATCAAGCCGAGTATTATAGCAATATCGCTGGTCTTTGAGATGTGGAAATGGTAAGTGCTTTGTTGATCAACTCTGACTTTTTGGTTTGATGCCCTTACTTTTACTCAAACTGATCTCCTGGTATGATGTTTGCAGCGCGCTTGTGAGGAGTCGCGATCGTTGCTCGGGAGGCTATCACGGGCGTGGTCTCAGGTGGGGGAGGTTCGAACATACCACAGTACCTCGCACCATCACAAGAAATCCAAGGGTGCTGATAAGGATTAAGCATGCCCTAATTTTTAGACTTTTAGGACATATATTTTTGGTTTTGGAAACATGTAATGGATGATATGACACTATGTTTTGGATGGTTTTCAATTTTTTAGGATGAATGTTAGTGCCCTCTTTTTGCTTGCATGTTTTATCCTGCTTTTGGTTGTTGTAGTTCACTGGATTGATTGCAGGATGGGCTCATTTTTTTCTTTGTGGGCCGTGCCTTGGTTAATTCCGACCAAGACTTTAATCACCGTGCAGACTGTTCTTGAAAGAAGAAAGTTATATAATGGTTAGATGCTAATTCCTTGTATCCCAACAAGTGGTTTGGGATACTTTAAAAAGTAAATCGTAGGAAATGCAGGTGGGTTGGCTAGGGAGGCAGCAAAAAGGGACCTCCCCTACCCTCTCTTGTTTTTTTTTTTTTCCTTGGGTGGCAATAATGGTCTGGCGTGTGTAATATACACGCCAGGCAACTTTGGAGGAGAATTGGCTTGGCGTGTGTAATACACGCGCTAGGCAGATTCTGGAGGTAAATGGCTTGGCATGTATAATATACACGCCAAGTGCCTTCTGGGGAATATGGGGCCTTTTAAGCTCGAGAATGCACTCATTTCTTCCTCTTCTGATTTAGACTTGACATTTTTTGCTTCCATTTTTCGTTTTGCTTGCCCAAGGGTGGGTCCATCTCCTACATTGAATTATATCTTGGGAACATCTTCGTATGACAATGGATCTGCTTTCCGACCCCTCCTCTCGTGGGGGTCGGGGACCACCATACGTCCCTCTTTGGGCGTGGGGCCAAGTTTTCTAAAGAAGTGGCTTGAGAGTTTGAATAAGAGCAAGCTCGTGGGTTTGGATCGACTTGGACTGGCCTGTCTCTCGTCTTTCCTTGAAGTTCCTCTGCTTTGGAATTTCATTTATGCAGCGGCTTCATCTTGGGAAGTTGACACTCATGTCTTCGGTTTTGGGAGCCATGAGTTAACTCCTACTCTCGAGGAGCTCTCCAATCTATCAGGTCTGAAGCTGTATAGAGACCTTGTCAGAGTACTATCGAAACTAGGTTATGCTAAGGCCTTCCAGATCACCTTGGGCTTAAAGAAAGATGATTATGAGAAAAACCTCGTTGGAACCAGGTGTTCAGTGAAATTCCTGAGAGAACTTTTTGGAGAGGAAAGCCTGTGAAAATTGTCGGTCAAAAGCTCTCATAATGTGAAGGCCTTGCCCTTGGCCTTATCTCCGAGATTCTTTTCTACACTGGGGGAGAGAGTTTCTCCCTTGCACTCTATGATGTCTTGCCATAATTAGAGGGAGGCTATTCCGTGATGCACATGGTGCTGGCAGAGCTTTATCGTTGCCTTGATGCTTTTGCTCTGGGTAAGGTGGAGGGCCTTCGAGGATGTCCCGTCTTCCTCCAAGTTTGGCTTGGGGAGCATCTTGCTCTCTTAGGACCTATGCCCCCCTTTTATGTCATTCGCGGTGAGGTGGCTCGCTACTTCTTGGGTCGATGCCACAAGCTGCCACAGAGGAATATACAAGAGTTGAAACTTTGGCTGTCTGAGGCTGAACTAGTGTGGAGACTTCCTTGGTTAGACAGGACCTTCCCAGTGGTTCACTCTAGAGATTACGAGGGCATCACTCTCCTTGGTTTGACCGGCAGCACTTACTATTTCCCATTTCGAGTGTTGCGCCAGTTTGGTTTCTCTCTATAGGTGCCTTGTGTGGTAGCACTACTCTTATGTGACTTGATTTTTTCTCGGGGATCCCTTGGAGAGTTGGATAGGATAGCTGCTCTCTGGGAAATGCGTCAGTCGACACATATGTGTGATTTAGAGCAGGGGAATTTGGTTTTGACCTCTCCAGAGTATGAGGCTTGGCTACTGTCCGAGAGGCCTTCTACTTGTCACTTGGATCTGCTCGAGAATAGTAATGTGGAGGGGCCTTGGCCAAAGAAGGAGTCGATGCTTCAATTCCGTATTGAGCTGCTGGTGGATGAAAAATAAGTTTTGCATGATCATTTAGAGAAATAAAAAGTTAGAGCAGAGGTGGCAAAAGCTAGAGCTAATGTAGCTGAGTGTGAGGTCCTTCGTCTGGAAGGAGCCTTGAGTGATGCTTTGGGTGATACCGATGCCTCCAGGAAATGGTATAGGAGTCTTCACAGCCACTAGATGACAGAGTGGGATGTTCGGGAGGACACTTTACGTGCAGAGATCTATGCCCTAAAGCTCAAGTTGGGTCGTTGATTCCATCCTGCACATATCTTTTTGCATAGATCAACACCAAAGAAGGGAGCCTAAGAAACCCTTGTTCAAGTACCTCTTTTTGGTATAAATATTTTCTTTATGTTTTTGTCTTTTTTCAGTTTTTTGTAAAAAGGGAAAGGGAGCGAGACATCACACCAATTATTTTTTGGAGATGTGGTGTAAGCAAAATACAGACTTGTAAATGGAAAAGGGAAATCTATTACCTTACAAAAAGCGTCATTTCTACTTTATTTTTGATTGGTGTAGTTTTTTTACTGTTATTATTATTATTATTATTATTTTTTATGCCTTAATATGTATGAGATGGCTGGTCCCATTTTTAATATAGTTGAACTTGTTCTTGTGGTTGGATTAGAGTGAGGTTCAGAAATTTTTACCAAGGTTAGAACATCTATCCCATTGGATCGAATCAACCTTTTCTCCTTACCCTGGTCATACGTTTGACAGGGTAGTTTATGAAGACATTCTTAGTCGGGACTCGATTTGAGCTATCATGAGCGGCCCAATCGGGAATTAGGTAGTCTGGGAGGTGACTATAGAGTATTTCCCTCCTTTTCTTTTCCTTTTCACCCATTTTTTACTCACAATGCCCAAGGTGGGTTTTCGTCGTGCTCGTCATCTCCCTATTTTTTATCCGTAGCGCCTTTTCGGGTTTTCACTAAGTCCTTTTGCATTTTTACCCCAGACACCTTTTTAGGTTTTCACCTGGTTTGCACATGCTCACTGTTTTTACCCATGGCGCTCTTTCGAGTTTTCACCACGTCCCTTTTGCTTTGGGATTGTATATTTTTATTTTTTCTCGTTTATTTTATCAAAGGCCTCAACATGGATGTCGATTCCGTCATAGCCAACTAGATGAAATTATTTTGTCGTCTCACAGCTTGACTCGTGTTGACTCACTGGATGCTGTGATTACTTGTAGACCTTAAAGAGGGCCTTTTCTCAAAATGTATTATGGCCATGGGATAGGTTAGGAATTTTGAAGATATTTTGAGTTTTTTTTTTATTTTTTAAAGATTTTCTTGATTGGGTTCTAGCTGCTATAGTACACTTCTTCCTTGGGAGATTTTGACTGTACATGCCCCATTTTTTTTTCTTGTTTTTATTCTTTTTCAGACATCCCTTTTTTGGGATTTTACTTTTCTGATTTTTTTATTTTTTTTATTTTTTATGGTAACTCTTTTTCTCCTTTTTTTGTTTGGTATATACACTTTTTCCGTCTTATTTTTTGGCGAGGGGTTTAACGAAAGAAAGGCTAATGGCTCGATGGGTGTAGCTAAGGGTATGATTATTCAGAGACACTTTTGGTTACTTGGCTTTGAAATGATGGCTACTTTTTTAAAGTATCTTTAAGCAGTCACGTATCCATTTTTATCAATACTTACCTTGTTGTGGGAGACTTAGGAATAGAATCGTCGGACGTATCCAGCATTGATTGCTCAGAAAAGTGATCACCGTCCATGGTGGTGAGGCGGAGCACGTATCCAGAGAGTTCTTCTTGGATGATGTAAGGTCCCTCTTAGTTGGGCTTGAATTTCCCTCTTGGATCCGCATGGAGAGATCGGAAGATTTTCTTCAGTACAGTGTCACCCACCTTTAAATCTATGATGCGAACTCGCTTGTTGTAAGCGCGTGCGATCCTTCTTTGATAGACTTGAGTATGACACAAGGCTAAGAGCCTTTTCTCGTCTAGTAGGTTCAACTGCTCAAAGTAGGGCCTCTCTCTTTTGGCTTGTGATAGATTAGACTCGATGAAAATGCAGAGTGAGGGTACTTCAACTTCTACTGATAACATGGCCTCAATTCAATACACAAGGGAGACTAGTGTTGCCCCTGTAGCGGTAGGAATCGACGTTCGGTAGGCCCATAATACAAATGGTAACATTTCACTCCAGTCGTGCTATGTGACAACCATCTTCTCAAGGATGCGGATGATTATTTTGTTAGCAGCCTCTACGGCTTTGTTGGTTTGTAGCCGATAAGGTGACGAGCGATGATGTTTGATTTTATATTGCTCGCAGAAAGCTCTGATACGTTTATTCGTAAAGTTGGTGCCATTATTCGTGATGATGTCCTTGGGAACTCCGAATCGACACAAAATATTATTTTTGATGAACTTTTTCATAAGATTGGTGGTGATATTCATATAGGATGTAGCCTCTACCCATTTGGTGAAGTACTCAATGGCGAGGAGGATAAACAAAAGTCCATTGGATGCTTTCGGATTGACTTTTTTAACTACATCGAGGCCCCATGTGGCAAATGGCCAGGGAGTGGTCATACTGTGTAGATCTATAGCAGGAGCATATATCAGACTGGAGTGCTCTTAGCATTTGTAGCACTTTTGAACATGCTTGCAACAGTCAGCCTCCATGGTGGTCCAGAAATACCCTTGCCATAGGATCTTCTTGGCTAGCATGTGCCCATTGATGTGGGCCCCGCATACTCCTTTATGGATTTCTTTCATGATGTTGGCAGCTTTGCCTTCAGTAAGGCATCGTAGCAAGATGTTATTATACGACCGCTTGTAGAGGCACTCACTATAGATGATGTAACTGGCCGCTAGACACTGGATGGTTCATTTGTCCTCCTTGGATGTCCCCTCAGGGAAAGTACGAGCCTCGAGGAAGTTCTTGATATCTAAAGACCATGGTTGCTCATCATCTAACCTTGGGAGTTCCTCAATCTGGAGGTAGAAGGCAGGTTCATTTCTTTGCTCAATCATGATCGGCTTCATCTCGAAGCCATAGGAGATTTCTACCATTGATGCTAACGTTGCTAGTGCATCGGCAAAGCGATTTCTTGCTCGTGGGATATAAGAGAAAGTAATATCATTGAAACATATTATCAGATCTTCAAGGTGCTCATGGTATGGGACCAACTTCTCATCCTTTGTCTTCCAATCTTCGTTTGTCTGACATATGATTAATTATGAGTCGCCAAACACCCTGAGATGAGTTACTTTCAGGTCCAAGGCCGCTTGTAAGCCTGCTGCGCATGCCTCATATTCTGCCATGTTGTTGGTGCATGGGAAGTTGATGGAGACTGGTATGTGAGACCCCTTTGGCGAAATCAGAATAACGTCGACTCCTTGGCCCTCAGCATTTGCTGCCCCATCGAAGTGCATCACCCAGGATTCCTCCGTCTCCACTGCATCGTCCTCTATCATAACAAGATGTCTTCATCTGAGAATTTGGTTCTCAAAGGCTCGTAGTCAGGTAAAGGATTCTCGATAAGATGATCAGCAAGTGCTTGCCCCTTGATCGACTTCTGTGTGACATATGTGATGTCAAATTCAGATAGAAGGAGTTGCCAGCGTGCGGTTCACCTAGTGAGGACCGGTTTTTCAAATAGGTACTTCAACGGATCTATTTGTGCTAGAACAACTTGAGATAGCAAGTAGTGGCGAAGCCTTTGGGTAGCTAATACGAGAGCTAGGCATGCTTTCTCCATATAAGAATAGTGCGTCTCATAGTCAGTAAACTTCTTACAGCGATAGTAGATTGCTTGCTCTCTTCTTCCTGTTTCATCATGTTGCCTTAGGACACATTCCATCGAAACTTCCATTGTAGAGAGGTACATTAAGAGTGGTCTCCCTGGTTTGGGTGGTACCAACACTGGCGGGTTGAGAAGGTAGCCCTTGATTTTATCAAATGCTGCTTGACAGTCATCAGTCCATTCAATGGATGAATCTTTTCTCAATAACTTAAAGATTAGTGTACAGATAGGAGTTATCTATTCAATGAACCGACTGATGTATTGTATCCTGCCTAAGAAGCCTCTGACCTCTTTCTCAGTAGATGGTGGTGGAATTTCGACGATAGCTTTTACCTTCACCGGGTCAACCTCTATGTATATCCTACTGACAATCTAGTGATTTTCCTGACATGGTGCCGAATGCGCATTTCTGAGGGTTCAGACACAACCTGTATTTTTTGAGCCTCTCAAACAACTTTTGGAGGTTTATCAAATGGTCACTTCTCTTTGGTGACTTGGCGATCATGTCATCAACGCACACCTTAATTTCTCAGTGCATTATGTAATGAAACAGTGCATTCATGGCCCTTTGATATGTCACTCTAGCATTTTTCAACCCGAATGGCATGACTTGATAGCAGAAGGTTCCCTAGGGAGTGATGAACGCGGTCTTTTCTCTGTCCGCCTCTGCCATTTTGATCTAATTATATCCATAGAATCCATCCATCAATGAGAGCATCCCATGCTTTGCAGTGTTATCGACCAAGATGTCGATGTGTGGCAATGGGAAGTTGTCTTTTGGGCTTGCCTTGTTCAAGTTTCTAAAGTCGATGCACATGTGAACCTTTCCATCCTTCTTTGGTACAGAGACGTTGTTTGCTAGCTATGCGGGTACTTGGAGACCATGAGAAACCCCACATCATACTACTTGATGACCTTATCCTTTACTTTTAGCATCCACTCTAGCCTGAGACGTCTCAACTTTTGCTTGACCGGCTTAACATATGGATATAGCGGTAGCTCATGCTCCACCAAATCGGTATCCAGACCAGGCCTATCCTCATATGACTATGCGAAGATGTCTTGGTATGACTGAAGGAAATCAATCATGCTTTTTCTTTCCTCGGGAGATAGCAACGTTCCGATCTTGGGGATTCTACGAACCTCCTTCGTACCCAGGTTGGCATCCTCTGTTTCTTCAACGATTGGGATAGGGCCATGCTCAAAATCGGCGTATCGTTCAAGGAGATCATTGGGAAGATCCACAATAGGGATTTCCTCATCCAAACTCGTGACCCCTACCTCTTCTTGTATTTCTACAGGAAAGGGGTTGATTTCACGTGGGACAAGTTTCTTAATTAAGGCATCTTTTTTCTTGATTTTATTGGAAATTTTGAAAGACAATATTTTTTGATTTTGTATTTCTTTTATTTTTTAGATTTTTCTTTTTTTCTGAAAGTGGGCCCTTGGCAAGGCGGGTCCCTATATACACATGGTATTTTCTGCCAAGTGTTCACTTCACTTTTTATAGGTTATTTTTTTTTTGGAAACGAGTACTGAAATTGGGCATAGACATCAAATTTCATACCTGTGGTGCTGCTCCTTTACCTGTTCGGATGGAGGGAGCTGATTGATATGATTCTTCAGAGTTAGCCTCCATCATATTGATTATGGGTTCATCTGGGATTTTGTCCTCAAACATCAGTAAGGTCCTGTGGTGGTTTATCACAGGGGGAGATTATGCAGGTACGAAAGACTCTTCTTCAAAAAGAGATAGAGCGGCTAGGTCTATTTCCAGGTTGGGAGAAATAATTTGGAGATTGGTGGGATGGATAGGGGCTACCGATTTATGGGGGGTTAATTGTGTTGCCCCATTCTGATCAACTTTCACAATCCCTGCGCTCACAAAGGTATTCCGAATGTGAGATCTAGGGCGAGGTTCCTCTTCTAGGTTTATTCCCTTGGCTCTAGCAGCGGTTATTGTTCGAGCCTTTTCCTTGGCCTCTTAGACCTCTTCTTTAGTGGGTTTGTAACATAGCCCGAATTTGACTTGCTACCCGCCCTTGGCCTTGACTGGCTCCTTTCTGCCTTGTAATCGGGGTCCCAGCCCCTTACCTTTCTGATATCCCCATTTCAGAAGCATATATGGCCACAGTCGCAACCATTAGCCTCCAGTTTTCAGGGTGACGCTTTCTGGGGGCTCGGGGACTACCATAGATACCTCGTATTCAAAGTTATGGAGGTTCATATCTTCGATTGTGTGCGGCACATCTATTATTTTGGGGTTCTCAATTTTGTGGGTGGCTTTTTCTCTTTCGTCATGCCCTTCGCCTATGATGGTGATGATCTTCTGTCCACCCACAAATTTAAGTTTCTGATGCAATGTTGAAGGTATTGCCCCGACCTCATGTAACCAAGGGCACCCCAATAGTAGGTTGAAGGAGGACTTGATGTCCATTACTTGGAAAGGTATGGAAAGGGTCATTAGCCCAATCACGAGCTCAAGGTCAACTTCCCTGATTATTTCTCTTCTCGTGTTATCAAACCCTCTGGTGCTAGTTTTTGTTGGCCTTAACATACAAGGGTCTACCCCTATTTTGGTAGCTGTTCTCAGAGGGCATATATTCAGCGCAGATCCATTGTTGATCAATATCAACGAAATTACCATATTTCTAACTTCTACAGTGATATTGAGGGATTTGGAGTGATTATTTCCATCCTCTGGTAAATCAACATCTGAAAAAGAGATGACATTAGGAGCCATCACCTGCTCGATGATCTGCCTGACCTCATCTGGGCTTACTTGGAGAGATACATGTGCATTTTTTAATCCCCTATCAGAGCTTGAAAATGAAGTGAGGACGTCATTAATATATCCCAGATTGTGATATGGGTTGACATTCTCCTTAGCTAGGTCTCAAGTATGTGTTCTCGGCTCATCTTCTCAAATGGGTTTACCGAAGTACTATCTTTCTTCCCTTCTGGCCGGGCTAACGCTGGTACTGGTGCGTCCGATTGTTTGGAGATCTTTCTTGACCTGGTGATGAAATCAACTGCCCCATCCCTGTTGCTGCTGGTATTGATATCTGTTTGATCATAACTGAGCGGGACCTGATGGGGATTATAGGTTAGTCTCAAAATCTGGAATGGGGTGAAAGAAGGTGTCTGTGCTGATGGATTGGGATGGGCGAGGATCACCTGGTTAACTTCTATAATAGGTGGAAGGGTGGCGCAAGTAGGCCAAATGGGGTTAGTGAGGATTATGGATGACTGTATCGGGGGTGACGTGACAGGGGTGGGCCATTAATAGTTGATCAATGATGGAGGGGGATGGGGGACACAATTGGCCATTGAGTAGTTGTTGGGGGTGGTTGTGTATGACTGATATGAGTTGATTTTTGATGTAATTGATAGGAGTTGGTAATGGGAAATATACCCTAAGATCTAAGGGTTCTGCTTGGGGTGCGGGGTTAGGAAAGTAATAAGTCAAGTTCAAAGGTTCAATCACCCAGATGCTTCTGCCCTCCCGGCCTCTTTGCCGTGGTGCTATAAAATCTTTCTGGGCACGGATATACTTCGACGGGTCAAAATCCTCGTCATCTTCTCCTACCACACTGATAGTTGGTCTTAGACCTACCCCTCCTAGTGGGTGTGGTGGTAGTGGCACTTGGTGTATGTTCACATGCTAGTTAGCTTGAGGAAGTGCCGGAGGGATGATCTTACCAGCCTCTATTAAGTCTTGTATCGCATGCTTCAGGAGAAAACAATGATCAGTAGGGTGGCCTGGTCCTTGGTGGAAGTTGCAATGGGTGTTGGGATCATAGTTCCTCGGGATTGGATTCGACGGGGGTCGTGGCTGGAGTGCTGTGACCGAACCCTTTTCAATTAATAAAGGCAGCGGAATGTTCAAGGACTGCCCTAAGGGTGTGAAGACTCGATCAAAATGGGCTTTTCTCTGCTCTGGGATCATTTGTGCCCCTTGACCATTTCTGATTCTCTGTGTCGACTCGCTTCTGGTTGGGATTGGCTGGGTTGCCCTAAATTGGAATGGGGTTGTGCTGGTATTGGGTCGCATATTGCTGACTATTTACACCTCTACCCCGGTTCTTCCTTCATTTCTCTGATCGGCAAACCTCCGGACCCCACTATTTGCTGTTTTATTCAACCGCCCCTCTCTTATCACGTCCTCACAACGATTGGCGTTCCTTACCAAATCAGTAAAGCTGGACTACTGTTGGTATACCAAGAAGTCCGAGATGATTAGAAAGGTGATCTTTGATATCATTTCAATCTGTTCGTCATCGAGTATTTTGTTGCTGACCTGAGATGCCAGTGCCCTTCATTGCTGAAGATAATCGCTAAATGCTTCATCGAGCTTCTGGTTTAATCGAGCTAGATCTGATTTTCTGGGCTTAATGTCTATATTGTAGACATATTGCTCTCGGAACAAGTGGGTCAGATCCTTCCAAGTTTTAATAATAGAAGGTTCCAATGATGTGAACCACCTAAAGCTAGGCCCATAAGGCTCTTTTGGAAGACATTTATAAGTAAACGCTCATCCCCTCCGTACTGGCACAAGTCCCCGCAGTAGGACTTGAGATATGCAATGGGGTTACCTGTGCCCTTATATTTGTCAAAGATTGACACTTTGAATTTTGAAGGTAAGGAGACTTCAGAAAATAGGCACAAGTTGGAAAAATCCATGGCATGGATCTCAGTTCCACCCATCTTCATTAATTATTTCTGGATCTTGTCTAGCTATTCCTTTAATTGCTTAGATTATTTGGATGGTGGTGCCGTTCTTTCGACTGTCGGCTTCCATTCACTTTGTACTGTGGGTGGGTTGGTGATTACCCGTGGCGAAGGATTGGTACTTGTATGTGCCCCCATATAAGCCCTGCTATTTCTTATCTCATCTTCCTCATATTGCGAGTCATTGTAGAATGGGGGAAGGGTGAGATTTTCTTATTGGTATTGGGTAGTCTGAAGGGGTGCTGGATGGGACCACTGTACGTGGGGAAAATTCGATGGAGTGATGGGGTGAGTAGAGGTTGGGTTTTGGATTAGGGATTAATGAGGCCATTGTGCTTGAGAGAATTCATGGGGATGATTTTGAGATGTAGGAGGATGGGTGAGTTGGGGTTGATGAACGGGGTGAGATAGGTTCCTATATTGGGTTGGGTTTCATGAGTGAATGAGATTTTGAGGGAATTGTTGAGGGTGTGGGTATGAGGTTCTAAGGTTTGGGCCTTGCTGGGCTTGGGTATAGGGTAAGGAGCTTGAATTGGCTTGGGCCATAGGGCCTGGATGGGTCTGGCCCATGGGGATTGGGTAGGTCTTGCCTGTTGGGCCTTGATGGGTCTGACCCATTGGGCCTTGAGGCCCGCTCCAATGACCCCATGGTTGGTGAGGGTCTTGGGTGGTATGGATAATGGGGGTTGATGAGAGTTTTGGAGAAAAGGGGCATGGAGATTTGGGAGAGTATGAGATGAGTTTATGAGGGGTGGATAAGGGAGGCTGCTTTGAGAAGCCTTCTAGCTGGTGTAGGCCCTGACCATTTCCTCCATCATGGCCGTTAAATTGGGTGAGGGGGTGGGTGTAAAGGGTGTATCTAATGGAAGGGGAATATAGGGTATTGAGTGGGTGGGTGTATGAGAAAAATTGGGCATGGCCCCAGTAAAATTGGGCATGCCTTGGGTATATGAGGGGTATTGTGTGTGGTTTGTGAGGATGAGGGATGCTTGGTTATTGCTTGGGGGGTGGGAAAATGTGGGGTAAAGGTGGAGGTTTGGTCTGGATTTTGGGAAGGTATGGATGAGAGATGGGGGGGGGGGGGTTTGGAAGAGTGGATGTGGAAAAATGTGGCTTGTTTGGATCATATGGAGATGAGGGTGGTATATTGGATGTGGAAGAAAAATGGGGTAAATTTTGGTTTGAGGTGGGGAAAGAATAAGGTTACACATGAGGTGGATTCTGGGTAGAGGTGGGGAAAAAATTGAGGGGATTTGAAGTGGATGGATTTTGAGCGGATGTGGGTGGGGAAAAGGATGAGCTTTGAATAGGTGCGGACGGGAATATGGGTGCACCGAAGGGTCTGGTGATGGCGAATGATGGTTGGGTGAGTGGAATGGAGGTGAACATTTCCTCCGAATGAGAATGGGTTGTGGAGCGTCGCAGGGATGAATCGCGATTGGCGTACGCCGGATCTACCGCCCACGACATGGCTTGGTGACGGGTTGGGAATGGATGCCTCGGGTGGGGCCCGTAAAAGTTTCTCCTTCTTCCCCTACGGGATGACGGAGGGTAAGGTGATGCCGTTGGGCTGGCACCCAAAGTTTTTCTTTTCAATTTTTATTTTATTTTATTATATATATTTTTTGAAATTTTGCAAGTGGATTGTTTATTTCTTTTTATGATGAAGAATTTTGGGGCCTTTGAATTCCCGTTTTGGGTGATATTCGTAGCCTAAATAACTCCCGCGGTGGGATCCTGACGTGCTTAAGAAGAGTCCAGGGGAAATCCTTTGACCTATGTGAAGGCACGGGAATCCAAGCAAACAACCCGATCCCTCAGAGCAAGTCATTAAGAAGGTAACCTCTTTTGACCGGAGAGGGCGTGTTGGGTGTCAAAGAGTGCAGGACCTATCAGAGGCACTGAACCATTAAGCGGGAGAGTTGGGAAGGTGAGAATAGGCCTCAAATTCGGGCTGCCTAGCCTAGAACAGGCTTGGAGTGTGTAATTTATGCACCAGGCCAAAATCTGAAGATTTTGGCTTGGTGTGTGTATTATACACTCTAGAGCTAAATCTGGACAGGTTTGGCTTGGTGTGTGTAATATACACGTCAGAGCAGTTTTGGGTAAAAATGGCTTGACGTGCATTTTACACGCACCAGGTAAAAATGGGATTTATTTTATATTTTAACAGCAAACAGCAAGCCCGAAATTGGTCTCTTTTTCTGGTTTTCTAGAAGCAATGCTTCAGGGGGCTAATTTTCTTATTGTAACAGGTCCCTCCTCTCCGAACCTAGGGATACAAGGTTGATTCGGGATAACTAACATACTCCCCCAAGGGTTTTAAGCTTCGTAATTGGATCGGTTACCCACCCTATATACCTCCGGTGCAAGCACCTTCTCAGATACTAGATGGGTGGTACTTTTCCAGATTATCACCACTAGAGCCTGCCGCCGTACTAAGAATCGGGTGTTTGTATCTTTGATTAAAATTGCCAACCCTTATAAAATCTACCCTCGTAAAAATTCAATTAAGTCCCCCTCTAGGTTCTACTTTAACTTTGATTTTTAAGGGAGTTTGCTTAATGTTAAAAAACGGGAATGGTCCCGTGCCGCCTCTATGGGTCGGCGTCCACTGATGAGATATGATTGCAGAAAGTAAAAGCTCACATAGGCCCGCCAAATGGCTAAGGCATGTAAATACGCAAGTAAGCCTGCCAATCGGCTAAGGTATATAAATGACGAAAAAATAAATGAATCATAAAGACAAAGCTCAAGTAGGCCAAATGTGAATGATAGAAAATGCCAAATTTCAAGGGAAAGCTCTACTAATTGCACCCCAGCAGAGTCGCCATCTGTGCAACCGTAGGCTCTTGCGAGTCCCAGTACGACGATGCACTCATTGAATAAAAAACTAGAGTCGCCACCCGGAGCTTTTGGTGTCCCAGGAAACCTCAAATCAATATTAAATGCATCGAAGTGCCAAAAATATTACTCTGATTCTGGTCTACGCCAAAGGCTCTTGGGTAGGGGCTTCGGTTATCGATCGGGAAGGTGTTAGGCACCCGACCAATCCGCTCAAACGTGGTCTCTACTTATGGCTAATCAGGCACATAATTTATCATTTTATCACCCTTAACTTAGTAGTGCTAGGACTTACTTTGCTACTAACGAGTTACTGATGTGCAGATATTAGAGATAAGCAGTAAATCAGCGCCTAAATGTTAATCTTTGTCAAAATAAACTTAAAAAGCAATAAGAAAAATGATTGAGCGACAAAGACGATTTACCGCTACTGAAAGTCAGAAAATCGTGATTAACGATTTTCCAGAGAAGAAGCTATGAAAGAAGAAATTGCTATTTATGATTTTCCAAAAATAAAAGATTTCCTACTATTATTGTTGTTGCTGATCATGTGAGAACTATCACCACCATATCCAGAATTAGAAGACTCCTACAATTAGAAGTCTGATGAACTGCAGATCTGAGAAGAGTGATAAAGATCTAATTCGAAGGACTCTGCTGCTGCTCGATAAAGAACACTCTAGAAGCGCATCAACTAAAGAAAGCAATGAAGGATGAAATTAGGAATTAGAGTTATATTAGGATACTTTTGTTTTTAGTAGTTTCTTTTATTAGAACTAGATCTCTGTAAACCGACCTCTTATGATCCATAAATAAGAGGGCTCGGCATAAGAACAATGATCGAAGAATTTTAGCATCAATTG
This sequence comes from Chloranthus sessilifolius, assembly GCA_021018995.1. Lineage (NCBI taxonomy): Eukaryota > Viridiplantae > Streptophyta > Magnoliopsida > Chloranthales > Chloranthaceae > Chloranthus > Chloranthus sessilifolius. Next base: position 69,943,052 of record CM037592.1, on the reverse strand, counting down.
ACGCCTGAGGTTGGATTTTCTTCCAATCAGTAGTGTACACTAGTTAGAGTTTATTAGATATCAGAGATTTCTCAAGAGCAATTGATGACTACAATTGAGTGCTGAAGATTAGTGTAGATATCTGTAATTTTTCAGGAGCAATTGACGACTGCAGCTGAGGGGTGAAGGATATATTTTACTTTTCTTTCTAGATTAGATATTCTTTGCTTTGTAAACATCTCCAAGTTTTAATTTGAATTGATGATTCAAGTTAGAATTTGCAAATTAGTGTAACGGTTTTTACTTTTCCATCTTCAGTTTGCTAGAGTTTGATTGACGCCCAAATTTCTTGTTGATTATTGATTAGATTAAATCTGTGTTGATAGGATCTTAGACTTGATTGACGACCAATGCTAGGAGATTAGAAATATGGTGTAACGGAACTGTATATTTTCATAAATATTTGAAAGCTAAAGATTAAGATTGACGATCTTAATCTAAAGGAGGATTAGGATTTATTTTTATGCATTTTAGTTTAGAAAACCATTCTTTTATTCATATTTCTCCAATAGATTAGGAATTCTTAAAGATAAATAGAAGTTTTTAAGATAGGGATTTAAATAGAAGACAGAAATAAGAATTAATAAGATAATGAACTTCCTCGTGGTAACGATCCTATGCTATGCTATAATTTTCATTGTGCGCTTGCAATAGGTTAAGACTTGAATTTAATATAATTATAATACACAATAACAACCAAGTCAATGGCCAAAAATAAAAGAAAATAAGGTGAAAAAGAACACTTTCACTTGCCCAAAGGTACTTTCGTCCTATTTGTGTCCCTCCGCAATTACCAAGATTTCGGTAGCATAACGGCACAAATTGAAGGACAAGGAAAAAACTAAGAAGGTAGAGGAGTTGAGGGGAGAGCTAGAGTTCTCGGGCCCTTGTTGCACAGCTATAGACTTCGCGTAGGTGCAATTGGAGAGCTACCGATAGCTTAAGTAGATGGAATGGGGGTTCTAACCTCTAAGGTTTGATGGCTAAGCGATAAGAGAAGAGGGCTAAGGGGTAGCTCTCACCTAAACTAAGAGGTTTTTGATGGAATATGAGGTTTAAAGGGAGCTTTGAAGTTCTGAAATTTGTATGGGATTGGTGCACCAAAGAGCAGGGGGGGAAGGCCTCTCTTAATCTTTTCTCTCTTTTGAAATATTTTCAAGCCATTTACAAGGGGGGATGCCTCTCTATTTATAGGAAAAAGGGAGGTTAGGAGGGCACTTAAGAGCTAATTAGGGTAAGCAATTAGGTAATCTTCCAATCTAAGGTTTCCTAGGGTTTTGAGAGCTTGGAAATGTGGGTAATGGGTTTCAATGATAGATAATAGTGTGAGATTTTAAATGGCACAAGGGGTGCAACAGTCCTAATGAAATCCACCCTATACATTGGTATGGTCAACAAGTCAAACCCCAAAAGTAAAATTCGGGCAAAATCCACGTTTTACTGTAGCTAAGCCTGACATGTATATTATCCACGCCAAGCATATGCACAATGTTTGGGGAGTCCAGAGCCCGCTGGGGGGGGGGATCCATGTTTGGCGTGTATAATATACACGCCAAGCCATTTCTGAGGAAAATGACTTGGCGTGTATAATATACACGCCAGGCAATATTTCCCCAGGAATGGCTTAGAATGTGTATTACACATGCTAGGTTTCGAGTCTTTTTTGGATTGCAGTAACTTTTGAAGTACTACTCGGATTGAGGTGATTCTTAGCTTGTTGGAAAGCCAGGAACCTCTACTTTTCAATATTATAAGATTCAATATCTATAGAGGTCCCTTCCAAACCTGGTACATCTCTCTCTAACCATTGTCCAGGAGGGTTAACTATGGCTTCGAAGAGGTCAGGGTAATTCCTAAGGGTTTAAGAAATTTTCTAAGGGGTTTAGGGAAGGTTCCTAAGGGTATGGGAGATGCTATTAGAAGCTCGGGGGTGCACCTCTCTCGAAGTATGTTTCGATCGGGCCTTGGGCCAAATTTGGGTGTCTACACAATTTATATGTCACTTTAAATTACTTGCTTGAGGAGAGATTCTTCTCCGATTGATCTGAGGTCTAACAGAGATGACTCTAGGGTTGCATTGTCGTAGGGAAGTACAAGGAAAATGGCATAAGAGACAGATTTGAGAATCAAACCTAAATCTGATTAAACGAGAGAGACTACGGAGAGATCGACGAGAACGTGACAGATTTGGGAGAGATCGGCTAGAACGAGAGATTGTTTCAGAACGTGGTTGGGTGCATAGGTTTAGTTGAGACTCACTAATTTTGAATCTACTCTTCGAGCTGCTGGATCTCACCTCTACAACTTCTCACATTCTGAATCACGATTCCATCCACAAAAACCTCCTTCAATTCCACTGGATCTGGCATCCACCCCTCCTCAAATTCATCAACAAACGAATGAATCAGTAGTCATAGCATTTCTTCGCCTAATCAATCGAGAAAATGGATTAAGGTTTCATGTTTTGCAAAGAGAGAGAGAGAGGGGGGGAGAGAGAGGCTAGGGTTGAAGATGAAAAGAAAAGAATGGGGGAACCAATATATAAAGAGAGAAAAGAGAGGAGTTTTCGAATTAGGGGTTCCCGATAGAGTTGCACATGACGAGGAACGTGATAGTATTTGAACTTATAAAAACAACTATTTTATAAGTTACACCACTATTTTAAGCAGTGGAATATTATACCGCTATTTTTAGCCGTGGTTTATTTTATGTTACTACAATGTTTTTTTCGTCATTTTCACATAGTGGAATGGTCTGCATTGAGGCCCGTGAAATTATTTTCTCCCCTAGTTCTTGTAGCTAGGGCTATAAATAGGCGGGCTTCATCCCTAGATCAAATCAACCCAACTCGGATCGGGATTGGGATTAGATAAAAGGGTATAATAAAACCCACCCCGAACCCAGCAGTCAAGCCTGAATTTGGCCTTGCCCAATCCCGATTCAGGCCAGGTAAAGACAGCCCGGCTTGCTTAATTGATAGCCCTACTTGCTGCTGCCTAGAGGGCCCTTCTAGTGTTCTTCCTTCATTTATTTTTTTATTATAATTCTCTGAGTTCTATTAAAAAAGCATAGAAAAGGGTAAAAGGAGCCTACAAGATGAATAAGGAATCATCCTAGGAGGCCACAATTAGCAACAGTCTGCAAACAAGCCCAACAAAAGACCCTCCCAAAAGAAAGAAAGTAAAATAGAAAATAACTCACACACCTTCCCCCTTTCCCTCTTTCGAGGCAACCAAGAAGGGACTAAGAGCCCACAGCTTGAGACTCTTGGGCTATTGAAGGGTCATTCTCTTGATTCTTTCTACCAGGACGCTAGAGGTACACTAGAGGTTCTTCTTTTATTCTCAAACACTTTTATTTCTCTCCTTCTAGATTAGAGAAAGAAGCGAAATGAATTAACTTCCAAACCTCTCTCTTTTGCTAGATCTCCCAATATCCTAGGCCCCAATAGATGTACAGATAGCTATTTGACTATACTAAAATTATCACCAAGCAAGTGTATAAGGGAATTGTAGCATAGGTAAGGGTATCGATCCTCAGGAAAATCTTTTGAAAAAAATGCATCTATAAGCCTTTAGAAAATAAGTTGGTTTTGGCTTTTAAAACTAAATTGCTGAAAGTAAATATATTTAATTCCGAAGAATTTATTGTAACTAATGCTGCAAAATTAGAGTTGTAAAGACAGATATGGAAAACAAGTCTAGGTTCCCTAATCCAAGATTCGTAATCCTAGTTAATTGTTTCTGATTCCTTTGAATTCTATAATTATCTTAAGGCAACAACGATAATATAAGAAGAAGATAAGATTAGTTTAAGGTAACAACGACAACATAAACTTTTCTACCAATAATCTCGTTAATGAAACTAAGTCACAACGATAATATAGTCGGGCGATAAAAGTCTAGTAATTTTAAACCTAAGGCGACATCAACAACATTGAATTTAGAACTATAGAAATCGTGAAAACCTTTTAAAACTCATAAACAAGTTCTAAAACTCATATTCATTAACCAATTACAATCTGAATTCAAAAGAATAAGAAAATAACTAACTATTCATACTTATCTTTGATATAACGGGTTCCCAGACTTTAGAAGACTTAGTCACATATCTCCATAATAACTAATTTCATTAATTGAAAAGAAATTATAGAGCAAACAATAAAAATTAAATAAACTTCTAAACCTATCTCTAGGAACTCTCTTTATGTGTAAATCGAATTCATGACCAAACCTCTTATTGATAGATTCATAAAAGTCCTAATACATTCTAAATTAAAGTCCAAAAAATCAGATTACAAATCCTAATAAAATTAGAAATCTACTTAAACTAAAAATTCTAAAAATATGCTTCTTGATCAATCTTGAATCTAGAATTGTGAGCTAGCATATGAGGATTCTCTGCCATCTTGATTATGTAGCATCATTTTGTGCAATCGTGGCTTAATTTGGGATTAAGTGAGGCAACAACCCATGCAATCGTGATTCAGGATTGCATGAGTTTTGTGAGCAGGATGGAATTATGATGTCTTCTGTGCAATCCTAATTAACTGTGATCTATCGTGATTATTTAAGAACCTATGCCAAGTCACGATCAATCGTGACCCATTCTTTCTGAACTCTCAATCTACGATTGCAAAGACTCTTATCAGAAAACCTTATATTTTAATTGGGTTCTTGTCACGATCAATCGTAACTATGTCTTCATGGAATCACGAATCACGAATGATCGAGTTTTCTTCTCTGGAGTCTATAATTATGCTTATCTTGCAATCTTCCAAAGTCATGATCATTAATGACCGTACTCTTCTTCAATCCCTATCCTCATGATCCATCGTGACTTCTGATTTATGCAATCCCCTTCAACTTTTTATGCAATCGTGTGGTATTCTCTAAGAGCTAAGATCTTTGACCAGTTTTTGACTTTACTTCCTCATTGATTTTTTGCTTCTAGGGCAAAGTACCTTTGTAGCTTTTTATCAACTCAAACTCTAGATCACTCTGGTACTGTTGGATCTCATCATCAAGTGTTATTTTGGTGCTTTTGTACAGATTTCTCATCAAAGATTATCTACCTGTTAAGACTTAAGAATAACTCAAGCAATTGTATTAGTACCTCAATTTGGACTAACAAGGCTTTATATTGGGTCTCAAAACATGTATTTTCAGTGAATGATCACACCCTCAAACTTAAGTTTTGCTAGTCCCTAGCAAACAATTACTAAGACAAGAAACACATACACGATTGCATTTAGCTCATGCAACAAGCCTTTAAACCCTTTGGTGATCCCTAGTGGAGGAGTTGTGTCGTCTGAGGGTTTACAGTGAAGGTACCCACAAACTTCAAATCCTTTTTGTATTGATCAAAATTTTCAACAAAAATCAATAGTTAGTCACTACATGGTTGTAAATAATTTCAGAAACATGATGTCAATTTTGGTTTACTTCTTATCCAATCAGTTATTCTCAATAGTGATTAAAAAAGTTTCAACTTATGCAAAGTGTGTAGTGTGTGTGTACCAAGTACATGAATCTATCTAATATAAATCATGCTAAACTAAAGTTTTAGAAAGCAGTGTCATTCAATCCTCACTTAGGCATGCACTAACAATGAAATAGAAATGAATTTTTTTATAGATTTTGATGTGACAAAACAGATAAAACAAGTAAATTTATTCACATCAGAAAGAAAATGATTTCCAATGACTAGTAAATATCATGAAAGACTAATCTAACTATTCCACTCATGTGTTGTTGAATTACCATAGTACATACAAAAAATATCTCCACTAGGCTCTTACCATTATGACTCTTGGATTAAGAAGGGCTTGCATGGGCTTATAATGGGGCTTAGGTTGAGGTTCCAAAGAAAGGGTATAGGGATTCAAAATTTCTGAAAATTCAGTCTTCAATTACTCCCCAAAACCTATTCTTCTTCATTTTCAGCTCTAAATAGATCGAAGAAGTTTGATCACTTCTTCTCATTTAACAAACTTTGTAGTTTTTTTGTTATGTTCTTTCTTCTCTTAACTTGTTTTTTTCTCATTCTTTCTTTAGAGATTTCTTTCAACTAAATTCTCCCAAATGTTTTTTTTCAAGAGTTGGAAGACTTTGCTTCCTTCTTTTTTTTCAATAAAAACATAGCACACATTTTTCTTTTCTTGCTTCTTTTACAAGATTCTTTCAATTTTTTTTAACACCCTATTTTCAACTTTACACTCTCCTTCACTTCTATTCTCCCTTTGTTCTAAATTTTCAGAAGTACAAGGATAAAAGACTAAGAATCTCATGGATGTTGGATTCAAGATATTTTGATTGGGCTACAAATAAATATTAGGCTCTATTCATCTAGGCTTCAAATATGGGTTCAAGAGATAAAATGCAACTCAAACTACCAAAAGATGGCCTTCTCTCATTTCCAAGTTCACTAGTAATGAGAAGAAGTGATCAAACTTCAAGGGGGGTACCATCCCGATCCTACCATCATTACAAACCAACTGGGAGATCAATCATGTTCTACCCAAAAAATTTGGGTAGGATCCGATGCTTATCCACCATTTAAAATGCGATCAAAGTTGGGAAAAATACAATGGCCATTTTGTATATAATGTTAAATAAGGGTAAACTCGTCATTTAATTGAAGAAATGACTCCTAGTTAACTGTCATTTAATGGTAGGGGGTATTTAGATAGGAAACATAAAAGTAGGGGGTGCAGTGTAAGTAGGCATAACTTAGGGGGTTTTATGCAATTTCAGCATAACATAGAGGGCTATATGAAAAAAACCCATTATTTTGATATCCATGGTAGGTAGTTCTAGAATCAAACAAACACAATTGCTATCATGGATTCAAGAAAGGAAATGATATTTTAACAAAATTCTCGAAGTTCAAAGAAAATGTGAAAATTAAGCACTTAGAATTATTTACTCACAAAGATTAGGTGTAAAGCTCAAAAGCTTACTGGTTCTTTATATTCTAAAACTAAAACCTAAATTCCAAAGTTAAAGTAATTCTTAATTTTAGAAGTTTTCCAAATTTGGTACAAGTGTGCAATTGACTGAGCATGAATATCAACTAAATCCAATCATTATTTGAGAATGTTCTTCTAAGATATTTGTAAACTATAATTGAAATCAAACTCTCTAAAAAATATTTACTCACATGTATTATACTAATTAAAATTTAAACACACAAACTCAAGCATTCGACATAAATTAAAAACAAGCAAACAAACAAACAAAAGAAAACATGTATTATTTTTTTTTTGTTTTATATTTATTTTTTATATGTTTAAAAATCAAACTAATAAAAATAAATAGAATACATGACTGTGCCCCAAAACTTAAAGAAACAATGTCCTTATTGTAAAACAAAAAAGAGAAATAGAAAAAGTCAACGTGTGAGCGGAAAAATAAATGTGCATATGATTACCAAATTTCCTCACTCAATGCGTGGTCTTCCTTGAGTAATGTCGGCTTGAACTTCAGGTAGAGGGCTTTCAACAAATCCAGGCATAACTGATGATGATGCAAGTGGAGGTTCCTGAACTAAAGATGTAGGTAATGAGCTGCTTTGTATATCGCTCCTCGAAGTGTAAACAACCATTGCAGTTGCAACATCAATTTCTTTCAATTCTTCTTCCTCTTCACCCTCAATCATTGATCATTCACATAATATACATCAATGATACCCTAAACAAAGCCTTCTTAGTCTACATTAAGGTCTAATGGCATCTCTTGAGTAATTATTAATTCTTAATAGCAAGAAGATCACTAATGAGAAATCTGTGCAAAACCATACCCAGAATTCACGATGAATTGTGAAGGCCAAAACTTAACGAACCAAAGGTCACAATCAATCGTAAACTGGGTGATTTCAAAAGAACAATCCAGAGAAGAAAGTCTGAATGATCGTGAAGAACGATCTCACAAGAAAGAGAATCACGATTGATCATGAACAGAAGAAGGCTTTCTAGAGAGGAAGATCTTTACCATCGTGAATAACGATTATAGATAAATGAGGTCATGATTGATCGTGACTTAGTTAAAGAGACTCATGATTGAAGAGGATTTAAACTACGATTGCAAAGACTAACAGTTACGATCGATCATAACTGTGAAAATAATCACCACAGAGAGAATTATGCAATCCTGAGAACAAAAGTCACAATTGGTTGTGAAGAGGTAGAATTTTACATGGATAAACTACGATTCCATCCTGATCCATGCCATCAGGGACCTCAATTACAAATATTAATATCTCAGCCAAAGCCACGATTTCAAAAGTTAATGCCAGATACAGAGAAATATTCGAAGGACACAAATATCTAGGAAGTTTTATTTTGAGTAGACTTCTATTTTTATTAGAATTATAATAGGAAGTTATTCTTTTAAATTACCATGTACTAGGACTCTTATGAATCTTTAGATAAGAGGGCCTACACACAAGATAGATACACACAATATATTCAATTTAGTAAGTAGAAGTTTAGAGAATAATTTTTCTTAGTTTTAGAAATCTAGTTTCGAGTTTTCGTTATGATTTCTGTAAGTTATTTTCAATTAATGGGAGTTATTACGGAGATGCGTGACTAAGTTTCTAGAGTTTGAGAACTTGATATATGAAAGATAAATATGATTAGTTAGTTATTTCTTATTCTTATGAATTCAGATTGAAATTGCTTAATGAATATGAGTTTTAAAGCTTGTCTATGAGTTTTAAAATGATTTCAAGATTTCTATAATTTTAAACTCTATGTTGTTGTTGTCGCCTTAGGCTTAGAATTACTAGACTTTCATCACCTGACTATGTTGCCGTTGTTTCCTTAGTTAGTTTCATTAACGGGATTATTACTATAGAAGTTTATATTGTCGTTTTACCTTAAATTGATCTTGTCTTCTTCTTATGTTGCCTTAAGAAAATTAAAGAATTCAGAGGAATTAGAGATAATTAATTAAGTTTTCAAATTTGAGATCAGAGAACTTAGACTTTTTTTCCTAATCTATTTTTACGCTACTTTCCAACTTTAGTTTTAATCAAACCTGTTTCCCTTGAGAATTTAGTTTTTAAAACCCAAAACTAACTTGTTTTGTGAGACTTATAGATGGAATCCTTTCAAAAGTTTTCCCTATGGATTGATACCCTTCCATGTGCTACAGTTCCCTTCTACACTTGCGCGGAGATAATTTTGCTATAGTAAAAGAGTTATCGGTCATAAGTTCTCACACTGAATCACTTTCTCTCATTTTAGGCACTGTGCAACCGTGGGATTTGTGATGATCCCGTCGCGGCGATGTGTTCGCTAGCAAAAAATATAGAGTCGTCACTCAGAGCTTTTGGTATCTCGGGATACCTATATCATTTTTATGAGCACCGAAGTACTAAAAATATGACTCTAAATCCGGTCTACACCAAAGGCTCTTGGGTAGGGGCTTTAGTTATCGATCGGGATAGTGTTAGGCACCCGATCAACCCGCTTAACGCAGTCTCTACTTATGGCCAAATTAGAAATGACATAAAAGAAAAGAAAATACCTTTCTTTTGCTCAAAAGGACTTAGAATCCTATTTGTGTCCCTCCGTTCCTACCGAATATTCGGTGGCGTAACGACACAAATGCAAGGATGAGAAGAGCTAAAAAGAGATAGGAGAAGAAAGGGGAGAGTTAGAGCCCTCGGGCCTTTGTAGCACCGTAGGAGAGCCTTGTGTGGCTTGCTTTGATGAGCTCTTAACGGCTTTGTATGGTATGGAATAGGGTTCTAACTCCTAAGACTTGAAGCTAAGAGGTAGAGAAGGGAGGCTAGGGGATCACACACACCTAACCTAGGGGCTTCCATGAAAGGCAAGGGTGGGAAGAGGTTTTTGAATTCTGGTTTTTGTATGGGAGGTGTGCACCAAAGGGAGAAAGATCTTCTCACTTTAAGCTCTTTCTCTTTTAAGTAGAAATTATCAACCCCTAAACCAAGGGGGGGGGCCTCTATTTATAGGAAATTGGTGGATTAGGAAACCACTTAAGAGCTAAGTGGGTTTAGCAATTAGGTAATCTCACATCTAAGGATTTTTAGAGTTTTTGGAGCCTTAAGATGTGTGAGAAGGTCCTCTAATGGTGGATGATGGGTGAGGCCTTAAGCTACTTGAAGGGTTGCGAATAGGCATTAAAAGGGTGCAACAGAACTATCAAAACACATCCCAAGGATCAAGGTGGTCAACAAGTCAAACTCTAATCACAATTTTCGGGGCAAAATCCTGAGGTTACTGTTCATATGCCTGGTGCAACTATTAGTTGTGCCAGGCAAATGTACAGTAAAACAGTTTTAAACAGTGCCTGGAAGTTGGCTCACGAGGGTAGGCCTCACCTTTAACCTAGGCGCAACTAATAGTTGCGCCAGGCTTAAAATCTGGGAGAATTGGCCTGGCACAACTAATAGTTGTGCCAGGCAAAATTGTAACTAGCGCAGCTATTAGTTGCGCCAAATCCCTAGGGGGGCCCACATGAATTTACACTTCTGCCCTTCGAGTTCGGTCCGCTATATCTTTTGATGTATACCTCCGATTGGAGTGATTCTTAGATCGTTGGAAAGATGACGACTTCTAATTTTTAATGGTATGAGATTCAATCATAGTAGACGGTCGTTGCTAGTTCTAGTGCATCCCTCCTCATCCATGACTTGATAAGGTTAGGTTTAGGCTCAGGACGGGTTCTAAGGGTCAGGATTGATTTCTAAAGGTTCGGGACAGGTTCCTAAAGGATCTAAGGTGATTTCTAAGGGTTTTGAAATAATTCTTAAGGGTTCTAGGGTGGTTCCTAAAGGGTCCATACATGCTATCAAAAGCTCAGAAGTGCACCTCTCTCAAAAGGTGTTTCGATAAGGCCTTGGGCCAAATTTGGGTATCTACAGATGCTCCTCTTTGGTATCCGATCACTAATAATCGAATGCCAAAGAAAAGAGACATCCGAAGAGGCCCAAGGCATTACTAACAAGTCTGCTACATTCAAAACAAACTTCAAACATCAGATGAGAAACACGAAGAGAAAACGAAAGCCCTGGATGCCAGGCTAAACATTCGTTTCTCGAGGTAATCGGTTCCCAAACACTTAGCGACATTACTAGGCATAACTGAGGTGGAATGAGTTGTGAACTCCCTATAGTTGGGAAAGACATTTGCTTCTCGGGATGATTTTGAAGGTATTTGATATTTAAAATTCATCATGACTGCAACAGCTTCGTGAGTAAGAGGGGTGATCGACCCGCATTCAAAGATAGGCGTGAAGTAAACATACACAAGGGTCCATAGTTTACGTCTAATCCTACGAGGCATTTGATGGCCCCATCGAACTATTCGCGGGTGCTCCTGCTGAAAGCAAGGTTTGAGGTCTTTGGGAGAACCCATCGATCCCAAAGTTTATTTAGCATGACTGCCCGAGCGAAGTGAATGGATGTCACAACGCTTTTTGGGGAGGACGTGCCATTTTCGGAAGCATGCCTTAGATCAACATGACCTAGAGAATCCAGCTTTGAGTACCTTGAACAAATCTAACAAATCATTGGGATGTCTCCCTAAAGGGACATCCAATCCTGGTCTCTGCTGACAATGATCATAACCGTCAATTAACTATGTATAATCATGCACCCATTAGGGGCAATAAGCAATAACAAAGGCGATGGAAGCCCCGACCCGGACCCGCCCGAGTATAATTTATGGAGATAAATGACCATTATACGGATACCCAGACGCATGGCATAGACTTTACAGGGATACCGTTGCTCATATAGGTTTCAAGCCTGTAGAAAATAAAAGGGAAATGAACTCTTCTGAATGCATGGTTGCACATAGTTTGATTGATATGTAATCTTATTCTCACTAGGTTGATCTCAACCAACGATTGACCTTTTCCAATGGAGAATCTGAAGCTTAAGACACTTAAGTTTATATGAATCCAAAGCTGAGCGTTCATCGTAAAAATTTAGTAGGGGAGTGGACTCGATCGAAACCTTAGTTGTTTGACCAAGACTGACACCGTTGGTCCTACCTTAGAGCAGGATCCAAAGATCCGAGGTGAACCTCCGACTCAGGACTTTAATGTGGCACAGCTGCATTGCTGATAAAATATTGACATTTTACCGCCTTATGCTTGTGCGTTTCTGTGGGGATTTCAAATTTATATTTTAATTTTCTTATCATTTTATGTGATTTTTTAAAAAAATTTCAACTGTTATTTTATGTGATTTTTTTTGAAATTTTGAAGCTTTTATTTTATGTGATTTTTGGAATTTTGAAGCTATTATTTTATGTGATTTTTTTTCTTTTTTTATTATTTTCGTGAATACTTCCGGCTTCTTTGTGGGGATTTTTTTCATTTTTGTTGGATTTTTTTTACATTTTTCTGTCTAGGACCGGGGTGCTCATTGATCTCGGTCTGCTTTTATTCTAGCACGGCTTCCTTGGCAAGTCGAAGGATAATCGAAATGCCACCTTGGGAGCGCGTGCCTCTTTTGGGTGCAACAAAACAAATAAAAAAGGAGTGGGGGGGGCGACCTTCTTATCTGGTCCGTACCAGGCCCAAGATCCGGCCTAAATGCCTGGCGCCACTAATAGTTGCACCATGCCACTAGGGGCCTCAAAATAGCCTGGCACAACTAATAGTTGCGCCAAGCAAAAGGTGGGCAAAATTTTGCCTGGCGCAACTATTAGTGGCGCCAGGCTTGGCTGGGGGGAATTTAAATAGCCCGAGTTTGGGCTGGGGGCTTTATTTCGAATTTTTCTCCCCCTCCTTCCTCGCTGAAACTGAAAATCGACCCCTCCTAGGGTTCCTTTACATTGCCTCTACGCGTGCCCTATTGCCATTGCCTTGCTCATGTGGATCGATCGTCGGCTCACACTAGATCAAAGACCCCCCTTTCTTCTAAGAGGTAACCATTTCACATCTATTTTCTTTGATTTTTCTTGCTTTTTCTTGAAAATATGATCATGATCTTGCATTCCTAGATGAAAAATAGTTTATTTCTATTGTAAGCATGCTGATTGATGTGTGAAGGTTTTTTCTTTATGAATAATGCCTTATTTTTGTGGTTTTATGGGTTTTATTAATGCATAATATATATATATATATATATATATATATATATATATATATATATATATATAAACAATAACAATTTTTGTTTTTATTTTTATTTGTGCTTCGAGAAGGGGTGCTATTTTTATTTTTTGTTTTTATCTTGAATACCAAGCAAGGATACTATTTTGAAAGCTAGTTAGGAAAAAGAAAAAAATTTGTTTTTTTTTTGTTTGTTTGTTTTTTTTGAAAGGTTAATTAATTAAAAAAATGATTTTAGGTTCCTATATATTATGAAAAGTAATCAAGGGGAATGTATTTTTTCCTTTTTTAAAATTTTTTTTCTTATCATTAATTAAGGAAAAGGATTTTGCCTCTACAAATTTTTTTTATTGTTTGCAAACTACGGCATTGATTTATATATATTTTTGGTTTTAGTTTTTTTTTTTTTAAAAGAGGGATTTTTTCGATTTTATGGACATGAGGGGAGGAATTTTTTGAAAGAAGTTTTTTTTTTTTTTTTTTGATTTTATGGACCATGAAGAAAAGGATTTTTTTTTTTTTTGTCCTTTTCTAAACCCCCCCTTTTTAGACATAAAGGAAGGACTCTTTGGTTTTGATGATGATTTTTCTTTTTTTAAAGTTTTTTATTTACATTTTAAGATAGAAAGGAGGGGATTTTTTTTCGCATTTTCAACCTAAAAGGGATTTTTTTTTTTTCTTTTCTTTCTTGCCTATGTATGTGTGCATCTTTATCTCCTAACAATGAACATGATGAGGGTGGGCATACTTACCTTCCCTTGGTATGTAGCACAAAAACCATTCTTTACCACTGATATGTTCTAATATGATTGCCTTTTGTTGCCCCTAGCATGTTAGGCGAGGGTGAGCATATTCCTGAGGGCCACGTGGAGGGGCTCGAGATAGTGTACGGCCCATGGGGGGAGCAGTTCATCTGGGTAGATCGGAGAGCGGGCCCATGGCTCGAGATGCAGGGCGAGGCTGCCCAGGTCGGCATCCTTCACCAACAGCATACCCACATTTCAAATTTCGAAATAGCGGGCAAGGTAAAAGAGAGGTTCAATTTATTTCTATTATGCAGCTTTACTTTGCCTTTGTGATCTGATGCGCATTTTTTGTTTTGAGTGCAGGACATGCCTAATATTGTATTCCGTGGTGGGTGGCTTGACTTCCAAGATTTCTACCTCTATATCCCTCCCGTAGTGAAGGTCTTGCTGACACAAGTGGGCTTTAGAGAGTTTCTATCCTGCCCCGCCATGAGGGCTGACGCCGCCTACCTGAAGGCCCTGATTGAACGGTTTCGCCCCGAGACGATGACCTTTCACATGCCATATGCAGAGATGACTTTGACACCCGTCGATTGGGCCATGATTACCGACATCAGGATAGGGGGGATACCGATATTCGATCTCGAGGTACCGAGTCAAGAGGACATCATTCGATTGATCGGGGCCTATCCCCCTCGTGGGCAGACACATGGCACCGAGGTCAAGATGTCTTGGCTGACCTCACTTTATACACCTGATGAGTTAGTGGATTTGGGTCAGCCAAACAGGTGCTCTACATCACGCCAGAGCAGGCGATAGTCCTAGCCTGCATTACTCTCTTGGTCCTGCTTGGTAAGACCCTTTTCACCAATGCGAGTGGTGGCCGAGTCAGCCTAGGCCTGTTGAGTGTGATGGACAACTGGGGTGACATCCACAAGTATGACTGGGAGGGGCAGGGTATTCATGGCTAATGTACAACTTGGCTCGGGTCACGACCGGGGATTCAAAGTCTGCTGTTGGTTTTTGGGCCGCCCTGGAGGTAATCCTCGTTCCTTTGCCATTTTCTTTGAATGGCTTTATATGCTACTAACCCGCTCTTATGTACTGCCCCTTTTTAGGTATGGGGATATCACCACTTTCACCCTGGGTGCCCACTTCTTCACCCGGAGGAGCTCACCTATCCTCTACTCAGCAACTGGAATCAGGCCCGACGCCGTGACGTAGGCCTAAAGCACTTGGAGATGGGCCTAAGGTCCCAACTTGATCTGATGGTTCTTAAGCAGGTAAAAATATTTTTCAACTTCGTTTATTCTAGTTTAGAAATCCTCTTTGATTAATGTGCTACCTGCTTGGATTCTTCTTAGCTTGGACAGATCCTCCCTGACCCGTACCTTGCATCCCCCTTCTGGGATCGGGCAGCTGTAGGCCCCTCTCGCCTATTTAACAATCGTCGCATTGTTTTCTTTTATGGGGCATGGGCTAAATTCTATTATCTGGGAGAGCAAGTGGTGCACCAGTTCTAGGGTTACTATGCCATATCTGTGGACCCTCCGACGGATGTTTGGTATTCGTTGGCAATATTGAGGAGCTTACTGCGGCCTTCCTCAATAATGGGCTCCCCATCCATGCTCTCCATGTGCCTGGGGACTATCATCTTCGGTACGAGTGCCTGCCATACCGGTTTATCTTACCGCGCTTTGTACCTAGTGCCAATTTTCTTACATTCGTTGGCCCACTCAGTCAGGCAATTCTTCTTAGCTTGGATTAGCTCCCTTTATGCTTTAATTCGGCCTTCGTCCCTTCTAAGCGGATCTTTATTTTGTTCACAGTTTGCTCCAGGGGATGATTCGGATGGTGAAGGTGGGACAAGTGCAGCTGATATGTCAGGGGAAGATCCCTCCGGTGCTGGCCCTTCTGGTGTGGGTCCCTCGGGCGAGGGCTCTTCGGGTGTTGGTCCGTTAGGTACCTCTCATGCTGGTAACCCTGGTGGTGATCCCCCCGTGGTCTATGGGACCTTCCGGCGCCTGGATGACAACTTTCTTTCAGGCCTTTGCGCGGACGTGGATCGACAAGCGCGGCTTTCTGCTGAGGTGGCCCGTGTCCCTCCTCCTGAGGTGGTCCCAGGGGTAATTCTTCTGATGGCTCAATCTCTCTCTATTTTGACCTCCTTCTGCACATGCTTTTAAGATTGTCCTGATAACTGATGTTGTATCGTTCTGAACTTAGGACTTCAACTCGGCCATGGAATATGCCTCATCGTCACCTTGCAGAGCTTAGGGAGGTGGAGACGGTGAGTGCCTTGCTATTCTACTTCTCTTATTCATTTCTTTATCATTTGTCCCTCAACTGATCCTGACTCTTGATTTTGACTGTGCCTTGCAGCGTGCTCGTGCTAAAGAGTCACGCTCCTTGCTTAGTAGGATCTCGCAGGCATGGTCTAGGGTGGGGGACATACGGACCTTCCAGAGCTCCTCTCGCCGTTGCAAGAAATCAAAGGGCGCGAGCAAGGAATAGGCTTATAGTGTTTGTTTTGAAAACTCAGTACTCTTTGGGATTTGATTTGGATTTGTTTAAACATTTTGGGGATGGTTGATGTGATACCTTGGATCATTATTTTTTGGAAAATATTTTTAGTGTTTCTGCTATGATTTTATGCCATGATTTCTTTGTATTGGATTTGTTTCTCTGCAGGATGCATTTTGCCAAAATGCTCTCAGAAAGCGACTTTTTGGGTCGCATTCTTTGATGTAGGATCAGTCCTTCACATGAATAAACAAAGTAATTGCCAAACTATTAGTGAAAGGAGGTGTGTAAAATAAAAAATAAAAAAATAAAATAAAATAAAATAAATAAAAGGGGTGTAAGTCCCACAACTAGGTCCCGAGATGGCTGAAGATGGGGGACCTGTAGTGTGGCGCAACTATTAGTTGTGCCAGGTTGAAGTCTCAGGAAATTGGTGCTGGCGCAACTAATAGTTGTGTCAGGCAAAAATGGGGGCAAAAAGAAACTGGCGCAACTAATAGTTGTGCCAGGATTAACCTAGGGGAGGAAAACATTGGCGCAACTAATAGTTGCGCCCTGTTTAGCCTGGGGGGCAGTGGGTCCTTATATATCCGAGTTAGTCCAAAAATCACTTCTTTTTTGTTTGACTTGGCCTTTTTGACCGGTTCTTTTTACTCTTGCTTTTCCAAGGCAGGTCCATCACCATACACTGATTTTTATCTTCTCAAAAGATCTTTGTACGTTTTATGGATCCGCTTCCTGACCCTCCCTTACGTGGAGGGCCTAGAGCCATATTACCCCCTTCCTTGGGCTTGGGGCCCAAATTTCTAACAGCCTAGTTTGGGAGCTTGAATGAGAGTGAGCTCGCCGACTTGGAGCACCTGGGACTATCTCGCCTTCCTTTCTAGAGGTTCTTCCATGGTGGGAACTCCTTTACGCTGCTGCTTCATCTTGGGATGTGAATTTCCATGTATTCCATTTTGGGAAGCGGGAGCTAATCCCAACCCTTGAGGAGCTATCCAATCTGTCTGGCCTAAAGCTTCACAGTGGTCTTGTAAGAGTCGCGCCTCGGCCAGGCTACTCAAAATCCATCCACCTTACTCTCAGTTTGAAGAAACTTGAGTATGAGAAAAGTCTCATCGGGGGGCCCACAGGGTGTTCGCTAAAATTCCTCAAAGAACTTTTCGGTGACGAAAGTCTCCAAAAATTGCCAGTTAGGAACATTTTCAATGTGAAAGCTCTAGCACTCGGTCTCATCTCTGAAATCCTCTTTTTTACCAGGGGAAAGCTTCTCCTTGGCAATTTGCGACATTTTGACTGAGCTAGAGGCGGGTCGATTCATGATGCATTTGGTGCTCGCCGAGTTGTATCGAGGCCTTGATTCATTTGCTTTAGGCAAGATGAAAGGCCTTCGGGGGTGCCCCTTGTTGCCTCAAGTCTGGTTGGGTGAGCACCTCGCTATCTTGGGGCCTGTGCCCCGCTTTAAAATTGCTCGAGGTGAGTGGCTCAGTGCTTTCTAGGTAGGTGCCATTTGCTTCCACAGGGCGATTAGTTAGCTCTGAAACTTTGGTTGACCGATGCCGAGCTGACATGGAGGCTTCCTTGGTTGGACCGGACCTTCCCAGTAGTTCACTCTAGAGACCATGAGGACATCACCATCCTAGGATTGACTGGCAGTACCTTATACTTCCCATTTTGGGTATTGTGCCAATTTGGCTGCCCTCAGTAGGTGCCTTGCGAGGATAAACCCCCTCTATGTGATTTGATATTTTCTAGGGGGTCCTCTGGAGACATAGATCGAATTGCTGCACTTTGGGAGACGCATCAGTCGATGCTGATGTGTGATTTTGAGCAGGGAGATTTGGTTAGAACTTCTCCTGAGTACGAGGCCTGGCTATTGACTAAGTGGCCTATTGTTGATGGTCCAGATTCTGCAGAGATCGTTGATACTGGAGGCCCTTGGCCAAAGAAGGAGACGGAACTCCGAGCCCGTATCGAGCTACTTGTGGATGAGAAGAGGGCCCTGCAAGAACTTTTGGTACAAGAAAAAGTTAGAGCAAACACAGCAGAGAGCGAGGTCCTCCGTTTGAAAGGATCATTGAGTGTTGCTTTTAGAGCCGCCGACTCTTCTTGAAAGAGGTATAAGAGCTTGCATGGTCGCTGGCTGACTGAGCGGAATGTCCGGGAAGATGACCTTCATGCTGAGATTAGTGCATTGAAGCGCGAGCTGGGCCGCTAACTCCTTCCTGCACACGTAACTTTTTGTACAAATCAGATACACAGAAAAAGGGGCGTAAAACCTCTTTACAGATACACACATTTTTGGTATACATATTTTCTTTATGTTTTTATTTTCGTTGTTATTTGTAAAAAGGGAAAGCACGCTAGTCATCACACCGACTATTTTTTGGGATGTGGTGTAAGCGATGCATTTTATAAATGAAAGGTAGTTTATTATACCTATCTACACAGATCTTTTGATCTTTTAGTTTTGTTTTGTGCATTTTTGGTGCCTTAATCACTGGGTGAAACCTTGTGAAACCCCGGGTTCTCTTTTGAGCATTGTCGAATCTTTCTTTGACTGGTTGATTCTGAAAGAGTTTCAATAGTCTTACTAAGGTCAGAACATCCATCCCTTTGGATTGAGTCAACCCTTTCTCCTTACCTTGAGTCATACGTTTGACAAAGGAGTTTCATGAAAACAATTCTGGTCGGGACTCGATTTGAACTAGCATTAGTGGCCCCAAAAAAGGGACCAGGGAGAGTAATCAAAAGGGCCTCTTCTTTATTTATTTATTTATTTATTTTTAATCTCCCTTTTTTTACCCGTCGCATCCTTTCAGGTTTTCACCACATCCATGGGTTTAGCTCTCTTACCCCAAGCGCCCTTTCGGGTTTTCACCTGGTCCGCACAAACTCGTTGTTTTTACCTGTAGCGCCCTTTTGGGTTTTCACCACGTCCATCTTGCTTTGAGCTTGTATTATTATTATTATTTTTTCTTTTTTCTTTTTTCAACAGCCATGACAGACGTCGATTCCATCATAGTCGGCTAGATGGGGCTCTAGTGTCATCTAACAACTCGGCTTGTGTTGACTTAACAAATGTTATGACTACTTGTAAACCTAAAAGAGGGCTTTCTTCAGGGTGTAGCTTTGCCATGGGTTAGGTTAGAATTTTAAGGTATGCTAGGCTAAAAGGATTTCCTTGATACGGCTTCAGTTTTCTCAACATACTTTCTCCCTTGGGTTTTTTTTTTTTTACTGTACATGCCCCGTGATTCTTCTACATTTTTTTTATTCTTTTTGCTCCATTTCAGGCAATCTCTTTTTGAGGTTTTGCTATTCTAATTTTTTTTGGATTTTGGTGGTAATTTCACTTATTTTTTTTTTATGTAGGCACATATATATTTTTTGAAATAGGGGTTATTTGAAAGAAAAAGGCCTAGGCTAAAATGGGATAGCGAAGGATATCATCATTTTTAGGGATGCTTTTTGACTACTATGCTTGGAATGATGGCCTCTTTTGAGTGATTCTTAGGCAGTCACGCATCTGTTTTACCAATACTTACCTTATCGTGATAGACTAAGAGTAGAACCGTTGGATGTATCCAGCATTGATGGGCTCAGGAAGATGATCTCCGTCCATGGTGGCGAGGCGGATGGCGTATCCTGGTAGCACTTCTCGAATGACGTAAGGTCCTTCCCAGTTCAGCTTGAACTTTCCTTTTCGATCGACATGGAGGGACGGGAAGATCTTCTTCAACACAGTGTCTCCTACCTTTAGATTTCAACCGCGGACACGTTTATTATAAGCGTGTGTGATTCACCCTTGATAAACTTGAGTATGACACAAGGCTAGGAGTCTCTTCTCATCCAATAAGTTCAACTATTCAAAGCGGGATCACTCTCTCTGTGCTTCGGGTAAGCCTGAATCTATGAGGATTTGAAGCGAGGGTACTTCAACCTCTACTAATAGGACGGCCTCAGTTCCATACACAAGGGAGAATGGTGTTACCCCTGTAACGGTATGGATCGATGTTCTGTAGGCCCATAAAGAAAATGGTAGCATCTCGCTCCAATCTTGGTAGGTGATGACCATTTTCTCTAGGATGCAGACGATTGTCTTGTTTGCAGCTTCTACGGCTCCATTAGTTTGAGGTCGATAAGCTGACGAGCGATGGTGCTTGATTTTGTATTGCTTGTAGAAGGCTCGGATGCGCTTATTTGCAAAATTTGTATCGTTGTCCATGATGATATCTTTGGGGACTCCAAACCGGCACACGATATTGTTCTTAAGAAACTTCTCAACGTGACTGGCCGTGATTTTGGCATATGATGTCGCTTCTACCCACTTGGTGAAGTATTCAATGGCAACGAGGATGAACCAATGCCCGTTCGATGCTTTCGGATTAGTCATTCTGACGACCTCAAGGCCTCAGGTAGCAAATGGCCAAGGAGTGATCATGCAGTGTAGATCGATGGCAGGAGCGTATATCAGACTGGAATGTTCCTAACACTTGTAGCATTTTTGAACATGTTTGTAGTAATCTGATTCCATAGTGGTCCAAAAGTATCCCTGCCGCAGAATTTTCTTAGCAAGCATGTGACCGCTGACGTGAGCTTCGCATACTCCCTCATCGATCTCCTTCATGATACTGACCGCTTCACCCTCTGTAAGGCACCTTAGCAAAACATTATTATAGGATCACTTATACAGGCATTCCCCAAAAATGACGTAGCCTACTGCTAAACGTTGAATGGTTCGTCGGTTCATCTTGGATGTTCCCTCAGGGAAAGTTAGGGTCTCGAGGAAATTCTTGATATCTGAGAACCAAGGTGGCTCATCATCAGGCTTTGTAGGTTCCTCAATCTGGAGGCAAAATTCCGGCTCACTTCTCTGCTCGATCATGATCGGCTTCATCTCAGCACCATACGAGATTTCTATCATTGACGCCAAAGTTGCTAGTGCATCGGCAAAATGGTTCCTTATCCGGGGGACATATGAGAATGTCACGTCTTGGAAGCAAGCTATCAGATCCTCGAGGTGTTCATGATAAGGGATCAGTTTCTCGTCTTTCATCTTCTAGTCACCATTCTCTGGCATATGATTAACTGTGAATCACCAAACACTCAAAGGTGAGTTATATTTAGATCGAGAGCCGCCTGTAGACCAGCAGCACAAGCTTCTTATTCAGCCATGTTATTAGTGCAAGGGAAGTTGAGCTTGATAGAGATGGGTACGTGGGATCCTTTCGGTGAAATCAGGATGGCACCAACTCCTTGGCCCTCGGCATTTGCTGCCTCGTCGAAGTGCATTACCCATGATTCTTCTGCTTCCTCAGTATCGTCTTCCGTCATGAACAAGATATCTTCATCTGGAAACTCAGTTCTCAAAGGTTCATAATCTGGCAAAGGATTGTTGGCTAGATGATCGGGGAGTGCCTCCCCCTTAATCGACTTCTTAGTGACGTACGTGATGTCGAACTCAGATAATAAGAGCTGCCAGCGTGCAGTCCGCCCAGTGAGAGCGGGCTTCTCAAACAGGTATTTCAATGGATCCATTCGGGCCAACAATAGAACGGCTTGGGATAACAAGTAATGGTGGAGCCTCTGAGTAGCCCATACAAGAGCTAAGCATGCTTTCTCTAGATGAGAATAGCGCGTCTCATAATCAGTGAATTTCTTGCTCAGATAGTAGATGGCCTGCTCTCTTCTTCCTGTTTCATCATGCTGCCCTAAAACATATCCCATCGAGACTTCCATCGTGGAGAGATACATCAAGAGTGGTCTCCCCGGCTCAGGTGGTACCAAAACAGGTGGATTAAGGAGGTAGCCTTTGACTTTGTCAAATGCTGCTTGACAATCGTCGTTCCATTCAACGGGCGAGTTCTTCCTTAGTAGCTTGAAGATCGACGTACAGATTGGAGTTAGTTGTGCAATGAATCGACTGATATACTGTATTCTGCCCAAGAACCCTCTAACCTCTTTCTCAGTAGACGGCGGTGGCATTTCAGTGATGGATTTGACTTTGACTGGGTTGACCTCGATCCCTCTCTTGCTGACGATGAATCCTAACAATTTTCTGGACATAGCACCAAAAGCATACTTCTGTGGATTCAAACGTAACCTGTACTTTCTCAGCCTCTCAAATAGCTTATGAAGGTTTACCAGATGGTCGCTTCGCTCTGGTGACTTGGCTATCATATCGTCAACATACACCTCAATCTCTCGGTACATCATATCGTGAAACAGCACAGTCATAACTCTTTGGTATGTTGCACCGACATTCTTCAGCCCAAATGACATGACTCAATAGCAAAAGGTTCCCCAGGGGGTAATGAACATTGTCTTTTCACGATCAACCTCTGCCATCTTGATATGATTGTATCCTAAAAATCCATCCATGAAGGAAAGCATCCCATGCTTAGCAGTGTTATTGACCAAGATGTTGATGTGTGGCAATGGGAAGTCTTCCTTTGGGCTCGCCCTGTTGAAATTGTGAAAATGGATGCACATACGGACCTTTCCATCTTTCTTCGATACAGGCACAATATTGGCTAGACACTGTGGGTATTTGGATACCATGAGAAACCCCACATCATATTGCTTGATGACATCGTCTTTGACTTTCAACATCCACTCGGGTTGGAGACGTCTCAGCTTCTGCATAACCGGCTTTATATCAGGGTAGAGAGGCAGCTCATGCTTGACCAAATTGGTGTCCAAACCAGGCATGTCCTCATATGACCAGGCAAAAACGTCTTGGTATGACCGTAGGAAGTCGATCATGCTTTTCCTTTCTTCGGGAGATAGTGATGTTCCAATCTTGGTTATTCTAGGAATCTCCTGAGTCCCCAAATTGATATCCTTTGTTTCTTCGACAATGGGGGTAGGGCCATGCTCAAAGTCGGCAAACCAGTCAAGGAGCTCATTGGGGAGCTCCTCCAAAGGACTATCCTTGTCCTGACTCGTAACTCCTACCTCTTCTTGTATTTCTACAAGAAAGGAGGCGACTTTACGTGGGACGGATATTTCGATTAAGGCATCCTTTTGTGGGACTTTTTCTGGAATTTTGAAAGACAATATTTTTGGGTTTTGTATTTTTTCAATTATTTTGGGATTTTGTATTTTTTCAATGTTTTTGAGAATTTTGTTTTCTTTGGAGACGGACCCTTGGCAAAGTAGGTTGCTATATATACAAGGTATTGCCTGCCAAGGGCTTGCCTCACTTTTTATAGGTTGTTTTTTTTTGGGAAATAAGTGCCAAACTTTAGGCCACTCCCTGCTTCCAGAGTTTGGGTCAAAGTTACCCAGTTGTATACCTGAGGGGCCGCTCCTTTACTTGTCTGGATGGAGGGTGCTGACTGATATAGCTCATTGGAGTCAGCCTCCATCATGTTGATCCCCATTTCATCTGAGATGATATCCTTAAATGTCAATACCATTTTATGGTGATTTACCACAGGGGGAGTTTGTTCAAGTATTGGCCGTCCTTCATGAAGAGGGACAACGCAACCAAATCTATTTCTAGGCTGGGAAGGGAGATCAGGGGATTGGTGGGATGTATTGTGGCTGTGGGCTTGTGTGGGGTCAAATGGGTTACCCCATTTCGATCGATCTTTACGACCCCAACGCTGACAAAGGATTCCCTGATGTGCAGCCTAGGGCGAGATTTCTCTTCTATGTTGATTCCTCGAGCTCTTGCAACTGCAGTGACCCTAGCTTTTTCTTTGGCCTCTCATACCTCTTCCTCCGTGGGCTTGTATCCCAGCCCGAATCTTACTTTCTGTCCCTTGGTAATAACTATCTCTCTTCTGCCCTGTAATCTAGGCCTAAGCCCTCTGCCTCTCTGATAGCCCCACTTTTAGAGCATAGCCACTGCTGCTACCATACCGCCTCCTGTTTTAGGCATGATGCCCTCCATGGGCTCTGAGAGTATTGCCGATACCTCATATTCAAAACTGTAGAGGTCAACGTCCTCAACAGTGTGCAACACATCCAACATATTGGTTTTTCAATGCTATTAGCGGCCTTTTCTTTCTCACTGTGCCCCTCGCCACTGATCATGATGATCTTATGCCCCGACGCAAACTTGAGTTTTTGGTGTAAAGTGGAAGGTATGCTCCGACCTCGTGCAGCCACGGGCGCCCTAACAACAGATTGAATGAGGATTTGATATCCATTAATTAAAACAAGATGGAGAAGGTCATTGGCCCGATCAACAGCTCAAGATCAACTTCTCCCATTATTTCTCTCCTAGTATTGTCAAAACCTCTAGCGCTGGTTCTGGTGGGCCTCAACATGCATGGATCGACCCCGATCTTGGTGGCGGTTCTTAAGGGGCATATATTCAATGCAGACCCATTGTCGATTAGAACCAAGGGGATTACCATGTTTCCAGACTCGACTGTTATATTCAGAGACTTCGAGTGGCTACCTCCTTCCAGCAAGTCAGCATCAGAAAATAAAATGGCATTCGAAGCCATTACTTGCCCAATTATCTGCCCGACTTCATTTGAGCTGACCTGAAGTGACACATGCGCATTTTTTAATGCCCCCATTAACGCTTAGAAATGGAGTGGGGACGTCATTAAGAGATCCCACACAGTTATATGGCCAGGCATTCTTCTTAGCTGAGTCTCCAGTATATGTTCCTGACTCATCTTCTCAAACGGGTTCACAGTGCTGTCTTTCTTCCCCTCTGGTTGGGCTTGTGCTATTGCCGGCACTTCTGGCTGCTTCGATATCCTCCCTAACCTGGTGAGAAAGTCCACTACCCCTTCTTTGTTGCTGCTGCTATCGGCATTGACATCTGTTTGTTCTTAGCTTAGCAGGACCTGATGAGGATCATATGTTGGTCCCGAGAGCTGGAAAGGTATGGTTGCCGGTACTTAGGGCACTTGTACTGTAGGCTCAGGAGGTGTGGGCAAGACCTGGCTTATCTCAGTGATGGATGGGTGGGTGACAAAATTGGGCCGAATGGGGGTGGTGAAGCTTGAGGATGGTGGTACTAGGGGGAAGGAGGTAAAAGTAGGCCATTGATAGCTGGTAGGTGCTGGCGGGGGATCAGGGGTTTGATGGGCCATTAGGTAATTGATCGGGGTGGTAGAGTAAACTGGTGGCTGAACTTGGGGTGAGGGGATGGGTGCAGGCCATTGATAATTGACGGGTGCGGGTGCAGGTGTGGGATTGGGGGCCTATTGGCTCATTGGGTAATTGATGGGGGTGGTGGAATTTGTCGATAGTTGAACTGGGGGAAATGGGGTGGGCGCAGGCCATTGATAACTGGCGGGTGCGGGTGTGGGACCGGGGGCCTGTTGGCTCATTGGGTAATTGATGGGGGTGGTGGTGTATGGTTGGTATGCATTGATATGTACATAATTGACAGGTGTGGTGGATGGAAAGTATACCCTGAGATCCAAGGGTTCAATTTGTGGGGTCAGGTTGGGGAAATATTCTGACAAATTCAGGGGTTCAATTACCCCGATATTCCTCTCTTCAACATTTCTTGGCAATGGTGCTATATAACTCTCTCGATTACTAATATAATCGGATGGGTCAAATTCAAGCTCCTCTTCATCTTCTATCATTCCGACGGTGGGTCTGGGACCAGCTCCTCCAGTAGGATGTGGGGGTAGTGGCACTTGGTGAATATTGGCATGCTGAGATGGTGCAGGGGGAATGATTTTATCGGCATCGATCAAATCCTGGATTGCATGCTTCAATGGGAAGCAGAGATCAGTTGGGTGACCCGGACCCTGATAAAAATTATAGTGTGTATTCGGGTCATAGTTCTTTGGGATTGGATGGGGAGGAGGTTGCGGTTGACGAATAGTGACTAATCCTTTTTCCACTAACAAAGGTAGAAGTACACTCAACGATTGCCTTAGGGGCATGAAAACTCAGTCGTAGCGAGCTCTCCTCTGCTCCGGAGTCATTTGCATTCCTTGCCCATTCCCTATTCTCTGCATCTGCTCAGGCTTAGCTGGTGTTAGCGGGGCAGCCTACAATTAAAACGAGGTTGTATTGTTATTGGGCCTGGTATTGGCAATGTTCTAGACATCGCCCCTTGTTATCTTATCATTCCTTTGCTCTGAAAACCTCCTAACCCCACTAGGTCCACTTGGCATGTTCTTACTCAGACGGCCCTCCCTGATGGCATCCTCACATCGATTAGAATTTCTCACCAGATTAGTAAAGCTGGACAAGTCTGAGATCACTAGCAGAGATCACTGCTGCTGGCACACCAAAAAGTTTGAGATCACTAGTAGAGTATTCTTTGAGATCATCTCAATCTGCTCATCATCAGGTATTCTGTTTCTGACCTAAGCTGTCAGGGCTCTGCAGCGTCCCAAGTAGTCGCTGAAGGTCTCGTTCTGGTTCTGTTTCAAGCGGGCCAAGTCTGGCTTTCACAGCTCAATGTCTATATTGTAGACATATTGTTTTTGAAAGAGGTGTGTCAAGTCCCTCCACGTTTTTATCATGGATGGTTCTAAAGATGTGAACCATCTTCTAAAAGACTTTTATTAGTAGTCTTTCGTCCCCTCCGTATTGGCACATGTCCCCACAGTAGGACTTTAGGTGCGCGATCGGATTGCCAGTGCCATTATATTTGTCGAAGGCATGCATTTTAAATTTGGGGGGCAGGGGGACCTCAGCGAACAAGCATAAATTTGTGAAGTCCGTGGCGTGGATTTCAGCACCACCCAGTTCTTTCAGCTGCTCTGATTCTTTCGATACAGGGGCGGCTTTCTCAGCCGTTAGTTGGACTTCACTCTGGGCAACCAAGGGGTGGGCAATTATGGGAGGAGGCTTAAGGTTGGTCAATTCCCTAGCGTAGGCCCTGCTCCTAATCTCGTCCTCCTCATATTGCTGGTCGGCATAATGTGCAGTGAGGGCGAGATTCTCTTGTTATTGTTGCACATGTTGGACGGGAATGACATGAGTGGGGATTGGGTGAGCCCATTGGGGGTAAGGGTGGGTTTGTTGGTTGATGAGAATTTGGTTTTGGGGTGAGGCCTGATGGGGCCATTGGGTATGGGGAAAGGTTTGGAGATGGCCTTGGGGTGTGGGGCCATGGGAAAATTGGGTTTGGGATATGGCATGAGCTTGACCCGACTGTGAAGGTTGGGTGAAATGTTGGGGGTATTGTGGAAGGTATGAGTGTGAGGTTTGGGTTTGGGCCATGAAGCCTTGGTCATTTTGGGCCAAGGGCCACTGATGGGTTTGGGCCATGGGCCCTTCGTAGGTTTGGGTTTGGGCCATGAAGACTTGGTCATTTTGGGCGAAGGGCCACTGATGGGTTTGGGCCATGGGCCCTTCGTAGGTTTGGGCCCTAGGCCCTGGGTAGGTCTGGGCCATGGGCCCTTGATGGATTTGGGCCAAGGGTCCTTAATGGGTTTGGGCTATGGGCCCTGAGTAGGTTTGGGCCATGGGCCCTAGATGGGTCTAGGCCATGGGCCCTTGGTGGGTCTAGGCCATGGGCCCTTAGTGGATCTGGGCTATGGGCCCTTGATGGGTCTGGGCCATGGGCCCTAGGTAGGTTTGGGTGGTGGGGTATTGGGCCATGGGGCCCTGGGATATGTGGGAGGTTGGAGATTGGGCCATTTGGCCTTGGGGTGTATGGGTAGTGGGAGGTTGGGGCATGGGGCCTTGGGGTATGTGGGTAATGGGGGTTTGGATGGTGTGGACTATGGGGGGTTGATGGAGGTCATTGGGGAGGGAGGCACGGAGATTGGCTAGGGTGTGAGATGGGTTTAGGGACATGGGGTGCGGAGGAGGGGGGGTGTTTTGAGAAGCCTTCCACATGGAGTAGGCTTGGAACATCTCCATCATGGTCATGGAAGGAGGATTGGATGTGGGAGGTGGAGAGGGGAAATTGGGCATGGCCCCAGTATGATCGGGCATGGCCATGGTAAGAGGTGGGATATGGGGTGGATTGGAGAGTTGAGGTGGGGTAAAGGATGGGGTGGGATTAGGGATGTTTAGGGATGGTGGTTGGTGGGGTGTGGATGTTTGGAAGAAACCGGTCATGGCCCCGGTAAAAATGGGCATGACCTGGGTAGATGGGGGGATTTGTGGGGGGTTGGATAGGGCGAAAGTGGTGTATGTGAACGTGGGTGGATCGGGCCTATAGGGGGAAGATGGGAAATGGGGCACGGATGTGGATTGGGAGAATGAGTTTGGGTTTTGTATGAAAATGGGTGGGAAATGTGATGGATTGGTATGGGCATGGTTTGAGCAAAAGACGGGGAATTGGGGGTTGGACTTTGGATGTTTTGGGAGGTAGTGCTTGGGAAAATGGGGGCGCCAAACGAGCCGGTAACGGCAAAGGTTGATTGGGTGAGGGGGATGGTGGAAAAAACTTCTCCCGAATGGGAGTGGCTTGGAGAATGTGGTAGGGATGAGTCGGGATCGACGTATGTCAGGTCCACTATCCACGACATTCTTTGGGAACGGGTTGGCCAAGGGTGCCTTGGATAAGGCCCAAAAATCCTCCTTCTTCCCCTACGGGACGGCGGAGGGCAAGATGATGCCGTTATGCTGGCACCACAAACTCTATTTTTTTGGTTTTTGATTTATTATATTTTTCTTTTTTTTAAAATTTTTTGAAAAAGTTTTGAAAAACAAAAGTTCCGTGGCCTTGGAATTCCATTTTCGGGTGGCTCTCGTACCTTAATTCAAGACTCGCAGTGACGATTCCGATGCACTTCGGAAGAATCGAAGGAGAACCTTCAATCTATTGAAGGCATAAAAATCGAGGCAAACAACCCGATCCCCCAGAATGAGCCAAAAAGAAGTTGCCCTCTTTTGATCGGCGGGGGCGTATTGGCCGTCAGAGATGGCGGGACCGAAACAAGGCACTAAGCACACTGATCAGGGGACTCGGGAGGTGAAGAAGGCCACAGATTCACGCTGGTGTGCTGTTAAACAGACCTGGCGCAACTAATACATGTGCCCAGGTTGCAGGGCATCTATTTTACACTGGCGCAACTATTAGTTACGCCAAGGTAAAAAATTTGGATTTTAAAGCTGGCGCAACTATTAGTTGCGCCAATTATAAATTCCAATTTTCTACACTGGTGCAACTAATACTTGCGCCAGGTAAAAACTGATGCTCCAGAACTGATGACAGCAGGCACCAACACCCGAAATGAGTCTCTTTTTTTGGTTTTTGTGGAAGCTAGGCTTCTGAGAACTGAGCTATTTTTTGGTGATCGATTCTCTCCTTACCGCACCTAACGGGTTTGAGTCCGATATAACTCGCTAGCGCGCTCCCCAAGGGTTTTAAGCTTCGAAATGGGAACCCACCCGATATACCTCCGGCGCAAGCGCCTTCTCAGATACTAGGTGGGCTAGGACTTTTCTGGATCATCACCACTAGGGGTTGCCGCCATACTAAGACCCGGGTGGTTGTGTGTTTGCCTAATCACAACTCTTTTAAAATCTACCCCGTAAAAATAAATTAATTAAGCTCCCTAACTTGGTTCAATTTTAATTTTCTCTTTTCAAAGCTTTTATCTTTTTTGGAAGTTTTCTTTAGTTCAAAGACCGGGAGTGATGATCCTGTGCCGCCACTACGGGCCAGCGCCCACTGTTGGGATATGAATGCACAAGTAGGCCTGCCAATCGGCCAAGGCACTTTAAATGATGGGAAAGTAAGGAAATTAAAAGATAATGCCCAAGTAGGCCCGCCGATCGGCTAAGGCACTTAAAATGATGGAAAAGTAAAGAAATTTAAAAGACAATGCGCATGTAGTCCCACTAATCGGCTAAGGCTCGAAAATGACGAAAAAGTAGGGGTGAGAAAAATAAAAAATAGTAAAAAAAATAGCAAAATGATTAGTAAAATAAAAAATAAAGGGCTAAGTTTCAAGGAGAAGCTCTACAAGCTGTCCCCAGCAAAGTCGCCATCTGTGCAACCGTGGGATTTGTGACGATCCCGTTACGGCTATGCGCTCGCTAGCAAAAAATATAGAGTTGCCACCTAGAGCTTTTGGTGTCCCGGGATACCTATATCATTTTTATGAGTACCGAAGTGCTAAAAATATGACTCTGAATTCGGTCTACACTAAAGGCTCTTGGATAGAGGCTTCGGTTATCGATCGGGAAGGTGTTAGGCACCCAATCAACCTGCTTAATGCGGTCTCTACTTATGGTCAAACTAGAAATGACATAAAAGAAAAGAAAATACCTTCCTCTTGCCCAAAAGGGCTTAGAATCCTATTTCTGCCCCTCCGTTCCTACCAAAAATTCAACGGCGTAACGACATAAATGCAAGGATGAGAAGAGCTAAAAAGAGATAGAAGAAGAAAGGGGAGAGCCAGAGCCCTCGGGCCCTTGTAGCACTATAGGAGAGCCTTGCATGGCTTGCTTTGATGAGCTCTTGAAGGTTTTGTATGATATGGAATAGGGTTCTAACTCCTAAGACTTGAAGCTAAGAGGTAGAGAATGGAGGCTAGGAGATCACACACACCTAACCTAGGGGCTTTCTATGAAAGGCAAGGGTGGGAAGAGGTTTTTGAATTTTGGTTTTTGTATGGGAGGTGTGCACCAAAGGGAGAAATATCTTCTCACTTTAAGCTCTTTCTCTCTTAGGTAGAAATTCTCAACCCCTAAACCAAGGGGTGGGGGGCTCTATTTATAGGAAATTGATGGATTAGGAAACCACTTAAGAGCTAAATGGGTTTAGCAATTAGGTAATCTCACATCTAAGGATTCTTAGGGTTTTTGGAGTATTGAGATGTGTGAGAAGGTCCTCCAACAGTGGATGATGGGGTGAGGCCTTAAGCCACTTGAGGGTTGCGAATAGGCATTAAAAGGGTGCAACAAAACTATCAAAACACACTCCAAGGATCAAGGTGGTCAACAAGTCAAACCCCAATCATAATTTTTAGGGCAAAATCTAGAGGTTACTGTTCATATGCCTGGCGCAACTAATAGTTGCGCCAGACAAATGTACAATAAAACAGTGCCTGAAAGTTGGTTCGTGAGGGTGGGCCCCACGTTTAACCTAGGCGCAACTAATAATTGTGCCAGGCAAAATTATAACTAGCGCAACTATTAGTTGAGCCAAATCTCTAGGGGGGCCCACATGAATTTACACTTCTGCCCTCCGGGTTTGGTCCGCCATATCTTTTGATATATACCTCCGATTGGGGGCGATTCTTGGACCGTTGAAAAGATGACGACTTTTACTTTTTAATGGCATGAGATTTGATCACAGTAGATGGCTGTAGCTGGTTCCAGTGCATCCCTCCTCATCCATGGCTTGATAAGGTTAGGTTTAGGCTCAGGACGGGTTCTAAGGGTCGGGATTGATTTCTAAAAGTTCGGGGCTGGTTCCTAAGGGGTCTAGGGTGATTCCTAAGGGTTTTGGAATAGTTCTTAAGGGTTCTAGGGTGGTTCCTAAAGGTTCCATACATGCTATCAAAAGCTCAGAAGTGCACCTCTCTCGAAAGGTGTTTCGATCGGGCCTTGGGCCAAATTTGGGTGTCTACAAGCACCTTCCTAAGTTTTGACACCATATCTCAAGGGCTTCTTTTTCTTCTTGAACCAAGGCATAACAATTCAACACTATCCTACTTTGCTCTTGTGCATGCCTTAGGGCATTATTATCACTAGTCAGCTTGGAGATGACAAAAGACTTTAATTGGATTTCAACGTGAAGCCTCTCATTTTCACTTTTTAACCTCGTGACTGCATGCACGCCTCCATCATGAATGACATTCAATTTCTCCTTTTGCCGAGCTACTTCCAATTTCAGGTCATCATTTTTGGATTGAAGTTTTCGAATGGTGCCCTCTTTTAATGTGAGTTAGTGCGCTTGTTCATCCAAGGTAGTAATCATCTGCTCTTGGGCTTGGATGTATGCCCGCTCCTTTTGACTCATAGTCATTTGAAGCAAATTCAGTACATGCTTTAATCTAGCGTTCTCTTCATGATATCTTTCATTTTGCTATTCGAATATTCCTTTCTCCTCCACTAACAACCTATTTTTTACCGCCACTTGAGTGGCCTATTGTTTGATGTTGGGTCCTCGGTTTCAGGAATGCTAGCCCAACAAGAGGATGCAATGGGAATGACGAGATTAAGTGTAGTGCTGATCATAGGACTAGTTGATCAACCTTCAAAACCATACCTTTTAGACCCAAATCTAGACGTTGCTAGACCCCGTATGATCACTAATGTCTACCTTTAGTATGCTTTCAGGTACAAGAGGTTTTGAAGAGCCAAAGGTAAGAAAAGAGTTAAAAGAAGATAGAAGGAAAGTATTAGAAGCAACCACCCAAAACAGAGGAAAGAAAGGAGAAAAAATAGAGAAACTGTTAATCTCAATTGGTCAAAATCCCATATCGGCCGGTCGAGATCAAAGAAGAAGAGCTGAAAAAATTGCAAAACTTTACTCGTGGAAACTGGATTTCGACCGGTCGAGAATCTAGAAGAGGCTCAGAAGTTGCAAAAGTTGACCGGTCGAGAACCCATTTCGACCAGGTGATTTTACCAAACAGAGAGAGAAAGTTTATATAAAGTCCACCGATCGAGAATACAACTCGACCTATCAGGAATCCAAGCAGCAGACAATTTCAACCGGTCGAAAATGAATCTCGATCAGTCAAAATAGGGGTTTTCAGCGATAATCAAGGCTGACAGTCTAGAATTGCACAGTCCGAGAAATCCTTCCTTATCGATTCAATTTAAAGTATTTCTGGAATTCTTTCCTAGTTTATCTACATGTGTTAGGGCCCTATGCATCTATAAATAAGGACCCTAAGCTTAGGAACATATATAGCTTTTAGTTCTTAGTTTTCTAATTTTAGGTTTACGTAGACACCCAAATTTGGCCCAAGGCCCGATCGAAACATACTTCGAGAAAGGCGCACCCCCGAGCTTCTGATAGCATTTCCCGAACCCTTAGAACTTAACCCAAACCCTTAAAAGCCGATCCCTGACCCTTTCGGAATCAACCTTAACCTATAGAACCCCTCTCAAACTTGTTTGAACACTCCCGGGCAATGGTTGGAGAGAGGTGTGCCAAAGATTATTGAGACCTCTGCTAGGACTAAATCATGCACCATTGGAAAGTAGAGGCTCCCAACTTTAAAAACTAGCCAAGAATTGTCCCGGTCCGAGTCATACATTAAAAGTTATGGCGACTTGAATTTTGGGCAAGACTAGGGGCATTTTGGTTAGCATGTATAATATACACGCTAAGCCAAATGGGCCCCACAGCGGGCTCTGAACTTCTCACAGGAACTGTATATACGCCTAGTGTGTATAATATACACACTAGGCTTAGCTATAGTAACAATGAGATTTTGTCCGAATTTCACTTTTGGGGTTTGACTTGTTGACCATCCCCATGTTTAAGATGGGTTTCTTTAGGACTGTTGCACCCCAATTTATCCTATTTGCAATCCCTTAATCATTTGAAACCCCAACCTATCATCTACCATTGAACCCATTCCCACACCTATCCATGACCTTGAAAACCCCAAAATCCTTAGATTTAGGATTACCTAATTGCTAATCTTATTAGCTCGTAAGGACCCTCCTAACCCTTTCCTTTTTTATAAATAGAGAGCCACCCCTCCCTTTACAAGGGTTTGAAAATTTTTCCAAAGAGAGAAAGATTAGAGATTTTCTTCTCCCCTTTGGTGCACCAAACCCATGTAAATTCCAGAATTCAAAACCCTTTCTTAGACCCCATATTCCATAAAAAATCCCTTAGCCTAGGTGAGCGCTACCCCCTAGCCTTCTTCTCCTACCCCTTAGCTATCAAGCCTTAGAGGTTAGAACTCATCTTCCACCTACTCAATCCATCGGAAGCTTATCAAGTGCACCTACGCAAAGGTCCACAGCCGTGCTACAAGGGCTCGAGTGTTTTGGCTCTCCCCTCTATTCCTCTACCTTCTTTTCTTTTCTTCTATCTTTGAATTTGCTCCGTTATGTCGCCGAAATTTCGGTGATTGCAGGGGGCATAAATAGGATCTGACTGCCTTCGAGCAAGAGGAAGTGCTGTTTTATTTTTTATTTTTATTTTTTTTCTTTTGGCCATAAGTAGAAACCGCTTACGAGCGGGTTGATCAAGTGCCTAACACCTTCCCGATCGATAATTGAACCCCCTACCCAAGAGCCTTTGGCGTTGACCAGATCAGAGTCATATTTTTAGCACTTCGGTGCTCATCATATCGATTTGGGTATCCCGGGACACCAAAAGCTCTGGGTGGTGACTCTAAGTTTGTAGTACAGAGCGCATCGTCGCGACGGACTCGCGAGAGCCCACGGTTGTACACTCATGCTGACAAATGTCGCATTCTTGGTACATTTGTAAGGTACCTAGTGTCCATGCGACTCAATTAATAACGGTGTACCATTTGTGCAGTGAGCATGCATCATATAATTTAATCAAACTCTAAAATTGTTCACTAGTCAAAGGTAAAGACAAATCTTAGAATTACAATGTAATTCTTACCTTGGATCACGTCGTTAGTTGCTTGGGTGTCATGTGCTGAGACTGCAAAAGTGCGACCCTGTACTATAGGTCCATAAGGCCTCTGTGTAGGTGCTGTTGTCATTTTCCCTTTCTACATCTCAAGATAATCCCTTATCTGGTGCCCTTGTTTATCACATCTGAAACATGCACTTGATGTCCTCCTATACTCTTCAGTCATATGCGGCTTTCCGCAATTTGTGCATGAACCAACCGAGGCTGATGACAAGGTGCGTGAGGCTTGGACAACTCTCGATGCTCCCATCATGGTAGGGCTTGAAGGCTGGCAAGGTGCTAGTATCGAGAACCTTGACTTCTTACTTGGGGAATCATTGTGGGAAGTAGACTGTGCTTGACTCGCCGTACTCTTGTTCTGTTGATCCCTTCCTCTGAAACATACTCTCAATATCTCATTCAGCAATAAGGGCCAACTCCATAACCTCAACATAGGTCTTCGCCCTAAACAATGAAATCCTGTCCTTGATATTGGGACTCAAGCCAAGTTCGAACTTCTTTGTCTTCATAAGTTTTGTGGCAACATGTAGGGGTGCGAATTTTAAAAGCCTCATAAACTCGGCTTCATATTCTCGCACTGATGACCCTACACCAATGACACAAACTTGACTTCCCAATGATCTCTGACCGCATCAATGAAGTACTACTCATTGAACACCTCTACAAACTGAGTCCACGTCCATGGGGTACTCGGTATCTCTAGCAGCTTAGTTCTCTCTACAGACTTCCACCAAGAGTCTGCTGCTCCTGTTAACTGAAAGGCAACCTAGTTAACTTTTTCCTCTTCGGTGCACGAAATTACACGAAGAAGTTTTCCCATCTGATTCAACTAATCTTCCATTTCAAGTGGATTAGCTTGACCATAGAAGCTTGGAGGATTCATTCTTCAAAACTCCTGAAATTCAAACGGTGGGCGTCTCGCTGCAAGCTGAGCCATTGTATCGATCATCGTCTCCAATAATTACCTAGTCAGCTCACTATTGTTCCCTTCTCCCAAGGGAGTATTGTTTGCACCCATAGCGAATCCTTCACCACTGGACATTCCCTCATCACTCAAGGTTCCTCTATTACGGAAGAGCCTAGGTCTACTGCGTGGAGCCATGCAGATCTAATAGATCAACACAAGTTCCAATCATTACTAATCATAAGAAATTTCTAGCCTATAGTCCTATGAAACCTAATAACATGTGTCTGACATCAACTATGGAACATGGGGTCATAGTTGAACCACTCTGACATGGTACACTGAACCTAGTACCATTTCTCTGATACAAACTGCAACGACTCGACTTTTCCTTCCCACAAAAATCCAAGAAAAGCTGGACCGCCGTCGAATTTGGTGCACAAGAACGCACCAAACTCTATGATATTCATTCAATGCAGAAATCAAAACAACAGATATTTTATACAAATGCGAAACTTAAACAAGACTGATAACACATGGCATTTTACACTGAATTCCTATACATACATGACATAATTCAAAAAATGATCATCGGTGGCGGCCGACCGTCACCTACACCGTGATTCAAAACATAATTCCAAACACAACCAGTAATCCTCATATACCTAGTCCAGAAGAAAAATGAAGATCTAAGGAAAGAAGTCCTTAGGTGGAGGGTCCTCTTCTTCTGGCACATAGTCAGGATCACCCTCAAGCTCCGAATCCTGAATAAAACCTACACTTGTGACATAAAGTCGGGATGAGCTAACAATTTAAGCTCAATAGAGAAAAATCCAATGCCAATCAACAATCTAGCAAGGAATGCATAAATTCAGTGACTAAAGTTTCAAAAGCATTTTTTTCTCATATCAAAGTGAGAATTCAAATCTTGAGTTCGGGATCACAAAGCTTAAAACATGTCATGTTAGAAAGAAAAATCTAAAAAATGTATCATATCAAGAATGGAGTTACAAGATCTAAACGTGTCCTGTCAAGAAACGAAATCACATGAAAAATCCTATACAAGGTTCAGGTACAGAGCATTCCATGAAACGAAAACAAGGTAAAAACCCCAGGGACTCTACCCCTCTCTAGATACACTTTCACTTTTATATCATGACTAATATTCCATTGGGGTTAAAGCATCCCGTAGCGGAAATGAGCATCCCGTGAAAGGGAACAGGTTTATAAACCCGGGGACTCCACCCCTCTCTAGAGACTCCACTCCTCTTTACCAACTTGAACTTCCAGAGTCACATTCAAAGTTCAAATTCAAGATCATATTCAAGTAAGAGTTCATGCATATTCATGTTCAACCAAGAGTTCAACTGCAAGGTTCATATTCAAGCAAGAGTTAAAGATTTCAAGATCAAGCATACAAGAGTTTCAAGAGTTTAAGTTCAATCTAATCACCTTACATGAATCTAAACTAAAAACAAGATATCAGGCATTCCAATCAATTACATGTTCAAATTCAAGCTCGAACATATCATGGAGTCTATGAATCGAAATCAAAACTGAAATTAGGCATTATTTTTTCCCTACCTTAACCATGAAATCAAACGAAGCAATTCAAAGATCCTATTAACGACTTCCCATACTCAATCTAGATGACAATAAGTTCTTAAATCATATATCAATGATGTGGGAATTGATTAATTCAAACACTCACAAGCCTTCTTAAAGAAAAGACCAAGATAGCCAAACACAGGGCAAATCGTGCGAGCAATTTCAAAATCACGTGAGCGGTCTCCAAAATCGCGCGAGTGATTTAGACAATCCTTGTGGCACACCAAACGTCGCTCGGGCAAAAATTTTCAGAGAAATTTTGCCTGGAAAATTCGCGAGCGGTTTTTCTGTTGTTTTCTGAAGGCAAATCAGGAAGTGATTTCAACATCGCGCTAGCGATTTCAACATCGCGCTAGCGATTTTGCGCGATTCAGTAACTTCTTCTTTCTTTCGGGCTTGATTCTTCTCCAAATTCAAAACAAATTCAATCACACACCACACATCTATCAATTTAAGTGCAACGACCCTAATTTTTCTAGCGTTGAATCATTGACCTTTGGCGATGATAAGACTGCCTTGACCGATTTGACTTTGGTCAAGATGTTGATGACTGTGACAGGCCTCTAGCCCATCCACCTTGATTGGGTAATGCACCCGATACACAAATTTTGAGAACAAATTCCTGACTCGAACATTAAATCGAAACCCGAACCCTCGTGAGAAGTGTGTTACACACGACTCGAACTCGAGATTGGACCATGTTCGATTCCACCCGTTTCAAGCACCATTGTATAGCATATGGGCTTACTTAAATTAATGTTAATAAATAAATTAAAACCAGAAAAGTGGCATGCGCATGATCAAGGGCGTTCGCGTACACCCTAGACACGAACCTGACCTGAGCCCAAATAACCCAAACTAATATATGAATATATGTCATCGAGTGTGAAAGGTATATTTTTATATAAATAATTTCATAAATAATTGCATGAGCCATGTGATGGCATAGTGGGCAAGGAACCTGGTTAATGAACAGTCATATAATATACCATTTTATCACCCTTAACTTAGTGATTCTAAACCCCAGTTTGCTACTAACAAGTTAATGATGTGTAGATATTAAGAATAATCAGTAAAAGAGGACCAAAGTGTTAATCTTTATAAAATGAACTCAAAAAGCAGTAAGAAAGATGATTAGATGTTGCTGAAAGAATAAGAAATTGTAAAAGATGACGG
Organism: Chloranthus sessilifolius; assembly: GCA_021018995.1. Classification (NCBI taxonomy): domain Eukaryota; kingdom Viridiplantae; phylum Streptophyta; class Magnoliopsida; order Chloranthales; family Chloranthaceae; genus Chloranthus; species Chloranthus sessilifolius. Next base: position 69,904,472 of record CM037592.1, on the reverse strand, counting down.
AGCGCTATACAGAGAAATCTGTAAAATTGTAATTTACGATTCTTCAGAACACGTTCCAGCGGAAGGTGATACAAAGAAGAAAATGATCTTTCGGGATTCAAAATTGTCTAGAGTGAAAGCTATGTAAGAAGGAAAATTGTAATTTACGATTGTATAAATAGAAGGACTCTTACACTGCTAATCAAGTGAAGATCTACATCGCCATGTACCAATTTCGAATAACTCTTAAATTAGAAGTTTAGCAAATCATGGACCTGAGAAGATTAATGAAGAAAGAATCCTAAAGATCTCGATTACTAAAATTAAGGAGAAAGTCCTAAATGGATCAACTATTCAAAGCAAGGAAAACTAGGATTAGAATTAGAGTTATAGTAGGAAACTTTTGTTTTTAGAATTTTCTTTTATTAGAATTAGATCATTGTAAACTGACTCCTTATGATCTATAAATAACAGTGTTCGACATAGGAAGAAGTTTATCGAAAAATTTCTCAACATCAATTGACGACTGAGGTTAGAGTTTTCTTCTGATCACCATTGTATATTAGATTTATCAAGTAAAATTACCCACAGTTATCTAAGGTCTTGCCTGACAACCAAGGCTGAGGAAGCTGAAAGATCAACCCTTTGGATGGTTCTACTTTTGCTTTCTAGTTTAGATTTATTTTTATTGCATATTTCCTGCTTTGTAAACATCTTCAAGTTTTGATTTGAATTGATGACTCAGAGTGAGATTTACAGATTAGTGTAATGGAATTTTATTTTCTATTTTCAATTTTCTAAAATTTGATTGATGCCCAAGTTTTAGGAGATTATTGATTAGATTAAATCTGTATTGATGGGATTCTAACTTTTATTGACGACCAATGCTAGGAGACTTGATATATAGTGTAACGGTATTTTTAATTTCATAAATATTTAAGAACAGAAGGAAACTGATTGACGACCAGAATCCTGAAGTTTGAAGATTAGGATTTATTTTCTGCAGTTTAGTTTTTAAAACTATTCTTTCATTCATATTTCTCAAGTAGTTTAGGATCTTAAAAGATAAATATAAGTTTTCCTTAAATAGAACTAAATAGGTAAATCACTTCCTTATAGGAACGATCCTATACTAGCATTATAATTTTCATTGTGCGCTTGCAATAGGTTAAGACTTAATTAGAACAACATAAAAATCAAAAACAAGTTTTTGGCACTGTTGCCAGGGAAGCAAATTTTACTTTATATATATTTATTTTAGAAAACAATTATTTATCTTTCTCTTTTTATATTTCTTTATATTTTTTTTCTTGATCACTTCTTAAGCTTTTGCAGATTTATTCGGAGCCAGCGAATCAAGGTTCCAACTTCCCCTGATCAGAGAAGCTAGAGGCCCAGATTTGTTTTCTCTCCCTGCTTTTAAAAATAAAAATTAGATAAAACTGAAAACAAAATAGACATTTACAATAATTGTTTTGGCCACCCTGCTCTGCTCTAACTCCCTTCATTATGACAGGAAAAGACCAATTTGTGGCTAAGGCATTGGGGGAGTACTATGCACTAACACCTCTTACACGTCCCCCATGTATTCAAATACCCCCTATAGCCTGTAATAGGACTTTTTAAATTGCGTCTAATGTGCTTCAAATACTTCCTACTTTTCACAGGCTAATAGATGAAGATCCCTATTTGCATCTAAAAAAGTTTCTAGAAATATGCACCATTATTCGAATTAAGAACTTATTAGAAGTATCCACTCGGTTGAGGCTGTTCGCATATTCCCTTAGAGATGAGGAAAAGAAGTGGATAAACTCTTTGCCTATTAATTCAATTGGCAATTGGAAAGAATTGGAACTCATGTTTCTTATGAAATTCTTTCCAATCTGTAGAACGAAAAAAATCTGGAATCTTATTATAACATTTCATCAATTCTCGGATGAATCTCTTCAGGAATGTTGGAACTGTATAAAGGATCTTTTGCACAAGTGCCCTCACCACTGGGTTATGTGCTAGCAAATTATTCTCACTTTTTATGAAGGCCTTGACGATGCAATCTGACATATGATTGATTTGGCTTGCGGTGGAATGTTTCGTATATTGACAGCAGAGGGTGCTTGGGAACTCTTTGAGACCCTTAGTGAGGAACCGATGCAAAATTGCGCATCAGGCGAGGTTGATTCAGAGACTTTAAGGAATACACCTCCTAGATAAGGAGGATTATATAAATTAAAGGCAAAGATGAAAAGTCTTCAGAGGTTGAAGCTTTAGAAAGCAAAAATTCAATCTCTGGTGGGTATAAAATCGTACTTAACATCTCAAAAAGGAGAAGCTCGTGGTCCTAACCATGGCCCAACTCAGGTAGCTTTCCAACCTCCAATTGTTTCTCCTTACCCCACAGAAGCCCAAAACCATACTGCTGTAGAGGAAGCCTTATTGCAAATAGCTGAAAGCTGGCTACAGCATGGCCGTATCCAGACATAGTTACTAAGTTCCCTTCGACAATCTATCGTAAAGTTAGAAACTCAAATTGATCAACTAACCCTTTTTGAGAGAGAGAGTAATTTATCTCCTTCACATGTAGTTGGTACGTCTAGAGGACATATATTTATGGGAAACACAATAACTCCCTCTGATTCAAATTGGGCCCATCTAGAACCCATCGAGCTACCGACTCACTCGTAATAAATACCTGTAACATATGTATATAATTTAATATTAGAAAGTATTCTACGATCTACAGTGTACAAGACTGCATTCAATTTAAAAAACTCTTTTGTCAGGTCATAATCACTTTGAGCGTATGGATTTACGGTTTCTCGTGATTTGTAGAGTCGAATCATAGAGACTATGATTTGAAGCGTCACAGAGTTTCATTATCGTTCTCTAGAATTGCAAACAATAATTCTAGGGAATAGACGATTCCAGTGATCGGTCTTATCGGTTACGTTGGAATTCAGACCCATTTAATTAATAGAAAGCGAACACACATCGCATTCAATTTCGCCACTTGCTAAATACCCAAGCCTAAGGACCTATACCTTGACACGTGAAGCTTTTCCTTCCCTATAAAAGTAGATCTTTCCTTTCTAAAAACCCATCTCTTTCCTCTTCCTTCTTCATAACCCTAGCCCTTATGACAAAAGAGAATAACCCAAGTGATTTCAATAAATGACCTGACAGAATCCTTGAGATACACAAGGCCGAGCTCCTGGCTGCAGTAAAGAAAGTAAAAAATCTAAAGTGCCAGCGACCAATACCAGATGTTGAATCATCCACCTAAACTACCCTTTACCCTACACCTAACCCAAATCTGAAACCATATTCCACTAATCCATCTTCCCCCACTTCCTAATCTTTACAACCTTACAACCCACCCTGAGTGCGAGTTCCTTTATGTTGATGGTGGGTTGAACTGTCCCTCGCCATCCCTCTCCATTGCTTATCTTCTCCCCCTACTTGCATTACAATCTCTTCGTAAAATCTCTGCAAGGGAGTAGTATAGGTGAAGGGTGATCCGTAGATGTGTTCACTTTCCCACTCTTCAAAGCACTTCAACAATGGCATTGCATTTCTTCTAAGGAAGATCTGTGATAAGCTTGATTTGGGAGAGATTTTAAAGGGCAGGGAGGAGTGTTCTGCAACTCTTGGGGGAGCGATCCTACCAAATTGCAGTAGGAAGGAATGAGATACTTTAATTGAAGGTGGTTAGAAGCCGATGACCCATCTTTATCGAAGAACCTTTTCTCTTGGACGTTGTTGCTAGTGTCTTAGATAGTGTGTGTCTAGATTTTTCCTAAGTTTATACCCTTCATGTAATTAGTTTTTAATTTTCCAGTACTTTATATCTATAGTTTTCTTTCCATGTCATTGTAAATATTCCATGAATATATGAAATCCTCATTTGACTAACTTTCTAATGTAGTTACTATTTTTCTTTCCCACTTTGTTACTTATGATCTAAGATTAAGCCAGATGTGTTTTTCCTCAAGTTTGGGGGAAATTATTATGACAAGAATTTTACACCTGGTGCAATATCAACAATTTTAAGTAATTTACGATAAAAGTTTGACAGTATCCCCTATTTTTGGGCCAATGAGGGCATTGTCCAATTTTAGTTTGGGGGGGATACACAACTTCTGTGTATATTATAGTAGTTTATTTAGCTTAGTCTACTTTTGCATTGCATATATAAAAAAAAAATTTAACTCTTTTGTTTTAGAATAGTTCAATTAAGCATTATATGTGAATTATGATAGAAAATTTATGAATCCTGAAAACATAACGATCCATCGTAGTAGAATTTTAACAATCAGAAAATAACAACTACAATTCATGTTTAGCTCTTCAAGAACACTATATCAGATTAAATGTTTGAAACAATTGGTTGATTTTAACTGCAATATTTAGACTATAGTTTCAAACTTATAAAATCAGTGAGCTTTGGAGACTAATTTTTCCTTTCTTTAGAGAGAGAGACTATTATCTATTCAATTTAAATTTTCTTGAACTTCTCTACTATTTTATGAAAATCTCATATTGCTAAACTTAGAATCAAAATATTCTATGATAATAATAACCTCTTTTTTTTTTTCCAGAACTATCTATTAGAACATCAAAACAATAAGGCATTTATGCTAGCAAACTATAAAGATGATCAAAGGCCATCTTTTGTTTAACCAAAGCTAAAAAAAAGCCAAAATCCTATAAATAATTTATTCTTTGAATCCATATTAGAAGCCTAAGCTGAATTTCTTTGTACTAAGATTTTATAAACCCTTAACCATATATACTACCCAAAGCTTTCAACCTTTGACGCTTATAATTTTTTGAGAGTTTAGAATGCAAAAGAAGGGAAGAAGAAGAAGTGAAAGGAGTAAAAGAAAACAGATGAGAGATACGCCGAAAAAGGGTATAGCTAAAAAGAAATAACAAGAAGAAAACATGGGAAAAGTGTAAAAAAAAAAATCGTAAGATACGATTATGAGAAAAGAAAAGAGAAGTAAAAAGCTTACAAAGCAAAACAATTAAAAGGATATTTGAAGAAAATCAATTGAAGAAATGGGATTTATAAAAGAAAAAGAAAAATGGGAAGAAGTTATCCAATTCTTGGATGCTTACTGAAGTAGAACAGAAAAGAAGAAAAGAAGATAGAGAAGGAAGAACTAAATTCTCATAAACTTTAAATCCTATCTACCTTTCTTTCAAACCTTTTAAACACAAAGCCCCATTACAAGCTGAAGGAAAGGCCTTTTTTATTTACGATTTGTAAAGGCATAAGCCTAGTAGAGATGTGAACAATAGATACTATGGATTGCACAAGAAGTCATATGAATAGAATTGATTATCCATTCCATGAAATTCATTTTCTTTTCAATTATCCTTCGAATTCTTCAAAAGATATATCATATTGATAGAACCCAGAAATTTTGAAATCTTTTTTAAAGTATTCCAATAGTGAGAGTTTGGATGAAAGTATGTTCTAAATCTGCAGTTTAGAAAAAAAATTATAATGAATAAACTTTTCACAGGTACGCACACACTCCACGCTATACTGAATTGAAATTATTAAGTTCTGATCAAGGATAATTGTTAGGATGGAAAGTGGTGGTTAATGAAATCCAATATATAAAAATCATAATAACCATATGATGATTAATTTAACAAGTGTATAAATTTAGAGTAGACTTAATTTTTTGTTTTGTTTTGAAAAGTTGAAAAATCCAAAACTATTTTGAAGTTTGTAGGTAGCTTCACTAAAAACCTTCAGGAGACTACAACTCCTCCACTAGGGATCACCTAGGGGTTTACAGGCTTGTTGCATATGCTAAATACAACCGTGCTCCCTATGAAAGTGGCATTTAAATTTTTAGATTAGTATTCCTTTCCTTGTTTGTTAGGGACTAGCAAAACGTAAGTGTAATATCTCCAAATTTTGAGAATCTGCGTAATTCAAATAGGTGTGTGCAGTTCACAAGGGAACTGAGGAACTTAACAAACACTTAGGTGTGTGTGTGTGTTCTACTCCAAATACATTAGATGGATAGGAACAAACATATGTGTGTATGTGTGCTTGACAAGGAAGCAACCCACTTTTAGATATGTGAGGGGTGACCTCACGTGCACAATCCCCTTTGCATTTATTCCCTTGCTTTGTTTGCTTGGAGAGAGAAAGAGTGAGAAAAGGGTTGTGAATGTGAAGAAGAGATCCACCAGATTCACACTCTCCAACACTCCTAACCTTGTTTTTCTTTCGCGATTTGGTCAAAGGAGTGGTTACCATCGATTGCGATGATTTAGAAGCTATTGTTTAGCTCCGATTTGTGCTTACTGTTGGGGATTTTCAGTGTGCTGATTTATTGTGTGATGATAATAAAACAGGAGATAGATTCAACACATCTAAAATATCCTGGACCAGCAAGATACAGGGTCCTTTGTAGCAAATTTTAATAAGGGAATGTCCACAGGGAGGTGAGTTCAAAATATGGTAAATCTCCAGATCTGTAAGAGATCTGGCACCCTAACTAATGCTAAGTCCGCTAAAAGAAAGGGGAGAGGTTAAAAAGGGTTGTCACTTGAACTAAACTACACTTGAAATGTAAACTATGTGAGATCGAGTCCAGAGATCTAGATTTTGCAAATGGAAGGGTTTAAAAATAGAAAATGGAGAAGAGCAGCTTGGAGATTGGTCTCACTGCAATCAGATTGAGCTAGTCATGTTACAGGGGTTCAAAGCTCACAAATCCCTTAGCTGGCTACAAGCACAGCTGCAGGGTAGAAGGCTCCACTCTAAACCAAAGGATTTCACTGATTTTAAGGCTATGGTATGTCCACTTTAATGGTCACAAACCATCCTATAGACTTTATTCGATCCAAAGGTTTATGGTAGAAGAATCCAATTGAAACTAGAGATTGGACTTCTCTTAAGGCTATGATCTGTCCACTTTAATGGTCACAGATCATCCTAGGGAATTCCTCCAAACCAAAGGTTTCAATCAGAGCATTAAAACCACTACAAATGCTACAATTTCTAGGTCACAGATACAAGAAATTACAGGGATGTCAGATCTAGGGAGATTAGATGGTATCCAAGAGGTCTACCAGTTACATGGGTGAGTTGATCAACAAACTCCTCTACACAAATCCGATCGAGCACCAAATAAAACCAAAGGAACTATAGATCTAATTAAATCACTAAAAACAACATTTACATTGTAATAAAACTCGCTTTATAATGAAATGCTCTCAGATCTGTAGTCTATGCAGCAATTAACCCACAATAACACTCTCAACCTTACCCAATTACAAATCTAACCTCTCTCCTCACTGCTCCTAAGGAATTAGCCAACTATAGTTGAGCTAAAAGAGGGTAAATGGAATTTTGCTGTAAGCTTTGATCTCCAGAATTTGATCTAAATCTCGATCTCCCCCAATTGCTATTGGGGATCTCAATATATAGCTTTCTCTCTTATTTTTCCTACCAATCTTCCCTTCTAGAAGGTCCTTAGAGTTTGTTAGAGTTCTATTAGAGCACGTGGGTTGGTTAGGACTTCCTAGGGCATCTTTTGGATCGTCGTGCCGATCACCATCATGCCTCGATTTGCATGCAGCAGGTCACCAAGTTGCAGCGTGTACATAGCTGATTTTCTGAGAAGTTCTTCACACGATTTCGATAAGTTCAGGAAGCTTACGACAGGTTCAAATGGAGCTTTGTGGCCTCTTTCAATAGGTTCTTAGGTCTCTTCGATAAGTTTTGATAGGATGATTTTTCTCTTAAAGCTTCAGCATTCTCAGCCCTTTGTTTGGAGCATTCGATAGGTTGGAGAAGCTTTTCGATAGGTTGGAGGATCATTTTGATAGGTTCAACTCTGCATGCCATCATTCTGATAGGATTGCTCTCACTCCTATCGAAAGGCTTAAGCACCCTTTGGTAGATTCTGTTCCAGCTTCTCCATCTCGATAGGTTCACGAAACCATTCGATAGGTTCCCCTTATACCTCAGGCAGGCTTTTGATAGGATGGTTTCTTCCTTTCTTTTAGCTGCTTAATAGGTTCTTAGATCCTATAGAACTCCTCAATCCACACGAATCCATCCTTTCTCTGCCTTCAGATCTTATCGAAACCTTTCCAACTGCACGAATTCCTCCATTTTTGGCTCTCATCTCCTATCGAAGTCTACAGATAACCTCTCGATAGGATGTTTTCAGCCTGTTTTCACTTCCTTCGCCTTGCTCTGCTGTTGCCACACGCCCCAAGGGCCCAATGGTGTGCAGCCCTCTGGTTTGCTATTGCTGGGTCTGTACTGTGCTGAGAGATAAACTTCCTTGTGTGGCATTCTTGAGTGGTTTTCTGCATTTTTCTTATCTTTTATTACTATCTACAAAACAGACTCAACAGTGGTTTATTAATGTGCTCACAGGTCCTACAAAGGTCAGGTTAAGGGGTGAAAATCGACATTTTTTCTACTTAACACACCCTTAAACCTAAGCTTTGCTAGTCCCTGACCAAAGGAGAAACAAAGAAAATTAAAAATGCCACATTCGTAGGGATCACGGATGCATTTAGCATATGCATCAAGTCTTTTAAACCCCTAGGTGATCCCTAGTGGAGGAGTGAAGTCTCCTGAGGTTTTTCAGTGAAGATACCTACAAACTTCTCCAATAAAGTTAGTTAATAGTAGTGCATCCTGCTAAAACAGAGTTTAAGTAAATAAAATAAATTCACACCATGTCCATTCAATTCATTAGAGGAATTTCAATAGAAAAAGCATCAGTTCAAAACTTGAAAGTCTGTTGTACTCCTTCACCATCAATCAGTTCATGTCAAGGTGTTTCTCCTAAAAATTAATGCATAGCTCACCTTTCACTTGAGAATTCTATTTTGATACTACCCCCCATCAAATTGGATTTCAGACCCAAGTCTCGCTAGGGCTGTTCACTCACAACAAAAATGAAGGGTGTAGAATTTTACACAGCTTAAGAGCAGTTACAGCCCTCAAATAGGACTGCAAGCATGAGCATAAGCATTGCTCTAATTCCTGAAATCTTCTAACTTTTTTCACCATAGATTAAACGACTCCTTATCTCCACATGACAGCTCAATTCATTTTAGATAAGTAAGGTCATTTTATTGGGTTGTAATGTGGCTTAGGGATGAGGTTTGTAAAAGAATGAAAGGGTAAAAGGGATTCAAATTGAGAAATCAGTAGAGGTAAGGAGGTGATCTAGACAACACCTTCTTCATTTCAGCACAATTCCATCTTCTTTTCAAATTTTTGGACTTAAAGTGATCAGCTTCTTATCTTCTTGTAGATTTTCAAATGAAGTGACTTCTCTTTGTTTTTTGTTTTTTATGGTCTGGAATGCCACAACACCACCAAATGTGCTTCCTTCTTTGTCAATGAATCATCGACCCTTGCTCCTCTAACCTCACCTCTCATTTTTCCTGATTTCTCAGATTAAGGGTGAACTGAAATAGGTCAAAAGGTTTTGGGTTCAAATTTTCTGATTTTCATCAAAGAAAATTAGGATTTTTATGGCTTAAATGGTGTGTATCGAGGGCAGTTCAAAGGAGGGACATTTTAAGTTCAAACTGTCCAAGGAATAGCCTTACTTCAATGTCATGAGTGTTGTTGAGATATTTCAACTTAGATTTGCCTAACTTCTAGTGAGCAGAATTGAATCCAATCAGTCCTTAGAGCAGAAGAATTTGCCAAGACACTCTTCAAAGAAGAATTCTCAGTCCCAAATCTCACTGGATATGGCCTTCCATCAAATTTTTCGGGGTGTATCTTCACAATCTTCTCTCATTTCAGATTTACTACACATCAAATATATATATATATATATATATATATATATATATATATATTCAAAAATTGTTGACATTTGCTTCATGAAAAATGTTGAACTACAGCTTATTTCAGCTTCAAATAGTTTTTTAATTTCCTCTTTTCCAAAAAAAAATCATGTGAGAATTTACTTTACATCCAAACACTCCTTTTTAGCCTAGTTGCACTATCATTAACTCATTTCATTGGCATACCTGCCATATCCCCACACCTAAACTAAACAGTGTCCTCACTATTGGGAGCATGGTAGTAAGGAAATAGATAAGACAAAATATTAGAAAAGAAAGAGAAATAGAAATGGAGAGTATATAAGCACAAATAACATTACAAAGATATTTCATTGAAAATAACACACTACAAATCTGTTGTTACTGAAAATTCGTTGTCCCCCTAGTGCAGGGATATCCTCATCCTGCTTATGGTAGAAGAGGAACTGCAAGCCAGGATGGGAGGAAGAAAAGGAAAAAGAAAAACAACAATTATGGATCAGGGGCAGGGGGTGGGGTAGTGGGGGAGGGTAGAGGTGGGGATGCCGGAGGCTCGGTCTTCTGTCTCTTCTTCTCTCTCTTGTTCCTTTTCCTTTCCTCTTTGGCCAGGATTCTCTGTACCTCTTTGTATTCATCCCAGAGAAATTGGAGGGGATCAGGCTCAACCAGTGGTGGCAGTGGTGGCCAGACAGGGTAGAACTTGATCGGCAAGTCTTGAGGTTTGTCGTCGGCCATGAGTATGGGATGGAAGGATTGCACAAGTCAAGGGGAAATAGATGTGGAAGGGCTGGACGAGGCTGATATTTAAAGAGCATGAGCGTTGGAATATGAATCGATACAATAAATTTTTGCATTCTTCTAGGCTGAAAGGGAAAGTGGGAATAAATGGAGCGGTGGTTGTTGTGTGGAAAATAGAGCACGGACTGCATGATGTGCTATTTTTAGGAGTGGTAGTTAAGTCAAGGAAGTATGCGCAATGAGTGCTGAGACACCGATCTGTGCATAAGGATGAACATGTGCTCTGATAATAAGAAGGGCAAATGAGGAAGAGGGAGCTAGGGTTTTCAGTAGGTGTCGAATGGAAGAGACTATCCTAACGAAAGGTTATAGAGAATGAAAGACGATTTCGATAGGATGAGATGAATGATTTCGATAGGTCAAGGCATCCTATCGAAATCATAGCGAATAAAACTTTCAAATGGAATGATTTGATAGGATTTCGATAGGTGGAATCATCCTTTCGATAGGTATATGGTGGGTGATCCATCATTTCGGTAGGTTCCAGATAGGTATCCATAACCTATTGAAACCTTCTTTTTGTCCCTCTTGATCCTATCGAAGAGTTAGTAACCTAGATGTACTTCGTGTGGTATCCTATACTACCATAGAGGGGTTGCATCCGTACATGGATGCCTACATTCCAAGTTCCACGTGACCGTGAAAGAAATCCCACCGTAACGAAGGCTTAAGTCATGTGTCATATTTTATTCTTAACTTATATGCGTATGCCCTATCGTGATTTTCTATATGATGAATGTCATATGATAATGGTGAACATATATAAGAATGAATTATAACATAAACCTTAAACATTTCATATTTTTGAAGAAAATTAATAAAGAGCATAACATACGAAATATTAAAGTAAAACAGAAAATAAGAAATATTTAACTATATTTATTTTACAATAGTGTTGAAACTATACTTCATTAAGGTTAATTATATTCATGAAATTTGGTGATTGACTGGTATAGCGATCCAACCTATTTTAAAATTCTAAAGGAGCGCATGTGTCAATTCAAGAATTGTATGAGGCTTAGAGGAGGTAATAGAATGGTAAGTATTGAAAAACGTCCATATTTGACCCCTTAAACTTATAGATTGTTATTCGATGCAAGCTATTTAATATATTTTATTTAATCTTAGTGATTTATAAGTCTAGAGATAAGTTTAGCATAAAGTAGTCAAAGAGTTAAAAAATAATGTCAAACCCGTGTAACCTTGGATCATCTAAAACGTAACCCGACTTGCAGCTCAATTTTGACCTTAAAAATATTAAATTCGTGAAATTGCTATTTCATATAAAGTTGTAGATCTTGTTGTCTTCTTTCCAATGCCGTAAGAATCACGTCAATCCGAGTTCGGGATAAAAAGTTATGGCCAAACTACCAAGGCTGTGTCTGTTGAAGAGTTTGGCCGAATTTCACGAAAATCTGGGAAAAACGATCCTATCAATTTTGGGCCTAATTTCTATATTTTTAAGACCTGAAATTTATCAAAATTTAAGGAAAAATTAGGGTTTTCTTTTTAAGAAATAACTAAATAATTTATGATGGATTTAGAGGCACCCACCTGTTGAAGCGTGTTTCGAATCCTACGATGATTTGGGTTGATGGAGATCGGATTCGAGAGACGATATGCCCGAGTCTTTTCACGAGAATTCCTTTCTTACGATAAATTGGTCGCGGCAATGAGAAACTTTGATGGTGTAAGATTCTCTGATAAGATCGAAAATCGATGGAGATCCGACGAGGAATTATGAAAGATGGCACTGTCAGAGCTTTTGCAGAGAAGAGGGGATAAAGAGAGACAACTGAGAGAAGTAAATATATATCTAATTCCCTGTATAGGTTAACTTTAATTAAGACTTTCCGTATAAGATTTAATAAAATAGTAGTTTTTACACGCAAGTAGAATTCATACGTGACTTGAAAAGCTTGAGAAGAGGTTTTGCTCCAGCGCTTTGTGTAAGCACCAAGGTAAATGGTGATTCTCTCCCGAATTTACAGTTGTGCCCTTTAACCCGCTTCACTCTTCAAACGGGCATAACTTTTTATATTCTTATCGAAAATCGACAAATTATATATCGTTGGAATCGTATCGACGAGTACTCTGCAATGAGTCTAATATTGATATATAAAAAAAATCAGACTATTTCTAAAGTGAGTATATTCCGGTGTGGAGCGTTAGCACCACGCACTGTGTGGTACATCATCTAATACCATTAAATAAAATTCAAAAATCTGGGTTATTACATTCTCTCCCCCTTATAATATTTTCGTCCCCGAAAATTACGTACCGATTATTCAAAAAGCTCAGGATGATTTTCTTTGATGTCGTCTTCATTTTCCCAGGTCGCTTCTTTTGGCGTGTGATGTTGCCATTGGACCAACACTAATCTCATAGTTTTGTTTTTGAAGACTTGAACTTTGTGGTCGAGGATCTTGATCGGTCTTGCTATGGTAGTGAGATCCTCCTTTATATCGACGGGTTCGATCTCCACTATGTGTGATGGGTCATAGATGTATCTCCTCAGCATTGAGACATGAAAAACGTCATGGATTCCTGTATATTGTGGTGGTAGAACGACTTTATACGCAACCTCGCCCACACGTTTTGTGACCTCGAAAGGCCCTACATATCTGGGGCTCAGCTTCCCGCGCTTTCCAAAGCGCATGACTCCCTTAGTCGGAGAGACGCGAATGAATACTGTCGCCAACATTAAACAAATTTTTGTGTTTAATCACGAACACAATTGCAATGAAATTTAAAGTTCAAAATTTTCAATGTGTTACCTCGAACTCTAAATTACGACGGTGAGGGTCGGCGTACTTTCTCTGACGATCCTGGGGTATCTTAAGTCGTTCGCGTATCAGTTTAACTTTCTCAGTCGTAGTTTGGACTAGTTCGGGTCCAAGCATCTTCCTAACTCCAACTTCGTCCCAACACAATGGCGTTCTGCAACTTCTGCCATATAAAGCTTCGAAAGGGGACATTCCTATACTTGCCTGGTAGCTATTATTGTAAGAGAACTCGATCAGCGGGAGGTGATCGTCGATTCCTTTGAAAGTCGAGCATACACGCTCGTAACATATCTTCAACTACTTGATTCACTCTTTCAGTCTGGCCGTCCGTCTGTGGGTGAAAGGCAGTACTAAAATCTAATCGAGTACCCAGAGCTTTTTGGAAGGCTGTCCAGTATTTTGAAGTAAATTTGGAGTCTCGATCAGAGACAATACTGACTGGGACCCCATGTAGTTTGACAATCTCTTTCAAATATGTTTCGGCAAGTTTGTTCCCATCTGTGGTAGTCTTGAATGGTAAGAAATGAGCTGACTTGGTCAATCTGTCAATGATAACCCAGATTGCATCATTCTTCTTCATCGTCTTTGGTAGACCTACGATGAAGTCCATAGATATGTTTTCCCACTTCCATTCCGGGATGGGTAGGGGTTGTATAAGTCCGGCCAATTTTTGATGTTCTGCCTTGACTTGTTGACACACTAAACATCTCGACACGTATTCGGCTATTTCCCGTTTCATATTCGGCCACCAATACCAATTTCTCAGATTTCGATACATCTTAGATCTTTGCTGGATGTACGGAGTATCTGATTGTGACCTTCATCAAGTATCTCCTTTTTCACTTGAGGGTCATTGGGTACACACAGTCTTTGTCTGAAGAGTAACATCCCATCCGTCCTTAGGCTGAAATCGGGTTTCGATCCTATGGTTTCAATGATTTTGAGGATCTCTGGGTCTGTACGTTGTATTTCCCTGATTTTGTCCAAAATGAACGGACTCATCACAATTCGTGCCAAATATACACCATCGTCAATCTCTTGGAGGTAAATGTCTTCTTCGGCGAGTTCATTGAAGGGCTTCCAAATTTTTAATCTGGCTAATAGTGCCGAAGATTTTCTACTAAGTGCATCAGCGACGACATTTGCTTTTTCGGGGTGGTAATTTATGGAGCAGTCGTAATCTTTCATGTATTCCATCCATCTACGTTGTCTCAAATTCAGGTCCTTTTGTGAGAAAAGGTACTTGAGACTTTTGTGATCCGTATAAATCTTGAACGTCTCGCCGTAGAGGTAGTGGCGCCATAGTTTGAGGGCGAAGATAACTGCAGCCAGTTCCAAGTCATGAACCGAATAGTTCTTTTCATGAGGTTTGAGCTGTCTTGACCCATAAACGACAACTTTCTTACTTTGTTCAACCACACCACCAAGTCCCTGGCGAGATGCATCTGTGAATATTTCAAATTCACTAGTGTTGGAAGTGGAAGGTAGGGTGAGGATTGGTGCAGTAGTAAGCCTCTTCTTCAATTCTAGAAAACTTGATTCACATTCATCGGTCCACACAAAGTTGACATTCTTCTGTGTGAGGCGGGTGAGCGGTAGAGCAATGTGTGAAAATCCTTCAATAAAGCGACGATAGTAACCCGCAAATCCGAGGAAACTCCTAACTTCGGTAACACTCGTCGGTGCTTTCCACTCTGTAATTGCTTTGATCTTAGAAGGATCGACGGTCACTCCTTCTGCTGATACCACGTGTCCCAGAAAGGTTACTTGTTTAAGCCAAAACTCACACTTACTGAGTTTGGCATACAACTGGTGATCTCGGGGTGTCTGAAGTGCTAGACGCAGGTGTTTCTCATGCTCTTCCTCTGATCGTGAGTAGATGAGGATGTCATCTATGAATACAATGATAAATTTATCAAGATACAGCCTGAACACCCGATTCATTAGGTCCATGAATACAGCTGGGGCATTTGTTAGTCCAAAAGGCATGACTAAGAATTCGTACAACCCATTCTTGCAAGCGAAAAGCCGTTTTGGAATATCTTCTTCTCTCACTTTCACCGGTGATAACCCGATCTAAGATCAATCTTAGAAAACACTTGGCACCTTGGAGATGATCGAATAAATCATCGATACGTGGGAGAGGGTATCGATTTCTGATGGTTACACTATTCAACTGACGATAATCGATGCATAGCCTCATCGAACCATCTTTTTTCTTTACGAAGAGGACTGGGGCTCTCCATGGTGATGACTTCATTCGATGAATTTCTTATCTGACAGTTCCTTGAGTTGTATTTCCAGTTCCTTTAATTCTGCAGGGGCCATTCGGTATGGTGCCTTGGCAATTGCTGTGGTCCCTGGGATCAGATCGATTTTAAACTCAATTTCTCGGTCGGGTGGTACACCGGGTAAGTCTTCAGGAAATACGTCGACAAAATCTCTGACG
The DNA here is from genome assembly GCA_021018995.1 of Chloranthus sessilifolius. Lineage (NCBI taxonomy): Eukaryota > Viridiplantae > Streptophyta > Magnoliopsida > Chloranthales > Chloranthaceae > Chloranthus > Chloranthus sessilifolius. The sequence continues at coordinate 69,888,626 of CM037592.1, read as the reverse complement.
ACTGGGATTTTTGTAGGATCGACTGTCTTGTCTTGCTCCTCGTTTAAAGCTGCCAATAAAGGTACTCCCTTTCTTTTAATTCCCCGAAATCTGAATGGAGGTTCTCCGAGTGGTTGGAAGGTGACCACTTTTGAGAAGCAGTCAACCGTGGCATGATATGTGGCTAGCCAGTCCATGCCCAAAATGATATCGAAATCCTGAAATTCCAGCACGATGAGACCTACCGGAAGATCATGGCCTTTAATATTTATTATCGTGTCTCGACAGATTAAAGTAGCCATCATGGTGTTTCCGGACGGTGTCAAGATAGTCAATCTCCTTTCTAAGGGTACGGGACTAGCTTGAATTTCAGACATAAACCCTGGACTGATGAAAGAATGCGTAGACCCTGAGTCTATAAGAACAAAAGCTAAGTGTTTAATGTTGCACTTATGCTGATAAACGGAGAGATTACCTGTTAGCATATGGCGTGTTAAAGTATTTTCAAGTGCAACAATTTGATTTACAGTTTTATTGAATTAATACAAGAAATTTTATAAAACAAGGTTTATGAAAATAATCACTTGAAATACATAAAGAAAAATAACTGGATTTGTAGTAAAGGTACCTTGAATAACTTCGTCGCTAGCCATAGTGTCCTCGTCATGACATTGCAAAGACGCGCCTTGGCTCGTAGGGATTCGCTTGAGTAATCGTATTGAGAGCCTAATATCGGAGCTCTCTAAGCGCCCCAACCATGTGTCCTTCTTTCCAAGACCAAACATTTTCCGTGCCTTGCATGCATACTCCAAAGTGCTTGTGTCCCCCGCCACATCTTGTGCAAGGTTCATAAGGTCCGAACTCGCTTGTGGCTGATGTGGTGGAATGACATTTCCTCCCGGGAAAGTGGAACCCACTTGTGTTCATGGTGAGGCGTGGCCTTTATTTTCATATCGAGCTCGAGGAAATGACGTTCTTTGGGAGAAAGTTGGGCTTGGTCTCTCGTGTGACAAAGAGCCCCTTGAATAGCTTTGCCATACGAACCTCAAATCGGGCATTCATACATTAAGCATTTCACCCGATTCTCTTTCACCGGATCTGCGCATGATCTACAAGTTCTCCGTGATGATTCTATCTTCATCGTGGCCAATTTCTGAAAAGAATGGTCGACCGTTTTGAAATGCGAAGAGTTTATCGCCATCTCGCAATCAAATTCAGAAATCTGGATATTTGGTCAAACTTGGCCTCGATCGCCACCGTCATGTTCCCTGCCGTAGGTCCATGAATTCTTTCTTCTTCTGCGCCCTGGTGGTCCCTGAGAAATACTTTTTGAAGTAGACTTCTCTGAACTGCTGCCAAGTCCACTCTTCTTCGTTGTTTCGATCTGCAGCTCTCTTGGCTGCCTTCCACCAATTCTCTGCTTCCTGATCCAGATAAAACGCTGCCCACTTCACTTTTTCATGTTCTGCAGGCGAGGAGATCCCGAAGAATTTTTCGATAGTACTTATCCAATCTTCAGTAGCGACTAGGTCAAGCTGACCATGGAAATAGGGAGGTCAAGCTCTGCTGAATACTTGAAATCCGACAGGGGTATATGGTGGGTTCTCGTGTTGAGGTGTAGATTGGCGTTGATTAACCAACTCTTGGACCGCTTCTCTTTGTTGTTCTCTTTGCACCTCCATTTCAGTGCTAGTTAGCTATCGACCAGTTTCAGTGCCTATTGAAAACCTCAAATATCCTATCGAAATCATCGACTGACCTCATGAAAGGTGCAAGTAACCTATCGACAGGTCCCAAAACCCCAATAACTTTGCATTTCAATGTAGTGCTCAGTCTCAGCACCCAGCGAACTCCTACTGTTATGCTATAATTTATTTATTGACCTTATAAATATACTCCCATGATCCCTGAACTACAAGTACTATCAAGATGACAACTTACCCCTAGCATGGTAATTTGATTGTACATGAACAAACTATCAAGACAAAAAGAAATATGATACATATAATACACAATGAAATCAGGTATTAAACTGGAGGGCCCTAAAGATCAATGGTCTCCTCAGGCTCAAGAATGCTTTCAACACAAATTTTTAGCCTTTGACCATTGACTTTCATGGTTCTACCATCTCTAGGATCCATGATTTCTACGACCCCAGATGGAGAAACATGTACAACTGTGAAAGGCCCCTCCCATCTGGACTGCACTTTCCTAAAAAGAATTTCAATCTAGAGTTGAACATCCATACCTTGTCATTTGTCTTGAATTCTTTCCGTAGCAAGTGTCTGTCATGGAAGGCTTTGGTCTTCTCCTTGTAAATCCGGGCATTTATATAAGCTTCTAATCGCAGCTCATCCAGCTCAGATAACTGGAGTTTCCTATGTATACCAGCAGAGTTTAAATCGAAATTTATTTCTCTAATAGCCTAGTATGCTTTGTGTTCCAACTCAACAGGCAAGTGACATGCCTTGCCATAAACTAGTCTGAATGGGGACATACCTATGGGGGTTTTATAGGCAGTCCTATAAGCCCATAAGGCACCTGTCAATTTTATTGACCAGCCCCTCCTGTCAGTTCTCACAGTCTTCTCTAGAATGTGTTTGATTTCCCTGTTGGAAATCTCTACTTGCCCACTGGTTTGTGGGTGGTAGGAAGTGGCTACTCTGTGAGTCACAGAGTATTTTTCCATTAGTTTATCAAAAGGTTTATTACAGAAGTGGCTTCCCCCATCACTAATAATAGCTTTGGGGATGCCAAACCTCGAGAAGATGTTGTCTTTTAAAATTTTCATAACAACCTTGTGGTCATTTGTTCTTGTAGCTATGGCCTTTATCCATTTGAACACGTAGTCCACAGCTACAAGGATGAAATTATATCCATAGGAGGGTGGGAAAGGTCCCATAAAATCGATTCCCCAAATGTCAAACAATTCGACAACAAGTATAGGTTGCAAAGGCATGGAGTTTCTCTTTGTAATGATTCCCATTTGCTGGCATCGAGGACAAGCTTTACAATGTTGCTGGGCATCTTTGAATAGAGTAGATTAGTAGAAACCACTTTGAAGCACCTTCACCGTAGTCTTGTTATCACTGAAGTGGCCCCCACAAGCCTGTTCATGGCACATGGTTAGAATGTTTTTGAACTCGATCTCAGGTACACAACGTCTTATCACCTGATCTACGCAATGCTTAAAGAGGTAAGGATCCTCCCACATGTAATATCGAATCTGTAAGAAGAACAGACTTCTTTCATCCTTATTCCAATGTGGAGGGATCCTTCCCATAGCAAGGTAGTTTACTATATTGGCAAACCAGGGCATACTTATCTGTACAGTAAAAAGCTGCTCATCTGGGAAAGAGTCATTGATGGGCAAGCTCTCTGTTCCAACCTCTGGGATCCTTGACAGATGTTCAACAATCACATTCTCAACTCCCTTCTTGTCTTTAATATCCAAGTTGAATTCCTACAAAAGAAGAATGCATCTGATTAGTCATGTTTTTGCTTCCTTCTTGGATAAGAGGTACTTTAAGGTTGCGTGGTCAGTAAACACAGTGATTTTTTATCCCAACATATAAGACCTGAATTTTTCTAAAGTAAATACAATGGCTAACAGCTCCTTCTCAGTCGTGGTGTAATTCAATTAAGCATTAATCACACATGGTGCCTTGTCTCTTCTTTGGGCTAAAACTGCATCAATGGCAAAGTCTGATGCATCACACATCAGCTCAAATGGCAGAGAAAAATCAGGGGCTTGCAAGATAGGAGCTGTAGTCAAACAAGTCTTTAACAGTTCGAAAGCAGCAAGGCATTCGTCATTGAGCTCAAAAGGAACATCCTGGCACAACAGGTGGCAAAGAGGCTTCGAAATTTTGCTGAAGTCCTCCTATAAAACCCAACATGGCCCAAGAATGACCTGACTTGTTCGATAGTTTTGAGAGGGGGAAAATGTGCAACTAAGTCAGTCTTAGCCTAATCAACCTCTATTCTCTATTCCTTTATGGGAGACAACATGTCCTAGGATAGTGCCTTGAGTCACCATGAAGTGACTCTTTTCCCAACTCAGAACTAGGTTGGTCTCCTCACACCTTTGCAGCACAGAGCTGAGATGGTGTAGGCATTGGCTAAAATCATCTCCATAAATGGAGAAATCGTCCATGAAGATCTCCAAAAACTTGTCAATCATATCAGAGAAGATGGCATACATACATCTTTGGAAAGTGGCAGGTGCATTACACAACCCAAATGGCATGCTTCTGTATGAAAAGGTTCCAAATGGGCACATGAATGTGGTTTTTTCTTGGTCTTAGGGATAGACAGGGATCTGATTATACCCTAAATATCCATCAAGAAAATAGTAATAGGCCTTGCCTGCCAACTTGCCCAAGATCTGATCTATGAAGGGCAATGGGAAGTGATCCTTACTGGTTTTCTCATTGAACTTTCGATAATCTATACATACCCTCCAATCAGTGGTCTCTCTGGTTGGAATCAGCTCACCTGAGTCTGCTTCCATTACTGTGATCCCGGATTTCTTGGGTACTACCTAGGTAGGTGCCACCCATTGAGAATCCGAGATAGGGTAAATTATCCCAACATCGAGGAGTTTGACTACCTCCTTCATCACCACTTCCTGCATCTGTGGGTTGAGTTTCCTTTGCATCTCTCTAGAAGGTTTAGAGCCTTCCTCAAGATGGATTTTATGCATGCACACAACAGGATTGATCCCCCCTAAGTCTGTAATGGTCCATCCTATTACCCTCTTATGCCTTTTTAGCACACAAAGTAGTTCTTTTTCCTGCTCAAGGGTGAGGGAAGAAGAAATTATCACTGGCAATTTGTTATTGTCTCCTAAAAAGACATATTTCAAAGATTTTGGGAGCTGTTTTAACTCCACTTCTGGGGGACTGATGAGGGAAGGCAATAGGGGTGACTTAGAGGGTGGTGGAAGAGGTAACAAAGCAGGCCTTCATGGGTGATGCTGTGTTGGCTTTGCTTCAGAGGATACAGTTTTCACATGTTCAATCTCAGAGGTGGAGGCCTTCTCTTCCTCTGTTTCCTTCCATACTTTGTCAAAAACATTAGACCCCTCATTACCATGCAGCAGCATATCCAAATTTTCTTACACAACCTCATCTATCACATCTAGGGAAAAACATTCTTCATCGAGATGGGGTTGATTTGCTGAGTTGTACACATTCAATTTAACCTTCATGTTCCCAAAGGATACTTCCATGACTCCTGACCTGCATTGTATACAAGCATTAGCTATGGCCAAAAAGAGCCTTCCTAGTATTACAGGTATGGAAGTAACACACTTGCTTGGTTCCATGTCCAGCACCAAAAAATTAGCAGGGTAAAAGAATTTGTCTTTTCCAACCAAAACATTTTCAATGATCCCCACAGGCTTCCTTTCAAGTCTATCAACTAGTTGGAAGACCACATGTGTGGGCTTCAACTCTCCTAATCCCAGCTTCTCATATACTGAATATGGAAGCAAGTTCACACTAGCTCCCAGATCTAACAAAGCCTTTTCAATGGTATGATCCCCAATGATGCAGGGGATAGTGGGGACTCCAGGGTCTTGGAGTTTGGTTGGGGTGGCTATTGTCAATATCTGCTTCACCTTTTCTACCGAAAAGACCTTCTTGGATAAATGTATCCTAGACTGTCTTTTATGGGTGCACAGGTCTTTCAAGAACTTGGCATAGGCTGGAATTTTCTTGATTACATCAAGTAAAGGCAAGTTGATCTTCACTTACTTAAAAGTTTCTATCATTTCCTCTATTTTACCTTGCCTTTTGTCGAAAGGGAAGGCGCTTGCAATGCCTTGGGAAATGGCAAATGTGGGACTACTCCCTCATTTGCAGCCTTAGCCAACTGGTCATCTATCTTTTTAACTTTTTTTTTTCTTGTGAATCCTCATTCTGTTTCTTATTTAAACTGGGTTGTTCCTGGTTGTCCACAATTGGTGGCTCCTGTTGTGTCCTTTCGAAAACCACTTCTTTTTCTTATCCCAAATCTCTTACAGGCTCACAGCCCAATTGATTATCTACCAGTCGTCCACTCCTCAATGTAGTAATAGATTTAGCTTCCTCCTGGGTGGAGGAAACTTCACCTACTACAAACTGTGTCCTTGGGTTATCTAGTGGTTGGCTAGGCAACCTCCCTTCCTCTCTCTTAGTCAATGCATTAGATAGCTGACCAAGATGGTCTTCTATCTTTGTGATGCTTTGGCTGTGAGAGTGCACAATTTGAGATAAGGGACCCAAATTCTATAATGAGGCCAGACCTTGTTCCTCGAAAGAAAGTGATCTATTAGCTGGAGGGGGTGCAGGTTGCTGCACAGGCTTGGTCATGGGCTGCTGGTAATGAGGCTGGGGAATATAACTTTGGTGGTAGGGTTGAGCATTTTTGTAGGACATGGGCTGTTGTGGCTGTTGTTGTTGGTTTGGGTATGCATCTTGTCTCCACCTCAAGTTGGGGTGGTTCCTCTATTGGTACCCAGCAGCAAGCTGTTGCCCATAGGACTGAGTGGCAGCCACATGCTCCATAACAAAATCTGGAAACTGGACAGCTGATGGGCATTCTTCAAGGGAGTGAGTAGGGGACTGGAAGATAGCACATGCCTCCTCCACCCTAGCAGCCATGGGTGACTGCATTGCTCCCATAGGCTTATCAAATTTCAGTGTCAGGCTGTCCACTTTCCTCTCCAAATCACGTTACACATTTACGTCAAACATCTTCCCTCTGGTGGTATTCTCTTTCACCAATCTAGGAGGATCTAAGTCCCTAGACAAGGTCTCCCTCTGCATGGAGTTCTCACTAATGATATCAAACAACTCCCAGGCTTCCTCAGCAGTTTTATGGAGGTAGGTGCTACCACAAGAAGCATCTACCATGTCTCTGCTTTTCGAATCAATCCCTTGATAAAAACTTTGAACCAATTGCCATTCAGGGATTTGATAGTGGGGGCATTTCTTTAGGAGTTCCTTGAATCTCTCCTACGCTTGGTGAAAATCCTCAGTTGGATCTTGGGCAAATGAGATGATGCCCTTCCTCAACTGGCTTATTTTAGATACAGGGAAGAATTTAGCCAAAAACTGACATTGAAGGTCACTCCAGGACTAAATGTTGTTGGGTGGAAGCATTGACAACCAGGTCCTAGCTCTATCCTTCAATGAAAAAGGAAAGAGTCTCATCCTGGTTGCCTCCTCCCCCAAACCTGTGATGTTGAAAGTGGTGCAGAGTCCTAAGAATTCATCAATGTGCTTATAAGGATCCTCTTTGGTCAGGCCATGAAATGAGGGTAGCATCTGGATTATAGAAGACTTTATTTCATAATTTCCTTGAGCAGCTGGGAACTGAATGCAGAAGGGGGAATTGTAAACCCCTGGTGCATTAAATTCCTTGAGAGTTCTAGGCTGCTGTTGCTCACCCATTTCGAGAAATTCAGCTGCAACAGATGTGAGTGGAGTTTGTCTAGATCTGAGAAGTCTTTCAACCTCTGGATTTAAAGGGGCAATCTGAGGTTGGAGAGTTCTTCTCCCAATAATACACCACTCAAGATCTAATGCAGAGCAAATCTTCAAACACAACAAGCAAGAGCAAAAACAAATGACTACTGAATCTAAAAATTAACAGATCTGATAAATAAAGGGGAGTAGAGGGATGCAAACTCAAGAGCAGCCTCCAGCACAATGCTCCTCTTTCGCAGCAGCTTCAGATATGATGAAATACAAACAGAATACTGGAAAACAATAAAACTTACAAATAGAGTTAGTGAAAAAATAAAACAAACTACTACAGATCTATGATCTAAACTAAATCAAACTTAGATCTACCAATTTCAAAAACACTTCCCCGGCAGCGGCGCCAAAAACTTGTTGGGGATTTTCAGTGTGCTGATTTATTGTGTGATGATAGTAAAACAGGGGATGGATTCAGTACATCTAAAATATCCAAGATCTGCAAGATACAGGGTCCTTTGTACTAAGTTTTAATAAGTAAGGGAATGTCCACAGGGAGGTGAGTTCAAAATATGGTAAATCTCCAGATCTGTAAGTGATCTGGCACCCTAACTAATGCTAAGTCAGCTAAAAGAAAGGGGAGAGGTTAAAAAGGGTTGTCACTTGAACTAAACTATACTTGAAATGTAAACTAACTGAGATCGAGTCCAGCGATCTAGATCTTGTAAATGGAAGGGTTTAAAAATAGAAAATTGAGAAGAGCAGCTTGGAGATTGGTCTCACTGCAATCAGGTTGAGCTGGTCATGTTACAGGGGTTCAAAGCTCATAAATCCCTCAGCTGGCTACAAGCACAGCTGTAGGGTAGAAGGCTCCACTCTAAACCAAAGGATTTAACTGATCTTAAGGCTATGGTCTGTCCACTTTAATGGTCACAAACCATCCTATAGACTTCATCCGTTCCAAAGGTTTATGGTAGAAGAATCTAATTGAAACCAGAGATTGGACTGCTCTTAAGGCTATGATATGCCCACTTTAATGGTCACAGATCATCCTAGGGAATTCCTCCAAACCAAAGGTTTCAACTAGAGCATTAAAACCACTATAGATGCTACAATTTCCAAGTTACAGACACAAAAAATTATAGGGATATTTGATCTAGGGAGATTAGATGGTATCCAAGAGGTCTACCAGTTAAGTGGGTGAGCTGATCAACAGACTCCTCTACACAAATCCGATCAAGTACCAAATGAAACCAAAGGAACTATAGATCTAATTAAATCAATAAAAACTACATTTATATTGCAATAAAACTCACTCTATAATGAAATGCTCTCAGATCTGTAGTCTGTGCAGCAATTAACCCATAATAACACTCAACCTTACCCAATTACAGATCTAACCTCTCTCCTCGCTGCTCCTAAGGAATTAGCCAACCATAGTTGAGCTAAAAGAGGGAAAATAGAATTTTGCTGCAAGCTTTGATCTCCAAAATTTGATCTAAATCTCGATCTCCCCCAATTGCAATTGGGGATGTCAATATATAGCTTTCTCTCTTATTTTTCCTGCCAATCTTTCCTTCTAGAAGGTCCTTAGAGTTTGTTAGAGTTCTGTTAGAGCATGTGGGTTGGTTTAGACTTCCTAGGGTATCTTTTGGATCGTCGTGCCGATCACCAACGTGCCTCGGTTTGCGTACAATAGGTCACCAAGTTGTAGCGTGTGCATAGCTGATTTTCTGAGAAGTTCTTCACATGATTTCAATAGGTTCAGGAAGCTTCCAACAGGTTCAAATGGAGCTTTGTGGCCCCTTTTGATAGGTTCTCAGGTCTCTTCGATAGGTTCCGATAGGATGATTTTTCTCTTAAAGCTTCAGCATTCTCAGCCCTTTGTCTAGAGCATTCGACAGGTTGGAGAAGCTTTTCGACAGGTTGGAGGACCATTTCGATAGGTTCAGCTCTACATGCCATCATTCCGATAGGATTGCTCTCACTCCTATCGAAAGGCTTAAGCACCCTTCGGTAGGTTCTGTTCCAGCATCTCCATCTCTATAGGTTCAGGAAACCATTTGATAGGTTCCCCTTATACCTCAGGCAGGCTTTCGATAGGATGGTTTCTTCCTTTCTTTCAGCTGCTCGATAGGTTTTTGGATCCTATCGAACTCCTCAATCCACACGAATCCATCCTTTCTATACCTTCAGATCCTATCGAAACCTTTCCAACTGCACGAATTCCTCCATTTTTGGCTCTCAGCTCCTATCGAAGTCTTCAGATAACCTCTCGATAGGATGTTTTCAGCCTATTTTCACTTCCTTCGCCCTGCTCTGCAGTTGCCACACGCCCCAAGGGCCCAATGGTGTGCAGCCCTCTGGTGTGCTATTACTAGGTCTGTACTGTGCTGAGAGATAAACTTCCTTGTGTGGCATTCTTGAGTGGTTTTCTGCATTTTTCTTATCTTTTATTACTATCTACAAAATAGACTCAATAGAGGTTTATTAATGTGCTCACAGGTCCTGCAAAGGTCAGGTTAAGGGGTGGAAACTGGCATTTTTCACTACTTACCACTTACGTATCGTGGATCTCGCTAAATTAGAAGGTAAGTAGCTCATAGATTTAAATGTCTGTATTTGTGTGGAGATGTGGGTGAAAGTGGCAAAGAATCACCAGAGAAATGGGTTCTGAAAACTTAGAACCCAAAGAAATTTTGAAACTTGCGCACCTGAGACTGATTCTCACATGCGTGAACAACCTTAAGAAGGGCTTCTAAGAGCCTCGCACACCCGAGAAATGAAGCTCCAGTGAGCTTCTTGTTCTCGCGCGCCCGAGCTAAGTGTACCATTGGAACTCGTGCGCCCAAGCTTCCATGCTCGCTCGTGTGAGTAACCTTCAGAAAGGCTGGATTGAATCTCGGGCACTTGAAGAATGAGGCTCCAATGAGCCTCTGTGCCTCGTGCGCTCGAGGAGGATGAGTGCCATATGACTCGCATGCCCGACCCTGTATCTCACGCGTGTGAGATACAGAGTTAGGCATTTTTGGCTTATTTTCTTGCGAGCCCTTTAGATAATTTGTTCATTAGGCATTTTTAGACACTTCTAAAGGTTCTTTGGATGATTTGGGATGTAGGTTAAGGTTGTTATTATACGCGTGGAGCCTAAGACCACTTCGTGTTAGATTTGCATGTGAATCGTGTTTAAGGTAAGGAAAATATTATAACATGTGTATTTGATACAACTAGCATAGATATTGTGATATGATGAATAAAAGTATGTAAATCATGAATTTTGTCATCTAATACGCATGAGCTTTGTACATGGATTCAAATATGAGAATGTATGTGTGTGAACTACGTAAAATGTGTACATGTGTGTGTGAAAACTTCGAGATTTCCAAACCCCAAATCTAGTTATAAAATACCACATTTTACTGTGATAAACTATAAGTTAGACTTCGCACTTTGATTTAAGGTTCACATGAAACGAATCCCTTGTGACAGATATAGTTTTTGTGATTTTGTGTAGGGCTTGGTACGTCCAGCCACTTTTGTATTGTATATTAGATTCATTACATAGTTTTTGTATTGTGTTGTGAACCATTGTTTAGGTGACGGTCGGCCGTCACCGGTGGTTTGGTTCAATTCTTTTGTCCATATTTTTTTGGCATGGAATTAGAACCATCTTTTGTCATGGTCGTCGATATAGTCATATATAGAAATGGAGATTTCTTTGTTTATCTATGATAACTATTTCCTTCGTTAGAAATATCTGCTTTGATTTCTGCTTTGTGTGGATGTACCAAGTGTTCAGAAATTCGAGGATCGCCTTTAATGGGGGTCCGATAGCATGGGTTTTCGGGTTCGAAAATCCAGGTTGTCACAGTTGGAATCAAAGCCCTAGCTTTAAAGTTTTGACAGATCTTAAGCTTAGACCATGTGTATTAGATTTTGTCTGAATATAGGGACCATATGCTAATGAAACTTTTGTTTTATGTTTGCAGAACATTATGTCCACTAGAGGTAGAGGTAGACCGAGGGGTGGTCATGGACGGAACTTGAGAGTGGTGACGAGATTCCCACTAGTTCAAATAGAGTTCCACTTGGAGGGAGAACTATTCCGAAAATGATTATTCTAGAAGAAAGAGATCAAGAGAGAGATGAAAGACAAAGAATGGCTCAGGCTAGTGAGGTTGTGGCCAATGTAATGGCACAACAGACGGTGTTGATAGCTGCTCAGAATACCAATAACCATCAACAGCCGCCTCCACCTTCGACTTTACCTACACCATCGACATTTGTTGAGTTTAGGAGATTGAGACCTCCTAGTTTTTACGGTCAGACTGATCCATTTGAAGTGATGAAATGGCTGAACCAAATAGAGAAACTTCTTCAAAGGTTGTCGTGTACTGAAGAGGAGAAAGTGAATTGGGCTTCTTTTCATTTGGAAGGAGAAGTTGATCCTTGGTGGAAGTCAGTATTGAGAACGAGAGAGCAGGAGAATCTAGATGGGTTATGGACTTCGGAAGAATTTGTAGAAGTGTTCAACAAAGAATATTTTCCTAGGCAGGTGAGAAATCAAATGGTGGAAAAGTTTATGAGATTAGAGCTAGAGGGGATCCCGTACGAGAGTATGGGACAAAATTCACAAGGTTGTCAAGGTTTGCTCTAGAGTACGTGGCCACATAATTAATGAAGGCCAATAAATTTGAAAGTGGCTTAAGGCCGATTATACGTGATAGAAACTTCGTGCTAGAATTAGAGACTTATGGAGCAGTGATGGGGAAGGCGCTTGGTTGCCGAGAAAGATATAGAGGATATATATAAAAGAAGGGACCACCAGAATAGGGGCAAGACAAGTCAAGGAACTCCAGATAATTATGAATTGGTGAATAGAAAGTCAAGATTTATAGCACCAGTCCCAAGACAACCTACGCAAACCACTTATTCTAGGCCACCTATTCCTACTGCAATTAGACCCTTCTGTTCGGATGGCCCTGCTACTACTACAGGAGTATCAGTTACGCAAGGGTTTTCAAGGGCTGCATCATCTACTCTGCGGGAGACATGTGCCCGATGAGGAAAGTCTCATAAGACCGCAGACTATAGACGGGGTACAGGAGGATGCTTTAAATGCGCTAAGATGGGGCATATGATCAAGGATTGCCCAGAATTGAGGAAAGAGAGGACGACATTAGCTGCTACGCCAAAGCCCATACAGGTCACAATACCAATAGTTCAGGGTCGTGCGTATGCCGTTACCGTGCATGATGCCCAAACCAACAATGATATAATCCAAGGTATAAATGTATATTTAAATTCAGTATTTTATTAGTTGAAATTTTAGATGAAGAAGGTGCATAAAATTAAAAATAGTCTTTTAAATTCCTAAGTTTAAGCGTTTAATTTCTTGATACATATCTGATTGCTTAAGTGTAAATAACATAGGTACCTTACAAATGTATAGTAAGGACGATTACTGTTGTTATGAAGCATGAGTTTTGATAGATCCAGGGTCTACTCACTCGTTTGTGACGTCGTAGTTTGTGAGGAAAGTGAAGGTCGCTCCCGAGACCTTAGAATTTATTTTGGCAGTATCAATCCCAACGGGAAATCTAGGTAGTACCGATACAGTATGTCGATCAATTATAGTCGTCATCAGGGATTATGAAGATCATGAGCTAATGGTCGATTTGATCCTATTGGATGTCCAAGGATTCAATGTAATCCTTGGCATGGACTGGTTATGTAACAGTTGACAAAATTGTACATAACTATACCGAGTATGGATTCGATGTAATCCTTGGCATGGACTGGTTATGTAACAGTTGACAAAATTGTACATAACTATACAGAGTATGGATTCGGGTAAGGTTGGGCTTGTGGCCTTAGTGGTCTAGTACAATATAAGTTTATTTAACAAAAAACTTTGACCCGACCCATACACTCATATACGTGCGATTTAGCACTAACCCATACACCCACGATCAGTATAGGACGTATACACTTAAGCTGGTCCGACCCGTGCATCAATCAATAAACCATAGATCGGTATAGCACGCCTGAAATGAATGATCTCTTAAGTGTATCACTTATACAATGAATACATGTAGCCGCTTAGCATCGGATTCAAGCCTGATAAGGCTTATATGAGTAAATATGATGGCTGACTCACACATTGGTATGAGTCACATTCGACTCCCATGCACGTCAAGTACAAAAATGAATAAAACCCCCACAGCTACCCTCTCAGCTTTCACACTTCGATTTTCAAAACCCAGCGAACCCCCACTATGAAGACAAAAACTCCTCTTCACCTCTCCAAACCCACTTTTTACTTCGATCTTTTCAACCCTTGGATTCAAAACCTTGGATCACAAGGTGACCCTATAATTCAGCCGAGAGAATTTACGGATGACGACCGGCCGATCTCTGAACTTTAGTCACATCCTACCATCAAGAAGTTCTAAATAGATCTTGCAAATTTGACATCCGATAACATTTTGACGCCGTCGCAACTAAAGAAACCCCCAAGAGGTAATCCGTAAAATGAACCACGTATTAGACTAGTTATTTTGCAATAGATGTTAGGTAAATTAAGACCGATTCTGTGAAATCGGATCGACAATTCCGAGAAATCGGATTGGTGTGAGGGTTTCGAAATCAAAATCTTCGATTTCCACGCTCCGAAACTTTACATTCCGATTAAATTATGCCAATAAATCATCCGTTAGAATATTAGCCTGTAAATAGGGTTAAAAACATGAGTTTAGACATAAGTTTATAGAGTAAAAAGCTCAAGCAACTGGAACCAAACCTAGAGGAGAAAGACACACAGCAAGCCATGTTCATCAGGCTTGCTGCGGCAACCTCATGCTTGCCGTGGCAAGGTGTTATCTGAAGGGCTTGCTGTGGCAACCCTATGTCTTGCCGAGGCAACCCTAGGTATGCTTGTATGTGTGTGCTGTGTTGAGCTTTAAGTCTAGTTGATCATATATTCTACACATGGGGGGGGGGGGTCTGTAGTGACCCAGTGTGTATGCTAAACATGTTAAACACAATTATATGTATCGTAGGTGGTCACAAGTGCAGACACCCCCATTTTGCCCTCTCAAAATATACAAATCCATTTGGTCAACCTTTGACCTCACCCGTGACTTTTTGGAAGGACTTACCTTCTCTGGAAGTTTAACAACCCTAATGTGGGACCATATACTGAAATAATAATATATGGCTGAACACAGGCTAAAACAATAGCTCTATGGCTCAGGCCCGTTGACCCTAACGTAAGGACTATGCACTAAAATAATAGTACATGACTGAACGCGAGCTGAAATAATAGCTCTGTGACTCAGGTCCCAATGTAGGGAGACTATATACTAAAAAAATAGACTAAAACAATAGTCGTGCATTTCAGACCCCTTGACCCTAATGTGGGATCATATACTGAAACAATAGTATATAGCTAGACACAGGCTGAAATAATAGCTCTGTGGCTTAGGCCCCATGACCCTAACGTAGGGACCATGTACTGAAACAATAGTACATGGCTGAACACAGGCTAAAACAATAGCTCGGTGGCTCAGATCTCAACGTAGGGAGACTATCTACTGAAACAATAGTATATAGTTGAAATGCCGACTGAAAAAATAGTCTAACATTTCATACCTGACCTAGAAACGCTAAGAAACGAAAATTCTGGGAGAGCTTGGGAATTTCGAGAATGAACACCGAGAGAAATAGAGCCATGACTTTGAGATTCAAGCTTCAAATTTTTGAGATTCCACTCCACAGCCCAGGCCCTAGGTAAGAATTTAGTCTTTACTTTTCAACCTTAGTTTTAGTTCTAAGATTTAGTTTTTTTCTAGCTTTAATTATTAGTATTAAATTTTCAGTCTTAGACCGTAGCACCCTTTTTTTAGACTGTGATTTTTAATCTCTGGTTCTAGTTCTTAATTTCTAGAATCAGTCTTTAATCTGATGGCCTAATCATTGACCTTAGACTTTAACTTTGTTTTGAAATCTTAATCTCCAGTCCTATTATTAATCTTTGGTTCTAGTTCATAGTTTCTAGAACCAGTCCTTAATCATACGGTCTGATTTTCTGATTTCGGTCCCGAATTCAGTCCTTAGATTTTAAATTTTAGTTTTGATTCCTTAATTTAAGATTTAAAAAAAACCCCAATTCTGAATTCAGTTTTCTTAATTTCTAGTTTCATAATTTAATCCATAATTATAATCCAAAATCAACTTTAAAAATCAAAAAAATATCATCCTATAATTCAAAATTTAATTTGCTTTAATCGCAGCCACCCAATTTGCCCAAGGGAGCTTACAGAGGGTACTTGGGAACGAGACCAATCCTCCTTAGCATAGCGGGCCCAAAACCCCTTTTTCTTAGATTTTTAGTAGAATTAATTCAATGCTTTAATTAGAGTTAGTAAAATTAGTTCCTTTGTTTTAATTAGAATTAGTAAAATTAATTCATTGCCATAATTAGAATTTTAATAAAATTAGCATAATTGCTTTAATTAGAATTTCAAAACAATTAATATATTTGCTTTAGTTAGAATTTCAGTAGGATTAGTATAATTGTTTTAATTAGAATTTCAGCGAAAGTAACATATTTGTGTTAATTAGAATTTCAGTACAATTAGCATACTTGATTTAATTAGAGTTCCATCAGAATTAGTATATTTGCATTCCTAGTACAATTAGGAGACTAATATTAATTAGACTTTTAGTAGCATTAGGAAACTAAATTAATTATATTTCTAATAATATTAGAATATTTGAATTAATTAGACTCCTAGTAGAATTAGGAAACTAAAGTAACTAAACTCATACTAGGATTAGGATACTAGGATAGTAAATTAATTCACCACAATAAGTTCACATAATTAGACTCATAGTAGAACTAGGAAACATAAGCCAATTAGAATTACAATAATAATAAGGAAAGAAAGAAAAAACTAAGCTATTTAAATTAAAAGAAGAGTCAGTGCCGCTGAAGTTGGCAGGCCGACGATTTAGTAAAGAAGTAACTCACACCCGCTCCAAAGCATGATCACTGACGTGTTGCAGCGTCGTTAAACTTCTGCAGCTGGTGATCGCAATAATCTAGGAATCTTCCTAGAATCCCCCTCTCTTTTCAACATTCAAATCACCGCATTGCCAGAGTCCGATCAGGACAAAATTGGGCCACTAATTCAATGAGGATCGAAATTGTACAACCGTGGGATTTTTAACGATCCCGTCACGGAGATGCGCTCGCTAACAAAAAATATAGAGTCGCCACCCGGACCTTTTGGTGTCCCGGGAAACCTAGATCATTTTATAGGCACCAAAGTGCCACAAATATGACTCTGAATCCGATCCACGCCAAAGGTTCTTGGGTAGGGGCTTCAGTTATTGATTAGGAAGGTGTTAGGCACTCAATCAACCCACTTAACGCAGTCTCTACTAATGACCAAAACAAAAATAATGTAAAAGAAAAGAAAATGGCTTCCTCTTGCCCAAATGGATCTTAAATTCTATTTAGGCCCCTCCGTTTCTACCAAAAATTCGGCGGCATAATGACACAAATGAGAGAATGGAGGGATGACCGAGAAGGTAGAGAAATAGAGGGGAGAGCAGAAGCTCTCGTGCCCTTGTTGCACCATTGAGGAGCCTTGCGTTGTCTTCCTTTGATGAACTTTTGAATGCTTGAATGGTATGGAATGAAGTTCTAACCTCTAAGGCTTGCTAGCGAAGAGGTAGAGAGGGAAGATAAATGGGTAAAATACACCTAAACTAGAGGATCTAAGGTAAAAATATCACTCAAAGGAAGATTTGAAATTCTAGATTTTGTATGGGAAGGGTGTGCCAAAGGGAGAAAGATCTTCTCACTTTAAGCTCTTTCTCTCTTAGGTAATTTTCTCAACCTCTAATCGAAGGGGAGGGGGGTTCTATTTGTAGGAAATGGGTGGATTAGGAGGGTGTTTAGATGCTAATCAAGATTATGAATTAGGGAATCTAGCATCTAAGGTTTCCTAAGGTTTTTGGAGCCTTGAATACGTGAAGAGGTGCTCCACTGGTGGATGATTGGATGAGGCTTTAAACCACTTAAGGTGTTACATATAGATAGACAAGGGGTGCAACAGAACTAGAAAAACACACCTCAAAGGTCAAGATGGTTAATAAGTCAAACCCCAATCAGAAAATTTGAGGTAAAATTAGAGGTTACTGTTTATATGCCTGGCACAACTAATTGCATATGCACAGTAAAATAGTGCATGCACAGTGCCTGGAAGTTGGCTCCCCGAGGTGGGGTCCACCTTAAAGCTGGCGCAACTATTAGTTGCACCAGGCCATTTCTGGGGAGAGATGGTTTGGCGTAACTAATAGTTGCACCATGTCTACTCATAATTGGCGCAACTATTAGTTGCACCAAATCCCTAAGGGGGTCCACTTGAAATTACCTCCTTGCCCCTCAAAATTTGGGATGTGATATCTTTGCGCACATAGCTTCGATTGGGGTGATTCTTGGCCCGCTGGAAAGCTGACAGCTTCTACTTTTCAATGGTATAATATTTAATCATAGTAAAAGGCTATAGGTAGTTTTGGAGTACCACTCTTCATCCATTACATGGGAAGGTCAGGTTTAGGGTTCAGAGGGGGTTCTTAGGGTCGGGATTGGTTTCTAAAGGTTCAAGAAGGTTCCTGAGGGATATAGAGTGATTCCTAAGGGTTTGGAAGGGTTCTTAAGGGTTCCATACATGCCATCAAAAGCTCAAAGGCACACCTCTCTCAAAATGTGTTTCGATTGAGCCTTGGGCTAAATTTGGGTGTCTACAGATGCCCCTCTTTGATATCCGATAACTAATGATCGAATGCCAAAGAAAAGAGACATCTGAAGAGGCCCAAGGCATTACTGACGGGTCCACTACATTTAGAATGAACTTCAAACATCAAATAGGTAACATGGTGAGAAAATGCCAGGCTAAACATTCGTTTTGCAAGGTAATCGGTCCCCAAGCGCTTAGCGACATTACTGGGCATAACTGAGGTGGGATGAGTTGCGAATGCCCTATAGTTAGGAAAAACATATGCTTCTCGAGATGATTTTGAAGGTATATTCGAGATTCGTTCTAAATACAATAACTTCGCAAGTGAGAGGGGTAACCGACCCACACTTAAAGATAGGTGCAACATAAGTACGCAAGGCTCCATAGTTTCTATCTAATCATATGAGGCATTGATCGCCTCATCCGACTGGTCATGGATGCCCCTGCTTGAAGTAGGGTTTGAGGTCTTTGGGTGACCCCATCAATCCAGAAGTTTATTTACCATGACTACCGGAGCGGAGCGAATAGAGGTCACAACACTTCTTGGGAGTACGTGCCATTTTTGAAAACGTGCCCTGAATCAACATGACCTAGAGTATTCAGCTTCAACTACCTTGATCAGGCCCAACCAAATATTGGGTATCTGACAAAAGAGACATCCAATCCTGGTCTCTGCCAACAATGATCATAAACATCATTTAACTATGCATAATCATGCACCCATTAGGGGCGATAAGCAAAGAAGGCGATGGAAACCCCGACCCTGACTTGCCTGGGTATAATTTACAGAAATAAACGACCATCATACGGATACCCAAATGCATGACATACACTTTACAGGGATACCGCTGCTAATATAGGTTGTAAGCCTAAATAAATGGGAAATGAGCCCTTCTGGATGCATGGTTGCACATAGTTTGATTGGTATATTATCTCATTCTCAACAGGTTGGTCTCAACCAACGATTGACCCTTTCCAACGGAGTCTAAAGCTAAAGACACTAGAGTTCATATGAATCTAAAATAGAGTGCTCAGTGTGAAGATTTAGTGGGGGAGTCGTCCTGATTGAAACATCGACGGTTGGATCATGATTGACACCATTGCTCCTACTTTTAAAGCTGGATCCAAAGATCCGAGGTGAACCTTAAACTCTGAACTTTAATGTGGCACAACTGCATAGCTAACAAAATACTGTCATTTTACCACTTTATGCATGTGCGTAGCTCTGTGGGGAAACACAAATAGGTTATGTTCTTTATTTTTGTGATTTTCCTATCATTTCATGTGATAATTTTTTTGATTTTGAAGATGTTATTTTATGTGATTTTTGGTATTTTCAGGCTGCTATTTTATGTGATTTTTTTGGTATTTTCAAGTTATCATTTTATGTGATTTTTTTATTTTTGGAACTATTATTTTATATGAATTATTCTATCATTATTGGTTTTTTATGTGGGATTATTATTATATTTTTTGGACTTCTTCACACTTTTTTGTGTAGAACTAGGATCCCTATTGATCTCGGTCTACCTTTGTTCTATCACGGCTTCCCGAGCAAGTTAAATGAGGATCAAAATGCTATTTGGGAGCACGTGCATCGGGGGAATGAAATAAAAAAAGACAAAAGGGGGGGAATGGGTCATGCACTCGACCCCCACTACGCCCAAGACCGGACTTGCAAATGGCTGGCAGAATTATTAGTTGTGCCAGGACAAAAGGGGCCCCAAAATTGCCTAGAGCAACTAATAGTTGTGCCCAGCCAAAAAAGGGCTCAAAATTGCCTAGCGCAACTATTGGCTTGGGGCTTTAATTTAAACAACCCGAGTTCGGGCAATGTTAGGCTATTTTTAGAGTGCTTACTACTGACTTTATTGAAGACAGTGTAGGGTGAATGAAAATGAATGAAAGGTGGATTGAAAATGACAGAGCAGCAAGCCTAAAATATGCACAATCCTACAAGATACAGGGCCTATTGTAGTAAGTTTTGATAAGTAAGAGTTTGTCCCACAGAGAAATTAATCTTAAGCTCCAAGGGAGCCATCTTTAGTAGGCCCTCCAGATCTGGCAATCCTAAATGGAAGAGAATTTAGGGTCACTAAAATATAAATTCTAAGGTATCCTAATGTCTAAACTATAGAAAGGGTTAAGAAAGAAGATGGAGTGAGAAAATAAATATAAAAGGGTGAGAAGTATGCTATTAGGTTCAGATCTGATGGGCTTCATGACTCAAATTCAGATATGCTGCTATAGAAGTCCTGTCCAGTGGCTACATTATCACCACTGAGGAGAAAGAATCCAACTCATCTCTGTGCCATGATCCAATCCCTTTATGGCTATAACCTGTCCACTTAAATGGTCACAGATTATCCAATTGGGGAACCACAGTCCAGAGATGAGTCAGAACAAGTTTATCATTGTAGGCACTACTTCATCCAGGATAGAAGCACAAGAATCCATAGGGAATCTCAACCTCTAAAGTGCTATGTGTGGGGCTAGGCCTGTATGGGAGCATGTTAGCCCAGACACATAGAACCAGTAAGAGTTTGAGTGCAGCCTTAGATCCAGCTGTCCACTGCTTTAGAGAGACTGCAGTGATCCAGTCGCAAGCCTACAATCTCTATAGCCAAACCAGATCTGCTATCTGATGACGGGTCTATACACATACAGGGGAGTTTGTCTCAGCACAATCTCTCACAGGGCTACAAGCACAAGCGCAGAGAAGAGTAATCCGTCTTGAGTCTGTGGGTTGGCTTCACCCTAAGGCTATAACCTGTCCACTTAAATGGTCACAAACTATCCCAGAGGCTATCCTCCTCACAAAGTGTAAGATAGAACAAGAAACATTGCTGCCACCACCATGTTCACAAGGCTATAAAAGCTCATTCCTCCCATGGGGACTTTAGATCTAGTTGGTCCTGTGGTGGGGATAGGCTTGTATGGGAGCATGTTAGCCCAGACACACAGGTCACTTGGATCTGAATAAACCATGAAATCAGTCCTCCATTGCTTGCAATATGTCCTAGAAATGGAGGATCTCAAGATAACAGCCTTGTACAGAACAACTCACAAAAAACCCATAAAAGTAAAACACCCTATCATGAAACTCCATTAATCTATTCCAAATAGTCATACAAAGGCATAGCCAGCAAATGCTGGACTATGGAGAGAAGAAAAAGTAAAAAGAAAACTACCTAAAACTTACTAGAAATATGCAGTTACTACCAGAAGAAGAAGATAGACTAAATTCTATTCTAAGCAGAGAGTCCTCTAAACCTAAACCAGGCTTAGGTTTATATAGCAGTTAGTTTGGCGGCGCATTAGGGTTAGAAACCCTAATTTTAATGATGCCACATGGCCTAATATTGTCCCTTGGATGCCTCGAGGAGCGTGTAGGGAACTTAGAGCATTGGAATGCATGCCCTAATTGCTGGAAGTTCCCAGAATGTCCTCTGTAGAGGTGAGGGAGAGTTAGAGTTCAGAGCCTCGCCAGGTAGTACTGGTTTCTTGACTACCGCGTGGTAGCACGGTCTTCGCGAGGTTGGATTAGCTTGAAATTCTAGCCGTCGCGGGGTTGTCTTAGTTGCAGTTGAAGCAGTCGCGCGATAGAGCATTGAATCCTCGCTGGATTGCTCTTTCCTTCTGAATGGCGTGGGAATCGTACGAGCAATTTGTTCCTTAATGGATCTTCACGAGGACGTGATGTGCATTGGTCTTTGAATTGCGCGAGAGGTTTTTCTGAAGTTTTGCATCCCGAGGCCATCTACAACAATCGCTACTACCAAATACTGGAGTTGTCTCTCCTCGCTTGATCCGAGTGAACTGCATGCGAGGTTTGAGAGTCGCTTTCCTGAGCGCGCGAAAGCGCTATATTTGAGCTGCAAGAGCCGCTAAGTAGCACTCAAGCCCTCTGTCACTCAACTACGCAAGAACAGTGCGGGCAATTGGAAATGAAGTTTTGGGAAACTCACGAGGACTGCGCGAGGCTTAATTTCTGAATCCTTTAAAGCCTGTGAAAGCTGTGCGAGGTTCAATTCTTGTCTGGCTTCAGCTTTCATCCTTTTAAGGGACTTCTGGGGTAAAAGTGGGCTCCTAAACAGGGTTCAGGCCTTTTTACAGCTGCTGTTTATTACCTACAAAAATGACTTAACACACATTTATTAGATGGCTAAGGGTTTAACAGAGGCTAAGTTAAGGGGTGAAAAGTGATACTTTTCATGTCTTAACACACCCCCAAACCTAATCTTTGCTAGTCCCTTAGCAAAGCCACACTAAAAATCTATAGAAATTAACTGCCACTTTCGTAGGGAGCACGAATACATTTAGCATATGTACCAAGTCTTTTAAACCCCTAGGTGATCCCTAGTGGAGGAGTGAAGTCTCCTGAGGGTTTTCAATAAAGATACCCACAAACTTCTCAATAAAATAGTTAACAGTAGTGCAAGATTATCAAGTTAGTAGTTTATCAGTTACCCTTGAATCAGTAAAAATATAGGAAATTTAAATACATTGTCTGCACAGATGTTTAAGCAACATAAACTTCACATGATAGCACAACATTTCCAATCAGTTCACAACAGGGGAAACTACACATGTGTGTCAGCACTGAGCTAATCATTAAATTAAAAATTAGGTTGTAGGTCATGCCCAATATATTCAATATCAGACCCAAAACTCTCTAGGGCATACTCTCACAAAAAAATTTTGAGGGTTTCATTGTCTCTCAAACTCAAGAGCAGTTACATCCCCCAAATGGGTCTGTAAGCATGAGCATAGGCATAGCATTCAAGTTCTGGCATCATTGGCAGATTTTCACCATAGATTGGACAACTCGTTATCTCCACATGACAGATCATTCAACTTTGGATCACAAGGGCTTTAACTGGGTTGTAATGTGGCTTATGGTATTGGGTTATAAAAAGAATTGGAAGGTTGAAAAGGGGTTCGAAATTCAGAAATCAGTAGGTACAGGAGGTGATTCAAGACTTCACCTTCTTTACTTCAGCTCCTTTCATCTTCTTTGAAATCTTTAGATTTGAAGTGATCAGTTTCTCTTCTTGTTTGATTTTTTTTCTGATAAATGTTTCCTCTTGACTCCTCTTCATTATTGTTTTCTTTTCTTTCTGATGTAGTTTTCTTCTTTTTATTTTTGTTTTTGCTTTGATGAATTGCCACCTTTTACCTCAGTTGTTACACTGCTAGAACTTCAGATAATTCTTCTCCACTCATCCAATGTTGACCCTAGCTAGTCCATCTTTAACTCTTTCTCCTTTACCTTCTGAATTCTCTGAGTGAGGGTAAGGTTAAATCAGATCCATAGGTTCAGGTACAAGTGCTCAGGTGTGTTTTGAAGAAAATTGGACTTTGAAGCTCAAAAAGTGTATGAACAAGGGCAGTTGCTTCAGGGTTTGGTCTGTTTAGGCTCAAACTGTCCAAGAGAAGGCCTTGATCCTTTCCTTAGTGTCATGAGTGCTGTCAGTTGTTTCAACTTGGAGTTACCTAACTTTTAGTGAACATATTGACTCAGCCAGTCCTTAAAGCTAGAAGAAATTTGCCTCAATCACTCCTCAAATAAAAAAAAAATTGTAGGCCCAATTCTCACTAGTGATGGTCTTCCTTTGAACTTTTAAGCATGTCCTTACCTTTTTTCTCTTCAATGGTTCACTAAGTGCTTATACTAGTGAGTTTTATTGGTGTTCTCATCATGGAAACATGAAAATTTAGAAATTTATACTATCTAAAGATCTGCAAAAAATTTCAAATTCCTTAATTTTCATAATTCTTAAGTGAACAAAGCTCCATTTCTATGTTACTCACATGATTCTGCTGCACTTTAAGTTAACTATGTTATTGGCTGACCTACCTGTCACACCCCCAAACCTAGGAGGAGCAGTGTCCTCACTGGTTCAGAGGTGAGAATAAATGGTATAGTCCAAGGAAACATGCAGAAACACATATAGAAGAAGAGAGAGAAAGAAAAATGCAAAACTGAACAGTATGGAACGAAAAGAAAACTTTCATTAACAAAAAAAAAAAAAAAAAAATGACAAAAAGAGAGAAAAAAAAAGAAAAGAGAAAATGAGGGGATTAAGGGGAAGCCGGGGGAGGGTTGGACGTTGATGGAGGGGGAGATGGAGGTGGTGCCATATTTTTATTTTTCTTCTCCCGCTTCTCCCTTTTTTTCTTTTTCTTTTCCTCCTTGGCGAGGATCCGCATGACCTTGTCATACTCATCCCAGAGAAATTACAGGGGGTTCGGCTCCTTAGGCGGTGGGGGATCGTGCCAGATGGGGTAAAATTTGATTGGGAAGCCAAAGGGGTTGTCATTCGCCATTTGTGTGAGGAGGTGTGGACTTCTAGGGTTAGAAGAGGAGGGATGAGATGAAAAGGGACTGAGGGCCGATTTAAAAAGAGAAGGACGAGGGAACATGAATCGGCAGAATTGAAATTGCGCCCGTTTTCACACTTGGCAATAAATGAGGGTTGTGTGGGGAAAGAAGAAAATACACAACGGACTCTTTGGAAAAGAGAAGTAGCATTAAATGCATGTCCAACGAGAGGCATGGTATTTAAAGAGGGAAGTGTAGCACGCGGGGATCCTCGCGAGGAGCAATAAGTGGTGAGGAAAGGACATTTCTCGCACAGTTGAGCTGAGGATCTTCGCGAGGTACACTTAAAATGGCACATCAATGTGAAGAGGAAGGCATTGAATTTCTGATGCAGGAATTCCATGAATTAGATTCAGCCACCAACGACCTCCATCCACTTCATGGAGTACTTTATCAAAGAAAAAGATCCTCCCAAAAACTGGTCTCCCAAGAATGGCAAAAAGAATAAAAGCAAAAATACCAAACAATCAGAAATAAACAGACAGAACAGAGCAATAGACAAAATTAGAAATTCTATTAAAGGGGAAGAAAAATTGTTACAAGTGGCATTCAACAAGAAAAACCTAAGATACAATCTAGAAGCTAGGACCTAATCTGAATAAGAATCGGTAAGGAAATCCCAGCCCATCTTTTTAGCCTGTGCCTTAAGGGCTGCTCTGTCTTGTTTCTTCTTTTCCTCCCTCTCCTTTTTCTTTTCCGCTGGTGTTTTAGCTGCAGATGGAGCTTTAGGAGCCCTCACTCTCATTTTTGGTGCTTTGGGAGCCTTTGGTTCCTTGGGTTCTTGAGGGGCTTTGCCTTTACGCTTAGCAGGGGGGGTGGCAGGGGATTTTCCTTTGCCTTTGCCTTTAGCTTCAGCTTTTGCAAGGGAGACCAGTGGGGCTTTTCCTTTTCCTTTAGCATGGGGTTCCTCAGTGGGGACCACTGGTGCTTTTCCTTTTCCAGTGGACTCAGGTTTGGCAGGGGTCTGTGTCTCTTCAGACTGGGCAGGTGGAGCTGGAGTGGTGGTTGGCGCAGGCTGAGGCACTTGAACAGAGAGTGGGGTTGGGTGGTATGGTTCATTTCTGGCAGCGACCATGGCGGATTCCAATGCGGCTATCTGGACTTTAAATTTTAGGGCGTCAGTCTCCTGGATCTCCTTTTGGATTTTTTAGATTTCCTAGGCATTCTTAAGCTATTTTTCAAGCATCCTTGCATGGGCTTTCGCTGCAGTAGCACAGGGTTTCTCATACTACCAAGTCGTCTTCTAATAAGTAGCTATAGCTTTCGTCTTCTTAAATTCCTCCACAATCTTTTTCCACCCCAAGGAGATGCCCAGTAGGTGCTCGTCGTGGGCCTCCGTCATCTCATCAATTTTCTCCAAGAGGGGGGTCTCAATTGACTGGCGTAGCTTGGCCATGCCCCTCAAAACATATTTCCTCAGGTAAGCATTATCCCGCATGTGATGTAGGATGGTGAGGTAAGGAGGGCTGTAGAAATGATGTTTGGGTGCAATTGGCAGATAGGAGGTGGAAGGAGCGAAGTGTGCTTGGTCCTGGGAGGGGAATGGGGAATGAGAGTAGGGAAGCCAAGTGGTGGGGGAATGGGGTCAGGTTCTGGGCCTGTTTGGGTAGATTTGGCAGAGAAGGTGGGAGGGGGTAGGATAAGAGGGGGAATGGAGGGTAGAGGGGGAAAAGTGAAGGGTGTAGGCTCAACCTGAGTTAGGGGTGATGGGGGATGGAAAATTGGAATGGTGAAAAGGGGTAAAGGAAAAGGGTAGGGAAGAGGTGATGGTGATGGTGGTAGGGGTAATGATTCAGGGGGAAGTCTGTTTGGGTGTGTCTGTTAGTGGATAGGACCAGGGGGGTTGATGTGGATGGGGAAGGGATGGGTGGAGTGGTTAAGGTGTGTAGGGTGGATTGGATGGAGGTGAGTTCAACCTGCATTACGTCCTGTTTGTGGGTATTGGTTGCTAACTGGGCTTGGATGTCTTGGAGAAGGGGTGGATGAGGGTTAGTGTGTCAAAGCTAGGTGGTGGGGTTTGGGAAGAAGAGGGTACTAGTTGGAAAGGGGAGGAAGGAGCATGATGGAAAGTGGAGGGAGGGGAAGAATGGGGTTTTGGGGAGTGGTGCTATGAGGTAGTTGGGGAGTCTGGCAGAGGCGTGTAGGAGGCAGGCAAGGTTTCAAGGAATGTAGAGATGAAAGCTTGGAAGCCTATGGAACTGTTAAGGGAAAAGTCAATGTCTGGGAGAGGAGGTATGGTAGATATGGCTAGGGTGGTGGTTTCTTCAAGGTGGGGTGGTTCAATGGGGATGGAAGGTATTGTGGGTGATGTCTGGGAGATGGTTGGGCTGGTCTGAGTAGTTTTTCGTTTTTTATAGGAGATGAGTGGGGGGCTGGCAGGCTCAATTGGAAATGAGGGTGGAATTGTGGCAGTGTACTGTGGTAAGGTAGGGGATGGTGAGTCTTCCCATGGACCAAGCACTGGTGAAGGGGGGTGGGCATGGAGAGTGGAAACGGAGGGGGGGAAGAGATGGATGCAAGAGGAGTAGAGGATGCAGGAATAAAAAGTGGAGGGGGTGTGGATGCTGCTGCAGGGATGGAAGTGATGAGCTTTGGAGGCACTGCTGTGGTAGCAGGGGTGGACTCTACTGCAGCTGCTTCTGCTTGCTTTGGTAGGGCCTGAGCTTCAGCTTTCTTCTTTTTTTGACCCCCCATCAAGCTTCTGCTGATTCCCCATTGCCTCTTGGCAAAGGTAGTGGGGGTAAGGGTGGAGGTCTGCTCTGACTTTCCTATCTTGTAGCCCCTCTTGATTAGCAGCAAGGTGATGAGTCTTGCATAGGGTAGGGTGTGAGGCTTCTTGTTGGATCCTAACTTTGCCACCACGTCTTTCATAGCCTCAAAAATCAGCCAGGCAGCATGGAAGCCATGGCCCAAGTGGTAGGAGTAGATAGCATCCGCAATTGGGGTTCTCCTCTCCTGCTGATGTCCTGAGTAATAGATGTTCTTTCGTAGGACTTGGTCAATGAACAACAGCTCCGGTTCTAGTTCCCTCCTTCTGATTGAGTCCCCGGTGGCTTTTAATCCTCTTGTTAGGGCCCTTGCAATTGTGTCAATTGATGCACGCAGAGGGGGGCCATATCCACAGCTAGGATTGAATGCTGCTGGGATGCCCAATACTTCAGCAATCATCTTAGGGCTTACTAACAAATCAAAATCGTCAGTCATTACCAGCAAGCACTCTTGTCCATCGTTGCCCTTCTTAACCTTGATATGCTGGTAAAGCAGCTGCACTAGCCGTGGGTAGGCTAGTGCTGGAATTTCTCTCATCAATGGCATCAGGCCCACTTTGCTCAGAAATAGTATTGCAGGGGCAGAGAGAGGTTCTTTGTCAAAGAATGGGACATCAAATGTTGTTTCAGGCTCCAATGGAATTGACTCCATGAGCTCAGAAGGAGTAGAGAACTTTGTGGTTGGTACCGCCGCCTCCTCAACCACTTCCTTTCCTTTTTGGGGGGACTTTGAAGTTTTGGCCCTTTTAGGGGAGGGCACTGCAGGGTCCTTGTCCTTCCCTTTTCTCTTCTGTTTAGATTTTGGGGCCATAGCTAACTCTGTCTTTGGGTGTGAGCAAATGGAGACGGAGATCTAGGGTTTGGTTTGATTTGACGCACAGGGCACCTCAAGATCTTAGCGCAGAGGGTAATGGAAGAGGATGATGATAGGAACAACTCTGTAGAGTTGGGAAGTGAATGATGAGCTGTAGGAGTGATGCTGGAGGAGAGAAGGGAGAGTGACAGAAGCTAGGGTTTCACAGAGGGAAGAAGGAAGCAGATTACGAAAAAGGGACAAAGCGCGAGGTTGAAATACTTATCGCGAAGCTCGACAAGCTTTGGAACATCTGGTCGCGGGGTTGGAAATAAACCTAGCGAGGGTGTTGATTACATCTGGATTACGCAACAATCTCTAAAGTCGACCTTGGAGTGCGCGACAGACTGAAATCAATTCATGTGAATTGCGCGAGCGATTCCTAAGGCTCTACTTGGATTGCGCGAGAAGCTCTGAGGTTCATCTTGAATCTCGCGACAGACTTAGAATCTCGCGACAGTAAATAGAATGTTTATGTTGAATTTCGCGAGATTCTCCCAGTTTATCTTGTGAACCACACGACAGCCTGATAATCTCGCAACAGTTAATTTATGTTTCTATGCGAACTGCGCAACATCCATCTAGGCTTCCTTTTGAACCGCGCGATAGGTTTCCAGGTTCCTTCTTTAACCTCGTGAGAGATTTTTGAATCTCGCGATAGACTTCCAGGTTTCCATCTTGGACCCAGTGACAGTAAGGTATAAAATAGAGAGCATGTGCTCTCTGTTCTGCCCTTTTGCATTTTTGCTGTGGTTGAATCCTGGGCAAGACTCTCTCCTATGACTGTCTTTAGGCACATGTTAACTCAATCATACACTCAAGGACAAGAAAAATGACCTCCCACATTAGGCATTCAAGAGAAGCTATCAATTCAAAAGCAGTAATAATCAAGCCAAGCATCAAAAGTTCACCATAGATAGGGCAGCATTCAGATAAGGCCACTAGCAACTCCTAGAAGAAAGAAACTAAAGAAAGCAAGATAAATCAACCAAAAACTAAGTACATATGTTACAGTAATGACACACCTGTGGAATCAGTTTGAAGAAGGATCCCCTTGACAGTGAATGGTGTCGAAAAGGTCGGCAGGTTTTTCAAAACAAGGCTTAAGCCTCTGACCATTCACCTTCAAGAGTCTCCCAGACTTAGGATCCTTGATTTCTACAGCACCAGATGGGGAAACTTGCATGACAATATAAGGACCTTCCCATCTAGATTTCAATTTGCTTGGAAAAAATTTTAGTTTGGAGTTAAACAACCAAACCTTATCACCAACAGTGAAACACTTTCTCAACAACCCTTTGTCAAAGAAAGCTTTGGACCTTTCCTTGTAGATCCTGGCATTGGCATAAGCATCCATCCTTAGTTCTTCCAATTCTGACAGCTGCAGCAACCTGTGATGATCAGCAGAAGTTAGGTCTAGATTTAAATGTTTGATGGCCCAATAGGTCCTGTGTTCTAACTCCACTTGGAGATGACAGGCCTTGCCATAGATCAGTCTCAAAGGGGACATACCGATGCGGGTCTTATAGGAAGTCCTATAAGCCCACAGTGCGTCATTAAGCTTGTCAACCCAATCCTTCCTATTAGTCCTCACAGTCTTCTCAAGGATATGCTTGATCTCCCTATTAGAAATTTCAACTTGCCCACTGGTTTGTAGGTGGTAGGGAGTAGCAATCCTATGGGTGACAGAATATTTCTTCAGCAGGCTCTCGAAATTTCTGTTGCAGAAATGGCTCCCCCCATCACTGATAATGACTCTAGGGGTACCAAATATGGAGAAGATATTTTGCTTTATGAACTTGAGGACCACCTTATTATCATTAGTTCTTGTGGCAATGGCTTCTACCCATTTGGAAACATAGTCCATTGCCACTAAGCTAAAATGAAAACCATTTGAAGGAGGAAAGGGGCCCATAAAATCAATACCCCACACATCAAACAGTTCTATAACAAGGATGGGCTGTAAAGGCATTGAATTCTGTTTAGACCTTTCTAGTTTCGACATCTTCATGTGCCTTGCAGTGTGTAAGGGCATCTCTGAAAAGAGAAGTCCAATAGAAACCACACTGCAATACTTTGTCAGCTATTTTTCTCCCACTAAAGTGACCCCCACAGGCATTTTCATGGCACATGGCCAGAATACTGGGGATATCACTTTCGGGAACACATTTCCGAATAATTTGGTCTACACAATACTTGTACAAGCAAGGTTCTTCCCAGAAAAAGAATTTTACCTATGAGAAAAACAGGTCTTTATCCATTTTTGTCCAATGGGAAGGGATCTTACCTATAACTAGATAATTGACAATATGTGCATACCAAGGAGCTAAAGATTGGATGGCAAACAATTGCTCATCTGGGAATACATCATTTGTAGTGAGGTCATCAACACCTTTCTCCAACATAATTCTGGACAAGTGGTCAGCCACCACATTTTGTACACCTTTCTTGTCTTTCATTTCGATGTCAAACTCCTGCAACAGGAGTATCCATCTAATCAATCTGGGCTTTGCATCCTTCTTGGACAATAGGTACTTTAATGTTGAGTGGTTAGTGAAGATGACAGTTTTAGACCCAAGTAGGTAAGGTCTAAATTTGTCCACTGCAAAAACCACTGCCAGAAGCTCTTTCTCAGTGGTTGTGAAGTTCAGTTGAGCTTCAACAAGTGATTTGCTGAGATATGCAATGACCACAGGCAGCTTATCCTTTCTCTGGCCCAAGACAACACCTATTGTCAAATCAGATGCATCACACATCAACTCAAAGGGTAGGGTATAGTCAGGTGTTTAGAGTACAGGGGTAGAGGTGAGGCAAATTTTCAAAGTTTCAAAGGCCTTCAGACATTCAGCAGAGAAGTCAGAGGGCACATCCTGGCAGAGCAGGTGGCACAATGGCTTAGAAATTTTGCTAAAGTCTTTGATAAACCTCCTCTAGAATCCAGCATGGCCAAGGAAGGATCTGATTTGCTTGACTGTTCTTGGAGGGGGCAGATTTTTAATGAGGTCAACTTTGGCCTTGTCTACCTCAATTCCATCTTTAGAGACTACATGGCCCAACACAATTCCTTGTGTTACCATGAAGTGGCTCTTCTCCCAACTTAAGACCAAATTGGTCTCTTCACATCTTTGTAGGACTTGATGGAGGTGTTGTAGACATTGGTCAAAGCTATCCCCATAGACCGAAAAGTCATCCATGAAAATTTCTAAGAATTTGTCAATCATATCAGAAAAAATGGCATACATACACCTCTGAAAGGTGGTCAGGGCATTACATAAATCAAAAGGCATCCTTCTATAAGCAAAGGTGCCAAACGGACAAGTAAATGTAGTTTTCTCTTGATCAAGGGGGTGCACAGGGATCTGATTGTACCCTGAGTACCCATCAAGAAAATAGTAAAAAGCCTTCCCAGCCAACTTGTCCAAAATTTGATCAATAAAAGGGAGAGGGAAGTGGTCTTTTCTGGTCTTGGAGTTGAGCTTTCGATAGTCGATGCAAACTCTCCAGCCAGTGGTCTCCCTGGCTGGTCTCAACTCTCTAGAGTCGGTTTTGATCACTATTATGCCAGATTTCTTGGGTACCACCTGGATTGGTGCCACCCATTCAGAATCAGAGATGGGGTAAATTACCCCAGCATCCAGTAACTTAATGATTTCTTTTAGAACCACCTCTTGCATGTGAGGATTAAGTTTCCTCTGCATTTCCCTGGAGGGTGTTGAGCCCTCCTCTAGATGAATCCTATGCATACAGATTGATGCATCAATTCCTCTTAGATCAGCAATGGTCCAGCCTATTGCCTTATTGTGCTTCCTCAAAACAGTTAGCAACTCCTCCTCTTGCTCACTGGTAAGAGAAGAGGAGATAATCACAGGAAGTTTCTCTTCTTTCTCAAGGAAAGCATATTTTAATGTCTCTGGCAGCTTCTTGAGCTCCAGATCAGGGGCTTGTTGTACGGATGGCAGGATTGGTGTATTGTTGGATGGAGGAAGGGGCAGCAATGTGGGTTTCCAATTGGAATGCTGTACTAAGCCCACAGAAGACTTCACTAGGGGTGTGTCTCCTAGCATTAAAGCTAGGCTTCCTTCCTCCACCAAGTTCCAAACTTCAATCAAATCAGTGGCAATGTTGCTCCACTCCAGCAGAGTGTGCAGTTATTCTTCAACAATCTCTTCTAGTACATCCATTGCAAAGCATTCCTCATTGTCCAGCTGAGGGTGCTTTGTACTGTTGTACACATTAAGCTCAACTTTCATATGTCCGAAAGTGACCTCCATGATTCCAGACCTGCATTGAATGCATGCATTGGTAGTGGCCAAGAATGGTCTGCCTAGAATAACAGGTATCAGAGATGTACTCTTGTTACAGCCCATGTCCAAGACAAGGAAGTCTGCAGGATAAAAGAACTTGTCTACCCCTACTAGGACATCCTCTACCACTCCCATGGGTTTCCTCTCGGACCTATCAGCCATCAATAGAATAATGGGGGTGGGCTTCAGCTCCCCCAAACCTAACTGCTGATATACACTATATGGTAGCAGGTTAACACTGAGACCTGTATCAGGTATTGTCATGGTTAATACAGAATTCAGTGTATCAGTCGCAAAGGCCTTCTTGGACAAATGGCCTCTAGCTTTCCTTTTTTTAATACAGAGGTCTTTCAGAAACTTTGCATAGGCTGGAACCTGTCGGATTGCATCAAGCAGGGGTAAATTTATCTTGACCTGCTTACAAGTCTCCATCATTTCCTCGATCTGTGCCTGACCCTTATCCAAAGGGGCAGGGCCACTCAAAGTTTGAGGAAATGGCAGCTGAGGTACTGCTGGTTCCTCAGCTGGAAGCCCATGGTTGAACTTTTGTTTTTTTCATTTTTCTATTTTTATCTCCTGCTGAGGCTCAACTACAACCTCTTTATTTTTCCCTTGGTGAAGGGCAGCAGGCAGTTCTTAACTCTGTGCCTTAACAAAATCCTTATCACATTCACTTGACATTTTCTTAAGATAGACCTCTCCTTATTCCTTTCCCACCTGGTTGTTTACCATCCTACCAGACCTTAGGGCAATTATGGCATTGGCCCCCTCAAAATTGGAGGAACCTTCTCTGATGGAATACTGGCCCTTAGGATTGTCAATTGGTTAGCTTGGCAACCTGCCCTCTTCTCTTTTAGCCAGAGCATTGGCTATTTGGCTAAGCTGCTCTTCTATTTTCTTAATGCATTGACCGTGAGAAGTCACAGTCTGATTTAAGGGTCTAAGGCTTTACAATTGGGCCAAAACCTGATCCTCAAAAGAAGCACTTCGGGGCTGAGGTGGGGGAACTATCAATTGATTTTGTTGTTGGGGCTGCTGTTGTTGGAAATTTGACCTTTGAGCATAACCTTGGTTAAACTGCTACTGTGGCCTTTGAGGTAAGGCCAACATCTGCTATGGCTGCATATAATTGTCTTACCTCCACCTCAAATTTGGGTGGTCTCTCCATTGGTAACCAGCATTTTGGTGCTGGTATCCATATGGTTGCTTATTGTAGCCACCAGATTGTTGTTGTTCAAAAGATTGGGCAGCAGCAGCCTGTTCCATTACAAACTCAGGGTATTGCCCTGCATATGGACATTCCTCTACTGTGTGCTGTGGAGATTGGCATATCAGACATGCCTCCATCACTTGTGTACCATTCGGTCACGCCATCAAAATTTTATCAAATCTTTCAGTAAGATTGGCCATCTGCATTCTTAGATCATCATTTCCCCTAACTTCTTGCATTTTTCCTTTAGAAGTCTCAGCCACCCCCAACTTAGGAAATGATTCTTGAACAGTTCTAGAAGAGGACATCTTCTGGAAAGCATTTTCACTTATGATCTCGAACAAGTCCCATGCCTCATCAACTATTTTATGCATGTACGTTCCACCACAAGAGGCATCTACCATGTCTTTGCTCTTCTCATCAATCCCATTGTAGAAGCTCCGACAAGCCGCCACCGTGGATCTTGTGGTGGGGACATTGTTTGAGCATCTCTTTAAATCTATCCCAAAGATTGGTTAAAATCTCAGATTGGGTAAAAGAAAGTATGCCTTTCCTCAACTGGCTGGTCTTGGTCTCTGGGAAAAATTTAGACAGAAATCTTGTCCGGAGGTCTTTCTAGGAGGTGATGTTGTTGTTTGGGAGAGTAGATAACCAGGTCATGGCCCTGTCCTTTAGGGAGAAAGGAAAGAGCCTTAACTTAGTGGCTTCTGGTCCCAAACCAACAATGGAGAATGTCATGCACAGGGCCAAGAACTGGTCAATGTGCTTGTAAGGATCTTCCTTGCTAAGCCCATGGAAAGAGGGAAGCATTTGGATGATGGAAGTTTTGATTTCATAATTTCCTTGAACATCAGGGAACTGAATGCTAAATGGAGAATTGTAATCATCCGGAGCATTCAATTCCTTCAATGTTCTAGGTTGTTCTTCACCCATAACTGCTATCTCAATTTCAATAAGGGGCTCAACTGTGGTGTGTCTATGCCTTCTCGGTCTTCTACCCCTTTCTATCTCAGGATTAGCAGGCTCCAATGTAGGACTGAGGGATCTCCTTCCTAACATGCACACACACCAGCAACAGGGAAGACTATTTATAGGCACATTGCACTTAAAAACAAATGCAACTATCCTAATCAACTACTATGCTATGGAATCTTCAAATGAGAAATAGACTGAGTTTTGAGGGTTAGAGAAGTGCAAACAGAGGTAGCTAGACTCCCAGTGCAATTCTACTCTCCTTCTCTGCTACGGTTCAAATCTGTAAGAAAATTTTTAGATGTAAATTAGCAGTATCAATTATTCACAAGTACAGCTACCAAAGAATAAAGAATCAAAAAAAAAAAATCTAGAGTCTACTAAAAGATCAACATCCTCGACAACGGCGCCAAAAACTTGTTAGGCTATTTTTTGAGTGCTTGCTATTGACTTTATTGAAGACAGTGATAAGAATGGGGTGAATGAAAATGAATGAAAGGTGGATTGAAAATGACAGAGCAGCAAGCCTAAAATATGCACAATCCGGCAAGATACAGGGCCAGTTGTAGTAAGTTTTGATAAGTAAGAGTTTGTCCCACAGGGAAATTGATCTTAAGCTCTAAGGGAGCC
This sequence comes from Chloranthus sessilifolius, assembly GCA_021018995.1. NCBI lineage: Eukaryota > Viridiplantae > Streptophyta > Magnoliopsida > Chloranthales > Chloranthaceae > Chloranthus > Chloranthus sessilifolius. Next base: position 69,853,248 of record CM037592.1, on the reverse strand, counting down.
ATCTTTAGTAGGCCCTCCAGATCTGACTACAGATATGGCAATCCTAAATAGAAGGGGATTTAGGGTCACTAAAATCTAAATTCTAAGGTATCCTAATGTCTAAACTATAGAAAGGGTTAAAAAGAAGATGGAGTGAGAAAATAAATATAAAAGGGTGAGAAGTATGCTATTAGGTTCAGATCTGATGGGCTTCATAACTCAAATTCAGATCTACTACTATAGAAGTCCTGTCCAGTGGCTACATTATCACCACTGAGGAGAAAGAATCCAACTCATCTCTGTGCCATGATCCAATCCCTTTATGGCTATAACCTGTCCACTTAAATGGTCATAGATTATCCAATTGGGGAACCACAGTCCAGAGATGAATTAGAACAAGTTTATCATTGTAGGCACTACTTCATCCAGGCTAGAAGCACAAGAATCCATAGGGAACATCAACCTCTAAAGTGCTATGTGTGGGGCTAGGCCTGTATGGGAGCATGTGAGCCCAGACACATAGAACCAGCAAGAGTTTGAGTGCAGCCTTAGATCCAGCTGTCCACTGCTTTAGAGAGACTGCAGTGATCCAGTAGCAAACCTACAATCTCTATAACCAAACTAGATCTGCTATCTGATGCGGGTCTATACACATACAGGGGAGTTTGTCTCAGCACAATCTCTCACAGGGCTACAAGCACAAGCGCAGAGAAGAGTAATCCGTCTTGAGTCTGTGGGTTGGCTTCACCCTAAGGCTATAACCTGTCCACTTAAATGGTCACAAACTATCCCAGAGGCTATCCTCCTCACAAAGCGTAAGATAGAACAAGAAACATTGCTGCCACCACCATGTTCACAAGGCTACAAAAGCTCATTCCTCCCATGGGGACTTTAGATCTAGTTGGTCCTGTGGTGGGGATAGGCTTGTATGGGAGCATGTTAGCCCAGACACACAGGTCACTTGGATCTGAATAAACCATGAAATCAGTCCTCCATTGCTTGCAATATGTCCTAGCAATGGAGGATCTCAAGATAACAGCCTTGTACAGAATAACTCACAAAAAACCCATAAAAGTAAAACACCCTATCATGAAACTCCATTAATCTATTCCAAATAGTCATACAAAGGCATAGCCAGCAAATGTTGGACTATGGAGAGAAGAAAAAGTAAAAAGAAAACTGCCTAAAACTTACTAGCAATATGCAGCTACTACCAGAAGAAGAAGAAGATAGACTAAATTCTCTCTCCTAAGTTGATCTTAGTGAACTGCGCGAGGTTTGAGAGCTGCTTCCTTGAGCTGCGCGAGACTGCACGAGCAGTTATATTTGAGCTTCGCGAGAGCTGCGCGAAGTATGATTCTGAAGCCCCTTTGTCACTCAACTGCACTAGAATAGTGCGGGCAATTGGAAATGAAATTTTGGGAAACTCACAAGGATTGCGCGAGGCTCAATTTCTGAATCCTTTAAAGCTTGTGAAAGCTGTGCGAGGTTCAATTCTTGTCTGGGTTCCGCTTTCATCCTTCTGAGGGACTTCTGGAGTAAAAGTGGGCTCCTTAACAGGGTTTAGGCCTTATTGCAGCTGCTGTTTATTACCTACAGAAATGACTTAACACACATTTATTAGATGGCTAAGGGTCTAACAGAGGCTAAGTTAAGGGGTGAAAAGTGGTACTTTTCATGTCTTAACAGGCAATCAGGGCAATTTTTTGAAAATTTTCTTCCCTCCTCTCTTCAAAACTAAAAATCGGCCTCCCTAGGGTTCCTTTACATTGTATCCACACGTGCCTTATTGCCGCTCGCCATCTTACGTTAGATTGAAGACCCCATCCTCTTCACAAGGTAACCATTAAAAACTCATCTTTCTTTTTTTCTTATTTTTTTCTTGTAAATGCAATCATGATCTTGCATTTTTGATGATAGATGGCTTCTTTCTTTTGTGCGCATGCTTATTGATGATGAGTTTGAATGCATGAATGATGCACTACTTTTTTTGGGTTTTATGGATCTATATGTCTCTTTTTTTGTTTTTGTTGTTGTTTTTTTTTTTTTTTTGCAAAATAGAGTAAAGGGATTTTTTTGTATTTATTTGTTTTGTTAAAATAAAGTAAAGGGACTTTTTTTCTTTTATTTTTGTGAAGGGATTTTTTTTGCTTTTGTTTTTCTTTTATTTTTGTAAAATGAAGTAAAGGGTTTTGTCTTTTTTTTTTTTTTTTTTTTTTTTTTTTTGCAAAATAAAGTAAGGGGTTGTTTTTTTTTTTTTTTTTTTTTTTTTTTTTTTTTTTTTTTATATAAAGTAAGGGGATTTTTTTCTTTTGTTTTTTTTTATTTTTGTAAAGGGATTTTTTTTGCTTTAATTTTTATTTTTATAAAGTAATTTTTGTTTTTATTTTATTTTTGTAAAGGGATTTTTTTTTTAATTTTTGTAAAGGGGATTTTTTGTTTTTTCTTTATTTTTATAAAAATAAAGTAAAGGGATTTCTTTTTTGCTTTGTTTTTTTTTTTAAGATAAAGTAAAAGGGATTTCCTTCTCTTTTTTTGTTTGTGTATCTTGGTTTTCGAAACTGATAAAAACGAGGTGAGCACTACTTACCTTCCTTTATAGCGTAGCATAAAATGGTTCCTTATTACTGATCTACTCTGATGTGATTATTTTCTTTTGCCCGAGAATGTCGGGTGGTGATGAGCATGTTCCCGAGGAGGGCCATGAGGAAGGGCCCAAGATAGTCTACAGTCCGCGGGGAGAGCAGTTCCTTTGGATAGAGCGGAAAGTGGGCCCTTGGCTTGAAATGCATGGTGAGGCTGCACGAGTTGTCCTCCTACATCAATAGTATATTCACATTTTGAATTTTGGCATAGCCGGCAGGGTAAGAGACAGGTTCAATTTCTTTCTTTTGTGCAGTTTCACTTTATTCCCATGATTTGATGTGCTTTCCCTTGGATGCAGGACCTTCCCTCTATCATATTCCGCGGGGGATGGCTAGATTTTCATGATTTCTATCTCTATGCCCCCCTCGTGGTGAAGTTCTTACTAGCGCAGGTGGGCTTTGGGGAATTTCTATCCTGCCCGCCTATGAGAACCGATGCAGCGTACCTGAAGGCACTGATTGAGCGATTCTGCCCCGAGACTATGACCTTCCATATGTCATATGCTGAAATGGCTATGACGCCCATTGATTGGGCAATGATTACGGGCATTAGGATGGGGGGAATACCGATAGCAGGACTCGCGGTATCGAGCATAGAGGACTTCGTCCGACTGATAGGGGCCTATCCCCCTCGTGGGCAGATTCACGGCACCGAGGTTAAGATGTCCTGGATGAGTTGGTGGGTCTGGGGCAGCCGGATAGGGTACTTTATATTGCGCCCGAGCGGGTGATTATCTATGCCCACATCACCCTCCTGCTCCTGTTGGGTAAGACCCTTTTTACCAATGCGAGCGGCGACCGAGTCAGCCTAACATTGCTGAGCGTTATGGATAACTGGGGCGACATCCATAGGTATGATTAGGGCGAGACTGGACACGCATGGTTGATGTACAATGTAGCCCGGGCCATTGTTGGGGATGCCAAATCCATCGTTGGCTTCTGGGCGGCATTGGAGGTAATCCCTAACCTTTTGCTTTTATCAGTTTCACTTGGATGATCTTTGTATGCTACTGACTTGCACTTTTGTGCACTACTCTTCTTAGGTATGGGGGTACCATCATTTTCATCCTATGCGTCCACTCCTTCACTTGGATGCATTCACCTACCCTCTCCTTAGCAGCTGGAACTATGCCTAGCGCCGTGATGTGGGCCTAAAGCACTTACAGATGGGCTTGAGGTCCCAACTCGACCTGATGGTCCCTGAGCAGGTAAAGCCTCTTTCAACTGTGCTTATTTCAACTCGGAGACTCTCCTTAGTTTGTTATGTTATCTATCTGATTGATTGGCCACCTCTTGACTTGGACAGATCCTCCAAGATCCGTACCTCAACTCTGCCTTCTAGGACCGGGCAGCCGTAGGCCCATCGTGCCTTCTCAATAACCATCGCATTATTTTCTTTTTTGGGGTGTGGGCGAGGGTTTACTATTTGGGGGAGCGGGTGGTGCACCAGCATCAGGGTTACCATACCATACCCATGGACCCTCCTGCCGATGTTTTGGAGCATGCTGGTAGCACTGAGGAGCTCACAACGGCTTATCTCAATAATGGGCTCCCTATCCATGCCCTTTTTGTGCCCGACGATTATCACATATGGTACGAGTGCCTGCCGTATCGGTTCATCCTACCGCGCTTCATCCCTAACGCTAATTTCCTTTCATTTGGCGGCCCATGCGGGCAAGTAACTCCCTTTTTCTTTTTCAGATTAGTCTCATTTTAATTCGACCTTTGTTCATTCTGAGTAGATCTTTTTTATTTTGTTCACAGTTTGCTCAAGGGGATGGCTCGGATAATGAAGACGGGGATTCCTCAGGGGTAGGTCCTTCAGGTGCTGGCCCCTCTGGTGTAGGTCCTTCCAGTGAGGGCTCCTCCAGAGCGGGACCCTCCGGAGCAGGTCCGTCGGGTATCTCTCAGGCGGGTTCTCCCGATGGTGATCCGGTTGTGGTGTATGAGACTTTTCGACTCCTTGATGACAGCTTTCTCTCGGGCCTGTGTGCTGATGTGGACAAGCAGGCGCATATCTCTATGGAAGCAGCCAGGGTCCCTCCCCCTGAGGTGATCCCAGGGGTAAGTCCTCTGATGACCTGTCTCTCTTTTGTTTCTGCCTCTTTTCACACATGTTTTATGATTGCCCTGGTAGCTAATGTTGTGTCCCCTTGAATGTAGAACTTTGATTCGGCTATGGAGTACACAGCGGATCATCGTAACCTTGCAGAGCTTCGAGATGTGGAATAGTGAGTATCCTATTGCTTTACTTTCCCTATTGGTTCCACCATTTTTTTTGTTCTTGTCCCCCAATGGGTCCTGACCTCTGATTTTGGTCATGTCTTGCAGCATGCATGTGCCAAGGAGTCACGATCTTTGCTTATTTCTCAGGCCTGGTCCTGGGTGGGGGATATGTGGACTTACCAGGGCTCCTCTCCTTGGCAGAAGAAGTCAAAGGGTGCGGACAAGGATTAAGCCCTAGTTTCTGCATTTGAACAATTCAGACATTTTAGCACTTTTTGAGACAACTTTTATTGGGATTTTTTTTTGAAAAGTTTTGCAAGAGATATTGGTGGCATTGGCTAGATGATTTTATATTTGGACATGTTCAGTGCTTTTTGTTTATTGCAATGTTATCCCTTTCTTGCATATATTTGATTGCTTGCGGGAAGATCTTTGATGATCATTTGTAATCGTAGCCCTTGATGCCGCATGTCATGGTGTGGGCTCCTCCTGCACAAGAGTATAATTAATTTCAACTGTTAGATGTTCTCTTTTCTTTCTTTTCTCAGGTGCAACTATTTCCATAAAGTAGGGGAAACAGGTCAGCAGGCTGTGAGGGCCAGCAATGGTTCGCAAAAATTCCAAAAAGAAGCTTAGAAAAAGTGGCCTGGAGGGGGGCGTTTTGTGTTGGTGCTACTATTAGTTGCGCCAGGCAAAAAATAGGGACAAATACACTGGCGCAACTAATAGTTGCGTCAGGCAAAATTTGGGACAAAATGCACTGGTGCAACTAATAGTTGCGCCAATTTTAGCCTGGTGAGCTGTGGTCCTTATATGCCCAGGTCAGTCCAAAACCCCTCTCTTTTCTGTTTGACTTGGTCTTTTTAGCTGATTCTTTCTGTTCTTGTTTTCTAAGGGTGGGTCCATCACCATACATTGATTTTTATATTCTTGAAAGATCTTTGTATGTCTATGGACCCACTTTCCAACCCTCCCTTACACGGGGTGCCCGAGACCAATTTACGCATTTCTTTAGGCTTGGGGCCCAATTTTCTTAAAAGTTGGCTTGGAAGTTTAAATGAGAGCGAGCTTGTTGAGCTTGAGTGGCTCAGTTTATCACGCTTTCCCCTCTTCCTTGATGTTCTTCACCAGGAAGCAATACGTAACTGAACGAAGCATACCGATGGAAATGTCCATGTATTTCATTTTGGGAAGCAGGAGCTAACTCCACCCCTTAAGGAGCTATCTAATTTGTTCGGCTTGAAGCTTCATAGAGGCCTTGCAAGAGTCACGCTGAGGTCAGGTAACTCCAAATCCGTTCATCTTACCCTTGGCTTGAAGAAATTTGAGTATGAGAAAAGTCTTGTTGGGGGGCCCACAAGGTGTTATCTAAAATTCCTCAAATAACTTTTCGGTGATGAAAGTCTTTGAAAATTGCCGGTTAGGAACATTTTCAACACAAAAGCCTTCGCTCTCGGTCTCATTTCAGAAGCCCTTTTCTTCACTGGGGGAGAGAGCTTCTCCCTGGCTCTTTGTGATGTTTTGATTGAGTTGGTGGAGGGCCGACCAGTGATGCACCTGGTCCTTGCTGAACTATATCGATGCCTTGATGCATTTGCTCTGGGCAAGGTGGAGGGCCTTTTGGGGTGTCCCTTACTGCTTCAGGTCTAGTTAGGCGAGCATCTCGCTATCTTGGGGCCCATGCCATACTTTTATTTTGCCCGAGGTGAGGCAGCTCGATGTTTTTCGAGTAGGTGGAACTTGCTTCCGCAGGGCGATTCATCAGCTTTAAAGCTTTGGTTGACTGGCACCGAGCTGATATGGAGGCTTCTCTGGTTGGACTAGATCCTCCCCATAGTTCGCTCCAGAGACCATAAGGGCATCACCCTCCTAGGATTGACTGGCAGCACCTTCTACTTTCCATCCTAGGTGTTGTGTCAATTCGGCTGCTTTGAACAGGTGCCTTGCGAGGCAAAGCCCCCTCTATGTGACTTGATCTTTTCTAGGAGGTTTTGGGGAAATAGATCGGATTGCCACTCCTTGGGAGACGAGTTAGTCGACGCTGATGTGTGATATGGAGCAGGGAGATTTGGTTCAGTCTTCTCCTTAGTATGAGGCCTGGCTATTGACTGAGCAGCCTGTTGCTGATCGTCTGGATTAGGCAGAGAGTATTGACACGAGAGGCCCTTGGTCAAAGAAAGAGACGGTATTCTGAGCCCGCATCGAGCTATTGGTGGATGAGAAGAGGGTCTTGCACGAATTTTTAGTGCAAGAAAAAGTTAGAGCAGAGATAGAAGAGAGAGAGAGGTCCTTTGTCAGAAAGGATCCTTGAGTGTTGCCCTTGGAGCTGCTGATCCTTCTCGGAAGAGGTACAAGAGTTTGCATGGTCATTGGTTGACTGAGCGAAATGTCTGGGAAGATGATTTTCGTGCTAAGATTAGCGCCTTGAAGCGAGAGCTTGGCCGTTGATTCCTTCCTGCACACATAACTTTTTGCACAAATCAGATACACAGAAAAGGGGCGTAAGAAATCCCTTTACATACACACATCTTTTTGGTATACATATTTTCTTTATGTTTTTGTTTTTTGTTGTTTGTAAAAAAGGAAAGAAAGAAAGCTAGACATCACACTAGCTATTTTTTGGGATGTGGTGTAAGTGGTGCATTTGTAAAAGAAGGGAAGTTATTATATATTTACACAGACTTTTTTGTTCTTTTTGTTTTGTGTATATTTTTGGGTGTGGTGCCTTAATCACTAGGTGAGATCTCAGGTCCTCTTTTGAGCATGGTCGAACCCCCTCTTTTTAAATGGTTGGGTTTGAGAGAGTTTCAACAGTTTTACCAACACTGGAATGTCTATCCCCTTGGACTGTGTCAAACCTTTCTCCTTACCTTGAGTCATACGTTTGACAAAGCAGTTCTGAAGACACACTTGGTCGGGACCTGATTTGATCTAACATGAGCGGCCTAAAAGAGGGGATTAGGGAGAGTAACCAAGAGGGCTCATCAAACATTAATTATCAATCCAGTTCAAACCTTTCTTTTTTAATTTTTTCTTTTTAATCCTTTTTTACTCACAATGCACAAAGTGGGTTCGCCGTGCCCCTTTTTGCCCTCTTTTTATCCGTGGCATCCTTTTGGGTTTTCATCACGTCCATGGGTTTAGCTCTCTTTCCCCAAGTGCCCTTTCGGGTTTTCACCTGGTCCGCACAAACTCGCTGTTTTTACCTGTAGCGCCCTTTCGGGTTTTCACTATGTCCATCTTGCTTTGAGCTTCTATTTTTATTTTTATTTTTATTTTTTACTTTTCTTCTTTTTTTTTTCAAAAGCCACGTCATAGACGTCGATTCCGTCATAGCCAGCTGGACGGGGTCTAGTGTCGTCTCACAACTAGGCCCGTGTTGACTTAACAGATACTATGACTGCTTGTGAACCTAAAAAGAGGGCTTCCTTCAGGGTGTAGCTTGGCCATGGATCAGGTTAGGATTTGAAGGTATGCTAGGCTAAATAGGGTTTTCTTGATCTGGCTTCAGTTTTTCTCAACACTCTTCTTCCTTGGGGGCTTTTACTATACACGCCCCACGATTCTATTTTTTCTTTTTCCTTTATCTTATTTCAGGCAATCTCCTTTTGAGGTTTTGCTTTTCCAATTTTTTAGATTTTGATGGTAACTTTACTTCCCCTTTTTTGTATATGTACACACATTTTTTTCGGGGAAGGGGTTTATTGAAAGAAAGACCCAGGATCAAATGGGGTAGCAGAGGGTATCATCATTTTAGGGATGCTTTTTGGCTATTGTGCTTGGAATGATGGCCTCTTTTGGGTGATTCTTAAGCAGTCATGTATCCGTTTCACCAATACTTACCTTATCGCGATAGACTAAGCGTAGAACTGTTGGATGTATCCAACATTGATGGGCTCAGGAAGATGATCTCCATCCATGGTGGCAAGGTGAATGGTGGATCCCGGTAGCACTTCTCGAATGACGTAGGGTCCTTCCCAGTTCGACTTGAACTTCCCTCTTGGGTTGGTGTGGAGGGATAGGAAGATCTTTTTCAACACGGTGTCTCCTATCTTCAAATCTCGACCGCGGACATGTTTATTTTAAGCGCGTGCGATTCGCCCTTGGTAGACTTGAGTATGACACATGTCTAGGAGTCTTTTCTCATCCAATAAGTTCAATTGTTTGAATTGGTATCTCTCTCTATGCTTTGGGTAAGCCTGATTCCATGAGAATTCGGAGCGAGGGTACTTCAACCTCTACCAGTAGGACAGCCTCAGTTCCAAATACCAGGGAGAATGGTGTTGCCCCTATAGTGGTGCAGATCGACATTTTGTAGGCTCATAAAGCAAACGGTAGCATTTCGCTGCAATCTCGATAAGTGATGACCATCTTCTCTAGGATGCGGACGATCGTCTTGTTCGCGGCTTCCATGACTCCATTAGTTTGAGGCGGATAAGGTGACGAGCGATTATGCTTGATTTTGTATTGCTCGCAGAAGGCTCGAATGTGCTTATTCGTAAAGTTTGTGTCGTTGTCCATGGTGATATCTTTGGGGACTCCGAATCGGCACACAATATTGTTTTTGAAAAACTTCTCGATGTGACTGGCCGTGATGTTGGCATATGACGCCACTTCTACCCACTTGGTGAAGTATTCAATGGCGACGAGGATGAACCGATGTCCATTTGATGCTTTTGGACTAATCATTTCGACGACGTTAAGGCCCTTGGTGGCAAATGGCCAAGGAGCGGTCATGCAGTGAAGATCAATGACAGGAGCGTGTATCAGACTGGAGCATTCCTGACAGTTGTAACATTTCTGAACATGTTTGCAGCAATCTGATTCCATAGTGGTCCAGAAGTATCCCTACCGTAGAATTTTCTTAGCAAGCATGTGACCGCTGACATGGGCTCCGCATACTCCCTTGTGGATCTCCTTCATGATATTGATCGCTTCACTTTTTGTAAGGCACCTGAGTAAGATGCTATTATAGGATCACTTGTAAAGACATTCCCCACAAATGACGTAGCCTGCCGCTAGATGTTGAATGGTTCGTCAGTCCGTCTTGGACGTACCCTCAGGAAAAGTTAGTGCCTTGAGGAAATTCTTGATATCTGAGAACCAAGGTGGCTCATCATCAGGCTTTATAGGTTCCTCAATCTGGAGGCAGAAGGCTGGCTCATTCCTTTACTAGATCATGATCAGCTTCATCTCAGCACCATATGAGATTTCTATCATTGATGCCAACGTCGCTAATGCATTGGCAAAGTGATTCCTTATCCGGGGGACATATGAGAATGTCATGTCTCGAAAGCAAGTTATCAGATCCTCGAGGTGCTCATGGTAAGGGATCAATTTCTCATCTTTCATCTTTCAGTCACCATTCGTCTGGCATATAATTAACTGTGAATCGCCAAACACTCGGAGGTGAGTTATATTCAGATCGAGAGCTGCCTGCAGACCAGTGACACAGGCTTCATATTCAGCCATGTTGTTAGTGCAAGGGAAGTTGAGTTTGATAGAGACGGGTATGTGGGATCCTTTTGGTGAAATCAGAATGGCGCCAACTCCCTGACCCTTGGCATTTGTTGCCCCGTCAAAGCGCATTACCCAAGATTCTTCTACTTCTTCAGTATCGTCTTCCATCATGAACAGGATGTCCTCATCTGGGAACTCAATTCTCAAAGGTTCATAATCTAGCAAAGGATTGTCAACAAGATGATCGGTGAGTGCTTGCCGCTTGATCGACTTCTGAGTAACGTATGTGATGTCAAACTTAGACAATAAAAGTTGCCATCGTGCTGTCACAACCCAGATTTTTGAGATCTGTGAACGGCACATACTTACACATAGGTGTATGTGTTTCACAAGGAGACCAAAAACGACCCATATACGTTAAGTGTGTACGTGGGAAACACACAAGTATTATCCCAAAAATTTTAGATATAAAAGTGAAAGAGATAGAGAAGAACCTTTACGTAACTCTATTCTAACCTAAATAGAGAAGAGAGAATAAAGAGAGAAAGAAGAAAAGAGCCTAGTGGAGAACTAGGGTTCATTGAGACTTAGGTCGAAAGAAGGGATCAGAGGAAATGACGGGAGAAAGAACCAGGGAGGCCGGATAGCCGAGTAGATATTCGAATCATAAATCGGACCTGTGCGTGATTCATCGTCAGAGGTACGTTAAAAACATGATAGATGCCTAGGAATGTTTAAATAGTAGGAAGGATGTTGGCTGTATGTTACTTTATATAAGATTAAGGTTAAATGAAGGATGGAAGCATGATCTCGATCTGATCGAGGGACAAAATCATTGTTCCTCGCTCGAGCGGTCTAAAGAGGCTCGCTCGAGCGAGGATGAACAGAGAAAAGAAAGACTCTGGGCTCGCTCGAGCGGTCCCTTAAACTAAAGGGAGGCTCGCTCGAGCGAGGGTCCACAGCAAAATACGAAGGCTCGATTTAACCGCTCGAGCGATCTCGAATTGACCGCTCGAGCGAGGTCAAGAGACCGCGCGAGCGAGGTCAAGTGACCGCTCGAGCGAGGGCTAATGACCGCGCGAGCGAGGTCTGGTGATCACTCAAATATTGGTTTTCTAATATAAGAAACTCGGGTGTCTTACACCCCAGAGACCTTAGAGCATCCTAAAGTAAAATTCTTTTTAAATGTAGGTTGATGCATTTTAACCCTCTAAGGACAAGCGTGCTTTGAGATTCGTCGAGGTAGGGAATTCTCTCGAACATGTGCATTATTCTGTGAATTCATATGTGTAGTATAGTCCATTTAAATAGTGTATGTTTATAAATCCTCATAATAAGGGTGTGTGTGCGTGTTCCAATGTGGAAAATCCTAAGGTCCCTGTGGAAAAGATAATGTGGTTAAATCAAAGAAAGGTGAAATAGAAGCATGGGGCATCCCAGGGATGCGTAAGAAAACAAACAGAGAAACAAAGATAACGTGACAAGGCCTAATGTAATATATTTAGCACAATCACGGTGAATAACTATATGTAAAGCACATTGATACTTTTGTTATTTAAGGTTGATTAGAATACCGTGGGATACCCACATCGACTGGCAGGATATCCGTGATTGACGTACGGCCAATCCACATAATTATAACATCCCAGCGATGTAGATTGAGAATAGACCCCGCCGCCTATGAGGAAGGGGCTCGGGCAGTATTCCCAGGGAATACACATAACAACTGTCTAGTTAGACGACGATGGCGGGTATTCCATCGGGGCTCGATGCTATATTGCTCGAGGATTAATTAATTTAAGATTTAAATGATTAGGCCAAGTTCACAAATAAACTTATAAAGAGATTAAACAAAGCAATGATAAGTAGTGATTGGAACCATTGAGTTATTCCTGTTATCCAAGTTGTTGTACATAAATGTTTTCTTGAAAATTTATGTTTTATTAAGTTACTGACATATGTGTGAAGGATGATCTATATGCTCTTTTGTTTTCCCTACGGAGCTAGGATGTAGCTCACCCCTTAGACTATACGTGTGTCAAGGACTAGCGTGGCGAGGACTTCCGGTGAAGTTAATCCAAAGGCATCGGAGTTCGTACCCACTGAAGAGACAGAACCTCCTCCTGAGGAATTCTTCTAGGAAACCCGCTGCATAACCTAAGAGTGAGTTGAGAAAGAGTACTATGTATGACATGATATGTCGAACCTCATCATTTGGAAGGTCTAAATACTGTCTCTTGGTAAACTATTCAAGAAGAATAATCGTCATTAGACTTTTGGGTGTGTCCTTATGTCCATGAATTGGCATGGAACAGGGATAGCCTTGCAGGATCAACTATCCTATAACTTCTTATTTTTATTTAGAATGTTCGTGATGTGCATCAATTACGCTATCGTATATATCGGGCGAAGTTATGAGATGAATTTAAGGCACGGCCTTGAAGGTCGGGCAGAGATGGCACTGATTTTGGGATGCCAAATTGGCCGTCAGCTTGGTATCAAAGCTGCTTTCTTTCCATAGTTCTGGTTATCACATCATCAGAATATTGGGTCTTCTGCTAACGAGATTATGAATTCTCATGCAGACCGATATGTTTCCTAGGGGGAGAGGCCGACCCAGGGGTGGCAGTGATAGGAATTTGCGTAGTAGAGATGGGTTCGTCTCACCTACAAATAGAGTGCCGTTGGGAAACAGGGAGATTCCCGAGAGCAGTGGCCAGGGAGGAAACCAAAATCAAGCAGAGGGGCAAGATCTAGATAGGCAAGATAGAGAACAGAGGGAACAAGATAGGGTGAGAGAAAGAAATGAAGAAAGAGAAGAACGTCAGAGAATGATGCACACAATGGGGACCATGGCAACTGCCATGGCACAACAAGCGCCCCTTAGCAACAAGACATAAGATCGTAACCACAATGAACACCTACCCCTCCAGTAGGACTTACACCCTCAGTGACTTCAACATTCACCGAGTTCAGAAGAATGAGACCTCCCAACTTTTCAGGGCAGGCAGACACGATGGCCGCCGAAAATTGGTTGGGAGAAATGGAGAAGGTGTTTAGTGTACTAACATGCACGGAGGATACATGTTAGATGTTAGATGGGGACCGTGGTGGAAATCAGTTTCGCGAACGAGAGCACAAGAAACTCCAGATGTACCGTGGACTTGGGACAAATTTGTAGAAGAATTCAATAAACAATATTTTCCTAAAGTTGTGAGAAATTAGATAGAGACCCAATTTTTACAACTAGCACAGGGAAGAATGACCGTGAGAGAGTACGGAGTGGAATTCATGAGATTGGCTCGCTTCGCTCCAGACTACGTAATCTCAGACGTGATGAAAGCGAAGAGGTTCCAACAAGGCTTAAGGTCGGACATACGAGGAGGGGTTGCACCCTTCCAGCTGAAAACTTATGGAGAAGTAATGAGTAAGGCATTGGTGGTTGAGGAAGAAAATAATAACCGATACCGTCAGAGGGAACATCAAGGCAGAGAAAGCATCGATCTAAGCAGGACGGGGGGTTATGAATCGGCATATAAGAAACCGAGGTTCATAACACCAAATCGAAGCTGCTCCTTCGAGGTTATGGGAGAGCTGCACAACAACCGACTCATCAAAATTATCCGTTGCTGGCATCGGGGAGATCGATGAGGTATCAAGGTCCTACTCCTTCCAGCAGGGCTACAACTCCACAAGTTTTTCCGAGAGCTACTAATTCATTTCCAAGAGAAACTTGTGCAAAATGTGGCAAGTCCCACAAAACAACCGACTGTAGGCAAGGAATGCGAGGCTGTTTCAAGTGTGGCAAGATAGGTCACATGATGAGGGATTGCCCTGAGACAGCCAAAGAAAAGACGGCTCCAACTTCCATGCCACAACCTATTCAAGCTCGAAAGCCTGTTATTCGAGGAAGAGCCTACGCAGTTACTGCCCAGGAAGCAGGGAGTGTACATGACGTTATCCAAGGTGAGATCTCCTTTAAAATAGAGAATTTCGGTTACAATATAATTCTAGATAAAGAATGAATTTTCCATTTGGATAAATGTCTGTATAACTGTTATTGAACTTAAGTATATGTTATGTACGTATATGCATGCATTGTAGGTACGTTACAGATTTATGAGAAAGGGTGCTACGTAGCACATGACGCACGAGTGCTGATAGACCCAGGGTCTACCCACTCTTTCATCACCCCTAGATTTGCAAAAAGGATGAAAATTATTTTGGAAACGCTGGACTTTGTGTTATCAGTGTCCATCCCAACAGGAGAATTAGTGGACACAGAATTGGTTTGCAAATCGGTAGTAGTAAGCATTCGGGATCACGCGGTCCACGAATTAGACGCAAATTTAATATGGTTGGACATGCAAGGATTCGACGTAATCCTTGGCATGGATTGGCTGTCCCAACATTGCGCAACAGTGGACTGCAAGGATAAAGTTGTTGTTTTCCGTCCTAACACGAGAAGATCGTTTCGATTTCAAGGGGAGAGGTCGACTCAGGTACCACTCATATCTGCAGTAAGAGCAGAACGACTAATCAGGAAAGGGTGTAGTGGTTATTTGGCATTTTTGAAAGAGGATAAAGAAGAAAAGAATATTATCTCTGACATAGCTGTGGTGCGAGAATTCCCAGATGTATTCCCAGAAGAATTGCCAGGATTACCTCCAGAAAGGGAGGTAGAATTTGCGATCGACTTAGCACCAGGAACGGAACCTGTTTCAAAAGCACCTTATAGAATGGCCCCTGCAGAGTTGAAAGAATTGAAAGAACAACTGCAAGAGCTCATGGACAAGGGATTCATACGACCAAGCGTGTCTCCATGGGGAGCACCAGTGTTGTTCGTGAAAAAGAAAGATGGGTCGATGCGGTTGTGCATCGACTACCGCCAATTGAATAAAGTCACGGTGAAGAATCGATACCCGTTGCCAAGGATAGATGACTTATTCGACCAATTGCAGGGTGCAAAACATTTTTCCAAGATCGACCTAAGATCGGGTTATCATCAGTTAAGAGTCAGGGCCGAGGACATTCAGAAAACGGCTTTCAGAACACGGTATGGACACTATGAATTTTTAGTGATGCCATTCGGACTGACGAATGCACCAGCATCGTTTATGGACTTGATGAATAGAGTGTTTAAACCACACTTAGACTCCTGTGTGGTAGTATTTGTTGATGACATCCTAATCTACTCAAAAAAGAAAACAGAGCATGAAGAACACTTACGTGTCGCTCTACAAACCTTGCGTCAACACCAGTTGTACGCCAAGCTCAACAAATGTGAGTTTTGGCTAAAACTGCGAGCGGACATCCCAAGTTTCTGACCGGCAGTTATTATCGGCGACGCTCAGAGAAGGATTTTCAAAAATATCAGGACCTCTTACGAGACTTACAAGAAAGGACTCAAGATTTGAGTGGAGTGAGGCGTGTGAGAAGAGTTTTCAAGAACTCAAGAAGAGGCTCACCTGCTCCGCAGTTAGCCATTCCATCAGCAAAGGAGGATTTGCGCTTATAGTGATGTCAGATAACGGTTGGGTTGTGTACTAAATCAATATAAAGGGTGATAGCTTACGGCTCCGCATACTTGAAAGAGCATGAAAGGAACTACCCAACACACGATCTAGAGCTAGCAGCAGTCATATTCGCATTAAAGATATGGCGACATTACCTATACGGAGAAACTTTTGAAATTTTCACTGACCACAAAAGCCTCAGATACCTGTTTACACAAAAGGAACTGAATATGAGGCAGCGTAGGTGGATGGAATTCCTCAAAGATTATGATTGTTCTATACAGTACCATCCAGGCAAAGCTAACGTAGTGGCCGACGCCTTGAGTCGAAAGAGTTCGGCCCAACTGGCTAGACTAATTTCGGGTATACATCGATGGAAGTTGTTGGAAGATCTAGCGTTGTGTGGCGCAAACATACAACCACAAACCACAGGATCCTTCTTAGCCAACATAACAGTGAAGCCAGTGATATTTGAACACATACGAGAACTACAGATGAAAGATCCGATCCTAACAAGGATACATCAAAATTTAATAGAAGGTACGACCTCTGAGTTTTCAATCAAGGAAGACGGTTCCTTAACCTTCAAAGGGCGGCTTTGCATCTGGACAACGCGAATATGACGCGATTCTTGATGAATCCCACAGGTCAAGCTATGCGATCCACCCGGGAAGCACGAAGATGTATCAGGATCTGAAAAAGAATTATTGGTGGAGAGGTTTGAAACAAGATGTGGCAGAGTATGTGTCACGATGTTTGACGTGTCAACAAGTGAAAATCGATCATAGACACCCCGCAGGCTTATTATAGCCCTTACCCATACCGGAATGGAAATGGGAATCTATCTCAATGGATTTCATAGTCGGATTACCACGAACTGCAAGGAGGCATAACGCCATTTGGGTGGTGGTTGATCGATTGACTAAGTCGGCACATTTCTTGCCGTACAACACGATGTACACAGTGGGAAGATTAGCAGAACTTTACATGAAGGAGATCGTTCGGCTACATGGGATTCTAAGTAGCATTGTTTCAGACCGAGACCCATTATATACATCAAAGTTTTGGAGGAAATTCCAAGAAGGAATGGGAACTAAGTTGGATTTCAGTACGGTGTTTCACCCACAAACATGATGACCGAGAGGGTCAACCAAGTCATTAAAGACATGCTTAGGGCATGTATGTTAGAATTGCAAGGATCGTGGGATCAACATCTACCATTGATTGAGTTCGCTTATAATAATAGTTTTCAGACAAGCATTGGGATGGCACCGTATGAAGCCTTGTACGGAAGACGATGTAAGTCGCCAATCAATTGGGAAGAAACTGGGGAGAAATTCGTTTTGGGACCCGAGCTACTTGAAGATAACGCTGCCATTGTCCGCATGATCAGGGAAAGACTAAAAGCGTGCTCGAGCGCATGTAAAAGCTATGCTGACATCAAGCGGACTAGTGTAGACTTTAAAGTGGGTGAACATGTGTTCGTGAAAGTATCACCAATGAAGGGGGTGATGAGATTTGGGAAGAGGGGGAAACTAAGTCCCCGTTATCTAGGACCGTTTGAAGTTCTGGGTCGAGTGGGAGAAGTAGCCTACCGCATTGGTTTGCCACCATTGTTTGATCAGGTACACAACGTGTTCCACATGTCTATGCTTAGGAAATATCTCAATGACCCTGATCATGTGCTGAGCGGCCAATCATTCGAAATGCATGAAGATATGACCATGATTGAAGAACCCGTAGAAATTTTAGATCAAAAGGAACAGGTGTTGCAAACAAAAGTAATTCCCTTAGTGCTTGTTCGATGGAAGAACCATCGGGCCGAAGAGGCAACATGGGAACGTGAGGCGGATGTTAAAGAACAATATCCTAAATTGTTCGAACTTGAAAACTGAAGGTTTCATTCGTTTGAGAATATGTAATTTCGGGTACTATGAAGACTAAGTATGTTTTCTTTGATATGTTGATTTCAAACAATGTTTGAGAAATTTTTTTTTCGTTGAACTCTAAATTGAGGAAACTAGTGATAAATTGAAAATTTAATGAGCAAAAGGTCGAGAAGCGTTTACGGTCTCGCTCGAGCGACCACTTATGACCGCTCGCGCGAACCACATAAAATCATACTTTCTCTCTCGCCGGCGATAACAAATCCTCGCCGGCGAGGTATGTAGACCGCTTCGGCGATGATTTATAACCGCCGGCGAGGTAACGTATATAATAATAATAACAATTTTTGTTCTCCCTCGAGCGAGGATTAATCACCGCTCGAGAGATGCGGAACTATAAATATGGAAGAGGCCATGGCGCCTGTTCATCTTCAAGCGAAAGGGAGAAGAGACGAGAGAGGGGGTTAGGGCGATTTTCAATCCTTATTTTCTTCTCCTTTCAAACCGGATTTCGACCATCCGATCCATTAAAACTACTCTTCTAGGTAAAATCTAACCATCCCTAAAATTTTTCTTGTCTTTTAAACCCTTTAAATACCTAATGGCTTCAAGCCCAAACCCACAACCTAAGAAACGGATGGCGATTCGATCGCCGTCGGCGCGCAATAAAGCGCCACAAACCTCGCAACCATCATCAAACCCACCCTCTACTCCAATCACACTGGATGATTGGTGGGGAGCAAAAATTTTTGAAGCCGAATGGGAAATACATCCCTCTTGTTTCGGAGATCCGGCGTCCACCCAGTGGACATCGGACTTCATAACCAACAATCAGCTCAAGTCTTTGCTTACGCCATTCGGGGATCGATACTACCCGAGGCTAGTGAAGCTTTTCTACCAAACCTTAAACATGAGCATCGATGAGGACGCCATACTTGTTACCATCGATGGTAACGAGTTAATTTTTAGATGTGCCGACATTTCCTCGACCATGAAATGCCCCCACATCTACACTCCTAGCCCACTCATCCTACCACCTTTTCCTGGGAACGTAGATTTCCCAACGATAATCTCCGACATCACTGGCGGTAGGTCCGCCTCGGGACAATCCATCACCCGATCACAACTACCGCCGCGCATGTGGCTTTTAGACATTATCTTCAAAAAGAATTTGCACCCAACCGGCCATGACCAAGAACGCCGAGATGCGTTTTTGCAAGCACTACACACCGCATTTCACAATAGGTGGATCAATGCACCTATGGTCATCATAAAAGGCATGGCGCATGCCTACAGAAGAAATGTAAGGGGTGCTGTCCCTCCACCAATCAACCGATTACCTTATGCTCGGTTGATTTCCCGACTCTTGGATTCGCGAAATGGGAAGGGAGGATTTAGGATTCGGGAGGACGAGTTGTTCCTCACCGACAACGTCGTCCCATACCTCGCCCAAGATTGGAGCTGAAACCTTAAGAGCCTCCAAACCAGCGTCGACAAAAAGAGAGACCGACAGGTCTCCAGATCAGCCACCCATCAAGCACCGGCAGGACCGACTACTTCCTCTACCCCGATACCGCAGCCCATACCCACAACTGACACGGGCATGATGCGGGAGATCCTTCAACAAGGGAGGGAGATCGTTGAACCAGAGAGGTTCCAGGAGGCGCTACTCATAGACCTCATGGGCCGCATACCAGATCCTTACATGCGAGCTTAGGTGCCATGAGGGACGCTATCTTTGAGCATCTAGCCCCGGCCCGACTACGAGGAGCGCCACGGTGGGTACCGCAGCCGTCACGGTGGACGATGGCGATGATGATGGCAAGGACGACTACGACGACGACGACGACGACTATGAAGAGGATGAGGATTAGATAGTAGCAAACATTTGAACACTTGGCATGTAATATTTTGAAACTTTGAGATGTAGGTTAAAATTCCTTCAAACTATCGTGACATGAATGTCACAAGGTTTTGTTTGAGTAGAGGATAATTATTTATGGGATGAGATGTCGATAACATTTTTGTGTAATCGTTTTGATTTATTGTATGAAAAAAAAAATTGTGGGTGTGACCAACCTTGTCGCAAAATGCAAAATTTATGTAAATTTCCGATTTAATATGCGAGTCGTATGACAGAAGTGGTACCTGATTAAGAAAATAATATCGATTTTCGAGGGCGAAAATCTTATAAGTTGGGGTGATTGTCACAACCCAGATTTTTGAGATCTGCAGGCACATACATACTTACACATAGGTGTATGTGTTTCACAAGGAGACCAAAAATGACCCATATACGTTAAGTGTGTACGTGGGAAACACACAAGTATTATCCCAAAAATTTTAGATATAAAAGTGAAAGAGATAGAGAAGAACCTTTACGTAACTCTATCCTAACCTAAATAGAGAAGAGAGAATAAAGAGAGAAAGAAGAAAAGAGCCTAGTGGAGAACTAGGGTTCGTTGAGAGTTAGGTCGAAAGAAGGGACCAGAGGAAATGACGGGAGAAAGAAGCAAGGAGGCCGGATAGCCGAGTAGATATTCAATCATAAATCGGACCTGTGCGTGATTCATCGTCAGAGGTAATGCGTTAAAAACATCATAGATGCCTAGGAATGTTTTGAATAGTAGGAAGGATGTTGGCTGTATGTCACTTTATATAAGATTAAGGTTAAATGAAGGATGGAAGCATGATCTCGATCTGATCGAGGGACAAAATCATTGTTCCTCGCCGAGCGTCTAAAGAGGCTCGCCGAGCGAGGATGAACAGAGAAAAAAGACTCGGCTCGCCGAGCGATCCCTTAAACTAAAGGGAGGCTCGCTCGAGCGAGGGTCCACAAAGAAAATCGAAGGCTCGATTAACCGCCGAGCGATCTCGAATTGACCGCTCGGGCGAGGTCAAGAGACCGCCGAGCGAGGTCAAGTGACCGCCGAGCGAGGCTAATGACCGTGGCGAGGTCCGGTGATCACTCAAATATTGGTTTTCTAATATAAGAAACTCGGTGTCTTACACCCCAGACCTTAGAGCATCCTAAAGTAAAATTCTTTTAAATGTAGGTTGATGCATTTTAACCCTCTAAGGACAAGCGTGCTTTGAGATTCGTCGAGGTAGGGAATTCTCTCGAACATGTGCATTATTCTGTGAATTCATATGTGTAGTATAGTCCATTTAAATAGTGTATGTTTATAAATCCTCATAATAAGGGTGTGTGTGCGTGTTCCAATGTGGAAAATCCTAAGGTCCCCAGGGGACGAAAGATAATGTGGTTAAATCAAAGAAAGGTGAAATAGAAGCATGGGGCATCCCAGGGATGCGTAAGAAAACAAACAGAGAAACAAAGATAACGTGACAAGGCCTAATGTAATATATTTAGCACAATCACGGTGAATAACTATATGTAAAGCACATTGATACTTTTGTTATTTAAGGTTGATTATACCCACGACCCGACTTGGCGGGATATCCGTGACGACGGCGGCCAATCCAGACAATTATAACATCCTGTGGATGTAGATTGAGAATAGACCCGCCACCTATGAGGAAGGGGCAAGATTCGAGGAATACACATAACAACTGCCTAGTTAGACGACGATGATGCGCGGTATTCCATCGGGGCTCGATGCTATATTGAGGATTAATTAAGTTAAGATTTAAGTGATTAGGCCAAGTTCACAAATAAACTTATAAAGAGATTAAACAAAGCCATGATAAGTAGTGATTGGAACCATTGAGTTATTCCTCGTTATCCAAGTTGTTGTACATAAATGTTTTCTTGAAAATTTATGTTTTATTGTTACATATGTGTGAAGGATGATCTATATGCTCTTTTGTTTTCCCTACGGAGCTAGGATGTAGCTCACCCCTTAGACTATACGTCCATGTGTCAAGGACTAGCGGCAGGACTTGGTGAAGTTAATCCAAAGGCATCGGAGTTCGTACTCTCGAAGAGACAGAACCTCCTCCTGAGGAATTCTTCTAGGAAACCCGCTGCATAACCTAAGAGTGAGTTGAAAAAGAGTACTATGTATGACATGATATGTCGAACCTCATCATTTGGAAGGTCTAAATACTGTCTCTTGGTTAACTATTCAAGAAGAATAATCGTCATTAAACTTTTGGGTGTGTCCTTATGTCCATGAATTGGCATGGAACAGGGACAGCCTTGCAGGATCAACTATCCTATAACTTCTTATTTTTATTTAGAGTGTTCGCATGTGCATCAATTATAGTTTGGCTGTATATATATCGGCGGGTTATGAGATGAATTTAAGGCACGGCCTTGAAGGTCGTGCAGATGGCACGGATTTCGGGATGCCGAAATTCGGGCTGTCACACGTGCGGTTCGTCCACTGAGAGCCGACTTCTCGAACAGGTATTTTTCGCGCCAAAAGTAGAATGGCTTGGGATAACAAGTAATGGCGGAGCCTCTGAGTGGCCATACAAGAGCTAGACATGCTTTCTCCAAATGAGAATAGTGCGCCTCATAGTCGATAAACTTCTTATTCAGATAGTAGATATCATGCTCTCTTCTTCCCGTCTCGTCATGCTGCCTTATGACACATCCCATCGAAACTTTCATCGTGGAGAGATACATCAAGAGTGGTCTCCCTAGCTTGGGTGGTACCAAAACAAGTGGGTTGAGGAGGTAGCTTTTGATTTTGTCGAACGTTGCCTAACGGTCATCGTTCCATTCAATGGGTGAGTTCTTCCTTAGCAATCTGAAGATTGGCGTGCAGATTGGAGTTAGCTGTGTAATGAATCGACTGATATACTGTATTCTGCCCAAGAACCCTCTAACTTCTTTCTCAGTAGATGGTGGCGGCATTTCAATGATAGCTTTGACTTTGACTGGGTCGACCTCAATCCCTCTCCTGCTGACGATGAATCCCAACAGTTTCCCTAACATGGTGCCAAATGCGCACTTCTATGGATTCAAATGTAACCTGTACTTTCTCAATCTTTCAAACAACTTCTGAAGGTTTACCAGATGGTTGCTTCACTCTGGTGACGTGGCGATCATGTCATCGACGTACGCCTTAATTTCTCGGTGCATCATGTCATGGAATAACACAGTCATTGCTCTCTGATATGTAGCACCGACGTTCTTTAGCCCAAATGGCATAACTCTATAGCAAAAGGTTCCCCACGGAGTGATGAACGCAGTCTTCTCTCGATCTGCCTCTGCCATTTTTATCTAGTTGTATCCTGAAAATTCGTCTATAAAAGAAAGCATCCCGTGCTTAGTAGTGTTATCGACCAAGATGTCGATGTGTGGCAGTGGGAAATCGTTCTTCGGGCTCACCTTGTTCAAGTTTCAAAAATCGATGCACATGCAGACCTTTCCATCCTTCTTTGGCACAGGCACAATGTTGGCTAGCCACTGCGGGTACTTGGATACCATGAGAAATCCCACGTCATATTGCTGATGACCTCGTCCTTGACTTTCAACATCCACTCAGGTCAGAGACGTCTCAGCTTCTGCTTAACCGGCTTCATATCAGGGTAGAGAGGCAGCTCATGCTTGATCAAACCGGTGTCCAGACTAGGCATGTCCTCGTATGACCAGGCAAAAATATCTTGTTATAATCGAAGGAAATCGATCATGCTTTTTCTTTCTTCGGGAGACAGCGACGTTTCGATTTTGGTAATTTGGGGAACCTCCTCAGTCCCTAGATTAACGTCCTCAGTTTTCTCGATAATGGGGGAAGGGCCATGCTCAAATTTGGCACACCAGTCAAGGAGCTCATTGGGGAGCTCCTGGAAGGGGATGTCCTCATCCAGGCTTGTAGCTCCTACCTCTTCTTTTATTTCTATAGGATAGGGGTCGATTTTACATGGGACGGGTATTTCAATTAAGACATCTTTTTTTGAGATTTTATCTGGAATTTTAAATGACAATATTTTTGGACTTTAGATTTTTTCAACTTTTTTGAGGTTTTGTATTTTTTCAATGTTTTTGAGGTTTTATATTTCTTCGGAGATGGACCCTTGGCAGCACGAGCCTGTGTATATATAAGGTATTGTCTGTCAAGGGCTTATCTCACTTTTTATAAGTTATTTTTTTTAGGATACGGGTGCCAAATGTTAGGCCGCTCCCTGCTTTCAGGGTTTGGGGCAAAGATGCCCAGTTGCGTACCTGAGAGGTTACTCCTTTACCTGAATGGATGGAGGAGGCTAACTGATATGGCTCCTTAGAGTCAGCTTCCATCATGTTGATCCCCATTTCGTCTGAGATGATGTCCTCAAATGTTAAAACTATTTTGTGGTGATTTACCACAGGGGGAGTTTGTTCAGGTACGGGTCGTCATTCCTCAAAGAGGGATAACGCGGCCAAGTCTATCTCGAGGCTAGGAAGGGTGATGTAGGGATTGGTGGGGTGTATTGGTGCGGTGGGCTTGTGTGGGGTTAATCGAGTTTTCCCATTCTGGTCAATCTTCACAACCCCGACACTTATGAATGAATTCCTGATGTGAGGCCTGGGACGAGGTTTTTCTTCTATGTGGATCCCCCTATCTTTTACAGCTACCATCGTACGAAATTTCTCCTTAGCCTCTCTCACTTCTTCTGTGGGCTTATAACCAAGCCCGAATCTGACTTTTTGCCCCCCTTTTATTGTGACAGGCTCCTTTCTGCCTTATAACCTGGGCCCCAGACCCCTTCCTTTCTGATAGCCCCACTTTTGGAGCATGGATACAGCCACTACCATACTGCCTCCAGGTTTGGGAATGATGCCCTTGATGGGCTCTGAAAGTATCGTCGATACCTCATATTCGAAACTGTGGAGGTCGACGTCCTCAGCGGTGTGCGACACATCCAGCACATTAGGTTTTTCGACGCTGTTGGCAGCCTTCTCCTTCTCACTATGTCCTTCACCGATGATGGTGATAATCATATGCCCAGATGCAAACGTGAGTTTCTGGTGCAGCATGGATGGTATGGCTCCGACCTCATATAGCCATGGGCGTCCTAGTAACAGATTAAATGAGGATTTGATATCCATCACTTGAAACAATATGGAGAAGTTCGTTGGCCCAATTACTAGCTCAAGATCAACTTCTCCCATTATCTCTCTTCTAGTATTTTCAAAACCTCGGGCGCTAGTTCTCATGGGCCTCAGCATGCAAGGATATACCCCGATCTTTGTGGTGGTTCTTAATGGCCATATATTCAATGCAGACCCATTATCAATTAGAACCAAAGGGATTACCATGTTTCCAGACTCAACTGATATATTCAAAGACTTCTAGTGGTTACCTCCTTCCTGTGGTAAGTCAACATCAGAAAAAGAAATGGCATTTGGAGCCATCACTTGACTAATTATCTGCCCGACTTCATCTGGGCTAATTTGAAGTGAGACATGCGCATTTTTTAATGCCCCCATTAAAGCTTGGAAATAGAGTGGGGACATCATCAATAGATCCCATACAGTAATATGAGTAGGCATTCTCCTTAGCTAAGTCTCCAGTATATGTTCTCGACTCATCTTCTCGAAGGGATTCACTGCGCTATCTTTCTTTCCCTCAGGTTAGGCTTATGCCATTGCCGGTGCTTTTGGCTACTTTGAAATCTTCCTAGACCAGGTAACAAAGTCCACTACCTCATCTTTGTGGCTATTGGCATTGATATCTATTTGTTCATAACTCAGTGGGACCTGATGAGGATTATAGGTTGGTCCTGAGATCTGAAATGGTATAGCTGGTATCGGAGGCACTTGTACTATGGGCTCAAGAGGTGTGGGCAACACTTGATTTATTTATGTGGTAGCTGATTAGGTGGCAAAATTGAGCCAAATGGGAGTGGTGAAGCTTGAGGGTTGTGGTACTGGGGGAAATGGGGTGAAAGTAGGCCATTGATAGCTGATGGGCAGTGGAGGATTTTGATGGGCTATCGGGTAATTGACAGGGGCGGTGGTGTATGATTGATACACATTTATGTGCACATAATTGGCAAGTGTGGGTGATGAAAAGTAAGCCCTAAGATCTAAGGGTTCAATTTGTGGAGTCGGGTTGGGAAAATAATCTGATAAATTCAGGGGTTCAATCACCCCAATATTTCTCTCTTAAGTATTTCTCGGTAATGGCGCCACATAGCTCTCCCGATCACTGATATAATCGAGCGGGTTAAACTCAAATTCCACCTCATTTTCCTCTATCATGCCAATGGTGGGTTTGGGGCCTGCTCCTCCGGTAGGATGTGGGGGTAGTGGCGCCTGGTGGATATTTGCATGTTGGTTCACTTGTGAAGGTGCTAGGGGAATGATTTTTTTGGCGTCGATCAAATCTTGGATCGCATACTTCAATGGGAAGCAGCGATCAGTTGGGTGACCCTGACCCTGATGAAAATTGCAGTGGGTGTTAAGGTCATAATTCTTGGGGTTTGGGTGAGGAGGAGGTTGTGGTTGACAAATAGTGACTAATCCCTTTTCAATTAATAAAGGTAAAAGTACACTCAAAGATTGCCCCAAGGGTATAAAAACTTGGTCATAGCAGGCTCTCCTCTACTCTGGGATCACCTGCATTCCTTGCCCATTCCCTGTTCTCTGTATCTGCTCGGTTCTAACCGGCGCTGGATGTGCGACTTGAAATTAGAACGGGGTTATGTTATTATTGGGCCTGGCATTGGCAATGTTTTGGACATCGACCCCGGTTCTCTTCTCAGTTATTTGTTATGAAAATCTCCTAACCCCACTAGTTCCACTCGATACATTTTTATTCAGGCGACCTTCCCTAATAGCGTCCTCACATCGATTAGCATTTCTCACTAGATCAACAAAGCTAGACTGTTGCTGGTACACCAAAAAGTCTGAGATCACTGGCTGAGTATTTTTTGAAATCATTTTGATCTGCTCATCGTCAAGTATCCTATTTTTGACCTGAGCTGCTCGTGCTCTCCATCACCCCAAATAGTCCTTGAAGGTTTCATTCGGGTTCTGCCTTAGAGGGCTAAGTCTGAGTTACGCGGCTCAATGTCTATATTGTAGACATATTGTTCTTAGAAAATGTGCGTCAAGTCCTTCCACATTTTCATCATAGATGGTTCCAAAGATGTGAACCACCTCAAGGCTGGACCAGTCAAACTCTTTTGAAAGACATTTATCAACAGTCATTCGTCCCCTCCATATTGGCACATGTCCCCATAATAGGACTTGAGGTGTGCGATCAAGTTGCTTGTGCCATTATACTTGTCGAATGCCGACATTTTGAATTTTGAGTATAGGGGGACCTCAGCAAATAGGCATAAATCCGTGAAGTCCATGGCGTAGATTTCAACACCACTCATTTTCATTAGCTGCTTTTATATTTTGTCTAACTGTTCTTTCAGCTGCTCCGACTCTTTGGATACAGGGGCCACTTTCTCGACAGCTGGTTGGATCTTGCTTTGTGCTACCAGGGGGTGGGAAATGATAGGAGGAGGGTTGAGGCTAGTTAATGCCCCACCATAGGCTCCATTATTCCTGATTTCGTCCTCTTCATACTGCTGGTCAGCATAGTGTGCTGTGAGGGCGAGATTCTCTTATTGGTGTTGCATGGGTTGGATGGGAATGACATGAGTGGGGGTTGGGTGAGCCCATTGGGAATGAGGGAAAGTTTCTTGGATGATGGGATGAGTGGAAGTTGGATTTTGGGGTGGGGCCTGGTGAGGCCTTTGGGTATGAGGGAAGGTTTGAAGCTAACTTTGGGATGTGAGGGCATGGGTAAATTGGGGTTGATGTAAGATATGGGTTTGAGCTAGGTATGCAGGTTGTGAATGGGTGAAGTTTTGGAAGAATTGTAAAGGGTATTGATGTGAGGTTCCAAGTTTTTGGGCTTAGGCTTGGGCCATGAATCCTTGGGAGGGTTGGGTTATGAAGCCTTGGTCATGATAGGTTTGGGCTATGGGCCATTGGTGGGTTTGGGCCATGGATCCTTGATGGGTCTGGCCCATGAGCCCTTGGTGAGTTTGGCCCATTGGGCCTTGGGATATGTGGGGAATTAGGGTTTCGGCCATTCGACCTTGGGATGTATGGGTAGTGGGGGTTTGGGGCCTTGAGGCACATAGGAAATGGGGGCTTGGGCCAATGGGCCTTGGGACATGTGGAAAATGGGGGTTTTGATGGTGTGGATGATGGGGGTCATGGGGGACAGAGGCATGGAGATTGGCTAGGGTATGGGATGGGTTCATGGATGTGAGGTGTGGATGAGAGGAGATATTTTGGGAAGCCTTCCATAAGGAGTAGGCTTGGAACATCTCCTCCATCATGGCCATGGAAGGAGGATTGGATGTAGATGGTGGATATAAGGGGTGATGAGATGTAGATGGGGGGGATGTGGAGGAAAAATTGGGCATGGCCCCGGTATGATCGGGCATGGCCATGGTAGGTGGTGGGATATGGGGTGGATGAGATGGGGCATTGGGAAATGGGGACATATTGTGTATGTATGGGGATGATGAAGGGTAAGGTGTAGGTGTTTGGGAAAAACCGGGCATAGCCCCGATAAAAATGGGCATGACCCGAGTAGATGGGGGGATTTGTGGGGGGTCGAATAGGGTGGAGGTGACATAGGTGAATGAGGGTGGATCGGGTCTATATGGGGAAGATGGAAAATGGGGCATGGATGTGGATGGGAAATTCGGGTTGGGTTTTGTATGGAATTCGATGAGAAATGTGTTGGATTTGGCATTTGCATTGTTTGGCAAAAGATAGGGAATGGGGTTTTGGACTTTGGATGTTTTGGGAGGTAGTGGTTGGGAAAATGGGGGCGCCAAAAGGGCTAGTAATGGTAAAGGGTGATTGGGTGAGGGGGATGGTTGAAAAGACTTCCCCCGAATGGGAGTGGATTGGAGAATGTGGCGGGGATAAGTCGGGATCGGCGTAAGCTGGGTCCACTTCCCATGACATGTCTTGGTCTCGGGTTGGGTATGGGTGCCTTGGATAAGGCCCAAAAAATTTCCTCCTTCCCCTATGGGATGATGGAGGGCAAGATGATGCCATTATGCCGACACCATGAGAACTCTATTTTTTTAGGTTTTTTTTTTTTTTTGATTGATTTTTTTTGTGAAACAAAGGTTCCAAGGCCTTGGAATTCCCTTCTCAGGTGGCTTTCATATCCTAACTTAAGACCCGTAGTGACGATTCTGATGCGCTTCAGAAGAATCAAAGGAAGACCTTTGATCTATTGAAAGCACAGAACTCGAGGCGATAACTCGATCCCCCAGAATGAGCCAAAAAGAAGTTGCCTTCTTTTGACCGACAGAGGACTCGGGAGGTGAAAAAGGCCTCAGATCTTGGGTTGCTGTTGTCCAAACAGGCTTGGCGTAATTAATATATGCGCTAAGTAAAAAAAGCCTCCTTTTTACACTCGCGCGACTAATAGTTGCGCCAAGGTAAAAGTGGTCGGATTTAAAGCTGACGCAACTAATAGTTGCGCTAGTTATAATTTTGTGATTTTTGCACTGGCACAACTAATACTTGTGCTAGGCTAAAATGGGGCTCCAGAATTTTTGACAGTAGGGAACAACAGCCTGAAATGAGTCTGCTTTTTTTGGTTTTTATGGAAGCTAGGCTTCCGGGAACTAACTGATTTTATATGATCGATTCTCTCCTTACCACACCTAAGGGATGTGAGTCTGGTATAACTCACTAACGTGCTCCCCAACGGGTTTTAAGCTTGTAGGAAATGAGGACCCACCCGATATACATCCGGCACAAGCGCCTTCTTAGATACTAGGTGGCCTGAGACTTTTCTGGATTATCACCACTAGGGGCTGCCACCATTCTAAAACTCGGGTGGTTGTATGTGTGCCTAAACCCAACCCTTTTAAAATCTACCCCATAAAAACAAATTGATTAAGTTCCCTATCTTGGTTCAATTTTAAAATTTTTTCAAAGCCTCTTTTTTTTATGAAAGTTTTCTTTAGTTCAAAGATCGAGGGTGATGATCCCGTGCCGCCACTACGGGACTGGCGTCCACTGTTGGAATATGCTTACACAAGTAGGCCCGCCAATCGGCTAAGACACTTTAAATGATGGAAATATAAAGAAAATTAAAAGACAATGCTCAAGTTGGCTGGCCAATCAGCTAAGGCGCTAAAATGACGAAAATGTAAGGAAAATTAAAGACTATGTGCAAGTAGGCCCGCCAATCGGCTAAGGCTCATAAATGACGTAAAGTAGGGGTAAGTGAAAATGACATAATCGGAGGGGTGAGTAAAAAAATAAATAAATAAACAGCAATAAAAAGGTTTGTAAAAATAAAAAAACTAAATGGACCAAGTTCAAGGGGAAGCTCTACTAGCTACTCCCCAATAGAGTCGCCATCTGTGCAACTGTGAGATTTTTTACGATCCCGTCGCGGCGATGCACTCGCTAACAAAAATTATAGAGTCGCCACCCGGAGCTTTTGCTGTCCCCGGGAACCTAGATCATTTTTATAGGCACCAAAGTGCCACAAATATGACTCTGATTCCGGTCCACACCAAAGGTTCTTGGGTAGGGGCTTCGGTTATCGATTGGAAAGGTGTTAGGCACCCAATCAACCCGCTTAACACGGTCTCTACTAATGGCCAAAATAAAAATAATATATATATAAAAAAAAAGAAAATGACTTCCTCTAGCCCAAATAGGTCTTAAATCCTATTTGTGCCCCTCCGTTCCTAGAGAAAATTTGCCGGCGTAACAACACAAATGAGAGAATGGAGGGATGACCGAGAAGGTAGAGGAATAGAGGGGAGAGCCAGAGCTCTTGAGCCCTTGTTGCACCATTGAGGAGCCTTGTGTTGGCTTGCTTTGATGAGCTTTTGAAGGCTTGAATGGTATGGAATGGAGTTCTAACCTCTAAGGCTTTCTAGCTAAGAGGTTGAGAGGGAAGGTAAATGGGTAGCATACACCTAAACTAGGGGATCTAAGGTGAAAGATATCACTCAAAGGGGGTTTTGAAATTCTGGATTTTGTATGGGAAGGGTGCACCAAAGGGAGAAAGATCTTCTCACTTTAAGCTCTTTCTCTCTTAGGTAATTTTCTCAACCTCAAATCGAAGGGGAGGGGGGTTCTATTTATAGGAAATGGGTGGATTAGGAGAGTGTTTAGATGCTAATCAAGATTATGAATTAGGTAATCTAGCATCTAAGGTTTTCTAGGGTTTTTGGAGCGTTGAAATATGTGAAGAGGTGCTCCAATGGTAGATGATTGGATGAGGCTTTAAACCACTTAAGGGGTTGCATATAGATAGACAAGGGGTGCAACATAACTAGCAAAACACACTCCAAAGGTCAAGATGGTCAATAAGTCAAACCTCAATCACAAAATTCAAGGCAAAACTAGAGGTTACTATTCATATGTCTGGCGCAACTATTAGTTGCGCCAGACATATGCACAGTAAAACAATGCATGCACAGTACCTGGAAGTTGGCTCCCCCAGGTGGGGTCCACCTTAAAGCTGGCGCAACTATTAGTTGCGCCAGGCCATTTCTGGGGAGAGATGGCTTTGTGCAACTAATAGTTGCGCCAAGCTTGCCCATAACTAGCCAATTGGGGTGAAATTTCCTCCTTGCCCCTCAGGTTCAGGATGTGATATCTTTGCTCACACAGCTCCAATTGGGGTGATTCTTGGCCCTTTGAAAAGCTGACGGCTTCTACTTTTCAATGGTGTAAGATTCAGTCATAGTAGAAGCCTGTAGCTAGTTCTAGGGTGCCACTCTTCATCCATTATTTGGGAAGGTCAAGTTTAGGGTTCGGAGGGGGTTATAAGGGTCGGGATTGGTTTTTAAAGGTTTAGGAAGGTTCTCGAGGGATCTAGGGTGATTCCTAAGGGATTAGAAGGGTTCCTAAGGGTTTAATACATGCCATCAAAAGCTCAGAGGCGCACCTATCTCGAAATGTATTTTGATCGGGCCTTGGGCCAAATTTGGGTGTCTTCAGAAATGAACCCAGAAAAAGCACGCACCAACAGACTGGCGATCGCGATGGGATCCTTTAGCTAAACTCTCTCTTGCTTAGATAGTTAGTTTTTATTTTATTTTCCTATTTTTTTCTTTCCATCGCGTCATTTCAAATTTCCTTGAATATATGAGTCTTCGTTAAAGACTCGAAATGTCCAGTATACGAAGAGTGAGTTTAGGGGACCCGCTATTATGGGGATATCACGACAATCCCGTGTATGAGGACAAATCACTTTACGATTCTAGCCTGCGACAACCTGAGACTAACATGGCTGGCGATAAGGAAAATCCCTTTTCTACCCTGCACAACGGTAATAACCATAACGGGAGGGATAATAACACTAGACAAAACCTCATTGCTCAACAAATTGTCAAACTCAGTGTTCAAAGAATACAAAGAAGAGATGAAGACGTCGAAGAACTTCTTCGAGGACTGGCTGCTACATACGAGACCATTACGACACGATAATATTCAGAAGAATAAGAGTGACTGGAAAGGCCGCCTCCTACCCTGCGTACGGTGTCAGCCCGCGCCTCACCATTAAGACAACTCACTCACACATTCTTCAACGATGATTCTCTAGACAAGGTTTGCTCACAAGTTGCTCTAAAAGACAACACCATTAAGATCGAAGATCTCCCTAAGATGCTTGATGAATACATGGCCAAGAGAGAACTCCCTGGTCACTCTTTTGGATTCGACAAATTTTGCCAGGACGTCAAATTTAACTTACCGACAGGATTCAAATCGCTATAATTTACCAAATACAATGGCACGGGAAATCCAAACCATCAACTGGTGCTCTTTTGCAATGATTGTCGACCCATACGCGATAATCAAGGACTTCTCATCCATTATTTCCAACGCTCATTAGAACGAGAAGCTCTAGATTGGTTTGTGGGACTCTCGCTATATAAGATAGATACATTCGACGATTTAGTCGATCAATTCCTAGACCAATACAAGTACTTGATTCAAGAGACAGTTAGTCTCAGCGATCTAATGGTGACAAAGTAAGGACCTGATGAAGACTTTGCCGACTTCGTCAGCAGGTGGAGGAAACTTACTATCAGGATCGGCACTGTGATGAAAGAGAAAGACTCGGTTAAAGAGCTCACTCGTCATAAGTGATTGCCCCGACTTCACTGCACTCCACTCTCGGGCGTCCCGATTAGTGTGAGACATCAAAGGCGGAGATCTCTCCTTATCCATAGTTACGTCGAAAGTAGGCTCTTTCGGTGAATTAAAGTAAAAAAATAACAAGAAAGCCTCAGGAACTGAGCAGGTTAACACTGTTGTCAATCAAGGGCAGAACTTAGGGAACAGAAACTTCCAGCCGAGAAATTTTGGGTGGAATCAAAATTAGTAACGGTACATAAACCAAAATCCAGGCACGAATCAACAAAGATATGCTAACCAGAACTAATGCCAGAACCAAAATCAGGGCTAATACCAGAATAAAAATCAATACCCCAATGCTTACCGAAACCAGAATACCATGCAGAAGTGACCGACCCACACGTAGAATTATAATAGTGTACACCCACCATAAAACTTCAACCCAACCAGAGGCCCCTACTAGCTGAGGAGGGAATACTATCTCCCTTTACCTGATACAATCCCTAACATCTTCTGTCTCCTCAACACTCTGAATCTCCTCCGATTCTCACAAGAAAGACCCCGATCGTAGCCGACAAATCTAGAATATAGCAAATACTGTGCATTCCATCAATACATGGGACACAATCTAGAAGACTGTTGGGTCCTCTGGGATGTAATCTATGACATGAATGACCAAAACCAAATCGGCTGGGAAGCTCTTAGGAATCCTAATCCTAACAATAACCAACCCCAGCCAAACTTGGGAATCATTAATAACCCCATGCCCAATCATAACCAAGGAATGCCAGCCTAGGTCACCACCATGGATCTCCCTAGTCAATCCTCCTTCCAGACCTCCACCTTAATCACTCACATCCGACCTCCAATAGTTTGGCCACCCTCGTGAGAGTTCCTTCACCCCCGCATCCCTCGGCCTTTATCACTCGCATCACCCCACCAAGCCCACCGCCTTACCCGAAGTTCACTCAGATACAAGGCCATGCCGTTAGGGCCCGAAGACCGTTCCTCCATAGTCACCCACCAGAACTTTCAATCCCTCCAAATCTTGAGCCAACACCATTGTCGCTCCCCTCGTCCGATCTAGAACACGAGTACGAAGACCATGTTCTTCAAATTGTAGCCCAAATTGCCACATGGGTAGACAGTGTCACCCAAAAGACTCCAAGCTAAGAAGATGAGACAAGGACTGAGTGTTTGCTAAACATAAAAGAAAGTGAACCAGAAGAACATCCTGACCCGTGCAAGACACTGGTTTCTGCTTTCCTGGAAGAAGAAGATTACACACAGTACCTCCAACCTTGGAGCGACATAGTGCAAGTTCGCGCTCCGTCCTTGAATTTCACTCACTTCACAGATACATCAACGTCGAGTAACACTGGGTTCGATCAGCACCCGACTTTCCCTATTCTTAAATCAGGAACCAATTATCCACCTCCACCCTTCCCTCGAAATAAGAATTTCATGAATGCACAACCACCAGAGGGGAACGTGAGAGAAAGAGAAGTTAACTTGCCTACCCCGCCTCACATTATCCCTCCACCAATCCCTGCACCTCAACCACTCCAACCACCCGCACCCAAGGCTCATCGACCAGGCAAAGAAATTGCACTCGAGCCAGAACAAGAATATTACCTTCTTTGGCATCTCTAAAAGATCTCGGCCTAGATATCAATATTAGAACTCATCAAGAAATCACCTAACCATCACAGACTCCTGATAAGGACACTTGAAGACACACAAGTGGACGAGGATACAACCTTGGATGAGCTACATCAAATTGCCTCGGTCATGGCGCAACCTCCGACACTCACTTTCACAGATGCAGACATGCCTAAAGAGTAGCTCCGTGGAAGCGCAACTTCCATATACCTTACAGTCATAATTAAAGGATTCTCTGTATCCCATGCGTTAGTTGACACAGGAGTAGGACTTAATATTTGCCCTATCACAATGTTAAAAATGCTTGAATACATGGAGTAGGATGTCAGGCCCTCAGCACTATCTCTTATAGTTTATGACTGCTCGCGTCATTTCGTCAAAGGAACTATCAAACTCCAGGTTCGCCTCGGACCTGTAACAAAAGACGTCACTTTCTATGTTTCTGATTCCTCCAGTATATACAATCTTATCTTATGAAGAAAGAGGTTAGAGTCAATGAAGGTTGTCGCATCCGCATACCACCAATGCGTCAAATTTCGTTACGAGGACTCCATTGTCTGTATATATGTTGATGCACCCCTTCAGTCGATGGATACTGATTACGCGGCAAGCATTCTGTCAACTCATGATTCTATGTTGAACACGGGGCATATTCAAAAGACCTGAATGCCCGATGAGACAACCTTTACGGAAGTCCGTCCCCCTACCCCTCCTAATTCTCCCCCAACGCGTCAATAAAAATTAATGAGATGAGAGGTTGGCCCAAACCTCGCCAAACTCTACGACATCAACCCAACCGCGACAAAGGGATAGGACCTTATGTATCAACTTGGGTACATCCCCCACACCGAACTCGGTAAAAAAAAGTAAGGTCGTGTAGGACCTGTCGTCCCAAGGAAAATACGCAAACATATAGGGTTAGGTTACTAATCCGACGACCCACAAGCTGATTTGTTCCCTACCTCACCAAAATGGTCTCTATATGACCACTTCGTCTACGGGACTACTAAGAAAGAAGATGTACCAAGGCAGAAGGAAGTGTCCTTCACTAAATCCCAAGAATCAGAAATTGAATGAATGGCTAAAGTATTCAATGATTTAACGAATCTGAATGACAATATTGATAAACCACTCGAGGGAATCAAACCCTTTTTTAACACAAAGGAGTTTACAGAAGAGAGAAAGGCAGAACCTCTAGAACTCAAGCCACGAGTAGAAGATTCGAAATCCACTGATGACAAAGCTTTTTACATAGCTATCTTGCAAGATATTGAAGAGCACTTACGCTCCACATGGTAAGAGGAAGATTTTTACATAGCTGTCTTGCAAGATATTGGCTCGCATAGTATCCGCCTCGACCTTAGCCTTGAAGCATGGGAATGGCTGTGGATTCTCCTTGTCTCGCTCACCCATACCAACCCCGCTATAGGGCATGCACTACCATATTAAAATGTTTCACTAGCTAGATCCGACATTCAACAATAGTGAGATCGAATGACTTCAACCTCATAATGACAGAAACAAGTAATGACCTACCAACCTAGCTACCGGCACTAGAAGAAGAAAATCTCGATGGTCATCTAGTCAACCCCAAAGAAGATAATCACATCGTTCTCATTGAGTTTGAAGAGGAATTCGAACTAGACATTCCTCCATCCCCAGATACGCCACAACTCCAAATATTTTAGAAATCACTCGAGGAAGAGTGGAAACCCCCTCCGAGTGATGATGAAGACTACTGAATAGACTTGCCTGCACTCGAGTTAGCAGAGCAGGCCAACCAAGGACTCCAGGCATTGTCAGATCAAGAAGAGGAGTTCGATACTAGACCTGACTCCGGCATAGAAGGATGGGAATGCCCTTGGGGATATCCCTTCATTTCTCACCATTACCAGCATCGTTGTCGAGCATGCGTATTCATCCTAACATACTATGAAGTTCAAGGGAAATAGCTCACTACCCCTGAGGATCCCTTAGGAGGTCACCCTCGACAGGAAGAGCAGCCA
This sequence comes from Chloranthus sessilifolius, assembly GCA_021018995.1. Taxonomy (NCBI): domain Eukaryota; kingdom Viridiplantae; phylum Streptophyta; class Magnoliopsida; order Chloranthales; family Chloranthaceae; genus Chloranthus; species Chloranthus sessilifolius. Next base: position 69,816,831 of record CM037592.1, on the reverse strand, counting down.
TATTCTAACTCAGAAGATAATAACTCGACCAATTACGATCTCCAAAGCTTCTTCAAGGAAGAGGCGATCAATGTGATAAAGGAAATATGAACTTTAGTGCCGCTATCACCAGCGTTGTTTATTCAAAAGGCCTCATCAGATGAGCACTCCAAAAAAAATGCCAAATTCAGAACAAGTCCACATTTCTCGAAGAATCGCTCAAATGACTCTGACAGCCGTCTCACTCCCTCAGTTAGAGGAAGCAACTCTCCCGGTGCCTCTTGAGGCGGCCGACTTTGTACCATATCTACCATCAAAAATTTTTAAAATAGAAAAAGCATAAAACCCTAAAAATTCATAAATACAAAATCTAAAAAAATCAGAAAACCTTAGAAAAGAAAGGGAATCCTTCATCACGAGTCAATTTTGCGAACAACAAGGAGACTTTTCTCCTAAGACTTCTATCCCCTCTCCCACACAAAGACGCAAGGCATCCAGGCTAAACAACAAGCCAGTCATCATACTAGACGAGATACTTTGTGACTTTGAGAGAATGATCAATAGCCTTGACCTTCAATTTACCAAAGATCTCTCAGTCATAAGTTGTGTCGATGAAGGGTTACCTTTCGCAAAGTCGAATCCCCAATATAGCAATTTTCTAGTATACGAGCTTACCGAGGATGAAGAAGAAACACCAGTCTTCGAGGAGGTGCTGAACTTCCAACAGGTTATCAAGCATTTCGACGAGCAAACCCAAGTTGTCGCAAAACCTACAGAAGAAATCAACTTTGGCATTGAAGAGAAACCCAAGAAGCTACTAATTAGCACAACACTTAACTCCAAGGAACGTCAACAAATCGTACAAGTCCTGTAAGAACACCTCGACTCCTTTGCGTGGTCCTATGAATATATGCCTGGTTTAGACCCAAGTTTAGTAGAACCTCGCCTTGTCTTGGAACCCGACATAAAGCCTGTTAAGCAGAAACTCCGAAGGATGTACCCACAAACAGCCCTTCAAGTTAATGAGGAAGTTGACAAGTTACACAAAGCCAAATTCATTCGAGTTGTCCTCTATCCCAAATGGTAATATAGTACCTATTACAAAGAAAGATGACAGAGTACGAGTTTGCATCGAATTCCGAAACCTCAACCAGGCATGCCCAAAAGTCCACTTCCCACTTCCGCACATTGACACTCTAATCGATAATACCGCTGGACATAAGATGTTATCCTTTATGGACGGTTTCTCTGGTTATAATCAGATCAAATTATCGGAGTCTAACCAAGAGAGACTTCCTTCACCACACCATGGGGAACTTACTGCTATGTCGTCATGCCTTTTGGGCTCAAGAACATAGGAGCCACATATCAATGTGCCATGATGGCTATCTTTCACGACATGATACATAAATGTGTAGAGGTCTATGTCAATGACATATTAGTGATGTCCCAAACATGAGCAGGACATGTTGAAGCACTCTGACTGGTACTACAAAGGGCTAAGAAGTATCAGCTGAAAATGAACCCAAAGAAATGTGTCTTCGGAGTCACCTTCGAAAAATTACTCGATTTCATAATCAGCAAGTGAGGGATCAAAGTCGACCCTACAAAAGTTAGAGCCATCCTTGAGATGCCACCTCTCAGTAATATCAAAGAATTACGAGGCTTGATAGGAAGATTATAGTTCATTAAGAGATTTATCTCTCATCATTCAGACAGATGTGATCCTTTCTACAAACTACTTAAAAGAGGAACTGAGTACAAATGGGATGACCAGTGTCAGCAAGCCTTCGATAACATTAAAACATACCTTCTTAACCTGCCAATACTATCGCCACCAGCTCTCGGAAGACACCTAATCATTTACCTCTCAGCAAATGATAAAGCAATGGGAGTAATTCTGGGAAAATATGAAGAAGACAGCAAGAGAGAGAAGGCTATCTACTACCTTAGTAGGACGATGGTCGAGTATGAACAAAAATACACTTCAATAAAGAAGACCTACCTCACATTAGTGTGGGCCTCAACCAAATTACGGCACTACTTCAGTGCGCATAAGATACTAGTACTAGCTCGAATGGACCCTCTGAAGTATGCATTCGAAAAGCCTACAACCTCAGGAAAGATTGTTCGTTGGCATATGCTATTGCAAGAATTCGACATTACTTACGTCACGCAGAAGTCAACCAAAGGACAAGAAATCATCGATTACCTCGCAGATCGCCCACTCCCGAGTAATGAGCCCATACACATGGATTTTCCCGATGAAGATCTACTCACAATCCATAATGAAGAGCTCGATAAGAGGTCATGGACTTTTTATTTCGACGGTGCTCTAAATCATAAAGGAAAAGGCATCAGGATAGTCCTGCTAACCTCAGAAGGAGTTGTAATACCTAAGGCTTTTCAATTAGACTTTCCTATCACTAATAATATTGCGGAATACGAAGCTTTCATAGCTGGACTATGAGCAACACTACAATTAGGCGTTAAACAGTTGAAAACCATCGGTGATTCCAAGCTCATAATCTCACAAGTTATAGGAGAATGAAAAACCAAGGAGACTGATGGCATACCTAAAAACTACTCAATATTTAGTAAAAAAATTTGAAAGAATCTCTTTTATGCACATCCCTAGATTAGAAAATGAGCTCGTGGACTCCCTTGCCACATTAGCCTCGGTCATCCAAATATCCATCGGAGAAAGTACCAAGACCTTTTTCATCGAAAAGCTGACAGTACTCGCTCACGAGGTAGCATGAACAGTCAAGAGAGAATTGTCAATCCTCCCCACGAGTACGGAACCAAATGAAGCAATCACTCTGGAAAATTATGTCGAGTCAGAAACTGAAGTCGCTATGTTTAGATTTGAAAAATCACCCACCGATGGCGAACAACCATGGTATTTCGACATCTGGAACTTCTTGAAGCATCAACACGTTCCTCCATACGTCATGAAGATCGAATAGAAGACTATAAGGAACCGATGCGCCTGATTTTACATACTCGACAAAATATTATACAAAGAAGCCTTCTCCAAAGGAGTACTGCTACGATGCGTCACAATCGCCGAAGGATAACACATCATCCAAGAAGTACATGCCAATGCCTACGGGGCCCACGCCAACAAATAGAGACTCGCTATTAAATCATACGACAGGGCTACTTTTAGTCGACAATGATAAGAGACTACCACTGGCCAAACTCCCTACCTCCTTACCTACGGGATGGAGGCAGTCCTACCATATGAGATACAAGTACTATCCTTATGGATTCAAATCGATGATGAGCTATCCTTAGACGAGAGGAGAATTTCCCTACTCACACAGTTAGAGTAGCTTGATGAGACACGTCTAAGGGTAGCTAATTACGCTCAGGTATATCAGAGGAGAGTGGCCAGGGCTTATGATAAGAAAGTCCTTGAACGAACCTTTAATATTAGAGAATTAGTGCTAAAGAAAATCATGCCTTCCAAGCGCGCCCATCAGAAAGGAAAACTGAAACCGAACTGGGAAGGCCCTTACGTTATAATAGCAGCATACCCTAGGAATGCATACAAATTGGCAAACCAAGATGGGGAAGAACTCCCTAGCCCTTAGAATGCCATGTACCTTAGAAAATACTACCCTTAGCCTTGTGATCATCACATCCCATGGTTAAATACTTATACTTATCACCCCCGTAGTTGTCACGACCATTCATTGGTCGTACGTCATCAATTCTCGGAATATCCTTAAGACCTCCAATTTATCGCCGACTTTTTTATTCGGACAATTTGACCAAGGATTAGTGACATAACTAACCTCTTTCAAAAGCGTAAGTAACACCTGATCCTCATTTCTCTTCCCCCGCCATTGGAGGAGACGTTAGAGAATAAGAATGAAGATGTTAGGTTCAATCAAAACTCATTATTCTTGCACTAGCAGGATGCTTTCAAAAAATATATATATCCAAAAAAATCGAGTGAGAGCATTACGACGAATGAACAAGTCAATGAGCTCAGGGAAGCATAAGTAGGCCGTGACGACATCTCTGGTAACTTTATTAGAAATATATAAGCAAGCTGCGAGAGAATTCCTGGTGTCCCCATATTGCTAGATATTGTCGAAAGGTGGCAGGAGAAGGACAAACTCCTGCTAACCATAGAATGTGAGATTTTGATGGAACCGAAACATGACAAAGAGCTTAATCATGGGACCTTGTATCCCTCTGAGAAAAATATTGCTACTCATCCCTTTTGCAAAGCGTTAGATACAGACTATTCTCACATCACTGAGCCTTATCCCTCTTCTTTTTTCTTTTTTTTTCGAACAATAAATCGAAAACCCTTCAAGATACCCCTAGGAATGAAACTGAAAACCGATGAATGATGACTAATGCAATCACTTACTATATCTACCATACTTCTCCCTGATAACCACAAGATAGGATGACCACCACCCAAAGGTAGACCCCTGTATACAACTGACATAATCAAAATGACCTCCCCCAGTTTGCTAACAGTACTAATAAACTTTTCTCCAAAACTAACTCACCAAATACCCATGACTTCTTATAGACCCAGAAGCGCTCATCTAAAACCTAGAAAAGCTTCATTGCATCTAGACACTAGGGCATTTTTTTGGTCAGAAGGAGAATCACCTTAGAAGCGCCGACTCGTCCATAAAGAAGATGCGGAATAACGAAGTCACCGTCCAGAGAATGATATCGAAGATACTAACCGTTGGTCCTGCCACGCTCCTACACTGGGATATTTTATTTTTATTTTTATTTTAGTTATTTGCTTTCCCTGTTGCATTATTTTCATTTCCTAAGAAAAAAATGATAAAAAAGAAAAAAAAGAAAAAGAGAAAAGAAAAAAAGAGCATATATCCGTATTTTACTACCAGACCTCGGTCTGAGATACTTACCCCCTTGACAACTAGCAAGGGGAGAATAAAATTATTGATAGCCCTACCTTTACGTGTGCAGATACAAAGCAACCTTCAACCGCCACCGGGCCAGCTCAGGAAGCCTCCAAATCCCGATGACGACTGACGACACTAAAAGCAAAAGGTAGATGCAAGAGGTAACTAAAAGAAAAGGAGCCAATCAGGTACATCTAAACTAAAAATCTTCATATATATATATCAAAAAATTCTTTTATTTTTACATTTGTAACTAGGGGAATACCCCTTGTATATACAATGGACACATGCACAATGAACACAAAAAAAATGCACACACCCCTACTCCCTAGATGCCACTGGGAGGGCAGATCACCGCTGTCCCCAGTGTCATCAGCCCGGAGGTCCGTAGACTAGTCCTCCGAAAACACGATCTCGACACCCGAAGTTCACAGAACCTCTAGATGACGAGGCTCAGCTACTGAATCCCCCTCACTCTCCTGACTAGCAGACCACCTCGATCGAGATGAGGAGGATACCCAGCAAGAATCTCATGGATGACAAAATCCTCACGAGCATAATCCCTGACACGATCACGCGACATGCGACGAGGCTGCCCAGCTGAGGAACCCATAGCCCTCGACTCCGATTCATCAAGCTGACAAACCAACCCGCGCACTCCCTGCTCACTCCTCGTCAGAAGATACTGTAGCCGGTCTAGGGCCACCTACATCTCTGCTCGCATCGTCCGCTGCGCTGCCTCCAATGCCTCAGTCTGGGTCCTATGCGTGACCATCATCTCGACGAATAGGTCCTCCCGACTTTGTGTCTCCCCAAGGATCCGTCTCCCTTCAGGAGTGGCACGTGCTCGCGCCACCTCTAGGCATGCCTCCTCAAGCTCACGTACATGCGTTACCACACCGAGTCAAAGAAAAGCAACATATATATATATAGGAACATATAAGAACATAAAAAATTTTGAAAAAGGAGAGAACCGTACCAGATCCACCCTCTCCCCAAGAAGGCGCTCAATCGTCGTAACGGTCACTGGATCAGCGAGCAGCACGGAATGAATAGCAAACATGGGCGGCTGCAGCAAGAACAAACAAGTACATCAGATAACACTACGATGACAAATAAACTATGAACACAATGGCTAAAACACACCTGAGAAGGAACAAGAGGAGACCCCTTAGAGGGAGCCTTAGGAGTGGAGTCTGAAACATCCTGTTCAAAAAAAAAAACCAAAAAAAATAGCCAACACAAGATATGTCAGAACAAAACAAACCAAATAACCTAAACTAAATTACACCAAACCAGAAACTATACCTGACTCTCGGGGCATAGAGAGGCAGCTGTCACCTCCCTTGTCTGAAGATCCTCGTCCGTAGTAAACTATTAAGAAAAGCGGAACAATAACATCCCAACTAACTACTACAATTATACAAATGGGTCAAAAGTTTGAAGAAACTTACCCAGTGCTCTAGATCGGCCCGAAGCTAAGCCATCGTTGGATCCTCCCGACTAGAGGAAGCAATTGAAGATGGATCAAATGCTGGAGCGGGACCTCCAGCAGCAAGCTCGGCTCTCTAAGAAAAACAATAAACACATCGATCGGCAAGCTCACAATGCCCACAATTAACAAAACCATATTCATATAGACACTTACCAATTGATCAATCTCAGATCATAGACTGGCCTCTACCTCCTGGCTTGCCTACTGCTGACCACATAACAACTTGACCATCGTCGCGTGACTGGCAACCTCGGCCTCCCTCTCAGACTGGCCAAAAGAAAATGAGACACCACCAAAATACCAGAATGACTGGAAAATTAAATCCACACAACATATAAACAACTAGACCAATGAGCTAACTTACCAAGAGCCGTCGAGTCCCTGCAAGCTGAGCCCTCATCTCATCCTCCGCTCCCCTAGCCTGAGCAATCGAGGTGGCTAGGGAGTGCAACATCTCCTCATCAAGACGAGGAGTGCACCCCATCTGCTCCATCTCCCTATGAAGGGCATCCAATGCTCCCCATACACTCACTGTAAGATGGCCCTGCTCTAATGCGGCCAACCTCTCCCTTAATGCTGACGCCGACTTAGGCCCATCGACCACAAAGGAACTACTCCCATGGAAGGGACGTGTGAAGTGGCGCCCACCACCCAATGCACTAAACCATCTCACAAACTCTCGGACATCCGCCTCATCACGCGCCCCTATGACCCTGGTCCCCTCAACTCTAAAATCAGCCATCTAAAGCGCCATCCGCTCTGTAAAGTTTCGGCCCCGAGGGCCGGTCATCCTCTTCGCCATCCTGTGATGAATCTCAGGAGGGACTCCCCGAGCGAGCCCCAGCTTCCGCACCACTCAAGATAGGTGGATCCTTACCACCTCAAAATAATGGACCCATATGTCCACATCAAAAAAAGGTCGGCTAGACTGAATCACCGACACCTCGACATCCTCCTCGGCCGTTTATGGCCTCCAAATCACCTACAACCCAGTAAGTAAGTAAACCCATCAATGAAGCCTTAGAACCTAAAAGCCCAAAATAAAATGAAACAAAATGTGTACACGATGGTATATACCTGCCCCTCATGCATTCCTCGAAAAAGCCTCGAGCGGTCTGAAGATCCGAAGACCAACGGCGACCCGCAGCGCTGTCCTCCACACATGCATCCGCAGAAATGTGAACATAACCTCCAATGGAACCCATGGATAGAGAAAGCCAAAGTTATTATATGCCTAAAACTAGAAAACACAAAAAAAGAAAATGCTAAATAGCTGCTACAATCAAAAGACCAAAAAAAAAACAAAGACACTATGACATCAACCAACTAAAACTCACCTGAAGGAATGGAAGGAAACCTCCGATCGTCGCAAGGTCTCATCCCCAACTAGAAAGCTGCTCATAGAGATGCGCCAACGCAGCGACACCCCACGCGTAGGAAAGGACCTGATCCAAGTCCCTAAGAACCATAAAAAGAATAACCCGGTAATGCATCCCCGAGTCGAAGAAGAGAGTACCGCATCGAGAAAGTGCATCAAGAACGCTCGAAGCACCCTATCCGCAGCCAACCCAGGCTCAACCACTGTCTCTCGACCAACCACCTCCATGCAATGCACCTCATAAGACGTCCTCAGCTTTGAATGACGCCTCAGAGGGACGAAGCCACTGGCAAACGTATCGAAGAACTAAGTGACTCGAACCACCCCTGGCCCTGATCCACTCGATCTATACGGTACGCCCAAAATCTCCTCACACACCCCCAAATAATCTCCCGCCATCCATCTCATGATCGGCTCACCCTTGAAACAAAGACCAGTGATGCGGACCCAATCCTCTGGAGTCGGCAATAACATACCAACTAGAAAGAGAAGTGCCTGATGCCTCTCCCTCCACCTCTCCAGGATCGCCACAATCAGACCACGATCGACCTGAAAGGGCTCCAACTCTAATATCGGCCCAAAGTCGAAAGACATTAACCGTGCCCGCTGGAACTCTGACAAGGCATGATACCAAGTGTGAGACTCAATCCATGCCGAGCTGATAGCTAGCTGCGGAGGCTCCTATCGAACGAAAAATAAGCAAAAAAAAGATATAATAAGACTAACACACATACCTATGACCAAAGATAGACAAATCTACCAAGAAGCCAATGAAGTATATCAAGACACACAATAACAATTCACAACAAGCACACAAAACATGATAAGAATAACAAAACATGAACATGACCTATCCCTAGACAAAATTATGATGCATGAATGAGCACACAATCAATGATCGATACAAGTTTGACATAAATCAAAAAGGGTTCCAAGATCATAATAAGTCTATGTCATGACCTAATTGCCTAGAAAAGTGAAGGAACTCCTGCTCACGAGTACCTACTTGCCCTCGAGTGAAGAAATCCTCCAGTGGGAAGTGTGTGCGAGCCTCACGCTCCTCACCCTCGCCCTAATGCTCCTAGGTCACTCGCACATTGACCAAGCGCTGCCCTAATCCTGCATCCCATACCACACATTTAATTAGGTTAAATGACGGGACACTGACACGTAATGACCCTCCGAATCTGTGACACGCACGTGCGCATCCCGGCGCAATTGGGTTACGCTTTCGGAGTGAAGTGCACAATTCTCCAGAACACAAAAAAAAAATGCCAAAATAGCAGGTTTACAGACCTAAATTAGGAAATTTTTTACACTAATTACCAACCCTAATTACTCCCTTGTTAAGGCCAATCTAAAGACACTCCTAACTTAGGAAATATACACCCCAAAAGCTAAAAAAAATGCTCCCCATCACTTACTCACTCCAACTAAGACCAAACTAAACTAAACTAAAAGAAATGTCCCCAACACACCCCAAAACAAAACAAAATAAGTAAGCCGAATCAAACCAAATTTAAATAAATAAACATCACACTCAAAACAAATAAAGTAAGCTACAAAGTAAACCAAACCAAAAATTTATTAAATAGCCACAAATGGAATTAAAAATGCAATCATTTCATAAATAAATAAAATAATTACAAAATACATCGAGGGCATACCCTCTGAATATATAACTTAAAACAAGAAATTTAAAATCCACACATTCAGGCAATGCCCGAATCCTGATTTATTTGGGAAATAAGAAATCTCAAAGAAGCCCATAGGAGGAACGCACCCTAAAAGAATCCTGACATTGACAACATTTCTCCACCCCAAGCCAGCAGAAAAGAAAGAGTGGCTCACGAAAAGCCACCCAGGACCTGCGGGATTCACCTATGAAAGCTCACCTTGGAAAGCATAACAAGGAGGAGCAACTAACACTGAATCCGCAGAGCCTACCAAGCAAAAATAGGCATTGATCAGGAGAACTTTGACCATCCCTTATCGTTGGGTTTCCTTTCTACCACCTTTCCTTTCCCGATGGGGTGAAACTTCGAGTTGGATTGATAGTACCAACCCTAGCATCACCCCGGATTCCCAATCCCGTCCATTCCAAATAACTCACTTAATAATCATAACTCCTTTGGTTCAATGCCCGGGATACAAAATGGAAAGGAAGAAAAGACATCGATGAACAAAAAAATGCCTTAGATCACAAAAGCAAAAAAACATGCCCCAAAACTTTTAATCCTAAACTTGAAATAAACAACAAAAAAAACCAAAGCCTTTGACTCACATTTATAAAACTATACCCCCTAAACCATAGAGCGACAAGTGTCACATCTTTAAAATCCTTCCAATCTAACTAAATCTAAACCAAGCACATAACCCCTGAAAGACCACAATCCATGACAAACTCAGATGAGTCAATAATCACCCAACACTTACCCCCCCAAGGAAACACAAAGCCAAAGCAAAGTAAACAAGCCAATAGGATTCAAATACTTTACACCCATCCGAAAATTCAAAGATCACACATTTCTAACAAGTATCATCTCCAATCAAACCTAAGACCAAAATAAAAAAATATCTTAGAATGTAGACCAAAAAAGCTCTCTAAAATGAGACCCTGACTCATCTGGATTACGAGGTCACCTTAAGATAATCCTCCTAAAAAAAAATGCCTCTGACGAACCCAATAAAATCAACCCTATAAAAAAAAAACTCAATAAAGCAAATTAATTCCAGTACAAACCCTGAATAGACCCAGGATAAATTCAAAACTCTAAACTAGGTCAAATCCTAAATAAATGAAACAAATCGCATAAATCTAACTAATCCATTAATGAGTTTAAACAAATAAATGAGCACAATAAACGGAAACACCTCTTTATTTATAACTTGAAAATTTTACAAGTATCACCGGAGGCATACCTCCTGAACTGACAACCCAAAAGGAAAACCTAAAACCTAATTTACAACCCAAAATGAAAACTGAAGACCCAAAATAGACATAAAGCGAGGAACAGAGCGTCCAATCAGAGGCTTCAAAAGGAGCAGCTGTTGGTGCGTGCTTTTTCTGGGTTCCTCTCGGTCCCCATTGAATCAATGGTTCAATTATGTCCAAGTGGACTTTGGCAATGCGGTAATTAGAATGTTGAAAATAAAGGGGGATTTCTAGGAAGATTTCTAGTTTGTTGCGATTGCCAGCTGCAGATATTTATCGATGCAACAACACGTCAGTGATCATGCTTTAGAGCAGGTGTGGGTTACTTCTTTACTGAATCATCCGCTTGCGAACGTCAGTAGCTATGGCTCTTCCTTATATTTTAGATAGTTTAGTTTTCCTTTTCATTCCTTGTGATTGTGGTAATTCTACTTGGCTTAAATTCTCTAATTCTACTATGAGTCTAATTAGTTTAATATTTTTAATCCTATTTAAAGTCTAATTAATTAAGTCTCCAAATCCTATTAGGAGTCTAATTAATTTTAATGTTTTACTCTTGTTAAAAGTCTAATTAATTAGTCTCCTAATCGTACTAGGAATGCAAATATATTAATTTGAGTGAAACTCTAATTAAATCATGTATGCTAATTATACTAAAATTCTAAGCAGAGTAAATATATTAATTTTACTACAGTTCAAATTAAACAAGTATGCTAATTATACTGAAATTCTAATTAAAGCAAGTATACTAGTTCTATTGAAATTCTAATTGAAATAGAGGACTAATTTTACAAAAACTCTAATTTAGGCGATGAACTAATTTTATTAAAATTTTAATTAAAGCAAATAAACTAATTTCACTAAAATTCTGATTAAAGCAATGGATTAATTATAATAAAAATCTAATTAAAATAAAGGAACTAATTTTACTAGAATTATGATCAAAGCAATAGATTGATTATACTAAAATTCTGGGAAAAATAATGGAACTAACTTTACTAATTCTAATTAAAGTGATGAATTAATTCTACTAAAATTTTTAAAAAAAGGGGTTTTAGGCCCACTATGCTAAGAAGGATTGGCCTCGTTCTTGAGTACCCTCTGTAAGCTCTCTTGGGCAAATCGGGTGGCTAAGATTAAAGCAAGTAAGATTTTGAATTATAAGATAGTATTTTTGAAATTTTAAAGTTGTTTTTGAATTATAATTATTAATTAAATTATAAAACTAGAATTTTAGAAGACTAAATTATAAATTAGGATTTTTAAAAATATTAAATTAAGGAATTAAAACTAGAATTTAAAATTTAAGGACTGAATTCGAGTCCGAAATCAGAAAATCAGGCCGTAAGATTAAGGACTGGTTCTAGAAACTAAGAACTAGAACCAGAGATTAATGATAGGACTAGAGATTAAGATTTCAGAATGAAATTAAAATCTTAAGGTTGGTGATTAGGCCGTCAGATTAAGGACTGATTCTAGATTCGGAGAACTAGAACCAAGGATTGAAAATTACGGTCTGACAAAGGGGTGCTATGGTCCAAAACTGAAAATTTTAATATTATTAATTAAGACTAAGAAAACTTAAATTTTTAGAAAAACTAACAAAGGTCGGAAACTAAAGACTAAATTTTTACCTAAGGCCGGGGCTGTGGAGAGGAATCTCATAAATTCGAAGCTTGAATCTTGAAATCATGGCTCTGTTTCTCTATGTGTCCCTTCTCGAAATTCTCTGTATTTTTCCATTCTCTCTCTGTGAAATTTTTAGCCTCTTCGTGTGTGTTTGGGTCGAATTAAAATTAAATCTTTTATAGATTATTTTCTAATTAAACGCCCTGTTTCAGGCATTTAACCTAATTGCGCGTCGGTTTCCCGGTGCTTAATCGCTTTGAGTCGGTCACCAACTCAGTGAGCGACCAGCTAACTTGCTCAGCGAGTTTCCTAGTTCTAACAATGTTAGGACTAATTGCGCGCCTGGTGTGGAGTGTGCATTCCGATTAAATACTTCATTTGAAGCGCTTGATCGAGGAAGCTTGGGGGTCAAGGACTATAAGACTAGGTCGGGCGTAGGCCAATTGTGCGCCAGTGGTAGGGCGGTCAATCCAATTGCGTGTGCCATGTGGGGCACGTAATCGAGTCTCGAGATTGTTTGGGAAAGGAAATCTGATCTAAGTGGGAGACTTATTGCATATTTGTGGTTTAGCGTGCGATCGAATTGCGCGTGTGGTTTTAGGCGCATAATTTAGGGTTGTCCAGGTCTTGAAATGTTAGACTATTGTTTCAGCCTGTAGGTCGATTATATACTATTATTTCAGTATATAGTCTCCCTATGTTGGGACCTGAGTCACAGAGCTATTATTTCAGCCTGTGTTCAACCATGTACTATTGTTTTAGTGCATGGTTCCCAATTTAGGGTCATGGGGCCTGAGCCACAAAGCTATTTTTTCAGCCTGTGTACAGCCATATACTATTGTTTCAGCATATGGTCCCATATTAGGGTAGAGGGGTTTGAAATGCTAGACTATTATTTCAGTCTGCATTTTGACTATATACTATTATTTCAATATATAGTCTCCCTACGTTGGGATTTGAGCCATAGAGCTATTGTTTTGGCCTGTGTTCATCCATATACTATTATTTCAGTGCATGGTTCCCATGCTACGGTCATGGGGCTTGAGCCACAGAGCTATTATTTCAGCCTATGTCCAGCTATACTATTGTTTTAGTATATGGTCCCACATTAGGATTGTAAAACTTCCAGGAAAGGTAAGTCCTTTTTGAAAAGTCATGGGCGAGGTCAAAGGTTGATCGAATAGAATTGTATATTTTAAGAGGGGAAAATGGGGGTGTCTACAGATGCCCCTCTTTGGCGCGCTCTTACGAAGTAAGAATGCTTTAAAGAAGTAGGCACCCCTCATTCGAGGTGTCTTCTTGTTTCTCTTGGGAAATCATAAATGTGAATTGGGGATGCTGACATGACATGCTTAGCTTTCTTATCTATTAGTGTAAGCTAAAATGGAGCATTCGGGGGCCCAGTGGTAACTGTCGAAAAACGTATTTCATGTCGTGGATGCCTAGGGGCGTTCCTGTCACGTATCGCGACCCGCTGTCATAGATAGTCGACGGGGGAAATCAGTGTATCCTATTTTGTGGGTGAAAGGGGTATCCCATCGCATGGCACGACCTGCTATGAGTGACAGTCAAATGGAAAGGAGAATCATCATATCCTAATCTGTGGGTGCAAGGGGCATCTTGTCGCATGTTGCGACATGCTGCAAGGGGCAGTTAAACAGAGGGATATGACGCAGTCGAGGTACCGGGGGACATCATACAAATGTCCATAAATAAGGTCCAATGACCGATAATAAAATGCAATATAATGTCGAAGGCTTTTGCAAGTCATGTCAGACCGCGTCATTGCTCACACCAATGTGCGTCAGGCGTTCATTTTCCAATAGGCGTTTGTAAGTTCTTAGATTAAATATACTCGTTGCTTGGTTTACCAGGGGAATGGCCGGTTTGGGCTAGTAATTAAAGTGAATTTTGGTAGGTAAAGTCTCTTTGTTTATTATTATATTTTTTTTAAATTGTTTGGGGGTAAAAGATTTTTGTGTTTTTTTTTTGGAAGTAAGGTTTTTATTTTTGGAAGCAAGTAAGGGGTTTTTGAAAATTTGGAAATTTTAACTTAAGATCAATTCGGTGGTAAAACTTTAAAAAACGTGGCTTCCGAGACATCGCTGAGCAGATCCATCGGTACTTGATATTTGGACCCAACAATTTGTGTGGTTGTCAAGATGACTGTTGGCATGCCAGATACCCTATCTAACCTTCTCGACGAATACCGATGATTGTCTTTTAAGGGAGGACTACAGTGATTCGCGAGTCGAGAGAGATGGGTTTTGAAAATATTTTGACTTAATCATAGCTAACTATATATATATAGAAGAAATATCAAGTAAAAGAGAAGGGTGATACTTACCTGAATTATGTGTAGCTTGTGTGGTCCGTGATGGGACTGACGAGTTGTCGGGGTGATACCGTGATGGGACTGACGAGTTGTCGGGGTGATACCGTGATGGGACTTTGAATATTTCTTCTCTCTTGTTCAGGCTCGTTGTGGCAGGGATTGGAGGTCACCAATGTGATGCAGTGTCTTGGGGAGGTGATGTCGCGATGGGACATTGGTGACTTTTTCTTTCTTCAGTTGTGTGCTGGGGTGAGTCTCGGTGGTTGCTAGTGTGATGAGGTGCGAGAAAGGCTTTTCTCTTTCTTCCTGTCATAGTGAATCATAGTGGTGATGGAACATTGGGGGTATGTGTTAAGATCCTGGGAATTATTGGTTGTAGGCCTAATGGGGGCCTTTGGATCATCGTGGTTTTTTATTTTTGCGAGGGGACTTTGGAGGAATCCCTCTACTTCGGTGATGGAATATTGGTTGAGCATAGTTAGCGATGGGATTTTTAGAAGGTTTGACTCTATGCTTCCATGATAGTGAATTGGTGGTAGGTTATAAGATAAGGTGAGGTTGTTGTGTTGTGATGGGACATGTTCATGATGAGATCAAGTCGTAGTTGCATTGTGAGGGGACATGTTCATGCGTGTTTAGCAGGGTGATGTCTAGATGTTTCGGGTGGTGATGCTTGCGATGGGACGTTGATGGGATACTTGTTGTGTTTCTTTCTTAGGTAGATCTTGGGTTATATGAGCTCACGTTGTGGTCATATCATGGCCGAGCTTGTTTTTTAGCTTTTCACGATGGAATGTGTGGTAGCATGGTTGATTTATCGCGATGAGACATGCACGACAAGGTTATGCGATGGGATCCTCCCTCTCCGGTGGGATCGTGAGGGGATGAGGAAAAGTGACGGTGCCACAATAAGGGAGGTATGTCCTGTCACATTGGGACCAGGGGCGCGATCAATGTCTCCTGTAGGGCTATGTGATGGGAGAAGGGTGAGCAGCTCTCCCTCTCTCTCTCTCTCTGAACAGCCTGTGAGGCTATGCGATGGGACAGGAGAATTTTGACCAAGATTAGATAAAAAGGTGTGAGGGTGTAAATTTTGTCTAAAGTCAGGTATCACGCACCCATTTTCGGTCGCTTAATATGATTGCACACCTATTTTCGGGTGTGCGATAGAAGGTTTAAAGGGTTGTTTATGCGTGTAGACGTGTGCGTGTGATTGGATTAAGCGTTCTAACTATAGCACATGATCGAGGCGTCAGCAGGTCACTCTGCTGGCGACCTTTCGTATTGCGCAGCGTGAGTGAGTCATTTAATAGGTTTGCACAATCTACAGTGAGCGCATGACCAGAGCGTCGTGCGGTCTGCGCGGGTGATGGTTTCATTGCGCTCTGGTCTGGGCACGTGTTTTGTATTGAGGGCGGGATGCTTGGCGCGTGACTGAGTTAAGGGCACGTGTCCGAGCGCGTGATTGAGTCCCTACTCTATATAAGCGAGGAAGCCTTCATTTGTTTCTCATTCCTTGGTTTAGTCTCGAGTTTTACTCTTTCTGAATCTTTTATGTTCTAAAATTCATGTTTTAGCGATATCGGGTGATCTAACTGTCCAATTGAGATGTCGTTTCTTTCTATGTTCGTCCTGAGATGATGCTCGGGGATGGCATTTTCTTGGGAATGGGCGATATTGGGAATGAGGATGCTAGTCTTCACATTGGTCCCTTTTAGGGAGCAGTGAAGGCAGCGTAGAGGAGGCAGTGGTGGAGGAGGTGAAGATGGCGGAAGAGGAGTTACAAATGGAGGGATATATTCCCCAACCAATCCTTCTTGAAGCCTCCTATTGGATGCTCTGAGTTGGGCGGTGTTCCTTTAGATGCCTCTGATTGGACACTTTGCTCCTCGCTTAGTGTTGGTTTCGGGTCTCTTGTTTTCATTTTGGGTTGTAAATTAGGTTCTAGGTTTTTGTTTGGGTTGTAACTTCAGGAGGTATGCCTCTAGTGGTACTTGTAAAATTTTTAAGTTATAAATAAAGAGTTATTTTTGTTTATCATGCTTATTTATTTGTTTAAACTTGTTAATGGATTAGTTTGATTTGTTTTGGATTTATTTAGGATTTGACTTAGCTTAGAGTTTTGAATTTATTCAGGGTTTATATTGGGATTAATTTGAGTTATTGAGTTTTGTTTAGAGGGTTTACTTGATCATATTGGGTTTGTTGGGGGTATTTTTTTGTGGTCCAAGCAAGTTAATATGTGTTTCCTAGTATTGTGTGATTATTGGTCCATCTAGGTTTGTCATGGATGGTGGTTTTTCAAGGGGGGTATGTGTTTGGTTTGGATTTAATTAGATTTAAAGGGTTTCAAAATGTGACATTTGTCACTCTGTGATTTAGAAGGTATAGTTTTTTTTATAAGTGTGAGTCAAAGGCTTTGGGATTTATTTTGAACCTTATTTTAAGCTTAGGATTAAAAGTTTTGGGGCATTTTTTTTAATGATTTTTGGCATTTTTTTTGGTTCATTAATGTCTTTTCTTCCTTTTAATTTTGTATCTCGGGTATTGAACCCGAGGAGAGTTGTGTTTATTGAGAGAATTATTGGGAATGGACGGGATTGGGAATTTGGGGTGATACTAGGGTTGGTGCTATCAATCCAACTCGAAGTGTCACCCCATTGGGAAAGGAGATGGAAGAGAAGAAGATAGTAGAAAGAGAACCCAAGGATATGGCAGGGTTAGAGTCCTAGTGACCGATGCCTATTTTTCTTCGGTAGGCTTTGCAGATTCAATGTTAGTTGCTCCTCCTTGTTATGCTTTCCAAGGTGAGCTTCCAAAGGCGGATCCCGCAGGTCCTGGGTGGCTTTCTGTGAACCACTCTTTCTTTTTTGTCGGCTTCGGGTGAGGAAGGGTTGTCGTTGTCAGGATTCGTTTAGGGTGCGTTCTTCCTCCGGGCTTCTCTGAGATTTCTTGTTTCCCCAATAAATTCATATTCGGGCATTGCCTGAACGTGCGAACTTTAAATTTCTTATTTTAAGTTGTATATTCAGAGGGTATGCCCTCGGTGTATTTTATAATTATTTTAATTTATTTATGAAGCAATTATGATTTTAATTCTATTTGTGGTTATTTACATTTAGTAAATTTTTGGTTTGGTTTACTTTGTAACTTACTTTATTTGCTTTGAGTGTGATGTTTATTTATTTAAGTTTGGTTTGATTTGGTTTATTTGTTTTGATTTGCGGTGTGTTGGGGGTAGTTTTTTTTTTAGTTTAGTTTATTTTGGTCTTAATTGGAGTGCGTAGGTGATGGGGGCAATTTTTTCTAGCTTTCGGGGTGTATATTTCCTAAGTTAGGAGTGTCTTCAAATTGGACTTAACAAGGGCGTAATTAGGGTTGGTAATTAGTGTCAAAAATTTTCTAATTTAGGCCTGCAAACTTACTGTTCTAGGCATATTTTTTGTGTTGTGGAGAATTGCGCGCTTCACTCAGGGAGCATAACCCAATTGCGCGTTGGGATTGGTGCGCGTGTTTCATAGATTCGGAGGGTCATTACATGTTAATGTCCCATCGTTTAACCTAATTAAATGCGTGGTATGGGATGCAGGATTAGGGCGGCGCCTGGTCACTGTGTGGGTGACCTTTGGCATTTACGCGCCAAGGTGCAGGCGCTCAGGATGATTACGCGTCGGGTAAGCTGCGCATAACCAGAGCGTCGGTTAGTTTGAGCGGGCGATGATCCTTTTACGCGTTCAAGAATGGGTGTGTGATCCGAATTGAGCGCAGGGAGTATGGTGCGTAATTTGATTGAGTGCGTCTATTTATGCGCGCGATTTGGCTGCACTCAATAAATACTTCAAAAAAAATTTCATTCTTCCCGTGCTATCTATTTTTGTCTCCGATTCTTCGTTTCCTTATTTCCTTGTGCTCTAGTTTTTATGTTTTTGAGATATCTTGTGATCTGATCGTCCATTTCAAGCACCATTTCTTTCATTCTTTCCAGTTTTTCAAGCTCTTTATTCTAGGATGGAGTTTGAGGGTGGTGGCAGACACGATCTTACGGTCTCTAAGTTGGAGGGGTTGATGATGGGGGAGACAGGTGAGATTTCCTAGGCTCAGGTCGGTGTTGTCGCCATGGAGGAGGACATCAGGGCGATGGTTAGAGAGGAGGTACCAGAGGGAGACCAGGTGGCGGTTAGGGAAGAGGTGCCTGAGATTGATTAGTTGAGGGTGAGAGAGCTGAGGGTGAGGCTGCGAGAGGTGAGGGTGAGGAGCAGCAGGGCAAGGGTGAGGAGCGTCAGGCTCACACACACTTCCCACTGGAGGATTTCTTTGCTCGAGGCCAGGTAGGTACCCGTGAGCAAGAGTTCCTTCGCTTTTCTAGGCATGTAGGTCATGACATAGACTTATTAGGATCTGGAAACCCTTTTTGATTTATGTCAAACCTATATCGATCATTGATTGTGTGCTCATTCATGCATCATGATTGTGTCTAGGGATAGGTCATGTTTCTGTTTTATTGTTCTTATCCTGTTTTATGTGCTTGTTGTATTTTTTTATTATGTGTCTTGATATACTTCATTGGCTTCTTGGTGGATTTGTCTGTCTTTGGTCATAGGTATGTGTGTTAGTCTTATTATATCTTTTTTTTTGCTTGTTTTTTGTTCGATAGGAGCCTCCACAGCTAGCTATCAGCTTGGCATGGACTGAGTCTCACACTTGATATCGTGCCTTGCCAGAGTTTCAGCGAGCGCAGTTAGTGTCTTTCAGCTTTGGGTCAATCTTAGAGTTGGAGCCCTTTCAGGTCAATCGTAGTCTGATTGCAATGATTTTGGAGAGGTGGAGGGAGAGGCATCAGGTGCTTCTCTTTCCAGTTGGTATGTTATTACTGACTCTGGAGGACTGGGCCGCATCACTGGTCTTCACTTCGAGGGTGAGCCGATCACGGGGCGGATGGCGGGAGATTATTTAGGGGTGTGTGAGGAGATTTTAGGCGTAGCGTATAGATCGAGTGGATCAGGGCCAGGGGTGGTTCGAGTCACTTGGTTCTTTGATACATTTGCCAATGGCTTTATCCCTCCAAGGCATCATTCAGAGCCAAGGACGTCTTACAAGGCACGTTGCGTGGTGGTGGCGGGTCGGGAGCCCGTGGTTGAGCCGGGGTTGGCTGCAGATAGGGTGCTTCGAGCATTCTTGATGCACTTCCTCGGTGCTATACTCTTTTCTTCTTTGACTCAGGGATGCGTCACCGAGTTATTTTTTATGGTTCTCAGGGACTTGGATCGGGTCCCTACCTATGCGTGGGGTGCGGCCACGTTGGCACATCTCTATGAGCAGCTTTATCGCCGGGGGCGAGGCGTCGTGATGATCAGAGGTTTCCTTCCCTTCCTCCAGGTGAGTTTTAGTTAATTGTTGTCATAGTGTCTCTATTTTTTTTGGTTTTGATTGTAGCAGCTATTTAGCATTCCATTTTTTATGTTTTCTAGTTTTGGGCGTATGATCATTTCGCCTTTCTTCGCCCATGGGTTCCGTTGGAGGTTACTTTGACATTTCCGCAGATGCATGTATGGAGGACAGCACTGCGTGGTCGCCGTTGGTCTTCGAATCTTCAGACCGTGCGCGGTCTTTTTTGAGGATATGCATGAGGGGCAGGTATATATCGTCATGTACACATTTTATTTTATTTTGTTTTAGGCTTTTAGGCTCTAAGGCTTCATTGATGGGTTGGCTTGATTATTTGGTTGTAGGTGATTTGGAGGCTAGACACCGCCGAGGAGGATGTCGGTGTACCAATGATTCAATCTAGCCAGCCTCTCTTCGAAGTGGACATATGGGTCCGTTGTTTTGAGAAGGTGGAGAGGATCCACCTATCTCAAGTGGTGCGGCAGTTGGGGCTCGCTCAGGGAGTCCCACCGGAGATTCGCCACAGAGTGGCGAAGAGGATGACCAGCCCCCCTGGCTGAAACTTTATAGAGCAGATGGTAGTTTAGATGGCAGATTTTAGAGCTGGGGGGACCAGGGTCACGGGGGCGCATGATGAGGCGGATGTGCTAGAGTTTGCGAGATGGTTCGTGGCATTAGGTGGTGGGAGCCTCTTCACACGTCCCTTCCATTGGGAGTGGTTCTTTTATGGTCAATGGGCCTGAGTCGGCGTCAGCATTGAGGGAGAGGTTGGCTGCATTAGAGCAGGGCCATCTCACGGCGAGCATGCGGGGAGCATTAAATGCCCTTCATAGATCGATGGAGCCGATGGGGTGCGCTCCTCGTCCTGATGAGGAGATGCTGGGCTCCCTCGCCTCCTCTATTGCTCAAGCTAGGGGAGCGGAGGATGAGGTGAGGGCTTAGCTAGCGGAGACTCGACTGCTCCTGGTGAGTTAGTTTATTGGTTTAATTGTTTATGTATTATGTTGACTTAATCTTTCGGTCGTTCTAATGTAGTTGTGGTGTCTTGTTTTCTTTTGCTTAGTCTGAGAGGGAGGCTGAGGTCGCCAGTCACGCGGCGATGGTCGAGTTGTTACGCGGTTAGCAGCAGGCTTGTTAGGAGGTGGAGGCCACTCTACGATATGAGATTGATCAATTGGTAAGTGCCTTGCTTAGTTCATCAATTGTTGGCAATGTGAGCTTTCCAGCTGATGTGTTTATTGTTATTCGTAGAGAGCCGAGCTCACTGCTGGAGGTCCCACTCTGACATTTGATCCATCTTCAATTGTTTCTTCAAGTCGGGAGGATCCAACGATGGCCCAGCTTTGGGCTGAGCTAGAGCATTGGGTGAGTTTCTTCAATCTTTCGACTCATTTGTATAATTGTAATAGTTCGTTGGGTATTATTATTTCGCCTTCCTTAATAGTTTACTAATATTATGTGGTATTTCAGCCTCATGCTGCCAAGGACCTTCAAACGAGGGAGGCAACTGCTACCTCTCTACGCCCTGAGAGTCAGGTATAGTTTCCAGTTTGGTGTAATTCAGCTTAGGTCGTTTCATTTTATTTTATTTTGACATATCTTGTGTTAGTTTGTTTAGTTCTATGTGTAGGCCATTCTGAGCTCCGCTCCTAAGGCTCCCCCTCAGTGGTCTGCTCCTATTCCTACTCAGGCATGTTTTAATTGTTGTGTTTATGGTTTATTCATCATCGTAGTGTTATTTGATGTATTTGTTGTAGCCGCCTCCATTTGCTATTTCTTTCGTGCCGCCTGCTGATCCAGTGACCGCTGTGATGGTTGAACGACTTCTAGGGGAGAGGGGGGATTTGGTATGATTCTTTTCTTTTCAAAGTTTTTCTATGTCTGTATATATATATATATATATATATATATGTTGGTTTTCTTTAACTTGGTGTGGTAGCGTAGGTATGCGAGCTTGAGGAGGCGCGCCTAGAGGCTGTGCGAGCGCATGCCACTCCTGAGGCAAGACTGGTCCTTGGAGAGATGCAGAGTCGCGATGACCTGTTTGTCGAGATGATGGTTGTACAGAAGACTCAGACTGAGGTGTTGGAGGCGGCGTGTCAGATGACGCGAGCAAAGATGCAGGTGTCCCTAGATCGGCTGTAGTATCGTCTAATGAGGAGTGAGCAAGGAGTGCAGAGGTTGGTTGGTCAGCTTGACGGATCGGAGTTGAGGGCTACGGGTTCCTCGGTTGGGTAGTCTCATCGCACACCACGTGATCATGTCAGGAGTATGCTCGTGAGGATTCTTTCATTCATGAGATGCTTGCTGAGTATCCTCCTCGTTCTCGATCGAGGCAGTCTGCTAGTCAGGCGAGTAAGGGGGATTCTATAGCAGGTCCTCGTCGTCTAGAGGTTCCACGAACCCCGAGTGCCGGGATCATGTTTTCAGAGGACCAATCTACAGACCTCCAAGCTGATGATACTGGGGACAGCGGTGATTGGCCGTCCCAACGGCAGCGTAGGGAGTAGAGGTGCATGTGTATTTATTTTTTGTCCATTATGTGTGTGTGTTGTATATATAGGGGGTATGCCCCCGGTGACAGATGTAAAAAAAGAAATTTTCGATATATATAAAGATTTTTGGTTTAGATGTACCTGATTGGCTCCTTTTGTTTTAGTTACCTCTTGCATCTACAATTTGCCTTTAGTGTCGTCAGTCGTCATCTGGACTTGGATGCTTCCTGAGATGGCCTAGTGATAGTTGAAGGTTGCTTTGTATCTGCACATGTAAAGGGAAGGCTATCAATAATTTTGTTCTCCCCCTTACCAATTGTCTAGGGGGGTAAGTATCTCAAACCGAGGCCTGGTAATAAAAGATAGATATATGTTCTCTTTTTTTTTCCTTTTTTCTTTCTTTTCTCTTTTTTTTCCATTTTTTTATGGAGATGAAAATAATGCAACAGGAAAAGCAAATAACTAAAATAAATAAATAAAATAAAAATGCCCCAACGTAGGAGCGTGGTAGGATTGGCGATATAGTATCTTCAGTAGCATTCTCTGGATGGTGACTTCGTTATTCTTCATCTTCTTTATGGACGAATTAGTGCTTCTAAGGTGATTTTCCTTCTGATAAAAAAATGCCCCACTGTCTAGAGGCAGTGGAGCTTTTATGGGATTTAAGCAAGCACTTTGGGGTTTATAAGAAGTCAGGGATACTTGGTGAGTTAGTTTTGAAGAAAAGCTTATCAGTACTGTCATCGAACTAGGGGAGATCATTTTGATTATGCCAGTTGTATACCGGGGTATATCTTTGGGTGGTGGTCATCCTATCCCGTGGTTATCAGGGAGGAGTATGGTGGGTATAGTAGGTGATTATATCAGTCATCATTCATTGGTTTTGGTTTCATTCCTAGGAGTATCCTGTAAGGCTTCCAATTTATCATCCGAAATAATAAAAAAAAGGAGAGGGGTGTAAGGCTCGGTGATATGTGGAATAGTTCGTATCTAACTCTTCACAAAAGGGATGAGTAACAAACTTTTTCTCAGAGGGATAGGGGGTGCCATGATTGAGCTCTTCGTCATGTTTCAGTACCATCAAAGTCTCAAATTCTATAGTTAGCAAGAGTTTGTCCTCCTCCCGCCACCTTACGATCATATCTAGTAGTATAGGGACATCAGGGGTGCCCCCGCAGCTTGCTTATACATTTCTAGTAAAGTTACCAAAGATGTCCTCACGGCCTGCTTATGCTTCCCTGAGCTCATTGACTTATTCATTCGTCGTAATGCTCTCACTCGATTTTTTTGGTATATGTATATTTGAAAGCATCCTGCTAGCGCAAGAATAATGAGTTTTGATTGAATCTAACATTTTAATTTTTTGTGCTCTAATATCTCCTCCAATGGCGGGGGAAGGGAAATAAGGATCGGGTGTTACTTATGCTTTTGAAAGGGGTTAAGTATGCCACTAGTCCTTTGATCAGATTGCCCGAATAAGAAAGTGGGCGACAAATTAGAGGTCTTCAGCATATTTATAAGAATTGATGATGTACGACCAATGAATGGGTCGTGAGAATTATAGGGGTAATAAGTATTTTACCATGGGATGTGATGATCATAGAGCTAACGGTAGTATTTTCTAAGGTACATGGCGTTCCAAGGGCTAGAGAGTTCTTCCCCATCTTGGTTCGCCAATTTGTATGCATAAAGGGTAAGCGGCTAGTATAATGTAAGGGCCTTCCCAGTTCGGCTTCAGTTTTCCTTTTGAATGGGCATGCTTGGAAGGCATGATTTTCTTCAAGACTAATTCTCCAATATTAAAGATTCGTTTGAGGACTTTCTTATCTTAAGCCCTGACCACTCTCCTCTGATATACCTGAGCATGAGCAGCTGCCCTTAGACGTGTTTCATTAAGTTGCTCTAACTGCGTGAGCAGGGCAATTCTCCTCTTGTCTAAGGATAGCTCATCATTGAATTGAATCCTTAAGGATGGTACTTGTATCTCATATGATAGGACTGCCTCCATTCCGTAGGTAAGGAGGTAGGGAGTTTGGCCAGTGGCCATATGAATAAAGGTCCTATAAGCCCAGAGTGCTTCTGGTAGTTGTTCGGGCCAGTTGGCTCCATTACTCATCTCTATTGTGTGCTTCAGAATTCGAATTAGTATTTTATTTGTAGCTTCTGCTTATCCATTTCCTTGCGGGTAGAATGGTGATGAGTGGCGTAGATCGATACCAAACTTCTTATATAACTTCTTCATCTTCTCTGTGATGAACTGCGATCCTTTGTCGGTGAAAAACATCCTAGGTACTCCAAACCTAGTGATAATATTCTGAACGATAAACCTCATGAGTGTTGAAGTAGTGATTCTGAGGTAGGATTCAGCTTCTGCCCACTTGGTATAATATTCAATTGCCGTGAGTTTGAATGCATGCTTGTAAGTGTTCCCAGCAGTGTCTATGAAAGGTCCAATGACATAGAAGGCCCACATTAAAAATGGCCACGATGAGGTCATGGTATTCAATGCAACTGATGGAGCTTTGATAAGTGCGGTGTGTTCTTGGCATTATTTGTAAAATTAGACGTAGAGATGGCAATCTCTTATCATTGTCGGTCAGAAGTAGCCTTATCAGGTGATTTGATTGGTGAGTCTCTGTCTACTGACATGAGTACCGCATACACTGACGTGTGCTTCTCGGATAATGTATTATCCTTCGACGGTTGTGACGCATCATAGCAGTACTTCTTTGGTGAAGGCTTCTTTATATAGTGTTTCATAGAGTATGCAGAATCAGGCGTATCGGTTCCTCATAGTCTTCCATTAGATCTTCGTGGCAAATGGAGGGGCGTGTTGATGCTTTAAGAAGTTCCAGATGTCGAAATACCATGGTTGTCTCTCGACGGTTGGCAATTTTTCAAACCTAAACATAGCGACTTTGATTCCTGCCTTAACGTGATTTTCTAGAGCGATTGCTTCACTTGACCTTGTGTTTGTGGGGAGGATTGGTAATCCTCTCTTAGCAGTCCATGCTACCTCGTGGGCAGGTACTGTCAGCTTTTCGATAGAGAAGGTCTTGGTACTTTGTCCGATGGGTATTTGGATGATCGAGGCTAACGTGGCAAGGGAGTCTGCCAGCTCGTTTTCTAATCTAAGGATATGCGTAAAAGAGATTCTTTCAAATTTCTTTACCAAATATTGAGCAGTTTCTATATATGCCATTAGTCTTCTTTCCTTGATTTTCCATTCTCCTATAACTTGCAAAATTATGGGTTTGGAATCACCGATAGTTTTCAACTATTTAACACCTAATTGTAGTGCTGCTCATAGTCCAACTATGAAAGCTTCGTATTCTATGACATTATTAGAAATAGGGAAGTCTAGTTGAAAGGCCTTAGGTATGACTACTCTTTCCGGGCTTAGGAGGACTATCCCTATGCCTTTTCCTTGTGATTTAGAGCACCGTCAAAGTAAAGAGTCCATGACGTCTTATCGGGCTCTTCGTTATGAATTGTGAGTAGGCCTTCATCAGGGAAATCCCCGTGTACGGGCTCATTGCTCGGGCATGGGAGATTTGTGAGGTAATCGATGATTGCTTGTCCTTTGATTGACTTTTACGTGACATAAGTGATTTCAAATTCTTGTAACAGCATATGCCAGCGTGTGATCTTTCTGGATATTGCAGGCTTTTCGAATATATACTTCCGAGGGTCCATTCAGGGTAGTACTAGTATCTTATGTGCTCCGAAGTAGTGCCGTAACTTGGTTGAGGCCCCCACTAGTGTGAGGCAAGTCTTCTCCATTGGAGTGTATTTTCGTTCGTATTCGACCATCGTCCTACTAAGGTAGTAGATTGCCTTCTCTCTCTTGCCATTTTCTTCATATTATCCTAAAATTACTCCCATTGCTTTATCGTTTGCTGAGAGGTATAGGATTAGGTGAGAATTGGTGGCGATAGTATTGGCAGGTTAAGGAGGTACTTCTTGATATTATTGACGGCTTGTTGACACTGGTCATCCCATTTGTACTCAGTTCCTCCTTTAAGTAGTCTGTAGAAAGGATCACATTTATCTGAATGCTGGGAGATAAATCTCCTAATGAATTACAATCTTCCTATCAGACCTCATAATTCTTTGATATTACTGGGAGGTGGCATCTCAAGGATGGCTCTAACTTTAGCAGGGTCGACTTTGATTCCTCACTTGCTAACTATGAATCTAAGTAATTTTCCAGAGGTGACTCCAAACACACATTTCTTTCGGTTCATTTTTAGCTGATACTTTTCAGCTCTTTATAGCACCAGTCGGAGTGCTTCAACATGCCCTGCTCGCGTTTGGGACTTCACTAATATGTCATCGACATAGACTTCTATTTATTTATGCATCATGTCCTGAAAAATAGCCATCATGGCGCGTTGATACGTGGCTCCTCCATTCTTGAGCCGGAAAGGCATGACGACATAGCAGTAAGTTCCCCATGGTATGGTGAAAGAACTCTTCTCTTGGTCAGACTCTACTAATTTGATATGATTATACCCAAAGAAACCATCCATAAAGGATAGCATCTCATGTCTAGCGATATTGTCAACTAGAGTGTCAATGTGCGAAAATGGGAAGTAGTCTTTTGGGCATGCCTGATTGAGGTTTCGAAAGTCAATGCAAACCTGTACTCTGCCATCTTTTTTTACGACAGGTACTATATTGGTGATCCATTTAGGGTAGAGGACGACTCGGATGAATTTGGCTTTGTATAACTTGTCAACTTCCTCTTTAACTTGAAGGGCAATTTGTGAGTGCATCCTTCAGAGTTTCTGCTTAACAGGTTTTGCATCGGGTTCCAAGACAAGACGGTGTTCTACTAAGCTTGGGTCTAAACCAGTCATATCTTCATAGGACCACGCAAAGGAGTCGAGGTATTCTTGTAGGACTTGTATGATTTGTTGACGTTCCTTGGAATTAAGCGTCACGCTAATTAGTAGCTTCTTGGGTTTCTCTTAAGTGCCAAAGTTGATTTCTTTTACGGGTTCTGCGACAGCTTGGGTTTGCTCGTCGAAATGCTTGATAACCCTTTGGGAGTCCTACGCTTCCTCGTCAATTGGTGTTCCTTCTTCATCCGTGAAATTGCTACACTGGAGATTGGATTTTGTGAAAGGTAACCCTTCATCTGTATAATTTATGACTGAGAGATCTTTGGTAAGATGAAGGTCGAGGCTATTGATTATTTTCTCAAAGTCGCGAAGTATCTCGTCTAGTATGATCACTGGCTTGTTGTTTAGCCTGGATGCTTTTCGTCCTCGTGCAGGAGATGGGATAGAAGTCTTAGGAGAAAATCTCTTTTCTAATCATAAAATTGATTCGGGATGGCAGGTTCCCTTCTTTTCGGAGATTGAATGATTTTTTTGGATTTTGTATTTATGAATTTTTAGGGTTTTCTTCTTTTTCTATTTTTTTAATTTTTGATAGTAGATATGGTATAGGGTCGATCGCCTCAAGAGGCATCGGGAGAGTTGCTTCCTCTAATTAAGGGAGCAAGACGGCTACAGGGGTCGTTCGGGCGATTCTTCCCGAAATGTGGACTTGTTTTGAATTTGGCATTATTATTAATTTTTTTTTTTGGAGCCCTCTTTTGATGAGATCTTTTGAATAAGCGACGTTGGTGACAGCGGTATTGACGTTCAGATTTCCTCTACCACATTGATCGCCTCATCTTCAAAGAAGCTCTGGAGATCGTAATCGATCGAACTATCATCCTCTGAGTTAGAATACGGTTGCTCTTTTGGTCGAGGGTTACCTCCTAAGGGATCCTCAGGGGTAGCGAGCTCTTTCCCTTGAACTTTGTAATATGCTAGGATAAGCGCACATGCTCAACAGCGAGGTTGATAATAGTGAGAAATGCAGGGAGATCCCCAAGGTCATTCCCATCCTTCCAGGTTGGAATCAAGGCTGGTAATAAACTCGTCTTCTTGATCTGACAATGCTTGAAGTCCTAGGTTGGCCTGCTCTGCTAACTCGAGTGCATGGAGGTCTATCCAATAGTTCTCGTCATTGCTTAGAGGGGGTTGACACTCTTCCTCGAGAGATATTCAAAATATTTAGAGTTGTGGCATGTCTAGGGATCGAGGATTATCTAATTCGAGTTGCTCTTCAAACTTTATAAGGGCGTGTTGGGTGTCTCCCACTGGGTCGACCAAATGACTATTGGGATTTTCCTCTTCATGTGCCTGCAATCGAGTTAGTAGGCCATTACTCGCTTCTGTCATTACGAGGTTGGAGTCATTCGTTCCTACTATCATGGAGTGTCGGCTCCAACTAGCAAATCGTTCTAATATGCTGGTGCATGCCCTACAACGGGGTTGGTATGGGTGAGAGATACAAGGGGAGTCCCAGGGGCATTCCCATCCTTCAAGGCCAAGGCAGAGGCAGATGCTATGTGAGCTAAGATTTTCTTGTGGGGTGTCATCCCCTTCCCACATTGAGTGTAAGTATTCTTTATCTCTTGTAAGGCATCTATGTGAAAATCTTCGTCATTGATGGATTCCCATTCTCCTACTTGCTGCTCGAGTTCGGGAGGTTCTTCCTTTCTCTCTTCTGTAGGCTCCTTAGTGTCAAACAAGGGTTTGACTCCTTCGAGTGGTTTATCAATATCGTCGTTCAGATTCGTTAAATCATTAAATGCTTTAGCCATTCATTCGATTTTTGCTTCTTGGGATCAAGTGAAGGACACTTCCTTCTGTCTTGGTACATCTGCTTTCTCAGTGGTCCCGTAGATGAAGTGGTCATATAGAGACCATTTTGGTGAGGTAGGGAGCAAGTCGGTTTGTGGGTTGTCTGATTGGTAACCTAACCCTATGTGTTTGCATATTTTCCTTGGGACAACAAGTCCTACATGTCCTTGCTTGTTTTTACCGAGTCTAGTGTAGGGGATGTACTTGAGCTAATACATAAGGTCCCAGCCTTTTGTTGCGGTAGGGTTGATGTTGTAAAGTTTGGCGAGGTCTTGGCCGACCTCCTTCTCATTAATTTTTGTTGACGCATCGGGGGAGAACTAGGAGGGGTAGGGGATCGGACTTCTATAACGATTGCCTCATCAGGGATTTGGGTCTTTTGAATATGGCCCAATCAGTGTCCATCTCCTGGAGAGGGAAACCTAGAGTTTGATAGCTCCTTTGACGAAATGACGTGATCCGTCATAAGCTATAAGAGATAGTATCGAGGGCCTGACATCCTACTCCGTGTATTTGAGCGTCTTTAATGTTGTGATAGGGCAGATATTAAGTCATGCTCCTATATCAACCAACGCATGGGGTAGGGAGAATCCTCTAATTATGACTGCAAGGTATATGAGAGCCGCACTTCCGTGGAGGGACTCTTTAGGCACGTCTGCGTCTGTGAAAGTGAGTGTTAGAGGTTGTGCCATGACCGAGGAAATTTGATGAAGCTCATCCAATATTGTGTCCTCGTCCACTTTTGTATCATCAAGTGTCCTTATCAGCAGTCGGTGATGGTCAGGCAATTTCATGATGAGTTCTAGTATAGATATCTGGGTTGGGATCTTTTGGAGATACTGCAGAAGGTCATAATCTTACCCTGGCTCGACTGTAATTTTTTTGCATGGCTGATGAGCCTTGGGTGCAGGTGGTTGGAGTGGTTGAGGTGCGAGGATTGGTGGAGGGATAATGTGAGGAGGGGGTGGCAAGTTAACTTCTCTTTCTCTCACGTTCCCCTCTGGTGGTTGTACATTCGTGAAATCCTTATTTCGAGGGAAGGGTGGAGGTGGATAATTGATTCCTGATTTAAGAATCGGGCAAGTTGGTTGTTGACCAAACCCAGTAGGGCTCGACATTGAGGTGCTTGTGAAGTGAGTGAAATTCGAGGACGAAGCGCATACTTGCATTATGCCGC
This sequence comes from Chloranthus sessilifolius, assembly GCA_021018995.1. NCBI lineage: Eukaryota > Viridiplantae > Streptophyta > Magnoliopsida > Chloranthales > Chloranthaceae > Chloranthus > Chloranthus sessilifolius. Next base: position 69,786,412 of record CM037592.1, on the reverse strand, counting down.
TCTAAGGTGGGAGGTACTGTGTGTAATCCTCTTCTTCTAGGAAAGCAAAGACCAATGTCTCGCACGGGTAAGGATGTTCTTTTAGTTCACTTGCTTCTATGTTTAGTGAACACAGTGTTGGTTTCATTTTCTTAGCTTGGAGACTTTCGGGTGACAGTATCTCCCATGCGGCAATTTGGGCTACAGTCTGAAGAACATGATCTCGATACTCAATCTCTGAATCGAATGAGGGGGGTGACAATGGCGTTGGTTCAAGATTTGGAGGGGTTGAAAGTTCTGGTGGGTGGCTATGGAGGAATGGTCTCCTGACCCTAAAGGAGTGGACTCGTATCTAAGTTAATTTTGGGTACAAAGGCGAGCTCGATGGGGCGATTCGAGAAATCAAGGCCGAGGGGTGTGGGGGCGAAAGAACTCTTGTAGGTGTGGCAAAAGTATTAGAGGGTTGGATGTGAGTGATTAAGGTGGAGGGATGGAAAGAGGATTGACCGGGGAGATCTACAGTGGTGACCTGGGCCGGTATTCCTTGGTTGTTGTTGGGCATAGGATTATTAATGATTCCTAAGTTTTGTTGGGGTTGATTATTATTAGGGTTAGGATTCCTAAGTGCTTCCTAGTCGATTTGGTTCCACTCATTCATGTCATAGATTACATCCCGGAGGACACATCAATCCTCTAGATTGTGTCTCGCATACCGATGGAATGCGTAGTATTTGCTATAGTCTAAATAGTCGGCCAAGCTCGGGTCTTTCTTGTCGGAATCAGAGGAGATTCTGAGTGTTAAGGAGATGGAAGATGTTGGGAATTATATCAGGCAAAGGGGGATAGTGTTCCCGTCTCAACTGGTAGGGGCCTTTAGCTGGGTTGAAGTTATGCAGTGGGGGTACGTTATTGTAGCTCTGGGCGTGGGCCGGCCGATTCTTTGTGGTATTCTAGTTCTGGTAGATATTAGAATATTAGTTTCTATTATGATATTAGCCCTGATTCTGGTTTTGGCCTTGGTTTTGGTTTGCGTAACTTCATTGATTAGTGCCTTGGTTTTGGTTTGTATACCATTGTTGATTCTGATTTTGCTCAAAATTTCGCGGTTGGAAGTTTTCATTCCCAGAGTTCTTTCCTTAGTTGACAACAGTGTTTACCTATTCAATTCTTGAGGCTTTTTTTGATATTTCACTTCGATTCACTAAAAGAGCCTACTTTCGACGTGACTATGGACAGAGCGAGGTCTCCACCTTTGATGTGTCGCGCTAGTCAGGATGCCCGGGAGTGGAGTGCAATGAAGTCGGGGCAATCACTTATGAAAAGCGTGCTCTTTAATGGTTCTCTAGTGTTATCGATGATAATATCAATCGAGTCTTTCTCTTTCATGGAAGTGCCGGTCCTAGTAGCGAGTTTCCTCCATCTGGCAACGAAGTCGGCAAACTCCTCATCGAATCCTTGCTTTGCCACCATTAGATCACTGAGACTAACTGTCTCTTGAATCAAGTGTTAGTATTGGTCTAGGAATTGACTGATAAATCATCAAATGTTTCTATCTTATACAACGGGAGTCCCGCAAGCCAATCTAGAGCTTCTCCTTCTAATGAGCGTTGGAAATAATGAATGAGAAGTCCTTGATTATCGCATATGTGTCGACAATCATTGCAAAAGAGGCCTAGGTGATGGTTTAGATTTCCTGTGCCATTGTATTTAATAAATTTTGGCAGTTTGATTCCTGTTAGTAAGTTAAATTCGATATCCCGACAAAATTTTTCAAATCCAAATGAGTGACCAGGGCGGTCTCTCTTGGCCATGTACTCATCAAGCATCTTGGGGAGATCTTCAATCTTGATAGTGCTGTCATTTTGAGCAATTAGCGAGCAAACCTTTCCTGGAGAATCATCATTGAAGAATGTGTGAGTAGGTTATCTTAAAGGTGAGGCGCGGGCTGACATTATGCTCGTGGTAGGAGGCGGTCTCTCCTGCCATTCTTGTTCTTCTGAATATTGTCATGCCCTAACGGTCTCGTAGGCGGCAGCAGTCCTCGAAGCAATTCCTCGGCGTCATCATCTCCTCTTTGTATTCTCTGAATACTGAGTTTTACAATTTGTTGAGCGGTGAGGTTTTATTCGGTGTTACTATCTCTCTCATTATGATTATTTTCGGTGTGTGAGGTAGAGAAGGAATTTTATTGATCGCCAGCCATATTAATCTCAGGTTATCGTAGGCTGGAATCGAAAGTGATTCTTCCTCATAAACAGGGTTATCGTGATATCCCCACAACGGAGGGTCTCCTAAACTCACTCTTTGTATACCAGACATCTTAAGTCTTTGATGAAGTCTCATATATTGAAAGGAATTTGAAATAATGCAATGGGAAATAAAAACTAGGAAAATAAAAATAAAAACTAACTATCTAAGAATGAAAGAGTTATGCAAAAGTGTCCCACCGTGATCGCCAGTCTGTTGGTGTGCACTTTTTCTGGGTTCTTCTCGGTCCTTGATGAATCAATTGCCCAATTCTATCCAAGTGGACTCCGGCAATGCTGTGTTTGTATGTTGAAAATAAAGGAGGATTTCTAGGAAGATTTCAGGTTTGTTGTGATCGCCAGTTGCAGATATTTATCGACACTGCAACACGTTAGTGATCATGCTTTAGAGCGGGTGTGGGTTACTTCTTTACTGAATTGTCTGCCTGCGAACGTCAGCAGCTATGACACTTCCTTATATTTTAGATAGTTTAGTTTTCCTTTTCTTTCCTTGTGATTGTGGTAATTCTACTTGGCTTAAATTCCCTAATTCTACTATGAGTCTAATTAGTTTAATATTTTTAATCCTATTAAAAGTTTAATTAATTAAGTCTCCTAATCCTACTAGGAGTCTAATTAATTTTAATATTTTACTCTTGTGAAAAGTCTAATTAATTTAATTTTCGAATGCTACCAAAAGTCCAATTAATTAGTCTCCTAATCGTACTAGGAATGCAAATATATTAATTCTAGTGAAACTCTAATTAAATCAAGTATGCTAATTGTACTGAAATTCTAAGTAGAGTAAATATACTAATTTTACTGCAGTTCGAATTAAAGCCAGTATGCTAATTATACTGAAATTCTAATTAAAGCAAATATACTAGTTCTACTAAAATTCTAATTGAAATAGAGGACTAATTTTACTAAAACTCTAATTTAGGCGATGAACTAATTTTATTAAATTTCTAATTAAAGCAAATAAACTAATTTTACTAAAATTCTGATTAAAGCAATGAATTAACTATACTAAAATTCTAAAAAAAAAAGTAATGGATTAATTATACTGAAAATCTAATTAAAATAAAGGAACTAATTTTACTAAAATTATGATCAAAGCAATAGATTGATTATACTAAAATTCTGGGAAAAATAACGGAACTAACTTTACTAATTCTAATTAAAGCTATGAATTAATTCTACTAAAATTCTAAAAAAAAAGGGTTTTAGGCTCTCTATGCTAAGAAGGATTGGCCTCGTTCCCGAGTACCCTCCGTAAGCTTCCTTGGGAAAATCGGGTGGCTAAGATTAAAGCAAGTTGGATTTTGAATTATAAGATAGTATTTTTGGATTTTTAAAGTTGTTTTTAAATTATAATTATGAATTAAATTACGAAACTAGAACTTTAGAAGACTAAATTATAAATAGGGATTTTTAAAAATATTAAATTAAGGAATTAAAACTAGAATTTAAAATTTAAGGACTGAATTCGGGTCCGAAATCAGAAAATCAGACCATATGATTAAGGACTGGTTCTAGAAACTAAGAACTAGAACCAAAGAATAATAATAGGACTGGAGATTAAGATTTCAGAATGAAATTAAAGTCCTAAGGTCGGTGATTAGGTCGTCAGATTAAGGACTGGTTCTATATTCTGAGAACTAGAACCAGGGATTGAAAATCACAGTCTAACAAAGGGGTGTTACGGTCTAAGACTGAAAATTTTAATATTGTTAATTGAGACTAGGAAAACCTAAATTTTTAGAAAAAGTAACTATGGTCAGAAACTAAAGACTAAATTTTTACCTAAGGTTGGGGCTGTGGGGAGGATTCTCATAAATTCGAAGCTTGAATCTTGAATTCTCTGTATTTTTCCATTCTCTCTATGAAAATTTCAGCCTCTTCGTGTGTGTTTGGGTTGAATTAAAATTATATCTTTTATAGTTTTTTTTTAATTAAACACCCATTTTCAGGCATTTAACCTAATTGCTCGCCAATTTTCCGGTGCTTAATCGCTTTGAGTCGGTCACCGACTCAGTGAGCGACCGGCTGACATGCTCAATGAGTTTCCTAGTTCTAATAATGTTAGGACTAATTGCACACCTGGTGTGGAGTGTGCAATCCGATTAAATACTTCATTTGAAGCGCTTGATCGAGGAAGCTAGAGAGTCAAGGACTATAAGACTAGGTCGGGCATAGGCCAATTACGCGCCAGTAGTAGAGCACTTAATCCGATCGCGCGTGCCATGTGGGGTGCATAATCGAGTCTCGAGGTGGTCTGGGAAAGGAAGTTTGGTCTGAGAGGGGGGCTGATTGCACACGTGATTTTAGGCACGTAATTTGAGGTTGTTCGGGTCTTGAAATGCCAGACTATTGTTTCAGCCTGCATTTCAACTATATACTATTGTTTCAGTATATAGTCTCCCTACGTTTGGACCTAAGCCACATAGCTATTGTTTCAGCCTGTGTTCAGTCGTGTACTATTGTTTGAGTGCATGGCTCCCAATTGAGGGTCATGGGGCCCGAGCCACAAAGATATTATTTCAGCCTGTGTCCAGCCATATACTATTATTTCAGCATATGGTCCCATATTAGAATAAAGGGATCTGAAATGCTAGACTATTGTTTCAGTCTACATTCAACTATAAACTATTGTTTCAGTATATAATCTCCTTACGTTGGGATCTGAGCCATAGAGCTATTGTTTCAGCCTGTGTTCAATCATGTACTATTGTTTCATTGCATGGTTCCCACATTAAGGTCATGGGGCCTAAGCCACAAAGCTATTGTTTCAGCTTGTGTCCAGCCATATACTATTGTTTTAGTATATGGTCCCACATTAGGGTTGTGAAACTTCCAGGGAAGGTAAGTCCTTTCCGAAAAGTCATGAGCGAGGTCAAAGGTTGACCAAACAGATTTGTATATTATGAGAGGGAAAAATGGGGGTGTCTATAGCAGCGGCCGACTTGGAGCATCCAATCGGAAGCTTCAGGAAGGATTGGTTGGGAAATACATCCCCCTCCACTTGTAACTCCTCTTTTGTCATCTTCACCTCCTCCACCGCCGCCTCCTCAACACTGCCTTCACTGCTCCCTAAAAATGATCGATGTGAAGACTAGCCTCCTCATTCCCAATACCACCCATTCCCAAAATAATGTCATCCCCGAGCATCACCTCAAGATGAAATATACACGAAATCACGAACATAGGAAGAAACGATATCTCGATCGGACGGTTAGATCACCGGATATCACTAAAACCCAAATTTCATAACATAAGAGATCCAAAAAAAGTAAAACTCGAGACTAAATCGAGAAATGTGAAACAAATGAAGGCTCCCTCATTTATATAGAGCACGACCTTAATCACGCGCCAGAACACATGCGCTTAACTCAGTCATGCGCAGAACATACTGCGCTCAAGCCGAAACATGCGCCCTGACCAAAACGGGTAATGAAACCATCGCCCGCATAGTCGGTGCGATGCTCTGGTCCCACACTCATTATGGGATGCACAATCCTATCACATGACACATTTACACCACCTGCACAGTGATCTGGTGACGTTTGAATTATGCGCTCATGACACCGCGTGTAATCTAATCGCACGCTGACATCCCAACGCATAAATATCCCTTCTAGTGGGAAACAGGCACTCAATTCGATTAAACACCTGGTACTAGGCGCGCAATACCCTACTTCAGATAGAATCACCCATATTCACACCTTTTATCCCATCTCAGTCAACATTCTCCTCCCATATCCCATCACGATCCGACCAGAGAGGGGGATCCCATCGCATAACTTTGTTGTGCATGTCCCATCGCAATAAATCAACCATGCAGCCGCCACACACTCCATCGTGAAAAGCCAAAAACAAGCCCAGCCATAATGCAACCACAGCGTGATCCCATATAACCCAAGATCTGCCAAAGAAAGAAACATAGCAAACGGCCCCATCAATATCCCATCGCAAACATCACTACCCGAAACATCCAGGCACAACCCTGCTACACATCCATGAATACGTCCCCTCGCGATGCAACTATGACTCGATCTCACCACGAACATGCCCCATCATGACACAGCATATTCATCTTGTCTTATAGCCCGACACCAGTCACACCTCCGTGAAATCTCATCACAAAACCTTACATAGAGTCAAACCTCCTAAAAAAGAGTCCCATCCCTAACTACGCTCAACCAATGTCCCATCACGGAAGCAGAGAACCTACTTCCCAACTCCCTAGCCACGCAGCAGTTGCTAGACCCCAACAAAAGAAGAGGGACTCCTCCCACATCGCATCGCACCCAAAAAAAAATTCCCACCAGGATCCAAATGCCCCTATCAGGCCTGCAACCGATGATCCCCCAGCCTAAAGCAGACCCCCAATGACCCATCACACCTATGATCCACTATGATAGGAAGGAAGAAAAAAGACTCTTGCGTTCCGTCGCACTTGCAACCACCAGGACTCACCACAGCACACTACCAGAAGGGGAAGACCGCCATGTCTCATCGTAATGCTCACTTCCCCAAGACATTGCATCATAGTAATGGCCACCAAGTCCTTGCAGCAGCAGAAATGAAGAAAACGAAAGAAAAGACCTCCGAATGTCCCATCACGACATCCAGACAACCGAACAGTCCCATCGCAGGCTACACAAGTAAGTATCATCGCTTCAGGTAAGTATCATCCCTTCTCTTTTACTCGATATTTCCTTTAAAAAATGTATATATAGTTAGCTATGATTAAGTCAAATGTTTTCAAAACCTATCTCTCTCGACTCGCGAATTACTGTAGTCCTCCCATAAGAGACAATCATCAGTATTCGCCAAGAAGGTCAGATGGAGTATCCGACATGCCAAGTGTCGTCTTGACAATAACATAAACGGTCGGGTCCACAAATCCCATACCGATGGATCCGCTCAGCGACGTCTCGGAAGCCATATTTTCCAAAGATTTACCACCTAATTGATCTTAAGTTAGAATTTTCAAATTTTCAAAAATCTCTCACTACCAAAACCAAAAATCTCTTACTTCCAAAAACAAAAATAACAAAATCAAAAAAAGAAGAAGAAACCAAAATAATAATAAACAAAGAGACTTTACCTATCAAAATTCATCTCAATTACCAGCCTAAACTAGTCATTTCCCCTGGGAAGTCGAGCAAAGTATATTTAATCTAAGAACTTACAAATACCTATTGGAAAAGGAACACCTAACGCACATTGGTGTGAGCAATGACGTGCCTGGTCTGACATGACTTACGAAAGCTTTCAACATCATATTGCATCTTATTATCGGTCTCTGGACCTTATTTATGGACATTTGTATGACGCCCCCCGGTACCTCGACTGCGTCATATCCCTCTATTTGACTGCCCCCTTGCAGTAGGTCGCGACTTGCAGTAGGATGTCCCTTGCACCCATAGATTAGGATATGGTGATTCTCCTTTCCGTTTTACTGTCACTCGCAGTAGGTCGCGCCACACGACGGGATGCCCCTTGCACCCACGGATTAGGATACGTTGACTTCCCCCATTGATTGTCTATGACAGCGGGTCGTGATACGAGACGAGATCACTTGCATCTACGACATGGAATATGCCTTTCGACAGCTACCATTGGGCCCCCGAATGCTCCATTTTAGTTTGCATTGATAGATAAGAAAGCTTAGCATGTCATGTTAGAATCCCCAGTTCACATTTGTAATTTTCAAGAGAAACAAGAAGACACCTCGAATGAAGGTTGTCTACTTCTTCGATGCGTTCTTACTTTGTAAGAGCACGCCGAAGAGGGGCATCTGTAGACACCCCCATTTTGCCCTCTCAAAATATACAAATTTGTTCGATCAACCTTTGTCCTCACCCGTGACTTTTTGAAAAGGACTTACCTTCTCTAAGAGTTTCACAACCCTAATGTGGGACCATATACTGAAACAATAGTATATAGCTAGACAGAAGCTGAAACAATAGCTCTGTGGCTCAGGCCTCATGACCCTAACGTAGGGACCATGCACTGAAATAATAGTACATGGCTGAACACAGGCTGAAATAATAGCTCTGTGGCTCAGATCCCAATATAGGGAGACTATATACTGAAATAATAGTATATAGTTGAAATGTCGACTGAAATAATAGTCTGCCATTTCAGACCCAACCAGAACTCAGATCGCCCCCAATTACGCACCGAAAACCACACGCGCAATTCGATCGTATGCAAAACCACAAACATGCAATCAGTCCCCTTTCAAACTAGACTTCCTTTCCTAAACCGCCTTGAGACTTGATTATGCACTCCACATGGTACGCCTGATCGGATTGAGTGCCCCACCACCGGCGCGCAATTGACCAACGCCCGACCTAGTCTCACAGTCCTTGACCCCCAAGATTCCACGATTGAGCACTTCAAGTAAAACGCTTAAATGGATTGTGCACTCCAAATCAGGCACGCAATTAGTCCTAATTTGATTAGAACTAAAAAACTCGGTTGAGCCAGTTAAACAGCCACTCACTGTGTCTTTGACCGACTTAAAGCAATTAAACATCGAGAAATCGGTGCGCAATCCATTTAAATACCTGAAATAGGGTGTTTAATTAGAAAAAAACCTATAAAAGACCTTTTTTCAATTCGCCAGAGAGGGGACTAAAAATTTCAAAAAACCTAAGAGATGGAAAATATGGGAGAGCTTGGGAATTTTGAGAATGAACACCAACAGAAACATAGCCATGACTTTGAGATTCAAGCTTCGAATTTTTGAGATTCCACTCCGCAGCCCCGGCCTTAGGTAAGAATTTAGTCTTTAGTTTCCAACCTTAGTTTTAGTTTTAAGATTTAGTTTTTTCTCTAGTTTTAATTATTAGTATTAAATTTTTAGTCTTAGATTGTAGCACCCTTTTTTAGACCGTGATTTTTAATCTCTAGTTTTGGTTCTTGCTTTCTAGAACCAGTTCTTAATCTGACGGCCTAATCACCGACCTTAGACTTTAACTTTGTTCTGAAATCTTAATCTCCAGTCCTATGCTTAATCTCTAGTTTCTAGAACAAATCCTTAATCATATGGTCTGATTTTCTGATTTCGGTCTCGAACTCAGTCCTTAGATTTTAAATTTTAGTTTTGATTCCTTAATTTAAGATTTAAAAAAAAACCCAATTCTTAATTCAGCTTTTTTAATTTCTAGTTTCATAATTTAATCCATAATTATAATCCAAAATAAAATTTAAAAATAAAAAAAAATACCATTCCTATAATCTAAAATTTAATTTGCTTTAATCGCAGCCACCCGATTTACCCAAGGGAGATTACGGAGGGTACTCGGGAACGAGGCCAATCCTCCTTAACATAGCGGGCCCAAAAACCCTTTTTCCTAGATTTTTAGTAGAATTAATTCATTGCTTTAATTAGAGTTAATAAAATTAGTTCCTTTGTTTTAATTAGAGTTAGTAAAATTAATTCATTGCCTTAATTAGAATTTTAGAAAAATTAGTCCATTTATTTTAATTAGAATTTTAATATAATTAGCATAATTGCTTTAATTAGAATTTCAAAACAATTAATATATTTGCTTTAGTTAAAATTTCAGTAGGATTAGTATAATTGCTTTAATTAAAATTTCAGCAAAAGTAGCATATTTGTGTTAATTAGAATTTCAGTACAATTAACATGCTTGATTTAATTAGAGTTGCATCAGAATTAGTATATTTGCATTCCTAGTACAATTAGGAGACTAATATTAATTAGACTTCTAGTAGCATTAGGAAACTAAATTAATTAGATTTCTAATAAGATTAGAACATTTGAATTAATTAGACTCCTAGTAGAATTAGGAAACTAAAGTAACTAAACTCATATTAAGATAAGGATACTAGGATAGTAAATTAATTCACCACAACAAGTTCACATAATTAGACTCATAGTAGAACTAGGAAACTTAAGCCAATTAGAATTACAGTAATAATAAGGAAAGAAAGAAAAAACTAAACTATCTAAATTAAAAGAAGAGTTAGTGCTACTGACGTTGACAGACTGACGATTCAGTAAAGAAGTAACCCACACCTGCTCCAAACCGTGTTCACTGACGTGTTGCAGCATCGTTAAACATCTATAGCTGGCGATTGTAACAAACTAGGAATCTTCCTAGAATCTCCCTCTCTTTTCAACATTCAAATCACCGCATTGCCAGAGTCCACTCAGGATAGAATTGGGACACTAATTCAAAGGGGACCAAAAGAAACCCAAAAAAAGCGTGCACCAACAACAAAAAGCGCATAAAAAGGGACCTTAGCTTGGCTTCATGCACGTATAACACGTAGGCTTGATTGTAAGGTAGGGATCTCACCTGGCTTGTTTATATGTTGTATTATCAAATTCGTGTCACTGATGCAAATAATAAATACTTGATATTTTCTAGAACTGTTCAATGAAAAATATTGACATATAGTAAAGAATATAACTTAGATTTCCGCACTTGATCTCCATGCTATTGTATTTCAGCATCTATTATTGTATATGATTCTATTCCTAGATATGTTTGACATTTTTGTTTGTGCACCTTGTATCTGATATAGCGTTGTACCCAACTCAATAAGTTCCAGTTCTCAATTGTTTGATCTGTGCATATTGTAATATCCCAAAAATTTCACGTTAAATAGTGACCTCGGGATCCGTGCCCGACTGGTCAAACCTATGACCAGTCGGGCACGGATCCTGAGGTCACACGAGATCTGGAGCCACATACACCTATCTTGGGTGTGTGTGCTCAACACATAGAGAAGGGGTATATAAGGGTTCAATAACCCTAAAATTAATGTTGAGTAGTTGAAAGAGAGTTAAGAAGAGAGAGAGAGAGGAGTAAAGAAGAGTGTTGAGCAAGGAGTTATTGTGGGTGTTTGGAAGGGGATTCAAGCATTTAAAAGGCCGATTCGACACGAAGGATCCGTTCAAGCCAAAGCTGGAACCCTAGCCTTTCCAACCCCCTTGACCTAATCAATTTGAGATTGATTGAAGGTAAAATTTTATAAATTAAATGAATAGGTTATGGAGGTTTAAATTCAGTCAAGAATGTTTAAAATGATAGATTAAGTGCTTAGAAAAATGAAGGAAAAAGAGTAGGAAAATATTTGGAAGAACAACCCAAAAGGGGGCTGAATCTGGCCAAATCGATTAATCGAAATTGAGATTCGATTAATCGATTTTCGCCAAGAAGTTGAAAAGTTAAAGAATCCGAATTCGATTAATCGAACTGAGTTTCGATTAATCGACTTTGAATTTCGATTAATCGATTTTGGTGTCGATTAATCGACTGAGAACCTCCAGTGAACTCCAGTGGCTGGAGGAAAGTGACTTGGGGAAATCGACTAGTCGAAATGGGATTTCGATTAATCGATTTCGAATTTTGATTAATCGATTTGGGATTGATTAATCGATTTTGGAAATTCGATTACTCGAATTGAGAATCGAATTGATAGAGTAGAGAATTTCGATTAATCGATTTTGGGAATTGATTAATCGAATCAGATTCAATTAATCGACTTTGGAGTTTGATTAATCGACTGACTTAGTTTTTGGTTGACTTTTAGTTTGACTTCGAGATTCTCGGAGGGTCTTGGACCTTCTTTGTTACATCTTTATTGATGTATTGCATGTGTTATATTGTACCATAGGTGGTATGTGTGAACTTGGGCACAAGGAGCCACGTGGGACCTTGATGCGTGATTTATCAAAGACTTGAGGTAGGGAACTCCTTGAACATGTACTTTAATTTGTAAGAGCATGTATGTAGTACTGATATAGAACTCAATTTAAAACTGTTTATTGCTTAAGGTTTTCGTGAAAAGGAAGTGTGTGTGTGTGTGTGACATCTATAAGAGTAATCATAATAAGCCATCCCCAGGCGATGAGGAAGTAAAGAAATAAGAGCATCAGGTGTGATGCAAGTGAATGGATACATCCCAGGGATGTATCCAAGATTGAATAATGTCTGATAAGGCCTAACTGATATAAGATAGCACACTTACACGGTGAATAACTATATGTAAAGCACCTGATATTTTTATTATTTGAGGTTTGATAGGATACCCCACCAACGTGGCGGGATACCCACGACTAACTCGGCAGAATATCCGTGACCGATACGGTGGCAAATCCGTAGGCCAGTGCGGAGGCTTATCCGTACACAGTAAGGACATCCCAAGGATGTTGTGATATGTTTGAAACCCTGCCACCGATCCCCAGGGAAAAGGGGCTTGGGTACTATTTGTATTCCCAGGGAATACGTTTAAAACTGTCTATATAGATGACGATGAAGGGTATCTCATCGGGGCTCGATGCTATATTACTCGGGGATTACTTAAGTTGAAAGGTTAAGTTTTGCTTTAGGCCTATTCAGTGTCATTCATGATTAATTAAAAGACATGTGTAAACTACCAATAAAATGTGATTCTTTTCAACGGTTTTTCTCAGTAACTGCATAGACTCATCATGCATGGCATATCATGGAATATATGTGAGTTTTAATTTATATGTTCACTGTGTTTTGTTCCCTATTGAGCTAGGATATAGCTCACCCTTTAGACTATACGTCGCAGGTCCATTGTTAGCAGCTGCTGAGGCTTCAGGGGACGTGGACCCTGGTGAGTCAGACCCAGCACCTTGTGACGAGTTAGAGCTACCTCCAGAGGACTTCTTCTAGAGGACTCTGCTGTGCATTCTTGAGAGCTTTTTGTGAGATTCTTAGTTCGGCTTGGTATGTCAAGCCTTGTTTGGTAAACAATGTAATTAAATGATGGGATTATTCTTTTGGGGCGAACCATCAGTGATGATCAGCTATCATCGATGGTTCGGATCGGTTCTCCATTCATGCAGGGGCATGAGGGCAGAACTGTCTTTTGATTATGTTGATATAGTGTTTTCGCATTTATATTAAATGTTTTCTTGTCATATTGTTGCTTGATATTCCAATGTTCCGTGCATAGCTAAGGGGCACGGTCAAGATGATCGTGCTGATGGCACGAGTTTCGGGGTGCCGAAATCCGGGCTGTCACAATATGCTATGTGATCCAAGTCATCACTTCGTGTGTCTGAAATCGTAAGATCTGGTCCAAGTGACCCTGTTAACTTGCTCAGGGGCTTAGCGATCACTCTCGATTCAAGTGATACCGTTAACTCGGAAGCTTGACAAGTGATTATGCTAACTTGGGAGCTTGAAAATCTTATTTCTTGTATATGTCTGTTTTATGTCTAATAGCTTGTTTAAGCTAAGTATGTTTCAACATGATTCCTTGTATTTGTTCCAGCATGACTCCGTCGCATGATAAAATTATTAACATGATTAATTGTTGGTTATATTGTAAGTTGCTAGAATAAGATACAATATAATATAAGATGTGCTTTGATTTGTAGTTAATGCATCAAGAACGTGAATTGGCATAATAATGTATGAACTAGCATCGTTAGTTCCTTACTGAGCTTAGATGATAGCTCATCCCATGACTTCATGTCAAACTGCAGGCCTTAATCAGAACCTTGAGCACGAGGCGAATCCTACATACCAGCCAGAAGAAGAGGAGGAAGACGAGGACGAAGGGGAAGAAAAATCTGCTGAGGACTTCTTTCCTTAGATCTGATAGAGAGAAACATATTTTGAGAGAGAGAAACTTGTGCAAGAAATAGTATAATATTTTTTGATATACTTACTACTGTGCGTGTATAGGTTTTCTTTCTATTGTTTATATGGCGGACGGCCGTCATCGGTGGAAAGCTATGCATTGCACCTTTTTATTTCTGTTTATATCTCTTGGTTAATTTTACTGTTTTAGATAGATAAATGAATGAATATCAGTTGTATGCCATATATGTATCCATGTCAGAGTTATTTAATTTGTTTTTGCAATTTAGTACTTTGTACATGATGCACTTGTAAAAATGGATTCATGTTAGGTGATCCGACGATGCGATCTTTCTTGTATAATTTAAGGGGAAAAGTCAGGCCATCACAGGTGGTATCAGAGCCCAGTGTTAAGTCTTTTGGAGACTTAACTCTGGCACCGGACATATGGCAAGGTTTCTTATGTTTGTTCAGTGTTAGGTAGGTTGAGTCAGGTTAATGTCTATGGTTTATCTGATCAAGCTATTGTTTGATCATAGTAGGTTGCGATGCCTCCACGATGAGGGAGAGGAAGGGGTCAACCACCGTTACCCCATCACACTGGCCCGAATGCAATTCTAGTAGTGGGCTATGAGCATAACACTACCTCGGAAAGCGGAGAAAACATGAATATGGCAGAGAGCCGGACTATAATGGAAAATATTCATGAGCATACTCCTCCTGTAGTAGGTGTTAATCAGATGGGGCCTGCTCTCAGAGTCGAACAGAATGCGAGACAGAATCCTCGGTTGATGGAAACCTAGGTAAACACCATGGCCATGCTAGTTGAAAGAAGACCTATAGAGGGCTTTTAGGAGTTTATACGACTACGACCGTCGAGATTCTACAGTCAGCACGACCCAATGGAGGCTGAAAAATGACTCACACAGACTGAGAAGGTACTTCAACAGGTTAGATGCACTGAGGTCGAAAAGGTTAGCTGGGCAGCATACAAACTGGAGGGTGAAGCAGATCCCTGGCGGCAGTCCATGGAGAGGACGAGAGTACCTGGAGTACCCTAGACTTGGGCAGATTTTACCGAAGCTTTCAATGAGAAGTATTTTTCGGCACCTGAGAGATACTGAATGGAGGTCCAGTTTGCAACCCTAGAGCAGGGTCAGATGACTGTCAGGGAGTATGAGGCAGAGTTCACTCGCCTTTCTCGATTTGCACCATTGCTGGTAGCCACTGAGCTCATGAGAACACAGAAGTTTGAGCGTGATTTGAAGCCTCTTATTAAGGAGAAAATTTTATTGTTTCAAGCAACAACATACTCACATGTAATGAAGTTGGCCCTCATAGTAGAGACTGAAATCAAAAATATGCTCAAGAGAAGAGAGGAACAGAATATAAGCAGAAAAGCTCAGGCTCAATCTTTTAATTTCGATCAAGCAAGTAAGTGACCGCAATATCCCATGTAGCCAGCATTCTAACCTACTACAGTAGCCTATACGCAGCCCTACAACCCAACAAATCTACCACCATTACCACCTCGAGTTCCACATACTTTGAACCAGCCTACCCAGTCTGTATCTAGAGCCATACGAGCACGACCGACAGTTTCTCGCACGGGTTCATATACAACTTTGTCAGCAGCTTCAACCGATATCTGTGGGAAGTGTGGGAAGGCACACAAGATGGATGAGTGTTGAAAGAATCTGGTGTGTGCTTTCGTTGCAGTAAGATGGGACATAGGATTAAGGAGTGCCATAAGATGGTGGGAACTACGTCAAAGGCGGGGGGGGCACAAACTAGCAATGATATTATTCAAGGTATGCTTGTTAATTATTTTCTCATAGGTTATTTCATTATCTTTTAGATGAAGAAGGTGTATCTCTACAATTTTATAAATTGTACCCTATTAGTAACATAAACCTAGCTAACTATATTATACAATACATATGCAATAGGTACATTACAATTGTATCCGGAGGGTGGTTACTTGTGGTATGAGGCACGAGTCTTGATAGATCCTGGATCTACACACTCATTTGTCACACCTCAGTTTGCTGAGAAGATGAGAGCTACCCCAATACCTCTCGAATTTATTTTGGACGTGTCAATTTCGATCGGAAAATCTGTTACTATCGACATTGTGTATCAATCAATTATCGTCTTGATCCAAGATTACTGGGAATACGCGACAGTCGCTGACTTGATCTTACTTGATATGCAAGGATTCGACATAATCCTTGGCATGGATTGGTTGTTCAAACACCCTGAGAATGTCGACTGTCGAAGAAAGATTGTCATTTTTTGCCCCCAAGGGAGGAAATCAGCTAAATTTTTTGGCATACAGTTAACTAGGCTCCCCTTCATCTCAGTGATTCGAGCACAGCGATTACTCGAAAAAGGTGCTCAAGGGTATATTGCATTTATTGAAGGTCAAGAGTAAGAGGAAAAGAAAATTTCACTTTTAGATGTGCCGATTGCCTATGAATTCCCTGACGTTTTTCTGATGACTTATCAGGATTACCACCTGAGAGGGAAGTAGAGTTTACTATTGACTTGGCCCCGAGCACCGAACCGGTATCCAAGGCACCGTATCAAATGACACCGAATGAATTAAAAGAGCTCAAGAAGCAATTGCAAGGGCTTCTTGACAAAGGGTTTATCAGACCGAGTGTGTCCCCGTGGGGAGCACCGGTGTTGTTTATGAAGAAGAAAGATAGTTCGATGCACCTCTGCATCGACTATCACCAATTAAATAAATTGACGATCAAGAATCGTTTCCCACTTCCCAGAATCGATGATCTCTTTGATCAGTTACAAGGAGCACGGTTCTTTTTAATGATTGATCTACGATCAGGTTATCACCAGATGAAAGTAAAGGCTGAAGATATTTCGAAGACAACTTTTTGGACACGATATGGTCACTACGAATTTCTCGTCATGCCCTTTAGGTTGACCAATGCGCCTACATCATTTATGGACTTGATGAACAGAGACTTCAAGCCTTACTTAGATTAGTGTATCATAGTTTTCATAGACGATATCCTTATCTACTCGAAAGCGAAAGCAGAACATGAAGATCATCTGCGTCTTACTTTGCAAACATTTAGAGATTCTCAGTTGCATGCCAAGTTCAGTAAATGCAATTTTTGGTTAAATCAAGTCAGCTTTCTAAGCCATATCATCTCTGAAGCCGGTATTACTGTAAACCCTGCAAAGATAGAGGTTGTAGTACGATTGAGCAGCCACAAACCGTAACAGAGATCCGAAGTTTTCTGGGTTTGACAGGATATTACCGACATTTTGCAAAAGGGTTTTCGAAACTTGCTGGACCACTCATGCAACTCACTCATAAGAACATTAAATTCGAGTGGAATGAAGCATGTGAGCAGAGTTTCCAAGAGTTGAAAAAGAGACTTACCTCCGCACCCATTCTAGCGATACCGTCAGGTAGTGGAGGGGTTCGTTGTATTGCCTCTTACAGTGAGTTAGGTTGTGTATTAAATCAGAGGGAGTGTGTAATTGCTTATGGCTCCCGACAGCTGAAAGATCACAAGAAGAACTACCCCACCCATGACCTGGAACTAGCAGTAGTCATCTTTGCATTGAAAATCTGGAGACACTATCTCTATGGTGAAACTTTTGAGATTTTCACCTATCATAAAAGTCTCAAGTATCTCTTTACCCAGAAAGAGCTGAATTTGAGGCAGAGGAGATGGATGGAATTTTTAAAAGACTAATTGTTCTATCCAGTATCATCTCGGCAAAGCTAATGGAGTTGTTTATGCGCTGAGTCAGAAGTCGTCTGCTCAATTATCTCATCTTGCGATACGGCTAAAAAGATGGAAGATGCTCAATGAACTAGTTTCAGACATTGCCACTCTTGCAGTAAATTCAACTGGAGATTTTCTTGCGACTGTTATGATATGATCCACACTTTTCAATAAGATCCGAGAACTTCATATACATAATGCAGAGCTTATTGCCATCAGAAAGGGAGTACGTAGTGGGCTCCAGCCAGATTTTTCTATTAAGGACGATGGGTCCTTATTATTTCGAGGTCGAGTGCGCGTACCAAGTGATAGTACATTGCGCCACAAAATTCTAGAAGAGGCACATAACCCAGCTTATGTTATTCACCCTGGTAGCATGAAGATGTATCAAAATTTGAAGAAAATGTTTTACTGGAATGGACTGAAACGAGAAGTGGCAGAATATGTTGCCAAATGTCTGGTTTGCCAATAAGTGAAGGTTGAGCACAAACATCCTGCCGGCCTGTTATAGCCACTGCCTATCCCAGAATGGAAATGGGAGAACATTTCCATGAATTTTATCCTTGGATTGCCATGTACGTAAAAAGGTTATAATGCGATTTGGGTGATCATAGATTGTCTTACCAAATCAGCACACTTCTTACCCTATAACACTCGGTATATAGCTTCAAAATTAGCCGAAGTCTATTTGAAGGAGATAGTTCGACTACATGGCATACCAGTGAGTAGCGTATTAGATCATGATCCATTGTATACATCATGATTCAGGTAGAGTTTCCAAGAAGGAATGGGTTCAAAGTTAGAATTTAGTTCGGTATTTCATCCTCAGACCGACGGACAAACGAAAAGGGTGAACCAAGTGATAGAAGACATGTTACGGGCGTGTACGCTGGATTTCCAAAGATCATGGGATAAGTACTTACCCCTGATCGAATTTGCATACAATAACAGCTTTCAATCAAGAATCGGCATGGCACCGTTTGAAGCACTCTACAACCGTAGATGTAAATCTCCGATTAACTGGGAAGAGGCTAGAGAACATATCATTTTAGGCCCTGATTTGAGTTAAAGTACAAATGAAGTTGTACGAGTCATTCGTGAGAGGCTGAAAATCGCTTAGAGTTGACAAAAGATTTATGTTGATCTCAAGCGCACCAATAATGATTTTCAGGTAACGAAAATACCTCTAAGTACACTTGTCGCATTGAATCTAATTATGTTTATAAATTTCTATCATCTACCATAGCAGATTGGCGATCATGTCTTTATCAAAATTTCACCGAAAAAGGTTGTAATGCAAATTGGGAAATGAGGCAAGTTAAGTCCTCGCTATGTTGGGCCATTCCAAGTCTTGGGCAGAGTTGGTGAGGTAGCATACCAAGTCGCGTTACCTCCATACTTATCCAGCGTACACGACGTATTCCACGTGTCTATGCTGAGGAAGTATATCAGAGATCCAAACCACGTATTGGATTATCAACCACTCGGTGTCCAGGAAGATTTGACGATGACTGAAGAACCAGTCTAGATATTGGATCGCCGAGACCAAATTCTGAGAACAAAGTGTATTCCACTCGTCCTGATTCAATGGTGTAAATGAAGCGACTTGGTAACGCGAAGCAGATATTCGTGCTCAGTATCCCCAACTGCTTACATAAAGTAAGCTATTTATTGCATCAGTTAGATTGAATTATTACTTTAGAACATATTTTGTATGCACTACCATTGAACTGCTTATATAATTGGGTCTTAACGGTCAAGAGCTAAATTGGAAATAATTTTGCACCTGTTCATATAAATACATGAAAATACTTGACTCACGACAGTGAAACTACACCCGAACATGTGCATCAAAGATTTGTAGGAAGTAAAATATTTGGAGCCCGTCTAAACATAAAATTGATCGTAACAAAATTTTAGATAATACATAGTGATGTTTGACACAGAAGGGTGTCAAGACTCTGACCCAAAACCAGCTAGCGTCTGCCAACACCTGTAAGACAAGGCCTAATGGCCTTGCCACGACAAGAACTAAGGCTGGTCGCGGCAAGCATTTCAAGTTGCCATGGCAACTGGGAAACACAAAATGAGGGCCCGAGATACCCAAACCCTATCATTTGTCATTTTCTTTAGTGGGGTCTTTGATTTTTCCACCTCCCGTGACACACACACCTATTTTGGAGTTCAAAATTTGCCTTTCTCGCGCCAAATCCCTCACAAGTTCGAGAATCGTGGTTGACGTATCTTCTTCAACACGATTTTCACTCGTTCTTCTTACCGTTAAGAATAAATTCGAGGTAAAACCTTCATTTCTTCCTTTCTTTGTTAATTATTTTCATTACCATGCCTCCTAAGAAGACCACAACTTCTAAACTTACACCCGTACGTCCCAAAGCATCGGCGAAAGCCAAAGGCAAGGCCCCATCGATATCCCAAACTCATTTCGATCCACCCATGGATCGTGAAGTGCCCATTCCTTGGTGGGACAATAAAGCAATCGAACTTGATTGGCTTTTTGACCAATCTTTGCTAGCCCCTACCGATATGACCGCATGGTCTTTGATTTATCTTAACCTAGAGGATCTCAAAGCCCTACTTCAACCCGTACATCCCCATTTTTACCCACGACTTGTCCAATTATTTTACCAAAATTTAAAAGTCGTCGAGTATGTCGGTGAATTAGATACCGTAATTGATGGGCATCTATTTCACTTCGACCTACACGACATAGCCAATGCTATGTATTGTAGTGCAACATATGATGGTAGTCAAGGTCTCTTAGCCCCTCGACTAAAAGATGTAAAATTTGAACACATCACCACTAAGATGACTGGAGGACAAACTGCTCTCGGTTTATCCGTTCGTCGAAATCAATTACCATAAAACATGTGGTTTCTTGATGTTGTCTTTAGGAACAATCTCTCCCCGATGCAACATGAGCGTGAGAGACGAGATGCTTTCTTACAAGCCCTTTATGCCATTCACGAAAATCGGTGGCTCAATGCCCCAAAATGGTTTGGGAAGGGATTAAACACGCAAGTGTTCATCTGCTCAGTGACGTCCCAGCCCCAATGACATCTCTTCCATATGCGCGTCTCATCTCCCAACTCCTTGAGGGTCATAAAGACGCCAATAATCCAAACCCGTATCAGATTCCATCTGGGGAGGAACGGCGAACCAATCATTATCGCTTGTTTACCCCAGCCAAGTGGAAGAACACTTATCAGCGATGTCAACTTGCCGTTAAAACTCGGCAAGCTCCCCAACCACAAAAAAAAGCTCCTCAACAACCGCCCAGAGCCTCAGCTCTTAAACCCATTCCATCTCAAGGAGAGGCCCTTACACTCTCCGATATTGCTCGTCAAATGATGGAAAACCACCAACAGACCGTCCAACAATTTGATAGCCTACACAAGAATAATTACATGCTCCACCAACGAGTAGACTACATTGAGGAGGCCACCACCATTTTAATGGAACACACCTTCAAGACAGTCTTGTCTCCTTATGTTGGTTGGGCAGGGAATTTCGAGTCTGCATATACTCGCAACACAGCCACATTAGTGTCAGAAGCTACTCAGTCGGATACAAGACCATCTATAACTAGTACAAGACAGAGTGGCAAGCAGCCTCTGTCCCAGGCTGGTAAGCACAATCTTTTTACTATTAGATCCTATGTAATTATTTTATTATTTACCTGTACCTAGTGTTAATGCTATTGTCAATCTCGCCATGGATACTATTTACACTGTTACTATATTGATATTATTCTCAATATTCCTACTACGATGACACAGTTAACATGAGACTAATTTTATATTTATACTACTTTATACTTTAGTATGTTTTCTTTTAGTTGTATCAAGTCCATATGCTATAATAGTATTTCATTTATTTTCAAGGACGAAAATCCCTTAAGAAGGGGAGGGTGTAACAGCTGACAAAATTGTACTTAACTATACCGAGTATGGACTGGGGTAAGGTCGGGCTTGTGGCCTTAGTGGTCTAGTACAATATAAGTTTATTTAAAAAAAACTTTGACCTAACCCATACACTCATATAAGTGTATCGATCATATACGTGCGATTTAGCACTAACCCATACACCCACGATCAGTATAGGATGTATACACTTAAGCTGGTTCGACCCGTGCATCAATCCATAAACCATAGATCGGTATAGCACGCCTGAAACGAATAATCATTTAAGTGTATCACTTATACAATGAATACATGTAGCCACTAAACATCGGATTCAAGCCTGATAAGGCTTATATGAGTAAATATGCTAGCTGACTCACATGTTGGTGTGAGTCACATTCGACTCCCATGCACGTCAAGTGCAAAAAGGAATAAAACACCCATGGCTACCCTCTTAGCTTTCACACTTCGATTTTCAAAACCCAACGAATCCCCACTGTGAAGAGAAGAACTCCTCCTCACCTCTCCAAGCCCACTTTTCACTTCGATCTTTTCAACCCTTGGATTCAAAACCTTGGATCACAAGGTGACCCTACAATTCAGCTGAGAGAATTTACGGACGGCGACCGACCGATCTCTGGACTTTAGTCACATCCTACCATCAAGAAGTTCTAAATCGATCTCGCAAATTCGATATCTGATAACATTTCGACGTCGTCGCAACTAAAGAATCCCCCAAGAGGTAATCCGTAAAATGAACCATGTATTAGACTAGTTATTTTGCAATAGATGTTAGGTAAATTAAAACCGATTCTGTGAAATCGGATCGACAATTTCGAGAAATCGGATTGGTGTGAGGATTTTGGAATCAAAATCTTCGATTTCAATGCTCTAGAATCTTACATACCAATTAAATTATGCAAATAAATCAACTGTTAGAATATTAGCTTGTAAATAGGGTAAAAAACATGAGTGTAGACATAAGTGTATAGAGTAAAAAGCTCAAGCAATTGGAACCAAACCTAGAGGAGAAAGACATGCAGCGAGCCATGTTCATCAGGCTTGCCACAACAACATCAAGCTTGCCGCGGCAACCCTATGTCTTGTCGAGGCAACCCTGGGTATGCTTGTATGTGTGTGCTGTGTTGAGCTTTAAGTCTAGTTGATCATATATTCTACACATGGGGGGGGGGGGATCTATAGTGACCCAGTGTGTATGCTAAACATGCTAAACACAATTATATGTATCGTAGGACCTTAGCTTGGATTCATGCACGTATAACATGTAGGCTTGATCTTAAGGTAGGGATCTCACCTGGCTTGTTTATATGTTGTGTTATCAAATTCGTGTCACTGATCCAAATAATAAATACTCGATATTTTATAGAATTGTTCAATGAAAAATATTAAGATATTATAAAGAATATAACTTAGATTTCCGCACTTGATCTCCATGCTATTGTATTTCAGCATCTGTTATTGTATATGATTCCTTTCCTAGATATGTTTGACGTTTTTGTTAAGTACTTATGCACCTTGTATCTGATATATCGTTGTACCCAACTCGATAAGTTCAAGTTCTTAATTGTTTGATATGTGCATATGCTATGTGATCCAAGTCATCACTTCGTGTGTCTGAAATTGTAAGATCTGCTTCAAGTACCTTGTTAACTTGCTCAGGGGATTAGCAATCCATCTCGGTTCAAGTGATCCCGCTAACTTAGGAACTTGACAAGTGATCCTGCTCACTTGAGAGCTTGACAGGTGATCCCGCTAACTTGGGAGCTTGAAAATCATGTTTCTTGTATATGTATGTTTTACGTCTGATAGCTTATTTAATCTAAGTATATTTCAACATGATTCCTTGTAGTTGTTCCAGCATGACTCCGTCGCATGATAAAATTATTAACATGATTAATTGTTGGTTATATTGTAAGTTGCTAGAATAAGATGCAATATAATATAAGATGTTCTTTGATTTGTAGTTTATGCATCAGGAACGTGAATTGGCA
The DNA here is from genome assembly GCA_021018995.1 of Chloranthus sessilifolius. Taxonomy (NCBI): domain Eukaryota; kingdom Viridiplantae; phylum Streptophyta; class Magnoliopsida; order Chloranthales; family Chloranthaceae; genus Chloranthus; species Chloranthus sessilifolius. Next base: position 69,762,882 of record CM037592.1, on the reverse strand, counting down.
TGATAATGTATGAACTAGCATCGTTAGTTCCTTACTAAGCTTAGATGATAGCTCATCCCATGACTTCATGTCAAACTGCAGGCCTTGATCAAGACCCTGAGCAAGAGGGGGATCCTACACACCAGCCCGTAGAAGAGGAGGAGGAAGACGAGGAGGAAGGGGAAGAAGAGTCTATTGAGGACTTCTTTCCTTAGATCTGATAGATAGAAATAGATTTTGAGAGAGAGAAACTTGTGTAAGAAATAGTACAATGTTTTTGGATATACTTACTACTGTGCGTGTATTGGTTTTCTTTCCATTGTTTAGATGACGGACGATCGTCATCGGTGGAAAGCTATACATTGCACCTTTTTGTTTTTATTTTTATCTCTTAGTTTATTTTACTGTTTTAGATAGATAAATGAATGAATATCATATGTATGTAATATATATCCATGTCATAGTTAGTTAATTCGTTTTCGCAATTTAGTACTTTGTACACGATGCACTTTTAAGAAAGGATTCATGTTAGGTGATCCGACAACGCGACCTTTTCTATATAATTTAAGGGGAAAAGTCGGGTCGTCACAGGTTATCCACCATGATGCGAATGTTGATTGTCGGATAAAGATAGTTACTTTTCGACCGAAAGGAAATAGATCATTTAGATTTTTTGGTATGCGATCGACTATCGTATCGTTTACCTCTGCGACATGAGCAGAGCGTTTGACAAGAGCTGATGTAGTGGATACCTCACTTTTCTGCAAGAGCAATGGAAAGAGAAAAACATCATAACCAATATTTTGATTGCTTGTGAATTTTAGGATGTGTTCCAAGACGAGTTGCTAGGATTGCCACCAAATAGAGAGGTGGAGTTCGCCATCAACTTAGCACCAAGCACGAAGCCAGTATCTAAAGCACCCTATCGGATGGCTCCACCTAAGTTAAAGGAATTGAAGGACCAGTTATAGGAACTCTTAGACAAAGTTCGTAAGACCAAGTGTGCCTCCTTGGGGAGCACCGATCTTATTTGTTAAGAAGAAGGATGGGTCGATGAGATTGTGCATCGATTATCGTCAATTGAACAAGCTGACCATTAAGAATCGATACCCTTTACCCAAAATAGATGATCTCTTTGATCAGCTGCAAGGGCAAGGTTCTTTTCCAAGATTGATTTAAGATCTAGTTACCTTCAGCTGAAGGTAAAAGTTGAGGATGTCCAGGAGATGACGTTAAGAACCAGATTTAGGCACTATAAGTTCTTACTGATGCCATTCGGCTTTACCAACGCACTAGCTTCATTCATGGATCTCATGAGTAGGGTGTTCAAACCACATCTCGATACTTGTGTGGTTGTGTTCGGGGATGATATTCTCGTCTAGTCAAAGAACACGGAAGAGAATAAGCAACATCTAAGGATAGCTCTACAGACATTACGTGAACACCAGCTTCTTGTGTGAAGCTCAGCAAGTGAGCTTCTTGGGACACATTATTTCCAAGGCAGGTGTCACAGTGGATCTAACAAAGATCGAGGTTGTAGTAGGATGGAAGCAACTAAAGATTGTGACTGAGGTTCGTAATTTCCTTGGTTTACTTGAATATTACAGAAGGTTTATGGAAGAATTTTCAAAGATTTCAGGACCACTCACAAGGAAAGATATAAATTTGAGTGGACCGAGGCATGTGAGAAGAGTTTCTAAGAACTCCGCACCAATGTTTGTTATTCCATTAGGGAGTGAAGGTTTCGTTGTGTACAGTGACGCATCACACAGTGGTTTAGGCTGTGTGCTCAGCCAGAATCAGAATGTTATTGCTTATGGGGCGAGACAGCTTAAGGACCATGCAAAGAATTATCCAACACATGATTTGGAACTAGCAACTGTGATCTTTGCATTGAAAATATGGAGACATTATCTTTATAGAGAAACCTTTGAAATCTTCACGGATCGCAAGAGCCTCAAGTAAATGTTTACACAAAAGGAATTAAATATGAGGCAACGGAGATGGATCGAATTTCTCAAATACTACACTTGCTCCATTCAATATCACCCTGGCAAAGCTAATGTAGTCGCAGATGCCTTGAGTCGAAAGAGTTGCGCTTAGCTATCTATTCTTATTATGGGAATCCGTAGATGAAAACAGTTGAAAGACATTTCACTGTATGACACGAAGATCGAGGTGCAAGATTCAGGCGCCTTGTTGGCAAACATCATAATCCGACCGACGATCTTTGATCAAGTCTATGAACTTCAGATGAAAGATGCAGAATTGTTGAAAATCAGACAAGAGGTGCCAGATGGCACCAAGAATAAAAATTTCAGCCAAAATGACTAAAATTTTGGCCAAAATTATCGATTTTGGTCTCCATAAGAGAGGATGGCTCGCTATTGTTTAGAGGACATCTATGTATACCAATCGATGTCAATCTCTGGCAAATCATTCTTGAAGAGGCCCACAAGTCTAAATACACTATCTATCCTGGGGTACTAAGATGTACTAAGATCTGAAGAAGAATTATTGGTAGAGAGGTTTGAAACAGGATGTCGCTGAATATGTTTCTAGGTGTTTAGTATGTCAACAAGTGAAGATGGATCATAGACATCCATCACGCTTATTACAACCTCTATCGATCCCATAATGGAAGCAGGAATCCATTTCCATGGATTTTATATTCACGGACCGTGAAGAAGCATAACGCCATTTGGGTAGCCGTAGATAGACTAACCAAACTAGATCATTTCTTGCCATACAGCATGACTTATATGGCAAGTAGACTGGCAGACATGTATATGAAAGAGATCGTCCAATTGCATGGTATTCCAATAAGCATTGTCTCAAATCGTGACCCATTATATACTTCCTAGTTTTGCTAGAAGTTTCAAGAGGGAATGGGTACGAGATTAGACTTTTGTTCAGCATTTCACCCACAGACCGACGGACAAACTGAGAGGGTGAATTAGATCATTGAACACTTACCATTGATCAAGTTCGCATACAATAATAGCTTTCAGATGAGTATCGATATGGCCTCCTACGAGGCATTATACGGTCGAAGATGTAGATCTCTGATTAATTAGGAAGAAAGAGGGGAAAAGTTCATGTTGGATCCAGAGATTACTGAGACCACCACCGAAGTCATTCGTCTAATTCGTGAGAAGTTAAGGGTCACACAAAGTCGACAAAAGAACTATGCTGACCTTAAAAGAATAAGCGTTGAGTTTCAGGTAAACTTAATGCCTTAATTATAATGTAAACTTCGATAAAAATGTGCATATAGTTACAATATTAATGTAGTACATCTCTTTCAAGCTGGAGACAATGTCTTCATCAAGATTTCACCTACTAAGGGCATAATGTGCTTTGAGAAGCGTGGAAAGCTGAGCCCGTGTTACGTGGGACCTTTTGAGGTTTTGGGACTCGTTGGTGAGGTGGCGTATCGGGTCACTTTACCTCCACAGCTCTCAAGAATGCATAACGTGTTTGACATGTCAATGCTATGGAGATACGTGAAGGGTTCAACTCACATCATCAATTACCAACCAACTGAGATTCATGAGGATTTGACAGTTAGATAAGAGCCTATCCAAATTCTTGATTGAAAGGAACAAGTATTGTGCACTAAACGGATACCATTAGTACTTGCCAGATGGCGGAACCATTCATCATAAGAAGATACTTGGGAATGCGAGTCAAATGTGCGCGATGCGTGCCCTCAGCTGTTTGAGTGAATCATGTATAAATTTGAAAATTTTGTATTATAAACTAATAATTCAAGTTGCTATGAAATTTATGTTGATGGACCTAATACGAGAATTGGTTAAAGAAGAGATAATTGTAGTGTCAAATTGTGTGCAGGTAAAGTCCAAAGAGTGAGTTGAAGTTGGGGAAAGGAAACCCAAAATAGAAAACAAGGAAAAATGAGGTACCTGTGTTCTCGCACGCCCAAGCTTAAAAGCTCGCTAGCAAGAGTCATTCAGAAGAAAAATAAAAATAAAATAATATATATATATATATGGGGGAATTCGACCCCAGGAGTTGGTACGTGCTTTTTCTGGATCCCTTTTGGTCCCCAGAAAGAGTGGCCCAATTCGGTCCAAGTTGTCTCTGGCTAAAGGCGATGGAGTAATAAATTAGGAAATATTAAATTGATAAAGGAAAAAGGCAATTTTTAAATGAAAAATACCTGGGTTGATGTGGTCGCCAGCTGTAGATATTTATCGATGCTGTAACACGTCACTGATCATGCTTTAAGGGGAGTAGGGGCTTGCAGGTTAAACTCATTTATTAAATCATCGGCCTGCCAACATCAGCAGTTGTGGGTTGCCTTGGGGTTTAGCTAGTTTGGTTTTCCTATTCCTGCTAGGAGTTTAATTGATTTGGTCTTTTGATCCTTCTCTGAGTCTGGCCAACTGGGAGTCCCCTAGTGTTACTCTAACTGTAATTAATTTTGTTTCCTAATCCGACTAGGATTCTAATTAATTTGCTCTCTTGATCCTACTGGAAGTCTAATTAAAAGAGGTCTTCTAATTCTACTAGGAGTCTAATTAATCTAGTATCCTAATTCTACTAGGAGAATAATTAACCTAGTTTCATAATCCTACCAGGAGTCTAAATAACCTAGTCTCCTAATCCTACTGGAAGTCTAATTAATCTAGTCTCCTAATTCTACTAGGACTTTAATTAATTAAAAAAGGGGTTGCAGTCCGTTATGCCAAGGATGATCGGCCCCTTTCCCGGGTACCCTCCGTAAGCTCCCATGGGCAAATCGGGTGGCTAAGAATTATTTTATAAATATTAAAGATTAAAAACTAAATTTGAACCTAGAAATTGAGAATTAGTAATCAAAACCGATATCAAGAATTAAGAATTTAGGACTAGAACGAAGAATTCAGACTAGCATTAAGAACTAGAAGGAGAATTAAGAACTAGAAAGAAAATTAAGAACTCAAACTAGAACCTAAGAACTAGAAATTAAGAACTAAAACTAGAAAGAGAACTAGAATTTAGAACTAAAACTAGAAACTAGAAAGAGGATTAGAATTTAGAACTAGAACTAGAAACTAGAACAAGAATTTAGAACTAGAATTAGAATTTTGAACTAGAAACTAGAACTAGAATTTTCTAAAAGGAAGATGCTCAGAAGAGAGAATTATGTAGGAGAATTGTGTAGAAGAGAATTGTGTGGAAGAGAGTTTTGTAGAGTGGCTAGGTGGTAGGGGTCTATTTATAGGCATTTGCTAGAAATCCTAGTGTAACTCTAATTCCTAATTCAAATAAAGGAAATATCCTAATTCTTAATCCTAGTGTAACTCTAATTCCTAATAAAGTCTTAAAGAAATAAGGAAACTAATCCTATTTCTAATAAAAGAAACAAATCCTATGAAATAATAAAAGAGACTAATCCTAATTCAATTAGGAGTCTTGAGATTCGTCACTTTTTGTGTAGCTTTTGAAAACTGATCATAACTTCTTCAATACTTGTAAGAATTGCATTTTTTTGGCTTGTTGGAAAGCTATTTCGACAAGCTTTCAAATGTAACTAATTTCGCATCAATCCGATATCGTTTGATGTTTCAAAATAGGCCAAATATAAAAGTGACTGAATTGACAATTGGGAAAGGTTGGGGAGACCTATTTGGCTCTAAGCTAGGTGTTTCCTCCTTTAATACTACTTCGAGTCTAACGGGCTAGTGCCTCTAGCTTGACTACCCGAGTCTTCTAAGGAAGGGTTTGCAATTCTAGAAGTCTAAAAGGCAGCTCAACCCATTTTGGAAGCCCCAGAGAGAACCTCGAATTTTCTCAAAGGGAAAAGTCTCGAAGAGAGAAAATTAGTAAATTGGTTTTTTTATGGCTAAAAGTAACTTTAAAAAGACTGAGTGTGGATTGATGATTAAAATCTTAGAAAATTGAGGATTTGAAATTTTAGAGACTAGGGATTAGGAACTAAGGACTGAAATCTAGAACTTAAGAATTAAGAACTAGAACTAAGAACTAGAATCAGAAGTAAGAACTAGAATAAGAAATAGGGACTAGGACTAAAATTAAGAACTAGAATTAGAATTAAGAATTAGAAGCTAGAAGCTAAGAACTAGAACCTAAAAATTAAGAACTAAAAAAAAACTAGAAATTAAAAGCTAGAGCCTAGAACCTAAAAGATTACCTGAAGTCGAGCGCTTCTTCCTCCTGGTTGCAGAGAGGACTTCGAAACTCCTAGGAAGGACTAAGCTTGAAAGGAGAGATATTACTATCAAAATTGGTGTGTTTTGATCGAGGTAGGGAGGTCTATTTATAGGTATACACGTAATTATGCTCCCTGTGGGAGGTGTGCAATTAGTCGGTCAAATTCAATTACGCACCCTATTTGGTGCGCTTAATCGGATTACGCGCCCTATCTCGGGAGCTTAATATCTCTGAGTCGGTGACCGACTAACTGGCTCTGTCGGATGTTTGAGTTCTAATATAAGTAAAACTAATTGCGCACTCTGTACAGCGCGTGCAATCAATTACACGTGTTGGTTTGGGCATGCAATCGGGTCTTCAATTGACCTTTAGAAGGTTAAGGACTGGTCCATGTTGGACAGATTGCGCGCTAGTGGTGGGGCATACAATTGAATTGCCCGCGCTCTATAGGGAGCGTAATTCACTCCTAAGGCGACCCATAGGAAGAACAGTCCTAGTATCCATAGGGCACATAATCCACTCCTATTGCGCACGAACTACTGGACGTACAATCAAATTGAGGGTGCTGGACAGGGCGCAACAATTCATGACTTTCCCTGGGTTAAGTTGGGTCTGAATCACAAGGCTATTATTTCAGTCTGTGCTTCGACCATATGCTATTGTTTCAATATATAGTCCCCATATTAGGGTTGTGGGTCTGAGTCACAAAGCTATTGTTTCAGCCTGTGTTCAGCCATATACTATTTTTTTAGTATATGGGCCCTGTGTTAGGGTCTTAAAGTTTTCAGAAAAGGTAAGTCCTTTCTAAAAGTCATGGGCAAGGTCAAAGGTTGACCGAATAGATTCATATACTCTTAGAGGGAAAAATTTAGGTGTCTACATATGCTCCTCTTCGGCACGTTCTTGTGAAGTAAGAATGTGTCAAAGAAGTAGACACCCCTCTTTCGAGGTGCCTTCTCGTCTCTTTTGGGAAATCACAAATATAGATCGGGAATGTTGACATGAAATGTTTGACTTTCTTATCTATCAGCGTAAGCTATAATGGAGCACTCGGGGACCCAATGGTAGCTATCGAATGGTGTATCCACTATCGCGGATGCAAGGGGCATCTTGCCGCATATCACGACCTGCTACGAGTGATAGTCAGATGGGGGGAAATTGGCATATCTTGATCCATCGGTGCAAGGGACATCCCATCGCATATCGCAACATGCTACAAGGGGAAGTCAAATGGGAGGAAAGACGGCATATCCTACTCTGTAGGTGTAAGGGGCAATCAAATAGAGAGATATTCGACACAATCGAGGTACTGGGGGCGTCATAGGAATGTCCAAAGACAAGGTCAAGTGACCTGATAGGATGTAATATCATGTAGTGGCGAAGGCTTTCGCAAGTCATGTTAGATCTGGCACGTCATTGCTCACACTAATGGCGCATCAGGTGTCTCTTTCTAGTGGAAATTTGTGAACTCTCAGAGTTGAGTATACTTAGTGTTTAGTTTTCTAGGGAAGAGAACGGATTGGAATGATGAGGAGTGAATTTTGATAGATAGGAGTGTTTATTTATTATTTATTATTTTTTTATTTTTTTTAAAGTTTGGGAGTTTTTTTTTTTGAAAGCTTGGGATTTTTAACTTAAGATCAATTAGGTGGTAAATCTGCAGAAAACATGGCTTCCAAGACGTCGCTGAACAGATCGACCGGAGCAGGATTTTTAGACATGACCGGTTGTGTGGTTGTCAAGATGACACTTAGTATGCCGAATACTCAGTCTGACCTTCTCGACGAATACTGATGATTGTCTCTTATGGGAGGACTACAGTGATTCGCAAGTCGAGAAAGATGAGTTTTGAAAATATTTAAATTAATATTATCTAACTATATTTTATAAGGAATATCGAGTATAAAGGGGTGCTTACTTACCTGATTTGTTGCCGACGGGAGGCTTTCGCTTGCAGTGGGACTGGCTAGCTATTGCTCCTATGATTATTTCGCGATGGGATTACGGGCGGCTCCTCCTTTTGATCTGAGTCACCTTTGCTTGGCGTGTAAGGTTAAGTGATAAGACAGGAATGCTTGGGTGGTGAAGTTGTTGAGGGGACTCGGGTTCTTTGTGGAAGCATGAGAAATCACACAACCACCCACATTATTCATATCAATGGGCTTTGTCGCGTTCTGGCTACTGAGCTTTTTATGTGAATTTTTCTACATGAACTCAAAGCCTTCTTGTTGGTGTTTATGCACTGTCAAGGTGACTTTCGATGTTGCTTCATATTTCGATGGAAGCGTCGTGATGGAACATTTTGGAGGGGTGTGGTTTGCGGTGGGACATCAGAGGGTCTATTCTTCCTCCTTCGTTGATGGTTGCAGTGGGGGCTAATGGCTGCTAGTGTGATAGGATGTTCGGATCACTTGATGAAATGTTCGCGACGGGACTTCGTAGTTGATGGGTGCGATGGGACATTGGAGAAGTTTCTCTTCTCTTCTATCGGTAGTCGTATGTTTTTGCTGTGATGGAGCCTGGCGACTATTGTGTGATGGGGCATTCAGGAGTCGTCGCGATGGGACGCGATGATTGGCATGGTAAGACATTTGGAGGGAGGTTCGACTCTTCGCGATTGGTTATTGGATGAGCCTTCCCTTCTGGTCATGTGCCGTAGGTGGTTGCGATAGAATTTCAGGGAAGTGTAGTCAGTGATGGGACATTGGTGGTTATGCGATGGGAAAGCTATGTTTATTTTTTTCTTTGTCAGATCTTGGGTTATATGACGAGATCAGGTTGTAGCTGCAACGTGATGGGACGTGTCTCTTTTCTTCGACAGGTGATGTCTTGGGGTCATGATGGGACTCGCCCTTTGGCCTTAGTGATGTGGTAGGATTTTCAGGAGGCTCATTCTTGGCTTTTCGCGATGGGACATTAGTCGAGCCTACCTTCGGTGGCGTGGCGTGTGAGGTTGCATGGTGGAGTTTTAGCGTCACAATGGGACATGATGGCATGGTAGATTTATGCCGATGAGCTTAGGTATTGAGATTGCATTGGATATGTGCATCTTGTCGTGATGGGACATGGGTTATTGTGGGGATGTGTAGTAGGATATTAGTGGCTCTCTCTCTCTCATCGGCGGGTAAGGTCATGCGATGGGTCCAGGGAGAGTGATTCTGATCATGATAGTACAAGTAGCGTGATTGGTTACTTTGTCACCGTTACTTTCACTTTGTGCAACGGATGTTGGGGAGTGATCATGTGTACTCGTGAGTACACGATGAGACTCCGGGGAGTAAGTTTGATCGCGGTGAGATGTTATTTGTGGTAGCATCCCAGGGGGTGATTTGGTTGCAATGGGACTACGAGGGTAGCAGTATATTTGTGAGCAAGCAATGGGATTTCAAGGGAATAATTATGATTGCGGTAAAGGTACTGATTTATAGTAGGACGTCAGGGGGTGATTTGATTGCGATGGGACTACGGGGGAGATGTCCTCACCCCTGATTGGTTCACGATGGGTCAAGGTGATTATGTGTGTATCGTATTGCAATAGAACGTGTTGTGTGTTTGCTTTGTTAGTGTTTTTGTTTAGGGCGCATGTTTATCCCGTTGGAAGTGTGTATTCTGGTCGAGGTGTGTGTTATAGTTGGAAATTGCGCGCATGAATCTAGGCACTTAATTCAATTGCTCACCTAGTTGGGCATGCACGATTGAGAGGTTCAGGGGGTCAATTGGGCGTTTGGGTGTGAGCGTGTAATCCAATTATGTGCCCTGATCAGTGCTCGATTGGGCCGTCACCCGGCGATGGTGCGGGTGACCTTTCAAATTCTGCATAGTATCATAGGCGTGTAATTTGATTACGCATAGGTTCTTCGCCGCAGGATCGGTTCATCGAGACTTTTAGGTGGATGGAAGTTTAATTGCACGCACGAACCGGTGCATGTGATTCGGATTCCACGCAGGTATATTTGCATGAAATTGGATTGCGCACTGGATTTTGGTGCTTAATTAGGCAAGTGCCTATATATGTCCGAGCTTCTTTCATTTTTCTTCATTCTTTTTTGTCTTATTCTGTTTTCTATTCCAGCCGAGTTCGAAGTATCCCGACTTCCATGTTTTGGTGATATCGTGTGATCTGACTGTCTGATTGTGATGCAATTTCTTCTTATGCTCATTGTTTTGCATGTTCTTCGTCCTGAAGTGGTCCCGGATGGTGGTGTAATCAGAGATGTCGTTGTGTCTTCAGGGGGGTTGGGATTGAGGTGCAATGTATATCCTTCATTATTGTTAGGAGGTGAAGATGGCGGGAGGGAAGTCCGCCAAATGGATGAAAAGGGTGTTACCCAACCAATCCTCCCCTCGCTTTTCTGTTGCTTCTTATTAGACATTTTGCGCATCGTGTTTTGGGTTTGTGTCTGTTTTGGGCTCCATGTTTATTTTAAGTTGTATGTTCAGGTTCTAGGTTTTCGTTTTGGGTTGTATGTTCAGGAGGTATGCCTCCGATGATACCTGTAAAATTTTTGTCATAAATAAAGCAGTGTTTTATTTTTTGTGTTTGTTTTATTTATGTGTGTTCATGTTTATTGTTATATGTTTCTCGTTTGTCTTGTTTTAGATGCTTTTGGTCCCATGGCAGAAAAGTAAGGAACAACCTAAAAATAATTTAAAAAATGCCCCAGTTTGGGGTGTCTGTCTCGTGACCTGAGTGTCGCTACCAAGGTGCTAGCGCTCTTAAAAAAAAATGCCCCAGTGTCAAGTGATGGTAGGAACTTTTATCGGCCTCATAGATCCTGGAGTGTATTTGTAGTGGTCCCATGTTAGGAAGTAGTTTGATTATTTCGGCCACATGCTAAGCTTGCTTGTGTAAGTGTTGAATGATCATCCTGTATCATAGCTTTTAACAGGATTGAGGTGAATGGTAGGTAATGTGTGATTGCATCGCTCGCCATTCAAGAGTTTTTGGTTTTATTCGAAGTAATTTTTAAAATCATTTGACTCATTGTCCGGAGAGAAAAAAAATTAAGAGTGAAGAGGAGGTAAGGTTTATTGATATGGAGGTAGCTTCTTATTCAACCAAAATTTGAAATAGTAGTAAACTACTTTTTTCTTCGGTGGGTAATGTGGTGCTATAATTGAGCTCTCCGTCATGGTCTAGCACCATCAAATCATCAAATTCTATGGTTAGCAAGAGTTTTATCCTCCTCCCGCCACCGTACGACGATATCTGGTAGTGTGAAGACGTCAGGGATGCCCTCGCAGCTTGTTTATACTTCCCTAATAAGATTATCAGGAATGTCCTCACAATTTGCTTATGCTTCCCTGAATTCATTGACTATTCATTCATCGTATTGCTCTCACTCGATTGTGCTTCTTTTCTCTCTTTTTTTTATCTTTCTCTTCTATGTATATCTTTTTAAAACATCCTACTGACGCAAGAATTATGAGATTTGATGGAACCTTATATTTTTATTTTTTTCTGCTCTAACATCAACTCCAATGGCTGGAAGGGTGTGTGAGAATCCAGAGTTTTCTATATTTCAAAAAGATAGTTTTACGATCCACTAGTCCTTTCGATTAACTTGTCCGAATAAGAGGGGTGGTTAATGAGTTAGATGATTTTCAAAATGGTTCAAAAGAATAATGACCTACGACTGGCGCATACCTTGCGATGACTATGAGGGTGATAAATATATAGTTACGCCCATTTAGGCTATGAGACATGATGATCATTGAGTCATGATTCCAAGGGTTAGGAAATGTTTCCCTTGTAGATATTTTTTAGGCATGTTGCCAAAATAGTGAAAGTACTTCCCATGTGGGGTTTTGATTTCCTCCAAGCGAGGTGGTTGTGTAGGCATTGTCTCCTTAGCACTAGTTCCTTAACTTCGAATTCTCAGTTGAGTAAGAGATATTGTTGGGCAGATTGTATATGTATATATATATTTTTTTATTTTGTATATTTTTGTATTATTTTTGTTATTATTATCATGTTATGATACAACATCAGTTCCTGAAGTAAGGGATTGACTCAGGAAGTCTGCTTCGTGGGACATGTTGAATGGTCGGAGTGACCGTTCGATTAGATGATATTGTTTTGGGGTCCTCGATCCCTCTCAATCTGATTGATCTAGAATGAGAGATATGCTATGTTTAGGTTTGTGTTTTGGATGATATGAGATTGTCAAAATAGGTGTGGTGTCTTTTAACTTCTTCTTTTGATAAATCTTTTAGGTTCGGAGATTCCTTATCTGGAGGGACCTTCTTTCGTTTTTCGATGGAGTGAGGCATGTCGTAGAGTTGGAGCATAGAGTTGTTAGAGTATTTTTTAGGGTAATTTATGGGCTGTTGGAAAGTTGCCTAGGAGTAAAGTAGGAGTGGAAACCGTTGAGAGGGAAGGTAGTGTTGTAAAGGTAATGAGAGGATGAGGGAAAGGTAGAGTAAGAGGAGGAGACGTGAAGGTGTAGGCCAAGGTGGACCTTTCCTTTGTGTGGGGTGATTCAGTTTTGTTTGATTATGCTTATTTTGTTTAATGCGTGCTTTGGGTTTATTGTGAGATTGTTTTAAAGTTTTGTTTGTAATTTTTCGAGTAGGTTTAACGTTGAAGGTTTGATGTTGTGGTATTATCATCGGTTGAACTGTTACAAGGACCTTGATTGTGAGGTCTACGGAGATTTTGATATGAGATTCAGATGGGATTTCAGTTGTAATGTTAATTTTATATTGTGAGTTTTGAGGATTAGGTGACATGTTAATTTGGATGTTGATTAGAGTTGTAAGATTTATGTCTAGTTTAGTTTCGAGAGTGGGAGGAGTGATGGATTTTTGGATTGGTTCATCGATAGTTGATATTGATGTTGTAGAGGTAGATTTGATGATATGTTTGGATTTGATCAGTTCCGATTTGGTGTCAAGTTCAGGGTTAGGTTTGACAGTGGGTTAACGTTTGATAATAGGTTCAAGTTTAGGTTTGATGATAGGTTCGTGTTCGAGGATAGGTTTAGATTCGATAATAGGTTTAGGTTTGATAGTAGGTTTAGGTTTGATACAAGTTTAGGTTTGATAATAGGTTTAGTTTTGATAGTAGGTTTGAGTTTGGGGTTTACTTTTGTGGTTGGTGAGGTGATAAGTCCGGTGGTGAGTTCAAGTTTTAAGGTAGGTGTAGAGATTGATTTGTGAGTTGGTTTTGAGATCGGTTCAATGGTTGATTTTGGAGTGAGTAAATGGGTTGCTCGAAGGTATGTTTGGTAATAGATTCGGGTTCGAGATTTTATTTTGAAGTTGGCGAGGTGGTAGTGAGTTTAGGTTCTGAGGCGGGAGTAGTGATTGATTTGAGAGTTGACTCGGATGTTGGTGGAGTGAAGTGTTCGTTATTGAGTTCATGTTTTAAATTAGGCATAGGGATTAGTTCAAGGGTCGGGTTTAGGTTGCTGGGGTGATGTGTTCGATCGTCTGTTCGATAACGCGTTCAGGCTCGGGGATTAATTCCAGAGTATGTTGGATTAGGGGTCTTGATTTGATTATAGGTTCATGTTCAGAGTTTATCTTTGTGATTGATTTAAGTATGAATGGTGTCATGTTATATGGATAGATTAATTTGGGAATGGCTTCCAGGATAGGTGAGGGAGTTTGTTTAGGGAATGGTCGCGAAGCTGGTTTCAGTGTCACCTGAGGTATCGTAGCGGTTGGTATGCTTGTCAGTAGGCTGTTGAGTTCAAGGGTAGGTTGAATTGGTTCGGATATAAGTGCGTTGAGCTTGGCGATGGGTTTATTGAGGGGTTGAGTTAGTTTAGGGGTGGATTCGACGATAGTTTGGATTTTAGTGATCTTAGTGACCGGTTCAAGGTGAAAGGAAATTTTGTGTTTATAGGTACGTGTGGCAAGGTTAATTGGTTGGGAGTGAATGGAATGGACATAGTCTGAGGGAGGTTTAATCCTTCAGATCAGGCTTGTTAGGTGGAATGGGGCATGAGTGAATGAGTGTACAGTCTCGTATGCGAGTTGAGTTTGATAGAAAAATGGGTTGCAATAGGTGATGTTAGTTTACGCAGTGTCGGGGAGTTGGTTTTGATCATAGTGCGGGTTTGTGTATTGGTTGGTGTATAAAAGTTGGTGAGGGTGTTGATCTTGGTTTGTGTGTGGTAATTGGTTTTGGTCAGGGTATAGGTTTGTGTATAGATCTTGAGCTTGGTCATATGGGTGGTATGGTCGAGAGTTTGTTTGGTTTTGCTCTTGGTTCATGTTGATTTTTTCGGGGCTTAGAATCTCGTTTAGGTTGTTTGTCTTAGGATCATTGGAGGAGGGTCCGTTGGATGTTAGGGTAGAGAAATCAAGGTCCCCATTTTTCAGGTGAGACTCTATGCCTAAAGCGCGTTGATAAAGGCTTGCGAAGTCGTGATAGTCGCTTGAGATGAGAGTGCTTCGAAGGGGTTCTCAGGTATTGTCGATCACGATTTCCATTGCATCGCTTTCTTTTATTGGATTTCTCATTCGGGTGGTGAGCCTTCTCCAACGGTTGGCGAACATCGAGAAGTCTTTGTCGTCCTCTTGTCTTGTGTGTATCAAGTCAGTGAGACTAACCTATTCGTGAGTCAGGTGCTGGTACTGGTCTAGGAATCTGTTGGCTAAGTCTTCGAAGGTTTCGATTTTGGTTAGAGGCAGAGTAGCGAACCAGTCAAGGGCTTCTCCTTCTAAAGATCATTAGAAGTACTGGATGAGGAGCCCATGATTGGTGCGAATTGGTCAACAATCGTTACAGAACAGTCCCTGGTGATGGTTAAAATTTCTTATACCGTTGTATTTGTTAAATTTTGAAGGTTTAAAGCCAGCGGGTACAGTAAGTCGATGTCTCGGTAAAATTTGTCGAATCCAAATGACTGTTTTGAGCATTCTCTCTTAGCCATGTAGTCATCTAGAAGTCGAGGGAGGTCATTTGTGTTTGTGGCACTGCCTTTTCTAGGTGTCTCAGGGGAGGGTGTCCTCGGTATTTGTTGTTGTAGGAGGTGTGAGAGGTATGTGTGTTACGTGTCAGGGAAGTTGGAGCACATGGAGGAGGAGTCGACGTCCTTTTCTCTTCTCTGTTCCTTAGAGTAACTTGTCTTTCGTCTCTTGTAGCTCTGTATAAGTCAGTCAGGGATTGGAGCAATGCGTCGTCTTCTTTTCCTCCTTTTGTGAGTGCACTGGCCATGTGGTCCATAACTTGACTAGTGGCGGAGTTCTGTCCATCGTCGCTTTCTTCGCTGCGGTTGCTGTGATTTGTGTTTTGTGAAGTGATACTTTTCACTCTCACTAACCATGTTTACCCGACCACGGCACTGGGCTGTCCGCGGAGACGGCCTAACGTTTTACTCAGGGTCTCAATGGGAGCCCCATGTGGGTGGGTCACTATAATTAATGTTTAATTTTCTAATGCCTGACATATATTTTTTTATTTTTATTTTTTGTAAAACTGAGTATGCAGGCGAGTGTGTAAAAAGTGATAAAGTTAAGTGAAGGAAATCAAAAAACCAAATTAAATAAAGCAAGAAAAATAGAAAACTAAATTAATTAAATAGGGGCAACCTTAGCGAAAAAGAGTCTCATCACGATTGCTAGTCTGTTGGTATGTACTTTTTCTAGGTCTCTTTCGGTCTCCGAAAAGAGTGGCCCAATTCAGTCCAAGTGGACTCTGACTAAAGGCGATGGAGTAATAAATTAGAAAATATTAAATTGCTGAAGGAAAAAGGTAAATTTTAAATGAAGAATACAAGGGTTGATATGATCGCCAGCTGTAGATATTTATCGACGCTACAACACGTCACTGATCACGCTTTAAGGAGAGCAGGGGCTTGCAGGTTGAACTCTTTTACTGAATCGTCGTCCTGTAAGCGTCAACAGTTCTGGGTTGCCTTAGATTTTAGCTAGTTTGGTTTTCCTATTCCTGCTGGGAGTTTAATTGATTTGGTCTTTTGATCCTTCCCTAAGTCTGGCTGATTGAGAGTCTTCTAGTATTACTCTAACTCTAATTAATTTAGTTTCTTAATCCGACTAGGAATATAATTAATCTACTCTCTTGATCCTACTGGAAGTCTAATTAAAAGAGGTCTCCTAATTCTACTAAGAATCTCATTAAAAGTGGTCTCCTAATTCTACTAGGAGTCTAATTAATCTAGTCTCATAATCCTACTAGGAGTCAAATTAACCTAGTATCTTGATCCTACTGGAATTCTAATTAATCTAGTCTCCTAATTCTACTAGGACTCTAATTAATTAAAAAAGGGGTTGCAGCATGTTATGCCAAGGAGGATCGGCCCCGTTCCCGGGTATCCTCCATAAGCTCCCTTAAAAAAATCAGGTGGCTAAGGATTATTTTGTAAATATTGAAGATTACAAATTGAATTTGAACTTAAAATTTGAGAATTAGGAATCAAAACCGATATCGAGAATTAAGAATTTAGGACTAGAACGAAGAATTCAGACTAGCATTAAGAACAAGGAGAATTAAGAATTAGAAAGAAAATTAAAAACTAGAACTAGAACCTATGAACTGAGAATTAAGAACTAGAAATTAAGAACTAAAACTAGAAAGAGAACAAGAATTTAGAAGTAGAACTAGAAACTAGAAAGAGGACTAGAATTTAGAACTAGAACTAGAAACTAGAAGTAGAATTTAGAACTAGAATTAGAATTTTGAACTAGAAACTAGAACTATAATTTTCTAAAAGGAAGAAGCTCAGAAAAGAATTGTGTAGAAGAGAGTTTTGTAGAGTGGCTAGGGGGTAGAGGTCTATTTATAGGCTTTTGCTAGAAATCCTAGTCTAACTCTAATTCCTAATTCAGATAAAGGAAATATACTAATTCTTAATCCTGGTATAACTCTAATTCCTACTAAAGTCTTAAAGAAATAAGGAAACTAATCCTATTGCTAATAAAAGAAACAAATCTTGAAATAATAAAAGACACTAATCCTAATTCGATTAGGAGTCTTGATATTCGTCACTTTTTGTGTAGTTTTCGAAAATTGATCATAACTTTTTTGAATACTTGTCAGAATTGCACGTTTTTTGACTTGTTTAAAATCTATTTTGATAAGCTTTCAACTGTTACCAATTTCGCATCAATCCGACTTTGTTTGATATTTTAAAATAGGCCAATTATAAAAGTGATGGGATTGACAATTGGGAAAGGTTGGGGAGACTTATTTGGCTCTAAGCTAGGCATTTCCTCCTTTAATACTACTTCGAGACTAACAGGCTGGTGCCACTAGCTTGACTATCTGGGGCTCCCGCGGAAGGGTCTGCAATTCTAGAAGTCTAGAAGGCAGCTCGACCCATTTTAAAAGCCCCAAAGAGAACCTCAAATTTTCTCAAAGGGAGAAGTCCCGAAGAGAGAAAAATTGTAAATTGATTTTTTTATGGCTAAAAGTAATTTTAAAAAGACAGAGTTTGGATTGATGATTAAAAGCTTAGAAAATTAAGGATTTGAAATTTTAGAGATTAGGGATTAAGAACTAAGGACTGAAATCTATAACTTAAGAATTATGAACTACAACTAAGAACTAAAATCAGAAGTAAGAACTAGAATAAGAAATAGGGACTAGGACTAAAAGTAAGAACTATAATTAGAATTAAGAATTAGAACCTAGAAGCTAAGAACTAGAACCTAAAAATTAAGAACTAAAAAAAAATTAGAAATTAAAAGCTAGATCCTAGAACCCAAAAGATTACCTAAAGCAGAACACTTCTTCCTCCCTGCTGTAGAGAGGACTTCGAAACTCCTAAGAAGGCCTAAGCTCGAAAGGAGAGAGATTGCTATCAAAATTAGTGTGTTTTGGTCGAAGTAGAGAGGTCTATTTATAGGTATATGGTTGGTCTTGATTAATGTATCTTATATTAATATTTAACTCAAGTCTTAACCTAATGCAAGCGCACAATGGAAATTATAGTACTAGCATTAAGATTGTTCCCACGAGGAAGTGATTATCTAAGTTTTCTCTATTTCTATCTTCTATTCAAATCCTTATTTTAAAAATATCTATTTATCTTTAAGAGTTCCTAATCTACTGGAGAAATATGAATAAATAATGGTTTTCTAAACTAAAGTGCATAAAAATAAATCCTAATCCTCCTTCTTCAGATTAAGGTCGTAAATCTTAATCTTTAGCTTTCGGATATTTATGAAAATAAACAATACCGTTACACCATATTTCTAGTCTCCTAGCATTGCTCGTCAATCAAGTCTAAGATCCGATCAATACAGATTTAATCTAATCAACAATTAACTAAAAATTTGGGCATCAATCAAACTTTAGCAAACTGAAGGTGGAAAAGAAAAAACCGTTCCACTAATCTGCAAATTATAACCTGAGTCGTCAATTCAAATAAAAAATTGGAGATGTTTACAAAGCAAATAAATCTAAACTACGGATATCTACACTAATCATCAACACTCAATTGCTCTTGGGAAACCTCTTATACTTAAATTATTCTAACTAGTATACACTACTTTGATTAGAAGAAAATCTAACCTCAAGCGTCAATTGATGCTGAAATTCTTCGATGCTTATTCCTATGTCGTGCCCTCTTATTTATAGATCATAAGGGGTCGGTTTACATAGATCTAATTTTATTAAAAGAAACTACTAAAAACAAAAGTATCCTAATATAACTCTAATTCCTAATTTTATCTTTCCTTGCTTCTTTTAGTTGATGCGCTTCTAGAGGGTCCTTTACTAAGCAGCAGCAGAGTCCTTTGGACTATCAATCTTCATCAATCTTCTCAGATCCGTGATCCACAGAACTTCTAATTTTGGATATGGCGGTGACAATTCTCACGTGATCATCAACAGCAACATGGAGGAGAGCTTTAGATAATCCTTCTTTTTCTAGAAAATCGTTAACTACAATTTTCTATCTTTCATAGATTCTTTCTAGAAAATTGTTAATTACAACTTTCTATTTCTCACAGCTTCCTTATAGTTGACAATTTTCTGAATTACGCTTTATGGCTTTTCTCTTTTTATCTCTTTTGAAGAATCGTAAATTACGATTTTCTGACTTTCAATAGCGGCAAATCGTCCTTTTCGTTCGGTCAATTTTCTTATTGTTTTTTGAATTTATTTTGTCAAAGATTAGCACTTAGGCTCTAATTTACTACTTATCTCTAATATTTACACTTCAGTATCTCGTTAGTAGCAAACTATGGCCTAGCATCACTAAGTCAAGGGTGATAAAATGGTAAATTATGTGATTGATCATAGCCCTAAACTTTAGTTTTGCTAGTCCCTAACAAACAAGGAAACATAAAATATTTAAAACTTAAATTTAAATGCCACTTTCGTAGGGAGCATGATTGAATTTAGCAGATGCAACAAGCCTTTAAACCCCTAGGTGATCCCTGGTGGAGGAGTTGTAGTCTCCTGAAGGATTTCAGTAAAGTTACCTACAAACTTTAAATATTTTTGGATTTTTCAAAATATTTTTCAAAATTAAAAATTCAAAATATAAACTAATTAGTCAGTTAGTCATTATATGTTCATTGTTTCAAAATATTTCAAATATTTTATCCTTTGCTTTTGTAACAGTTGCAAGCTTGTTACACTGCTTGAGATAGATACGGGTCAAGTCAGGTGCCCACCCAACACAGGAGACAAGGGGCATTGGATTAATTTTGATATTCCCTTCATAACCCGTAACCAATTATAGTCAAACCTGATTCAAACCCGATTATAGTCAAACCCGAGCATGCATACATTAACAGCTCAAGTAGTCACTTACACTTTCACCTCTATAATTGACTAAAACATACTATTTTCATGTGGAAATGGCCTTACACTGTATCTTTTGACCCAACCCAGATACTTCTAAGGATAAACAATAGACACTTAAATACCCAGTAAGCTATAGAGTATCAATACACCATGTATATACTTTGTACACAGATTACATTTGTTTTGGTTTATAGGCATATGCAAGTAAAAGCCTATATGGGTCGTGTATGCAATTCTAGCCTAAAAGGCTTATATACTAAACAAGTATAGTAGACTTACATGCAAGTTATTCTTTGTTTGTCTGTTATGGAGTACACTCAAGTACTAAGTATAGGCTATGCAGGGATAATTACCCTTAAGGAGCTTACTAATAAGCTCCTCCCTCCGCCTCTTGACTACACGAGGGTGTGAGTCAACATCCAAGGCATGCACGCAAAGTGCAGCTACTCCGTTATACAAATGCAATCACGTTGCTTCATCGTCTTGATTTCCATTTCTGCTACATGAAATCACAGTCTGTTAGGCCAAATCTAGTTAAGTCAATCTTAGTCAATTGCAGCAGCAGAGATACACCACCTAATCCCTTAGATACCTTAGATCACAAAGTGACCCGACGATATGGTCACGTGAGTTCGGTCCTCAGTCCACAAGGTCGGCGAACTCAACACTGACACATGTTCGGCATCATCGTAACGATAAATTTACCAAAAGGTATGTCGTAAACACATAGCTTTCCTAGACTAGGTTAGTTAAGAAGTTCATTTAGATAAATGATAAATCTGTGTTGTTGATTCACTGAGACCGAATCGGGAGCACGAATCACAAATTGAAATGGGTTTTGGAACCCGTATTGGTGAATAAACTACACTGAAAATTTCGCACAAAAATGAATAAGAAAATCTAATTTTATGTGCAATATATATATGAAATATAGTATCCATATTTATACAAAATAACTAGCAAATTGCATGAGTTAAAATAAGCCAAAGTGGAGCAGAAAATATCCCGGCAAGCCAAGCCTGATAGGCTTGCCACGACAACTTTACAGGCTTGCCGTGGCAAGCATGGTACACAGACCACTGCTCGGTATTTTGGTCATAACTTGTGACCCCGAACTCCAAATGATACGATTCATGATGTGTTGGAAAGGGGACAACAAGCCCTACAACGTTCATAATTTAACAAAGTTCTGAATCTAACGTTTAGAGGGTTAAAACTTAGTGATAAGTTATGGCAATATGCTCAGCTACAAAGTTTGCTGCGACAACCTATGTTGCTTGCCGCGGCAACCTTGCATCTGACGCACTTGGTGACACCTCTGACAGGAGTTTGTGCTGGGTTGACTTGCTAAGTTTAACCATGAGACTTGGAACCATAAATGGTCTATATTTGGGGTCTATGTTGACCCAATAAACTATTAAAATTACTAAAACTATGACCATAAATCCTAGGTATTTGGTGCACATGACGAGTCTGCTTGAAGACATGCGTCCACGGGTAACCAGTTACACGTAAGCCTGATATAAGGTAAGGAGATTACCTTGCTGACTTATATTTTAATATTTCATTACACTTCTGAATAGCATGATAATTGTGGTGTATAGTCAGTGTAAATTGATCATGCTCATGATCCCTTCATATATTTATCAATATTTCTGTTTGATACATGATCAAGGATTATATGTATCTGTAAATAACTAATAGATAAAGGATGTCCATGATTAGATGTCAATGATTTCACGGTGATGCCAAATTGAAAGTGATGTATATGGATAATATTAGTACACTAGATACCTACATAGGTGCATATCGGATTGAACGATGATGATTGATATATATATATTCGGCCTGGTATAAGACGAAGATTTTTAGTTAATTTGGTATAGTAGTTATTGTCCACAAGTTCCATGAGTGCATGATGATTTGCAGACCTGATCTATATTATTCTCCGTCATGTCTTATTTTCTTCTGATTAACAGGATAATATAAAAGATGTAGAGATATCTCATAACTCGTGCTAACTAGTATGATGAATGGTTTCATATATGCTAATATAGTTTATGTAAAGATAGAGAAATTCGATAACTAGTGAAAATCTGATATCTAGATCTGATATACAAGAGCATGTCAAAAGATTATGCTAAGTACAGCTCAGTGATGAACTAGTTTTGATAAAGTTAGTTAACAGAAATACTTTTACCTCACTAAGCTATGTCAGCTAGATGAAACGCCCATTTAGTTAGTTTTGATAGATGATCCCATATGTTTATTAGAGTTTCAGTTCAATGAATGGTTAGGCATGAAAAAGCTAAATTCAATTGGATGTATAGTAGTGCATGATGACGAGAAGATTAGTTTAGACGTATGCTTTTGTATAATTATTCATGATGCTCGATGTATAGTATACTGATGATACGATACTTAGGAATTTTATTTAACTATGCTCATGTCAGTATTGATAATGATGATAGAGTCAGTTGAAAGGACTGTTTTTGCATTACTCGACTCATGATGATTTTAATGAATAAATATGCTAGTTCAGCATGATGGTAATAAGATTAGTGCTACATATGGTCATGCTATGAGATTCTGTTCGATATACAATCAGTTATGTACAAATGATGATAAAATCAGTTTCAACGCATGAATATGAATAGTTATGCTAACTCAGTTATACTAGTTCAGTTTTGTTATATCATATCTGTTCAAAATGTTCTTGCATACATGTTAGCATGCATTGTTCATGTACTGTTATCCTTGATTTCATGTACACGTCTTTATTCTAGTCTTGAAATAAGTGATCCCGTAAACTCGAGAGTTTGATATCCCGTTCACGTGATTCCGCTAACTCGAGAGCTTGATTTTCTTGGTCCAAGTGATCCCGCTAACTCAGGATCTTGACAAGTGATCCCGCTAACTCGGGAGCTTGATTTTCTTGTTTCTTGTATATATCTTGTTTCAGTATGATTTCTGTAATTATCCAGCATGATTCCTTGTCAGTATGATTCCTCGTATTTGTTCAGCATGAATCTGTCAACATGATACAATATTTGTATGATTTATTGCTTGTTATACTATATGTTGCTAAAATAAATGTTAAATGTTGCTATAATAGATACAAGGTAAGATATAATGTGTTTAATTTCGTAATTTATGCATCTAGAAGTGAATTGGAAATCTAACATATAAAGTAGCACTTTAAATTTCCCTACTGAGCTTTGATAATAGCTCATCCTACGACTTTATATCTTAGCTACAGATATTGCTCAGGACCCTGAGCACGAGGCTGATCCTACCTACCAGCCTGAGGAGGACGAGGAGAGAGGTTCTGCTGAGTACTTCTTTTCTTGAGAGGTTTGAGAGAGAGAGAGATTTGATTTTAAATACTAGACTTGTATAAACAGCAGCTACATATTTGGAGATATTTAGTACTTAATGTATAGGTGTTCTTTCCATTGTTTAGATAACAGATGGCCGTTATCGGTGGAAAGCTATACATGACTTTTGTTTATATTTTATATATATTTTCCTACTTTTGGATAGATGAATAAATATCAGTTTTTGCCATATTTCTTTGTATTATAGTTAATTCAATTCGCTTCCGCATATGTAACACTTTGTACACGATGCCCTTATATGACAAGATCATGTTAGGTGATTCGACGGCATGACCTTTCCCATTTACGAGAAGGGGAAAAGTCGGGCTCTCACAACTTTCTATCATCATAATCATCCTTCACCAAAACTCAACAATTTCAATTCAGTATAGTGTGGAGAGTGTGCATATCAATGAGGAATTTATTCATCATAGATTTTTCTAAACTGCAGCTTTTAGAAAATATTTTCATCCAAACTCTCACTTATTTATATACTCTAAAAAATAATCAAAATTATTGGGTTCTCTTGATATATATGATAAATCTCAGAGGGCAATCAATTATAAAGGTAAATCTCATGAAAAGATAATCAATTCTATTCTTATGATTCCCTTATTTATTCATAGTATCTACTTAACATAGCTCTAGTAGACTCATATTTTTACAAATCGTAAATCTCAAAGGTCTTTCCTTCGGCTTGTAATGGGGCTTTGAGTTTTTTAGAACGTTTCAAAGAAAAGGTAAAGAGGATTTAAAATTATCTCTGAGAATTTCAGCTCTTCTTTTTCCTATCTTCTTCTACTATTTTTTTTTCAGCTTCAGTAAGTATCCATAAATCGGATAACTTCTTCCCAATTCTTTTTCTTTTTATAAATCTCATTTTCTTCTTTCTAGTTTGGAAGCTTTTTGCTTCTCTTTTCACAAAATCATCTTTTACTATTTTTCATTTCTTTTCTTTTCCCATATTTTTATACGTTTGTATTTCTTTTTGCTTATACCCTTTTTAGCAGATCCTTTATCTGTTAACTCATACTCCTTTCACTCCCTTTTCTCCCCTTCTTTTACATTCTAAACTTCTCAGAAATTGTAAGGGTTAAGGATAGAAAGCTTTGGACAGTACATATGGTTAAAGTTTTATAAATTCTGGTACAAAGAAATGTAAGCTTTTAGACTTCTATTATGGGTTCAAATGGTAAAATGTTCTAGGATTTTAGCTTTTTGGTTCTAGTTTAACAAAAGATGGCCTTCGATCATTTTCACGATTTACTAATATGGATGTCTTATTGCTTTGATATACTTAATAGATAATTCTAAACAAATAAATCATCATCATCACAAAATATATTGATTCTAAGTATTATGAGACTTCACATAGCAAAGAAGTTCAAAGAAATTTAGGCGTGAATAAAAATAGTCTCTTTTTCTCATAATAAAAGAGGAAATAGGCTCTATAACTCACTGATTATATAATTTTGAAACTATAATCTAAAAAAAATTTACAGTTCAGATTAATCATATAGTTTCAAACATTCTCTGATACAGTGTTTCAAGAGATCCTTTCCTTTGAATTGTAACTATTTTTATTTTGATTTTCGAACTACTACTTTGATGGATTGCTAAGAATTTTGAATTTTTATATTTTTTTTTATAAATCGCATATAATGATTCACTAAAAAAATTAAAATTTTTAAATTTTTACGAAAAAGAAAACTAAACTATTGTGATGTATCCCCCCAAACTTAAATAGGACAATGCCCTCATTGTGGAAAATAGGGGACATAAAAAAAACTTACCTATTTTATTTACCATGTTAGTAAATGGGTATATAATCAAAAATCTTTCCCCCAAACTTAGGTGAAAAATACTTCCGATTTATGGAACTAAAAAAGAATAGAAAAACAAAATTATTAGTAATGTTAGCAACACACGTTGTTAGTAAAAAAAATGCAAAGGTAGTAAAGAGAAAATTATATATATATTGGAATATTTACAATAATCAAAAGGAAAAATAAAACTAAAATCTAATATAAGAACTAATAAAAGAATATAAACCTAGAAAAAATCTAGACATACACTAAACTATAACACTAGTAGCAATGTCCGAGAGAAGGATTCTTCGATAAAGATCGGTCCTTCGCTTCTTCAAAAATGGTTTACTTTCCTAGCTCCGAGATGTCTTCCTCTTACTGCATTTGCAAGAGGAATAGTAGGCTAGGAAGGGGAATAGCGAAGATTAGGGAGAGGCAGGGGTGGTGGTTGGGTGGAAGAGGAGGTGAAGGTGGGAGTTATGTCAGACGCAGCAGGTGGTTCCATCTTCTTAATTTTCTTTTTCTTCTTTTTGTGCTTTTTCTTTTCTTCCTTTGCTAAAATCTTCTAAACTTTCTCATACTCATCCCATAGGAACTGCAGAGGGTCTAGCTTTGGAGGTGGTGGTGGGTCATCCCATACTGGAAACAACTTTATTAGATTATAGATGGTTTTATCGTCTGTCATGGTTAAGGATGGGATGGTAGGGATGAGAAGGAATGTTTTTGTTAAAGGCAATCTAATTCTATATTTGAAGTGCTTAGATGGTGGAATACGAATCGTTGCTTTAAATTTTCTCATCCTTCAAAACTTAATTGCTATAATGATTCTACAGGAAGTTAGTTAGCGATAAATTAGACGTCAGCTGAAATAAGTATAAAACGTCATTCTATTTATTATGTGTAATGATATCGAAGAGTTCATATGATGGGTCATAATTATTTTCATGCAGTAGCAAAGTGTTTGTTTAGTAGTGTTTATATACATGAAAGGTGTTGAGATGAATTTGAGCATAACTGTAACGTCCCAAAAATTGCGTGCTTAAATAGTGCACCTCGGGAAGTGTGCTCGACAGGTCACTTGTCCAACCGGGTCAACGTAGACTTGGTTGACTTACCTAGTTAGCTTAAGTTAGCTATGTCATGTGTGGAGTGTGGAGTATGTGGATAGTAAGAGTTAGTTTGATTGGGATATATACATACCGAGTTAGGTATGTGTGCTTTGCACCCAATAAATGAAGGGAATTATAAAGAAAGGGGGGAGAATTTATTTTCCTTAGTTTAGGTTGTTGAGGAATTAAGAGGGAGTGAAGAGAGGGGTGTGACTTGTTTGTGAAAGTGAGGGCTACGTATTAAATGCGTGTGATTGAGTGTAAATCGTAGAGCTTGCGGATTTGAGTCTTCGTATTGAAGGGAGATATGAAATTTGGGGTTTGTGAAACCCTTAGGTGACAAGGAGCTTGGATCAAGGGATCCGATTGGTTGAAAAGGTAAGCTTGACTATTTTAGTGAATTATAGTTGCTAGGTTATAAATTTAATTGATTAGGTGTGAGAAATGTGTAAGAGCGGGTATGGATGTTGATGAGGTTTGTTCTAATGGTTAGAACTCAATCTGTTATGGAAATGGGCAAAATCGATCGAACGAAATTAGTAATTGTTCGATTGATTTTACCAAAGAGTAAAAAAAGTATAATGTAGAATTCTAGAGAAATTGTTCAAACGAACTAGAAATCATTCAATCGATTTGGAAAACCATGTGAACGAAATTTAAACCGTTCGATCGGTTTTGGCCAAAGAAGAAAGAAGTGAAATGCTGATTTTTGAAGAAATCGTTTGATCGATTTGGAAAACCATTCGAACGAAATTAAGATCGTTCGATCAGTTTTACTGAAGAAGAAATGTACGTACAAAGGATTTCTGAGGAAATTGATCGAACGAAATAAAACCATTCAATCGATTTTGGGAATTCGTTCGAACGATTTAAAATCGTTCAATTGATTTTGCAAACCGTTCGATCGATTTAAGAATCGTTCAATCGGTTTGGGCTAAATTACGCTTTTGTTGGGTTTTGCTTATGAGCTGTTTATAAGTTGGGGTTAGGCTTCTAAACCTAATGTTTTTACATAAATTGTGATATGTTGCATGTGTTTGGCCATACCTAGGTTGAGCCGGACCTTGAGGTGGTTACGTGCTAGCTCGGATTTAGGAATCCATGGGTTTAATTTGTGTATGAGGTAGGGAATATTCTGAACTTGTACACTTGATTACAAAAGCATGTAAGTGGTGATATTCTAAGTATGCAAAATTATTTAAAGCATAGTTAAGTGCATGTGCTAAAATGTCAAGATAAGTATGTGAAATTAAGGTGTGTGTGCGTACACAAAAATGAGAAAGGCATAAGTATAAGAAAAGAGACATCCCAGGGATGTATATGTAAATTGGGCATCTAAGTGATGCATCTGAACGTGACATCCCAAGGATGTATAGTTAATGTGAATATCCACGTGATGTGAAAGTGCATGAATGGGATTTGAACGGGCTTTAAATTATTAATATTTAGCATAATTATATGGTGAATAACTATATAGAGTTGCACAATTGATTTAAGATTTAGAGAATACCCCACCGACACGGCAGTATACCCTTGACTAACTCGGCAGGATATCCGTGACCGGTACGGAGGCTAATTCATACACTAGTAGACATCTCAGGGATGTATATGAGTTATGTGCTCCGTCGCCTATGTGAAAGGGACTTGAGTTATATCACATGAAAAATAGTCTGATTGGACGACGATGGAGGGTATTCCATCGGGGCTCGATACTATATTGCTCGTGGATTATTTAAGTTAATTGATTTAAGTCATGAGACCAGCCCTGTTGTAATATGAGAACCAGATGAGGGTAAGAGCCATGTGTAGTGTAGCAAATGCATTCTGTTTATTCTTCTAGTATCTCAAATTATTTTCCAACTGTTTTATATTGATGAAATCATGCTTCAATTATATCATGAAATGTATGTGAGTAAGATAGATATACATGTTCAGACATCTTCCCTATTGAGCTAGGATGTAGCTCACCTTTTTTACTGTACATCGCAGAATCTGAAATAGAGGTTGCATCTGCTGACGTCGATCCCGAGGACTCGGATTACTTTTCGGTGGAGGACTCTGAGCCCCCTCCTGAGAAGTTCTTTTAGAAGACCCTCTGTGTATTTTGATAGTTATTTTGAGAGAGATTATATGGCTTGGTATGTCCAACCTATTTTATTGGGATAATGTAATTATGTGAGATATTCTTTTGTCAAACCATCTAAGGTGACCATTGATATGTCACTGATGGTTCAAGTTGGTTCTTTTGCCCATGCTGTGGTATGAGATTAGAACTATCTTTTGAGTTATATGTTTTGACTTTAAATTATAGAACTGGAGATTTACTTCAATACTTGTTCTTTTATACATGCTTTACTTATGGTTGTGTGGATATACCAAGTTTTCCGTGTATATCATTGGGGCATGGCCTTAAGGTTTGTACCGATGGCACGGGTTTCAAGGTGTCAAAATTGGGGCTGTCACAGTTGGTATCAAAACTTTTTCTTTAGAATTTCTGACAAGTCTTGAATTTTGTTAGAGTATAGGGATCTTCTGCTAATGAAACTTTGGTTTTATGTGCAGAGCGTAATGTCTTCTAGAGGAAGGGATCGACCTAGAGGTAGCCAAAGTAGAAATTTGAGAAGTGAGGATGAATTCCATGCGGGGTCTAGTAGAGACCAAAGGAACCTTCATGATGGGGGAGATAGGAGAAGTGATGCAACGGATCGAATGGCGTTGGCCATGGAAACTGTGGCCGCTGTAATGGCCCAACAAATGCAACAGACTGTGTTATTGGCTAAGCAGACCACACTATTGGCGGTCAATAATGTCAATCATCAGCAGCCACCACCACCACCTCCTCCAACGTTGTTGCCCTCGTCATTCATCGATTTTAGGAGATTGAGACCTCCTAGTTTCTATGGGCAAACAAGTCCGTTGGAGGTGGAGAAGTGGTTGAATCAGATGGAAAAGCTTTTAGATAGACTTTGAGGATGAGAAGGTAGGTTGGGCTTCCTTCCAGCTTAGGGAGATGTCGATCCCTGGTGGAAATCAGTATTGAGAAAAAGAGAAGTTAAGGACTCTCACCGTCTATGGACATGGGCGAAATTCGTTAGGGAGTTCAACAGGGAGTACTTCCCCATGCAGGTGAGAGTATAAATGAAAAGAGACTTCGCAAACCTAGAGAAAGGAAGCATGATGGTGCGAGAGTATGGGGTGGAATTTACGCGCTTATCATGATTCACACTTGAGTTAGTATCCATCGAATTAATGAAAGCCAACAAGTTCGAGGAAGGTCTGAGGTTGAACGTCCGAGAGAGAGTTTCGATATTTGAACTTGAAAACTATGCAGACGTGATGGGAAAGGCAATAATGGCTGAAAGGGATATTTATAGTATGTATAAACGGAGAGATCATCAAGATAGAGGTAGAACAGTTTAGGGAAGAGTGGGTGAGTATGACTCGAGAAATAAAAAGTCGAGATTTACAGCACCAGCTCCAGTTCCTAGACAAATTACTTACACAAATTATTTCAGGCCATCTATACCTACCGTGGTAAGGCCGATTAGATATGAGAGCCCTACTGCCACCATGGGATTCTCAGTTGCTCAAGCTTTCTCACGGACAACTTCTTCTACACCAAATGAGATGTGTGCCAAGTGTGGCAAGTCTCACAAAATAGCTAATTGTAGACGGGGAATTTGGGGATGCTACAAGTGTGGGAAGATAGGCCACATGATTTAGAATTTCTCAAAAATGAGCAAGGAGAGAACGGCTTTTGCTTTCATCCCGAGACCGATACAAGCAAAGAAGCCGGTCGTACAAGGAAGAGCCTATGCAGTTACAGCTCAGGATGCTCAGAATGCCAACGATATCATACAAGGTGAAACTTTAATTGAGATGATTGATACATTGCATCAATTGCATTGAGTTCTTAAATTTTAGATATAGGTGTACCTATATAGATTATCTATGTAGAGTTGTTTGATCTAATTGATTTCATATTTTGATATGATGCATGAGTAGGTGGCTTAAATATATGTGCTCTATAGGTACTTTATAAGTGCATGGGAGGGGGAGTGACATAGCATATGTGGCTAGAGTGTTGATAGACCCAGGGTCTACTCATTTATTTATTACTCCTCGATTTGCAAAGAAGATGAAGGTTAGCCCAGAGACATTGGATTTTGTCTTGGCAGTGTCTATTTTGACTAGAGAATCGGTTGATATGGACTTGGTCTGTAGGCTGGTGATAGTAACTGTTAGAGATGGGTCCTCTTTGAACTAGCAGCAAATTTAGTTCTGTTAGATATGCAAGGATTCGACGTGATCCTTGGCATGGATTGGTTGTCAACTTATTGTACAACGGTCGATTGTAAGAACAAAGTGGTTATCTTTAAACCAAATACAAGGAGATCATTCTGATTCCTAGGGGTGAGAACGAAGTTTCTCCCACTTGTGTCTGCCATTAGAGCCGAACGCGATCATAAATGGATGTAGTGGTTACTTGGCATATTTGAAGGAAGACAAGGGAATAATGTCATTTATGAAATTTTAGTTGTACGTGAGTTTGAAGATGTCTTTCCAGAAGAGTTTCCAGGATTACCTCCTAATCGAGAAGTGGAGTTTGCCATCGACTTAGCACCTGGAACGGAGCCGGTTTCCAAAGCACCATACCGAATGGCTCCTACTGAGTTGAAGGAATTCAAGAGCAGTTACAAGAGCTCTTAGATAGGGGGTTTATAAGGCCAAGTTTGTCTCCTTGGGGAGCACCAGTCTTGTTTGTCAAGAAGAAGGATGGGTTGATGAGGCTATGCATCGACTATCGTGAGCTAAACAAACTAACCCTCAAGAATCGATATTCATTACCTAGGATCGACGATTTGGTTGATCAGTTGTAAGGAGCAAGGTATTTTTCCAAGATTGATCTGAGATCTGGATACCATCAGCTGAGAGTCAAGGCAAAGGACATCCAGAAGACGGCATTCAAGATGCGGTACAGACACTACGTGTTTTTAGTGATACCGTTTGGGTTGACAAACGCACCGACATCATTTATGGACTTAATGAATCAAGTGTTTAAACCACACCTGGATGCTTGCATCATGGTATTCGTCGATGACATTTTGATATATTCAAAGTCAAAGAAGGAGCATGAAGAATATTTGAGAATCGCTCTACAAACTCTGCTTAAGCACCAATTGTATGTCAACCTCTCAGTAAGTGGGAGTTTTGGTTAGAGAAAGTTAGCTTTTTGGAACATGTCGTCTCAAAGGAAGGTGTCACTGTAGATCCAACTAAGATCAAGGCAGTGGTGCAATGGGAACAACCGAAGATGGTAACAAATATCTGTAGTTTCCTTGGGCTAGCTGGGTACTATCGACATTTTGTGGAGGGATTTTTAAAAATTTCGGGACCGCTTACGAGGCTCACAAGGAAGGATGTGAGATTTGAATGGACTGAAGCCTGTGAAAAGAGTTTTTAAGAACTCAAGAAGAGACTCACTTCAGCTCCAATGCTAGTAATTCCTTTAGGCAGTGGAGGGTTTGTGGTGTATAGCGATGCTTCTCATAATGGTTTAGGCTGCATGCTCAACCAGCACAAGAAAGTAATTGCTTATGGGCCAAGGTAGCTAAAAGATCACAAGAAGAATTACTTGACACGTGACCTGGAACTAGCAGCAGTCATATTTGCATTGAAGATTTGGAGACACTATTTATATGGTGAAACTTTTGAGATCTTCACCGACCATAAGAGCCTCAGGTACTTATTCATGCAGAAGGAATTAAATATGAGGCAGTGAAGGTGGATGGAGTTTCTCAAGGATTATGATTGCTCTATATAATATCACTCAGGTAAAGCTAACATTATAGCGGATTCATTGAGTCGTAAGGGTTCGGCTCAGTTAGCTAGCCTTGTGATGGAAATGCACAGATAGAAATTATTTTAAGATCTATCATTGTATGATGCAAAGATCGTGGTACAAGCTTCAGGGGCTTTCTTAGCCAATGTCACAGTGAGACCGACGATTTTTGAGCATATTCACGAGCTACAGATGAAAGACTCAAAGTTAGTCAAGATTCGACAATGTGTGACTAAAGGCACCAAACCGAACTTCTCTATAAAAGAAGATGGTTCCTTACTATTCAGGAGACATCTCTGTATTCCAGTTGATGTCGATCTGTGACAAACTATTCTAGACGAAGCTCATAAGTCTAGATATGTGATTCAACCCGGTAGCACCAAAATGTATCAAGATCTGAGGAAGAGTTACTGGTGGAGAGGTTTGAAGCGAGATATAGCCGAATACGTGTCAAGGTGCTTGACCTGTCAGCAGGTGAAAGTAGACCATAGATACCCTACTGGTTTGTTGCAACCTCTATCGATACTGAAGTGGAAATGGGAATTAATAACTATGGATTTTATCGTGGGATTTCTGCGAACAGTGAAAAGGTACAATGTAATTTGGGTGGTCGTTGATCGACTAACCAAGTCAGCTCACTTTTTTCCCTACAACACAATGTATACAGCTGGAAGACTCGCGGATTTGTATATGAAAGAGATTGTACATTTGCATAGGATTTTCAGCAGCATTGTCTCTGATCGTGACCCATTATATACTTCAAAATTTTGATAGAAATTCCAAGAAGGCATGGGTACTCGATTGGACTTTAGTTCGGCATTCCATCCACAGACTGATGGGCAAATAGAGCGAGTAAATCAGGTGATAGAAGATATGCTCAAGGCGTGTATGCTTGAATTATAAGGATCATGGGATCAATATCTACCCTTGATCGAATTTGCATACAATAATAGTTTTCAAGCAAGCATTGGAATGGCACCGTATGAAGATCTCTATGGAAGGCGATGTAGATCGCCTATCAACTGGAAAGAAACCGGTGAAAAGTTTATACTGGGTTCGGAGTTACCTGAAGATAACATCATAATCATTTGTATGATAAGAGAGAGACTTAAATTGGCTTAGAGCAGACAGAAGAGATATGCAGACATCAAAAGGACGAGCATGGACTTTTTCGTTGGCGATCATGTGTTTGTGAAAATATCACCCATGAAAGGTGTGATGAGGTTTGGGAAGAGGGGAAAGTTAAGTCCCCGTTACCTTGGGCCCTTTGAAGTTTTGGGTTGAGTTGGCGAGGTAGCTTATCACATTGGATTACCTCAGTTGTTTGATCATGTACACAACGTGTTCCATGTCTCTATGCTCCAAAAATATGTAAAGGACCGTACACATGTCTTGGGAGATCAGCCTATCGGGATCCATGAATACATGACCATGATCGGAGGGGCAACTCAAATTTTGGATCGAAAAGAACAAATTCTATGCACTAAGACTATCCGTTTAGTACTTGTCAAGTGGGGAAATCATCCGGCCGAAGAAGCGACTTGGGAGCGCAAGGTCGAAATCAAGGAACTATACCCCCATTTGTTTGAGAAACCATAAGACTCTAAGTGCAATGTGTAAAGCTAGATTCAAAATTTTCTTGTAATGCATATGTAGGCCTTGTAAATTTTGAATGTTATATGTAACGCCAAGTTAATTTGTGTTGACATCTATATAGTTGTGACATTGATGCGCCAGTTGTGGTTAAGCCATTTTAATCATTTTGAAATGTGAGTTGTGGCAGTGGATAGATGATGCATATTATTTTAGGGCATAAACTAGGCGTAAAATATATGGCTAAAGTCTTACAAATGCAACTGAAAGTCAAGGTTGTTAACAATAAGGTGTGAAGGTAGGCCAATACAACCTTAACACTGTTTTGGGGAAAATTGTTCAAATGAATTTAAAATTCGTTCGATCGAATTTTAAATAGGAAGGCCTGAGTTTTGCCAAAAAATCGTTCGATTGATTTTCAAAATCGTTCGAGCAAAATGGATGGGCCAGTGAGATGAAAAATGGCTGGAAAGTGAAGTTTGGAAATCGTTCAATCGGAATTAGTATCCGTCGAACGAAATTTCGAGGGCTGCATTTAATGTTCAAAAATTGTTCGAACGAATTAAGAATCGTTCAATCAATTTTGGGGGTTATATATATGGCATGCATTTTTTTTTCATTCACCATCAAAACTTTTGAAAATTTTCTTTTCTCTTAGAGGAGTGCTAGGGCTTGAGAGTGTCACCCGACTTCGGTGATTCCGACACCATTTGAGCTCGGGGCTTGCATGCTTAATTCCTTGAAACACAAAGAGGTAAACCCTAACCTCTCCCAGGTCTTTGCAATTTTCAATTTGGTTCCATACCCTAGGACTAGCAAAATTGGGGCAAAACCCTTGCCCAAATTCCTTGTGTTGTGGTGTTATTAAAATGGCACCGAAAACTCGCCAAACCATGGCGGGTGCCGCACCAAAGAAACCCACGGCGGGTTCCTCATCACAACAACCACCAAAGAAACCCTCAACATAGACGGGTTCTTCGTCGAGACTGCCTAGACAAGCCCAAGCACCACAACAAGCACTGCCCCCACGACCTCAACGTGAGCGACCTAATGAGTGGTGGGCCGATAAAGATTTTGAACCGGAGTTGTTCATTGACCCTAAGATTTTGGCCAAGCGTGAGGAAATGCTATGGGCTTTTAACTACATATCCATGGTACGTTTAACCGGGATACTCCGATCGTGTAAAGAAAATTTCTACCCCTGCATTGTGAGGTTGTTCTACCAGAATATGAAAGATGTCAAGAAACTGACCATACTTCGAATGAAAATCGACAATAGGCACTATGAGTTCACGTATGATGACGTGGCCGATGCCTTGGAATGTTTTCATACTTATAACCATGAAGACATCGCTTTGGCCGAACCTTTTCCAGCCCCTTTTGATTTCAAGTATGTAGCAGCTGAAATGACTCATGGTCGAACGGGATCCGGTCACTCAATTAAACGAGTTGACCTACTGCGTGAGCTATGGATGCTCGATTCTATCATGAAGTGCAACTTGTATCCGTTGCGGCATAGAACGGAACGGGTGGGCGAAATCCTAATGGCTCTATTTTTGGCTTTCAGTGGCCGATGGTTTAATGTGTCACGTGTCGCTATTGAAGGAATGAAGTACACAAGAAAGAAAATGCTAGAGGGAGCTAAGAAACCCATTGAGGATATGCCCTATGTGCGTCTCATCTCACTCATGGTTGAGGACTACGCCGGTGATGAGACATACACCCTCTCAAAAAATGAGCCGAAGCTCACGGGTAATGTGCAACTATACACTATGGTTGATTGGAACCGTACACTTGTGAAAGTGATAAAGAAACCAGTTATAGAAGAACCACCATCACCTACACCTCAAGCACAAGACCAGCCACTCCATGATGCTCCTGTTCCGGATGAGCCAACTGCTACCTTCCCGCTTCAGCAGCGTGCTCAGCGCCGTACGCAAACACATGCATCACAACCACCTGAGGGCGCTCCTACGCCGACCATTGCCGCCCTTTATGTGCTCATGGAGGCCAACACTCGTCAAATGGTAGAGAACAACCGCCTACTCAACTGCCGGTTAGACTATTATGACTCATTACACGCCGAAGAAATGCTCTTCATGTACCGCGCCAATTATCTTCAACGGATGGCGGCTGCGCAGGCATGATTTCCGGATGCGTCGAGTTTAGGTGCAGGAGATGGTGGTGATGACGGGGATCAGCCTGATGGCGTGGCGTCTTGAGTGTTGTTTTAGGAAGCTTAAAACTTTGAATGGTTTTGTGCACATTTTGGATATTGTAAATATTTAACACAGGTACCATTGGACATATGTCCTTTTTAACAATCGTGGCATGGTTGCCACATAGTCTGTAATTTGTTTTTGGTGGCGTCTTAAATAATTCTTTTTTATATATGGGCCATGGTGCTAATGTGGTTTAGCTTTGTTGGGTGTCCCCTATATGATGGATATTGTTGTGTTATGGATTATATGAATGTTGTGAATACCTCATTGTGGAGGTGATTGGATACCATGCTTATCATGGTTGCCTTGTTAGGCAGTTTTATCGGTGTTCTTTTTAATTAAGTAGAATTCAATTTTGATTACCTAAAATTTTACTCAAATTTTCATATTTTTGTCTCTTGTAGTAATGTGGTTATTCAAATCGTTCGCATGTTGTTGCACATGGGTATGCATCAGATTTTTGCAACATGCTACTGTCTATGGTTAAATACACACTATGATTTGAGTTTTTGCAGGGTGGATTGTTGTGTGTATGCAGTTTGTATGGTTGTCTTAAGTTGCATGAGTGGTACTACGTATTTGGGTTCCCATGCCTTGGAGAGAGCAACTATTAAGTTAAATTTTTGGGGATGAAAATTCCCAAGGTGGGGAGAATGTAACATCCCGAAAATTTTGTGCTTAAATAGTGCACTTCGGGAAGTGTGCCCAACAGGTCACTTGTCGAATCGGGTCAACATAGACTTGTTTGACTTACCTAGTTAGCTTAAGTTAGATATGTCATGTGTGGAGTGTGGAGTATGTGGGTAGTAAGAGTTAGTTTCATTGGGATATATACATACTGAGTTAGGAATGTGTGCTTTGCACCCAATAAATGAAGGGAATTATAAAGAAGGGGGGAGAATTTATTTCTCCTTAGTTTAGGTTGTTGAGGAATTAAGAGGGAGTGAAGAGAGGGGTGTGACTTGTTTGTGAAAGTGAGGGTTGCGTATTAAATGCGTGTGATTGAGTGTAAATCGTAGAGCTGGCGGATTTGAGTCTTTGTATTGAAGGGAGATCTGAAATTTGGGCTTTGTGAAACCCTTAGCTAATAAGGAGCTTTGGATCAAGGGATCCGACCGATTGAAAAGGTAAGCTTGACTATTTTAGTGAATTATAGTTGCTAGGTTATAAATTTAATTGATTAGGTGTGAGAAATGTGTAAGAGAGGGTTTGGATGTTGATGAGGTGAGTTCTAATGATTAGAACTCGAACTGTTCTGGAAATGAGCAAAACCGATTGAACAGAATTAGTAACCGTACGATTGATTTTGCCAAAGAGTAAGCAAAGTATAATGCAGAGCTCTAGAGAAATCGTTCGAACGAATTAGAAATCGTTCAATCGATTTGGAAAACCGTTTCTAACGAAATTTAAACCATTAGATCGGTTTTTGCCAAAGAAGAAAGAAGTGAGATGCTGATTTCTGAGGAATCGTTCGAACAATTATAAATTATTCGATCGATTTGGAAAACCGTTTGAACGAAATTAAGATCGTTCGATCGGTTTTGCTGAAGAAGAAATGTAGGTACAAAGGATTTATGAGAAATCGATCGAACGAAATGAAATAGTTCAATCATTTTTGAGAATTCATTCAAACGATTTAAAATTGTTCGATCTATTTTCCAAACTGTTCGATCGATTTAAGAATCATTTGATAGGTTTGGGCTAATTCGGGCTTTTGTTGGGTTTTCCTTATGAGTTGTTTATAAGTTGGGGTTAGGCTTCTAAACCTAATATTTTTACACCAATTGTGATATGTTGCATGTGTTTGGCCATACCTAGGTTGAGCCGAACCTTGGGGTGGTTACGTGCTAGCTCGAATTTAGGAATCCATAGGTTTAATTTACGAATGAGGTAGGGAATATTCTAAATTTGTACACTTGATTATAAAAGCATGTATGTAGTGATGTTCTAAGTATGTGAAATTATTTAAAGCATAGTTAAGTGCATATGCTAAAATTTCAAGATAACTATGTGAAATTAAGGTGTGTGCGTACACGGAAATGAGAAAGACATAAGTATAAGAAAAGAGACGTCCCAGGAATGTATATGTAAATTGGGCATCTAAGTGATGCAACTGAACGTGTGACATCCCAGGGATGTATAGTTAATGTGAATATTCACGTGATGTGAAAGTGCATGAATGAGATTTGAGCGGGCTTTGAATTATGAATATTTAGCACAATTACACGGTAAATAACTATATGTAGTTGCACAAATGATTTAAGATTCGGAGAATACCCCACCGACACGGCGGTATATCTGTGACTGACTCCGCAGGATATCCGTTACCGTTACGGCATTAATCCATACACCAGTAAGACATCCCAGGGATGTATATGAGTTATGTGCCCCATCGCCTATGTGAAAGGGACTTAGGTTATATCACATAAAAAATAGTCTGATTGGACAACGATAGAGGGTATTCCATCGGGGCTCGATGCTATATTGCTTGGGGATTATTTAAGTTAATTGATTTAAGTCATGAGACCAACCTTGTTGTAATATGAGAACCAGATGAGCGTAAAAGTCATGTGTAGTGTAGAAAATGTATTATGTTCATTCCTCTAGTATCTCAAATTGTTTTCTAACTGTTTTATATTGATGAAATCATGCTTCAATTATGTCATGAAATATATGTAAGATAGATATACATGTTCAGACATCTTCTTCCCTATTGAGCTAGGATGTAGCTTACCTTTTTTACTATACATTGCAGGTTCTGAGATAGAGGCTGCTTCTGGTGACGTCGATCCCGAGGACTCGGATTACGTTTCGGTGGAGGAGTCTGAGTCCCCTCCTGAGAAGTTCATTTAGAAGGCCCTCTGTGTACTTTGATAGTTATTTGAAGAGAGATTATATGGCTTGGTATGTTCAGCCTGTTTTGTGTGGATGATGTAGTTATGTGAGATATTTTTTTGTCGAACCATCTGAGGTGACCATTGATACGTCACTGATGGTTCGGGTTGGTTCTTTTGCCCATGCAATATTATGGGATTAGAACTATCTTTTGAGTTATATGTTTTGGCTTTAAATTATAGAACTGGAGATTTAGTTCAGTACTTGTTCTTTATATTTACTTTACTTATGGTTGTGTATATATTCCAAGTGTTCCGCGTATGTCATTGGGGCACGGCCTCAAGGGATGTGCCGATGGCACAGGTTTCAGGGTGCCGAAATCTGAGCTGTCACAATAACTGCTTATTTTTGTTGTTTTAGTTTTATATGATTTTTATTTTAGAAAGCAAGGAGAGAAACAAATCTAAATTTTTAATTTCTGGGGCCTGCAGAAGTGTTGAAAGTCTGATATGTTGCTCTTAATAAAACTGCAAAAGATTTTAAGAAGAGATCAAAGAAATTAAAAATATAAAGAAATATAAAAAGAGAAAGATAAATATCAGTTTTTAAAAGAATAAAAATATTAGATAAAGATTTTGAAAGAACTAGCTAAATTCACTTCCCCGGTAGCGGCGCCAAATACTTGGTCGGTCTTGATTACTGTATCTTATATTAATATTTAACTCAAGTCTTAACCTATTGCAAGCAAACAATAAAAATTATAGTACTAGCATTAGGATCGTTCCCATGAGGAAGTGATTATCTAAGTCTCTATTTTTATATTCTATTCAAATCCTTATTTTAGAAACATCTATTTATCTATAAGAGTTCCTAATCTACTAGAGAATTATAAATAAAGAATGATTTTCTACACTAAGGTGCATAAAAATAAATCCTAATCCTCTTTCTTCAGATTAAGGTCGTCAATCTTAATCTTCAACTTTCGAATATTTATTAAAATAAGCAGTACTATTACACCATATTTTTAGTTTCCTAACATTGGTCGTCAATCAAGTCTTAGATCCCATCAATATAGATTTAATCTAATCAATAATTAACCAGAAATTTGGGCGTCAATCAAACTCAAGCAAACTGAAGATGGAAAAGTAAATACCGTTACACTAATCTGTAAATTCTAACATGAGTCATCAATCCAAATCAAAACATGGAGATGTTTACAAAGCAAATAAATCTAAATTAGAAAGAAAATAAATGTATCTTTCACCCCTTAGCTGCAGTTGTCAATTGCTCCTGAGAAACTATGGATATCTATACTATTCTTCAGCACTCAATTACAGTCGTCAATTGCTCTTGAAAAACTTCAGATACCTAAACAATTCTAACTAGTACACACTACTTTGATCGGAAGAAAATCCAACCTTGGGCGTCAATTAATACTGAAATTCTTCGATGCTTATTCCTATGTCGAGCCCTCCTATTTATAGATCATAAGGGGTCAATTTATATAGATCTAATTCTAATAAAAAGAACTACTAAAAATAAAAGTATCCTAATATAACTCTAATTCCTAATTTTATCTTTCCTTGCTTCCTTTAGTTGATGCGCTTCTAGAGTGTTCTTTACTAAGCAGCAGCAGTCCTTCCGACTATCAATCTTCATCAATCTTCTTTGATCTGTGATCAGCAGAACCTCTAATTGTATAGATCTTCTAATTTTAGATATGGCGGTGACAATTCTCACGTGATCAGCAAAAGCAACTTGGAGGAGAGCTTTAGATAATCCTTCTTTTTCTAGAAAATCGTTAATTACGATTTTGTCTTTCATAGATTCTTTCTAGAGAATCGTTAATTACAACTTTCTATTTCTCACAGCTTCCTTATAGTTGACGATTTTCTGAATTATGCTTTATCGCTTTTCTCTTTTTGTCTCTTTTGAAGAATCGTAAATTATGATTTTCTGACTTTTAGTAGCGGCAAATCGTCTTTTTCACTCGGTCGTTTTTCCTATTACTTTTTTAGTTCATTTTGTCAAATACGAGCACTTAGGCTCTAATGTACTACTTATCTCTAATATCTGCATATCAGTATCTCTTTAGTAGCAAATTATAGCCTAGCATCACTAAGTTAAGGGTGATAAAATGGTAAATTATGTGACTGATCAGTATACGGGTAATTACGCACCCTGTGGAAGGTGCGTAACACAGGGGTGCGTAATTAGCTGGTCAAATCCAATTACACACCCTGTCTGGTACGCTTAATTGGATTACGTGCCCTATCTCAGACGCTTAATATATCTGAGTCGGTGACCGACTCAGCAAGTGACCGCCTTACTAGC
The DNA here is from genome assembly GCA_021018995.1 of Chloranthus sessilifolius. Classification (NCBI taxonomy): domain Eukaryota; kingdom Viridiplantae; phylum Streptophyta; class Magnoliopsida; order Chloranthales; family Chloranthaceae; genus Chloranthus; species Chloranthus sessilifolius. Next base: position 69,721,874 of record CM037592.1, on the reverse strand, counting down.
TCAGTCGGGTGCCTGAGTTTTAATCTAATTAGAACTAATTGTGCGCCCTATACAGTGTGCGTAATCGATTGCGTGTGCTGGTTTGGGCGCGTAATCGGGTCTTAAGGCAGCCTGTGTTCAGCCATATACTATTGTTTCAATATATGGTCCCCATGTTAGGGTCTGAAAGTTTTCAGAGAAGGTAAGTCCTTTCTAAAAGTCATGGGCACAGTCAAAGATTGACCGAACAGGTTCATATACTCAGAGAGAGAAAATTTGGGGTGTCTACACCAGGGAGTAACTGAGGATCGCGCACCCGAGCCTTAAGAAGTCGCGCTCGAGTATCGATCTATATATAGGTTTTAACCCTTTTCTCTCCATTTCATCTGAAAATCAAAGAGCAGTTAGGGATTTTTTTTCTTCTTCTTCGTGAGGGCTAATTGATTTATATCTAAATCAATCAATCCCAACGCCATTCACTGGATTTTAATAATGAAAGAGGTAAGATTTCTCATTTTGAAAGATTCATTTCATTTATTTTATGTAAAACCTAGAAAAAAATGAGCGTTAGGAAGAAATTAGCAGTAAAACTACCTACTTCCGGTCTCCGTAAGGTTGCCACTTCGCCTACACCACAAACTCAACCCGCCGGTTGGTGGGAGGCAAAAATCTTTGAGATGGAGTGGTTGATTCACGCCGACATTCTGAAGGACGAATCGGCATCCCAATGGATACTTGATTACCTCAAAGCGAATGGAATGACATCGCTTTTGGCACCATTCCATAGCCATTACTACCCGCGATTAGTCAAACTCTTTTATCAAACTTTTAAAACTGATGAAACCAATACCTAGTTGATTGCCACTATCGATGAATGGACGTTCATCTTTTATCATAAGGACATTTCCAGGGCGATGGGCTGCCCTTGGAAATATGTGAACAATGGGGGTTCGAAGTCCCCAATTCATGAAATTTTGAACTTTAATGACATCATAACCCAAATGACTAAGGGAGCAACCAACACGGGAAAATCCGTCACACGTGCCCAATGACCCGAAAATCTATAGCCCCTAGACATTATATTTCGGAAAAACCTTTTTCCCATGGGACATGAACAGGAAAGGTGGGACCCTTTCCTACAAGCTATTTTTATGGCATACCAAGGTACGTGGTTTAACGCACCTATATTGGTTAGGGAAGGCATTAAGCACGTCGTTTTACGTAACAAACTCAGGGCCATTCAGCACCTATAAACCATTTACCATATGCATGTTTGATATCTCGACTGATTGAGCAGTGCGAGGGCAATGATGGATTTCAGATTAACCCAAATGAACCTATATCTATGGATAACGTCATGATATACTGGCTTTTAGATTTAAGACTCAATTACACTGGCTTAAATGAAAAAAAAGAGAGAGAGTGAGATAGCACGACATGCACAGCAACAACAACCCCAGCAACCACGTCCTGAGCCTGATTAGACGGCTCAACAACCAATCCCACCACATCACATTCTGGAGCAACCACAAGTCCCTCAGTATGGTGGTATGGATTTTGCTGCCGAATTATTCTAGCGCATGGACCTGCAAGATCTCACGCTCCAGAGAGTGGAGGACATATGTGATAGGATTATGCGCCAGCAGTATTACCATGAGGCCATGCTGCCAGAGACGATGAGGCACATGTACCCGGTGGACTACCTACAGCGTATGGCGGCCACACGGGCATACGTGCCTAAGGCTTCTAGTTTCGGAGAGGGAGGCCCTGATGATATGGATGTGCAGCCTGGGGATGCTGAGGACTAATGAGAGAATTCAGCTTATAGGGATTATTTTGGGGGAATTTATTTTAGGGAAATTTGTCTTGGGAATGTAAAGGAATGTTCATTTTGTTTAAGTCCAGAAACTATGTGAATGGTTACATTTTGATGTAAATGGTTTAATTGGTGGTTTGGTTGCCACATGTACATGGTTCAAATTTAGCGTGTGAATCTTGAGACTATTGTGGTATGATTTCCACCTATAGATGGTTTAAATTTTGAATGTCGATGGTTTCATAGGATTGACTTAGTTTATGAAAAAAAAAATTGTTTTGTGAATGAGCACTTTTCTTTATGAGTTGAATTATAACCATTGTGCTTATTTGAATGTTTTTAGATTCGCATGCTTCTACAGGTGGAAACTTGAACTTTCGCGTGCTTAAATTTGGTTTTGATTTTTCTTTAGTCGATGTGTCAATAGTGAGTTCTCCGTGCAGGTATGGTTATAAAGTCCAATTTGACTAGGTGTTGCTTGGATGAGTGATCCAATTATGTTTCAAATTTTTCTGGAAGTGTATGGTGGCTGCTTAGTACCTGTTTGGATGTTGTGGAAGGGAAAGTGTGTAGATTGTAAATGGATTTTTTGTGTAGGTGTGATGTTCACATTAGTTGTAGCTAATTCCACCACTCGTGGGTAGGTAAAAGTGTTTTCATGTAGGGTGTGGATCATTATTTTGTATGGACTTAGTATCAGTTTCTAGATATTTTCATTTAGACGTGTGTCGTTTGGATTTGATATATGCTTTAGTTTGCACGTTCGTGATCACCTAACTTAGGTCAATTGTCGGGGACGAAAATTTTTATAAGTAGGGGAGGATCTAATATCCCCAAATTTTGGGAAACCGCGAAAGTCAAATAGGTGTGTGTGGTTCACAAGGTAATCGAGGAATTTAACACACACTTAGGTGTGTGTGTGTTCCACACCAAACATATTAGGTGGATAAGAACTGTGACAACCCGGATTTCGACACCCCGAAACCCGTGCCATCAGCATGCCCCTCTAGGCCGTGCCCCAGAAGTCTATACGGAACAAAAGTATGACCAAGCAATAACTACTCAAACAAAACTGATAAACTGAATGACATGGAATCAAGATATACTAATCTAAAGCAGAAACTCAAAAGACAGTTCTACTTCCATGCCAACTCATGAACATAAGAACCGACCCGAACCATCAGTGATAAGCAGATCACTCCAAATGGTTCGCCCAAAAGAATTATAGCATTTAATTACATTCCTTAAAATAAAAAGGCTTGACATACCAAGTCGTACAGTATACTCTCAAAATCTCCCTCAAAGTACGCAGGGGTCCCCTAGAAGAAGTCCTCGGGAGGAGGCTCCAACACTTTCTCAGGCACGTAATCCGAATCCCCAGGATCAACATCTCCCGAAGCCTCGGTGGCCTCTAGCAATGGACCTGCGACGCAGAGTCTAAAGGGTGAGCTACATCCTCGCTTAGGGAAACAACAAGTGAACATATATAAGTTAAGCTCTTACATATATTCTAAAACAGTTTAAAAGCATGATAAAACATTTTAAACAACTGAAATAATGTAATAAATGCAACTGTTACTTTACTGTATTTGTTCATTCTTGACTTACTGGTATTGTACACTGATTTGGCCTAATAACTTAAATCTTAACTTAAATAATCCCCGAGTAATATAGCATCGAGCCCCCGATGGAATACCCACCATCGTCGTCTAAATAGAAACTTTTCATATATGTTTCTTACTTGAATACTACCCAGGTCCCTTTCTCATAGGCGATGGGGTTCTGATCTCATACTCACATCCCTGGGATGTCAAATTGGTGTACAGATTGGCCGCCGTACCAATCACGGATATCCTGTCGAGTCAGTCATGGGTATCTCACCACGTCGGTGGGGTACTCTATTTAAACCTTAAATAATAAAAATATCATGTACACTACATATAGTTATTCACCGTGTGATCATGCTAATTCTAGTATATTAGGTCTTATCAACTTTTCTTTTACTTCACCGATAGATTTCATCAGCATCTCTGGGACGCCACTGGCTCAACGCATCACTTAGATGCACATTTTCACAGTTTCCCTGGGGACCTTATGAGTTCATTTAGCATTCACACACACACACACACACACTCTTAGAAATCACATTTTTTATGCATAAATATTCATTAGAATCACTCTACATACATGCTTTTGAAAATTAAAATACATGTTCAAGGTGTTCCCTACCTCATGCGTTGGAATCACTATGCGTCAAAGTCCACGCGACTCCACATTCTCACTTTTTGCTCGTACCACCTATGGTACATCATAACACAAGCAGGGCATCAATAAGGATGCATTAAACAAGGTACAAGGCCTTCCAAGAACCCTCAAGGTCCAATACAAAAGTCAACATGAACTGTCAAAATCGATTAATCGATTCCCAAAATCGATTAATGGATCCCAAATCGATTAATCGATTCTAAAATCGATTAATCAATTTTTCCCAGTCTCCATTTTCCAGCCACTGGAAGTGGTCAGACGATTAATCAATTTTAAAATTGATTAATCGAAATTTCAAAATCGATTGATCAATTTAAAATTGATCAATCGATTTCGGGCAATTCTACCCAGCTTACTTCTGAGCCAAAATCGATTAATCGATTTGGTCAAAACTCAGCCCTTTTCGGGCATTTCTTCCAAATCTTTTCCTTATCATTTTCCATTCTTTTCTACTTCTATAATTCATCATTTATCAACAATTGAATGTACATATACATGTTTAAAGAGATTCAATATCACTCACCTCAAATCAACCCCTTGATTGATTTAGTGGTTGGGTTAATGACTAGGGTTCCAAGCTTTGGCTTCAACAGATCCCAATACGTCAAATCCGATATTGAATGCTTAAATCCTTCTCAAATCTGGAACCCGCATTAACCTCCCTTGCATTTACTTCTTCCTTACTCCCTCTCTCTCTTCTTAACTCTCTTCACACCAACTAAACAAGGAGGAATAAATTCCCTTAATCTATTACCCTCTTAACCTTCTCTATTGTCTTAGTGTTAAGCACATACACCCTAGATAGGTGTACGTGACCTTTAACTAACATCTAATCCCCTACTTGAGATATGTTCACACTACATTTAATAGTTTTCTTCTAAGTCCACTATTTGACCATCACTTGGTCAAACCCACGACCAGTCAGGGACGCATCTCGAGGTCACTGTTCGTTATCTAAATTTTGGGGATGTTACATTCTCCCCACCTTGGGAATTTTTGTCCTTGAAAATGAACCCTAATGTGTGTCGATGGGGTCCCCCACACACAGGTGAGGTTACACAGCCATTTATGAAAAGTTTATTACATTACAACATGCAATGCAAGAAAGGAAACGTAAGTGCAAGCGAAGGGAAACTATTGCTAAAAATAATGCTGATTTCCCAAAGATATAGGACACTTGTCAAAATGGTTATAAAGATTTACCATTTCACGTATTCATTCTCCAAAAGTTTACAATTTGCTCAGTAATTACATGCAAACATTTAATTACAGCATAAAAAAATGCAAAAGTCATCCACTCCAGATCACGTTGTCCCCTCTCTTGGCTGGTCCGCTGCTGGCTGACCCGCCTCGCCTAGCTGCTGAGGACTTAAACCAGATGTGTCGGCATCAGTGGTACCCGAGTGGAAGACGGATGTGCCCGTGGTCCATGTTTGCTCCTCCGCGAGACGTCGCTGGTAGTCATGAGGATAGATGTACCGCATGGTATGGTACATCAAGAAATCCATGCGTCGGTTCATTTGCTAATTGTTGGCCTCCATCCTGGTGAACACATCCTTGATAGTGGGGGTGGGGCGAGTCGCTCATCGGCGGTAGGATGATGTAGGCGTGGTAGCTGCTGACTGTGAAGGTGGATGAGGTGGCACCAAAGGCTGCTGCTCAGGTGGAACTGAGCCATGAGACGGTGCTCCCTCAGCTGGTGGATCATGTTGTGGTGGTGGGGGTGGTGGTGGTGTTGGCCCCTCTACATTTAAGGCCCTCTTCAATAGCCTATAACTACGGCCCCACGAAGCAATGGAGTAATGCTTCATGTGGTCCATAGCCTTCCTCTCAATCGGTGAAATGGCGTACTCTGGTACGTCAGAGTAGCATTCTAACATGCTCGATATCAGTCGAGTGTGCGACATCCTTTCCTTGGGTCTTAAAGGCCCTTTCATCATCTTTCCCTTTATGTATATCATACCCTCTAGGATGAGTTTGGTCGCGTCGAACCAACGCCCGCAGTATGCCGCATAAAGGGCTTGTTGGACCAACTCGACCCTCTCAGTGTCGTGACGCAAGGGGTATAAATTACACTTAATAATGAAATCCAACATCCAAATGTAGGGAGGCAAGTCTACCCTCCATATCGACGATCCAGATCCGCCGAGCCCTTTGATCATCTCGGTTTGAATCACCTCAATCGGGATTTCTTTATCAAATGGGGGAAAAGGGGTGGTCTCTAGTACATGATCTAGGTAACATTCCAGGGATTGGTGGACGTGTCATCGGGTGAAAAAATATTGATGACCATCTATCTCAGTCTTGACTGTGTCCTCAATGTGACCCTGTTTTAGATTTTGGTAAAACAGCTGAACGAGTCTAGGGTAATAGTTCTTGTGTAGCGGCTTCAAGAGGTTACTGAGGCCCGCATTCATGAGATAGTTCTGAGCCCATTTGGTCTCGCCCTCAATGTCGAGATCGGTAAACAAGGCATCGTCGATAACATACTCATCATCAAAATTCTTTGCCTCCCACCACTCATTTGGTTAGGCCAAAGTTTCGGGTGGTGGTTGGGGTACATCAACGTTTGGTGGTTGGGGCATCGGTGACAACTCGCGTGAAGATGCACTCGTCGAATCAGATCCTGGATCTGATGAAGAAGATGGTGATGATGGAGGTGATGGTGATGGCAGTGGCGGTATGACGTTCTTAGCTGAACTGGTAGCTTGGAAGCCGCTTGCTTCGTGGTCAAACGAGTTCTAGGAGGCATTTTGATCAAAACCACAGAAAACTAGGGCTGTGATGATTTAAATTTCAAAGAAATTGAAGATTTAGGTTTTACTGTGCACCTTCGATCCAAAAGGTTTGGGTTTCAATCCAAAAATGATCCGAAAATGCAAAAACCCTAGCCGGTTAGGTAGCTCGAGGAAGAAGAAGAAATGGTGCCCAAATAAAAAAAACAAAACTGATTTTCGAATGGGGGCCAAAAAATCCCAAATCTGTATATATAGACAAAAATCGATTGATCGATTTCAAAAATCGATTAATCGATTTTTCATAACTTAATTCAGCCACACGAAATCGATTAATCGATTTTACAAATCGATTAATCGATTTTGAAAATCGATTAATCGAATTCAACTCGATTAATCAAAATTTGCTGTTATTTAATTCCTAGGTTTGGCACCTCACTGGTGTATGCCAGTCGTTTAATCAACCAAAATCGATTGATTGATTTCCAAAATCGATTAATCGATTTGGAAATCGATTAATCGATTTTTACAGATTTTTCCAGAAATTTTATACTTTATTTCCCTTCATTTTCTTGGTAGTACCTGACCAGTTGGTCATTGCCTTTGTGAAGCATGTCTTCACTAGGCATTACATGGCCTAATGAATCGTAGCCATGCATTCGTTATCACATCACGACAAGGTTTTTATTCACACTCTTTCCATTGAATAGGTTGGCCAAAGTGCTCAACATTTGATTACATAAGTCATTTAAATTTAGAACATGCTTGCAATGATACAATTAAGTCCTCAACTTGCCGCAAACAAGTTCGGGTATTGCTCTCTCACATCGGCTTCCCTTTCCCACATAGCTTCTTCGGCCGGGTGATTCTTCCATCGAACAAGTACTAAGGGGATGACTTTGGTGCGCAATACTTGTTCCTTTCGATCTAATATTTTTGTCGGTTCCTCTATCGTGCTCATGTCTTCATGCATTTCCAAAGGTTGACTGCCCAAAACATGATCAGGGCCAATTCCTGAGCATAGATACGTGAAACACATTGTGCACCCTATCAACTAGCGGTGGTAATCCAATGCAGTAAGCAACTTCCCCTACTCGACCCAAAACCTCGAATGGTCCAAGATAGCGGGGACTTAACTTCCCTCTCTTTCTGAATCGCATCACGCCCTTCATAGCTGACACCTTGAGAAACACGTGTTCACCCACCTTATAGTCTACACTGGTCCGTTTGATATCGGCGTAGCTTTTCTGCTTGCTCTGAGCCATTTTGAGTTTTGCCCTTATCATCAGAACATAGGTGACATTATCTTCAAGTATCTCAGGTCCCAAAACAAATTTCTCACCGGTTTCCTCCCAATTGATGGGCGATCTACATCGCCTCTCATAAAGAGCTTCATACGGTGTCATGCCAATGCTCGCTTGGAAACTATTGTTATATGCAAACTCAATCAACGGTAGGTGCTAATCCCATGATCCTTGCAACTCTAACATACACGCCGTAAGCATGTCCTCGATGATCTGATTTACCCGCTCTGTTTGCCCATCAATTTGCAAATGGAATGCTGAACTGAAATCCAATCGCGTTCCCATTCCCTCTTAAAATTTCTTCCAAAACTTCAATGCGCATAATGGATCACGGTCAGAAACGATACTACTTGGAATCCCGTGTAGGTGCACGATCTCTTTCATATACAACTCTGCAAGTCTTCCCGCTGTGTACATCATGTTGTAAAGCAAGAAGTGTGCTGACTTCGTCAATCAGTCTACGACTACCCAAATGGCATTGTATCTCTTTACAGCACACGGTAGTCCAACGATAAAGTCCATAGAGATCGATTCTCACTTCCACTCCGGTATAGGTAGAGGTTGCAATAATCTCGCAGGATGTCTATGATCAACCTTCACCTACTAACATGTCAAACACCGTGACACGTACTTAACCACATCTTGCTTCAAACCTCTCCACCAGTAATTCTTTTTCAAGTCTTGATACATTTTCGTGCTACCAGGGTGGATTGTATAGTTTGACTTGTGAGCGTCATCATGGATAGTTTATCGTAGATCGACATTGTCCGAAATACCGAGACGGCCCTTGAACAATAAGGAACCATCTTCTTTCACTGAGAATTTCGATTTGATGCCTTTAATCACATCTTGACGAATCTTGGTTAGTGTCAGGGCTTTCATTTGTAGGTCGTGGATATGCTCAAATATCACTGGCTTCACTGAAATGTTTGCCAAAAAGGCCCTGTGACTTGTGACTCGATATTCGCATCATACAGTGCCAGATCTTCAAACAACATCCATCTGTGCATACCCAAAATCAAACTAGCCAACTGAGCTGAACCCTTCTGACTCAAGGCATCGGGTACTACATTAGCCTTGCCTGGATGGTACTGTATGGAAGTCATAATCCTTGAGGAACTCCATCCATCTGCGCTGCCTCATATTTAACTCCTTCTATATAAACAGGTATCTAAGGCTCTTGTGGTCAGTGAAAATCTCAAAGGTCTCACCGTACAAGTAATGTCGTCAAATCTTCAATACAAATATGACCGTTGCTAGTTCCAAGTCATATGTCAGGTAGTTCTTTTCATGCTCTTTCAACTATCTCGTCCCGTAAGCTATCACCTTTTTGTGTTGGTTGAGCACACAACCCAAACTAGTATACGAAGCATCACTATAGACTGCGAACCCTCCACTGCCTGAAGGAATCGCTAGCACTGGAGCTGAAGTGAGCCTCTTCTTGAGTTCTTGAAAACTCTTCTCGCATGCTTCACTCTATTCGAATCTCGCATCCTTCCGTGTGAGTCTCGTGAGTGGTCCCGATATTTTTGAAAATCCCTCAACGAAACGTCGATAATAGCCAGCTAATCTAAGGAAACTACGGATGTCGGTTATGATTTTTGGTTGCTCCTAATTTACTACAGCTTCGATCATAGCTGGATCTACCGTGACACCATGTTTTGAGACGACATGTCCCAAAAAGCTAACTTCCTCTAACCAAAACTCGCACTTACTGAGCTTCACATACAATTTGTGTTCACGTAAGGTTTGTAGAGCAATCCTCAAGTGTTCTTCATGTTTCACTTTGGACTTAGAGTATATTAGGATATCGTCGACAAATACTATGATGCAGGAGTCCAGGTGTGGTTTAAACACTCGATTCATCAAATTCATAAACGACGCCGGTGCATTCGTCAACCTAAACAGCATCACCAATAACTCATAGTATCCATATCGTGTCCTGAATGCAGTCTTATGAATGTCCTCGGCCTTGACTCTCAACTTATGGTATCCAGATCTCAGATTGATCTTGAAAAAATACTTCGCTCCTTGCAGCTGATCGAATAAGTCATCTATCCTAGGCAAAGGATATCGGTTCTTTATAGTGAGTTTGCTCAACTGGCGATAGTCAATGCATAGCCGCATTGACCCATCTTTCTTCTTTACAAACAAGACCTATGCTCCCCATGGAGATATGTTTGGTCTTACAAACTCTTTGTCCATGAGTTTTTGCAATTGCTCTTTCAACTCCTTTAACTCAGTAGGAGCCATTCTATATGGTGCTTTCGAAACAAGCTCCATTCTCGGTGCTAAGTCGATGGCAAACTCCACTTCTCTCTCTGGAGGTAATCCTGATAATTCCTTCGAAAATATATCTTCAAACTCTCGCACTACTACTACCTCAGAGATAATATTCTTCTCTTCCTTATCCTCCTTCAAAAATGCCAAATAATCGTTGCACCCTTTGTTGATCAAGCGCTCGGCCCTGACTGTAAAAATAAGTGGCATATGCGTCGATCTATCTCCTCGAAATCGAAATGATCTCCTCGTGTTAGGCCTGAAGATGGCAATCTTGTTCTTGCAATCCATGGTCGCACAATGTTGTGACAACTAATCCATGCCAAGGATCACATAGAATCTTTGCATGTCTAATAACATTAACTATGCGTCTAGTTCATAGACTTCCCCATCTCTAATACTCACTACTACCGACTTGCAAATCAACTCCGTGTCAACTAATTCTCCGATCGGGATAGACAATGATAGAACATAGTCCAACGTCTCCGGAACAATCTTCATTCTCTTCGCAAACCTCGGAGTGACAAAGGAATGGGTAGACCCTGGGTCTATCAACACTCTCGCTTCACATGGTACATAGCATCATTTTTTATAGACTTGTAACGCACCTATAACATACATATTTACATATACAGCACATACTCTATTTAGAGAATTTAACGTACAAATGGGTTCACAAGCTTTTCTAATTAATGCACCTTCTTTATCTAAAATTTTATTGAATTGAAATTCTTTATTTAAAAGGAAGCTCACCTTGGATGACATCATGTACGTTCCTTGCTTCTTGGGCGGTGACTGCATAGGCCTCCCTTGTACGACCGATTTTCTCGCTTGTATCGGTCGTGTAATAGAAGCAGAAGCCATCTTGTCCTTGTTCATCTCAGGACAATCTTTAATCATGTGGCCCACCTTACCACATTTAAAGCAGCCTCTCATTCCCTGCTTGTAATCCGCCGTCTTGTGGGACTTGCCACACTTGGCACAAGTCTCCCTAGGTGTGGAAGAAGCAGCTCGTGAAACGCCCTGTGTAACTGTAGCCCCAATGAAAATGGCAGGGCTCTCATACCTCATCGGCCTCCCTGACGTAAGCAATGGAAATCTCTGATGGGTAGTCTGCTGCGCCGGTTTCCCATAACCAGCTTGGAATGGTTGCCTCTGATTTGGTGCTACGAATCTCAGCTTTTTATTCACCGACTCGTAGCTCCCAGTTCTGCCTTGATCTACATTCCCTCTTCCTTCCTGCTCCCTTTGACGGTATTGGTTATTATTTTTTTCTTCAACCACTAAAGCTTTGCTCATGACCTCTCCATAGCTCATCAGCTGAAACGGTGCTACTCCTCCTCTGACTTCCGATCTCAAGCCTTATTGAAACCTCTTTGCCCTCATCATGTCAGTGATCACGTAATCGGGAGCAAAGCGAGCAAGTCTCATGAACTCTACTCCGTACTCCCTCATTGTCATCCATCCTTGCAAGAGCTGCAAAAACTGTATCTCCATCTGATTTCTCACCACTTCAGGGAAATACTGTTTATTGAACTCTTCCACAAACTCATCCCATGTCCAGGGAAATCCTGGGGTCTCCTGAGCCCTAGTCCTAAAAACGGACTTCCACTAAGGCCCACCCTCCCCATCCAACATGTAAGCTGCCCAACAGACACTCTCATCTTCCATGCATGTCAGCACGCTAAAAACATTTTCCATCTTTCTTAGTCAATTCTCAGCAGCCATCGACTCTGCTTGTCCTGCAAAACTAGGAGGTCTCATCCTCCTAAACTCGATAAACGCAGAGGACACTAGCAGTGTTGGAGCTACTGGAGGTGTAGATGGCTGTTGTTGATCATTGGCATTATGAGCCACCAAGGATGCTACTTGTTGAGCCATGGCGGTCACCATGGTTTCCATAGTATGCATCATCCTCTGACGCTCTTCTCTGTCTTCATTTCTTTCTCTGATTCTCTCCTGTTCCCTCTGATCTTGATCCTGACGATCTCGATCCCGGTTCTCCGCCTGATCTTGGCTCTCTTGGCCACCACTACCTGAAGCCCCTTTATCTCCCAAAGGCACTCAATTGATATCCGAGATAAAGTCATCTCGACTACGCAAATTCCTATTATGACCGCCCCTAGGTCGGCCTCTTCCCCTAGAAGACATCACAGTCTACACGTAGAACCAAGGTTTCGTTAGCAAAAGTCCCTATGCTCTGACAAAAAGAATGATTGTCAGAATTTCTAAAAGAAATGGCTTTGATATCAATTGTGATAGCCCAAATTTTTACACCCCGAAACCCGTGCCATCAGCACGCCCCTCTAGGTCGTGCCCCCGAAGTCTATACGAAACAAAGGTATGACCAAGTAATAACTACTCAAAATGAAGCTGATAAACTAAACGATATGGAATCAAGATATACTAATCTAAAGCAAAAACTCAGAAGACAGTTCTACTTTCATGCCAACACATGAACAGAAGAACCGACCTGAACCATCGGTGATAATCAGATCACCCCAGATGGTTCACCCAAAAGAATTATAGCATTTAAATACATTCCTCAAAATAAAAAGGCTTGACATACTAAGCCGTACAGTATACTCTCAAAATCTCCCTCAAAGTACACAGGGGTCCCTTAGAAGAAGTCCTTGGGAGGAGGCTCCAACTCTTCCCCGGGCACGTAATTCGAATCCCTCGGATCAACGTCTCCCAAAGCCTCGGCGACCGCTAGCAATGGACCTGCGACGTATAGTCTAAAGGGTGAGCTACATCCTAGCTTAATAGGGAAACAACAAGTGAACATATAAGTTAAGCTCTCACATATATTCTAAAACAGTTTAAAAGCATGATAAAGCATTTTAAACAATTGAAATGATGTAATAAATGCAACTATTACTTTACTTGTGTTTGTTCATTCTCGACTTACTGGTATTGTACACTGATTCGACCTAATCACTTAAATCTTAACTTAAATTATCCCCGAGCAATATAGCATCGAGCCCTGATGGAATACCCACTATCGTCGTCTAAATAGACACTTGTCATATCTGTTTCTTACTTGAATACTACCCAGGTCCCATTCTCATAGGCAACGGGGTTCTGATCTCATACTCACATCCCTAGAATGTCAAACTGGTGTACGGATTGGCCGCTGTACCGGTCACAGATATCCTGCCGAGTCAGTCATGGGTATCCCGCCACGTCGGTGAGGTATTCTATTTAAACCTTAAATAACAAAAATATCTTGTACACTACATATAGCTATTCACCGTGTGATCGTGCTAATTCTAGTATATTAGGCCTTATCAACTTTTCTTTTACTTCACCGATAGATTTCATCTGCATCCCTAGGATGCCACTGACTCAACGCATCACTTAGATGCACATTATCACATTTTCACATCCCCTGGGGACCTTATGAGTTCATTTAGCATTCACACACACACACACACTCTTTGAAATCACATTTTTGATGCATAAATATTCATTTGAATCACTCTACATACATGCTTTTGAAAGTTAAAATACATGTTCAAGGTGTTCCCTACCTCACGCATTGGAATCACTATGCGTCAAAGTTCATGCGACTCCACATTCTCACTTTTTGCTCGTACCACCTATGGTACATCATAACACAAGCAAGGCATCAATAAGGATGCATTAAAGAAGGAACAAGGCCTTCCAAGAACCCTTAAGGTCCAATACAAAAGTCAACATGAACTGTCAAAATCGATTAATCGATTCCTAAAATCGATTAATCAAAATTCCAAAATTGATTAATCGATCCTAAATCAATTAATTGAAAATCCAAAATTGAGTAATCAATCCCAAATCGATTAGTCAAAAATTCACACTTTGATTAATCGATTCCAAATCGATTAATCGAAAATCCGAACTTGATTAATCGATTTTTCCTAGTCTCCATTTTCCAGCCACTAGAAGTGCTCAGATGATTAATCAATTTTAAAATCGATTAATCAAAATTCCAGAATAGATTGTTCGATTTAAAATCGATCAATCGGTTTCGATCAATTCTACGCAGCTTACTTCTGAACCAAAATCGATTAATCGATTTGGTCATAACTCAACTCTTTTCGGGCATTTCTTCCAAATCTTTTTCTTATCATTTTTCATTCTTTTCTACTTCTATAATTCATCATTTATCAACAATTGAATGTACATATACATGTTTAAAGAGATTCAATATCACTCACCTCAAATCAACCCCTTGATTGATTTAGTGGTTGGGTTAATGACTAGGGTTCCAAGCGTTGGCTTCAACGGATCCCAATACGTCGAATCCGATATTGAATGCTTGAATCCTTCTCAAATCTGGAACCGCATTAACCTCCCTTGCATTTACTTTTTCCTTACTCCCTCTGTCTCTTCTTAACTCTCTTCACACCAACTAAATAAGGAGGAATAAATTCCCTTAATCTATTACCCTCTTAACCTTCTCTATTGCCTTGGTGTTAAGCACATACACCCTAGATAGGTGTACGTGACCTTTAACTAACATCTAATCCCCTACTTGGGATATGTTCACACTACATTTAATAGTTTATTTCTAAGTCCACTGTTTGACCATCACTTGGTCAAACCCATGACCAGTCGGGCATGCATCCCGAGGTCACTATTCGTTGTCCAAATTTCGGGGATGTTACAGGAAGAAACGTATTTGTGTGAATATGTATGCTTCACAAGGAAGCAACCCACTTTTAGATAAGTGAGGGGTGACCTCACATGCACAAACCCCTTTGCTTTTATTCCCTTGCTTTGTTTGCTTAGAGTGAGAAAGAGTGAGAAAAGGGTTGTGAATGTGAAGAAGAGATCTGCCGGATTCGCACACTCCGACGCTCCTAGCCTTGTTTTCCTTCCGTGATCTGGTCAAAGGAGTGGTTACCATTGATTGCAATGATTGAGGAGATTGGGGCGTGAAGCATGACCGAATGGGTTTTGAAGCTATTGTTTAGCTCCGATTCCTTCTTACGTATCGTGGATCTCGCTAAATTAGAAGGTAAGAAATCGAAAGCTAAAGGTGTTTAGACCAGGGATTTAAATGTGTGTATTTGTGTGGAAGATGTGGGTGAAAGTGATGAAGAATCGTGAGAGAAATGGGTTCTGAAAACTCAGAACCCCAAGAAATTTTGAAACTCACACGCCCGAGAACTACTCTCGTGCACATGAACAACGTTCAAAAGGGCTTCTGAGAGCCTCGCACACCCAAGAAATGAAACTCCAGTGAGCTTCTGGTTCTTGTGCGCCCGAGCTGAGTGTGCCATTGGAACTCGCACGCCTGAACTTCAATGCTCTCTCGCATGAGCAACCTTCAGAAAGGCTGGATTGAATCTTGCACACTTGATGAATGAGGCTCCAGTGAGTCTCTGTGTCTTGCGCGCCCAAGGAGGATGAGTGCCGTATGACTCACGTGTCCGACCCTGTATCTCGTGCGCGCGAGATTCGGAGTTAGGCCTTTTTGGCTTGTTTTCTTGCGAGCCCTTCAGAGACTTTGTTCATTAGGCATTGTTAGACAATTCTAAAGGTTCTTTGGACGATTTGGGATGAAGGTTAAGGTTTTGATTAAACGTGTGGAGCCTAAGACCGCTTCACATTGGATTCACATGTGAGTCGTGTTTAAGGTAGGGAAAATCCCATAACATGTGCATTTGATACAACTAGCATGGATATTATGATATGATGAATAAAAGTATGTAAATCATGAATTTTGTCATCTAATACACATGAGCTTTGTACCTAGATTCACACATGAAAATGTGTGTGTGTGTGTGAACTACGTAAGATGTGCACATGTGTGTGTGTGCGAATTTTGAGATTTTCAAACCCCAAATCTAGTTAGAAAATATCATATTT
The DNA here is from genome assembly GCA_021018995.1 of Chloranthus sessilifolius. Taxonomy (NCBI): domain Eukaryota; kingdom Viridiplantae; phylum Streptophyta; class Magnoliopsida; order Chloranthales; family Chloranthaceae; genus Chloranthus; species Chloranthus sessilifolius. The sequence goes on along the minus strand of CM037592.1, from coordinate 69,705,639 downwards.
CACGGTGATAAACTATAAATCAGACTTTACACTTTGATTTAAGGTTCATGTGAAATGAATCCCTTGTGTTCCGGGACGGCGGGATATCCGTTCATTTTCTTACTGATTTTCGATAAACTTCGTTCGACATAAGCATCTCTCATACGAAGTGGCTTGGGCATCATGAATATGGTTCATTGAACGATGATGGTTGGGATTCCTATCGGTATATGTGTGGCTCTCGATGCTATATATACTCGAGATTATATTTAAGTGATCAGTTTAAGTTTTCTTTTATTATGAGAATCAGTTTTGGAAATCATGTGAATGAGCTTTGAAATCTGCATTTAATGTCAGTTTTTCTTCAATTCAAATACCTTCAACTCATGATACCTTATCTTGACAAGCATGTTAATTTATGTCATGAGATATATGTGTGATGTGATAATTTGCATGTTATTTATGATTCCCTATTAAGCTTAAGATGTTAGTTCATCCCTCGACAATACGTCATAGGTACAAGTATAGATGCGAGTACTGAGGACCTGGATCTTCAGGACTCAGAGTACATTCTGGAGGAGGAGACTGAACCCCCTCCAGAGGAGTTCTTCTAGTGTGGACTGGGTATGAGATGGATATAGTTTTTGTGATTTTGTGTAGGGCTTGGTACTACCAACCACTTTTGTATTGTATATTGGATTAAGTGCATAGTTTTTGTATTGTGTTGTGAACCATTATTTAGGTGATGGTCGGCCATCACTGATGGTTCGGTTCGACTCTTTTGTCCATGTATTTTTGGCATGGAATTAGAACCGTCTTTTTTTATGGTCATCGATATAGTCATATATAGAAATAGAGATTTCTTTGTTTATCTATGATGACTCTATCTGCTTACTTAGAAATATCTGCTTTGATTTTTGCTTTGTGTGGATGTACCAAGTGTTCAGAAATGAGGGGATCGCCTTTAACGGCAGTCTGACGACACAAGTTTTCAGGTTCGATAATCCAGGCTGTCCTAGTAAGTTTGAGTGTGTGATCAGTCACAGAATATATCATTTTATCACCCTTAACTTAGTGATGCTAAACCTCAATTTACTACTAGCAAGTTAATGATGTGCAGATATTAAGAATAATCAGTAAAAGAGAACCAAAGCGTTAATCTTCGCCAAAATAAACTCAAAAAGCAGTAAGAAAGATGATTGAATGAAAAAGACAATTAGGTGTTGCTAAAAGAATAAGAAATCATAAAAGACAGCAGAGCACTATACAGAGAAATCTGTAAAATCATAGTTTACTATTCTTCAGAAGACGTTCCAGCGGTAAGCGTTACAAAGAAGAAAATGATCGTTCGTGATTCAGAATCATCCAGAGTAAAAGCTATGTAAGAAGGAAAATCGTAATTTATGATTGTATAAATAGAAGGACTCTTACACTGCTGATCAAGTGAAGATCTTCTCCGCCATGTACCAATTTAGAAGAACTCTTAAATTAGAAGTTTGATAAATCACGGATCTGAGAAGATTAATGAAGAAAGACTCCTAAAGATCTCGGTTATTAAAATTAAGGAGAAAGTCCTGAATGCATCAACTAATCAAAGCAAGGAAAACTAGGATTAGAATTAGAGTTATAATAGGAAACTTTTGTTTTTAGAATTTTCTTTTATTAGAATTAGACCATTGTAAACCGACTCCTTATGATCTATAAATAAGAGAGTTCGGCATAAGAAGAATTTTATCGAAGAATTTCTCAACATCAATTGATGACTAAGGTCTAAGTTTTCTTCCGATCACCATTGTATATTAGATTTATCAAGTAAAATTATTCACAGTTCTCTAAGGTCTTACCTGATAACCAAGGTTGAGGAAGCTGAAAGATCAATCCTTTGGATGGTTCTACTTTTGCTTTCTAGTTTAGATTTATTTTTATTACATATTTTCTGCTCTGTAACATCTATATGTTTTGATTTGAATTCATGACTCAGATTGAGATTTGCAGATTAGTATAATGGTATTCTATTTTCCATCTTCAATTTTCTAGAATTTGATTGACGCCTAAGTTTTAGGAGATAGTTGACTAGATTAAATCTGTATTGATAAGATTCTAGTTTTGATTAACGACCAATGCTAGGAGACTTGATATATAGTGCAATGGTACTTTTAATTTCATAAATATCTGAGAACAGAAGGAAACTCATTGATGACCAGAATCCTGAAGTTTGAAGATTAGGATTTATTTTCTGCACTTTAGTTTTAAAAATCATTCTTTCATTCATATTTCTCAAATAGTTTAGTATCTTAAAAGATAAATATAAATTTTCACAAAATAGAACAAAATAGGTGTGCGTCCATGGATCCTTGCAAACCCGTCGCGGCGATGCGCTCGCTATGAATGAAATGTAGAGTCGCCACCCGGAGCTTTTGGTGACCCGGGAAACCTTTAAATCAATATTTTGAGCACCGAAGTGCTAAATATGACTCGGATTTACCGGTCTTTGCCTTATTTGGTTATCGATCAGGAAAGGTTTAGGCACCCGATCAACCCGCACGTAGCGGTCTCTATCTATGGCCAGAAATAAAAATAAAAGGGGCGGAGTTTCCCCTTACCCGAAGGCAATACGGTCCTATCAAGCTTTGAGCCAAACCGAAATATCGGCGGCGTAACGGCTTGAATCCTTGGACGGAGGAGACACCAAGAAGGTAGAGGAAGAGAGGGGTGAGCTGGAGCTCACGGGCCCTTGTTGCACCGTGGAAGTCCTTCACTTCGGCGTTCTTTCTATGGCTTAAACGGTATGGAAATGAGTTCTAATGCTAGGATTCAATAAAATAGGAAGTGTAGGGTGAGGCCAAAGGCTAGACTTTAGCTAAAGAGAGTGATCTAATGGTGGAAATTGGTTGAAAAAGATGAACTAAGCTTGCTGGAATTCTGGAAAATAAAAAATGGCATTTTCACTCACTAGGGTTCTCTCTTAAGAGCTCTCTAATCTTTCACCAAAAAATCCAACCCTTTGGGAAGAGGGGGGGCTCTCTATTTATAGAGAAGAGGTGGGTTAGGGGCTTACTAAAGAGCTAATTGGTTTAGTAATAGGTAATCCCCTATCTAACGTTTTCTAGGTTTTCAAGGTCCTAGGATTTTGGGAAACTGATTTTAATGGCGGATGATGGGGTGAGACCATGGGTGACTTAAGGGTTGCCAATAAGCTCAAAGGGGGTGCAACCAACCTCAAGACACCCACTCTAACCAAGGGGAGGGTCAAACCAGATGAAGGAATTTTGAGCAACTGATGACAGTTACTGTAGCTAAGCTAGGCGTATATATTATATACGCCCAATTTATGCACAATGATTTTCACGAAAAACAGGGGAGCTTTGGGAAGATGAAGCCCGTGGTGGGTCCCACCTATACTAGGCATATATATTATATACGCCCGGCCAAATTTGGCCCAAAAATGTCAGGCGTATATAATATATACGCCTGACCAAACTGGGGCCAAATTGGCTGGGCGTACGTAATATACACGCCTGAGCAAAAGGTTGTCATTTTATGTGGGACTTCAATCGGCCATAACTTTTGAACCGTAGCTCCAAATTGGGTGATCTTTGGCTTGTTGGAAAGCTGAAGAAGTCCTCTTTCTAATGGTATATGGATCATCCATGGAGGTAGTCTGTATAAAATTTTGTAGCTGCTCTCCCATAAACTGCTCAGAAGGGTTTAAGTTAGGTCTGGGAAGGGAATCTAGGGTTTAGGGGTGATCTCTAAGGGTTGAGGAATAGTTCTAAAGGGTTCAGGGGTGCCATCGGAAGCACAGGGATACATCTCTCTCGGAGTACAAATTGATCGGGCGTTGGGCCGAATTTGGGTGTCTATAGATGCCCCTCTTTGGTATTCGATCACTAATGATCGGATGCCAAAGACAAGAGACATCCGAAGAGGTCCAAGGCGCGTTTGATGGGTCCGCTTGGTTAAACTTAATTCTCAAATATTCATGGTGATGGTGAGTGTATGTAAGCCCTCTCATTTCGGGATATCGTCCGTACCTCAAAGCTAACAGTCCCCAAGCGCATTGCGACATTACTGGGCATAACTGCGATGATCACAGAAAGTGTAAGCCTGCTAGCCGGGATATCATCCACTTCCTGAGGGAAATTATAGATTTGTGATGTTGAGTATTAATCTGAACCAGACAGCTCCATGAAACGGGATGATCGATCTATGCTTCAAAATCGATGCGAAGCACACAAAGCGAAGGCCTAAACAATGTGTCCAATCCTATGGGTCATTGACAGCTCCATTGGATTGGTCACGGGTGCCCTTACCTAGGTAAGGCTCGGAGTTTCTGGGCGAACCCATCAACCTCGAGGTTGCTTTAGCATGATTTACCCGAGTGGAGCGAATATTGATGTCGTAACACTTCTTGGGAATGCATGCCCATTTTTAGAGTGATTTTTTTGTGTTTCCTTTTCTAAATTTTCTTTTGTTTCGAGGCCTCTAAGCAAAGCTCAAGGACCTCTGGCAACTCTATTCTTGCACAACTCTTTAAGTGGATCAAATGTCAATTGATACGCTTTAAGAATGCGTGCGCTCTGCCAGGGATAGGTGCACCTTGGGGATGTGTTCGTTCTGGTGGCGAGGTGCTCCTAATTCACATGAACCGGAGTGCCTCAACTCGAGACAAAACTAAAAAGGATCGGGCTAGAACCAAACATCCATTGAAAGAGATGGTCAATTCTAGCCTCCATCCCTAATGAAATCACATCTTACTAACTATGCACAGACAGACACCCATCAGGGGCGATAAGCAGCAAATAGGTGCGAACGGAAGCCTCGACCCTAAGGTACAATTTACGAGGACAAATGACCATCCTGCGGATACCCAGACGTAAGTGCGTACATTCAACAGGGACACCGTGCCTATACAGGCTTTAAGCCTGTGTAAAAGGAAATAAAAGGGAATGAGCCCTTTGGTCTGTATGTTTGCACATAGTTTGGTCGGTTGTAATTTCATTTTTGACGAGTCAGTTTCGACTGACAATAGACTTTTTGAATGGTATGAAGTCGAGGGCACTCTTGGTCAACATCAATCCGAAGGTGGATGACTAGAGCGAGTGCATGGAAGGTGGGGTCAACCTACACTGGATTTTTACTTTATAACAAAAGGTCATTATTTCCTCTCTTTTTTCCTTTTTCTTTTTTCTTCTTTCATGTCAGTTCGAGACTCTAAGCATGCTCAAACTGCTTTTATTTCTGCACGTATCCTTAGGTGAATCAACTTTCCATGTTGATATACCTTAAGGACGTGTGCATTCCGGTGATGGGTCCTTGGTTTGCCTGCAGGATCAGGCCTCGACTTCTGCTGGGGAAGATCTGGGGCTAGGTGTATGTTCCTAGGAGTGACCGGTGATGGATGAGGTTCATTTGCCTGCTAGATCAGGTATTAGGTGTCCCTGTATAAAACAGGGTTCGAGAACTTTCGGGTGAACCCGATCATTCCGAATTGATTTAACACGATTCTCGGAGTGACGCAAATGGTCATTGCGACGCTCTTTTGAGAACTAGTGTCATTTTCAGTAATTCTCTTTCTTCTCTTTTTTTTTTCTTTTTTCTTTTTTGTTTTGGATCTTATGATTTTATGGAGCACTTAGCGGGTGCTTACAGATCTAGATCCATTTACTGTGGCACGGTCCCTTTGGGTCAGTCGAAGAGAGCTCGAAGGGCCATTTGGGGATGCATGCACCATCGCTTGACGGTATGCGAGCTTCTAAGGGGGACCGGGCCGTGGTCCATAGCATGCAAGGGGGATCTGTCGGGCCTCAAAGTAAAAGAGAATGGTCGGGCAATTTTAAAAAATTGCCATTTCTGGTCGGGGCCACTCTTTCCGATTGTCCGCTCTCGAGATTGTGAGGGTATCAGGCTTCTGGGGTTGACAGGTAGCACATTCTATTTCCCATCTCGGGTGCTTCATCAATCCGGATATGACCAACATGTGTCGTGTACCATAATGCCACCTTTGTGCTCTCTGATATTCTCTCGGGGTTCTCTTAGTCTTTTAGTTCTGGCTGAAGGCTGTCTCTCTCGATTATGAGGTTTGGTAAGATCGAGGAATTACGCCTAGCCCAATTTCGGTAGGCCTGATAGAGACGGGGCCTTGGCCATAGAAGGAGATGATTCTCCGGACTAAGATCGAGTCTCTTTCTGTAGAGAGGCTAGCTTTGACCGCGGCTTTGGAGAAAGAAAGGGTCGAGTGAGACTCTGAACAGAGCGCCACGAAGAGTGAGGTTCTTGATTGACTGGGCTTTTTGAGTCTCATGACCTTGACGCACTAAGACGGCAGAAGAGTCTTCATGGTAGGTGGATGTCTGATCGAAATGCTCGTGAGGACTCTCTGCTTGCAGAGATCAGTGCTTTGAAGCGTGCTCCCTGCCCTTGACCTGTTCCTGCACATATCATGGATCATATACACGGAGGGGAGGAATGCCCCATAAAAGTGATCTCTTTTTGGGTTACTTTCTTTTTTTGTTATATATATACATATATATATATATATATTTTAGTTTTTTACCTGTAAAGAAGGCAACAAAATAGAAAGTGTGTCATGTCGTCATCTTTTTGGGACGTGACACTCCGCATGTAATGCTATAAGAAATGGAATGAAATCTATACATGCATATATTTTTCGTTTTTTGACTTTGTCTTTCATACGTCTCGTAACGTAAGGCTTTTCATGGAAAAGGAAAATCTATCATCTCTTTTTTTGAAATTTTCTCCTATTGTGTAGGGCTTTTGATGGAAAAGGGAAATCTATTTTTTGAAATTTTCTCCTCCACAATGTGGGGCTTTTTATGGAAAAGGAGAATCTATTTATCTTTTTTGAAATTTTCTCCTCCACAGTGTGGGGCTTTTTATGGAAAAGGAAAATCTATTATCTTTTTTTGAAATTTTCTCCTCCACAGTGTGGGGCTTTTTATGGGAAAGAAAAATCTATTATCTTTTTTGAAAACTTGGGATCCTTTTGCAATGTCGGTAATTACAAGGGCAAACCAATGGGTCCCCCCCCTCCTCTCTTTTTTTTTGAGCATGGTTGAACCCTGTTCATGAGGTACGGGTTTTTCCTTTAAACATGGGAAGGTTAGCTTCTCTGGGATTGGTCTAGTCTTCTGTCTTTCCCTTTGGTCATGCGTCAGACCCCTGCGGTAGAGACGACATACTTGATCGGGATTCGATCCAATTTTTATTTTATTTTTTGAGTGGCCCATCAAAGGGGAGAAAGGGGCTCAAGGGGTTCAAACTGAAATGGGCGGGCCAAAACAGGTCTTCTCCTAATCTCTCTCTTCTTGACATTTTTGCTCATAGCGCCCAAGACGGGTTTTCGCTATTCCCGTCATCCTTGTTTTTACCCGTAGCGCCCTTTCGGGTTTTCACTACGTCCATGGGTTCGCTCTCTTACCCCAGGTGCCCTTTCGAGTTTTCACCTGGTCCGCGTGAGTTTACTATTTTTACCCGTGGCGCCTTTTAGAGTTTTCACCACGTCCATCTTGCTTTGAACTCAAATTAATTTTCTTTCTTTTCTTTTTCAATTTTTTTTTCTGTTTTTTTTTTTTAGAACCAGAAGGCCACGACATGGACGTTGATTCCATCATAGCCGGCTGAATGAAGTTCTGCGTGGCTTGTTAACTCAGCTTGTTCTGATGCAATAGATGCTATGGCCGCTTGTGGACCTTAAAGAGGGCTTTCTTCCGGGTTGTAATGTGGCCGGGGTTCAAACGGGTTGGGTTTTTTTTTTTGGGGATTTGTATCTAAGTTTTGACTGAATTCTAGATTCGGTGACTCCTTTCTTTCCAAAGGCTTTTTATGCCCCAGTCACTTCTTTTTTCATGGTCCCCCTCTTTTTTTGGGGGTTTTGTTTTCTTCTTCTTTTTTCCTTTTTTTGGTTTGGATTTTTCCTCTTTTCTCTTTTCTCTTTTTCTTGGAATTTTGGGAGGGGTATATGAAAGAAATGGTTATTGGCCCGACGTGTGTAGCAAAAAGGGGGAAGGTTTTCAGGGAATATTTCTTTTAGGCTACTTATTTTTGAAATGATGGCCTCTTTTATAGGTTCCTTAAGTGGTCATGCATCTACTTTTATCAAAACTTACCTTGTCTCAAGACCTATGAGTAGAACCTGCAGAGGTATCCAGCGTTGATGGGCTCAGGAAAGTGGTCTCCGTCCATGGTGGCGAGGCGAACAGCGTACCCTGGCAAAACCTCTCGGACGACATAGGGTCCTTCCCAATTGGGCCTAAACTTCCCTCTCGGATCGGCGTGGAGAGACAGGAAAATTTTCTTCAGCACAGTATCTCCTACCTTCAGATCTCGACTGCGGACACGCTTATTGTTAGCACGTGCAATTCTTCACTGATAGATCTGGGTGTGGCACAAGGCTAGGAGTCTCTTCTCGTCAATTAAATCCAACTGCTCAAAATGGGCTCTTTCCCTCTCAGCCTCGGGTAAATGGGATTCCAAAAGGATACGGAGTGATGGTACTTTGACCTCAATGGGTAGCACGGCCTCGATTTCGTACATGAGGGAGAATGGTGTTTCCCCCGTAGTGGTGCGGATAGACGTTCTATAGGCCCAAAGTGCGAAGGGTAACTGCTCACTCCAATCTCTGTAAATGACTACCATCTTCTCTAGGATGCGGATCAGAGTTTTGTTGACTGCTTCCACAGCTCCGTTCGTCTGCGGCCTGTATGGGGATGATCGATGATGCTTGATCTGGAATTGCTCACACAAGGCCCGGATGCGCCTATTGCCGAAATTAGTGCCATTATCAGTGATGATATCTTTGGGTACGCTGAATCTGAAAATGATGTTGTTCTTGATGAACTTCTCAACATGACTAGCCTTAATGCTCGTGTAGGAGGCTGCCTCTACCCACTTAGTAAAATACTCCACCGCGACCAGGATGAACTGATGTCCGTTGGAAGCCTTAGGATTGATTTTGCTGATGACGTCGAGACCCCAGGTGGCGAACGGCCAAGGAGTGGCCATGCTGTGCAAGTCAATGGTCGGAGCGTGTATTAGACTGGAGTGCTCTTGGCATTTGTAGCACTTTTGCACGTGCTTGTAGCAATCGGTCTCCAATGTGGTCCAAAAGTATCCTTGCCTCAAAATTTTCTTAGCAAGCATGTGTCCACTGATGTGTACCCCACAGACTCCTTCATGGATCTCCTTCATGATCTCACCCGCTTCTCTTCGGGTTAGGCATCGGAGCAGAATATTGTCGTGAGACCGTCTGTATAGGAGATCGCCGCAGATGACGTAGTTTGTTGCCAATAGTTGGATGGTGCGTCTGTCTACCTTCGATGTTCCTTCTGGGATAGTTCGGGTCTCGAGAAAATTCTTGATGTCTGAGAACCAGGGTGGTTCATCACCTAGCTCTGTAGGTCCCTCGATTAGGTGACAGAAAGCCGGTTCGTTCCTCTGCTCTATCATGATCGGCTTCATCATAACTCCATATGGAATCTCAACCATAGAGGCCAAGGTAGCCAGGGCGTCAGCAAACCGATTCCTTGCTTGTGGTATATAGGAGAAGGTGACCTCTTCAAAGCAGACTATTAGATCCTCCAGATGTTCATGGTATGGGATCAGTTTCTCATCCTTGGTCTTCCAATCTCTGTTGGTCTAGCATATAATTCACTGTGAATCTCCACCCTGAGGTGAGTTATATTCAGATCAAGAGCCACCTGTAAACCAGCTGTACAGGCCTCATACTCGGCCATATTGTTGGTGCATGGGAAGTTTAATTTGATTGAGATGGGTACATGTGATCCTCTTGGCGAGATAAGAATGGCTCCAACTCCATGGACTTCAACATGCGATGCTCCATCGAAGTGCATTACCCAGGGCTCCTTTATTTCCTTAGTATCCTCGTCAGTCATGAACAGAATGTCCTCATAGGGGAATTCGGTCCTTAGAGGCTCATAGTCCGGCAGAGGGTTCTCAGCAAGATGATCAGCGAGTGCCTACCCCTTAATCGATTTCTGGGTGACATAAGTAATGTCAAATTCGAATAGGAGTAGTTGCCATCGTGCAGTTCGACCAGTGAGAGTAGGTTTCTCGAATAGGTACTTCAACGGATCCATCCGTGCTAGAAGTAGAACGGCTTGGGATAACAGGTAGTGTCGAAGTCTTTGAGTAGCCCAAACGAGTGCCATGCATGCTTTTTCCAGATGAGAGTAGCGCGTCTCATAGTCAGTGAACTTCTTGCTTAGGTAATAGATGGCCTACTCTCTTCTTCCTGTCTCATCATGCTGTCCTAACACACAGCCCATGGAAAACTTTGTCGTGGATAGGTACATTATCAGGGGTCTATCAAGTACAGGCGGTACCAATACCGAAGGATTTAGGAGGTAACCTTTAATCTTATCAAATGCAGCTTGGCAGTCATCATTCCACTCAACTGGTGAGTCCTTTCTCAGCAGCTTGAAGATTGGTGCACATATCAGAGTTAACTGTGCAATGAACCAGCTGATGTACTGATTCTGCCTAAGAAGCCTCTGACTTCCTTCTCTGTAGATGGTGATGGCATTTCCGTGATGGCCTTGATCTTGGTTGGGTCGACCTCGATGCCTCTCCTACTGACGAAGAACCCTAATAGTTTTCCTGGCATAGCACCAAATGCGCACTTTTATGGATTCAGATGTAGTCGGTACTTCCTTAGTCTTTCGAACAGCTTTTGAAGGTTTACCAGATGGTCGCTTCGCTCTGGTGATTTAGCTATCATGTCGTCTACATACACTTCAATCTCTCTGTGCATCATGTCATGAAATAGTGTAGTCAGAGCTCTCTGGTACGTTTTACCGGCATTCTTCAACCCAAATGGCATGACTCAATAGAAAAAGGTTCCCCAGGGGGTAATGAACGCTGTCTTCTCGTGATCAACCTCTGCCATTTTAATCTGATTGTAGCCCGAGAACCCGTCCATAAACGAGAGCATTTCGTGCTTAGCAGTGTTATCGACCAAGATATCGATGTGGGGTAATGGAAAGTCATCCTTAGGGCTCGCCTTGTTGAGATTCCGAAAATCAATGCACATTCGAACCTTTCCGTCCTTCTTCGGTATGGGGACAATATTGGCCAGCCACTGGGGGTATTTGGATACCATGAGGAAACCCGCGTCATACTGCTTAATGACCTTGTCCTTTACCTTCAACATCCACTCTGGTCGGAGACGTCTCAGCTTCTGTTTAACCGGCTTGCAATCAGGGTAGAGTGGCAACTCATGCTTAACCAGATCGGTATCCAAACCAGGCATGTCTTCATACGACCATGCGAAGACGTCCTGGTATGACTGAAGGAAGTCTATCTTACCTTTCCTCTCCGCAGGGGACAACAATGTTCCGATTTTGGTGATTCTAGGGGCCTCTCTAGTGCTCAAATTAACATCCTCCGTCTCTTCAATGATCGGGGTAGGGCCATGCTCAAATTTGGCAAATTTTTTGAGGAGCTCATTGGGGAGCTCATCGGTTTGACCTTCCTCGTCTAGACCCGTGACTCCTACCTCTTCTTATATTTCTACAGGAAAGGGGTCGGCTTCACGTGGGACGGGTATCACGACATCAATTTTAATTTTATTGGGAATTTTAAAGGACAATATTTTTGGAATTGGTATTTTTTCTATTTTTATGGCTTTTTGCATTTTTTGGAGGGCAGCCCCTGGCGAGGTGGATCTCTATATATACAAGGTAGAGTGGTCCAGAGGCTAACCTCACTTTTTACAGGTTATTTTTTTTTAGAGAGTCGGTGTCGTTTTCACGGTATTTGGCGGCTCCCAGGAGTTGGGGCAAGGATGCCCAGTTACTCACCTGCGAGGCTTGGCCTTTACCTCTCTGGTTGGGAGTGGCATCGGTAGGCTCTTGCAGTTCCTCCCTCAACATATTTACAGAGGGATCCTCTGGGACCCTGTCCTCCATGGTTAGGATGGGCCCCGAGTGGCTGGCGTCGGAGTGATGAGTGCACCGAGGAACTTCTTCCTCGAATAAGGAAAGGGCGGCTAAGTCCATCTCAAAGTCTGGGGGAATGATGTAGGGATTGGTGGGGTGGATTGAAGTAGGCTTATGTGGGGTTACCCTCGTCTCCCCATTTAGATCAATTTTCACTACCCCGGCGCTCACAAAGGTTTCACGGATGTGGGGTCGGGCGGGAGGCTCTTCTTCCAAGTCGATTCCCCTGGCCCTGGCGACTGCTCCGACCCTTATCTTCTCTTTGGCCTCTCTGACTTCTTCTTCATCGGGCCTGTAGCCTAGGCCAAATTTGGTTTGCTGCCCCTTGGCCTTGACGGGGTCTCTTCTTCCTTGAAGGCGCGGGCCCAGCCCCTTTCCTTTCTGGTGGCCCCATTTGTGGAGCATAAACACAGCTGCATCCATTCCTCCTCCAATTTTGTCAGGAGTTTTGTCAGTTGGCCTGAGTGTAACAGATGAGAAGTCATACTCGAATCAGTGGAGAACGGCGTCATCTGCTGTGTGCATTATGTTTAGCACTTTTGGATTCTCAATATGCAGAGTGCTTCTTTCCCTATCTTCTCTGCTCTCACCCAAGATGGTGACGATCTTTCCCTTTGAAATAAATCAGAGCTTTTGGTGTAGAGTCGATGGTATTGCTCCAAGCTTATGTATCCATGGCCGACCCAATAGTAGATTGAACGTAGACTTAATGTCCATCACCTGAAAGGGGGTGGTGAAGGTTTGCTGCTCGAGGATCAGGTCGAGGTTTACTTCTCCTATGATTTCTCTTCTGGTGTTGTCGAATCCCCTGGCGCTTGATATGGATGGTCGAAAGGTGTCAGGGTTCGCACCAATTTTGATTGCCATCCTTAGAAGGCACACGTTCAGTGCCGACCCGATGTCTATTAAGACCAACGGCACCACCAGGTTTTCTATTTCCACTGTTATATTCAGGGGCTTAGAGTGGTCATTCCCCTCGATCGGTAGGTCTACATCAGTGAATGAGATGGCATTTGGGGCCAACACTTGCCCTATTATTTCTCCTACTTCATCTGGAGTTACGTGGGTGAAGACGTGTGCACCCTTGAGTGTTCCCATTAAGGCTTGGAAGTGGAGCGGGGACGTGATTAACAAATCCCACACAATAATATGCGCGGGTGTTCTCTTGAGCTGTGTCTCCAGTATGTGTTCTCTGACCATTTTTTCAAAGGGATTCCCTGCGGCCTATTCTTTCTTCTTCTCTTCTCCTCTGACGGCCCCTAATGCCTCCGGCTGTGCAGAAATCCGGCCTGACCTGGTAACAAATTCAATAGCCTCCTCCTGGTTGCAATCAGCATTCATGTCCGTCTGTTCCTAGCTTAAAGGCACCTGATGCGGGTCATAGGTAGGTTTTGGGATGAGGAAAGGAGTGCATGGTAATTCTGGGGAGGATAGGGTTGGACACATCAGTTTCTCAGGTCCCACCAGGTTGACTCCACTAGGGGGCGGAATGGTAGTGGCGGGAATTGGCGAGGTTGGATTTGTGGGTGCGGAGGGGGCTTGTACAGGTATTACCTGGGCCTGGAAAGACCAGTGGTGATTGGGAGCTGGTGGTAATGGGATCGGGTGAAGGGTTGCTTGCTTGGGTGGCGGTGGAGTTGGGTTGGGACCAAAATAACGAAGGGATGGCGGGAGTGTGACTAGGATGGAGGGATGGGGAGACGTCTGAGGTGCGGGTGGAGCGGGGTGATGGGGATATGAAGGGTTTGTATAGGGGGTGGCATGGTGGGGTGATGATGGGTTTGTGGATGAAATGGGGTAGATTGGGGATGATGGAGTTGTGCATGACGCGGGGTGATTTGGGGATGGCGGAGTAGTGTATTGGGTGGAGATATTTGGGGGTGTGTATGGCGTAGGATAATATGGGGATGGCAAAGTTATGTATGGTATGGGATGATTCGGGTATGACAAGGAAGTGTATGGGGTAAATTGGGCGTGGGGTGGATATGTGTATGATTGCGGTGGGGGTGCGCCCGTTTGGATTTGATAGGTGGGAGCGGGAGTAGAAAAATATTGTTCTAAATCTAAGGGCTCCTCTTGGTATGCCGGCACGGGGAAATAATCAGCTAAATATAACGGCTCGATAACCCCAACGAATGGTTCTCCTTCATTCATCCTGGGGAATGAAAACTCCTCCTGATTACTGATATAATCTGAGGGGTCAAACTCTTCTTCCTCCTCTATCCAATGGATGTTAGGCTTGGGGCCTCCTGGGTGCGGTGGCAGAGGGGCTTGATGGATGTTCTGGTTCTGCCCTTGAGGAAGCGGTGGGGAAATAATTTTTTCTGCCTTTATTAAATCTTGGATCACATGCTTCAGGGGGAAGCACCGGTTTGTAGGGTGACCCAGTTCCTGGTGGAAATTGCAATGCAGATTAGGGTCATAGTTTCTTGGGATGGGATGGGTTGGTGGGCGAGGCTAGAGCAGACTGACCAGACCTTTCTGTAGTACTACTGGCAGTAAGACCCTTAAGGATTGCCCCAATGGCGTGAACACTCGTTCAAATCGTGCTTTCATCTGCTCCTGGGTAAACGGGGCTCTTGGTCCGTTGTTTGGCCTTGCTGCTTGCTCGAAACGGGCTGTGGGTGTTTGTGTGACCTGGAGCTGTATTGGGGGGGCATTGGTATTGGCCTGAGGGTAAATAATGTTCTGTACCTCTGTCCTTGATCTTCTTTCAATTCTTGGTTCAACAACGAACTGGCCTCATTGCTATTGTTTCTCCGAACTTTCTCTAATGGCATCTTCGCAACGGTTGGCATTTCTGACCAAATCAGTGCAACTAGATTGCTGCTGATATACTAAAAAATCTGCGATGACTGGTAGGGCTCCCTTGGTTATCAATTCAATCTGTTCATCATCGGGAATCCGGTGAGTTACCTGAGCGGCCAATGCCCTCCACCTCCCCAAGTAAGCACTGAAAGCTTCATCATGTCTTTACTTTAAACGGGTCAAATCTGACTTCCTTGGCTCTATGTCCATGTTATAGACATATTGTTCTTGAAATAAGCGTGTCAGATCTTTCCAATTTTTTATCATGGACGGTTCCAGGGATGTGAACCATCTCAGAGCTGGGCCCGTTAGACTCTTTTGGAACACTTTGATGAGGAATCGCTCATCTCCGCCGTACTGGCACATGTCCCCACAGTAAGATTTTAAGTGGGCGATGGGGTTGCCAGTGTCATTATATTTATCGAATGATGGCATCTTAAATTTTGATGGCAGGGGGACATCCGAGAATAGACATAAGTCTGAGAAGTCTGTCGACTGCAGTTCTACTCCTCCCATCTTCGTCAGCTGCTTTTGTATTCTGTCTATCTATTCTTTCAGCTGCTCTGATTCTTTTGAGGATGTAGCTGGGACTGCCTCCCCCTAATTTTTTTCAGCCCCGGGTGTGACGATGATGGGCCCGGGAAGGTTGAAGCTGGCAACTCCTCCACTATTGCGGATCTCATCCTCCTCGTACTGTTGGTCATGGTATTGGTGAGGGGCGAGGTCTGCTATTTGGACTTGGGGGGCGAGGGGTTGGATGACCTGGTGGGGCCATAAGGTTTGTAGGGGATGGGAAGGGATGAATGGATGGGTGGTTTGTGGATGAATGATGTGCTGAGCCGAGTGCATAGTCTGGGGGTAATGGGGGTGTGGTTGATGTGGCGGGTCGTTGTGGGTTTGAGGAATGGAATGGATTGGATTTTCTATTGGAGGCGGGATGGGGGCGTAAGGGGTATAGGTGAATGAAGGGTACTGGTGGGGGGGTATGGGGTTAGTGAATGGGCCTTGATGAGCGTGGGTGGATGGGCCTTGGGTTTGAGGGATTTGGGCTTGATGGTTTTGGAAGGCTTGGGTTGATGGGCCTTGGGCTTGGGTGTGGGGGTTAGTATGACTTTGGACCAATGGGCCTTGTTGGGTTTGGGCTAATGGGCCATGAGGGGTTGGGTTTGGGTCCATGGGCCCTGGGCTTGGGCCCATGGGTTTCGAGGGTTTTGGGCCCGGGCCTGGGTCTAATGGGCTTGGGCTTGGGACCATGAATTTGTATGGGTTTGGGCCTTGACCTGGGTTTGGTGGGCTTGGGCTTGGGCCCATGGGTTTTGAGGTGTTTGGGCTTGGGTCCATGGATTTGTATGGTTTTGGGCCTGGAATTGAGGTGGGGGATTTTGGGAGGTATGGACGATGGGTGGTTGGGCATGGTTAGGAGGGAATGGGGTATGGAGGTTTTGGAGATTTGGATGCGGGGTTTGAGATGTAGGGTTCCGGGAAGCAGCCCATAGGGCGTACATCGTTCTCATGTCTTCCATTAAGGGCATGGGTTCAGGTGTGAGATTGGGGGGTGATGGCTCACTTAAGGATGGAGGGGGTTGGGATAAATTGGGCATGACCCGGGTATGGGGGGTATGGATAATTGTGCTTGGGGGGTATGGATGTATGGCTATGGAAGATGGTGGGTTATTGGTCATATCCTGGGAAAAGTTGGGCATGACCTGGGTAAATGGGGTGGTATGTTGGGATATGGATGGGCCATGTGGTGGGAATGGAATGTGAGATGAGGTGGATGGGATGTGGGATGTAGGGGGCATGGATGATGAGATGGATGGAGCGTGGGAAGTAGGCGGGGGATGGGGCTCCCATGGGGTCTTTGGGAGTATGGGGGTGCGGTAAGGGTGCATGGATGGGAAATGGGGATGTATGGGTCGGTTGGGAAATGAGGGGTTTCAGTAGGGGGATGGAAAGGGGGTATGTTGGGAGAACGTAAGGGACGAGGGTGGGTGGATGTGAACACGAGTGCCCCAAATGAACCCATGATATCGAACCTGGTTTGGGTGAAGGTGTCAGAGTTCGGGTCTTCTCCGATATGAGAATGGGATGGGGATGACGGCGGGGATTTATCGGCTCTTGACATGATCCGCTGACGAGTGTTGTATCGATGTCTCGGATAAGGGCCGAATACCTTCCTGGTTCTCCTTCTACGGGCCGGGTTTGAGGTCGCCGTAGTGACGGTCACACCAAAAAAAAAAAATATATATATATATATATATATATATATATTTTTTTTTTCTTTGTGTTTTTTTTTGGTTTTTGGAAAATGATTTTTTTTGGTTTTTGAAGATCATTTTTTTTTGTTTGTTTTTTTTTTTTTAAGGTGGATTTTTTTGAAGATGAGGATTTTTTTTCTCTTTCTTTTTTTTCAAATGGAAATTAACTCCCCTCTACCTAGATGAATGATGACCTGGTGCCCAGGGTCAATTCCCGTCTCGGGTGGTTTATGTACCTTTAGTAGGTCCCACGGCCGGATCCGACACACTTCGAAAGAAGCGAAAGGGAACCCTTTGAAGGCAAGGGAATCCATGCAAACGACCCGATCCCCCGGAGCAGGTCAATGAGAAGTCGCCTTCTCTTGACCAGGCGGGGGCATGTTGGGTGTTATAGAATGCAGGAGGCTATTGCGGGCACTAATACCGCTAATCGGGGACTTGGGGTGGTGGATTGGGCCTCAAATTGGGTTGCTGTGACCCAGTATACACTGGGCGTATGTTTTATACACGCCTGACCAAATGAAGGCAGATTTGGCCGGGTGTATATATTATGTACGCCTGGCTTAAATCTGGGGGTTTTGGCCTGGCGTATATATTATATACGCCTGAGTAAATCTGGGGATTTTTTGCTGGGCGTATATATTATATACGCCTGGCAAAACAGTTCTCTCAGTGAAGTTTGATAGTGAACAGCAAGCCCAAAAGTGGGTCTTTGAACTGGTTTCCTGGGAGGGATGCTCCCGGGAACTGTTGTGTATGTTATCAGGTCCCTCCTTTCTGTTTCCTAGGGATACACGGCTGAATTTTGGGTTGTCTACGCTCTCACCAATGCGGGTTTTACGGCTTTATCATAATTGGCAACCCAACCGATATACCTCCGGCGCAAGCCCCTTCTCAGGTACTGGAAGGAGTGGTTCTTTTCAGGATCATCACCACTAGGGCGGCCGCCTTACTGGGAATCGGGTAAATTATATTTGTGCCTAAACCCCCCGAAAACTACCCAAAAATGTAAAAATAGATTCAATTATATCCCCACACTGTTGGTTCACTTTTAATTACAAATTTTTATAGGGGAGTGAAATTAAGTCCAAAATCGAGTTGGGGATGACAAGCTCGTGCCGCCTCAACAGGCCGGCGTTCAATGGTGAGATATGATGACTGAAATGAAAAGCACATGTAGGCCCGCCAAACGGCTGAGGCTCGTAAATGACTGAAATTTAAATGACGTAAAAGTAAATGCGAGCTGGCCCGCCAAACGGCTAAGGTGGCTTAAATGACAAAAATCGGAAAAACATGAATTTAAAGGCCACGTAGGCCCGCCAATTAGCTAAGGCACTTAAAGGACTGAATCGTAGGGGTGAGTACATTAGTAAAAACAACAAAAATATAGAAAAAACAGCAGAAAATAAGAAAAAAAATAGCAATGGTTAGTAACAAAAAAAGAAAGGCCAACAAGAGGGGAAGCGTTAGGGTGATGTCCCCAGCGGAGTCGCCATCTGTGCGTCCATGGATCCTTGCGAACCCGTCGCGACGATGCGCTCGTTATGAATAAAATGTAGAGTCGCCCCGGAGCTTTTGGTGACCCGGGAAACCTTTAAATCAATATTTTGAGCACCGAAGTGCTAAATATGACTCTGATTTACCGGTCTTTGCCAAAGGCTCTAGGGTAGGGGCTTCGGTTATCGATCGGGAAGGGTTTAGGCACCCGATAAACCTGCACATAGCGGTCTCTATCTATGGCCAAAAATAAAAATAAAAGGGGCGGAGTTTCCCCTTGCCCGAAGGCAACACGGTCCTATCAAGCTTTGAGCCAAACCGAAATTTCGCCGGCGTAACGGCTTGAATCCTTGGACGGAGGAGACACCAAGAAGGTAGAGGAAGAGAGGGGTGAGCCGGAGCTCACGGGCCCTTGTTGCACCGTGGAAGTCCTTCGCTTCGACGTGCTTTCGATGACTTAAACGGTATGGAAATGGGTTCTAATGCTAGGATTCAATAAAATAGGAAGTGTAGGGTGAAGCCAAAGGCTAGACTTTAGCTAAAGAGAGTGATCTAATGGTGGAAATTGGTTGAAAAAGATGAACTAAGCTTGCTGGAATTCTGGAAAATAAAAAATGGCATTTTCACTCACTAGGGTTCACTCTTAAGAGCTCTCTAATCTTTCACCAAATAATCCAACCCTTTGGGAAGAGGGGGGCCTCTCTATTTTTAGAGAAGAGGTGGGTTAGGGGCTTACTTAAGAGCTAATTGGTTTAGCAATTAGGTAATCCCCTATCTAAGGTTTTCTAGGTTTTCAAGGTCCTAGGGTTTTCGGAAACTGATTTTAATGGCGGATGATGGGGTGAGACCATGGGTGACTTAAGGGTTGCCAATAAGCTCAAAGGGGGTGCAACCAACCTCAAGACACCCACCCTAACCAAGGGGAGGGTCAAAGGGTCAAACCAGATGAAGGAATTTCGAGCAACTGATGACAGTTACTGTAGCTAGGCTAGGCGTATATATTATATACGCTCATTTTATGCACAGTGATTTCCACAAAAAACAGGGGAGCTTTGGGAAGATGAAGCCCGTGGTGGGTCCCACCTATACTGGGTGTATATATTATATACGCCCAGCCAAATTTGGCCCAAAAATGTCAGGTGTATATAATATATACGCCTGACCAAACTGGGGCCTAATTGGCTGGGCGTATGTAATATACACGCCTGAGCAAAAGGTTGTCATTTTATGTGGGACTTCAATTGGCCATAACTTTTGAACCGTAGCTCCAAATTGGGTGACCTTTGGCTTGTTGGAAAGCTGGAGAAGTCCTCTTTCCAATTATATATGGCTCAGCCATAGTGGTAGTCTGTATAAAATTTTGTAGCTCCTCTCCCATCAACTGCTCAGAAGGGTTTAAGTTAGGTCTGGAAAGGGAATCTAGGGTTTAGGGGTGATCTCTAAGGGTTGTGGAATGGTTCTAAAGGGTTCAGGGGTACCATCAAAAGCACAAGGATACATCTCTCTCGGAGTATAGATTGATCGGGCCTTGGGCCGAATTTGGGTGTCTACAATAGGTAAATCACTTCCTCGTGGGAACGATCCTATACTAACATTACAATTTTCATTGTGCACTTGCAATAGGTTAAGACTTAATTAGAACAATATAAAAATCAAGGACAGTTAACAAATAAGGGGTCTAGGGCTCAAAATTTGTTAAATGTATTTTTGCATTTCAATTTTAGACCTTTTCATAATAGCTGTACACTGATTCTCGATGTACCAACCTCACAAGGAGCCTACCCCAGGAAACTTAAAAAAGGAGAATACGAAGAAATGAAGACTCATTTTCCTTCGAGAGCTCCGTCTGAGTTGAGAGAGAGCCGAGAGAACCAAAAGAAGGAAGAGCCCTCTTCTTCCTCTCATATTCTTCTTTTTGTAAAAATCCCAACCATTAAACCCTCAAATCCCTCTCTTCTTAGTCCAAAAAGATCATTGCCCTATTTTATACCATGAGGAAGCCGCTGATTTCGACACCTATTAATCGAGAAGTGGAAATCGAAGCTCTGAGCAACAGCTACGCTTTGGTGTCGATCCTTCGATTTCGACAATCGCAAGCACCGCATACGTGATTCAAGAAGGTAAACATTGTAACGTGATGGTGCGAATCGATTTTTGAATTTTGATTTCAATTAATGAGTACTTGGATTTTGGGTGCAAGGAATTCGCGCGCGAGAGTAAGTGCCGATATCCTTCTCCGATCATAGAGGATTTGCATGCACAAACTTAGAGGTAAAATCCATGACTAACCTTGTAGCTTAAGTTTTAGATTTAATCAAATGGTAGGATAGGATTATATGTGGTGAAATTAGGATTTTTCGGAGGTAGAAGAAGATGAAATCTGAAAAACACAATCGCTATAGTGAGTTGCTTTCTGAGTACCTCGCTACAGTGAGTGCTACATAGAGTTTCAAGCCAAAAACCGCACTATTCAAGCTCGCTACATTGAGGTCCTAAGTTCTTAACACCTCGTTACAACAACCCTTGTAGCTCGCTACAGCGAGCTAGAGCTGGGTGCTGACACCAACTCGGTATTTCGGTCATTACTTTTGACCCCAAACTCAAAATTACGCAATTCTCATGGCATTGGAAAGAGGATAACGATCCCTATAATTTGTGTGAATTGGAAATCCTATAAATCTAATATTTTAAAGGTCAAAATTTAGAGACAACTTGGGACAAGTTCCACATGATCCGAGGTTAGCCGACATAGATTCGGTATTTCGATCATAACTTTTAACCCCGAAGTCGAAATTACGTGATTCTCACGGCATTGAAAAGAGGATAATGAGCTCTATAATTTGTGTGAATTAGAAATTCCACATATCTAATGTTTAAAGGTTAAAATAAGGCGACAAGTGTGATGAGTTCTACATGATCCCAAGATTTGCAAGAACTTGTCCATTCCACCTATCTAAACTTTTTCCTTGACAAAGGTTAAGGAACCTTGACTTATTCGATTCCTTAGACATTAACATATAGTTTATGAAGCTTTTTATCTAGGTTGTAGACGGGAGGTTGTCGATAGGATCCTCGCATTGTTTTCATTCAACGTCAGAATTAAGGTAGGGGAACTCAATACCTAAGTGCATCTTAGACTTTGATTCATAGTATGTTTATTTAAATTTGATTTGAAACTTATTTTTCTAGTTAACATTGAAGGTTTGAGTTTTGAAATCTTTGAATTGTGTAAATTTTGAAATCAATTATTGATGTGAATCTTGAACTGTAGAATGCATTGAATCTTGAAAATTGTAAACCGCTGAATCATGAATCCTTGATGTTTTGAATCATTGGAATCTCTGCATCGAATATGAGTTTCAAACATGAATCTTGAATACGAACTGTGTATAAGAATCCTGCTTAATTTGAATCTTAATTTGAATCCAACTTATAGTATGTATATATTTAAATTAAAATTAAGCCTTAACCTATTGAAAGCGCATAATGGAAATTATAGCACTAGTGATAGGACCGATCCCACGAAGAAATGCTTATCTTCTTATAGATTTTTATATTCCTTTTTAAAAAATTATCTTTATTTTTTAAGAACTAGACTACTGGAGAAATATGAATAAAAGAATATTTTTTATACTAAGTTGTAGAAAAATAAATCCTAATCCTCCTTCAGATTGAGGTCGTCAATCACAATTTTCAGTTATCGGATGTTTACAAATTTCAAATACCGTTACACCGTATTGTAGCCTTCCAAAATTTGATCGTCAATCAAAAACTAAAATTCTTCAACACAAATTTAACCTAATCAACAATCTCCTAAATTTTGGGCATCAATTAAATTTAAAAAAATTGAAGATGGAAAAGTAAAACCGTTACACTAATCTGTAAATTTTAACCTGGGTCGTCAATTCAAATCAAAATTCGAAGATGTTTAAAAAGCACTAAATAAAATAAAATAAAATATAGTCTAAAAAGCAAATAAATATATCCTTCACCCCTTAGCCGTAGTCGTCAATTGCTTCTGAGAAACTATAGATATGTACACTAATCTTCAGCACCCAATAGCAGTCATCAATTTCTCTTGAAAAACCTCTGATATTTAATCGACTATAACTATTGTACACTACCGATCAGAAGAAAATTCAACCTCAGTCGTCAATTGATGCTGAAATTCTTTGATGATTTATTCCTACACCGGGCTCTCTTATTTATAGATCATAAGCATTCGATTTACAAGACTTTAAATTCTAATAAAAGAAATAACTAAAATAAAAGATTCTTAATATAACTCTAATTCTACTTTTATTCTTCCTTTCTTTCAAACTGTAGATGTGTTCCAAATTTCTTTCCTTGACAATAGCAGAGATCTTAGGAGTCTATCTTCATCAATCTTCTCAGATTCGTGATTAGCTAAACTTCTAATTAAAGAGTTCTTCTAATTCTGTTCTTGGCGGTGAAAATTCTCACATGATCAACATCAGCAACAGCAATTGGAAAGCTTCTATAATCGTAATCGTAGATAACGATTATCCTTTTCTTCTCTTCTGTAGAAAATCGTAAATCACAATTTTCTTTCTTTCATAGCTTCTTTGCTGGACAATTCTCTAAGTTACAATTCTTCGCCTTTCCTCTATTCTCTTTCTTTGAAGAATCATAAATTACGATTTTCTATAGCTCTTTATTAGCAACACTTTCTCATCTGTAAAATCGTAAAACACGATTTTCTATTCTTCAGTAGCGACGAATCGTCTTTTACTCTTAATCGTCTTTTTATTGCTTTTTGAGTTTATTTTGATAAATATTAATACTTTGGCTCTCTTTCACTAGTTATCTTTAATATCTGCACATCGAAAACTTATTAGTAGAAAACTAAGTCCTAGCATCAGTAAGTTAAGGGTGATAAAATGGTATATTCTATGACTGATCACACCTCAAAACTTAAGCTTTGCTAGTCTCTATCAAACAAGGAAAAATAAACTATTTAAACTAAGAATTTAAATGCCACTTTCATAGGGAGCATGATTGCATTTAGCGGATGCAACAAGCCTTTAAACCCCTAGGTGATCCCTAATGGAGGAGTTGCAATCTCCTGAAGGCTTTCAGTGAAGTTACCTACAAACTTTAAAATATATTTTTAGATTTTTTAAAATATTTTTTTTTTCAAAAATTAAAATTCTAAACTAATTAAATTAACTAAGTTACCTAAGTGGTCAAATTGGCCAATACATATTTTATTATGATTTTCTAAAATTACCAATCCTTTATTCTTATTTTTCATTACAACAGTTATCCTTGATTAGAACTCCAAAAATTTCAATTCATAATAAGCATAGAGTGTATATGCACTAGTGAACAGTTTATTCTTCATAAAATTTTCTAAACTGCAGATTTAGAAAATCTTTTCATTCAAAAACTCATTATTGATACTCGCTTAAAAAGATATGAAAACTTTTGGGTTCTCTTAGCATATTTTTCAAAAGAATTCAGTTAAAGATAATTGCAAAATTGAATCTCATAGAAAAGATTATCCTATCCTATTCTTATGATTCCCTGTATAATCCGTAGTATCTATTATCTTTATCTCTACTAGGCTCACACCTTTATAAATCGTAAATCAGAAAGGTCTTTCCTTCAGCTTGTAATGGGGTTTTGGGTTTCAGAAGGTATCAAGGAAATGTAGAAAATGATTCAAAGTTTTTCTGAGAATTTAGCTCTTCTTTTTCCTATCTTCTTCTACTATTCTGCTTCAGTAAGTATCCTTATTGGATAACTTCTTCTCATTTATTTCTTCTTTTTTTTTACATACATCCCAGTTCTTCAGCTATAAAATTTTCTTTTACGAATTTTCTTTTCTTGAAAACTTTTTGCTAAATCGTAATTTTTTTCTTATGATTTTTCACTCCTTTCCCATATTCTCTTTTATTTTCTTTCTTTTGTACCACTTTTCTAGCATTCCCTTTATATGTTCTTCTTTTACTCCTTTCACTCCCTCTTCTTTCCTTCTTTCCTTCTAAACTCTCAGAAATTGTAAGGGTTAAAGGTAGAAACCTTTGGGTAGTACATATAGTTAAAGGTTTATAAAATTTAGGTACAAAGAAATTTCATTTCAGGCTTCTAATATGGGTTCAAGGGTAAAATGTTCTGGGATTTTGGCTTTTTAGCTCTGGTTTGAACAAAAGATGGCCTTAAATCATCTTTACGATTTACTAACATAGATACCTTATTGCTTTGATATTTCTAATAGATAGTTCTAGACAAAAAATCAATTCATCATATTCATAGAATAATTCGATTCTAAATTTAGCAATATGAGATTTCATATTAGTATAGAAGTTTCAAAGAAATTTTGCAATTTGAAAAGAAACAGTCACTCTCTGAATAAAAGAGGAAATATGACTCAAAATCTCACTGGTTTATAATTTTTAAAACTATAGTCTAAATTTTTGCAGTTTAGATCAATCTATTATTTCAAACATTCATTCTAATACAGTGATTCAATGAGCTAAGCATGAATTATAACTATTCTAAATTCTAATTATTAAACTTCTCTTATAATGAATCGTAACTTTTCAGGATTTGTAATTTCTTCTATCAAATCCTATGTACTAATCAGAAAAATTTTAAAATTACTAAAAATAAATTTTAAAATTACTAAAAATAAAACTACTATATACAGAATTGTGTATCCCCCTCAAACTTAAATCAGACAATGCCCTCATTGGCACAAAAATAGGAGACACAAAAATTATTTTCCTAAAAATTATTGATATACTGATTATTTATCAAAAAAAAAATCTATTACTAGATATATATTCTCCTCCAAACTTGAAAGAAAATACCCGCGGCTTATTCTCAAAGTATCAATAACAAAAATGTTAGTAAGAAAGAAGTGCTAGTAATGTTAGTAACATACACTGTTAGTAAAAAAATGACAGTAAAAAGAAAATTTATATATTACTGAATATTTATAATAATTAGAAAGGGTAAATAAAACTAAAATCTAATTACATAAAAGAGCATAAAACTAGGAAAAATCTTGACACACACTAAGTTAGACTTGACACTGGCAGCAACGTCCAAATCAAATCTTCGAAAAAGATCAGTCCTTGGCTTCTAACCACCTTTAATCAGAATCTCTCATTCCTTTCTACCAAAGGAGTATCCACTCCTTGGCAACCCTGCTCCTCAAAGAGCTGTCGAAACACTTCCCTGTGCCCTTCTTTATCTCCCCAAAAAGGAGCATCTCACATCCCTCCCTGATTCATCAACTACACCCTTAGTGTAGTTGAGCGAAGAAGTTGAGGAGATGGAAGCGGACACATCTTCATCCCCCCACAAAGGGAAAGGGGGTACCTCACATTCCTCCCACGGAAGAAATGCAATCCCACTGTGGAAGTCCTTTGAAGAGTGGAAAGTGAACACGTCTCTAGATCACCTGTCACCTATACTGCCCTCTTGCGAAGACTATGTGAAGGGAATATAGAGCAAGCGAGGAGAGAAGATAACCAATGGAGAGGAGTGGCGAGGGACGGCTCAACCCAATATCATCATATAGGAGTTTGCATTCGGGGTGGGTTGTGATGGTGTAAAAGTTAGGAAGTGGGGAAAGATGGGTTCTTGGTATATGGTTTCATATTTGGGTTAGGTTTACGGTAAAGGGTAGTTTTAGTGGAAGATTCAATATCTCTAGCAGGTCACTGGCGCTTCAGATCTTCTACTTTCTATTCTATAGCCAGGAGCTCAGGTTTATGTATTTCGAGAATTCTATCGAGCTGTTTACTAAAATCGCTCTGGTTAATCTCTTTCATAATGGGGTTTAGGTATGAAAGATGGAAAATGAAAGAGTTGAGTTTTTGGGAAGGAAAGGGTTTGGTTTTATAGGAAAGGGAAGGGTTCACGTGTCAAGGTATGGCTAGGGTGGTTGGCAAGTGGAAAAATTAAATGCAATGTGTGTCCGCTTCATCTATGAATTAAATGGGTTCGAATTCCAACGTAACTGAAAAGATCAATCACTGGAACTCCCTGTTCCCCAAAATTATCGTTTGCAATTCTGTAGAACAAAAGTGAGACTCGTTGACACTTCACATCGTATTTACTACGATTTGACTCTATGAGCCATAAGAAATCGTATATCCATAAGCTCTAAGTGATTGTGACTTGTCAACAAAGACTTTTCTGATTTATTGAACTTTTACATACCGTGAATCATAGAATACTCTTTTTCTAATATTATATACATATATTGCAAGTGTTTGCTACAAGTGAGTCGGTAGCTCAACAAGTTCTAGAGGGAATTAATTAAAAACAGAGGGAGTTGGTGTGCCTCCCATAAATATACGTCCTCTAGACGTACCAACTACATGTAAAGGTAGTGCGTTACTTTCTCTATCGAAAGATAATAGCTATTCAAGCTGAGTTTCCATTCTCTCGACAAATTGCCCCAGGTGGTTAAGTAACTATGTCTGGATACAACTTCGTTGCATCCAGCCATAAGCTATGTGCAACAAAGTATCCTCTGTAGTAGTGTGGTATTGGGCCTCTGTGTGGTAGGAAGGAATAGAAGGAAATCGGGAGACCAATTGAGTTGGGCCATGTTTAGGACCACAGGCTTCTCCTTGTTAAGATATTGGGTATGATTTATACCCACCAGAGGTTGAACTTTTGTTTTCCAAAATTTCAGTCTCAAAAAATATCTCATCATTAACTTTAATTTGTAAAATCTTCCTTGCTTAGGAAGCGTACTTGTTAAAGTCTCCGAGTCATCCTCACCCGGTGTGTGCTGTTGCACCGCTTCCTCGCTAAGGGTCTCAAAGAGTTCCCATGCTTCTTCTACTGTTAAATTACGAAACATACCACCGCAGGCCACATCAATCATATGTCGGGTTGTGTCTCTAAGGCCTTCATAGAAAATGAGCACTAGTTACCAATGCGTAATCTCATGGTGAGGGCACTTGTGCAGAAGATCCTTAAGACAATTCCAAGATTCTTGAAGGGATCCATCCGAAAATTATAGAAACGTCCTAATAAGGTGCCTAATTTTATTCGTTCTGCTAATTGAAAAGAATTTCATAAGAAACATGCGTTCCAATCTTTCCTAATTAGTGATCAAATTATGAGGCAAAGAGTTTATCCACTGCTTTGCTTCATCTCTAAGGGAATATGCAAACAGCCTTAATCGAGTGGGTTCTTCTGTTAAGTTCTTAATTTGAATGATAGCACATGCTTTCACGAACTTCTTTAAATGCAAATGGGGGTCTTCATCCATTAGCCCATGAAAAGTCGAAAGTATTTTAAGTATATTGGGCGTAATTTTGAAGGTCTTATTACCAGCTTGGGGGTGTATTTGAATACATGGGGGAGGTGTAAGAAGTATCAATGCATAGTATTTCCCCATGGTTTTAGCCATATATTGGTCTCTTCCTGCCATAATGAGGTCAAAGCAGGATGGCTAAAAATAGTTATTAAAAATATCTATTTGAATTTAAATTTTATCTAATTTTTATTCTAGAAAGCAGGGAGAGAGAACAATTCTATGCCTCGAGCTTCGCTGATCAGGGGAAGTTGAGACTCTGAGTCGTTGCTCCGAATAAACCTGCGAAAGATTAAGTGATTAAAGAAAGTTAAAAATATAAAGAAATATAAAAAGAGAAAGATGAATATTTATTTTTTAAAATGAGAATATAAAGAAAAATAAAAAGATAAAACACTTCCCCGACAGCAGAGCCAAAAGCTTGACCGGCTTATAGTATGTATATATTTAAATTAAAGTCAAGCCTTAACCTATTGCAAGTGCATAATGAAAATTATAGCACTAGTGATAGGATCAATCCTGCGAAGAAATATTTATCTTCTTAGAGATTTTTATATTCCTTTTTTAAAAACTATATTTATCTTTTAAGAACTAAACTACTAGAGAAGTATGAATAAAAGAATATTTTTTATACTAAATTGTAGAAAAATAAATCCTAATCCTCCTTCAGATTGAGGTCATCAATCTCAATCTTCAGCTATCGAATGTTTACAAATTTAAAATACCGTTACACCGTATTGTAGCCTTTCAGAATTTGGTCGTCAATCAAAAACTAAAATTCTTCAATACAGATTTAATCTAATCAATAATCTCCTAAACTCTGGGCATTAATCAAATTCGAAAATATTGAAGATGGAAAAGTAAAACCGTTATACTAATCTCCAAACTTTTACCTGAGTCGTCAATTCAAATCAAAATTCGAAGAAGTTTACAAAGTAGTAAATAAAAGAAAATAAAATCTAATCTAAAAAGCAAATAAATATATCCTTCACCCCTCAACCGCAGTCGTCAATTGCTTCTGAGAAACTACAGATATCTGCACTAATCTTCAGCACCTAATAGCAGTCATCAATTTCTCTTGAGAAACCTCTGATATCTAATCTACTCTAACTATTGTACAGTGTACACTACTGATCAAAAGAAAATCCAACCTCAGTCGTCAATTGATGCTGAAATTCTTCAATGATTTATTCCTACACCGGGCTCTCTTATTTATAGATCATAAGGAGTCAGTTTACAAGACTTCTAATTCTAATAAAAGAAATAACTAAAATAAAAGATTCTTAATATAACTCTAATTCTACTTTTATTCTTCCTTGCTTTCAAACTGTAGATGTGTTCCGGATTTCTTTCCTTAACAGTAGCAGAGATCTTAGGAGTCTATCTTCACCAATCTTCTCAGATCCATGATTAGCCAAACTTCTAATTAAAGAGTTCTTCTAATTCTATTCTTGGTGGTAGAAATTTTCACATGATCAACATTAGCAACAGCAACAGGAAAACTTTTATAATCGTAATCGTAGATAACAATTATCCTTTTCTTCTCTTCTATAGAAAATTATTATGGCAGCCCGAGTTTTTCTTACCTAAACACCCGCTCCGTCAGATCATGTCGTGATTTGAATTATAGTTACCTTATGGTATCAAAGTGTATATCTCACTTCCTGACAGCTCGTTCTTTACCCAAAAAACGTGTTTTGAAAGATTTGGGCCATCATCAGTTGGTAAGTGTACCATGACATAAAACAATTATAGCGTCGAGCGGAAGCTGAGCTATAACATAAAGCAGTAACAAAAAAAAACTATCATATAACATTATCTATCACATAATAAACCCAAAAGTCCACCAACAAAGGCCGTCCTTCACCTCAACAATGGAAATATTTACACAAAATTTTGTCTAGGAGGTACAAGTATTATACCAATATCCAAAAAGACAAAACAACTCCCGCACACACTAGGTATCTCGAGGCACTACGACAAATATTCCTCCAAATTCTCCTCCTCCTCTGGTAGGTTATAATCTGGATCAGCAACTTGCTCTGGATCCCTCTCAACGTCAACTCCTGCAACTATGACGTATAGTCGAGGAGTGAGCTACCATCAAAGCTCAATAGGGAATAACATAACTAAATTGCTTATTTTCAACTAATCTCATTCATAATAATCAATGCATAGATAAATCAATTTAAAATAAAAGAAAAACTTTAAATAAGATGTCAAACCATATTCATTCATGAGTGTATTTTATCATGCTTCAGGGTAATGCATATAAGATCAAGGAAATGAAACTAGAACTTAGAATCATATGAATCAAGCAAGTCGAGAGAGCATGTACAAAATTCATAGACAAATACAAGGTCAAGCCCCTGAGCTACGTTAACGGGGTAACTTGAAACGAGACAGGTCAAGCCTCTGAGCTACGTTAACAAGGTCACTTGAACCTAGAATTCAATCCCTTGAGCTACGTTAATAAGGTCACTTGAGGCGAGACATCAAGCCTCTAAGCTACGTTAACAGGGTCACTTGAACTGAGACCATCAAGCCCTTGAGCTATGTTAACAGGGTCACTTGATCAGAAATTCAACAAGGGCACAAAATTTCACATGTATACAAGACAGATGGCAAAGATGCACTCAATTTAACAGAACATGCACTCATGAAATCAACACAATAATATATCTAGATGCCGTATGCAAAAACATGTAAATCATGTACGAATTCCAAGTTAAAATCTTCAAAACATGCTAAAGCTTTTCGTATACGAATTCTAGAAGATATCAAGTAATTACTATTTGCATTAGTGCCATGAATTCAAGAAAAACAAGCAATTGGGTACAAGTTCCTCCCTACCTTAAGTGTCATATCAAGTAAGAAACCATGCACTAATCGAGGTTGAATTCTGCTCAAATGTTCCTCATATATAACCTAGAATGCACATTGCTTATTCTTTACGTGTTAACAAATCAACTAAGCACAAGAAACGGCCTTACAAGGCCACACGGGTCTTAAAATCCCCAAACCCAACAAAACAGGCAGCTCTCCACAGCAAGATGCAGGGTTGCCATAGCGACAAACTGAGGTGCCACAAGGAGGACAAAACTCGCCGCGGTGAGTTTTTCCCGAGAAGATTTTTCCTTGAAATCTTGCTGCCGCGAGCACTTCAAGAGGTTTCTTGCCACGGCGAGGCTCAAAGTCGCCGTGACAAGCCTGATACACTCACCAATTCTCAAACCTTCTCATATGGGATCCAGAGTCCATTTCGATGTGAAATCCTCTCCTACA
This sequence comes from Chloranthus sessilifolius, assembly GCA_021018995.1. NCBI lineage: Eukaryota > Viridiplantae > Streptophyta > Magnoliopsida > Chloranthales > Chloranthaceae > Chloranthus > Chloranthus sessilifolius. Next base: position 69,674,527 of record CM037592.1, on the reverse strand, counting down.
TAGACCAATTCGAGCACAAGGGTATGCTTTCTTACCTGTACATTACTCTTATCTCAATGCATTACACGAGTCATGCTTCGAAGCTTCAAAAATTGATTAGTTTAAAGGTTAAGTTCCTCATATTCCCAACTTTCAAAGTTTCGAAGCACGTGAGGCGAGAATGCGACCCGGATCGGGTCTTCTTGGGCAACGTAGTCCTCAAAACACTCGTGTGATAAAATATGCACACGGATTGAGGCATTGGACCACACTGTCACTAGAAGGGAATTTCGAGTTTACCTTAGAGAATTCCCACATGCAAGGGCTACCGAGTTCTATGTAAGTTTTTATCTGTGAAAATGCCCCAGATCACACCAATCCTTGCCTAATGAGTCTTTATCACAAGGGTTTAGCGATTTCAGAAGGATCTTTCCACTGCAAGGGGCAATTTTCTAGGTCAGAGAGGTTCAACACGCAGGCTTGAAGTTTCTTGGAATGAAAACAAAGAAGGAAGGAGAAGGTATAGCTCCTTATTCTGCTGTTCAAATAGACACAAAAGACTCACACAAAGACTTTGCGTGCATGGTTTCATATTTTGCTGGTCCGACTCACATGCGAAACTTACACACACACTTGGGTGTACGGACTTGGTTTAAAAGCCTGATCTGGTATACTTGGAGTCGTGGGCCAATCCTCAAGGGTTCAGACAGGCCTTGGTTTGGTACCAACACCATCTCAGCACAGGGGTTTTAAGTCTATGGACCCCATACTTGGGTCTTCTACCAATGGGTCATTCCCTTGGATGGTCTCGGCTTTGGAACCCATACGCACGCTAATTTGTTCACTTAACTCATGGGTCATGGATTTGCCCCCCTCCTAGTCAGAGGTCTGTTTCCTAACTGATTCAGCCCATGGCCCTTGTTGTATAATGGGTTTTAATGCCATCGGTTAACTAATGGATCTCTACCGTAGACCTATGACTAATAGCTCAACTAATTAGTGCTACCAAACAGGTCTCATACACACAGCCCATTCCATCAATTGGCTTGGATCCAAAGGGTCAAGTTTGATTATTTGCCCCGATACGTTCGATTTTAGTGTGGTAACGAAACGGGCTGGACCGGGTGTTACAATCGTAAATCACGATTTTCTTTCTTTCATAGCTTCTTCGCTAGATGATTCTCTAAGTTACAATTCTTTGCCTTTCTTCTATTTGCTTTCTTTGAAAAATCGTAAATTATTATTTTCTATAGCTCTTTATTAGCAACACTCTCTCGTCTGTAAAATCGTAAAACACAATTTTCTATTCTTCTGTAGCGACGAATCGTCTTTTACTCTTAATCATCTTTTTCTTGCTTTTTGAGTTCATTTTGATGAATATTAACACTTTGGCTTTCTTTCACTGGTTATCTTTAATATCTGCGCATCGATAACTTGTTAGTAGCAAACTAAGTCCTAGCATCACTAAGTTAAGGATGATAAATTGGTATATTCTAGGACTGATCAAATAATAACTCTAAATTTGATATGAACTTGGAATCTGAATCATTGACTCTAAACTCTGAATGTGAGTTAAAATCTGTGAATTCTGAATTCTGAATTGTATGATGATATGAGCAGATCCGTGATTTGGACCGGCATGACGATGAATCCGTGATTTGGACCGACACGGTGGTGAATCCATGATTTGGACCGGCACGACGATGAATCCGACTCAGTCTCTTCAGTTATGATTCAAGTGAAACTTTAAGTAAGAAGCCATTTGTAAACGAGAAAATGAACAAGTGAATCAGAATTTGTGTGAAATCTGGAATTCGAAGCTTGAACTCTGAGTCACGAACTCTGAATCTGAAACTCAAATTCAAACTCTGAAATTGAATCTGAACTCCAAACTTAGAACTTGAATATGGAATGAACCTTTGAACTTCGAATTTTGGAATTTTAGCTTTCGAATTGAATAAAAATTTTGGAGACGAACTCTGTATACGAACCCTAAATCCAAACTTTGACTGTGAATGTGAAGTCTGTATAGGAAACGAGAACGTGAACCAGTAAGAGAATCCAAAACTTTGCACTCCGAATCAGATCTGGACTTTGACAGTAAACTCTTATTGTAACTTTGGAAATCTGAGAGTCCGAACTTGAACTAGAGCTTTGAATTTCAATATGAACTATGAATCTATACTTGAATGTAAGACCTAGAATTTCAGCTTAATATGAAAATTCCCTAAAGTTTGTCATATATTTATACTTTAGTCACTAAAATTATGCATTGAATGGGTAAAGTGTAGTAAGTATTGATCTTCTCCTACTAAGCTTAGACTGTTAGCTCATCCCGACTATACGTCAAAGGTGCAAATCTTGATCAGGAACCTGAGTTTGAGACTGATCCTGCTTTGTTCTAGAGTAAGAAATAGACCTTCTGCCCGAGAAATTCTATCCAAAGACCGTGGTATTAGACTTGGTATATTGTTTGGTCCTTAAATTTTAGACTTGTCGCATCTAGTAAATTTTGTACAAAGAGAGAATCAGTTTCTAAATACACTTTTTTTATACCACTGTTTAGGTGATGGTCGGTCGTCACCGGTGGTGATTTCATTTCTTTTATTTTCATGTTCTGCACAAAATGGAATCTGTTAATTTGCTATATAATATAACTGCTTTGATTTTTGCATTTGTACAGATGTGCCACGTAATTTCTGTGTTCGGATCGTGATCTGCGACCAAACGGTTCGAGTTTTCCCAGATGAAAAAAAAAATTTAGTGTTGAAAACATCGGGGCTATCATAGTTGGTATCAAAGCTTAGGCTTTAGGTCTTACGGGAGACCAAGATATATGACGTTAGATTCTGTCAGAACATGGGAAAATCTGAGCTGTCACACTAAGTTTAGGAAAAGTATATTTGCATGATAACACTACGAAAACTCACCTTCTTAGGTCTCATATACGAAGCTTGTGACAATCATTAAAAGAGGGTTTCAGCGTCACACTTGTGAAACCTCATGGCGTTCAATATCAATGAAACTCCACTCTAACATGCAATGATCTTTATCTTTTAAGTCGCGCAATGATCTTCACACTTACTATGGTCGCCTTGCGCTCACTCTATGATACTTGCTCGTTCAAAGACGCATTCTCTCTCGCTCTTCAATCTCAACTATATTAAATTTTAAAGATTTCTCACGGTCAGAATCAACATGGAACTGTCGGAACTACGAGAATCCTTGCGAAGAAGAAACTTGAGGAGATTAAGGTTTCAAAAGAGGGTTGGGGAAGAGATGTGGAAACTTGCTCTCTACCCTTTCTCTTGCAAATATCAAAGATATTTGTTTCAAATGGGTATCATCGCCTTTTATACATATGGGTCACACCGTGAGTTGGTGCACAGGCTCTCTTTCACAAGGCAAAACAATGAGTTCCATTTTCACTTACACACCAATTCTCTCACCACTGATATACTCACCAAGCCTATGAATCCATTCACACGATTCAACATATTTTCTTTGGTGCCACTATACACAATTATTTTAAAATGTTCATATCCTCTAAATTCAAAGTACATATCGTATACCTTGTTAGACCCAAACATTTAGTCGGGTGTATTCGGGTCCGGGATTTGTCGGGATGTTACAATACCTGCACAAATTTCATAAATTTTAGAAATCCAAGTGCATCTTAAGGTTTATTACATTTACTACAAAAAAACAGAATATTAGCAGTAGTTTTTTGGAGTAAAAAGCTGCTGCTATTAACAAAAACCTATTAAAGACTATTAGCGGCGAAGGTATTAGCGGCAGTTTTTTATTAATAGCGGCAGTTTTTGGCTGCCGTTAATTGTCTTATTTTTTTCGTAGTGATTGATAAACTGGGATTGATCAATGTAACACTAGCATTGAATAACTCGTGTACAATCTCAAATTTTTTGCATGATCAAAAGTGTCCTCCATTAAATGGTAGAAATCAATGTGCATCCAAAGGTTTATTCTCATCGACAGATTGAGATTGATCTAGGTAACACTAGCATTAAATAACTTGTGTGCTTTATTGTGACAGCCCGACTTTTCCCCTTCTCGCAAATGGGAAAGGTCGCGCCGTCGGATCACCTAACATGATCCTGTCATACAAGGGCATCATGTACAAAGTGTTACGTATGCGGAAGTGAATTTAATTAACTCTGATATGTAGAAATATGGCATCAACTGATATTCATTCATTTATCTAAAGCAGCAAAAAGCAGCAAACTGAATTGGTATATAAATAGAAACCTATACCTGAAGTAGTAAACTATCTTATACCACACTGCTAATTATACATGTTTAAAATCACTACTCTCTCTCAAATTTCTCAATGAAAGAAGTCCTCAGCAGAACCTTTCCACCTCCTCCTCCTCCGGCTGGTAGGTAGGATCAGCCTCGTGCTCAGGGTCCTGAGCAATATCTGTAATTAAGACATAAAGTCGTAGGATGAGTTATCATCAAAGCTCAATAGGGACAATTAAGATGCTAATTTATATAAGAGATTATCAATTCATGTCTAGATGCAAAAATAAAATGAAGCACATGTCATCTTATATTATGTCTATTCTAGCATCAATATATCCTAGCAGTAAATCACAGACAAGTACTAATTTATACAATTATTGTATCATGCTGACAATGCTGACATACTCATACAGACATGTTCATGCTGACCAAATACGAGTACTAACAAGGAAATCAGGCGGGATAATATCAAGGAATCATGCTGAAATAAGATATGTAAAAGGATAAGAAAATCAAGCTCCTGGGTAGCGGGATCACTTGTCAAGCTCCCGAGTTAGCAGGATCACTTGGACCAAGAAAATCAAGCTCCCGAGTTAGCGAGATCACTTGGACTGGGATATTAAGCCCCTGAGCAAGGTTAATAGGGTCACTTGACTTAAGAAATCAAGCCCTTGAGCTATGTTAGCAAGGTCACTTGACACGAGACTAGTCAAGCCCCTGAGCTAAGTTAGCAGGGTCACTTGGCTGAATCCAAAGCAAGCGAGTGTCAAGACGAGACCATGTACGAGATTCAAGTATGTGAGAACATCATGCACATATATACCTCAAGTATGCTACATCTAGTAATAACTTAAAAGTGTCTCAAAGCTTGCCTAGCATAACTGAGCTTCATATGCTTGTACATAACGAAAACTAGCATACTTAACAATAACATAGTATGTTTATATCTATTTATTCCATAAAATTGAGCAAATACTTTATTAAAGTTGAATTATCAAAACTTCACTTATCAAGTATGAATTCTAAAGCTGAACTATCAAATGAACATAACCAAAATTAACATAGCATGGTCATCCTATTTACTTTTCAGCAAAACTGAACTAGCAATTATCAAAGGTTAATTTTCAAAACTGTCCTGTCACATCAGAACTCTCAAAGCTGGACTATCAAGCTAGCATATTCAAATTGACATTGCATGGCCATATAACTTCATCCATTTTCAAGATTAGTAAATCGATTTCAAAATAAGATATTACATCAGATAGTACTTTGAAACACACATCTCATCAATGATATCTATCACTTGATGAACAGACTTGATGAACATAACTATCATATTCTCTGATACTAGCATATTCATTCTTAATTTAAACTGAACTAAACTCCTAGTAATGTCTCTATCATTATTCATGCCAAAACTCATATGCGTATAGGTCTACATATGCTCATGTCAATATCTTGCTTAACTAGATGAGAATCAGAAAATACCACATAAATTAGAAAGGTAATTTCCCTACCGTAAGATCAAGCCTGTGCGTTACGTATGAGACTTGCTTGCAGTCATGTGCTTGCATGCATCCAAACGAAGTCATCGGCATGAGCGCATTATGTGCACCATATACCTAGGATATATGGTCATAATTTTAGTATTTTTAGTGGTTTATTGGGTCAACATAGACCCCAAATATGGACCATTTATGATCCCATGTCTTATGGGCAAACTCAATAATTCATCACAACACAAACCCCTGACAGAGGTGTCGCAAAGTGTGTCAGATGAAGGGTTGCCGCAGCAAGCTTTGCAGCTTAGTATGTTTCTGTGACTTGTCACTAATTTTTGACCCCTTAAATGTTAGATTCAGAAATTTGTTCCATCATGAAAGTTGTAGGGCTCGTTGTCTCCTTTCCAACGCATCAAGAATTATGTCAATCCGAGTTCGGGATCAAAGGTTATCATTATAATACTGACCAAAGGTCTGAGCACCTTGCCGCAGCAGGCCTATCAAGCTGGGCTTGCCGGGGTGTTTTCTGCTCCATTTTGGGTTCATTTACTCAGGAAATTGGCCCAGTATTTTGTATATATATAAAGCTTATATATTGTATATATATATTGCCCCAAAATTGGATATACGGCATACCTTTTTAGTGGATTCCTTATGTATTTCCTAGGTTGCAATGGGATCAGAATTTGCTTACAATGGTTTCACATTCTGAGGTGCGACGGCGATGTTTAGCGCTACTCTCCGATCACATAGGCTGGAGAGTTTAGATGTCATTGAATTTTTCCATCATTGGTTCATAAGATCTCCCACGAGAGTAAACCGCTAGATGTGTAGAGCCGGGTGTTTGGAAAGATGAAGGGGGTTTGGTTTATGCAACAGTGGCAGATAGTGAAGTTATGTAGGAGGATTAGAGAGAGAGAATAATATGCAGTTTCTTTCCTAAAAAATTTAAGTGTGAAGAAGGAGAACGGTGGTGGCCAATTTTGTAGGGTTTTACACTTGACGTGCATGGCTCAAGAGCGACTCACCATCACGTGGAGTCATTTGGCAGTTTCTAATGTTATAAGCCTTATAAGGCTTGCATCCAATGTATAGCAGCTATATTTAATTCATTGTTTACTTGTTTAGGCTTGGATTCTGTGTATTGCTGCAACACCAAGTTGTGTGCTATATGTGGATTTTGCATTCAATGTGTGACTTAGCATATGGGACTTGGTGTATAATCTCCTAAGAGTTCTAGATATCCCATATTTAATATTGAGATTTGTGTTCAGCACATCAAGCGTGGTGCACGGCCTTCCAAGTCACACACACTTAAGTGAAAACAAGATCTGATGTCTTTGAACTTGGTTCTGATGTCCAAACCTTTCATTTACCAATCCCGATGTATTAGTTGAGTTCGATTTTGTAGGGCGTTAAATCATATAGTCGAGAAGTGTGGGTTTAATAACATGAGGTGCCCAAAGTTAGTGTGTAACTGGTACACCCAGCTTGGTGTACAGGTCTAGCATAGGGCCTCAACTGTTGGTCTGAATTCCCAGTCCATATTAATAGGTCTTGATTCTAGGTCTGCTATCCACATTAACCCATATCGAGGTGCTATATGTGATCTTGGTACCGTGTACTATCAATACACTCCTTTCAATGTACTGGTCTAACTAATCCAGGGAATAAAATAGAAAGACCAACTAAGGTCAGATGTCATTGGGGTGTTCTGATACCTAGACCTCTTAGTTACACACCAAGGCATTGACCAATGGGGTGACTAAAATGTCCATCTTTAATTATAGCATTCTAAAAATAAAAGTGTATGCCTTGTTAGGCTCGCACACATAGTCGGGGTGTTAGTGTTAGGCTATCTATGTTGTATGTCTATATACATACACTAGCAGTGGCTTGGGTCATAGAGATTGAACTTGGCCCAATCTCGAGCCTGAGTTTTCAAAGATAAATTTGCATTAGGAATTGGTCTTATGCTTGCGTTTGGGTGTTCTCTCTCAATTGAGATAAGTGGGTCAAAGGACGCGTTACATAGGTGAGAAGTTTGACTAAGGTAAAACCGATCAAAGCAGATTACATCATCATAGAAAGTCAACGAGTCAATTTTAGCAAAAAAAATCAGGGTTGTTACATCCTTCCCCCCTTACAGAATTTTCGTCCTCGAAAATTGGCGTATCTTACATGAAAGGATGCGGATACTTAGTAGTTTCGATCAGATCAGGAGTAGTCATATTCTCCTAATGGGTAGGTGGTTCAACATCCTTGAAGAAGTTAGGCTCTACTTATCTTTGCCAGAAAATCCTGAAGTGTCGAAGACCAACTTGATATGACTTGTATGCTAAAGAAATTTAAATCGCCCAATAAAGTACGAGGTACCAAAGTGTCGTGTGTAGGACTGAGTTAAACGTATGTGTAGTATTACAACATTCATGCAAAAGTATAATAACACACTTTGCAAAAGATTCGTCATCTAAGAGTAAAAGAAATATGAGAAAGAATTAGTGAAATTATACCTTAGGACTGTCGTTTCTTTCCCTCGGTACATTCCTGTATCTGATGTCCTACCCAGCCACATTTGAAACAGGCACCCATTGCCCACCAACACTTTTCTATCTTCTATGGCTTCTCACATCTTGAGCATGACTCGACGGTTGCAGATGGAGTGGGGAATGCAGATCGTAAGACCTTTGCTGCTTCAGTCGCAGCGGGGCATGAAAGACGAAAAGGTTTAGTATATGTGGAGACAAGTGGTCTTGACTGGGTGATTTAAGAAAATTTTGAGGGTGCTAGCATCAAAAGTCTTGGTTGGTTGCTCGCCTGCTCGATGGCATGTGATTGTGTTCTACTTCATCCACTCACATTTTGTTCTTCTCTTGTCTTGCTCATATTGTCAGCATCTCTCTCAACAATGAGAACTAATCGTACCACTCGAGCATATGTGGTCACTTTAAATAAGGAGAATCTCTCTCTAATCACTAGGTTCAACCCATATTCGAATTTCTGAGTGTGCATGAGTGCGGTTGCCACTAACATCAGTGTGAATCGTGATAGACGAGTGAACTCAAAGTCATACTCGCGTACACTCATTTGACCTCTTACCAGATTGGCAAACTGGATTTCTATTTGACGACATTCGGTTGTGGGAAAATACTTCTCATTGAAGACGTCAGTGAATTCAGCCTAGGTTCATGGTGTTCCCGGTGTTCGTGTTCTCTCAATAGACTTCCACCATGGGTCCACTTCACCTTCGAAGTGGAATGAGGCCCAACTCACTTTTGCTTCTTTGGTATAACGGATTCTTTGGAGTACCTTCCCTATCAGATTCAGCCATTGTTTGGCTTCAAAAGGGTCAGTCTGACCATAGAAACTCGGGGGTCTCATCCTCCTAAAGTCTTGGAAACCAGACGGCTGTCCCCTCTCTGCGAGTATTGCCATAGGATCCACCATGGACTCGAGTAACTGTCTATCGGTCTCGCTATTGGTTCCCCCTTCCGTAGGGGTACTTCTTGTGCCCGGTTCAATTATCTCGGCACTCGACGCATCCTTGGTACGGGTAGTTCTTAGTCTACCACAAGTAGCCATAACGACTTGTCACGATCGAATAATGTTGTAGTTCAAAATGATCGTGAAAACTAAAATCTCACACGAACTTGGTTTAGGATGTCCTACATTTCGACCAAATCAAGAGGCTACCACAAATGATTTTCGAGTCCTCGAAAGACTTATGCAATAGGGATCGTGGATCCCTCCTATGTTCTGACGGAATCTAATGCCATAGCCTTGGGTCCCTCGAAGACTAGAAGCCAAGGCTCTATAACGGAACAAACATCAGAAGTCGTGCCATATAGCCGTGCCAGAGTTAAGTCTCCAAAGATTTAACGCCGAGCTCTGATACCACCTGTGACAACCCGACTTTACCCCTTTTCGCAAATGGGAAAGGTCGTGCCGTCGGATCACCTAACATGATCCTGTCATACAAGGGCATCGTGTACAAAGTGTTACGTATGTGGAAGCGAATCTAATTAACTCTGATATATAAAAATATGGCAACAACTGATATTCCCTCATTTGTCTAAAGCAGCAAAAAGCAGCAAACTAAACTGGTATATAAACAGAAACCTATACCTGAAGTAGTAAACTATCTTATACCACACTGCTGTTTATACATGTTTAAAATCACTACTCTCTCTCAAATCTCTCAATGAAAGAAGTCCTCAGCAGAACCTTTCCTCCTCGTCCTCCTCTGGCTGGTAGGTAGGATCAGCCTCGTGCTCAGGGTCCTGAGCAATATCTGCAACTAAGACATAAAGTCGTAGGATGAGCTATCATCAAAGCTCAGTAGGGACAATTAAGATGCTAATTTATATAAGAGATTATCAATTCATGTCTCAATGCAAAAATAAAATGAAGCACATGTAAGCTTATATTATGTCTATTCTAGCATCAATATATCCTAGCAGTAAATCACAGACAAGTACTAATTCATACAATTATTGTATCATGCTGACAATGCTGACATACTCATACTGACATGTTCATGCTGACCAAATACGAGTACTGACAAGGAAATCATGCGAGATAATATCAAGGAATCATGCTGAAACAAGACATGTAAAAGGATAAGAAAATCAAGCTCCCGAGTAGCGGGATCACTTGTCAAGCTCCCGAGTTAGCGGGATCACTTGGACCGAGAAAATCAAGCTCCCGAGTTAGCGAGATCACTTAGACTGGGATATTAAGCCCCTGAGCAAGGTTAATAGGGTCACTTGACTCAAGAAATCAAGCCTTTGAGCTATGTTAGAAAGGTCACTTAACACGAGACTAGTCAAGCCCCTGAGCTAAGTTAGCAAGGTCACTTGGCTGAATCCAAAGCAAGCGAGTGTCAAGACGAGACCATGTATGAGATTCAAGTATGCGAGAACATTATGCACATATATACCTCAAGTATGCTATATCATGTAATAACTTAAAAGTGTCTCAAAGCTTGCCTAGCATAACTGAGCTTCATATGCTTGTACATAACAAAAACTAGCATACTCAACAATTACATAGTATGTTTATATCCATTTATTCCATAAAATTGAACTAATACTTTATTAAAGTTGAATTATCAAAACTACACTTATCAAGTCTAAATTCTAAAGTTGAGCTATCAAATGAACATAACCAAAACTAACATAGCATGGTCATCCTATTTACTTTTCAGCAAAACTGAGCTAGCAATTATCAAAGCTTAATTTTCAAAACTGTCCTGTCACATCTGAACTCTCAAAGCTGAACTATCAAGCTAGCATATTCAAATTGACATTGCATGGCCATATGACTTCATCCATTTTCAAGACTAGTATATCGATTTCAAAATCAGATATTACATTAGATAGTACATCAAAACACATCTCATCAATGATATCTATCACTTGATGAACCGACTTGATGAACAGAACTATCATATTCTCTGATACTAGCATATTCATTCTTAATTTAAACTGAACTCCTAATAATGTCTCTATCATTATTCATGCCAAAACTAATATGTGTATAGGTCTACATATGCTCATGTCAATATCTTGTTTAACTAGACGAGAATCAGAAAATACCACATAAATTAGAAAGGTAATTTCCCTACCATAAGATCAAGCCTGGGCGTTACGTATAAGACTTGCTTGCAGTCATGTGCTTGCATGCATCCAAATGAAGTCATCGGCATGAGGGCGTTATGTGCACCATATAACTAGGATATATGGTCATAATTTTAGTATTTTTAGTGGTTTATTGGGTCAACATAGACCCCAAATATGGACCATTTATGGTCCCATGTCTTATGGGCAAACTCAACAATTCATCACAACACAAACCCCTGACAGAGGTGTCGCCAAGTGTGTCAGATGAAGGGTTGCCGCGGCAAGCAACATAGGTTGCCGCGGCATGCTTTGCAACTAAGCATATTTCTGTGACTTGTCACTAATGTTTGACCTATTAAACGTTAGATTCAGAAATGTTTTCCTTCATGAAAGTTGTAGGGCTCGTTGTCTTCTTTCCAACGCATCAAGAATCATACCAATCCGAGTTTGGGATCAAAAGTTATAATCATATTACTAACCAAAGGTCTGAGCACATTGCTTGTCGCGGCAAGCCTGAGCACCTTGCCGCAACAAGCCTATCAGGCTGGGCCTACCGGGGTGTTTTCTGCTCCATTTTGGATTCATTTATTCAGGCAATTGGTCGGGTATTTTGTATATATATAAAGCTTATATATTGTATATATATGTTGCACCAAAATTGGATATACGGCATACCTTTTTAGTGGATTCCCTATGTATTTCCTAGGTTGCGATGGCGTCGGAATTTGCTCGCAATGGTTTCACGTTCTGAGGTGCGAGGGCGATATTTAGCGCTAATCTCCGATCACTGAGGCTAGAGAGTTTAGATGTCATTGAATTTTTCCGTCGTTGCTTCGTAAGATCTCCCACGAGAGTCAACCGCTAGATGTGTTGAGCCGGGTGTTTGGAAAGATGAAGGGGGTTTGGTTTATGCAACAGTGCAGATAGTGAAGTTATGTAGGAGGATTAGAGAGAGAGTAATATGCAGTTTGTTTCCTCAAAAATTTAAGTGTGAAGAAGGAGAACGGTGGTGGCAAATTTTGTAGGGTTTTGCACTTGACGTGCATGGCTCAAGAGCAACTCACCATCACGTGGAGTCATTTGGCTGTTTCTAATGTTATAAGCCTTATAAGGCTTGCATCCAATGTATGGCAGCTGTATTTAATTCATTGTATACTTGTTTAGGCTTGGATTCTGTGTATAGCTACAACACCAAGTTGTGTGCTATATGTGGATTTTGCATTCAATGTGTGACTTAGCATATGGGACTTGGTGTATAATCTCCTAAGAGTTCTAGATATCTAATATTTAATATTGAGATCTGTGTTCGGTACATCAAGCGTGGTGCACGGCCTTCCAAGTCACACACACTTAAGTGAAAACAAGATCTGATGTCTTTGAACTTGGTTCTGATGTCCAAACCTTTCATTTACCAATCCCGATGTATTAGTTGAGTTCGATTTTGTAGGGCGTTAAATCATATAGTCGAGAAGTGTGGGTTTTATAACATGAGGTGCCCAAAGTCAGTGTGTAACTGGTACACCCAGCTTGGTGTACAAGTCTAGCATAGGGCCTCAACTGTTGGTCTGAATTCCCAGTCCATATTAATGGGTCTTGATTCTAGGTCTGCTATCCACATTAACCCAAATCAGGGTGCTATATATGATCTTGGTACCGTGTACTATCAATACACTCCTTTCAATGTACTGGTCTAACTAATCTAGGGAATAAAATAGAAAGACCAACTAAGGTCAGATGTCATTGGGGTGTTCTGATACCTAGACCTCTTAGTTACACACTAAGGCATTGACCAATGGGGTCACTAAAATGTCCATCTTTAATTATAGCATTCTAAAAATTAAAGTGTATGCCTTGTTAGGCTCGCACACAAAGTCAGGGTGTTAGTGTTAGGCTATCTTTGTTGTATGTCTATATACATACACTAGTAGTGGCTTGAGTCATAGAGATTGAACATTGCCCAATCTCGAGCCCGGGTTTTCAAAGATAAATTCGCATTAGGAATTGGTCTTATGCTTGCGTTTGGGTGTTCTCTCTCAATTGAGATAAGTGGGTCAAAGGACGCGTTACACAGGTGAGAAGTTTGACTAAGGTCAAATTGATCAAAGCAGATTGCATCATCATCGAAAGTCAACAAGTCAATTTTAGCAAAAAAAATCAGGGTTGTTACATTTATACAAATTCATGCATATATCATATAAATTCATTCAGGTCACACCTAAAGATATGCTATTGGCCTTTTAAGGGATTGCCATTGGCCATCTCTTACTTTTTAAACCTAAACATATGCTAGTGTACTTTTAAGGGATTGACATTGGCCATCTCTTACCACTACGTGAAAAAGCCAAAAAAATCACTGTCTTTGATAGTGGTTTTTTTTCAAAAAACCACTGCCCTAAACAGTGGTAAAAAAAGGAGTGGTTTTGTTTACCACTATACAAGACAATGCTTTATGAACTTCAACAGCGACTGCTCTTAACAGTCATAGAAAAAATCACTGCTTTTGGCAGTAGTTTTTTTATGCAAATTTTAAAATATATATATACAATTTTTATTTTTATTTTTAAATTACGTTGACGATTTTTTATGCAATTTTTTTTTAAATAATATTTTTCTTATGCTTTTTTAAAAGCAATTTTTTTATGCCTTTTTTAATGCAATTTTTTTAATGCTTTTTTTAATGCAAATTTTTTAATACTTTTTTTTAATGCTTTTTTTGGGAAAGAGGAAACTCTACTTGATCTATACCATCTGGAAAAGACATCTGGATTGGATGCATCTATGAAGTATAAGAAACTAACTAATGCACAACGATCTAGGCTCAACCCATATCTCAGAGCAAATAAAGCAAACTTACATACTAGTCAATAATATATAAAATAAAAAAAGAAAATGTGAAAATGTGAAAAAGTAAAAACACCATTAAATAAAAACACCATTTCCTAAAATGGTAAATTAGCACATCAGCTCCAGCTCTTCAGCTCCTCCTGATGATTTGAAGTTGTTGGTTGTAGACAACTCCTTTTAGAAATGTGTTAACAGTTTTCTAAGTACTTGATTCGATAAAATAATGATCTTAAAATAGCACAAAATGCAGGTATTCAAGCAATGAGAAAGCAAATTCAAAGCAACCACTGTTGAACATCCAAAGTGCCTAGCTCATGATCTAGTTCAACAAATCTAATCAATGGATATGTGCTGCAGAAAGTAGCATTTGCTGACAAAGTGTGCTTTCTAATGGAGTTCCATAAAATTCCCTCCATCAAAAGTTTTAGTTTACACCTGAACGCAAACCAATTCATCAGCATTGATCTAGAAGAGGATTCATCCAACTGTCATACATAAAGGACTTGTCACTTACCTCATCATCAAAAAATTAGCATTTTTTGCAGAAGTATTTCCCCATGCAGACCCCACAGTTTTGTTGAACCTGAGAAATGGAAAGAACAGTCTTCAATATTCACAAACTCATTTCACAGATGTACAGGTAAATAACTAGTTTCATCAGAAAACTCACATCTTGCTCTGTGTTGCAAAGGGAACAGATGACCTGAAAAATGAAACGCTTAGATTAGTATCTACAGGTCAAATTGTACCAAGAAAACATAAAGCAAAGAGAAAATACACAGTATTAGGTACTGGAGCTAAACAAAGAGAAAATACACAGTTTTTGTATAAGAAAAATGTTTTGAACATTTTTATCAATGATATGAACACGTGGTGATCCTGTTGGTTTATCAATTTTTTCTGATTGAGACCTTTTGATTGCCAACCATTTTGATCAATCACCATTCATTTTCCTCAAATCATGAAAAATTTTCCAACAATTTATAGAACATAACTGTGATGGAAACTTTTCAGCCTCTGATCTGAAGAGTTCTTGACTCGCAATGGGTGTGTCATCACCGCCAACTAATGATGGGATTTTTTCGTGTTCACTGCCTACGACAGAGCTGGAGCAATCATCCTGCCTCCTGCGAAAGTTGAGTATGCACAAAACAAATAAAAGCTTTGAAGACCTTTGTTGCCAAGGGTACATCAAGACAGTGAATGGGAAAGAGAAGGGTTGCTAGTTGAGTGTGATTGTTAGCTGAGGCATGTGCCAGTATTGGGCTAGTAGTTGACCTACTTAGATTCACACGTGCCAAAAGAAATCGTGTTTCGTATTGGTGGGCACTCACTGACAAGTTCGTAAAATGCTTACCATATTAAAAATTGGCTCCAAATCATAATAATTTTCATTTCAAGGACTTGGAATTATTCCAATCGTGACACTCAAGCGTCCTCCAAGAAAAAAAATTGCACGCATCCCTCTAAGGGTTCAACTAGTCCCACAAGGTTTATAAAAAAAATTATATCCTTCAGACCATTTTTCCCTTCAATCACAAGTCAAATTTTCCATCCATGAAACAAATTTGGTGCATTGAAGTTCTCCCCCTTTGACCATCTTTTAAATGGTGGATAAACAACCATTTTTGTATAAAGCTGATCGACTTTGGGCAAACTGTCATTACAGCAGATCTTCATGTTGGGTGCAGTTGGCTCAAACACAATGCACATGGTGTCCACATGGTGGACAGTTGGTTCAGAAAAATTTGTATTTTGTCACAATGGCACATTTTGTTCTATGTATGTGAATGAAAAGATAAAAGGAAGGATAAATGAGGCATGATTGCTCAATAATAGAGAGATCCATGAATGCTCCTTTTTAGGGCATGTGGCAGTTGTTTTTGAGGAATCCAAGTTATCAAAGTTGTAGCTCAAATATTAAACATGAGCAAATCCAAAATAACACATTTGGGGACCTGAATCATCCAATCTATGCACTCTTAATAGTGGCGGCTGTACATGCATTTTCAATGGTCAATCCTATAGTGCACCAAATGGATGGTTCTGATGCTCTCAAAGAGGATGCTTTGGCTGAGACCTGTTTCAATGGTTGTCTGCCAATTGGGCTACTTGGATAGGTGAAGTGTATGCACCAAATGGTATAAACCTGGCTGGTCATGGCCATGGTACCAAACTCAGCCGATACCGACACCTTTCAGTTTCGTTAAGAACTAATGCCACCCTGATACAGGTATCAGGTTGGTATCGTTACTTATATCAATAACGGATTGATACTGGTCAGTATCGGCCTACATTGTTTCAATATTGGCTGATACTGATCGTTACAATTAGTTTTATATTTTATTTTTATTATATATATATATATATATATATCTTGGTCATCAGTCATCACCCTATCTGTGTATGAGCGATCAACAGAGTAATTCTCTAAATGGAAACATATTACCTTGTAACCTGATAAACCCCTTCTATTAAAGGGCAAGAGACAGAAGCTGCTCAATGAGACATGCTTCCCATAACGACTGTCAGACACACAGATCAGTCATGGAGCACTGGAACTTTTACCCCTGTAAGGAAGTTAAAATCAAGATGAGTATGGAGTTATTAACAGATTATGAAGGAAATTATATGAATTACAGGAGATTGATGTATGAGAACTAGGCTAAAAAAAGTTAACAAAGAAAAACAAAAAACTAATTAAATATAAAATCAACTAGCAGTCAGCAAAAGACCAAAAATTGGGCTATATTTATGGAGTACTTAGCACCTTCTGTATGGATCTTGCAATCTAATAAGCAGAAAATGCACAAATTCAACTAAACGGACAAAATCAACACATTGAAAAGCTGACAAAATTATACAATAAACTACTGCAGAGTCCCAATTGATGCTTGGTATGGAGCATGGTATCAAAATTTGGCCGATATCAATACATATCGGTTTCATTGAGAATCGATACGTATCAGTTTCGTTGAGAACCGATACCAATACCACCCCGAAATAGGTATCAGGGTGGTATCGGTATATGTAGCTGTATCAGACCGATACTAGTCAGTATCAGCCGATATTGTCTCGATATCCGTATCAACTGACACATATTAAGCGATACCCGATACCGAGTTTGACACCTTGATATGGAGGTAATCATGGATCAAAATGACCTGAAAAATAGGTAGGAATTACTGAATTTAGGAGCTCTCTGTCACACTTGACAAGTCTTTCTGCTTGGCTGCAGGTATTATGTCCATCGACGCCATCTTGTCAGTTGATATGGATGCCGAGTTTGACACCTTGATATGGAGGTAATCATGGATCAAATTGACCCAAAAAATAGGTAGGAATTACTTAATTTGGGAGCTCTCTGTCACACTTGACAAGTCTTTTTGCTTGGCTGCAGGTATTATGTCCATTGACACCATCTTGTCCCCTTCCGGACCGTAGTCTCATGGAGATTACACCCCTTGCAGTTCTTCCAATAGCTCGAAGCTGGAGTAGCCAGTATGAATGGTGAGTTGGTCGTATATATCAAAGGCTCAGTATAAATGGTGAGTTGATCGTATATCAAAGCATTTATTGAAATTCAATATCCAACTTGAGAGAAATAAGCAAAACAGCAGAATGATCACATATCAAAGAATTTATTGAGCTTAAACCAGTCTATTGACTTCACTTATGAGGAAACAATTTTGGCAGTTGCCTACCAAAACAAAATTTGTGTTCCTTTCGTAAAGGTATATATTCCCTTGGGGCATATTTAAAGCTTTATTTAAACATCCTCACAAATCAAAGAAAAATAAAATTGTTGGTTGCCAAGTTTTATTTAAACATAGTTAAAAATCAAATAGGTTTTAGTTTAAAATTCAGAATTACTTTTATTTTTTTGAAAAAACATTGGCAAAAATGAAGAATATGAGAGTATTAATACCGCCTATAATTGTATTGATTTTGATAGGGAAGAGAGGACTCGATTGGTTGAAGAAATTGTCAAACAAAATTATGAGAGCAATAAAAATGTAGGAATGGAGAGCATTGTGATTTCCTTTTAAAACGGGATATCTAACTTTGTGATTATTGTCAAAGTATTAAACTTATGAGTCATGCTATCAAACTCTAGGACAGAGCAATAGAATAGTATTGAAGACAAGAATCAAATATCTAGAGAACGAATTTGGATTAATCGCAAGAAAATTAGCAATTTAAGTCCCCTCCTTGCTCAAGCAATTCATGTAGAACTGCAGAAAATTAGCAATTACGCTTTATCTATTTTTTTTGCTTTTTTCTAAAGAAAAAAAAATATTGGCCAATACGGTATTGGCGATATTGTATCTGTATCAGTCCAAAATGGACTGATACCCGATACTCGATACCGATACCAGGTTTGATACCTTGGGGTGAACTAAATCCGCTTCGAAGCTGCCTCTGCACAATATGACTACATATCACATACCCATAAATATTTGCGAAGCAAAAGGAAAAGATAAATATAGACCTAAGATGAGAGTGTGTTACATTACTCACTTGCTGCACCTCCGAGGTGATTTACGGCATCAACAACTGATTATGCAGCTCCCCTGTCCATCTGATTCGTTGTTTTTTGCACATAACTTTCACTCTATTTTGGGTATGAGTATGAGTCACAGAGCACTCTAGATTGGGTATGAGTTCATTATAGACATGCAATTTCCACCGGAAATTGCAAGATTTGGAGGGTATTTTTCGGATAGCCTTGAGGACGCATCTTTGGCCCTCATATCTTGCATCAAATTGGCATTCCTTACTTCTGATTGGATCCCGACAAGTAATACCTTGATTTGCTGGGCTATTTTTGCGCTGAAACTTTAGGAAGATTCTGTTATATGGCTATGAAACGTAGTCAAATGTAAACCTTGCAAAATATACTGGGATTTCTGGGCAAGTTTTGCGACATTATTGCTGCTGTCCTAGCTATGTTTTAACGAAGATTTGAAGGGGTTGAACTGCAGTTCTTATTATTGTTCTATCTATGTATTTATGCAGAAATCCCAAACCTAGTCACCGTAGTATCAGGGACTGGTTTGCTATGTTTTGACACCGGAATAGAGGTTTCTAGTAGGTTTTCATCTACCACCCCAATATATATTGTCAATTTGTAAAAGAAGCAAATTAGGCTTTCAGGAAATGGGAAATATACTTTTCTGTGAGATATCATCTTGAAATTATCGAATTTTAATGGAAGGTCTTCCAAAAACTACAACAAAAGATGTCACATTTCCCAAATTCCTCTTATGAACCATTACCCAAATTACTAATAAATATAACTCATCATAACTTATCCCTAGACATCTAATATATAGTATAATTCTAAATGCATAAGAACTGAAGTATAGGATACTAAAATATTATATAAATTAGACAAAGAGAAACAAAATTTGATATCTAACCATACAAAAATAAAGGTTAAATAAATTACCAGATCTACTAGATTCTTCACGAATTGTGATTGGTTTCCATTGAAACCTTCATGTACACTTAACAACTCCAGTAAGAAAACCCCATAACTGCAATCCTTGCTTCCTTTGGAAACCCAACTTGACATTGCTCAACCTGAAATGAAGGAAAAAATGGGAAAATGGACACACTCTATCAGAATCACACCTAGGAAATAGTGCCTTCACCGCCAAGAAAGCATGTATAGTTGTCATTATTTTGATACGAAAAAATCAAAATCATATAGATGGGTAGATGGATACTAGGCTAGATTGGTCCCCAAAGTTTATTCACTCCAAACAGTCTTGTAACAACCAGAGAGGCACAAATAGTTATAATCATCAACAAGACAACTTAAGTTTTTAAGACATTCGTTAAGTACCCATTTCTATAATCTTAGAGTAGATAAAAAGAAATATTTGGGTAAGATAGAAATCAAGAAACCTGATCACAGGTTCTCTAGCTCTTGCTTAATACAAATAAGTTGGGCTGACAAAGAAAACTAAAACAAGCTCATTATAATTATATTATATTCACATGGCAAGGGAATAAGACAAGGTACATGAGATAAAGTAACAGAAACAACAACAAACTAAAGCAAATGAAAGATTCATTCCTTTTACCTCTACAAGAGCAAAGTGGTGGGTGGTTACAACTAGCAATCCATGTTAGAACACAACTAAATTTGTTCTCTGACCCAAACAAAACATCCACAAGCCAAAATCTCATTCTCCTAAAACATATATATAATTAAAACCCCAAAAGTAGCAGTGATTACTACTGACTACCCAACAACCCATGCATAGCCCAATACATAAGAACAGAAACAAAAATCTACAAAAAAAAAAAAATACAAGGGACCCATATCACTATGTATTGATGATTTGATGGTGATGATGACTACAAAATCTAACCATCCACCTTATTCCAAGAACCCAGTATTGCTGTCACAACCCAGATTTTTGAGATCTGTGCATGGCACACTTGGTTGCACATCGGTATATGCGTTTCACAAAGGGACCAAAACACCCAAATACTTAAAGTGTGTACATGGGAAACACACTAGTATATCCCAATTGTGATAAATATAAAAGTGAAGAAGAGAGAAGAGGAGTCCTTACGTAAAACTATTCTTAACCTAAATAGAGAGGAGGAGACTATAGAGAAAAAGAAAGGGAAGAAAGGAGCCTGGGAGAACTAGGGTTGCAGAAACTTGGCTCGGCAAGGGAGATCAGAGGTAATGACGGGAGGACGAACCAGGGAGACCGGATAGCCTAGTTGGTTTACAAATCTTAAATCGAACCTGTGCGTGTTTCATCGTCAGAGGTACGTTAAAAAAATATATATATAGATGCCTAGGAATGTTTTAAATAGTAGGAAGGATGTTGGCTGTATGTTGCTTTATATAAGATTAAGGTAAAATGAAGGATGGAGGCATGATCTCGATCTGATCATGGACAAAAATCGGTGTTTCTCGCTCGAGCGGTCTAAAGAGGCTCGCTCGAGCGAGGATGAACATAGAAAAGAAAGACTCTGGGCTCGCTCGAGCGGTCCCTTAAACTAAAGGGAGGCTCGCTCGAGCGAGGGTCCACAGAAAAAGTCGAGAGCTCGATTTAACCGCTCGAGCGATCTCGATTTGACCGCTCGAGCGAGGTCAAGAGACCGCTCGAGCGAGGTCAAGTGACCGCGCGAGCGAGGTCTGGTGACCACTCAAATATTGGTTTTCTAAGGAGAGGAACTCGGGTGTCCTACACCCCAAATGACCTTAAACCATCCTAAAGTAAATTCTCTTTTAATGTAGGTTGATGCATTATAACCGCTAAGGACAAGCGTGCTTTGAGACTGTTGAGGTAGGGAGTATTCTTGAAACATGTGCATTATTCTGTGAACTCATATGCGTAGTATAGTCTATTTAAATAGTAGTATATACCATAAACTCTCATGATAAGTGTGTGTGTGTGAAGAACTCGAGGTCACCAGGGGACGAAATATAATGTGGTTAAATCAGAGAAAGTTGAAATAGAAGTATGGGGCATCCCAGGGATGCGTAAGAAATAAAATAGAGAAACAGAAACAATGTGATAAGGCCTAATGTAATATATCTAGCACGGTGAATAACTATATGTTAAGCTCATTGATATTTTTATTATTGAAGGTTGTTCAGAATACCCCTCCGCCGTGGCGGGATACCCACGACTGACTCGGCAGGATATCCGTGACTGCACGGGCCAATCCAGTATAGTTGTAACACATCCTGTGGATGTAGATTGAGAATAGACCCCGCCTATGAGAAAGGGGCTTGGGCGATATTCGGGGATACACATAATAACTGTCTAGTTAGACGACGATGGCGGGTATTCCATCGGGGCTCGATGCTATAGTGCTCGAGGATTACTTAAGTTAAGATTTAAGTGATTAGGCCAAGTTCACAAACAAATTCATAAAGAGATTAAACAGAAACTGTGCTAAGATTGGTTGGGAGTCATTGCTTTATTTTTATCCTTCAAATTGTTGTACATAAATATTTCTTGAGAAATTATGTTGTTGGTACTAACATATGTGCGGGTGATGATCTATATGTTCTTTTGTTTTCCCTACGGAGCTAGGATGTAGGTCTCCCCTTAGACTATACGTCGCAGGTCAAGGACTAACGGCAGCAAGGACTTCGGGTGAAGTAAATCCAAAGGCATCGGTGTCTGTACCCACAGAAGAGTCAGAACCTCCTCCTGAGGAATTCTTCTAGGAAACCCGCTGCATACTTTGATAGTGAGTTGAGAGAGAGTACTGTGTATGGCTTGGTATATCGAGCCTTTTTATTTTGAATGTTTTAAATACTGTCACTTGGTAGACCACCTAGGAGGAATAAGTATCATTAAACTTTCGGGTATGTCCTTATGTCCATGAATTGGCATGGAACAAGAACTGCCTGGTAGGATCAACTAACTTATAAGTTCTTATTGTTGCTTAGAGTATTCGCATGTGCTTCAATTACCGTTTGGCTGTATATATGAAGAGGAGTTATGATATGAATGTAAGGCACGGCCTTGAAGGTCGTGCAGATGGCACGGATTTCGGGATGCCGAAATTTGGGCTGTCACAATTGCTCTAAGTAGCATTCCTCACCTTGCTAAGATCTCTCCCCTTGAGTCTCGAATGGGCAATGGCCCACATCCCAAAGAAGAGGAATACATGACAACAAATTACGTAGGACTACATTAATAAGATAGAGGACTTCCTCATTTTTCACATTTCTCTCAGGGGCTTTCTATAAATTTAGAAATTGGGTATATAGGGACCAGATCATAGACAAGGAGTCACATCTGAAAGGATGAGCATCAATAGTGATCGATTAACGGGGATGGGCCAAATGTGTATCTTACAAGAGCTGAATTCTTGAAGGAACAATCTTCGATGGGTGTTATGAGTATCACCTGCTAGCAAAAAATTAGTTTTGAAGATGGGTTTCGAGGAAAATGTGATGAGTTCTCTCTTTTTTTTTATTGTTTGTTTGAAGATAATGGTTTTTTTTCTTGGTTTTTCCTAGAAAGTGTGATGACACATTAATTTTAAATAAATGAAGCTCCTTTTATTCATTAGCCAATCTTTTGCCTGGCTTATGGTATTATCAATCACAAGTGAAAATACTTTATTTTTAGATATATTAGTTGAAGATCAGGAAGATTCTTAAATCATTGCCATGTTAAGTTTTAAATCCGGCAAATAGCCTACAATGCAATATTATTTTCTTCAAAAGAATCGAGGACTCCAGTTTTCCAACCAACAAGTCTGACTGGGATTTGTATTTCTAACTTCCACAAAGAGCACCACAAGCAACTCCTATAGGATACATAGCTACTAAAACTAATTTATCGAATAAGGAAAAAGATAATTCAATGTATATCAAATAAAAATAAGATAATAATGACATATATAAAGTACATGTTATACGGATACGGTATCACTGATACCGTATCAACCATTTTTTTTTTCTTGTGAAAAGAATAACAAGATGAGACGTTATTTTCTGAGCAATACTTTACCTAGATCACACACAAAACACCGACATTCTTAAAGGATATATACAAAGAAAGCGGATCAAGTACTCCAAATATAAAAATAACAAGATGCAAAGAACACCGACAACTTACCACTGGAAGAGCATCGATGAAATTGTTGTAAATGGTGTCAAGAGAACGGATGTTATAATCTGCTAGAGTACAGATCACAGCCAAATTGATCGTCTGCCAAAAAAGTAAAAAAATCTTAATAAACGAAGAAAAAAAACCTAGAAATCGCAAATATGAACCTAAATCTTACTTGATTTTGATCTCAAAGGTTTGCATTACAAATACTAAAACACGAAAGAAGTGCCAAATCAGTAGACTGGATAGCAATAATTGAAATTTTTTACCCTTAATTTTAGACTGGATAGCAGTAGGAAGGGTCTAAACTTAGTGTTTGTTGTTGTGTGAATCTTTACCTGCATCTGTTTGATATAAATCTGCTGCCTATTGTTGCCCAAATCTTAACATGTTGTTATGTCTTATTTGAACCTTATCAAACTTTAATGCTCACTCAATCGCCTTTTGTATTAAGAGAGGTGGGTGTTAAGGTAGGATTGTACTAGAATAAGTATGGCACCTAGGATAATGGTTGAGTTGTCTAGAGTACTAGTACAAAATAGGAATCAATGTGTATAATAGGGTGGTTGTTCTGAATACATTGAATTAATGTGAAGAGAGGTAACTCTTTGGTTACTCCTGAACTAATATACTTTACTATTAAAATGGAGGGAAACCTGTACAATTTCTTAGTCCCTTTTATAATTTTTTAAATTAAAGGATCCCTACACTATAAATACATTTAGATCCTTGGATTATAAAATAAAGGTAACTTGGTTTTATCATGGATACACTATCCTCCAAAGAGGCTAAAATACCTCTCAAGTCTCAAGTACTTGATTATACTTCAAGTACTAGAAGGGAACCCGTCCGATGTATGCCTGCAAAAATAGGAAAAATATTAAAATAAAACAACGCAACTATAGAACATATGTTTAAATGTACCATTCCAAATTTATAAATTTATTGTTATTATAGAATTTTGCTTTTTGTTGACATAAGGCACCCGTGCAAATGCATGAGGACATGCACGTGGAGCAAGAGGGACCTGTCCCGCAGCCAAAGAGCAGGGCAGAGGCTAAAACACTATCATTAACACCATAAATGAGGTTCTAGTACCATTTGGAGCAAGGGGTCATCGTTTAGATCAGTTTCAAAAAAAAAAATTTGAAAAATAATCTCTACCGAGTGATTAAACGCTATTTTAGCATTAAAAAATAAATAGTTACATTGAAACTATTTTGGCCATCCATTTTTTGATGCTTAGCAAGCCTTTAATCATGGTAGGGATTGTCTTTCAAATTTATTATTATTAAAAAGTGATTTATATGATGCCGCCCTAGTGCTCTGCGTGGCATTAAAACTTGATTTTATGAGAAATACCCGAAGCCACAAAACTTGTGGGATCAATTCATAGCCCTGATTGTGCATGAGCGTAGTAATCAAAGTGTGTAATGAAATCAAAGTGAAGGCCAAACCAGGGCATAGGGTTTAAAAAATTCACAAGCGCTAGCCTAAAATGAGAGTATTTCCCTTTTTTTGCAAGGATCCAACATTCCTATTTCTTCATTTCAAAACAAAGTTGTTTTAGACATTTAACCAAACATGTCGTATAAATGTCAAGTACTTAAAAGGATAAACTACTAGAAATCGCAGAAAACAAGAACATTACAAACCCTAACTTGCATTAAAATTGATTAATCTGAAGCAAACTCAATCGAATCATGCACAAGATTTGAAATAATGAAGAAAAAACTGATAAACTACTCGATTCATAAGTTGATTTCTATCATAAAATGGATTAATTTGCTAAAGAAGACCATAAACTAAGCCACAACTATCTGAAATGGTTAAACGACCATATTTTTCACTGGAAAATTAAATCAATCGGCAAAAACTAATTTCGATCAAAAAAGTAATTTCGTTGATGATTTGACACTCAAAACCCTCCGGATTGAGCTTGTTTTTGGTTATTAGAACTCAAAATCCTCCGAATCTAGTAATTTTTTAAGAGAGCGGGAGATTGGAGAAAGAGATTAGAGAGAAAAAATGGGAGATCTAATAGAGTTCCATGATTTCAAAGATCGGAGACAACGAAGGCGAGAGGGTTTCGCTTGGGTTTTTCCTTTCGGAAATCAGAGAAAACGAAGGAGAAAGTGAGAGGGGCGTTTTGTAAATGAGAGTTGTTCTGGAGGGAGAAAAGATCCCGCGTGTATATATATTTAGGTAGGGTAGCTCTCGTGGGTTAAGTATAATAAACGACTATCTGACAATCGTTCTTTTAAATGTCCTAGAGTCGTTTATTTCCCCTTTTCATGTAGTGAAACTCTTTTTTCCCTTCACAGATTTTTATTTTTATTTTTAAAAGGTTAAGGTTTGGTGTGTTAATCTTTAGAAAGCCACCAAGCACATCTCCCTTATATATTCAATGAGGATGCATTAAAATCACATTTTTGCTTCTTGGATTTTGATTTAATTTTTTTTCAAAACAAACACTTTTGAATGTTCATGAAGAATAAAAAAGAGAGAGATTCATCTACAAAGGCCCTCATCAAAGATACATAGATCTCATATTTCATAAAATTTCATAATAAGAATCGTGTATCCATTCAAAAGATCTTCAATAATTTTCACGGTTAGAAAAGCTAAATATTTTTCACTTCCACGAGTTGGCACCTTGGATAAACAAACAATCTAAAAAAAAAACGCGTGCCCATTAATTGAAGGTAGAATACAAGTTTCTCGTTTATAAAAAACAATTACGAAGAAGTAGCAATAACAACAACAACAATTGAATGGACCAAAAACAAACAACAACACATTTACTCACAAAAATGTAAGTAAAAAACTGAGAAATTAACGAAAATACCATGAAATTTGCTCGAAAGAAACGAAGAGAAGTAAAAAACTGAGAAATTAATGAACATACCATGAACTTTGGTCGGAAGAAACAAAGAGACATCGCCCTCACTGATAATGCATCTCGCTCTGCATAATTCTTCTTCCATCTTAACATAAAAAAACAAAAAATATAAAAATAAATTGTCTATCAAATGCAAATGAAAACGTAGTAAATCAACATTATTCACCCTAAGCTACAGTATTAAAGATAAAAAACCTAAAATCTGCAATTCTAAAGCAATACCAACTGCACAGAGACCAAATTAATTATAAAAAAAAAAACACATAAAATTCTCAAAAACTAGACATAATCTATCTAACCCTGCCAGCATCGCTTGGATTCACATCTCCTTTCTTCGCCACTGACTCGATCAAGGATCGGAGATTCCTAATGTTGGAATCGAGAGCCACGACGCATTGCCGAAGAGCCTGGTCTTCAATCCACGTCTTCGAAAGCAGAGACGCAGCCGAGTCTTGCAAATCCTTAGAGAGTTCGACGACTCGTGAGCACTATTTGACTAAATTCCTCTGGGGATTCATGGAGTTTTCCCTGACAGAATCCTTGCCTCTGCAAATTCAACAAAAAAATAAATTAAACACAATAACAACAAAAAAGAAAAGAACCACTAATAATAAACGATATGTTTGATGCCGAGTTCAGTAAAATCCTCAAACCTTAAGAATTTGAACTGGACTTAAGAAAAACAAGGTCTAAATCTAAGATTTCATTCGATTATAAAAGATAAAGAGATAGAGATAGAGACAGAAAATACCATTTTTGCTGGAAAGGTTTGTTGCTCCAATTAGGGTTAAGGCTTGAACTTCGAGAGGGATTTGAATGAGCGAGAGGAATTTGAATATTGAGCGAGAGAGATTTGAATATTGAGCGAGAGGAATTTGACGAAGAGCCAAAGGAACTTAGGGTTGATCCAGCGAGAAAATGGGTTGCAGGGGGGCAAGAAATATATAGTGGGTAGCTGTCGCGGATTAAGTTAAAAACGACTACTTCACATACTCGAGGGTGGTAGTCGTAGAGTCGTTTATTGCCCATTTTCACGTAGTGTACTTTTTAAGCTGGAATGTCTCACATAGCACATGATTTTATCAATCTAATTTGTCAAAGTGACAAGGACATCATATAAGCTAACCTCGACCCAAAAACATGTCCAAAAGAGGATTCAGACCATCCAGTAGAAATAGTTTGAGATAGATCCTTGATTTATGAAAGTCACCATCTCTATTATATAATAACTAAATTACCTGACATCAAGCACCCATGGAACTCTGGAATCACTCAATTTATATATCAAGCTTGGATTTCAAAGTGGTCCCAACCTATGCTCTATTTGCTTCCATGTGACATTGATCATGAGATGAGATGGCCATTATGAAAGGTTCTCATCCAACATTATTTTTCCACTTTAGCAAACATGATTTTTTTGACCTTATAAATTAGGATGAATTATTTGATCACAAATACTCATTAGAGAATGACCTTAGCAATCTGGCTCTAGTATACAACCAATCAAGGATATGAGGATGATATCGAAAATATATTATTAATGTAGGATGGGGCAAAGTGAACTTAGACAAGTGGTGAGTTGTTTCCAAAACTAGTCACTCTGATTGCAATCTTCACGCTAGAGTATTAAACAATGGAGAGGTGGCTAGACAGTGGATTTCATGTAGTTGACATAAAGATGCTGACATAAATGTAGAGAGTAATAAGGAAGGATGGAATTATGACTAAGGAAAATAATTTTTAGAGTAATCTAAAAGAAAGTAATAATTAATAAATATTTTCTAAGATGGTTACCTATCTACTAAAGAGTTGAAAATTGTACCTGTATAGGAAGGATTGGAAATATACAAGCGCAAGAAATTAGGAGAAGTTTAGGGAACCAAGTTTATTCACTTATTTTGTCTAAGAAACCATGTCACTACAGTTCTTCACCTCACTTTTCACTGTATGCCTCCAAGTCTCTACTAATATTAATCCCAACCGGGATGGGAGGGAGACGGAGATGATGAATATTTTTGACCGCATAAAAAGAAATTTTATTAATTAAAATGAAAATCACAGAAAGTTTGAATAATATTTAAAGCAATTGAGCATAACATAATTTGTTTTGAAATTAATTAAATGTATATACCAAAACTTCAATATTTAGCAGAACAAGATACGACAAGTAAAGAATTTTGTGGCCATCCTCTTTTGATCATCAAAATGGAGAATGCACTTTTAGCGAAAATTTGAATTAGGTACATGTCCAATGCACTAAGTATGATGTGGAGATGGGTCAATCTCCCTTCGCCAACTAGCCAAAATGAGTATGCAAATTACTAAAACAATATTTTGGACCTTTCACAAATTGCATGTCATACATTTAGATCCAACCAGTTAAACCCTAAAGTTCAACTAGTTTTGAAACCCTTCGATTCAATAGAATATTGACTTTCGCATATTTCACCTTTGGTAAGTCAATGTGCAAATTATTTTCATTTCATACAAAAAAGTTTTAAAACTGGTCAAACACCATGCAGGTTTAAACTAGTTGGACCTGATCACTAGCTAGTTGAAATTGAGCACAACCTTATATTTATGCATCTAATAAAGTTGGTTGATGGGAGATTAAACTATGGGAAAATAACTTGATGGGTCATGATATAGGATTCCTATGGGAAAATAACTTGATGGGTCCTGATATAGGATTCCTTTTAGCTTGATAGACCCTCACTAAACATGTGCTACTTAATATCTTGTTTGAAACTTTTTCACCGAGTAAGTCCCTTTGCTTAAAAATGACCCCAAATGCCTAAAATACTCGTTGCTATAAGTAAACGAGATGTTATGTCTTTCAGCCACCTTACCCTTACAAAAAATAAAACACCTCACCCTTTTTCCAGTGAAATAGTAGCAGCCAAAAGCATTGTTTAACTGACGGATATCATTATGTTATTGCAAATTTTAAAACTCTCTTATTTTGGCGAAATCGATCCAAGCCCAGCATTTGAAAGACAGGTAATTTTTTTATAACTATAAGAATATCCAGTAATGAGATCATTGCATGGACATCTAATATAGCATATTCGTTACTCGGGATCCCCTCATTTATTTTAGTTTTAGATTCAAACTTAGTAAAGCAAATTTGAACGATAAAATCGTCTAAAAGTACGAATCATAAATGCTAGTTAAATAAATCTTCTTATTCAAGAGTGTGTGTAAAATCTAATAAATTATTAAACATGAAGAATTCATCAATTTATCATCTTCAGAAACAGTGAATTTGCAGCCTTAAAGCAGCATATTGGCTTCTTGAGTTGTTTCTGCTAGCTGAAAGTGATTTTGATGGGGATATCACACAAGGTAAGGCAGAAAAAAGTGAGTGTGCTATGAACAGTACACGGCGATGCCATGAATACTACCAGAAGCTGCCACAAGAAGATGCCATGAGCTGCCGCAGACGCCGCCAAAAATTTTCTTTTTTATACCTTTTTAGTCTTTTATTATTTTAAGACTCTTTTATTGCGAGTTTTATGTTGTTCAGGGCTTTCTTAGCCTATATAACGACATTGTGAACACTTTATTAAGGAGTTTTTATTATTGAATGAAAAGAGAGTTGCTTTTGTGCAAACCCTAGAGAGCTTGTGAAGAGTTTTCAATCGAGGGAGTAAATCCTTCAAACCTTGAGGAGTGAGCAATCATTTCTCATGCGACTTGGTGTGAAGCCGACATACAGCCGTGGTGTGAAGCTTCGAAAAATCCTTGGTGAGAAGCCTTGGAATCCATCCTTTTATTTTATCTTTCCTCTAGTTATTGTCAAGTATTATCCTTCTTTAATTTCGTTGATAAAATCAAAATCTCAAATTGTTCCCCTTCTATTAAATTATTTTAAGCCTTATTTCATTTAAAATCCCCGATGAGTCAAGAGACGATATTGCGATTGTTGATTGATGCCCTAAACTAGAACGAATCTCGAGTTCCCTCATCGGAGCCGTTTTTCTAGATCGAAAATTTTTTACGCATGCGATGCTAAAATAGATTAATCTAATTGTTTTATTAATTTCATTAAATTAATTTTATGTGTTGTTTGATTTTGAATATTTCCGCTATTCAATTCATTCTAAAGTTAATCCCAAATTCGCATATTAGGATTTTAGCGTTTGTCTTGCGTCAGATTTTTTCGTTGTTTCGTTTAAGCATCTGACTACTTCACATAGTGGTGATTTTGCTGTTTTGAGTTCGTTAGCACTATCTTTTCCTTTCGTCGAGAAATTTAGGTCTTAGATTATTTTGCTATCACGATGTTCTTGCCAATCCATTTTTGAATTCAAGCATCATAGAAGGGCAAAGGGAACCAATGAACTATGGAAGGAAGTATTGAAGAAAGGAAAGCTCCATATCAAGTTATTATAGAGATTATTAATGAATGTATGTATTTATTTCTACATATGAGAATACACGCACTACAAAAAAATAGATTCTTAGCGGCAATTTTTTGCTCTAAAAAACTGCCGCTATTAACAAAAAAACTATTAAAGACTATTAGGGGCAATTTTTTGTTTATAGCGGCAGTTTTTGGCTGCCGCTAATCGTCTTATTTTTTGAAGTGACGTGTTGATGATTACAATTACATGCGCTAATAATTGCAATCTTGATGGTCCTATAAAAAAAAGTTTTTAAGATATTTCATGAAGAGAATTGCATGAAACTTTAATTAGTGACAAAAGATATTCAACTATAGTAAAACATTGATAAATTAATAATCTCGCTTAAATAATAAAATCTTTCAGCCCCAACTTAGACCATTGTATTAAATTAATAACCTCGCTAAATGCATAAGATAATAATTTTTTTTAAATCCCTTAGGGCTCAATGAATATTTTAATTAATAAGTGATTAAATACATAAAAGAAATATCAACATAAAAATTTATAATATTAAGGAATTTTTTACTTTACAACTTTTACTTTCTCAATTTAGCTCCTCAAAATATGCATCTAAAGTCGTTTGTCTTTCTATGTACCTAAACTGAACTCACCCTCATCCTTAATTTTTCGCAATGCATACACTACATTTGGTATTTTTTTTGTTCAAATTGTAGCAAATAATTATTTAAGGTTACTACTGCCTGGAAGACCCCTTTTGAAGAAAGAGTTGGTTAAACACAATTTTCATCTAGATCATGATTATCGTCAGTAGGCATATTCATTATCCATTGAATAGGCAATTCCATCACTGTATCATTTTCACTAGGATAATTCAAAAGGTGCTCAACATTCATCACATTTCTATAGCGTAGACTAGAAATGGCTTCATGAATCCATGAATGCCTTCATTTTCACCAACTTGTGGTTCAAAAGCCATTTCATCTAACCAGATCTTGTAATGCCAAAAACAGTTTGAAATGGCTATTGTCTTCACATCAGTGTTCCAAGTCGCATTAATAAAATTGATAGCATTCAATATGTTAAATTTTTCAGGATCTGTTGCTCCTACCTCGTAGCCCTCCATGATGCTAGAATAAAAATGACATCGATAATGAATTTTTAGTGCTTGAATAATCTCAGTATCACATGATTGAATCTTTGATGTTGTATTAGGAGACAAGAGAAATAGTTCAACATTTCTCAAGTTTTTTAAAAAATTTGGATGGGTTGAGTAATTGTTCACTATAAGGAGAACATTTCTACCATTCATTCTCTTGTCAAACCAACCAAAAAAAAAAATTAAAAAGTAAACTAGACATCCATGCTCTCTTGTCTGCTCGATAATGACAACTAAGATTGCTTATGTTCACATTTTTAAAATATCTAGGGTTAGAATACTTACCAATACCCATGCAAAGAGGTACTTTGTCTAAACTATCGCCATTGTAACAAACATCAATAGTAATTCTCTCATTGTCCTTCTTGTGTCCTTCCAATTACTTTGTAGCAAGCGAATGATCTGCTTCCAACCGATAAAATAATCTTATTTCATCCATATTGTAGATATATTTCCAATGAAATTTGTCTAGTTTAGCTCACATTCCCAATAAAGTAATTTCAATGTTTTCGATGACAACTGAACCACTTTTACCAAACCGTCGGTAAGACTTAATTTCATGTCTTGCCTTGAACCGATTTAGCCAACCACTTGAGAAGTTAAATTCGGGATTAGTTTCACCATACATTTTAAAAACTCTTTTGCATTGGTCTAGATCATTTCTTTAGTCATATTCACGTTCTCTTTATATTGGAGAAACTACTCATACAATACTTTTTCTAACTCATAATATTTTACTGATTTGTGCCTCTTAACATTGTTATTTTTCATCTCATTTGACAAATATTTTGCTGACCTTTTAAGAGTGTTTGATATTGTTGATTGACTGATGGAGAGATGAAACTTTTGGTGAACTCATTGTTGCTAATATTTTTTACTAAAAGAGGGAAACTCAATTTTATACTTGCACAATGTTGTCCTCATATCATCAGTCAATGTAGACTTTTTTACTCCTTTAAAATGAGACGTCATGGGATGAATATTGTAATGACTTGGAGTCTAAGAGTAAAATTAATGACTATTTACAGAGATTATGTTCTATGTATATGAAATGTCTTGAAACGCTTTATCTTCTAGGGCATTAAATTTTGAACCCACATCCATTGTATGCAGTACTTATTGTATTAACTTTTATGTATGTACATAAATGTTAACTTTTGAGCTTCTATATATATGCACATATTAACTTATGACCACATCCGTTATTTTTTTATTTATAATTCATATATATATATATATATATATATATATATATATACATATATCTTGGTCAAAAAATTAATATATGTACAAGAACTTGTAGACACCCAAATTTGGCACAAGGCCCGATCGAAATGCATTTCAAGAGAGGCGCATCTCTGAGATTTTTATGGCATGTATGGAACCCGTATGAACCCTTCTCGAACCCTTAGAAACCAATCCTGAACCCTTAAAACCCATCCCGGACCTACACCTAGCTTTCCCGAGTAATTGATAAAGAGTGGTATACCGAGACTAGTTGTGACCTTCTACTATAAACGAATCTTATACCATTAAAAAGTAGAAGTTTTCAGCTTTCGAACGGGCTAAGAATCACCCCAATCGGAGTTGTGTACAAAAAGATATCACATCCCAAACCCCAAGGGCAGAATGGTAATTTTATCTGACCCCATTAGAGATTTGGTGCAACTAATAGTTGCGCCAGCTATAGGTGAACTTGGCGCAACTATAGGTGGGTCCCCCCACGGGCAGCCAACCTCTCAGACACTGTTCCAACACTATTTTACTGTGCATATTCTTGACGAAACTAATAGTTGCGCCAGGCATATGAACAGTAAATGTATATTTTTGCCTCAAAAATTGAGATTGGGGTTTGACTTGTTGACCATCTTGACCTTTAGAGTGTGTTTTGCTAGTTCTATTGCACACATTTACTACCTATGTGCAACCCCTTAAGTGGTTTAAAGCCTCACCCAATCATCCACCATTGGAGCACCTTCTCATATTTTTTAAGACTCCAAAAACCCTAGGAAGCCTTAGATGACCCATTACCTAATTGTTAATCCCAATTAGCCTCTAAGCACCCTCCTTACCCTTCTTTTTCCTATAAATAGAGAGGCACCCTTGAAAAAAATTTGTAATTAAGAGATTAAGGAATCCCTTCTCTCTCTCCTCTAGTGCACCATTCCCATACAAATTTCATAATTAAAAAAACTCTTTTAGACCTTAGAATTTCACTAAAAAATCGTAGGTTAGGTGTGTGCTACCCCCTAGCCTTCCCTCTCTACCACTTAGCTATCAAGCCTTAAGAGTTAGAACCCCATTCCATACCAAACAAGCCTTCAAAAGCTCATCGAAGTAAGCCAAGGCAAGGCTCCACAGCGGTGCAACAAGGGCCCTAGAGCTTCAGCTCTCCCCTCTATTCCTCTACCTTCTCGGTTATTCATCCATCCTCCCATTTGTGCCGTTATGCCGCCGAATTTTTGGTAGGAATGGAGAGGCACAAATAGGATTTTAAGACTCATTTGGGCAAGAGAAAGCCTTTTTCATATCTTTTATATTATTTTTATTTTGGCCATTAGTAGAGACCGCATTAAGCAGGTTGATTGGGTGTCTAACACCTTCCCAATCGATAATCGAAGCCCCTACCCCAGAGCCTTTGGTGTAGACCGGATTCAGAGTCATATTTGTGACACTTTGGTGCTTATAAAATGATCTAGGCTTTCTGGAACACCAAAAGCTATGGGTGGCGACTCTATAATTTTATTAGGGAGCGCATCATCGCGACGAGATCGTCTCGATTCCCACGGTTGCACAGATGGTGACTCTGCTGTGGAGTAGCTAGTAGAGTTTCCCCTTGAATTTGGCATCTTTATTTTTTATTTTACTAACCTTTTTATTGTTGCTTTTTATTTATTTTTTTACTCACCCCTCCCCTCTAATTATGTCATTTTACTTACCCCTACTTTTACGTCATTTATGTGCCTTAGCCGTTTAGTGCGCCTACTTGCGCACCATCATTCAATTTTCATACATTTCTGTTATTTCATGCACCTTAGCTGATTGGCGGGTCTACATGTACATTGCATTTAAATTTCTTTACTTTTACGTCATTTAAAGTGCCTTAGCCGTTTGGCGGGCCTAATGCTCATTTACATTTTCGCAATCATATTACAAATAGTGAACCCCGTCCCGTAGAGGCGGCATGGGAACATCACCCCCGGTCTTTGGACTTAAGAAAAATTCTTTAAAAGTAAAATAAAATTGAACCAACAAAGGAGATCTAAATTAATTTTTGCAGCCACCCGGGTTATTTAGGCACACACACAACCACCCGGGTTATTTAGGCACACACACAACCACCCGGGTACGATGGCAGCCCCTAGTGGTGATGATCCGAAAAAGTCCCAGCCCACCTAGTACCTAAGAAAAGTGATTGTACTTGAGTTATATCGGGTGAGTAACCTTCTTATTCCAAGCTCAAAATCGAGAAAAAAGTAAGTGGTAGTGAACCCAATTCGACCTTAAACCCTTAGGTTCGGTGAGAAAGAGAGCAGATCACATAAACAGTCGGACCCCGGAAGCCTAGCTTCCACCAAAAACCAGTTTGGAGACCGATTTCGAACTCAGCCTACTGTTGTCAAGCAAACTGGAGAGTCCTTTTGCTTTGGCGCAAGTAATAGTTGCGCCAATGCAAAAAGTCCCAACAGTACACTAACACAACTATTAGTTGCGCCATCTTTAAATCTAGATTTTTTTGCTCTAGCGCCACTATTAGTTGCACGAGTGTAGTCCTGAGCAGCTCAGTCCGAATTTGAGGCCTATTTCACATCCCGGACTCTCCGATCAATGTGTTTAGTGCCTCTGTTTAGGCCCCACTATTTTTGACACCCAATACGGCCTCACCGGTCAAAAGAAGGCGACTTCTTTTTTATACGTTTCGAGGGATCGGATTGTTTGCATTGATTTCCGTGCCTTCAATAGATCAAGGGATTTCCCTTTGATTCTTCCGAAGTGCGTCTGAACCGTTGCCGCGGGACCTATTTTGGGCACAAAAGCCACCCGAGAAGGGAATTCAAAAGGCCCTGAAACCCTCATTTCCTTTTTCACTTAAAAAAATCCAAAAAAATTAAAAATTAAGTCTTGATTGGTGCCGGCACAATGACATCAACGTACCCTCCGTCATCGCGTAGGGGAAGAAGGATGAAGCTTTACGGGCCCTATTCGAGGCACCCATACCCATCCCGATACCGAGACATGTCGTGGGCCGTGGACCCGGCTTATGACGATCCCGACTCATCCCTGCCACATTCTCCAACCCATTCCCACACTGAAGAGGCCTTCAATTCCACCCCCCTCACCCATGCAAACCTCACCATAACCGGCCCGTTCGGTGCCCCCATTTTCCCTTCCACCATTTTCCAAAATACCCAAAATCTAAATTTCCCATCATTTTCCCAAACCATGCCTTCACCCATGGCCATCTCTAACCCATCTTACCTCCCTTCCACACCCACTCAAGACCCATCGTCTACCTTGACCAACATGCCCTATTTGTCATCCTCCCAACCCGATCCACCCACATCCATCCATACACATCCAATCCCCCACACATCCCTCCATTTATCCAAGTCATGGCCAATTTTCCTTTCTCATCTTCCACTTCCATGCCCCATACATCTCCCCCATACATACCAAATCCATCCACCGATGCCCCACCTCATTTTCCTAATCCACCATATATCCCACCACTCACCCAGGCCATGCCCAATTTTTCCTATTCCCATACCCCATCAATACCCCTCCAACCATCAAATATCTCATCTCCATCTGATCCCTTTCCATGGCAATGATGGAGGAGATGTTCCAAACCTATAACAAATGGAAGGTCTCCCAACACATCCCCTCTCATTCACACCACACCCCCATGGATCCATCCCATACCCTAGCAAGCCTCCATACCTTATTCCCCCATGACCCCCATCAACCCCCCATCATCCACACTACCCAAACCCCAACTACCCATATGTCTCAAGGCCCAATGGCCTAAACCCCCATTCCCTACATGTCCCAAGGCCCCATGGCCCAAAGCCCCACAACCCAATACCTATCAAGGGCCCATGGTCCAGACCCATCAAGGCCCAATGGGCCAGACCCATCAAAGGTTCATGGCCCAGACCCAATAAGGCTCAATGGGCTAAACTCATCAAAGGCCCAATGGGTTAGATCCATTAAGGGCCCATGGCCTAGACCCATCAAGGCCCATTGGGTCAGATCCCTCAAGGGCCCATGGCCCAAACCCCTCAAGGGCCTATGGCCCAAACCCATCAATGGCCCATGACCCAAACCTTTCATGACCAAGGCTTCATGGCCCAAACCAATCAATGGCCCATGACCCAAACCTATCATGACCAAGGCTTCATGACCCAACCCTCCCAAGGCTTCATGGCCCAAACCCAAGCCCAAAACCTTGGAGCATCACACCCATACACTTCATAATTCCTCCAGAATTTTACCCACTCACAACCCTCATACCCAGCTCAAACCCATGCCTTACGTCAACCCCAATTTACCCATATCCCCACATCCCAAAGTTAGCTTCAAACCTTCCCCCATGCTCAATGGCCTCACCATGCCCCACCCTAAAATCTAACTCATCCCATCATCCAAAAGACCTCCCCTCATCCCCAATGGACTCACCTAACCCCTACTCATGCCATTCCCATCCAACCCATGCAACACCAGTAAGAGAATCTCACCCTCATTGGACCTGATGTCGACCAGCAATATAAAGACGATGAGATTAGGAATAATGGAGCCTATGTTGGGGCATTGACCAGCCTTAACCCCCCCCCCCCAATCATTTCCCACCTCCGGGTATCACAAAGTGAAATCCAACCAACTGCCGAGAAAGCGGCCCCCATATCTAAGGAGTCAGAGTAGCTGAAAGAACAGCTGGACAAAATACAAACGCAGTTGATGAAAATGGGTGGTGTTGAAATCCATGCTACGGACTTCACAGATTTGTGCCTGTTCGCTGAGGTCCCCTTGCTTGCCAAAATTAAAATGTCGGCATTTGATAAGTACAATGGCACCGGCAATCCTATTGCACACCTCAAGTCCTACTGTGGGGACATGTGCAAATATGGAGGGAATGAAAGACTGCTGATAAAGGTCTTTCAAAAGAGTTTGACCAGTCCGGCTTTAAGGTGGTTCACATCTTTAGAATCATCAATGATGAAAACATGGAAGGACCTAATGCCCCTGTGTCAGGAACAATATGTCTATAATATAGACATCGAGCCGCGTAAGTCAGACTTGGCCCAATTGAGACAAAACCCAAATAAGACCTTCAGTGACTACTTGGGGCGGTGGAGAGCACTAGCAACACAGGTCAAAAATAGGATACCTGATGATGAGCAGGTCGAAATGATTTCTAAGAATACCCTACCAGTGATCTCAGACTTTTTGGTGTACCAGCAGCGGTCCAATTTTGCTGATCTGGTGAAGAACGCTAATCAATGTGAAGATGCAATCAGGGAGGGGCACCTGAGTAAGAATGAACCAAGTGGAGCCAGTGGGGTTAGGAGATTTTTAGAATAAAAGAATGAGAAGAGAACAGGTCGATGTCCAGAACATTACTAATACCAGGCCCAATAATAATATAACCCCGTTCCAATTCCAAGCGGCCCATCCAGCACAAGTCAGAACTGAGCAAATGCAAAGAGCAGGGAACGGTCAACGAATGCAGATGACTCCATAGCAAAGGAGAGCCCGTTACGACCGAGTGTTCAAGCCCTTGGGGCAATCATTAAGTGCACTTTTACCTTTATTAGTAGAAAATGGATTAGTCACTATTCGTCAATCGTAACCTCCTCCTCACCCGATCCCAAAGAACTATGACCCGAATATCTACTGTAATTTTCATCAGGGTCCAAGTCACCCGACTGACTGTTACTTCCCATTGAAGCACGTGATCTAAGATTTGATCGATGCCAAAAAATCATTCCACCGACACCTTCTTAAGTAAACCAACACGCCAACATCCATCAAGTGTCATTGCCCCCACATCCTACCAGAGGAGCAGGTCTCAGACCCACCATTGGGAAGATAGAAGAATGTGAATTCGAGTTTGACTCATCCGATTATATCAATGATCAGGAGAGCTATGTGGCGCCATTGCCAAGGAATGGTGAAGAAAAGAATATTGGGGTGATTGAACCCCTGAATTTATCAGACTACTTTCCCAACCCAACACCATGAGCTGAACCCTTAGATCTTAGTGTTTATTTTCCATCGCCCACTCCTATCAATTATTTGCATATAAATGCATACCAACCATACACCACCACCCCCGTCAATTACCCAATGGCCCATCATACCCCTAACCCCCCGCCAGCACCTATCAGCTACCAATGGCCTAATCTTACCCCTTTTCCAACAGTGCCACCACCCTCAAGCTTCACCACCCCCATTTGGCCCAATTTTGCCACTCAACCAACTATTACTGAGGTGAATCAAGTATTGCCCAAACCCTCAGAACTCGCAGTGCATGAGCGTCTGATACCGGCAACTATACCATTTTATATTTTGGGACCAACCTACGATCCTCATCAGGTCTCACTGAGTTATGAGCAAATCGATATCAACGCTGGCAGCCATAGAGAAGGGGCAGTGGACTTTGTGACCTGATCTGGGAAGATTTCAAAACAACCAGAAGCACCGACAGCAGCACAAGCCCAACCCAAGAGAAAGAAAGGCAGCGTCGTGAATCCATTTGAGAAAATGAGTCGAGAACATATATTAGAGACTCAGGTGAGAAGAATGTCTGCCCATATTACTGTATGGGATTTGTTAATGACGTCCCCACTCTATTTCCAAGCATTAATAGGGGCATTAAAAAATGTACATGTATCACTTCAGATTAGCCCGGATGAAGTCGGGCAAATAATTGGTAAAGTGATGGCCCCGAATGCCATTTCTTTTTCTGATGCTGATTTACCTGAGAAAGGAGGCAGTCACTCAAAGTCCTTCAATATAACTATTGAATCTGAAAATATGGTAATCCCCTTGGTCCTAATCGATAATGGGTTTGCATTGAATATATGCCCGCTAAGAACCGTCACCAAGATCGGGGTAGATCCGTGCATGTTGAGACCCACAGGAACCAATGCCAGAGGTTTCGATAACACACGAAGAGAAATAATGGGAGAAGTTGATCTTGAGCTATTAATTGGGCCAATGACCTTCTCCATCTTGTTTCAAGTGATGGACATCAAATCCTCATTTAATTTGCTGCTAGGGCGCCCGTGGCTACATGAAGTCAGAGTCCTACCCTCCACATTGCACCAGAAACTCAAATTTGCATCCGGGCATAAGATCATCACAATCATCAGAGAGGGGCAAAGTGAGAAAGAAAAGGCCACCAATAGCATTGAAAAACCTAATATACTAGATATACTACACACCGTTGAGGACGTCAACCTCCACAGTTTCGAATATGAGGTGTCGACGATACTCCCGGAGCCCATTGAGGGCATCATTCCAAGAACCGGAGGTGGAATGGTAGCAGCAGTGGCTATGCTCCAAAAGTGGGGCTATCAAAAAGGAAGGGGACTTGGGCCCAAATTACAAGGAAGGAACCCGCCACAGCTAAGGGCGGTCAAAAAGTCAGGTTTGGGCTAGGTTACAAGACCACAGAAGAAGAGGTGCAGGAGGGTAAGGAGAAAGCTCGTGCGACGGGAGCTGCAAAAGCCAGGGGGATCCACATAGAGGAGAAACCTCGACCCAGGCCTTACATTAGGAATTCATTCATAAGTATCGGGGTTGTGAAGATTGACCAGAATTGAGTAACCCAATTGACCCCACACAAGCCTACAGCACCAGTTCACCCCACCAGTCCCTACATCACCCTTCTCAGCCTGGAGATAGACTTGGTCGTGTTATCTCTCTTTGAGGAACGACGGCTCGTGCCTAAACAAACTGCCCCTATGGTGAATCACCACAAAACTGTGCTAACGTTTGAGGACATCATCTCAGACAAAATGGAGATCAACATGATGGAGGCTGACTCCCAAGAGCCATATCAGTCAACGCTCTCCATCCAAACACATAAAAAAGCGATCTCTCAAGTACGCAACTGGGCATCTTTGCCCTAAACCCTAGAAGCGGGGAGTGGCATGACATTTGGCACCCGTTTTCTAAAAAAAAATAACCTATAAAAAGTGAGATAAGCCCTTGGCAGGCAATACCTTGTATATATACTGACTCGTGCTGCCAAGGGTTCATCTCCGAAGAAAATCAAAATCTCAAAACATTGGAGAAATATAAAATCTCAAAAACATTAAAAAAATACAAAGTTCAAAAATATTATCATTTAAAATTTCAAATAAAATCCCATAAAAATGTGCCTTAATCGAAATACCCGTCCCACGTAAAATCGTCCCCTTTCTTGTAGAAATACAAGAAGAGATAGGAGTTACGAGTCTAGACGAGGATATCCCTTTGGAGGAGCTCCCAATGAGCTCCTTGACTGGTTTGCCGAATTTGAGCATGGCCCTACCCCCATTGTCAAAGAAATCGAGGATGTTAATCTAGGGAGTGAGGAGATTCCCCGAATTACCAAATCAAAATGTCGCTGTCTCCCAAAGAAAGAAAAAGCATGATCGACTTCCTTCGGTCATACCAAGACATTTTTGCTTAGTCATACGAGGACATGCCTAGTTTTGATACCGATGTAGTCGAACATGAGTTGCCTCTCTACCCTAATATGAAGCGGGTCAAGCAGAAGCGGAGATGTCTCCGACTCGAGTGGCTGTTGAAAGTCAAAGACGATGTCATCAACCAGTATGACATGAGATTTCTTATGGTATCTAAGTACCCGCAGTGGCTAGCCAATATTGTGCATGTACCGAAGAAGAATGGAAAGGTCTGCATATGTATTAATTTTATAAACTTGAACAAAGCAAGCCCAAAGGATGATTTCCCTTTGTTACACATCGACATCTTGGTTGATAACACTGTTAAGCATGGGATGCTATCTTTTATGGACGGATTCTCCGGATACAATCAGATTAAGATGGCAGAGGCAGATTGAGAGAAGACAGCATTTATCACTCCTTAGGGAACCTTTTGCTATAGAGTCATGCCATTTGGGCTAAAGAATGTCGGTGCAACGTACCAGAGAGCTATGACTGTGCTATTTCATGACATGATGCACCGAGAAATTGAAGTGTATGTCGATGATATGATAGCCAATTAACCGTAGTGATGCAATCACTTGGTTAACCTTCAAAAGTTGTTTGAGAGGTTGAGAAAGTATCGACTATGTCTAAATCTACAGAAATGCGCATTTGGCGCCATGTCAGGGAAACTGTTGGGATTCATTGTCAGCAGGAGAGGGATCGAGGTTGACCCAGTCAAAGCCAAAGCTATCATCGAAATGCCACCACCATCTACTGAGAAAGAAGTTAGAGGGTTCTTGGGCAGGATATAGTATATCAATCGGTTCATTGCACAATTAACTCCAATCTGCACGCCGATCTTCAAGCTACTAAGGAAGAACTCGCCCATTGAATGGAATGATGATTGTCAGGCAGCGTTCGATAAAATCAAAAGCTACCTCCTTAACCCACCTATTTTGGTACCACCTGAGCCGAGGAGACCACTCTTGATGTATCTCTCCCCGACGAAAGTTTTGATGGGATGTGTCTTAGGGCAGCATGACAAGACGGGAAGAAGAGAGCAAGCCATCTACTATCTAAGCAAGAAGTTTACTGATTATGAGACGCATTATTCTCATCTGGAGATAGCATTTCTAGCTCTTATATGGGCTACTCAGAGGCTCCGCCATTACTTGCTATCCCAAGTCGTTCTACTTTTGGCCCAAATAGACCCATTGAAATACCTGTTCGAGAAGTCGGTTCTCACTGGATGAACTGCACAATGGTAGTTTTTATTGTATGAGTTTAACATCATGTATGTCACTCAGAAGTCAATCAAGGGGCAGGCACTCGTCGATCATCTAGCCGATAATCCCTTGCCAGATTATGAACCTTTGAGAACTGAGTTCCCCGATGAGGACATCCTAGTTATGACGAAAGACGATACAGAAGAGGCAGAAGAATCTTGGGTAATGCACTTTGACGGAGTAATAAATGTTGAAGGTTAGGGGGGTTGGCGCCATTCTGATTTCGCCGAAAGGATCCCACGTACCAGTCTCCATCAAGCTCAACTTCCCTTGTACTAACAGCATGGCCGAGTACGAAGCTTGTGTCGTTGGTTTGCAAGTAGCTCTTGATATGAATATAACTCACCTCCGGGTATTCGGCGATTCGCAGTTGATCATATGTCAGAAGAATGAAGATTGGAAGATAAAAGATAAGAAACTGATCCCTTACTATGAGCACCTCGAGGATCTGATAGCTTGCTTCCAAGATGTGACATTCTCATATGTCCCCTGAATAAGAAATCGCTTTGCCGACGCATTAGCAACTTTAGTGTCAATGATAGAAATCCCGTATGGTGCTGAGATGAAGCCAATCATGATCGAGCAATGGAATGAGCTGGCCTTTTGCCTCCAGATTGAGGAACCTGCAAAGCCTGATGATGAGCTACCTTGGTTCTCAGATATCAAGAATTTTCTCGAGGCTCTAACTTTCCCTGAGGGCAGGTCCAAGACGGACGGACGAACCATTCAATGTTTAGCGGCAGGCTACATCTTTTGTGGGGAATGCCTTTACAAGTGATCGTACAATAATATTTTGCTCAGGTGCCTTACTAAAAGTGAAGCGAACAACATCATAAAAGAGATCCATGAGGGAGTATGCGGTGCCCACGTCAGTGGTCACATGCTCGCTA
This sequence comes from Chloranthus sessilifolius, assembly GCA_021018995.1. NCBI lineage: Eukaryota > Viridiplantae > Streptophyta > Magnoliopsida > Chloranthales > Chloranthaceae > Chloranthus > Chloranthus sessilifolius. Next base: position 69,630,441 of record CM037592.1, on the reverse strand, counting down.
AGAAAATTCTACGACAGGGATACTTTTGGACCACTATGGAATCGGATTGCTACAAACATGTTCAGAAATGTTATAAGTGTCAAGAACACTCTAGTCTGATACACGCTCCTGCCATCGATCTTCACTGCATGACCACTCGTTGGCCTTTTGCTACCTGGGGCCTTGACGTCGTCTGAATGATTAATTTGAAAGCATCAAATGGGCATTGGTTCATCCTCGTCACCATTGAATACTTCACCAAGTGGGTAGAAGCAACATCATATGCCAATATCACGGCCAGTCACGTCGAGAAGTTTCTCAAGAATAATATTGTGTGCCGATTTGGAGTACCCAAGGATATCATCATGGACAACGGCACAAACTTTGCGAATAATTGCATCCGAGCCTTCTGCGAGCAATACAAAATCAAGCACCATCGTTCGTCCCCTTATCGGACTCAAACTAATGGAGCCATAGAAGCTGCTAACAAGACGGTCGTCCGCATCCTAGAGAAAATGGTTGTCACATACTGAGATTAGAGTAAAATGCTGTCATTTTCTTTATGGGTCTACAGAACATCGATCCGTACCGCTACAAGGGCAACACCATTCTCCCTTGTGTATGGAACCAAGGATGTTCTACCAATAGAGGTTGAAGTACCTTTGCTCTGAATCCTCATGGAATCAGGCTTATCCGAAGCAGAGAGGGAGAGATCTCGCTTTGAATAATTGAACTTATTGGACGAGAAGAGACTCCTAGCCTTGTGTCATACTCAAGTTTACTAGGGGAGAATTGCACGCACTTACAATAAACGTGTTCACGGCCGAGATTTGAAGATAGGAGACATTGTGCTGAAGAAGATCTTCCCATCCCTCCATGCCGATCTGAGAGGGAAATTCAAGCCGAACTGGGAGGGACCTTATGTCATCCAAGAAGTGCTGTCGGGGTACGCAATCCACCTCGCCACCATGGACGGAGATCATCTTCCTGAGCCCATCAATGTTTGATACGTCCAATGGTTCTACTCCTAGTCTATCGCGATAAGATAAGTATTGGTGAAACAGATACGTGACTACTTAAGAACCACCCAAAAGAGGCCATCATTCCAAGCACAGTAGCCAAAAAGCATCCCTAAAAATGAAAACATCCTTTGCTATGCCACTTTGAGCCTGAGCCTTTCTTTCAACAAACCCCTTCCCCCAAAAAAAAGAGAAGAGAAAAAGTGTTTACATATACAAAAGGGGAAGTAAAGTTACCACCAAAATCTAAAAGAAATCAAAAAAGCAAAACCTCAAAAAGAGATTACCTGAAATAAGATAAAGGAAAAGAAAAAAATAGAAGAATTATGGGGCATGTACAGTAAAACCCTCAAGGAAGAAAGTATGGTGAGAAAACTGAAGTCGTATCAAGGAAACCCTTTGAGCCCAGCATACCTTCAAATCCTAACCTAACCCATGGCCAAGGTACACCCTGAAGAAAGCCCTCTTTATAGGTTCACAAGCAGTCGTAGTATCTGTTAAGTCAACAGGAGCCGAGTTGTGAGACGACACCGAAACCCCATATGACCGGCTATGACGGAATCGACGTCTATGTGGTGGCTATTGAGAAAAAAAATGATGAAAGAAATAAAAAGAAAATAAAATAAAAATACAAGCTCAAAGCAAGATGGATGTGGTGAAAACCAGAAAGGGCACCATAGGTAAAAACAGCAAGCTTGTGCAGACCAGGTGAAAACCCGAAAGGGCGCTTGGGGTAAGAGCGCTAAACCCATAGACGTGATGAAAACTCGAAAGGGTGCCACGGGTAAAAAGAGGGTAAAAATGGGCACGACGAACCCACCTTGGGTGTTGTGAGTAAAAGAGTTTTAAAAGAAAAAGATTAAAAAGAAAGGTTTGATTTGATTGATAGATTGATGTTTGAGAGGCCCTCTTGGTTACTCTCCCTGATCCCTTTTTTCAGCTGGGCCGCTCATGATAGTTTAAATTGGACCCCAACCAGAATTGTCTTTATGAAATGGCTTCGTCAAATGTATGACTCAAGGTAAAGAGAAAGGTTTGACTCATCCTAAAGGGGATTGACATTTCAGTCTTGGTAAGGCCGCTGAAACTCCCTCAGACCCGACCATTCAAAAGGGGGCTCGACCATGCTCAAAAGGAGACCCAAGATCCCACCCTGTGATTTAGGCATCAAACCAAACAAAAAGATAATAAAGATAAGGGCAGAAGGCCCTCTTTGTTAAAAAGGACCCATTATTCAAAAAGAACAACAAAAAAGTCTGTGTAAATATAATAGATTTCCCTTTTTCATTTACAAATGATCCGCTTACACCACATCCCAAAAAATAACCAGTGTGTTGTCTAGCTTTCTTTCTTTCTTTTTATAAAAAGCAGCAAACAAATAAAAACATAAAGAAAATATGTATACCAAAAAGTGTATATATGTAAAGGGATTTTTATGCCCCTTTTCTATACATTCCACTCCTCCTGAACATTCCACTCAGTCAACCAATGACCATGAAGGCTCTTGTACGTCTTTCGAGAAGCATCAGCGACTCCAAAGGCAACACTCAAAGATCCTTTCAGACGAAGGACCTCGCTCTCTCCTATCCCTACTCTAACTTTCTCTTATGCCAAAAGTTCATGCAAGACTCTCTTCTCATCAGTCAACAACTCAATACAAGCTCAGAGCGCCGTCTCTTACTTCTGTTAGGGGCCTCCCATGTTAATACTCTCTGTCTGATCCAGACGATCAGCAGCAGGCTGCTCAACTAATAGCCAAGCCTCGTACTCAGGGGAAGGCTGAACTGAATCTCCCTGCTCCATATCACACATCAGCGTAGACTGACGTGTCTCTCAAAGAGCAGCAATCTGATCTATGTCCCCAGAGGACCCCTTAGAAAAGATCAAGTCATATAAAGGAGGCTTTGTCCCACAAGGCACCTGCTAAGAATAGTTGAACTGACGCAACACCTGGAATGGGAAATAGAAGTTGTTTCCATTCAATCCTAGGAGGGTGATGCCCTCATGTTCTCGAGGACAAACTATGGGAAAGGTCCGGTCCAACCAAGGAAGCCTCCATATCAGCTCAACGTCGGCCAACCAAAGCTTCAAAACTGATGAATCGCCCTGTGAAAGCAAGTGACACCTACCCAAAAAGCATCCAGCGGCCTCACCTCGGGCAATGTAAAAGTGTGGCACAAGCCCCAAGATAGTGAGGTGCTCACCCAACCAGACCTAAAGCAGGAAGGGACATCCCTTGAGGTTCTCCCCCTGGCCCAGAGTAAAGGCATCGAGGCACCGGTATAATTCAACAAGGACCAGGTGCATCACCGATCAGACCTCTACCAACTCAATCAAGACATCACAAAGAGCCAAAGAGAAGCTCTCTCCCCTAGTAAAGAAAAGGAGTTCTTAAATGAGGCTGAGAGCAAAGGCTTTCGCATTAAAGAGATTCCTAATCAGTAATTTTTAAAGACTTTCGTCACCGAAAAATTCTTTGAGGAATTTGATCGAACACCTTGTGGCCCCCCCAACGAAACTTTTCTCGTATTCTAATTTCTTTAAACCGAGGGTAAGGTGAATGGATTTGGAATTGCCTGACATCGGCGTGACTCTGGTGAGGCCTCTGTGAAGCTTCAAACTGGATAAATTAGATAGCTCCTCAAGAGTGGGAGTTAGCTCCCGCTTCCGAGAGCGGAACACATGAACATTTGCATTCCAAAACGAATCTGCCGCGTGAAGTATGTCCCACCATAGAGGAACCTCAAGGAAGAGGAGAAGACGTGATAGCCCGGGCCGCTCAAGTTCAGCAAGCTCACTCTCATTCAAGCTCCCATGCCAACTTTCGAGAAAATTAAGCCCCAAGCCCAAAGAAAGGGGTAAATTGGCCCCAAGCCCTCCATGTAAGGGAGGATTGGAAAGCGGGTCTATAGACGTACAAAGATTTTTCAAGAATGTAAAATTCAATGTATGTTGATGGACCTACCCTTGGGAAAGCATGGAGAGAAAAATTCAGTTAAAAAGGTCAAGTCAAGAAGAAAAGAGGGAGACTTTGGGCTGTCTCGGGCATATAAGGCCCCACAGCTCCCCAAGTCATACCCGGCGCAACTATTAGTTGCGCTAGTATAATTGTCACCCATTTAAGCTTGGCACAACTAATAGTTGCGCCAGCACAAAACTGCCCCCTTTTGTGCCTTTCTGAGTTGATTTGGGGATTTTGGTGAGCCTTTGCTGGCCCCCTTTACTAAGTAGCCTAACTCACCTGCTTTATGCTATACAGGCATTCAAAATTGAAAATTAATAGAGCACCTAACATTGGAATAAGGTGACTGTTTGCCCAGGAAGAACCCACACCAAGGCATGCGGCCTCAAGGGTCACTTTTATGGGCAATCATCAAGACCATCCTGCAAGCAGTCAAATATATGCAGGAGAATGATAACATACAAATCAAAGAAAAGCACTAAGCATATCTAAAGATAAAGTCATCCGAAAAGTGCCACAAATATTTGTTACAAACTTTGTAAAATTTTAATAAAATTGTCCCAAAAAGTGATAAATGTTTTTGTGTAGAAACTAGAGCCTAATCCTTGCTAGCGCCCTTTGACTTCTTCTGTCAACGTGAGGAGCCCTAGTAAGTTCGTATATCTCCCACCTGGGACCTTGCCTGGGAAATCCTGCTAAACAAAGATTGCGACTCCTTGGCGCATGCACGCTACAAGTCATAGTCAAAGTCAGAGATCAGGATCAACTGAGGAACCCAGGATAGTAGAACCATGAAGAAAAACTGAGCAGCAGGATACTCACAGCCTCCACATCCCGAAGCTCCAAGATGTTACAATGATATGTCGCGTACTCCATAGCCGAGTTAAAATTCTGCGCTTAAGAGGGAGGGAATGTCAGTTACCAGGGCAATTACAAGACACATGCATTTACAAAAAAGTCGAGACAAAGGAAGAACAATCGTAAGAAGGCTTACCCCTGGAATCACCTTAGGCGGAGGGGCCAAGGGCCGCTTCAGCGGAGATGCACGCCTGCTTATCCACATCGGCACACAGGTCCGAGAGAAAGCTATCATCAAGGCGTCGGAAAGTCCCATAGACCACAGGAGGTTCACCACCAGGGGCACCAGCATGAGAGGTACCCGAGGGACCAGCTCCTGAAGAACCCTCACCCGAGGGACCCGTGCCAGAAGGGCCAACACCTGAAGGACCTGCCCCCGAAGTATTTGCAGTATCCGTCGCCGTTCCACCTCCACCATCTGAGTCATCCCCTTGAGCAAACCGTAAAAAAAAGAGCAATCCGCTCAAAAGGAACAAAGGATGGATTAAAATAAAAAGGGGGACTAATCTAATCTAAAAAAATAAAGGAGAATTACCTGAACATGCGGGTTGCCGAATGCCAGAAAATTGACGCTAGGGACGAAGCACGACAAGATGAACCAATACGGCAGGCACTCGTACCATATATGATAATCTCCAGGCACAAGAAGGGCATTGATAGGGAGCCCATTGTTGAGGAAGGGTGCGGTGAGCTCCTCAATGCTGCCAACATGATCCAAAACATCCATGGGAGGCTCCATGGGTATGGCATGAAAGCCCTGGAACTGGTGCACCACCCGCTCCCCTAGGTAGTAAGCCCTGGCCCACGCTCCATAAAAGAAAACAATGCAACGATTGTTAATTAGGCATGATGGGCCTATAGCTGCCCAGTCTCAGAAATGGGACATGAGGTACGGGTCGTGGAGGATCTGTCCAAGTCAAGAGGTAGCCAATCAACCAAACATGCAACATATTAATCAAGGGGAATTTCTGAGTTGAAATAGAGTTGAAAAAAGGCTTTACCTACTCAGGGACCATCAGGTCGAGTTGGGACCTCAAGCCCATCTCTAGGTGCTTCTTGCCCACGTCACGGCACCAGGCTTGGTTCCAGTTGCTGAGAAGAGGATAGGTGAAAACATCTAGGGGGAGAAGCGGGCACCCAAGATGAAAGTGATGATATCCCCATACCTAAGAAGAGCAATACACAAAAGAATAAGTTAGTAGCATAAAAGACCATTCAAATAAAACTGACGAAAGCAAAAGAGTTAGGGATTACCTCTAATGCCGCCTAAAAGACAACAACAGATTTGGAATCCCCGGTGGTAACCCAAGTTACGCCATACATCAACCACGCGTATCCGGCCCCACCCCAGTAGTACCTATGGACATCACCCCAATTGGTCATAATGCTCAGCAACGCTAAGCTGACTCGACCGCTGCTCGCATTGGTAAAGAAAGTCTTACCCAGCAGGAGCAGGAGAATGATGCTGGCCAGGATGATCGCCTGCTCGGGCGTAATGTAATGCACCCTATCTGGCTGGCCTAGATCCCCAAACTCATCCGCCGTATAGAGTGCGGATAACCAGGTCATCTTGACCTCGGTGCCATGCATCTGCCCATGAGGGAGATACGCCCCTATCAATCGGATGATGTCCTCTTTACTCGACACCATGAGATTGGCTACCGGTATGCCCCCTACCCTAATGTCAGTAATCATGGCAAAATCTACGGGCGTCAGCGCCATCTCGATAGAAGGCATGTGAAAGGTCATCCTCTCAAGGCGGCACCGCTCAATCAATGCCTTCAAATATGCGGCATCAGCCCTCATAGCGCGGCAAGACAGAAACTCCCCAAAGACCACCTGTGCCAGCAAGAACTTCACCACAGGGAGGACATAGAGGTAGATATCATGGAAATCAAGCCACCCCCCGTGGAATACAATAGGGGGCTGGTCCTATGTCATAAAATAAAAAGGAATCAGATCATGGAAATAAAGAAAGACTGCACAAAGAAAGGAAAAACCGAACCTATCTTTTACCTTGCCCGCTATGCTGAAATTTGAATTGTGAATGTACTATTGGTGGAGGAGGCCAACTCGGGCAGCCTCACCCTGCATCTCGAGCCAGGGACTAGCCTTGCGATCCACCATAAAAAACTGCTCCCCCCGCGGACCATAGACTACCTCGGGCCCCTCCTTGTGGCCCTCCTCAAGCACATATTCTTCGTCACCGGACATTCTGGGGCAACAGAAGTTAATCACATCAGAACAAATCAGTGATAAAGAACCATTTTATGCTACACACCAAGGGAAGGTAAGTATACTCACCCTCTTTCTGTTCCTTTTTCAGAAAATAAAGATACACACATACATAAAAAAGAAATCCCTTTTAGATTGAAAATGTAAAAAAATCCCGCTTTTTTTTTATCTTCAAAAGTAAATAAAAATAAAACAAATGTCCATGTTACTATGTTTAAAAATAAAGCAAGTTAAAAAAAATAAAAAATCCATCATCACTTCTTTATGCTCCCAAAATGAAAACCCAAAAATATCTTTCTTTAATGCTCCTAAAAATAAAATAAAAAACAAAAAAGAAGAGCCTTTCTTTTATAAAAAAAAAAAATGAAAACTTCAAAAAAAAAGCCCTTAGTTTGTGCCCATAAAATCAAAAAAACCAACACAAAAATAATAAATAAATGCCTTAGTTAGTTTTCAAAACAATAAAAAGGAGTATATAAATCCCTTGTTTTCCTAAATTTAAGAGAAGATGAAAATCATTTTTCGTAAATAAAATTCTAAAAAAGAAACCAAAATTCTTTTTTCTAATTAATTGTCAAAAAAAACAAACACAAAAATCCAAAATCCTTGCTTTATGATTCAAAGAAGAAAACCAAAATAAAACCTCCCTTCTTATATAAAAAAAAACAAAACAAAAAAGGTATGTATATATATATATATATATATATATTTAGGCACCAATAAAATCTCCAAAATACAAAAATAGGGCACCATTCATAAAAAATTGCCAACACATCATCAATAAATAAGCATACAACAAAAATGAACCATTATTCATCAAAGAATGCAAGATCATGACCATATTTGCAAGAGAAAAAATAAGAAAAATCAAGAAAAATGAGTTTTAAATGGTTATCCTATGAAGAAGATGGGGTCTTTGATCTAGCATGATTCGGACGATCAAACGGCATGAGCGAATGCCGGCAATGGGGCACGCATAGAGGCAATGTAAAGGAACCCTAGGGAAGATCTAGTTTTCGATTTAGAGAGGGGAAGAAGGCAATTCAAAAAAAAACACAATCGTCTTCGGTCAACTTAACTCAAAGTTGCTTAAATTTGAAACCTGTATACATACCCGTGCAACTATTAGTTGTGCCACAGCCATTTTGGGTTCTTTAGCTTGGTATGCACTAATAGTTGCGCCAGCCACTTATAAGCGGGTCTTCGGGCCTGGTGCGGGTCGAATGCATGACCCGGTACCCCCTCTCCTAGTTTTTTCACTCCTGACAGATGCACACGCCCCCAAACGGTGTGTCGATCCTCATTCGACTTACCCGGGAGGCCATGCTAAGAATAAAGTGGACTGAGAGCAATAGGCGTCCTGATCCTATATGGAAAAATGTGAAAAAGTCTAAAAAATAATGAAAAAAATCCCCACAAAAAGCCAAAAATAATAACTCACATAAAATGGTAGAATAATTCACATAAAATAATAGTTCTAAAAAACCAAAAAAATCCTATAAAATGATAGTTTTAAAAGACCAAAAATCACATAAAATAAAAACCTAAAAGTCTAAAAATCAGCAAAAAAAAAGATAAAGAAAATCCCAAAAAAAAATTCACATTAAATAATAGAAGTAATAAAGTAATAAAATCACATGAAATGATAACTTAAAAATATTAAAAAAATCATTAAAAAATCACATAAAATGATAACTCAAAAATCTAAAAATCACATAAAATGATAAAAAATAAAAAATGTCACATAAAATAACAAAAATGTGTTTTGAAAAGACACCACGTACTCCCAAAAAGAGTTGCGACGTCTATTCGCTCCGCACAGGTAGTCGTGCTAAATAAATTTTGAGATCAATGGGTTCGCCTAAAGACCTCAAATCCTGCTTCAAGCGGGGACACCGTGACCAGTTAAATGAGGCAGTCTATGCCTCATATGATTGGACACATATGCGTGCTCCATTGCGGTAAAATATTAATATTTTAGCAGCAACACAACTGTGCTATAGCAATGTCCTAAGTCTAAGGTTCGCATTGGATCCTTGGATCCTACTTAAAAGTAGGAGCAATGGTATTAATCCCGATCAAACGGTCAATATTTCGATCGGGTCGACTCCACTACTAAATCTTCGAGCTAAGCACCCTGTCTTTGGATTCATATGAACGAGAGTGTCTAACTTGAGATTTATCACAAGCTATTTCAGAGGTGTGGACTCTTGGTCTGCGCAGCCTGGGCATGCGCCCTACAGGGTTTGAGGTCTAGGTAACTGCGTTATGAAAAAGGTCAATCGTTAGTTGAAACTAACCTGTTGAAAATGAAACTACATATCAACCAAACTATGTGTAAACATGCATGCAGAAGGGTTCATTTTTCTTTATTTTCGCAGGCTTAAAACTTGTATTGGCGCGATATCCTTATAAAGTATATGCCTTGAGTCTGGGTATCCATAGGATGGTTGTTTGTTCTCGTAAATTGTACTCGAACGGGATCTGGGTCGAGACTTCTATCGCCTTTTTTGCTTATCACCCCTAATGGGGGCATGTTTATACATAGTTAATTGATTTGTAAGATCATTGTTGGCAAAGACCGGGATTGGATGCCCCCTTCAGGGGGCACCCGATTTTTGGTCGGATCTATTCTGTGTTGTTTAAGGTTAGATACTCTGGGCCATGATGATCCGGGGCACGTTGGAAAAATAGCATACACTCCCAAAAAGCGTTGCGACCTCTGTTCGCTTCGCTCGATAGTCATGCTAAATAAACTTCGAAATCTTGGAGTTCACCCAAAAACCTCGAACCCTGGTTCAAGCAGGGGCACCCGAGACTAGTCAGATGAGGCGGTCAATGCCTCATATGATTGGACACAAACTGTGGAGCCTTGTGTACTTGCATTGCGCCTATCTTTGGATGTGGGTCAATCACCCTCCTTACTTACGAAGTTGTTGTACTCAGAATGAATCTTGAATATCAAACTCCTTCAGAACATCTCAAGAAGCGACCATTTTTCCCAGCTATTGGGCTTTCGCAACTTATTTTTCACCTCGGTTATGCCCAGTAATGTCGCTAAGCACTTGGGAACCGATTACCTTGAGAAACGACTATTTTTTCTGACATATAGGGCTTTCGTTTTCTCACCATGATACTCTTTTAATATTTGAAGTTCATTCTAAATGTAGCGGATCCATCAATAATGCCTTGGGCCTCTTCGGATGCCTCTTGTCTTTGGCATTCAATCATTAGTGATCGGATACCAAAGAGGGGCATCTACAGATACCCAAATTTGGCCCAAGGCCCAATCAAAATATATTTTGAGAGAGGCGCATCTCTGAGCTTTGATAGTATGTATGGAACCCTTAGGAACCCTTCTCGAACCCTTAGAAACCAATCCCGAACCCTTAGAACCCATCCCGAACCTAAACCTAGCTTTCCTCAGCAATGGATAAAGAGTGGTGCACCAGGACTAGCTGTGACCTTCTATTGCAATTGAATCTTATACCATAGAAAAGTAGAAGTCCTTAGCTTTCCAATGGGCTAAGAATCACCCCAATCGGAGCTGTGTACAAAAAGATATCACATCCCGAACTCGAAGGGCAGAATGATAATTTCATCTGACCCCATTAGGAGTGTTTGCTATTGTTGATTGACTGATGGAGAGATGAAACTTTTGGTGAACTCATTGTTGCTAATCGTTTTCACTAAAAGAGGGAGACTCAATTTTATACTTGCACAATGCTCTCCTCATATCATCAGTCAATGTAGATTTTTTTACTCCTTTAAAATGAGACATCATGGATATGAATATTGTAATGATTTGGAGTCTAAGAGTAAAATTAATTACTATTTACAGAGATTATGTTCTATGTATATAAAATGTCTTCAAACGCTTTATCTTCTAGGGCATTAAATTTTGAACCCACATCCATTGTATATAGTACTTATTGTATTAACTTTTATGTACATTAATCTATGTACATAAATGTTAACTTTTGAGCTTCTATATATATGCACATATTAACTTATGACCACATCCGTTATTTTTTTATTTATAAGTCATATATATATATATATATATATATATATATATATATCTTGATCAAAAAAATAATATATGTACAAGTACTAAAAACATTAAAAAAAATTAAATTAATAAACATTCATTTATCAATAAATAAATAAATTATTCATTTATCAATAAATAAATAACTACTTTAAAATAATAAATTTTCTTAATCTCAAAAGTATTATTTTACAGAGGTTTTACAGTATCTGTCAAAGAATACATGTTTGGCCAATGGCGCTACCACTAATGAAGAGCCAAAGAATCCTAATGTTTAATTCACGTTGATTAGTTTATGGAATCACTAATATTCTGTAGACACCCAAATTTGGCCCAAGGCTCGATTGACCCATAATTCAAAAAAGGCATACTCCGGAGCTTTCGAAAGCATTTTCCGAACCCTTAGAGCCCATCCTCGGACCCTTAGAGCTCATCCCGGACACATAGAAACCCTCCCGGACTCTTAGAAACCCAATCAGACCCATAGAACCCGATTTCAACTAACCAAAATAGCGGATAGAAAGAAGAATTCTAAAGTTTCGATAGATATATATATCAACTAAGGCCTATACCATTGGAATGTAGAGGTTCTCAGCTTTCCAATGAGCCAAGAATCGCCTAATTCCATATTATACATCAAAAGTTATGGCAAAATAAAAAATATAGAGAAGTGCAGAAAATTACACATGCGTGCATAATATGCCCGCATAGGCAATTTTTAACAAAATTTACACGTGTGCATAATATGCATGCAAAGCCAAATTAGTTTTTTTCCAGCATGGACTTGAACTTCTCTTGTCCAAAAATTAAGATTTGGGGGTTTGACTTGTGGACCATCTCGAACTTCGTGGGTTTGCTTCTTTAGGACCCTCGTACCCCTCCCAAATTTAAGTTCCACCATTTTGCCATCTAAACCAACACCCTATTATCCGCGGTTAAAACCTAAATTCCTCTTCTCCAAGCCCCCAAAACCCTCAAATACCTTAGATCTAGCATTACCTAATTGCTAAACCAATTAGTACTTAAATGCCCCCCTAATCACCTCTCCATCTATAAATAGAGAGCCACACCCCCCCCCCCTTTGTTTAGACACTTTTGAAAATCCTAAAAAGAAAACTCTAGAAAAATCCCTCCCCATCCCCAAGCTCTAAATTTTCCAAGTTAAATCCCTAGCTCGTCATCTCTTGCATACCATCAACCACATCATTCCCAAGCCTTAAAACCTTGGCCAATCACCCTCACACCTTCATTCTCAACTTCCCTACACATAATCCGTAGCAAACTTAGGATTCCAACACCCATTTGCTTTCGAAAGCCCACCGGAGTTAGCATTAATGCGAGAAATCGGCGACAGTGCTATAAGGGTCCGAGAGCTCCGGCTCTCCCCTCTATTCCTCTACCTTCTTTTGCATTTTCTCTATCTTAGGATTTGAGCAGTTATACTGCCGATTTTTTTATATTTTATACACTTGGCCATAGTAGAGACTGCTTATGAGTAGGTCAATTGGGTGCCTATCACCTTCCCAATTGATAACCGAAGTCCCTACCTAGAGGCTTTGGCATTGACCAGTGATTCGGAGTCATATATCACACTTCAGTGCTAACGATATTGATTTTGGGTATTCCGGGACACCAAAAGCTCCGGGTGGCGACTCTATTTTTCTAGCACATCATCACGATGGACTCGCAAAGTCCACAATTGCATAAATGGTGACTCCGCTGAGGATATTTGTTTAGAGCTTCTACTTAAAAATTTTGGCCCCATTACATGTGTTTTCCTCTTTTTTCTTACTTTTTTCTTTTTGGCCTAGTTAGTTAATTGGCACTATATTTGCTTTCTTGCTACCTACCACTACGATTCCGTATTTTTTTACTTACCCCTACGATTCCGTATTTTTTTACTTACCCCTATGATTCTGTATTTTTTTACTTACCCCTACGATTCCATCATTTACCGCTTAAGCCGTTTGGCGGGCTTACTTGATAATTTAGATTTAAATTTTCATCATTTACTGTCTAAGCCGTTTGGTGGACCTACTTAATAATCTATATTTAAATTTTTGTCATTTACCGCCTAAGCTATTTGGTGGGCCTTCTTGATAATTTAGATTTAAATTCCCATCATTTACTGTCTAAGCCGTTTGGCAGGCCTACTTGATAAATTAGTTTAAATTCACATTATTTACATTTCTTTACATTTCCACCTAGTCGCTTGACTGGCCCCGTCATTTTCTTACTACTTGTCAATTTCACCTTTGAAAGTCGGCCCGTAGTGGCGGCATGGGACTCTCATAGTCTAGATTAAGAATGGTAGCAAAGGTCCCTTTGTGGACTTAAGTAAACTTCCCTTTAAGTGAATTTAAAAAGAACCAAGAAGGAACTTAATTGAATTTTCTCGCGGGTAGCTTTTCAAAAAGGGGGGGGGGGGAATTAGGTAACGATACACCCAACTCGATTCCAAGTAGAGCGGCAGCCCTAGTGGTGATGATCTCGAAAGGAACCACCCATCTAGTACTTGAGAAAGCGCTCGCGCTAGAGGTATATCGGGTGGGTGACCGAGGTTGTTACGAAGCCTAAAACCTTGGGGAGTGCATTAGTAAAATCGAATCAGCCTTGTATCCCTTAGGCACGATGAGGAGGAACCCGAAAAAGGCTAAAAGAAGTGCCTCGGGAGGCATTACCTCAAAAACCTCATTTTTAGTCCAACTCGGATTTGCAGCTGAAAAGAAATATACTAATAAGCCTTGCGTACATACTCTACACACAACCAAAAATTTAATATTTTTACACATGCATGCATAGTATGTAGGCATAGCTTATTTGCTATGCAATTCAAATTTGGGGCCTTTTTCACAGTTCCCCGACCCCCTTGCTCTTTGGTTTTAAGATTTCCAACACTTCATACATTCTAAGGTGCCCAATTTCTCTCGTCGGTCAAAAGTGGTCATGATCAGTCTCAAAAGTAGTATAATGTATCCCAAAATATCGGCATTGTTAGCCCACATTTGACTAGTAATGTGTGCTTTTAGTTCATGTTGTGTTGTAACAGGTATAAATGCGGGATAAATGTGTTAAAAGAGCAAAGTTAAAGGAGTTTTGAGGCTAGGGCAAGAACCTACCAGAACAGTGGAGATAAAAATAAGTGTCAACATTTACACAAAACTCTTCTATAGCTAAGGCATATACCATTGAAAAAAAGACTTTCCCAGCTTTCCAACGACCAAAGAATCACAGGATTCCGAGCTATATATCAAAAGTTATGACCGATTGAAGTTCGCACAAAAACGCAGGAAAGTGCAGAATATGCAGTTTCGACCGGTCGAAAATACAATTTCGACCAGTCGATTCTAGGATTAACAGAACATGAATTTGGTCTGTTTCAGCTCTTTAAAGCTTTAGAAATTCAAATTTTGATCGGTCCAAATGCAAATCTAGACCGGTCGAAACTCAACAGCAGCAGATTCTTTTATATATATGTAATTTCAATCGATCAAGCCTCATTCTCAATCGGTCGAAAGCGAGATTTTCTACGGTTCTGCAGGCGCACAGGTTGGGTTTCTTTCTGATTTTTAGGCGTTCTAGTAGCTTATAATGGTATCTAATTAAGTCTTAATCTATTGCAAGCGTACAATAGAAATAATAGTACTAGCATAGGATCGTTCCCACGAAAATAGGTTTATCTGTACATATATATATATTTATTTATTTATTAATTTTCTGAAAACTTGTACTTATCTTTTAAGTTCTTAAACTATTTAAGAAATATGAATAAAGAATGGTTTCTTAAACTAAATTTTTGTAGAAAATAAATCCTAAATCCTCCTACTTTAGATTATGGTCGTCAATCACACTCTTCAGTTATCGGATGTTTACAATTTCAAAATACCGTTACAGTACATCTCAGTCTTCTAGAATTTGGGTGTTAATAAAAAACTAGCATCATTCAATATAGATTTATACTAATCTTTAATCTACCAGGAATTTGGGCGTCAATCAAACTCTAATTAAAGATGAAAAATAAAAATCATTACACTAATCTGCAAACTTCAACTTGAGTTGTCAATTAAAATTAAAACTTGAAGATATTTATAAAGTATGAAATTACAATAAAATAAATCTAAACTAGAAAGAAATAAAATTATATCTTTCACCCCTCAGCCGCAATCGTCAATTGCTTCTGAGAAACTACAGATATCTACTCTAATCTTCTAGCTCTTAATCCCAGTCGTCAATTGTGATTGAAGAACCTTGGATATCTAAACTAAACTACTCTAATTTTGATCGCAAGAAAACCCAACCTCAGGCGTCAATTGATGCTGAGAATTTCTTATATGATTATTCCTATACCAAGCCCTCTTATTTATAGATCATAAGGGATCGGTCTACAAAACTCCTAATTCTAATAAAAGAAACTACTAAAACAAAACTATCCTAATATAACTCTACTTCTAATCTTATTTTTCCTTGCTTTCATTGTGTTGATGTACTTCTAAATTTTTTCCTTTATTTCAGCAGTAGAGTCCTTTAAAAGTCTTCTTCGTCAATCTCCTCAAATCCGTGATTAACTAGACTTCTAAGTAAAAAATTCTTCTAACTTTATGCATGGCGGTATTAATCTTACGTGACCAGCAGCTTCAGAAAGGTTCTTTCTAGAAAATCATAAATCATGTTTTTCTATTCTTTTTTATACAACTTCCTATGGAACGATTTTTTAATTACGATTCATCGCTTTCTCTTGTATCATCCTCATTTGAACGACTTTCTATGAAGAATCGTAAATTACAATTTTCTACTCTATACTTGCATCGTTCCTCAAAATCGTAAAACAATAGTTTTCACTTTTCAGTAGGCGAAGATTCATCTTTTGGTTCAATCATCATTTTACTGCTTTCTTAGTTCATTTTGATGAATATTATCATTTTGGTTTTGTTTTGTTATTTTTCTTGAATATATGCACATCAATAACTTATTAGTAGCAAACTAAGTCCTAGCACCATTAAGTTCAGGGTAGTAAATTGGTATATTATGTGACTGATCACACCCCCAAACTTACGTTTTGCTAGTCCCTAGCAAATATAAAAAAACCTAAACTAAGAATTTAAATGTCACTTTCATAGGGAGCACAATTGTATTTAGCAGATGCAATAAGCCTTTAAAACCCGTAGGTGATCCCTAGTGGAGGAGTTGTAGTCTCCTGAAAATTTTCAGTGAAGTTACCTACAAACTTCAATTATTTTTGGATTTTTCAAAAGAAAAAAAAATGTCAAAATCTAAACTAATTTTGTACACTAATTAAATTAACTAAATTGACTAAGTTGATCAAGTTGATCATCACATAGTTTGTTATGATTTTCTAAAATAACTCAATCCTTTATCCTTACTTTCTATTATAACAATTATCCTTGATTAGAACTCCAACAATTTCAATTCATAATAAGCAGGGAGTGTATGCATCAGTGAATAATTTATTCTTCATAATTTCTTCTAAACTGAAGATTTAGAAAATATTTTCATTCAAAAACTCACTATTGACATACTCTCAAAAATATCAAAACTTTTGGGTTCTCACAGTATATTATTTCAGAAAAATTCAGTCAAAGGATAATTGCAAAAATTTTTAATCTCATAGAAAAAATAATCTATTCTATTTATATGATTCCCTATTTAATCCATAATATCTATTTTTCATATCTCTACTAGGCTTATGCTTTTGTAAATCATAAATCAGAAAGGTCTTTCCTTCGGCTTGTAATGGGGTTTTGGGTTTCAGAAGGTGTCAAACAAAGGTAGAAAAGGATTCAAAGATTTTTCTGAGAATTTAGTTCTTCCTTCTCATATCTTTTCTTCTTCTTTTCTACTTCAGTAAGTATCCATGGATTGGATAACATCTTCCCATTTACTATTTTTTTCTTGTTTTGTAAATCCCATTTCTTCAATTGATTTGTAAAATCGTATTTTACGATTTTTCTTTCTTTCCAAATCGTCTTTTTAAATCGCCCTTTTACAATTTTTCACTCCTTTCCCATATTCTCCAATTTATTTCTTCAGTTGTACTCTCCTCTTATCTGTTTTTACTTCTTACTCCTTTCACTCTCTCTTCTTTCCTTCTTTTGTATTCTAATTTCTCATAAATTAAAAGGGTTAAAGGTTGAAAGGTTTGGGTAGTACATATAATTAAGGGTTTTCAAAATTTTGGGACAAAGAAATTCGATTTAGGCTTCTAATATGGGTTCAAAGGATAAGTTATTTTCTGAGATTTTGGCTTTTTGGCTCTGATTTAAATAAAAGATTGCCTTTAATTATCTTTACAATTTACTAACATAGATGTCTTATTGTTTTAATATTTGTAATAGATAGTTCTAAACAAATAATCAGGTTATCATAGTCATAGAATATTTTGATTTTAAATTCAGCAATATAAGATCTCATAAAAGCATAGAATTTCAAAGAAATTTTGACTTGAATAGAAGCAGTCTCTCTCAAAGAAAGGAAAATTTGGCTCTAATGCTCACTGATTTATAATTTTGAAACTATAGTCTAAAATATTGTAGTTCAGATCAATCTATTATTTCAAACATTCATTTTAATACAGTATTCAACGAGTTCAACATGAATTGTTCTATTCTATATTCTGATTATTGAACTTCTACTATGATGGATCGTAAGTTTTCAAGATTTGTAATTTTTTTATCATTATTCACATGTAATGATCAACAATAAACTATTTTATTTTTATTTTATTTTAAAAAATATACAAAAACAACTAAGTAAAATTAACTGATATACTAATTAACTACTATTATAAAAACTAAAACTAATGCTATACACAAGATTTATGTATCCCCCTAATCTTAAGTTGGACAATGCCCTCATTGGCACAAAAACAGGGGACACTTAAAAATTATGTACCTGAAAATTACTGATATCACTGATTGTTTATCGAATGTGAAAAGAAAATTTTTTAAAGAATGTTCCCCCAAACTTGAGAAAAACACAACCGTTTTATTCTCAGAGACATCAATAACAAAAATTAAAGAAAAGTTAGTAACAATTACACAGTTAGTGAAAAAGAAAGAAAATAACATATATTATCTAAATATTTACAATGAACATGAAAAAGAAAATCTAAGGTATAAAAAAAACTAATTACATAAAAGTATAAACCTAGAAAAAATCTATACACTAATTTATTTACCTTAAAGATCATACCTATGAGGCTTGTCACGTTCTGTATTTTTCACTCACTTGGTGATGAAGGGTATGGTATAAAAATGAAAGTAGTAGGGTTGTCTTTTGAGTCGGACATCAGATCCGTAGAGTAATTATCTTGTTCTTCTTCTTAAAGTGGTTCTCCATGTGTTGCGAGCTCAATCTCTTTCGTGCTTTCCTTCTCATCAACCATTCTACAGGAGCTTCATTCCAAACTCTGTTGCTCCTTCTCTTTGTTTTTCATATCTGCAGTCAACTTTTTAATCATGACAGATTTTAGTCATATCTCTGTTCTCAGCTTTTCTGCTTTATTTTGTTCTTTTGTTACTGCGGCCCAGCACTTTTTTGTGAGAGACTTAATAATCTACTTTTGTTCAGCATTGAATAAACTGAGGAAATTGTTATCTTTTTACAGTTTCTGAGTTTTCCCTTCAGCTATAGTCAATAGGTGATTCTCCTCACTTAGCTGTTGATGGAGTTTTTGCTAGTAATCTTTAAGAGTTTTTTCCCTTGTGGTTTCTGTATCATCAGGAATTACCATTAATCCTCTTTTATGTTTCTGCCACCCATTTTGCGTGGTGATCTTGTCCAGCTTTTCGTTGCAAGCATTCCATTATCTCTGTACGCTCTTGAGTCGTTAGTTTAGTATCAAAGACTCTCTTCTTCAGTCTATGATACTCCTCCATCCATTTCCTTACCACACCTGATAGTGGTATCAAATTTGGGGCATATGTATTTTGCTATTGCACTACTTCCCTCAATTTGCTCACTACATCTTGTAATGGCAATAGTTTTGGTTCATGCATAAGTTGTCATTATTCCACTGCCTTCAATCTCCTTTCTAGTTCAGAGATTGATGTGGTGGCAACTAGAGGATCAATGGGGGGTACTTCTTCTCCATTTAACAACTCTGTGAAACCCCCTCTTGGTAATTCAGAGTTTGGCCTTACTTCTGCTGCTTAAACTATGAGAATCTACTTTGTAGTGGCTGAAATTGTAGGTAGAACAATAGGCTTTATTGGTGCAGGGACATGGCTAGAAGTGGTCATTTCAGTAATTTGCATTTCTTTTGTTGTTTCAATGTTCGAGCTCATAGGCTCTGCGTCAGCAACAATTGGCAGTGTGTCTTCCTCCGTTGAAGGGGGCATACCAGGCCCAATTGGTGAGTCCAAAGTGGAGTCATACAGACTAGCTTGGTCTTCCACTGAGAGGTCTAACTCGACTGCTTTATCAGGTATTGGAGAGTCAATCTCTGCTCTCTCTTGAGGTTGAGTAGAAGTACTCACTCCCTCGTCCGTAACTACTTCCTCTGCTGCTACAGTCTCTCCCAACTACTCCATAGAAGTCTCTTCTCGGCCCTCAGGCCTAGAGGGGACACTCTATGTGTGTGCTGGAATAGGGACTTTCTGTTTGTTAGCAGCACTTAGAGTTCTCCTATAGGTCTTGGCAGTAAGGCTCTCCCTTGTTCTCAGTAGAGCCTTTTCTTGTGATCTATGTTATATCCCACATTCATCATCAAATTTGTAATAAGACCTCCAAAGGGCAAAGTCTACTTCTTCGTCTGATATTTTTCTTGACTCAATTTCTCCCTCACGGTGGTGATTACTTTAAAAAGGTAGGAGGGCACATCAAACCAATAACGATTTGCCATTAAGTACAATGCTCTTGCAAAAAGTGTCCTTCTCTATGTTCTGTGACCCGTGGGGTGAATAGTCTTATGAATTAGAATGTCTAAGAAGTGAAGTGATAAACTTCTATCTTCTAAATCTTTTTGAAGAAAAAGGACCTATCTCGTGGAGGTTTTTTTAACAACTCTGTTGCCATTTGGATAAAATTAGGAAGTGTATAGGATGGCATCCTCAAAATGTTGGCCTCTAGGTTATCCTGGGATACTTGTGGTATTTCCAAGGGTGCATGCATTACCCTGGCAACCATTTCCTTTATAATTTAGACCGGTAGTCCATCGATACTGGTGGAGAGGATTGGGGATGATTCCTGGATACTTGTGGTCATATTTTTGTAAAATTTCCTCACCAATCTGGGGTAGACTGGTGTGACTCATAGTTCTAAGAAATACTGCAGCCCGGCATCCTTAAAATACTTAATGGCTTCTCCACTAATTTCCAATTTTTCTAAGAAATCAACGTCTACCGTGATTTCGGCTCCCGCAATATGGTGTTTCATTGAGGTAGAAAGCCGATCTACTATCGTGGTAGAAGACGCTGGCTTTTTGCCTTTACCTAACTTCATGCCCTTTTTAGGGACAGACACAGAGTCAGTCTCAAGTGTGTCTTTAGATAGTTCTCTGATAACTACCCCGAAAGATTTAGATTTCTTCTTAGGTGTGTCTACTGCTTTTGATTTAGCTTTGAGGGTAGCAGACCGTGCGATACAATTAGTAATTAGAGAGTTATCGGAACTGTTACCTACCTCTTCTTCTTCCTCCCTCTGTCACTTGCCCGTCTCGTTAGCCATGCTACAACTCCTTTCCATCAAGAGTTAATAAAAACACCATCAATTAACCATGGATTTCATGTATTAAATAAAAATTTCTCGTAGAAACTCTTCCATACGATCATTAAAATCGTCACCTTACCTCTCGATAATTGAAACCCTAATTTGTAGATGTGAAATGGAATGCACGCAGGGTTTCCGAAATAGAACAGAGGAGCAAGAGGTGTATAGGAAAGTAAAATGGTTGGGTTGAGTAAGAGAATGATTAGGATTAAGAACCTTTTGAAAAAGAGAGGCAAGGTAGGAGAGGAATATTAAAGAGTTCGAAAATAGGGCCGATGTATCCTTTTTTACAAATATATAGGCCCTATTTCAATGACGACTTGCGGAACCGATCGTCACTTGGGTTTTGACCTAGAATCGTCGGCTGATTCTAGCTTTCAGCAATAATAAATACGAACCCTCATATCAAGTGAATCGCAATCGCTGCGCTTTCACTAATAGACATGACTATAACGACAATCAATCATAAATCCATACAATTGCTCGCTATAATGTATAGTAGGGGTTACATTATGATTTATCATTTTTCAACGATTTATATTGTAGTGTAATACCTAATCTTAAAAGAAAAAGATGTAGTTTATATAATTTACAATTGGTGCCACGGATGAGTCGATAGCTCGACGATCCATGAGATTTCTATATTTTTGATTTTGGAGAGTCGATGTCTCCCCTAAGAACACTTGTCCTCTAGGATTGTTGACTGGCTGCGTTAGCAATTGGCCACTCTCTCTTTTTGCCACTTGAGAAGCTAACTGGCCTATCTAGCTTTCCAGCTTCGTAATGGACTGAGTATATGAATTGAGCACTTGAGAGCATTGAGCAAGTTGATGCAAATCTTTTGAGTGCTAATGTGATTGTTGCTGCAAATCTTGGAGGATTTGAACAACTGTGGCATCAGGTGCATTACTCTGTGGTCTAAATTGGGATTGTGCAACAAGCAATGGAGGTCGTTGGTGGAAAATTTGAGTTTAGGAAAATTGAGGTTGCACAACCGATGGTGCTAGTTGTGCTCCTCCTGTGGAACCATAGTTAAATCCAAGGTCATTCCTCCATGCTAGATTATATGTGTTTCCATAATCTCTCCTCTGAAAAGCTGTTACTTGTTCATTTTCAACTACCTCCTGGTATGGTGGCGCAGCTGGGTTTTCATTATATGTCTGAGTTTGACAATTAGAACAACTTGCCACTGAGTTATCTGGAATGCTAGGTTTGGCTGTCATTAATGTTGCGATTTGTTGTTCAAGAGCCAAAACTTTCGCCCTCATGTCATCCTCCTTTACTTTATCTTTGCTGATATCGTATAGTTCACCCCTCGCGAGCGGGGTGTGGCGAGTGACATCTAGATTAGATCTAAGTACAGCTTGTTTCTGCTTTTAGTTATTGGTCAGTTTCTTGAATAAGTTCCAGGACTGCTGGCCATTTTTAGCCATAAAGGCTCCTCCACTTATGGCATCGACTGTAGACTGGTTAGTCTCAGTCAAACCTTGATAGAAGCTCTATGCTATTGACTAGTTCGACACATCATGGTGAGGACACTTCCTCAGTAAGTCCTTCATGCACTGCCAGCTCTCACGAAATAATTCTCCAGGCTGCTGCCTATAATCTTGAATTGCTTACCTAATCTAGTTAGTTCTACCAATTGGGAAGTACTCATTTAAGAATTTAGATTGCAGTTCATCCCAAGTGGTTACACTCCTAACAGGCAGTGAAGTCAGCCATGCTTTCGCTCTATCCTTGAGAGAGAAAGGGAACAGTCATAACTTAACGGATTCCTTATTAGCTACTGACAGTGGTAACATCGAACAGAGTTCTATAAAACCCCTTAAGTATTGATAGGGATCTTCTCTATCAAGCCCATAAAAAGAGGGTACAGTTTGAAGTGTAGTGAGTTTGATTTCGTATTTCTGTCTGGCTGTAACCTCTGGTATAACTATACAAGAGTGCAGTCAAAGCAACAGGACAGAAATGTACTTGAATTGAATGATCGTCAGCCATAATAAAGGATTCTCTTGTGGGAATTCGATGTGCTGCTAAAGTACGAAAGAAAGTCCTTTCAATTTCTAGATCACACTCGAAGAAATCTAGGCTTTGAGATCGGGTGTGATGCATACAAAAAGAAAAACTATATTTTTATATTTTTAAATTTATTTAATTTTTATTCTAAAAGGCAGGGAGAGAAACAAATCTGGGCCTCGAGCTTCTCTGATCAGGGAAAGTTGAAACTCTGATTCGTCACTCCGAATAAATCTGCAAAAGATTAAAAAGTGATAAAAGAAAATTAAAAATATAAAGAAATATAAAAAGAGAAAGATAAATACTTGTTTTCTTAAATTAATATAAGTATAAATATAAAACATTATCCCCGGCAGCGGCGCCAAAAACTTGTTAGCAGCTTATAATGGCATCTAATTAAGTCTTAACCTATTGCAAGTGCATAATAGAAATTATAATATTAGCGTAGGATCATTCCCACGAAGGCAGGCTTATCTGTACATATATATATATATATATATATATATTAATTTTCTGAAAACTTATACTTATCTTTTAAGTTCCTAAACTACTTGCGAAGTATGAATAAAGAATGGTTTCTTAAACTAATTTTTTGTAGAAAATAAATCCTAAATCCTCCTACTTCAGATTATGGTCGTCAATCACAATCTTCAGCTATCGTATGTTTATAATTTCAAAATATCATTACACTATATCTCAGTCTTTTAGAATTTGTGCGTCAATCAAAAACTAGCATCATTCAATATAGATTTATACTAATCTTTAATCTATCAGAAATTTGGGCGTCAATCAAACTCTAGAAAATTAAAGATGGGAAATAAAAACCATTACATTAATCTGCAAACTTCAACCTGAGTTGTCAATTCAAATTAAAACTTGAAGATGTTTACAAAGCAGAAAATTGCAATAAAATAAATCTAAACTAGAAAGAAATAAAATTATATCTTTCACCCCTCAGCCGCAGTCGTCAATTGCTTCTGAGAAACTACAGATATCTACTCTAATCTTCCAGCTCTCAATCCCAGTTGTCAATTGTGATCGAGGAACCTTGGATATCTAAACTAAACTACTCTAATTTTGATCGCAAGAAAACCCAAACTCAGGCGTCAATTGATGCTAAGAATTTCTTCGATGGTTATTCCTATACAAGCCCTCTTATTTATAGATCATATGGGGTCGGTTTACAAAACTACTAAAACATAACTATCCTAATATAACTCTACTTCTAATCTTATTTTTCCTTGCTTTCATTTTGTTGATGTACTTCTAGATTTTTTCTTTCATTTCAGTTGCAGAGTCCTTTAAAAGTCTTCTTCGTCAATCTCCTCAGATCCGTGATTAGCCAAACTTCTAAGTCAAGAATTCTTCTAATTTTATACATGGCGGTGTTAATCTCACGTGATCAACAGCTTCAGAGAGGTTCTTTCTGAAAAATCGTAAATCACGATTTTCTTTTCTTTTCTATACAGCTTCCTATGAAACGATTCTTTAATTACAATTCATCGCTTTCTCTTGTATCATACTCATTTGAACGGCTTTCTCTGAAGAATCGTAAATTACAATTTTCTACTCTATACTTGCATCGTTCCTCAAAATCGTAAAACAATATTTTTCACTTTTCAGTAGGTGAAGATTCGTCTTTTAGCTCAATCATTATTTTACTGCTTTATGAGTTCATTTTGACAAATATTATCATTTTAGTTCTCAGTTGCTATTTTTTTTTAATATCTACACATCAGTAACTTATTAGTAGCAAACTAAGTCCTAGCATCACTCAGTTAAGGATAGTAAATTGGTATATAATGTGACTAATCAAGGCGCAAATAGCTGGATTTCTTCCTAACATCAAGACTCTAAGATCTTCTACCTTCCTAGTTTAGATTAGATTCATTCTAGGGTTTATTTCCTAGTAGAAATAAATGTTGTAGAGCTTTATACATCTATAAATAAGGACCCTAGGGTAGGAATAAGATAGCTTTTAGCCGTAGGACTTTTTGCTCGTAGTTTAAGTTTAGATTTCATATCTACGAGAGTTTGTAAGATTGAGGGATTTGTAATCATCTTCCTACAATTGATTCAGCAATGATAAAGATCATAGAAATGATGTGCGACTAAACGTCTAGAAGCTTGGGATCTCTTGCACGATCACAGATAAGTAAATAATATTATTTTTATTTCTTTCTTTATTTGTAAATTTTGTTTTAATGGTATGACTGCATTTTCAAGGTTCTGAGAGTCATTGAGAATGAGCGATTGTAATGGTTTAGTTCTATTTAATCTACTCTTATTGGCCTAGTAGGGCTTAGGAACTAGATTGAATAGGATACTCACCGACGAGCTATGATCTTGTAGGCTAGTCTTAGTTGGTTCGTGCAAAGATGCTTTGATATTTTGATTCGTCTAACTCGCGATTAGATTTATCTAATTCTTATACAAAGCCCTAGAGCTTGTAGCCTAGAGTGGGGCACACCTGGGATTCAAAATAGGAGAAGGATAGGGGTTTGTTATTTACTAGTCTGAGATTCAAGGGATATCCCAAGCTGTACTTTCAATAATTTTCATATCTATTTTCTCTGCTAGATAAATTATTTAGAAAATTATTTCTATAAAAATCCCCTTGCTAATAAGGCTTTAGTTTAAAATAAACAACTAGTCTCTATGGTTCGACACCCTTGTACACTCCCAAGTACATTTGAACTTGTGCACTTGCAAGGTTTTGAAATAAAATTATCAGGTCACTCTCTTATTGTCTCTTCCAAGAGCTTAGGATACCACATGGAAATTCGTGCCCTTAAAGATCAAGAGGTTTTTTCTTTGATTCTTAAGAGGGCATACGGGTCCCACCATAAGAAGGTTTTGGGGGGTGTTAACACCATTCGAAAAGGGAGTTCTAAAGGCCCTGAAAAGAACCGTAAGGGAAGGAAAGAATCAAGGAGAAAGAAGTTCAAAAAATTCATTTCAAAAAGTTTAAAATCATCATCATCAAAAAAAAAAATTCATCGAAAAATATATATATATAAATCAAAAATCCAAAAAGAGAGCTTTTGGTGTCGTAACCACAGCATCGCCCAAAACAAGTCTTTCAGGCCATTCCCGCGGAACCCATACTCCACACGCTTTCAAACAATAGTTTGGCCGGTTGTAACATCCGTCGCCAATGTCGAAACGTCCCCACCACACTCCCAATCAAAAGAGATTCTTATCTCCATCCCACTCACCCAAACCCCATTTACTATCACCGGCCAGTTCGGTGAACCCAACTTTCCCTCCACATCAACCTCACCTCAAGATACACCCAATTTTCCCCTTACATCATCTCAAGTCATGCCCAATTTTCCCCTTAATTCAACTCAAGATACACCCAATTTTTCCCTCACATCAACCCAAGTCATGCCCAATTTTCCCCCTACATCTACCCATATTATGCCCAATTTTTCCATTATGTCAAACCAAGTGCCGCCACCACCCTATACATTTCCTCCATCAAGAGAACACTCCACATCCCCTCCCATGACCGATCCCATGGTCATGATGGAAGAAATGATGAGGACGTTCACCGCATTGAAGGCTTCTCAAAACCTTCCTAATCCACCCAAAACAGCCTCAAACCCCTCAACAAAACCTCCAAAATCTTCATACCCCATTCACCCAAAATACCAATCCTAACCAACCCCCCATAATCCACTCCACCCAAGGCTCCCATCATCAACCATGGAGTCATCCAAGTGGCCTATAAAGGCCACACGTCCAAACCCAAGCCCATTTCGGCCCGAACCCAAGGGCCGCATTGCAAAACCCCTCACAATCCCCCCAACAAGCATGTCCCATCTCCTCCCAAATAGCAAACCCGTCCTATCCAACCCACCAATCTGGCATGAATCCTACCCATCCATATCCTTCATACCCAACCCAACATGGTAACCCATCTCAAACCATCCACCACCCCCAATTCACACATCCTCTCACCCCCCAACCAAATCCTCAAAATACCCACCAAGCATAATGGCCTCACCAAGCACCCACCCAAAATCCATAATTCACTCATCCTGTCGCTCCACAAACCAATCACCAAAGCTTCCCCCACCTACAATGGCCCCATCCGGCACCCATTCAAACCCTCCAAAATCCCACAAACCTTACCCCTCCACCACCACTTATTGATGTGGGTCATCAATATGAAGAAGATGAGGCCCAAAATAGTGAGGCCTATATGGGGGCATTCACCGGCTTCAATCCCCCACCACCCACTCACCAACCAACAGGCAGCCCAGCCTAGTGTGGGATGATCAAACCTCAAAGTTGCATAAATTATCCTCGAACCTCGGCTTTGTTAGACCTCACTTAACCACTAATGTGTGCTTTTAGTTCGTGTTGTGTGCAACAGGTATAAAATCCGATTAAAAGTAAAAAGCGTTAATTGAGCAAAGATAGGAAGAAACACAAGCAAAATGGCAAGGATACAGCTGGAAGGAGTGCTTAACAAGGTCAAATGGACCGGTCGAAAGTGCAATTTCGACCGGTCGAGATAGCGCAATAGAGTACATCCACAGCAGAAGAGAATAAATCTTAAAAGGATCAGTTGATACATCAAAATTGATTGGTCAAAACTCCAAAGGCTTCAGAAATTAGAAGAGAGATCGGTCAGGGCTGAACTGACCGGTCGAAATTGGAACAACAGGTTGCAGAAGTACAAAGAGAATTAATCGACTAGTCTAGATAATGAGTCGCCCGGTCTGAAAATCAAGGGAAGCTAAAGTCCACGGGTCATCTCCTACCTGGAGAAGGAAACTGAACTCGACCGGACGGTTCTCCAATCCTGACTAGTCCAAATGGTGTTTCTGAGTGAAAATCAAGGTCTGCGCACAGCTATAGATATCTTCATATGTCGAGATCTTCTCTGGGAATCTCTTCATCAAGCTGGATAACTCCCAATCAGTGTGGATTCCTTCCAAGTTTTTATTCCTTAGATGATTTTTAGGATCTAGAGAGTACTTGTCGTGTACATTTGTTCTAGGGCCTTATAAATCTACAAATAATGACCCTAGGGTTAGGTGTTAGGGGACTCACACGCTAGAACTTTTCTAGAGGGCTCTGACATAAATTTTTGTAGTTTTAGGTTAGGAATAGTTTCTGGATGGAAAGAGACTGGATGTAATCATAGATCGGAGCCTACATCAGCAAAGATGAAGGCCCCTGATTCAATGCGTGCTTAAAGCTTCGGGTCGGAGCTCTTGTAAATTCTAGATAAGTATCTTAATAAGTTTTTATTTTCTTTTTCTATTTGTGGATTCCATTGTGGTATAGTTGCACGTTTGAGGTTTCGACTAGATTGAGAACGCGATGGTAACACTACAATCTTATGTAGTTTAATCTCAGTGGCCTTGTAGGGATTGGGATTAGATTAGATAGGATATTCACTGATGGACTAGGCTTTATAGGGTAGTTTTTGTTGATTCGTGCAATGGTTCTTTGACGATTAGGTTTGTTTAACTCGCGATTAGATCTACCTATTTCATATACGAAGTGACTGAGCTTGTAGCTAGGAGCGGGGCTACCAGGGATTCACGATAGAAAGGAAGTAGGATTTATTAGTTACAAATCGATAATCCAAGAGAACCCCCAGCCTGCTTTCTCCTCTCCTATTTCCAAAACTATATAGATTTCTTTTATTTTTGCTTTAACATAATTTAGGAAATCTAGTGCTACAAATTATTGTGTAAAATACAATTAAATAGGAGATAAATGACAAATCCCTATGGATCAACACCCTTATACTTGCCTTAGTACATTTAGACTTGTAGACTTGCAAGGTTTTGAAATAAAACGATTATGGAACCAGCCCCAGCCCTACCATCTAGAGAGTTTGAACTGCTAAGAGACCATATGGAAAAAATACAGAGACAATTGATGAAGATGAGAGGAGTTGAGATCCATGCTACTAACTTCTCAGACTTGTGTATGTTTGTCGAGGTGCCTTTGCCACCTAAGTTCAAAGTGTCGTCATTTGATAAATATAACGGCACCGACAACCCCGTTGCCCACCTTAAGTTATATTATGGGGACATGTGCTAGTATGGCGGAGATGAACGACTCCTCATCAAAGTGTTCCAGAAAAGTCTCACAGACCCATCATTAAGATGGTTCACCTCTATTGAACCATCCATGATCAGAACATGGAGAGACCTCACCCACCTGTTCCAAGAATAATATGTCTATAATATCGACATTGAACCACGCAAATCTGAGCTGGCTCGGTTAAAGCAAAAATTTGATAAAACATTTAATGAGTATCTCGGAAGGGGGAGGGCCCTAGAAGCCCAAGTGAGGAACAGCATACCAGATGAGGAACAAATTGAGATGATCTTGAAAGTCGCATTACCGATCATATCTGATTTCCTTGTGTACCAACAGTAGGCGAGTTTTGTTGATTTAGTGAGAAATTCCAACCGCTGGGAAGACGCGGTAAGAGAGGGTCGACTAAATAGAATAGTCGTTAGTGGGGCCCACAAATGCATTAAGCAGAGGAATGAGAAAAGAACTGGGGTAGAGGTCCAAGCAATAATGACCTCACAACCCACCACAAGCATAGTGTTATTCTAGTATGGGGCAACACAGCAAGCCCCAGCATGGGCAGAGCCAGAACAAAGACCCAGTGATGGTCCAAGGGCACAAATGACCCCCGAGCAGGGAAGGGCCCTATTTAATCGTGTATTCACTCCCTTGGGGCAATCCCTCAATATCCTATTACTCTTATTCATTGAAAAGGGTTTGGTAAACCCATTTAAGTTGCGGCCTCCGCCGAATCCAATCCCGAGAAATTATGATCCCAACACACACTGCAATTTCCACCATGTTCTAGGGCATCTGACTGATCGCTACTTTCCATTAAAGAACACAATATAGAACCTGATCGAGGCAGGAAAAATTATCCCTCCAGCACCTCTCCAAGTAAATTTGCACACCAATATACTCCAAGCACCATTTCCGCCACACCCGCAAGGAGAAATGGGCCCGAGGCCCAACATTAACATTGAGGAGGAAGATGTGGAAGAATTAGTTCCCTCATAATACATCAGCATGGGAGAAAGCTTCATAACACCAAGACAGTGGAGTTAGGAGAATGAAATCGTAGGAGTAGTCGAGCCTTTGAATTTAGCCGATTACTTCCCCATTCCGGCACCCTAAGCGGCACCTCTAGATTTGAAGCTTTATTTCCAAGCGCTAGCCCCTGACAACCATATATAGCCTAGTTTCACCTCACTCCCAATATACCAACCATTTTCGGCACCTACCTCAAACCACTATATGTCACCCAATCCATCTCCAACTCCAATCCACCACAGTTGGCCCAGTTTTGCCACATCCCCATCAATACCTCTATCTCCTGCACCAATCCACCACAATTGGAAAAAATTTTCCACACCCCCACCCGTCTTTCCATCTCCAGTTAACCATACTTGGCCCAATTTTTCCACACCACCAATACAATCATCTCCGATAACCTCATCCACTCTATTCCAGATCCCCGGAGTGACATATGATCCCCACCAAGTCCCTCTTAATTACAATCAAACCGATGCCAATGTTGAGAGCGGTAGTGAAGGGACAGTCGAGTTCATCACACGGTCAGGAAGGATCTCCAAGCAGCCAGAGGTACTATTGTCAACCCAACCTGAGGAAAAAAGAGAACCCGCAACAGTACATCTCATGGAAAGAATGAGTCGAGAATATGTTTTAAAAACACAGTTGAGATGAACTCTGACCCACATCACCATCTAGGACTTGTTGATGACGTCTCCACCCCACTTCAAATCTTTAATGGTGGCCCTGAAAGACAGTCACGTCTCTGATAAAGTGTCCCACTATGAGGTGGGACAAATGATTGGGCAAGTGTTAGCTCCCAACACTATCTCATTCTCTAACGCCGATCTTCAAATTAATGGGGGTAACCATTCCAGATCCCTCAACATCACGACAGAGATAGGAAATTTGGTGATACCACTCGTGTTGGTAGACAACAAATCAGCATTAAATGTTTGTCCTTTGAGGACCGCGACCAAGATAGGGATCTATCCATCCATGTTTTGACCAGCCAAGACAAGAGCTCGAGGGTTTAATAATACAAGGATAGAAGTGATAGGAGCAGTCGATCTTGAGCTCACCATTGGGCCAATGACCTACTCCATCCCGTTCCAGGTCATGGATATCAAATCCATGTTTAATATACTGCTAGGGCGCCCGTGGCTGCATAAAATTGGGGCAGTGCCCTCAACCCTGCATAAAATCAAGTTCATCTCAGAAGAGAAAGTTATAGCAATCTTGGGTGAGGGACAAGAAGAAGGAGAAAGAGTTGCACATAGTATAGAAAACCTCAAATGCTGGACGTGCCACAAAAAGCTAAGGACACAGAGCCCCTCGGAAAGGTCACCACAAAAATTGGAGGAGGAATGATTGCAGCAGTAGTGATGCTCCAGAAATGAGGCTACTAAAAAGGAAAAGGGTTGGGACCTCGTCTGCAAGGCAGAAGAGACCCAGTCAGAGCAAGGGGTGGACAATAGATAAAATTTGGTTTAGGATACATGCCTACCGAAGAGAGGTCCAAGAGACCATGGAAAAGGTCCACACAATCGTCGTTGCTAGAGCCAGGGGGATAGATTTGGAGGATGAACCCCGTTCGAGGCCACACATCAGGAGTACATTTGTGAGTGCAGGAGTTATAAAAATTGACCAAAATGGGGCAACTCAGCTGACCCCACATAAAAAAGCAGTTATCCATGGGACCAACCCCCAAATCATTCTCCCAAAAATTGAAATAGACCTTGCCTCATTGTAATATCTCGAAAAATCACGTTAAACAGTGACCTCAGGATTCGTGCCCGATTGATCACAAGTTTGACCAATTAGGAGATCAAGGTTTAGCATAGAGTGTGATGAACGGATGAGATGTGATGGGTTGAGTGTTTATGTGGTGTGTGATGGGAATGTGTAGTCGCGTACACCTATCGCGGTGTATGTGCTCAACGCACAAGAGAGGGGATAGATAAAAGGGTTTAATAACCCTAAAAATGTGTATTTTGGTTGTTGAGAGAGGAGTAAAGAAGAGAGAGAGAGGAGTAAAGAGATTGAACAAGAGTTATTGTGTGATTGGAGGGGGGATTCTAGCATTAAAGAGACCGATTCAACGCGAGGAATCCGTTCAAGCAAAAGCTGGAACCCTAGCCTTTCCAACCACTCGATTGAAATCAATTTGAGATTGATTGAAGGTAAGATTTTTGTAGTTTAAATGCATGGATTAAAAGGGTGAATAGTGATTAGAAATAGTGTGAAATGTAGGACAAAGTTTTAGAGAAATGGAGGAAAAAAAAGTAAAGGAAGAGATTGGGAAGAACAGCCAAAAGGGGGCTGAATCTGGCAATTTCGATTAATCGAAATTGGGTTTCGATTAATCGAAATTGGCCAAGAAGTTGAAAAGTCAGAGGACCCCAATCTCGATTAATCGAATTGAGTTTCGATTAATCGACTTTAGATTTCGATTAATCGAATTGGAAATCGATTGATCGTGGAACTCTGATGAACTCCAGTGGAGGAAAGAAAACAGCTTGGAGAAATCGACTAATCGAAATGGGAATTCGATTAATCAATTTAGAATTTCGATTAATCGATTTTGGAAATTCGATTACTCGAATTGAGAATCGACAGGATAGAGTAGAGAATTTCGATTAGTCGAATTGAGTTTCGATTAATCGAATGGGAATCTCGATTAATCGATTTGCGAATCGATTAATCGATATTGACTTTCAATCAATCGATTTTGGAAATCGATTAATCGAATCAGATTCGATTAATCGATTTTGGAGTTCGATTAATCGACTGGGCTAGTTTATGTTGACTTTTGAGTTTGACTTTAAGCTTCATGGAGGTCTTGGACCTCATTTATTGCATCTTTAGTGATGTGTTTCACATGTTATATGGTACCGTAGGTGGTACGTGTGAGCTAGTGCACAAGGAGTCACGTGGGACCTTGATGCATTGATCGAACGAAGACTTGAGGTAGGGAACACCTTGAACATGTACTTTATTTTACAAGAGCATGTATGTAGTGATATAGAATTCAATTCAAAATGTTTTTATTGCTTAAGAATTATGAAAAGTGTGTGTGTGTGACATCCATAAGAGTAATTATAATGAACCATCCCCAGGAGATGAGGAAGTAAAGAGATAAGAGCATCAGGTGTGATGCAAGTGAATGGATACATCCCAGGGATGTATCCAAGATTGAATCATGTTTGATAGGGCCTAACTGATATAAGATAGCATAATTACACGGTGAATAACTATATGTAAAGCACCTGATACTTTTGTTATTTGAGGTTTGATAGGGTACCCCACCGACGTGGCGGGATATCCACGACTGACACGGCAGGATACCCGTGACCGATCTGTTGCGAAACCGTAGGCGGTCGCGGAGGCTTATCCGAGATAAGCACACCAGGTGTTGATTGAGACTAGTGAAACCCAGCCACCAATCCCCAGGGGAAAGGGGCTTGGGTACTATTTGTATTCCCAGGGAATACGTTAAAAGTGTCTATATAGATGACGATGATGGGTATCTCATTGGGGCTCGATGCTATATTGCTCGGGGATTACTTAAGTTGAAAGTTTAAGTTTTGCTTTAGGCCTTTTCAGCATCATTCATGAATAAATAAAGACATAAGTAACTACCAGTAAAAATGTAATGCTTTTAATTGTTTTCATCAGTAACTGCATAGACACATCATGCATGGCATATCATGGAATATATGTGAGTGATAATTTATATGTTCAACTGTGTTTTGTTCCCTATTGAGCTAGGATGTAGCTCACCCTATAGACTATACGTCGCAGGTCCACTACTAGCAGCTGCCGAGGCTTCAGGAGACGCTGACCCCGGTGAGTTGGACCTTGCGGCCGGTGAAGAGTTGGAGCCACCTCCTGAGGACTTCTTCTAGAGGACTCCGTTGTGCCGCTTTGAGGGCTTTTGGATAGAGATTTGTACGGCTTGGTATGTCAAGCCTTGTTTTGGCTAAACAATGTACATGTATAAATTGAGATTATTCATTTGGGGCGAACCATCCGTGATGATTTGCTATCATCGATGGTTCGGATCGGTTCTCCATTCATGCAGAGGCATGAGGGTAGAACTGTCTTTTGAGAAATGCTTTTATATAGATTTAAATTCCGCAGTTTCATTTACTATTTCATTTTATGCTGGATATGCCAATGTTTCGTGCTTAGCTAAGGGGCACGGTCAAGATGATCGTGCTGATGGCACGGGTTTCGGGGTGCCAAAATCCGGGCTGTCACACTCATTGTCACTTTTTGAGGAAGATGTACCCCTACCAGTACAGTCGCCTGTCTTAGCCCACCCCAAACCCATGTTAACATTTGAGGACCAGGTTCAAGATGAACCTGTGGTAAATATGATGGAATTTGACCCAAGAAAGCCATCTCACTCCCCCTCCATAGCACAAGGTAAGGGTGCAGCACCCAAGGTGAGGAATTGGGCATCAATTCCCATGACTCTAAAAGCTTCTGGTGGCCTGAAATTCAGCTTCAGCTTTCGAAAAAAAAAATAACCTATAAAAAGTGAGGATAGCCCTTAGCAAGCAATGCCATGCATGTATAGAGTGCAGCCACCTGCCTTTCCAAGGGCCACCTCCAAAGAAAAGAAAAACCATAAAAAAATAGAAAAAATACAAAATCTAAAAAAGGTATCTTTTAAAATTCCCAAGAAAAAGAAAATTGATGCCTTAAATGAAGAACATGTCTAACATAAATCGACTTTTTTCCTGTAGAAATACAAAGAGAGGTAGGAGTCATGAATCTGGATGAGGAAGTCCCGATAGAGGAGCTTCCCAGTGAGCTCCTTGAGCAATATGTCTATTTTGAGAATGGCCTACCCCAATCATTGAAGAGACCGAGGACGTCAATCTGGGAACAGGGGAGGATCCTAAAATCACCAAGATTAGAATGTCATTATCTCTCGAGGAATGAAAAGGCATGATTAATTTACTTCGGTCATACCAAGATGTCTTCACTTGGTCATATGAGGATATGCCTGGTTTTGACCTAGATTTAGTCGAGCATGAATTTCCATTATATCCCTATGTAAATGCAGTTAAACTGAAGTTGAGGCGTCTCAGACCAGAGTAGATGTTGAAAGTAAACGAAGAGGTCATCAAGCAATACAATGTTGATTTTCTTATGGTCTCCAAATATTCCCAGTGGCTAACCAACATCGTGTCGGTACCGAAGAAAAATGGAAAGGTTCGTATGTTCATGGATTTCAGAAATCTTAACAAGGCAAGCTAGAAAAATGACTTCCCCTTGCCACACCTAGATATCTTGGTCAATGATAATGTCAGGCATGGGATGCTCTCGTTCATGGATAGTTTCTTCGGTTACAATCAAATCAAAATGGCAGAGGTAGGCTGAGAAAAGACAGCGTTCATCATTCCATGGGAAACTTTTTGTTACCAAGTCATGTCGTTCAGATTAAAGAATGCTGGAGTAATATATCAAAGAGCAATGGCCACACTATTTCACGACATGATGCACCGGGAATCGAGGTGTACATTGATGACATGATTACCAAGTCACAAGAGAGAGGCAATCATCTGGTGAACCTCCAAAAGTAGTTTGAAAGACTGAGAAAGTACAGACTATGTCTAAACCCTCATAAATGTGCATTCGACGCCATGTCAGGAAAGCTACTAGGTTTCATCATCAGCAAAAGAGGTATCAAGCTTGACCCAGTCAAAGTGAAAGCTATCACAGAGATGCCTCTGCCATCTATCGAGAGAGAGGTCAGAGGTTTCTTGGGCAGAATACAGTACATCAGTTGGTTCATTACACAGCTCACTCCTATTTGCACGCCGAAAAGATTCACCCGTTTACTGGAATGAGGATTGTCAAGCAACATTCTATAAAATCAAAGGTTGTCTCCTCAACCCTTTAGTCTTGGTATCGCTAGTCTCTGGGAGATCGCTCCTAATGTACCTCTCTATGATGAAAGTTTCGATGGGATGTGTCCTAGGGTAACACAAAGAAATTGGAAAAAGAGAACAATTCTTTACTATTTGAGCAAGAAGTTCACGAATTAAGAGACACGCTATTCTCGCTTGGAGAAAGCATGCCTAGCTCTCATTTGGGCTACACAGAGGCTTCGTCACTACTTGCTATCACAAGCAGCTATCCTTCTGGCACGAATAGATCTGTTGAAATATTTGTTTGAAAAGCCACCTCTCACTGGACGGACCGCATGCTGACAGCTTCTCTCATCAGAATTTGACATCACATATGTCACCTAAAACTCTCTTACCAAATTATAAACCCATGAGAACCGAGTTCCCTGATGAAGATATCTTGTTCATGACAAAGGATGACACAGAAGAGGCAGAGGAGTATTGGGTGATGCACTTCGATGGCGCATCAAATGCCAAAGGTCAAGGAGTTGGCATTGTTCTAATCTCTCCAAAAGGGACGTACTGGTTTCCATCAAGCTCAATTTTTCTTGCACCAACAACATGGCTGAATATGAAGCCTACGTAGCCAGATTACAAGCAACCCTCGGCCTGAATGTGACTCATCTCAAGGTGTTTGGTGACTCACAACTGATCATATGCTAAACAAATGGAGATTGGAAAACAAAGGATGAAAATTTAATCCCATACCATGAGCATATTGAAGATCTAATCACGTGCTTCGACGATATTATGTTCTCCTATGTCCCGTAAGCAAGTAATCGCTTCGCTGATGCATTGGCAACTCTGGTATCAATGGTCAAAATTCTATATGGCATCGAAATGAAACTAATCATGATCAGACAAAGAAACGAGCCTGCCTTCTGCCTCCCGATCAAAGGATCCATAAAAATAGATGATGAGCCTCCATGGTTAACGGATATCAAAAATTTCCTCGAAACTTGGGCATTTCCTAAGGGCACATCTAAAGTGGGCAAGTGCACCATCCAACATTTAGCATCAAATTATGTTATATGCAGCGAGTGCCTCTACAAGCCGTCATACAACAATATCCTACTCTGATGCCTAACTGATAGTGAGGCAACCAACGTCATGAAAGAAAATCATGGAGTATGTGGGGCCCACGTCAACGGTCATATGCTCGCTAAAAAGATCCTACGATAAGGGTATTTCTAAACTACCATGGAGATTGATTATTGCAAGCATGTTCAAAAGTGCTACAAATGCCAAGAATACTCCTGTCTGATATATGCTCCTGCTATAGATCTACACAGCATGACCACTCCATGGCCATTTTTCACATGGGGCCTCGACGTGGTCGGAAAGGTCAACCCAAAAGCATCTAACAGACATCAGTTCATCTTGGTCGCTATCGAATACTTTACCAAATGGATAGATGTATCATCCTATACGAACATCATGGCAAGTCATTTCGAGAAGTTTAACAAGAACAACATTGGTTGTCGTTTCGACATGCCCAAGGACATTATCACAGATAGCAAATCAACTTTGAGAACAAGCATGTCAGGGCCTTATGCGAGTAGTACCAAATCAAGCATCATCACTCGTCATTGTTCGAACACGCTTTTTTTGGGTTCCTTTCGGTCCTTAGAATAAGTGGCCCAATTTGGTCTGAGTGGACTCTGGCTAGGGGCGATAGAATAATAAACTATGAAATATTAAATTGCTGAAAGGAAAAGGCAAATTTTAAATGAAGAATACCTAGGTTGATGCGATTTCCAGCTACAAATATTTATCGACGTTGCAACACGTCACTGATCACGCTTTAAGAAGAACAAGGGCTTGCAAGTTGAACTTCTTTATTGAATGTCGGCTGGCCAACTTTAACAGCTTCGGGTTGCCTTTAGTTTAGCCTTCTTACTTCTGCTAGGATTCTAACGAATCTAATCTCCTAATCCTACTGGGAGTCTAATTGATCTAGTCTCCTAATCCTACCGGTAGTCTAATTAAAAAAAGGGGTTGTGGCTCGTCATACGAAGGAGGATCGACCCCATTCTCGGGTACCCTCCATAAGCTCCCTAGGGCAAATCGGATGGCTAAGGCTTGAAAACTAGAAGAGGTTAGAGGCTTAATCGGTTCTAGGCTAAATGCTTCCTCCTTCAATACTTCTTCAAGAGTCAAGACTAGCGGGCTAGGGCTGCTAGCTTGACTACCTGGAGCTCCCGGGGAAGAGTCTGTACTTCTAAAAGTCTAAAAGGCAGCTCAATCCCTTTTTGGAAGCCCTAGAGAGAACCTCGAATTTTATCAAAGGGAGGCGCTTGAAAGAAAGAAGAATAGTAAATTATTTTTATGGCTAAGGTTAATTTTGAAAAGACTGAGTTTTAATTGATAATTAAAGGTGGAAGGATTAAAAATTGAGAATTTGAAATTTTAAGGATTCAGGATCAGGAACTAAGAATTGATATCTAGAACTTAAGAATTAAGAACTAGAACAAAGAAATTAGGAACTAGCATAAAAATTGAGAACTAGGATCTAGAACCTAAGAATTAAGAACTAGAAACTAGAAATTAAGAACTAGAGGCTAGAACCTGAAAGATTACCTGAAGTCAAGGGCCGAAGACAGTCTCGAAATCCTAAGCTTGAAAGAGAGAAACTCAAAAATTCAATTGCTAGATGTCCTTTTTTGGCAAGGTAGGGGGTCTTTTTATAGGTGTCGGGTTAATTTTGCGCATGTGGGTATGTGCATGATTGGCCGATTCCACACAAGTAAAGTTGCGCTTAATTGATTTTCCACGTAGTGGTATATGCACTTAATTTAGTTTGGGTCGGCCTGTGAGTCGAGAATCCTATTTCCTGTGTGCTTAGGAAAACCAACTCTGCACAAGTGAGGTTGCCCTTAATTGAATTCCGCTCAGTGGAGTATAGGCTTGATTCAATTTGAGTCGGCTTCCTTGTTCCAGTGTGCCTGGGAAACCAATTCTGCGTAGTGGCATATGCGTGGAATCAAGAGTTTAGGCAGTCTGAGGGGTTAGAGGTTCGGTTGGATTGCGAACCAATTCTGCGTATCCAATGATGCATGGGATTGAATTTCATACTGTGGTGTATGTGTGGGATTCAGGTCCCTAGGCAATTTGGGGAGTAGAGTCTCAATCCAATCTGAACTGATTTCACGTATATGGGGAGATGTGGAATCGATTCCACACAAGTGTATATGCGCGGAATAGGGGTCTTTGGATGGTGTATGAAAGGCAACCCTAATCCAAGTGTGACTAATTCCATGCAACTATGTATGCGTGGAATCAAATTGCGCACAAGTGTATCTACGCGAAATTCGGGTCTTAATTGGTTCGCGGGAAGAGTGAGCCTGTTCCAA
The DNA here is from genome assembly GCA_021018995.1 of Chloranthus sessilifolius. Lineage (NCBI taxonomy): Eukaryota > Viridiplantae > Streptophyta > Magnoliopsida > Chloranthales > Chloranthaceae > Chloranthus > Chloranthus sessilifolius. The sequence continues at coordinate 69,591,238 of CM037592.1, read as the reverse complement.
GTGAATGTGTATGTGTGGGACCAATTACGTCCATGTGTCCACACGTGAAATAGATTCTGCACAAGTGAATCTGCACAGAATTCAAGATTTTCCCTGGTCGGGTCGAGTTCGATACGCAGAGCCATTATTTCAGCCTAGGTCTCAACCATATACTATTATTTCAGTAATGGTCCCCGTATTTAGGGTTTTAAGGTCTTTGAAGAAGGTTAGTCAAAGGTTCACCAAACAAGATTTTATACTCCGAGAGGGCAAAATTGGGGTGTCTACAGATGCTCCTCTTCGGCGTGTCCTTGCGAAGTAAGGATGCGTCGAAGAAGTAGACACCCCTATTCTGAGGTGTCATCTCGTTTCTTGGAGGGATCACAAGTGTAAACTGGGGAGCTGACATAAAATTCTTGGCTTTCTTATCTATCAGCACAAGCTATGGAGGAGCATTAGGGGGCCCAATGGTAGTTGTCAAGGGTATATCCTCATATGTGGGTGCAAGTGGCATCCCGCCGCATATCGCGACCTACTGTAAGGGGCAGTCAAATAGAGGGATATTGACGCAATCAAGGTACGGGGGGTGTCATACGAATGCCCAGAAATAAAGTCAAGTGACCGAATAATATGATGTAATTTGATATAATGGTGAAGGCTTTCGCAGATCATGTCAGATAGAGCGTGTCATTGCTCACAACAATGATGCATCATCCAGTGGACATTTGTGATTTCTCATAGTTGAGTGTACTCAGTGTTTAGTTTTTCAAGAGAAAGGACGTATTAGAGTGGTGAAAGGTAAAAATTTTGATAGAATGAGGTTTTTTAATTTTTGGGTTTTTAACTTAAGATCAATTCGGTGGTAAAACGGAGGAAAATGTGGCTTCCGAGACATCACTGAGCAGATCTATCGATACAAGATTTGTGGACCCGACCTTTATTTGGTTGTCAAGACGACACTTGGTATGTCGGATACTCTGTCTAATCTTCTCGTGAATATTGATGATTGTCTCTTATGAGAGAACTACAGTGATTTACGAGTCAAGAGAGAAGGGTTTTGAAAACATTTGATTTAATATTAGCTAACTATACTTTACAAGGAACATCGAGTAGAAAGAAAAGGGAGATACTTACTTGATTTGGTTGTGCGATGGGACTTGTTGCTTGTTATCCCTGTGGTGCTCACGCGATGGGATGTCAGAGAGTTTCTTCTCTTTTAGTTTCTGCTATTGTAATATCTCGAAAATTTCACGTTAAACAGTGACCTCAGGATCCGTGCCCGACTAGTCATAGGTTTGACCAAATGGGAGTTCAATAGTTGACATAGGGTGCAATGAACGGATGAGATGTGAGAATTTAAGTGAATGTGTGGAGAGTGAGGTAAATCTGGAGTCACATACACCTATTCTGGTGTATGTGCTCAATACACAAGGTAGAAGGGAGATAAAAAGGGTTTAATAACCCTAAAATCAATTGTTTTGGTTGTTGAAGGAGAGTAAAGAAGAGAGAGAGAGAGAGGAGTTATTGCAGCTGATTGGAAGGGGGGATTCGAGCATTTAAGGCCGGATTCGAAGTGAGGGATTCCGTTAGAGCCAAAAGCTGGAACCCTAGCCTTTCCAACCATTAGATCAAATCAATTTGAGATTGATTGAAGGTAAAATCCTTGTAAATTCAATGCATAAGTTATGTGAGTAAATTATAGTTAAGAATGGTTAAATTATAGGATAAAGGCTTAGAAAAAAATGAAGGAAAAAGAGTAGGAAAAGATTGGGAAGAACCAAATAAAAGGCTGACGCCAATTCGATTAATCGAAATTGAGATTCGATTAATCGATTTTTGCCAAGAAGTTGGAAAGTCAAAGAACTCGAATTCGATTAATCGAACTGAGTTTCGATTAATCGACTTTGATTTTCGATTAATCGATTTTGGTGTCAATTAATCGACTGAGAACCTCCAGTGGACTCCAGTGGATGGAGGAAAAAGACCTGGGGAAATCGACTAATCAAAATGGGATTTCGATTAATCGATTTGGGATCGATTAATCAATTTTGGGAATTCGATTACTCGAATTGAGAATCGAATTGATAGAGTAGAGAACCTCGATTTATCGAATTGGGATTCGATTAATCAAATGGGAATCTCGATTAATCGATTTTGAGAATCGATTAATCAACTTTGAATTTCGATTAATCGATTTTGGGAATCGATTAATCGAATCAGATTCGATTAATCAACTTTGGAGTTCGATTAATCGACTGTGCCAGTTTTTGTTGACTTTTGAGTTTGACTTTAAGATTCTTAGAGGGTCTTGGACCTTCTTTGTTACATCTTTAGTGATGTATTACATGTGTTATGTTGTACCATAGGTGGTACGTGTGATCAAGAGCACAAGGAGCCATGTGGGACCTTGATGCATGATTTAGTGGAGACTTGAGGTAGGGAACACCTTGAACATGTACTTTAAATTACAAGAGCATGTATGTAGTGATATAGATTCAAATTGAAAACTGTTTTATTGCTTAAAGTTTTGTGAAAAGGGTGTGTGGGTGATATCTATAAGAGTAATCATAATGAGCCATCCCCAGGGGATGAGGAAGTAAAGTAATAAGAGCATCAGGTGTGATGCAAATGAATGGATACATCCCAGGGATGTATCCAAGATTGAATAATGTCTGATAAGGCCTAACTGATATAAGATACCACACTTACACGATGAATAACTATATGTAAAATACCTGATATTTTTGTTATTTGAGGTTTGATAGGATACCCCACCGACGTGGCGGGATACCCACGACTAACGCGGCAGGATATCTGTGATCAATACGGTGGCGAAATCATAAGCCAGTGCGGAGGCTTATCCATACACAGTAAGCACACCCCAGGGGTGTTGAATTGAGATAAGTTGAAACCCTGCCACCGATCCCCAAGGGAAAGGGGCTTGGATACTAATTGTATTCCCAGGGAATACGTTTAAAAAACTGTCTATATAGATGACGATGAAGGATATCTCATCGAGGCTCAATGCTATATTGCTCGGGGATTACTTAAGTTGAAAGGTTAAGTTTTGTTTTAGGCCTATTCAGTGTCATTCATGATTAATTAAAAGACATGTGTAAATTACCAGTAAAATGTGATTCTTTCAACTATTTTTCTCAATAACTGCATAGACACATCATGCATGGCATATCATGGAATATATGTGAATTTTGCTTTATATGTTCATCTGTGTTTGCTCCCTATTGAGCTAGGATGTAGCTCACCCTTTAGACTATACGTCATAGGTCCATTGTTAGCAGCGGTTGAGGCTTCAGGGGACGTGGACCCTAGTGAGTCAGACCCAGTACCTGGTGACGAGTTAGAGCCACCTCCAGAGGACTTCTTCTAGAGGACTCTGTTGTGCACCTTGAGAGAGTATTTTGAGAGATTATTGGTAGGGCTTGGTATGTCAAGCCTTGTTTTTGTTAAACCATGTAATTAAGTATTGAGATATTCTTTTGGGTGAACCATCTGTGATTATCACCTATCATCGATGGTTCGGATCGGTTCTACATTCATGCAGGGGCATGAAGGTAGAACTGTCTTTTGAGATGTGATGATGATATTATTTTTGCATTCATTATTGTCTTTTCAGTTCATTATTGTTGCTTGATATACCAATGTTCCGTGCAATAGCTAAGGGGCACGGTCAAGATGATCGTGCCGATGGCACGAGTTTCGGGGTGCCAAAATCCGGGCTGTCATAGTTTGTATCAAAGCAATTTCTTTTAGCAATTCTGACAATTATTCTTTTTGTCAAAACATAGGGATGGTTACATCTCTCCTACCAATCGAGTACCCTTAGAAAGTAATGAGGCCCCAGGGGGCAGCAGTAGTAGTCAACAAGAAGATGAGGATCGAGATCGTCAGGATCGAGATCAGAGAGAACAGGAGAGGGTGAGACAAAGACAGGAAGATAGAGAGGAGCACCAAAGGATGATGCACACTATGGATACCATGGAAACTGCCATGGCACAACAAGCCGCATCCTTTGCAGCTCATGCAGCGAGAGAGCAGCAACCACCTACACCGCCTGTAGGACCTAAATTGCATGTGCCTTCATCTTTTACTGAGTTTCGGAGGATGAGACCTCCTTCATTTTCTGGGCAGGTAGACACGATGGCAACAGAGAATTGGTTAATGGAGATGGAGAAGGTATTCAGTGTGCTGACATGCACGGAGGATGAGAGTGTTAGATGGGTAGCCTACATGCTAGATGGGGAGGTTGGGCCTTGGTAGAAGTCTGTGATATGGAATAGGGCTCAGGAGACCCCAGAGTTGCCTTGGACTTGGGAGGAGTTTGTTGAGGAGTTCAACAAACAGTATTTTCCAGAGGTGATAAGAAACCAAATGGAGATTCAGTTTCTACAGTTAGTGCAAGGGAGGATGAGCGTGAGAGAGTACGGAGTGGAGTTTCTACGACTTGCCCGTTTTGCTCCGAATTACGTCGCCACCGACGTGATGAAGTCAAAGAGGTTTCAGCAAGGCTTGAAGCCTGAGGTTAGGGGAGGAGTAGCTCCATTTCAGTTGAGGACCTATGAAGAGGTCATGAGCAAGGCACTAGTTGTGGAAGAGGAAAATAACAACAGATATAGACAGAGAGAGCAACAGAGAGGAAGCAATGATCAAGGAAGAACGGGGAACTACGAACCGGTGAATAAAAAGCCGAGGTTCATGGCCTAAAATCAGAGACCACAGTTCCAAGGGGGTTTCGAAAGACCGGCGCAGTAGCACCACCAACAGAGATTTCCACTACTTGCGTCGGGGAGACCTTTACGCTATGAGAGCCCTGCCATGTCTACTGGCGCTACTGTCACATAGGGTTCTCGTATAATTTCTTCCGCGCCTCGAGAGACTTGTGCCAAGTGTGGCAAGCCTCATAGGACCGTGGAGTGCAGAGCAAGGACCAGGGGTTGTTTCCGATGTGGCAAGGTGAGCCACTTGATCAAGGATTGCCCCGAGGTTGATAAGGGGAAGACGGCTTCAGTTGCAATGCCACGACCCATTCAAGCACGAAAGCCGGTCGTTCATGGAAGAGCCTATGCAGTCACTGCTCAGGAAGCAGGGAACGTGCATGACATCATCCAAGGTGAGGTTTCTGTTAAATAAAAGGAATTCAACTTTCATGGAAATTTTAGATAGAGAAGGTACATTCATTAGGAATAGTGTAATTTCTTTTTCTAAACGCTGTATTTTTATGTAAATTAGGGGTGTAAATTGATATGTAAATTATTGTATGTATGTATGTATACAATAGGTACGCTAACTGTATATGAGAAGGGACGCTTCGTGGGATATGACGCTAGAGTGTTGATAGACCCAGGGTCTACCCACTCATTCGTCACTCCACGATTTATCAAGAGGATGAAGATTATTCCAGAGGCATTGGATTTTATCCTATCTGTGTCTATTCCGACTGGAGAGTTAGTGGACACGGTGCTAGCTTGCAAATCCATCATCGTAGCAATTCGAGACCTAGATGTGCATGAATTGGAGGCAAAGTTGATACTACTGGACATGCAAGGGTTTGATGTGATCCTTGGCATGGACTGGTTGGCGCAGCATTGTGCAACAGTCGATTGCAAGAACAAGGTTGTCATTTTCAGACCGAACACAAGAAGATCATTTCGATTTCAAGGAGTGAGGTCATCACAAATGCCACTGATCTCAGCAGTAAGGGCCGAGCAAATGATCAGGAAGGGTGTAGTGGATACTTGGCTTTCTTAAAGGAGGATAAAGAAGAAAAGAACGTCATCTCAGAGATAGCAGTTGTGAGAGACTTCGCAAACGTCTTTCCAGAGGAATTGCCTGGATTACCTCCAGAGAGAGAAGTAGAATTCGCCATTGACTTAGCACCTGGAATGGAGCCTATTTCAAAAGCACCATATAGAATGGCTCCGGCTGAGTTGAAGGAGTTGAAAGAGCAACTTCAAGAGCTCATGGATAAGGGGTTTGTCAGACCAAGAGTGTCTCCATGGGGAGCACCTGTCTTATTAGTCAAGAAGAAGGATGGGTCAATGCGTCTATGCATTGACTATCGACAACTGAACAAACTCATTGTGAAAAACCGCTACCCTTTGCCTAGAATTGACGATCTATTTGATCAACTGTAAGGAGCGAGGTATTTTTCCAAGATCGACCTGAGACCTGGATACCATCAGTTGAGGGTCAAGGCAGAGGACATCTAGAAGACAGCTTTCAGGACACGGTATGGACATTATGAATTCCTTGTGATGTCATTTGGGTTGACGAATGCTCCGGCGTCATTTATGGATCTGATGAATCGGGTGTTTAAACCACACCTGGACTCTTGTGTCGTAGTGTTCGTTGACGACATTCTGATATATTCCAAATCCAAGACAGAACATGAAGAACATTTGAGGATTGCTCTACAGACGCTATGTGAACACCAATTGTACGCCAAACTCAGCAAATGTGAGTTCTGGTTGGAAGAGGTTAGCTTTCTGGGACATGTTGTCTCAAAGCATGCGGTGTCAGAGATCCAAAGAAAGATAGAAGCAGTGGTTAAATGGGAGCAACCAAAGACAGTGACCGATGTCCGAAGTTTTCTTGGGTTAGCAGGCTATTATCAACGTTTCGTTGAGGGGTTCTCAAAGATATCGGGACCTCTCACGAAGTTGACACGAAAGGATTCAAGGTTTGAGTGGGGTGAGGCATGCGAGAAGAGTTTTCAAGAACTCAAGACGAGACTCACTTCAGCTCCAGTGTTAGTGATTCCTTCAGCAAAGATGGAGGATACGCGGTACAAATGGATCGTCATATAATGGTTTGGGTTGTGTGCTCAACTAACACAAGAAGGTGATAGCTTACGGATCAAGACAGCTGAAAGAACACGAGAAAATTACCCGACTCATGACTGGCTAGCCATTTTTATACCAAGATTTGGAGACATTACTTGTATGGTGAGACGTTTGAAATTTTTACCGATCATAAGAGCCTCAGATACCTGTTTACACAGAAGGAGCTCAACATGAGACAACTCAGATGGATGGAGTTCCTCAAGGATTATGATTGTTCTATACAGTACCATCCAGGCAAGGCTAATGTAGTAGCCGATGCTTTGAGTCGGAAGAGTTCAGCTATCTTGTTTGATTTTGGGTATGCACTGGTGGAAATTATTGGAAGACCTGGCACTCTATGATGCAAACATTGAGTCGAAAGCTACAGGATCCTTTTTGGCAAACATCTCAGTGAGACCAGTAATATTTGAGCATATCCATGATCTACAGATGAAAGATCCGACGTTAACAAAGATTCATCAAGACATGATGGAGGGCATCAGGCCGGACTTCTCAGTGAAAGAAGATGGTTCTTTATTGTTTAAGGGCCGTCTCTGCATTCTGGACAATGCCGATCTAAGACGAAAAATTCTTGATGAAGCCCACAAGTCAAATTATGCTATTCACCCTGGTAGCACCAAAATGTACCAAGACTTGAAAAAGAGCTATTGGTGGAGAGGTTTGAAGCAAGACGTGGCCGAATACGTGTCACGGTGTTTGACCTATCAGCAGGTGAAGATTGACCATAGGCATCCTGCTGGACTATTGCAGCCTTTACCAATACCAGAATGGAAGTGGGAATCAATCTCTATGGATTTCATTGTTGGATTACCGCGTACTGCCAAGAGACACAATGCCATTTGGGTTGTCGTGGATCAATTGATCAAATCAACACACTTTTTGCCTTATAATACGATGTATACGGCAAGAAGACTGGCAGACTTATACATGAAGGAGATCGTGAGATTACACAGGATTCCGAGCAGCATAGTTTCAGATCGTGACCCACTGTATACATCCAAGTTTTAGAAGAAATTTCAAGAAGGAATGGGAACGCGACTAGATTTTAGTTCAGCTTTCCATCCTCAAACTGATGGGCAGACAGAGCGAGTGAACCAAGTGATAGAAGACATGCTCAGAGCGTGCATGCTAGATATGTAAGGATATTGGGATCAGTATCTACCATTGATCGAATTTGCATACAACAACAGTTTCCAAACGAGCATTGGCATGGCACCGTATGAAGCTCTGTATGGACGACGATGTAAATCACCCATCAACTGGGAAGAAACAGGTGAGAAGTTTATTTTGGGGCCAAAACTACTTGAAGACAATGCCACTGTCATACGCATAATCAGAGAAAGACTGAAGTCAGCACAGAGCAGACAGAAAAGTTACGCTGACATCAAGCGGACTAGTGTCGACTATAAAGTGGGTGAACACGTGTTTGTGAAAGTGTCGCCTATGAAGGGCGTGATGAGGTTTGGCAAGCGAGGGAAGTTAAGTCCCCGTTATCTTGGACCATTTGAAATTTTGGGTCGCGTAGGCAAAGTAGCTTACTGCATTGGATTGCCACTGTTATACGATCGGGTACATAATGTTTTCCACATATCGATGCTCAGAAAGTACGTGAATGATCCATCTCATGTGTTAGGAAGTCAACCTTTGGAGATGTGTGAGGACATGAGCATGATAGAAGAACCGGCGGAGATCTTGGATCGAAAGGAACAAGTACTACGTACTAAAGTGATCCCCTTGGTGCTTGTTCGATGGAAAAATCATCCGACCGAAGAGGCTAGTGGGAAAGGGAAGTCGATGTGAAGGAATAGTATCCGAGCTTGTTTGCGACGACTTGAGAGTCAACATTGTAACACCGCAAGCTTGTTTGCGGATTCTCATCATCCATGTAATTCAATGATGACCAGTTGGTCAATATATTCAATGAAAATTCGAAACAAATTGGAGATGAATATCACCATGGAAATAAAGAATGAAAAGAAACAACAGAGTTCGAGAAGTCGGGTAACACCGATTAATGGATTTTCAAATCGATTAATCGATTTGAGGATTCGATTAATCGAGTTTTGGTCGACTAATCGACTAGCATCAGCCAGTGAGGAAGAACTTAGACAAATGAAAAATTTAGAAAATTTCAATTAATTGAGGGGATTCGATTAATCGATTTTGTAACTCGATTAATCGATAGTGGAATTCGATTAATCAATTGGTAGAGGCCAGTGGGCCTAATATTTGAAGAAATTAAGTTATGTTTAATTTGACTAATCGATCGAGGTTTCGATTAATCAAATTTGGAATTCGATTAATCGATCTTGAGATTCGATTAATTGAATAACTTAAGAGATTTTAGATAAAAATTTGAATTATAAGCAATTTCGACTAATCGATGATGAATTCGATTAATCGAACTGGGAAATTCGACTAATCGAGTCATTTAAGAAATTGGGAAAAAGTTGAAGGACCATGCGATTTCGACTAATCGAAGTAAAATTCGATTAATCGATTTTAAAATTTTGATTAATCAAAAACGGATTTCGATTAATCGACTGGCTAACACCAGTGAGCTAAAATTTTGAAATTTTAAACAACTACGATTTCGATTAATCGATTTTGTGTTTTGACTAATCGATTTTGATTATCGATTAATCAATTTTGAGCACCTTAGCTAATTTTGCAACTCGATTAATCGACTTTGAGAAATCGATTAATCGAACCAGGACCTATATATACATATGAGTTGGGGTTTTGGTGCTCATTCGAAACTTTTGCATTTGGGCGCCATTCTTCTTCCTCTTCTCCAACTGACCGAGCACTCTAGGGTTTGCATTTTCCATCAATTTCGGATCGGATTCGCGTGTCACCGCATCCAAAACCCACGGTAAACCCTAAATTTGAGTTCTTTCTTCAATTTGAGTTAGGGAACCCTAGTTTCCTTGAATTTTCACCACGATGCCGCTGAAAACTCGTCTGTCTTCAAAGAAGGCAACCTCCAAGCTACCGGTCCGGTGTAAGAACGTCGCACCGCCACCACCGACCCCATCACCCATGAGGACCCCATCGCCATCAGCATCGGACACCACGTCTGGGTCGACGGGCGCATCTTCACGTGAGCCTTCACGTGAATCCACACCTATGCCACCACCACCCACCAATATGGTTCAACCCAACGAGTGGTGGGCGGCTAAGACCATTGGGTTCGATTTCATTATCGACCCAACCCTATTCACGGACCCGCATGTACAGGGCGAGTCCAATTGGGCCCGTAACTACCTCGAAAAGGCCGGTCTCGCCAACCTATTGAAACTGACCCGTGGGTCCTACTACCCTCGGTTGGTTCGTTTGTTTTACTAGGGCCTTACCGATGGCCCTACGGACGATGTGGTCTTGACCAAAATAGAGGGTCGAGAAAACACCATCACGCGTCGTCACATCCATGAAGCACTTGAGTGCTGTTTGGATTTTCTACCTGAGACCACCCTATTTCCACCATTCCCAGAGGAGGTGGATGTCGAGGAGATCATCCGCGACATGACCAAGGGGAAGAGGGGTTCGGGCACCTCAGTTCGGAGGGTGGATCTTCCTCTGTATTTGTGGATGCTCAACTCCATTATCAAATGCAATCTATACCCTATGCGCCACGACACCGAGCACGTGGAGTTGGTGCAACAAGCACTATATGCGGCCTACAAGGGCCATTGGTTTGATGCCACCATGATCGTCCTTGAGGGGATGCGATACATGAAGGGCAAGTTGATGAAGGGCAACCTCAGGCCCAAGGAGAAGATGCCTTACGCTCGGCTCATCTCGAGCATTTTAGAGAGCTATTCTGACGCTCCCGCCTACACCATATCGCCCACGAGGTGCGGGCGACGGACCGGATTAAGCGGTTCTCACACTCCTCATGGAACCGGAGTTACAACCTTCTCAAGAAGGTCTTGCCTGCATCTGGCGCAGCTGTAGCACCACCACAGCTAGACCCACCCGCCGACGGAGCACCACCCGCTGACGGAGCACCACCAGTGGAGGAGGCTCCACCTGTTATCCCACTGGCTATGAGCCAGCCTACCATTCCACCTACTACCACAGCAGCTACACCCCCATCCCGACCAGCTTCGACGACACCGACGTTCTCCCGTCACCGACCCGCGGCTCCTTCCGGCACTACTATAGAGGACGTGTTGGCTCGTATGGAGGCCAACAATGTACGCATGAACTGCCAGATGGACTTCCTCATGTACCACACCATGAGGCACATCTATCCTCAGGATTACCAGCGTCGTTTGGCTGAGGAGGCGGCGTGGACCGCCAGACATACGGCCTTCCACACCGATACAACATTCCGCTCGCGTGCCAAGCGCTAAATACTTCCACGTCTGCGCAATTCCCGACCCGCGACACCACGCCACCACGTCGACCGACCCGACCATCCACCCAGGCGACCACGGCTTGCGGCTACCTCTCGACCACCAGACTCCAAAGACAAACTGCCCATAGCTCCGCTAGCTCAGATGGAGCAGCCTGCTCCACCACCCGACTAGCCTGGCGAGGGGACGGCATGAGCCTTGGACTGCCATGCTTGGCATTGTATTTTGATTGTATGACAAATTTTGGTTGTACTGTGGATTATATGGATATACAAATTTTGTAAATTCTGTTAATTAATACAATGTCTTTATAAATTTCTAGTGCAATTATTTTTTGCTATGTCCTTCTCTGTGATATGTTGAGTAACTCAACTGGCCCGCCTCACCCCAGAGTGTGGGGGGAGGGGGGGGGGACCCAGACCGACACACCTTGGGTTATTTTCGGGGATGAAAATTCCCAAGGTGGGGAGGATGTAATATCCTGAAAATTTTGCGTTAAACAGTGACCTCGGGATTCATGCCCGACTGGTCATAGGTTTGACCAAATGGGAGTTCAATAGTTGACATAGGGTGTAATGAACGGATGAGATGTGAGAATTTAAGTAAATATGTGGAGAGTGAGGTAAATCTAGAGTCACATACACCTATTCTGGTGTATGTGCTCAATACATAAGTTAGAAGGGAGATAAAAAGGGTTTAATAACCCTAAAATCAATTATTTTGGTTATTAAAGGAGAGTAAAGGAGAGAGAGAGAGAGAGGAGTTATTGCAGCTGATTGGAAGGGGGGATTCGAGCATTTAAGGTCGGATTCGAAGCGAGGGATTCCGTTAGAGCCAAAAGCTGGAACCCTAGCCTTTCCAACCATTAGATCAAATCAATTTGAGATTGATTGAAGGTAAAATCCTTGCAAATTCAATGCATAAGTTATGTGAGTAAATTGTAGTTAAGAATGGTTAAATTATAGGATAAAGGCTTAGAAAAAAATGAAGGAAGAAGAGTAGGAAAAGATTGGGAAGAACAGCCAAAAGGAGGCTGAATCTGGCCAATTCGATTAATCGAAATTGAGATTCAATTAATCGATTTTCGCCAAGAAGTTGAATAGTCAAAGAACTCGAATTCGATTAATCAAACTAAGTTTCGATTAATCGACTTTGATTTTTGATTAATCGATTTTGGTGTCGATTAATCGACTGAGAACCTCTAGTGGACTCCAGTGGATGGAGGAAAAAGACCTGGGGAAATCGACTAATCAAAATGGGATTTTGATTAATCAATTTTGAATTTCGATTAATCGATTTTGGGAATTCGATTACTCGAATTGAGAATCGAATTGATAGAGTAGAGAATCTCGATTTATCGAATTGGGATTCGATTAATTGAATGGGAATCTCGATTAATCAATTTTGAGAATTGATTAATCGACTTTGAATTTCGATTAATCAAGTTTGGGAATCAATTAATCGAATCATATTCGATTAATCGACTTTGGAGTTTGATTAATCGACTGTGCCAGTTTTTGTTGACTTTTGAGTTTGACTTTAAGATTCTTGGAGGGTTTTGAACCTTCTTTGTTACATCTTTAGTGATGTATTGCATGTGTTATGTTATACCATAGGTGGTACGTGTGATCAAGAGCACAAGGAGCCACGTGGGACCTTGATGCATGATTTAGCGGAGACTTGAGGTAGGGAACACCTTGAACATGTACTTTATATTACAAGAGCATGTATGTAGTGATATAGATTCAAATTAAAAACTGTTTTATTGCTTAAAGTTTTGTGAAAAGGGTGTGTGGGTGACATCTATAAGAGTAATCATAATGAGTCATCCCCAGGGGATGAGGAAGTAAAGTAATAAGAGCATCAGGTGTGATGCAAAGGAATGGATACATCCCAGGAATGTATCCAAGATTGAATAATGTCTGATAAGGCCTAACTGATATAAGATACCACACTTATACGGTGAATAATTATATGTAAAGCACCTGATATTTTTGTTATTTGAGGTTTGATAGGATACCCCACCGACGTGGCGGGATATCCACGACTGACGCAGCAGGATATCCGTGACCGATACGGCGGCGAAACCGTAAGCCAGTGCGGAGGCTTATCCATACACAGTAAGCACACCCCAGGGGTGTTGAATTGAGATAAGTTAAAACCCCGCCACCGATCCCCAGGGGAAAGGGGCTTGGGTACTAATTGTATTCCCAGGGAATACGTTTAAAAAACTGTCTATATAGATGACGATGAAGGCTATCTCATCGGGGCTCGATGCTATATTGCTCGGGGATTACTTAAGTTAAAAGGTTAAGTTTTGCTTTAGGCCTATTCAGTGTCATTCATGATTAATTAAAAGACATGTGTAAACTACCAGTAAAATGTGATTCTTTCAACTATTTTTCTCAATAACTACATAGACACATCATGCATGGCATATCACGGAATATATGTGAGTTTTACTTTATATGTTCATCTGTGTTTGTTCCCTATTGAGCTAGGATGTAGCTCACCCTTTAGACTATACGTCGCAGGTCCATTATTAGCAGCGGTTAAAGCTTCAGGGGACGTGGACCCTAGTGAGTCAGATCCAGTACCTGGTGACGAGTTAGAGCCACCTCCAGAGGACTTCTTCTAGAGGACTCTGTTGTGCACCTTGAGAGATTATTGGTACAGCTTGGTATGTCAAGCCTTGTTTTTGTTAAACCATGTAATTAAGTATTGAGATATTCTTTTAGGCGAACCATCTGTGATGATCAGCTATCATCGATGGTTCGGATCGGTTCTACATTCATGCAGGGGCATGAAGGTAGAACTGTCTTTTGAGATGTGATGATGATATTATTTTCGCATTCATTATTGTCTTTTCAGTTTATTATTGTTGCTTGATATACCAATGTTTCGTGCAATATCTAAGGGGCACGGTAAAGATGATCGTGCCGATGGCACGGGTTTCGGGGTGCCGAAATCCGGACTGTCACAGCTGTGGCGAGGCCCGATGGTTGTTGGCGCGATGGGACGGCGGAGGGTTTTCCTTTCTCTTTTGTCGGCAAGTGTATGTTTCTGTTGCGGTGGAGTCTGGTGACTGTTGCGCAATGGGACATTTGGGGGGTTCGGCTCTTAGATTTTTGCAATGGGATATTGGTTGAGCCTCTCCCTTAGTCGTACAGTGGGACTTTGGTGGTTATATGATGGGACAGCTATGTTTATTTCTTTCTTTGGCAGATCTTGGGTTTTATAATAGGATCAAGTTGTAGTTGTGTCGTGACGACACTTGTCTTTAGCATTACAGTGCGGCAGAGCCTTGATGATTGTGCTTATGGATGTATGGTGAGTGTCTGCCAAGTTACGTGGTGGGATAGTGTCACGATGGAACTATAAGGGGAGTGATGGAACATTGGTTGAGTGCGTGATGGGATGAGGGAGTGATTCCAATCGCGGTAGGACATTATTTATGGTAGCACATTAGGGGGTGATTCGGTCGCGATGGGACTACGAAGGAGGGAAATAGTCTTCCTTTTGTAACCATAGGGTCATGGTGGGGCTGTGGGGAATGATTTCGTGTATGGTTGGAAATGGTCTGTATGTTTGGTAGGGGTGACGCTTGTGTGAATTTAGATGAAAGTCAAGTGGGCATATCAGGTGCGGTATTGGGACTTACGCGTGTAGAGGTGGGCATTTAAATTCAGAATATGCATGGTTATTCTGGCACTGATTTGGTTTTTGTGCTTTGTTTCTTACACTTTATGTTCATTTTGGGTTCTATGTTTTCATTGTAGGTTGTATGTTCAGGAGGTATGCCTCCGGTGATACTTGTAAAATTTTAAGTTATGAATAACGAGGTGTTTTGTTTATTGTGTTCATTTCATTTATGTTTGTTCACGTCTGGCTATTGTGTGTTTCTTGGGTTGCATCGGAGGGTGAATGGGTAATGTCGAGGTAGTGCATTTATTCTTCGACATGTTGCATGTATCTTGTTTGTTTTATTTTAGATGTTTTAGCTCCCATGGCGAAAAAGTAAGAAACAAACTGAAAAGACAAAAAAAAAAATGCCTCAGTTTGGGGTGTCGGTCTAATGACTGGAGTATCGCTACCAAGGTGTTAGCGCTCTTAAAAAAAATGCCCCGGTGTCAAGTAACGGTGGGACTCTTATCGACCTCTCAAATATCCTGGAGTATGTTAGTAATGATCCCATGTCGGGAAGTAGTTTGATTATTTCGGCCACATGCCAGGCTCGATTTTGTAAGTGTTGAACGATCATCATGTGTCGTAGCTTTTTAGCTAGGTTGGGATGAATGGTAGGTAACGTGTGATTGCATCACTTGCTATTCGAGAGTTTTCAGTTTTATTCCGAAGAGACTTTAGAAATCATTTGACTCATCGTCCGAAAGAGAAATAAAGGGGTGAAGAAGAGATAAGATTTATTAATCTGAGGGTAGCTTCTTATTAAATCGATTTTTAAAATAGTAGTCAACTACTTTCTTCTCGGGTGTGTAATGCGGTGTCATAATTGAGCCCTCCGTTGTGATTCAGCACCATCAAAGTCTCAGATTCTATGATTAGTAGGAGTTTTGTCCTCCTCCCGCCACCGTACGACGATATCTAGTAGTGTGAAGATGTCAAGGATGGCCTCGCGGCTTGCTTATACTTTCCTAATAAGATTACCAGGATTGCCCTCATAATTTACTTCGGCTTCCTTGAATTCATTGTCTGTTCATTCATCATATTACTCTTGCTCGGTTGTGCTTCTTTTATATATATATATATTTTTTAATAACCTGCTAACACAAGAATTAAGACGTTTGATGGAACCTTGCACTTTCATTTTTTCTGCTCTAACATCGACTCCAATGGCTGAAGAGGGTGTATGAGAATTTAGCGTTTTCTACATTTCATAAAGGTTTCATGATTCACTGGTCCTTTTGATCAACTTGCAGAATAGGAGGGGTGGTTAATGAGTCAGATAATTTTCAAAATGGTTCAAAAGAATAATGACCTACAACTGGTGCATGCCTTGCGATGACTACGAGGATGATAAATATATAGTTACGCCTGTTTAGGTTATGAGACATGATGATCATTGAGTCGTGATTCCAAGGGTTAGAAAGTCTTTCCCTTGTAGCTAGTTTTTGGGCATGTTATCAAAATAATATAAGTACTTCCTGCGTGGGGTTAGATTTCCTCCAGGCAAGGTGGTCGTGTAGGCGTTGTTTCTTAGCACTAGCTCCTCGACTTCGAGTTCTCGGTCTGGTAAGAGTTATAAGTCAGGGGTATTGTTGGGCAAATGATATATGTATATATTTTAGTTTTATATATATATATATATATATATTTTATGTATTTTTATGTTATGGTACAATATCAGTTCCTTAAGCGAAGACTGACTCAGGAGGTCAAATGGACGGGGTGAGGCTGGATAATCTGCTTCGAGGTCCTCGATCTCTCTCGACCTGACCGATCTGGGATGATGGAAAAGGTGCGTTTGCATTTTGGATGATATGAGGTTTGTCAAAATAGGCGTGGTATCTTTTAATTTCTTCTTTAGATAAATCATTTATGGTCGGGGCCTCTGTTGGTGTTGTCTAAGTGTCTAAATGTTGATGTTATTTTAAGTGATGAGATGGTAAAAATCAGAATACAAAGGTAGAGTAAAATAGCTATGAAATCAGCAATCTAAAGTACACACAGCCTGCAAGATACAGGGCTATTGTAGCAAGTTTTTATAAATAAGAGTTTGTCCCACAAAGAAATTGATCTAGAACCCAAAATGGGCTATAATAGTAGGCCTCCAGATCTAGCTACAGATCTGGCAATCCTAAAGAAAGGGAGTTGGGTGTAACAACTACACTAAATTACCAACTAAAAAGAAAAAAAATAAAGTGCAGTCCTATCCTAAGAAAGGGTTATGAAGAAGGTGGTGATGGTATGTTAAAATAAAGATAAAAGGATGGGAAGTAAGTAGTTTAGGCTAAGGTTAATTCAGTTATGTAACTCAGATTAGGGTTGTCTCTGCAGCAAATCCTTACTGAAGTGCTATCAAAAACCTCAGCAAGGAAGAAGAATCCAACTTAACCCATGTCATTTAGACTGCTCTTAAGGCTATAATCTGTCCACTTAAATGGTCACAGACTATCCAATAGAGTCTGTTAAATCTCATTGATTGAATAAGAAAAGCCATCCTAATCTAAAGGAGTGGACTGATCTTAAGGTTATAATCTGTCCACTTAAATGGTCACAGACTATCCAATAGATTTCCTCCAACCAATGAACTAAATTAGACCATGAATACCATTGCAGACACTATGTTTGCCAGGCTACAAGCACCCCAAATCTGTTACAGATCTGACAAGCATTAATAGGAGTTCCAACCCATAAAATCCTATGTGTAGGGCAAAGGCCATCAGCAGAATGCTTGGACACATAGGAAAAGCAACAGGTTGAATAAGAACTTCAATACAGCTGATCATTGCTACAGAAGGCCTGTAATGACTCAGCCCACAAGTCTGCAATCACTACAAAGAAGCTAGATCTAACATCTGATAGTGGTCAAGTAAAATAGAGGGGAGTCTATTCCTGCACAACTTCTCACTAGGCTACCAACTCAAGTGCAGAGGAGAAGAATCCTTCTAAGATCTGTGACCAAGACCTGCCCTAGGGCTATAGTTTGTCCACTCAAATGGTCACAGGCTATCCACAAAGGCTATTTTACCCACGAATGATGAGATGGAATATGTAAACTGTTGCTGCCACCATGGTCCCAGGGCTACAAGCTCAAGCTTCCATGGGCCTTTCAATAAGCTCAAATCCTAAATGCATGCTATAACCTGAACAAAACTATGGGCAAATAGGAAAATAACAGATTAAATAAATATTTAAAGTATAACTTTCATTTATCTAAATTACCAACAATTCAATTTCTCAAGGCAGCAGTCTTGTGCACAACAGCTCTTCACAAAATCTCAATGTTTAAATGACCTAGTATAAAACTAAATGAAACTACTCCTAATTGCTAACCAAAGATTTAGCCAGCAAGTGCTAGGCTAAGAGAAAATAAAAAAAAAAGTGATCAAACCCTAACCCTAACCCTAATCTGCTTGAGCTGTCAGTCGATAGAGGTTGAAGGAAAGAGTGATTGATAAATTCTAAGTTACAAGCATAGCTTATATACTCAGTCCTACTGCCTTGGCTCAGAGAAGAATAAACCTTAATTTTTCTTGCTGATGTGACACTGTTATAACCCTTGGATGCTTTAAAATACGTGTCTCAAGATCAATGCCTCAAGATGTGTGCCCTAGACTTGGGGAAATCCCCAAAAGGTCCTTGAGTTAAGATTGAGAAATGGAGGGCCCGAGCTTCACGAGGCTGCCTTCTACATATTACTTCTGTCGCATAGATGATTTGTGCTCTTTAGTTACTTCGCATAGCTTGCAGAGTCCTCGCGAGGTAGGAATTAGCTTGAAAGGTTTGTTCACTCGCGCAGGTGAACTTTGGATGATCGCTCAGCTGATCTAGCTTTGAATGCACTCGCGCGAAAGATTTTGTAGTGCTTGGCTTGCTCACGCAGTAAAGCTTTAGAATCTCCTATCACGAGGTACTCGCGCAGATAGACTTTATATCTCACTCGACACAGGGTTAAGCTTCTAGGCGCGCAAGAGCTGCACAACAGAACTTCTAGGCGTCTCTCTCCTCTAGAGCCGCATGAGAGCTTCGCAAGGTTGTCGCTGCTATTCTCATAGATTGGTCTCACGAGATAGTGCACGTGACTGCTTTAAGGCTTGATCCTCATGAGAACTTCACGAGCTGTATTTCTAAAGGCCTAGTGCGCAACTACTTCATGAGTTTCTTTACATGTTGATTACAACTGAAGTGTGTGACTGTTGCACAAGAGGCTGCTTTGTGATAACCCCTTCATTGAGTTGCGCGACTTCTTTGCGAGCTCTAGTATGTTGCATGTCTTAACTGCGTGAGGAAGCTTTGCTAGTGAATTAAACAGCGAGAGGTAGCACCTCAACTGTGTGAGATTAGTCATTTGTTCCTCTGGTGCTATGCACATGCTTCTGTTACAGCTTCCTCCACTCTCCACTATGCTTGGTTCATCTGTTGGACTTTTGTGGTCCATTATGACATGCAAAATAGTCACCATGGTGTGTACCACCATGGTACTTCATCACTCTCTGGCTCAACTATCATCTTTGGCTTGAGTTCTCTCTCTTCTTGGCACCAAAAGTATGGACTTTATGTTAAGCTGCACAATTTATTACTAACTACAAGACAAGCTAAAAAGGAATTATTAGTCAGCTTCAAGGTCTAGCAAATGCTAAGTTAAGAGGTAAAAAGTGGTACTTTTTAGTGAATAACACACTCCCAAACCTAATCTTTGCTAGTCCCTGAGAAAAGCCAAATTTAAACAACTACTCTAAGAATGTAAATGCCACTTTTGTAGGGAGCACGGATGCATTTAGCTCATGCATCAAGCCTTTTAAACCCATCCCTAGTGGAGTGAAGTTTCCTAAGGGTTTTTAGTGAAGGTACCCACAAACTTCTCAATGAAACAGTTAATAAAAGTGCAACACAGTGGTTAATCAGTTTAAAATAAATACAGTTCATTCCACCCTTGCTCTGTCAAAATTAAAGGAGTTCTAAAGTAGTGTATGTAAATAATTTAACACCTCAGTCATGCATGTAGGCTCAGCACATCCAATCAGCTGACACCAAGAAAATAATATGTGCATAACAGTACCAAGCTTACCAGTACATCAAAATTCAGGTTCAAACAATGCCCCAATGATTTCAATCTCAGACCCAATGCTTACCAAGGCTGTCTCTCACAAATGTATTTAAGGGTGTACCATTTCACAAAAGCTCAAGAGCAGTTACATACCCCAAATGGGTTTGTACGCATGAGCATAGGCAGTGCTAATTTCTAACATCATAAAGTACTCTCACTATAGATTAGATATTCTTTTATCTTCACATGATAGTTCATTTGACTTTGGATCAACAAGGGCTTTTCATGGGTTGTAATGTGGCTTATTGGTCTGGGTTGTAAAGAATAAAAGGGGTAAAGAGGGATTCAAAATTGAAAATTCAACACAAGTAGGAGATGATTCATGACTTCACCTTCTTCATTTCAGTATAACTCCATCTTCTTTTGAAATTTCAGAGCTAAAGTGGCCAACTTCTTCTCTTCTTTTCAACTTTTCCAATGAAATCCTTCTTTTGACTTCTCTTTCTTTTCTCTTCCCTTTTTATTTCTTATATTTATCTTTTTTTTTTTATGATGGTTGCCACAAATCTATAACTGCTACACTATTATTTACAGATCTCCTCCTCTCTTCTTCTCCTTTCACCAAATGTTAAACTTTACTCACCTATCTTCAACATCCTCTCCTTTACCTTTTGAATTCTCAGAGTGAGGGTAGGGATGAATCAGGTTAAGAGGTTCAGGTTCAAGTACTTTGGTGTTTGTTGAAGAAAAATGGGGCTTTAAGGCTCAAAAAGTATATGCACAAGGGTAGTTTCACAGGTTTGATCTTTTAGGCTCAAACTGTCCAAATGAAGGCCTTGATCCTTTTCTTAGTGTCATGATTACTGTCAAATAGCTTCAACTTGGGGTGTCTAACTTCTAGTGAAAAGGGCTTAACTCAGTCAGTCCTTAGAATAGAAAAAAGTTGCCAAAGACACTCCTTAAAAATAAAAATTTACAGGCTCAAAGCTCACTGGGTATGGTCTTCAATTGAACTCAAAGGGATATGCTTTCACCTGTTTCTCTCCTTACTGGTTCACTAACTACTGCTTATAAAAAATTTCTTGATGTTCACCTCATAAAAGTATTGATTTTCAAATGATTTTAGTATTGAAAAGCTCTGCACAGTGTTTAAATTTTCTCACTTTTAACATTGCTTAGGTGAAGTTCATTTTATTTATTCCTCACTTAGTTAAGACTGCTGCACTTAGGTTAACTATATCATTGGCAATCCTTACTGCACCCCAAACCTATGAAGAGCAGTGCCCTCACTGATTCAAAGATGAAAGGACCTATGCAGCAGGGATCATACACAAGAGCAAACAGAAAATAAAGTAAGTGAAAGCATTAAACAAAGCACACAAACAACTAAAACAACTAAGCAGATAGAAAGATAGAAAGTGAAGCAAACAAAACATAAAGATAAATTTCATTTACCTGGGATAAAAAAGTAAAACCCATGGACGTGGTGAAAATTCGAAAGGGCACTACAGGTAAAAAAGAGGGCGATAACGGGCACTACGAAAACCCATCTTCGGCACTATGAGTAAAAAGGTTTTAAAGAAAAATAAAGAAAGAAAAAGAAAAAACTCATCAGTTACTCCTTTGGTGACATTTTCGAGCTATCTAGTATTCAATTAGGCCGCTCATGTTAGCTCAAATCGGATCCTGATCAGGTATATCTTCATATTGCACCGTCAAATGCATGACCAGAGGTAAGGATAAAAGGTTAACTCAATCGAAAGGGATGGACGCTTCGACCTTAGTAAAATTCTGAACCTCACTTAGGCCCAACCGCATGATCGGGTTCGACTATTCTCAAAATGGAACCCATTACCTTCTATCAAGTTTAAAGGCATCAAACAAAAAATATAGAAAAGGAAAATGTATATACCCAAAAAAATAAAAAATATAAAAAATAAAAGAGAAGAAAAAAAGAAAAAGAGTTCCCTTTTTCATTTCATTTCTATATTTTGCTTGCGCCACATCTCAAAAAATAATTTGTGTGAGCCTTTACATTTCTGAAAAAGAAATAAAAATGCAAAAAATGCATATAATCTAACAAAAAAATCTGTTACGGGCTTTATACCCCTTTCCTTTTGTATTTGACCTATTTTGAAGTATGTATAGGATAGGTCAACGGTCCAACTCGCTTTCTAAGTTACAGATTTTCTGGAGAAGTGAGTCTTCGCAAACATTGTGGTTACTCATCTGTTGACTGAGAAGGCCCTTATAGCATTTTTAGAACCAAGGACCTCATTCAAGTTTCCTTCCAGACAAAGGCTCTCACATTCAAAAGCCGCAACTGGTTCTTGCTCTTTCTAGGCGCTCCTGCAAAAATGCGAAAAAAAAAAAATAAGAAGAAAGAGAGAGAAAGAAAATAAATAAATAATAAGAATGATATTTTAATTGCACACATCTCAAAAGGCAGTTCGACATCAATATTCACTTTGCCTGGGTAGTTGTGCTAAATAAATGATCGGGGTCGATAAGCGCGCTCAAAAACCTCAAACAAAAAATGTATGAAAAGAAATATATATATATATAACATAAAATAACAAAAAAAAAAAGAATCATAGTAGCTTGTCCAATGGCACACACTCCCAAAAAGCATTGGATATCAATATTTGATCCGCTCAGGTAGTCATGCTAAATTAACTTCAAGGTCGATGAGTATGCTCAAAGACCTTGAACCCTACCTCGCGTAGGGGCACTCATGACCAATCAAAGTGGGGCAATCAATGTCTCATGAGATTGGTCACAAACTGTTAGATCTTCGAGTCATTGCTTTATCCCAATCTTTGAGAATGGGTCGATCACCCTCCCGCTCGTGGGGCTGTGTTATTCAAAATAAAACTCAAACATCATAAATCATCAATCACACCATACGGTTAGGGACTGATAATCTCGAGGAACAGACGTTTTTTCAATGATATGGGCTTCCACTACTCTCCATTCTTTTTTTCCTTTTACCATTTCATGTTCGAGGTTCGCTTTGAATACAGTAAACCCAAGAGTGTTTGCCTTGAGCCTCTTTGGATGTCTTTGTTATTGGCATACGATCATTAGTGATTGGATACCAACGAGGGGCATCTATTGACACCCAAATTTAGCCCAAGGCTCGATTGACCCATACTTCAAGAAAGGCATACTCCCGAACTTCCAAAAGAACTTTTCGAAGCCTTAGAGCCCATCCCAGATCCTTAGAGCTCATCCCGAACACATAAAAACCCTCCCGACCCTTAGAAAGCCCAACCAAACCTATAGAACCCGATTTGAACCAACCAAAACAGCAGATAGAAAAAAGAATTCCAAAGTTTACATAGATATATGCAGGAGTTGAGGCCTATATCATTGAAAAGTAGAGATTCATAGCTTTCCAGCGAGCCAAGCATCGCCTAATTCTGAATTGTACATCAAAAGTTATGGTGAAATGAAAAATACAAAGAAGTGTAGGAAATTACACATGCATGCATAATATGCACGCATAGGCAATTTTCGATAAAATTTACACAAGCGTGCATAATATGCACGCAAATCTAAATTAATTTTTTTCCAGCACGGGCCTAAACTTCTCTTGTCCAAAAATGGGTTTTTAAGATTTGGGGGTTTGACTTGTAGACAATCCCGAACTTCGGGGTTTGTTTCTTTACCCCTCCCAACTTAAGTTCTACCATTTTGCCATTTAAACCATCACCCATCATCCACCATTAAAACCCAAATCCTTCATCTCCAAGCTCCCAAAATCCTCAAAAACCTTAGATCTAA
Source organism: Chloranthus sessilifolius (assembly GCA_021018995.1). NCBI lineage: Eukaryota > Viridiplantae > Streptophyta > Magnoliopsida > Chloranthales > Chloranthaceae > Chloranthus > Chloranthus sessilifolius. The sequence continues at coordinate 69,567,524 of CM037592.1, read as the reverse complement.
CATTACCTAATTGCTAAACCAATTAGAACTTAAATATCCCCCTAATCACCTCTCCATCTATAAATAGAGAGCCCCCCTCCCTATTTAGACACTTTTGAAAATCTAAAAAAGAAAATTGTAGAAAAATCCCTCCCCATCCCCAAGCTCTAAATTTTCCAAGTTAAATCCCTAACTCATCATCTCTTGCATACCATCAACCCCATCATTCCCAAGCCTTAAAACCTTGGCCAATCACCCTCACACCTACATTCTCAACTTCCCTACACCTAAGCCTTAGCAAACTTAGGATTGCAACACCCATTTGCTTTCGAAAGTTCACTGGAGGTAGCATTAACGTGAGGATCTAAAGACGGTGCTTCAAGGATCTGAGAGCTCCGGCTCTCCCCTCTATTCCTCTACCTTCTTTTGTTTTTTCTCTATCCTAAGATTTGAGCCGTTATGCCGCTGAAATTTCAGTAATTGCGGAGAGCTCAATAGGATCCGATGCCTTCGAGCAAAGGAAAGTACTACCATTAATACACTTGGTCATAATAGAGACTATTTACGAGCGGGTCAATCGGATGCCTAACACCTTCCAGATTGATAATCGAAGTCCTTGCCTAGAGGCTTTGGCGTTGACCGGTGATTCGGAGTCATATATCGCACTACAAAATATATGACTTTTGGAGACAATTATTGGAGACGGCTTTTCGAAGCCGTCTCTAATAACCATTTATTAGAGACAGTCATTTCAAAAGTCGTTTCCAATTCTTTTATTAGAGACCGCCATTTTAAAAGTTGTCTCGATTTCTTTTATTAAAGACTACATGAACCCTAAACCATAAGGTTCACTTATGTATAGGCAGGTGATAACTTTAGAGACTACATGAAAAACCGTCTCTAAAAGCCTCGTTAACACCAATAGAGACGGCTTCAGCCGTTTCCATGTGATCTAGTTTGGTCTTTAGTCAAAGGTTGTTGGTTAGATTTTTGGTGGCTGCAAATAACCTAATTCAGCCTGGCCCTATATATAAGCGAAGTTGAAAAATCTAATTCACGTATTCAACTCGTCGTGATGGGGAAACTAAGTCTCGTTCTCTCTGATCTTCGAGAGGGAAAACCCAACCGAAACCCTAACAACGATCTAAGATCTCAAAAACCTAGCATCTTCTCACACTGATTCCACAGAGAGACACCTTGATTTCTGATATTCTTCGATCCTCAAGGAAATCGACTGTAATATCCTAAAATTTTGAGAGTTAAACAGTGACCTCGAGATTCGTGTCCGATTGGTCGTAGGTTTGACCAAGTGATGGTCAAACAGTGGACTCATAAAGTTACGTACTAATGTGAGATTAGTGTGACCTAAGTGTAGAGTATGGTGTTAGTTTAGAGTCACATACACCTATCTCTGGTGTATGCACTTAACACCGAAATAGGAGAGAAGATATAAGGGTTTAATAACCCTAGAATTCTTTTGTTTGGTTGTTGAAGAGAGAGTTAAGAAGAAAGAGAGAGAGAGAGAGAGAGAGAGAAATTAATACCAAGGAGTTATTGTGGTTGGATTGGAGGGAAGATTGAGCATTTATTAACAAATTCAACGCGATTGGGTACGTTGGAACAAAGCTGGAGCACTAGCCATTCCAACCTAGATATTTGATCAATTTGAGATTTATTGGAGGTGAGTTTCTAATTGAAGTAAATGCATAGATTGTAAATGATTAAATTTAGTCAAATATAGTTAAAAGATAGATTAAAAGACCTAGAAAAGAAGGAAAATAAAAAAGAAAAGGATTTGAAAGATCAGCCTGAAAAGGGGCTGAATCTGGCCAAATCGATTAATCGAGTTTGAGAATCGATTAATCGATTTTGGTCTAGAAGTTGAAAAGTCAAGGATACCCGATTTCGATTAATCGATTTGGAAATCGACTAATCGACTGGGTACCTCCAATGGCTGGAGAGAAAAGAGTTGGGGAAATCGACTAATCGATTTTGGAAAATTGATTAATCGATTTTGGATTTCGATTAATCGATTTGGGATCGACTAATTGATTTTGGATTTTTGACTACTCGATTTGAGAATCGACTTTACCATTTTGGAAATTTCGATTAATCAGTTTGAGATCGATTAATCGATTTTAGATTTCGATTAATCAATTTTGGGAATCGATTAATCGATTTAGGGTTCGATTAATCGATTTTGGGAATCGATTAATCGATTTTGGCAGTTTCACTTGACTTTCTAGTTTGACATTGAGGTTCATGGAGGGTCTAGGACCTTCTCTATTAGATCTTTAGTGATGTATTGCATGTGTTATGATGTACCATAGGTGGTACGTTTGAAAGCAAGCACAAGGAGCCGCGTGGGATCTTGATGCTTGGACCTTCAGAGACTTGAGGTAGGGAACACCTTGAACATATACTTTAATTGCAAGAGCATGTATGTAGTGATATAGAACTCAAATTTGAAAATATTTTAACTGTGTAAATCTTTGTAAAAAGGGTGCGTGTGTGACACCAAGAAAGTGATAAAGGCATCCGTGTGATACGAGTAACTGAGACCAAGAAATCAAAGGAGAATGAGACATCCTCAGGGGATGAGAAAGTAGCAAAAGGCATCATTGTGATGCGAGTAATTTAGGCATCTCAGGGAAGTATGTAAGATTGAATAACTATTGTTAAGGCCTAACTGATATAAGATAGCACATTTATACGGTAAACAACTATATGTAAAGCACATGTTATTTTTGTTATTTGAGGCTTGTTAGGATACCCCACCTATGTGGCGGGATACCCATGACTGACTCGACAAGATATCCGTGACCGGTATGGCGGCCAATCCGTACACCAGTGCGGAGGTCTATCCGTACACAGCAAGCACATCCCAGGGATGTTGAGATGAGATTCAACCCCGCCGCCTATTGAGAAAGGGGCTTGAGTCGTATTCCCAGGGAATATATTTAACTACTGTCTATTTAGACGACGATGGAGGGTATCCCATCGGGGCTCGATGCTATATTGCTCGGGGATTACTTAAGTTGAAGATTTAAGTTTTGTTTTAGGCTTGTTCAGTGTCATTCATGATAAATCAACAGTAAAGTGAAACATGCAAACCACCAGTAAAATTGAATGTAAATTTCCATCTTTTAAACTGTTTTTCCAGCAAGTGCATAGATACATCATGCTTAGAATATCATAGAATATATGTTAGATGTTGATTTATATGTTCATTGTGTTATTCCCTATTGAGCTAGGATGTAGCTCACCCTTTAGACTATACGTCGCAGGTCCATTATTAGCAGCGATCGGGGCTTCAAGAGATGTGGATCCGGGTGATTCGGATTACATGCCTGAGGATGAGTTGGAGCTTCCTCCTAAGGACTTCTTCTAGGAGACTCTGCTGTGTACCTTGATAGAGAGTCAGTTTTGAGAGCAGAATGTACGGCTTGGTATGTCAAGCCTTTATTTTGATAAACAATGTAATTATACTTCGATATTCTTTTTGGCGAACCATCTGGGGTGACCTATTTGTATCATCGATGGTTCGGGCCGGTTCTTTTGTCCATACCTTGGCATGGAATGAGAACTGCTTTTGAGCTCTTCATTATAGAGAATAATATATTATTAATGCATGTTACTTGATTGGTTTTGCTTGCTATACCAATGTTCCGTACATAGCCTTGGGGCACGGTCTGGAGGATCGTGCTGATGGCACGGGTTTTCGGGTGCCGAAATTCGGGCTGTCACATCGACGCCTCTAAATCCAGACTCACGTCTACAACTCGTCGTGAGGGGACAACTGAGTCTTGTTCTCTCTGATCTTCGAGAGGTAAAACCAAAGCGAAACCCTATCAATGATCTCAGATCTCAAAAACGTAGCATCTAAATCCAGACTCTCCAAAAGATACAAGGTAATTCAATTTAAAATTGGTCATCTTCTCAATTTTGATTCGCTATTTTGTGTTTTTTGGCCGTTTTCTGTCCATAAATTAGTGATTGTTTCGTAGATTAGGATGACCTCCGTTGAGTTCTGACATTAATATAACAAATTACCGATTTCTATGATAGATGTTTTGTTCTTATTAGATTTAATATAATTATGACAAATCTGATAGTTTTGTGAGAAAATTTTGATGCATCTTCTTGTTTTCCTGTTAATAGTGGTGTGAGTAAATTAGGTAAATTACTGCATGGATATGATAGTTAGATAAGAAATTATGAGCACTTTTGAACCTGTAAATTGGATGTTAATATTAAAATGAGTATGACAACCAGTCCTGTATATAAATTGTATCCTTATATAGAACTATGACTCTATGGACTGAATTGTACTCATAGGATTTGACAGGTATTCAATTGACTCCTTACCTATCAAAACTTTGAATTTGATTTTAATTGAAAATCTCCAATTGAACCTATTGATAGATCAGGAGACCCTATCGAAAGAATATTTCTGAACTCATTAAAAATGTGAGTTGAACTATAGGATACATCAAATTCTAAAAGATATTAATAAAGCTATTAGGAGACTTAGCTTAAGATCGAACTTCAGAGACTACACAACTCCCAGTTTCTAATTAGGATTGCTACAACTATGATTAAGAAAGTATGATATGTTGGTCACTCATCTAATAGAGAACCTTGATTTTTAATAATCTTTTTAAATTGAACAAGTCAAGGTAAACAATAGACTTGTGAGTCACAACTTTTTAAATTGAACAAGTCAAGGTAAACAATAGACTTGTGAGTCACAACTACAAAGTGTTTCGAAATTTGAGAAATGAGGAATTGATAGTTGAAATTATTTGCTTGAATTTTGACTGATTGTTTACTATTTTTCTTATGATACGGAGTATGTTTCTCAATTAAATGATTATTAGATAATTAGTTATTTGAGTATCTTCCTAATTAAGAACTCAAGAAATAAGACTTGAAATATAAGATTTTTTAAACACTTATGTGAACTCTATTGGGCTTCATCGCTCACGATAGTTTCATGATCCGGAATTTCATATTCAAAGGCAGCAAAGCCTAGCCAAAGTTAGCCCAAGAAAGTGAGCATAAATCCAGACGGTTTGACTAGGAAGCTAACAGTGACTCGAACCTTTTTGCCGTAGATGCACCAGCACACATGTGGATGGACCTCATGCTCACAAATAAATGGATTTCTTTTCTTTTGGTTTTGTTTAATGGTTTTTTTGTTGAGCCAGTCTTTGAGCTATTTAAGAAAGCTACTGATTTTTGGAGCAAGGCAAATAATTGTACATATTCCTACATACTTTCGTCTTATAGTTATCTTCAGTTAGTCCAAAACTATTGATTTCAAATTTTCTAGTTAGATTATTTGATAAGCAAGTGAGTTGAGTCATTCTTAGCAGATTTGTCCTTGATAGTAAAAAGGATGTAAAGTAGCTCTTCGTAAATTTAAGAATGATTCAACCTAGTTTAACGAAGTGAATTATCGAGAACAATGACGTTGGAATGGGTTTGATTATGAAAAGCCTTTCGCTATTTTAAAACAGATTATGTATTTAAGGACATTACGTATCTTTTCCGTTACTTGATGAACTTGAATGTATCTGTCGCACTCACACGGCTCGTGAATTGGGACGCTCAGACATGACCGTTGCTCTAGTGCACAAGTCAGGGGCTGAGGGCGTGACACTAAGCCTCTAAGCTCATGCACCATCTTTGATTAATCTTCAAGGAGCCATGGTTTCCCCATTGATTATTTTAATAATTCGCAACAAAGAGGACTCAACAATCAGATTATGAAGATCCATAGCCATGAGAATACCCCCTGCAAAATGGCATTGAGTTCTATCTCCTCAATGTCATGTTCAAAGAAGATCCACTATGTGAAAACGAAGAATAAGCAACACTACTTGCCTAAAGAAAACCACAGTCTCTAGCCGTTGTGGAAAAATTTACCGATAAACTGCCCAAAATTGTAGTTTCTAAAATGCAATGGCCTGATTTTGTATAAGTAAACCTATTCGATTTACTTATATGTGTGTGTGTGTGTGTGTGTGTATATATATATATATATTATAAGGATGCACTTATTTTGGAAAAATAGCTGAATTTGATCATTAGTGGTGTACTCTTGTTTGACTACTCATGATGTGTTCAACACCCTCAAAGGGAGATCCTGGAATGCATATTTCTAATTTCTCACATCTTTTTTTTTTTTTTTGTGATTCGTTGTAGGTTAATGAGAGCTTTCCACATCCAATTGCTTTGTTGTGGAAAGGCTCTGCCTTCGATTCACAGAATGGACCAACGGATCACCAGCAGAGCACCATTGTTTTTCCAAAGGGAAATCCCATACCTAGTGTCAAGGCTGTAACAATCTACAAATCTGGCACATTTACGATTGATGTTGTTTATTCTGATGCCGGCAAATCACAAGCTTCACCAAAGATTAGCACATACACAGTAGTGAATCAGCTCTAATCATACTGTCTTATTTTTTAATAAACAGCAAACTTAATATTGAAATAGAGGAAAAGGTTATATCAAAATAATTTATCTTAAACTCAGTTCTTTGTTTACTATATGTTGGAGTTTTTCAACATTTTGTACTCTATGTCGACAATTTCTATTGAATTTTTTATGCTTCTGGATAGACTGGTCCTTTCCAATCTGTTAAAGGTGAACATGCTAAAGTGATGGTGAAACTTCGTCTGAATCTGCATGGCGTTGTGTCAATCGAGTCGGCAATTGTAAGTTTCGGACATGTTCCAGCGAATCGTGTGCCTAGCCCCATCCTTACTCTGGAAAAGGGATGCAGAAGAGAGTGTCAACTAATTGGTCATCAGATATGATACTATACCACCTAAAGGGCTCTATGAACAATTGCTTGCACTCCCTTTTTTCTCTGTATGTATTGATCATAGAACACATCAGAGTTGGAAGGGAAATGAGGTGGCCGAGGTGCATCGAAGGTGCTGACTGGGCTGCTAGGGATTAGATCTATAAGGTATTTGTTTTTGCTTGTCATGCTACGCTCGGCGGTCAGCACGTAGATGTATGATATCTATTCATGTGTCAGAATTGCAGAAAGTAGTTTATATTAAAGAATGCATCTTGTTTTTTCAAGGCATGTTGCTTTTGTACATAATGAAGTTGGTCTACTGATAAAAAAGAAATTGTGAAGATTCTTTGACATGCATACATAATACAGAGATTGCACTTATTAGATTGGAAAGATAAAGGGTTAGATATCTATTTCTTTTCACACGATTTTTTCACAAGATTTCAACGATCCTCGTACTTCTTTTTTCGTTTTAATATAGAGCTCCTTTACCAATCTAAAAAAAATAAAAAGTGCAACGATTTGCCATATGGAAAAATGAGATGCCCAACAAGATCCAGAGGTGAAAGGTCGATTCTCGCATATCATTGACATGGTAGCATAGAATTTAGTGCAAATTTTAAGGTGGTAGATCCATAGATGATAAACTGTGCAGCTAGCATTTATTATAGCTTTGTTTAAGTGTATAGACACCACTTGATCCTTCTCTTGGAGAAATGACGGTGAAATGCTACATTATAGCCCCATTGAGTTGGGATTCAATTTGAATCCTTGGGGTGGGTTTTTTCTTTTCTGTGCTGTTGTTTGTTTATTCTTTTTTTTCTTTGTTTTCTCTCCTTTCCTGTCAGCAATTCGCTTATCCATGTACTTCCTTTTTTCGTTTTACTATAGAACTCCTTTACCAATCTAAAAACAATAAATAATCAAAACAAAAAGTTGAAAGATTTGCCATATGGCAAAATGTGATGTCCAACAAAGGTATCAGAGGGGGCTGAACAAGATCCAGAGGTGACAGGTCAATTCTCCTATATCATTGACATGGTAACATAGAATTTAGTGCAAATTTTGAGTTGGTAGATCCATAGATGAAAATTTGTGCAGCTAGCATTTATTATAGCTTTGTTTAAGTGGATGACTCTTTTTTTGGCACAACGAATGAAGAGTGAAACACAGACTTCGCCTAGCCGAGTAGATGTGTTTATGAAGACACATGCCCGTCAAGATGGCAAGCCTTTCAAACACGTGCATGCGTGGGCGTGTGTTTGGGTGTAGAGTGAGACACATTCATCATGGATCGTTCACTAGGTATTCAGTGTTGAAGAAAAACAGTCTTATCAATAGAGTTAAATGGGGATGGATGTGTCTTGATAATTACGACTCTCATAGATTGGGTCGTATTTGGATCCTGTGGAATCCGAGAAACTTTGATATTACAAAGATTGGAGAATCAGAACAAGCTGTGCATTTTTCTGTTTTAAGAAAGTCAGATAATAGTTCTTTCTATCTATCTAGTATCTATGGATCCAACTTGACCTATCATAGGCTAACTTTATGGAGTGAATTGATCAACTTTTCCTCTAGTGTTGTTGGGCCTTGGCTACTGCTACGGGACTTTAATTGTGTGAGGTCTAGAGCGGAAAAAGTGGGAGGCAAAGTTGTGCCATCCAGAAGTTTATCTCAATTCAATCAAATGCTAGATGCTTGCAGGCTGGATGATATTCGATCCAAAGGATGCACCTTTTCCTAGAGTAATAAATCTCGAGTAATAACTGTATTATGTGCAGGCTGGACAGGGCTTGAAGAATGCAGACTGGAATAATACTTACTTCTGGCCTATCCGACCACTTCTGGCCTATCCGACCACTCCCCTCATGTTGATGTTGAGTACCTTACTTCTGGCCTATCCGACCACTCCCTAATTTGGCTTGATTTTGGAAAATTACCCCACCGGGGACCCAAGCCATTTAAATTCTTCAATATGCGGCTGAATAATAAATGGGTTTAATGACCTTTTTCAGAGTGGTAAGGTCACCGGTGTGGAACATTGCTTATCTAATTTTAGGTTATATTTTAGTTGGCATTGTTTTATTTATTGATTTTTTCAGTAAAAAATTTCAGAATTTAGATGATAGAAAAAGAGGCATGTAAAAGTAGCACAATGAAACTTGTGTTTGTGTCAGTCACAGTTTTATTGCATCCTTTTCCTCAAAACCTTTGAACTGTCTTTAGTTTCCAGACGATCTGTTTATTGCATATATCTGTGTGATTTTTTCTCCACCCACACCAATGTTTTGAGGCTATTATTAACAATTTGTGAACTCAGTTATTTTAATTATTTATAAAATTATGTGATGAGTTTCATGTTTGTGCAGTTCAATGCACCATTGTAATTTGTCGTGGATTTGCTGCTCGAGTGGGTGCTCATTCCATCTACCAAGACCTAGCTGCCCTTGTGAGCCAGCAAAAAACTATAGTTGTTGCTGCTAGTGTTGTGGTTGTATCCACTGCTGCAATTGCTGCAGTTGCCCAGATGCCGGCTTGTTGTAGCCTCTTTAGCTGTCAGAACCTCTTCAAGGTTCAGAACCTCTTCAGCTGCCATCACCTTTGCAGCTGCTGCTACCTTTGCTATTGCTTGGAGAAATCCTCACGCAGATCATGTTGTGTTCTTCCGACACTTTCTTGTCCTGATTGCTCTTGCAGTTGTGTGTGGTCTTGCCCAAAATGTACCAAGGTATGCATTTGCCCAAAGTGTACAAAATCCTATTTTCTACCATGTTGTTGTCTATGTTCCTAGCTTGATATGTGCATGTAATCCTATTTCTGCCTGATTTTATATAGCCCATTCATTTTTGTTAGTGGCATGCGCATATTTGTTGTATTTTCTTTTTTCTCAGTCTTCATCAAATTGAATCAAAGCTATAGGAAACAAGACATGTTGAATATTTTTAAGGATTGTCTTATTATTCTGTTATTGTGATAACCCAAGGGATTTTCTTCTCAATGACAGTCTCTGCATCATAATCAAACTTCTTGGTTCACAACTTGATTGCTTAGCTTATGTTTCTCATTTATATTTCAGTATGAATATCAATGGGTGGGAAGGAATGGTGTTCATTGGAATCAATGCCGCTATAATTTATGTAAACTGGATTGCAACTATGTTTTATATAGCAAGTAATTTCGTCCGTTGTTATTAATTGTGCAATTTAGTGGTATAGCTAGAGGCACAGTTCTCATAGTTCACGACCCCATGCACCAAGGGTGGTGCACCCGGTTAATTTCCTTCCTCTCGACTTGGGGAAATGCATAGAGATATTTATAAGGGCTAACTCTTCATTAGTCATTGCATTTATACGCCAAGGTTTTATGGTCAGGCAAAGGGAAATTGACCCGTGTAGGTACTTGAGTGCCAGTGGTGGCACTTTTGTCAATCTCCTTTTATTCATATGGTCAATCTTTGGGAGCTGCACGTTTATTTATAAGCACTCAAATCAGTGAAAGGTCACTTTCACTAATTTGATATTCAAAATTTTCGGCACTCGCTAAGTTCTATGTTTGTTTTTCTCCAATATAAATAATGCTAGGGAAAAAAAAAAAGAAAACTATGAAGCTCAATTAGGCTGACACGATCTAAAGTGGTAGCCAGCTTTGCTCTCTCTCATGTTCTCTGCAGTTAACGGGGTCAGTAGAAAATGGATAATGTGATAGCCTATGCTTAATTAAAAGGGTTAGTAGAAAATTGATATGGATCGAGCCAACTCGCCTGAGTCCCATTTATCATGGTAGATTCTGCCAATATGTTACTGTATTGGTTGAGCAGCACCATGTGACAACTCAACCGATGCAGCACCAATGCTTGCTCGACTCAATCAGTTTGGTGCAGTAACTTGGGCGAGTTGACTCAATATTGACATTCGACGCGGTTTCAGGGTGGTTGTGACCAGTCACCAAGTCTAGGTTCAATAATAATTCGACAGATTCAAGCAAAAATTTTGGAGAAATAAATAAATAATTTCAAAAATACTAAAAATCACGACTTATTGAAAAAGTCATTAATTATTCGTGAATTTTTAAAAAACATACGAATTTTTTAAAAAAAATTGCAAATAATTCACGATTACTTCGAGGTTCAATCCGTATGACTTTAAACTAGAAATGAATTTGTTATTAATTTAATTTATTTTTGTTTTGCAGGATTTGCTATTGGAAGTGGCTGATATGGTAATGGAAGTGGTTTAATGATCGAAATCAGTAGTTAAAGTAAAGTGTTTGCAGATATGGTAATGGAAGTGGTTCCATTCTTGCTGTTGGGAATGGATTTACATTTTTCTAGCTTTTATAAGTTGCTATAGTAGTTGTTATTGGATCTCAAATTTGTACAATAGATCATAAACTGAGTTACAGTTTGCACATAGGTGCATATTGCTGGTGTAGGTGCACTACGTGAAAAAGCCAAAAAAACTACTGCCTTAGATAGTGGTTTTTTCAAAAAATCACTGTCTTTGATAGTGGTTTTTTTTCAAAAAATCACTGCCCTAAACAGTTGTAAAAAAAGGAGTGGTTTTTTTTTACCACTATACAGGACAGTGGTTTATGAACTTCAACAACCATTGTCTTGTATAGTGGTAAAAAAAAATCACTCCTTTTTTTACAACTGTTTAGGGCAGTGGTTTTTTATGAAATTTTTTTTTTTTTTTTAAATATATTTAAAAAAATAATTACGTTGACAATTTTTTATGCAAATTTTTTTTAAATAATATTTTTTTTATACTTTTTTTTAATGCAATTTTTTTTATGCTTTTTGTAATACTTTTTTTTAATACAATTTTTTAATACTTTTTTTAATGCTTTAAAAAAAATTATATAAAGAAAAAAAGCTATTAATCTCATATTTAAACACATCCATTCAACTCAAATGCAAATCATTCAATGCCATTAATAAATAAAATAGATGTCTAATTCTTTTATTCAAACAAAATATTACATCTCAACCTATGATCCAACCTTTCAAATCAACCAAATATTTTAAACTTTACATGCTCAATCCTTTTATTCAAACAAAAAAAAAGAAGAAAAGAAAGAGAGTTAACAATCTAAGGACCCCATGACCTATTTTCATAATTTTATATATATATATATATATATATATATATATATATATATATATATATATATATATATATGCTTCACCTCTCCTGCCAAGTATCCTCGTCCCCTAGTGATCCGTTTGAGGTGAGCTTCAAATCGAAAAGCTTCGCCTGAAATCAAAAGGAGAACGTAATTAAATATTTATGATATTAAGCAATTAAATTGAAATATTGATGAGAAGTATATTCTAATTATCAGAAATTAGAATTTTAAGAGTCATTGACCATTGAAATCTGCCTTAAAACTTGCATCGCTTTGGTGGAGGTACATTCAGTTCTAACTAGCTTAGATATGAATTTTCACAAAAGATTGCTGCCCAAAGTTTGACCTGTATAGTAAATTTACTGTACAAAACTTGGGTTTGCCTCCACGTAACTGTACATCACTCTTCTCATGATTTTTATAGATATCTTATCGAATGGAAACTGAAGTCAGATTATGCACCCAGGTAAAACTCGTAGAATGCAAATTATTAGTATCCACGTTTTCAAAACCAAGCCATAAAAAACAAATCCCAATCTAGGAAGTTTCAGATTTTGAATCAACACATATTCAGCAATAAAGAAAAAAAAAAAAGGAGAGACTCAATGCGTAGGTAACTACAAACCTGAGACAACCCATAGCATTTATCTATTCTATCCAATACGTGCTAAATGAAATAAACTACTTTCATGAATTATGTACAAACCCACCTTTTCACCGCTAGATAAATGTTGCTTTTTTGTTGGCGTGAAGTGAAAAACATCATGAAGAAATTCATTTTCCTGTTTAAACAAGTAGTGCAAAGTTCATCAATTCAATATGGATTTTTAAAAAAATCATCAAACGAACAAAAAGTACTTATTACAAAATCCAATGGTAGATTATAATATTTTCAAGAGAATGTTGAAGCCTAATTATGGACCAAATAACAACCTGCATGTGCTTGAGAAAACCACCACCAAGAAAACGCTTCAGAAAGTTCAACTGCCAAGAAAAGAAGTTAGCCAAAATTTGAGGGAGATTTGAAACTTTGATTCAAAGACAATGCAAGTTTTGAAGAAAAAAATACACCAGATCAATTACCCATGTTGATGATTTTAGCGGCCACCATGTTGAACCTTTGTTGATGTTTCAGAACTTCACCTAAGGGGTTTGTTATAATGAGATTAGATATATCATGATCACCATCGTTTCCAGTCGTACTTGAAACCAATGTTACCTGATTTGTTCATTCGCTTGGTTTGAATACAGGTTCGTAATTCGTGGTTCGCTACATCAGAGCAAACCCGATTCACTAGGGGTAGGATGAGTTTTAAATAAAAATTTAAAAATATTTTAATAAAATGTAAAATTTAATTACTAATAATATATAAATTTTACAATATTATATATATATATATATATATATATATGCACTTCAGTCATAATTTGCAATGATGGTGTGCTGGTTGGATGTAGAGTTTCTTGCAAAAATAAAGTTGCATATGTTGACGGATCACCCATCCTCAACGAACTGAACCGCGAACCAGTTAGCGATTTGCGTATTTATCAGGTCGTATCCCAAAGAATCTCATGGATTAAAGGTTTCTAGAAACTTCGCAAAGATCGTGGATGGTTAATTAAGCAGTTCACAAGGAAGTTCAATTGGACGATTAAAACATCTAATCAGTGCAATTAATAACCCATCATCATCCATCAATGATGCAGCAGAACACAGGTGGGAAGAAGGCAATGTTCTCCAATCCTATGATCTATAGGATTGGAACCATTCACTAAATTGTAACCGGCATTCGCTGAATTTAGTCTCTAACTGGTAAAAGAAAACACCATTCAAGGCTTTAAAAAAATTTCTTACCATCTGAGAATCTTACTTAATGAAGCCACTTTGGCTTCAGTGTCAATAACAACACCTCCATTCCTCAAGAAATTTTGTGCCACCTCCATAAGCTCCTTGTCAATATTTCTTGGTGAGTAGTAGCAAAGTGCAGGGCCAGATTTATTGCCGCATACCAGTGCAAAGTGAATGAGAGGTTCTGGGTATGAAAGAGCGACTTGAAACAGAGAACCCAACAAGGGGTAAGATTGTAAGAAATAAAAACAGTCCAGCAATTTTCTGAAAATTGAAACATATTGCATATCTGTAAGGAAGTCAGATTAATCAAATTGTTAAATTAGACTGCTAGGAAGCCAAAAAAAAATAGATTTTAGAAAATTGGGATATAATACTCCTATAAAATATATATGTAGGAGTATTATATTGTTGCCGCGTGATTTATGGTTGCACCAGATAGACCGGATTCAGCCCTACAATTGCATCAAAAAATTATCTTTACCATGCGATTAAGAGGTTACACGCACTAGAAAATGAATGGCTAAAACACGTTTGAAAATACCCATAGTAACTGTTCATTTTTTTGGAGTACTTCTACACGCTTAAAATCTTATGGTACAGATACATTTTCGATGCAATCTTAGGGTATGATGGCACCATGAACCACGTGCCACCACATGACACCAAAATAGTGCCACATGTACAGAATTGATGACCCAGTCACCACATGACACCAAAATACTGCAGCATTATCGAACCAGGCCTAATGCATCCAGAGCATCTCTGGAAACCAATCAGCAACAGATAAATAACCAAAAATAACACCATGTGGTTAGAGACGGTGAGAAGAACCTACTCTAGAAGCCAGAGAATTTTCACAAATCCCGACCTATGATATGACTAGCATACAATGCCTGATTTTAAGAGCATACCAATGACACAACATTACATGGTTTTCTTCTAGAAGTGCCAGTAAGCATTGAGAATAACACCATTTTGAGGAATTTGGTCAATAATGAAACATAGAACACAACAAGGTTAACCTGAGTCGCGGTCCATGAGGTTCTTGGAACTCAAATTTCTCAAAATCAGAATTTATCTGGCTTCACCTAATCGTGACTGTATAAGGGGTGCACAAGTTTGACTTTCACTGCTACCCAAATGACATGTTAAATTTCCTGGAACCTAAACCATTGCTATTAAAATGCAATAGAAATGGTATTCAATTCAAAAATATCAACTATGCTTGGGCAACTTTTTGGATAACAAATCTCTTGATAACTTGAAATTAAGGTGCATGCTAAGCAACAGGAAATGATTTCCAAATAAAGGGACTGATATTACCCACTTTGACAAGAGTGACAACTAATAGAAATATGAAAAGAAACAATGAACAAGTTGGGATCATTCCACAATTAG
The DNA here is from genome assembly GCA_021018995.1 of Chloranthus sessilifolius. Taxonomy (NCBI): domain Eukaryota; kingdom Viridiplantae; phylum Streptophyta; class Magnoliopsida; order Chloranthales; family Chloranthaceae; genus Chloranthus; species Chloranthus sessilifolius. The sequence goes on along the minus strand of CM037592.1, from coordinate 69,552,348 downwards.
AAGAAGTTTCAATAAAATATATAAAATTTTCTGACTCCTTTGATGACATAGAAAAAGACTCATCTATGATTTTTTCAATAACATGAGCTAAAACTCCAAGAACATGTGCAATCACTCAGCAAGTTGACATTTGGCAACCATAAAATAATCTTAATATACACTAACACCTGCAATTAGAAGAGATATTGGTATAAAACATGGAAAAAATTCTATTTCTTTCAAAGACGCAACACAATAGACTTTATGATCTCTTACCCCAAACCAACATCTATCTTCTCCCTAGATTTAGTCTCATAGGGGGAAAACGACTTAAAAAGATAAAAAGGGCTCTTCAATTAAATGTATTACTTATTTTCAACATTTTTGACCATTTTTTTTCAGCACAATAGACAATAGGCTTTTTTTTCAATCTAGCTGTCCCCAAAAGAAGTTGGCAAAACTTCTCCTTGTTCTTTGATTACATACTTCAGTATGGAAGAATGGACAATAGGTAGATTGGATTTTGCTGTTTGAGAAGAGTGAACATGTGAGCTTGCCTCCTTCAGTCAAAAGTTTTTATTTCCAGCCAGAAACTTCGTTTTTGATTATTTCTACGAGCAAACTAACAGAAATCTATAGTTAAGCAACCATTAAAGAGGGGTACTCCACGTAATTTGAAGGGAGTTTGGTGGGAATGAATCCCATGTTGCTTTTAACCATGTTAATCTTGGGCGTGTGTGCGGGTATATAAAAAAACTGGACAATAAATGAGGTGTACGTAGTTGTAATAAATGAAGTTGTAATAAATGCGTGTAATAAATGAAGTGTTTTAGTGCCCAAAAAAATTGCTCTGAAAAGATAATTGAAATTAAATTAGAGTGTTAAGCGACGTGACATGTGAGAGAGGATGCACCCTTCAGACCTCAAGAGACACAATTGAATTCAAGAGACACATCGTCACACGTCAGGGATGTGTGAGGATTGGATGCCTAGAACTGATTGCTATTCTGTGTTTTGATCACGAAATAATTTGATATGAGGATTATACAACACATTTCAAGGACATGAAGTAAACATTAAAAAAACTCGAAGAGCAGCACCTTATATTGGCCCATAGCATGGAACTCACGCCTAAACAGACCAAGGTATATGCTTGTATCCAAAAAATGTTAGAAACACATCACTGAAACATCAATTAGAAGAATAATAAAAATGTTGTTGACTCAAAAAAATTAAAGCCATGGCATGCATCAAAAGGAAGAAAAATGAGAGAATGTCTAAAGAGATTGGCAAGACCTATCAATCATTGATATAGAAAACAAAATAAAATGTTAATTAAAAAATAGTATATGCTTACTCCTGAAGAGATGATTCTCCAGGTATGAATTCATAGACTAGCAGTCAATGGTCATCCTCTAAGCAGTACCCAAGCAATTTTACCAGGCTCGGATGGTATAGCTGTCTCAGATAATTAACTTCTGCATATTGTCATATTGAATTGAATAATTTTATTAATGGGCACATATTAGAAGGAAAAAATATCTTAGCAGTGAAATGACAGATATACAGCATTGCTGTACCTGTGCAGAGTGCTCGAAAATTTTCTGCAGGACAAATAGAAAATATAAAATAATTCGAATGTGTTTAAAACTAATAAGAGAGTGACAGAACCATTGATCAAATGAAAAAAGTAAACTACAGAGAAACCACACAATAGGAAGCACGAAAGGAACATTAAAGCAGGAAGTGCATTAATTACCGGCCTGCTAATTCAATATATTTCTATATCAACTCAAAGATTTTTGGATAGTGTTATACGGGGGAGAGTTTTTGATAGACAATTTTGTTGGCAGCTTATGTGGCATGATGTGATTGGCTGCACACGTAGTGACGCCCAAGCAATGCAGCCAGTCACGTGGTGCCACATAAGCTGCCTGCAAAATTGTCTATCAAAATCTGCCCACCGTTTATAATTTTCCTATCAATCAATATCCAGATTTTGAAATAAGCTACCAAAATATTGTATTAGATAATCCTATCCAATCAGAATGCTTAAACAAGAGTCCCTATTTTCCACTAAAGAAGTAAGGTGGTCATAGAGCAGAACACATATTACTACAATACTATAAAAAAAATGATGGCAGAAAATCCAAACACTATTAAAAAAATGATGGCAAAAAAATAGGGACTTTTACAGAATTTGGGAAACAGGTTTTTGAAGAATAAGAAAGGGATTTTCCTTATCAGTTTGGGAACAAGTTTATGAAAAATAATAAAGGGATTTTCATAGAAATGAGAGTGGCGTGGAGATCAAGTGCTTTATCCCTTTTGGATAGATTGGAGAGTGTTTTGTCCCCCCAATTTAGGTTACAAACTATAATTTAAATTGTGCCTCTCACCGATGCCCAAACAGGTGCATGCCTTTATGTGGACAGTGATGAAAGATAAAAATCTCATTATTGACCACCATCAAAGTATAGAGGTTTGTGAATCAATGCATCATGTGTGGACTCAAATTTTTAATTGCGGAAAAGATAGGAGCTGGGAGGAGAGATAAGGGCAAAATGTCTTGTTGGTGGAAAGAGGTATGTAGTTCTCGGAGTCATTACTAGAGTGCATTATATTGGGGGGAGAAATTTAATCGGTATCAGATCGGGTATCAGCTATTCTTTGAACTAATACCTAGACATATACGGTCGATACTGAGATTTTTTTAAAAGAATAGTACAGCTAATACCGCTGATTAATATTGATCGATGACGACTGATATTGGCTGATTCCGGTAGAGGTCAACGTATTGGTATCGGACGATATGTGATCCCTTGAGTGGGCGATGGTCATCAAGTTAAGTTCTAGTTAGATAGGTGGAGTATATCCTGATCTTCCTCTATTAAGTTCCCAAGTCTAATTTGCCTTGTGGCATCAAGGGGTTGTGATCAATCAGGTTATGGTCAAGGATGCATTAAAAAAATTGATGCGTACAAAAGAGTTGATCAAGTATACCACAAAATAAGAAATATCCAAGGATCAAAATCTCATTTTTTCGATACGTATCGTCCAACCCCAAAACCGATACGTATCGGTTCCGGACGATACTCTCCGATTTTTTCCCAAAAAAAAAAATAAATAAATAAAAAACAAAAAAACATCAAAACCAATAATTTGAAATTATTGGACGATAATTTCAAATTATCGGACGATAATTTTAAATTATCGTCTGATACGAACGATACATTGAACGATACGGACGATACGAACGATGCATTGAACGATACGAACGATACTCATGATCTAAAGATCCATTGTATAAAAGTTTAAAACAAAAAACAATCTCTATTGTATGATTCAAATTTCAAAGTACTTAATGAATTTTAGTTGTGGTGCCCTGAGAGATCTGATAGGTGCAAACAGAATTAACCTTTTAACTAAACGAAAAGGTGTATGATCCTATGTTATTTCCAAGAATCAATCACATGAAAATTTACAAATCTTTACTTATGGAGCGAGAAGGGTTGAATTGAATGAAACAAAAGAAGACAACACCAAGAGCAACCAAAGAAACCTCAAGAGGTTAGGTGAGCTGGTCCGGTACCTGCTTCCAAAAGCAGGAGACCTGAGTTCGAATCCCCTCCCCCCTTGAGGCCACCCTAGGGATTTTTATCCTGTGTTGACCCAGCATGTGCTGAATTTGGGGTGCGCATGTGCCCCTAGGATTAGGCGGGTGCTCTAAGAGGCCCGGATACCCAAGTTATCAAAAAAAAAAAAAAGAGCAACCAAAGAAGACAATTACATTACATCATATGTATATGCTGTTAATCCATAGAATAACAGGGCAAACTGGGGATTTGCAAGCAGAAAATAAGTGACCATTGAATGATTTAAGATGGGCCCAAAAATTATGAATGACTCACCAAGAGAATTCTGACCCCTAACTATGGGATATACCTCCTTGCTCGAGAAAATTCAACGCCAAACCTTTGCCTCTGCTTCTCTCATTTCAATTCAAGTATTCAAATCTCTTCTAACTTTCTTCTTCTTCAATGAATCTCAACATGCTTCCATTGATATCCTTCTTCCCTTCATCCACAAACAACTTCTTCATCACCATCTTCTTCTTCTTCTTACTCCAAACATCTCTCTCCGCAGACCCACAATATGAAGTTTGTGTGCCACATAATTGTGGTACCCTACCCAACATAAGCTACCCTTTTTGGATAGATAACCAAGAATCCTACTGTGGTTACCCAGAATACAGCATATCTTACTTCAACCAGCGGCCCTTCATCAGGAACTTGAGCTCTAATTATTATATCAGAAATATTTTCTATGAAGACTATTCTATATTTGTCTCCTCCACCACCCCCCGAATATCCAACCTCTCTTGCCCACACCCCCTTCAAAATCTCCCCCAAGAACTAACTCCTTACCATCTTAATTATCAAACCAACTTGGAATTCAACTTTTTCCTCAATTGCACTGGACCCTTTCCTAATAGTACGAGTACTTCTTATAACATTTCTTCCCTTCCCCATAACAATACCCATTACTCTTTTATCCATATGGGACCTCCACTTTTCGAGTACCTAAATTGTGAGTCTCATTTCATCAAGCCAGTTTTAAGAGAAGAAGGATTTGTTAACATTACTTGAGTTTAGGGAACTATCACTATGTCAAAAATGTCTATAAAAGGCGGAAGATAAGATTGAATTTTTTCGTCTTAAAATAAGACGGTCTGTAACCAATCTTAATTTTTATGCGATGCAAGAAAACATAGGGATTTTTTCTTTCCATCTATGATGGATATTTGTACTCCTATTCACTCCACAAATCAAATGGTAGACTATATGGATAAATCCTCCATTAAGGGACTTATGGGAAGAATCCGTCTTTGAGAGGAGGTCACATAAAAGGGAGTCATTCCTTGCACAGATAAAAGGGTAGTCATTCCAAGATAGCATCTTAGGTAATGTAAAAATCACACATGTCCTAATTCACAAATTTTACGGTGCAAGATGCATTAATCTAATATAAAATATCAATGTTCTATTACTCGAATCTTTTTACCCTATAACCATCTAAATTAATGAAGGCATTGTAAACTCCCTGTTACTTCACTGAGATAAAGGCATTATTGCAGTATAGTTGTATTCAAAGAAAGATGCCGCAACTTAATGAAAATAAACAGAAATTTATATAAAAAATAAAATAGAGAATTTAGTGGCAGAGCCTAGAGAAGAGAAAAAATGTCTTTTGGAAGCAAAATTCAACAGATCAAACAACCAGATCCAAGTGTCAAGTAAGAAAGATAAAACTACAGCATAAAATCTTTAACAAAAAAATTTCCTATTTATGAGAAAAAATTAATAATCAAAATACTCAAAAGCTTAGATCTATGGATAACATAACCAAACACCATAAATTCATGCCTCACATCGATTAGATCTAAAAGAGTAGAAAACATTTAACCTCATAATTATTACAGATATAAACTAAAATTAAAAATTAAAAGAATAAAAATTTTAAAAATATATCAATGTCCTTTTTATATGGCGCGATGTGGTCCGTTGAATGGTCTGCTGTTTCGCGTCTGCCATATATATCAATGTCCTTTTTATAGCAAGCATGATACATATTTGATTAATCTACACAGTCCACGTGGCAGCTAAACATCATGGCTATTAGTCGATGGGTGCATTTTAATATTGAGAGTTAATAAGTAAAATCGTCCTTCAATTCCTAGAGTGCACAGATGATATGGTTCATACATACCCGAGTCCAAGAATAGATAAATGGAACGGTTATGGCAGAGTCTACCAAAGGGAAGTAAAATTTGATTAATCCACTGCTTTAGAATAAATCGTAGACCATAGAGTGAATGCAGAACCATATATATATATATATATATATATATATATATATATATATATATATATATATATATATATATATATATAACAAACTCACTCACACCAACCCTGGTGTTTGTGAGTATAGTATAACACCTGAAACAAGCACAAGTTTGAAAAAGGGAAAAAGCCCTTTGGCCATTGCCGCTAGAAGAGTAGCAGGTGTACGACCTAGAAAAGGTTTACTCGAAGAGTAGCTATCCATTCAAGGGTACCATTATTTTGCAAGCCAAGATTCTTCCTCGTTTAAACAATTGATCGTTTTGAATTAAAGGATGAAGATTGTTTTTGCCTAATTAATCTTGGACATAATGGATATGAGATCATGAGACTGAAAGGAAAAAAAAAAAGCCAAAGGATTATAGAAGCTATTTAAAAAAAGACACTAAATCGAACAAAACTACACCCCCAAAAAAAAATCCGAGATCGAATATTCAAAAACAGGATAAATGTGTTAAAAACAATATAAAAGGATCAAAATCCATATTTTTTATCACAAAATCGTAAAAAAATAAGATTTCATTTAAATTCGAATCTTATGAAAGCCATATGATCATCCAAGATCAAATTCCTTATGGATAACAAAGAGATATTCGAATTAACCACCAATATAGCAACAACAAAAAAAAAAAAAATCGATCAAATACTACAAAAAACAAATCCGAAATCGAATATTCAGAAACAAATAAAAATTGTCGCAAAAAATATAAAGGATCCAAATTCGTGTTTTTTACCACAAAAACCGTAGGAAACATCAGATTTCATTTAAAAATCATTCCAATGGGATAAAAACACAAAGAAAAAACATGAATTTCAATATCTTCAAATTAAACCCCCAATACAGTGAAAGAAAAGAGAAAAATTACCTCGTTCCGAGAAGCAAAAAAGAGAGCGTAGTGATCACCGGAAGAGGCGAAGCCATTGAAGAGGCAGCGATGGGCGAACCAACGGCAACAACAGCTACAGATCTATATTGCTTATCATAGTTCCTCTGATAATCCTTTTATACCAGTCAATTTCTACACAAATAAAAGAAAAAATTGGATCAAAATCTCGTAAATCGCCCCTAGATCTTTAGATATAAGATTTTAGATTTCCCTATCTTCTTCATTTGCATCATTAGCCCATCCCATTGCAGGTGTAGATCCCTGCATCTTGAAGCTTCTTGTCGTCGCCAGCATTGATCTGACCAGATTGAGAGAAGAAGCCAGCTATTTTTCAACGAGATTGATAGAAGTACTAATCAGATTGAGAGAAGAAATGTAGCAAGCTGATTTGAGCACCGATCAAAACCTTCTCAGAGAAGAAAGCATCGAGTAGAGGAGCAGAGAAGAAATCGTCGATGGAAACTGGATTGATTTGCTGAAGAAGAGCATAAACCTAGGATTCGTCGAGAGAGAGGAAGAGGAGAGAGAGGCTACGGTTTCAAAAGAGGTTTCTAATAAAAGAGACGGCGGTTTTGTTAGAGATATAAAAAGACCAACGAGAGGAGTTTTGACCAAGGAGAGGAGTTTTGGAATTAGTGGTGCCCGATTGATGAATTAGTGGTGCTCGATAGAATTGCACGTGACGAGAGCATAGAGTTGCACGTGATAGGGTTTTAACTTGTAAAACTACTGTTTTATAAGTTATACCATTGTTTTAAGTTGTGGAATATTACGCCACTGTTTTAAGTAGTGGTTTATTCTTATACTGTTACAGTGGTTTTTCTCTAATTTTGATGTAGTGGTGATTACAATTTAGCTGGTGTGACCTGCTTGGCTGCTCCTTGCCCTTTGCCATCGGCTGCTAAAAAGAAGGGACTGCATGACAAGGAAAAACTTTTCTATGCACCCATGTCTGGTCTTGGGGATCTTCTTTATGACAAGGATGCTGTCTACATAAACATAAACGATCATCTGATTCAGTTCTCTACAGTTGATGAAAATGGGGCCCTGGCAAAAAAAGGTAATTTCAAAATTGTTTTGTATTTTGTGTGATGTATACATCTTCAGATTCATCATAAGTCGCACTTGAATTTTTGCGAACACTTTTGTCTATTTTTCTATGATACTAGATTAGAAGCACCAATTTTTCCATGTTATACGTTTGGTAATTATGATGTTTCATACTCACCCTTATGTATTAAGGAATTCTGTTTAAACGGAAATCAAGTTTTGGTGACAGAGTAATAATCTTACTGTTTCTCTTTGTCCTAAGTAAAAACATCTTCTCCAATCTCTTTTTTTGGGCTTTGATGTCTTTGTTTCCTCTTTGCGCATGTCTTTCAGGAAAAGACCATGATGTTGGTGAGGTTCTAGTAAAAACACTTCAGAATGCAAAATACTCGATTGACGAAAAATTAGAGCAAAGTTCTATTAGTTATTTCAGTAGGCCTCCTATTTCAGTAGATGATAAATGTGATGAAAAAGATGCTCATTCGATGGGGTCTAAAGATCCGAAAGTTAGTGATGATGAATTTAAAGGTAGCAATGCAGAGCATCTGGAGGATACAGAAATTCCAGACCTAGAAAGATCCGGGGACAAATATACAATTAAAGAAAATGAAACTGATGGTTTTGATGATAGAAATGATGAAGCATACGAAGGGGCAGGAATTTGGGTCTCATGTATCTCATTTCTTAGCATTGGAACTTGAAACTTGAAACTTGAAAGTGTTGCCTTTTAAGTGGTAGTGGTTATAACCATGGTTAAAATCTTGATTTTCCGATATGTATGTTTGATACCAATACCAGGAGTATATGCGTTGGTCGGAATAAACTTGCACAAAAAAAAAAAAGCAATAAAAAAATTGCCTTAAAAAAAGTATTAAAAAAACTCATTAAAAAAAATTGCATTAAAAAAAAGCATTAAAAAAATAGTATTTTTTAAAAAAAATTGCATAAAAATTGTCGACGTAAATTTTTTTTTAAAAACAATTTCATAAAAAAATCACTACCAAAAAATTTTCATAAAAAAATCATTGCCAAATATGTTTTTTTTTTAAATATATTTAAAGAAAAAAAAAATGTTGGAGACGGCTAAAAGCCGTCTCCAATAACAGGAGGTCACTTATTGGAAACGGCTTAAAGCAGTCTCCAATAAATATTGGAAATGGCTAGATGACTTATTAGAGACGTCTCTGACATATCTTTAGAGACGGTCATATGCCGTCTCCAATAACTTTGACTATTAGGAACGGCTTCCATTTAGTCTCCATAGACAATAAAGACTGGACTATTTGAGACTACATGGAAGTCATCTCCAATACTATTGGAGACGACTTAGACACCTTTATAGTGTTGGGTACCCCGAAACATATAAATCTCCGGGTGGCGACTCTATTTTTCGAGTGCATCATCGTGACGGACCCGCAAAGTCCACAGTTGCACATATTCTTATGTGTAATTTTCAAACGAAAGTAAGTTAATATCGAGTGATTAATCTTGTAATAATATTTTCAATGAAATTGTTAATGCTTTATATAAATTATGTGAAATTAAATTCATGCTATTTCACACAAATGTTGGCATTGCTAATATTTAAATGAAAGTTTATATATATATGAAAAAAAAAATGTAATAATCAATGATAATTTTAAATGCTAATATGAGAAACGAAATTACTGCTATATTGAGTGAAGCAAGTAGCAACTTTGTCATTTAGTCATTAAAATAGCGATGAAATAACGGCACTTTGGCTACTTCCCCTTAGCTTTGGTAGAGAAATAATAGCTTCGGTTGCCAAAAAAAATCGTTGTATTAGTTAGACGTATCTTACTGTGATTTCAGTATATTCTCCATAGTAACTCAAGTGGTGAAATCACTATTATTACTTGTCGAGAAAGCAGTGATTTTGGCCACCTTAGAATGGTTTAAGAAGCGGCGAAAGTGTTGTTATTGCTTTTCGAGCAACGATTTCGCCACCAGGAATATTATACAGTACTTTTGTTATGTTTTCAGAGTAAATAATTATCTACCTATAATTTTGCGCTTATTTGTATTACACTCTGAATATTGTGACGGATAATGAATTGCGTTCATAAAATAATAAGTTATGATTGGTATTCAAAATGATCACATTACATAGATGAAAAAATCTATAAAGTTGAAAATATTTCAAATAAACTAGATGCCAAATATGACCAAGGAAGATGAGAGTCTCATGTGACCGTTCCATCCTTAGCTCCGTCGACTTAATTCGCTGAGCAACATTGTAAACATGAATTATTTGAAGTCGTTGCATGAGCTCGAATTAGAGCATGTTACTTGTGCAATTTACTAGTTTTCACTTGATGTAGTGTGAATGTTGCTTCTGCAATTTACTAGTTTTCACTTGATGTAGTGTGTATGTTGCTTCTGCAATTTACTAGTTTAATGTAAGGTGGATGCAACTGTTTCGTCTCTGTTTTGAAATAATCACCCCTTTAAGGTAAGGGACTTACTAGGTGAAAAAGTTTACTCAACTAGTTATTACGTAACGCTCATTTAGTTAAGAGTCTATCAAATTAAAAACCCTATATAAAGGTCCAATACATTGCTGATGGTGAAGGGTTAGGGGCACCTAAAACCAACTCTTTATTTAAGCCTCTATTTCTGATGTTGCTTAGTTTGGAAAATATAAAAATACCTTTATTAATGGCTACCAAATCTTTGTGGGCACCTACTCCAGATAAATAGACTATGATCAAGATCACTTTTTGGCTCAATCTTCCACACAATGAATTTTGAGATCATGGGGGTATGATCATACGGTCAGTCTTAATTTTCAAGTCGCTTATGTACCAAAAAGTAGCCTGAAAATTATGTTTGAGTGTGATATGTGCTACATGATTAATTGGTCATTCTTTGAGATATGTCGCGTGAAATCAAAATTAACCTCGCAATGGTATGCCCCTGATCTCAAGACCCATAATGCGAAAGATTGATATGAAAAATGTTTTCTATTGTCTAGTTCCAAGTAGCTAGGTAACTGTTTTGGGCCTAAGCAAGGTATCCAAATCGAACTTGGTATCAGGTATTGGTCCTTGGAGGAATAATACAACTCGGCCAATACGTATCGGTCAATTTTTTTTATAAAAAACAAAAAGGAAAATGGAGGTATCGGCCAAAACCGATACCGTATCAATATACCATGTTTAGACACCGATACGTATTGGTTTGTCGAGAAACCGATACGTATCGGTATCAGCCGATATTTTATACTAGGGGTGTAAGTGCCCTCACTCGGTAGGTGCAAATAAAGGTATGCAATAATAAATGGGTACTTCTATTCGTGCCTACGGAGATCACGTTCGAAAAGCAAACTGATTTGAATCAAACGTCCGAAAAGCAAACTGATTTGAATCAGACGATGGAGAGTTTTTCAGCCCAATCTTCTACATAATGGATCTTGAAACCATGAGTGTACCATTAGAGGGTCAGTTTTTTATTTCACATTTCACAGATACCAAAAGGTAGCCCTAAAATCACTTTCGAGTGTGATATGTGCCACATGATTTTAAGGCCACTTTTTATGATTTATATAGCGTAAAATCAAAATTGATCGTTTGATGGTACGCCCATGGTCTCAAGATTTATTGTTTGGAAGATTAGGGTGAAAAACGATCTCCACCATTTGATTCAAATTAGTCAATGATTTTTGGACGTACGTGTCCTCAACAATCCAGTAGGCGTGAACAAAGGTACCCTAAACAAAAAAAGGTTGAATAATTTTAAATCCACCCACCGAATCTTTCAGTTCACCCACACTGAAACACATTGACTGCGTTGAATCAAATGATGGAAATCGTTTATCCTCCTAATCTTTCACACGATGGATCTTGAGATCCTGGGCGTACCATCAGACGATCAGTGTTTTATATCACGTGGCACACATTTCAAAAAAGTGACTCAACATCACATACAAGCTCAAAATTGATTTTAAGGTCACTTTTTTCAATGTGTACCATATGAAACATAAAATCGACCGTCTGATTGTACGCCCATGATCTCAAGATCCATCGTGTGAATAATTAGGACGATAAACAATTTCCATCATCTGATTCAATGCAATCAATGAGTTTCAGCATGGGTGAACTCAGATATTTGGTGGGTGGATTTAAAGGTACTTAAAAAATTAAGGGATATAAAACTTGCACACGAGGATTGTATGTTCCGTCGCAGATGGTTAAAATGACAGACTTTTGTCATTTTTTGGATTTGTGCCACATGGAATACCATTTAAGCTGTCTGATTTGAAAAACATGATGCCAATCTTTGAGGCAAAAAGTTCGCACAAAACATAATTTCTATCATCTGATTTGTGAAAACAACCATCGAATCAAATGATGGCCTTGAATCACATGATAAAGAGTGTTTCATGTCAATCTTAGGCCTCCAAGATTTTGTTAAATCGTATTACATGTGGCACAAATCCCAAAAATAATGAAGTCTTTCTTTTTAACCTTGTGTTACAATATAAATCTCGTGTGCAAGTTTGAGCTCCCTAAAATAAAATGGCTACCTTTGATCGCACCTAAAGGATTATTGAAAGTCCGTTCACTCGAAACCCATTGAGACCCTTTGACTAATTGAAATCAGACGATGGAGATTGATTTTCGCTCCAATCTTCACCACAATGGATCCTGAGACCATGTTTACAATCAGTCGGCCAATTTGTTTATTTCACGTGGCACAGATTCAAAAAGATGACCCTAAAATCACGATTGAGCATAATGTGTGCCATGTGATTTTAGGGCCGCAATTTTGGGATTTGTGTCATGTGAAATCAAACACTAACTATATGATGATATGCTCAAGATCTTTTAAGTGAAAGATTGGTGCTAAAAATGAACTCCATCATCTGAATTCCTACAATCAACAAGTTTTTGTGAGTTTTGGATGAAGTCGTTTTTAGTAATTATGTAGGCAACGTAGGTATCCAAACAAATAAAAAGCATAATGGGTGGGGCATAATGAGTGTCCATCCATCACGCGGGTAAAGCAATCCACACGTTTATGTAACTGTTTGACATCAATAAACTTTTAATGCATGTGCATAGACTTTATTACATTAGACATGCGTGCTCGTCAAATAGTGTCCACCCATATATAGACTAACTCCAAAATAAAAGCATTTTGTGATGGGTATAATGGCTCCATGACCTACATTTAAATAGTTTTAAAATAATTTTATGCCATTAAGTTAAGATTATTAATCTCACACTATTGAAATGTTATTATTATTTTGCTAGATAATGAATATTTATGATCAATATAAATTGTGAAATTGGCAATTTATCATTAAAATATATTTCATCAAAAAAAAAAAAAAATTACTTATAAGAATATGTGAATCAATCAATTGAGGAGCTTTGACATCATTCGTTAAACTTTGAAACAACGGTTGATATTAAAGTTTAGAGATTGAATGATTTAAACGCCTTTAAAAGACCGCTTCTAGTCTACTCCACGTTAATTCGGTACGGATCACTAATATATTAAATTATTGATGATGTAGAATTATTTTAGTGTTGAAATGAGGGCTGTCAAGGAGTGCTCGTCTTCCTATAAAAGGTGGCGAGTTATGTTTCACATTAGAAGCTGCGGTTGAGGAGGACATCCACGTGGCAGACGGTTGACTAGGAAACGTAAGTGGGAGAAGGAATAGGGCCCATCCCAAAGGGTAATGGGATGTTAGAGAGAAGTTGGACCACGTCCTTATGATGCCTACGGTCACGCTCGTCTGTCATGTAAAAGACAACGACGCGTCCGCGGCGCACACCAGTCGTGCTTAAACACGAGAATCTAACTTCCCATATCCTAACAATAAAAAAGACAAAAAATATGTATATATATTTATTTATTCTTTTTCCCTTTTCTTTGTTTCGTTCAAGGGTTCAGCGGCTTCAGCCGTCGGTGGTCGCAGTACGTTATTTAGTCGACATAAGTTTGATTTGACCAGGTGTGAGCATAGTGCCAAATTTCATTGAAATTCAAAGAAATTTCGTGAAATGGAGGTTAAACGAAAATTTCGGGAAAATTTTGGAAAAATTTTAGTTTTTGGTATTTTTCCGTATTTTTCGATACTTTTCGGTATTTTTCGGTAAATTTCGGTATTTTTGGGTATATTTCGGCATATTTTTTAAAAATATTTTAAAAAATATTAAATATATATTTTTAATCTCCAAAACTTTCCTGAAATTTTTTTGAAAAGTATCGAAATTAATCTAAAATGTACCGAAAGGACCCCCCACCGAAAAATTCCCGAAAATGAAATTTTTCACTATGGGTGTGAGAAGCGATCCGTTATTCGATCGACATAAATTTGATGAACATTGTTGTATGGAGGGTTATATAGAGGGTACATTTTACGGAGAAAAAGTGTAGGGCGGTCGATGTGGTGTTGTGTAATTTGATGCAAGTCGGTGTAGAGCTGTCGATGTGGTGGGATGTAATTTGATGCAAGTCGATGCAGTCAATTATGTCGCACCATATCAGCCGCCTACACTTTGTTCTCAATAAAGTTTAATTGGTATGTTCACAATTTATTCTTTATAGTCATTTGCACCTAGTGAAAATCTATTCTCGCCCTTTTTGAAAATATGATCCTTTCATTGGCTAATTTGATTACAATGATAGAGATCATGTTTTTTTCTCTCTTTTCTATTAATATGGATTCATGATTTTAACATTGAATGGTCAATTTTTATTCCAAGTGGCACACTTTTCATACAGGAACCTTAAAATCATAAAATTATATTGGAGCGTGATGTAATCTGATTTGTGAAAGCTTGAGACGAAAAGTAATCTTGGTTGTGAGATTTCAAACCGTCATTGGGCTTTAAGCAGGTAATCTTGCGGTCACATGACAAATAGGTTCAATCAATTCAAGTACTTCAACAGGCAAACCATCAGTTAATTATGCATTTATCATAAAAAAAAATTGTGCCCGTTAGAGAACTCAATTGATACACTTCAATTTCAACACTAAAAACAATATGAACAACTGCTTATTTTAAATTACATATATCAGCTGGTTTAGGTTCTCTAATAAGTATTCTGATTTTTAATATCAGCTGAGCAATAATTCAATTGGTATCATTTTCCCTTGTGAAAATAAGGGGCCATGAGTTTTAACTCTCATGCCTGCCCAACCTTTATAAGGGTCTCCTCCCATCACTGGGTGCAGTTTGCACCATGGTTTTGAACTGAAATTTCTGTCAAAATTTCAATTTTCATCTAAAATTTTGATTCAAAATTTCTGTCAAAATGTGTATGGAGAGAAATTTTTTAACAAAAATTTAAATTTTCAACTAAAATTTTGATTCAATTTTTCGGTTTCTTAGATATCTTGATCTTGGACTGCACAGGTACTACATTAGGGTTGTTTATACCTTATGTCATCATAAAACAAATAATTATAAATATTTTTGAACCACAATCTTGTTGACTTGAGTGGTTATCTGAAGTGATGTGCCAAGGTGGCGCTGATTAGTGGACAGTTAATGGCAAAATTTATTTAAAGCCGTCACGCGCTGTATTCTTAAAATTATGTATCATTTAGGGGAAATATCCCAAATCGACCATGTATGTTTTAGGAGAAATATCCCAAATCTACTATGTTAGAGACACTTTTTTCGTCAATACCCTATAGCTTCAACTTTTACCAAACCGATCAGTTTTAAGTCAAGCCAATTCCAGCTTGCACAGAAAGTTTCAAATACCCCTTTTTATATTTTTTATCGTCCTACATAATTTAAAATTTTAAAAATTATACTTTTTTATATTTAAGCAATGTGAAGCAACATCTATTTCGTCTAATTTGAAAGCCATAACATAAAGATCGATAATGTCAAAGATTGACACAAAAAAAAAGCTTCTTGAAAAAAAAAAGAGTGCCTGCATGAGTTATCGCATCATCTAAAACGACGTTTAAATAAATGAAAAACGAATCGCCTAGACAATCATTTTCATTTTTTTCATTAAAGAGGCAATATCACCTTCTTTTCATACTAATCTTTGACACTATCGATCTTTATATTATGGGCTTCAAATCAGATGACATAAATATTGTTTCACATCGCGTAAATATTTAAACTATATAGAACGATAAAAATGTAAGAAAGGGTATTTGAGACTTTTGGTGTTAGTTGGATCTGGCTTGGCTTAAAGCTGGTTGATTAGGTGAAAGGTGAAAATATAAAATCTCCGAAAAAAGGGTGTACCTGACCGGGTTGATTAGGGAAATTTCCTATGTTTTAGATGTGATACATACTGATTTGACAGATCGTGGAAGTAAATTATAATCCAGCTTGATGGTTGATAAAGTAATGAGTAGCTGGCTAGCTATTCTCTTGTAGGGGCTAGCCGATGCAACGCTTTTCCAGGGGACGGTGTTATATCGTAGACAGATTTTATTAAAAAAAGCGTGAAGAATTGGCTGAAAGTAAAGAATGGTGGGACTCAATTAATGCAATCAGTTATGTCACACCACGTCAGCGGCTTGCACTTTATCATCAACAAATTCGTCTTCGACTTGTGAATTTCTCTTTTTCAACTAATAAAGCGCCTCCCTCTTAACGCTACGTCATTTCAGGGCCCAAAGCATAGGTCAAAAAATCATCCGATACCGATACATATCGATTTTGGACTTAGGCGGTACGATACATTGCCTATGCATCATACCTCCTAAAAAATAGGGTAATTGTCGTCCGATACGAGCAATATATCGCCCGTATCGGACGATACGGACGACACATTCAAATTATCGAACGATAATTTGAAATTATCGTCCGATAATTTGATTTATGAGTTTTTTGAAGAAAAAAAAATGTATCAAAATGATATGTATCGTTCGATATGGACGATACGTATCAAACGATACGGACGATAAGTATCGTCCATATCGGCCGATACGGACGATAATTTGATTTTTTAGATTTTTTGAAAAAAAAAATGTATTGAAACGATACATTAAATGTATCTCCGATAAATTGAAAGTATCAAATGATACGTGATACGTATCGTCTTGAGTTTCAAGACGATACGTATTGAAAATCCGATATTTTAACCCTTGGCCTAAAGTACCTTTTAAAAACTGAAGGGCAGTATTATACAGTGGATAATTTACAGACAGCTTATGTGGTGCGAGGTGATTGGCTGTAGATGTAATGGGGCACAAAACACTACAGTCAGTCACTCTGTGTCATATAAGCTGACTGCAAAATTATCTATCAACAATTATGGACCGTTTATAATTTTGCAAAATTGAAACATTTTGTCCATTTAGAATCAATTACATAGGGAGTTTACTTTTCCAGGTTTCAAGGCCACTATAGCCTTCTTCAGCCTGGATGTTGGATTAGGTTGCTTAGCAGTTAGATACATGGATCAAAATGCCAAAAAATTGGTACATATCATCCGAGCAAAAAATCGGTACGTATCGGACGATACCTACTGGAACAGTAATGTACCGGACGATACATTCAAAGGATGATACGTACCGGAACAGTAATGTACCAGACGATACATTGAATGTATCGTCCAATATCAGCCATACAAATGAACGATACGGTACATTTAATGTACCGTATCGTTCACGTCCGATACCGATACATATCGGTATCGGACGATATTTTGATCCATGGTTAGATAGAGCTTAGAAGCAGTAGTCGACCACTGGTGGATGATACAATTAAGGTATCAAAATTGGTATCGGTCTCAAGTATCGGCTTGCCCAAGACCGATATGACTCGGCCGATACGTATCGGCCTATTTTATTTTTATTTAAAAACAAAAACTATAAAATTGGGCTCAAATCAATACTTATCGGCCGAAACTTGATACGTATCAACTGATACGGGGCCGTATCGGCTGATACGTATTGGGTATCCGAGTTGGGATATCGATACATATCGGTGTGCCGAAATGCCGACACGTATCGGCGATACGTGTCGATTTCGGCCAATTTTTTATACCTTGGATATAAGTGATGTTCCTACCACTCTTTCCTATTCAACGTTCCAATTAGGTAGGGGTGAAAAAAATAACCAAAAAATTGCAAACCAACCAAACCGAATAAAAAAATACCGACCTAAAATCGAAATCCAAATTTCTGGGTTTGGGGTGCTAGAAATTGAAAACATGTTGCATAGGGACAGTGCACCCACCCTAAAACCAGAAAAATTAAAAAAATCTCTCTAAAAAAAACATAAAAAAACATAAAACCAAACCTAATCAAATCAACCAAAATCGGATTGGTTCAGGTTGGTGTCACGGGGTCGCTCTTCAGCAACCTCAGCCTGTGCGGCACCTAACGCCCAATGTGCTAAGTTAGCCATCTCTGATACCAACGGCCGCGGGAGCATCCTTCGACGCGCCATTAACCAGTACGGCGTTTCACTATCGCATGCAATGAAGCCAACCAATCTTCTCATCAGCTCTGATACCACCCGCCAAGAGAACGGGAACTCTCCCTCGTGGTTACCTCTGTTTCGCGGCCTACCACCCAATGTATCGTGCCCCTTACGACACGCTCGCTTGTACCACTGTACTAAACTTGGCCTGCTCAAGCTTCACCCTGTGCACTGCACTAGTACCTCTCTTCGCAACAAACTTGGCATGCAACTCCCCATGACACCTTGTCTTACTCAGATACCGAACCAAGCCCACAGTCTTGTGCCTACTCATGTTGTCGTGCTCAACGAAGTCTCACGCAGCCCTCGTGCTGTCGTGCTCTACTGAGTCCCACACAACATTTAAGTGTTCTTACGAGGTTGCCTAGCCGTATGTACCGCGACGCGTAGTCTGAGGTCATACTTCAATCTTGCATTAGGTGCCACACGGTATCACTACGTCGACGTTCTAGGCCCACCGTTTTAGGCCTAGGAGACACTTGCGCTCCCTCTGGCAACGCAAGGTCCAGTGTGTGGGGGAATAGCTCTCAAGCTCCCTTCCCCTATATAAGGGTAAAACAATAATTCAGCCAAAATAACAGGAGAAGCTCAAACCCTTTGATTTGACATACTTTACTATTCACACCGCAATGCCCATGATTGCTAGCCCACTTGGCCATGTCGCGTCCGTATCGCGTCCGTGTCACAACCCCCATGAGACCGTGCGCGTCCTCGTACCGCGGCCACATCGCTAGGCCATCTTGGCCCCATGTTGCATGCCCTCCTGGCACCACATGTTGTGTCGTCCTGGCATCAAGATGTCGCGTGCCTTTTTTGGCACCACATCACGTGCCCCAGGCACCATGCTGCAAGCTCGAGTGTTGACCCCGTCACATTAGGCTCAAGAGGGTGGGTCGGGTCTGGTCCGTCCAAAATTTTGGTTGTCCAACCAGAAAATGGGCATATGCCCGATCCGACTAGATGGAGCATCCTGCCCGACCAAATCAAATGGGTCAAGGTTTTATGCCCAACCTGACCTAAAATCCCGACCCTGACCTAGTATAAAACCCTGTGTTTTTCATGATTATTTATATGAAATATCAGGTTTAGATACCTCATGTCATGATCTGAATTTTATGTTTTTAATACTCCTAAAATAAATGTATGTGTTCAAAATCGTATTCACCGCATGCCTTGACTTTTCAAAACGTTTTATCTAAAAATATATGTTTTGGTTTTTCAAGCTCTTATATTTATTGTCGTCATTAATTGACACAAGTTATGTGGTAGCCTACTGGTTAAAAGCTTTAAGTTCTAGATAAGAGGTCTAGGGATCAAACCTTGCTATGTGTGTTCTAAACCTCTATTTTGGACTTTGAGATAAAAGCTTATACACTCTTCCTTGGTGTGTTAGCTTAACACCGGATAATCCCTAAAATGTGATAAATTAGTATCTTACGGAGAACCCTAAATTATAAACCCATTTAGAGTTCTTCTTAAGAATAGAGCCGTCAGAGACCCTAGAGACCTTAGAGAAGAAATTCTAGATCTATCTTCCTAGAACCCTTCTTTTGAAAGTGCGGCGAGACGTTAGCGTATATTCTCAAGCGGCCTTCACCTTCTTCTAGAATCATCATCATTGTTGGGATCTTAAACTAAACGTGGTGGTACGATCGATCTAGGTATGGAGAAATCATATTTTTCATTGAACTTAAAATATTAGTCTTTAAATAGATTTTATGTAAATTAGTGTATTTATTTAATGAATAATGATTGTATGATTAAATGAGATGCATGCTAGGGTTAGTGATTATTAATGTGGATTGTTTGGATTAAGAAGAAGATGGTTGAAATCTCACCATGTGATTTGATGCATTTTTTATGTGTGCTCACAGAATTATGTCAATCGATTGACGATTGGATGTCAATCGATTGAAGATTAAATGATTTTATTATTAGAAAAATGCACAGAATTATGTCAATCGATTGACGATTGGATGTCAATCAATTAAAGACTAAATGATATTATTTTGGAAAAACACATAGAATTATGTCAATCGATTGATTCAGAGGAGTCAATCGATTGAGCCTGACAGACACTGATAAAAGATATTATTTTAAAAAATGCACGGATTTGAGTTAATCGATTGATTCTGGGAAATCAATCGATTGAGCCTTATGTATTATTATATACGCAGAATTATGTCAATCGATTGACGATTGGATGTCAATCGATTGAGCCTGAACTTGAAATCAATGAATGGTGTTTGCGTAGCTAAGTTCTATATTTAAGTTCTTCTCACAACAGTGTCATTAAATGTCAATGTTTATGCACTATGATTATATGATATGCACTGTAATATTTATGCACCATGATTGTGTACACTTTAATATTTATGTACCATGATTAAAGGCACTTAAATGTTTATGTATTATAATATCACTCTTATACACTTTACATGTTTCATGATAATCTATATAATACACAATCAAGACACGTAAAACACGATGAAATGTCAAGCCATGATCAACAAGCATTAAACTCAACATCTTGCACCCGATGGAGTCTAAGAAGGTATTAGACCCAACATTTGGTGCTTGATGGAGTCTAACTAAGCACGATTAACAAACATTAGACCCAACTTCTTGTACATGATGGAGTCTAAGAAGGTATTAGACCCAACATCTTGTGTAAGATGGAGTCTAACTGAACAAGAGTATGATAAGCATGATTCAGTCCAACGTCTTGAGCGGGACTGAGTTTGACATGCAATAAATGACATGATTCATTAGACCCAACGTCTTAAGCTAGCATGACAGAGTCTAACTAAACAAGTGATAAGCATGATTAAGACCCAACGTCTTGAGCGGGACGGAGTCTAACGTGCATTAAATGGCAAGAAAGATGAAATTAAAAGAAATGATGCATTCATGTAATATTGATATATATGTTTATGTTCAGTTCATTTCAGGTTAATGAGATTATACATGCCACATGCACACATACATGAAATATATCAAAATGTTTATATGGTTATGACTGATATTTTATGCTTCAATGGATTGCATGTCTGGTTTATACAAGTGTAAACTTACACCCATTGTTGATGTGGGTGACCAGATGAGACAGGTGTCGCCGAGGAAAATGTATGAGTCTATAGCGATGAGACGGCATGTGGTGCTCAGGAAACTGGACTGAATGGCGATGATGGCTTCGTGGCCTAATTAGCTATTTTTCTTTCTAGTTATTAGTGATTTTAAATAAATTAGACATTGATCAGTTAGTATTTTATCAAAACTGTTTAAGTTTTAATCATGTTAGACTTGTTATTGGAATAAGAACATTATCATGGGTTTTATTTAAATTAATTAATATTTTAAAGAAATTTTATCTTTCGCTGTTTAAGATATTTTTATCGCCTTATTATGTTTCTATGGTTCACGATACGAAGGTACGACCTAAGATTCTACAATCAAGAGGTTGTGAGATCTTGGGTCGCTACAGTTGATATCAGAGCCTAAGGTTGATTCTTACGTCGGGAATATGTAAAACTAAAGTCTAATGTGGGTTTGATCGATTTTTCAGAAATGTTTTCAAATAAAAAAATAAGATGACTGAACATATTTTTAGAAATGAACGTTAACTTTAAAATGGGATGATACCCTTATGTTGAATAATTTAAATCGTAGCGTATCTTAGATGTCTGGGTTCGATGTTGATCGATGGTCTTTTTGCTTATGTGCGTTGGAATTTGGGTGCTTCCCATTCGTTTGTCTCCTTGAACTTCGCTAAGCGTCTTGATAAGGATTCATCTCCTATGAGCATTCCTTTGACCGTAGCAACTCCTCTGGGAAAGAATGTGCTTGCTGACAGAGTCTACCCTCGATGTTTTGTCCAAATTGGAACCCATGCATTGGTTGTCGATCTAATTGAATTAGACTTTGAAGATTTCGATGTGATCCTAGGGATGGATTGGCTCGCTGAATCTCATGCGACCCTTGATTGTTTTGCCAAGACCGTAATTTTTACCCCTTTAGATGGACCGATATTTAAATTCAAGGGCGCACGGAAGGGTGCCATTCCGAAACTCTTAGCTTTATTAGAAGCCGAGGAAAAGCGGGGAGATATATCATCGATTCCTGTTGTAAACGAATTTGCTGGAGTTTTTTCTAATGAGGTGACGGGTTTGCCGCCGAGTAGGAAAGTCGAATTTCAGATTGAGCTCGTACCTGGCACTGCACTGATAGCCAAGACTCCTTACAAGATGGCGCCTGCAGAACTATCAGAATTGAAGAAACAGTTACAGGAACTACAAGATAAGGGCTTTACTAGAAGGAGCCAGTCACCATGGGGTGCTCCTGTTTTATTTGTAAAGAAAAAAAATGGTCCTCAGAGGTTGTGCATTGATTACCGACAGTTGAACCAGGCGACGATTAAGAACAAGTATCCATTGCTACGGATCGATGTTCTATTTGATCAACTGCAAGGCGCATGATATTTCTCTAAGGTCGATCTGAGATTTGGATATCACCAGTTGAGGGTGAGAGAGTCCGATATAGCTAAAACGACATTCAATACGAGGTATGGGCAATTTGAATTTTTAGTAATGCCTTTCGGATTGACTAATGCCCCTGCAATCTTTATGGACTTGATGAACCGTATTTTCAAGCCCTACTTGGATCAGTTTTTGTTGATGGCATCCAAGTCCGAAGAAGAGCACGCCGAGCACTTAAAGATCGTCTTGCAAACCCTATTGGACCACCAGTTGTATGCTAAGACGAGTAAATGCGAATTCTGGATGCGTTAAGTGACATTTTTGGGCCACAGAATTTTCGAGGCAGGGATTACCATTGATCCTGCAAAAATTGAAGCCATAGTGAATTGGGCGAGTCCCAAAAGTGTTACTGAAGTACGAAGTTTCCTTAGCTTAGCTGGTTACTATAGAAGGTTCGTGGAAGGTTTCTCAAAGATCTCAGGACCTCTTACCGGGCTGACCAAGAAGGATGTGAAATTCATTTGGACCGATGAGTGCAAGAAGAGCTTTCTCGAGTTGAAGAAAAGGTTGACTACTGCTCCCATTCTAGTGATACCTTTTGGCAGTGGTGGCTTTACCTTTAATATCGATGCGTCGTATACAGGACTAGGTGGTGTCTTGATGCAGAATGAGAGAGTTGTAACCTACAGATCCAGGCAGCTAAAGGAATATGAAAAGAGTTATCCTACGCACGATCTAGAACTGGCCGCTATCATATTCGCGCTAAAGATCTGGGGACATTACTTATATGGAGAGAAATTTATCATCTCTATGGATCATCAAAGTCTTAAATACCTTTTTACGCATAAAGACTTGAATATGAGGCAGAGAGGATGGTTGGAATTCCTGATCGATTATGATTGCGAGATCAAGTATCATCCGGGGAAAGCTAATGTTGTTGCTATGCCCTCAGTAGATTTGTCCCAGAACGGGTGATTCGACCAAGAGCATTGCTTTCGCACGTTGTTATCACCTCTTCATTACTTGATCGAATAAGGGGACTACAACTTGAAGACCCCACCCTTTTGAAAATGAAGGACAATGGGAAGTCTGAGATTACTGTCAGACATGATGGGATGATGTTGTTCCAGGGACGCTACTGCGCACCTGATAATATAGATTTGAAAAGAGAGATCTTTGACGAAGCCCATAAGTCTAAATTTTCTATTCACCCTAGGAACAATAAGATGTATAAAGGATTAAAGAAAAATTATTGGTGGAATAATATGAAGAGAGAGATCGCTGACTATGTGGCAAGGTGTCTCACATGCCAGCAAGTTAAAGCTGAACACCAGAAACCACCTGGGTTACTTTAGCCACTACCGATTCCGGGTTGGAAATGGGAGAGTATTGGTATGGATTTCATCACCGGGTTGCCGAGAACCCTGAAGAGGAAAGACGCTATTTGGGTTGTGGTTGATTGATTGATTAAATCGGCTCATTTTATTCCATATCGCATGACCTATTCAGCTTCCCAGTTGGCGGATATTTATATTCGCGAGATTGTTAGACTGCATAGTGTGCCTGCTGATATCGTATCTGATAGAGACCCTCGTTTCACGTCAAGATTTTGGCAAAAATTTCAAGATGGGATGGGGTCTAAGTTGAAATTTAGCTCCGCCTTTTATCCTCAGACAGATGGGCAGACCGAAAGACTGAATCAAGTGTTAGAGGACATGCTTCGCGCTTGTGTACTGGACTTTGGAGGCAATTGGGATGAGCATCTACCTCTTGCAGAGTTCCTGTATAATAATAGTTACCAGTCCACTATACAGATGGCCCCGTATGAAGCCTTATATAGGAGGTGTTGCAGAACTTCTCTGTGTTGGGATGAGGTCGGTGTAAGAAGTTTGTTGGGACCTCAAATTGTTGAAGACACGTCCAAACAAGTTCAGTTGATCCGAGAATGAATGCAGACCGCATAGAGCAGACAGAAGAGTTACGCTGATTTGAAGCGTAGGAATTGGGATCTGATTAAAGGGGATAAAGTCTTTGTGAAAATCTCTCCTATGAAGGGAGTAATGAGATTCGGGCTGAAAGGAAAACTTAGTCCGAGATTCGTGGGACCGTTTGAAGTCTTGAAGAGAATCGGAGAAACGGCATATCGAGTCAAGCTACCACCAAAGTTTGTTGATGTGCTCAACGTTTTTCACATATCCATGTTGAAGAAATATGTGACAGACCCTACTCACGTTATCGATTGGGAACCCTTGGAGGTTTTTAAGGATATGTCCATTGTGGAATAAAGTTATAGCGCTGGTCCTTGTGATTTGGCAGCACCACTCTCACGAGGAAGCCACTTTGGAGCGCGAGGATGTTATCAGGAGGGACTACCCCCATCTCTTCTAGTGAGGTATGACTCAATTTCGAGGACGAAATTTTTATAAGTAGGGAAGAATGTCATGATCTGAATTTTATGTCTTTGATACACCTAAAATATATGTATGTGTTTAATATCGTATTTACCGCATGCCTTGACTTTTCAAAATGTTTTATCTAAAAATATATGTTTTGGGTTTTCAGGCTCTTATATTTATTTTCGTCATTAATGGACACAAGTTATGTGGTAGCCTACTGGTTAAAAGCTTTAAGTTCTAGATAAGAGGTCTAGGGATCAAACCTTGCTATGTGTGTTCTAAACCTCTATTTTGGACTTTGAGATAAAAGCTTATACACTCTTCCTTGGTGTGTTAGCTTAGCACCGGATAATCCCTAAAATGTGATAAATTAGTATCTTACGGAGAACCCTAAGTTATAAACTCATTTAGAGTTCTTCTTAAGAATAGAGCCGTCAGAGACCCTAGAGACCTTAGAGAATAAATTCTAGATCTATCTTCAACCCTTCTTTTGGAAGTGCGGCGAGACGTTAGCATATATTCTCAAGCAGCCTTCACCTTCTTCTAGAATCATCATCATTGTTGGGATCTTAAACTAAACTTGGTGGTACGATCGATCTAGGTATGGAGAAATCATATTTTTCATTGAACTTAAAATATTAGTCTTTAAATAGATTTTATGTAAATTAGTGTATTTATTTAATGAATAATGATTGTATGATTAAATGAGAAGCATGCTAGGGTTAGTGATTATTAATGTGGATTATTTGGATTAAGAAGAAGATGGTTGAAATCTCACCATGTGATTTGATGCATTTTTTATGTGTGCTCACAGAATTATGTCAATCGATTGACGATTGGATGTCAATCGATTGAGGACTAAATGATTTTATTATTGGAAAAATACACAGAATTATGTCAATCGATTGACGATTGGATGTCAATCGATTGAGGACTAAATGATATTATTTTGGAAAAATACACAGAATTATGTCAATCGATTGATTCAGAGGAGTCAATCGATTGAGCCTGACAGACACTGATAAAAGATATTATTTTGAAAAATACACGGATTTGAGTTAATCGATTGATTCTGGGAAATCAATCGATTGAGCCTTATGTATTATGATATGTGCAGAATTATGTCAATCGATTGACGATTGGATGTCATTCGATTGAGCCTGAACTTGAAATCAATGGATGGTGTTTGCGTAGCTAAGTTTTATATTTAAGTTCTTCTCACAACAATGTCATTAAATGTCAATGTTTATGCACTATGATTGTATGATATGCACTGTAATATTTATGCACCATGATTGTGTACACTTTAATATTTATGTACCATGATTAAAGGCACTTACATATTTATATATTTTGATATCACTCTTATACACTTTACATATTTCATGATGATCTATATAATGCACAATCAAGACACGTAAAATACGATGAAATGTCAAGCCATGATCAACGAGCATTAGACCCAACATCTTGTACCCGATGGAGTCTAAGAAGGTATTAGACCCAACATTTGGTGATTGATGGAGTCTAACTAAACACAATTAACGAGCATTAGACCCAACATCTTGTACATGATGGAGCCTAAGAAGGTATTAGACCCAACATCTTGTGTAAGATGGAGTCTAACTGAACAAGAGTATGATAAGAATGATTCAGTCCAACGTCTTGAGCGGGACTGAGTTTGACATGCAATAAATGACATGATTCATTAGACCCAACGTCTTAAGCAAGACAGAGTCTAACTAAACAAGTGATAAGCATGATTAAGACCCAACGTCTTGAGTAGGACGGAGTCTAACATGCATTAAATGGCAAGAAAGATGAAATTAAAAGAAATGATGCATTCATGTAATATTGATATGTATGTTTATGTTCAGTTTATTTCAGCTTAATGAGATTATACATGCCACATGCACACATACATGAAATATATCGAAATATTTATATGGCTATGACTGGTATTTTATGCTTCAATGGATTGCATGTCTGGTCTATACAAGTGTAAACTTACACCCCTTGTTGATGTGGGTGACCAGATGCGACAGGTGTCGCCGAGGATAATGTATGAGTCTATGGCGATGAGACGGCACATGGTGCTCAGGAAACTGGATTGAATGGTGATGATGGCTTCGTGGCCTAATTAGCTATTTTCCTTTCTAGTTATTAGTGGTTTTAAATAAATAAGACATTGATCAGTTAGTATTTTATCAAAACTGTTTAAGCTTTAATCATGTTGGACTTGTTATTGGAATAAGAACATTATCATGAGTTTTATTTAGATTAATTAATATTTTAAAGAAATTTTATCTTCCGCTGTTTAAGGTTTTTTTATCGCCTTATTATGTTTCTATGGTTCACGATACGAAGGTATGACCTAAGATTCTACAATCAAGAGGTTGTGAGATCTTGGGTCGCTACACCTCAAGCCCGACCCTATCCAATTGGTCAAGTGTATGTGCTCGACCTGATAAAAATTTTGGGTCGGGTGGGCCAGGTATGGGTTCGACCCGACCCATTCACAACCTCAAATTTCAGTAGTTCTTGGTCAACGTCTTGCCACCAACATATGGAAATGCACATATTTTTAAGCGCCAAATCGGTTAAAAGGTTTAAGGTGTAACTTCACTTAGTTACGTGCTCATAGATATATGGGTAACTTCTCATGCTTACCTACGGGTGCAGATTCAATTAACCTAGGGATGCAAGTTTTGAACCGAACACCAAAACCGAACTGAAAATCGAGGCTCCTGAACCGCACCGAACTACATCGAAACCCGACACAAATCAAACTGAACCGAACCCCAATTCGGGTTGGTTTCAGTTTGGGTGGCTTGAAAACGAAAATCGAGGGGGTAAGTTAAGTAAACCGAAAAAAGTTGAAAAAAAAAAAAAAAATTTAAAGAAAAAAAAAGAAGAAAACCGAAAAGGTAGGTATTTTACCTACATTGATTTCGGTTTCAAGAAAAAAAAAAGACCGAACCAAACCTAATGGGTTTCAGTTTGGTTAGTACCGAACCTAACACCGAAAAATTCGGGTTCGGTTTGGTACACCAAACTTGCATCCTTAAATTAACCTAACCAAAATGGAAGTTTTCAGTTTTTGATTTGGTTAAGCCAAAACCAAAATGATATAGTTTCAATTTCGGTTACCATTTATTTTAAAAAATTGGAACTGAAACCGGAAAAATCAATTCAGTCACACTCCGCTTCAATTTTGATTTTTTTCATTTTCTATTTTTTTATGTTTTCAATTTTTTTTAATCTATTTTGGGTTGTTTTCTAAACCTAACCCAACCGATTTTCAGCCACCCAAAACTAAAAAGCGTACCTATGTTAGAACCTACGCATTCTGTGAAAGCGCCAATGTCGTAAACCCATGGAAAACCATTGATTGTTGTGGATCATATGATGCAGATTGTTTTTCACCAAGATCTTCCACACAATGGATCTTGAGTTCATGTCTCGCCTAACAAACGGTTATTTTTTTATCCCACATGTCACCAATCCCCCAAAAATGCCCCTTGAATCCTATGGCACACATCGTACTCAAACGTGATTTTAGGGGAATTATGGGGGGATTTAGGACATGTGGAATAAAAAACTTACCTTCTGATAGGTGAGACATGATCTTACAATCCCTTGTGTGGAAGATTTGGGTGAAAAATTGTAACAACCCAATTTTTAATACATTTTATTTAGTGATACTAGATGTATTTTGCACTGTGCACATTGTTAGTGCTCCACACCAAAACCTACCTTATTTGAGAAAATCCTATTTAAGTTTTAGTTACATAAACATTCTTTCACTTTTCTTCTTCCTAAAAAACCCTAGTTGTCTCTCATTCTTATTCTTTTCTTCTTCTTCAGAAATCTTAGCTGTCACAACTTCTTCTTGTTGAGAACTAGAAAATACCATTTTTCACCCTTTAACCTGGTCCTTGATAGACCCTTGAGAGAACTAAATAAGTGTTTTAAGTGCTTGTGTTACAGCTAACAATAAAGACAGACTTAACCATGAAAGCAGCCTAAAAGTGCCAAAAAGATGATAATCCATGTTGATCCAAAGGAAGAAAGAGAAGGGACAACCTCACTAGCTGTCAAAATGCCTGAATTGAAGAGGCAAAGACCTGGTCTCAACCCAGAAAAGAAATATGGAGCAATTCGAATAGAAGAATGCACTACAGAGTGCTTTTCGAAAAGAACCTGAACTTTGCGAAAAGAACTAAAAGCTCCAGGCTTAGTTTTCGAAGAGCACCTGAACTCTTCAAAAGGATGATTGACCTATTCGAAAAGAAGAGAACTCCTTGCGAACAGAACCTGAACTTTGCGAAAAGAGCTTAAGAAGTCACAGTACCTTGCGAAAAGTTCCCTAAACTATGCGAAATGGTATTTTGGAGATTCCTAGCTTCTGCAAGGGTAATTTAGTAATCTTTTGCACGTGCCCCAATGCATTTAAAAACTCAGGGACATTCCAGAAGATTCTAAGCACGAAGCAAAGGCATATTCCACCCCATGTGAGCACCCGAAGATGAAATCATTTGGCGGGAACTTCTAGAAGCTCCAACAGATTTTCAAATTGCATAACAGAAGTGATGCTTCTATCGCCTGATTTTTGAACCGGATCGATCGCAATTACGATTGGCGGAAACGGTCCGGATCCTTGTGCTCGACTCCTATTGGCTAATATGGATCTAACCAATTCTGATTGGTTGATGCACATATGAAATGGACTCAGGGAAAACTATAAATAGATGAACTATTTGCCCAATTTGGGCATCCAGATTTTGAGTTTCATTTCTATTCCCCCATTTCCAAATCAGCTAGCTTGTCTGAAACCCTTGTAATAGCCTAACTTTTACTTACAATTGAGAGCTGTGAGATACCTCTGTAATTCAAAAGAGAATTGCATTCAAGACTACAAATCTGAGAGCTGTTTAAGCTGTGCTCTGTAATTGTAAATGTGAATTTGAAAAGGTTGTCAGAACCGCACGCTCTCAATTGGATTCGTGTTAAGGGTTCCTCTCGATCTCCTTATTGCACTAGACTCCTTTAGATTTCATCGCTTTTCATGCAACTTCCCTTGATTCATTAACCCTGTGGGAATTAGTGTTTGTAACCTAATCTCTCATAGCATTTGTAGTGATATTTCTTGTTCTGAATTAAGGGTTTAGATTAAAGACTGTTGGATGGTCTGTGGCCATTGAAGTGCACAGACCAGAGTCATAAGCCTAAATTTAATCCTTGAGTTAGATTTATTTCTCTTGCATCTGTGCTTGTAGCCAGATGAAGATTGGATCATCTCTCATTTGATCTGCAGTCATTCTCATTGTGTTTCAAGGACCAAATCAAAGTTAGTTATTATTTCTCCATTTTTATAAGTTTACATCAAAATCCCCCCAACTCAGATCTGGATCATTTAGTTTAACTTTTACTTTTATCATTTAGTTAACGTGACAAATTCAACCTCCCATCTTATGTGCTTTGTAGATAGGATAAGAGGCCAGATCTGGTAGCTCAGATCTGAAGGTTTATCTTACATTTTAAACAAATTCTCTGTGGACGATCTTTTACTCACTTACATTTAAAACTTGCTATAATTGGCCCTGATCTTGCAGGCTAATTCACTTCTCTCTGTGCTGATATTTTTTTATTCTTTTTAATTTTCCAGATTCAGTATAACTTAGCATTTGCAAATCTGTTTTTAAAACACAAATAAATCATGCACACTAGAGTAAGCAACAAGTTTTTGGCGCCGTTGCCGGAGAATTTATTTTAAAATAGGTAAACCTAAGTTTTCATTTTTTATTTTTTTTTATTTTTTATCTTTACATCAGTGCTAACTATTCTATTGTTTAAATATGTGCAGCTATTCATATACATTTTGAAGAGTGGAATCTACTTTAAAAGGAATTCTGAAGGTTTGCTGTGCATAATCTGATTCTCTGTTCTGTGTTGTATGTTTGGTAGGAGGACTCTCAGCCCTGAGATTGTCCCTCTAAATTTAGAAGTAGAAAGGCTACTACGAACCAGACAAATACCACAGAATTCTGCTGAAACAGTTACTATGGGTGAGGAACCTCGACTTTTGAGGGATTACTTTGCATATGGTGCTTATAATTCTCCATTTTGCATTCAATTTCCTACTATTGAAGGAAATTATGAGATCAAATCATCAACTATCCAAATGCTTCCTTCCTTCCATGGGTTGAGTAAGGAAGATCCTTACAAACATGTGGATGAATTCTTGTCTCTTTGCACCACATTCAACATAGCTGGACTTGGTCCAGAAGCAACCAAGCTTAGGCTCTTTCCTTTTTCATTAAAGGACAAAGCTAGAGCATGATTGTCTATGTTAGCACCAAATAGTATCATTTCTTGGAATGATTTGCAGTGTCAATTTTTAGCCAAATATTTTCCTATGTCTAAAACAAGCCAATTGAGACAAAGTATTATTTCCTTCTCACAAAACTCAACTGAAACTTTCCATGAAGCATGGGAAAGGTTTAAGGAACTTTTAAGGCAATGTCCTCATCATCAAATCCCCCGATGGCAGCTTGTTCAAAGCTTCTATCAAGGAATTGATCAAAAGGACAAGAATATGGTAGATGCTTCCTGTGGAGGTACCTATTTGCAAAAAATAGTTGAGGAGGTTTGGGACTTATTTGAAGTAATTGGTGAAAATTCAACTCAACAGGAATCTTTGTCAAGAGATATTGAGAATCTTGCTAGGTTGAACAATCAGCAAACCACCAAAAGAAAAATTTATGAGGTGAATGAGTTAGAAAGAAAGATGGATAATTTAACCACAAAGTTTGACAGATTGATGGACTCACTTAAAAATCCAATGGTTGTAAGAGTAGAGGAGGCATGTCTGATATGCCAGTCCCCTACTCATTCACTTGACCAATGTCTCGCTGCACCACAGTTCCCAGATCTAGTGGTGGAACAAGCTCATGCTGCTCAATCATTTGGACAGATGCAGTCAAATGAATATCCATGGAGAGGGCACCCCAATTTGAGGTGGAGCCAGGGGAATTATCAATCACAACAGCAGCAGCAACCAAAGAACCAAATGCTTTTCAAAACTGCTCAGCCTTATCAGCAGAATTTTTATGCCAAGCCAAATTTTCAGCAGCCCATTCCACAACAACCTGTACAGCAATCTGCTCCAGTTCAAGCCCCTTCCAGATCCCCTTCTTTTGAAGATCAAGTTCTAAATTCACTGCAGAATTTAGAATCTTTAACTCAGATTGTGAACTTTCACAGTCAAAGCATAAAGAAGATTGAAGAAACATTGGGTCAACTTTCAAATACTTTGGCCAAAAGAGAGGAAGGAAGGTTACCCAGCCAACCTTTGAACAATCCCAAAGGACAGTTCATGGTTGAAGAGGCTTCTGTTTCTCATGAAGAAGTAAAAACTGTCACAACTTTGAGAAGTGGAAGAATTATAAATAACAAAGTGGGTACTGACAAGGAAGAAGAAAAAATTGAGGAAAATGATAAAGATATGCAGCAGGAGCAGCATGATGTTAGCATTGGGGGTGCTGATGTACCTCAGAAAAATCAAAAAAATGAAAAACAAAAATTCAAGATTCTGATAATGCTTCTAAAGCTGTAGATGAAGGACTAGTTCCTCATTTACCATTTCCTCATGCCATGAAATCTGTATCCCCTTTTAATAAAGGGAACATAAAAATAGATGAAATGATGGAGACTTTCAAGCAAGTCAAGATAAATCTACCTTTGCTTGATGCGATCAAACAAATTCCAGCATATGCAAAATTTTTAAAAGATATTTGCACTCATAAAAGACAGTCTAGGATACAGTTATCCAAGAAGGTCTTTGTTGTGGAAAGAGTTAATCAGGTGTTGTCCATTACCACACCTCCTAAACTTCAAGATCCTGGAATCCCCACAATCCCTTGCATTATTGGGGAACATACCATTGAAAAGACTTTATTAGATTTGGGTGCTAGTGTCAATCTGCTTTCATATTCTGTATATGAGAAACTAGGTTTGGGAGAATTAAAACCCACTCATGTGGTGTTACAACTAGAAGACAGATCTGAAAGAAAGTCAGTTGGAATGATTGAGGATGTATTGGTAGGAGTAGATAAGTTTTTCTACCCTGCTGATTTTCTGGTATTGGACATGGAACCTACAAAAAGCAAAACTTTCATCCCTGTCATTTTGGGGAGACCATTGCTGGCTACAGCAAATGCTTGCATTCAATGCAGGTCTGGTATTATGAAAGTCTCTTTTGGAAATATGAAGGTGAAATTAAATGTTTATAATGCAGTCACACAGCCTCAATTCAGTTCTGAGGAATGTTTTCATGTTGATCTATTGGATGAACTGGTGGAAGAGACACTACCACAGTTTTTGCAGTGCGAAGATTTAATCACAGATTTTAAAGATGCTTGGGAAAATTCTGAGGAAGAAATATTTTGTACCTCAAAGTCTGAAGAAGTAAATGTTGTGCAAGGAACTCATGATCAATCAGTAAGGTTCTCTTCATGGAAACCTGCTATTCTTCCCCTTCCACAAATAGCCAAGGTACCTTTGTTACCTTCTTTTCTCAGCTCACCGGATGTAGAGCTAAAGCAGTTGCCAAAAAATTTGAAATATGTGTTTTTAGGAGACCATAAATCATTGCCTGTGATTATTTCTTCCTCTCTCATAAAGGAGCAGGAGGAAGAGCTGTTGATTGTATTGAAACAGCATAAGAGGGCAATTGGCTGGACTATTGCTGATTTGGGAGGATTCAGTCCAGCTGTTTGTATGTATAAAATCCATTTGGAAGAAGATGCAAAGCCTTCTAGGGAAATGCAAAGGAGGTTGAACCCTCATACGCAAGAAGTGGTCATGAAAGAGGTTGTTAAGTTGTTGGATGCAGGGGTCATTTACCCCATTTCAGATTCAGCTTGGGTGGCACCTACACAGGTGGTACCTAATAAATCTGGGATCACTGTTGTAACCTCAGATTCTGGTGAGCTTATGTCAATCAGACAAACAACTGGTTGGAGGGTCTGTATTGATTACAGAAAATTAAATTCAATGACCAGAAAAGACCATTTCCCTCTCCCATTCATTGATCAAATCTTAGATAAGCTAGCAGGAAAAGCCTATTACTGTTTTCTTGATGGTTACTCTGATTACAACCAGATTCCTATGTATCCACAAGATCAGGAAAAGACCACATTCACTTGCCCTTTTGGCACTTTTGCCTGTAGGAGAATGCCTTTTGATCTTTATAATGCTCCTGCTACCTTTCAAAGATGCATGTACTCCATTTTCTCTGATATGATTGACCAATTTATGAAGATTTTTATGGATGATTTTTCAATCTATGGAGACAGTTTTGCCCTGTGTTTACATCATCTCAAATTAGTGTTACAAAGATGTGAAGAAACCAATCTAGTTTTGAGCTGGGAGAAGAGCCATTTCATGGTCACCCAAGGCATTGTCCTTGGCCATGCTGTCTCCCACAAGGGCATTGAGGTGGACAGAGCAAAAATTGATTTAATTGCACATTTACCACCTCCCAAAACTATTAAACAGATCAGAAGTTTTCTGGGACATGCTGGATTCTACAGGAGGTTCATTAAGGACTTCAGTAAAATAACCAAGCCTCTTTGTCATTTATTGTGCCAAGATGTCCCTTTTGTTTTCAACAATGAATGCTTGAAGGCATTTGAATTCTTAAAAAACTGTTTGATTTTAGCTCCAATATTACAGTCTCCAGATTATTCACTGCCTTTTGAACTGATGTGTGATGCATCAGATTATGCTTTGGGAGCTGTTCTTGGGCAGAGAAAGGATAAGCTGCCTCATGCCATAGCTTATGCTAGTAGATCAATGATTGATGCACAGTTCAATTACACAACAACTGAGAAGGAGCTGCTGGCAATTATTTTTGCTTTAGAGAAATTCAGGTCATATGTTTTGGGTTCATAAATAGTGGTGTTCACTGACCATTCAGCCCTGAAATACCTTCTGTCTAAGAAGGACACCAAACCAAGATTAATCAGGTGGATCCTCCTATTACAGGAGTTTGATTTATAGATCAAAGATAAAAAGGGTGTGGAGAATGTGGTGGCTGATCACCTGTCTAGAATTTTAACTGCTGAGATTGATAGGCTGCCTATCAATGAATTTTTCCCTGATGAGCAACTTTTTGCTATCAGTATACACATCCCTTGGTTTGCAAACATAGTCAACTTTTTGGCTACTGGAAGAATTCCTCAACATTGGAATAAAATGGATAAAGATCTTTTCTTCTCAAAGGTTAAACATTTTATTTGGAAAGATCCTTATCTGTTTAAGATTTGTGCAGACCAAATAATAAGAAGATGTGTCCCTGAAGAAGACTTTCATAACATACTTTCTATGTGTCATGAACAGGCCTGTGGAGGTCATTTTACTGGCAACAAAACTGCTGCAAAGGTTTTTTAGTGTGGATTTTAATGGCCTACACTTTTCAAAGATGCTCTGCAGCACTGTAAGTCTTGCCAGAACTGCCAGAAATTGGGCAGCATTTCCAAGAGAAACTCCATGCCTTTACAGCCCATTTTGGTAGTTGAATTATTTGATATTTGGGGGATAGACTTCATGGGTCCCTTTCCTCCTTCCAATGGGTGTAATTTCATCTTAGTAGCTGTGGATTATGTATCCAAATGGGTTGAAGCCACAACTACTAAAACCAATGATCACAGAGTGGTTCTGAAATTTTTAAAGGATAACATTTTTTTCAGGTTTAGTTTTCCAAGAGCTATTATCAGTGATGGGGGAAGCCATTTTTGTAAGAAATATTTTGAAGCTTTATTGAAAAAATACTCTGTGACTCATAGAGTAGCTACTCCATATCATCCACAAACCAGTGGACAAGTGGATTTCCAATAGAGAAATCAAACATATACTGGAAAAGACTGTGAAGAAGGACAGAAAGGATTGGTCTTTTAAGCTGAATGATGCATTATGGGCATATAGGACAGCCTATAAAACCCTAATTGGTATGTCTCCATTCAGATTGGTCTATGGCAAAGCATGCCATTTACCAGTGGAGTTAGAATATAAAGCCTTTTGGGCTATTAAAACATTAAACATGGATCTGACTACTGCTGGTAATCATAGGAAACTGCAACTTGCTGAGTTGGAGGAGCTGAGAATGGATGCATACACCAATTCAAGATCTTACAAAGAGAAAGTCAAAGCCTTCCATGATAAAAATTTGTTGAGAAAAGAGTTCATAGCTGGCTCTAAGGTATGGCTATTTAACTCAAAACTTAAGTTTTTTCCTGGAAAGCTGAGATCCAGATGGGAAGGGTCATATACTGTCATTCATGCATCACCTTCTGGGGCTGTTGAAATTTTAGACCCAAGTGATGGAAGAATCTTGAAAGTAAATGGTCAGAGGCTCAAACCATGCATTGAAAATACCCAGGAGCCTGTGCCGACCATCTATCATCAAGAACCTCCCCAAATCTGATGGTATACAATTGTACAATATGTTTTTTAGTTTTTGCATAGCTTTCTTTTTCTCTGTTTTTAGTCATGCTTGTTCTCTTTTCGAAAAGTTTAAATATGTGAAAAATTAATTCGCAAAGTAAAAATTGTCTTTTCGCAAAGTTTAATCTGCTTTTCGAAAAGGATCTGAATTTGTAACGAACTGCTCGAAAGCAATGATTTGCATTTCGAATAGTTGTTTCTGAAGCTATTTGCTTTTCGAAAAGGTGTTTCTGAAGCTAGTTGCTTTTCGAATGGTACTGATGCCATTCTCTTTTGTAAAAAGGACTGTTTTGAACTTTTCGAAAACTTAAAAATTACTTTGCGAAAATAACTTTGAGCATATTTAAACCCTTTCGAAGTAAGGGTTTCATATTCGAAAGCTTTCTGAGAACGTCCTGTTTCACAGAAACCCTATTTCTTTCTTTCCTTGCGTGATTTTAGAATTCAGCCACACTTTTCTTCACATTTGTTCGATCATTTAAGCTTGAAGAGAGGGATTTTAGCTTCTGGTTCTGGTGGATTTCAGCGAGCAAGCAACAAGTTCAACAAAAACCCTAGATTTCGTGCCGACCCTGCTCACCATAGGTTTGGGGGTATGGAAGAAATGCCAATAAGTGAGGTAACATTAATGCAACTGATCATCAGTAGAATTTTTGAAAATAAAGTGATTTCACACCTGAAAAATGAGGAAGTTAAAACTTTTAAAACTGATTTTTAGTGTAATTCCAATACCTTCATGAAGGGAATGTCAGAAAATTTTCAAAATAAAAAAATTGATGTTTTAGTAAACCTAAAAGGAGAGAAAACAGTGATGATATACTTCAGGAATTTGATAGAAAACCACACTTAGTGAGATTTGGGTCTGCAGAAATGTATTCTTTAGAGGTATGAATTGGCAATTTTTTCTGCTCTTGGGACTGTTTGAACCTGCTTTTTTTTTACTAGAAGTGACACATATTCAAATTGAAATAACTTGACAGCAATCATGATATTAAAGGCATGATGTAAGGCCTCCTTTTGGACAGTTTGAACCTTACAAAGCCCCACATTTTGGAACTGCCCTTCATACACACCATTTGAGCTTTATAAATCTAAGATTTCTTTGAAACCTCATCAAATAACCTCATCAACCTCATTTAGCCTAATCCTCACTCTGAGAAGTCAGAAGATAAAGGGAAGGAAGCTGAAGAAAGGAGAATTGAGTAACAGTTTGATAAAAGAAGAAGAATCATAATTGAAAGCAATAATGTATCAGCAGAAGAAATGTGGCACTCCAGTCAATGTTACCTTGCTAAAAAAAAAAAAAGGAAAAGGAGAAGGCATTTCATTGGAAGTTTGAAAAAGAAAGAGAAAAAGATGGCCACTTTGGCTCTGAAAATTCAAAGAAGAAGATGAAATTGTGCTGAATTGAAGAAGGTGTGTCTATCACCTCCTTACCTTGACTGACTTCTCAATGTTGAACTCCATTTCACCCCTTTATTCTTGATAAATTTCACCCATAAGCCACATTACAACCCAAGTAAAGTCCTTGCTGATCAATGATGGATTGAGCTGTCACATGGAGATAAGGATTTGTGTAATCTATGGTGAAAAGAGCAGTGAATTCAGAACTAAAGAGCAATGCCTATGCTCATGCTTACAGTCCTATTTGAGGGTCAGTAATCGCTCTTGAGTATGTGAAATAGTACAACCCTCTTATTTGCATGTTGAGTGAAAATCCTGGAGAGAGTTGGGTTTGAAATCAACTCATTGGGGTAACATTAAAACTGAATTCTCAAATAGAAGGCAAGCTTTTCATTAAATTTTCTCTTAGAAACTTTTTGACACAAATCAAGTGAATGGTAAAAGAGTTACAGCAGAATTTCAGCTTTGAACTGATATTTTCGTGAAAATCCTCTTATAACTTGACTGATGCAGGTGTGAATAATGATTGGATGAAAATGCTTTATGAGCGCATTGATATTAGCGATTAATTGGAGAAGTTTGTGGGTACCTTCACTGAAAACCCTCAGGAGACTTCACTCCTCCACTAGGGATCACCTAGGGGTTTAAAAGGCTTGTTGCATATGCTAAATGCAACTGTGTTCCCTACAAAAGTGGCTTTTTATTCTGTTTTTAATTCTGTCTTTGCTCAGGGACTAGTAAAGCTTAGGTTTGAGGGTGTGTTGAGAACTAGAAAATACCATTTTCCACCCTTTAACCTGGGCCTTGATAGACCCTTGAGAGAACTAAATAAGTGTTTTAAGTGCTTGTGTTACAACTAACAATAAAGACAGGCTTAACCATGAAAGCAGCCTAAAAGTGCCAAAAAGATGATAATCCATGTTGATCCAAAGGAAGAAAGAGAAGGGACAACCTCACTAGCTGTCAAAATGCCTGAACTGAAGAGACAAAGACCTAGTCTCAACCCAGAAAAGAAATATGGAGCAATTCAAACAGAAGAATGCACTACAGAGTGCTTTTCGAAAAGAACCTGAACTTTGCGAAAAGAACTAAAAGCTCCAAGCTTAGTTTTCGAAGAGCACCTGAACTCTTCGAAAGGATGTTTGACCTATTTGAAAAGAAGAGAACTCCTTGCGAACAGAACCTGAACTTTACGAAAAGAGCTTAAGAAGTCACAGTACCTTGCGAAAAGTTTCCTAAACTATTCGAGATGGTATTCTGGAGATTCCTAGCTTCTGCAAGGGTAATTCAGTAATCTTTTGCACGTGCCCCAATGCATTTAAAAACCCAGGGACATTCCAGAAGATTCTAAGCACGAAGCAAAGGCATATTCCACCCCATGTGAGCGCCCGAAGATGAAATCACTTGGCGGGAACTTCTAGAAGCTCCTACAGATATTCAAATTGCATAACAGAAGTGATGCTTCTATCGCCTGATTGGCTGAACCAGATCGAGCAATTCTGATTGGCCAGAACAGATCTGGATCCTTGTGCTCGACTCCCATTGGCTGATATGGATCTAACCAATTCTGATTGGTTGATGCACATCTGAAATGGACTTAGAGAAAACTATAAATAGATGAACTATTTGCCCAATTTGGGCATCCAGATTTTGAGTTTCATTTCTATTCCCCCATTTCCAAATTAGCTAGCTTGTCTGAAACCCTTGTAATAGCCTAACTTTTACTTACAATTGAGAGTTGTGAGATACCTCTGTAATTCAAAGTATTCAAGACTACAAATCTGAGAGCTGTTTAAGTTGTGCTCTGTAATTGTAAATGTGAATTTGAAAAGGTTGTTGTAAACCGTACGTTCTCAATTGGATTCGTGTTAAGGGTTCCCTCTGATCTCCTTATTGCACTAGACTCCTTTAGATTTACTATTTTTCATGCAACTTCCCTTGATTCATTAACCCTGTGGGAATTAGTGTTTGTAACCTAATCTCTCACAACATTTGTAGTGATATTTCTTGTTCTAAATTAAGGGTTTAGATTAAAGACTATTGGATGGTCTGTGGCCATTGAAGTGGACAGACCATAGCCATAAGCCTAAATTTAATCCTTGAGTTAGATTTATTTCTCTTGCATCTGTGCTTGTAGCCAGATGAAGATTGGATCATCTCTCATTTGATCTGCAGTCATTCTCATTGTGTTTCAAGGACCAAATCAAAGTTAGATATTATTTCTCCATTTTTATATGTTTACATCAAAATCCCCCCAACTCAGATCTGAATCATTTAGTTTAACTTTTACTTTTATCATTTAGTTAACGTGACAAATTCAACCTCCCATCTTATGTGCTTTGTAGATAGGATAAGAGGCCAGATCTGGTAGCTCAGATCTGGAGGTTTATCTTACATTTTAAACAAATTCTCTGTGGACGATCTTTTACTCACTTACATTTAAAACTTGCTACAATTGGCCCTGATCTTGCAGGCTAATTCACTTCTCTCTGTGCTGATATTTCTTTATTCTTTTTAATTTTCCAGATTCAGTATAACTTAGCATTTGCAAATCTGTTTTCAAAACACAAATAAATCATGCACACTAGAGTAAGCAACACTTCTCTACCTACACTTTTGTAAAAACTCCTTAATTTGTTCCATAAATCTTTTATGTGTTCTTCCACAAAGAACACCATGATTTATTTTTATCGTCAAGATCAATGAGGAAGAAGACGGAGAAATCTTGGATGGGTCATCGCGTAGGACGTCGATCTTATCACCCTAATTGTCGTAGATCTACCGATCACGGTTCAAGAGATGGGTACCCATCAATCCATCTTGTTCTTCTCAGATCCAGTCTCGTAGGATGCATTCAATCACGTATCGACAGGCTAAATAAAATGAATTTTATTTTTATATTCCTTAAAATATTATTTTAATATAGCTAGCCTTTGATGTGTT
Source organism: Chloranthus sessilifolius (assembly GCA_021018995.1). Lineage (NCBI taxonomy): Eukaryota > Viridiplantae > Streptophyta > Magnoliopsida > Chloranthales > Chloranthaceae > Chloranthus > Chloranthus sessilifolius. The sequence goes on along the minus strand of CM037592.1, from coordinate 69,511,361 downwards.
TAATCATGTTTATTTAATTTTTCTTATTTTCGGATCTTAATTCAGAATCGTAAAGGCTTGAAATTTTTGAAACCGGTCGTTTAATTCCCTTTTCCTATTGATCGATTTTGGGCCGAGCGAAAAGAGTACACTTACTTTACTCAGTCGATCGGTCGATTGCCACTTTTTGATCGATCGATTCTAGACAGATTGATTTTACACCTTTGTTGTTAAATAGCCGATCGATTGACTTATTTAACCCGATCGATCGATTAATAACCAAACTGCGTTGCTAATCATAATTGTTTCTGATACTTTAATATCGTTTGATCGATCCTTATGATCAATCGATCTATCGACCCACCCTGCTTGATGGATTGAAATTGGTTTTCAATCCATTGAACATTGTATGATGCTTAAAGGTGTAATGACTACTATATAATATATTCTATTATAATTATATTATATTACATAACTTCAATCGATTGATAGTTATATTATATTATATTTAAAAGACACTTGTGGAATATTATATATTATACAAGTTACTGACACTCAAGTGATATAATATTATATTTATATAACTTATTTTATGGCATATGAGGGGGTTAATATTATATTAAGCAAATTTCTTTTTGGATAGCAGACCGACTATAAGGGTTTGTTACTTTTTATATCGATCGATCGACTCTTAAATACTGATCGATCGATTCTAAGTCAAACCGACTGTATGTACTTTATTAAATATTGATCGATCGATTCCTTATGTTTGATCAATCGATTCTGGATAAAACCGAACCACTGTGTCGATTAAATTACTTAAAATTCTAACCCGAATTCACTTATTTATTTATGTTAATACCGATTGATCGATTCCAAAATTGATCAATCGATCCTCATCCAAACAGATTACCTTATTTACATTATAATTCTACTTTTATACAACCCAAACTTAGTGTACAGTAATTACTTGAATGTTTCGATCGATGGTTGTAATTTACCTAATTTAGAATTGTTGCACCTTTCAATTTGAGTATTTACTTATAGTAAATTATATATATATATATATATATATATATATATATCATTTTTATCGCTTCAACGCGATCACTTCGATAACAGGAAGTATTAGAAATTCAATGCCTCGTGAAATCACACTATTAACCACCCTATTTTATATTTGTATTGAGATGAGGTATAAATAAATATATGTATAAATATAACCAAGATCTGGATGCAAACCTTTCTGAAAGTGTGATAGTTTTGTACTTCCATCTTGATCATGATGTACGAGTTATGGATATGTTAGGTCATATGTACGCGAGTGTATGAGATCATGTCTATGCTTGGGCACGGTGATTCGTTGAGATGGTATCGGAGCAAGAAATATATCATATTCACATGTCCTATAACTCATGGTAGTATGAGACATCATGACGAGTAGGATGAGTGCGAATTCAGTGTAATCTCATATACAGTGACATATAGGGTGACCCTATCACCTCAAGTTTTAACATAATAGGATAAAATATAAGTTATGATATGAGATTTGGGCCTTACTTGTAGTGAGATTTCTTTACAGTCACGTGAAACTCAGATTGTAGGCATCCATGTACTAACGTAACCCCTCTATGAAATATTAGAACCTCTACGGTAGAGAGGTCTCTTTACTGTCACATGAAGTACATCCAAGTTACTATGGAACCCTTTCCTTGGAAAGAGTGGTTTAGTGAAGTTATATCACTATTGCTCGTCTTAGAATTAAGAGATAAGAGTATGTTAAAATAAGATAAGTTATGAGTATGATAATAAGACACCGTTGTGTAGGTCAACAGAAGACTAAGAATTTTACTTTGTACGTGTCGTTCATTGCATAACCACCATAAGGGAACACAATGTCTTAAAGCAAGACGGGTCCCTAGGAGACATTATGAGTATGTTATGAGTTATGTTTCCTCATTAGGCTGGGTGAGGAGTATGAGTATGATATGGAGGGTATTATAATATGGTGGCATGATACTATGATGACCCTCAAATGGAAGCTCGAGCAACAACTCTGCCACATATCATTTAGGATTTATGAGTATATTAGGTACGCCCATGCGATATATAGACACATGTGCGATAATAATAAGATATGGTATATTATGAGATATGGTGAGGTACATTAGAATATGAGTCTCTAAATCATGATCCTACATTTATGTTATGATATGAGCTCTTCGTTATGCATATATTTATCATTTTCTCTTCCTGATTTCATTGTTATATTATTATTACCATTCACGTGATGCACCCACAATGCACCTGAGTAGTATGAAGTGAATTGATAGTGTATCCACTGAGTTTACGTGACTGAGTAAACTCATCCCACGAGAATCTAACAGTTACGAGTGATTTTATCAATGGAGTGGACGTCAGCTATTCTGACTCGATTAGTGTTGATATCATTGATCCTGTGGATGTTGAGTACTAGGAGCCTTGGGAGGGCAAAGCCGCTGAGTACCAGGAGGACCTCAGTGTTGATTTTGATTTGAGCGTCATGTCACGGAGTCACTCCTTTAGATATGCACTCGTGTGTAGTGCCTAACTTTTCAACCTAGGTCAGCTTGTCTTTGATACTAACTGTCACGGGGGCGCAGTCTTACACCGACTAACACACCAGTGCAACGCCTCAATGCAGCGTGCAACAAGGCTAGCCTAACTCTCCATCAACTCTAATACCACCCGCCTAGGGGACGAGAACTCCCCCTCGTGACTACCTCCTTTCGAAATATACTATATTGACTAATCATGCCTCTTACGACACACATATCTGTACCTCTGTGCCTTGCTTGGCGTGCTCAAGCTTCACTCTCATGCCCTGCTTAATTCCGTGCTTCGCAATAGTAGCATGCAACTCCTCATATCGTCCCATTCTAACATGTCTTGCCCTTATACTGAACTAAGCTCACCATCGTATGCGGTCTTCGTTACCAGCACACATCTGCATCCGGCTCTCAGCCAAAGTACACTACAGTGTCCCACGCAGACTTCGAGTGCCTCCCTCTTAGTCGACCCATATACATCGCGACGCATAGTCCGTTGTACCTGGCAAGCTCGATTTGGGTGACATACGACATTCCTTCTGAAACAACGACCTAAGCTCACCCCTTCAAGCTTGGGAGACACTTGCACACCCTCTGGTGTTGCAAGGCCTCGTGTGTGTGAGAGTAGCTCACCTCCCACATAGATGGTTCAAACACCATCTATGGGTAAATAATAGAATGACCTTAAAATGCTCGGTTTGACATACTCCCATGGCATACGTCTCTTGCTTGTCGCACATAGTATCATTCCCCACACTAATACGCCAATAACATCCCACGTATTCTCCCATGCGATTGTGTCGCGATCGCGTCGTGTGCCCTCCTGGCACTATGTTGCATGCGCTCATGACACCATGTCGCGAACCCTCCTGGCCCACGACACGCGAAGCCCTCTTGTCTTGGTGACGCGCAAAGCCCTCCTGGCTTCAACCAACCAATGCCCCTACATGGAGCACTAGCGATACGAGTGGTGTTGTGGATGGCCCGGGCAATCACGTCGCGTGCCCCCATCACATCCTCTCCCACTCAAAATCGTCAACGTTCTCATTGACGCCAAGACACTTCTCCTCAAGAATATGCCCTCCCCCTCATGCTGCAGTCTCTAAACCCGAAGTCCCCACTATACGCGATCGTTGCTCTGTCCAACTTGCACTTCACCCCTACCAGTCTTCATGCTAGCTGGTAACATCAAAACTCACTGCGCCACCCCCATATGTAATGCAGTTGACTCTTCTATTTTCCCAATACTTAATTCTGCTTTTGAAACACCATGATACCTCGGCCCTGCCTTCACCCCTCTATTTCCCAAGCTCTCCTTTGGTTTAATGCAGTTCTTAGGTCCTTACCTTCCCATCAGCTCCCCAACATTACCCTTTTCAAATCAATTTAGTTCTCCAATCCCCAGGGCCCTATCCTCTTAACTAGCTCTATAGTATCGCCTCTTTCGGATCGAACTGGCTCTGATACCAAATATCACGGAGTCACTCCTTTCAATGTGCACTCGCGTGCGACGCCTAACTTTTCAAGCTAGGTCAGCCTGTCGCTGATACCAACTATCACAGGGGTATAATCTTATGCCGGCTAATACACTCGTGTGACGCCTCGATATTACGTGCAACGAGGCCAACCTAACCCTCCATCGGCTTTGATACCATCCACCTAGTGGATGGGAACTCTCCCTCGTGATGACCTCATTTCGAGACCTATCGTATCGACTAATCGTGCCCATTACGACACGTGTCTGTACCTCTGTGTCTTGCTTGGCCTATTCAAGCTTCACCTTTGTGTCCTGCTTAGTACCTCGCTTCACAATAGTAGCATGTAGCTCCTCATGCCGGCTCATTTCAACATGGCTTGTCATCATACTGAATCAAGCCCACCATTGTATGCGATCCTTGTTACCAGCACACATCTGCATCTGGACCCTCAGCCAATGTGCACTATAATGTCCCATGCAACCCTCGAGTGCCTCCCTCTTAGCCGACCCATATACACCTCAACGCATAGTCCGACGTACCTAACAACCTCGCTTTGGGTGACACACGGCATTACTTCTAAAGCAACGCCTTAAGCCCACCCCTTAGGCCTAAGAGACACTTGCGCACCCTCTGGTGTCGCAAGGCCTGTGTGTGTGTAAGTAGCTCGCCTCCCACATAGATAGTTAAACAACATCTATAGGTAAATAATAGAATGACCTCAAAGTGCTTAGTTTGACATACCCCCATGACACATGTCTCTTGTCCGTGGCACACAGTGTTATGTCCCACAACAATATACCCATAATGTTCCATGTCTTCTCCCATGCGACTGTGCCGCATGCCCTCCTAGCACCATGTCGCGTACCCTCGTGGCACTATGTTGCGAACCATCCTGGCTCACGACGTGCAAAGCCCTCCTAGCTTGGTGACACGCGAAGCCGGCCCTCCCGGCTTCAACCAACTAATGCCCTTGCGCGGAGCACAAGCGATACGAGTGGTGCTGCGGATGGCCCATGTAGCCACGCCGCGTGCCCCATCACAGTCGGTTATTAACTGTTGTAGACTTGGTATTGTGTTTTGTTTGATACTTTTATTGTTGATTCTATGGCTTCAATGTATTGGATTTATTTCTGACTTTTATTTCCGTTTTATTGATAGTTTATCGGGATTTTATTGCATTTATTCGGTTATTTATGACTGCTTTTTATCTCATCTTTAATTGTTGACTTTCATAGATTTCGTGGAACCAGATTTGCGTGAGAACTTTGAATATGTGTATGCCCGCTTAGCGTATCTGGGATGCGTGCGAGTCATAACTCGGAATTCTAAGTTCTTAGGATGGGGTAGAATTTCAGATCATGACAAAAACAATCTCCATTATCTGATTTGAACACTACAAAAATAAGGTGTTTTAGTGGCACCTGCTATTAAGGCAATTTTTGGTTGCGACATGACTAATAGCTGCATTTTTTTGTTAAAAAAATTATCGCTAATAGACTTATTTTTTGTAGTGAAATCAATCAATGATTTTAAAGGGGTTGCACATGTGAGCGCTTTCAGAGATTGCATGAGTGCTAATAGAGGTATCCAACTGAAAATTGGTTCAGTTTCATTCTGAGTTTTGGATTGGCAGATTTTGTCTGGCCAATTTTTCGGTCGATTTCGGGTTTGAGTGCAACACTTGCACTCCTACGCTTACCTACTATGCAGAAGGGAGTTGACCCGAGAATTGGCAGGATTGTTGGGGACGGTAAGCAATGCCAACTTTTTGGATTGCATCGTTAGTATTAGGCGTCCCACCTCTGCACGGGTCATTTTTTCTCATAAAGAGAGTGACTCGTGCCCTTAATTCACCTAAATTATCTTGAGCTTTTTATTAAAAGGTTGCATGTGCGGATTTTAATTACTAAAAAATAGAGCAACTTTTAAATGATCAAATTAAGATTGCAACACAAGCTGAAGCTGAATACGGGGTACTTCGGGAATAGCCTACCAGACCAACCCCAGCATGTTTAGCCTTGTCAATTTGTTCCCTCCGAATTAAATCTACTACTTCGGGATAAGCTTACTGAATATTGAGGACTACTTCAGTGGGACTGCGTCGATATTATTATGGGAGCCATTACTTACACTCACTTTTTAAGTGATTGCACAAAAGTTAAAAAAATATTTTATATTTTAGGGACATGTGACAGGTGAAAACGTAATCTGGGCCGTCTGATTTAAAGTTCATGATCTATAGATTCTTAGTGGATAAGATTGACATGAAATATAATTTTCATCAAGTGATTAAATATGGTCAAAGGCTATTATTTGATTCAACGATTGACAATAATAGATCATATGATAAATATTGTGTTTTGCTCTAATCTTATCCACTAAAGATCTATAGATCATGAACTTTAAATTAGGCTACTTAAATTGCGTTTTCATATGTCACATGTCCCTAAAATATGAAGTCTTTCGTTAACTTTAGTGCAATAACTTAAAAAACTTGTGCAAGTAGATGGCTCTCCATTATTATGCATGCTATGAGGTCACCCCACCGAAGCTGGATTTTAGTTCACAACACGAGTTGTGTAGAGTGGTATTATTAGACGTTTTAATGATCTAATTATTGTGATTTTTTTTCGTATTTAAAATTCGTATATGCAATGTTTTGTTAATAAAACCCAATTAATTTGGCAGTCACAGATTTGAGCATGGACTGCCCTTATGCATGCATGTGAGGGCAACCTAATACCAACCCTCATAGATTTGCTGCCCTTCACCCACATGTCACTAATTTGGCGCTAACCAATATCTATGCTTTTCCAGATATTAGAGTTGGAGTTGGGAGACAGATCTTTAAAGACATTAACTATGGCAATCTCCCAACCTACCTGTCAAGGCTGGCACTCATAAATATGCGGTTGGGTTCCTAATACCAAGTTATGCAAGTTTTTATTACGAAATTAAATTAAGTTGGTGTCATGTACCTAACCTGAGTGTCGGCCTTCGCATTAGTCGTGCAAATAGATCGGGTCAACCCGATGGTTAAGTGACCCGACTCACCACAGGATGGGTTTGAGTTCAGATTTCTCCCTAGTCTGGTTGGAAATCTTGACCTATTTATTAAACAGGTACGGTTAGGGTTGAAGTTTCTTGACTCAAAACTCGTTCTGACCCAATTGCCTTTATTTTTTTGATAACCTGAGTATCCGAGTCTCTTAGAGCACCCGCCTAATCTCAGGAGCACATGTGCACCCCAAATTTAGCACATGTCGGGTCAACATAAGATATAAATTCCTAGATTGGCCTCAAGGGGGGGAGAGAATTTGAACTCAGGGCTCCTGCTTTTGGAAGCAGGTACCTGACCAGCTCACCTAACCCCTTGAGGTTAGGAGTGCATTGTTATTTATGAGTGTATAAATCAGTGGAAATTTGTAACGACCCAGAATTTTTTGACTTTCTTTTATTGGTATTAGATGATGTTTTGTACCTTGCATGGTGTTAGTGCTCTACACCGGAACCTACCCTAGTTGAGAAAATACACATTTTGATTTTTCAAAATATTTTATATTTAAAATTATCTTTATTTGACACAAATTGTGTGGTGGCCTAGTGATTGAAAGGCTTTGGTTATAGACGTCGTCAACATCTTTTTCTCCACTCGTCTCTCTCTAAAAATCTTAATCATTCACCCTAAAAATTATAGTGTATTATTCCACAAGATCGAGGTGAAGAAGACGAAAAAATCGTGGATGGGCCATCGCGTGGACACCGCTCTCTATCACCCTAATCGCCGTAGATTTGTCAATCACGTTTCAAGAGGTGGGTACCATCCATCCATCTCGTCCTTCTCAGATCCCGTTGCGTAGGATACGATTCGATCGCGTATCGACGGGCCATAAAAAAAATCATAAATTATTTTCTTATCATTTTGTCTTAGGGTTAAATAAATTGCTAGATCTAATTCTAGTTTAATTTTGATTATAATTTCATTATTGTTTTTGTGATAAAATATTATTTACTTATTTATTTATTTTTAAAACCCTACTTGTTTAGAAAATCAATCGATCGATGGCGATTAATTATAAGTTCGTTCATTATAAATCAGTCATAATTGACCTGTTTGATATTTTTTTCTACACTTTTAGTGTTGTTTTCTTTTTACCCTTATTATTTTAATATGAGGTAAATGATAATCCCAATAATATTAGCGTATAGCCACTCGGTCGGTTCGCTCGTTTCATTAATATTAGCGTATAGTCGCTCAATCAGTTCGCTCGTTTCAATAATGATATTATACACAGAGTCACGCATTATATATATATATATATATATATATATATATATATATATATATATATATATATATATATTATTTGGAGTATAATAGCTGTAGCTTCATCAGATTTTATAAGACGTTTTAATTTTTTTTATCCATCTCTGCTTCTTTAGATGGAGGTAGGTTATATGCATCTCTTATTCTTTAGAATTGCCTATTTGTATATTATAATATATATAATAAAATATAATATATGAATATTATATATGTATCCCTGCTACTTTGGATTTAAGATAATAATAATATAATATATTATGTGAAGTAGAGATTGTTCAAATAGTAACTTTTAGATGGGATCATAAAACATGAATTGGCTGCCTTTAAATTATTATAGAAATCTTTACCTTTCCTTTCAACCATTATAATATTATATCTCTTACTTTATATAAATAGTGTTATATTCACGATGATATCACCCATCTTATTAAATATTATTATAAATGGTAATTACCGAGAAAAACTCTTAGACTTCTTGAGTTTCCTTTGTTCGGATAAATTTTCTCTGATACTGTTTTACCTTATATGGTCGATTTTTATTTCTATGAGTAAATATTTAATTAGAACTTGTGATTATAATATTATACTATTTTTTAAACACTTGTAACTTAAACTAGATATATATTAAAATAGTATATAATAAAATGTTATATAACTTATAAGTATATAATAATATATTCTTATCTAATTTTTCTACTCAAGTACGTACCTTATTTTAACAATAAAAATTGCTTTACAAGACACATGCAAGGCATCATTTCTTATTTCAAATTTGTACCGACTTAGACCCATCTGATGTTGGACCCACCCTTCTGATTTCATTTCAGAGGATGACATTTGAATAATTAAAGTATCTGTTATATTATATTATGATATATCTACAGAGAAAGTAGTTTCAGGTAATAATATAAAAATTAATAAATATTATATACTTATACTTTATTATTATTTTATTCTCATACAAAATAAAGATACTTGATTACTACTTTATCTTAATATTATAAAATTATCTTATAAGGTATATGAGTAGTAGTATCCCCTGTCAGAGCCCAGTTAGCTTTCTTTTTATCGATGGATTGACCTATTAAAAAATTGATCAATCGATCCTAAGCCAAACGACAACTTACACCTTATTAAATTCGATCTATCGATTTTCATCCAAACAGACGACCTAATTCACACTAAAATCTCACCGTTGCATGACAAAAAACTTAGTGCACATTAATCACTTACACTTTTCGATCGATGGTCGTGATGCACTTAACTTCTAAAATAATAATATTTAATTTAAATATTCTATAATAATAAATAATAATATATTTAAATATCACTTTTATCGCCTCAACTCAACCTCTTCAATAACATGAAATGTTAGAAATTCGATACCTCATGAAAATCGACCTCTGACCTTCAAGTTATCAAAAACACATAATTACTCCCCTACTCTATATTTATTGGTGTGTTATGTAAATAAATATATGTATAAATATAACAATAATCTAAATAAAAACTTTTTATGCGTGTGATAATTCTGTACCTCTACTTTGATCATGATATGAGTTAAGGTCATGTTAGGTCAGATGATGCGAGAGTGTATGAGATCATGTCTGTGCTTGGGCGCGATAATTCACTGAGATAGTTTCGAAGCGGGGAATATATCGTATTCACATGCCTTACAACTTATGGTGGTATGAGATACCATGATGAGTAGGGTGAGTGCAAATTCAGTGTAGTCTCATATACGATGACATAAACGATGACCCTATCACCCTGAGTTCTAATATGATAGGATAAGATATGAGTCAGTAGGCTAAGATGTGAGTCAGTATGATAAGATATGTTATGATAATAAGACACCGCTATATAGGCCAGCAAATGATTAATAATTTAAGTCTCTGTACGTGTCGTTCCTTGCGTAGTGATCGTAAGGGTAATAACGTCTTTCAGTCAAGACGGATATCTCTGGGAGACATTATGAGTTGAGTCTCCGACCGCCCCTATAACTGGATGGGGTGTATGATATGATATGATATGAAGGGCGTTATGATATGGTGGTATGATACTATGATGACCTTCACATGGTAGCTCGAGCAGCGACTCTGGTACATATCGTTTAAGATTTTATGAGTATGTTAGTTACGTTCATGCGATGTACAGACGTATGTGCGAGAATGATAATAAGATATGGTATGATATGTTATGAGATATGGTGAGGTACGTTAGGATATGAGTGTCTAGATCATAGTCTTGTATTTATAATATGATATGAGTTTTACGATATATAAATGATTTTGTCTTTCTCTTGCTATCTGCTTTGAGATATCATATTTATCACTCACAAGATGCACCCACAATGCACCTGGGTAGAATGTAGTGGATTAGTGGTGTATCCCACTGAGTTTACGTGACTGAGTAAACTCATTCTACGACAATCTAACAGTTGCAGATGATTACACTAGTGAAATAGACGTCGGTCATCCAGATCCCGCTGACACTGATTTCATTGATCCCACGAGTGTTGAGTACTAGGAGCCATGGGAGGGCGACGGAGCTTAGTACCAGGAGGGCTACGGTGCTGATTTCTATTCGAGTGCCGGATATTGATTGTTGCAGACTTGGTAGTAGATTGGGTTCTTATTATTATCATTAATTTTATGATTTCATTTTATCAAATTTGTCTCTGACTTTCATTATTGTTTTATGGACGATTGCCATAAAAATCCCCTATTATCTTGATTTATCCCAATCGAACCCCTTAAGTTAGAAATACCATAGCAAGGCCTTTTTTATTTTTTTAGCCTAAAATGCCCTTCATATATAAAGGGTTCAAACCTACACTATTTCCTTTTTCCCCTCTCTTCCTTTCTTTCTCACGCTGGTTCCCCTTCTTCGTGCAAACCTCACCGACTTCGTGCCAACCTTTCCGACGAAGAAAATGGTAAGGTTTCTCTCTCTCTCACTGTAAGTCTCTCTATCTCTCTCAATGATTCTTCTTCCTCTTATTTTTCTTCTTTATTTCTCTACATCAAAATCAGAAACAGATTAGATAAAATGCCCTAGGTCATTTTTTTCATGTCATAGTTGGATCACCTGGTGCAGTTTTCTCTGTAAACTGACTTAGGGTTGCACAAACTGACCTAGAGTGGCGCAAACCGACCTAGGGCAGTTTGAAAATAGATAAATGAGTGAGATAAACTACCCTAGGTCAGTTTAAAACGTCTTAGGTTAGTTTAAAACGTCTTAGGTCAGTTTTGGTCATCACCTAGTGCATTCTACTTTGCAAACTGATCTAGGATGGCGCAAACTGACATAGAGTGGCGCAAACTGACCTAGGGCAGTTTAAAACAGATAAATGGGTGAGATAAACTACCCTGGGTCAATTTGCAACTATCCTAGGTCAGTTTGAAACTATCCTAGGTCAGTTTTGGAGATCACCTGATACAGTCTACTCTATAAACTGACCTAGGGTGGCGCAAACTGACCTAGAGTGGTGCAAACTGACCTAGGGCAGTTTGAAAATAGATAAATGGGTGAGATAAACTATCCTGGGTCAGTTTGAAACTACCCTAGGTCAGTTTAAAATGCCCTAGATCAGTCTTGGTGATCACTTAGTGCAGTCTACTCTGTAAACGGGCCTAGGGTGGCAAACCCGACCTAGAGTGGCAATCGACCTAGGCGCGTTTAAAACTGATAAATGGGTGAGATAAACTACCCTGGGTCAGTTTGAAACTATCCTAGGTCAGTTTAAAATGCCCCAGGTCAGTTTTGGTGATCACCTGATACAGTCTTCTCTCTAAACTGACTTATGGTAGCGCATACTGACCTAGAGTGGCGCAAACCGACTTAGGGCAGTTTGAAAATAGAGAAATGAGTGAGATAAACTACCCTGGGTCAGTTTGAAACTACCCTAGGTCAGTTTAAAACATCTTAGGTCAGTTTTGGTCATCACCTAATGCATTCTACTCTCCAAACTGATCTAGGATGACGCAAACTGGCATAGAGTGGCGCAAACTGACCTAGGGCAGTTTAAAATTGATAAATGGGTGAGATAAACTACCCTGGGTCAGTTTGCAACTATCCTAGGCCAGTTTTGGAGATCACACACACTACTCTGGCCCGACCTAGGGTGGCGCAAGCCCGACCTAGAGTGGCTAAATGGGTGAGATAAACTACCCTGGGTCAGTTTAAAACTATCCTAGGTCAGTTTAAAATGTCCTATGTTAGTTTTGGTGATCACTTAGTGCAGTCTACTCTATAAATGGGCCTAGGGTGGCGCAAACTAACCTAGAGTGGCGCAAACTGACCTAGGGCAGTTTAAAACTGATATATGGGTGAGATAAACTACCCTGGGTCAGTTTGAAACTATCCTAGGTTAGTTTAAAATGCCCTAGGTCAGTTTTGGTGATCACCTGATACAGTCTTATCTGTAAACTGACTTATGGTGGCGCAAACTGACCTAGAGTGGCGCAAACCGACCTAGGGCAGTTTGAAAATAGAGAAATGAGTGAGATCAACTACCCTGGGTCAGTTTGAAACTACCCTAGGTCGGTTTAAAATGTCCTAGGTCAATTTTGGTGATCATCTAATACAGTCTTCTCTGTAAACTGACTTATGGTGGCGCAAACTGACCTAGAGTGGCGCAAACCGACCTAAAGCAGTTTGAAAATAGAGAAATGAGTGAGATAAACTATCCTGGGTCAGTTTGAAACTACCCTAGGTCAGTTTAAAATGCCCTAGGTCAGTTTTGGTAATCACCTGATACAGTCTACTCTGTAAACTGACCTAGGGTGGCGCAAACTGACCTAGAGTGGCACAAACTGGCCTAGGGCAGTTTCAAATAGATAAATGGGTGAGATAAACTACCCTGGGTCAGTTTAAAACAACCCTAGGTCAGTTTAAAATGCCCTAGGTCAGTTTTGGTGATCACCTGATACAGTCTTCTCTGTAAACTGACCTAGGGTGGCGCAAACTGACCTAGAGTGGCGCAAACCGACCTAGGGCAGTTTGAAAATAGAGAAATGAGTGAGATAAACTACCCTGGGTCAGTTTCAAACTACCCTAGGTCAGTTTAAAACGTCCTAGGTCAGTTTTGGTCATCACCTAGTGCATTCTACTCTGTAAACTGGCCTAGGGTGGCGCTTGGCGGCCTGAGTGGCGTGAGATAAACTATCTTGGGCCAGTTTGAAACTACCCTAGGTCAGTTTAAAATGCCCTAGGTCAGTTTTGGTGATCACTTAGTGCAGTCTACTCTGTAAACGGTGTAGTCTACACTATATGGTTCAGTAGTTACACCAGTTAATTTATGATATTAATCTGTTTCCCCTTGTTTTGAGGTCTTTATAATCCAAGGACTAAAGTAATGGTAATATAGTTTAATATTATTTAAATTTTTTTCAATCATGATATCTCTTTCATATATGTGAGCATAATCTTCTGCTTTTATTTTTGCTTCTGATAGGCTCATCGTCGTGCCAGATGTACTCCAAAATCAACCGTCTCTCACCTTGAGAGATGTCTAAAATATTTGCGCCCCGATTGTGAAGAAAGTATTTCTAATTCTTGCTTTGGTCAAGTTGTAGGTGTTAATGCATTCAAATTTTCAAGTTCCATTTTTACATGTGTATTAAGGAGATAGTGTTCCGAATTTAGTAACAATTGGTGAAATTATCCACCAAATCGATCCCATAGACATTGCGTTGATTATGGGATTGAGAGTTGTCAGGGACACTTCAATTGAGTTTGACCTACAAGCCATAGAGCCCACGTCTCTTATTGGGAGATTTTTTCTCAGGCATGCGACCTCGGTTAACGCTGCTGACATAGAGGCTCTTTTTGATCGAGAACTTGGGGTAGAGGACTATGTGAAATTAAAACTCTGCCTCGTTCTTGTAGTTTTTTTGTTTTCTAATACATCTAATTCATTAGATAAAAAATACATACATCTCGTAGACGACTTAGATAGATTTAATAAGTATCCTTGGGGGCTAGTCGTCTACAACACACTCCTCTCAGAGATGCAAAAGGCCAGTAAATTTAACTTGGAGGCCTTCTACAACATGTATGGATGTGCCATTGTTGTGCAGGTGAGCCTTATATCCTTTAATGTTTGCCAAATTGAGAGTTTTGTCATATTATCAAATTGAAAGTTCCAATTATTTTACCTTTTGTAGTTGTGGGCGTATGAACATCTAAACCTTACTGCCCTGTCTGTAAGAGATGGACCACAATTTCCGCGATTCAAGCGATGGGAGCACTATCCATTTCCTCCACACATTAGGCAAATGGAGTTAAATTTTGAGAAATGTAAACTGGCATTAAGACTTACTACAATTCTTGATTTCAAGAATGCAAATTTGTGCTCTAGCATAATTTACTTCCCATTTGATTTTGTCTGTGTTAGGCGTCCTTCCAGCTCACCCCTACCCAGGAGGAGTTTAAAATTGAGTTCATTCGTGAGACTTGAGATAATAGACATCTCATGGTAATTTATTTTTCTTTTAATATATTTCATTTGACTATTTAATGTACATATATTTTATCATGTATTAAAAGCTCATAAGAAGGTCTTCTAGGTTCCTTCGGAGACGGCCGCCCCACTTCTTCCTCTTTCACCAGCCACTTCACCGGCTCGTTTGTTGGAGCATAATGTAAGTAACCGTTTAAGTGATGTTTTGTTTGTTGTGTTAGCTATAAGTTATAATATATTATGCTTACTGTCATTGGTAGGTGGAAGTTAGAGGTTTAAAAAAAAAAGAGAGGAAAGAAGAGGGAAAAAAATTTGAGGGAGAGGGGGAGGAAGGGAAGCAAGTGGGGCACCACTCTAGAAGAAAGAAAAGACAAAAGAGAATGAGAAGTCAAGTAGCTCAATTGTTCGCTGAAAATGTTTCGCTTAAGCAAACTCAAAAATCTTATAATGAAATCTTACGAAAAAATGAGGTAGAAATGAGAGAGCTGCGGGAAACAGTACGAAAAAATGATGTAGACATAAGAGAGCTGCGAGAAATTGTACAAAAAAATTATGTGAAAATGAGAGAGTTGTGTGACAGGCTCACTACGTTGGAGCAAGCAACGAGTGTCAAATCGGTTACCATGCCTGCAGATAAGAGCCCGGAGACCGAACACACGGTAGGTCTAAAGGTTATAATCTTTTCACATAAATTTTTTGCTACTTGGAATTCTATTTGGATGTATTCATCTGTTCGAAAATAATGATATTTTATTTTTCTTAATTTTGCAAAGCTGGACCCGGTCGTGCAGAGCATGTTGGATTTGAGTGCTCCTATTACGGTAACACATATTCACATAGTTGATTCTTTTATATAATGTCATCAATTATGTTACACCTTTTTATGTTATACTTTTGATTTCATTAGTATCCAGCCCCTATGACATTGATAGTGACACCTCATGAGCTGGCAAAGGGGCACAAAGTTGTTGTGATTACCGACTTGAGCACGCAACCATCAAAGAAGGTTAAATGTTCTTTTATGGCCTATTCTAGTATAATTTATTTTTTATGCATCATTCTCATCCAGAAGATAGTAATAAATAATATTTTCGCATCAATTTCAGACCGAGGGAGAAGTTCTAAAGGAAATTGAGAAACGGGTTAGGCCACCATCAAAATATTTGAGGCCCCCTTTTGTGAGCGTCGACTGTAGAGGGAGGATTGTGGAGGAGCCAACATCGACTTCCACCCTTGCTGACCACACCCCCCTTCGGCCTTTGACAGATGAGGAGGAGGTCTTCCTATCAAGCCTGATTAATATATCGCACCCTCCAACGTAAGTAGCACGATATCGTTAAGAAAGTTATTTCTACCCTTAAGAAAGTCATGCCTAACATAAGATCCCAATCATTGTAGGAAATGATGCATATGTATTGGGGGCCATAGAGTTCAGTATGCGGACTTGCAGTGTACTGTTGGAAAAAATTGGTTGAGCAGCGATATAAGTCTCCCTCTTTGTAACGTATTCCTCCTCTTAGTAGCATCTATTAAAACTTATATGTGTATATGAACTAATTAATAATGTTGACTGATATAGGTTCTAAACCCACTTTTGATATTAATGAAAAATCGAGAGTGTGAACATCCAAATCTCTTCAAAAGTTGTTACTTTATGGAATCATACTTTGTGGTAATGGGCACACTATCGGCACATTTGTTCTTTTCTTCCACCTATTTTACTTTGCATGTTAGTAATGTTTAATAATTTATTGTAATACAGAATATGCTACAATTAGAGTTACTTTCATTTAGAAAGTGGGCAAAGAAATAAACAGCTGGTGTTACAAATCTAGACCCGGTTACACTCCTAGAAGCTTATGCCTAGTCTACTAACCTTTGGGCACCACTAGAAGATGTTGAGTTTCTAGAGAGTGATATGGTAACTTTCTCCATTATATATATGATTTGATTCTGGCGTTTCACATACCCTAATTTCTAGAGAATAACTTGCGCTACAAATATGTCTAGGTATTCATATGCCTTAATAAGCATGCTGCACACTGGGCTCTAGCTATTTGTAGACCTCGCTCCCACACAATCGAAGCTCTCAATAGCATGGAAAACAACATCTTACAATATTGGAGAACCGAGCTAAAGTGTTTGGTAATCCTACAATCTTTGATTAACTAAATTTTCCTACTACATACGCCCATAATGATTAATATTTCATATTTTGGTATGTTATATTATATGTAGAAGGACGGTCTCTCCAAGCTATTATTTATGTCAAAGCGAGAAGAATTTCCTGACCCATCGCCTGATTGGTGGGAGGTGAGTCAGATAAAAGATCGGCCCATGCAGAGCATCCGTAATAAGCATGATTGCGGATATTTCATGATCACGTACATGGACTACCTATGTAGGGGTTTACCTTTCACATTTTCTCAGGTAAATTCAATAATTATTATAAACGAATTAAAATTACGGAACTTCATCATTGAACCTTATGTTCGTTTCTCTGCATACAGGATGACACGCAATATGTTAGGAAGAGGGTTGCAGTTCAGATTGGAAAGGGTGTGGCGTTGCAATAGAGGTACCCAATCCCTAATCGAAACCAATATTTTTGTTTCTTTTGAGAACGATGGTTTTAACCTTAATATTAACATGATTTTTTAGCCCTTGCTGCCTGTTGAAGGTTTTTCATCCTCTTTTGGCTATGAAAGTAGTCTTTTGAGACTGCTATTAGTCCTTAACAATTTATTATAATTTTATGCTGATTTCTCTGATGTTCTCTTGTATTTAAACTGCTATGTTCTGATCATGAAAGACCACAAAACTGATGCTGATCATTGCACCTCATGGTGCTGAGTTTCTGATCTTGTGGTCTGTCTTTGTTAGGTGCTTTGCTGTTTAATGCACTTATTTTTTGAGATTGAAATAGCAGGTTTTCATATAGTTAATACAGAGAAATAGTAGGAACTGGGCAGTATTCTTGTATGGAAATTTGGAGCAGTTCAGCAATATGTACCACTGTTAAAGATATTGATTTCTGAGAAGACATGGAGGATATAGCTGTTATTCATCTGTATACCTACACGGATTTAAGGGCAAATATATTGTAGTTATACTGTGGATAATAACAATTCTTGTGAGCGAAAATCTACACTTAATATTATTAAATTGGGATTTAAAACTGAATACCCGATGTGGACTATATTTCAAAAAAATTGCCTAAAAGAGGTATATGAATGTAAAATTGGATTCCCATTGCATTTGAACAAGAGATAGTAAAATTCCTCATGTCTTTCCCAAGTTTTTTAAAAATTGTGATTGGTCTAATATTGTGGAAGGGAACACCAAAAATACCATTGGAAAATGTCTAAGAAATGTGATGCTCTGTGTAGATTTTTGTTGCTCCTCAATGGGGCATTGGATGATATTGCTACTTTAGATATCTCATTTAAACACATTAGAAGAGAGACAAATATTTGAGTATCTCCATTTATTATAACATCATTTTGTAAAAAAAATCTGCTAATTCTTTAGCTACGGTATATAAATTAGTGATGAAATGGGGGATAGTGATGAAGAACACTGGCTGGAGTATGGAAAAGCTAGATATTGGCAATATATTCTTTATAAATGTGATTAGAAAACTTTGGATTCAATGTACTTACATAGTCATAGGGTCCATTGAATAGCCAAAGATGTGATATTTATGGTTGCTTTCTCTTCTTTTATGCCGCCAAATGACATCTTGGTACACATTAGGTCATCAACATCAACCAGACAGTTGTGTTGTTCTATATTCATCATGTAACTTATCAGTCATCATTCATACTTAAGCGCCACGGGTAAATTTTCTTCATGCAGGTGCATATTGATGTTGTTAATAATATGATCAGAGTCATTAATTTTCTGCCAGGCATTGTAGAACAATCTAGAGCAATTTGTCCTCTACTTCTCGACTCTGATGGTGGATTATCAAATTATAAATTGAAGAATATTGATCATAGAAAAGGCTCAAATGGAAGAAAGAACTTCATCAACTCTCCCAAACAGATGGAGCAATTAAGAAAAAATGAGAAGTCTATCTCCAAGAAACAGAAGGTAAAGCGAAGCCGTAACCAGCATGGGGCTACTAATGAAAACAAGGCAGATTTTACATTGAAAACTCCGAAGGTAAAGTTCTATTGGAGGAATGGAAGTTGTGTGCCTTATTTGAGTGTACAGTAACTACACTTCTACTTTAAGATGAACTTTATGATTTTAGATCTACTTACAGAACCATTTGGAGCCAAGAACACTACCAAACTTCGAATCTTTCATCATTGGGGAAGAAGAAGGTTCAGGTACTGACACATCATTTTCTATTGGTTTTTTGCTAGGTTCCATTAACCTATGATGGTAATCATCTAATCTTAAATTCAACTTCAACCAGTTTGATGAAAACCCTACACAAGTTTTTCTGCTCATAAACAATGAAAAGCAGGTTCATTAGTATTGAGGATTCTAAAGTTTGTTTGATATTTTAGCATTTTTACTATACATAAATTTATAGTACAACATAAAAAATCATGTATATTGAAATTTGGTTTACTATACATTCAATGCTTTTTAGGCCTTAGCATTCATTTGGGGTCTCTGCCTAATGGCTTTCTAGTGTTCCAGTTTTGATCACCCAAAGACACATTACAGAAAGATTTAAAAAATTTCCGTTCTAAAATATCATTGCTTAAACTGATAAAAAAAAATATATCATTGCTTAAGAAATGACTTAATGGGTATGTTATTCCCATACTCTGTCTTGGTGACTATGCACACTACTAAATAAACATTAGTGATTTTATTCAGGTCTTATTCAGATCTCTACATCAAGGCACCAAGGTTGACATATGGTCTGTGGGTGTGACCTTCCTTTACTTGATCATAGGAAAAACACCATTTGTTGGTGATCCCGAACAGTAAGTGTACTCTTTATGTAGAAGTGATTAGCCTCATTGATTTTTGTCCCTGTTTCTATCCATTGACATGGCAAAGTATTACTGTTTTTGGCAAAAACATCAAAACATCGCAAAGTTGAGGGGGAGTGAAGATCTATGGGAACTGGCAAATTTAATTATGATAAACAAAGATGTTACGTTAAGTAAATAACTTCTTGTCTCCCTCTTTACATGGCATAGATTTGAAAGTGGTGGGAGTCAAAGAGGAAATGTGTTTTCAATTTTCTCCTCATTATTTTTGCTTATTCATTTACATTTCTATGCATGCTATCTGATGTTCATGAGAACCTAGTAAGTTGAATTAAAAACCTTTTAGGCACTAGAACCTGTCAAAGGCTTATTGTTACAGATTTACATGAAAAAATAAGCTTTTAGTAGGATTGATGGAGTGATACTAGGGATAGGGCAGTCAAAGAGCCAAGCCAGCTTGAAAGCCCAATCCGGCTCTGCCAGAGAAAAATGAAGCTTCAGTCAGTTTGAAAGTTGAGCCCAGCTAACTTTTGAAAGCTCAAGTAGAGCCGAGTTTGGACTGAGGCACCTTAAAGGCTTAAACATGGCTTGGCTTGACTTTATAAAAAGCATTATTTCTAATTTGTAACTTATTATGATATATATTTACATATTTTTATTTCTAATTTGTAACTAATTTTCCTCCTTCTAGCTCAGAATTGTCTTGACTTTTCCTCTTTTTAGAGCAATCTTTTGTTGCGTATTAACACATCAGGAGTTGTCAGGTTTTGTGCAAAGCTGAAGCAAATTATCTGGGGATGTTCCTACCAGCTCTCTGAGTGAAGTGAGCCAGTATTAGAGAATAGTTGAAATGTTGACTAGTCTTTTTCCCGTGTGGGTATGTATAACTTGCACACGTTAAAATCTTGGTGTGGAAATCTGCACTTGTATATTTGGCAATTTAAAATCATTCAAGTTTAAATATCATTCAGCCGAAATAATTTTTCTGAATGTTCACTTGTATATTTGGCAGGTCATGTTGGGCACACTTATTGGAATATACAAGCCATCTGCTGTAATGATTGGGCACACTTATTGGAATTCAGAAAGAAGAAGTTGGGGTGAAAGGGATCAAAGGGAGGCTTTGATTTGTTTGCGGATTTGTATATTCTCTTTTGTATTGTTGTAGTGGCCAACATGTATGACATGAAATCTTATAGACACCAAATGAATCGATAAAGTTATTTTGAACGAAAAGCCTGTCAGAATGTCTTGCTCTCCCCAAGTCCCCATACTTTATTTATTTTTATTGTTTGTGGTCATTGTATACTGATTACCATCTCACAAAGTAAGATGCCATTATCATTGAATGAGATGGCCTGTGTCATTAGTTGACTATAATTGTGGAGAATTCAGTGAGTACAAGGGCATAGCTAAAGTTTAGTAGACTGCTAGTGGAGGAACAAAATTTAAGGGTACTCAATCGATTCTTTTTCTTTTTCTTTTTTTGGATAATTAATGTATGAAGTTTAAGGGTCCTCATCCTTTCATTGAAAAAAAAAAACCGAGGTTACAAAGAACAAAATGAAGGTGATAAGAAGGGAGCTTCGGCAATACCATCACTCCCGAAACAAAATATTACTTAAACGACCCTAACCCCGAAAAGCTGCCCAACCGAAATTGAACGGCGGAACATGGCATCTTGTTGGTTGATGGAAAGGGATGCCATTGAATTTCTTGACTTGATAATGTGACAACCGGGAGGATACAACATAGCTAATGCCAACCTCGTATCGGTTAATTGATTTTTGATTTTTTAATGAATTTGGTGTTCACCAAAATAAAATTTGAGCCAAGTGGCTCTAGCTATGCCCTTGTGATCACATTTTCTTTTTAATTCTCTCATTATATTTCCTAATTAGTTGGGATAAATTTGCTTTAGATTTCATTTCATTTATCATGCATTATATTATTTCCTGATGGCATGAACGACAAAAACAATGGATCTATGATAAAAACTTGAAATTTTGAGTGTAATGGTTGATTAATACAAAGGAAATTGTTTAACTCATTGTTTGGTGGTATATATGGCGTGCACTGAATTGCCAAAAATGTTCAAATTTCTTATGGCCAAAATTAAAGTACTCGAATCGGATGGTTCAAATCCTGCAATACATCAACTTTTTGGTTGGGACCAGGATGTCCAGGGCGCAGATTTTGACCTGCCTATCAGAGGATTCAAACTATCCGATCAGAGCACTTTTGATCTGTTAATGTGGACCACTGTTCAGACATTTCAATTATAGTATCTTGCAGGCTCTTGATCAGACTACCCTGAGATAACTATGGTAGTAGATGGTGAATTGTATTTTCCATTGTTTAGCAGCTGGAGATTTTTTATTTTTTTTTATCGATAACAGAGGGAAATTTATTAGAAAAAATAAATAAAAAGGCAGCTGGAGATGTTACCCCAAGCTTCTAACTATTGGGCCGTGTGCTCTGTGTTATGCCTGATAATACCCAGATTTGACTGAGGATATGACAAGTACAAGGGGGATATTAAAACATCTCCAAATTGATCTGTTACTATAGTTGGTTCTCTTTTGCAACAAAAGAAAACGACAAAAAAATAAATCATTGGAGAGATATATTTGGATCTTACGGTTGGATCTTCTGGATAAATATTATAAGTCCATGTTTAATTGGAGTTCAGTTCACCATGTGTTCTTTAGACCGCATTGTGATCATCAGATGTTACTGAAGCTTCTTTTGAAGTCTAAAATGGTTCACAACGAAACACCCATACCTGCAACAATCCTAGATAGCAACGACTAAGTACAAAGACCTGCAGCAGTCCTAGATAGCAACAACTACATACGAAGACCTGCAGCAGTCCTAGATAGCAGCAATTAAGCATTAAACTGCCACCAATCACATTCATATGTAGAAATTCTTCCATAAGAATTCAAATTAACAAAATACTAATTTATCATCAACAACACAACTAAAAAGCATCAGGTGGACTGCAAACCTAGCTAAACATGAAATTCGGTTCAATCAGATAGACACGACCATCTTAACAAGAGATATAAAAGGGACCCGACCATCATAAAAGGACATATAACTTGTAGTACACATGCGCTATACCTGTAGAGAACATGTCAGCATTTTCAATATGCATGCTATTTGCACAAAATATATGCGTAAATCTACCAATTACCACGATTATGAATTTCATAATAATTTTTTACAACCCTCATAAACTTAGTGTCCTTACTAAAACATGTTCCATCTGCATACAATCGTATCACAAAAACAGGTAGAAATGATTCATAGAGGCTAGCAGTGTAACTAAAATGACGTCGCGTACGAGATGCTTTAATGTGACCCTGCAAGCCTGCACACCAAAATATAGTGTTTACTTAGTGCATTACTTATAACTCCACACAAAATATAACTCTACACAAAATATAAGATAGTAGAAATTTTATTTATATGAAAAGAAATGTACATAACCAAACAGTGCATTACATAATATTTCCACTACATTAGTTTCAGGAGTTTGCACTAACGGCATATGTTTTAAACCGATTAGCCTGCGAACATATCCAGTTATTGGCTCGAATCACGGGTAAGCTTGAGATTAATTCAGGTTCATCTTTCATGGATATTTTTGAGGGCCCAAACCGAAATATGAACTCGTCGCGAAAGATGAACTCTAAGGGGCCGTGAACCCACTGTGCGTAATGCCAAAGATCTTCGATCGCCATTATTTCTAATATATTACAATCAATTCGACCCTCTCACACCGCTATCATGGTGGTTGGAGGGGGTGGAAACCATAGGTCATCTCCTTCGTATTGGAGAGCACGTGCTTCACGGGCATAGAATGCACTTTCGATGAGATACATACCATAGAAATCATCGTCCAACTGGTATGTTGATTCCTTTAGACGACAATACTTATGAACTCTTTTAAGCATGAGTCGCCCAGCCTCTACCATTATTGTGTTGGGGATGGGATTCGACATATTGTGGTGAGTTGGATGACCATAAATCAAGATCATGACTATACTTATAGATAACTTATTTGGCCCCTATGTGTGTGTTGTCAACTCATAGAGGTTACCATTACTCTACTTATGAGTATTGTACCATAGTGTTAGCTATGTCTGTATTGTCAACTCCTACAGGCTAGTACCTACCAGGCTGATGGTTTAGGTCTATATATGTATTGTCCACTCACCATCGAATCTCAATCGTATTATTATATTAGAGTGCTCTTGTAGAGAGAGTCTGTGATAAGAGAGACCCTCTTTTAGCCGCGTGCGAGGTATGTGTTGTCAACTCACCAAAAGATAACTCATTTGGCCCTTGCGTGTGTGTTGTCAAATCGTAGAGGCTAGTATGTTGTCAACTCATGGAAAGATAACTCATTTGGCCCTTGCGTGTGTTTATCAACTCATACAATCTGCCATTACTCTAGTTATGAGTATTGACTATAGTTTTAGCTATGTCTGTGTTGTCAACTCCTAGAGGCTAGTACGTGTTCTCAACTCATACGCCAACTCGATGATTACTAACTCTTTCGCTACGTATATGCCAACTCGACGATTATTGACCCCTATGTGTGTATTGTCAAATCGTAGAAGCTAGTATGTGCTGTCAACTCATACGCCATCTCGGTGAATGATAACTCCTCCACTCCATATGTGTTGTCAACTCATAGAGGCTAGTAATAGTCTCTACCTAGCTCACAACTATATAATAAACACACATACAACACTTACTCATTACCTCTCAACCTCTTTTGTTCATCACCCCCTATACACATTCATGGCAACCCTATCGCAAAGGATCCCAGCAGAAGTACTTCTTCAAGCCGGTTGATTCATTCTGAATCGGGTCCACAAATATTGCATCATGGATCAGGAGGCCTTCCCATTTAGCGATAATTTCTATGCCATGTACATCATCAAGGGCATCTTCAAGCTTTACGAACCTTATTTATCCCCTTTTGAGGGAAATGATATGTGGTGTATTCCACCTTACAGTACTCTAGAGCAAATAAACGAGTGACGCTTAGGGGCAACTGAGCTACTGGCAGTAAATGACCTTTCGACATATGCCTAGTGGATTATGGGCAAATTTAAATTTGTATTTCGTAATGAATTCTTATTTATGTTTGGCCCTTCAATGTGGTCCTCCGACCAACTAGAAGTAATTTCCCTATGGTCTTGTATTCGTGCAAAAATAAACCTACGTCTTGGAAATCGATATAAGACATTTTGCGTTGATGCCACCCAATATTTCGACTGATATGTGGTGTATTAGGTCTCGAACCTCCCTATCTTCTACTATTTCCTACTCGAGTAAATTTCGTTTACCTTTTTATGCATATGTAATTTAGAACCATCACTAATATGTAGTTTCATTTGGATACTATCTTCTTAATTTAAGGGATACCTCAGTTTGACTCCTATCAAATTTATTTACTTTGCATGTTATCATATGAATTTAAGGGTTACCTTTGTTTGATGCTTATAAAAACCGAACTCCATCAGTACAGAGCATAAGTTGGCCACCTCAATAGCTTTAATATAACTCTGTGAGACCTCAAAGCCCACGTGACACTGTTGCATCTGACACTAGAACCTCTGAACAAATAAATAATAAAAAACATTAAATTGTTATAGGTTATTCTAGATAAACGAACGAGAGATAAAATGCATAACAAATAGTGGAAGCAAATAAGAGTCCGTCAAGAAACTTTTAAAGTGACTATGTAGGCAATGTGTACTTCTGTAGGAAAATTGTTACCTTTAGGGGGTCTTCTGCAACTCTTTCAGTTGTGACCAACCTCCCTACAATTGGCGCGTCGCCGACATGCGACCACCTCACCGACACTCTTTCTTCTCAATTTTTTAGGTCTTCCTGTTGGTACCCTAGGAACTTGTGGCATAACTATTCTTTTCTCCTTAGGTTCGACCCACTTATCACTACTCAGAGTGGCATGAATAATAGGCTCGTAAGTCTTGCGGTACCTATCCATCGTGAACCAATCTTGAACGTATAAATAGGGACTTGTGCAACGATTATTTATGGCTGCCAATGCATGTTTACACGGGACGCCCAAAATTTCAAATTGCTGACAAGAGCACGTGCGTTTTCTCAGATGCACGGTATTTCTAGAATCTCCAACAATTAAAAATTCATCAAAATCAGAGGGAAATGTAGTATACGTGAATGATGCTCTATCATTTTCTTTAAGAAACTCTTCGGTCTTTGGCGTCATAATTGTGGTCCACTTTTCGGCCTCATTCCTTCTATTATAAAAATATTCCATCACCTTCTTATGCATACTTTCTATTAGACCAATGATCAGTAGCTCCCTAGCATCTTTCAGTACATTATTGAGACATTCAGACCGTGATGTGGTCGTGTGTTCGTATCTCCCAATAGGAAAATGTGCTCTAGCCCAATGTTGTTTTCCAATCTGAATAATGTAGTCATACGCTTCTTCAGATATCTTCTGAATTTCACTCATTTCTTTATCAAATTCAATTTCAGTATACGCGTAACATGCTTTCTTTGTGTGTTCTATTATAAGTTCATTCTTGTACATACTCCTCAAATTTTTCTCAATGTGATATAAACAATACCCATGCGAAGCATACCGAAAGACTTTTGGCACTGCTTGAGTAAGACCTTTTTGTCAATCACTTAGGATTACTGCGTGTGAATCGTATCCTATGATCTCTGACAATCCATGTAAAAAATATTTCCAAGAACTACTATTCTCTGATTCCACTACGGCAAAATACAACGGAAATATCCTCTTATTCCCATCAATGCCGGTGGCTATGAGGAGTGAAGCTCTATACCTTCCAAATAAATGTGTACCATCAACCGAAATAAGTGGTCGCAAGTACTTCCTAAATGAATCAATGCATGGCCCAAATGCCCAAAAGATTCCCAAGAATGCATCATCTTCCTTCGTCTGTAGGTATATAAGGCATTGAGGATCCACGCGTTTCAGTTCTACCATATATGATGGGAGCAATTTATAAGACTCCTTCCAACTACCTCTAATATCATTGAGGGCTATCTCTTTTGTACGCCAAGCCCTCCGATATCCTGTATTGGTTTAAAATCGCGTTCTCACGTCACACATTATCTGTTTGGGAGTGTAGTTGCTATTTTCTTTTAATTGGTCCTTCACAATTGACGCCATCCAAAAACTTGTAGCTTGACGATGGCTCTGTTGTCTATCTCGTGGCAACCCACAAGTATGCTCTGGAGTAAATCTTTTAATTTTAAAATAATTGGAGTCTCTCATCTTCGAAGCACGTATACGCCAAGAGCATCCATCTTCACGACATCTGGCAGCAACAACCTTCCGATTAGTTTTGGTCGGTTTAATTTCGAAGTTCCCATGCATTGCAAATTCCCGCAAAGCATTATGGAATGATATCTTCCCAGTGAATATTTGGTTTAAATTGAGAACACCGTCTACGCCAGGAACACCGCTCACTTGTTGTGCCTCATCCACCACATATATGTCTTCAATAATAGGAAGCATGTCGTTTGTGTTACAAACGTGGGATTCTGTAATATCAGTCACTCGATCATTGTGCCTTGGTTCGCTATCAGGAGGTGTACCTCTACTTTCTCTTCTGTCAAGTTCACCCCCCCTACACTCACTACAGTTCTTTGCATTGACGGTCCATATGTTGGCATCTATACTACCTCCCTTAGAGAGTGCAGTAGCTTTCTCATTCCCAACTGTACCGAAATTATATGCATTGCCCTCGAACACACCTCTCAGAGATGCGCTTATATTTTCGTTGGCTGGATCGATGGAGACATGCACTAAAGGAGGGTCAACTTCATTTTCACTATCTGAAACACATGTCACACCAACATGCCTGTTGAAGGACGGATAATCAATTATCAACTTAATAAATTTAATTTACAAGATAATCTCAATACTATCGACTTAGTAGATTGAATTAACCTTCCATGTGAGGACGAAGTAGTAGTGGGCCGAGTAGTTACTGTTGAGATGAATGGGGATGAAAAAGTATGCTCTTCGTTCTTATATCAATGTAAATAAAATAAATTAATTCAACAAACACAATCCAACAAAGACATAAGTATATAAGCGAACTAATCAATACCGATCATAAATATATTACGCACCTTCTAATATAAAGATTATTCAGGTAGGTGACGGGAGTTTGACATACAGTAGTCGATGCACTTATAACTGTGCTACGTTGAGTCTCAAACCCCTCTAATAGGCATGTAACGGGAAGGGACTCGGTGGGTGTTAAGCCGTTAGAGAAATTAGTCAAAGGATAAGTATGACAATCATTGTCTTATTCGAAAGGAACTTTTTGTACGTAAATACATATACTATACCCGACAAACTGTGGATAATGCATCATCTCATGCATGTCATTGTCGTCATCAAGGTCTATCACATACTTTTCTCCCCCTACTTGTGGCATTAAATAGCTAAGCTTCAGTATTGTATCTTTGATCCGAATTTTTGTCACCTCATATATTTTGATAGTTAAATCCTCTAAACTTATCTCTCTCTCTACAACCAATACTTTCCTTTCTTCGGCCTCGTACACCGGTTTCGTAGAGTCGGAATCATTTAACCGTCCATCATAAAAGCATAATAAGTAAACTTTATCTTCGGATGTAGCCATCGTTGATATCTACTAACAATGATTGTGACCAAAATAAAATTAAGTTAGACTAATCACTAGAGAGAGTCTAACTACATTAGAAATGATCAACAAGGATAACCAAACTTACAACGTAGACTGCACTAGGTGACCGCCAACTCCATAGAAAGTATATTTTTCAACTCATAATACATTAAGGAATACTCAAGAATAGGTAGAACACTTCTATGTCAGTTTACGGTCACTCTAGGACAGTTTGCGCCACTCTAGGTCAGTTTGTGCCACTTTAGGTTATTTTAAACTGACCCAGGGTAGACCTAGGGCATTTTAAACTGACCCAGGGTAGTTTCAAACTGACCTATGATAGTTTATCTCACCCATTTATCGCTTGAAATGTCTTTAGGTCGGCTTTGCCACTCTAGGTTAGTTGCGCCACCTAGGTCATTCTGAGTAGATCATGTCGGTGATCACCAAAACCGACCTAAGGCATTTTAAACTGACCTAGGGTAGTTTATCTCACCCATTTATCAGTTTGAAACTGTCCTAGGTCAGTTTGCGCCACTCTAGGTCAATTTACGCCACCCTAGGTCAGTTTACAGAGTAAACTGTATCAGGTGATCACCAAAACTGACCTAGGGCATTTTAAACTAACCTAGGGTAGTTTCAAACTGACCCAGGGTAGTTTATCTCACCCATTTATCTGTTTTCAAACTATCCTAGGTCAGTTTGTGCCACTCTAGGTCAATTTGTGCCACGCTAGGTCAGTTTACAAAGTAGACTGTATTAGGTGATCACCAAAACTGACCTAAGGTAGTTTCAAACTGACCCAGATAGTTTATCTCACCCATTTATCTATTTTCAAACTGCCCTAGGTCAGTTTGCGCCACTCTAGGTCAGTTTGCGTCACCCTAGATCAGTTTACAGAGTAGACTGTATCAGGTGATCTCCAAAACTGACTTAGGATAATTTCAAACTGACCTAAGATAGTTGCAAACTGACCCAGGATAATTTATCTCACCAATTTATCAGTTTTAAATTGCCCTAGGTTTGTTTGCGCCATCCTAAATCAGTTTACAGAATAGAATGCACTAGGTGATGACCAAAACTGACCTAGGACGTTTTAAACTGACCTAGGGTAATTTCAAACTGACCCAGGGTAATTTGTCTCACTCATTTCTCTATTTTCAAACTTCCCTAGGTCGGTTTGCGCCACTCTAGGTCAGTTTGTGCCACCATAAGTCAGTTTACAGAGAAGATTGTATCAAGTGATCACCAAAACTGACCTAGGGCATTTTAAACTGACCCAGGGTTATTTCAAACTGACCCAGGATAGTTTATCTCACAAATTTATCTGTTTTAAACTACCCTTGGTCAGTTTGCGCCACTCTAGGTCAGTTTGCGCCACCTTAGGCCCGTTTACAGAGTAAACTGCACTAAGTGATCACCAAAACTGACCTAGGGCATTTTAAACTGACCCAGGATAGTTTCAAACAGACCTATGATAGTTTAGCTCACCCATTTATTAGTTTGAAACTGTACTAGGTCAGTTTGCGCCACTCTAAGTCAGTTTGCGCCACCCTAGGTCAGTTTACAGAGTAGACTGTATCAGGTGATCACTAAAATTGACCTAGGGTAGTTTCAAACTGACCCAGGGTAGTTTATCTCACCCATTTATCAGTTTTAAAATGCCTTAGGTCAGTTTGAATCACTCTAGGTCAGTTTGCGCCACCCTAGGCCCGTTTACAGAGTAGACTATACTAAGTGATCACCAAAACTGACCTAGGGCATTGTAAATTGACCTAGAGTAGTTTCAAACTGACCCAGGGTAGTTTATCTCACCCATTTATCTGTTTTCAAACTGCCCTAGGTCAGTTTGCACCACTCTAGGTTAGTTTGCGCCATCCTAGATCAGTTTGCAGAGTAGAATGCACTAGGTAATGACCAAAACTGACCTAAGACGTTTTAAACCAACCTAGGGTAGTTTATCTCACTCATTTCTCTATTTTCAAACTGCCCTAGGTCGGTTTGCGCCACTCTAGGTTAGTTTGCGCCACCCTAAGTCAGTTTACAGAGAAGACTGCACCAGGTGATCCAACCATGACATGAAAAAATTGACCTAGGGCATCTTATCTAACCCGTTTCTGATTTTGATGTAGAGAAATAAAGAAGAAAAATAAGAGGAAGAAGAATCATTGAGAGAGATAGAGAGACTTACAGTGAGAGAAAGAGAAACCTTACTGTTTTCTTCGTCGGGGAGGTTGACATAAAGTCGGCGAGGTTTACACGAAGAAGAAGGGGAACCAGCGTGAGAAAGAAAGGAAGAGAGGGGAAAAAGGGAATAGTATAGGTTTAATACCCTTTATATATGAAGGGCATTTTAGTCTAAAAAAATAAAAGAGGCCTTGCTATGGTATTTCTAACTTAAGGGATTCGATTGGGATAAATCAGGATAATGAGAGATTTTTTAGGGCAATTGGCCTTGTTCTATGGGTGTATTATTCAAATTTATTACTTTTATTCTAGTATTTATAATTGTTTTTATTTTTACTTTTATGTGTTGGCTTTCACGGATTTTGTGGAATCAGATTTGTGCGATAACTCTGATTAAGTGTATATCCGCTTAGCATATCAGGGATATATGCGAGTCATAACTCGGAATTCTAGACCCTTGGAATAAGGTAGAATTTCGGGTCGTGGCAAAATTATACCTTTGATCTTTGTTATTTATGAGTGCATAAATCAGTGAAAATTCTACCATTGATCTTTCGTGGTTTGAAAGTCGAAAATACCATTCCAGTCGCCAAGTTTGTCCAAGTGAGATTGACGTGAATATACACATGATCAATCCCCCTCTCTCTGAGAATGGCCATCAAATTGGTCAAAACCTGGGAAAGTACAAAAAGAGTTACCAACGTGATGTGATTGAAAGTATGTTTTGACTTCTGAGTGATTTGGTATTAAAAAGGCGGAATAATGGCTCTTGATCGATTTTTAATCACCAAAACAATAAATGATGATATACCATTAAAGTTAAACATTAAATGATCTTATATCATTAAAGTTAGACTTTGTATCTCACATCATTAAAAATGATCTCAGTGACAATAATCCATCGGTGTCGTCAGGGAAAGTCTTAAGGCCTCTTTTAGGTATTTTCTGATTTTTCCCAGAAAAGCTCAGAATTTTAAACACTCGGATTCTTGATAGATTCTTAGCAAACTCAAATTCCTGATTTTCTCATATGCGTTCTTAAGTTACTCAGATTCCTTACAAATTCTTATAAAACTTAGAATCCTTTGTTTTTAAGTTCCTCTCAGAAAATCCTCAGAATCTATTCAATCAATAGTTATACTATGATCGTAGAAACGTGATCTAATCATTGGTTTATGTGTCGTACTCGGATTTCTCTCAAAATTTATAGGCAACTAATCGAGATGAGGTTGAACATATTTGATGGAGATTTTTTCGAATCTAATTTAAGTCGGTTGCATATATATATATATAGAGAGAGAGAGAGAGAGAGAGAGAGAGAGTACCTTTAAATCCACCCAACGAATCTTTGAATTCACCCATGCTGAAACAGATTGACTGAATTGAATCGAATGATGGAAATTATTTATCCTCCCAATCTTTCACACAATGGATCATAAGATTATCGGCGTACCATCAGACGGCCAGTGTTTTATTTCATGCGGCACGCATATCAAAAAAGTGACCTTAACATCACGTGCACACTTAAAATTGATTTTAAGGTCACTTTTATGAGTGTGTACCACATGAAATAAAAAACCGACCGTATGATGGTACACTCATAATCTAAAGATCAATTGAATGAAATATTGGGACGATAAGCAATCTCCATCATCTGATTCAATGCAGTCGATGTGTTTCCACATGGGTGAACTCAAAGGTTTGGTGGGTGGTTTAAAGGTACTCTAATATATATATATATATATATATATATATATATTCAAGTGGGAGCCATTACATGCACACGCTTTTTAAGTGATTGCACCGCAGTTAAAGAACTTTGTATTTTAGGGAGATGTGACATGTGAAAACGCAATCTAGGCCATCTGATTTAAAGTTCATGATCTATAGATCCTTAGTTGATAAGATTGGAGCAAAACATGATATTTATCACATGTTCTATTGTTGTCAACCGTTAACTCAAATAATAACCTTTGACTATATTTAATCACATATGAAGATTATATTTCATGCCAATCTTATCCACTAAGGATCTATAGATCATGAAATTTAAATCAGACGGTCCAGATTGCATAACATATCACATACTATTTGGACAAGAACCATTGATTGATCTGACTCAGATGTTGGAGATTGTTTATTGTTCCAATCTGAATTTGACGATGGAAATGATTTATCCTCCCAGTCTTTCACACGATGGATCTTGCGATTATTGGCGTACCATCAGACGGCCAATGTTTTATTTCACGCTGCACGCATCTCAGAAAAGTGACCATAACATCATGTGCACGCTTAAAATTGATTTTAAGGTCCCTTTTAAGGGTGTGTACCACATGAAATAAAAAATCGACCGTCTGATGGTACACCCATGATCTAAAGATCGATCGCATGAAATATTGGGACGATAAACAATCTCTATCATCCGATTCAATGCAGTCGATGTGTTTCCACGTGCGTAAACCCAAAGACTTGGTGGGTGGATTTAAAGGTACTCTAATATATATATATATATATATATATATATACAACACAACAGCTTCATATCAAAAAAAAAAAAACACAGCTTTTATATATATATATATATATAACACCATCATAAAGAAACACAGCAACTACATTTGGTGTCCCTCCTCCGCACGATACAAAAGAAGCTTCAAAGGTGTTTCTCCTGCGCAGAGCCTTGCCGACGGTGACATAAAATCCTAATGGGGTAAGTGTCACAAAAGTGACGATCCAACAAGCCGGCCAAAAGCCTCGATGCTAGGAATTGTCCGGTACCGGTCTGGTGGCTGTCCGGTGAGCAAAACACACGTACCAGCGATATGGTTTCTCCAATTTTTTCTCACCATCATCTTCCCTCTGGTTTTTCTGCAATTTGTTTTATTTTTATTTTTGGGTTTTAAGCATTAAAATAAATGGGATCTGATGTTTAAGAGACAAGCGTCTTTAGAATCGAGGTTGTTGCTATGGATGGTTGGAGAAGACGACGCACACATAGCAGTTGCCATGGATAGTTGGGGAAGACGATGCACCTACCTGTTGCCATGGATGGTTGGGGAAGACAATCCACACATACCTCATGACCGTTGACTGTCGAGATTTGAATCGGCTGCATATATTGGGAGAAGTATACTTAATCGACCAAAATCTAAGCTCAGAATCTGAGCTAATCCGAGAGGCTTGCTCGGACGATCAAACGTCTTTGTCACTCGGAAAAAGCTCCGATTCCTACTTCCCAAAAAAACTTATGAACGTGAGCTTATCTCAGAATTTGGGTATTTGTCTAGAATCTGAGCAGTTTCCAGGCAAAAAAAACTCCTAAACGAGCCCTTAGTGTTAAAAGGCTGTTTTAAAAAGGCTCGGGTCGCATGTAGCACAATATAATAATAAAAAAACAAAGCATAAACTAAATACCAAATCATATTACTTACCCACATCAAGCTTAACGTTTAAAAAAAATAAAAGATGAATATCAAATCAAATTAGGTTGCGTTTGGGGATGTGGATGTGGATTTGGATTTAGATTTGGGAATTTCAAATTCAAGTATATCAAATTCAAGCATTTTAAATTTAGAATTTGAAATATTTGGATTTGCAAATCTCTTGTTTGGATGTTTAATCGTTGCCTTAAGATTTGGCCCAAGAATTTATAGATACTTCATTTGGTCATTTATTTTTATAAAAAGAAATTATATTTTATTGATTTCCTTAATTCTATGTAGGTAGGGATGCAAGTTCGGTATATTGAATCGAATCGAATCCGATTTTTTCGATTTTTGGTTCGGTACACCACAAACCGAAACCGAATTGAAATATATCAGCATCGGTTTCGGTACACCAAATTCCTCTAACGCATAAACCATTCCCAAATTGAAACCGATTTTTTCGGTATTCGGTTTGGTTTGCTTTGGTTTGGATTTAGGGAGGAAAAATCAAATGGGTGCAACCAGCAATTTCTTGATTGCACCCAAAGTGCACTGTACAAAGGTGAGCTGCAAAAATAGAAACAAAATTTTTTTTAAAAAAATTGGTGCAACCAATAACTTATTGGTTGCACCCAAGATGCGATTTACAAAGGTGGGCTGCAAAAATAAAAATAAATAAATAAACAAAAAAATTAAAATGGTGCAATTAGAAATTTTCGGATTGCACTTCAGGTACATTATACAAAATGGGCAGCAAAAATAGAAACATAAAAACTAAAATTAAAAATGAAAAAATTAAAATGGGCGCAACAAGTAATTTACTGGTTTCACCCAAGGCACAATGTACAAAAGGTGGCTTGTAAAAATAAAGACAAAAATAAAAATAAAAAATGGGGGGGAACGAGTGCAACTAGCAATTTCTTGGGTGCACACAAGGTGCACTGTACAGAGATGAAATGTCAAAACAGAAACAAAAAAAAATCAAACAAGAGATTTGCAAATCCAAATATTTCAAAATTCCAATGGATTTATCAAATCCAAATTCCAACACGTAAATGGAAAACCAAATAGTAGATTTGAATTTAGGAGGTCCAAATCTAAATTGCCAAATCCGAATCCAAATCCACATTCCCAATCGAAGCCTTAAAGTGTTTGGATTGAATTAGTCAAAGACTTGACATACAGCCTTGAGCGAGTTACACCGGCTAAAACTTGGCTCAAATGACTTAAAGTTATCTTTTGTCATCAAGGAAGAAAGGGATCTAATGCATAGCACAAACCACAAACTATAAAAATATGGTAACGAACATGCATCTATTTGTAGACATAGATGAAGATCATGCATTATATCTTTTATGTTGATAAGTATATATAAATGAAAAAGGGACTAACTCTCCTGACCGTCTTTTAACCCCAAGTTCTTGTTTAAATGTGTTATGACCCGGGTCTCTTACCCTTTCTAGGGTGATAGATAAGTGGAGCACCGAGTTAGGAGAATATAACTACACCCTAGTATAGCCAATACAATTAAATTAAGAAATTTTTAATATAAGATTCCATTTACACTAAAAATAGTAATTGAATCCCAAGAAACCTATTATCTTAAGCAATTAATTAAGGCAATTAAATCTCATCATTTATGGGATTGATTTGTAATTAATTAGAGTCTTTATGGACTCTTACCTTTTTTGCTAGTCAGTTTGTCTAATTTGGGTCTTTCTTTACTCATCTCTTCTATATAAATAAGAAATCTAGAGAAAAATAAAATTCACAATCTCTCTCTCCAACTCTCTTTCCTTTGCATCCGTCTTTCGCTCTCCCGTTCTCCTTTTCCTACAAAAACGCAGCCCGAGCACCACCATCTCTCGATATAGTCACCCAAAACCACCTTTGACTCACCCATCGAGGATCAACAATCAGAGTTGCGCCCCGAGCACCACCACCATCGCGGCACCAACTACGAACAACTCTAGCGGTGTTTAATTAAACAAGTTTCAACAACCAAGTTTTTGGTGTAAAAAGTAAAAGAAATCTGATTCGGTTGTGGGATCTGAGTCACCACGGCAAGTTGAATCCGACCTCCACCAACCCAAACCCCGCAAAAATCACTATTCACGTTTCAACAGGTGAGTGTCCTCCTAT
Organism: Chloranthus sessilifolius; assembly: GCA_021018995.1. Taxonomy (NCBI): domain Eukaryota; kingdom Viridiplantae; phylum Streptophyta; class Magnoliopsida; order Chloranthales; family Chloranthaceae; genus Chloranthus; species Chloranthus sessilifolius. The sequence continues at coordinate 69,475,109 of CM037592.1, read as the reverse complement.
CTAACTCATTCTACTTAGTTTACACAAGAAAATTTGTGTTTAAATTACTATTGTTGAGAAAAATCATGAAATACAAATCAAAAGGAATAATGATAAATTAATAATAATTATAATAATAATAAATATGTATAAACACCTACTCGTTGCATTAAACAAGTCAACATACAGTGTCCATCCTTGCTTGACCTTAGGTGCGAGGCGAGTATTGAATCCCTTCTATTGCAAGTGATAATTTATCATTTATAAATGTATGTGTGGTAGATATATTTATATATAAGGTCAAATAAATGGACCACATATGCCTAACCCCAAATCCATAGACATTTGTAACTTTATTTATTCTAAATCAGTCTCTCTCTCTCTCTCTCTCTCTCTCTCTATATATATATATATATATATATTTGTACATATATTGTATTATCATATATATCTAGTGCATGTGTGTTCAACATATTGAACCAGCCCCAAATTCCACTCCTATAAGACTTCTCTCACAGTCCCTATACCCCACATTAATACTAAAACCCAACTATTTAAATACTTAATAATCATATTATTCAGGTGTTCTTATTGATCTTCTATATAGTATAAATGAGTGACTAATATCTAATCTATATCCAAACTCTCACTACGTCAAAATAGACGAAATAAGATGGCCCAAAATTATCTTTTTTAAAAAATAAGACGGCTCAAAACCGTCCCCACGACCGTTCTTTTTGTTGGCGTCTTAAAAATACGAGACGATCCTAGACTGTCTTATATTCCATAAATAAGACGGAAGGAAATGACTGTTTTCCACAGTCCTAATATAAGACAGTCTGGAGCTGTCTCATAATAACCAAGAAAAGACGATCACCGCCCCTTTAGTTATTTTTGTTAAAAACCTAAAGGATAGTTGGAAACCGTTCTTTATCGAATGCTCTATTAGAGACGGTCATGAGTTGTCTTATTTATTATATCAGACAGTCCTTTTTGAATCATTATATTTGAATGGTCGAAATAAGACGGTCTTAGGCAGTCTTTTTTTAAAAATTATAATAAAAAAATATTAATAATTCTAGTTAGGACCTGTACCCCAAAATACCCTGCTCAACCATAAAAATAAGCGAGATTGGAACAATAATCTAATAAAGTTTTATATATATATAAAAGTCTGAATGAAGGCATTGAACCAACCATCATTTTATTTAATAATCCTTTAAGTGACCTGCCTCATGAGAAAGAAAAGTTTCATCTATCATTAAAACCCATTTGATTCAAACATCAAATTAACAAATATATTCTATCTAATTTAGAGAGAGAAGGTACAACAACCAAAACATTGAGAAACTGATTTCATAATACACAAGATGATGAAATCACATCACAACCATTTAAAAAAACAAAGATCAAAGAAAAGAAAAAAAAAAAACCCACTAAAATCCTCTAACCAAACGATGATACTAAAATGCCAAAGCTTTAATAGTTGCCGCTCTAAGTATGTACTAATGGTAAGTAGCTGTTGCTAAAGCACCAAAAAAAGGACCAACCCAAAAAATCCAATGCACAATAAACCATGCCATTAAATATGTAATTCAGTATAATAAAAATAAAACACTCTTCAAAACTAATTAAAGTATAAAGAGTCTTATAATATCTAAAAAATCTTGTTTGTTTAATATATTAGTTCTCCTCAACAGTAATCAAACAGAAAAGGGGTTTCCATTTTTACATTTTACATTTCACTTTTTCAAGAGATAGACTAGTTTTATCACAACGAACAACTAAGTGAGTGCACAACTACAGACTTGCTCCTGGCCTCATCCTTAGCATCACCAACTTTGGTCTGGTAGCCAAAATTTCCTCTTTAAAAATAAAAATAGAAAGGAAAAAAAATTACCTTTCAATCTTGCTATCTAGTAAGCCTGTAAGAAGAGGCAACAAACAAGAGAAGAGATCAAGGGTCATAATGTCGATTTTCTCCAGAAGTACACGGATTACATCAGCTTGCACCTATTTTTTAATGAATGATCTATTAATATTCACATATAAGTGGGCAAGATAAAATGCTACGACCAATTACTAATTGAAATAGTAAGAACCTGACATCAATATTATTTTTTACCTCCTAACCTGACCTTTGATGGACCTTTGAGTTGACTAATAATGTATCCTGAGTATTTTTTATAGTTAAGAAATAAATTACAGTCATAGTGCAGACATCCATCTAAAAATGTCAAAGAAGGGACCTGCAGCCTCAACATGTGCTCATGCAGTCCAAAAGGCCAGCCATCAAGCAATTCACAGAGCCTTAGAACCCTATGGTAGTGGCATGTGTCCAACTGTGTACATTTGAGAGCAAGAGCAGCTACAATGGATGAAGATACCCCTCAAAAGGTGCTGAGTGCTGGACAGATGAAGAACAATACCCCAAAACTGTGTGCCAGCTGTGGAAGCAAAGGATAGATCATGTCGCGAGGTTAATTCAACTTGTTGATAGGTTTGAATGCTTAAATATGAAGTTGTCGAGAGGTTCCATCAACCTGTCAAGAGGATCTAAAGGTATACTTGAACCTGTTGAGAGGTGCTGAGATGAGGAATTAGACCTATCGAGATGTTCACAACACCCATCGAAGGATTGGAATAGAGAAAGGCAACATGTCGAACAGTGAAGAACAACCTATCAAGAGGTCACCTAATGCTGTGTTTCTCGCGAGGTTCAGAAAGCTGGAGTTGAACCTATCGAGACGTCCCCCTGAACCTATCGAGCAGTCAGAGGCAACCTATCGAAGACTTACCTGAAGTTGCATTCATTCTCACGAGGATGTCTTCAACCTATCAAGCAGAAGAAAAAACTTGTCGAGAGGCTACCAGGAGCTGTATAAGAGATCGAGAGGTTAAATTATAACCTGTCGAGAGGATGGTTGGAGCTTGGACAACAGGTAGATATTGAGGTCATCCTATTGAACAGTTCAACACAACTTGTCCAGAAGTCATTCAACCTGTCGAAGGCTACAACTAACCTGTCGAATGGAGCACCCATGAGACTCAGAACCTATCGAGAGGTTCCTTGAACCACTCGAAGCTTGTTTTGGGAACTTCTCAGTTCCAGCCACATCAGCAACTCACTTCAGTGCTTTGTGCACACGTTCCAAGGCATGTTAACAACCCTTGGGGGTATTTTTGGAACACAAATGCACACAAATGAGAAGCCCTCTAACCCCCCCACATTTACTTGTCCAGTTTGAACCAATTGCGGGGAGTTTCTAGAAGCAAAATCAGTCACATCAGTAGCTCAGAATAGTAAATTATTTCCTTGAGCTCTGATTGACTGAAACAGATCTGAGGACAGAGAGAAAGACTATAAATGAAAGAGAAATTATGCAAAAGAACTATCTAGAAATTGAGAGAAATCAGAGCAAATTCGAATTCCCTCTTCCCTCTAAAATTCCTTCCCTATTCCTTCTTCCCCATTCTCTCTTTAGACCAACCATGGTTGGCTAAACACTTTTAGTAGCTAGGGTGAGGTTGAGAACTATAAATTAAGAGATTTAAGGCTTTATATGGGATTAAATGTTGCACAGATTGCAGATCTGAGAACAGTGTACTATAAGTTTGTATTGAATCAGTAATTGTTGGTTGTAAAGTTAAATTTGATCTATAGATCTTTTGATTGCCATTTGATTTCCCTAAATTGAATATCCCTGTGGATGCCTGAACTTGTAGCCTTGTAGCCACAACATCTGCAATGATTTAATTATTCTGATCAACATCCTTGAATTGGATGAAATCCCTAGGATGATTTGTGGCCATTAAAGTGGATAGATCATACCCTTAAGATCAATCTAATTCTCTAGTTTAGGTTGGACTCTTATACCTTGCATCTGAGCTTGTAGCCAGATGAAGGAGAGTTGTAAATCAATCTCTTGCATTACCTTTGAACCAATCAATTTTCAGTAAAGACCAAAATCCCTAGCTGCTATTCTCTCCCTTTTTGATTTTAAATTTCTCAAATCCTTTTCTCTATTTCATTAAATCTGTGTTTTAATCAGTTCTGGATCATTTGTATTTTACATTGTATTTATGTAGTTTTTAGTAAAGTTACAATCCCTAAAACCTCTCCTCTTCCTCTCTTGCCTTAGTTTAAATTAGGATAGGATAGAGTGTTAGATCTGTTCTAGATCTAGAGATTTATCATATTTTGAATCACATTTCCTTGTGGACATACCCTTACTTACCCCTTTAAAGCTTGCTGCAACGGTCCTGGTTCATACAGGTCTGGTTGCCTTACCTTTGGTTCCATTTTGCTGTAATTTTTCCTCTAGTTAGTTTGCTGTTTTTAACCCTTTAATAATTGCAAGGTAAGCAATACAACAAGTTTTTGATGCCGCTGTCGGGAATTCTGTATTTTTATAATTGGTAGATCTAAGTTTTTCTTATTTTAGATTTAGATTTACAATTACCTATTTTGTGTTTGACTGATTGCTGCGGTAGTTTTGTGTAGTTTAATTTTGTGCGCAGATCTGGATCTGTGATTTTGAGAGGAGCAGTGTTCTAATTGGAGGAGCAAGCTGTGCTTAAGTTTACATTTCCTAACTCTTTTACATTTTACATCTGTACATTTTTAGATATGCAGTAATAGTTGTTTGTTTTTGTAATTGTTTTGCTGAAATCTGTGCTATAATTTATGTGTTGAACTTTGTTTTTGCTGTGTGTATGCATGCTTGATAGAAGATTTCTCAATTCTAAGATTGTTCCTTTAGATCTTAAAGTTGAGAGACTTCTCAGACCTAAGCAGTCCCTACACACACATATGATTAATTGTGATATTCCTGCAAAGGGTGAGCAACCTAGGACATTGAAAGAATTCAATGCACCAGGGATATACAATTCCCCCTCCTGCATTCAATTCCTTGCTGTCCAAGGAAACTATAAGATTAAATCTTCCATCATACAAATGCTGCCCTCATATCATGGCCTGAGTAAGGAAGACCCATACAAGCACATTGATGAATTCCTAGGACTGTGCATTACTTTCAACATTACAGGTTTGGGGGAGGAAGTAACCAAGCTGAGGCTCTTTCCTTTTTCATTAAAGGACAGAGGCAGAACTTGACTGTCTATGATCTTAACCAACAGTATACAGTCCTGGAATGACCTTTAATATCAATTTCTGATCAAAATTTTCTTCATGTCCAAAATAAGTCAACTGAGGAAGAACATAATCTCCTTTGCTCAAGCCCCAACTGAAGACTTTCACCAAGCATGGGAGAGATTTAAGGAGCTCTTGAAATAATATCCCTATCATCAAATTCCTGAATGACAACTTGTTCAAAGTTTCTATCAATGAATTGATTCCAAGAGTAGGGACATGGTTGATGCCTCATGTGGTGGTACTTACCTCCACAAGACAACTGATGAGGCTTGGGAGTTGTTTGATAATTAGTGAAAACTCAATGCAAAGAGAGACTTTGTCAAGGGACATTGAGACTCCAGTTAGATTGGTGAGAGAGAATACTACAAGAGGGAAAATGTATGAGGTCAATGGTTATAATGATTTGGAGAGGAAGGTGGATAGCTTGACTCAGAAATTTGATAAGCTCATGAGAGCAATGCAGTCTCCAATGGCTGTCAAAGTGGAAGAGGCATGTGTGATATGCCAATCTTCGACTCACTCCCTTAAAGAATGTCCCTCTGCTGTCCAATTCTCAGATTTGATTATGGAACATGTGAATGTTGCTCAATCTTTTGGACAATAGCCAGCTGCTGGTTATCATTGGAGAAACCACCCCAACTTGAGGTGGAGGCAAGATAATTTTCTAAACCAACAGTAACAACAACCACAGCAGCCCATGCCATATAGAAATGCTCAACCCTACTAGCAGAATTACTTCTCCTAAGGCTCCAATACCAGCAGCTTTTAGCCTAGCCAATGGCACAACCTGTACATTAAAGTGCACCAGCCCCACACCCTCTAGATCCCTCACATTTGAAGAGTAAGTTCTGGCTTCATTACAGAATTTGAGCTTTTTGTCTCAAACAGTTAACTCACATAGCCAAAGTATTAAAAAAATAGAGGACCACCTTGGCCAGCTATCTAATACTTTGACTAGGAGAGAGGAGGGAAGACTGCCTAGTCAACCTATGAACAACCCAAAAGGGCAATATATGGTGGGTGAGACTTCTTCACATGAAGAGGCTAAATTTGTCGCCACTTTGAGAAGTGAAAGGCTGGTTGATAATAAGGTTGGTGTTGAGCCTGAGAAGAGTGCAGGAAAAGAAAGAACATCCCATGATGATATGCAGCAGGAGCAACATATGAGAAATAAGGGGAGTGTTGATGAGCCCCAACAGAAAAATAAAAATAAAAATAAAGAAAAAACTAATGAGATTTCAAGGCAGCAGATGGGAGATCAGTCCCTCATTTTTCATTTCTCAATGCACTTCAAGCACCTTCTCTTTTTGACAAGGGGAATACTAAAGTTGAGGAAATGATGGAAATATTTAAACAAGTGAAGATCAACTTGCCTTTACTTGATGCTATCAAGCAAGTGTCCGCTTATGCAAAGTTTTTGAAAGGTCTGTGTATACACAAAAGATAATCTAGGATACACCTACCCAAGAAGGTCTTTTGTACTGAGAAAGTGAATCAAGTACTGTCCATTGCAACCCCAACAAAGCTCCAAGAACTTGGAGTTCCCACAGTCCCTTGCATCATTGGGGATCACACCATTGAAAGAGCCTTGTTAGATCTGGGAGTCAGTGTGAATCTACTTCCATATTCAGTTTATGAGAAGTTAGGTTTGGGAGAATTGAAGCTCACACATGTGGTATTACAGCTAACTGATAGATATGAAAGGAAGCCAGTGGGAATGATAGAAGATGTGGTAGTTGGAGTTGACAAGTTTTTCTATTCAGCAGATTTTCTAGTTCTTGACATGGAACCAAGCAAGTGCACTACCTCCATTCGTGTAATTTTGGGCAGACCTTTCTTGGCCACTTCCAATGCTTGTATATAATGTAGATCAGGTATAATGGAGGTTTCTTTTGGCAATATGAAAGTGAAATTAAATGTTTACAATGCAGCAAGTCAGCCTCACTTGGATAGTGAGGATTGCTTTTTGATTGAAGTGTTGGATGAGATCGTGGAAGAGACTTTGCCCAGGCTACTACATTGTGATGATTTGTGTGATATTTTTGAAAATGTGTGGAGTGAAATTGTGGAAGAAAAGACCCCCACACCTATAATTCAAGAGGTGAAAGCCTTAAATTCTGAAATGAGGCCAACAACAAGGTATCCTCCTTGGAAATCAATTGTGTTGCCTCTTCCACCACCCTCTAAGGCACCTTTGCTGCCTTCACTCATAAGTTCATCTGATGTGGAATTAAAACAGCTGCCCAAGTCTTTAAAATATATATTTTTGGGGACAAATCATAAGTTACTTGTGATAATTTCTTCTTCCGTCACTGATGAGTATGAAGAAGAGCCGTTGTGTGTGTTAAAAAAGCATACGAGCAATAGGTTGGACTATTACTGATCTTGGAGGAATCAGTCCTGCTATTTATATGCATAAGATCCATTTGGAGGAGGATTCCAAACCCTTTAGAGAGATGCAGAGAAAGTTAAACCCCCACATGCAAGAGGTAGTGATGAAGGAGATGGCCAAATTGTTAGATGTAGGAGTCATCTATCCCATTTCAGATTCTAAATGGGTGGCACCTACTCAGGTGGTACCTAAGAAATCTGGAATTACTTTGGTTAAATCTGATTCTGGTGAGCTAATTCCAACCAAGGAAACCATTGGTTGGAGGGTGTGCATTGATTATCAGAGGCTCAATTTAAAAATCAGAAAAGACCACTTTCCTTTGCCTTCATAGACCAGAGTTTGGACAAGTTGGCAGACAAAACATTTTATTGCTTTCTTGATGGATATTCTGGGTATTACCAAGTCCCTGTGTATCCCCAAGACCAAGAGAAAATCACTTTTACATGTCTATTTAACACCTTTGCCTATAGAAGGATGTCATTTGGATTGTCGAATTCCCCTGTAACTTTCCAAAGGTGTATGTATGCCATCTTCTCGGATATGATTGATCAGTTTTTAGAGATATTCATGGATATTTTTTTATCTTTGGGGACAGTTTTAGCTAGTGTCTACATCATCTCAACCTAGTACTGTAGAGATGTAAGGAAACCAACTTAGTTTTGAGTTGGGAAAAGAGTCATTTTATGGTCAATCAAGGCATTGTCCTTGGCCATATTATTTTTCACAGAGGCATAGAAGTAGACCAGGCTAAAATTGATTTGATTGCACATTTGCCCCCACCTAAAACTGTCAAGCAGGTCAGATCCTTCTTGGCATGCTGATTTTTATAGGAGATTCGTCAAAGATTTTAGCAAACTCTCAAAACCTCTTTGTCACCTGTTGTGCCAAGAGGTCCCTTTTGAATTTAATGATGAATGTCTCACTGTTTTTGAGTTTTTGAAAGGATGTTTGACCTCTGCACCTGTCCTTCAAGCACCTAATTATTTTTTGCCATTTGAGCTGATGTGTGATGCATCAGATTTTGTTATTGGTGCAATTTTGGGGTAAAGGAAGGACAAGTTACCTTGTGTGATTGCTTATGTAAGCAAGACAATGATTGATGCTAAGTTAAACTACACCACAATTGAGAAAGAATTATTGGCCATTGTCTATGCTTTGGAAAAAATTTAGCTCTTATGTGTTAGGATCTAGGATTGTGGTGTTCACAGACCACTCAACCCTTAAGTACCTTTTGTCTAAAAAGGATGCCAAGCCAAGATTAATCAGATAGATCCTCCTATTACAGGAGTTTGATCTTGAGATTAGAGAAAAAAAAGGAGTTGAAAATATAATTGCAGACCACGTATCCAGGATCCTAGCTGCTGAGTTTGAGTGGTGTTCACATACCACTTAGCCCTTAGTACCTTTTGTCTAAAAAGGATGCCAAGCCAAGATTAATCAGATGAATCCTCCTATTACAGGAGTTTGATCTTGAGATTAAAGACAAAAAAGGAGTTGAAAATATGGTTGCAGACCACCTATCCAGGATCCTAGTTGCTGAGTTTGATAGACTGCCTATCAATGACTCATTTCCTGATGAATAGCTGTTTACTGTCAGCATGACCACACCTTGGCTTGCAAACATAGTAAATTACTTGGCAGTGGGTAGGATTCCCCCACATTGGAACAAAATGGATAGGAAGCTGTTCTTTTCTCAGATCATACATTACATGTGGGAGGATCCGTACCTTTTCAAGCATTGTGCAGACCAAGTTGTGAGAAGGTGTGTCCCTGAGAATGAATTCTACAACATACTAACCATGTGTCATGAACAGGCTTGTAGAGGCCATTTAAGTGGAAACAAGATTACTACAAAGATACTTCAAAGTGGATTTTATTAGCCCACTATTTTCAAAGATGCATGACAGCTTTGCAAAGCTTGTGAAAGATGCCAGAAAATGGGAAGTATCTCCAAAAGAAATTCCATACATATACAGCCTATACTGGTTGTTGAATTATTTGACATTTGGGGGATTGGCTTCATGAGTCCTTTCCCTCTTTCTTAAGGATACAATTTTATTCTTGTGGCTGTGGACTATGTGTCCAAATGGGTTGAAGCCATAGCCACAAGAACTAATGACCACAGAGTTGTCCTCAATTTCTTGAAAGACAATATTTTCTCTAGGTTTGGTACCCCCAGAGCTATCATTAGTGATGGGGGAAGCCATTTATGTAATAGACAGTTTGAGAACTTGCTTAGAAAGTACTCTATGACACACATAGTTGCCACCCCATACCACCCACAGACCAGTAGGCAGGTGAAAATTTCTAATAGAGAACTCAAACACATTTTAGAGAAAATTGTGAGAGGAGATAGGAAGGATTGGTACCTGAAGTTGATTGATGCTCTTTGGGCTTATAGAACTGCCTATAAGACCCCAATAGGGATGTCTCCCTTTAGGTTGGTGTATGACAAGACATGTCATTTACCAGTGGAGTTAGAACACAACGCCTATTGGACTATTAAATCATTAAATATTGACCTGACTTCTGCTGGGATGCACAGGAGGCTGCAGCTGTCAAAATTGGAGGAGCTTAGATTGGAAGCCTACTCCAATGCAAGGATCTATAAAGAAAAATACAAAGTTTTTTATGATAAACACCTGCTAAGAAAGGAGTTTGTTATAGGCAACAAAGTATGGTTGTTCAATTCCAAATTAAAATTTTTCCCAGGCAAGTTGAGATCTAGATGGGAGGGAGCTGACATTGTAATGCATGTATCCCTATCTGGACCTGTTAAAATCATGGATCCAGAGGATGGTAGGATCATGAAAGTCAATAGTCAAAGGCTCAAACTCTTTGTTGAAAATATAGTAGAGCCTGTGGTGACCATTCACCTTCAAGAACCTCCAAAGTGTGACTGATTTTCAACATTGTACACTATATATCATAACTGTCAGTTTTATTGCTATTGTTGTTTTCATATCTGTCTGACATTGTGAATATGTTGCCAATTTTGCTTAATTTTTCATTTTGAATCATGAGTCATCTGTAATCAGGGTAGGAAGGTCTCCAAGGCATGAGAAATTAAGTGGGAACATAGTAGGATTGATATATCTGTGTGGAAGTTGGACTGGGAATTAATGAGAAATAAGTTTGAACTGAAAGACAACCTGTCGAGAGGTGTAGAGAGCATTTCGACAAGTACTGAGGGTTCCTAGTGTGCATTTCGATGGGTATTGTGACCTGTCGAGAGGTGTGAAGTAATTCTTAACAGGTATTGAAGGTATACATCTGAGATTTTGACAGGATCTTTGTACCTGTCGAGAAGTTGGGGAGGAAGTCGACAGGTACTGAAGGTGTTGGCTACATTTTCGACAGATTCTGGTACCTGTCGAGGGGTTGATTACTGTAAACTTTGAAACCTGTCGAGAAGTAGGATGAACCTCTCAGCTTACATTTTCTGAAGCTTTGTACCTGTCGAGAGGTTTGATAAACCTCTCAAAATCTTCAACCTGACAGCCCTGGCAATCCAATTGTTTTTAACTGCTCGACAGGTTGCTTCAACCTATCGAAATCTTCTTTCCAATCCTGTCAAAATAGGATTTTACTTGTTTTAAACCTATCGACAAGTCATTCCATCCATTCGATAGCTTCTGTTACCAGCTCCATTCCTCCTCTGCCAGATTTCCAATTTTCTTCTTCCTTCTCCATCTCACTAGTTTCAATCCCAAGTACCCTGTCGTTGTTCCAAGTGCATCAATTTTTCAACGTTGACATTTCGCACTTGGTTGGAGCTAATTTGATGCTGCGTGTTGTTATTTATGAGAATCCCTATGCTTTCTGGGTAAGTTCTTGCTCAAACCTTAGTCCTGTGATTTTCTAGCATTTTAGTTCTATATTTTTGGAGGTTTTCAGTGTGTGTGGTTAATTGAATTGAGAAAGGAACTTGCTGTGGGTTGTTGAGAAGTATTGTGTGAAGTTTGAATCCCAATGGCCGAACGTGAGGATACCCTAGCTGATCTTTTCAAAGCCCCTTCCAAATCTGCTTAAAAATCCACCAGAAAATCCAATAGGATAGCTACAAAGCCCAAAGATTACCCACCTGCTAAGAGGAAGCTCATTATGGAAAGTCCTAAGAAAGCCAAGAAAGCCAAGAAAGCAAAAATTAGTGAAGAAATTGTTGAGGACATCCCTGTGCCTGAACCTAACCTTGAGGCTGAAACTATGGTACCTGAGAACCTGACAACCTCCAATGAGTTTGTGGATGCCTTAGATCTAATTCTTGAGATAATTTTTGACCTATCCTATTTTTCTGAGGTAGAGGAGTGCAAGGAGACCTTGGACTACTTGGTGAAGGCATCCTTGACACCTTTGTTGACCCCATTACAAAAAAAGCCTACCCTAGACTTGTCAAATTGTGGTATCAGAATATCAGGAAAAAGGTGAAGCTAGGGTCAACTGATCCTACCCTTATGGTTTTGATTGAAAATTGGGAGCTGGTTGTGGATTATAGTGATATTGGTTTGGAATTAGGGGTCCCATCCATTTTTGATTCAACTTATGGCCTAGGAGCACCTGATAATGTGTCCTTTAGAGTAATGGCCAGACATCTGACTCAAGGCATTGTGGGCTCTGGGGAGTCATTGATGAGAAGAGATAAAGCCTGCTTTTCATAGACTCAATCTTGAGGAAGAACATTTATGTCAGTGGACATCAGTAGGAGAGAGCTATAGTGGATGCCCTTTACTTTTTCTCCTAGGGCTAGTTCTTGACTGCCTCTTAGCTGATATTTGAGGAGATGATAGATGTGAATGACAAGATAAAGATGGGATAGATGTTGCCAGGGTTACCCTACAACAAACTCATCACTGCTTTGCTAAGGAAGGGGAAATATGTGATACAAAACGATGAGCCAGTGGAAAAATTGAGACCCAAAGTATTTGGAAGAAGAGCTTGATCCACAAGCATCACCCTGATTGGGAAAACCAAGAAGAAATCAGTTGAGGGTTATAGACACCCAAATTCGGCCTAAGGCCCGATCGAAATATATTTCGAGAGAGGTGCACTTTCGAGCTTTTGATGGGATGTATGAAACCCTTAGGAACCTTCCTGAACCCCTTAGGAACCTTCCTGAATCCTTAGGAACCTTCCCTAACCCTTAAGACTCAATCCTAACCTTTTCAAACTCATTAGAACCCTTTCCCAGACCAGTGTCGCACCCTCCCGAGTAGTGATTGAAATGAGGAGTGCCAAAATTTACACAGACCTTTTCAGGAGCTGAATTATATACCATTAGAAAGAAGACCTATCTAGCTTTCCAACAAGCCAAAAATTACCTCAATCGGATTTATATATAAAAAGTTATGACCATTTGAAAATTAGGCTATTTTGGAGGAATTTTTGTCTGGCGCAACTAATAGTTGCGTCAAGCCATTTTCCACCAGAATTTGCCTGACACAACTAATAGTTACGTCAGGCCATTTTCCTCTATAAATGGCCTGGCGCAACTAATAGTTATGCCAGATATAAATGGGTCCCCCCGCTCCCCGCAAGCTTGCAACTTTTAGGAAATCTCGCCCACTGCTTTACTGTACATATGCTTGGCGTAACTAATAATTGCGCCATGCATATGAATAGTAATTTTGTATTTTTACCTCAAATTTTGAAGCTAGGGTTTGACTTTTTGACCACCTTAGTCCTTGGGGTATGTTTTAATAGCTTTATTGCACCTTTTAACACCTATTTGCAACCCATAAGTAATCTAAACCATTAACCCATCATCCACCATTAAAGCCCATCTTCACACTTCTCTAAATCCTTGAAACCCTAGGAAACCTTAGATGCTAGATTACCTAATTTCTAACCTTGATTAGCATCTAAACAACCTCCTAACCCCTCCTTTTCCTATAAAAGGAGAGGCACCCCCCCTTGCAAAGGTTAAAAAGATTAGAGTTGAGAATTTTTGCCTAAGAGAGAAAGAGCTTAAGCGAGAAGATCTTTCTCCCTTTGGTGTACATTTCCCATACAAAAACCAAAATTCAAAACCTCCTTCTAACTCTTGCCTTTCATCAAAAGCCTCCAGGTTAGAAATGTGTTCTACCCTAGCACCCTCCCTCTATCTCTTAGCTATCTCCCTTAAGAGTTAGAACCCATTCTCAAGTCATTCAAGCCTTCAAGAGCTCATCAAAAGCAAGCCATGCAAGGCTCCCCTACGGTGCTACAAGGGCCAGAGGGCTCCGGCTCTCCCCTTTCTTCTCCTATATCTTTTAGTCGTCCTCCATCCTTGTATTTGTGCCGTTACGCCACCGACTTTTCGGTAGGGACGGAGGGGCACAAATAGGATTTTAAGGCCCTTTGGGCAAGAGGAAGGCTCTTTTATTTCTTTCATGCTATTTGTGTTTTAGCTATAAGTAGAGACCGCATTAAACGGGTTGACCGGATGCCTAACACCTTCCCGATAGATAACCGAAGCCCCTACCCAAGAACCTTTGGTGTGGACCGGATTCAGAGTCATATTTGTGGCACTTCGGTGCTTATAAAAATGATATAAGTATCCCGGGACACCGAAAGCTCCGGGTGGCGACTCCATACATTTGATAGCGAGAGCATTGCCGCGACGTGATCGTCACAAATCCCACGGTTGGACAGATGGTGACTCTGCTGGGGAAGGCTTTTAGAGCTTCTCCTTGAAATCTGGCCATTTCTTTTTATTTTACTAACTATTTTTGTAATTTTTTTTACTATTTTTATTATTTTCTCACCCCTACTTTTCCGTCATTTTCATGCCTTAGCCGATCGGCGGGCTTACTTGTGCATTGTCTTTATTTTTCCTTACATTTTCATCATTTTAGGTGCCTTAGTCGATTGGCGGGCCTACTTGAGCATCGTCTTTCAATTTCTTTAATTTTCCATTATTTAAAGTCCCTTAGCCGATTGGCGAGCCTACTTGTGCAAACATATTCCGACAGTGGACGCTGGCCCGTAGTGGCGGCACGGGGTCATCACCCCTGACTTTTGAACTAAAGAAAACTTCCATAAAAAAAGAAAATGTTTTGAAAAAAAAAGAGTTAAAATTGAATCAAGAATAGGGAGCTTAATTAACTTATTTTTACGAGGTAGATTTTTAAAGGGTTGGGTTTAGGCACACATACAACCACTCGGGTCTTAGTATGGCGGCAGCCCCTAGTGGTGATGATCCAGAAAAGTCCTAGCCTACCTAGTATCTGAGAAGGTGCTTGTGTCGGAGGTATATCAGGTTTGTTCCCATTCCTATAAAGCTTAAAACCCTTGGGGAGTGCGCTAGCGAGTTATACCAGGCTCAAACCTTCAGACTTCGGTGAGAAGAGAACCGATCATATAAACAGTTAGTTCTCGGAAGCCCAGCTTCCACAAAAAACCAAAAACATACCCATTTCAGGCTGTTGTTCTCTACTGTCATAAAGTTCTGGAGCTTCATATTTGCCTAGCACAAGTATTAGTTGCGCCAGTGCAAAAATCTCAGAATTATAACTGGCGCAACTAATAGTTGCGCCGGCTTTAAATCCGCCAACTTTTACCTTGGCACAACTAATAGTTGCGCCAGTGTAAAAAGGAGGCACTTCTGATTTGGCGCATGTATTAGTTGCGCCAAGCCTGCCTGGACAGTAGCATCCCAAAATCTGAGGCTTTCTCACCTCTCGAGTGCCCCAATTAGTGTGCTCAATGCCTTCGTTTGGGCTCCGCCATCTCCGACACCTAATATGCCCCCGCCGATCAAAAAAAGGTGACTTCTTTTTAACTCATTCAGGAGATTGGGTTATTTGTCTCGATTTCTGTGCCTTCAATAGATCAAAGGTCTTCCTTTGATTCTTCCGAAGCGTGTCAGAATCATTGCTGCGAGTCTCTAGTTAGGGGACGAAAGCCACCTGAGAAGGGAATTCCAAGGCCTCGAAACCTTTTGTTTTCTGCAAAAAAAAAAAAATTCTCAAAAAAAAATTAAAAATCAAAAACCTAAAAATTAGA
The DNA here is from genome assembly GCA_021018995.1 of Chloranthus sessilifolius. NCBI lineage: Eukaryota > Viridiplantae > Streptophyta > Magnoliopsida > Chloranthales > Chloranthaceae > Chloranthus > Chloranthus sessilifolius. Next base: position 69,459,600 of record CM037592.1, on the reverse strand, counting down.
ACCTTTGTGGTGCCGACACAACGACATCATCTTGCCCTCCATTATCCCGTAGGGGAAGAAGGAGGAAGACTTTTGGGCCTTATCTAAGGCACCCTTACCCAACCCGTTCCCTAAGGATGTCGTGGGTAGTGGACCTGGCTTACGCCGATCCTGACTCATCCCCGCCACATTCTCCAACCCACTCCCATTCGGGAGAAGCCTTCACATCCATCCCCATCACCCTATCCCCTTTTACCGTTACCGACCCGTTTGGCGCCCCAATTTTCCCAACCACCACTTCCCAAAATATCCAAAATCAACCCCCTCATTCCCCATCTTTTTCTCAAGCCACTTTTCCTCTCATATCCATGCCAAGCCAACCACCCACTCTATCCACATCCCCTCAAAATCCAACACCTTTCCCATCCACACTCGTGGAAAACCCAACCCCATCTTCTCAATCCACATCCATGCCCCATTTTCCACCTTCCCCATATAGGCCCAATCCGCCCTCATTTACCTATATCACCTCCACCCTATCCGACCCCCCACATGTCCCCCCATCTACCCGAGTCATGCCCATTTTTACCGCAGCCACGCCCGATTTTTTCCAAACATTCACACCCCACCAATCATCATCCCTAAATATCCCTAATCCTTCCCCATCTTTTGCCCCACCTCAGCTCTCCGATCCACCCCATATCCCATCACATACCATGGTCATGCCCGATTATGCCGGAGCCATGCCCAATTTTCCTTCCACATCCATCCCATCCATGCCCAATCATCCCCTAAATCTACCATCTACACCCGATCTTCCTTCCATGACCATGATGGAGGAGATGTTTCAAACCTACTCCTTATGGAAGGCTTCCAAAAATACCTCCCCTCATCCACACCACACATCTATAAACCCATCCCATACCTTAGCCAACCTCCATGCTTCACTCCCCCATGACCCCCATCAACCCCCCATAATTCACACCATCCAAACCCCCATCTCCCACATGCCCCAAGGCCCATTGGCCCAAAACCCCACCATTCACCAAGGCTGATTGGCCTAAAACCCCACCATTCACCAAGGCCGATTGACCTAAAACCCCACCACCCATGATCTCCAAGGCCCATTGGCCCAAAACCCTACCATTCACCAAGGCCCATTAGCCCTAAACCCCACCACCCATGATCTCCAAGACCCAATGGCCCAACACCCCATCACCCATACCCAAGGGCCCATGGCCCAAACCCACCAATGGCCCATACCGCTCAAAACCCAATGGGCCCAACCCACGTGCATCAAGGGCCCATGACCCAAGCCCATTTGGCCCAAGCCCAAACCCATTAAGGGCCTATAGCCTAAACCCACCAATGGCCCATGACCCATACCCATCAAAACCCAATGGGCCCAACCCACGTACATCAAGGGCCCATGGCCCAAACCCATCAAGGGCCCATGGCCTATACCCCTCAAAACCCAATGGGCCAGACCCACATACCCCAAGGGCCCACAGCCCAGACCCATCTGGCCTAGGCCCATACCCACCAATGGCCCATGGCCCAAACCCTCCAAAACCCAATGGGCCATACCCATAAAGGCCTAATGGGCCAAGGCCCCCCAAATCCCATAACCTTTACCCAAACCCAACCCGACCAAGGCCTTATGGCCCAAACCTACCCCGGGCCCATGGCCCCAACCCCATACTCATACCCTCCACAATATCCCTAAAATTTCACCCACCCCCAACCTTCACAATCGGGTCAAACCCAGGCCATACCTCAGACCCAATTTTCCCATGGCCCCACATCCCAAGGCCATATCCAAACCTTCCCCCATGTCTAATGGCCCCATCAGGCCCCACCCCTAAACCAAACTATCACTCATCCTATCACCCCACAACACTTCCCTTACATGCAAGGGGCTCACCCAACCCACATCCAGTCCATACATCAACATGAAAATCTCGTACTCACTGCACCCAATGTATACCAGCAGTATGAGGAGGACGAGATTAGAACTAGTGGGGCCTATGCCAGGGCATGACCAATGCCAATCCTCCACCTGTAATTACCCCACCCCTGGCAGCTCAAAGTGAGTCTAGGCTAATAATTGAGAAGACGTCCCCCATGTCCAAGGAGTCGGAACAGCTGAAAGAACAGTTGGATAAAATCCAGAAGCAATTATTGAAGATGGGTGGTGCTGAATTCCATGTCACAGATTTCACGGATTTGTGTTTGTTTGCAAAGATCCCCTTGCTCCACAAATTTAAAATGCCAGTATTCGACAAGTATAATGGCACGGGCAACCTGATTGTGCACCTCATGTCCTCTTGTGGGGATATGTGCCAGTACGAGGGGGGCGAGAGACTGCTAATAAAAGTCTTTCAAAAAAGTTTAACCGGCCCAACTCTGAGATGGTTTACGTCTCTTGAACCATCCATGATGAAGACATGGAAGGACTTGACGCATTTGTTCCAAGAACAGTATGTCTACAATACTGATATCGAACCGCACAAGTTTGATTTGGCCCTATTGATATAGAATCCCAACGAGAACTTCAGCGACTATTTGGGGCGTTGGAGAGCACTGATAGGTTAAGTCAGAAACAGAATACCAGACAATGAGCAGATAGAGATGATTTCAAAGAATACTCTGCCAGTGATTTTCGATTTTCTTGTCCACCAACAACAGTCCAGTTTTGCTGATTTGGTAAGAAACACCAACCGCTGTGAGGATGCCATCAGGGAAGGGCGGCTCAGCAAGAATGCTTCAGGGGGACCTAGCGAGGTTAGAAGGTTTGCCAAACAGAGAAACGATAGGAGGGCAGGGGCAGAGGTGCAGAATGTGACCAATACCAGGCCCAATAATAATGTAGTCCCCTTTCAATTTAAGGTAGTGCAACCAGCTCCCGTCAAACCAGGGCCAATGCAGAGAGCAGGGAACAGACAAGGGGTACAAATGACCCCGGAGAGGAGAGCCCGCTATGATCTTGTTTTTATGCCCTTAGGGTAATCTTTAAGTATACTTTTACCTTTATTAATTGAAAAGGGATTAGTAACTGCGCTCCAACCATGACCTCCTCCCAATCTGATCCCATATAATTTTGACCCAAATACCCATTGTAATTTCCATCAGGGACCGGCTCACTCGACTAATCGCTGCTTCCCATTGAAGCACGGGATTCAAGACTTAATCGATACTAGGAAGATCATTCCCCTTGTACCCACCCAAGCAAACCAGCACGCGAATATTCACCAGGTGCCTTTGCCACCACACCCTACTGGAATAGCAGGTCCTAGACCCACCGTAGGGATGGTAGAGGAAATTGAGGAAGAGTATGAATTTGACCCCTCTGATTACATCAGTAACAGAGAAAATTTTATGATCCCAAGGCAACAAGACTGAGAAGAAAGAACTATTGGGGTAATTGAGCCCCTGAATCTGGTAGATTATTTTCCTACACTAGCAGTTGAACCCTGGATCTTAGGGCCTATTTTCCACCATCCACTCTCATAAATTATGTACAAATAAATGCGTGTCAACCATATTCCACCACCCCCATCAATTACCTAGTAAACCAATAGGCCCAAAATCCTCCGCCACCAATAAACTACCAATGGCCTACGCCCACCCCATTACCCCCGGTTCAACCGCCTGCAAACTCCACCACCCCTGTCAATTACCTAATGGCCCACCAAACCCCCGATCCCCCGCCAGCACCTATCAACTATCAATAACCTACTTTTACCCCCTTTTCCCTAGTACCACCAACCTCAAGCTTCACCACCCCCATTTGGCCCAATTTTGCCACCCAACCAGCTACCATCGAAATAAATCAAGTATTGCCTACACCTCCTAAGCCATCAATACATGCACTTCATGTGCCGACAGTCATACCATTCCAGCTCTCAGGACCAACCAATGATCCACATCAGGTCCCGTTGAGCTATGAGCAAACCAATGCTAACGCCGGCAACAACAGTAGGGAGGGGGCAGTGGACTTCATTACTAGATTGGGAAGAATCTCGAAACAGCCTGAGGCAACAACAACAGCAACTGCAACATCAACAGCAGCAACACCAGCACTAGCACGGCCAGAGGGAAAGAAGGACAGTGTAGTCCACCCATTTGAGAAAATGAGTCGGGAGCACATTCTCGAGACTTAGTTGATATGGATGCTAGCCCACATCACTGTCTAGGATCTTTTGATGATGTCCCCACTCCAATTCCAAGCTCTAATGGGGGCGTTAAAGAATGCACATCTGTCCCAACAGGTGAGCCTAGACGAGGTCAGATAAATAATCGGACAGGTGATGGCACCCAATGCCATTTCGTTTTCAGACGCAGATCTACTTGAGGTGGGAAACAGTCATGCAAAATCCCTCAATATTATTGTCAAATCCAGCAACATGATAATTCCCTTGGTTATAATTGATAACGGGTCGGCTCTGAATGTGTGCCCATTACGGACTGCCACCAAGATCGGCGTGGACCCCTGTATGTTAAGATCGACAAGGACTAGCGCTCGGGAATTTGATAATACAAGAAGAGAAATAATGGGAGAGGTCGATCTGGAATTAGTAATTGGGCCCATGACCTTCTCTATACATTTTCAAGTAATGGATATCAAATATTCTTTTAATTTACTGATAGGACGCCCGTGGTTGCACGAGGTTGGAGCGATACCTTCTACCCTCCATCAAAAACTAAAATTCATATCCAGACAGAAGGTGATCACCATCATTGGTGAAGGGCCCGATGAGGAAGACAAGGCCACCCATAGCATTGAAAATCCTAAAGTAGTGGATGTGCCACATATTGAGGAAGACACCAACCTCCATAGTTTTGAGTATGAGGTGTCGGCAGTAGGCCGGAACCCCCGAGAAACATCACGTCAACAACAAGTGGCGGAATGGAAGCAGCGGTGGCCATGCTCCAGAAATGGGGCTATTAGAAAGGCAGAGGGCTTGGGCCTAGACTGTAAGGTAGAAGAGAGCCAGTTGTTGCCAAGGGACAGAAAGTCCTATTCGGGTTAGGTTACAAGCCCACAGAGGAAGTGGCCAAAGAGAATGCCAGGGTCTCTGCAGCTGCAAGAGCTCGAGGAATCAACATAGAAGAGAAACCTCGCCCTAGGCCGCACATCAGGGAATCTTTTGTCAGTGCTGGGGATCGAAATGGGGTAACCCATTTGACCCCACACAAAACCATAACCCCTGTCCATCCCACCAATCCCCACATCTCCCTTCCCAATCTCAAAATAGATCTGGCTGCCCTATCCCTATTTGAGGAGCAGCATTTCATACCTAAACAAACTCCTCCTATGGTAAACCACTACAGGACTCTGCTGACGTTTGAGGATGAAATCTCAGACGAACCTATGGTCAATATGATGGAGGCCGATCCAAAAGAGTCACATTCACCAGCCTCCTACATCCAAAAAGGTAAAGGGGCAACAAGTCAGGTATACAGTTGGGCATCTTTGCCCCAAACTCTAGAAGTAGGGGTAGCCTATAATTTGGCACCTGTTTCCTAAAAAAAATAACCTATAAAAAGTGAGATAAGTCCTTGACAGGCAATACCTTGTATGTACACAGACTCGCACTGCCAATGGTCGGTCTCCGAAGAAATACAAAACCTCAAAAGCATTAAAAAAATACAAAACCTCAAAACATTGAAAGAATATAAAGTCCAAAAATATTGTCATTTAAAATTCCAAATAAAATCACGCAAAAAGATGCCTTAATTGAAATATCTGTCCCACGTAAAATCGACCCTTTCCTGTAGAAATACAAGAAGAGGTAGGAGTTACGAGTCTGGATGAGGATATCCTTTTTTAGAAGCTCCCCAATGACCTCCTTGACTAGTTTGCCGACTTTGAGTATGGCTCTACCCCCATTGTCAAGGAAACTGAGGACGTTAATTTAGGGACTGAGGAGATTCCCCGCATCGGGGCGCCGTTTTCTCCCGAAGAAAGAAAAAGCATGATCAATTTCCTTCGGTCATACCAAGATATTTTTTCCTGGTCATACAAGGACATGCCTGGTTTGGACACCGATTTGGTCTAGCATGAGTTGCCTCTCTACCCTGATATGAAGCCGATTAAGCAGAAGTTGAGACGTCTCCGAACCGAGTGGATGTTGAAAGTCAAAGACGAGGTCATCAAGCAGTATGATGTAGGGTTTCTTATGGTATCTAAGTACCCGCAGTGACTAGCCAACATTATGCCTATGTCGAAGAAGGATGGAAAGGTTCGCATGTGTATTAATATCCGTAATTTGAACAAGGCAAGTCCGAAGGACAATTTCCCATTGCCACACATCGACATCTTGGTCGATAACATCGCTAAGCACAAAATGCTTTCTTTTATAGACGGATTCTCAGGATATAATCAGATAAAGATGGCAGAGGCAGATCGAGAGAAGACTACGTTCATCACCCCCTGGGGAACCTTTTACTATCGAGTCATGCCATTTGGGTTAAAAAATGCCGGTGTAAGGTATCAGAGAGCAATGACTGAGTTATTCTATGACATTATGCACTGAGAAATTGAGGTGTACATCGACGACATGACCGCCAAGTCACCGGAGTGAAGCTACCATCTGGTAAACCTTCAGAAGCTGTTTGAAAGACTGAGAAAGTACAAGTTATGTTTGAACCCACAGAAGTGCGCTTTTGGCGCTATGTTAAAAAAATTATTAGGATTAATCATCAGCAGGAGAGGGATCGAGGTCGACCCAGTCAAAGTTAAAGCTATCACAGAAATATCACCACCGTCTACCGAGAATGAAGTTAGAGGATTCTAGGGCAAAATATAATATATCTGTCTGTTCATTACACAATTAACTCTAATCTGTATGCTGATCTTCAAGCTACTAAGGAAGAACTCACCCGTTGAATGAAATGACGATTGTTAGACAACATTCGATAAAATCAAAAGTTACCTCCTCAACCCACCTGTGTTGGTACCACCCGAGTCGGGGAGACCACTCTTGATGTATCTCTCCACGACAGAAGTCTCGATGGGATGTGTCTTAGGGCAGTATGACGAGATGGGAAGAAGAGAGCAGACCATTTACTATTTGAGTAAGAATTTCAATGATTATGAAACGCGGTATTCTCATATGGAGAAAGCATGTCTGGCTCTTATATGGGCTACTCAGGGGCTCTGCCATTACTTGCTATCCCAAGTCGTTCTACTTTTGGCCCAAACGGATCCGTTGAAATACTTGTTCGAGAAGCCGACTCTCATTAGACGAACTGCACGATGACAACTTTTATTGTCTGAGTTTGACATCACATACGTCACTCAGAAGTCAATCAAGGGGCAGGCACTCACCGATCATCTTGCCGACAATCCTTTGCCAGATTATGAGCCCTTAAGAATTGAATTCCCTGACGAGGACATCCTTTTTATGATGGAAGACGATGCTGAAGAAGTAGAGGATTCTTGAGTAATGCACTTTGACAGGGCAACCAATGCCAAGGGTCAGAGAGTTGGCGCCATTATGATTTTGCCAAAAGGATCCCACGTACCCGTCTCTATCAAACTTAACTTCCCTTGCACTAACAACATGACTGAGTACGAAGCTTTTATCGCTGGTCTGCAGGCAACTCTCAATCTGAACGTAACTCACCTTTGAGTGTTTGGCGATTCGTAGTTAATCATATGTCAGACAAACGGAGATTGAAAGATGAAAGATGAGAAATTGATCCCCTACCATGAGCACCTTAAGGATCTGATAGCTTGCTTCCAAGATGTGACATTCTCATATGTCCCCCGAATAAGGAATCGCTTTGTCGACGCACTAGTGACTTTGGCATCAATGATAGAAATCCCATATGGTGCTGAGATGAAGCCAATCATGATTGAGTAGAGGAATGAGCCAGCCTTCTGCCTCCAGATTGAGGAACCTATAAATCCTGATGATAAGCCACCTTGGTTCTCAGATATTAAGAATTTTCTCGAGATACTAACTTTCCCTGAGGGTATGTTCAAGACGAACCAACGAACCATTCAATGTTTAGCAGCAGGCTACGTCATTTGCGAGGAGTGCCTTTATAAGCGATCCTATAATAATATCTTACTGAGGTGCCTTACTGAAAGTGAAGTGACCAATATCATGAAGGAGATCCACGAGGGAGTATGCGGAGCCCACGTCAGCTGTCACATGCTTGCTAAGAAAATTCTACGGCAGGGATACTTTTGGACCACTATGGAATTAGATTGCTGCAAACATGTTTAGAAATGTTACAAGTGTCGGGAACACTCTAGTCTGATACACGCTCCTGCCATCGATCTTCACTACACGACCACTCCTTGGCCATTTGCTACCTGGGGCCTTGATGTTGTCAGAATGATTAATCCAAAAGCATCAAACAGACATCGGTTCATCCTTGTCGCCATTGAATACTTCACCAAGTGGGTAGAAGCTGCGTCATATGCCAACATCACGGCCAGTCACGTTGAAAAGTTTCTCAAAAATAATATTGTATGCCGATTTGGAGTACCCAAGGATCTTATCATGGACAATGGCATAAACTTTGTGAATAAGCACATCCGAGCCTTCTGCGAGCAATACAAAATCAAGTACCATCACTCGTCACTTTATCAACCTCAAACTAATGGAGCCGTGGAAGCTGTGAACAAGACAGTCGTCTGTATCCTTGAGAAGATGGTCGTCACTTATCGAGATTGGAGGGAAATGCTACTATTTACTTTGTGGGCCTATAGAACATTGATCCGTACCGCTACAGGGGCAACACCATTCTCCCTTGTGTATGAAACTGAGGCCGTCCTACCGGTAGAGGTTGAAGTACCCTCGCTCTAAATTCTCATGGAATCAGGCTTACCCGAAGCAAAGAGAGAGAGAGAGATCTCGCTTCGAACAATTGAATCTACTAGACGAGAAAAGACTCCTAGCCTTGTGCCATACTCAAGTTTACCAAGGGTGAATCGCAGCGCTTACAATAAATGTGTTCGCGGTCAAGATTTGAAGATAGGAGACACCGTGTTGAAAAAGATCTTCCCATCCCTTCACGCCGACCCAAGAGGAAAGTTCAAGCCAAACTGGGAAGGGCCTTACATCGTCCGAGAAGTGCTACCGGGATACGCCATTCGCCTCGCCACCATGGACGAAGATCATCTTCCTGAGCCCATCAATGTTGGATACGTCCGATGGTTCTACTCTTAGTCTATCGCGACAAGGTAAGTATTGGTGAAACAGATATTGACTGCTTAAGAATCACTCAAAAGAGGCCATCATTTCAAGCACAGTAGCCAAAAAACATCCCTAAAATGATGATATCCTTTACTATCCCATTTGAGCTTGGGTATTTTTTTCCCCGAAAAAGAAAAAGTAAGTACATATAGAAAAAAGAGAGGAAGTAGAATTACAATCAGAAAATCAAAATAATCGAAAAAGTAAAACCTCAAAAAGAGATTGCTTGAAATAAAGATAAAGGAAAAAAAGAAACAATAGAAGAATCGTGGGAAGTGTACAGTAAAATCCCCCAAGGAAGAAAGTATGTTGTGAAAAACTGAAGCCGTATCAAGAAAACCTTTCTAGCCCAGCATACCTTTAAATCCTAACCTAACTCATGGCCAAGTTACGCCCTGAAGAAAGCCCTCTTTTTAGGTTCACAAGTAATTATAATATCTGTTAAGTCAACATGAGTCGAGTTGTGAGACGACACCAGAACCCCATCTTGCTGGCTATGACAGAATCGACGTCTATGTCGTGGCTTCTAAAGAATGAAAGAAAAATAAAAAGAAAAATGAAATAAAATTACAAGCTCAAAGCAAGATGGACGTGGTGAAAACTCGAAAGGGCACTACGAGTAAAAACAACGAGTTTGTGCGGACCAGGTGAAAACCCGAAAGGGCGCTTGGGGTAAGAGAGCTAAGCCCATGTACGTGGTGAAAACTCGAAAGGGTGCCACGGGTAAAAAAGGAGATAAAAAATAAAAAAATTAAAAAAAAAAAAGAAAAAAGAAAAGAAAAGAAGAAAGGTTTGAAATGATTAATTAATATTTGAGGAGCCCTTTTGGTTACTCTCCCTGATCCCCTTTTTTTAGGCCGCTCATCCTAGTTCAAATCGGGCCCCGACCAGAATTGTCTTTGTGAAACGGCTTCGTCAAACGTATGACCCAAGGTAAGGAGAAAGGTTTGACTCAACCCAAAGGGATTGATGTTTCAGTCTTGGTAAGGCTGTTGAAACTCCCTCAGACTCGACTATTTAAAAGGGGGGTTCGACTATGTCCAAAGTGGGACCCGTGGCTTCACCTCATTGATAAGGCATCATAAAAAAAAAAAACGAGAAAAGCCAAGAAGAGAATAAAAAAAATTAAGAAAAATCTAAATACAAAAAAAAATGTGTGAGTGTATATATTTCTACTCTTTCTCATGTACATAGTTACAACATCGTACTTCCATCTCAAAAATAAAGAAAAAGAACAAAAAAAAAATCTCTGAAAATAAAAATCCAAAAAATATAGATATAAATCTTGAAAATGAAAAAAAATATATGTAAAAGTTTGTCTCTCCTTCTGTTAATTAGGATGCTTATTGTTATTTATATAAAATAAAAAAGGGATTGACGTTTTCTCATGGATGTGCAGGAACATCAAACGGTCCAAAGCTTCGAAGCAGGCAACTTCTCAGTGATGGACAAATCAGATGAAACATCCTGCCACCGACGTCAGGTCTATTAAAAAAAGGGGAGAATGAAAATCATTTTGAAAGAGAAAAAAATTAATATGTGAACTTTTCATACACAGCTACGCATATGTGTGTTTTCAATGCGGTAAAATGTCAATATTTTATCGGCAACGCAGCTGTGCAAAACTAATGTCCTAGGTCTAAAGTTCGCCTTGAATCCATGGATCCTGCTTCAAAGTAGGAGCAATGGTGTCAATCATGATCAGACGGTCAATGTTTTGATCAGAATGATTCCACTGCTAAATCTTCAAGCAAAGACGCTTTGTCTTTGATTCATATGAGTGTGAGAGTCTAGGCTTCAGATTTTTCACGAACCTTTCGGTGGTGAGGACTCTTGGTCCACGTGGTCTGGGCATGCGCCCTACGGGGTTTAAGGTCCAGATAACTCCGTTGGAAAAGGTCAATTGTTGGTTGAGACCAACCTATTAATAATGAGATTAGGCATCAATCAAACTATGTGCAACCATACATCTAGAAGGGTTCATTTCCCCTTTATTTTCTGTAAGCTTAAAACCTGTATTGGCAGCGGTACCCCTGTAAAGTGTACGCCATGCGCCTAGGTATCCGTATGATGGTTGTTTATTTTCGTAAATTATACCCGGGAAGGTCCGGGTCGGGGCTTCCATTGCCTTTGTTGCTTATCGCCCCTAATGAGTGCATGATTATGTATAGTTGAATGATGTTTATGATTATTATTGGCACAGACCAGGATTGGATGTCCCTTTTGGGAGATATCCAATGTTTGGTTGGACCTAATCAAAGCAGTTGAAGCTGAATGCTCTAGGTCATATTGATCGGGGGAAGTTACGCTAAATAAACTTCAAGATCGATGGGTTCGACTAAAGACCTCAAACTCTGTTTTCAGTAGGGGCACCTGCAAACAGTCAGATGGGGCAATCAAATGCCTTGTAGGATTGGACACAAATTGTGGAGCCTTGCATATTTTAGCATTGCACCTATCTTTGAATGTGGGTCGATCACCCCTCTTACTTGCGAAGCTGTTGTATTCAGAATGAATCTTAAATATCAAATACTTTCAAATCATCTTGAGAAGCGAATGTTTGGCCTGGTATACAGGGCTTTCGCAACTCGTTCCACCTCAATTATGCCCAGTAATGTCGCTAAGCGCTTGGGGACCGATTGTCTTGAGAAACGAATGTTTGGCCTGACATACAGGGCTTTCGTTTTCTCACCATATTACTCATATGATGTTTAAAGTTCATTCTGAATGCAACAGACCCGTCAGTAATGCCTTGGGCCTCTTCAGATGTCTCTTATCTTTGGCATTCGATCATTAGTGATCGGATACCAAAGATGGGCATTTGTAGACACCCAAATTCGGCCCAAGGCCCGATCGGAACACATTATAGATAGGTACACTTTCTAACTTTGGATGGCATGTATGAAACCCTTAGGAACCTTCTTGAACCCTTAAGAACCTTCCCGAACCCTTAGGACTCAACCCTAACCTTTCCAAACCCATTAGAACCCTTTCTCGGACCAGTGTCGAACCCTCCCAAGTAGTGGTTGGAAAGAGGAGTGCTAGAATTTATACAGACCTCTTTAGGAGCTGAATTATATACCATTGGAAATAGGACTTCTCCAACTTTCTAACAAGCCAAAAATCACCTCAATCGGAGTAATATATCAAAAGTTATGACAATTTGAAAATCAGGCTATTTTGGAGGAATTTTTGCCTGGCGCAACTAATAGTTGCGCCATGCCATTTTCCTCCAGAATTTGTCTGGCTCAACTATTAGTTGCGCCAGGAATAAGTGGGTCCCCCCGCTCCCCGCGGGCTTGCAACTTTTAGGAAATTTCGCCCACTGTTTTACTGTACATATGCTTGGCGCAACTAATAGTTGCGTCAGACATATGAACAGTAACTATGTTTTTTTGCCTCAAATTTTGAAGGTAGGGTTTGACTTGTTGACCATCTCAGTCCTTGGGGTGTGTTTTGATAGCTTTTTTGTACCCTTTTAACACCTATTTACAACTCATAAGTGATCTAAACCATTAACCAATTATCCACCATTAAAGCCCATCTTCACACTTCTCTAAACCCTTGAAACCCTAGGAAACCTTAGATGCTAGATTACCTAATTTTTAACCTTTATTAGCACCTAAACATCCTCCTAACTCCTCCTTTTCCTATAAAAGGAGAGGCCCCCCCCTACAAAGGTTGAAAAGATTAGAGTTGAGAATTTTGGCCTAAGAGAGAAAGATCTTAAGTGAGAAGATCTTTCTCCCTTTGGTACATATTTCCCATACAAAAATCAGAATTCAAAACCTCCTTCCCACTCTTGCCTTTCATCAAAAGCCTCTAGGTTAGATGTGTGTTCTACCCTAGCACCCTCCCTCCATCTCTTAGTTATCTCCCTTAAGAGTTAGAACCCATTCTTAAGTCATTCAAGCCTTCAAGAGCTCATCAAAAGCAAGCAACGCAAGGCTCTCCTACAGTGCTACAAGGGCCCGAGGGCTCCGTCTCTCCCCATTCTTTTCCTATCTCTTTTAGTCTTCCTCCATCCTTGTATTTATGCCGTTACGCCGCCGACTTTTCGATAGGGACTGAGGGGCACAAATAGGATTTTAAGGCCCTTTGGGCAAGAGGAAGGCTCTTTTATTTCTTTCCTGCTATTTGTATTTTGGTCATAAGTAGAGACCGCATTAAGCGGGTTGATCAAGTGCCTAACACCTTCCCGATTGATAACCGAAGCCCATACCCAAGAATCTTTGGTGTGCACCAGATTCAGAGTCATATTTGTGGTACTTCGGTGCTTATAAAAATGATATAGGTATCCCGAGACACCAAAAGCTCCGGGTGGCTACTCTATACATTTGATAGCGAGCGCATCACTGTGACGAGACAAATCCACGGTTGCACAAGGGTCCTGAAATGGAAGCACCTCAGGTGAGCAACTTAGTAGCAGCACCTGTGATACCCATAGCCCCATCAGCCTCTGCCTACCTTTGCTAGTACCAGCTCAGTACCCCCACCTGTGACCTCTGCAGTCATACTCCTCCCTTCAATTGTTGTGCCCTTGTCTATTGTCACCATCCCCATTTCATCACCTTCTATACCATCCATCTCAGTCCCCATACCTTCCAGTAGTTCAGTTATCCCTTCCACCATCACGACAATCACCCCTGTGTCTGCTCCCCCCACCAAAGACCCAATTGTCACCTTACCTTCACTTCCCATCACAACAACCTCCTAGAGAAAATCCCAATCAGCTACAACCCCTCCATCTAGCCCATCCATCCCATCTGTTGAACCCTTAAGCCCTGCACCAGCAACTCCTTCTGCATCATATGGCCCAGTCTCCTCTCCACTTTCCATAACTTTTAAGACTGACCCCACTACCTCCATGTCACCTACCCAGGATGTGGAACACTTGACCACTGAGGGATATTCATCCCTAATTGACTCCATTATGGAGGACACCTTTACTTGACTCTCCATACCCTATCCCTTTCCATCATGCTTCCACATCCCCTTTCCAGCCCATTACATCCACTCAACCTATTACCCATGCTCCTACCTTACCTGATGCCTCTGCTTAGATCCTTTCCCTTCTCACCTCCATCCTAGCATAGCTACAAACCAACCCAGCTAACCAATCTGTGATGGCCACCTGCTTACATGCCATTCAAGCCACCCTACTTCCATCTACCTCAACCATTCAACCTCTTCCAACTCCAACTCCTACACCTACCCTGGTACCCACTCCTCCTCCTTCCCCTTAGCTACCCCCTGTAGTGGTGGTTTCTATTACTTAGGTGGAAGAACCAATCCCTATCCCTTCTACCAGAGACTCTTCAACTCAAACTGACTTTGAGAAAGTGCCTTTGTCCATCCCTGCTGCAACCCCAACTGACCCCTTGGAGGCTTACCTACCCCTCCACCCCACCTGAGTCAATTGCTATGGAAGAGGAGCTGCCACTGACCTTCATTTTACTATCACCACCACTTCCTGAGCTGCCCATCACCCCCTCATCCATAGATGACCCTAACCATTGGGCATTGTCCCATATGGCACCAACACCTTTTCACCTTTGTCATCCCTCACCAAAGCCATCAAGACTAACCCATATGTCAGGGAGAATGTCAGATTCCTAGTGGATGTTGTCATGATTTTACTTCAGCAAGCCCATGAAGAGGATATTGACCCTATTTTAGAGGCCCATAGGAAAGAGGAATGGAAATTATGAAAGATGGTTCTCAATTCCCTCGATCTTTACAAGATGTACAAACAGAAATCTGAAATGCTAGCTAGGTTAGTAGAAACCCTCTCCCTTTACTCAGCCTTGGGTCCTTCAGAATCCAAAGGCATTTCCATCAAGGAGCCTGACACAAAGCCCAAGAAGAAGAAGAAGCCAGCTGTAATCAAATCCACCCCTGATGCCTCCAGTGAAAAGCCATTGAAGAAGGACAAAAATCCTTATGAAGAGAAATATGCCTGTGACTCTCCTTTTGTTTTAAGTTAAGATTCTGACTCTGATTAGGTGTAGAGTAGTTTGTTTTTAACTTTTGTAGTCCTAGCTAGTTTGGCTGTATATAGTTTTCATTTTGCATTTTGTCATCTCTGTACTCCTTTTGTATACTGTCCATTATAATGAAATGTTCATTTTCTGTGAAAATTGTATATATCTGTGTTGCTCATGTGTCTCTTACTTTGTATTGTTTCATTTTACTTTTACCTTGCTGTTGCCGTTTGTTATACTTCCAAAGCAGTGAGGACACTGTTCCTCATAGGTTTGGGGGTATAGCAGGATAATTTTGAACAAAATATATATATAATTTGTATGAGATAATTAAGCCAAGTGAAATGGTATGAATGAGATCAAAACAAATTTAACAGAATTTCAAATTGAGCAATTTTGAAAAAGGAAGATTTGAAAATGTATGGTAGACTGTTTAAATTTTTGAATCTTTTTGAAAAGTCATCATTTCCATGAAAGACATCATCAAGAAATTTTTGTCATAATTAGTGTGTAGTGAACCATTAAGGAGAGAAAAAGTAAGAACATGTCTTGAGAGTCCTAAGGAAGACCAGACCCAGTGAGAGTTGGGCCTGTGAAAATTTCTTGTGAAGTGTATTTTGGCAAAATCTTTATGCTCTAAGGACTGTTTGAACCTGCTTTCTTTCACTAGAAGTTATGCACTCCAAGTTGAGACAAATTGACAGAACTTATGATATTAAAGACATGAGGTCAGGCCATCTTTTGGACAGTTTGAGCTAAAAATCCATACCCTTTGAACTGCCTTTGTATACTTCATTTGAGAATGAAAAATTCCATCCTTCCTTGACAAAAATCAATTTTTTTTTTTTTCCAAACCTCTTGACCTGTTTTAGTTCACTCTCAACCTGAGAATTCAAGAAGTAAAGGGAGAAGTGACGTTAGAGGAGTAAGGTTTCATATTTGGTGGAAGGAAAAGAAAGAAAATTTAAGAAAATTTTCTTTGTATATAAATTTAAGAAAAATTTCTTTGTATATATATATATATATATATATATATATATATATATATATATATATATATACAAAAGAAAAGAATACAAAAAAAAAAAAAGAGAAAAAAAACAGAAATGCAAAACAAAAATGAGAAAGGGAAATCACTTCATTTGAAAATTGAAAGAAGATGAGAAGATGGCCACTTCAAATATGAAAATTCAAAGAAGATGAAGAGTGTGCTGAAATGAAGAAGGTGTTGTCATGACCACCTCCTTACCTTTAGTGATTTGTCAATTTTGAATCCCTCTTTACCCTCTTTTCCTCAAAAACCTCACTTATAAGCCACATTACAATCCAATAAAAGACCATACTGATCTGAAATGGATTGAGCTGTCATGTGGAGATAAAGAGCTGTGTAATCTATGGTGAAGAGTGTTAGAAGATTGCAAGAATTAGAGCACTGCCTATGCTCATGCTTGCAGTCCTATTTGAGGGCTGCAATTGCACTTGAGCTGTGTGAAATGAAATCATTTGTGAGAATATGCCTGTGAGATAATTGGGTCTAAAATTGGACTTGTTTAGGCATTGTTTGAACTTGATTCTTAAATTAATGGTGAAATATATACTGTTTTGCACATAGCATTCTCTTAATGATTTAAGATTGGTTATGATGAGTTTGAAAAAGGATTTAGGTATGAAATTTGTTTACATTTACTATTTTGAAATTGCTAAAGTCAAAAGAGTAAGGTATGGAATAAAGCTGAATTTGTTGGGACCTAACTTGTACCTGCTTGCACTTGGTTTAATCATGTTCATATGGAAGTTTGTGGGTAGCTTCACTGAAAACCCTCAGGATACTTCACTCCTCCACTAGGGATCACCTAGGGGTTTAAAAGGCTTGATGCATATGCTAAATGCATCTATGCTCCCAACAAAAGTGACATTTTCTATGTTTAATACTTATTTTTAATTTCTCCTTTGCTCAGGGACTTGCAAAGCTTAGGTTTGGGGGTGTGTTAATCAGTAAAAAATATCATTTTTCACCTCCTAACCTGACCTTTGATAGACCTTTGAGTTGACTAATAATGTGTCTTGAGTGTATTTTATAGTTAAGCAATAAATGACAGTCATAGTGTAGACATCCATCTAAAAATGCCAAAGAAGGGACCTGCTGCCTCAATATGTGTTCATGCAATCCAAAAGGCCATCCATCAAGCAATTCACAGAGCCTCAGAACCCTATGGCAGTGGCATGTATCCAACTGTGTACATTTGGGAGCAAGAGCAGTTGCAGTGGATAAAGATTGAACCCCTCAAAAGGTGCTGAGTGCTGGACAGATGAAGAACAACACCCCAAAACTGTGTGCCAGCTATGGAAGCAAAGGATAGATCATGTCGAGAGGTTAATTCAACCTATCGATAGGTTTGAATGCTTAAATATGAAGCTGTTGAGAGGTTCCATCAACCTGTCGAGAGGATCTGAAGGTATACTTAAACCTGTCGAGAGCTGCTGAGATGAAGAAGTAGACCTATCGAGAGGTTCACAGCACCTATCGAAGGGTTGGAGTAGAGAAAGGCAACCTATCGAACAGTGTAGAACAACCTATCGAGATGTCACCTTATGCAGTGTTTCTTGCGAGGTTCAGAAAGCTGGAGTTGAACCTGTCGAGAGGTCCCCCTGACCCTATCGAGCAGTAAGAGGCAACCTATCGAAGACTTACTTGAAGCTGCATTCATTCTCGTGAGGATGTCTTCAACCTATCGAACAGAAGAAAGAACCTGTCGAGAGGCTACCAGGAGCTGTATAAGAGATCGAGAGGTTGAATTATAGCCTGTTGAGAGGATGGCTGGAGCTCGGACAACAGGTAGATATTGAGGTCATCCTGTCGAACAGCTCAACACAACCTATTGAGAAGTCATTCAACCTGTCGAAGGCTACAACTAACTTATCGAATGGAGCACCCATGAGACTCAGAACCTGTCGAGAGGTTCCCTGAACCTCTCGAAGCTCATTTTAGGAACTTCTCAGTTCCAGCCACATCAACAACTCACTTTAGTGCTTTGTGCACACGTTCTAAGGCATATTAACAACCCTTGGGGGTATTTTTGGAACACAAATGCACACAAATGAGAAGCCCTCTAACTCCCCCACATGTACTTATCCAATTTGAATAAATTGGAGGGAGTTTCTAGAAGCAAAATCAGCCACAGCAGTAGATCAGAATAACAGAATTATTCCTTGAGCTCTGATTGGCTGAAACAGATCTGAGGACAGAGGGAAAGACTATAAATGAAAGAGAAATTGCATAAAAGAACTATCCAGAAATTGAGAGAACTCATAGCAAATTCGAATTCCCTCTTCCCTCTAAAATTCTTTCCCTCTTCCTTCTTCCCCATTCTCTCTTTAGACCAACCATGGTTGGCTAAACACTTTTAGTAGCTATGTGAGGTTGAGAGCTGTAAATTGAGAGGTTTAAGACTTTATATGAGATTAGATGTTACACAGATTGCAAATCTGAGAACAATGTACTGTAAGTTTGTATTGAATCAATAATTATTGGTTATAAAGTTAAATTTGATCTATAGATCTTTTGATTGTTATTCGATTTCCCTAGATTGAATATCCCTGTAGATGTCTGAGCTTGTAACTTTGTACCCACAACATCTGTAATGATTTAATTGTTCTTATTAGCATCCTTGAATTGGAAGAATCCCTAGGATGATTTGCAGCCATTAAAGTGGACAGATCATAGCCTTAAGATTAATCTAATTATCTAGTCTAGGTTGGATTCTTATACCTTGCATCTGAGCTTGTAATCAGATGAAGGAGAGTAGTAAATCAATCTCTTGCATTACCTTTGAACTAATCAAATTTCAGTAAAGACCAAAATCTCTAGCTGCTCTTCTCCCCCTTTTTGGTTTAAAAATTCTCAAATCCTTTTCTCTATTTCCTTAAATCTGTGTTTTAATCAGTTCTGGATCATTTGTATTTTACATTGTATTTCTGTAGTTTTTAGTAAAGTGACAATCCCTAAAACCTCTCCTCTTCCTCTCTTGCCTTAGTTTAAATTAGGATAGGATAGAGTGTCAGATCTATTCTAGATTTGGAGATTTACCATAATTTGAACCACATTTCCCTGTGAATATACCCTTACTTACCCCTTTAAAGCTTGTTGCAACAACCCTGGTTCTTGCAAGTCTGGTTGTCTTACCTTTGGTTCCATTTTGCTGTAATTTTTCCTCTAGTTAGTTTGCTGTTTCTAACCCTTTAATAATTGCAAGGTAAACAATACAACAGGAAACTGTCCCACTGCATTGATACCACCCATAATGTCATCGCGTACCCAAAAGTGCCGCACTACCTGCAAGTTTGGGTAAGAATTCAGATTTCTCACTCTACACAGGATGATGTTATTAACGTAAACATAGTCTAAATTGGCACTCATTTGACACATTAGAATCTAGCATGGAAAAAACTAATGGGACGATCTATGTAGTATAAGAGACCATCTCACCCGACAAAATCTATGACTCAATTTAGTCTAAATAATATATTTTTCATTCTAAATTAGTGTTAGAAACAGGATATATAAGAAATTTTCAATGCATCAATGCCCAGACACAAACTCATCGATTTCAGAGTCCAACATTCCCTTGAAATTGTCTACATACTTTGGAATCCTTTCCTTTTAGTTTATTTTCAAACATCATTACAATATGTAAAAAAAAATCAGATAAATACCTCAGATCTTGAGGCCGCAATAAAGGAACCTTTGAACCATCCATCATGCTAGATTTCTCTCCTTCCCATCATAAACAGGCCTAAGTGGTGACGTCAACATCAAGCCATGGCTCATCCTTGAAGTTCGTTTCCACTGAAGTCTCTGCAAACAAAAGAAAAAAGAAATCCTAAAAGTAGGGGTAAAAATTGTGTATCATCAAGAAGAAAATAGAAAAATAAAAAATTTAAGAGCATGTTACAATAGAGAATATGATTCCCCAAAAACAGTATAATAGAGAACTTGAAATTATAAACTTACAATTAAATTAGCTAAAGCAATCCCAACAATATCTCATTTAGTTGCAATATCAAGCCCTAGAAGTGATTTGCTGTTTACGTCAGAAGCCCTTGATCTAGGATCCTTCACACATCTTCCATTAACCACAGCAAACAAGTTGTGTCCTGATGAGACCCAGAAAAGTTCTTGTAAACTTCACAATTATTTATTCAAATCTAAAAGAATGGTACAAGACCTTAGATCATAACAGCTAGATTATGGAATAAGTTACCCACAATTTGGTAGCATGGTCGATGTTTTAGCCTCTGAAAATAAGATGCACCTTAGAAATGAAAGATTCTGACAAATAAATTAATGGAGAAGAGACGTGTAGAGCATAGTGACAAATTTCGCCGAGTTAGCCGAATTAGGAGTCAAACGAAAATTTCTAAGAAATTTCAAGACTTTTCTGTAATTTTGGTATTTTTTGATGAGGTTTCGAAATTTCGACGCATTTTAGAAATTTCGATATTTTTTTTTCAAATAATTTTTTTTTTCTGTCTTTTTGTTCTTTAAATAAATTAATAATTTAGTGGTAAGTGGCGGCAAAAATCCTGCTCACCAGGCACCACACGACTACATATATGTTTGAAAAAGAATCCTAATATAGCTGGCTAGAGTAGGGGAGATTTCCCCCTTCACCGATGTGGGACTAAAAAGAGAGCTACTTTCTTTAGGTGAATGGGTACCATCCACTTCACCAGCTGCTTTCTCACCCCACCTTATTCAGTGGGCAATCATTGACTGCCCTTGAATCAGATGTTTGAGGTCATTTTTTGTCCCCATCTTCTGCACAATGGATCTATGGGTCGTGGGGATACCATCAGACGATCGATTTTTTATTACATGTGACATAGATCTCAAAAGTGATCCTAAAATCATATGCCCCCCATTACGCTCAAGCATGATTTTAGCGTCACTTTTTGAGATGTGTACCATGTGTAATAAAAAATCGGCCATCTGATAGTACACTTACGATCCATATATCAATTATGCAAAAGATGGGGACGAAAAATGACCTCCACCATCTGATCAAAGGCGGTCAATGCATGCCTGGTGGAAGAGGTGAGGTGAAAAAGCAGCTTTTTGGTGAGTATAATTGTACCCTTTGTCAATTTGTCTTCTATAGTTCTATGCTTAAGCTCACTGTCAGTGCTTGGCCACTTGGATCAATTTCTTTTGTTTTTAAAAAATATTAAATATATTTTTTATATATTTTTAATACCTGAAACTTTCTCGAAATTTTTTCGAAATGTATTGAAATTAATCCGAAATGTACCGAAAGGACTCCCACCGAAAAATTTCCGAAAACGAAAATTTTCACTATGGTGTAGAGCACCTTAAGTAACACCTACCACAATGGCATGCCATAAAAGGTGACATAAAAAGCCTAAATAAGTGGCCACTTAAAACATTGAGGCTTAACTAGCGCTTCAAAATACAGAATACAAAATGACCATGAAACTCAGAGTGGATAGTCTAAGATCGAACCTGAAGCTTTTCTGGTGGCGGTAACTATATCAGGGAGCTCATCACCATTTCTTATAAGGAACTAAGAACTAAAATCCAATTTCTAGCATATACGCTATGATGGGTAGAATATATCAATTGTGTAAGGCTATGTATGGTATAGCCCTCTGCTAACTTATAGCAGAGTTCACCTGCTTTAGCAGGTTTCCATGCTCTTTGCTAACATCCTGCTTTAGTAGGGCTTCTTTTCCTTCATAATTCCTTGCATCGCAAGATTTTATGCAGGATTTACTTGTTCAGAAATTCTACGATCCTTTCTACTCACTCCTTGTCAGGGCAGATTTTATTTGCTCTGGTAGGGAATTAGTAGAGAGCAGGGAGTTTGCTACTAGAACAAGTAAATTCTACGTTGCTGGGAGTTAGAAAAGAGAATGAGAACCAACTAAAGCAGGTGAACTCTGCTATGGCAGGTGCTAGCAGAGAGTTATGCCATATGCTGCCTAAGCCATTGCCATAGTAAGCTATTATTGAACAGAATATCAAAGCCTTCAACAATTATCAAGCAAAATAAAAGGAAAAATAGATGAAACACGAAGTCGAAACACCTCCCATACTAGGCCATACATAAGGACAGATGAATGTACCAACAAATGTAATAAGAATATACAAAATAAGCATTACCTCTGGGTTCAATGTTTGGGGCCATATAAAAAAATCTTCCCCAACTCGAGATCCTACAATGGTAATACCAAGTCTTTGACAAACTTCCATATAAATGGTGTTAATCATAATTGCTGTCAATAGGATGGTCATCAGTGGATAACTAAATATATTAAAATACTCAAAAGAGATATATATATATATATATATATGAAGCTCGCAAGTCCTGACTATTATTGTTATCAATAAGCAAGCTGCCATACATACATATACACAAGGGATAAAATTTTACCACTGCCACATCCAGAGCTTAGGACTACATGCAAGTACGAAAATTTTGAATCTACAAGTAGAGGAAACCTCTTCAAGCCGCTTGATTTGAAAAGAATAACATTCACTGCCTCCAAAACTTCCACCAAATGGCAACATATATCTCTTCAAACCAGCTCTGCTTCTACTTCTTTTGCAAATGAGTCCAACTCATTTAACCACTCGGATATGCTCTTTCTAGCCAAAAGAATAATTTCGAAACAATTCCATTCAGGATTATTCTCGAAGGATGATGGACCATCTCACCTTTCAGTTAGAAATGAATGAGCATCCATATCTCTATTGAATGTCATAAAAGCTTCATCTTTAGCTGCAACAAATAACAAAGCCTGCAACACATGAAAAAAGAAAGTAAATGATTATTATGCCACACCATTCTTAAAAAGTTGGTGCATATATGTCACGACCCGAAATTCTACCCCATCCCGAAGGCCTAGAATTCCGAGTTATGACCCGCACATATCCCGAATATGCTAAGCGGACATACACTTAATCAGAGTTATCGTGCAAATATAGTTCCACGAAATCCGTGAAAGCCAACACATAATAGTGGAATGTAAAGCAATCATAAATGCTGAATAAATTTGATAAAATACGATAAAATACTATAAATCCACAAATAACATGTAAGTCCAGTCGGAGACAAATCCGATAAAATAAACTATAAAATCTGCAATATTAGTATCAATAAAACTCAACACCAAGTCCACAATGATCAGTAACCGGCACTCTGATCAAGATCAACATCGTAGTCCTCCTGATAATCGACAGTGTCGCCTTCCAAAGGCACCTGGTACTTAATGCCCGCAGGATCAATGAAATCAGCGTCGGCGAAATCTAGATGGCCGATGTCTACTCCACCAGCGTAATCACCTACAACTGTTAAATTATCGTGGGATGAGTTTACTCAGTCACGTAAACTCAATGGATATACCACAAATCCACCCTATACTACTCAGGTGTATTGTGGGTGCATCAAGTGAGTGATAAATATAATATCTCAAAGCAGATAACAAAAGAAAGACAAAATTATATGCATATCGTGAAACTTATATCATATCATAAATATAAGACCATGATCTAGAAACTCATATCCTAACGTACCTTATCATATCTCATAACATATCATACCGTATCTTATTATCATTCTCGCACATATATTTGTACATCGTATGAGCATAACTAACATACTCGTAAAATCCTAAACGACATATGCCAGAGTCACTGCTCGAGCTATCATGGGAGGGTCAATATAGTATCATACCACCATATCATAACACCCTCGTGTCATACTCATACTCTACCATCCAACCAATGGGGAGACATAATGGCCAAAGAGACTCATAATATACTCATAATCTCTCCCAGAGATCCGTCTTGGTTGAAAGACGTTGTTACCCTTACGATGACTATGTCAGAAATGGCACGTATAGAGACTTAAGTTCTTAATCTTTTACTGGCCTACACAGCAGTGTCTTATTCTCGTACTCGTATCATAACATATCGTATCTCATACTCATATTCTATCATACTCTTATACTTAATTTTAGGATAAACTATAGTGGGGTAGTTTTTCTAAATTACGCTTTTCAAGAAAAAGGTTCTGTAGTAACTTGGATGTACTTCGTGTGACAGCCTATACTATCATAGAAGTGTTGCATCCGTATATGGACGCCAATATTTTAAGTTTCACATGACCGTAGAAGAGACCTCACCACAGCCAAAGCCTATGGTCGAACCTCATAACTTAACTTATAACTTATACTATTATATTTGAACTCGGGGTGATCGGGTAGCCGTATATGCCACAGTATACGAGGTTATACTAAATTCGTACTCACCCGACTCGTCATGTGTCTCATTCCACCATGAGTTGTAAGACATGCGAATACAGTGTATTTCTCGCTTTGATACCATCTCAGTGAATCACCATGCCCAAGCGTAGGCATGATCTCATACACTCTCGTACTCATGATCTAATATATCCTTAACTCATATAAATTGATTAGGATGCAAAAACAAAAGTATCACATATATAGAATGATTTATACTTAGATTTTGATTATATTTATATTTATATTTATTTACATTACACCAATATAATTATAGAATAGGATTATAAGTGTGATTTCGATAATTTGAAGGTCAGAGTTCGATTTTCACGAGGTATCAAATTTCTAACACTTTGTGTTATCGACGTGGTGGCGTTGAAGAGATAGAATAATACATATATAGTGTACTATAATTAAATGCTCAAGTAAAATGACAGTACAATTTAAAGTGGGGTGCATCACGACCATCGATCGAAATTCGAGTAGTTATAGTGCTTTGAGTTTTGGTCATGCAAGAGTGGAATTATAGTATGAATAGGGTCGTCTGCTCGAACGAAAATCACTCGATTAAGCTAAAATGATTTAAAATTAATGACAGTTCAGTTTTGTTCAGGGTCGATCAATCGAACACTAGGGTCGATCGATCGATGCCTACAAAGAAAGCTACTAAATCTGAGGCAGAGAGCCAATCCATTAACCGGATTAACAATAATAACAATTGCTAAATACAATAGTATTATATATGTAAAGGGAGAACCAAATTATATTATTATAGAAACAAGTAATCAAGTGTCCTTGTCTTATAAGGAAATATAATAATACTATATGGAAAAGGGATCTGTCCTCCATGAGAGGACAGCCACCGTCCTCCAACCTTTCATGTGGAGCTCCACGTGGCACCCAAAATAGGGTTTCGATGCCACATGGACCTTGGGTGCATTGCTTAGATTATCTTTGAAAAAAATAAATTAAAAATTCATCTCCACTGTGTATTTTTTGAACCATGAAATGTGGACCAATGAAAATCGTCAAACTTTGACTTGTGGGTTTAAAATTTATTTTTTGAATTTTTTTTATAATATTGATCTAAACTGTTCACCTGTGCTCCATGTGGCACCCAAAAGTGTTTTGGGCACCACATGAAGCTCCATGTGGATCTTGGAGGACGGTCACTATCGTCCATTGGAGGACCTAACCGGCTCCCATATTATATTATAATTATATAATGTTTTAATGGTTTTATATTGCCATCCATACCTACTTCCTCTTTAAGTGTAATATAATATATATTAAAAAGTTTCTTCAACTATTTTAAATGGCATTTAATAGAACCCAATAGAATATTTTATTAGAATGTAATCAATAGATAAAGCAACCCATTATAGCCAACATAGTGTTTAACGGATGGTCGATCAATCGAGAAAAAGTCGATCGGTTGACATTAAGGTGTTAGAGTAAGAAGTCATATAAGGTACGCAGCTTGGATTATTTAATTAGTTTAGCCTCGTATCGATCGATCAAGCATAAAATTCGATTGATCAACTATCTAATACAACAAGGCTTTATAAAATTTAACGGTTTCGAATTAATCGATCGATCGATAGTGTTTGTCGATCGATCGACTGTCGATATTTCAGAGCAAAATAGGATTCCGAGATAACCCATAATACTTTCGAAATTCAATAAAATAAATATTAAAACTAAGAATAATCATATTTTCAATCCTAGAATAATATTACATAAAATAAATCTAGGTTCGTTTTATTAGCCCGTCGATACGCGATTGAATCATATCATATGCAACGGGATCTAAGAAGGACGAGATGCATTAGTGGGTACCCACTTCTTGAAGCGTGACCAGCAGATCGACGACAATTAGGGCGATAGAGATTGGCGTCCACGTGATGGTCCGTCCACGATTTTGCCTCATTCTTTATCCTTGATCTTGATGGTGAAAAATAAACCACGGTGGTTCTTGTGGAAGAACACAAAATAGTTTTAGGGGAAAAGATTGAGATGTTTAGAGAGGAGATGGGTGGAGAAGATATGTGGTGACGGCTAGGGTTCTCTGAAGAAGAATAAAAGAAAGAGAGGCTAGGGTTTTTACGAAGATTAGAATGAGAAGAGTTGTGCGTACCTTATTCTTAAATAAGGTTTTCTCAAATGGGGTATGTTCCAGTGTAGAGTGCAACCACCAAGTTTAGTGAAACCATACATCTAACACCTTTAAAATAAAACAAGAAGATCCGGTGTGAGGTGCTAATACCGTGCGTGGTGCAAAACACATCTAACACCACAAGATTAAGTGCATTTAAAAATCGAGTTGTTATATTCTCCCTCCCTTATAATATTTTCGTCCTCGAAAATTACGTACCTGTAGTGATGAGCTCCGAGTACTTCTCCAAAGTCTCGGCTTCTCGTTCCCAAGTGGCTTCTTTTGGTGGGTGATGCTGTCACTGTACTTTGACAAAGTGAACAGATTTACCCTTGATGAGCTGCTCCTTCCGATCTACGATAAGAACCGGTTTCTCTATGATGGTAAGATCATCTCTGACTTCAGTCAGCTCGATATCAAGGACATGAGATGGATCGGGCAAGTATTTGCGCAACATAAACACATGGAACACATTGTGTATACCAGTGAAGTGTTTCGAAAGTGAAATTCGGTATGTTACCTCACCGATGTGGTCTGTGATAACGAAAGGTCCCATGTATCTCGAACTTAGCTTTCCTCGCATTCCAAAGCGCATGATTCCTTTAATCGGTGACATTCAAATGAAAACCAAATCACCAACTTCAAATTCTATCAAGCATCTTCTACTGTTGGCATAATCTTTCTGATGATCCTGAGCTTCTTTCAATCTCTGACGGATAACTCTAACCTTCTCGATCGTGATTTCTACGAGTTTTGACCAAGCATCTTTCTTTCACCAATCTCATCGAACAAAGAGGCGTCCTACAACTTCGGCCATAAAGAGCTTCAAAAGGTGACATCCCAATGCTTGCCTGAAAGCTATTATTATATGAAAACTCGATCAAAGGGAGGTGGTCATCCCAATTACTTCGGAAGTCTCACATGCAGGCTCGAAGCATGTCTTCTACAATCTGATTAACTCGTTCAGTTTAATTGTCAGTTTCTGGATGAAAGGCTGTACTAAAATCGAGTCTCGTACCTATTGCTTCTTGAAATTTCTTCCAATGATCAGAAGTGAACTTCGTGTCTCTGTCTGACACAATGCTCACAGGAACCCCGTGAAGGTTGACTATTTCCTTCAGATACATCTCAGCTAGTTTGTCCCCACTATTTGTAATCTTGAAAGGTAGGAAGTGCGGCGACTTGGTCAAGCGGTCCACAATAACCCAGATGGGATTGTGCTTCCTTGAAGTTCTCGGGAGTCCAACTATGAAATCCATAGGGATATTCTCCCACTTCCACTCGGGAATCAGTGAAGGCTGCAAAAGATCGGCTTGCTTCTGATGCTCAACTTTCACCTGTTGGTATACCAAGCACCTGGAGACGTATTCGGCAATCTCTCTCTTCATATTCGGCCAGCAATAATAGTTTCAAATATTTTGATTCATTTTCGTGCTTCTTGGGTGCACCGAATATCTAAATTTGTGTGCCTCTTCGAGAATCTTATTCCGTAAGGTTGCAACATCGGGCACATATAATCTATCTCGAAAAAGGAGGGTCCCATCAAAGCATATAGAGAAATCTAGTTTAGGGCCCTTGGCTAACTATCCCTTAATCTTTGAAACTTTGGGATCTAAGGGCTGCCTGTTTCTGATACGGCCAACAAAGGAAGGTTTGACCATCATACTGGCTAGGTATACTCCCTCACCAATTCTGTCAAGTCGTACATTCATCTGAGCAATCTCATCGAGCGGCTTCCAAGCTTTTAGACGTGCTAGCAGTCCTGAAGATTTTTGACTTAGAGCGTTACTAACCACATTTGCTTTACCCGCATGGTAATTAATGGAACAATCATAGTCCTTCATGTATTCCATCCAACGTCTCTTTCTCAAGTTCAAATCTTTATGAGAAAATAGATATTTGAGACTCTTGTGATCGGTATAGATCTTGAAAGTCTCGCCATATAGATAATACCGCCAAATCTTAAGTGCAAAGATGACTGTGGCCAACTCAAGATCATAAACCGGATAATTCTTCTCATGTAGCTTCAACTGTCTCGAGCCGTAGGCAATGGCTCTCTTACGCTGCTCCAACAGGCATCCAAGTCCTTGGCGTGAAGTGTTGGCCGTTTACCTTGCGCTCAAAAAGGGGTTTAAAATCAAACAATTACAGCATCTATGGATTGCACACACACCAAGGCAACCAGACACACAGACCTATAAGTATTCAGGCCATTGCAGCAAGTTTTAAAAGGGTAAGTAAGGGTATGTCCACAGGAAAATATGATCTAACTTTTAGTAAATCTCTAGATCCAGAATGGATCTGGCACTCTATTCTAATCTAAGAAAGAGGAGATGTTTTGGGGTTTTTGTCACTTTAACTACAAACTACAGAATTAAGTGCTACTAATCCAGATCTAATCCAACATAGAGGTAAGGGGAGATATAGAAGAGATGAAAAATCAAAGGATGAGAATAGCAGCTAGGGGTATTGGTCTCTCACTGAAAATCAAAGGAATCAATGGCAATGCTAAGAGCTGATTTGCTATAATCCTCTTTTATGGCTCCCAGCTTCCCAGGTTATCCTGGCAGAGGTGAGGTATAAGGATCCAATCTTAATTAGAGAATTGAAGCAATCCTAAGGTTATGATCTATCCATTTTAATGGTCACATACCATCCTAGAGATTATTCCGCTCCAAGAATCTTGATCAGAACAGGAAAACCATTGTAGATGCTGTAGATGCCAGGATACGAGACCTTCGGAGGCAAACATCTACAAGAATATCCAACCTAGGGAAAACAAATACGAAAAAGTGAAATATAGATTAGAATCACCTTTAAAAACCATAATTATATTACAAGATTATAACATAATTGTGCTTAGTTCTGCAATCTGTGCATCACACGGTTCTATACAATGCCTTTGAATCTTTCAATCTACAGCTCAAGACCTCACCCTAACTACTAAGAAGAGTTTAGCCACTCATGATTGGCTAAAGAGAGAAGCGGGAAAGGAGGAAGAAGAAGGGAGAATTATTGGAAGAATGGATTTCGCCCTAAGCTCTGGTTTTCTTAATTTCTGGATCATTTCTTTTGTATTTTCTCCAAGCTTTTATACTCTCCTCCTCTGTCCTCAGATCAGTTTCAGCCAATCAGAATGCAAGGAGATAATTCTGTTATGCTAATGTGGCCAATTTCTCTTCTAAAAGCTCTTCTCCCATTGGTTCTCATCTGATAAGTACATGTGATACCATTAGAGTTTTTGCACGTGACCCATTATGTGCCAAAAATACCCCAAGGGTCGCTGTTGTGCTTTGGAACACATGCACAGGCTTCTGGCGTGGACAGCTATTGAAGAAAGAACTGAGAAGTTTCCCAAATCGAGTGTCGAGAGGTTCTGGGATCCTCTCAACAAGTTCTGCCTTGCTTTGCATGCATGTCGGCAGGTTTGTAGTCCTTTCGAGAGGATAGACGTCGCTTGTAGATAGGATTAACGATCATTTCATTCATCCCCTCGGCAGTTTACAGTCGACTCGTCGATTGGTTGTAGCAGGTCCTGTCGACAGCTTCTTTTCATCCTCTTGAGGACTACACTTAGCAGTTGTCGACAAGTTTGTGTACACTGCACGACGGGTTCAGTTGAACCTCTTGACATGTAAATCGATCCTCTCGGCTTCCCCTGCACCTCCAGGTATTCTCTCGACAGGATCCGGATCCTCTCGGTATCTTCTAATTTAGGCACCAGATCCTCTCGAGAGCTCAAGAGAACCACTCGACAGCTTTATTTCTATGCTTCCTTGGCTAGCACGCACTTCTAATGTGCTGTCTTTCATCTGTCTCGCCCTTAGCCACCTCTGGGTGGATTCAATCTTCATCCCTTGGCACTGTACTTGGTCTCAGGTGCACCCAGTTGGGTTCATGGCCTTCCATGAGTTTCTAAGGCTTTGTGGATTGTTGGAGTTTGAGCACAGGTTGAGGCTGCAGATTGCTTATTTGGCCCTTTTTGTTGGCTGTCTGTGATAAGGTTATAATTTATTGCTTATCTACAAAACATACTTAAAACATATTATTAGACACCTTAAGGGTCTTTCAAAGGTCAAGTTAGGAGGTGAAAAATAGTATTTTTCACTGCTTAACACACCCCCAAACCTAAGCTTTGCTAGTCCCTGAGCAAAGTGGAAAGTGAAAACAATTATTGAAAAATGAAAAATGCCACTTTTGTAGGGTACACAGATGCATTTAGCATATGTATCAAGCCTTTTAAACCCCTAGGTGATCCCTAGTGGAGGAGTGAAGTCACCTCAGGGTTTACAGTGAAGTTACCCACAAACTTCTCCAATAAGGTCAGTTAATATTAGTG
The DNA here is from genome assembly GCA_021018995.1 of Chloranthus sessilifolius. Lineage (NCBI taxonomy): Eukaryota > Viridiplantae > Streptophyta > Magnoliopsida > Chloranthales > Chloranthaceae > Chloranthus > Chloranthus sessilifolius. The sequence goes on along the minus strand of CM037592.1, from coordinate 69,428,607 downwards.
CAGAATATTGAAGCAAGCAGCAAGCAATCATAAAGTTCAATCCACACCTTTGTCCAATTAGTTTTTAGAGGATTCTCAGCAAAAATATGGCAGTTTAAACCAAAGTACTGCTATGGCTCCTTCATAGTCACTCAGCTCATGTCCAGGTAATTTGTGTGAAAAATAGTGCAAAGTTTATCATTAAATTGAGAATCATGTATTGATTATGCCCTCAACAAACCTGACTTCAATCCCAAATCTCATTGGGCATGCACTCTTAATAAAAAATAGAAGGGTGTATCAATTCACACAACCCAAGAATAGTTACAGCCCTCAAATAGGACTGCAAGCATGAGCATAGGCATTGCTCTAATTTTTGAAATTCTCGAACTCTTTTTATCATAGATTAGACAATTCCTCATCTCCATATGACAACTCAATTAATTTCAGATTAGTAAGGTCTTTTTATTGGATTGTGGCTGATGGGTGAAATTTGTAAAAGAATAAAGGGGTAAAAAAAAAAGATTCAAATTGAGAAATCAGTAAAGGTAAGGAGGTGGTCTAGATAACACCTTCTTCATTTCAGCACAAATCCATCTACTTCTTGAATTTTTAGATTTGAAGTGGCCAGTTTCTAATCCTCTTTTCAGTCTTTCAATGAAATGACTTCTCTTTCTCATTCCTTTTATTATTATTATTTTTTTATGTGGGTTGGAATGCCACAACTACACATCACACTTGCCTTAAAATGTACTTTCTTCTTTCTCAACCAATCATCAAACTAGCTCTACCTTCTAAAGTCTCAGAGTGAGGATCAGGCTGTATCAGGTCACTGAGGTTTTGGGTTCAAAATTTCTGATTTTTATTCAAAGAAAATTGGGAATTTCAAGGCTCAAATGGTGTGTATCAAGGGCAGTTTAAAGGTGCGAAAATTTTAGGCTCAAACTATCTAAAGGATGGCCTTACTTCATGTCCTCAATGTCATGACTGTTGTCAAGCTATTTCAACTTGGAATTGCCTAACTTCAAGTGATCAGAACTAGGTCTAATCAGTCCTTGGAGAAGAAAGAAATGTTGCCAAGACACTCTTCAAAAAAAAAATTTCAGGCCCAAATCTCACTGGGTGTGGTCTTTCATTAGATTTCTGGGGTATAACCTCACAATTTTCTCTCTTTTTCATGTTCACAAAGCACTAATTTTCAAAAAAAATTTGACATTTACTTCCTGCACATGTTGGAACTCCAATTCCTTTTGTTTAAAAAGTTTTCCATTTCCTCCTCTTATATAAAAAAAATCAAGTGGGATTCCTTTCATTTTTTCACAGATGTTTGTTCAATTCTGGCTGCACTAACATTAGCTATCCTATTGGCATACATGCCACACCCCCAAACCTATGAGGAGCAGTGTCCTCACTACTTCAAAGAGAAAGGTGTAGTGTAGCATGTCCACTCACAGAGGAAAAATTGAGAAAAGGAAACATTAAGTAGGCCATCAAATAAGAGCAGTACATCAATAGAGAATTACGCAGGTAAAGGAAAACAGAAGATCTTTTACATAAAGCAGTACATACATGCCAAAAAAGTGAAAATGTGTATAATGAAATATTGACACAAAAGGGGTAAAAACCTAAAAAAAATCTAGACACAAAGTATCTAAACGACCCGTAGCCTGCTCCGGAATATCCTCAACCTGCTGCTCCTGGAAGAGGAACTGGAAGCCAGAGGGGGGAGATGTTTTAAGAAGGAGGAGGCTGGGTAGGGGGTGGAGAGAGTGAGGAGGAAGGGGGAGAAGATGCCGATGGTTCTAGCTTTTGTTCCTTCTTATTCCTCTTATTCTTTTTCTTTTCTTCCTTGGCCAATATCCGTTGTACTTCGTCATACTCTTCCCATAAGAATTGTAATGGCTCAGGCTCGACTGGTGGTGGTCGTGGTGGCCAGACTGGGTAGAATTTGGATGGTAGATCTTTGAGTTTGTCGTCTGCCATGATTGGGGTTATGGAAGGACTGAAGAGGCCAAGAGGGAATGGGTGTGAAAGAGGTGGATGAGTATGATATTTAAAATGCATGGGCGGTGGAATATGAATCGGTATAATAAATTGTTCGCATTCTTCCAAGCTTAATTGCTAAAAAAAGTGGGAATAAATGGTGAGGCGGTTGCTGTATGGGGTGTTGTGCAAATTAATATGGGGAATGGAAACGCGGACTGCATGTTGGGCTATTTTTAGCAATGGGGGTTAAGTCAAGGAAGTATGCGAATTTAGACACTCCAACAGGATTGGGAATGCGGTTTCGACAAGTTGGTGCAACCTGTCGAGGAGTTAAAAACTATTGAACCTCTCGAGAGGTTCACTCCATCCTGTCGATAGGGTTTGGCTTTAGACAAGATCATGTCCAGAAGTTCTCAGAATTCAGGTACGTTCACGACCTCTTGACAGGTTCTCTTTTCAATAGACATCATCTCGAGAGGTTCGGAAAACCTCTTGACCAATACTCTGAACCTATTGAACGTACCACCAATTATTAGAACTTATCGACAATCATTTTTTTTTAATTATTTTTTTATATTTTTTTATTCCTGTCGACAATTGCTTCATACCTCTCAACAGGCTCCAGATCTTATCAAAATGAACACTTAGAGCCTTCAGAACCTGTCGAACTATACTCCACTCCTCTCGACAAGCTATAGTATAGTGTAAACAGTCATAATAAATCCTATTAACTAAACTAAATATTGACAAGCTATCAATGCGATAGTAGCAACACTAACAACTACAGTAACTATGATACATAGTGTACATGATTGAGAATCAGTTAGGTAAGGGAGGTTCTTGAAAGAAGATGGGCATCATGGGTTCCACTAGGTTGTCAACAACATATTTAAGCCTCTGACCATCTACTTTCAGGATCCTGTCATCTTTAAGATCCCTGATTTCAATAGCTCCAGATGGGGATACATGCTCAACTAGGTATAGTCCCTCCCATCTGAATTTCAATTTTCCTGGGAACAACTTCAACCTCGAGTTGAAAAGCCATACCTTTTCGCCAACAATAAACTCTTTTTTTAATAGCTGCTTATCAAAGAAGGCTTTGGTTTTCTCCTTGTAAATTCGTGCATTGGAATAGGCCTCGAACCTCAACTCATCCAGCTCAGATAGCTGGAGTTTCCTGTGAATGCCCGCAGCAGTTAAGTCAGTGTTCAATACTTTAATCGCCCAATATGCTCGGTGCTCTAGTTCTACAGGTAAGTGACATGCTTTTCCATAAACCAATTTGAAGGGAGACATACCTATTGGGGACTTATAGGCTGTCTTATAAGCCCATGAGGCGTCTAGAAGTCTCTTGGACTAATCCCTCCTATCTGATCTCACAGTCTTCTCCAAGATATGTTTGATTTCTCTGTTGGAGATCTCCACTTGCCCACTGGTTTGTAGGTGATAGGGAGTTGCAACTCTTTGTGTAACAGAGTATCTTTCCAACAGTTTGTCAAATTTTCTATTACAAAAGTGGGCTCCTCCATCACTGATGATGGCTCTGGGAGTGCCAAATCTGGAGAAAATATTATCCTTTAAGAATTTAAGGATAACTTTGTGATCATTGGTTCTTGTAGTTATGACTTCTATCCACTTGGACACATAGTCCACAGCTATCAGGATGAAATTATGGCCATCGGAGGGAGGGAAAGGTCCCATAAAATCTATTCCCCAAACATCAAACAGTTCAACAACCAGAATTGGTTGCAAAGGCATTGAGTTTCTTCTAGAGATACTTCCTATTGCTGACATCTTGAGCATTCTTTACAATATTTCCAGGCATCCTTGAAAAGAGTGGGCCAATGGAAACCACTTTGTAGCACCTTTGCAGCAGTTTTGTTGCCACTGAAATGGCTCCCGCAGGCTTGTTCATGGCACATGGTTAGAATGTTTGCAAATTCACTCTCTGGCACACATCTCCTTACTACTTGGTCTGCACAAATCTTAAAGAGGTGAGGATCATCCCACATGTAGTGTTTGATCTTTAAGAAAAATAGACTTTTATCATTCATGTTCCAATGTGGGGGTATCCTCCCCAGAGCCAAATAGTTTACTATGTTTGCAAACCAAGGGTCACTCATCTCAACAACAATCAACTGTTCATCTGGGAAGGAGTCATTGATGGGCAAGCTGTCTTGTGCAGTAGCTGGGATCCTAGATAGGTGGTTTGCTACCACGTTCTCAACCCCCTTCTTGTCCTTAATTTTCAGATCAAATTCCTGCAAAAGCAAAATCCATCTTATAAGTCTAGCTTTAGCATCCTTTTTAGATGAGATATTTTTAGGCCGAGTGGTTAGTGAACATAATGATCTTAGACCCCAGCACATAGGATCTGAATTTTTCTAAGGCAAATACAATGGCCAACAACTCCTTCTCAGTTGTTGTGTAATTCAGCTGGGCATCAGCCATTGATTTGCTTGCATAAGCCACTACACTTGGTGCTTTGCCTTTTCTTTATCCCAAGAATACACCAATGGTAAAGTCTGATGCATCACACATCAGCTCAAATGGCAGGGAGAAATCGGGGGCTTGTAGAATGGGTGCAGTGGACAAGCATGTCTTCAGTAGTTCAAATGCAGCCAGACATTCATCATTGAATTCAAAAGGAACCTCTTGGCACAACAAGTGGCAAAGAGGTTTGGAGATTTTGTTGAAATCTTTGATGAACCTTCGATAGAAACCAGCATGTCCCAAAAATGACTTGACTTGCTTGATAGTTTTGGGTGGAGGGAGATATGTAATTAAATCAATTTTAGCTTGATCAACCTCTATCCCTTTGTGGGAGACAACATGTCCTAAGACAGTCCCTTGAGTCACTATGAAGTGACTCTTCTCCCAAGTCAAGACTAGGTTGGTTTCTTCACACCTTTGTAACACCAAACTAAGGTGCTACAAGCACTGGCTAAAATCATCCCCATAAATGGAAAAGCCATCCATAAAAATCTCTAAGAGTTGATCAATCATGTAAGAGAAAATAGCATACATACATCTTTGAAAGGTAGCAGGTGCATTACACAGTCCGTATGACATCCTTCTGTATGCAAAGGTTCCAAAGGGACATGTAAAGGGAGTTTTCTCTTGATCTTGTGGGTATACAGGGATCTGATTGTACCCTGAATAACCATCAAGAAAATAGTAAAAAGCTTTGCGTACCAACTTGTCTAAGATCTGATCAATGAAGGGCAATGGGAAGTGGCCTTTGCTCGTTTTCTCATTGAGCTTCTTGTAATCTATGCACACCCTCCAACCAGAGGTTTGCCTGGTTGGAATCAGCTCTCCTGAGGCTGTTTGAACGACAGTGATCCCAGACTTCTTGGGCACCACCTGGGTAGGTGCCACCCATGTAGAATCTGAGATGGGGTAAATGACCCCAGTATCTAATAGCTTGATAATTTCTTTAATGACAATATCCTGCATGTGTGGGTTTAATTTCCTTTGCATCTCTCTAGAGGGTTTGGAGCCCTCTTCAAGATAAATCTTGTACATACACACAGCAGGATTTATCCCTCCAAGATCTGCAATAGTCCATCCTATTGCTCTCTTATGCTTCCTTAGCACACAAAGCAGCTCTTCCTCTTGCTCAAGAGTAAGGGAGGAAGAAATTATGACTGGCAATTTCTTGTTTGCTGCTAGGAAGGCATACTTTAAAGATTTTGGGAGCTGCTTTAACTCCACATTTGGGGGACTGATGAGGGACGGCAATAGGGGTTCTTTAGAGGGTGGTGGGAGAGAAAGTAAAACAGGTTTCCATGGATGTTGCTCTAGTGGTTCCCCTTTATCATTGACAGTTTTCACTTGCTCAAACTCGAGTGTGGGGGCCCTTTCTTCCACTGTTTCCTCTCCAGTTTCTTTAAAAACATCAAATAGATCATTACCCTATAGCAATTTAGGAAATGTTTCTTCAATAAGCTTATCCAGCACATCAATGGAAAAACAATCCTCATTCTCCACATGAGGGTTATGAGTTGTACTATAAAAGTTCAACCTGACCTTCATGTTACCAAAAGTCACTTCCATGACCCCTGATCTGCATTGTATGCATGCATTTGCAGTGGCCAAAAATGACCTGCTTAGGATCACAGGGATAGAAGTAGCACATTTGCTCGACTCCATATCTAGCACTAGAAAATCAACAGAATAAAAGAATTTGTCAACCCCAACCAAGACATCTTCTATTATTCCCAGAGGTTTTCTCTCAGATCTATCAGCTAGTTGTAACACCATATGTGTGGGCTTCAACTCTCCTAAGCCCAGCTTCTCATATACTGAATATGGAAGCAAATTTACACTAGCTCTTAGATCTAATAAGGCTTTTTCAATGGTATGATCCCCAATGACGCAGGGGATAGTGGGGACTCCAGGGTCTTGGAGCTTTATTGGGGTTACAATATTTAGTATCTGCTTCACTTTATCTGCTGAAAAGACTTTCTTGGAAAGATGTATCCTCGATTGTCTTTTGTGGGTGCAAAGGTCTTTTAAAAATTTGGCATAGGCTAGAACTTGCTTGATTGCATAAAGTAAAGGCAAATTGATATTTACTTGTTTAAAGGTTTCCATCATATCCTTTACTTTGGCATGCCCTAGGGGAGGTGCTTACATTGCCCTAGGAAATGGCAAATGTGGGACTGCTCCCCCATTTGCAGCCTTAGCCAACTCATCATCTTTTTTTTTTCTTTTTATGTTTTTGTTGAGGTTCATCATCATCCTCTTCATTCAACATGAGTTGCTCTTGTTGTACATTTTTTGTAGTTACTTCTTTTTCTTTTACTGAATTTTTTACAGGCCCACTGCCTACTTGATTGTCCACCAGCCTTCCACTTCTTGATGTAGTGACAGATTTGGCTTCCTCATGAGAAGAAGAAACCTCACCTATTGCATATTGTCTCCTTGGGTTGTCCATGAGTTGGCTAGGTAGCCTCCCTTCCTTTCTATTTGTCAAAGCATTAGAGAGCTGGCCAAGATAGTCTTCTATCTTTTTAATGCTTTGGCTATGAGAGTGTACAGTTTGGGACAAGGACCCTAAGTTCTGCAATGAGGCAAGAACATGTTCCTATAAAGAGAGTGATCTAGCAGTTGGAAGGGATGCAGTTTGTTGTACAGGCTGAGGCATGGGCTGTTGGTAATGGGGCCTTGGAAAGTAATTCTATTAGTAGGGCTGAGTATTTTTATATGGCATGGACTGTTGTGGTTGCTGTTGCTGGTTTGGAAAAGTATCTTGTCTCCACCTCAGATTGGGGTGGTTCTCCATTGGTAACCAGCAGTAGGCTGTTGCCCAAGAGACTGTATAGCAGCCACATGTTCCATCACAAGATCTGGAAATTAGATTGATGAAGGGCATTCCTCAAGGGAGTGAGTGGGGGACTGACATATAACACATGCCCCCTCTACTTTAGCAGCCATGGGTGACTGCATTGCTCCCATGAGCTTATAAAATTTTTTAGGTTAAGCTGCCCACTTTCCTCTCTAAATCATTATGTCCACTCACCTCATACATTTATCCTCTTGTGGTATTATCTCTCACCATTCTAGGAGTTTCACAATCCCTGAACAATGTTTCTCTTTGCTTAGAGTTCTCACTGATGATATCAAACAGTTCCCAAGCCTTCTCAGTTATTTTGTGGAGGTAGGTACCACCACAAGAGGCATCTACCATATCTCTGCTTTTAGAGTCAATTCTCTGATAGAAACTTTGAATAAGTTTCCATTCAGAGATTTGATGATGAGGACATTGCTTTAAGAGCTCTTTGAATCTCTCCCATACATGGTGAAAGTCCTCAGTCGAAGCTTGAGCAAATAAAATAATGCCTTCCTCAACTGGCTTGTCTTGGACATGGGGAAAAAGTTGGTCAAAATTTGACATTAAAGGTCACTCCAGGACTGAATACTGTTGGATGGGAGCATTGACAGCCAAGTTCTGGCTTTATCCTTTAGTGAAAAAGGAAAGAGTCTCATCCTAGTTGCTTCCTCCCCCAAACATGCAATATTGAATGTGGTACACAGTCCTAGAAATTCATCAATATACTTGTACGGGTCTTCTTTGCTTAGGCCATAGAATGAGGGTAGCATTTGGATAATGGAGGACTTGATCTCATAGCTCCCTTGAACAACAGAGAATTGAATGCATAAGGGAGAATTGTAAACCCCTAGTGCATTGAAGTCCTTCAAGGTCCTAGGTTGCTCACCCATTGCAGAATTATCAGAATCAAGAACATAAGTGTGTAAGGGGTGCTTAGGTTTGAGAAGTCTTTCAACCTCAGGATCCAAGGGAGCAATCTCAGGATTAGAAGATCTCCTCCTAAGCATACACACTTCAAGGATCAAGAAGAACACAACAAATCACAGCACAAGGAACATCAATTCAATCACATGATAGACAACTACACAACTACTGATATACAAAACTACAGATCTAGAAATAGAAACAGAGTTAAGAGATGCAAACTTAAGCATTGAATGCTTTTCCAAGTGATACAGAGCTCCTCTTAGATCTACAGATCCAAATCTGAGACAGAGTTAAACTACAGCAAAAATTAAAGTAGCAATTAATCAAACTCTTCGCAAACAATATAAAATGTTAACCAAAAAAAAAAAAAACAAGAGAAAAGAACACAGATCCCCAACAGTGGCGCCAAAAACTTGTTGGCCGTGTACCTTGTGCTCAAAAAGGAGTTTAAAATCAAACAATTACGGCATCTATGGATTTCACACACACTAAGGCAAACAGACACACAAACTTGCAAGTATTCAGGGCTATTGCAACAACTTTTAAAATGATAAGTAAGGGTATGTCCACAGGGAAATGTGGTCTAACTTTTAGTAAATCTCTAGATCCAGAGTGGATCTGGCACTCTATTCTAATCTAAGAAAGAGGAGAGGTTTTGGGGTTTTTGTCACTTTAACTACAAACTACATAATTAAGTGCTACTGATCCAAATCTAATCCAACATAGAGGTAAAGGGAGATATAGAAGAGATGAAAAATCAAAGGATGAGAATAACAACTAGGGGTATTGGTCTCTCATTGGAAATCAAAGGAATCAATGGCAATGCTAAGAGCTGATTTACTATAATCCTCTTTTCTGTCTCCCAGCTTCCCAGGTTATCCTGACAGAGGTGAGGTATAAGGATCCAATCTCAATCAAAGAATTGAAACAATCCTAAGGCTATGACCTGTCCAATTTAATGGTCACAAACCATCCTAGAGATTGTTCGGCTCTAAGGATCTTGATCAGAACAGAAAAACCATTACAGATGTTGTAGATGCTAGGATACGAGACCCTCGAAGGCTAACATCTAAAGGAATATCTAACTCAGGGAAAACAAATACGAAAAAGTGAAATATAGATTAGAATCACCTTTAAAAATCACAATTATATTGTAAGATTACAACACAATTGTGCTCAGATCTACAATCTGTGCATCACATAGTTCTATACAATGCCTTTGAATCTTTCAATCTACAACTCAAGACCTCACCCTAAGCACTGAGAAGAGTTTAGCCACTCATGATTGGCTAAACAGAGAAGGGGGAAAGGTGGAAGAAGAAGGGAGAATTTTGGAAGAATGAATTTTGCCCTAAGCTCTGATTTTCTTAATTTCTGGATCGTTTCTTCTGTATTTTCTTCAAGTTTTTATACTCTCCTCCTCTTTCCTCAGATCCATTTCAGCCAATCAGAATGCAAGGAGATAATTCTGTTATGCTGATGTGACCGATTTCTCTTCTAGAAGCTCTTCTCCCATTGATTCTCATCTGACAAGTACATGTGATACCGTTAGGGTTTTCGTGCGTGGCCCATTGTGTGCCAAAAATATCCCCAGGGGTCACTGACATGCTTTGGAACACGTGCATAGGCTTCTGGCGTGGACAACTGCTGAAGAAAGAACTGAGAAGTTCCCCAAATCGAGTGTTGAGAGATTCTGGAATCCTCTCAACAGGTTCTGCCTTGCTTTGCATGCATGTTGATAGGTTTGTAGTCCTTTCGAGAGGATAGATGGCGCTTGTCGGTAAGATTGACTATCATTTCATTCATCCCCTCGACAGGTTATAGTCAACTCGTCGATTGGTTGTAGCAGGTCCTGTCAACAGCTTCTTTTCATCCTCTCAAGGACTACACCTAGCAGCTGTCGATAGGTTTGTGTGCACTGCACGACGGGTTCAGTTGAACCTCTCGACATGTAAATCGATCCTCTCGGCTTCCCCTGCACCTCCAGTTATTCTCTCGACAGGATTTGGATCCTCTCGGTATCTTCTAATTTAGGCACTAGATCCTCTCGGCAACTCAAGAGAACCACTCGACAACTTTATTTTTATACTTCCTTGGCTGGCACGCACTTCTAATGTGCTATCTTTCATCTATCTCGCCCTCAGCCACCTCTAGGTGGATTCAATCTTCATCCCTTGGCACTGTACTTGGTCTCAGGTGCACCCAGTTGGGTTCATGGCCTTCCATGAGTTTCTAAGGCTTTGTGGATTGTTGGAGTTTGAGCACAGGTTGAGGCTAAAAATTGCTTATTTGGCCCTTTTTGTTGTCTGTCTGTGCTAAGGTTGAAATTTATTGCTTATCTATAAAACATACTTAAAACACATTATTAGACACCTCAAGGGTCTTCCAAAGGTCAGGTTAGGAGGTGAAAAATTGTATTTTTCACTGCTTAATATGAAGCATCTGTGTAGACTTCATAATCGCCAGGTCAAGAAGGTAACGTGAGAATGGGAGCTGTCGTAAGCTTTTGCTTCAATAAGTTAAAGTTCTGCTCACACTGATCGATCCACACAAATTTATTGTTCTTGCGGGTTAGCATAGTAAGCAGGAGTGCCAAACGAGAGAATCCTTCCACAAATTTACAATAATATCTGACTAAGCCGAGAAAACTTCTCACTTCGGTGACATTCTTTGGTGTTTGCCAATTTGCAACAGCTTCAACTTTCGATGGATCCACAGAAATCCCTGCGATGGAAATCACGTGACCCAAGAAAGATACCTTCTCAAGCCAGAACTCACACTTGCTCAATTTCGCGTACAATCTGTGCTCACGGAGAGTCTGTAGCACAATACAGAGGTGGTCCTTGTGAGCTTCTTTCGTGCGAGAATAAATGAGAACATCGTCGATAAAAACTACGACAAACTTGTCAAGAAACTCTCTAAATACGCGGTTCATCAGGTCCATAAACATGGCAGACACATTCGTGAGTCCAAACGGCATAACAAGAAAATTGTAGTGTCCATGTCTTATCCTAAAAGCAGTCTTCAGAATATCTTCTGCTCTAACTTTCAACTGATGGTACCTAGATCTAAGATCTATCTTTGAAAAGTATGTAGTGCCTTGTAGCTGATCAAATAGGTCATCGATACGAGGAAGAGGGTATCGATTCTTCACGATAATATTATTCAACTATCGGTAGTCAATACAAAGTCTCATCGAACCATCCTTCTTCTTTACGAATAAGACTGGTGCTCTCCATGGTGACTCACTACGGTAGATAAATCCTTTATCAGATAGCTCACGCAACTGAATCTCTAACTCTTTCAGTTCTGCTTGTGCCTTTCAGTACGGGACTTTCGCAATCGGCAAGGTACCAAGCGTGAGATCAATCTTGAACTCTACTTCTCTGTCAGGTGGAAGTCCAGGTAAATCTTTCAAAAAAATATCGACGAGCTCCTCAACGATAGGAATAGCTGAGGAGTCTGCTTTCTCATCGCGTTCACCATCGAGAGTAGCAAGTAGGGCTACTCCTCCCTTTTTAATACCACAAAATTTGAACGAAAGGCTTCCAATCGGTTGGAAGGTGACTACTTTAGAAAAGCAATCAACTGAGGCATGATAAACTGCCAACCAATCCATGCCGAGGATTATATCGAAGTCTTGGAATCCGAGTACCACAAGATCTGCGGGTAACTCATGTGTTCCAACTACTAGGACTGTAGCTTTATAAACTTTAGATACCATTATGACTTCTCCTAGCAGCGTAGAAATCGCAAGCGTACTATCTAGTGGTACGGGCTTAGCTCTGATTTCAGAAACAAAACTCGGTGTAATCAAAGAGTAGGCCGATCCAGAGTCGATCAAGACCCAAGCATGACAACTGGACGAATCGATAGGTCTAGAAACTTTCATAGTTCATAAATTATACAAGGGTTCATATGTGGTCTAAGTTATATATGGCATAGCATTCTCAAGAAAATAATATATTAAACTCATATATAAAACAAGTTATAAAAGCAATCATAAGGAAGTAAAGCTAAAGAAAAATTAGACAAGGTAAAATTCATACCCTGAATGACCTCATCGGTAGCCAAAGCGTCCTGCTGAGACATGGCAAAAACTCGGCCCTGCGCTTGAGGTTGTTGTGGCTGCTACTACTGACCTTTGAAATAAATATCTGCAGCTAGGTCCCGCTCTAGACAGTCACGAATGAAGTGTCTCGGCTTCTTACATCAAAAACACACGCTTGAGTACAACAAACACTCACCCGATTTATGCTTTTTGCCACACTTGGTGCAAGGTTTGTACGGAACAAAGTAAGGTTTTTGCTGAGTATTAGTTGGGGCATTCCTGGGGTATGCCATAGATACAGCACCTCTCTGAGCAGGTGGGGCTGTAGTGTTAAGTAGTGAAAAATACCATTTTTCACCCCTAAACATGAGCTTTGAAAGACCCTTGAGAAGACTAAATAAGTGCTTTAGTGTGCATTTTACAGCTAACCAATTAGACAGGTCCAAGTCCGAAAAGCATCCTAAAATGATCAAAAAGCTGACAATTCATGTCAAGCTAAAAAAGGGAGTGAAGAAATAGCCTCAGCAGTGGTTAAAAAGGACTGAAAAGAAGAAGCAAAGACCTGAAGAAGAAAAAGGATCCATTCGCAAAGAAGAATGGAAGCTAAAGCTCAATTCGCAAATTAAAAAGTACTTTTCGAAAAGGTCAAAGTTCATTGAATTGATTACGGAGCAGAATGAACTACTCGAAAAGAACCATGTTACTGCTCGAATAGTTGAAATTTCCTTTTGAATAGAAGATCCGGGAGAAGTCTTTTGCGAAAGACTTTCAAGCCAAATTTCTTTGCGAAAAGAACTTCGAGCCAAAACACTTTGCGAAAAAGGCACTTAAACTCTCTGAAAGGACATTACGGGGAATTACGGCTTGTTTAAAGGGCATTTCAAGAATCTCACGCGCCCCAATGCATTTAATTGACCCGAGGACATTTGGAAGATGCCAACCAAGATCCAAAAGCATATTCCAACCCATGTGAGCGCTCAAAGATGAAACCGCTTGTCGGGAACTTCTAGAAGCTCAAACAGATTCTTGAATTCCATAACAGAATTGATGCTTCTTGATTGGTGAACCGGATCGAGCATTTTCATTGGCGAGCAGATCTGGATCTCCGTGCTCAATCGCCATTGGGCAATCCAGATCTGAACACTTCGATTGGTCAATTCACTGCTAAATAGAAGACATTTGCCCAATTGTGGCATCCAGATTTTGAGTTTTCATTTCTATTTCCCTACCTTCCGGTCAGATAGCCTATCTGTACCTGCTGTAATAGCTTCTTTGCTGTTCCTTTTGAGGGTTGTTGAGAGTGATTTGTAACTCCATGGAGTTCAGATTCAAGACTGTAAGTGCGAGCGCTCTGTAAGAAGCGCGGCTTTGTAATTGTAAATTTGGATTTTAAAAGGTTCTTTGTAATTTGTGTCTTCTCCATTGGAGTCATGTCGAGGGTTCCGAATGTTCACCTTAGTGCATTAGACTTCTTTAGATTCACTCACCCGCATCCAACTTCCCTTAATTCATTGTCCCTGTAGAATTAGCGTTGGTAACCTAATTCAAGCGGCAAAGACTTACTGATGTTCATGTTCAACTAAAGAACAAATACAACTATTGGATGATCTCGTGACCATTTAAGTGATGATCATAGCCATAAGTTTAAACCTATTCCTTAATTCGGATTTATTTCTCTTACATACATCTTTGGTAGCGGATGAAGATTCAATCTGCTCTATTGGAATACTGATTCTCCATTAAAATTCAAAGGCTAAAATACATGAAGCTATTACTTCTCCATTTGTTTTATTTCAAACACTTTCCCAACTCGGATCTGGATCATTTAGTTAAATCTTTTCTTTATTTGTTTTTAGTTAAACGTGACAAAACCCAAACTCTCTTATTTCATCTGCTTTCTAGATAAATATAGAGCCAGATCTGGTAGCACAGATCTGGAGGTCTATCTCATATTTCAGACAAATTCTCTGTGGACGATCTTTAATATACTCACTTTTAAAACTTGCTACAATTGGCCCTGATCTTGCAGGCCAATGTTAGCCCCAATGTGCTGCCGATATTCCTTTCATAAGTTAACATCCATATAACTTAAACATTCTTCAATTCTTTAATTCTTTATTCATAATGCACACAATTATGGCACACTTAGAGCGACAACATGTAGTCATCCCTGGATGAGTGTATCCTGATGATGGTACAAATCTCTAAAAATAGGAGGTGGGAGCGGCTCTCTAAATTGAGCGAGTCTAAGGGTACGACATGAAACACTGCTGTCTCTGTACTGGTACAAATCTAGAAGGAGGTGCTCTCGGAGTAAGGGACGAAGAGTCTTCTTTACTCGGTTTACCCCTCTGAGTTGTTTGGCGGGCTACATGATGAGCGCGCAGTTCTTCATTTTCCTGCTCTTGAATATAAGCCCGTTCTACAAACTCTCCATAGGTCAAAATTTTTATCGCAGCAATCTTGCTCCTGATAATAGGGTTGAGCCCCTTTTAAAAATGGTAACACTTCTCACCTTCATCTGCCACCAACATGGAGGCGAATCGGGAGAGTCGATTGAACTTCGCCTCATACTCGGCCACAGATAGGTTTCCATGCTGTAGTGTCAGGAACTCGCTCTTTTTCTTAGTCTTCGTGTCATTGGTGAAGTACTTATTATAAAATACTTCTCTGAGCTGCTGCCAAGTCCAGTGTTCTTTTTCTTGCCTGTCTGCTAACCTTTTCACTGGCGTCCACTAATTCTGTGCATCGCCTTGCAGACACATCACGACCCAAGGTACTTTCTCATTTTCTACTGGAGTAGATACTTTAATTTTTTTTCTATTTGTGTAATCCAATCGTCAGTGGTATCAGGATCCAACTGTCCGTGAAAGTGCGGAGGTCGGGCCCTGGAGAAAGTCACATATCCATTATAACAGTTATCAAACTGAGGCGTTGGTGGAGGTGTAACCTGGCGTCGGATGGCAGGGTTGTTTAATTACTTGGCAATCAGGTCCTGATAAGTTTTGGCCTGCTGTTCCAACTGCTGATTGAACCCTTGGATCAATCTAGCAGTCTCTTGTTGATGGGCCTTGTTCAATTGGGCCACATGTTGCTGTTGCGCTGTCGTCAACTGTCGTATCATACGCGCTATTTCGCTTTCATCTCCCTGAGATGAAGATCCCTCACCATTTTTTCACGGTGCCATCGTAATCCTATTTCAAAATTTCAAGGACTTAGAACTTATAATAACTTAAACCCCAAAGTCCACAGAAAGTAAAGCCTGATAGTCTGATACCACTCTGTCACGATCCACAATTCTACCCCATCCCGAAGGCCTAGAATTCCGAGTTATGACCCGCACATATCCCGGATATGCTAAGCGGACATACACCTAATCAGAGTTATCGCGCAAATATGGTTCCACGAAATCCGTGAAAGCCAACATATAACAGTGAAATGTAAAGCAATCATAAATGCTAAATAAATTCGATAAAATGTGATTAAATATCATAAATCTACAAATAACATGTAAGTCCAGTCAGAGACAAATCCGATAAAATAAACTATAAAATCTGTAATATTAGTATCAATCAAACTCAATACCAAGCCCACAATAATCAGTAATCGGCACTCAGATCAAGATCAGCACCGTAGTCCTCCTGTTAACCAGCAGCGTCGCCCTCCAAGGGCTCCTGATACTTAACGCCCGCGGGATCAATGAAATCAACGTCAGTGGGATCTAGATGGCTGACGTCTACTCCACTAGCGTAATTACTTGTAACTGTTAAATTATCATGGGATGAGTTTACTTAGTCACGTAAACTCAATGGATATACCACCAATCCACCCCATACTACTCAGGTGCATTGTGGGTGCATCAAGTGAGTGATAAATATAATATCTCAAAGCAGATAACAAAAGAAAGACAAAATCATATATATATATCGTGAAACTTATATCATATTATAAATACAAGACCATGATTTAGACACTTATATCCTAACGTACCTTATCATATCTCATAACATATCATACAATATCTTATTATTATTCTCATACATACGTCTGTACATCGCATGAGTATAACTAACATACTCGTAAAATCTTAAACGACCTGTACCAGAGTCGCTGCTCGAGCTACTATGAGAGGGTCAATATAGTATCATATCACTATATCATAACACCCTCGTGTCATACTCATACTCATACTCTACCATTCAGCCAATGGAGAGACATAATGGCCAAAGTCACTCATAACATACTCATACTGATAATCTCTCCCAAAGATCCGTCTTAGCTGAAAGACGTTGTTGCCTTTACGGTGGCTACGTAAGAAACAACATGTACAGAGACTTAAGTTCTTAATCTTTTACTGGCCTACACAACAGTGTCTTATTATCATGCTCGTATCATAACTTATCTTATCTCGTAAATATATCTTATCGTACTCTTACACTTAATTTTAGGACAAATTATAGTGGGATAACTTTCCTAAATTATGCTTCCTAAGGAAAAGGCTCCGTAGTAACCTGGATGTACTTTGTGTGGCAGCCTATACTATCATAGAGGTGTTGCATCCGTACATGGATGCCAATATTCCGAGTTTCACGTAACCGTAGAAGAGACCTCACCACAGCCAAAGCCTATAATTGAACCTCATAACTTAACTCATAACTTATACTATCATATTTGAACTCGGGGTGATTGGGTTGCCGTATATGCCACTGTATACGAGGTTATACTGAATTCGCACTCACCCGACTTGTCATGAGTCCCATTCCACCATGAGTTGTAAGGCATGTGAATACGGTATATTTATCACTTTGATACCATCTTAGTGAATCACCACACCCAAGCGTAGGCATGATCTCATACACTGTCGTACTCATGATCTAACATATTCTTAACTCATATAAATTGATTATGATACAAATACAGAAGTATCACATGTATAGAATGATTTATACTTAGATTTTGATTATGTTTATATTTATATTTATTTACATCATACCAATATAATTATAGAATATGATTATAAATGTGATTTCGATAACTTGAAGGTCAGAATTCGATTTTCATGAGGTATCGAATTTCTAACACTTTGTGTTATCTAGGTGGTCGCGTTGAAGCGATAGAATGATACATATATAGTGTAATATAATTAAATGCTCAAGTAAAATGGCAGTATAATTTAAAGTGGGGTACATCACGACCATCGATCGAAACTTTGAATAGTTATAGTGCTTTGAATTTTGGTCGTGTAAGAGTGGAATTATAGTGTGAATAGGGTCATCTGTTCAGACGAAAATCACTCGGTCAAGCTAAAATGATTTAAAGTTAATGACAGTTCAGTTCAATTCAGGGTCGATCAATTGAACACTAGGGTCGATGGATCGATGCCTACAAAGAAAGCTACTAAATCCGAGGTAGAGAGCCAATCCATTACCCGAATTAACAATAATAATAATTGCTAAATACAATAGTATTATATATATAAAGGGAGAACCAAATTATAATATTATAGAAATAAGTAATCAAGTGTCTTTGTCTTATAAGGAAATATAATAATATTATATTATAATTATATAATGTTGTAATGATTTTATATTGCCATCCATACCTACATCCTCTTTAAGTGTAATATAATATATATTAAAAAGTTACTTTAACTATTTTAAATGGCATTTAATAGAACCCAATAGAATATTATATTAGAATATAATCATTAGATAAAGCAACCCATTATAGCCAACACAGTGTTCAACGGATGGTCGATCAATCGAGAAAAAGTCGATCGATCGACATAGAGGTGTCAGAGTCAGAAGTCATATAAGGTACGCAGCTTGGATTATTTAATTAGTTTAGCCCTGTATCGATCGATCGAGCATAAAAGTCGATCAATCGACTATCTAATACAGCAAGGCTTTATAGAATTTAACAGTTTCGAATTAATCGATCGATCGATAGTGTTTGTCGATCAATCAACTGTCGATATTTCAAAGTGAAATAGGGTTCCGAGATAACCCGTAATACTTTCGAAATTTAATAAAATGAATATTAAAACTAACAATAATCATATTTTCAATCCTAAAATAATATTACATAAAATAAATCTATGTTCGTTTTATGAGTCCGTCGATATGCGATCGAATCGTATCCTACGCGACGGGATCTGAGAAGGACGAGATGGATTAGTGGGTACCCACCTCTTCAAACGTGACCGATAGATCGACGACGATTAGGGCGATAGAGATCGGCGTCCACATGATGATCCATCCACGATTTTGCCTCCTTCTTTATCCTTGATCTTGATGGTGGAAAATAAACCCCAATGGTTCTTGTAGTAGAACATACAATAGTTTTAGGGGAAAAGATTGAGATGTTTAGAGAGGAGATGGGTGGAGAAGATATGTGGTGATGGCTAGGGTTCTCTGAAGAAGAAGAAAAGAAAGAGAGGCTAAGGTTTTTAAGAAGATTAGAATGGGAAGAGTTGTGCGTACCTTATTCTTAAATAAGGTTATCTCAAATGGGGTAGGTTCTAGTGTGGCGTGCTGCCACCAAGTTTAGAGAAACCATACATCTAACACCTTTAAAATAAAATAACAAGATCCGGTGTGAGGTGCTAACACCGTGCGTGGTGCAAAACACATCTAACACCACAAGATTAAGTGCATTTAAAAATCAGGTTGTTACATTCTCCCCCCCTTATAATATTTTCGTCTTCAAAAATTACATACCTGTAGTGATGAGCTCCGGGTACTTCGCCAAAGTCTTGGCTTCTCGTTCCCAAGTGGATTCTTTCGGTGGGTGATGCTGCCACTGTACTTTGATAAAGCGAACAGAATTACCCTTGATAAGCTACTCCTTCCGATCTACGATACGAATCAGTTTCTCTATGATGGTCAGATCATCTCAGATTTCAGTCGGCTCGATGTCAAGGTCATGAGATGGATCGGGCAGGTATTTGTGCAACATAGACACATGGAACACATTGTATATACCGGTGAAGTGTTTCAGAAGTAAAATTCGGTATGCTACCTCGCCGATGCGATCTGTGATAACGAAAGGTCCCACGTATCTCGGACTTAGCTTTCCTTGCATTCCAAAGCCCATGATTCCTTTAGTCGGTGACACACGGATGAAAACCGAATCATCAATTTCAAATTCTATCAAGTGTCTTCTACTGTCGGCATAAGCTTTCTGACGATCCTGAGCTTCTTTCAATCTCTGACGGGTAACTCTAACCTTCTCGGTCGTGATTTCTACGAATTCCGGTCTAAGCATCTTTCTTTCACCAACCTCATCCCAACAAAGAGGCGTCCTACAACTTCGGCCATAAAGAGCTTCAAAAGGCGACATTCTGATGCTAGCCTGAATGCTATTGTTATATGAAAACTCGATCAAAGGGAGGTGGTCATCCCAATTACCTCAGAAGTCTAACATGCAGGCTCGAAGCATGTCTTCTACGATCTGATTAACTCATTCAGTCTGACCGTCGGTTTCTGGATGAAAGGCTGTACTGAAATCGAGTCTCGTACCCATTGCTTCTTGAAATTTCTTCCCATGATCAGAAGTGAACTTCGTGTCTCTATCCAACACAATGCTCATAGGAACCCCATGAAGCTTGACTAGTTCCTTCAGATACGTCTTAGCCAGTTTGTCCCTACTATTTGTAATCTTGAAAGGTAGGAAGTGCGGTGACTTGGTCAAGCGATCCACAATAACCCATATGGCGTTGTGCTTCATTGAAGTTCTCGGGAGTCCAACTATGAAATCCATAAAGATATTCTCTCACTTCCACTCGGGAATCGGTAAAGGCTGTAAAAGATCTGCTTGCTTCTGATGCTCAACTTTCACCTGTTGGCATACCAAGCACTTGGAGACGTATTCGGCAATCTCTCTCTTCATATTCGGCCACCAATAATAGTTTTGAATATTTTGGTACATTTTTGTGCTTCTTAGGTGCATCGAATATCCAAACTTGTGTGCCTCCTCAAGAATCTCATTCCATAAGGTTGCAACATCGGAAACATACAATCTATCTCAAAAAAGGAGGGTCCCATCAAAGCATCTAAAGAAATCTGGTTTAGGGCCCTCGGCTAACTATCCCTTAATCTTTGAAACTTTGGGATCTAAGGGCTACCCGTTTCTGATATGGCCAACAAAGGAAGGTTTGACCATCATACTGGTTAGGTATACTCCCTCACCAATTCTATCAAGTCGTACATTCATCTGAGCAATCTCATTGAGCGGCTTCCAAGCTTTTAGACGTGCTAGCACATATAGTGAGATTTGAAAACACATATATAACAGCCAAAGGGCATCTAGGTGTGAACCCAACATTTGAATGCAGGGTTAGTGTCCAGATCAGGTGTGTGCACGTATAGTGAGATTTGAAAACACATATATAACAGCATATCGGCCGAGTTCCAAGCCGACACGTATTGAATATAGGGAATACATACTGGCCAAATCGGCCAATATTAAAGTATTTAAAAAAAAAAAATTCTCAATGGACATTTTTGGTATTATTTCTGGTTCATATCAAGTAACCATAAACAAGAGATAACACAACTTTCCTTCCTCATTGGTCTTTTATCAAACACCTACTGTGTAGGCATCATGCAACACTAACATCTTGTTCATAATCCATATAACTCATCAGCAAAAATTGTTCTGGTAGCTTATTATCCATATATCACAGCATAAGTAAGAAGTGCAACAAATCTGGTGAAACCGTAACTCAGATCCTGACACAAATAATAAGAATAAAGCACTAAAATATAATGTAAATTTATATAAATTAATGGCTTTCAAAAGTAAAAAAAATTCTCGCTGCAAGATGCATAACATATACTAAGAATTTTATGTTATATGAAATAAATAAATAAATAAAATTTTGCAGAAAAATACACAATATATCTTTAATTTTTTTATGAATATAATAAAAAAAAAATAGTAAATCGACGAAAAGGAAAACTATGCCTTGTTCAATGACGGCATCAGAGATGACAAGATCGGAATCTTGGCAGACCTTCTAGTTCTTCTGCTCGACGATCTTAACCCTAAGATCAACGGTCGTTGATGTCGACGGCATCAAAATCAACGAAGATCCTGAATTTGAAACGTATGGCCATAATCGAAAGAATCCTTGGACAGAGGAATCCAGATCATGAAATCAAAGGCGGCAGGTTAAAACTCGTTTATAGAGAAGATCGAGAAGGGAAAAGGAAATGGAGAAGAAGATGCAGAGATTTCCCTAAACTGAATTTTTTTGCTCTCTACCTAGGGTTTTTTAAATTTTTTTATAGGGATGAGAGAGAGAGTGCGAGGGACGGGATGAACCTAGGGTTTTGTTTTTAGAGAGATGAGAGAGGAAGACTGATTGTGAGAGAGAGAGAGAGGGAGAGGGAGGAGAAGAGATCGGATGACCTAGGGTTTTTTTTTTAGATGAGAGAGGAAGAGGAAGAGATTGGTTGTGAGAGAGAGAGAGAGGGAGAGGGAGAAGAAGAGACGGGATGAGAGAGGGCACCTATTTTAGATGGGTTAAGTTAGGGCATTTAAAAAAAAAAAAAAAAAAAAATTAATTTGTTTTAGATGGCTATCGTGATAATAAGACTACTTATGCCATCTTATTAATCATGATTAATTTTCGTGCCATTATTTAATATGCCTCCGTCTTATTGTCAAATTTAAGTCGGTTACATACGGTCTTATTTAAAGACGAAAAAAGACAGTCTTATTTTATGTCTTTTATAGACTATTTTGACATAGTGTCTATTCAACATACTTGCCTTATGATACGCTCATAACCTTAGACCCTTTTATTTTTATCTAAATAGCTAGGATCTTTTAGTTAATTTGGATCAATGCCTGAGGACTTTTATGCAAATTGGGTCTAACCCATTTTCCAAAATAATATGGGTTGTGACCCTTACAAAACCCAATATGGGCTAAAACCATCATTCATTCGTTTGGACAACGGCCCACTTTTTTTAAATCAATTAACTTATGGCCCTTTTTCCTTATGTGTAGATTTTAAGCCCTACAGTTGTCCAAACAGGTCAAAGCCTACTTTCTTAAATAGACAGGGTTCGAGGTTCGTTCCACTCAATCCCTGTGGTCTAAATATATGTGTTTACACAAGACCCCAGAACTCTTTATTAAATATGATATGGGCCTGAGGCCTTTAATCAAGTCGGTCCATGGCCCTAACCCATTATTGACTTGAGTTAGGCCTAAGACCCCTTATGTTGTGAGTTTGGTCAATGGGCACCTTATCTCTACGCAAACAAGCCCAACCACTGTTAGTCATTTGGATTACATGGGCCTAGGCCCTCTTAATTTATCTGTATGCATGATTTGAAGGCCCTTTAATAAGTTTAAATAGGACCCAAAGCACACCTCATTTTAAAATAACTGGGTCTCATGCCCTTAGTATTTTTACACGAGACGTGAAATCTTCGTAACCCATGTGCGAACCATGTATGAAATGTTCCACACGTGAAACATGTAAAACTCATGCCACATATGAGTTGTTTGCCACATGCCAAAATTTTAGACTTTGAGGATATTTTCGGTGAATCGGGGTGTGACCCGGACACAAAATGTTTATAATTATTGAATATTATAGTTTTCCAAAACCCTAAACCATTACAAAATAAATTGGTTCACCCATGTGGGCCGTTTTCTATCCATGGACCCTTAATGGGCCTATATACTCTAAGTAGTCAAACGTACATTTTTGAGAAACCGCAGATCAAACACCAAGGATGGACCCAACCCAACTTTTAAGTATTAGTGGACACATTTGATGTATCATCTATCCATGATATGAGGCATGTGGTATCCCATGATTGTACGATGAGACGATCGTGACCATGAATTGATGTATGCTCGATTAATGGTGTAAGCGTACCAACAAGAGTCCAAACCAAAACAAAAGAAAACTCAAATCATTATCTTATGATGATCGTATTTATAAGATTATAGTAATCTTAAGTTGATCTAAATTACATTGATATCCATAAATTTAGATCCAACGGTCTATATGAAATAGAGTCATACATGGTTCGAATTTCATTAAAATTATTACGATTAGCTCAAATTCATTAGGTCAAGATGATCTATTAGATGAGACTATATTATCTTTGCTTTGAGAAGTGTATCTTAAGATTGATCATAGATTCGAAACATCTAATCATTGAATGCAAAACTTTTACTGTTCTATTGTGTCCACTCCATCTCATAAGTGATATAACTCAAAAATGGAATAGTACTTCAATTTCAAATGATACGATATTATTTTCATGATACTTATAATATATATAATAATTTATGTTTGTTTACATCATCATATGTCATATATCATGTAGATGATGCATTAGGGCATATATATGATATGTTAAAAAGGAATAAAATTTAATACATGACTTTTAAGCCTTTGTCATGGTGAGATTTCTTTTACGGTCATGTGAAACTCTGAGTGTAGGTATCTATGTACGGATGCAATACCTCTATGGGAGTATCAGCTACCACATGAAGTACATCTAGGTTACTATGAAACCCATCCCTTGAAAAGTGTGGTTTAGTGAAGCTTATCGCACCATGGCTTACTCTAAATTTAAATTTTATGCAAATGATAAGAAAATACAAATATGCTAATATATGAGTATGATAAGATATATATATAATAAGATATACTGTGAAGACCAGCTGAATATGAAATTAAGTTCTACATGTGTCATACCTTACGAGCTATCATAAGGGTATAAAGTCTGCAGCCAAGACGGGTCTTAATGATAATATGATTAGCGTTGTCTCGAACTAAGGGGACATTGGAGGTTTCGACTTAAGGAAACCTGTTGTACTGAGGACATTGATGATTATCTACACGTAGACCTCGATGGTAGGCTCGAGCATCGGTCCTGACACAGGTCATTTATGTAAAATAAGTATGATGCGAAGTACGCCGTGTAGTCATATGAAGCTACGATAATATTTAAGATATGTCACGTAAGTTAAGTAGACGAGACAAGTAAAAAAAATGATAAGAATTAGAAACATCATATGCACTAAAATCCGTTACGTCCTTTCAACTTTTTAGTTATGATATGTTTATGATAATTTTTATTATGTTGTTTATATAATTGTAAAGGATGCACTTCCACTCACAAGGTTGCACCCATGATCACCTGGATAGATTGTGGTGGATATGTTGTGCAATTAATTGAGTTTATGTGATTGAGTAAACTCATCCCACAAAAAATTAATAGCTGCAGATGAAGATACAAACTGCTCTTCCCTTATGGACTTTGATGCACCGGTAGATGATACAGTTTATGAGGGTGACGACGTGGATGATCAGCTAGACGAGATTAGGTAGGCATTAATTATTTAGTAAGACTTTCCAGTAGTTGACCGTTGTTAGACACTTGGTACGGTCTATATATAATGCTCAATCCACCTATTGAAATTATAGCACTGGTTATAGTATCGTTCCCACAGGGAAGGTTGAAATTATCTGAAAACTTGTCTTTGTCTTTAAAGGTTGTGAAATATGAATAAAAGAATGATTATTAAACTAATTATAGAAAATAAATCTAAATCACCCTACTTCCAGATTATGATCGTTAATCACAATCTTTCAATTATCAGATGCTTATAAAATTAAAATATTGCTATACTATATCCCAGTCCTCTAGAATTTGGGCGTCAATCAAAAACTAAAATCCTTCAATATAGATTTATACTAATCAACAATCTTTCAAAAATTTGAGCGTCAATCAAACTCAAAAAAATTGAAGATAGAAAATAAAAATCATTACACTAATCTACAAATTCAAGACTTTAGTCGTCAATTAAAATCAAGAACTTTTAGATGTTTATAAAGCAGTAAAAAAAAGAAATAAAATCTAAACTAGAAAGCAAATAAAAATATCTTTCATCCCTCAGTCATAAGCGTCAATTGTTCCTGAGAAACTACAGATACTCTACTCTAATCTTCCAGCTCCTGATCACAGGCGGCAATTGCTCTCGAGAAACCTTGGATAGCTAAACTACTCTACACTACTTTGATCAGAAGAAAACCCAACTGCAGTCGTCAATTGATGCTGAGATTTCACATTCGATAAAATTTCTCCTATGTCGAGCTCTTATTTATAGATCACAAGGAATTGGTTTACATTATTCAATTCCTAATAAAAGAAAACTACTAAACAAAATATTCTTATTATAACTAAACTTCTAATCCTAGTTCTTCCTTGCTTTAGATGGTAGATGTGCATATGACTTTTCTCCTTATTTTTAGCAACAGAGACCTTCAGGATTCCTTTCTCCAATCTTCTCAGATCCGTGGAATAGCAGACTTCTAATTTAAGTGATCTTTCTATTTATGTGCATGACTTTCACGTAATCAACAATTGTAGGAGGAACTTTTCATAGTGTACAATCATAAAGACGGTTGCTCATTCTTTGTGTTCAATCGTTCTCCGCTTCTTAGCATGTTCGTTCGTCCCAGTCTTTGGCTTTTCTTCAGTTTCACACTATCGTGAATATGATTTCTTCTGTTGATTGGCTTTCAAATACGATTGCAATTGTATCCGTAAACGATTGTGGTTCTTACTGCTTTTTGAGTTCATTTTGGCAAAGATTAACACTTTGGCTCTATTCTGCTGTCTGTTCTAAATATATGCACATAACATCTCATTAGTAGTAAACTAAGTTCTAGCATCACTAAGTTAAGGGTGATAAAATGGTACATTCTATGACTGATCAACCGTACATTTATTTTTGGTTATTTGGTATAATGGACTCACATTTCAATGTAAGCTTAATGAAGAGAATTTTTAATATGCTAAGAAAATTTGATTTATGATTTTTTGAGAGTCCCGTTTTACGTAAGATCTAGTAAGATATATATGTCCGCTTATCTTTAACAAGCATGCGGTATTATAAAATGAAATTATAGACCATTGAGATCGGCTAGGATTCTAGGTCGTACAAAATGATCTGGTATAAGATGTGGGTGATCTGAACCATCAAAGTGAGAGATCATAGATAAGTGCAGCATGCCCAAAAATTGTTCTTGAGGGATTTTTAAATCATCCAATCTGTTGACTATAATATCAACTGCTGTGATGCAAGATGGAAAGATGCTAGCCGTAAAGTAGCGTAAATCTCGCATGATAGGATTGAGGTTTCTATATCCGGGATAAAATAAAAATAAAGATAGAGAAATAAGGAAGAAGATATAGAAAATCATTGAAATTTCACCAGCGAAATTATTGGCCTCACACCAAACCCTAAACTTGGGAAAGACGAAAATTCTCAACAAACTCTCAAAGATAGGGCAAAGCAATCAAATTTCAATATTAATCATTAACTGTTTTCTCAAAAAAGATTATAATGTATTTATAAAGCAAAGAAATTCTAAAAATACTACTAAAAATAAAACTCCCAAAATAATTGTTAAATTTTTTTAATTAACGGTCACAATTAATTTCACCATTAATCTCATTTTTTATTACACGACCACTTTTAAAGGATAAAACGATGTCCGATTAATATGAAATTAGTCTTGTTTGAATGCTTATCAAAATAACTTTCCAACAATATAAGAATCACGTAATTCTGGCATGTATTGAAGGACTTACAATTATTTTTTCGATAGTTACGTTGAAAATGATAAAATTAACAGTCACATATTACATATATGTGCCTAACCCCTAAATAATTCAAATAAGAAAATTAATCATAAAACAAACTACTTATTAAAAGAATTCTAATAAACAGGAAACTAAACCTAGACAAAATCGCCTAAAATAATGTGTACACTGCCTTCAACTTATCTTTAATGGGCCTTTTAAAAATCCATTCGCAAGTCCACTTTCTCTTCTATTATCTTTTCTTTATCTGTTCACGATCTCGACGTATAGGATTCGATTCCGGATTATTCTCCCTTTCTTTAAAAAAGTTCGACCTCGAACTTTCACCAAAGCTATCTATCTACTCGAAGGAGAGTGACATTATTTTGATCGCCTTGATGTGACATGGGGTGGAAAAATAAATCAGATTCGGCTCGGATGATGTAATCAGGCTTGGTTTGAGAACGTCTATCCGATTTGGCTTGGGTAATTTGACGGAACATAACTTTGGTACCTCCATGAGGCATAATTCAGGTACCTCAACGGAACATGACTTGATCACTTCATCTGAGCACTCTTTTGGAATCTCAATCGGATGTGAGTTGATGATTTCGATTGAATTTAATTTGAAAATTTTGATCGGGTTTGGTTTGAGCACCTCACTCTAAGTTAGTTGTGACACTTCCATGGGATCTTGCTCAGGTACAAGATCAATATACTCAATATGATCAATGGACACAATCGAATCTTCAACGGGCATGGGATCACTTCGATTCATCGCGGGTACGAGATCTTCAATGGGTTCAGGGTTGGTAAGGATAATGACGGGTAGAGGATTTTCATCAACCGATATGGGATCATTAATGGGTATGATATTTTCAACGGGTTTGGTTTCTTCAACGGGTTTTGGGTTATGAAAGGTTATGGGATCTTCAACCGGTATAAATTTTACACTGGTTATGGGGTTAAGATGGAAGCGTGGTAATGGGGTTTGGTTGACAGGAATGAAATTTGTAATCTTAAATTTCAAATATTCAAGCCTCACCGGTATGATGTCTTCGTATAATTCGTGAATAAGAACTTTGAGAAATTTATGAATGAAACTTTCGTGCAATGCATCCACTTTACGACGTGACTTTTTCAACTCACATATAATCGCGCTCTATCCTCTAATATTAAACCATATTGATTTCTTAATTTTGAATCCCTAAACTTTATCGATTTAGCTTTTCCCTCATACCATATTTTCTCCCCTTTATCAATCTTCTGATGTAAAATCGGCAGTAGCGATCTCTAACTCACCCACATTTTCATTCTAGCCATCTGGTCATTCAACTCGCGAACGACTTCGAGAAACTGTTCTTTACCCATGATGGAATCCCTTCATGTGTAAATCCCGCACAATAAGATTAGGATTTCGATGTCCGGGATAAAAAAAAAAATAGAGAAATGAGGAAGAAGATATAAAAAATCATTGAAACTTCAACAGAGAAAATATTGGCCTCACACCAAAGCCTAAACACGGGAAGACGAAAATTCTCAACGAACTCATAAAGATAACACAAAGCAATCAAATTTTAATATTCATCATTAATTATTTTCTCAAAAGAGATTACAATTTATTTATAAAGCAGAAAAACTCTAAGAATACTACTAAAAATAAAACTCTTAAAATAGCCATTAAAATTTTATAATTTAACAATCATAATTAATTTCACCACTAATCCTTTTTTTATTATGCGATCACTTTTGAAGGGTTAAATAATATTTGATTGATGCGAAATTAGTCTTGTTTGAAAGCTTATCAAAATAACTTTTCAAAAAATAAGAATCGCGCAGTTCTGACATGTAATGAAGGACTTACGATCACTTTTTCGATGATTGCACTGAAAGTGATGAAATTAATAGTCACATATCACATATATGTGTCTGGCTCCTAAATAATTTAAATAAAGAAACTAATCCTACAACAAATCACTTATTAAAAGAATCTTAATAAAAAAGAAAATTAAACCTAGAAAAATTTGTCTAAAATAACATATACACGGGCCTTCAACTCATCTTTAATGAGCCTTTTACAAATCCATTCACGGGTCCACTTTCTCTTTTGTTGCCTCTTCTTTATCCGACCACGATCCTGACGTATAGGCTTCGATTCTGCATCATGTAACTTTCCAACTAGAGAAGAATCGCATAATTCTGACATGTAT
Source organism: Chloranthus sessilifolius (assembly GCA_021018995.1). NCBI lineage: Eukaryota > Viridiplantae > Streptophyta > Magnoliopsida > Chloranthales > Chloranthaceae > Chloranthus > Chloranthus sessilifolius. Next base: position 69,399,489 of record CM037592.1, on the reverse strand, counting down.
TGAAGGATTTATGATAGTTTTTCGATGGTTGCACTAAAAGTGATGAAATTAACAATCACATATCATATATGTGTCTGACCTTTAAATAATTCAAATAAGAAAACTAATCCTAAGACAAATCCCTTATTAAAATAATCCTAATAAAAAGAGAAACTAAACTTAGACAAAATCGCCTAAAATAACGTGCACACATGCCTTCAACTCATCTTTAGTAGGCATTTTAAAAACCTATTCATGGATTCATTTTATCTTTTGTCGTCTTCTTCACTTTTTTCGGCCACGATCTCAAAGTATAGGCTTCGATTTCGTATCATGCGAAAATATTGGCCTCACACCAAACCCAAAACTCGGGGAAAAATTCTCAACGAACTCTCAAAGATAGCACAAAACAATCAAATTTTAATATTTATCATAAATTATTTTTTCAAAAGAGATTACAAGGTATTTATAAAAAAAATAAGCTCTAAGAATACTACTAAAAATAAAACTCCTAAAATAACTATTAAAATTTTTTAAATCTAACGATCATAATTAATTTCACCACTAATTTCATTTTTATTATGCGAGCACTTTTGAAGGGTCAAATGATGTCCGATTAATGCAAAATTAGTCTTGTTTGAAAGCTAATTAAAGTAACTTTTCAACAAGACAAGAATCGCACAATTTTAATTGCATTGAAGGACTTATGAGTACTTTTTCAATGGTTACATTGAAAGTGATAAAATTACGAGTCACATAGCACATATATGTGTCTATATTTCCAATAAGGAAATTAATCCTAAAATAAACTACTTATTAAAAAATCCTAATAAAAAATGAAAGTAAACGTAGATAAAATCACCTAAAATAATGTACACACGGGCCTTCAACTCATCTTTAATATGCCTTTTAAAAACTCATTCATGGGTCCACTTTCTCTTATGTTGCGTCCTCTTTATCTGGTCACGATCTTAATGTATAGGCTTCGATTCTATTTCACGCTCATTTTACTTTTAATACTAGTATTAAAGTTCTGAATCTGATGGTTCACATCCACTCGGCATGCTTTATTGGGATGAGAAATATTCTAACGGTAGATTGCCACTAGAGCAATTTAGATTGATCATAGATGCATGTCACATGGTATAATGATCTATCACATATCAATGGTGTTGGACGAAAAGTGTGATTTTAATGGTGTAAGATCATTTTAAACACCATTTGGTGTTTAAGTCATGAGCGGTTATCCCATTGAAAAAAATGGCATCTCTTTTCAAATGAGGGGAAGGAGGCATTTAAAAATATACCCCTTTCCTTCTCTTTTAGACTAGAAAACAAAGAGGAGTTTAGATCAATCAGAAAATATTTATCACTTAGGAACAAAGATGTCAACAATTCGCTTTTTAAGACTTCCATATATGTTAATTATATTTCTTGCAATTGATGAGGCTATCCTTTCTTTAGACACTTGTCTATTTTCCAACGTTTACCCCTGTGATATAGGAGGGGCAAATAATTTTCATAAGAAGGGATTCCATTTAGGGTTAGAGTATTGCTATTTGCACACATCTAAACTCTAAAAGAACCCACTGCCCAACCTGCCAAATCATCTGTAAGGTAAGGCTAGGTGGGTGCTTTTGGAGTTTTAATCGGTGCACATAGACGTACCCTATGGGTTTTTCAATATAATATAACCTGAGCACTATGACTGCCAAAAAACCCAGCATTTGAACGCTAGCGAAGAATATAGAAGAAGGGCGCGTTCGAGAGCCAAAACTCTCTTAGAATCTGAGCATTTACTCAGATTATCATCAGATTCTGATGTTTTCTAATGCTTTCTTGTGTTCAGGAGTTAGTATGGGCCCCACAGAATATCGCATGCTTTCCGAGCGAAAGCGAAGTTTGTGTGTGTCGGCGCTTTTGGGTCGGAATTACTCAGAATCAGAATAGGTTTGCTGTGTAGTATCTTAGGGATATACATACAATCAAATCCTCTAGTTCTTCTTCTTCCCTAGACAGATACAGGAGTTAGGGGTTTCTTGCATCTCTCTCTCTCTCTCTCTCTCTCTCTCTCTCTCTCTGTTTTATTCATGTAACAATTCTGTCTAGTTTTCAACTTTCATTCTTCGTCCTTTTCTTATTTATTTATTTTCTGGAATAGCCCGTGAGATACAAACTTGGATGTATGCATTTAGGAGATTCCATGATATGCTATCTTTATGTTTTGGGGTTTTATCTATATATATATATATATATATATATATATATATATATATATATATATATATATATTTCTTTGAAATGCTTGGAGCATGATTTCCTATGAGTTTTTGTCCAAGTGGTATTGAAAGAAACTGATGCTGGGTTTGCTTTATCTTTACTCATGACTATTGTCCATGTTTCTATAATTAGTTGGGACAGTTGGGCAGGGCCACAGAATTATTAAGCTAATTGTAATTCATTGAAGGCTATGAATTTTTTTAATTTTAATAAGATTAAAAAATATGTGCTTGATAATTAATTAGCTCAGGCATAATAGAAAATTCCTTCATTGCAATCATCATAATTTTGATAAAATTTTGATTGCAAATAATGATACCCAATTAGTCATAATTCGGCCTATTTTTTCTCTCTCCTCCCTCTATTTAGATGCTCCAGGGATTTATTTTCGAAGAGATTTCTCTCACAGGGACTCCACTATAGTGAGTCATTTCGAAAGTAAACGATTATTTCATAAACATTTTAGTTGGATGCTAGTGGATCATTTCGAAAGTGATGGCCATTAAATCAGAATCGGAAAAAGCCTCCATCATATTTTTTCAGCCACATTTCGATTGATTCCCATAAAATTTGAGAGAAATCTGAGTAAGAGACATAAACCGATGATTATGTAACGTTTCTACGGTTGTAGCACAACCACCCATTGAATCGATTTTGAGGATTTTCTGAGAGGAACTTAAGAACGAAAGATTATATTTTTTATAAAAAAAGTCAAGAATCTGAATAACTTACGAATGCATATGAAAAAACTAAGAATCGGAGTTTGATAAGAATCTGCAGGAATCTGAGTGTTCAAGAATTTGAGCTTTTCTGAGAAAAATTAGGAAACACCTGAAAGAGGGCAAAGATTGTTTCGGTTTGGGTGCTTTTATTTGCAACAATCAAAACTCTTAAAAGCATCCACTAGTTCTACCTATAGATGATTTGACAGGTAGGTAGGTGGGTGCTTTTAGAGTTTAGCTGATGCAAATATAAATATTTTATTTGATAATAAAATAAAATAAATAAATAAATAAATTTGTCTATGTTCCATCTAATAAGAGGTTAAACCTAAAATATGTGTGCCAATATGTATGTCCCTTACCACTTCAATCTCGGCACTAACCACCCAGTGGTCAAACACGGGCACCTAGTGCCATTTTTCCATGTAACGCACACCTTTTATCCTTTCCTGTATATATATTAATTAGTTTTTTAAGGGAGCTACAACTTGAACGGCATATTTTTACAGTGACACAAGATTAAAAGGAAAGCCAAGATAGCACTATGTAAGTCTTCTGATTTGGAGACATTGATAGAAAGATATCTGAGAACAATGATTGGTAAGATACATCATACTATATCATCCGATCCAATAAGGTTAAATTCCATCATACGATTCAATGGTTCACACAAACAAATTAGATGATAGAGATCATATTTCTTGTCAATTTTTGGCATAAGAAATCTTTTCATTATAGTCTTCAAATCAACTTACTTATGTGTTGTTCCATATGACACAAGTCCCAAAATTAATAGTGTTTTTTTTTAATCATGTTCTATAGTACAAGTTTTGTATACAAGTTGTAGCTTCCTTTTTAAGTTACACTTTATATTGAACAAACGGCAAATAAGACAGTCCACAATCGGTTTTACCGATAAAAAATATAGTCCACAATCGTTTTAAATACATGTAGGAGGTGTTACGTTTGAACTTCATATTACATGTCATGTGGCACAGTGATTTCAAACAACACTCGATTTGAGGTCATATATCATTTAGCATGTGATCTATAAAAAATAAAGTTTTTTATGATTAAAAAGTTTGAGAGCCGCCCATATATTATGGTGCATTAAATTTTTCATCCTTTGACTCTATTCTGAATTTTTTGGTTGGCTTTTAACCGTCTTTGGATAAGTTACCTTAGTTGGTTTTTGACCGTCTTTGGACAAGTTACCTTAGAATCCGATCTCTCTTATGAATGCCGCATGGACCTCACCTGATTGGAACCAACCCAGCACCCGGGGCTGAGTTTGAACCCATAGTCCTGGGCATCTTAACAAAATATGATCGAAGATTTGAGCGGGGCTTCATCGGCTGCATAACGTTATCAAACTTAGCAAACAGCTTTAGCCATTGATTCCTGACAACCGTTGATTGTTACAGAATTTCAAGGCGTAGCCATTGACAACCGACCATGCAGGCACCTCTCTAAAATGGCTGGTGTTACTACGACACCTAATTTTGTTACAGCCACCTCACTTGAGCAAAAAAAAAAAAAAAAAAAAACGGTTGACTGCTTTGAATCATTCAATGTTTATTTTATTTTCTCTCAATCTTTCATAAAATATATCTTAAAATCATAAGCCTACCATCGGACGGTTAGATGTTGATTTCATGTGACGCACATCTCAAAAGTGAGTGTAAACCATATTTGATGGGCCACTATGTTCACTATTTGGGATGTTTGTCGCGTGAATAAACATCTCACGACCGTTTGATGGTATCATGATCTCAAGAGCTTTTGTGTGAAAGATTAGGACTATACACAACTTTCATAAAAAAAAAATTGATATTATACACTCACGATCTCAAGATCTTTTGTATGAAAGATTGATTACAAACTATCTCTATCATCTAGTTCAAGTTAGTCAAAAGGTCTTATTTTGTTTAAATGAAGTGGCCGTAACAAAAAGTGGCCCGTTTTTCAAATCTTAGGTATCATATTTTGGGCATGGTTGTTCTCACCAGTTTTTCCGACTAAGGACCATACAGTTTTTCAGAATTGATACAGATATTTTTTGTTCAAATCTTCCCCAAAATAGATTTTAAGATCATGGCGCGCCTATCAGACCGTCAGACGTTGATTCCACATGACACACGTCCCTATCAGTGAAGTTCAACTCATTTGCCCATGATCTATCACTTTTAGGGATGTGTGCTATGTGAAATCAACATTTGATTGTTCGATAGGTGGGACATGATCGTAAGATCTACTTTTTGGAAAATTAAGATAAAAAATCTCCGTCGTCAGATTCAAATCAGTGAATGGTTTTTGCCATCTAATTCAGATCAGTCAATGATTTTTCTCTGTGAAAAATTTTGTGATCCCTACTCTTAAAACGGGTCAGAATAGCAATATATTTTACGTTAAGTTAGGCTACGTATGACATAGCTCTCTATTAGGCCCTGCCATAGCGGAGTTCACCTGCTTTAGCTGATTCTCATTCTCTTTTTTAACTCCATGCAAAGAAGGACTTACCAGTTCTAGCAGTAACGTCCATGCTTACTACCAACTCCCTACTAGAGCAAGACAATGAGTGAGTAGAGAGGAGGATAGAATGCTAAACAGATAAATCTTGCATAAAATCTTGTCATGCAATGAGTTAGCAACGAGAAGGGTTACCCGCTAAAGCAGGTAGCAGGATGTTAGCAAAGAAGATGGAACCTGCTAAAGCAAGTAAACTTTGCTATGATAGGGGCTAGTAGAGAGCTATGCCATATGCAGCCTTAGTCTCCAGGACGCAGACCGTCATTGGTGGGTAGGCCATCTTGGGCCGTTGGTTTGCAAGCAAATTTTGAAATGGAGTGGACTTAATCGCGTAGCATGACCCAAAATTTTGATATGCGGTCCTAAAAGTGACTCGTAAACTATCACGACCCAAAATTTTATCCCATTTTGAGAGCCTAGAATTTCGAGTTATGATCCGCACATATCTCGAATATGCTAAGCGGATATACACATAATTAGAGTTCTCACGCATATTTAGTTTCATGAAATCCGTGAAAGCCAACATACCATGGTGGAATATGAAGCAATCATAAATGCTGAATAAATCTGATAAAATGTGATAGAATACTATAAATTCACAAATAACATGTAAGTTAAGTCGGAGACAAATCCGATAAAAATGAAAGCATAGAGTCAATGATAATAATATAAGACAAAATCCAATACCGAGTCTACAAAATCAGTATCCGGCGCTCGGGTCAAAATCAACACTGTAGTTCTCCTGATAATCGGCAACGTCACCCTCCAAAGGCTCCTGGTAATCAACGTCCACTGGGTCGACGTTCTTAGCACCAATCAGATTGGAGAAACTCACATCCACACCGTTAGTATAGTCGCCTGCAACTGTTAGATTATCGTGGGATGAGTTTACTCAGTCACGTAAACTTAGTGGGATACATCACCAATGCACCCCATACTACTCATTTGTATTATGGGTGCATCACGTGAGTGATAAACATAATATCTCAAAATATAGTAAGAGAAAGACAACATCATTTGCATATCGTAGAACTCATATCATATCACAAATGTATGGTCATGATCTAGACACTTACATCTTAACGTACCTTATCATATTTCATATCATATCATATCATATTTTATTATTTTCGCACATACGTCTGTACATCGCATGAACGTAAATAACATACTCATAAAATCCTAAACGACCTGTGCCAAATTCGCTGCTCAAGCTACCATGTAAGGGTCACTATAGTATCATACCTTCATATTATAATGCCCTCCATATCATATCATATCATACACCCCATCCAATCATAGGACGGCGCACGACTCATACTCATATCATACTGTCTCCCAGAGACCCATCTTGACTGAAAGACGTTGCCCTTACGGTGGCTACGCAAGAAACGACATGTAGATAGATGGGTACCCACCTCTTGAAGTATGATCGACAGATCGACGACGATTAGGTAGATAGAGATCGATGTCCACACGATGGTCCGTCCACGATTACACCGCCTTCTTTCACTACGATCTGACTATAGAAAAATACCACAGTGTTCTTTGTGGAAGAACACACAAGAGATTTAAAAGTGATTTTGGTGTTTTTAGAAAAGGATAGCTAGAGGTTTTTAAGAAGAATTCTTGTAATAATGATTTAGGGTTCTCCGTAACTTTTTTATTTACAATATATGGGCATTAATTCGGTGTTAAGCGGTCGCACCAAATAAGGGTGTATAGGCTTTTACTTCGAAGTTTAAAATAGAGATTTAAAACTCACATAGCAATGTTTGATCCTTAAACCTCTTATCTATAACCAAAGCCTTTTAACCACTAGGCCACCACACAACTTGTGTCACATAAAGACAATTTTAAATATAAAACCTTTTGAAAAATAAAAATGTGTATTTTCTCAACTAGGGTAGGTTCCGGTGTGGAGCACTAACACCATGCTTCGTGCAAAATAAATTTAACACCACAAATTCAGTTTATAAAAAAAATTAGGCTCGTTACATTCTCCCCCCTTATAATATTTTTGTCATCGAAAATTACATACTTGTAGTGATGAGCTCTAGGTATTTCTCCAAAGTCTCGGCTTCTCATTTCCAAGTGGCTTCTTTCGGTGAATGGTGCTGCCACTGTACTTTGACGAAGCGTACAGACTTGGCCCTTGACGAGCTGCTCCTTCCGATCTACGATATGAACTGGCTTCTCTATAATGGTAAGATCATCTCTGACTTCAGTCGGCTCGATATCAAGGATATGAGATGGATCGGGCAGGTATTTTTGCAACATAGAGACGTGAAACACATTATGTATTCTGGCGAAGTGCTTCGGAAGTGCAATTCTGTAGGCCACCTCGCCGATGCGATCTGTGATAACGAAAGGTCCCACATATCTCGGGCTTAATTTTTCCCGTATTCTAGAACGCATGATTCCCTTAGTCGGTGACATACGAATAAAGACCAAATCACCAACTTCAAATTCTATCAGGCGTCTTCTACTATTGGCATAAGTTTTCTGACGGTCCTGAGCTTCTTTCAATCTCTGACGGATAACTCTAACCTTCTCGGTCATTGTTTCTACGAGTTCCGACCCCAGTATTTTTCTGTCACCAACCTCGTCCCAATAAAGAGACGTCCCACAACTTCGGCCATAGAGAGCTTCAAAAGGCGACATCCCGATGCTTTCCTGAAAACTGTTATTATAGGAAAACTCAATCAAAGGAAGGTGGACATCCCAATTTCCTCAAAAATCTAACACGCAAGCTCGAAGCATGTCCTTAACGATCTGGTTAACTCTTTCGGTTTGACCGTCGGTTTCTGGATGGAAGGCTGTGCTGAAATCAAGTCTCGTACCCATTGCTTCCTGAAACTTTCTCCAATGCTCCGAGGTAAACTTCGTGTCTTTGTCTGACACAATGCTCACAGGGACCGCGTGGAGCTTGACAATTTCTTTTAGATACGTCTCAGCAAGTTTATCTCCGCTATCGGTGTTTTTGAACGGTAGGAAGTGCGTCGACTTAGTCAACCGATCTACAATAACCCAAATGACATTGTGCTTCTTTGAAGTCCTCGGGAGTCCAACTATAAAATCCATAGAAATGTTCTCCCACTTCCATTCAGGAATCGGTAAAGGTTGCAAAAGGCTAGATTGCTTCTGATGCTCGACCTTCACCTGCTGACATACCAGACACTTGGGGACATATTCGGCAATCTCTCTCTTTATATTCGGCCACTAATAATAATTTCGAATATTTCGATACATCTTCGTGCCGCTTCGGTATACCGAATATCCAGACTCATGAGCCTCCTCAAGAATCTCATTCCGCAAGGTTGCAATATTGGGGACATACAATCTATCTCGGAAAAGGAGGGTCCCATCAATGCGCATAGAAAAGTCAGGTTTAGGGCCCTTGGCTAATTGTCTCTTAGTCTTCGAAACTTCGGGATCTAGGGGCTGCTCGGTTTTGATGCGGTCAATGAAAGTAGGCTTGACTATCATACTGGCTAGGTACGCTCCTTCACCAATTTTGTCAAGTCACACATCCAGTTGGGCAATCTCATCGAGCGACTTCCAAGCTTTTAGACGCACTAGCAGCCCAGAGGATTTCCGACTTAGAGCGTTAGCAACCACGTTTGCCTTACCGGGATCGTAATTAATAGAACAATCATAGTCTTTCATATAGTCCATCCAACGTCGCTGTTTTAAGTTTAGATTTTTATGAGAAAATAGATATTTGAGACTCTTGTGATCTGTATAGATTTTAAAAGTCTCACCGTATAGATAGCGTCGTCAAATCTTAAGTGCAAAGATGACTGCGACCAACTCGAGATCATGAACTGGATAATTCTTCTCATGCAGCTTCAATTGTCTAGAGCCCCAGGTAATGGCTCTCTTACATTGCTCCAATAGACATCTAAGTCCCTGGCGCGAAGCATCCGTGTAAACTTCATAATCACCAGGTCCAGAAGGTAACGTGAGAATGGGAGCTGTCGTGAGCTTTTGCTTCAATAAATTGAAATTTTGCTCACACTGATCGGTCCACATAAACTTGTTGTTCTTACGGGTTAACATAGTGAGCGGTAGTGCTAAAAGAGAGAACCCTTCAACAAATTTGCGGTAATAACCCGCTAAGCCGAGGAAACTCCTCACTTTAGTGACATTCTTCGGTATTTGCCAATTCACAACAGCATCAACTTTCGATGGATCTACAGAAATTCCTATGGCAGAAATCACGTGACCCAAGAAAGATACTTTCTCAAGCCAAAACTCACACTTGCTCAATTTTGCATATAATCTGTGCTTACGGAGAGTCTGAAGTACGATACAAAGGTGGTCCTTATGAGCTTCTTTCGTGCGAGAATAGATAAGGACATCGTCGATAAACACAACGATAAATTTTTCGAGAAACTCTTTAAATACGCGATTTATTAGATCCATAAATACGATGGGCGCATTCGTGAGTCCAAAAAGCATGACAAGGAACTTGTAGTGTCCATGCCTTGTCCCAAAAGCAGTTTTTGAAATATCTTCTGCTCTGACTTTCAATTGATGGCATTTAGACCTGAGATCTATCATTGAAAAGTATGTAGCACCCTATAGCTAATCAAATAAGTCATCGATACGAGAAAGAGGGTATCGATTTTTCACGGTGATATTATTCAGTTGTCGGTAGTCAATACAAAGTCTCATCGAGCCATCTTTCTTCTTTACGAATAAGACCGGTGCTCTCCATGGTGACTCACTACGGCGAATAAATCTCTTATCAAACAACTCTCGCAACTGAATCTCCAGTTCCTTTAGTTCAGCTGGTGCCATTCGATACGGAACTTTCACAATCGGCAAGGTATCAGGTGCGAGATCAATCTTGAATTCTACCTCTCTGTCAGGTGGAAGTCCAGGTAATTATTCCGAGCAAATATCAACGAATTCATCAACGATAGGAATAACTGAGGGGTCCGCTTTCTCATCACGTTCACCGTCAAGTATAACAAGTAGGGATGCTCCTCCCTTTTTAATACCATGAAATTTGAATAAAGAGCTCCAAATCGATCAAAATATGACTACTTTAGAAAAGCAATCAACTGAGGCGTGATAAGCCGCCAAGCAATCCATACCGAGGATTATATCAAAGTCTTGGAATTCGAGTACCACAAGATCTGCGGGTAACTCACGCGTTCCAATTTTTATGACCATAGCCTTGCAAACTTTAGACGCCACCATCATGTCTCTTAATGGTGTAGAAATTGAAAGCACACTATCCAAAGGTACTGGCTTAGCTCCGATTTCAGAAACGAAACTCGGTGTAATCAATGAATAGGTTGATTCGGAATCAACCAACACCCAAGCGTGACAATCGGACGAACCTGTAGGTCTAGAAACTTTCATAGTTCCTAAATTACACATGGGTTCATACGTGGTCTAAGTTATACACGTCAGAGTATTTACAAGAAAATAATAAAATAAACTCATACACAAAATAAGTTATACAAGCAATCATATGGAAGTAAAGCTTAAGGAAAATTAGAGAAGATAAAACTCATACCCTGAACGACCTCATCGGTAGCCAAGGCGTCCTGATGTGACATGGCAAACACTCGGCCATGCGCTCGAGGCTGGTGTGGCTGCTGCTGCTAACCTCTCTGAGAAAAATCCAGGGCAGGGTCTCGCTCTGGGTAATCTCGAACAAAGTGTCCCGATTTCTTGCATCGGAAACACACACTTGTATGTAGTAAGCATTCACCCGGCTTGTGCCTCTTGCTGCACTTGACACATGTTCCATATGGAATGTAGGGATCCTGGGGAAAGGTACTCGTTGGTGCTATTGTTTTCTAATATAGAGCTGGGGCATTCCTGGGGTATGCCGCAGATACAGTACCTCTCTGAGTAGGTTGGACTGTAGTCATCCTCGGGTAAGTGTAATCAGACGAACGTGCAAATCTTTGGTAATCGGAGATGGGAGCAGTTCTCTGAACTGGGTGGGTCTGAGGATACTGCGCGAAACGCTGCTGCTGTTGTGCCGGTGCAAGTCTAGAAGGAGGGACTCTTGGAGTAAAGGACGAAGAGCCTTCTCGAGACAGTTTACCCCTTTGTGTTGCCTGGCGAGCTACATGTTGAGCGCGCAATTCTTTATTTTCCTGCTCTTGGATATGAACTCGTTCTACAAGCTCCTCATAGGTTAAAATTTTCATTGCTGCAATTTTGCTCCTGATGACCAGGTTGAGCCCCTTCTGAAAGTGGTAGCATTTCTCGGATTCATCAGATACTAACAGGGAGGCGAATTGGGAGAGTCGATCAAACTTTGCCTCGTACTCGGTCACGGACATAGTTCCTTGTTGTAGTGATAAGAACTCGCTCTTTTTATGAGTCTTCGTCGCATCGGTGAAGTACTTGCTATAGAATACCTCTCTGAACTGCTGTCAAGTCCAGTGTTCTTCTTCTTGCCTATTTTCCAACCTCTTTGCCGACGTCCACCAATTTTGGGCATCACCATATAGACACATCACAACCCAAGGTACTTTCTCATTTTCTGCTGGAGTAGAGACTTTGAAAATTTTATCTATTTGTGAAATCCAATCGTCAGTTGTATCAGAATCCAACTCTCAGTGGAAGTGTGGAGGTCGAGCCCTGGAGAAAGTCACATAACTGTTATAATAGTTATCAAATTGAGGCGGTGGTGGAGGTGTAATTGGACAACGGTGAGTAGGATTGTTCAATTGCTGGGCAATCAGGTCCTGGTAAGTTCTGGCCTGCTGTTTCAGCTGTTGATTGAACCCTTGAATCAATATGGCGGTCTCTTGCTGATGGGCCTCATTCAACTGGGCCACATGTTGCTGTTGCGTAGCTGTCAACTCACGTAACATACGCACTATTTCACTTTCATCTCCTTGGGATGAAGATCCCTTATTATTTCTTAGCGGTGCTATCGTAATCCTGCTTCAAAAATTCAAGAATTTAGAACTCATAATAACTTAAACCCCAAAGTCCACAGAAAGTAAAGCCTGAAGCTCTGATACCACTCTGTCACGACCCGAAATTCTACCCCATCTCGAGGGCCTAAAATTTCGAGTTATGACCTGTACATATCTTGGATATGTTAAGCGGACATACACATAATCAGAGCTCTCGTGCATATCTAGTTCTATGAAATCCGTAAATGCCAACATACCATGGTAGAATATAAAGCAATCATAAATGCTGAATAAATCTGATAAAATACGATAGAATACTATAAATCCACAAATAACATGTAAGTCAAGTCGGAGACAAATCCGATAAAAATGAAAGCATAAAGTCAATGATAATAATATAAGACAAAATCCAATACCGAGTCTACAAAATCAGTATCCGACGCTCGGGTCAAAATCAACACTGTAGTCCTCCTGATAACCGGCAACGTCACCCTCCAAAGGCTCCTGGTAATCAACGTTCACTGGGTCGACGTTCTCAGAACCAATCGGATCGGAGAAACCCACGTCCACACCGTCAGTATAGTCACCTACAACTGTTAGATTATCGTGGGATGAATTTACTCAGTCACGTAAACTCAATGGGATACACCACCAATCCATCCCATACTACTCAGGTGCATTGTCGGTGCATCACATGAGTGATAAACATAATATCTCAAAATATAGCAAGAGAAAGACAACATCATTTGCATATCGTAGAACTCATATCATATCACAAATGCATGGTCATGATTTAAACACTTACATCCTAACGTACCTTACCATATTTCATATCATATCATACCTCATATTATACCATATTTTATTATTTTCACACATATGTCTATACATCGCATGAGCGTAACTAACATACTCATAAAATCCTAAACGACCTGTGCCAGAGTCGCTGCTCGAGCTATCATGTGAGGGTCACCATAGTATCATACCACCATATTATAACGCCCTCCATATCATATCATATCATACACCCCATCCAGTCACAGGGGCGGCGCGTGACTCATACTCATATCATACTGTCTCCCAAACCCATCTTGACTGAAAGACGTTATCCTTACGGTGGCTACGCAAGGAACGACACGTACAGAGACTTTAAGTTCTTGATCTTTTATTGGACCACACAACGGTATCTTATTATCATACTCGTAATATATCTTATTTTACTAACTCATATCTTATTATATTTCCGTGACCTGACCTCGTACCTTAACTCATATTTTTTCCTATCATATTAGAACTCGGGGGTGATAGGATCACCATATATATCACCGTATACGAGATTATATTAAATTCGCACTCACCCTACTCGTCATGATGTCCTATACTACCATGAGTTGTAAGACATGTGAATACGATATATTCCTCGCTTCGATACCATCTCAGCGAATCACTACGCCCAAGCGTAGGCATGATCTCATACACTCTCACGTACATACGACTTAACATATTCTTAACTCGTATAATGTGCTCAAAATAGAAGTATAAAATTATTTCACTTACACGAAGATTTATACCAGATTTTATTAGGTTTATACTTATAATTATTTACACCACATCTCAATACAATATAGGATAGTATAATTAAAGTGTGATTTCGATAACGTAAAGGTCAGAATTTGATTTTCACGAGGTATCGAGTTTCTAACACTTTGTGTTATCGAGGTGGTCGCGTTGAAGCGATAAAAGTGATATATATATATATATATATACATGTTTATTATTATTAAGTGTTCAAGTAAAATATTATTATTTTAAAAGTGAAGTCCATCACGACCATCGATCGAAGAAGTGTAAGTGATTAAAGTGCACTAAGTTTTGGTAGTGCAAAGGTGAAATTTATAGTGTAATTAAGGTCGTCTGTTCAGACAAGAATTGATTGATTAGTTTTGGAATCGATCAATCGGTCTTAACTTTGTTATATAAACTATTCAGTTCAGGTCCAGATCGATCGACTGATTTTTGAAATCAATCGGTTGAATTTAATTAGGTATATGTAGTCGATTTCACTCAAAATCGATCAATCGAATCTAAGGTTGGTTCAATATAATAAGATTGTACATGTGTGTTATAAGGCAATTTATATTAATAAAATAGTCTAATACTTGAGTGTCTTGACATATATAATAATATAATAGTTATATAATATAAATTATATAATATTTTATTAAATTATTTAATACAAGTTAAAAGAGCTTTAGAACCCCATAGGTGCTCTGATTATAATATTATATAAAAATAATGATTGTATTATTATAACTGATTATAATATAAGATAACAACTTGTAATATAAAGTCTTATTATAATCCAATCCAAAGGCAACAGAATGCATATGGTATAAAAGAAATCACAACAATTATTGTGCAGCGACACAATGAACCAAAGGGACAACTAGCAGTGCGTGCGTTTACCTACACTTGTTACTAACAAATATAGTGGTTTTTGAAGTAATAAACAACCATTTTCTTTTGTTTCAACATTAAGGGATTATAGGTTGTTTTATACTAAGCTGGCCTTAGAATTGTCTCTTTCCAGCATACTTGTTCCAAACTTGTACATCAATTTAGACCGTCCAAATATTTATTGTCAAAACCAAGATTATCAAGTAGGAGGTAACCAGGTTCTAGCTAGGACTGGGAGAATCTTATTCTCTCAAATATTTAGAATTGATATTGATTTATCTTAAATTGATTACAGATTATCATGTAATTAATTACTACTGTGTTGATGTGCAGAGAGGGCTATTTGATAGGGTAATCCTTAGTTATTTTATAGTGAAAATTGAATTTTAAATCTTTTAATAATGGGTGATAAGGTGTGTGATGAAATAATGGCAGGCGGCAGCCACCAAACAAGAGGCCACAGTTGAGGTGTGGGGTGTCATTATCTTCCTAAATTTTTACTTGACACAAAGGCCCTAGCACTAAACTTGGTGCTTTGTCATATAGCAAATACACGTCATATGATCAGCCATTATTGGTTTCATGTGGTAATTAATTGTGTAGGTTAGAATTATATAAAAAAAATAGAAGTGCAAAAGATTTTATATATATATATATATATATATATATATATATATATATATATATAGTGACAAAATCAGAAGATCCCACCGTTAGATTTGGAGCCGCCTATAAACTTGCGGTGGATAATATGAATAGTCAGATGGTTTGTATAAAGTAAAAGTAAAAGGATATAATAATATAATAGTTAATATAAAGTAAAAGTAAAGGATATAATAATATAATAGTTAAGAGGGAAGGTAATGTATATAATATAATAAAATCAATTATAACCGTTCCAGAGAAAGCAGGGATGTGTATAATAAAATAAACCATATTTAATTATCTAAAAGTGTCAGAAACGAAGAAGACAACGTTCAATAGAAAATAGTTATGCATCAATGACTCGAGCGAATCGACCAGACGGCTCGAACCGACCGAACGGCTATATTAATTGGATTTACAATTTTACTCCGATTAAAATAGCCAAGGTAAAAAATGAAACAGGTAGGGTTCCGTGAAATATGATATTTAATACAAAATAATAATAACAAGAATATAGTCAAAATCAAATTAAAATTTGGTTCAGCCATTTATTTAATCCTAAAATAGGATCATTTATAAATAAATTCAGGATTTATTTTATAACTCGTCGATATGTGATCGAATTATATCCTATGTGACGGGATTTGAGAAGGACGAGGTAGATAAATGAGTACCCACATTTTGAAGCGTGATCGACAGATCGACAACGATTAGGGCGATAGAGATCGGTGTCCACACGATAGTCCGTCCACGATTACGCCGCCTTCTTCCACTACGATTTGACAGAAGAAAAATACCATGGTGTTCTAGTTGGACACAAGAGAATTGGGTATTTTTAGAAAAGGGTGGCTAGAGAAGAAGATGGAGTGACTGCTAGGATTTTTAAGAAGAATTCTTGTAATAATGATTTAGGGTTCTCTGTAAGAAACTCACGTAACAATATTTGATCCTTAGACTTCTTGTCTATAACCAAAACAAATAAAGACAATTTTAAATATAAAATCTTTTGAAAAATAAAAATGTGTATTTTCTCAACTAGAGTAGCTTCTGGTGTGGAATACTAACACCATGTTTCGTGTAAAACAAATCTAACACCACAAATTCAATTTTAAAAAAATTAGGGTCATTACATAAACGATTTCACTTTGCACTTGATTTTAGCCTCAAGACAATCACTACAAAAAATGTGTTTATTGGAGACGGCTAAAAGCCATCTCCAAAGGTGTCTAAGCCGTCTCCAATAGTATTGGAGACGGCTTTCATGTAGTCTCAAATAGTCTCGTCTCCATTGTCTTTGGAGACCAAATGGGAGCCGTCTCTAATAGTCAAGGTTATTGGAGACGGCCATAAGCCGTTTCGAAAGATATGTTGGAGACACCTTAAAGCCGTCTCTAATAAGTGATCTCTTATTATTGGAGACGACTTTTGGCCGTCTCCAATAAGTGATCTCCTGTTGAATAATTTTTTTTACTCCAAGAATCATGTTGCCGAGCAGTAGAATTTATAACCTGCATTTTTTTTATTTTTTTTATAAAAATCCATACACTATAAATTGTATCTTTTTTACCGGCGGCCAAAAACCGTCGGTGAAAGGTGCCAAACTGCTGCTAATTTTGCCGTTAACTTCATTCCAAAAATACCCATTATGAAATTAATCAACAAATACATTCTAGGACACTGAAGGCCAAGTAAAAGCATACGACAATCTGATCTAGGTCATCTACAATTGCCAGTAGTTTTGGTTAATCCAAAATAACTACATTAAAGATATAAAAAGAAAAGAAAAAACAAAGTAACATCTAGATCAAGAACGAGTATAGCGAGCCTGGGAATGAACACAGAACACCAGCCATTCTGTGCCTGATACGAAGTGGTTCGTGCCAAGATTAATCCCATGACCTGTCAAATCTGGTTGGCTTCTCAGTTTGGTTGCACCATGGTTGCGTCCAGTATTCTGTGATCTAGAGTTGGTATTCCAGGTCCCCTCTCTGTCATTGTGATCATTCCAGGTGTGATTATAATTACCTCTGTCATTCCTCATGTTTGAAGATTGCCGGTTTCTGAAAGCTGCCTTTTGAAAAATTCACAGGAAGTCATCCTAGTACTTAGGCAAAATATATTGAGACAATAAATTGGGCGTATTTAAAGGTACTCTAAAAAGTAATGAAACAACAAAGAGGAATGATATGTACCTATACAAGTAGTGATCTTCCACATGCCAGGCAATATTTGGAAGGATGCTAACACAGTGCAGCGTAGCATATTTCTGGTCATCAACATTAATTGTTTCCACATATTCCATGACAGAGTACTTGAATTTTCTTCCAAATCCTCGAATGCATACGTAAGAATGAATTATCACTTTGAGATTAAGAATGTTGAAGTGTATTTTTAGTAAAGAATTGCCTACTTAGTCATCTTTTAGGAAAGGAATTTCGGAAAATTTAAATTTGAGAGGAATCCATAAGTAGCAAAGTGCCTTCCTTCTCAAGCATAAATTAAACCAATTGGCCAATTTCACTATATAACTTGACTAAAGATCACAATTGCACTATTGACCCTAACTCTAGTGGAATAGGAGCAAACCTATTGAACTGTTGACTGTCATCCAACAAATGCATTGGTGTTATCTCCAGCCCCTTTGCACCATGCTGCCTAAATATTTCTTTCGCGACTTCGAGTGTATGGTCACATTGCTCAGTGTCTAACTCCATGTATTGGAGAAAGGAAGACTCGTCACCATCCAAGAAAGCACTGTCGGTGCAAATCTGCTAGTGACCTTGTAAAAATTTATTATAAATTTACAAGGCCTGAGTACAGCTTGGCCTTAGCTAGGCCTTAGAAATTCCAGGCTCGAAGAGCATATAGAGCTTGGGCTAGACCTCATGCTTGTATGGTAGAGCTGAGCTAGAGCTGACTCTGACGCGGCTCGATATTGGCTCAAGTAGTTGATAACCCTACCCCTAAATATAAAATTGAGAGAACTCATGTAAAGTTTTCCTTTTAAATTAACCTAAAACGACTCAGATATACATAAACTAACCTTTAAAAATAGAAATTAACTTAAGAAAACCAATTCCGAGAAAAACAAAATGGATATAGCTAAATGCTAACCAATGCAAATGTAAAGATACATGAAAATAATGACTTGGCACCAACATGATCTGTGACAGCCCGGATTTCGGCACCCCGAAACCCGTGCCATCAGCACGATCATCTTGACCGTGCCCCTTAGCCAAGCACGGAACACTGGTATATCAAGCATGCAATAGAATAATAACAAAATTTCTGAATTTAAATCTATACTAAGCAACTCCCCAAAAGACAGTTCTACCCTCATGCCTCTGCATGAATGGAGAACCGATCCGAACCATCGATGATAGCAATCATCACGGATGGTTCGTCCCAAAAGAATAATCCCAACTTCTTATATACATGGTTTAAATAAAATCAAAGCTTGACATACCAAGCCGTACAAAACTCTCTCAAAAAGCCCTCAAAGTGGCACAACGGAGTCCTCTAGAAGAAGTCCTCAGGAGGTGGCTCCAACTCTTCACCGGCCGCAAGGTCCGACTCACCGGGTCGCTCTCAAGCCTCGACCTACGACGTATAGTCTATAGGGTGAGCTACATCCTAGCTCAATAGGGAACAAACACGGTTGAACATATAAATTATAACTCACATATATTCCATGATATGCCATGCATGATGTGTCTATGCAGTTATTGATGAAAACAGTTAAAAAGCATTTCATTTTACTGTTCATTACTGATGTTTTCATTTATTCATGAATGATGCTGAAAAGGCCTAAAGCAAAACTTAAACTTTCAATTTAAGTAATCCCCGAGCAATATAGCATCGAGCCCCGATGAGATACCCTTCATCGTCATCTATATAGATACTTTTAACGTATTCCCTGGGAATACAATATATAGTACCCAAGCCCCTTTCCCCTGGGGATTGGTGGCGGGGTTTCACTTATCTCAATTCAACACCCCTGGGGTGTGCTTACTACGTACGGATAAGCCTCCGCACTGGCCTACGGTTTCGTCGCCGTATCGGTCACGGATATCCTGCCGTGTCAGTCGTGGATATCCTGCCACGTCGGTGGGGTAACCTATCAAACCTCAAATAACAAAAATATCGGTGCCTTACATATAGTTATTCACCGTGTAAGTGTGCTATCTTATATCAGTTAGGCCCTATCAAACATAATTCAATCTTGGATACATCCCTGGGATGTATCCATTCACTTGCATCACACCTGATGCTCTAATCTCTTTACTTCTTCATCCCCTGGGGATGGCTCATTATAATTACTCTTATTGATGTCACACGCACACACACTTTTCACAATTCTTAAGCAAATAAACGTTTGAATTGAATTCTATATCACTACATACATGCTCTTGTAAAAGAAAGTACATGTTCAAGGTGTTCCCTACCTCAAGTCTTCATTTGATCATTGCACCAAGGTCCCACGTGGCTCCTTGTGCACTAGTTCACACGTACCACCTATGGTACCACATAACAGGTGAAACACATCACAAAGGGTGCAACAAAGAAGGTCTAAGACCCTCCAAGAATCTTAAAGTTAAACTCAAAGGTCAACATAAATTATCTCAGTCGATTAATCGAACTCCAAAATCGATTAATCGAATCTGATTCGATTAATCGATTCCAAAAATCGATTAATCGAAAGTCCATATCGATTAATCGATTTTCAAATCGATTAATCGAGATTCTCATTCGATTAATCGAATTCTAATTCGATTAATCGAAATTCTCTGTTCAGCCAAGTCGATTCTCAATTCGAGTAATCGAGTTCCAAAAATCGATTAATCGATCCCAAATCGATTAATCGAAAATTGAAATCGATTAATCGAAATCCCATTTCGATTAGTCGATTTTCCCAAATCATTTCCTCCAGCCCCCCTTGGGTCCACTGGAGGTTCCCAGTCGATTAATCGATACCTAAATCAATTAATCGAAATCCCAAGTCGATTAATCGAACTCAAATTCGATTAATCGAAATTGGGTCCACTGACTTTTCAACTTCCTGGCCAATTTCAATTAATCGAAACCCAATTTCGATTAATCGAAATTGTCAGATTCAGCCCCCTTTTGGCTGTTCTTCTCAATCTTTTTCCACACTTTTTTCCTCTCATTTTTCCAAACCTTTATTCTACATTTCACAACATTTCTAGCCACTATTCACCCTTCTAATCTATGCATTTAAATTACAAAAATCTTACCTTCAATCAATCTCAAATTGATTTCAATCGAGTGGTTGGAAAGGCTAGGGTTCCAGCTTTGCTTCTAGCGGATCCCTCGCGTCGAATCCGACGTTTATTGCTCGAATCTCCCTTCCTCAACTAGCATTTACTCCTTGTATTAATCACCCTCTTTACTCCTCTCCCTCTCTTCTTTACTTTTCTCTCAACAACCAAAACTCTTGATTTTAGGGCTATTAAACCCTTTTATCTCTTTCCTCTCTTGTGTGTTGAGCACATACACCGCGATAGGTGTATGCGACTTCACATTTACAACACACACCACATAGACATTCAACCCATCACATCTCAATCGCTCATCACACTCAATGCTAACTATCGAACTCCTAATTGGTCAAACCTGTGACCGATCGGGCACGGATCCCGAGGTCATAGTTTAGCGTGATTTTTCGGGCTATTACATGATCCTTATAGCTAAATCCTTCGTGGCACCAATAGTTGATCTTCTCTTCCCAATGTAATCTAATGCTACCTACAAAAGAAGTGGCAAAGTTATATTTCTTTTTTTAATTAGTAATGCAACAATATATCAAAGCAAAAGAGAGAACATAAAACAAGCATGAAAATTGATACTCATTGGAAAAGTTATCAAATTATAAGAAAATATTTGATAATGAAAATAAACTAAAGATGTCATTAATACAAGGCTAAATTGATTGAAGGAGTGAATATAAATAAAAAAAACTGAAGCATTAATGGAGCGGAAAGTTAAGCCCTCAATAAACAAGAGACCATATTGAACTTACAAGGCCTACTAGAAGCTCGGCTACTTTTGCAACAACTGAATATCGTTCAACATCTTTTGTTGACTGAAGAACCAATAAATAGGATAGATGCCATTAAATAGGCTAATTTCATTCAAATGACACTATTAGTTGGGGATATTAACTATTATTGGCACTGTAAATCAAAACATGGAAACTAAAAAGAGGTTGCTAGATTTACCAGACCACTATTAGTTGGGTATCGCATCTGGGCCCCCATTGAACACATGGCAGTCTCAACATAGACCCACTATTTTGGCCCATGACAAGGCAAATGGGCACTGTTCTTATAATAAGTATGCCAATATATACTATAAATTTTAAAATAGTCATCATCTCACTAGGCATAAAAACAAAGGAATACAAAGTATCGGGAAGACTTTGTCACCTATAGTAAGACTAAAAATTGTCTTTCGGAATATAGAAAATATCATATGATTTTTCCAATTGGCACAAGTATAGGCACAACACATTTTAAGTTTTAAACCCATTACCCGTTTTCACCTAGAGCTGCCAAGTGTTGGCTCTGAGCCTCAAAGGCCTAGCCCCCAATAGGCTCATTAATTAGTTGAACCTAAAATATTAAGCCAGTGGCTGGCCTGAAATAGTATCAGGGGTCTAGCAGATAGAAGGCTTAGTTTTACAAAAAAAGAATTATTCCCCGGTTCAGGTATCACAGTTTTAAGAAATAAAATGTATCCCCGAATTTTTTCATGTCGATGCATTTCAGGCTGGCACAGATTGACTTAATTAAAGCCAGGCCCGATTGCTTGCCATGTGAGTTAGCCTGTTAAAAGTCAGGCCTTGCCCATAGACGCCCCTAATATGAACTATAAATAGCTAGCAATTGAACTTTTTACTCTGAGAAAATGTGATCTGTTATTTAGACCCTCATACCTCATGTAGTGTAGTAAGTTCAGACAGCTATATGTGCATCAATATCCTGCAGAACCTTATCCCAAACTTTGGAAGAATCCCAATTTCCTTGTTTACTCAAATAGAACTCTTTAAAGATGTCCTATTTTTGAGCAGCTATTTTCAGGTCTTCCATAGCTCCCTCCCAATCTTCTGTCAAAAGTTTGGCTTCACCTCTCTGCAACAAATAAATAGGCATATCAGATACAAGATAGATTCCATTACCAAGAATAAAACACGAGAAGACCAAGAACCATGTCTGATAGAAAAACAAAAGAGCTAGTTGGTTAATCAATCTGCTAATGCATTAAATATGGTGCCCAGATGCATTAATCTAAAATATTTGTATGGCATTGGTCTATTCATCTGCATCCATAACTTTTTTGTGGCAACTGCGGTGGAGATTCATGCTCTTCTTGTTAGGACTCTAATTGCTTTATATCATTCTTTGGTACCTTTAACTTGAAGGAAATTCTTTAGGCATATTATTACCAAGATGGATAGTGGGATTTTTTTCTTGGAAACATGCCTACGCAATTTGAGTGTTAGATGCTGCATTATGAGAGAGAACTTACCAAAAGTAAAAAAAAGATTAAAAAACAGAGGAGTTTCTTAGCAGAGGAGCTTGCAAAAGTAAAAAAAGCCTAGACAGAGATAACAATCTATGGAGATTTGAGATGGCTATTTTGCTAACCATGGAGTTTGCTATTGCTGTGTTCTTGTGGAAAGTTTAAAAAAAAACCAGAGGAGTTTGCAAACTTAAAAAATCAAAGGTAACCTGGAGAGGATGCTCGAAGAGAAAACAATGATGGTTCTTTTATTTATTTATTTCATTTCTTAGTTCTATTATTTTTTCTTCTTCTTTCATACAAAGGTATATATATATATATATATATATATAGACTGGATAAGGAAGAGACTGGAAAAGAGTGCCCCACATGCCCGAGATTTTTAAGCCCAGTAAATTATTGCTGCATGTTGGTGTTATTGGTGTCTCTCAATCATATTTGACCTACTGTTGGTTCCTGGGGCTATCTGTGATGATTTGGCATGTGTTATTAGGGTAGATCTGCTAAGATTTGGGGCTTCTATACCTAGTTTTTGAAGATGTTCGAAGCCTTTAATTGGACATAAACAACATATTGATTGTTAGATATCTATCTGAAAATCAAACAGGATGCAATATTTTTAGATATTTATCTTAAAATCCATTTGCAGATGCCCCAGTAACACTTTGATCGTTTGAGCTAGAGACCATAACAACACCACTTGAACCAGGTCGGGTCTTTTTTCTGGTAAATCAACTTTTCCCACCTCGTCTTTTTTCTGGTAAATCAACACTTTCATCGTTTAGATGTCAGTCATCAAATCACACGACACATATGGTGAAACCACATGGCACGTGTCCCAAAAGTGACCCGTGAACCAATTCACCTGGCGCCCAAGTCGCTTACCTAATACCAACTCTTCATGACTATGTTGAAAAAAAAAAGTGTCTTGCTAAGCCCACACACTACTATATGTCTGTGTATAATAGAAAAATCTGGTAAATTCCCTTCAAAGGCCTCAATTTCAAGAACAATAGTATCACAATTCACAAATCCTCAAGATGTTGTTCAAAAAATATGTACACGAACAGGTTGGTGCTAAGTCACTAACAGGTTGTATTTACACCCTTGAGTCCTCTGATCACTAATGTAATTTTATTTTCTTAATAAAATTACATCTTTATTGATCAGGAAAAAAAAATGTGGATATAACTGAGATGTGCAAGTTTATTATCATGTATGACCCCACTTCTTAATAGTAATATAGAGGTAAGACCATAATTAAATCACCAACCAGAACATCCAACAATCGTATTTGCACCAACCAGAAAATCCAACAATCATATCCATGAGATTCATTGGCATTTCTATCAGCCACACAAAAGGTAAAACAAATCTTGGTTTCACCAATAGTTTGGTAGGAGACTCAACAAGAATTAGTGAACTTGAAATTG
Source organism: Chloranthus sessilifolius (assembly GCA_021018995.1). Taxonomy (NCBI): domain Eukaryota; kingdom Viridiplantae; phylum Streptophyta; class Magnoliopsida; order Chloranthales; family Chloranthaceae; genus Chloranthus; species Chloranthus sessilifolius. Next base: position 69,375,003 of record CM037592.1, on the reverse strand, counting down.
CAGAAGATCACATAATATGAAGACTAAGAAACGACAACATCAAAGAAATTTAAAAACTTAGATATTTATTAACTGTTTTACCTCATATACCACAATAGGTTCTGTTATATTATCAATGCAATGAGTATTATGAAGCCAACCTTAAAACAGGTCAAAACATCTGGACAGTGCATACCTGATTAACAAATGCTTGTTGGAAAGGGCTTTTATCAACATTTAGTTGCCAAAACAAGAGCAAGAAAGACCGGTAAAAAAAAAAACATAAGGAATCAGATATATTAACTCAAAGCACTAATTGGACTAAAAAAAACATAAGAATTATTGAATTGTAACAGAAACACTAAATGTAGTCCTTGGCCAAGTCGATCTTACCGTGCTCGGTCGCCGAAGCGGCGAAATTGCAAAACTATTAGATGAAACAACCTGCACTTGAAATTTCCTTTCTCTAGTGTAGACTAAAGGATAGAAACATCCTGCACTTGAAATTTGTTACCCAAACCATCAGATGAAAGAAATGTCCATGTAACTGAGGCATACTGGAAATGTTTACTGTTCTTGGACTAGCATTAATTAGACAAAAGTTAGCTAGGATATGGTTTGAAGGAGGAAAGAAGAAGGAGAAGAGATACAAGAGAATTAGGGTTGAGTTGGTGTAACTCTAACATGAGTTTATTATTATTATTATTATATATATATATATATATAGTATGTAATTACAATCTCACATATATTGAGAAGCACAACATAAGCAAAACTGCTTAAGTAGCTGGCGTACTAGACAAACACCCAATATACAAGTACACACCACACTCCTATCATTAGTTACATATTCTAAGAGTAACCTTCTTTTATCATTCTAGGATCACCAATAAAAAGTTTAGCCACTTGGACAGTTTGGATTGGCTAAAAAGTCCACCACCTGGACAGTGAGCTCCCATTAACCTTAAAATAAATCACAATGTATACAAAAGAATTCAGATAAAGATAAATTGGCAATCAGTATAGATGTGCCAACACACCTTTACCAACCAAGTCCAACAAGAAGAAGAAGATGAACAGACACAAAAGTAAATCAAAAGTTTTCAATGCACCAGAATCTGTGAGCAACAAAAATAAGCAAGATCTGTGATACACACTCTCAAATAAAACTATAGCAGTCTGAAATAACTGAGATATGAGAGAATGCTTGAAATGTAATCTGAAATAATTTTTTATGTTGACTTCCTTTATTTAAAGGAAAGGAATAGATTAGTTAGGAAGCTTTAATTTGGGTTAGGGGTTGGGTTTGAATTGCAAACACACGTTAACGTGAAGTTCATATTAGGGACTGCTATGGGGTTTTTTCATTACTCCAACAAATTGATTTACAGATTTTTATTAGATGAGAGGAGTCTTTAAAGGATCACTAATGCTAGCATTCTAATGACTTATCTTACACAATCTTACAAGCAGGTAACATGCTGATTGGGGTTAGTAGCTCCTCACTACAAAGTGATCAAAAAGGCAATTAATGACATCTAAATCTTGATCACAATATTAGAAAATCAGATTTACCGGCACATAATTTAAACTTATGATGTAGGTTCGGTTTGGCATTTCCTCGAACAAGTGATAGGCAACCTCCAAGTACTTTCTATAACCCACCTTAATATACAAAAACTATTATCAAGCTCATACAGAGCCCCTCTACCCATGCTATGGAAAGTTGAGTTTTACATTTTGACAAATGTTAGAGCTCTAAAATTTGTAAAAGTCAGTTTCCTGGAGGATTTGAGAGCTGATAGGATATTCATAAACTTGATAATCTTAAAATGTCAGTGACGAGGGTCAATCCCCTAAAAAAAGGAAAGATCATCCAGAATCAACCTCCTAGGCAATCAAAGTGCAGCCATTAATTAGATGCCTGAGTAGAACTAAAATAAAGAAAATTGTTATTATAATATCCAAAAGTATAATGCGTATATTATAATATCCAAAAATATAATGCATCCAAATTCTTGAATCATTAATGGATTGGATCGAACTGCCGACCCAATGCCGATTATTGAAGATGAGGAAGAGAAGAAGAAACACAACATTCCTCCCTGCCTCAGCTACACAGAATTCCCATTTATCGACTCCCCGTTCACAGAGGTTCATAGAGTTCCCATCTATCACTTCCCCGTCGATTGCCAAGGGATCCGATTGACACCAAGTTACACTATAAATCGAAAACACCTAAAAGTTATGAACTGGTTCGTTGATTGGGACAGCTTCGGCCTGAGAACCCTACTCAATCAACGAACCATCTGATCCAGTTCACTAACATTTAAGCCAAATTAAAGAGAAAATTGCCAAAAAATTAAGATAAATCAGGCTAAGAAGTAAAAAATTAGATCTAGTAGGGAGAGAAGATGATGAGATGACCTTGATATTGTCAGATTTCGGCGCCATCAATTGATTTGATCGCCAAAACCACAATTTCAATATGCCAGAGGGTAGAACTAGGGCTCCAAAACTCGATTTCCATCTGTCAAATGGTGAAACGAGGGCTCCAAAACTACAAATGCACTTAAATCCCAAACTTCTCACTACAAAAAACACAGAAAATATCCAAAAATATTCATAAAACTAACAAAGATCTTTAAAAACAGCTTCAATAATGCTTCGAATAAAAAAAATCATAGATCTACCTTTTTAATACGCAGTTTTGACTCCGAAAATGCCTAAATCATAACTCCAACTGAGAAATCTGGAGATTGGGAACCAGTTCACGATCCGTGATTGAGAAATTTGGAGATCTAAGTTCCAAGCTCACCGATCTGAGATTGGGAATTAGTTTGTCGATCTGCAACTGATGGTCGGCGATCTGATCTCAACCTAGGTTAGGGTTGTTGGCGAGGGAGGGAAAACGAGAGAAAAAAAAAATCGCTCTCCAAGTCTGGGAGAACGAGAGAAAAAAATAAAAAATTGGGCGCCGCGATGGAATAGTTGTGCGAAAGTGTTATATAGGCATTGGGTAGGTTGCTTTGTCTCTAAAATTAGAAGTAACGTACACAAAAATATTGACGGAGACGGCGGCTCCAAGTCATCTCTATAGGTGTTAATGGGACTTGTAGAGACTTTTTAATGTGGTGTCTAAAGTTTTCACTTATCTATATATGAAGTATACGAAGAGAACTTATAGAGACGGTCATGTCCGTGCTTATATATTATTTTATTTAGGAAGACGACTTTAGCCGTCTCTAATAAAAACATTCGAGACAGCTTTTGAATGACCATTTTTAATAATTGGTTATTATAGACGGCGAAAAGCCATCTCTAATAATTGTCTCCAAAAGTCATTTCTTTTGTAGTGAATGTGTGGGTGGGGGGACCAAACCGACCTACCTACCGCATCAAATGTTTAAAGCTTTCCCCCAAGCTATGACCAAAAAGCCCTGTCAATGTTGAACCGTTGTGTTGCTTTCGGACCTTCGGCCATCACATTTGTCGTCTTCAACCATTGCATTGCTTTTCGAGAAACACACCAGATACATCATATGTTTAAAGCTTTCCCACAAGCTATCATAAAAAAGCATTATATTTGCCCTGATTGGAAGACATTTAGAAATAGATAGAAGCATATCTATTATTCCCAAATTAACCTTGCAAACCGTAAAATTACGTTCAAAATTTCTAACATGCCAAAATGCACAACTGCAATATGCATCAGGTAAGTATCTTAACAATTGGAGCTGCCATAGACCTCCCTGAAGTGTTAAAGATGGGGAAAAGTAATTTGTTGCATTCGTCATGCCCTTTCTATTATGTTTGCGAGATTTATCCAAGACCTCATCAGTAGGACTAGGAAATAAGCTCAACTTTAAACAATTTAAATGTTATATCGCCACCCAAAATTTCAAATATCATACATTGCATGATAGAATACATCGTTAGTAAGGATGCAATGAATAGCTAACAAAGAACTCACCAAAGGTGGAAATAATGTAGGGACAAGTTAAGTGTGGACCATATAGAGGCATCAATGCCTCTACAAGCCTCAGACCATCAACAGTAATGTGAGTCAGATACATCAAAAGTCATATGATAAATGTCTTGAGTCAGCAGGGCGGAGCCAGGATTTGCGAGATTTTTCCAAGACCTCATAATATTTAAAAATTGTATAATTTTTTTTCCTAAGTAAAGGCTATAAAAATATATATGAAGTATACCATTTTGATCCATGATTCTAAGTAATTAGAGTTTTAGTATAGAGTTCCCAAATATTTTAGAAATATTAGATGGGTTGAGTGAATGAGTGTTAAGATTTATTAGTGATTAGAGTTTTAACTAAAATTTAAAAATATACATAAAAATAAAAAATTAAATGTAATTAGAGTTTTAACATTAGGGTAATAAAGTTTTAGTATTATAATTTTAAATTGATTAGAGTTTTAGTATTAACCTAATATTAAAATCTTAATCAATTTAAAACCCTAAGGCTTTGTTCATGTGTTTCCTGGTTTTAGAAAAGCTCAGATTTTTTAAAACTCAGAATCTTGCAGATTCTTAGCAGACTAAAATTCGTAATTTTTCTCAGATGCGCTCGAGTTATTCAGATTCCTAGCCTTTCCTATAAAAGGTCCCAATCCTTTGTTCTTAAGTTCCTCTCAGAAAAGGATAAAATACAAATTGATTAAGCTAGTATGAAAAAATTGACTTTATTTAAAATATCTACAGACGAAATTAGATACGAAATAAAAGATTATATATATATATATATCGATTAGGTCGTTCAAACAAAATTGGACTAATTCAAATTTCCTTCAAAGAATGACTACGAGGTAGCATCGTCCTCGTCGTCATCCTCCAAAGAGTAGGATGATGTGATAGTACGTTGCGGGGAGTCCGTGAGACCATCGAAGCTGTTGAACATATCTCGATGATGAACGGGAAGACCCGACATTTTTTTATTTAATAATTTTGATATTTTTGTGGAATACATATGCATTATTTCGATTTTAAAAATTATATATGTATTAAGTTTATTTTGCTTTTTACATATCTTAGTGAATTGCTCTAGTGGTTGACTTAGTGCTTTGTGAAAGTTAGGTTTTAAGTTCAAACCTTGTTATGCACAATAAATGATTTATTTTTTAAATTAATTATACTAGAGCCTATACATCATATATGTGAGTATGTAGCTTTACAACATAGTGGAGTCCCTTGTGAGAGAAATCTCTCCCAAAATAAGTCCGTGGAGCACATTGAGGGGAACCTAAAAATAGGTCAAAATTGTGAGATTTAGTTAAAAAAATCAAAGAAAAAATATTTGTTATAAAGACAAATGCCATAAAAAAGTTCGTTTGAAGATTTTAGATAATTTTGGGTGATCAGTATAATTTTGGATGGATGAGAATCCACTAATATAAATTAGGACCCCTAAAGCTTAGTAACAAATTTTAGAAAGTTTGGGTGGTTAATTGACCACCCAAGTCATAACGTGGCTCCGCTTATATGAGTCAGATACATTAAAAGTGCTCCAATTTATTAATGAGTGAAGTAATGTCTGATAAGTACATTGTGCCAATAGATTTGGTATTTTTCAACTAATTGTTTGATACAACTTCCTCAAACAATTCCCAAGTTAGCTTTCAAAATTAAGCTTCACACAGAGTGATTTTGGTTACTCTCAAAGTGGAGTTTAACTATAAAATGTTTGTAAAGGACTTTTCTATTAGAAGAGTGATTAGCTTCCCATATTTAACTTTATACGAATCATGGTAAATGTGAAGTCAAAGGGTTGACCCTTAGCAATTCAGTTCTAAAATAGTCAAACTTTAATCAGTCAAGGTCAAAATTATTGCATGGGTGTTACATTAGTCACAAACCAAAAGAAGTTGCCTACAGTTTCATAAGACCATAGGATCATTAAAAAGAGGACCTTGAACATACCCAAAAATAAAGACATACATAGATATTCAAAAAGTCAGAAAAATAGAAAAGTCAGAGAGCAATCATAGAAGATTATTCAAAACCCAGAAACTCTCCAAATCCTCTCTATTTCTCGAGAAGGTATCCCAAAGATACAAGAAACCCAAAAGGGGGGCCTAAAAAAAATGGCAAACCTAGGATTTTCTTCAAGTGGGGGAGAAATATAACTTAGGATTTAGGTTTTAGAAAAGTAGCGATTCAGGGGTTTAAGGATTTAGGGTTGAGGAAATTAAGGATTTAAGGTTTATGGTTTTGGAGATTAGGGATTTAGGATTTAGAAAATAAATTCGAGGTTTAGGAAATTAGAAATTTGGGAATTAGGGTTTAGGGATTAGAGTTTAGGAAATTATTGATTAGAGTATAGAGTTTAAGGAATTAAATATTTAGGCATTAGGTACCTCTATTCGCGCCAACAGGTTTACTGAAAGCATTAACATCTGAAATAACTTAAAACCCATTGACTACTTGGAATCAGACAATGGACATCATTTTTCTCCCCTATCTTCCACACAATGGATCTGGAGACCATAAGCGTGCCATCAGACACTCAGTATGTGAATTCCATATGGCACGGATACCTAGAAAGTGGCCCTAAAATAATATGGCACACATCATGCTCAAACATGATTTAAGGTCCATTTTTCTGGGATTTGTGACACATTGAATAAAAAATTGACTCTTATGGTACGGTCATGGTCTCAAGATGCATTGTGTGGAGGATCAGGGTGAAAAATGATCTCCATCATTCGATTCCAAGCAGTCAATGGGTTTCAAGAGGTTTTGGAGGCTCTTTCAAAAAACCTATTGGTACAAATAGATGTACCCTTAGGGATTTAAGGATGACAACTACGACTTGCACACAAAATTTGTATCGTGGCACATGGTTTAAAAAAGAAAAACTTTGTATTTTTAGAATGTGTTTTGCATGGGACACCATTTAAGCTGTCTAATTTGTATTATGTAATCATCCTCATTCAACAGACATATGTTACGCAACCATCCTCTCTCGAAGATCACATATTATGCATTAAGAGTTAGCAGATTGTTTAAGACACCCTTTTCGTGAAGGTGAATGAAGAATCATTAAAGACTTACGAATGATAAAATATACATTGTATATATGCATTGTACTTTAAGTAGAGGTTTTCAATGGTGATGTAATTAATGGGGCATTATTGGCAATATCCGAAAGTGTAAAGTTCTTACAAATTAATAAAACTATTGTAAATCGAGAAAAAAATTCTTATAATTCATTTATGTTTGAATTTCCTTTCTTACAAAAAATTGTTGAAAATAATATCCTCCTTATGATTGTTTTATACTATGATTATGACATCTGACAAATGTATCCCAAGACTTCTTTCCTCAATGGGATTTTGGAGGAGAAGAATAAGGTTTGCAAGCTGAATAAATCCATCAATGGGCTTAAGAAAGCCTCACGTACTTGGAGTATCATTTTAAATGAAGCCATCACCTCTCACAGATATATCCAAAATTCAGAGGAGCAATGGAGTTTTGAAGGTCAGTGGGAGTAAGATTGTTTTTCTTATCCTCTATGTTATGATATCTCCTTATGTACAATGATGTTGAAACTTATTTTGACACCAAAAATTTGGTTATTAGAGAATGTTGAGATGAAGGATTAAGGAGAACCCTCTTACATCTTAAGTCTTAGGCTTTTTTGTGATAGACATCGATGGGTGATTGCATTGAGTCAGAGGCAAAATGTTAACAAATCCTTAGATGTCCATAAAGGACTCCAAGAAAGGGGAACTGTTGTTTAGAAATAATGTTACTCTGCCTAAATTGCAATATCGCACCACTAATGATGCAACACCTGCTCCTTAAAGTCTATGTCAGTCAACTTGTTGACTGAGACCTGTTAAGACCTAACTGTGTCAGTTGACTGCTTGAGGCAAGGCCCATCTAAAATTGTTGAGCACCCACCTTAGATTGATGGGATAGTACCCATTTCTAGTGGCACCCATAGAGCACCTCTTTTATAGACTTGGGTGTGTTAGAAATTAAGTAAAACATACACCACATCTCACATTACATGAGAATCCTAGACTAACTATTGATGGACCTTGATCCAAGATTTGACCCGAATTGAGACTGAGCCTTGGTATTGATGTGGAGATCATCATCAACAGCTTAGATTTCGATGATCATTGTGACATTGGTCGATGGTTTGTGTGATAGCCCGGATTTCGGCACCCCAAAACATCAGCACGATCCTCCAGACCGTGCCCCATGGATACGTACGAAACATTAGCATAGCAAGCAAAAATAAAAAGAAAGGAACGCATAAGAACTGATACTGAAATAAATCTCCAGTTCTATACATATACCAAAAATCTATAATTCAAAAGATAGTTCTAGACTCATGCCTCTGCATGAGTAAAAGAACCCACGCGAACCATCAGTGACATCACTTAGTCACCCAAGATTGTTCGTCAAAAGAATATATCTATTTAATTATATTTTTCAAAATAAAATAAGGCTTGACATACCAAGCCGCACAATATGCTCTCAAAACTCTCTCTATCAAGGTACACAGCGGAGTCTCCTAGAAGAAGTCCTCAGGAGGAGGCTCTAACTCGTCTCCGGGTACGTAGTCTGAATCCCCCGGATCAGCGTCTCCCGAAGCCTCAATAGCTGCTAACAAAGGGCCTGCGATGTATAGTCTAAAGGGTGAGCTACATCCTAACTCAATAGGGAATAACACAATGAACATATAAGTCAAATCCTCACATATATTCCATGATATGCGTAGCATGATGTATTTATGAACTTTATTGAAAACAGTTTAGAGAATACATATGCATTGAAGTTTACTGCTGGTTTACATGTTACATTTTTTATCAACTGTTCATGAACTACACTGAATAGGCCTAAAGAAACTTAAATCTTCAACTTAAGTAATCTCCGAGCAATATAGCATCGAGCCCCGATGGAATACCCTCCATCGTCGTCTAAATAGACAATTGTTATGAATATATCACTTTCAATACTACCCAGGTCCCTTTCTCATAGGCGACGAGGTTTAATCTCATCTCAACATCCCTGGGATGTGCTACTGTGTACGGATAGACTGCCGTACCGATGTACGGATTGGCCGCCGTACCGGTCATAGATATCCTGCCGAGTCAGTCATGGGTATCCTGCCACGTCGGTGGGGTATTCTATTTAAAACTTAAATAAAAAAAATATCAGGTGTTCTACATATAATTATTCACCGTGTAAATGTGCTACTTTATATCAATTAGGCCTTATCAGTCTTTGTTCCATCTTACTTTACAATCTCTCTTACATCCCTAGGATGCCTAAATTATTTGCATCACACTGATGCCTTTATCACTTTCTCATCCCCTGGGGATGTCTCATTTTCATATATTTACTTGGTGTCACACACACACGCACACACACATATTGAAAGGATTATATGATTAAGCATGTTCATTTCATTGGTGTATCACACACACACACACATGGAGATTATATGATTCATTTCATTTCTATATCACTACTTACATGCTCTTGTAATCAAAGTACATGTTCAAGGTGTTCCCTACCTCAGGTGTTTGACTGTCCAAGCATCAAGATCCCACACGGCTCCTCATGCTTGCCTTAGCTCGTACCACCTATGGTACATCATAACACATGCACAATATCAATAAGGATGCAACAGAGAAGGTCCAAGACCTTCCATGAACCTCAATGTTCAACTAAGAAATTAACTCAAACTGCCAAAAATATTAATCGATCTCTTAAATCGATTAATCGAAACCCTAAATCGATTCGATTCTCAAATCGATTAATCGATCCAAAATCGATTAATCGAAAGTCCTCAATCGATTAATCGAAATCCACAATCGATTAATCGATTCTCAAATCGATTAATCGGTTCTTCCCAAGCCTTAGCTCTCCAGCCACTGGAGGTACTCAGTCGATTATTTGATTTCTAATCGATTAATCGAATTTTAAAATTGATTAATCGATTTCAAGATCGATTAATCAAACTCGGGCATTTTTACTTTTTTAACTTCAGGACCAAAATCGATTAATCGATTCTCCAAATTGATTAATCGATTTGGCCAGAACTCAGCTCCTTTTCAGGCTGTTCTTTCAAATCCTTTTCTTTCTATATTCCTTTCTTTTCTATCATTTAAATTTGATAATTTAACCCATCTTCCCTAGAATTAATGAACAATAATGTACTCAATTAAATCTAGCTAAAACTTACCTCAAATCAATCTTCTAATTGATTGAATGGTTGGTTTAAATGGCTAGGGTTCCAGCTTTTGCTTCAACGGTTCTTCACGTGTTGATTTTGGCATTAATTGCTCAAATCCGTCCTTTAATCGAGCCCCATTAATTCCTCCTTTCCATTAACTCCCTTTTTCTCTCTCCCTCTCTCTCCTCTTAACTCTCTCACTAACCAACAAGAGAAATAACTTCTCTTTTAGGTTTTAAACCCTTATAACCCCATTATTTAGGTGTTGAGCACATACACCAGAGATAGGTGTACGTGACCCTCAACTAACCTCTAATTCATGCCTAGGTCACATTTACATCACAAACACTTTCTTTCTCAAGTCTACTGTTTGACCATCACTTGGTCAACCTACGACCAATTGGGCACGGATCTCGAGGTCACTGTTTATCGCTCAATTTTTCGGAGATATTATAGTTTGGGTCAAACCTAGACCCATAAATCCTGAAAGACTAGATGCATTAATATTCTAGATATTGTGTTTGTGCCTTGCATGGAGCAATGACAATTCTTGTAATTATTAATTAAGCCTAAGGGCATTTACATTTGATTTTCCTAATTTCTATAATTATAAAATAAAATTTTGCTAATCTCTAGCAAATCCCAATCACCCATCAAGTTGACTGAACTTTGATCCATCTAAGACCATTGAAAAACTTTAAGGAAATCTATGGTGAGAGATGAACTCTCACACATACACCACAAGATGAGTTTGAAAATTATAAATTCACAAAGTTTGAGGGCATAGAAGCAAGCAAAAGACAAGATGAGACCATGTGGGTGGTGGGAAGTGAACCCATGTGGGGTCCACTTCTCCCATGCACATATGGAAAAGGAGGAGAGAGGACAGAGAGTGAGAGGCTTGGGAAGTGAAATGTGGACACTTGGCAAGCTTGTTGGGTAGCTTGTCCCCTCTCCACTCTTGCAAATTTTTCCTAGGGGACTCCATTCTCATCTTCTTCTTCGTCTCATTCCACCATTAGAGCTCCAGCTTCTCTGGAATTTGCTCTCGCAATCCCACCATCAAAATTGAGATCTAAAATTACAAATCTACTCCCCACCTCCTCCTTAACCACATACCTTGAGTTGAGCTTCATCCCAACTCTTTGCACCACAAAAATTAGAACAAATCAGCAAGGAGAAACAAAGATAAGCAAGGTAATGTCTAGACAAGTAGAGTAGGATTCTTTTTTTTATTGATAACTTGGGTATCCGGGCGTCTTAAAGCACCTGCCAAATCCTAAGGGCACATGCACACCCAAAATTTAGCACATGCCAGGTCAGTACAAGATATAAATCCCTAGGGTGGCCTCAAGGGGGAGAGTGGATTAGAACTCAAGTCTCCTGCTTTTGGAAGCAACTACCTGGCCAGCTCACCTAACCCCTTGAAGTTAAGTAGAGTAGGATTTTTGGCATAGATTTGATTTTTTTTTTCGTCATTTTATTTGGTTAGATCGGAACCTTAGGATGCCATGCATGTGATCTTGATGATCATGCAAGGCCATCCAATAGTCCAAATCGGTCAAAGATGGATTATGTCCATTGTAGTGTAGGAATTTTGATTTAGTTATGGAGATTTTGATTTTTGTTAGGGATTTTGAAAGGATTTTTGGAACATGGTTAGATCTGAACCATAGGAAGCTATTCATATGATCTTGATGATCATACAGGGCCATCTAATGGTCCAAATCGGTCAAAGCTAGACTATGTCCATGATTAGTCTAGAACGAGTATAAAAATGTTTTGAAAATTGGATTTTTTATGGACTTTTCTTGGAATTTCGGTTCTGATTTTTGTTGATGATGTGTGGCCTGAGATGAGGACGTAATGTGTGTGATTTTTATGATCACATAGTACCCTCCTTATAATCGAATGGTCTATGATTGCTTTTGGAGCAATCATGGCAAATTGGAGTTTGAGTAGAGACATGTGCCATCATGGCTTAGCATGACTCCTCCTCCATAGGATACCATCATGATGACTATATGATCTCAAATATGGTGAAAAACATTTATGTTTGATCAGAATTATGAAGAAAAATGAATGGTTTTGATCACACTGATTTGTTTTAGCAAAACTTTTCAAAATTTATGTCTTGAATTTTAACACTATTTTATTTGGATAGAGTAGATTGAATATGTGAGATCTAATGGTTGTGATCATTATATTTAATGGTTTAGGTTCCAAAATTTATATTATTTGATCACTATTTTGTATGAGTATAAATCGAATGGTTATAGACGCATGTTAGGAATTTTAGACTATGATTAGTGTAGTCTCGAAAACTTTGCTATTTTTACATGAATTAGAATGATAATATGAGAATGTTCATGGCTATGATTAGATGGATTTATGATTTAATTTCTCAGAAAAATTACCTTTGATTTATGTTGTGATGATGCAATCGAATGGCCATGAGTGCATGCACTTGAAATTACTAGATTTGCTTAATATGCTTAGAAATCTTGCTTAGAATTCATGGATAATTTGATCTTGATCATATGATTTAGCTTGATTCACTGATGTAATTAGTTTTGAAATTTGTTTCCGGAATGTATGTGATGAAAATTATGAGTTTGATCATGGATAAAGTGAATGGTTATAGATGCTTGTTTAGAAATGTTAAAGTATGCACACACTATAGAGTAGCATTATTTAGGACCCTTAGATGGTTTAATATTTGAAATATGACCACTTTATTTGACTTGTGGCCTGCTGATTTTCCATACCTTAGAAACTCATGACCACCGTTCATCACTCTTGATCAACGGTAAGCGATTAATTATCGATAATTCCCCAGAAATTCAGGTAACTTGGGCCCTAGTCACATTGGCAAATTGATTTTGAAATTCGATCGAAATATGATTTGAAAAATTGATATTTTTATAAAATCAATCTCTGATAAGATGATGTTTTGACAAACTGAATCATACTCGAAAAATTGGAATTGATCGGATGGCCAACGAGGCTAGCCCTGACGAATTGGATACTGAAGGCAATGATTCATGCGGTTAGATCGATAGGACGGACCTTAAAAGGCATCTCAATTGATCTGGGATAAATCTGGAGTCATCCCGCATCAAAATCTGAAAATTTGTGGCATGAGATGGACCACTAGGTGGATCCCATTGATAGTCCAAGCCTGTAGGCCTTGCAGCCTGCAACATAATACTTTAAAACCCGAGAGCAAAAAGGACTTGAATAAAATTTATAAAATTAAAAAAAAAATTAATTTAGATAAATAAATGGGCTCCTGATTCCCAGTCAAAAATTTGGACTCCGATTCCCCTTATCTTGACTTTTACGGAATTCAGAGTGTGAGGCATCAAAACTACCCTATTGCACCAGAAATCTGAGCCCCCGAAAGGCTAGGATTTACTATGCCTAAGACCCTCAGAAAAATCTATGATAAATTGAGGTCAAACCTTTACCTATCCCCTAGACTTGGGTGAAATTTCATGCATAAATTTAGAGTAACTTATCGGCTATAAAATCTAGAACTTCATGGCGTGAATCTGTGTCAAGTGGCGCACTGCCAGCAGCCAGAACCGACCCGTGATCGGATGGACTTGATTCCATCATGATACTTAGACTTTTGACCCTTAAAATATAAACAGAAATTGAATATAACTCTTTGAGATTTCTAGAAAGCGGTTGAGTGTGCGATTTCGATATCGGCACTAAGAGTTAGAGACCCGATTTTGAGGACCAATAAATCTGTCCCGATAACCTGATAAAGGAGAATAGGCCACAGTAATCTATTGACCATGATCAAACCTGATCATATTTTGGAGTTCCATCACTTGGGAAAGATGAGATTATCGATGTTCTTCCACCCAGTTTTCGTAGGACTCGAAAATTTAATCGGAGTTAAAAATGGCGAGCGAATTATTGCAAAGTGTTCGGTACAATTGTGGAAAAATCTGCAATTGGAGAAATATAGTCAAAAGCTTGACTTTTTCACCGAAACCCGTGACCATTTGGGAAATACCAGATCACAGTGACTACTGTGAGGATATTATCTAATGTGATTTGGGTTGACTTTATCAACTAAATGTAGACACTCAAATTTGGCTTAAGACTCGATTGACCCATACTTCGAGAAAGGCGTACTTCTGAGCTTCCGGTGGCATTTCCTAAACCCATAAGAATCATCACAAATCCTTAGGAACCAACCCTGACCCTTAGGAATCATCCCAAAACCCATATAACCCATGACTGAATCCATTCAACCAAGATTTGGGCCTTGCGTATATTTTACATATGCAAGGCAAAATTTCTCAGAAATTTGCCTTACGTATATAAAATATACGCAAGACATATTTCTGATTCAGCCTCAGCTGAGGGCTCTGAACTTCCCTGTTTCTCAGGAAACACTGTTCATAAGCCTAGCGTATACTTTATATATGCAAGACTTAGGAATAGTATTTTTTGAGAAAAGTGCCATATCTCGAATTTGGGGTTTGACCATTTGACCACCCCAAAGTTTGAGATGGGTTTCCTTAGGACAGCTGCACCCCCACTAGCCCTCTTTTTCACCCTTTTTCCATTTAGGAGCCTACCCTATCATCTACCATTAAACCCAAATTCCCACCTATCTTAACCCTTAAAAAATCTAAAAACCTTAGACTGGGGATTACCTAATTGCTAATTTACTTAGCTCTTAAGTATCCCCTTAACTACCCCTTTCTCTATAAATAGAGAGCCACCCCCCCTTTTTGTTAAGGGCTTGAAAATTTTTCCAAAGAGAGAAAAGGCTTTAGTGATTTCCTCTTCCCTCTCCAAGCATTTACCCATACAAATTCTAGAACATAGGTTCACTCCTTAGACCTCATCTTTCATCACCAATTCTTTAGTTTTAGCAAGAAGAAGGCCTTAGCCTACCTCTCCTCCCTTCTAGTTTCCAAGCCTTAGAAGTTAGAACCCTTATCTAACCAATAGTGCTATTGGAAGTTCATTGGTGTCGCTCTCGCGCAAAGATCCACAATGGTGCTACAAGGGCCCGAGAGGTCCGGCTCTTCCCTCTATTCCTCTACCTTTTTTGCTTTTTCTCTATCCTAAAATTGAGCCGTTACACCACCAAAATTTCAATGGGTGCGAAGGGCTCAATAGGATCAGTGTGCCTTCGGGCAAGTGGAAGTGCCGCTCACTTTGTTTCTTTATATATATATATATATACTATATTATATAAACCAGCCACACATAGACCCGCTCATAGTAGAGACCGCTTACAAGCGGGTTGATTGGGTGCTTAACACCTTCCCGATCGTTAACCGAAGCCCCTATCCAAGAGCCTTTGGCAAAGACCGGTAAATCAGAGTCATATTTTTGAACCTTGGTGCTCATATATTGATTTTGAGGTATCCCGAGTCATCAAAAGCTCTGGGTGGCGACTCTATTTTTTTAGTGAGAGCTTCATCGCGACAGATTGGTAAAATCCACGGTTGCACAGATGGCGACTCTGTTAGCCTTTTAGAGCTTCTCTTTGAAATTTTGGCCTTTATTTTACATATGTACTAGATTTTCTTTTTTTTTTTACTAACTTTTTATTTTTGCATACTTACCCCTACGATTCTGTACTTTTATACTTACCCTTACGATTCAGTTATTTATCGCCTTAGCCGATTGGCGGGCCTACTTGAGCATTTTTATACTTACCCCTACGATTCTGTCATTTACCGCCTTAGTCGATTGGCGGGCCGGACCTACTTGATGCACTTTACGTTTCTTTCCTAGTCGCTTGACTGGCCCCACAATTTTCTTATTTCTTGTCATGTACCAATAGTGGACTCCAGCCCGTAGAGGCAACACAGGATTCTCACCGCCCGTTTTTGAACTTAATTAAAATCCCTTAAAAATTGAACTTTAAAACTGAACTAGGGACTTAATCAATTTCATTCTCGCGGGTAGATTTTTCAAAGGTAGGGGGAATAGGTTATGATACACCTGTCCATGTTCTCGGTAGAGCGGCAACCCTAGTGGTGATGATCTCGAAAGGAACCACCCCATCTAGTATCTGAGAAGACATTCGTGCCAAAGGTATATCGGGTGGGTGACTGAATTTTTCAAAGCCTTACAACCCTTGGGGAGTGTGTTAGCGGCTAATCAGCCTTGTATCCTTTAGGCCCGGTGAGGAGGGACCGTTAAGGAAAAATAAAAGTGTTCTCAGAACCAAAGACCAAAAAAATTATAGCCAAATTTTAGGTCTGCTGCTACTGTTGTTAAAATATAAATATATATAGTTTTTAGCCTTGTGTATATAAAGTATATGCTAGGACAAAATTCCCCAAAAATAGCCTTGCGTATATAAAATATACGCTAAGCCAAAATTCCAGATTTTTTGCCTTGTGTATATAAAGTATACACAAGACTAAATCTCCATAATTTTAGCCTCGCGTATATAAAGTATAAACTCATCTTGTTCTGGCTTAGCAGCCTGAATCTGAGGCCTTTTTCACTACTCCTGCCCCCCCTGCTTAGGCAGTTTTTATACCCCCAATAAATCCTACATATTTGATACCCAAAACGCTCTCGTCGGTCAAGAGAGGCTGCCCTCTTATTGACCCTTTCGAGGGATCGGGTCATAGCATGGATTCCCGTGCCTTTATATAGAACAAAGGATTTCCTTTGTTTCTTCCAAAGCGCATTGGGATCTCGCCATGAGAGGTATTAGGGGTATGAACGCCATCGAAAAGGGAGTTCCACAGGAAAACCACCAAGAGAAGGGAGGTCAAATTTTTGTCATCCAAAAAACCAATATATATATATATATATATATATATCAAAATTCCAAAAAAAAGTGACTTTGTAGTGCCAGAACAACAGTATCACCTTACTCTCCATCATCCTGTAGGAGGAGGAAGAAAGTGTTCGGGCCTCACCCGAGGAATCCATACCCGACCCGCTGCCAAACCATATCTTGGGTGGTCGATTCGGCTTACGCCAATCCCAATTCATCCCCACCGCATTCCCCAACACATTCTCATATGGAGGAGATACCCATCTCTGATTTTCCACGCTCCCGATTCAAAGTCACTGCACCCTTCGGTGCACCCATCTTTCCATCCACCACCACCCACACTCCACCCCATTTTCCACCCTATTTTCCCTCAACTACCACTCAAAATTCACCCCCTTTTCCTTCTACATCTACTCCAAATCTCCCTCATTTTTCTCAAACCACCCAAAATCCATCCCATTTTTCCCCCACGTCCTTACCCCATTTTTCTCGACATCCACCCAAAATTTACCTCATTCTCCCTCCACATTAACCCAACCTACACCACATTTCCCCCATCTCCCATTGTTGGTACACACTTTTTCTGGGTTCCTCTCGGTCCCCAGAATAAGTGGCCCAATTCGGTCTGAGTGGACTTTGGTTAAGGGCGATGTTGTAATAAACTGAGAAATATTAAATTATTAAAATTAAAGAGGCGAATATTAAATGGAGGGTACCTGTGTTGATGCGATTACCAACTACAAATATTTATCGACGCTGCAACACGTCACTAGTCACGCTTAAGGAAGATCGGGGGCTTGCAGGTTAAACTCCTTTACTGAATGTCGGCCGACCAATTTCAATAGCTTTAGATTACCTTTAATCAAACTAGTTTGACCTTCTTACTTCAGCTAGGACTCTAACGAATCTAATCTCCTAATCCTACTGGAAGTTTAATTGATCTAGTTTCCTAATCCTACCGGGAGTCTAATTGATCTAGTCTCCTAATCCTACTAGGGGTCTAATTAACCCAGTCTCCTAATCCTAGTAGGAATCTAATTAAAAAAAGAAGTTGTGGCCCGTTATGCTAAGGAGGATCGACCCCGTTCCCGGGTACCCTTCATAAGCTCTCTTGGGAAAATCAGGTGGCTAAGGATTATTTTATAAATATTGAAGATTAAAAACTGAATTTGAACTTAGAATTGAGAATTTTGAGTCAAAAACTGAGATCGAGAATTAGAACTAGAAATAGAATGAAGAATTCAAACTAGCATTAAGAACTAGAAAGAAAATTAAGAATTAGAAAGAAAATTAGGAACTAAAAAGAAAATTATGAATTAGAAAGAAAATTAAGAACTAAAACTAGAACCTAGGAACTAAGAACTAAAACTAGGAAGAGAACTAGAATTTAGAACTAGAAGGATATTAGTTGAAGCTGAGAGCTTCTTTCTCCTTCTGACGCCGCAGAGGAGGAACTCGAGCTCCTTGGGAGAGGCCTGAGCTCGAGAGAGAAGAGATCTCTATGAAAATTGTGTGTTATTGGTCGAGGTAGGGAGGTCTATTTATCGATATTCGAGTAATTACGTGACTTGTGGGAGATGGGTAATTAGCCGGTCAGATCCAATTACGCGCCCTGTACAATGCGTTTAATTGTATTACACGCTCTATTCGGTGCGCTTAATCGCTTTGAGTCGGTCACTGATTCAGTGAGTGACCGGTTGACTGGCTCAGCCAGGTGTCCTAGTTCCTATCTGGTTGGAACTAATTGCGTGCCCTGTATAGCGCACACAATCCAATTAAGCGCCCTATACATTGTGCTTAATTGTGGAGTTCAGGTGGTCTTAGGAATCAGAGAGTTCCGGTCCAATTCTGGACCAATTACGCATAGCTGTCAGAGCGCGTAATCAATTAAGTGCATAGGCTTGTGCGCACAATCAAGGACTATGGCGGTGCACGGGTGGCTGAAGCTTGGCCCTATACGGACCAATTAAGCGTGGCTAACAGAGTGCGCAATCGATTACGCGCATGGGTGAGGACACGGAATTTGAAAACCTTCTAGGTTGGGTTGGTCTAGGTTTTGGGATTTCAGAATCGACAGACTAGTAGGCAGGTAAGGACAGACAGGAGACAGACTAGCAGGCAAGTAAGGACAGTCACACATACATATTTACATGTAATATTATTTAAGTAAATGTCATAATTATTTCCTTTTCATTTACTTAAGATATTACATATAAATAACGAAATACCCCCCATTTGATTTCAATAAAAATAGTCTCGGATCAAAAATCTCAAAGAATAAAATGTTAACTTTCCAGTTCATGAACAAAATCTGATTTTTTGTAATTTGGTCAATTTTCTAACTTTCAAATGGCAAGCCTTTTTGAGAAACTTTAAAGCCCATTAATTCTATTATATTAAAGTATTGCTAAATTACCAAAGTCCGATAAAAAAAGTTTAAATCTGGGCCTCCTAATGGGGTATATATTGTCAGGGTTCTGGCTCGTCCTTTGACCTTCGGTCATCAGAGCCTGGGGCTTAACTATAAACTATTATTATGGTGCATAACTCTTGGGTTGGGGGTTTCTAAGATTTTAGGACTCTTAGAGAGGGTTGGTCCCTTTACAAAAGCCATTGGGCAAGGTCAAAGGTTGATCGAACATGCTTTATATACTCCGAGAGGGAAAAATTGGGGTGTCTATAGATGCCCATCTTCGACGTGTTCTTGTGGAATAAGAATGCGTCGAAGAAGTAGACACCCCTCTTTCGAGGTGCCTTCTCATTTCTTTGGGAAATCACAAGTGTGAATTGGGGTGCTGACATGAAGTGCTTGACTTTCTTATCTATCAGCGCAAGCTAAAAGGGAGCATTTAGGGGCCTAGTGGTAACTGTCGAGGGGGGTATCCCCATTCGCGGGTGCAAGTGGCACCCTGTCGCATGTCGTGACCTGCTGCAAGTGGTAGTCAAACGAGGGGAAATTGATGCAATCAAGAGGTATATCCTCATTTGCGGGTGTAAGTGGCATCCCGTCGCGTGTCGCGACCTGCTACAAGGGGCAATCAAATAGAGGGGAAAGTGGTCATATCCGGATCCACGGGTTCAAGTGGCATCCCATCGCATGTGGCAACCTGCTACAAGTGGCAGTCAAACGAGGGGAAAATGGTGCTAACGTGGTAGCGGGGGGCATCATACGAATGTCCTGAAATAAGGTCAAGTGATCGGATAATAAGATGTATCTTGATATAATGGTGGATTCTTTCGCAGATCATGTCAGGTCGGGTGCGTCATTGCTCACATCAATGGCTCGTCAAGTGTCCCTTTTTAGTGGACATTTGTGATTTCTCAGAGTTGAGCATTTCAGTGTTACATTTCCCAGGGGAAAGAATAGATTGGAGTGGTGAGAAGTGAATTTTGATAGATGGGGGTTCATTTATTATTGTTATAATTTTTTATTTTTTTTTTTGTGTTTTAAAAGTCTGAGATTTTTAACTTAAGATCAATTCGGTGGTAAAACGATAGAAAACGTGGCTTCTGAGATGTTGCCGAGCAGATCTACCGAAATGGGATTTGTGGACCAGACCGTTTGTGTGGTTGTTAAGGCGACACTTGGTATGTCGAATACTTCATCTAATCTTCTCGTGAATACTGATGATTGTCTCTAATGAGAGGACTACATTGATTCATGGGTCGAGAAAGATGGGTTTTGAAAACATTTGACTTAATATTATCTAACTATATTTTACAAGGAATATCAAGTAGATAGAAAGGGTGATACTTACTTGGTTTATCTTGCAATGGGACTGGTCGGCTGTT
Source organism: Chloranthus sessilifolius (assembly GCA_021018995.1). Taxonomy (NCBI): domain Eukaryota; kingdom Viridiplantae; phylum Streptophyta; class Magnoliopsida; order Chloranthales; family Chloranthaceae; genus Chloranthus; species Chloranthus sessilifolius. Next base: position 69,354,241 of record CM037592.1, on the reverse strand, counting down.
GCCCCCATTGTTGTGTTGCCATGGGACACTAGAGAGTTTCCTCTCCTCCTTCATTTCTACTGTAGTGGGGCCTGATGGTTGCCAGTGTGATGGGATGTCCGGATTGCTTGATGAGATGTTCGCGATGGGACCTGATAATTGATGGATGCGATGGGATGTTAGAGAAATTCCTTTTTTCTTCTATTGATGAGCGTATGTTTCTGTTGGGGTGGAGTTTGGTGACTGCTGCGTGATGGGGCATTCGGGAGTATTGTCACGTTCGAACATGATTATTGTCGGGGTATGACGTTTGGAGGGAGGTTCGGTTCTTTGCGATTGGACATTAGTTGAGCCTCCCCTTCTTGTTGCGTGCCGTGGCGGGTTACGACGGGACTTGCCTTTGGCCTTGGTGGTGTGGCAGGGTTTTAGCATCACGACGGGACATGAGGGCATGGTTGATTCATGTCGATGAGCTTAGGTGTTGGGATAGCATTGGTTATATGTGTGTTCTGTCATGATGGGACGTGTTATTGTGAGGACCTGCAATGGGATATCAGTAGCTCTCTCCCTCTGGTCAGTGTGTGGGGGTTATGCGATGGGACAAGGGAGAGTGATTTTGATCGTGATGCGGCAAGTAGCGTGGAAGCACATCAGGGGGTGATTTGGTCGCGATGGGACTTTGGGGAGATGTCCTCACCCTTGATTGGTTTGTGATGGGTCAAGGTGATTATGTATGTGTCTTATTGCGATAGGACATGTGTTCTTACGTGTTTATTTTGCTTAAGGTTTTTGTTGAGGGCATATGATTGTTTTGGTTAGGGTGTGTATTTGGTTCGAGGTGTTTATCATAGCTGAGAATTGCGTGCATGAATCTTGGCGCTTAATTAAGTTGCGCGCTAGGACAGGTGCGCGTGATTGCGACGTCGACATGTCGAATGTGCGCATAGCTAGCAGTGTCTAGTCCAATTACGCTCGAGGTGAATTGCATGCGATCGAAGAGTCAGAGGGTTGCAAGGTTGGAGTGCGCGGGTGACGTTTTGAATTCCACGCATCAGTATAGGCGTGTAATTTGATTACGTGCAGAGTCTTCGGTGCGGGATCGATTCCTTGGGGCTTTTACAATGCTGGAAGATGAATCATGCGCTTGGAGTGTGATGTTTAATTATGAATATGCGCGATTGTGCCTGCGCTAAATTGGATTGCGCGTTGTGTTTCTAACGCTTAATTAGGTGAGCCCCTATATGTGTCCGAGCTTCTTTGTTTTTCTTCATTCCTTCCTAGAGCATCTTGATTTTGGTGTTTTGGGGATATTTTTGGATCTAACGGTCCGATTGCGATGTCGTTTCTTCTGATGTTTGTTGTTTCACGCGTTCTTCGTCCTGAGGTGGTTCTTGATGGATGTATGATTGGAAGTATTGTTGTGGTTTGGGGGTGTTGGGATTGAGTGGCGGTATACATCCGTCATTGTTGTTAGGAGGTGAAGATGGCGGGAGATAAGTTTTACAAATGAATGGAAAGGGTGTTACCCAACCATTCCTCCCGTTTTTCTGTTGCTTCTTATTGGACCTCCCGCACATCGGGTGCTTTGGGCTTGTGTCCGTTTTGGGTTCCATGTTTGTTTAAGTTGTAGGTTAAGTGACACCTGTACAAATTTAAAGTTATGTGTTTTCGATTTGGGTTGTATGTTCAGGAGGTATGGTGTTTTCTTTGCTTATGCTTATTCATGTTTGTTATTGTGTGTTTCTTGTTGTCTTGTTTAGGACGTTTGTTTTGGGGTATCATGGTGGAAAAGTAAGAAACAAATTGAAAATAAAAAAATGCCCTAGTTTGGGGTGTCGGTCTCATGACCTGAGTATCACTACCAAGGTGCTGGCACTCGTAAAAAAAATGCCCCAATGTCAAGTGACGGTGAGATTTTTATCGGCCTCACAAATGTCCTGGAGTGTATTTGTAATGGTCTCATGTCAAGAAGTAGTTTGATTATTTCGGCCACATGCCAGGCTCGATCATGTATCATAGCTTTTTAACGGGATTGAGGTGAATGGTGGATAATGACTGATTGCATCACTTACCATTCGAGAGTTTTCAACTTTATCCTCAAGGAGATTTTGAAAATCATTTTGACTCATTGTCCGGAGAGAAAAACATTATGGGTGAGGAGGAGGAGGTAAGGTTTATTGATCTGGGGATAGCTTCTTATTCAACAAAATTTTGAAAAAGTAGTTAACTACTTTCTTCTCGAGTGGATAATGCGGAGCCATAATTGAACTCTCCGTCATGGTCCAACACCATCAAATAATTAAATTCTATAGTTAGCAGGAGTTTGTCCTCATCCTGCAACCGTACGATGACATCTAGCAGTGTGAAGACATTAGGGGTACCCTCAAAGCTTGCTTATACTTCCCTAATAAGACTACCAGGAATGCCCTCACAATTTGCTTATGCTTTCCTAAATTCATTGACTGTTCATTCGTCGTATTGCTCTCGCTCGATTGTACTTCTTTTCTGTATATTTTTTTGAAACAACTTGCTAACATAAGAATTATGAGGTCTGATGGAACCTTGCATTTTCATTTTTTCTGCTCTAATATCAACTCCAATGGCTGGAAGGGTGTGTGGGAATCCAGAGTTTTCTATATTTCATAAAGAGAGTTTCATGATCTGCTAGTCCTTTCAATCAACTTGCCCGGATAGGAGGGGTGGTTAATGAGTCAGTTGGTTTTCAAAATGGTTCAAAAGAATAATGACCTACGACCGGCGAATGCCTTGCGATGACTATGAAGGATGATAAGTATATAAGTATGCCTGTTTAGTCTACGAGATATGATGATCTAGTTAGGGGTAGCATTCTGGGGTTTAGGAAGTCCTTCCCCTCTTGCTGTTTCCTAGGCATGTTGCTGAGATAATATAAGTATTTCCCACGTGGGCTCTGATTTCCTCTAGGTGAGGCGATTGTGTAGGCATTATTTCTTAGCACTAGCTTCACAGCTTAGAATTTTTGGTCAAAGTAAATTTTAGGTTTGGACAAAAAATCAGGGGTCATGGATGTTGCTGGGTATAAAAATATTTTTTGTGCTTTTAAGTATATATATATTATTCTTTTTGAAAAGTTTATGTATTTCTTGGATTTTTGAGTACATATTTTTCTTTGTTTTGTATATATTATTATTATTAATGTTATTTTTATTATTTTTAGATACAATATCAATTCCTGAAGAAAGGGGCTAACTTAGGAAATCCGCTTGGTGAGACATGTTGAATGGTCAGAGTGACCGTTCGATTAGATGATATTGTTTTGGGGTCCTCGATTCCTCTCGATATGATTGATCTTGGATGAGAGAGATGTTATATTTAGGTTTGTGTTTTGGCTGATGTCAGATTTGTTGAAATAGATGTGGTGCCTTTTAACTTCTTCTTTTGATAAATCTTTTGTGGTTGGAGTCTCTATTGGTGGGCGCTTTTTTTGGGTTCCTCTCGACTCCCGTTGAATCAATGGCTCCAATTCTGTCCAGGTGGACTCTAGCGATGCGATGTTTGGAATGACAAAAATAAATAAAAAGGGGGAGATTTTTCTAGGAAGGTTCCTAGTTTGATTGCGATCACTAGCTACAGATATTTAACGACGCTGCAACACGTCAGTGATCACGCTGTGAAGCGGGTGTGGGTTACTTCTATACTGAATCGTCCGCCTGCGAACGTCAGCAGCAGTGCTTCTCTTTAGTTTAGTTAGTTTAATTCTCCTCTTATTTCCCTTTGTAATTATAATTTCGATCAGTTTAGATTTCCCAATTCTATTATTATCATGCTCTGGTTGTGTGGGCTTATTAAGGTGAGTTATTTTAGTGTTCTGATGCTGTCAAGAGTTCAGTGAGCATCAAGGTTCTGGTATTACTAAAAGTCCAATCGGTTTCAATCTCCTATAGGTACTAGGAGTGCATATGTATCAGTTTCAATAATGTTCTAACTAAAATTAAGCATGCTAATTGTACTGAGATTCTAATTAAAGCAATTGTAGTAATTCTACTATAATTCTAATTAAAGCACTCGTAATAATTCTACTATAATTCTAATTGAAATAAAAAGATTGATTTTTCTACGGGCCTAATTAAAGCAATAAATTTAATTTTCTATTATAATATCAATAAAAACAAAATGACTGATTTATCTACGACCCTAATTATTGACAGATTTATGATGGTAAAATATAACTAATCATGAATAAACTAAATTTTCTAGAATTCAGATTTGGAATAATCAATTAACTAAACTAATGGAAAGGAAATTTTGATTTAACACTCTAATGATTATATCAAGGCCTAATTAATGCGAATAGTCAATTATGTCTAGATATAAACTAATTAAAGCAATTTATTAATTCTAGAAACTCTATAAAAAAAAGGTTTGGGCCCGTTATGCTAAGGAGGATTGGCCTCGTTCCCCCTCCGTAAGCTCCCTTGGGCAGATCGAGTGGCTAAGATTAAAAAGAAAAAATTAAATTTTGGATGGTAAAGTAATATTTGTAGGCTTTTTAGAGTTGATTTCGAAATAATAGGGGAAAATTAAATTATAAACTAGAATTATGAAAACTAAAATTAATATTTTTAGATTTTTGGAGGTATTAAACTAAGAAATTGAAATTAAAAAAATCTTTTAAGACTGAATTCGGGTCCGAAATCAGAAAATTAGACCGTATGATTAAGGACTGGTTCTGAACTCTGAGGGTTAGAAACAGAAATTAATGATAGAACTATAAATCATGATTTTAGAGTAGAATTTGGTCTTAAGGGTCGGTATATCGGACCGACGAATCAAGGACTGGTTCTAAAAGCAGGGAATTAGAACCAAAAATAGAAGATTCGATCCGAAAAGTGTGCTACAGTCTAAGACTGAAAATAAAATTAAAAATTAATAGATCTAGAGATTATAAGCTACGGTCGGAAACTAAAATATTAAATCCTTACCTAAGGGGGGTCGAGACTGCAGAGAGAATCCTCAAAAATTTGAGCATTTGAATCTCGAAATCATGGTTGGGCTCTGTGGGTTCGTGCTCAGAGTTCTCTGGTTTCGAAATTTACCATCTCCTTTCTCAAAATTTGCAGCCTCTTTTTTTCTCTTCGAGAAAAAAAGCTTTTATAGGTTTTCCTTCAATTATGCGCCTGTTTACGGGCGTTTAATTGAATCGCGCCCCTAGATTTCGGCTCTTAATCGCTTTGAGTCGGTCACCGACTCAGTGAGCGACCGGCAGACTTCTCAGCTAGTCTCCTAGTCCTAACAAATTAGGGCTAATTGCACACATGTTATCATGCGCTCAATCTGATTAAGCGTTTAACCTGAAGCGTTTAATCAAGGAAACGTAGGGGTCAAGGGTAGTAAGACTAGGTTGGACGTAGGCCAATTGCGCACTGGTGGTGAAGCGCTCAATCCGATCACGCGTCCTATTTCAGGCGCGTAATCGACGCTCGAATCGGTCTGGGAAAGGAAGTTTGGTCTAAAAGGTTGACTGATCACGCGCTTGTGGTTTTGCGTGCGATCTAATTATACACGGGGTTTTACGTGCGTAATTTGAGGTTGTTCGGGTATAGTCTCTAGAATGAAATGCAAGACTATTGTTTCAGTTTGCATTCTGGCTATATACTGTTATTTCAGTATATAGTCTCCCTACGCTGGGATCTGAGCCATAGAGCTATTGTTTCAGCCTATGTTCAGCCATGTACTATTGCATGGTCCCACACCACGGGTTAAAAGGGTCAAAGGTTGATCGAACAAGTTTGTATACTCCGAGAAGGTAAAATGGGGGTGTCTACAGATGCCTCTCTTCGGCGCGCTCTTACGAAGTAAGAACGCGTCGAAGAAGTAGACACCCCTCATCTGAGGTGCTTTCTCGTTTCACTTAGGAATTCACAAATGTGAATTGGGAATGTTGACATGACATGCTTGGCTGTCTTATCTATCAGCGCAATCTTAAATGGAGCATTCGGAGGCCCAATGGTAGCTGTCGAAAGACACTTTCTGGATCTGTGGGTACATGGTGCATCTCGTCGCATGGCGCGAGCTAACAGAGGGATATGGCGCGATCGAGATACCAGGGGGCGTCATACAAATGTCCATAAGGTCCAGGGACCGATAACATAAAAAGAGAGAGTGCAATATAATATCGAAGGCTTTAACAAGTTATGTCAGACCGGGCGCATCATTGGTCACACCAATGCGCGTCAGGCGTTCCTTTTCTAATAGGCGTTTGTAAGTTCTTAGATTGAGTATATTTATTGTTCAGTTTCCCAGGAGAAAGGGGTCGATTTGGGCTGGTAATTAAGGTGAATTTTGTGAGGTGTGATCAGTTGAATTTTGTGCAGTGGCGCGTGCGCTTGATTCATCTGGAGTCGGTCTTTTAAGTAGGGAATTCTAGTCTTAATGTATCTGAACAAATGATTCTACGCAGTGTGTATGCGCTCGATCCAATTCTGCGTAGTGGGATATGCGCTTGATTGTGAGTTCAGGGGGGCTTTAAGTTGGGGAATTCTGGTCCTAAGGTATCTGAACAAGTGATTCTGCGTAGTGGTGTATGCGCTTGATCCAATTTTGTGCAGTGGGATATGCGCTTGATTGTGAGTTTAGGAGGTCTCAGGAGTTAAAAGTCAGCTTTATGGTATATGGTTAATGAGGCACTTAATCAATTTTTTTTTGGTATTTAGAAAAGGGGAACTTGGGTCTATTTACTTTGTTGCCTTTTTTCTATTTTTGTTTTTGATAGTATTGTTTTCTTACTGATTTTTTTTGTTTTCTTTTTTTGTTAATTTTTTTTTGTAGTAAAAGAATTTTTTTTTGAAGCAAGTAAGAGGGTCTCAAGATTTTGAAATTCTAGAGATTTTAACTTAAGATCAATTTTATGGTAAAATGATGGAAAACGTGGCTACTGAGACATCGCTAAGCAGATCCACCGGTACAGGATTTGTGGACCTGACCGTTTATGTGATTGTCAAGATGACACTTGGCATGCCGGATACTCCATCTAACCTTCTCGACGAATACTGATGATTGTCCCTTATGGGAGGACTACAGTAACTCGCGAGTCAAGAGAGATGGGTTTCGAAAACATTTTGACTTAATCATAGATAACTATATTTATAAGAAATATCGAGTAATTGAAAACTGAGTAATACTTACCTGGGGGTGATACTTACCTGGGTTGTGCGATGGGACTTGTGATATTGTAGCGGGGTGGTGCTGTTGCGATGGGGTTTTGAAGTTATCTTTTCTTTCTTTTTTGCTTTGTCTGCTGTGGCGTATGGCGGTTGCCGGTGTGATGTAGCATCTTGGGGAAGGTGATATTGCGATGGGACAAGTGTTGTTGTGGTGATACCACAATGGGACTTGGATAGTTTTTGACAGTTGTTCGTGCTGTAGCTTGGCATTAGTGGGATGCGATGGGACAAGGGAGGAGTCCCAAGTTTCTATCTTTTTTTTTTGCTTTTGTCTACTGTGATATCTGGTGACCATTTGTATCGAACAATTTGGGAGGAAGGTTCTTTGTTTTAGTGATGGAACCTAATTGAGCCTTCTCCCTTTTCTTCTTTTGGCGCGGTAAGCGTGTTGTTTGAGCTTTCTGGGCAGTGGTGTCCGCAATGGGAGGTGTAGCATAGTTAGCGGTGGGACACTGATAGGATGTTTTCACGCTGAGACGTTGATCTCTTTGTTTAGCAGATCTTGGGTCAGGTGAGCTCACGTTGTGGTTGCGTTGTAATGGATTTTTGACGTATTTGCATTTTCCGAATTTTTCGATGGGCCATGGGGGCATGGCTACAATTTTTTTGTGATGGGATCAGATATTGGGGTGGTGTCATGCATGTGTTTTTTTTTTATTTTTTATGGTGGGATGTGCTTGGGTGGTTGCACGATGGAACAAAAGTGGTCAGGGGTGAAGGTGTCACGCGAGGCATGCATGCCTTGTATGTAATAGGACTAGGGGTGTGGTTGACGTTTTTGGTAGGGTTACGTGATGGGAGTAGAGTGAGCGGCTATTCCTTCTTCGATGTGGATAGCCTATAAGGCTCCGCGATGGGACAAAGAAAATTTTCCTTGAATCGGGCCCGAACTTTGTGTAAAAATCAGGAATTACACGCCTGTTTCTAGTCGTGTGATCCGATTGCACGCCTATTTTTAGGCGTGGGATTCAGGGTTTAAGGGGCCGATTACGCGTGTGGATATGGGCGTATGATTGTATTGCATGCTTAAGTATCTACACGCGATTGAAGGGTCACCAGGTCACTGCGCGGGTGACCTTTCATATTGCGCGGCACAGGGAAGTTGTTTAATTGGATTGCATGTTCTTGGATGCGCGCGGGATAGGAGCGTCACCCGATCAGTGTACGAGTGACCTTTCATATTGCACGGTGTGAACGGGTCGTTTGATCAGATTGTGTGGCTATTGAAAAGCGCGGGATCGGAAGGTCGAGCAGTTTGCGTGAGCGACAGTTTCATTACGCGCTTGAATCTTGGCACATGTTTTAGATTAAGCGTGATATGTGTGGTGCGTGATTGGATTAAGTGCGCATAGTTAAACGCGCGATTGGGGCCGTACTCTATATAAGCGTGGGAGGCTTCATTTATTTCTCATTCTCTGGTTTAGTCTCGAGTATTGACTTTTCTGAGTGTTTTGGTATTCTGAGATTCGTGTTTTAGCAATATTGAGCAATCTAACCGCCATATTAGGATGGGGTTTCTTCCTATATTCTTTATTTCACGTGATCTTCGCCCTAAGGTGATGCTTAGGGATAATATTGTCTTGGGAATGGGCAGTATTGGGAATAAGGGTGTTAGTCTTCACACCGTTCCCTTTTAGGGAGTAGTGAAGGCAGTGTTGCGGAGGCGGTAGCGGAGGAGGTGAAGATGACGGGGAGAGGAGGTGCTATAAATGGAGGGATGTATCTCTAACCCATTTTCCATTTCTTCTTCCGGTGGCTCATTTGAGTCCTCCAAGTCTGGTGGCAACATCTCTGAAGCCTCAGATTGGACGTTTTGCTCCTCGCTTTGGCTCATTGTAGTTTTTATTTTCGTTTTGGGTTGTATGTTAGGTTCTAAGTTTTCATTTTGGGTTGTAATTCAGGAGGTATGCCTCCGACGATATTGTAAAATTTTGAATTATGAATAAAGTGGCATTTTTTTATTAGTTTATTTTTTATTGTCTATTGTCTATTGTGCTCAGCTAGTCTATTTAAATTTTTTTAATTGATTAATTGTACTTATCTGATTTGTTTTGACATAGTTTTAGGATTTGATTTAGATTAGTTTTATATTTTTGGATTTATTCAGGGTTTATTTTTTAGATCAGTTCACCTTGTTTGGAGGGTTCGCTTGATTCTATTGGTTTGTTGGGGCGTTTTTGGGTGCTCTTAAACAAGTTAGATTTTGCTTTGTTTTATTTAAGGTTTTTTTTTGTTTCATTTAATGTGTTTGTTTGAGGGTTTTTTTTCTTTTCTTTTGGAATGATACTTGTTAAAACGGTGTGAGTTTTCATGGGTTCTAGATGGTAGTTGGGTGTTTCATTTCTATTGGTTTATCTAAATTTGGGGGATTTGTGCTTTTCAGAGGGGCATGTGTTTGGTTTTAGATTTAATTAGATTGGAAGGGTTTCAACTATGTGACATTTATCAATTTAAGGGGTATGGTTTATAAATGCATGAATCTAAGGTTTTTGCCTTGTTGTTTTCTTACTTCAAGTCTAGAGATTGAAAGTTTGGGCTTATATCTTGTGTATATAACTTTGGACATTTTATGTTCATTAATGTCTTTTATTCCTTTCTATTTCGTCTCTCGGGTATTGAACCCGAGTTATTGTGTTTATTAAGTGGATCTTGAGAATGGACGGGATTGGGAATTCGGGTGATACTAGGGTTGGTGCTATCAATCCAACTCGAAGTGTCACCCCATCGGGAGAAGAGGTGGAGGAGAAAAAGGTGGTAGAGAGGAAACCCAAGGATAAGGCAAGGTCAGAGTTCTCGTGACCGATGCCTATTTTTCCTCGGTAGGCTCTACGGATTTAATGTTAGTTGCTCCTCATTTTTAATGTGTCCAAGGGGAGCTTCTAACGGTGGGTCCCACAAGTCCTGGGTGGCTTTTTGTATGCCACTCTTTCCTTTCTGCCAGCTTGGGGTGAGGGGAAGAGGTCATCACTGTTAAAATTCATTCAGGGTGCGTTCTTCCTCTGGGCTTCTCCGAGATCTCTAGTCTCTCGAATAAGTTCGGATTAGGGCATTTCCTGAACGTGCTAATTTTAGCATTCTTATTTTAAAGTTATATATTCAGAGGGTATGCCCTTGGTGTGTGCTGTAATGATTTTTATTAATCTATGGAGTGATTATGTTTTTTTATTTCATTTGTGGTTATTCAATAATCTTTTTTTTGTTTGATTTAATTTATATTTTGTTCGTCTCGTTGTGGTGTGATGCTTTTGGTTTTAATTTGGTTGTTTATTTTAGATCTGGGGGCGTGTTAAGGATACTTTTTTTTCGTTTTGAGTATTATAGAGGCAATGTGAGTATTTAATCTTATTGAGGACATGTGAAGGTGTTGGGGGCATCTATTTTTTGGTTGAGGAAAGTGAAGGAGAGGACATTTTCTTGGGTTTTAATTATTTATTGTGAAGTAAAGGGCATTTTTTTTGGTTTTCAGGGCGTAAGTTTTCTTAAATTAAGAGTGTTTTGAGTTGGTCTTATCAAGGGCATAATTTAGGTTAGTAGTGAGTGTCAGAATGTCTTTATTTCAGGTTTGAGTTTACTATTCTGGGCATGTGAAAATTTTCATTTTCTGAGAAATTACGCACTTCAGTCCGGGCGCTTGAATGAATTGCACGCTCGGGCGTGAACGCGCATTCAAAGGTGCAAGAGGTTATTAAGTGTCAATTCAGTCGTGTTTAAACTAATTAAGCGCCTGGTTTGACGTGCAAGATCAGCTGACCCTTGGCATTTGCGCACTACTTTTTGGGTTCTTAATGTGATTGTGGGCCGAGTGGGAAACGCGCAACCAACTGGTTGGGTTATAGTGAGCGGGCGACGATTAGATTGCGGGCTCAGGATAGGGCATTTGATCTGAATTAAATGCATAGTGTACTGCGTGTGATTAGATTGAGCATCAGGATTTAGGCGTGCGATTCGGGCAAGTTCTATAAATAGTTGAAACCTTTCATTTTTCATCACATTATCCATTTTAGTTTTTGATTCTCTAGTTTCCTAGTTTTCTTGTGCTCGAGTTTTCGTGTTTTTTCGATATCTCGTGATCTGGTCATTCGTTTGAGACGCCGTTTCTTCCATTTACTTCAGTTTTTCGAGTTCTTTATTCCGATATGGAGGGTGAGGGTAGTGTCAGGTGTGAGGTCACTATTTCTGAGTTGGGGAGGATGTTGATGACGGATGTGGGCGAGACTTCTGAGGCTCAGACTGGCGCTGTCGTTATGCAGGAGAATATTTGGGAGATGATCGTAGAGGAGGTCCCTGAGGGTGACCAGATGGTGGTTAGGGAGAAGGTACCCGAGGTTGAGCCGGGGGTAGCCGAGGGGGAGGGTGAGAGAGCTAAGGGTGAGGGAGTTGAGGGTGAGCAGGGTGAGGAGCAGCCAGGCGTGGACCCTCGGGATCGTAAGCACTATCCGCTGAAGGATTTCTTTGCCAAAGGGCGGGTAGGTTCCCGTAAGCAAGAGTTCCTTCATTTTCCTAGGCATTTAGGTTATGAAATAGGCTTATTAGGATCTATAAACCCTTCTAATTTACGTCAAACTTGCATTGATTATTTGTTGCGTGCTCGCTCATGCATCATGCTTGCATCTAGAGATAGGTCATGTTTATGCTCAATATTCTCATCACGTTTTGTGTGCCTTTTGTAAGTTGTCATAGTGTTTAAGACATATTTTATTCATTTTCAACTCCTTAATTCATTTATCTTTTGTCCTAAGTATGTGTTAGTCTTATTGTTATTGTCATTCTTTTTGGTCATTGTGGTCGATAGGAGCCTTCGTAGTTGGCTATCAGCTCGGCATGGGGTGAGTCTCATGCTTGGTACCGTGCCTTGTTGGAGTTTCAGCGGGAGTGGCTGGTGTCTTTTAGTTTTGGGACGATTCTAGGGTTGGAGCCCTTTCAGGTCGACCAAGGCCTGATCACGACGATCATAAAAAGGTGGAGCGAGAGGCATCAGGCGCTTCTCTTCCTAGTTGGTATGTTACTGCCAACCCCAGAGGACTGGATCAGCATCACCGGTCTTCATTTTGAGAGGGAGCCGATCACAGGGCGAATGGAGGGGCAGTATTTAGAGGTGTGTGAGGAGATTTTGGGTGTCCCTTATAGGTCGAGTGGATCGGGGTCAGGTGTGGTTCGGGTCACTTGGTTCTTCGATACGTTTGCGAGTGGCTTCGTCCCTCCGAGGCGTCATTCGGAGGTGAGGGCACCCTATGAGGCGCGGTGTGCAGTAGTGGCGAATCGGGAGCCTGTGATCTAGCCAGGGTTAGCTGCAGATAGGGTGCTCCGAGCATTTCTGATGCACTTCTTGGGTGCAGTACTCTTTTCGTCTTCAACTCGGGGATGCGTCACTGGGTAGTTTTTTATGGTTCTCGGGGATTTGGATCGGGTCCATACCTATGTGTGGGGTGCGGCAACGTTGGTGCATCTCTATGAGCAGTTCTACCATCGGGGACAGGGCATCGCATCGATCGGAGGTTTCCTTCTGCTCATCCAAGTGAGTTTTAGTTTAATTGGTATCATGGTGGTCCTTTAGTTTTACTAATTTTTGGTCTTAGTGATTTTTAATGGTCCTTTTGTGTGTCATTGCTGCTCTTTTTTTTTTTCAATTTTGGGCATATGATCATTTTTCTTTTCTTCGTCCAGGGGTTTCGGTGGGGGTTGAGTTCACGTTTCCACGGATGCACGTGTGGAGGGAGGCGTTGAAGGGTCGTCAGTGGTCTACTGATCTTGAGACCATGTGAGGCCTCTTCGAGGATATGCATGCGGTGCAGGTATATATCGTCATATTTTCGTTTGGCTTTGTTTTGTTTGGGAATTCTTAGGCTTTTTTAATGGGTCGAGTTGTTCATTTGGATAGGTGATCTGGAGGCCCTACGACGATGAGGAGGATGTGGGTGAGGCGGTGATTGAGTATGGCCGACCCTTCTTCGATGTTGACATATGGGTCCATTGTTTTGAGAGGGTGGAGAGGATCCACACCTCTCGAGCGGCACGACAGTTGGGGCTCGCTCAAGAGTCCCTCCAAAGGTTAGCCACAGAGTGGCGAAGAGGATGACTGACCCTCCAGGCCAGAATTTTGCAAAGCGGATGGCGCTCCAGATAGTCAATTTTAGAGTTGGGGGGACTAGGATCACGGGGGCGCGTGATGAGGCGGATGTACGAGAGTATAGGAGGTAGTTCAGTGCGTTGGATGGTGGGTGCCTCTTCACACGTCCCTTTCATGGCAGCGGCTCTTTCGTGATCGGTGGACCGGAGTTAGTGTCGGCATTGAGGGAGAGGTTGGCCTCATTGGAGGAGGGCCATCTCACGACGAGTGTGCGGGGGGCATTGGATGATCTTCATAGGTCGATGGAGAAGATGGGGCATGCTCCTCGTCCTGATGAGGAGATGTTGCACTCTTTCACCGACTCGGTCGCTAGGGCCAGGGCGGCGGAGGATGAGTTGGTTGCTCGACTAGCGGAGACCCGAGAGCTCCTGGTGAGTTAGTTTATTGGTTTCATTTATTCGTGTATTATATTGACTTATTCTGGTGATGTTTTTTTTTTTGATATGGTTGTTTTATTTTATTGTGGACAGTCTGCGAGAGAGTTTGCGGTTGCTCGTTAGGTGGTTCTACTGGCGATTTATCGTAGTCAGCAGCAGGCCGATCGCACGGTGGCGGCTAGCCTGCCCTCTGAGATTGAGCGATTGGTGAGTATTTTTGATCAGATTGATTAATTTGTTGATGGTTTGGGGCTCCTTGTTAATGTTGGGATGTTGTCGATATTTGCAGAAGGCAGAGCTTGCCGTTGCGGGGGCTTCTGCTCGGGCATTTGATCCTTCTTCAGTGGCCTCCTCCAGTCGGGAGGATCCAGCGATGGCTCGTCTTCGGTCTGAGCTGGAGCATTGGGAAAGTTCCCTCACTCTTTCAGTTTACTTGTGCCATTGTGGTGGTTTGTTAAGTGTTATTGTTGTGTTTTCTTAATAGTTTACTAACATCGTGTTGGTGTCTCAGCGCAAGGTTGCTAAGGACCTCTGGACGAGGGAGGCAACTGCTGCCTCTTTACGCCTAGAGAGTCAGGTATAATTTCTGATTTTTGATGTAATTCTATTTAGGTTGTTTCGTCCTGTTTGTTTCTGACATATTTTGCATTGGTTTGCTTTGTTTTTTCATGTAGGCTGCTCCGAATTCTGCTCCCGAGGCTCCTCCTCAGGGGTTCATTCCTATTCCTAGTTGGGTATGTTTTAGTTGACATATTTATAGTTTATTAGTCATCGTAGAGTTATCTAATGTATTTGTTTGTTTAGTTATAGCCGCCTAGATTCGGCGTTCCTTCTGTGCCGCCTGTCGATCCCCTGACGGTTGAGACGGTCAAGTGCCTTCTGAGGGAGAGGGCAGATCTGGTATGGTCTTTTCTTATTCAAAATTTTTTTCATTCAAATATGTATATGTTATCTCTCTTTGACTTGATATGGTTATGCAGGTTCATCAGCTTGAGGAGGCGCGGCTAGAGGTGGCACGAGCGCTCGCCACTCCGGAGGCGAGACAGGTCCTTGGGGAGGTGGAGAGTCGTGAGGATCTAATGATCGAGATGATGGCCACATAGAAGACTCATGTCGAGGCCTTAGAGGCGGCGTGGTGGTCGGCGCAGGTAGAGATGCAGGTGGCCCTAGATCGGATGCAGTATCGTCTAGGGAGGGAGCGAGGGGCGCATAGATCAGCTAGTCGGATTGAGGGATCAGAGTTGAGGGCTACAGGGTGTTCGTTCGGGCAATCTCATCACACATCGCGTGATCGTGTCAGGAGTGATACTCGCGAGGATTTGCCACTAGTGGGTATCCAGGTGGGTATCCTCCTCATTCTCGATCGAGGCGGATTGCCAGTCAGGCGAGTGAGGGGGTCTCTATAGTGGGGTCTAGCTGTCTAGAGGTTCCAGTGACTCTAGGCGCCAGGATCATTTTTTCAGAGGACCAGTCTACGGACCTTCGAGCTGATGATACTGGGGACAGTGGTGCTCGACTGTCCCAGCAGCAGCATAGGGAGTAGGTGTGTGCATGTGCATGTGCATGTTTTATCCATTATGAGTGTGCATTGTATATACAAGGGGGATGCCCCCGATGACGATTGTAAAGAAAACAATAGGAAAGAAAAATTTTGACACATATATATTGAGATTTTGGGTTTAGGGGTACCTTATCAGCTGCTTTTCGTTTAGTTACCTCTTGCGTCTACTTTTGCTTTTGTTCCTAGTGCCGTCAATCATCATCGGGACTTGGATGCTTTGCGAGCTGGCCCAGTGGTGGTTGAAGGTCGCTTTGTATCTGCACATGTAAAGGTAACACCATTAGTAATTTTTTTTCTCCCCCTTGCTAGTTGTCAAGAGGGTAAGTATCTCAGACCGGAGCCTGGTAACAAAGGTAGATATATGCTACAAGAACTAAAAATAACTATCATAGCAACAAGGCGACAAGGAAGGCGACAAGGAAAGAAAATAACTATCATAGCAACAAGAACTAAAAATAAAAATAAAATGCCCCGGTGTAGGGGCGTGATTATATCGATAATACAGTGTCTTCGATAGCTTTCTTTGCACAGTAATTTCAACGTTCTTCATCTTTTGCTGGACAATTCGACGATTATGATATGATTCTCCTTTAGATCCAAAAAAATACCCCAGCATGTAGATGTAATGGAGCTTTTCTGGGCTTTTGATGAGCACTGTGGGTCTATGTGAAGTCGTGGGTATTAGGTGAGTTAGTCTTGAAGAGAGCATTCATCAATACTGTCATCAAACTGGGGGGAGGTCTCTTTGATCAGGTCAGTTGCATATGGGGTCTATCTTAGGGTAGTGATCATCCTATCCCATGGTTATTAGGGAAAAGTATGATAAGTATAGCAGGTGATTGCATTAGTCGTCATTCATGAATTTTTGGTTTCATTCCTTGGAATATCCTGTAAGGCTTCTAACTTATCGTCCAAAATATAAAAAGAAGTAGAAAAAGGATAAGGCTCAATGATGTGGGGAGTTGCTTGTACCTAATACTCTGCAAAAGAGATGAGTAACAATATTCTTTTTGGGGGAATGCGGGGTGCCATGATTGAGCTCTCCGTCATGTTTCGGTACCATCAAAATCTCACATTCTATGGTTAGCAGGAGTATGTCCTCCTCCCGCCACCTTACAATGACATCTAGTAGTATAGGGATATCAGGGGTGCCCTCGCAGCTTGCTTATATACTTCTGGTGAAATTACTAGAGATGTCCTCACAACCTGCTTATGCTTCCCTGAGCTCATTGACTCGTTATTCGTTATAATGCTCTCTCTCAACTTTTGATATGTAGATATATTTTGAAAGCATCTTGCTAGCACAAGAATAATGAGTTTTGATTGAACCTAGCATCTTTATTTATTTTGCTCTAACGTCTCCTCCAATGGCGGGGGAAGGGGAATGAGGATTAGATGTTACTTATGATTTTGAAAGAGATTAGGTAGGTTACTGGTCCTTTGGTCAGATTGTTAGAATAAGAAGCTGCACGATAAATGGGAGGTCTCAAGAATATTCTAGGGATTGAAGGCGTACGACTAATGAATGGGTCGTGACGACTACTGGGGTGATAACTATAAGTATTTAACCATGGGATGTGATGATCACAAGGCTAAGGGTAATATCTTCTATGGTACATGGCATTCCAAGGGCTAGGGAGTTCTTCCCCATCTTGGTTCATCAGTTTGTAGGCATTCTGGGGTATGCGGCTGTTATGACGTAAGGGCCTTCCCAGTTCGATTTCAGTTTTCCTTTCGGATGGGCATGTTTAGAAGGCATGACTTTCTTCAAGACTAATTCTCCAATGTTGAAGGTTCGTTCAAGGACTTTCTTGTCATAAGCCCTGGCCATTATCCTTTGATATACCTGAGTGTGATCGGCTGCCCTTAGACGTGTTTCATCGAGCTGCTCTAGCTGCGTGAATATGACAATCCTCCTCTCATCTAAGGATAGCTTATCATCGAGTTGGATCCGTAAGGATGGTACTTGTATCTCATATGGTAGGACAGCCTCCATCCCGTAGGTAAGGAGGTAGGGAGTTTAGCCAGTGGCTGTACGAATAGAAGTTTGATAGGCCCAGAGTGCTTCTGATAGTCATTCAGGCCAGTCGGCTCCATTGCTTGTTTCTATTATATGTTTCAGAATTTGAATAAGCATTTTGTTGGTGGCATCTGCTTGTCTATTTCCTTGAGTAGAATGGTGAGGACTGGCGTAGATCGATGCCGAATTTCTTGCATAACTTCTTTGTCTTCTCTGCAATGAACTGTAGTCCGTTGTCGGTGACAAGGTACTCTAAACCTTGTGATGATATTCCGAACGATAAATCTTACGAGCGTGGAAGCAGTGATTCTGACATATGATTCGGCTTCTACCCATTTAGTATAGTATTCGGTTGCTGTAGGTATAAATGCGTGCTTGTGAGTGTTCCCAACTGTGTCTGTGAAAGGTCTGATGACATTGAAGGCCCACATCGAGAACGGCCATGGCGAGGTCATAGTGTTTAATGCAACTGATGGAGCTTTGATGAGTGCGATGTGTTCTTGGCATTGCTTACAGAATTAGACATGGAGGTGGCAATCTCTTATCATTGTCGGCCAGAAGTAGCCTTGTCATGCAATTTGATCGGCGAGTCTCTATCTACCGGCGTGGGCACTGCAGGCGCTGGCATGTGCTTCTCGGATGATGTATTGTCCTTTGACGGTTGTAACGCATCGTAGCAGTACTCCTTTAGTAAAGGCTTCTTTGTATAGTGTTTCGTCAAGTATGCAGAATTTGGCGCATCGGTTCCTTATAGTCTTCCGTTCTATCTTTGTTGCGTGGGGAGGAATGTGCTGATGTTTGAGGAAGCTCCAAATGTCGAAATACCATGGCTGCCCGTTGTCGGTTGGTGATCTTTCAAATCTGAACATAGCGACTTCGGCTCCTGACTTGTCGTGCTTTTTCTGAGTAATTGCTTCCTTTGATGTCGTGCTCGTGGGAAGGATTGGTAATTCTCTCTTGACGGTCCATGCCACCTCGTGGGCGGGTACTGTTAAATTTTCTATGAAAAAGGTTTTGGTAGTTTGTCCAAGGGATATCTGAATGACCGAGGCTAGTGTAGCTAGGGAGTCTGCAAGCTCATTTTCTAATCTAGGGATGTGCATAAAAGAGATTCTTTCAAATTTGTTTACTAGATATTGAGCAGTTTCTAAATATACCATTAGTCTCCTTTCCTTAGTTTTCCATTCTCCTATGACTTGTGAGATTACTAGCTTAGAATCACCGATGGTTTTCAACTGTCTATCGCCTAATTGTAATGCTACACGTAGTCTAGCTATGAAGGCTTCGTATTGTGCGACGTTATTAGTGACAGGGAAGTCTAATTGAAAAGCTTTAGGTATGACAACTCATTCCAGACTCAGGAGGACTATCCCAATGCATTTTCCTTTGTGATTTAGAGCGCTGTCAAAATAAAGGGTCCATGAAGTCTTATCAGGCTTTTCGTTGTGGATTATAAGTAGGTCTTTATCGGGTAAGTTTACATGTATAGGTTCATGATTCGAGAGTGGGAGACCTGCAAGATAATCGGCGATTGCCTGCCCTTTGATCGACTACTGCGTGACGTAGGTGATATCAAACTCTTGCATATGCCAGCGAGCGATCTTTCCGGATGTTGCAAGCTTCTCGAATACATACTTCAGAGGGTCCATTTGGGCTAGTACTTATATCTTATGTGCTTTGGAGTAGTGTCACAAATTGGTCGAAGCCCATACTAGTGTGAGGCAGGTCTTTTCCATGGGAGTGTATTTCCGTTCATATTCGATCATCGTCCTACTAAGGTAGTAGATAGGCTTTTCTTTCTTGCCGTCTTCTTCATATTGTCCCAAAATTACTCCCATTGCTTTATCATTTGTTGAGAGATAAAGGATTAGGGGTCTTTCAGAAACTAAGGGCGATAGTATTGGCGGGTTAAGGAGGTACCTTTTAATATTATCGAAGGCTTGCTAGCACTGGTCATCTCACTTATACTCGGTTCCTCCTTTAAGTAGTCTGTAGAAAGGATCGCATCTGTCTGAATGCTGGGAGATGAATCTCCTGATGAATTGCAATCTTCCTATCAGGGTTCATAATTCTTTGATATCATGGGGAGGTGGCATCTCAAGGATGGCTTTAACTTTAACAGGGTCGACTTCAATCCCTCGCTTGCTAACTATAAAACCGAGTAACTTTTTGAAAGTGACTCCGAAGACACATTTCTTTGGGTTCATTTTCAGCTGATATTTTTTAGCTCTTTATAGTACCAGTCGGAGTGCTTCAACATGTCTTGCCCGCATTTGGGACTTCCCTAATATGTCATCGACGTAGAGTTCTACATATTTATGTATCATGTCATAAAAAATAGCCATCATGGCACGTTGATACATAGCTCCTGCGTTCTTAAGCCCAAAAGGCATGACGACATAACAGTAAGTTTCCCAGGGTGTGGTGAAAGAAGTCTTCTCTAGGTCGGACTCGGTTAATTTGATTTGATTATATCCTAAGAAACCGTCCATAAAGGATAACATCTCATGACTAGCAGTTTTGTCGACTAGAGTGTTAATGTGTAGAAGTGGGAAGTCATCTTTTGGGCATGCCTAGTTGAGGTTTCGAAAATCAATGCAAACCTGTACTCTGCCATTCTTCTTAGCGACAGGTACTATATTGGCGACCCATTTAGGGTAGAGGACGACACGGATAAATTTGTCTTTGTGTAACTTGTCGACTTCCTCGTTGACCCGCAAAGCTGTTTATGGGTGCATCCTACGGAGTTTCTGTTTTACGGGTTTCACGTCGAGTTCCAAGACGAGCCAATGTTCTGTCAAGCAAGGGTCTAAACAAGGCATATCTTCATAGGACCATGCAAAAGAGTCAAGGTGTTTTTGCAAGACTTGCATAATATGTTGGCGTTCTTTAGAGTTAAGCGTTGCGTTAACTAGTAATTTCTTAGGTTTCTCTTCAGTGTCAAAGTTAATTTCTTCTGTCGGTTCCACGACAACTTGAGTTTGCTCATCGAAACGCTTGATAACCCGTTAGAATTCCTACGCCCCCTTGGCGACTAGTGTTCCTTCCTCCACATTGGTAAGCTCGTATACTGCGAAATTACTACACTGGGGATTCAATTTTGCGAGAAGTAACCCTTCATCGGCGTAATTTATGACCGAGAGATCTTTGGTAAGGTGAAGGTCAAGGCTATTGATTCTTCTCTCAAAGTCATAAAGTATCTCATCAGGTATGCTCACCGGCTTGTTGTTTAGTCGGGATACTTTACATCCTAGTGTTGGAGATGGGATAATAGTCTCAGGAGAAAAGTCTCTTTGTTGATCGGACGATGGATTCGGGATGAAGGGTTCCCTTTCTTTTTTGAGGTTTTATAATTTTTTTGGGTTTTATATTTTTAATTTTTTAAGGTTTTCTACTTTTTCTATTTTTTTGATTTTTGATAGTAGATATGGTACAGGGTCGGTCGCCTTAAGAGGCGCTGGGAGAGCTGCTTCCTCTAATTGAGGGAGCGAGACGACCGTTGGAGCCGTTCGAGCGATTTTTTGAGAGATGTAGACTTGTTCTGAATTTGGCATTTTTTTTTGGAGTCCTCATCTAATGAGATCTTCTGAATAAAATGACGTGATTGACAGGGGTATCGTAGTTTGGATTCCCTTTATCACATTGATTACCTCTTCTTCAAATAATCTATGGAGATTGTAATCGATTGAACTATCATCCTCGAAGATATGATATGGTTGCTCTTCCCGCGAAGGGGAGTCTCCTAGAGGATCCCCAGGGGGAGCTCTCTCTCTCTCCTGATCTTCATAATACGTTGGGATGAGCACGCATGCTTGACAACGAGGCTGATAATGGTGAAGAACGCAGGGAGATTCCCAAGGGCATTCCCATCCTTTAGAATCGATGATAATATCAAGTTCACTTTCTTAATCTGATAAGGCTTGAATTCCTAGGTTGGCTTATTCTACTAATTCGAGTGCGGGGAGGTCTATCCAGTAGTCCTCGTCATCACTTGGTGGAGGTCGCCACTCTTCCTTGAGCGATTTCTAAAATATTTAGAGTTGCGGTGCATCTGGGGATGAAGGAGAGTCTAATTCAAACTCCTCTTCAAACCCCAAGAGTGCGACGTGGGTATTTCCTCCTGGGTCAGTCAACTGGTTGTCAGAATTCTCTACTTCTTGCGTCGATAGCTGAGCCGGTGAGTTGCTGCTTGTTTCCATTGTTACAGGGTTGGAGCCGTTCACTTCTGTCATCGCAGAATATCGGATCCCAATAGAAAATTACTCTAATATGTGAGTGCATGCCTTGCAACGGGATTGATATGGGTGAGAGATACAAGGTGAGTCCCACGGGCATTCCCATCCTTTAAGTCCAAGATAGAGGCTGATGCTATACGAGTTAAACTCTGCTTGTGAGGCATCATCTTCTTCCCACGGTGGATATAGGTACTCTTCATCCTCTTGCAAGGTAGCAATGTGAAAGTCCTCATCATCAGTGGATTCCTAATCTTTTACTTGTGGGTCGAGCTCGGGAGGTTCTTCCTTCCTCTCCTCTATGGGCTCTTTGAGATCAAACAAGGGTTTGACTCCTTTAACGGGTTTATCAATGTCGTCTTTTAGGTTCGTCAAATCGCTGAATGCTTTAGCCATTTATTCAATTTCTGCTTCTTGGGATTTAGTGAAGGATACCTCCTTCTGTCTAGGCACATCGGCTTTCTCAGTGGTCCCATAGATGAAGTGATCATATAGAGACCATTTTGGTGAGGTAGGGAACAAGTAAGCTTGTGAGCCGTCCGATTGATAACCTAGCCCTATATGCTTGCGTGTTTTTATTGGGACAACGGGTCCTACACGACCTTGCTTATTCTTTCTGAGTCCGATGTGAGGAATGTATCCAAGTTGGTACATAAGATCCCACCCCTTTGTTGCGGTGGGGTTGATGTCATAAAGCTTGGCGAGGTCTGGACCAACCTCTCTCCTCATCAAATCTTGTCGACATGTCAAGGGAGAACTAGGATGGGTAGGGGGGACGGACTTTCGCTACGGTTGTCTCATCCGAGATTCGAGTCTTTTGAATGTGTCCTGTATTTAATATGGAATCATGGTAGGAATGCTTGTCGCATAATCAATATCCATTTACTGGAGACGTGTATCGGTGTATATATGGACGATGGAGTCCTTGTATGGGAACTTGACGCATTGATGACATGTAGGTGCGATGGCCTTCATTGATTCCAACCACTTTCTTCCTAAGATGAGATTGTACGTGCTAGTGGAATCAAAAATATGGAAGGTGGTGTCCTTTGTCACAGGTCCGAGGTGAACCTGGAGTTTAATAGTCCCTTTAACAAAATGACGTGAGCCGTCATAAGCTATGAGTGACAGGGCTGAGGGTCTGACGTCTTATTCCATGTATTCGAGAGCCTTTAACGTCGTGAGCGGGCAAATATTGAGTCCTGCTCTAGTATCCACTAACGCATGAGGTACATAGGAGCGGCACTTCCACGGAGTGACTCCATAGGCATGTTCGCATCGATGAACGTGAGTGCTGGAGGTTGTGCCATGACCGAGGTAATTTGATGAAGCTCATCTAGGGTCGTGTCCTCATCTACTTGTGTGTCCTCAAGTGTCCTTACCAACAATCAGTGATGATCAGGAGATTTCTTGATGAGCTCTAATATAGATATCTGAGCTGAGATCTTTTGAAGGTGTCGTAGCAAGTCGTATTCTTGCCCTGCTCGAGTGTAATCTCTTTGCCTGGCCGATGCGCTTTAGGTGAGGGTGGTTGAAGTGGTTGAGGTGCAGGAATTGGCAAAGGAATGATGTGAGGTGGGGGCAGCAAGTGAACCTCTCTTTCTCTTGCATTCCCGTCTAGTTGTGGTGCATTTGTGAAATCCTTGTTTTGAGGGAAAGGAGGAGGTGGGTAATTGGTTCCGGATTTGAGAATTAGCCAAGTCGGTTGTTGACTGAACCTAGCATGGCTCGACGTTGATGTATTTACAAAGCGAGCAAAATAAGAGGTCGGAGCGTGGGCCTACTCGGCGCCGTTCCAAGGTGGAAGGTACTGCGTGTAATCCTCTTCTTCTAAGAAAGCTGAGACTAGGATCTCATGTGGGTCGGAAAGTTTTTCTTGCTTGCCTTCCTTTATATTTAGTGGCCACTCAGTCTTCATTTTGTTTTCTAAGTTTAGAGTCTTCCGAGTAATACTTTCTACCCACGCAGCAACTTGGGCTGCAGTTTGAAGAACGTGATCTCCAAACTCAGGTTCAAAATTAGACGATGGAGGTGGTGAGGGTGTCTGTTCAAGATTTGGAGGGGTCGAAGGTTCTGATAGGGAACGATGGAGGAATGGTCTCCTAGCCCTAAAAGAGTGGACTCGTATCTGGGTGAATTTTGGATGAGATGGCAGGTTTGGCAGAGCGATGCGAGTGATCAAGGTCGAGGGATGTGGGGGTGAAAAGACTCTCACAGGGGTAACAGAAATGTCAGAGGGTTGAATGCGAGTGATTAAAGTAGAGGGTTGGAAAGAGGGTTGACTGGAGAGATTCACAGTGGTGACATGAGCCGGGCCCCCCTGGTTGTGATTATGCATGGGGTTGTTTATGATCCCCAAGTTTTGTTAGGGTTGGTTATCGCTAGGGTTAGGATTCCTCAATGCTTCCCAATCAATTTGGTTCTGATCGCTCATGTCATAGATCACGTATCGGAGGACTCAATAGTCCTCTAAGTTGTGTCCAGCATATCGATGGAATGTACAGTATTTACTATAGTCTAGATTTGCAAGCCATGGGCAAGGTTTTTCTGGTGAGAATCGGAGGAGGTTTTGAGTGTTAAGAAATCGAAAGATATTGGGGATTGTATCAGGTAGAGGGGGATAATGTTCCCGCCTCGGTTGGTAGGGGCCTCTAGTTGGATTAAACTTTTACGGTGGGGGGAAATTATTATAATTCGGCCCGTGGGCCGATTGGTTATGTGTTGTGTTTTTGTTATGATAGGAGTTGGGGTATTGATTTCTATTTTAGTACTGGCCTTGACCTTGGTTTTGGCCTTAGTTCTGGTTTGCGTATCTGGATTGATTAGCGCCCTGATTCTGATTAGTATACCGTTGTTGATTTTGATTTTGTTCGAAGTTGTGCGGTTGGAAGCTACCGTTATTAGAATTTTTTCCTTGGTTGACAACGGTGTTGACCTATTCAATTCCTAAGGCTTTCTTATTATTTTTTGACTTTGACTCACTAGAGGAGCCTATTTTGGACATAACGATAGATAGGGCAAGGTCTCCGCCGTTAATGTGTCATGCTAGTCGGGATGCCCGAGAGTGAAGTGTAGTGAAGTCGGGGCAATCACTTATGACAAGCGCGCTCTTTAACAGTTCCCTAGTATTATCGATGATAATGTCGACCGAGTCTTTCTCTTTCATTGAAGTGCCGGTCCTCACAGTAAGTTTTCTCCATCGAGTGACGAAGTCAACAAACTCTTCATCAGGTCCTTGCTTGGTGGCCATCAAGTCACTGAGGGTGACTATCTCTTGGATCAAGTGTTTATATTGGTCTAAGAACCGGTCGACTAAATCGTGAAAGGGTTCGATCTTATGGAGCGAGAGTCTTGCGAACCAGTCTAGAGCTTCCCCTTCTAATGAACGTTGGAAGTAGTGGATGAGAAGTCCTTAGTTGTTGCGTATGGGCCGACAGTCATTGTAAAAGAGTGCCAAGTGATGGTTCAGATTTCCCGTGCCATTATATTTAGTAAACTTTGGTGGTTTGAATCCCATAGGCAGGTTAAATTTGACATCCCTACAAAATTTATCGAACCCGAATGACCAGGGCACTCCCTCTTGGCCATGTACTCGTCAAGCATTTTAGGGAGATCTTCGATCTTAATGGTATTGTCCTTTGGTGTGAGCCGCAAGCTAGTCCTATCTAGTGCGTCATCATTAAAGAATGTGTGAGCATGTTTCCTCAATGATACGGCACGAGCTAACACCATACTAGGGGTAGGCGGTGGTCTTTCTTGTCGTTCTTGCTCTTCCAAATTTTGTTGTCCCCTAATGGTTTCATATGCAGCGGCCAATCCTTGAAGCAACTCTTTGGAGTCATCACGTCCTCTTTGTATTCTTTGGATGCTAAGTTCTATGATTTGTTGAGTGGTGAGGTTTTGTCCAGAGCTATTATTTCTATCGTTATGGCTATTATTGACGTGCGGTGTAGAGAAGGGGTTCTCTTGTTCACCAGCCATGTTAACTTCAGGTTGCCGTGGGCTAAAAGTATAAGGCGGTTCTTTCTCATATGCGAGGTTTCATGAAGTCCCCACAACGGAGGGTCTCCTAAACTTACTCTACATATTCCAGACATCTCAAGTCTTTGACAAAGACTCATATATCTAAAAAGGAATCTAAACGACACGACGGGAAAGAAAATAAGGAAATAAAATAAAACTATCAAAGAAAAGTTTGCAAAAAGGTCCCATCATGATCGCCAGTCTGTTGGTGCGCGCTTTTTCTGGGTTCCTCTCGGCTCCCGTTGAATCAGTGGCTCCAATTCTGTCCAGGTGGACTCTAGCAATGCGGTGTATGGAATGACAAAAATAAATAAAAAGGGGGGGATTTTTCTAGGAAGGTTCCTAGTTTGATTGCGATCGCCAGTTGCAGATATTTAACGACGCTGTAACATGTCAATGATCACGCTGTGAAGCGGGTGTGTGGGTTACTTCTATACTGAATCGTCCACTTGCAAACGTCAGCAGCAGTGCTTCTCTTTAGTTTAGTTAGTTTAATTCTCCTCTTATTTTCCTTTGTAATTATAATTCCGGTCAGTTTATATTTCCCAATTCTATTATTATTATGCTCTGGTTGTGTGGGCTTATTAAGGTGAGTTATTTAGTGTTCTGATGTTGCCAAGAGTCCAGTGAGCATCAAGGTTTTGGTATTACTAAAGCTTCAATCGGTTTCAATCTCCTATTGGTACTAGGAGTGCATATGTATCAGTTCCAATATTGTTCTAATTAAAATTAAGCATGCTAATTGTACTGGGATTCTAATTAAAACAATTGTAGTAATTCTACTATAATTCTAATTAAAGCACTCGTAATACTTCTACTATAATTTTAATTGAAATAAAAAGACTGATTTTTCTACGGGCCTAATTAAAGCAATAAATTTAATTTTCTATTATAATATCAACTAAAACAAAAGGACTGATTTATCTACGACCCTAAATATTGACGGATTTATGATGGCAAAATATAACTAATAATGAATAAACTAAATTTCTTAGAATTT
Source organism: Chloranthus sessilifolius (assembly GCA_021018995.1). Lineage (NCBI taxonomy): Eukaryota > Viridiplantae > Streptophyta > Magnoliopsida > Chloranthales > Chloranthaceae > Chloranthus > Chloranthus sessilifolius. The sequence continues at coordinate 69,327,720 of CM037592.1, read as the reverse complement.
GGATTTGGAATAATCAATTAACTAAATTAATAGAAAGGAAATTTTGATTTAAACTAATTATGTCTAGATATAAACTAATTAAAGCAATTTATTAATTCAAAAAACTCTAAAAAAAAGGGTTTAGGCCTGCTATGCTAAGGAGGATTGGCCTCGTTCTCGAGTACCCTTCGTAAGCTCCCTTGGGTAAATCAGGTGGCTGAGATTAAAGAGAAAATTGAATTTTAGATGGTAAAATAATATTTTTAGGGTTTTTAGAGTTGATTTCAGAACAATAGGGACAAATTGAATTATAAACTAGAATTATGAAAACTAAAAATAATATTTTTGGATTTTTGGAGGTATTAAACTAAGAAATTGAAATTAAGAAAAACTTTTAGGACTGAATTCGGTTTCGATCTTATAGAGCGGGAGTCCCGTGAACTAGTTTAAATCTTCCCCTTCTAATGGACATTGAAAGTAGTGAATGAGAAGTCCTTGGTTGTCACGTATGGGTCGATAGTCATTGCAAAAGAGTGCCAAGTGATGTTTAGATTTCCTGTGCCATTATATTTGGTAAATTTTGGCAATTTAAATCCTATAGGCAGGTTAAATTTGACATTCCTGCAAAATTTATCGAACCCGAATGAATGACCAGGGCGCTCCCTCTTGCCCATGTACTCGTTAAGCATTTTAGGGAGATCTTCGATCTTGATGGTATTGTCCTTTGGCACGAGCCACAAGATATCCCTATCCAGTGCATCATCGTTAAAGAATGTGTGAGCATGCAGCCTCAATGACGCGGCACGAGCTGACACCATACTCGGGGTAGGCGGTGGTCTTTCTTGTCTCCCTTGCTCTTCCAAATTGTGTTGTCCCCTAATGGTTTCGTATGCAGTAGTCCATCCTCGAAGCAACTCTTCGGAGTCGTCGCCTCCTCTTTGTATTCTTTGGATGCTAAGTTCTAAGATTTGTTGAGTGGTGAGGTTTTGTCCAGAGCTATTATTTCTATCGTTATGGCTATTACCGGCGTGCGGTGTAGAAAAGGGGTTCTCTTGTTCACCAGCCATGTTAACTTCAGCTTGTCGTGGACTAAAGGTATAAGACAGTTCTTCCTCGTATGCAGGGTTGTCATGAAGTCCCCACAATAGAGGGTCTCCTAAACTTACTCTACGTATGCCAGACATATCAAGTCTTTGACGAAGACTCATATATCTAAAAAGGAATCTAAACGACACAACAGAAAATGAAATAAGGAAATAAAACAAAACTATCTACAAAAAAGTTAGCAAAAGGGTCCCATCGCAATCGCCAGTTTGTTGGTGTGTACTTTTTCAGGGTTCCTCTTGGCTCCCATTGAATCAGTGGCTCCAATTCTGTCCAGGTGGACTCTAGCGATGCGGTGTTTGGAATAATAAAAATTAATAAAAAGGGGAGATTTTTCTAGGAAGGTTCCTAGTTTGATTGCGATTGCCAGCTGCAGATATTTAATGACGCTGCAACACATCAGTGATCACGCTATGAAGCGGGTGTAGGTTACTTCTATACTGAATCGTCCGCCTGCGAATGTCAGCAGCCGTGCTTCTCTTTAGTTTAGTTGGTTTAATTCTCCTCTTATTTCCCTTTGTAATTATAATTCCGGTCAATTTAGATTTTCTAATTCTATTATTATTATGCTCTGGTTGTGTGGGCTTACTAAGATGAGTTATTTTAGTGTTCTGATGCTGTCAAGAGTCCGATGAGCATCAAGGTTCTGGTATTAGTAAAAGTCCAATCGGCTTCAGTCTCCTATTGGTACTAGGAGTACATATGTATCAGTTCCAATATTGTTCTAATTAAAATTAAGCATGCTAATTGTACTGGGATTCTAATTAAAACAATTGTAGTAATTCTACTATAATTCTAATTAAAGCACTCGTAATACTTCTACTATAATTTTAATTGAAATAAAAAGACTGATTTTTCTACGGGCCTAATTAAAGCAATAAATTTAATTTTCTATTATAATATCAACTGAAACAAAAGGACTGATTTATCTACGACCCTAAATATTGATGGATTTATGATGGCAAAATATAACTAATAATGAATAAACTAAATTTCTTAGAATTTGGATTTGGAATAATCAATTAACTAAACTAATGGAAAGGAAATTTTGATTTAAACTAATTATGTCTAGATATAAACTAATTAAAGCAATTTATTAATTCAAAAAACTCTAAAAAAAAGGGTTTAGGCCTGCTATGCTAAGGAGGATTGGTCTCATTCCCGAGTACCCTTCGTAAGCTCCCTTGGGTAAATCAGGTGGCTGAGATTAAAGAGAAAATTGAATTTTAGATGGTAAAATAATATTTTTAGCGTTTTTAGAGTTGATTTCAGAACAATAGGGACAAATTGAATTATAAACTAGAATTATGAAAACTAAAATTAATATTTTTGGATTTTTGGAGGTATTAAACTAAGAACTTGAAATTAAGAAAAACTTTTAGGACTGAATTCGGGTTCGAAATCAGAAAATCAGACCGTATGATTAAAGAGTGGTTCTAAACTTTGACAGTTAGAACCATAAATTAATGATAGGATTGTAAATCATGATTTTAGAGTAGAATTCAGTCTTAAGGGTCGGTATATCGGACCGACGAATCAAGGACTGGTTCTAAAAGCTAGGAATTAGAACTAGAAATAGAAGATTCGGTCCGAAAAGGGTGCTACGGTTCAAGACTGGAAATAAAATTAAAAATTGATAATCTAGAGATTATAAGCTACGGTCGAAAACTAAAATATTAAATCCTTACCTAAGGGGGTCGAGATTGCGGAGAGAATCCTCAAAAGTTCGGGCATTTGAATCTCGAAATCATGATTAGGTTCTGTTGGTTTGTGCTCGGAGTTCTCTGGTTTCGAAATTTACTGTCTCCTCTCTCAAAATTTGCAGCCTCTTTTTCTCTCTTCGAGAAAAAAAGCTTTTATAGGTTTTCCTTCAATTACACACTTGTTTATGGGCATTTAATTGAATCGCGTGCCTGGATTCTGATGCTTAATCGCTTTGAGTCGGTCACCGACTCAGTGAGCAACCGACTGACTTGCTCAGCGAGTCTCCTAGTCCTAACAAATTAGGTCTAATTGCGCGCATGTTATCATGCGCTCAATCTGATTAAGTGTTTAACCTGAAGCATTTAATCAAGGAAATGTAGGGATCAAGGGTAGTAAGACTAGGTCGGGCGTAGGCCAATTGTGCGCTGGTGGTGAAGCGCTCAATCCGATCACGTGTCCTGTTTTAGGCGCGTAATCGAGTCTCGAATCGGTCTGGGAAAGAAAGTTTGGTCTGAAAGGTAGACTGATCACACACTTGTGGTTTTACGTGCAATCTAATTACGCATGGGGTTTTATGCGTGTAAACCAGGGTTGTCCAGGTATGGTCTCTAGAATGAAATGTAAGACTATTGTTTCAGTCTGCATTTCGGCTATATACTGTTATTTCAGTATATAGTCTCCCTATGCTGGGAACTGAGCCACTGAGCTATTGCTTCAGCTTGCGTTCAGCCATATACTATTACATGGTCCCACACCGCGGGTTAAAAGGGTCAAAGGTTGATCAAAAAAGTATGTATACTCTGAGAAGGTAAAATGGGGGTGTCTACAGTCTCCTCACGGCAGTACAACCAAGGCGTGAGCATCGATCGGAGTGTCGAATCGGCGCTGCGACGGAGTGAATTCGACGTCGGCACTATGCGTACAGCCGTGTGCGACAGAATTAACTAAAGGTAAACCCACACTGCGCATGAGTTATATTGTAGTAGATGATTGCGGTTATTAAGGGATAATGGATGAAGCCGCATGAACGGTTTTCATCGATCGAACACGTGAAAGTCGTTAGAGTCAATACGAGTTGGGTTCGATAGATGGAACCTCTACATGTGACTCAAACTGAGGAAAAAGGGGCATATCCTGAATCTAATGAATGGTGAGCACGTGATGCATAAATTTAAGCGTGTTAAGGGAGTATATTAAGAAGGAAACCTTTCAAAGGCGAGATGGTTAATGTATGTGGTGTATAGCATGTTGTTTGGACCACTTGAGAAGCCATAGGAGCTATCTCGTGCAGAGGCACCAAGATGAGGAAGATACAAATTTTTGGGTTTACGCTCGAGCGTACTTAGAACCGCTTGAGCGTAAATGTCAACTGGAGCCTACGCTCGAGCGTGATTTGTAGGCTATTTTGGCTCGGGTTAAACATGCTCGAACGTGTAGTGAAGAAGTGAACTGGGTTTATGCTCAAGCGTACTGAGTCCGCTCGAGCGTGAAGTCATCTGAAGCCTACGCTCGAGTGTATTTTCTAGGCCAAAACTTTCGGGTCCAGTCCGCTCGAACATAAAGTGAAGATTTACACTAAGTCTATGCTCGAGCGTAAGTAGATTGCTCGAGCGTAAAACTATTTGAAGCCTACGCTCGAGCGTGAACTTCAGGCTTAATCCGCTTGAGTCAAATACGCTCGAGCGTACACTGCAAGTTGCCACTGGACTCCGCTCGAGCGTAAGAGATCCACGCTCGAGCGTAATAGTGTATTTTGGACTTTGTTAAAATGCTATGCTAGAACTTGACTGACACACTCCATGTTATATGTAGGGGTATACAATGAATACTTGTGACTAAGAAATACATCTGGCCTCATGAATTAGGTAAGGAAACACTTAAAAGAGTGTCTAGAACAACGTGCATAGAACCGACAAGCGTGTGTGACGCGAAGGTAGGAAAATTGCCTTGCCACCTATATGATTTTCGAGTTCAAGTTTATGGTGCAATTATTTCATAAATAGTATTCTTAGCAAATGATGTAATTTCAGTAAACTGTTTAATTGCTTATATGTACATGCCTATAAATTTCTCGCTTATAAGATTTGAATTCTGCATACATGTTTTACACGACACTGCATTTTGACCTTGTGATATCCGCCTTAACTTCGTACTATCCGTACCTTCGATTTGTGTTAACATACCTTCGATGTATAGTTGTGTGTTATACGTGCACATGTGCAATGAGGAGTGGAGTCCCCGGGGTCACGACTCTGTGTTCCTAATACGGTCTGCTCAGTTCTCTAATACGAGATGCATTGCCATGGGAAGTGCTCTGAGCGTCTTAGTTATAAGGGCAATGGAGTCTCCATGGGAAGGGTGGAGTCCCCAGGGTCACGGCCCTGTGCGCCTAATACGGACTGCTCAGTTCCCTAATACGAGATACTTACACTAATACCATGTGATGTGATATGTCTTGTGTTCCGATGTGTAATTCGTTCAAATTCTGGTTTTCGTTCGATATATGTGTCCGTGCCTCGTTTTTCGTCAAATAGCTCACCATGAACATGCATCAAATTTTGTCTTTCAGTTCCATCCTAATATCAAGCACTTATCGCATGATTTGATTTTTGAGATACGACATTTGCAAAAAAATTAACTTGTATTTGATATGATATGGACAAGCATGAGCTCTTTTAACCTGTATTTTATGTATGCATCAAGAAACTTGAATTAGTTCTGATAAGAATGTATTTAGTAATGTGTTTTTCCTATTGAGCTTGTATGAAGCTCACATCCAAATATACGTCACAGCTGCAGGTGCTGAAGGAGAATGGGATCCGGAGCAAGAAGTGGACCCGGACTATAACCCTGCGAAAGAAGAGGAAGAGGAACTTCCGGAGCAGCAATTTCCCTAGAGTTAGGGAATTTTATTTTGGAATTTTCATTCGAAACTTTGAGGAAAGAGAGAGAGAGAGAGATAGAGAGAAACGGTAAACATATTTGTTTTGTAATTAAATACGCATGTTTTGGGTTCACTGTTTAGATGAAGGTCGGCCTTCATTGGTGGGCTGCAAATATTTTACACCCCTTTTTGGCATGGTGTAGACCTGATCAGGGGACTACGGATAGTTTAGACTAATTATACATGACTAGTTAGAATTACTACTGATTGTCTTTTATTATGATTATAGCTTGGCACTCACATTTTCCGCTGCGCTTACCTTGATTTCTTTGCTTCCGCTATTAGACTTACCAATTTGTGAGGAAGTGATGTTAGTTTTGGGAAACCATAACGTCACTATAGCTCAGATCTCGTGTGTATGATCCGACGGCGTGAGTTTTTATGGTAAGGAAAACTTGGGCTGTCATAGGTGGTATCAGAGCACAAGCTTTAGGTCCTTCGAGGACCCAAAGACAAGACCGAATGCCTATGAGGCTAAAGTCTTACTTGCAGAGCTATGACATTATAGGAGAAATAGCATTAGAGTCTAATAGGACTTCGGGATTAGGCTCCTAGAGTTGGATAATGTGAACCTGACGTCTCGTTCATGTGACCATCACAGGTCAACATGCCTCCACGGAGAGGAAGACCAAGATTAGCCAATGTCAAAGGTGAGAACAGTGAGCAAGGCTTCGTTTCAAAGCCGAATGGCAATCCACTTGGCAACAACAATAATGACTCTCGAGTGGATAACAATCTCGGAATGTTCCCGAAGCCGAGAGGAATGCTGGAACTAACCAACAATTACTAGAGAATGTTGCAAACGCAGTGAAATTGCTTACGGAAAGGCGCCATCCATCTGGATTTTCCAAGTTCTAGAGGTTAAGACCTCCGAGCTTTTATGGGCAAGCTGACCCAATGGAGACTGAGAAATGGATGAATCAGGTGGAGAAAGTATTGCAATGGGTTCATTGTACAGAAGAAGAAAAGTTCAGTTGGGCTTCGTTCCAACTAGAAGGGGAAGCGGACCCATGGTGGAAGTCCGTGGAAAGATCAAGGGCATCGAAAATGCCGTGGACTTGGGCCAAATTCACTGACGTATTATATCGGAAATACTTCCCAACCACGGAAAGACGTCGAGTGGAGATCTAATTTGCAAACCTAGTGCAAGGGAAAATGAGCTTTCAAGAATATAAAACTAAATTTACCTACTTATCCCGATTTGCACCAGCCCTTATTGCCACCGAATTGATGAAGGCACAGAAATTCGAGCATGGTCCCAAACAGGCCATCAAGGGGAGGATATCCCTGTTTGAGGCGTCCACGTACGAGAGAATGGTGAGGTTAGCTCTGTTCACGGAACGTGACATAGAGGAAGAGTTACACCAAGCAAGAGATGAACAAGCAAGGATTAGAAGAGCACAATATCAAACATATAGTACCGATTAGGCCAACAAAAGGCCAAAATACTTGATGCCACCATCAACACCATTAGTCCCTATGACATCCACTAAGCCCTTTAATCCCACCAATTTGCCACCTCTACCTCCAAGGCCTCCGAGGCCTTTTTCTACACCCGGCCCGGCAACCTCAAATTTCACAAGGGCACCGTCAACAGCATCACACGTGGCTTCTTCAGCACCATCATTCACATGTGCAAACTGTGGAAAGCCGCACAAGATGGAAGAATGCCGAAAGAATACCAGAGGATGTTTCAAGTGCGGCCAACTAGGACATTGCATTAGGGATTGTCCACAAATGAAGGGAGCTGCAGCAAACGTGGGATTTACTCGACCCACCATTCAAGGACGAGCATATGCAGCCTCGACACACGATGCCCAGACCAACAACGACATCAGTCATGGTATGATTTCCCCTAAATTGTTGGCTTAAATGATTTGTATTTTTTATGGAGAAGGTGCATAAATAGGGAAATATTCTGTAGTCACTATACCTTTTGTTGTAACAAATTGTTGTGTTATTCATACCATTATAAATGTCGTGAAATTAGGTTATGTCTACCTTAGTAAAAGATGCGATATATGCGGCCATCTAGCACGTGTGTTAATAGACCCGGGATCTACACACTCATTTATTACACCAGCTATGGCGAGAGAAATTGAGTACACGCTGGAGCCGCTAGACTTTATATTGGCAGTGACTACACCGACGGGCAGTTTCAAGAGTTCTTACACTGTGCTGATCAGTAATTGTAGTTATGGAACACCGTTAAACTACGGATGATTTCATCTTGCTCGAAATGTAAGAATTCGATATTATTCTCAACATGGATTGGCTGACTAAACTACGAGCTGAGGTTGACTGTCGAGATAAATCAGTCACTATTTATCCCAAAAAGGAAAGACCGTTAAGAATCACCGACATTAGACCCATTGTAGTGCCCTATGTGTCCGCAATTTGAGCCGAATGGTTGATTAACAAGGGATGTATGGGATACCTTGCCTTCGTTCAAGGACACAAGGACGAGAAGGTGGAAATAGTCAATTTCCCTGTTGCCTATAAATTTGCTGACGTGTTTCCAGAGGAGTTGCCTGGTTTGCCACCAGAAAGGGAGGTAGAGTTTGCAATTGACTTAGCGCCCGACACGGAACCGATATCCAAGGCCCCATACCAAATGGCACAGGCCAAATTGAAAGAGCTAAAGGAACAATTGCAAAAGCTGTTGGACAAGGGATTCATTCGACCAAGAGTGTCTCCATGGGGAGCACCAATGTTATTCGTCAGAAAGAAAGACAGATTCTTGCGACTGTACATAATTACCGGCAATTAAACAAAATGACCATAAAGAACCGGTATCCACTCTCTAGGATAGATGGCCTCTTCGATCAGTTGCAGGGAGCAAAGTTTTTCTCTAAAATAAACTTGCGGTCCGGTTATCACCAAATGAAGATACGAGCCGAGGACATTCCCAAAACAGCTTTCCTCACACGATATGGCCATTACAAGTTCCTCGTCATGCCATTTGGGCTAACCAATGCACCAACATCCTTCATGGACCTCATGAATCGGGTATTCAAGCCTCATTTCGATCAGTTCGTGGTTGTTTTCATTGATGACATATTCATCTATTCTAAGTAGAGGGAAGACCATGAACAACAGCTGCGATTGGCACTGCAAATGCTCCGAGATCATCAGTTATACTCCAAGGTCAATAAATGTGAATTCTTGTTAAAGCAGGTGAGTTTTCTAGGACATATTATCTCAGAAGCAGGTGTAACAGTTGAACCTTATAAGATTGAACCCATAGTGAGATAGGAAAGACCCAAAACTGTCACCGCAATCCGTAGCTTCCTCGGACACGCCGACTATTACCGCAGATTTGTAGAGGGATTCTCGAAGATTTCGGGACCACTCACACAACTTACCCGAAAGAATGCAAAATTTGAGTGGACCGACAGGTGTAAGAAGAGCTTCCAAGAGCTCAAGGACCAATTGACCTCTGGACCAGTGCTTATCATATCGACAGGCACCGGAGGATTTGTGGTCTTTACTGATGCATCTCACACGAAACTAGACTACGTGTTGAACCAACATGAGAGAGTGGTAGCTTTTGGGTCAAGGTAGTTAAAAGACCATGAGAAGAACTACCCCACTCATGACCTTCAGCTCGTAGCAGTGATCTTCGCCTTTAAAATTTGGAGGCACTACCGGTGAGACATTTTAAATTTTTACCAACCATAAGAGCCTCAAGTACTTATTTACGCAAAAGGACCTGAATTTGAGGCTAAGAAGGTGGATAGAATTTTTAAAAGATTACGACTACACCATACAATACCACCCAGGGAAAGCAGACGTCATGGCTGATGCACTTAGCCAAAAATCATCAGCACACCTATCACACCTTGCAGCAAGAGTGCATAGGTGGAAACTCCTCGAGAAGCTAGCAATGGCCGACATCCGGTTTGAGATGAGGGAGACCGGGGTAATTTTAGCAAACATCAAGATCAAGTCAATCCTCTTCAAAAGGATAAGAGAAAATCAATACAAGGACCCAAACTTTGACACCATTAGGCAACAAATACGAGAGGGAAACAAATCAGAATTTTCGGTCAAGGATGACGGTTCCCTATGGTATAAAAACCGTTTGTTTATTGCAACCGATGTGGAGTTGAGGAAAGAGATACTAGAGGAGGACCATAGATCGTTGTATGCTATTCACCCAGGCAGCACTAAAATGTACCACGACTTAAAGAAAAGTTTCTGGTGGAAAGGAATGAAGTGTGATGTTGCTGAATTCATAGCAAAGTGCCTTGTATGTTAGCAAATAAAAGCAGACCATAGACATCCCGCCGGTCTACTTCAGCCATTACCAATTCCCGAGTGGAAATGGGAAGATATTTTAATGAATTTCATACTTGGGCTGCCAAGGACACAAAAGGGCTACAACGCAATCTGGGTGATCGTTGACCGGCTAACTAAATCGGCTCACTTTCTGCCGTATAGCACAAGGTATACAATCGACAAGCTTGTCGAGATATATCTGAAGGAAATAGTCCGATTACATGGGATACCTTCCAACATAGTATCAGATTGGGACCCCCTTTATACGTAAAAAATTTGGCAATGTTTCCAGGAAGGGATGGGATCCAAATTGGAATTCAGCTCAACGTTCCACCCTCAAACAGACGGGCAAACGGAAAGAGTAAGCCAAATTATTGAAGATATGCTCCGGGCCTGCATGTTGGACTTCCAGGGATCTTGAGATAGGCATTTGCCTTTAATTGAATTTGCATACAACAACATTTACTAATCAAGTATTGGCATGGCACCTTTTAAAGCATTATATGGCCGCCGATGTAAGTCACCGGTCAACTGGGAGGAAATTGGTGATCATGTACTGTTGGGCCCGCAACTCTTCGAGAGCACAAATGAAACCGTCTGTCTTATCCGTAAATGACTGAGGATAGCCCAAAGCTGTCAAAAGAGCTATGTGGATCTTAAGAGAACGACCAAGGATTTTTAGGTAAAACCGTGTGCACAATTGTTGTATGGTGTTCCTATACGACTCATAGAAGACTAACTGGTACACCTCTTATTAAGTGGGAGACCATGTGTTTGTAAAGATCTCACCAACCAAGGGCATCATGCGGTTTGGAAAGCGAGGAAAACTCAGCCCTCGATTCATTAAACCCTTTGAAGTGTTGGGTCGGGTCGGCGAGGTAGCTTACCGTGTTGCCTTACTGCCACAATTATCAGCCGTCCATGCTGTCTTTCATGTGTCAATGATAAGAAAATATGTGAAGGATGAGACCCACGTTCTGGACCACCAACCCATCGAAGTCCAAGGTGATCTCACGTTGATGGAGGAACCAATTAAAGTATTGGACCGCAAAGAGCAAGTATTAAGAACCAAGAAAATTCTGCTAGTTTTGGTCCAATGGCGAAATCACTCTCCTACCGAGGCAACGTGGGAGCATGAAGCGGAAATCCAAGATCAATATTCAGATCTGTTTGTATGACAAAGTACATCACTTTCGTAGGTTTTCTTGAGCTAATTTTGTCTGCTTAAAGTTTATCGGTAAATATTTGAAAGTCTATGACTTATCATGACTATGAAATTGATATATGTCCTAGTGTAAAATTTAACTAGAGATATGACAGTTCGATAGTTAATCATGAGCGACTTATCACAATTTATGAGTGCACTACAAACCATAGATCAGGATACCCATGTGTCACCATTGTGGTGTTGGAATCCCCAATTTAGCACCATGGTCGAGCAAATACTATTGAAGCTAAAAATTTAAACTTTTGCCCATAAATGGGGAACATCATACAGGTATAGTAGCCTGCTAGGAATGATCAACTCCCCGAATTCCCAGCTCGAGCTGCACCATGTGTGTGCCCTGCCCGCTTGAGCGTCCATATTACACTTGAGCGTCCACTTATGTTACGCTCGAGCGTACATCAGGCACCGCTCGAGTGTACCTCAGACCTATAAATTGGGGCGGAAACCCCAACTCTCATTCCCACGACGTTCAAACTCTCTTTCTCTCGTCTTCTTCCTCTCCTCTCTCTTGCCTAAGCCCTAATTTCACCATATTCACGCCGACGCGACACCTTTTCGTTGGATTCCTGCGGATTTAGACCCAAGGGCTCATATGCATGCTCCTTTTCCACGGTAACGCTCTTTCAAACCCTCCTTTTCGATTAAAGCTATAATTTTCTTTCCGTCTACACTTAGCCATGGCTTCCAAGAAGCTCAAGGTGTCAAGACCCTCCAAGAATTCTGCCCCTAAGCCACTGTTGTTGCTCCAAGTGTGCCATAAATGTGTGCATTATGAATCAAAAATTAAAGAATTAAAGAATGCTAGGTTATATGGATGTTAACTTATGAAAAGGATATCAGCACATTGGGGCTAACAATGGCCTGCAAGATCAGGGCCAATTGTAGCAAGTTTTAAAAGTAAGTATTTCAAGGTCGTCCACAGAGAAGTTTGTCTAAACTGAGAGATAAACCTCCAGATCTGTGCTACCAGATCTGGCTCTATAATTATCTAAAAAAAAGAATAGATAAAAGAGAGTGTTGGATTGTGTCACATTTAACTATAAGCAAATAAAGAAAAGAACTAACTACATGATCCAGATCCGAGTTGGGGAGATGTTTAAAATAAGACAAATGCAGAAATAATAGCTTCATGTACTTTAGCCTCTGAATTTTAATGGAGAATCAGAGTTCAACAGAAAGCAGATTCAATCTTCATCCGGCTACCAAGACAGATGTAAGAGAAATAAATCCGAATTAAGGAATAGGTTTAGACTTATGGCTATATGATCCGTCCACTTAAATGGTCACAGATCTGCATCACTAGTCGTGGCCTATTCTTTAGTTCGTAACATGAACATCATCAGTAAATGCCGCTAGAATTAGGTTACCAACGCTAATTCGCATAGGTGATGAATTAAGGGAAGTTGCATGCGGATGAGTGAATCTAAAGAAGTCTAATGCACTAAGGTGAACATTCGTAACCCTCGACATGACTCCAATGGAGAAGACACAAATTACAAGAACCTTTTAAAATCCAAAATTACAATTACAGAGCACGGCTTCTTAGAGAGCCCTCGGACTTACAATGAGCTTCTTAGAGAGCCCTCAGACTTACAGTCTTGAATCCGAACTTGGAAGTACAAATCACTCACAATGGCTCTCAAAGGTAAACTACAAGAAGGGATTACAGGGGGTTCAGATAAGCTATCTGACCGGAATGAGGGAAACAGAGATGAAAACTCTAAAATCTGGATGCCCAATTTGGGCAAATGGTTCGTCTATTTATAGTTTTCCCTAAGCCAGCTCAAATGTGTATCAACCAATCAGAATTGGATAGATCTGTATCAACCAATAGGAGTCGAGCACGGGATCCGGACTGCATTACGCCAATCAGAACTGCTTGATCTGGTTCAGCCAATCAGGAAACAGAGGCATCAATTCTGTTATGCATTTTGAAATTCTGTTTGAGCTTCTGGAAGTTCCCGCCAGGTAATTTAACTTTGGGCGCTCACATGGGTTGGAATATGCCTTCGGATCTTGATTGGAACCTTCCGGAATGTTCCTGGTCTTTTGATTGCATTGGGGCGCATGCAAAGTTTCCTGAAATACCCTTCGGACGAGCTGCAAATCCCCAGAATGCCATTTCGCATAGTTTAAGGGCTTTTTCGCAAAGTAGTTAGAGTTTCTAGAAGTTCCCGCCAAGTTATTCCCTCTCTAGGTGCTCACGTGGGGTGGAATATTCCTTCGCTTTATGCTTAGAATCTTCCGGAATGTCTCTGGGCTTTTCAATGCATTGGGGCGCGTGCAGCAGATTACTGAATTGCCCTTGTTAAAGCTGCGAATCTCCAGAATACCTTTTCGCAGAGTTCAGGCCTTTTCAAAGTTCAATGACTTCAAGCTCTGCAAAGTTGAATCATGTTTTCAAGGAGAGTTTTCTTCTTTTCGCAAAGTTCAAGGTTCTTTGTGAATAGTAGAAGTTCTTTGCGAATTGAACTCTAGGCTCCCATTCTTCTTTGCGAATAGTAGAAGTTCTTTGCGAATTGAACTCTAGGCTCCCATTCTTCTTTGCGAATAGTAGAAGTTCTTTGCGAATTGAACTCTAGGCTCCCATTCTTCTTTGCGAATAGTAGAAGTTCTTTGCGAATGGCTCTCTCTCTTGCTTGTGTCTTTGTATCCGCTCTTTTAGACCCTCTTTAGCCATTCTTTGAAATTTGTTTCTTCACTCCTTCTTTAAACTTGACATGAGTCATCGCCTTTTGATCTTTTGGGATGCTTTTCGGATTTGGACTGTCGATTGGTTAGTAGAAATGCACACTAAAGCACTTATTTAGTCTTCTCAAGGGTCTTTCAAGGCTCATGTTTAGGGGTGAAAATGGTATTTTCACTACTTAACACACCCAAACCTAAGCTTTGCTAGTCCCAAAAGAAACATAAAAGCAAAATAAAGAGCCACTTTTGTAGGAAGCAGTGCATTTAGCATATGCAACAAGCCTTTTAAACCCCTAGGTGATCCCTAGAGGAGGAGTGAAGTCTCCGAGGGTTTTCGATGAAGGTACCCACAAACTTCTCCATGGGACAGCTTGGCATTAGTGCCTTGTCATCCCATGAGCAATCAAAGATCAAAATTAGTTACTCTTGAATCAATGTTTAACAGAAATTTAGGTTTATTGTTTGCAAGGGATTTCAACATTTATAAACCTTATGAATGTTTCACTCTTTCCAATCAGTGAGCAGCCATAGAAATCATGCAAATGTGTCGTCAGAGTTCATCATTTGAATAAAAATTAGGTTATAAGTCATACTTAATGTGCTCAAGTTCCAACCCAAACACTTACCGGTGTACTCTCATCAAGATTTTTGTTGAAGGGTTCATTTTGACTCAAGCTCAAGAGCGCTTACATCTCCCAAATGGATTTGTAAGCATGAGCATAGGCATGATTCTCGGTCTTTCCTTGACATCTCCTCACCATAGATTGGGAAGCGCTTATCTCCACATGACAGTTCACTCAACTTTGGATCACAAGGACTTTTAAATTTGGGTTTGTTGTATGGCTCATGGAATGAGGTTTCGTGGATAGGAAGGTTGAGCAGTGTTTGGATTTTTGAGAAGTCAGAATTGAAGGAGGTGGTTCATGACTCCACCTTCTTGAGTTTAGCTTCTTTTGAGATTCTCGTGTTCAAAGTACTGTTCTTCTTCCTTTGATCTTGAATTTTCAACATAAAGTTCCCTTTTGCCTTTTTCGCTTGCTTCTTTTTCACATTGTTTTTCTTTTACTTTCTCTACCACCATCTTGCCCATTTTTGAGGTATTTCTTCTTCATTTATTTTGATATTTGCCCGAAATGTTCCATCTTTACTTCTTTCTCCTTTAACTCCAATTCTCAAGGTGAGGGAAGGTGAATTGGTTCCATTGGTTGGTGCAAGAAAAATGGGTGTTTTGATGAAGCTTTGTAGGATTTATAGCTCAATTGGGGTACAAACAAGGCGATCTTTCTTGGTTGGTTCTCAAGCTCAAGTTCCAAAGAAGGCCTTGATCTTTTCCTCGGTTCATGAATGTTGTTGCTTGTTTTGATTTGGAGTTTCCTAATTTCTAGTGGATCTAATGCCTCACCGATCCTTTGAATCAGAAAAGGGTTGCCTCAGTCACTCTTCAACAGAGATGTAAAACATATAGGCTCAATTCTCACTGGTTATGGTTTTTCCTTGAGCTTTTAAGTATATCTTTACCTTTTTCTCTTCCTGTAGACTTGCTATGTGCTAATACAAGTGTATTTTCCTGGTGTTAACATCATGGAAATGTGGAATATTGTAGGGTTTAGAATGTCTAAATTCTTGCAAAGAAAATTTTAAAATTTCCACATTGTCATGATTCTTAAGTAAATTGATTCATTTCCTGATTACTTTGGTGATTGTGATGCCCTTATGCTAATTATCCCATGGGCAGGACCTGTTTGCCATACCCCCAAACCTAAGATGAACATTGTCCTCAATGTTCTAGACAATGAGAGACTAGGGGCAGCAGGGTAAAAGAAGAAAGAAAAACTAAGAACAGAAAAAATCTAAACTATATGCAGCAGAAAATAAAAATGTAAAACTGAAGATATGAGCAAGGAAATGGAAAACATGATATACAAATGCAATAAAAATCAACAAAACAATGCTAGAACTGCTAAATATAATCTAACAAATAGAAGGATTACTATGCAAATGAAAGGAAACTAATGCTAATAAAAGAGAAACAGCCCGGGCTCAACAAGAGCCCTTATTTACTACTGCTGAAAATAATGAGAAACAACTCAGAGATTTTCTATTTGTGTTTTCAGCATTTTTTTTATTTTGTATTTGGTTTTGTAAAAAAAAAATCAGCAGGCCTAAAAGATAGCAGAAATTATAATCAAAATAAACATTAAACACAGCAGAACTGCTGGTTCTCAAGAATTTAAAAATAGAAAATGAATGCAAAGGAGAAGGGGATGCAAACTCAAGCAGATCTGCTCCAGCTTTGGTCCAGATGCTCCTTGTTGGGCCAGCTGCTCGGATCTGCAAACATCCAAAACGATCTAGGGGTTTCCTCTGTTTGGGTTTCTTTGCTTTGAAAGTCCATGATGGGCTCTACCCTTTTGATTTACGACAAGAGAAAAGCTAAGATTAGAATAGATGGTGGTTATTCGTGTGGAGCTCGTGAGAGAAGAGGGTGAGCTAGGGTTTTGAAAAGGGGTTTTGCTTGGGAGAGTGTTTGCAGATATCCAGTGACTTTCAAAATGACCTAATATACTAACAAGTAAAATTGCAAAGCACCCTTAAGTGTCTTTCGAAAGGTAAAAAAAATCTTGAGAAAGTGTAGTTCGCAAAGAACTGAGCTTCAGTATGTCTATTCGAAATGGATTTGGCTCCAGAAAGATCTTTTCGCAAAGGACTTCTCCCTAGATTTTCTATTCGAAAAGGAAATTTTAACTATTCGAACAGAACATGGTTCTTTTCGAGTAGTTCATTCTGACTCGTAATCAATTCAATAGAACTTTGAACTTTTCGAAAAGTACTTTTTACTTTGCGATTTGAACTTTGAAGTGTATTTACACTATGCATAAGAAAAATAGATGAAAAGAAAAAATCGAAAAACAATGTTGTACAAACATATTATACACTTTTCTACCATCGATTTTTGGAGATTCATGATGATAGGTGGGCACAAGGGCTCTGGGTGTTTTCAATGCATGGTTTGAGCCTCGACCATTTACCTTGAGTATTCTTCCATCCTTGGGATCTGAAATATCCACAGCCCCGAGGGGAGGCCTTGATGACAGTATGGCCCTTCCCATCTGGATCTCAATTTGCTGTGAAAGAATTTAAGTTTAGAGTTGAATAACCATACCTTGGACCGGTATGAACTCTTTTCTCATGAGGCTCCTATCATGGAATGATTTAACCTTTTCTTTGTACAACTGGAGCTAGTGTAGGCATCCATCCTCAGTTCTTCCAGATTCGGTGAGTTGAAGCTTCTGTGGTTACCGAAGCAGCTAGATCCATATTAAAAGTTTTGATTGCCCACAAGGCCTTATATTCTAATTCTCTTGGTAGATGGCATGCCTTGCCATAAACCCTCGAAAGGGGACATCCCTATAGGAGTCTTGTAGGCGCTCAGATGCCCACAAAGCATCATTAAGCTTAAAGGACCATCCTTTCTGTCCTTCTTCATTTTTTTTCCAAAATGTGTTTGATCTCTCTATTTGAAATCTCCACCGCCCATCCTTGGTTTGTGGATGATAGGGAGTGGCTACTGTGAGTGAGTGAGTACTTTTTAATAGAGAGTCAAAATGCCTGTAAAGTGGCTTCCCCATCACTAATGATGGCCTGGGAATCCAAATCTGGAAAAATGTGGTCTTTGAGGAATCTTAAAACCACTTTGTGATCATTGGATTTGGTAGCTATGGCCTCAATCCACTTGGAGACATAATCGACTACCAAGATGAAATTGTTTCCATTAGAAGGGGAAAGGGCCCATAAAATCTATGCCCCAAACATCAAACAACTCAACTACGAGTGATTGGTCAGGGCATTGAGTTTCTTTTGGAAATCTTGATTTTTGGCGATTCGCAAGATTTACTGATCTTTGTAAGGCATCTTTAAAGATTGTGGGCCAATAGAAACCACACTGCAGAATTTTTACAAATATTTTATTGTTTGAAATGGCCTCCACAGTGTTCATGACACATTGACAATATGCCGTGGAATTCATGGTCCGGACACACTTTCGATCACTTGGTTCGCACAATTCTTGAATAGATAAGGATCTTCCCAAATGAAATGTTTAACTTGTGAGAAGAAAAGATCTTTATCCATTCTATTCCAATGTTGAGGAATCATCCAATAGCCAAGAAGTTGACTGCTTTGCAAACCAAGGATCAGTGGTATTGATGGCAAAAGTTGCTCATCGAAATGATTCATTAATGGGTAAGCTATCATCCTCAAGATTGAGAATTCGGATAAGTGATCACCACCACATTCTCCACTCCTTTCTTATCCTTAATCAGAGATCAAACTCTTGTAATAGGAGGATCCACCGATTAATCTGGCTTGGTATCCTTCTTAGACAAGGTACTTTAGGGCGAGTGGTCGAACACCACAATTTGTGAACCTAAAACATAAGGCCTGAATTTTTCCAATGCAAACACAATGGCCAAAGCAGCTCTTTCTCGCTTGTTGTGTAGTTGAGCTGGGCATCTATCATGGATCTCTTTGGCATAAGCTATGACATGGGGAAGCTTATCCTTTCTCCGCCCCTAGGGCGGCTCCTAGGCATAGTCCGATGCATCACACATCGCCTCAAAGGGCACCGAATAGTCGGGACTGCAAGATGGGAGCTGAAATTAGACATTTCTTAAGGACCTCAAAGGTCATGCATTCATTAGTAAACACAAAAGGAACATCTTGACACAAGAAATGACAGAGTGGCTTGGAAATTTCTTGAAATCTTTGATGAACCTCCTATAAAATCTGCATGCCCTAAGAAACTTGATTTGCTTAACAGCCTGGAGGAGGCAAATGTGCAATTAGATCAATTTTGCTTGGTCCACCTCTATGCCTTTATGGGAGACCACATGTCCTAGGACAATGCCTTGGTGACCATAAAATGACTCTTTCCCAGACTTAGAACCAAATTGGTTTCTTCACATCTTTGCAACACCAACTTGAGGTGGTGTAAGCATTGGGAAAAGTCTCCATAAATTGAAAAGTCATCCATGAAGATCTCCATGAATTGATCAATCATGAAAAGATGGCATACATGCATCTTTGAAAAGTAGCAGGGCATTGCAAAGACCAAAGGGCATTATCCTATAGGCAAAAGTGCCAAAGGCGGTGAAGGTGGTCTTTTCTTGGTCTGTGGGTACATAGGGATCTGGTTGTAACGAGTACCCATCAAGGAAGCGATAGTAAGCTTTGCGCAAGCTTATCAAGGATTTGGTCAATGAAGGGAGGAAATGGTCTTTCCTTGTCATGGTATTTAATTTTCAGTAGTCTATGCACCCTCCATCCAGCTTGTTTGTCCGGTGGACATAAGTTTACCATTCAAATTGCTAACATGATGATGCTGATTTCTTAGGTACCACCGGGTGCTACCCAAGGTAATCAAATGGGGTAAATGACCCCAAAGATCTAGCAGCTTGACAACTTCCTTCATTACCACTTCTTGCATGTGAGGATTCAACCTTCTTTGCATTTCTCTAGAAGGCTTGGCATCCTCTTCCGTGGATCTTATGCATGCATACAAATTGGGTTTATTCCTCCTAAATCAGAATGGTCCAGCCAATTGCTTTCTTGTCCGCTTGTTTAGAACTACCAACAGCCTCTTCTTGCTCCTTTGTAAGGGAGGAAGAAATAATCACAGTAGTGTTTGATGATCTCCCAAAACACATATTTCAGATTTTTGGGAGCCGTTTGAGTTCCAATTGTGGGGTGAGAAAAGAGGGCAGCAAAGGTACCTTGGTAACTTGTGGAAGAGGGAGAGGAGCAGTCTCCAAGAGAGAGAACTTGATGATCACAGGTGAGTGCCTTGAACAAAGCAGACTCTGCTGAATTTGATCTCCTTTTCCTTCTTTTCTCGGATCCCTAATCATTTTAAATTCGTGGTGGAGTCTTTACCTTGCGTAAATGTTTGTAAAGACTCCTCCACCACTCATCAATGATGTCAACATGGAAACATTCCTCGAGAATTGAGGTTGAGTAAGATTATACACATTCAATTTAACTTTCATATTTCCAAAAGACACCTCCATGATGCGACTGCATTGAATGCATGCATTAGTCAGAGCAGAATGGTCTTCCTGTAATGACAGGATGGCGGTGGTACTTTTGGTTGGTTCCATATCCAACACCAAAAAGTCAGGGTAGAAAAACTTGTCTACTCCTACCAAAACATCTTCAATCAACCCCATAGGTTTCCTTTCGGATCTGTCATTAGTAACACCACTTGAGTGGGTTTCAATTCTCCCAAACCTAGCTTCTCATAGATGTAATAGGGAAGCAGTGGTTGACACTAGCACCCAGATCTAGCAAGGCTTTCTCAATGGTGTGCTCCCCAATGATGCAGGGATTGTGGGGATTCCAGGTCTTGCATCTTAGGTGGTGTTGCAATTGATAGCACTTGGTTGATTTTCTCCAAGAAAGGCCTTCTTGGATAAATGTATCCTAGATTGCCTTTGTGGGTGCACACCTCTTTGAGAAATTTTGCATAAGCGAGGACCTTTTGATTGCATCAAGCAGGTAGATTAATTTTAACTTGCTTGAATGTCTCCATCATTTCCTCAATTTTTTGTTTCCTTTGTCAAAAGGAGAAACTTTCATTGCATGGGGAAATGGGAGGTGAGGAACAAATTTCTCCTCCTCATCTTTTTCAACAATTTTGTTATTTTTCTTTTTCATTTTTTGAATTTTCGATGTAAATCAATGACCATATTGCTATCCAAATTGTTGTTCCCGCACTTGTTCTTCATCTTTTCCTCTTCACTACCCGTGTTGTTTATTATTCTTCCACTTCTCAAAGTAGTCACACTTTGATTTCCTCATGGCCATTTGAGGATTCTCCAACCATGAACTGTCCCTTAGGATTGTTCACAGTTGGCTGGTAGTTTACCCTCTTCTCTTAGCCAATGAATTTGAGAGTTGGCCCAGTTTCTTCAATTTTTAATGCTCATTGTGAAGGTTCACGATACCGAGACATAGTTCAAGATTTTGAAGTGAACTCAAGACCGCTCTTCAAAGGTCGTGGATCTAGGAGGGTGGGCTGGTGCATCACATGGCTTGTTGTTGGTTAGTCACGAAAATTTGATTTATTATAAAAATTTCCCGATATGGTGAAAGGTGTTTGAAAGGTAATTAATTTTTCATTGCTTTGTAATGGTAATTTCGATTCCACCTCGAGATTAGGATGAGATCTCCATGGGTAGTCATTCGATTGCATCTGTCCATAAGATCGAGCCGCATGAGCTTGTTCCATCATGAGTTCTAGAAATTGTGATGCGAAGGACATTGATCAATGGAATGAGTGGGGATGGCATATCGGACATGCCTCCTCTACTCTTGACCCATTTGGAGCTTTAAATGAGTCCATCGTCTATCAAATTTTGTGGTCAAATTATCCACTTTCCTTTCCAGCTCATTGACTTCATAAACTTTCCTCTTGTGGGATTATTCATCCTAGGATTCTCGGTGTCCCTTGCAGAGATTCCTGCCGGGTTGAATTTTCTCCAATCACCTCAAAGAGGTCCCAAACCTCTTCAACTGTTTCTGTAAGTAGGTACCTCCACAAGAGGCATCCACCATGTTCTTGCCCTTCCGATCAGTTCCTTGATAGAAGCTTTGAACCAAATGCCATTTAGGAATTTGATGGTGAGGGCATTGCCTTAATCAGCTTCTTTAAACCTTTCCCATGCTTCATGGAAAGTTTCAATGAGTTTTGGGAGAAAGAGATGATGCTTTGTCTCGCTGGTTTTAGTCATTGGGAAATATTTTGACAAAATTGACATTGCAAATCATTCCATGATGTGATCTTTGTTTGGTGCTAACATAGATAACCATGCTCTAGCTTTGTCCTTTAATGAAAAGGAAAGAGCCTAAGCTTGGTTGCCTCTGGACCAGATCCCAGCTATGTTAAATGTTGTGCATAAAGCCAGAAATTCATCAATGTGTTTGTAAGGGTCTTCCTTACTCAATCCATGGAATGAAGGCAACATTTGGATGGTGGAGGACCTAATTTCATAATTTCCCTCCACTGTGGGAAATTGAATGCAAAATGGGGAATTATAAGCACCAGGGGCAAAGTAGTCTCTTAACAATCTCTGTTCTTCACCCATTTCAGCAGATGTCTGTGATGTATGTCGGTTTCTTAGGAGTCTTTCAACTTCTGAATTTAACGGGAGAATCTCAGGATTGAGGGTTCTCCTGCCAAACATACAACTCAGAGAGAGTTTGGTACAGCAAACCTGTCTATTTAAGAACTTTCCTTTCCTTTTACACAGCTGTACGCTGCATAAAAATAGCAACAAAATTAATAAATGACTGATAAATAAATGAAAAAAAATTCTACTGCAGTAAAACAGGTTTTCTATACAAAACTGCTGTAGACATTTAATCAAGCACTTGGAATGCAAAGTGCAGGTTTAAAGCAAAAATTAAAATAAAAATCAAATCTACAAAATAGAAAAACTTAGGTCTATCTATTTTAGAACAAACTTCCCCGGCAACGGCGCCAAAAACTTGTTGTTGCTCCAAGTGTGCCATAAATGTGTGCATTATGAATCAAAAATTAAAGAATTAAAGAATGCTAGGTTATATGGATGTTAACTTATGAAAAGGATATCAGCACATTGGGGCTAACAATGGCCTGCAAGATCAGGGCCAATTGTAGCAAGTTTTAAAAGTAAGTATTTCAAGATCGTCCACAGAGAATTTTGTCTAAACTGAGAGATAAACCTCCAGATCTGTGCTACCAGATCTGGCTCTATAATTATCTAAAAAAAAGAATAGATAAAAGAGAGTGTTGGATTGTGTCACATTTAACTATAAGCAAATAAAGAAAAGAACTAACTACATGATCCAGATCCGAGTTGGGGAGATGTTTAAAATAAGACAAATGCAGAAATAATAGCTTCATGTACTTTAGCCTCTGAATTTTAATGGAGAATCTGTAGTTCAACAGAGCAGATTCAATCTTCATCCGCTACCAAAGACAGATGTAAGAGAAATAAACCAATTAAGGAATA
Source organism: Chloranthus sessilifolius (assembly GCA_021018995.1). Taxonomy (NCBI): domain Eukaryota; kingdom Viridiplantae; phylum Streptophyta; class Magnoliopsida; order Chloranthales; family Chloranthaceae; genus Chloranthus; species Chloranthus sessilifolius. The sequence continues at coordinate 69,304,742 of CM037592.1, read as the reverse complement.
GGTTTAGACTTATGCCTATTCTTAAATGGTTGAACATTCGAACATGAATTTGTAACATCATCAGAATGTCCGCTAGAATTAGGTTACCAACGCTAATTCGCAGGGTGATGAATTAAGGAAGTTGCATGGATGAGTGAATCTAAAGAAGTCTAATGCACTAAGGTGAACATTCGTAACCTCGACATGACTCCAATGGAGAAGACACAAATTACAAAGAACCTTTTAAAATCCAAAATTACAATTACAGAGCACGGCTTGCTTAGAGAGCCCTCGACTTACATCCGAGCTTCTAGAGAGCCCTCGGACTTACGATCCTTGAATCCGAACTTGGAAGTACAAATCACTCACAATGGCTCTCAAAGGTAAACTACAAGAAGGATTACAGGGGTTCAGATAAGCTATCCGACCGGAATGAGGGAAACAGAGATGAAAACTCTAAACTGGATGCCCAAATTGGGCAAATGGTTCGCTCTATTTATAGTTTTCCCTAAGCCACTCAAATGTGTATCAACCAATCAATTGGATAGATCTCAGTATCAACCAATAGAGTCGAGCACCGTGATCCAGGACTGCTCGCCAATCGTAATCGCTTGATCCGGTTCACCAATTAGGAAACAGAGGCATCAATTACATTATGCATTTTGAAATTGCTTGAGCTTCGGAAGTTCCCGCTGTGTAATTTAACTTTGGCGCCACATGGGTTGGAATGTGCCTTCGGATCTTGATTGAACCTTCCGAATGTTCTCGGTCTTTGATTACATTAAGTGCAAAGTTTCTGAAATACCCTTCGGACGAGCTACAAATCCCGTAATGCCATTTCAGATAGTTTAAGGGCTTTTCAAAGTAGTTAGAGTTTCTAGAAGTTCCCGCCAAGTTATTCCCTCTCTAGGTGCTCACGTGGGGTGGAGTATTCCTTCGCTTATGCTTAGAATCTTCCTAATGTCTCTCGGCTTTTCAATGCATTGGGGCGCTGCAGACATCGAATTGCCCTTGTTAGAGCCGCGAATCTCCGTAATACCTTTTCGCAGAGTTCGGGCCTTTTCAAAGTTCAATGACTTCAAGCTCGTCAAAGTTCAATCTTCTTTTCGAGGAGTGTTTTCTTCTTTTCGCAAAGTTCAAGGTTCTTTGCTAATAGTAGAAGTTCTTGCTAATTGAACTCTAGGCTCCCATTCTTCTTTTAATAGTAGAAGTTCTTTGCGAATTGAACTCTAGGCTCCCATTCTTCTTTGTGAATAGTAGAAGTTCTTTGCGAATTGAACTCTAGGCTCCCATTCTTCTTTGCGAATAGTAGAAGTTCTTTGCGAATGGCTCTCTCTCTTGCTTCAGGTCTTTGTCTGCTCTTTTAGACCCTCTTTAGCCATTGCTGAGGCTGTTTCTTCACTCCTTCTTTAAACTTGACATGAGCTGTCAGCTTTTTGATCTTTTTGGGATGCTTTTCGGATTTGGACCTGTCTGATTGGTTAGCTGTAAAATGCACACTAAAGCACTTATTTAGTCTTCTCAAGGGTCTTTCAAGGCTCATGTTTAGGGGTGAAAAATGGTATTTTTCACTACTTAACAGCCACCCTCTTCAAAAAAATCGAAAAGCATTCCGCTTGTGGCCTCTAAGCCTGGCCTTGAGCAACCTGCCAAATGGTGGGTCAACAAAACCATCGCACCCGGATGGTCATTTAGTCCCATCCTTTTTGTCGACAACGACACCACCACATGGGTGATGAACTACGCCTGTTGAGCAAAACTAAAATTTTTGCTTCAACCATTCCACACATACTATTATCCGCAGTTGGTCCGTTTATTTTACCAAAACATGAAAGTCGGCACCGGTGACCACACCGATAAATTTTCCACAAAAATTGATAACCGAACCTTCTATTTTGATGTCTGCGATGTCGTCAAAGCTATAAATGCCCCCCTCAATTTCTGCCAAAGCTTAGGACTGTACCAGCCACATCTCAAGGAGGAACCCATTGTCACCATTGCCGCTGAAATGGCCGATGACGGCCTTATCGTAAACGGAGCCATCCATAGGGCGCAACTGCCACCCGAAATGTGGCCCTTAGATGATATTTTTAGGAAAAATCTTTACCCCGTCCAACATGACCAAGAAAGACGAGGACCCCTACTTCAAGCCCTATACTCCGTGCACAGGAACCGTTGGTTTAACGCACCAAAACTGGTCCTTGGGGGCATCATTTATGCCCACAATCACATGCTTAGCATAGCTCCTAGAACGCCCTTACCGTACATTCCCTATGCCCGCCTCATCTCCCGAATGCTAGAAAACCAGGAGGATACCGAGTGTGACGAACCCTATAGAATTTTGCCAAATGAAGAGAATCGCTTTGATAACGTCCGCCAGTGGACATTAAAGGATTGGAATTGTACCTTGAAAACCCTACGCAGTAGTGCCAACAACCGACTCCTTCACCGCCTACAACTGGCCGCCCCACAACAACAAGCAGCCGAGGTTGCTCAACAAGCCCCGATTCAGCCACCCCTACAACTCTCAGGCGATGCCCTAACACTCTCTGAATTCAACCGCCAAATGGAAATCCTTTTGTACCTCCAACTCCAGACCCGTGCTCAGTTGTCCATGTTACGTGAGGACAACTATATACTTCATCAGCGGCTTGACTACCACGAGGAAATCACTACGCATCTGTTGGAACAGGCTTACCCCACGACTTCTACCTCATACTTAGCCCATGCAAGGCAATTTGTGTCTAAGTACACCTCGTGGTTCGCTCAAACGGAGGTTGCAACGAAAGCTGGTCCCTCTGATGTAGGAGCACGACGCCCCGGGAAGCAGCTAGCTGAAACCTCTGGTGAGATTAAAAATTGAACGCCACCTTCGATTTTGATTAGTTGTCATAGTCATTCATCATACTCTCTTAAACTAAAATGTGCTAGACTACCACTATGGACTGATTAAATATGCTGGCATCAGTTGTGATTTAAATACCTACACTTCGAAATACATGATGTGACTGGAAACTAAGGAGTGTTTGGTCAAATACCCTAAATATTCTTCGCCACCAAATTGGGTCTACCTTTGAAATGCTTTAGTTCAACAACAACGGTACAAATTTTAATTTAGCCTCATTTTGTATACCTTTGTAATGCTTTAGTCAGTTCAACCATTGTACAAATTTTAACTTAGTCGCATTTCATATACCTTTGAAATGCTTCAAATCCCATCGTCTTTGGAAAACTAAACATCACTGTCAAACACCTTGGGTAAACATTACACTTACCGATTACTTTCCTCAATTTTCGAGGATGAAAATTCCCATAAGGAGGGGAGGATGTGACACCCCGTGTCCGTGCACATATTAAGTCCGGGCCACATGTCATTTAGACCTCGAACAGGAAGAGCCCACATGGCCACTTGCCACCTAGGACCCTTAGTAAGCCTAAGCCACACACCACTTAGACCCAACATTGAGCCCACAAGTAGATTTTATTATAGTTGAACCCAAGCCCCTGTGTGAACTGACCTCATTGGACCCAAGCTCCCATGCACACTCTATGGTTGCAGTCTAATTGGGCCCGAAATCCATGAATTGTCTAAACCATGACCGATTTGGGGCTTATTAGAAATTTGTAACCTTTTGGGCCACTTGAGGGCCATGTTGCTAGTGAACTGGGCCACTCTTAACACCTCTGAGACCCATAAGCAGCTAAGATCCATTAGGAAACTAGAAGGGTCAAAACCCACTTAGAACCTAGTCCCTTTTGGTTATAAACCAAAGGATGGCTGACATACTTTAGTGTTGTATTAGAGACACACACAGAATCTCAGCCCCTTATATATGTCCCTTCACGTAAGCATGCAAAATGATTTGCATTTCTGAGAAGTCGGCTACCGAAGAAGAAACCGAGGGAGGAAGGGAGAGAGGTCACTGGCTGCACATTGCTTGGAGTGTCCATTGAAGCTTTGCTTGAAGGGAACCCATCCCTAGATTGTAATGTGTCCTCTCTACTCAAAGAGAAAGCTCTCTTCCTTCTTGGGGAAAACATATGCCTCATGGCGATAAAACCAAGGCATGGACATCGGTTGCGCCGATTCACCGATTCAACATGACCGGAGCATTGAATCGGTGCCCCGACGGAGTGAATTCGACGTCGACACTGTGCGTAAGGTCGCGTGCGAGAGAATTAACTAAAGGTAAACCCACATAGCGCATGCATTATGTTGTAGTAGATGATTGCGGTTATTAAGGGATAATGGATGATGCTGCATGCACGATTTTCATCGATCGAACGCGTGAAAGTCACCAGAGCCGATACGCGTTGGGTTCGATAGATGGAACCTCTGCATGTGACTCAAATTGGGCAAAAAGGGGCATATCCCAAATCTAATGAATGGTGAGCACATGATGCATAGATTTAAGCGTGTTAAGGGACTATCTTAAGAAGGAAACCTCGCAAAGGCGAGATGGTTAATGTATGTGGTGTATAGCGTGTTGTTTGGACCATTTAAGAAGTCATAGGAGCTATCTCGAGCAGAGGCACCAAGACAAGGAAGATAAAAATTTTTGGGTTTACGCTCAAGCGTAAATATCAACTGGAGCCTACGCTAGAGTGTGATTTGTAGGCTATTTTGGCTCGGGTCAAACACGCTCGAGCGTGTAGTGAAGAAGTGAACTGGGTTTACGCTCAAGCGTACTGAGTCCACTCAAGCGTGAAGTCATCTGAAGCCTATGCTCAAGCATATTTTCTAGGCCAAAACTTTCAGGTCCAGTCTGCTCGAACATAAAGTGAAGATTTTCACTAAGTCTACACTCGAACCTAAGTAGACCGCTCGAGCATAAAACTATCTGAAGCCTACGCTCGAGCGTGAACTTCAGGCTTAATCCGCTCAAGTAAAATACGCTCGAGCGTATACTGCAAGGTGCCACTGGACTGCGCTCGAGCGTAAGAGACCCACGCTCGAGCGTAATAGCGTGTTTTGAACTTTTTAAAAATGCTATGCTAGAACTTGACCCGCACACTCCGTGTTATACGTAGGGGTATGTAGTGAATACTTATGACTAAGAAATACATCTGGCCTCGTGAATTAGGTAAGGAAACACTTAGAAGAACGTCTAGAACAACGTGCATAGAACCGACAAGCGTGTGTGACGCGACTTAAGGTAGGGAAATTGCCTTGCCACCTATATGATTTTCGAGTTCAAGTTTATGATGTAATTATTTCATAAATAGTATTCTTAGCAAATGATATAATTTCAATAAATTGTTTAATTGCTTATATGTACATGCCTATGAATTTCTCGCTCATAAGATTTGAATTCCGCATACATGTTTTACACGACACACGATACTGCATTTTGACCTCGTGATATCCGCCTTAACTTCGTACTGTCTGTACCTTCGATTTGTGTTAACCTACCTTCGATGTATATTCGTGTGTTATACATGCACATGTGCAATGAGGAGTGAAATCTCCATGAGAGGGGTGGAGTCCCTGGAGTCACGGCCCTGTGCTCCTAATACGGTCTGCTCAGTTCTCTAATACTAGATGCATTGCCATGTGAAGTGCTCTGAGTGTGCTAATTGTAAGGGGAGTGGAATCTCCATGAGAGGGGTGGAGTCCCCAAGGTCACGGCCCTGTGCGCCTAATATGGACTGCTCAGTTCCCTAATACGGGATACTTACACTAATACCATGTGATGTGATACGCCTTGTGTTTCGATGTGTAATGAGTTCAAATTCTGATTTTTGTTCGATATATGTGTTCATGCTTCGTTTTCCGTCAAATAGCTCACCATGAACATGCATCAAATTTTGTCTTTCAGTTCCATCCTAATATCAAGCATCTTATCGCATGATTTGATTTTTGAGATATGACATCTGCAAAAAAATTAGCTTGTATTTGATATTATATGGCCAAGCATGAGCTCTTTTAACTTGTATTTTACGTATGCATCAAGAAACTTGAATTAGTTCTGATAAGAATGTATTTAGCAATGTGTTTTACCTATTGAGCTTGGATGAAGCTCACACTCAACTATATGTCACAGCTGCAGGTTTTGAAGGAGAACGGGATCCAGAGCATGAAGTGGACCCGGACTGTAACCCTGCGGAAGAAGAGGAAGAGGAGCTTGCAAAGCAGCATTTTCCCTAGAGTTAGGGAATTTTATTTTGGGATTTTCATTTGGAACTTTGAGGAAAGAGAGAGAGAGAGAGAGAGAGAGAGAGTGAGTGAGAGAGAGAGAGAGAGTGAGAGAGAGAGAGAGAGAGAAACAGTAAAGATACTTGTTTTTAATTAAATACGCATGTTTTGGAAAAGATACTTGTTTTTAATTAAATACGCATGTTTTGGGTCCATTGTTTAGATGAAGGTTGGCCTTCATCGGTGGACTGTAAATATTTTATGTTCCTTTTTGGCATAGTGTAGTCTTGATCAGGGGACTACGGATAGTTTAGACTAATTATACATGACTAGTTAGAATTACTGTTGATTGTCTTTTATTATGATTATAGCTTGGTACCCACATTTTTCCGCTATGCTTACCTTGATTTCTTTGCTTTCGCTATTAGACTTACCAATTTGTGAGGAAGTGATGTTAGTTTTAGGATACCATAACGTCATTATAGCTCGGATCTCGTGTGTCTGATCCGACGGTGCAAGTTTTTATGGTAAGGAAAATCCGGGCTGTCACAAAACCCCTAGGTGATCCCTAGTAGAGGAGTTATAGTCTTCTGAAAGTTTTCAATGAAGTTACTGACAAACTTCAAATATTTTTTATTTTTCATAATAATTTTCAAAACAAAAGAAAGGTTAAAAATCTAAACTGATTTTGTACACTTGCTAAATTAACTAAGTTGACTAAGTTAGTCATCACATATTCATTATGATTTTCTAAAATTTCCAATCTTTTATCCTTACTTTCCATTATAACAGTTATCCTTGATTAAAACTCCAACAATTTCAATTCATACTAAGTAGGGAGTGTATGCATCAGTGAACAGTTTATTCTTCATAAATTTTTCTAAACTACAGTTTTAGAATATTTTCATTCAAAAACTCACTATTGATATACTCTCTAAAAGATATCAAAACTTTTTGGGTTCTCATAGTATTATTTCAAAAAAATTCAGTCAAAGATAAAAAATTGTCAATCTCATAGAAAAGATAATCTATTCTATTCATATGAATCCCTGTACAATCCATAGTATATATTATTCATATCTCTACTAGACTTATTCTTTTACAAATTGTCAATCAAAAAGGTCTTTTCTTCAACTTGTAATGGGGCTTTGGGTTTCAGAAGGTATCATAGAAAGGTAGAAAATGATTCCAAGGTTTTATGAGAATTTAGCTCTTCTTTCTCCTATCTTTTCAGGCTTCTTCTTTTCTACTTTAGTAAGCATCCATGAATTGGATAACTTCTTCCCATTTTTTTTTCTGTTTCTGTTATAAATCCCATTTCTTCAATTGATTTGTAAAATCGTATTTTACGATTTTTCTTCTCTTTGAAAGCTCTTTGCTTAGAATTGTAATCTTTTTTTTTTTAAATCGTCTTTTTATGATTTTTCACTCCTTTCCCATATTCTTCTTGTGATTTCTTCAACTGTACCCTCTTTTTATGCATTCCTCTTATCTATTTTTACTTTTTACTCCTACTTTCTCTTCTTCCCTTCTTTTGTACTCTAAAATCTCAAAAATTTTAAGGGTTAAAGGTTGAAAGCTTTGGGTAGTACATAAGGTTAAGGGTTTTCAAAAATTTTGGTACAAAAAAATTTGGTTTAGGCTTCTAATATGGGTTCAGAGGATAAAATTTTCTGAGATTTTGGCTTTTTGGCTATGATTTAACAAAAGACGGCCTTAAATTATTTTTACGATTTATTGGCATACATGCCTTATTGCTTTAATATTTCTAACAGATAGTTTTAGGCAAAAAATTAGGTTATCATTGATATAGAATATTTTGATTCTAAATTCAATAATATGAGATTTCCTAACAGGTAGAAGTTCAAAGAAATTCTATGATTGAATAGAAATAGTCTCTCTCAAGGAAAATTTGGCTCTAATGCTCACTGGTTTATAATTTTTGAAACTATAGTCTAAAATATTACAATTTAGATCAATCTATTATTTCAAACATCCATCTAATAGAGTGTTCAATAAGCTAAACATGAATTGTACTATTCTATATTATGATTATTGAACTCCTACTATAATGGATCGTAAGTTTTCATGATTTTCAATTTTTTCTATCGTAATTTCTATGTAATGATCAACTTTTAAAACTAAAAATTTGAAATTTTATTTACAAAAACAAACTAAATAAAATTAAATGAAATACTACTATACTAATTAACTACTATTATAGACTGAAATTATGTATCCCCCCTAAACTTAAATCGGACAATGCCCTCATTGGCACAAAAATAGGGGACACCTAAAATTAGTTACCTAAAAATTACTGATATCACTGACTGTTTACCGGATGTGAAATTTTTTTTGTAAAGAATGTTCCCCCAAACTTGAGGAAAACACGACAATTTTATTCTTAAAGACATTAATAACAAAAATAAAAGAAAAGTTAGTAACAATTACATAACTAGTAAAAAAAATTAGTCAAAAATAAATTTCATATATTAACTGAATATTTACAATGATCATGAAAAAGAAATATTATAGTAAAAGGAAAAACTAAAATAAAAATTGATAAAAATATAAACCTAGGAAAAATCTAGACACACTATCGATTGCATTGGTAGCAACATCTGAGAAGATGTCTTCGATAAAGATCGGTCATCGGCTTCTAACCACTTGAATAGAGTCTCTCATTCCTTCCTACCAAAGGAGTATCCACTCGTTTATAGGGTCACTACTCCAAGAGCTGTCGAAACACTTCCCTCTGTCTTCCAAATTGCTCTCCCCTAAACTGAGCATATCACAGGTCTTCCTTAGAAGAAATGCAATGCCATAGCGGTGGTTCTGTGAAGCATCGGAAAGTGAACACATTTTTAGATTACCCTTCACCTATACTGCTCCCCTGCGAAGATCCTACCTAGAGATTGGAACATAGGCAGGCAAGGGGAGAAGATAAGCAATGAAGAGGGGTGGCGAGGGACGGCTCAACTCACCATCATCATATAGGAACTCGCATTTGGGGTGGGTTGTGATAGTATAAAGGTTAGAAAGTGGGAGAAAATGAGCCCTTCGAATGTGATGTCGGATTTGGGTTAGGTTTAAGGTGAATGGTAGTTTCATAGGACAATTCGGCATCAGGTATAGGTCGCTGGAGCTTCAGATTTTCTACTCTCTGTATTGCAGCCAGGAGCTCAGCCTTGTGTATTTCAAGGATTCCATCAAGTTGCTTACTGAAATCGCTCTGTTTGGTTTCTTTCGCCATGGGGTTTAGGGTATGAAAGTACAACGAAAGAGATGAGTTATTAGGAAGGCGAAGGTCTGATTTTATAGGGAAGGGAAGGGTTCACATGTCAAGGTATAGCTCATAGGCTTGGGTGGTTGGCAAGTGGAGATATTAAATGCGATGCGTGTTCGCTTCCTCTATGAATTGAATGGGTTCAAGGTCCAACGTAACCGATAGGATCGATCACTGGAATCACCTATTTCCTAGAATTGTCTCTTGCAATTTTGTAGAACGAAAGTGAGATACTCTATACGCTTCAAATCGCACTCGCTATGATTTAAATCTATAAATCACTGTAAATCATAAATCCATACACTTAAAGTGATTGCGACATGACAAAAGAGACTTTACGATTGACTATACTTTTGCATACTGTAAATCATAGAATACTCTTCAATATTAAATTATATATACATATGTTACAGGAGTTTACTACAGGTGAGTCGGTAGCTCGACGGGTTCTAGAGGGATTCAATTAAAAACAGAGAGAGTTGATGTGCCTCCCATAAATACACATCCTCTAGATGTACGCATTGCATGTGAAGGTAGTATGTTACTCTCTCTCTAAAAAAGGGTTAGCTGCTCAATTTGAGTTTCTAACCTTACAATAGATTGCCGAAGGTGATTGAGTGTGCTTGGATGCGGCTATGTTGCATCCAGCTGTAAGCTATTTGCAATAAGGCATCCTCAGTAGCAATGTGGTTTTGGGCTTTTATGGGGTAAGAAGAAACAGTTGGAGGTCGAAAAACTGCCTAAGTTAGGCCATGGTTAGGACCACAGGCTTCTCATTTTTGAGATATTAGGTACAATTTTATACCCACCAGAGATTAAACTTTTGTTTTCCAAAGCTTCCACCTTGAAAAGCCTTTCATCATTGACTTTAATTTACATAATCCTCCTTGCTTGGGAAGTATATTTGTTAGAGTCTCCGAATCAATCTCACCCGATATGTGGTGTTGCACCGATTCCTCGCTAAGGGTCTCAAAGAGTTCCCAAGCTTCTTCTGATGTTAATGTACGAAACGGCCACATCAATCATATGTCGATTTGCATCTTCAAGGCCTTCATAGAAAGTGAGCATAAGTTGCCAACACGTAACCCCGTGGTGAGGGCACTTGTACAGAAGATCCTTAAGATGGTTCCAACATTCTTGCAGAGATTCATCTGGGAATTGGTGAAATGTTACGATAAGATACCAGATTTTATTCGTCCTCTAGATTGCAAAGAATTTTGTAAGAAACATACGTTCCAGACCTTCCCAATTAGCAATCGAATTATGAGGCAAAGAGTTTATCCACTACTTTGCTTCATCTCTGAGGGAATATGTAAACAACCTTAATCAAGTAGATTCCTCTGTCAAGTTCTTAATTCGAATAATGTTGCACACTTCTTTCAATTTATTTAAATGCAAATAGGGATCTTCGTCCATTAGCTCATGAAAAGTAGGAAGCGTTTGCAGGATATTGGGCGTAATTTCAAAAGTTCTATTACCGGCTGTAGGATTTATTTGAATACATGGGGGAGGTGTAAGAGGTGTTAAAGCATAATATTCTTCCATCATCTTAGCCATATATCGGTCTTTTCCTGCCATAATGGAGTTAGGAAAGAGTAAGCTGGCTAAAATAGTTATTTTAAACATCTTTTTTATTTTTAGTTTTATCTGATTTTTATTCTAGAATGCAGGGAGAGAGAACAAATCTGAGCTTCTGGCTTCTCTGATCAGGGAAAGTTGAAACCTTAATTCGCAACTCCGAATAAACCTGTAAAAGATTTAAGAAGTGATCAAAGAAAATTAAAAATATAAAGAAATATAAAAGGAGAAGGATAAATACTTATTTTCTTAAATTAATATATTAAAACACTATCCCCGGCAACAGCGCCAAAAACTTGATCGCTACTTATATGCGTTTCTAATTAAGTCTTAACCTATTGCAAGCGCACAATAGAAATCATAGTACTAGCATAGGATCATTCCCACAAAGATAGGTTTACTATATTAACTTAATTTTCTGAAAAGTTTTATTTATTTTTTAAGTTCCTAAACTACTGGAGAAATATGAATAAAGGATTATTTCTTAATCTAAGTTGTAGAAAATAAATCCTAAATCCTCAAACTTCAGATTATGGTTGTCAATCATAATCTTCAGCTATCGAATATTTATGTAATTAAATAGTACCGTTATACTAATCTGCAGATGTTTACAAAGGAGGAAATTGTAATAAAATAAATCTAACTAGAAAGCAATAAAATTATATCTTTCACCCCTCAGTCGCAATCATCAATTGATTTTAAGAAACTATAGATATCTACTCTAATCTTCAGCTCTCAATTCCAGTTGTCAATTGCTCTTGAGAAACCTTCGATATCTAATCTACAAAGCAATAAAAATCTACTCTAAGTTGATCGAAAGAAAACCCAACCTCAGTCGTCAATTGATAGTGAGAATTCCTTCGATGGTTACTCCTTTGTGTCGAGCCTCTTATTTATAGATTATAAGTGTCAGTTTACAAACTCCTAATTCTAATAAAAGAAATTACTTGAATAAAACTATTATAATATTACTCTGCTTCTAATCTTATCTTTCCTTGCTTTCATTATGTTGATGTACTTCTAGATTTCTTCCTTTATTTCAGCAGTAGAGTCGTTTAAGAGTCTCCTTCGTCAATCTCTCAGATCCGTGATTCACTGAACTTCTTCTTTAAGAGATCTTCTAATTTTATTCATGGTGGTGTTAATCTCATGTGATCAGTAACTTCGAAAGGTGTCTTCTCTAGAAAATCGTAAATCACAATTTTCTAGCTTTTACTTTCTTTGGACGATTTTGTATTTATGATTGTTCGTCACAGCTTCCTATAGAACAATTCTTTATTTGCGATTCATCATTTCTCTTGTATCGTACTTTACTCTTGAGCAGCTTTTTCTTGTAGAATCGTAAATTATGATTTCTATTTTTCCAGTACTTTGTTCTGCAAAATCGTAAAGCACGATTTTTTATCTTTTCAATAGGTGATGATTCGTCTTGTGGTTCAATCATCTTTTTATTACTTTATGAGTTCATTTTGACAAATATTAACACTTTGATTCTCTTTTGTTGTTCTTCTTTAATATCTGCACATCAGTAACAAACTAAGTCCCAACATCACTAAGTTAAGGGTAGTAAAATGGTATATTATGTGACTGATCAGTTTTCATACCTCGTCACTATGGTATCTAATCTGTGCAAAAAAGGGTATGTGTAGGAACTGGTCATTGGCCTAGCTCGCGCTCTAGGTATTTAACCTGCTCACATAAGGTACCTTCACGGACATTCCGTTCAGTCATCCATCTACCATGGATACCCGTGTACCACTTTCGAGAATCATCAGTATGGCCAAGGATGTCATTCAAAGTTTCCTCCAAAAAGACTTCATATTCTGCAGCATAGGCTTTCGTTTCAGTATTAACGACTCTCGTCTGCTCTTTCACTAAGCGCTCGTGCAGTACCTGCTTTTCATCTATAAGAAGCTCTGTCCGAGTCAAAAGCATCGCTTTTTTCTTTGGCCAGGGCCCCCTTGAAATTACTACTCTTAGTCGAAACAAGTCACCTCGTAAAAGGTGTCATGGAAGATAACCAAGCCTCAAACTCCGGAGAAGTCAAAGGGAAAGCCCCCTGATGCATCTCCCAAAGTGTTTCTATCTTCTCCAAGTCTCTAGAGGACCCCCGAGAGAAAATCAAGCCACATAGGGGAGGTCTTGTGGTATAAGACACATGCTGAGTATAACCAAACTGGCGCAAAACCTGAGAAGGGAAATAATGGGTACTGCCAGTCAACCCTAGAAGGGTGATACCCTCATAATCTCAGGATCTCATCAAGCCATGGAAGCCTCCATATAAGCTCTGCCTCAATCAACCAAAGGCACATCTCGCGTGTATTCTTTTGAGGCAATCTGGAACATCAACCCAGAAAGCAACGAGCAGCTTCTCCTGGCATCACGTAAAAGAGGGGCACTAATCCCAAAATGGAAAGATGCTCCCCAAGCCAGACTTGAAGAAGAATGGGGCATCCCTGAAAGCACTCGACCTTGCTCGAGGCAAAGGCATCAAGACCGCGATAAAGCTCAGCCAGCACAAAATGCACCACAGAGCGTCCCTTTCTCCAGCTCTGCCAGTACGTCGCAGAGTGCGAGAGAGAAACTCTCTCCACCTGTGTAAAAAAGGACCTCTGAGAGAAGGCAAAGGGCGAAAGCATTAACATTATGAATATTTCTGGTCGGCAATTTTTACAAACTTTCATCGCCAAAAAAATCTCTCATGAATTTCAACGAACACCTGGTGGGCTCGGCAAAGCTCCTCTCATACTCACTTTTCTTCAAAACCCAAAATCATGTGAACACTCTTGGCATAGCCCGGCTTCGGTACCACCTGAGCAAGGCCACGATGCAACCTTAGACCCAACAAATGGAGAGTTCTTCAAGTGTTGGAGCCAGCTCACGGGCCCCAAAATGGAAGACATGGGTTTCCGCATCCTAATGAGAAGCCGCTGCATGGATGAAATCTCAAAACAGAGCAACATCAAGGAAGGAGGAGAGACGGGCAAGCCCAAGTTGATCCAAACCCGCGAGCTCGCTCTCATTCAAGCTGTCAAGCCAATGTTTCAGAAAGTTGGGCCCTACACCCTAGGAGGGAAGTATAAAAGTCCCGGACCCTACCGGCGGGTCCATGGTCATACAAAGCTGTTTAATAAGTGTTGTTCTGCTCACCTTGCAATTATTAAGTGGCTAAAACAGTAGATTAATTGCACAAATTATAGAGATGAGGGATCAAGGCAAGCAGCCAGTCCTGCAAGAATCGGGGCTGTTGCAACAAGTTTTAATAGGTAAGTCAGGGTATGTCCATAGAGAAATGTGATTTAAACTATGGTAAATCTCCATATCTATAGCAGATCTGGCACTCTATCCTAATTTAAACTAAAATTAAAACAGGAAAGAGGAGAGGTCTTTAATGTTTGTCACTTACTAAAAACTACAAATATCAAATGCAAATGATCCAAATTTGATCAAACACAGAGTTAAAGGAATATGGGGAAAAGATTAAAATCAAGAGATGGAAAATAATGGCTCGGGATTTTGGTCTATTATTGAAAATTGTTTGGTTCAAAGGCAGTGCAGGGAATTGGTTTGCAACAATCCTTCATCTAGCTACAAGTTCAGATGCAAGGTATAAGAATCCACTCTCAACCAGAGAATTGAAGCAATCCTAAGGCTATGATCTATCCACTCGAATGGTCACAGATCATCCAAGAGATTGTTCCAATTTAGGGATCTTAATTGGAATATCTAAACCATTGCAGATGCTGTAGATGCAAGGCTACAAACTCAGGCATCCACAGGGATATTAGATATAGGGAAATCAAATGGCAATCAAAAGATCTATGGATTGAAATTAGCTTTACATTCGACAATTACTGAATCAATACAACTTACAGTCAATTGTTCTCAGATCTACAATCTGTGCAGCACCTAATCCTCCTACAAAGCTTTGAACCTCTAAATTTATAGCTCTCAACTTAACTATCAAAGAGGGTTAGCCAACCATAATTGGCTAAGAGGAAAATGGGGAAGAAGGAAGAGAGAGAGGGAATTTTTAGAGGGAAGATGGAGATCAGATTTGGCTCTCGTTCTCCCAATTTCTGGATGATAGTTCTCTAATATCTTCATGCTTTTATACTCTTCTCTCTGTCCTTAGATCCATTTCAGCCAATCAAAGTTCAAGAGAATAATTATGTTATTCGCAGCTGCTGATGTGGCTGAATTCTCTTCTAGAAGCTCTTTCCCCATTGGTCCAAAACTGGTAAATATACGTGAGGTAGTTAGGGTTTCCATTTGTGCCTAGTTGCATACCAAAAATACCCTCAAGGGTCGCTGACATGCTTTGGAATGTGTGCACAAAGCATAGGCGTGTGGCAGCTGCTGTGAAAGGAATTGAGAAGTTCCTAATTCGAATGTCGAGAGTTTCTAGGAACCTCTCGACAAGTTGAATTAGCTTTCGACAGGTTTGGGTGACTAGTCGACAAGATTGGAGACTTCTCAGCATTCACTTCGACAGGATGGAGTAGCTCTCGATAGGTTTGGAGCTTTCTTGACAGGATTGGAGTACATATCGATAGGTTCATGTGAACTAGTCGACAGGATTGGAGTACTTCTTCACCTTCTATCCAGTTCTTCATTCATCCTCTTAACAGGTTATAGTCAGCATGTCGACTTGTTATACAGTATTTAGTTGAGTACTTAACAAGTTGGTTCAATCCTCGTGAGAATGAGCATAGATTTAGGTAAGTTGTCGACAGGTTGCCTTTCACTGTTCGACAGGTTCAGTTGAACCTTGCGATAAGTATCTGGAACCTCTCGACTTCTTCTGCACCTCCAGGTATCCTCTCGACAGGATCCACAATTATACCTCCAACCTCTCGATAGGTACTGGAACCTCGCAAGATCTTCATATTTCTAATTTCGTTCCTCTCGACAGGTTGGCTTTTGCTTCTAAAACCTCTCGACGGGTGCTAGGAAGCTCTCGACAGAACCTTCAACTGTACCTTCAACCTCTCGACAGCTTTATTCTCAACATCCAAACCTGTCGACAGGTTAGTTTATCCTCTAACAGGTTATGTCCTTTGTCTCCACAGCTAACAAACAATCCTGTGTTGTTATTCTTCATTTGTTCAACACTCAGTAGCCTCTTGGTGGGCTTAATCTTCATTCCTTGCAACTGCTCTTGGTTCCAAGCATACCCAGTTGGGTTCAAGACATTCTCATAAACTTTTAAGGCTCTGTGGGCTGGTTGGCTGGCTTTGGGCTGTCTGAGCATATGTTGAGATGTATGAGCAGATTCTTTGGCCATTTTAGGTGGATGTCTGTACTAAGATTGCAATGTATTGCTTATCTGTAAAATACACTCAAAACACATTATTAGTCAGCTCAAAGGTCCATCAAAGGTCAGGTTAGGAGGTGAAAAATGATATTTTTCACTACTTAACACACCCCCAAACCTATGCTTTGTCAGTCCCTGAGCAAAGGAGAAAGTAAAAACAATTATCAAAAAAGAAAAATACCACTTTTGTAGGGAGGACAGATGCATTTAGCATATGCATCAAGCCTTTTAAACTGCTAGGTGATCCCTAGTGGAGGAGTGAAGTCTCCTGAGAGTTTTCAGTGAAGTTACCCACAAACTTCTCCAATGAGTTAGTTAATATCAATGCAGCATATTAAAAACAAAATTCAAGAAAAATAAAATTCATTCCACACCTTGTTCATTCAATTCTTGAGGATTTTTGGCAGAAACACAACAGTTTAAAACTAAAATTTTGTTGTAATTCCTTCACAATCACTCAGCTCATGTCAGGGCATTTTGTATGAAAATGAATGCAGAACTTACCATCAAATTGAGAATAATGTTTTGACAATGCCCCCAACAAACCTAATTTCAGACCCAAAGCTCACCAGGGCTGTCACTCAAGATAGAATAGAAGGGTGTATCATTTCACACAGCTCAATAGGAGTTATAGCCCTCAAATAGGATTGCAAGCATGAGCATAGGCATTGCTCTAGTTTTTGAAATCCTCTAACTCTTTTCACCATAGATTATACAAATCCTCATCTCCACATGACAGCTCAATCCATTTCAGATCAGTAGGGGCTTTTTATTATGTTGTAATGTGGCTTATGGGTGAAGTTTATAAAGAATAAAAGGGTGGAATAGGATTCAAAATTGAGAAATCAGTAAAGTAAGGAGGTGACATGTACACCTTCTTCAATTCAGCACAAGCTTCATCTTCTTTGAATTTGCAAATTTGAAGTGATCAATTTCCAATACTCATTTCAATGTTTCCAATGAAGTGACTTCTCTCTCATTTTTGTTTTGCTTTTCTTTTTTTTTTCTTTTTGTATGCTTTTCCTTTGTATATATATATTTTTTAGTATTTTTATGGGCTGGACTGCCACACTTCACCACTGAACACTGTTTTCCTTCCACCAAATATGAAACCTTGCTCCTCTAACCTCACTCCCCCCTCCCCTTATTGAATTCTCAGATTGAGGGTGAACTGCAATAGGTCAAGAGGTTCAGGGAAAAAAAATATGTTGGCTTTTGTCAAAGAAGAATGGTATGCTTCAGGCTCAATTGGTGTATAAAAAGGTAGTTTAAGGGGTAGGGAATTTTTTTTATGGCTCAAACTGTCCGAAGGATGGCCCTACTTCATGTCCTTAATGTCATGAATGCTGTCAAGCTGTTTTAATTTGGATTTGCCTAACTTCTAGTGAAAAAAATTTGATCCAATCAGTCCTTAGAGCAGAAAAATTGCCAAAACACTCTTCAAAGGAAATTTCTTAGGCCCAAATCTCACTGGGTATGGCCTTTTGTCACATTCCTGGGGTATATCTTGACAAATTTCTCTCATTTCAGGTTTACTAAACATTAAAACCCTGCTGCACTACCATTAACTATCCATTGGCATACCCTGCCACACCCCCAAATCTATGACCAGCAGTGTCCTCACTGATTTAAAAAAAAGAGGGCATGTGCAGCAGGTTATCATACACAAAATCAGACACAAGATAAAGTAAGTAAAAGCATTAAACAAGGTACACTCAAATAACTAAACAAACTAATAGATATAAAGACAGAAAGTAAAACAAACAAAATAAAGAGAAATTTCATTTATAACACAAAAATTTATACAATGCAAAGGAAAATAACTACAAAAATTATACAAAAAAAAACCTAACTAATGACATGCAAATCTAATTCGCTCAATTGTTTGCTGGTTCATCCTTGAAGTGGACTCCTTTTCCTCTCTGATCCTTATCAGCAGCATAAGTTGAACTGGCTGGAGGGGCAGTGGCTTGTGCAGGGTATGTGCTATTTAGTTCAGCAACACTCCTTTCAAGAATTTCTGCCTTCTTTTCAGCAAACAAAACTCTACTTTCATAGAGTTTCCTTGTGGCCTTTGTGACTTCTCTTAAGGCAGCTAGCCTTTTCTCAAGTCCATCTGCTCTCAATTTCTCTGTTGCTTCCCCTAAACCTAAACTAGGCTTAGGCTTATATAACAGTCAGCTCTTTGAGAATTAGGATTAGGAAAACCCTAATTTATCAATGCTATCATGGCCCATTTATGTTCTTTAGATGCCTCGGGGCGTGTGCACAGAGATTGGAGCATTGGAGTGCGTGCCCTAGTTGCTAGAAGTTCCCAGATTGCCCCTGCAAAAGTGGGGAGAAGTTAAGAACCCGAGCCTCACTAGGTAGAAAGGCTTTCCAGGTCTTATCGTGTGATAGAGTTGGCGTCACGGGGTTGATTTGACTTGAAGCTCTTGCAGTCGCGGGATTGATATTTTGGTCGTCGCGGGAATGCTTTGATCGTCGCGGGATTGCTCTTTCCATTTGAATGGTGCGGGAATTATGCGTGCGGCTCGTTCCTTGATGAATCCTGCGGTGATCCTCACGAAGAATCACGCGAGCAGTTCCTTGAGAGTTTGTATCCCGCGGCCACTGTGCGACAGCTGCGTGCAGGAATGCCTGGAGCTCTCTCTCCTCAGTGAATCGCATGAAGATTAAAGACGTCTTTCTTGAGCTGCGTGAGATTACGCGAGAGCTTATGACTGAGCCTCGCGAGAACTGCACGAAGTCTACTTTCTAGGCTCTTCTGTCATTCATCTGCGCGAGAGCAGCGCGAGCAGTTGGCGTGCTGCCTTCAGAAGCCCGCGACAACTGAGCGAAGCATTCTTTCTGGTTTAATTGAGCCCTGCGACATCTACGCGAGGCTCACTTCTTAACTTGTTTCTGCTTTGCTGTGCCTAAGCTGCAGCCAGTTCTGTCTGGGTCTAACTTTCTTTCTACTGAGGCACTTCTGGGGTAAAAAGGTAAGCTTCTTGGCATGGTTAGGGCCTTATTTACAGCTGCTGCTTATTACCTACAGGATAGACTTAAAACACATTTATTAAATGATTAAGGGTCAAACAAAGATTAAGTTAAGGGTGAAAAGTGGTACTTTTCAGGTTTTAACACACCCTCAAACCTAATCTTTGCTAGTCCCTTAGCAAAGCTGTAACTAATTAAATGCCACTTTAGTAGGGATCACGGGTACATTTAGCATATGTACCAAGCCTTTTAAACCCCTAGGTGATTCCTAGTGGAGGAGTGAAATCTCCTGAGGGTTTTCAGTGAAGATACCCACAAACTTCACCATTAGAATGGTTAAATATAGTGCAGTTAATGACAACACAGATTTTAATATATAAAGCTTCATTCCACACCCATTCTTTAACATTTAGAGGGAACTGCAGCAGTAATGCAGGCCATTCAAAACTCAAAATTTAGCAAGTGTTTGCATCACCACCATTCATTTTACATTAGAAATTCAATGTATAAAAATCAGTACCCAGCTTGCCTTAAATTCAAAATTCAGGTTGGATACAACCCAATGAGGTTAAAATTCAGACCTAATTCTCACCAGGGCTATCTCTCAACATTGACAATCTGAAGGTGTTCACATTCAAAACAGCTCAAGAGCAGTTACAGACCCCAAATGAGCCTGCAAGCATGAGCATAGGCAAAGCTTCTAATTTCTGACATCCTCATGGCTTTTCACCATAGATTGGACAACTCTTCATCTCCACATGATAGCTCATTTCACTTTGGATCTACAAGGTCTTTTTGAATGGGTTGTAATGTGGCTTATGGTTGAGGGATGTAAAGAATCAAGGGGTAAAAAGGAAATCAAAATTAAGAAATCAGCAAGGTAAGGAGTGATTCATGACTTCACAACCTTCAGTTCAGCAAAACTTCATCTTTCTTGATATATTTCAGAATCAAAGTGGCCAGCTTCTCTTCTTCTTTTCAATTTTCAGATGATGTTCTTCTCTAGACTTCTCTTTCTTTTTCTCTTTTTTTTTTTAATTATTTTTTTTATTCAATCTTTTTATGAATTTTTTTTTATGATGAACTGCCACACAAATACCATTGATACACTGCTATTCATAAGTTGCTTTTCTTCACCTTCCACGGAATGTTGGACCACTCTCACTATCTTTAACTCCTCCTTTACCTTCTGAATTCTCAAAGTGAGGGTAAGGTTGAATCAGGTCATGAGATTAAGGTGCAAGTATTCTGGTATTTGTAAAAAAGAAATAAGATTTTTAAGGCTCAACTAGTGTATGCAAAAGGGCAGCTTTTAAAAAGGTTAGATTTTCAGGCTCAAACTGTCCAAATGAAGGCCCTGGATCATTTCCTTAGTGTCATGAGTGCTATCAATCAATTTTGATTTGGAGGTGCCCAACTTCTAGTGAAAAAGTCTTGATTCACTCAGTCCTTAGAGCAAAAACTAATGCCAAAAACACTCTTCAAAAGAAAATGGTGGGCCCAAATCTCACTAGGTATGGTCCTCAAATTAACCCATGGGGTGTATTTTCATCTGTTTCTCTCCTCTTAGGTTCACTAAGTACTAACTGAAAATTTTTCTAATGTTAGGTTTATGGTGGTGTCAAGATTTTAACATTTTCAGTTTCAAA
Organism: Chloranthus sessilifolius; assembly: GCA_021018995.1. NCBI lineage: Eukaryota > Viridiplantae > Streptophyta > Magnoliopsida > Chloranthales > Chloranthaceae > Chloranthus > Chloranthus sessilifolius. Next base: position 69,283,815 of record CM037592.1, on the reverse strand, counting down.
AAGTCTGCAAAAATATTATAATTTTTTACAAGTTTCCTCTTTGCAGCAAGTTAGGTGGATATTGACTTTATTCATCCCAGTTACACCACCATTATTGCACTAAAATTAACTATTCTATTGGCAGACCTATCCTTCCACACCCCCAAACCATGAGGAGCAATGTCCTCACTAGTTCAAAATGTGCGATGTGCAGGAAGCAAAAACCTAAAAATTAAGCAAACAGAAACTATAAAAGAGAAAAAGAACATACAAAAATGAATGAGGCTTTACACACACATATAAGCAAAATAGTGACAGATTTTATTATAGAGATAGAAGCAAACAGAGTACAAAAATATAGGAAATTGAAAACCTAAGAACAATCTAAGCAAAACTTCTTGTCAGACAAAATGGTTCTTCCTCCTGGCTCAGTGATATGCGTAGCCTACTATAGAAGAGGAACTGTAAGCCGGGAGGAGGGGGAAGATGAGGATCATGGAAATGGGTGTTGAGCAGGTGGTGGAGGAGATGCAGGTGGTTCGATTTTTCGCTTCTTCTTCTCTCTTCTCCTTTTTCTTCTCCTCCTTTGTCAGGATCCGCTGGACTTCTTCATACTCATCCCAAAGAAATTGTACTGGGTCCGGCTGCCTAGGCGATGAAGGGTCCAACCACATAGGATAGAATTTGTTTGGGAACTCGTTGGGTTTGTCATTCGCCATGGTTATGGGTAGGTCGGACTGCTAAGGTTAGAGGAGAAAGGATGAGATGAAGACGCACTAACTACGTATTTAAAGAACTTGGACGGTGGACTATGAATCGGCATATTAAAGTCTTGTCTCTTTCCAAGCATGGCAATAAATTATGATTGTTTGGGGAATGATAAATCGCACAAGTGATTATGGGAAAAGAGAGCGTACCCTAAATGATGGTCTAATTTTAGCCTTGGTAATTAAAGGATTCCCGTGGATCGCACAGCTGCACACTGGTATTCGCGGACTAATATTCTCGCATAGTACAACCGTACATTTATGAGAAGGAAAAGCGTGCAGAAAAATCATAGCTCCGTGAGTACAAAATCACAAATGATAAAACACTTTGATGCAAACAGAGTCGGAATAGCTGCAGTGCTAGTAGTTTGCTCAAAATTCTCTCCCATGGTACTGATAAAAGTGAACAATATTAAGACTAATTTAAAAAATAAACAAGCACACAGAATAGATATGGCACATAAATCAATATACAACAAGAAGAGAAATTTTATTAACTTGGAAAAACATGTACAATTGTAATTACAATGAGAAAATTAGAAGGGAAAGGAAAGAAGCGCCTAAGTACAATCTAGTCTAAGAGGAGGAAGAATCTGAATCCGAATCTGTAAATTAGTCCCAACCCATCTGTTTGGCATGTTTCCTCATTTCAGCTTTGCTCTCGAAACTGGGCTTGGACTTAGTTCTATCTGAGGGAGCTTTGGTCTTTTTCTTCCTGGGTTTCTTCTCAGTTGGGCTCTTTTTCTTCTGCTGCCTTGGTTTCTTTGGTTGTGGGGGTTTCTTCATGGTTGGAGCCTTTGGTGCCCTCACCCTCATCTTTCTGGCTTTGGGTTCAAGAGGGATTATAGGAGATTTTCCTTTCTCTTCCTTAGTGGGGGCTACTGGGGACTTCCCTTTTGCTTTAGGCTCAGGCTGGCCAGGGGGTTTTGCCTCCTCAGACTGGGCAGCTGGCTCTTTGCCAATTTTAATAGAGGTTGTTGTGTAAGTAGTCCTCTTAGCAGTGACTTTCCTTTATTTAGGATAAGTTTGCTCAGTAGGGTGTGGAGCAAGGGTTTTGGTAGGTGGGGGCTGCTTAGTAGGAGGTGAGGAAGGAGGGGCAGCAGGGGCTGGGGTAGCTTTAGGCTTAGGTTATGGCATGCGGATAGAGAGTGGGGTGGGCTGCTGAGCTGCAGTTCTGGCAGCAGCCAATGCAGCTTCCAATGAGGCTATCTGGATTTTGGCTTTGAGGAGGTCAGTTTTATGGATTTCCTTTTTGAGTCTGAAGATCTCTTGGGCATTGTTGAGCCTCTTTTCAAACATCCTGGCCTTCATCTTCTCTGCAGCAGTGTTGGCTTTCTCCAGCTCCAAATTCAGCTGATGATAAGCAACCATAGATTGGGCCTTCTGATAGGCCTCCAAGATATTAGTCCACCCCAGGGAGATACCCAGTAATTGCTTTCTGTGGGCTTCCTTCATTTCATCAGTCTGCTGCAGCAGGGGGGTCTCAATGGACTGCCTAAGTTGGGCCATGCCCCTCAGGATATCCCTCCTAAGGTAGGGATTGTCCCTCATGGCATGAAGGATGGTGAGGTAGGGAGGGATGTAAAAAGAGTGTTTGGGTGCGATGGGAAGAGAGGAAGTGGAAGGAGCAAAATGTGATTGGTCCTGGGTGGGGGAAGTGGGGTTAATAGTGGGAAGTCTAGTTGTTGGGGGAGGGTAATAGGTTCTGGGTCTGTATGGGTCTGTTTGTCAATGAATATTGGAGGGGGTAGGACATGAGGGGAAAGAAAATGAATGATGCTCACTAGGAGTAGGTGGTGGTGGGGGAGGGAAAAAGGGAATGGTGAAAGGTATGAAAGGGAATGGGGGAGTTGGGGGGATAAAAGGGATTGTGGGTGGTGAATGGGGTTGAGAGTCAGGGCTGGAGTCTTGGATGTGAGAGTCAGGGGAAAGGACCAGGGGGTTTGGAGTGGATTGTTGAGGGATGGGTGGGTTGGTTAATGTCTGTAGGGTGGATTTGATGGATGTGAGGTCAGCCTGCATCTGGTCCTGGGTGTGTGTAGTGGTGGATAGTTGGGATTGGATGTCTTGGATGAGGGAGAGGATGAGTGTCAGTGTGTCTGGGCTGGGGGGTTGAGTTTGTGTAGAAGATGGCACAGGCTGAAAAGGTGAGGAAGGTGCATGATGGAAAGTGGAAGGAGGGGGAGATTGGGGTTCTGGTGAGTGATGTGGGGATGTAATTGGGGAGTCCGGGAGGGGGGTGTAGTGGCTGGGCATGGTGTCAAGGAAACTAGCCATAAAGGCTTGGAATCCTGTGGTTGTGTTAAGGTTTAAGTCAATGTCTATGAATGGGGATATAGTAGGCATGGCAGGGGTGGTGTCTTCTTCAATGTGAGGTGTGTCAGTGGAGATAAAAGAGATTATGGGTGGTGTCTGGGAGATGGTGGGGGTTGTCTTAGTGGTTTTCCTTTTCTTGTAGGAAATGAGTGGAGGGCTGTCAGGTTTATGTGAAGATGATGGGGGTATTGGGGTTGTGTATTAAGGTAGGGTAGGGGATGGGGAGGGGCTAACATAGGGGGTGGTGTCCTCCCAGGTACCAATCACAGGAGAAGGGAGTGTGAGGATAGATAATGAAGACAGAGGAGGGTGAAAGAGAGATGGAATAGGGGTAGTGGATGCTGGAGTAAAAGGTGGGGGGGCTAAGGTGGCTGCTGCAGCAGTGGTGGTAACAGGCTCTAGAATCTCCTCTGTAGTGACAGGGGTGGGCCTTGTAACAGCTACCTCTTCTGCTTGCTTGGGAAGGGCCTGAGTCTCAGCCTTCTTCTTCTTCTGTGCTTCCATCAGGCTTCTAAAGATTCCCCATTGCCTCTTGGCAAAAGCAGTAGGGGCAAGGGTGGTAGTCCCCTCTTTTCTGTGTCTTTGAAGTCTTGACCTTCTTAGCAGACAGCTTGACAGGGGCCTTATCCTTGCCCCTTTTCTTTGGTGCACTCTTAGGGGCCATTACAAATTCTACCTTGAAAGATCAGAGTGCTTACCCTAAAATCCTAGGGTTTGGTTCGATCTGACGCACAGTGCACCACGAGAGCTCCGAGTAGAGGGCAACTGATGGGGATGACTTTGGGAACAAATCTGTAAATTCCTGGTGTGAATGATGGGTTGTAGAGTGGATGCTGGAGGAGAGAGGTAGAAGAGCGCCGGAAGCTAGGGTTTCGCAGGGTGAAGAAGGAAGAGAGGACTGGAAATAGAGACAAGCGCGGGGTTAAAATACTTATCGCGAAGCTCGGCGCTCTTTAGAAATATCTGGTCGCGGGATTGGAAATGAACCTAGCGAAGGTGCTATTCAACTTGGATTGTGCGACAATCTCCCAGGTTGACCTTCGAGCGCGTGACAGCATGTGAAGAATTCCATGTGAATTGCACGAGAGTTTCCCAGGTCTCCTTTTGGGTTGCACGAACGACTCTGAGGTTCACTTTGAATCTCACGACAGCTAATGAAGTATTCCTTTTGAATTGCGCAAGAGTCTCCCAGGCTTCCTGCTGAACCTCGCGACAACTAGTGAAATGCTCTATTTGGATCGCGCGAGAGGTTCCCAGGTTTACTTGAATCTCTTGACAGCTATTGAATGGTTCTATGTGAACTGCGCGAGAGTCTCTCAGGCCTCCTTTTTAACCCAGCGACAGTAAAGTAGTAATCATAGAGCATGTGCTCTATGTTCTGCCATTTCCATTTATGCTGTGGTTGGATTCTAGGCATGACTCTCACCACCAGGGGTACTCTCAGACACATTAAAATCAACCATTCAAGCAAAGACAACAAAAATCACCCTCCCACATTATGCATTCAAGCAAAAATAATCAATCCAAGAGCAGTAATCATCAAACCAAGCAAATAAAATTCAAACCAGACAGGTCTAGATTCAAGTGGGGCACTAAAATTTCCTAGAGAATGTGAACAAAAGAAAGTAAGAAAAATCTAACAAAACCAAGGTACATATGATACAATATTGACACACCTGTGGATCAGTTTAATGAAGGATCCCCTTGAAAGTGAATGGTGTCCATGGGTTCAGCAGATTTTTCAAAAAAGGCTTAAGCCTCTGACCATTCACCTTCAAGGTTTTCCTAGACTTGGGATCCTTGATTTTCACAGCACCAGATGGGGAAACACTCATGACAATGTAGGGACCTTCCCATCTGGATTTCAGTTTGCCAGGAAAAAATTTAAGTTTGGAGTTAAACAACCAAACCTTATCACCAGCTATGAAGCTCTTTCTCAACAGCCCCTTGTCAAAGAAAGCTTTGGACCTTTCCTTATAGATCCGGGCATTGGCATATGCATCCATCCTCAGCTCATCCAATTCTGACAGCTGCAGCAACCCGTGATGACTAGCAGAAGTTAGGTCTAGATTTAAATGTTTAATGGCCCAATAGGCCCTGTGTTCTAACTCTACTGGGAGATGACAAGCCTTGCCATAAACCAGTCTGAAAGGGGACATCCCAATGGGAGTCTTATAGGCAGTCTTATAAGCCCACAGTGCATCATTAAGCTTTTCAGCCCAGTCCTTCCTGTCAGTCCTCACAGTCTCCTCAAGGATGTGGTTGATCTCCCTATTAGAAATTTCAACTTGCCCACTGGTTTGTGGGTGGTAGGGAGTAGCAATCCTATGGGTGACAAAATATTTCTTGAGCAAGCTCTCAAAATTTCTGTTGCAGAAATGGCTACCCCCATCACTGATAATGGCTCTAGGGGTTCTAAATCTTGAGAAGATATTCTACTTTATAAGGTTGAGGGCGACCTGATTATCATTAGTTCTTGTGGCAACAGCTTCTACCCATTTTGAAACATAATCCACTGCCACTAAGATGAAATGATAACCATTTGAAGGAGGAAAGGGGCCCATAAAGTCAATACCCCAGACATCAAACAGTTCCACAACAAGGATGGGCTGCAAAAACATTGAGTTTCTCTTGGACAGCCCTCCTAATTTCTGACATCTCTCACATGTTTTGCAGTGTGTATGGGCATCTCTGAATAAAGAAGGCCAATAGAACCCACACTGCAAGACCTTGTCAGCTATTTTTCTTCCACTAAAGTGACCCCCACAGGCATTTTCATGGCACATGGCTAGAATACTGGGGACATCACTTTCTGGAACACATTTTCGGATGATTTGGTCTGCACAATACTTGTATAAGCAAGGTTCCTCCCAGAAAAAGAATTTGACCTGTGAGAAAAATAGGTCTTTATCCATTTTGGTCCAATGGGCAGGAATCTTGCCTATAACTAGATAATTGATAATGTGTGCATACCAAGGAACCAAGGATTGGATGGCAAACAATTGCTCATCCGGGAAGACATCGTTTGTAGGATCATCAATACATTTCTCCAACACAATTCTGGACAAGTGGTCAGCCACCACATTTTCTACACCCTTTTTGTCCTTGATTTCAATGTCAAACTCCTGCAACAGGAGTATCCATCTAATCAGCCTGGGCTTAGCATCCTTCTTGGACAATAGGTACTTCAATGTTGAGTGGTCAGTGAAAATTACAGTTTTAAACCCAAGTAGGTAAGGTCTAAATTTGTCCACAGCAAAAACCACTGCCATAAATCTTTCTCAGTTGTTGTGTAATTCAGCTAAGCTTCAGCAAGTGATTTGCTGAGATAGGCAATGACCACTAGCAGCCTATCTTTCCTCTGACCCAAAACAACACCTATTGCCAAGTCGGATGCATCACACATCAACTCAAAGGGCAGTGTATAGTCAGGTGTTTGGAGTACAGGGGCAGAGGTGAGGCAAACCTTCAAAGTTTCAAAAGCCTCAAGACATTCAGCAGAAAAGTCAAAGGGCACATCCTGGCAGAGTAGGTGACATAATGGTTTAGCAATTTTGCTAAAGTCTTTAATGAACCTCCTGTAGAATCCAGCATGTCCAAGGAAAGATCTTATTTGTTTGACTATTCTTGGAGGGGGCAAATTTGCAATGAGGTCAACTTTGGCCTTATCTACCTCAATCCCATCTTTAGAGACTACATGGCCCAACACAATACCTTGTGCTACCATGAAATGGCTCTTTTCCCAACTTAAGACTAAATTGGTCTCCTCACATCTTTGTAAGACCAGGTGGAGGTGTTGCAGACATTGGCCAAAACTATCCCCATATACCGAAAAATCATCCAAAAAAATTTCCAAGAATTTGTCAATCATATCAGAAAATATGGCATACATACAACTCTGAAAGGTGGCTAGGGCATTACACAGCCCAAAAGGCATCCTTCGGTAAGCAAAGGTGCCAAAAGGACAAGTAAATGTAGTTTTCTCTTGATCAAGAGGGTGCACAGGGATCTGGTTGTACCCTGAGTACCCATCAAGAAAATAGTAAAAAGTTTTTCCAGCCAACTTATCCAGAATTTGATCAATGAATGGGAGAGGGAAGTGGTTTTTTCTGGTCTTAGAGTTAAGCTTTTGATAATCGATGCAAACTCTCCAGCCAGTGGTCTCCCTGGCTAGTCTCAGCTCTCCAAACTCAGTTGTGATAACTGTTATGCCAGATTTCTTGGGCACCACTTGGATAGGTGCCACCCATTCAGAATCAGAAATGGGGTAAATTATCCCAGCATCTAGCAATTTGATGATTTCTTTGAGGACCACTTCCTGCATGTGAGGATTCAATTTCCTCTGCATTTCTCTGGAGGGTGTTGAGCCCTCCTCTAGATGAATCCTGTGCATACAGATTGATGCATCTGTCTCTCCTAGATCAGCAATGGTCCAGCCAATTGCCTTTTTATGCTTCCTCAAGACTGTTAGTAATTCCTCCTCTTGCTCATTAGTAAGAGAGGAGGAGATAATTACCGAGAGTTTTTCATCTTTCTCCAGGAAAGCATATTTCAATATTTCTGGAAGCTTCTTGAGCTCCAAATCAGGGGCTTGTTGAATGGATGGCAGGATTGGTGGTTTGTTGGTTTGAGGAAGGGGTAGCAATGTAGGTTTCCAAATGGAATGTTGCACTAAGCTCACAGAAGACTTCAATGTGGACATGTCTTCTGGCATTACAGCTGGGCTTCCTTCCTCTACCATGTCCCAAACTTCAGTTAAACTTGTGACAATGTTGCTCCACTCCAGCAGAGTGGGCAATTCTTCTTCAACAACTTCTTCTAGTACATCCACTGCAAAGCTTTCCTCATTATCCAGCTGAGGGTACTTTGCACTGTTGTACACATTAAGCTCAACCTTCATATGTCTGACAGTTACTTTCATAATCCTTGACCTGTATTAAATGCATGCATTGGCAGTGGCCAAAAATGGCCTGCCCAAAATAATAGGTATAGGGGATGTACTCTTGTTGCAGCCCATGTCCAAAACAAGGAAGTCTGCAGGGTAGAAAAACTTGTCCACCCCTACCAAGACATCCTCAACCACTCCCATGGGTCTCCTTTCAGACCTATCAACCATCAACAGCACAATGGGGGTGGGTTTTAGCTCCCCCAAACCTAGCTGCTGATACACATTGTATGGCAGCAGGTTAACACTGGCTCCAAGGTCTAAAAGGGTCCTCCCAATTGTGTGGTCTCCAATTATGCAGGGAATAGTGGGTATCCCTGGGTCTTGCAACTTCTCAGGAATTGTCATGTTTAATACAGAATTAACTGTATCAGTTGCAAAGACCTTTTTGGACAAATGGCCTCTAGCCTTCCTTTTCTGAGTACAAAGGTCTTTCAAAAATTTTGCATAGGCTGGGACCTGTCGAATTGCATCAAGTAGGTAAATTGATTTTTACCTGCTTAAAGGTCTCCATCATTTCCTCTATCTGTGCATTCACCTTATCAAAAGGGGCAGGGCCACTCAAAGCTTGAGGAAATGGCAACTGAGGTACTGTTGGTTCCTCAGCTGCAAGCCTATGACTAAACTTTTGTTTCTTTCTTTTTTCATCTTTTATTTCCTGCTGAGGCTCAACTACAGCCTCTTTATTTTTCCCTTGTTGCAGGGTAGCAGGCAACTCTTGGCTCTGTGGTCTCACAAATTCTTTTTCACTTTCATTCAAAAATTCCTTGGAGATGACCTCTCCTTGTTCCTTTCCCACCTGGTTGTCTACCAGCCTGCCAGACCTCAGGATTGTGATGGCATTAGCTCCCTCAAAACTTGAGGAACCTTCTCCAATCGAATATTGGCCCAACTCACCGCTTGGCAACCCTTTGCCTCTTCTCTTTTGGCCAAGGCATTAGCTATTTGGCCTAGCTGCTCTTCTATTTTCTTTATGCTTTGACTGTGAGAAGTCACAGTCTGAGTCAAGGGTCCAAGGCTTTGCAATGAGGTCAAAACCTGATCCTTAAAAGAAGCATTTCGGGGCTGAGTTGGAGGAACTACCAACTGATTTTGCTGCTTGGGCTGTTGCTGATGCTGGAAATTTGACCTTAGGGCATAACCCTGGTTAAATTTTTGTTGTGGCCTTTGAGGTAAGGCCAACATCTGTTGTGGCTACATGTAATTGTCTTGTCTCCGCTTCAAATTTGGGTGGTCTCTCCATTGGTAACCAGCATTTTGGTGCTGGTATCCAAATGGTTGTTTGTTGTAGCCACCAGCTTGTTGCTGGCAAAATGATTGGGCAGCAGCAGCTTGTTCCATCACATACTCAGGATATTGCCCTACAGATGGGCACTCTTCCACTGTATGTTGTGGAGATTGGCATATCAGACATGCCTCCATCACTTGTGCAGCCAATTTGGGCTACACCACAGTTAATAGTTTATCAAACTTATCAGAAAGATTAGTCATTTGCATTCTCAGGTCATTATTTCCACTAACTTCATACATCTTTCCTTTGGAAGTTTCAGCAAGCCCCAACTTAGGAGAAGGCTCTTGAACAGTTCTTGATGAGGACATCTTTTGGAAAGCATTCTCACTGATGACCTCGAACAAGTCCCATGCCTCATCAGCTGTTTTATGCATGTAAGTTCTACCACAAGAGGCATCTACCATGTCTCTACTTTTTTCATCAATCCCATTATAGAAGCTTTGGATAAGCTACCAGTCAGGGATCTTGTGGTGGGGACATTGTTTGAGCATCTCCTTAAATCTGTCCCAAGATTGATTAAAATCCTTAGTTGGGGATTGGGCAAAAGCAAGTATTGCTTTCCTCAACTAGCTGGTTTTTGTCTCTGGTAAGAATTTGGTCAGAAATCTTGTCTGTAGGTATTTCCAAGAAGTGATGTTGTTGTTTGGGAGAGTATCTAACTAGGTGCTGGCCCTGTCCTTTAGGGAGAAAGGAAAGAGCCTTAACCTAGTGGCTTCTGGTCCCAAACCAGCAATAGAGAATGTTGTGCACAAGGCCAAGAATTGGTCAATGTGCTTGCAAGGGTCTTCCTTGCTAAGCCCATGGAAAGAGGGAAGCATTTGGATGATGGAGGTTTTAATCTCATAGTTTCCCTGAACATCTGGGAATTGAAGGCTGAATGGAGAATTATAATCATCCGGAGCATTCAATTCCTTCAATGTTCTGGGTTGCTCTTCACCCATGACAGCAGTCTCAATTTCAATAGGGGGCTCGACTGTGGTGTGTCTGGGCCTTCTTGGTCTTCTGCCCCTTTCTATCTCAGGGTCAGGAGGCTCTAATGTGGGACTGAGAGATCTCCTTCCTAACATGCACACACACCAACAGCAGGGAAGTCTACTTGTAGACACATTGCAATAAAAAAAATTACTACTATCCTAGTCAACTGCTATGGAATTTTCAAAGGAGAAGTAGACTAAGTTTTTGAAGGTTAGAGAAATGCAAACAGAGGTAGCTAGCCTCCCAGTGCAGTTCAACTTTCCTTCTCTGCTACTGTCCAGATCTGCAAGAAAAATTCCAAATGTAAATCAGCAGTATCCATCAAGTATAGCTACCAAGGAATAAAGAATACAAAAATCTAGGGTCTACTATTAGATCAAGATTCCTCGACAACGACGCCAAAAACTTGTTAGGATATTTTATGTGCTTGCTACTGACTTTATTGGAGACAGTGATAAGAATGGGGTTAGTGAAAATAAATCAAAGGTGGATTGAAAACTACAGAGCAGCAAGCCTAAAAATACATAGTCCTGCAAGATACAGGGTCTGTTGTAACAAGTTTTAATAAGTAAGAGTTTGTCCCACAGGGAAAGTTGATCTAAAGCTCCAAGGGAGCTATCTTTAGTAGGCCCTCCAGATCTGGCTACTGATCTGGCAATCCTAAATGAAAGGGGATTTAAGGTCACTAATGTCTAAATCCTAAGGTAGCCTAATGCCTAAACTACAGAAAGGGTTGAGAGGAATGATGGGGTGTGAGAAAATAAATATAAAAGGGTGAGAAGTAAGCTGGTAGGTACAGATCTGATGAGTCTTATAACTCAGACTCAGATCTGCTGCTATAGAAATCCTGCCCAATGGTTACATTATCACCAAAGAGGAGAAAGGATCCAACTCACCTCTATGTCATGATCCAATCCCTTATGGCTATAATCTGCCCACTTGAATGGTCACAGGCTATCCAATAGGGGAACCACAATCCAGAGATGGGTCAAAATAAGTTTATCATTGTAGGCACTACTTCTTTCAGGCTATCAGCTCAAGAATCCATAGGAACCTCAACCTCTAAAGTTCTGTGTGTAGGGCTAGGCCTGCAATGTGCACTAGCCTGGACACACAGAACCAGCAAGAGTTTGAGTACTAGCTTTTAATCTTAGCTATTCACTGCTTTAGAAAGACAGCAGTGATCCAGTCACAAGCCTACAATCTCTACAGCCAGATCAGATCTACCATCTGATGGTGGGTCTATACAAATACAGGGGAGTCTGTCTTTGCACAATCTCTCACAAGGCTACAAGCACAAGTGCAGAGAAGAAGGATCTGTCTTAGATCTATGAATTGGCCTCACCCTAGGGCTATAATCTGTCCACTTAAATGGTCACTGACTATCCACAGAGGCTATCCTCCTCACAGAGGTCTAAGACAAAACAAGCACATTGCTGCCACCACCATGTTCACAAGGCTACCAGCTCAAGCTCCCATGGGGATTCAGATTTAGTGGATCCTGTGGTGGGGCATAGGCCTGCAATGTGCCTAACCTGGACACACAGGTCACTTGGATCTAAATAAAACTTTAAAAACAATCCTCCATTGCTTACAATGCAACATAGCAATGGAGGATCTCAAGGCAGCAACCTTGTACAGAACAACTCACAAAACACCAATCCCATACATGCATAAAATCCTATATAAAACTCTATTAAATCTATTCCAAATAGACATACAAAGACATAGCCAGCAAGTGCTTGACTATGGAGAGAAGAAAAAGGAAAAAATAAGCCTAAATCCTAACCTTAGCCTACTGCAATTCTACAGTTCGTTTCAAGAAGGAGTACAGAGGTCCCCTAAACCTAAACTAGGCCTAGGCTTATATAGCAGTCATCTCTCTGAGAATTAGGGTTAGGAAAACCCTAATTTATCAATGCTATCGTGGCCCATTTCTGTTCCTTGGATGCCTCGGGGCGTGTGCATGGAGATTGGAGCATTGGTGTGCGTGCCCTAATTATTGGAAGTTCCCAAATTGCCCCTGAAGAAGTGGGGAGAAGTTAAGAACCTGAGCCTCGCTAGGTAGAAAGGCTTTCCAGGTCTTATCGCGTGATAGAGTTGGCGTCGCTGGGTTGATTTGACTTGAAGCTCTTGCAGTCGCAGGATTGATACTTTGGTCGTCGCAGGAATGCTCTGGTTGTCGCGGGATTGCTCTTTCCATTTGAATGGCGCGGGAATTGCGCGCACGGCTCATTCCTTGATGAATCCTGTTGTGATCCTCGCAAAGAATCGCGCAAGCAGTTCCTTGAAAGTTTGTATCTCGCAGCCACTGCGCGTAGGAATGCCTGGAGCTCTCTCTCCTCAGTGAATCGTGCAAAGATTAAAGACGTCTTTCTTGAGCTGCGCGAGATTGCGCGAGAGCTTATGACTGAGTCTCGCAAGAATTGCATGAAGTTTACTTTCTGGGCTCTTCTGTCATTCATCTGTGCAAGAGCAGCGCGAGCAGTTGGCGTGCTGCCTTTAGAAGCCCGCGACAACTGCGAGAAGCATTCTTTTTGGTTTAATTGAGCCCTGTGACATCTGTGCGAGGCTCACTTCTTGACTTGTTTCTGCTTTGCTGTGCCTAAGCTGCAGCCAGTTCTGTCTGGGTCTAACTTTCTTTCTCCTGAGGCACTTCTGGGGCAAAAAGGTAAGCTTCTTGGCATGGTTAAGGCCTTATTTGCAGTTGCTGCTTATTACCTACAGGATAGACTTAAAACACATTTATTAAATGATTAAGGGTCTAATAGAGATTAAGTTAAGGGGTGAAAAGTGGTACTTTTCAGGTCTTAACACAGAGGTGTGGAGGTGGTGAAGGTGGAAAGGGGGGCTGAGGTGCAGGGAGGAATTGAAACTGGAATGGAAGGTAAAGAAACTGAGATGGATGGTATGACAAAGGGGGGGATGGTGAGGCTGGCATCAGAGGAGCTGACCATAGGCAAAATCAAATCGATGAAGGGGATGACTGTGGGTGCAAAGGTCATAGGTGGAGGCTCCAAGCTAGGAGCAGTAGATGGGAGCAGACGCTCAGAGGTGACTGAAGTAGAGATCTCAGGAGGAGGTATGGAGCTAGTGGCAGCTGTGGGGAGAGGCTCTGAACTAGAAGAAGTAGAGGTGCTTCTATCTCAGGATCCTCACTTGATTTGTTCTTACTCTTCTTAATTAGGGTCCTACTAGCAAACCAAGCCCTCTTCCCAAATACTTTTGGAGTCACCTTCACTACTGGCTCATTATTTGGGAAAGCAAATTTTCCTCTCTTAAGCAAGGCAATGATGAGTCTGCTGTAAGGTAGCCCTGGCAAGGCCTGTGCCTTTCTAATTTTTTCATTGACATCCACCATAGCATCAAATACCAGGTGGGCAACATTCATAAACTGGTCCTTGGAGAAGAAAAATAGGGCATCCACTATGGGGGTTCTCCTTTCTTGCTGATGTCCATTGACATAAATATTTTTCCTCAAAATTGAATTAATGAACAACATGCTGGGGTGTAGATCTCTCCTCATTATTGACTCCCCAGACCCCACAATGCCTTGAGTGAGGTTCCTGGTCATTACTTTGAAATGCATATTTTCATGTTCTGGTAGACCATAGGATGTATCAAAAACAGAAGGGACCCCTAAAACCAACCCTATATTACTGTTATTTACAACAATCTCTTTGTGATCAATTACAATCTCCAGACAAGGATCAGTTGAACCTGGCTTAGTCTTCTTCCTGAGGTTCTGGCACCACAATTTGACCAGCCTAGGGTAAGATTTTTCACTTAATGGGGCAGCATGGGTGTCAAGCCTGCCTTCACCAAATAATTCAAAGTATCCTTACACTCCTCTTCCTTAGAAAAATATGGGGCGTCAAAAACTATCTCTGGGATTAGGCCTAGAGCATCCACAAATTCATTGGGGGAGGATAAGTGCACAAGGACTTCAGATTCCTCCTCAAGGTTAGGCTCAGGCATGGGTTCCTCCTCAACAATTTCTTCACTAATTTGGGCCTTCTTGGATTTCTTAGCTTTCTTGGGATTGATAGATTTCTCAGCTTGATCCATGACCAGCTTTCTTTTGGTAGATTAGGTCTCCTTGGGCTGTTTGGTTAGCCTATTGGATTTCCTAGTGACTTTTGTGGTGGATTTGGAGGTGGTTTTGAAAAGGGTAGCTAAGGTATCCTCTTGATCAGCCATTGGACAAGCAATTCACTTAAGATTAGCTCTCAACAACCACAACAGACTTCTTTGCTCAATGAAAGTGACCATGAAAACTTAGAATTAAAATATTAGAAAATCACAGAGTGGAGCTGGAAGAAAACTTACCCATAGAAACCTAGGGTTTTTAGATCTTGATGTGCACGACACCAAATTGGCAGAGACTAGGTGCAAAATGTAGCCCTTGAGGAATGACAGCAATTTGAACAATGGCCAAGCGATTGGAGTAGACACCAGGGAGGTAGAGGTAGAAGAAAGAAAGTGGAAATCAGCAGAGAGAAGATCAAGCTCAAAGACAAGCTGTCGAATGGCTGAATTTAGTGGTCGATAGGTTTAAAAGGAAGAAAATTAAGTTTCGACAGGATTGGGGTAAAGGTGTCGACAGGTTGCATCAACCTGTCGAAGAGTGAAAAGTAGCTGAACCTCTTGAGAGGTTCACTCAATCTTGTCGATGGGTTCAAGGTTTCAGAAACAATCAATTTGAGAGGTTCATAGAACCTCTCGACAGGTACTCTGAACTCAACATTTAATCCTCTCGATAGGTTCCAAAACCCATCAAAACAAAGCTTATACCTTCAGAACCTCTCGATAGGTTTTTCCAACATCTCGACAAGTTCAACAATCCTGTCTAAAACTATTTGTGCACCTTCCGAACCTGTCGACAAGTTCACGGATCCTATCGACAGTCACATTTACAGCTTCAGAACCTATCGAGAACTTACTCAAACCTCTCGACAAGTCCTAGATCTTGTCGAAATGCATGCAGGGGACCTTCAGAACCTGTCAAAATATTCTCCACTCCTCTCGATAAGTTGTATCTCAATTCAAATAGAGTTTTATCAGTTCCAAATCCATTCTACCTACAGATTTATCAATTCCCAACTCAATTCAAATAGTTCATGCTTCTAACAAACTTATGACGGATTCATGATTTGTACATGCACACATTAAGCAAGATTGACAATCATATTTACAATGTCCAACAGTAATAAACAAAAAATAGAAACAACAGCAAAATTAGCTAAAAACAATAGTTATGATACATAGTCTACATTGTTGACAATCAATCACACTTGGGAGGTTCTTAAAGGTGAATGGTCACCACAGGCTCCACGACATTTTCAACAAAGAGCTTGAGCCTTTGACGATTAACTTTCATGATCCTACCATCTTTTGGATCCTTGATTTTAATATCTCCAGATGGGGATACATGCTCTACCATGTAAGGTCCCTCCCATCTGGATCTCAACTTACCTGGGAAAATTTTCAATTTAGAGTTGAACAACCATACCTTGCTGCTAGCTGTGAACTCTTTCCTTAGCAAATGGTTATCATAGAGGGCTTTGGTTCTCTCTTTGTAGATCCTAGCATTGGAGTATGCTTCCAATCTTAGCTCTTCCAGCCCTGATAGCTGGAGCTTCCTGTGCATGCTAGCATAAGTTAGATCAATGTTCAATGCTTTAACAACCCAATAGGCTATATGTTCTAACTCTACTGGCAAGTGACAAGCCTTTCCATACACCAATCTGAAAGGGGACATGCCAATTGGGGTCTTATAAGCAGTCCTATAAGCCCACAGTGCATCATTAAGCCTCATGGCCCAGTCCTTTCTATCTGTCCTAACTGTCATTTCTAGGATGTGCTTTATCTCCCTACTTGAGATTTCAACCTGCCCACTAGTCTGGGGGTGGTAGGGAGTTGCAATCCTGTGTGTAACAAAATATTTTTTGAACAAGCTCTCAAAATTTTTTGTTAAAGAAATGACTACCCCCATCACTGATGATGGCTCTAGGGGTGCCAAATCTTGAGAAGATATTTTCTTTGGTAAATTTTAAGGCAGCCTTATGGTCATTAGTCCTTGTGGCAATGGCTTTAACCCATTTGGACACATAGTCCACTGCCACAAGGATGAAACTACACCCATATGAAGGAGGAAAAGGGCCCATAAAATCTATTCCCCAGATATCAAAAAGTTCAACCACAAGTATAGGCTGTAGAGGCATGAAGTTTAATTTGGAGACACTTCTCATCTTTTGGCATCTTTCACAAGCTATACAGTGATGTTATGTATCCTTGAAGAGAGTGGGCCAATAAAATCCACTTTGGAGCACCTTGGCAACAGTCTTGTTCCCACTGAAATGGCCTCCACATTCCTGTTCATGACACATGGTTAGTATGCTATGGAAATCCTCATCAGGGACACATCTCCTCACCACTTGATCTGCACAATACTTGAACAAGTATGGATCCTCCCACATGTAATGTCTGATCTGTCAAAAGTCCAGCTCCTTATCCATTTTATTCCAATGTGGGGAAATCCTATCTACAATCACGTAGTTCACAATGTTTGCAAACCAAGGTATAGAGGTGCTGATAATAAACAGTTGTTCATCAGGGAAGGAATCATTGATAGGCAGCCTATCAAACTCCTCAGCTAGGATCCTGGATAAGTGGTCTGCAACCATATTTTCAACCCCTTTTTTATCCTTAATCTTAAGATCAAACTCCTGTAATAGGAGGATCCATCTGATTAATCTTGGCTTTGCATCCTTTTTTGACAAAAGGTACTATAGAGCTGAGTGGTCTATGAACACCACTATCCTAGATCCCAAAACATAAGACCTGAATTTCTCTAAAGCATAGATAATTGCCAACAATTTCTTCTCAGTTGTGGTGTAATTTAACTTAGCATCAATCATGGTTTTGCTTGCATAAACAATCACATAAATAGCCTTATCCTTCCTTTGTCCCAAGACTACACCAATAGCAAAATCTGATGCATCACATATCAGCTGAAATGGCAAACAAAAATTAGGTGCTTGAAGGATAGGTGCAGAGGTTAAACAACCTTTTAAAAGTCAAAGGCATGGAGACATTCATCATCAAACTCAAAGGGAACCTCTTGGCACAACAGGTGACAAAGAGGTTTTGTGATCTTACTAAAATCCTTGATGAATCTCTTATAGAACCCAGCATGCCCCAAAAAAGATCTTACTTATTTCATAATTTTTTGTGGGGGTAAGTGTGCAATCAGATCAATTTTAGCCTTGTCTACCTCAATGTCTCTGTGAGAAACCACATGGCCAAGGATAATGCCTTGATTGACCATAAAATGGCTCTTTTCCCAACTCAAAACCAAGTTGGTTTCCTCACATCTCTACAACACAAGGCTGAGATGGTGTAGACATTGGCTAAAATTGTTCCCAAAGATAGGGAAATCATCCATGAATATCTCTAAAAACTGATCAATCATGTTAGAAAATATAGCATGCATGAATCTTTGGAAAGTTACAGGGGCATTGCACAATCCAAATGACATCCTTCTATAGGCAAAGGTGCCAAATGGGCATGTGAGATTTATCTTTTCCTGGTCTTGTGGGTAAACAGGGATTTGGTTATACCCCGAATATCCATCAAGAAAATAATAGAAAGCCTTGCCTGCCAACTTATCCAAAATTTGGTCAATGAAGAGCAAAGGGAAGTGGTCTTTTCTTGTTTTCAAATTGAGCTTTCGATAGTCTATACACACCCTCCAACCTATGGTTTCCCTAGTTGGAACAAGCTCACTAGAATCAGTTTTAATCATAGTAATTTCAGATTTCTTAGGGGCCACCTGAGTAGGTGTCACCCATTCGAAATCTGAAATTGGGTAGATGACTCCAGCATCTAACAATTAGCTCTCAGATCTAATAAAGCCTTCTCAATGTTATGATCCCCAATGATGCAAGGGATTGTGGGAACTACAGGGTCTTGAAGCTTGGTTGGGGTTACAATGGCCATCACTTGGTTCTTTTTTTCAGTACAAAAGACCTTCTTGGATAGATGTATCCTAGATTGTCTTTTGTGGGTGTACAAATCTTTTAAAAATTTTACATAGGTTAGAACTTGCTTGATAGCATTAAGTAAAGACAAGTTGATCTTTACTTATTTAAATGTTTTCATCATCTCCTCCACTTTAGCATTCCCCTTATAAAAAGGAGAAGGTGCTTTCAATGCATTGGGAAATGGCAAACGGGGGACTGATCTCTCATTTGCTGCCTTAGCAAACTCATCAGATGTTTCTTTATTTTTGTTTTCAGTTTTTTCTTAGGATATATCAACACCCCCCTTATTTTTTAAATGCTGCTCCTGCTGCATATCATCATGGGTTGGTCCTTAAGTTCTTGAACTTTTCTCATCAGGCTTAACACCAACTTGGTTATCAACCTGCCTTCCACTCCTCAAGGTGGTGACAGATTTTGCTTCTTCATTGGAAGAAGTCTCACCCACCATGTACTGCTCGTTTAGATTATTCATGGGCTGACTAGGCAGTCTTCCCTCCTCTCTCTTTGTCAAAGTATTAGATAGTTGACTAAGGTGGTCCTCTATCTTCTTGATACTTTTGCTATGGGAGTTGACAGTTTGTGACAAAGGGCCTAAATTCTATAGTGACTTCAGAACTTGCTCTTCAAATATGAGGGATCTAGAGGGTGCTGGGGCTGGTGAACTGTGCTACACAGGTTGAGCCATTGGCTGGGCCATAGGCTGCTGGTAATGGGGCCTTGGAAAGTAGTTCTGTTGGTAGGGCTGGGTATTCCTATAAGGCATCAGATGCTGTTGTGACTGTTGCTGCTACTGGTTTGGGAAGGTATCTTGTCTCCATCTCAAATTGGGGCGGTTTCTCCATTGATAACCAGCAGTAGGATGTTGTCCATAGGATTGAGCATCATTCACATGTTCCATCATAAAGTCTGGAAATTGAGCAGCAGAGGGGCATTCCTCAAGGGAGTGAGTGAGGGACTGGCAGATTAAACACATGCCTCCTCCACTTGGGCAGCCATTGGAAACTACATTGCTCTCATGAGCTTATCAAACTTTTGAGTCAAGTTGTCCACCTTCTTTTCCAAATCCTTGCATCCACTCACCTCATTCATTTTCCCTCTTGTAGTAGTCTCTCTCACCAATCTAGTAAGGGTCTCAAGGTCTCTTGACAAGGTCTTCCTTTGCATAGAGTTTTCTCTAATGACATCAAACAATTCCCAAGACTCATGAGTTGTCTTGTGGAGGTATGTACCACCACATGAGGCATCAACCATATCTCTGCACTTGGGATCAATTTCTTGATAGAAACTTTGGATAAGTTGCCATTCAGGAATTTGGTGATGGAGGCATTGCTTCAAGAGATCTTTAAATCTCTCTCATGCTTGGTGAAAGTCTTCAGTTGGGGCTTGAGTAAATGAAATAATGCTCTTCCTCAGCTGACTTGTTTTGGACAAGGGGAAAAACTTGGCCAAAAATTGACATTGAAGGTCATTCCATCGTCTTAGGACGGAATCTCTCCACCAAGGCTTTCACATAGGGCTAACCCCCCCTTGTGGCAGGACAAGATAGGATGTCCCCAAAGCTGGCCTACGCTAGGATGAACCTCACACAGGAGGAAGACTACTGTAAAGGTGTTGGAGGTCGAACCAGCCCCCACGAAACATGATCGGTGGCAAAGGCTGTATCAGAAGAAAGAAAAATGTCAAAACCTGGGGCAAAAGGGCACCAACCAAACAGGAACAACAAAGAAATATTTTTTTTACCTCACTCACAATCCCAAAGTTAGAGATATGGGTATATTGTTGGTGAAGCAACCCCCTGCAGGTTGCCTTACCCTGCATCTCAAACCAACAGCGAGAGGAGCGTTGCACCCAAATAAGGTGCTTACCCCCATTACCAATGACCTCATCTGGGCTATCCTTACAGACCGAGTCATCATTGCTTTGTTGACTACATGGCATCTTGAGAAAAGGTACATAAATAGCAAGTGTTAGAAGGTGATAACAAAAGAAAATCAAATACTTTGCTGGAAACATGGGACAAAGTAAAGTTAAGTATCCCTCACTCCCGTCAAAATTTCCAAGAAAAAAAAAACAAAATAGGGCACACCTTATCATTTAAATTCAACAAAAATAAAAATAAAAATAAAAAAATTTGGTTTATTTACTTTTCAAAATCCTTGCCAAGAAAAATTAGAAAATCTACACACATACACATATATACAAGAAGAAGCTGAAGTTTTGGCAAAGGGCACCCACTGCTATACATATTCATAAAACTCAAGAGGGGTGTCAAATAAGCCCACATTTTGGTCATAGAAAGAGGCATCAAATTTATAAATTTTGAGCAAAATATCCTCACATCTTTTACCAAAAATCCTCACAAGAAAAACATACCTAAAGCTCACGTTCACAATGAATATCATTTTAAGGCACAAACCCTAGCGCAGGGATAAATAAAAAAATAGGAGAATCCACAAAAGGAAAAAGGGGGTGCCAAGTGACAAGTTTTAAAACCCCCGCATTTTGAACATTAAAAAACCGCCATTTTTTCAAAAAAATTGTCTCAAACTTTTTGACCAAAATTCCCTCAAGGTTCCCACATAAATCAAGGAAAAGGTCAAAAATAGTTTACATTCGCAAAATAGTGTCATTTTTCTTCAAAAGCCCTAAATTACACCAAGAAAATCCAACAAAAGAAAAAAGAGAAAAAAGAAGAAGAGAGAATAGGTACAATTGATCGAATTTCTTACCCAGATTCATGCAAATACACATAAAATCAATCAAATGGATCACAAATCATTGCATTTTCAAGGGAAATCAGTTTTTATCACCTAAAAAGCTAGAAATCCTAACCACATTGGTGTAGAAATCAGAAAATTCAAAGAAAAAGGGTTTTAAATGATTACCTTGGTTGAAAAGATAAACCCTAGGTCCGACAGGAGTAAATACGATTGATCGGCTATGTCAACACCGATGCGATATCGAGGTTTGAATCCGATCGATGGAGCACAAAGCAGGGCTCCCGTTTCGGTTTGGAGAGAGGGAGAGGAAAAGGTTTTGAAAAATAATATGTTTTCGGGTCTCTGCCCGTGCCCAACTATTTTAAATAAAAATTTGGCCTTGCGTATATTTTATGTATGCAAGGCTTATTTTTCCTAAATTTGGCCTTGCGTATATAAAATATACCCAAGGCTTATCCCCCCTTGTCTTTGCTTTACTTGGGTTTGGCCTTATGGAAATATTGCGCGCATAGGACATAAAGGTAGGTTAAAAGTGGCACACACTCCCAAAAAGTGCATCGACCTCCATTCGATCTGCTTGGGTAATTGTGCCAAAATAAAAATGTTTAAGGTTGATGAGCATGCTCAAAAGCCCGGAACAAAAATGCATCAAAAATAATATATATATATATATATATATATATATATATATACATAGAATAGAAAATAACAAAAATTTGTGGCTTGTTAAGTGGCACACACGCCCAAAACGTGTTCCGACATCAATATTCACTCCGCTCGTATAGTTATGCTAAATTAACCTCGAGATCGATGGGTTCGCCCAAAGATCTCAATCCCTACCTCGCGTAGGGGCATCCGTGCCGGTCAAAGTGAGGCAATCAATGCCTCATAAGATCAATACAATTGTTAGACTTTCGCGTCATTGCTTTATGCCAATTTTGAAGTATGGGTCGATGACTATCCTGCTCGCGGGGCTATTTTATTTAAGGTCAAACTTGAACATCATATATCATCAATCACTCCATTTCGGCTATGCCTAGTAATTACGCTAAGCACTTGGGGACCGATAGTCTTGAGGAACGAACGTTTTCCAATGATATGAGGTTCCGCTACTCTTCGTTTTTTTCTTTTCGATGTTCGAGGTTCATTTTGAATACAACGGACCCGATAGCAGTGCCTTGGGACTTTTTAGATGTTTTTATCTTTGGCATCCAATTATTAGTGATTGAATACCAAAGAGGGGCATTTATAGACACTCAAATTTGGCCCAAGGCTAGATCGACCAGTACTTCGAGAAAGGCGTACTTCTGAGCTTCCAGCGGCATTTTCCAAACCCATAAGAATCATCCCAAATCCTTAGGAACCAACCCTGACCCTTATGAATCATCCTAAAACCCATAGAACCCATGACTGAATCCATTCAACCCAGATTTGGACCTAGCGTATATTTTATATAAGCAAGGCAAAATTTCCCAGAAATTTTGCTCGCGTATATAAAATATTCGCAAGACATATTTCTGATTCAGCCCTCAGCCGCAGGCTCTGAACTTCCCTATTTCTCAGGGAACACTGTTCATAAGCCTAGCTTATACTTTATATACGCAAGGTTTAGGAACAGTATTTTTGAGAAAAGTGCCATATCACGAATTTGGGATTTGACCATTTGACCGCCCCAAAGTTTGTGGTGGGTTTCCTTAGGACTGTTGCACCCCCACTAGCCCTCTTTTTCAACCTTTTTTTATTTAGGAGCCTACCCTATCATCTACCATCAAACCCAAATTCCCACCTATCTTAACCCTTAAAAAACCCAAAAACCTTAGATTGGGGATTACCTAATTGCTAATCTACTTTGCTCTTAAGTATCCCCTTAACTACCCCTTTCTCTATAAATAGAGATCCACCTCCCCCCTTTTTGTTAAGGGCTTGAAAAATTTTACAAAGAGAGAAAAAGCTTTAGTGATTTCCTCTTCCCTCTCCAAGCTTTAACCCATACAAATTCCAAAAGTTAGGTTCACTCCTTAGACCTCATCTTCCATCACCAATCCTTTAACTTTTGCAAGAAGAAGGCCATAGCCTACCTCTCATCCCTTCTAGTTCCCAAGCGTTAGAAGTTAGAACCCTTCTCTAACCCATAGTGCTATCGGAAGTTCATCGGTGTCGCGCTTCCACGAAGATCCACAACAGTGTTACAAGGGCTCGAGAGCTCCGGCTCTCCCCTTTATTACTCTACCTTCTTTGCTTTTCCTCTATCCTAGAATTAGTTGTTTCGCCACTAAAATTTTAGCGGGTGCGAAGGGCTCAATAGGATCAGTGTGCCTTCGGGCAAGGGGAAGTGCCGCTCACTTATATATATATATATATATATATATATATATATATATATATATATATATATATATATATATAATATAAACCAGCCACACATAGACCCAGCCATAGTAGAGACTACTTACGAGCGGGTTGATCGGGTGTCTAATACCTTTCCGATCGATAACCGAAGCCCCTACTCAAGAGCCTTTGGCAAAGACCGGTAAATCGGAGTCATATTTTTGCACCTTGGTACTCATATATCAATTTTGAGCTATCCCGAGTCACCAAAAGCTTCGGGTGGTGACTCCATTTTTTTTAGTGAGCGCATTGTCGCGACGGATTGATAAAATCCATGGTTGAACACTAAACTATAGACTTGACACATTGATGGCCCAAAAGCCTAAATATTAAAAAAATTTAAATAAAACTTGTAAAGACTCGATTATCCGGCACATGGTCAGGTGAGCCTTACATGAATTTCTTAGCTCTGGACCAGCCCAAAACTTTTTAAAGAAACTGATAAAGGCACTCCTTGAGAAATTAATGCACCCACTTATGGGCTTGGACCTGGAAAAGGCCCATATACTTATAATTGGATCTAGTGAAGACCCAAAACATCTAGGAAATGACCCATGGACCTGAACTCATATGTTTGGATTTAACTATATCTAAATTCCCGACCCGAAGACCCGACATGGACTAGTGGCTAGCATCCTTATGGCTAACCACCAGGATAATTGAATGAGACTGTAGCCCGTTGGGCCTAAGGCCCAAGGTGAGTCTTTAATAAACAAGGAGTGGACCCAAGGTACTTATCCAAAATAAATAAATACCTCTCCTAAGATGAGCTTTATGATGCTCAAATGAGAAACTGATCAAAACCTTAAGATATGACCTGAACTTAGACTGATAGATCGAATAATTGAAAATAGAAAAGGTAAGAATCCCCTCTTAAGATACTCACATAGGAGATACCCACGTAGGGAATCGTCTCCAAATGAATAAATTAACATTAGCCCACCGATGAGTAGTCAAATAGTTGACTCGACTCAAGTGATAAGAAAATTCGTAGAATAATTAGAAAAAGGGCACCTCCATGCCTTGAATCGCTGTTAGAGATGATTGATTCTCTTCTATCGACGACAATAAATATAAGTCTCTATTGGACTTTAAAATGAGGTAACACTTAGTATAAGTGTGAACCGACGAGATCCTTCCTTAGTATCAAATCTTTAAATTTGAGGACTTGGACTTTGATTTTATGATATGAACGAAATTGATTGATTGATAATTAAATTGATTGATTGATTGATGGAACTGACTGAATGATATGAATCTTGATGTCGTGCAATGCTTGACATTGATGATTGAAATGTTTATGCATACATTGAAAAATGATTGGTGAACTTTAAAAGATAAAGTCATCAAAAGTGATATGTGATCGGACTCAAAAGTTGTATAAATTATCCTTGAATCATGGCCTTGTTAGAACTCACTTAACTAATAATTTGCGCTTTTAGTTCATGTTGTATTGCAATAGGTGTAAAGGCTGGATAAATGATAAATTAGTTAAGAGAGCAAACTTATGAAGAAACCCGAAGCACTGGTAATAATCCATGAAGAATTGCTGAAGGAAGCACTAGAAAGTCTTAATGGATCGGTCGAAATGGGATTTTCGACCGGTCAGGATCGCTCAGCAGAGAAGTAACCCAAAAGGAAAAAGGAGAGTCTAAATGGACTGGTCAAACTGGTTAGTTTGACCGATCATCATTCTCTACACTTCAGAAACTCAAAGAGGGACCGGTCAGAACTTCTTCTACAGGTCAAAAAATAGACAAACAGAGCAAAAGAAATATCAGTAGTATATATTCTTGATCGGTCACAATCCACTCGACCGATTGGAAATACAAGCTATTCTGAAGCCCCGTGAAGTGTAGAGACCTGGAGAAGGAAGTCGAAGCCTGACCAATCGAAAACCTCATTTCGACCAGTCATAATAGAGTTTCTGCATGAAGAATCAATTGTTCTAGCTGTGGATATCCTCTGGCTTCGAGATCTTTTCTAGATTTCTCTTGCAAAATGATTGGATTACTCCAAAACCTAGATTTCCTGTCAGATTCTTCTTCCTTAGAGGATTTTTAGGGATTTTTCTTCAGTTATTTGCCGTGTATAATGTTCTAGGGCCTTGTAAATCTATAAATAAGGACCTAGGTTAGGAAGAAAATAGCTTTTAGCTGTAGGGCTTCCTACTCATAGGTTTAGGTTAGATCACAATTCTGGGATGGGTTGGGATTGATTGTAATCATTGATTAGTGGCCAATTCAGCAATGATGAAGAATTCTGGATCGATGCGGGATTAAAGTTCCAGGCTACAATCTCTTGTAAATTTCAAATGAGTATCCAACAAACTTTTCTTTCTTTCTTTATTTTGAATTCCATTAATGGTACGATTGCATGTTTGAGGTTCCAACTAGATCGAGAATGCGATGGTAATGATGTAATCTTATTTAGTATAATCTCAGTGGCCTTGTAGGGATTGGGGATAGCCTAGATAGGATATTCACCGACGAACTATGCCTTGTAGGGTAGTATTTGTTGCTTCGTGCAATGATGCCTTGACGATTAGAGTTATCTCACTCGCGATTAGATTCCTCTAATTCATAAACGAAGCGACTGAGCTTGTAACCAAGAGCGGGGGCACCAGGGATTCTAAATAGGGAATAAATAGGAGATTATCAAATACAAATATGAGATCCAAGAGAGATCGCAGTCTGCCACCCCATATCTTTATCCAAATTTGTTAGGTTTTCCTTTTATTTTTTGGATTAATTAGTAAACTTAAAATATATAATTCAGTTATATAAAACAGAGACCAGATTAGATAAATGACAAGTCCCTATGGTTTGACACCATTGTACTTGCCCTAGTACATTCGAACTTGTGCACTTGCAAGGTTTTGAAATAAAATGATCAAGTTTTTTGCGTCGTTGCCGGGGACTTTGGTTTTATCTTGTTTGATCTTTGTTTTATATTTGTATGTGTATATCATATACTAACCCTAGTTTACTTAGAATTTTTTTTATAGGCTTGGGAGAGCAAAAGCTTTAACTTACCGCAGGCTTATCACGGGATGCCGCAAGAGGCTAAGGTACATGTTTTCTGTTTCCAGTAGTTAGTCATATATATATATATATATATATATATATATATATCTATGTGTGTGTGTGTGTGTGGTGTGTGTGTTTTTAGATGAGTTTTGGTGAAATCTGGGCAGAGAACCAAGTTCTCTACTAGATTTTGATCGGTTGAAATGGTTTTGATCTGTCCAAATCGAGAAATTAGCCTCAGATCAGAGGCTGTCCATCACTCGAGATGGGGGATACCTCTTACTCCCTTCCGTCTCCTTGACCCCCATCTCTGTTCCCATGGGTCGAGACTTCGTCCATTCCCACATCTACAGCAGCACCCCTGGTCACAGTGCTTTTCACGGACCCTATCATTACACCGGAGTGTGTTCCCACCCCATCCACTTCAACCACTTCTATATCCCCCACCACATTCTTTTTCGGACACCTTCAAAATTGGTGTCAGTGGTTGTTGTGGCCTCAGGAATAAGGCCATTCACGGGGGCGTGTTAAGTAGTGAAAAATACCATTTTTCACCTCCTAACCTGACCTTTGATAGGCTTTTGAGCTGAATAATAATGTGTTTTAAGTGTATTTTGTATATAAGCAACAAATTACAAGCTTAATGCAGATATCCACTTAAAAGAGCCCCAGAGGCAATTTGCTGCTCAACATCTGACCTTATAGATCTAAGGCCAGCCAATCAAGCAATCCACAAGAGCCTCAGAAGTTTATGAGATTGTTTTAAGCTTAATTGGGAAGGCTTGAGGCTAAGTACAGTTACAGAGAATGAAGATTGAATCCACCAAGAGGTTGTTGGATGTTGAAAAAATGAAGAACAAAACAAGTGAGAGGTATGCCAGCTGTGGAAGCATTAAAGTCAAGTTGTCGAGAGGTTCCGTGAAGCTATCGAGAGCTCCCCAGCACCTGTCGATAAGTCCTGAAGGTTAATTATAACATGTCGAGAGGTTCTGAGGAGAAATATTAAAGAGTTCGAGAGGATGTTAGTAGTTGTCGAGAGGTTGTGGTACACATGAACTAAGAAGTCGTGAGGTCCTAAAACACTTGTCAACAGGTTATGTAAGCAAACCTATTGAGAGGAATGGAGTTGGAAATACGAAGGTGTCAAGAGGTTCCAGATATTTGTCACAAGGTTCAACTGAACCAGTCGATAGCGTAAGTCAACTTGTCGACAACTCACCTAAAGGCAACCACATTCTCGCGAGGATTGGGCCAACCGGTCAAGAACTCAGTGTTAATTTGTACAGCCAATCGACAAGATGATTATAACCTGTCAAGAGAATGAATAGGGAAATGGATAGAATGATGCAACGAGCTTCCGATCTTGTCGACGAGTCATCAATCCTATCAACAAGTACAGATCAACATCTCGAGAAGTTTTCAGATCCTATCGAGAGCTAGCCAATCCTATCGAAAGCCACGGAGATCCTGTCGAAATGAAGAGCAAGCACACTTAGAACTTGTCGAGAGGTTCCTTGAACCTCTCGACACTCATTTTGGCAACTTCTCAAGGCATTTTGCGCAGCTACTAATTTTAGAAGTTTATACACACATCCCAAAGCATGTCAACAACCCCTGGGTGTATTTTTGGTGTTCAACTGAGCATGACTGGAAACCCTAATGGCCTCACGAATATTTGAAACTTGTGGACCAATGGGAGAAGAGCTTCTAAAAGAGAAATCGGCCACATCAGTAGCCCAGAATAACAAAATTATTCTCTTGGGCACTGATTGGCTGAAACAAATCTGAGACAGAGGAGGAATGTATAAAAAGAGTAGAACAATCCAGAAGAAGAGAGTTCCTTTGGGGGGAGGCCCTTTTGGAGGGATTTCAGAGACGAAAATTAGGGGAGAGAACCAGAGCTCAGATTCCTTCTTCATTCTTCTTCCATTCTCTCTTTAGCCAATCATCAGTGGCTAAACTCTTTTGAGCAATAAGGGTGAGGTTGATCTGTAACTGTGGGAACTTGAGAGCATTATTGTGGGTCAATTGTTGCACAGACTACAAATCTGAGAGCACTTCATTGTACTTCTTATTTCATTCAATGAATTATTGATTTTATTGCTTAGTTAGATCTATAGATCATCTTGTTTCACTTGATTCTCGATCGGATTTGTGTAGATGGGATCAGCCCACCCACTTAACTGGTAGATCTCCTGAATGCCATTTGATCTTCCTAGATCTAATACTCCTGTGGCTGCTTGTGCCTGTGGCCTGACATTCACAGCATTTGTAGTGGTTATCATATTCTGATGGATGCCTTAGAATGGAGGGACTCTATTGGATGGTCTGTGGCCATTAAAGTGGACAGATCATAGCCTTAAGAGCAATCTAATTCTCTGGCTGAGATCAGATTCTTCTACCCTACAGCTGTGCTTGTAGCCAGATGAGGGATTGTTGCACATTGAGCCCTTATAATATAGTCAAATCACCCAAGTAGCAGTGAGACCAGATCTCGAGCTGCTCTTCTCCATTTTTCTGTTTTACTTTCACCGCATCTCTTTTCATTTGCAAGGTCTGAACTCTCTGGTTAATCCCAATCTATTTATGCAATTAGTTCTATTTTGTTTTTGTAGTTTAGCTTAAAGTAACAACTCCTTAAAACCTCTCCTCTTCCTTTTTACTATTTGTGTTTGGAGTAGTATAAGGTAGATTGCCAGATCTATCTTAGATCAGGAGATTTACTGAATTTTAGCACACATTTTCCTATGGACATACCCTTACTTACACTTTAAAACTTGCTACAACAGCCCTGACTACTTACAGGCTTTGTGTAGGCTTACCTTGGTGTGCAGTCCATAGACCTTTAATTTTTTTATTTTTAACCCTTTTTTTAAAGCACAAGGTAGTCGACCAACAAATTTTTGGCACCGCTGCCGGGGATTTGTGTGCCTCAAATTGGTAGATCTAAGTTTTTCTTATTTTAGATTTTATATTTGTAATTGTCTGTTTAGTATTTGACTAATTGCTTCTAAAGTTTTTGTGTAGTTTTCTAAATTCTTACAGATTTGGAGCTGTGCTTATAGAAGTAGTTTTGCTAGAAGGAGGAGCAAGTTCTACTGAGTTTGCATTTTCTTACTCTTTTACATTTCTAGATCTGTAGATTTTTAGATCTAATAGTTGTTTTTACTTGCGTTGCAATTCTTGACTGTGTGTGTTAAATCTGAGTTGTACTTTGTGTAATTGTGCATGGGGATTCTGAGTGGTGTATATTTGGAAGAAGAACCCTCAACCCTCAGCTTGTGCCATTAAATCCAGAGGTTGAGAGGATTCTTAGGCCTAAACTAACCCCACCTACATCTGTTGCACCTGAATCTGTTGAAATGGGTGAGCAACCAAGGCTGTTGAGAGATTACTATGCACCTGGTGCATATAACTCTCCCTTTTGCATACAATTCCCTGCTGTAGAGGGAAATTATGAAATTAAAGCTTCAACTATCCAGATGTTACCTTCCTTCCATGGTTTGAGTAAAGAGGACTCATATAAGCATATTGATGAATTCCTTGTCTTGTGTACTACCTTCAACATTGCAGGACTGGGGCTAGAAGCCACCAAGCTTAGGCTATTTCCATTTTCATTAAAGGACAAAGACAGGGCCTGGTTGTCCTCACTTCCCCCTAATAGTATCAACTCTTGGAATTACCTACAATGCCAATTCCTAGCTAAATTCTTTCCCATGTCTTGAACCAGTCAGTTGAGGAAAAATATCATCTCATTTTCTCAACTCCCAATTGAAGGGTTCCCCGAAGCATGGGAGAGATTCAAAGAGTTGTTAAGGCAATGCCCCCACCACCAAATTCCTTAATGACAACTTGTACAAAGTTTCTATCAAGGAATTGACTCCAAGGTAGAAATATGGTGGATGCTTTTTGTGGAAGGCACATACCTTCATAAAGTAGCTGAGGAAGCTTGCGAATTGTTTGATGTTATTAGTGAAAACTCCTTACAGCAGGAGTCTCTTACTAGGAACATTGAGATTCCAACAGGAATGTTGAAAGAAAACACAACTAGAGGTAGAATGTATGAGATTGGTGGGTATAATCACTTGGAAAGAAAGGTAGCCAGCTTGATCTAAAGGTTGGATAAAATGATGGGAGCAATGCGGTCTCTAATGCCAACTTGTCCCTCTACTGCTCAATTTCCAGAACTAGTGATGGAACATGTGCAGGCTGCTCAGGCCTTTGGCCAACAACCAAATGCTGGTTACTCTTAAAGAAACCACCCCAATCTAAGGTGGAGGCAAGACAATGTTCAAAATCAAAACCAGCAGCAGCAGTTCCAACAGGAGTTTTATCCACAACAGCTAATGCCTTATAAACCTGCTCCCCAGACCTATCAGCAAAATTTTATCCCATGGCCCCAATACCAGCAAACTATGGCTCAGCCTGTGAAACAAACTGCACAAGCTCCAGCGTCTAAATCATCCTCTTTTGAAGAGCAAGTTTTGGCCTCATTGCAGAACTTGGGCTCTTTATCCCAAACAGTCTGCTCTCACGGCCAAAGCATTAAAAAGATAGAAAACCACCTTGGTCAGCTATCTAATGCCTTGACAAAGAGAGAAGAGGGGAAGCTGCCTAGTCAACCCATGGATAATCCAAAGAGGAACTATGTGGTGGGTGAAGTTTCTCTTCACATGAAGAAGCTAAATCTGTCACTACCTTGAGAAGTGGGAGGACGTTTGACAATCGAGTTGGTATGGAGCCTGTGAAAAATGCAAAAAAAGAAAAAGAAATAGAAACAGCCCAAAAAGACATACAGCATGAGCAGCATAGCCTAAATAAGGGGGATGTTGATGCTCCCCAATAAAAAAATGATAACAAAAAGAAAAGTGATGAATTGGTTAAGGCAGCAAATGAAGGAGCAATCCCTCACTTGCCATTTCCAAGGGCATTTCAAGCACGTTCTCCTTTTGATAAGGGGAATGCTAAAATAGAGGAAATGATGGAGACTTTTAAATAAGTAAAGATCAACTTGCCTTTAGTTGATGCAATAAAGCAAGTGCCAGCCTATGCCAAAATTTTAAAGGATCTTTGCACTCATAAGAGGCAGTCAAGGATACATTTATCCAAGAAGGTCTTTTCAGCTGAAAAAGTGAACCAAGTGCTAACCATTGCAACCCCAACTAAGCTATAAGACTCTAGAGTACCCACAATCCCCTGCATCATTGAGGATCACACCATTGAAAAAGCTTTACTAGACCTGGGAGCTAGTGTGAATTTACTTCCATACTCAGTCTATGAGAAGCTAGGCCTAGGAGAGTTGAAGCCCACACATGTGGTCTTACAATTAGTTGACTGGTCTGAGAGGAAACCAATGGGGATCATAGAGGATGTGTTAGTTGGAGTTGATAAATTCTTTTACCCAGTTGATTTTCTGGTGCTAGATATGAAACCAAGCAAGTGTGCTACCTCCATCCCCATGATCTTGGGCAGGCCATTTTTGGCCACTGCGAATGCATGCATACAATGTAGATCAGGGATGATGGAGGTAACTTTTGGCAATATGAAGGTCAGGTTAAATGTGTATGATGCAGCCCATCCACCTCATTTGGATAATGAGAACTATTTTTCAATTGATGTATTGGATGAACTTATGGAAGAAACTTTACCCAAGCTACTGCATTGTAATGATCTTTGTGATGAATTTGGTGATATTTTTGAAAATATGGTGGAACCTGTACTGACCATCCGCTATCATGAACCTCCATGACATGACTGAGTTTCAACAAATGTATACTATGTATAATAACTTATGTGTTGATTTTTTCTATTTTTGTTTCAATTCTGTGTGGCATTGTACATAAATTTTCCATGTGTGTTAATACCTCAAGTAGGAAAATAAGTTAAAGGTGTGAAGTGAACAGAGTTGGAGTGT
Organism: Chloranthus sessilifolius; assembly: GCA_021018995.1. Classification (NCBI taxonomy): domain Eukaryota; kingdom Viridiplantae; phylum Streptophyta; class Magnoliopsida; order Chloranthales; family Chloranthaceae; genus Chloranthus; species Chloranthus sessilifolius. Next base: position 69,251,446 of record CM037592.1, on the reverse strand, counting down.
CAAATCTGTTGGAGAATCAACTAGGAACTGATTACAAGCCTTTTTAAACTACAATACAACCTGTCAATAGGTTCTTTGAACATGTCGACAGGTTCTGAGAGTTCCCAATTTACATTTCGACAAGATCTAGAAGCTGTCGAGAGCTATGAATTAATTTCGATAGGTTCTGAAGCTGTAAAGTTGATTGTCGAGAGGATCTGTGAAGGTTTCGACAGGCTCTGATGGTTTTAGTTGAATTCTTGACAGGTTTAGAATACCTATCTAGAAGTCTACATGTTGGATTTAAAGTACCTGTTGAGAGGTTCTTTGAACCTCTCGAAATGATCCTCTTTTCAACCTTGGACCTTTCGACATGATGGAATGAACCTCTCGAAAAGATTGCTTCTGTCTTCTTGAACTAGTCGACAGGATTGTGTGGACCTCTCGCGAGGATCTGTCACTTTGCACTTTTCAACAAGATGCATCAACCTGTCGATGTCTTGCCCCAATCCTGTCGAAGCTCGTTCCCCATTATTTTTAACCTAACGACAACTCCACTTTTTCCATTCGATAGCTTCTCTCTGAGCTTTAAGTCTTCTCGGGAGATTTTTGCAATTTTCTTTTTCTCTCTCTACCTCACTGGTTGCTACTCTAAACACTTTGCCACTACTCTAATTGCTTTAATTTCTTCAGGGCTACATTTTGCACCTAATCTAAGCTAATTTGGTGTCGTGCACAGCTTGATCTGAGAAACCCTAGTGTTCTATTGGTAAGTTCTTCAGCTCCACTTTGTGATTTCTAAGTTTGACTCTTCAATTTCTAGTTGGTGTGGGTAATTTGAGCAACTCAAAGAACTTGGTGTGGTTTCTGAATTTGAATTTGTGAAAATTGAATTCCCAATGGCGGGTCAAGAGGATACCCTGACCAATCTTTTCAAAGTACCTTCTAAATTCACCACTAAAGCCACTAGGAAGTCTACTAGCCACACCACACAGCCCACGAAATCCCCACCTGCAAAGAGAAAGCTGGTCATGGACCAAGCTGAGAAAATTGTGAAGTCCAAGAAGGCTAAGAAATCAAAGAGGACCCAAACCAGTGAAGATGTGGTTGACGAAGCCCCTGCAGCAGAACCTATCTCTGAGCCTAACATTGTGTCGGAAATCCCAGAGCCTGAGCTTAACCCTGATGCCCCTATGAATAGATCCATTCCCAATGAATTTATGGATGCCTTGGGCCTGATTCCAGAGACAATTGTTGACACCCCTTATTTTTCTAAGGAGGAGGACTGTAAAGCCACAATGGACTACTTGGTGAAGGCAGGCTTGACACCATTAATGACCCCTTTGCAAGAGAAATCATATCCTAGGCTGGTCAAGTTATGGTATCAGAACCTCAAGAAGAAGACCATGCCAGGTTCAACTGATCCTTGTTTAGAGATTGTAATTGATCAACAAGAGATTGTTCTCAATTACATTGATATAGGGGTAGTTCTTAGAGTCCCTTCTATTTTTTATCCATCCTATGGATTGCCTAAGCCTGAGACTAGGCCTTTCAAAACAATGGCCAGGCACCTCACTCAAGGCATTATGGGGTCTGGGGAGTCAATAATGAGATATCTCCAGTTCAGCATGCTATTCTTTGACTCAATTTTGAGGAAAAACATTTGTGTCAGTGGACATCAGTAGGAGAGAAGAACACCAATAGTGGATGCCCTATATTTTTTCTCTAAGGGCCAATTTTTAAATGTTGCCTGGCTAGTGTTTGAAGTAATGGTGGATGTGAATGACAAGTGTAGGAAGTCCCAAGCCCTACCAGGGCTCCCCTACAGCAGGCTCATCACTGCCTTGCTCAAGAGAGGCAACTTTTTTTTTAAAGGGGATGAAAAAGTGGAAATGGTAAAGCCCAAAGTGTTTGGAAAAAGGGCTTGGTCGGCTAGTAGGACTTTGATTGGGAAAAGTAAGAGTAAATATGCTGATAGTCCTGAAAGGGAGGCACCCCAAGTGGCCAGCTCTGCAACTGCTCCGTTGATTCCCTCAGCACCTGCAGTCATCCCCTCCATTCCAGTTGATATCCCTAGTTTCTCCATCCCATCAGCTCCTCTACCACCCACCTCATTTCCTTTGCCTTCCATTCCAATTCCCTACCTCCCAGCACTTCAGCATCCCTTTCCACCATCACAAAATCCACACCTCTATCTGCCCCTTTTACCATTGACCCAGTCCCTACCTTACCTTCATTCACCATTCCAGCCAGCCCATCCATATTAGCCACTCCACCTTTGAGCCCTGCATCAGCTTCTCCAGCTGGCCCAGTCACTTCTTCTCCTCCATCCATTCCCTTTGACTTTGATCTCACTTTGCCCATTTCACCTCCACATTCCCAAGACCAAATCACTAGTGAGGGTTATTCATCTCTAATAAAGTCCATTGTGGATAATATTGGGCATGAGTACACCCCACTACCAGATTCTCCACATCCCACCTCTCCACAACCTACCAACTCACCCACCCCACCTTTTGACCATACTCACACTTCCCCATTCCAACCAATTCCACCAATTCAACCCACAACCGCTGTCACACCTGATCCTTTACCCCATATCCTCAACCTTTTACTTTTCCTTCAATCTCAGGTGACGGCCAATATTCAAACCTAGTCATCAATTAAAGCCACACTCTAAGCCATGAACTCCACACTCCAAAACCAAGCCTCCATTCCTACCACTGTGCTCGCCATCAAATCCACTTTACAAATTTTAACCCAATCATCCCAACAGCCAGATATCCATTTATCCAGCCATTTCACCACTCCTCCTCCACAACCCTTACCTTTCACTGACCCTACCCTCGAAGTTCCTCTTCCTACCTTTACCACTTACTTTACCCAAACTGACCTTCCACCTGAGGTCGAATTTCCCCAGCTCATTCCCTGTACTTCTACACCACCCATGCCATCATCCCTTTCACCCCCACAGCTGGATGGCCATACTTCCCTTGCTGATTATCCCATATTACCTACTTCTTTTAACCCCATGCCTCCCTACTATATACTCCTCCGAGCCATGCAAGCCAATGCCTAAATCAAGAGAGATGTTCTTCGAGGCATGGCAGACTTAAGGACCACTGTGAGGCAACCTCTGCTTGACCATATCAAATTTCTACAAGTGACTTACAAGCTCAAGAAGAAAGAGATAAAGAAGGGTTGGCAGGAAATTATGGTGCAATACAACCAGGAGAATAATAGAGCTGAGGCCCAAGAGGATGTGATCAAGGCCCTACAGGCAAAGCTGAGAGTAGCAGAGGACAAATCTTATGATTATGGGGTGACTATTGCAGCTTTACAAAAGAATTTAACTAAAAAGACTAACAGGGAGTTAGCTGAAGCTGTTTCCAAAGACTTAAACCCTGATGCACCTCCCATGGAACCAGCTCCTCATCCACAGGAGCCTAGCAAAGTCAAGCCTAGCATCAAATTCAAGGAGCCTTCCAAGCCCCAGCCACCCCCTACAAAGAAAGCCACCCCCAGGACTAGAAAAACTTCATCCATAAAGTCCCAATCCACTACTGCTGCTCGGAGGAAAGCAAAGGGTAAAGGACTCCTAGATCCACCTGAGGCTGTAGAGGAGTCAGATGATTAGAGTTGTACAGTTATCAATTTCTCTGTGTAGATCTTCTTTCCTTTATATTGTACATATGTTGGTGTTATTAATAGTATTTTCTTGTTAGTCTATTTGTTGTGATTTTTCTCGCTTTCTTTCTGCTATATTTTCCTTCTTTGCTTGTTAGAATCACTACTTGTTCTTATTTTGTTCGTGTATTGGTGTTCCTTGTCCACCTAAATGTCTAACTGCTTGTTTTGCTTTCTTTACTTCTCTATATATGTTTTCTCCTGCTGCACATCTCTTTCTCTTTTAAGCAATGAGGACACTGCTCGTCATAGGTTTGGGAGTGTGACAAGATTTGCTAATGGATAGTTAATGGTAGTGCAGCAAGGTTTTAACAGAAATTGTGAAAATAAAATAAATTCACACATGATATTTTATATATAGAGGAAATTATAAACTTTTTAAAACTGAGACATGCTATAGCTCTAACAGTTTCATGAAGCCAATGTCAGGAATTTTTCATAAAATCAGTACTTAATGAACTTGAAAAGAGAGAAAATTGTGAGGATATACCCCAGAAATCTAATGAAAGACCATACCCAGTGAGATTTGAGCCTGAAATTCTTTTTCTCTTGAAGAGTGTTTGGCAATTTCTTCTGCTCTAAGGACTGATTGAATCAACCTTTGCTCACTAAAAGTTAGGCAAATCTAAGTTGAAGCAACTTGATAGCACTCATGACATGAAGGACATGAAGTAAGGCCGTCCCTTGGACAGTTTGAGCTTAAACTTTCCCACCTTTGAAGGGCCTTTGATACACACCTTTTGAGCCTTAAATAAAAAATAAAAATAATAAAATCCCAGTTCTCTTTGATGAAAACCAGAAAATTTGAACTCAAAACCTCTTGACCTGTTTCAGTTCACCCTAAAGCTGAGAAATCAGGAAATGGAAGGAGAAGTGAGGTTAGAGGTGCAAGATTCGATGTATGGTTAAAAGAAGAAGAAAATATATTTGAAGGCATGTGTTGTGTATAGTTGTGGCATTTCAACCCATAAAAAAGAGAAAAAGAGAGAAAAAGTACAAAAAGCACAAAAAAAAAATAATAAATAAATAAAGTAAAACAAAAGAATGAGAAGGAGAAGTCACTTCATTGGGTATTTTGAAAGAGAAGAGAAAATACTGACCACTTTGGCTCTAAAAATTCAAAAAGAAGATGAAGATATGCTGAAATGAAGGTTGTGAAGTTGCAAATCACCTCCTTACTTTACTGATTTCTCAAGTTTAAATTCTATTCCACCCTTTTATTCTTTATAAAAGCCCACCCATAAACTACATTACAACCCAATTAAAAGTCCTTATTGATCTAAAATTAATTGAGTTGTCATGTGGAGATGAGAATTTGTTTAATCTATGGTGAAAAGAGTTAGAAATTTTAAAAATTGGAGCAATGCCCATGCTCATGCTTACAGTCCTATTTGAGGGCTGTAACTGCTCTTACGTTGTGCGAATTGATACACCCTTCCATTTTTATTGAGAGTGACAGCCCTGGGGAGCTTTGGGTCTGAAATTAGAATTGATGGGGGCATTATCAAAACAAGATTCTCAATTTGAGGATAAGCTTTGCATTAATTTTCATACAAAATACCCTGACATGAGCTGATTGAGTGTGCAGGAATTACAGCAGAATTTTAGTTTTAAACTGTCATATTTCTGCTGAGAATCCTCTAAAACTGAATGGACAAGGTGTGGAATGACTTTTATATTGCTAGAATTTTGTTTTGATGTGTTGCACTGATATTAACTAGTCATTTGAGAAGTTTGTGGGCAACTTCACTATAAACCCTCAGGAGACTTCACTCCTCCACTAGGGATCACCTAGGGGTTTAAAAGGCCTGATGCATATGCTAAATGCATCTGTGTTCCCTACAAAAGTGGCAATTTTTATTTCCAATAATTATTTTTACTTTCTCCTTTGCTCAGGGACTAACAAAGCTTAGGTTTGGGGGTGTGTTAAGCAGTGAAAATATCATTTTTCACCTCATAATCTGACCTTTGATAGACTTTTGAGCTGACTAATAATATGTTTTAAGTGCATTTTATAGATAAGCAACAAATTACAAGCTTAATGCAGATATTCACTTAAAAGAGCCCAAGAGGCAATTTGCTGCTCAACATGTGACCCTGTGCAACTGTGGGATCCGTGACGGTCCCGTCGCGACGATGCGCTCTCTAATGAAAAATATAGAGTCGCCACCCGGAGCTTTCGGTGTCCCGGGATACCTAGTTCATTTTTATGAGCACCGAAGTGCTAAAAATATGACTCTGAATCCGGTCCACACCAAAGGCTCTTGGGTAGGGGCTTCGGTTATCGATCGGGAAGGTGTTAGGCACCCGATCAATCCGCTTAACGCGGTCTCTACTAATGGCCAAAAATAAAATAATGTAAAAGACAAGAAAATGGTTCCCTCTTGCCCCAAATGGGCCTCCAATCCTATTTGTGCCCCTCCGTTCCTACCAAAAATTCGGCGGCGTAACGGCACAAATGAGAGGATGGAGGGAGCTAGAAAGAGATAGGAGAAGAAAGGGGAGAGCCGGAGCCCTCGGGCCCTTGTGGCACCGTAGAGGAGCCTTGCTTGGCTTGCTTTTGATGAGCTTTTGAAGGCTTGAATGGTAGAGAAATGGGTTCTAACCACTAAGGCTTGAAGCTAAGGGAAGGCGAAGGGAGGCTAGGGGATCACACACACCTAGGCTATGAGTTTTTGATGTAAGAACAAGCTTAGAAGGGATTTTTGAATTCTGGAATTTTAGGTGAAAATAGTGCACCAAAGGGAGGAAGAACTTCTCACTTTTAAGCTCTTTCTCTCTTAAACAAAATTCTCAACTCTTAAACCAAGGGGAGGGGGGCTCTATTTATAGGAAAAGGGTGGATTAGGAGATCACTTAGATGCTAATTGGAGTTAGCAATTAGGTAATCTCAAATCTAAGGTTTCCTAGGATTTTGAGAGCTTGAAAAGGTGTGAAGGTGGTTCTAATGGTGGATGATGGGGTGAGGCTTTAAGCCACTTAAGGGGTTGCCAATAGGTGAAGAATGGGTGCAACAGGACTATCAAAACACACCCCAAAGGTTGAGGTGGTCAACAAGTCAAACCCCCAGCATGAATTTCAGGGCAAAACTGAATAGTTGTTGTTCATATGCCTGGCGCAACTAATAGTTGCGCCAGGCAAATGTACAGTAAAACAGTGCTGCACAGTTACCTGGAAGTTAGCCTCACGAGGGGTTGGGGACCCATTTATGCCTGGCGCAACTATTAGTTGTGCCAGGCCATTTATGGGGGAAAAATACCTGGCGCAACTATTAGTTGCGCCAGGCAAATCTAGGGGGAAAATGGCCTGGCGCAACTATTAGTTGCGCCAGGTAAAAATCTTGAAATTTTGCCCGATTTTCAAATGGACATAACTCTTGATGTACAACTCTGATTGGGGTGATTCTTGGCTCGTTGGAAAGCTGGAGAAGTCCTCTTTCTAATGGCATATGATTTGATATTAGTAAAATACCTCATCTAGTCCTGGTGCACCACTCTTCATCCATTGCCTGGGAAGGTTAGGTTTAGGGTTCGGGATGGGTTCTAAGGGTTGGAATTGGTTTCTAAAGGTTTGGGATAGGTTCCTAAGGGATATAGGGTGATTCCTAAGGGTTTGGGGTGATCCCTAAGGGTTCCATTCATACCATTAAAAGCTCAGAATTGCACCTCTCTTAAAAGGTATTTCGATCGGGCCTTGGGCCAAATTTGAGTGTCTACAGATGCCCCTCTTTGGTATCCAATCACTGGTGATCGTATGCCAAAGAAAAGAGACATTCGAAGATGCCCAAGGCAATACTGACGGGTCCGCTGTATTCAGAACGAACTTCAAACATCAAGTGAGTAACACACTGAGAAAACGAAAGCCCTGGAGTGCCAGGCTAATCATTCGTTTCTCGAGGTCATCGGTTCCCAAGCGCTTAGCGACATTACTGGGCATAACCGAGGTGGAATGAGTTGCGAAAGCCCAATAGCTGGGAAAAATGTTCGCTTCTCAAGTTACGAAAGCCCGTTAGTCGGGAAAAATGTCCGCTTCTCGAGATGATTTGAAGGTGATTAATGTTCGAGATTTATTCTGAATGCAACAGCTTCGTAAGTAAGAGGGGTGATCGACCACATTTAAAGATAGGTGTGAAGTAAACATACGCATGGCTCCACAGTTTGCATCCAATCCTACAAGGCATTTGATGACCTCATTGGATTATTTGCAGGTGCCCCTGCGGAAAGCAGGGTTCGAGATCTTTGGACGAACCCATCGATCCCTAAGTTTATTTAGCATGACCACCTGAGCGAAGTGAATAGATGTCACAACGCTTTTTAGGAGTGCGTGCCATTTTTCAAAACGTGCCCCATATCCACATGACCCAGAGTATCCAGTTTCGACTTCCTTGAACAGATCCAGCCAAACATTGGGCACCTCCCAAAAGGGGGCATCCAATCCTGGCCTCTATTGACAATGATCATAATCATCAATTAACTATGCATAATCATGCACCCATCAGGGGCAAGAAGCAACAACAAAGGTGATGGAAGCCCCGACCCGGACCCGCCCGGGTACAATTTACGAGGACAAACGACCATCATACGGATACCCAGACGTATGGCGTACACTTTATAAGGATACCGCTGCCCATACAGGTTTTAAGCCTGCAGAAAATAAAAGAGAAATGAACCCTTCTGAATGCATGGTTGCACATAGTTTGATTGACAAATAATCTCATTCTCAACAGGTTGGTCTCAACCAACGATTGACCTTTTTCAATGGAGGATCTGAAGCTTAAGACAACTCAAGTTCACACGAATCTAAAATAGAGAGCTCATCGCTCAAAAGATATAGCAGTGGAGTCGACCCAATCGAAACATTGACTGTTTGACCGAGACCAACACCGTTGCTCCTACTTCGAAGTAGGATCCAAGGATCCAAGGCGAACGTTTGACCTAGGACATTAATTTTGCAAATCTGCATTGTCGATAAAATATTGACATTTTATCGCATCAAAACACGCATGTGCGTCCTGTGGGGAATCCACTTTTTTTGGTTTTCTATCATTTATGATGATTTTTTTTTTATTTTTCTGATTGTTATTTTGTATGATTTTTGGGATTTTTTTAAGTTTATAATTTTATGTGAATTTTTTGGAATTAAAAAGCTATTATTTTATGTGAATTTTTTTGAAATTTAAAAGCTATCATTTTATGTGAATTTTTTTGAAGTTTTATATATATGTATATATTTTTGGATTTTATGGAACTTTGAAGTTTATTGTGTTACCTTTTTTTTGTGAAGTCTTTTGTGAATGCTTCTGGCTTCTCTGCTGGGGATTTTTGTAGGACCGAGGTACTTGCTAACCCTGGTCCATTTTATTTTAACACGGCTTCTACAGCAAGTCGAAGGATAATCGAAACGCCGTCCTGGGGGTGCGTGCATCGGACGGGAGCAGCGGAATGAACCATCCAAAGGGAACGGGGGACCCATTCTTCTCATCTGGCCCAAACCCGGCCCAATACTCGGTTTAGTGTCCGGCGAACTAATAGTTGCGCCCGTTTAACTGTTTAAAACAGCTAACACGGTCGTGGGGCCTTTAATTCAAAATTTTCCCTCCTCTCTTCTTTGAAACCGAAAAATCGCCCTCTTTACATTGCCTCTCCACGTGCCCATTGCCGTGGTTTTACTCGCAGATTGGTCGCGGGCTCACGCTAGATCAAAGACCCCATGTATCTATCTTCAAATAAAACTGAATAGATCCGGCCAAAATTGGGTGCCTACCAAAGGAGGCACTCAATCTTAGTCTCCATCAACGATGATCTTATTATTGAACAATTATGCAAAAACATGCACTCATCAGGGGTAGATAAAACAAAGGGGGATGGAAGTCCTGACCTGGAACCCGTCCGGGTACAATTTACAAGAACAAACGACCATCCAACGGATACCCAGACATAAAGGCGTATACTTCTGAGATCTGGTACAAATGCAGGTTTTAAGCCTGCACCCTACAATGAGCCCTTCAGAATGCATATTTGAACATAGTCATTCGATAGGTAATTTCCTTTTTGATAGGTTGGTTTTAACCAACAATTGACCTTCTTCTGAGGAATTTGAAGCTTAAGACACTTAAGTTCACATAAATCCAAAAACAGAGCGCTTAGCTCGAAGATTTAGCAATGGAATCAACCCGATTGAAACATTGACCGCTTGATCAGGATTGACGCAGTTGCTCCTACTTTGAAGTAGGATCCTTAGACCTAAGACATTAATTTTGCACAGCTGCGTTGCCGGTAGAATATTGACATTTTACTGCATCAAAAAAATGCGAGTGCGTAGCTGGGCGTAGACATGAAAACTTAGATTTTTTCTTTTCAAAATGAATTCATATATATATATATATATATATATATATATATATATATATTTTTTATATATTTTTTTTGTTAGACCTGACATCGGTGGTGAGATGCTTTATCTGATTTGTCCATCGCTGAGAAGTTGCCCGCTTCGAGGCTTTGGACCATGTGATGTTCCTGCACATTCTCGAGAAAACGTCAGTCCCTTTTTTGTTTATACATATAAAGAAAATGCATCCTAAACAACAGAAGAAAAAACAGATTTCTACCTACACTTTTTCATTTTTAAGATATTTTTTTGGATTTTTGTTTTTTGGAGATTTTTTGTTATTTTTCTTCATTTTTGAGATTGAAATATGATGCTGAAAATATGTACATGAAAATGAGTAGAAATATATACACAATTTTTGGTGTTTGGATTTTTCTTGATTTTTTTGTTTTCGGCTTCTTTTTTTTTTCCTCTTCTTTTTTTTTTATGCCTTGATAGTGAGACGGAGTAACGGGTCCCATTTTGAACATAGTCGAACTCTTTCATGCAGTCGAACCTGAGTGAGTTTCTAGATTTTACCAAGGCCAGAACGTTGATCCCTTTGGATTGAGTTAACCCTTTCTCCTTGCCTCAGGTCATACATTTGACGGTGCTGGCTTCACAAAGACAATCCTGGTCGGGACCCGATTTGAACTAGCATGAGCGGCCCAATCAGACAAGAGGGTACAGGAAGATTAACAAAAGGGTTCATCAATCTTCTCAATCAGTCAAAACCTTTCTTTTTCAATTTTTTCTCCCCCCCCCCTTTTTTTTTTTTATCTCCCTCTTTTTACCCGTGATGCCCTTTCGGGTTTTCACCACGTCCATGGGTTTAGCTTTCTTACCCCAAGCGCCCTTTCGGGTTTTCACCTAGTCCGCACAAGCCCGCTGTTTTTACCCGTAATGCCCTTTCGGGTTTTCACCACGTCCACCTTGCTTTGAGCTTGTATTTTTATTTTTTCTTCTTCTTTTTTTCTTTTTTTTTCTTTTCTTTTTTCAACAGCCACGACATAGACCTTGATTCCGTCATAGCCGACTAGATGGGGTTCTAGTGTCGTCTCACGACTTGGCTCATATTGACTTAACAGATATTATAATTACTTGCGAACCTACAAAAAGGGCTTCCTTCAAGGTGTAGCTTGGCCATGGATTAGGTTAGGATTTGAAGGTATGCTGGGTTAAAAGGATTTCCTTGATACGGCTTCAGTTTTCTCGACATACTTTCTTCCTTGGGAGTTTTACTGTACATGCCCTGTGATTCTTCTAGATTTTTTATTCTTTTTGCTTCATTTCAGGCAATCACTTTTTGAGGTTTTGCTTTTTCGATTTTTTTGGACTTTGATAGTAACTCTACTTCATCTTTTCTCTCTTTTTTTTTGGTATATGTACGCATATATATATATATATTTGGGAACGGGTTTATTGAAAGAAAGGCCCAGGCTCAAATGGGGTAGCAAAGGATATCATCATTTTTTTTAGGGATGCTTTTTGGCTACTGTATTTGGAATGATGGCCTCTTTTGGGTGGTTCTTAAGCAGTCGCATATCTGTTTCATCAATACTTACCTTGTCGTGATGGACTAAGAGTAGAACCGTCGAACGTATCAAGCGTTGATGGGCTCAGGAAGATGATCTCCATCCATGGTGGCGAGGCGGATGGCGTATCCCGGCAGCACTTCTCGAATGACGTATGGTCCTTCCCAGTTCGGCTTAAACTTTCCTCTTGGATCGGCATGGAGGGATGAGAAGATCTTCTTCAACACAGTGTCTCCTACCTTTAGATCTCGACCGCGGACACGTTTATTATAAGCGCGTGCGATTCGCCCTTGATAAACTTGAGTGTGGCATAAGGCTAGGAGTCTCTTTTCATCAAGTAAGTTTAGCTGATCAAAGCGTGATCTCTCTCTTTCTGCTTCGGGTAAGCCTGATTACATGAGGATTCGGAGCGAGGGTATTTCAACCTCCACCGGGAGGACAGCCTCGGTTCCATACACAAGGGAGAATGGTGTTGCCCCTGTAGCGGTACGGATCGACGTTCGATAGGCCCACAAAGCAAATGGCAGCATTTCATCCCAATCTCGGTAAGTGACGACCATTTTCTCAAGGATGCAGACGACTGTCCTGTTCGCGGCTTCCACGATGCCATTAGTTTGAGGCCGATAAGGGGATGAGCGATGGTGCTTGATCTTGTATTGCTCACAGAAGTCTCGGATGCGCTTATTCGCAAAGTTCGTGCTGTTGTCTGTGATGATATCTTTGGGTACTCCAAATCGGTACACAATATTGTTCTTGAGAAACTTCTCGACATGACTGGCAGTGATTTTGGCATATGACGCCGCTTCTACCCATTTAGTGAAGTATTCAATGGCGACGAGGATAAACCGGTGTTCGTTTGATGCTTTTGGATTAATCATTCCGACAACGTCAAGGCCCCAGGTAGTAAATTGCCAAGGAGTGGTCATGCAGTGAAGATCAATGGTAGGAGCGTGTATTAGACTGGAGTGTTCTTGACACTTGTAGCATTTTTGAACATGCTTACAGCAATCCAATTCCATGGTGGTCCAGAAGTATCCCTGCCGCAGAATTTTCTTAGCGAGCATGTGACCGCTAATGTGGCTCCGCATACTCCCTCATGGATTTCTTTCATAATGTTGACCGCTTCACTTTCAGTAAGGCACCTGAGTAAGATGTTATTATATGATCGCTTGTAGAGGCATTCCCCACAAATGACATAACGTACCGCTAAATATTAAATGGTTCTTCGGTCTGTCTTGGATGTACCCTCTGGGAAAGTTAAGGTCTTGAGGAAATTCTTGATATCTGAGAACCAAGGTGGCTCATCATCAGTCTTTGTAGGTTCCTCAATCTAGAGGCAGAAGGCTGGTTCATTCCTTTGCTCGATCACAATCGGCTTCATCTCAACACCATAGGGGATTTCAATCATTGACGCCAAAGTTGCTAATGCGTCGGCAAAGCGATTCCTTATCAGGGGGATGTATGAGAAAGTCACATCTTGGAAGCAAGCTATCAGGTCCTCGAGGTGTTCATGATAGGGGATCAGCTTCTTGTCTTTCGTCTTCCAGTCACCATTTGTCTGACATATGATTAACTGTGAATCTCCAAATACTCGAAGGTGAGTTACATTCAGATCGAGAGCTGCCTGCAGACCAGCGGCGCAAGCTTCGTATTCAGCCATGTTGTTAGTGCAAGGGAAGTTGAGCTTGATAGAGACGGGTATGTGGGATCCTTTTGGCGAAATCAGAATGGCGCCAACTCCTTGACCCTCGGCATTGGCAGCCCCGTCAAAGTGCATTACCCATGATTCTTCTGCTTCTTCTGTATCATCCTCCATCATGAATAAGATATCTTCATCTGGGAACTCAGTCCTTAATGGCTCATAGTCAGGTAAAGGATTGTTGGCAAGATGATCAGCAAGTGCCTGCCCCTTGATCGATTTTTGAGTAATGTACATGATGTCAAACTCAGACAATAACAACTGCCATCGTGCAATCCGCCCAGTAAGAGCCGGCTTCTCGAATAAGTATTTCAACGGGTCCATTCAGGCCAAAAGCAGAACGGCCTGGGATAGTAAGTAGTGGCAGAGCCTTTGAGTAGCCCATATAAGAGCTAGGCATGCTTTCTCCAGATGAGAGTAGCGCGTCTCGTAATCGGTAAACTTCTTGCTCAGATAGTAGATGGCCTGCTCTCTTCTTCCTATCTCGTCATGCTGACCTAAGACACATCCCATTGAAACTTCCGTTGTGGAGAGATACATTAAGAGTGGTCTTCCCGGCTCAGGTGGTACCAAAACGGGTGGATTCAAGAGGTAGCTTTTAATTTTATCGAATGCTGCTTGACAATCATCATTCCATTCAACGGGAGAATTCTTCCTTAGCAGCTTGAAGATCGGCGTGCAGATAGGAGTTAGCTGTGCAATGAACCGACTGATGTACTGTATTCTGCCCAAGAACCCTCTAACCTCTTTCTCGGTGGACGGAGGTGGCATTTCAGTGATGGCTTTAACTTTGATTGGGTCAACCTCGATCCCCCTTCTACTAACGATGAACCCTAGCAGTTTCCCTGACATAGCGCCAAATGCGCACTTCTGTGGATTCAGACGTAGTCGATATTTCCTTAGCCTTTCAAACAGCTTCTGAAGGTTTACTAAATGGTCGCTTCGCTCTGGTGATTTGGCTATCATGTCGTCGACATATACTTCAATCTCTCGATGCATCATGTCATGAAATAGTGCAGTCATAGCTCTCTGGTACGTCGCACCGGCATTCTTCAGCCCGAATGGCATGACTCGATAGCAAAAGGTTCCCCAGGGGGTAATGAACGTTGTCTTCTCGTGATCAACCTCTGCCATTTTAATCTGATTCTATCCTGAAAATCCATTCATGAAAGAGAGCATCCTGTGCTTAGCTATGTATCGACCAAGATGTCGATGTGTGGCAGTGGGAAATCGTCCTTTGAGCTTGCTCTGTTCAAATTGCGGAAATCGATGCACATGCGGACCTTTCCATCCTTCTTCGGCACAGGTACGATATTGGCTAGCTACTACAGGTACTTGGATACCATGAGAAACCCCGCATCATACTGCTTGATGACCTCGTCTTTGACTTTCAAAGATCCATTCGGGCCGAGACGTCCCTACCGCTGGCTTCATATTAGGGTAGAGGGGCAACTCATGCTCGACCAAATCAGTATCCAGACCAGGCATGTCCTCATACGACCAGGCAAAAACATCTTGGTATGACCGAAGGAAGTCGATCATGCTTTTTCTTTCCTCAGGAGACAATGACGTTCCGATCTTGGTTATTCTGGGGACCTCCTCAATTCCTAGATTGACGTCCTCGGTCTCTTCGACAATGGGGGTAGGGCCACGCTCAAAGTCGGCAAACCGTTCAAGGAGCTCATTGGGGAGCTCCTCCAACGGGCTATCCTCGTCCACACTCGTAATGCCTTCCTCTTTTTGTATTTCTACAGGAAAGGGGTCGATTTTACGTGGGACGGGGATTTCGATTAAGGCATCCTTTTGTGGGGCATTTTCTAGAATTTTAAATGACAATATTTTTGGACTTTGGATTTTTTCAATGTTTTTGGGATTTTCTGTTTTTTCCATGTTTTTGAATTTTTGTATTTTTTCCATGTTTTTGAGATTTTTGCTTTCTTCTATGTTTTTGAGATTTTTGTTTTCTTCGGAGACGGGCCCTTGGCAAGGCGGTTTGCTATATACACAAGGTATTGCCTGCCAAGGGCTTATGTCACTTCTTATAGTTTGTTTTTTTTTTGGGAAACAGGCGCCAAACTTTAGGCCACTTCCTGCTTCCAGGGTTTGGGGCAAAGATGCCCAGTTGCATACCTAAGGGGCCGCTTCCTTACCTGTTGGGATGGAGGGTGCTGGCTGATATGGCTTATTGGAGTCAGCCTCCATCATGTTATTCCCCATTTCATCTGAGATGATATCTTTAAATGTTAACACGGCTTTGTGGTGATTCACCACAAGGGGAGCTTGTTCAGGTACCGACCGTCGTTCCTCAAAAAGGGATGGCGCGGCCAAATCTATCTCCAAGCTGGGAAGGGAGATCTAGGGATTGGTGGGATGAACCGGGGCTGTGAGTTTGTGTGGGGTCAAATGGGTGACTCTATTCCGATCAATCTTCACGACCCTTGCGCTGACAAAGGAATCCCTGATGTGCGGTCTAGGGCGAGGCTTCTCCTCTATATTGATTCCTCGAGCTCTTGCAGCTGCGGCAACCCTGGCTTTCTCTTTGGCCTCTCGGACCTCTTCCTCTATGGGCTTGTATCCCAGCCCGAATCTTACTTTTTGTCCTTTAGCCACGACTGGCTCTCTTCTGCCTTGCAATCTGGGTCCCAGACCCCTTCCTTTCTGATAGCCCCACTTTTGGAGCATAGCCACTGCTGCTATCATACCGCCTCCCGTCTTAGGCATGATGCCCTCAATGGGCTCCGGGAGTATTGCCGACACCTCGTATTCGAAACTGTGGAGGTCGACGTCCTCAGCGGTGTGTGGTACATCCAGCATATTAGGTTTTTCAACACTATTGGTGGCTTTTTCTTTCTCACCATGCCCCTCCCCAATGATTGTAACAATTTTATGCCCAGACACGAATTTGAGCTTCTGGTGCAAAGTGGACGGTATGGCTCCGACCTCGTGCAGCCACGGGCGCCCCAATAATAAGTTAAAGGAAGATTTAATATCCATGACTTGAAATAAGATGGAAAAGGTCGTTGGCCCTATCAATAGCTCAAGATCAACTTCTCCCATTATTTCTCTTCTGGTATTATCAAATCCTCTAGCGCTGGTTCTGGTGGGCCTTAACATGCATGGGTCAACCCCGATCTTGGTGGCGGTTCTTAACGGGCATATATTTAATGCAGACCCATTGTCAATTAGTACTAAGGGAATGACCATGTTTCCGGATTCAACAGTTATATTCAAAGACTTGGAATGGCTACACCCTTCTTCTGGTAAATCAGCATCAAAAAATGAAATGGCATTCGGAGCCATCACTTGCCCAATTGTCTGCCCAACTTCATCTGGGCTAACCTGGAGCGATACATGCGCATTCTTCAACGTCCCCATTAATGCTTGGAAATGGAGTGGGGATGTCATCAGTAGATCCCATACAGTGATATGGAACGGCATCCTTCTCAGCTGAGTCTCCAGTATATGTTCTCAACTCATCTTCTCGAAGGGGTTCACCGCGCTGTCTTTCTTTCCTTCGGGTTGGGCCTGTGCTGCTGTTGGTGCTTCCGGCTGCTTTGATATCCTCCCAGATCTAGTAACAAAATCTACTGCCCCTTCTCTGCTACTACTGCCGGCATTGACATCTGTTTGTTCGTAGCTCAGTGGGGACCTGATGAGGATCATAGGTTGGTCCCGAGAGCTGAAAAGGTATGACTGCTGGTGCTTGAGGCACTTGTACTATCGGCTCAGGAGGTGGGGGCAATACTTGATTCACCTTGGTGGTAGTGGGTGGTTGGGTGGAGAGATTGGGTCAAATGGGGGTTGTGAGGCTTGAGTGTGGTGGTACTGGAGGGAAGGAGGTAAAGGTAGGCCATTGATAGTTGGTGGGTGCTGGTGGGACATGAGGGGTCTGATGTGCCGTCAGGTAGTTGACCGGGGTGATGGGGCTTGCTCGCGGCTGCATTGGGGATGATGGGATGGGCACAGGCCATTGATAACTTATGGGTGTGGGTATTGGATTGGGAGCTTGGTGGTTTATGGGGTAGTTGATGGGGGTTGTGGTATATGGCGGTAGCTGGAATGGGGCAAGCACCGGCCATTGGTAGTTGGTGGGTGCGGGTATAGGAGTGGGGGCCTGGTGGCTTATTGGGTGATTTGTGGTATATGGTTGGTATGTATTTATATTCACATAATTAACAGGTGTGGTGGGTGGAAAATATGCCCTGAGATCCAACGGTTCCAATTGCGGAGTCGGGTTGGGAAAATAATCTGACAAATTCAGGGGTTCAACAACCCCGATATTCCTTTCCTCAATATTTTTTAACAGTGGTGCTACATAACTCTCCCGATCACTGATATAATCGGATGGGTCAAACTCAAATTCTTCCTCATCCTCTATCATTCCGATGGTGGGTCTGAGACCTGCTCCTCCGGTGGGATGTGGGGGTAGGGGCACCTGATGGATATTAGCGTGCTAAGGAGGCGCAGGGGGAATGATTTTCTCGGCATTGATCAAATCTTGGATCGCGTGCTTCAATGGGAAGCAGCGATCAATAGGATGGCCCGGACCCTGATGAAAATTACAGTGGGTATTTGGGTCATAGTTCTTTGGGATTGGGTGAGGGGGAGGTTGCGGTTGGCGGATAGCCACTAATCCCTTTTCTACTAACAAGGGCAAAAGTACACTCAAAGATTGCCCCAGTGTAAAGACTTCGGTGCGTAGCGGGCTCTCCTCATTCGAGTCATTTGCATTCTTTCCCGTCCATTCCCCATTCTCTACATTTTCTCAGGCCTAATTGGTGCCAGCGGGGCCACCTGAAATTGAAACGGAGCAGTATTATTATTGGGCCTGGTGTTGGCTATGTTCTAGACATCGCCCCCTGTTCTCTTCTCGTTCCTCTGCTCAGAAAATCTTGTAAGCCCACTTGGTCCGCTCGGTATGTTTTTATTTAGACGCCCCTCCCTGATGGCATCCTCGCATCTGTTAGCATTCCTCACCAAGTCGGCGAAACTAGACTGCTGTTGGTATACGAGAAAATCAGAGATCACTAGCAAAGTGCTCTTCGAAATCATCTCTATCTGTTCTTCGTCAGGTATTCTATTCCTGATCTAAGCTGCCAACGCTCTCCATCGACCCAAGTAGTCGCTGAAGGCCTCGTTCTGGTTCTACTTTAAACGGGCCAAGTCGGACTTGCGCGGCTCAATGTCTATGTTGTAGACATAATGCTCTTGAAAGAGGTGCGTTAAGTCCCTCTATGTTTTCATCATAGATGGTTCTAAGGATGTGAACCATCTCAAGGTTGGCCCAGTCAAACTTTTCTGAAAGACTTTCATTAGTAGTCTTTCATCCTCCCCGTACTGGCACACGTCCCCATAATAGGACTTGAGGTGTGCAATAGGATTGCCCGTGCCATTATATTTATCGAAGGCGGGCATTTTAAACTTGGGGGCAAGGGGACCTCAGTGAGCAGGCATAGGTCTGTGAAGTTCGTGGTGTGGATTTCAGCACCACCCATCTTCATTAACTGCTTCTATATTTTATCCAACTGTTCTTTCAGTTGTTCTGATTCTTTGGACACGAGAGCTGCTTTCTCGACAGTTGGTTGGACTTCACTCTGGGCTATCAGGGGATGGGCAATTATGGGAGGAGGGTGAAGGCTGGTCAATGCCCCAGCATAGGCCCCGCTATTTCTAATGTCGTCTTCTTCATACTACTGATCTGCGTAATGTGCAGTGAAGATGGGATTCTCAACTTGTTGCTGCATGGGTTGGATGGGAATGACATGAGTAGGGGTTGGGTGAGCCCATTGGGGGTGTGGAAAGGCTTGTTGGGTGATGGGAATTTGGTTTTGAAGTGGGGTCGGATAGGGCCATTGGGTGTGAGGGAAGGTTTGGGGATGGCCTTGGGGTGTGGGGCCATGGGGGAATTGGGTTTGGGGGACGGCATGGGTTTGACCCAGCTGTGAAGGTTGGGTTAGGTGTTGGGGATATTGTGGAAGGTATGAGTGTGGGGTTCGGGTTTGGGCCACGAACCCTTGATCATTTTGGGCCATAGGCAATTGATGGGTTTGGGCCATGGGCCCTGGGTAGGTTTAGGCCAATGGGCCTGGGTAGGTTTGGGCCAATGGGCCCTTGGTGGGTCTGGCCCATGTGCCTTGATGGGTTTGGGCCATGGGCCCTTGATGGGTCTGGCCCAATGGGCCTTGATGGGTCTGGCCCAATGGCCCTTGATGGGTTTAGGCCATGGGCCCTTGGTGGGTCTGGCCTAATGGGCCTTGTTGGGTCTTGGCCATGGGCCCTTGATGGGTCTGGTCCAATGGGCCTTGTTGGGTCTGGCCCAATGGGCATTGTTGGGTCTGGGCCATGGGCCCTTGGTGGGTCTGGCCCAATAGGCCTTGTTGGGGTCTGGCCCAATGGACCTTGTTGGGTCTGGCCCAATGGACCTTGTTGGGTCTGAGCCATGGGCCATTGGTGGATTTGGGCCATGGACCCCTGATGGGTTTGGCCCAATGGGCCCTGGGGGATATGGGAAATGGGGTTTTGGACCAATGGGCCTTGGGGTATGTGGGAGTTTGGAGGTTGGGCCATTTGGCCTTGGGGTGTATGGATAAAGGGGGTTTGGGCCATGGGGCCTTGGGGCATGTGGGAAAAGGGGGTTTGGATGGTGTGGATTATGGGGGGTTGATGGGGGTCATGGGGGAGTGAGGCATGGAGATTGGCTAAGGTATGGGATAGGTTCATGGATGTGGGATGTGGAGGAGAGGTATTTTTGGAAGCCTTCCATGCGGAGTAGGCTTGAAACATCTCCTCCATCATGGCCATGGAGGAAGGATCGGAAGTGGATGGTGGATTTAATGGATGGTTAGGTATGGATGGGGTGGATGTGAGGGGAAAATTGGGCATGACCCCGGTAGGTGATGGGATATGGGAGGGGTTAAAGGAATGGGGTGGAGCATTGGTGAAGGGGGATGGGTTGGAGATGTTTAAAGATGATGGAGGGTGAGGGGTGGGTGCTTGGGAAAAATGGGGCATGGCCGGGGTAAAATGGGGCAGGACCTGTGGGGATGGGGGGATTTGTGGGGGATTGGTTAGGGCAAAGGTGACATAGGTGAATGAGGGCGGATCGGGTCTATAGGGGGATGATGGGAATTGGGGCATGGATGTGGATTGGGAGAATGGGTTAGGGTTTTGCATGATTTGGGCAAAAGATGGAGAATGAGGGGTTGGATTTTAGATATTTTGGGGGGTAGTGGTTGGGAATATGGGGGCGCCAAATGGGCCCGTGACGGTAAAGGGAGGTTGGGTGAGGGGGATGGTGGAAAAGACTTCTCCCGAATGGGAGTGGATTGGAGAATGTGGCGGGGATGAGTCGGGATCGGCGTAAACCGGGTCCACTACCCACGACATGTCTCGGTATCGGGTCGGGTATGGGTGCCTTGGGTAAGGCCCAAAGATCTTCCTCCTTCTTCCCCTACGGGACGACGGAGGACAAGATGATGTCGTTGTGCCGGCACCACAAACTATCTATTTCTTTTTGGGTTTTAAATTATTTATTATTTTTTGACTTTTATGAAGAGAATTTTTTTTTGAAAAACAGTGGTTCCGAGGCCTTGGAATTTCCTTTTCGGGTGGCCTTCGTACCTTAATTCAAGACCCGCGGCGACGGTTCCGATGCACTTCGGAAAAATTGAAGGAAGAACCTTCGATCTATTGAAGGCACAAAAATCGAGGCAAACGACCCGATCCCCCGAAATGAGCCAAAAAGAAGTTGCCTTCTCTTGACCGGCGGGGGCGTATTGGGTGTTGGAGATGACGGGGCCTAAACAAGGCACTAAGCACACTGATCGGGCAATTCGATAGGTGAAAAGGCCACAGATTCGGGCTAGGGTGCTGCTGAACACACCTGGCGCAACTAATACATGCGCCAAGGTTGCAGGGGACAAATTTTACACTGGCGCAACTAATACATGCGCCAGGCAAAAACTACCTCTCCAGAACAGAAAGTAGCAGCCACTGATGCCCGAAATGAGTCTCTTTTTTTTTTGGTTTTTGTGGAAGCTAGGCTTCCGGAAACTGAGCTATTTTCTTGATGATCGATTCTCTCCTCACCGACGCCTAAAGGATTGAGTCCGGTATAACTCGCTAGCGCGCTCCCCAAGGGTTTTAAGCTTTATAGGAATGGGAACCCACCCGATATACCTCCGGCGTAAGCGCCTTCTCAGATACTAGGTGGGCTGGGACTTTTCTTGATCATCACCACTAGGGGCTGCCGCCATACTAAGACCCGGGTGTTTGTATGTGTGCCTAAACCAACCCTTTTGAAAAATCTACCCCGCAAAACAAATTAATTAAGCTCCCTAACTTGGTTCAATTTTAATTTTTCAAAACTTTTCTCTTTTTTTTTTTGGAAGTTTTCTTTAGTTCAAAGACCGGGGGTGAATATCCAGTGCCGCCACTACAGGCCGGCGTCCACTGTTAGGATATGAATAATAAAAAAAACTGGGCCAGTCAAGCGACTAGGCGGGAAATATAAAGTGCTGAAATTTAAAAAGTGCCAGTCAAGTGACTAGGCAAAAAGTTGCTGAAATTTAAAAAGTGCCAGTCAAGTGACTAGGCAAAAAGTTGCTGAAATTTAAAGCGGAAACGTAGGGGTGAGTAAAAAAGGTGCCAGTCAAGTGACTAGGCAAAAATTACTGAAATTTAAAGCGGAATTGTAGGGGTGAGTAAAAAAGGTGCCAGTCAAGTGACTAGGCAAAGATTGCAGAAATTTAAAGCGGAATCATAGGGGTGAGTAAAAAAGGTGCCAATCAAATGACTAGGCAAAAATTACTGAAATTTAAAGCGGAATTGTAGGGGTGAGTAAAATGACGCAATCGGAGGGGTGAGTGATAAAAAAAATAGCAAAAATAACAAAAAATAGCAATAAAATATTAGAAAAATAAACAAAATGAAAAAGGCCTAGTTCAAGGGGAAGCTCTCTAGCTAAAAATCCCCAGCAGAGTTGCAATCTGTGCAACCATGGGATCCGTGACGGTCCCGTCGCGACGATGTGCTCTCTAATGAAAAATATAGAGTCGCCACCCGGAGCTTTCGGTGTCCCGGGATACCTAGTTCATTTTTATGAGCACCGAAGTGCTAAAAATATGACTCTGAATCCGGTCCACACTAAAGGCTCTTGTGTAGGGGCTTCAGTTATCGATCGGGAAGGTGTTAGGCACCCGATCAACCCGCTTAACGTGGTCTCTACTAATGGCCAAATATAAAATGATGTAAAAGACAAGAAAATGGTTCCCTCTTGCCCCAAATGGGCCTCCAATCCTATTTGTGCCCCTCCATTCCTACCAAAAATTCGGTGGCGTAACGGCACAAATGAGAGGATGGAGGGAGCTAGAAAGAGATAGGAGAAGAAAGGGGAGAGCCGGAGCCCTCAGGCCCTTGTAGCACCGTAGAGGAGCCTTGCTTGGCTTGCTTTTGATGAGCTTTTGAAGGCTTGAATGGTAGAGAAATGGGTTCTAACCACTAAGGCTTGAAGCTAAGGGAAGGAGAACGGAGGCTAGGGGATCACACACACTTAGGCTATGGGTTTTTGATGTAAGAACAAGCTTGGAAGGGGTTTTTGAATTCTGGAATTTTAGGTGAAAATAGTGCACCAAAGGGAGGAAGAACTTCTCACTTTTAAGCTCTTTCTCTCTTAAGCAAAATTCTCAACCCTTAAACCAAGGGGAGGGGGGCTCTATTTATAGGAAAAGGGTGGATTAGGAGATCACTTAGATGCTAATTGGAGTTAGCAATTAGGTAATCTCAAATCTAAGGTTTCCTAGGATTTTGAGTGCTTGAGAAGGTGTGAAGGTGGTTCTAATGGTGGATGATGGGGTGAGGCCTTAAGCCACTTAAGGGGTTGCCAATAGGTGAGGAATGGGTGTAACAGGACTATCAAAACACACCCCGAAGGTTGAGGTGGTCAACAAGTCAAACCCTCAGCATGAATTTCGAGGCAAAACTGAACAGTTACTGTTCATATGCCTGGCGCAACTAATAGTTACGCCAGGCAAATGTACAGTAAAACAGTGCTGCATAGTTCCCTGGAAGTTAGCCTCGCGAGGGGTTGGGGGACCCATTTATGCCTAGCACAACTATTAGTTGCGCCAGGCCATTTCTGGGGGAAAAATACCTGGCGCAACTATTAGTTGCGCCAGGCAAATCTAGGGGGAAAATGGCCTGGCGCAACTATTAGTTGGGCCAGGCAAAATTCCTGAAATTCTGCCCGATGTTCAAATGGCCATAACTCTTGATGTACAACTCCGATTGTAGTGATTCTTGGCTCATTGGAAATCTGGAGAAGTCCTCTTTCTAATGGTATATGATTTGATATCAGTAAAAGACCTCAGTTAGTCTTGGTGCACTACTCTTCATCCATTGCCTGGGAAGGTTAGGTTTAGGGTTCGGGATGGGTTCTAAGGGTTGGGATTGGTTTCTAAAGGTTTGGGATAGGTTCCTAAGGGATATAGGGTGACTCCTAAGGGTTTGGGGTAATCCCTAAGGGTTCTATTCATACCATCAAAAGCTCAGAATTGCACCTCTCTTAAAAGGTGTTTCGATCGGGCCTTGGGCCAAATTTGGGTGTCTACAGACCCTACAGATCAAAGGCCAGCTAATCAAGTAATCCATAAGAGCCTTAGAAGTTCATGAGATTGTTTTAAGCTTAACTGGAAAGGCTTGAGGCCAAGTGCAGTTGCAGAGAATAAAGATTGAATCCACCAAGAGGTTGTTGGATGTTGAACAAATGAAGAACAGCACAAGTGAGAGGTGTGCCAGCTTTGGAAGCATTAAAGTCAAGCTGTCGAGAGGTTCCATGAAGCTATTGAGACCTCCCCAGCACCTGTCGAGAAGTCCTGAAGGTTAATTATACCATGTCGAGAGGTTTTGAGGTCAAATATTAAAAAGTTCGAGAGGATGTTAGTAGCTATCGAGAGGTTGTGGTACACAGGAACTAAGAAGTCGAGAGGTTCTAAAACACTTGTCGACAGGTTCCATAAGCAAACCTATCGAGAGGAATGGAGTTGGAAACAGGAAGGTGTCGAGAGGTTCCAGATACTTATCATGAGGTTCAACTGAACCTATCGATAGCGTAAGTCAACTTGTCGACAACTCACCTGAAGCCAGGCGCATTCTCGCGAGGATTGGGCCAACCTGTCGAGAACTCAGTGTTAATCTATATAGCCAGTCGACAGGATGATTATAACCTATCGAGATGATAAATGGGGAAATGGACAGAACAATGCAACGAGCTTTCGATCCTGTCGACGAGTCATCAATCCTATCGACAAGTGCAGATCAACATCTCGAGAAGTTTTCAGATCCTATCGAGAGCTAGCCAATCTATCGAAAGCCATTGAGATCCTATCGAAATGAAAAGCAAGCACACTCAGAACCTGTCGAGAGGTTCCCTAAACCTCTCGACACTCATTTTGGCAACTTCTCAAAGCATTTTACGCAGCTACCAATTTCAGAAATTTGTGCACACATCCCAAAGCATGTCAGCGACCCCTGGGGGTATTTTTGGTGTTCAATTGCGCACGACAGGAAACCCTAACAGCCTCACAAATATTTGCTACTTGTGGATCATTGGGAGAAGAGCTTCTAGAAGGGAAATCGGCCACATCAGCTGCCCAGAATAACAGAATTATTCTCTTGGGCTCTGATTGGCTGAAACAAATCTGAGACTGAGGAGGAAGGTATAAAAAGAGATGAACAATCCAGAAGAAGAGAGTTCCTTTGGGGGGAGGTCCTTTAGGAGGGATTCTAGAGATGAAAATTAGGGGAGATAACCAGAGCTCAAATTCCTTCTTTCTTCTTCCATTCTCTCTTTAGCCAATCATGAGTGGCTAAACTCTTTTGAGCAGTAAGGGCTAGGTTGATTTGTAACTTGGGGAACTTGAGGGCATTATTGTGGGTCAATTGTTGCATAGACTACAAATCTGAGTGCACTTTATTGTACTTCTTATTTCATTTAATGAATTATTGATTTTATTGCTTAGTTAGATCTATAGATCATCTTGTTTCACTTGATTCTCGATCGGATTTGTGTAGATGGGATTAGGGCACCCACTTAACTTCTAGATCTCTTGAATGCCATTTGATTTTCCTAGATCTGATACTCCTATGGCTGCTTATGCCTGTGGCCTAGCATTCATAGCATTTGTAGTGGTTATCATGTTCTAATGGAGGGACTCTATTGGATGGTCTGTAACCATTAAAGTGGACAGATCATAGCCTTAAGAGCAATCTAATTCTCTGGCTAAGATCAGATTCTTCTACCCTATAGTTGTGCTTGTAGCCAGGTGAGGGATTGTTGCACATTGAGCCCTTATAATTTTTTCAAATCACCCAAGTAGTAGTGAGACCAGATCCCGAGCTGCTCTTCTCCATTTTTCTGTTTTACTTTCACCACATCTCCTTTCATTTGCAAGGTCTGAACTCTCTAGTTAATCCTAATCTATTTATGCAATTAGTTCTATTTTATTTTTGTAGTTTAGCTTAAAGTGGCAACCCTTTAAAACCTCTCCTCTTCCTTTTTACTATTTTTGTTTAGAGTAGTATAAGGTAGAGTGCCAGATCTATCTTAGATCTGGAGATTTACTGAATTTTAGCACACATTTCCCTGTAGACATACCCTTACTTACTCTTTAAAACTCGCTACAACAGCCCTGACTACTTGCAGGCTTTATGTAGGCTTACCTTGGTGTGCAGTCCATAGACATTTAATTTTCTGACTTTTAACCCTTTTTTTGAAGCACAAAGTAGCCGACCAATAGGGCGCTACCCCATTTGTGGACTCATTTTTCATGAGTTTCTACTAGTCCACAGTGGCACAGCGCCCCCATGCATTAGAGGTGGGGCAGGCTGAGATTAGAGCCAAGCTTGCCTCTGTGAAGGGAATGCTGACTGAGGTGTTGGCGGGGATGGCTATTGAGGGGTGGTCTGAGTGGGTCTCCCCATGATGACGAACCAGCTCCTCCCCCTAGTTCACCCCCTACCTTCTGATGAGCCCCTTCATGGAGGAGGGCTCAGACTTTGCTCCACCTGAGGCCCCGACTTTGGAGTTGGCTGGCCTGACTCCCCCATCTTCATCGAGAGAGCCAGGGGCCAGCACTGGGCCCATAGATTCAGAGGAGCCCAGCTCCTCATTGGTACTATACTTTAATGTTTAATTTTTCTCTAGCCCTCTTGCTATGGTGTGACGATTATTATTTATGCAATGAGGGCTTTGCACCATTCAGGTTTGGGGGTGTTGTGCTTAACGTGTGGTCCATATTCTTAATTTCTGCATCATAAAAATGACCACTGTTTTTTTTATATATCCTCAATACCTTGTTCTTTTAAAACCATCATGAAGTATTTTGCCGTAATTTTCAAAATGTAATCAAAGATGCATGAAAATTTTAATTTTTGAATACTCATGCTTTGATAAAACTGCTGTTATTTAGGATAATAAATTCCAATGTGAACATTCGAGGAGTGGTCCACATTCATGCTTAGAAAATATTTACACTTGTTGCCATGTTTAGGTCCAAAAATCAATGGATTAGTTTAAATATGGAATTTTAGGATCTTAAAATTGACTAAACCCAAAAAGCATAGAAGCTTGTCCGTCATTCTTGATGAGTGTAAAAAAAAAAGAAATTTAATCGGAGTATCCTTGAAATTCGTGCTTAAATGTCTTTATCTCATAGTTTTTTCTCGATTTGTTGATTTTGCATTATTTATGCTATTGTACTAGAACTCATTGTATTTGAACTCGAAACAAATAGGCATCGTTAACACCAAGAAAGGAAATGACCAAAGGCCATCTATTGGCTCGTTTGTGCCCAAAATGTCCCACGTTATACTCATTTACCTTTTTGCACCCCTTTTGAGCCTTATTGAAATATTTTACCTTTATATGTTTCTTGATAATCCATGTTAACCACACCCCACATTAGTTCAAAAAATGCAGAACCTTATCCTTTAATCTCTAAGAAATTTAGAAAGAGGGATGAGAGCAAGAGAGGAAGTGTGAAGGGGTGGGAATTATGCCTACAAGAAGCTTATGGCAATGCTGAAAAGAAAAAAAAAAGGGGGAGAGAAAAAAAAGGAATGAAAATTAATGAGGTGGTATCCAAAAAGAAGATAAAGGAATGAAAAGAAGGAGAAAATTTGAGCAAGAAAAAGACAAATTCTGAAAAACTTGAATAGGGAAAAGAGTGACAATGAGGATATCTTTGGTAATCTTTTTTCAATTTCTAAGAGCCATTTGAATCCAATCTTCCCTTTCTTTCTTAACCTCCACCCGAGCCCCATTACAAGCTTGAAAAAGACCTTCGTGATCTGATCTCGGTTGGTAAATGTCTTGCGAAGAGTGATGATGCATTGACTATGGTAAGTGGTATAACTTGCTTAGAATATGAACATTATTCTTTTATGAGATTACTTTTTTATTTCTTTGATGCAACATCTTTCTTTTATCATGTGAGATCTTTTTAAATCGTGTTGCAACTCTATCTCACATGTGAGCGAAACTGTTAGACCAGTCATCAGAGTGACCTTGTTGAGAGTGTATACCTAAAGTGAGGATTGAGTCGAGACTTGGGATCTGATGATTCTAAGTTGGGATTGATCCAGAAATAGAACAATTTGGACATTGGCACATACACACACAACACTCTAGGCATGGATGAAAGATTGGTCTAAGGATCGGAGCATTGGGTTGATTGGAATAAATGACAGTGGAATTGTCATGGCATCAATACTTGAAAATAAAAATTTGTTTGTTTGTTGAAATGATTACAAGGTTTTGATTTTTAAACTCTATATAATATATAAAAACCAATTTTGAAAATTCTTTTATCGATGGTTTTTAAACCTATTTTGGAAGTTTGTCGGCGTCTTCACTGAAATCCCTCAGGAGACACAACTCCTCCACTAGGGATCACCTAGGGGTTTAAAGGCTTGTTGCATACGCTAAATGCAACCGTGCTCCCTATGAAAGTGACCTTTAATTTCTTAGATTAGTCTATATATTATTAGAGTAATTTGCTTTTGGGTTATAGTTTTAATGTTGTCTTTGCTCGAGGACTAGCAAAGTTGAGGTTTGAAGGTGTGATCGGACTCAAAAGTTATATAAATTACCCCCGAATCACAGCTTTATTAGACCTCACTTAACTACTAATTTGCGCTTTTAGTTCATGTTGTGTTGTAACAGGTGTAAAGGTCGGAAAACCGATAAATTAGTTAAAAGAGCAAAGTTATGAAGAAACCCGAATCAATGAAGAACTGTTGAAGGAAGCACTAGAAAGTCTTAATGGATTGATCGAAATGGGATTTTCGACCGGTCCGAATCGCTCAGCAAAGAAATAACCCAAAAGGAAAAAGGAGAGTCTAAATGGACTGGTCGAAATGGTTAGTTCGACCGATCAGCGTTCTCTGCAGCTTCAGAAACTCAAAGAGGGACCGGTCAGAACTTCTTCGATCGATCAGAAAATAAACAAATAGGGCAAAAGAAATATCAGTATATATTTCTGACTGGTCACAATCCACTTGACCGGTTGGAAATAAAAGCTATTCTGAAGCCCCGCAAAGCGTAGAGACCTGGAGAAGGAAGTCGAAGCCCGACCAGTCGAAAACCTAGTTTCGACTGGTCACAACAAAATTTCTGCGCGAAGAATCAGTTGTTATAGCTGTGGATGTCCTCTGGCTCCGAAATCTTCTCCGGATTTCTCTTCCAAAGCGATTAGATTACGGCAAAACATAGATTTCCTGTCGGATTCTTCTTCCTTAGAGGATTTTTAGGGATTTTTTGTAACAATCCTGATTTTTCTGTCGTGGAATCATCGACTTTCAATGATGATGTGACTTGCTTTGACTGGTTTGACCTTGGTCAAACTTTTCACATCTGTGACGTGGCCTTTGACCCATTTATCTCTATTGGGTAAGTACACCCAACCACAAATATGGGACCAATTCCCAATGCAAGCTGATCTTTGAAACCCGAACCCCGAGATCGGGCCAAGTTCGATCTCAATTACCCAATCAGTTGTTGCAACTGTGGATATCCTCTGGCTCTGAAATCTTCTCCGAATTTCTCTTCGAAAATGATTAGATACTCTAAAACATAGATTTCCTGTCGGATTCTTCTTCTTCAGAGGATTTTTAGGGATTTTTTGTAGCAACCCTGATTTTTTTGTAGTGGAATCATTGACTTTCGACGATGATGTGAGTTGCTTTGACTGGTTTGACCTTGGTCAAACTTTTCACGCCTGTGACGTGGCCTTTGACCCATTTATCTCTATTGGGTAAGGACACCCAACCACAAATATGGGACCAACTCCCGATGCAAGCTGATCTTTGAGACCCGAACCCCGAGATTGGGCCAAGTTCGATCTCAATTATCCAAAGCAATGTTGGTTTAAATGTATAGACCTACAACATAGAAAGATTAACACTAAGACACTGACATTGTGCGCGAGCCTAACGAGGCTTACGCCATATTTATTTTTAGAAGGTTAGAATTTAGATGGACCCTTTTAGTCATTCCACTGGTCAATACCTTGGTGTGTAAGCAAGAGGTCTAGGTGTCTGTAACACCCCAGTGACTTTTGGCCTTAGTTGGTCTTTCTATTTTATTTTCTGATTAGATAGGCCAGTACACTGAAAGTGGTTTACTGACAATGCACGGTATCAAGACCACATAGAGCATCCTGATATGGGGTGATGTAAAAGAATCGGGACCCGTTAGTTAATCAAACCCATGAATCCAAACCCAGTAGTTATAACCTGGGGGAAAACAAGACCCAATTGTTGGCCAGCTTAATAACTTAGGTCCATTATTAATGGCCTTTGGAAAACCCAAGGGGTTTAAGGCCCAACTTGGAAACCCAATTGCTTCAAACCCATTAGAACCAAATATCCCTTAGGACCCATTTAGAAATCAAATGGGTTAAGAACCATCTGGGGCAGGACACTTAGGCCCTGAATTTGGTAGCCTTGAGGTGGCCCGTGCACACTTGCAATTTATCTTGGCCATACACTGGAAATAATCTAAGCATAGGGGCTCAACATGTGTTGGATTTAGGTCTCATGAGATCTTACATGGACCCAATTATTAAATATTAAGAAGCCAATACTTTGCTATGTGTATCAACTCAACACAAAACCAAACTTGAACACGTACCAAAACCCGAACCCAAGACATTAATTGGTCCATTTTTAAGTATATATAATATATAAACTATAGGATATATGTATGTGTAGTGCTAGATGCATCCATACACACTTTAGGTGTTAAACATGAGAACGCACTAGCCCGGTATAGGTGATCATGAGCCATGAAATGCAGGCCTGTACACTGAGTTCGATGCACCAACCCCACACCAAATCTACTCCACCAATCATTAAAGCAAAGACCCTCTTTAAACGTTTTATCTCATTTTGCAAATTGTTGCGAGAGAGGAGGAGCCAAGGAGAACCGAGCACATTCTTCTTCCTTCATCCGTCTTCTTTGAAACCCGTGCCTTGAAAGCCACTGTCCCTTGTCCCTATGGAAGAAATCACAACCTCCATTCTTTTGATTTCCATCTTAGAAATCCTTTTTTTTTCACTAAGCAACTCTTGAAGAAACCCTCTTCCGCCTTCGTTTCCAGCCATTCGAAACCACCCAAAACTCATTCGAGGACCTCTGATTTGGTTCTCCCACGCGTGAGAATCGCACCATCGATGCCGTCGCGACCGTAGCGAGAGATCAAGTCATCAAGTGATCAAGCACGGAGCAACGTACCAAATTCCACTGCAATCAATCCCACCCATTTCAAATCCCGCATGCGTGATCTGCAAAGGTAAATGTTCAATTTAGGATATGTGAACGTCGATTTGTTAGGACTTGAGTTCATTTCGAAGATTCTTTGCTTCATGTGATGGATTTCCGAAAGATAGGATGCGTGAGGGGCTTTATAACCGATTTACTCCAATCTCCGATGTTTCAGACCTTGCATGCATGAATTAGAAGGTAAATTTCATGGATTACTCATATATATACATATATATACATCTTAGCTTTGATTTTGTGCTTTGGGAATGGATTTGGGTGAAGTTCGGGGAAGAAAACTGAGCCCCAAAAAGGTTAGAGTTGGTTGAATTCCGCTCGAGCGTGCTTGAACCACGCTCGAGCATGATCCCACCTGAAGCCTACGCTCGAGTGGAGTTTTTAGGCCAAAAACTGCTTGGGCAAAACACGCTCGAGCGTACCTAGAGGTGCCACTGAATCACGCTCGAGAGTATCTGAATCCGTCTCGAGCGTGAATTCTTGTTTGAGCCCGACTAACTGTTTTGGCCGTAACATTTCGCTCTGACCTCAGAATTACATGATTTTTGAGGCGTTGAAAAGAAGACAACGAGACCTATAACATTTATGAATTAACAAATTTGTAAATATAATGTTTTAAATGTCAAAAATTAGTCGTAAGTAGGGACAAATTTGACATGATCCAAAGTCAACCCGATTCACTGTTTTGGCCGTAACTTCTCGCTCCAACCTCGGAATTACATGATTCTTGAGGCATTGGAAAGAAGACAATGAGAATTACAACTTTTATAAATTAATGATTTCATGAATCAAACATTTTATAGGTCAAAAAAATTATGGGCAAGTAAGGACAAGTTTTACATGGTCTTACGTTTACGCGAACTTGTCCTTTTCACCCTAGTTTTGAAAAAACTTTAAAATTTTGACATGTGTGACACTTAGTTATTAACATGTAAGTGTATGAATTCTTCGTAACGTAGGTTAAGGCTCGAAAAAAATCCACGAGGACTTTTACACCATTTTGCGCGACTTTGCGGGATTTCCCAACCGAGGTACGGGAAACTTTCTCAATCAATGACATTTTTTACTTGAATCCATATATTTGCATGATGTGTTTAATTTGAATATTGATAATGTTTTTTCTAGTTAAGTATTTGATTTTGTCTGGAAATTTAAAAAAGTGTATATGTGTGACTTTCGAAATGTTGAATCGAAATCATGTTTTATTTTGAAATGAAATCAGTTGTACCTTTGAAATTCCGAATATTGTTAGCATTGAAAGTCTTGAGTCTCGAATATGAATTTTACATGTATCATTAATTTTAAGCTTTGAATGTGATCACTAGACTTGATGTAGAGAATTGACTTTTTAATTAAGAACTCGTTTTGAAATCTGTGAAATATCGAATCCTTGAAATTGTACGTGTATCGAACTACGAACATTGGGCATGAGCTTTCCATCCGAATGTCACATAAGAACTTGTGAATCGAACCTATATGATATGCACGTGAATATGAATCGAATCGGCATAGCAAGATATCCGTGAATCGAATCGGCATGGCGGTTACACCCGTGAATCAAACCGGCACGGCGGAATATCCGTGAATCGAACCAGCACGGTGGGATATTCGTGAATCAATCCGACATGGCGGTTACACCAGTGAATCAAACCGACATGGCTGGATATCGTGGATCAAATCTATAAGACATGTGTGTGTGTATATGAATCGAATCTGTAAGACATGTGTGCATATGAATCGAATAACAAATCAGACAAATTGATGTGGACCGCTATGGGCGGAATGTATGTGTACCTTGTGGACCGCTATGGGCGGAGTATATGTGCATTTGAGGGCCGCTATGGGCGAATTAATTATACAATTGTGGACCGCTATGGGTGGATTAATTGTACTATTGTGGACCGCTATGGGCGGATTACATGCACATGATCCAAACTCAGACTCGAACATGAACTTGAACATGAAACTCGAACACGAACTTGGAATTAATCTCGTTTTGGCATGAAATGCTTCCGCACTTTGATTTCCTCTTTTAGATAAATGTTTTTAAAATTAGTTTATTTTTCTTCATGGAATTGCCTTCGTGTAACATCCCCGAATTTTTGGCGTTGAACAGTGTTTTCGAGATGCGTGCTCGATGGGTCATAGGTTTGACCAAATGAAAGTCAACTCGATGGCTCTGGTTTCAACTTAGGTTGATGTAATAAGTATGTGTGTATAAGTGTGTGGTTTAAAAACTAAGTGGAGATAACCTACACTTGTCTTGGGTGTACATGCTTAACACCAAGGTAAAGGAAGGGTTAAAGGGGCAAATAGCTAAGGAGAAGTTATTTCTCTTTAGTTTTAGTTGGTGTAGAGGAATTAAGAAGAGAGAGAGAGAGTAAGAAGTGGAGTAAATGCATAGGGAGTTAATGTGGGATCCCAAGTGAAGATGGATTCAAGCAATTAATCGGATTCGATGCGTAGAATTTGTCGAAGCCGAAGTTGGAGCCCTAGTCATTAACCCAAACATTCAATCAATCAAGAGATTGATTTAAGGTGAGTTCATGTGGATTTTTATGAATAGATTGTGGTACATGAGTTCTAGGAAATCTATAAATTAATGCCAAATAAAGATAGAAAAATGAAGGAAAATGGAAAGGAATGAAGACTGGAAGAAATGCCTGCAAAGGGCTGAGTTGTTGACCAAACCGATTGATCAATTTAAAAAATCGATCGATCGATTTTGGCCTGAGGGATTTCTAGGCATAGCTACCCGAAATCGATTAATCGATCAGAAATTGATTAATCGTCTAAGCACTTCCAGTGACTAGAAAATGAGAGCTGGGAAAAATCGATCAATCGATTTTGGAAGTTCGATTAATTGATTTGGGATCGATTAATCGATTTTGAGATTTCGATCGATCGATTTTGGAAATCGATCAATCGATTTGGACAGTTTCTGTTAGACTTTGATTTGGACTTTGAGGTTTAGGGAGGGTCTTATACATTCTTTATTACTTCTTTCTTGATGCTTTGCTTATGTTATGGTGTACCATAGGTAGTATGGGTAAAGACAAGCATGGGGACTCGCGTAGGACCTTGATTCTTAGATATTCGAATACGTGAGGTAGGGAACACCTTGAACATGTATTTTAATTTCAAGAGCATGTATGTAGTGATATAGAAATGGATACAAATGCATAGAAAATATGAAAATCGTAAATGTGTGTGAGTGATAAAAAGTAAGCAAGCAAACATGTGGCATCCCCAGGGGATGAGAATGTGATAAAGGCATCTGTGTGATGCATTGATTTAGACATCCCAAGAATGTATGTGAAACAGTAAAGCAAGAATGAATGAGAACTGATAAGGCCTAATCTATTATATTTAGCACAATCACATGGTGAACAACTATATGTAGTGCACTCATTACTTTTGTTTTTTAAGGTTTGAACAGAATATCCCACCGACGTGGCGGGATACCCACGACTAACGCGGCAGGATATCCATGACCGGTACGGCAGCCAATCCGTACACTAGTCGCACATCCCAAGGATGTTGATATGAGAAGTAGACCCCGTCGCCTATGAGAAAGAGACTTGGGTAGTATTGATATATGAAAATAGTGATATGAAAACTGTCTAGTTAGACAACGATGGAGGTTATTCCATCGGGCGCCTGACTCTATAGTAAGTTGGGGAATATTTAAGTTACAGATTTAAGTCTTTAGGCCGAATAAGTGGAGAGTTAAGAACAATGAGAACATGTGCAATAACAGTAACACTCAGTGCATTTATTTTTCAGTCATTTAAACTGTTATTTTCTCAGTAAATTCATAATACATCATGTTGTTTAATATCATAGAATATATGTGAGAGCTTGACTTATATGTTCATTATATTGTTTTCCTATTGAGCTAGGATGAAGCTCACCCTTTAAACTATATGTCGCAGGTCCTGTGTTTGCAGCAACTGAGGCTTCGAGAGACATAGATCTAGAGGACTCGAATTACGTGCCCGAGGAAGAGTTGGAACCACCTCCTGAGGACTTCTTCTAGAGGACCGCACGTACTTTGAGGGAGATTTTGAGAGCTTTCTGTACGGCTTGGTATGTCAAACCTTATTGTTGGGAAAATGTAATTAAATGATATATTCTTTTGGCGAACCTTCTGGGGTCATCTTGCTTGTCACTGATGGTTCGGGTCGGTTCTTTTGTCTATGCATTAGCATGGAAGTAGAACTGTCTTTTGAGTTTTTTGTTTTAGAATAGCATATCTTTATGGGATGTTGTTTCAGTTCACACGTTTTACTTTGATCAGTTGTTGCTTGGTTATATACCAATGTTCCGTACGAACTTTAGGGGCACGGCCTTGAGGGTCGTGCTGATGGCACGGGTTTTGAGGTGCCAAAATTTGGGCTGTCACAGTTAGTATCAAAGCAGTATCTTTTAGAAATTTTGACAATTCTTGTTCTTGTCAGAGCATAGGGACTTCTGCTAACGAAACTTTGGTTTCACATGCAGACTGTGATGTCTTCTAGAGGAAGAAGGGGTCGACCTAGAAGCAACCAGGATAGAAATTTGTGTAGTAGAGATGACTTCATCTCGCCTACAAATAAAGTACCTATGGGAAGCAGAGGGGCTTCGAGTAGTGGTGGCCAAGAGAGCCAAGATCATGAAGAGAGTCGGGAAAGAGACCGCCAGGAAAGAGACCAAAGAGAACAAGAAAGAATAAGGGAGAGGAATGAAGAAAGAGAGGAGCGTCAGAGAATTATGCATACCATGGAAACCATGGCAACTACCATGGCACAACTAACAGCATCCTTGGCGACTCACAATGCCAATGATCAACATCAGCCACCTACACCTCCAGTAGGTCCGACACATCCAGTGGCCTCTGCATTTACTGAGTTTAGGAGGATGCGACCTCCTAACTTTTCAGGGCAAGTGGAGCCGATGGATGCTGAGAATTGGCTGAGTGAGATAGAAAAAGTTTTCAGCGTGCTTACGTGCACGGAAGATGAAAGCGTCCGTTGGGCAGCTTACATGTTAGATGGGGAGGTAGGGCCTTGGTGGAAGTCCGTTTCTAGGATGAGGGCTCTAGAGAACCCAGGAATGCCCTGGACATGGGATGAATTTGTAGAAGAGTTTAATAAGCAGTATTTCATCGAAGTAGTGAGAAATCAGATGGAGATACAGTTTTTACAGCTCTTGCAAGGGAGAATGACAGTAAGGGAGTATGGAGTGGTGTTCATGAGACTTGCTCGCTTCGCTCCCGATTATGTGATTACCGATGTGATGAGAGCAAAGAGGTTTCAACATGGTTTGAGGTCGGATATTAGAGGAGGAGTAGCACCATTTCAGTTGAAGACCTATGAAGAGGTCATGAGTAAAGCTCTGATCATTGAGGAAGAAAATAATGATCGATACCACAAAAGAGAGCAGCATGGGAGAGGAAACGTAGATCAAGGCAAGACTGAGAATTACAAGTCGGTGAATAAAAAGCTGAGATTTGTAGCGCCTACTCAGAGGCAACCGTTCCAAGCTGGGCATGTGAGATCGATGCAGCAGGCAAATTATCAAAAACTTCTGATGCTTGCGTCGGGGAGGCCGATAAGATATGAGAACCCTGCTACTACCACTAGAGCAGCAGTTACACAGGGTTTCTCACGAGCTGCTTCTTCCACACCTAGGGAGACTTGTGCCAAGTGTGGCAAGTCTCACAAGATAATGGATTGCAGGCAAGGAACACAAGGTTGCTATAAATGTGGAAAGGCGGGCCACGTAATTAGAGATTACCCTGAGGTGAACAAAGAGAAGACGGCTTCTGCTTCAATGTCACGACAGATACAAATGAGGAAGCCGGTAGTTCAAGGGAGAGCCTACGTAGTCACCGCCCAAGAAGCAGGGAATGTACACGTCGTTATCCAAGGTGAGATTTCTTTAAAATAAAGAATTTTAATTCCTTAAAATTTTAGATAGAGAAGGTGCATTCAATTGGCAATAGTGTAGACTCGTTCTTATGTATTAAATTTGATAAGTAAATATGTACTATATTTGTATATATGTACGCTATAGGTACGTTACAAGTATACGAGAAAGGATGCTATGTAGTGGGTGAAGCACGAGTGTTGATAGACCCAGGATTTACTCATTCCTTCATTACTCTGAGGTTTGTAAAAAGAATGAAGATTATTTCGGAGACATTGAACTTTGTTCTATAATTGCTTATTCCGACTGGAGAATTAGTTGACACAGAATTGGTTTGTAAGTTAGTGATAGTTGGCATCGATGATGGAGAAGTGCATGAACTAGCAGCACAATTAATACTGTTAGACATACAAGGATTCGACGTGATCCTTGGCATGGACTGGTTGTCACAACACTATGTAACAGTAGATTGTAAGAACAAGGTCGTTATCTTTAGACCTAACACAAGGAGATTGTTTCGATTTCGAGGAGAGAGATCGACGCATATGCCACTTATCTCTACAGTCAGGGCCGAGCGCTTGATCAGAAAGGGGTGCAACGGTTATTTGTCATTCTTGAAAGACGATAAGAAGGGAAGAACGACATCTCAAAGATCGCGGTCACATGTGAATTCGAAGATGTATTTCCAAATTAATTACCTGGATTACCTCCAGATAGAGAAGTAGAGTTCGCCATCAACTTGGCACCGAGAACGAAGCCTGTTTCGAAAGCACCTTATAGAATGGCTCCTGCTGAGTTTAAGGAATTGAAAGAGCAGTTACAAGAACTCATGGACAAGGGGTTTGTAAGACCGAGCGTGTCCCCATGGGGAGCACTGGTCTTGTTTGTAAAGAAGAAGGATGGGTCAATGCGATTGTGCATTGGCTATCGCTAGTTAAATAAACTCACCATAAAGAACTGGTATCCTTTGCCTAGGATAGATGACTTATTTAATCAGTTGTAAGGAGCGAGGTATTTTTCTAAGATCGATCTGAGATCTAGATTCCATCAACTGAGAGTCAAGGCAGAGGGCATCCAGAAGACTGCTTTTAGGACACGGTATGGACACTACGAGTTTTTCATAATGTTGTTTGGGTTGACGAATGCACCGGCATCGTTTATGGATTTGATGAATTGGGTGTTTAAACCACACCTAGACTCCTGCGTCGTGGTATTCGTTGACGTTATCCTAATATACTCTAAATCAGAAGCGGATCATGAAGAACACTTGAGAGTTCCTCTACAAACTTTGCGTGAACACCAACTGTACACCAAGCTCAGTAAGTGTGAGTTTGGGTTAGAGAAAGTTAGCTTTTTGGGACATGTCATCTCAAAGCATGGTGTCACAGTAGATCTGACTAAGATTGAAGCAGTGGTAAACTGGGAGTAGCCAAAGATCGTGACCGACGTTCATAGTTTTCTTGGACTAGCTGGCTATTATCGAAGTTCCGTTGAGGGGTTTTCAAAGATATCGATACCTCTTATGAGACTTACATGAAAGGATGCAAGATTTGAGTGGAGTGAAGCACGCAAGAAGAGTTTTTAAGAACTCAAGAAGAGATTCACTTCAGCTCTAGTGCTAGCAATTCCTTCAGGCAGTGGAGGGTTCGCGGTATATAGTGATCCTTCACATAGTGGTTTGGGCTGCATGCTCAACCAACACAAGAAGGTGATAGCTTACGGGTCAAGACAGTTGAAAGAGCATGAAAAGAACTACCCGACACATGACCTGGAACTAGCAGCGGTCATATTTGCACTAAAGATCTGGCGACATTATTTATATGGTGAGACCTTTGAGATCTTTATCGACCATAAGAGTCTCAGATACTTATTTACATAAAAAGAGCTCAATATGAGACAGCGCAGATGGATGGAGTTCCTCAAGGACTATAACTATTCCATACAGTATCATCCAGGCAAGGCTAATGTAGTAGCCGATGCCTTGAGTCGAAAGGGTTCAACTCAGTTGGCTAGTTTGATGTTGGGTATGTACTGATGGAAATTATTTAAAGATATTTCACTATATGATGCAAATATCGAGGTGCAAGCTAAAGGAGCCTTCTTGGCTAACATATCAGTGAGACCAGTGATATTTGAGCATATTCACGAGTTGCAAATGAAAGACTCGGAGTTGACCAAGATTCATCAAGATGTAATTGAAGGCATCAAACCTGAGTTCTCAGTGAAAGAAGATGATTCTTTATTGTTTAAGGGCCGTCTTTGCATTCCAGACAATGCCGATCTACGAAAAACTATCCTTGATGAGGCTCACAAGTCTAACTATGAGATCCACCCTGGTAGCACAAAAATGTATCAAGATTTGAGAAAGAATTATTGGTAGAGAGGGTTGAAGCAAGACGTGGCTAAGTACGTGTCACGGTGTTTGACATGTCAGCAGGTGAAGGTTGATCATAGACATCCTGCTGGATTATTACAGCCTCTGCCGATAGCAGAGTGGAAGTGGGAGTCAATCTCTATGAACTTCATCGTTCGACTACTACGTATAGCGAAGAGATACAATGCCATTTGGGTAGTCGTAGACCGATTGACCAAGTCAGCACACTTCTTACCTTACAACATGATGTACACGGCGGGAAGACTTACGGAGTTATATATGAAAGAAATCGTG
The DNA here is from genome assembly GCA_021018995.1 of Chloranthus sessilifolius. Lineage (NCBI taxonomy): Eukaryota > Viridiplantae > Streptophyta > Magnoliopsida > Chloranthales > Chloranthaceae > Chloranthus > Chloranthus sessilifolius. The sequence goes on along the minus strand of CM037592.1, from coordinate 69,211,763 downwards.
CGATTACACGGGCTTCCAAGCAGCATTGTGTCTGATCATGATCCGTTATACACTTTAAAGTTTTGGAGGAAATTTTAGGAAGGCATGGGAACGCGATTGGAATTCAGCTCAATTTTCCATTCACAAACGGATGGGCAAACAGAGCGGGTGAATCAGGTCATAGAAGACATGCTCATAGCGTGTATGCTTGAAATGCAAGGATCATGGGATCAACACTTATCGTTGATTGAATTCATATACACCAACAATTTCCAAGCAAGCATTGGCATGTGTTGTCGATTTCAAGTGTGCTTCCCTTATTGGTTGGTGGTGAAAGTATTTAAGAATCAAAAACAGAATGAAATAGGGGATGAATCAGCACAACTCAGAAATCCTAGACCTGCAAGATACAGGGTCTATTGTAGCAAGTTTTGATAAGTAAGAGTTTGTCCCACAGGGAAAGGTGATCTAAGGCTCCAAAGGAGCCGTCTCTAGTAGTCCCTCCAGATCTGTCTACAAATCTGGCAGTCCTAAAAGGAGGGGAGTTTGAGGTCACTTATTCTAAGTATTCTAATAACTAAATTACAGAAAGGATTGAGAGGATGGATGGAGTGTGGAAAATAATTATAAAAAGGTGAGAAATATGTTTTTGAGCCAAGATCAGAGGAGTTCTTGTAACTCGGATTTAGATCTGATGTTATAGAAATCCTGTCCAGAGGCTACATTATCACCTCTGAGGAGAAAGGATCCAACCCATCGCTACTGCCATGACTCCACCCTTAGGGCTATAGCCTGTCCACTTGAATGGTCACAGACTATCCCATAGGGGAGCCACTATCCAGGGATGAATCAGAACATAACTATTAAATCATTACAGGCACTATACCATCCAGGCTACCAGCTCAGGACTCCATAGGGAACCTCAACCTCTAAAGTTCCATGTGTGAGGCTAAGGCTGGAAAACCATGATAGCCCAGACACATAGAACCAACAAGCGGTTGAGTACAACTTTCAATCCAGCTGTCCATTGCTTGAGAGAGGCTACAATGGTCCAGTCACCAGCCTACAATCTCTATAGTCATATCAGATCCGACATCTGATGGCAGATCTATACAACTATGGGGGAGTCTGCCTCTGTACAATCCCTCACCAGGCTCCTACAAGCTCAGGTGAAAAGAAGAAGGATCCATCTTAGATCGGTGGATCAGAATCACCCTAAGGCTATAATCTGTCCACTTAAATGGTCACAGACTATCCCAGAGGTTATCCTCCTCACGGAGCCCAAGACAAAATAAGATTATCTCTGCTACCACCATGTTCACCAGGCTACCAGCTCAAGATCCCATGGGGATTTCAGATCTAGTAGATCCTATGGTGGGGCTAAGGCTGGAAGACCATGATAGCCCAGACACGCAGGTTACTTGGATCTGAGTGGCCCTTGAAATCAGTCCTCCATTTCCTAGGCAATGGCGGATCACAAGGCAGCAGCCTTGCACAGAGCATCTCACAAATCAACAGCAATCCTACAAAGTATAAATCCTATTATAGAATTTCCATTAATCTAACTCAAATACATATACAAAGTCATAGCCATCAATTGCTGGACTATGGAGAGAAGAAAAGAAAAAGAAAAAGAAAAACTACTTACTGTTAAAAACAAAAGAGAAAAGAAAAGTGATCTGAGATAGGTTCCCAAATACCTAAACCTAAGCTAGGCCTGGGTATATATAGCAGTGGGGTGGTGGCACATTAGGGTTAGGAAACCCTAATTTTAACAATGCCACGTGGCCTTCTACTGATCCTTGGATGCCTCGGGGCATGTGCACAGAGATTTGAGCGTGGGAATGCGTGCCCTAATCATTGGAAATTTTCAGAATGCCCTCTGCTGAAGAGATGGAAGTTTGGGTTCAGAGGCTCGCTAGGTAGCTGTAGTTCCCCAGACACCTCGCGTGGAAGCTCATTGCTCTTCGCTAGGATGGTTTAACACTGAAGCTTCAACCGTCGCGAGGTTGCCTTGGTTTGCTCTTCAGGCAATCACGCGGTAGAGAGTTGAGCTCTCGCTGAATTGGAGTTTGCGAGGTTCAATAGAAAGCGTAGTCTCAAGCGTCGCGAGGTTGCAATTCAAGCAGTCGCACGATAGATTAGTCTTCGCTGGGAAGCAGCGTGAGAACTGCGCTAGCGCTTTTCTTTATTTGGACTTCGCGAGTTACCTCGCAAGGTTCTTTTGAGTTCTGACTGCGTGAGGTTCTTTGTCTGACTAAATCTTCGCGAGATGGGCTTTGCCTTCGCCAAGATTCTTTCTTTCTTAAATGGCACGCGAACTATGCGAGGCGTTCTTCTTCTGAGAATTGTACCCCGCGGCGGCTGCGCGACAGCTGCGCGAGAAATCTTCTGAAGCTCTCTCTCCTCAGCTGTCTTAAGCGATCCTCGTGAGATTGAGAGAAATGCACTTGCTGCGACATTGGTACATGTGTTACCTTTGATCTTCGCGAGAGCTGGGCGGAGTTGAGTTTCTGAAGCTCCCCAGTCATTCATCTGCGCGAGAGGTTGCTTGTCAAGCCTTGGCTGAGGCTTCAAGGTGCATTCTTCCGAGGGCATCTGGTGCCAAAGCAGGCTCCATAACAGGGTTCTTGGCCTTATTTCACTGCTGATTATTTCCTGAATAAAACACTTAAGAGGAGTTTATTAAGTGGCTAAGGGTCTAATCAAAGGTTAAGTTAAGGGGTGAAAAGTGGTACTTTTCAGGTCTTAACACACCCCCAAACCTAATCTTTGTTAGTCCCTTAGCAAAGCTACATTAAATCTATCCTAAAAATTAAATGCCACTTTCATAGGGAGCACGGATACATTTAGCATATGTACCAAGCCTTTTAAACCCCTAGGTGATCCCTAGTGGAGGAGTGAAGTCTCCTGAGGGTTTTCAGTGAAGACACCCACAACCTTCTCCAATGAAATGGTTAACTAAAGTGCAATGTCTTCCAATGAGCAATTAGGGAATCAGATTTAGTCTACTCATGAATCAGCATAAAAGAAGTTTAATTCATTGGTTGCACAGGAACATAGACAGCATAATTCGCATGTTAGCACAGCATTTCCAAATAATTTGTGATCACAGAAAACTGCACAAATGCATGTCAGCACTGAGCTTATCCTTATGTCAGAAAATTAGGTTAAGGTCATACAGAATATCTTCAAGTTCAGACCCAAAAGAAAGCTTTACAGGGCATACTCTCATCAAGGTTTGTTGAGGGGTTCAGTTCCTCACAGGCTCAAGAGCAGTTACATCCCCCAACTGGGTTTGTAAGCATGAGCATAGGCAGAGTTCTTAAGTGCTGGCATCATTGTCAGTTTCTCACCATAGATTGGATAATTCCTTATCTTCACATGACAGCTCACTCAATCTTTGGATCACAAGGGCTTTTAACTGGGTTAAAATGTGGCTTATGGAGTATGGTTGAAAAGAATAGAAGGTTTGAAAAGGGGTTCAAAAATTGAGAACTCAGTGGGTGCAGGAGGTGGTTCATGACTTCACCGTCTTGAATGCAGCTCCCTTCATCTTCTTTGAGATTTTCAGATTTGAAGTGATCAGTTTCTCTTCTTGATTTTAATTTTCCAATGAAGGTTCCTCTTGACTTTTCTCTTATTCCTCTTCATTATTATTTCTTTTGTTTCTTTTTGCTGGAGTTTCCTTCTTTTTATTTTGTTTTATTTTTATTTTTTTTTGCTTTTCCAAAATGCCACCATGTTCTCAGTTACCATTCTGCCAGAATAGATGCTTCCTCTCCATTCACCTAATGCTGACCATAGCTAGTTCATCTTCAACTCTTTCTCCTTTACCTTCTGAATTCTCAGAGTGAGGGTAGGTTGAATCAGGTTCATAGGTTCAGGTTCAAGTACTCAGGTGTATTTTGAAGAAATTTAGGATTTAAAGCTCAAAGGGGTGTGGACAAGGACAGTTGCTTTAGGATTAATCTTTTTAGGCTCAAACTGTCCAAGAGAAGGCCTTGATCCTTTCCTAGGTCTCATGAGTACTGTCAGTTGTTTCAACTTGAAGTTACCTAACTTCTAGTGAGCACAGAGACTCAGCCAGTCCTTAGACCTAGAAGAAGTGCCTTAGTTACTCCTCAAAAAGGAAAAAAAAATTTGTAGGCCCAATTCTCACTGGTTCTGGTCATCCTTTGAACTTTTAAGTATGTCCTCACCTTTTTCGCTGTCTACAGATTCACTAAGTGCAGATACACATGTGTTTCCTTGGTCAAATTATTATGGAAATGTGGAATATTAGAAGTCTAAAGTGTTCAACGTTTGCATAAATTTTAAACTTCTTAATTTTATGATTCTTAAGTGGACAGAGATCCATTTCCATATTGCTCAGATGGGTCTGCTGCACTTATGTTAACCATTCCATTGGCAGGGTTTGCCTGCCATACCCCCAAACCTATGAGGAGCAGTGTCCTCACTGGTTCAAGGTCTAGGTGCAGCAGAGTTATATTACAGAAAAGGAAAACAAAATACACAGATAAAGCAAGACAGGACAGATTGGGAAAAGTCTATGAAATATTAAAACTGTACAAAATACAAGAGGTCATCTATAAAAGAAATAGAGGAAATCCTAGGTGCAATCTAATCAAAATTTGAATTAAAATTTAACCCAGCCCATCTTCCTTGCATGCTCCTGAAGGATAGCCTCTTCTTCTTTCTTCTTACGTTCCCTCTCACCCTTTCTCTGCTCTGGAGTTTTGGGTATGGTAGGAGCCCGGACTCTCATTTTTCTCTTCTTTGGCTCAGGAGGGATATCCGAAGATGGTATAGTGGGTGGCTTGAATTGGTTGGGACAGCAGGAAAGCAACTCTCTGCTCCAAGATTTCGATTTTCTTATTGGCCCACAAAAGATTGGTATCCGCAAGCTCCTTACTGAGACGGGTGATCTCCTGAGCATTGTTCAATTTCTTCTCCAATAACCGATTAGTCTTTTTCACCCTCTCAGCATTGGCCTTTTCCATGTCAGCAGTTACTTTGTAGTAGGTTGCTGCCACCTTTTTTGCATTGGATGTCTCTAGAATGGCCTCCCATCCTTTTGAAATATCGCGCAGCTGCTCGTTGTGAGCAAGCTTCAGATCACTTAGCTTCTACAGCAAGGGGTATTCAATGGCTTGGTGAAGTTTGGCCATGCCATTGAGAACATCCCTCTTGATATAAGGATTGTCTCTCATGGCATGGAGGAGGGTGAAGTAGGGAGGGGTGTAATAGGAGTGTCTGGGCAAGATAGGGAGAAATGAAGTGGGAGCCTGGGGAGTGGGGGTTGAAGAAATGGGTTGGGTGGTCTGGGTGGACTGGTCAATGAATTTAGGAGGGGGTGAGAGCAGAGCGGGAATGGAAGGTAGGGATCGGTAATAAAATGAAGGAGGGCGGTGATGGGGGTGGTTCAGAGGAAGGAAGAAGGGTATGGTGAAGGGTTGAAATGGAAGGAGGGGGTGCAAATAGGGGGTGGAGTGAGATAGGTGGAGGGGAATGGAATGGGGTCAGTCTAGGTCGCAGTGTTGGTGAAGTGAGGGGGAGGCGATATTAGAGGTGGAAAGGTAGGGAGAGAGGGAAAAGAGTGGGCAGGTATGGTATCAGGGAGGGGGGAGGAAGGGGGCGGGACAATGGGGGTAGGGGCTGTGGGAGCAGGGGAGGCAGAGGTTGAAGGGGGTTGTGTTGGGATTGGTGGGTTTGTCAATGTGTGCAGTTGGGATTGGAGGGTAGTTATGTCAATTTGCATTTTGGCACAGGTCTCTGTGGTGTTGGATAGTTGGGTTTGGAGGTCATGGAGAAGGGAAAAGATAGGAGTAAGGGAATCGAGGTTGGATGAGGGGGCTTGAGGGTAAGAAGGAATGGGTTGGAAGGGGAAGTGGGGCATGATGGAAAGTGGTAGGGGGAATGGGGGGGTGAATGATGGGGTGAAGGGAGAGGAGACTCAGGGAGAGGGATGTCGTGGGTAGGCAAGGTATCAACCAAACTGGTCATGAAGGCCTGATACCCAGAGGTGGTGGCTAGGTTGAAGTCCAGGTCATGGAGAGGTGGGTCTAAGGGGTGGTCACTAAGGGGTGTGGTCGTGGGAAGGCTAGGGGTAATGTGAGAGGTTTTCTTTTTGAGGTAGGATATCAAGGGAGGGCTGTCAGGGTGAGGATCAGGGGCTATGGGAGAGACTTGGGATGTTGATTGTGGTGGGGTGGGTGAAGGTGGAATGGTGTCTTGGGGTTCAGCACTTTCGACCCAGGTGCGGATAATGGTTGGAGGAGGAAGGGAGAAAGGAGAGGAAAGGGGAGAAGTGAGAGATGGAATGGGTGAAGAAGGGAGGGGGGAGGTCAGAGTGGTGGGTGGAGTGATTGCTGCAGAAGCAGAGGTGACAGAAGCTCGTGCCACTTTCTTTGGGGCGAGGGTGGTTGCCTTCTTTTTGGGGGCAGGGGTGGCCCTTGCCGCAGCAGCTTCCTCTCTCTGCTCAGAGTCCTCCTGAGTTTCAGTCTTCTTCTTCTTCTTCTGGGGATCCATTAAGCTTTTGCTGATCCCCCATTGCCTTTTAGCAAATGTTGTGGGAGTGAGGTCAGCAGATAATTCTCCCACCGGTATCTTGTATCCTCCCCTTACAAGCAGTCTGGTGATGAGTCTTCCATAGGGGAGAGTGTGGCTCTTCTTTTGCAGCCCTAACTTCACCATTGTATCCTTCATGGCCTCGAAGATCAGCCCGGTAGCATTGAATCCATGGCCCAGAGAGAAGGAATACAGAGCGTCAGCAATTGGTGTCCGCCTTTCTTACTGATGGCCAGAGCAATAGATGTTCTTACTCAAAACTTGATCAATGAACAGTAGTTTGGGCTCCAAATCTCTTCTTCAGATGGAGTCCCCTATGGCCTTCAAGCCTCTGGTAATGGCATGGGCAATTGTGTCAATGGGGGCATTCACAGGGGCACCATAACCGCACTTGGGATCAAATCTGGCAGGGATGCCCAAGACTTCAGCAATCAGCTCTAGGTTAAACAGCATCTCAAAGTTGTCAACTAATGCAAGGAGGCCCGGCTGCCCTTGTGTGTCAGGTCTGAGCCTAAGGTGCTGGTAGAAGAGTTGCACTAACCTAGGGTAGACTAGGGCAGGAATCATTTGCGCGACAAGGGAGGACCGACCTTGCGCAAGAACTCTATTGCAGTGATGACAATGGTTGATTCAAAGAAGGAGAGATCAAAATGGCTTGTGCTCTAAGGGAATGGAAAGGAGGAGCTCAAGGTGTAGAGTAATCGATGTTGGTGCAGCCAGATACCCCCTTCCCTTTTGCAGAGCCTCGAGAGGACTTGGCTTTCTTAGGCGAAGGCTCCACAGGTGGCCTTGTCCTGGCTCTCTTCATGTGTGCTTTTAGGAGCCATCCCAATTTCCTTAGTGAGTGTGTGATTCTGATTTGAAAGGAAAACTATGAGTCTAACCCTAAAAGTTAGGGTTCTATTTAATGGAATGCAAAGGATTTTGAGCTCTAAACAAGGGCAACTACTAAGGGAGCTTGAAGAACAAAACTCAAGTTCGAATCAAGGATCTAGGGAGAAGGTGTGAAGGGAGAGAGGTGGAGAGGAGTGGGAGCTAGGGTTTCGCTGGTAAGAGAGGGAAGAGAAAGAAGTAAGGAAAAAGCAGCGCGGGGTGGGATTTAAATATCGCGAAGCTCGGCGCGCTTTAGAAATGTCCGTTCGCTGGTTGGGAATGAATGGGCCGCGAGATTAAATGTTCCTTGGAACTGTGCGATGACACCAGCTTCTTGAAACTCATGGCACAACAAAGTAATACCTTATGAACTGCGCGAGATGAGACCAAACTCATTGCACAGAACCCCGCGATGGCTTAATCGAGGCAGAATTCACTCACCCCCCAGTCTGTTGTTTGATCCTTACAAAAGGGGTGGATTCTCTCACAAACTTACTTCCAGGGACACCCCTAGTCATTATAAAGCACTCATAATTCTTATACTCTCCAGGCGAGAAAATCACACATCACGCAAAGCATTCAAATCATCATTCAATCACTTAAAATTATCACACCAGGGAAGTTGGTATCCAAGCAGGCCCCACCTTTGACTCAGATTCCTGATTAGTTCTTGCCAGGGATGGCTTTTGAAAAGCATTCTCACTAATCACCTCAAACAATTCCCATGCCTCCTCAGCAGTCTTGTGCATGTAGGAACCACCACAAGAGGCATCAACCATATCTCTGTTTTTCTCATCAATCCCATTGTAGAAGTTTTGTACAAGCTGCCACTCAGGGATCTTGTGGTGGGGGCATTGTTTGAGCATCTCTTTAAACCTATCCTAGGACTGGTTAAAATCTTCAGCTGGGGATTGAGAAAATGCAAGAATCTCTTTCCTCAACTGGCTAGTTTTGGTCTCAGGGAAGAACTTGGTTAGGAATCTGGTCTGCAGGTCTTTCCATGAAGCAATGCTATTGTTGGGAAGAGTGGCCAACCAGGTACTGGCCCTATCCTTCAGGGAGAAGGGAAAGAGTCTGAGCCTAGTAGCCTCAGGTCCCAAACCAGCGATATTAAAAGTGGTGCACAAAGCCAAGAACTGATCAATATGCTTGTAAGGATCTTCTTTGCTAAGCCCATGGAAAGTCAAGATCTCGGATGATGGAAGTTTTATCTCATAATTCCCACGAACATCGTGGAATTGAATGCTATAAGGAGTTGTAGTCATTGTCAGACATTCAACTCCTTGAGGTTCCGAGGTGTTCTTCACCCATAGTTCTTGTCTGAGAATTTCACAGGGGCTCTCCTGTGGTGTGCCTGTCTCTTCTAAGTCTCCTTCCCCTTTCTAGTTCAGGGTTTAGAGGCTCTAAAGTAGGGCTGAGGGATCTCCCTAGCATACAAGCACACCCACAGCAAGGAAAGCTTCTTGCAGGCACATTGTACAAGAATACTAATACACAAATAAATTTATCTAACTATGTTACAGCTATGAAAGAATACATTTAAACTATCCTGAATCTTCAAGAAATTGTTAAAAAGAAAGATAGACAGAGCTTTAGAGTCAGAGAGTTTGCAAACAGAGGTAGCTATGCTCCACTTGCATTCCAATTATCCTTCACTGCTGATGTCTAGATCTGCAAGAAGGATTCACAATTATATCAGCAGTATCAATTATTCACCTGTACTAAGAATACAAAGAATACAAAAACTAAGGGTCTACTATTAGATCATCTTTCCCCGGCAACGACGCCAAAAACTTGTTGTCGATTTCAAGTGTGCTTCCCTTATTGGTTGGTGGTGAAAGTATTTAAGAATCAAAAACAGAATAAAATAGGGGATGAATCAGCACAACTCGGAAATCCTAGACCTGCAAGATACAGGGTCTATTGTAGCAAGTTTTGATAAGTAAGAGTTTGTCCCACAGGGAAAGGTGATCTAAGGCTCCAAAGGAGCCATCTCTAGTCCCTCGGATCATCTCTGAGATCTGGCGATCTAAAAGGAGGGGAGTTTGAGGTCACTTATTCTAAGTATTCTAATAACTAAACTACAGAAAGGATTGAGAGGATGGATGGAGTGTGGAAAATAATTATAAAAAGGTGAGAAATATGTTTTTGAGCCAAGATCAGAGGAGTTCTTGTAACTCAAATTTAGATCTGATGTTATAGAAATCCTGTCCAGAGGCTACATTATCACCTCTGAGGAGAAAGGATCCAACCCATCGCTACTGCCATGACTCCACCCTTAGGGCTATAGCCTGTCCACTTGAATGGTCACAGACTATCCCATAGGGGAGCCACTATCCAGGGATGAATCAGAACATAACTATTAAATCATTACAGGCACTATATCATCTAGGCTACCAGCTCAGGACTCCATAGGGAACCTCAACCTCTAAAGTTCCATGTGTGGGGCTAAGGCTGGAAAACCATGATAGCCCAGACACATAGAACCAGCAAGCGGTTGAGTACAACTTTCAATCCAGTTGTCCATTGCTCGAGAGAGGCTACAATGGTCCAGTCACCAGCCTACAATCTCTATAACCAGATCAGATCCGGCATCTGATGGCAGATCTATACAACTATGGGGGAGTCTGCCTTTGTACAATCCCTCACCAGGCTTCTACAAGCTCAGGTGAAAAGAAGAAGGATCCATCTTGGATCGGTGGATCAGAATCACCCTAAGGCTATAATCTGTCCACTTAAATGGTCACAGACTATCCCAGAGGTTATCCTCCTCACGGAGCCCAAGACAAAACAAGATTATCGCTGCTACCACCATGTTCACCAGGCTACCAGCTCAAGATCCCATGGGGATTTCAGATCTAGTAGATCCTATGGTGGGGCTAAGGCTGGAAGACCATGATAGCCCAGACACGCAGGTTACTTGGATCTGAGTGGCCCTTAAAATCAGTCCTCCATTGCCTAGGCAATGGCGGATCATAAGGCAGCAGCCTTGCACAGAGCATCTCACAAATCAACAGCAATCCCACAAAGTATAAATCTTATTATAGAATTTCCATTAATCTAACTCAAATACATATACAAAGTCATAGCCAGTAATTGCTGAACTATGGAGAGAAGAAAAGAAAAAGAAAAAGAAAAACTATTTACTACTAAAAACAAAAGAGAAAAGAAAAGCGATCTGAGATAGGTTCCCAGATACCTAAACCTAAGCTAAGCCTGGGTATATATAGCAGTGGGGTGGCGGCGCATTAGGATTAGGAAACCCTAATTTTAACTATGCCACGTGGCCTTCTACTGATCCTTGGATGCCTCGGGGTGTGTGCACAGAGATTTGAGCGTGGGAATGCGTGCCCTAATCATTGGAAGTTTCCAGAATGCCCTCTGCTGAAGAGATGGAAGTTTGGGTTCAGAGGCTCGCTAGGTAGCTGTAGTTCCCCAGACACCTCCCGTGGAAGCTCATTGCTCTTCACTAGGATGGTTTGACACTGAAGCTTCAGCCGTTGCGAGGTTGCCTTGGTTTGCTCTTCAGGCAATCGCGCGGTAGAGAATTGAGCTCTCGCTGAATTGGAGTTTGCGATGTTCAATAGAAAACGTAGTCTCAAGCGTCGCGAGGTTGCAATTCAAGCAGTTGCGCGATAGATTAGTCTTCACTGGGAAGCAGCGCGAGAACTGTGCGAGTGCTTTTCTTTATTTGGACTTCGCGAGTTACCTCGCGAGGTTCTTTTGAGTTCTGACTGCACGAGGTTCTTTGTCTGACTCAATCTTCGCGAGATGGGCTTTGCATTCGCCAGGATTCTTTCTTTCTTGAATGGCGCGCGAACTGCTCGAGGCGTTCTTCTTCTGAGAATTGTACCCCGCGACGGCTGTGCGACAGTTGCACGAGAAATCTTCTGAAGCTCTCTCTCCTCAGCTGTCTTAAGCGATCCTCGCAAGATTGAGAGAAGTCTACCTTGAACTGCGCGACACTGAGCGTTGTGTTCTACCTTTGATCTTCGCGAGAGCTACGCGGAGTTGAGTTTCTGAAGCTCCCCAGTCATTCATCTGTGCGAGAGGTTGCTTGTAAAGCCTTGGGAAGCTCAGCTGATCTGCGCGAGGCTTCAAGGTGCATTCTTGCTGAGGGGCATCTGGTGCCAAAGCAGGCTCCATAACAGGGTTCTTGGCCTTATTTCACTGCTGATTATTTCCTGAACAAATACTTAAGAGGAGTTTATTAAGTGGCTAAGGGTCTAATCAAAGGTTAAGTTAAGGGGTGAAAAGTGGTACTTTTCAGGTCTTAACAGCATGGCACCGTATGAAGCTCTTTATGGAAGGCGATGTAGATCGCCTATCAACTAGGAAGAAACCGATGAAAAGTTTCTTTTTGGGCCGAAGTTGCTTGAAGATAACGCCATCGTGGTCCGTATGATCAGGGAAAGACTTAGGTCGGCTCAGAGCAGGCAGAAAACCTACGCCAATATTAAGAGGACGAGTGTAGACTACAAGGTGGGTGAACACGTGTTTACGAAAGTGTCCCCTATGAAGGGCGTGTTGAGATTTGGAAAGAGATAGAAACTAAGTCCTTGCTATCTTGAACCATTTGAAATTTTGGGTCGAGTAGGGGAAGTCGCTTATTGTATTGGTTTGTCGCCGTTATTTGATCGGGTACATAACGTCTTCCACATATCTATGCTCAGGAAATACGTGAATGATCCTTCCCACATCTTGGGAGGTCAACCCTTAGAAATGCACAAGGATATGAGCATGATAGAAGAACCGGTAGAGATATTGGATAGAAAGGAGCAAGTACTGCACAGCAAGGTGATTCCTCTAGTACTTGTTCGATGGAGGAATCATCCGGTCGAAGAGGTAATGTGGGAAAGGGAGATGGATGTGAGAGAACATTATCCGGACTTGTTTGCGGCGAGTTGAGAGCTTAATTGTATTATCGCAAACATGTATGTAAATTTGAACCGACTAAGTAATCGAACGTTGGGTGTTTTGGCCAACTCATTCAATGGAAAGAGTGTGAATGGTAACTGTGCCATGATGTGATGAATAACGCATGGCTTAATGTTCACTATGACAAGCAATGGCTAATAAAGACATGCTTCACAAAGCCAATGACCAACTAGTTAAGAACTACCAAGAAAATAAGGGAAAAATAAAGCTGAAATAACGACTGGCACGCGCCAATGAGGGAAAAACTTGAAAAATTATATGCATTAAATTTCAATTAATCGAGTGGAATTCGATTAATCGATTTTGGAAAATCGATTAATCGATTTTGAAATTGATCAATCGATTTCGCACGACTCAGGTTAAGTTACAAAAATTGATCAATCATTTTTTGCCTATATAACCCAGTTTTGGGATTCTTCTTCCCATTCGAAATTCAGTTTTGGGTTTTTGTTTTTGGGCGCCATTTTCCTCTTTCTCTTTACCAGCCATAACAGCTAGGATTTAGGGTTTTTCGAATCGATTTCAGATAGAAATCTTGAGCCAATCGGATTAAGCGCCTCAGGTAAACCCTAGATTAGACTTTCTTTTCGATTTGCACTATCACAGCCCTAGGTTTTTCATTTTTTCACTAAAATGCCGCCTAAAACATATTGGCTACAAAGCAATCGACGTCTAAGCTCCCGATACAGCATAAGAACGCCGCACTCCCACCACCATCACCTCCATCATCACCAGTTTCTTCATCAGATTACGAATCTGATTCAACGGACGCATCTTCACGCGAAGCGTCGCCAATACCCCAACCACCACCCAGAAATTTGCCCCAACCAAATGAGTGGTGGGCGGCAAAGGAGTTTGAAGATGAGTATATCATCAATGAAGTTCTGTTTACCAACCCCGATGTCGAGGGCGAGACCCAATGGGCCCGGCAATACCTTCAAAATGCGGGTCTCGAAAATCTTTTGAACCCTTTGCATGGGCACTTTTATCCTCGACTCGTACGCCTATTTTACCGAAACCTAAAGGTGGGTCGGGTTGACGAAACCGTTACGACAGAGATCGACGATCGTAGTTATACATTCACCCACCGCCATATTCATGAATCTCTAGAATGTTACCTAGATTATGTGCCCAAGATCACCCTTTTTCCACCATTTGCCGAGGAAGTCCAATTTGAGGAAATTATGGCCGAAATGACCAAGGGGAGCAAAGGATCGGGCAAATCCATAAGGCAGGTAGACTTACCCCATTACATGTGTATGTTTAATTCTATAATCAAGTGCAATTTATACCCCATGCATCATGACACCGAGAGGGTAGAGTTGGTCCAACAGGCCCTATACGCAGCATATTGCGGCCGTTGGTTCGACGCTACAAGATTAGTTATCAAGGGTATGGTGTACATCAAAGGGAAGATGATGAAGGGCCCTTTGAGACCCAGGAGAAGATGCCCTACGCTCGGCTTATGTCGAGCATGTTGGAATGCTACTCTGGCACCCCAGAGTATGTTATTTCACCTGTTGAGAGGAAGGCTACGAACCACGTGAAGCATTACTCTATCACTTCGTGGGGCCATAGCTATAGGATGTTGAAGAAAGCGTTACCAGTAGAGGGACCAGCACCTACTCATGCTGGAGATGCACCACCACCACCACCTCAGGATCTGCCAGCAGGGGGAGCACACCTGCCACCTGTGGAGGGCGAGCAGTCTCATGGCTCAATGCCACCTGAGGGGCAGCCTATAGTGCCACCTCCTACTACGTCACGATCACCTCCAGTTACTTCTACACCTACGTCATCCTACCGTCGGCGAGCCACTCACGCCGCCCCTACTATCGACGATGTGTTGGCCCGGATGGAGGCCAACAATCAACAGATGAACTGCCGTTTAGACTTTCTGATGTACCATACTATGTGGTACATCTATCCCGCGAACTTTCAGCAGTGTCTCGCGGAGGAGCAGACTTGGACTCTTGACGCTCCAGCTGTGGATGCTTCTGGTGCGGGTACGTCGAGCTCGGGGCCACAGCAGCCAGGCGAAGAACCACAGTAGCCAGACATAGCAGACCAGCCTGGAAAGGGAACCATGTGAGCTTCAGATCATGACATTTCTTTTTGGTTGTGATTACTTTTTGGAGTTATAATTATTTTTTAAGCTGTAATTATTTTGAAAAATCTCATGTATGAAACTATCTTGGCATGGATGCCATTATATGGGGGATTATACTATTTTTGTATCAAAAGTGAATCAAAGTTAAATTTAGTCAATTACCTTTAGTTATGCTTCTTTAGTTTGCATCGTTATCTATGTAATTCGTTTCGTGCAGGATGGGTAGTTTAGTTTTGTAACTACGTATGTTTGTGTGTGGGGGGGGACTCCATCGACAAACGTTTGGGTGCATTTTCAAGGATGAAAATTCCCAAGGTGGGGAGAATGTAGCATCCCCGAATTTTAGGCATTGAATAGTGTCCTCGGGATGCATGCTCGACGGGTCACAAGTTTGACCAAATGAAAGTCAACTCGATGACTCTGGTTTCAACTTAGGTTGATGTAATAAGTATGTGTGTGGAAGTGTATGGTTTAAAAACTAAGTGGAGATAACCTACACCTGTCTTGGGTGTACATGCTTAACACCAAGGTAAAGGAAGGGCTAAAGGGGAAAATAGCTAAGGAGAAGTTATTTCTCTTTAGGTTTGGTTGGTGTACAGGATTTAAGAAGAGAAAGAGAGAGTAAGAAGTGGAGTAAATGAATGGGGAGTTAATGTGGGTTCCCAAGTGAAGATGGATTCAAGCAATTAATGCCGGATTTGATGTGTAGAATTCGTGGAAGCCAAAGTTGGAGCCCTAGTCATTAACCCAAACATTCAATCAATCAAGAGATTGATTTAAGGTGAGTTAATGTGGATTTTTATGAATAGATTGTGGTACATGAGTTCTAGCAAATCTGTAAATTTAATGCAAAATAAAGATAGAAAAATGAAGGAAAATGGAAAGGAATGAAGACTAGAAGAAATGCTCGCAAAGGGCTGAGTTGCTGACCAAATCGATTGATCGATTTGGAAAATCAATTGATCGATTTTGGCCTGAGTGATTTCTGGGCATAGCTACCTGAAATTGATTGATCGATTTGTAGAAATCGATTAATCGATTAGAAATTGATTAATCGTTTGAGCACTTCTAGTGATTGAAAAATGAGAGCTGGAAAAAATCGATTGATCGATTTGAGAAATCGATCAATCGATTTTGGAAGTTTGATTAATCGATTTTGGGAATTCGATCGATCGATTTTGGAAATCGATCAATCGATTCGGATAGTTTCTATTGGACTTTGATTTAGACTTTGAGGTTCAGGGAGGGTCTTGTACCTTCTTTATTGCATCTTTCTTGATGTTTTGCATGTGCTATGGTGTACCATAGGCAGTACGGGTAAAGGCAAGCATGAGGGCCCGCGTAGGACCTTGATGCTTGGATATTCAAACACGTGAGGTAGGGAACACACTGAACATGTATTTTAATTTCAAGAGCATGTATGTAGTGATATAGAAATGGATACAAATGCATAGAAAACGTGAAAATCGTAAATGTGTGTGTGAGTGACACAAAGTATGTAAGCAAATATGTGGCATCCCCAGGGGATGAGAATGTGATAAAGGCATTTGTGTGATGCATTGATTTAGACATCCCAGGGATGTATGTGAAACAGTAAAGCAAGAATGAATGAGAACTGATAAGGCCTAAGATATTATATTTAGCACAATCACACGGTGAACAACTATATGTAGTGCACTCGTTACTTTTGTTATTTAAGGTTTGAACAAAATACCCCATTGACGTGGCGGGATACCCACAACTGACGTGGCAGGATATCTGTGACCGGTACAACGGCCAATCCGTACACTAGTCGCACATCCCAAGGATGTTGATATGAAAAGTAGACCTCGTCGCTTATGAGAAAGGGACTTGGGTAGTATTGATATATAAAAACAGTGATATGAAAACTGTCTAGTTAGACGACGATGGAGGGTATTCCATCGGGCGCCCAACTCTATAGTAAGTTGGAGAATATTTAAATTATAGATTTAAGTCTTTAGGCCGAATCAGTGAAAAGTTGAGAACAATGAGAACATGTACAATAACAGTAACACTCAGTGCATTTATTTTTCAGTCATTTAAACTATTGTTTTCCCAGTAAATTCATAATACATCATGCTGTTTAATATCATAGAATATATGTGAGAGCTTGACTTATATGTTCATTGTGTTGTTTCCCTATTGAGCTAGGATGTAGCTCACTGTGACAGCTTGGATTTCGGCACCACAAAACTCGTGCCATCAACACGATCCTCCAAACCATGCCCCATGGATATGTATGGATCATTAGCATAGCAAGCAATAACAAAGAGAGCGAAACGCATAAGAATTGATACTAAAATAATTCTCTAGTTTTATATATATATACTCCAAAATCTAGAATCCAAAAGGTGGTTCTAAACTCATGCTTCTTCATGAGTAAAAGAACCCACCTGAACCATCAATGACATCACTTAGTCACCCTAAATGGTTCGCCAAAAGAATATATCTATTTAATTATATTTTCCAAAATTAAGGCTTGACATACCAAGCCGTACAATGAGCTCTCAGAACTCTCCTTATCAAAGTCCACAACGGAGTCTCCTAGAAGAAGTCCTCAGGAGGAGGCTCTAACTCGTCTCCAGACACAAAGTCTGAATCCCCCGGATCAGCGTCTCCCGAAGCCTCTTTGGCTGCAAGCAAAGGACCTGCGACGTATAGTCTAAAGGGGTGAGCTACATCTTAGCTCAATAGGGAATAACACAATGAACATATAAGTCAAATCCTCACATATATTCTATGATATGATAGCATGATGTATTTATGAACTTAATGGAAAACAGTTTATAGGGTTACATATGTATTGAAGTTTACTGGTGGTTTACATGTTACATTAATCATCAACTGTTCATGAATTACACTGAATAGGCATAAAGAAACTTAAATCTTCAACTTAAGTAATCCCCAAGTAATATAGCATCGAGCCCCGATGGAATATCCTCCATCGTCGTCTAAATAGACAGTTGTTATAAATATATCACTTTGAATACTACTCAGGTCCCTTTCTCATAGGCGACGGGTCTAATCTCATCTCAACATCCCTGGGATGTGCTACTGTGTATAGATAGACCATCGTACTGGTGTACGGATTGGCCGCCGTACCGGTCATGGATATTATGCCGAGTCAGTCGTGGGTATCCCACTATGTCGGTGGGGTATTCTGATCAAACCTTAAATAACAAAAATATCATGTGTTTTACATATAGTTATTCACCGTATAAATGTGCTACTTTATATCAATTAAGCCTTATCAGTCTTTGTTCAATCTTACTTTATAATCTCACTTACATCCCTGGGTTGTCTAAATTACTCGCATCACACTGATGCCTTTATCACTTTCTCATCCCGTGGGGATGTCTCATTTTTATATGCTTACTTGGTGTCACACAAACACACACATATTGAGAGGATTATATGATTAAAGCATTTTCATTTTATTAGTGTATCACACACACACACATGGAGATGATATGATTCATTTCATTTCTATATCACTACATGCATGCACTTGTAATCAAAGTACACGTTCAAGGTGTTCCCTACCTCAGGTGTCTGACCGTCCAAGCATCAAGGTCCCACACGGCTCCTCATGCTTGCTTTATCTCGTACCACCTATGGTACAACATAACATATGCACAACATCAATAAGGATGAAATAGAGAAGGTCTAAGACCCTCTCTGAACCTCATGGTTCAAATAAGAAGAAAACTAAAACTGCCAAAATCGATTAATCGATCTCCAAAATAGATTAATCGAAACCCTAAATCGATTAATAGAAATCCAAAATCGATTAATCGATCCCAAGTTGATTAATCGATCCCAAATCGATTATTCGAAAGTCCACACTCGATCAATCGATTCCCAAATCGATTAATCAAAATCCAAAATCGATTAATCGATTCTCAAATTGATTAATCGGTTTCCCCAAGCCTTATTTATCCAGCCACTGAAGGTACTCAGTCGATTAGTCGATTTCTAAATCGATTAATCAAATTTCAAAATTGATTAATCGATTTCAAAATCGATTAATCGAACTCGGGCTTTTATACTTTTTCAACTTCTAGACCAAAATTGATTAATCAATTTTTCAAATCGATTAATCGATTTGGCCAGAACTCTGCCCCTTTTCGGGTTGTTCTTCCAAATCTTTTTCTTTCTATTTTTCTATCTTTTTTCATTATTTTAATTCATCATTTACCCCATCTATTGACTGAATTTAATCATCAAAACTCATGCATTTAAATCTAATAAAGCTCACCTCAAATTAATCTCTTAAATGATGGAATGGTTGATTTCTTGGTTAGGGTTCCAAGCTTTTACTTTAACGATTCTTCACAGGTCGAATCCGGCATTCAATACTCAAATTCGTCATCAAATCCGAACCACAATAACTCTCCTTGCCATTAACTCCCTCTTTACTCTCTCTCTCTCTCTCTCTCTCTCTCTCTGCTCTTAACTCTCTCACCAACCAAACAAAGGAATGACTTCCCTTTAGGTTATTAAACCCATATAACCCTCTTTCAGTTTTGGTGTTAAGCACATGCACCAGAGATAGGTGTATGTGACCCTTAACTAACACCCATACCCCATACTTAGGGTACACTTACATCACATGAATACGTTAACTATAGAAGTCCACTGTTTGACCATCACTTGGTCAAACCTACGACCCATCGAGCATGGATCTCGAGGTCACTGTTTCAGGTCAAAATTTTCAGGATGTTACATTCTTCCCACCTTATAAAATTTTCGTCCTCGAAAATTGCCTTAAGTAATCAGGTCCTATCATGCACATCAAGTTGAACACTCACGTCTAGAATCGATTTATGTTATCTCAAAATAAATTCAGGGGGGGGGGTTGAACACTCATGTCCTCAAAAATCTTCCCTCCATAGGAATTTTTGTCCTCGAAAATTTACGACTATACAATTGGCATGAAAATCCACCTATCACTAGACTGGTGTACCACCGATTATCCAATAAGATAATCATCTGTTAAATGATAGTTCTAGAAAATCAACTACACATATACTAACCATGAGATTATCAGCCCACAACTAATCATATGGATCATAATTGGAATTTAACCATCACCATAAAGGAAAAGAAAACTATCCAACCATTAATTGTCAACGTGTACCATTAATTACAATAAAGATGCCCACATACATGGATCAACAGATGAGCAAATAGCCTTGATACGCAGAATAGGTCTCACCTGTCTAGGAATAAAAGTTCATACGCACCCACTTTCTGATATGCAACGGTGGTAAGAGGATTTATCAAAATGAGATAAAGCCATCACCAAGATGAGATAAAGCCATCACCAACATGAGGTAAAGCCATTAGCAAAATAAGATAAAGCCATCACCAAAATGAAGTGAAGCCATCAGCAAAATGAGATAAAGCCATCACCAACATAAGATAAAGCCATCACCAAAATGAGATAAAGCCCTCATCAAAATGAAAACCTCTAAATTTACCACAACGATCTTGAAATCTTCAAACTTTATGCCCTTAACCAATCTTATGATACGCGAATAGAATTTTCGTTCATACATGAAAGGCAAAAGAGTGTGACACATCTAGCCTTTCAAATCAAGGAGATGATTGCAAAGGATTGCTCTCAATGTCTTACCATTCAGGTGCACCAGGATAAGGTCGTACATAAATACTTAGGCATGATTAATCGACTTCATCCTATGCACAACGCTCAACCCATTCCCTATACTAACTAAACATCCATATAGTCCTTGAAAATCTAGATCCTTCATTATGGCTTAGGTGAAAATAGCGCATCCACTGTAGCGACATCCAATTCTGCTCTCCCATGATATCCGTAATTAAATTTTCCTATCCTTTATTAATTACCTACATGATTGTCTTAGACTCTTCCAATTCTCGAGGAAACTTCTAGAGTAAAGTACAGCGATTAACAACCGAACTCGCATTTGAAAGGAATGTATTTAAACACACCAAAATCGATTAATCGAATTTCATCTCGATTAATCAAAATTTTCTATTATTATGTTTTCCAGGTTTGTCATCTCACTGGTGTGTGTCAGTCGATTAAAATTCAAAATTTCAAAAAATTTCTGCTTCATTTTTGTTCTATTTTCTTAGTAGTTCTTTGACCATTTGGTCATTGGCTTAGTGAAGCATGTCTTCCTAGCCATTGCGTGGCATGATGAATCCTAACCATGCATTCCACATGGCATCACGGCACGATGTGGATCCACATTCTCTCCATTGAATAAATTGGTGAAATGGTCAACATTGGATTACAATAGATGGCTTAAATCTGCAAACATGCTTGCGGTGATACAATTTTGACTCTCAACTCGTCGCAAACAAGTTCAAGTATTGTTCTTTCATGTCGGCCTCTCGTTCCCATGTAGCTTCTTCAGTCGGATAATTTTTCCATCAAACAAGCACTAATGGAATTACTTTGGTGCGCAGTACTTGCTCCTTTCTATCCAATATCGTTGTCGGCTCCTTGATCATGCTCATATCCTCATGCATCTCCAAAGGTTGACCTCCCAAAACATGAGAAGGGTCATTCACATATTTCCTGAGCATAAATGCATGGAAAATATTATGCACGCAATCCAACATCAGTGGTAATCCAATGCGATAAGCAACTTCACCTACTCGACCCAAAACCTCAAAGGGTCCAATGTTGCGAGAGCTCAACTTGCCTCTCTTTCCAAATCTCATCACACCTTTCATAGGCGACACTTTCACAAACACGTGTTCACCCACCTTATAGTCTACACTGGTCCGCATTATCTTCAAGCATCTCGGGTCCTAAAATAAATTTCTCACCGGTTTCTTCCCAATTGATAGGCGATCTACATTGCCGTCTATAAAGAGCTTCATACGGTGCCATCCTAATGCTCATCTAAAAATTGTTGTTGTATGCGAACTCAATCAATGGCAGGTATTGATCTCATGATCCTTACAGTTCTAGCATACACGCTTTGAGCATGTCTTCTATGACTTGGCTCACTCACTCTGTTTATCCATCAGCTTGTGGATGCAATGCTGAACTAAAGTCTAGTCGTGTTCTCATTCCTTTTTGAAATTTCTTCCATAACTTTGATGTATATAATGGGTCACGGTCAAAAACCATGCTACTTGGGATCCCATGCAAATGGACGATCTCTTTCATATATAGCTCTGCGAGTCTTCCTGTCGTGTACATCTTGTTGTAGGGCAAGAAGTGTGCTGACTTAGTCAATCGGTCTACGACTACCCAAATGACATTATATCTCTTTACAGTACGCGGTAGTCCAACGATAAAGTCTATAGAGATCGATTCCCACTTCCACTCCGGTATAGGTAGAGGTTGTAATAATCCCGCAGGATGTCTATGATTGACCTTCACTTGCTGACATGTAAAAACACCGTGACACGTACTTAGCCACGTCTTGCTTCAAACCTCTCCACTAGTAATTCTTTTTTAAATCTTGATACATTTTAGTGCTACCAAGGTGGATCGCGTAGTTTGACTTGTGAGATTCATCAAGGATAGTTTGCCTTAGATCGGCATTGTCCGGAATGCAAGGTCAGCCCTTGAACAATAAGGAACCATCCTCTTTCACTGAGGACTTAGGCTTGGTGCCTTCAATCACATCGTGACGAATCTTGGTTAGCGCCGGGTCTTTCATCTGTAGCTCGTAGATATGCTCAAATATCATCGGTCTCACTGATATGTTAGCCAAGAAATCTCCTGTAGCTTGTGACTCGATGTTTGCATCACATAGTGCCAGATCTTCAAATAACTTCCATCGGTGCATACCCAAAATTAAATAAGCCAATTGAGCTGAACTCTTCCGACTCAAGGCATCGGCTACTACATTAGTCTTGCCTAGATGGTACTGTATGGAACAGTCATAGTCCTTGAGGAACTCCATCCATCTGTGTTGTCTCATATTTAGTTCCTTCTGTGTAAATAGGTATCTAAGGCTCTTATAATCGGTGAAGATCTCAAAGGTCTCATCGTACAAGTAATGTGGCCAAATCTTCAGCGCAAATATGACCGCTGTCAGTTTTAAGTCATGTGTCGGGTAGTTCTTTTCATGTTATTTCAACTGTCTTGTCCCGTAAGCTATCACCTTTCTGTATTGGTTGAGCACGCAACCCAAACCATTATACGAAGCATCACTGTAGACTGCGAACCCTCCACTACCTGACGAAATTGCTAATACTGGAGCTGAAGTGAGTCTCTTCTTGAGTTCTTGAAAACTCTTCTCGCATGTCTCACTCCATTCGAACCTTGCATCTTTCCATGTAAGTCTCATGAGTGGTCTTGATATCTTTGAAAAACCCTTAACGAAACTCTGATAATAGCTAGCTAGTCCGAGGAAACTACGGACGCAATCACGATCTTTGGTTGCTCCCAATTGACCACTGCTTCTATCTTAGCCAGGTTAACTGTGACACCATGCTTTGAGACGACATGTCCCAAAAAGCTAACTTCCTCTAACCAAAACTTACGCTTGCTGAGCTTGGCATACAGTTGGTGTTCACGCAAAGTTTATAGAGCAATCCTCAAGTGTTCTTCGTGTTCCGCTTTTGACTTGGAGTATATTAGGATATCATCGACGAACACAACGACACAGGAGTCCAGGTGTGGTTTAAACACCCGATTCATCAAGTCCATAAACAATGCTGGTGCGTTCGTCCACCCAAACGGCATCACTAAGAATTCATAGTGTCCGTATCGTGTCTTGAATGCAGTCTTCTGGATGTTCTCTACCTTGACTCTCAACTGATGGTATCCAGATCTCAAATCGATCTTAGAGAAATACCCTACTCCTTGAAGTTGGTCGAATAAGTCATCTATCCTAGGCAAAGGATACCTATTCTTTATAGTGAGTTTGTTTAATTGTCGATAGCCAATGTACAAACACATTGACCCATCTTTTTTCTTTACAAACAAGATCGGTGCTCCCCCTGGAGACACGCTCGGTCTAACAAAACCCTTGTCCATGAGCTCTTGTAACTGCTCTTTCAACTCCTTCAACTCAGCAGGAGCCATTATGTATGGTGCTTTAGAAACAGGCTCGGTTCCTGGTGCTAAGTCGATGGCGAACTCAACTTCTCTATCTGGAGGTAATCCGAGTAATTCTTCCAGAAACACGTCAGCGAAGTCTTGCACAACTGCTATCTCCATAATAATATTCTTCTCTTCCTTATCCTCTTTCAAGAATGCCAAGTATCCACTACACCCTTTTCTGATTAAGCACTCGGCCCTGACTGCATAGATAAGTGGCATATACGTCAATCTCTCTCCTCGAAATCGGAACGATCTCCTCGTATTGGGTCTGAAGATGATGACCTTGTTCTTCCAATCTACCATCGCACAGTGAGTCGACAACCAATCCATGCCAAGGATTACGTCGAATCCTTACATGTCTAAAAAAATTAGGTTCGTCGGTAGCTCAAAGATGTCTCCATCCATGATGCTCACGATCACGGATTTGCAAACCCTTTCTGTATCGACCGATTTCCCAGTTGGGATAAACACTGTTAACACAAAATCCAACTCCCCTGGGTTGGCTTTCATCTTCTTTGCGAAGCTAGGGGTAATAAATGAGTGGGTAGACCCCAAGTCTATCAACACTCGAGCTTTATACTTTACGTCGCTCCCCTTCTCATACAATTATAAGGTACCTATAGCACCCACATATATATATACACATATATATATAATGTATACCATCATACCAAAATTATTACATACAGGTTCTTTTCTATTTTCTATATGGATGCACCTTCTCTATCTAAAAATTTTTAAGAATTGAAATTCTTTATTTAAAAGAAGTTCTCACCTTGGATTACATCATTTGTATTTTGGGCCTCTTGAGTTGTGACTGCGTAGGCTCTCCCTTGGACAATCAGCTTCCTCGATTGTATAGGTCGTGGCATAGAAGCTGAAGTCGTCTTCCCTTTGTTCACCTCAGGGCAATCTTTGATCACGTGGCCCACCTTGCCACATCTAAAGCAGCCCTGAGTACCTAGCCTACAGTCTACCATCTTGTAAGACTTGCCACACTTGGCACAAGTCTCCCGCGGTGTGGAAGACGCAGCTCGTGAGAAACCCTATGTAACTGTAGCTTCGGTGGTGATAGCAGGGCTCTCATATCGTATCGGTCTCCCCGACGCGAGCAATGGAAATCTCTGCTAGTTGCTCTGCTGCGCCAGTCTCCCATAACCTCCTTGGAATGGTGGTCTCTGATTGTGGGCTATGAATCTCGGCTTTTTGTTCACCGGTTCATAGGTTTCCGTTCTACTCTGATCCACACTCCACCTTCCTTGATGTCCCCTCTCGCGGTAATGGATATTATTTTCTTCTTCAACCACTAATGCCTTGCTCATGATTTCTCCATAGGTCCTCATCTGGAATGGTGCTACTCCTCCCCTCACGTCTTTTCTCAACCCTTACTAAAACCTCTTCGCTCTCATCATCTCCGTGATAACATAGTCGGGCGCGAAGCGAGCAAGTTGCATAAATTCAACTCCATACTCCCTTACCATCATTTTCCCTTACAAGAGTTGTAAAAACTGGATCTCCATCTGATTCCTCACAACTTCTGGGAAATACTATTTATTAAACTCATCGACAAATTCATCCCAAGTCCAAGGCAAATCTGGGGTCTCCTGAGCGCTAGTCCTAGAAACAGACTTCCACCAAGATCCAACCTCCCCATCTAACATGTAGGCTGCCCAACGGATGCTCTCGTCCTTTGTGCACGTGAGCACACTAAACACTTTCTCCATCTCACTTAGCCAATTTTTAGCCGCCATGGGCTCTGCTTGCCCTGAAAATCTAGGAGGTCTCATCCTCCTAAACTCAGTAAATGTAGAAGACACTGGCGGTGTCGGAGCCACTGGAGGTGTAGGTGGCTGATGCTGATCGTGGGCAGTATGAGTTTCCAAAGATGCTGCCTGTTGTGCCATGACAGTCGCCATGGTTTTCATAGTGTGCATCATCCTCTGACTCTCCTCTCTGTCTTCATTTCTTTCTCTAATTCTCTCTTGTTCTCTTTGATCTCGATCCTTACAATCATGATCCTAGTTCTCTTCCTGCCCACTACCACTACCCTCTGGGGCCTCTCTATTCCCCATGGGTGCTCTGTTCGTATGCGAGATGTAGTCATCTCCACTACGCAAATTCCTATTATGACCGCCCCTAGGTCAGCCTCTTCCCTTAGAAGACATCACGGTCTGCACGTGAAACCAAAGTTTCGTTAGTAGATGTCCCTATGCTCTGACAAAAATAATAATTGTCAGAATTTCTAAAAGAAATGGCTTTGAAACTAACTATGACAGCCCGGATTTTGGCACCCCGAAACTCGTGCCATCAGCACGATCCTCCAGACCGTGCCCTATGGATACGTACAAAATATTGGCATAGCAAGCAATAATAAAGAAAACAAAATGCATAAGAACTGATACTGAAATAATTCTCTAGTTCTATACATATATACTCCAAAATCTATAATCCGAAAGGTGGTTCTAAAATCATGCTTCTGCATGAGTAAAAGAACCCACCCGAACTATCAGTGACATCACTTAGTCACCCTAAATGGTTCACCAAAAGAATATATCTATTTAATTACATTTCCCAAAATTAAGGCTTGACATACCAAGCCGTACAATGAGTTCTCAAAACTCTCCCTATCAAAGTTCACAACGAAGTCTCCTAGAAGAAGTCCTCGGGAGGAAGCTCTAACTCGTCTCCGGGCACAAAGTCTGAATTCCTCATATCAGTGTCTCCCGAAGCCTCCACGGCTGCAAGCAAAGGACCTGCGACGTATAGTCTAAAGGGGTGAGCTACATCCTAGCTCAATAGGGAACAACACAATAAACATATAAGTCAAATCCTCACATAAATTTCATGATATGATAGCATGATGTATTTATGAACTTAATAGAAAACAGTTTAAAGGATTACATATGCATTGAAGTTTACTGGTGGTTTACATGTTACATTTATTATCAACTATTCATGAATTACACTGAATAGGCCTAAAGAATCTTAAATCTTCAACTTAAGTAATCCCCGAGCAATATGGCATCGAGCCCGGATGGAATACCTTCCATCGTCGTCTAAATAAACAGTTGTTATAAATATATCACTTTGAATACTACCCAGGTCCCTTTTTCATAGGCGACAGGGTCTAATCTCATCTCAATATCCCTGGGATGTGCTACTGTGTATGGATAAACTGCCATACCGGTGTACGGATTGGCCGCCGTACAGGTCATGGATATTCTGCCGAGTCAGTCGTGGGTATCCCACTATGTCGGTGGGGTATTCTAATCAAACCTTAAATAGCAAAAATATCATGTGCTTTACATATAGTTATTCACCGTGTAAATGTTCTACTTTATATCAATTAGGCCTTATCAGTCTTTGTTCAATCTTACTTTACAATCTCACTTACATCCCTGAGATGTCTAAATTACTCGCATCACACTGATGCCTTTTTCGCTTTCTCATCCCCTGGGGATGTCTCATTTTCATATGCTTACTTGGTGTCACACACACACATACTGAGAGGATTATATGATTAAAGCATTTTCATTTCATTGTTGTATCACACACACACACACATAAAGATTATATGATTCATTTCATTTCTATATCACTACATACATGCTCTTATAATCAAAGTACATATTCAAGGTATTCCCTACCTCAGGTGTCTGACTATCCAAGCATCAAAGTCCCACATGGCTCCTCATGCTTGCCTTAGCTCGTACCACCTATGGTACAACATAACATATGCACAACATCAATAAGGATGAAATAGAGAAGGTCCAAGACCCTCCATGAACGTCATGATTCAAATAAGAAGCCAACTAAAACTGCCAAAATCGATTAATCGATCTCCAAAATCGATTAATCGAAACCCTAAATCGATTAATCGATTCTCCAATCGATAGAATCGATTAATCGAAATCTAAAATCGATTAATCGATCCCAAATCGATTAATCAAAAGTCTACACTCGATTAATTGATTCCCAAATCAATTAATCGAAATCCAAATCGATTAATCGAAATTCAAAATCGATTAATTGGTTTCCCCAAGCCTTATTTCTCCAGTCACTGAAGGTACTCAGTCGATTAGTCAATTTCTAAATCAATTAATCGAATTTCAAAATCAATTAATATATTTCAAGATCGATTAATCGAACTCAGGCTTTTATGCCTTTTCAACTTCCAAACCAAAATCAATTAATCGATTTGGCGAGAACTCCGCCCCTTTTCGGGTTGTTCTTCTAAATCTTTTTCTTCCTATTTTTCTATCTTTTTCCATCATTTTAATTCATCATTTACCCTATCTATTAACTGAATTTAATCATCAAAACTCATGCATTTAAATCTAACAAAGCTCACCTCAAATTAATCTTTTAAATGATGGAATGGTTGATTTCTTGGCTAGGGTTCCAAGCTTTTGCTTTAACGGTTCTTCACGCGTCGAATTTGACATTCAATGCTCAAATTCGTCCTCAAATCCGAACCACAATAACTCTCCTTGCCATTAACTCCCTCTTTACTCTCTCTCTCTCCTCTTAACTCTCTCACCAACCAAGCAAAGGAATGACTTCCCTATAGGTTATTAAACTCATATAACCCTCCTTTAGTTTTGGTGTTAAGCACATGCACCAGAGATAGGTGTATGTGACCCTTAACTAACACCCATACCCCATACTTAGGGTACACTTACATTACATGAATACGTTAACTATAGAAGTCCACTGTTTGACTATCACTTGGTCAAACCTACGACCCATCGGGCATGAATCTCGAGGTCACTGTTTAAGGTCAAATTTTCAGGATGTTACACTCACCCTTTAGACTATATATTGCAGGTCCTGTGCTTGCGACAACTGAGGCTTCGGGAGATGTAGATCCGGGGGACTCAGATTACGTGCCCGAGGAAGAGTTGGAACCACCTCCTGAGGACTTCTTCTAGAGGTCCTGTGCGTACTTTGAGGGAGATTTTGAGAGCTTTCTGTACGGCTTGGTATGTCAAGACTTATTTTTGGGAAAATGTAATTAAATGATATATTCTTTTGGCGAACCTTCTGGGGTGATCTTGCTTGTCACCGATGGTTTGGGTCGATTCTTTTGTCTATGCATTGGCATGGAAGTAGAACTGTCTTTTGAGTTTTTTATTTTAGAATAGCATATCTTTATAGCATGTTGTTTCAGTTCACACATTTTACTTTGATCAGTTGTTGCTTGGTTATATACCAATGTTCCATACGGACTTCAGGGGCACGACCTTGAGGGTTGTGCTGATGGCACGGGTTTCGGAGTGCCAAAATCCGGGTTGTCACACTTCGAATTTATCCCTTTGAACTTAAATTGCAAATGTGTTGGATATAAACTCGCCTTGGAAATCAGGTTCAGCTTTTAGCATAAAATGTTTCCTAAAATCAGTTTTTCGTCTGAAAGATGAAAACCTGTTGTTGTTTTGATGTGAAAAAGGCTTGAAAATAAACCCCTGTTTTGACCTAAAAAATATTTTCTAATGTATGACATTTGAATCTATGAAGGCATATGATAGAATGTAATTATTCTTAAGTTTCCCTTACTGAGCTTTGATGGTAGCTCACCCCTCGACTATACGTCACAGGTTGCAGGTCTCAATTTGGATCCAGAGCTTGAGTCTTATCTTCTTTCTTAGTCAGGAGGAGTCTGACTCGACTTAGTCTTGGATCTTTGCGGTTGGATTTGGTAGGTCTAATCTTTTGTAGAGTGGTAGATTTAGAATTCGATAAATATGCTTGTTCACCACTGTTTAGGTGATGGTCGGTCATCGCGGGTGATTTTATTTTTGTTAGACCATGTTTTGTATTAGTATAGAATTCTCCTATTCTGCCATACGTATTAATTGTTTTAATTGTCGCATATAGTGGTTGTACCATGTTTACTGTACTTCGTATCGTGATCTGCGACCCGACGGTTCGAGTTTTTCCGTATTGGTAAAAAAAAAAAAATGTCAGGAAAGTTTGGGCTGTCACATTTTTCTTGGGTTACTTGTTGTGTACAATGTCTAGGGCCTTGTAAATCTATAAATAAGGACCCTAGGTTAGGAATAAAATAGCTTTTAGTTGCTGGGCTTCTTGCACGTAGGTTTAGGTTAGATTACAGTTCTGGGATGGATTGGGATTAATTGTAATCATCAATCAGAGGCTGATTCAGTAATGATGAAGGTTTATGGATAAATGAGGGCTTAAACTTCCATGCTGCGATCTCTTATAAATTTCATGAGTATCCAATAAACTTTTATTTCTTTTTTTATTTTGAATTTCATTAATGGTACGATTGCATGTTTGAGGTTCTGACTAGATCGAGAACGTGATGGTAATGATTTAATCTTATCTAGTATAATCTCAGTGGCCTTGTAGTGATTGGGGTTAGCCTAGATAGGATATTCACCAATGGACTAGGCCTTGTAGGGTAGTCTTTGTTGGTTCGTGTAATGATGCCTTGACGATTAGATTTATTTAACTCGCGATTAGATTCCTCTAATTCATAAAGGAAGCGACTGGGCTTGTAGCCAGGAGCGGAGTACCAAGGATTCTAAATAGGGAAGAAATAAGAGATTATCATATATAAATCTGAGATTATCATATATAAATCTGAGATCCAAGAGAAATCTCAATCTGCCTCCCCATATCATTATCCAGATCTTTTAGGTTTTCCTTTTATTTTTAGGATTAATTAGGAAACTTAAAATATACAATTTAGTTATATAAAACAGAGATCAGATTAGATAAACGATAAGTCCCTGTGGTTCAACACCCTTGTACTCGCCCTAGTACATTCGAACTTGTGCACTTGCAAGGTTTTGAAATAAAATGATCAATATGCAACCATGAACATAGTATGGAACTTGAATATGAAAAACATTGAATAAAATTGAATTGAAAAAGGTAATTAAATTACTGTCATGCCCCTCAGCCCCCGACCTCACCAGCCACGATCCGCAAGCCGAGCTGACGCGACAACACACCACTGCAAATTGTTCGATTATTTTCACAACTTAATTTAATTTCATAATTCATTTCCCAAATTCGATAAATCATGTTCTGGCTAACCTCTTTTACCATTTTTTTTTTTTCTAAAACTTTACGGGAATTGCCTTATACGGAAAAACTCTCTTTTCTTACACTAATTGCGGAAATGTATTTAATTCTTTTCAATAAAATTGCATAAGCATATTTAAATTATTTTTTCATTTTTGTTAACCTGATTGAGCAAATTCGATTTTCACAATTGTTATCATAAAACTAATCCTACTTATTTTGGAATTGTAAGTAAGACAATTCAAAAGATATTTTCAAAGAGTTCAAACTTTAAAAACCAATATTTACAAAGAGTCCAGTCACAAAGACACATCTATAATTTTTTTAAAGTACTGGAGTAAACAAAAAATAAAAGAAAAGAGAAAGTCCTGTCAAAACCAAGTGCGAGCAGGTCACAAGTGTGCAAGTGCTGATAGCTCTATAGGCCAAATGAGCTCAAAACTATCAGCTCAGTGATCGCTCCTGGATATCTCCTCGTCCAGCTCCTCTAGCTCTGACTGGGTCGCTGCTAACTGGCCTCTAAAATTTTTAGGTCATAAAAGGACCGTAAGCCATGAAGCTTAATAAAGTCTTAGTTAATTATGTTGTGATTTTCAATACAAGTAATATAAGAAAATTTCATATGTGCTAAATCAACTGAGGTTTCTAGCAGGTGTGACATCAAGGAAATTATACAAATATTATCAAAAGAATTCTAAATACAATCCACATTAATCATGAGATAAGCATTCATAGTAAAAGCATGAGAATAACATTTTTATGAAATAAACGCTGCAGCTATAACATAGAAATACGTTTCTTACAAATGACAATTTAGCACAATTAAGGTATTAACAAGCACACAGATTTACAAGGTACATTCAATTTATGAATTTATTTAAATGTCAATTATTAAATTATCAAAATTTTATTTCTTCACTTATTTATTTATTAATGTCTTTTAATTAATTTGGTGCGATACCAACACCAACCATGGTCCGATTGCCAATGCTTCGCAAACAAAGGTTGACATTTTTTTCCATTTAGTCAATTAAGACAATGATCAATATTCCAATCAGTTCATGGTTTCGTATCAGTTTTGATGACTCTATCTTCTAAAGTTCACCAATCATTTTTCAATGTATTCACAAGCATTTCAATCATTAATGTCAATCATCCCACATCATCGAGATTCATATCTATTAGTCAGTTCCATCAATTAATCAGTTACTATCAATTATTCAATTCCGTTCAGATCAATCAATTTCATTCAAATTATAAATCGAAGTCTGAGTCTTCAAATTTTAAAACTTGATCCCAAAGAAGGATCTCTTCGGTTCTCACTTATACCAAGTGTTACCTCAGTTTAGAGTCTAATTAGGACTTATATTTATTGTCGTCGATAAAAGAGAATTGATCATCTCTAATCGCGATTCAAGGCATCGAGGTGCTTATCTTCTAATTATTTTACAAATTTTCTGATCACCTGAGTCGAGTCAACTATTGGACCACTCATCGGCGAACTAATGTTCCTTTTATTTGAATGGGGACCATTCCCTACATGGGTATCCCTTAAATGAGTATCTTATATGAATATCCCCTATATGAGTATTTGTCCTCAAAGCCGGGTCTGTAATTCTTAGTGTCGATATCGAAATAGCGCACTCAGAGGCTTTAGCTCAAAGAGTTATATTCAGTTTCTTTTTATATTTTAAGCGTAAAAAATCTAAGGATCATGATGGATTCAGGTCCATCCGATCAGGGGTCGAATCTGGCTGCTGGCAGTGTGCCATTAGACATAGTTTTGTGCCATGAAGTTCTGGATTTTCTAGCCTATAAATTCGTGAAATTATCACATGAAATTTCACCCAAGTCTTGGGGACATATCAAGGTTTGGCCTTTATTTATCCCAGATTTTTCTTAGGGGTTTTAGGCACAGGAAATCTTAGCTCTTCAGGGGCTTAAATTTTTGGTGCAACAAGGCAGATTCACTACCTTGCGCTCCAAGTTCCGTAAAAGTCAGGATACGGAGAGTTGGAGTCCAAATGTTTTACTGGGTACTGGGAACCCATTTATTTATTTAATTTAAGTTTTTGGGAATTTTATAAAATTTATTTCAAGCCATTTTGCTCTCGGGTTTGAGAGTATTCGATTGTGGGCAGCAAGGCCTACAGGTTTGGGCCTTCTATAGGGTCCACTTAGTGGTCCATCTTTTGCCACAAATTTACAGATTTTGACCCCGGATTATTCCAGATTGATCCTCAACCAATCAAGATCCCTTTTTAAGGTCTGTCCTATCAATCTAACGACACGAATCGTTGTCGTCACTATCCTATTCGTCAAGTACGATTCTAAGCCTATATCGGACAAATCGGGCTAGCCTTGTTGGTCATCCAATCAATCCCAATTTTTCGAGTACGATTAAGTTTTTCAAAACATCATTTTATTAGAGATTTATTTTACGAAAATCAAGTTTTCCAAATCACATTTCAATCAAATTTCAAGATCAATTTGCCTATGTCACTATAGCCTAAATTACTTGAATTTCCTGGGATTTATCAATAATTAATCGATCATTGTTGACCACTCACGAATAACAATGATCATGTGTTTCCAAGGTCTGAAAACTCAGCAGGCCACAGGTCAATTAAAGTGATCACATGTCAATCATTTAGCCATCTAACAGTCCTACACATTACTACACTATAGTGTAGTCATACATTAAGATTCCTATACAAGCATCTATCACCATTTAAATTCATCATGATCAATCATATAAATGATCACATACATTCCAGAAATTCAGTGTCTAAACTAATAATGTCAGTGAATTAAGCTAACTCACATGGTCAAGATCAAATTATCCAAAATTCTAAATAATATTACTAAGCATAGTAAGAAATTCTAGTAATTTTAGGTGCATGTATTCATGACCATTCGATCACATCATCATAACAGAAATCAGAGATAATTTTTCTGAGAAATTAAACCATAAACACGTCTAATCACAGTCACAAACATGCTCAGATTATCATTCAAGTTTATGAAAAATCTTAGCAAAATTACAAGGCTACACTACTCGTAGTCTAAAATTTCTAACATGCATCTATAACCATTTGATGTATATAATTATAAAAAAAAAAGTGATCAAAAGTACAAATTCTGGAATCTAAAACATAAAATCAAACAATCTTAACCATTTAGATCTCACACGTACCATTTAATCTATCCAAATAAAATAGAATTCAAGTTCAAAGGCTAGTTTTTAAAAATTGCTAAGGCAAATCGATTTGATCTAAAATCACTCTTTTTTCTTTAAAAATCTGATAATAGTACCACTGTTTGTCACCATTTTTGAGATCATATGGTCATCATGGTGGTATCCTATGGAGGAGGAGCCATGCTAAGCCATGATGACACATGTTCTCTACTCAAACTCCAAAGATTTCATGATTGCTCCAAAAGCAATCATATACTATTCAATTATAGTGAGGGTAATGTGTGATCATCAAAATCACACCCATTACTTCCTCATCTCAGGCCATACATCATAAACAAAAAATCAGAATTCGAAATTCAAGACTAAATCCATCAAAATCCAATTTTCAAAATATTTTTATGCAAGTTTTAGACCATCGATGGACATAGTCCATAGTTGACCGATATGGAGCATTGGATGGCCCTGCATGATCATTAAAATAACATGCATGGCATCCCTTTGGTCGGGTCTAACAAATGCTACAGGAATTTTTAATTTTTTCAAAGAAATTATACAAAAATTCAAGTTACATCTAGATCCTACACTACAAATGAACATAGTCCATTTTGACCAATTTTGGACCATTGGATGGCCTTGCATGATCATTAGGATCACATGGATGGCATCCCATGGTTCTAATTCAACCATGCTATAGAAATTCCAGCACTTCAAATAAAATAACTTTTAAAAAAAATCAAATCTATGCAAAAAAAAAAATCCTACTCTACTTGCCTACAAAACTCAAAACAAACTAACCAAGACATTACCTTTTTTATCCTTGTTTCTCCTTGCTGATTTGCTTTAAGTTTTGTGTTGCAAAGAGTTGGAATGGAGCTCATCTCAAGGTATGTGGTTAAGGAGAGTGTGGGGAGTAGTTTGACGGTCTTAGATCTCAAGTTTGATAGTGGGATTGGGAGGGTAAATTCAAGAGATGGAGGAGCTCAAGTTTGATAGTGGGATTGGGAGGGTAAATTCAAGAGATGGAGGAGCTCTAATGGTGGAATGAGAGGAAGAAGAAGAAGAAAATGGACAGGCCCCAAGGGAATTCGAAATTTGCAATGGGAGTTCAGGGACAAGGCTTTCAAGCCTTTGGACAAGTGTCCACACTTCACTTCCCAAGCAAGCTCTCTCTCTCTCTCTCTCCTCTCTCCTCTCTCCTCCCATTATCACATGCACATGGGCTAGTGGACCCCACAACAGTTCAATTCCCATCCACAATTGGTCTCATCTAGTTTTTATATGCCCTCCTGGTCCTTAAATTTTGTGAACTTATAATGTTCAAACTCAGCTTGTGGTGCATGTGTGAGAGTCCATCTCTCACCATAGATTTCTCCAAAGTTTTTCAGTGGTCTTAGATGGGTCAAAGTTTTGTCAACTTTAACCCATGGTTCATTAGGATCACATGGATGGCATCCCATGGTTCTAATTCAACCATGCTATAGAAATTCTAGCACTTCAAATAAAATAACTTTTTAAAAAAAAATCAAATCTATTC
This sequence comes from Chloranthus sessilifolius, assembly GCA_021018995.1. Lineage (NCBI taxonomy): Eukaryota > Viridiplantae > Streptophyta > Magnoliopsida > Chloranthales > Chloranthaceae > Chloranthus > Chloranthus sessilifolius. The sequence goes on along the minus strand of CM037592.1, from coordinate 69,176,425 downwards.
AAAAAAAAAAATTCCTACTCTACTTGCCTACAAAACTCAAAACAAACTAACCAAAACATTACCTTTTTTATCCTTGTTTCTCCTTGCTGATTTGCTTTAAGTTTTGTGGGGCAAAGAGTTGGAATGGAGCTCATCTCAAGGTATGTGGTTAAGGAGAGTGTGGGGAGTAATTTGACGGTCTTAGATCTCAAGTTTGATAGTGGGATTGGGAGGGTAAATTCAAGAAATGGAGGAGCTCTAATGGTGGAATGAGAGGAAGAAGAAGATGAAAATGGACATGCCCCAAGGGAAATAGAAATTTGCAATGGGAGTTTAGGGACAAGGCTTTCAAGCCTTTGGACAAGTGTCCACACTTCACTTCCCAAGAAAGCTCTCTCTCTCTCCTCTCTCCTCCCATTATCACATGCACATGGGCTAGTGGACCCCACAACAGTTCAATTCCCATCCACACAATTGGTCTCATCTAGTTTTTATATGCCCTCATGGTCCTTAAATTTTGTGAACTTATAATGTTCAAACTCAGCTTGTGGTGCATGTGTGAGAGTCCATTTCTCATCATAGATTTTCCCAAAGTTTTTCAGTGGTCTTAGATGGGTCAAAGTTTAGTCAACTTTGACCCATGGTTCATTAGGATCACATGGATGGCATCCCATGGTTCTAATTCAACCATGCTATAGAAATTCCAGCACTTCAAATAAAATAACTTTAAAAAAAAAGAATCAAATCTATTCAAAAAAAAAATTCCTACTCTACTTGCCTACAAAACTCAAAACAAACTAACCAAAACATTACCTTTTTTATCCTTGTTTCTCCTTTCTGATTTGCTTTAAGTTTTGTGGTGCAAAGAGTTGGAATGGAGCTCATCTGAAGGTATGTGGTTAAGGAGAGTGTGGGGAGTAATTTGACGGTCTTAGATCTCAAGTTTGATAGTGGGATTGGGAGGGTAAATTCAAGAGATGGAGGAGCTCTAATGGTGGAATGAGAGGAAGAAGAAGATGAAAATGGACAGGCCCCAAGGGAATTTGAAATTTGTAATGGGAGTTCAGGGACAAGGCTTTCAAGCCTTTGGACAAGTGTCCACACTTCACTTCCCAAGCAAGCTCTCTCTATCCTCTCTCCTCCCATTATCACATGCGCATGGGCTAGTGGACCCCACAACGGTTCAATTCCCATCCACACAATTGGTCTCATCTTGTTTTTATATGCCCTCTTGGTCCTTAAATTTTGTGAACTTATAATGTTCAAACTCATCTTGTGGTGCATGTGTGAGAGTCCATCTCTCACCATAGATTTCCCCAAAGTATTTCAGTGGTCTTAGATGGGTCAAAGTTTAGTCAACTTAATCGATGGTTGAGATTTGCTAGAGATTAGCAAAATCCTATTTTATAATTATAGAAATTAGGTAAACCAAATGTAATTGCCCTTGGGCTTAATTAATATTTACAAGAATTGTCATTACACCATGCAAGGCACATACACAACTCTTAGAATATTAGTGCATCTATTCTTTTAGGATTTATGGGTCTATGTTTAATCCAAATCATCAACCATTATCATGATGATCATCGAACTCCAAGTCATTGGTGATGATCTCCACATCAATACCAAGGCTCAGTCCTAATTCGAGTCAATTCTCAGGTTAAGGCTCATCAAAAGTCAGTCCGGGCTTCTCATTTGGTGTGAGATGTGGTGTGTATTTTACTTAATTACTAACACACCCATTTAAACAAAAAAGGTGCCCTATGGGTGACACTAGAAATGGGTACTATCCCATCAATCTAAGGTGGGTGCTAAACAATTTTAGGTGACCTCAGGCAGTCACCTGACATAGTCAGGTCTCAACAGGTTGACCCATATAGAATTTGAGGGGCAGGTGTTATAATTACCGAGTATTTTAAATTGAATATGAACCCCTGAATATGGGCTTTCTGAATACTAAATCTTGAATATTGAACATCAAATACCGAATAATGACTTCGGAATATTGAATTGAATATAAACATGGAGTATTGAATTTGAACACTAAAATTGAATATTGAATATTGAAATTTTGATTGAATATTGAACCTTGAATGTGGAAGTTATTCGAACTTGAATATTGAATTCTGAATATTGATTACTTGATAACGAAATCTGAAATTTTGAAAGTGATTAGATGATACTATATCGAACTTAAAACCTTGCATAGTTGACCACTGTTCTTGCGAACAGGCTCGTATAAGCACCTCGTATTTCAGACGAGTTATTAAAACATTAGCTGAGGATTGGGTCTCGTTAGACCAACAGTATTATTGATCCTTGTCTTGATTGACTAAATAGCGAAGAGTGTCAGCCTCTGTTTGCGCCACAATTGACAATCAAATATTGAATATTGGATCATGGTTGGTGTTTGGTATCGCACCAAATTAATTAAAAGATGTTAATAACAAATAAATAAAGAAATAAGATATAATAATCTGGTAATTGACACTTAAATAAATTCACAAAATTTAATGTACCTTGTAAATCTTTGTGCATGTTAATACTTGGATTGTCATCTGTAGAATATTATTTCCATGCTATAATTGCACTTCTTATTTCTTGAAATGCTATTCTTATGGTTGTACTATGAATGCTTATCTCATGTTAGATAGTAACTATTTTTAATGTGAACTGTATTTAGAATTTCTCTGTTAGCATTAGTTTAATCTTATTTACAATTGATATCATGATTGTTAGAAACCTCACTTGCACTAGCGCATATGAAATTTTCTTACTTGTACTGAAAACTAGAATTTAATTAACTAAGCCTTTATTAAGCTTCATGGCTTATGGTCCTTTTATGACCCAAAAATTCCAGAGGCCAGTCAGTATCCACCAAGTCAGGGCTAGAGGAGCTGGACGAGGAGAAATTCAGGAGCGATCCCTGAGCTGATAGTTTTGAGTTCATTTTGCCTATAGAGCTACCAATACTTGTACACGTGTGACCCGTTCACACTTAGTTTTGACAAGACTTTCTCCTTTCTTTTATTTTTGTTTAGTCCAGTACTTTTGAAAAAAATTCAGATGTATCTTTGTAACTGGACTCTTTGTAAATATTAATTTTTAAAATTTGAACTCTTTGGAAACGTCTTTTGAATTGTCTTACTTACGATTCCATAATAAGTAGGATCAATTTTACGATAAAAGTTATGAATTGAATTTGCCCGATCAAGTTAATAAGAATGAGAGAATAAATGGAAAAGAATTTAGATATGCTTCTGTAATCTATTGAAAAGAATTTAAAGACGATTCCGCAAATTATTGAAAAAGAAAAGTAAGTTGTTCCGTGAAGGACATTTCCCGTAATACAAAAAAAATATATGGTAAAATGAGACTAACTGGAATATGATTTAATCGAGTTCAGGAAATGAATTATGAAATTAAAATAAGTTTTGGAAATAACCGAATAATCGAATAACTGGCAGCGGTGCATTTATCGTGCCTGCTCGACTTGCGAATTGTAACGGGCGAGGTTGGGGGCTGAGGAGTGTGACAAATGAGGAGAAAAGATTGATGGCTCAGTACCGCTATGTCTCTATTGTTGGGTGTCTCATGAACACTATCTTGTGCACTCGACCTGACATATGTTTTACAATTGGAGTTGTAAGTTGATTATGAAGTAAATCGGTCCTAAACATTGGATTGCCATGAAAAACATATTGAAATACGTTCATCCAACGAAGGATAATTATTTGTTATATTGGTTCGGAATTATCATTCATGGATATGCAATTGTCAATTTCCAAGAGGGCATCGATAAGTAGGATTTTACCAGTGGCTTTGATTTCACCCTTTCATAGTACATTATCCTCTCCTATCTTTATCGTATTGTCATAATAATTGCCACCCATTCTCAATGTTTAGAGACTCGAGACCACAAGGGAGACAAATACATTGAGAGAAAGTTTAATATCACTAGACACTTTGTGAAGAAAGTTTAATAACACTGGACACTTTGTGAAGAAGTGATTTGTATCTGTTGACAAGATCTCTTCAGATAGGAATCTTGATGATCCCGTGATGAAGAGCATTGTGAATAAGGTCTTTTCAAGAATGTTGATGTATGGAAGTACACGACATGTGAGACTAGTTTTAGCGCAAGTTGGAGATTGTAGGACCTTGTGCCATGATAAATTAGTCATGTTTTCTTAGTGTCCTGAATACTATCAACTGAAAGTCAAAGCTCGAGCCAGAACCATGCCAATCATATTTCCCATATGGAAGCCAAGATGTGAACTTTTTTATCGGACTTGGGTGTTTTAGCAATATTTGTTATGAAAAAATTATGGGCTTTATTTGAAAGTTGAAATTTTAACCAAATGGAATAAGGCTAATCCTCGAGCCTTCCCCTTGGAAACTTCTAATTTCTAAAGCCTTGGTGTTAATTTAGGTCCCTACCTTTCTAGAATAGTTTTAAAACTACACAACCTAAAGACATTTTTCTCAAGGAAGTTCGTGGAGGATACTCGGGAATGGAATCGATCCTCCCATGTGCATAGCGGGCCCAATCCCCTTTTAAGTGTAAATCTTTCTAAGTTAGATTTCTGAATAGATCACTTTTAGGCAACCCTAGTTGATAACATCGGTAGGCCGGTGTATAGCATAGGAGTTCAACCCACAATCCCCACCTAAGCTTCATGATCATGATGTTCTACGGCGTTGTTAAAACCCATAGGTGGTGATCACACTGGTTTGTTTGTTGTTCCTTTGATCTCCTTTTTATTGATAATCTTTTATTAGTTAAATTAATTCTTTTTAGTTAATGTAATAGCCCGAAAAAAAAAATCACGCAAAACTATGACCTCGGGATCCGTGCCCGATTGGTCACAAGTTTGACCAGTCAGGAGATCAAGAGTTAGCATGGGATGTGGTGAACGGACGAGATGTGATAGCTTGAGTGATTTCGTGGTGTGTGTTGTAAATATGAAGTCGCATATACCTATTGAGGTGCATGTGCTCAACACACAAACTAAGAGAGGGATAAAAGGGTTTAATAACCCTAGATGGGTATTTTGGGTTGTTGAAGGAGAGTAAAGAAGAGAGAGAGAGAGTAAAAAGAGTGATTAATGCAAGGAGTAAAGGCTAGCTGAGGAAGGAAGGATCCAAGTATTAAAGAGGCCGATTCAACGCAAGGGATCCGCTGAAAAAGCTAAAGCTGGAACCCTAGCCTTCCAACCCTAGATTTGAAATCAACTTGAGATCTATCCAAGGTAAATTTTTGTAAATAAGATGCATAGATCATAGGGGTTAAGTTGTGGTTAAATGTGGGTTAGATCATAGGATAATGGCTTAGAAAAATAGAGGAAAAAGTGTGGGAAAAAGATTGGGAAGAACAAAGAAAGGTCGAATCGACAATTTCGATTAATCGAAATTGGGTTTGATTAATCGAAATTGGCGAGAAGTTGAAAGGTCGAAGACGACGATTAATCGAATTGGATTTGATTAATCGAATTTGATTTCGATTAATCGATTTGAGAATCGATTAATCGATCGAAACTCTCAAAGGACCCCAAGGGTTGGAGGAAATGATTTATGAAAATCGACTAATCGAAATGGGATTTCGATTAATCGATTTGAGTTTTCGATTAATCGATTTGGGATCATTAATCGACGAAATTCAACAACAGGTGTACCTTGCGAAGAAGAAATTCGATTAATCAAAATCTGGATTCGATTAATCGAATGAAACTCAATATTGAGCATGGTGTACTTTGCGGAAAGAAGAATTTCGATTAATCGAAACTGGATTCGATTAATCGAACGGAAACTCGACTGTTCGAACAGTGAGTTTACTTTGCGAAAAGAAGAATTTCGATTAATCGAAAACAGATTCGATTAATCGAATGACAATTCATCGCTCGAATCGAGAATGGACTTTGCGAGGAGAATTTCGATTAATCAAATTACTTCGATTAATCGATATTGACCTTCGATTAATCGATTTTGGAAATCGATTAATCGAACCAGGTTCGATTAATCGATTCTGGATTTCGATTAATCGACTGGGATAAATTTTGTTGACTTTTAGGTTTGACTTTAAGATTCTTGGAGGATCTTATACCTTCTTTATTGCATCCCTTGTGATGTGTTTTACCTGTTGTGTGGTACCATAGGTGGTACGTGTGAGCTAGTGCACGAGGAGCCACGTGGGACCTTGATGCATTGAACAAGTGAAGACTTGAGGTAGGGAACACCTTGAACATGTACTTTATTTTACAAGAGCATGTATGTAGTGATATAAATTTCAATTCAATTATTTTTACTGCTCAAAGAATTGTGAAAAGTGTGTGTGTGACATTCATAAGAGAAAACGAATGAGCCATCCCCAGGGGATGAAGAAGTAAAGAGATAAGAGCATCAGGTGTGATGCAAGTTAATGGATACATCCCAGGGATGTATCCACAGATTGAATCATGTTTGATAGGGCCTAACTGATATAAGATAGCACACTTACACGGTGAATAACTATATGTAAGGCAATATTTTGTTATTTGAGGTTCCTTAGGTTACCCCACCGACGTGGCGGGATATCCACGATCGACACGGCAGGATATCCGTGACCGAGCACCGTAAACCGTAGGCCAAAGGCGGAGGCTTATCCAGAGATAGTAAGCACACCCTGTGGGTGTTGATTGAGACAAGTGAAACCCGCCACCAATCCCGTGGGAAAGGGGCTTGGTACTATATGGTATTCCTGTGGAATACATTAAAACTGTCTATATAGATGACGATGAAGGGTAGCTCATCGGGCTCGATGCTATATTGCTCGGGATTACTTAAGTTGAAAGTTTAAGTTTTGCTTTAGGCCTTTTCAAAGATTTTTCATGAGTAAATGAAAACATAAGAAATCAACAAGAAATCTAATGCTTTTAATCTGCTTTATCAACAACCCGCATAGTTACATCATGCATGATATATCATAGAATATATGTGAGTTATAACTTATATGTTCAGCTGTGTTTGTTCCCTATTGGGCTAGGATGTAGCTCACCCTATAGACTATACGTCGCAGGTCCATTAGTAGCAGCTGCCGAGGTTTCAGGGGACGCTGATCCCGGCGAGTCGGACTTTGCTGCCGGCGAGGAGTTGGAGCCACCTCCAGAGGACTTCTTCTAGAGGACTCCGTTGTGCTACTTTGAGGAGTTTTGAGTAGAGATTGTACGGCTTGGTATGTCAAGCCTTTATTTTGTGAAAACATGTATATGTATAGAGTTTGGATTATTCCTTTGGGGCGAACCATCTGTGATGATTTATATCATCGATGGTTCGGATCGGTTCTCCCTTCATGCGAGGCATGAGGGTAGAACGTCTTTGAAAAGTATTTCTAATTAGATTTAAATTCCGCAAGTTGTTCTTATTTCTTTTTATGCTTGATATACCAGTGTTCCGTGCATAGTTAAGGGACACGGTCAAGATGATCGTGCTGATGGCACGGGTTTCGGTGCCAACCGGCCCAGTTGGTATCAAAGCCTTTTCTTTTAGCAATTCTGACAAGGGTTCTTTCGTCAGAACATAGGGGCTTCTGCTAACGAAACTTTAGTTTCAAATGCAGCCGCAATGTCAGCTAGAGGGAGGGGCCGACCAAGAGGAGGCCATCAAAGGAGTTTGCGTAGTGGAGATGATTTCATCTCTCCTACCAACAGAGTGCCTTTAGGAGGTAACGAGGCCCTGTGGCGTGAGTAGACATCATGAGGAAGAGGATCGAGATCATCAGGATCAAGATCTAAGAGAGCAAGAAAGATTGAGAGAAAGACAAGAAGATAGAGAGGAACGACAAAGGATGATGCACACTATGGAGACTATGGCAGCTGCCATGGCACAACAAGCAGCATCCTTTGCAGCTCATGCGTCAAGAGAACAGCAGCCACCTACACCACCTGTAGGACCTGCGTTGCCTGTGCCCTCATCTTTTACAGAGTTTAGAAGGATGAGACCTCCTTCATTTTCTGGGCAGGCAGACACAATGGCCGCTGAGAATTGGCTGATGGAGATGGAGAAAGTCTTTAGCGTGCTAACTTGCACGGAAGACGAGAGTGTAAGATGGGCAGCTTACATGTTGGATGGGGAGGCTGGGCCTTGGTGGAAGTCCGTGATAAGGACTCGGGCTCAGGAGACCCCAGAGTTGCCATGGACTTGGGAGGAATTTGTTGAGGAGTTCAACAAACAATATTTCCCGGAAGTGGTGAGGAACCAATTAGAGATACAATTTTTGCAGTTAGTACAAGGGAGAATGACCGTGAGAGAATACGGGGTAGAGTTTCTACGACTTGCCCGTTTTGCTCCGGATTACGTCGCTTCTGAAGTGATGAAGTCCAAGAGGTTTCAGCAAGGTTTGAAGCCTGAGGTTAGGGGAGGCGTAGCTCCATTTCAACTGAGGACCTATGAAGAGGTCATGAGCAAAGCATTGGTTGTAGAAGAGGAGAACACGAACAGATATAGACAGAGAGAGCAACAGAGAGGACTTGACCACGGAAGGATGGGGAACTACGAACCGGTGAATAAAAAGCCGAGGTTCGTGGGTCAGAGTCAGAGACCGCAGTTTCAGGGAGGTTTCGGAAGACCGGCGCAACAGCAACAACAACAACACCAACAGAGGTTCCCATTACTTGCGTCGGGGAGACCTTTTCGCTATGAGAACCCTGCCATGTCATCGGCGCATCTTTACACAGGGGTTCTCGTCCGTATCTTTCTCGAGAGAGACGTGTGCGGATGTGGCAAGCCGCATAGGACTATAGGACTGAGAATCGAACTAGAGGTTGTTTCCGATGTGGCAAGGTGGGCCACATGATCAAGGATTGCCAGAGACAAAGGGCAAGACGGCGATTCTGACACCACACCCATTCAAGCAAGGAAGCCGATTGTTAGGGGAGAGCCTTTATGCATCGATCCGCTCAGAAGCGTGGAATGTGCACGACGTCATCCAAGGTGAGAAATGTTATTTTATTAAAGAAAGGGATTCCGTTCCATGAAGAATTTGAGATGGAAAAAAGTGCATGCACTAGGAATAGTGTAGATTCTTTTAATATAAACTGAGAGTGCATTTTGATGTAAATTCACTGTATGTGTATATATATTATAGGTACTTTAACTATGTATGAAAGGGAAGTGTATTTAGACATGACGCCGAGTGTTGATAGACCGGGTCTACCCACTCATTCGTCACTCCACGTTTTGCTAAGAAGATGAAGATCGTTCCAGAGACATTGATTTCGTCCTCATCTCAGGTCTATTTGGAGAGTTAGTGGACACGGAGTTAGCTTGCAAATCCGCCATCGTAGCAATTTGAGACCTAAATGTGCATGAATTGGAAGCAAAGTTGATACTCATAGACATGCAAGGGTTTGATGTGATCCTGGGCATGGACTGGTTGGCGCAGCACTGTGCAACGGTCGATTGCAAGAACAAGGTCATCATTTTCAGACCCAACACAAGAAGATCATTTCGATTTCAAGGAGTGAGGAGGTCGCTTATATGCCATCGATCTCAGAAGAAGGGCCGAGAAAATGATCGAAGGGACGCAGTGGATACTTAGCTTTCTTAAAGGAGGACAAGGAGGAAAAGAACGTCATTTCTGAGATAGCAATTGTGCGAGACTTCGCTGACGTGTTTCCAGAAGAATTGCCTGGATTACCTCCAGAAAGAGAAGTAGAATTCGCCATTGACTTAGCACCAGGAACGGAGCCTATTTCAAAAAGCACCTTATAGAATGGCTCCCGCTGAGTTAAAGGAGTTGAAGGAACAACTACAAGAACTAATGGACAAGGGGTTTGTTAGACCGAGCGTGTCTCCATGGGGAGCACCGGTCTTATTTGTCAAGAAGAAAGATGGGTCAATGCGACTATGCATTGACTATCGACAATTGAACAAACTTACTGTGAAGAACCGCTACCCTTTGCCTAGAATTGACGATCTATTCGACCAACTGCAAGGAGCAAGGTATTTTTCCAAGATCGACCTAAGATCCGGTTATCATCGAGCAGTCAAGGCGAGGACATCAGAAGATGACCTTTCCGGACACGGTATGGACACTATGAATTCCTTGTGATGCCGTTTGGGTTAACGAATGCCCGGCGTCATTTATGGATCCGATGAACCGAGTGTTTAAACCACACTTGGACTCTGTGGTAGTAGTGTTCGTTGATGATATACTAATATACTCCAAATCCAAGATGTAACACGAAGAACACTTGAGGATTGCTCTAAACGCCTACGTGAACACCAATTATACGCCAAACTCAAAGAAGTGTGAGTTTTGGTTGGAAGAAGTTAGCTTTTGGGACATGTCCTCAAGCACGCGCCATCACCAGATCCAAAGAAAGATAGAAGCAGAGTTAAATGGGAGCAACCAAAGACAAGGATGATGTCCAAGTTTTCTGGGCTTAGCGAGGCTATTATCGACGTTCGTTGAGGGTTTTCAAAAATATCGGGACCTCTCACAAAGTCGACACGAAAAGATTCAAGGTTTGAGTGGAGGAGGCATGCGAAGAGTTTTCAAGAACTCAAAACGAGACTCACTTCACTCCAGGTGTTGGCAATTCCTTCAGCAAATGGAGGATACGCAGCAGTACAAATGACGCGTCATACAATGGCCTTGGTTGTGTGCTCAACCAAAACAAGAAGGTGATAGCTTACGGATCAAGACAGTTGAAAGAACACGAAAAATTACCCGACTCATGACTTGAACCGGCTACTTTTTTGAAAATTTGGAGACACTACTTGTATGGTGAAACATTTGAAATTTTCACCGATCATAAGAGCCTCCGATATCCGCTCACACGTAAGGAGCTCAATATGAGACAACAAGCAGATGGATGGAATTCCTCAAGGACTACGATTGCTCTATACAAGACCATCCTGGCAAGGCGAATGAAGTGGCCGATGCATTGAGTCGAAAAGGTTCAGCTCAGTTAGCTTCCTTGATTTTGGGTGTGCACCCATGGAAATTATTGGAAGACCGCATTCTATGATGCTAACATTAAGTCAAAGGACACTCGGATCCTTTTTGGCTAATATATCAAGAAAGCCGTGATATTTGAGCATATCCACGATCTACGATGAAGGATCCGACATTAACGAAGATTTATCAAGACGTGAATGAAGGCATCAGTCGGACTTCTCGTAAAAGAAGATGGTTCTTTGTTATTTAAAGGCCGCCTATGCATCCTGGATAATGCCGATCTAAGACGAACAATTCTTGATGAAGGCTCATAAGTCAAATTATGCTATCCACCGGTAGCACCAAATGTACCAAGATTTGAAAAGAATTACCGTGGAGAGGATCAAACAAGACGTGGCCGAGTATGTGTCACGATGTTTGACTTGTCGAAGTGAAGGTTGATCATAGACATCCCGCGGACTATTGCAACCTTTACCAATACCGAATGGAAGTGGAATCGATCTCAATGGATTTCATTGTTGGATTACCCCGCATCGCCAAGAGACACAATGCCATTTGGGTCGTAGACCGATTGACCAAATCAAGACTTTTGCCGTATAATACTACATATACGGGCAGAAGATCGGAATTATACATGAAGGAGATTGTAAGATTACATGGGATTCCAAGCAAGATCATTTCAGATCGTGATCCACTATATACGCCCAAGTTTTGGAAGAAAAATCAAGAAGGAATGGGAACTCGACTAGACTTTAGTTCAGCTTTCCATCCTCAAACTGATGGGCAGACAGATCGGGTGAATCAAGTGATAGAAGACATGCTCAGAGCTTGCATGCTTGATATGCAAGCATACTTGGATGAGTATCTACCGATGCTCGAGTTCAGATATAACAACAAGCAAAACGAGCATTGGCATGGCACCGTATGAAGCTCAGATGGACGACGATGCAAGTCACCTCAATTGGGAGGAAACAGTGAGAAATTTGTATTAGGACCAAAATCGCTTGAAGACAACGCCACCGTTGTCCAATTATCGAGAAAGGTTGAAGACAAAGACAGTAGTAGATGTAAAAGTTACGCGATGTGAAGCGGACTAGTGTTGACTACAAAGTGGGAGAGCATGTGTTTGTGAAGGTGTCACCTATGAAAGGTGTAATGAGATTTGGCAAGAGGGGAAGTTAAGTCCACGTTATGTTGGACCATTTGAAATTTTGGGACGAATAGGTGAAGTTGCATATCGCATTAGTTTACCACCGCTATTGATCGAGTACATAATGTCTTCCACATATCGATGCTCGGAGAAATGCGTGAATGATCCGTCTCATGTGTTAGGAAGCAACCTATAGAGATGTGTGAGGACATGAGCATGATAGAGGAACCGTGGAGATCTTGGATCGAAAAGAACAAATCTTTGCGCACTAAAGTAATTCCCTTAGTGCTTTTCGATGGAACAATCATCCTAAAGAAGAGGCTACTTGGGAACGAGAGGCCGATGTAAAAGAACAATACCCGTTGTTTCCAACGACGTGAAAGTGCAATGTAAAACCACAAACGTGTTGTGAAATCTCCACTTGTAATTCAATGGAAATTTTAATCCAATCTGTCATGAATTGAAAATAAGAAAAGAAACAAAGAGATTTAAATTTCAGAGAAAGCTGGGCAAAATCGATTAATCAATTTCAAATCGATTAATCGATTTGGAATTTCGATTAATCGATCTTGTTCGATTAGTCGATCGCATGTGCCAAAGGATGAAAATGAAAAGTTGAGTTAGAAAATGCATAGAAGAATTTCGATTAATCGAAATGGGATTTGATTAATCGAATACTTAAGAAATTTTGGAAAATTTTGAAGTTTTTAGATTTCGATTAATCGAAACTAAGTTCGATTAATCGATTTTGAGATTTCGATTAATCAAATGAATTTCGATTAATGCCTTGGAGCTCAAAATTTTAAATTTTTAAACAAACACGATTTCGATTAATGAAATATTTTGATTAATCGAATTTTATTTTCGATTAATCGATTTGAGAAATCGATTAATCGTTAACCTAGTTTTAAATTTGATTAATCGAAATGGAATTTCGATTAATCGAGCCGAGGCCTATATATATATAAGTTTGGGGATTTCATTCCCCATTCAAATCATTTGAACTTCGGACCTTGGGCGTTTTGACTTCCTTCTTCTTCTCCAACTATCCCCCGGTCTAGGGTTCGATTTTCCGTCGATTCGCCCACAATCTACCGTATTCGCCTATGAAAACCACGGTAAACCCTAGAATCGAACATTTTCTTTCATTTGCAGTAGAAAAACCCTAGTTTAGTGAAATTGCCGGCCAGAACCCGATTGTCTTCGAAGAAGGCAACCTCCAAGTTGCCGGGTTAAGAAGAACGCCGCACCACCACCGCCTACCCCGTCGCCGGTGAGGACTCCGACACCGTCGGAAGCGGAGACCACCTCCGGTTCGACGAGCGCATCTACGCGCGAGTCTTCCCGAATCCACCCCCATGCCACCACCACCCACCAACGTGGAGCAACCAAACGAGTGGTGGGCTGCCAAGACCTTTGAGGTCGAATACACCATCGACCCTACCCTATTCACAAATCCCGATTTACCGGGCGAGACCCAATGGGCTCAGAACTACCTAACCAGTGCCGGACTCGGCAACCTTCTCAAACCAATCCGGGGTTCCTATTACCCTAGATTGGTGAGGTTGTTCTACCAAGGGCTAACCAATGGCCCTAGCGACGATTGTATTATAACCAAGATCGAGGGTCGTCTCTATACGATCACTCGTCGACACATACATGAGGTGCTTGAATGCTACCTCGACTTTACTCCCGAAACTACCCTATTTCCACCCTTTGAAAAGGAACCCCGTTTTGAAGAGGTCATGACTCGCATGACCAACGGGAAGAAGGGGTCGGGCACGTCCATCAAGAGGGTCGACCTTCCACCCTACATGTGGATGCTCGACTCCATCATAAAATGCAACCTTTACGATGCGCCGACACGGCTGCGTGGATAAAGTGCAACATGCACTTTACGCGCCTTCAGTGGCCGATGGTTTGATGCTACCATGGTCATCCTTGAGGGATGCACGGTACATCAAGAGTAAAAGCGATGAAGGCAACATGCGGCCCAAGGAGAAGATGCCGTATGCTCGGCTCATCTCGAGCATGTTGGAGTGCTACTCTGACGAGCCCTCCTACACTATTTCACCCCACGAGGTGAGGGCTACGGATCGCGTGAAGACGTTCACCAAGTCTTCATGGACCCGTAGCTACAACCTATTGAAGCGGACCCTACCAGCTCCGGGTCCCGCCTCCCCCCCAGAGCCAAAGAAGCAGCAGCAGTAGTAGCACGCCACCACCCCACCACCTCGGCAGGACCCACTTGAGGGTGGGGCACACCTGCCGCAGAGCCATCTGGAGAGGTTCCACACCACAGCCCACGCCGACACCACACGCACACTCCGCCCGCGACTCCCACCTCATCCTACTGCCGGCGCGCCGCTCCATCCGGTCCTACCACAGAGGACGTGTTGGCCAGAATGGACGCAAATAACGAGAGGATGAACAGGAGGATTGATTTCCTCATGTTTCACACCCTCCAGTTCATCTACCCCCACACCTACATGGATATGTTGGCCCGCGAAGAAGAATGGACGGCCGGACGCACCGCCTTCCATAGAGGACCAGTCTTCCATCCCACCACGGACGCGGTTCCCTCCACAACCACATCCGCCACCGCCAGCCACCACAACCAGACCCGGCTCCAACAGACTGCCACCATCGCTGTTGCCTGCCACCTCAAATGGAGCAACTGCCCAAAGACCTGGATCACTGGCGAGGGACCTGCATGAGTCTTTTTGTGTTTATTTTATTTTTGTATCACCATGTGTTGTGTATATGTATATCTTGTATGACTCTTTATTGTCTCTAAAACTTTTGATATTAATGGAAAAGCTAAATTTTTGTGTTAATTGTTTGCCTTCGTCAAAAATTTGCGTTCCATGCATGTGATTGTGTCTACTTAAATTCGTCTGAGTCAACTAGACCACCTCCCCTGAAAGTGTGGGGGGAAGCGAGACAGAAACCCAGACAGACACACCTTGGGTTATTTTCGAGGACGAAAATTCCCAAGGTGGGGAGGATGTAATAGCCCGAAAAAAAAAATCACGCAAAACTATGACCTCGGGATCCGTGCCCGATTGGTCATAAGTTTGACCAGTCAGGAGATCAAGAGTTAGCATGGGATGTGGTGAACGGACGAGATGTGATAGCTTGAGTGATTTCGTGGTGTGTGTTGTAAATATGAAGTCGCATATACCTATTGAGGTGCATGTGCTCAACACACAAACTAAGAGAGGGATAAAAGGGTTTAATAACCCTAGATGGGTATTTTGGGTTGTTGAAGGAGAGTAAAGAAGAGAGAGAGAGAGTAAAAAGAGTGATTAATGCAAGGAGTAAAGGCTAGCTGAGGAAGGAAGGATCCAAGTATTAAAGAGGCCGATTCAACGCAAGGGATCCGCTGAAAAAAGCTAAAGCTGGAACCCTAGCCTTCCAACCCTAGATTTGAAATCAACTTGAGATCTATCCAAGGTAAATTTTTGTAAATAAGATGCATAGATCATAGGGGTTAAGTTGTGGTTAAATGTGGGTTAGATCATAGGATAATGGCTTAGAAAAATAGAGGAAAAAGTGTGGGAAAAAGATTGGGAAGAACAGCTCGAAAAGGGCTGAATCTGACAATTTCGATTAATCGAAATTGGGTTTCGATTAATCGAAATTGGCCAGGAAGTTGAAAGGTCAGAAGACCACGACTTCGATTAATCGAATTGGATTTCGATTAATCGAATTTGGATTTCGATTAATCGATTTGAGAATCGATTAATCGACTGGGAACCTCCAGTGGACCCCAAGGGTTGGAGGAAATGATTTAAGGAAAAATCGACTAATCGAAATGGGATTTCGATTAATCGATTTGAGTTTTCGATTAATCGATTTGGGATCGATTAATCGACTTGTGAAATTCAACTGTTCGAACAGTAGGTGTACCTTGCGAAAAGAAGAAATTCGATTAATCGAAACTGGATTCGATTAATCGAATGAAAACTCAACTGTTCGAACAGTAGGTGTACTTTGCGAAAAGAAGAATTTCGATTAATCGAAACTGGATTCGATTAATCGAACGGAAACTCGACTGTTCGAACAGTGAGTTTACTTTGCGAAAAGAAGAATTTCGATTAATCGAAAACAGATTCGATTAATCGAATGACAATTCGACTGTTCGAACTGAGAATGGACTTTGCGAAAAGGAGAATTTCGATTAATCGAAATTACTTCGATTAATCGATATTGACCTTCGATTAATCGATTTTGGAAATCGATTAATCGAACCAGGTTCGATTAATCGATTCTGGATTTCGATTAATCGACTGGGATAAATTTTGTTGACTTTTAGGTTTGACTTTAAGATTCTTGGAGGATCTTATACCTTCTTTATTGCATCCCTTGTGATGTGTTTTACCTGTTGTGTGGTACCATAGGTGGTACGTGTGAGCTAGTGCACGAGGAGCCACGTGGGACCTTGATGCATTGAACAAGTGAAGACTTGAGGTAGGGAACACCTTGAACATGTACTTTATTTTACAAGAGCATGTATGTAGTGATATAAATTTCAATTCAATTATTTTTACTGCTCAAAGAATTGTGAAAAGTGTGTGTGTGTGACATTCATAAGAGAAAACGAATGAGCCATCCCTGTGGGATGAAGAAGTAAGAGATAAGAGCATCGTGTGTGATGCAAGTTAATGGATACATCCTGGATGTATCCATGATTGAATCATGTTTGATAGGGCCTAACTGATATAAGATAGCACAATTACACGGTGAATAACTATATGTAAGGCACCGATATTTTTGTTATTTGAGGTTCCTTAGGTTACCCCACCGACCTGGCGGGATATCCACGACCGACACGGCAGGATATCCGTGACCGATACGGCGGCGAAACCGTAGGCCAGTGCGGAGGCTTATCCGTACATAGTAAGCACACCCCAGGGGTGTTGATTGAGACAAGTGAAACCCCGCCACCAATCCCCAGGGGAAAGGGGCTTGGGTACTATATGGTATTCCCAGGGAATACATTAAAACTGTCTATATAGATGACGATGAAGGGTAGCTCATCGGGGCTCGATGCTATATTGCTCGGGGATTACTTAAGTTGAAAGTTTAAGTTTTGCTTTAGGCCTTTTCAGCATTTTTCATGAGTAAATGAAAACATAAGAAATCAACAGTAAACGAATGCTTTTAACTGTTTTATCAACAACTGCATAGTTACATCATGCATGGTATATCATAGAATATATGTGAGTTATAACTTATATGTTCAGCAGTGTTTGTTCCCTATTGGGCTAGGATGTAGCTCACCCTATAGACTATACGTCGCAGGTCCATTAGTAGCAGCTGCCGAGGTTTCAGGGGACGCTGATCCCGGCGAGTCGGACTTTGCTGCCGGCGAGGAGTTGGAGCCACCTCCAGAGGACTTCTTCTAGAGGACTCCGTTGTGCTACTTTGAGGAGTTTTGAGTAGAGATTGTACGGCTTGGTATGTCAAGCCTTTATTTTGTGAAAACATGTATATGTATAGAGTTTGGATTATTCCTTTGGGGCGAACCATCTGTGATGATTTATATCATCGATGGTTCGGATCGGTTCTCCCTTCATGCAGAGGCATGAGGGTAGAACTGTCCTTTGAAAAGTATTTCTAATTAGATTTAAATTCCGCAAGTTGTTCTTATTTCTTTTTATGCTTGATATACCAGTGTTCCGTGCATAGTTAAGGGGCACGGTCAAGATGATCGTGCTGATGGCACGGGTTTCGGGGTGCCGAAATCCGGGCTGTCACAGTTAATATCTCCCTCTCCTTTTTTATATCCAAAGCAAGTCCCAAGTGACCGATTTGGAACATTTTTTTAAAAGGCCAAGTGAAAACCTTAACCTTGGTCGAAAACCACATTCCAACACATGGCGATGATCATGATTGATTTCATATTTTATCCGAATCTAAATCACTAAAAACCCTAACAACTAGTTCTCAAGCAATGTTATGGATAACCATTTAAATGGTTGATCATCAGTAGAGCTTTGAGTATATAACAACACTAGTATAGTTACGTATAGAGTCGATTGATCGGAACAAATTTGGTGGCTAAAGAAGAGAGAATCAACTTAGCAGTCTAAGTTCGACATAAGAAAGCCTACAAAAGTCTTGAATTTCCACTGGGAAGTTCCACATGAGTGCGATAGGTGAAGGGCCATAAGATCCTATTAGTTTAGTTGACAACCTGGTAGTGACGTAAGAGCTATGATACTTAATACGCTGATCCAACCTGCAAATGAAAAATTGGTTCACAACAAACCAATCCGCTGTTCAATTCTGTCCAATTTATCTATATCCAATGAACTGGGCGAATTGCAGTGTAAGTATAAAAACTGCTTTAAATGTCAAGTGCAAGTGAGGCGAATTGAACCCATGACCTCCAACTATTTTAGAACCAACTTCTGTATTGCCTAACCAAAGCAAGAGTTTGTTTTAGTATAATAATTTAACCTTAATAACTATATTTTAGTGTTAGTCTAATTGTTTAACAATTAAAACTCATAGTACTCCCGACAAATCGAGTTTGCATGGGAGTAGAGAATTGCGAATTACAGACTAGAAAATGTATCAACTGAATTAAGTAATATAGCTTAAGAGTTTGTCAGCAACACAACTAGTGTCTTAAATAAGAAATACAAATACTTTTGTAGTGACACTTGACTAGAACAATATCTATGGCTACAAATTGCTTTGGAGGAGAACAATTTGACTGGAGAGATGATCCTTAGTGAATATATATAATGGTATGCGCGACAAGCTGATATATCTTCAAATTATACCTAAATATCCCCAAAGCTAAGCTTTGTTAAGCCTTTTTGTATTATTAATCTTGTGTTTTAATGCTTTTTAGTGAGCTACAAATTAAAATAGAGAATTACATGAATTTGGCATTATTCACCATCTTAAAGTAGAGATTCTCAGCTTTCTAATAAGCCAAAAATCACTCAATGTGGAGCACTACATTAATAGATATCAAAGAATGAAGATCAAACCTTGCCATAGTATGAAAATCGTTTAAACGAGGCCAAAGTTGTTTAAACGAGATATGAAAAAAATTTCACATCATTTAGACGAGTTGTAAAGTCACTTGAAGTAAACGAAGTGTAAACGAGAGGAGCATAAACTGATATAAATGAAGCTTTCAAGTCGTTTGAACCAAAGATCGTATTGATGCAAACGAGGTTGATCCTAAGTGAAGGAGGACCTTCAAAATTTTCCAAGTCATTTAAACGAGTCTCACTTCGTTTAAGCGAGATCTATACTTGTATTTGGAATCAAAATGAAGAAGTCTGGCGGTTTGAAATTTTTTTAAAATATAAAACTCGTTTAAACGACCTCAATGTGTCTGTGGTTTTCTTCTCCATGAGCAGCTAATTTCTTAGCGAGTTAGGATGAAGATGGAAGTCAGAGTCATATAGTTTGAAACTTTCGTTTGTAATTTGGGTTTTTAATGAATATTGATGGTGTGATTATGGATTTATACAAATAAATCAGGTTTTAATGTTTTAGTTTGATTCTTGATTATTTATTCATCTTTTAGAGAGTAAATTAGTTTAAATTCATTACTCTTATCTTTGGTATTGCTTGTAGTCTAGTTTAGATAATTCAAACAATGATTTTCATGTACTTTGCCTAAGTTATTTGAGTGAGTTATGAGCGGGTATAATATTTTATGCCTATGCTTCATAGATGGGGTATGTTAGACCGAGATAATTCATAATAATAGCTTGTTTAAGGTTCCTTTATGAAATTCTCATTGCTTGTAACCTGAGAATTAGCTAATATTCATAAGGTGGTTTAGTTACAAGCTAAATAAGATTGTTACAGAACTTTGGTGGATTCAAATTTTTAACTGCACTTTTATTTTTTGATTTTTCAAAACTCTTTGCAAGCTGTTTTCTAATCCTTTTTTTCATTCGATATTTCCTATTTTTGTTGATTTACTTTATGCACCTTTAGTTTGTTTAAACCAAAAACTCTTTCGTAACGTAGTTTAGTTAGTTTAGAACTAGTTTATATACATATATATATATATAATTTTATTTAATTAACTTTACTCTTGCGTTTAATATTCTTAGTACTTGCTTTAGTTTCTCGAACTTGCAAGATTATACCAATCACAAGCAAGTGTTAAAAAATAATTTGGTATTGATAATGGCTCCGAGACACGTAGTTCACTACGTTGTCTTAAAGATAATAGGCGCCCTCACTCCGTTAGATAAACAAAGATGCAAGAGTTCTCAGCGAATCTGCCTTTAGGATACAACAGAGCCCGGTCTTGCCAAAAATCATATGTTCTTTTCTAGATTGCACTTTCTAGATTAAAAACCTGCCATACAGATTTTTTGATACATAAATGATAAGAACGAAAGAGAAAAAAAGAAATATATCTTATTTATGTTATGCCTTTTAACTTAGATCTGGTCTCTAGTTATAAAGGTAATCTTGAAAGATTGTGTCTTTTCATCGTAAAGAGATTTGTGTCTTTTCAGATAACAAATAGAGATAATCTTGAAAGATTTTGTCTTTTCACCGTAAAGAAATTTGTGTCTTTTCAGATTTACGGTGAAAAGACACTTTTGAAAAGATCTGTATCTTCACACCGTGAAGAGACGTCAGACTTATGTCTTTTCAACAAACGGTAAAAAATAAATACAAAATTTGAAAAGACACTTTTGAAAAAACACTTTAGAGAGTAAATATTTATAAGTATGCCATTGAATTATTTTATAAGTTTGCCATTGAATTATTAATGATAATTTAACCTTAATTTTAAAATATAAAAATATATATTACTATCTTAATATATATAACATTCCCCCCCTTATTTCAAAATAAAAAAAATATTAAAAAAAAATTATGTATCAGAGCAATCATACTAAGCATCATCAGAGGTACCGATCGGTTTGAACCTTTGACTAGTACATACAATTCAAAGTTTGTAAGGACTTTAAGTAGCTTATAGCTTTGAACTTAAAACCTGTCTAACAAATCGAAATTATATATACACTTACTATAACCTAAATCATTAGTGACATAGGGCTTGAGCTTTACATTCATGCACTAAAATCCTGATTTCATGAGTATTTCAGAGAGAGGACCGAATCTCTCTTAAAGCGGCTTCACTTCCATACTCATATAGGTGAATCTGTCATGGGTGCTCTTGTAACTACTTTCTCATCCTAGCAAATAAATGCCTACAGAATCATTAAGAGTTAAACTCACCCTCTCACGTTACAATAGATGTGCATAAAATTTAACACCATAGAGATGACCAATAGGTAACATACCTTTGTGCATTTTTAAGGGTCATAGAGTAGTTTCTTATCTCGTTGAACTTAGGATTTAGGATCTCTAACTCTACTAAGTTGAGGTTCAACTACTGTGCCTTTAAAGATATCGGTCTTAGGCCTATCCCCCTCGATGTTTTCAACATTGTATCTCTAGATAGTGCTTTTATAAGCGGATCCGCAAGCATCTCAGAAGTTGGTATGTAGTTCAACGCGATTATCCCATCACTCAACATCTGTTAAATGATGTTATATCGAAGGCCTATATGCCTTGATTTCCTTTTATATTTCTTATTATCTGAAATCTGCAAAACAACTTTATTATCACAATAAACATTAATTGCATATGTATATTGAATCAAAGGAATTGGTCTTATAAAGCTTTGAAGCCACTTTGCCTCTTTTTCTCCTGCAGACAGTGCTATATATTCTAATTCCATACTTGAGTCAGAAAGACATATTTGTTTTCTGGACCCCCACGATACTGCTCCTCCTGCCAAAGTAAAAATCCACCC
Organism: Chloranthus sessilifolius; assembly: GCA_021018995.1. Taxonomy (NCBI): domain Eukaryota; kingdom Viridiplantae; phylum Streptophyta; class Magnoliopsida; order Chloranthales; family Chloranthaceae; genus Chloranthus; species Chloranthus sessilifolius. The sequence goes on along the minus strand of CM037592.1, from coordinate 69,154,534 downwards.
GCTTATGAATTTTGAATCAGAGGAGTCATAAATTCAAGTAGCATTAGTAAACCCCTCTAAGAGTTCAGGTTTATCAATATATTGTAAACTATAATTTATAGTTCCTTTTAAGTATCTCAATACCCGACGAATAGCTTCCCAATATTCTAACCTGGGGTTGCTAGTAAATCTACTCAATACCCCCACTATAAATGTTATATCGGGTCTAGTACACTTCATTAAATACATAAGACTTTCAATGATTCTTGAATATTCTAATTGAGATTCTGCTCTACCAGAATATCTTATTAATTTCTTATTTGGATCACTTGGGGTAGGAGAAGGTGAACAATCAAACATATTAAATTTTCTTAAAACTTCTTCGACATAATGTTCTTGAGATAAAGAGATACATTTATCGTCTCTTATTATTTTAACTCCAAGAATAACATCCGCTTCTCTCATATCTTTCATATCAAAATTTAATTTTAAATATTTTTTAGTTTCTAATATTAAATCAAGATGTGTACCAAATATCAATATATCGTCTACATATCACGATATAATAACTCCTCTATCTTGTACAAATTTACTATATATATGTACCTATCAGTTTCATTTGATTTAAAATCAAAATCTTTTATTTTCTTATCAAATTTATCATGCCAATGTTTTAGTGCTTCTTTTAAACCATATAATGATTTCACTAGTTTACATGCCATGTGTATTTTTCTTGGTTCTATGTATCCTTCAGGTTGATCCATATATATTACTTCTTCTAAATCTCCATTTAAGAAGGCGATTTTTACATCCATTTGATGTATATATAAATTATATAGAGATGCTAAAGCTATTAGTAGTCTAATAGATGTCATGCATGCAACATGAGAGAAAACGTCAAAATAGTCTACTCCTTCTTTTTGTCTAAATCCTTTGGCTACTAATTTAGCTTTAAATTTATCTAAACTTCCATCTGGTTTAAGTTTCTTCTTAAATACCCACTTACTTCCTATAGTCTTAGAACCTGATGACAAATTTACTAACTCTCATGTATGATTAGTTTTAATAGATTCTATTTCATCATCCATTGCCTCATTCTAAAATATACTATCTAAAGATGTTATAGCTTCCTTATAAGTTTTAGGATCTGCTTCTAAAACATAGGTATAAAAATCTTATCCAAAATTATAATGTAGATATTTTCTAGTTCTTTTACTGCGTCTTTGTTAAATATTATTTTCAACTGGTATTTTTTCTTTGACTTGATCAAAATAAGTTTCATCTTTTATTTCTAATTGATTAGAATTTCTAAAATTTGAAACATTATCCTTAGGTTGTAGGTTTTCATAAAAATGTGCTTCTATAAACTCTAATATAACATTATCTTCTATGTTTAAGAAGCGATATGCTTTACTGTTGTAAGCATATCCAATAAATGCACACCTATAAGTTTTATATCCTAACTTTTTAATTTTGTCATCGGATTTTCTAACATAGGCTAGGCAACCCCATACTCTTAAATATTTTAAGTTAGATTTTCTATTCTTCCATAACTCATACGAAGTCATATTATTCTTGTAGTAAGGTATTCTATTTAAAATATGGCATACAGTATAAATAGCTTCTCCCCATAAATTCATAGGTAAGCCTGAATATAATATCATAGAGTTAATCATTTCTAGTAAAGTTATATTTTTTATGTTTGGTTATACCGTTTTGTTGTGGTGTCCTAGGGGCTGTTACTTCATGAACAATCTCATATTGTTCATAAAATTTATCGAACTCATAAGAAAGATATTCTCCTCCTCTATCACTTCTAAATATTTTAATTTTCTTTTCCAACTAATTTTCAACATCTGCTTTATAAGTTTTAAATACTTTAAAAGCTTATTCTTTATTTTATATCTAAGTAAATATATACAACAATATCTACTATAATCATCAATAAATGTTATAAAATATCTCTTACCACCTCTAGTAAGCACACCATTTAATTCAGAAATATCAAAATGAATTAATTCTAAGATAATAGTATTCCTTTCAACACTATTATGTGAGTTTTTCATTATTTTAGATTGCACACATATTTGACATTTTTCATCTTTGATATTTAGAAATTTAGGAACTATTTCTAAATTCATCATATTTTTCATCGTTTGAGAATTAATATGTCCTAATCTAGCATGCCATAAATCAAAAGACTCTATAATATAAGCAGAAGAATTATTTTCATTGATAGCATTCAACTTGATCATATTGTTTACAACATAATCCTTCCCAATAAAAATATCATTTTTGGATAATATCATCTTCCCAGAATAAATAACTAATTTAAACCTTTTCTTGTCTAAGAGACATGCAAACATAAAAATTTTTATAATCTGCGGAGCTTGGAGCACATCCTTCAACAAGAGAGTCTTTCTCGAAGCTATTTTTAACTCTACTGTTCCGATTCCAGCAATCTCAGTGGTAGAAGAATTCCCTATGTATAGTTATTGCCCTTCTCCTTGAGGCTTGTAAGTCTTGAAGACAGACCGGTCAAAAGCGACATGTCGAGTAGCACCATAGTCGACCCACCAATGGCCTTTAGATTCAATTATGTTGACTTCTGATACCACTGCAACAACTATATCTTCGACCATGTTAGATTTCGATTTCGACTTTTTACGAAATTTGCACTCTCTTGCAAAGTGTCCCCTTTTTTTATAGACATAACAATCTCCTTTCTTTTCATTCATCTTAGACTGTCCGTTCTTTTGAAAATTCTTCTTAAAAAATTTCTTTTTAGTAGAAAATTTGTTATCCTTCTTCTTCTCTTTAGATACCGATTCAACAAAGTGAACTCTCGGAGGCTCTGAAACAATAACTGTAAAGACCCGTATTTTGAACCCGAGTTAGACTGACCCTGTGTGTGTATTCGGCTCGGCAACCGACGTCACCATTTGTTTTGGATTTTTATCTAGATGTGATTGTGCGGACAGATTTTAATTTAGAGCCCATTTGGACCCTCGTGCGAAAGTTATGCACCGACCTCGGTGTAGCCGCTCAACACCGGACTTGAGTTTTAAAATTAGAAGTGTATAATACATAAGATGTGTGTGTGTGTTTTACTTTGTGAGCAATCCTATTATAAGAAGGAATTGCATTCCCGTATTATACTAGGTTTTGTTAAGAGAGGATAGTTACCCAACCATGTGAAACTCCGTCTTCTCTCTTCTTCAATCATCGTAGGAGATCGGTTTAGAAAACCTCCTTCTCTAGAACCCTCTTTGTTGAAAGCACTTAAACCTTAGAAAGAACTTGAATCAACCTTGGATTCGTAGTTGGCTATTGGGAGAGGTTGAGATCATTGGGGGCGTGTTGGAGTTGTCTCTGTGAACTCGTGGGATTGATCGCGGCGCGAATCGTTGAGGAAACCCGTCGGTTTCATTCCGAAGCTCCATTCGCGTGACTCATTTCTAATCTAGGAATCCTTAGATTAAAGGTACGTTTTAATTAAACTTTTTAATTAAATCATTAGATTAGCCATGGGTTTTGCTTTGGGATGTATGGGTTTCGATTCGGGTGAAAACCAGTGAAATTGCGTCGTTGTAGCTCGCTCGAGCGAGCTATTATCATCGCTCGAGCGAAGTATTGTCGAACTCCGACATTGCCTTAGTATTTTAGTCATAACGTTTTATCCCGAACTCCGATTGAGATGATTCTTTTTGCGTTGGAAAGCTAATAGAAATATCTACAACTTTCATGTTTTGACCAATGCATGGATCAATCGTTTTGATGGTAAAAAATATATGAGAATGTTACGTCAAATCGCTCGAGCGAGCTATTATCATCCCTCGAGCGAGGTATTGTCGAACTTCGATATTGCCTTGGTATTTTAGTCATAACTTTTTGTCCCGAACTCTAATTGAGACGATTCTTTTTGTGTTGGAAAGCTAATAGAAAAATATACAACTTTTATGTTTTTACCAACTCATGGATCAATCATCTTGATAGTCAAAAATATATGAGGATATTACGTCAAATTCTAGGATTAGCGCAACTTGCCTGTTTTGACTTGTTTTTGAGGAAACGCTTAAATAGGTCTATATTATTAGTAATTAGAGTTTATCTTAATGCATGAACGTATATTGTGATGTAGATTGAGGGCGAGAGGCCATCAATAGGACCTTGCTTGACTTCGCATAACTCCGAGTTTTAGGTAGGAGAATCTCATCTTTACAGTATTTTATTTTAATTCGCATGGATATTTTGAATTAAAATCTTTAAACTTGCATATGCCATTGAAATCACATCTGTAAACTGAAATTGATATGAATGACTGAAAATCTAAATCTACCTGAATCCTGAAACCTGAATCTGCTTAAGCTCTGAAAATCTGAAATCAAGAACCTGAACTATGTATAAGAGACTTGCATCTGATTTATATTAGTATCTGCATTTGTTTTATGATTGACCTGAACGACCCCTCAAAAATTTCTGAATAATTTTCTGGCACAAGTTTCCCTCATTACGTAGGGGCTTGTTGCATCCTGAAAAAGGGTTCATGAACGACGATAGTAGGTAGGGGTTCCCATCGGCTATATTCCTGCTCTCGAGATATAGTTTACTCGGGAGGTATTTTAAGTTGAGGATTAAGTCATGAATTACTGAACTTTGCATATAAAAGTTAGAGAAACTAAGGCACTGAAACACTGCATCTGTTCTTGAAATTGTTTTCACACATTTAGAAATAAATCTTATATATGATTTATGCACCTAAATTTAGTTTATTATCTGCTTATATGTTTGACAAGCTATATTTCGATATTTGTTTTGAAACCATATTAGTTAAAGTAAAATGCCGTAGATATCTTTCTTCTACTGAGCTTTGTTGGTTAGCTCACTCCGACTATACGTCATGTGTTCGTAATCGACGTGGCTATTCAGGGCTGTGAGACTGATCTTGACTACGTGCCTGAGGAAGAGCTTGAGGTTCCTCCTGAGGAGTTTTTCCCAGTATAGAACTTACTGATTTTCTTATTTGTGGTGAGAGTTAGACTTGAATTTGTGGGCCCATTTTAGTTGGATACCATAGTTTTATATTTGACGTTGATTTCATTATGAGTTATGTTTCGATGATGGTCGGCCATCATCGGTGGTTCTTACTTTTAATTGCTTCCGCATTTATTTTAGCTATGGATATTTATTATGCTTTACTCCGATATGTGCCTGCTTTGTCCGGCTTATCGCTTATTCGATAGGTTGGCGAACCGCCTTTCCTATACCGAGGGATTGGAAAAGTTGGGTCACAGCTTGGTATCGAGCCATGGTTTTAGATTCTCTAAGGACCTGCAGAGCATCGAGTCATGTCGTTAGGGTCCGTAATCACTAGTACTGCTTTGTGATTGTCTTTATAATCAATGTTGAGATGTTGTGGTGTTCACAATGATGATCAAGATGGCCCCAAGATTTAGAGGCGAAGCAGGTAGACGGTGCCTTTAGAGGACATTCTCAAGGTGTCAGACATCAAGGGAGTTGCCTTCAGATCCGATTCTAATGCAATCCTATAGGAGCCGGAGTTGATAGAGGTCGTGAAAGAATGGAACAAGTGTTGGAAAGTCCGCCACCAACATTGCTCACAGACCGCATCTATGGCTCAAGAGATCACGAATCGCCAAAGAAGCGTGTCACGGACAACAACAACAATCATCGATTTGCAATTCAGAGGATGAGACCTCCAAATTTTTCCGATGCATCACCCGATGGAAGCTGAAGGTTGGTTGGATGAGATGGAAAAGATCTTCGAGGTGCTTCAGTGCACCGATGTCGAGAAGGTTAGATGGGCAACCTTCAAACTGGATGGACAGGCTGGACCATGGTGGAAGTCCGTGGCTAGACACCGGGAGCAGGAGTTTCCCAATACTCCTTGGACATGGGCTGAGTTTATCGAAGCGTTCAACGATCGAAGATTTCCCCCAAGATCGTCAGCATCGGATGGAAGTTCGATCGAGTCAAGGGGACAATGTCAGTGCGTGAGTATGGAGATGAGTTCACGCGACTTTCAAGGTTTGCACCTCAACATGTGGCCACCGATATGATGAAGGCCAAAAAATTTCAGCTGGGTCTTAGGCCGAGTATACAGGAGAGCGTGGCTATGTGGGAAATAGAAACATATGGAGGAGTACTGTCAAAGGCCCTCATAGCAGAGGAAGAAATGCAAAAGCAGTTTTTTAGAAGCAGTCAGTCGAACAAGGACAGGGTTGTACAAGGGCAGTCAGGTACTTATGAAAATAAGAGGGCCAAGTTTACAAAGCCGCCAGTGAACCTTACTCAACCTGCATTTTCTAGACCAACATTTTCTTCTGGACCGACCCCTTATCAGAGATTGGCGATCATCACTGTGCAATCCGACGACCATGGGTTCTAATGCTAGTGGAGCTTCAGGCAAGGTGGATCCTCTCGTGCACCATCTTTTGTTTCGGTCACTATGTGCCTACAAAAGGGAAACCACACAAGACCGAGGATTGTAGGAGGAACACCGGAGCGTGTTTTCTGGTGGCAATCGGACACATGGTTAAGGATTGTCCTCGAGGACAAGGGAAGAACTAGTTCGGCTTCTCCTCAAAGATCGACCCGACCTACTGTCCAAGGTCGAGCTTATGCCGTGATGGCTCAAGAAGCCGAAACATCGAACGACGTGATCCAAGGTATTATTAAAAGTTGAGATGTCTTCTTATTTTATGTGTTATATATAATTGCTTGATATTTAATAAAATTTTTTAATAAGTTATGGATGAACACATGCTTAGAAACTTTTAATTGAAACGCTTGTCTAAACTAAGGTACCCTTTTTATGCATCGGGGAGCGATGTAAGCAAAACCGGTTACGAGTGTTGATAGACCCGGTCTACACATTCTTTGTTACTCCATTGTTCACGAGAAGTTGGGAATCATTCCCAAGGCCCTTGATTTCATCTTGGCAAGGTCAATTCCTACGGGCAACTCGGTGAGCACCGATACCATGTGTCAATCAAGAATTGTGATGATCGAAGACCACGAGATGGGTCGATTTGATCATTTTGAGCATGGAAGGGTTCGACGTGATACTAGGGATGGATTGGTTATCTACTTACCATGCGAAAGCGTGATTGTCTTCGAAAGATTGTAACATTCCGCCTACCAAGAGAAAATCTTTTCGATTTTATGAGTCAAACCTTGTGTGATACTTTATCTCGCCATTCGAAAGGCATGTATGATGAGGAACGGGTGTTGTGGTTATCCGCCTACTTGCAAGATCATAAGGAGGAGAAGAAAAATATTGCAGATATTACGATTGCTTACAAGTATTCAGATGTTTTTCCTGAAGATCTACCGGGATTACCACCTGACAGGGAGATTGAGTTTGCAATTGAGTTAGCGCCGGGTACTGAACCAGTATCAAAAGCTCCGTATCGAATGGCACTTGTAGAATTGAAAGAGTTGAAGGAGCAGCTTCAGGAACTGCTAGATAAGGGCTTTATTAGACCGAGTGTGTCACCCTGGGGAGCACCGGTTCTATTTGTAAAGAAGAAAGACGGTTCAATGCGGCTTTGCATCGATTACCGCCAGCTAAATAAGTTGACAATTAAGAACCGTTATCCACTTCCAAGAATTGATGATCTGTTCGATCCATAAGGAGCAAGGTTCTTCTCAAGATCGACTTGAGGTCGTGCTACCATCGCTTGAAAGTTAAGTCCAAGACATTCAAGACAACGCTCGTAACCCGATATGGGCACTACGAAGTTCTTGGTCATGCCATTTGGGTTGACAACGACCAGGCCATTTATGGACTTGATGAACCGGATATTCAAGTCACATTTGGACAAGTCTGTAGTAGTTTTTGTAGATGACATCCTCATCTATTCAAAGACGTGAGAAGAACATGAGCAACATCTGCGAGTGGCTCTACAAACCCTTAGAGACCATCAGTTATACGCAAAACTTAGTAAGTGTGAGTTTTGGCTTGAGCATCCGCTTTCCTAGGCCATGTTATCTCTGAGACCGGTATTACAGTTGACCCAGCAAAGATTGAGTCAGTGATGAATTGGGAACAACCAAAGACCGTTACGGAGGTTCGTAGTTTCCTCGGTTTGGCAAGATACTACAGAAGGTTTGTGGAGGGCTTCTCCAAGATATCAGGTTCTCTTACACAACTTACGAAGAAGAATACTAAATTTGATTGGACAGAGCAGTGTGAGCAAAGTTTTCAGGAACTCAAGAAACGATTGACTACTGTGCCAGTACTTGCTATACCATCAGGCAAGGGAGGCTTTGCAGTATACAGTGATGCATCATATGGGGGTTTAGGCTATGTGCTTAACCAGAATGAGAGAGTCATTGCTTATGGGTCTAGACAGCTAAAAGACCATGAGAAGAATTACCCGACGCATGATCTTGAGTTGGCAGCAGTGATTTTTGCTCTAAAGATCTGGAGGCATTACCTTTATGGGGAGACCTTCGATATATTTACCGATCATAAGAGCCTCAAGTATCTCTTCTCACAGAAGGAGTTGAATATGAGACAGCGTTGATGGATGGAGTTCTTGAAAGATTATGATTGTACCATCCAGTACCACCGGAAAGCAAACGAGTGGCGTAGATGCGTTAAGTCGAAGTTCTCTTTCAGTTATCACATCTCACCGCAAGGGTGCGAAGATGGCATCTATTGGAAGATATGGCTCTAAGTAGCATGAGATTTGACGAAAAGGTTCAAAAAGTTAATGGCTACACTGGTGATTCGCTTCCACCCTCTATGAGAACATTCGCAGACTTCGATGACGGATGATGAACTTATGGCTATCGACGGGATGTGATTGGGGAAGCAAAATAGATTTTTCTATCAAAGATGATGACACTTTGTTGTTTAGAAACCGGTATGCGTACCAACTAGTAATCCGAGCTTTGGGACACTATTTTGAAGAGGCTCATAAGTCTATGTACGCTATTCACCCCGGCAAGACAAGATGTACCAGTGACTTAAAGAAAAGCTCGTGGAGAGGTTTAAAGAAAGATGTCGCTGTATATGTCTCGAGATGTCTTATGTGTCAGCAAGTAAAGGTGGATCACCGAAATCTGGCAGGACTGCAACCACTACCGATACCTGAGTGGAAATGGGAGGCCATTTCTATATACTTTATTTTGGGATTGCCAAGAACATTAAGAAAATACAATGCCATCTGGGACAACGTGGATCGATTGACTAAGTCCGCACACTTCCTTCCCTATAATACGTCGTATGCCGCCAACAAGCTCCAGAATTATACATCAAGGAGATAGTTAGGCTGCATGGTATACCGACAAGATCAGATCCGATAGAGACCCGATGTACACATCTTAGTTTTGGCAACGATTTCAAGAAGGAATGGGCTCTAGGCTCGATTATAGTACAGCATTCCATCCTCAGACCGATGGGCAGACTGAGAGGGTGAATCAGATTATAGAAGATATATTACGTGCTTGCATGTTGGATTTTCAGGGGTCATGGGACCAACATTTACCGCTGATCGAGTTCGCCTACAATAACAGTTACCAGGCTAGCATCGGCATGGCACCCTACGAAGCTTTGTATGGACGACGTGTGTCTCCGCTAATTGGGAAGAAGTGGGTGAGAAACTCATTTTAGGTCCCAGATCGTGGAGAATACAACCGAGACAGAAGTTAATCCGTGAGAGACTACGCATTGCTCAAAGTCGGAAGAGCTACCGATCTGAAAAGAAACCATGTTGAGTTTAAGGTGGGAGATAACGTATTTGTCAAAATCTCTCCTACAAAAGGTGTGATGCATTTTGGGAAGCGTGGGAAGCTGAGTCCGCGCTATGTTGGACCTTTCGAGGTATTGGGCCGAGTCGGCGAGGTTGCCTATCGAGTAGCCTTGCCACCGCAACTATCGGAAATGCACAACGTGTTTCATGTGTCCATGTTACGAAGATATGTTAAGGACCCGACACACGTATTGGACTACCAGCCCATTGAGCTCCAAGAAGACCTATCCTTGGTTGAGGAACCGATACGAATCTTGGATCGTAAAGAATAAATCTTACGGACAAAGAGCATTCCCTTAGTACTCGTGAAGTGGCGGAACCATTCTTCAGAGGAAGCCACATGGGAGCGTGAAGCGGAGATTCGCGAGCAATTTCCACAACTTTTCGAGTGAAGGTATATTGTAAACTATAGTTATGTAAGAAAACCATACGTACCTTTAAATTCTTGAATTTGCTTCTTTAGAAAAAAAAAAAAAGGGGAGAATTTCTTCAAAATCTTTAATGTTAAATTGGTTCATAACATCGATGCTTTACATATATCTCTATAACGATCACACAATAAAATCTTAAATGTCATATTTATTCATTCTCAGTTAGAACCGTATGTCTGTTGGAACCCGTGTCATCAGTTAGAACATGTTACCAGGCACGTGATCATGCTTTTGAATAAGTGTTCGATTCTGACATCTGAAATTTCTGCTCAAATAATTACCAAAAGGGTGAGGTAGGTGTGTGTGCTAGGTTTGTGTCATGGTGAAGTATATTTCCAGGCACGTGATTGTGACAGCCCGGATTTTGGCACCCCGAAACCCGTGCCATCAGCACGATCATCTTGACCGTGCCCCTTAGCTTAACACGGAACACTGGTATATCAAGCATTGTAATAGAATAATAAACGAAATTAAAGAATTTAAATCTATATCAATCAACTCCCCAAAAGACAGTTCTACCCTCATGCCTCTGCATGAATGGAGAACCGATCCGAACCATCGATGACAGCAATCATCACGGATGGTTCGTCCCAAAAGAATTATCCCAACTCCTTATATACATGGTTTTAAACAAAATCAAGGCTTGACATACCAAGCCGTACAAAATCTTTCTAAAAAGCCCTCAAAGCGGCACAACGGAGTCCTCTAGAAGAAGTCCTCAGGAGGTGGCTCCAACTCACGTCGCCGCAAGGTCCGACTCATCGGGATCGATGTCTCCCAAGCCACGGCAGCTGCTAGTAGTGGACCGGCGACGTATAGGCTATAGGGTGAGCTACATCCTAGCGCAATAGGGAACAAGACACAGTTGAACATATAAATTATTACTCACATATATTGCATGATATGCCATGCATGATGTATCTATGCGCGATTATTGATGAAAAGCAGTTAAAAGCATTTCATTTTCGTTTCATTACTTGATGTTTTCATTTATTCATGAATGATGCTGAAAAGGCCTAAAGCAAAACTTAAACTTTCAACTTAAGTAATCCCCGAGCAATATAGCATCGAGCCCCGATGAGATACCCTTCATCGTCATCTATATAGATAGTTTTAACGTATTCCCTGGGAATACCATATAGTACCCAAGCCCCTTTCCCCTGGGGATTGGTGGCGGGGGTTCACTTGTCTCAAATCAACACCACAGGGGTGTATTACTTACTATGTACGGATAAGCCTCACTTGGCCTACGGTTTACGCACGGATATCTGCCGTCCATGGATATCCCACGTTGGGTAACCTATCAAACCTCAAATAACAAAAATATCGGTGCCTTACATATAGTTATTCACCGTGTAAGTGTGCTATCTTATATCAGTTAGGCCCTATCAAACATGATTCAATCTTGGATACATCCCTGGGATGTCTCCATTCACTTGCATCACACCTGATGCTCTCATCTCTTTACTTCTTCATCCCCTGGGGATGGCTCATTATGATTGCTCTTACAAATGTCATACGCACACACACTTTTCACAATTCTTAAGCAATAAAACATTTGAGTTGAATTCTATATCACTACATACATGCTCTTGTAAAATAAAGTACATGTTCAAGGTGTTCCCTACCTCAAGTCTTCATTTGATCAATGCATCAAGGTCCCACGCGGCTCCTTGTGCACAAGTTCACACGTACCATCTATGGTACCACATAACAGGTGAAACACATCACAAAGGATGCAATAAAGAAGGTCTAAGACCCCCAAGAATCTTAAAGTCAAACTCAAAAGTCAACATAACTTATCTCAGTCGATTAATCGAACTCCAAAATCGATTAATCGAATCTGATTCGATTAATCGATTTCCAAAATCGATTAATCGAAAGTCAATATTGATTAATCGATTCTCAAATCGATTAATCGAGATTCTCATTCGATTAATCGAATCTTAATTCGATTAATCGAAATTTTCTGTTCAGCCAAGTCGATTCTCAATTCGAGTAATCGAGTTCCTAAAATCGATTAATCGACCCCTAAATCGATTAATCAAAAACTGAAATCGATTAATCGAAATCCCATTTCGATTAGTCGATTTTCCCAAGTCATTTCCTCCAGCCCCCTGGGGTCCACTGGAGGTTCCCAGTCGATTAATCGATACCCAAATCGATTAATCGAAATCCAAGGTCGATTAATCGAATTCCAATTTGATTAATCGAAATCGGGTTCCTCTGACTTTTCAACTTCCTGGCCAATTTCGATTAATCGAAACCCAATTTCGATTAATCGAAATTGTCAGATTCAGCCCTTCTCGAGCTGTTCTTTCCAACCTTTTTCCATACTTTTTCCTCTATTTTTCTAAACCAATGTCCTATGATTTAAACCATTTTCAACTACAATTTAGCCTCTACGATCTATGCATCTTATTCACAAAATTTTACCTTGAATCAATCTCAAATTGATTTCAAATCTATGGTTGGAAGGGCTAGGGTTCCAACTTTGCTTTTAGCGGATCCCTCGCGTCGAATCCGACATTTATTGCTCGAATCTCCCTTCCTCAACTAGCATTTACTCCTCTCTTTACTTCTCTCTCTATCTCTTCTTTACTCTCCTTCAACAACCATCAAACTCTTGCTTTTAGGGCTATTAAACCCTTTTATCCCTTTCCTCACTTGTGTGTTGAGCACATACACCGCGGTAGGTGTATGCGACTTCACATTCACAACACACACCACATAGGCATTCAACCCATCACATCTCGTCCGTTCATCACATTCTATGCTAACTCTTGATCTCCTGATTGGTCAAACTTGTGACCAATTGGGCACGGATCCCGAGGTCATAGTTTAGCGTAATTTTTTGGGCTATTACATCCTCCCCACCTTGGGAATTTTCGTCCTCGAAAATAACCCAAGGTTTGTCTGTCTGGGTCTCTCCCCCCCCCCCCACACTCTCAGGTGAGGTGGTCGAGTAGACCTAGACGCATTCAGATAGTTACAATATTGGCATAGAATTGAAAGTTGACTAATTGAAACAATTTATACCAAAAATTGTGATTTGTATTATAATTGAAAATTTTACAATGCCAAATAAATTGGCGTACAAAAGAAATTTACAGGTACACAAGCAAAATGCAAAAAGAAATACAAGACTCAGACAGTCCCCTCGTCAGGCTGGTCGGGTGCGACAGGAGCTGGTGTGTCTGTGGCCGAGTGAGCGGTGGTGGCGACTTGGCCTGGGTGGTGGTCAGGTGTCTGCAGTGTCTCGGTCGTGAGCGGAGGTAGATGTGGAAGGAAGCGTCTGCAGTGGTGGGATGGAAGACGGTCCTCGGAAGGCAGGCCAGTCCACTCCTCCTCCTCCCGTCGAGGTAGCGGTAGTGGTCAGAGGATAGATGTGGCGGAGGGTGTGAAATAGGAGGAAGTCTATCCTCCGGTTCATCCTTTCGTTGTTGGCCTCCATACGGGCCAACACCTCCTCGATGGTCGGCCCAGATGATGCGTGCAGCAGTAGGATGAGGTGGGTGTCATGGTGTGGTGGCGGTGGCGTCGGTGAGGCTGTGGTGTGAGAGGGAATCCTCTCCACTGATGGCTCAACGGGGATAGGGTGTGCCCCACCCACGGGTGGGTCCTGCTGAGGTGGTGGGGGTGGTGGCGGTGCTCTATCCTTTCTTCGTTGAGTGGAGCGGGACCCGGAGTCGGTAGGGTCCACTTTAGTAAATTGTAGCTACGGGTCCATGAAGACTTCGAAAATGTCTTCACGTGATCCGTAGCCCTCACCTCGTGAGGCGAGATGATGTAGGAGGGATCGTCGGAGTAACACTCCAACATGCTCGAGATGAGCCGAGCATATGGCATCTTCTCCTTGGGCCGCTGTTGCCCTTCATCAGCTTCCCTTTGATGTACCTCATCCCTTCTAGGATGACCATGGTAGCATCAAACCATCGGCCACAGAAGGCCGCATAAAGTGCCTGTTGCACTTTGTCCACGCGCTCCATATCGTGGCGCATAGGGTAGAGGTTGCACTTGATTATTGAATCAAGCATCCACATGTAGTGTGGAAGGTCAACCCTCTTAATGGAGGATCCCGACCCCTTTTTCCCGTTGGTCATACGGGTCATGATTTCTTCGAATCGAGGGTCCTCCTCGAAGGGTGGGAATAGGGTAGTCTCGGGGGTGAAATCAAGGTAACATTCGAGTACCTCGTGTATGTGGTGGCGGGTGATTATGTACTCCCGACCCTCAATGGTGGTCTTAACCATGCAGAATAATCTCACCAATCTAGGGTAGTAGGAACCCCGGATTGGTTTGAGAAGGTTGCCGAGACCGGCGTTGTTGAGGTAGTTTCGAGCCCATTGGGACTCGCCCGGCAAATCGGGATTTGTGAATAGGGTAGGGTCGATAATATATTCGACCTCAAAGGTCTTGGCCGCCCACCATTCGTTTGGTTGTACCATGTTAGTGGGTGGTGGGGGCATTGGGGTCGATTCGGGGGAAGACTCGCGCGAGGATGCGCTCGTCGAACCGGAGGTGGTCTCCGATGCCGACGGTGATGGAGTCCTCACCGGCGATGGGGTAGGTGGTGGTGGTGCGGCGTTCTTACGCCGAACCGGGAGCTTAGAAGTCGCCTTCTTTGAAGACAACCGGGTTTTTCGCGGCATTTTTGGAAAATCACTAAACTAGGGTTTATCTAGTTCAATTGAAAAGGAAAGTATAAATCTAGGGTTTACCGGAGAGTTTCGATCCAAAGTTGGCGATCTTGATCCGGAATCAACGAAAGAAACCCCAAAACCCGAGCTCGTCTTGACCGGTTGGAGAAGAGGAAGGAGAAAGAGGAATGGCGCCCAAGTTTGAGAATTTCGAATGGGTACCAAAACCCTAACTCCAATATATATAGACTGGCTTCGATTAATCGAATTTCAGATTCGATTAATCGAATTTCAAAATTAGGTTAAGCCGCGCAAAATCAATTAATCGATATCCCAAATCGATCAATCGAAAGTTAAATTCGATCAATCGAAAACATTTCGATTAATCGAAATCGTATCCGTTTAAAATTCAAGTTTTTTTTGAGCTCACTGGCGCGAGCCAGTCGATTAATCGAAATCCATTTCGATTAATCGAAATTTTAAAATCGATTAATCGACATTCTCTTCGATTAATCGAAATCGTGCAGTAACTTCTAAACTTCCAAAATTCATTAAATATTCGATTAATCGAAATCCATTTCGATTAATCGAAATTTCAAAATCGATTAATCGAAATTCACTTCGATTAATTGAAATCGTCTATCTGCCTTCAATTTCTTCCAAGTCCCTTTAGTAAATCGATTAATCGAAAACCATTTCGATTAATCGAAATCCAAAATCGATTAGTCGAAACTGCATCAATTAATCGAAATTTCATTAGTTTACTCCCAATTGTTCTAACATTCCCAGTTTGCTCGATTAATCGAACTTGCAGTTCGATTAATCGAATTCCCAATTCGATTAATCGAATTCCCAAAATCGATTAATCGATCCCAAATCGATTAATCGAATTTATAACTCGATCAATCGAAATTTCTTTCTATTTACATTCTATCTCTCATTTCCATTTCCAGTCACTGGCACATGCCAGTCGACTAATCGAACAAAATCGATTAATCGAAATTCCAAATCGATTAATCGATTTGAAATTTGATTAATCGGTGTTGCCCAATTTCTGCAGATTTTTCTATTTCTTTGGTTCTTTGATTTCTTTTGGTAGTTTATGACCTCAAGTGGTTCATAGTTCCATAGAGTTGCATACACTTGATCATGTACATATATATATGTCCCTTAAATCAGATTGGATCAAAATTTCCATTGAATTACAAGTATAGTGGAGATTCCACAAACATGTTTGTGGTTTACATTGGATTCTCACGTCGTTGGAAACAAGGCTGGATATTGTTCCTTCACATCGGCCTCTCGTTCCCAAGTAGCCTCTTCTTTTGGATGATTATTCTACCGAACAAGCACTAAGGGAATCACTTTAGTGCGCAGTACTTGTTCCTTTCGATCCAAGATTTCCACTGGTTCCTCTATCATGCTCATGTCCTCACACATCTCTATAGGTTGCTTTCCTAATACATGAGACGGATCATTCACGTACTTCCTGAGCATCGATATGTGGAAAACATTATGTACTCGATCAAACAGCGGTGGTAAACCAATGCGATATGCAACTTCACCTACGCGTCCCAAAATTTCGAATGGTCCAACATAACGTGGACTTAACTTCCCTCTCTTGCCAAATCTCATTACACCTTTCATAGGTGACACCTTCACAAACACATGCTCGCCCACTTTATAGTCAACACTAGTCCGCTTCATATCGGCGTAACTTTTACATCTACTACGTCTTTGTCTTCAACCTTTCTCGATAATTGAGCAACGGTGGCGTTATCTTCAAGTAGTTTTGGTCCTAACACAAATTTTTCACTGTTTCCTCCCAATTGAGGGTGATTTGCATCGATCGTCCATCTGAGCTTCATACGGTGCCATGCCAATGCTCGTTTGAAGCTGTTGTTGTATCGAACTTCGAGCATCGGTAGATACTCATCCCAATATCCTTGCATATCGAGCATGCATGCTGAGCATGTCTTCTATTACTTGGTTCACTCGCTTTCATCGGTTTGAGGATGGAAAAATGAACTAAAGTCTAGTCGTGTTCCCATTCCTTCTTGAAATTTCTTCCAAAACTTGGGCGTATATAGTGGATCACGATCGAAACTATCTTGCTTGGAATCCCATGTAATCTTACAATCTCCTTCATGTATAAATCTGCCATCTTCTGCCTATATAGTATTGTATTATATGGCAAAAAGTCGTGATTTGGTCAATCGGTCTCTGACGACCCAAATGGCATTGTGTCTCTTAGCGATCTGGGGTAATCCAACAATGAAATCCATTGAGATCGATTCCACTTCCATTCGGTATTGGTAAAGGTTGTAATAGTCCAGCCGGGATGTCTATGATCAACCTTCACTTGTGACAAGTCAAACACCGTGACACGTGCTCGGCCACGTCTTGCTTGATCCTCTCCACGGTAGTTCTTTTTCAAATCTTGGTACATTTGGTGCTACCGGTGGATAGCATAATTTGACTTATGGGCCTCATCAAGAATCGTTCGTCTTAGATCGGCATTGTAGGAATGCATAGGCGGCCTTTAAACAACAAAGAACCATCTTCTTTTCTTTGAAAGTCCGACCTAATGCCTTCACTCACGTCTTGATGAATCTTTGTTGTCGGATCTTTCATCGTAGATCGTGGATATGCTCAAATATCAACGGCTTCTTGATATGTTAGCCAAAAGGATCCGGTGTCCTTTGACTCAATGTTAGCATCATAGAATGTGCGGGTCTTCCAATAATTTCCATCGGTGCATACCCAAAATCAAACAAGCTAAGCTAAATTTGAACCTTCCGAGCTCAAGCATCGGCTACTACATTGCCTTGCACGGATGGTATTGTATGGAGCAATCGTAATCCTTGAGAATTCCATCCTACTGTTGACATCTCATGTTGAGCTCTTTACGTGTAAAGATATCGGAGGCTCTTATGATCGGTGAAAATTTCAAAGTCTCACCATACAAGTAATGTCTCCAAATCTTGGTATAAAAATGGTAGCTAGTTCCAAGTCATGAGTCGGGTAATTTTCTCGTGTTCTTTCAGCTGTCTTGATCCGTAAGCTATCACCTTCTTGTGTTGGTTGAGCACACAACCAAGGCCATTATATGACGCGTCATTTGCGGAGTATCCTCCACTTTGAAGGAATCGCTAACCTTTGGAGCCAAGTGAGTCTCGTTTTGAGTTCTTGAAAACTCTTCTCGCATGCCTTACTCCACTCAAACCTTGAATCTTTGCGTGTCAGCTTTGTGAGAGGTCCCGATATCTTTGAAAACCCCTCGACGAAACGTCGATAATAGCCAGCTAAGCCCAGAAAACTTCGGACATCGGTCATTGTCTTTGGCTGCTCCCATTTAACTACTGCTTCTATCTTTGCTGGATCTACAGTGACACCATGCTTTGAGACATGTCCCAAAAAGCTAACCTCTTCCAACCAAAACTCACACTTGCTGAGCTTGGCGTACAATTGGTGTTCACGTAGCGTCTGTAGAGCAATCCTCAAGTGTTCTTCGTGTTCTGTCTTGGATTTGGAGTATATTAGTATATCATCAACAAACACTACGACGCAGGAGTTCAAGTGTGGTTTAAACACTCGATTCATCAGATCCATAAACGACGTCGGAGCATTCGTCAATCCAAACGACATCACAAGGAATTCATAGTGTCCATACCGTGTCCGAAAAGTTGTCTTCTGAATGTCCTCAGCCTTGACTCGCAACTGATGATACCCAGATCTCAGGTCGATCTTGGAAAAATACCTTGCTCCTTGCAGTTGGTCGAATAGACCGTCAATTCTAGGCAAAGGGTAGCGGTTCTTCACAGTGAGTTTGTTCAATTGTGGATAGTCAATGCATAGTTGCATTGACCCATCCTTTTTCTTGACAAACAAGACCGGTGCTCCCCATGGAGATACACTCGGTCTAACAAACCCCTTGTCCATAAGCTCTTGTAGTTGTTCCTTCAACTTCTTTAACTCAGTGGGAGCCATTCTATAAGGTGCTTTTGAAATAGGCTCCGTTCCTGGTGCTAAGTCAATGGCGAATTCTACTTCTCTCTCTGGAGGTAATCCAAGCAATTCCTCTGGAAACACGTCAGCGAAGTCTCGCACAACTGCTATCTCAACAATGACGTTCTTTTCTTCCTTGTCCTCCTTTAAGAAAGCCAAGTATCCACTGCAACCCTTTCTGATCATCTTTTCGGCCCTTACTGCTGAGATCAGTGGCACAGATGACGACCTCACTCCTTGAAACCGAAATGATCTTCTTGTGTTGGGTCTGAAAATGACTACCTTATTCTTGCAATCGACGGTTGCACAATGCTGCGCCAATCAGTCCATGCCAAGGATCACATCAAACCCCTGCATGTCTAAAAGTATCAACTTTGCTTCTAGTTCATGCACCTCTAAGTCTCGAACTGCTACAACGATGGATTTGCAAGCTAACTCCGTGTCTACTAACTCTCCAGTCGGAATAGACACAGATAGGACGAAATCCAACGCCTCTGGAACAATCTTCATCTTCTTGGCGAAACGTGGAGTGACGAATGAGTGGGTAGACCCTGGGTTTATCAACACTCGAGTGTCATATCCACCGAAGCATCCTTTTTCATATATATTTAGAGTACCTATAGTATACATACATACATACAATAATTTACACATCAATTTAAACTCTTAATTCACATACAGCTTTTTGTATTGGAAAAAGAATCTATATAATTTCTAATGCATGCTCCTTCTCTATCTAAAATTTTAATGAAATGAAAATTTTCTTTAATTTTTAAAAGGGTCTCACCTTGTATGACGTCATGCACGTTCCCTGCTTCCTGAGCAGTGACTGCATAGGCTCTCCCCTGAACGATCGGCTTCCTTGCTTGAATTGGTCGTGGTGCTGCAACTGAAACCGTCTTTCTCTTATCCGTCTCGGGGCAATCCTTGATCAAGTGGCCCACCTTGCCACATCGGAAACAACCCCTAGTTCCCAATCTACAATCCACCGTCCTATGAGGCTTGCCACACTTTGTGCAAGTCTCGAGTCTTGGAAGAAAGCGATCACGAGAACCACAAGTGTGATAGTGGCGCGATGAACATGGCAGGGCTCTCATAGCGTAAAGGTCTCCCCGATGCAAGTAATGGAAACCTCTGTTGGTGTTGTTGTTGCGCCTGTCTTCCGAAACCCCCTTGGAACTGTGGTCTCTGATTTTGGGCTACGAACCTCGGCTTTTTGTTCACCGGTTCGTAGGCCCCCGTTCTTCCTTGTTCATTTCCTCCTCTCTACTGCTCTCTCTGTCGATATCTATTTGTATTTTCCTCTTCGACCACCAGTGCTTTACTCATGACCTCTTCATAGGTCCTCAGTTGAAATGGAGCTACGCCTCCCCTAACTTCAAGCTTCAAACCTTGCTGAAACCTCTTGGACTTCATCACTTGATGGCAGCGTGTCCAGGACAAAGCAGACAAGTCGTGAAACTCTACCCCATATTCTCTCCTTTGTCATCCTCCCTTGCACTAATTGTAGAAATTGTATCTCAATTGGTTCCTCACTCCACTTAGGAAAATATTGTTTGTTGAACTCCTCAACAAACTCCTCCCAGAATCCAAGGCAACTCTGGGGTCTCTTGGGCGAGTCAGTATCACCGGACTTCCACCAAGGCCCAGCCTCCCCATCCAACATATAAGCTGCCCATCTCACACTCTCATCTTCAGTGCAAGTTAGTACGCTAAAGACTTTCTCCATCTCCATCAGCCAGTTCTCAGCGGCCATTGTGTCTGCTTGCCCAGAAAATGAAGGAGGTCTCATCCTCCTAAATTCTGTAAAAGATGAGGGCACGAACAGCATGAGTCCTCTGAGGTGGTGTAGGTGGCTGCTGTTCTCTTGACGCATGAGCTGCAAAGGATGCGGCTTGCTGTGCCATGGCAGCTGCCATAGTCTCCATGGTGTGCATCATCCTTTGTCGCTCCTCTCTGTCTTCTTGTCTTTCTCTCACTCTCTCTTGCTCTCTTAGATCTTGATCCTGATGATCTCGATCTTCTTCATCACGATGTCTACTCGCCCCACAGGGCCTCGTACCTCTAAAGGCACTCTATTAGTAGGAGAGATGTAATCATCTCCACTCGTAGACTCTCTGTTGGCCTCCTTGGTGGCCTCTTCCTCTAGATGACATTTTGTGCATTTGAAACTAAAGTTTAGTTAGCGAAGCCCCTATATTCGACCCAAAGAATAATTGTCGAATTGCTAAAGAAAATGGCTTTGATACCAAGCTGTGACGGTTTGGCACCCCGAAACCCGTGCCATCAGCACGATCATCTTGACCGTGCCCCTTAGCTTAACACGGAACACTGGTATATCAAGCATTGTAATAGAATAATAAACGAAATTGCGGAATTTAAATCTATATCAATCAACTCCCAAAGGCGGTTCTACCCTCATGCCTCTGCATGAATGGAGAACGATCCGAACCATCGATGATAGCAATCATCACGGATGGTTCGTCCCAAAGAATAATCCCAACTCCTTATATACATGGTTTTAAACAAAATCAAAAGGCTTGACATACCAAGCGTACAAAATCTCTCAAAAAGCCCTCAAAGCGGCACTGTGAGTCCTCTAGAAGAAGTCCTCGGGAGGTGGCTCCAACTCTTCTCGGCCATGAGGTCCACTCAGGATCGGCGTCTCCTGAAGCCTCGGCCATTTGCTAGTAGTGGACTGCGGCGTATAGTCTATAGGGTGAGCTACATCCTAGCTCAATAGGGAACAAACACGATTGAACATATAAATTATTACTCACATATATTCCATGATATGCCATGCATGATGTATCTATCGATTATTGATGAAAAGCAGTTAAAAAGCATTTCATTTCTTGTTGATTACTTATGTTTTCATTTATTCATGAATGATCTTTGAAAAGGCCTAAAGCAAAACTTAAACTTTCAACTTAAGTAATCCCCGAGCAATATAGCATCGAGCCAGATGAGATACCCTTCATCGTCATCTATATAGACACTTTTAACGTATTCCACAGGAATACAATATAGTACCAAGCCCCTTTCCCACAGGGATTGGTGGCGAAATTTCACTTGTCTCAAATCAACACCCACGGGGTGTGCTTACTATGTCTGGATAAGCCTCACTTGCGGCCTACGGTTTTAGCGCCGTGTCGGTCCACGGATATCTGTGTCGATCGTGGATATCCATACGTCGGTGGGGTAACCTATCAAACCTCAAATAACAAAAATATCGATTGCCTTACATATAGTTATTCATAGTAAGTGTGCTATCTTATATCGTTAGGCCCTATCAAACATGATTCAATCTTGGATACATCACAGGATGTCCATTCACTTGCATCACACCTGATGCTCTCATCTCTTTACTTCTTCATCCCCTGGGGATGGCTCATTATGATTGCTCTTACGAATGTCACACGCACACACACTTTTCACAATTCTTAAGCAATAAAACATTTGAGTTGAATTCTATATCACTACATACATGCTCTTGTAAAATAAAGTACATGTTCAAGGTGTTCCCTACCTCAAGTCTTCATTTGATCAATGCATCAAGGTCCCACGCGGCTCCTTGTGCACAAGTTCACACGTACCACCTATGGTACCACATAACAGGTGAAACACATCACAAAGGATGCAATAAAGAAGGTCTAAGACCCTCCAAGAATCTTAAAGTCAAACTCAAAAGTCAACATAACTTATCTCAGTCGATTAATCAAACTCCAAAATCGATTAATCGAAAGTCAATATCGATTAATCGATTCTCAAATCGATTAATCGAGATTCTCATTCGATTAATCGAATCTTAATTCGATTAATCGAAATTTTCTGTTCAACCAAGTCGATTCTCAATTCGAGTAATCGAGTTCCTAAAATCGATTAATCGACCCCTAAATCGATTAATCGAAAACTGAAATCGATTAATCGAAATCCCATTTCGATTAGTCGATTTTCCCAAGTCATTTCCTCCAGCCCCCTGGGGTCCACTGGAGGTTCCCAGTCGATTAATCGATACCCAAATCGATTAATCGAAATCCAAGGTCGATTAATCGAATTCCAATTCGATTAATCAAAATCGGGTTCCTCTGACTTTTCAACTTCCTGGCCAATTTCGATTAATCGAAACCCAATTTCGATTAATCGAAATTGTCAGATTCAACCCTTCTCGAGCTGTTCTTTCCAACCTTTTTCCATACTTTTTCCTCTATTTTTCTAAACCAATATCCTATGATTTAAACCATTTTCAACTACAATTTAACCTCTACGATCTATGCATCTTATTCACAAAATTTTACCTTGAATCAATCTCAAATTGATTTCAAATCTATGGTTGGAAGGGCTAGGGTTCCAGCTTTGCTTTTAGCGGATCCCTCGCGTCGAATCCGACGTTTATTGCTCGAATCTCCCTTCCTCAACTAGCATTTACTCCTCTCTTTACTTCTCTCTCTATCTCTTCTTTACTCTCCTTCAACAACCATCAAACTCTTGCTTTTAGGGCTATTAAACCCTTTTATCCCTTTCCTCACTTGTGTGTTGAGCACATACACCGCGGTAGGTGTATGCGACTTCACATTCACAACACACACCACATAGGCATTCAACCCATCACATCTCGTCCGTTCATCACATTCTATGCTAACTCTTGATCTCCTGATTGGTCAAACTTGTGACCAATCGGGCACGGATCCCGAGGTCATAGTTTAGCATGATTTTTCACGCTATTACAGTGACACTTGGGAAGGTATGCATCCAGGTACGGATGCAATCCTCTATGGCAGTATGGGATGCCACACGCAGTACATCCAGGTTACTACGGATCCCGACCCTTGAAAGCGTGCTTAGTGAAGCCTACCGCATCGCGACCAAAGTTCTTTGACTTTAGACTGTTTCGATTTTGCTTTATACTGGTGTTAGGATAAGGACTTACCGCAGTTCAGTTTAGCTATCCGTACATTTTCGAGGACGAAAATTCCTAAGGAGGGTAGAATGTAAAGACCCGTATTTTGAACCCGAGTTAGACTGACCCTGTGTGTGTATTCGGCTCGGCAACTGACGTCACCATTTGTTTTGGATTTTTATCTAGATGTGATTGTGCGGACAGATTTTAATTTAGAGCCCATTTGGACCCTCGTGCGAAAGTTGTGCACCGACCTCGGTGTAGCCGCTCAACACCGGACTTGAGTTTTAAAATTAGAAGTGTATAATACATAAGATGTGTGTGTGTGTTTTACTTTGTGAGCAATCCTATTATAAGAAGGAATTGTATTCCCGTATTATACTAGGTTTTATTAAGAGAGGATAGTTACCCAACCGTGTGAAACTCCGTCTTCTCTCTTTTTCAATCATCGTAGGAGATCGGTTTAGAAAACCTCCTTCTCTAGAACCCTCTTTATTGAAAGCACTTAAACCTTAGAAAGAACTTGAATCAACCTTGGATTCGTAGTTGGCTATTGGGAGAGGTTGAGATCATTGGGGGCGTGTTGGAGTTGTCTCTGTGAACTCGTGGGATCGATCGCGGCGCGAATCGTTGAGGAAACCCGTCGATTTCGTTCCGAAGCTCCATTCGCGTGACTCATTTCTAATCTAGGAATCCTTAGATTAAAGGTACATTTTAATTAAACTTTTTGATTAAATCATTAGATTAGCCATGGGTTTTGCTTTGGGATGTATGGGTTTCGATTCGGGTGAAAACCAGCGAAATCGCGTCGTTGTAGCTCGCTCGAGCGAGCTATTATCATCGCTCGAGCGAAGTATTGTCGAACTCCGATATTGCCTTAGTATTTTAGTCATAACATTTTATCTCGAACTCCGATTGAGACGATTCTTTTACGTTGGAAAGCTAATAGAAAAATCTACAACTTTCATATTTTGACCAACTCATGGATCAATAGTCTTGATGGTCAAAAATATATGAGAATATTACGTCAAATCGCTCGAGCGAGCTATTATCATCCCTCGAGCGAGGTATTGTCGAACTTCGACATTGCCTTGGTATTTTAGTTATAACTTTTTGTCTCGAACTCCGATTGAGACGATTCTTTTTGCGTTAGAAAGATAATAGCAAAATCTACAACTTTTATGTTTTGACCAACTCATGGATCAATCGTCTTGATAGTCAAAAATATATGAGAATGTTACATCAAATTCTAGGATTGGCGCAACTTGCCTATTTTGACTTGTTTTTGAGGAAACGCTTAAATAGGTCTATATTATTAGTAATTAGAGTTTATCTTAATGCATGAACGTATATTGTGATGTAGATTGAGGGCGAGAGGCCATCAATAGGACCTTGCTTGACTTCGCATAACTCCAAGTTTTAGGTAGGAGAATCTCATCTTTACAGTATTTTATTTTAATTTGCATGGATATTTTGAATTAAAATCTTTAAACTTGCATATGCCATTGAAATCACATCTGTAAACTGAAATTGATATGAATGACTGAAAATCTAAATCTACCTGAATCCTGAAACCTGAATCTGCTTAAGCTCTGAAAATCTGAAATCAAGAACCTGAACTATGTATAAGAGACTTGCATCTGATTTATATTAGTATCTCAGATTTGTTTTATGATTGACCTGAACGACCCCTCAAAAATTCCTGAACAACTTCCTGGCACAAGTTTCCCTCATTACGCAGGGGCTTGTTGCATCCTGAAAAAGGGTTCATGAACGACGATGGTAGGTAGGGGTTCCCATCGGCTATATTCCTGCTCTCGAGATATAGTTTACTCGGGAGGTATTTTAAGTTGAGGATTAAGTCATGAATTACTGAACTTTGCATATAGTAGTTAGAGAAACTACGTTACTGAAACACTGCATCTGTTCTTGAACCTGTTTTCACACATTTAGAAATAAATCTTACATATGATTTCCGCTCCTAAATTCGCTTATTATCTCGCTTATATGTTTGACAAGCTATATTCGATATTTATTTTGAAACCATATTAGTTAAAGTAAAATGTCAGATGTCTTTCTTTCATCGAGCTTTGTTGGTTAGCTCACTCGACTATACGTCACAGTTCGACATCGACGTGGCTATTCGTGTACGTGAGATCGATCGACTACGTGCCTGAGGAAGAGCTTGAGGTTCCTCCTGAGGAGTTTTTCCCAGTATAGAACTTACTGATTTTCTTATTTGTGGTGAGAGTTAGACTTGAATTTGTGGGCCCATTTTAGTTAGATACCATAGTTTTATATTTGACGTTGATTTCTGTTATGAGCCATGTTTCGATGATGGTCGGCCATCATCGGTGGTTCTTTACTTTTAATTGCTTCCGCATTTATTTTAGCTATGGATATTTATTACGCTTTACTCTGATATGTGCCCTGTTTGTCCGGCTTATCGTTTATTCGATAGGTTGGCGAACCGGCCTTTCCTATACCTGAGGGATTGGAAAAGTCGGGTCGTCACAATAACCTTCTTGTCTCTAATTTTATTCTCTTATTTAATCTTCAGACCCTTAAAAATCTCATTTAGAGTATAAAGATCTTTATTATGGGTCATAAATTTTCGATAATCTTTCCAACTAGATGAAAGTTTCGCAAGAATGACACCCACTTGAAAACTTTCAGGAAGTTTCATGTTCTCTTCTTTCATCTAAGTAACAATAAACTGTAATTCTTGAACTTGTTACAAAATAGGTTTATCCTCAATAAGCTTGAAGTTAAAATATTCAGAGACTAAAAAGGCCTTTATTCCGGCATCTTCAGTTAAGTGCTTCTTTTCTAAAGAATTTCATAAATCTTTGGAGATAGTGCACTTATAGAAAGTATTGGACAACCTATCGCTTAATGCATTGAGGATGTGGTCTCGACAATGTAGATCATCTTCTAACCATTTGAGTTGAGCATTCGATCATTCACTAGTTGTACTTTCTGTTATTTCTGCTACAAAAATTGGTGGATATGGTGTAGTGAAGACGTAAGCAATTTTGAATTATCACAAGATAAATTACACTTTTTGCTGTCATCTTTTAAAATTTGACCCATCAAATTGGTCAAGTTTGATGAGATCTTCACTCATGAACTTTATACTCTGAGCCATTAGAATGATCTATTGTCTTTAAATTGTTAAAAAAAAATTTGGTATTGATAATGGCTCCGAGACACGTAGTTCACTACGTTGTCTTAAAGATAATAGGCGCCCTCACTCCGTTAGATAAACAAAGATGCAAGAGTTCTCAGCGAATCTGCCTTTAGGATACAACAGAGCCCGGTCTTGCCAAAAACTATATGTTCTTTTCTAGATTGCACTTTCTAGATTAAAAACCTGCCATACAGATTTTTTGATACATAAATGATAAGAACGAAAGAGAAAAAAAGAAATATATCTTATTTATGTTGTGTCTTTTAATCTGGATCTGGTCTCTATTTATAGAGATAATTTTGAAAGATTGTATATTTTCACCGTGAAGAGATTTGTGTCTTTTCAGATAACAAATAGAGACCAGATCCAGGTTAAAAGACACAACATAAATAAGATATATTTTCATCGTGAAGAGATTTGTGTCTTTTCAGATAACAAATAGAGATAATCTTGAAAGATTGTATTTTTTCACCATGAAGAGATTTGTGTCTTTTCAGATTTACGGAGAAAAGACACTTTTGAAAAGATCTGTGTCTTTTCACCGTGAAGAGATGCCAGACTTGTGTCTTTTCAACAAACATTAAAAAATAAATCCAAAATTTGAAAAGACACTTTTGAAAAAATACTTTAGAGAGTAAATATTTACAAGTATGTCATTAAATTATTTTATAAGTTTGTCATTGAATTATTAATGATAATTTAACCTTAATTTTGAAACATAAAAATATATATTACTATCCTAATATATATAACAACAAGTGACAAATTATAGTGCTGGAATTCAAATGGATCAATTGAATAATGTAGATTGCCTTGGACAACTATGCAAGAACCTAGCGAGAGTGCATTTCTTTTAGTACTAGTATATTGCCTCATCTTCAATTGGATATACCATCAAATTGAAGAACATATAACCAAATTAAAAATATTTTAATTAATGAATAATTGGGAATGAGAGGCACTTATAGACATTTCCAATGACAAGCATCCATTTTATACATGTAAACCATATTGCACCACCTTTTGCTCATTTTGTCAAAGGTTTTGCTCTTATTGAAAACCTATACAATTTTCTTTGCTCATTTTGTCAAAGGTTTTGCTTTGATTGGAAACCTATACAATTTTGTTTTCATTTTCCCCAATAAAATCCGAACATTTGGTAGTAGGCCGCTATATGCATTTGAAGGCTTTTGTGATCTCTTGATGTGAAAAATTTAACTTTGGACTGAACTGATACAATTATTTGCAATTCAGGATTTTTCCTTCCCAAAGTGAATTTCACATGCATAAATATTGTTAGTAAGGCTTTGACATAAAAGATCTTTGAGATTATGCTACTATCAATGATGCTTGAATTTTATTAAATGTAGTATACAATTCAAATAAGTAAAACGAGAATCATATTTGATGTATACTCATAATTATGTTTAATTTTAGACGTGTGTCATTTATAATTAAAGATAATCGTTTGATGGTAAGCTTATGATTTTAAGACTATTATGTAAATTAATATCCATTGTCTGATTCAAAACAGTCAGTCAATAGTTGAAAGGCCTTAAAGTGAGATTTAAAAGAGAGAATCTTAGATTCTAAAAAAGTATCCGGACTGAATAAACAATATAGATTGCGACCCGTATACCAAACGTTTCCTCGGGACCCGCACGTAGTCCGCCCCAGCTCAAACCGAGCATGGATGCTGGAGAGCATCTCGGGTGTTCTTTAATTACGGCTCGGCTCGGCTCGGCTTCCTTTAAAGAAATGCCAAACCCAAGAACACCCTATATATGAACTCGAGACACACGTTCCCTGCCTTTAACTTCACCTAATTATTTTTTTTCGCCTCTATTTATTCATCTTTTTCGTCTATTTTGATTTTTCTCGAAGATCTTCGACAAATTAGAGCGAGAGAGAGAAAAAGAAAGCGAAGAGATCCCAATTTCTTGCTTTCTCTCTCTCTCTCTCTCTTAGTTCCCACCATGATGTCGTTGAATAGAAGCAGTTGTCTGGTAATATGCAAATTTCTCAGAAGACCTCCTCTTCTTTTTCTTCTTGATTTTTGACGTTGATCATAAATGAAAGAGAAAACCTAGAAAAAGGGTTTTTTTTTTTTTTTTTTTTCTTGAATATTATGGAAAATAGAAATATAAAATATATTAAACTAAAAAAAGGTGGTGTTGATTTGGAGCAGAACAAGATGAGTTATTGTGGGGTTTCTAGCGTCTCCCATTCGCAGAGAAAGGTGGGCGTCTTCTTCGTCAGCTGCAGTAGCAGTAGCAGTAGCAGTGGCAGAGGAGGTGAGAGAAAGGTTAGGGTGTTGATGGAGAGCACCTTGCACGGTGGTCCTCCTTCTGTCGTGGACCTCGACTCTCAGCCCACCGTCAATGGTGGGGTCGAGGACGTCTACGGTGAGGATCGTGCCACCGAGGATCAACACGTCACACCATGGACCGTTTCTGTTGCAAGGTGAGAGATTAGATTTTGTGTTTATGGTCGAAATGTAGATCAACGGTCCATGTTTTTTCTTTTCTTGAATTTTTGGTGTCCTTTTTTTTTTATGATGATTTCGATGAGGGTTTCTTGGGAGATTTATTGGTTGTTTTTTTTCTAATTTTTTATGTTAATTTTTTTTTATTTATTTATTTTTTCTTTTGTGGTGTTGAAGTTTGTTGGACGATGCTTTCGACATGCATTGTGTTTTCCGCCGTTGGATTCTTTGAATATTTAACTCTCGAATTTCATATTAGTTCGAGGGGTTTTTCTTGTGAGTTTATTGGATATTTTTTTTCTTATTTCTTATATATGTATAATT
Organism: Chloranthus sessilifolius; assembly: GCA_021018995.1. Lineage (NCBI taxonomy): Eukaryota > Viridiplantae > Streptophyta > Magnoliopsida > Chloranthales > Chloranthaceae > Chloranthus > Chloranthus sessilifolius. The sequence goes on along the minus strand of CM037592.1, from coordinate 69,124,795 downwards.
TTTATTTTGTTTCTTTTTTGTGGGGGTGATACCGTGAGGGTTTCTTGTGATTTTCTTGGACGATGATTTCGATGTTGGGTTTCCTCCGCCATTGGATTCTTTGAATGTTTGACTCACAAATTATATTCTTTTATTTTTGAGGGTTTCTTGAGAGTTTATTGGAATCTTTTTTTATATTAAAAAATATTAATTATTATTTGTTTGTTTTTTGTGTCGATGACGTGGACGAGGGTTTCTTGTGAGTTTATTGACGATGATTTCGATGAGGATTCATGCATTCATGGTTTCCGCCATTGAATTCTGTAAATATTTGAGTCAAATGGTTTTGTTTTTAATTTTTTCTGTTGAAAATTAAATTAAATTTTTGATGTTAAAAATTAAATATTTGAGTCAAATGCATTCATTTAAATTTTTTTTTTTTTTTTTTGTTGTTGTTGTAATTTTTCGGATCTTGTAATTATGTTTTTTTTCGTTTGTATCATATGTGGTTTGAGCAACGTTAATTTTTTTCCTGTTTCTCATATTATATTTTTGTTTATTAAATTTTATTCCAGATCTGTTGAATTTGGATTCCTTTTTGAATATTTAAAGTGCAAAAGAACATATTTTATAATATTTCACCTTTTCTTGAATTTTATTATTCCAATTATCAATTTTTTTTTTAATATATACACTTTTTACGATATGACTTTCATAGAATTTGTATAAAACAATATATTGAATTTATACTTTTGATCATCTAGAACAATCAATAATGCCTGTCTCATGAGCGGAAAATGTACATGTTTCAATTTCTGTTTTCTCATCTTTTTTTTTTTTTTTTTAATCTTTTCAATTGCTCAAATCTTGTTTTGAAGTTTTTTACTTGTTTACCACGGCTTTCCAATTAGATTGAAGGACATCATTATAAAAAACATGTTCTGTTTGAACACTAGTATTTGGGGAAGCATGAGCTGAATTCTGTGTTACTTGGATCATGAAGAAGAAACTGTGATTTTTCTCTGCTCCTTTATCAACTTGTTTTGGGGTAGGGTTGCCTTTAATTGCAATTTGCAAAGGATTATTTTTTCTCAACTCAGGTTTGGATGTGCCAAACTGTTGACTGCTTTAAATCAGACGATGGGGATCGTTTTTGTCCCAATCATACCCAAATTGTTTTTTGAGATCATGGGCCTACCATCAAATGTCATTCCAAGTGGCACACAATCCAAAAAGTAACCTAAGAACCACTTTTGATGGTACGCTGTGATCACGCTCACTTTTTGGATGTGTGCCACATGGAATCAACATCTGACCGTGATGGTAGGCCCATAATCTCATTATCTATTGTGTGAAAGATTGGGACGAAAAACGACCTCCATCATCTACTTCAAAGCAGTCCACAGTTTAGCACGGGCAAGCCCAAATTTAGAAGAAAGAATCGCGGGTTGCAAATAAAGGTATCCCTTTTTTTGGTTTCTGATTACATCACGTAATTATCTTGTCTGAAACTGAAATTTCGAAATTCAAATATTTTTCTTAAGACAGTGATCTTGAACCTCCCTTATTCTATTCTAATCATTAAAAATTTTATGTATGTCATTGAATGGGAGGCCATGTTTTACTTACTAAGATGGTTTCACTCTTTTTTTCTTTATTCTTTTTCTAATTTTTCATCTTTTTATTTCTACTACTCTTAACTCATTTAATTCCTTTTTTTTTTCAATAGCGGGTATTCGTTATTGAGGGACCCACATCATAACAAAGGGCTCGCCTTCACCGAGAAAGAGCGAGATGCTCATTACTTGCGAGGCCTTCTACCTCCAACCTGTGTGACTCAGGAGCTTCAAGTATGTTAGTTTCCTTGGTTTGAACCAAATTTTATATCTTTTCATATGACTTGGCTGACTCGTATGAAAATGGAAAGAAAATTACAACTCAGCCGAGTCGTATCTGATTTGATTCAGTCAAGGCTAATCTTATATGTGATTCTTTTGTATGTTTCTGCCTCTAACTAATTCTTATTTTTAATAATCCTGTTCTTTAGGAAAAGAAAATCATGCACAATCTCCGCCAATATCAAGTACCTTTGCAGAGGTATATGGCCATGATGGATCTCCAGGTATGAGATTTGTGGGTATTTATTTATTTATTTATTTGTTTTTTTGAGTTTGTTAGAGGCATTGGTGAGTTTTTTTAGTTTATTAGTTCTTTTTCACTTGTGTTTACAGGAGATGAATGAGAGGCTATTTTACAAGATTCTCATTGATCATGTTGAGGAGTTGCTTCCGGTTGTATACACCCCAACAGTTGGTGAGGCTTGCCAGAAATATGGGAGCATTTTTAGGCGTCCACAGGGTCTTTACATTAGTTTAAGCGAGAAGTGTGTTCATATTACTGTTCTATTCTCTCTTTTTCGTAGATAATATTTTCGATTTCTTTATATATCATTCACTTTGGCTTTAGGGGTAAAATTCTGGAGGTATTGAAAAATTGGCCTGAAAAAAGTATTCAAGTTATTGTTGTCACTGATGGTGAACGCATTTTGGGGCTTGGAGACCTTGGATGCCAGGCAAATATATATGTTCTTTTCGGAATCATAATTTTAAGCATTATTTGCGTTTTTTTTCCCCTCTTGAGGCTGTGCTGACTTCATTGATGATCCTTGAAATGTTCGTAGGGCATGGGAATACCCGTCGGCAAACTCTCTCTGTATACAGCTCTAGGAGGGCTTCGTCCTTCTGCGGTAAGTCGGTAACCGATGCAATAATGTTAGAAAGATGGACGGAGGGAGGGATTCCCTCCTTTGTTTTGTGCTCATAGCAGAGAAATTGTCTTGGAGAAGCCAATTTAGTAGATGCTATCATTTTCTGATCTGTTTGTAGTAATACAAATTGAAAGGATTGCTTTATGGTTTTCTGCAGTGCCTGCCTGTGACAATTGATGTGGGGACTAACAACGAGCAGTTGTTGAAGGACGAGTTCTATATCGGGCTTAGGCGAAGGCGGGCAACTGGCCAGGTCCCTAAATTATCCTAGAATTCTCTCAATTTTACATGATATCTATAAATTTATTGTGAGTTCACTTGACCGTGAAATGACTGAAATACTTCATAAACCTAACAGTTTTCATGACCAGGTTGGGGTCAAAGCTCCTATTCAATCCATGGGTCAAAATTCTGGACGAAATTTTGGGGGTCACCAAGTTAACACATTGAATGTTGGCCCATATATATTGGTATGTATCGTCTGGTACATACCAATGTATCGTCCAAAACCGATACATATCAATGTATCGTCCAAAACCAATACATACCAATGTATCGTCCAAAGCCGATACCTCTCTTGTGATACATATCAGTTTCAGAGCTGGCCGATACGTATCGGAAAACTGAGATTTGATCCATGATTCAAACCACATTATCAAGTCTGATTGCTAATGTGGTTTTGTACTTTCCTACTACAGGAATATGCTGAGCTTCTTCATGAATTCATGTGTGCCATTAAGCAAAGTTATGGGGAGAGAGTCCTCATACAGGTTAGTCATCATACTTGATAAACACTTAGAAGCTTTTGTCTTAATTGCCCATGAGTTTATTTCCTATCCATCTAATCATGTTGCAGTTTGAAGATTTTGCAAACCACAATGCCTTTGAGTTACTCGAGAAATATAGAAAGAGTCATCTTGTCTTCAATGATGACATACAGGTAACATGATGGGTATTCAGCCATGGAAAGTAACTTACTTTACTTTTTGTCACCAGATATTAAATTAACTAACTGAGAACTATATTTTAAATATTATTATTGGTTTATTTTGACAATTCTAATCAATGGGTCTATCATTGCAGGGGACAGCTTCTGTTGTTCTCGCAGGGCTTGTTGCAGCATTGAAGTTAGTTGGTGGAACCTTAGCGGAGCACACTTTCTTATTCCTTGGTGCTGGAGAGGTTAACCTATCTTACACTTGTCTCCAATATATATTTATATACTCTTTTCTTCTTTTTTATTGTTATTTTTCGGTAAAAAAACAATGAAGGGGAATGGGGAACTATGCAATGTGATTGAAAGAAATAATCCTTGTAGACATTATAGTTATCTTTTTTATTTGTTTGCAAAATCTTCCAACCTATTGCAGCAACTGTTACTTTATATGTGCCCTTTTTTTAATCTAGTTTTACTTTTTCAAAAGCCTTTTTCCTGTTGTTTTAGGTTTAGTCTTTTATAAACTCAAAACAATGGAATCTATATATAATTTCTTATGGAATATAGTGCCAGATGAATAGGTCTCTAGAAAAAAATGATAAGATGAAAGAAATCTATATATAATTTCTTATTGAATGCTGTTCATAGCATTATATAATGAACATACATAAACACAGTTTCAAAGGGCCTCCAAGGTCCAAAGTACTGACTTTGCTAAAAAGAATAACATCAGCGCCCCCCTGGGTCAATTGGTCAAAAACTTTCCCTGTACACCTATGATGCCATTGGCTGATCAAATGGTCAACAATTGCTCATGTACCACCGCCCTGATTATGTCATTGGCCGGTCAAACACTATTAACGATTTCTTGGAAACAAAGGTTAATGGTTGAATTTATTCATCCTTCACAAGACAAAGGCACTACACCATATGTTTGAACAGATTATATTTCAATACTTTGTTTCTCTAATCTAAAATAAACCAACCCTATCAACCCAACCTTGCCTGGCCTGATATATAATTATATATGTTTATATATTTTTAATATTTTAACATAGTACTATAATTTTAGAAACTCAGCCATTACCGATAGATGTGTATCAGTATCCCTTAGCTATTACCCAATGGCTATTGTTATTTGGAGGTTCTGACTGATAACTGCCTATACGGCCAATGCCATTAAGTATTGGCTGATACTTAATATGTTTTTTCCCTATATTTATTTATTTTAAATTTTGCCTCAGCAATATTGATATTTATCGGCCCAAAGGAAGGCCGATACAGACTCTGATACCGAGATTCAAAATCTTGTATTATAGCATGTCATAATTTCTCTTTTTTCCATTTTACTTAATAGGTACTTTCTTTGGTGCCCCTGCCTCATGACTTTCTATAAAATAGTCTTTACCAGTCATTTTGTGGACTCTGTACACCATGGAAACAAACTTCTTTTCTCGACATCCTTGCTTTGTCTACAGATTTTGAGTTCTACCACTCTGAATCAAATTTGCTCTATGCTATTTCTCCTGTAATGTATGTAATTGGGGAAGTTTTATCATTTCAATTTACAGGCTGGGACGGGTATAGCGGAACTCATAGCACTTGAGATGTCGAAACAGGTACAAATCCCTATAGTATTTTATTTTTTATATTTTGCCTCCCTTTTTTTTGTCGTAGGTTCTAGAATAAGCCCCCATTGAGGTCGGAGATTTTGGTTGATTCTTTTGCAGACAAAAGCACCACTGGAGGAGACTCGCAAGAAGATTTGGCTTGTTGACTCTAAGGTATTAGAAATAAGAGAATCAAACTCCTGTGCATCCTTTTTTTTTTTCCTCCCTATGTGTACCTCAGCACGACTAATATGTGATTCCTTATATTAATGTAGGGATTGATTGTAAGCTCTAGGAAGGAATCACTCCAACACTTCAAGAAGCCTTGGGCTCATGACCACAAACCCATTAAAAGCCTTTTGGATGCTGTAAAGGTATGAATATGAAAGCTCTTTCAAAAGACTTGAAAACACATAATTAGTTTCCATGTATCTTACTATATTTGCCTTTTATATTATACAGGCAGGCACATTTGTCTTTGTATGTCATACTATATCGTTTCCATTATGTAATGCTAAATCACAAGTTGAGGTGATCTTTGATCACAATGAATAAATTTTTTTGTATCAACCTAGGTTAGCTGCCTTTTTTAATGTAAGGTCAGTTTTAGCTGCAAAACATAATTAATGTCATTTTTGGTTGAATGAAAAAAGGCTTTGATTGTGCACATCCAAAAAGAGCTAAAGGCACCTGAATCAGTTAAAATTTGATCACAGACGCCTAGACCAATCTCATATGCTTTCTCCTTTAGTGGTTAAGATGGACATCTAATTACATTGATAGTGCAGACTATCGTTCTTTAGCCCAATCTGTTAAACTCCTTCTGGATACAACTTTATCATAGTCAAAGGATTGCTTTTTTTTTTTTTTTCCTTTTTAATTTTTTTTTAGCGAAATAGTAGAATGAAATTTCATTACTTCAATCTATGGCTCAAATTGTGTGTTAGGTTCTTTTGTGTATGCACTATTTCAATTTTACATGAATATTTCCAGTGTAAAAGGGATTCACTTCATTGCATGATTTCATTTTCCCAGGACATCAAGCCGACTGTATTGATCGGCTCGTCTGGGGCAGGAAAAACTTTCACCAAGGAGGTGGTTGAGGCCATGGCCTCATTTAATGAGGTATTTTAACATCCATTTATTCACTTCTCTTTGCTTTTTCTTCTTGCTGATGACCTAGGTTTCCGGGCCTCTTAGTCTTAGAGCACCCGACTAATCCCAGGGGCACTTGCGTGCCCCAAGTTAACATGTGCCTTGTTTACACTTCTTTTTGCTTTTGGTAGTCAAATTTGAGGATTTGGCAGAAAATAAATGTTGTTACAAATGTGATTCAGAAACCTGTTATTCTTGCTCTATCGAACCCAACTTCGCAGTCTGAGTGTACAGCCGAAGAAGCTTATACGTGGAGTAAGGTAAACATCATATGCGTTTCTCCTCTATCTACTAAATAGTAGAATTACTGATATTTGTGCAAGAAAATTAAACAAATATATGTAATAAATAACTTCTGTTTCTTCTTCCTAATTTGCAGGGCAGAGTGATCTTTGCAAGTGGCAGCCCATTTGATCCTGTTGAATACAATGGGAAACTTCATATTCCTGGCCAGGTAAAACTTTTTTTCTTTCTTCCCTTTTTAATGGATTATTTTGGATAGATAAATTTACAAATTTAGATGAGATGTATGATGTCTCCTTGGTTGGTCGTTTATTTTCTTTTTTCTTTTGTTAATCGTACAGGCAAATAATGCTTATATTTTCCCGGGACTTGGTTTGGGTTTGGTGATCTCGGGAGCAATCCGCGTCCACAATGACATGCTTTTGGCTGCCTGTAAGTGTACATATCAAACAAAGGGAATTCTAATTTTCATGTTTTTGTTCTTTAGCACTGAACTAGGCTTTGATAACAGGTAGTTCTAATTTTTTCGCTTTGATTTTGAAATAACCAGCCAGCTTTTTCATCTACTAATTTATTATATATGTGCAATTCACATACCATAATGACCCCTTTTCTTTCTCGGAACAGCGGAGGCTTTAGCTCGACAAGTGACAAAGGAGAATTTTGATAAGGGGTTGATCTATCCGCCTTTTACAAGTATAAGAAAAATATCCGCCGAAATAGCTGCTGATGTTGCTGCTAAAGCATATGAGCTTGGTGAATTATTTATTTATTTTCAGATATTCATTTACTCATTGTTAATTGGTGAATCCTTAAATTTTAATACTTATATGATCTTATTTGCTTTATATAGGTCTAGCTACGCGTATTCCTCAGCCGGAAGATCTTGTGAAATTCGCGGAGAGTTGCATGTACAATCCTACCTACCGAACCTACAGATAGAGATTGGTCAAATTGGCCTCAGCAGTTTCATAGTTTATTCATAATTTATTTTTTGTTGGAATTTTAGTTTTTTCTTTCATTGGTGTCAAGTATTATATAATTTGTTTGAGAAGTTGAGGTTAAGATTATGGTGGTGTTAGTTTAGTTGCATGTAGCTGGTGGTTCTGGCTTTCATGAACTAGGTTTATAATGACTTAAAATGGTGAACTTTTTAATCATATTTTAAACCAATAAAAGTAGTCTTCAGAGGAGCATTATTTATAGCTGGACGTTGAACAATGAAAGGTGATAGTACCATGCAAAATTGATCTTACACCCATCTCTTGTATGAGTTTCTAACCCAAAAATCACACCATCATAACCCCCAAAAGGCTCTATGGATCATAGAAAAATAAAGTACCCCAGATTAATGAAGTTTCTTGTTATACCCTCGAAAATGGGGATATTGTTGCAAATTTTGTAGTGCGAAAGAAGGATGGAGATGAAGAAATATAAGTGATATCTTAAGCTTGTGGGATGGATCAATGGCTTGTTCTGTTTAAGATAATATTTGCGACATGTAAGAAAGCCCAAAACACTGTTTGATGTTGATCAGTTGGTATGCAATTTCGAGTGATCTCTCTAGTAGAACTAAGAATTTTGATACTTAGAAATTTATCTATACGCGTTAACGTGTACTTGTAGGGAGGAGAAAAATTAGGAGAAAATACTTTTGTAAAATCCAAGTTTGAAAAGAATAAAATTTAAAAGCTTTTATAACGGTTCGAAAATTCTTAAGGGCATTTAGGAAATTTTGCATCGTTTTTTCATATTATCAGCCATCAAGGCATCTAACTGCATGTGATGAAAAAAATTTATTAAAAAGAAAAGAAGTTAATTTTTTATTAGAAAAGTCTACATGCTTATTCAAGAAAATTTAATATCTTATTGAAATTAAACCAAGTATAGCGAATTAAATTTATCTTGTGGCCGAAACTCTACAAAACCGCAGTGAAATAAAAATGAAAAAACTAACGCTATCACAGCTAGATTTCCCATAATAATCAAACCTGGAAGTTTAAGGCTATGTTTGGGTGGTGTTCGGTTGTTTTCCAAGAAAGTGGTGGACATGGATTTGAAGTTTCAGGCTCTTGGAATCAAAAGGGATTGAATAAATCTTCCTCTATCTGTTGCGGGTCGAGGGCTCCTTCTCCTTCCCCTTCTTCAGACTCCGATTCATATTTTTCATATAGAAATCTCTGATCAACGATGGAACAAGATCTATTTTGCATCATATCTAACGGAAGCTTTGGTTCGGACTGAAGAAGCAATGTCACTCGATCATTATCAAGCTGACTGCAATCTTTTTCTGTCCGTGAGGATCCCACCAGAGCGCCTTCTACTTCTAATAGGCCATAAACTAGATCAGAATCATTCTCAACGAATCCATAAGAAGTGATCCAATTTTTTTCATCGGGTCCGGGTGGAGACCAAAGATCTTGAGCGACCGATCCGGCAGAACAACTCAAAAGATAAAGAAGTATCGTTAATTTCTTCATGCTCATTCCAAGTTCGAAGTACCATTTGTACAAATAAGAATCTCCTTACATGATTTCTTCTTCTTCATATAGAAAGATATGAGATCTATGGGGCAATTACTTAGAAATGCATTTTGTCCAACAGCCCTTCTTAATAAAAATTTAATAATGATTGACTTAGGTAATGGAGGGGGTGAGAAAGAGAAATGGGAGAGAGATTTGGAGAGAGGGGGATGGAGAAAGTACTCAAGAGAGAGTCGGGGAGAGAGAGTTGAAGAGAGAGAGAGAGAGAGAGAGAGAGAGATTTTGTATGGAGAGAGAGATTCTGTATAGAGAGGGGTTTCGGGTTTTGTATGAAGAGAGAGATTTCATATGAAGAGGAGAGAGATTCTCTAGAGAGCGTGGAAATAGTGTGAGATTCCGGATGGAGAGAGGGGTTTTGTATGGAGAGAGAGAGAGAGAGAGAGAGAGAGAGAGAGAGAGAGAACGACAATTTTCCTTTCCAATGAAATCCTCCTCTTTTAAGGGGATTTAGCAGTTTTCAAAGGGTGGAAAACCAATATATTTTCTTTTCCATTTCTGGACCCCTAAATTATTGCCAAACATGAGATGTGTAAAATATTTTCTTTCCTTTCTGCCACTTTTATTACTTTCCCCTATATCCAAATAGGCCCTAAAAGTAAATCCCACTAGTGTAAAGTAATTAAAATACTCTTAAAGAATAAAATCTTCGGGATGAATATCTTCCTTTTGTAACGATGTTTTCAGGAAGTTCAAAGTCTTGCTAAATGGTGATGCAGTGTCAGGGTTAGCAAAATTCTCATCGTGCTAAGTAGGGAAAAATTAATAACGATTAATGATTTACACCACCAATATATGTCCATCTCGATTATAATTCTTAAGATTTTAAATGATACAATTACCAATCTTAGGAGAAGATTTCATCATGTGGTTTGTCTCGTGAGATCCCAATTTTCAAATTAGTATTTTAAGGGATCCATTTGGGAGAGGAGGTAAGGAGAATGACTTGAGACAATAAATAGTGGAGAAACTTTTGAATAGCTCCGATGAGAGCCAAGCGTGCCTTCTCAAGTTGAGAATAACGAATATCATAAGCAATAAATTTCTTACTCCTGTAATAGTTGGCTTGCTTCTTTCTTTCGGTCTTATTGTCCTGCCCTAAAATACAACCCATTGATGTTTCTATTGTAGAGAGTTACAACAACAATGTCTTCCTGATATAGGTGGATTAATACAGGCATTGTGATAGCCCGGACTTTCTACCCCAAAATACGTGCCGTTAGATTGTAGATCATGATCTGAAATATATAATACTTGGTACATCCATACTTAAACGAAATTCAAAACAGATAATTACTTACCAAACAATATCATAATGGCGAAAGAAATCTCTATTTCTATACAAAATAAGTGAACAAAAGACGAAATAAATCACCGGTGATGGCCAACCATCACCTAAACAGTGGTATTCAAGATGCATTTGCAACAATTAATAAATTTAAAGTTCTACGGTAAAATGGCTGGACTTACCAAGCCTAAGTCTTACAAAATCCAAGCTAATCAAGTCCTCTGAGGAAAGTACTCCTCTAGCGGGAGCTCAGATTTCTCCTCTGGAATGTAATCCGGATCACTCTTTGGCTCCGGATCCTTTTCCGCGTCTAAACCTGTGACATATTGTCAGGGTGAGGTAACAGTCTAAGCTTAGTAGAGGTCAAGTAAACTAATCGCATTTTATATCATATCAGTACATAAACAGGATCAAAGTAGTTATTCAATGATGGTATTTAAGACGGAGTTTCAAAGACACATTTATATGCATTTTCATTTCAAATAGGGACATACATGCAGCTCTTATCTAAATGTTAAACTTAAGTCATAACTTAACTAATCTCTCAAGCATATATAGTCTTGAGGGCCAAAGTTTTCACCAATGGGAACTCCTCCTAACCATCGTCGTTCAATGAACACTTATCGGTTGTCTGTGATAGACTGGAAATCGAGTGGAACCGTATTGGTTTAGAGAGTGTACAAATATCCCGCTGTACCGGTTCAGATAGACGGATATACTATCGTACCGATTCGAGTGTTTGGGGGATTCGTTCATGTGAACCTTAAATCAATGTGTAATTTTAATATATAAATCAACATAGTGTAGTGTATTTAATTCATAACAGATTTCAGAGTTCGGAGTTCGGATTTTAGAATTCAGATATCAAATAGTTCAGATGCATTTCAAGTAGTCCAGAATTATTCAGATTTAGAGTTCTAACATCGTGTTCAAAAGCAAAACATGACTTAATTTTTCAAGATTTCAGATACTATGCAAACTGTCTTAATTCAAATCATCTTATCATGCCATCCATGCAAATCAAGCCAAAGATGCGAGTAGTGTTGAGTTTTCCCCTACCTCTTGGTTACGAGACATGCGAAACACGCGAAAAATGATGTGGAAATCCTAACGGATGGTTTCGATCCTCAATTTAGCTCCTATGACATTCAAAGACCATTTTTCAATGACCGAGGAACCATAAAAATTGAAGTTTAGGAAGATTTTTTGAAGAAAATGCAAAACAACCAAAACTGGCTCAGTAGCCAGCGTGATTTCTAAGTCGCGCAAGCGACTCCACCTAGCACACACAAGTCGTGCGGGCGACTCCACCTGGCACACACAGGTCACGTGGGCGAGCCAAAACCTGTGTGGTTTTTAGCCTATTTTAGCATGTACCAGTTGCGCGCGACTTTTATACCTGAAGGCAACTCGTGCGCACGAGTTTCAAAAGTCACGCGAGCAACTGTTTGAAACTCTGCTATCTTGCCTTTTCAAAAGAAAATTCTCTCTAATTCTTCTCCCATTCAAACCCACATTTATCACACAAATTTCAAGACAATTAGACTACAATTTACCCATACGATCTTATCTTCTAGCTCGTGCAAGAATCATGTACGATGAGCGATTATCAACGGAAATAACGGCGCTCATGCCGCACACGTCAAAGGGTTTAGAACCCACCTTTTTCGCTATCATTAATGGAGAGGTATTTGAAGATCCCACCTTCCAAACACACACGACGACTACGGATTCAAGCGCGAAGATGATCTAGAGATCTCATGCATGTGGAGGTTTCAAAATGAAGCAAAAGAGGGTTTTGAAAAAGAACCAATCTTTCACGCTCTTCACGGATTGAAATCACGTGCACAATCGTTGCTCCTTGCGTTAATGATCATAGCGAAGGGAAGATTTGAGCGGAGATCGACAATCAACGGTAACCGGAATGGTTCTCTCTCCTTCAAGCTCTCTCTCTTTCCTTTTGACATTCATGCAATGCAAATAGCCTTTGTGGCTTACGTGAGAAGCTTCCCCCCTTATATACTTGGCTGTACTTCCGCATGAAACACACACACCAACTTGTGTGTTTTAGCTTTTATCCAAATTGACTTTGGTTTGCTTGTGAAACAAAAACATCTAAGTGACATGTTAGTTCTCACTCAAATGGGGTTTGGTCTGGTGTGGGGCTAGCATACCCAAACCACTTACCAATTAGTTTCAGTGTTAAGACATCATACCGTAGCGGCGTATTAGCCTATGTCCAAATAGATTCAACAATTCTCCAACAGATTATCCCCAAAATTTCAAATAAAATATATCTAAAAATTTAAATGTGCACAGTATGCTGTACTAGGCGCGTTCATTTAGTCGGTACCAATGGTTTTAGAAAAATTGGGGCATTACATCCTTCCCTCCTTACAAAATTTTTCGTCCTCGAAAATTGACAACACATCCATCAGGTGTATCCGCATCTAACTCCACAACACCGACAATCAGTCACTCTAACTTATATCAGTACAAGCATGGCTACCACAAACTTGAGAACTTAGCCACAACAAACTAGATGATTATATCCACAACTAAGTTATCCATGATCAATTTATGAGAATATTCACAGCTATCCATAACAATTACTACAACAAAATTTTCCATGTAATCTTAACAGGGAACTAAAACCCAATAGTGGTTATGCTCAACAACGATACCCAATATTTAAACCTACAGTCAGCACAAAACTCCATCCACAATTAGTTTATGAAAACCATTTATCGTGCATATCCACAGCTACATCATTTACAATGTATCCACAACTATACTATCCACAAATAGTCCACAACAAAATGTAGAATTTATCCTCAACCAAATTGTCAATCATTATTAATGATCGATCAATTTCAACCATCCTAGAAAAATTAAGTATATCCATAGCAAGGTATCCATTGCATATTCCATAACCATTTCAAACCAGAATTCCGTAGTTAATTCAACATTTATCCTACACACAGAACATTTATTTTGCATATCCACAACTAGCTTAGCACATTTATCCACAACTAGTTAACCATAAAGATCACAAGAAAACCATTCACAATTTAAAACCACCATGACAAGCCAAAATATATCCACAATAAAAAAACGTAGAAATACCCTTACCCAAGGTATTTCACTATTGTGAAAGCATCAACCATGATGCCATAATATCAAAATATACATCACCATTATACAAAGCATCAACCATGATGCCATAGTATCTCAAAAATATACATCCAAAAATTGAATTTAAGTTCCTAAATTTTTTTTCCAAGTTCTTTTGCCAAAATTAATTAAAAATCTCCTCCATTTATATATGCCAGACCATGCAATATCCTGTTAATCCTCACGATCACCCGTCCCGCCTGCATCACCACTAGCACCACTAGGTCGCGAACTGGAAGCACCCGGTGTGGAAGCTCGTGCCGCCGTGACACATCGAGAGTAGTCAGTCGGGTACATGAAATGCATCATGTTTGTAAGGGGAGTCTTGTGGAAGTACAGCTGCTGCCCCATCTCTCCATTCTGCTGTAATATTTCTCTAAGCATGTCGACTTGCAGATCCATCCTCCTCTCAAGTTCTGATTGGAGGTTTACACGGGTACATTGGTTGGGTTGGGCCAGAGCATGCTGTGGAGGTGGTATATCGAGTAGAGCCACATGTCCAGGCTCGGGGTTACTGTTGTTGTTGTTGTTGCTGTTCTTGCGCACGCCGCACAATGTCATGCTCTTGGCGGTGTTGAACAGTGGAATTCATACTTAAACAACTGAGTCTAAAATCCTCCCATCTATAAACATTGGCATTGTCGGTGAACTTTGGTTCATTTGGTGAAATTTCATACTTCCCTCCTTCATCTGGGTCCTCATATTGTTCAATCAAAAGGGTAATCAACCTAGCATACGGTAATTTCTTTAAAGGCTTTCTGATACTTTCTCTAGCAAGATTTCGGGCATATACAATTCCTTTCAATACAACTGTTGGGGCACTACACCATTTCTCCTGATAGGCCGCAAATAAGGCTTGTAGAAATCTATCACGTCTCTCCTGTTCAAGCCCCAATGGAAATAGATTCTTCCAGAAAATGATGTCCAAAAGCCACATGTGGGCTGGTAACTGGACTCTTCTGACTGATTGTCTAGTATCGTGCTCTCCATGCGTCATGTTGGCTATGATGTCGAGGAATGACACTACTCCTAGGTCTAAGGGTCATATGTGTTTATTTTCTACTTACTCAGAAGAACATCCCATAGCAATGGAGATGCCTTCTAGGTCGAAGTAAAAAGTGTGACCATCGATTTTCGTTTGCAAGCTTGACCCATCCTCACTTATAATCAAATTTTGGTAAAATAATTTGACTAACCTAGGGAAATAGTAGTCTACGAAAGGCTCTAGAAGTGTCTTCATCCCAACCGCTTCAATGAATTGCGATGTCCATAGAGTCGTGGCTCAGTTATCGAATAGGTTGTCATGGAATGACCATTCGGTTTCAAAAGTTTTGGCATTCCACCAATCGGTCGGTTGCCAATGCATGGGTGGTGGAGGATTGACATGTCGTTTCGAAGTGGGGGTCTTGACCTTGGCTTTTGAAGCTGAAGGTTCGGAAACACCTTGTTTCCTTGGTCCCATTGTGCAAAAATCAAAATGCATGAAGGGAAGTTTCAAACTAAAAAGGTAAATCTTACCTTTTGCGCGAAGAAAATCCAAGAGAAATGCCTTGCGGATTGAAGGCGCGAGCGGATCTGAAGATGAAAAACCAACTATTCACGAGGAAGGAAAAACCCTAGCTTTTCCACTCTCAAATTTTTGGATGAAAAATGGGGCGGAATGGGCTTGAAACCCAGTTATACCCCGACAGTCGCGCACACAATTTTCAAAGTCACGTGTGCGACTCTCACTTTTCAAAGAGCCGCTTGAATGTCGTGCACGCAAGCCTCGTGGGCGACTGTCTCAGATTTTGGGCACCTGAAGGACTCGCTCGCGCAATTTTCGGAACTCGCGTGGGCGACTACTCCAGGCTGGGAAATCACACTTTAAAATAGTCTTTAGACTGTTTCAACGCTTTGGTTCCCCATTCCCCCATCAATTACGTGTAGTTACACTCCTAAAACTTTCATCCCTTGATTCATATCCTTTTTATTGTTAACTTTCGACGATAACCTCCTCATTCAGGGTATCCGCACATGACAAACTTTATATGTTCCTTACAACCAAACATATAAATTGGGGCAAAATTTTCGGCTAGAAAATGATAAAAGCTTCGTTTCCTTTAGTTACATTGTACACAATAAAGAAACCTTTAGTTGCATCTTACATAATAAAAAAAACACAAATTACAATGATTATAAAATGCTTTACTCGAAGAGCTGTGGATACGCATCACTTATGTCTGACTCGTGTTCCCAAGTAGCCTATTCCGGCGAATGGTTTCGCCACTTCACTAGTACTAAGGGAATGTGTTTAGTTCGCAATACTTGTTCCATCCGATCAAGAATTTGTACTGGTTCTTCTCTGACGGTCATATCTTCTTGAATTTCTATTGGTTGGTAGTCCAGGACGTGAATTGGATCCTTCACGTATTTTCTTAGCATCGATACATGAAACACGTTATGCATGCTCAATAGTTGCGGCGGTAGAGCAACCCGGTACGCAACTTCACCAACTTGGCCCAAAATTTCAAATGGTCCAACGTAACGTGGGATTAACTTTCTACATTTCCCGAAGCGCATTACACCTTTTGTAGGTGATATCTTTATGAATATGTTATCTTTGTTTTGAAACTCAACTCTTGTCCTTTTCAGATCGGCATAGCTTTTATGTTGGCTCTGTTCTACCTTCAACCTTTCACGAATTACTCGTATCGCTTCGGTAGTACTTTCAATGATCTTTGGATGCAATAGAAATTTCTCTCTGATTTCTTCCTCGTTAAGCGGAGATTTACATCTTCGTCCGTATAGTGCTTCGTAAGGAGCCATACCAAAACTTGTCTGATAACTATTGCTGTATGTAAATTTGATTAGAGGTAGATGCTGATCCCATGACGCTTGAAAATCAAGCATACAAGGTCGAAGCATGTCCTCGATGATTTGGCTCACCCTTTCAGTTTGTCCGTATATTTGTGGGTGAAACGTGAAACTAAAATTTAACCTGGAACCCATCCCTTCTTAGAATCGTTGCCAAAATTGTGATGTGTACAATGGGTCCTTATCTAAAATGATGCTCATAGGGATACCATGTAATTGGACGATTTCCTTGAGATACATCTCTGCAAGGTTACTCGCTGTGTATTTTGTGTTATACGGTAGGAATGAGCTGATGTGATTAGTCTATCGACAACTACCCAAATGGAATTGTGCCCTTTCATCGTTCTTGGTAATCCAAGGATAAAATACATGAATATTGCCTCCCATTTCCATTCGGGTATCGACAAAGGTTGTAACAAGTCGGAGGAGTTTCGATGATCCACTTTTACCTGTTGACACACCAATCACTTGGAGACATACTCCGTGACATCCTTCTTTAAACCTCTCCACAAAAAAATTTTCTTTAGATCTTGGTACATCTTGGTACCACTCCGATGAATAGCATACTTCAATTTGTAGGCTTCTTCTAGAATAGTATGCCGAAGATCGGCATCGGTCGGTATACATAGACGCCCTCTGAATAATAGCGATCCACCCACTCTGATAGAGAAATCCGGTTTAGAGCCATTGATCACGCCTTGTTTGATTGCTGTAAGCTCCTGATCTTTCATCTAAAGCTCATATATGTTATCAAAGAGCGTTGGTTGGATAGTGATATTTTCCACTAAGGCTCTTGAATCCTTCACCTCGATCTTCGTGTCATACAAGGCTATCTCTTCTAATAGCTTCCATCTTTGAATTCCCATAATGAGGATTGATAATTGAGCCGATGTTTTCCGAATCAAAGCATCTGCTACCACGTTTGCTTTACTATTCAGGTCCTTCTGAGTGAATAGATACTTGAGGCTCTTGTGTTCGCTAAATATCTCAAAGGTCTCCCTATAAAGGTAATGTCTCTATATCTTCAAGGCAAAAATCACCGTTGCTAGCTTGAGATCATGTGTAGGATAGTTCTTCTCGTGGTCTTTAAGTTATCTCGAACCGTAGGTGATAACTCTTTTACTCTGGTTGAGTACACATCCCAATCCACTGTGTGATGCATCACTAAACACTATTAGGCCATCGTTGCCCAATAAGATAGCAAGTACGACGCGGAGGTTAATTTCCTCTTGAGTTCCTAGAAGCTCTTTTCACATGATTAGATCCATTCAAATTTAACTCTTTCTTGTAAGCTGAGTGAGTGGTCCTGAGATCTTGGAGAACCCTTCTACAAATCTCCGATAGTAACCAGCCAAACCAAAAAAACTATGAATTTCTGTTACGGTCTTCGGTTGTTCCCCCTTTATTATTGCCTTGATCTTTGTTGGATCCATTGTGACACTTGTCTCAGAGATAACATGTCCCAAGAAGCTTACTTGCTCTAGCCATAACTCCCACTTGCTTAGCTTGGCATAAAGTTGATGTTCTCAGAGTGTCTGAAGAGCAATCTGTAGATGCTGCTCGTGCTCTTCCTTCAATTTCGAGTAGATAAGGATGTCATTCACGAATACGACCATACATTTATTAAGGTGTGGTTTGAACACCCTATTCATGAGATCCATGAACGATGCCGACATGTTAGTCAAATCAAAAGGCATCACTAAGAATTCATAATGCCCATATCTAGTTCGGAAAGCCATCTTTTGAATATCTTCGGCTTTAACTTTCAACTGATATAGTCGAATCTCAAATCGATCTTTGACAAGAACCTAGCTCCCTGTAGCTGGTCAAAAAGATCATTGATCTTTGGAAGTGGATAACAGTTCTTGATCTTTAACTTGTTCAACTGACGATAGTCGATGCATAGTCTCATCGACCCATTCTTCTTCTTAACAAATAGGATAGCTGCTTCCTAAGGAGAAACACTTGATCTTATGAACCCTCTGTCCAAAAGTTCCTATAATTGTTCTTTTAATTCCTTTAGTTCTGCCAAAGCCATGCGATATGGTGCCTTCGATATTAGTTTCATGCTTGGGAATAAGTCAATCACAAACTCAACTTCTCTATCAGGCGATAACCCTAGTAGTTCTTCAGGAAATACATCTAAAAACTCGCATGCAACTGGGATTTTGGCAATGTCGTTCTTCTCTTCCCGTTTTGCCTGTAGGAAGTCAAGGTATCCACTGCCCTCATTCTTCATCAGACGTTTGACTCGAATAGCAGAAATGAACGGTGCGATCCCGGACTTAACTTCGTGAAATCGGAATGACTTCCCCTTTGGAGGACGAAAGGTAACTGTTACCTTTTGTAGGTAATTGACGCTTGATGGTAAGCGGATAGCCAATCCATGCCGAGGATCACATTGAATCCTTACATGTTTAACAGAATAAGATCTGTCGTTGTTTCGTGATCTTCAATTGGAACAACTATTTGGCAAATCATATCTGTGCTCACTGAATTTTCCGTGGGAACTGACACTTCTAAAATGAACTCCAAGGGTTCAGGAGGCATACTCAATTCACTGGTGAATTTCTGGGTCATAAAGGAGTGTGTAGAATTAGCGTCTATTAACGCTCGTGCTTCGTGCTGACAGATATTATTACGTTGGTACATATGCAAGGCACCTAAGTTTTAACAATCATTGTGGAGTTAAATATTCAAGATGATGTTATAACATGGATGAAACATTTTAATTGAAAACATATTTCAAGAATATTAAATAGCTGAAAATAAGGTACTTATTCAACCATAAATGGTGAAATCATAACTTGGATGGCCTCATTTGATGCCTGAGCATCCTACGCTGTAACAGTGTAGCTCGACCATGAACTGTAGGTCGAGAAGGCCTTTGTGAAGAAGCTGACGTCGTCCCTTATTTCTTTGCCTTCAGACAATCCTTAATTAGGTTTCCCATTTTGCCACACCTAAAGCAAGCACCTGTAGACCGCCTACATTCTTCCGTCTTGTGTGGTTTCCCACACTTAGCACAAGTTTCAATAAGAGTAAAAGATACGGCTCTTGAAGACCGTTGTTCTACAAATGCCCCACTCATGGTAGTAGGGCCCGATGGATGGAAAGATCTAACAGGTGGAGGCATAGGTGACCTTGAGCTGGCAACCTGAGCAGGTTGCCGCAGCGCCTATGTAAAGAATCTCTGCCTCTTGCTTGCGGGTTCATATGTATTGGATTTCTCTTGACTTGCCTTGTTTCTATTTTGTGGATCCCTTCTCTTATACATGTCTTCTACATCTCGCTTCGCAATGAGTGCAAGCTCCATGACCTCCGCATATCTCTTCGGTCAACTCACTGTGATTCTTTCTTTGACATTTGGCCTTAGGCCACGTAAGAATTTCTTAGCCTTCATACTTTCATTGGCCACGTGGTTGGGAGCAAAACTCGAGTCTCATAAACTTGATTCCATACTCACATACAGACATTCTACCTTGTTCCAATTCGATAAACTGAACTTCCCACTCATCCTTCGCCGCATCGGGGAAATACTGTTCGTTGAACTCTTCTATAAATTCCGCCCAAGTCCATGGTGTAACTGGTATCCTTTGAGCCCGAGTTCTCTCAACAGACTTCTACCACGGGTCGGCTTCACCCTCCAACTGAAAGGAAGCCCAACTGAATTTTTCTTCCTCGGTACAAGGCATCCGCTGAAGAAGTTTTTCTATCTGGTTCAGCCACTTTTCCACCTCAAGCGGATCGACTTGACCATAAAAGCTAGGATGTCTCATTCTCCTAAACTCCGAAAATCCTGACTGCTAACGTCTTTTTATAAGTAATGTCGTTTGTTGAGCCACGATATTGACCACGAACTCAAGTAACTATCTATCATATCCATTCTCACTTCCTCCTTCTGGAGGATTGTTGTTACCTATCGGAGTCTTGTTTGTGCGAGTGGCGATGTCATCACCTTCGGAAGCTCTAGTACGAATGGTTCGTGGCCGACCTCTTAGAAGCATCTAAATTTGTTACAATGAAATAAAAGTTTCAGTTAACAGATGTCCCTATGTTCTGACAGAATTCTACACCTCGTGGGCTATGAGTTCCGATAATAGAACACCATAGCTTAAGTGTATGCTCTGTCAATTGTCTAAAGCCATAGCTGTGATACCACCAGTGACAACCCAGATTTTCTACCCCAAAATCCATGCCATCAGATTATAGATCACGATCCGAAATACAAAATACTTGGTACATCCATACTTAAATGGAATTCAAAGAAGATAATTACTTACCAAGCAGTATCATAATGGCGAAAGAAATATCCATTTGTATACAAAATAAGTGAACAAAAGATGAAAGAAACCACTAGTGATGACTGACCATCAACTAAACAATGGTATTCATGATGCATTTACAACAATTAATGAATCCAAAGTTCTATAGCAAAATGGCTGGACGTACCATGCCTAAGTCTTACAAAATCCAAGCTATTCAAGTCCTTTGAGGAAAGTACTCCTCTGGCGGGAGCTCAGATTTTCCTCTGGAATGTAATCTGGATCACTCACAAGCTCCGAATCCTTTTCCGCGTCTAAACCTGTGATGTATAGTCGGGGTGAGCTAACAGTCTAAGCTTAGTAGAGGTCAATATAACCAATCACATTTTATATCATATCAGTGCATAAACAGGATCAAAGCAATTATTCAGTGATGGTATTCAAGATGAAGTTTCAAAGACACATTTATATGCATTTTCATACCAAATAGGGATGCGAAGACAAAGCTCAAATCGAAACCAAAGAGTTCACGATTCACATGCAGTTCTTATCTAAATGTTAAACTTAAATCATAACTTAACTAGTCTCTCCAGCATATATAGCAATGAGAGCCAAAGTTTTCACCGATGGGAACCCCCCTAACCATCGTCGTTCAATCAACACTTATCGGTTGTCTGTGGCAGACCGAAAATTGAGTGGAACCGTGTTGGTTCAGAGTGCACGTATATCCCGCCGTACCGGTTCAGATGGACGGATATACTGTCATACCGGTTCAAGTGTTTGGGGGATTCATTCCTGTGAACCTTAAATCAATGTGCAATTTTAATATATAAATCAACATAGTGCAGTGTATTTAATTCATAATAGATTTCAGAGTTTGGAGTTCGGATTTCAAAATTCAGATATTAAATAGTTCAGATACCTTTTCAAGTAATTCAGAATTATTCAGATTCGGAGTTCTACCATTGTGACAACCTGGATTTCCAAACTTGGAATCCCGTGTCGTTAGACCGCCCATAAGGCGATCCCCGAACTCACTGAATACTTGGTACATCCACGCACAACGTGAAAACAAAGCATATATTCTAACTAAGCAGATAGAGTCATCATAAGAAATTTAAATCTCCAATTTTATATGACTATATCTATATAAAAAACTATGATAAAAGACGGTTCTAACTTCCATGCAAAACACATAGACAAGAGAACCGAACCGAAATACCGGTGGCGATCGACCGTCACCGAAACATGATTATGAAAATAATATTTTATGACATAATTACATGAGTTTTAATAAAACTAGCTAGACATACCAAGCCTTACAGAGAAATCTCAAAACTAAACTCTAGCAACTCAGTCTACTAGAAGAACTCGTTAGGAGGGGGCTCAGTCTCCTCCTCTAGAATATACTCTGGGTCCTCAGTACCCGCGCCTACACCTGTGCCTGTTATGTATAGTCGAGGGATGAACTAAAAGTCTAAGCATAATAGGGAAATATCATTAACATGCATATTATCACATCACATATATATCTCATAACATAATTCGAACTTATTTTTCAAATAAAAACTCACAGTTTAAAGGAAATTGAACTGAAGCAAAATAGATATGGGATGCATATTTCAAATCACATTAACTTGATTTCCAAAACTTGTTCTCATAACAAAAGAAATGTAAGTCAATTACTTAAATACAATCTCAAACGTATATAGCATCGAGAGCAACACACATACGGATGGGAATCCCAACCATCGTCGTTCAATGAACCATTTTCACAATGCCCAAGCCCCTTCGAATGAGGGAGACTTGTGCCGAATAAAGTTTTACCGCAGATCGATAAACAAAGAATGGATATCCCATTGTAACAAAGCACAAGGGGTTCGTTTCGCATGAATTATTAAATCAAAGTGCGAAGTCTAACTTATAGTTTATCACCGTGTAATGTGGTAATTTACAACTTGATTTGGAAGTTTAAACCTCAAAGCTTACACACACATATGCGAATCTTTCTGATTTCACACACACACATATATGATTTTACACACACACACATATAAATCTTTTAGAGTGCACACACTCACACACATGTTTTCATATTTGAAACCATATAGTAAATTCATACTTAATTGATGAGAAAATTTATGAATTACACACACATTCATCATATCACAATATCTATGCTAGTTGTAAACAAATGTACATGTTACAGAGTTTTCCCTACCTCAATGCAGAGCTAAACGAAGCTTTCCTTGTTCCGAGGTAGCCCTCTTAGTGCACACCCATGCTCACACCTAGAACACACTAATTCACATCCTATAAGTCATAAATGACGAGAAATGGGAAGTCCTAAAGTCTCCCCCTAAGTCCCCTTACTAAAAATAGAAAAATATCTAAATCTGCCCAAATCGATCGGTCGGTTTCTTCAGAAAATCACATATCTCTGTTATCACAATCCGATCGATCGTTTCCCAAATCGATCGATCATTTTTTAAATCGATCGATCGAAATCTATTTCGATTGATCGGTTTCTCCATAAATTCCTAACATGCTCATTGTTTTCACAAGCTGATCGATCAGTGTACAAACTGGTTGATCGGACTGCAAAATTGATCGATCGAATTTCATTTTGATCGACCAATTTCAAAAATTGATCGATCAAATTTCATTTCTATTTATCAGTTTCTCTAGAAACCTTCACATTTTTGTCCTGTCAAAATCAATCGATTGAATACTTATTTCGATCGATTGGTTTTGATAGATTCTTCAGAAACACGGGTTTCTTCTTTCTTAACTCATTTTTCCTCAAATTTGCATCCTATAGTTCTAAATTTTCAATCACATCTTAAGTAAAGCCTAACATAACTATGAATCACTCATAAACATAATTATGCTCACCCTTTGAGGTTGTTTCCTCGATCCACGTGATCTCACCCAAGAAAGGGGTTTCAAGTTGGAAATTGCGGATTCTCTTCGATCCTCATTCCATGGATTTCACGTAGATCTCCAATCTTGCACACACAATACTAGGTCTAGAGCTCTCTTTCTTTTTCACTCTTCTCAAACAAACTCTCAACAAACAAAGCAAAAACTTCTCAAACAATCAAGGCAAAAGAAATGAAATTCTTTTATCCTTTTGCTTTTATACTTAAGACTCAGTCTAGGGTGTTAAGCCAGTACACTGCACGTCGGTGTACGGTACTTCATCTGATGGCTCAGATTATCACTAACTCATTCTTTTTCACTTGAGATGTATTCTTACACTTTAACTTTATCTCAAAATTTTATACTATCAAGTGCGGGACCTGTCGGACACGCACACCGAGTCACACACATTCTCCCCTCCTTAAGAATTTTCGTCCTCAAAAATGGACCTAAGTCACACACATTCAAGACAATATCCACACCCTGCATGAAAACTACTATCTAAAAGATAGCACAACTATCACACATTCATAAAATTTACCCTGGTAGCCTCCTACCCATGCCACTATAGCACATCTATAAATAAAAAGAGATCATGAAAATTACAAAATCCAAAACTGAATTTGTCCATTCATATGCAACAAAAAAATTATCAACATCCAAAATATACACATTCACAGGTGGCAACCATGCCACAATAGTTTAAAGATTTACATACAATTTCCCTGAATTAACTACATACAATTAAAAAAAAAACATCGTTTGTATACTCCAAAATATATCCCTGAAGAACTACTAGGGCTAAAGTTTCTGCTCAATCCTCTGCATCACTAGGCTGCTGATCAGCATTGTCAGGTCCTCCCGCTTCGGAACTGGAAGCCTTGGGTATGTAGGCTTGTGCAGTCGTCATGGGCTGTAAATAATCGGAAGGGTACATAAAGCGCATTGTCTCAGCCATCAAAGCCTCATGGTAGTCCCGATGATGGTTCAACTAACGGTTATTCTAAGCCATGAGGGCCAAAACATTGTCAATTGAAGTTGTAGATGTGTACTGAGGTGGTGGCACACTAATCAGAGCACGTCTCTGAGGTGGAGCTGCAGGTGCTGGCTGGTCCTGGTTTAGTGCAGCAAGAGCATGGTGCTCTTATCCCTGAGCAGCAGGTGCAGGTGGTACTTGTTCTCCCGCCCACTGGCTCTTCTTTAATTGATTAAAACTTTTATTCCAATCCTTGAGAGAGTAGAGCTTTACATTATCGTTCAATTTTGGTTCATCATCTGAAATCCTACACTCTTCATCACCAGGGTAATCCTCTATCGTACTGGAGATTAGGCAGGCATATGGAATCTCATTTGTGGGTTTTGCGCCCCCACTAGCATCTTTCCCTGGGCATATTTAATGCCATCAAACACAACCTCAGGAGCACTGAACCACTGGCCTACAAAGGCTAAAAACAGTGCCTGTTGTACAACCCTGACCCCCTTGTGTGTCAAAGGGTAAAGGTTGCACTTAAAGATTGTGTCTAGCATCCAAAGATGACTGGGCAAATCTACTCTCTTTATTGCCTGGACTGACCCTTGCCTGCCCTGGGTCATTTTCTCTATGACAATGTGAAAATCAACTGGCTCACGGTTTGGCTCTAACAAATCAATCCCATCACCATAGTCGACATAGCACTCTAGTGCGTCGGTAGCATGACCATGGTTAAACTCATACACCCTACCATCTATTTTCGGAAAAATGGTGTTTGGTTTATCACCAATGTATATGTTTTGGTAAAATAATTTTACCAAATGGGGATAGTAGTAGTTGATGAATGGGTGAAGTAAACTCTCTTAATCGGCCTTGTCGAGGTATTGGAAGGCCCAATTTGTCACTCCTTGCACTCCCTGCTCTCGGAAGAGCACTTGGTCAAATGTCCACTTCGTCTCAAACCCTTTAGCCGCCCACCACGCATTAGGCCATTCCTGTGGTGGTGGAGGTGGCTGCGAAGAACCCAACCGTGAAATGGGTTCCTTCGTCACTGAAGGTTTAGACGATTGTCTCGTTTCAGGAGCCATTGGGTCTCTAAAAGATCAAAGTAAAAACTAGGGCTTGAACTTGAATTAAATTAAACAAATAACTTCTACAGAAGTTAGGGTTTACCTTTTGAATGAGAAGTAGGTTGAATCCCTAGGAGAATCGATGACCAAAGATAGTTGCAAATCGAAAATTTTGATCTCTAAGAGCAAGCAAAAGAAAACCCCAAAGAAAAATCCCAAAATTTTTTGAATTTTTTGAATTAGATAAACCCGATTCCATTATATATTGTCCAAATCGACTGACTGATTTTTGAAATCGATCGATTGGTTTCCCCTTTGAAATACGCCGGTCGATTATTTCGATCGATCAATTTCCCATTTTGATCGATCAGTTTCCATAATCGATTGATCAATTTCCATTTCGATCGATCAGTTTTCAACAATTTTATTTATTTATTTTATGTTTCTCTGCTTGGCATTTCGATCGACCAGTTTCCATTTCGATCGATCAGTTTCACAATCGATCGATCGGTTTCCAATTCGATCGATCGGTTTCCCACAATTTTTTTGCTAGTTCACATATTGCTCTTTGTTTTATCAAATCGATCGATCAGTGTGCATTTCGATCGATCGATTTCAAAATTGATCGATCGGTTTTAATTTCAATCGATCGATTTTCATAGAAACAACATGTTTCTCTATTTTGTCAAATCGATCGATCGATTTTGACAAAAAACCTTAATATTTGAGTTTTTCACACTTGATTGACCATAACTTCTTTAAACTTCAACTAAAGTGTTTTTTATAACTTCACCAAACTACTATATCCACATTATAACATTGATTGTATAATTTCATTAAAATTACATGTCCAAGTAAAATTTTTTGCTCAACTCTCATTGAAACAAAAGCGGGTATTGATCGCAGATCTCGACTTCGCGCTCCCAAGTCGCCTTTTTTGCTGAGTGATTCCACCACTTAACAAGCACTAAAGGAATATGTTTTGTGCGCAATACCTATTCCTTCCGATCAAGTATCTGAACAAGCTCTTCTCTCATGGTCAAATCCTCGTAAAGTTCGATCGGTTGATTGTCAAAGATGTGAGTCGGATCCTTCACATACTTCCTTAGCATTGATACGTGATATACATTATGTACCCGATCAAGTTGCGGGGGTAAAGCAACTTTGTACGCAACTTCACCAACCCATCCCAAAATGTCAAAAGGTCCTATGTAGCATGGACTTAGCTTTCTCCAAAGTGCATCACACCTTTCATAGGTGAAATCTTGACAAACATGTGATCGCCAACTTGAAAATTGATGCTTGTCCTCTTTTTATTGGCATAAATTTTCTGTCTACTATGAGCTGTCTTGATCCTTTCACGAATCAGATGAACAGTTTCGGCATTGCTCTCGATAACCTCTGGACCCAATATAAACTTTGCTCTGGTCTCTTCCCGATTAATTACTGATCTACATCGCCGTTCATATAGTGCCTCGTAAGGTACCATACCGATGCTCGTCTGAAAACTGTTATTGTATGTGAACTCGATTAATGGTAAGTGATGATCCCATGATCCCTGAAAATCAAGCATACATGCTCTGAGCATATCTTCAATGATTTGATTTACCCGCTCAGTTTGTCCATTCGTCTATGGGTGAAATGTTGAACTGAAGTCTAATGCGTACCCATTCCTTCTTAAAACTTCTGCCAAATCTTTGAGTTATATAACGGGTCACGATTTGAGACAATGCTCACTAGATTACCATGCAATCAAACTATCTCCTTCATAGACATCTCTGCGAGTCTACTTGTCGTACACAATGTATTGTATGGCAAGAAGTGAGCTGATTTGGTTAGTCTATCAACGACCACCCAAATGGCATTATGCCGCTTTGTTGTCCATGGTAATCCCAAAATGAAGTCCACGGAGATTGACTCCCATTCCACTCTGGTATTGGCAAAGGTTGCAACAAGCCTGATGGATGCCTGTGATCCACCTTCACTTACTGACATACTAAATACTTAGAAACATATTCAGTGACATCCTATTTTTGTGACAGCCCGAGTTTTCCTTACCTAAAACCCGCGCCGTCAGATCTTCTCATGACCTGAATTATAGTTGCATTATAGTATCAAATTGTAAATCACACTTCCTGACAGCTCGATCTTTACATAAAACAAGTACCCTGAAAGGTCGAGCCATCAATCAAGAAGGTAAGCTTACAAGCGTGCGGAAAATCAAAGTCAAAGTGCACAACGCGAAAGTTGAGCTATAACAATAAAGCAAGATATAAAAATAAGGCCCAAAATATATATGCATCTATCATCATAAACCCAAAAAAATAATCCACTGGGTGAAGACCATCCTTCACCTAAATGGTGGACACATACTATGCAAAATCATCTCTCAGAATACGAGGTACTATACCAAATTCACAAAAATACACAAAAGGTGAACTTCGCACTCCGCGGGTTTCTCAAAATAACTAAGGGAAACATTCTTTCGGATTCTCCTCCTCCGTTGGATTATAATCTGGGTCTGCAACTTCTTCCGGATCTTACTCAGCGTCAGCTCCTGCAACTGTGACGTATAGTCGAGGGGTGAGCTACCATTAAAGCTCAATAGGGAACAATATACTAGATTTGTTTATTTTAACACATGGTTATTCATAGTTCATGATGCATAGATATCGTGATTACTAGAAAATAAAAGCATTGAATACATGTCAAAACCGATGCATTTAATTAACGTAAATATTTTAGATTTAAGAACAATGCATGTGAGAACAAGAATAACATAATAGAACATGAAAACATGTAGAACCAACAAGCAAGAGAGCATGTACAAGATCATGAGCAAATTACAGGATCAAGTCCTGAGCTACGTTAACAGGGTCACTTGAACAAGAAATCTGAAAACTGTGACGTATAGAACATGAAAACTGTGACGTATAGAGCATGAATAAGAATAACATAATAGAACATGAAAACTGTGATGTATAATCGGTTTACATGCAAACATGTAAACCGATGCATAGACCGGTCAAGCCCCTGAGCAATGTTAACAAGGTCACTTGAGCCCAAAATTCAAGCACCTTGGGCTATGTTATAAAGATCGCTTGCTACGAAACGTCAAGCCCTTGAGCTATGTTATCAAGGTCACTTGATCAGAGACTCGACAGATGCGATAAGACATATGTAAATAGGACAGATACCGAAGATGCGAGCGAGTAAACAAGGCATGGTTCATGCAGTTTAACAATAATATATCGAGATGTTCAATGTAAAAGAAACATGTAAATCATGAACAAAGTATCAATTTGAAATCAGCAAAATGTATCAAAAGTTTGCATATACGGTTACTAAAATATGATGTTAACTACTTGCACCAGAGACATGAATTTCAAAGAAAACAAGCAAACGATGTAAATTCTTCCCTATCTTCTAGTCGAAAAATCCATGTGTAGGCTCATACAAATCAAGCTATTTTCCTTTCGATTTGTTCCTTGTCTTTATCCTAAAATTATATGTCACATGTGCAAACATGTGTTACAAGTCATGATGATCATAGGTGGTGGCTCACGAAGCCCAAAAACACCTCACACACTTAAGTGCACATGCTTAGGGATCTCGCCGCGGCAAGATGCAGGGTCGCCGCGGCAAGGTCTTCAGGTGCCACATGGAGCACAAAGCTCGTCGCGGCAAGATTCAGGGTCACCGTGATGAGTTCTTCAGAAACCACCCGTCTTGCCACGGCGAGGTTCCACGTTGCCACAGCGAGTCTGCTGAGACTCACTATGGTTCGTTTCGCTTTCCGAATTTGAACTCCCAAATTTCTTTGCATAGCACTCAACTTCATTGTATACTTGACCCTAATTTTTCATCATCAAGCTTTCCTACAACACCTAGCCTATTTTAATTGCTCATGCAATGATTCTGAAGCATCAAAATCAGAAGATTTTGGCTACATGGCCTTACACATGTCCGATTGTCAGAAACCATTGCATGGAGCCCATATTTTTCTAGTAATAAGCCCCAAACTTAGAAATTAAAAACTACAAGTTGGTATCATCATGATTACCTTCACAGGTTTTTTGCATGCAGAGTCTTCAACATTTCACGCGAGAAGTGCTACGTCAGAAATGAAAATTAATCGTCTGATTTCATGGTTGGAGGTTAGCGATTTGACGATTCGTTGTGATGGGTCCAGCGGCAACAGTTCTTCCTTGAACCCGCCGGCTCTCACATTCTGTCTCGCGATTGGGTGGTCGAAGGGTTCGATCAAACGTGAGGGTTTTCTATGGGGAGAGATCACAAGATTCAATGATTTGGGGCTCTTAATTTGACATTGCTGCTCCAATCAATGCTTCAGATGGACAAGGGGTTTCTCCCTCAAAGAGATGAACTAGAGAAGGAGAAGGGGCTATCTTTCTTCTCTCCTGATTTCAGACGCTAATGCATGGCATTAAGCGTGTAGAGTATCACTTATACTCATGGGTTATGTGTGGTGTGAAAACTATACGCAGGATTAGAGTGTATGTGAAAAGGGTCTTGGTATTGTGTAAGGTCCAAACACACTTAAGTCATGTTAAGCATGGGCTGGGCTCAATGTGAGTAGCCTGTACATACGCTTGGTTGAGTATGTATGAGGTAATAGGCCTAGCCTGGTATGTGAAGCCCATGTAGGAGATTGGCATGAAGTGATGGGCCAGATCATGTGTGTGTGTGGTCCATACCACTATTCAAGTGTTAAGTAAGAAGAGCTTCAATCTAAAGTCGGATGACATATCTGATCTGGGTTTTCAACACCCAACATTCCATTCCTATCCATTGAGCTATTCTATAGTGTTCCTGACCCCATTGGTCTGGTGTACGGCTCCAATCCACATGGTCAAAAACTAAGGATTCAGTGAAGTCGTAGTTTGAGTTGACCCATAATCCTGGCCTCGTGGACACCCGAGTGTGTTCGAGTCACGTGTTCGGGTCCTAAATACCTGGGGTGTCACATCCTCCCCTCCTTATAGGAATTTTCATCCTCGAAAATTGGCTTCAGGAATCGGAGAGTAGAGGGAGGTGTCGTAAACCGGTGTATTTATCGTAATGCTCAGCGTCGCATCCACCGACTATAAAGATAATTTGACTATATGTATGCCATTTAGGTACAAGTGGATAACATGCAAGCGTTAATAACTTAATTCTTCAAAAATCAAGGCAGTTAACATCAAAAGAAAATTTGGTTTAACATTTACGATGTCATCAACACCATTCATCTAGTAAAAATTTGGAAATGCTATCCACCTATTGTTTATGTATCATGGTATCCCAAAAATCAATATTTAATGTCCTCAAAACGGTTCTGATGTCCAGACTTTGCGCTTACTAAAACTCGGTTGGTTACCACTATTTTCGCTTCACCCGTGTAACCTATCATATTGTATTCGTACATCTCTTAGTTACACGACATCCAATTATTGATGTGATGACTGGTCCAAATCTGACGCACAGATCACCCTTGGAAATTGACCCAAGTACTTATCCGGTGTAGTTGTTGGACATAAAAAAAAATAAAAAAATCTAGGGTGTTACATCCTCCTAACCTCTCCACCAATAACTCTTCTTCAGATCCTGGTACATCTTGGTACCACCAGGATGAATAGCATACTTCAACTTGTGGGCTTCGTCTAGAATAGTTTGTCGAAGGTCAGCATCGATTAGTATACATAGACGTCCTCTGAATAATAGCGATCCATCCTCCTTGATGGAAAAATCTGGTCTACTGCCATCAATCACACCCTGTCTGATCTTCACTAACTCTGTATCTTTCATTTGTATCTCATAAATGTGATCGAAGATCATCGATCGGGTCGTGATGTTTGCCAACAAGGCTTCTGAAGCTTGTACCTTGATCTTTGTGACATACAAAGAAAGATCTTCCAGCAGTTTCCATCTACGGATCCCCATGATAAGGCTAGACAGTAGAGTCGAACTCTTTCGGCTTAAAGCATCTGCCATAACATTTGCTTTGCCTGGGTGATACTAAATGGAGCAATCGTAATCCTTGAGAAATTCTATCCATCTCCGTTGCCTCATATTTAGTTCCTTCTGTATAAACAGCTATCTGAGGCTCTTGTGATTTTTGAAGATCTCAAAGGTTTCTCCATACAAGTAGTGTCTCCATATATTCAACTTGAAGATCACTGCTGCTAGTTCCAAATCATGTGTTGGATAATTTTTCTCGTGGCCCTTAAGTTGTCACGACCCATAAGTAATAACTTTTCGATTTTGATTGAACACACAACCTAAACCAATGTGTGAAGCATCACTATACCCAACAAACCCTCCACCGCCTGATGGAATAGCCAATACTGGTGTGGAGGTTAGTCTCTTCTTAAGCTCCTAGAAGCTCTTCTCACACTCTCCAGTTTACTCAAACTTCACATCTTTTCTTGTAAGTCTCGTGAGCGGCTCTGAAATCTTTAAAAATCCTTTCACAAACTGTCTGTAATACTCAACCAAACCAAGGAAACTACGAATCTCAATCACAGTCTTTGGTTGTTCCCATTCTACTATTGCATCGATCTTTGCTGAATCTACTATAACACCTTCTTTTGAGACTATATATCCTAAGAAGCTCACTTTCTCTAACCAAAACTCACACTTACTGAGCTTTGTATATAGCTGATGTTCACGTAGTGTCTGAAGAGCTATCCTCAGATGCTGTTCATGCTCCTCCTTTGTTTTCGAGTAGATGAGGATGTCATTTATAAACACGACTACACAAGTATCGATGTGTGGTTTGAACACTGGATTCATTAGATCCATGAATGAAGCTGGTGCGTTAGTTAAGCCGAAAGGCATCATCCAAGAACTCGTAATGCCCATATCTTGTTCTGAATACCGTCTTATGAATATCCTTAGCTTTGACTCTCAACTGATGGTATCCAGATCTCGAGTCGATCTTGGAAAAGAATGTTGCACCTTGTAACTGATCAAAGAGATCATCTATTCTGGGCCAAAGGTATTGATTCTTGATAGTTAACTTATTCAATTAACAACAGTCGATGCACAATCTCATCGACCCGCCCTTCTTCAAAAATCAAACCGGTGCTCCCAAGGAGACACGCTTGGTCTCATGAACCCTTTATCTAAGAGTTCCTGCAATTGGTCCTTTAAATCCTTCAACTCAACTGGAGCCACTCGATATGGTGCTTTAGATACTGGTTTAGTGCCCGGTACTAAGTCGATGGCTAACTCCACTTCTCTATCTGGTGGCAATCTCGACAATTCGTCCTAAAATACTTCTTGAAACTCACAAGCAATCAGGATTTCTGCTATTGCGTTCTTCTCCTCCCGTTGCTCCTTCAGAAAAGTGAAGTATCCACTGCATCCGTTTCTCATCAAACGTTCTGCTCGTATTACGAAGATAAGCGGCACAAAGGTTGATCGCATGCCTAGAAACTTGAATGATCTACTCCTACTCGATCGAAAAGTAATCATCTTTCTCCGGAAATCAACACTCGTGCCATGCATGGATAATCAGTCCATGCCAAGGATTACATCGAATCCTTGCATATCCAACATGATCAAATTCGCCACCAATTCATGACTTTCGTAATCCATGATGGCGACTATAACTGACCGATATACTGTATCGGTATTGATTGAATTTCTTGTTGGGGCTGATACTGCCAAAATAAAATCTAAGGTCTCGGGAATGACCTTCACTTTCTTCACAAACTGCGGCGTCACAAACGAGTGAGTAGACCCTGGGCCTATCAGCACTCTCACTTCATAACAATAATAATCGCCTTTACCATATATTTGCAAAGTACCTACATGACATACATATTTAAACAATTACATATGCACTAAGAGGTAAGTATGAAATCATTAGGATTTAAAAGACTGCTTTTAAAGTTATGCACCTTCTTCATCTAAAATTTCAATAATGATATTTACTGAATTTAAATAGGAAAATTTTTACCTTGAATTATATTATTGTTGTTCTGGGCATCCTGAGCGGTAACGACATATGCACGCTCTTTCACAGTAGGCATTGTAGTCGGTATAGGCGATGGCATAGCAGCTGATGTCGTCCTCTCCTTCCTCAACTCTGGGCAATCCTTGATCATGTTCCCCATCTTTTCGCACTTGAAGCATCCTCCCGTACCCCATCTATAGTTCGAGGTCT
Source organism: Chloranthus sessilifolius (assembly GCA_021018995.1). NCBI lineage: Eukaryota > Viridiplantae > Streptophyta > Magnoliopsida > Chloranthales > Chloranthaceae > Chloranthus > Chloranthus sessilifolius. Next base: position 69,090,846 of record CM037592.1, on the reverse strand, counting down.
TGTGAGACTTGCCACATCAGGCACACGTCTCAGCCAGAGTTGATGATGCTACCCTAGAGAACCCCTGGGTAATTGATACTCATGTAGTAGTAGCAGGGCCCTCATAATGGAAGGGTCTAACTGAAGTAGGCACAGACGGCCTAGAATAATTGGCTGGTTAGGTTGCCTTGGGACTGGTGCTACAAATCTCGGCTTTTTATTCACCGACTTGTAATTGCTTAGTCTCCCTTGACCTTTTTTGCCCCAGTTCTGTTGGTTCCACCTTTTATACATATCGTCTATATCTTTCTCGGCAACCAGCGCCTTACCCATTACGGCTCCATAGGTCTCAAACTCTAGTACGGAGATCCTATCATGAATTATCGGCCTTAAGCCGCTTTCAAACTTGTTGGCCTTCATCAATTCCGTGGCCACATACTGCGGAGCAAACCTAGACGATCTTATAAATTTCATACTGTACTCTCGTACGGACATTCCCCCTTGCTCCAATGTTAAAATTTTTGCTACCATCTGGTTCCTCACCTGCTTGGGGAAATACTCTTTGTTGAACACTTCAACAAATTCTTCCCAAGTCCACAATCCATTTGGATTGTCTTGAACTCTCATCCTTAACACCGATTTCCACCACAGATCGACTTCTCCCTCTAACGGAAAAGAGGCCCAACTCACTTTCTCTTCCTCAGTACATGGTAGCCTCTGGAGAAGTTTCTCGATCTGATTAAGCCATTTTTTTGCTTCAAGCAGATCCATTTGACCATAGAAACTAGGAGTTCTCAATCTCCTAAAGTCAACAAATGTCGACGGTGTGGGTGGAGTCAGAAGTGTAGGTGGCTGCTGAAGGCTATTAGTTTTATTTGATGCCATCAACGCTGTCTACTGAGCCATGGCATTTGCCACGGCTTTTATGGCGTACGCCTTTCTCTATCTTTCATCCCTCTCTTCATTTCTTTCCTGATCTCTCTCTTTCGGAATACTTCCTTCTGGAACCTCCGGTTACCAAGCAGAACTCTATTGGAACTAGTGGGAATTTCGTCCCCACTTCTCAGGTTCCGTCCGCGACCGCCTCTCGGTCTACCTCTACCTCTAGTGGACATAATAACATTCTGCAAACATGAAGCCAAAAGTTTCACTAGCAGAAGGTCCCTATATTCGGACAAAATCTTAAACACATAGTCTAAGCCTAAGATCTATCAAAAATCTCTAAAGCTAGAGCTTTGATACAAACTATGATAGCGTGGATTTCTGAACTCGAAAACCTGTGCCGTCAGACCACTGATAAGGTGATCCTCAAACTCACTAAACACTTGGTACATCCACACACATCGCGAAAACAAATTATATATTCTAACTAAGCAGATCAAGTCATCATAAGAAATTTAAATATCCAATTCCATATGACTATATCTATATAAAAAATTATGACAAAAGACAGTTCTAATTTCCATGTAAAACACATGGACAAAAAAATTGAACCGAACCACTGGAGACGACCGACCGTTATCGAAACATGATTCATTACATGAGTTCTAACAAAACTAGCTGGACATACCAAGCCTTAAAGATAAATCTCAAAACTAAACTCTCGCAGCTCAGTCTGCTAAAAGAACTCATTAGGAGGGGGCTCAATCTCCTCTGGAATATACTCTGGGTCCTCAGTACCCGCGACTACACTTGTACCTGTGACGTATAGTCGAGGGATGAGCTAACAGTCTAATCTCAATAGGGAAACATCATTAGCATGCATATTATCACATCACACATATATCTCATGACACAATTTGAACTTATTTTTCAAATAAAAACTCACTGTTTAAAGAAAATTGAATTGAAGTAAAACTGATATGTGATGCATTCAAAGCACATTAACCTAATTTCCAAAACTTGTTCTCATAACAAAAGAAACATAAATCAATTACTTAAATATAATCTCGAGCATATATAGCATAGAGAGCCACACATATATCGATGGGAACCCCAACCATCATCGTTCAATGAACCATTTTCACAATGCGCAAACCCCTTCGAATGAGGGAGACTTGTGTCGAACAAAGTTTTACCGCAGATCGGTAAACAAAGAATGGGTATCCCCCCGTACCGGAGCACAAGGGGTTCGTTTCGCATGAATTCTTAAATCAAAGTGTGAAGTCTAACTTATAGTTTATCGTCGTGTAATGTGGTAATTTATAACTAGATTTGGAAGTTTAAATCTCAAAGCTTACAGACACACATAAGCGAATCTTTCTGATTTCACACACACATATCTGATTTCACACACACACATAAATCTTTCAGAGTGCACACACACACACGTTTTCATGTTTGAAACCATATACTAAATTCATGCTTATTTGATGACAAGATTCATGAATCACACACACATTCATCATATGACAATATCTATGCTAGTTGTAATTTGATGCACATGCTACAGAGTTTTCCCTACCTCAATGCAGAGCTAAACGGAGCTTTCCTGATTCTGAGGTAGCCCTCTTAGTGCACACCCATGCTCACACCTAGAACACACCAATTCACTTCCTATACATCATAAATGATGAGAAACAGGAAGTCCTAAAGTCCCCCCCCCTAAGTCCCCTTATTAAAAATAGAAAAATCTCTGAATCTGCCCAAATTGATCGGTCGGTTCCCAAACCGATCGATCGGTTTCCAAAATCGATCGATCAGTCTTTGTAGACAATCCACACATATCTATTGTTACAATCCAATTGATCAGTTCCTCAATTGATCGATCAATTTCCAAATCGATCGATCGAAATCCATTTCGATTGATCAGTTTTTTCAGAAAATCACATGTCTCTGTTATCACAATCCGATTTATCATTTCCCAAATCGATCGATCAAAATCCATTTCAATCGGTCAATTTATTTAGAAATTCCTAACACGCTCACTATTTTCACAAACCGATTGATTAGTGTACAAACCGGTCAATCGGTCTCCAAAATCGATTGATCGAATTTTATTTTGATCGATCAGTTTCACAAATCAATCGAATTTTATTTCGATCGATCGATTTCACAAATCGATCGATCGAATTTCATTTCTATCAATCGATTTCTCTAAAAACCTTCACATTTTTTTCCTTTCAAAATCAATCGATCAGATACTTATTTTGATCGATCGGTTTGACAGATTACTCAGAAACACGAGTTTCTTCTTTCTTAACTCATTTTCCCTCAAATTTGCATCCTATACTTCTAAATTTTCAATCACATCTTAATTAAAGCCTAAAATAACTATGAATCACTCATAAATATAATTATGCTCACCCTTTGAGGTCATTTCCTCGATCCACGTGATCTCACCCAGGAAAGGGGTTTCAAAGTCAGAAATGGGGGATTCTCTTCGATCCTCAATCCACAGATTTCACGTAGAGCTCCAATCTTGCACACACAACACTAGGTCTAGAACTCTCTTTCTTTTTCTCTCTTCTCAAACAAACTCTCAACAAATAAAGAAAAAACTTCTCAAACAATCAAGGCAAAAGAAATGAAATTCTTTTATCCTTTTGCTTTTATACTTAAGACTCAGTCTAGGGTGTTAAGTTGGTACACCGCACGTCGGTGTATAGTACTTCATCCGACGACTCAGATTATCACTAACTCATTCTTTTGCACTCAAGATGTATTCTTATACTTCAACTTACTCTCAAAATTTTATATTGTCAGGTGCGTGACCTGTCAGACACGCACACTGAGTTGGACTGTTCGAAAAAATGAAATTTTTTTTGGGACGCCACAAGCATTGTGTTCAAAAGCAAAATAGGACTTAATTTTCACAGATTTAAGATACTATGCAATTACAGTTAAACAGTCTTAATTCAAGTCATCATATCATGCTAGTGTTGAGCACTGAAAAATACCATTTTCACCCCTCAACCTAGCCTTTGATGGACCTTTGAGCATATTAATAATGCGTTTTAAGTGTGTTTTGTAGGTAGCAGGAAAATAGAGCTTAAAGCTGCAGTCCACACTTTTTAGAGCCAAAGAAGAGAGTTTTTAAAGCTAAGTCTTGGAGCTGAGGCAAGAACCGAGGATACACCATGGTGGCACACACCATGGTGATATTATTACATGCCTAAGTGGGCCCTAGAAGTTTAGAGGATGAAAGGAGGGTGGACCCAAAGAGAGGAGGCTGCTATAGCAGAGCAACAGAAATGAGACCTCACATGGTTCACTTGAACCTGTCGCGAGGTTTACAAGCCTGCAACACTTAAATTGATCGCGCAGCTCAGTGGAAAAAGAGCTTCAGGACGACATCTCACACAGACCTCGTGTAGATCTCATGTGCTTCAAAGAAAATTCCATTATGTTGAGGAACCTCACGAGCCTTGAAGTTGCCTACATTATGAACCTCGTGAGCTCTTCTTCAGAAGCAACTCATCCGCGTGAGCTAGACCTCGCGCGCTTCAATTCAACCTTGTGGGCATACTTTAACTATGAAATCATCCTCGCAAGCTATCTTTAGCAAGAAAATCATCCTTGCGAGCTGCTTAAGTTTGCACCATTTTGAACCTGGCTGCTACGCTACGCTGGCTGAGGTAACCTGGCGAGGCTACATTTGAACCTGACAAGGCTGGAAATGAACCTGGCGAGGTGAAAAGTGCTATATTTTGAACCTGGTGAGGCTGGGAATGAACCTGGCGAGAACTTGACGAGGCTATTTTGAACCTGACAAGAACCTAGCGAGGTGCATGCCTGAAGCATTTTAGCCCAGCGAGATCCTAGGGAGATTAAACTTCTAAAGCTGCATCCTAGTGAGATCCTAGCGAGATCTCAGCGAGGTGCATACCTGAAGCTGTCATCTACGTGAGGAATGAATTTCAGCAACCTATTTTAGCACCCAAGGATATTTTAGGTATTTCACACCTTCTAGGGCACACATCCCAATGTCCCACACTTTCCAAAGCATCTAAGGGCCATAGATGGGCAACAAAATCAACTCCACACATCCTATTTTTTGATTGGCTATTGCATATAACTGCTGCTATGGATTGTATATATATAGAGCTATATTTTACCTTGTAAAATAGCTTGGATAGCTAGCTCAAATTAGGTTTTCTTTTAGGGTTAGTATTTTATTTTCTCCTTTCTTTTTCCCTGTTCTTCTTGCCCTAATACAGAAGCAATGCTAGGCTAGGTTTTATGTAATAGCTAGGTTTTATTTCATGTAATATAATGGGTTTTGTTTAGGCATAGACAACAGTTTTGGAGTTTGCACAAGCTGCTGCCTTGAGGGCCATCATTGTAAATTTCCTTTTTAATCACTGAAGTGCCAGGTTTAAAGCTCCATTAAATTTGTATTTTACTTGTGTTTTTCACACAGATCTTTATAGATTTGATGCTCCCATGGTTGCCTGAGCTTGTAGCCTTACAACCATGGTGGCAGTAGCAGTTTTCCTACTCTATCTCATCATTTGTGTGGAAGGTAGCCTCTAGGATAGTCTGTGACCATTTGAGTGGATAGACTATAACCTTAAGGAAGGTCTTCCTCACAGATCTGAGATGGATTTTTATCCTCTGCACTTGGGCTTGTAGCCTTGCGAGAGATAGTGTAGAGCCAAACTCTCCTTTATTTTGTATCACCATTATCAGAGGTTAGATATGAGTTTTGTAGTGATTGCAGACTTGTGAGCTGGGTCATTGCAGAACTTTTATAGCAATGACCAGCTGAGCTTACTTCCCCATTCAGCCTGGGATTCCTTGTGGTTTCCACCCGGTTTCCTAGATCTGTTTGCTCCTATGAATGCATGAGTTTGTAGCCTTGCAAACATAGTGTCTACAGTGGTTTTCATGTGTTGATTTAATTCATTGAATGGAGGAAATCTATTGGATAGTCTGTGGCAATTTAAGTGGATAGATTATAGCCTTAAGATCAATCTATTCTTTTGGGTTGAGTTAGATTTATGAGTTAATCAATGGGATTTGACCATCTCTATTGGATAGTCTGTGACCATTTAAGTGGACAGATTTTAGCCTTAAGGGCAGTCTAAATGGTATGGGTTGATTTAGAATCTTATACCTTGCACTTGTGCTTGTAACCAAGTGAAGGACTGCTGCACTTCCATTTCTAGATCTGAGTTGCATAACTGGTTTAACCTTAGCTGTTTGCCTCTTCATCACTTTACTTTATTTTCTCACACTACATCCATCTTCTTTTTCCCTTCCTTTTAGTTGTAGTTTTTACTTCTTTTTTTCTTAGTTTTAGGTTAGTTTGTATGACACCTAAACTTCCTCTCTTTACCTTTAGGGTTAGAGTTGCCAAATCTGTAGCTAGATCTAGAGGTTACTATACGACCCTTGTGATTTCAGATGAATATTCTCTGTGGAACAAACTCTTACTTCATAAAACTTGCTACAATAGACCCTGGATTCTTGCAGGTTTGTGGGTTTTGGTTTTGTACTTTTGTGTGTTCATTCCATCTTTTGATTTGATTTGATTTGATTTTTTATGTGTGATTCTTTCCACATCTATTTTCAAACTAATAAAAATAAGCACACTACTGAAATAAGTCCAACAAGTTTTTGGCACCGCTGCCGGGGAGTTTTGATCTGGTGTAGTAAATTGAGTTTAGTTTTTTTTTTTTTATGCTTTGTAGGGTTTGAATAACTACAGCTGTATTTAGTGTCTGACTTTTGCTCTTTGCCTTTATTTTTTATTTTAGGTATTTTGTGCCTTAGTTGTGTTTTAGTAGTCTTTAGTTTTATTCATTGTAGAGTTAGTGTTTAAATAAATGCCAACTGTATTTTTTCTGGAATTTTTTAGTTTCTCTGTTTGTTTTTTGTTTTTTTTTTAGGACTTTTTATTGTAATGGGTATGTGTGAATAACATACAGTTGGCATCATTTTAGTTTCCACTTATTTTCTGTTATTAATTTTGTAGCTTTAATAAATTCTTGCTGAATTTTGCTGATTTTTATAGGTCTAGAGCAATAGCAATTAGGAGAGTACAGCTGCTGGTAGTGCACATTGTGCCTGAGTTTGCATTCTCTTCTCCCCCCTGGCGTTCTTTCAATTTTGCATTCTTTAAAATTCTATAGTAGTAGTCGTAGTTTTATTTATTTGTCAGTGTGCTGTAAGTAACCCCTTGTCCAGTTGAGTGTGTGTTGTATGCAAGGAAGGAAGTCTCTCAATCCTGAACTTGTACCGTCAAATCCTGAGATTGAGAGAGTCCTAAGTCCTGGTTCACCAACACACACTCCGGCTGAAAATCTAGTAGAAACTAAGATGGGAGAGTGGCCTAAAACACTTACGGAGCACATGCACTAGGGACATACAGATCGATCCCCCTCTTACATTCAGCTCCCTAATGCTATGGGCAGTTACGAGATTAAAGCCTCAACCATCCAAGTGCTATCAAGTTTTCATGGGTTGAGCAAGGAAGACCCCCACCAGCACATAGACTATTTTCTATCATTATGCACTACTTTTAATATTGCTGGGTTGGGAGAGGAAGCCACCAAGCTTATGCTTTTTCCTTTTCCACTAAAGGATAAGACCCAAACATGGCTCTCCTTACTCCCACCACACATCATACAGTCGTGGAACGATCTTCAATGCCAATTTTTGGCCAAATTTTTTCCAATCGGTAAAACGAGCCAGTTGAGGAAGAGCATCATCTCTTTTGCTCAATCCCCAACTGAGCAAATGCATGAGGCATGGGATAGATTTAGGGAGTTATTGAGGCAGTGCCCGCTCCACCAGATCCCTATGTGGCAGCTTGTACAAAGCTTCTAGCAAGGACTTGATGCCAGGAGTAGAGTGATGAGTGATGCATCGAGTGGTAGCACATACCTTACCAAAACTGCTGAGGAAGCATGAGATTTATTTGAGCTACTTGCTAGAGCTGTTAGAGAACCCACGTCTTCTGGAAAGTTGTATGAAGTGAATGCTTATAGTGACCTGGAAAGGAAAGTGGACCAATTGTCGAAAAAGTTTGATAAAGTTTTGAGTGTGTTGCAGCCCCATGTGGCTGCACAGGTTAGAGGGGTGTGCACCATATGCCACTCACCATCACACTCACATCTTCAATGTCCCTTTGCTGGTCTGTCCCCTAAATTTTTTAATGAGCAAGCCAATGTTGTCCAGTCATATGGACAGCAGCTTGCTGGGTACACTTGGAGGAACCACCCAAACCTGAGGTGGAGACAAGCTGATTCACCTTATACCCAGCAGTAGCAGGCTTTGCCCTACAATACTAACTAGCAATCTTACCAAGGTCATGCACAAGGACAATAATTTTCTCATCAACCCTCCTAGGCAGAACAGTTAGTTGTAGCACCCCAGTACCCTAGAGCCCCCTCCTCTGAGGAGCAGGTTTTGTTTTCTTTGTAAAACCTAGGCCCCGTTGCACAAATTGTGGATTCCCACACATAGAGCATCAGAAGAATTGAGGACCAGCTTGGTCATATTTCAAATGCTCTAACGCGATGGGAAGAGGGTCGGCTCCCGAGCCAAACAGTGAACAACCCACGAGGAGTATATTTGATTGATGGAGCTTCTTCAAGTCATGGAGAAACTAGGTCAATCAATGCCTCGAGGACTGGAAAGGAGGTGGCTACCCAAGACTGTAGTGATGCCAAGCGAGTGTGCATAAGGAAAGAAGCTGAATAAAATGGGATTGTTGAGCCCCAACTAAAAAAAAAATGAAAAAAACATACAACTATTAAAAAAAAGAAAAATGAAAAAATGAAAGAATTTTTTTACCATATTTAGTTGCTGTGTTGATGAAATAGTGGAAATTCCTCACCCAAATTGCCACACTTGGGGTGAGGAATTTGATGAATTTAATGAAGAATGAACATCTACGGCACCTTTGCTGCCTTTTTATTGCTTATCGACCTGCCGTGAGCTGGAGCTGCTCCCTGCACCTCTCATGCAATTGAATATCTGCTGAATAAAAGAATTCAGGTTTGTTGCAAATCCAAAGGTATGGCCTTTCAGTTTTTATTTCATAGTTCTTTCCAATTCAGCTGAGTCCAGATGGGGAAATTAAAATTTTTGTCATTCATGTACCTTCCATCCGGACTGTTTGTATCTATTGTGTGGTCTGATATGATTTTTTTGTATGATTCCTGCTCTCCAATGTGTACTTTCAATGCTGAAATTTTTTGTCATCATTTTGATTCATACCCAGATCATGCTAGGTAGATATGTTTAGGATTTCTATGTTTTTAGGTGCTTAGTTAGTTTTTGTTTTATCTATATCTGCTGTTTTTAATTTCATTTTTGCTATTTTTACTTTCTGTTTTTAGTAATTTGTGTCGTAGTGTTGTTCTCGTAGTGTCACACTTGTATATACCATCTATTTTTCTCTTCCTAGTTTAATTTGTTGAATTTTTGTTTAGCTTTTTCTTAAGTTTCTGCTGAAATTTAGGGTGTCTGTCTGTTGTTTCCCCACTGCCCCTATACACATGTTGCATGAAACAATGAGGAAACTGTTTAAGTTAGGTTTGGGAGTGTGGCAGAGTAGACCTGCCAATGGAATAGATAACTCTAATGCAGCAGTGTGTGGTTTAATTGGAATGAATAAAGTCAATTCCCACCTAACCCGAAAATGAGGAAATTTGTGAAAATTTAAAAATTTTGCAGACTTTTAAAACTGACAATCTTTGAAAATTTTAGCACCATCATGAAACTAATATCAGAATTTTTTTTTCAGTTAGCATTTAGTGAACTAGAGAGGAAAGAAAAGGGTAGAAATACACCCCATGAGTTAATATGAGGACCATACACAGTGAGATTTGGGCCTATCCAATTCTTTTTTGAAGAGTGTTCTGACATTTTTTCTACTCTAAGGACTGATTAATTCAAATACTTTTCACTAGAAGTTAGGCACCTCCAAATCAAAACAGATTGACAGCACTCATTACACTAAGAAAATGAATTAAGGCCTTCAATTAGATAGTTTGAGCTTAATTTTCCTACCCTTTTTGAAACTGCCCTTTGCTTATACTCTTTGAGCCTTAAATCCTATTTTTCTTTGACAAACACCGGAGTACTTGCACCTAAACCTATTTGACCTGATTCAACCTTACCCTCACTCTTATAATTCAAAAGGTAAAGGAGTAGAAGTTAAAGATAGGTAGGCTAGGTTTAACATTTGGTGGAAGGAGAAGAAAAGCTACTGAAAAACAGTAGTGTAGTAGTGGCTATATGTGGCAATCCATCGCCAAAATGTAAAAAATTATATATATATAAAAGAAAAAAAAATATAGAAGAGAAGTCAAGAGAACTACTTCATCTAGAAATTAGAAGGAGAAGAAGCTGGCCACTTTAACTCTAGAAAATAACAAGGAAGATGAAGTTGTGCTGAAATGAAGGTTGTGAAGTCATGAATCACTTCGTACCTTGTTGATTTCTCAAGTTTGATCCATTGTACCTCCCCCCCTTTCATTCTTTATACACCTCACCCATAAGCCGCATTACAACCCACCATAAAGACCTTGATGATCCTAGGTGAAATGAGCTGTTACGTAGAGATGCGAAGTTGTCTAATCTATAGTGAAAATAGTTGAGGATATTATAACTTAGATGCAATGCCCATGCTCATGCTTGCAGTCCCATTTGGGGGCTGTGACTGATCTTGAGCTGTGAGAAATTGAACACCCTTGAATTTTCATTATTGAGAGATAGCCTTGGTAAGGATTGGGTCGGAATTTTAATCTCATTGGGGTTGTATGCACACCTAATTTTTGAATTTATGGTGCACTTAGTGTTGATTTATGCACATTGTATTTCTGATGGGACTTAAATGGTGGTGATGCATTACATGCTGACTTTGAGTTTTAATAGCATGCATTACTGCTGTAATTTCCTTTGCTTTTTAAAGAATGCGGGTGGAGTGAAGTTTTATTCATTAAATTCTATTTTTGTAACATCCCTGAAATTTGGGCATTGAACAGTGTCCTCGGGATGCATGCCTAACTGGTCATAGGTTTGACCAAGTGGAAGTCAACTGGATGACTTAGACTAGCCTAGGCATTGGGGTGAAAGGGCACACTAGATGTGTGTTGTTAGATCTTGTGGTAAGGTCACATATACCGTTAAGGGGTGTATGTGCTTTACACCAAAGCAAGAGATGGGTTAAAAGAGACAAATGACTTAAGAGAGTTATTTCTCTTAAAGGTTGGTGTGGAGAGAGTTATGAAGAGAGAGAGAGTTTAGAGAGTGAGAGAGAGTAATGATAGGGAGCTTTGTGGAATTGTGAATTGATGGAACACGAGAATCTTAAATTACAACGCTAGAACGTGTGTGAACTCGTTGGAGTCGCCCTAGCCATTGACCCAAGCCATTGAATCAATCAAGAGATTGATTTGAGGTGAGTCTTATTAGATTTTAATGCATATGTTGTTGTGCATTACTTCTGTGATTAATTGGCTAAATGTTGAATTAAAGATGTAAAAAAGAAGGGAAAATAGAGGGAGATCAAAGCTGGAAGAAATGCCTGAAAAGGGCTGGGTTTCTGACAAAATGGATTATTCGATTTTGAAATCGATCAATCGATTTTGTCTTAGAAGTAAGCTGGGCAATAATCATCTGTGCACTCCCAGTGGCTGGGAAATGAGGAGCCTGGGAAATTTGATTGATCGATTTTAAAATCGATCAATCGATTTTGGAGTTTTGATTAATCGATTTGGGATCAATTAATCGGTTTTAGAATTTGATTAATCGATGTTGGAGATCGATTAATTGATTTTGACAGTTTCTGTTGACTTTTGTTTTGGACTTTGGGGTTCTGAGAGGGTCTTGTACCTTCTTTTATGCATTGTTCTTGATGCTTTGCTCATGCTATGATGTAACTTAGGTTGTACAAGTGAGTGCGACCATGGTGAACCGCAATGAACCTTGACGCTTGAGAATTTACATGCGTGAGATAGGGAATGCCTTGAACATGTACTTTAATTGTTAGAGAATATATGTAGTGATATAGAAATAAGAAATTATGCCTTGAAAATGTGAATCTTAAGCGTGTGTGTATGAACACTAAGTAAGGAAATGAATTATAATATGAGTATGTGACGTCCCAAGGGGATGTGAATGTTATATGGGCATCTGTGTGATGCATTGAGCTAGTCACATCCTAGGGATGTATGAAAAAATGTAAAGTAAAGTAAATGAGAATTGATCAGGCCTAATATACTATAATTAGCACAATCACACGGTGAATAACTATATATAGTGCACTTTTGATTTAAGGTTTGGAGAATATCCCACCGACGCGGCGGGAAACTCGTGACTGACTCGGCAGGATATCCGTGATCGGTACGATGGCCAATCCGTATACCAGTTGGACATCCCAGGGATGTATGTGAGATTTGTACCCCGTCACCTATGAGCAAGGGACCTGGGTAGTATTAAATGAATGAAAAAGAAAATAAAAATGGTCTTATTAGATGACGATAGAGGGTATTCCATCGAGGCTCGAGGCTATAATAAATTGAGGATTATTTAAGTTACGATTTAAGTTTTTAGGCCAACCATTGTCTTTTGTGAGCAAGTTGAGAACAAGTAAACACATGTAAAGTTACAGTTACATTCAGTTCATCTTTTTAGTCATTCAAAATGTTTTTCAGCTATTTCGTTGATAAATCATGCTTCTAAATGTCATGGAATATATGTGAGAGATCAATTTATATGTTCATTTAGTTGTTTCCCTATTGAGCTATGATGTAGCTCACTCTTTAGACTATACGCCACAGGTGCAGTGTTTGCGGCTGCTACTACTTTGGGAGGCGTAGATCCAGAGGATTCAAATTACGTGCCTGGGGAGGATTCGAAGCCCCCTCCTGAGGACTTCTTCTAGAGGACCCCTGCGTACTTTGATTTATTTTGGAGAGAGATACTGTGCGACTTGGTATGTCCAACCCTATTTTTGTGAAAATGTAATATGTAACAAGATTCTTTTGATGAATTATCCAGGGTGACTGTTGTGCCGTCACTGATGGTTCGGGTGGGTCTTTTGCTCGTGCGGTGGCATGAGATCAGAACCATCTTTTAGGTTACTTATTTTGATGATACAGTAGAATTGGGGATTTAATTCGATATCAGTTCTTATGGTTCTATTTAATTTGATATTTGCTTGGGTATACTAATGTTCATTACAGGCTTATGGGGAAGACCTCGAGGGTCGTACTGATGGCACGAGTTTTGAGGTGCCAAAATTCGGGCTATCACAGTTAGTATCAAAGCCATTTCTTTTAGAATATCTTATAAGTCTTGGTTTTATCAGAGCATAGGACCTTCTACTAATGAAACTTTATTTTCATGTGCAGATCGTAATGTCTTCTAGGGGAAGAGGTCGACCCAGGGGCAGTCATGAGAGAAACTTACGGAGCGGAGACGGTTTCAGCTCGGCTACGAATAGAGTACCGATGGGAAATAGAGGCGCTTCAGGAAGTAGTGGTCAAGAGAACTAAGACCATGAAGAGAGTCAAGATAGAGATCGTCAGGGTCTGATCAACGAGAACAGGAAAGAGTTAGAGAAAGAAATGAAGAGAGAGAAGAGCATCAACGGATGATGCACACTATAGAAACCATGGCAAAGGCCATGGCTCAGCAAGCAGCGTCCTTGGCAATTCACAATGCCAATGATCAACATCAGCCACCTATACTTCCAGTAGGTCCTACACAGGCATTGCCCTTTGCTTTCACAAAGTTTAGGAGGATGCGTCCTCCTAGCTTTTCAGGGCTAACGGAGCCAATGGATGCGGAGAATTGGCTGAGCAAAATGGAGAAAGTATTTAGCGTGCTTACATGAACGAAAGATGAGAGTGTTCGTTGGGCAGCGTACATGCTAGATGGGGAGGCAGGCTTGTGGTGGAAGTCCGTCTCTAGGACTAGGGCTCAGAAAACCACAGGATTACCCTGGACATGGGAGGAGTTTGTGGAGGAATTTAACAAGCAATACTTCCCTGAAGCAGTACAAAATCAGATGGAAGTTAAATTTCTACAACTTGAGCAGGGAAGAATGTCAGTTAGAGAGTATGGGGTTGAGTTTATGAGGCTTGCTCGCTTTGCTCTTGATTTTGTAGTCACGGATCTGATGAAAGCAAAAAGACTACAACGCGGCTTGAGGCCGGATATCAGGGGAAAGGTAGTGGCGTTTGAGTTGAAGACCTATGAAAAGGTCATGAGTAAAGTCTTGGTCATCGAAGAGGGCAATGAAGATAGATACAGAAGAAGGGATCAGCAAGGGAGAGGGAGAACGAATCAGAGTAAAGTTGGGAACTACGAGTCGGTGAACAAAAAGCCGTGATTTATAACACCTATTCAGAGGCAACCATTCCAAATTGGCTATATTAGACCGGCGCAGCAGACAAACTATCAGAGGTTACCAGTGTTTGCGTCGGGGAGGCCAATCAGATATGAGAACCCTGCTACCACCACTAGAGTAGCAGTTACACAGTGTTTCTCACGGGCAGCATCTACCACAGTTGAGACTTGTGCCAAGTGTGGCAAACCTCATAAGACAACAGAGTGTAGAAGGGGTACTCGGGGTTGCTATAAATGTGGAAAGGTGGGCTACATAATCTGATATTGCCCTGAGATGAGCAAAGAGAGGACGACTTCTACTTCAATGTCACGACCGATACAAGCAAGGAAACCGGTCGTACAAGGAAGAGCCTACGCTGTTACTGCTTAAGAAGCACATAATACCAACGACGTGATCCAAGGTGAGATTTTCTTTTAAATAAAGAATTTCAATTTCTTAAAGTTTTTAGATTGAGAAGTTGCATTCATATAGGAAGTAGTATAACTCATCTCTGTGTATTAAATTTTAATATGTATAGTGTGCTATGTATATATATATATATATATATATATATATGTATGATATAGGTACCTTACAATTATATGGAAGGGGAAGTGATGTAGCTTATGAGGCTAAAGTATAGACCCAGGGTCTACCCTCTCATTTACCACTCCTCGATTTGCTAGAAAGATGAAGGTCAACTCGGAGATGTTAGACTTTATTTTAGCGGTATCTATCCCGACTGGGGAATCAGTCGATATTGAAAGGATTTGTAAATCAGTGATAGTGACCATCAGAGACGGAGACGTCTTTAAACTACCGGTAAATTTAATTCTGTTAGACATGCAAGGATTTGACATGATCCTTGGCATGGACTTGTTGTCATAGCATTGTGCAACTGTTGATTATAAGAACAAAGTCGTTATCTTAAGACAAGAAGATCGTTCTTATTTTGGGAAATGAGATCAACGTTTATGCCACTTATTTCTGCAGTCAGGGCCAAGTGCTTGATCAGAAAGGAGTGCAGTGGTCACTTGGCATTCTTGAAGGAAGATAAGGAAGGAAAGAACGTCATATCAGAGATCATAGTTGCGTATGAATTTGAAGATGTGTTTCCGGAGAAATTACTAGGATTACCTCCGGATAGAGAGGTGGAATTCACTATCAGCTTATCACCTGGAACGGAGCCTGTTTTTAAAGCACCATATAGAATGGCTCCTGCTGAGTTGAAGGAGTTGAAAGAAAAATTGCAAGAGCTCATGGATAAGGGGTTTGTAAGACCTAGTGTGTCTCCATGGGGAGCACCGGTCTTGTTCGTAAAGAAGAAAGGGTCAATGCGACTGCCCATTGACTATCATCAGCTAAACAAATTGACAATAAAAAATCGATATCCATTGCCTAGGATTGATGATTTATTTGACCAGTTATAAGGAGCAAGGTACTTTTTCAAGATCGATCTGAGATATGGATACCATCAGCTGAGAGTAAAGGCAGAGGATATCTAGAAGACAACATTCAGGACACGGTATGGACACTACGAGTTCTTAGTGATGCTGTTTGGTTTGACGAATGCACCGGTGTCATTTATAGATTTGATGAATCGGGTGTTTAAACCACACCTGGACTCTTGCGTCGTGGTATTTGTCGACGACATCCTGATATATTCTAAGTCAAAGAAGGAACACGAAGAACACTTGAGAGTTGCTCTACAAACTTTACATGAATACCAACTATAAGCCAAATTCAGAAAGTGTGAGTTTTGGTTGGAGAAAGTTAGCTTTTTGGGACATGTCGTCTCAAAGGATGCTGTCACAGTAGATCTGGCTAAGATTGAAGCAGTGGTAAAATGGGAGCAACCAAAGACGGTGGCTGACGTCCGTAGTTTCCTTGGTCTAGCTGGCTACTATCGACATTTTGTAGAGGGATTTTCTAAAATATCGGAACCTCTTACGAGACTTACAAGGAAGGATGTGAGATTCGAGTGGAGTGAAGTATGCGAAAAGAGTTTTTAAGAACTCAAGAAGAGACTCACTTAAGCTCCAGTGCTAGCAATTCCTTCAGGCAATGGAGGGTTCACGGTATATTGTGATGCTTCATATAATAGCTTGGGCTATGTGCTCAACCAACACAAGAAGGGAATAGCTTACAGGTTGAGACAACTGAAGGATCATGAGAAGAACTATCTGACACATGACCTGGAACTAGCAGCGGTCATATTTGCGTTGAAGATTTTGAGACATTATTTGTACGATGAGACCTTTGAGATCTTCACCGATCATAAGAGCCTCAGGTACCTGTTTACACAGAAAGAGTTGAATATGAGGCAGTGCAAATGGATGGAGTTTTTCAAGGATTATGATTTCTCCATACAATATCATCTAGGCAAGGCTAATGTAGTAGCCGATGCCTTGAGTCGGAAGGGTTCAGCTCAGTTGGCTAATTTGATCATGGGAATGCACAGATGGAAATTGTTTGAAGAACTTTCACTGTATGATGCAAATATTGAGGTGCAAGCTACAGGAGCCTTCTTGGCCAACATCACAGTGAGATAAATGATCTTTGAGCATATTCACGAGCTACAGATGAAAGACCCGGAGTTAATCAAGATTCGCCAAGATGTGATTGAAGGCATCAGGCCAGAGTTCTCAGTGAAAGAGGATGGTTCCTTACTATTCAAGGGCCGTCTCTTTATTCCAGGTGATGCCAATCTGTGGCAAACTATCCTTGATGAATCTCACAAGTTAAAATATGCAATCCACCCTGGTAGCACCAAAATGTATCAAGACTTGAGAAAGAATTACTGGTGGAGAGGTCTTAAGCAAGACGTAGCCAAGTATGTGTCTAGGTGTTTGACATGTCAGTAGGTGAGAGTCGATCATAGACACCTTGCTGGATTATTACAGCCTCTACCCATACCAGAGTGGAAATGGAAATCAATCTCCATGGATTTCATTGTAGGGCTACCACGTATAGCAAAGAGATACAACACCATTTGGATAGTCATGGATCGATTATCCAAGTCAGCACACTTCTTGCCTTATAACACGATGTACACAGCAGGAAGACTCGCAGAGTTGTATATGAAGGAGATCGTACCTTTGCACGGGATTCTTAGTAGCATTGTCTTTGATCGTGACCCGTTATATACTTCAAAGTTTTGGAAGAAGTTTCAGGAAGGCATGGGTACGCGATTGGATTTTAGTTCGGCTTTCCATCCACAGACCAATGGGCAAATGGAGTGAGTAAACCAAGTTATAGAAGACGTGCTCAGAGTGTGTATGCTTGAATTACAAGGATCATGAGATCAACATCTACTGTTAAATGAATTTATATACAATAATAGCTTCCAAGCAAGCATTGGAATGGCACCGTACGAAGCTCTCTATGAAAGGCGATGTAGATCGCCTATCAATTAGGAAGAAATCAGCAAAAAGTTTATTTTGGGGCCGAAGTTGCTTGAAGATAACGTCATAGTCATTCGTATGATCAGAGAGAGACTTAAGTCGGCTCAGAGCAAACATAAGAGCTATGCCGATATCAAGAGAACGAGTGTGGACAACACCGTTGGCGAACATGTGTTTGTGAAAATATCACCCATGAAAGGCGTTATGAGATTTGGAAAGAGAGGCAAGTTGAGTCCCCATTACCTTGGACCCTTTGAGGTTTTGGGTTGTGTAGGTGAGGTCACATATCGCGTTGGATTACCACCATCATTTGATCAGGTACTCAACGTCTCTATGCTCAGAAAGTATGTGAATGACCCTTCCCATATCTTGGGAGGTCAGCCATTGGAAATGCATGAAGATATGACCATGATCAAGAAACTGACTAAGATATTAGATAGAAAAGAGCAAGTGTTACACACGAAAGTGATTCCTTTAGTGCTTGTTGTTATTCACTGAAAAGTACCAGTTTTCACCTCTTAACCTAGCCTTTGATAGACCTTGAAGCAAACTAATAATCATTTGTTAAGTTTGATTTATAGTTAACAATAATCTGTGTAGCATAATACAAAATCAATCCGTATTGGGCCAAAGAAGAGGAAGAAGACATGCAAAGATGACAGCTGAGCCAAAGCCTAATAGAACACCCTGGTAGTGCTCACAATGGTGACTCATTTGCTGGTCATCATTGACCTAAAGCTTGGCAGATGGATGATGTTGGCTGAGAATGGAGAAACTGCAAAAGTAGCAACTGCAATGTATCGGAGCATAGAAAGATAGATTTTGCAGAGTTCAGAAGCTCCCTCGCGAAGCTAAGGATGCAATAGAAGTTGCCCTCGCGCAGATAGGACGCACAGTTAAGACAAGAGCTATGAAGACATCGTGAAGATCTCACGGATTAAAATCCTCAAATTTTGTGGTCGCGAAGCTCTCGTGGAGATCAAGCCTTAAAGCAGCCGCGCAAAGAACATAGCGAGTCCATGTATGTACAGAACTAAATTTCACCTCGCAGAGTTCGTGTGTGGCCCTGGAAGAGAGAGACGCCCAAAATTCTCCTCGCGCAGTTCTCGCACACTCTGAAGCCTTACCAATTACTATGTGAGCACAAGAGCATAACTGCGCGAGTACTCAACGAGAGAGAGAGAGACTCTGAAGCTCTATTACGCGAGAAGTCTAGGTACTCCAGATCATCTTCCTGACAGCCTTACAGCACAAAGGAACCGTGCGATTAACTGAAGATCCACTGTGAGAGTGAGCACTTCCCACAAACCAAAAGCTACTCCTCGAAAGCCCTGCAACTACGTGAATCAATGAATGCATATGCTAGCCCCACGAAGTACGGGCTCCCCCCTTCTCAATTGTAACTCAAGGACCTTTTGGCAATTTCCCAAGGCTAGGGTACACATTCAGAGTCACAAATTTCGAGGCGCATGTATCAAGGCATTCAAGGGATGTAACAGTGCCACGTCTACTAGAAAAATTAGGGTTAATCCCTTCAGAGCCAAGGTCATATGGATAGAGTATATAAGCTACACTTAGAGTTTAGTTTTATCATCGACCCTTCTTTTCATCCTCTGTCGGCTGAGAGATCCGATAGGCTAGGGTTACGGTTTGATCACCTCTTTTTCACTTTTTTTCTTCTCTTAGCCCAGCACTTACTGGCTAATCCCCCTGCAAGCAGCTAGGTTTAATTTTATTTCAGTTTATAATAGGTTTTGTATACATTGGAATTTTGGATGAGCAGTTGTGTACAGGCTGCAGCCTGGAGACAGGTCATTGTAAGTTTTGTGTTTATCAATGGATTACTGTTTTAATGCCTAATTGTATCTAAAGATCTTACGATTTCTTTAGATCCATGTATTTGGGACTAGCCCATTCAGTTTCTAGTAGATCTATTGTTTACTATTTGATTTCCCTTAGTTTGATAACCCCATAGAAAGCAATGCTGGATCTGTAGTGAGATCTGGAGAGCTCGAAAGCCTGTGGACCATAGTGGTTGCAACAGTTTTCATGTTCTTTCTCAGATCTCTATGGTATGGACAAACCAATGGGATACCCTGTGACCATTCGAGTGGATAGAGTATAGCCCTAAGGTTGTGTCCATTCACATGTTTGAGAATGATTCTTCTCCCCTTCACACGAGCTTTTAGAGCCTTGTGAGGAGGTTTGTATAGTAACTGACTCCCCTCTGTTTTACCTAACCGACATCAGATATTAGATCTGATCTCTCTGTAGTAATTACAGCTTGAGGCTGAGTCATTGCCGGCCATTTGTAGCAATGACCAGCTGAATCTAAAGCCCTATTCAACCTATTGCATGGTCCTTTTTGTGGGCACCAGTGAGCCATTGGCCTTGGCAAAGCACTTAGGATCTTATGGGTTGAAGTACCTATGATGTCAACCAGATCTGTGTGCAGATTTAGGGAGCTTGTAGAACGGGCATTACATAGTGTTGCAATAGTATTAATGACTTGATCTGGTCTAGTGGCTGGGGAAATGATCAGTCTACTCCTCTGAAGTAGATTGATAATTTCTGGTTTAACTAATAAGATTTGACAGACTCTATAGGATAGGCTGTGACCATTTGAGTGGACAGCCTATAGCCTTAAGAGCGCCCCAAATGGAATGGGTTAAACTAGATATTTCTACCTTGTTGAGGCTTTTGATAGCGTCTCAGCAAGGAGCACTGTAGAGACAGACTAAATCTGAGTTACATTACTGCTTTAACTCTGAACTTAACCTGTTTACTTCTCACTAATTTTTATATTTTATTTTGGTACACCCCATCACCATCTTCTTCTTAACCCTTTCTTTAGGATAGGGCCACATTTTATTTTTCTGTTATTAGGATTAATTTAGTGTAGTCGTGACACCCAACTCCCTTTCTTTAGGATTGCCAGATCTGAAGGCCTATTATTATAGCCCATTTTGGGTTCTAGATCAATTTCTCTATGGGACAACTCTTACTTATAAAAACTTGCTATAATAGGCCCTGTATCTTGCAGGTCTAAGATTACCTTAGTTGTGCTGAATCCATTCTTTTATTTTACTTTGTTTTTAATTGGTTTCCACCACACAATAACTGAAGCATACTGGGTTAGACAACAAGTTTTGGGTGCCACTACCGGGGATATTGATCTTTTTAGTAGACCTGAGTTGTACTATAATTTAGATTTCCAAATTCTTTGTAGCTGTACCTAAACTAGAATAAAAGTACTATTGATTATTTGTGGAATTTTGCATAAATGGACAGCAGAAAAAGGGAAAAGCTAGAGCTGTAGTTGGAGTGAAGCTGGCTCGGTTTGCACTTACTTTCTCCTAAAAATCAGTCCATTTATGTTTACTTCCCTAATGTTTGTTTAGTTTAAATCTGTGTAGTTATTAATTTTTATTTAAAATATTCTTTGTGTGTGGTTGTGAGCATCTTCTGTGCTTACTGTGGGTGTGAGTATATGCATGGTAGAAAGTTTTTAAACCCTAAGCTAGAACTTTCAAATCTAGAGGTTGAATGGATTCTTAGACCTAGACGCACCCCACAGGGCCCTGCTATTGAAACTGAACCAGCTATCATGGCTGAGAGGCAGAGAACATTAAAGGAGTACAATGCACCTGGGGAGTACACCTCTCCCTTCTGCATTCAATTCCCCTCTGTTGAAGAGAATTATGAGATTAAATCCCCCACCATCAATATGCTGCCTTCGTTTCATGGGCTTAGTAAAAAAGATCCCTACAAGCATATAGACCAATTTTTAGCACTTTGCACTAACTTCAATATTGCTGGCTTGGGACTTGAGGCCACCAAACTAAGGCTTTTTCCTTTCTCACTAAAGGACAAAGCCAGCATATGGCTATCAAAACTCCCAGCTAACAGCATACAGTCATGGAGTGACCTTCAAACCAAATTCCTGGCCAAATTCTTTCCCAATAACAAAACCAACTAGATGAGGACAAATATTTTATCATTCACTCAGTCCTCAATTGAGAATTTTTATGAAGCTTGGGAAAGATTTCAAGAGATGTTAAAATAATGCCCCCACCACCAAATCCCAATGTGGCAGCTTGTCCAAGTGTTTTATCAAGGAATTAATTCTAAGAGCAGGGATATGGTGGATGTTTCTTGTGGTGGTAGTTACCTCCACAAGACAGCTGAGGAAGCTTGGGAGTTGTTTGACATAATAGGGGAAAATTTCATGCAGCAGGAGTCTCTGTCACGCAATGATAGCCAGACTCCAGCTAAGATGTTAAAAGAGGCCACCCCTAGAGGTGGAATCTATGAAGTGAAGGTGCAAGGTGATCTGGAGAGGAAGGTGGACAACTTGAGTTTGAAATTTGACAAACTCATGAATGTGATGCAGCCTCAGGTGGTTGCACAGGTGGAGGAAGCATGTCTGATATGTCAGTCTCCCATACATTCTATTCATGATTATTCATCTACCACCTAGTTTCCAGATTTTGTTATGGAGCAAGCCAATACTGCTCAAACTTTTGGGCAGCAGCTTGCTGGGTATTCTTGGAGGAACCACCCAAATATGAGGTGGAGACAAGATTCATATCCTCAACCCCAGCAGCAGCAAATGGTAGCTCCTTACAGACCCCAGCACCAATTTAATCAAGGTTACCCACCAAGGCAAAATTTTTTGTTACCTGCCTCACAGTCTAACCAGTTGGCCCTGCCCCCACAACAACCCAGATCCTCTTCATTTGAAGAGCAGATGCTGATTTCAATGCAGAATTTGGGGAGCTTGGTGCAAACTGTCAATTCTCATGGACAGAGCATCAAGAAGATTGAGGACTAATTGGGTCAGATTTGTAATGCTCTGAATAGGAGGGAAGAAGAAAAATTGCCTAGTCAACCCCTGACAAATCCCAAAGGTCAGTATATGATATGTGATGCATCCGCTACTCAGGAGGAAGCTAGTGCCCAGTGAGCTAAATATTAGTAATAAGTGTATCATATGTATGAAATTTCTATGTTGATTTGTATTCTTTAGACTTCTGTCAGTTGAGTTTTTAGTATATTTTTGAATTGATTGTGTTGCTTTGTCTGTGTTTGTATTTCGTTATTAAATACATGTGCATATTTGTCCACTGAATTTGCTGTGTGTACTTGTTGATAAATGGTTGAGGTGCCCTTATCATAATTTTCATGAAGTTGAGTTGAAAAGCTAGTTTTAAAATTCTGCATTGTTGATGAACTATTGATTTAAATGGGCATATGCATTTCATGATTGAAATGAATTACTTGTCTGAGGGTTGGTGCTCATGCACAATGGTTGGGTGCATAACAGCATGAATGCACTAACCCATGTGCTGCACTGAGCTAACTGAGTCAAGGTTGAGAAGAAATGCTGTCCCGCAAAGCTAAAAGGCTTACATTTGCTACACGAGCCATCACTTGGCTTCCTCATGCGCTAAAAGCCTGAGAAATGGCTATAAAAATGCCTCATGGAGCTACCTTTCTACTCCACGAGCTCAAGCTGTAAGGGAAGTATGGCCTCAGTGTTGTTTTGTGCAAGCACCACGCGAGATAAATTTTTGAGGCAACACAAGGCCTCGCGCACTAAGGTCAATGATTCAGCTCCATGAGTTTCAATGTGAGGCAGTTTGTTCTTCTGTGTGACAGAACGTCTCGCGGTCTTAAATGGCAATTGCGCGAGAATTTTACTCCGCGAGCTCCTATTGCTAACTCCATGAACCGTGGGATTTACTCTATAAACTCAGTAAAGCCCCTCATTTTCTTCATTTTCTCTGTCTGCTCTAGTTTTCCAGCACAAGAACATTGCAAAAGGGTGGAGACAACTGTTGCGTTTATACAAAGCCCAAGAGAGTATAACTGCCCAAGAGAAGCTGAATGTTGAACAAGAGAAAATGGCTGCTGCAACAGAAAAGCTGAGAGCTGATGGATTAGAGAAGAGGTTGACTGCTTCAAAGGAGATCAGGGAGCTCCTTCTATCCTGAGCTGAATTGGCGGAACAAAAAGCTGAAGTCCTAGAAAGGCAATTAGCTCTAGCAACTGGGAGAACACCTTCACTTGCTGTTGGGAAGTCCGAGAAAGGGAAAGGAGTCTAAATTAAAGATGACCTTGCAGATATTTAGCCACAGACTCAGATGGCTACTTATTTTTGCACATGTATTTAGTTAGGAAGTAGTGTGTCATTCTTTTTTTTTTTGTGTAGTTTACTTCCACCTACTTTGTACATACTTTAACTGTTATAATGACATTGCTCTTTGTTTTGTTTTGTTTTGTTTCCCATCTATCTTTCTTTATTTTTGTGTGTTTGTTTTTATGTTGTTTGTTATGTGTTTTTCTCTCTTGTAGTCTCTGTTATGTTAATGTCTATGTCTTGAGCCCGCTGCACATACACATCCACCTTTGAATCAGTGAGGACACTGCTCCTCATAGGTTTGGGGATGTGGCAGGCTCTGCCAATGAAGCAGTTAACCTAAGTGCAGTAGAATCAAGTGAGTAAGATAGAAATAGATCCATGTTCACTTAAGAATCATAAAAAAATATATTTTGCAGACCTTGAGGCATCACAAGCTTTTAAATTTTAGTATTTTCATGATGTGAACACTAAGAAAACTCACTTGTATCAGCACTTAGTGAATCATTAAAGAGAGAAAAAGGTAAGGGCATGCCTAAAAGCTCAATAGAAGACCATAACTAGTGAGATTTGGGCATACAAAATTTTTTCCTTTCTTTGTGGAGTAACTGAGGCAATTCTTCTAGCCCTAAGAACTGACTGAGTCTGTTCTCTTACTAGAAATTAGACATCTCCAAGTTGAAACAACTGATAGCACTCATGACACTTAGGAAAGGATCAAGGCCTTCTCTTGGATAGTTTGAGCTTAAACAGACCAAACCATAATTAACTGCCCTTGTTCACACACTTTTTGAGCCTTAATTTTCAATTTTCTTCAAAATACACCCGAGTACTTGTACCTGAACCTATGGACCTGATTCAAACCTACCCTCACTCTGAGATATCAGAAGGTAAAGGAGAAGAAACTGAAGATGGACAAGTTAAGGTCAACATTGGGTGAATGGAGAAGGGATACTTAAA
Organism: Chloranthus sessilifolius; assembly: GCA_021018995.1. NCBI lineage: Eukaryota > Viridiplantae > Streptophyta > Magnoliopsida > Chloranthales > Chloranthaceae > Chloranthus > Chloranthus sessilifolius. The sequence continues at coordinate 69,066,071 of CM037592.1, read as the reverse complement.
ACTGAGCAGTGTAGCAGCTAAGGAGAGAGGTGGCAAGTCAGAAAAATAAAACCAAAAAGAAAAATGTATCCAAAAAATAAAAAAAAATAAAAAAAATAATGATGAAGAGGAATAAGAGAAGAAATAAGAGGAAAAGTTCATTGAAAAATAAAAAAATAAGAGGAGAAGCTGGCCACTTCAATTCTGAATAATTCTAAAGACAAGGAAAGGTGTTGAACTAAAGAAGGTGAAGTCATGAATCACCTCTTGCACCTACTAATTTCTCAATTTTAAATCCCTTTTCAACCACCCATTCTTTATAACCTATCCCATAAGCCACATTATAACTTAGTAAAAGTCCCTTTGATCCGAAGTTGAATGAGCTGTCATGCAGAGATAAAGAGTTGTCCAATCTATGGTAAGGATTAGCCAATGATACCAGAACTTAGATGCTATGCCTATGCTCATGCTTACAAACCCATTTGGGGCCTGTAACTGCTCTTGAGATTGAGAGAAAATGGAAACCCTCAAAGTTCTTTGTGAGAAGTATGCCCTGGTAAGCATTGGGTCTGATGTTGAATGTATTGAGCATGACCTAGAACCTAATTTTTGAATTAATGATGAGCTCAGTATTGACCTACATGTGGCGTTTTCCCCTGCTATGAGCTGTTTGGAAATGATGTCCATCTTTGTAGAAGCTGCGATGAAAAAATGTCTGTGCATAATCATATGCTCAAATTCCTCATATATTTTCTTTTGTTGAATCAAAGGTGAATTAATGCTTTGTTTCTTGACAGCTAACTTGATAATTTTGCACTTATGCTAACTGTTTTATTGAGAAGTTTGTGGGTATCTTCACTGAAAACCCTCAGGAGACTTCACTCCTCCACACGGATCACCTAGGGGCTTAAAAGGCTTGGTACATATGCTAAATGTATCCGTGCTCCCAATGAAAGTGGCATTTAAATTCCTAGAATAGTTGGTTTAAATTTTCCTTTGCTCAGGGATTAGCAAAGATTAGGTTTAGGGGTGTGTTATTCACTGAAAAGTACCACTTTTCACCTCTTAACCTAGACTTTGATAGACCTTGAAGCAGACTAATAATCATTTGTTAAGTGTGTTTTATAGTTAGCAATAACCTGTGCAGCTTAATATAAAATCCATCCTTATTGGCCCAAAGAAGAGGAAGAAGACATGCAAAGATGACAACTGAGCCAAAGCCTAATGGAACACCCTAGTAGTGCTCACCATGGTGAGTCATTTACTTGTCATCATTGACCTAAAGACTAGAAGATGGATGATGTTGGCTGAAAATGGAGAAACTGTAAAAGCAGCAAGTGCAATGCATCAGAGCATAGAAAGACAGATTTCGCAGAGTTGAGAAGCTCCCTTGCGAAGCTAAGGATGCAGTGGAAGATGCCCTCTCAAAGATAGGACGCGCAGTTAAGAGGAGAGCTGTGAAGACATTGTGAAGATCTCGTGGATTAAAATCCTCAGAATTTATGGTCGCGAAGCCCTCACGGAGATTAAGCCTTAAAGCAGCCGCGCGAAGAACATAGCGAGTCCATATGTGTACAGAACTAAATTTCACCTTGCAGAGTTCGTGCGTGGCCCTGGAAGAGAGAGACGCCCAGAATTCTCCTCAAGCAAATCTCGCGCACTCTGAAGCCTTACCAATTACTACACGAGCGCAGGAGCATAACTGCGTGAGTACCCAGCAAGAGAGAGACTCTAAAGCTCTACTGCGTGAGAAGTCTAGGCACTCCAGATCATCTCCGTGATAGCTTTGCAGCGTAAAGGAACTGCGTGATTAACTGAAGATCCACTACGTGAGTGAGCACTTTCCACTAACTAAAAGCTACTCCGTGAAGGCCCTGCAACTACGTGAATCAATGAATGCATATGCCAGTCCCGCGAAGCATGGGCTCCCCACTTCTCAGTTGAAACTCAAGGGCCTTTTGAGAATTTCCCAAGGCTAGGGCACACATCTTGTGGCACGGATTTCAAGGCGCATGTCTCAAGGCATTCAAGGGATATAACAATGCCACGTCTACTGGAAAAATTAGGATTAATTCCTTCAGAGCCAAGGCTGTATGGACAAAGTATATAAGCTACACTTAGAGTTTAGTTTTATCATCAACCCTTCTTTTCATCCTCTGTTGGCTGAGAGCTCCAGCAGGCTAGGGTTAGGATTTGATCACCTCTTTTTCTTTTTTTTTTCTTTTCTCTTAGCCCAGCACTTGTTGGTTAATCCCCCTGTAAGTAGCTAGGTTTAGTTTTATTTCAGTTTGTAATAGGTTTTGTATATATTGGGATTTTGGATGAGCAGTTGTGTATAGGCTACAGCCTGGAGACAGTTCATTGTAAGTTTTGTGTTTATCAATGGATTGCTATTTTAATGCTTAATTGAATCTAAATATCTTATGGCTTCTTTAGATGTCTATAGGATCCATGTATTTGCGACTAGCTCATTCAGTTTCTAGTAGATCTATTATTTACCATATGATTTCCCTTGGTTTGATAGCCCCATGGAAAGCTATACTAGATTTGTAGTGAGATTTGGGGAGCTTGAAGGCCTGTGGACCATGGTGGTTGCAACAATTTTCATGCTCTTTCTCATATCTCAGTGGTATGGACAGACCAATGAGATACCCTGTGACTATTCGAGTGGACAGAGTATAGCCCTAAGGTTGTGTCTATTCACATGCTTGAGAAGGATTCTTCTCCCCTACACACGAGCTTCTAGAACCTTATGAGGAGGTTTGTACAGGAATTGGCTCCCCTCTGTTTTACCTAGCCGACATCAGATGTTAGATCTGATCTCTCTGTAGTAATTATAGCTTGAGGCTGAGTCATTGCAGGCCGTTTGTAGCAATGACCAGTTGAATCTAAAGCCCTATTCAACATGTTGTATAGACCTTTTTGTGGCACCAGTGAGCCATTGGCCTTGGTAAAACACTTAGGATCTTATGGGTTGGAATACCTATGGATGTCAGCCAGATCTGTGCACAGATCTGGGGAGCTTGTAGCACTGGCATTACAGTGTTGCAATAGTATTCATGGCTTGATCTGGTCTAGTGGCTGGGGAAATGATCAGTCTACTCCTCTGGACTAGATTGATAATTTCTGGTTTAACTAATGGGATTTGACAGACTCTATAGGATAGGTTGTGACCATTTGAGTGGACAACCTATAGCCTTAAGAGTGCTCCAAATAGCTTGGGTTAAACTAGATATTTCTACCTCGTTGAGGCTTTTGATAGCGTCTTAGTAAGGAGCACTGCAGAGACAGACTAAATCTGAGTTACATTACTGCTTTAACTCTGAACTTAACCTGCTTACTTCTCACCAATTTTTATATTTTATTTTGGTGCACACCATCACCATCTTCTTCTTAACCCTTTCTTTAGGATAGGGCTACATTTTATTTCTCAGTTGTTAGGATTAATTTAGTGTAGTCGTGACACTCAACTCTCCTTTTTTAGGATTGCCAGATCTGGAGGCCTACTATTATAGGCCATTTTGGGTTCTAGATCAATTTTTTGTGGGACAAACTCTTACTTATCAAAACTTGCTACAATAGGTCCTGTATCTTGCAGGTCTAGGATTACCTTAGTTGTGCTAAATCCATTCTTTTATTTTACTTTATTTTTAGTTGGTTTCCATCACACAATAACTAAAGCACACTGGGTGAGACAACACTTTTTCGATGGAAGAATTATCCCGCTGAAGAAGCTACATGGGAACATGAGGCGGATGTGAGAGAGCAGTATTCGGACTTGTTTGCGGAGAGCTGAGAGCCCAATTATATCAGTGCATGTATGGTTGTAAGTTTGGCACGTCTATGTAAGCAAAAGTTTTACGTTTATGCCAACTTATTCAAGGAATGAAAACAATGAATGTGGGTTGTAAATGAACCGGTTTTGAACTTAAAAATGTATGGCTTAATGGTCATTGCATCATGAGAAAGGATGACCAATATGTACTCCACAAAGCCAAAGACAAACTGACAAAGAAACAAAAAGGGAGTGAAGGAAAATGAAATGCAATTTTTGTTGAAACTTTTGTCAAAATCTATTAATCGATTTCCAAATCAATTAATCAATTTTGGATTTTGATTAATCGATTTCGTTCGATTGAACGACTGGCACGTGCAGTAAATTTTGATTAATCGAGTTAAATTCGATTGATCGATTTTGAAAATCAATTAATCAAATTTTGAAATCGATCAATCGATTTTGTGCACCTGAGTTTAAGTTGTGAAAACCGATTAATCAATTTTTAAAATTGATTAATCAAATTTTCCCTATATATAACAGTTTTGGGAAAATTTTCCCATTTCAAAATTTCAATCTAATTTTTCTTTTGGGCGCCATTTCTTCTTCGTCCTTTGGCTAGCAAAACTACAAGGGTTTAGGGACTTCGGAGGATCGTATTTGAATCAAATTGCACCCATTCGGATCGAATGCACACAGTAAGCCCTAGGTTTTTTAAAATTCCTTTCTTTTTGCATAGTTACAGCCCTAGGTTTTTGCGGTTAGCTTCGAAGTAAGCTACTTCTAAGCTATCGGTATGGCATAAGAACGCCGTGCCACCACCGCCATCACCTTCACCATCATCTTCATCATCATCATCTTATTCGACGGTCGCATCATCACGCGAATGGTCGCCACCACCACCACCACTCGGAAATCTGCCCCAACCAAATGAGTGGTGGGCTGTAAAGGAGTTTGAATATGAGTGCATCATCGATGAGGCTTTGTTTACCAATTACGAGGTTGAGGGCGAAACCAAATGGGCCCGACAATACCTCGTTAATGTGGGCCTCAGAAACCTTTTGAAACCGTTACATAGTTAATTCTATCCTCGACTCGCTAGGTTATTTTATCAAAATCTAAAGGCGGGTCGCATAGATGGCACCGTTACAACTGAGATTGATGGTCGTAACTACCTATTTACCCTACGCCACATCCATGAGTCTTTAGAGTGTTTTCTCACACACATGCTCGAGACTAACCTCTTACCTTCCTTCCCACAACCCGTAGATTATGAAGAAATTAGAATCGAAATGACTAGGGGAAACAAAGGATCTGGCAAATCCATACGGAGGGTAGACTTACCCCCTTATATGTGGATGCTTGATTTTATAATCAAGTACAATCTCTACCACATGCGCCATGACACTTAGGGGGTAGAGTTGGTCCACCAGGCCTTATATGCGGCATACCGCGACCGTTGGTTCGACGCTACCAAATTGGTAATTAGGGTATGATTTATATAAAAGGGAAAATGATGAAGGGCCCTTTGAGATCCAAGGAGCGTATGCCTTACGCTCGGCTTATTTCAAGCATGTTAAAGTGCTACTCTGCAACCCCAGAGTATGCTATTTCTCCCGCCGAGCGGAAGGCCACCAATCATGTTAAGCATTATTCTATAGCTATGTGGGGCCGCAACTATAGGCTGTTGAAGAAGGCTCTGCCACTTGAGGGGCCAGCACCTGCCCCGGCTGGCGATGCAACACCACCACACCAGGACCCACCAGCAGAGAGGGAGCAACCTTTTATACCACCGCAGGACCTACCAGCAAAGGGGGAGCAGCCTCTTGACGCGGTACCACCTGAGGAGCATCCCTTAGTGCCACCTCCTACTCCTTCACAGCCCACTCCAACCGCTCATATGCATTCTCACCGGAGACGGGCATCCCAGGCCCCTACGCCTAGTACCATTGATGATGTTCTCACCCTCATGGTGGAGAACAATCGCCAGATGCTGGAGCACCATTGGCGTATGGAGGAGACCAGCACCCGAATGAACCACAAACTGAATTTTCATGAGGCACTGCTCCATCAGACCATGCAGTTCATGTATCCCACCGATTACCAGCAGCACATCGCGATGGTGTGGACATGATCTCCTGATGCCTCGGGTTCTGGTACTCGCACGCAAGACGAGGTGGATCAGCCCAGGGATGGGATGGCGTGATTGTTAGCTTGTGACATTTCTTTTTGCGCTGTAATTACTTTTTGGGATTGTAATTATTTTGAAAATATTATGTATGGAACTATTTGGCATGGATGCCATTTCTTTTAAGTTGTACTTATTTAGGTGCGGGTAACCGCTGTATGGAATGCAAATCCAATTTCAATTAGTAAATTACTTTTGGCTTGTGTTTCATCCAAATCGTTGCAAATGTTATTAGTCTTCATGCAGGATGTGCAGAGATTGCTATTCAATGAAACTACATCTCTCAATGTGTGTGGGTCTTTCACAGGGAAGCCCTTGGGTACATTTTCGAGGACGAAAATTCCCAAGGTGGGGAGGATGTAACATCCCCAAAATTTGGGCATTGAACAGTATCTTCGGGATGCGTGCCCGACTGGTCATAGGTTTGACCAAGTGGAAGTCAACTGGATGACTTAGACTAGCCTAGGCATTGGGGTGAAAGGGCAGACTAGATGTGTGTTGTTAGATCTTGTGGTAAGGTCACATATACCATTAAGGGGTGTATGCGCTTTACACCAAAGCAAGAGATGGGTTAAAAGAGACAAATGAATTAAGAGAGTTATTTCTCTTTAAGGTTGGTGTGGAGAGAGTTATGAAGAAAGAGAGTTTAGAGAGTAAGAGAGAGTAAATGCTAGGGAGCTTTGTGGAATTGTGAATTGGTGGAGCACGAGAATCTTAAATTATGATGATAGAACGTGGGTGAACTCGTTGGAGTCGAAGCTAAGAGCCCTAGCCATTCACCCAAGCCATTGAATCAATTAAGAGATTGATTTGAGGTGAGTCTTATTAAATTTTAATGTATATGTTGTTGTGCATTAGTTCTGTGATTAATTGGCTAAATGTTGAATTAATGATGTAGAAAAGAAGGGAGATAGAGGGAATGAAAGTTGGAAGAAATGCTCGAAAAGGGCTGGGTTTCTGACAAAATCGATTAATCGATTTTGAAATCGATCAATTGATTTTGTCTTAGAAGTAAGCTAGGCAATAATGCCCGAAACTGATTGATCGATTTAAAATTGATCAATCGATTTTTGGATTTCAATTAATCAATTTTAAATCGATTAGTCGTCTTTGCACTCCTAGTGACTGGAAAATGAGGAGCCTGGGAAAACCGATTGATCGATTTTAAAATCTATCAATCGATTTTGGAGTTTTGATTAATCGATTTGGGATCGATTAATCGATTTTGGAAATTCGATTAATCGATTTTGGAGATCGATTAATCAATTTTGACAATTTTTGTTGACTTTTGTTTTGGACTTTGAGGTTCTGAGAGGGTCTTGTACCTTCTTTTATGCATCGTTCTTGATGCTTTGCTCATGCTATGATGTAACTTAGGTTGCACAAGTGAGTGCGAGCATGGGGAACTGCAATGGTCCTTGATGCTTGAGAATTTACACGCGTGAGGTAGGGAACACCTTGAACATATACTTTAATTGCAAGAGGATGTATGTAGTGATATAGAAATGAGAAATTATGCCTTGAAAATATGAATCTTAAGCGTGTGTGTGTGAACACTAAGTAAGGAAATGAATTATAATATGAGTATGTGACGTCCTCAGGGGATGTGAATGTTAAATGTGCATCTGTGTGATACATTGAGCTAGTCACATCCCAGGGATGTATGGAAAAATGTAAAGTAAAGTAAAGAATTGATCAGGCCTAATATACTATAATTAGCACAATCACACGGTGAATAACTATATGTAGTGTACTTTTGATTTAAGGTTTGGAGAATACCCCACCGACGCGGCGGGATATCCGCGACTGACTCGGCAGGATATCCGTGATCGATACGGCGGCCAATCCGTACACCAGTTGGACATTCCAAAAATGTATGTGAGATTTGTACCCCATCGCCTATGGGGAAGGGACCTGGGTAGTATTAAATAAATGAAAATGGTCTGATTAGACAATGATGGAGGGTATTCCATCGGGTCTCGAGGCTATAGTAAATCGAGGATTATTTAAGTTACGATTTAAGTTTTTAGGCCAATCATTGTCTTTGTGAGCAAGTTGAGAACAAGTAAACACATGTAAAGTAACAATTACATTCAGTTCATCTTTTTAGTCATTCAAAATATTTTTCAGCTATTTCGTTGATAAATCATGCTTCTAAATGTCATGAAATATATGTGAGAGATTAATTTATATATCCAGTTGTTTCCCTATTGAGCTATGATGTAGCTCACCCTTTAGACTATACGTCGCAGGTCCGGTGCTTGCGGCTGCTACTACTTCGGGAGGTGTAGATCCGGAGGATTCAGATTACGTGCCTGGGGAGGACCCCTGCGTACTTTGATTTATTTTTGAGAGAGATACTGTGCGACTTGGTATGTTCAGCCCTAATTTAGTGAAAAAGTAATATGTAACAAGATATTCTTTTGAAAAACCTTCCAGAGTGACTGTTGTCGTCACTGATGGTTTGAGTGGGTTCTTTTGCTCATGCGGTGATAAAAGATCAAAACCATCTTTTGGGTTACTTATTTTGATGACATAGTAGAATTGGAGATTTAATTCGATATCAGTTCTTATGCTTCTATTTTGTTTCATATTTGCTTGGGTATACCAATGTTCTGTGCAGGCTGATGGGTCACGGCCTCGAGGGTCGTGCTGATGGCACGAGTTTGGGGTGTCGAAATCTGGGCTATCACAGTTTTCTCATTGATGCACTATTGTTAACTATTTTAATGGTGAAGTTTGTGGGTACCTTCACTGAAAATCCTCAGGAGACTTCACTCCTCCACTAGGGATCACCTAGGGGTTTAAAAAGGCTTGGTGCATATGCTAAATGCATCCGTACTTCCTACGAAAGTGGCATTTTTTGTTATTTTTAATTTTACCTTTGCTCGAGGACTAGCAAAGATTAGGTTTGGGGGTGTGTTGAGTACTGAAAAATATAATTTTTCACTTCTCAACCTAGCCTTTGATGGACCTTCAAGCATATTAATAATGTGTTTTAAGTGTGTTTTATAGGTAGCAGGAAAATAGAGCTTAAAGCTGCAGTCCATGCTTTTTAGAGCCAAAGAAGAGAGTTTTTAAAGCTAAGCCTTGGAGCTGAGGCAAGAACAGAGGATACACCATGGTTAACATATTACATGCCTAAGTGGGCCCTAGAAGTCTAGAGGATGAAAGGAGGGTGGACCAAAAGAGAGGAGGTTGCTGCAGCAGAGCAACAGAAATGAGACCTCACATGGTTCACTTGAACCTATCGTGAGGTTTACAAGCCTGCAGCACTTAAATTGATCGCGCAGTTCTCGCGCAGCTCAGTGGCAAAAGAGCTTCAGGATGACATCTCGCGCAGACCTCGTGTAGATCTCGTGCGCTTCAAAGACAATTCCAGCCTGTCGAGGAACCTAGCGAGCCTTGAAGCTGCCTACATTATGAACCTTGCGAGCTCTTCTTCAGAAGCAACCCATTCGTGCGAGCTAGACCCCGCGCCCTTCAATTCAACCTTGTGAGTGTCCTTCAACTGCGAAATCATCCTTGTGAGCTCTCTTTAGCAAAGAAAATCATCCTCGCGAGCTACTGAAGTCTACACCATTTTGCCTGGCTGCTGCACTGGGCTGGCTAAGGCAACCTTGCGAGGCTACATTTGAACTTGGCGAGGCTAGAAATGAACTTGGCGAGGTGAAAAATGCTATATTTTGAACCTGGCGAGGCTAGAAATGAACCTGGTGAGAACCTAGCAAGAACTTGGCGAGGTTGTTTTGAACCTGGCGAGAACCTAGCGAGGTGTATGCCTGAAGCATTTAAGCCCAACGAGATCCTAGCGAGATTAAACTTCTGAAGCTGCAGCCCAATGAGATCCTAGCGAGATCTCAGTGAGGTGCATACATGAAGCTATCATCTAAGTGAGGAACGAATTCCAACAGCCTATTTCAGAACCCAAGGATATTTTGGGTATTTCACACCTTCTAGGGCACACATCCAAATGTCTCACACTTTCCAAAGCATCCAAGGGCCACAAATGGGCCACAACCTATTTTATGATTGGCTATTACATATAGCTGCTGCTATGGATTGTATATATATAGAGATATATTTTGCCTCATAAAATAGCTAGGATAGCTGGCTCAAATTAGGTTTTCTTTTAGGGTTAGGATTTTATTTTCTCCTTTCTTTTTCCCTATTCTTCTTGCCCTAGCACAACAGCAATGTTGGGATAGGTTCTATGTAATAGCTAGGTTTTATTTCATGTGATGCAATGGGTTTTATTTAAGCATAAAGAGCAGTTTTGGGGTTTGCATAGGCTGCTGCCTTGAGGGCCATCATTGTAAGTTCCCTTTTTAATCAATGAAGTGCCATGTTTAAAGCTCCATTAAATTTATATTTTACCTATGTTTTTCACATAGATCTTTATAGGTTTGATGCTCCCATGGTTACCTGAGCTTGTAGCCTTGCAACCATTGAGGCAGCAGCAGTTTTCCTGTTCTATCTCATCATTTGTGTGAAAGGTAGGCTCTAGGATAGTCTGTGACCATTTGAGTGGACAACCTATAACCTTAAGGAAGGTCTTCCTCACAGATCTGAGATGAATTCTTATCCTCTACACTTGGGCTTATAGCCTTGTGAGAGATTGTGCAGAGCCAAACTCTCCTCTGTTTTGCATCACCATTATCGGAGGTTAGATATGAGTTTTATAGTGATTGTAGACTTGTGAGCTGAGTCATTGCAGGCCTTTTGTAACAATGACCTGCTGAGCTTAAGTCCCCATTCAGCTTGGGATTCCTTGTGGTTTCCACCTAGTTTCCTAGATCTATTTGTTCCTATGAATGCATGAGCTTGTAGCCTTGCAAACATAGTGCCTATAATGGTTTTCATGTGTTGATTTAATTCATTGAATGGAGGAAATCTATTGGATAGTCTGTGGCCATTTAAGTGGATAGATTATAGCCTTAAGATCAATCCACTCTCTTGGGTTAGGTCAAAATTTTGAGTTGATCAATGGGATTTGACCATCTCTATTAGATAGTCTGTGATCATTTAAGTGGATAGATTATAGCCTTAAGAGCAGTCTAAATGGCATCGGTTGATTTGGATATGCACTTGTGCTTGTAGCCAAGTGAAGGACTGCTGCATTTCCATTTCTAGATCTGAGTTACATCACTGATTTAACCCTAGCTGTCTACTTCTTCATCATTTTATGTTATTTTCTCACACCACATCCATCCTATTTTCCCTTTTTCTTTTAGCTGTAGTTTATTTCTGCCTTTAGTTTTAGATTTATTTTTGTGATACCTAGACTTCCTCTCTTTACCTTTTAGGTTTAGAGTTGCCAGATCTGTAGCTAGATCTGGAGGTTACTATAAGACCCTTGTCGTTTCAGATCAATACTCTCCGTGGGACAAACTCTTACTTCGTAAAACTTGCTACAACAGACCCTGGATTCTTACAGGTCTGTGGGTTTTGGTTGTGCTTTTGTGTCTTCCATCTTTGATTTTGTTTTATTTTATTTTATTTTTATTCTTTTCCCCATCTGTTTTCAAACTAATAAAATTAGCACAACCAAATAAGTCCAACAGCCAACCATGCAAATCAAGCCAAAGATGCGAGTGGTGTTGAGTTTTCCCCTACCTCTCAGATACAAGACACGTGAAACACGTGAAAAATGATGCAAAAATCCTAACGGATGGTTCCGATCCTCAATTTAGCTCCTATGACATTCAAAGACCATTTTTTAATGACCGAGGGACCATAAACATCGAAGTTTAGGAAGATTTTTTGAAGAAAATGCAAAACAACCAAAACTGGCTCAGTCGCACGTGATTTCCAAGTCGCCTGTGCGGGCAACTCCACACGGCACACACAGGTCGTGTGAACTAGCCAAAACCTGTGTGGTTTTTAGCCTATTTTAGCCTGTATCAGTTGCGCATGTTAATCAGTGAAAAATATCATTTTTCACCTCCTAACCTGACCTTTGATAGACTTTTGAGTTGACTAATAATGTTTCTTGAGTGTGTTTTATGATAAGCAATAAATTACAGTCTTAGTGCAGGCATCCATCTAAAAATGCCAAAGAAGAGATCTGCTGCCTCATCATGTGCTCATACAGCCCAAAAGGCCAGCCATCAAGCAGCTCACAAGCCTCTGAAGTCTATGGGAATGCCTTGTGTCCAATTGTGTACACATGGGAGCAAACCAACAGCTGCAATTGATGAAGATTGAAACCCCAACGGTTGTTAAGGATTGGACAGAGGAAGGACAACACCCCAGAGTTATGTGCCAGTTGTGGAAGCAAAGACTATAACATGTCGAGAGGTTAATTCAACCTGTCGACAGGTTTGGATGCTTGGATATGAAGAGATCAACAAGTTCTCCGAACCTGTCGAGGAGTTGAAACCAAATAAGCCATCCTGTTGAGATACCCAAAGCTGAATTAGAACCCATCGATAGGTTCCGAAGAAGAAAAGTGAAGTTGTCGACAAGTTGAAAGAACCTATCGAGTGGTGTGTTGCAACCTATCGAGGACTTACATGGAGATGCAGGGGATCTCGTGAGGTTCAGAAAGCCAGAATTAAACCTGTCGAGAGGTTCCCCAGAACCTAGCGAGCAATCAGTGCCAACCTAGTGAGAACTTACCTAAAGTTGTGAGATTATTGCAACCTATTGACAGGTCTGTGGGTTGAACTTTAAACCTGTCGAGAACTATCTTCAACCTATCGAATAGCACCAAGAACTTGTTGAAAGCTCAATTGGAGCTTATAAGATGTCGACAGGTTGAATTATAACCTATCAATAGGCTAGCTGGAGTTAGGACAACAGGGAGGTTTTGACATCCTGTCGAGCAGTCAATAGATCCTATCGAAGGCCACAACCAACTTGTCGAAAGTTCCCCTAAACCTATCGAAGCTCGATTTGGGAACTTCTCAGTTTCAGCTAAGACTGTTGCTCCCTTCAGTACTTTGTACATACATTCCAAGGCACTTTAACAACCCGTGAGGGTATTTTTGGATCACAAATGGGTGCAAATGGGAACCCTCTAACCACCTCACATGTACTTGCCCATTTTGGACCAATTGATGGAAGCTTTTAGAAGTAAAATCAGCCACATCAGCAGCTCAGAACAACTAAATTATTCCCTTGACCTCTGATTGGCTGAAGTAGATCTGAGGACAGAAGGGAAGAGTATAAATGCAAGAGAAATTGTACAGATGAACCATTCAGAAATTGGGAGAATTCAGAGCAAATTCGAATTCACCTTTCCCTCCAAAATTCATTCCCTCTTTCTTCTTCCTCATTCACTCTTTAGAGCAACCATGGTAAGCTAAACCCTTTTAGTAGCTAGGGTGAGGTTGAGAGCTGTAAAGGGAGAGGTTCAAGGCTGTGTATGGAGATCGGATGTTGCACATATTACAGATCTGAGCATATTTTACTGTAAGATTGTATTGCATCAGTATATTATGGATTATATAGTTGATTTTGGTCTATAGATCTCTTGTTTGCATTTGATTTTCCTAGATTAAATCTCCCTGTGGATGCTTGAGCTTGTAGCCTTGCATCCACAACATCTGCAATAATTTACTTGTTCTAATTAAGACCCTTGAATTAGAGGGATCTCTGGGATGATCTATGACCATTCAAGTGGACAAATCATAGCCTTAGGATTACTCCAATTCTCTAGTCTAGGTTAGATTCTTATACCTTGCATCTGAGCTTGTATGAAGATGAAGGATTGTTGCAAATCAGTTCCCTGCACTGCCTCTGAACCAATCTATTTTCAGTGAAAAAAATCAAAATCCCTAGTTGCTATTCTCTCTCCTTTGATTTAATCTTTTTCTCCATCTCATTAACTCTGATTTTACTCAGTTCTGGATCATTAGCAATACCTTTAATTTTCTGTAGTTTTAGTAAAGTGACAATTCTTAAAAAACCTCTCCTCTTTCCTGTTTTGCTTTATTTTAAACTAAGATAGGCTAGAGTGCTAGATTTGTTAGAGATTTGGAGATTTACTACATTTTAAAGCACATTTTCCTGTGGACATACCCTTACTCCTTAAAACTTGCTGCAATAGCCCTGATTCTTGCAAGACTGATTGCTTACCTTGATCCCCTTTCTCTGTGATTCTGCTTTTAATTTGCTGTTTTTAGCCCCCTAATAATTGTAAGGTAAGCAATACAACAAGTTTTTGGCACTGCTGTTGGAGATCTGTGTTTTTGAATTGGTAGATCTAAGTTTTTCTTATTTGAGATTTAGATTTATAATTGCCTGTTTTGTGTTTAACTAATTGCTGCTGTAGTTTTTTGTAGTTTAATTTTATGTTATAGATCAGGATTTGTTGTCCTGAGAGGAGCATTGTGCTGACTAGAGGAGCAAGCTGTGCTAAAGTTTGCATTTCCTAACTCTTTTATAATTTTAGATCTGTAAATTTTTAGATCTACAGTATTAGTTGTATGTTTTTGAAATTGTTTTGCTGAAATCTGTGCTGTATTTTGTGTGTTGTACTTGGTTCCGACTGTGTGTATGCTTGGGAGAAGATCTCTCAATCCTGAGGTTGTTCCTGTAGATCTTGAAGTTGAGAGACTTCTCAGACCTAAGCAGTCCCTACACACACCTGTGGTTAATTGTGAAACTTCAGCAATGGGCGAGCAACATAGGACATTGAAAGAATTCAATGCACTAGGGATCTACAATTCCCATTTTCTGCATTCAATTCCCTGCTGTCCAAGGGAACTATGAGATTAAATCTTTCATCATAGAGATGCTGCCCTCATATCATGTCTTGAGTAAGGGTGAGACTCTTTTCATTTTCACTAAAGGGCAGAGACAGAACTTGGCTGTCCATGCTCCCAACTAATAGTATTAAGTCTTGGCCTGAGTTAGGAGCATGCCCTCATATCATGGATTGAGTAAGGGGAGACCCATACAAGCACATTGATAAATTTTTAGGATTGTGCACTACTTTCAACATTACAGGTTTGGGGGAGGAAGCAATCAGGGTGAGACTCTTTTCATTTTCACTAAAGGGCAGAAACAGAACTTGGCTGTCCATGCTCCCAACTAATAGTATTCAGTCTTCGAATGACCTTCAATGTCAAATTTTGGCTAAGTTTTTCCCCATGTCTAAAACAAGTCAGCTGAGGAAGAGCATAATTTCATTTGCTCAAGCTCCAACTGAAGACTTTCACCAAGCATGGGAGAGGTTTAAGGAGCTCTTGAAGCAATGTCCCCATCAACAAATTCTTGAATGGCAACTTGTTCAAAATTTCTATCAAGGAATTGATCCCAAGAGTAGGGACATTGTTGATGCCTCATGTGGTGGTACTTACCTCCACAAGACAACTGATGAGGCTTGGGAGTTGTTTGATATCATTAGTGAAAACTTCATGTAAAGGGAGACTTTGTCAAGGGACATTGAGACCCCTGTTAGATTGGTGAGAGAGAATACTATAAGAGGGAAAATGTATGAGGTCAGTAGTTACAATGATTTAAAATGGAAGGTGGATAGCTTGACTCAAAAATTTGATAAGCTCATGGGAGCAATACAGTCACCAGTGGTTGCCAAAGTGGAGGAGACATGTGTGATATGCCAGTCCCCTAATCACTCCCTTGAAGAATATCCTTCTGCTACCAAATTTCTAGATCTTATTATGGAACATGTGAATGCTCCTCAGTCCTTTGGACAATAACCTACTGCTGGTTATCATTAGAGAAACCGCCCCAACTTGAGATGGAAATAAGATACCTTCCAAAACCAACAGCAACAGTAGCCACAGCAACAGTCCATGCCCTATAGAAATGTTCAACCCTACCAGCAGAACTACTTATCAAGGCCCTAATACCAGCAGCCTATGGCCCAGCCAATGGCACAACCTGTGCATTAAAGTGCACCAACACCAGCACTCTAGATCCCTCATATTTGAAGAGCAAGTTCTGGCTTCACTGCAAAATTTAGGCTCTTTGTCTCAAATTGTTAAATCCCATAGTTAAAGTATTAAGAAGATAGAGGACCACCTTGGTCAGCTATCCAATACTTTGACTAGGGGAGAGGAGGGAAGACTGCCTAGTCAGCCCATGAACAACCCAAAAAGACAGTATATGGTGGGTGAGACTTCTTCACATGAAGAAGCCAAATTTGTCACCACTTTGAGAAGTGGAAGGGTGGTTGATAACAAAGTTGGTATTGAGCATGATGAGAAAAGTGCAGGAAATAAAAGAACAGCCCATAATGATATGTAGCAGGAGCAACATATGTGGAATAAAGGGGGTGTTGATGCCCCCCAACAAAAAAATAAAAATAAAAATAAAGAAAAAACTGATGAGATTGTTAAGGCAACAAATGAGAAATCAGTCCCCCATTTGTCATTTCCCAATGCACTTCAAGCACCTTCTCCTTTTGACAAGGGGAATGCTAAAGTTGAGGAAATGATAGAAATATTTAAACAAGTAAAGATCAACTTGTCTTTACTTGATGCAATCAAGTAAGTTTCATCCTATGCAAAGTTTTTGAAAGATTTATGCACACACAAAAGACAATCTAGGATACACCTATCCAAGAAGTTCTTTTGTACTGAGAAAGTGAACCAAGTGATGTCCATTTCAACCCCAACAAAGCTCCAAGACCCTGGAGTTCCCACAATCCCTTGCATCATTGGGGATCACACCATTGAGAAAGCCTTGTTAGATCTGGGAGACAGTGTAAACCTACTTCCATATTCAATTTATGAAAAGTTAGGTTTGAGAGAATTGAAGCCCACACATGTGGTGCTACAGCTGGCTGACAGATCTGAAAGAAGGCCTGTGAGAATGATAGAAGATGTGTTAGTTGGGGTTGACAAGCTTTTCTATCAAATAAATTTTCTGGTTCTTGACATGGAGCTAAGCAAGTGCACTACCTCAATTCCTGTGATTTTTGGTAGGCCTTTCTTCACTACTGTCAATGCTTGTATACAATATAGATCAGGTGTAATGGAGGTGTCTTTTGGCAACATGAAAGTAAAATTAAATGTTTACAATATAGCAAGTCAGTCTTACTTGGATAGTGAGGATTGCTTTTTGATTGATGTGTTGGATGAGGTTGTGGAAGAGACTTTGCCCAAGCTGCTGCATTGTAATGATTTGTGTGATCTTTTTGAAAATGTGTGGAGTGAAATTATGGAAGAGAAGGCCCCCACACCTGTGGCTCAAGAGTTGAAAGCGTTAAATTATGAAGTGGGGCCAGCAACAATGTATCCTCCTTGGAAACCAGCTGTGTTGCCTCTTCCACCTCCATTAAAGGCACCTTTGTTGCCTTCACTCATAAGTCCACCTAATGTAGAGTTGAAACAACTGCCCAAGTCATTAAAATATAATTTTTTGGGAGCTAATCAGAAATTGCCCGTGATCATTTCTTCCTCTCTCATTGATGAGTAAGAGGAAGACCTGTTGTGTGTTTTAAAAAAGCATAAGAGAGCAATCGGTTGCTGATCTTGGAGGCATCAGCCCTACTACTTGTATGCATAAGATCCACTTGGAAGAGGGTTCCAAACCCTCTAGAGAGATCCAGAGAAAGTTAAACCCCCACATGCAAGAAGTGGAGATGAAGGAGGTGGTCAAATTGTTAGATGCAGGAGTCATCTATCCCATTTCAGATTCTGAATGGGTGGCACCTACTCAAGTGGTACCTAAGAAATCTGGAATCACTGTGGTTAAATCTGATTCTGGTGAGCTAATTCTAACAAGGGAAACCACAGGTTGGAGGGTGTGCATTGATTATCGAAAGTTCAATTTAAAAACCAGAAAAGACCACTTTCCTTTGCCCTTCATAGACCAGATTTTGGGTAAGTTGGCAGGCAAAGCTTTCTATTGCTTTCTGGATGGATATTCTGGGTATAATCAAATCCCTATGTATCTACAAGACCAAGAGAAGACTACTTTTACATATCCATTTGGCACCTTTTCCTATAGAAGGATGCCATTTGGATTGTGCAATGCTCCTGCAGCTTTCCAAAGGTGTATGTATGCTATCTTTTCTGACATGATTGATTAGTTTTTAAAGATATTCATGGATGATATCTCTGTCTTTGGGGATATTTTTTGCCAATGTCTACACCATCTCAGCCTAGTGCTGCAAAGATGTGAGGAAACTAACTTGGTTTTGAGTTGGGAAAAGAGTCATTTTATGATCAATCAAGGCATTATTCTTGACCATGTTATTTCCCATAGAGGCATAGAGGTAGACCAGGCTAAAATTAATTTGATTACACATTTGCCCCCAACTAAAATTGTGAAACAAGTCAGATCTTTCATGGGGCATGCTGGTTTTTATAGGAGATTCATCAAAGATTTCAGTCTACACCATCTCAGCCTAGTGCTGCAGAGATGTAAGGAAACCAACTTGGTTTTGAGTTGGGAAAAGAGTCATTTTATGGTCAATCAAGGCATTGTTCTTGGCCATGTTATTTCCCACAGAGGCATAGAGGTAGACCATGCTAAAATTGATTTGATTGCACATTTGCCCCCACCTAAAACTGTGAAACAAGTCAGATCTTTCTTGGGGCATGCTGGTTTTTATAAGAGATTCATCAAAGATTTCAGTAAACCTTAATACCTCTTTGCCACCTGTTGTGCCAAGAGGTTCCTTTTGAATTTAATGATGAATGTCTCACTGCTTTTGAGCTTTTAAAAGGCTGTTTAACCTCTGCACCTGTCCTTCAAGCACCTGATTTTTCTTTGCCATTTCAGCTGATGTGTGATGCATCAGATTTTACTATTGGTGCAGTTTTGGGGCAAAGAAAAGACAAGATACCTTATGTGATTGCTTATGCAAGTAAAACCATGATTGATGCTCAGTTAAATTACACCACAACTGAGAAGGAACTGTTGGCCATTGTCTATGATTTCAAAAAATTCAGGTCTTATGTGTTAGGATCTGGGATTGTGGTGTTTACAGACCACTTAGCCATGAAGTAACTTTTGTCTAAAAAGGATGCCAAGCCAAGATTAATCAGATGGATCCTCCTATTACAGGAGTTTGATCTTGAGATTAAAGACAAAAAAGGGGTTGAAAATGTGGTTGCACACCACCTATCCAGGATCCTAGCTACTGAGTTTGATAGGCTGCCTATGAATGATTCTTTCCCTGATGAACAACTGTTTACTCTCAGTACTTCTGCACCTTGGTTTACAAACATAGTGAGTTACTTGGCAGTGGGTAGGATTCCCCCACATTGGAACAAAATGGATAGGGAGCTGTTCTTTTCCCAGATCTGACATTACATGTGGGAGGATCCATACTTGTTCAAGCATTGTGCAAACCAAGTTGTGAGGTGTCCCTGATGATGAATTCCACAACATACTAATCATGTGTCATGAACAGGCTTGTGGAGGCCATTTTAGTGGGAACAGGACTGCTGCCAAGATACTTCAAAGTGGATTTTATTGGCCCACTCTCTTTAAGGATGTATATTAGCATTATAAAGCTTATGAAAGATGTCAGAAAATGGGAAGTATCTCTAAAATAACTTCCATGCCTTTACAACCTATACTTGTTGTTGAACTCTTTGACATTTGGGGGATTATCTTCATGGATCCCTTCCCTCCTTCCTATGGATATAATTTCATTCTTGTGGCTATGGACTATGTGTCCAAATGGGTTGAGGCCATAGCCATAAGAACTAATGATCACAGAGTTGTCTTAAATTTCTTGAAGGACAACATTTTCTCTAGGTTTGGCACCCCAGAGCCATCATTAGTGATGGGAGAAGCCATTTCTGCAATAGACAGTTTGATAACTTACTTAGAAAGTACTCAATGACACACAGAGTTGCCACCCCATACCACCCATAGACTAGTGGGCAGGTGAAAATTTCTAATAGAGAGATCAAACACATTTTAGGGAAAATTGTGAGAGGAGATAGGAAGGATTGATACCTGAAGTTGGCTGATGCTCTTTGGGCTTATAGAATTACTTATAAAAGCCCAATAGGGTTGTCCCCCTTTAGGTTGGTGTATGACAAGGCATGCCATTTACCAGTAGAGTTAGAACATAAGGCTTATTAGGCTATTAAATCATTGAATGTTGATCCAACTTCTGCTGGAATGCACAGGAGGCTGCAGCTATCAGAGCTGGAAGAGCTGAGATTGGAAGCCTACTCCAATGTAAGGATCTACAGAGAAAAAGCCAAAGTTTTTTATGACAAGCATTTGTTGAGAAAGGAGTTCACTGCTGGCAACAAGGTATGGCTTTTCAATTCCATATTGAAATTTTTTCAAGGCAAGTTGAGATCTAGATGGGTGGGACCTTACATTGTAATGCATGTATCCCCATTTAGAGCAGTTGAAATCATGGATCCAAAGATGGTAGAATCATGAAAGTTAATGGTCAAAGGCTCAAACTCTTTGTTGAAAATATAGTAGAGCCTGTGGTGACTATTCACCTTCAAGAACCTCCAAAGTGTGACTGATTTTCAACAATGTATACTATGTATCATAACTGTTGGTTTTGTGTCTGCTGCTATTTTAAAAATTGTTGGCCTTGTATATATGTTGCCATTTTTATTTAAGTGGTTCATTTAGGTTATTGAGTCAACCTTGATTAAGTTAGGAAGGCCCCAAATGCATGAGAAATCCAATGAGAACAAAGCAAAATTGAAAAATCTGTGTGAATGGAGACAAGGAAACTGATGAGAAATAAGGTGGATTGTTAAACAGACCTATCGAGAGGTCTAACTTGATTTTCGATAGGTTCTAAAGGTTCCCAATGTGAATTTCAATAGGTTCTGATACCTGTCGAGAGGTTTGAATTAATGTTCGACAAGTTCTGAAGGTGTAAATGTGAATTTCGATAGGGTCTATGAACCTATCGAGATGTTGAGCGAGATAGTCGATAGGTACTGATGTTGTAGGTTATGTTTTCGATAGGTTTTGATACCAGTTGAGAGGTTAAATGCTGAGTAATCTAAACCTGTTGAGAGGTTGAAATCTGAAGACCGTGTACCTGTTGATAGGTTGAAAGAACCTATGGATTTAATTTTTCTGAACCCTGCAACCTGTCGATAGGTTGAAAGAACCTATCGAGACCTTCATCCTGGCAGACCTGTAAATGCTACTTTTTTAACTATTCGACAGGTTGCTTCAACCTGTCAAAATCTCCTTTCCTGACCTATCGAAAGAGCCTTTTACTCATTTTAAACTCATCGACAGGATTATTCATCCATTCGATAGCTTGTTCTCAGAGCTCTGTTCCCCTTGTGCCCGATTTCTAATTTTCTTCTCTCTCCTCCACCTCACTAGTTCGAACTCCAATCACCCTGCCATTGTTCCAAGTGTTTCAATTTTACAAGGACTACATTTTGCACCTGATCTCTGTCAGTTTGGTGCTATGCATAGCAAGTTCTGAGAAACCCTAGGTTTTCTGTGGGTAAGTTCTTCAACCTCCACTATGTGATTTCCAAGCTTTGTACTTCCATTTTTAGTTTGTGTGGTAATTTGATTGGACAAAAGGAGATTACTGTGAATTGTTGAGAGTTAATTGTGTGGATTGCTTGTTCGGCTGACCGTGAGGATACCTTAGCTGATTTGTTCAGAGCCCAACCACTAGAAAATCTAGTAGGCTAGCCACATAGCCCAAAGAAGACCCACCTACTAAGAGGAAGCTCATCATGGAGAAACCTAAGAAAGCTAAGAAATCTAAGAAAGCCAAAATCAGTGAAGAAATTGTGGAGGATGTCCCTGAACCTAACCCTGTGCCTGAACCTAACCTTGAGGCTGAACTTGAAATTCATGTGAACCTAACTACTCCCAATGAATTTGTGGACGCTTTGGACCTGATCCCTGAGACAAAATTTGACTTACCCTATTTTTCTAAGGTAGAAGAGTGTAAGCACACCTTGGACTATTTGTTGAAGGCAAGCTTGATACCTTTGATGATCCCATTGCAAGAAAAGGCCTACCCTAGACTAGTCAAACTGTGGTATTAGAACATCAGAAAGAAGATGAAGCCTGGGTCAACTGAGCCTACCCTTGTGGTTTTGATTGATAATTGGGAGCTGCTTGTGGATTATAGTGATATTGGGTTGACATTAGGGGTCCCATCAGTTTTTGATATAGCCTATGGTCTAGCAACACCTGAGAGTGTGTCCTTTAGAGCAATGGCCAGACACTTGACTAAAGGCATTATGGGGTTTGGGGAGTCATTGATGAGAAGAGATCTAGACCCCAGCCTGCTGTTCATAGACTCAATCTTAAGGAAGAGCATTTATGTTAATAGACATCTGCAGGAGAGAACCCCCATAGTGGATGCCCTTTATTTTTTCTCCAAAGGCTAGTTCTTAAATGCATTTCAACAGGTATTTGAGGCAATGGTGGATGTGAATAACAAAATTAAAAAGGGACAGATGTTGCCAGGGCTACTGTTGTTGTTCTAAGTGTGCATGATTTATTTGTATTTTGAAAACAAATTTGCAAAGGATGAATTATACTGAAATTGGAAAACTAAAAAGAATAAAGAAATATCAGCATAGAGAGAAATTAATTAGCCTGCAAGATCAGGGCCAATTGTAGCAAGTTTTAAATGTAAGTGAGTAAAAGATCATCCACAGGGAATTGATTTAAAATATATGATAAACCTCCAGATCTGAGCTACCGGATCTGGCCTCTGATCCTATCTACAAAGCAAATAAGATGGGAGGTTGAATTTGTCACATTAACTAAATTATCTAAAAGTAAAAGTAAAACTAAGTGAATGCAAAATTAATAAAAATGGAGAAATAATAGCTACTTAAGCTTAGTAATTGATTGCAGAGCGAGAAATAGTGTAACACAGTTGAGAAAGTATTAAATCTTCATCTGGCTACCAGCTCAGATGTAAGAGAAAATAATTCAATTCAAGGATTAGAATTGAGTTGAACTTATGGCTATGATTTGTCCACTATCATGGGCACAGATCATCCAATAGTTTTTAATCCAAAGTCTTGAGTCAGAACATAAGCACCACTACAAATGCTATAAGAATCAGGTTACAAACACAGATTCTCACAGGGATAATGAATTAAGGGAAATTGCTTTAAAAACAACAAATCTAAAGGAATCTAATGAATGAGGAGATCACAATGAACCCTCAACATGAATCCGATTGAGAACGTACTGATGAAAGCAACCTTTTCAAATCCACCATTACTATTACAGAGCACAGCTTAAAATAGCTCTCGGATTTGTAGTCTTGAATACAATTCTCACTTGAATTACATAAGTATCTCACAGTTCTTAGTTACAGACAAAAGCTAGGCTATTACGGAGGATTCAGACAAGCTATCTTAATCTGAATTGGAAATGGGGCCGCAGGAATGATACTCAAATTCTGGATACCCAAGTTGGGCAAAAAGTTCATCTATTTATAGTTTTCCCCAAGTCTAGCTCAGATGTGTATAACCAATCAGAATTAGTTAGATCCATATCAACTAATAGGAGTCGAGCACAAGGATCCAGATCTGTTCTGGCCAATCAGAACTGCTTGATCTGGTTCAGTCAATCAAGAGACAGAGGCATTAACTCTGTTAGGAAATTCAAAAATCTGTTTGAGCTTCTAGAAGTTCCCGCCAAGTAATTTCCTCTTTGGGTGTTCACATGGAGTGGAATATGCCTCTGGTTCGTGCTCAGAATCTTTCAGAATGCACTGGGTTTTTAAATGCATTGGGGCACGTGCAGAGATTACTAAATTGCCTTTGTAGATGTTGGGAATCTTCAGAATACCATTTCGCATAGTTTGGAGACCTTTTCGAAAGAATCAGAATCTGACTCTATTCGCGATAGATGCAGTGCGATTAAGGAGTTTTATTCTTTTCGAATAGATCATCAGCAAGTTTGGTTCCTTTCGAATAGATCAGGTGCTTTTTGAAAACCAAGCCTGGAGCTTTAGTTCTATTTGTAATGTTCAGGTTCTTTTCGAATAGATCAGGAATCATTTCGAATAGTATTTTGTAGTGCATTCTTCTTTTCGAATAGCTCCAAACCAGGCCTCTGTCTTCTTTAGTTTAGGCATTTTGACAGCCAATGAGGTTGTCCCTTCTCCTTCTTTCTCTAGATCAAGATAGGTCATCATCTTTTTGGTACTTTTAAGCTACTTCCATAGTTAAGCCTGCCTTTATTGTTAGCTGTAAAACAAACACTTAAAATACTTATTTAGTTCTCTCAGGGGTCTATCAAGGCCCAGATTAAGGGATGGAAAATGGTATTTTCCAGTTCTCAACACACCCCCAAACCTAAGCTTTGCTAGTCCTTGAGCAAAGACAAAATTAAAAATAGAATGAAGAGCCACTTTTGTAGGGAACACAATTGCATTTAGCATATGCAACAAGCCTTTTAAATCCCTAGGTGATCCCTCGTGGAGGAGTGCAGTCTCCTGAGGGTTTTCAGTGAAGGTACCCACAAACTTCTCCAATAAATCAGTTAATATCAATGCAGTTCTGCTAAAATAGACTTTCATTCTATTAGATTATTCACACCTGCATCAGTCAAGCTTGTAAGAGGATCCTCAAGAAAACATCAGATCAAAACTAAAATTCTGCTGTAATTCCTTTTACCATTCACTAAGTTTGTGTCAAAAAGTTTTTACAAGAAAAATTAATGAAAAACTTGCCTTCTATTTGAGAATTCTGCTTTGATGTTACCCCAAATAAGTTGATTTCAAACCCAACTCTCACCAGGGTTTTCACTCAACATGCAAGTAGGAGGGTTGTACTATTTCACATAGCTCAAGAGCAGTTACAGCCCTCAAATAGGACTGTAAGCAGGAGCATAGGCATTGCTTTTTAGTTCTAAATTCACTGCTCTTTTCACCATAGATTACACAAATCCTTATCTCCATGTGACAGCTCAATCCATCTTTGATCAGTAAGGACTTTAACTTGGGTTGTAATGTGGCTTATGGGTGAAATTGATCAAGAATAAAGGGGTGGAATGGAGTTCGAAATTAAGAAGTCAGTCAAGGTATGGAGGTGATAGACACGCCTTATTCAATTCAACATAATTTCATCTTCTTCTTTGAATTTTCAGAGCCAAAGTGGCCATCTTTTTCTCTTTCTTTTTCAAACTTCCAATGAAATGACTTGTCCTCTTTTTTTTTTTTTTTTTTCTTCAAAACAACATTGATTGGAATGCCACATTTCTTCTACTGATACATCATTGCCTTCAATTATTTTTCTTTTTCTTTTATGAAACTGTCTCCTTTCTTCAGCTTTCTTTCCTTTACCTTCTGAATTCTCAGAGTGAGGGTTAGGATAAATGATGTTGATGAGGTTTCAAAGAAATCTTAGATTTATAAAGCTCAAATGGTGTGTATCAAGGGCAGTTTCAAAAGGTGGGGCATTTTGAAGTTCAAACTGTCCAAAAGGAGGCCTTACATCATGTCTTTAATATCATGATTGCTGTCAAGCTATTTTAATTTAGATATGTGTAACTTCTAGTGATAATAAGCAGGTTTAAACAGTCCCTAGAGCAGAAAAAATTGCCAATTCATACCTCCAAAGAATTCATTTTAGGTCCAAATCTCACTGGATGTGGTTTTCTATCAAATTTCTGAGGTGTATCATTACTGTTTTCTCTCTTTTTAGGTTTACTGAAACATCAATTTTCTTTTGGAAATTTTCTAACATTCACTTTATGACAGTATTAGAATTACACTAGAAATTAATTTGAAAAAGTTTTAACTTCCTCATTTTTTTCAAAAATAAACAGGTGTGAAATCACTTCAATTTCAAAAATTCTGCTGATCATAGGCTGCATTGATGTTAGCTAAACTATTGGCAATTTTGCCACACCCCCAGACCTATGAGGATCAATGTCCTCACTGGTCCAAAAATGGATAAACAAAAAGAAAAGAACAAAAAATAAAAAGCACACTGACAAAGAAAAAATAAATGCACAGTAATTGCAAATTAACAAAAGTCAACAATAAACATTAATTACACACTACAGAAACAATAAAACAAAAAATTTACAAGGTAGTCTAATAACTAGGGTCAAAATTTGTATCATAAGTTGGTTCAATGGGATCAGAACTAGAATCAGTGTTGGAGTCTGAACTAGAGTCAGTATTGGAGTCTGAACTTGAGTTAGCTTTCTCTTGGATTGTGGCTTGAAGTTCGGTGTACTCCTCAGACTTGATATTTTTGGTGAGGCCAATATATTTTTCAAGTCTATCAGCCCTTAGTTTTTCTTGTTCAAGCTTCTCTTGTAACATAGCTGCTTTGTGCTTCTCACTCCTAACCATCTGATATGTTTGGCTCAGCAGGTCCTGCATCTTCTCTCTCTCAAATTGCATAAACAGCTCGAGTTTTTGAATCTGGTCTACATAAGGAGTCTTAATGTAAGTTTGAAGATCTGTTAACCCCTTAAGGACATCATGAAAGATGTAAGGGTTCTCTTCCATAGCCCTTTTAAGAGTGGAAAAATGTGGAATGGGAATGGAGTGGTAGGGGATCATATGTATCCCAGCAGTGGGGGTGGGAAAAGAGGAATCTAAAAGCACTACCTCAGGGTCAGTTTGGGTAGCTTGATCGGAGACAGTGAGGATGGGTGGATCTAAAAACACTATCTCAGGTTCTGTTTGGGTAGCATGGTTAGAAGTGGAAGGTACTGTGGCTGAGGTAGTTGGTTGGGATGTGGAGGCCAAGGTTTGGAGAATGGAATTTATCACAGACTGGTTGTCTGTGTTGATTTGTAGCTGGGCTTGAATAGATTGGAGAAAGGTGAAGATTTGGCTAATTGTGTCAGGTGTGTGTGTGGTAGGCAGAGTAGTGACTAGTATGATTGATGTAGATGGTTGAGGAGCAATAGGTGGGATGAATGTAAAGGGAGAGGTAGCCAAATGAGTGAATGGGGAGGGGGGGGGTCAGGTATGGGGACAGATTCAAGCCCAATATTCTCCAAGATAGCTCCCATCAAGGATGAATAGGCCTCAGTGGTGAATATCTCAGGTTCAGGGGTATGGGTGATTTAAGGTGTATGAGCTGTATGAGCTGGTGAACCTGAGAAGCTTTGGAGGAGAGGAATGCTAGGGGAGTTCACAAAAAAATCTGTGGATATATCTGGGAAATTGTTGGGTGAAATTGGTGGTGTAATTATGGCTGGAATGGTTTGTGTTGGGGGAGAATCTGCAATTGGGATTGTGGTGGTGATGAGTGATGGAACTACTGGGATAGGTGCTGTGATAGGTGAAGTGGGCAAGATGATGGTCTCCTCAACAATGGGTACAGCTAAAGAGCTGGTTACCTCCACAATGGTAGTAGGTTCAATGGCAGCTGCAGGTGTAATGGGTGCAACTAAAGAGCTGGTCACCTTAGGTTCAGGTATAACAGCCTCCTGGACTGGCTCAGCTTCTTCCCTCATTCTATTCAACATGGTTTGGCTTGTAGTCCAACCTCTCTCCCCAAAGGCATGAGGGGTTACAATCTCAAATGGCTCTTGCTCATCAATGTCAAATTTAGCCCGTAGTAGAGCTGTGATCAACCTTCCAAATGGTATTCCAGCTATTTTATGCTCCTTCTTCATTTTGGCACTGATGTCAGCCATTGCTTCAAAAATCAGCAAGGGGGCATTGAAGAATTGCCCTTTAGAAAAATGAAAGAGGGCCTCCAAAATGGGTGTCCTTCTTTCTTGACTGTGCCCAGTGACATAAAAACATCCTCTCAAAATGGAATCCATCAGCAAAAATTGGGGTGCTAAGTCTCTCCTCATGATGGATTGCCCAGTTCCAACTATACCTTGGGTTAGATGAGCAGCCATGTCTCTGAAAGAAGCTGTCTCAGGTGCAGCCAAAGGGCCAGCAGGATCAAATTGAAATGGTATCCCCAAGGCATTTCCAATGTTTTCATAAGTGATGGTTAAATCACAATCATCAATAAAAATTACCAAAGTTGGGGCATCAGCATCCTTCTCAGTCACTTTCACCATGTTCTGGTACCATATTCTTACCATCCTTGGATAAATCTTCTCTGGAAGAGGGGTCAGGATGTTACTCAATGAAGCATCCCTGATGTAGTCCAGGGATAGCTTACAATCTGGTTTGTTCATGAAAAAATTCTCATCGACATGAAGCTCTGGGATCAGCTTCTGAGCTTCAATGAAAGGGTTTGGAAGTACCAAATGTTTAGGAAGAGGAGGAAGCTCAGTCTCAGGAATAGGGTCAGCTTCTGGAATGGGTTCCTCAACTCTAACCTTCTGTCCCTTCTCAATTCTATCAGCCTTATCCATCGACAGTTTCCTCTTGGCTGATGTTTTAGCTTTTCCTTTGGGGGAGGGTTTACTAACTTTCTTAGCAGAAGACCTAGGGAACATCTTAGCCAACGATTTTTCAGTTTTCCCCATTTTAATAATTTCTAAAAACTTCTTCAAATAATCCCTCCTTCTAGCAACAATGACCAGACAACTCTATTGAATCCCAAACAATGTACGCTGACACATAAATCAAATCTGTAAGGCACAAATAGCGGATATGGAGAGAAAAATACCAAAACCTAGGGTTTGCTCGAAATCTCTAACTACTTGATCAAATCCACTAGAATCAGAGGCAAAAGGTTCTTCTCTTCAAGCTTAATCAGTGGAAAAGAAATGAAGGAAATTGGATCTGAGCTCCAAAAGTACGCAGAGATGGAAAAAAATGGTTTTCTGCGAAACAGGACAATCTGGAAATGCTTTCCAATAAGAAACCCTCGCTTCCAATGGGTTTAAATATGCTTAAATCGATTTCGCAATGCATTATTGAAGTCTTCGAAAAGTTTGAAAAAGTCATTTTCAAAAAGGAGAATGACATCAGTACCATTCGAAAAGCAAATGGCTTCAGAAACATCTATTCGAACAGTAAATGGCTTCAGAACAATCTATTCGAAAAGCAAATGGCTTCAGAAACAACTATTCAAAATGTTCTGCATCTATTCATAAAGTTTATCATTCTTTTCGAACAGTTGTGGTTACAGGTTGAGATCCTTTTTGAAAAGGAGATTATACTGTTCGAAATGAATTTTACTTTGCGAATTGATTTTTCACATTGACTGTAAAACTTTTCGAATTGAGTGTAAATTTATCGAATTGACTGTAAAACTTTTCGAAAAGTAAGAATTTACTTTTGAACAAACATTCTGAAGTACAAAACTGAAATTTTCTTTTTTATATATTTAAAACAAAATCTCCACATTAAAATCATTGGAATTTATTATCTCCATCAATTAAAACCACTAAGCTTTCAGAACTTATGACTCCTCAAAGAAAATTTACTAAAACATGACTAAAACAGAGAAAAACATTACACAAAACTATGCAAAAATCATAGAACAGACACAGTTAAATTACATATGATACAGTTGTGTGACATCAAATTTGTGGAGGCTCTTGATGATACATGGTCATCACAGGCTCTAGGATATTTTCAATGCATGGTTTGAGCCTCTGACCATTTACTTTCAAAGTTCTCCCATCACTTGGGTCCATAATTTCAACAGCTCCGGATGGAGATGCTTGAATGACAGTATATGGCCCTTCCCATCTGGATCTTAGCTTTCCAGGAAAAAACTTGAGTTTTGATTTGAATAACCATACCTTAGAGCCAGCTGTGAACTCTTTTCTCAGCAGATTTTTGTCATAGAAAGCCTTAACTTTTTCTTTGTAAGATCTTACATTGGTGTATGCATCCATCCTCAGCTCTTCCAATTTAGAGAGCTGTAGTTTCCTGTGATTACCAGCAGTAGTAAGATCCATGTTCAAAGTTTTAATAGCCCAAAAGGCCTTATATTCTAACTCCACTGGTAAATGGAATGCTTTACCATAGACCAATCTGAATGGGGACATGCCAATTGGGGTTTTATAAGCTGTCCTATATGCCCACAATGCATCATTTAGCTTAAAGGACCAATCCTTTCTGTCCTTCCTCACAGTCTTTTCCAGTATATGTTTGGTTTCTCTATTAGAAATCTCCACTTGTCCACTGGTCTGTGGATGATATGGAGTAGCTACTCTGTGAGTCACAAAGTACTTTTTCAATAGAGCTTCAAAATGCTTATTACAAAAATGGCTTCCCCCATCACTGATAATAGCTCTGGGGGAACCAAACCTGGAAAAGATGTTATCCTTTAAGAATTTAAGGACAACTCTGTGGTCATTGGTTTTAGTGGCTGTGGCTTCAACCCATTTGGATACATAATTCACAGCTACTAAAATAAAATTAAAACCATTTGAAGGAGGAAAAGGTCCCATAAAATCTATCCCCAAAATATCAAACAATTCAACTATCAAAATGGGCTGTAAAGGCATTGAATTTCTCTTGGAAATGCTGCCCAATCTCTAATAGTTCTGACAAGACTTACAGTGCTGCAGTGCATCTTTGAAGAGTGTGGGCCAATAAAATCCACACTGCAAAACCTTTGCAGCAGTTTTGTTTCCACTAAAATGACCTCCACAGGCCTGTTCATGACACATGGAAAGTATGCTGTGGAAGTCTTCTTCATGAACACATCTTCTAAGGATTTGGTCTGCACAAATCTTGAACAGGTAAGGATCCTCCCAAATAAAGTGTTTAACCCTTGAAAAGAAGAGATCTTTATCTATTTTATTCCAGTGTTGGGGGGTCCTTCCAGTAGCCAAAAAGTTGACTATATTTGCAAACCAAGGGGTATGCACACTGATAGCAAAAAGTTGCTCATCAGGAAAAGAGTCATTGATAGGCAACCTATCAATCTTAGCAGTTATAATTCTAGATAGGTGATCAGCCACCACATTTTCCACACCCTTTTTATCTTTAATCTGCAAATCCAACTCCTGCAATAGGAGGATCCACCTGATTAATCTTGGTTTGGTATCCTTCTTAGACAGAAGGTATTTCAGAGCTGAGTGGTCAGTGAACACCATAATTTGTGAACCCAAAATATATGACCTGAATTTCTCCAAAGCAAAAACAACTGCCAGCAGCTCTTTCTCAGTTGTTGTGTAATTGAGTTGTGCATCAATCATTGATCTACTGGCATAAGCTATGACATGAGGCAACTTATCCTTTCTCTGCCTAAGAACAACTCCCAAAGCATAATTTGATGCATCACACATCAGCTCAAAGGGCAGTGAATAATCTAGAGACTGTAGTATTGGAGCTGAAATCAAACAATTTTTTAAGAATTCCAATGCCTTAAGGCATTCATCATTAAAAACAAAAGGGACATCTTGGCACAATAAATGACAAAGAGGCATGGATATTTTACTGAAGTCCTTAATGAACCTTCTGTAAAATCCAGCATGCCCCAAAAAACTTCTGATTTGCTTAACAGTTTTGGGAGGAGGCAAATGTGCAATTAAATCTATTTTTGCTCTGTCCACCTCAATGCCCTTATGGGAGACAACATGGCCAAGGACAATGCCTTGGGTGACCATGAAATGGCTCTTCTCCCAGCTCAAAACTAAATTGGTTTCCTCACATCTCTGTACCACCAGGCTGAGATGATGTAAACACTGGGCAAAACTGTCTCCATATATTGAAAAGTCATCCATAAAAATATTCATAAATTGGTCAATTATATCAGAGAAAATAGAGTACATACATCTTTGAAAGGTAGCAGGGGCATTACAAAGACCAAAAGGCATTCTCTTATAAGCAAAAGTGCCAAAGGGGCAAGTGAAGGTGGTCTTTTCCTAATCTTGTGGATACACAGGAATCTGGTTGTAACCAGAGTAACCATCAAGAAAATAGTAATAAGCTTTTCCTGCTAGCTTATCTAAAATCTGATCAATGAATGGAAGAGGAAAATGGTCTTTTCTGGTCATTGTGTTGAGCTTTCTGTAATCAATACAGACCCTCCAACCA
Organism: Chloranthus sessilifolius; assembly: GCA_021018995.1. NCBI lineage: Eukaryota > Viridiplantae > Streptophyta > Magnoliopsida > Chloranthales > Chloranthaceae > Chloranthus > Chloranthus sessilifolius. Next base: position 69,034,331 of record CM037592.1, on the reverse strand, counting down.
GTTGTTTGTCTGGTGAAAATGAGCTCACCAGAATCTGAGGTTACAACAGTGATCCCAGATTTCTTAGGTACCACCTGTGTAGGTGCCACCCAAGCTGGATCTGAGATGGGGTAAATGACCCCTGCATTCAACAGCTTGACAACCTCCTTCATGACCACTTCTTGCATATGAGGATTCAGCCTCCTCTGTATTTCTCTAAAAGGCTTTGCACCTTCTTCCAAGTAAATTTTATGCATGCAAACAGCTAGACTAATTCCTTCCAAATCAGCAATAGTCCAGCCAATTGCCCTCTTATGCTGTTTCAATACAATCAATAATTCTTCCTCCTGCTCCTCAGTGAGGGAGGAAGAAATAATCACAGGCAATGTTTTATGGTCTCCTAAAAACACATATTTCAAATTTTCTAGCAACTGTTTCAGCTCTACATCAAGTGGGCTGAGAAAAGAAGGTAACAAAGGTACCTTGGCTGTTTGTGGAAGGGGAAAAAATAGCAGGTTTCCATGAAGAAAACCTTGCTATTTGGACATGAGTTTCTTTCACAGCTTTGACCTCTTCAGTCTTTGAGGCACAAGCTGTCTCTTCCACAACATTTCTCCAAACATTTTCAAAATCTGTGGTTAAATCCTTACACTGCAAAAACTGTGGTAGAGTTTCCTCTACCAGTTCATCCAACAAATCAACAAGAAAGCATTCCTCAGTACTGAACTGAGGCTGGGTAACTGCATTGTAAACATTTAACTTCACCTTCATATTTTCGAAAGACACTTCCATAATACCATACCTGCATTGAATACAGGCATTGGCTATAGCCAGGAATGGTCACCCCAAAATGACAGGGATGGAAGTTTTGCTTTTTGTAGGTTCCATATCCAATACCAGAAAATCAGCAGGGTAGAAAAACTTATCTACTCCTACCAACACATCCTCAATCACCCCAATTGGCTTTCTTTCAGATCTGTCTGCTAGTTTTAACACCACATGAGTGGGTTTTAACTCTCCCAAACCTAGTTTCTCATATACAAAATATGGAAGCAGGTTGACACTAACACCCAAATCTAATAAAGCCTTTTCAATGGTATGTTCCCTAATAATGCAAGGAATTATGGGAATTCCAGGATCTTGGAGTTTAGGAGGTGTGGCAATGGACAAAACCTATTTAACTTTTTCCACAGTAAAGACCTTCTTGGATAACTGGATCCTAGATTGTCTTTTGTGTGTGCAAATGTCCTTCAAAAATTTTGCATAGGCTGGGACTTGCTTGATTACATCAAGTAAAGGAAGATTTATCTTGACTTGCTTAAAAGTCTCCATCATTTCATCTATTTTTATATTCCCTTTATCAAAAGAGGATGCAGATTTCATGGCATGGGGAAATGGTAAATGGGGAACTAGTCCTTCATTTACAGCCTTAGCATCATCACCAGAATTTTTTTGATTTTTCTGTTTTTCATATTTTTTATTTTTCTGAGGTATATCAGCACCCCCAATGCTAACATCATGCTGCTCCTGCTGCATGTTCCTAGCAGTTTCCTCAATTTTTTCTACTTCTTTTTCTGTATCCACATTGTTATTTACAACTCTTCCACTTCTCAAAATAGTGATAGCTTTTACTTCTTCGTGTGAAACAGAGGCATCTCCAACCATGAACTGTCCTTTGGGATTGTTCAAGGGTTGGCTGGGTAACCTGCCTTCCTCTCTTTTGGCCAAAGTATATGAGAGTTGACCCAATATATCTTCAATCTTCTTTATACTCTGACTGTGAAAGTTTACAGTCTGAGTTAAAGACCCTAAATTCTGGAGTGAGGTTAGAACTTGGTCTTCAAAGGAAGGGGATCTGGAAGGAGGCTGAGCTGGAACAGTTTGATGCATATGTTGTGCCATCTGTTGTGGAATGGGTTGCTGAAAATTAGGCTTGGTATAAAAATTCTGCTGGTAGGGCTGAACAGTTTTGAAAGGTATTTGGTGCTTTGGTTGTCTCATTGCAGATTGATAATTGCCCTGGCTCCACCTTAAATTGGGGTGCCCTCTCCATGCATATTTGTTAGATTGCAACTGTCCAAATGATTGGGCAGCATGAGCTTGCTCCACTACTAGATCTGGGAACTGTGGTGTAGCTGGACATTGATCATGGGAATGAGTAGGGGACTGGCATATCAGACATGCTTCCTCTACTCTAGCAACCATTGGATTTTGAAATGAGTCCATCAATCTATCAAACTTGGTGGTTAAATTATCCATCTTCCTTTCCAACTCATTCACCTCATAAATCTTTCCCTTGGTAGTCTTCTCTTTATTCAACCAAGCAATATTCTCAATGTCTCTTGACAAAGATTTCTGTTGAGTTGAATTTTCACCAATAACTTCAAATAGGTCCCAGACCTCCTCAACTATTTTTTGCAAATAGGTGACTCCACAGGAAGCATCTACCATATTCTTACCCTTTTGATCAACTCCCTGATAGAAGCTTTGAACAAGCTGCCATTGGGGAACTTGATGATGAGGGCATTGCTTTAAAAGTTCCTTAAACCTTTCCCATGCTTCATGGAAAGTTTCAGTTGAGTGTTGTGGGAAAGAAACAATATTTTGTCTCAACTGGCTGGTCTTAGATATAGGAAAGTATTTGGCTAAAAATTGACACTGCAAATCATTCCAAGAAGCAATACTACACTACGTGAAAATGGAAAATAAACAACACCAGTTATTTAAAATCAACCATGGTCTCTGGCCATTGTAAAAAAATTAACCACTACAATGGCCTAAAACTGAGGTTTATGAAATACAACGGCCCTCTTAAATCCCGTTTTTGCATCTAAGAGAGCTTGAACCCATGACCTTATTTTTCTAAACCATATTTAGGCGCCCAATATTAGTTTCTAAAATAAATTGCATGGGATCTATAAATATTAATCGTCGGCTCCTTCTACCCACCACGAAATAAAACCTCTTCGGCTTCTTCTACCCACCAGATGTAACAGCCAAGAGCCCCCCTCTCTCCCTCTCCGCCTCCCTCCAAAGACGAAAAACAGATCTCTCCTCTCTCTCCATTCATGACGCTGGGCACGACTGCTACTCCTGCTCCTCCGGTGGTCTCCTTTGCTCCATTGCCAAACCCTTCTAAACCCTTCCATCGCTCCATCGCCAATCAGTCTCCATCACCTTTGCCCCATCGCCAATCGCTCCATCGCCAATCGAGAACAGCTTCCATCACTCCATCGCCACTGCTCCATCGGCCCTGCTCGCATCTGCTGTAATCTCCATCACCACTGCTACATCGACCCTGCTCCATCGCATCTACTGTAATCTCCATCGTCAATCTCCATTGCAAGCTCCAATCTCCCTCGCCACCGCTCTACCGCCTCCTAGATAGAGACAACGAAAAGGAGCCTCAGTTTAATGCAAGTGAACCTCCTCCGGCAACTAGGCAAGTATTTTTATTTTTATTTTTTTTAGTTATCTATCTTCTCTCATCCTCATGAACCGTTTCAGAGGCTCAGATCTGTAATCTATGATCTAGGATCAAACATTTTTGCATTATAAATAAGGGGTTATTTTAGGGGTGTATTTATTAGCATCTATAATAAATTTTGGGCAAGCAAATTTAATTTCAGATTCTTTGTTTTGGGCATTCTTTGAATGGTTCTCTGGAATTTGATGCTAAGATTATCCAATTATCTTTAAAAATCAGCTTTGATGCTCTTTAATGATGATTAAGAAGGAGTAAGAGGCCTTAATTCTTATATCCCCACCTTCCTCATCTTGAGAAGCTGAGAGATAAGGTACAATTATTGGATCTTAAGTAGAATTTGAGAGAGAGAGAGAGAGATGTGGCTAGTAGAGAGAGAGAGAGAGTTTTTGGGGCCATTCATTACCTTGGGTAGATTATTTGTCTTTAGAGAGAGAGAGAAAGTTTTTTTTTTTTTCATTTCTCATGTTTGGACTTCAAAGCATATACTTGAATTTTGAATGATGTTATATTTTTAGCACAAGTTTTTTGTAACATGAATGCATTCAAAGTGGATGCATATACAATGGTTAGAACCATAAATTTTAATCAGTCACAAAAACCAAGGAGGAATCCTTCTTTGAGTTGGGTGACAGAAACCTAGGTTCCTGTGACCCACTATAATTTGTTACAATAACCACCATCACATATACCTATTATATGCATTGTATAACAAATATGTGATCTTAAAATTTGTCTTTTTTCATTGATGAGATCTGGTGTTCCTTGCAAGAATAGCAACATTCTTTCTTTGCTCTTCTAGCTCCTAAGTTATAACAGTGACTCTAGTCCTAGAATCATCACAACCATCATTCCAAATCTTAGATTTAATCTGGTACCTGTCGTTCAACTCTAAAAGTAATGTGTATCATTTACCCCAATGTGGCCCTTGGCACTCGGGTCGGGTATCAAACAATAACTCGAACTACTAAGACATTTATGGTGGTCATAGCCGCAAATTCCACGGCAAAATTTAGGGGCAATGTGATGAATTTATCAAGGAAATAGAATGATTTAGCAGAATGTTTTCGTCAAAGGGTACGTAAGAAAGAGAACTTTTTGTAATGAATTTAGCTTTTCATTTTGAAGGCATTTGACCCCTTTGAATCACACAATCGAGATGTTTTTTTTTTTTTTGCATTTTGGGAATCAATTTGATTCTTCTAAATTAGCTCCATTTGAAGAAAGGATCCTTGTCACTGCTACCCCCTTTGTGAGGAGCACCCCTTCTCCCGAAGTTACGAGCTATTTTACCAGAGTTCCTTAGAGAGAGCTGTCTGCACCTCGCAATCTTAGACCCCAGCACACGACACACTTCATTGCTGGATTGGCTACACTGTTACAATATACAAAATGGTACCCAGTAGTTGTCATCCTTAATTGTATACAAGCATAGAGGTATTTAGCGGGTTGTGAGGAGGAAAAAAAGCTATATGTCTGTTATTTTTGCAAGTAGGAAAGCACTGTTTTTGTTCATCAAGCTGTCTATCTCTTCTATAATTTTCTTTTTTGTTTTTATATTAGGTTTATATTTGCATAACTGTTAAGCTCCTTTGCTTTCATATTTTGCTTCCTTTATCATTTAGAGAAAATGCATGCATGTTTCTGTACTCAGTTGCTCTCCAAAGGCAATAATAGGAAGAACAAAAGCAAAAAGGACATGTATTTGGAGCTAATATGAAGTTTCAAATAAACAAGAGGCTTATCAAGTCCATGTGTATTCTCATTTACTCCTCAATTCTTACCAATATAAATTCCTTGCTTTGTGGTCCCTAAGTGTTAATGCCCTATTTACACATATCGATCACACACTTTTTGAAAATCTCACCTTAAAAAAATATTTATAACACATAATATCTTACCTTTGACTTAGATAAATCTTATTGCATGTGAAATTGGAGTAGGATTGGCATGTGCCCTTCAATTTTGTGGGTGGTAAATCAAGTCCTTGAGCGTCAAAATTATTGCATTCTAACAAAATCTCCAGTGTTTAGCACACCTACAAATGAAGCTTGTTTACTTTTGTGGAGAAGATGGAAGTCATACCTTCCCTGCTTGCGAATGTGACTTAGAGTATTCAGATAATAATAAAAGAAACTTTTAAGGGGAAATTGCTCCCCTTGACCAACAGAAAATTCCCTCACCATCAACAGATAGCATGAAGTGCCACTCTCAGTTGGAAACTTGAGATTCATACTAACTCAAGATGCTTATTGCCGCCAGTTCATGGGACTGAAGTCGATGGGTACACCTGCAAATTTTAACGCTTAGAAACACCTTCACTTAGCAATTTTGACATGGTTTTACCATCTTGGTTCCTGTATAAAAGCAACCCATTAATATAAAAACAACCCATATGATAGAGATTGTGTTTCATCCTGATAATCCACATAAGGGATCTTCAGATCATAGCACACCTATCAATCAGTCAGTTTTAGATTCCACAAGGCACATATTACGAAAAAATAGCTCTAAAATCACATGGTACACATCACCCTCATATGTGACTTGAGCTATTTTTTGGGATTTGAGCCATGTGGAATAAAAAACTGACGGTATGATAGATGAGCCACATATAAAACGCAACAAAATGTGTCAATATTTTCCGTACCTTATTAATTGAGTTGTTGAAAACATATTTTCAATAATTTCAAGAAAGGGTTCCTTTTACCTCTCCCATAACCAGTTATCTAGCTATTTTCCAACGTAAAGTTCGGCAACTGAAGATTTTAAGTTTCCAACACTATTTTCTCCCGAAGCCATAATATAATAGGTTTCTCTATTGATGATGTCTTTGGGTTTTTGTTTTTTTATATTATAGTATTATGCATGATTGGGTAGATATCCTTAGATTGTTGAGGCTGATCTGAGATCTGCAGAATCAAAACTGCAGAAATATGGGTCAAGTTCCACAACATGGTCTGACTAACCTAGACCTGATTAGTGATTCCACTTTTGAGATGTGCTCCAATGAGTCACCTATCACTTGTGCTTTCTCTCTCTCTAAAACTTCAATTTTTTTCCTTCATTGTTGTGATTTGTTGTTTTGGTATGCCCTTTTCCTTGCAGAATTTTAAATTGAGTTATATTTTTATTATTTTAAATTGAGTTACCTTTTTCGTTGATCTTTAGTTATATTATTATTATTTTTATTTATTTTTCGATTCATTTAGTTTTGTAGAATATGTCTTCAACAATCCCAAGTAAAGAGTGGATGACGGCAAATCATACAACTGTGGAATATTATCGAAGGTCTTCATTCATTTATCAAATTCGCAAAAGAAAATGTAGAAGATCCTGATTGGTGTTGTTGTCCTTGTGTCAACTGTCAAAATCTTAAAAAGCATAGCCTCGTGATTATTATGGAACATTTATTTTGTGATGGTATAGATAAGTCTTACACGATATGGAAGCACCATGGAGAATCATTTTCTAATAGTCATACCAATTTGGGGACTAGTACATCGACTTCTAACCCAAACGAAGATAGGTTTTCAAGAATGGAAGATATGTTGAATAACACATTCGGAGGTGTTCGTACTGAAGATTTAGATGCTTGCTTAAATGATGCTTATGATGAAGATGATGAGCAATGTCCACATGATTTACATGATGATGCGGGGTATAGTAACTTGATGGAATGTGCATTAGAACCTTTATATCCGTCATGTAAAAATGAGCACAGAAAATTGTCAGTCACGATTGAGTTGTTGAGCATGAAAGCTAGGCATCAGTGGTCTGATAAAAGCTTCACAGAGCTGTTGAAAATGATAAAAAACATACTTCCTGAAGAAAATACTTTGCCAGATACCACATACAATGCAAAAAAGTTGATCAAGTCTTTACGTATGAAATATGAGATTATTCATGCATGCCCCAATGATTGCATATTATATTGGAGAGATCATGCAAATAAGGATACCTGTCCTACGTGTGGTACGAGCAGATGGAAGCCACCAAATGCTTCAAAGCCGAGGGCTAAGCCGTTGCCATAGAAGAAGTTAAGATACTTTCCATTAACTCCGAGGCTACAAAGAATGTATAGTGTACCGTGGATTGTAGAGAAAATGACATGGCATGCAATCTCAGTTGCAAATGATAGTCACATGCGCCATCCCGTAGATTCTTCTTGTTGGAAATCAATTAATATTTAGTGGAAAGAGTTTGGTTTAGAGAAACGTAATGTTCGTCTAGGACTTGCCACAGATGGATTCAATCCTTTTAGCAATAAGAATAACTCTTATAGTTGTTGGCCTGTTATGATTGTTCCCTACAATCTCCCTCCATCATTGTGCATGCGCAAAGAGTTTACAATGTTGACCATATTGATTTCCGGGCCCAATGGTCCTGGACATGACATTGATGTTTACTTGCAGCCATTGCTTGTAGAATTAAATGAATTGTGGTCCACTGGAGCAATAACATATGATTCCTATACAAAAACTAGGTTTAACATGAAAGGAATTTTATTATGGGCTATACATGATTTTCCAGCATATGACCATCTTTCGGGTTGTAGGACAGCAGGAAGATATGGTTGTCCTATTTGTAGTGAAGAGGTTGACTCCGTATGGTTATATCACGGAAAGAAAATTTCTTCCATGGGCCACCGAAAGTTCCTTACAGATTTAAATCATCCTTTCAGAACTCAGAAATCCCAATTTAATGGTAAGGAAGAACATAGGAAAAATCCACGCTGTATGAGCGGTTCAGAAGTTTTAAGCAAAATGGAAACAATTCAGACCACGTTCGGAAAGGCAACAGGAAAGAAGAGGAAAAAGCCCATGAATGAAGAGAGTTGTGCATGGTCAAAGCGATCAATCTTATTTGACTTACCATATTGGAAGGTGATAAAATTTTCCTTTCATTTTATTATGTGATCTCCAATAAATTTTGTTTGAATACTAATTTTTTACTTTATAAATGTAGGATATTCCCATTCGTCATAATTTGGATGTAATGCACGTGGAAAAGAATGTTACGAAAAATTTAATTGCAACGATTATGGATACAAAGGATAAAAGTAAGGATGGAATTGAGGCCTGATATGATCTTAAAGATATGAAGATAAAGAAAAATTTGTGGATTGTGCAGAAAAATGACAAGGTGTATTGCCTTAAAGCTCCATTTGTCTTATCTCGAGATGAAAAAAAACTAATTTGTGAAACATTGTATAATTTGAAAGTTCCCATTGGATACAGTGCAAATTGGAAGTATAACGTAAGTTTGGAGGATTTTCAACTGAAAGGCCTGAAGTCACATGACTATTATATCCTCATGTAACAACTACAACCCGTGTTGTTGATGCATGCATTCAAGAAAGAAAAGCCATTGAGAGCAGCTATCCGACAAATGTTAATATTTTTTAATGCCCTATGTTCTAAAGTTATAGATCGGGCTGAGCTTATAAACATGAGGAGACGCATGGTCGAAACACTATGTGTGTTTGAAAAGTACTTTCCGCCTTCATTTTTTGTTTCTATGATACACCTTGTTGTTCACTTGGCGGATGAGGTGCTAACATGTGGTCCTATTCGATATCGATGGATGTATCCATTCGAAAGGTAAAACTTCATAATATGACTTTTAAAGTATTTCTTTTTACTAGTATTATTGATATCTAATTAAAGAAAATTGTGTAAGATGATGAAGACTTACAAGCATTATGTAAAAAATTAGACTTATCTAGAGGGGTCTATTACAGAGCAATATCTAATGGAAGAATGCATGAGGTACTGTATGGAGTATATGCCAAATGATAATGCAGGAGGGCATAAGCGAGGAGATATAATATTCATAGATTATGATGTTATACGTGGTTTCCCTATCGATAAAAAAGGAAAAGTATATTACCTTCAAAACTTGAAATACCAACAAGCGCGTAAATGGATTCTCACACATTCTCTAGGAAATGTTGAATGGGAGATGTAAGTAATATTTATAAATATCGTCATTATTTTTCCTCAATTAATATTGAAATACTTGATCTATTTAACACTTAACATTTATAAGAAGTACCAATCTAACCTCCAAGGCCACAAGTCATGTGATAAACATCTGAGGGGCAACTACATTTCTTGGTTAAGACAACAATTAGAAAAAGAAGAGTCTTCTACCTTGAAGAGTCTTGCTGATGGTCCAGACTTCAAAGCCATATCATATAATTCTTATGTGGTTAATGGATATCTTTTTGTAATGATCGAGTCGTAAATGAGTACAAGCACGCAGAATAGTGGAGTCTCCATGAAGGCTTTAACTAATTTTAGGGCTAGTGTCAAAGATAAGAACCTTGTGGAAGAAGAAGTCACTTATTATGGCATCCTTAAACAAATACTTGAACTGAATTATGGTAACTTTAAAGAAATAATCTTTTATTGTGATTGGGTACGTATAGAAGATAAAATGTATGGATGTGTTGTTGATCTAGAAATAGACTTAATTTTTGTTAATCTTGGGAGGCTTATGAGGAGTTCACATGAAGATGACGAGTCGTTTATTCTTGCCTCCCAAGCCACCCAAGTCTTCTATTGCAAAGATCAAACCAGAGCTGATTGGTATGTGGTCTTTGATGCTCCAAAGAGATTGACTCGAGATGTAGATGCTTATGAAGATCCATTAGTATTTGAGGCAAGAATTAATGTAGATACTTTAGCATTACCATTGGTCGCTGATGTCGTGGAAGATGATGAATACTAAAATACATTTCTCATTTTTTTTTGTAGTTACCATTGGAAGATGATGAATACTAAAATACAATTCTCTTTTTTTTACAATTTTGTTCTCTCTACATGCCTTTGAAAAACTCATGTGGTCCACTCTATGTTCTCTCTACATGCTTTTGTAATTACCATTAGAAGATGTACTCTATTTTTACTAATAAACATGGTTTTGACATGTCTTAATACATTACATGGTTTTGGCAAATACTATTTGCTTATTTTCAGTAAAGAATTGAGCATGGAAACATATGAACTTCAATCAAGTCGTTTAGAACAAAGCGAGACTGCTGAGAAAGGTTTGTTCAATCTTTTTTTTAATCTATTTTTTTTTTAATAATCGCTGTTTAGATGTATTGCTAATAACATATATTTTGTCTAGGCATACGAAAACAAGTTAAGTTTAATGAACATGGGCAACCAATTGGAACATATTCATCAAGTTTGTCGACATTAATATGTCAGGTGGCAAGGACACATTGTCCACCTACATACATGACATGGCATGATGTGCCAAAAATTGTGAAGGATAAGATATGGAGCACTATCTTGGTGAGTACATATATTATTTACTTATACTATTTTTGGGCCGATTTCCTCCATGATTTTAACTTATCTTTATATTATTACAGGATGAATATGATATTGAAATTCAATACAAAACTATAGTATTATCGAAAGCTAATGGATGTTGGAAGCAATGGAAGCATGAGCTTTGAAAAAAATATGATGAATATGAGACGGATGCAGAGTGGAAAAAACATCCCCCAAAATGTGTGAAGTTGGAAGATTGGAAGACATTTATTCACATAAGTTCTACCAAAGAATATGTTGCACGTCGAGAAAAGGGTAGAAGTTCTAGAGAAAAGATGACAAACCCACACACCACTGTTCGACGAGGAGCAGCTAAGATGGCAGAGGAGTTGGTAATATCACTAAAATATTACTTTCATATAATTTTCTAAAGAAATAATGTTTACTTATGATCATTGAATTATACAGAAAATGCAAAATCCTGATGGTATAGTTACCAGGACAGAACTGTTTATAGCCACACATACCAAAAAAGACGGGACATGCCCTTCACAATTTATGATTGAAAAATTGGTGTGCTCCTATATGTTATAGTTCATTTCATAAACTTCAATAATTACAAAGGAGTGTGAGACTTTATCATTATAATATTTTATCATTATTTATTTTTTACAGGATGAAATTAAGAAAATGGTTGAAGATAATCCGGTTGAAGGAGAAGCAATTTTAGATGATGACCCTGTTGCACATGTAAATGCCTTCCTCTCTAATTAGATGATGGAATTATTGCTCTTTAAATCAATATCATAATTATAAATAAAATTGTATCCTAAGTTTTTGGTCGTGATAGAAGAGGTTATGTATGAGGTATGGGTAGAGGTATATCAAAGACAACTTTTTCCTCATCAGCTCCTTCTAGGGAAATAGCTTCACGAGAGAAGAGAGCACGTGAAAGTTTGGAGTCGAACTATGAAACAATTATGCAACGACTTGATGAGGAGTCTAAGGCACGTAAGGTGCTTGAGGAGAAATTCAATACATTACCAAGATATGATAGTTCTCATGGATCACATATGAATCGTTCGAGTGATCAATTGAGTTCTTCTTATCAGGTAAAAATTTATTTGTCCAATCAAAATTTATAATATACCTCATATCATTATTGAATATCAATCATTTCATTTATTTTTCCTATATTTATTTGTAGGAAAGGAGACAATCATCGGTTCATCTTGGCAGTCCCATAGAACAACTACCCTCTCAGTGCATATTAAAAAACTTCAAGAATAAGAATGTTGCCATGGGACGTGTCGATAGAAAAGCGAGTCAATCAAACTTATCATGTACAATCATAGTAGATGGCATATATGATATCACTGTAAAATTGTATGCTCGTGATGGAACCTTGGGAGATATTACACCGGGTGATATAATTTCGTGGCCCAAAAGTCTTGTTCATTTTAGTTGATTGTTCTTAGAAGTATATGGTACTTTTTTTATGTGGTCTTTTATTCAAATACATCTATAGAATTATGGACTATTTGAAAATGTTTCGTTTTAAGGTTGTTTTTACAGGAGTACTGAAACTTTTGATGAAAAAAGTGGTTTATGGTACCTGTTCCTATAGATTCATTTTCTTTTTTGGTTATAATGTTATTTTAGTAGAGCTGATTGTTACTTTGTAATAAATAATTGATATGGTGAATCGTCAGATGGGTTTTCGTGCAATCAAGTCGAGATTCAAGTTTCTTCTTTGATGAAAATTTGACATCTGATGATGGTTAATCCTCAGATAGTTTATTTATCTTAGTTAGAATGTATTTTCTATAGCCTAAGATCGAGGTCTCGAAATATAGGTTGTTTCCTTCACTATGCTACAAAAGCAACAGATTTAATGCAAAAAATATCTCTGGATTCTCAAACGAAGACTTTGGAAGCCCCAGAGGCTACCAAAAAGGTGAGTTAGCTGCTTTTTTAATCTGTTCCATGATTATATATTTCAGTTAACAATTAGTTTTAATTGATTTATATCACCGAAATGGTTTTATTGCTTTTTTTAAAGTAGGGTTCAGCAATTCAATATGGGCCTGCGGACGGCAACGAGATGGCAAATGGACCGATCCCATCATTGGAGCGCTCTAATACACCTATACTTCAAGATTTCATGGATTCAAACTTGTGCTATCTTCCTAATGGATATGGATCAACAACCTACTTTTATGGAGGTAACTAATCAAAATTTCTTGATTTGCTTAGTTAATTGTTCCGAATCATTACAAAATTTGATTCTAATTGAATTATTAGCTACTAGACATAAATTGGTGTACAAATTTAGCCATGATGGTCAATTATTTCTCATCTTCAGGGTATGCATCCTTTTATATTGCATGTTTCTACCTATGTCTAATCTTGATAATAATCATCTTATATCTCAATGTTGAGAGAAACATCCATTCTATTAACTGTGGATAATCATATGAATGCCCTATGATTCTCCAACAGTTGTATCCCTTCATTTTTTTATCTATTTCAATTGATCATGTTATGGGATGGATGGCATTGATCCAATTATAACTGAAGTAGTTATCCAATAAAATAAAGCAAAAAATGAAGTAGTTAATCCAGTTGTCTGCTCCATTTGATGCACTGATCCTTGGATGTCTGCTCCATTTGATGCCATGGTGTAATAAAGTTTATCTAACACTTGATATATCGGCAGATTACCTATGTCCATTATCCAAGCCTTACAAGTCATCCGAAGCATCACAGTGCCAAACAGTAAATGACTGGTTTTTGTGGTGTGCTCTAAGGGGCTGGATAGCCCTTATCAAAAAAATAAATTCCCATGTCTAACACTAGTTATTTTTTGGATTAGACGGCTTAGAGGCAATAACAATACCTTCTGTCCTTGTAAAAAAACGTATGAAAAACAAAAACATCTAAATCATTCAATGTCTCCAATAAAAGGTCTAGATTCGTGTCTAGCTATAAATTCTGGTGGGCGATAGAAACAGAGGAAGAACCCTTCTTGGATGCGGGTGACATATTGACAAGTGCCCTTGGTGTTTGTAAATTGCCAGAATTTTTAGTCACAAAGATTGCATTTATCTTTCTAAAATTTAGAGCAATGGTTAGGTTCCACATGCGTCAAAACCCTTGGATACTAGGGAATCTAGACTTTCCATCTCAACTCTTATAAAAGGATTCTAAATTGGTTATGTTGGATTTGTCCCACATCGGCTGTGGGCCAATCCTTCTAGGGCTATTTATATTTTGGGCAAACCTCACCTTACAAGCCGGTTTTGTGAGATTGAATTATGCCTGTTGGATTTCTGCAGCACTATAGACATCCTTCATTTGGTGCCCGACTGATGCTTTAGGAACAAACATGAAACTGCCGATAGAGTTTAAATCATGATTTGCAGATGACTGTTCATAAGTACTCTTATGGGCTAACTGGTCTGTAACGTACTCGATTTTTTATCATAGTTAAGCAATCAAATAATTGCACCTGGCTTGTGCAGATTATTATGATGTTTCTGAATATACATTTAGAAGTTGTCTTTGTTGTTATATAGCAATGTTTAAGAACTCTGAAACAACTTGGAAATTGGTTAGCTAGAGGCCCAAGCCTTAAATTAGAACACTTTAATGTCATTTAGGATCAAAAAAATTTCTTATGGAATCGTAAGACGACTGAAGCTTAATGAAGAGCCATCAACCCCATTAATCCTGGCAAGGCCAATTTTTCCAGAAATTGGATCCCCTAAATATCTGTGAAAATCAGGTTTTGGTGGGCTTACAAAGCTGAAAGGCTATTCACGAGCTTTGTACGCTTGTGATGCTAGTGGGAAGACTCAATCTTCCCATAAAAATAAAAACAGTAACCATTTAAAGAAGGCCCACTGCACATGTGGTGGGTTTTTATGTTTATAGGAAGGCTGGCTGGAAAAGAAATGTTGACCATTTGACTAAAAGCCCATAATTTCTTATCTGGTCTAAGGCTTTACTAAACGTCAGCAGTTTTTACAAGTACAAGCTGTTTCACCTACTACGAGTTTTGCCTACCTTCTAAGTTGATATATATATATATATATCAAGAAAATAAAAGATGAATTATTTTCATCACCATTGACTACCATGGTTAAAAGTTGTTAAAATTAGCAGTGATTGAAAAATTGTTGCCGTTAATTTTTTTGACTAGCTAGACATAGGCTATAGAAATGATTTTCATTTATTTTTGTTTCTAAAACTTAAGGGAGCAGGGTAAACCCTAAGGGGAGCAGGTGCCTTTTAGATTTGGGTATCACGTGATAGCCCAAGGGGACAGCGTGATGGAGTACAGGAATCCCTACAATGCAAATGTAAGGATCCATTTTCCCTAATAAATAATAACATCGTCTTATGGGAATGTAACGAGAACCAAATGAAGATGTCAAACAGGTATAAAGTACAACTTTGACTGGCCACCTATTTACCACCCGATTCACACTGAATGGTGATCAAGAATAGGGTTACATGATTCGCTTGCCTCTCTCACAAACTAGCACGAAGCGAATTGTTTCGCGGTTTGGTTCGGTTTAACCGGTGAACTAGTTCACGATCTGGTTCTCTTATATAATTTAGACTGATCCAAATAAATATATATAAATTTCAAAAATCCCACATGTTGTTAACAAGATGTAGTAAATTATTAAACCAACAAGCTAATAGTTCCTTGTTTGATCAAAATAGAATATTATTTCTTATATTTAATATTTTTACATAAAACTCATCCTACCCTTAGCGAATCTGGTTAGCTCGACAATGGCGCGTGACTGGTTATAGTGTTTGCAGCCCTACTATATGTGCAACCATACTACAAACGCAAAATATTTAAACAATATGGATAAATGGTACCATTGTAAAAAAAAATGGTACTATTGAAACACACTTTTATAAAACAAAAAATGGTTCATCTGCATCTCTCTCTCTCTCCATGTGCATCACACGTCTGAGATATCTTAAAATATATATGAGTCTCTTTTCATCATAAATAAAATTTATGAGTCTTTTTACTTATTGAATGAGATTTCCTCACTACACGCACACGTACCTTTATTTAGCATTTGGAGAATCTCTTGATTATGAAATGGTCTATTTTTTTATTTATTAGGATGATCCAGAATTAGAAGCCATCAGGCAAAGGATAATGCAGGAGATAATGGCACAATGTGGCACTGTAAGTAATCCTTTCTTTGAGTATAAATTGATTCTACTACATTTAAGGTTTGAAAACTCAGTATCATAGTCCATATAGTTTTTCCTCTTCTTTAAAAGATATAGTTTCTTCATATTTGTATCATTGCATCAGAATAATCATGAGCTATAATTTGGCCAATACAAATAACATCCGATAAATCACGGTTTTTATCCTGATTGATATTGCTATCAAGTATTGGTCAGCTGATGCTTAAATCTATCGATCTTAAAGTTTTTAGCATAAAAGTTAACACATTCATTGTGTTTGGCAAGGGTTTCATGTTGATTCACTTGAAATGAAGATTTTAGAAACTTGGACTTTTCGATGATATTTTCAGCATTTTCAAACTTCTCAAGGCATATATTAATACATTTTTATGCATTTTTGTTATATTCTAATGTCAAACAAAATACAAGGTGGAAAAGTTAATGGAGCAGCTTCGCAGACACCGTTTTGTGGTTTGATCCATTTACCACTATTTCTTCTTTGTCACTAGATATCACTGCCTTCCAATCTCTCTCCTATGTCAGAGCTCACATGTCATGCAACTCCTTTCTTCCAACATTCATTGTAATGTGAAATTCCGATGAGCATTTACTCATCATCCATTGGATCATAAAATCATTATGAAGGAAAGGAGATGTCAATTTCTAGACAAGCATACCGTTTGGAGAAAAAAAATATAGAAGCTCTCCTTAGCCTGCCTTTGGCCAACGCATAACTGGTGGAGTTGGGATCATAGCAAACACGAAAGAAAAATATAAATAAACTCCTGCATAATTCCTAGTCAGATCTACCCAGTCAGCTATCCTCCATTGATTGTCCGCTTCACAGCTCAACCATTCAGTACCGTTTCTTAAGTTGCCTTTCATGACAAGAAGACCTGGTTAATTAGAAGAACAAATCCGCATTCCTTCGGCGACAAAAGCACCTGATAAGTTAAAAGAACATGAAAGCCAAATAGAACTACCCAAATTTCAGCTGTCACACTATTGATTATTCCTATGGGTCCCAATTAACATTACATTATGAACCATATGATGTATGGAAAATCTAGTCATTTGGCTTAATCTGTGACAGCCCGAATTTCGGTACCCCAAATTCCGTGCCGTTAGCACGACCCTCTAGGCCGTGCCCTGGGTTCTTTATGATACATTTGGTATATACAAGCCAAAATTTACTCTAAACGAATTATCATACCTAAAATAATTTAGGGCCCCCAAAAAGGCGGTCCTTGTCCCATGCCAATTCATGGGCATAAGGACCTACCCAAGCCGTTAGATAAATGTTCACTCCAAATGTTTTATCGAAAGCATATCATATTCAACTACATTCCATAAAGAGGCTTGATATACCAAGCCGTGCCTAAAATTCTCAACTCACTCTCAAAGTGCGCAAAAGGGTCTCCTAGAAGAAATCTTCGGGAGGAGGCTCTGACTCCTCAGTGGGTACGTAGTCTGAATCTCCTGGATCAACGTCTCTAGAAGTCCTTGTTGCCGCCAGTCCTGAACCTGCGACGTATAGTCTAAGGGGTGAGATACATCCTAGCTCAATAGGGAAACAAAGTGAACATATAGATTAAATCTCGCATATATGTTAGCAGTTTTGAAAGCACAATTTACTAGGTATCACTTTTAAGCAGAACAATTGATATAACTAAAATAACTAAAATGCATACCGCTTATTTCCTTTCATGGTGTGGTTGTTCTCATCTTACGAATTTAGTTATGAATTCGGCCTAATCACTTAAACCTTTAACTTAAATAATCCCCGAGCAATATAGCATCGAGCCCCGATGGAATACCCACCATCGTTGTCTACTAAACAATTGTTACATGTATTCCCTGGGAATACTGCCCAAGCCCCTTTCTCGTAGGTGGCGGGGTCTATAATTATATCTACATCCCTGGGATGTGCTATGAGTATACAGATTGGCCGCCGTACCGATCATGGATATCCTGTCGCGTCAGTCGTAGGTATCCCGCCACGTCGGTAGGGTATTCTAATCAACCCTTAAATAATAAAGTATCGATGTGCTTTACATATAGTAATTCACCGTGACTTGTGCTAATTTTAGTACATTAGGCCTTATCATTATGCTGCAGTTTCACGGTTTGTTTTCAACCGTATCCCTGGGATACTACAGATTAAATACATCGTCTAGATGCCCTCATTATAATATTCCGTCCCCTGGGGACTTCATGATTTCACCTTGAAACTTATGCACACACCCCTTTTTTTTTGGAAGAACATACAATACTCACTTTTTAATTTAAATGCACTGCATATATGAGTTGACAAAATAAGGTACATGTTTCAAGAATATTCCCTACCTCGACGAATTTCAAGCACGCCTTCTCGTAGAGGTTTACACTTCACGATCATACGTCAAACCTACATTTCATGTATTTAGAATATGCTTAGAAAGGTTACTAGAATCATTGGAGTGCATAACCTCCATGTTTCTGTACCAATAATTTCAAGAACTGAGTGGTGCCTCGCGTGAGCGAGCAAAATTCCTCGCTCGAGCGGTCACTAGACCTCGCTCGAGCGGTCACTTGGCCTCGCTCGAGCGGTCACTTGACCTCGCTCGAGCGGTTGAATCGAGGTCGCTCGAGCGGTTAAATCAGGCCTCCTGATGCTTTACTGGGGACCTCGCTCGAGCGAGCTTCCCTCTTGTTTTGGGGACCGCTCGAGCGAGCCCAGAGCTATATTTTTACTATTTATCCTCGCTCAAGCGAGCCATTTAGACCGCTCGAGCGAGGAGCGATAATTTTTTTACTCCTCGATCTGTTCGAGAACACTATTTCTCCCTTCATTCAAACCTTAATATCATTAAAATCATTCAACCAACATTCTTCCTATTATTTAAAACATGCCTAAGCATCTATCATGCCTTTAACATACCTCCAACGATGAGTCTCGTGCAAGTTCGATTCAAGATTCGAAATTCTACTAGGCTAACAGGTCTCCAAGGTTCCTCCTCCAGCCTTTGCTCCAACTCTTCCGCCGATTTAAGTCCCAACGAAACCCTAGTTCTTTACTAGGCTCTTCTTTTCTTTCTCTCTATTTCTCCTTCTCTCTATTTAGGTTAGAATAGAGTTACGTAAGGGGGCTCTTCACTTATATACTTATATACTTATAAGTTAGGGAAAATACTAGTGTGTTTCCCACCTACACATGTAGTGTATACATGTTAGTCTTGGTTCCCTTGTGAGTGACACATACATGTGTATGGTGCATAATATGCACGGTTCCCAAAAATATGGGGTTGTGACAATCACCCCAACTTATAAGATTTTTATCCTCGAAAATCGACGATACTCGTGTAACTAGGTACTACTACTACTACTAGTCCATGAATAGGCTAGCTTCCCACATCATCCGGAAATTGAACAGTTGGTCGCGTTTCGCAACGACTTGCGTTGACCATGTCAATTTATACCCATACAGCCGAGAAGGATATTGATACCTAGAATAATCATTCCCAGAATTTATACCCATTCAATCGGTACGTTGATCATCCATATTTTTTTTTTGATAGTTTGTAAATAAGTTTACCAAGAACCACCTTACCACGAAATGTCTCAACAAAATATTACATATAAATTTTCAAAAAAAATAATGTGACTATCTAGTCATCATCCTCCTCATAGTCGTCGTCGTCGTCGCCGGAGCCATCATCATCCTCATAGTCCTCGTCATCCTCATCCTCGTCGACCACCCTGGTGGTAGTGGTACTCGCTGTGGCACTTCTCGTAGCAGGGTCGGAGCTAGACGCTCCAAAAATAGCATCTTTCATGGCACCGACGCGCTGCATGTATGACTGCGGGTAGGCCTGGCCCATGAGGTCGATAAGTAGTGCCTCTTGAAACCTCTGATGCAATCTGATCTCCCACCCTTGCTAAAGGATCTCCCGCATCATGTCAGTGTCGGTAGTGGGTATGGGCTATGGAAATGAGGTAGAGGGAGTGGTCGGTCCTGCCGGTGCTTGATGCGTGGTTTGTCGGGAGACCTGACGGTCTCTTTTCTTGTTGACACTGGTTTGGAGACTCTTTAGGTTGTGGCTCCAATCTTGGGCCAAATAGGGGACAATGTTATCTGTGAGGAATAACTCGTCCTCCCGGATCTTAAATCCTCCCTTCCCATTCCGTGAGTCTAGGAGTCGGGAAATCAACTGAGCATATGGTAGTCGGTTGATGGGTGGAGGAACAACACCCTTTACATTTCTTTTATAGGCATGTGCCATGCCCTTTATGATGATCATAGGTGCGTTGATCCACCTATTATGGAAAGCGGTGTGTAGGGCCCGCAGAAACGCGTCACGGCGTTCTTGATCATGGCCGGTTGGGTGTAGATTCTTTTTGAAAATGACGTCTAGAAGCCACATACGCGGCGGTAGTTGTGATCGGGTAATAGATTTTCCTGAAGCGGACGTGCCGCCTGTGATATCGGAAATGATCGTTGGGAATTCGACGTTCCCAGAAAAAGGTGGTAGGATAAGTGGACTAGGGGTGTAGATGTGGGGACATTTCATGACCGATGAAATTTCGGCACATCTAAAGATTAGTTCATTACCATCGATTGTGACGAGGATAGCGTCCTCGTCCACGTTCATGTTTAGGGTTTGATAAAATAACTTCACAAGCCTTGGCTAATACCGATTGCCGAACGGCATAAGTAGGGTCTTAAGATTGTTGTTGGTGAGGAAGTCCGATGCCCATTGGGTGGACGTCAGATCCCCAAAATAGGAGGGATGTATATCCCATTCGGTTTCAAATATTTTGGCCCCCCACCAATCATCTAGTGTGATTGGAGTGGAGGATGGGTCTGGTGATGGTTGTGAAGCTTGCGGCGCTTTGTTACGCGCCGATGGCGATCGAATCGCCATCCGCTTCTTAGGTTGTGGATTTGGGCTTGACGCCATTAGGTATCTAAAGAGCTTTTCAAAATAAGGAAAAATTTCGGAAAGGGGTAGATTTTACCTAAAAGAATATTTTTAATGGATCGGATTGTCTAAATCCGGCTCGAATCGGGTGGAAAAGATCGAAGATGACAAGCCCTAAACCCTCACTTGGCTCCAATCTCTTCGCTTGAAGATGAAATGGGCGTTTTGTTTTCCGTCAGCTATATATAGCCCCCCCCTCGCTCGAGCGATCGTTAGTTATCGCTCGAGTGAGCCCAGGACGCTATCTGTTATATTTTATGGCCTCGCTCGAGCGGTTGGTAAACCTCGCTCGTGCGACCAATAGACCTTGCTCGAGCGGTCACTTCCCCTCGCTCGAGCGATGCCAGAAACTTTATGTTTATTATTTCATGTGACTCGTGCGAGTGAGTATAACTCATCGCTCGAGCGAGCCAACGACGTTGTTCTTGTTCTGACAAGTTCTCGTCTTCACTAGTTTCTCATAGCATTTTAAACACCACTCACGCATGACTATGTATACTATTCATAACAATTTTAGTTCTCATGAACAAATTTGTTCAGGCAAAATAATTTATTATGCTCGAATTGTAATTGCACTCATTTGGTTCGTTTTCACTATAGTTTGATAGTCTAAAATTTTTTTTTACACTCCATCATAATAATAAAGAAAACTAGCTAGTGTCCTTGAACAAATTGGGGTATTTTTCTTTGACGTCAGCCTCTCGTTCCCACGTTGCTTCTTCGACCGGATGGTTCTTCCATCGGACAAGCACTAAGGGAATAACCTTTGTTCGCAACACTTGTTCCTTTCGATCTAAAATTTCCACCGGCTCTTCAATCATGGTCATATCTTCATGCATTTCGAATGATTGGTCAAAGACGCGTGATCGTGGTCATTGAGATACTTCCTGAGCATAGACACGTGGAATACATTGTGTACCTGATCAAACAATGGTGGCAATCCAACGCGGTAGGCTACTTCTCCTACTCGACCCAAAACTTCAAACTGTCTAAGATAGCGGGGACTTAGCTTCCCTCTTTCCAAATTTCATCACCCCCTTCATCGGTGATACTTTCACGAAAACATGTTCACCCACCTTAAAGTCTACACTCGTTCGCTTGATGTCAGCATAACTTTTCTGTCTGCTTTGAGCCGCCTTTAGTCTTCCCCTGATCATGCAGACAATAGCCGCGTTATCTTCAAGTAGCTCGGGTCCCAAAACAAATTTCTCGCCAATTTCCTCCCAATTGATTGGCGATTTGCATCGTCTTCTGTACAAGGCTTCATACGGTGCCATTCCGATGCTCGTCTGAAAACTATTATTATATGCGAACTCAATCAATGGTAGGTGTTGATCCCACGATCCTTGTAATTCTAACATACATGCCCTAAGCATGTCTTCAATGACTTGATTGACCCTTTCAGTCTGTCCGTCGGTTTGTGGGTGGAACGTCGTACTAAAATCTAGCCTAGTTCCCATTCCTTCTTGAAATTTCTTCCAAAACTTTGATGTATATAATGGGTCCCAGTCTGAAACAATGCTACTTGGAATCCCATGTAAGCGGACGATCTCTTTCATATAGAGCTCTACCACTCTTCCCGCCGTGTACATCGTGTTGTAAGGCAAGAAGTGTGCTGACTTAGTCAATCGATCGACTACTACCCAAATGGCGTTATGCTTCTTTGCAGTTCCCGATAGACCGACTATGAAATCCATGGAGATAGATTCCCACTTCCATTCCGGTATGGGTAGAGGTCAGAATAATGGGGGTGTCTATGATCGATCTTCACTTGTTGGCACGTCAAACATCGCGACACGTACTCTGCTACATCTTGTTTCAAGCCTCTCCACCAGTAATTCTTTTTCAGATCTTGATACATCTTTGTGCTTCCCGGGTGGATAACATAGCTTGACTTGTGAGATTCATCAAGAATTGTTCGCCGCAGATCGGCATTGTCTGGAATGCAAAGTCAGCCCTTGAATACTAAAGAACCATCCTCCTTGATTGAAAACTCAGATGTAATACCTTCAGTTACATCTTGACGCATCTTGGTTAGAATTGGATCTTTCATCTGTAGTCCTCGTATGTGTTCGAATATCACCGGTTTCACTGATATGTTGGCTAAGAAGGCTCCTGTGGCTTGTGGCTGTATGTCTGCGCCACATAGTGCTAGATCCTCCAACAGTTTCCATCGATGTATACCCAAAATTAGACTAGCCAACTGAGCTGAACTATTTTGACTCAAGGCGTCGGCCACTACGTTAGCTTTGCCTGGATGGTACTGTATGGAACAGTCGTAGTCTTTGAGGAATTCCATCCACCTACACTGCCTCATATTTAGTTCCTTCTGTGTAAACAGATATCTGAGGCTCTTATGGTCAGTGAAAATTTCAAATGTTTCTCCGTATAAATAATGTCGCCATATCTTTAATGCGAATATGACCGCTGCTAGTTCCAGATCATGTGTTGGGTAGTTCTTCTCGTGCTCTTTCAACTGTCTTGACCCGTAAGCTATTACCTTTTTATATTGATTTAGTACACAACCCAACCCGTTATACGAAGCATCACTATAGACTGCGAATCCTCCACTGCCTGATGGAATGGCTAACACTGGAGCTGAGGTGAGTCTCTTCTTGAGTTCTTGAAAACTCTTCTCACACGCCTCACTCCACTCAAATCTTGAATCCTTTCTTGTAAGCCTCGTAAGAGGACCTGATATTTTTGAAAACCCCTCGACGAAACATCGATAATAACCTGCCAGTCCGAGGAAACTTTAGACGTCTGTCATAGTTTTTGGTTGCTCCCAGTTCACTACTGCCTCGATCTTAGCGGGATCTACTATGACACCATGCTTTGAGACAACATGTCCCAAAAAGCTAACCTCTTCTAGCCAAAACTCACATTTGCTGAGCTTGGCGTACAATTGGTGTTCACGCAAGGTTTGTAGAGCGACTCGTAAGTGCTCTTCATGTTCCATCTTCGATTTTGAGTAAATCAGGATGTCATCAACAAAGACTACAACGCAGGAGTCTAGGTGTGGTTTAAGCACCCGATTCATCAAGTCCATAAACGACGTCGGTGCGTTCGTCAGTCCGAATGGCATCACTAAAAATTCATAGTGTCCATACCGTGTTCTAAATGCCAGTTTCTGAATGTCCTCGGCCCTGACTCTTAACTGATGGTATCCAGATCTTAGATCGATCTGGGAAAAATGTTTTGCTCCCTGCAACTGATCGAACAAGTCATCTATTCTTGGCAACGGATATCGATTCTTCACAGTGACTTTGTTCAATTGACGGTAGTCAATGCACAACCGCATCGACCCATCTTTCTTTTTCACGAATAGAACTGGTGCTCCCCATGGAGACACGCTTGGCCTTATGAATCCTTTGTCCATGAGCTCTTGCAATTGTTCTTTCAACTCTTTCAACTCTGCAGGGGCCATCCTGTAAGGCGCCTTTGAAACAGGTTCCGTTCCTGGTGCTAAGTCGATAGCAAATTCCACTTCTCTTTCTGGAGGTAACCCTGACAATTCTTCTGAAAATACATCTGGAAATTCTCGCACTACCGCTATCTCGGAGATAATATTCTTTTCTTCTTTATTTTCTTTCAGGAATGCCAAATAACTGCTACTACCGCTCTGACTGCAGATATGAGTGGCACTTGTGTTAATCTCTCCCCTCAAAATCGAAACTATCTCCTCGTGTTAGGACAGAAAATAACAACTTTATCCTTGCAATCCACTGTTGCGCAGTGATGAGACAGCCAATCCATGCCAAGGATCACATCGAATCCTTGCATGTCCAACAATATTAAAGTTGCATCTAGTTCGTAGACAACGTGATCCCGAATGCTTACTACTACTGATTTGCAGACTAACTTTGTGTCCACTAATTCTCCTATTGGGATAGACACTGATAACACAAAGTCCAGTGTCTCCGGAACAATCTTCATCTTCTTTGCAAATCTAGGGGTGATGAAGGAGTGGGTAGACCCTGGGTCTATTAGCACTCGTGCGTCATGTGCTACATAGCACCCTTTTTCATAAACTTGTAATGTACCTATAATGCATACATACACGTACATACCATATACTTTATTTAGAATTTTTCTAACATGCAACAATGATTATATACACTTGTCCTAATGAATGCACATTCTTTATCTAGAATTGTATTGAAATCAAAATCCTTTATTTAAAAGAAATCTCACCTTGGATGATGTCGTGTACACTCCCTGCTTCCTGGGCGGTAACTGCGTAGGCTCTCCCTTGAACAACTGGCTTTCATGCTTGAATAGGTCGTGGCATGGAAGCTGGGGCCGTCTTTTCTTTAACTGCCTCAGGGCAATCTCTAATCATGTGGCCTATCTTGCCGCATTTAAAACAGCCTCACATCCCCTGCCTACAATCCGCTGTTTTGTGGGACTTGCCACACTTGGTGCAAGTTTCCCTTGGTGTTGAAGTAGCAGCTCTCGAAAAACCTTGGTAGTCAGAGTCTCACTGAAATAGCAGGACCCTCACACATCATCGGTCTCCCTGATGCCAGCAATGGAAAACTTTGATGAGTAGTTTGTTGTGCGGCTCTCCCATACCCTGTCTGGAACGGTTGTCTCTGATTCGGTGCTACAAACCTCGGTTTCTTAGGTACCGATTCATAGCTCCCCGTCCTGCTTGGATCCATGCTTCCTCTTCCCTGTTGTTCCCTCTGACGGTATCGGTTATTGTTTTCTTCTTCGACTACTAATGCCTTACTCATTACTTCTCCATAGGTCTACAGCTGGAAGGGCACAACCCCTCCTCAGATGTCCGACCTTAAACCCTGTTGGAACCTCTTTGCTTTCATCAGAATGCGGTGGCGAGCCAGTCTCATGAATTTTACTCCGTACTCTCTCACGGTCATCCTTCCTTGCGCTAGTTGCAAAAATTGGGTCTCCATCTAATTTCTCACAACTTCAGGAAAATATTGCTTATTGAATTCTTCTACAAATTCGTCCCAAGTCCACGACATATCTGGAGTTTCTTATGCTCTCGTTCGCGAAACAGATTTCCACCAAGGTCCAGCCTCTCCATCTAGCATATATGCCGCCCAATGGACGCTCTCATCCTCTGTGCATGTCAGTACGCTAAACACCTTTTCCATTTCACCCAGCCAGTTTTTGACTGCCATTGTGTCTGCCTGTCCTGAAAAGTTAGGAGGTCTCATCCTTCTGAACTCGGTAAAAGCTGAAGCCACTGGTGGTGTAGGTCCCACTGGAGGTGTAGGTGTTCGTTGTGGTTCTGGGCCTGCATGTGCTGCCAAGGACGCTGCTTGCTGTGCCATGGTAGTTGCCATTGTCTCCATTGTGTGCATCATCCTCTGACGCTCTTCTCTTTCTTCATTTCTCTCCCTCACTCTATCTTGTTCCCTCTGATTTTGATCCTGACGATCTCGATCCTGATCTTCTGCTTGATTTTGGTTTCCGCCCTGGCCACTGCCCTCAGGAATCTCCCTGTTTCCCAATGGTACCCTGTTTGTAGGTGAGATGAAACCATCTCTACTGCGTAAATTCCTATCATGACCACCCCTGGGTCGGCCACTTCCTCTAGGAAACATAATGGTTTGCATGAGAAACCACGGTCTTGTTAGCAGAAGTCCCTATACTCTGACGAGATGATAGCCAGAACTAGAAAGAAAGGCTTTGATACCAACTGTGACAGCCCGAATTTCGACACCTCAAAATCCATGCCATTAGCACGACCCTCTAGGCCGTGCCCTGGGTTCTTTACGATACATTTGGTATATACAAGCCAAAATTTACTCTAAATGAATTATCATACCTAAAATAGTTTAGGGCCGCCCCCAAAAAGGCGGTCCTTGTCCCATGCCAATTCATGGGCATAAGGACCTACCCAAGCCGTTAGATAAATGTTCACTCCAAATGTTTTATCGAAAGCGTATCATATTCAACTACATTCCATAAAGAGGCTTGATATACCAAGCCGTGCCTAAATTCTCAACTCACTCTCAAAGTGCGTAAAAGGGTCTCCTAGAAGAAATCTTCGGGAGGAGGCTCTAACTCCTCAGTGGGTACGTAGTCTGAATCTCCTGGATCAACGTCTCTAGAAGTCCTTGTTGCCGTGCCCCTGAACCTCCACGTATAGTCTAAGGGGTGAGATACATCCTAGCTCAATAGGGAAACAAAGTGAACATATAGATTAAATCTCGCATATATGTTAGCAGTTTTGAAAGCACAATTTACTAGGTATCACTTTTAAGCAAAACAATTGATATAACTGAAATAACTAAAATGCATACCGCTGATTTCCTTTCATGGTGTGGTTGTTCTCATCTTACGAATTTAGTTATGAATTCAGCCTAATCACTTAAACCTTTAACTTAAATAATCCCCAAGCAATATAGCATCGAGCCCCGATGGAATACCCACGTCGTCGTCTACTAGACAATTGTTACATGTATTCCCTGGGAATACTGCCCAAGCCCCTTTCTCGTAAGTGGCGGGGTCTATAATTATATCTACATCCCTGGGATGTGCTATGAGTATACGGATTGGCCGCCGTACCGGTCACGGATATCCTACCGCGTCAGTCGTGGGTATCCCGCCACGTCGGTAGGGTATTCTAATCAAACCTTAAATAACAAAGTATTGATGTGCTTTACATATAGTTATTCACCGTGACTTGTACTAATTTTAGTACATTAGGCCTTATCATTATGCTGTGGTTTCACTGTTTGTTTTCAACCGTATCCCTGGGATACTACAGATTTAATACATCGTCTAGATGCCCTCATTATAATATTCCGTCCCCTGGGGACTTCATGATTTCACCTTGAAACTTACGCACACACCCCTTTTTTTTTGGAAGATCATACAATACTCACTTTTTAATTTAAATGCACTGCATATATGAGTTGATGAAATAAGATACATGTTTCAAGAATATTCCCTACCTCGACGAATTTCAAGCACGCCTTCTCGTAGAGGTTTGCACTTCACGATCATACGTCAAACCTACATTTCATGTATTTAGAATATGCTTAGAAAGGTTATTAGAATCATTGGAGTGCATAACCTCTATGTTTCCGTACCAATAATTTCAAGAACTGAGTGGTGCCTCGCGTGAGTGAGCAAAATTTCTCGCTCGAGCGGTCACTAGACCTCGCTCGAGCGGTCACTTGACCTCGCTCGAGCGGTCACTTGGCCTCGCTCGAGCGGTCACTTGACCTCGCTCGAGCGGTTGAATCGAGGTCGCTCGAGCGATTAAATCGGGCTGCCTGAAGCTTTATTGGGGACCTCGCTCGAGCGAGCTTCCCTCTTGTTTTGGGGACCGCTCGAGCGAGCCCAGAGCTATATTTTTACTATTTATCCTCGCTCGAGCGAGCCATTTAGACCGCTCGAGCGAGGAGCGATGATTTTTTTACTCCTCGATCTGTTCGAGAACACTATTTCTCCCTTCATTCAAACCTTAATATCATTAAAATCATTCAACCAACATTCTTCATATTATTTAAAACATGCCTAAGCATCTATCATGCCTTTAACATACCTCCAATGATGAGTCTCGCGCAAGTTCGATTCAAGATTCGAAATTCTACTAGGCTAACAGGTCTCCAAGGTTCCTCCAGCCTTTGCTCCAACTCTTCCGCCAATTTAAGTCCCAACGAAACCCTAGTTCTTTACTAGGCTCTTCTTTTCTTTCTCTCTATTTCTCCTTCTCTCTATTTAGGTTAGAATAGAGTTAGGTAAGGGGGCTCTTCACTTATATACTTATATACTTATAAGTTAGGGAAAATACTAGTGTGTTTCCCACCTACACATGTAGTGTATACATGTTAGTCTTGGTTCCCTTGTGAGTGACACATACATGTGTATGGTGCATAATATGCACGGTTCCCAAAAATATGGGGTTGTGACATAATCCACCTACCGAATTACTGAGGGTATATGTATGCTTAAAATCATTGATCACTTTGAATCATACTTTAGAGATCGCTTTTCATCACAATCTTCCAAATAATGGATCTTGAGACCATTGGGGCACCATCAGATCAATTTTTTTATTGCACGTGGCACGCATCCCATAAAGTGGTTATGAAAATCATGTTTACTTTGATGCAAAGCAGTCGATGTTTTGAGTGTAGGTGCCCTCAGTAATTCTGTAGTAGCTCTATTCATCTCTTTCAAAATTAAGCTTTAAGATTGGTCGGTGTTGGTTACAAAATTGCAAGTCTCGCCTCAACATGCATCCATCCAACCAAATAAACCTTCTACGTTGTTCCATTCCATGTGATCCCATTGAAGGCCTTGGAAGCAACTGGCCACAAACACATCAATTTATTGATTTTTCCTAATAATGCAGTCTTTTTTAATCCTTACCATTTTGTTCTTGAAATTCTACAGTTTCTATTTTCCTAAACCACATGAAATAGCCATGGGGCATTATTTTCTGATCTTCTGATCGATATATAATCATATCTTTGCTATGCACTATACCATACAACTTAGGATTGCACCTACACAAGGTATTTTTCTGTCACAACAATTCGTCTCAAATTTGAATCCTAATACAATACCTAGTTCATACCCCATACCTTTTAAAAAATTCAACCCTAGCCTTATTGAGTCGTTGTAAATGGCTGGCTGACGATCCCTTTACCTAGATCACCTTTGAATCTCGCCACAATGATATCACCTAGGCCAACTCCCCTGTTTACTGCAAAATATGATTTTCAACAGATTTTCTGGCTTCTCCCTAATTATTCCAATTTCTTTCTCAAGTAGGGCTTGAGTTCTCAAGCAGAGCTGTCTTTACCCTTATATTAGGACTTAGTAGCTTGGTTTGACGCTTGTTTTTTTTCACTGGCTAAGCTCCTCATTGTGCCATCTCATCTAAAGTTGTAATATTTTCATTTACTTGAACGAAATCTTGAATGATCTAGAGAAGTATTTCTCTCGCAGTCCCCCCAGATTCAAGTCTTCCATTCCTGGGACTATGAGACAAATAAAAAGGCTTGCCATGACATGGGGACACACAGGGAACAATGACAAATTAAGAGGCTTGTTACATCGAGCTAGACTGGGATTAGAAGGTGAAATTTTTAGCGAGCAGCATGAGGATGGTCATTAGATGGTCCCGTGCCGTTTGGAAGGACTGATTAAATTCAAAGGAAGTTTCTTTATTTCGTGTCTAATTTGTTTCCAATGAAGTTAGGAAAATACCTAACTTGTTTATTGGGGCCAAATTGCATCACGGAGTTCAATTAGTCAGAATCTTGGGGACCCTCTTGGGAATTTAAAATGGTAGTCTGTGCATTGGGCTCACATGATTGAATATTGATGCCTTCATATTGTTTCTCAACAGGATCCTACGGAGCAAGTTAAAATCGATAACTTCATGGTGCAACAGCTTGATGGGACGGTTAACGAGTGGGGTTGGTGCAAACAGAAGGTATTATGAGCCTTTAGTCTGACAATGTTCAGTGTGGTCGACAAGGTTTAAGAACTTGGTATTGGAGGTGGTATCAGCCAACCTCCAGGCCGATATGTATCACCAATATCATTACTTATTGGCTGATACCTAGAGATTCCAAATCCCTTGGTCGGTTGGAAAAAATTGAAATTATTAGCCTATACGTATCTGTGTCACCTAATACTTTAAATCTTGATGGTCGATTTCTTTATATATTTATGTATTGAGGTTTAAATAAATAGGATGCTTCATCTTATGTCTCCCAAATGGCTAATTATATCTTGGTTGTTGGTGCATGATATCAGCTTGGTGCAAATGCTATATTAGCTGTATCGCTTGCAGTTTGTAAAGCTGGTGCTAGTGTAAATAAGATTCCTCTTTACAAGGTATGCTAATATTTTTAACTCTCGTATGATGTCTCTATCAAATTAGTATTATTTTTCTGTTCCTGTGGTACAGCACATTGCCAATCTTGCCGGAAACAAAAATCTAGTGTTGCCTGTTCCCGCATTCAATGTCATCAATGGAGGATCCCATGCTGGCAATAAATTGGCAATGCTGGTAGATTATACTTATACCAGCTTGCCGTTCGGGTAAGTTATCAGCAAGAAAGAAACCCTTTCATTCTTATTGTGTTTCTCATATTTTATAGGAATTTATGATTCTTCCTGTTGGAGCCTCCTCTTTCCCTGAGATTAACTCATTCACTTATCATGCTCAATAGCTGAATGCCTGAGGTATGTCACATTCGAAACTAGAAAGAATGAGAGGGCATGTATGGAGAGAAAAATCTGAAAAAGATTAAGAAAGCAACTTAAAATATTCAAGATCATCTGACAGCTAAGACTCTACGAATTGAAATCGTAGAGAATTTGTATATAAAACATTCCGACTAAAAAACTTATATTTCAGATTGCGATATTGAATCTTATATCTGGGTCTTTATGATGATCTGCACAAGGTGTAGGTGGTTTGAAACCTTGATGCAGTCTTCTAACTTCCCTATGGTTATGATACCATGTCGAGCCAAGAGAGGAGATAAAGAAGGATGTGCAAGGAATGGAGAGGAGATTTACAGACCTGATAGGGTTGCTAATTCTTCATTATTTGTTAAATTTAACAAAATAATCTTTATAAGTCTCCTTTATTTTTAAGTTTTAAAGGTTTGGTCATCATGGGATCAGAATCTTATTAATTATTCTCTTCTGACATTTTTCCCCATAAGGTATAAAATCTCAAGATTGTTTTCTGATTTGGGTTTTCAGATTTTGGCATATAATCTATGGTTAAGCCCAATTTGCAATTATTTTGGGATGGGTTTAATAAGTTTTTGTAGCTGAATTAATTAGCCTGTTTTGTTGATTATAGAATCAGGTTCTTAGATGTTGACATTGATTGTTTTTTTGACCAATGAAATGTAAATTTCAACTGGGTATAAGATTTGAGTTTCTAACTCTTTCTACATAAAACACATTCTCCTCTTCAATTTGCTATAGATTCTATTTGTGCTTCTATTTTATTTATTTTTGAGTTTTATTAACTAGAAACATTTAAATTGCTTTGGTTTTCACAAGACCATTTCATAATTGTGTTCGAATTGCTTTGCTGTTTTTGTTCTCCTTTCGAGAATTTGCTTTTTGTTTTTTTGAACCGGGTTTTCAATTTTTTGGCATAGATGTTCATCCCCAATTTTAAGTTGCTTTCGGATTTTATTATTTTTTTGGCATAGATATATATTTTGCGTTCTTACTGAAATTTGGTTTCCTTGTTGTTTTCTTTAGGACCATTGAAACCTATGGAAAAAATGGCTGTTTCTGGTGGTCATATGGATAGCAGAGAATTTAGAATTCACAACAGTTTGGATGAACTTGCCACTGATTTGGCTGATTACATTGCGACATTATCGGAAGCATCGGTAAAGGAGAGGTGATTCTTTGCCGTTGCATTTTCCGGTGGATCTCTTACTAGCTTGATGCGGTAGGTATTTTTCTTTCGCCTTTCTTTGATATCTGTTCTAGCTTTTAGCACTATATGTGTCAGTTTTTTGGGTAGGAATGTATTAACAAAATTCCTAGATTAATGCTCTAATTTTTTGAAATAAGTTCCGTTTTGAGTTTTTGCTGAAACATATTTTTAAAGATTTAAGCGCCACTTATTGAAAAAATTGCATATTTTTCTGGTTTTTGCGATTAAATCACAAATTTTTTACATTTTAATCACGGAATTTTTTCAGGAAGTGTAATCTTCATTATTTATTATTATATGCTTTAATAACTGTTGTATGCGACTTGTTGCAGACAGAGAATGGAGATATCATTGATTGCATGGATATCAACAAGCAACTTGCTTTGGATAATCCTTTGCTTAAGGATTACAAAATCCAGGTAATTTTTTTTTTCTCTTCATTGTTGAAGTAATAAGGACTATAGCTGTTTTGCTAGGAACTAATAAGTTTGGGACGAAAGTTTGATTAGCCTTTGTTTATAATATTCATTTTTTGTGATGTCTTTCATATGTTTAATATTACAGATCATGGGAGGATTAGATACTGTTACGAAGAAGACTCATAATATAATGCAAGAAGTAGCAGCGAATTTAGCTGGACCATGTTTATTGACTCCTCAATGCATGGTGTTGAAGATGGAAGTGTTTGCTTGCTCAAATCGGCTGCATGTTTCCGAAGCTGTTTACCAAGTTTAATAGCTATAAAAAAGAATTAGTCTACATTTGATCTGTAAAATAATTTAGGAAAGTGTTGATTTTTTAATTGTCTGAATTTCTAAGGAACTGCAAATTACTATATGTTTTTGTGCAATTACATTTCCCATTGCACCAACTGCAAGCAATATTCGCGCCACAGTTTTCTGATTTTAAATCAATTTTGTTTGACTTATTATTTTTTTATTCAGTTGAATAAAGTATGCTTTTTTTTCCTTCTACGGTGATATGTGATTGATACAATAGTTATAACAGGTTCCAATTACAAAAACAAAAATGGAAGTTATGCATTTAAAAAAAAAAAAAATTTTTAAGAAAAATAACGGTCCATAACCGTTGTTTTTATACTATATTAACAACGGCTCAAACCCGTTGTACTTTTGCAACGAATATATACCACTGACTTAGACCGTGGTTGTGGTAGAAAAATAACAACCCTTTTCTATAGAGAACAACGACTACAAACCGTTGTACCTGTGCAACGGACATATACCACTGACGTAGATCGTGGTTTCCGCAGTAAAATAACAACTCTTTTCTACAAGGAACAACGGCTCACAACCATTGTACATTTGCAACGGATATATACCACTGACTTACACCGTGGTTTAGTCAGAAAAATAACAACCCTTTTCTGTAAGGAACAACAGCTCATAACCGTTGTAATTTAGCAACTGACTTGGGCCGTTG
This sequence comes from Chloranthus sessilifolius, assembly GCA_021018995.1. Taxonomy (NCBI): domain Eukaryota; kingdom Viridiplantae; phylum Streptophyta; class Magnoliopsida; order Chloranthales; family Chloranthaceae; genus Chloranthus; species Chloranthus sessilifolius. The sequence continues at coordinate 69,000,530 of CM037592.1, read as the reverse complement.
TTTAGGAGGTAAATATACCATGGTTGTGGGCCGTTGTTTAGCAAAACCACTGCTCTATTAACAACAGTTGTCACCACGGCTCAAAACCGTTGTTTATGAAATTTACAACGGTTTTGGCCCATTGTTTTTTTTTTTTTTTTTCACGTAGTGCTATTTGGTGATAACATGGACAACCATGTTCTAGCTTTGTCCTTTAATGAAAAAGGAAAGAGCCTAAGCTTGGTTGCCTCTGGACCTAGTCCAGCTATGCTGAATGTGGTACAAAGAGCCAAGAATTCATCTACATGCTTGTACGGATCCTCCTTACTCAAACCATGGAAGGAAGGAAGCATCTGGATAGTTGATGATTTGATTTCATAATTTCCTTCAACAGTAGGAAATTGAATGCAAAATGGGGAATTATATGCACCAGGTGCAAAGGAATCCCTCAAGAGTCTAGGTTGCTCACCCATATTAGCAGTCTCAGCAAAATTCTGTGATGTTTGTCTGGTTCTTAGGAGCCTTTCAACTTCTAAATTCAGAGGGACAATCTCAGGATTGAGAGTTCTTCTACCAAACATACAACACAGAAACAGAGAGAAAAAATTATGCAAAGCAAACCTTCAATACTGAGCAGATTCCAAGCTCAAATGTATAGGAATAACTGCACAGATTAAACAACAGAATAGTTAGCACTGATGTAATAATAATAAAAAAAAAACTTAGGTCTACCAATTTTAAAATCTATTCCCCGGCAACGACGCCAAAAACTTATTGTTCTAAGTGTGCATGATTTATTTGTATTTTGAAAACAGATTTGTAAAGGATGAATTATACTGAAATTGGAAAACTAAAAAGAATAAAGAAATATCAGCACAGAGAGAAGTTAATTAGCCTACAAGATCAGGGCCAATTGTAGCAAGTTTTAAATGTAAGTGAGTAAAAGATCGTCCACAGCGAATTGATTTAAAATATATGATAAACCTCCATATCTGAGCTACCAGATCTGGCCTCTGATCCTATCTACAAAGCAAATAAGATGGGAGGTTGAATTTGTCACATTAACTAAATTATCTAAAAGTAAAAGTAAAACTAAGTGATCCAGATCCGAGTTGGGGGAATTGAATGCAAAATTAACAGGAATGGAGAACTAATAGCTACCTAAGCTTAGTAATTGATTGCAGAGTGAGAAATAGTGTAACACAGTTGAGAAAGTATCAAATCTTCATCTGGCTACCAGCTCAGATGTAAGAGAAAATAATCCAATTCAAGGATTAGAATTGAGTTGAACTTATGGCTATGATCTGTCCACTATCATGGGCACAGATCATCCAATAGTTTTCAATCCAAAGTCTTGAGTCAGAACATAAGCACCACTACAAATGCTGTAAGAATCAGGTTACAAACACAGATTCTCACAGGGATAATGAATTAAGGGAAATTACTTTAAAAACAATAAATTTAAAGGAATCTAATGAATGAGGAGATCACAATGAACCCTCAACATGAATCCGATTGAGAACGTACTGATGAAAGCAACCTTTTCAAATCCACCAACTTAAAAGCAGCCTTAAACTCTCAAATTTGTAGTCTTGAGTACAATTCTCACTTGAATTACATAAGTATCTCACAGTTCTCAGTTACAGACAAAAGCTAGGCTATTATAGAGGATTCAGACAAGCTATCTTGATCTGAATTGAAAATGGGGCTGCAGGAATGAAACTCAAATTCTGGATATCCAAATTGGGCAAATAGTTCATCTATTTATAGTTTTCCCCAAGTCTAGCTCAGATGTGTATCAACCAATCAGAATTAGTTAGATCCATATCAACTAATAGGAGTCGAGCACAAGGATCCAGATCTGTTCTGGTCAATCAGAACTGCTTGATCTGGTTCAGTCAATTAGGAGACAGAGGCATCAATTCTGTTAGGAAATTTAAAAATCTGTTTGAGCTTCTAGAAGTTCCCGCCAAGTAATTTCCTCTTTGGGTGTTCACATGGAGTGGAATATGCCTCTGCTTTGTGCTCAGAATCTTCCAGCATACCCCTGAGTTTTTAAATGCATTGGGGCGCGTCCAGAGATTACTAAATTGCCCTTGCAGATGCTGGGAATCTTAAGAATATCATTTCGCATAGTTTGGAGACCTTTTCGAAAGGTACTGTAACTTCTGAAGCTTTATTCGCATAGATCTGGTGTAGTTCACAAGGAGTTTTATTCTTTTCGAATAGATCATTAGCAATTTTGGTTCCTTTCGAATAGATCAGGTGCTCTTCGAAAACCAAGCCTGGAGCTTTAGTTCTATTCGCAATGTTCAGGTTCTTTTCGAATAGATCAGGAATCTTTTCAAATAGTATTTTGTAGTGCATTCTTCTTTTTGAATAGCTCCAAACCAGGCCTCTGTCTTCTTTAGTTTAGGCATTTTGACAACCAATGAGGTTGTCCCTTCTCCTTCTTTCTCTAGATCAAGATGGGTCATCATCTTTTTGGTACTTTTAAGCTACTTTCATAGTTAAGCCTGCCTTTATTGTCAGCTGTAAAACAAACACTTAAAATACTTATTTAGTTCTCTCAGGGGTCTATTAAGGCCCAGATTAAGGGGTGGAAAATGGTATTTTCCAGTTCTCAATAGCTACCTTACAGTAGACTCATCACTGCTCTGCTAAGGAAAGGAAAATTTGTGATCCAAAAGGATGAGCCAGTGGAGAAACTGAGTCCTAAAGAATTTGGGAAGAAGGCCTGGTCCATAAGCAGGACCTTGATTGGGAAGAGCAAAGAGAAGCCAGGAGAGAGTTCTAAGAGGGAAGCACCTCAGGTGGCCAGCTCAGTTGTTGCACCTGTGATCCCTACGCCCCATCAGCCAGCTCAGCTGCTGCACTTGGGACCTCTACTTCAGCTAGCTTAGAGTGTCTACCTACCTCTACTGCTATTAGCTCTATGCCACTTGTGACCTCTGCATCCATACTCCTTCCCTCCATTGATGTGACCTTGCCTATGGTCAGCTCCACTGTTGCTAGCATCTCCATCCCCTCACCCCCCATACCACCCATTTTAGTCTCCATACCTCTCAGCAGCTCAGCCATCCTTTCCACCATCACCACATCCACACCTTTGTCAGCTCCTCCTATCACAAACCCCATCCCTACCTTACCTTCACCCCTCATCACATCCACCTACCAGAGAATATCAAAGACAACCCCTCCAGCCAGCCCATTAACCCAACTGTTGAACCTTTGAGCCCTGCACCATCTACATCAGCTGACCCAACCATTTCTTCTCCACCATCCATTCCATTTGATATTGACCCCACCTTTTCCATGTCACCTCCACATACCCAGGATTCAGACCATTTGACCACCGAGGGGTATTCATCCCTGTTAAAATCCATTGTGGATAATATTGGGCATGAGTACTCCCCTTTACCTAACTCTCCACAGCCTACCCAATTCCAGCATGCCCCCACATCTCCTTTCCAGCCCATTATACCCATTCCACCTACTACCCAAACCCAAATCCTTCCAGAGGCCTCTACCCAAATTCTTTCCCTTCTCACCACCATCCTAGCACAGCTTCAATCCAACACAACAAACCAAGCTACTATGGCCACCTGCCTTCAAGCCATCCAATCAACCTTAATCCCAACTACCCCAACCTCCCAACCTCTTCCAATTCCTACTCCTACACCTACTCCTGTACCCACTTCACCTCCATCCCGTAAGCTATCTCCTATGGTACCGACTTCCCCTACTGATGTGGAAGAACCAATTCCTAAACCTTCCACCCAGGACTCTTCTACCCAAACTGACTCCTTGGAAGAGGACATACCCTCTGTACCTTTTACTTCTCCTTTCACCCCACCTAAGCCAGATACTGAGGTAGAGGAGCTGACACCTACCATCCCACTTTTCCCCTCTCTCCCATCCTCTTCATCCACTCCCTACCATTTGTTTAATAACCCTACTGAGAGGGCCATTTTCCCTAGAAACCTACACCTTACACCCCCATTTTCCACTCTTTACAGAGCAATGGGTGAGAATCCCTACATCAGGAGGGATGTCATTCAAGGGATGGTTGTGCTGAAAACCTGGGTGAAGCAGCCCTTGGTAGCTGAGATTGACAAGCTAAAGCTGGACCATAGAGTGGAGAAGCTTCATTGGGAATAATTGTGCAAGCAAACCTTCACTTTATATGATGCAGAGAAGCAAAAAGCTGAGATGCTAGCCAGGCTGGCTAACACCCTACAATCCACCTTAGTAAGGGGGATACCACCCTCAGTAGCTGTGGTGTCCATAAATGAGCCCACCATGCCCCAGGGGAGCACCAAGCCTCGAAAGCCATCTGCCAAAAGGACTAAGGAGGGTGCTGCTAGCACTAAGAGACTGAAAAGGAGGGAGAATTTCAAGAAAGAGTATGACAAAATTGCAGAGCAACAAGGATGGGAGGCAATGACCTTATCAAGTACTGACTTAGAGTCTGATTAGGAGTAGACTGTGTTTAGGATTTGGTTGTAATTAGTTTGTATTTAGGGTTTTGCTACACATATTTTTGTTACATTTAGTCTGCTCTGTTTCTTTTGTAATTACTTGTGTTCAATACAATGTCTGTTTTGGCAGTTTCAATAGTATTTTTTGCTTTCCTATTAGTTTACATGTGTTCTACTTTGTTCCCTATGCTTCATTTGCTTGTGCTCACCCTGCTATTTCCTTTTGTTATACTTCCAAAGTAGTGGGGACACTGCTCCTCATAGGTTTGGGGGTATAGCAGGGTAATTTCGAAAAAAAAAAATTATAAAAATAAAATAACATTGTGTGAGATAATTAAGTCATGTGCAATGGTATGAATGAGATCAAAATAAATTTAGCAGAATTTCAAACTAAACAATTTTAAAAAAAGGAAGATTTAAAATGTATGGTAGACTGTTTAATTTTTGAAACTTTTTGAAAATTCATCATTTCCATAAAATACATCATCAAGAAATTGTTGTCATAATTAGTATGTAGTGAACCATTAAGAAGAGAAAAAGTAAGAACATGTCTTGAGAGTCCTAAGGAAGACCATACCCAGTGAGATTTAGGCCTGAAAATTTTTCTTTGAAGAGTGTTTTGGTAATTTTTCTGCTCTAAGGACTGATTGAACCTATTATTTGTCACTAGAAGTTATGCACTCCAAGTTAAAACAGCTTGACAGCATTCATGGCATTGAAGACATGATGTAAGGCCATCCTTTGGGCCATTTGAGCTTAAAATTTTTCACCTTTGAACTACCCTTGATACACACCATTTTAGCCTTAAAAATCTAAGTTTTTCTTTGACAATAAACCAAAGTATTTTTTCCCTGAACCTCTTGACCTATTTCAGTTCACCCTCAATCTGGGAATTCAGGAAGTATAGGGAGAAGTGAGGTTAGAAGAGTAAGGTTTCATATTTGGTAGAAGGAAAAGAGAAAAAATTTAAGGCAACAGTGTGTCAATTGTGTAGCTGTGGCATTCTAGCCTATAAAAAAAAAGGAAAATAAAAAAAAAAGGAAGTCACTTCAAAGCTGAATATTCAAAGAAGATGAGGTTGTGCTGAGATGAAGGTGTTGTCATGACCACCTCTTTACCTTTATTGATTTCTCAATATTGAATCCATTTTTACTCTTTTATTCTTTATAAACTTAGCTCATAAGCCACATTACAACCCAATAAAAAGATCCTATTGATCTGAAATGGATTGAACTGCCATGTGGAGATAATGAGCTGTGTAATCTATGGTGAAGAGAGTTAGAATATTTAAGGAATTAGTGCACTACCTATGCTCATGCTTACAGTTCTATTTGAGGGCTGTAACTACTCTTGAGCTATGTGAAATGATACACCTTTGAAATCAATTGTGAGAGTATGCTTGTGAGATAATTGGGTCTTAAATTGAACTTGTTTAGGCATTGTTTGAACCTGATTTTTAAATTAATGATGAAGTATATACTGTTATGCACATAGCATTCCCTTGATAATTTCAGATTTTTATGATGAGTTTGACAAAGGATTTAGGTATTAAATTTGTCTACATTTACTGATTTGAAACCTCTGAATTCAAAAGGGTAAGGTATGGAATAAAATTGAATTTGTTGCGATCCAATTTGTAACTGCTTGCACTTGGTTTAATCATGTTCATATGGAAGTTTGTGGGTAACTTCACTGGAAACCCTCAGGAGACTTCACTCCTCTACTAGGGATCACCTAGGGATTTAAAAGGCTTGATGCATATGCTAAATGCATTTGTGCTCCCTACAAAAGTCGCATTTTCTATTTTCAGTAATTATTTTTAATTTCTCCTTTGCTCTGGGACTAGCAAAGTTTAGGTTTGGGGGTGTGTTAATCAGTGAAAAATACTATTTTTCACCTCCGAACCTGACCTTTGATAGACCTTTGAGTTGACTAATAATGTTTCTTACGTGTGTTTTATAGATAAGTAATAAATTACAGTCTTAGTGCAGACATCCATTTAAAAATGCCAAAGAAGAGATCTGCTATCTCATCATGTGCTCATAGAGCCCAAAAGGCCAGCCATCAAACAACTCACAAGCCTCTGAAGTCTATGGGAATGCCATGTGTCCAACTGTGTACACATGGGAGCAAACCAACAGCTGCAATTGATGAAGATTTAACCCCCCAAAGGCTGCTAAGGATTGGACAGAGGAAGGACTGCATCCCAGAGGCAGGACAACACCCCAGAACTCTGATTGGCTAAAATAGATCTAAGGATAGAAAGGAAGAGTATAAATGCAAGAGAAATTGCACAGATGAACCATCCAAAAATTGGGAGAATTCAGAGAAAATTCGAATTAACCTTTCCCTCAAAAATTCCTTCCCTCTTTCTTCTTCCCCATTCACTCTTTAGACCAACCATGGTTGGCTAAACCCTTTTAGTAGTTAGGGTGAGGTTGAGAGCTATAAATGGAGAGGTTCAAGGTTGTGTATGGAGATTGGATGTTGCACAGATTATAGATCTGAGCACATTTTACTGTAAGATTGTATTACATCAGTATATTGTGGATTATAAAGTTAATTTTAGTCTATAGATCTCTTGTTTGCATTTGATTTCCCTAGATTAAATCACCCTGTGGATGCTTGAGCTTGTAGCCTTGTATCCACAACATCTACAATAGTTTACTTGTTCTAATTAAGACCTTTGAATTAGAGGGATCTCTGGGATGATCTGTGACCATTCAAATGGGCAGATCATAGCCTTAGAATTACTCTAATTCTTTGGTCTAGATTAGATTCTTATACCTTGCATCTGAGCTAGTAGCTAGATGAAGGATTGTTGCAAATCAGTTCCCTGCATTACCTCTGAACGAATCTATTTTCAGTAAAAAAAGTAAAAATCCCTAACTGCTATTCTCTCCCTTTTGATTTAATCTTTTTCTCCATCTCTTTAACTCTGATTTTACTTAGTTCTGGATCATTAGCAATACCTCTAATTTTCGGTAGTTTTAGTAAAGTGACAATTCTTAAAAAACCTCTCCTCTTTCTTGTTTTGCTTCGTTTTAAATTAAGATAGGCTAGAGTGCCAAATCTATTAGAAATCTAGATATTTACTATATTTTAAAGCAATTTCCCTATGGACATACCCTTAGTTACCCCTTAAAGCTTGTTGCAACAGCCCTGGTTCTTACAGGACTGATTGCTTACCTTGATCCCATTTCTCTGTGACTCTGCTTTTAATTTGCTGTTTTTAGCCCCCTAATAATTATAAGGTAAGCAATACAATAGCGCACGCGACTTTCAGATGTAAAGGCAACTCACGCGCACGAGTTTCAAAAGTCGCACGAGCAACTGTCTGAAACTCTATTATCTTGCCCGTTTTTTGAAGTTTTTTCTCTCTCGAATTCTCTTCCCATTCAAATCCACATTTATCACACAAATATCAATACAATTAGACTAAAATTTACCCATATGATCTTATCTTCTTGCGCGTGCAAGAATCGTGTACGATGAGCGATTATCGACGAAAATAACGGTGCTCGCGCCGCACACGTCAAAGGGTTTAGAACCCACCTTTTCATTATTATTAATGGAGACATATTTGAAGATCCCACCTTCCAAATGCACACAACGACAACGGATTCAAGTGTGAAGATGATCTAGAGATCTCATGCATGTGGGAGTTTCCAAATGAAGCAAAAGAGGGTTACGAGAAAGAACCAATCTTTCATGCTCTTCACGGATTCAAAGCACGCGCACGATCATTGCTCCTTGCGTCAACGATCATAGCGAAGGGAAGATTTGAGCGGAGATCGACAATCAACAGTAATAGGAATGGATCTCTCTCCTTCAATCTCTCTCTCTTTCCTTCTCACATTCATGCAATGCAAACAACCTTTGTGGCTTACGTGAGAAGCTTCCCCCCCTTATATACATGGGTATACTTCCGTGTGAAACACACACACCAACTTGTGTGTTTTAGCTCTTATCCATTTGGCTTTGGTTTGCTTGTGAAACTAAAACATCAAAGTGAAATGTTAGTTCTCGCTCAAATGGGTTTGGTCTGGTGTGGGGCTAGCATACCCAAACCACTTTCCAATTAGTTTTGGTGTTAAGCCATCATATCGTAGCGGCATATTAGCCTATGTCCAAATAGATTCAACTCGCCAAAAATTTAAATAAAATATATCTAAAAATTTTAATGTGTACAGTATGCCATACTTGGCGCGTTCATTTAGTCGGTTCCTATGGTTCTAGAAAAATTGGGGCATTACAGGCATGATTAAGAAAGGGGTCTTGATCTTTTCAATTGCCACTTGGCACTCATCATTCCATTCACCGAAAGTATTCTTTCTCAGCAGATTGAAGATTGACATGTAGATCAAAGTGAGTTGCACAATGTATAGGCTGATATATTGTATTCTTCCAAAAACCCTCTGATATGCTTCTCCGTGGATGATACAAACATCTCAACAATAGCTTTCACCTTAGCCAGATTGACTTCAATGCCCCTTTTGTTGATGATGAAGCTCAATAATCTTTCATAATGACACTGAATGCGCACTTTTGAGTATTCAGACGGAGCTTTTACTTTTATAACCATTCGAATAACTTTTTTGGGTTCACCAGATGATCTTCTCTTTCCCAGAATTTCCAATCATATCATCATTGCACACCATTATCTCTTTGTGCATCAAAACGTGAAATAGTGCTGCCATTGCCTTTTGTTATGCTGCCTGACTAATTTAGCTTGATTGGCATGACCTGATAGTACCGAGCCTCATGGCATGATGAGTGCAATCTTTTCCCTATTCCAAATCCTTTTTCGCCATTTTGATGTAATTGTTGTTAGAGAACATTCATATATGAGGGCATCCCACATGTGCTATATTTTTGACTAAGATATCTATGTGAGTTAGAGGGAAGTCATCCTTTGGGCTCGCCTTATTGAGATTTCTAAAATTGATGCACATCTGCACCTTTCTATCCTTCTTGGGGACTAACACTAAATTTTCTAACCATTCTGGGTACTTTGACACATCAAGGAAGCTTGCATTGTACTGCTTGATGACATCGTCATTTACTTTTTAGTAATCATTCTGGTGTAAGGCACCTCATCTTCTGCTTAATCGGCTTTGTATCCATACATAGAGGTGATTTGTGCTGGACCAAATCTCTATCGAAACCAAGTCATTTTTTGGAAACCCAAGCCATATTTCATGCTACAAGACACTTCAAAAAGTCATGGGAAACCCAATTGCTCACTTACTGTGAGCTTCTTGTCTCTCAATTTGTGGGGGAAGTGGGAGTGTGATGGTTCATCTTGGTCTGTTCCAAGTGTTAGATCCTGTTTGCCACATTCTACCCTAAAATCCATGTAGATCTCCCTTAGGATATGTCTGTGTGCTAAGATGGATGGGTTCTACCTTGATTGATCAAGGTTATCAGTCACACATCCCTCACTTGTCTATTTATAATTCAAAAGACCTGAAAAATATTTTTTAAATAACCTGAAGATATGTCCACAGCGCGCTGTGGTTGTCTCCACAACGAGCTATCGCTGCATGGAATTCTCAATGCTCACAGCGTGTTGTGATATTTATCACGTCGTGCTGCTGTTGTACTCACAGCGAGCTGTCACCACAACTCGTTGTCACTTGAATCACAATGAGTTGTGGTTCCTCGAGACAACCATCTTCATTATTTTGGAAAAGGGGCTTTTGGAGACTTTTATGGGTTTTTGGTTTTTTGGGGGTTCTAGAGTTTTGATAAAAGCTTTTTGAAAATAGGAGGAAAGCTTAAGCAAGCTAGTGTATGCTTCTTCCTCCTTGAGAGAAAACCCTAACATCATCTTCTTCTTCCTTTTGAATCTCTTGATTTTGCAAAAACTATGTTATTTAAAAGGGTTCCTTTCTTCTTCAACATTTTATTCCTATTAGCTCAAGTGGTGTGCCCTAGATATTAGGGTGTATGATTGACAGCCTTGTGGAGCTCAAGGTGGAATGTTGTGTGTTCATCAACGAAAGAGGAGAGCATTCAAATCGGAAAGCTATGGAGGCTACCCGCGATGAAAAGTTGGGTTGCATGGGAGTTTGATAGGGCATGTGCATTTGTCAGTATATCATTTAAAACTCCTTGTAATTATTTCTTTCATAGTGGATTTGGTTTATCGACTTCGGTCCCGTGGTTTTTCCCCAGTGATTGGGTTTCCACGTACATCTCGTGTAGTGGTGTTTGTTGGTGTTATTGTAATCTTTAGATTAAATTAGAATTAATCGAATAACCATTCAAATTGCGTAGATAGACGGAATTTCAATTGGTATCAAAGCAGGGTTCGCTCATTTTAATTATTTTTTAATCAAGCATCTAGGGCGTATTCAGGAAGTTCTAATTTACCTAGAAAGGGCATTTCCACAATACGACCTTCGTTATTTGATGGTCATAATTATCCTTATTAGAAGGCTAGTATGAGGGCCTTTCTTAGATCTATGGATATCATGGTTTGGTCTACAGTTGAGACTAGTTGGTCTCTACCTCAAGAAATGGTCCATTTAGATGGAATTAAGAAATTTTCTATTAAACGCGTTAACCGTTACAGTAGTGAAGAAAAACAAGCTGCAAATGATAACTTTAGAGCTTTGTATGCCATTTTTGGAGTTGTAACAATTTCTGAGTTTAAAAGGATTTGTACTTGTGAAGTGGCTAGAGAAGCCTGGAAGATCCGAGAGACCACATTTGAAGGGACTCCACAGGTAAAGATTAACAAATTGCAAATGATAGCAGTGAAATTTGACAATCTTCGAATGGATTATGATGAGAAGTTCACGGTCTTCTACACTAAGCTTAATGATATTGTCTATGGTTCTTTCTACCTTGGAGAGGAGGTATCACCTAATAAAATTGCCAAGAAGGCTCTAAGATCCTTGCTTGAAAGGTTTAAACCAAGGGTGACGGCTATCTCAGAAAGTAAGGACATTGATGAACTTGTGGATCTCTTCAAACTTATGAGTCTGAGATCCAGGGTAGACAAAAGCAAAAAGGTGCTGCTTTCTGATCCTCTAAGAAAAAGAATGAAGATGAGGATTGTGAAAGTGATGATGATGAAGACTTTGCCTTGTTTGCCAAGAAATTCAAAAAAATTTTCCAAAATAAATAGAGTGACAGGAAGTCTTATGAGAAACAAAAGGCTCCTGTCAAAGAGTCTCATAAGGAATCATCTGAGGAAACACAATGCTTCAAATGCCGCAGCTATGGGCATTTCGCTTATGATTGTCCCAACAAGAAGAAAAATGTTGGAAAATCTAAAGCCATGGTGTGGCAAAAGAAGATGATACTAGTGAGGAGAGTTCCTCCGATGAGTCAAATGTGTCTCAACATGGGTTTTGGGATTTTGTAGCTTCCATTCATGAGAAGACACATGATTTTCCTCTTGCTAGTCATGTTGGTTTAGATGAAGAGGAGGATGATGTGGACATATTTGAAGTCTATGATGAACTTTATCTTGTAAGCGTTCAATTGAACAAAGAGAAAATGAAGTTGATCAAAGATGTGTCATCTCTCACATCCTCATGTGTTCTTAAAAATATTGAGTATGCTGTGTTGTTTGAAAATGTTGGAACCTTGGAAAATGATTTGAAAAATTAAGAGATAAAGTTAAATTTTTGGAATTTGAAGGAGCTGAGTATTGCTCCAAATACAACAATCTTTGCTTTGAAAATGAAAGGCTCAAACAGGAGCTTTCAAATGAAAAGGTCACCCTAGAAAAATTGTAAAATGCTAAGGTGGACACTCAAAGAGCCTAGGATGCCTGTCAAGGTTGGAATGATAAAACCAGGTTGGGTATTAAGGAGGTAACTCACTCTACTTCATGAAACAAAGGGAAAGAAAAATTGAAATATGTGACGGCCCAAATTTTCGCACTCGAAAACCCGCGCCATCGAATCGGTCATTAGGGTCGATCCCCACATACAAACGGAATGCTTGACACATTCACACACAAAGCAAAAACAAAACATAAAGTCTAACTAAATAGATAGAGTCATCATAAAGAAAATAAATCTCCATTTCTATATAATGATAAACTAAACAAAATGATCCCAAAAGACAGTTCTAATCCCATGCCAATCGCATGAGCAAAAGAACCGAACTGAACCATCAATGACAAACAGTCGTCACCCAAGGATGGTTCGCAAAAGAAATGCCGTATCAAAATATTACATCAATTCTATCTTAACATGGCTAGACATACCAAGCCTTACACACAAAATCTCAAAATAAGCTCAGCTATGTCCGCTAAAAGAAATCCTCAGGAGGGGGCTCGGTCTCCTCCAAAGGCATGCACAAAGGGTCCTCCAAATCTAGATCCTTGGTACCCACAGCAACCTCTGAACCTGTGACGTATAGTCAAAGGGTGAGCTACATCATAGCTTAATAGGGAAAAGTAATAGCATGCATATCTTTCATGGCATAATTCAAAGCATATTTTTTATAATAAAAATCATAACTGAAAAGCATAGAAATGGACAAAATGAATAATTGATGCATGTTTCAAAACCACACTGATCATAATTTGAAAAGCTTATTCTCATTTTACAAAACTTAATTCAATTCAAAGGAAGTACTTAAATTGATCACTTAAATAGTCCCTTGAGCAATATAGTATTGAGTCCCCGATGGGAATACCCACCATCATCGTTCACATAAACCATTTACACAAAATGCGCAAGCTCCTTCGAACTAGGAGACTTATGCCTAAAAAAGTGTTTCCACAGATTGAAAACCAAAGAACGGATATCCCGCCGTACCAGAGCACAATTTGTATGGATATCCCGCTGTACTAGTTACGGATATCTTGCCGTGTCGTTTGGGTATCCACATAACCTTAAATCAAAGTGCAAAATTAACTTATAGTTATTCATCGTGAGTTTGTGATAATTATAATAGTACGAAGTTTCCAAAGAGTTTACACACATACTTATACACATCCTTTTGATGTCACATTTACATTTCTCATGGCACCCACACACACACACATCTTTCTTCTTAGTGCTCATACTTACGAAGTTCACATATTAAAGCTAAGAACGAAAAACCATGTTACCACATAGACAAAATCTCAAAATACACGCACACTCTTATCATATCATTACGCACATACTAGTTGAAATTAGATATACATGTTAAAGAGTTTCCTTACCTTATACGAAGTCCAAACGAACTCTTCCTAATCCGAGCTATCTTCTTAGCTCATAATTATTCTCATATCTAACATATACAAATTCAAAGTCCCTACGTTAGAAGTGACATAAAACAGAAAGGTACAAAGCCTCCCCAAAGTCCATAAAGAAATTCGAAACAAAATCCTGAATCTATCCAAACCGATCGATCGATTCCAAATTGATCGATCGATTTCTGCAAATCACTCTATCGATTCCAAAATGATCGAATGGTTTACCGAGAAACCAACCTTACTCAAGTGCCGCATTCTGATCGATCAGTTCCAAACCGCTCGATCGGTTTCCTCAATTTGTTCGATTGGTGTTAATTTCGATCGAAAGGTTTCCTCAAAAACTCACACCCTTCCTTTCTCTGACAAAACCGATCGAACTTTCACTTATTTCGATCGATCGGTTTCGTCAGACTCAACACATTCATGGGTTTTAACTTCTAAAGACTCATTTTCTCAAGACCTAACCTCTTTACTTCTTAATTCTTACCCACATGCTAACCAATTAATAATACACATGCCAAACACAACTAAATCATAATTCTTACCTCTTAAGTTGATTGCTTCTTCAATCCATGGTCAAGCTCAAGTTAGGTTTGCACAAGTTGGAACTCGGATTTCTCGTCAATCCAAAATCCTTTAATCATGCATAGGGCTCTGATCTTTCATGCACACAATCGCATTTAAGGCACACTCCCTTCTTTCTCTCAATAACTCTCCTTCATAACTCTCTCAACAACCAAGGTAAGAGAAATATTTCTCTTAACATTTGCCTCTTATACTTGAAGTCTCTAACTTGAGTGTTAAACACATACACCATACTTCGGAGTACGCCACCTCACTAATGGTTCATACACACTTAAATCTTTTCTTTCTCAACCACAACTAGGTTAACTAACTCACATCAATATTTTAATATTTTATCTTCTTCAGTGTGTGACTAGTCGAGCACGCACATCGAGACATGTTGTTCAAAGGTCTAAATTTTTGGGGTATTACATTCTCCCCTCCTTAGGAATTTTCGTCTTCGAAAATTGACTAAGAGTCCCTCGGTTTGTCACTCCCTATGGAGTCAAGTACTCTTAGACATTAGACACCCTATAATCAAATGGTTCCCTCTATTAGATAATCCAATCCTTTAACGAGGATTCATCAAGTCATAATTTATATAAAAATGCTAGCCAAGGCTAGACCATTACCTAATTAACAATAAAATACATCACACACAAAACTATGCAGGTCAATTTAATCCGTCCATCGTACCTGCACACAAGCGCATTCACAACTTGCACATCCTATAAAGACAATCATATGCACATTCGAATATTTCACAAAAAGTAAATTTATCATTCAATCATATCCAAAAAGTTGTCTACACCATCAGGTGGCAACCATGCCACAATAGTTTTAAAGACCTAAAAAAGTGGCAACCATGCCACAATAGTTCTAAAGGACCGACCTCCAATTTCACCTGTTTTAATTACAAAATTCTCAAAAAGTTATATTTTGAATGCCAAAAAGAAAACCATATACTCCATAACTATCGCTCACACCACGGCATCGCCAGGCTGGTCCTCGTCCTCATCATGTCTGCCTGCACCAGAACTAGACGCCTTTGAAATCCATGCTTGAGCCGCCGCCGTCCACTGTAGGTAATCAGTCGGGTACATGAAGCACATAGGCTCGACATGCAAGGCATCATGATGGTTTAGCCGGTGGTTCATCCGACTATTGTTCTCTGTCATCTGGCATGTGTTCTCAGCCAACAAAGCGTAGACATCGGCAATGGTAGGTGTAGGGGCACTCAGGTGTGGTTGTGCACAGGTCTGAGCACGCTGCTGGGGTGAAACTGTAGTAGTCAGCTCATCTGGAACTATTGCGCCATGATCAGGTTGTTCTTGGTCTTGTGGCTCAGGTGGCGCTTGCACTTCATCCTGCGGTCTCTTTATCAATCGGTTGTAGGTCTTGTTCCATTCCTTTATAGTGTAGGGCTTCACATTATCAGTCAATTTCAGTTCACTCTTCAAAAGAGTATACGTTTCATCACCGACATAGTCCTCGATCATAATGGAAATAAGACGGGCATAGGTATGCCATCAATGGGTTTCGCTGCCCCCTCTAACATCTTTTTCCTAGCATATTTATAGCCTCAAAAATGACCTTTGGCGCACAAAACATCGACCATTAAATGTAAAAAATAAAGCCATTTGAATCTCTCCTACTCTCTCTGTCTTATATCGCAACAGGTACAAATTACACTTGAGAATAGTATCAAGCATCCACAGCTCGCACGAGAAATTCACTCTCTTGACTGCTGAACCAAATCCGAGCCAGCCCTGGGTCATTTGTTTTGCCACAATCTTATGGTCTACAAGAGCTGGAAAAGGCTCCGTCAATTCAATTTTGCTACAATACTTCTCGTAGTATTCCATGGCATTGGAAACATCGGAATAGGTAAACTCGTAATTTCTATTATCTACTTTGGTGCAAAGGGTCCATGGTTTATTACCGTCATACATATTTTGGTAAAATAACCTTGTAAGATGAGGATAGTAGGACTTGTTAAAAGGTTGGAGTACACCCTCCAAACCGGCCCTAGTAATGTACCTAAAAGCCTAATGTGTCTCCTCACGCTTTGCAAACAACTTCTTATCAATAATTCATTCGGTTTCAAAATCCTTCTCAACCCACCACTCGTTGGGTTGTTCATGTCATTGGGGTGGTGGCTGTGGCACTGTCTGTTGTGGTAGTTGCAGTATTGATGGTCGTGGTGGTTGTGATTGGGACGAACCTGATTGTGATGACGGTTGCTTCGACGTTTGTCGAGTTTTGGATGCCATTACAACCACAACAAACCAAAGGAACTAGGGCTTTCCAAAAACAAAGAGTAACTAGGGTAAAATCGAGAAATTACCAATTTAATTCTCATAAAGAGGTAAGGTTTACCTTTTGAAGTGATTGGGTCTCATCCTTGTGAAGATCTGAGTTCCAAAAGCTTTGAATCGAAGTCTGAAGGTCTCCCAATTCAGAATACAATAAAAACCACCAAAAAGAAAACTCAGTTTCTTTTTTTTTTTTTGAACTAAAAATGTCCGATATATATAATATCGAAATCAATTTAATGGTTTTAAAATTGTTCAATCGGTTTCCACTCATAAATGCACTGGTCGACAAATTCGATCGAACGATTTCAAATCGATCGAATGGTTTTCATTTCTTGATCGAACGGTTTCAATTTGATCGAACGATTTTCATATTTCAATCGAACGGTCACTTATTTCGATTGAACGGTCTTCATAATTCATTCTATCAGTCCTAATTTGGCTCACTGTCCTGGTGATTTCGATCGAACAGTTTTCACCTTCGATCGAAAGGTTTTCACAGACATACTGTGTCTCTCTTTCTGTCGAATTGATCGAACGGTTTTAGGTTCTGATCGAATTGTTTGACAGAAAATAGCAAACCTTTTGCTTTTCATTCAAACTTCATTGCATTCTTCAAACTTCTACTCAAACAATCTTAATATGTTCATCCGTTTATAGCTTCATAGAAAATCTCATATTCATTATCATTAAGGAAATTTTCAAAATTTACAACTTGTCTCAACTCTCACCGAACAACTGAGGTTATTGTTCCCTAACCTCCGCCTCATGCTCCCAAGTGGCCTCCTTAGTTGGGTGATTTCTCCACTTGACAAGTACTTACGGAATGTTCTTCATACGCAAGATTTGCTCCTTTCGATCAAGTATTTGCATTGGCTCTTCTATCATCGACATATCTTCATACAACTCAATCGGTTGATCATCCAAAACATGAGTTGGATACTTCACATACTTTCTAAGCATAGACACATGAAAGACATTATGTACCTTGTCAAATAGTGGAGGTAATCCAATTTTGTAAGCTACTTCACCAACTCTGCCCAAAACCTGAAAGGGTCCAAAATAGCGTGGGCTTAACTTTCCCTGCTTTCCAAATCTCATGACACCTTCATGGGTGAAATCCCAACGAACACATGGTCTGTAACGTGAAAATCAATGCTCGTTCTTTTCATATCGACATAACTTTTATGTATGCTCTGAGCTAATTTGAGCCTTTCTCTTATCACATGCATGATAGTGGCATTGCTCTCAAGAATCTCCAGCCCCAATACAAACCTTTTACCGGTCTCTTCCCAATTTATCAACGACCTACATCGCCGTTCATATAATGCCTCGTAAGGCGCCATACCAATGCTCGTGTGAAAGCTGTTGTTGTATACAAACTCTATCAATGGTAGATGCTGATCCCATGATCCTATAATCTGATTCACCTGTTCTGTTTGTCCATCCATTTGAGGGTGGAATGCCGAACCAAAGTTTAACTGTGTACCCATTCCTTCTTGAAACTTTTGCCAAAACTTTGAAGTATATAACGGGTCACGATCCGAGTCAATACTAACTGGAATACCATGTAATTGAACTATCTATTTCATGTACATCTCTGCAAGCCTCCCTACCATAGACATAGTGTTGTATTGCATGAAGTGAGCTGACTTGGTTAATCAGTCAATGTTGGGGGATTTCAGTGTGCTGATTATTATGAATTAAAAGAAAAAAAATAAAATCAAAGTAAAATAGAGCATGGATTCAGCACATCTAAAATATCCTAGACCTGCAAGATATATGGTCCTTTGTAGCAAGTTTTAATAAGTAAGAGTTTGTTCCACAGGGAGTAGTGATCTAAACCTAGAAGGTGTATAGTAGACCTCCAGATCTGGCTACAGATCTGGCAATTCCAAGAAGAAAGAAAGCATTTCGGGTGTCACTAGATCTAATTCTACAAAACTGAAATAAAACTAAACTAAAAGATGGAGGAAAATGGATGGTAAAATAAAATATAAAATAGGGAGAAATAGACAGCTAGGGCCTGATTTTTTATTGCAAAATAGATCAAGGTATGTGAATTTGTTGCAATCCTTCATTTGGCTACAAGCACAAATGCAAGGTAGAAGAATCCACTCTAAACCAAAGGCTTGGACCGATCTTAAGGGTATGATCTGTCCACTTTAATGGTCATAGATCATCCTAGGGATTTCATCCAAATCAAAGGTTTAAGGTAGAAGCATCTAATCTAGACCAGGGGTTTGAATTGATCTTAAGGGTATGATCTGTCCACTTAAATGGTCATAGATCATCCAATAGATTTCCTCCATTCCGATGGCTTCAATCAGAACAAGATAATCACTACAGATGCTGTGGATGCAAGGCCACAGGCACAGGCACTCACATGCATATCAAACCCAGGGAAATCAGATGGTCATCAAGAGATCTACCGGAGATGTGGCAGGCTTGGCCCATCAACACAAGAGCCGATCGAGAATTTAATGAGACCATAAGATCTTTAGATTTAATTAAGCTTTAAAATCAACAATTTATTGCTTCAATCAAAAACAACTTACAATAACATTGTTCCCAGATCTGTAGTCTGTGCATCGATCTACATTTCTTCATGCCGAAATTATAATTACAAAACAGATCTGAGCTGCTACCTAGATCTAATCCAACAGGCTGGATTAGAGAGAGGGGGGGGAAGAAAAAAAGGAAAAAATAAAATCTAAAACTAAACCTAAATGAGCTAAGGAGAACTCAGGCTATTCCTTTGTTCCTACATTCCTTGCTGAAGAAAAATAGCTGAAAGGAGTTCTATTTATACATTTGCAGTGATCCGTGTGCTTTGGATTGCGGCCAATCAGAAGAGAGGATTTTAGTTTAAGCTTAATCTCTGTTTAAGAGTTTCAACCAATCAGAGAAGAGATAGGGATCTGGTTTTGTTTGTGCCCAGCTGAAGCTAATTTGCATTCCCGCCAAAAATTAGTTCACACTTATGTGCAGAGTTTCCTGTGCATTGGAGTTTCCAAATTTGCCCTTGCTTATCAAAAATATCCAGCTACACACCTCAAGTGATTGCACCCAGCTGCTGAGAATGCCCACAAAATAATTACTCTCGCTGCCCCAAAATGCCCCTACCGTCCACTGATATTCTCTAATGGAACCCGAGATAACTCCCTGAGATGTGTCAGACATTGGGATGTGTGTCCTAGAAGGATTGGAATCCCCAAAATGTCCCTAAAGTGTGAAATAGATGGCTGGAACCTGTGCCTTGATAGGTTGGAGCTTCAGAACTTCGATCTCGATAGGTTCAAACAACCATTCGATAGGTTTAATTTTCAGCAGCAGTTCTATTCGATAGGTTAAAGGTAGTGGTCGGCAGGTTGCTGAAGTGAACCATTCGATAGGTTCAAATTGCTGCATTTCGATAGGATGAAGCTTGCAATCCAAGGAACCCTTCGACAAGTTGCTGGATTGAACCATTCGATAGGTTGAAAGCTGATGCATTGAGGATTGCTCGATAGGTACAAAATTGCAGCATTCTTTAAGCATTCGATAGGTTGAATTGCAACCATTCGATAGGTTGAGCTCCAGCTTCCTGAACCAATCGACAGGTTCATTGAAGCATTCGATAGGTTTCATTGCTACCACAAAGCTCTTCCCGACAGGATAGACATGGCTGCTGAGGAAGTCCAATTGCCAAGTTTGTTGCTGCTGCCAATACACCATTCGATAGGTCCTACACCAGCACTCGATAGGATCAGCTCCTTCATTTTTCAGCAAGTGCAGCTGCATGAGTTGTTCAGGCATATTTTGCTGCTGGAGTTCACACGCTGCTCTTTGAATACCATTGGAGTGTTGTAGCTGTGAGTATATTATTGCTTGAGACTGTGCCTTGTTTGATGTGCAGCTGGTAGGTGTCCCATATAGCTTCTTCCTTGCGCAACTTGTGTGCAATTCGAGATCTGTTGCTGAAGCTCCTCTTTAGCTTAATCAAACTAATGTTGCTGGTTTCATTTTTAGCAACAAGCCATAACATACTCCTTCCATTTCTCTCTTTCAGTTGTTCATTAATTCCAAACCTCCTCTTAATGGCACTTTTAGACTGAAAACTGCACTAAGGATGTAATTATCTCCTTGCTACAAAACAACACTAAAAACAAATATTAAATACTCTTAAATCCTAGCAAAAGCCAGGTTTAAAGGTGTAGAAAGTGGTAAAAATCAGTGCTTAACACACCCCCAAACCTAACCTTTGCTATTCCTCGAGCAAAGTGAAATTTAAAACAACTAACCTATGAAATAAAATGCCACTTTTGTAGGGAACACAGGTGCATTTGGCACATGCACCAAGCCTTTTAAACCCCTAGGTGATCCCTAGTGGAGGAGTGGAGTCTCTTGAGGGTTTTCAATGAAGGTACCCACAAACTTCTCCAGTAAAATTAGTTAGTACTAGTACAACATGCTAAAACAGAGTTTAAGTGAGATAAAATAAATTCCACACCAAGTACATTCAATTCTAGAGGATTTTTAGCAGAAAAATCATCAGTTTAAAACCTGAAATTCTGCTGTAATTCCTTCATCATCAACCAGTTCATGTCAAGGCATTGTGCCTGAAAATTAATGCAGAGCTCACCTCTAATTTAAGAATTCGTTTTTGATAATGCCCCAAACAAATCAGATTTCAGACCCAAGTCTTGCCAGGGCTATTCACTCACAACAAGAATAGAAGGGTGCATCATTTCATATAGCTCAAGAGCAGTTACAGCCCTCAAATAGGACTGCAAGTATGAGCATAGGCATTGCTCTAACTTCTTAAATTTTCTAACTCTTTTCACCGTAGATTAAACAAATCCTCATCTCCACATGACAGTTCAATCAAATTTCAGATCAGCAAGGTCTTTTTATTGGGTTGTAATGTGGCCTATGGGTGAAGTTCTACAAAGAATAAAAGGGTATAAAAAGGATTCAAATTGAGAAACAGCAAGGTAAGGAGGTGACATGTACACCTTCTTCATTTCAGCAAATCTTCATTTTCTTTTTGAATTTACAGACTTGAAGTGATCAGCTTCATCAGCTTCTTATCTTCTTGTAGATTTTCAAATGAAGTGACTTCTCTTTTCTTTTGTTTTATTTTTCTGTTTTATTATTATTATTTTTTTTATGCTTTTTTTTTGTACTTTTTCTCCATTTTTCTTTTTCTTCTTTTTTTTATTTTTATTTTTACGGGCTGGAATGCCACAACACCACCAAATGTGCTTTCCTCTTACTCCACCAAATTTTAAACCTTGCTCCTCTAACCTCACTTCTCCTTCTATTTCCTGGTTTCTCAGATTGAGGGTGAACTGAAACAGGTCAAAAGGTTTTGGATTCAAATTTTCTGATTTTTTTTTCAAAGAAAAACTAGGATTTTAAAGGCTCAAATGGTGTGTATCAAGGGCAGTTCAAAGGTGGGAAAATTTTAGGCTCAAACTGTCCAAGGGATGGCCTTACTTCATGTCCTCAATGTCATGAATGCTGTCAAGCTTTTTCAACTTGGATTTGCCTAACTTCTAGTGGGCAAAATTAGATCCAATCAGTCCTTATAGCAGAAAAATTGCCAAGACACTCTTCAAAGAAAATTTTTCAAGCCCAAATCTCACTGGGTTTGGCCTTCCATCAACTTTTCTGGGGTGTATCCTTACAGTTCTCTCATTTTAGGTTGACTAAATATCAAAATTTGAAAATTCTTGACATTTGCTTCATGAAAAATGTTAAAACTACAATATATTTTAGTTTCAAAAAGTTTTTTAATTTCCTCTTTTTCCAAAAATCAGGTGGGAAATCACTTTATTTTTAAAAACTTTTTCAACATAGCTGCACTAGCATTAACTCATTTCATTGGCACACTTGCCATATCGCCAAATTTAAGATGAACATTGTCCTCAATGTTCTACACAATAAGGAACTAGGGGCAGCAAGGTAAAAGAAAAAAGAAAAACTAAGCAAAAAAATTGCAGTTATGTGCAGCACAAAAAAAAAAAAAAAAACTAAATATATGAGCAGGAAAATGGAAAAAATGCTATACAAATGCAAGAAATTACTGATAAAACATAAAAATCAGTAAAAAAAAGTTAGAACTGCTATGCAAATGAAAGGGAACTAATGCTAATAACAGAAAAATAGTAAAAACAAAGTAAGGAATTGAACACAAAGCTACAAAAACTGAAAAATGTTGATACAAAAATAGTGTTGTAGATAAAGAAATAGGAAAACAAAGTTAGAAACTAACTATAATCACAGAAAAATGCAAAAATCAATAAGACTAGGACACATTAACCTAGGAAAGAAAAATCAGCAATCTAAAAATAGAATTTAAACTAAAATTCCTAAAACAGAAAATCCTAAGAGAAAATCCAAACCACCTGTGCCACAAGAAACCCCTAAGAGCCTGAGCCAATCAGCTACTTATGAATCTCACTGATTTAAAAAATGACCAGCAGTACTAACATGCAGTGAAAAGCAAGATTCATAAGACTGACCCCTTGGTTGATGACGTGTATGAATCAAAAAGAATTTCTAAATAATGAAGCATGGGAGCACACATTAAAAACAGGATTCATACAGCTGAGATCCATTTAAACATGAAGAAATCTCGAAGGAAAATAAAATCAGTGGCTCCATTGAATATTCAAAACAACATATGATCCATTGCTCATTATCCTACATGATTCCTCAAAATCAAAAACCATGATCTCAACAGGTCCAGATGGGAAAAAAATGAATAAAAATAAAGAAGAACAGCCCATCTAGAAGATATTTTTATGTTTTTATAATTTTATATTTTTTTATTTGTTTGGGATCAGCCCGGGCTCAACAAGAGCCCCTATTTACTATGGCTGAAAAATAATAAGAAATTTTAATTTGTATTTTCATTTCCTTCTATTTTTTATTTGGTTTTGTTGGGTTATACAAAAATTAGAATGACAGCAAACACAGTAAAACTGCTGGTCAAAAGAATTTAAAAATAGAAAATGAATGCAGAGGAGAAGGGAATGCAAACTCAAGCAGATCTACTCTTGCTGCAATCCATTTGCTCCTCGTTTGGCAGCTGCTCTAAATCTGTAAAAATTTAACAACTGCAGCAGTACCTTATTCAAGCATATTGACAAACATAAAAGAAAAATTTAAATTGTAGCCTCATTTATGCAAAAATGCAAAAGGCTACAGTAGCATTTATTTGAACATCTAGAAGGCATAAAATAAAAAACTCAGAAAAATAAAAAATTCTACTTAGTAAAATAGGTTTTTCTAGTACAAAAACGGTAGCAGACATTTAATCAAACAGGTGGAATGCACTCTAAAATTTTAAAAACTAATCAGCAATAAAAACTAAAAAAAAAATAAAAAAATCAGATCTACAAAAAATGAAAAACTCAGATCTACTATCTAGATCAAAACTCCCTAGCAACGACGCCAAAAACTTGTTGGGGGATTTCAGTGTGCTGATTATTATGAATTAAAAGTTGATTATTATGAATTTAAAGAAAGAAAATAAAATTAAAGTAAAACAGAGCTGCAAGATACAGGGTCCTTTGTAGCAAGTTTTAATAAGTAAGAGTGTGTCCCATAGGGAATAGTGATCTAAACCTAGAAGGTGTGTAGTAGACCTCCAGATCTGGCTATAGATATGGCAATTCTAAGAAGAAAGAGAGCTTTTCAGGTGTCA
This sequence comes from Chloranthus sessilifolius, assembly GCA_021018995.1. Taxonomy (NCBI): domain Eukaryota; kingdom Viridiplantae; phylum Streptophyta; class Magnoliopsida; order Chloranthales; family Chloranthaceae; genus Chloranthus; species Chloranthus sessilifolius. The sequence goes on along the minus strand of CM037592.1, from coordinate 68,976,284 downwards.
CTAGATCTAATTCTACAAAACTGAAATATAACTAAACTAAAAGATGGAGCAAGATGGATGGTAAAATAAAATATAAAATGGGGAGAAATAGACAGCTAAGGCCTGATTTTTTATTGTAAAACAGATCAAGGTATGTGAATTTGTAGCAATCCTTCATTTGGCTACAAGCACAAATACAAGGTAGAAGAATCCACTCTAAACCAAAGGCTTGGATTGATCTTTAGGGTATAATTTGTCCACTTTACTGGTCACAGGTCATCCTAGGTTTAAGGTAGAAGAATCCAATCTAGACCAGGGGTTGGAATTGATCTTAAGGGTATGATCTGTCCACTTAAATGGTCACAGATCATCCAATAGATTTCCTCCATTCCAATGGCTTCAATCAGAATAAGATAATCACTACAGATGTTATGGATGCGAGGCCACAAACATATCAAATCCAAGGAAATCAAATGGTCATCAAGAGATCTATCAGAGTTGTGGCAGGCTTGGCCCATCTACACAAGAGCCGATCGAGAATCTAATGGGACCACAAGATCTTTAGATTTAATTAAGCTTTAAAATCAACAATTTATTGCTTCAATAAAAAACAACTTACAATAATATTATTCCCAGATCTGTAGTCTATGCATCGATCCAAATTTCTTCATGCCAAAATTATAATTACAAAACAGATCTGAGCTGCTACCTAGATCTAATCCAATAGGCTGGATTATAGAGAGGAGGGGGAAGAAAAAAGGGAAAAAATAAAATCTAAAACTATACCTAAATGAGCTAAGGAGAACTCAGGCTATTCCTTTATTCCAACTTTCCTTGCTAAAGAAAAATAGCAGAAAGGAGTTCTATTTATACATTTGCAGTGATCTGTGTGCTTTGGATTGTGGCCAATCAGAAGAGAGGATTTCAGTTTAAGCTTAATCCCTATTTAAGAATTTCAACCAATCAGAGAAGAGAAAGAGATCTGATTTTGTTTGTGCCCAACTGAAGCTAATTTGTATTCCTGCCAAAAATTAGTTCACACCCATGCACAGAGTTTACTGTGCATTGGAGTTCCCAAATTTGCCCTTGCTTATCAAAAATACCCAGCTGCACACCTCAAGTGGTTGCACCCAGCTGCTGAGAATGACCACAAAATAATTACTCTCGCTGCCCCAAAATGCCCCTGTCGGCCACTGATATTCGCTAATGGAACTCGAGATAACTCCCTGAGATGTGTGGGACGTTGGGATGTGTGCCCTAGAAGGATTGGAATCCCCAAAATGTCCCTAAAGTGTGAAATAGATGGCTGGAACCCATGCCTCGATAGGTTGGAGCTTCAGAACTTCGATCTCGACAGGTTCAAACAGCCATTCGATAGGTTCAATTTTCAGCAGCAGTTCTATTCGATAGGTTAAAGGTAGTGGTCGGCAGGTTGCTAAAGTGAACCATTCGATAGGTTCAAATTGCTGCATTTCGATAGGATGAAGCTTGTAGTCCAAGGAACCCTTCGACAGGTTGCTGGATTGAACCATTCGATAGGTTGAAAGCTGATGCATTGAGGACTGCTCAATAGGCACAAAACTGTAGCATTCTTTAAGCATTTGATAGATTGAATTGCAACCATTCGATAGGTTGAGCTCCAGCTTTATGAACCAATCGACAGGTTCATTGAAGCATTCGATAGGTTCCATTGCTGCCACAAAGCACTTCCCGACAAGATAAACATGGCTGCTGAGGAAGTCCAGTTGCCAAGTTTGTTGCTGCTGGCAATACACCATTCGATAGGTCCTACACCAGCACTCGATAGGATCAGCTCCTTCATTTTTCAGCAAGTGCAGTTGCATGAGCTGTTCAGGCATATTTTACTACTGCAGTTCACACGCTGCTCTTTCAATACCATTGGAGTGCTGTAGCTATGAGTATATTATTGCTTGGGACTATGCCTTGTTTGATGTGCAGCTGGTAGGTGTCCCATATAGATATGTTGCTGAAGCTCCTCTTCAGCTTAAGTAAACTAGTGCTGCTGGTTTCATTTTCAACAACAAGCCATAGCATACTACTTCCATTTCTCTCTTTCAACTGTTCATTAATTCCAAACCTCCTCTTAATGGCACTTTTTGATTGAAAACTGCACTAAGGATGTAATTATCTCCTTGCTGCAAAACAACACTAAAAACAAATATTAAATACTCTAAGTCCTAGTAAAAGCCAGGTTTAAAGGTGTAGAAAGTGGCAAAAATCAGTGCTTAACAGTCAACGACTACCCAAATGTCATTGTGTCACTTCGCTGTCCGTGGTAAGCCCATTATAAAATTCATAGAGATCGACTCCCATTTCTACTCTGGTATAGGTAGAGGTTGTAATAAGCCTGTCAGATGTCTGTGATCCACTTTCACCTGCTGACATACTAAACACTTTGACACGTACTCAGCAACATCTTGGTTCAAATCCCTCCACCAGTAGTTCTTCCTCAAATCTTGATAAATTTTTGTGCTACCAGGGTGTATAACATATTTAGAATTATGGGCTTCATCTAAGATGGTTTGCCGAAGGTCGGTATCAATTGGTATACATAAATGTCCCTTGAACAATAACGAGCTGTCCTCCTTAATTAAGAAATTTGGTTTACTGCCATCAATCATACCCTACCTAATCTTTACTAGCTCTGGATCTTTCATCTGTAATTCCTGAATGTACTCAAAGATCGTCAGTCATACTGTAATGTCAGCTAATAAGGCTCCTAAATCTTGTACTTCGATCTTTGTGTCGTATAAAGAGAGATCCTCCAGTAGTTTCCATCTACGAGTCCCCACAATAAGGTTAGCCAATAGAGCCGAATTTTTTCTACTCAAAGCATTTGCTATCACATTAGCCTTGTCGGGGTGATATTGAATGGAGCAATCATAGTCCTTGAGAAATTTCATCCATTTGCGTTGCCTCATATTAAGCTCTTTCTACGTAAACAAGTATCTGAGGCTCTTATGATCAGTGAATATCTCAAAGGTCTCTCCGTATAACTAATGTATCCATATCTTCAATGTAAATATTACTGCTGCTAGTTCCAAGTCGTGTGTTGGGTAATTCTTCTCGTGGTCCTTAAGCTGTCTCGACCCATAAGCAATCACCTTCTTATTCTGGTTGAGCACACAACCTAAACCACTGTGTGAAGCGTCACTGTACACAGCAAACCCTCAACTGCCTGAAGGAATAGCCAACACTGGAGCTGAAGTTAGTCTCTTCTTGAGTTCTTGAAAACTCTTCTCACACTCTTCAGTCCATTCAAATCTCACATTTTTTCTGGTAAGTTTAGCGAGTGGTCCAGATATCTTTGAAAATCCTTCTACGAATCGTCTATAATATCTAGCCAGACCAAGGAAACTGCGAAACTCAGTCACTATCTTTGGTTGTTCCCATTCTACTACTGCCTCGATTTTAGCTGGATCCATTGTAACACCATCCTTTGAGACAACATGCCCTAAGAAACTAACCTTCTCTAAACAAAACCCACACTTACTGAGTTATGCATATAATTGGTATTCACGCAATGTTTTTAGAGTAATCCTCAAATACTCTTTATGCTCTTTCTTGATTTTCGAGTAGATGAGAATGTCATCTACAAACACTACCACACAAGTATCAAGGTGTGGTTTAAACACCTAATTCATCAGGTCCATGAATGATGCAGGTGCATTTGTCGATCTGACGGGCATCACCAAGAACTCGTAGTGTCCATATCTTGTTCTGAACGCTGTCTTCTATATTTTCTCGGCCTTAACTTGCAACTGATAATATCCAGATCTCAAGTCAATCTTAGAAAAGAACCTAACGCCTTATAACGAATTGAACAAATCATCAATCCTAGGCAAAGGGTATTGGTTCTTGATAGTCACCTTGTTCAGCTGACGGTAGTTGATACACAGTCTCATCGACCCGTCCTTCATGAACAAGATTGGTGCTCCCCAAGGAGACACACTAGGTCTTACAAATCCTTTATCTAGGAGTTCTTGTAATTTATCCTTCAACTCCTTCAACTCAGATGGAGCCATTCGATATGGTGCTTTAAATATGCGCTCTGTACCTGGTGTTAAGTCAATGGCAAACTCCACTTCTCTATCCGGTGGTAATCTTGGCAGTTCTTCTGCAAAAATATCCTCAAATTCTCTTATGATCGAAATATCAGTTATGCCGTTCTTCTCTTCTTTGTGCTCTTTTAGAAATGCTAGGTAACCACTACATCCTGTCTTTATCAAGCATTCTGCTTTGATTGTGGAGATAAGCGGTACAAACACCGATCGCATTCCTAGCAACCTAAATGATCTTCTCGTATTCGGTCTAAAGGTAACCATCTTTCTCCAACAATCGACAGTTGCATGATGCGTGGATAACCAATCCATGCTAAGGATTACATCGAATCCTTGCATATCTAACAAAATCAAATCCACTGCCAATTCATGACTGTCGTAGTCCCTGATGGCGAGAATGACTGATCGGCAAACCATATCAGTATTAACTGAATTCCCCGTTGGGACTGACACTGCCAAAGTGAAGTCTACGGCCCCATAGGCATGTAAAGAATTTGATTTAAGACTACTTCCTACTATTGATACACCTTCTCTATCTAAACTTCAATCAATGAAATAATATAATTAAATAAAATTTTCACCTTTGATGATATCATTACTATTCTGGGCATCCTAGGGTGTTATGGCGTACGCTCGTCCTTGCACCATAGGCTTCTTTGTCTGTAACGGCCTGGGCATCAGAGCTGATATCGTCCCCTCTTTCCGCATCTCTGGGCAATCTCTAATTATATGCCTCATCTTCGCACATTTGAAGAATCCGCTTGAACCCCGCCTACAATCTGACATTTTGTGAGACTTGCCATACCTGACACATGTCTTAATAGGGGTGGATGATGCTGCTCTAGAGAAATCCTGTGTGACTGATACTCCAGTAGTGGTAGCAGGGCTCTCATAACGAATAGGTCTCATAGACAAAGGCATAGGAAGCTGTTAAGCACTGATTTTTGCCACTTTCTACCCCTTTAAACATGGCTTTTCATAGGACCTAGAGTGATTAATAACAATTTTTAAGTATATTTTGCAATTAGGGATGAAATATAGAATAATGCAATTTTCCTATGTAAAATTGCCAAAAAGAGGACTTGGAACCATCTATTAGAACTGAGGCAAGAACGGCCACGGTGTGATTGATGTTAGAACAAAACAATAGCTCGAGATGAAGAGAAGCTGCAGCAATGTGGAGTTGAACCATCTTGAGACTTTAGCAACATATAGCAGAGGCAGATGTGTGGTTCAGGCTAAGCTTCAAATGCCCACTTCAGCAAAAAGGATTCACCATTAACAACAGCCACCAACCTATCGAGTGCTATGGTTTGCTGAACCTGCCGACCACTGCCTGTAACTTATCGAATGCTGCAATTTTGTACCTATCGAACAGTCCCTCAATGCATCAATTTTGAACCTATCAAATGGTGCATCAGCTGGAGCTACCTATGAAATGGAGCAAGGACTATTAACCTATCGAAAGCTTCAAACATGCAGCTTGAACCTGTCGAACTCTTCACTCTTTCAACCTATCGAATGGTTGTTGTAGCGTAGCCATAGCACCTATCGAATGTTCCATTAATTGAACCTGTTGATAGGTTCTTGATTTAAACCCAACCTATCAAGTTCTGCTGCACTCAAAGCTTGTGATCCTATCGATAGGTTGGTGCAGGAAAGGCTCGATAGGATCACAAGCTTTGAGTGCAGCAGAACTCGATAGGTTGGGTTTAAATCAAGAACCTATCAACAGGTTCAATTAATGGAGCATTCGATAGGTGCAATGACTATGCTACAGCAACCATTCGATAGGTTGAAAGAGTGAAGAGTTCGACAGGTTCAAGCTGCATGTTTGAAGCTTTCGATAGGTTAATAGTCCTTGCTCCATTCGATAGGTAGCTCCAGCTGATGCACCATTCGATAGGTTCAAAACTAATGCATTGAGGAACTGTTCGATAGGTACAAAATTGCAGCATTCTTTAAGCATTCGATAAGTTAAATGCAGTGGTCAGCAGGTTCAGCAAACCACAACACTCGATAGGTTGGTGGTTGCTGCTAATGGTAAATCCTTGCTTGTCAAGTGTGCATTCAAGTTCGCAACCACACATCTGCCTCTGCTATATGTTGCTAAAATCTCAAGATGGTTCAACTCCACATTGCTGCAGCTTCTCTTCATCTCGAGTTGTTGTTTTGTTCTAACATCAATCACACCATGGCCCTTCTTGCCTCAGTTCTAATAGATGGTTCCAAGTCCTCTTTTTGGCAATTTTACATAGAAAAACTGCATTATTCTATATTTCATCCCTAACTGCAAAGTATACTTAAAATTGTCAAACTTCTCCAATAAAATTAGTTAATATTCATGCAACATGCTAAAATAGAGTTCAAGTAAAATAAAATAAATTTCACACCATGTCCATTTAGTTTTTTTGAGGATTTTCAGCAAAAAAAATCATCAGTTTAAAACCTGAAATTCTGCTTTAATTCCTTCATCATCAATCAGTTCATGTTAAGGCATTGTGCCTGAAAATTGATGGAGAGCTCACCTTTACTTTAGAAATTCTGTTTTGATAATGCCCCAAACAAATTGGATTTCAGACCCAAGTCTTACCAGGGCTGTCACTCACAAAAAAAATAGAAGGGTACATCATTTCACACAGCTCAAGAGCAGTTACAGCCCTCAAATAGGACTGCAAGCATGAGCATAGGCATTGCTCTAACTTCTGAAATTTTCTAACTCTTTTCACCATAGATTAAACAAATCCTCATCTCCACATGACAACTCAATCCATTTCAGATCAGTAGGGTCTTTTTTTATTGGGTTGTAATGTGGCTTATGGGTGAAATTTGTAAAAGAATAATGGGGTAAAAATGATTCAAATTGAGAAATCAGTAAAAGTAAGGAGGTGGTCTAGACAACACCTTCTTCATTTCAGCACAATTTCATCTACTTCTTAAATTTTTAGATTTGAAGTGGCCAGTTTCTAATCCTCTTTTCAGTCTTTCAATGAAATGACTTCTTTTTCTCATTCCTTTTCTTTGATTTCTGTTTTTCCTTTTCTTTTTGTATTTTTCTCCATTTTTCTTTTTATGGGTTGGAATGCCACAACACCACCAAATGTGCTTTCTTCTTTCTCAACCAACCATCAAACCAGCTCTACCTTCTGAAATCTCAGAGTGAGGGTTAGGCTGTATCAGGTCACTGAGGTTTTGGGTTCAAATTTTCTAGTTTTTATCAATGAAAATTGGGAACTTTAAGGCTCAAATGGTGTGTATCAGGGGCAGTTCAAAGGTGGGATATTTTAAGCTCAAACTGTCCAAGGGATGGCCTTACTTCATGTCTTCAATGTCATGAATGTTGTCAAGTTGTTTTAATTTGGATTTGCCTAACTTCTAGTGGGCAAAATTAGATCCAATCAGTCCATAGAGCAGAAAAAATTGCCAAGACACTCTTCAAAGAAAAATTTTTCAGGCCCAAATCTCACTAGGTATGGCCTTCCATCAAATTTTTTGGGGTGTATCCATACAGTTTTCTTCTCATTTCAGCTTCACTAAATATCATTTTTTGAAAATTTTTTACATTTGCTTCATGAAAAATGCTAAAACTACAGCTCATTTCAGTTTTAAAAAGTTTTTAATTTCCTCTTTTCCAAAAATCAGGTGGGAAATCACTTTATTTTCAAAAACTATTTTTAACATAGCTGCACTAGCATTAACTCATTTCATTGGCACACCTTCCATACCCCCAAACCTAAGATGAACATTGTCCTCAATGTTCTACACAATGAGAAACTAGGAGCAACAGGGTAAAAGAAGAAAGAAAAACTAAGCAGAAAAATTACAGTTATGTGTAGCAGAAAAAAAAAAAAAAACTGAATATATGAGCAGAAAAATGGAAAAAATGATATACAAGTGCAGGAAATTACTAGTAAAATAGAAAAAAAAAACAACAAAACTAAGATAAAACTGCTACAAAATAAAATCTAAAAACTGCATATATGGACAGAAAAATAAAAGACTACTATGCAATTGAAAGGAAACTATTGCTAATAACACAAAGTAAGGAACAAAATCCAAAGCTACAAACACAGACAAATGCAAACACAAAAACAGAATTGTAGATAAAAAATAGGAAAAACAAAGTTAGAAGCTGAATATAATCATACAAAAATATAGAAAATCAGTAAAATTAAGACCTTAGAAAAATTAACAATCGAAAATAGATTTTTAAACTAAAATTCCTAGACCAAATCATAAATCCCCTAAGCCCAAAGAAAACCCAAAAGCCTGAGCCAATCTGCTACTTATGAATCTAAGTGATTTTAAAATGATTAACAGGAATAACATACAGTGAAAAGCAAGATTCATAAGACTGACCCCTATGTTGATGATGTGTATGAGTCAAAAAGAATTTCTAAATAATGAAGCATGGGAGCACACATTAAAAATAGGATTCAAACAGCTGAGATCCATTTAATGGTGAAAAATCTTGCAGGAAAATAAAATCAATAGCTCCATTAAATTAGCAGGACAAAATATGATCTGTTGGTCATTAACCTCCATGATTCCTCAAGAGGAAGGGTCATGATCTCAGCAGTTCCAGATGGGGGGAAATGAATAGAGGCAAAGGAAAAATAGTCCATTTGGAAAGAAAATTTTATGTTTTGATAATTTTCCATTGTTTATGTGTTTTGGATCAGCCCGGGCTCAACAAGAGCCCTTATTTACTATTGCTAAAAAATAATAAGAAACAAAATTTTTATTTGTGTTTTCATTTTCTTCTATTTTTTTATTTAGTTTTGTAAAATCAGCATGCCTAAAAGACCGCAGAAATTATAATCAAAACAAACATTAAACACAGCAGAACTACTGGTTCTAGAGAATTTTAGAAATTGAAAATATATGCAAGGGAGAAAGGGATGCAAACTCAAGCAAATCTGCTCCTGCTGCAAACCATTTGCTCCTCGTTTGGCGGATGCTCCAGATCTGTAAAAATCCAAAAAAAACTACAGCAGTACCTTATTCTAGCATAGTGACAATAACAAAAAGAAAAACTCAGAACATTGCCTCATTTTGGCAAAAAGACAAAAGAGTGACAGCAGCATTTATTCAACTAGCTAAAAGGCAAAGAAAAAAAACTCAAAAAATTCAGAATTGCTGCAGTTTAAAGCTAGTTTTTTATACAAAAGCTGCAGCGAACCATAAATCAAATAGTTGGAATGCAATATAAAAATCTAAAGCAGAACATCAATAAAAACTACAAAAAATCAGATCTACAAAATAAAAATAAATATCAGATCTACAAAAATGAAAATCTCAAATCTACTACCTAGATCAAAACTCCCCGGCAGCGACGCCAAAGACTTCTTGTGGGAATTTTAGGTGCTGATTATTATGAAGTAAAAGAAAGAAAATAAAATCAAAGTAAAACAGAGGATGGATTCAACACATCTAAAATATCCTAGACCTGCAAGATACAGGGTCCTTTGTAGCAAATTTTAATAAGTAAGTGTTTGTCCCACAGGGAGTAGTGATCTAAACCTAGAAAATAGGGAAAGAAGAAGAGTTTTTCGGGTGTCACTAGATCTAATTAATCTACAAAGCTAAAATATAAAACTAATTCTGAAAGATTGAAGGAGATGGATGGTAAAATAAAAGAGAAAATGGTGAGAAATAGGCAGCTGGGGACTGGTTTTCATTGCAAATCAATTAAATCAAAGGCAATGCATAGGAAAGATTTGCTACAATCCTTCATCTGGCTACAAGCTCAGATGCAAGGTATAAGAATCCACTCTCAACCAGAGAATTGAAGCAATCCTAAGGCTATGATTTGTCCACTCAAATGGTCACAGATCATCCCAGAGATTGTTTCAATTCAAGGATCTTGATTGGAACAAGTAAGTTATTACAGATGCTGTGGGTGCCAGGCTACAAGCTCAAGCATCCACAGGAATATCCAATCCAGGGAAATCAAATACAAAAAAGTGAAGTTTAGATATGAATCACCTTTAAAACCCACAATTACTATAATAACATCTTACAGCTTATTGAGCTCAGATCTGCAATCTGTGCAACCTCCAATCCATTTACAAATGTTGTTGAAGCTCTCAATTTACAATTACAAAACAGATATGAAATGTTTATGTAGATCTAATCCAACAGGCTGGATTAGAGAGAGAAGGGGGAAGAGAAAAGGGAAACATAAAACCTAAACTAAACCTAAATGAGCTAAGGAGAACTAAAGTGATTCTATGGATTCCTTGCTGAAGAAAAACAATAAAATAGATGCGTATTTATAGGAATGCAGTGATCCATGTGCTTTGAGTTGTAGCCAATCAAAGAAAAGGGATTTTGATCCAAGTGATTTACATGTCCGCCAATCAGAGAGCAGAGAACTCAGTTCTATTATGCACAGCTAAATGTCTCGCTCGAGCGAGGACAGAATATATATACCTGAGAATAAGTACGTTCTGGGCTCGCTCGAGCGAGACCCATATTAAAGGAATAAGCTCGCTCGAGCGAGGTATCACTTTAGGCTTCAGACACCTCGCTTTAACCGCTCGAGCGAGGATAAGAGGTCGCTCGCTTGGCAACCGCTCGAGCGAGGTTAAGAGGTCGCTCGAGCGAGGCTAGGCAACCGCTCGAGCGAGGTACCAAAACTAAATTAAATTTCTTTTATGTATACAAATATACCTCATGTGAACTATGTGCTCTAGGAGTGCTAGTGACCACTGGTGACCATTCTAAGGCATGTCCTTTCGCATGAAATGTAGGTTGACGTGAGAGCAGTACGTATCATCACTACGAGAAAGGACCACTGTGGTTTTGCCTTGAGGTAGGGAACCTTATCGAAACATGTACATTGTTCAATTTCTCATCTGTGTAGTACAGATCTAATTGTTAAACTAAGTATCTCATCATGTCACATAAATAGAGCGTGCGTGTGTAGACTTCAAAAAATGAAGCCAGAGGTCCCAAGGGGACGCAAGATGAATACCTATATGATACGATATATCAGTAGCATCCCAGGGGTGCAGATGAGAATCAGTGGGGAAAAGAAAGTAAGGTGATAAGGCCTAATATATTAAAAATTAGCACAATCACGGTGAATAACTATATGTAAAGCACACTTGATATTTTTGTTATTTAAGGTTTGTTTAGAATACCCCACCGACGTGGCGGGATACCCACGACTGACTCGGCAGGATATCCGTGACGATGCGGTAAATCCAGATACGTAGCACATCCTGTGGATGTAGATTTAAAGTAGACCCGCCACCTATGAGAAAGGGCTTGGACAAGATTCTGTGGAATACAAATTTAATAACTATCCAGTTACACGACGATGGTGGGTATTCCATCGGGGCTCGATGCTATATTGCTCGGGGACTATTTAAGTTAAAGAGTTAAGTTATTAGGCCGAATTCACAACTAAACGAGTAAGATGAGAAAGAACAAAACCATGCAAAGTAAGTAGTTGTATTCATCTTTTTCTTCAGTTATTTTGATTATCCTTCCAGATAGTAACATCAGATGAACTGTATTTTTTTTTAACTGCACAACATATATGTCAGAATTAATCTATATGTTCTTTACGTTTCTCTACTGAGCTAGGATGTAGCTCACCCCTTAGACTATACGTCGCAGGTCCAACACTTGCGGCAACACAGGCTTTGAGAGACGTTGATCCAGAAGGTTCGGATTACGTGGCCGGAGAAGAGTTAGAACCTCCTCCTGAGGAATTCTTTTAGAAGTTCTTTACGTTTTGAGTGGTGAGTAGAGAGTACTCGTGGCTTGGCATGTCAAGTCCTTTCTTTTAAATGTAATTAAATACTATACCTTCCTTTTGGCGAACCATCGAGGGTGATATGATTGTCATCAATGGTTCGGGACAGTTCCTCTCCTCATAAATTGGCATGAGACCGGAACTGTTTGTTGGTTGCTAGACTTTGTTGAAACACGGAGACTTAGTTAGTTTAAAGCTTTGGTATTTTAAATTGTTGGCTTTTACTTGTTACTTGATGTTCCGCATAGATTTAAGGTGCATGACCTCGAGGGTCGTGCTGATGGCGCAAATTTCGGAGTGACGAAATTTGGGCTATCACAAATATTCTCTAAGCCAAGACATTAGGAACTGAGTATATAAGCTATAGTTGTAACTTAGAATCATCATCCCTCCTTCAACCTCTGTCAGCTTTGAGCTCGAGTAGGCTAGGGTTAGGGTTTGATCGCTTCTTTTTCTATTTTCTTTTCTCTCTTAGCCCAACACTTGCTGGCTATATCCTTTGTAAACAACTAGGCTTAGTTTTATTAGTTTTGTAATGGGTCTTGTGAACATTGGGAGTCATTGGTGGGCTGCTTGTTATGCACAAGGCTACTGCTTTGAGAAATTTCATTGTAAGTAATATTAATCAATGGAATTGGTGTTTTAAAGGTTTATTCAATTAGTTATTTTTCTATTTGCTATAGTTTTGTTCAGGCTAAGCATGCATTTAGAATTTTAGCTGAATTAAAAGGCCCATGGAAGCTTGAGCTTGTATCCCTGGGACTATGGTGGCAACAGCAGTTTATATGTTCCATCTCAGCCATCTGTAGTGTGGAGAACCTCTGTGGATAGCCTGTGACCATTTAAGTGGATAGACTATAGCCCTAGGGTGATTCCAAGCCACATATCTGAGAAGGATTCTTCTCCTCTGTACTTTAGCTTGTAGCCTTGTGAAAGGTTGTTGCAGGAACAGGCTCCCCCTCTATTTTACTTGACCAATATCAGATGTTAGATCTGATTTCTCTGTAGTGATTACAGACTTATGAGCTGATTCATTGCAGGCCTTTTATAGCAATGACCAACTGCATTTAAGTCTCCAAATAGCCCTTGAACAACTGTGGTCGTCACTATTTTTCAAGAACTATTTGCTCCCATGGATGTCTGAGCTTGTAGCCAGGTAAACATGGTGTCTATAATGATGTTAATGATCTTATTTAGACCATTGGGTGGAAGACATCTATTGGATATTTTGTGACCATTTAAGTAGCTAGGTTATAGCCTTAAGATCAGTCTACTCTTTTGGATCAGATTGGTTTTCTGACTTAGTCCATGTGGTTTGATCCTCTCTATTGGATAGTCTGTGACCATTGAAGTAGACAGGCTATAGCCTTAAGAGATCAGGTCAAACCATAAGGGTTGAGTTGGATACTTCTTCCTTGCAGATGTGCTTGTAGCCATCTGAGGGATTGCTGTAGAGATAGACTTGAGTCTGAGTTACATAGCTGATGTAACCCTAGATTAACTGCTTACTTTTCATCCTTTTATCTTTATTTTAATACACACCATCACCACCTTCTTCCTAACCATTTCTTTAGGATAGGATTGCACTATATTTACCTTCTTTTAGTGATAATTTAGTATAGTCGTGACACCCAACTCCCTTTCATTAGGATTGTCAGATCTGTAGCCAGATCTGGAGGCCTATTATTATAACCCATTTTGGGTTCTAGATTAATTTCTTTGTGGGATAAACTCTTACTTACTTAAAACTTGCTACAATAGCCCTGTATCTTACAGGCTGTATGTACTTTAGGTCACTATTTTCATAGCCATTTCACTCCACCTTTGTACTTTGATTTTTACCATCTCACCATTTTAAATAACATCAGCACACCTAAGTAGTCCAACAAGTTTTTGATGCCGCTGTTGGGGATATTGATCTTTTTAGTAGACCTGAGTTGTATTATATTTTAGCTTAGAAAATTCTTTGTAGCTATGCCTTGAATAGAATAAAAAGTACTACTGATTTTTGTGAAATTTTTACAGAAGTGGACAATAGCAACAGGGAAAAGCTAGAGCTGCAGCTGGAGTTTAGCTATCTCTGTTTGTCCTTCTTTTACCCTAAAACTTAGTCCCTTTTTGTTGAATTCCCTGTCATTAGTTTAGTTGTAAATTTGTTTAGTTGTTAATTTTGTTTGATTTTTTTTTTTATGTTGTGAGCATTTTCTTTACCTGCTGATTTTGTGTGTGTATGCTTGGAAGAAGGTCCCTTAACTCTGAGTTGGAACCTCTAAATCCTGAGGTTGAGAGGGTCCTTAGACCAAGAAACACAATACAAGGCCCTACTATTGAAACTGAGCCAGCTGTCATGGATGAGAGGCAAAGAACTCTGAAGGAATATAATACACTTGGGGATTACACATCTCCCTTTTGCATATAATTCCCTTCAGTTGAGGGAAACTATAAAATCAGGTCTTCTACCATCAACATGCTACCATCTTTTCAAGTAAGGAAGATCCTTACAAGCACTTTGATCAATTCTTGGCAATTTGCACGACATTTAACATTGTTGGCTTGGGACCTGGCGCCACTAAACTTAGACTTTTTCCTTTTTTCCTAAAGGACAAAGCCAACACCTGGCTCTCTAAGCTCCCAGCCAATAGCATCCAGACATGGAGTGACCTCTAAAGCTAATTTTTGGCTAAATTCTTTCCCATGAATAAAATCAGTCAAATGAGGACAAACATACTGTCATTTACTCAGTCCTCAGCTAAAGATTTTTATGAGGCATGGGAGAGATTTTAAGAGATGTTAAAATAATGCCCCCACCATCAAATTCTACAGTGGCAACTAGTGCAAGTCTTTTACTAAGAAATTAATCCCAAAAGTAGGAATATGGTGGATGTCTCTTATGGGGGTAGTTACCTCCACAAGATAGCTGATGAGGCTTGGGAGTTGTTTGACATTATAGGGGAGAATTCCATGCAGCAGGAATGACTGTCTCACAATGATAGCTAGACCCCAGTTAAATTGGTGAAAGAGTCCACCCCTAAAGGTGGAATGTATGAGATTAAGGTGCAAAGTGAATTGGAAAGGAAGGTGGACAATCTAAGTTTAAAGTTTAACAAATTGATGAATGTGATGCATCCTAGAATGGCTACACAAGTGGAAGATGCATGTCTAATATGCCAATCTCTCACACATTCCCTTCAAGATTGTCCATCAGCCAATTAGTTCCCTGAGTTAGTGTTGGAACATGCCAATGCTGCCCAAGCATATGGGCAGCAACCTGCTCGATACACATAGAGAAACCAACCAAATTTGAGGTAGAAACAAGACACATATCCTCAACCCCAACAACAACAGTTGGCAGCTCCATATAGATCTCAGCACCAGTTTAACCAAGGATATCCACCAAGATAGAATTTTCAGTTCCTGCCTCACAGCCCAATCAGTTGGTCTTGCCCCCACAGTAGCCCAAATCCTCTTCCTTTGAAGAGTAAATGCTTGCATCAATGCAAAATTTGGGAAGCCTTAGTCCAAACTGTGAACTCTCATGGGCAAAACATTAACAAAATAGAGGACCAGTTAGGTCAAATCTGTAATACTTTGAACAGGAGAGAGGAGGGCAAATTGCCTAGTCAATCCTTGGCCAATCTAAAAGGGTAATACATGATTGGAGAAGCATCCTCTACCCATGAGGAGGATAATGCAATCACTACCCTAAGGAGTGATAGGGTGGTTGATAATTTGGTGGGTAAGGCAACTGAAGAGGTCATGGAGAGTGAAAATGAAAGAAATATGTGTGTTGAAGAACCAAGGAATTCATTCCCTGTTGTGGATCAGTAAGGGCAAAATAAAGGGGCTGATGTTGAGCCCCAACAACAACCAATAAATGAAGGAAAAATAAAAAAAATAAAACTTTGATCATGATGTTGTTTGCCATGCAGCTGTGGCACCAGCAGTCCCATAGCTGCCATTTCTTCATGCACTTGCTGGCCCATCTCCTTTTAGTAAAGTAAATGCTCAGATGGAGGAAATGATAGAGACCTTCAAGTAGGTCAAGATCAATTTTTCCTTGCTTGATGCTATAAAACAGGTCCCTGCCTATGCTAAATTTTTGAAGGACCTCTGCACACAAAAAAGAAAGGCAAGGGTGCAGTTGTCCAAAAAGGTTTCTATTGTTGAGCATGTTGAGTCAGTTCTATCTATTGCCATACCTGAAAAATTATAGGACCAAGGGGTACCTACTATCCCCTGAATAATTAGAAACCATACCATTGGTAGAGCCCTCTTGGACTTAGGGGCCAATGTGAACCTGCTCCCATATTTTGTATATGAGGAGCTAGGTTTGAGGGAGCTAAAAGCCATATCAGTTGTACTCAAACTAGCTGATAGGTCTGAGAGGAGACCTTTGGGTATGGTGGAGGATGTTTTGGTGGGGGTGGACAAGTTCTACTATCCTGCTGATTTCTTTGTTTTGGACATGGACCCTTGCAAAGGTAAAACCCCAATTCCTGTCATCCTTGGAAGGCCATTCTTGGCCACTGCAAATGCTTGCATACAATGTAGGTCAAGGGTGATGGAGGTGACCTTTGGGAACATGAAATCCCAATTAAATGTATACAATGCTGCTAGGCAACCTCAGATGGACATTGAGGACTGTTGTGTAATTGATGTACTAGATGGCCTTATAGAAGAAGAATTACCCAATTTGCTGGATTGGGATGATATTACTAAAAACCTGGAAAGTATTTGGAGTATGGTTGAGAAGGAGACCCAAACTCTCATGACAGAAGACATCTCCAAAATAGAGTCTTCTGTGGCCTAATGCAGCATTCCAGCTAGAAACCTACATTGCTGCCCCTTCCTCAAACTACTAAGACTCCTTTGTTGCCTTCCATTGAAAGTCTCCCTGAGCTGGAGCTGAAATAGCTCCCAAACACATTAAAATATGCCTTCTTGGGGCAAAACAACAAGCTTCCGATGATTATCTCCTCTCTCACTAGTGAGCAGGAGGAGGAATTATTGAGTGTACTCAAAAAGTATAAAAGGGCAATGGGGTGGACAATAGCTAATCTTGGAGGCATTGATGTCTCAGTTTGCATGCACAAAATTCACTTGGAAGAGGGTGCAAAACCCTCTAGGGAAATGCAGAGGAAGCTTAATCCTCACATGCAAGAGGTGGTCTTGAAGGAGATAGTAAAACTATTGGATAGGGGGTGATTTACCCCATTTCAGATTCAGAGTGGGTGTCACCTATCCAGGTGGTACCCAAAAAGTCAGGCATAACAGTTATTACTACTGATTTGAGGAGTTGATGCCAGCCAGAGAGACCACTGGCTAGAGAGTTTGCATTGATTACAGAAAACTCAACTTCAAAACCAGGAAAGACTACATCCCTCTCCCCTTCATTGACCAAATTCTATATAAGCTAGTTGGGAAGGCATTTTATTGCTTTCTTAATAGATACTCAGGGAATAACCAAATCCCTGTGTATCCTCAAGATCAAGAAAAAACCACCTTCACATGTCCCTTTGGCACCTTTGCTTACAGGAGGATGCCTTTTGGACTGTGCAATGCCCCAGCCACATTTCAGAAGTGCATGTACGTAATTTTTTTTTATATGATTGACAAATTCTTAGAAATCTTCATGTATGATTTCTCAATTTATGGGGACAACTTTAGCCAGTGCTTGAGTCACCTTGACCTGGTTTTGCAAAGATGTGAAGAGACCAATTTGGTCTTAAGCTGGGAAAAGAGTCACTTTATGGTGACACAAGGAATTATGTTAGGCCATGTAGTCTCTCCCAAAGGAATAGAGGTTGATAAGGCTAAAGTGGACTTGATTTCACACCTACCCCTACCTAGGACTCTCAAGCAAATCAGATCCTTTTTAGGACATGATGGTTTTTACAAGAGGTTCATTAAGGACTTCAGCAAAATTTCAAAGCCATTGTGCCCCCTACTGTGTTAGGATGTGCCATTTGAATTCTCTGCTAAGTTCATTGAGGCCTTTGAAGCTTTAAAAAAGTGCCTTACCAGTGCTCCTATAATCCAGGCCCCAGTGAAGAGGGGGGAAGATTTTCTTGAGTAGAGTGTCACCCACCATTAAATCTTGAACACGAACACGCTTGTTGTACACATGTATGATCCTCTTCTGATAGACCTGGGTGTGAAACAAAGCTTGGAGCCTCTTCTTGTCGATTAGGTTCAACTGCACGAAATGGGATCTCTCCCTTTTGGCCTCTGGTAGATCAGTCTCGATGAGGATACGGAGTGAGCGTACTTCAACCTCAAATTGTAGTACGACCTCAGTTCCATACACAAGGGAGAACAGTGTTGCCCTTGTAGCGGTACAGATCAACGTTTGATAGGTCCATAATGCGAAAGGTAGCATCTCGCTCTAGTCTCGGTATATGACAACCATCTTCTCTAGGATGCAGATGACTATTTTATTAGCAACTTCTATGGCTCCATTGGTTTGTGGTCGATAAGGTGACTATAGACATCCCAATTTTTCTCTCTCGGAGTATACAATTCTATTTGGTTAACCTTTGATCTTGCTCACGATCTCTGGAAAAGGACTAACCTTCTCCAAAGACCTTAAAACCCAAAATACGGGGATCATTACTGAAACATTAGTATATAGTTGAGACCCAGGCTGAAACAATGGCTCTGCGGCTCGAACCCACCCAACCAGAGAAAATTCTGAATTTCGTGCAAATACACTTGCACGGAATCTATTCCACGTGTGGACACATGCGCAGAATTGGTCCCACTTGGAGCAGGCTCACTCTTCCCGCAGATCAATTAAGACCCGAATTTTGCGTAGATATACTTGCCCATAATCTGATTCCACGCATACACGGTTGCACAGAATTAGTCCCACTTGGACTAGGGTTTCCTTTCATACATCACCCAAAGACCCCTATTTTGCGTAGATACACTTACGCAGAATCGATTCCACGTGTCCCCATATATGCGGAATTGGTTCAGATTGGACTGGGACTCTACTCCCCAAATTGCCTTAGGATCTGAATCCTGTGCATACACCACTGTGCGAAATTTAATCCCACGCGTCACTGCATACGCAAAATTGGTTCCCAATCCAACCCGACCTCAAACCCCTCAGACCGCCTGAACTCTCGATTCCACGCATACGCCACTACGCAGAATTGGTTTCCTAGGCACACTAGAACAAGGAAACCAACTCAAATCGAATCAAGCACATACTCCACTGCGCGGAATTCAATTAAGAGCAGCCTCACTTGCTCGGAATTGGTTTTCCTAAGCACACTGGAACTAGGACTCCCGGTTCACAGGTTGACTCAAACTGATTTAGGCGCATATGCCACTGTACGGAATTCAATTAAGCGCAACTTTACTTGTGCGGAATCGGCCAATCCCGCACATGCCCACATGCGCAGAATTAACTCGACGCCTATAAAAAGACCCCCCTACCTCACCTAAAAAGGACATCCAGTAGTCGAATTCCAAGCTTAGGGATTTCGAGACACTCTTCGGCGCCCGACTTTAGGTAATCTTTCAGGTTCTAGTCTTTAGTTCTTAATTCTTAGGTTTTAGATCCTAGTTCTCAATTTTTATGCTAGTTCCTAATTTTTTTATTCTAGTTCTTAATTTATAAGTTCTAGATCTCAGTTCTTAGTTCCTGATCCATAATCCTTAAAATTTCAAATTCTCAGTTTTTAATCCTTTCACCTTTAATCATCAATTCCAACTCAGTCTTTTCAAAATTAACCTTAGCCATAAAAACAATTTACTATTTTTCTTTCTTTCAAGCCTCTCGCTTTGAGAAAATTTGAGGTTCACTTTAGGGCTTCTAAAAAGGGATCAAGCTGGCTTTTAGACTTCTAGAAGTGCAGAATCTTCCCCGGGAGACCCAGGTAGTCAAGCTAGCAGCCCTAGCCCGCTAATCTTAACTCTCGAAGAAGTATTGAAGGAGGAAGATCTTAGCCTAGAACTAATTAGGTCTCTAACCTCTTCCAGTTTTCAAGCCTTAGCCAACCAATTTGCCCAAGAGAGCTTACAGAGCGTACCAGGGAACGGGGGCGATCCTCCTTTGCATAACGGGCCACAATCCCTTTTTTTAATTAGACTCCTGATAGGATTAGGAGACTAGATCAATTAGATTCCTAGTAGGATTAGGAGATTAGATTTGTTAGAATCTGGAAGAAGTAAGAAGGC
Organism: Chloranthus sessilifolius; assembly: GCA_021018995.1. Lineage (NCBI taxonomy): Eukaryota > Viridiplantae > Streptophyta > Magnoliopsida > Chloranthales > Chloranthaceae > Chloranthus > Chloranthus sessilifolius. Next base: position 68,956,268 of record CM037592.1, on the reverse strand, counting down.
CAAACTAGTTGGATTAAAGGCAACCCAATGCTACAAAAGTTGGTCGGCCGACGTTCAGTAAAGTAATTCAACCCGCAAGCCCCCGCTCTTCTTAAAGCGTGATTAGTGATATGTTACAGCGTCGATAAATATCTGTAGCTGGCGATCGCATCAACTCAGATATTCTTCATTTAAAATTCACCTTTTCCTTTCAGCAATTTAATATTTCATAGTTTATTATTCTATCGCCCCTAGCCAGAGTCCACTCGGAGCGAATTGGGCCACTTATTTAGGGGAGCGAAAGGAACCCAGAAAAAGCGCATACCAACAGACTGGTGATCGCGATGGGACTCTTTTCTCTAGGGTTGCCCCAATTTAATTAGTTTAGTTTTTGTTTATTTTATTTCATTTCCACTTTTTACACTGCATTTTTTTTTAAAAAAAAAGAAAAAAGAGAAAAATGAATCCTAGTGATATGACCCACCCTCATGGGGCCTCCCTAGCGACCGAGTATAACGTTCGGCCATCTCTGTGGATAGCCCAACATCGTGCCCAAGTAAATGTGGTTAGTGAGAGCGAAAAATACCCCTTTGCACCATAAAACACAAATCACAGTGACAACAACAGAGAAAGTGGTACTGAGCAAAGCTACCCAGCTAGCGAAGTTATAAACCACACTGCCAGTGTGCTCCTGAAAGGAGGAAAAGACATTGATGCCCTACTGCGAACTTTGACCAACTTATACAAAGCTATAAAAGACCAGAGACAAGTTACTCCTGGAAGCAGACAGAGAGGAAGGACGCCGACTCCTCCGCGTACTCCAACTCCTCCAACACGTAACACATACACACCTCGCACCCCCTATGACGACAACCACCGAAGACACCTAAAGACAATGATACTATCAGCATGGACGATCTCCCTTGATATCTAGATGCTTACATGGATAAGAAAGAGCATTCTAAGTGATCCACTGGATTCAACAAATTATATCGATACCTCGACTTCATTGTATCCACCGGGTTCAAACCACCCAAATTCAATAAATACAATGGTACAGGGAACCCGAGATACCACTTGGCCCTGTTCTATAACGACTGCCTACTGATTCGAACCAATCATGGGCTCCTGATCCACTTCTTTTAGAGATCGATAGAAGGAGAAGCCCTTGACTGGTGGTTCGCTGCTCTACCTCTAACAAAAATTGAGACCTTCAAAGACTTAGCCGATAGATTCCTAGACCAATACCAACACCTGACCCACAGAGAGATCAGTCTTGCTGACTTGATACATACAAGACAAGAAGACGACAAAGACTTCGCGACGTTCGCTAACCACTAGAGGAGGCTCGCTGCTCGAACAGGGAGTCAAATAAACCAATATGATGTGATAGATATTGTGATCGTAAATACCCGAGAATCCCTTCAAAGCACTCTCATATTAAGCGACTATCATGACTTCACAAGCCTTTATCAACACGCTTTATGCATAGATTGTCACCTGAAAAATGGGGACCTTGATCTCTCTACCCTAACATCCAACGTACCCTCCTCCAAAGACCCTAAGACAAATACCCTAAACGAGACTCTAAGTCCTGAAAAAATCAACACAAACCAAGGACAAAACAAAATAAACCCTTAACTATACCACCCATATGACCAAGCTCAAGATCTATACCCAAACCTATACCCTGACCAAAACCAATTACCACACACAAACCAAGATCAACACCCCTACCAAACTTTATACAGCAACCAATAAACAAATCCACACTATGATCAAAGCCAACTCCATGACATTATGCAAACTAACATCACCTACTACAACTCGTTGTTTGAACAAACTCCATTAAGCCCTCAACCCACATGTGATAACGTACACTCACTCACCCCTGCCCCATTCCACCTGGCTAGCCTGATTCGGAGGATTGAACCCCCTTCATACCATATCCATACCATCCATTCACGACCAACTAACCCTGTTCCGCATACCTATAAATGCGAAATCACCTTTCGCCCTGAACCAATCACCAAGATCACTAAGATCCAACCTATCACCGAATTCACCCCTAAACTAACTCAACCCATCACCAAAATCGACACACTTACCCCCGAACCAACTAGACCTACCTTCGAACTCGATAACTTACCCACCAATGTGTTAACCACTGTGTTCCCCAATCTTGAACCTAAACCAACCTTAGTGACCGATACCTGGACAAACTTACATACCGGTTCCAGAAGAAATTCCCGAACTAATCTATCCACATACTACAATACCATTCAAACTTAAACCGATCACAAAACTAAACTCTGAACCCAAGCCCATAATCAAATCTATCCCCGAAATCACCTGCCCTCTCACTTCAGAACCAATCCACCAACATATTACGACACCATTTATACTTAAACCGATCACAAAACTATACTTTGAACCTGAATTCGTAATTGAATCAAGACCCCTAATCAAACATACTCTAGAATTAATCCCCGAGCCCAAACGCATTATCAAACACATCTCCCCACCAACCTTAAACCCGACCCTTGAACTAATCCCTACATTAACTTCAAAACATGAACTCATCGCCCCACTAATCTCATAATCAACTCTCGAATTAACTTCTACGCCCACTTCAGAATCTAAACTCACTACCACCTCACCAACTTTGAAACAAAATCTTGAACCCGAATCTGTTATCAAACATACCCCCGAACCATCAATTTCACTCACCCCATAATCAACTATCGAACCGATCTCAGAACCAACTCTCAAATCAATCTCTACACCCGCCTTAAAACCTGAACTCACCACCGAACTTATCACCTCACCAACCACGAAACTGAGCCCTAAACCCAAACCTATTATCAAAACTAAACCTATCATCGAACTCTAACCTATCATCAAACCTAAACCTGTTATCAGACCGAACATTGTCACCAAACCTAAATCTATTGTCAAACATAAACATGTCACTAAACTTATCAATAGACCTAAACCTGTTATCAGACCGGACATTATCACCAAACCTAAATCCACCATCGAATATAAACCTGCCACCAAATCTAAGCCTATCATCAAACTCAAACCAATCATCGAACCTAAACTTGTCACCAAACCTAAACTTATCATCAAACCTAAACTTGTCACCGAACCTAAACCTATCATTGGATTTGAACCTGTCATCAAACTTGAACCTATCGTCAAACCTAAACTGATCACCGAATGCAAACCTGACATCAAGCCTCAAACTATCAGCGAATCTAAACCCATCCTCAAACATGAACCTACCACCAAACCTAAACCCATGATCGAACTTGAACCTGTCATCGGACACAAAGCCAAACCTATCATTGAAGGCAAACCAATCGTCGAATCTAGACCCGAACCTATCATCGACCATGCACCCATCCACAAGCTTGAACCCGCCATCAAGCCCGAACCCATTGTCCAACCTGAACCTGTCGTCAAACTCGAGCCTATTATCGAACACACCAGTCACTAAAACCGGACCTATCCCTACTATGCCAGCTCCACTCACCTTTGAGCCATCCATCGAACCTATCAAGGAGCTGGTCATCGCTCCCACTCTTGAAATCAAAGTAGACTTAAATCTTGCTACCCCAATCAATATCCAAATCGACATATCGTAGAACTCTCAAATCCCACCACAACACAAAATCGACATCATAGCTAAGACCGATTCTAACCACCGGATCTTGATTTCCTTATCTTCTCCTTTTGTTCTGCCTTTGTCTCACCTTGTCACTCTCTTTACGAAATCAACATCACACTCCCCTTCAATTGACTCCCTTCATAAAATCAAAACAATGTAACCCAAAAATATTCTCTAATAACCCCAACTGAAAACAAAAATGATAACACATAAAACCTCATGGGAAGGACCCTATTTCATGCCCCGACTTTACAACCTGCCCCACTCTACTGGAAGGATAAAGAAGGTCCCTCCTGACAAGGAGGCCCCAACCATAAAAGATTTATCAAAAGAAGAAATTAAAAGACACCACGCCTATTTTGACAAACCTCATATCATCCAAAACACAAACTCACCTTCTCCCTCATCCCAGATCGGCCAGGTCGAGAGATATCGAGGACCCCGAAGTAGATTATCCAACCGTCACCCTGTCCGTCTGACCTCCTGAGTCAGTCTCAGCTTAAGGAACTAATGTTGTACCATAACACAAGAATACATAATATATATATATATATAAACTAAAATATATACATATATCATTTGCCCAACAATACCCCTGACTTATAACACTTACCCGACTGAGAATTTGAAGTCGAGGAGTTAGTGCTAAGAAACAACGCCTATACGACCACCTTGCCTAGAGGAAATCAAACCCCACACAGGAAGTGCTTATATTATTTGGGTAGCATGCCCAAAAAATAGCTACAAGGGAAAGACTTCCTAACCCTTGGAATCATGACTCAATAATCATCATGTCTCATAGCCTAAACAGGCGTAACTATATATTTATTATCCTCGCAGTCATCGTTAGGCATGCGCCAGTCATAGGTCATTATTCTTTTGCACCGTTTTGAAAATCATTTGACTCACCCCTCCTATTCGGGCAAGTTGATCGAAAGGACCAATGAATCATGAAACCTTTTTGAAATATAGAAAACTCTGGATTCTCATATACCCTCTTTAGCCATTGGAGTCGATGTTAGAGCAAAAAATATGAAAGTGCAAGGTTCCATCAAACCTCTTAATTCTTGCGTTAGCAGGTTGTTAAAAAAATATACAGAAAAGAAGCACAACCGAGGAAGAGTAATATGACGAATGAACAGACAATGAATTCAAGGAAGCATAAGCAAATTTTGAGGGCATTCCTGGTAATCTTATTAGGGAAGAACAAGCAAGCCACAAGGGCATCCCTGACATCTTCACATTACTAGATATCGTCATACGGTGGCAGGAGGAGGACAAAACTCCTGCTAATCATAGAATCTGAGACTTTGATGGTGTTGAACCATTACAGAGAGCTCAATTATGGCACCGCATTACCTACCCGAGAAGAAAGTAATTGACTACTATTTTAAAAATTAGTTAAATAAGAAGCTACCCTCAAATCAATAAACCTTATCACTTCTTAACCCCTTTATTTCTCTTTCAGACGATGAGTCAAATGATTTCCAAAATCTCTTCGAAATAAAATTGAAAACTCTCGAATGGCAAGTGATGCAATCACACATTACCTACCATTCATCCCAACCTTGCTAAAATGCTACGATGTATGATGATCGTTCAGCACTTATAAAATTGAGCCTGACATGTGGCCGAAATAATCAAACTACTTCCCAATACTGGATCATTACTAACGCACTCCAAGATATTTGAGATGTTGATATGAGTCCCACAGTCACTTGAAACTGGAGAATTTTTTTTAAGAGCGTAGCACCTTGGTAGCGATACTCCAGTCAATAGACCGACACCCCAAACTGGGGCATTTTTTTTTAATCGTTTCAGTTTGTTTCTTACTTTTCCGCCATGGGACCGAAAACATCCAAAATAAAACAAACAACATACATTCAACACATCGAAAAATAAACGCACTACCCCAGCACTACCCATTCACCCTCTGATGCAACCCAAGAAACACACAATAGCCAGACATGAGCAAACATAAATGAAATGAACACAATAAACAAAACACCTCTTTATTCATAACTTAAAATTTTACAAGTATCACCGGAGGCATACCTCCTAAACATACAACCTAGAATGAAAACATAGAACCCAAAATGAACATAAAGTGCAATAAATAAAGCACAAAAATAAATTTAGCACAAGAATAACCACGCGTATTCCGAATTTAAACGCCCACCTCTACACGCATAATTCCCAATACAGCATCTGAGACACCCACTTGACTTTCATCTAAATTCACACACGCGTCACCCCTACCAAACATATAAACCGTTTCCAACCATACACGAAATCATTCCCCCAACCCCACCATGTCCCTAGGGTTACAAAAGGAAGACTATTTCCCTCCTTTGAAGTCCCATTGTGATCGAATCACCCCCTGATGTGCTACCATAAATAATGTCCTACCGCGATCGGAATCACTCCCTTGTCCCATCATGCACTCAACCAATGTTCCATCACTCCCCTTACAATCCCATCGCAGCACTACCCCACCACGTACCCTGGTAGACACTCACCATGCATCCATAAGCACAATCATCAAGGCTCTACCGCACCGTAATGCTAAGGACAAGTCCCATATGACACAACTACAACCTAATCCTATCATATAACCCAAGATCTGCCAAAGAAAGAAATAAACATAGTTGTCCCATCGTATAACCACCAAAGTCCCACCGTGTGACCAAGGGAGGGGCTCAACCAATATTCCATTGCAAAAAGCCAAGAACCGAGCCCCCCAAATGTCCCATCGCACAATAGTCATCAGACTCCATCGCAATAGAAACACACGCTCGCCGACAAAAGAGAAAGGGAAACCCTTCGCCGTCCCTGTCGTGCCAACAACCATCGGGCCCCGCCACAGTAGAAACCAAAAGAGAAGAAACTCTTTGACATCCCATCGCATGACCACCACAAAGACAACAACCAACAAGTCCCATCGCGCAACCAAATCAGATAAGTATCACCCCTTTCTTTCTACTGGATATTCCTTGTAAAGTATAGTTAGCTAATATTAAATCAAATATTTTCAAAACCCTTCTCTCTCGACTCGTGAATCATGGTAGTCCCCCTATAAGAGACAATCATCAGTATTCACGAGAAGATTAGACGGAGCATCTGAAATACCAAGTGTCGTATTGACAACCAAACAAAGGTCGGGTCCATAATTCCTGTACCAATGGATCTGCTCAGTGATGTCTCGAAATCCACATTTTCTGCCATTTTACCATCGAATTGATCTTAAGATAAAAAACCCAAATTTTCAAAAACCTCTATTTATCAAAACTTTTACCTTTCACCACTCCAATCTGTCCTTTCCCCTGAAAAATTGAACATTAAGTACACTTAACTCTGAGAAATAAAAAATGTCCACTGGAAAGGGACCCCTGACGCGTCATTGGTGTGAGCAATGACGCGCTCGGCCTAACATGATCTGTGAAAGCCTTTGCCATTACATCAAATTACATCATATTATTCGGTCATTTGACCTTATTTCTAGGCATTCGTATGATGCCCCCGACACCTTGATTACGTCAATGTCCCTCTGTTTGCCTATCCCTTGCAGCAGGTCACGATATACTGTGGGATGCCACTTGCACACACATATGAGGATATACCCCTCGACAACTACCACTGAGTGCCCGAATGCTCCTTAGCTTGTGCTGATAGATATGAAAGCCAAGCATTTCATGTCAGCTCCCTAGTTCAAACTTGTGATCCCTCCAAGAAATGAGAAGGCACCTCAGAAGAGGTGTGTCTACTTCTTCAACGCATCCTTACTCCGCAAGGACGTGCCGAAGAGGAGCATCTGTAGACATCCCAATTTTGCCCTCTCGGAATATACTATCCTATTCGGTCAACCTTTCATCTTGCTCACAATCTCGGAAAAATGACTAACCTTCTCCAAAGACCTTAAAATCCTAAATATGGGGACCATTACTGAAACAATAGTATATGGTTGAGACCCATGCTAAAATAATGGCTCTATAGCTCAGACCCGACCCGACCCGAGAAAATCCTAAATTCTGCACAGATACACTTGCACAAAATTGATCCCACTTGGATCAGGCTCACTCTTCCCGTGGACCAATTAAGACCCAGATTTCACGCAGATACACTTGCACGCAATCTGATTCCACACAGACACATTTGTGTGAAATTAGTCCCACTTGGATTAGGGTTCCCTTTCATATATCGCCCAAAGACCCCTATTTTGCATAGATCCACTTGCGTGGAATCAATTCCACGTGTCCCCATATACGTGAAATCAGTCCTGATTGGACTGAGACTCTACTCACCAAACTGCCAAGGGACTCGAACCCCGCGCATATGCCACTGCGCAAAATTCAATCCCACGTGTCACTGGATACGCGGAATTGGATCCCAATCCAACCCGACCTCTAACCCCAAAGACCGCTTGAACTCTCGATTCCATGCTTATGCCACTGCGTGAAATTGGTTTCCCAGGCTCACTGGAACAAGGAAGTCAACTCAAATTGAATCAAGCGTATACTCCACTGTGCGAAAATAAATTAAGCGCAACCTCACTTGCACGGAATTGGTTTTCCTAAGCACACTGGAACTAGGACTCTCGGTTCACAGGCCTACTCAAACTGATTTAAGCACATATGCCACTGTGCGGAATTCAATTAAGCGCAACTTTACTTGCGCGGAATCGGCCAATCCCGCACATGCCCACATGTGTGGAATTAACCCGACACCTATAAAAAGATCCCCCTACCTTGCCCAAAAAGGACATCCAATAATTGAATTCCAAGCTTAGGGATTTCGAGACACTCGTCGGTGCCCGTCTTTAGGTAATCTTTTAAGTTCTAGTCTCTAGTTCTTAAGTTCTAGTTTCTAGTTCTTATTTCTTAGGTTCTAGATTCTAGTTCTCAATTTTTATGCTAGTTCCTAATTTCTTTGTTTTAGCTCTTAATTCTTAAGCTCTAGATCTCAGTTCTTAGTTCCTGGTCCCTAATCCTTAAAATTTTAAATTCTCAAATTTTAATCCTTTAACCTTTAATCATCAATTCAAACTCAGTCGTTTCAAAATTAACCTTAGCCATAAAAACAATTTACTATTTTTCTTTCCTTCAAGCCTCTCCCTTTGAGAAAATTTGAGGTTCTATCTGGGGCTTCCAAAAAGGGATCGAGCTGCCTTTTAGACTTCTAGAAGTGCAGACTCTTCCCCGGGAGCCCCAGGTAGTCAAGCCCGTTAGTCTTGACTCTCGAAGAAGTATTGAAGGAGGAAGCGGTTAGCCTATAACCGATTAGGTCTCTAACCTCGTCCAGTTTTCAAGCCTTATCCAATACATTTTTCCAAGGGATCTAACGGAAGGTACCTGGGAACGGGCTGATCCTCCCTAGCATAACGGGCCACTAATCAGTCACATAATATACCATTTTACCACCCTTAACTTAGTGATGCTAGAGCTTAGTTTGCTACTAATAAGTTGTTGATATATAAATATTAAGGAAAAATAGCAAAAGACAACCAAAGTGATAATATTCATCAAAATGAACTCATAAAGTAATAAAAAGATGATTGAACGAAAAAGATGAATCATCGCCTACTGAAAGACGAAAAATCATGTTCTGCAATTTTGCGGAACGGTGCAAAGGAAGAAGTAGAAAATCGTAATTTACGATTCTTCAAGGAGAGCCGTTCAAAAGCTGAAGCGAAGCAACAGAAAAGACGAATCATAAAATAAAGAATTGTTCTATGGGAAGCTGTGTTAAAAGCTAGAAAATCATGATTTACGATTTTATAAAAGAACACATTCTGAAGCTACTGATCATGTGAGATCTATACCGCTATGCACTAAAGTAGAAGAATTCTTGACTTAGAAGTCTGGCCAATCATGGGTCTGAGAAGATTGACGAAGAAGACTCTTAAAGGACTCTACTACTGAAATAAAGGAGAAGATCCAGAAGTACATCAATAGTTGAAAGCAAGGAAAGATAAGATTAGAAGTAGGGTTATATTAGGACAGTTTTGTTTTATTAACTTCTTTTATTAGAATTAGGAGTTTTGTAAACTGACACCTTATGATCTATAAATAAGAGGGCTTGGTATAGGAATTAGCTATCAAAGAAATTTTCTACATCAATTGACACCTGAGGTTGGGTTTTCTTCTGATCATTAGAGTAGTTCAGTTTAGATATTGATGGTTCATCGATCATAATTAACGACTAGGATTGAGAGCTGGAAGATTAGAGTAGATATCTGTAGTTTCTCAGAAGCAATTGACGCCTGCGGCTAAGAGTGAAAGATACAATTTTATTGCTATCTAGTTTAGATCTATTTTTATTACAATTTCCTACTTTGTAAACATTTTCGAATTTTAATTTGAATTGACAACTCAAGTTGAGATTTGCAGGTTAGTGTAATAGTTTTTATTTTTCATCTTTAATTTTTTGGAGTTTGATTGACGCCCAAATTCTGGTAGATTAAATATTAGTATAAATCTATATTGAATGATGCGAGTTTTTGATTGACGCCCAAATTCTAGAAGACTGAGATATAGTGTAACGGTATTTTAAATTTGTAAACATCTGATAATTGAAGATTGTGATTGACGACCACAATCTGAAAGAGGATATAGGATTTATTTTCTGCAAAATTAGTTTAAGAAACCATTCTTTTATTCATATTTCTAAAGTGGTTTAGGAACTTAAAAGATAAGTATAAGTTTTCAGAAAATTAATATATACATATAGAAAAACATATCCTCGTGGGAACGATCCTATGCTAGTATTACAATTGCCATTGTGCGCTTGCAATAGGTAAGTAATTCAACGATCAATTAATTGGATACATGCATAAGAAATTCAGCGATCAAGTTTTTAGCGCCGCTGCCGGGGATAACGTTTGATTTTATATTTATATGTTAGTTTAAGAAAACAAGTATTTATCTTTCTCTTTTTATATTTCTTTATATTTTTAATTTTCTTTGATCACTTCTTAATCTTTTATAGGTTTATTCAGAGTAACGAATCAAGGTTTCAACTTCCTCTGATCAGAGAAGCTAGAGGCTCAGATTTGTTCTCTCCCTGCCTTCTAGAATAAAAATTAAATAAAGTTAAAACACAAAAACAAAGTTTTTCTTTTTGTATGCATCACACTCAATCTCAAAGTCTAGATTTCTTCGAGTGTGATTTATAAATTGAAAGGACTCTCCTGCATAACTTAGCAGCAAACTGAGTTCCCATAGGAGAATCCTTAACCATGGCTGACGACCATTCAATCCAATCACATTTTAGCCCCGTTGCTCTAACTGCACCCTCCTGTATAGTTATACCAAAGGTAGCTACTGAACAGAAGTTGAAATCAAACTCAATACACTTCCAGCTGTACCTGCTTTTCATGGGCTTGATAGAGAGGATCCCTATCAACACGTAAGGGATTTTATAAAACTCTACACGATGTTACAATTGTCGGCAGCTAATGAAGAATCAGTTAAGTTAAGGTTGTTCCCTTTCTCTCTCAAGGATAGAGCGAAAGCATGGCCGACTTCACTGCCTTTCAGGAGTATAACCACTTGGGATGAACTGCATTCCAAATTCTTAAATGAGTACTTCCCAATTGGTAGAACTAACCAGATTAGGCAAGCAATTCAAGATTTCAGGCAGCAGCCTGGAGAATTATTTCGTGAAAGCTGGCAGCGCATGAAGGACTTACTAAGAAAATATCCTCATCATGATGTATCGAACTGGTCAATAGCACAGAGTTCTATCAAGGATTGATTGAGACTAACCAGTCTACGGTTGATGCTATAAGCAGAGGAGCCTTTATGGCTCAAAATGGCGAACAATCCTAAAACTTATTCGAGAAGCTGGCCGATAACTCAAAGAAAAAACAGGCTCTGCTTAGATCTAATCCTGATATCACTCGTTACACACCGCTCATGAGGGGTGGACTTTACAAAATCAACAAAGATGAAGTAAAGAAAGTGGACGATTTGAGTGCAAAGGTTTTGGCTCTTGAACAACAAATTGCAACACTATTGGCTACCAAATCGAGCACTCCGAATAGATCCTAGCAAACTGTTCTAATTGTCAGACTCAAACTTATAATGAATACCCAGCTATGCCATCGTACCAGGAGGTAGTGGAAAATGAGCAAGTAATGGCCTTTCAGAGGGGAGATCATCGAAACACGTATAATCAAGCGTGGAGGAACCATCTTGGACTAAGCTAGTACCATCAGTAGCGCAACCCCAATTTCTCTAGACCTAAGTTTTCCACCAAAGACCTGAAATGCCTATTGCGCAACCCCAATTTGGACCATAGAGCAATGCACCTGACGCCACAGTTGTTCAAATCCTCTGAGATTTGCAGAAACAGTCGCATCAGCACTTAAAAGATTTACATCAGCTTGCTCAATTCTCTCAAGTGCTCTCTTCACATACTCAGTCCATTACAAAGCTAGAAAGCCAGATAGGCCAGCTAGCTTCCCAAGTAGCGAAAAGCAAGAGTGGCTAATTGCCGACGCAACCAGTCAACAATCCTAGAGGACAAGTATTCTTGGGGGAGACATCGGCCCCCAAAATCTAATAAAAAAACCTCATGAGTCGTCGAGCTACCGACTCATCCATAGCACTCGTAAAATATGTAGAATTATTTCATTTTCTTTTTCATTTAGGTATTACCCTACGACGCAAATAATTAAAAATGATGGATTGTAATATAACTCCTAGTGTATATTATAGCGAACAATCGTATGGATTTACGATTGATCGTTGTTATGGTCATGTCTATCAGTGAAACCATAACGATTACAATTCAACTGATACTAGGTTCGTACTTACTATTGCTGAAAGCTAGAGTCAACCGACAACTCTAGGTTAACACATGCGTGATGATCGGTTCAGCAGATCATCACTAAGGTAGGGCCTACATATTCGAGAGAGGATACGTTGGCCCCAATATCGAACCCTCCATTTTTGCTATCGTTTTTCCTCTATTTTTCAAAAACTCATCGACTAAGACTCAATCATTTTTTATCTCTTAAACTTTCCTTGTATCTTCTGTTTGATTTCGGAAACCCTATTCAAGTTCTAAGTAATATCTTAAAACTAGGGTTTTTTTATTCAAGATCAAGGTAACAATCTCTATCTTTAACGGAGGAGTCTCTACAATTAATTTCAAATTTATACATGCAAGTTACGATTCACTAAATAATATTCTCTACATCTTGTAGAAAAATAAATTGCAGCATGTTCGGAGAAACAAGCAAGCGACAGAGGGAGGAAGAAGGTGACAGATGTAACAATTCAGATAACTCTCTACTTACAAGCCATATTGCACGGTTTGCTGCCCTCAAAGCTAAATCAAAAGCAGTAAACCAACCTAAAAAGAAAGCTAGGTCCTCGAGAGTGGTTATTAGAGAAACTCAATCTGAAGGAATGGGAACTGAATTAATACCTACCCCTGAAAAGAGTACAAAAATAGATAAAGGCAAAAAACCAATGACCTCTGATAGGACATTGGAACGACTCCCCAAATCAACGAAACATCATCTGGTCAGAGCCGAAGTCCCAGTAGACATTATTTTTTGGAAAAATTTGAGATTAGTGGCAAGGCCATCAAATATTTTAAGGATGCTGGGCTGCAATATTTTCTGGAATCGGGAGTCACACCAGTCTATCCTAAAGTGGTGAGGTTGTTTTATAAAAACTTGACCAACAATAGCAAGGGCCGGATCCCAGATCTCTACACTAGTATTGACGGGCTACCAATCCGGATTATAAAGGAGATGATCGCTAGGATAATGCACGCACCTGTGGAAATATCTGAACTACCCTCTAACCATCCGGAAGCCCATATGTTAAGGATGCCACCCAATGTTCTCCCAGAATTTGTTCAAATGGCAACCGATCTACTAGGAAAACCTCCTCGGGATAGATCATTTTTCTTTCGCAAGGATTTGGAAGCACAGAGTTTATCCCTTCACTTCTTAGATATTTTAATTCATAAGACCATCCACTCCACTGGTCATGGTACATAAAGGCGAACACTTTTTGTAAGGGCATTATACCTAATGGCTAATCGTTACTGGTTTGATGTCCCTTCCTACCTCTTAGACCGTAAGGGAGAAAGTGAATAGAGAGAAGTACGAAATAAATAAATTGAGTTTGCCTTTTGGAGGCTTAATTACCAATTTATTAATGAATGTGGGATATGAATTTGACCCCAAAGTAAAGGCTCTTCCTAGAACAGAGGAGACCCTCACTGCCAAAACCTATAGGAGAACTCTAAGTGCTGTAAACAAACAGAAAATTCATATTTCAGCACGCACAGAGAGTGTCCCCTCTATGCTTGAGGGCCGAGAAGAATCTGCTATGAAGCAGTTAGCAGAAATTACGGTCTCAGAAGAAGCAATCACGGAAGAAGAGGAAGTGAGTACTTTTACTCAACCTCAAGAGAGAGCAGAGATTGGCTCTCCAATACCTAAGAGAGTAGCCGAGTTAGAACTCCCAGTCGCTGACGAAGCTAGTCTGTATGACATTTCTCTGGACTCACCAATAGGGCCTGCTTTGCCCCCTTCAACTGAGGTAGACACACTGCCAATTATTACAGAAGCAGAGCCTGTGAGCCCAAAAATCGAAGTAGCAGAAGAAATGTAGATTGCTGAATTGGCTACTTCTAGCCACGTTCCTACACCAATAGAGCCTCCTGTTCTACCTACAATTTCAATCACTACAAAGCATACTCTCATGGTTCAAGCAGCAGAAGCAGGGCCAAACTCTGAATTACCACGAGGGGTTTTCACAGAGTTGTTAAATGGAGAAGTACCACTCGTTGATTCTCCAATCACCACCACATTAATCGTCAAACTACAAAGGAGATTGAAGGCAGTGGAACAATGGCAGTGTATAAATGAACCAAATCTAATGCCTTTCTTTGAGAGAGTGAGACTGCTACTATTCAAGTCAAAATTCCTTTGAACTTCTTTACTGTTTGTATGAAATCTCATATTACTAAATTTAGAATTAAAATATTCTATGACTATGATAACCTGATTTTTTGTCTAGAAATATCTATTAGAAATATCAAAACAATAAGACATCTATGCTAGTAAATTGTAAAGATGATTAAAGGCCATCTTTTGTTTAAATCAGAGCCAAAAACACAAAATCCCAGAAAATAACTTATCCTTTGAACCCATATTATAAGCCTAAAATCAAATTTCTTTGTACCAAGAAAATTTTGAAAATCCTTAACCATATGTACGACCCAAAGCTTTTAACCTTTAACCCTTATATTTTCTGAGAATTTAGAATGCAAAAGGGAAGAAGAGGGAGTAAAATGAGTAAAAGTAAAAACAGAAAAGGGAAATACTAAAAACAGGGTACAACTGAAGAAATCAATTGAAGAATATGGGAAAAGAGGTGAAAAATCATAAAAGATGATTTAGAAAGAAAAGAAAGAAAAATCGTAAAACACGATTCTACAAATCAATTGATGAAATAGGATTTACAAAATGAGAAAAATAAGAAGTAATAAATGGGAAGAAGATATCCAAATTAGTGGATACTTACTAATACATATTGAGGTAAAAAAGAAGAAAAAGATAGGAGAAAGAAGAGTTAAATTCTCAGAAAAATTTTGAATCCTTTTCTACCTTTCTTTGACACATTTTGAAACCCAAAGCCCCATTATAAGCCAAAGGAAAGACCTTTCTGATTTACGATTTGTAAAAGTATAAACCTAGTAGAGATATGAATAGTAGATACTATGGATTACGTAGGGAATTATATGAATATAATAGATTATCCTTTCCATGAGATTAAAATTTTTGCAATTATCCTTTGACTGAATTCTCTTAAAATATTCCTGTGAGAACCCAAAAATTTTGATTATTTTTCTGAGAGTATGTCAATAGTGAGTTTTTGAATGAAAATATTTTTTGAATCTGCAGTTTAGAAAAACCTATGAAGACTAAACTATTCACTGATGCATACATTCCCTGCTTACTGTGAATTGAAATTATTGGAGTTCTAATCAAGGATAACAATTATAATGGAACGTAAGGATAAAAGATTGGTAAATTTTAGGAAATCATAACAATTATGTGATGATTAACTTAGTTAACTTAGTTTAGATTTTTAACCTTTTGTTTTCTCGTAAATTTTGAAATTTTTTTTGAAAAATCAGGAAATATTGGAAGTTTGTAAGTAACTTCACTGAAAACTTTCAGGAGACTACAACTCCACTAGAGATCACCTAGGGATTTAAAGGCATGTTGCATCTGATAAATGCAATTGTGCTTCCTAGGAAAGTGGCATTTAAATTCTTAGTTTAAGATGTTTTATATTTCTTTGTTTGTTAGGGACTAGCAAAGCGTAAGTTTGGGGGTGTGATCAGTCACAAGATATACCATTTTATGACCTTAACTTAGTGATGCTAGGACTTAGTTTGCTACTAATAAGTTAGTGATGTATAGATATTAAGGAAAAATAGTTAAAGATAACCAAAGTGATAATATTCATTAAAATGAACTGATAAAGCAATAAAAAGATGATTGAACAAAAAAGGCGAATCATCGCCTACTGAAAGAAAAATCGTGTTTTACAAATTTCCAGAACGATGCAAAGGAAGAAGTAGAAAATTATAATTTACGATTCTTCAGAGAAAGCCATTCAAAGGCTAAAGTGAAGCAATAGAAAACACGATGAATCGTAAAATAAAGAATCGTTCTAGAGGAAGTTGTGTTCAAAACTAGAAATTCATGATTTACGATTTTATAAAAGAACACCTTCTAAAGCTACAGATCACATGAGATCTACACCGCCATGCACCAAATTAGAAGAATTCTCAACTTAGAAGTCTGGCCAGTCACGAATCTTAGCAGATTGACGAAGAAGACTCTTAAAGGACTTTGCTGCTGAAATAAAGGAGAAGATTCAAAAGTACATCAACAGTTGAAAGCAAGGAAAGATAAGATTAGAAGTAGGGTTATATTAGGACAGTTTTGTTTTAGTAACTTCTTTTATTAGAATTAGAAGTTTTGTAAACCGACCCCTTATGATCTATATATAAGAGGGCTTGGTATAGGAATTAGCCATCGAAGAAATTCTTAGCATCAATTGACGCCTGAGGTTGGATTTTCTTTCAATCATTAGAGTAGTTTAGTTTAGATATCCAAGGTTCATCGATCATAATTGACGACTGGGATTGAGAGCTGCAAGATTATAGTAGATATCTGTAGTTTCTCATAAGCAATTGACACCTGTGGCTGAGGGGTGAAAGATATAATTTTATTACTTTCTAGTTTAGATTTATTTTTATTGTAATTTCCTGCTTTGTAAATATCTTCGAATTTTAATTTGAATTGATAGCTCAGGATGAGATTTACAGATTAGTGTAATGGTTTTTATTTACCATCTTCAATTTTTTAGAGTTTGATTGACGCCCAAATTCTGGTAGATTAAAGATTAGTATAAATCTATATTGAATGATGCTAGTTTTTGGTTGACGCCCAAATTCTAGAAGACTGAGATATAGTGTAACCGTATTATAAATTTGTAAACATTCGATAACTGAAGATTGTGATTGACGACCACAATTTGAATAAGAAAGATTTAGGATTTATTTTCTGCAAAATTAGGTTAAGAAACCATTCTTTTATTCATATTTCTCAAGTAGTTTAGAAACTTAAAAGATAAGTATAAGTTTTCAGAAAATTAATATATGCATATATAAAAATATATCCTCGTGGGAACGACCCTATGCTTGTATTAAAATTTCCATTGTGCGCTTGCAATAGGTTAATACTTAATTAATTAGATACATAGATAAGTAATTCAGCGATCAACAACCCCTTTTTTAATTAGACTCCTAGTAGGATTAGGAGACTAGATCAATTAGACTCCCAGTAGGATTAGGAGATTATATTCGTTAGAATTCTAGCAGAAGTAAGATGGCCAAACTAGTTGGATTAAAGGCACCCAAAGCTGCTGAAGTTGGCCGGCCGACATTCAATAAAGGAGTTCAAACCACAAGCCCCTGCTCTTCTTAAAGCGTGATCAGTGACGTGTTGCAACATCGATAAATATTTGAGGTTAGTGATCGCATCAACCTAGGTATTCTTCATTTAAAATTTACCTTTTCCTTTCAACAATTTAATATTTTATAGTTTATTATTCTATCGCCCCTAGCCAGAGTCCATTCGAATAGAAGTGGGCCACTTATTTCGAGGACAGAAAGGAACCCAAAAAAAGAGCATACCAACAGTGACGAGCGATGATGCTTGATTTTATACTGCTCGTAAAAGGCCCTAGTGTGCTTGTTTGCAAAGTTGGTGCCGTTATTTGTGATAATGTCCTTGGGCATGCCGAAAACAACAAACAATGTTGTTCTTGATAAACTTCTCGAAATGACTAGTCGTGATGTTCGTATAGGATGCTACCTCTACCCATTTGAAGTATTTGATAGCGATCAAGATGAACTGATGTCTGTTAGATGCTTTTGGGTTGACCTTTCCAACCACGTCGAGGCCCCATGTGGCGAATGGCCATGGAGTGGTCATGTTGTGTAGATCTATAGCAGGGGCATGGATCAGACTAGAGTATTCTTGGCATTTGTAGGACTTTTGAACATGCTTGCAACAATCAATCTCCATGGTAGTCCAGAAATACCCTTGCCGTAGGATCTTTTTAGCGAGCATATGACCGTTGACATGGGCCCCGCATACTCCATGAATTTCTTTCACGACGTTGGTTGCCTCACTCAAAGTTAGGCATTGGAGTAGGATATTATTGTATGACAGCTTGTAGAGGCACTAGCCGCAGACAACATAATTTGATGCTAAATGTTGGATGATGCGCTTGTTCGCTTTAGATGTGCCCTCAAGAAATGCCTGAGTTTTGAGGAAATTGTTGATATCTGAGAACCATGGAGGCTCATCATCTGTTTTTATGGATCCTTTGATCTGGAGGCAAAAGGCAGGCTCGTTTCTTTATTCGATCATGATTGGTTTCATTTTGATGCTATATGGAATTTCAACCATTTATGCGAGAGTTGCCAATGCATCAGCGAAGCGATTACTTGCTTGCGAGACATAAGAGAATGCAACATTGTCGAAGCACGCGATTAGATCTTCAAGGTGCTCATGGTATGAGATTAACTTTTCATCCTTTGTTTTCCAATCTCCGTTTGGTTGGCATATGACTAGTTGTGAGTCACCAAATAACCTGAGATGAGTCACATTTAGGCCGAGGGCTACTTGTAATCTGGATACTAGGCTTCGTATTTATCCATGTTATTGGTGCAAGGGAAATTGAGCTTGATGGAGACCGGTACATGAGATCCTTTTGGCGCGATTAGAACAACGCCAACTCCTTGACTTTCAGTGTTTGATGCCCCATCGAAGTTCATCACCCAAGACTCCTCAGCCTCTTCTATGTCATCCTCTGTCATGAACAAGATATCTTCATCAGGGAACTTGGTTCTCATGGGTTCATAATTAGATAAGGGATTTTCAGCAAGATGCTCAGCAAGTGCTTGCCCCTTGATCGATTTCTGTGTGACATATATGATGTCAAATTCTGATAAGAGAAGCTGTCAGCGCGTGGTCTGCCCAGTGAGAGCTGGATTTTCAAACAAATATTTCAACAGATCCATTTATGCCAGAAGGATAACTGCTTGAATAGGAAGTAGTGATGAAGCCTCTGTGTAGCCCAAACGAGAGCTAGGCATGCTTTCTCCAGGCGAGAATAGCGTGTCTTATAATCCATGAACTTCTTGCTCAGATAGTAAATGGCTTGTTCTATTTTTCTAGTTTCATCGTGCTGCCCTAGGATACATCTCATCGAAACTTCCGTCATAAAGAGGTACATTAGGAGTGGTCTCCCAGAGACTAGCGGTACCAAGACTGGAGGGTTGAGGAGATAACCTTTGATTTTATCGAACGCTGCTTGATAATCCTCATTCCACTCAACGGCTGAATATTTTCTCAGTAATTTGAAAATTGGCGTGCAAATAGGAGTGAGTTGTGCAATGAACCAATTGATGTACTGTACTCTATCCAAAAAGCCTCTGACCTCTCTCTCGGTAGATGGCAGAGGTATCTCTACGATGCCTTTCACTTTGACTGGGTTGACCTTTGTACCTCTTCTTCTAACGATGAAACCTAGTAGCTTTCCTGAGATGGCACCGAATGGGCATTTATGAGGGTTTAGACATAGTTTGTACTTTCTCAGTCTTTCAAACAGCTTTTAGAGGTTCACCAGATGATTGCCTCTCTCTTATGACTTAGCAATAATGTCATCAACGTACACCTCAATTTTTTGGTGCATTATGTCATGAAATAGTGTGATCACTGCTCTTTGACATGTTGCTCCAGCATTCTTTAACTTGAATGACATGACTTGGTAGCAAAAAGTTTCCCATGGAGTGATGAACGTTGTCTTTTCTCGGTCTGCCTCTACCATTTTAATTTGATTGTAATCAAAGAAACCATCCATGAACGAGAGCATCCCATGCCTGGCAGTGTTATCGATCAAGATATCGAGGTGTGGCAAGGAGAAGTCGTCTTTCGAGCTCGCCTTATTAAGATTTCTGAAATCGATGTACATGTGAACCTTTCCATTTTTCTTCGGTACCGACATGATGTTGGCTAGCCACTACAAGTATTTGGAGACCATAAGAAAACTGAAATTGGACTGCTTGATGACCTCTACATTTACTTTCAACATCTACTTTGGCCTGAGACGCCTCAACTTCTGTTTAATCGGCTTTACATAGGGATATAGTGGCAATTCATGCTCAACCAAATCTATGTCCAAACCAGGCATATCCTCATATGACCAAGTGAAGACATCTTGGTATGACCGAAGGAAATCAATCATGCCTTTTCTTTCCTCAAGAGATAGTGACGTTCTGATCTTAGTGATTTTAGGATCCTCCTTTGTTCCTAGATTGACGTCCTCAGCCTCTTCAATGATTGGGGTAGGCCATTCTCAAAATTGACGTATTGCCCAAGGAGCTCACTGGGAAGCTCCTCTATCGAGACTTCCTCATCCAGATCTGTGACTCCTACCTCTCCTTGTATTTCTATAGGAAAGAGGTCGATTTCACGTTGGACGTGTTCTTCATTTAAGACATCAATTTTCTTTTTCTCAAGAATTTTAAAAGACAATTCTTTTAGATTTCATATTTTTTCTATTTTTTTATGATTTTTCTTTTCTTCGGAGGTGGGCCCTTGGCAAGGTGGGTCTCTATACATACATGACATTGCTTGCCAAGGGCTATCCTCACTTTTTATAGGTTTTTTTTTTTTTGAAAGATGAAGCCGAATTTCAGGCTACTAGAAGCTTCCAGGGTCATAGGCATTGATGCCTAATTCCTTACCTTGGGTGCTACACCTTTACCTTGTGTTGTGGAGGGGGAGTGAGATGGGTTTCTCAGGTTAACTTCAGTCATATTTACCACAAGTTCATCTTGAACCTGGTTCTCAAATGTTAACACAGGTTTGGGGTGGGCTAAGACAGGCAGCTATGCTGGCAGGGGTACGTCTTCCTCAAAAAGTTACAATGAGGCAAGGCCTATTTCAATTTTTGAGAGAATCATTTGGGGGTTGGTCTCATGGACAATTTCTTTTTTATGTGGGGTCAACTGAGTTGCCCTATTCTGGTCAATTTTTATGACCCCTGTGCTCACAAATGTACTCTTGTGTGGCCTCGAACGGGGTTCATCCTCCAAATCTATCCCTCTGGCTCTGGCAACGACAGTTGCGTGGACCTTTTTCTTAGTCTCTTGAACCTCTTCTTCGGTAGGCTTGTATCCTAAACCAAATTTTATCTATTGTCCACCCCTTGCTCTAATCGAGTCTCTTCTGCCTTGTAGATGAGGTCCCAGCCCTTTTCCTTTCTGGTAGCCTCATTTCTGGAGCATCGCTATCACTGCAATCATTCCTCCAATTTTTGTGGTGACCTTTCCAAGGGGCTCTGACACCACTGTTGATACGTCATATTGGAAACTGTGAAGATCTTTGTCCTTAGCCGTGTGCGGCACGTCCATCATTTTTAGGTTTTCTATGCTGTATGCAACTCTTTCTCCTTCTTCTTGTCCCTCACCCAGGATTGCTATAACTTTCTCTTCTGAGATGCAGGGTTGAGGGCACTGCCCCAATTTCAAGCAGCCATGGGCACCCTAGCAATAGATTAAATGTGGATTTGATATCCATGACTTAGAACATGATGGAGAAGGTCATTGGCCTAATAGTGAGCTCAAGATCGGCTCCTCCTATCACTTCTCTCTTTATATTATCAAACCCTCGGGCTCTTGACTTGGCTAGTCGAAACATGGATGGATCGAACCCTATCTTGGTCGCGGTCCTCAAAGGACACACATTTAATATTGATCCATTGTCTACCAACACCAGTGGTATCACCAAATTTCCTGTTTCTGCCGTGATATTGAAGGATCTGGAATGGTACCCCCTTTAATTGTAAGATCGACGTCGGAGAATGAGATAGCGTTGGGAGCTAACACTTGCCCAATCATTTGTCTAACTTCATCGTGGGACACTTTATCGGAGACGTGAGCGTCTTTCAGGGCCACCATTAAAGCTTTGAAGTGTGGTGGAGACGTCATCAACAAGTCCTAAATGGTGATGTGGGCCGGAGTTCTTCTCAACTGTGTTTCTAAAGCATATTCTTGGCTCATTCTTTCCATGGGATGTATTTTTGGGGTTCTGTTTTTTCCTCAGGTTGGGTTGTCACTAGTACCTCTGGCTGCTTGAAGATCCTTCCTGACCGTGTGATGAACTCGACTGCCCCTTCACTCCCACTTCTAGCATTGGCATCGGCTTTACTGTAATTAAGAGGGACTTGCTAGGGATCATATGTCAGTCTGGGGATCTGGAACATAGTGGATGAGGGTAACAGAGATGACTGTATTGGTGGTGTGGAAAAATTGGGCTAGGTATGGTTGATTGGAGATGGATAGACAGGTGGGGGTGTGACAAAATTGGGCCAACTATGGTGGATTAGTGCTGGAGACAGAGGTACTGATGGGGTGATCGATGTTAAGTTGTACCCTTGCAAGTGCACAACATCAGTTGTAGCACGGTAAAATCAAGGGTGTCCAACCCACAGGAAAACGTAAAATTTAATTAATCCTTAAAGAGATTTAAAGCACCCAAGGAAGTACCAAGGGAGAAAGTTCAATTTGCTAAACAATTACCACACTATTTTAGATGCAAGAAAAATAACTAATCTGAGCAAGACAATTTCTAATAAATAAAATGACAATTCTATGAATGATCAAGGAATTTGCTACCTCAGAATTATAACCTTTCTACAATTAAACCGACAATTCCATAACACATCAATCACGCCATCATTTATCTAGAAAAATGAATCGTAAGAAAACATGAACATCAATCCAGCATACTCTATCTAAAAATGATGACTCAACCTATCATTGCGGTATGAATCATGTAAAGAGCATAGCGTATCTCAAGATTCTTAAATCATGACCATAAACATATAATCACTCTGCAGCCCAGATCGGCCTGCAGGTACCAATCTAGCGATTATGGTCATTGATAACGTAGATCAACGGTCATAATAAAGTATTCAAAAGATATTCAATTTAAGCTCACTTTTTAATAGAATAATTTCATGATGAAATTAAGAGACTGTGGAGTTAATCATAAAAATATTACTTATCTGGGGATCACATCCTCCTTGAACAAATGATTTAGCCGCTCATCCTTGGTGTGCGATCTCGCTGTAAACTTGAAGCCATTCTCTTAAATATGTACTTTCTATTTATCACCAAAGATCTTTTTACAATGCTTTTCCTAAATACAATCGATGATTCTACAAACTGTAAAAAAAAAGAAAATGCAAAAGTCTAAGTACAATCTACCCAGAGAAAACCCTAAAAAGAAAAAGAAAGAATGTGAGCCCAAGAGTGAGAGAAAAGATAGATAATAGATCCCCCAAAACAAAGTCGTAGCTTTCTTTATATAGGGACGAGTAAAATATTTCCCTAATTACCTCAATCGATTGAGAATTCTTTCTCAATCGATTGACCTCAAATTCGAAAAAGATGGCAAAACTATCTCTCTTGTCAATCGATTGACAATTAGTTCTCGATCGATTGACATATATATGGGTAGAGTCTCCATTCTCCTGGTTGATGTTGAGCTACTTTATGGATTTCGATGCTTCTTTTGACCTTTTGATCCACAATTCTTGCGTAACCCTTAATTGTTCTCTTTTATATTCTTTAACAATCCAACGGTCAGAAATACCTGTAAGCATTGAAACTCCATAACAACCATCAGATGCTTTCATTGGCTAGCTAAATGTAGGAATTACGGTATGAAATATAGTCACATTTCGGCGCCAATCATACCCCCAAACCTACACTTTGCTAGTCCTTGAGCAAAGAGAATGAAACATAACTAATATTTGAGCAAATAAAATTAATGTCACTTTCGTAGGGAGCACGATTGCATTTAGCCTATGCAACAAGCCTTTAAACCCCAAGGTAATCCCTAGTAGAGGAGTTATGTCTCCTGTAGGTTTTTAGTGAAGGTACCTACAAACATCAAAAACTTATGAATTTCAGAATTGTAGTCATGCCCTTAAATAGTTAATTATTCATGAAAACTTATAAGATGCCACTGACCATGCTTATTTTATTAATGCTCATTCAACTCAACTCTTTGTTTTTCCAATGCTCATGATTCATGCCCAAAGTGTCATGTTGTGATAGCCCAGATTTCGGCACTCCGAAACTCATGCCATCAGCATGATCCTCAAGACCGTACCCCATTCATCTGTATGGAACATTGGTACGACAAGCAATAACAAAAATGAGATAACAAATGACTAAGCAATGCGGAAAACAATATACTACTCTAAGCATAAACCTAAAAGACAGTTCTACTTTCATGCCACTGCATGAATAGAGAACCGATCTGAACCATCGGTGATAAATAGATCACCCCAGATGTTTTGCCAAAATAATTATATTAATTTAATTACATTTACCAAAAATAAGGCTTGACATACCAAGCCGCACAACAAGCTCTCAAAACTCACTCTATCAAAGTGCTCAGCAGAGTCTCCTAGAAGAAGTCCTCAGGAGGAGGCTCCAACTCTTCCCCAGGCACGTAATCCGAATCACCAGGATCCACATCCCCCGAAGCCTCGGCCGCTGCTAGCACTGGACCTGCGACGTATAATCTAAAGGGTGAGCTACATCCTATCTCAATAGGGAACAACACAATGAACATATAAGTTAAGATTTCACATATATTCCATGATATTCTAAGCATGATGTATTTATGCACTTGCTGGAAAAACAGTTTAAAAGATGATAATTATGCCTTGAAGTTTACTGGTGGTTTACATGTTTCATTTATTCTCAACTGTTCATGAATTACACTGATTAGGCCTAAAGCAAAACTTAAATCTTCAACTTAAGTAGTCCCCGAGCAATATAGCATCGAGCCCCGACGGAATACCCTCCATTTTCGTCTAAATAGACAGTTGATAAAATGTATTCCCTAAGAATACTATCCAAGCCCCTTTCTCAATAGGCGGCACAGTTAAATATCATCTTAACAACCCTGGGATGTGCTATCGTATCGGATAAACTTCCGCATCGCAGTGGATTAACATTGATCGGGTCACGGTGTATCATGCCGAGTCAATCGTGGGTATCCCGCCACGTCGGTGGGGTATTCTATTCAAACCTTAAATAATAAAAATATCATGTGCTTTATATATAGTTGTTCACCATATAAAAGTGCTATCTTATATCAGTTAGGCCTTATCAGTAGTTATTCAATCTTACTTACATCCTCGGGATGTCAAATTTTACTCGCATCACACTGATGCCCTTATCACTTTCTCATCCCCTGGGGATGCCTCATTTTCATTAACTTTCTTGGTGTCACACACGCACCCTTTTTACAAAGATTTATACAGTTAAAACATTTTCAATTTGATTTCTATATCACTACATACATGCTCTTGTAATTAAAGTACATGTTCAAGGTGTTCCCTACCTCAAGTCTCTGAAGGTCCAAGCATCAAGGTCCCACATGGCTTCTAATGATTGCTCTCACATGTACCACCTATGGTATATCATAACACATGCAACATATCCCTAAAGATGTAATAAAGAAGGTCCTAGACCCTCTATGAACCTCAAGGTCCAATTAAAAAGTCAAACAAAACTGTCAAAATCGATTAATCGACTCCCAAAATTGATTAATCGAACCTTAAATCGATTAATCGAAATCCAAAATCGATTAATCGATCCCAAATCGATTAATCAAAATTCCCAAAATGGTTAAATCGATTCTCAAATCGAGTAGTCGAAAATCTGAAATCGATTAGTCGATCCGAAATCGATTAATCCAAATCCAGAATCGATTAATCGATTTCCCAAATCGATTAGTCGATTTCCCCAAGCCTCATCTCTCCAGCCCTTAGTCCACTGTTTGACCATCACTTGGTCAAACCTACGACCAGTCAGGCACGAATCTTGAGATCACTATTTAACACTCAAAATTTTGGGATATTACATTCTCCCCACCTTGGAAATTTTTGTCCTCGAAAATGAACTTGACAGCGTGTCTATGGGGTCCCCTCCCCCTCTCACAGGCAGTTGAGGGTAGATACCCGCTCATGAAAAATTAACTAGGTTACTACACGATGCAAGAAGGAAAACAATAGCACAAGCGAATGTAAAATGTCGATTTTCATTTCATCAATTCCAAAAAGTTTACAATGTTGTTCATGTCTCATTAATTACAAAACACACACTTAATTACAATATGAAACTGAATCAGAAAGTTATTGTGACGACCCGACTTTTCCAATCCCTAAGGTATAGGAAAGGCCGGTTCATCAACTTATTGATTTCTCAATAAGCCGTAACAAACAGAAGCCAGCAACATAAACAAAGGTCTAAAGACAGAGGCAACAATGTTAATCCAACAACAAAAGCTTCATATAGTAAAATTAGATATATCACTGTGAGGAACCAAAAAGAACCACCGCTGATGGCCAATCCGATCACCTAAAATAGAGGTTCACAATAATGGTTCCTCAAGTGATATCAAAAGAACAAAATTAATAGCCTAAGGCTCAACATTACAAAATAATATCCAGACAAAATACCAAAAATACAAAATCTAAGATCACGGGAAGAACTCCTCAAATTTGGTATGTCCAAATCCTCCTGAATATAATCGAGTCCTCCGGATCCTCGACCCAAGGTCGGCCTCAAGACGATAATAGTCGAGGGTGAGCTAACAACCAAGCTCAATAGAGGAAGACAGATCTATTTGCATTTCTTTATAAGTAAAGGTTTTCAAAAAACGGAATCGGATAAAATATGGTTTTTCAATGATGCTTTTCAAATTAAATCTCCAGTTCTAATCCTGAGTCAAAACTGATAATGTAATCTAAAGTGTTCGAAATGTTCTGATTTAGCATGCTTCTTGTCTTAAATTTATAACTTAATTTTATCTCCCAAATTTCCTATAGCATGAGAGCAGACTACGTGACCGATGGGAAGACCCTACTGACCATCGTCGTTCATGAACCCATTTCGAAAATGTAACAAGCCCCTACGCTATGAGGGAAACTTGCGCCAAAGTTTTACCCTCAACACGGTTGGTAGAATCTAGGGCATCGTACTTATGAACCCAAAATCAAATGCAAATGCTAACACATATCTAAGCTTATTATTCATATCATATACTGATTTTTTTCAAAGTTCTGATTCGAAGTTCTGATTCAAAATTTAACTGAGGTTCTGATTTCCAAGGATTCTTATTTATGACAAGGTTTACAAATTTTCGGATTGTATCATATGTTCAAAGTTTTAATTACACTGTGTGCAACGAAATTTCCATATTTTATGCTTCTAAAAATAAATGATTTATAACAGTTTATGCTTATAATTCATGCAAATAATAATTAGGATTCCCCTACCTTAACCAAGAAATTTCAAAGGCAAGAACAAACAGTCCTCTCCAAGGACTCCCCATAGTCAAAACCTACATATATTAACACTCTCAGTGTTAATATAGAACCCAAAAATTCAACCCAAAAGCTCACAAAATAAAAATCCAATCAAATATTTAAAAGCCAAAAGCTGGACAGAATTCGACCATCCATTTCAAATTCGATGGTCGATTTTAAAATCGACCATCGAATTTCAGAACCCTGTTTTAGGCTTAAAATCTCATTTCGACTATCGATTTCCAATTCGACAGTCGATTTCCAATTTCGACAGTCGATTTTGAAATCGACAGTCGAATTTTCCAGGCTCTGTGGCTGTTAATTCAATATGCCCGGATTCTTCAACATGCCCGGATTCTTTTTTCTTCATTTCCAAACACAGCCTTAGATCTCCTTTAACAAACCACATACTATTCTAAACCTAAATTGAATTCAAAAGATAAAAGAATGTTTTAAAGACCTACCTCTTGTTGTTTAAGTTGTTGCTTTCTTTGAACCGATTCACGTTCGGAAAAGATCTCCAAGCTCAAGGGTTTTAGATCTTCAAATCAGTCCATAAAAAGGGCTGTTAACTCAACATGATCACACAGATTTTTCTCACTCTCCACATCACTCTTCTCTTTCAATAATTCAAACAGATCAGAATTGAAGCACTAACCTAATCAATGGTTGAGATGGAGAGAGGAACTTTTAAACTCTCAAGATCTGGGATCCAATGAGGCAAAACCTTAGAGGTTTGGTTTCCAACGAGAGGGAGAAGCTAACTTCTCTTGCACCCTCTCTCTTCTTATAAAATTAAATTTCTAAACAAAAAAAATCTAGATACTTTTATTTACAACTTATCCTCTAACTTTGCAAAATATTTCATGTTGAACACATACACCTATCCTTGTGTGTAAGTTATCGTTTTCATGACTTACACACATCTATTGACCATACTATTTTACCATCATTCACATCAAATACAAAGCTAACCCATAGTCTAACAAAACTCATAAAATTTTCTGGACACGCTTATCGAGGTAAATGAAATTAGGTCAAAATATCAGGGATATTACAGTTATCGACAAAACCTAAAAATATGGACTCCAGCTCAAATAGTCCCCTCTCCAGGGTGATTAGGTGCTAGCTGGTGCAGTCGATGACTTGTCTCGGCGGGTGGTGGTCGACTGTCTCGGTAGCTATGGTGGTACCGAGCGATCGTCGATGCAGAGGTACCTGAGTGAAAAGTCGCACCAGTGGAAACGTCCGCCCAGACCACTCCTCCTGCTCGAGGCGCTGCTGATAGTCCAACGGGTAGATGTACTGCATGGTGTGGTACATCAAAAAGTCCATGTGTCGGTTCATCATCTGGTTGTTGGCCTCCATCTGGGCCAACACATCCTCGATAGTAGGCGCTGGGCGAGTCGCACATTAGCGGTATGAAGATGTGGGTGTGGCAGCCGCTGACTGCGAGGGTAGCATAGGCGATGCGGTGGTATGAGAGGGTGCCCCCTCAGCTGGAGGAACAATGGGGTGTGCTCCCCCCACAGGCGGGCCCTGATGTGGTGGTGGTGGTGGTGGTGCTACTGCTGCTTGTGTTGGGCCCTGAGCTGGTAGGGTCGTCTTCAATAAACGGTAGCTACGACCAAGAAGCGATGGAGTAGTGCTGCACGTGGTCCGTAGCCCTGTCCTCATTGGGCGAGATGGCGTACCCTGGAGCATCGGAATAGCACTCCAGCATGCTCGAAATGAGGCGAGCGTACGACATCTTTTCTTTTAGTCGTAGATGACCCTTCATCGAAATCGTAAAGTCCTTAAATTTTTCTTAAATTCCTAAGTCATTGAGATGTGTTAGTCGATTAATTGAATTCCAATATCGATTAATCGAATTCCAAAATCGATTAATCGATCCCCAGATCGATTAATCGAAATCATAGTTTAGTAATTTTCTGAACCTCCACTCAATCTTCACTCACTGGCGTATGCTAGTCGACTAATCGACCAAAATCGATTAATCGAATTCCCAAATCGATTAATCGATTTGAAAATCGATTAATCTATTTTCATCAGAAGTTCATAATTTTCTTATTTTTACATTGCTTTTATTTTCTTGGTGATACATGACCAGTGGGTTTTGTGAAGCATAACTTCACAGCCATTAGGTGGCAACAATGGATCTTAAATATGCATTCAACACCGTAATGAGGAACACGGTGTGGATCGAAATTATCTCTACTGAATATATTGATCAAAGGTCCACATTAGATTACAACATATGGTTTAAATCCGCAAACATGCTTGCGGTGATACAATTCTGATTCTTAAGCTGTCGCAAACAAGTCCGGATACTGTTCTTTCACGTCGGCCTCTCGTTCCCACGTAGCTTCTTCGGCTGGATGATTTTTCCATCGAACAAGCACTAACGGAATCACTTTTGTTCGCAACACTTGTTCCTTTCGATCCAATATCTCCGCCGGTTCTTCTATCATGCTCATATCCTCATGCATCTAAAATGATTGGCCGCTCAACACGTGATCTGGGCCATTAAGATACTTCCTGAGCATAGATACGTGGAACACATTGTGTACCCGATCAAATAACGATGGCAATCCAATGCAGTAAGCAACTTCCCCTACTCGATCCAGAACCTCGAATGGTCCAAGATAGTGGGGACTTAACTTTCCTCTCTTTCCAAATCTCATCACGCCCTTCATAGGTGACACTTTGACGAACACATGTTCACCCACCTTAAAGTCTACACTCATCTACTTGATATAGGCGTAGCTTTTCTGTCTACTTTGAGCCGCTTTGAGTTTTGCCCTTATCATACGAACATAGGTGGCATTATCTTCAAGCACTTCGGGTCCCAAAACAAATTTCTCCCTGGTTTCTTCCCAATTGATGGGCGATCTACATCGCCGTCCATAAAGAGCTTCATATGGTGCCATGCCGATACTCGTCTGAAAACTTTTGTTATATGCAAACTCAATCAACGGTAGGTGCTGATCCTGTGATTCTTGCAGTTCTAACATACATGCTCTAAGCATGTCCTCGATGATCTGATTGACCCGCTCTGTTTGTCCATTAGTTTGCAGATTGAATGCTGAACTGAAATCTAGTCGCGTTCCCATTCCTTCTTGAAATTTCTTTCAAAACTTTGAGGTATATAACGGATCACGGTCAGAAACAATGCTACTCGAAATTCCATGCAAACGGACCATCTCCTTCATATATAGCTCTGCAAGTCTTCCCGCCGTATACATCGTGTTGTAAGGCAAGAATCCTGTAGTACCTCTTTGCAGGATTCTGCAATCGATCGACCACTACCCAAATGGCATTGTACCTCTTTGCAGTACGCGGTAGCCCAACGATGAAGTCCATTGATATCGATTACCACTTCCATTCCGGTATAGGTAGAGGCTGCAATAATCCTGCAGGGTGTCTATGATCGATCTTCACTTGCTGGCATGTCAAACACCGCGACACGTACTCTGCCACGTCTTGTTTCTAACCTCTCTACCAGTAATTCTTTTTTAAATCTTGATACATCTTCGTGCTACCCTGGTGGATAGCATAGCTTGACTTGTGAGCCTCATCAAGGATAGTTCGCCGCAGATCGGCATTGTCCGGAATGCAAAGACGGCCCTTGAACAATAAGGAACCATCCTCCTTGACCGCGAACTCAGATCTGATGCCTTCAGTTACATCTTGACGAATCTTGGTTAGCGTCGGGTCTTTCATCTGTAGTTCATGGATATGCTCAAATATCACTGGTCTCACTGAAATATTTGCCAAAAAGGCTCCTGTGACTTACGACTCAATATTCGCATCATACAGTGCCAGATCTTCAAACAACTTCCATCTATGCATACCCAAAATCAAACTAGCTAATTGAGTTGAACTCTTCTGACTTAAGGCATCGGCCACTACATTAGCCTTGCCTGGATGGTACTGTATAGAACGGTCATAGTCCTTGAGGAACTCCATCCATCTGTGCTACCTCATGTTTAAATCTTTCTGTGTAAACAGATATCTAAGGCTTTTATGATCGGTGAAGATCTCAAAGGTCTCACCGTACAGGTAATGTCTCCAAATCTTCAGCACAAAAATGACTGCTGCTAATTCCAGGTCATGTGTCAAATAATTTTTTTCATGCTCTTTCAACTATCTCGATCCGTACGCTATCACATTTCGGTGTTGATTAAGCACGCAGCCCAAACCACTATACGAAGCATCGTTGTATACTGCGAACCCTCTACTGCCTGAAGAAATCCCTAATACTGGAGCTGAAGTGAGTCTCTTCTTGAGTTCTTGAAAACTCTTCTCGCATGCCTCACTCCATTCGAACCTTACGTCTTTTCGTGTAAGTCTCGTGAGTGGTCCTGATATCTTTGAAAATCCCTCAACAAAATGTCGATAGTAACCCACTAATCTAAGGAAACTCTGGATGTCGGTCACGGTCTTTGGTTGCTCCCAATTCACCACTGCTTCGATCTTTGTTAGATCTACTGTGACACCCTCTTTTGAGATAACATGTCCCAAAAAGCTAACTTCCTCTAACCAAAACTCGCATTTATTGAGCTTGGCATACAACTGGTGTTCACGTAGAGTTTGTAGGGCTATTCTCAAGTGCTTCTCATGCTCTTCCTTTGATTTTGAATAGATCAGGATGTCGTCAACAAACACTATGACACAAGAGTCTAGGTGTGGTTTAAACACCCTATTCATTAGATCCATGAATGACGCCGGGGCATTTATCAACCCAAATGGCATCACTAGGAATTCATAGTGTCCATACCGAGTCCTGAATGCAGGCTTCTGAACATCCTCTGCCTTGACTCTCAACTAATGGTATCCAGATCTCAGATCGATCTTGGAAAAATACCTTGCACCTTACAGCTGGTCGAATAAGTCATCTATCCTAGGCAAAGGGTACCTATTTTTAATAGTGAGTTTGTTCAATTGCTGATAGTCAATGCATAGCCGCATTGACCCATCCTTCTTCTTTACAAACAAGACCGGTGCTCCCCATGGAGACACACTCAGTCTCACAAACCCCTTGTCCATTAGCTCTTGTAACTGCTCTTTCAACTCTTTCAACTCAGCAGGAGCCATCCTGTATGGTGCTTTCAAAATAGGCTCCATTCTTGGTGCTAAGTCGATGGCAAATTCCACTTCCCTTTGTGGAGGTAATCTGAGTAACTCCTCTGAAAATACATCAGCAAAGTCTCGCACAATTGCTATCTCAGAAATAACATTCTTCTCCTCCTTATCTTCCTTTAAGAATGCCAAGTATCCACTGCACCCTTTTCTGATCAAACGCTTGGCCCTGACTGCAGAGATAAGCGACATATACTTCGTTCTCACTTCTCGAAATCGGAATGATCTCCTCGTATTGGGTCTGAAGATGATGACCTTGTTCTTGCAATCTACCATTGCGCAGTGTGTTGATAACCAATCCATGCCAAGGATTACATCGAATCCTTGTATGTCCAATAAAATTAGGTTCGTCGGTAGTTCAAAGACGTTTTCATCCATGATTCTCACGATCACAGAGTTGCAACCCTTCTCGGTATCAACCGATTTCCCAATCGGAATAGTCACGATTAACACAAAGTCTAACTCCCCTGGGGTGACTTTCATATTCTTCGTGAAGCGAGGGGTAACAAATGAGTGGGTAGACCCCGGGTCTATCAACACTTGAGCTTCATATACCACATCGCTTCCTTTCTCATAGATTTGTAACATACCTAGTCATATATACACACACATATATATATATATATATATATATAATGTACACTATCGTACAAAAATTTATTACATGCAGGTTCTTTTCTATTTTCTATATGGATGCATCTTCTCTATCTAAAATTTTTAATAATTGAAATTCTTTATTTAAAAGAAATCTCAACTTGGATCACATTGTCTATATTTTGAGCCTCTTGAGCTGTGACTACGTAGGCTCTCCTTTGGACGATCGGCTTCCTTGCTTGTATAGGTCGTGGCATAGAAACTGAAGCCGTCTTCCCTTTATTCACCTCGGGGCAATCTCTGATTAGGTGGCCCACCTTGCCACATCGAAAACAACCCCGAGTACCCATCCTATAGTCCGCTGTCTTGTGAGACTTGCCACACTTGGCACAAGTCTCACGAGGTATGGAAGAAGCTGCTCGCGAGAACCCCTGTGTAACTGTAGCTCCGGTAGTGATAGCAGGGCTCTCATATCATATCGGTCTTCCCGACGCAAGCAATGGAAATCTTTGTTGGTCTGCTGCGTGGGTCTCCCATAACCTCCTTGGAACGGTGGCCTCTGATTGTTTGCTATGAATCTCGACTTTTTGTTCACCGGCTCGCAGTTTCCCATTCTACTCTGATCCACATTCCACCTTCCTTGTTGTTCCCTCTGACGATATTTATTATTATTTTCTTCCTCTACCACCAAGGTCTTGCTCATGACCTCTCCATAGGTCCTCATCTGGAATGGTGCCACTCCTCCCCTCACGTCCGGTCTCAACCCTTGCTGAAACCTTTTTACCCTCATCATCTCCGTGATCACATAATCGGGCGCAAAGCGAGCGAGTCGCATGAACTCCACTCCATACTCTCTAACAATCATCTTCCCTTAAACAAGTTTTAAAAATTGAATCTCCATTTGGTTCCTCACCACTTCTGGGAAGTACTGTTTGTTGAACTCTTCAATAAATTCATCCCACGTCCAGGGCAAATCTGGAGTCTCCTGAGCCCTAGTCCATTAAAAAGACTTCCACCAAGGCCTAGCCTCTCCATCCAACATGTAGGCTGCCCAACGGACACTCTTGTCCTCTGTACACGTGAGCACACTAAACACCTTCTCCATCTCACTCAGCCAGTTCTCAGCTGCCATGGGCTCTGCCTGCCCCAAAAAGCTAGGAGGTCTCATCCTCTTAAACTCAGTAAATGCAAAAGACATTGGTGGTGTCGGAGCCACTGGAGGTGTCGGTGGCTGATGCTGCTCATGGGCAGTATGAGCTGCCAAGGATGCTGCCTATTGGGCCATGGCAGCTGCCATGGTTTGCATAGTGTGCATCATCCTCTGACGCTCCTCTCTATCTTCATTTCTTTCTCTGATTCTCTCCTGTTCTCTTTGATCTCGATCCTGACGATCGCGATCCTGAGTCTCTGCCTGATCTTGGCTCCCTTGGCCACCACTGCCTGAAGCCCCTCTATCTCCCATAGGCACTCTATTGGTATCCGAGATAAAATCATCTCGACTATGCAAACTTCTACTATGGCCGCCCCTGGGTCGTCCCCTTCCTCTAGAAGACATAATGGTCTGCACGTGAAAACAAGGTTTCATTAGCAGAAGTCCCTATGTTCTGACAAAAGTAACAATTGTCAGAATTTCTAAAAGAAAATGCTCTGATACCAACTGTGACAGCCCGGATTTTGACACCCCAAAACCCGTGCCATCAGGACGATCCTCAAGAACGTGCCCCATTCATCTATACGGAACATTGGTATGGCAAGCAATAACAAAAATGAGATAATAAATGACTAAGTAATGTAGAAAACAATATACTACTCTAAGCATAAACCCAAAAGACAGTTCTACTTTCATGCCACTGCATGAACAGAGAACCGGTCCTAACCATCGGTGACAAATAGATCACCCCAGATGGTTTGTCAAAATAATTATATTAATTTAATTACATTTCCCAAAAATAAGGCTTGACATACCAAGCCGCACAACAATCTCTCAAAACTCACTCTATCAAAGTGCTCAACAGAGTCTCCTAGAAGAAGTCCTCAGGAGGAGGCTCCAACTCTTCCCCAGGCACGTAATCCGAATCACCTGGATCCACGTCCCCCGAAGCCTCGGCCGCTACTAGCACTGGACCTGCAACGTATAGTCTAAAGGGTGAGCTACATCCTAGCTCAATAGGGAACAACACAATAAACATATAAGTTAAGATCTCACATATATTTCATGATATTCTAAGTATGAGCTGGAAAAATAGTTTAAAAGATGATAATTATGCCTTGAAGTTTACTGGTGGTTTACATGTTTCATTTATTCACAACTGTTCATGAATTACACTGATTAGGCCTAAAGCAAAACTTAAATCTTTAACTTAAGTAGTCCCCGAGCAATATAGCATCGAGTCCTGATGGAATACCCTCTATCGTCATCTAAATAGACAGTTGCTAAAATGTATTCCCTGGGAATACTACCCAAGCCCCTTTCTCAATAGGCGGTGGGGTTAAATCTCATCTCAACATCCCTGGGATGTTCTTACTGTGTATGGATAAACCTCCATACCGGTGTATGGATTGGCCGCCGTTCCGATCACGAATATCCTGCGGAGTCAGTCGTGGGTATCCCGCCACGTCGGTGGGGTATTCTATTCAAACCTTAAATAACAAAAATATCATGTGCTTTATATACAGTTGTTCACCGTGTAAAAGTGCTATCTTATATCAGTTAGGCCTTATCAGTAGTTATTCAATCTTACTTACATCCCTGGGATGTCTAATTTTACTCGCATCACACTGATGCCCTTATCACTTTCTCATCCCCTGGGGATACCTCATTTTCATTAACTTTCTTGGTGTCACACACGCACCCTTTTTACAAAGATTTATATAGTTAAAACATTTTTAATTTGATTTCTATATCACTAGATACATGCTCTTGCAATTATAGTACATGTTCAAGGTGTTCCCTACCACAAGTCTCTGAAGGTCCAAGCATCAAGGTCCCACACGGCCCCTTATACTTGCTCTCACACGTACCACCTATGGTACATCATAACACATGCAATATATCACTAAAGATGTAATAAAGAAGGTCCTAGACCCTCTATGAACCTCAAGGTCCAATTAAAAAGTCAAACAAAACTGCCAAAATCGATTAATCGATTCCTAAAATCGATTAATCGAACCCTAAATCGATTAATTGATTCCCAAAATTGATTAATTGAAATCCAAAATTGATTAATCGATCCCAAATCGATTAATCAAAATTCCCAAAATGGTTAAATCGATTCTCAAATCGAGTAGTCAAAAATTCGAAATCGATAAGTCGATCCCAAATCGATTAGTCCAAATCCATAATTGATTAATCGATTTCCCAAATCGATTAGTCAATTTCCCCAAGCCTCATCTCTCCACCCACTGGAGGTACCCAGTCGATTAGTCAATTTCTAAATCAATTAATTGAATTTCAGGATCGATTAATCGATTTCTAGATCGATTAATCAAAATCAGGCATCCTTGCTTTTTCAACTTCTAGACCAAAATTGATTAATCGATTTGGCCAGACTCAACCCCTTTTCGGGCTGTTCTTCCAAATCTTTTCCTTATCAATTTCTTCCCTTTTTCTATGCCTTTAATCTATCTTTTTAACTATACTTGACTGAATTAAATTTATCTAATCTTTAGGTATTGAAATCTAACAAAACTCACCTCAATAAATCCCTTAAAGGATTGATTCGTTGGGTTTGATGGCTAGGGTTCCAGCCCTTAGTTCAACGGTCTTTAACGTGTCGAATTCGGCAATCAATGCTCAATCTCCTCTTGATTTGCATTAACTCTTAGCTCAATAACTCATCTTGGTTTCTCCCTCTCTCTCTCTTCTTAACTCTCTTTTACCAACCAAATAAAAGCAACCTAAATTTATTAAAACCCTTTTTATCCTCTCTCTAGTCTCGGTGTTAAGCACATACACCAGAGATAGGTGTATGTGGCCTTAAACTCACACCATGCACTACACTTAGGTCAAATTTACATCACATCAATTCATCACTTCATGAGTCCACTGTTTAACCATCACTTGGTCAAACCTACGACCAGTCGGGCATGGATCCCGAGGTCACTGTTTAACGCTCAAATTTTTGGGATATTACACATGTCTATTATCACTGCTAAAATTCTTTTATCTGAGAATAAGTTTAAACTCGAAGTCTTTAGATTCCATGTCTAGACTCAATCCTCACCATAGGTATGCACTCAAAAATGAAATCGCTCCGATGAACAGTTTTACTTTTCACCCATATGTGAGATGGAATTACAACACAAATTAGAAGAATCACACATGTTTTAAGAAAGACGAAGCATTAAAGAACTTTTAAAAGAAATCTCATTAGGAAAGATATTTGTATCCTAAGCATGCATATACCAAGCACCATAGACATTGTGTAATCACTCTCCACAAGGCATTTACCACTCATGATTGGATCAAGAAGGTCTTTTCTAAGGTTGTAATGGAGCCCGGGTAAAGGTTAAGAAAGAAAGGGGAAATTGGATTCAAATTTCTCTGAGAAATCGGGAAAGGAAGCACATTTGATTTTATGATTTTTCACACTTTTTTTTTTTTTTTAACCTTTCAGAAGCTTTTTCCTTTTTTATCACTTTTCTCCTTCTTTCTTTTTCCTTATAACACCACTTTTACATATTTCTCTATCTCTTGCACAAAGATATATTTTCTTCTTTGCTCTCTTTTTCATTTTTTTGCCATATACTCCTCGCAACTACTATTGTCATAACTTTCTATTTCCTTTCTTGCTCTCCTCTCTAATTTCTCAGAAATTAAAGGGTAAAGTCTTTTCAAATTGGTGTGGGGAATGATTAATATAGCTCACAAGAAATATTTAAGGCAAAATCTTTCAATTAAGGCTCAAAGGAGGTGCAACAAGATAAATCAATATAAGTGGGATATTTTGGGCACAAACAAGCCAAAGATGGCCTTTGATCATCTCCTTTCATGATGGTAATGATACCTATTTGCTTTGAGTGTTTACATAATGATTTCTAGCACAATAATAAAACATATGCGAAATCAACAAATCGAAATAAACTATATGAGATTTCAACAATTTAAGAATGAAGTTCAAAGATACTTTGAAAATTTTCAGCACTCATAAAAAATGAGGACAAAGTTTCAAAGCTCACTAGGTTTTAGTCTTTCTCGGAATATTAGGATTTCACGTTCTATACTTAATTCTCAGATTTTGGAATTAAAACAATGTGATGGTATAAAATTTTTAGTCATAGATCATGAGCATCATTATTCATCATTAAAATTTATGAGCATTTATAAAATAATCATGGCATGATGACAATCTCTAAATGAATTTTCGGTCATCTACAATTTAAGAATATAAATAAAATTCGAAATTCATAAGTCTAATTGTCATCAATCAATCGATTGAATCAAATTCCTCAATCGATTGACTGACGCAGGCTTTCGATAGGTCTGATGATTATCAGTCGATCGATTGATACAATTGGTCTCAATCGATTGATTGATACACTTTTAAAATCCGAGAACAGCCTTTTTTTTTTTTTTCTTTTTCAAATATGAAATCTACACATGTGAATCGAAGGAAATCCCCCCCCCCCCCCCCCCAAATCTGATTCTTCCAATGTCCCCATTGGTTGGATTTTTGGAAAGTGAAAGACACCCCAGAACCTGTTAAATACATCGAGAACCAAAAGGCTAACCAGGTGAAAGGTATTGTGACCAAAAT
This sequence comes from Chloranthus sessilifolius, assembly GCA_021018995.1. Lineage (NCBI taxonomy): Eukaryota > Viridiplantae > Streptophyta > Magnoliopsida > Chloranthales > Chloranthaceae > Chloranthus > Chloranthus sessilifolius. The sequence goes on along the minus strand of CM037592.1, from coordinate 68,917,113 downwards.
AGAAAACACAAATATATAACTAAATTAAGCTTTTATTAACTGGTGCAATTTATTACACTTATTGAAAATTTAATAAAAATAACCTAATTCTAAAACATAATCTAAAAATACCCTAATCTAAAACATGAAAATAAAATAAAATAAAATATAAAGGACTCCTAAAACTGACAGTCCTAATCCCTTAATTATCATTGAAAGTGCTCCCTTGCTTTGGTTGTGGGAATGCATAACGCCACATCTCCTCAGTGATTCCGCCCTCGCCGGGTGGTGGAATGGGCGGTTGTGGCGGAGATGTTGGGGTAGGAGGCTGCGGTACAAGTGGCGGTTGCGGGTTTAATTCTGCCCATAAATAGGTCGGAATCAAATTCAACACTGGAGCATTGTCGGCTTCGATGGGACGAGCAAAACTCGATTGAACTTTTAGATTGAAAACAAGGTCAAGATCAATGATTTCTTGCGTTGGCAAATCGAGCAGTTCCCGTGGCGGTTCTCGACGGACTCTTTTTCGTGTCAGTTCCATCAACTTCTTGATTGTCGAGCGGGTGCTGTACCGGATAGGAGCCATAGCAAAAAATTGGGGAGGATTGAATGAAAATTTCTGACTAAGGTGATTTAGAAGACTATCCTAAGAGAGGTATAAATAGAGAAAATTTTCTAAAAGACGTATGCTAGGGACTCAAAGAATCCTCCTAAACTACGGACTCTAAGGAAAAGATTTTATGCTTGGTTTTCGAAAAGGTAGGATGTATTTTATGAGAACATGCATCAGTCGATCGATTGACCTGTGAGTGTCAATCGATTGACATATAATGCCAAGTTGGAAATATGGTGCACGACCAACGTAAGCTTTTTTAGTCAATGTACGCATTTGTTGAAAATTCGTTGTTTCTGACAGAAAAGATTTTCTGGTCATCTAAAGTATCAATCGATTAAAAGGTCTACCTCAATCGATTGAATCAGCTCAGTTTGTACATCAAAACAGTGATGCGGATAGATTGTCAATTAATGAATGGGAATGGAATGTCCAGGTTGATCGATTAAAAATGGCTCTTCAATCGATCAACAGTTTGAGCATTAGGGGGTTGAATTACTTAATCGATTGAGATTTTCATCTCAATCGATTGACTGATGAACATATGCATTAACTCAAGAATACACTGAGGGATAACACACAAAACACACCCTATTTCATTCATTCAATCTGATTTGATTACAGATCGTGTACATATCAAACAAACTCACTTAAAAAAAAAAAAATCCTACACCTAACACAAACCACAAGTCTTAAAATAAAACAGACTAAAAACAAATAAACCACACAAACACTAACACAAACACAAACACAAACACAAACACAAACACAAAACACACTAAGCATCATCATCATCATCATTTTCTGGATCTCCCTCTCCATCCATCGCCGCTCTCGCTCCTACGATGAAGTCCTCAGCTTGCCTAGGGAATGACTCACGGGCAATCCACACGAGAAGGGAACTCTAAAATCGTGAACGTCGATCAATACCTCCCACAGTGGCACTCAACCCATCCATCCACACCTTGAGGTGAGCTACTTCTGCCTCGGCATTAAAATCGGGGGTCTCTTCAGGACAAGGTTGTCGGATGTCGCCGCATTGGCGTTGTGCAGGGTTTGGTCAAGGAGGAGGAGGTACTTCATCGACATCGATAGGTGGTGGCGTAACACGCAGAATGGCCTTGATGCTCTTGTCTCAAACATTTGTGTCATAGTGATAAAATTGCATATCACCCATCTCTTCATCATTGTAAATCGGGCGCCCAACTTAGTCCAAAAGATGCATCACGTAGTGTGGGAAATGCAAAAGAATGGCTTCTCGCTTTTTCGGTGCGGTGGTGATCACGATGTCGCTGTGACACCGATACATCTCTTCAAGCATCAATCCCAAAGCATCAAACCAAGTATTCATGTGCGCTGCATAAAGCACCAACACCCTATTCTTTGTTCTCTCGCTCTTCGTGCCATGCGGTAAGAGATTGTTTGACATAACAATGTCTCAAAACAAGATATCCATTGGTAGGATGGCTCGTTTAGTGGACAAATCAAACCCGCGCCATCCTCCACACATGTTGTTGATCATGAGGTCCTCGCTGAGATCAATGGCGGGATTGATGTGGTGGTTCAATGGACGAACCACGTAGAACTTGAATGCACGGGCAAGAACGGCGGCATGCAAGTTATACGTCCTGTTGTCAATCTCGTGGCGGATGAATGGCAAACCCATCGGCGATAGTGTGGCCGATACCCAGTCCATGTTTTGGTAAAACAGTCGCAAGATACGCAATGAGACATATATAGGCGGAGGAGCGAGCAACATCTCCAAGTGCAGAGCCTCGATAAATTCGATTGAACGAGTGGCTTCGACGATGCATCGATATTTTGTGATATTAAAGAAATTCTCTGTTTGAAACTGGTGACCCACATACTCATCATTGGGGATGCGGATAGGATTGTTGGTGGGACGAGGTGGTCGGTAGATCAGTGGACCAGGTGCCGCCATTTAGATCGCGTACGAGGAGAATGAAAATAAAAATTAACGCTCAGATTAGAGGAGGTTTGTGAAGAAGGGGACCACAAGTGTCCCCATTATATAATGTGATCGTCAATCGATTGAGAGAGTAGTCTCAATCGATTGACACCGATTGACCTCCACCACGTTTCGAGAATGTGAAAGGGTATTTGGAATGCGGATGCGACATGGTACAATCCATTCAAGTACTCTTAATGTTGATCGATTGATATAGTGGTGTCAATCAATTGACAACAACCTTTTCACGAAAAGTCACACCGTTTAGGTGCCTTGAGAACTGGCGGAGTTAATAGGCAATCAAGTCAATTGATTGAGAGGTTAGTCTCAATCGATTGACATTGACGTGCCCCTTGACTTATCCACCAATGAAAGGACGTGTCGATTGATGCTCCGATTTTTGAAAACTGACCATTAACTTGAGGTACTATCAATCGATCAAAATTTGAGTCTCAATCGATTGACCTAGCAAATGTGCCGATTGGTCAGACACACGCATGCAGGGATGAGATGATGATGATGATGATGGAGGTTTCAATCGATTGATAGTGCAATTATCAATCGATTGAGCCTCGTAGAAGGTCAATCAATTGATAGTGCAATTATCAATCAATTGAGCCTCGTAGAAGGTCAATCGATTGACTTGTCTCCGGTCAATTGATTGACAAAGACTTCCTATTTTTACCACAAGAAGAAACTTAAAACACACTGGGTTGCCTCCCAGGAAACGCTGAGTTTATGTGTTGACAGCTCGACCACTTCATTTTCACTTTTTCGGGTCACTGAGGTACATCGCTTCAATCCTGAACTGGGTCTTTGGCTCAATCATTGGTTTAAGTTGTTGCCCATTTACTTTGAAAGTTTGATTATCCTTAAGACTTCTAATCTCAATCGCACCATGCACGGTAGTGGATACAACCTGAAATGGTTCTTCCCACTTTGATTTCAATTTTCTTGGATGAAGCTTAAGTTTGGAGTTGAACAACCAAACCTTTTGTCCGATGTGGAACTCCTTCCGCGAAATTGATTGATCGTGCAACTTTTTATACCGCTCCTTGTACATCTTCGAATTCTCATATGCATCATAGCATAGCTCTTCTAATTCGTTCAGCTGTAACCTGCGATTGGACCCTGCCTCTTGCATGTCAAAATTAAATCTTTTTACAGCCCAAAATGCCTTATGCTCCAATTCGATTGGGAGATGACATGCTTTATCATATACACTCCTAAACGACGACATTCGAATCGGTGTCTTGAATGCAGTACGATATGCCCACAGAGCATCAGATAGTCGATTCGACCAATCTCTTCTATCCGGTCGTACCGTCTTTTCTAAAACTCGTTTGATCTCCCGATTCAACACTTCCACTTGACCACTAGTCTGTGGGTGATACGGCGTTGCTACCTTGTGGGTGACACCATATTTCTTCATTAAAGTGGCAAAGTGGCTGTTGCAGAAGTGCGAACCACCATCACTAATGATTGCTCTTGGAATCCCAAATCTGTTAAACACATTTTCTTTCAAGAATTTGACCATGACTTTGTGGTCATTCAATCGGGTTGCCACAGCTTCTATCCATTTTGAGACATAATCAACGGACACCAGAATGTATAAATAATCGAATGATGGGGGAAAAGGACCCATGAAGTCGATCCCCCAAATATCGAAAATCTCAACAATCAAAATCGGGTTTAGTGGCATCATATTTCGTCTTGAAATATTTTCAAGTTGTTGGCATCGTTGGCACTCTTTGTAAAATTTTACAGTTTCCCGAAAGATGGAGGGCCAGTAGAATCCGCTTTGAAGAATTTTTTGTGTGTTCTTTTGTCCTCCGAAATGACCTCCACAGGCCCCAACATGACAAAAATTTATGATGCTTAGTTGCTCTTCCTCAGGCACCCATCTTCTAATGACTTGATCTGAACAAAATTTGAACAACTGTGGTTCATCCCAACAATAGTATTTAATCTGGTAGAAAAATAGATTTTATCATTCTTACCCCATTGCTTAGGGATTCTGCCAGTGACCAGATAATTCACAATATTGGCTAACCAAGGAACTTTTGTGGCTGTTGTATCAATTGCCATTAACTGCTCATCCGGAAAGGTGTCACGGATAGCCTCAGATACAGATGATTCTTCAAACCAAATTCTTGACAAATGATCAGCTACAACATTTTCAACCCCCTTTTATCTTTGATCTCGAAGTTAAATTCTTGGAGGAGCAAGATCCATCGGATCAACCTTGGTTTTATATCCTTTTTCGCCAACAGATATTTCAATGTAGAGTGGTCTGAAAAGACCACTATTTTCGATCCAAGCAAATAGGAACGGAATTTATCCAATGCATACACCACAGCTAGCAATTCCTTCTCTGTGGTAGTGTAATTTAGTTGTGCATCAATCAGCGTCTTACTGGCGTAGTAGATCACATGAGATAATTTATTTACCCTTTGCCCTAAGACTTCTCCAATAGCATAGTCGGATGCATCGAACATGAGTTCGAAATCTAGAGAATAATCAGGTGGTTGGATTATCGGTGTATTTGATAACAACTCACGCAATTTTAGGAAGGCCTTCATGCATTCCTCATCAAATTTAAACAAAACATCTTTTCCAAGCAAAGTACACAATGGTTTGGCCACCTTGCTAAAATCTTTGATGAATTGTCTGTAAAATCCAGCATGACCCAAAAATGATCGGATTTGACAAACACTTTTTGGTGGAGGCAGATTAACAATTAAGTCAACTTTTGCCTTGTCAACTTCAATCCCTTTTTTAGAAATGATATGCCTCAAATATTCCTTGTCGAACCATGAAATGGCTCTTCTCTCAGCTGAGAACAAGTTTAGATTCTACACAACGTTGCAATACTTGTGAAAGGTTATTCAAACATGATTCAAATGTCTTCCCGAAAACAGAGAAATCATCCATGAATACCTCGATGAATTTATCAATCATATACAAAAATATGGCTAACATACATCGTTGAAAAGTGGCCGGAGCATTACATAGGCCGAATGGCATTCTGTGATATGCAAAAGTACCATAAGGACATGTGAATGTTGTCTTCTCTTGATCAGCTGGAAATACGGGCATTTAGTTGTATCCCGAATATCCATCGAGAAAACAGTAAAACTCCTACCCTGCTAACTTCTCAAGAATTTGATCAATGAATGGAAGGGGAAAATGATCTTTTCTGGTAGCCATGTTTAATTTTCGATAATCGATACACACACGCCACCCTGTAGTTTCGCGACTAGGTACCAATTCTCCTTCAATAGTCTCTTTCACTATTATCCCAGACTTTTTGGGAACAATTTGAACTGGACTTACCCATTCACTATCAGAGATCGCATAGATAATTCCAGCATCGAGTAACTTGATGATTTCCTTTAAACAACTTCTTTCATGTTTGGATTAAGTCACCTCTATGGTTCTCTCGATGGTGTACTATTATCTTCCAGATGTATTTGGTACATACATACTGACAGATCAATCCCTTTAAGATCAGCTAAGGTCCATTCGATAGCCTCTTTGTGATCTTTAAGCACTTTCAATAATTCATGCTCTTGCTTTTCTGATAATGTTGATGAGATAATTACCGGAAGTGTTTCTTGAGGTCTCAGAAAAACATATTTGAGTGACTCAGGCAGTTGCTTTAATTCAATGGTTGGTGGCTGCTCGATTGATGGAGTCAGCTCATCATTTACCTCAATAGGTAATGGTTCCACCTTAGTCTCAATTTCACATAACTTATCATCTTCACTTAATGAACTCATCATCTTCTCTTCTTGTTATTTTTTTCAGATCCTTTTTCCTCATAGATGGCCAACAAAGTAGTTTCGTATTCTTCTTTGGTAAGCATTGATGGTAAAGCTTCGTCCACTACTTCGTCCACCTGATCGATGTAGAAACAATCAACCTCATCCTCATTTGAAAAATGGTTCATCGCATGAAATATATTGAGCCTAACTTTCATATTTCCAAAAAAAACATCCATGACTCCCGTTAAACAATTGATGCAGGCATTAGCAGTTGCGAGAAGCGGACGTCCAAGAATGATTGAGACTTGATTTATGGATTTAACTGGTGGTGCGACAGCCCAAATTTCGGCGCCCCGAAACCCGTGCCGTCGGTGGACTGGCGCTAAGGCCGAGCCCGTAATTGTATCACATTGCGTCTCACAAAGTTGCACAGCGGAATACTAAGCGGAACCACACTGACGAAACTTACATCAAAAGACATATTTCTATCATTTATAACCCAAAAGACGGTTCTAATCCCCTAGAGATGGAAAAGAACCGTTTGGAACCACCGGTAAGGACCCATCCTTACCGAAACATGGTTCCTCCAAAAGAATATCCAAAAAAAAAAATGTAATTACAGAGTATACTTTTACAACTTAAAAAGCTCTCAAAACATGGATCTAAGGTCTAAGGCCGGACCTACTCCGGTTGGGCACAAACGAAGCAATTCTCCGGGTTCGGCTCCTCTAGATCCTCGCTTGGGTCAAAGTCTGGATCCTCGCCCTCGGGTAACTCAGCCCCAACTTCTTCTCCTGAACCTGAAATATTAGTGAAGGAATGAGCTTCATCCAAGCTCAGCAGGGTAAAACTTATAGCATGCTTATCGAACATCAAATACGTATATCATGGCATGACAAAACGAAACGAAACAAAACGAAATATATCCAAAGTGATCTCATAGTTTTACACACACATACATATGGATTCATGTTCATGCACACATATCATCTGATGAAAAGAAAAACTTAAAGTGCTTTACTTAAAGTAATAGAATGAGGAACTATAGCCTCAAGCCCCCGATGGAATACCCACCATCGTCACTCACATGAGTCATATTCACACATATTCAAGGTCCCATAGAGTTGGACACTTGCCGGACGGCACCGTTAAACGGTAGGGATCACATATCACACAAAGCATACAACGTATCACACATACATACTGAACGTATCACACAAAGGGTGTACGGATTGGTCAGTATCGTCACGGATATCTGCCGCGTCGATACGGTTATACCGCGGCGTCGGTCGGTATTCACATAACCTCAAATCGTAAGTCGTACATATAGCTTATCGCCGTGTGTTTGTGATAACTATACATTAGATGAAAACTACTTTGAAACCAAAACTCACACATGCTCATATCACAACGCTCTCGAAATCTCATATCTTGCACATGACGTCATATCGAACATATCATAACGGAGGTCACATACCAAGCATATACGGAAACATATGTCAAGACTTATGCGAATTCATATATCAAAACATAACGAAGCACGGTCAAAGCATATCCGAAAATCATATGTCACAAATACGGAAGTCATATCGCACAAGAGACATATCATGACACAGCATACATATCGTCAAAACAATGCACATGATAGATGGTTTTCCCTACCTCACAAAGTAATTCCTTGCATGCTCATCCTTCACGAAGGTTGGTTCGTTCCACACACGTAACCTCACCTAAACAAGGCACACTCATTCATTAGAATGATGTACAACCCACTGTGGAAAGTCCCCCCAGGTTTCCACAGTCAAAACAGAATCAAACCAGAAAAACAGGGGATTTCGATCGGTCGAATCCAAATTCGAACAGCTAAGGCTGCGTTTTCGAACGGCCGAAAAATGAATTCGACTGGTCGAAATAAATTTCGACCGGTCGAATTCTACAAGGCAATTTTGCATTTTAAATTCGATCGGTCGAATTAAAATTCGACCGGTCGAATTTCTCAAAGTCCAAAAATCACCTTTCTGTTTATATAGAGTTCGATCGGTCGAAACTAAATTCGACCGGTCGAATTTCACTTAAGTCCGAAAAGCCCCTTTTTGTGGCTATTTCGATCGGTCGAAATGATTTTCGACCGGTCGAAATTGCCTGTTTTCTTCAGAATGAGGGTTTCTCACTCTGGGTTCAACCCACTTCGAAAACTCAACTTCTTCTCATCATTTCAACCCAGATTCTACTACTTTTAGCTTGTTAAAAGCCATCTATAACAGGTATTGAAGTTCCTTACCTAGGTTTGAGCGAGATCTCCTCCTCTAGCTCAAGAACAGCTAGGGTTCCATGGAGTTGCTGCAGCTTGGTGGATCCTTGCTCGATTAGCTGTTCTTCCCCTTGACAGCGGATCGATCTCGGCAGCTCACTCGTAGCATTGAATAACCCTAGGTTTGTCTCTCTCTCTTCTTAACTCTCTTCCCTTTAGCAGTAAATAGAAATAAATGCCCTAGGTTTCTATTTATACTACTTTCTCTCTTGACTGGGTGTGAAACACTACACCACAGTCCAGTGTACATGAGCATCAAGCTCTTACACCGGGTCTAGTTATCATCGATCAAGTTCATTGAATTTGATCTATAGACATTACATCATTGTAAAGAGGCATCCTCGGCTCATGACCCATCGGCACAAGTACCGAAGTGTACGGATCAAGGCTATGCAAAGTCTGGATGTTACATCCTCCCTCGTTAGGAATTTTCGCCTCTAAAATGTTCCTAACGAAAAGACAAAGGTTCAAGAGTAGCTTCTTGGCACCATGCATGGCTAAACAATTCCTATCGTTACGAAGCTCATGCATTGAAAAGAAAATAGTCTCCACGTACCAATAGTTTAGACGTGTGAAGAAAAGCATTAAACATGAACAAAACACCCTATTCATAAGCATAAAAAGGAAATTGGTCCACATAACAAAGGTGGCAAGTCATGCCACAATAGTCTAACCATCAATGAAATCAAAAGTGGCAGCCATGCCACAATAGTTTAAAAGATTCATACACTTAATTCCCAACGAAAGAAAAGAAAGCAAGAAATCCACATCTCCCAGCCTCTAAGCTGTGGAGGGTCATCTCCAACATTGCATCCACGGCGCATCCTCGGGCTCGGCCACGCTGCCTCTCCCTTTGCACATCGCCTCCCTGCTCCTCCTGGGCATCGCCTCCTCCTCTCTAGTGGCACTCCTCGCCGTCCTCCTCGTGGAGATCGGAGCCCAGAGACTGGCGCGATCGCGATCCTCCAGATATAATCCGTGGGATACATGGCTGCAGCGCATCTCCGAGGAGTAGCTCAAGAAATCAAGCTTGGTTGACTGGATTACTCTCTTGAATGAGGCAGCCAAGTCCTCAAAGCGTCTTGGCGGCTTGGTGAGCCCGAGCGCTGGCATATGGATAGGGATCTCGGCATAGGCACCTCTGAGGTGTGGAATAAACTCAGGTGCTTTCGGGGATAGGAGCCTCATCGATCGGCTCGTCATGAACGGGTGCGGGTGCCTCAGTGAACAGTACATCTTGAGGTTGGTACTTGAGGCGTTGTGGGAGGTGTGGCTTGAGATATGCGCCTCTTCCAATGTTTGAATGTGTATAGAAGGACGTTGTTGGAAGACTTTGGTTCCTTGGGAGATACTTTGTGGACCGAGGTTGCGAAAATTCATCAAACATGGCTGAGATGAAGGAGGCATAGGGATATGCTCCTCACCGCCTCAACGCCCGTAGCGCTTTCTTTCTTCCATGTTTGGTTCCCTCAAAGACTACCGCCACTGCATCGAACCATTTGCCCTCGAAAGCGGCAAAAAGTGCATTCATCAAAATGCCTAACCTTTGGGTCTTATGGCGGATTGGGTATAAATTACACTTGAAAATTGTATCTAGGAACCACATATGATTGGGCAGATCGGAACGGTTGGTGGCTTGCCTTTGCGGTTCGTCCATTGGTCATCTTCTCGGCTATGAACGTATGGGTGAGGTTAGGCGGGTTAGGTGGTAAAGTCTCACGCCATCCCCATACGTATCAAAGCATTCCAACGCCGCCTGACCCATGGCATGGGTGAAAGTGTAGGTTTTCCATCGACCTTGGTAGAAATGGTGTTAGGCCGAGTTGACAATCATGTTCTGGTAAAACAAGCGCACAAGGCGCGGATAATAGTATTGGTGAATGGGTTTCAAGAGATTATCGAGCCCGCACTTGTTCAAATAGTTGATCGTCCAAGCATTGATGCCCGGTTCCTCATACGTCGCATACAGAGCGGGATCGATGGTAAATTCATCACATAAAAACCCTTTTCGCTCCACCACTCGTTGGGCGTGTCTTTTAGGGACGTTTGCGGTGCACTGGATTGCCCCGTAGGTGGAATGGTTGGAGGGATTTGGGTCGGTGGTGGTTGAGGTGTCGTCATGTAGAATTGGCGTGGCGAAGGGCTGTAGCGACTTTGGGCCGCTGACGTGGGAGTTTTGGATCTGTGTTCCTTCCTCTTAGGAGCCATTTCCCAAAATCTAGGGTTTTTGAAGAAAACTAGGGTTCTAGGGATTCTAGGAATTTCTTAGGCTTAAAACACAATTTGAACTTCAAAAATCACAAACTTACCGATTTGTGATGGCTAGATCGCGATTCCCAAAGCGATTCGGTGTTTTATAGGCCTTGGAACCTCAAAAGTGGTTGAAAAACCGAAAAGGAACCGTCCCCGGGCGAAAAAGAATTGAATGGGCAAGAAAGCGGTTGCCTGGTATTTATATACCTAACCAAATTCGATCGGTCGAAAAAATTTCGATGTCGAAATTCACTTAAAAGGTAATCGAACGATTTGATCGATTGAAAATTTAATTTCAAGTCGAAATTCAAATGAATTCGTTTGTCACGTAAATTGATCGGTCAAAAATTTTTTCGACCGGTCCGAATTCACCTAGGCTAAAACGACCTTCGCCTTCCATTGCCCATATAATTCGATCGGTCGAATTGTATAATTCGACCGGTCGAAAATAAATTCGATCGGTCGAAAATGAATTCGACCGGTCGAATTTACAGAAAACTTCTGTTTCCTCTGTTTTCTCATACAGATCAAAATTCTCACCCTCTTACCTTCAAATTCAGTCTTTATAACCAAAATCTTCCAGTTCATATACATGAATTTGACACTTTACAATTACAATCACTTTCTCAGCTCTCAACCCCTCCTTTCAGCTTTCAATCCGTAAATAACGCGGGATATTGAGCTCGAATTTCGGCTTCACGTTCCCACGTCGCCTCTTCCCTTGAGTGATTCTTCCATTGTACTAACACTAGAGGAATTCGTCTCGAACGCAACACTTGCTCAGTTCGGTCCAAAATCGTCGTAGGTTCTTCAATAACCGTCAAGTCTCTATAGACCTCAACTGGCGGTGCATCGAGGATATGGGTCGGATCTCGCACGTACTTCCTCAACATAGATACATGGAATACGTCGTGCACGCGATCAAGTTGCGGGGTAATGCACGATATGCAACTTCGCCAACTCTCCCAATATTTCAAATGGTCCAACGTGGCGAGGACTCAACTTCCTCGCTTTCCAAAGCGCATCACCTTTCATTGGAGATATCTTGATGAACACATGGTCTCCTACTTGAATTCTACGTCAGACGCTTGGTGTCGAGAACTCTTCGACGGCTCTGCGCTTCGATTCTCTCGGATGATCTGCACAATTTCAGCATTTCTCTTAATCGCCCGGTCCCAAAACAAACTTATCACGGTTTCGTCCCAGTTGATCGGAGCCCTGCATCTGTGTCCATATATGGGTTCATATGGAGGCATCTCAATTCTTTGTTGAAAACTGTTGTTGTAAGCGAATTCAATCATGGGCAAATGTTGATCTCATGATCCTTGGAAATCGATCATGCATGCTCGCAACATGTCTTCAATAATTTGGTTGACCTGTCGATCGTGGATGAAATGCGAATGAAGTCCAATCTCGTGCCCATACCTTCTTGGAATCTTTGCGAGAATATAGAAGTGTACAAGGGATCACGGTGCGACACAATGCTCGTAGGGAATGCCGTGTAGTCGGACAATCTCTTTCATATACAACTCACCAATTTGCTTGCGGTAATGTCGTAGTGTTATAGGGCAAAAGTGTGCCGACTTGGTCTCGGTCCACTATTACCCATATGGCATTATGGCGTCTCAACGCCCCCCGCAATCCCACAATGAAATCCATCGAAATGGACTCCCACTTCCATTCCGTATCGGTAGAGGTTGTAGAAGACCAGGGTGTCGATGATCTACTTTCACTTGTTGACACACTGCACTTTGAAACATATTCGCAATATCCTTCTTCAATCCCTCCACCAATAACACTTCTTCAAATCATGGTACATTTTGTACCACCGGATGAATGGCATATTTAGACTTATGTGCCTCATCCAAGATAGTCCGTCTCATCATCATCGACGGTATACACAACCTTCCGCTAAATAGCAATGACCCATCTTCTTTAATAGTGAAATCTCCTTTGCCTTTTGTCGAAGCTTCACGAGTTCTTCATCTTTAAATGCAAGTTCACATATGTGGTCAAGAATAGTCGGCCTGATCGTAAGACTTGCCAATAGCACACCGGTATCCTTAATCGCAATATTATTATCATAGAGCGAAAGGTCCTCAAACAACTTCCATGTGAAGTCCCGAAATGAGGCTAGCTAAGCGAGATGTATGCTTTTCGGCTCAATCGTGCCATACGACATTAGCTTTACCGGATGATATTGGATTGTGCAATCGTAGTCTTTAAGAAATTCAATCCACCGTCGTTGCCTCATGTTCAAATCTTTCGTGTGAACAAATACTTGAGGCTTTTATGGTCGGTAAAGATCTCAAAGACTTCACCATACGGTAGTGCCGCCAAATTTTGAGCGATAAACACAACCGCTGCTAACTCTAAGTCATGTGTCGGATAGTTTCTTTCATGCTCTTCAACTCTTGAGTCAGGGCAACAACCTTCTTGTGTTGGTTCAACACGCAACCCAAACCTCCATAAGATGCATCACTATATACAGCAAAACCTCCACTACCTGACCGAATAGTCAACACTGGAGCGGAAGTAAGCCGCCTCTTAAGTTCTTGGAAGCTCTCCTCACATTCGTTAGTCCACTCAAATTTGGTATTCTTTCTTGTCAATCGTAAGTGGTCCCAAATCTTGGAGAATCCTTCCACAAAGCGTCAGTATCCGGCTAAGCCAAGAAAACTCCACGGTCTTGCATTTCCCAATCCAACACCGCTCAACTTTAGCTGGGTCAACGGTCACACCAGCTTCCGATACTATGTGACCAAGGAAACTCACTTGTTCCAACCAAAACTCACATTTACTGAGTTTGGCATACAACTTGTGCTCACGAAGGGTTTGCAAGGCAATGCGCAGATGATGTTCGTGTTCTTCTTTAGTCTTTGAATAAATGAGGATATCATCTACAAACACCACTACGCACGTGTCGAGATATTGTTTGAACACTCGATTCATAAGGTCCATAAATGATGCTGGCGCATTCGTCAAGCCAAAAGGCATCACTAAGAACTCGTAATGTCCATATCTCGTTCTGAATGCCGTCTTTTGTACGTCTTCGGCCTTCACCCTCAACTGATGGTATCCGGATCTCAAGTCGATCTTTGAAAAATATTTTGCCTTGCAATCCGATCAAATAGATCCGATCCTCGAACGGATACTTGTTCTTGATCGTGAGCTTGTTCAACTGACGATAGTCGATGCAAAGTCTCATCGACCCGTCCTTCTTTTTAACAAACAGAACTGGTGCTCCCCAAGGAGACACACTCGGTCGGATAAAACCCTTATCCAACAGTTCTTGCAACTGCTCCTTCAACTCTTGGAGCCATTCAGACGTGAGAGCCTTGGACACCGGGTTCGCCCTCGAGCCAAGTCAATCGCGAAGTCGATCTCCCGGTCAGGTGGCAATCCTGGTAACTCGTCGGGAAATACGTCTTCGAACTCGCGAGCAATAGGGATCTCATTCACAACATTTTCATCTCCTTCTTCTCGTAAATGAGATATCCATCGCATCCATTCTTCATCATTCTTTCGCTCTGCATGGAGATGACCGGTGCTACTTTCCCCTTTTCACCAACGAAGCGAAGTGACTTCTGCCTTGGAGGACGGCAAGTAACCACCTGCCGTAGGCAATCGACGCTTGCGTGATAAGCGGATAGCCAATTCATGCCCAAAAGCACATCAAGTCCTCGCATCTTGAAAATGAGGTCGACCGTGTCTCGGTCCTCCACTTGCACGAAAGGACTGCCGGCAACACGTGTTCTGCGATCGGCGCTACCGTAGGAATGGTCACGTCAAGTGTGAACTCCAAATCCTACGGTATGATCTTTAACTTCCTTGCGAATCGGGAGTTATGTGCGAGTGAGTAGACCTGGTCTATTAGAACTCGTGCATCACAACGATCACCCGTCGTTCTCGCGATAAACTTGCATTACCTATCTATACGGTATATACATGACTACATTGAGACATACACGCATGCTATGTACACTCATATGCTAGTATGCACCTATATCTTTCTACAATGCACTTTCTTCTTTAAGAAAATAATAATTGAATTTAATCATAATGAAGTGCAATTGTACTGGCGCCTCAGAGATAGCAAAGCACGGCCCTCGACAATGTGTCGCTACGCCGCATACCGGTTCGACGCTTATAGTGGCCAAACGGAGCCCTCTTTTCTCATGTCCGGCACTCGAATCATGTGGCCAACCTTTCCACATTTGAAGCATCCACGGTATCTCTGCACTCTCGAGGTCTTGTGTGACTTTCGCATCGAGCACACTTCATCTCATGGTCGGAAGGTGCGGCTCGAGAAGGTCCTTGAGTAATCGATGCCCCGGACATTTGAGTCAGCGGGGGCCCTCTCTTCTAAATGGTCTCAGTATGTGTTAGACCTTCGGAAATTTGAATATGCTGGCCTAGACACTTGAGCAGGCGCAGACATCCTCGGCTTTTTATTCCCCGAGTAGTCATACTCGCTTGCTCCTCCCGACGTTGGCTTCCCTTTCCAATCTTTTCTTTTATTTATATCCCTTTCTGCCACTATCGCCTTCCCCATCACCTCTGCGTAAGTCTCAAGCTCAAAGATAGATACCCTTTCTTGAATATTGGGTCGTAGGCCTTCTTCAAACCTTCCGGCCTTCATTTCTTCCGTCGCAACTAACTCAGGTGCAAACCTTGACAACCTTACAAACTCATTACCGTACTCACGCACGGTCATACTTCCTTGGACTAGGTTAGCAAAGTCCTTCTTCAACTGATTTCGGACTTGCTTTGGAAAGTACTCCTTGTTAAACGCCGACTCAAACTGATTCCAGGTCCATGGTGTGTGTGGACCCTCGACCTCTCTTTTTCTCAAAACTGACCTCCACCATGCATCAGCATCTCCTTCCAACTGAAAAGATGCCCACCCCACCTTCTCATGTTCTGGCTCAACCTTTCAAGTAATTTCTCTATTTGTTTGATCCACTTCTCCGCCTCAAGCGGACCCGCCTGCCCGTGGAAAACAGGAGGTCTCAATCTCCTAAAATCCACAAATGATGAAGGTAGTAGTGCAGGTGGTGGTGGTGGTGGTGATCTTTGATTGTTATTTGCGACAAACGCCGTCACGCTCTAGGGCGCTTGCTATCGACTCCATCACCTTAGTGAGTTTATCAAGGCTCTTCTCTACTTCTCTCTTACGTATTTGGAAGTGGTCTAGATCCTCCGGATCACGATGGGATATCTTCATTCGCCGTGTCAGGCGTCTACCTCTTGGTCGACCCTTCCACGGTGTTCCATTTAATTACGTTACAATGAAACAAGAGTCTCATTAATGAAGGTCCTTACACACGACAACTTCTCAAACTAAAAGGTCAAGACTTGTCGAACGCTTCTAAAGCCATGCTCGATACCAATCACAAATTTGGCGCCAAACCCGTGTTGCCGTCGGTGGACTGGCGCTACGGCCGAGCCCGTAATTGTATCACATTGCGTCTCACAAAGTTGCACAGCGGAATACTAAGCGGAACCACACTGACGAAACTTACATCAAAAGACATATTTCTATCATTTATAACCCAAAAGACGGTTCTAATCCCCTAGAGATGGAAAAGAACCGTTTGGAACCACCGGTAAGGACCCATCTCATCAAACATGGTTCCTCCAAAAGAATATCCAAAAAAAAAAAATGTAATTACAGAGTATACTTTTACAACTTTAAAAGCTCTCAAAACATGGATCTAAGGTCTAAGGCCGGACCTACCCCGGTTGGGCACAAACGAAGCAATTCTCCGGGTTCGGCTCCTCTAGATCCTCGCTTGGGTCAAAGTCAGGATCCTCGCCCTCGGGTAACTCAGCCCCAACTTCTTCTCCTGACTCTGAAATATTAGTGAGGGAATGAGATTCATCCAAGCTCAAATAGGTAAAACTTACAAGATGCTTATCGAACATCAAATATGTATATCATGGCATGACAAAACGAAACGAAACAAAACAAATATATCCAAAGTGATCTCATAGTTTTACACACACACATATGGATTCATGTTCATGCACACATATCATCCGATGAAAAGAAAACTTAAAGTGCTTTACTTAAAGTAATAGAATGAGGAACTATAGCCTCAAGCCCCGATGGAATACCCACCATCGCCACTCACATGAGTCATATTCACACATATTCAAGGTCCCATAGAGTTGGACACTTGCGGACGGCACCGTTAAACGGTAGGGATCACATATCACACAAAGCATACGAACGTATCACACATACATACGAACGTATCACACAAAGGGTGTACGGATTGGCCGCCGTACCGGTCACGGATATCCTGCCGCGTCAGTCACGGTTATACCGCCGCGTCGGTCGGGTATTCACATAACCTCAAATCGTAAGTGCGTACATATAGCTTATCGCCGTGTGTTTGTGATAACTATACATTAGATGAAAACTACTTGAAACCAAAACTCACACATGCTCATATCACAACGCCTCAAATCTCATATCTTGCACATGACGTCATATCGAACATATCATAACGGAGGTCACATACTCGAAGCATATACGGAAACATATGTCAAGACTTATGCGGAATTCATATATCAAAACATAACGAAAGCACGGTCAAAGCATATCCGAAAATCATATGTCGAAGCAAATACGGAAGTCATATCGAACAAGAGACATATCATGACACAGCATACATATCGTCAAAACAATGCACATGATAGATGGTTTTCCCTACCTCACAAAGTAATTCCTTGCATGCTCATCCTTCACGAAGGTTGGTTCGTTCCACACACGTAACCTCACCTAAACAAGGCACACTCATTCATTAGAATGATGTACAACCCACTGTGGAAAGTCCCCCGAGGTTTCCACAGTCAAAAGCGAATCAAACCCGGAAAAACAGGATTTCGATCGGTCGAATCCAAATTCGAACAGCTAAGGCTGCGTTTTCGAACGGCCGAAAAATGAATTCGACTGGTCGAAATAAATTTCGACCGGTCGAATTCTACAAGGCAATTTTGCATTTTAAATTCGATCGGTCGAATTAAAATTCGACCGGTCGAATTTCTCAAAGTCCAAAAATCACTTTTCTGTTTATATAGAGTTCGATCGAAACTAAATTGACAATTGAATTTCACTTAAGTCCTAAAAGCCCCTTTTGTGGCTATTTCGATCGGTCGAAATGATTTTCGACCTTAAATTGCTCGCTTTCTTCGTAATGAGGGTTTCTCACTCTGGGTTCAACCCACTTGAAAACTCAACTTCTTCTCATCATTTCAACCCGATTCTACTACTTTTAGCTTGTTGAAAGCCATCTATAACTGTGTATTGAAGTTCCTTACCTAGGTTTGAGCGAGATCTCCTCCTCTAGCTCAAGAACGACTAGGGTTCCATGGAGTTCTTTGCTTGGTGGATCCTTGCTCGATTAGCTGTTCTTCCCCTTGACAGCGGATCGATCTCGGCAGCTCACTCGTAGCATTGAATAACCCTAGGTTTGTCTCTCTCTCTTCTTAACTCTCTTCCCTTTAGCAGTAAATAGAAATAAATGCCCTAGGTTTCTATTTATACTACTTTCTCTCTTGACTGGGTGTGAAACAGCTACACCACAGTCCAGTGTACATGAGCATCAAGCTCTTACACCGGGTCTAGTTATCATCGATCAAGTTCATTGAATTTGATCTATAGACATTACATCATTGTAAAGAGGCATCCTCGGCTCATGACCCATCGGCACAAGTACCGAAGTGTACAGATCAAGGCTATGCAAAGTCGGGATGTTACAGGTGGTTCCATGTCCAACACAACAAAGTCCACTGGAAAGACAAATTTGTCTATTCCAACCAAAAAATTCTCGATGATACCCCTAATTCTTCTTTCTGACCTATCAGCAAGTTGGAGTGTAACTGTCGTGGATTTCAATTCGCCCAGTCCTAATTTCTCGTACACTGAGTATGGGATCAGATTGACACTTGCTCCCAAATTCAGTAATGCCTTACCAATTGGTTGCCCACCAATGACACATAGAACAGTTGGGACTCCAGGGTCCTTAAGTTTTTTAGGGGCATCCAATTGCAATATAGAACTGACTTGATTAATCAGGAACACTTTCTTTGAAACTTGAGTATGTGCTTTTCTCTTACGAGTGCATAGATCTTTGAAAAATTTTACGTACTTAGGAACTTGCTTGATTGTTTCAAGTAATGGAAGATTTATCTTTACCTGCTTGAATGTTTCAAAGATTTCTTCCATTTTTGACGCTTCTTTCCCTATTCTAGATGGAGGTGTTAGGCACTCAGGGAATGGTGCCTTTAGGGTATAGGATTGGGGTTCATTTTCTGGTTCTTCTTCAGGTCCTTGTTAGACAATTTGAGGAGATTCTTTCTCTAGCCCTTTGCCTTTTGTCACTGGCATTTCTTCTTCCTTATCAGGTTCCACTGGCATTTCTACTTAATTATCAACTGCTCGCCCACTTCTCAACACAGTAACAGCTTTCAACTGTTGACTATTCGATGGTCCTTCATTAGGTGATGCTTGGCCTCGAGGATTGTTGATGGGTTGGCTAGGAAGCCTACCTTCCTCTCGTTGACTCAATTGATTGGTCAATTGGCTAAATTGGTCCATCATCATCTGCTGAAAAGCTTGCATATTTCGCATAATCTTTTCTTCCAAATCAGAATATTTCGAAGCGGTAGTTTGAGATTGATTAAAATTCTAATTGAAATTCTGATTTTTATGGAACTCAGAGTTTGGATGATAATAAGGAGAATTCTGTTGAAAGTTAGAATTCTATTGTGGACGAAAGTTATGTTGTCCATTCTTTATGTTGGATTTGTACTGCTGGTTCACCTGTCCAGTTTGGTTTGATCCTCCCCATCCTAAGTTGGGGTGATTTTTCCATTCCGGATTGTAGGTGTTTGAGTACATGTTCCTACCCTACCACTGATAAGATTGAGTCAGATTCACCTACTCTTGAGGAGTAGGTTTATCAGGAAAGAATAACAAGATAGTTGGACACTCGTTAGCCATGTGACCTAGGTGGTCACAAATTGAACAAGCCGCGGGGTTGATGGGACTTTTAGCTTGCTTGGTTGTAGCTAACAACATGTTTATTTGTTTGGACAACATGTCAACTTTTATTGATAGATCTGAGGTATTATTGTTGACATCATATAGTCCATCTCTGGTCAACACATGAGATTTAGTTGCCACTTCCAAGTTAGTTCGCCCCATTGTCGCATTTTGTATTGAGGTTTGATATAACTTTTTAAACAATGCTTACAATTCATCAGCCTCTTTTGTGGATCATGAACCTCCACAAGATGCATCAACCATACATCTCTCTTCTGGAATCAGTCCATTGAAAAAACTTTGGACCTGTTGCCACCTTGGAAGTTGATGATTAGGACAATTCCTTAAAGCATTCCCAACATTCATGAAATGTTTCTATAGGTTGTTGGGAGAAAAATTGAATCTTCTGACACAACTCAATGGTTTTGGTCATCGGGAAATATTTTTTAAGGAATTGACGGTGTAGCTCTGCCCAACTCTGGATAGAATGTGGTTCCAACGAATAGAATCAAGTTTTTGCCTTATCCCTTAAGAGAAAGGAAAGAGTCGTAGCTTAGCTATCTCATCGGTGACATTGTGAACTCTGAACATTTTACACACCCCAGTAAACTCATTTAAATGAACATGTGGATTTTCATTAGATAATCCATGGAAAATCGGCAACATTTGAATCATCGTGGATTTGAATTCATAACGGTTTCTTGGAATGGGGGCATGCATGATACTATCTTGATCCTCGTAAAAATAAGGATCATTATATTCCAATGTTCTTAGGCCTTCATCATGATTATTATTCCCATTATTTTCATTATTGATGTTTTGATTATTCCCATTCATTTCTAGCCTTTGATCTACCATGATTTCAGTATGATGATACTGATTCTTTTGGATTTTGCAATTCTCTCTGCAAGACCGTTCGATCTCAAGATTAAATGGTTGTAGATGTGGGTGATGAGATCGAGTAAAACTCATGCACCAACACTCAAAATAAGGATTGATGAATCCACAATAAACTCACAAATTTCAGCTTCAATCGATTGAAGCAATGGTCTTGATCAATTGAAACAAAACACACAACAATATTCTAACAGAGACTTATCCGTCAATCGATTGATGTATTAAAATCAATCGATTGAGGTTCAAAAATTTAGCTGGACAGCACAGAAATGTCAGTTGAGAAGACAAGCAACAGAGGTCTAGTCAATCGATTGACAGAGAAATGTCAATCGATTGAAAGAATTCCAAAAATTTTCACAGCAAATAATATTCCAGTCTCAATCGATTGACAGAGAAATTTTCAAGCGATTGATTTCTAAGATGAATAATAGCCAGAAGAAAAGAAAATTAAAGTTTGATTGGTTTTTATTTATTTTTAAATTCAAATTTTAAAATTCAAAATTCAAAAATTAAAATTTAAAAATTGAAAGTCAAAATTTAAATTCCAAAATTTTAATTCAAATTTTAAATTTCAAAATCTAATTCAAAATTTCAAATTTAAAACTCAAAATTTAAATTATGAAATTCAAAATTAAAATTTCAAAAATCGAAATTAAAATTAAAATTTTAAAATTTTAAATTCAAATTTCAAAATCATATTTTAAAATTAAAATTTTAAAATCTAAAAACAATCCCACAAAATCTTACAAAATCCTACCTAAAAGAAGAAAAAAAGAAAAAGAATAAAAGACTCCTATAAATCCTAAACAAGAGATCCTAAAAATCCTCTACTCCTTAAAAGAACTCCACAAAATCTTATCAAAGAGAAGAAAATAAGGAAAATGAGATTTTGCAAATCAAAATTTCAATTTTAAATTTCAAAATCAAAATTCAAACATGAAAATCAAAATTCAATTTTAAAAATTAAATTTCAAAATTCAAATTGTAAATTTCAAATTTCAAAAATCTTTCAAGCTTCATATTTCAAATTTCAACAATCTCAATATTTTCATCATTCAAAATTTAAATTCAAATTTCAAAATCAAAATTTAAAATCTAAAAACAATCCCACAAAATCTTACAAAATCCTACCTAAAAGAAGAAAAAAAGAAAAAGAATAAAAGACTCTTATAAATCATAAACAAGAGATCCTAAAAATCCTCTACTCCTTAAAAGAACTCCACAAAATCTTATCAAAGAGAAGAAAATAAGGAAAATGAGATTTTGCAAATCAAAATTTCAATTTTAAATTTCAAAATCAAAATTCAAACATGAAAATCAAAATTCAATTTTAAAAATTAAATTTCAAAATTCAAATTGTAAATTTCAAATTTCAAAAATCTTTCAAGCTTCATATTTCAAATTTCAACAATCTCAAAATTTTCATCATTCAAAATTTAAATTCAAATTTCAAAATCAAATTTTAAAATTAAAATTTTAAAATCTAAAAATAATCCCACAAAATCTTACAAAATCCTACCTAAAAGAAGAAAAAAAGAAAGAGAATAAAAGACTCCTATAAATCCTAAATAAGAGATCCTAAAAATCCTCTACTCCTTAAAAGAACTCCACAAAATCTTATCAAAGAGAAGAAAATAAGGAAAATGAGATTTTGCAAATAAAAATTTCAATTTTAAATTTCAAAATCAAAATTCAAACATGAAAATCAAAATTCAATTTTAAAAATTAAATTTCAAAATTCAAATTGTAAATTTCAAATTTCAAAAATCTTTCAAGCTTCATATTTCAAATTTCAACAATCTCAAAATTTTCATCAATCAAAATTTAAAAATCCAAAATTTCAATATTCAAAGTTTTGAAATTAAAATTTCAGATTTTTATTTGTTGGAATTTTAAAAATTAAAACTCACAATGGTCGATCGATTGACTCTTTGGACTCAATCGATTGACAAATCAGCACACCACTACCACAGTCGACAGTCAATCGATTGAAGATGGGATCTCAATCGATTGACTGTCAAACAATTTCTCACAAATCTCTTTTCGAATTTATCAAAATTTCGCCGATTCCCCGGCAGCGCCGCTAAAAACTTGATCGATGTTAAGTTGTACCCTTGCCAGTGCACAAGATCAGTTGTAGCATGGTAAAATCAAGGGTGTCGAACCCATAGGAAAATGTAAAATTTAATTAATCCTTAAAGAGATTTAAAACACCCAAGGAAGTACCAAGGGAGAAAGTTTAATTTGCTAAACAATTACCACACTATTCTAGATGCAAGAAAAATAACTAATCTGAGCTAAACAATTTCTGATAAATAAAATGACAATTCTATGAATGATCAAGGAATTTGCTATCCCAGATTTATAACCTTTCTACCATTAAACCCACAATTCCATAACACATCAATTACACCATCATTTATCTAGAAAAATGAAACGTAAGAAAACATGATCATCGATCCGGCATACCCTATCTAAAAATGATGACTCAGCCTATCATTGCAGTATGAATCATGTAAATAGTATAGCGTATCTCAAGATTCTTAAATCACGACCATGAACATATAATCACTCTGCAGCCCAAATCGGCCTGCAGGTACAGATCTGGCGATTATGGTCGTTGATAATGTAGATCAACGGTCATAATAAAGTATTCAAAAGATATTCAATTTAAGCACACTTTTTAACAGAATAATTCCATGATGAAATTAAGAGACTGTGGAGTTAATCATAAAAATGTTACTTATCTGGGGATCACATTCTCCTTGAACAAATGATTTAGCCGTTCATCCTTGGTGTGCGATCTCGTTGTAAACTCGAAGTCATTCTCTTAAATATGTACTTTCTATTTATCACCAGATCTTTTTACAATGCTTTTCTTAAATACAATCTATGATTTCACAAACTATAAAAGAAAAGAAAATACAAAAGCCTAAGTACAATCTACCCAGAGAAAACCCTAACAAGAAAAAGAAAGAATGTGAGCCCAAGAGTGAGAGAAAAGATAGATAATAGATCCCCCAAAACAAAGCTGTAGCTTTATTTATATAGGGGCGAGCAAAACATTTTCCTAATTACCTCAATTGATTGAGAATTCTTTCTCAATCGATTGACCTCAAATTCGAAAAATAGGGCAAAACTATCTCTCTTGTCAATCGATTGACACTTGGTTTTCAATCGATTGACATATATATGGGTAGAGTCTCCATTCTCCTGGTGGATGTTGAGCTACTTCACGAATTTCGATGCTTCTTTTGACCTTTTTGATCCACAGTTCTTGCATAACCCTTCATTGTTCTCTTTTATGTTCTTTAACGATCCAATGGTTAGAAACACCTGTAAACATTGAAACTCCATAACAACCATCAGATGCTTTCATCGGCTAGCTAAAAGTAGGAATTAAGGTGCGAAATATAGTCACATTTCGGCACCGATCATGGGGATGTGACAAAACTGGGCCAACTGTGGTGGATTAGAGTCGGAGATGGATTGGGTAACATATAGTGGTCTATGGTAGGTGCCGAAAATGGTTGGTATATTGGGGGTGAGGTGGAACTAGGCTGTATATGGTTGTCGGGGGGCTAACACCTGAAAATAAAGCCTCAAATCTAGAGGTGCTGCTTAGGGTGTCGGATTGGGGAAGTAGTTGGCTAAATTCAAAGGCTCGACTACTCCTACGATTTCATTCTCCTGACTCCACTGTCTTGATGTTACGAAGCTTTCTCCCATGCTGATGTATTCTGAGGGAACTAATTCTTCCACATCTTCTTCCTCAATGTTAATGTTGGGCCTCGGGCCCATTTCTCCTTACAGGTGTGGCAAAATTTGTTCTTGGACTATATTGGTGTGTAGATTTGCTTGGGGAGGTGCTGAAGGGATAATTTTTCTTACCTCGATCAGGTCTTGTATTGTGTTCTTTAATGGAAAGCAATGATTAGTCGGATGCCCTGGACCCTGGTGGAAATTGCAGTGTGTTGGGATCATAATATCTCGGGATTGGATTCGGCGGAGGTTGTGGCTTAAATGGGGTTACTAAACCCTTTTCAATGTATAAGAGCAACAGGATATTGAGGGATTGCCCTAAGGGAGTGAATACATGATTAAATAGGGCCCTTCTCTACTCGGGGGTCATCTGTGCCCCTGGACCATTGCTGGGTCCCTGTGCTAACTCTGCCCATGTTGGGGCTTTTTTTGTTGCCTCATACTAGAATAGCACTATGCTTGTGGTGGGTTTTCAAGTCATTATTGCTTGGACCTCTGCTCCTGTTCTTTTCTCATTCCTCTGCTTAATGAACTTGTGGGCCCCACTAGCCACTATTCTATATAATCGACCCTCTCTTACCGCATCTTCGCAGCGGTTGGCATTTCTCACTAAATCACTAAAACTCGCCTACTGTTGGTACATAAGGAAATCATATATGACCGGTAACGCGACTTTTGAGATCATCTCAATTTGTTCCTCATCTGGAATGCGGTTCCTCACCTGGGCTGCTAGGCGCCCTCCACCTTTCAAGATACTCATTAAACTTTTCATCAGATTTTTGCTTTCATCGGGTCAACTCAGACTTGCACAGTTCAATGTCGATATTATAGACATATTGTTCTTGGAACAAGTGAGTGAGGTCTCTTCACGTTCTGATCATGGATGGTTCAATCGAGGTGAACTATCTTAATGCTAGGTCTGAGAGAATTTTCTGGAACACTTTGATGAGGAGTATTTCATCTCCGCCATACTGGCACATGTCCCCACAATATTACTTAAGGGGGGCAGTGGGGTTGTCGGTGCCGTTATATTTATCAAATGATGACGCTTTGAACTTAGGTGGCAAAGGCACCTCGACAAACATACACAAGTCTAAGAAGTCAGTAGGATGGATCTCAGCTCCTCTCATCTTCATCAGTTGTCTCTATATTTTTTCCATCTGCTCTCTTAGCAATTCAGACTCTCTAGATGGTAGGGCTGGGGCTGGTCCCATGATCATTTTATTTCAAAACCTTGCAAGTGCACAAGTCCGAATGTACTGAGGCAAGTACAGGGGTGTCGATCCACAGGGATTTGTTGTTTATCTCCTATTTAATTCTGTTTTACATAATAATTTGCAGCACTAGATTTCCTAAATTATTCTAAAACAAAAATAAAAGAAAACTACATAGTTTTAGAAATAGGAGAGGAGAAAGCAAGCTGGGGGCTCTCTTGGATTCTCGATTTGTAACTAATAAATCCTACTTCCTTTCTATCATGAATCCCTGGTAGCCCCGCTCCTGGCTACAAGGTCACTCACTTAGTATATGAAATAGGTAGATCTAATCACAAGTTAGACAAACCTACTTATCAAAGAACCATTTCACGAACCCACAAAAACTACCCTACAAGGCCTAGGCCGTCGGTGAATATCTGATCTAATCTAATCTTAATTCCTACAAGGCCACTGAGATTAAACTACATAAGATTGTAGCGTTACCATTGCATTCTCAATCTGGTCAAAACCTCGAACGTGCAATCGTACCACAATGGAATCCACAAATAGAAAAAGAAAATAAAAACTTATTAAGATACTTATCCAGAATTTAAAAGAGCTCCGGCCCGAAGCTTTAAGCATGCATCGAATCAGTGGCCTTCATCATTGCTTATGTAGACTTTGATTGATGATCACATCCAGTCTCTTTCCATCCCATCACTATTCCTAACCTAAAACTATGAAAATTCACATCAGAGCCTTCTAGAAAAGTTCTAGCGTGCAAGTCCACTAAAACCTAACCCTAGGGTCCTTATTTATAGATTTACAAGGCCATAGAACAAATGTACATGGTAAGTACTCTCTAGATCCTAAAAATCCTCCAAGGAAGAAAAATTTGAAAGGAATCTACACTGATTGGGAGTTATCTAGCTTGATGAAGAGATTCCCAGAGAAGATCCCGGCGTTCGAAGATATCTACAGTTGTGCACAGACCTTGATTTTCACTCAGAAACACCATTTGGACCAGTCGGGATTGGAGAACTGATCGGACAAGTTCAGTTTCCTTCTCCAGGTAGGAGATGACCCGTGGGCTTTAGTTTCACTTGATTTCAGACCGGTCGACTCATTATCTAGATTGGTCGATTAATTCTCTTCATACTTCTGTAACCTGTTGTTCCAATTTTGATCAATCGGTTTAGTCTTGACTGGTCTCTCTTCTAATTTATGAAGCCTTCGGAGTTCTGATCGGTCGATTTTGATGTATCGACAGATCCATTTAAGATTTATTGTCTTCTGTAGTGGATGTACTCTACTGTGCTATCTCGACCGGTCGAAATTGCACTTTCGACCTGCCCATTTGACCTTGTTAAGCACTCCTTCTAACTGTATCCTTAGATCCTTGCCGTTTTGCTTGAGTTTCTTCCTATCTTTGATCAATTAACATTTTTTACTTTTAATCAGCTTTTATACCTATTGCACACAACATGAACTAAAAGTACACATTAATGGTTAAGTGAGGTCTAACAAAGTCGAGGTTCGAGGATAATTTATGTAACTTTTGGGTCTGGTCATCCCACACTAGGCTGCCTCCATTCATTTTGGGCTGCTTGTTGGTTAGTGAGTGTGGGTGGTGGGGGATTGAAGCCGGTGAATGCCTCAATGTAGGCCTCACTATTTCGAGCCTCATCTTCTTCATATTGATGACCCACATCAATAAGTGGTGGTGGAGGAGTAAGTTTTGTGGGATTTTGGAGGGTTTGAAATGGTGCCAAATGGGGCCATTGTAGGTGGGGGAAGCTTAGGTGATTAGTTTGTAGAGCAAGAGGATGAGTGAATTATGGATTTAGGGTGGGTGCCTGGTGAGGCCATTATGCTTAGTGGGTATTTTGAGGATTTGGTTAGGGGGTGAGAGGATGTGTGAATTGGGGGTGGTGGATGGTTTGAAATGGGTTCCTATGTTGGGTTGGGTATGATTGTAGGTGGGAAATTAAGGGGATTGGCAATGCAGCCCTTGGATTCGGGCTGGAATGGGCTTGGGTTTGGACGTGTGGCCTTTGTGGGCCACTTGGATGACTCCATGGTTTATGATGGGAGCCTTGGGTGGAGTGGATTATGGGGGGTTGGTTAGGATTGCCTTTGTGGGCCACTTGGATGACTCCATGGTTGATGATGGGAGCCTTGGGTGGAGTGGATTATGGGGGTTAGGATTGGTATTTTGGGTGAATGGGGTATGAAGATTTTGGAGGTTTTATTGGGGGTTTGAGGATGTTTGGGGTGGATTAGGAAGGTTTTGAGAAGCCTTCCATGCGGTGAATGTGCTCATCATCTCTTCCATCATGATCATGGGAACGGTCATGAGAGGGGATGCGGAGTGTTCTCTTGATGGAGGAAATGTATAGGGTGGTGGCGGCACTTGGTTTGGCATAAGGGGAAAATTGGGCATAATTTGGGTAGATGCAGGGGGGAAATTGGGCATGACTTGGGTTAATGTGAGAGGAAAATTGGGTGTGTCTTGAGTTGAATTAAGGGGAAAATTGGGCATGACTTGGGTTGATGTAAGGGGCAAATTGGGTGTATCTTGAGGTGAGGTTGATGTGGATGGAAAGTTGGGTTCACCGAACCGGCAGATGACAGTAAATGGGGGTTGGGTGAGTGGGATGGAGATAGGAATCTCTTTCGATTGGGAGTGTGGTGGGGAAGTTTCGACATTGGCGGCGGATGTTACAACTGGCCAAACTATGGTTTGAAAGCGGGTGGGGTATGAGTTCCACGGGTTGTTATTCTCTAAAAAGTATCACTTTTCACCCCTTAACCTGCCCTTTGATGGACCTCTGAGTATGCAAATAATGAGTTTTAAGTGTGTTTGTGTAAATAACAGGAAAATATAGCTTAATGCTAGAGTCTATCATTTTCAAATCAAGAAGAAAGAGTTTTGAGCTAAGTTGTGGGACTGATAGATTTTTAGAAGATGCACCATGGTGGTTCACACCAATGGGGGAATTTTAGCATGCTTTGGGACCTTTGAGGTCTTGTTGAGGGTGAGAAGGGGATCCAAAGCCTTGAAGAGCTGCAGCAGTGGGTGTGAGACACAACACTCAAACTAGCAGTTGAAATTGTTGCACCATAAAGCTATCTTGCAGCTGAGAACGTGCCCCACAAAATGCACACCTGCTGCAGCACACTGGCATGACAAGCAGCTGGACTTCATCTCCTCAAGCAGCCCCTGCTGGAGGGAACCACAGCACTCAAGTACCTTCAAAAACCTGTTGCTGCATTGTTTTTATTGTTGCAATTCAAGCAGGCCAGCAGCTCATGCAAATAATGATGCATCAATTGCTGAGAAACCAGGCCTTCAAACATTTCAAGACTGCAGCAACCACCAAGCAAACCAGCTGCTGAAGGGCTACTACACCATCGACTGAAGAGCACACACCTACTGTTGCAATTGCATGGAGAAGCAACCATTCAAACTGCTACGGCCTTATACCTTCAAGATGAATAGCTGAAGCAGCAATGCTGCAGTGCAGCAGCCCACACTTGGACTGTCAAGCTGCTGTAATTACAGCCTGTCAAATAGCTGATATTGAACGTCATGAACAACTGCACATAATGGAGAGCTGGAGCTCTATTTGCTGAACTCGAGCAGCTCAAAAGTGCTGCACGTTATACATGTTGAGTACACTAGCAAACTCACAGTTGCTGCTGGGATGCAGCTCGAGCAGCTCAAAGATAACTGAACTTTATGGCTATCGAGTAGATGGAAAGGAGCTGCACAATGAGCCTAGCGAGCAGCTTAAATGCTGCTGAATTCGAACCTCGCGAGCAGCACCTTGAAGAGCTCGAGAGGATTGCTGAAACTACATGTGAACTCGAGTAGTTCACTCATCCTCGCGAGCTGCGCACACATTTGAACTTTGGGAGATTTTAAGAGCTGCACACAATTTTTAACTTGGCGAGCAGCTTGCAAGAGAACGCAGCGAGATGCATTAGATCTTGGAGAGCTGCAGTTTCAACCCACATTCCATCCTCGCGAGCTCCAACAGTGCACATTTATCCTTGTGAGATCTTCACGAGGTACATAGCTGGAGCTGCTGCCTGCACTACTGTGTATAGTTCAAAGAGCAGTAGCATGGAACCCCACGAGCAGCTGCACTGCAGCTTTATCAAAGAAACTCTCAAGCAGATGTGGCAACTAAGACCTTCATGCAGTAACCTTGCTGAAAAATGAGCTGCATTAGCAGCACAGCTGTTGTATTAAAAGTACTCGAGCAGTCCAAGCTGCTGATTTAAACATGACAAACAAGTGGCTGATGCCGTAAGGCAGAACTTGAGCAGTGCATAGCTGCACATGAGAGCCTCTCAAGCACAGACCTCATGCTGCATTGAACCCATCGAGTACCACACTAATAATTCCAAACAGCTACTGCCAATGCTTTATGCTCCAATCACTATATGTTTCAAGCTCAAGACAACAGCAACTACCCGAACTCCATTGCTGCACTAGACCTGTCAAGTGAAGGACCTGCTGCACTTTAACCTTAAGAGCTGCTGCAGCATGAAGAGAAACCAGTTGTCGAGTGGTTTGTAGAGCTGTTATGAGTTGAAGGAGAACCTGCTGAGTTTGGTATGCTGCTAGAGCAACCACTCGAGTGGTTCAAAATGCACAAACCTGAAGCAACTGAAGCCAACCATTAAAGCTGTTGTGTGCACTCGAGCTGCAGCGGTGCTTCCTCGAGCAGTTAAACTAAACCCCACGAGCTGCAAAACTTGAAGTCGAGTGATTTAAAGCTGAAAACTATAGACACTCGAGCTGTTCTGCTGCTTAAGCATTCTATCGAGCAGTTGCAGTGCAGAAAATAGCCTATTTTTATCCTGGAGAGATCTAAGCGAGATCCTCACGAGATCCTAGCGAGGTGCATACCTGAAGCTCCCTACAGCACATTTAAACCTAGCGAGCAGCTAAAATGGCCTGTTTTCATCTTGGCGAGCTCACTTTTGAACCTGGTGAGAACTAAGCGAGATCCTAGCAAGATGAAGGTTCTGAAGCACTATCCTCGCGAGGCACGAGTTCCAGCTGCTATTTTCAAACTCCAAGGATATTTTGGAGATTTCACAACTTCTAAGGCATGCATCCCAATGTCCCACACATCTCCAAGCATCCAAGGGCCACAAATGGGCCACAAAATCAACTCCAAATGTAATATCCTAAAAATTTCGAGTTAAACAGTGACCTCGAGATCCGTGCCCGATTGGTCATAGGGTTGACCAAATAGGAGTCCGATAGTTGGCATAGGGTGCGATGAACGGATGAGATGTAAGAATTCGAGTGAATATGTGGAGTGTGATGTAAATCTGAAGTCACATACACCTATTACGGTGCATGTGCTCAACACGCAAACTAGAGGGGAGATAAAAGGGTTTAATAACCCTAAAATAGATGTTTGGTTGTTGAGAGAGAAGTAAAGAAGAGAGAGAGAGAGAGAAGTAAAGAAGGTGGGTGATCAAGGAGTTATTGCAACTAATTGGAAGGGGGGATTTGAGCATTTAACATCGGATTCGACGCGGGGAATCCGCTAGAAGCAAAGCTGGAACCCTAGCCTTTCCAACCACTTGAGTTAATCAATTTGAGATTGATAAAAGATAAATTTTTGTAAATTAAATGCATATATTGAAGGGTTTAATTGTAGTTAGAAATAGCTAAAATCATAGGATAATGGCTTCGAAGAGAAAGAAGATTGGGAAGAATTAAAGAACAAGAGGGGGCTGAATCTGGCCATTTCGATTAATCGAAAGTGAGACTCGATTAATCGATTTTTGCCAAGAAGTTGAAAAGTCAGAGGACCCCGATTTTGATTAATCAAATTGAGTTTCGATTAATCGACTTTGAATATCGATTAATCGATTAATCGACTGGGAACCTCCAGTGAACTCCAGTGGAGGGAAGAAAAGGACTTGGAGTAATCGACTAATCGAAATGGAATTTTGATTAATTGATTTAGAATTTTGATTAATCGATTTGGGATCGATTAATCGATTTTGGGAATTAGATTACTCGAATTGAGAATAGAATGGATAGAGTGGAGAATTTCGATTAATCGAATTGGGATTTGATTAATCGAATGGGAATCTCGATTAATCGATTTGAGAATCAATTAATCGATTTTGAACGTCGATTAATCGATTTTGGAAATCGATTAATCGAATCAGATTTGATTAATCGATTTTGGAGTTCGATTAATCGAATGTGCCAGTTTTTGTTGACTTTTGAGTTTGACTTTAAGATTCTTCGAGGGTCTTGGACCTTCTTTGTTACATCTTTAGTGATGTATTTCATATGTTATGTGGTACCATAGGTGGAGCGTGTGAGCTTGGGTACAAGGAGCCACGTGGGACCTTGATGCATGATCAAACAGAGACTTGAGGTAGGGAACACCTTGAACATGTACTTTAATTTGCAAGAGCATGTATGTAGTGATATAGAATTTAATTTTAAATTGTTTTAATTGCTTGAGAAATTGTGAAAAGGGTGTGTGTGTGTGACATCTATATGAGAAATCATAATGAGCCATCCCCAGGGGATGAGGAAGTGAAGTAATAAGAGCATCAGGTGTGATGCAAGTATATGGATACATCCCAGGGATGTATCTATGATTGAATAATGTCTGATAGGGCCTAACTGATATAAGATACCACACTTACACGGTGAATAATTATATGTAAAGCACCTGATATTTTTGTTATTTGAGGTTTGATAGGATACCCCACCGACGTGGCGGGATACCCACGACTAACGCGGCAGGATATCCGTGACCGATACGGCGGTGAAACCGTAAGCTAGTGCGGAGGCATATCCGTACACAGTAAGCACACCCCAGGGGTGTTGAATTGAGATAAGTTAAAACCCTGCCATCGATCCCCAGGGGAAAGGGTCTTGGGTACTATTGGTATTCCCAGGGAATACATTTAAAACTGTCTATATAGATGACGATGAAGGGTATCTCATTGGGGCTCGATGCTATATTGCTCGGGGATTATTTAAGTTGAAAGGTTAAGTTTTGCTTTAAGCCTAGTCAGCATCATTCATGAGTGATTAAAAGATATGTGTAAACTACCAGTAAAATGTGATGCTTTTCAACTGTTTTTCTCATTAATTGCATCGATACATCATGCATGACATATCATGGAATACATATGAGTTTTAATTTATATGTTCACTGTGTTTTGTTCCCTATTGAGCTAGGATGTAGCTCACCCTTTAGACTATATGTCGCAGGTCCATTGTTAGCAGCTGTTGACGCTTCAGGGGACGTTGACCCTGGTGAGTCAGACCCTGCACCTGGTGACTAGTTGGAGCCACCTCCTGAGGACTTCTTCTAGAGGACTCCGTTGTGCAGCTTTGAGAGTTTTTTTGTGAGTTTGTTTTGTGCGGCTTGGTATGTCAAGCCTTATTTTCGTTAAACAATGTAATTAAGTCATGAGATTATTCTTTTGGGGCGAACCATCATTGATGATTAGCGATCATCGATGGTTCGGATCGGTTCTCCATTCATGCAGAGGCATGAAGGTAGAACTTTCTTTTGAGAAATATTTCAATGATAATTTAATTCCGCAGCTTTATTCATTATTTCAGTGCAGTTCATTGCTTGATATTCCAATGTTCCGTGCATAGCTAAGGGGCACGGTCAACATGATTGTGTCGATGGCACGAGTTTCGGGGTGCCAAAATCCAGGCTGTCACAGTTGGTATCAAAGCAATTTCTTTTAGCAATTCTGACAATTATTCTTTTGTCAGAACATAGGGACTTCTGCTAATGAAACTTTAGCTTCAAATGCAGCCGTCAATGTCATCTAGAGGAAGGGGCCGACCGGGAGGAGGCCAACTGAGAAGTTTACGTAGTGGAGATGATTACATCTCTCCTACCAATCGAGTACCCTTGGGAAGGAGTGAGGCCCCAGGGGGCAGCAGTAGTAGACAACAAGAGGAAGAGGATCGAGATCGTCAGGATCAAGATCTGAGAGAACAGGAAAGAGTGAGAGAAATACAGGAAGATAGAGAGGAGTGCCAAAGGATGATGCACACCATGGAGACTATGACAGCTGCCATGGCACAACAAGCCGCATCCTTTGCAGCTCATGCAACTAGAGAGCAGCAGCCACCTACACCACCTGTAGGACCTACATTGCCTGTGCCTTCATCCTTTACTGAGTTTAGGAGGATGAGACCTCCTACGTTTTCTGGGCAGGCAGACACGATGGCAGCAGAAAACTGATTAATGGAAATGGAGAAAGTATTCAGCGTGCTGACATGCACAGAGGATGAGAGTGTAAGATGGGCAGCCTACATGCTAGATGGGGAGGCTGGGCCTTGGTGGAAGTCCGTGATACGAAATAGGGCCCAGGAGACCCCAGAATTGCCGTGGACTTGGGAGGAGTTTGTTGAGGAGTTCAACAAACAGTATTTTCTGAAAGTTGTGAGAAATCAATTGGAAATTCAATTTCTACAATTGGTGCAAGGGAGGATGACTGTAAGGGAATATGGGGTTGAGTTTCTACGACTTGCCCGTTTTGCTCTGGATTACGTCGCCACCGACGTGATAAAGTCAAAGAGGTTTCAGCAAGGCTTGAAGCCTGAGGTTAGGGGAGGAGTAGCTCCATTTCAGCTAAGGACCTATGAAGAGGTCATGAGTAAAGCACTTGTGGTTGAAGAGGAAAATAACAACAGATATAGACAGAGAGAGCAACAAAGAGGAGGCAATGATCAAGGAAGATCGGGGAACTACGAACCGGTGAATAAAAAGCCGAGGTTCGTGGCCCAAAATCAGAGACCATAGTTCCAAGGGGGTTTCGAAAGGCCGACGCAGCAGCATAACCAACAGGGATTTCAACTACTTGCGTCGGGGAGACCTTTACGCCATGAGAGCCCTGCCATGTCTACTGGCGCTACCGTCACACAGGGTTCTCGTACAGTTTCTTCCGCGCCTCGAGAGACTTGTGCCAAGTGTGGCAAGCCTCATAAGACAGTGGATTGCAGAATGGGAACCAGGGGTTGTTTCCGATGTGGCAAGGTGGGCCACTTGATCAAAGATTGCCCTGTGGTTGATAAAGGAAAGACGG
Source organism: Chloranthus sessilifolius (assembly GCA_021018995.1). Classification (NCBI taxonomy): domain Eukaryota; kingdom Viridiplantae; phylum Streptophyta; class Magnoliopsida; order Chloranthales; family Chloranthaceae; genus Chloranthus; species Chloranthus sessilifolius. The sequence continues at coordinate 68,882,197 of CM037592.1, read as the reverse complement.
CTTCAGTTGCAGCGCCACGACCCATTCAAGCACAGAAGCCGGTCGTTCATGGGAGAGCCTATGCAGTCACTGCTCAGGAAGCAGGGAACATGCACGATGTCATCCAAGGTGAGATTCTTTTAAATAAAGAAATTCCAATTTCATTAAAATTTTAGATAGAGAAGGTGCATTCATTAGGAGTTGTGTAGATTCTTAGTCTAGACACTAAATTTATATGTGAATTAGGGGTGCAAATTGATGTGTAAATTATTGTATGTATGTATGTATACTATAGGTACTTTAACTGTATATGAGAAAGGATGCTTCGTTGGATATGACGCTAGAGTGTTGATAGACCCAGGGTCTACCCACTCATTCGTCACTCCACATTTTGCCAAGAGGATGAAGATTGTTCCAGAGGCGTTGGACTTTGTCCTATCTGTGTCTATTCCGACTGGAGAGTTAGTGGACACAGAGTTAGCTTGCAAATCCGTCATCGTAGCAATTCGAGACCTGGATGTGCATGAATTGGAGGCAAAGTTGATACTGCTGGACATGCAAGGGTTTGATGTGATCCTTGGCATGGATTGGCTGGCGCAGCACTGTGCAACAATCGATTGTAAGAACAAGGTAGTCATTTTTAGACCCAACACAAGAAGATCATTTTGGTTTCAAGGAGTGAGGTCATCACCTATGCCACTGATTTCAGCAGTAAGGGCCGAGAGAATGATTAGGAAGGGTTGTAGTGGGTACTTGGCTTTCTTAAAGGAGGACAAGGAAGAAAAGAACGTCATCTTTGAGATAGCAGTTGTGCGAGATTTCGTCAACGTGTTTCCAGAAGAATTGCCTGGATTACCTCCAGAGAGAGAAGTAGAATTCGCCATTGACTTAGCACCGGGAACAGAGCCTATTTTGAAAGCACCATATAGAATGGCTCCGGCTGAGTTGAAGGAGTTGAAAGAGAAACTACAAGAGCTCATGGATAAGGGGTTTGTCAGACCGAGTGTGTCTCCATGGGGAGCACCGGTCTTATTTGTCAAGAAGAAAGATGGGTCAATGCGACTATGCATTGACTATCGACAACTAAACAAACTCACTGTCAAGAACCATTACCCTTTGCCTAGAATCGACGATCTGTTTGATCAACTGCAAGGAGCGAGGTATTTTTCCAAGATCGACCTGAGATCTGGATACCATCAGTTGAGGGTCAAGGTAGAGGACATCCAGAAGATAGCTTTCAGGACACGGTATGGACACTATGAATTCCTGGTAATGTCGTTCGGGTTGACGAATGCTCCAACGTCATTTATGGATCTAATGAATCGGGTGTTTAAACCACACCTGGACTCTTGTGTCGTAGTGTTCGTTGACGACATTCTGATATATTCCAAATCCAAGACAGAATATGAAGAACATTTGAGGATTGCTCTACAGACGCTACGTGAACACCAATTGTACGCGAAACTCAACAAATGTGAATTTTGGTTGGAAGAGGTTAGCTTTTTAGGACATGTTGTGTCAAAGCACGGTGTCACTGTAGATCCAGCAAAGATAGAAGCAGTGGTTAAATGGGAGCAACCAAAGACAGTGACTGATGTCCGAAGTTTTCTTGGGATAGCAGGCTACTATCGACGTTTTGTCGAGGGGTTTTCAAAGATTTCAGAACCTCTCACGAAGCTGACACGAAAGGATTCAAGATTCGAGTGGAGTGAGGTATGCGAGAAGAGTTTTCAAGAACTCAAGATGAGACTCACTTCAGCTCCATACAGCGATGCTTCATACAATGGTTTGGGTTGCGTGCTCAACCAACACAAGAAAGTGATAGCTTACGAGTCAAGAGAGCTGAAAGAACATGAGAAAAATTACCCGACTCATGACTTGGAGCTAGCAGCAGTCATTTTTGCGCTAAAGATATGGAGACATTACTTGTATGGTGAGACATTTGAAATTTTCACCGATCATAAGAGCCTCCGATAGCTATTTACACAGAAGGAGCTCAACATGAGACAACGCAAATGGATGGAATTCCTCAAGGATTATGATTGTTCAATACAGTACCATCCAGGCAAGGCTAACGTGGTAGCCGATGCTTTGAGTCGGAAAAGTTCAGCTCAATTAGCTAGTTTGATTTTGGGTATGCACCGGTGGAAACTATTGGAAGACTTGGCACTCTATGATGCAAACATTGAGTTGAGAGCTACAGGATCCTTTTTGGCTAACATCTCAGTGAGACCAGTAATATTTGAGCATATCCACGATCTACAGATGAAAGATCCAACATTAACAAAGATTCATCAAGATGTGATTGAAGGCATCAGGCCAGACTTCTCAGTGAAAGAAGATGGTTCTTTATTGTTTAAGGGCCGTCTCTAGATTCCGGGCAATGCCGAACTAAGACGAACGATTCTTGATGAAGCCCACAAGTCAAATTATGCTATCCACCCTGGTAGCACCAAAATATACCATGACTTGAAAAAGAACTATTGGTGGAGAGGTTTGAAACAAGACGTGGCCGAATACGTGTCACGGTGTTTGACCTGTCAGCAGGTCAAGATTTACCATAGGCATCCTGCTGGACTATTGCAGCCTTTACTAATACTAGAATGGAAGTGGGAATCAATCTCGATGGATTTCATTGTTGGATTACCGCGTGCTGCCAAGAAATACAATGCCATTTGGGTAGTGGTCGATCGATTGACCAAGTCAGCGCACTTCTTACCTTACAACACGATGTACACAGCGGGGAGACTGGCACAGCTATATATGAAGGAGATTGTCCGTTTGCATGGGATTTCGAGTAGCATTGTTTCGGACCGTGACCCATTGTATACATCAAAGTTTTGAAAGAAATTTCAAGAAGGAATGGGAACGCGACTGTATTTTAGTACGATATTCCATCTGTAAACTGACGTACAGACTGAGAGGGTCAATCAGATTATCGAGGACATGCTTAGGGCATGTATGTTAGAGCTACAAGGATCATGGGATCAACACCTACCTTTGATTGAGTTTGCATATAACAACAGTTTTTAGACGAGCATTGGGATGGCACCATATGAAGCACTCTACGGACGGCGATGTAGATCGCCCATTAATTGGGAAGAAACAGGTGAGAAGTTTATTTTGGGACCCGGATTACTTGAAGACAATGCCTCCTATGTTCGTATGATAAGGGGAAAACTTAAAACGGCACAAAGCAGACAGAAAAGCTACGCCGATATCAAGCGGACGAGTGTAGAATACAAGGTGGGTGAACACGTCTTTGTAAAAGTATCACCTATGAAAGGGGTGATGAGATTTGGAAAGAGAGGGAAGCTAAGTCCCCGCTACCTTGGACCATTTGAAGTTTTGGGACGAGTAGGGGAAGTTGCTTATCGTATTGGATTACCACTGTTGTTCGATTCAGTACACAATGTCTTCCACGTATCAATGCTTAGGAAGTACATTAACGACCCTAACCACGTGTTGAGCGGTCAAGAGTTAGAGATGCATTAGGACATGACCATGATCGAAGAGCCGGTGGAGATTTTGGATCGAAAGAAACAAGTACTGCGAACGAAAGTGATTCCACTCATACATGTCAGATGGAACCATCATACGGCCGAGGAAGCTACATGGGAACGAGAGGCCTATGTGAAAGAACAATATCCAGCCTTGTTTCCAACCACTTGAGAGTCAATTCTACTCCCGCAAATGTGTTTGTGGATTTTGACAAAATTTGTAATCCAATGTAAATTTGTGATCAAAGTATGACATAGAAATTTTTTTAAAAAAACACACATGACCATGATGATGTGTTTTGTAGAACCAAGGATCACTTGATATCATAAATTACCAAGATAAATCAAATAGACAGAGAAATTTGAAAAACCAACAGAATTTGATCAAAACCGATTAATCGATTTTGTTCGATTAGTCGACTGGCATGTGCCAGTGACTGGGAACTTGAATAAGGATTAGAAAAATGACAGAGTGAAATTTTGATTAATCGATCTTGGTTTCGATTAATTGATTTAGGTTTTCGATTAATCGAATTGAGGGTTCGATTAATCGAACAAATTGAGAATTTTAGGACTTAGAGGGATTTTATGAAATTTCGATTAATCGAGGAGGAATTCGATTAATCGATTTATGGTTTCGATTAATCGAACTGGAAGTTCGATTAATCGATTAACTTAAGGAAATTAGAAAATTTGAAGTATGAGAAACAATTTTGATTAATCGAAGTGAAATTCGATTAATCGATTTGAGATTTCGATTAATCGAATCATAGTTCGACTAATCGAGTAACTTAAAGAATCCTGAAAATTGTGGAAGGGGCTGCACGATTTCGATTAATCGAAGTGAATTTCGATTAATCGATTTTGGAATTTGATTAATCGAAATGGATTTCGATTAATCGACTGGATCGCGCCAGTGAGCTCTAAAACTTGAAAAAAATTTAACGTATACGATTTCAATTAATCGAAATCGTTTCGATTAATCGATTTTGAGTTTCGACTAATCGATTTTGGAAATCAATTAATCGATTTTGCGCGGCTTGTCCTACTTTTGAATCTCGATTAATCGAGATTGGATTTCGATTAATCGAATCTAAGCCTATATATATATATATTTGGGGATTTTGTTCCCCATCCGAAATCATTTGAGCTTTTGAGTTTTGGGCGCCTTTTCTCCTTCTTCTCCGGCCATCCATCCGAGCTAGGGTTTTGAGCATTTTTCATTGCTTTCCGATTGAGATCGCCTATTTTCACATCGAAACCTAAGGTAAACCCGAGATTTGTGCTTTTTTCTTTCCATTTGAGCTATAAATACCCTAGTTTAAGCTTATTTCCCCAAAATGCCGCCGAAAACATGGTTGTCTTCGGTAAGGGCGACCTTTAAGAACGCCGCACCGCCGTAAGAATGCCGCACCGCCACCACCCACCCCTTCACCGGTGAGGACTCCATCACCATCGGCATCGAAGACCACCTCCGGTTCGACGAGTGCGTCTTCACGCGAGTCTTCACGTGAATTTACCCCCATGCCGCCACCACCAACTAACGTGCTACAACCCAATGAGTGGTGGGCAGCCAAGACCTTTGAGGTCAAGTACATCATCGACCCAACTTTCTTCACGAACCTCGAGGTACCGGGCGAGACCCAATGGACTCCCAATTACCTCCAAAATGCCGGTCTCGACAATCTTTTGAAACCAATCCGGGGTTCCTACTACCCTAGATTGGTTAGATTGTTTTACCAAGGGCTGACAGACGGCCCTACTGACGATATCGTTTTGACTAAGATTGAGGGTTAGGAATACACGATCACCCGTCGCCATATACACGAGGTACTCGAGTGTTACCTCGATTTCACCCTAGAGACCACCCTCTTCCCACCCTTTGAAGAGGAAGTTAAATTTGAAGAGATTATGACCCACATGACTAACGGGAAAAAGGGGTCGGGATCCTCCATCAAGAGGGTTGACCTTCCCCACTATATGTGGATGCTTGATTCAATAATCAAGTGCAACCTATATCCACTGCGCCATGACACAGAGCGCGTAGAGAAAGTGCAGCAGGCACTTTATGCGGCCTTTTATGGCCGATGGTTTGATGCTACCATGATCGTCCTAGAGGGGATGAGGTACATCAAAGGTAAATTGATGAAGGGTAACTTGAGGCCCAAGGAGAGGATGCCGTATGCTCGGCTCATATCGAGTATCTTGGAGTGCTACTCCAACGCTCCTGAGAATATGGTATCGCCCCACGAGGTGAGGGCAATGAACCAACTAAAGACATTTTCGATGTCTTCATGGAGCCGTAGTTACAACTTGTTGAAGCGGGCCCTACTGGCTCCGGGTCCAGTTCCAACAGCAGCAACAGCGGCAGTAGCACCACCACCACCCCCACCACCACATCAGGACCCGCCCGTGGGTGGGGCGCACCCGGCCGAGCCAGCAGCAGGGGGGGCACCCTCCCATACCACCATTTCACCTACACCGCCAGCACAGTCCGCACCAACTACACCCACGTCATCCTACCGCCGGCGTGCATCTCACTCCTGTCCTACCATCGAGGACGTGTTGGCATGTATGGAGGCCAATAACGAGCGGATGAACCGGAGGATGGACTTCCTTATGTTCCATACCCTCCGCTACATCTACCCGTTGGACTACCAAATATTTAGCTCAGAGGAGGAGTGGACCGCGGATGACCGCTTCATAGGGGTCCCATTTTCCGTCCCACCACCACGCTATCCACTGATGCAAGATGCTCGACGACCCACAACACGCAGCCGCCACTCACCACCACAGAGCCACCAGCATTTCAGCCATGAGGAGCCAGCCCACACCATCACCACTGTGAGGGGACTGAGACAGCGAGACAAGGATCTTTTTGTATTACCCATTTTGGGAGTTTTGATGTAATTCAAAAGCTGTAAACAACAACTGTAATTTTTGGGAATATAATGAAATATAGAAACAATTTTCTATATTTATGATCATTGTTTTTCTTACATTCTGTCATGTGTCGTCGTTTTCTTACATTCTGTAATGGTTTTGTAAATTTTCTAGTGCAATTATATTTTTATGCTATGTGTGTGTCTATACTCTATTGTATTAAACAACTGGCCCACCTCACACAAGAGAGTGGGGGGGGGGGCGGCAAACCAGACCGACGCCTTTGGGTTATTTTCGAGGACGAAAATTACCAAGGTGGGGAGGATGTAATATCCTGAAAATTTTGAGTTAAATAGTGACCTCAGGATCCGTGCCCGATTGGTCATAGGGTTGACCAAATAGGAGTCTGATAGTTGGCATAGGGTGAGATGAACGGATGAGATGTGAGAATTCGAGTGAATATGTGGAGTGTGATGTAAATCTGAAGTCACATACACCTATTACGGTGCATGTGCTCAACACGCAAACTAGAGAGGAGATAAAAGGGTTTAATAACCCTAAAATAGATGTTTGGTTGTTGAGAGAGAAGTAAAGAAAAGAGAGAGAGAGAAGTAAAGAAGGTGGACGATCAAGGAGTTATTGCAACTGATTGGAAGGGGGGATTTGAGCATTTAACATCGGATTCGACGCGGAGAATCCGCTAGAAGCAAAGCTGGAACCCTAGCCTTTCCAGCCACTTGAGTTAATCAATTTGAGATTGATAAAAGGTAAATTTTTATAAATTAAATGCATATATTGAAGGGTTTAATTGTAGTTAGAAATAGCTAAAATCATAGGATAATGGCTTAGAAGAGAAAGAGAAATCAGTTGGAAGAAGATTGGGAAGAATAGCTCCAGGAGGGGGTTGAATCTGGCCATTTCAATTAATCGAAAGTGAGACTCGATTAATCTATTTTTGCCAAGAAGTTGAAAAGTCAGAGGACCATGATTTTGATTAATCGAATTGAGTTTCGATTAATCGACTTTGAATTTCGATTAATCGATTTTGGTATCGATTAATCGACTGGGAACCTCCAGTGAACTCCAGTGGAGGGAAGAAAAGGACTTGGAGAAATCGACTAATCGAAATGGAATTTCGATTAATCGATTTAGAATTTTGATTAATCGATTTGGGATCGATTAATCGATTTTGGGAATTAGATTACTCGAATTGAGAATAGAATGGATAGAGTGGAGAATTTCGATTAATCGAATTGGGATTCGATTAATCGAATGGGAATCTCGATTAATCGATTTGAGAATCGATTAATCGATTTTGAACTTCGATTAATCGATTTTGGAGTTCGATTAATCGAATGTGCCAGTTTTTGTTGACTTTTGAGTTTGACTTTAAGATTCTTCAAGGGTCTTGGACCTTCTTTGCTACATCTTTAGTGATGTATTTCATATGTTATGTGGTACCATACGTGGTGCGTGTGAGCTTGGGCACAAGGAGCCACGTGGGACCTTGATGCATGATCAAATAGAGACTTGAGGTAGGGAACACCTTGAACATGTACTTTATTTTGCAAGAGCATGTATGTAGGGATATAGAATTCAATTTAAAACTGTTTTAATTGCTTGAGAAATTATGAAAAGGGTGTGTGTGTGACATCTATATGAGAAATCATAATGAGCCATCCCCAGGGGATGAGGAAGTGAAGTAATAAGAGCATCAGGTGTGATGCAAGTATATGGATACATCCCAGGGATGTATCTATGATTGAATAATGTCTTATAGGGCCTAACTGATATAAGATACCACACTTACACGGTGAATAACTATATGTAAAGCACCTGATACTTTTGTTATTTGAGGTTTGATAGGATACCCCACCGACGTGGCGGGATACCCACGACTGACGCGGCAAGATATCCGTGACCGATATGGCGGCGAAACCGTAAGCCAGTGCGGAGGCATATCCGTACACAGTAAGCACACCCCAGGGGTGTTGAATTGAGATAAGTTGAAACCCCGCCACCGATCCCCAGGGGAAAGGGGCTTGGGTACTATTGGTATTCCCAGGGAATACATTTAAAACTGTCTATATAGATGACGATGAAGGGTATCTCATCGGGGCTCGATGCTATATTGCTCGGGAATTATTTAAGTTGAAAGGTTAAGTTTTGCTTTAGGCCTAGTCAGCATCATTCATGAGTGATTAAAAGATATGTGTAAACTACCAGTAAAATGTGATGCTTTTCAATCGCTTTTCTCAGAATTGATACATCATCATGCATGACATATCATGGAATGCATGTGAGTTTTAATTTATATGTTCACTGTGTTTTGTTCCCTATTGAGCTAGGATGTAGCTCACCCTTTAGACTATACGTCGCAGGTCCATTGTTAGCAGTTGTTGACGCTTCAGGGGACGTTGACCCTGGTGAGTCAGACCCTGCACCTGGTGACGAGTTGGAGCCACCTCCTGAGGACTTCTTCTAGAGGACTCCGTTGTGCAGCTTTGAGAGTTTTTTTGGGAGCTTGTTTTGTGCGGCTTGGTATGTCAAGCCTTATTTGTTAAACAATGTAATTAAGTCATGAGATTATTCTTTTGGGGCGAACCATCATTGATGATCAGTGATCATTGATGGTTCGGATCGGTTCTCCATTCATGCAGAGGCATGAAGGTAGAACTTTCTTTTGAGAAATATTTCAATGATAATTTAATTTCACAGCTTTATTCATTATTTCAGTGCAGTTCACTGCTTGATATACCAATGTTCCGTGCATAGCTAAGGGGTACGGTCAAGATGATCGTGTCGATGGCACGGGTTTTGGGGTGCCAAAATCTGGGCTGTCACACCAAACCTCCTCATATCTGATTGGCCAATGCACATAACTGCTGCTATGGATTGTATAAATAGCTATATTTTGCCTTGTAAAATCATCCAGAATAGCTAGATCAAAATATATTTTTAGGGTTAGGGTTAGATTTCCTTTTTCTTTTCTTTTTTCTTCTTGCCTTAGCACAGCAGCAATGCTGGGCTAAGTTCTTTGTAGCACAGTTAGGTATATTTCGATTATTGCATTCGGTTTTGTATAAAATAGAGTGAGCTATTTTGGGCTTTTTCACAAAGGCTGCTATCTTGTGAGCACTCATTGTCAGTTCTCTTTTAGGCAATAAAATGTCATGTTTAAAGCTCCATTAGATCTATATTTTCTCTGTATTTTTCACATAGATGTGTATGGATTTGATGATCCCATGGTTGCATGAGCTTGTAGCCTTGCAACCATGGTGACAACAGTAATATTCATATTCTATCTCCTTCATCTATGATTAGGATAACATCTAGGATAGCCTGTGGCCATTCAAGTGGGAAAGGTATAACCCTAAGGTTGGTCTGAATCACAAGGTTGAGATAGATTCTTCTTCTCAGCACTTGAGCTTGTAGCCAAGTAAGAGATTATTACAAAGCCAAACTCTCCTCTATTTTTCATCACCATTATCAGTGAATGGACCTGAGATTCTGTAGAGATTGCAGACTTGTGAGTTGGGTCATTACAGACCTTTTTGTAGCAATGACCAGCTGATTCTCAAGCCCCAAACAATCTGTGATTTCTAGTGGTTTCCACTAGGTTTTCATGGACTGTTTGATCCTGTGGTTGTAAGTGCTTGTAGCCTTGCAAGTATAGTGTTTGCAATAGTTTTCACGTTCTAAGTTTAGCACCTGTGATTGGATTATCTCCTTAGGATAATCTGTGACCATTAAAGTAGATAGAGTATAGCCTTAAGAGCAGTCCAAATTACAGGGTTGAGTTGGATTCTTCTACCTTGCACTTGTGCTTGTAGCCAAGTGAAGGAATGCTGCAGATCTAGTTTTTTATTTGAGTTGCAGTGAAGATTATCCCATTGCTGTCTACTTCCCCATATTTTTATTTTATTTTACCACTCCATCTATATTCTCTTCTTTCCCCTTTCTTTAGATCTAGTTTTATTTCTATTTTTTAGTTTCATTTTAGTTTTGTGACAACTAAACACCTTCTCTTGCTTTCTAGTGTAGGTTTAGAGTTTCTAGAGCTATAGCCAGATCTGGAGTTTACTATACAACCCTTGAGGTTTCAGATCATCACTCTCTGTGGGACAAACTCTTACTTCGTAAAACTTGCTACAACAGGCCCTGGATTCTTGTAGGACTATGATTTGGTTTTGTACTGTGTTCATTCCCCAATTTGTTTTGCTTTTTCCATCCCCTCATTTTCCTCTGCACATTATTTCTTTATCATTTTTATAATAAAAAGAAACAGCCAAAACTATCCAACACAGGTATGGCCCAAAAGACTTCTTTTGGGCAATTCTGTGGTTACGGCACCAGAAGCTCTTTTTTGGAATTTTGATTTATATATATATATTTTTTATGAATTATTTTTTTGATGATGATGATTTTAAACTTTTTGAAATGAATTTTTTGAACTTCTTTCTCCTTGATTCTTTCCCTCTCTTATGGTGCTTTTCAGGGCCTTTAGAACTCCCTTTTCGAATGGTGTTAACACCCCCCAAAATATCCTTTGGCGGGACCTGGATGCCCTCTTAAGAATCAAAGAAAAAACCTCTTGATTTTTAAGGGAACGAATTTCCATGCGGTATCTCGAGCTCTCGGAAGAGCAAATAAGAGGGTGACCTGATCATTTTATTTCAAAACCTTATAAGTGCACAAGTTCGAATATACTTAGGAGTGTACAAGGGAGTAAAACCACAGGGACTAGTCATTTATTTTAAGCTAAAGCCTTATTAGAAATGGGATTTTTATAAAAGTAATTTTCTAAATAATTTATCTAGTAGAGAAAACAGATTTGGAAAATATTAAAAGAACAGCCTGGGATCTCCGTTGGATCTCAGACTCGTAAATAACAAACCCCTATCCTTCTCCTATTTTGAATCCCAGGTACCCCCCACTCTAGGCTACAAGCTCTAGGGCTTCGTATAAGAATTAGATAAATCTAATTACGAGTTAGACGAATCTAAACAACAAAGCATCATTGCACGAACCAACTAAGACTAGCCTACAAGGTCGTAGCTCGTCGGCGAGTATCTATTCAATCTAGTTCCTAAGCCCTACTAGGCCAATATGAATAGATTAAATAGAACTAAACCATTACAATCGCTTGTTCTTGATGACTCTTGGTACGTCGAACATGCAATCTTACAATTAAAATGAAATTCATAAATAAAGAGAGAAATAGAAATAAAGTTATTTAATTATCTTTGATCGTACAAGAGATCTCAAGCTTCGGGATGTTTCGCCACGCATCATTTCTATGATCTTCATCATTACTAAATCGATTATAAGAAGATGATTACAAAGCCCTCAATCTCACAAACTCTCGCAGATCTGAAATCTAAACCTAAACTACGAGCAAAAATCTCTATGGCTAAAAGCTATCTCATTCTTACCCTAGGGTCCTTATTTATAAATGTATAAGGCCCTAGAACGAATATAATCTAAACTAGGAAGGTAGAAGAGCTTAGAGTCTTGATTTTACGAAGAGATCCAGCTGTCGTGCTTGAAAATCTGCAAGAAACCCAATCTTTACGAAGAGATCCGAAATTACATATATATAAAAGAATCTGCTGCTATTGAGTTTTGACTGGTCCATATTTGCATTTGGACTGGTTGAAACCTGAATTTCTAAAGCTTTAAAGAGTTGAAATGAACCAGATTTACGTTCTATTAATCCTAGACTGGTCGAAATTGCATATTCTGCACTTTCCTGTGTTTTTGTGCGAACTTCAATTGACCGTAACTTTTTATATATAGCTCGGAATCCTACGATTCTTAGCTCGTTGGAAAGCTGGGAAAGTCTTATTTTCAATGTTATATGCCTTATATCAAGAAGGCCCGCCAAACGGCTTAGGCGTTAAATGACAAAAATTTAAATATTAATTATCAAGTAGGTCTGCCAAATGGCTTAGGCAGTAAATCACAAAAATTTAAATATAAATTATCAAGTAGGTCTGCCAAATGGCTTACGTGGTAAATGACAAAAATTTAAATCTAAATTATAAAGTAGGCCCGCCAAACGGCTTAAGCGGTAAATAACGGAATCGTAGGGGTAAGTAAAAAAATACAGAATCGTAGGGTTAAGGAGCAAGAAAGCGAATATAGTGCCAGTTAGCTAACTAGGCCAAAAATAAAAAAGTAAGAAAAGGAGGAAAACACATGCAATGGGGCCAAAATTTTCAAGTAGAAGCTCTAAACAAATATCCTCAGCAGCGTCGCCATCTATGCAACCGTAGACTTTGCGGGATCGTCGCGAGGATGCGCTTGAAAAATGGAGTCACCACCCGGAGCTTTTGGTGTCCCTAGATACCCAAAATCAATATCGTTAGCACCGAAGTGCAATATATGACTCCGAATCATTGGTCAACGCCAAAGCCTCTAGGCAAGGACTTCGGTTATCAATTGGGAAGGTGATAGACACCCGATTGACCCGCTCATAAGCGGTCTCTACTATGGACAAGTATATAAAAAATAAAAAAAAGGGTAGCACTTCCCCTTGCCCGAAGGCACCCGGATCCTATTAACCTCTTCGTAATCATCGAAATTTCGGTAGCGTAACTACTCAAATCCTAAGATAGAGGAAAAACAAAAGAAGGTAGAGGAATAGAGGGGAGAGCCGGAGCTCTTGGGCCCTTGTAGCACCGTCGCTAGATCCTCGTGTTAATGCTAACTCTGGTGAGCTTTCAAAAGCAAATGGGTGTTGGAATCTTATGTTTGCTAAGGCTTAGGTGTAGGGAAGTTGAGAATGAAGGTGTGAGGGTGATTGGCCAAGGTTTTAAGGCTTGGGAATGATGCAATTGATGGTATGCAAGAGATGAGCTAGGGATTTAACTTGGAAAATTTAGAGCTTTGGGGATGGGGAGGGATTTTTCTATAGTTATCTTTTTAGGATTTTCAAAAGTGTCTAAACAAAAGGGGGGGGGGGGGGGGTGGCTCTCTATTTATAGATGGAGAGGTGATTAGGGGGGTATTTAAGTTCTAATTGGTTTAGCAATTAGGTAATGCTAAATCTAAGGTTTTTGAGGGTTTTAGGAGCTTGGAGAAGAGGAATTTAGGTTTTAATGGTGGATGATGGGGTGTTGGTTTAAATGGCAAAATGGTGGAAATTAAGTTTGGGAGGGGTACTAGGGTCCTAAAGAAGCAAACCCCGAAGTCCGGGATGGTCCACAAGTCAAACCCCCAAATCTTTAAAACCCAGTTTCAGACAAGAGAAGTTCAGGTCCGTGCTGGAAAAAAACTAATTTGGCTTTGCGTGCATATTATGCACGCATGTGTAAATTTTGTCGAAAATTTCCTATGCGTGCATATTATGCACGCATGTGTAATTTCCTGCACTTCTCTACATTTTTATTTCACCATAACTTTTGATGTACAACTTAGAATTAGGCGATTCTTGGCTCGTTGAAAAGCTGAGAACCTCTACTTTTCAATGGTATAGTCTTTAGCTGCTATATATATATATATATATATATATATACTTTGGCATTCTTCTTTCTATCCTCTATTTGGTTAGTTCAAATTGGGTTCTATGGGTCCGGTTGGGTTTCTAAGGGTCCAAGAGGGTTTCTATCTGTCCGGGATGAGCTCTAAGGGTCTAGGATGGGCTCTAAGGGTTTGAGAAACGATTTCAAAAGCTTGGGAGTATGCATATCTTGAAGTATGGGTCAATCGACCCTTGGGCCATATTTGGGTGTCTACAGAATATTAGTGATTCCATAAACTAATCAACGTGAATTAAACATTAGGATTCTTTGGCTCTTCATTAGTGGTAGCGCCATTGGCCAAACATGTGTTCTTTGACATATAGAGTAAAACCCTATAAAATAATACTTTTGAGATTAAGAAAATTTATTATTTTAAAGTAGTTATTCATTTATCGATAAATGAATAATTTATTTATTTATTGATAAATGAATTTTTATTAATTTAATTTTTTTTTTATGTTTTTAGTACTTGTACATGTATTATTTTCTTAACCAAGATATATATATATATATATATATATATATGACTTATAAATAAAAAAATAATGGATGTGGTCAAAAGTTAATATGTGCATACATATAGAAGCTCAAAAGTTAACATTTATGTACATACATAAAAGTTAATACAACAAGTACTACATACAATGGATGGGGGATCAAAATTTAATGCCCTAGTGTAGACACCTAAATTTGGGCCCAGGCCCGATCGAGACATACTTCGAGAGAGGCGCACCACCGAGCTTCTGATAGCACCTCTCATATCCTTATGAGTCTTCCCAAACCCTTAGAAACTTACCCAAACCCTTAGGAATTATCCCCAACCCTTAGAAATCTCTTAGAACCCTTAGTGAGCCCCCCCGGGCCATGTTAGAGTAGGATGTACCAGGGCTGGCAGAGACCTCTACTGAGACTAAATCTTATACCATTGAAAAGTAGAGGTTCCCAGCTTTCCAATAAGCCAAAAATCACCTCAATCCAAGTTGTACTTCAAAAGTTACGACGATCTGAAAAGTGACCAAAAGTGCACCTAGGAAAAGGCATGCATGGCATGTATATTACACACGCCAAGCCATTTTTTCCCATAAATGGCTTGGCGTGTCTATTACACATGCCAAGTATAGGTGGGTCCCCTTGTGGGCTCTGACTTCCAGGATACTGTAGCTATGCTTGGCGTGGGTAATACACACGCCAAGCTTAGCTACAGTAACCTCTGATTTTTGCTTCAATTTCACTTTTAGGGTTTGACTTGCTGGCCACCCCAATGTTTAGGGTGGGTTTCATTAGGACTGTTGCACCTCTGTTTACCCTATTTGCAACCCTCTAGTCATTTGAAACCTCACCCTTTCATCTACCATTGATCCTATCCTCACACATATCCAGGACCCCAAAATCCTAGGAAACCTTAGATGTTAGGATTACCTAATTGCTAAACCTAATTAGCTCTTAAGCACCCTCCTAACCCTCTTTTTTTCTATAAATAGAGAGGTACCCCCCTTGCAAATGGTTGTAAATTTTTCCAAGAGAGAGAAAGAGATTAAGCAATCCCCTCCTCCCCTTTGGTGCACCAAGTACCATACAAATTCCAAAATTCCAAACCACCTTAGAAACCCTATCCTCCATTTGGGTTTAGGAGAGAACTACCCCTTCGCCTTCTTCCTCTACCCCTTAGCTATCAAGCCTTAGAGGTTAGAACCCATTCTTCAACTAATCAAGCTACCAGAAGCTTGTCAAGTGTACCTATGCGAAGGTCTACAGCTGTGATACAAGGGCCCGAGAGCTCTGGCTCTCCCCTATACTCCTCTACCTTCTCGGATTTTCCTTTATCCTTGAATTTGTGTCATTATGTCGCAGTAATTTCGATAATTACGGAGGGGCACAAATAGAACAAAGTGCCTTCGGGCAAGAGGAAGTACTTTTTCCTTTTACTTCTTTTTTATTTTGGCCATAAGTAGAGACCGCTTTTGAGCAGGTTGATCGGGTGCCTAACACCTTCCCGGTCGATAACCAAAGCCCCTACCTAAGAGCCTTTGGCATAGACCAGTGAATCAGAGTCACATTTTTGGCACTTTGGTGCTTATAAAATTGATTTAGGTTTCCCAGGACACCGAAAGCTCTGGATGGCGGCTCTAAATATCTCGCTAGTGCGCATCGTCGTGACGAGACCCTCAAAAGTATACGATTGCACAGATGTAGACTCTGCTGGGGAGTAGCTAGTAGAGTTTTCCCTTGAAAGTTGGCCTTTTTTCTTTATTTTACTAACACTTGGCTATTTTTCCCTTGGTTTTACTCACCCCTACGATTCTGTTTATTTTTACTCACCCCTACTTTTTCATCATTTACGTGCCTTAGCCAATTGGCAGGCCTACTTGTGCATCTTTACTTTCCCGTCATTTACAAGGCTTAGCAAATTGGCAAGCCTACTTGCGCATTTACACACCTTAGCCGTTTGGTCGGCCTACGTGAGTTTTTACTTTCTGCAATCATATCCTAACAGTGGAAGCCGACCCGTAGAGGCAGCACAAGACCATCATCCCCAATTTTTGGACATTAAGTAAACTCCCTTAAAATTGAAGTTAAAATTGAACTAAGAGGGGGACTTAATTGAATTTTTACGTAAGGTAGATTTTACAAAAGGGTGGGAATTTAGGCAAAGATACAAATATCCCAGTTCTTAGTACGGTGGCAACTCCTAGTGGTTATGATCCCGAAAAGAACCACCCCATCCAGTATAAAGGAACTCACAAAGTAGTCACAAGCTAAGCCTTTAGAAATACAGCTCGCGAAGCTCTCGTGAGGATCAAGCTTTAAAGCAGCCGTGCGCACTACCTTGCCAGACCAATTTGCGTAAACAACAGCAACAACCTCACAAAGTTCTCATGTGGGTCTGGAGGAGAGAGAGCTTCAGAAGTTCTCTCGCGCAGCTCTCACGCGCTTGGAAGCTGAACTCTTTGCTGAGCGATATGTAAAGGCATCTTTGCGAGTACCTCACGACAGGAGATTCTAGCTCTACTGTGAGTGCAAGCCAAGCACTACAAACTCTTCTGCGTGAGTGCATTCAAAGCCGGAGCAGCTGCGTGATCATGTGAGGTCCACCTGCGCTAGTGAACAAACCTTCCAAGCCAATTCCTACCTCGCGAGGACTCTGTAAGCTGCGCAAAGGAACTAAAGAGCAAAAAGCAACTGTGAGACAGAATTAATATGCAGAAGGCTACCTCGCGAAGCTCGAGCCCCCCACTTCCCAGTCTTAACACCAAGGACCTTTTGGGGATTTTCTGAAGTTTAGGGCACACATCCCAAGGCCCAATCTCGAGGCACACATCTCATGGCATCCAAGGGTTGTAACTGTGCCACATCTACTAGAAAAATTAAGGTTTACTCTTCTCTGAGCCAAGGCATTAGGACTGAGTATATAAGTTGTGCTTGTAACTTAGAATATGATCTTACTTCAACCTCTATCAGTTGTGAGCTCAAGAAAATTAGGGTTAGGGTTTAATCACTTATTTTTCCATTTTTTCTTCTCCCTTAGCTCAGCACTTGCTGGCTAATTCCTTTGTAAGTAGTTAGGTGCAGTTTTATTTAGTTTTGTAATGGGTCATGTAAACATTGGGATTTTGTGAAGAGCTGTTTTGCAAAAGGCTGCTACCTTGAGAAATTGCATTGTAGGTAATTTTGATCAATGGAATTTATATTTTAAATGTTCATTCAATCTTTTATTTTCCTATTTGCTCATAGTTTTGTTCAGGCTATATCATGCATTTAGGATTTGAGCTGATGGAAAGGCCCATGGAAGCTTGAGCTTGTAGCCCTGGCACCATGGTGGTAGCAGCAGTTTACATGATCCATGTTAGTCACCTGTGGTATGGATAACCTTTGTGAATAGCCTGTGACCATTTAAGTGGATAGACTATAGCCTTAGGGTGATTCCAAGCCATAGATCTGAGAAGGATTTTTCTCCTATGCACTTGAGCTTATAGCCTTGTGAGCGGTTGTTGCAGGAACTAGCTCCCCTCTGTTTCACTTGACTAATATCATATGTCAGATCTGATTTCTCTGTAGTGATTGTAGACTTGTGAGCTGAGACATTGCAGACCTTCTGTAACAATGACCAGCTATTTGTACATCCCCAAATAGCCCTTGGACAACTATGGTCTCCATTGGTTTTTTAAGAACTATTTGTTCCTATGAATGCCTGCCAGATCTGTAACAGATTTGGGGAGCTTGTAGCCTGGTAAACATAGTGTTTGTAATAGTTTTAATGTTATGATTTGATCAATTGAGTGGAGGACATCTATTGGATAATCTGTGACTATTTAAGTGGACAAGTTATAGCCTTAAGACTAGTCTATGCCATGAGATCAGATTGGTTTTCTGATTTTTTTCATGTGTTTTGATCCTCCCTATTGGATAGTCTGTGATCATTAAAGTGGACAGTTTATAGCCTTAAGGGACCAGGTTGAATTACAAGAGTGAGTTGGATGCTTCTTCCTTGCTGAGGTTTTTGATAGCACATTAGCAAGGACTCCTATAGAAGCAGATCTAGATCTGAGTTACAAAATCGATTTAAACTTAGCCTAGTAATTTACTTCCCACCATTAACTTTATTTTAACACACCATCACCACTTTCTTCATAACCCTTTCTTAGGATAGGAGTGCACTTTATTTCTTTTCTTTTAGTAGGTAATTTAGTATAGTTGTGACACCCAACTCTCTTTCTTTAGGATTGTTAGATCTGTAGCCAGATCTGAGGCCTATTATTATAGCTCATTTTGGGTTCTAGATCAATCTCTCTATGGGACAAACTCTTACTTAAAACTTGCTACAATAGCCCTATATCTTGCATGCAGTGTGTACCTTAGGTTTCTATTTTCATAGCCATTTCTTCTCATTCTTTTTATTTGATTCTATTTTCACACACATAACAATAATAAGCAACACCTGAGAAATCAAAACAACATGCACCAATACTCAACCCGTCACCGAGCCATGTCATGGGCAGTGGATCTGGCATACGCCGACCCCGACTCATCCCCACCACATTCTCCAACTCACTCCCATTTGGAAGAGACTTTTACCCCACTCATCCAACCACCATTTACTGTCACTGGACCCTTCGATGCACCCATCTTCCCATTCGCACCCATCCAAAATTTATCCCCTCTCCTCGCCCACATCCACTCAAAATTCATCCACATCCACCCCGCATACACCCCATTTTTCCACATTTCCCCTCAAATCTAAACAACCCTAATCTTCCCCCCTCCACCATCACCCAAAATCTACCCTATGTTTCATCACACTCTTTCCCCACCTCAAATCCAAGTTCACCCCATCTTCCTACCACATCCCACATACCCCCATCATCCCCATCTAATCCAAACATACCACATTCCTGGACATACACCCAAGCCATGAATAATCCTTCCATATCCACTCCACATTCTTCCCCCAATCCCAATCCATCATACATCCCACCATCAACCCAGGTCATGCCTAATTTTACCCAGGCCATACCCAACTTTTCTCATATGCCCACCCCATCCATGCCACATACTCCCCCTCCATCGGATGTACCCTTTGCATCCATTCCACCACCCAATCCATTGGCCATGATGGAGAAGATGGTCAGGGCCTACACCAACTGGAAGGCCTCCCAAGATAGCCTCCCTCCTCCACCATGTACCAGGAGGCTATTGAATGGGCACCAAGGCCCCATGGGCCAGACCCACCATGGCCCAATGGTTCAGACCCATCAAGGCCCCATGGGCCAAACCCATCAAAGCACCATGATCCCAACCTATCTGGATCCTATGGTCCAAACCCATCCATTCTCCTTACCCTATACCCAAGCCCAGCAAGACCTAAGCCTCAGATCCTCATACCCATACCCTCCCCAATTCCCTCAATATCTCACTCACCCACAACCCTCATACCCAGCCCCGAGTGGGAATCTGGCACCTACCCTTCACCAACCCCAATTCACCCATCCTCATGCACCTCAAAGCCATCCTCAAGTATCCCTCCAAACCTAATGGCCTCATCAAGTCTTAACCCAAAATTCAACTTCCACTCATCCCATTACCCCACAGAACTTCCCTCACATATAATGGTCCCACTTGGCACGCATCCAGTCCGTTCCGCGCCAACAAAAAAATCTTACCCCCGCTCTACCATATGTAGACCCACACTATGAGGGGGATGAGATCAGGAACAGTGGAGCGTATGCAGGGGCACTCACCAACATCAATTCCCCACCTGCAAACATCAACCCCCCGACAGCACAAAGTGAATGGAGACCGACTGTTGAAAAGGCAGCCTCCCCATCCAAAGAATCTGAGTAGTTGAACGAACAACTGGACAAGTTCCAGAAATAGTTGATGAAAATGGGTGGAACTGAGATCCATGCCACAGACTTTTTTGATTTATGCTTATTCTCTGAAGTCCCCTTTACCCCCGAAATTTAAAGTGCTGACCTTCGATAAATATAATGGCACGGGTAACCCCATTGCACATCTCAAGTCCTATTGCGGGACATGTGCCAGTACGGGAGAGATGAGCGTTTGCTCATAAAGGTGTTCCAAAAGAGCCTTACGGGTCCAACTTTAAGGTGGTTCACATCACTTGAACCTTCCATGATCAAAGCATGGAAAGACCTGACCCATTTGTTTCAAGAATAATATGTCTATAATATCGACATAGAACTGTGCAAGTCTGATCTAGGCCAGTTAAAGCAGAAGCCTGACGAAGCATTTAGCGACTACCTTGGGCGATGGAAGCTGTTGGCCTCTCAAGTCAGAAACAGAATACCTGACGATGAGTAGATTAAAATGATATCAAAGAACACCTTGCAAGTCATCTAAGACTTTTTGGTATCCCAACAGTAATCCAGCTTTGCTGATCAGGTTAGGAATGCCAATCACTGTGAGGATGTGATAAGAGAAGGGCATTTGAATAAAACTATAAACATCGGGGTCCAGAAGTTTGCCGATTAGAGAAATGAAAGAAGAATCGGGATAGATGTGCAGACAGTTGGAAACATGGAACCCGCTATCAGCACACCCCTATTCCCATTTAGGGCAGCTAAGCCAACCCCACCCAGAAGTGAGCCGATGCAGAGAATCGAAAATGACCAGGGAGCGCAGATGACCTCGAAATAAAGAAAAGCCCATTTTGACCGAGTCTTCACACCTTTAGGGTAGTCGTTGAACATTATTTTACCATTGTTAATTGAAAAGGGCTTGGTCACAGCACTCCAGCCATGACCACCACCGAATCCAATCCCACGAAATTATGACCCTAACACCCATTGTAACTTCTATCAGGGACTGGGCCACCCAACTGATCGTTGTTTCCCTTTGAAACACGCAATCCAAGACTTGATAGAGGTCGGTAAAATCATCCCTCCTGCACTTCCCCAAGCCAACCAACATGCCAACATTCACCAGGTGTCGCTACCCTCGCACCCACCAGGAGGGGCAGGTCCGAGACCAATTGTCAGCATGGTAGAGGAAGATGACGAGGAGTTTGATCCGTCGAATTATATCCGCGCCCAGGAAGATTTCATAGCACCGTGGAGAGAGGCCGAGAGGATAGAAGTATTGGGGTGATTGAACCCTTGAACCTAGCTGATTACTTTCCAAACCCCACACCACAAGCGGAACCCTTAGATCTTAGGGTATATTTCCCATCACCAGCTCCTGTCAACTATGTCCAAATCAATTCCTACCAACCATACACCACTACCCCCGCCAACTACCCACTAACCGATTGTGTCCCCCATCCCGCTCCATCACCCACCAATTATCAATGGCCCACCCTCGTCACATCACTCCCAATCCAGTCATTCGTAATCCTCTCCAACCCTATTTGGCCTGCCTTCTCCACCCTTCCAAAAGTTAACCAGGCGATCCCCGCCCATCCCAATCCATCGGCACCAACACCTCTGATACCCTCTGTCATCCCATTCCAGATCCTGGGACTGACTTACGACCCCCATCAAGTCCCCACTCAGTTATAACCAAATAGATATTAATGCCGACAACAGCAAGGAGGGGGAAATTGATTTCATCACCAGGTCTAAAAAGATCTCCAAGCAACCAGATGCACCAATGTCAGCGCCAGCCCAACTAGAGGGGAAGAAGGATACTACTGTAGTAAACACCCATTTTGAGAAAATGAGCCCAGAACACATACTTGAAACCCAGCTCAGGAGAATGTCGACCCATATCATAGTCTGGAATCTATTAATGACATCCCCGCTTTATTTTCAAACTTGGATGGGGGCATTAAAGAATGCACATGTATCTCTCCAAGTGAGCCCAAACGAGGTCGGGCAGATAATCGGGCAGGTGATGGCTCCTAATGCCATCTCTTTTTCAAATGCTGATTTATCGAAGGAGGAAAATAATCATTTTAAATCCCTCAATATCACTGTAGAGACTGGAAATATGATAATGCCATTAGTGTTGATCGACAACGAGTCTACTTTAAATGTGTGCCCTCTGAGATTCGCTACCAAAATAGGGGTAGATCCATGCATGTTGAGACTAACAAAAGCTAGTGCTAGAGGTTTTGTTAACACAAGGAGAGAGATAATGGATGAAGAAGGAGAAAAGGATGCATTCTCGGGCTTAAAAGGCCCCACTTTCCCTTGATGGCACCTGGCGTGTGTAATAAACACACCAGAGCAAATTTTCCCAGAATTGCTTTGGGTGTGTATTACACACGCCAAGCCACCTTTTTTCCAGGTTTACTTTGGCATGTGTATTACACACGCCAAACCACTTTCTCCTAGATTTGCTCTGGCGTGTGTATTACACATGCCATGCCATTGCTGCCATCCAAAAGAGGAAAAGGGAGTAGGGGAGGTCATTTGGCTGATCCCCTAGGTAGCCCACCTGCATTTCATGCCATTTAAAGGGCACTGTCCCACACGCAGAGATATAAAATTTTCTTGGGTCACATCCACCTTACACATGATTTTCTATGCAGGAAAAGTTTGCATGGGCATGAAAAGGGCTGCAAAATGTTAACCAAGTGCATGGCCCCAAGGCCATTCCTTTTAAATTGGGTCCATCCTGCAGAAGAGAGCAAGCATACCACAAAAAGAGAAAGGAGAAAGAGATGGAGCAGACAACAAAGAGGGAAAAACAATGGCATTCATCCAAAATAATAAAAGTTGTCTAAAAATATGCTCACCGATAACATCATCCCAAAATAAAAATAGAAAGATTCTAATAGTTCAAATGTGTCTAAATCAAATCAGTGCAAGAGCTTAATCCTTGGCAGCACTCTTCGATTTCTTGCGACGACACGAGGTGCTATGGTACATTCGAACCTCCTACACCTGGGACCACGCCTGAGAGAGCCGGCTAAGCAGGGAGCACAATTCCTTTTCACGAGCACACTACAAGTCATATCCAAAGCCATCAAAATTGGTTGAAAGAAAAAAAAATATATGAGGCAATGATCGGAACAAGTCAAGATGATACCACCATCTCCACATGCAGTACCGATTACGATTCACTACCGATTCATAGTTCTGCACAAAAAATAAAAGGGAGATATCAATTACAAGTGCCACAGGTGCAAACATAGGCATTTCTCTAGAAAGCAAAAGTATAAAAAGGGAAAAACTAATCCCAGGAACCAACCCAGGAGGGGGGACCCAAACTGCTCCGGCAGATAGGTGGGCTCGCTTGCCTACGTCGGCACACAAGCTTGATCGAAAGGCATCATCAAGGCATCTAAATGTCCCCTGAACCTCAGCTGTAGAGCTGCCTGAAGCACCCAAGCCAGAGGGGGCTGAAGAACCAGCACTCATAGCCTCAGCAGGATCTGTTGCTGCCGCATCATCATCGTCAGAATCGTCTTCCCACTCAAATTGTGGAAAGAAGCAGAGCCTCAGTCAATAGAAGTACAAACTAAGTCAGAACCATTGGGAGCTTGCCTAAAAGGAAGAACTACCTGAGCTTGTGAGCCGC
This sequence comes from Chloranthus sessilifolius, assembly GCA_021018995.1. NCBI lineage: Eukaryota > Viridiplantae > Streptophyta > Magnoliopsida > Chloranthales > Chloranthaceae > Chloranthus > Chloranthus sessilifolius. The sequence goes on along the minus strand of CM037592.1, from coordinate 68,858,328 downwards.
TAAAGGCCAGGAAGATGGCATCGGGCATAAAATGTGGCAGGGACTCATACCATAGCTGGTACCCCCCGGGCATGAGAAGATCGTTAATGGGGACCACAAGATGGAGAAACATGGTAGAAAGCTCCTCAATAGTACCCACAAGAGCCATAACGTCTGCCAGAGGAGCCTGCAACATGACAAAGTGGTCTCAATACTGATGTACCACTCTCTCTCCCAGGTAATACGCCCTGGCCCAAGCCCCATAGAAGAAGACGATGAGGCGGTCAACAAAGCAGTGGGATAGACCCACGAAGGCTCGATCCCAGAATGGAGGACCAACGTAAGGGTCATAGATGAGCTACCCAGATCGAAAAATGTCCCATCAGCCAAAAAAGTAGCATAAAAAGAAATGATGAGAAAAAAAAGAGAGAAATGGCCATACCTGCTCTGGGATCAGCAAGTCAAATTGGGACCTCAGGCCCATCTCCAAATGCTTCATCCCGATGTCCTAGCGGTGGTTCTTGTGCAATTGCTCATGAGCAGATACGTATAGACATCCAAGAAAAGGAGTGGGCGGCTAGGCTAGAAGTGCAAGTACCCCCAGATCTGAAAATAAAAGCGGTAGTCAAGGTAGAAGATGTGTCAGATGCAAGATAAATGACTAGCCAATGAACTAAGGAAAGTGGGAAAGTTTGGGGTTACCTCAATCACGTAAACCGATGATGTATAAAGATTCTAATCGAGGCGCTGGCCAAAGTAGACATCAAGACGGGCATATCCAGCCCTACCCCAGTCATACCGATGCACGTCGTCCTAATTTCCTATAAGGCTAAGCAAGGACATCGAAACTCGGCCTCCGCTGGCATTTGCAAAAAGGGTCTTGCTAAAATGAAGAGGAGCGAGATGCGAGCCAACATCAGCGCGCGCTTTGGCTCAAGGAAGATATCTGCATCTAGCTGGCCCATATCCACCAACTGGTGCTCACCGAATAACTTCGCTAGCCAAGATAATTTGACCTCAGAGCCATGCTTGTTCTGGGTGGAGGGGTAATCCCCTATTAATTGTACCACCTCATCCTGGCCCGGTACACAAAGGTTGGTCATCGGCGTGCCCCCAATCCTTATCCCGATAATCATCGACCAATTGATGGGGGTAATAGCCATCTCAACCATCGCCATGTGAAAGGTCATGGTCTCAGGCCGGAAACGTTCAATCAGGGCCTTCACATAGGCCGAGTCGCCCCTCATGGCAGGGGACGAAAGGAAATCTCCAAATCTTGCCTGGGCAAGGAGAAACTTCACCACTGGAGAGAGATAATGGTAAAGGCACTGGAGGTCAAGCCAACCTCCCCGGAACATAATGGGTGCCAAGTCCTACATCAAGATGAAGAGGTATCAGATTCTGCAGGTAAAGCAAGCTTGCACAAAGAAAGGATCGGGCGAAAAAATAAAACTTATTATATTACCTTGCCAGTAATCCCGAAATTTGAAATATGGACGTACTGTTGATTGAGCAAACCAGTACGGGCTGCCTCGCCCTGCATTTCGTACCAAGGCTGGGAAAAGCGTTGTACCCCCAAAAGATGCTCACCCCGTGGACCGTAGACCACCTCCAGTCCCTCCTCTTACCCTTCCTCTTGCCCGTGCTCTTCCTCACTCGACATCCTGAGATGGAAACAAGCAACAGTATCAAAATATGTCAGTAGCAAGAAACTGATTACCCCAAGCCAAAAAGAAGGTAAGTATGCCCCTCTCACCTTTTTTCCATCAATCTTAAACTGTCATCACTTTTAAATAAGTACATCAGAAGAGGGGGAGGCCCAAAACCCCCCACATTTCAAAAAAGCGAAAGCAAAATATATATATATATATATATATAATAATGATAAAAACAAAAACAAAAAAATGTGTGTGTACATTTATTCAACCCAAAAAAAAAAGTCAAATCAAAAAAAGAAAAAAATGTGTGTACATTTATGCAACCTAAAAAAAATCAAAAAAGAGAAAGCAAAAAAAATAAGTATATATATATATATATATATATATATATATATATATATAACAATGATAAAAACAAACAAAAAATGTGTGTACATTTATGTAACCCAAAAATCCAAAGAAGAAAACAAACAAAAAAAAATGTGTGCACATTTAGGTAACCCAAAAAAAAAAAAATCCAAAGAAGAAAACGAAAAAAAGAGGAATGTGTATACAGTTATGTAACAAAAAAAATCCAAAAAAATTTTATATATATATATATATATATATATATATATATATATATATATATATATATATACATACGTACACAATAAACATACAAAAAATCAAACAAAAAAGGAGAAAAAACATGAATAAACATACACAAAAAGAGTCTTTCTTTTCCAAACAAATATATATATATATATATATATATATATATATATATATATATAAATAATATAGGCATACACAATAAACATGCAAAAACAAAACAAACAATAATAAATCATCTTGCATTGCACAAAAAAAAAAGAGACCCATCTAGTTCCACAGAAGAAGAAAGAGGGGGAGAGGCCCCTAATCACATTAACAAGTGAAGAAAAAGAGTAAGGCATCACAAAAAATCATATTTTTACCCAAAATCAAGGCCAATGCACATGGAAGAAATCAAACGAGTCATAAATAATCATACTTGCAAGAAAAATCACTCATTCATCATCTAAAAAAGCAAAAATACTAACCACATTGCAAATTATTCAAGACAAAATCAAAGAAAGAATGAGAAAATTTCCGATTACCTTCAAGAAAAAATGGACCTTGATCCGGCATAGAGCGTGTATTTGAACGGTGGGATCAAACTCCGGCAATAAAGTGAGGATCAAAACAATTCAAATGAACCCTAGGAGGAGGTTCCTTTTCGGTTTGGAGAGGGGGAGAGGAATAGATTTTGAAAATGACCCCTTTTGGCTCGGGCCCGATGGTTTAAAAACCCTCCCTAGTTTGGTTTCACGTGTATGAAATACATGCCAGGCAAGTTTTGAACCTAATGTGGCCTAGCGTGTGTAATACACACGCCAAGCCAAACCTGGCCCGATTTAGCTTGGCGTATATAATACACACGCTAGACTCTTCATGGCCAATTTTGGCTTTGTATGTGTATTGTACACACTGAGTTTGATCCCCCTCGGACCTGAAATGGTGCACATGCCCCCAGAACAACGCGTCAATCTCTGCTCGACCTGCTTGGGAGGCTGTGCTAGAATAAATGGTTCAAGATCGATAAGCGTCGCTCAAAATCCTGAACACACAAAAAAATCCCACATAAAATCCCAAAAAAAACCCCACATAAAATATAAAAAAAATCCCACATAGAATAACAAGAAAAATCCACATAAAATCACAAGAAAGTCTCACATAAAATAACAAAAAATTCCAAGTGAAAATAAAAGAAAATCAGCATAAAATGCACATATGCATGAGTTTTTCAAAAAGTGCCACGTACTCCCAAAAAGCGTTGCCACGTTAGTTCTCTCCACTCGGGTAGTCATGTTAAATTAACTTCGAGATTGGTGGGTTCGCCCAAAGACCTCGAAACCTATTTCACATAGGGGCATCCGTGGCCAATCAAATGGGGTAACCAATGCCTCGTGCGATTGGACACAAGCTGTGGATCTACGCATATTTGTTGCACGCCTATCTTTGAGTAAAGGTCGATCACTCTCTCACTTATGGAGCTTTTTTATTCAGAATGAAACTCGAACATCGAACATCTTCAATCATCTCAAAAAGCGAATATTTTTTTCAGCATTTTGGACTTTCGCAACTCGCTCCACTTCGGTTATGCCCAATAATGTCGTTAAGCGCTTGGGGATAGATAACGTTGAGGAACAGACATATTTCCCAACATACAGGGCTTCGGTTTACTCACCATGTTACCTACCTGATGTTTGAGGTTCGTTTTGAATACGACAGACCCACAGGGATGCCTTGGGCCTCTTCAGATATCTCTTGTCTTTGACATTCGATCATTAGTGATTGGATACCAAAGAGGGGCATTTGTAGACACCCAAATTTGGCCTAAGGCCCCATTGAGATATACTTCGAGAGAGGCGCACCCCCGAGCTTCTGATAGCACCTCTTGTATCCTTAGTAATTAAACCCCCAACCCTTAAAAACCTCTCCGAACCCTTAGTGACCCCGGGCCATGGTTTGAGTAGGATGTACCAAGACTAGCAAGGACCTCTACTGAGACTAAATCTTATACCATTAAACAGTAGAGGCTCTCAGCTTTACAACAAGCCAAAAATTACCTCAATCTGAGTTATACTTCAAAAGTTACGGCAATCCGAAAAGTAACCAAAAGTGCACCTAGCAAAAGGCATGCATGGCGTGTATATTACACACGCCAACCCATTTTTTCCCAGAAATGGCTTGTCGTGTCTATTACACACGCCAAGTACAGGTGGGTCCCCTTGCGGGCTCTGACTTCCAGGACACTGTAGCTATGCTTGGCGTGGGTAATACACATGCAAATCTTAGCTACAGTAACCTCTGGTTTTTGCTCGAATTTCACTTTTAGGGTTTTACTTGTTAACCACCCCAATGTTTAGGGTTTCATTAGGACTGTTGCACCCCTATTTACCCTATTTGCAACCCTCTGGTCATTTGTAACCTCACCCTATCATCTACCATTGATCTTATCCTCACACATATCCATGGCCCCAAAATCCTAGGAAACCTTAGATGTTAGGATTACCTAATTGTTAAACCTAATTAGCTCTTAAGTACCCTCCTAACCCTCTCTTTTTCTATAAATAGAGAGGCAACCCCCCTTGCAAATGGCTTGAAATTTTTCCAAGGGAGAAAGAGATTAAGCAATCCCCTCCTCCCCTTTGGTGCACCAAGTACCCATACAAATTCTAGAATTCCAAACCACCTTAGAAACCCTATCCTCCATCAAAAACTCCTTGGGTTTAGGAGAGAACTAGCCCCCCTTAGCTTTCAAGCCTTAGAGGTTAGAACCTGTTCTTCAACAAATCAAGCTACCAGAAGCTCATCAAGTGCACCTACGTGAAGGTCCACGGCTGTGCTACAAAGGCCCGAGAGCTCTGGCTCTCCCCTTTACTCCTCTACCTTTTTGGCTTTTCCTTTATCCTTGAATGTGTGTCATTACGTCGTCAAAATCTCGGTAATTGTGGAGGGGCACAAATAGGATCCAAGTGCCTTCGGGCAAGAGGAAATACTTATTTCCTTTTTTTATTTTTTATTTTGGCCATAAGTAGAGGCCGCTTTTGAGTAGGTTGATCGAGTGCCTAACACCTTCCCGATTGATAACCAAAGCCCTACCCAAGAGCCTTTGGCATAGACCGATGAATCAGAGTAACATTTTTAGTACTTCGGTGCTTATAAAATTGACTAAGGTTTCTCGAGACACCGAAAGCTCTGGGTGGCGACTCTAAATATCTCGCGAGTGCGCATCATTGCGACAAGACCCTCCAAAGTTCACGGTTGCACACCTAGAAGATAAAGTGTTTCAAGACATTTCATATACATAGAACATAATCTCTATAAATAGTCATTAATTTTACTCTTAGACTCCAAATCATTAAAATATTCATATCCATGACGTCTCATTTTAAAGGAGTAAAAAAATCTACATTGACTGATGATATGAGGAGAGCAATGTGGAAGTATAAAAATGAGTTTCCCTCTTTTAGTAAAAAAGATTAGCAACAATGAGTTCACCAAAAGTTTCATCTCACCATCAGTCAATCAACAATTTCAAACACTCTTAAAAGGTCAGCAAAATATTTGTCAAATGAGATGAAAAATAACAATGCTAAGAGGCACAAATCAGTAAAATATTCTGAGTTAGAAAAAGTATTATATAAGTAGTTTCTCCAATATAAAGAGAAAGTAAATATGACTAAAGAAATGATCTAGACCACAGAAAAAGAGCTTTTTAAATGTATGGTGAAACTAATCTAGAATTTAACTTCTCAAGTGGTTGGCTAGATCGGTTCAAGGCAAGACATGAAATTAAGTCTTACTGATGATTTGGAAAAAGTGGTTTAGTTGTCATCGAAAACATTAATAATGCCTTACTGGGAATGCAAGCTAAACTAGACAAATTTCATTGGAAATATATCTACAACATGGATGAAACAAGATTATTTTATTGGTTGGAAGCAAATCATTCGCTTGCTATGAGGCAATTGGAAGGACGCAAGAGGGACAATGAGAGAATCACTATTGATGTTTGTTAGAATGGCGATAGTTTAGACAAAGTACCTCTTTGGGTATTGGTAAGTATGCTAACCCTAGATATTTAAAAATTTTGAACATAAGCAATCTTAGTTGTCATTATCGAGCAAACAAGAGAGCATGAATGTCTAGTTTACTTTTTAATTTTTTTTTGGTTGGTTTGACAAGAGAATGAATGGTAGAAATGTTCTCCTTATAGTGAACAATTACCCAACCCATCCAAAATTTTTTAAAAGCTTGAGAAATGTTGAACTATTTTTCTTGCCTCCTAATACAACATCAAAGATTCAATCATGTGATGCTGAGATTATTCAAGCACTAAAAATTCATTATCGATGTCATTTTTATTCTAGCTTCTTGGAGGGCTACGAGGTAGGAGCAATAGATCCCGAAAAAATTAACATATTGAATGCTAACAATTTTATTAATGTGACTTGGAACACTGATGTGAAGACAATAACCATTTCAAACTGTTTTTGGCATTACAAGATCCGGTCAGATGAAATGGCTTTTGAACCACAAGTTGGTGAAGATGAAGGCATTCATGGTTTCATGAAGCCATTTATGGTCTACGCTATAGAAATGTGATGAATGTTGAGCACCTTTTGAATTATCCTAGTGAAAATGATACAGTGATGGAATTGCCTATTCAATGGATAATGAATATGCCTACCGACGATAATCATGATCTAGATGATAGTTGTGCTTTACCAACTGTTTCTCCAAAAGGGGTCTTCCAGGCAGTAGTAACCTTAAATAATTATTTGCTACAATCTGAAAAAAAAAATACCAAATGTAGTGTATGCGTTGCAAAAAATTAAGGATGAGGGTGAGTTAAATTTTGGTACATAGAAAGACAAACGACTTTAGATGCATATTTTGAGAAAGAGGTAAATTGAGAAAATAAAAGTTGTAAAGTAAAAAATTCCTTAATATTATAAATTTTTATGTTGATATTTCTTTTATGTATTTAATCAATATTAATTAAAATATTCATTGAGCCCTAAGGGACTTTAAAAAATTTATTATCTTATGAATTTAGCGAGGTTATTAATTTACTACAATGGCCTTAGTTGGGACTAAAAGATTTTATTATTTAAGTGAGATTATTAATTTATCGATGTTTTACTATAGTTGAATATCTTTTGTCACTAACTAAAGTTTCATGCAATTCTCTTCTTCATGAAATATCTTTAAAATAGTTTTTCACGGGATCATCAAGATTGCAATTATTAGCGCATGTAATTATAATCATCGACACGTGTATTCTCATATGTAGAAATAAATACATACATTCATTAATAATCTCTATAATAACTTGATATGGAGCTTTCCTTTCTTCATATACTTCCTTCCATAGTTCAGTGGTTCCGTTTGCCCTTCTATGATGCTTCAATTCAAAAATGGATTGGCAAGAACATCATGATAGCAAAATAATCTGAGACCTAAATTTCTCGACATAAGGAAAAGATAGTGCTAATGAACTCAAAGCAGGAAAATCACCACTATATGAAGTAGTCAGATGCTTAAACGAAACAATAAAAAAATCACTTTAAGCTAGCGGAAACAACTCAAGAAGCGAATATGTTGCTTTAAAGCTGCAAATTCATTGTTTCTGAAGATGATAAATTGATGAATTCTTCATGTTTAATAATTTATTAGATTTTACACACACTCTTGAATAAAAAGATATATTTAACTAGCATTTATGCTGCATACTTTTATACAGTTTTATCGTTCAAATGTGCTTTACTAAGTTTGAATCTAAAACTAAAATAAATGAGGAGATCCTGAGCAATGAATATGTTATTTTAGATGCCCATACAATGATCTCATTACTGGATATTCTGAGAGTTATAAAAAATTACCTGTCTTTCAAAGGCTGGGCTTGGTTCGATTTCGCTAAAATAGGAGAGTTTTAAAATTTGCAATAACATAATGATTTCCGTCAGTTAAACATTGCTTTTGGCTGCTACTATTTCAATGGAAAAAGGGTGAGGTGTTTTGTTTTTTGTAAGGGTAAGGTGGCTAAAAGACATAACATCTCGTTTACTTATAGCAACGAGTATTTTAGCCATTTGGGGTCATTTTTAAGCAAAGGGACTTACTAGGTGAAAAAGTTTCAAACAAGATATTAAGTAGCACATGTTTAGTGAGGTCTATCAAGCTAAAAGGAATCCTATATCAGGACCCAGACTACGTCAAAATGAGGAATAACCACTAGTTAAAATAGTGGTGTAATATACCACTCCCCAAAATAGTAGTTTTTTTACTTAAATCAGTCATCACATGCATATGATGCTACCATCACGTGAAAATCCATCGGGCCTCTCATTTCTCTCTTTTATCTCCTCACAAAACCCCTCTCTCTCAACCGTACCTTCTTTTTCTCTCTGAAACCCTAGCTTCCCTCTCCTCTTCCTCTCTCTCTCTCGACGAACCTGAGCTGCCATTTTGATCTCAAGAGGAGGCAACGACAGGTTCATAGTGAATGTCTGCTCACTTTTTTGCTCGCTTTCTTCCCTCCCTCTCCAACAAACCTTAATCTTCGCCGAGCTCTGATCATTGACCGCAGATCGCCGACCACCAATTGTTGAACTGGTTTAGAATCACAGATCGATCAAATCTCAAGATTTTTTTGTTCATTTCATACAAATATCGGTGAGTTTGGGTTTAGATTGCAGTTTAGGTTTAGATTTTAGAGGTGGTGAATCAGCTCTAATCACGGACTGTAGATCACCGACCACCAATTGTTGAACTGGTTCTGAATCACATATCGGTCAAATCTCCAGATTTTTCTATTCATTTCATACAAATATCGGTGAGTTTTGTTTAGATTGAACTTTTTCTGAATCACAGATCGGTCAAATCTCCATAATTTTCTTTTCATTTCATACAAATATCGGTGAGTTTGGGTTTAGATTGCAGTTTGGGTTTAGATTTTGGAGGTGATGAATTGGTTCCCAATCGCATATGTCTAGGGTTGATTATCAGTGAGTATTCAAGTTTTAATTATTTTTCATCAATCTCATGAAATTTCTTGGTTTCGAGTCATTGGATTGGGCTTGACAATGATTTTGAGCACCAATATATGGGATTCAAGTGCCAAGGGGCAAATCAGTAGCTAGAACAAAATCAGTAGTTGAAAATCTGAAAGAGGAAAGAGTAGAACCCACATATAGTTGCTCCTTGCTTCTTGCATTTTGAAGGTTTCAGTTTACATCTCATTCTCTTATCTACTTTCTTTTTTTCATTTAAAAATGAATCTAGCTTTCATTATGGTTAGATTCATGGAATCTTACACTCTAAAGGTGGAGTTTTGCGGAAGCCTCTTTTTTAGGTTAATTAATAACATAAATTTATAGGGGTTTTATTGCTTTATGCTACTAGATTTTGGAGTTGAAGATTTTTTTTATTATAAATTTATAGTGGTTTTGTAATATAGGGTTTCCGCAATCTGTATCCTCTCTCTCTCTCCTCTTTCTGTAATCTCTTCTCTTCTCTCTTTCTCTCTCTATCTCTAAGTTAGCCATGGAATTTTTCTCTCCTTATTGGTGATAATCTAACCTATTTTTTTTTCTATTTTTTTTTTACTTGGTTTGTTTTTATCTGTGGTGATAATTTAATCTATTTTTTTCCTAATTTGTAAACAAAATTAGGGATTCTTAGTGTTTGTTCAAATTTTTTATATGCAAAGGTGATCTTGAAGAAGATACAGATTTCTTCAAGTACCACCTTCCTTGAGAAGATCTCGATGCTCTAATTTCGGTCACCAACGAAGAAATCTTGAGTTGGTACGCCTTATACCAGCGCAATAATTTTAATTGTTGCCCATTTTACTTGCAATAAATGGATATTACGAGCCCCAGCCTCATAAGTCAAAATTTTTGCAGGTAAAATTTAGTGGCACAAAAACCAAAATGTTACACCCAAATGAACAACCAAATTTGTACTTTTTATAGTAAAATAGAAGGATTGCACGTAATATTGTGGGATTACGGCGAAGTGAACGTATCGGCTTGTGACCCGACTGATATTCGCGATTCATGTCTGTTTTAAATCCCTCGTGTCAGTTATCGTGCCTTTGAAAGCCAATTGTGTTCACTCCCACCAATTTTTCTCGATCCTCGCTGAAACCAAAAACCCCTTAATCCCTAATGTCTAGCAGAAAGAATCTATGCGATCTCGCCATTAAATTTCTACAAACAATAGAAAATTCAACTCTAAAATTTCAAACTCCTAGGATTCTCTCATGTTCCTCCTATCTCGCCCTCCAACCTAGGGTTTTTCGAAGTTGCACCAATCATTTCCCAGAGAATTTCAGTGTTTCCCCTTGAAAATTCTGCTCGGAAACAGAAATAAGGAGCTAGAATTGCGGATCGCATGTGCCTTTTTTAGCTTGTGCAACTTGTAAAAGCGTTCAACTGGTCGATCCATCCGTCAATTATTTCCAGATATTTGGACTATGAGTTTTTTACATGCTGATGAATTTCGATAGTTTTATAGCTTAATCTCCATGTCTTTATTGAGATCTTATATGCATATTTGTTCAGAATTTTTTGAAGATCTTATGATTCAATTCCTAGCATAGTTACATGTGTAAGAATCTGGATGGAAAGTGTGCTGAATTAGCTTAGCTCAATAAGTTTCAGAGATTTTGTATTTGGTGAATTTCCTTATTTTTATAGCTTAATCTTAATGTCTTTATTAGATGTTGTATATATTTTCAAAAAAATTTGAATATTTTATGATTCGTGATATAGTTTCATGTGTACGAATCTTGATGGAAAGTGTGTTGAATTAGCTTAGCTCTATGAGTTTTAAAGGTTTGTGATTCGGTGGTTTTCCTTGGTTTATAGCTTAATCTCGATATATTTATTAGGATCTCGTATATATTTTAAAAAATTTATGAAGATTTTATCATTCCTGATATAGTTTCATGTGTATGAATATTGATAGAAAGTGTTCTGAATTAGCTTACCACTATAAGTTTCAAAGATTTGTGATTTGATGGATTTCCTTGGTTTATACTTTAATCTCAACATCTTTATTAAGATCTTGTAAATATTTTATATTTTTGTTTAAGATTTTGTGATTCCTGATATAGTTTCATAGGTAGGAACTTGATGGAAAGGGTGCTTTCTTAGCTTATCTCTACAAGTTTCAAATTTTTTTTGATAAAATGACAACTGCACATATATTGGATTTGGAATAAAGTAGGTGTTATGTTATAATGATGTTCACAATGAGAAGGGGTATGAAATAAGGGATGACAACCTTGAGGGTAAATACAAAGATTGGCAAAAGAAACTCCACCCTGATTTAGTTCATACAAAGTGTAACGTCCCAACCTTTTAGGCCTTGATCCGTAAGACTCGGTGCGTGTGCCGATGGATCATGTACCGAGGACCCCCTTTTTACAATGATGTAATGTCTATAGATCAAATCCAACGTACCGGATTGATCTTATGTAGACTGGATGTGGGAGTTTGAAACCCTCACACACGTCCCTTCGGTGTAGCTGTTTTACACTCAAGTAGGAGAGATAGAGTATAAAAGAAAACCCAGGGCATTTAATTGTGTATTAAATGCTTGTGAATTAGAGTTAAGATGAAAGAGGGTGAAACTTAAGGTTGAAGGCTCACCTTTGTAAGATCGATTCGTTCATCATCAATGCAACGACGGATTAATTGGAGATCGGAACGAACTACGGCCGCTTAGCGAACCCTGACTCGTTTTGAAGCAAGGAAGAGGAATTGCTTGAATCAAGGTGAGGAGGTTGAATGTCTGTTTTAGCTCTGTAGTGTGGAGTGGATTTAGTGCGTGTCCTTATGAAAATCTCAAGAAAATGATATTGATTCAAAGTGAGAAGAGATCGGGGGTGAAAAACCCAAAAATGAGCGAAATCTGCTCATTTCAATCGATCGAATTCTGGTTCAATCGATCGAAATGGCATTAAAAATGGGATGAGATGATATCCTGAGAAATTCGTTCGATCGAAAGTGATTTCGATTGAACAAAAAGTTTTCGATCGATCGACCCTGTAGTTCGATCGATCGATTCGTATAGAAACAGAACATTAGAATTCTATTGTGAGAATTCGACCGATCGAATTTAAAATTTCGATCGAATGAATTGGGATTCGTCCGATCGAACTGGGTTCAGGTCAAACGCCTTCTATGGAATTCGACCAATCGAATTTTGTTTCGATCGATCGAATTACTTTCGTTCTATCGATTAGAAAAATTCGTCCGATCGAGTGAGAAAATGTTTGGTGATTTTGGATGAGGTCGACCGATCGAAATTTAATTCGATCGATCGAAAATAGATTTCGATCGATCGAAATAGGGATTCGATCGATCGAATTTCCCAAATTTCTGCGTTTGGTGAGTTTTGACTGTGAGATTTCACGGGGACTTCTGACAGTGTGTTTTGCCTCATTCTAATGAATGAAAATGATCATGTTTAGGTGAGCTTCGTGAGTAAGAAGAACCCAACTTTATGAAGGCTTGAACACGCACGGGTCTAATCTGTGAGGTAGGGAAATCCTTGTATCATGTGCATCGTTTCATAAGCATGTGTGTTATGTTATGATATGTTCTTCGATTCAGTTATGTGATTTCTGCTTACGCATTTTGAAGAGATAAGACATGTGTGTGAAAGATTCAAAATTATATGAACTTACGAAATCTTTGAAATCCATGCGATGTGTGTATGTGCAATCTTCGTACTTCTTTCTGATTTTCGATATAAATTAATTATCACTTTACACGGCGATAAGCTATATGTATGCACTTTCGATTTAAGGTTATGTGAATACCTGACCGACGCGGTGGTATAATCGTGATTGACACGGCAGGATATCCGTGACCGGTACGGCGGCTAATCCATACACCCTTGTGATATGTGCTTTGTAATTTCTACCGTATAACGGTGAATATGTGTTCAGCCAAGTGTCCAACTCTACAGGACCTTGGATTTATGTGTAAATGACTCATGTGAGTGACGATGGTGGGTATTCCATCGGGGGCTTGAGGCTATAGTTCCTCATTCTAATACCTTAAGTAAAACACCTTTAAGTTTTCTTCTTTCTTGTGTCGGAGTAGAGATGTGAGCATGTCATGACTTCATTAGCATCGCATGTGTGAGTGCCGAGATTATGAGATTCATCACCTTGCATGTGTTCAGAGTAATTTTGTTTACATTATGCCATAAGATATATGTTTGATGTTATGATAAGCATGCTATGAGTCATTCCCTACTGAGCTTGGATGAAGCTCATTCCTTTACAAATGTCACAGGTTCAGGTGAAGGTGCTGAGGCAGAGATTCCGGAGAAGGAAGATCCGGACTACTCCCCCGAGGAAGACCTTGAGGAGCCTCATCCCAAGGATTGTTTCATTTGTGCTAGACCTGGGTAGGTCCGGCCCTGAGTTATGTATTAAATTTTGCATGTTTTGGATGAGGAGAGAGAGATGACTTCTATACGATGTAAATGATTAATTTTGTTGAACCATGTTCGGTAAGGAAGAGTCCTTACCGGTGGTTCTCAATGGTTCTTTTCCCATAGGCTTTTTGTGGAATTAGAATCATTTATTTTTGGGTTTTTGAGATTGAACGCTAAAAATACTTATTTTGCTTATGCTACGAGTTGGAATTGGTTCTGCTTAGATTTTGTGGCGCATGTTGTGACGTTATGTGATCCATTCCCCGGGCTCGGCCTTAGCGTCAGCCCACCGACGGCACGGGTTTCGGGGCACCGAATTTCTGGGCTGTCACACAAAGTCTGAGGTTGGATTTTATATGCATTGTTGTCAAAAGTTGTTTATTAATTTATTTTATTTACTCTTCATGTTGACTTTTACTTATTTTTTTTATTTAGAAAGAAAGATCTTATGCTGCAGAACAGTCTGCTGGGGTAATTGATGCATACCGCACACTTAGTAAGCCTTTATCAAGGGCGATGTATCTGGTAATTTTTCTTACTGATCTAAATCTCCAGCCAGTGAATGACCTTTTTTTACTCTTTTTATTTATTTATTTTCAGTCCAGTATATGAGTTAATAATAATTGTTTAGATCAAAGCAACTACTGATCAGTTCTTATTTTGTCTATCGTTGAAGGTTCAAATTCTCTCCTCATCCTAATGATACGTTGCTAGATCATATCATAATGTTTCATGGAAATCCAAGTTATAAATTCCCCAAAGAAATTAATAAAATAAATTACGAAAGAGCAAAAGGTAGATAGTGACCACTTTTGAGGGGGTCGACCTCGTAATCTTCCTCAAAGATCATTCAATTCCTTCTTGTTTATATTCCCATCATTTAAGCTAATCTAATACATATCTTCAAGGGAAGCACATTTAAGCTAATCTAATATATCAGTAGCTGAATATCATCTCATGTTGAAATGTCAAACAAATTGCTTTCGTCTGTTTTTCATTGGAAGCTTTATGATTTGGATGTATTTCTTATGAATTCAATCTGTGTTTTTTTTTTGCCTATTTTGAATGTACTTTGTTCATTTTCTTTGGGGTTTATTTGCAGATTCGTTTGCTGAGGCAAATGCTTAAGAATTCGGTTACATGTCAAATATATGGGTTTTCCACCCAAAATTTTCCTGATTGAATTTTTTTTCCTTTGACCAAAAAATCAATGCTGTAAGATCACCTTTTTTTTGGGATGGTCGTTGATCGACCTAGTTCACATGCATTGTACCCGATCCTTGTGTTGGGTGCCAAGTGGCACACTTGATTCTATAGTTCTGGGCCTCTCTTCTCTCTCTATCACTACATCAATATGAAGGAAAAACCACTATAGCAGTATAAAATAAACTACTGCTTAAAATAGTGGTGTAATATTTCACTGCCTAAAACAATAGTTTTTTAAGTTAAAGCAGTGGTTTTTTAAGTTAAAAATTGATTTAATAAATCTTCCTCTCATCATGTGCTATCATCACGTGCAAATCCATCAGGCGGACCCCCCAAGCCTCTCTTTTCTCTCTTTATCTCTAACAAAAAGTGCCTCACTCTCAACCCTTCCTTATTTTTCTCTCTGAAACTCTAGCCTCTCTCACGTCTTCCTCTCGTCTTCCTCTCTCTAAACCCTTCCTCTAGGAGCTTGTTTTGGCTGGAAATCAAGATTTAGGGAAAAAAATCCGATACAGGGTCAGATATGGGACTAAGCTACTCTTCCAGGTGCATAGATATCTATCTAGTTCATCTTTTTTCTCCGTATATTTTACCTTTTTCTGCTTTCGCAGGGTTTAGATCTTGGTTTTTCTCGTTAAAGTGAGTGAATTTCAGGCAAATGTCACATTTTCCCGCGCATTCTGATATAGATGTTCGGATCTGGCGGGGATTTTGGTTCTTTTAGTATTTTAGGGCTTTGGTTTTTGGAAAATCGAGTGGATTTTGTGGGATTTCTTCCTTTCTTTACTTGAAATCTTAGATTTGATCAACCGAGATCTAGTCTGAATCGAACAATATTTCGTTTGGTTTCAGATCTACACAAGGCAACAACAAAGGCCCTATCAAGAGCTCTGGGAACAAAGGCAAGCCCCCATATACCCCTCTCTTTGTCTCTCTTTCTCTCTGTACTTATTCACTAGAAAATTTATATGATTTTTATGGTTTGATTAAGATCTTATAGGTTTTTGTTGATGCACGATTTTGATAATTTTTTTATTTCAACCTTGATGGTTTAGATCTGCACTTAATTTTTTGCTCATTATCAAAACCCTAGGATCTTAGTGACTGGCTTATAGTATGTATATATTTAAATTAAAATCAAGCCTTAACCTATTGCAAGCGCACAATGGAAATTATAGCACTAGTGATAGGATCAATCCCACGAAGAAGTGATTATCCTATTATAGATTTTTATTTTCCTGTTTTAAAAACTATCTTTATCTTTTAAGACCTAAGCTACTGGAGAAATATGAATAAAAGAATGAGTTCTTTAATCTATCTATATAAAAATAAATCCTAATCCTCCTTCAGATTGAGGTCGTCAATCTCAACCTTCAGCTATCGGATGTTTTCATATTTAAAATACCGTTACACCGTATCGTAGACTTTCAGAGTTTGGTTGTCAATCAAAAACTAAAATTCTTCAACACAGATTTAATCTAATCAAAAATCTCCTAAAATTTGGGCGTCAATCAAATTCGAGAAAATTGAAGATGAAAAAGTAAAACCGTTACACTAATTTGCAAACTTTAACCTGAGTCGTTGTTGAGAACTGGAAAATACCATTTTTCACCCCTTAATCTGGGCCTTGATAGACCCTTGAGAGAACTAAATAAGTATTTTAAGTGCCTATGTTGCAGCTAACAATAAAGACATGCTTAACCATAAAAGCAGCTCAAAAGTGCCAAAAAGATGACAATTCATGTCAGTCCAAAGGAAGGAAGTGAAGAAACAACCTCATCAGCTGTGGAAAGGTCTAAATAGAAGAGGCAAAGACCTGTAAGAGAAGCAGGGAACATTTCGAACAGAGAAATGCACTACAGAGTTCTTTTCGCAAAGAACTTGCACTTTTCGTAAAGAACCTTGAACTTTGCGAAAAGAAGAAAACACTCCTCGAAAAGAAGATTAAACTTTGCGACGAGCTTGAAGTCATTGAACTTTGCGAAAAGGCCCTAAACTTCTGCGAAAAGGACTAAAACTCGGTGTAGCTTTGAAGAGCATCCTGAACTCCTCGAAAAGAAGATTGAACTTTGCGACGAGCTTGAAGTCATTGAACTTTGTGAAAAGGCCCCTAAACTCTGCGAAAAGGTATTCTAGAGATTCGCAGCTTTAACAAGGGCAATTCAGTAATCTGCTGCACGCGCCCCAATGCATTGAAAAGCCTAGGGACATTCCGGAAGATTCTGAGCATGAACCAAAGGCATATTCCACCCCATGTGAACACCCAAAGATGAAATTACTTGGCGGGAACTTCTAGAAACTCTAACAAACTTTCAAAATGCATAATAGAATTGATGCCTTTGTTTCCTGATTGGCTGAACCAGATCAAGCAGTTCTGATTGGCCAGAATAGATCTGGATCCTAGTGCTCGACTCCTATTGGTTGATACAGATCTATCCAATTCTGATTGGTTGATACACATTTGAGTGGCTTAGGAAAACTATAAATAGCGAACCATTTGCCCAATTTGGGTATCCAGTTTTAGAGTTTTCATCTCTGTTTCCCTCATTCGGTCGGATAGCTTATCCGAACCCCGTAATCCTTCTTGTAGTTTACCTTTGAGAGCCATTGTGAGTGATTTGTACTTCCAAGTTCGGATTCAAGGCTGTAAATGCGAGGGCTCTCTAAGCCGTCTTCTGTAATTGTAATTTTGGATTTTAAAAGGTTGTGTAATTTGTGTCTTCTCCATTGGAGCCATGTCGAGGGTTACGAATGTTCACCTTAGTGCATTAGACTTCTTTAGATTCACTCATCCGCATGCAACTTCCCTTAATTCATCTCCACATGCGAATTAGCGTTGGTAACCTAATTCTAGCGAATTCTGATGATGTTCATGTTACGAACTAAAGAATAGGCCACAACTATTGGATGATCTGTGACCATTTAAGTGGGGATGATCATAGCCATAAGTCTAAACCTATTCCTTAATTCGATTTATTTCTCTTACATCTGTCTTGGTAGCAGGATGAAGATTGAATCGCCTGTTGAACTCTGATTCTCCATTAAAATTCGAGGCTAAAGTACATGAAGCTATTATTTCTGCATTTGTCTTATTTTAAACATCTCCCCAACTCGGATCTGGATCATGTAGTTAGTTCTTTTCTTTATTTGCTTATAGTTAAATGTGACACAATCCAACACTCTCTTTTATCTATTCTTTTTTTTAGATAATTATAGAGCGGATCTGGTAGCACGATCCGGAGGTTTATCTCTCGGTTTAGACAAAATTCTCGTGGACGATCTTGAAATACTTACTTTTAAAACTTGCTACAATTGGCACGATCTTGCGGGCCGGTGTTAGCCCCAATGTCGATATCCCTTTCATAAGTTAACATCCATATAACCTAGCATTCTTTAATTCTTTAATTTTTGATTCATAATGCACACAATTATGGCACACTTGGAGCGACATCAAGTTTTTGGCGCCGTTGCCGGGGAAGTTTGTTCTAAAATTGGTAGACCTAAGTTTTTCTATTTTGTAGATTTGATTTTTAATTTAATTTTTGCTTTAAACCTGCACTTTGCATTCCAAGTGCTTGATTAAATGTCTACTAGCTTTGTATAGAAAACCTGCTTTTCAGTTGAGAATTTTATTTTTTATTTTTACGAGTTTTTATTCTTGCCTTCTAGTTATTTGAATAAATCCTGCCACTCTTTTGTCTTTTTGTCAAATTTGGGCGTGCTTTGAGTTTTTCTTTTATTTTGTCAATACTTGAATAAAGAGTCTGCAGCTTTTGGATGTTTGCAGATCCGGAGCAATTCCAACAAGGAGCATCTGGACCAAAGTCGAGCAGATCCGCTTTTAGTTTGCATCCTTCTCCTTTGTATTCATTTTCTATTTTAAATTCTTGAGAACCAGAATTCTACGTGTTTAATGTTTGTTTTGATTATAATTTCATTGTCTTTTAGGCATGCTGATTTTTTTTTTTTACAAAACCAAATACAAAATAAAAGAAGTGAAAACACAAATAGAAAATCTCGAGTTGTTTCTCATTATTTTCATAGTAAATAAGG
Source organism: Chloranthus sessilifolius (assembly GCA_021018995.1). Lineage (NCBI taxonomy): Eukaryota > Viridiplantae > Streptophyta > Magnoliopsida > Chloranthales > Chloranthaceae > Chloranthus > Chloranthus sessilifolius. The sequence continues at coordinate 68,839,399 of CM037592.1, read as the reverse complement.
GCTCTTGTTGAGCGGGCTGATCAAAACAAGTAAAAATAATAATAATAATAAAAAATAAATAAAAAATTATAAAAACAATATAGATATCTTCCGGATGGGCTGTTTTTCTCCATTTGCATCCACTTTTCCCATCTGGACTCTTTGAGATCATTTTTTTTTTAGGAATCATGTAGGATAATGAGTAGTGAATCATAGAATTTGTTTGAATATTCAATGGACCCACTAATTTTATTTTCCTTGAGATTTCTTCATCATAAAGGGTCTCATTTGTGTGTGAACCTGTTTTTTAATATGTGCTCCCATGCTTCATTATTTTTTTTTCATACATCATCAACAAAGGGGTCAATCTTATGAATCTTGCTTTTCCTTTGTATTCTGCTAATCATTTTATAATCACTTAGATTCATACGTATCTCACGCTTCTGGGTTTGTCTCTTTGGCCTGAGGCTACATCATTTGGCATTAGATTTTCTGTTTTCGGAATTTTAGTTTCAGCTTCTGTTTTTAGATCGCTGATTTTTTTTTTTCTTTCTTAGCTTAATGTGTCCTCGTTTCTTGATTTTCGTCATTTTTCTGTGAGTATAGTTAGTTTATAGCTTTGTTTCCCTATTTTGCATTCACAAATTCAGTTGTTGTATCAACACTTTTCTTTTTCTTTTTTAACTTTCTATTCACTCCCTTACCTTGCTTTTACTATTTCTCTGTTATTAGCATTAGTTTCCTTTCATTTGCATAGTAATCCTTCTATTTGTTAGATTTTATTTAGCGTTCTAGCATTGTTTTGTTGATTTTTCTTGCATTTGTATATCCTTTCCATTTCCTTGCTCATATCTTGATTTTACATTTTATTTTCTTTGCATATAGTTTAGATTTTTACATTCTTAGTTTTTCTTTCTTCTTTTACCTGCCCCTAGTCTCTCATTGTCTAGAACATTGAGGACAATGTTCATCTTAGGTTTGGGGTATGGCGGTATGCCAATGAAATAAGTTAATGCTTGATGCGACTTATGACCAATGAGAATTTTTGAAAATGAAGTAATTTCACACTGTTGTTTTGAAAAATGAGGAAGTTAAAACTTTTAAAATTAATTTCTAGTGTAATTCTAATACTTTCATGAAGTGAAGGTCAGAAAATTTCTAAAAAAAAAAAAAAAATTGTTGTTTTAGTAAACCTAAAATGAGAGAAAACAGTGATGATATACCTCAGGAATTTGATAGAAAACCACACCCAGGTGAGATTTGGACTGAAATGTATTCTTTGGAGGTATAAATTGGCAGTTTTTACGCTCTAGGGAATTTGAACACCTTGTTTTCACTAGAAGTTACACATATCCAAGTTAAAATATCTTGACAAGAATCATGATATTAAAGACATGATGTAAGGCCTCCTTTGGACAGTTTGAACTTCAAAACCCAACCTTTTCAAACTGCCTTGATACACACCAATTGAGCTTTATAAATCCAAGATTTCTTTGAAACCTCATCAACCTCATTTAGCCTAACCCTCACTCGAGAATTCGAGGAAGGTAAAGGAAAGAAAGTCAAGAAAGGTGAGTTGGGTAGTTTGGTAAAGAAAAAGAAAAAATAATTGAAGGCAATGATGTATCATGAAGAAATGTGGCATTCAGGTCAATGTTGATTTGAAAAAAAAAAAAAAAAAAAAAAAAGAAAAGAAAAGGAGAAGGCATTTCATTGGAAGTTTGAAAAGAAAGAGAAAGATGGCCACTTTGGCTCGAAAATTCAAAGAAGAAGATGAAATTGTCTTTGAATTGAAGAAGGTGTGTCTATCACCTCCTTACCTTGTTGACTTCTCAATTTTGAACTCCATTCCACCTTTATTCTTGATAAATTTCACCCATAAGCCACATTACAACCCAAGTTAAAGTCCTTCGATGGGTGATGGATTAAGTGTCACATGGAGATAAGGATTTGTGTAATCTATGGTGAAAAAAGTAGTAAATTCAGTACTGAAAAGCAATGCCTATGCTCGCCTTACAATCCTATTTGAGGATTGTAATTGCTCTGTGTGAAATAGTGCAACCACGATATTTACATGGTGAGTGAAAACCACGGTGAGAGTTGAGTTTGAAATCAAATTATTTGGGGTAACATCAAAACTGAATTCTCAAATAGAAGGCAAGCTTTTCATTAATTTTTCTTGTAAAAACTTTTGACACCAATCGAGTGAATGGTAAAGGAATTACAGAGAATTTTAGTTTTGAACCGATGTTTTCTTAAAAATCTTCTTACAACCCGACTGATGCAGATGTGAATAACTGATTCGATAAAAGTTTGCTTTAACAGAATGCATTGATCTTAACTGATTTATTGGAGAAGTTTAGGGTACCTTCTTTGAAAACCCTCAGAGACTTCACTACCTCCACTAGGGATCACCTAGGGTTTAAAAGGCTTGTTGCATATGCTAAATGCAACTGTGCTCCCTACAAAATGGCTTTTCATTCTATTTTTAAATTTTGTCTTTGCTCAGGGACTAGCAAAGCTTAGGTTTGGGGGTGTGATGAGAACTGGAAAATACCATTTTCCACCCCTTACTCTCGGCCTTGATAGACCCTAGAGAGTACTAAATAAGAATTTTAAGTGCCTATGTTGCTAACAATAAAGACATGCTTAACCATAAAAGCCAAAAGTGCCAAAAGATGACAATCCATGTCACAAAGGAAGGAAGTGAAGAAACAACCTCATCACCGTGGAAAGGTCTAAATAGAAGAGGCAAAGACAAGAGAAGCAGGAACATTTCAACAGAGAAATGCACTCTGAGTTCTTTTCAAGAAGAACTTGCACTTTTCAGAAAGAACCTTGAACTTTGCGAAAAGAAGAAAACACTCGAAAAGAAGATTAAACTTTGCGAGAGCTTTAGAAGTCATTGAACTTTGCAAAAGGCCCTAAACTTTGCGAAAAGGACTAAAACTCAGTGTAGCTTCGAAGAGCATCTGAACTCCTCGAAAAGAAGATTGAACTCTTGAACAGGCTTGAAGTCATTGAACTTTGCGAAAAGGCCTGAACTCTGCGAAAAGGTATTCGGAGATTCGCAGCTTTAACAAGGGCAATTCAGTAATCTGCTGCACGCGCCCCAATGCATTGAAAAGCCCAGAGACATTCCGGAAGATTCTGAGCACGAACCAAAGGCATATTCCACCCCATGTGAACACCCAAAGATGAAATTACTTGGCGGGAACTTCTAGAAACTCTAACAAACTTTCAAAATGCATAATAGAATTGATGCCTTTGTTTCCTGATTGGCTGAACGGATCAGCGATTACGATTGGCGAAACGGTCTGGATCCTAGTGCTCGACTCCTATTGGTTGATCTGAGATCTATCCAATTCTGATTGGTTGATACACATTTGAGCTGGCTTAGGGAAAACTATAAATAGACGAACCATTTGCCCAATTTGGGTATCCAGATTTTAGAGTTTTCATCTCTGTTTCCCTCATTCCGGTCAGATAGCTTATCTGAACCCCCTGTAATCCCTTCTTGTAGTTTACCTTTGAGAGCCATTGTGAGTGATTTGTACTTCCAAGTTCGGATTCAAGACTGTAAGTCTGAGGGCTCTCTAAGAAGCCGTGCTCTGTAATTGTAATTTTGGATTTTAAAAGGTTGCAGTAATTTGTGTCCTCTCCATTGGAGCCATGTCGAGGGCTCTGAATTTTCACCTTAGTGCATTAGACTTCTTTAGATTCACTCATCCGCATGCAACTTCTTAATTCATCTCCTGCGAATTAGCGTTGGTAACCTAATTCTAGCGGACATTTACTGATGATGTTCATATTACGAACTAAAGAATAGGTCACAACTATTGGATGATCTGTGACCATTTAAGTGGACAGATCATAGCCATAAGTCTAAACCTATTCCTTAATTCGGATTTATTTCTCTTACATCCGTCTTTGGTAGCGGATGAAGATTGAATCTGCTCTGTTGAACTAGAGATTCTCGATTAAAATTCAGAGGCTAAAGTACATGAAGCTATTATTTGTGCATTTGTTTTATTCTAAACATCTCTCCAACTCGGTTCTGGATCATGTAGTTAGTTCTTTTCTTTATTTGCTTATAGTTAAATGTGACACAATCCAACACTCTCTTTATCTATTCTTTTTTAGATAATTATAGAGCGGATCTGGTACAGATCCGGAGGTTTATCTCTCGATTTAGACAAAATTCTCGTGGGCGATCTTGAAATACTTACTTTTAAAACTTGCTACAATTGGCCTGATCTTGCGGGCCGATGTGTTATAATGTCTGATATCCCTTTCATAAGTTAACATCCGTATAACCTAGCATTCTTTAATTCTTTAATTTTTGATTCATAATGCACACAATTATGGCACACTTGGAGCGACATCAAGTTTTTGGCGCCGTTGCCGGGGAAGTTTGTTCTAAAATTGGTAGACCTAAGTTTTTCTATTTTGTAGATTTGATTTTTATTTTAATTTTTGCTTTAAACACTTTGCATTCCAAGTGCTTGATTAAATGTCTCTGAGCTTTTGTATAGAAAACTATTTTTCTTTATGACAGAATTTTTATTTTTTATTTTTACGAGTTTTTATTCTTTGCCTTCTAGTTATTTGAATAAATCTGCGCCACTCTTTTGTCTTTTGTCAAATTTGGGCGTGCTTTGAGTTTTTCTTTTATTTTGTCAATACTTGAATAAGGTAATCTACTGCAGTTTTTGGATGTTTGCAGATCTGGAGCAGCCGTCAACAAGGAGCATCTGGACCAAAGGAGCAGATCTGCTTTAGTTTGCATCCTTCTCCTTTGTATTCATTTTCTATTTTTAAATTCTTGAGAACCAGCAATTCTCTGTGTTTAATGTTTGTTTTGATTATAATTTACATTGTCTTTTAGGCATCTGATTTTTTTTTTTTTACAAAACCAAATACAAAATAAAAGAAGTCGAAAACACAAATAGAAAATCTGAGTTGTTTCTCATTATTTTCGGAGTAAATAAGGGCTCTTGTTGAGCGGGCTGATCCAAAACAAGTAAAAATAATAATAATAATAAAATAGAAAATTATAAAACAATATAGATATCTTAGGATGTAATGTTTTCTCCATTTGCATCCACTTTTCCCATCCACGGACTCTTTGAGATCATTTTTTTTTAGGAATCATGTAGGATAATGAGTAGTGAATCATAGGCTTTTGAATATTCAATGGACCCACTAATTTTATTTTCCTTGAGATTTCTTCATCATAAAGGGTCTCATTGTGTGTGAACCTTTTTTAATATGTGCTCCCATGCTTCATTATTTTTTTTCATACACATCATCAACAAAGGGTCAATCTTATGAATCTTGCTTTTCTTTGTATTCTGCTAATCATTTTATAATCACTTAGATTCATAAGTATCTCAGGGCTTTTGGGTTTGTTTCTTTGGGCTTAGGATACATCATTTGGCATTAGATTTTCTGTTTTAGGAATTTTAGTTTCAAATTCTGTTTTAGATCGTGATTTTTTTCTTTCTTAGGTTAATGTGTCCTCGTTTTACTGATTTTCGTCATTTTTCTGTGAGTATAGTTAGTTTATAACTTTGTTTTCCTATTTTGCATTCACAAATTCAGTTTTTGTATCAACACTTTTCTTTTTCTTTTTTAACTTTGTATTCAGTCCCTTACCTTGCTTTTACTATTTCTCTGTTATTAGCATTAGTTTCCTTTCATTTGCATAGTAATCCTTCTATTTGTTAGATTTTATTTAGCAGTTCTAGCATTGTTTTGTTGATTTTTCTTGCATTTGTATATCCTGTTTTCCATTTCCTTGCTCATATCTTCGCTTACATTTTTATTTTCTCACGCATATAGTTTAGATTTTTTCTGTTCTTAGTTTTTCTTTCTTCTTTTACCTACGCCCCTAGTCTCTCATTGTCTAGAACATTGAGGACAATGTTCATCTTAGGTTTGGGGTATGCGGTGTATGCCAATGAAATAAGTTAATGCTTGATGCAGCTTATGACCAGCAGAATTTTTGAAAATGAAGTAATTTCACACCTGCTGTTTTGAAAAATGAGGAAGTTAAAACTTTTTAAAATTAATTTCTAGTGTAATTCTAATACTTTCATGAAGTGAAGGTCAGAAAATTTCTAAAAAAAAAAAAAAAAATTGATGTTTTAGTAAACCTAAAATGAGAAAGCGGTGATGATATACCTCAGAATTTGATAGAAAACCACACCAGTGAGATTTGGACTGAAATGTATTCTTTGGAGGTATAAATTGGCAGTTTTTACGCTCTAGGAATATTTGAACACCTTGTTTTCACTAGAAGTTACACATATCAAGTTAAAATATCTTGACAAAGAATCATGATATTAAAGACATGATGTAAGGCCTCCTTTTGGACAGTTTGAACTTCAAAAACCCAACCTTTTCAAAGCGCCCTTGATACACACCAATTGAGCTTTATAAATCCAAGATTTCTTTGAAACCTCATCAACCTCATTTAGCCTAACCTCACTCGAGAATTCAAGGTAAAGGAAAGAAAGTCAAGAAAGGTGAGTTGGGTATGATTTGGTAAAAGAAAAAGAAAAATAATCGAAGGCAATGATGGATCAGCAAAAGAAATGTGGCATTCCAGGCAATGTTGAATTGAAAAAAAAAAAAAAAAAAAAAAGAAAAAAAAAAGGGGAGAAGTCATTTCATTGGAAGTTTGAAAAGAAAGAGAAAGATGGCCACTTTGGCTCGAAAATTCAAAGAAGAAGATGAAATTGTCTTTGAATTGAAGAAGGTGTGTCTATCACCTCCTTACCTTGATCGACTTCTCAATTTTGAACTCCATTCCACCCCTTTATTCTTGATAAATTTCACCCATAAGCCACATTACAACCCAAGTTAAAGTCCTTCTTGATCGGTGATGGATTAAGTCGTCACATGGAGATAAGGATTTGTGTAATCTATGGTGAAAAAGTAGTAAATTCGTAATAAAAGCAATGCCTATGCTCTGCTTACAATCCTATTTGAGGACTGTAATTGCTCTTGAGTGTGTGAAATAGTGCAACTCGATATTTACATGGTGAGTGAAAACCCGTGAGAGTTGAGTTTGAAATCAAATTATTTGGGGTAACATCAAAACTGAATTCTCAAATAGAAGGCAAGCTTTTCATTAATTTTTCTTGTAAAACTTTTGACACCAAGCGAGTGAATGGTAAAGGAATTACTGAGAATTTTAGTTTTGAACTGATGTTTTCTTAAAAATCTTCTTACAACTTTGGATCTGAGTATGTGAATAATCCGATTCGATAAAAGTTTGCTTTAATGTAACTGCATTGATCTTAAGCGATTTATTGGAGAAGTTTGTGAGGTACCTTCACCGAAAACCCTCGGAGACTTCACTCCTCCACTAGGGATCACCTAGGGGTTTAAAAGGCTTGCATATGCTAAATGCAACTGCTCCCTACAAAAAATGGCTTTTCATTCTATTTTAAATTTTGTCTTTGCTCAGGACTAGCAAAAGCTTAGGTTTGGGGTGTGTTGAGAACTGAAAATACCATTTTTCACCCCTTAATCTGGCCTTGATAGACCCTTGAGAGAACTAAATAAGTATTTTAAGTGCCTATGTTGCAGCTAACAATAAAGACATGCTTAACCATAAAAGCCTCAAAAGTGCCAAAAGATGACAATCCATGTCATCAAAGGAAGGAAGTGAAGAAACAACCTCATCAGGTATGGAAAGGTCTAAATAGAAGAGGCAAAGACACATGAGAAGCGAGGAACATTTCACAGAAATGCACTACAGAGTTCTTTTCGCAAAGAACTTGCACTTTTCGTAAAGAACCTTGAACTTTGCGAAAAGAAGAAAACACTCCTCGAAAAGAAGATTAAACTTTGCGAACAGAGCTTCAGAAGTCATTGAACTTTGCGAAAAGGCCCCTAAACTCTGCGAAAAGGACTAAAACTCCAGGTGTAGCTTTCGAAGAGCATCTGAACTCCTCGAAAAGAAGATTGAACTTTCTTGAAGTCATTGAACTTTGCGAAAGGGGCCGAACTCTGCGAAAAGGTATACGGAGATTCGACTTTAACAAGGGCAATTCAGTAATCTGCTACACGCGCCCCAATGCATTGAAAAGCCCAGAGACATTCCGGAAGATTCTGAGCACGAACCAAAGGCATATTCCACCCCATGTGAACACCCAAAGATGAAATTACTTGGCGGGAACTTCTAGAAACTCTAACAAACTTTCAAAATGCATAACAGAATTGATGCCAGCCTGATCAGCGAATGCAGATCTGGATCCTAGTGCTCGACTCCTATTGGTTGATACAGATCTATCCAATTCTGATTGGTTGATACACATTTGAGCTGGCTTAGGGAAAACTATAAATAGACGAACCATTTGCCCAATTTGGGTATCCAGATTTTAGAGTTTTCATCTCTGTTTCCCTCATTCCGGTCAGATAGCTTATCTGAACCCCCTGTAATCACTTCTTGTAGTTTATCTTTGAGAACCAGTGTGAGTGATGTGTACTTCCAAGTTTGGATTCAAGACTGTAAGTCTGAGGGCCCTCTAAAGCCGTGCTCTGAATTGTAATTTTGGATTTTAAAAGGTTCTTGTAATTTGTGTCTTCTCCATTGAAGTCATGTCCACAGATCTGAATGATCGCCTTAGTGCATTAGACTTCTTTAGATTCAGTTCTCCGCATCCACCTTCCCTTAATTCATCTCCCCATGCGAATTAAGCGTTGGTAACCTAATTCTAGCAAAGATTTACTGATGTTCATGTTACGAACTAAAGAATAGGCCACAACTATTGGATGATCTGTGACCATTTAAGTGGATGATCATAGCCATAAGTCTAAACCTATTCCTTAATTCGGATTTATTTCTCTTACATCTGTGCTGGTAGCCAGATGAAGATTGAATCTGCTCTGTTGAACTACAGATTCTCCATTAAAATTCAGAGGCTAAAGTACATGAAGCTATTATTTCTGCATTTGTCTTATTTTAAACATCTCCCCAACTCGGATCTGGATCATGTAGTTAGTTCTTTTCTTTATTTGCTTATAGTTAAATGTGACACAATCCAACACTCTCTTTTATGTATTCTTTTTTTTAGATAATTATAGAGCCAGATCTGGTAGCACAGATCTGGAGGTTTATCTCTCAGTGTAGACAAAATTCTCTGTGGACGATCTTGAAATATTTACTTTTAAAACTTGTTACAATTGGCCCTGATCTTGTAGGCCAGTGTTAGCCCCAATGTGCTGATATCCCTTTCATAAGTTAACATCCATATAACCTAGCATTCTTTAATTCTTTAATTTTTGATTCATAATGCACACAATTATGGCACACTTGGAGCGACATCAGTCGTCAATTCAAATTCAAATTCGAAGATGTTTACAAATCATATAAAATCTAAACTAAAAATAAAATAAAATCTAAACTAAAAAGCAAAAGTAGAACCATCTAAAGGATTGATCTTTCAGCTTCCTCAGCCTTGGTTGTCACGCAAAACCTCAGACAACTGTGGACGATGTTACTTTGTAAATCCTAAACTACTTTGATCGAGAGAAAACACAAACCTCAGTTGTCAATTGATGCTGTGAAACTCTTCGATGATTTATTCCTACACCGGACTCTCTTATTTATAGATCATAAGGAGTCGATTTACAGAGTTCTAATTCTAATAAAAGAAACTACTAAAATAAAAGATTCCTAATATAACTCTAATTCTAATTTTATTCTTCCTTGCTTTCAACGGTTGATGTGTTCTGGATTTCTCTCCTTGATAACAGCAGCAGTGATCTTAGGAGTCTATTTTCATCAATCTTCTCAGATCCGTGATTAGCCAAACTTCTAATTAAATAGTTCTTCTAATTCTGTTCTTAGTGGTGATAGTCTTCACATGATCAATTGCAATAGAAATAACAGGAAAGCTTCTATAATCGTAATCATAATTCATGATTATTCTTTTTCTTCTTTTTCTTAGAAAATCGTAAATCACGATTTTCTATCTTTCATAGCTTCCTCAGTAGATGATTCTCTATAACGAACCATCGCTTTCTTCGGTATCGCCTTTAGTCTTTTATCGCTTTCTGAAGAATCGTACATTACGATTTCTTATTTTTCTCTTCTTTGGCTTCAGTATTAGCGCTCAATCGTAAAATATGGTTTCTCAACTTTCAGTAGGTGGCGAATTGTCTTCTTACACTCAACTATCTTTTTACTGCTTTTTGAGTTCATTTTGATGAATATTAACACTTTTGCTCACTTTTACTATTTTTCTTTAATATCTGCGCATCATCAATTTTTTAGTAGAAAACTAAGTCCTAACATCAATAAGTTAAGGGTTATAAAATGATATGTTCTGTGACTGATCACACCACCAAACTTAAACTTTGCTAGTCCCTAGCAAACAAGGAAATATAAACTAAGAAATTAAGTGCCACTTTCATAGGGAGCACGATTGTATTTAGCAGATGCAACAAGCCTTTAAACCCCTAGGTGACGGCTAGTAGAGGAGTTGTAGTCTCCTGAAGGTTTTCAGTGAAGTTATCCCCAAACTTCCAATATATTATTTTTTATATTAAAAGTAACTAAAAAAATCTAACTAATCTACTTAATTGGTCAATACATATTCTATTGCAATTTTTTAAAATTATCAATCCTTAATCCTTATTTTCCATTACAACAATTATCCTTGATTAGAACTCCAACAATTTTAATTCACAATAAGCACAGAGTGTATATGCACTAGTGAACAGTTTATTCTTTATAAAAAATTTTAAATTCCAGATTTAGAAAATATTTTCATTCAAAAACTCACTATTGACAAACTCTCAAAAAGATATTGAAACTTTTGGGTTCTCCTAGTATATTTTTTAAAAGAATTTACTCAAAGATAATTACAAAATAAATCTCATAGAAAAGATAATCCTATCATATTCTTATGATTCACTGTACAATCCAAAATATCTATTATCCTTATCTCTACTAGGCTTATGCCTTTGCAAATCATGAATTAGAAAGGTCTTTCCTTCAACTTGTAATGGGGTTTTGCTAAATCATTTTATTTCTTTTTAGATATATATCCCAGTTCTTCGGCTATAAATTTTAATTTTCTTTTTCAAAAATCATAATTTTCTTCGGCTATAAAGGTAGAAAAGGATTCAAAAATCCTTTTATTTATTTTTTAGATATATATCCCAGTTCTTCGGCTATAAAATCGTCTCTTACGATTTTTTTTTCTATTCTTTTTAGTTTTTTGCTAAATCGTAATTTTCTTTTTCAAAAATCATTTTTTTACGATTTTTCTTTGTTTTCTCATATTTTCTTTTTCCTTCTTTGTACCTCTTCTAGCATTCCCTTTATCTATTTTTCTTTTACACCTTTCACTCCCTCTTCTTTCCTTCTTTCCTTCTAAACTCTCAGAAATTATAAGGGTTAAAGGTAGAAAGCTTTGGGTAGTACATATGGTTAAAGGTTTATTAAATTTTGGGATAAGGATATTTCGTTTCAGGCTTCTAATATGGGTTCAAAGGATAAAATGTTCTAGAATTTTGGCTTTTTGGCTCTGGTTTAAACAAAAGATGGCCTTAAATCATCTTTACAATTTACTAACATAGATGTCTTATTGCTTTGATATTTCTAATAGATAGTTCTAGACAAAAAAAAATCAGTTCATCATATTTATAGAATAATTCTATTCTAAATTCAGTAATATGAGATTTCATATCAGTATACAAGTGCAAAGAAATTTTGCGATTTGAATAGAAATAGTCTCTCAAAATAAAAGAGGAAATATGGCTCAAAATCATATTGGTTTATGATTTTTGAAACTATAACCTAAATTTTTTCAGTTTAGATCAATCTATTGTTTCAAACATTCATTCTAATATAATGTTTCAATGGGCTAAGAATAAATTATAACTATTCTAAATTCTAATTATTAAACTTCAATTATAATGAATCGTAAGTTTTCAGGATTTGTAATTTCTTCTATCATAATTCCTATCCACTAATAAAAAAAAAATTCAAAATTTTTAAAAATTAAACTATTATACACAGAAATTGTATATCCCCCAAATTGAAATCGGACAATGCCCTCATTAGCATAAAAAATAGGGGACACAAAATAAAAAAATTATTGATATACTGATTATTTATCAGAAGAAATCTATTACAAGATATATACTCTCCCCCAATCTTTAGAGAAAGTACCCGCGGCTTATTCTTGGAGTATCAATAACAAATATGTTAGTAAGAAGAAAAAAATTGTTAGTGATATTAGTAACACATAATTGTTAGTAAAAAATGATAGTTAGTAAAAGAAAAATTTTATATATAACTGAATATTTACAATGGATCATGAAAGAAAAAGAAAAAAAATAACTAAAATAATTACATAAAAGAAGATAAACCTAGGAAAAATCTAGACACATACTAAGCTAGACATGGCACTGGCAGCAACGTCCGAAAAGAAATCTTCGATAAAGATCGGTTCTCGGCTTCTAACCACCTTCAATCAGAGTCTCTCACTCCTTCCTATCAGAGGAGTATCCACACCTTAGTAGGGTTGCTACTTCAAGAGCTGTCGAAACACTTCTCTGTGCCCTTCTTTATCTTGTATCCTCCAAAAAGGAGCACCTCACATACCTCCTGTGGAAGAAATGCAATGCCACAACGGAAGTGCTTCAAAGGGTAAGGAAGTCAATACATCTCTAGATCTCATCGCCAGATCACCTTTTATCCATACTGCTCCGTTACGAAAACTATGTGAAGAGAATATATACACTTGACAATGAAAGTATAAGCAATGGAGAGGGGTGGTGAGGTGATCAAGGATGGGATGGGAGATGACACTGGAAAATACAACACATCCTTATTGTAAAGGAACACGCATTCGGGGTGGGTTGTGATGGTATAAAGGCTAGGAAGTGGGGGAAGATGGGTTCATGGTATATGGTTTCGGATTTGGGTTAGGTTTAGGGTCAAGGGTGGTTTTGGTGGATAATTCAGCATCTTGACTAGGTTGCTGACGCTTCAGATTTTCTACTCTTTGTTCTGCAGTCAAGAGCTGAGCTCTATGTATTTCAAGAATTCTATCAAGTTTCTTACTGAAATCACTTGGGTTATGCTCTTCCGTCATGGTGTTTAGGGTTAAGGACAGAGGGAAGAGAAAGGTTGTGAGATGGTTCTAGTCTATGGATGGGTATGGATTTATAGCAAAGAGGTTAGGCTTGAACCGTCACTTTGGGTTAAATGTCGAGGTGCAGGTTTTTATGCTTGGGTGGTTGGCAGGTGGCAAAATTGAATGCGCTACATGTCTGCTTCCTCTACAAGTTAAATGGATTCAAATCCCAACATAACCGATAAGATCGATCACTGGAGTCGCCTGTTACCTAGAATTGTCGTTTGCAATTCTATAGAATGAAAGTGAGACTTATTGACGCTTCAAATCATACTTGCTACGATTTGACTCTACGTATCATGAGATATCATAAATCCATATGAGTAAAGTGATTGTGACATAACAAAAGAGACTGTTACGATTGACTAGACTTTTACATACCGTAAATAGTATAATACTCTTTTTCTAATATTATATATATATATATATGTTGCAAGTGTTTGCTACGGGTCGATAGCTCAACAGGTTCTAGAGGGAGTTAAAAATAGAGGGAGTTGATGTGCCTCCTATAAATATACATCATCTAGATGTACCAACTGAATGTGAAGGTAGTACGTTACTCTCTCTTTCAAAAAGGGTTAGTTGCTCAATTTGAGTTTCTAACCTTTCGACAGATTGTTGCAAATGATTGAGTAACTATGTATGGATGTGGCTATGTTGCACCCACCTGTCTGCTATTTGCAACAGGGCATCCTCATTAGCAGTGTGGTATTGGGCTCTTGTGGGGTAAGGAGGAACAGTTGGAGGTCAGGAGATTGATTGAGTTGGGTCATGGTTAGGACCACAGGCTCCCCCTTGTTGAGATGTTGGGTACGATTTTATACCAACCATAGATTGGACTTTTGTTTTCCTAAACCTCAGTCCCAGAAAACCTTTCATCATTGATATTAATTTATATAATCTTCCTTGCTTAGGAAGTATAGTTGTTAAAGTTTCTGAATCAATCTCACCCGATGCGTGGTGTTGCACCGGTTCCTCGATAAGGCTCTCAAAGAGTTTCCAAGCTTCTTCTGCTGTTAAGTTACAAAACATACCACCACAAGCCACATCAATCATATGCCAGTTTGCATCATTAAGGCTTTCGTAAAAAGTGAGCACCAGTTGCCAGCACGTAATCCCATGGTGAGGACAATTGTGCAGAAGATCCTTGAGACGGTTCCAACACTCTTGAACAGATTCATCCAGAAATTGTAGAAACGTTTATAATCAGGTGCGAGATTTTATTCGTTCTACTAATTGAAAAGAATTTCATAAGGAACATGCATTCCAATCCTTCCCAAGTAGGGATCGAATTATGAGGCATAGAGTTTATCCACTGCTTTACTTCATCTCTAAGGGAATATACAAATAGCCTCAACCAAGTGGATTCTTCTGTCAAGTTCTTAATCCGAATGACAGTACATACTCATACGAATTTATTTAAATGCAGATAGGGGTCTTCGTCCAGTCGCCCATGAAAAGTCGAAAGTGTTTGAAGTATATTGGGCATAACTTCAAAAGTCCTATTACCGGCTTGGGGGTGTATTTGGATTGTAAGAGGTGTCAATGCATAGTATTCTCCCATGGTTTTAGCCATATATTGGTTTCTTTCTGCCATACTAAGATCACAGCAGAGTGGCTAAAAACAGTTATTATAAATATCTATTTGAATTTGAATTTTATCTAATTTTTATTCTAGAAAGCAGGGAGAGCAAATCTAAGCCTCGAGCTTCGTTGATAAGGGGAAGTTGAGACTCTGAGTCGTCGCTCTGAATAAACTTGCGAAATATTAAGAAGTGATTCAAAGAAAGTTAAAAATAAAGAAGTATAAAAAGACAAAGATAAATATTTATTTTTAAAACAGGAATATAAATAAAAATAAAAGATAAAGCGCTTCCCCGACAACGATGTCAAAAACTTGACCGGCATATAGTATGTATATATTTAAATTAAAATCAAGTCTTAACCTTTTGCAAGCACACAATGGAAATTATAGCACTAGTGATAGGATCAATCCCACGAAGAAGTGATTATCTTATTATAGATTTTTATATTCCTGTTGTAAAAACTATCTTTATCTTTTAAGTCCTAAACTACTGGAGAAATATAAATAAAAGAATGAGTTCTTTAATCTATTTATATAAAAATAAGTCCTAATCCTCCTTCTTTAGATTGAGGTTGTCAATCTCAACTTTCAGCTATCGGATGCTTTCAAATTTAAAATACAGTTATATAGCCTTCCAGAATTTGCTCGTCAATCAAAAACTAAAATTCCTCAACACAAATTTAATTTAATCAACAATCTCCTAAACTTTGGGCATCAATTAAATTCGAGAAAATTGAAGATGGAAAAGTAAAACCATTACACTAATCTACAAACTTTAACCTAAGTCGTCAATTCAAATCAAAATTTGAGGATGTTTACAAAGCATATAAAATCTAAGCTAGAAAGCAAAAGTAGAACCATCCAAAGGGTTGATCTTTCAGCTTCCTCAACCTTGGTTGTTAGGCAAGACCTAAGAGAACTGTGGATGATGTTATTTTGTAAATTCTAAACTACTTTGATAAGGAGAAAACACAGACCTCAGTTGTCAATTGATGCTGTGAAATTTTTCGATGATTTATTCCTATACCGGGCTCTCTTATTTATAGATCATAAGGAGTCGATTTACAGAGTTCTAATTCTAATAAAAGAAACTACTAAAATAAAAGATTCCTAATATAACTCTAATTCTAATTTTACTCTTCCTTGCTTTCAATGGTTGATGCGTTCCAAATTTCTCTCCTTGATAATAGCAGCAGAGATCGTAGGAGTCAATCTTCATCAATCTTCTCAAATTCGTGATTAGCCAAACTTTTAATTAAAGAGTTCTTCTAATTCTATCTTCATCAATCTTCTCAAATCCGTGATTAGCCAAACTTCATGTGATCAACAACAATAAAAGTAATAGGAAAGATTCTATAATTGTAATCATAATTCACAATTGTTGTTTTTCTTCTTTTTCTTAGAAAATCGTAAATCACGATTTTCTATCTTTCATAGCTTCCTCAGTAGACGATTCTCTATAACGAACCCTCACTTTTTTCGGTATTGCATGTTACTCTGTTGTCGCTTTCTGAAGAATCATAAATTATGATTTCTCATTTTTTTCTTCTTTGGTTTCAGTATTAACGCTCAATCGTAAAATACAATTTCTCAACTTTTAATAGGTGGCGAATCGTCTTCTTATACTTGTGCAACCACGGAATTTTGAGGATCCCGTCGCGATGATGCGCACTCGCAAAAATTTAGAGTTGCCACCCGGAGCTTTTGATGTCCCAAAAAACCTAAATCAATTTTATAAGCACCGACGTATAAAATTGTGGCTCTAGTTCACCAATCTATGCCAAAAGCCCTTGGGTAGGGGCTTTAATTAATGATCGGGAAGGTGTTAGGCACTCGATCAACCTACTCAAAAGCAGTCTCTACTTCTGACTAAAATAAAAAGCAAAGAGCACTTCCTCTTGCCCAAAGGCATTTGGATCCTATTTGTGCCCTCCACAATTGTCGAGATTTCAATGGCGTAACGACACAAATTCAAGGATAAACGAAAAGCTGAGAAGGTAGAGGAGTAGAGGGGAGAGCCAGAGCTCTCGAGCCCTTGGAGCACAACTGTGGACCTTCGCATAGGTGCACTTGACCAGCTTCCGGTAGCTTGGATGATGGAAGAGTGGGTTCTAACCTCTAAAGCTTGCTAGCTAGGGGGTAGGAGAGGAGGGCTAGGGGGTAGCTCTCACCTAAACTAGGAGATTTTTGATGAAAGGTGGGGTCTAAAGGAGACTTTGAAGTTTTGGAATTTGTGTGAAAAAGGTGCACCAAAGGGGAGGAAAGCTCTCTCTTAATCTTTTCTCTCTTTTGGATTTTTTTCAAGTCATTTGCAAGGGGGGGTGCCTCTCTATTTATAGAAAAAGAGAGGGTTAAGGGGGTGCTAAAAGGCTAATTAAGATTAGCAATTAGGTAATCCTAACATCTAAGGTTTCCTAGGATCTTAGGGTTATGGATATGTGTGAGGATGGGATCAATGGTAGATGATAGGATGAGGTTTCAAATGACTAGAGGGTTACAAATAGGGTAAACAGGGGTGCAACAGTCCTAATGAAACCCACCCTAAACATTGGGTTGGTCAACAAGTCAAACCCTAAAAGTGAAATTCGAGTAAAAACCAGAGGTTACTGTAGCTAAGCTTGGCGTGTGTATTACCCATGCCAAGCATAGCTACAGTGTCCCGGAAGTCAGAGTCCGTAGGGGGGCCTACCTATACTTGGCTTGTGTAATAGACACGCCAAGCAAATTTCAAGAAAAAATGGCTTGGCGTGTGTAATTTACACGCCATGCATGCCTTTACTAGGTGCATTCTTGGTCACTTTTTGGATCGCCATAACTTTTGAAGTACAACTCAAATTGAGGTGATTTTTGGCTTGTTGGAAAGTTGGAAACCTCTACTTTTCAATGGTATAAGATTTGATCTCAGTAGAAGTCTTTGCCAGCTCTGTTACATGTCACTCTAACCATGGCCCGGGATGGTTAACTAAGGGTTCAGAGAGGTTTCTAAGGGTTGGGGGTAATTCCTAAGGGTTTGGGTAGGTTTCTAAAGGTTTGGGAAGACTCCTAAGGATACGGGAGGTGCTATCGGAAGCTTGGTGGTGCACCTCTATGGAAGTATATCTCGATCGGGCCTTGGGCCAAATTTGGGTGTCTACAGACGCCCCTCTTTGGTATCCGATCACTAATGATCAAATGCTAAAGACAAGTGACATTCGAAGAGGCCTAAGGTAACACTGATGGTCTGCCATATTCATAATGAACCTCAAACATCAGGTGGGCAATATGGTGAGTAAATGGAAGCCCTGTATGTCAGGAAAGACATCCGTTCCTTAAGGTCATCGATCCCCATGCGCTTACCGGCATTACTGGGCATAACCGAGATGGAGAGAGTTGCGAAAGCTTAATATGCTGGGAAAAATGTTCACTTCTTGAGATGATTGACGATGTTTGATACTCAAGTTTCATTCTGAATATAACAGCTTCGTAGGTGACAGGGTGATCGACCCATACTCAAAGATATGCGCGAAGCAAATACGTGAAGATCCATGGCTTGTGTCCAGTCGCATGAAGCATTGATTGCCCCATTTGACTGGCCACGGGTGCCCCTGCCTGAAGCAGGGTTCGAGGTCTTTGGGCGAACCCATCGATCTCGAAGTTAATTTAGCACGAATACCCGAGCGGAGTGAATTGATGTCCCAACACCTTTTGGGAGTACGTGCCACTTTTTGAAAGACACATAAATATGTGCATTTATTTTATACAGATTTTTATTATTTTATGTGAGTTTTTTTATTATTTTATGTGGATTTATGTGGATTTTTTGTTATTTTATGTATTTTATTTTTTATGTGAATTTTTGTTATTTTATGTGGATTTTTTTTAATTTTTTTTTTATGTGAATTTTTATTATTTTATGTGAATTTTTTATATGTTCAGGACTTTGAGCATGTTCATTGATCCTAAACCATTTAATCTAGCATAGCCTCCCAAGCAGATCAAATGGAGATTGACGCGCTATTCCGGGGGCATGTGCACCACTTCGGGTCCGAGGAGGACCAAACTCGGTGTGTGCAATACACTTGTAAAGCCAAAATTGACCATGAAGAGCTTGGCGTGTGTATTATACACCCCAAGCTAAATCGGGTCAGGTTTGGCTTGGCGTATGTATTACACACACCAGGCGACATTGGGGTCAAAACATGCCTAGCGTATATTTTATACACGCCAAGCCAAAACTGGGTGGGGGGGGGGGAGGGGGGTTAAAGCTATTGAGCCCGAGCCGAAAGGGGCTATTTTCAAAATCCATTCCTTCCCCCCCCTCTCCAAACTGAAACGGAACTTCTTCCTAGGGTTCCTTTGAGTTGCCTTGAACCTCGTTCTATCGCCAGAGTTTGCTCCCGTCGTTCAAATACACGCTCTACGCTAGATCAAGGATCCATTTTTCTTGAAGGTAATCAATGTTTCCTCATTCTTTCTTTGATTTTTCTTGAATAATTTGTAATGTGGTTAGGATTTTTGCTTTTTTAGATGATGAATGAGTGATTCTTCTTGTAAGCATGATTATTGATGACTTATTTGATTTCTTCCATGTGCATTGGCCTTGATTTTGAGCAAAAATATGATTTTTTGTGATGCCCTATTCTTTTTCATCACTTGTTAATGTGATTAGGGGCCTCTTCTCTTCATTTGTCTTTCTTGTGTGGATCTAGATGGCTTTTTTGTTGTACAATGCAAGATGATTGCGATGATTTTTTTGTTTTTGCTTTTGCATGTTTATTGTGTATATATATATATATATATATATATATATAATATTTATTTATTTTCGTTTGTTTGGAAAAGGGGGTCTCTTTTTTTTTGGAGTTTTGTTACATAAATTTATATACATTCTTTTTTTTGTTTGTTTTCTTTTTTTGGATTTTTGTTACATTAATGCACACACACTCTTTTTTTTTTTTGTTTTCTTTTTTTGGATATTTGGTTATATAAATTTACACACATTTTCTTGTTTGTTTTCTTTTTTGGATTTTTGGTTACATAAACGTACACACATTTTTTGTTTGTTTTCTTTTTTCTTATTTGTTTATTATTTTTGCTTTCTCTTTTTTGAAATGTGGGGGGTTTTGGGCCTCACCCTCTTTTTTGATGTATTGCTTTAGAAGTGATGACGATTTAATATTGATGGAAAAAAATGAGAGGGGCATGCTTACCTTCTTTTGGCTTGTGGCAATCAGTTTTTTGCTACTGACATGTTTTGCTACTGTCGCTTATTTCCATATCAGGATGTCAAGTGAGGAAGAGCATGTGCAAGAGGAAGGCCAAGAGGAGGGACCGAAGGTGGTCTATGATCCACGAGGGGAGCAGCTTTTGGTGGTGCAGCAATTTTCCCAGCCTTGGTACAAAATGTAGGGTGAGGCAGCTCGTACTTGTCTGCTCAATAATAGTACATCCATATCTTGAATTTCGGGATTACTAAAAAGGTAATCAAATAAGTTTTATTTTGCCACCTTGTCATTTCTTTGTGCAAGTTTGCTTTGCCTACAGGATCTGACACCTCTTCATCTTGATGCAGGGCTTGCCGCCCATTATGTTCTGTGGAGGTTGGCTTGATCTCCAGCGCCTTTACCTCTATCTCCCTCTAGTGGTGAAGTTTCTCCTTGCCCAGGCTGGCTTCAGAGATTTTCTTTCGCCCCCTGCCATGAGGCATGACTCGGCCTATGTAAAGGCCCTGATTGAATGTTTTCGGCCTGAGACCATGACCTTCCACATGGCGATGGCTGTGATGGCTATTGCCCCCGTCGATTGGTTGATGATTGTCGGGATAAGGATTGGGGGCACGCCGATAACCAACCTTCGTGTACCGGGCCGGGATGAGGTGGTGCAATTAATCAGGGATTAGCCCTCCGCCCAGAACAATCATGGCTCTAAGGTTAAATTATCTTGGTTGGTCGATTTGTTTGGTGAGCAGGAGTTGGTGGATTTGGGCCAGCTGGACGCGGATATCTTACTTGAGCCTGCGTGTGCCCTGATGCTGGCCTGCATCTCACTCCTCTTCATCTTAGGCAAGACCCTTTTTGTAAATGCCAGCGGAGGTCGGATATCATTGTCTTTGGTCAGCCTTATGGGAAATTGGGATGACATGCATCGGTATGACTGGGGTGGGGCCGAATATGTCGTGCTGATGTCTAGCCTAGCCCGAGCCTCAGTTGGGAATACGGCTTCTGTCATCGGTTTTTGGCCTGTGATTGAGGTAGCCCCTAACTCTCCCACTTTCCTTAGTTCTTTGGCTAGTCATTCATCCTGCATCTAACACATCTTCTACCTTGATTGTTGCTTCTTTTTTCAGAACTGGGGGTACTTGCACTTCTAGCCTGGCCACCCACTCCTTTTCTCCGATGTCTATACATATCCGCTCATGAGTAATTAGCATAAGAATCGCCGGAGGGATGTCAGTATAAAGTATTTATAAATGGGCCTGAGGTCCCAATTTTACTTGCTGATCTAGGAGCAGGTATGGTTATTTCTCTCTTATCTATCTTAGCATTTCTTTTTACGCTACATATTTCGCTGATGGGACATTTTTATGCCTAGGCAGGTCATCTATGACCCTTACGTTCGTTCTCCCTTCTGGGATCGAGCTGCCGTGGGTCCATCCCGCTTCTTTGTTGACCGCTGCATCATTTTCTTCTACGGGGCCTAGGCCAAGGCATATTATCTGGGAGAGAGAGTGGGACATCAGTACCGAGACCACTTTGCCATGATGCAGGCTCCTCCAACAGACATTATGGCTCCTGAGGGTACTATTGAGGAGCTTTCTGTCAGGTTTCTCCATCATGGGGTCCCCATTGATGATCTTCTCATGCCCGGGGGATACCAGTTGTGGTATGAGTCCCTACCCTATCGGTCCATTCTACCATGTTTTGTGCTCGGTGCCAACTTCCTAGCCTTTGGCGGCCCACGATCTCAAATAGTTCTTCTTTTTAGGCAAGTTCCCAATGGCTCTGATTCAATTTTTACCTCTACTGACTGAAAACTTGCTTCTTTTCATAGTTTGACCAAGAAGATGATTCTAACGATGATGATGCAGCGGCGGCAAGTCCTGCTAAGGCCACGAGTGTTGGTCCTTCAGACCCCTCTGGCGTGGGTGCTTCAGGTAGTTCTACAGCTGAGGTTCAGGGGACATTTAGATGCCTCGACGATGCCTTCCTTTTGAGCTTATGTGCTGATGTAGATGAGTGGGCCCGTCTATCTACTAAAGCAGTCCGAGTCCCTCCTCCTGAATTGGTTCCTAGGGTAAGTTTTTTTCTCTTTTTATACTTTTGCTTTCTAGAGAAATTCCTATGTTTGCGCCTGTGGCTCTTGTAACTGATATCTCCCTTTTCTTTTTTGTGCAGAACTATGAATCAGGCTGAGTACTATCGCAATATTGCCGGCCTCCGAGATGTGGAGATGGTGAGTGTCATACTGACTTATTTCAATCATTACCCTGCTATTTTTTTCTTTCAACTGATCTTGATGGCTTTGGATATGACTTGCAGCGTGCTTGTGAAAAGGAATCACAATCCCTGCTTAGCCGACTTTCTCAGGCATGGTCCCAGGTGGGGGAGGTTCTTACGTAGCATAGTATCTCGCACCGTCGCAAGAAATTGAAGGGTGGTGCCAAGGATTAAGGTTTTGCTTTGATTTGTTTAGACACTTTTGAACTCTTGGGATTTTTCTGTTTTTATTTTGGGAAGATGTATCGGAGAATATTTTTTTAGACAACTTTTATTTCTTTGAATGAATGTCTTGCTTTGCCCTCTTTATTGCCTGCTCCATCTCTTTCTCCTTTCTCCTTTTGTTGTGGTATATTGATTCTCTTTTGCAGGATGGACCCAATTTAAAAAGAATGGCCTTGGGGCCATGCACTTGGTTAACATTTGGCTGCCATTTTTATGTCTGTGCGGACTTTTCCTGCATAGAAAATCATGTGTAAGTTGGATGTGGCTCAAAAAAATTTTGTATCTCTGCGTGTGGGCTAGTACTTTTTAGTAAATGATAGAAAATGCAAGTGGGTTGTCTAGGGGATTAGTAAAATGACCTCTCCTATACTCAATTTTCCTCCTTGGATGGCAGTAATGGTTTGACATGTGTAATACACACGCCATAGCAAATCTAGGAGAAAGTGGCTTGGCGTGTGTAATACACACACCAAAGAAAATCTGGGAAAAAGGTGGCTTCGTGTGTGTAATACACACGCCAAAGCAATTCTGGGAAAATTTGCTCTGGTGTGTTTAATACACACGCCAGGTGCCATCAGGGGAAAGTGGGGCCTTTTAAGCCCGCGAATGCATTCTTTTCTCCTTCTTTTGATTTTGACTTGATATTTTTTGCTCCCATTTTTTTCTTTTCTTGCCCCAAGGAGGGTCCGTCATCCTACATTGAATTGTATCTTAGGAGCATCTTTGTATCACCATGAATCAGCTTTTCGGCCCTACCTCTCGTGGAGGGTCCAGGACCACGATACTTCCCTCTTTGGGTGTGGGGCCTAGTTTTCTAAGGAAGTGGCTTGAGAGCATGAATGAGAGCGATATCACGGGTTTGGATAGGCTCAGATTGGCCCGTCTCTAGTCTTTCCTTGAAGTTCCTCTGCTTTGGGATTTCATTTATGCAGCGGCTTCATCTTGGGAAGTTAACACCCATGTCTTCCGTTTTGGGAATCGTGAGTTAACTCATACTCTCGAGGAGCTCTCCAATCTATCGGGTCTGAAGTTGCATAGAGACCTTGCCAGAGTATTGCCGAAATCGGGTTATGTTAAGGCCATCCAGATTGCCTTGGACTTGAAGAAAAATGATTATGAGAAAAGTCTCATTGGCGGGCCCACCAGATACTCAGTGAAATTCCTTAGAGAACTTTTTGGAGAGGAAAGCCTACGAAAATTACTGATAAATAATCCTCATAATGTGAAGGCCTTTGCCCTTTGCCTTATCTCTGAGGTTCTTTTCTACACTGGGGGAGAGAGTTTCTCGCTTGCTCTGTGCGATGTTTTGGTAGAATTAGAGGGGGGTCGATCCATGATGCATATGATTTTGGTAGAGCTCTATCGCTACCTTGATGCTTTTGCATTGGACAAGGTGGAGGGCCTCCGGGGATGTCCTATCTTGGTTCAAATTTGGCTTGGGGATCATCTTGCTATCTTGGGACTTGTTCCCCGCTTATACATTGCTCGTGGTAAGGTGGCCTACTACTTTTTGGGTAGATGCCCCATGCTTCCGAGAGGGGATATACAAGGGCTGAAGCTTTGGTTGCTTAAAGCTGAGTTGGTGTGGAGGCTTCTTTGGCTAGACAAGACTTTCCCAATGGTTCACTCAAGAGATCATGAGGGCATCACTCTCCTTGGTTTGACTAGCAGCACTTACAATTTCTCATTTTAGGTGCTGCGCCAGTTTGGTTGCTCTCAGCAGGTGCCTTGTGTGACAAAGCCACCCTTGTGGGACTTAATTTTCTCTCAGGGGTCCTCTGGGGATATGGATAGGATAACTTCCCTCTAGGAGACGCGTCAGTCGACGCTTATTTATGATCTAGAGCAGGGGAATTTGGTCTTGTCCTCCCCAGAGTATGAGGCTTGGCTACGGTCCAAGATGTCTTCTGCTTGTCACCTAGAGCAGGCAAAGAGTAGTGATGTAGGGGGGCTTGGCAGAGGAAGGAGTCGATGCTTCAGAACCGTATTGAGCTACTGACATACGAGAAGCGAATCTTGCATGAGCATTTAGAGAAACTGACGATTAGAGCAGAGGTGGCAGAAGCCATAGCCGAAGTAGCTGAGTGTGAGGTCCTTCGTCTCGAAGGATCGTTGAGTGACGCTCTTGGTGCTACTGATGCTTCTCGGAAGCGGTATAGGAGTCTTCATGGCGATGGATGACAAAGCGGGGTGTACGGGAGGATGCTTTACGTGCAGAGATCTGTGCCCTAAAGCACGAGTTGGGTTATTGATTCCCTCCTGCACATAATTTTTGCACAGATAGATTACCACACGAAGGGGCATAAGAACCCCTGCCAGATTTTTTTGGTATATAAACTTTCTTTATGCTTTTGTTGGTTTTTGCTTTTTATAAAAAAAGGAAAGGGAGCGAGACATCACACCGATTATTTTTTGAGAGATGTGGTGTAAGCAAAGTACAAACTTATAAATGGAAAAGGGAAACCTATTATCTTACCAAAAATTTGTCTTTTCTCTATTTTTTTTGTAAAATAGGGGGATTATGCCGATTATTCCTTTGGAGATGTGGCATACACAGTACCGGCTTGAAATAGGAAAGGAAAATTTATTATCTTTTGCAAATGTGGTCTTTTCGGTCATCAAACCAATCATCCCTGAGTGGTGGGTGCATAGTGCTGGCCTAAAAATGGGAAAGGAAAATTTATTATCTTTTGCACATGTGGTCTTTTCGGTCATCAAACCAATTATCCCGAAGTGGTGGGTGCATAGTGCTGGCCTGAAAATGGGAAAGGAAAATTTATTATCTTTTACAAATGTGGCCTTTCCGGTCATCAAATCAATCATCCCGGAGAGGGGGGTGCACAGTGCTAGCCTGAAAATGGGAAAGGAACATTTATTATCTTTTGCCGATGTGGTCTTTCTAGTCATCAAACCAATCATCCTAGAGTGGGAGGTGCACAGTGCTGACCTAAAGATGGGAAAGGAAAATTTTTTATCTTTTGTAAATGACTTTTTTTTTTTTAATTTGATGCCTTGTGCGTGAGGGGACGTAGTGGGTCTAAATTTGAGCATAGTAAAACCCGTTCAAGGTCGAACCTGGGTGAGCTCCAGAACGCCCATCTCCTGGATTGAATCAACCTTTTATCTTTACCTCAGGTCATGCATTTGACAGTGTGATCATGATGAGATGCTTAACCCAGACTCGTTTTGAGTAAACATGAGCGGCCCAGGGGGATCAGATAGGTCAGGGTTGTAATCGGGGGAGTAATTGATGACTCTCACCTTCTCTCTTTCTACAACAATTTTTTTTTACTCATGGCGCCCAAGACGGGTTGTCGCCATGCCCATTGTTTCCCTCTTTTTACCCGTACCGCCCCTTTGGTAATACGTATGCATTTTTAGCTCAGGCGCCTTTTTAGGTTTTCATATGGTTTGCACAAGCTCACTGTTTTTACCCACAGCGCCCTTTCAGGTTTTCACTACGTCCATTTTGCTTTGAGCTTGTATTATTTTTTTCTTTTTCTTTTCTTCTTTATTCAAAGGCCACGACACAGACGTTGGTTCCATCATAGTCGGCTAGATGGAGTTCTTTTGTCGTCTCCCAGCTTGGCTTATGCCGACTCAATAGATATTATGACTGGCTGTAGACCTTAAAGAGGGCTTTTTCTTGGAATGTATCATTGACATTGGATAGGTTATGATTTTTTGAAGGTATTCTGGGTTTAAAAAGGTTTCCTTGATTGGGTTCCAGCTGCCATAATACACTTCTTCCTCGGGAGATTTTGACTGTACATGCCCAACTTTTCCTTCTTCTATTTTTTTATTCTTTTTGCTTATCCATTTTTGGGATTTTGCTTTTCTGATTTTTTTGGATTTTGATGGTAACTCTTTTTTTCTTTTTTGTTGGTATATATACTCCTTTGTTTTCTAGGGAGGGGGTAGTGAAAGAAAAGGTCGATGGCTCAACTGGTGTAGCAAAGGGTATGATTATTCAGGGACACTTTTTGGCTACTTGACTTTGAAATGATGGCCTCTTTTTAAAGTATCCTTAAGCAGTCATGCATCCATTTTTATCAGTATTTACCTTGCTATGGGACACTCAGGGATAGAATTGTCGGACATACCCGACGTTGATTGGCTAAGGAAAGTGATCTCCGTCCATGGTGGCGAGGCGGAGCACATATCCTGGGATTACTTCTCGGATGACGTAAGGTCCCTCCTAGTTGGGTTTGAATTTCCCTCTTGGATCAGCATGAAAAGACGGGAAGATTTCCTTGAGTACAGTATCACCCACTTTCAGATCTTGAATGCGAACACGTTTGTTGTAAGTGCGTCCGATTCATCCTTGGCAAACTTGGGTGTGACACAAGGCCAAGAGCCTTTTCTCGTCCAGTAAGTTCAGCTGCTTTAAGCGGGACCTCTCCTTTTCAGCTTCAGGTAAATTAGACTCCATGAGAATGCATAGCAAAGGTACTTCAACTTCAACTAGCAACGCGGCCTCAGTTCCATACATAAGAGAAAATGGCATTGCCTCTGTAGCGGTACGGATCGACGTTCGATAGGACCATAGTGCAAAGGGTAGCATTTCGCTCCAATCACGATAGGTGACGACCATTTTCTCAAGGATGCAAATGACCATCTTGTTAGCAGCTTCTACAGCACCAATGGTTTGCGGCCGATATGGTGACGAGCACTGATGTTTGATTTTATATTGCTCACAGAAGACTCTAATGCGCTTGTTCGCAAAGTTAGTACCATTGTCCTTGATGATGTCCTTGGGTACACCGAATCGACAAATGATATTATTCTTGATGAACTTCTCGACATGACTGGCCATGATGTTTGTATAGGATGCCTCCTCTACCCATTTGGTGAAGTACTGAATAGCGACCAGGATGAATTGATGTCCATTGGAAGCCTTCGGATTTATTTTTCCGATGACGTCGAGGCCCCATGTAGCGAATGGCCAAGGAGTGGTCATGCTGTGTAGATCTATGGCCGGAGTATATATCAAATTGGAGTGTTCTTAGCATTTGTAGCACTTCTGCAGGTGCTTGCAATAATCAGATTTCATGGTAGTCCAGAAATATCTTTGTTATAGTATTTTTTAGTGAGAATATGGCCATCGTTGATGTGGGCCCCGCATACTCCTTTATGGATCTCTTTCATAACACTAGCTACCTCGCCCTCAGTTAGGCATCAGAGCAGGATATTATTATATAACTGCTTATAGAGGCACTCACCGCAGATGACATAATTGGCTGCTAAATGTTGGATGGTCTGTTTGTCCGTCTCGAGTGTACCCTTAGGGAAGGCTTGAGTCTCGAGGAAATTCTTGATATCTGAGAACCATGGAGGCTCATCATCTAATCTTATGGGTTACTCAATCTGGAGGCAGAAGGCTGGCTCACTCCTCTGCTCAATCATTATCAGCTTCATTTCGACACCATATAGAATTTCGACCATCGATGCCAACGTTGCTAGTGCATCGGCAAAGCGATTTCTCGCTCGCGGGACATAAGAGAAAGTAATATCATCGAAACATGCTATCAGATCCTCGAGGTGCTCATGGTATGAGATCAACTTATCATCCTTCATCTTCCAATCTCCATTTGGCTGACATATGATCAATTGTGAGTAGCCAAACACCCTGAGATGAGTTACTTTCAGGTCAAGTGCTACTTGTAGGCTTGCTGCACATGCCTCATATTCGGCCATGTTATTCGTGCATGGGAAGTTGAGCTTGATGGATATTGGTACGTGAGATCCTTTTGTTGAAATCAGAATAGCGTCGACTCCTTGACCCTCAGCATTCGCTGCCCCGTCAAAGTGCATTACCCAGGATTCCTCTATCTCCACCGTATCATCCTCTGTCATGAACAAGATGTCCTCATCTGGGAATTCAATTCTTAGAGGCTCATAATCAGGTAAAGGGTTCTTGGCAAGATGATCGGTGAGTGCTTACCCCTTGATTGACTTCTACATGACATATGTGATATCAAATTAAGATAGGAGAAGTTGCCAGCGTGCAATTTGGCCAGTGAGAGTCGGCTTCTTGAATAGATATTTCAATGGATCCTTTTATGCTAAGAGTAGAACAGCTTGAGATAGCAAGTAATGGAGGAGTCTCTGGGTAGCCCATACGAGAGCCAGGCATGCTTTCTCCATATGAGAATAGCGCGTCTCGTAATCGGTAAATTTCTTGCTAAGGTAGTATATGGCCTACTCTCTTCTTCCTGTTTCATCATATTGCCCTAGGACACATCCCATCGATACTTCTATCATGGAGAGACACATTTATAGTGGTCTCCCGGTCTCGGGCGGTACTAAAATTGGTGGGTTGAGGAGGTAACCTTTAATCTTATCGAATGCTGCTTGACAGTCGTCATTCCATTTGACTGGCAGAGCTTTCCTCATTAGTTTAAAGATCGGTGTGCAGATAGGAGTGAGTTGCGCAACGAATCGACTAATGTACTGTATTCTGCCTAAGAAGCCTCTGACTTCTTTCTCGATAGATGGCGGTGGCATTTCGACGATAGCTTTTACCTTGATTGGGTCAAACTTGATGCCTCTTCTGTTGACAATGAAGCCCAGTAGTTTTCCTGACATGGCACCGAATGCACACTTCTAAGGGTTCAGGCGCAACCTATATTTTCTCAGCCTCTCAAATAACTTTTGGAGATTTACCAAATGGTCACTTCGTTCTAGTGATTTGGCGATCATGTAATTGATGTACACCTCAATTTCTCGGTGCATCATGTCGTGGAATAGTTTTTTCATCTCTCTCTGATATGTTACCCCAGCATTTTTCAACCTGAATGGCATGACTCGATAGCAAAAAAATCCCCAAGGAGTGATGAACGTTGTTTTCTCACGGTCTGCTTCTGCCTTCTTAATCTGATTGTATCTGAAAAATTCATCCATAAATGAGAGCATCCCATGCCTGACAGTGTTATCCACCAAGATATCGATGTGTGGCAACGGGAAGTCGTCTTTCGGGCTTGCTTTGTTCAGGTTTCTAAAGTCGATGCACATGTGAACCTTTCCATCTTTCTTTGGTATAGGGACGATGTTGGCTAGCCACTGGGGTATTTAAAGACCATGAGAAACCCCGCATCGTACTGCTTGATGACCTCATCTTTCACTTTCAGCATCCACTCTGGCCTGAGGCGCCTTAACTTCTGCTTGACTGGCTTAACATCTGGATACAACGACAACTCATGCTCGACCAAATTGGTATCCAACCATGCATATCCTCATATGACCATGTGAAGATGTCTTGGTATGACTAAAGGAAATCAATCATGCTTTTTCTTTCCTCAGGAGATAGCGACGTTTCAAACTTGGTGATTCTAGGAACCTCCTTCGTACTCAGGTTGACATCCTCTGTTTCTTCAAAGATCGGGGTAGGACCATGCTCAAAGTCAGCAAATAGCTCAAGGAGTTCATAGGGAAGCTCCTCAGTAGGGATTTTCTCATCTAGACTCATGACTCCTACCTTTTCTTGTATTTCTACAGGAAAGGGGTCGATTTCACGTGGGACTATTTTTTTAATTAAGGCGTCCTCTTTTTTAATTTTCTCAAGAATTTTAAAAGATAATATTTTTAGATTATTTTGCACTTTTTTTATGTTTTTGACTTTTTCTTTTTCTATTTTTTCAGTTTTTTCTTTTTCTTCGAGGATCTGCCCTCGGTAGGGCAGGTCTCTATACATACATGGTGTTGCCTGCTAAGGGCTAACCTCACTTTTTATAGGTTTTTTTTTTTTTTTTGGGAAGTGGGTGCCAAATTTTTGGCCACTTGTTGCTACCAAAGTTTGGGGTACAAATGCCCAATTCCTTACTTGTGGAACTGCCCCTTTACCCGTTTGGATGGAGGAGGTTGGCTGATATGATTCCTTGGAGTCAGGCTCCATCATGTTGATCTTGGGTTCGTCTAAGATTTTGTCCTCAAACGTCAGTAAGGTCCTATGGTGGTTTACCACAGGGGGAGATTGTGCAAGTATGGAAAACTCTTCCTCGAAAAGGGATAGGGTGGCCAGGTCTATTTCCAGGTTGGGAGGGATAATTTGGGGATTGGTGGGGTGGACAGAGCTATCGGTTTTAGCGGGATTAGTTGTGTTGCCCCATTCTGATCGATCTTCACAATCGCTCACAAAGATATTCCAGATGTGAGGTCTAGGATGGGGTTTCTCTTTCAGGTTTATTCCCCTGGCTCTTGCTACGACAATGGTTCGAGCCTTTTCCTTAGCCTCTCTCATACTTCTTCTATGGGCTTATAGTCTAACCCAAATCTCATTTAATGCCCACCCTTTTCCTTGACTGGCTCTCTCCTTGTAATCGGGGTCCTAATCCCTTTCCTTTTTGATAGCCCCATTTCTGGAGCATGGCTACAACTGCCACCATCCCACCTTCGGTTTTCAAGGTGATGCTTTTTGGGGGCTCTGGGACTACTGCTGATACCTCATATTCAAAACTATGGAGGTCCATATCTTCGGTCGTCTGCGGCACATCTAGTATTTTGGGATTCTTAATACTGTGGGTAGCTTTTTCTCTTTTGTCATGCCCTGCACCTATGATGGTGATGCTCTTCTGCCTAGACACAAATTTGAGCTTTTGATGCAATGTTGATAGAATTGCCTCAACTTCGCATAACCAAGGGCACCATAATAATAGGTTGAAGGAGGACTTGATGTCCATTACTTGGAATGATATGGAAAAGGTCATTGGCTCAATTATGAGCTTAAGGCCAACTTCGCACATTATCTCTCTCCTTGTGTTATCAAAACCTCTGGCGCTGGTCTTTATTAGTCTCAACATGCATTGATCTACCCCTATTTTAGTAGCGGTTCTCAAAGAGCACACATTTAAAGTAGACCCATTGTCAATCAACAATAATGCGATTATCATATTTCCAGTCTCTACAGTGATATTGAAGGATTTAAAATAATTATTTCCCTCCTCCGGTAAATCAGCATCCGAAAAGGAGATGGCATTGGGAGCCATCACCTGCCCGATTATCTGCCCGACCTCATCTGAGATCACTTGGAGAGATACATGTGCATTCTTTAATGCCCCCATCAAAGCTTGGAAATGAAGTGGGAATGTCATTAATAGGTCTCAGACCGTAATATGGGACGACATTCTTCAGAGTTGGGTTTCAAGTATGTGCTCTCGGCTCATTTTCTCAAATGGGTTTATCGCCGTAGTATCCTTCTTTCCCTCTGGCTGGGCTGGCGCTGGTATTGGTGCGTCTGGTTGCCTGGAAATCTTTCCTAACCTGGTGACGAAATCCACTACCCCCTCCTTATTACTGTCGGCATTAATATCTGTTTGATTATAACTGAGTGGGACTTGATGGGGATCTTAAGTCAGTCATGGGATCTGGAATGAGGCGCAAGGGGGTACCAGAGATGCCTGTGTCAATGGATGGTGATGGGCGGGGATCATGTGGTTAACTTTTGGAAGGGTGGAGAAGGTGGGCCAAATGGGGTTGGCGAAGATTGCGGATGACTGAATTGGGGGTGATGTGACGGAGGTTGGCCATTGATAACTAATGGGTGATGGAGGGGGATGGGGGACACAATCGATTAGTGGGTAGTTGGCGGGGGTGGTGGTGTATGGATGGTAGGAATTGATTTGGACATAGTTGATAAGAGCTGGTGATGGGAAATATACCCTAAGATCTAAGGGCTCTGCTTGTGGTGTGGGGTTTGGAAAGTAATTAGCTAGATTCAAGGGTGTAATCACCCCAATACTTCTATCCTCTCGGCCTCTCTGTCATGGTGCTATGAAATATTCTCGGGTGCAGATATAATCTGACGGATCAAATTCCTCATCATCCTCCTCTACCATGCTGACAGTTGGTCTCGGACCTGCCCCTCCTAGTGGGTGCGGGGGTAGTGGTATCTGGTATCTAGTGAATGTTGGCATGTTGGTTGCTTTGGGGAAGTGTGGGAGAGATGATTTTATCGGCCTCTATCAAGTCTTGTATTGCATGTTTCAAAGGAAAACAACGATCAGTTGGGTGGCCTGGTCCCTGATGGAAGTTACAATGGGTGTTATGGTCATAATTTCTTGGGATCGAATTCGGTGGTGGTCGTGGCTGGAGTGCTTTGACCAGGCCCTTTTCAATTAACAATGGCAAAATAATGTTCAATGATTGCCCCAAGGGTGTGAAGACTCGATCAAAATGGGCTTTTCTTTGTTCCGGGGTCATCTGTGCTCTCTGGCCATTTTCGATTCTCTACATCTATTCACTTCTAGGTAGGGTTGGCTGAGCTGCCCTAAATTGGAATGGTGGTGTGCTAACAATGGGTTGCATGTTGCCAACTTTCTGCACATCTGCCCCGATTCTTCTTTCATTTCTCTTATCAGCGAACCTCCAAACCTCACTGTTTGCAATTTTATTCAAACGCCCTTCTCTTATCGCATCCTCCCAGCGATTGGCGTTCCTAACCAAATCAGCAAAACTAGATTGATGTTGGTTTACGAAAAAGTCTGAGATGACCGGCAAGGTGTTCTTCGATATCATTTCAATCTGCTCATTGTCAGGTATCCTATTTCTGACCTGAAAGGCCAGTGCCCTCCATCGCCCAAGGTAAGCACTAAATGCTTCATCGGGCTTCTGCTTTAATTGGGCTAGATCAGACTTACGCGGTTCTATGTATATGCTATAGACATATTTTTCTTGAAATAGATGGGTCAGGTCTTTCAATGTTTTGATCATGGAAGGTTGAAGTGATGTGAACCACCTTAAAGCAAGATCCGTAAGGATCTTTTGCTAAACCTTTATGAGCAAATGCTCATCTCCCCTGTACTGGCACATGTCCCCGCCATAGGACTTGAGATGTGCAATGGGGTTACCCGTGCCATTATATTTATCGAAGGTCGGTACTTTGAATTTTGAGGATAAGGGTACTTCAGAGAACAAGCATAAATCAGAAAAGCCTGTGGCATGGATCTTAGTTCCACCTATTTTCATCAACTATTTATGGATCTTGTCCAGTTGTTCTTTCAACTGCTCTAATTCTTTGGATGGGGAGGCTGCCTTTTCAACGATCGGTCTCCATTCACTTTGTGTTGCCGAGGGGTTGATGTTTATGGGTGGGGGATTGATGTTGGTGAGTACCCCAGCATAAGCTCCGCTATTCCTGATCTCATCTTCCTCATATTGCGGGTCTACATATGGAGTGGGGGTGAGATTTTCCTGTTAGTGCGGAACGGACTGAATGGGTGCTGGGTGGTACCATTGTATGTGAGGGAAATTCTGTGGGGTGATAGGATGAGTGGAATTTAGATTTTTGGTTTAGACCTAATGAGGCCATTGGGTTTGGGGGAATACTTGAGGATGGCCTTGAGGTGCATGAGGATGGGTGAATTGGGGCTGGTGAAGGGTACGTGTCAAGTTCCGGCCTGGGACCGGGTATGGGGTTTGTGGGTGAGTGAGATATTAAGGGAATTGGGGAGGGTATGGGTATGAGGATCCAAGGCTTGGGCCTTGCTGGGCTTGGGTATAGAGTAAGGAGCTTGGATGGGTTTGGGCCATAGGATTCGAGTGGGTTAGGATCCTGGTGCTTTGATGGGCTTAGCGCGTTGGGCCTTAGGGGGTTTGGCGCGTTGGGCCTTGACGGATCTGGCCCATTGGGCCTTGGTGGGTCTGGCCCATGGGGCCTTGGTGCCCATTCCACAGGTCTCCCAGTATATGGGGGCTTGAGGGGTATGGATGATGGGGGGTTTCTAATGTATGAGATGGGTTTATAAGGGGTGGATGAGGGAGGCTATCTTGGGAGGCCTTCCACATCTCATCCATCATTGCCATCGAGTTGGGTGGTGGGATGGATGCAAAGGGTACATCCGATGGAGGGGGGGCATGTGGCATGGATGAGGTGGGTATATGGGAAAAATTAGGCTTTACCCAGGTAAAATTGGGCATTACTTTGGCTGGTGAGGGGGTGTATGATGGATTGGGATTGGGATTGGGGGAAGGATGTGGAGTGGATATGAGAGGATTATTCATGGCTTGGGTGTATGTGAAGGAACGTGGTATGTTTGGATTAGATGGGGATGATGGGGGTATGTTGGATGTGGTAGGAAGATGGGGTGAATTTGGGTTTGAGGTGGGGAAAGAGTGTGATGACACATAGGGTGGATTTTGGGTGATGGTGGAGGGGGGAAAATTAGGGTTATTTGGATTTGAGGGGAGATGGGGTAAAAAATGGGGCGTATGCAGGGTGGATTTGGATGGATCTTGAGTGGATGTGGGCGAGGAGAGGGATAAATTTTGGACGAGTACAGATGGGAAGATTGGTGCACCGAAGGGTTCGGTGACGATAAATGGTGGTTGGGTGAGTGGGATGGAGGTAAAAGTCTCTTCCAAATAGGAATGAGTTGGGGAATGTGGTGGGGATGAGTTAGGATCAACGTATGTCGAATCCACTGCCCATGACATGGCTTGGTGGCGGGTTGGGTACGGGTGCGTCAGGTGGGGCCCGTAAAGTTTCCTCCTCCCTCTACGGGACGACGGGGGGTAAGGCGATGTTGTTGTGCAGGCACCACAAGGTTTTCTTTTTCTTTTTCAGTTTTTTTTTGTGATGACTCTTTTTTTATGTATTTTTATTTTTGAAAATCGCAAGTAAATACCTTATGATGAAGATTTCTGGGGCCTTGGAATTCTCGTTTCGGGTGGTGCTTGTACCCTAAATACCCCCTGCGTCAAGATCCTGATGCACTTCGAAAGAATCGAAGGGAAACCCTTTGATCTATTGAAGGCATGGGAATCAACGCAAACAACCAGATCCCCTGGAGTGAGTAAAAAAGAAGTTACCCTCTTTTGACCGACGGGGGCATATTGGGTGTCGAAGAGTGCGGGATTTATCTACGGTGCTAAATCACTAAGCAGGGAACTCGGGGAGGTGAAGACTGGCCTCAGATTCGGGCTGCCCAACCCAGGGTAAACTTGGCATGTGTATTATATGCGCTAGGCCAAATTCTGAAGACTATGGCTTGGCATGTGTATCATACACGCCAGGCTAATTCTGTTTAGTTTTGTCTTGGCGTGTGTAATATACACGCCAAAGCAATTCTGGGTGAAAATGGCTTGGCGTGGATTTTACACATGCCAGGCAAAAACAGAATATATAACTATAGTGATAGTAGAACAGCAAGCCCGAAATTGGTCCCTTTTTGTGGTTTTCTGGAAGCGATGCTTTCGGGGACTAATTTTCTCTTTATAACGGGTCCCTCCTCTCTGATCCTAGGAATACAAGGTTTGATTTGGAGTAACTAAACACACTGCCCCTAGGTTTTAAGCTTTGTAACGGGCTCGATCACCCACCCGATATACCTCCAGTGCAAGCGCCTTCTCAGATACTGGATGGGGTGGTTTTTTTCGGAATCATCACCACTAGGGGCTGCCGCCGTACTAAGAACCAAGACATTTGTATCTTTGCCTAAATTCCCACCCTTTTGTAAAATCTACCCAATGTAAAAATTCAATTAAGTCCCCCTCTTGGTTCAATTTTTATTTCAATTTTAAGGGAGTTTGCTTAGTGTTCAAAAATTGGGGATGATGGTTCCATGCCGCCTCTACGGGCCAGTGTACACTGTTATGATATGATTGCGGAAAGTAAAAGCTCACGTAGGCCCGCCAAACGGCTAAGGCGTATAAATGCACAAGTAGGCCCGCCAATCGGCTAAGGCATGTAAATAATGGGAAAGTAAAGGAAAGTAAAGATGATACACAAGTAGGCTCACCAATCGGCTAAGGCACGTAAATGATGGAAAAGTAGGGGTGAGTAAAAATAAACAGAATCGTAGGGGTGAGTAAATCCAAGGGAAAAACAGCCAAGTGTTAGTAAAAATAAAGGAAAAGGCCAACTTTTAAGGGGAAACTCTACTAGATACTCCCCAGCAGAGTCGCTATCTGTGCAACCGCGGATTTTTGAGGATCTCATCGAGATAATGCGCACTCGTGAAAAATTTAGAGTCACAACCCAGAGATTTTGGTGTCTCGGGAAACCTAAATCAATTTATAAGCACCGAAGTGCCAAAAATGTGACTTTGATTCACCGGTATACTCCAAAGGCTCATGGGTAGGGGCTTCGGTTATCGATCGGGAAGGTGTTAGGCACCTGATCAACCCGCTCAAAAGCGGTCTCTACTTATGGCTAAAACAAAAAGAAAACAAAAAGAAAAGAGCACTTCCTCTTGTTTGAAGGCACTTGGATCCTATTTGTGCCCCTCCGCAATTGCCAAGATTTCGGCGGCGTAATGGTACAAATTCAAGGATAAAGGAAAAGCCGAAAAGGTAGAGGAGTAGAGGGGAGAAAGTATTTTTTTGTAAAATAATAAATTTTAAACAAAAGCTAAACTAAAAAAAATTAAAGTAACAAAAAGTAAACTAACAAAAGTTTGTATCCCCCCAAACTTAAATAGGACAATGTCCTCATTGTGCAAAACAGGGGACATACAGGAAAATTTTACAGTAAATTATTGATAAACTGATTATGTTAGTAACCAGGTGTATAATAAAAAATTCTTCCCCCCAAACTTGGGAGAAAAATACTTCCGATTTTATAGAAAATGTTAGAATAAAAAAAAATTGTTAGGAAAGAGAGAAAAAAATGTTAGTAATGTTAGTAACACTCACTGGTAAAAATAAAATTTATATAACTGGATATTTACAATGTTCTACAAAAAATAAAAATCTATTGAAATTATACCTATGAGGTTTGTGATATATCTAGAGATTTACTCACTAGGTGATGCAGGATATGGGACAATTGATCTTGAAGGGATATGTGGTGGAGTTGGTATAACAACCAGGTTGTTAATGCAGTCCTCGTCGGAGTTAGAGATTTCTACAGTGCCGTAGTTAGAATCGTATTCTTGGTCAGGCTCAATTTCTCCTTCTGGTGGTACTTCTACAGGATGTGCCTCTGTTAATGTTGGATTATATGTTGCTTTCAAGGCCTGTAGTTCTGCTTCTAGCATGGCCTGTTGGTTCTGTAATTGGTGAATTACAACATACTTTGCATTATTTTCCTCCCTCGGCTATGCAGAAGTAGCATTCTCTTTTGTTACTATGGTCCAAAAATTTTTGATGAGGGACTCAATCTTTTCTTCTTTCTCAGCACAAATAAGCATCAGGGACTCCTTTTCTTCTTATAGTTTAACTAATTTCCCTTGAGCTATTGTGAGTTCTTGAGTCTTATCTTTCCGCAATTGGTTCAGGGTCTGTTCATATTCTTGATGAGCTTTTTCTCTTGTAGTTTCCACAGCATCTGGGTTGTCAATGAATTTTGTCAATTGTACAACAAGCTGTGTTATTTTATCCTCATATTCCTTTTCTTTTCTTTCCCACCTTGCTATTTTTCTTGCAGAATCCTGTTCTCTCCTTGTACCTGTGCTATTTGGGTTCTAAGGGCTGCTGTTTCCTCTTGAATTTTCTGGTTTGTTTCGGCTACCTAATGCACACGATACTCCTTAATTGCCTTCTGTTTTATGTTCATAATCATTTCTTATTTTTCCTGTGCAGTAGGCATGTTATCTCATAATCTATTTTTCAACACATGTATTTCATCCATCATTCTCCTGACTACAACTGGTAATTGGGCATTGAAAATATGTCATTGCTCTACTTCTTTTAATCTTCTCTCCAGGTCAGGTTGTTCAATCATTGGGCCTGTTGAAGTAGTAGCTGGAACAGATATTTCTTGATGTAAGAGTGTGCTGAAGCTCTCTCGTGGGGCTTCAATATGTAGCCTTAATTCTACAGCTTGGGCTGTAGTTGCTGTGGTGGTGGTCATGGAGTCAACAGGGGATGGGACTTCGATTTCCTAGTTTACTCCTTCTGTTTGTGACATAGGAGGTGGAGCTGATAATGCTTCTGATGGGGTAATTGGTTGAAAACTGATAGGGACTTGGCTAAAAGTATCCACTTCAACATTCTGGTGTTCAACTGGTGTCGGAGTGTCTTCTGTTGTTTCAATGCTTGGCTGCACTGGTTCTGCTTCAGTAGGAACGGGTTCAATTTCATGGGGCATGGCAGGCCCTGTTGGTGAATCTAGAGCTGAGTTATATAGACTGGCTTGATTTTCATCTGGTATTCTATCCTCAGGTGTTTTCTCTGGCATTGGGGAACTGCTTCTTGCCCTTTCTCGTGGTGGAGTAGAAATATTATTATCTTCTTCTATAACCATTGCTTCAGTGGTGTCAGTCCTTGCTGTCTGTTCTATGGCAGCCTCTAACTATTCTGGGACGGTTTCGAATGTGGGTAGGACCTCTTTTGATTGTTCCGTGATAGGAATTTTTTTTTTTGTGGCACTTAAAGTTCTCCTATAGGTCTGAGGTGTTAGACTTTCATTGCTGCAAGGCAATGCTTTCTCCTTGGGGCTTTCTCCTTGGGGTTAATTTTGTATCCCACAGTTATTAACAAATTTGTGATTAGCCCACCAAAAGGTAGATATAACTTATTTGTCTGATATTTCTTCAGAGGCAACTTCTCCCTTACTATGTTCATCACTTCCATGAGGTATGAAGGGACATCAAACCAATAGCGGTGTGCCATTAGGTATAAAGCTTTTGCAAAGAAGGCCCCTCGCTTGGTCCCATGTTCCGTCGGGTGGACAGTTTTGTGAAGTAAAACATCAAAAAAATGAAGGGATTGGTTCTGTTCTTCTAAATCTTTACGCAAAAAGGACTTATCATTAGGTGGTTTGCCTAACAAATCTGTGGCCATTTGAATGAAATCTAGCAGAGTTTCGGGTAAAGGTCTAAGTATATTTACCTCTGGGATGCCATGGGATAGCCCAAGTCTCTCCAAGGGTACATTCATCACCCCATCAACCATTGCTTTTGTGATTAAAATTGGAAATCCATCAATGGTTGTGGATAGAGTTGGGACCGGTCTCTTGCTACTATTATTCATCTTAGCATAAAATAGTCTTACCAATCTAGGGTAGACGTGGGTAACTCCAGGCTCTAGAAAATAATGGAGCCCGACATCCTTAAATATTTGATGGCTTCTCCTCCCATCTCTAATTTTCCCAAGGCATTAGCATCAACTGCAACCTCTGCTCCCTCGATATGTTGTTTTATTGAAGTAGGGAGCTTATCTGCTGAGGCTTTAGAAGATGCTAGCCTTTTGCCTTTTTCGAAGTTGGGTCCCCTTTTTAGAGTGGACAAAGAATCTTCTTCAGTTGTGTCTGTGGGATCTCTCTGGTAACTACCCCTAAGGACCTGGTTTTCTTCTTGGGACGGTCTGTTGCTTTAGCTTTTATGATAGCAGACCGTGCAATACGATAAATAATAGGGGTATTATCGAAATTGTTACCTTCATCTTCTTCCTCATTTTCTCTTTGTCATTTTCCCTATTTGTTAGTCATCCTTTGTAAAAATTAATTAAAAACAAGGGTTAAATGAATAATCCATACAACACCTTCTTTTATTGAAAATCATTCCCTTACCTTTTCGACGGTTGAAACCCTATTTTAGTTTAACTCGGTGAAATGTTCGTAAGGTTCCCCAAAATAAAACTGAAGGAAAAGGGATTTTTATGAAGATGTATGGTTTGATTAGGTACCAGAATGGTTAAGATTACAAGAGATTCGAAAAAAGTGAGGGAAGCTAGGGGAGGAAAAGATAAAATCGCAGGATTTTGAACATGGAACCGACATATTCTTCTTTTCAGAATATATGGGTCCTGTTTTCAACGATGACCTTCTAAGCCGGTCATTGCTTAAGTTAACCTAAAATCATAAGTTGATTCTAGATTTAATGAGCTAAGAATATCAATCGCTGCGTTTCAAACTACGAACAATCTCCAATCCATAAGTTTGTCTACTTTATAATATACAACAAGCACGCATTACGATCTATCATTTTTTCACGATTTAGGTTGTAATATGATACTCTCAAAATTAAAATAAAAATAAAAATAAAATTATTTACATATTTTACAATTTGTGCTACGATGAGTCGGTAACTCGACGATCCACGAGGGTTTTAAATTGGATTTTGGGGAGCAGCTGTCTCCCCCAGGAAAGCTGGTCCTCTAGGATTGCTTACTTATTGCATAGGTAATTTGGCCACTATCTCTCTTTGCCACTTAGGAAGCTAGTTGTCCAATGTGACTTTCCAACTTCGCTATGAACTGTGTATGTGAATGAAGGGTTTGAGAGAATTGAGCAAGTTGGTGCAAATATCGTGAATGTTGGTGCGACTGTTGTTGTAAATCTTGAAGGATTTGAACAATTGTAGCATCAGGCATACTGGTCCGTGGTCCAATCTGGGGTTGTGCTGCCTGTGATTAAGATCTTTGGTGGAAAACTTGGGTCTGGGGAAATCAGGGCAGCGTAGCTATTGGTGCTGGTAGTGCCCCAGTTGTGGAACCATAATTAAATCTTGAGTGATTCCTCTATGCTAGGTTGTATGTGTTCCCATAGTCTCCCCTCTGAAAGGTCATTGCTTGCTCTGTTTCCACCAGTTCCTGGTATTGTGGCGCAGAAGGGTTCTCCGTATATGTGTGAGTCTAGAAAATTTGAGGGTTTGTCGTAGGCCTATCCAGAGTATTTGGGTTGGAATTCATGAGTGCAGCAATTTTCTGCTCAAGTGCTAAAACTTTTGCCATCATGTCGTCCTCAGTTTTTACTTTTTCTTTATTGATTTCATAGACCCCACCTCTTGCAAGCAGGGTATGATGAGAAATCTCTGGGTCAGTCTGCAATAAAGCTTGTTTTTGCTTCAAAGTGTTGGCCAGTTTCCCAAATAAATTCTAGGTCTGCTGGCCATTTTGAGCGATGAAGGCTCCTCCACTTACGGCATTGACTGTAGACTGGTTGGTCTCAGTCAATCCCTGATAGAAACTCTGTGCCATAGACCAATTCGGCACCTCATGATGAGGGTACTTTCGTAGCAAATCCTTCATCCGTTGCCAACTCTCATGAAATAATTCTCTAGGTTTTTGCCTGAAGCCTTGAATTGCTTGA
Organism: Chloranthus sessilifolius; assembly: GCA_021018995.1. Lineage (NCBI taxonomy): Eukaryota > Viridiplantae > Streptophyta > Magnoliopsida > Chloranthales > Chloranthaceae > Chloranthus > Chloranthus sessilifolius. The sequence goes on along the minus strand of CM037592.1, from coordinate 68,798,002 downwards.
CGAATTTGATTGATTCTACCAATTGGAAAGTATTCAGCCAAAAATTTGGACTATAAGTCCTCCCACATGGTTATACTTCTGGCTAGTAGTGAGACTAACCATGTCTTCGCCCTATCTTTAAACGAGAAAGAAAATAGGCGCAGTCTTATAGCTTCTTTACTGGTCGTAGTCTGTAACATTGTGCAGATTTCTATGAAGTCCCTCAAGTGTTAGTAGGGATCTTCTCTATCATGCCCATAAAAAGTTGGTAGAGTTTGAAGTGTGTGGGGATTAATGTCATAGTTTTAACCTTCAGCCGCCTCTGGTATAATTATACAAGACGGCTCGATCAAAGCTATTGGGCTGAAATGTGCTTTGATTGAAAGTTCGTCAGCCATGGGTTGTGAGTTTCTTGCAGAGGATCGGTTTGATGCAAGTCTGCTCAAGAAAGTCCACTAAATTTATGTGTCGTATTCGAAAGAGTCTAGTCCTCTAGACCGGGTGTAATGCAAACACTAGAAAGTAAATCTTTTTATATTTAATATTTATATAATTTTTATTTTAGAACAATAGGGAGAGAGAACAATCTAAGTCTCTGGCTTCTGTGATAAGGAGAAGTTGGAAACTTTTAATTCACTACTCCGAATAAACTTGCAAATGTTTGAAGAGGTGATTACAAAAAAATAATAAAAATATAAAGAAATATAAAAAGAGAGATAAATATTGGTTTCTAAAAGGATAAAAATATTAGATAAAAACTTGAAAGAATTAGATAAATTCCGCTTCCCTGGCAGCGGCGCCAAAAACTTGATCGGTTGCTTATTATATATTTTAATTATATTAAATTCAAGTCTTAACATATTGCAAGTGCACAATGAAAATTGTAGAGCTAGTATAAATTGATCCCACAAGGAAGTTCATTATCTAATTAATTTCTAGTTAATATCATTTATCTAAATCCCTATCTTAAAAACTTTTATTTATCTTTAAGATCTAATCTAATGGAAAAATATGAATAAAAGAATGGGTTATTAAACAAAAGTGCATAAAAATAAATCCTAATCCTCCTTTAGATTAAGGTCATCAATCTTAATCTTCAGCTTTTGGATATTTATGAAAATAAACAGTACTGTTACACCATATTTATAGTCTCCTAGCATTAGTCACCAATCAAGTGTAAAATTCAATCAATAAAGATTTAATCTAATCAACAATAAACCAAAAATTTGGGTGTCAATCAAACTCTAGAAAACTAAATATGGAAAAGTAAAAACCGTTACACTAATCTACAAATTATAACCTGAGTCATCAATTCAAATTAAAACTTGGAGATGTTTACAAAGCAATAAAATCTAAACTAGAAAGCAAAATAAAATATATCCTTCACCCATCAGCCACAGTCGCCAATTGCTCCTGAGAAATTACAGATATCTACACTAATCTTCAGCATTCAATTACAGTCGTCAATTGCTCTTGAAAAACCTCTAATATCTAATCTACTCTAACTATGTTACACTACTTTGATCGAAAGAAAATCCAACCTCAGGCATCAATTGATGCTGAAATTCTTCGATGCTTATTCCTATGCCGAGCCCTCTTATTTATAGATCATAAGGGGTCGGTTTACAAAGATCTAGTTCTAATAAAAGAAACTACTAAAAATGAAAGATTCCCAATATAACTCTAATTCCTAATTTTATCTTTCCTTGCTTTCTTTAGTTGATGCGCTTTTGGATTGTTCTTTCTTGAGTAACAGTAGAGTCCTTCAGATTAGATCTTTATGAATGTTCTCAGATCCGTGATTCATCAGACTTCTAATTGCAAGAGTCTTCTAATTTTGGATATGGTGGTGTTAAACTCTCACGTGATCCGTAGGAGCAGTGTGTAGTAGAAAGCTTATATTTTTAGGAAATCGTAAATAATGATTTCGTTCTTATTCTTTCTGGAAAATTGTAATTCATGATTTTCTATTTTCAGTCGGCTTTCAGCTAACACTTTTTTATTTTGGATCGATCGCTTTCTTCTTTTATCACTTTCTGAAGAATCGTCTTTCAAAGAATTACAATTTTTCAGTCTTCCTGTTGTTGGTGAATCGTCTTTAACACTTAATCATCTTTTTACTGCTTTTTGAGTTCATTTTGACAAGGATTAACACTTAGGCTCTATTTTACTTCTTATCTTTAATATCTGCACATCAGTAACTCGTTCTTAGCAAACTAAGTACTAGCATCACTAAGTTAAGGGTGATAAAATGATAAATTATGTGACTGATCAGTGGCCCACATGAGAGCTAAGCATGCTTTCTCCGAATGAGAATAGCGCGTCTCGTAGTCGGTGAACTTCTTACTCAGGTAGTAGATGGCCTGCTTTCTTTTACCTGTCTTGTCATGCTGCCCTAGGACACATCCCATCAAAACTTTTGTTATGGAAAGATACATTAAGAGTGGTCTCCCTGGCTCGGGTGGTACTAATACCGGAGGGTTGAGAAGGTAGCCCTTGATTTTATCGAATGCCACTTGACAGTCATCGTTCCATTCAACGGGAGAATCTTTCCTTAGCAGCTTGAAGAACGGCATACAGATAGGAGTGAGTTGGGCAATAAACTGACTAATGTACTGTATACTACCCAAGAAACCTCTGACCTCCTTTTCGATAGATGGTGGTGGCATTTCCCTGATGGCCTTTACCTTGACTAGGTCAACCTCAATACCTCTCCTGCTGATGATGAATCCTAGCAACTTTCTTGACATGGCGCCGAATGCGCATTTATGAGGATTCAGACATAACTTGTATTTTCTCAGCCTCTTAAACAACTTTTGGAGGTTTATAAGATGGTCACTTCGCTCCAGTGACTTTGTGATCATGTCGTCAATGTACATCTCAATTTCTCGATGCATCATGTCGTGGAAGAGTGCTGTCATTGCTCTTTAGTACATTGCACCAGCATTTTTCAACCCGAATGGCATGACTCGATAGCAGAAAGTTCCCCAAGGGGTGATAAATGTTGTCTTCTCTCAATCTGCCTCCACCATCCTGATCTAATTGTATCCAGAGAATCCGTCCATGAAGAAGAGCATCCCCGTGCTTAGCGATGTTGCCGACCAAGATATCGATGTGCGGTAATGGGAAGTCGTCCTTCGGGCTTGCCTTATTCAGGTTTTGAAAGTCAATGCACATGCGGACCTTCCCATCCTTCTTTTGTATTGGAACAATGTTGGCTAGCCACTACGGGTATTTAGAGACCATGAGAAACCCCGCATCATATTGTTTGATGACCTCATCTTTTACTTTCAGCATCCACTCGGGTTGGAGTCGTCTCAACTTTTGCTTGACCAGCCTAACATCAGGGTAGAGTGGCAGCTCATGCTCGACCAAATCGGTGTCCAACCAAGCATGTCCTCATATGACTATGCGAAGACGTCATGATATGATCGAAGGAACTCAATCATGCTTTTTCTTTCCTCAGGAGGTAGTGATGTTTTGATCTTGGTAATTTTAGGAGCCTCCTCAGTCCCTAGGTTGATGTCCTCTGTTTCCTCAACAATGGGGGTAGGGCCATGCTCAAAGTCGGCAAACTGCTTAAGGAGTTTATTGGGGAGCTCCTCAGTAGGGATTCTTTGTCCAGACTCGTGACTCCTACCTCTTCTTATATTTCTACAAGAAACGGGTCGATTTCACTTGGGACGGGCATTTTGATTAAGGCATCATTTTCTTTAACTTTAGTCAGTATTTTGAAAGAAAATATTTTTGGATTTTGTATTTTTCTATGTTTTTGGGATTTTGTTTTCTTCGAAAATAAACTCTTGGCAAAGCGAGTCCCTATATATACATAGTATTGCCTGCCAAGGGCTTATCTCACTTTTTTTTTTAGGAAACAGGTGTCAAATTTTAGGTCACTCGTCCCTTCCAGAGTTTGGGGCACAGACAACTAATTCCGTACCTGTGGTGCTGCTCCTTTACCTGTCTAGATGGAGGGGGTGGCTGATATGATTCTTTGGAGTCTGCCTCCATCATGTTAATCATGGGCTTGTCTGGGACTCTGTCCTCAAACGTCAGCAAGGTCCTGTGGTGGTTTACCACAAGGGGAGAATGTGCAGGTATGGAAGACTCTTCCTCAAAAAGGGGCAGAGCGGCTAAGTCTATTTTCAGGTTGGGAGGAAAAATTCGGGGATTGGTGGGGTGGACAAGGGTCGTGGGTTTGTGTGGGGTTAATTGTATTGCCCCATTCTGATCAATCTTTACAATCCCCGTTCTCACAAAGGTATTCCAGATGTGAGGCCTAGGATGGGATTCTTCTTCCAAATTGATTCCTCGAGCACTTGTTGCAGCAACAGTTCAGGCTTCCTCCTTAGCCTCTCGCACTTCTTCTGTGGGTTTGTATCTTAACCCAAATTAGACTTGTTGTCCATCTTTAGCCTTGACTGGCTCTTTCCTGCCTTGTAATCGGGGTCCCAATCCCCTTCGTTTATGATAGCCCCACTTTTGGAGCATGGCCACATCTGCTATCATTCCGCCTTCAATTTTCAGGGTGATGCTTTCTGAGGGTTCAGGGACTACCGCTGATACCTCATATTCAAAGATATGGGGGTCCGTATCCTCGGTCATGGTAGCTTTTTCCCTTTCGTCATGACATTCATCTATGATGGTGATGATCTTCTATCTAGACACAAATTTAAGCCTCTAGTGCAATGTCGAAGGTATTGCCCCAACCTCATGTAACCAGGGGAGTCCTAATAGCAGGTTGAAAGAAGATTTGATATCCATCACCTAAAAAGGTATGGAAAAGGTCATTGGCCCGATCACGAGCTCAAGATCAACTTCCCCAATTATTTCCCTTCTTGTATTATCAAAACCTCTAGAGCTAGTTTTTATTGGTCTCAACATACAAGGGTCCACACCTATTTTGGTGGTAGTTCTTAGAGGGCAGACATTCAGAGTTGACCCATTATCACTCAACACCAGTGGGATTACCATGTTTTTGGCCTCTATGGTGATGTTGAGGGATTTAGCATGATTGTTTCCCTCCTCCGGTAAATCCGTATCTGAGAAAGAAATGGCATTGGGAGCCATCACCTGCCCAATTATCTGCCCAACCTCATCTGGGCTTACTTGAAGAGACACACGTGTATTTTTTAATGCCTCCATTAGAGCTTGGAAATGGAGCGAGGACGTCATTAATAGATCCCAACTGTGATATGGGTCAGCATTCTCCTTAACTGAGTTTCAAGTATGTGTTCTCGGCTCATTTTTTCAAACGGGTTTGCTGTAGTGGTATCCTTCTTTTCCTCTGGTTAGGTTGGCACTGACATCGGTGCATCTGGCTATTTGGAGATCTTCCCTGACCTGGTGATAAAATCAATTGCCCCTTCCCTACTGCTGCCTGTATTAATGTTCATTTGATCATAACTAAGTAGGACCTGACGAGGATTGTACATTGGTCCCGTGATCTGGAACGGGGTAACAGGGGGTGCTGGAGCTACCGGTGTTGATGGACGGGGATGGGTGGGGATCACGTGGTTAAATTCTGGAAGGGTGGCGAAGGTGGGCCAAATAGGGTTGGCGGAGATCACGGATGACTGTATTAGGGGTGACGGGACAAGGGTGGGCCATTGATAACTTATGGGCACCGGAGGTGGATGGGAGACATAATCAGCCATTGGGTAGTTGGTGGAAGATGTCTTGTATGGTTGATAGGAGTTGATTTGGATGTAGTTAATGGGAGCTAGGGCTGGGAAGTATACCCTAAGATCTAAAGGTTCAGCTTGTGGCGTGGGGTTTGGAAAGTAATCAGCCAGATTCAAGGGTTCGATCACCCCAATACTTCTATCTCCCCAATCTCTTTGTAGTGGTGCCACAAAATTTCCTCTATCGTCGATGTAATCTGACGGGTCAAAATCTTCATGATCCTCTACCACCATGCCGATGGTGGGTCTCGGACCTGCCCCTCTTGGTGGGTGCGGGGGTAGTTGGACCTGGTGAATGTTGGCATGCTAGTTGGCTTGGGTAAGTGTGGGAGGGATGATTTTCTGGCCTCTTTCAAGTCTTGTATTGCATGTTTCAAAGGGAAATAATGATCAGTTGGGTGGCCCGGTCCTTGGTGGAAGTTACAATGGGTGTTGGGGTCATAGTTCCTTGGGATGGGATTTGGTGGAGGCCGCAATTGGAGTGTTGTGACCAACTCTCTTTCTATTAGTAAGGGTAACAAAACATTCAGTGATTGTCCCAAAGGTGAGAACACTTGGTTAAAGCAGGTCTTTCTCTATTCCAGGGTCATCTGTGCCCCCTGTCCATTCCCGGTTCTCTGTATCGGCTCACTTCTGACTGGAGCTGGTTGTGCGACTTTGAATTGGAATGGGATTATATTGGTGTTGGGCCTGGTAGTCGTAACAACCTGCACATCTGTCCCTGTTCTTCTATCATTTCTTTGTTCAGAGAACCTCCTGACCCCGCTCGCCCCACCGGATACATTCTTGCTTAAACACCCTTCTCTAATAGCGTCCTCGTAACGATTGGTGTTCCTCACCAAATTAGCAAAGCTAGACTACTGTTGGTAAATGAGGAAGTCTGAGATGACCGGCAAGGTATTTTTTGAGATCATCTCAATCTGCTCATCGTCAGGTATTCTCTTTCTTACCTGAGTTGCTAGTGCTCTCCAACGCCCAAGGTAATCACTGAAGGTCTCATTAGAGTTCTACTTTAATCGGGCTAGATCTGACTTGTGAGGTTTAATGTCTATGTTGTAGACATATTGTTCTTAGAATAAATGCATAAGATCTTTCCATATTTTTATCATGGATGGTTCTAGGGACGTGAACCACCTCAAGGCCGGGCCTGCCAGACTTTTCTAAAAGACTTTTATAAGCGGGCACTCATCCCCCCCATATTGGCATATGTCCCCACAGTAGGACTTGAGGTGTGTGATGGGGTTGCCCATGCCGTTATATTTATCAAAGACCGGCATTTTTAATTTTGGGGGCAAGGGAACTTTCGTAAATAAACATAAGTCTGAGAAATCTATGGCATGGATTTCGGCTCCACCCATCTTCAACAACTACTTCTGGATTTTGTCCAATTGTTCTTTCAACTGCTCAGACTTTTTAGATAGTGGGGCTATTTTTTCAATGGTCGATTTTGATTCACTTTGTGCTATTGGGGGGTTGGTGATTATGGGTGGAGGAATGATGCTGGCAAATTCCCCAGCGTAAGCCCCGCTATTCTTGATCTCATCTTCCTCATATTGTTGTTCTACATATGGTGCAGTGAGGGTGAGATTTTCTTATTGGTGCTGGTTGGACTGGATAGGTGCCGAGTGGGAACATTAGAGGTGAGGGAAGTTCTGTGGAGTGATAGGATGAGTGGACTTTAGTTTTTGGGTTGGGTCCTGGTGGGGCCACTGTGTTTGGGGGAAAGCTTGGAGATGGCTTTGGGGTGCAGGGACATGGGTGAATTCGGGTTGATGGAAGATAAGTGCCAGGCTCTCGCCTTGGGTCGGGTGGGAGGTTTGTGTGTGAGGGAGATATTGAGGGAATTGTGGAGGGTATGGGTATGTGGACCCAAGGTTTGGGCCTTGTTGGGCTTGGGTATAGGATAAGGAACTTGGAGGGGTCTGGGCCATAAGGCCTTGGGAAATTTGGCCCATTGGACCATGGTAGGTTTGGCCCATCGGGTCCTGATGGGTCTGGCCCATTAGTCCTTGGTGGTTTTGGGCCATTGGGCCCTGATGGGCCTGGACGATTTGGCCTTGGTGGGTCTGGGTCATTGGGTCCTAGTGGGTCTGTGCCATTGGGCCCTGATGGTTTGGCCCATTGGGCATTGGTGGGTCTGTGCCATTAGGCCCTGGTGGGTCTTACCCATTGGGCCTTGGTGGGTCTTGCCCATTGGGTCATGAAGGGTGTGGATGATTAGGATTTGGTCCATTGGGCCTTAGTGGGTGTGGAAGATGGGGGTTTGGGCCATTGGGCCTTGGTGGGCTTGAGGTAATGAAGCATGGAGACTTAGGAGTGTGTATGATTGGTTGGAAGATGTGTGGTTAGAATGAGGGGGGATGTTTTGGTAGGCTTTCCAATTAGTGTAAGGGTGAAGTGGATGTGTGGGAAAAATTAGGCATGGTCTCGGTAAAATTGGGCGTGACTTGGGTAGATAGGGGGGTAGTGGCGGATCAGAGAAACTAGGTGTGGTATGGGGGAAGGCGGGTGGATCCAGTATACATTGGGAAGATGAAGGATGGGGTATGGTGGTAAAGGTAGGGAATTGGGTCGGATTTTGAATGGATGTGAGTGGAAATTGTGATTGATTTAGCATGGACATGGGGGGGGGGGGAATGGGCATGTTTTGAGAAAATGATGGGGAATGGGGTGTCAGATTTTGAGTGTTTTGAGAGGTGGTGGATGGGAAGATAGGGGCACCTAAGGGGCCGGTGATGGTAAAGGGAGGTTGGGTGAGGGAGATGGATGTGAACAACTCTTCCGCATGGGAATGAGTTGGAGAACGTGGTGGGGATGAGTTGGAATCAGTGTATGTCAGATCCACTGCCCACAACATGGCTTGGTGATGGGTGGGGTACAGGTGCCTCAGATGGGGCCCGTAAATCTTTCTCCTTCTTCGCCTATGGGATGATGGAGGATAAGGTGATGCCATTGTGCCGGCACCACAATGGTTTCTTCTTTTTCGGTTTTCTGGTTTATATTTTTTTTTGAAGATTTTGCAAGTGGATTTTTATGATGAAAGATTTTGGGGCCCTTGAATTCCCGTTTTGAGTGGTATTTGTACCCTAAATAAATCCTACGGCGTGACCCTGATGCACTTCGAAAGAATCAAAGGGGAACCCTTTGATCTATTGAAGGCACGGGAATCAACAACAACAACCCGATCCCCCGGAGCCAGTCGATAACCAGTTACCCTCTTTTGACCGGCAGGGGTGTATTGGGTGTTGGAGAGTGCGGGACCTATCGAATATGCTAAACCACTAAGTGGGGAACTCGGGGATGTGAAAAAGGCCTCAGACTCGGGCTGCACTGCTCAGGTCAGGCTTGGCGGGTCTATTACATGCGCCAGGCCAAATTTGGTTAGACCAAGCTTGGTGCGTGTATTACATGCGCAAAGCAAATATGGGTCTTTCCAAGCTTGGCACGACTTGCGGAATGGTGGTTTGGCACATATTTTACATGCGCTAGGCACAAATAGTGGGGTAAAATATTTTTCACAGCAGAACAGCAGCCCGTAATTGGTCTCTTTTTTTGGATTTTTGGAAGCAATGCTTCCGAGGACTAATTTCTTAGTTGAATCGGGTCTCTCCTCACCGAACCTAGGGATACAAGGCCAGTTCGGGACTACTAACGCTCTCTCACAAGGGCTTTAGGCTTCGTAACTGGATAGGTTACCTCCCCGATATACCTCCAACGCAAGCGCCTTCTCAGATACTAGGTGGGGTGGTTCTTTTCCGAATCATCACCACTAGGGGCTGCCACCATACTAAGAACTGAGACGTTTGTATCTTTGCCTAAAATTCACAACCCATGAAAATCTATTCTTGTAAAAATTCAATTAAGTCTCCTCTTGATTCAGTTTTAATTTCAAATTTTAGGGGAGTTTTCTTTAAAGTCCAAAAATGAGGGGTGATGGTCCCTTGCCACCTCTACGGGTCAGCGTCCACTGATGAGATATGATCAAATATAAAGCAATGTACAAGTAGGCCCACCAATCAACTAAGGCACGTAAATGACGGAAAGTAAAGGAATTGTAAAGACAATGCGCAAATAGGCCCGCGAATCGGCTAAGGCACGTAAATAAAGAAAAATAGAGGAATTATAGAAACAATGCTCAAGTAGGCCCGCCAATCAGCTAAGGTACATAAAATGACGGAAAAGTAGGAATGAGAAAATTGACAAAATCATAGGAGTGAGTGAAAAATAAGAGAAAAATAAGCAAATGTTTATAAAAACAAAGAACAAGGCCAAGTTTCAAGGGGGAGCTCTACTAGCTAGTCCCCAGCAGAGTCATCATCTGTGCAACCCTGTGATTTTTGACCGTCCCGTCGCGATGATGCGCACTCGTGAAAAGCTATAGAGTCTCACCCGGAGCTTTTGGTGTCCCGAAAAACCTAAATCAATTTTATAAGCACCGAGCTGCCGAAAATGTGACTCTGATTCACCAATCTACACCAAAGGCTCTTGGGTAGGGACTTCGGTTATCGATCGGGAAGGTGTTAGGCACCCGATCAACCCTCTCTAAAGCAGTCACTACTTATGGCCAAAGATAAAAGGAAAATGAAAATAAAAAGAGCACTTCCTCTTGCCCAAAGGCACTATGATCCTATTTGTGCCCCTCCACAATTACCGGAATTTCAGCGTAACGGCACAAATTCAGGGATAGAGCAAAAGCTAAGAAGGTAGAGGAGTAGAGGGGATAGCCAGAGCTCTCAGGCCCTTGTAGCACCACTGTGGTCCTACGCGTGAGGGTGCTTTAGTGAGCATCTGATGGCTTAGATGGTTGAATGAAGGGTTCTAACTCTAAGGTTTGGTAGCTAACGGGTAGAGGAAGAAGGCTAGGGGGTAGTGTTCTCCTAAGCTCAAGGGTTTTTAAAGAAGGATTGGGTTTCTAAGATAATTTAGAATTATGGAATTTGTATGGATATTTGGTGCACACAAGGGAGGGATAGATCTCTTACTCTTTTCTCTCTCTTAGAAATTTTTCGAGCCTTTGAAAAGGGAGGGGTGCCTCTTTATTTATAGGAAAAAGGGAGGTTAGGAGGGTGCTTAAGTGCTAATTAGGGTTAGTAATTAGGTAATCTCCTAGTCTAAGGTTTCCTAGGATTTTGAGAGCTTGGAAATGTGGGCAATGGGCTTCAATGGTAGATGATAGGGTGAGGTTTCAAATGACTAAAGAGTTGCAAATAGGGTAAACATAGGTGCAACAGTCCTAATGAAACCCATCCTAAACATTGAGATGGTCAACAAGTCAAAAACCCACAATTACTGTAGCTAAGCTAGGCGCATGTATTACATGCGCCAAGCATAACTACAGTGCCTGGAAGTCCAGAGCCGGAGGTGGGTCCCACCTATACTTGGTATGTGTATTAGATGCGCCAATCCATTTTTGAAAAAAAAATGGCTTGGCGCATGTAATACATGTGCCATATATGCCCTAGCCAAGTGTGGTTCCTGGGCATTGCTCGAATTGTCATAACTTTTGACATACAACTCGGATTGAGGTGATTCTTAGCTTGTTAGAAAACTAAGAATCTCTACTTTTCAATGGTATAAGATTTAGTCTCAGTAGAGGTCCCTTCCAATACTGGCACATCTTTCTCTGGCCATGGCCCGGGAGGGTTAACTAAGGGTTCGGAGAGGTTTCTAAAGGTTGGGGGAACTCCTAAGGGTTTGGGAAGATTCCTAAGGGTACGGGAGGGGCTATCGAAAGCTCAGGGGGTGCACCTCTCTCGAAGTATGTTTCGATTAGGCCTTGGGCCCAATTTGGGTGTCTACACTCATTTTACACAAGAACTGACTCCTTTTTGTAAGAATGGCAATATTTTCATCCTAATTATAACCAAAAATAAATTAAAATGTAGATGCCCAAAAAATTGGAATCGAAAGATCATTTACTTAAAAATAAATCCAAAAAGGAAACACAAAGTAATCATGACTTTCTCTAGATCTTGGCATGCTCATCACTTTTCCCATCTTTATAATTTTTAGTCTTATATCAGGGAGAACATTCTTAACCCAAGAAGCCATCCTGCCGAATTTTATTTCTTCAAAGAGTTCCCGGCTTTTATACATCCAACTATGAAACAAATAGAAAGAAAGTTCAAGGTTTTGCTATAATATGAGATGAGAGGCCAGTTTTTATTAGTCATCAAATGCCTTAAGCCAAAAGGCGGATAAGGTAACATCAGAAACCTTAATGCAAGCAAAATTAGGTGCAATACAACATAGTCTCATTAAACCGGAAGCTAAGGTATGCTCAAAAAATGGAATGAGCCAATAAACACCCCTTTTGGAAAGGGAATCCGCAAAATTATTAGCTCCCACTTCTAATCATCCACACATTAACCTACGACCACGAGAGCAAATTGGAACTATAGAGTAAATGACGAACCCAATCCAGTTCTAATCAACACCAAATTTCATGAAACTAGTCACTCCAAAGCTAATTTTAACTAAAACCTAGGAATGGATTATAATCATAGCAGTAATGAACATTTGCACATGAAAACAATATATATTATAAATCAAAGTAATTCAATTGCTGAGAAAAGGATGGAATCCATGGTGCCTTACTAGGAATCGGAAAAGTGCTATAAGTCGAGGTTTTGGAGTAGGATTCGTTGTTGGATCTGAACATATCTCTATCTTCAAAATCACTACCCACTCTAAACAATCTAGAAAATAGGAAATAAATACATAAATAAATAAAAATGAATACACAAAAGCAATACACCAGAAGTGCACAACATAACCATCAATTAGCTCGCATGAGACGAAGAACAATGTATAGCATAAGCAGTCTTGATTAACAAACATCATAAATAATACAAAATAGTATTTTTAATAAAGTCATCATAATATAATATAAAAAATAATACAAAGTTCTGAAAAAACAAAAACCATCAAGTATAATACAAAAATAAATGAATAAATAAAAAGTTAACATCTACTCAATATGAAATGCGATGCTAAAAATGGAAAACCCTAACAGATGAAAGCCATGAAAAATGATAAATATATATAAATCCTAAGAAATGAAGTCGATTAAAAACAGATAAGAGAAATGATTTATATTGCTGATATATTGAACCCTAGCCAATGAAATAGATTAATAAGTGTAGATACAAGGAATTAGAAAGGAAATCTAAGATACTGATAGATATGAGAGAAGAGATTTACCCCAAAACTCCATTGATCAAGCTGCGAAGAGTTTCAGTAGGGTTTTAGACAAGAGAAATTAGAGGAGGCAGCAACAGCAAATGAAAAATGAACTCGACCCTACCAGATTAAAGGAAATGGCGCCGCTTGAGGAGGTGCTAAGTCTCTCCTCATGATGGATTGTCCAGTTCCAACTATGCCTTGGGTTAGATGTGCAGCCATTTCTCTAAAAGAAGCTGTCTTTGGTGCAGCCAAAGGACCAGCCGGATCATGCTGAAATGGTATTCCCAAGGCATTTCCAATGTCTTCATAAGTGACAGTTAAATCACAATCATCAATGAAAATTACAAGAGTTGGGACATCAGCATACTTTTCAGTCACTTTCACCGTGTTTTGGTACCATAATCTCACCATTCTTGGATAAATTTTCTCGAGAAGAGGGGTTATGATATTGCTCAGTGAAGCATCCCTGATGTAATTCAAAGATAGCTTGCATTCAGGTTTGTTTAAGAAAAAAGTTTCATCAACAACAAGCTCTAGGATCAGCTTCTGGGCTTCAATGAAAGGGTTTGGTAGTACCAAATGCATAGGAAGAGGAGGAAGCTCAAGCTCAGGACTAGGGTCAGCTGCTGGGATGGGTTCCTCATGTCTAACCTTCTTCCCTTTCTCAATCTTATCAGCTTTATCCATCGACAGTTTCCTCTTGGCTAAGGTTTTAGCTTTTTCTTTTGTGGAGGGTTTGCTAATTTTCTTAGCAGAAGATCTAGGGAACATTTTAGCCAGCGATTTTTTAGTTCTCCCCATTCTAAAACTTTGTTGAATCTCACACAATGTATGCTGACACAGAAATCAACTTTGTAAAACACAAACAGAGGATATGCAAAGAAAAAATACCGAAATCTAGGGTTTTGCTTGAAATCTTTGATCGCTTGATTAAATCCACCAGGATCAGAAGCAATGGGTCCTTCTCTTCAAGCTTACTCAGAGGAACAGAAATGAAGGAAATTTGATCTGAGCTCCAAAAGCACGCAGGGATAGAAGGAAAACGGGTTTTCTGTGAAACAGGACACTCTGGGAATGCTTTCGAATATGAAACCCTTGCTTCGAAAGGGTTTAAATATGCTTAAATCGATTTTCGCAAAGCATCTTTGAAGTTTTCGAAAAGTTAAAAAAAAATCCTTTTCAAGAAGGAGAATGGCATTAGTACCATTCGAAAAGCAAAAGACTCTAGAAACAACTATTCGAAAAGCAAAAAGCTTCAGAAACAACTATTCGAAAAGCAAAAAGCTCTAGAAACAACTATTTGAAAAGCAAAAAGCTTCAGAAACAACTATTCGAAAAGCAAAAAGCTCTAGAAACAACTATTTGAAAAGCATATTCATTCTTTTCGAACAGAAGATTGTACTTTTCGAAATGAACTTTTCTTTACGAAATGATTGTAGAACTTTTCAAACATTATGAACAAAAGTTCGGAAGTACAGAACTCCCGCAAAACTTTCAGAACTTATGATTCCTCCAAGAAAATTGAACTAAAACCTGACTAAAACAGAAAAAAAAACAATTACAAAACTATTCAAAAATCACAGAACAGAGACAATTACAATACATATGATACAGTTGTGTGACATCAGATTTGTGGAGGCTCTTGATGATAGATGGTCATCACAAGCTTCAGGGTATTTTCAATGCATGGTTTGAGCCTCTGACCATTTACTTTCAAGGTTCTCCCATCACTTGGGTTCATAATTTCAACAGCCCCAGAAGGAGATGCTTGAATGACAGTATATGGCCATTCCCATCTGGATCTCAGCTTTCCAGGAAAAAACTTAAGTTTTGAGTTGAATAGCCATACCTTAGAGCCAGCTATGAACTCTTTTCTCAGCATATTTTTTTCATAGAAAGCCTTAACTTTTTCTTTGTAAGATCTTGCATTGGTGTATGCATCCATTCTCAGCTCCTCCAACTCAGTAAGCTGCAGTTTCCTGTGATTACCAGCAGTAGTAAGATCCATGTTTAAAGTTTTAATGGCCCAAAAGGCCTTATATTCTAACTCCACTGGTAATTGGCATGCTTTACCGTAGACCAATCTGAATGGGGACATGCCAATTGGGGTTTTATAGGCTGTCCTATATGCCCACAATGCATCATTTAGCTTAAAGGATCAATCCTTTCTGTCCTTCCTCACAGTCTTTTCCAATATATGTTTGATTTCTCTGGTGGAAATCTCCACTTGTCCACTGGTCTGTGGATGATATGGAGTAGCTACTCTATGAGTCACAGAGTACTTTTTCAATAGAACTTCAAAATGCTTATTACAAAAATGGCTCCCCCGTCACTGATAATGGCTCTGGAGGAACCAAACCTGGAAAAAATGTTATCCTTTAAAAATTTTAGGACAACTCTGTGGTCATTGGTTTTAGTGGCTGTGGCTTCAACCCATTTGGTTACATAATCCACAGCTACTAAAATGAAATTAAAACCATTTGAAGGAGGAAAAGGTTCCATAAAATCTATCCCCCAAATATCAAACAATTCAACTACCAAAATGGGTTGTAAAGGCATTGAATTTCTCTTGGAAATGCCACCCAATCTCTGGCAATTCTGACAAGACTTACAGTGCTGCAGTGCATCTTTGAAGAGTGTGGGCCAATAAAATCCACACTGTAAAACTTTTGCAGCAGTTTTGTTTCCACTAAAATGACCTCCACAGGCTTGTTCATGACACATGGAAAGTATGCTGTGGAAGTCTTCTTCATGGACACATCTTCTAATGATTTGGTCTGCACAAATCTTGAACAGATAAGGATCCTCCCAAATAAAATGTTTAACCTTTGAGAACAAAAGATCTTTATCCATTTTATTCCAGTGTTGAGGGGTCTTTCCAGTAGCCAAAAAGTTGACTATATTTGCAAACCAAGGGGTGTGTACATTGATAGCAAAAAGTTGCTCATCAGGGAAAGATTCATTGATAAGCAACCTATCAATCTTAGCAGTTAGAATTCTAGACAGGTGATCCGCCACCACATTTTCCACACCCTTTTTATCTTTAATCTGCAAATCAAACTCCTGTAATAGGAGGATCCACCTGATTAATCTTGGTTTGGTATCCTTCTTAGACAGAAGGTATTTCAGGGCTGAGTGGTCAGTGAACACCACAATTTGGGAACCCAAAACATATGACCTGAATTTCTCCAAAGCAAAAACAACTGCCAGTAGCTCTTTCTCAGTTGTTGTGTAATTGAGCTGTGCATCAATCATTGATCTACTAGCATAAGCTATGACATGAGGCAGCTTATCCTTTCTCTGCCCAAGGACAGCTCCCAAAGCATAATCTGATGCATCACACATCAGCTCAAAAGGCATTGAATAATCTGGAGACTGTAGTATTGGAGCTGAAATCAAACAATTTTTTAAGAATTCAAATGCCCTAAGGCATTCATCATTGAAAACAAATGGAACATCTTGGCACAATAAATGGCAAAGAGGCTTGGATATTTTACTGAAGTCCTTAATGAACCTCCTGTAAAATCCGGCATGCCTCAGAAAACTTCTGATTTGCTTAACAGTTTTAGGAGGAGGCAAATGTGCAATTAAATCAATTTTTGCTCTGTCCACCTCAATGCCCTTGTGGGAGATAACATGCCCAAGGACAATGCCTTGGGTGACCATGAAATGGCTCTTTTCCCAGCTAAAAACTAAATTGGTTTCCTCACATCTCTGTAACACCAAGCTGAGATGATGTAAACACTGGGCAAAACTGTCTCCATATATTGAAAAGTCATCCATAAAAATCTCCATAAATTGGTCAATCATATAAGAGAAAATGGAGTACATACATCTTTGAAAGGTAGCAGGAGCATTACAAAGACCAAAAGGCATCCTCCTATAGGCAAAAGTGCCAAAGGGGCAAGTGAATGTGGACTTTTCCTGATCTTGTGGATACACAGGAATCTGGTTGTAACCAGAGTAACCATTAAGAAAACAGTAATAAGTGTTTCCTGCTAGCTTATCTAAAATTTGATCAATGAATGGAAGAGGGAAGTGGTCCTTTCTGGTCATTGTGTTGAGCTTTTTGTAATCAATACAGACCCTCCAACCAGTTGTTTGTCTAGTTGAAATGAGCTCACCAGAATCTGAGGTTACAACAGTGATCCCAGATTTCTTAAGTACCACCTGTGTAGGTGCCACCCAAGCAGAATCTGAGATGGGGTAAATGGCCCCTGCATCCAACAACTTAACAACCTCTTTCATGACCACTTCTTGCATATGAGGATTCAGCCTCCTTTGCATTTCCCTAGAAGGTTTTGCATCTTCTTCCAAGTGAATTTTATGCATGCAAATAGCTGGACTGATTCCTCCCAAATCAGCAATAGTCCAGCCAATTGCCCTCTTATGCTGTTCAATACAATCAACAACTCTTCCTCCTGCTCCTCAGTGAGGGAAGAAGAAATAATCACAGGCAATATTTTATGGTCTCCTAAAAACACATATTTCAAATTTTCTGGCAACTGTTTCAGCTCTACATCAGGTGGGCTGAGAAAAGAAGGTAACAAAGGTACCTTGGCTGTTTGTGGAAGGGGAAGAACAACAGGTTTCCATGAAGAAGACCTTGCTGATTGATCATGAGTTCCTTGCACAACATTAACCTCCTCAGACTTTGAGGCACAAACTGTTTCTTCCATAGCATTTCTCCAAGCATCTTTAAAATCTGTGGTTAAATCTTTACACTGCAAAAACTGTGGTAAAGTTTCTTCTACCAGTTCATCCAACAAATCAACAAGAAAGCATTCCTCAGAATTGAATTGAGGCTGTGTAACTGCATTGTAGACATTTAACTTTACCTTCATATTTCCAAAAGACACTTCCATGATACTAGACTTGCATTGGATGCAAGCATTGGCTATAGCCAGGAATGGTCTCCCCAAACTGGCAGGGATGGAAGTTCTGCTTTTTGTAGGTTCCATGTCCAATACCAAAAAATCAGCAGGGTAGAAAAACTTATCTACCCCTACCAATACATCCTCAATCATCCCAACTGGCTTTCTTTCAGATCTGTCTGCTAGTTGTAACACCACATGAGTGGGTTTTAACTCTCCCAAACCTAGTTTCTTATATACAGAATATGGAAGCAAGTTGACACTAGCACCCAAATCTAATAAAGCCTTTTCAATTGTATGTTCCCCAATAATGCAAGGGATTGTGGGGATTCCAGGATCTTGAAGTTTAGGAGGTGTGGTAATGGACAAAACCTGATTAACTCTTTCCACAGCAAAGACCTTCTTGGATAACTGTATCCTAGATTGTCTTTTGTGAGTGCAAATATCTTTCAAAAATTTTGCATATGCTGGGACTTGTTTGATTGCATCAAGCAAAGGTAGATTTATCTTGACTTACTTGAAAGTCTCCATCATTTCGTCTATTTTTGTATTCCCTTTATCAAAAGGGGATGCAGATTTCATGGCATGGGGAAATGGTAAATGAGGAACTAGTCCTTCATTTATACCTTTAGAATCATCACCATAATTTTTTTGATTTTTTGATTTTTTTGATTTTTCTGAGGTACATCAGTACCCCCAATGCTGTCATCATGCTGCTCCTGCTGCATATCTCTAGCATTTTCCTCAATTTTTTCTTCTTCCTTTTCAGTACCTACATTGTTATTTACAATTCTTCCACTTCTCAAGGTAGTGATCGCTTTTACTTCTTCATGTGAAACAGAAGCCTCTCCAACCATGAATTGTCCTTTAGGATTGTTCAAGGGTTGGCTGGGTAACCTGCCTTCCTCTCTTTTGGCCAAAGTATTTGAAAGTTGACCCAATGTTTCTTCAATCTTCTTTATACTCTGACTGTGAAAGTTTACAGTCTAAGTTAAAGACCCTAAATTCTGGAGTGAAGTTAGAACCTGGTCTTCAAAAGAAGGGGATCTGGAAGGGGTTTGAATCGAGCGATTCTTTGCAGTGTTGTGCCATCTGTTGTGGAATGGGCTGCTGAAAATTTGGCTTGGTATAAAAATTCTGCTGGTAAGGCTGAGCAGTTTTGAAAGGTATTTGGTTCTTTGGTTGCTACTGCTGTTGTGATTGATAATTTCCCTGGCTCCACCTTAAATTGGAGTGTCCTCTCCATGCATATTCATTAGATTGCATCTGTCCAAACGATTGGGCAACATGAGCTTGCTCCACCACTAGATCTGGGAACTGTGGTGCAGCTGGACATTGATCATGGGAATGAGTAGGGGACTGGTATATCAGACATGCCTCCTCCACTTTTGCAACCATTGAATTTTTAAGTGAGTCCATCAATCTATCAAACTTGGTGGTTAAATTATCCATCTTCCTTTCTAACTCATTCACCTCATAAATCTTTCCCTTGGTGGTCTGCTGATTGTTCAACCGAGCAGGATTCTCAATGTCTCTTGACAAAGATTCCTGTTGAGTTGAATTTTCACCAATAACTTCAAATAGGTCTCAGACCTCCTCAACTATTTTTTGCAAATAGGTGCCTCCACAGGAAGCATCTACCATATTCTTGCCCTTTTGATCAATTCCTTGATAGAAGCTTTGAACAAGCTGCCATCGGGGAATTTGATGATGAGGACATTGCCTTAAAAGTTCTTTAAACCTTTCCCATGCTTCATGAAAAGTTTCAGTTGAGTGTTGTGAGAAGGAAACAATATTTTGTCTCAACTGGCTGGTCTTAGACATAGGGAAGTATTTGGCTAAAAATTGACATTGCAAATCATTCCAAGAAGTAATATTGTTTGGTGGCAACATGGACAGCCATGCTCTAGCTTTGTCCTTTAATGAAAAAGGAAGGAGCCTGAGCTTAGTTGCCTCTGGACTCAATCCAGCTATGTTGAATGTTGTACAAAGAGACAAGAATTCATCCACATGCTTGTATGGATCTTCCTTACTCAAACCATGGAAGGAAGGAAGCATCGGGATAGTTGATGATTTGATCTCATAATTTCCTTCAACAGTAGGAAATTGGATACAAAATGGGGAATTATATGCACCAGCTGCAAAGTAATCCCTCAAAAGTCTAGGTTGCTCACCCATAGTAGCAGTCTCAGCAAAATTTCGTGATGTTTGTCTGGTTCTTAGTAGCCTTTCAACTTCTAAATTCAGAGGGACAATCTCAGGATTGAGAGTCCTCCTACCAAACATACAACACAGAAACAGAGAGTAAAATTATGTAAGACAAACCTTCAGTATTCCTTTCAAAGTAGATTCCAGGCTCAAATGTATAGGAATAACTGCACAGATTTAAACAATAGAACAGTTAGCACTGATGTAATAAAAAAAAAAAAACTTAGGTCTACCAATTTTAAGATCTATTCCCTGGCAACGGCGCCAAAAACTTGTTGCTATTCTAAGTGTGCATGATTTATTTGTATTTTGAAAACAGATTTGCAAATGATAAATTATACTGAATCTGAAAAATTAAAAAGAATAAGAAATATCAGCACAGAGAGAAGTTAATTAACCTACAAGATCAAGGCCAATTGTAGCAAGTTTTAAATGTAAGTGAGTAAAAGATCGTCTATAGGGAATTGATTTAAAATGAATGGTAAACCTCCAGATCTGAGCTACCAGATCTGGCCTCTAATCCTATCTACAAAGCTAATAAGATGAGAGGTTGAATTTGTCACATTAACTAAATTATCTAAAAGTAGAATTTAAACTAAGTGATCCAGATCCGAGTTGGGGGAATTGGATGAAAAATTAATAAGAATGGAGAAATAATAGTTGACTTAAGCTTAGTAACTGATTATAGAATGAGAACTAGTGTAGCACAGTCGAGAAAGTATCCAAATCTTCATCTGGCTACTAGCTCAGATGTAAGAGAAAATAATCCAACTCAAGGATTAGGATTGAGTTGAACTTATGGCTATGATCTGTCCACTGTCATGGACACAGATCATCCAATAGTCTTCAATCCGAATTCTTGATTCAGGACATGAGCACCACTACAAATGCTGTAAGAAATTAGGTTACAAACGCAGATTCTCACAGGGATAATGAATTAAGGGAAATTACTTTTAAAAATAGTAAATCTAAAGGAGTCTAATGAGTAAGGAGATCACAAGGAACCCTCAACATGAATCCGATTGAGAACGTACTGTTGAAAGCAACCTTTTCAAATCCACCATTACAATTACAAAGCACAGCTTAAACAGCTATCGGATTTGTAGTCTTGAATACAATTCTCACTTGAATTACATAAGTGTCTCACAGTTCTCAGTTACAAACAAAAGCTAGGCTATTACAAAGGTTTCAGACAAGCTATCTGAATTGGAAATGGGGCAGCAGAAATGAAACTCAAACTCTGGATACCCAAATTGGGCAAATAGTTCATCTATTTATAGTTTTCCTCAAGTCCATTTCAGATGTGCATTAACCAATCAGAATTTGTTAGATCCATATCAGCCAATAGGAGTCGAGCATAAGGATCCAGATCTGTTCTGGCCAATCAGAATTGTTTGATCTGGTTCAGCTAATCAGGCGACAGAAGCATCAATTCTGTTATGTAATTCAAAAATCTGTTTGAGCTTCTAGAAGTTCCCGCCAAGTAATTTCATCTTTGGGTGCTCACATGGGTTGGAATATGCCTCTAGTTCATGCTTCAAATCTTCCAGAATGCCCCTGGGTTTTTAATTACATTGGGGCGCGTGCAGAGATTACTAAATTGCCCTTACAGCTGTTGGGAATCTTCAGAATACCATTTCGCATTGTTTGGGGACCTTTTCGAGAGGTACTGGAACTTCTGAAGCTCTATTCGCACAGTTTGGAGAACTTTTCGAAGGAAAAAAATGACTTCTGGAGCTCTATTCCCATAGATCTGGTGCAGTTCGCAAGGCATTTCCTTCTTTTCGAATAGATCTTCAGCAAGTTTGGTTCTTTTCGAATAGATCAGGTGCTCTTCGAGAACCAAACCTGGAGCTTTTAGTTCTTTTCACAGAGTTCAGGTTCTTTTCGAATAGTTCAGGCATCCTATCGAAAAGCATTCTGTAATGCATTCTTCTTTTCGAGTAGCTCTAAACCTCTTTCTAGGTTTAAACCAGGCCTTTGTCCTCTTTAGTTTAGGCATTTGGACAACCAGTGGGGCTGTCCCTTCTCTTTCTTCCTCTAGATCAAAATGGATCATCATCTTTTTGGCACTTTTAAGTTGCTTTCAGGGTTAAGCCTGCCTTTATTGTTAGCTGTAAAACAAACACTTAAAACACTTATTTAGTTCTCTCAAAGGTCTATCAAGACCCAGGTTAAGGGGTGGAAAATGGTATTTTCCAGTTCTCAACAGAACCTCGTGTAAATTTCAGCATGTCTTAAAAATGATCTAATTTATTTGACAGTCTTGGGTGAGGGTAGGTGTGAAATCAAGTCCACTTTAGCCTTGTTAACCTCTATTCCTTTGTGAGAGACCACATGGCCTAATACTATTCCTTCTGTCACTATAAAATGACTCTTTTCCTTGCTCAAGACCAAATTAGTATCCTCACATCCTTGTAAAATCAGGTCAAGGTGACTCAAGCACTGACTAAAGCTATCCTTATAAACTAAGAATTCATCCATGAAGATTGCTAGGAACTTGTCAATCATATCAGAAAAGATTACATACATGCACCTCTGAAATGTCGTTGGGGCATTACACAGGCCAAAAGGCATTCTTCTGTAAGCAAAGGTGCCAAAGGAATATGTGAAAGTAATTTTTTCTTGATCTTGAGGTTACACAGGGATTTGATTATACCTTGAGTATCCATCAAAAAAGCAATAAAATACCTTCCCAGCCAGCTTATCTAGAATTTGGTCAATGAAAGGGAGGGGGAAGTGGTCTTTCCTGGTTTTAGAGTTGAGTTTCCTATAATCAATGTAAACTCTTTAGCCAGTGGTCTCCCTAGCTGGCATCAACTCTCCATAATCAGTAATGATAACTGTCATGCCTGACTTTTTAGGTACCTCCTGGATAGGTGATACCCATTCAAAATTTGAAATGGGGTAAATTACCCCTGCATCTAACAGTTTCACTCTCTTTCAAGACTACCTCCTACATGTGAGGATTAAGCTTCTTCTGCATCTCCCTAGAGGGTTTTGCACCCTCATCCAGGTGAATTTTGTACATACAAACTGAGGCATCAATGCCTCCAAGATCAACTATTGTCCACCCCATTGCTTTCTTGTGCTTCTTGAGAACACTCAATAATTCCTCCTCCTGCTCACTAGTGAGAGAGGAGGAGATAATCACTGGACGCTTGTTGTTTTACCCCAAGAAGGTATATTTTAATGTGTCTGGAAGCTGTTTTAGCTCTAGCTTAGGGGAACTTTTAATGGAAGACAACAAAGGTGCCTTAGTGGTTTGAGGAAGGGGTAGCAATGTAGGTTTCCAGCTGGAATGCTGCACTAGGCCATCTAGTACATCTATTGCACAACAGTCCTCAATGTCCATCTGAGGTTGCCTAGAAGTATTATACACATTTAATTGGGCCTTCATGTTCTCAAAGGTCACCTCCATATGACCTGTATTGTATGCAAGCATTTGCAATAGCCAAGAATGGCCTTCCAAGGATGACAGGAATTGGGGCTTTACTTTTGCAAGGGTCCATGTCCAAAACAAGGAAATCAGCAGGATAGTAGAACTTGTCTACCCCTACCAAAACATCCTCCACCACACCTACAGGTCTCCTCTTAGACCTATCAGCCAGTTGGAGCACAACCACTGTGGCTTTTAGCTCCCCCAAACCTAGTTCCTCATACAAAGAATATGGGAGTAGGTTCACACTGGCCCCAAAGTCCAAGAGGGCTCTTCTAATGGTGTGGTTTCTAATTATCCAGGGGATAGTAGGTGCCCCTGGGTCCTGTAATTTCTTAGGTGTGGCAATGGACAGAATTGACTCAACATACTCAACAGCAAAAACCTTTTTGGACAACTATACCCTTTGCTTTTCTTTTCTGTGTGCAGAGGTCCTCCAAGAACTTAGCATAGGCAGAGACCTGTTTTATGGTATCAAGCAAGGGCAAATTGATCTTGACCTACTTGAAGGTCTCCATCATCTCCTCCATCTAAGCATTTCCCTTATCAAAGGGTGACAGCTGTGGGACTGCTGGTGCCACAGCTGTATGCCTAACCACATCATGGTCAAATTTTTATTTTTTTATTTTTCTTCATTTATTATTTGTTGTTGGGGCTCAGCATCAGCCCCTTTATTTTGCCCTTGCTGATCCACAGCAGGGGATGACTTCTTTGGTTCTTCATCACTTATATTTCTTTCATTTTTACTCTCTATGACCTCCTCTG
The DNA here is from genome assembly GCA_021018995.1 of Chloranthus sessilifolius. Taxonomy (NCBI): domain Eukaryota; kingdom Viridiplantae; phylum Streptophyta; class Magnoliopsida; order Chloranthales; family Chloranthaceae; genus Chloranthus; species Chloranthus sessilifolius. The sequence continues at coordinate 68,773,868 of CM037592.1, read as the reverse complement.
TTGCTTTGCCCACTAAATTATCAACCACTCTGCCACTCCTCAGGGTAATGATTGCATTAGCCTCCTCATGGGTAGAGGATGCTTCTCCAATCATGTACTGCCCTTTAGGGTTGGCCAAGGACTGATAAGGCAACCTATCCTCCTCTCTTTTGTTCAAATCATTGCATATTTGACCTAGCTAGTCTTTTATTTTTTTAATGCTTTGCCCATGAGAGTTCATAGTTTAGACCAAGTTTCCTAAATTCAGCATAGATGCCAACATTTGCTCTTTAAAGGAAGAGGATCTAGGCTGTTGTGGGGGCAACACCAGCTTATTGAGCTGTGGGGCAAGCAATTAAAAATTTTGTCTTGGTGGGTATCCTTGGTTAAATTGGTGCTGAGGTTTGTATGGAGCTACCAACTACTACTACTAGGGCTGAGGGTATGCATCTTGCCTCTACCTCAAATGTGGGTGGTTTCTCTATGTGTACCCAACAGGTTGTTGCCCATATGCTTGGGCAGCATTGGCATGTTCCATTACAAAATCGAGGAATTGATTGGCTGATGGACAATCTTGGAGTGAATGTGTGGGAGATTGGCATATCAGACATGCCTCTTCCACTTGTGCAACCATTCTAGGCTACATCATATTCATCAATTTGTAAAACTTTAAACTCAGATTGCCCACCTTCCTATCCAAATCACTCTGCACCTTAACTTCATGCATTCCACCTCTACAGGTGGACTCTTTCATCAATATAACTGGGGTTTGGCTGCCATTGTGAGACAGTGACTCCTACTGCATGAAATTTTTCCCTATGATATTAAACAGCTCCCAAGCCTCATTAGCTGTCTTGTTGAGGTAACTACCACCACATGAGGTATCCACCATATCCCTACTCTTAGGATTAATTCCTTGGTAAAAGACTTGCACTAGATGCCACTGTAGAATTTGATGGTGGGGGCATTGTTTTAACATCTCCTGAAATCTCTCTCATGCCTCATAAAAATTCTCAGTTGAGGACTGAGTAAATGACAAATGTTTGTCCTCATCTGACTGATTTTATTCATGAGAGAGAATTTAGTTAGAAATTGGCTTTGGAGGTCACTCCATATCTGAATGCTATTGGCTGGGAGCTTAGAGAACCAGGTGCTGGCTTTATCCTTTAGGGAAAAAAGGAAAAAGCCTCAGTTTGGTGGCTTCAGGTCCCAAGCCAGCAATATTGAAAGTGGTGCAAAGTACCAAAAATTGGTCAATGTGCTTGTAAGGATCTTCCTTACTGAGCCCATGGAAAGATGACAACATGTTAATGGTGGAGAACTTGATTTCACAGTTTCCCTCAACTGAAGGGAATTGTATGCAACAGGGAGATGTGTAATCCCCAGGTGCATTGTATTCCTTCAAGGTTCTTTGCCTCTCAGCCATGACAGCTGGCTCAGTTTCAACAGTAGGGTCTTGTGTGGTGTTTCTTGGTCTAAGGACCCTTTCAACCTCAGAATTTAGAGGTTTCAACTTAGGGTTAAGGGACCTTCTTCTAAGCATACACACAAATTTAGTAAGTAAAGAAAATGCTCACAACACACCAAAAAAAAATTTCAAACCAAATTAACAACTAAAAATATTTACACTAAACTATTGACAGGGAATTCAACATCAAGGGATTGAGTTTTAGGATAAAAGAAGTGCAAACAGTGCTAGCTAAACTCCAGCTGTAGCTCTAGCTTTTCCTTATTACTATTGTCCAATTCTACAAAATTCCATAGAAAAAATCAGCAATACTTGTCTATTCTACTTAAGGCACAACTATAAAGAATTTTCTAAACTAAAATATAATACAACTCAGGTCTACTATAAAGATCAATATCCCCGACAGTGGCGCTAAAAACTTGTTGGTGTATTTTCATGTCTAGGTGCTGATGTTATTTAAGTGATGAGATGGTAAAATCAGAATGCAAGAGTGGAGTGAAATGATTATGAAAACAATAACTCAAAGTATACACAACCTGTAAGATACAGGGCTATTGTAGCAAGTTTTAAGTAAGTAAGAGTTTGTCCCACAGAGAAATTAATCTAGAACCCAAAATGGGTTATAATAGTAGGCCTTCAGATCTGGCTATAGATCTGACAATCCTAAAGAAAGGGAGTTGGGTGTCACAACTACACTAAATTGTCTACTAAAAAAAATTAAAAATAAAGTACAGTCCTATCCTAAGAAAGGGTTATGAAGAAAGTGGTGGTGGTGTGTTAAAATAAAGATAAAATGGTGGAAAGTAAACTACTAGGTTGAATTCATATCAGTTTTGTAACTCAGATCTAGATCTGCTTTTGTAGGAATCCTTGCCGATGTGCTATCAAAAATCTCAACAATGAAGAAGAATCCAACTCACTCTTGTGATTCAACCTAGTCCATTAAGGCTATAACCTGTTCACTTTAATGGTCACAAACTATCTAATAGGGAGGATTAAAGCATAAGAAGAAAATTAGAAAACCAATCTGATCAAATGGAGTAGATTGATCTTAAGGTTATAACCTATCCACTCAAATGGTCACAGATTATCGAATAGATGTCCTCCACCCTACTGATCAAATCAGAATATTAAAACTATTGTAGACACTATATTTGCCAGGCTACACCCTAGATTTGTTACAGATCTGGTAGGCATTCATAGGAATTACAACCTATAAGAGACTTAAATGCAACTGATCATTGCTATTAAAGGCCTGCAATGACTCAACCCTCAAGGCTGCAATCACTATAAAAAAAGTCAGATCTAACATCTGATATTGGTCAAGTAACACAGAGGGGAGCAAGGTCTTGCAACAACCTCTCACCAGGCTACAAGCTCAAGTGCAGAGGAGAAGAATCCTTCTCAGATCTAAACTTAGAATCACCCTAGGGCTATCCACTTAAATGGTCACAGGCTATCCACAAAGGTTATCCTCACCACAGAGGTTTGAAAAGGAACATGCAAACTGCTGCTGCCTCCATGATTCCAGGGCTATAAGCTCAAGCTTCCATGGGCTTTTCAATCAGCCCAAATCCTAAATGCATGTTATAGCCTGAACAACACTACGAGTAAATAGGAAAATAACAGATTGAATGAATATTTAAAGTGCAAATTTCATTGATCAACATTACCTATAATGCAATTTCTCAAGGCAGTAGCCTTGTGCACAACTGCTCAACCAAAGATCCCAAAGATTACATGACCCATTACAAAACTAAATAAAACTATACCTAACTACTTACAAAAAGACTTAGCTAGCACATGTTAGGCTAAGAAAGAAGAAAAATGGTAATAAGAAGTGATCAAACCCTAACCTTAGCCTGCTCGAGCTCACAGCCTACAGAGGTTGAAGGAGAGATGATAATTCTAAGTTACAAACACAGCTTATATACTTATTCTTAATGCCTTGACTCAGATGTAGCATTGTTACAACCCTTGGATGCTTTAGAATGTGTGCCTCGGGATGAGTGCCCTAGACCTGGGGAAATCCCCAAAAGGTCCTTGAGTTAAGACTGAGAAATGGAGAGCCTGACCTTTGCAGGGCTGGCTTCTGAACATTAATTCTCTCGCGTGGCTTACAGAGTACTTGTGAGGTAAGATTTGGCTTTAAATGCTGCTTTCTCACATAGAAGGATTTAAGTTTGTCGCGCAGTTTCTTTTTACTTCTTTAGTTCCTTCGCACAGCTTACAGAGTTCTCGCGAGGTAAGAATTAGCTTGGAAGGTTTGTTAACTCGCGCAGGTGGACTTCGCATTATCACGCAGCTGCTTTGGCTTTGAATGTACTCGCGCAGAAGAGTTTGCAGTGCTTGGCTTGCTCGCACAGTAGTGTTGTTGGATTTTCTAGTGTGTTGATTTATTGTGTAATGATAAAAACAAAGTAAAATAGGGATGGATTCAGCACATCTAAAATATCCAAGACTTGTAAGATACATGGTCCATTCGTAGCAAGTTTTAATAAGTAAGAGTTTGTCCCACAGGGAGTAGTGACCTAAACCTAGAAGGTGTATAGTAAACCTCCAAATTTGGCTATAGATCTGGTAATTCTAAGAAGAAAGAGAGCTTTTTGGGTGTCACTAAATCTAATTAACCTACAAAACAGAAATATAAAATTAAGTCTAAAAGAAGGAGGAAGATGGATGGTAAAATAAAGATCAAATGGTGGGAAATAGGCAGCCAAGGACTGGTTCTCATTGTAAATCAAATGAATCAAATGCATTGCAAAGATCTGATTTGCTATAATCCTCTTTTCTGGCTCCAAGCTTCCTAGGTTCCCCAGAATCTACCAATGAATCAAAGCAATCCTGAGGTTAGGAGCTGCCCTTCTACTGGATACAGTCCTAAGTTTATGATCTGCCCTTCTACTGGATACAGTTCATCCCCAAGATTTCTCCAACCTATTGATCTACCTAAGTTCTCCTGGCAGAGATGAGATATAAGAATCCAATCTCCACCAATGGATCAAAGTAATCCTGAGGTTAGGATCTGCCTTTCTACTAGATACAGTCCTAAGTTTATAATCTATCCTTCTACTAGATATAGTTCATCCCCAAGATTACTCCAATCTATTGATCTTGATTGGAGCAGGTAAACCATTACAGATGCTGCAGATGCAAGGCTACCAACTCCCCATTTCTGGCTGGCATCCGCAGGAGTATCCAATCCTGGAAAATCAAATATGAAGTGAAATATAGATTAGAATTACCTTTAAAATCCACAATCATCGTAATCTTATAGCAATTGATCTCAGATCTGCAATCTGTGTAATATCAATCTATTCACAAATTCTTTGAAGCTTTCAAAATACAATTACAAAATAGATCTAGACTGCTTATTTAGATCTAATCCAACATGCTGGATTAGGGAGAGAAGGGGGAAGAGAAAAAAAATAAAAATAAAACTAAAAACTAAACCTAAGTGAGCTAAGGAAAACCACAACTATTCTATGGATTCCTTGCTGAGAAATTATAGCAGCAAGGAGTTCTATTTATACAAGTGTAGTGATCCGTGTGCTTTGGATTGCAGCCAATCAGAGGAGAGAATTTGATGCTTTGGAGTTTCAAGTTTGCCCTTGCCAACCACAAAATACCTGCTGCTCCACTTTATACTTGCTGTCAAGAAAATGAACCCACGCTGCCATTTTTACCCTTGTTGTTGATTATTATTTCCAGCTGCTCACCTCAAGTGATTGCACCTAAAATGCTGAGAATGCTTCATAAATTAATTACTTTGGCTATCCTAAAATGCCCCTACCGTCCAACAATATTTTACCAATAAAATCCAACAATGGATTTAGCTGCACACCTAAAATATTTGCCTGAACTGCTGCGACTATTCACAACTTCCCCATCCTATTGGCTGCCTAGTTCCCCAAAATAGCCTTGTTGCTGTTTGAAATTAATGGCTCTTAAACTCTGCAGCTTTAGCACTGAGGTGGAGAAGATGAAGTGCAACACCTTTAGGTAAGGTGTCATGAGGATGGTGAAGGTGGGCTGGTACATCTCGACAGGTTTTGAAGGTGGGGACTGCAATGGAGTTGTCGAGAGGATTGAGGTGGAGTGTGTTGAACCAGTCGACAGGATTGGTGAGGATCTAGTCGAGAGGTTGAAGATGGGCTGCAGCTTGGAGTTTGAGAGGTTTGTATGGGAAATGGAGCACAAGGTCTCGTGAAGATGCATGGGAGGCTGCAAGGCTGGTCATGAGGATTGCATGGGATTCAATGTAAATGGTCAACAGGTTGGTAAATCTACAGTGTGAAGATGTCGACAGGTGTAATCCTCAAATGGTTGACATGTTTAGCTGCTGGAGTTTGAAGGGATCTCGAGAGGTTGGCTAGCTAAAGCTATCGTGAGGATTAAGTGCATGGAGCTCTACATGCAAGCTGTCGACAGATATGCTGAAGCTACTTAGCATCCATTCAATGGGTTCAAAGGTGCAAAGGCTTAGGAATCTCGACAAGTTTGGAGGTGGCTTGCATGCAAGGTGTCGAGAGGTTCCTTTGGAAGCTCATCCACTCGATAGGATTGAAAGTTGCTGCATTAGAGCTTGCTGGTCATGAGGTTCAAAGAGAATGGGTGTAGCAACTTCAACTCCAAGTGGTCGACAGGATGTTGATGGATATAAGAAATTCAAGTGTCGACAGGTTTGAGTGCTAAAGAACTCCTCGACAGGTTTGGAGCTGTGCAGGTGCATGTATTCGATAGGTTTAGCTGCTGTTGGTCGACAAGTTGAAGGGTGCAACTGGAAAGGTGCTGGCGCTATTGACAGGATTCTCTTCCAGCATCAGTTTTGCTTGATAGGTTCTGGAGATGCACTTTAACATGTCGACAGGTTTGCAGCAGTTGGCTTTTAGGCTTTGCATGTTGATAGGAGCTGGAGTGCAGGTTGGTAGATCTCGGTAGGTGCTAAATCTGTTAGAAGTAGCTTGATAGGTAGGCTGATGTATGGACTGCAGCTTGCTGATGCTCTTAAAGTTAGAGCTATAAAACTCGATAGGTTCAAGTCTTGGGAAGCTGCTAATGCATCTGCCAATTGATAGGTAGGTTGAGTGCATTGGTGGAGTTTATTTATAGCAGCTCGAGCAGTTGGCTGCAGTAGACATGTTGGATGGTGGCCTCCTGTTTCAGCACCCATTGGCAAAGTTCAAGCTGCTGCATTTATCAGCTTCAGAACATGCTGCTACATGGAATTGAATGCAGGCTAGTATGCAGCTGCTGGGTGCTAAGCTCCTCAGCTGTTGATTGGTTCAAAACTCCTCTAAATGGCACTTTTTAATGGAAAACTGCACTAAGGATGTAAATACCTCCTTGCTGCGAAACATCACTAAAAAGTAGTTATTAACTACTCAGAGGCTTAGCAAAAGCCAGTTTAAGGGGTAAAATGTGGTATAAAATAATGCTCAACAAGTAGGGCTTCAGAATCTCCTATCGTGACGTACTCGCACAGATGCCTTTACATCTCGCTCGATTTCTTGTCAAGTAGGTAGCACATCTCGCTCGGTACAGGGTTAAGCTTCTAGGCATGCGAGAGCTGTGCGAGAGAACTTCTGGAGCTCTCTCACCTTCATAGACACGCGAGAACCTTGTGAGTTAGCTGTTGTTCTTTATGACGATTGCCCTCATGAGATAGTGCGCGAGGTCTATATAAGCCTTGATCCTCACGAGAACTTCACAAGCTGGATTTCTGAAGGCTTAGTGCGCGAGAGCTCTGAGAGTTCTTTAAGTGTTGATTGCAGCTGAAGTGCGCGACTATTGCGCAAGAGGTTGCTCTGTGACAGTCCCTTCACTGAGCTACGTAACTTCTTCACGAGCTCTATTGTGCTACATGTAACATCTGTGCGAGGGAGCTTTGCTGTAGCTTTAGCCATGCGAGGCAGCACCTCAACTGTGCGAGATAGCTCATTTGCTCTTCTACTGCTATGCAGCTGCTGTTTCAACTCTCTCCACTCACATCTATGCTTCTTTCATTTGTTGGACTTTCTTGGTCCATTATGACATTGAAAATAGTCACCATGGTGTGTACCGCCATGGTGTTCCATCAATCTCTGGCTCAGCTGTCATTCTTGGCTTAAATTCTCTCTTCTTGGCACCAAAAGTATGAACTTTGTATTAAGCTGCACAATTTATTACTAACTATAAAACACACTTACACAAACGTTATTAGTCAGCTTTGAGGGGTAGCAGAGGCTAGGTTAAGAGGTGAAAAGTGATACTTTTTAGTGAATAACACGGGACCGGCTTTACGATCTGCATGGCCTACGGTACAAGGCCGAGCTTATGTTGTGTTGGCACCAGAACCAACAATGATATTATTCAAGTTATGTTGGATACTTATTATTTTATCATACTGTTATTAATGATCTTTTAGATGAAGTAGGTGCATCAGGTTAAAATTCAAATATATAGACACTTGTACATTGCATTATTTTCTACTAGTCTTAGATTTGATAGAGTATAAATTCCATTAGTTCAAGCTAATTATATAATACCTGTGCACTAGGTACGTTACTACTATATCCGGAGGGTGCTTACTTGAGTTATGAGACAAGAGTTTTGATAGATCCTGGATCTACACACTCGTTTGTCGCACCTGAGTTTGCTGATAAGATGGGAAGGTTGGGAGCCACTCCAGAAGCTCTCGACTTTATTCTAGAAGTGTCAGTCCCGACCGAACAATCTGTCACTACTGACATAATGTATCAATCCATTGTTGTTCTAATCAAAGATTACTAGGAATACAAAGCAGTAGCTGATTTGATATTGCTTGATATGAAAGGATTCGACGTAATCCTTGGGATGGATTGGTTGTTCAATTACCATGCAAACGTCGACTGTCGAAAGAAGATTATCACTTTCCATCCCCAAGGGAGGAAATCAACTAAATTTTTCAGTATACAGTCAATGATACTCCCCTTCATTTCGGCGATCTGAGCACAACGATTACTTGATGATGGTGCTCAAGGGTATATCGCTTTTATACAAAGTCAAGATCAGGAAGAAAAGAAAGTCACACTTTTAGATGTACCGATTGCCTATGCATTCCTTGATGTTTTCCCTGATGAGTTGCCAGGATTACCGCCTGACAGGAAAGTAGAGTTCGCTATTGATTTAGCCCCAAGCACTGAGCCAATATCAAAGGCACCGTATCGAATGGAACCAATAGAGTTGAAAGAACTCAAGGAGTAATTGCAAGAGCTACTTGATACTGGTTTATCAGACCGAGTGTCTCCGTGGGGCACACCGGTGTTGTTCATGAAGAAGAAAGATGGGTTGATGCATCTCTGCATCGATTATCGTCAATTAAATAAGTTGACTATTAAGAATCATTACCCGCTCCCCAAAATCAATGATCTCTTTGATCAGTTACAAGGAGTACGATATTTTTTGAAGATCGATTTACACTTGGGATATCACCAGATGAAGGTGAAAGCTTAAGATATTACGAAGACAACTTTTCAGACACGATATGGTCACTATGAGTTTCTCATCATGCCCTTCAAGTTGACCAATGCGCCTGCAGCATTTATTGACTTGATGAACCAAGTCTTCAAGCCTTATTTAGATCAGTGTATTGTAGTATTCATCGATGATATACTCATCTACTTAAAGACGAGAGCAGAGCATAAAGATCATCTACATTTTTCTTTTCAGACATTGAGAGATTCGCAGTAGTATGCTAAGTTTAGTAAATGTGACTTCTGGTTGAATCAAGTCAGTTTTCTGGGTCACATCATTTTCGTAGCCGGTATTACCGTAGATCCTACAAAGATAGAGGCTATAGGGCAATGGAAGCAGCCACAAACTGTAATCAAGATCCGAAGCTTTCTAGGTCTCACAGGGTATTATCGATGTTTTGTTGAGGGGTTTTCAAAGCTTATAGGACCACTCATGCAATTCACTCGTAAGAATGCCAAATTAGAGTGGACTGAGGCTTGTGAGCAGAGTTTCCAAGAGTTGAAAAGGAGACTCACCTCCTCCCCCGTACTAGCACTACCATCAGGCATTAGTGGGTTTGTTGTATTCAGTAACGCCTTGTATAGTGGGTTAGGTTGTGTATTGAATCAGAGGGAACATGTGATTGCGTATGGTTGCCAACAGTTGAAAGATCACGAGAAGAATGACCCCACTCATGACCTGGAACTAGCAGTGATCATTTTTACATTGAAGATCTGGAGGCACTACCTTTATGGTGAAACCTTCGAGGTTTTCACCGATCATAAAAATCTCAAGTATCTCTTTACCTAGAAAGAGTTGAATTTGAGGTAGAGAAGATAGATAGAGTTCTTAAAGGACTATGATTGTTCTATTCAATACCATCCCGACAAAGCTAATGTGGTTGCTGAGGCACTAAGTTGGAAATCATCCGCTCAGTTATCTCATCTTGTGACTCAGCTACAAAGATAGAAATTTCTTAATGACATAGTGTCATCCAGTGCCACTCTTAGGGCAACAGCAAATGGAGGTTTTCTTGCGACAGTGATGATCCGATCTACACTCTTCGATAGGATCAGAGAACTCTAAATGCATGATGCAGAGCTTATTGCCATCAGACAGGGAGTACTCAATGGGCTCCAGCCAGAATTTTCTATTAAGGATGATGGGTCCTTATTATTTCAAGGTCGAGTTTGCATACCAAATGATAGTGCCTTGCGTCATGAGATTCTTGAAGAGGCTCATAAGTCAGCTTATGTTATTCATCCTAGTAGCACGAAAATGTATCAAGATTTGAAGAAGACATTTTGGTGGAATAGATTGAAGAAAGAAAGTAGCGGAACATGTTGTGAAATGTTTGACCTGCCAACAAGTGAAGGTTGAACACAAGCATCTTGCTGGACTGTTACAGCCACTGCCCATTCCAGAGTGGAAATGGGAGAACATTTCTATGGATGTTATCCTTGGCTTGCCCCATACACAGAAGGGTTATAATACAATTTGGGTGATTGTTGATCATCTCACCAAATCAGCACATTTCTTACCCTACAGTACACGATATACAACATTAAAATTGGCCAAAGTTTATCCGAGAGAGATAGTTTGACTACATGGGATACCAGTGAGTATCGTGTCAGATCACAATCCTTTATAAACTTTGTGATTCTAGCAGAGTTTTCAAGAAGGAATGGGTTCCAAGTTAGAATTCAGTTCCGCGTTTCATCCTCAGACCGACGGACAGACGGAAAGGGTGAATTAGGTGATAGAAGATATGTTACGAGCTTGTATGCTGAATTTCTAAGGATCATGGGATAAACACTTACCCCTGATTGAATTCGCATACAATAACAGCTTCCAATCGAGCATCGATATGGCACCATTTGAAGCACTATATGGACACCGATGTAAATCTTCGATCAACTGAGAAGAAGTTGGCAAATGTCTTATTTTGGGCCCTAACTTGATAGAAAGTACCAATGTAGTTATTCACATGATTCGTGAGTGACTGAAGAGTGCTCAGAGTTGGCAGAAGAGTTATGCTGATCTCAAACGAACCAGTGTTGATTTTTAGGTAACTAAACACACCTATAAGTATACTTATTATGAGAATTGAATTATGTATATTGTGGATCTAGCGTATGTCATACAGATTGGCGATCACGTCTTTATCAAAATATCTCCGACAAAGGGCGTGATGCGATTTGTAAAACAAGGCAAGTTAAGTCCTCGCTACTTTGGACCATTCTCAGTATTGGGCAGAGTGGGTGAGGTAGCATACTGAGTCGTGTTACCTCCACATTTATCCAGCGTACACGACGTATTTCACATTTCTATGCTGAGGGAGTATGTCAGCGATGTGACACATGTGTTGGATTATCAACCACTTGATATTCAAGATGATTTGACGGTGACGGAAGAACCAGCTCAGATATTGGATCGCAGAGACCAAATCTTGAGAACGAAGCGTATTCCACTCGTCTTGGTCCAATGGGAGAATCACGATTCTCATGAGGCTACCTGGGAACGTGAAGCTGATATTCACGCTCAGTATCCCCACTTATTTACCTGAGGTAAGCTGTTTATTGCAATTGTTCGAATAAAGTACTATATCTGATACAAAAAATTTTCTTGTGCACTGCCATTATATGTGTATAAATTAGTCTTTAAAAGCCAAGAAATTAATGGAAAATAATTTTCATACACTACATATGAACTGATAAGAAATATAAATAAAACTGTTTAACTTAAAACAGTCACATTAGACCCAAATTTATGCTTCAAGGTTAACTAATGAATTAGTTAAATAACTTTAGATGATATATAGTGGTGTTTGACACATAGATGTGTCAAAGGTTTGACCCAAGACCCAAATATGCATAGCAAAGGGTGCTAGTCAAGACCTGATGGTCTTGCCACGGCAAGGGCACAGTGGCCACGGCAAGCCAGCTTAGGTCTTAAGTGGGGCCGAGAAACCCCAAAGTTCATTTTCTGGTTCTGTTCTGTGGTGGGGTCTCAGAGTTTTCCCTCTCGAGCCATATACATACTCCATTTCAGTTTAAAACTTCCCAATTTTGCGCCGAAATTCATTGCATGTTGGAGAATCAAGCTTGGCTTAGCATCTCCATCTCAATTTTCAGCATTTTAAGCCAAATTTAGGTGCATCTGTGAGGTAAAACCCTCATTTCTTCCCTTGTCATTTCTTTTCAAATTTTTTTGGAATACCGTGCCTCCAAAGAAGGCCTTGGCTTCCAAAATGATGCCCGTACGTCCAAAGGCTACGACAAAAGCAAAGGGCAAAGCCCCATCTACGTCCCAAGAACAAGCCAATCCACCCGTGGATCATGAGCAACCTGTTCCATGGTGGAACGCAAAAGCCATGGAACCTGATTGGCTGATAGAGGAATCCTTGCTCATACGAATGACTTGACTGCATGGTCATTATGTTATCTGGAGCAAGCGGGTCTTGATGCTTTATTCCAGCCCATACACACACACTTTTATCCCCGCCTTGTTAGTTTATTTTATCATAATTTAAAACTTGTTGATTTCTTCGGCCAACTAGAAACCGAAATTGATGGCCGCAAATTTTATTTTGACTTGCAAGAGATAGCCAAGGCTATGGATTGCAATGCTCTATACGATAAGAGCAGAGGTCTACGAGCCCCTTGCCTTAAGGATGTTAACTTTCATCACATCACTTCTAAGATGACTGGGGGACAAACTGCTCTTGGTCTCTCTGTTCAACGTAGTCATTTACCACAAAACATGTGGTTTTTAGATTATGTTTTCCGATGTAATTTGTACCCCATGCAACATGAGCGCGAGCGACGCGATGCTCTGTTGCAAGCCTTGTTTGTGGTTCATGAGATCGCTGGGTTAATGCCCCAAAGGTTGTTTGGGAGGGCATTAAGTATGCCAACATTTATCTTCTTAGTAACATAGCCACACCCATGCCTGCATGCCCTTATCCGTGTCTGATCTCTCAACTTCTAGAGGGTCATCAAGATGCCCATAATAGGGAACCCTATCAAGTACCTCCTGGTGAGGTACTTGATAGGGTGTTTACCCCGCAATATGGAAAAACTTATACCAACGGTCTCAACGGGTGGTGAAAAACTGACAAGCACGACAACCGCGTGCTCCTCCACAACAGCCCCAAGCCACACCATCGGCACCAACTCAATAAGCCGAGCCAATTACCTCTCAAGCTGAACCAATTCCCTCTATTGAAGAGGCCTTTACCATTGCTGACCTTGCTCGGCAAATGAGAGCAAATCATGAACAAACCCTCCAGCAATTTGAAATCTCTACCGGAACAATTATATGCGTTATCAATGTGTCGACTACATTGAAGAGGCCACCACTTTTTTGATGGAACACACCTTCAAGACCGCCTCAACCCCTTACATTGGTCGAGCATGGAATTACGAGTCTGCGTACACTCAAAATGTAGCCACTTTAGTGTCGGAGGTTGCTCAGAGGGATGCAGGACCATCCTCAGTCGGTGAGTGTCAGCATAGATCTCAGCTTGGTGAGTATCACACTCACTTTTATATAATGTTTGTTCATATATATAATGCTTTTTGCACATTGTTCTGTTTACTATAGTAACATTGTTCTAATTTTGTTATGTGATTATTATATTATTCATCAGTAACCAGTTATGTCAATCAACCATGTCACATTGAACTGATTTCTTGTTTACACTGTATTTATTTTCCCCGCCTTCGGTTATTGTTGAGGATGAAAATCCTTTAAGGAGGGGAGGGTGTAATAGCTACCATATTTTGAAAACCACAATATTCGATATGGACACGGGTTAGGTCAGGCGTGTGCCTAACACGGGACACAAAATACCTATTTAATTTGATGTTCAACACTGATACAAATGCAAGGCCCTTAGTCGCCCAGGAAATTTTTGAAGTAAAAACCCGGTCCTCAATACGCTAAAATATAGTGTATTGCCCATATATTTATAGTGGTGTATTAGATAATACACTCAAGTTTTATATTCTTATATATATAGAAATAGTGTATTGGAGTTACACTAAACTTGAAGCTAACTCATATATAGAGTTTGGGTATAGCAGAATTATACCGAAGCCAAGCACTACCCATACACTTGCTATGGTATAGCAGGAATATACTTGAATCTAGTATCCAGCCATATATATAATTTTTAATTAGTGTATTAGCTTTACATTATAACCAAGCCTTATAAGGCTTATATATATAAGACACAGTGTATTAGCCTTGTAGGAAAGCCAGGCCTAGTTTGGCTTATATGGCTATACAATACAAAAAGTAAATGCTGGCTTTACATGGGATGCCAACCCCTAATAGCTTATAAGCTGCTTTCATCGCCTCTTGACTACACGATTGCATGAGTCACCATGTAATCCCATGCACACAAAGTGGAAATAAACCACTACAAAAGCTCGTCTCCAGCTCCTTTCTTCTTCCTGCTATAAACTTTGAAAGAAATCCTCTTAGCAACTATACCCTGCTCAACCATTAAAGCACAAGGTTAAAGAAAAATAGACAATGAAACCCTACTGCTAGCTTCTCAAACCCACTTCCATTGCAACCCTTTTAAACCCCTTGGATTCAGAACCTTGGATCACAAGGTGACCTACAATTCAATCTTGAGGATGCGTTCATTGCGGCCTTAATTCTTACGAGCTCAGCGAACTCGACATCGACACACATTCGACATCATCATAACCACGAGTCCACCAAAAGGTATGTCGTAAACGAACCGAGTAATAGACTAGGTTCGTTTCATTAGTTTGTTTTAAATAGAATTTAAATCATTGGTGTCGATCCCATGAGATCGAATTGGCAGCACTGAGATATAGGCTTATGTGAGGGTTTCTGAGTCTAAAACTATGATTATCGCACTCCGTAACTCTCATACCAAATGAATATATTAAAAGAGGTTCTCGGTGCAACATATAACATAAAAATATAAAGTATTAATATAGTGTAAAAGACCCAGCAGACCAAGAAGTCAGCTAGGAGCAAGGGGCACCATGACAAGCATTGCATCAGGCTTGCTACGACAACCTCACAAGGTTGCCACAGCAAGGTGCTCAGCTGGAGGGATTGTCGCGGCAAGCCTGTTGCTTGCCGAGGCAAGCCTGTG
The DNA here is from genome assembly GCA_021018995.1 of Chloranthus sessilifolius. NCBI lineage: Eukaryota > Viridiplantae > Streptophyta > Magnoliopsida > Chloranthales > Chloranthaceae > Chloranthus > Chloranthus sessilifolius. Next base: position 68,758,806 of record CM037592.1, on the reverse strand, counting down.
TCTAGCTTGTGCGATTGCTTGGTTGTGTCTTTGGTCTGGTTTTATGTGTAGTGTATTAACTCTTAAGATTAGTGACCATATATGGTAAATATCTAGGGTCTAAGGAGACCCAGTAACCCATCCAAAATACTAAAAACATGAACATCAATCATAGGTGTTTGGTGCATATGACAAGCTCGTACCGATGAGTTTAGCTTGGATGCGTGCGTGGACATGTAGCAAGTAAAGTGTAAGCTTAATTAAGGTAGGGTGTTTACCTTGCTAGTTATATTTTGTTTTCTACTTTGCATCTGGATAGCAAATTATTGTATGAACCTGATTCCATGCTAAACATGCTCATGTCACGTTCACATTTAAATAGATAGTTTTGCTATGAGATGTAGTTCAATATATGGGTGAAGATGATCATTCTAGTTTCAGTACGTATAAATATGCCTGTCAATTTTGATGGTGAGAATAGAGTCAGTTTCAATATATGCTTTTGCATGATATGTATGATAAGGATAAAATCAGTTTCGATGTATAAATACGAAGTCTTATGCTAGATCAGTTTAGATGAATAGATATGAACGTGTTAGTTCTGTATGATGTATTGTGATGTGTGATGATAATAAGATCAGTTTGACATGTGATTATGCTATGAATATGCCCATTCAGTTTAATGATTAGTGATGTATGATAATGATAAGTTCATATTCGACATCTGATTTTGTATGGATATGCTATATTCAATTCAAAGAATAGCTAGGAATGAAGATGATACACTCAGATTCGACATATGATTAATGTATGAACATGCTCGTGTCAGTATTGATGAATAGTTAGCTCAGTTTCGATATATGACTATGAATAATGATGCTAATTTCAATTTATGTATGAATATGCAAGTTTCCATTATACTAGTCTATTTTGCTATATGCTATCTGTTCATGATATTATTGCATACCTAATACCAAGCATTGTTCATGTCCTGTTATATTTGATGTCATGTACACATTTTTGCTTAGTATTGAGCCAAGTGATCCCGCTAACTCGGGAGCTTGACAAGTGATCCCGCTAACTCAGGAGCTTGATTTGTCTCAATCCAAGTGATCCTGCTAACTTGGGATCTTGACAAGTGATCCAGCTAACTCGGGAGCTTGATTTTCTTGTTTCTTGTACATGTATGTTTTACATCTGATAGCTTGTTTAGGCTAAGATTGTTTTAGCATGATTCTTTGTTCAGCATGATTCCTCGTATTTGTTGCACCATGATTTCCTTGTATCTAGTCAGCATGATTGTTCAGCATGTGAGCATGATAATGACTTATTTATGCTATATGTTGCTGGAATAAATACAAGATAAGATATAATGTGCTTAGATTTATAATTTATGCATCAAGAAGTGAATTGGTATTCTAACATATAAGTTAGCACTGTAAATTTCCTCGCTGAGCTTCGATGATGTCTCATCCTATGACTTTATGTCTTAGCTGGAGAGATTGATCCAGAGCACAAGGGTGATCCCACATATCAGCTGCAGGAGGAGGAAGAAGAAGAGGACGAGGAGGACAAGGAGGAAGAAGTCGCTGAGGAATTCTTTCCTAAATAGGTTTGAGAGAGAGAAATTTGGTTTTTAAAACTTGTATAAATCAGCAACATTATGGTTTGAGATATTTTGTACTTCATGTATATGTTTTTTTTTTCCATTGTTTAGATGACGGGTGGCCGTCATCAATGGAAAGCTATACATAGTTTTGGTTAGCTTTGTGTTATAGATCCTTGCTATATCAGTTTACTATTTTTGATGATGAGTAAATATTAGGTTTTGCCATAGTATTTCATGTCAGAGTTATTAAATTGCTTCCGTATATGCAATACTTTGTACATGACACGATGCACTTGTATGATAGGATCATGTTAGGTGATCCGACGACGCGACCTTTTTCGAATATACGATAAGGGGACAAGTCGGGCCATCATAGTTTCAACTTAAGTCTCAACCATGTACTATTATTTCAGTGCATGGCCCCCGTATTAGGATTTTAAGGTCTTAGGAGAAGATTAGTCCTTTTTCAGAGATCGTGGGCAAGGTCAAAGGCTGACCAAACAAATTTATATACTCCGAGGGGGCAAAATAGGGGTGTCTATAGATGCCCCTCTTCAGCGCGTTCTTGTGGAGTAAGGATGCATCGAAGAAGTAGGCACCCCTCATTCGAGGGACCTTCTCGTTTTCTTGGGAAATCACAAATGTGAACTGGGGATGCTGACATGAGATGCTTGACTTTCTTATCTATCAGCACAAGCTAAAATGGAGCATTCGAGGGCCCAATGGTAGTTGTTTAAAGGCGTATTCCATGCCGTGGATGCGAGTGACATCCCATCGCATATCTCGACCTGCTACCGGTGGCAGTTAACAGGGGAAATTGGCATAACCTAATCCATGGGTGCAAGGGGCATCTCACCGCATATCGCGACTTGCTGCAAGGGGTAGTCAAATGGTAGGAGAGTCAATATCCTAGTCTATAGGTGCAAGGGGCAATCAAACAGAGGGATATTCGATATAGTCGAGGTACCAGAGGACATCATACGAATGTCCAGAGATCGATAATAATAAGATGAAATATCATGTAATGGTGAAGGCTTTCGCAAGTCATGTCAAACCAAGCGCTTCATTGCTCACACTAATGCACGTCAGGTGTCCCTTTTCCAGTGGACATTTATGATTTCTCAGAGTTGAGCATATTCATTTTTCTGTTTCCCAGGGGAAAGAACAGATTGGAGAGGTGAGAAGTGAACATTGATAGGTAGGAGATTTATCTACATATTATTATTATTATTATTTTTAAATGAGAGATTTTTTTATTATTTTTTTTTGAAAATTTGGGATTTAACTCTAGATCAATTCGATGGTAAAACTTCAAAATTTGTGGCTTTCGAGATATCGCTAAGCAGATCCACCGCTGCGGGATTTATGGACCCAACCGTTTATGTGGTTGCCAAGACGACACTTGGCATGTCGGATGCTCCGTCTAAACTTCTCATGAATACTGATGATTGTCACTTATGGGAGGACTACAATGATTCACGAATAGAGAGACATGTTTTGAAAATATTTGACTTAATATTATTTAACTATATATTATAGAAATATCGAATATAAGGGGGTGATAATACTTACCTGATTTATTACCTGCTGGGGCTTTTTATATGCGACGAGACTCAGTGATTGTCGCAGTGGCATCACAATGGGACATAAGAGGGTTTCCTCTCTTTTCTTCATTTATGTGGTAGCATGGTTTGATGGTTGCCAGTATGATGAGACATTTTGGGAAGGCGAGGTTTGCAATGGGACAGGTGATCCTTTCCTTTCGATTGCGTGCTGGGATAAGTTACGATGGGATGTCTTGATTGGCCAATTAGATGTAGTGATGGGACATCAGAGGGTCTCCTTCCCTTCTGGTTTTTTTTTTGTGGTGAGTCCCACTGGTTGTAGGCGTGACAGGTGGTTGGGACTCTGATGAGATGCCCGCGCTAGGTAACCGGATGTCAAATAAGTTTCTTCATTCATATGCTTCTGTTGCAGTGGTGAGGAAATTGGGAATAGGGCTCTCTGGTTTCACGATGGGACATGATCGAGCCTTCCCCTCTAATGGTTATGCAAAGTTATGTGATGAGATTTCCGGGAGGTGTGATTTGCGATGGGGTTTGGAAGGTTCGACTCTCTGCGATTGGGATATTGACTGAGCCTTCCCTTCATGATTGTGCATCGTGACAGGATGTGTCTGAGCGTCTTGGGTAGTAATGTTGCGATGAGACAGGTTTGTGATGGGATCAAGTTGTAGTTGCATTGCGATGGGACATGTGAAAGGTTGCTGATTCCTTAGTTGTTTCAATGTCATGATGAGACGATGATGGTGTTTCTTTGTTTGGCAGATCTTGGTTACGTAATGGGTTGGAGTCAATTTAAATGGTGTATGAGAGTGCGATGGGATCTATCTTCGAGCTTGGTAGCGTGGCGTGGATTTAGCGTCGTGGTAGGATATGATTGATTTATGATGATGTGTCCTACCACGATGGGACATAATGTGATAAGCGACTCCCTCTGTCTCTAAACAGCCAGTGAGGCTACGCAATGGGACAAAAGAGGAAGAGGGATTTTGATCATGATGGGATGTGTAAGTTATCAAGTGGTCAGTTGGTTGCAATGGGACTACAGGGGATGTCCCGATTTATGCATTCAAAATGGTGTGAAGAGTAGATCTACTTAGTTTGAGTGATCATTTTTCATGGGTGAGCATGTGTATAGGAAGAGTTTTTTTTCTTTTTCTTTTCAAGTTTATAGATTGTGTGTTTAAGTGAAGGTTCTGAGATTAGAATTACGTGCCTAGACAAGGGTGCAGGATTCAAATACGTGCGGGTGAGGTTGCGCGTGATTGGCAGGGTGATGGAATTATTGCATGTCTGTATTGAAGTGCGTAATCTAATTACGCGTAGGTTAAGATACGCGTAATCCAAGCATCGACAGGTTAGTAAGGGGAAATATTCGGGCAGCTCTTCGGATTCTGTGCGGCTACGTGAGTGTGTAATGCGTTGTGGGAAGAGTGTGCGATTGGGGCGTCACCAAGTGACTTTTTGAATTCCATGTAGGATGGAGGATGTGTGATTCGATTGTGCGCAATATTGTTAGTGCGGAATTGGAGTATCAGGTCTTGTGGGCCGGCAAAAGTTCAATTGCGTGAGCATGGCGCTGCGTGTGATTGGGGTTGTGCGTGTTTGTCCATGAGCATAATTTAATTGTGGGCAATGTGTCGAGCGCATAATTAGGTGGGTTTCTAGATATATCCGAGTTCCTTTCATTTTTTTTTATTCGTTCCTATTTTATTCTAATTTCTTGGTTTTATTGATATCTTGTGATCCAGTTGTCCGATTGTGATGTTGTTTCTTCCTATGTTTATGATTTCACGTGATCTCAACCCGATGTGATGCTCGACGATAATGATGTGACTCTTAGGATGGGCGGTATTGGGAATGAGGCGATTGATACACCCTTCATTATTGTTAGAAGTTAAAGGTGGCGGAAGGGAATTCCTCCAAATGGATGGAAAGGGGTGTTCCCCAACCAATCCTTCCCTTCGCCCTCTGGTGCTTCTGATTGAACGCTCCGCGCTCGGGCTTTGTGTCGATTTTGGGTTCGATTTTTTTTTTGGGTTGTAGATTAGGATTTAAGGTTTTCATTTTGGGTTATACGTTCAGGAGGTATGCCTCCGGTGACACCTGCAAAATTTTAAGTTATGAATAAAGAGGTGTTTTGTTCATTGTGTTCATTTAGTTTATGTTTGTTCATGTTTGGTTGTGGTGTGTTTCTTAGGTTACGTTGGAGGGAGAGTGGGTACTGTTAGAGTATGGTATTTATTTTTTTGGTGTATCTCTGTTGTCCTATTTCAAGAGTTCGTTTTGAGGTCCCATGGCGGAAAGTAAGAACTAAATTGAAAATTTTTAAAAATGCCCCAGTGTGGGGTATCTGAGGTGGAAAAGCAAGAATTAAATTGAATTTTTTTTTTAAAAAAAGCCCCAATTTGGGGATCAGTCTTGTGACTTGAGTATCGCTACCAAGGTGCTAGCGCTCTTTAAAAATAAATGTCCCAATGTCAAGTGACAGTGGGAATTTTATCTGCCTCACAGATGTCCTGGAGTGTATTTGTGATGATCCCATGTTGGGAGGTAGTTTGATTATTTCAGTCACATGTCAGGCTCGATTTCGTAAGTGCTGAACAAGCATCATATATCATAGCTTTTAACAAGACTGAGGTGAACGGTAGGTAATGGGTGATTGCATCACTTGTCATTAGAGAGTTTTCGATTTTATTCTGAAAGAGATTTTGAAAGTCATTTGACTCATTGTCCGAAAAGAAAATTAAGGGTGAAGAGGAGGTAAGGTTTATTGCTATGAGGGTAGCCTCTTATTCAACCAAAATTTGAAATAGTAGTCAATTACTTTCTTCTCAGGTGGGTAATGCAGTGACATAATTGAGCTCTCCGTCATGGTCCAGTACCATCAAATCATAAGATTCTATGGTTAGCAGGAGTTTTGTCCTCCTCCTACCATCGTACAACGACATCTAGTAGTGTAAAGATATCAGGGATGCCCTCATGATTTTGCTTATGCCTCCCTGGTGGGGAATACCTAGGGTGCCCTCACAGTTCCGCTTATGGTTCCCTGAATTCATTTACTGTTCATTTGTCATATTGCTCTTGCTTAGTTGTATTTCTTTTTTGTATATATTTTTTAAACAATCTGCTAACGCAAGAACTATGAGGTTTGATGGAACATCATATTTTCATTTTTTTTGCTCTAACATTGACTCCAATGGCTGAAGAGGTATATGAGAATTCAGAGTTTTCTATATTTCAAAGAAGAGTTTCATGATCCACTAGTCCTTTCGATCAACCTGCTAGAATAAGAGGATGGTTAATGAGTCAGATGACTTCTAAAATATTTTTCAAAAATAATGTCCTACGACTGGCGAATGCCTTGCGATGACTACGAGGATGATAAATATATAGTTACGCCTATTTAGGCTACAAGATGTGATGATCATTGGGTTATGATAGCATTCTAGGGTTAGGGAGTCCTTCCCGTGTAGTTGTTTCTTGGGGCATGCTGCCAAAATAAAGTGAGTACTTTCCTCGGGGGTTTTAATTTCTTCCAGGCGAGGCGATTATGTAGCCTTGTTTCTTAGCACTATCTCCCTAACTTTGAGTTCTCGGTCGGGTAAGGATTATGAATCAGTGATATTGTTGGGCAGGTGACATATGTATATATTTGATTATTTTGTATATTTTTGTATTATTTTTGTTATTATTATTGTGTTATGGTACAACATCAGTTCCTTAAGCAAGGACTGACTCAGAAGGTCGAATGGGCCGAGTGGCAATTGGGTGATCCATTTCGAGGTCCTCGATCCCTCTCAATTTGGTCAATCTGGGATGAAAGAGATGTTATGTTTGAGTTTGTGTTTTGGATGATATGAAATTTTTCGAAATAGGTGTGGTGTCGTTTGATTTCTTCTTTTGATAAGTCTTTTATGGCCAGGGTTTCCTTGTCAGGAGGGTCATTCTTCTATTTTTCGATGGAGTGAAGCATCTCTTAGAGTTGGACGTAGAGTTATTAGAGTGGTTTTCGAGTTGTAGAGAAGTTATTTCCCGGTGAAGTTGGAGTGGAATTCGTTGGTGTTGTAAAGGTAATGATAAGATAAGACAGGTAAAGCAAGAGGAGGAGACGTGAAGGTGTAGGCCAAGGTTAACCTTTCCTCTGTGTGGGGCGGTTTAGTTTTGTTTGATTATGCTTGTTTCATTTGATTCACACTTTGGATTTATCGTGAGGTGGTTTTAAAGTTTTGTTTATAATTTTTGGAGGAGGTTTAGTGTCGAGAGTTTGGTGTAGTAGTTTCATTATCGGTTGGTATTCTATGAAGGTTTTGATTGTGAGGTCTATGGAAGTTTGGATCCAGTGGTTAGAGTCGGTCTTAGTTGTGATGTTGATTCATGTTCTCGCGAGTTTTGAGGATTTGGCGATATATTGATTTAGATGTTGATTGGGGTCGTAGGATTTAAGCTTAGCTTAGTTTCGAGAGTGGGTTGAATGATGGAGTTTTTGATTAGTTTATTGATAGGTTCAATGATTGGGTCGAAGATAGGTGGGTTTGGTGTTGTAGGGATAGGTTCGGGATTGATGATAGGTTTAGTTTCGATAACGGGTTTGTGTTTAATAACAGGACCAAGTTTGATGACAGGTTCGAGTTTAACGATGGGCTCAGTTTTGACGATGGGTTCATGTTCAATGATAGGTTTGGATTTACTGATAGTTTGAGGTTAACGATGGGCTCAGTTTTGACAATGGGTTCATGTTCAACGATAGGTTTGGATTTAATGATAGTTTGAGGTTTGATGACATGTTTGTGTTCGGTGATAGGTTCATGTTCGAGGATATATTTAGATTCGATAGTAGGTTTAGATTCAGTAATAGGTTCAGTTTTGATAGTAGGTTTAGGTTTGATGATAAGTTTAGGTTTTCTAATAGGTTTAGTTTTGATAATAGGTTTAGGTTTGATGATAAGTTTACGTTTAGGTTTGATAATAAGTTTAGGTTTTATAACAAGTTTAGTTTTGATGATAGGTTTAGTTTTTGTAACAGGTTTGAGTTTGGGGTTCAGTTTTGTGGTTAGTGGAACGGTAAGTTCAATAGCGGGTTTAAGTTCTTATTTCAGAGTTAAGGGGATGATAAGTTCGGTAGTGAGTTCTGTAGGGGTTGATTCATGAGTTGGTTTTGAAATTAGCCAAATGAGTGATTCTGGAATGGGTGGTTCGGAGGTATATTTGGTAACAGATTCGATTTCGAGATTTTATTTTGAACTTGGTAGGTGGTAGTGAGTTTAGATTTCGAAGTGAGAGTAGAAGTTAATTCGAGAGTTAATTCTGAGGTTAGTGGAGTGATGTGTTTGTTGTTGAGTTCATGTTCTAAAGCAGGTGTAGGAATTGATTCAGGGACTAGTTTTGAGATTGGTGGGGCAATGTGTTTGACAATGGGTTTAATTTTCGGGCTAAATTTCGGAGTTGATTTGGAAGGGAGAGGGCTAGTGATTTCAGGGGTACATAGGATTACGGGTTTGGGTTCAGATTTTAGATTTGTGATTGGTTTAAGTATGAATGGCATTGTATAATACCGATTGATTGGTTCAAAAATTACTTTTAGAATCGGCACGTGAGCCTATTCGGGGGTAGTTTGCGTCATTGGTTTGGGTGCCTGTTCAGGAGGTGTGGGGATTGATTCGTTTGTTGGTAGGTTATCAGATTCAAGGGTAGGTTGAGTTGGTTCAAAGATAAGTGCATTGAGCTTGGTGATGAGTTTGGTGATGGCTTGAGTTAGTTTAGGGGTGGATTCGGTGATAGTTTGAATTTTAGTGATCTTAGTGACCGGTTTTGGGCAAAAGGTAATTTCACGCTTATCGGTACGTGGGATAGGGTTGGTTGGTTGTGAGTGAATGGTATGGACATGGTCCAAAGGGGGTTCAATTCTATGAATCATGCTAGCTGGGTGGAATGGGTCAGGAGTGAATGAGTGTACGAAATCATACGTGAGTTGAGTTTGATCGAACAATGGGTTGTAATAGGTGATGTTAGTTTGCGTGTCGTTGGGGTATTGGTTTTGATCGTAGTGCAGGTTTGTTTATTGGTTGGTGTATAAAGGGTGGTAAGGGTGTTGATCCTGATTTGTGTATAGATCTTGAGCTTGGTCATATGGGTGGTGCGGTTGAGAGTTTGGTTGGTTTTGTTCTTTGTTCGTATTGATTTGTTTCGGGCTCAGAGTTTCATTTAGGGTGTTTATCTCAGGGTTGTCGGAAGAGGGTCTGTTTGATGTTAGGGTAGAGAGATTGAGGTCTCCACTCTTCAGGTGACGCACTATGCGTGAGGCGCGTTCACGGAGGCTAGAGAAATTGGAGTAGTCACTTAAGATGAGAACGCTCCGAAGAGGCTCTCGGGTATTGCTGATTATGATTTCTATCGCATCACTTTCTTTTATCTTATTCCCTGTTCGAGCTGCAACTATTCTCCACCGATTGGTGAACATTGGGAAGTTTTCGTTGTCCTCTTGTCTTGTGTGCATCAAGTGAGCCAGACTGACCTCTTCGTGAGTCAGGTGCTGGTATTGGTCTAGGAATCTATCAACTAAGTCTTCGAAAGTCTCAATTTCGGCTAAAGGTAAGGCCGTGAACTAGTCAAGGGCTTCTCCTTCTAGTGATCTCGGAAAGTAATGGATCAGGAAGCCATGATTGGTGCAGATTGGTCGACAGTCATTGCAGAATAGGGCTAAGTGGTGCTTTAGGTTTCCCATACCGTTATATTTGTTAAATTTGAGTGGTTTGAACCCGACGGGTACAGTTAAGTCAATGTCTCAGAAAAATTTGTTGAACGCGCAAAATTGGTTAGAGCGTTCTCCCTTAGCCATGTAGTTGTCTAGAAATCGATGGAGGTTGTGTATGTTTATGGCGGTGTCTTTTCTAGGTGTCTCAGGGGAGGGTTGTCTTTGGTAGTTATTGTCGTGAGAGGTGCGAGAGGTATGCGTGTATGTGTTGGAGGAGTCGGAGTACGCGAAGGAGTCGGCATCCTTTCCTCTCGTCTGCTTCTTGGAGTAAGCTATCGTTCATGCATCAGCTTCTTGTTCATTGTGGCCTTGCATAAACTGGCAAAGGACTACAACAGAGCATTTGCCTCTTTTCCTCCTTTTGTGAGTGCACTGGCAGTATGGTTCATAACTTGACTAGTCGTGGAGTTCTGTCCATCATCACTTTCTACGTTGTTGTTGCTATGTTTGTGTTTCATGGAGCGAAGGGGTATTTTTCGCTCTCACTGAGCGTATTTACCTGAGCACGACGCTGGGCTGTCTAGGGAGACGACCTAATGTTATACTCGAAATTGCTAGGGAGGCCCCAGGAGGGTGGGTCGATATCATTAAAATTTAATTTTTTGATGCCGACCATTTAAATTTTTTTTTAATGTTTTTTTTTGTTTTTTTTTTGTTTTTTTTTGTAAAAAATTGAGTATGCAGGTGAGTGTGTGTAAAAAGTTATAAAGTAAACCGAAGAAAATAATACAAAAAATAAATTAAATAATGCAAGGAAATAGAAAACCAAATTAATTAGACTGGGGCAACCATAGCGAAAAAGAGTCCCATCACAATTGCCAGTCTGTTTGTACGCGCTTTTTCTGGGTTCCTCTCGGTCCCTTAAATAAGTGGACTATGACAAAGGCGGTGATGGAGTAATAAATGAGGAAATAATAAATACTGAAAGGAAAAGGCAAATATTAAATAGATAATACCTGGTTCATTGCGATCGCCAGCTACAAATGTTTATCGATGCTACAACATGTCACTGATCACGCTTTAAGGGGAGCAAGGGCTTGCAGGTTGAACTCCTTTATTGAATCGCCGGCCAGCCAACGTCAGGAGCTGTGGGTTGCCTTTCATGTAATTGGTTTTGTTTTCCTATTCCTGTTGAAATTCTAATTAGCTTGGTCTCCTAATCCTACAAGGAGTCTGATTAAAAAAAAAGGTCTCGTACATCTACTAGGAGTCTAATTTAAAGAGTTTCCTGATTCTACTAGGAGTCTAATTAATTTAAATATCTTAATCCGATTAGAAATATAATTAATTAAGCCTCTTAATCCTACTACGAATGCAAATATGTTAATTCTATGGAAACTAATTGGGAATATACTAATTCTATTGAAACTCTAATTAATTAAAAATATACTAATTCTATTAAATTTCTAATTAAAGTAAATATACTAATTTGATTGAAAATATAAAACTTAGGAACTAGAACGTCAAAATTGATCTAAGAATAAGAACCTAAGATCTAAAACTAGAGATTTAGAACTAGAGAACTAGAACCAGAAAATTAAGAACTAAGGAATTACCTAAAGCCAAGTGCTGCAGAGGAGGAACTCGAAAATTCAATTGTTAGATGCTAAAATTGTGTGTAAGAATCGTGAAAATTGTGTAGAAGAAAAAATTTTATAGAGGAAAATTGTGTATTGAATGGCTAGGGGGTAAAGTCTTATTTATATAGGCTTTTACTAGAAATCCTAGTGTAACTCTAATTCCTAGTTCTTCTAAAGTAATAAAGTAAAGTCCTAGAACGATAAGGGAACTGATCCTATTTCTAATAAAAGAAATGAATCCTATTTTCTAAAATAATATAATAAAGAGACTAATCCTAATTCAACTAGGAGTTTTAAAAAAAGACATTTTTTGCGCAGCTTCCGAAAATTGACCATAACTTCTTTGATACTTGTCGGAATTATACGTTTTTTAGCTCGTTGGAAAGCTACTTCGATAAGCTTTAAAATGTGCCAATTTTGCACCAATCCGACTTCATTTGATGCTTAAAAATAGGTCAAACATAAAAGTGATGGGATTGACAATTGGGAAAGGTTGGGATCATAAACTCAGGACTGAAATCTAGAACTTAAGAATTAAGAACTAGAATAAAAATTAAGAACTGAGGCCAAAATTAAGAACTAGAACCTAGAAGCTAAGAACTAGAACCTAAAACTTGAAAAGTAGAAATTTAAGAACTAGAACTTAGGAGATTACCCGAGGTCGGACGCTAAAGAGAACCTCTAAATCCCTAAGCTTGGAAGAGAGGAGAAAATTGTGTGATTAGGGTCAAGGTAAGGAGGTCTATTTATAAGTATTTGGTTAATTGCGCGCCCTGTGGGGTGCACTCAATTGGTCAGTGAATTTCAATTACGCGACCTGGCGGGTGCGCATAATTGAATTGAGCGCTTTACACCAAGTGCTCAATCACTTTGAGTCGGTGACCGACTGACTAGTTCAGTCGGGTATCCCAGTCCTAGCCTAATTAGACTGATTGCGCACCTTGTGTAGTACGCATAATCAGATTAAACACCATGTCAACTACGTTTAATAGGGGATTTTTGGCGGTCTAGGGAGTTAGAGGCCAGGTTTGCTTGGGAACTGATTACGCGCATGTGCTGGGCACATAAATAGATTGCGCACTCTAGATAGAGCGTGCAATCAAGTCTCGAGGTGGTTTCTTGAAGGGTAGAAAGCCAGTCCAAAAGGGATCAATTGCACGCTGGTAGTGGAGCGTACAATCTGCTTGCACGCACTTGGTAGGGCGCATAATCAAGGCCTAAAGTAGTTCTCAGGAAATATAATCTTGGTCCAAGAAAAACCAATTGCGCGCCAGCCATGGGGCATGCAATCGAGTTGCGCGTGCTATACCGGGCGCATAATTCAGGATATTCCTGGGTTTGAGCTGGGTCTGAGCCATAGAGCTATTGTTTCAGCCTAAGTTTAAACCATGTACTATTGTTTCAGTGCATGGTCCCCGTATTAGGGTTTTATGGTCTTCAGAGAAGGTTAATCCTTTTTCAGAGATCGCAAAAAAAGTCAAAGGTTGACCAAACAGATTTATATACTTCGAGGGGGCAAAATGGGAGGTGTCTACAGGCACGAGGCCTGAAAGAATTGCATTTCACGGATTCATGATTTTGTGCAACCCTCAATAGTGAGAGAACTTCTGATGCATCCATTGGGCATGAGTAAATTTAACCTATGCGTGCATAGTATGCAAGCGTGAGTAATTTTTACACATGCACTCATACTATGCACGAATAACCAAAAGTTGTCTCTTCTCCAAAAATTCAGCTCTTGTACTATTGTCTACTTTATGTGGGCATAATTTATTGCAAAATGGATGGTTAAAATATAGTAGAAAATAAAATAAAATAGAATGGATTTCAGCACAAAGTACAGCATGCAAGATATAGGGCCTGTTGTAGCAAGTTTTAAAGTAAGTAAAACTTTGTCCCACAGGGAATTATGATCTAAAACCCAAAAAAGATTATGGTTATAGGCCTCCAGATTGGACTACGGATCTGGCAATTCTAAAGAAAGGAAGTGTTGATGTCACAACTAAAACTAAAACTAAAACTAAACTAAGAAATAAAATGTAGTCCTATACTATAGAAAGGGTTAATAGAAGGGTGATGGTGATGTGATAAAATAACAAAAATAAAATGGTGAGAAGTATATAGCTAAGGTCACATCAGTAATGCAAGTCAAATCTAGAACTATCTCTATAGTAATCATTCAAATGGCTACAAGCACATCTGCAAGGTAGGGAAATCAAACTCAACCCCTATGATTTAAATTGGTTTCTTAAGGCTATAATCTATCCAGTTAAATGGTCACAGGCTATCCAACGGAGAGGATCAAATCACAAAGATTAAATTAGAAAACTAACCTGATCCAAGAGCATGGATTGATCTTAAGGCTTTAGCTGGTCCACTTAAATGGTCACAGGCTATCCAAGGGATTTCCTCCAGTCAAGTGAACCAAATCAGAACATGAACCATTGCAGACACTATGTTTGCAAGGCTACAATCACATGCATTCATAGGGGCAAACAACTCTTGAAAAATAAGTGGAAACCACAGTCATTCAGAAGTTGTTTGGGGATCTAGAATCAACTGGTCATTGCTACAAAAAGGCCTGCAATGACTCAGCTCACAAGTCTGCAATCTCTACACAAGATCAAATCTAAGAGCTAAGTGATGGAAATGTAAAATAGAGGGTGGCTTGCCTCTTCAACAATCTCTCACAAGGCTACAAGCTCAAGTGCAGAGAAGAAGAATCTATCTCAGATCTGTGGTTTGAATCAGCCTTAGGGCTATAGTCTGTCCACTTAAAATGGTCATAGGCTATCCCAGGGGTGATCTAAATCACAGATGGCTGAGATAGAATAAGTAAATTGTTGTTGTCATCATTGTTGCAAGGCTACAAGCACAGACAATAATGGGAGCATCAAATCCAAATTGATATATGTCAAAAATACAGATAAACAAGGATTCAATCAAACTATGAAAACGACATTTTATTACATAAAAGAGACTTACAATGGTGGCCTCAAGGCAATAGCCTGTGCAGAACAAACTAAAATAGCTCCCAAAATTTATACAAATCCCCTTGCAAAATTGGAATAACTACCTAGTTGTTTACTAAAAGGACTTAGCCAGTAAATGTTGGGCTAAGGAGGGTAGCAAAATGAAAAAGATGACCTAATCCTAACCCTAACCTGACCAAAGTTCTCAGCCGAATTAGGTTTAGGAAAAGATGATGTTTCTGCTAAAACATTACAACTTGTATACACATTGTCTCACTACCTTGGACAATAAGAAAACAAAAGAGGAAACCCTAATTTTTGCTTGAAGACGTGGCCAAATGGTGACCCTTGGATGCCTCGGGATGTGTGCCCTAGAAGTGGGGAAATCCCTAAAGTGTCTCTGATGTTCACTGAGAAAGCAGGAACCCGAGCTTCCCGAGGTTGATGTGCACATTTGGCTTCTCGCGTGGCTCTTCGTGCGGATGGCTTGGTTGTAGAAGAAGGCTTGTGAGGTCTCTTTGCATTCAGAAGCATAGCTCAGGCAGATAAACTTCAAGTGATTCCGGTCATGTGGGTCTCGCGTGGATGGGCTAGAGCTTTGTGAGATTACTCGCCAATGTGGAATAGATTCTTCGCGCGGCTGGCTTTGGCTTTGAAGCATGCGAGAGCTCGCTAGAGCTGAGAGAGAAGTTTTCTGGGACTCTCTCTCCTCTTGAGCTCCATGAGACTCTGGCTCTCTTGAACTGTCTAAACCTCACGAGTTGATTTCCGTTATGAGCTATGCGAGATCTATGCGAGCTCTTTACTATGATGCCTCTCTGGACTACGCGAGATGCTCTCGAGGTTGCTTCTGAGTGAATTAATCTGTGCGAGAGCCTTACCAGTTTGATTTCAGCTATGCGAGGTTTAATGCTTTTCTCCTCTGCTATAGTGCACATGCTGCTGCAGCAGTGTTCTCTGCATGGGTCCACTCTTCTTTCATCTGCTTGACTTCTAGCACACACTTGGGCTACCAAAATGATCACCAAGGTGTATACCACCATGGTGTATCCTCAGTTCCTGCATCTGCTTCAAGGCTTGGCTTTAAAAGTCTCTTCTTTGGCCTCCAAATGAGTGGACTGTTGTACTAAGCTGCATTTTTATTACTAACTACAAAACGCACTCAAAAGAGGATTATTAAATGGCTTCAAGGAGTAGTAAAGGCTAGGTTAAGAGGTGAAAAATGGTATTTTTTAGTACTTTACACACCCCCAAACCTAATCTTTGCTAGTCCTCGAGCAAAGCAAAATTTAAACAACTACTCTAAAAATGTAAATGCCACTTTCATAGAGAGAACGGATGCATTTAGCTTATGCATCAAGCCTTTTAAACCCCTAGGTGATCCCTAGTGGAGGAGTGAAGTCTCCTGAGGGTTTTCAGTGAAGACACCCACAAACTTCTCAATAAAATAGTTAACACAAGTGCAAGCATGATCAAATCAGTTTTCAAAAAATTTAGTATCAGTCCATTTTTGATCTTCAAATTTGAGGAGTTCAAATACATTTAATGCCAACAGTTAACAACTAAATCATGCATGTATACTCATCAAACCACTTAGTTGTCATCAAGAAACACAATGTGCAAACCAGTACTAAGCTTGCCAATGATTTAAAAAATTAGGTTCAAACAATGCCCAATAAGTTCAATCTAGACCCAATGCTCACCAGTGTTTCCTTTCACAAATGAATTTAAAGGGTGTACTTCATTCACACAAGCTCAAGAACAGTTAGAGACCCCAAATGGGCCTACAAGCATGAGCATAGTGTCACGGGGTCGCTCTTCCGCAACCTCAGTCCCATGCAGCACCTAACACCCTCTGTACTAAGTCAGCCTACTTCTGATACCACCTGTCACGAGGCGTCCTTCGACGCGCCTTCAACCCATGCGGTGCTTTGCTACCGCATGCAACGAAGCCAACCAATCTTCTCATCAGCTCTAATACCACCCGCCTAGAGGACGGGAACTCCCCCTCATGGTTACCTCTATTTTGTGGCCTACTACCCAGTGTATCGTGCCCCTTACGACACGCTCGCTTGCACCACTGTGCTAAACTTGGCCTGTTCAAGCTTCACCCTGTGCACTGCACTAGTACCTCGCTTCGCATTAGTCTTGGCATGCAGCTCCCCATGCCGTCATGTCTTGCTCACATACCGAACCAAGCCCACAGTCTTGTGCCTACTCAAGCTATCATGCTCAATGGAGTCCCACGCAGCCCTCGTGCTGGCATGCTCTACTGAGTCCCACGCAGTGCTCAAATACTCTCGCGAGGCTGCTCAGTTGTATGCACCGCGACGCGTAGTCCGGGGCCATACTTTAACCTTGCATTGGGTGCCACACGGCATCACTGCGTGGACATCCTAGGCCCACCCTTTCAGGCCTAGGAGAAACTTATGCTCCCTCTGGCAATGCAAGGCCCCGTGTGCGAGGGAATAGCTCTCAAGCTCCCTTCCCCTATATAAGGGTAAAATAGTAATTCAGCCAAAATAGCAGGAGAACCTCAAACTTCTTGGTTTGACATACTTTACTGTTCACAACACAACGCCCCGGATCAGTAGCCCAGCTGGCTATATTGCGTCCTTGTCGCGTCCTCATAGCGTGGCCACGTCACCAGGCCTTCTTGGCCCCATGTCGCATGCCCTCTTGGAACCACATGTCGTGCCGTCCTGGCACCAAGATGTCACGTGCCTTTCTTAGCACCACATCGCGTGCCCCAGGCACCATGCTGCAAGCTCGAGTGTTGACCCCTCACATCCTCCACCACTTCATAATGTCAACGTCCTCGTTGACGCATTATCACAATGAACTGACCTCTCCAACTCCTCCCAGCCTGTTAGCATCTCATATCTAGTTCTTAGGTCCACATCTTCCTACTAGCACCCCAACATCACCCCTACCGAGTCAACCTTGTTCCGCAGTCACAAGGCCCTCACCTGTTAACTAGCTCTGGAATGTCGCATGCCCTCTTGGCACTGCATCGCATGCCTCTGCTGACATTAATTTTCTCAATAGTATCATCCCTTTTGCATCAAACTTGGCTCTGATACCAAATGTCACGGGGTCGCTCTTTTGCAACCTCAGTCCCGTGCGGCACCTAACGCCCATTGCGCTAAGTTAGCCTACTTCTGATACCAACTGTCACAGGGTGTCCTTCGACGTGCCTTCAACCCGCGCGATGCTTCACTACTGCATGCAATGAAGCCAACCAATCTTCTCATCAGCTCTGATACCACCCGCCTAGAGGACAGAAACTCCCCCTCGTGGTTACCTCTGTTTTGCGGCCTACCACCCAGTGTATCGTGCCCCTTATGACACACTTGCTTGCACCATTGTGCTAAACTTGGCCTGCTCAACCTTCACCTTGTGCACTGCACTAGTACCTCGCTTTGCAACAGTCTTGGCATGCAGCTCCCCATCCCGTCATGTCTTGCTCACATACCAAACCAAGCCCCCAGTCTTGTGCCTACTCAAGCTGCCATGCAACCCTCATGCTGGCGTGCTCTACTGAGTCCCACGCAATGCTCAAATACTCTTGCGAGGTTTCCCAACTGTATGCACCGCGATTCATAGTCCGGGGCCATACTTCAACCTCACATTGGGTGTCACACGACATCACTGCGTCAATGTCCTAAGGACCCTTTTAGGCATAGGAGACACTTGTGCCCCCTCTTACAGCGCAAGGCCCCGTGTGTGGGGGAATAACTCTCAAGCTCCCTTCACCTATATAAGGGTAAAATAGTAATTCAACTAAAATAGTAGCAGAACCTCAAACCCCTTAGTTTGACATACTTTATTGATCACACTGCAATACCTCGGATCGCTAGCCCAGCTGGCTATGTCGCGTGCATGTCACGACCCCCATGCGACAGTGACGCATCCTTGCAGCACGACCACGTCGCTAGGCCCTCTTGGCCCCATGTCGCGTGCCCTCCTGGCACCACATGTCATGCCATCCCGGTACCAAGATGTCGCGTGCCTTTCTTAGCACCATATCGCATGTCCCAGGCAGCATGCTGCAAGCTCGAGTGTTGACCTCATCACAATAGGCAGTTGCTCCTAATTTCTAGCATCACCAACTTCTTCTCACCAAAGATTAGACAACTCCTTGTCTCTACATGACAGTTCATTTGAATTTGGATCAACAAGGGCTTTTCATGGGTTGTAGTGTGGCTTATGGATGAGGGTTATAAAGAATGGAAGGGGAAAAAGGGGATCCAAAACTGAGAAATCAGTAGGTGTAGGAGGTTATTCATGACTTCACCTTCTTGAATTCAACATACTTCATCTTTAATGACATTTTTTAGATTTAAAGTAGCGAGCTTCTCTTCTTCTTTCCAATTTTCAAATGAAGGTATCCTCTTGACTTCTCTTTCCATTTTATTTTTGTTTTTATTTTTATTTTCATGAACTGCTACAACTGAACCATTGCTACACTTCTGTTCATCTATTGCTTCTCTTTCCCAATCACTAAATGTTGCACTCAGAGTGAGGGTAAGGTTGAATCAAGTCTACAGGTTGAGGTGCAGGTACTCTGGTGTATCTTGAAGAAAAATTGATTTGAAGGCTCAAAAAGTGTATGCAAAAGGGCAGTTTCAATGGGTTGGTACTTTTAGGCTCAAACTATCCAAATGAAGGCCTTGATCATCTCCTTAGTGTTATGCATACTGTCAAAAGTTTTAACTTGGAGGTGCCTAACTTCTAGTGAAAAGGGTTTGAATCAACCAGTCCTTAGAGTAGAAATTATTTGCCAACGACACTCTTTAAGAAGATTATTATTTTTTTTTTATAGGCTCAAATCTCACTAGATATCATCATCAATTGAATTGTTGGGCGTGTCCTCATCTTTTTCTCTCCTCACTGGTTCACTAAGTACTGAAAAAAAATTCTTGATGTTCACCTCATGAAAATATTAAATGATTTAGTGTTAACAGCTTTGCATCAGTTTAGGTTTTCTCATTGTCAATATTTCTTAGGTGAACTTCACTATATTTATTTCTTACATATTTAATATTGCTGCACTAAAGTTAGCTATCCCATTGGCTTACCTTGCCACTCCCCCAAACCTATGAGGAATAGTGTCCTCACTGTTTCAAAGAGTAGGCTTCTAAGGGGCAGCAGGGTACAATCATAAAACGACACACAAAATAGCAATATCACATGCATAAAAGATGACAAGTAAAACTATTGCAATGAAAGGACACAAAAGATAAATTGGCATTCATAAAAACAGTATACAAGACTCTACAAAAGAAATTTGTACATATATAAAAATAGAAACTAAAACCTAAGGACAACTGACACTAAAACCTAATTTGAATCTGAGCTTGAGCTTGATAGATCAACTGGATCCCATCCATAATCAGCTGCCATTTTCTGATACTTCTCTTTAAAACTTTCCTTCTTCACATTCTCAGCTTTAGTAGCACCAGCCTATGTCCTTTTGGCAGCTGGCTTCTCTAGCTTGGTGCTGCCCTGGTGCATGGTAGGCTCATTGATTGACACCCCAACTGATGAGGTTGGGTGCACTACTGAGAAGGATTTTTTGAGTTTCTTTACCAGTCTCTCCAACATTTCTGATTTCTTCATTTGCTTTTCATATAATGTGAGGGTGCAACAAGTGCTCCTAGTCCCTCTTCTCCACTCTGTGGTCCAGTTTCAACTGTGCAATCTGCTCTAGGAATGGTTGCTTGATGGCAGTGTTGATCTCAGCCATTCCTCTGATCACATCCTTCTTGATATAGGGGTTGTCTTCTATGGCTCTTCTAAGGGTGGAAAATGGGGGCATGATATTTGAAGAAACCAGGACAATGGAGGAGGGTGATGGGACAGTTGATAGAGGTGAAAGGGTGGATGCCAGCTGCCCCTCAGTTAGGTCAGTCTGGGTGTGGGTAGAGGTGAAGGTGGGTGGGATGATTAGCTCCTCTTCATCAGTTTGGGTAAAGTAAAAGGTAAGGATAGGGAGGAGGGGTTGTTCCTCTACCTCAAAATGGGTTTGTGTGGAGGTAGATGTTAGAGAGGGTTGAATAAGGAGCAGCTCCATAGGTTCAGGTTCAGTTTGAGTGGCAGCTATTGATGTTACCATAACAGGTGGGGGCTGAGGTGGGAAGGGGGGGTAGAAACATGTATAGGGGGTACTGAAGGTGGCTGGGTAGGTGGGGTAATGGTCTGTAATGTGGATTGGATGAAATGTAGGCTATTTTGGAGTGTGGCTTAGTTTTGGGTGTTGGCCATCAGTTGTTTGGGGAGGGAGGCAAGTAAGATAAGTGTTTAAGGTAAGGGATCTGGGATGGTGGGGATTGTGGGTGGGGTGGATAGGATGGGCTGAAAAGGTGAGGTTGGGGCATGGTGAAATTGGATTGGTGGGGGAGAAGGTGGGTCAGGGGTGAAATGGATATGCTGTGGTGATTCAGGTAGAGGTGTGTACTCATACCTGATGTCCTCCATGATGGAGTCCATCATGGCAGTGTACCCCTCACTGGTGAATTGGTCTTGGTCATGAATGGGGGAGAGTGGAGAGGAATGGGTAGGTGAGTGAGAATGGGTAAGTGGGGCAATGTGGGCAGGTTGTGTGCACTGGTAGTAGGTGGGTCAATGGCAGTGGCTATGGGTTGAAAGCTTGGTATAGGATCTAGTAAAATGGGTTCAGATATAATGGTAGGGGGCTCTTGGATATGAATTGGTTGAGGTAGGGGAGTAAGTTCTGGTAAGGTAATTGGCCGGGGAGGCTCAGTGGGAGTTTTGGTGGGTTTGGAGGCTCTCTTTTTTGTGTAGGTTCTTTTTATAGGTGGGCTGGGATGGGTAGGGTAAATGGGTATTGGTGTAGTGCGAGCTGGCACATGGATGGCTTGAGAGGATGTGGGTTGTGGACTACAGACTGATATAGGGATGGTAGGTATAGGGGTAGTGATGGAGAGCGTACTGATGAAGGTTGCTAATATGGAATGGGGGTGAGGTAAAGTGTGAGGTAGGTATGGAAGGTGGGATGGGTGTGGTTGCAACTGTTGTAGCAGCAGATGTAGCTGCAGAGGTGGCAGTTGCTTCTGCCTTTTGAATAGTGGGTGTTGCCTCCTTGTCCTTCTTCTTCATGAGGGTCAAACTGATCCCCCATGGCTTCTTCCCAAATGCCACTGGGGCCAGTGGCTCTGTTGGCTCCCACATTCTAAACTGGTATCCACCTAGTTTTAGTAGGCCAGTGATTATCCTACTGTAAGGCAGGGCATCTGGCTTCTGCTTCTTTTAAACCTTCTCATGGATATCCTTCATACCCTCAAAAATAAGATGGGAAGCATCAATGTAATGCCCCAATGAGAAGGAATAGAGGGCATCAGCTATGGGTGCCCTCCTCTCTTATTGGTGCCTAGAGCAAAAGACATTCTTTGTCAAAACTGCATCCATAAACAACTGACTTGGCTCTAAATTCCCCCTCTTGATTGAATCTCTTGATGCTTTCTTTCCTCTCATAATTGTTTTAGCTATCTCAGTGATAGAGGGAGTTAGGGGAGCTCCCAAGGCACTCTCTTGGTTGTAGGCAGTTGGTATGCCTAGGACTTTAGCAATCTTAGAGGGGCCCACCAACATCTCAAAGTTGTCAATGAGGATAAAAAATATAGGTTGTCCATCATTATCATCCTTCACTGGAATGTTCCAGTAAAATAATTGGACTAGCCTAGGGGAGGCTAACTCCAATGGGGGCCTAAGCAGCGATAACAAGGAGGCCCTGGTCAGGTATGCAATTGATGGGGCAGTCAAGGGCTCCTTCTCAAAAAAGGGCTTTTCAAAGGTAATCTCAGGCTCCAATTTAATGGCAGCCAAGAAATCACTGGGGGTTGTCAGTGGGTTGAACTCAGAGACAACTTCCTTGCCCTTTTTCTGCTTTTTAGACTTTTTAGGGCTCGTAGCAACAGTCCTAGCCCTCTTTTTTGGTGCATTTTTTATTTTTAGGCATTTAGGTTGGGGAGCTGGGGGCATTAGAGGCCTCCACAGCTGAGGATTCTGCAATCCTTGCAGACTTCCTAGTGGTAGCTGGTATGGTAGTGGGTTGAGGGTTCAACAGAGCTGCTAGGCCGTCTATAAATGGGGATTTACCAGTTATTTCACGAAATCTGAAGGCCTAGGTTATGAAACAATCCATTGACTACACAAAATCCTCCCCAATCAACAAATTAACCACAGGCAATATGAATTAAAAATCATAGCTGGGAGAGCAGAGCACTTACCCTCTGAAAGCTAGGGTTTCAATTGAAAAATTGCACAGTGAATCAATCTGTCTTTTGGTCGGTGTAAAATGATCGAAAACTGATGTGGAGCAAAGTGACAGGGGCAGAATGTAAGTGTTGGGTCAAAATGTGTAGTGAAGGGGAAGGAATGGAAAAGACAGCTCTATAGTGTGCGCTGGAAGTTAGGGTAGAGAGAGGAAATGAAGAAGAAGATGCACTCGCAGGGTTTAAATGAACGAAACCCATGCTTTGCAAAGTTGAAAAGGAGCCTCTTGAGCTGAAATGAGTTTGGGATGGAGCCTCTCAAGCTGAAATGAGCTTGGGATGACCCTAGTCACACAACTATAGGTATTTTAAAGTCCTACTCGCGCAGTTGAAAAGGAGCCTCATGACATGTATATTCGCTGAGAACTAGAGGCCTTGTGAGGTTCTTTATAGTTCGCGTAGATGTGATTTGCATATCCGAGCCTCGCAAGAACTTTCCGTTTGCTTGAACTATGGTTCGTGAGGTTTAGTTAGCCCCACGAGAAGGCCAAATTTGCCTCGATGATTGCTCGCGAGGGTGAAATTGGAACCACTAAGCTCGCGACAAAGCCAAATCCACTGCTTCTCAGTGCCAGCCCACTAGCCTATGCATTTAAACTGTCATGCACCCTGCCATGGTGCATTAGCACCAAATTCCTGGCATCTCATCTATTTCACACTAATTAAATTCATGCCCTTTTCATACTTCATGCACACAAATGTTCAACCTCTCATAGCATAGCAGCCAATGAAATTAAATCATAGCAGATACAGGGTGATGCTTAGCAACTAAAATGCACAATCCACCTAGCAGGTCTAGTGTATGCACAAACCACACTAAAGGCATACTCATTAACCTAGATTCAGATTCTCTAACTCTTAAACATTCAAACAAATTTAACAGAACACTAAAAAGCAAATCAATACAACAAATGACAAAATTTTAAAAACACACAAAACAAACAGCTATGGTACACAAGTTACAATGCAGTGGATCACTTTTAAGTGGGAGGTTCTTGAAGGTGGATGGTCTCAAGAGGCTCTACAGAGTTTTCTACACAAATTTTAAGCCTTTGACCGCTCACTTTCATGATCTTCCCAGAAGTGGGGTCCATGATCTCCACAACACCAGATGGGGATGCATGGATCACAGTGAAAGGTCCATCCCATCTGGATTTTAACTTCCCTGAAAAAAACTTTAGTTTGGAGTTGAATAACCATACCTTTGTACCCTCCTTGAAGTCCTTCCTCAACAACCCCTTGTCAAAGAATGCTTTAGCTCTCTCCTTGTAGATCCTGGAGTTGGCATAAGTATCTAATCTCAGCTCCTCTAACTCTGACAGTTACAGCTTCCTGTGTATACCAGCGGATGTTAGAGTTAGATCCATGTTTAGACTCTTGATAGCCCAATAGGTCGTGTGCTCCAACTCTACTGGTAGATGACAAGCCTTGCCATAGACTAATCTGAAAGGGGACATTCCTATTAGGGTATTATAGGCAGTCCTATATGCCCACAATGCATCAGTCAGCTTCATAGCCCAGTCCTTTCTGTCTGTCCTCACTGTCTTCTCTAAGAAGTGCTTAATCTCTTTATTTGAATTGCAACTTGCCCACTGGTTTGTGGGTGGTAGGGAGTTGCAATCATGAGGGTAACATCATACTTCTTGAGCAAAATTTTGAAGTTTCTGTTACAGAAGTGGTTGCCCCCATCACTGATGATGGAGAAGATATTTTCTTTAATGAATTTCAGGACAACCTTGTGGACATTGGTCCTTGTGGCAATTGCTTCTACCCATTTGGAAACATAGTCCATAGCCACAAGGATAAAATTGTAACCATTTGAAGGAGGAAAGGGGCCCATAAAATAAATTCTCCAAATATCAAACAAGTCTACAACAAGGATGGGCTACAGTGGCATTGAATTTCTTCTTGACAAGCCACCCATCCTTTGGCATCTGACACAGGCCATGCGGTTTGCATAGGCATCCTTGAACAAGGAAGGCTTGTAAAAATCACACTGCAGCACCTTAGATGTTGTCTTCTTCCCACTGAAGTGACTCCCACATGCATTTTCATAGCACATGCTCAGAATACTGGGGATGTCACTCTCAGGGACACACTTCCTTATAATCTGATATGCACAGTACTTGTATAGGCATGGATCCTCCCAGAAAAAGTACTTGACTTGTGAGAAGAATAAGTCCTTGTTCATTTTTGACCAATGGGGAGGGATCCTGCCAGCAACCAAGTAGTTAACAATATTGACAAACCAAGGCACAATAGACTGAATAGCCAACAACTGCTCCTCAGGGAAAATATCTCTAACAGGTGTAGCAGCAGCACATTCATCTACTAAAATCCTAGACAGGTGATCAACCACCACATTTTCTACTCCTTTTTTGTCTCTGATCTCGAGATTAAACTCCTGCAATAGGGGGATCCATCTTATCAATCTAAGCTTGGCATCCTTCTTGGCTAGTAGGTACTTGAGGGCTGAGTGGTAAGTGAATACAACAATTTCAGATCTAAGTAGGTAAGGCCTGAATTTATCAACAACAAAAATAACAGCCAAAAGCTCCTTCTCAGTTGTGGTGTAATTGAGCTGAGCTTCTGCCAGAGTTTTGCTAGCATAGTATACCACAGATGGTAGCTTATCCTTTCTCTGTCCTAGGACAACACCTACAGCCAAGTCTGATGCATCACACATCAGCTTAAATGGGAGAGAGTAGTCTAGGGCTTGAATCACAAGGACAAAGGTTAGGCATTTCTTTAAGACCTCAAATGCCTCAAGGTACTTACCAAAAAAATCAAATTGCACCTCCTAACAGAGCAGGTGGCACAGAGGTTTAGTAATTATGTTGAAGTTCTTGATGAACCTCCTATAGAATCCTGCATGCCCAAGGAAAGACTTGATCTATTTGACAATTTTTGGTGGGGGCAAGTGGGAGACTAAGTCAACTTTAGCTCTATCAACCTCAATGCCTCTTTGGGAAACCACATGGCCTAACACAATTCCTTGTGTGACCATGAAGTGGCTCTTTTCCTAGCTTAAGACCAGGTTGGTCTCTTCACATCTTTGCAGCACTAGGCGGAGGTGATTCAAACAGTGACTAAAACTGTCCCCAAAAATAGAGAAATCATCCATAAAGATTTCCAAAAACTTGTCAATCATGTCTGAGAAAACAACATACATGCATCTCTAAAATGTGGTTGGGGTATTGCACAGTCTAAATGACATTCTTCTATATGCAAAAGTGCCAAATGGACAGGTGAATGTGATTTTCTCTTAGTCTTGAGGGTACACAGGTATTTGGTTATAACCTGAGAATCCATCAAGAGAGTAGTAGTATGCTTTTCTAGCCAATTTGTCTAGAATTTGGTTAATGAAGGGGAGATGGAAGTGGTCTTTTTTGGTTTTGGAGTTGAGCTTCCTATAATCAATGCAAATTCTCCGACTAGTGGTCTCCCTGGTTGGTATCAACTCTCCAGAATCAGAAGTGACAACTGTTATGCCAAAATTTTTGGGGACCACCTTAATAGGTGACACCCATTCTAAATCTGAAATGGGGTAGATTACCCCTGCATCTAACAGTTTCACTATTTCTTTTAAGACCACCTCTTGCATGTGAGGATTTAATTTCCTCTGCATCTCCCTAGAGGGTTTTGAACCCTCTTTCCAGATATATTTTGCGCATGCACACTAAGGGATCAACCCTCCCTAAATCAGCTATTGACCAGCCTATTGCCCTTTTATTCTTCCTAAGGATATTCAATAATTTCTCTTCCTGCTCATTAGTAAGAGAGGAAGAGATGATCACTGGAAGCTCTTTGTCCTACTCCAAAAAGGCATACTTTAATATGTCTGACAGCTGTTTAAGGTCCAGATCGGGTGGGCTCTAAATGGAAGGCAACAAAGGTGCCTTGGAGGTTTGAGGTAGGGGCATCAATGTGGGTTTTCAGCTGGAATGCTGCACTAGACCCATTGAAGACTCTAATGTGATGTTGTCTTTAGTTATGAAAATTTGGGCCTCCTTCTCAACCTCACTCCAAACAGTCTCGAGCTTCTCACAAACTTTATCCCAATCCAGCAGATTGGATAACTCTTCTTCTACAAGGTCCTCTAGTACATCCACTGTACAACAGTCCTCAATGTCCAGCTGAGGTTGCTTTGCAGTAGTGTACACATTTAACTGGGCCTTCATGTTCCCAAAGGTTACCTCCATCACCCCAGACTTGCATTGAATGCAGGCATTGGCAGTGGCTAAGAATGGCCTACCCAAGAGGATAGGAATTGGGGTTTTACTTTTACAAGGTTCCATGTCTAAAACCAGGAAATCAGTAAGGTAGTAGAACTTGTCCACCCCCACAAAAACATACTCAATCACACCCATAGGCCTTCTCTCAGACCTGTCAGCCAGCTGGAGCATAATTGGAGTTGGTTTCAGCTCTCCCAAACCTAGCTCCTCATATACTAAATATGGGAGCAGGTTGACACTAGCTCCCAAGTTCAAGAGAGCTCTCTGCCTATAGTGTGGTCTCCAATTACACAGGGGATGGTAGGTGCCCCTGGGTCTTACAGTTTTGCAAGTGTGCCTATTGACAACACAAATTCCACTTGTTCTGTAGCAAAGACCTTCTTAGACAGCTAAACTCTTTCTTCCCTCTTTTGTATACAAAGGTCTTTTAAGAACTTAGCATAGGTAGGGACCTGTTTGATGGCATCAAGCAGGGGTAAATTAATCTTGATCTGTTTGAAGGTCTCCAGTATTTCCTCCATCTAGGCATTCCCCTTATCAAAAGGAGAGGGGCCTTTAAGGGCATGAGGAAATGGCAGCTGTGGTACTGCTGGCACCTCAGCTGCATGCCTAGCTACTGCATGATTAAATTTTTGTTTTTTTCTTTTTTCTTCATTTATTGCTTCTTGTTGGGGCTCAAAATCAGCTCCCTTATTTTGTTCCTGCTGCTCCTCAACAAGGGATGAGTTCATTTCTTTTTCTTCACTCATATTCTTCTCTTTATCAGTCTCATTTTTCCCCTTTGTCTCCCTGCCAATCTGATTGTCAACCACCTTACCACTCCTTAGGGTAGTGACTGACTTAGCCTCCTCATGAGTTGAGGAGCCCTCACTAATAATAAATTGACCCCTAGGGTTAGCTAGGGGTTGATTAGGCAACCTGCCCTCCTCTCTTCTAGCCAATGCATTTAAAATTTAGCCCAATTAGTCCTCTACCTTTTTTATGCTTTGAATGTGAGAGTTCACAGTATGTGAAAGAGAACCCAGGATTTGCAATGACGACAAAACCTGTTCATCAAAGGAGGGGGTCTAGGCTGATGTGGTGGCAGTGCCAATTGGTTAGGCTGGGGCAAATTACTGGAGGGCTTGTCTTGGTGAATGGCTCTTTTGAAACTGTGACTGTGGTCTGTAAGGTAATGCCAACTGCTGTTGCTGGGGTTGCTGATATGTGTCTTATCTCCACCTCAAATTGGGGTGGTTTCTCCATTGATACTTAGGAGGTTGCTGCCCATATGACTGTGCAGCATTGGCATGCTCCAAGACCAGTTCAGGATATTGGCTGGCTGATAGACAATCCTGAAGTGAATGTGTGGGAGACTGGCATATCAGATATGCCTCTTCCACATGTGCAGCCAGTCTAAGCTGCAACCCATTCATCAATTTATCAAATTTTAGACTCAGGCTGTCCACCTTCCTCTCCAAATCACTGGTACCACTTACTTCAAACATTCTTCCTTTAGAGCTGACCTCTTTCCCCCCTTTAGCAAGAATTTCAATGTCATTGCAGGATAGAGACTCTTGCTGTATGAAATTTTCACTTATAACATCAAACAATTCCCATGCCTCATCAGCAGTCTTGTGGAGGTAAGTACCCCCACATGAGGCATCCACCATATCTCTAATCTTGGGATCAATTCCTTGGTAGAAGCTCTAGACAAGCTGGCACTCAGAAATTTGGTGGTGGGGACATTATTTCAAATGTTCCTTAAACCTTTCCCAGGCTTGATGAAAGTCCTCAGTTGGGAATTGAGCAAAGGAAATTATGCTCTTTCTCAACTGGCTAGTTTTGACATTGGGAAAAATTTAGTTAAAAATTACCTTTGGAGATCATTCCATGACTGTATGTTGTTTGCTGAGAGCATGGAAAGCCAAGTTCTGGCTCTATCCTTTAATGAAAAAGGGAAGAGCCTTAGTTTGGTGGCTTCCTCTCCCAAGCCAGCAATGTTTAATGTGGTGCACAAAGCTAAGAACTCATTAATGTGCTTATATGAGTATTCTTTACTAAGCCCATGAAATGATGGTAGCATTTGATTGATGGATGATTTAATCTCATAGTTGCCTTGAACAGTAGGGAAAGCAATGCAGAAAGGGGAGGTGTATACCCCTTGTGCATTGAATTCCTTTAATGTTCTCTGTTGCTCACCCATCTCTACTACGGGCTCAGTATCCACAGCAGGGGCTTATGTGGTGTTCTTAGGTCTAAGGGTCCTCTCAATCTTAGGATTTGGAGGTTCTAAACCAGGGTTGAGGGACCTCCTCCCTAGCATACACACACACAACAGCAAGTAAAGAACACACAAATAGCACACTTACAGAATTTATAAACAAAAGGAACTGCTAACCAGTACCACTGAGCTACTGAAAATCAATACAACAGAAATGGAACTGAGAGCTAAGGGGAAAGAAATGCAAACTAAAGGTAGCTAAGCTCTAGCTGCAGTGCAAGCTTTTCCTTTTTTCTGCTGTCCAGTTCTGTAAAGGCCAAGACAAAAATCAGTAGTACTTTTTATTCAAAAACAAACAATAGGTACTGCTACAAATGAATATAGTAAACAAAAAAAATATACACTAAGGTCTATTAATTAGATCATAAATCCTCGACAGTGGCACCAAAAACTTGTTGTCTACTTTATGCTGACAGAATTTATTGCAAAATGGATGGTTAAAATACAGCAGAAAATAAAATAAAATGGAATAGATTTCAGCACAAAGTATAGCCTGCAAGATACACGGCCTGTTGTAGCAAGTTTTAAAGTAAGAGTTTGTCCCATAGGGAATTATGATCTAGAACCCAAAAAGGATTATGTTAGTAGGCCTCTAGATCTGACTACAGATCTGACAGTTCTAAAGAAAGGAAGTGTTGGTGTTACAACTAAAACTAAAACTAAACTAAGAAATAAAATGCAGTCCTATACTATAGAAAGGGTTAATAGAAGGGTGATGGTGATGTGGTAAAATAATAAAAATAAAATGGTGAGAAGTATGCAGCTAAGGTCACATCAGTCATGCAAGTCAGATCTAGAACTGTCTCTGTAGTAATCCTTTAGATGGATACAAACACATCTGCAAGGTAGGGGAATCCAACTCAACCCCTGTGATTTAAATTGGTCTCTTAAGGCTATAATTTGTCCACTTAAATAGTCATAGACTATCCAAGGGAAAGGATCAAATCACAAAGATTAAATTAGAAAACTAATCTGATCTAAGAGCATGGATTGATCTTAAGGCCATAGCTTGTCTACTTAAATGGTCACAGGCTATCCAAGGGATTTCCTCCAGTCAAGTGGACCAAATCAGAACATGAACACCATTGCAGACACTATGTTTGCAAGGCTATAAACACATGCATTCATAGGGGCAAATAGCTCTTGAAAAATCAGTGGAAACCACAGTCATTCACAAGCTGTTTGGGTATCTAGAATCAGCTGATCATTGCTACAAAAGACCTGTAATGACTCAGGTCACAACTCTACAATTTCTACACAAGATCAAATCTAAGTGCTAGGTGATGGAAATGTAAAATAGAGGGCGGCTTGCCTTTGTAACAATCTCTTATAAGGCTATAAGCTCACGTGCAGAGAAGAAGAATTTATCTCAGATATGTGGTTTGAACCAGCCTTAGGGCTATAGTCTATCCACTTAAATGGTCATAGGCTATCCCAGGGGTTATCAAAATCACAGATGGTTGAGATAGAATAAGTAAACTGTTGTTGTCATCATTGTTGCAAGGCTACAAGCACAGACAACAATCGAAGCATCAAATCTAAATTGATTTATGTCAAAAACACAGATAAATAAGGATTTAATCAAACTATGAAAATGACATTTTATTGCATAAAAGATACGTACAATGGTGCCCTCAAGACAACAGCCTGTGCAAAGTAAACCAGAACAACTCCCAAAATTTATATAAATCCCCTTGCAAAACTGGAGTAACTACCTAGCTGTTTACAAAAAGGACTTAGCCAGCAAATGCTGGGCTAAGGAGGGAAGCAAAATGAAGAAGATGACCTAATCCTAATCCTAACCTGACCAAAGCTCTCAGCCAAATTAGGTTGAGGAAAAGATGATGTTTCTGCTAAAACATTACAACTTATATACACATTGTCTCTCTGCCTTGGCCAATAAGAAAACAAAAGAGGAAACCCTAATTTCTACTTGAAGACATGGCCCAATTGTGACCCTTGGATGCCTCAAGATGTGTGACATCAATGAGAACCTCGAGATGTGTGCCCTAGAAGTGGGGAAATCCCCAAAGTGTCCTTGATGTTCACTAAGAAAGCAGGAACCCGAGCTTGGCTATAGAAGAAGGCTCGTGAGGTCTCTTTTGCATTAAGCAGCGTAGCTTGCACAAATGAACTTCAAGTGATTCTGGTCATGAGGGTCTCTGGTGGATGGCCTAGAGCTTCGCGAGATTGCTCGCCAATGTGGAACAGGTTCTTCGCGTGGCTAGCTTTGGCTTTGAAGCGTGCGAGAGCTCGCGAGAAGTTTTTTGGGACTCTCTCTCCTCTTGAGCTGTACGAGACTCTGGCTCTCTTGAACTGTCTGAACCTCGTGAGTTCTTTTCTGTTATGAGCTACGCGAGATCTGCACGTGCTCTTTACTATGTTGCCTCTCTGGACTACGCAAGATGCTCGCGAGGTTGCTTTTGAGTGAATTGATCTGCACGAGAGCTTTGCGAGTTTGATTTCAGCTGCGCGAGGTTTGATATTTTTCTCCTCTGCTGTAGTGCACATGCTGCTGCTGCAGTGTTCTTTGCATGGGTCCACTCTTCTTTCATCTGCTTGACTTCTAGTGTACACTTGGGCTACCAAAATGATCACCAAGGTGTATACCACCATGGTGTATCCTCTGTTCTTGCATCTGCTTCAAGGCTTGGCTTTAAAACTCTCTTCTTTGGCCTCCAAATGAGTGGACTGTTGTACTAAGCTGTATTTTTATTACTACCTATAAAACGCACTCAAAAGAGGATTATTAAATGGCTCCAAGGAGTAGTAAAGGCTAGGTTAAGAGGTGAAAAATGATATTTTTCAATACTTAACATACGGGGTTTGAACTTCTCATTTTAAAGCATGCGTTCATAGTATACAAGCATGCCTTAAAAACCTGCACATTCAAGATGACAAATTTTCACTTTTGGTGTTTAACTTGTGGACTTTTCCGGACTTTGGGGAGTGTTTCTTTATGACCCTTATACCCTCCAAGCATTAGAAACCACCCTTGTGCCATTCAAGTGGCTACCCCATCATCCACCATTGAAACCCATTCCCCTCTTCTCCAAGCCCTAGAAATCCCCAAATCCTTAGATAGTTACATTACCTAATTTTTAACCTCCATTAGAGCCTTAAGAGCCCCTAATCTCTCCCCACTCTATAAATAGAGACCCCCACCCCTCACTTTAAACAACTCTTAATTTTCTAAGGTAAAACTCTAGCATTTCTACCTCTCATCTCCCATCCTTTGTTTTTCACTTGAACTTGTGAAACCATAGCTCATCCTCCCAATACCACCATAGCTCATCCTCCCAATACCACCATAGCTTCCATCTCCACCACTACCAAACCTTAATAAGTTAGGAGACCAAAGCCCATCTCTCTCATGCTACCTATTTCCAAGCATTAGCAAAGCTAGGATCCCCTTTACCCCATTATGTGATCAGAAGCTCACCGGAGTTAGCATCAACGTGAAGATCCGGCGTCGGTACTACAAGGGCCCGAGAGCCCCGACACTCCCCTCTCTTCCTCTACCTTCTATTTTCTCTTTTTCTTTTCCCTTATCCTATGATTAGAGTCATTACACCGCCAAAATTTCGGTGATTGGGGAGAGCTCAATAGGATCCGAGTGCCTTCGAGCAAGGGGAAGTGCCACTCACTTCTTCTCTTTAGTTTCGTATTTGTCCATAGTAGAAATCGTTTACGAGTGGGCCGATTAGGTGCCTAACACCTTACTAATTGGAAACCAAAGTCCTTACCTAGAGGCTTTGGTGTAGACCGATGATCGGAGTCAAATCTAGCACTTCAGTGCATATGATATTGATTTGAGGGTATCCCGACACACCAAAAGTTCCAGGTGGCAACTCCATAATCGAGTGCATCGTCGCGACAAACCTGCAAAGTCCATGGTTGCACATTGTGGTTACAGTAGTTAGTCCATAGAACCTAAAAAATGGATGCACAAATAGAGCAAATTGATAGTTTCCTTATATGTCTCTCATTCAGATTGAAGAACTTACTGAGAAGGGCCGATTGGGCAAGGTATTTTGAGTTGCTTCGACTTTGACTTGATTTCCATAATAATATGCAAGGCATCCCATTAGAAACATCCCTAACACCATAATATATCAATTCCTGTAATTGAATAAGAATTCCAGCAAAAATGGGTCATGTGTTTAGGGCATGACGTCATGTATCAGGTAGTATATTGATCACAAAATCATGATATAACTACTACTCAAACTTAAAATATATAAATAAGGTGACCAAAGAAATAGTCTAATCTTCTATTTTATAAATAAATTTAATAAAGAAAGAAAAATAGACACTTACGAATGGTATGGATGTTAGGTCTTTGAAACATTCTCCTTTTGATGAGCCCCGCTCTCCATTTTAAATCAGTCCTATTTTAGAAGCGAAGATGACCATTCTATCCAAACCCATTGCTCTCTCCACTAAAAGCGTAACAAACTGAAGCTCATCTTCTTGACCACCACAATGCCTAATTTCAACTTTTTTTAGATGGGTCTAGCAGACACTCAAAAGGAAGGTCTCTGCAATAGACTGTGTTTGGTGTAAGTGAATCAGTTTGAACCTGTTCAAAAAGTTATTGACAAGAAGGCCAGAAGTTAATCTTTTTATTTTTCAGCTGGTTCAATTAAGTAAATTAGGCTTGGCAAATTATGGCACAATATAGTTTGACAAAATTCATAACTTTGGGTACATTAGACCACACACCTGTGGCTATAAATTTTGTAAAATGTTGCAAAAGGGAAATGAGCCCTTTTAAATTTTAGAGACATTGACTCTACACAAATTCCAAGTCAATCGTAGAGAATTACTGGAATGAAAAGATGCAGGAAATCCATTCATCTTACTAGAGTGAAAAAATGAAAAGCGTAAAGTAGTATTGAATAAATAGAATATATAAGAGTTTTAATGGTGTGAGATAAACAGTGAAATCATTAATTGAAATCACACTTCAATGGTGTGAGATAAAGAGTTAGATTTTAATGGTGTAAGATCATTTAAACACAATATGGTGTTTAAATGTCAGTCAGGAGCCATTATCCCTATATGTATTGTTACCTTTGCAGCATCTCTAGACTGCCATTGTCTTAACATTTCAACTATAAACCAACTTAAGTACATGCTTCAAATATTCCATATGGTACATTGAATTCTTCAGTATTGGAGCAACTTTCATGATAGGAAGCAAATGCCCATTACAAGAGACTTTGTTGAATTTGTAATTATCCACCCTCACCACCTCTGTAGCACATATTTCCTACACAAACACCATCAACAATAAGCCTATAATTGAATTACATTCTTACTTGAGCCATAGAGCAATCAATGACTTTTGGGGATTACATGACAGTGGCAGTAAATCTAATCGTAAAATTAAAACAATAATAATGGCAATAAATCTAAGCTCAAAGTCGCCTTTAACATCTATTTATGCAATGGATCGCTTACATTTAGAGATTAATTAAGGGGAAGAATTGAACTTAAGAGAAAATCAAATATTGAGAATTTGTTGTGTTTACCTTTTGTATCCAAAACTAGTTAGTAGAAACTTTTCTAGACAGTCCGAAATTGCCAAATTCATATGAATATGCATATTTCTAATTGGCTATTAGATTAAGCTTTCTGACAAATAAATCAATCAAATCGGATACAGAGATGAATTGGCATGTAATAACATTTTAAAGATAAATAAATTTGCAAATATCAATCAAAGTTGTAATAGAATTTTATAAATATCCAGTCATCTAGGACTTCTAATTATTATGCTCTATAATATCTAATGCAACTTGAACCTGCACAATATGGGCAATGGTCAGGTCCAACAGGTTGAACATGATATGGTATTCAACTAGTTTCAAAACCATTGGATAAAAGGGAATCTTGACTTTGAAAATTTTCAATGATGTGCAGTCATGATTACCTTCTATCAAAGGGTTGTAAAATCCGTTGAACACGAAATCACGTTCAACCACTTGGACCTGATCATTACCCTCACAATATTGATTACAATATCTATTGAAATTTTTTTTTAATTTTTACTAAGAACGTAGACTTAGTATAATGTACCCGACCTAAGTGTCTTTAGTATAATGTACCCAACCTAAGTGTCGCCACTAAAACTTGTGTCAATCTCAAGACGACAACCCCACAGTAAATTACCCTACAATTTTCACTATTATTCATAATAATGAGAGCAGTTTGATATTATATGCTATCATTAGGTGTGGATATTAAAGCTTGGTAAAAACTGAAATAAGAAAATGGCTTCTTACCTTCATCTGCAGGTTGAATTGATTTTTGCTCTCATTTAGCTTCTCCAAATTCTTCCTCGCAACTCCAAGAGTCTGTACTTGAGATTTAATGATAATATCTTAAAACCTGCTTAACAATGCGCTCATGTGATCATGCTTACCAGGAGATAGTTGCCTACTCAAAATGGAAACTCCGCCTATATAATAAGTTTGATATGTCAGGTTAATTACTGAAGCAGACTAAATTTATTTGTAATGTTCATTATTTTGGAAATTTTTTTACGGTCCTTATTAATATTTATTTGAGCGCGAACACTATCTACAGAAAAATTGAGATTTCAAAATCATCTCCTCAACATCCAATCAACAAATTATCTATTTTTGAACTGCAAAAGACCAAAGCCGCTAAGTGAAACAAAATAAATAAATAATAATAATAATATAAAAATCCAATGTAGTTAGTTTCTCAGAAGAGCCCACTAGGCTACAACAATCCACAATTTCTCTCTTTCTCTCTAAAAAATACACTTTACACATAAAACACACACACACACACATATATATAATATGATTATATGGAGAACCTAATCATAATATTAATGAGGTTGTACCGCTGTGAAGGTAGACTTTATAAGATAAATATAGAGGTAAACATGAGCGAAGCCGAACCACGCAGCGTGGAAACATGTGATCATGTATGTAGGAAATGCAGTATTCCTGAAGTGATCCTTAAGAAGAAAGAAATGAGCAGCACCCAAGCAGACTAAATCTTTGGTAAATCCAGAGATTCGCTCTAAAAAACTTGGTCCTCGATCTAAAACATACTTAAGAAATGTGAAATTTCAAAAATCGCGAGATTCAATGAGTACCAAAGGGGAACTTGGCGCTCGATCGCCATTGTGTAATAAATCCAGAGAAGATGATCTAAAAATAGTAGAGAGAAGATGATCTAATAAATCTCTATATTTATATTACATAGAGAATAAGATAGAGAAGACAATCTTTGACGCTCTATTGGTTTATTATCTAGGTGCTGATTATTGTTGTGTGTGGAAATAAAATCAAATAAAAGGAGTGAGATGAAGAAGATGGTTATGAAAACATCAACCTAAAAATACACAGCCTACAAGATACATGGCTGTTGTAGCAAGTTTTTAGTGAGTAAGAGTTTGTCCCGCAGAGAAATTGATCTAGAACCCAAAATGGGTTATTTTAGTAGGCCTCCAGATCTGGGTACAGATCTGACAATCCTAGAGAAGGGAGTTGGGTGCAACTACACTAAACTATCACTAAAATAAGAGAAATAAAGTGCAGTCCTATCCTAAAGAAAGGGTTATGAAGAAGGTGGTGATGGTGTGTGTTAAAATAAAGATAAAATGATGGGAAGTAAGCAGTTAGGCTAGGGTTAAATCAACTATGTAACTCAGACTTAGGGCTGTCTTTGCAGCAAATCCCTTGGATGGCTACAAGCACATCTATAAGGAAGAAGTACCCAACTCAACCCTTATGGTTTGACCTGGTCTCTTAAGGCTATAACCTGTCCACTTCAATGGTCACAGACTATCCAATAGAGAGGATCAAGCCACTTGGACTAAATTAGAAAACCAATCTGATCCACTGGAGTAGACTGATCTTAAGGCTATAACATGTCTACTTAAATGGTCACAGATTATCCAATAGATGTCCTCCACCCAATGGATCAAATTAGGATATGAAAACCATTGTAGACACCATGTATGCCAAGCTACAAGCTCAGGCATCCATGGGGGCAAATAGTTTTTGAACAAACCAGTGGAAACCATTGCAATTCAAAAGCTATTTGGGGACTTTAAATGCAGCCGGTCATTGCTATAAAAGGCTTGCAATGACTCAGCTCACAAGTTTGCAATCTCTACAAGAAAATCAAATCTAACCTCTGATGTTGGTCAAGTATAACAGAGGGGAGCTTGTTCTTGCAACAACATCTCACAAGGCTATAAGCTCAAGTGCAGAGGAGAAGAATCCTTCTCAGATCTGTGGCTTGGAATCACCCTAGGGCTATAGTTTGTCCACTTAAATGGTCACAGGCTATCCACAGAGGTTATCCATACCACACAGAACAGAGCTGAAACATGTATATTGCTACTGCCACCATGGTCCCAGGGGTACAAGCTCAAACTCCCATGGGTATTTCAAATAATCTCAAATCCTAAATGCATAGCATAGATTGAACAAAACAATGGGAAAATAGAAAAATAACAGATTGAATAAATAATTAAAATGCAAATTTCATTAATCAATACAATACTTACAATGAGATTTCTCAAGGCCGTAGCCTTGTGCAAAACAGCTCATCAACTAATCCCAATGTGCACAAAACCCATTACAAAATTGATAAAACTAAACCTAATTACTTACAGAGAATTTAGCCAATAAGTGTTCGGCTAAGAGAAGAAAAAATAGAAAAAGAGATTATCAAACCCTAACCCTAGCCTGCTTGAGCTCACAACTGATAGAGGTTGAAGGAGAGATCTGTTCTAAGTTAAATTTATAACTTAAATGCTCAGTCCTAATGCCTTAGCCAACAAAGTATTAAATCCTAATTTTTAGGGCAGATGCGGCACTGTTACAACCTTTAGATGCCTTGGGATGTGTGCCCAAGATTAGGGCCTTGAGATGTGTGCCCTAGACTTAGAGAAATCCCCAAAAGGTCCCTGAGTAAAGACTGAGAAGTGGAGAGCTCGAGCTTTGCGAGGTAGACTTTTGCTCTTTAGTTCATTCGCATAGCTGCTGAGTGCTTCGCGAGGTGGAATTTGTCTTGGAAGGTCCCTTTCTCATGCAGAAAGTCATTGAATGGTCGCACAGTTTCTTTGGCCTTTAATGCACTCGCGAGGAAGAATTTGTAGTGCTTAGATTTGCTCACGCAGTAGAGCTTCAGAATTTTCTGTCGCGAAGGTGTCGCGTGGAAGATCTTCAATCTCGCTTGGCTTCTTGTCAAAGGACTAATACAACTCTCTCGATAGAGTTTTGAGCTTTTAAATGAGTAAGAACTGCGCGAGGAAATATCTGGAGCTGTCTCTCCTCTTGAACCACGCGAGGACTTCGCAAGCTAGCTGTTGTTCTTTGTGCCACTTGGCCTCGCGAGATAGTGCGCACGGCTGATATGAGGCTTGTACCTCGCAAGAGCTTCGTGAGCTAGATTTCTGAAGGCCTAGTACGCGAGAGCTGTGTAAAACCTTAGAGTGTTGAAAGTAGATCAACCACGCGACTATTGCGCAAAGCAGTTCTCTGAAGTTCCTTCCTCCACTAGGCACGCGAGTTTTTTGCGAGTTCACTTATGCTGCATGTAACATCTGCGCGAAGAAGCTTTGCTGCGGCCCTCAATAGTGCGAGGCAACATTTCTACTGTGCGAGATAACACCATTTCTCCTCTGCTGATATGCAGCTGCTATTGTTGCAACCTTCTCCTCTCACATCCATACATCTTTCATCTGCTGGACTTCCTTGGTCCATCATGACATGCAAAATAGTTACCATGGTGTGTACCACCATGGTGTTCCATCATTCTTTAGCTCAGTAGTCGTTCTTGACTTAAATTCTCTCTTTTTGGCACCAAAGGCATGGACTTTATATTAAGCTACACAAATTATTACTAACTACAAAACAAGCTAAATAAATAGTTATTAGTCATCTTCAAGGTGTAGTAAAGGCTAGGTTAAGAGGTGAAAAGTTGTACTTTTCAGTGAATAACACGCTCGATTGGTGCTCGGTCTTCCATGAGCTCCATTGTCGACTGAGATTTAGAAGATGAGTCGGATGCTCTTGGCGCTCGATTGGTGACGGAATGCCATTGGCACCAAGAGCATCCAAAATAGAATCGAAGAGGTTAGGGTGATTGGAATTGGGGAAAAACATGCGATTTGACTCCAAAAATGCCTAAATCTCCTTTGTTTTACTCGATTCCCCTATCAATGAACTGATCAAGGTCAAAATTGGGTGAAAATTTGGAGTGATTTCGAGGGATTTTGAAAATTAGGCCTTTGGAATCATAGAGAAGTGGAGATTTAAACTTTAATGTTGAAAAGAGGTGGAGGTTTCGAATTCGATAATAAAATTGGGAGGCGAGATCACAGATTTCGGCAAGAAGGGAACACGGGAGAACTTGGTTCAGGAACTTAGGTTGAAGTAAACTGATGCAAGATGGTATATTTAATTAGATCCTACGCATATGGCTGCCCTTAATAGCCGTTGGTGTAGGATGTACCTACGCCAATGGCTACACATTACAGCTGCCGGCGTAGGGTTTTTTTTGTAGTACGGACTCAATTCTTATCGAAAACACATGCATGACCAGTACATTTTTATCAGATCAAAATGATCTATCGAATGAAATCAAAACCTTTTAGGTATTGCAAACATCTGTTTTAGGATTCCCTTACGTAGTCGTGAGTTGTCTTGACCTTACACGCACTCACATCAAACTTTCTTAAGGATATGTAATGTATCATCGACATAAACTTGAAAATGTACCCTTTCATAGTATATGCATGTATTCTAGATCTCATTACGATGATTAATATTTGACCTATAAGTTAGAATGTAAATTACGTAAGATTATTATAGCACCTATCAGGAATCACTTACCATGGTTACACTTGATTTTGTCTCTTATGATCATATAAAATGTCATGTTATGACACATTCAGGTCTCATCAGGTCTCAGTCAATAGTTTGACCAACGCAGAAATAGAGGAATAGGTGTTACATGTTAATGTTTCCAATATGCTTTTGTTTAGTCACAAATTGATATGATATGACACATGAAATCTAGGGTGCATCAAATAGTTTTTTGTTCTCCTATATGTTATATATTGCTTCTTCATCACACGTCACACACTCATGTAGAGTTTACAATGGGGTATATATATGGTAAGTATGAAAAAGAAAGTTGAACAACACATGACAATTAAGCCTTCACCATGATGCGGTTTATTTGACGGTCACATGGAACCTAAGATCATGGGAGTTCCTATACGGACATCAGTCCATATGGTGGTATGGGACACCATAGAAGTACGGATAGGTTATGTCACGCCCCCAGCCCTTCACTCATGCACTGGGTTATCTTTCATGCCTAGCATACCGTTTCACAAGTCGGGCGCCCGCGACACTCGCAATACATTTCAATATTCGAGTAATCTAAAATCAATCTAAAATTCTTAGTAGTAGCGGAAACGGTTACGGAAATGTACTCTATAAGTTCATTTATTGTTAATAATCTGAAATCAAAATCTTACGTTATTACCTTTACAAATACATCACGGCCAAGATCATGACTATCTTTCATAGACTTTGCACTCAAATTCCTAGCCAAATCCATGATCTAACTTCACAAGAATCTAATTCATTGATGTCATACAAACTCTTCAAATCCACGAGTTCAACGATGAAGTTAATCTTGTAAAT
This sequence comes from Chloranthus sessilifolius, assembly GCA_021018995.1. Lineage (NCBI taxonomy): Eukaryota > Viridiplantae > Streptophyta > Magnoliopsida > Chloranthales > Chloranthaceae > Chloranthus > Chloranthus sessilifolius. The sequence goes on along the minus strand of CM037592.1, from coordinate 68,717,841 downwards.
ACTTGGAATGTTTTGGTCATGAAACAACCGTAAGGTATAACACTCAATAGATTTATCTCAACTATTCAATGAAATTTTGAGAGTTCTATATGATATTTCTTGAAAACATTTCATGAATATCAACATGAAAATAAAAGATAATCATCAAATAATAAAATGTAACATGAATCACAAACTGACGGGCTTAACTTAACCTTCTATTGAAAAGTTAACGAAATCAAGTAATATACAAGTTCATTAGTCATATTGTTCCTACATTTCATCGTATCAACTAACAGTCTAGAGCTTGCTTAATTTAGAAGCTTCCAATTCAATTTGAGTTCAATTTAATAATAACATATCCTATTCAAAACAGAGATTTTTGGTCTCCTAATTGTCTTATTAATACTTTTTACATTTAGGTGCGATACCAACACCATCCATGGTTCATTGGTTTACTATCCGTCCTTAGCAAGCCAAGAAAGAACCTTTACTTGCACACTACCCGAGAAATATTCAAAAGACTAGGGTTATCTCAATTCGATTTAGTACTTTACTTGTTCTGTTTATCCACCGCCATTTCAATAATCCCTTTTTATTCAGGTTGCTCATACAAGCCTGTCGATAAAGATAACGGGCGGTGTCACTAGTTGAATTTAGTATCTCTTTCCATTTTCAATTAAGTTTGGTTTGTAGGTGTGCAACCATGGGAATCGATGCCGTCCTCGTCGCGACGATGCACTCTCTAACGAAAAATATAGAGTCGCTACCCAGAGCTTTCGGTGTCCTGCGATACCTAGTTCATTTTTATAAGCACCTAAGTGCTAAAAATATGACTCTGAATCCGGTCCACACCAAAGGCTCTTGGGTAGGGGCTTCGGTTATCCATCGAGAAGGTGTTAGGCACCCGATCAATCCACTTAACGCGGTCTCTACTAATGGCCAACAATAAAATGAAGTAGAAGCAAAGAAAATAGCTTTCTCGCAAAAAAGGGCATAGAATCCTATTTGTGCCCCTCTGTTCCTACCAAAAAATCGGCGGCGTAATGGCACAAATGGGAGGATGGAGGGAGCTAGAAAGAGATAGGAGAAGAAAGGGGAGAGCCGGAGCGCTCGGGCTCTTATAGCACCGTAGGAGAGCCTTGCGTGGCTTGCTTTGATGAGCTTTTGAAGGCTTTGTATGGTGGAAAATGGGGTTCTAACTCCTAAGGCTTGAAGCTAAGAGGTAGAGAGGGAAGGTGAATGGGTAGCATATACCTAAACTAAGGGATCTAAGGTGAAAAATATCACTCAAAGGAGGTTTTAGAATTTTGGAATTTATATGAGAAGTGTGCACCAAAGGGAGAAAGTTTTTCTCACTTTAAGCTCTTTCTCTCTTAAGCCAAAATTCTCAACCCTTAAACCAAGGGGTGGGGGGCTCTATTTATAGGAAAAGGGTGGGTTAGGAGGCCACTTAAGAGCTAAATGAGTTTAGTAATTAGGTAATCTCACATCTAAGGTTTTCTAGGATTTTGAGAGCTTGGAAAGGTGTGAAGGTGGTTTTAATGGTGGATGATGGGGTGAGGCTTTAGGCCACTTGGAGGGTTGTAAATAGGTAAGGAATGGGTGCAGCAAAACTATCAAAACACACCCCAAAGGTTGAGGTGGTCAACAAGTCAAACCCCAAACAGGAATTTCGGGGCAAAAACCCATTGTTACTGTTCATATGCCTGGCACAACTAATAGTTGCGCTAGGCAAAAGCACAGTAAAATAGTGAGGAATAGTGCTGGAAGTTAGCTCGCGGGGTGGGGGCCACCTTTTAAACGTGGCTCAACTATTAGTTGCGCTTGGCTTAAAATCTGGGAGAATTGGCCTGGCACAACTATTAGTTGCGCCAGGCAAAATTTATACCTGGCGCAACTATTAGTTGTGTCAGGCCATTTCTGGGGAGAAATATCCTGGCCGACTAATAGTCGCGCCAAATCCCTGGGGGGCACCTCGAAATTACCTTCCTGCCCTCCGGGTTCAGATTGCCACATCTTCTGATATATACCTCCGATTGGGGCGATTCCTGGACCGTTGGAAAGCTGACAACCTCTACTCTTCAATGGTATAGGAGCTAGTCAATGTAGAGGATCATACCCAGTTCTGGTGCACCCCTCCTCCTTATTGCTCGGGGAGGTTAGGTTGGGGTTTAAAAGAGGGTTTCTAAGGGTCGGGGTTGGCTTCTAAAGGCTCGGGGTAGGTTCCTGGGGGACCTAAGGTGATTCCTAAGGGTTTAGGGTGATTCCTAAGGATTCCATACACGCTATCAAAAGCTCAAAAATGCGCTTCTCTCTAAAGGTGTTTCAATTGGGCCTTGGGCCAAATTTGGGTGTCTACAAATGCCCCTCTTTGGTATCCGATCACTAATGATTGAATGGCAAAGAAAAGAGACATCCGAAGAGGCCCAAGGCATTACTGACGGGTCCGCTATATTCAGAACGAACTTCAAAGATCAGGTGAGTAACACGGTGAGAAAATGAAAGCCCTGGAGTGCCAGGCTAATCATTCGTTTCTCGAGGTAATCGATTCCCAAGTGCTTAGCGACATTACTAGGCATAACCGAGGTGGAATGAGTTACGAAAGCCCAATAGCTGGGAAAAATGTTCACCTCTCGAGATGTTTTGAAGGTGTTTGATGTTCAAGATTCATTCTGAATGCAACAGCTTCGTAAGCAAGAGGGGTGATTGACCCACATTCGAAGATAGGCACGAAGCAAACATACGCAAGGCTCCACAGTTTGCATCCAATCCTATAAGGCATTTGGCGACCTTATTGGATTATTCGCTGGTGCCCCTACTGAAAGCAATCAACAGGGTTCAAGATCTTTGGGCGAACCCATCGATCCCAAAGTTTATTTAGCATGACCACCTAAGCGAAGTGAATAGATGTCACAACGCTTTTTAGGGGTGCGTGCCATTTTTCAAAATGCGCCTTAGATCCACATGACCTAGAGCGTCCAGCTTTAAATACCACTAAACAGATCCAACCAGTTACTGGGTGCTAACCCAAAAGGGACATCCAACCTGGTTTCTGCCAATAAATGACCATAAGCATCAATTAACTATGCATAAACATGCACCCATTAGAGGCAATAAGCAACAACAAAGGCGATGGAAGCCCCGACCCGGACCCGCCCAGGTACAATTTACGAGGACAAACGACCATCATACGGATACCCAGACGCATGGCATACACTTTATAGGGATACCACTGCCCATACAGGTTTTAAGCCTGCGGAAAATAAAAGGGAAATGAATCCTTCCGAATGCATGGTTGCACATAGTTTGATTGACACATAATCTCATTCTCAATAGGTTGGTCTCAACCAACGATTGACTTTCCAACGGAGAATCCAAAACTTAAGACACTCAAGTTCACATGAATCCAAAACAGAGTGCTCATCGCAAAGATTTAGCAGTGGAGTCGACTCGATCGAAACATTGACTGTTTGACCAGGACTGACACGTTGCTCCTTCCTTGAAGTAGGATCCATAATCCAAGGCGTGCCTTAGACTTAGGACATTATTATAGCACAGTGGTGTTGTTGATAAAATATCGACATTTTTACCGCATCAGAACACGCATGTGCGTAGCTCTATGGGGAAGCACAAATTTATTCTTTTTCTCTTTTTTCTTTTTTTTTTAAAGATTGTTTTTTTTTTTTTTTTTTAAAATAAGCATTATCTGGACCTCGAACCCCAGGAGGCGCACGTCCAGACAACGCATACCAAGAGCCCGTGCCTCCACAATAGTTTACGACGAAACTGAAGCCAACGTACTCAAGTTCATGTGATATCGAAAAGACCGAGTCAAAATTGGGTGTCCACCGAAGGATACTCAATCTTAGACTCCATCATCAATGAAGTTACAAATGAACAACTATGCATAAATATGCACCCATTAGGGGCGATAAGCAACAACAAAGGCGATGGAAGCCTCGACTCGGACCCGCTTGGATACAATTTACGGGGACAAACGACCATCATACGGACACCCAGACGCATGGCGTACACTTTATAGGGATACCGCTGCCCATACAAGTTTTAAGCCTGTAGAAAATAAAAGGGAAATGAGCCCTTCTGAATGCATGGTTGCACATAGTTGTCTGACATAGTTTCATATCTGACAGGTTGGAATCAATCCAACAATGGATCTTTTTGAGGACGGAGTTATTCGGACCTCAAACCCCGTAGGGCGCACGCCCAGACAGCGAGGACCAAGAGTCTATACCTCTGAAAATATCATGTGACGAACTTGAAGTACAAGGCACTCAAGTTCACCTGAAACAAAAATATGGAGTGATCAGGGTGAAGATTTAGTGGTGGAGTCGACTCGATCAAAACATTGGCTATTTGACCGGGACCGATACTGTCGCTCCTATTTTGAAATAGGATCCGTGGATCCAAGACGAACCTTAGACCTAAGACATTAATTTTGCACAGCTGCATTGCCGATAACATATTGACATCTTACAGCATCGAAAATATGTGAGTGCATAGCTGTGCGTATCATAAGAACACAAATTTCTTTTTCTTTTTAAAATGATTTTCATCATTTTTTTTGTTAGACCTAATGTCGGTGGTGAGATGCTTTACCTGATTTATCCATCGCTGAGAAGTTGCCCGCTTCAAGGCTTTGAACCGTGTGATGTTCCTGCACATTCTCGAGGAAATGTCAGTCCCTTTTTTATTTATACATATAAAGAAAATGCATCCTAAACAACAGAAGAAAAAGTAGATTTCTACTTACACATTTTTATTTTCAAGATATTTTTTTAGATTTTCATTTGTAGAGATTTTTTGTTAATTTTCTTCAATTTTGAGATTGAAATATGATGCTGGAAATATGCACATGAAAATGAGTAGAAATATATACACATTTTTTGGTGTTTGGATTTTTCTTGATTTTTTAGTTTTTTGGCTTTTCTTCCTTTTTTATTTTTGATGCCTTGATAGTGAGACGGAGTAACGGGTCCCATTTTGAGCATAGTCGAACTCTTTCATGCAGTCGGACCTGAGTGAGTTTCCGGATTTTACCAAGGCCGGAATGTTGATCCCTTTGGATTGAGTTAAACCTTTCTCCTTGCCTTGGGTCATACGTTTGACGGTGCGGGTTTCACAAAGACAATTCTGGTTGGGACCCGATTCGAACTAGCATGAGCAGCCCAGTCAGACAAGAGGGTACAGGAAGGGTAACAAAAGGGTTCCTAAAACATCAATCTTCTCAATCAGTCCAACCCTTTCTTTTTCAATTTTTTTCTCTTTTTTCTTTTTTATCTCCCCCTTTTTTTTACCCGTGGTGCCCTTTCGGGTTTTCACCACGTCCATGGGTTTAGCTCTCTTACCCCAAGCGCCCTTTCGAGTTTTCACCTTGTCCGCACAAGCCCGCTATTTTTACCCGTAATGCCCTTTCGAGTTTTCACTACGTCCATCTTGCTTTGAGCTTGTATTTTTATTTTATTTTTTATTCTTTTTATTATTATATATATATATATATATATATATATATATATATATATATTTCAAGAGCCATGACATAGACGTCGATTCCGTCATAGCCGGCTAGATGGGGTTCTGGTGTCATCTCACGACTCGGCTCATGTTGACTTAAAAAATATTATGACTGCTTGCGAACCTACAAAGAGGGCTTCCTTTAGGGTGTAGCTTGGCCATGGGTTAGGTTAGGATTTGAAGGTATGCTGGGTTAAAAGGATTTCCTTCATACGGCTTTAGTTTTCTCAACATACTTTCTTCCTTGGGGGTTTTACTGGACATGCCCCGTGATTCATCTACATTTTTATCCGTGGCGCCCTTTCGGGTTTTACTGGACATGCCCCGTGATTCATCTACATTTTTTTGTTCTTTTTGCTTCATTTTAGGCAATCTCCTTTTGAGGTTTTACTTTTTCAATTTTTTTTGGATTTTGATAGTAACTCTACTTTATCTTTTCTCTCTTTTTTTTTGGTATATGTACACGTATATATATATATATATATATATTTTGGGGGAATGGGTTTATTGAAAGAAAGGCCTAGGCTCAAATGAGATAACAAAGGATATCATCATTTTTAGGAATGTTTTTGGGCTACTGTGCTTGGAATGATGGCCTCTTTTGGGTGGTTCTTAAGCAGTCACGTATCTGTTTCAACAACACTTACCTTGTCGTGATGGACTAAGAGTAGAACCATCGAACGTATCCAGCGTTGATGGGCTCAGGAAGATGATCTCTGTCCATGGTGGCGAGGCGGATAGCGTATCCCGGTAGCACTTCTCGAATGACATATGGTCCTTCCCAGTTCGGCTTAAACTTTCCTCTTGGATCGGCGTGGAGGGATGGGAAGATCTTCTTCAGCACAGTGTCTCCTACCTTTAGATCTCGACCATGGACACATTTATTGTAAGCGCGTGCGATTCGCCCCTGGTAAACTTGAGTGTGACACAAGGCTAGGAGTCTCTTTTCATCCAGTAAGTTCAGCTGGTCAAAGGGGGCTCTCTCTCTCTGCTTCGGGTAAGCTTGATTCTATGAGGATTCAAAGTGACGGTACTTCAACCTCTACCGGGAGGATGACCTCGGTTTCGTACACAAGGGAGAATGGTGTTGCCCCTGTAGCGGTACAGATCGACGTTCGGTAGGCCCATAAAGTAAATGGCAGCATTTCTCTCCAATCTCAATGAGTGACGACCATTTTCTCAAGGATGCGAATGACTGTCTTGTTCTCGGCTTCCACGACTCCATTAGTTTGATGCCGATAAGGGGATGAGAGATGGTGCTTGATCTTGTACTACTCGCAGAAGTCTTGGATGCGCTTATTCGCAAAGTTTGTGCCATTGTCCGTGATGATATCTTTGGGTACTCCAAATCGGCACACAATATTGTTCTTGAGAAACTTCTCGACGTGATTGGCAGTGATGTTGGCATATGACGCTACTTCTACCCACTTGGTGAAGTATTCAATGGCGATGAGGATGAACCTATGTCCGTTTGATGCTTTCGGATTAATCATTTCGACAACGTCAAGGCCCTAGGTAGCAAATGGCCAAGGAGTGATCATGCAGTGAAGATCAATGGCAGGAGCGTGAATCAGACTGGAGTGTTCTTGACACTTGTAGCATTTTTTAACATGTTTGCAACAATATGATTCCATGGTGGTCCAAAAGTATCCCTGCGGTAGGATTTTCTTAGTGAGCATGTGACCACTGACGTGGGCTCCACATACTCCCTCATGGATTTCTTTCATAATATTAACCGCTTCATTTTCAGTAAAGCACCTGAGTAAGATGTTATTGTATGATATCTTGTAGAGGCATTCCCCGCAAATGGCGAAACCTGCTGCTAAACATTGAATGGTTCTTCGGTCTGTCTTGGATGTACCCTCTGGGAAAGTTAGGGTCTCGAGGAAATTCTTGATATCTGAGAACCAAGGTGGCTCATCATCAGGCTTTGTAGGTTCCTCAATCTAGAGGCAGAAGGTTGGCTCATTCCTCAGCTCGATTATGATCAGCTTCATCTCAACACCATAGGGGATTTCAATCATTGATGCCAAAGTTGCTAATGCGTCGACAAAGCAATTCCTTATCCGGGGGACGTATGAGAAAGTCACATCTTGGAAGCAAGCTATCAGATCCTCGAGGTGTTAATGAGAGGGGATCAGTTTCTCGTCTTTCATCTTTCAGTCACCATTCATCTGACATATGATTAACTGTGAATCGCCAAATACTTGAAGGTGAGTTACATTCAGATCGAGAGCTACCTGCAGACCAGCGGCACAAGCTTCATACTCAGCCATATTGCTAGTGCAAGGGAAGTTGAGCTTGATAGAGACCGGTACATGGGATCCTTTTGGTGAAATTAGGATGGCGCCAACTCCTTGGCCCTCAACATTAGTTGCCCCGTCAAAGTGCATTACCCATGATTCTTTTGCTTCTCCTGTATCGTCTTCCGTCATGAACAAGATATCTTCATCTGGGAATTCGGTTCTTAATGGCTCATAGTCAGGTAAAGGATTGTCGACGAGATGATCAGCAAGCGCCTGCCCCTTGATCGATTTCTGAGTGACGTATGTGATATCGAATTCAGATAATAAAAGTTGCCAGCATGCGGTTCGTCCAATGAGAGCTGGCTTTTCAAATAGGTATTTCAGTGGGTCCATTCGGGCTAAGAGCAGAACGGCTTGGGATAGTAAGTAATGGCAGAGCCTTTGAGTAGCCCATACAAGAGCTAGGCATGCTTTCTCCAAATGAGAGTAGCGCGTCTCGTAATCAGTGAACTTCTTACTCAGATAGTAAATGGCCTGCTCTCTTCTTCCCATTTCATCGTGCTGCCCTAAGACACATCCTATCGAAACTTTTGTCGTGGAGAGATACATCAAGAGTGGTCACCCTGGCTCAGGTGGTACCAAAATAGGTGGATTAAGGAGGTAGCTTTTGATTTTTTTGAGCGCTGCCTGACAATCGTCGTTCCATTCAACGGGCGAATTCTTCCTTAGTAGCTTGAAGATCGACGTGCAGATTGGAGTTAGCTGTGCAATGAACCGACTGATATACTGTATTCTGCCTAGAAACCCCTCTAACCTCTTTCTCAGTAGATGGTGGTGGCATTTTAGTGACGCTTTGACTTTGATTGGGTCGACCTCGATCCCCCTCCTGCTGACGATGAACCCTAGAAGTTTCTCGGACATAGCACCGAATGCGCACTTTTGTGGATTCAGTCGTAGCTGATACTTCCTCAGCCTTTCAAATAGCTTCTGAAGGTTTACCAGATGGTCGCTTCACTCTGGTGACTTGGCTATCATGTCGTCGACATACACTTCAATCTCTATGTGCATCATGTCATGAAATAGTGCAGTCATAGCTCTCTAGTACGTTACACTGGCATTCTTCAGCCCGAATGGCATGACTCGATAGTAAAAGGTTCCCCAGGGGGTAATGAACACTGTCTTCTCGCGATAAACCTCTACTATTTTGATCTGATTGTATCCTGAGAATCCATCCATAAAAGAAAGCATCCCGTGCTTAGCTGTGTTATCAACCAAGATGTCGATGTGTGGCAGTGGGAAATCGTCCTTTGGGCTTGCTCTGTTCAAATTGCAGAAATCGATACACATGCGGACCTTTCCATCCTTCTTTGGCATAGGTACGATATTTGCTAGCCATTGTGGGTATTTGGATACCATGAGAAACCCCGCGTCATACTGCTTGATGACCTCGTCTTTGACTTTCAACATCCACTCGGGTCAGAGACGTCTTAGCTTTTGCTTGACTGGCTTTATATCAGGGTAGAGGGGCAACTCATGCTCAACCAAATCAGTATCTAGACCAGGCATGTCCTCGTACGACCAGGCAAAAATGTCTTGGTATGACCGAAGGAAGTCGATCATGCTTTTTCTTTCCTCAGGAGATAGTGACGTTCCGATTTTGGTTATTCTGGGAACCTCCTCGGTTCCTAGATTAACGTCTTCGGTCTCTGCGAAAATGGGGGTAGGGCCATGCTCAAAGTCGGCAAATCGGTCAAGGAGCTCATCGGGGACCTCCTCGAAGGGAACATCTTCATCCAAACTCGTGATCCCTACCTCTTCTTGTATTTCTACAAGGAAGGGGTCAGTTTCACGTGGGACGGGCATTTTGATTAAGGCATCCTTTTGTGGGACATTTTCTGGAATTTTAAATGACAATATTTTTGGACTTGGGATTTTTTCAATGTTTTTGAGATTTTGAATTTTTTCCATGTTTTTGACATTTTTGTTTTCTTCGGAGACGGACCCTTGGCAAGGCGGGTTTGTGTATATACAAGGTATTGCCTGCCAAGGGCTTATCTCACTTTTTATAGGTTGTTTTTTTTTGCGAAACGGGTGCCAAATGTTAGGCCACTCCTCGCTTCCAGGGTTTGGGGCAAAGATGCCCAGTTGCGTACCTAAGGGGCCGCTTCTTTACTTTTTGGGATAGAGGGTGCTGACTGATATGGCTCATTGGAGTCAGCCTCTATCATGTTAATCCCTATTTCGTCTGAGATGATATCCTCAAATGCTAACACGGCTTTGTGGTGATTCACCACAAGGGGAGTTTGTTTTGGTACCAACCGTCATTCCTCGAAAAGGGACAATGCGGCCAAATCTATCTCCAAGCTGGGAAGGGAGATCTGGGGATTGGTGGGATGGACTGGGGCCATGGGTTTGTGTGGGGTCAAATGGGTTGCCCCATTTCGATCGATCTTTATGACCCCTGCACTGACAAAAGAATCCTTGATGTGCGGCCTAGGGTGAGGTTTCTCTTCTATATTGATTCCTCGAGCTTTTGCAGCCGCGATGACCCTGACTTTCTCTTTGGCCTCTCGGACCTCTTGCTCTGTGGGCTTATATTCTAGCCTAAATCTTACCTTCTATCCCTTAGCCACAACTGGCTCTCTTCTGCCTTGTAATTTGGGTCCTAGACCCCTTCCTTTCTGATAGCCCCACTTTTGGAGCATTGCCAATGTCGCTTCCATACCGCCTCCCATTTTAGACATGATACCCTCCATGGGTTCTGAGAGTATAGCTGACACCTCATACTCAAAACTGTGGAGGTCGATGTCCTCAGTGGTGTGTGGTATATCTAGCATATTGGGTTTCTCCACACTATTGGTGGCCTTTTCTTTCTCACTGTGCCCTTCTCCAATGATCGTGATAATCTTATGCCCAGATGCAAATTTGAGTTTCTGGTGCAATGTGGAAGGTATGGCTCCGACTTCATGTAGCCACGGGCGCCCCAACAATAAATTAAATGAGGATTTGATATCCATGACTTGAAACAAGATGGAAAAGGTCATTGGCCCTATCAATAGCTCAAGATCAACTTCTCCCATTATTTCTCTCCTAGTATTGTCAAACCCTTTAGCGCTGGTTCTGGTGGGTCTTAGCATACACGGATCAACCCCGATCTTGGTGGCGGTTCTTAACGGGCATATATTCAATGCAGACCCATTATCAATTAGTACCAAGGGGATAATCATATTTCTGGACTCAACGGTTATATTCAAAGATTTTGAGTGACTACCTCCCTCCTCAGGTAAATCGGCATCAGAAAATGAAATGGCATTGGGAGCCATCACTTGACCAATTATCTGCCCTACTTCATCTGGGCTAACTTGGAGTGATGCATGTGCATTTTTTAACGCTCCCATTAATGCTTGAAAATGGAGTGGGGACGTCATCAACAGATCCCATACAGTGATATGGGTAGGCATTCTTCTCACCTGAATCTCCAGTATATGTTCTCGACTCATTTTCTCGAAGGGGTTCACCGCATTGTCTTTCTTTCCTTCGGGTTGGGCCTATGCCGCTACTGGTATTTCTGGCTGCTTTGATATCCTCCCTAACCTAGTAACAAAATCTACTGCCCTTTCTCTACTGTTGCTTCCGGCATTGATATTTGTTTATTTGTAGCTTAGCGGGACTTGATGAGGATCATATGTGGGTCCCGAGAGCTGGAAGGGTATGGCTGCCAGTTCTTGAGTTACTTGTACTATCGGCTCAGGAGGTGTGGACAATACTTGATTCACCCCGGTGGATGTGGATTGGGTGGAAAGATTGGGCCAAAGGGGGGTGGTGGAGCTTGAGGGTGGTGGCATTAGAGGGAAGGAGGTAAAAGTAGGCCATTGATAGCTAGTGGGTGCTGGCGGTAGATGGGGGGTCTGATGGGCCGTTACGTAATTGACCGGGGTTGTGGACCTTGCCGGTGGTTGAGCTGGGGGTGATGGAGTGGGTGCAGGCCATTGATAGCTGATGGGTGCGGGTGTTGGATTGGGGGCCTGGTGGCTTAAAGGGTAATCGACGGGGGTTGTGGTGTATGGTGGTAGTTAGAATGGGGCGGGCATGGGCCATTGATAATTGGCGGGTGCGGGTGTAGGATTGTGGGCCTGTTGGCTCATTGGGTAATTGATGGGGGTTGTGGTGTATGATTGGTATGCATTGATGCTCACATAATTGACGGGTGTGGGCGATGGAAAGTATGCCCTAAGATCTAAGGGTTCTATTTGTGGAGTCGGGTTGGGAAAATAATCTGATAAATTTAGGGGTTCAACTACCCCTATATTCCTCTCTTCAATATTTCTTAACAGCGGTGCCACATAACTCTCCCGATCACTGATGTAATCGGATGGGTCAAATTCAAACTCCTCCTCATCTTCTATCATTTCGATGGTGGGTTTGGGGCCTGCTCCTCTTGTAAGATGTGGGGGTAGTGGTACTTGATGAATATTAGCATGCTGAGAAGGTGCAGGGGGAATGATTTTCCCGACATTGATCAAATCTTGGATAACGTGCTTCAGCGGGAAGCAGCGATCAGTACGGTGACCCGGACCCTGATGAAAATTGCAGTGAGTATTTGGGTCATAGTTCTTTGGGATCGGGTGAGGAGGAGGTTGTGGTTGGCAGATAGCCACTAATCCCTTTTCCACTAACAGGGGTAAAAGTACACTCAATGATTGCCCAAGAGGTGTAAAGACTCGATCGTAGCGGGCTCTCCTCTGTTTCAGGGTCATTTTCATTCCTTGCCCATTCCCCATTCTTTGCATCTGCTCAGACCTAACTGTTGCTAGTGGGGCTGCTTGAAATTGAAACGGAGCAGTATTATTATTGGGCCTAGTGTTTGCTATGTTCTGGATATCGCCCCCTGTTCTCTTCTCGATCCTTTGCTCAAAAAATCTTCTGACCCCGCTAGGGCCCCCTGAAGTATTCTTACTGAAACGCCCTTCCCTGATGGCATCCTCGTAGCGGTTGGCATTCCTCACCAAATTAGCAAAACTAGACTGTTGTTGGTACACAAGAAAATCAGAGATCACTGGCAGAGTGTTCTTTGAAATCATCTCTATCTGCTCATCATCCGATATTCTATTTCTGACTTCAGCTGTCACTGCTCTCCATCGCCCTAAGTAGTCACTGAAGGTCTCGTTTGGATTTTGCTTCAAACGGGCCAAATCAGACTTGCGCGGTTCAATATCAGTATTATAGACATACTATTCCTGGATTAAATGCACTAAATCTTTCCATGTCTTCATCATGGATGGTTCGAGAGATGTGAACCACCTCAGGGCCGGTCCGATTAAACTTTTCTGAAAGACTTTTATTAGCAGTCTTTCGTCCCCCCCGTATTGGCACATGTCCCCACAATAGGTGTGTGATCGGGTTGCCTGTGCCATTGTACTTGTCGAATACTGGCATTTTAAACTTGGGGGGCAAGGGGACCTCAACGAACAGGCATAGGTTTGTGAAGTCTGTGGCGTGGATTTCAGCACCACCCATTTTCATCAGCAGTTTTTATATTTTGTCTAACTGTTCTTTCAGCTACTCTGACTCTTTTGATATAGGGGCCGCTTTCTCGGCCGTCAATCGGACTTCACTCTGGGCTACTAGGGGGTGGGCAATTACTGGTGGAGGGTTGAGGCTGGTCAATGCCCCAGCATAGGCCCCGCTATTCCTAATCTCGTCCTCCTCATACTTGTTATTGGTAATGAATGGTGAGGCGAGATTCTCAACTTTGTTCTTTGTATGGGTTGGATGGGAATGACATGAGTAGGGGTTGGGTGAGCCCATTGGGGGTGAGGAAAGGTTTGTTGGGTGATGGGAATTTGATTTTAAGGTGGGGCTTGATAGGGCCATTGGGTATGGGGGAAGGTTTGGAGATGGCCTTGGGGTGTGGGGCCATGGGAGAATTGGGTTTGGGGGATGAAATGGGCTTGACCCAGCTGTGAAGGTTGGGTTAAATGTTGGAGGTATTGTGGAAGGTATGAGTGTGGGGTTTGGGTTTGGGCCATGAACCCTTGATCATTTTGGGTCATGGGCCACTGATAGGTCTGGGCCATGGACCCTTGATAGGTTTGGGCCAAGGGCCCTTGATGGGTCTGAGCCACGAGCCCTTGGTGGGTTTGACCCCATGGGCCTTGATGGGTCTAGCCCATGGGCCATTGGTGGGTTTAGCCCAATGGGCCTTGATGGGTCTGGGCCATGGGGCCCTTGATGGGTCTGGCCCGATAGACCTTGATGGGTCTGGCCTAATGGGCCTTGTTGGCTCTGGGCCATGGACCATTGATGGATCTGGCCGATGGGCCTTGTTGGGTATGGGCCATGGGCCCTTGATGTGTCTGGCCTGATGGGCCATGTTGGGTCTGAGCCATGGGCCATTGGGGGATATGGGTAATGGGGTATTGGGCCATGGGGCCTTGGAGGTCATGGATGGTGGGGTATTGGGCCATGGGGCCCTGAGATGTATGGGAAAAGGGGGTTTGGGCCGATGGGCCTTGGGGTGTATGGAAGTTTGGAGGTTGGGCCATTTGGCCTTGGGGGTATGGATGGTGGGAGGTTGGGCCATGGGGCCTTGGTGTATGTGGGTGATGGGGGTTTGGATGGTGTGGATTATGGGAGGTTGATGGGGGTCATGGGGGAGTGAAGCATGGAGGTTTGCTAAGGTGTGGGATGGATACATGGATCTGGGGTGTGGAGGAGAGATATTTTGGGAAGCCCTCCATGAGGAGTATGCTTGGAGCATCTCCCTCAACATGGCGATGGAGGGGGGGGGGGATGTGGATGGTGGATTTAGGGGGTGATGGGGTATAGATGGGATGGAGGTGGTGGAAAAATTGGGCATGGCCCCGGTATAATTGGGCATGGCCACGGTATGAGGTGGATGAGGGGATGTATTGGGTATGTTTTGGGATGATGGGGGGCATGATGATGGGGGATGAGGAAAGTTGGGCATGGCCACGGTGAAAATGGGCATGACTCGGATGAATGGGGGATTTGCGAGGGGGTTGGATAGGGTGGAGGTGGTGTATGTGAATGTTGGTGGATTGGGTCTATAGGGGGATGATGGGAATTGGGGCATGGATGTGGGTTGGGAAAATGGGTTTGGCATGGGCATGGTTTGGGCAAAAGATGGGGAATGGGGGGTTGGACTTTGGATATTTTGGGGGGTAGTGGTTGGGAATATGGGGGCGCCGAATGGGCCGGTAACAGTAAAAGGGGGTTGGGTGAGGGGGATGGTGGAAAAGACTTCTCCCGAATTGGAGTGGGTTGGAGAATGTGGTGGGGATGAGTCAGGATCGGCGTAAGCCGCGTCCACTACCCACGACATTCTACGGGAGCGGGTCGGGTAAGGGTGCCTTGGATAAGGCCCAAAAATCCTCCTCTTTCTTCTCCTACGGGACGACAGAGGGTAAGATGATGCCGTTGTGCCGACACCACAAACTGAATATTTTTTATGTTTTGATTATATATATATATATATATATTTTTTTTTTTTTGAATTTTATGAAAACTTTTTGAAAAACAAAGGTTCCGAGGCCTTGGAATTCCCTTTTCGGGTGGCTCTCGTACCTTAATTCAAGTCCCGCGGAGACGATTTCGATGCACTTCAGAAGAATTGAAGGAGAACCTTCGATCTATTGAAGGTACGAAAATTGAAGCAAACGACCCGATCCCTCGAAATGAGCCAAAAAGAAATTGCCTTCTCTTGACCGGCGGGGGCGTATTGGATGTCGGAGATGGCGGGGACTAAACAAGGCACTATGCACACTGATCGGGCAACTCGGGAGGTAGAAAGGGCCAAGGATTCGGGTTGGGTGCTGCCAAACAGACCTGGCGCAACTAATACTTGCGCCCAGGTTGCAGGGGAGGACTTTTACACTGGCGCAACTATTAGTTACACCAAGGTAAAAGTTGAGAGTTTAAAGCTGGCGCAACTATTAGTGGCGCCAGTTATAAAATCCAGTGTTTTTACACTGGCGCAACTAATACATGCGCCAGGTAAAAACTGCCTCTCCAGAACAGAAAGCAGCAGCCACTAATGCCCGAAATGAGTCTCTTTTTAGTTTTTTTTTGTGGAAGCTAGGCTTCCGGGGATTGAGCTGTTTTATGGTGATCGATTCTCTCCTTACAGCACCTAAAGGATTGAGTCCGGTATAATTCGATAGCGCGCTCCCCAAGGGTTTTAAGCTTCGGAATGGGAACCCACCTGATATACCTTCGGCGCAAGCGCCTTCTCAGATACTAGGTGGGTTGGGACTTTTTTGGATCATCACCACTAGGGGCTGCTGCCATACTAAGACCCGGGTGTTTGTATGTGTGCCTAAACCAACCCTTTTGAAAAATCTACCCCGCAAAACAAATTAATTAAGCTCCCTAACTTGGTTCAATTTTAATTTTTTTTCAAAGTTTTTCTCTTTTTTTGGAAGTTTTCTTTAGTTCAAAGACCGGGGGTGATTATCCCGTGCCGCCACTACGGGCCGGCGTCCACTGTTAGGATATGAATAACAAAAAAGACGGGGCCAGTCAAGCGACTAGGCGCGAAATATAAAGTGCTGAAATTTAAAAGGTGCCAGTCAAGTGACTAGGCAAAAAGTTACTGAAATTTAAAGCGAAAACGTAGGGGTGAGTAAAAGAAAGGTGCCAGTCAAGCGACTAGGCAAAAATTGCTAAAATTTGAAGCGGAATCATAGGGGTGAGTAAAAAAGGTGCCAGTCAAATGACTAGGCAAAGATTGCTGAAATTTAAAGCGGAATTGTAGGGGTGAGTAAAAAAAGGTGCCAGTCAAGTGACTAGGCAAAGATTGCTGAAATTTAAAGCGGAATCATAGGGGTGAGTAAAATGACGTAATCGGAGGGGTGAGTGACAAAAAAAATAGCAAAAATAATAAAAAACAGCAATAAAATGTTAGAAAAGTAAAAATATATAAAAGGCCTAGTTCAAGGGGAAGCTCTACTAGCTAATCCCCAGCAGAGTTGCCATCTGTGCAACCATGGGAATCGATGTCGTCCCCGTCGCGACGATGCGCTCTCTAACGAAAAATATAGAGTTGCCACCCGGAGCTTTCGATGTCCCGGGATACCTAGTTCATTTTTATGAGCACCTAAGTGCTAAAAATATGACTTTGAATCCGGTCCACACCAAAGGCTCTTGGGTAGGGGCTTCGATTATCCATCGAGAAGGTTTTAGGCACCCGATCAACCCGCTTAACGCGGTCTCTACTAATGGCCAATAATAAAATTAAGTAGAAGCAAAGAAAATAGCTTCCTCTTGCAAAAAAGGGCTTAGAATCCTATTTGTGCCCCTCCGTTCCTACCGAAAAATCGGCGGTGTAACGGCACAAATGGGAGGATGGAGGGAGCTAGAAAGAGATAGGAGAAGAAAGGGGAGAGCTGGAGCCCTCGGGCCCTTATAGCACTGTAGGAGAGCCTTACGTGGCTTGCTTTGATGAGCTCTTGAAGGCTTTGTATGGTGGAAAATGGGGTTCTAACTCCTAAGGCTTGATGCTAAGAGATAGAGAAGGAAGGTGAATGGGTAGCATATACCTAAACTAAAGGATCTAAGGTGAAAAATATCACTCAAAGGAGGTTTTTAAATTCTGAAATTTGTATGGGAAATGTGCACCAAAGGGAGAAAGATCTTCTCACTTTAAGCTCTTTCTCTCTTAGGCCAAAATTCTCAACCCTTAAACCAAGGGGTGGGGGGCTCTATTTATAGGAAAAGGGTGGGTTAGGAGGCCACTTAAGAGCTAAATGAGTTTAGCAATTAGGTAATCTCACATCTAAGGTTTCCTAGGATTTTGAGAGCTTGGAAAGGTGTGAAGGTGGTTCTAATGGTGGATGATGGGTGAGGCTTTAGGCCA
The DNA here is from genome assembly GCA_021018995.1 of Chloranthus sessilifolius. Lineage (NCBI taxonomy): Eukaryota > Viridiplantae > Streptophyta > Magnoliopsida > Chloranthales > Chloranthaceae > Chloranthus > Chloranthus sessilifolius. Next base: position 68,700,204 of record CM037592.1, on the reverse strand, counting down.
CTTGGAGGTTTGCAAATAGGTAAGGAATGGGTGCAACAGAACTATCAAAACACACCCCAAAGGTTGAGGTGGTCAACAAGTCAATCCCTAAATACGAATTTCAGGGCAAAAACCCATTGTTACTGTTCATATGCCTGGCGCAACTAATAGTTGCGCCAGGTAAAAGCATAGTAAAACAGTGAGGAATAGTGCTGGAAGTTAGCTCGCGGGGTGGGGGCTACCTTTTAAACGTGGCGGAACTATTAGTTGCGCCAGGCTTAAAATCTGGGAGAATTGGCCTGGCGCAACTAATAGTTGCGCCAAGCCATTTCTGGAGAGAAATAGCCTGGCGCGACTAATAGTCGCACCAAATCCCTGGGGGGGGACCACCTCGAAATAACCTTCCTGCTCTCTGGGTTTGGATTATCACATCTTCTGATATATACCTCCAATTGGGGTGATTCCTAGACCGTTGGAAAGCTGACGACCTCTACTCTTCAATGGTATAGGAGTTGGTCACTGTAGAGGGTCGTAGACAGTTCTGGTGCACCCCTCCTCCTTATTGCCCTAGGAGGTTAGGTTGGGGTTTAAAAGAGGGTTTCTAAGCGTCGGGGTTGGCTTCTAAAGGCTCGGGGTAGGTTCCTGGGGGACCTAAGGCGATTCCTAAGGGTTTAGGGTGATTCCTAAGCATTCCATACACGCCATCAAAAGCTCGGAAATGCGCTTCTCTCGAAAGGTATTTCGATCGGGCCTTGGGCCAAATTTGGGTGTCTACAGTAGGGTCACTTTGTTAAGGATAGAGTGGAAACATATTCATTCATTCTATTTCAATTATTCTTCAGAGTTTAAGAGCCATGTTTAATTGAGATTCTCAATACAATTCACTAGTTCATACTAGTTCAATAGTTCACTTTTGAATGTTCATTATCTTTTCAGTTCCTGGTTCTTTGTTCCATTTTCAATCTCAATCCAAGCTCTAAGATTCAAGTCCAATTCATAATTCAAAATACAAGGTTCAGTTCAGGTTCAAATATAAATTTTAGTTCAAATACCGATTTTAGTTCAATTATTCAATCTGGGTTAGATTCCAAATCTATCTCAAATACAAGATTTCAGTTTAACTATGAGTTTAGTGCAAATGAAGGATTCAATTCAAAATACTAATTTTATGTTCAAATACAGGTTAAATAGAATACTATGTTTAGGTTCAATTTCAAGTTCAATCTTATCCAGTTTGGATTCAAATACAAGTTCAATTAAATATCAAATTCAATTTTAATCAATATCGGTTTTTGATTCAACTACAATTTTAATCAATGTCGGTTTGGATACACTTTCAATCAATTTCGAGTTCGGATTCAAATACAATTCAATCAATTTCGAGTTCAAATTCAAGTTCAATCAAACATCTTAGAGTAGGTCTAAGAGGGATTTTAAGTCGAAATTTCATATCAAAGTCTAATTCAAATTATGAGTCATAAGGTTCAATTCCCAGAAGGCTTAAATTTCCAAGTCAAATTGTATGGACTTAATGCGTACATATAATTAATAAAATATAAATTCACTTAAGTTGGATTTTGTGTTCCCATTTCAAAACTATGCCATTTAGATGTTGCGGCAGTTGGGTGCCATGTAATTAGTTCACTTATTTTGACTATAGAGCTAACCCATGGTCGCAAGTAAATTATTTCATTTCATTCATTATTAATCTCATCATAACGTGATTTTCCAAAACTATGGATACCATTTTAAACAAGGTTTAAAGCCTGATAGACTTCTAGGTGTGTATCTAATGTTAGAACTACGTGTGCCCCAGTGCAGGCAAACACCCGCACTCAAACCAAAAAAAACAAAAATAATTTTTTTAAAAAGAAATATCTAACCTAAAATACTCAAAGGTCCCAAACCCTCTCTAAACTAAACCTAATGCCCTCTCTCTCTCTAAACTCTACAAAACAAATCCAATGCCATCTCTTCTTCCTCTCCTTCTCGGCTCGCCCACCTAAAGCCACCGCCAATAGCCTCCTCCTGCCAGCCCCTGCCCTACAGTAAGCTCTCTCTCTCTCTCTCTCTCTCTCTCTCTCTCAAGTCTCAACCCTCTCTTCCTCTTCTTATCAGCAGGCAACAACCCTCTCTTGTTCTTCTCAGCCCCTTCTTCTCAGCACTCTCTTCCTTCTCCTTCATCTTAGCCCTCTCTTCTTCTTCTCTCCCTCTCTCTCTTTGCCTTTGTCTCCCTCTCTCTACCCTTTTCTTATTTTCTTATTTTATTTGATTTAGGTAGTATTTAAATATTGGCACTGATTTAGTGGCAAATTAATTTCACTAGATTTAGGGTTTTATTTTCATTAAATTTAAGAATTTATTTGATAAAATATTAATTATATTTTAAAATGTGTAGACTTTGTTGAAATTGGATTTGTCGGCTCACAAAATAGGGTCAACGCTAAATAAGAGTTTATAGAGTTAAAATTTCATCGAATCGATGCTAAATCAGAGGTAATTATCTTGTCTAAATTTAAATTTCGTAATTCTATTTGTTGACAAAAAAAGATTAATTTATGTTTAGGAAAAGTGGATATATTTAGAATAATATCTGCATAAATTTATATGTGATGTGTGTGACCTTGTGTAGATCCTAAATCCCTAATTGCTTGAATATGATCCCAATTGCTTGATATGTTTTTGGTCTACTGATATGATTATTTGATTTGATCTCGAATTACTCAAATGCGACTTTGGTTTCCTGATATGGTTTTGCTTGCTCAACTTGATCTGGATACTTGATATTGTCATGATAATCTTGAATTGATCTTAATTGTTTGACAACTTCCTGTTTTGATCTCGATTTCTTGAAATGGTCTTAAGGATTTGAAATGAAATTAACTGATTGACATAAATCGGATTATTTGACTCCCTGAAATTCTTGGCATCATTTGTTTGATTGATTGAAATTAACTGATTGACATAAATCGGATTATTTGACTCCCTGAAATTCTTGGCATCATTTGTTTGATTGATTGAAATTAACTGATTGACATAAATCGGATTATTTGACTCCCTGAAATTCTTGGCATCATTTGCTTAATATGACTTGTGTCACTTGATCTGCTTTTGATCAATTGATATGGTATTGATTCTTTCTACCATTTCCTTTTCTGATTGATTCTCTGGATACGACATGATTGTAATATTGATTTTGCTTAGGTATTGTCTGTATAGGTAAAATTAGATTGTTTAATGTCACCATAAACAATGTTATAAATTGATTGGTTGACATTGACTGTTTTAAGTTGACTTGACCCGAAAAATAAAAGTCGTGGATCGACCACTTGTTCGAAATGAGATTGATAGGCTGATGTCGTTATCGCTGGAATCGAAACCCTTGTGGAAATCACAGGTATTTCCGAAACAATTTAATGGTTTTGATTATGAGGATGGAATCCACTTTAAGGAGGGGAGGATGTAACACCTGTCCCTAGATCTCTATGTTGGTCAAATAGTTGACAGGACACTGGTGTGGCTTGATGCCTAAGGCCAGGTCTGCCAAAATTCATTAGGTACCCACCTTAAGCACATAGAAAATTAGCTATTAGTAGTGCACCCACTTTGGAATAATGAGAACTTGACTATTAGTAGTGGCACCCACTTTAGATCAAACAAAATTCAACTATTGGTAGACTATTGGTAGTGTCACCCACCTTAGAGCAATGAAAATTTGATTATTCTTGGTGGCACCCATGGGGCACCTCATGAAATTGGATGGGTGTGCTAGAAATTTTAAAGAATACACACAACATCTTATACCCTAAAATTTGGTCTGGACTATCTTTTGACAAAGTTTGACCAGGGGTTTGACGCAAATTGGGTTTGAACCTTAGTGGTGATGAGAAGATCATAACTAACGGATTGGATTATAAAGATGATCATAGGACTGCTTGATGTGTTGAGTCAAACCTTGACACTGAAAAATTAAGGAAACTAGATGCACTAACATTTGGGTTGAGTGTTTGTGTTTTGCATTAAATAATGGCTCTCTTGTAATATTTAAATAAGCTCAAAGGCAATTATAATTAAAATCCCTAATTTTTGTAATTAGAAATTTGAAATTTTCAGATCTCTAGCAAATTCTAGCCCTTGGTTCATTTGACCAAGATTTGACCCATCTTACAACATTTATTTTCCTTGAGGATATCTAGGGTGAAAGATGCATCCATTTGCATGCACCACAAGATTTCTTAGGCTTTTGAAATTTACAAGTTTTAGGGGTAGTGAGAACCACTAAGAGACAAACCAAGACATGATATGTAGAGGAGAGAGGAGAGAGAGGGAATACTTTGAAAAGTAAAGAGAAAACCTTTGGAAGAAATGGTGTGACACATGGCACCAAAATGCATCCCTTGTCTCCCCATACCTTTCAAATTCCATAGGGGGAGGGCTTTCATTACATCAATCCAACTATTAGATCTCAAATTCAACACCACCACTCTACTCCCCACTCATCCTAGTTCCACATATAAATTTTTGAGCTTCATCTTAGCTCGTTTATCCACAAGGATCAAAGCAAAATAGCAAGGAGAAACTAGCTTAGGGAAGGTAAAGTTTTAGTTTAGCTTTTGTCTAGATTTCTAGACTAGTTGTATTTAGATTTTCCAATAGTTGTATAGTCTTTGCTTGTTTTGGATGGCTAAAATTTTGGAATGATCATGTTCCCACATGAGACCAATACATAATAGCCTATGGTTGTGATCTTTAAGGTCACCTAGAGCTGTCCAATGGTCCATGATGGCCACATAGGCCTAGACCACTAGATATATGTATTTTTGGAGGATTCCCTTATGGACTGCATGCTTTGATTTGAATTTTCTTCTAGTGTCATGGAAAAATTATGGAATAGGGTTATAACCTGAAATAAGGGTGACCATTCATGTGATTTTTACATCCATGCAAGGCCATCCACTGGTCCTAATTAGCCCAAATGGCCAGACTATGTCATTTTTGTGACCTAGCTTAGAACATTCATATTTTTTACTAAAATAAATGAAAATTGATATGGGATTTTTAATGATTCTGTAATGGGACATAGACCTAAGCATAAAGAAGTCATGCATGTAACACCCGGCCAATTCCGGCTTGTAACCACACTATGGTCCGACTGACGTGCACCTGATAGACATGACATATTGGTTTAAATATTTGAATTGGGCCTCTTTGGAACCAAGCTAGTAGGTAAATAGACTTTTTGTGTGAGGCCCAATAGATAGCACCAATGCTTAGACCCATTAGTCAACAGTCTAAAGTAGAACCCATTAGTTGAAGGCTTGGTATAAAACCCATTACTGATGACCTTAAGCTAAGACACATGGGCTGGACCTACTAGAAAACGGACCCATGGCTTAGAGAGGGTGAGATCTATGGCCCTTGAGTCAAGTTCATACATTTAAATGGGTGTATGGGTTCCACACTTGAACCAACCCAATCTATTTAGCTCCCATGCACGCATAAGCTATGCATGGGGATTCAGTGTCGAGTAAGAGAAACAAAAGAGAGAACTTCCTCTTCTTCTCATCGTCTCCACTTCGAGAAATGTCCAAGCCATTTGATCTCAACAACTTCGACAGATCAAATCGACCGTAGAGACGGAAGGATTATTTACGCAACAACTAACCCTCGATTCAAAGACTGTTTCGGGGGGGGGGGATCGGAGTGATCAAACGCATTCTCTCGGGAGAAATCGTATGCGAAACTCGGAAGCCTTGCATACAAGGGTTTCATTATGGTAAAACTCACACTTCCCTACTTGTACATTCTATTTTTTGTAAAGGAATTTGAGTTCATGCATGAAGTTTGGGAAATCGGGCACGAGAAGGATTAATAGCCAAAATCGTGGGGTCCAATGCCTTGGTCTAAGTGCATGTGATATCACACGAGGATCGGAAACCTGATTTAGGGAAAATAGACCTGATTCGGTCATTTTCTAGCAATGCATTCCTCGAAACGTTGTAAACCAGATGCATGAGAAGCTTGGAAATCGAATCTTTCGACTCGAGCAAGTTTTTTGAAAAAAAGGTCTAGTTTTAACAAAATATTACACTAGGTAACTAGACTTAACTGTTTGATAGAGACTGTAAATTAATTGTGGGAATTAGAAGCTCGGAAGTAAAGCAGCAAAATAGCAAGCTAATATAGCTCACCACGGTGACATGGAATCTCGCCATGGTGAGAAATCACCTGAAGCACTCGCCGCGGCAAGTGCTATGCCTAAAATCAGTGCAATGCAGCACTGTAAATTCTCGTCGCTGTGAGAATGTTGTGTGCCACATGAACTCGCCACGGCGACCCTGAAGCTCGCCGCGACGACCTTGTTTTCTGCTGTGGACCTTGGGTTCATTGTAGTTTTATGCATCGTGAGACCTAGTGCTTGTCAAGTATGCTTCCCTGATAATTGGTACATATGTGTAGCATGGTTTAGATCGGATATGAGAGGCATTTGACGGACAAATAGCTGGAAAACATAGGACCTTGTTGGCAAGACTTCGACACTTGAGGTAGGGAACTCTCACTGCAAAATGTTATATTTGACTTGATCATGCGATACTAAATTTGATTTGAATGTTTTGAATTATGCTTTTAGTTTGGCACATAATAATTTAAAACTCTACATATTATTTAATATTGTTTTGTAATCGAAATTGCATGTTACGTGGCATCTTATTGGCATTCGATCTATGAGTCCAAACGGTTGTGAGTCATTGATTTATACCATTTTATACACCTTTAAACCGGACTTTTGTAAGACCTTGAGCTGTTTAATAACAATTTTAAGTACTATTTTGCAGCTAGTAAAAATATGCAGCCATCCATGTAAAAGGTGCCAAGAGGAGGATTTAAAGCTATGATAGCTACTGAAAGAATCTTCAAGACAACATCTTTAACAAGCAACAGAAATGCAGAGTTGAGCAAGCTTCAACATCTTCAGCTCCAATCTGTGAAAAAGGAAACGGTTTTAGTTGTGTGCATTAGAGCAAAACAACAGCTTATTGTGTGCTTGAGACAAAGAGAAGCTGCAGCTATGCGCACACTTGGGCAGCTCATCATAAGTTTCAGCTGTGTGCACACATACCTAGCTGCACATTAAACAAGGCACAGCTCCAGCAGCAATATAGTTTCAGCAGCCCAAGCCTAAGCACTCTCAGAGCTTCAGCTATGTATCCATGGGAGCAGCTACACCTTCAGTTTTGTGCACAATAGCTGCACAATAGAGCAGCCATGTGGACACCTTTTGTAATAACCCAAAAAATCACGTCAAACAAGGACCTCGAGATCCGTGCCCGATCGGTCTTGGGTTTGACCATGAGATAGTTCATTGATGAACTTAGGGTGAGATGAGCGGATGTGATGTGTGATCCAGTGTAGAAGAGTGGAGAGATAGAGGAGTGTGTAGAGTAACATACACCGATGGGTGTGTATGTGCTCCACACCGAGAAAAGAGATAAGATAAAAAGGGTTGAAAACCCTAATTTTCATATTTTGGTTGTTGAGAGGAGTAAAGAAGAAAGAGAGAGAGAGGAGTAAAGGAGCCGGTGAGGAGTTATTGCAAGTTGTTGGAAGGGGATTTCTTGCGATCAAAGCGCGGATTCGACGCGGGGATCTGCTCGACAAAAGTCGAAACCCTAACCTTCCAACCCTACATTTAAATCAAATTGAGGTTGATTTAAGGTGAGATTCTTGTAAATAAATGGTGTAGATTTATAGAATAAATTGTGGTTAAAATGGGTGGAAATTGTAGGAGTATTGCTTAGAAAATAACTGAGAAAAGATTGGGGAAGAACGACCAAGAAGAATTTGAATCAGGGATTTCGACTAATCGAAATTGGGATTCAATTAATCGAAATTCCCCAAGAAGTTGAAAAGTCAGATGACCACGAATTCGACTAATCGAATTAAATTTCGATTTGTCGACTTTGAACTTCGACTAGTCGAGTTGGGTGTCGTCTAGTCGACTGAGAGCCTCCAGTGAGGAGTAAAAAGTGGGTTGAGGAAATCGACCCGATTCGAAATTGGATTTCGACTAGTCGTAAGATTTCGACTAGTCGAATTGGACTCGATTAGTCGATTTTGTATGATCAATTATTTAAGGAAAAATTTGGGACAGTTAGAGCGAGATTTCGACTAATCGATTTGGAGAATCGATTAATCGAATTGGACCTCGACTAATCGATTTTGAGAATCGACTAGTCGAGTTAGTTCGACTAGTCGAACCGGGGAACTCGACTAGTCGACTGACTTAGTTTTTGTTGACTTTTGATTCTTACTTCAAGACTCTAGGGGGGTCTTGAGACTTATTCATTACATCTTTAGTGACGTTTCGAGTGTGTTTAATGGTATCATAGGTGATACGTATGAAAGTGGGCACGAGGGCAGTGGGACCTTGATGCATTGAATCGATAGAGACCTAAGGTAGGGAACACCTTGAACATGTACTTTATTTTACAAGAGCATGTATGTAGTGATATAGATTTCCATTCAAATATTTTACTGCTTAAAGAATTGTGAAATGTGTGTGTGTGTGATATTCATAAGAGTAAACTAATGAGCCATCCCCAGGGGATGAAGAAGTAAAGAGATAAGAGCATCAGGAGTGATGCAAGTAAATGGATACATCCCAGGGATGTATCCAAAGATTGAATCATGTTTGATGGGGCCTAACTGATATAAGATAGCACACTTACACGGTGAATAACTATATGTAAGGCACCGATATTTTTGTTATTTGAGGTTTGATAGGTTACCCCACCGACGTGGCGGGATATCCACGACTGACACGGCAGGATATCCGTGACCGATACGGCGGCGAAACCGTAGGCCAGTGCGGAGGCTTATCCGTACATAGTAAGTACACCCCAGGGGTGTTGATTGAGACAAGTGAAACCCCGCCACCAATCCCCAGGGGAAAGGGGCTTGGGTACTATATGGTATTCCCAGGGAATACATTAAAACTGTCTATATAGATGACGATGAAGGGTATCTCATCGGGGCTCGATGCTATATTGCTCGGGGATTACTTAAGTTGAAAGTTTAAGTTTTGCTTTAGGCCTTCTCAGCATCATTCATGAGTAAATGAAACTATAAGTAATCAACAGTAAAACGAAATGCTTTTAATCTGTTTCATTAACAATCATAGATACATGCATGGCATATCATGGAATACATGTGAGTTATAATTTATATGTTCAAACTGTGTTTGTTCCCTATTGAGCTAGGATGTAGCTCACCCTATAGACTATACGTCGCAGGTCCACTATTAGCAGCTGCCGCGGCTTCAGGAGACGCTGATCCCGGTGAGTCAGACCTTGCGGCCGGCGAAGAGTTGGAGCCACCTCCAGAGGACTTCTTCTAGAGGACTCCGCTGTGCCACTTTGAGGGATTTTACAGAGAGTTTTGTACGCCTTGGTATGTCAAGCCTTGATTTTGTGAAAATCATGTATATAAGGTTTTGGATTATTCTTTTGGGACGAACCATCCGTGATGATTTCTATCATCGATGGTTCGGATCGGTTCTCCATTCATGTAGGGGCATGAGGGTAGAACTGTCTTTTGGAAAGTTAATTAATATAGATTTAAATTCCGCAAATTTCATTATAGTACTTTTGATGCTTGATATACCAGTGTTCCGTGCTTAGCGAAGGGCACGGTCAAGATGATCGTGTTGAGGTAGTTGGGCCCTAAACTACCTCAACAACGCCGGTCTCACCTTCCTCCTCAAACCAATCCGGAAGTTTTACTACCCGCGATTGGTTAGGTTATTTTACCAGGGCCTCAAGGATGGCCCTACTGACGACGTGGTGAAGACCACGATAGAGGGTCGTGAATACCTCATCACACGTCGTCATGTCCAAGAAGCAGTCGAGTGCTACTTGGACTATGTACCCGAGACCACATTACTACCACCTTTCCCAGAGCCGGCCAATGTCGAAGATATCCTTGCCGACATGACCAAGGGGAAAAAGGGATCGGGCACCTCGTCTAAGAGGGTTGACCTTCCACATTATATGTGGATGCTCGATTCTGTTTTTCACGCCAACCTTTACCCCATGCGCCACAGCACCGAGCGTGTCGAGTTGGTGCAACAGGCCCTCTATGCGGCCTATAACGGTCGATGGTTTGATGTTACCTTAGTCATCCTTGAACGAATGAGGTACATCAAGGGGAAGCTCATGAAGGGCAACCTTCGAGCTAGGGATGGGATGCCCTACGCGCGCATCATCTCTAGCATTCTAGAGGCATATTCATCCGACCCAGCCTATGCCGTCTCACCCCACGAGGTGATGGCCACCGATCCGGTGAAACCATTCTCCCACACCGAATGGAACAGGAGTTACAATCTCCTGAAGAAGACTTTACCACCACCGGTGGCGCGGAGGCGCTGAGTTCCACCACCACCCCTCCACCACACGATGCCACAAGTACAGCCGATGGCGCAGTACCACCCCCCGTCATTCCACCAGCTGCACCACAGCCAATCATTCCACCACCACCACCAGCAGCTACACCACCACCACCTCGACCTACACCGGCGACCCCCTCTACTTCACGTCGTCGACCCGCCCCAGCCACCACCACCACCATTGAGGAGGCTCTGGCCCACTTCGAGGCCAGAATGGAAGCAAATAACGAGAGGATGAACAGGAGAATTGATTTCCTCATGTTTCACACCCTCAAGTTCATCTACCCTCACACCTACACGGATATCTTTGGCCTTGAAGAGGAATGGACCCGCAACAACTGTGACCTTTCATCGGGGCCCGGTCTTTGGGATGCCATTACATGATGCCGGTGCTTCTACTCCCACCGCACCCCCACCACCGTCGACGACGACGCAGCCACCATCTACTTCCACTCCCATTCCACCTCTGCGGTAGGGAGATTCCTGACGCGACCAACAGAGACTTCTCATCCGCTACCGCCACCAGCCATCCAGCCACCCGTGGCAGATCCACTTGACTCCCATCCACCACTTTGCTCGACTTTGATCCACCAGTTTTGTGCATTGTACATCTTTTTGTATAAGGGTGAACCATTTTTGTTTTCTGTTGTGGTCCCCATTTCAGTAACTATTGTAACTTTTGATATTTTTTATATATACAATTTTGTTACTGTTATATATGGTTCATTGATTGCCTATGTCCATATACTTGCGTGTGTGCTAAGTGATAGACCACCTCACCTCCGAGTGTGCGGGGGGGGGGGGGGAGTGCAGACCACCACACCTTCGGGTGATTTTCGAGGACGAAAATTCCCAAGGTGGGGAGGATGTAATAACCCGAAAAATCATGTCAAACGAGGACCTCGGGATCCATGCCCGATCGGTCTTGGGTTTGACCATGAGATAGTTCATTGATGAACTTAGGGTGAGATGAGCGGATGTGATGTGTGATCCAGTGTAGAAGAGTGGAGAGATAGAGGAGTGTGTAGAGTAACATACACCGATGGGTGTGTATGTGCTCCACACCGAGAAAAGAGATAAGATAAAAAGGGTTGAAAACCCTAATTTTCATATTTTGGTTGTTGAGAGGAGTAAAGAAGAAAGAGAGAGAGAAAGAGAGGAGTAAAGGAGCTAGTGAGGAGTTATTGCAAGTTGTTGGAAGGGGATTTCTTGCGATCAAAGCGCCGGATTCGACGCGGGGGGATCTGTTCAGACAAAAGCTGGAAACCCTAACCTTCCAACCCTACATTTAAATCCAATTGAGGTTGATTTAAGGTGAGATTCTTGTAAATAAATGGTGTAGATTTATAGAATAAATTGTGGTTAAAATGGGTGGAAATTGTAGGAATATTGCTTAGAAAATAACTGAGAAAAGATTGGGAAAACGATAAGAACAAAGAAGGTGAATCGGGATTTCGACTAATCGAAATTGGGATTCGATTAATCGAAATTCCCCAAGAAGTTGAAAAGTCAGATGACCACGAATTCGACTAATCGAATTAAATTTCGATTAGTCGACTTTGAACTTCGACTAGTCAAGTTGGGTGTCGACTAGTCGACTGAGAGCCTCTAGTGAGGAGTAAAAGTGGGTTGAGGGAAATCGACCAGTCGAAATTGGATTTCGACTAGTCGAGTAAGGATTTCGACTAGTCGAATTGGACTCGATTAGTCGATTTTGTATGATCAATTATTTAAGGAAAAATTTGGACAGTTAGAACAGGGGATTTCGACTAATCGATTTGGAGAATCGATTAATCGAAATTGGACCTCGACTAATCGATTTTGAGAATCGACTAGTCGAGTTGGATTTCGACTAGTCGAACCAGGAACTCGACTAGTCGACTGACTTAGTTTTTGTTGACTTTTGATTCTTACTTCAAGACTCTAGGGGGGTCTTGAGACTTATTCATTACATCTTTAGTGACGTTTCGAGTGTGTTTAATGGTATCATAGGTGATACGTATGAAAGTGGGCACGAGGAGCCGAGTGGGACCTTGATGCATTGAATCAATAGAGACCTAAGGTAGGGAACACCTTGAACATGTACTTTATTTTACAAGAGCATGTATGTAGTGATATAGATTTCCATTCAAATATTTTACTGCTTAAAGAATTGTGAAATGTGTGTGTGTGTGATATTCATAAGAGTAAACTAATGAGCCATCCCCAGGGGATGAAGAAGTAAAGAGATAAGAGCATCAGGTGTGATGCAAGTAAATGGATACATCCCAGGGATGTATCCAAAGATTGAATCATGTTTGATAGGGCCTAACTGATATAAGATAGCACACTTACACGGTGAATAACTATATGTAAGGCAGCGATATTTTTGTTATTTGAGGTTTGATAGGTTACCCCACCGACGTGGCGGGATATCCACGACTGACACGGCAGGATATCCGTGACCGATACGGCGGCGAAACCGTAGGCCAGTGCGGAGGCTTATCCGTACATAGTAAGCACACCCCAGGGGTGTTGATTGAGACAAGTGAAACCCCGCCACCAATCCCCAGGGGAAAGGGGCTTGGGTACTATATGGTATTCCCAGGGAATACATTAAAACTGTCTATATAGATGACGATGAAGGGTATCTCATCGGGGCTCGATGCTATATTGCTCGGGGATTACTTAAGTTGAAAGTTTAAGTTTTGCTTTAGGCCTTCTCAGCATCATTCATGAGTAAATGAAACTATAAGTAATCAACAGTAAAACGAAATGCTTTTAATCTGTTTCATTAACAACTGCATAGATACATCATGCATGGCATATCATGGAATACATGTGAGTTATAATTTATATGTTCAAACTGTGTTTGTTCCTTATTGAGCTAGGATGTAGCTCACCCTATAGACATATCGTCGCGAGTCCACTATTAGCATTGCAGGCTTGAGGCGTGATCCCGTGAGTCGGACCTTGCGGCCGTGAAAGTTTGGAGCCACCTCGGAGGACTTCTTCTAGAGGACTCATTGTGCCACTTTGAGGATTTTAGAGAGTTTTGTACGGCTTGGTATGTCAAGCCTTGATTTTGTGAAAATCATGTATATAAGGTTTTGGATTATTCTTTTGGGACGAACCATCCGTGATGATTTCTATCATCGATGGTTCGGATCGGTTCTCCATTCATGTAGGGGCATGAGGGTAGAACTGTCTTTTGGAAAGTTAATTAATATAGATTTAAATTCTGCAAATTTCATTATAGTACTTTTGATGCTTGATATACCAGTGTTCCGTGCTTAGCGAAGGGCACGGTCAAGATGATCGTGCTGATGGCACGGGTTTCGGGGTGCCGAAATCCGGGCTGTCACACCTTTGAATAGTTACACATTTCACCATCTTTAGCAGCTACAAGGCCAAGTAAATAAAAGCAACAGCAGCTAAACATTGCAGCAGGAACACCGAAGGTTGAAGACATTGCAATCCATTCGAGTAGTTCACATGTGCAAGAACTGAACCTGTCGAATGGTTGAAGTGGTGCAAGAGTTGAACCCCTCGAGTGCAGCTGCCAATCCCTTCAACCTGTTGATAGGTACTAAAGATAACTTGCGCAATTCGAGTAGATCATCCTTCCATCTCAACCTATTGAACAGTTCATTCCTCCGGCTATTCAACCTCTCGAATTGCAGTCCATGCTATAACCAACCTGTCGAGTGCATAAAATGCAGATACAATTGCACCTCTCGAATGGTTCAATACAGCAAGGCCTTCATCCTGTCGAATGGCTTATTAAAGCATAAGTGATCCTGTCAAGCAGTACCTTACCCCTCAAATCAAACCTGTCGAGTGAAGCTTTCAATCTTCTCGAGTAAATAGTTGAACCCGTCTTCATCTTCTCGAGCTCTTCACTTCAGCAACTACTCGAGCTGGTGCAATGTCCTCCCAAGTTAACTCCAACAGATGCTCTAGCTAGTCAAGTTCTTCAAGCAACCTCTCGAATGGATGCTTGAAGTTGTAGTTCTGAAGTGCATTCAACAAACTCGTCGAGATTTCATCATAACTTCTTCAAGCTGCTCCAGCTCGGGTCCCATCGGACTCCATTGAGTTTCAACTATCAACTTGTTGAGATTACTTCATATTGCAGCCAGTTGCTCGAGATCTTTCTAGTTTTATTTTAAAAGGTCCAACTCGGATGCCAACACTGATCAATGACATGCGAAGCTATTTTGGGAATTTCAAGGGGCAGCTTTGGAATTTAAACAAGCTGCCCATGTGCAAGTTGTTTTCTAACTGAAATGGAATATTCTCTTGAACTAGTTCAGCTGAATATAATAGAATTGATTCCTCTGTTCTGATTGGCCAAAACACTAATCACATGGATTAGAAGAAGCTGCAATTAATTCCTCTTCTCTGATTGGCTGAAACCCAAGGTACATGGATCAAGGCAAATGTATAATAAGCAGCCTCTTTGCTATAATTCTTCAGCAAGGAAACTAGGAAATTCTCTGAGTTCTCCTTAACTCATTTAGGTCTAATTTTAGGTTTTATTTTTCCTTTTCTTTTCTCCCTTCTCTCTCTAATCCAGCCTGTTGGATTAGATCTAGGTAGTAGCTCAAATCTGATTTATAATTGTAGATGAGTTTTTCTTTTTATAGATCTGATTTTCTTTAGTTTTTATTACTGTTTTATTTTAGATCTGTACATTGCATTCCAATTGTTTGAATAAATGACTGTTGTAGTGCATATATATATAATCTATTTTACTGCTGCAGTATTTATGAGTTTTTTTTTTTCTGAGAATTTATTCATTGCCTTCAAACTATTTGAATAAAGTACTACTGCAGTTTTTGAACTTTTGCAGATCTGGAGCAGCAACAAAAAGAGGAGTAAATGGACTGCAGTCGGAGGAGCTTTGCCTGAGTTTGCATTTCCTTCTTTGTTTCCAATTTTTTAAAAATTCTTTGCATCCAGCAGCTTTACTGGTCGTATTTTTAGTTTTGCTGTAATGTTTTTTTCTTTGTTTTTAGTTCTGCAATTTTAGATTAATATAAATAAATAAATAAATAAAAGAAAATGTAAACACAAACAAAAATTTTAGACTTGTTTTTGAGCAATATTGTTTGTATTTTTCAGCAGTTGTAATAAATAAGGGCTGTTGTTGAGCCCCGACTAATTAAAAAAAAAAAAAGAGAATAATTTTAAAACATAAAAAAAAATTCAGATCCAGATGGGCTGTTTTCTTTTGCTGTCATTCATGTACCCCCATCTGGAACTGCTGAGATCATGGATCTTAATTTTTTGGGAAGAATCATAAGCAAAGGCTCATATTCTGTTTTGAAATTTCTATGGAGCCTTTAAACTCATACACTTTTAAAAATATTCCACCTGTTAGTTGATCTCAACAGTATACAGTCCATATGAATCTTGTTTTTCAATGTGTGCTATTCATGCTGATCATTTTTTTTAACATTCACATATATTCATAAGTATCAACATCAATTGGTTCATCTTTTTCACTACATAGTTCCCTTCTTTTAACAATCATACTCAACACATTTTAGGAAGTCTTAGGATTTTTTCTGTTTTGGGGGCTTTGTAGTTTATATGCTATTTGTTTTGTTTGCTGATTGTTTTTCTATTTTCCTTTCTTAGGAAAATGTGTGTACTATTTTTTTTTGTTTACTGGTTTTCTTCATTTTTGTATATTTGCATTTAGTTTTTGACTTTGTTTTGCCATTTTTATATCTGAATTTCTGTTTTTGCAAGAATTTTCTTCCATTTGTAAAGCATTCATTTTATTTTTCTATCAATATATTCAATTTTTTGCTTTTATTTTTTTTCTTTTCTGCATATAGAAATTTTTTTTTATTGTTTGCAAACCCTGCTGTCCCTAGCTACTCATTGTGCAAACATTGAGGACAATGTTTATCTTAGGTTTGGGGGTATGACAGGGTGTGCCAATAGAATAGTTAATGCTAGTGCAACAGTGTTGGATAAATTTTTTGAAAATAAATTGAATTCCCACCTGATTTTTGAAACAGAGGAAATTAAAAACTTTTTAAAACTAAAATTTGTTGTAGCTCTAACACTTTCATGAAGCAAATGTCAAGAAATTTTTCACAATTAGTGCTTCGTGAACCTGAAAAGAGAGAAAATTGTAAGGATATACCCCAAGAATTTGATGAAAGACCATACCCAGTGAGATTTGAGCCTGTAAAAAAAAAAATTCTTTGAAGAGTGTTTTGGCAATTTTTCTGATTTAAGGATTGATTGAACCTATTCTTTTTCACTAGAAGTTATTCATTCCAAGTTGAAAGAGCTTGACAACACTCATGACATTGAAGAAATGATGTAAGGCCATCCTTTAGATAGTTTGAGCTTAAAAAATCCTTACCCTTTGAACTACCCTTGATACACACCATTTGAGCCTTTAAATATCCAAGCTTTCTTTGACAAAAATTAGAGAAATTGAACCCAAAACCTCAGTGACCTGATGCAGCCTGACCCTCACTCTGAGATTTTAGAAGGTAAAGGCAAAGGAGTTGAAGAACTAGAGTGGGTTTGATATTTGGTGGAAGGAGAAGAAAACACATTTGATGGCAGTTGTGTGTCAATTATGTAGCCATGGCATTCCAGCCCATAAAATTTTTTTTGAGAAAAATGCAAAGGAAAAGCATACAAAAAGAGAAAAATAGAAAAGTAAAACAAAAAGAAGTAAGAGAAGTCAATTCATTGGAAAATTGAAATGAAGATTAGAAACTGATCACTTCAAATCTGAAAAATATCAAAGAAGATGGAACTGTGTTGAAATGAAGAAGGTGAAGTCATGAATCATCTCCTTGTCTTGCTGATTTCTCAATTTGAATCCTTTTATTCTCCTTTATTCTCTATAAACCTCACCCATAAGCCACATTACAACCCAACAAAAAGACCTTACTGATCTAAATTGATTTAGCTGTCATGTGAAGATGAGGAATTGTGTAATCTATGGTGAAAAGAGTTAGAAGATTTCAAGAATTTGAGCACTACCTATGCTCATGCTTGCATTCCTATTTGAGGGCTGTAACTACTCTTGAGCTGAGTGAAATGATACACCTTCAATTTTTATTTTTGAGTGACAGCCTTGGTGAGATTTGGGTCTGAAATTAAGTTTGTTGGGGGCATTATCGAAACAGAATTCTAAAATTAATGGTAAGCTTTGCATTAATTTTCACACACAGCACCCTTGACATGAGCTGATTGGTGGTAAAGAAATTACAACAGAATTTTAGTATTAAACTGTTGTGTCACTGCTGAGAATCCTCTAAAAAAATTGAATCAGTAAGGTGTGGAATGAATTTTATTTGTGTGAACTTTGTTTTGACATGTTGCACTGATATTGACTATCTTATTGGAGAAGTTTGTGGTACCTTCACTGAAAATCCTCAGGAGACTGCACTCCTCCACTAGGGATCACCTAGGGGGATAAAAGGCTTGGTGCATATGCTAAATGCATCTGTGCTCCCTACAAAAGCGGCATTTAAATTTTGTAGGTCACTTGGTTAATTTTCACTTTGCCCGAGGACTAGCAAAGATTAGGTTTGGAGGTGTGTTAGTCACTGATTTATACCATTTTATGCACCTTTAAACCTGACTTTTGTAAGCCCTTAAGCTGTTTAATAACTATTTTGCAGCTAGTAATAATATGCAGTCATCCATGTAAAAGGTATCAAGAGGAGGATTTAAAGCTAAGATAGTTGTTGAAAGAATCTTCAAGACAACATCTTTAGCAAGCAACAACAATGTGGAGTTGAGCAAGCTTCAACATCTTCAGCTCCAATTTATTAAAAAGGAAAGGGTTTCAGTTGTGTGCACATTGGAGCAAAACAATAGCTTATTGTGTGCTTGAGAAAAAGAGAAGCTGCAATTATGTGCACACTTGGGCAGCTCAGCATAAGTTTCAGCTGTGTTCACACACAGCTAGCTGCACATTAAACAAGGCACGACTCCAGCAACAATATAGTTTTAGCAACCCAAGCCTAAGCACTCTCAGAGCTTCAGCTCTTGGTCCATGGGAGCAGCTACACCTTCAGTTTTGTGCACACAAGCTGCACAATAGAGCAGCCATGTGGACACCTTTGAATAGCTGCACATTTCACCATCTTTAGCAGCTGCAAGGTCAGGTAAATAAAAGCAACAACAACTAAACATTGCAGTAGGAACACCAAAGGTTGAAGACATTGCAATCCATTCGAGTAGTTCACATGTGCAAGAGTTGAACCTGTCGAATGGTTGAAGTGGTGCAAGAGTTGAACCTCTTGAGTGTAGCTGCTAATCCCTTCAACCTGTCGATAGGTACTGAAGATAACTTGCACAATTCGAGCAAATTATCCTTCCATCTCAACCTATCTAGCAGTTCATTCCTCCAGCTATTCAACCTCTTGAATTGCAGTCCATGCTACAACCAACCTGTCGAGTGTATAAAATGCAGATACAATTGCACCTCTCGAATGGTTCAATACAGCAAGGCCTTCATCTTGTCGAATGGTTTATTAAAGCATAAGTGATCCTGTCGAGCAGTACCTTACCCCTCAAATCAAACCTGTCGAGTGAAGCTTTCAATCCTCTCGAGTAGATAGCTGAACCTGTCTTCATCTTCTCGAGCTCTTCACTTCAACAACTGCTCGAGCTGGTGCAATGTCCTCCCAAGTAAACTCCACGAACATATGCTCTAACGTCTCGAGTTCTTCAAGCAACCTCTCGAATGGATGCCTGAAGCTGCAGTTCTGAAGTCCATTCAGCAAACCCCTCGAGATTTCATCATAACTTCTTCAAGTTGCTCCAGCTCTGGTCCCATCGGACTCCATTGAGTTTCAACTATCAACTTGTTGAGATTACTTTAGATTGCAGCCAATTACTCGAGATCCTTCAAGTTTTATTTTAAAAGCTCCAACTCGGATGCCAACACTCATCAGTGAAATGCGAAGCTATTTTGGGAATTTCAAGGGGCAGCTTTGGAATTTAAACAAGTTGCCCATGTGCAAGCTGTTTTCTAACTAAAATAGAATATTCCCTTGAACTAGTTCAGCTGAATATAAAATAACTGATTCCTCTCTTCTGATTGGCCAAAACACTAATCACATGGATTAGAAGAAGCTGCAATTAATTCCTCTTCTCTGATTGGCTGAAACCCAAGGTACATGGATCAAGGCAAACGTATAAATAAGCAGCCTCTTTGTTGTAATTCTTCAGCAAGGAAACTAGGAAATTATCTGAGTTCTCCTTGACTCATTTAGGTCTAATTTTAGATTTTATTTTCCATTTTCTCTTCCCCCTTCTCTCTCCAATCTAGACTGTTGGATTAGATCTAGGTAGTAGCTCAGATCTGATTTGCAATTGTAAATTTGGTATGGAGATGTGCAGATTAATGCACAGAGTACAGATCTAAGAACAATCTATTGTAAGTTGTTTTGAATAAATAAATTATTGGTTTTAAAGTTCATTTAAATCTATAGATCTTTTGGTTCTATTAGATTCTCAATTGGATTTATGTATTTGGTAAATGCCCATTCATTTAACCTTTAGATCTCTTGATTGTCATCTGATTTTTCTAGGTTTAATATTCCTGTAGATGCCTGAGCTTGTAACCTTACATCCACAACATCTGTAGTGATTTTCTTATCCTAATTAAAGATTTGGATTGAAGGAAATCCCTAGGATGATCTGTGACCATTAAAGTGGACAGATCATAGTTTTAAGATCAATTCAAACCTCTAGTCTAAATTGGATTCTTCTACCTTGCACTTGTGCTTGTAGCCAAGTGAAGGACAGCTGTAAATCCACAAATCTTGATCAGTTTTACAATAAGAATCAGTCCCTAGCTATCTATTTCTCCCCATTTTATATTTTATTTTATAATTCGTCTCCCTCATCTTGTAGATCTAGCTTTGTATTTCTGTTTTGTAGTTTAGATCTAGTGACACTCAAAAAACTCTCTTGCTTTCCCTGTTTTCTTAGACTAGGTTAGAATTGCCAGATCTTTAGCAGATCTGGAGGTCTACTATACAACCCTTATGGTTTAGATCACTACTCCCTGTGAGACAAACTCTTACTTTTAAAACTTGCTATAAAAGGATCCTGTATCTTGCAGGTCTATATATTTTCGAGTTGCTATTTTCACCTCTTTCATCTTCTGTTTTACTTTGATTTTATCCATTCTTCACCAATAATAATCAGCACCTAAAATATCTTCAACAATAGTGAAGTTGTGTCCTGTTGTTATATCATTCGTGTCCACGTCCTATTCGTATGCATGTGCGATGTGTGAATTGGCATGCAGTTAAGGAGTGGAACCTCCGTGAGAGGGGTGGAGTCCCTGGGGTTTTAACCCTGTGTCCATTACAGACTACTTAGTTCCTGCTACGGGATGCTATTGCCACCAAATTTGACTTGCTCTTGGGTTTAGATGTGAGTGGAGTGGAACCTCCAAGGGTGGGGTGGAGTCCCTAGGGTTTCAACCCCGTGTCCGCTACAGACTGCTCTATTCTCATTACGGGATACTCACCCTAATATATGACTCGATTATGTGATGTGATGTATTCTGTTGGATTATAAGGTCTTATGTGTTGTCGTCTTGTATGAGCTCGTTATCTCAAACTTGATATGAAATTCAGTACTAGTATCTTATTCAATATCGATTGGAATTCGCACGTTCTTGCATCATGATCTTGCATGTTTATAAGTCCATGTTTTCAAGTATTTGCTTGCACTAATATGTTTTGACATCATATATAATTGTCAAAATGTTTTATACATACACATATGCATCTATGCCATGGATTAGAATGATTTTATATTATTTTGTACTGTTTATGTCCCTACTAAGCTTGGATGAAGCTCATTCCTCGACTAAATGTCATAGTTATAGGAGCTGACCCGGTGAGGGATCCAAGGCAAGAAAGAGACCCGGATTACAATCCCGCGGAAGAGGAGGAGGATCTGTCGGAAGGACATTACCCTTAGTTGTTGTGGTTGTGAGCCGAGAGTGTGACCTTTGTGGTTTTTGGGATACGGTATAATTTTGTTAAAATAAATACAATGTGTATATGTTGCTCCATTTTTCAGGTGAAGATCGGCCTTCACCGGTGGGTTTTTTTGTATATTTTTGGGAGTATCTATGGATAGTTATGCTTAGAATATATGTTGCCACTACAATTTGTTTAGCTCTGCCATTCCGCTTGCACACTTTGATTTCGTACTCTTGTATGCTTATCAACAATTATGGTTCGATCCCTTCCATTGTTTCAATTCGAGAAGCTGTAATTAATCGAAGTAAGTACTTCGATACCATGATTTACTGTGTTTTAGATCTTGCACTCGATCTGACAGCTCAGGTTTTACGATAAGGAAATCCGGGCTGTCACAGGTGGTATCAGAGACCTAAGCGGTACATCTTACGGGCATACAAAGCTATGACGTTGATTAGTAACAATGGCGTTAGGTTTTGCTAGTAAGTTCACACTAAGACCTTAGTCTTTGAACCGATCTGACATAGCGTTTACTCCGTCATGACAGGTCAACATGCCTCCTAGGAGGGGGAGACAGAGGCTGTTGCGCACCGATGGTATGACTAGTGGCGAAGGTATCGCCACACCTCCGAATGCAATTCCTCTTAGCAACAACAAAAATCGTGCCTTACAAGTTTAGAACAATTTACACAATGCCTTAGATGGAGGGAATCAGGCTGCAAATAACAAGGGAAATAACCAGCAATTAATTAAAACCATGTTGAACACCATGGCAATGCTGGCTGAGAGAAGACAACCATATGGTTTTCAAGAGTTTTGAAGACTAAGACCGCCTGGGTTTTATGGGCAAGTCGACTCGATGGAGGCTAAAAAGTGGCTAAATCAGATAAAAAAAGTACTACAATGAGTCCGTTGTACGGAAGAGGAAAAGGTGAGTTGGGCGTCATTCCAACTTGAGGGCGAAGCCTACCCGTGGTGGAAATCAGTTGAGAGGACACGAGCTCCAGGGACACCTTGGACTTGGGAAAAATTTATCATAGTCCTCCATGAAAAGTACTTCTTGACGACTGAACAACGCCAATTGGAGATTCAATTTGCGAATTTAGTTCAAGGTTAAATGAGCGTCCGGGAATACGAGACTGAGTTTACATGTTTGTAATGATTTGCACCCGCATTGGTAGCCACCAAGCTAATGAAGACGCAAAAATTTGAATACGGCCTCAGACTCGCCATCAAGGAAGGATATCATTATTCGAGGCAACCACGTATGAGAGGGCAGTGAGTCTGGCCCTCATCGCTGAAAGGGATATCGAAGAATTTTATAAGGAAAGAATTGAGCAAGTGAAGAATAGAAAGGCTCAATATCAAGCGTCAAGTGTGGAACAGGCCAGCAAGAGGCCGAGGTATTTGATGCTGCCATCATCACCACCTACCCCTACGGCATTGACAAGGTCTTTTGATCCGATAAGTTTGCCTCCTCTACCCCCAAGGTCTCTGAGACCTTTCAATACATCAGATCTGGCAAACACGAGTGTAACAAGGACACCGTCAATGACATCTCGTACCGTTTCCTCCACACCATCATTGGTATGTGCGAAATGCGAAAAAGCACATAAAACCGAAGAATGTTGGAGATCAAAGGGATCTTGTTTTAAGCACGGAAAGATGGGGCACCGAATCAGAGAGTGTCTCGAGATTAAGGATGGGGCACCACAACAGCTGTACCAACCTTGAGATCATCATGACCTATGGTACAAGGACGGGCTAATGTAGTGTCAACATAGGGTGAGCAGGCAATCAATGGCATAATTCAAGGTATGAAATTCTTATAAAGAATCAATTTCAATTCGTTGAATTTAAGATGAAGAAGGTGCATAATTAAATTAAGTCTTGAGATCACTAAATTTTATGCCATAACACTTTGCATATACGGCTAACTCGTGGTATGTATTTAATCTAGGTGTCATACACTTGAGTAAACAAAACAATATATGTGGTTCCAAGGCCCTAGTGTTGATAGACCCAGGGTCTACACACTAATTTATTACACCAACCTTTGTCAGGGAGATCGGCTACACACCTGAAACCCTGGAGTTTGTCTTAGCTATCTCTACACCAACGGGAAGTTCAATGAATATGGATGTAGTATGCCGATCGGTCGTCGTCACCATGGCACACCAAACTATGGCTGATCTAATCCTATAGAAAATACAAGGATTTGATGCAATACTCAGCATGGATTGGCTAACCAAATTGCGAGCCAAGGTAGATTGCTAAGAGAAAACAGTCACTCTCTATCCCAAGAGGGAGAGGCCATTCATATTCATTGGCATTCGATTGACCGTCATACCCTTTATATCAGCAATTCATGTCGAACGACTGATCAACAAGGGATGCTTGTTGCTTCCCCAGCTGTGCTTTCTTTATTTGTTTGTGGTAAAAGAAATTTAAAGTCAAAATAAAACAGGGGATGAAATCAGCACAATTGAGAAGTCCTAGACCTGCAAGATACAGGGTCCATTGTGGCAAGTTTTGAAAAGTAAGAGTTTGTCCCACAGGGAAAGATGATCTACAGCTCCAAGGGAGCCATCTCTAGTAGTCCCTCCAGATCTGACTACAGATCTGGCAATCCTTAAGGGAAGGGAGTTTAAGGTCACTTAGTTTACAGATCCTAAGGTAGCCTAATGTCTAAACTACAGAAAGAGTTGAAAGGATGGATGGAGTGTGGAAAATAAATATAAAAGGGTGAGAAGTATGTTATTGAGCCTAGATCAGAGGAGTTTTGTAACTCAGATTCAGATATGATGTTATAGAAATCCTGTCCAATGGCTACGTTATCACCACTGAGGAGAAAGAATCTAACCCATCTCTCTGCCATGATTCAATCTCTTAAGGATATAACATGTCCACTCAAATGGTCACAGACTATCCCATAGGGGAACCACAATCCAGGGATGGGTCAAAACAAGTTAATCATTGTAATCACTATTTCATTCAGGCTACCAGCTCAAGAATCCATAGGGAACCTCAACCTCTAAAGCTCTATGTGTGGGGCTAAGGCTGTATAGGACCATGATAGCCCAGACACATAGAACCAGCAAGAGATTGAGTACAACCTTCGATCTAGCTGTCCATTGGTTGAGTGAGGCTACAATGGTCCAGTCACAAGCCTACAATCTCTATAACTAGATCAGATCTAACATCTGATAGCGAATCTATACAAATATAGGGGAGTCTGCCTCTGTACAATCTCCCACTAGGCTAATACAAGCTTAGGTGCAGAGAAGAAGGATCCATCTTAGATCGGTGGATTAGAATCACCCTAAGGCTATAACCTGTCCACTTGAATGGTCACAGACTATCCCAGAGGCTATCCTCCTCACGGAGCCCAAGACAATACAAGAATATCGCTGCCACCACCATGGTCACAAGGCTACCAGCTCAAACTCCCATGGGGATTTCAGATCTAGTGGGTCCTGTGGTGGGGCTAAGGCTGGATAGGACCATGATAGCCCAGACACATAGGTCACTTGGATCTGAGTGGCCCTTAGAATCAGTCCTCCATTGCTTTGAATCACAGCCAAAGCAATGGCGGATCACAAGGCAGCAGCCTTGCACAAAGCAGATCACATTCAAACACAAATCCCATAAAGTAAATATCCTATTACAAAACTTCCATTAAACTAGTTCAAAATGCATACAAAGACATAGCCAGCAAGTGCTGGACTATGGAGGGAAGGAAAAAGAAAACTACTTACAGCTACAAAAGAAGAGAAAAATGATCTCAGATCAAATCTCCAAGAGATGAGACGTGTTCCAATATTTGTTCCCAGATATTTTCCAAGATATGTTCAAAAGCTTTTTTTTTTTTTTTCAAACCTAAGCTAAGTATGGGTTTATATAGCAGTGGTGTGGCGGCGCATTAGGTTTAGGAAACCCTAATTTTAATGATGCCACGTGGCCTAATAGTGATCCTTAGATGCCTCGGGGCGTGTGCATGGAGATTTAAGTGTGGGAGTGCGTGCCCTAATCATTGAAAATTCCTAGAAAGTCCTCTACTGAAGTGATGGAAGTTGAAGTTCAGAGCTTCGCTAGGTAGCTATTATTTCCCAGACTTGTCGCATGGTAGCTCTTGCTCTTCGCGAGGATGGTTTGACATTGAAGCTTCAACCATCGCGAGGTTTCCTTGGTTTGCTCTTCAGGCAGTCGCGCGGTAGAGAATTGCGCTCTCACTAGATTGGGCTTCGCGAGGTTGAGTAGACATCAAAGCCTCAGATGTCGTGGAGTTGGAGTTCAAGCAGTCGTGAGGTAGCTGCACATTCGTTGGGTTGATCTTGGCGAGGATGGATTTGAATAGCGCGAGAACTGTGCGAGCATTTCTCTTTAATGGACTTCGCGAGTTTCCTCGCGAGGTTTTAATGAGTTTTGAACTGCGCGAGGTTCCATGTCTTAATTGATCTTCGCGAGGATGGCTCTTTCTTCGCGAGGATGCTTTCTTCTTAAATAGCGTGAGAACTACGCGAGGAGTTCTCTTCTGATATTTGCATCCCTATCGCTGACAATGCGAAGAGTCTTCTCAAGTTTTCTCTCTCTGCTCGAGCGAATCACATGAGGTATATTTCTCCTGAATCCTCTAAAGCTTGGGTCAGCTGCGCGAGGCTCATTTCAGGTCTGGATTTAGAGTCCATCCTTCTGAGGGACTTCTGGTGCCAAAACAGGCTCCTTAGCAGGATTCCTAGCCTTATTTCACTGCTGATTATTACCTACATAAAACACTTAACAAGAACTTATTAGATGAGTTTCCTAAGTTATTCTTTGAGGAATTACCAAGATTATCGCTAGAAAGAGAAGTCAAATTTATGATCAAATTAGCTCCCGGAATGGAACCAGTATCGAAGGTTCCATACCAAATAGCACTGGCCGAGTTAAAGGATCAATTGCAAGAGTTACTTGATAAGGGATTCATTAGGCCGACTGTGTCTCCATGAGGAGCACTAGTGTTGTTCTTCAAAAAGAAGGATGGTTCGATGCGATTGTGGATAGATTACTGGTAGTTGAACAAGTTGACCATAAAGAATCGATATCTGCTCCCTAGAATAAATGACCTCTTCGACTAGTTACAAGGAGTGAAGTTCTTCTCTAAGATAGACCTACGGTGCGGTTACCATCAGATGAAGGTGAGAGCTGAAGATGTCCCCAAAATAGCCTTCCGCATAAGGTATGGCCATTATAAATTCCTCGTAATGCCATTTGGGCTGACCAATGCACCTGCATCCTTCATGGGCCATATGAATCTGGTATTCATTCCCCATCTAGATTGATTCATGGTGGTCTTTATAGATGATATACTCATCTATTCCAAGACGAGAGAAGAGCACGAGCAACATCTGCGATTACCACTCCAGACACTACGAGACCATCATTTATATGCAAGGCTTAGTAACTATAAATTCTAGTTAGAACATGAGCTTTCTGGGAGACATCATTTCAGAATCAGGAGTAACAGTCGATCCATCCAAAGTTGAGGCCATAGGAAAGTGGGAACAACCCAAGACTGTCACCAAGATTCGTAGTTTTCTCGGACTCGCCAGCTACTATCACAGATTTGTGGAAGGATTCTCGAAGATTGTTGGACCGCTCACGCAACTCACTAGAAAGAATGTCAAATTTGAGTGGACTGAAGTGTGTGAGAAGAGCTTTCAAGAGCTTAAAAAAAGATTGACATCCGCGCCTATGCTCATCATACCATCTTGCACTGGAGGATTTGTGGTATTTACCGTTACATCTCACATGGGTTTAGGTTGCGTATTGAACCAACATGAAAGAGTAGTAGCATATGGGTCAAGACAGTTAAAAGACCATGAGAGGAACTACCCTACACATGACCTGAAACTTGCAGCATTCATTTTCGCCTTAAAAATTTGGTGGCACTACCTCTATGGTGAAACCTTTGAAATATTCACCGACCACAAAAGCCTCAAGTACTTATTTATCCAGAAATATCTGAATTTGTGGCAGAGGAGATGGATGGAATTTTAGAAAGATTACGATTGCACCATCCAATACCACCCAAGGAAGGCAAATATAGTAGCTGATGCCCTAAGTCAAAACTCATCTGCTCAGCTATCACATCTCGTGGCCAGAATACATAGATGAAAACTACTTGACGACATAGCCTCATGCGACGCCTCATTTGAAGTGAAAGATTCGAGAGCTTTTATAGCTAATATCAAGATCAGGTCAACAATTTTTAAAAGGATCAGAGAAAATCAATTAACATATATGGAACTCATGACAATTCGGCGAGAAGTACTCAATGGGAATCCGCCGAAATTTTCTATTAAGGAAGATGGGTCCTTATTATTCCAAGGCCGATTATGTGTGCCACACGATATTGAATTACGACATGAAATATTTGATGAAACCCATAAATCAGCTTATGCTATTCATCCCAGCAGCACCAAGATGTACCACGACTTAGAGAAGAATTTTTGGTGGAAGGGAATGCAGAGAGACGTCGCGGAGTATGTAGCAAAATGTTTGGTATGTCAACAAATTAAAGTGGACCATAGACACCCTGCTGGTCTATTGCAACCCATACCAGTTCCTGAATGGAAATGGGAGGACATTTTAATGGACTTTACACTTGGGCTGCCAAGAACACTGAAGGGTTACAATGTAATTTCGGTGGTTGTTGATCGTTTAACCAAATCAGCTCACTTCCTACCTTACAGCACGAGGAATACAGCTGATAAACTTGCAGAAATATATTTGAGGGAGATAGTTTGATTGCATGGCATACCAATGAGCATCATATCAGATCAGGACCCACTCTACACATCTAAATTTTGGCAGCGGTTCTAAGAAGGAATGAGTTCCAAACTAGAATTCAGCTCGACTTTCCACCATCAAACCGACGAACAAGCTGAAAGGGTGAATCAAGTGATAGAGGATATGCTCAGAGCCTGTATGTTGGACTTTCAAGGATCATAGGACAAGCATTTACCCTTGATCAAGTTCGCGTACAACAACAACTATCAGGTGAGTATTGGCATGGCGCCTTTTGAAGCATTTTATGGACGCCGATACAAATCTCCACTCAATTGGGAAGAGGTCGGAGAATGATTATTGTTGGGACTGGAACTCATAGAAAGAACAAATGAGACCGTCTGTCTCATTCGTGACCAATTAAAAGTAGCTCAAACCTATCAGAAGAGTTACACGAACCTTAAAAGATCGAGTGTTCAATTTCAGGTAACTTGTATGCAACAATTGTGTCTTACAATTCAATGTAGCTTGCATAAGGCTAAAAACCAGGTTCTTTGTTAGGTTGGAGATCATGTATTTGTGAAGATCTCACCAACATAGGGTGTGATGCGATTTGGACAGTGAGGAAAATTCAGCCCTCGATATATTGGCCTTTTGAAATTATGGGCCATGCCAGCGAAGTAGCATACCGCATCACCTTGCCGCCATAGCTGTCTAACGTCCATAGCGTCTTCCATGTGTCGATGCTCAGGAAGTACGTGAGAGATGCGTCACACATACTGGACTACCAACCAATCGAAGTTCAAGAAGACTTGATGATGGTTGAGGAACCAATAAAGATATTGGACTGCAAGGAGAAAGTTCTACGAACCAAGACAATTCCTATAGTCTTAGTCCAATGGCGCGATCACTCCACCACTGAAGCGACCTGGGAGCATGAAGCGGAAATCAGGGAACAATACCCATTATTGTTTGAATAAGGTAATTTATTTACAGCACGCTAGCATAATTCTGGTCGAATAAATTATCGTGTGTATAACTTCGATCATAATTTTATCGCGCACTAGAACTCAAATGACACTATCATATATATATACTACTCAATCTCATATGTACTGACCAGTTGTGAGTAAACTACATCCGATGTGTACTTAGTGCACATGACTTAGGAAAATGACTAAAATGGCTCAACTACAAACACGTACAAAATCACATAATGCATGGATGAAATGACCATGAAATTCAGTAGAAACTAGATATACCATACTATCTATACCTAATACTAGTCTATAGTACAACCTACCCAAATTGCCACTACATATCGAGCCAAAACACCCAAAACAGAATAAGAAAAAAAAATCTGTTCTGCATACCTCGTCGTAGCGAGATCTAGGCTCGCTGCGGAGAGACCTTCAGGTACTGGCTTGCCGCGGCAATTGATGTGTGTTTAAAGGGGGCTCGAGAAACCCTCATTTCGTCACTTTCGAAGTTTCTAAGACCTGGGTCTCTCTCTCGTCATCTCTCCTGTGCGAACCAACACATTTTGCATTCAATTGCTTCAATTTATCATGCCAAAACTCTCCAAGTTGAACGATCGCCGTGCACGAAGGTTCATCGTATCTGATTTTTCTCCATTTCGAACTGTCTTGAGGTAAAACTCTAGAATCTCTCCATTTAAATTCCTACTTTGCTTTCTCTTCGTATCTATGGCCCCAAAGAAGTGGACCACGTCCAAACTTCCCACGATTCGACCCAAAGCCTCTACTAGCGCCAAGGGCAAGACCCCGGCTAGCTCTGAGCCTCCACCATCAACCCTAGAGCAGCCTGCTGCTTGGTGGATGAACAAATCTTTTAAGCCTAAGTGGCTATTTGAGCCGGAGTTATTTACCGACGGCGCGATCGCCTGGTCAATGGATTACATTAAACGTGCCAATCGAGAACCCTTACTCCGGCTGGTTCAAACACATTTTTACCCCCATTTAGTCAAACTGTTCTATTAGAAGTTTAAGAAGGAAGGAAGTGGGGGAAATTTTACCACAAAAATCGATGGACGAAAATTTTACATGGATCTCTACGACATAGCAACAGCCATGCACTGTTGCACAAATTACGATAAGACCCAAGGATTGCAAACCCCTAGACCCAAAAAGCCCAAGTTTCATCAAATTGTGGCCCGAATGACTGGTGGTCTTCAATCCTCTGGCCAATCCGTGACCCGAAGTCAATTGCCTGAATGAATGTGGTTTTTGGATGTCATTTTCCGTAGTAATCTATACCCACTACAGCATGAGAGAGAGAGACGAGACTCGTTACTTCAGGCACTGTTCGCGGTGTATGAGGATAGGTGGTTTAGTGCACCTCTTGTGGTTTTCGATGGTATGTGTTATGCCAACAAAAATTCACTAAGTACCGTCACCAAACCCGTGGATGACCTACCATACGCTCGAATTATATCTAGACTCTTTGATGGGCATGAGGACGACGACCATGAAGAGCCCTATGAGATACTGGAAGGTGAAGAAAAGAGAATGGACAATATTCAAAAATTTACGAGGAAACAGTGGAACTCAATTCTAAAGAGAACTCAATTAAGTGTAAAGAATCAGAACTTAAGACAACCACCTAGAGCCGCACAGCAAGAAGAGCCTGCTCAAGCCGCACCTGAAGTAGCTAGTCAGATGCCAGCTCAGCCCCAACCTCAATAGATACCTCATGGTGAATTCCTTACATCGGCCGAGTTCACGAGACAAATGGAGATCAAACAACTTATTACCCTTAGACTATTGGGAACTCAGAATAAATAAAACCTTGAACAGTTCGAGATCCTCCACCAAAATAATTATCTGATGCACCAAAGATTGGACTACCATGATGAAGTCCTGGGTATATTGCTTGCAAAGGCTTTTCCGACTGCTCAGACCCCATATTTAGCTCAAGCGCGTCAGTTCGTCTCGGATTACACCAAGAATGCAGCTCGTTCAGGAGCTGGTACCTCTGAGACTGGAGCGCGGCGTCACAGAAAACAACCAACCGAACAACCAACTAAACAGCCTGGTGAGCTTTCAAATTTTTTGGAATGCACTCTCCTATTAGAAATCAATGCTTTAAATTACTAGATGTTTATCAAATATCTTATTTATTGATAGTTAGTCACTGCATGATCCTCACTTGGTCAATATAAACTTTTTTGTGCATTGTGAACTCTAATAGAACTGATAAATTCTAAGCAACAAAACTTTTGTCATCAAACAGATTACCTTAGGGATACTATAGACTTTAACCTAACGTCAAACTCAGGAGAAATTTATTTTTTCTAATGTTGTCAATCTAATTAAGCAAGTTAAACTGGTTCACAAAACCTCGTTTGTAACTCCTACTTGCACGTGAAAAATTTAAGTGAAGTTAATAAGGTTATTGCAGAAATTCATCGTTAGCCGTAGAGTCACATTAGCAGGAACAATAATAAAGTTTAGATAGATTTTGTTGGGTGGGGAATATACATTGCTCGAATAAACTAATCGTACGTCTTCCTGATCCTTATTACACAGGAAATTTTTGAGGATGAAAATTAATTTAAGGAGGGGAGGATGTAACACCCGGCCAATTCGGGTTTGTAACCACACTATGGTCTGGCTGACGTGCACCTGATAGACATGACATATCGGTTCAAATATTTGAATTGGGCCTCTTTGGAACCAAGCCAGTAGGTAAATAGACTTTTTGTGTGAGGCCCAATAGATAGCAGCAATGCTTAGACCCATTAGTCAACAGTCTAAAGTAGAAACCCATTACTTGAAGGCTTGGTATAAAACCCATTATACCATAAAGCCCATGGTCTAGATCCAGTAGTGATGACCTTATGCTATGACACATGGGCTGGACCTATTAGAAAGCAGACCTATTGCTTAGAGAGGACCAGATCTATGGCCCTTGAGTCAAGTTCATACATTTTAATGTGTGTATGGGTTCCACACTTGAACCAACCCAATCTATTTAGCTCCCATGCCCACATAAGCTATGCATGGGGATTCAGTGTAAAAGGGAGAACTTCCTCTTCTTCTTATTGTCTCCACTTCGAGAAACATCCAAGCTGTTTGATCTTGACAACTCTAGCATATCAAACCGACCATAGAGATGGAAGGATTATTTACGCAACAACTAACCCTCGATTCAAGGACTCTTTCAGGCGGGGATCGGAGTGATCAAACGCATTCTCTCGGGAGAAATCGTACGCGAAACTCGGAAGTCTTGCATGCGAGGGTTTCATTACGGTAAAACTCACACTTCCCTACTTGTATATTTTATTTTCTATAAAGGAATTTGAGTTCATGCATGAAGTTTGGGAAATCGGACGAGGCTTAATAGCCAAAATCGTGGGGTCTAATGCCTTGGTCTACGTGCATGCGATATCACACAACGATCGAAATCCCGATTTTGGGAAAACATACCTGATTCGGTCATTTTCTAGCAATGCATGCTTCGAAACATTGTAAACCGAATGCATGACAAGCTTGGAAATCGAATCTTTCGATTTCCGGGGTTTTGAATCATGTCTCGTACAAATTTTATGAAATAAAGGTCTTGTTTTAACAAAATATTATACTAGGTAACTAGACTTAACTGTTTGATAGAGACTATACATCAATTGTGGAAATTAGAGGCTCGAAAGTAAAACAGCAAAATAGCGAGCTAATATAGCTCGTCGTGGCGACATGGAACCTCGCCATGGTGAGAAATCACCTGTAGCACTCGCCGCGGCAAGTGCTACAACCAAAATCAGTGCAATGCAGCACTGTAAATTCTCGCTACGGTGAGAATGATGTGTGCCACATGAACTCGTGGCAGCAACCCTGAAGCTTGCTGCGGCGACCCTATTTTCTGTAGTAGACCTTGGGTTCATTGCAGTTTTATTCATCATGAGACCTAGTGCTTGTCAAGTATGCTTCACTGTTAATTGGAACACATGTGTAGCATGGTTTAGATTGGATATGAGAGGCATTTGACGAAAGAATAGCTTGAAATCATAGGATCTTGTTCTCAAGACTTCAACACTTGAGGTAGGGAACTCTCACTGCAAAATGTTATATTTGACTTGATCATGGGATACCAGAT
This sequence comes from Chloranthus sessilifolius, assembly GCA_021018995.1. Classification (NCBI taxonomy): domain Eukaryota; kingdom Viridiplantae; phylum Streptophyta; class Magnoliopsida; order Chloranthales; family Chloranthaceae; genus Chloranthus; species Chloranthus sessilifolius. The sequence continues at coordinate 68,666,922 of CM037592.1, read as the reverse complement.
TTGATTTGAATGTTTTGAATTATGCATTCAGTTCGACACATAATAATTTAAAATTCTGCATATGATTTAATATTATTTTGTACACGAAATTGCATCTTACGTGGCATCTTATTGGCATTCGATCTATGAGTCCAAACGGTGAAGTTGAGTCCTGCTGCGATATCAGTTGTGTCTGCGTCCTATTGGTATGCATGTGCGATGTGTGAATTGGTGTGCAATTGAGGAGTGGAACCTCCATGAGAGGGGTGGAGTGCCCGGGGTTTTAACCTTGTGTCCATTACGGACGGCTCAATTCCCACTACGAGATGATATTGCCACCAAACTTGACTCGTTCTTAGATTTAGATGTGAGTGGAGTGAAACCTCCAAGGGAGGGATGGAGACCCTGGAGTTTCAACCCTGTGTCTGCTACGGACTGCTCTATTCCCATTACGGGATACTCACCCTAATGTATGACTCGATTATGTGATGTGATGTATTTCGTTGGATTCTAAGGTCTTATGTGTTGTCATCTCGTATGAGCTCGTTATCTCAAACTCAATATGAAATTTAGTACTAGTGTCTTGTTCAATATCGATTGGAATTCGCACGTTCTTGCATCATGATCCTGCATGTTTATAAGTTCATGTTTTCAAGTATTTGCTTCCACTAATATGTTTTGACATCATATATAATGTTTTATACATACACATGCATTTATGCCATGGATTAGAATGATTTTAGATTATTTTACACTATTTATGTCCTACTGAGCTTGGATGAAGCTCATTCCTCGACTAAATGTCACAACTGCAGGAGTTGACCCGGTGAGGGATCCAGAGCAAGAAAGAGACCCGGATTACAATCCCGAGGAAGAGGATGAGGATCTATTGGAAGGACATTACCCTTAGTTGTTGTGGTTGTGAGCCGAGAGCATGACCCTTGGGGTTTTTGGGATACGGTATAATTTTGTTAAACTAAATACAATGTGTATATGTTGCTCCACTGTTTAGGAGAAGGTCGGCCATCACCAGTGGATGCTTTTGTACAGTTTTGGGAGTATCTGTGGATAATTATGTTTAGAATATATGTTGCCACTACATTTTGTTTAGCTCTGCCATTCCGCATGCACACTTTGATTTCATACGCTTGTATGCTTACAAACAATTATGGCTTCCATTGTTTCAATTCGGGAAGGTGATATTAATTGAAGTAAGTACTTCGATACCATGATTTACTGTGTTTCAGATCTCGCACTCGATCTGACAGCTCGGGTTTTGCGGTAAGGAAATACATGCTGTCATAATGCATGTGATCTTGGTGAGCATGTAAGGCCATCTAATGGCTTAGATTTACCAAGAAGGTCATATCCTAGAAAATTAGTATATCTTTTAGAATTTCTTGACCATTATAAGCATTTTGAAATAGATAATTCTTATAGATGAATGATATAAGTACAATAGATCATATTTATGAGTTTTAATATCAGAGATTCATTTTTATATGCATGGATTTCTAGGTCAAATAGTGGTCTAAGATGTATCTCTACACTGCATATTATAGAATTGATAAGATGCTATTTTCTTGTATAGATTGTTCGTAAAATTCATGATTTGATACTTGATGTATTTTGATGCCATAGTTATATGAGGATCTCAGGTTTTATTCATCATGAATTGACTTGATCATGCTTGGAATGTATGGTTCTAGGTCACTAATTTTCTAGGATAGTTATATATGATCTAGCATGAGATTATTGCTTTATTCTTATGGAATTTGGATAAGTTTTTAACATGGTCTACTGAATGGAATTATACTGAGAATCACATGGTGATAACCCATAAAATTTTACTTCATCAATGATGAATATTCAATCAGATGATCTCGATTGATTGCTTGGAAAACTTGCTTGATTGGCTAGGAAATCTCTAGATAAAGATGCCTAGAAATTATTTGATTTAATCGTAGGATCATGATATCTTGATGAGCTTAAATAAGTTCTAAAATTGTAGAAAATTTCATGTTTGACCCTTGACTTTGATCATGGGAATTTCGACGGCGTTAGATGTATGAATAGGATTAGATGTATGGATGGGATCTACATGTGATCATTCAAAAATTTATTAAATGAGGAGTTTTAAAAGGGGACTTTTGTATAAGAGTTTTCAAAAAAGAAAATGGGTTTTGAAACTTTAAATGTGCCCGATACGTTAAGCCCGATCGGATGGCTCTTAAAGCCCAATCTGACAACTTTAAGAAAAATTGACATCGGCAACTAGGAAAGTACCGACAATCGATTAGTACTATTTATTTGATAGGGTGAGCCCAAAACTTGATCCCGATGGACCTGGGATTGACTCGGAAATGTCTCGGATTGACTCGAAAATGTCTCAAACCGTGACCCGATAAATGTGGCATTGGATGGACCACTAGGCGGACCCCATCTAAGGCCCAAATATGTGGACCTTGCAGCCCACAGAAATCAGTCCTAGAACAACGAACAAAATAAATAAAAATAAAATTTGAAAAATCCATAAAAATTCTAGAACATGCTTTAATGAGTTTCCGATTCCCCGGTTAAAATTAGACCCGAACCCCGTACGGTTTGAAAGTTACGGTACCCGGAACACAATATGTCAAAGCTGCCCTGTTGCACCTCAAAACAAAGCTGTAATAAGACAGTTTCCGAGCCCGAGAAGTTTTAGGGAAAATCTAGAATTAATTGAATATATATTCTAATATGACCCTAATGCCTGGGAAAAATTTCACGCCTCGATTCGAATAGAGTTGTAATAAGACATAGTTTTCGAGCCCGAGAAGTATTAGGAAAAATCTAGAATCAATTAAATATATACTCTAATATGACCCTAATGCCTGGGAAAAATTTCACGCCTCGATTCAAACAGAATTGACTGTAAAAAATTCGACAAAATAGCAGATCAAAATGTTGGCAAATGGCACCCAGCCAGAAAATAGATCCGACATTTGATCGGATGGACTGAATTATGTTATGATCCATTGACTTTTGACCTGAAAAATATAAATAAAAAAGATGGGTAACTCGTGTATCTTTCTAGAGAGCCATTGAGCGCCTGATTCCATTGTAAAAATTGAAAGTTATGGATCCGACACTGAGGCCCAACAACTCTGGCCCGAAACCCTGACAGAATGGAACAGATCTCGATGATTTTTCTCCTGTAATCAGACCTGATTGTATTTTTGGATGCCACCACTTGGGAAAGATGCTCTTACCAGTCATCTTTCTCCCAGTTTTAGAAGCATACAAAAATTCGATTGGATCCAAATATGGCGGCCGATTTACTATCAGCTATCCGCCACTACTTTAGAAATATCTGCATATATAAGGTAAAAACTTAGTATTCAGACCTTGACCCAAGACCCATTACTAATTGGGTAGAGCAAACACATAGTCCCATAATGTTAACTGTAGACATCAAAATTTGGCCCAAGACTCGACTGATATATACTTTGAGAGTGGCATACTCCCGAGCTTCCGATAACATTTTTCGAACCCTTAGGAATCAACCCGAACTCTTAGAAACCCCAACTAGACCCATTGGACCCATACTGGACCTAACCCGGGCTCATAAGTCAGCCCACAGAGGTTCGAGACCCCAAAAGAATGCATTTCACGGATTCATGAGGTTGTATCATCCTCAAACTTTCGGTGGCCATAACTTTTGATAGAAAACTCCGATTGAGTAATATAATATATCGTTTTGGGGTAGCTCAAGCCAATGCATCCATTTGGCATGAGTAAAAAAAAAAAATTATTTTTTTATATAGACTGTTTCTTCTCCAACACGGGCCCTAACTTCTCAAATTTGAAAAAAATTATTTTTTCAAAAAATGGTTGATTTTAATTTGGGGGTTTGACTTGTGCGCCATTCCAAAACTTGGGGTTGGTTTATTTAAGACCCATATGCCCTTCCCAACCTTAGGTATCACCCTTATGCCATTTAAGTCATCACCCCATAATCCACCATTAAACCCATTTCTCTCTTCTCTAAGCTCTTAAAAACCCCAAAAACCTTAGATTCCATTACCTTATTCCTAAACCCATTAGTTACCTAACCACTCACTAATCCACCATTTCTCTATAAATAGAGAGCCACCCCCCCTTGTTTAAGCACTTTTGATATCCAAGAGAAGAACTCTACATAAATCTCCTCCCATTTTCAAGCAAAAACCCATCCAAGCCTTAGAACTTTAGTTCTTCCCTTGCCATTATACTTCTATTCCCATCTTTCCTATGCCTTCAAACCTTAGCTTAGCTCCCTCATACCCTCATCCCAAACCCTCTAGCTCCCAAGCCCTAACTAGTTAAAAAACCCATCTCTAGCCCATTTGCTATCGGAAGCTCACCGGTGCCACATCCACGTGAAGATCCAACCATGGTGCTACAAGGGCCCGAGAGCTCTGGCTCTTCCCTCTATTCTTCTACCTTCTTTATTTGTTTTTCCTCTATTCTAGGATTTGGGCCATTACGCCACCAAAATTTTGGTGTTTGCGAAGAGCCCAATAAGATCAGTGTGCCTTTGGGCAAGAGGAAGTGCCGCTCATTTTTATATTTATTTTAGATACTTGGATATAGTAGAGACCGCTACAAGTGGGTCAATCGGGTGCCTAACACCTTCCCGATTGATAACTAAAGTCCTTACCTGAGAAACTTTTGTGTTCATCAGTGATACGGAGTCAAATCTAGCACTTCAGTACACACGATCTAGATTTTAGGTATCCCGGGACACCAAAAGCTCCGGGTGGCGACTCCATTTTTGAGCACATCGTCGCGACGAATCGATGAGATTCACAGTTGCACAAATGGTGACTCCACTGGGGACAGTTTTTAGAGCTTCTCGTTGAAGTTTTGGCCCCCTTTGTATGTATTTTTATTGATTTTTAGTTTTGCTTGCTACTTAACTCTACGATTCTGCACTTATTTTTTTTACTTACCCCTATGATTCCATCATTTACCACTTTAGCCGTTTAGCGGGTTACTTGATAATTAGATATAATTTTCCATCATTTACCACCTTAGCCATTTGGCGGGTTACTTGATAATTAGATTTAACTTTTTGTCATTTACATTTCAGCACTTTATGGTTTCTGCCTAGTCACTTTACTGACCCTGTCTTTTTCTTATTTCTAATCATATAACATCAGTGGACACCGACCCGTAGTAGCGGCAAGGGACTCTCATAGCCCGATTTTTAGGGACGGTGGTAAAAGCCCCATTTGGACTTAATCATAACTTCCCTAAAATGAATTTAAAAGTAAACTAAGGGGCATAATAATTTTGTTTTCGCGGGTAGCCTTTTCAAAAGGGGGGAAATTTAAGCAATGATACCCCAACTCGGTTCCCGGTAGAGCGGCAACTCTAGTAGTGATGATTTCGAAAAGAACCACCCCATCCATTATCTGAGAAGGCGCTCGCGCTGGAGGTATATCGGGTGGGTGACCGAACTTATTATTAAGCCTAAAACCCTTAGGGAGAATGCTAGTAGAATCGAATTGGCCTTGTATCCTTTAGGCACAGAAAGGAGGGACCCGATAAAGTTAAAAAGAAAAGCCCCAAGGGGCACTACTTCGAACCCCCCATACGTTGGATTTAAGATTCCCAATACTTCCTACACCCTCAATAGTAAAACGCTCTCTCCGGTCAAGAGAGGTCACCTGCCTATTGGCTCTTTCGAGAGATCAGTATCGCGAAAATTCGTGTCCTTAAAGATCAAGAGATTTCTCTTTGATTCTTAAGAGGGCATCCGGGTCACGCCGTAGGAAGCTTTTGTGGTATTAAACTTATCCAGAAAGGGAGTTCCAAGGCCCCAAAAAACACCACAAAAGAGAAGGAAATTCTAAACAAAATTTGGTCGAAGAGAAATTAAAAAAAAGAAAAAGAGAAAGATCATTCCAAATAAAAAAAAAATCATATATATATATATATATATATATATATATATATATATATCTAAAAAATTAAGAAAAGTTTGTGGTGCCATAACCGCAGCATCACCGAACCTACCATCATCCTGTAGGGGAACAAGAAGGAAAGCCTTTGGTCCTCACCCAAGGAATCCATACCACACTTGCTCCCAAAATATGTCTTGGGCAATTAATCCAGCTTACGCCGACCCAGATTTATCCCCACCACATTCTCCCACTACGTAAAAAGGCCAAAAAAACCACTGCCTTAAACAGTGGTTTTTTCAAAAAATCACTGTCAAAGACAGTGGTTTTTTTTCAAAAAACCACCATCCTAAACAATTGTAAAAAAATGAGTGGTTTTTTTTTACCACTATACAAGACAGTGGTTTATGAACTAGTTCATAAACCACTGCCTTGTATAGTGGTAAAAAACCACCTTTTTTACAACCGCTAGCGATTTTTTATGCAAATTTTTTTTTTTTTAAAATTACGTCGACAATTTTTTATGCAACTTTTTTAAAAATAATATTTTTTTAATGCTTTTTTTTAATGCAATATTTTTTATGCTTTTTGTAATACTTTTTTTTAATGTAATTTTTTAATGCTTTAAAAAAAATTATATAAAGAAAAAAAGCTATTAATCTCATATTTAAACGCATCCATTCAACTCAAATGTAAATCATTCAATGCCATTAATAAATAAAATAGATGCCCAATTCTTTTATTCAAACAAAATATTACATCTCAACCTATGATCCAACCTTTCAAATCAACCAAATATTTTAAACTTTACATGCTCAATCCTTTATTCAAAAAAAAAAAAAAAAAAAAAGAGTTAACAATCTAAGGACCCCATGACCTATTTTCATAATTAAAAAAAAAAATAATAATAAATAAATAAATATATATATATATATATACTTCGCCTCTCCTGCCAAGTATCCTCGTCCCCTAGTGATCCGTTTGAGGTGAGCTTCAAATCGAAAAGCTTCGTCTGAAATCAAAAGGAGAACGTAATTAAATATTTTTGATATTAAGCAATTAAATTGAGATATTGATGAGAAGTATATTCTAATTATCAGAAATTAGAATATTAAGAGTCATTGACCTTTGAAATCTGCCTTAAAACTTGCATCACCTTGGTGGAGGTACATTCAGTTCTAACTAGCTTAGATATGGATTTTCACAAAAGATTGCTGCCCAAAGTTTGACCTGTATAGTAAATTTACTGTACAAAACTTGGGTTTGCCTCCACATAACTGTACATCACTCTTCTCATGATTTTTATAGATAAATTTTACAATATTATATATATATATATATATATGCACTTCAGTCATAATTTGCAATGATGGTGCGCTGGTTGGATGCAGAGTTTCTTGCAAAAATAAAGTTGCATATGTTGACGGATCACCCATCCTCAACGAACTGAACCACGAACCAGTTAGCGATTTGCATATTTATCAGGTCGTATCCCAAAGAATCTCATGGATTAAAGGTTTCTAGAAACTACTGCAGCATCAAGATGGTTAATTAAGCAGCTCACAAGGAAGTTCAATTGGACGATTAAAACATCTAATCAGAGCAATTAATAGCCCATCATCATCCATCAATGATGCAGCAGAACACAGGTGGGAAGAAGGCAATGTTCTCCAATCCTATGATCTATAGGATTGGTACCATTCACTAAATTGTAACCGGCATTTGCTGAATTTAGTCTCTAACTGGTAAAAGAAAACACCATTCAAGGCTTTAAAAAAATTTCTTACCATCTGAGAATCTTACTTAATGAAGCCACTTTGGCTTCAGTGTCAATAACAACACCTCCATTCCTCAAGAAATTCCGTGTCACCTCCATAAGCTCCTTGTCAATACGTCCTGGTGAGTAGCAGCGAAGTGCAGGGCCAGATTTATTGCCGCATACCAGTGCAAAGTGAATGAGAGATTCTGGGTATGAAAGAGCGACCTGAAACAGAGAACCCAACAAGGGGTAAGATTGTAAGAAATAAAAATAGTCCAGTAATTTTCTGAAAATTGAAACAAATTGCATATCTGTAAGGAAGTAAGATTAATCAAATCGTTAAATTAGACTGTTAGGAAGCCAAAAAAAAATAGATTTTAGAAAATTGGGATATAATACTCCTATAAAAATATATATATATATATATATATATATATATATATATATATATATATATATATATATATATGAGTATTATATTGTTGCCGCGTGGTTCATGGTTGCACCAGATAGACCGGATTCAGCCCTACGATTGCATCCAAAAATTATCTCTACCATGCGATTAAGAGGTTACACGCACTAGAAAATGAATGGCTAAAACACGTTTGAAAATGCCCATAGTAGCTGTTCATTTTTTGGAGTACTTCTACACGCTTAAAATCATATGGTACAGATACTTTTTCGATGCAATCTTAGGGTATGATGGCACCGTGAACCACGTGCCACCACATGACACCAAAATAGTTCCACATGTACAGAATTGATGACCCAGTCACCAACCATGGTGACCTCATTGGTCGCCCTGTCATGCTCCAGATTATAAATGAAAAAGAGTGAAAATGAGAAGATACTATTGTAGTTGAGGAGCTTCTCGATAAGGTCGACGTGAGTCATGAGCATTCGCCTGCAGCAATATCGAACCAGGCCTAATGCATCCAAAGCATCTCTGGAAACCAATCAGCAATAGATAAATAACCAAAAATTACAAAATGCACAATCAATCTTAAACCATGCCTTATATTTACTGACATGAGAATAGTTGTGGAGAGAGAAGGGACCACTTATATCAGCTGTAGGCAGTTTTATTTAACATATGTATTCTGAAAACATTTCGAAGCACCAAGACAAAAAGCAACATTAACAATTCATAGGGGACATGCTAATAAATCATTGAACCATTCTTTGGTGCCAATATCATGAGTTAAAATGGATACTTACTATTACCACTAAACCCATTAACCATCAAGCATCTTTACTGTTATAATGAGAGAAGGCCGAATATTACCAAGTACTAATTTTATTTTATTTTATTGATAAAAATACCTATTGTTTGGTTATAAGAATAAAAATAGCATTGCCCGTATAAAAGAAATAGTCCTGAAAGAATTTGTGAACCCATGTGACATTTTTCTTTAAAATGCTTCATACAAGAAAAGAAAGTACATAAAATTGCTACGAAGCAAAATAAAATAAGTTTTTTAATGCCTTGTCATGTCAGTAATGACAACGCTTTGGCAGAATATCGGCGATGAATCATCCAATGTCTAAAAACAATATTAATTGCCCAATGGTTTACGTAGATTGCATGTGTTTGTAAAATGTAATCAATTTTACTAAAAGAGTACTAAGTTAATAAAATTAACCAAAAAATAAGTTAAATTAAATATATTTGTAAAACTTTTTGTTTTATGGTGTTCTACAAAAAATATGTGTGTTCAAATGGAACCCAAATATTACTTATTTTGCTAAAAAACCAAATTAATAGAGCTAACCGAACACATAACAAACTAAATTAACTATGTAAACTTTTTTTCTAGTTTTATGGTGTTTATGAAAAAAAATGGAGTTGTCTAAATGCAGCCTAAGTGAGTTTTAAAGTAATGCTTGTATGCCTATATGAGAGAAAGGGGTCATACATGCTTTTCTGTATCATCGTCTTCTTCCTTGTCGTCCTCTTCTTCCATGTCGTCAACATCTTCCTTCTCGTCCTATTGTAAAATAGAGTTCACATGACAACTCATGACAATGTCTAAACTCCAAATAGAAGAAAGAATGATAAATATTATATATAGTTATCAGATTTAGGAACTTACGTCAGATTCCTCGACTTCACTCTTCCCAGCTTCCTCCTATTGTAAAGTATGACTTGTTAATAAACTTAAGGATTAGATGTTTTAGAAGGATGCATAGAAAGAAGAATAATTCAAGTCACAAATTACCTCCTCTTCTCTCTTTTTCTCTGCTTCATCAAATGTTGCTTTCTCAGCCTGTGAAAACAATGAAGGCATACAACTGAGAAACCAAGAATAAATAAGAAAAAAAAAATATCATACGAAGATTAGCAATATCAAATAAGGCATCCATCATACATCCTTATGCTTTCCCCATGTTTCCTCAACGAGCTTCTTTGCATATTCTGGGTCGTCGCAAATTAAAATGTTGTCAAACAATGTTCCTGCTTTGACCTGATATGTAAAGTATTTTTAGTCAATTATCTGAATAAACTTGTAGATAATTGTAAATAATATAAAGAAACAAGCACAAGCTAATATACCGCTTATAGTTCGGTTGCCACATATTTCAAGTTAGGGAATACGTACAGATCCGGATCATCTTTGAAATCTATCAAACATGCCCAATTACTTTTTAAAAAAAACTTGACCAAAATATAAAGGATTGGCCAATCCAGAATTATTGAACATAATCAATCTTGACAGCAGAGTGAATGAGGAAAGCGCATCCTTACAGCAATAGCCTAAGAGTTTATGGGATGTTGCTATCAATCTTGAAGGCAGAATGAATGAGAGCATTTCTTTTGTGTGTGTGTGTGAGAGAGAGAGAGAGAGGGAGAGAGAGAGAGAGAGAACTTGGGTTGTTGACATAGGTTCCTTCCATTTTCCCTTAAACTTCAGGTTCTTGATTTTCTGTTATTCCAAAGAAAAAGCGCTATCAAGTTTCATTACAAAAATTTATGTTTTAAGCTACATATTAAATATATGAATGCAAAACCTTTGGCTTCCATGGCCCCTTATACTCGTGGTTCTAATGGTTGGGGCAACACTCACCATCTTCCCCATCATCCCAGCTTCTTTGCATTGCATATGATTCATTCATGACATCTATATAAATCTTCCTCATCATCCCAAATCTTCTCGCCTTAAACACTAAATGACACTTTTGTAGATATATTATTACAAATAATAGATTAATTACCTTTTGGCATCAAGATCCGTATTTCCTCTGGAATATCATCATACCCCTGAGAATAATATATTATTATATCTTTTGTCAGGAAATATCACACGAGATTTACCAAAGGATCAGGTTATATGAAACTTGAGTTTATCATGCCTCCAAATCTAAAACAGTCCAAAAAGGCCTTCGACGACAAATGTTCAAAACCACACACTTTGGACAACATTAGATTTGCAAAATGTTACATCCAAGTGTAATATAACTTTGTCAAGATCAATATGCAAGTTACATTACACTGGACTGTAAATGGTATGCACATCTAAAACTGATGGAAAGAACCCTTGGCGGGAATGGAATATCATATTTAATGCTATATATAGATTCTCCACTCCAAGAGAGGCGGTTATGGTAGACCCACATTATATAACACACAAAAACCAAGATACAGAGAACACAGATTCCTAAATGTTCAAGAACATAACAGAAAATAGTATTGAACCCGGATAACTCAGTTGGTCAGGCCTTGGGTTTGCTCCCCAGTGGTCACCTGTTCGAGTCCCCTCAGGGCCACTGGAGTATTACCTGGTCGTTAGCTCCAGGGCTCCGTGGGATTAGTCAAGGTGCGCGCAAGCTGGCTCGAACACCCAAGGATATCAAAAATATATATATATATATAGTATTGCATATCCATAATGTTTAGAATTTTCATTTTTATTTTTTTTCTTTTCTGCCTACATAATGTTAAGAATTCTACACAACTGTAGGTATAAACGCACTTTAAGATTTGTCTTGGAATTTTTAAAACTCATGATTGTACAAATGTCCATCCACATGGAAAGGTGATATGCTTAGAGTTCTCGACCACCACCAGTGATTAATCATTTTCAACAATGTGCCAAAACAAGAAACCAAGAACACCAAAAATATCCTTTGCAAACAATTTTTGCCACAAAAAAGTAAACAAAAACCATTGGAAACAATAGCTTTGTAGTAGTATTCTATCATTTCCTGTTTTTCGCAATGTGGCAACACAAATAGCCAACCGAGATTTTATTAGAAGGCTTTTGCTGTGAGCTTCCCAATATTGCCACTTTTATGACGCAATGTGATTCATGTCAAAATCAGATCCTCAAAAAATAAAAATTAAGCCCACCAAAAGCGAATTGGGAGCTGGTGAATGCACCGGGACAGCTCATTTGTCTTAGTGGGTGCAACCCATAGTCCCATACTCACTCTAGAAGTATAAACCTTAGCTCTAAAACTCGACGAGTCATCGAGTAACTCAGTTGAATTACTCGACTCACTGGGATTTCGAGTTGAGTCTGAGTAGAGTTGAGAGTTTGATATGATGAGCAACCATAGTTCATAAACTACCCTTATATATACAATATTTTCATGGGATAAGCTTTTAGAAACCGTATCTTTTTAAAAAGTTTTAAACTACCCATTTTACTAACATGTCTTTCCATCTTTTTCCTTATAAAATATATTTTAAAAATATTTACTAGATTACTGAGTCGAAGCGAGTCGAGTTTATTTGAGTCTTCGAGTTAACTTGACCCAGCTAACTATTGACTCGAGTTGAATTTTTGGTTTTCACCATGGTGTATACAGTACAAAAAAGTGAAGAATCTACCTCAGGCTTCTTATCTTCAGGGTTTAGAATGTATTCCACCTCATCCCAATCTTCTGGCTGTATAAAGAAACCAAAGCATGTTTTAGTTTTCATTGACAGACATCAGCAGCATGTATATTTGAAGTTATGGAAACATATCACACCAGGGATATAACCTTCTTTGCATAAGGAGCCTTGATTTGCTTAGGAGGGAGCAAGGCCCAGTCAGTGTAAAGACTTCCTGATTGTTTCTCTTCATTGTCAATAAGGATGTTGTACATAGCGTCAGGGCGGATGATGAAAGCGTAAACATGAGTTAATTGGTCTGTTTCACAAGGAACATCCTTTTTTATCAAGTGGTTTTTCCAATCACGGGTCAATATGGCATGGACTTTCTTTGTGCCATAACCACAGATATCTGGTCCAAACATTATGCTGTGGAGGAAAAATTATAGAATTTAGTACACAGTTGGATAAAGTAACAATAAGAAATGCAAACTTAATATTATCCACTTTTGATCGCTATATATACTTGTAGACTTGTAGTCTTAAACATATCATAGTAGAAGAGACATCAAGTAATAGTGTTTTACAACTTCCACAAGCTGACCGAGTCAATGTGAAACTTGTAGAAATGCTTCAGTGGTTCATTATTCATTTAGTTATTTTTTGTAGAACTAGTAAGATGTGCAATGTTGTGTGTGGGTGTGCATGTCTTCTTTTTTCTCTCAAACGAGAGAGAGAATATTAGTAATTATAATCTTTTTAGTGACTACTTTGGTAATTACAATATTTGAATGAACAATGCTAATAGGGTTTCTTCATAAATTGGCTCCCTTTGAATCATAGCATTTTTTACCTGTAAGGTGCATCCCCCCCAAATTCCTTTTGATCAACCTCACCACTTAGCAACTTCAGGTACCCTCCACCACAGTCTAGCTTCTGCTCATGCTTGACAGAAAATTGGAACACCAATGTCTTATCCTTGTTACTGAACTCAGGAAATTGTGCAGAAATGGCAAAAAAATCTGTAGTCTGGATTTGTCTGGATGCCTATATGTAAGAAACTAAATTAGCCATGATTTCGGAAAAATAGCAGAAACATATTAGATTGCATGAGGACAGTGACTCAATGTACAAACAGAGTAATAATCTATAAATTATAGATTATTACGGATATTTTGGAAGAATAGGAATCTTCTCTATCTGAAAAGATTCAAATAATCACCATTTTTTTCCCCTTTTCTTCATAGAAAAAGTTACATTTGTTATCAGACCAAATAAGCATGCTCTTCTGAAAACTTTCCTAAATTTTCAGGTTTAATTTTAACATCCTTATCAATGGATCAGTTGGATAAAACATATTCACTAATACAAACCTGATCATTTATCTTGGACATGAATAAAAAATGAAAAAGCAAAAGCTACTCATAAATTTTATGGTAAAACAAAGCGAAACAAAAAAATACCTTTGTCGTTTGGGTCACCATTCCATTTTCCGGAAGTGTGTACCCAATCTCCAGCCATGTTTTCATCTTTCTTCCAATCAGACTTCACCCAATGATCTTCCCATCCATCTTTAATGTCCAGCCACAAAATGAAAGTAATAATCACATAACAGAATCCAAAATTACCCTACTAAATAAGAAAAATCATCATACAAAGACTCTTCTCCAAGCTGCAATTGTCATCAACAATATTGAAGATCTCCATTATTTGCACAACAAATCAAAAGCAGTAGTTCTACACCGAATATATAAAAAAAAAAAAAAAAATCCAAGGGCATGCTGAACAAATTTAGTATGTGAGAAGAAAATGTGTGGAATAAAAAGCAAGGACAAAATTAGGAGAGAGAACATAAGAGGAAATTTGAGAATGACACCATTAAAGGAAAAAATTACAGAATGTCGCTTGAGGTGGTTTGGAGTTTAAACATGTCCTTCAAAGACCAGAAGTAGGCCCTGTACGAAGGATTGAGATGCTCCGAACACAAGGAAGTAAGAAAAGAGGGAGACCAGTGACGACCTAGAGGAAAGCAATGAAAAGGTATATGGAGGATTATGGAAGTACAAAGAACTTCGTGTTAATCAGAAACGATAGGAAAAATAGAACTCACAAAGCCGACCTCAAGTAGATGGGACAAGGATGATGAGAAGAAGAAATGTAACATCACATAAAAAGACTCACAACAGAAATAATTGGTGGCTCCTCGTAAAGAGTTAAAAACAGTATTTAAGGCACAATACGGACATTACTTCAAGAAACGAGAAACAATTGCCTAACTTCTTCTTGAATAAAACTAATTTCATTAGTCATAGAAGTGTCCTCCGGTTCAAAAATTAAATTGTCATATTGTATCAATTTTCCTTATCAGTGGAAATAATTCCATTATTCCTAGAGTTTTCCTCTGGTTGAAAAAAGAAATGTCATTTCATTTAGCTTCTCCTAACAACAATCACGATAAGATGCAAAGCATCTTCATAAGTTCACAAACAACAAATTTGGAAATATGATCAAAATATCTCTACTCTCCATGCTGATGGCTGAAAGCGTAGAACAACCATATGGGATGATAATGCATCACATGTACAAGACTCAGAAGAAGAATGTAGATGGGATCTATGGTAGTAAATAAGGAATGAAATACCTATAAGACCCAGTAGCAACACGTAAACCATCTCCACTTAGACAGCACTCAAATTTGTCAAAAATTGAATCATTTTCATATAAATCACATAGCTGCACAGAAAGTAAATGAATAATGGGTTCACTGAAACAACTGTCTGTTTGAAAGCTAAAGCATACTCACAAAGTCGGGAGTCGGCAATAAATAGGCAAGGGTCTAAGTCGGGATAAGCGGTAAAAATCAGTCAATGTTGGGATAAGTTTCTGCTTTGAATTTGATTGGTTTGTTTGATTCATTTGTTTTCTAGTTTTGGTTATCTATCTTTCATTTTTTAGTCCAAATTTTCTTTAGTAAAGAAAATGGATTAAGATGTGACTTTATCATTAGGCGTCCTTGAAATTTTCTCAAACATTAACTCAACGCGTCAATGGATATTGGATCTTTCAAAAAAATCCATAATTGCGAGTCCACACGCTCATAAATGAAGAGTATATGGCGCTCACGCAAGAGCATCAATGTTGACTTTGAGGAAATCCTGGAATAAAAAGAAATGAATTTGTGATGGAAACAGAGTGGATGCTTTCAAAGATTGTGTTGAACCGAATAGAGGTTCCCAACCACCTCAGAAACTGTCTCAGAAAATGCCTTTTCCTGAGAAGAATATTCTGAAAACCAAGTGTCCCTTTTATCAGAAAGTGCTTGGAAAACACATAAACCAAGAAATCTCTCGAACACAAGGAAACCTCCGAAAATGCTCCAAAATAGCATTTTCTGCAGAAAAGCCTCAGGAAATGGCATTTTCCTGGCTCTCGAACGAGGCCTAAAAGTAGGGATAATGGCTCCTAACAGTCATTTAAACACCAAAATGGGGGTTAAATGATCCTACACCAAAATCGTATTTTTTTATCTCACCCCATGAAGTGTGATTTATCATATGCCATGTGGCGTACATTTATGAGCAATCTAAATTGTCCAAATGATAATCCCATCATTGGAACATGTATCAACCCAAAGAAACTTGCTTATAAGTGGATGTGAATCATCCGATTGATGAACTTTGATCTTAGCCATTAAAATTAAAACCAATGTCGATATTATAGTCAATAGATTGGATGGTTTAAATCTCTCTAAAACACCATTTTTGAGTCTATTGTATTTCAATCTATGATCTATCACTTTGATCATTTAAACACCATTTTGGTGTTTAAATGAAGGTTAGGAGAGTTGGTCCCTTAAAAGTATTATCATTAAAAGCTTACAAATTTTGAAGGATTGGACTCATTGAGTAAAATTTTTAAGAGTTTAAAAGATTAGGCATCTCCTTCTCCGGTAAATAGAGAAATTTTGAATCCCTCTCAAGTTTAAAGTAAAAATTTTGTACCCAATTTGACACCTAAAATTATCAATTTTTTTCTTTTCCTGATGTTCAAATCAACAAAGATAGCGTTGTTTAGCACTCTCCAGCCAAGAGTTTTAAATTTGGCATGGATACTCGCAGCTCATAAGCGCTTCCAAATGAATTTTTTAACTCCTTTATCTCTGACCAAGTTCCAAGTAGACTGCATGGGAAACTTACTAGTAGATGACGGATTACAGATAACACAATCTTTTTCATGAAAACCAGGCCGTAGATCTCTTATATAAGAGTGGACTTCAGGTTCAATTTTTCTAGAATTAAACTGTCATCCCACCTATCATTTATCCATGCTTCAGACAATACCAAATCAATGGATCCAACGTGGAGAAAAAAATCAAGCAGTGGCCCTTCACCGCTCCTATTACTTTTAATTAAAAAAAAAAAATCGGAAGAAACAAAAAACTCAATTATCATCATATACAATTAAACAAACAAAGAAAATAAGCATAATATAACAGAAAAAAGAAGAAATCTGAAACCCTAACTTTCACCTTTCTATATCTTTAATCAGATATAATCAAATTAAAAAAAACCCTAATTGTATTAATTACTTCCACATGTCAACCAAATCTAATTAAATTAGCAAAGAAAATAAAGAGATCTATAAACTTCCCTACGTAAAGCGTGCACCTTGGATTTCCCAGCATGATTTCAGATCAACCAAAATTGAGCACCAAATCTAATTAAATATAGGGTGGTCGCTGCACCAGCATCAGCTTATAGCAGAAATTGACAACCAATTGATTGGAGTACGCTTTCTTTAGGTTTAGGGCTAGAAAAAATGAAATCGGATCCAGAGAAGAGGTGGAGGAGATTAGGTCGAGTGGAGGAGATGCAGACCAGAGATCTCTGAGGGATTTTGTATGGAATCGAAGTCTGAGAGGAGAGGTTCAAAGCGATTTCTCGTCCTTCTTCGCTGAGAAGCAGATTTTGTGATGCAGAGAGTAGAAAGGAGCGGAGGGTTTCGTTGTTTGTGATCTGGCATCCGCACCTCCTCAAATTCATTAACAAATAAATGAATCAATAGCCAGAGCATTTCTTCACACGGATCAGTGGAGAAAACGGATTAGGGTTTCATGTTTTACGGAGAGGGAGAGGGAGAAGGAGAAGGAGAAGGAGAAGGAGAAGGAGAAGGAGAGAGGGGGCTAGGGTTGAAAATGACAAAAGAACAAGGTGATATAAATTTATATCGTGGGATGCGTGGGTCAGCTGCGTGGGTCGGGCCAAATTTGAACCTCGAGAGTGGTTTTATTCCCACGGTGATATAAACAGTGGTTCTTTTCATACCTCTAGAGTGGTTTTTCTCCCATTTTGACGTAGTGTCCATCAGATTCTCACATGGAGGAGATTCCGATCTCCAATCCCTCCTCCTAATCCCGATTTCACGTCATCAGACCATTCGGTGGACCCATCTTCCCAACATCAAACCAAGATACACCCCATTTTCCTTCCACATTGTTGTCGTTCTAAGTGTGCATGATTTATTTGTGTTTTGAAAACAAATTTGCAATTGCTAAGTTATACTGAATCTGGAATATAAAAAAGGGTAAAGAAATATCAGCACAGAGAGAAGTGAATTACCCTGCAAGATCAGGGCCAATTGTAGCAATTTTTAAATGGAAATGAGTAAAAGATCGTCCACAGAGAATTTGTTTAAAATACAAGATAAACCTCCAGATCTGAGCTACCAGATCTGGCCTCTTATCCTATCTACAAAGCACATAAGATGGGAGGTTGAATTTGTCACATTAACTAAATGATAAAAGTAAAAGTTAAACTAAATGATCCAGATCTGAGTTGGGGGAATTTGATGTAAACTTATAAAAATGGAGAAATAATATCTAACTTTGATTTGGTCCTTGAAACACAATGAGAATGACAGCAGATCAAATGAGAAATGATCCAATCTTCATCTGGCTACAAGCACAGATGTAAGAGAAATAAATCTAACTCAAGGATTAGATTTAGGCTTATGGCTATGGTCTGTCCACTTCAATGGCCACAGACCATCCAATAGTCTTTAATCTAAACCCTTAATTTAGAACAAGAAATACCACTACAAATGCTGTGAGAGATTAGGTTACAAACACTAATTCCCACAGGGTTAATGAATCAAGGGAAATTGCATGAAAAATAGTAAATCTAAAGGAGTCTAGTGCAATAAGGAGATCAGAGGGAACCCTTAACACGAATCCAATTGAGAATGTACGGCTTACAGCAACCTTTTCAAATTCACCATTACAATTATAGAGCATAAATGACTCTCTCAGATTTGTAATCTTGAATACAACTCTCTTTTGAATTACAGAAGTATCTCACAGCTCTCAATTGCAAGTAAAAGTTAGGCTATTATAGGGATTTCAGACAAACTAGCTGATTTGGAAATGGGGGAATAGGAATGAAACTCAAAATCTGGATGCCCAAATTGGGCAAATGGTTCATCTATTTATAGTTTTCCCCAGGTCTAGCTCAGATGCGTATCGACCAATCAGAAGTGCTCAGATCTGTATCAACCAATGGTAGTCGAGCACAAGGATCCAGATCTGTTCTGGCCAATCAGAATTGCTCGATCTGGTTCAGCCAATCAGGCGAAATAAGCATCAATTTTGTTATGCAATTTGAAAATCTGTTAGAGCTTCTAGAAGTTCCTGCCAAGTTATTTCATCTCTGGCTGCTCACATGGGGTGGAATATGCCTTCGCTTCATGCTTAGAATCTTTTGGAATGTCCCTAGGTTTTTAAATGCATTGGGACGCATGAAAAAGATTACTGAATTACCCTTGCAAAAGCTAGGAATCTCCAGAATACCATTTCACATAGTTTAGGGGACTTTTCGCAAGGTACTGTGACTCCTGAAGCTCTTTTCGCAATGTTCAGGTTCTGTTCGAAAGGAGTTCTCTTCTTTTCAAATAGGTCAATCATCCTTTCGAAGAGTTCAGGTGCTCTTCGAAAACAAAGCCTGGAGCTTTTAGTTCTTTTCGCAGAGTTCAGGTTCTTTTCGAAATATTCAGATTCTTTTCGAAAAGCACTCTGTAGTGCATTTTTCTGTTCGAATTGCTCCACATTTCTTTTCTGGGTTGAGACCAGGTCTTTGCCTCTTCAGTTCAGGCATTTTAACAGCTAGTGAGGTTGTCCCTTCTCTTTCTTCCTTTGGATCGACATGGATTATCATCTTTTTGGCACTTTTAGGCTGCTTTCATGGTTAAGCCTGTCTTTATTGTTAGCTGTAACACAAGCACTTAAAACACTTATTTAGTTCTCTCAAGGGTCTATCAAGGCCTAGGTTAAAGGGTGGAGAATGGTATTTTCTGGTTCTCAACACACATCAACCCATAACATCCCCAATTTCCACACATTAACCCAACATACACCCAATTTTCCACCCAGCTTTCCTTCAAAATAAGAAATACCCCATCCCATTTTCCTACATCAACCCAACCTACACCTCATTTCCCCATATCAACCCAACATAGACTCCACTTTCCCACATCCAATCAAAGCAACCCCAATTTTCTCGCATCTAACCAAATTTGCCACCACCCCATACACTTCCCTCACCGGGTGGACCATCCACATCCAATCCCATGCCCGACCCCATGGCTATGATGGAGGGCACGGTAAGGGTGTACACTGCTTGGAAGGCTTCCCAGAGCTTTCCTAATCCATCATCAAATCCCCAACCAACTCTCCAAAATCTCCACACGTCATTACCCAAAATACCAATTCCGATCAACCACCCATAATCCACACCACTCAAGGCTCCCATCTCCAACAATGGAATCACCCAAGTGAACCTCAAAGGCTCTATGCCCAACCACAAGCCCATTATGGCCCGAACTCAAGGGTCACATCCTCAAGCCATCCACAATTCCTCCAATTTCCTACATACAGCCACACCCAACAAACACACCCCATTCCCGCACAAATAACAAACCCATCTTACCCGACCCACCAATCTGGCATGAATCCTACCCACCCATATCTTCCATATCCAACCCAACAAGGGAACCCATCACAAACCTTTAACCAACCCCAATTTAACCATCCTCTTACTCCCTAACTAAGTCATCAAAATCCTAACAAACCCAATGGCCTCACCAGGCCCCCACTCAAAACCCACTATTTACACATCCTCTCACTCCACAAACCAGTCATCAAAATCCTCATCATGTACAATGGCCTCATCAGGCACCCACCCAACCCATTCAGAATCTGCCGGATAATCTCATTGATGTCGTCCATCAATATGAGGAGGATGAAGGATGAAATAGTGGGGCATACGTAGGGGCTTTCACCAATTTTATTCTCCCACCACTTGTAGACACCCCCATTTTGTCCTCTCTGAATATATAAACCTGTCCGATCAAACGTCGACCTTACCCTCCATCTCCAGGAAAGGACTAACCTTTTTCATAGACTTTAAGACCCTAGGACGGGGACCATGCACTAAAACAATAGTACATGATTGAGACTCTGGCTGAAACAATAGCTCTGTGGCTCAGACCCTGCTCAAACCTAGGAAATTTTTGAATCATGCGCCCTGTCTAGCTCGCATAACTCGATTGCACGCCCCACGGCTGGCACGCAATTGGTCCCTCTTGGATCAGGATTTCACTTCCTGAGGATCACCTTAGACCTTGATTATGAGCCACTCCGAGCGCGCACAATCATATTGCACGCTCCCCCACCAGCGCGCAGTCAGTCCATTTTGGATTGGCCTTGTACCCTTCTAGAAATTGCCTAAGACACGATTGTATGCCCTATCTAGAGCGCATAATTGAGTTATGTGCCTCAGCACAAGCGCATAATTGGTTCCTAAGCGAACCTGGTCTCTAACTCCCTAGACCACCAAAATTCCCCTATTAGGCGTAGTTGGCACAGCGTTTAATTGGATTGTGCACACTAAAATATGCGTGTAATCAGTATAATTAGACTAGGACTAGGATACCCAGCTGAGCCAATCAGCCGACCAATCACTAAGCCAGTCACCGACTCAAAGTGATTGAGAGTTTGGTTGCAAGCGTATAATTCAATTGAGCGTACCAGACAGGGTGCATAATTGAAATTCACCGACCAATTGAGCGCACCCCATAGGGCGCGCAATTGGCCAAATACCTATAAATAGGACCCACCACCTCGTCCTAAAAACACATCACAGAATATCACAATGCAGTCAGCAATCGAATTTTTGAGTTCCTCACTTTCAAGCTTAGGACTTCGAGATTCCTCTCCACGGCCCTGGCCCCAGTATACTTTCCTTCTAGTTTTTAATTCTTCTAGTTCTAGTTCTTAGTTCTAGTCCTTATTTCTAGCTCTTAGTTCTAGATCATTAGTTCTAGACTTTAGGTTCTTAAGCTTTTTAGTTCTAGATCTTAGATTTTAAATTTCTCTAGTTCTTAATCCTTACCTTTTTTCCTTGTTCTAGTTCTCAAGTTCTAGAACTAGTTCCTTTTTTTAATTTTAGTTCTAGATTTAGGTTCTAGCCCTCTAGTTCTTAAATTCTAGATCTTAGATCTTAGGTTTTAATCTAAATTTCTAGTTTTCTGATTTTAGGTCTTAGTTTCTAGAATCGATCCTAATTTCAATCTTAAATTCAGCCTTAGAATTTCCAATTTTAGTTCTAATCTTTAACTTAATTCTTGATTTTTTATCTGTAAATCAATAATTTTATAATAAAAATCAGTTTTTCAATCCATATTATTACTAAAATAAACCCTAGCCATCTGATTTTCCCAAGGGAGCTTACGGAGGGTACCAGGGAACGGGGCCAACCCTCCTCATTATAGCGAGCCCAAAACCCCCTTTTTTTTAGAATTCTAATGAAATTAGGATACTTTAATTAATTAGAGTTTTGGTAGAATTAATGCACGTAGTTTATTTAATTATAGTTTTAGTAAGATTAGGAAGATCGGTATTTCTAGTAAAGTTAGGAAATTAGTTTTTGATATAATTATATTTTTATTCGATTTAGGACAGTAATTAGACTTCTAGTCAGATTAGGGGACCTAGTTGGATTAGAATTCCCTTGATTTATTAGACCCCTAATAGGATTAGAGAAAATCAGAGCCCCGGTAATCATAGCGAGAGTAAGAAAGGTGAAAAGTGGTTAGAAGAGAATTAGGAAAACTAACTTAACTAAACTTACAGGCGACCCAGTGCTGTTGATATTGATCGGCTGATGATTCAGTAAAGAGAACAACCCATATCTCCACCCCGGAAGGCATGATCAGTGACGTGTTGCAGGGTTGACAAACATATGCAGTTGGCGATCACAACGAACCAGGTATTTCCCTGAGATTTACCTCTTTATTTTCAATACTTAGTTACCTCTAAAAGCACCACCTTTGCTATAGTCCACTTGGACCGAATTGGGCCACTATTTCAGGGGATCGAAAGGGACCTAGGAAAAGTGTGTACCAACAGACTGGCAATCACGATGGGACGTCTTGTCACCAAAGCCGCCTGTGTTTAGTTAAGTTTCCTTTTCTTCTAGTTAGTTTTTTTAGTTTTAGTTTTATTACTTTTCGCACTAAAGTCTACTATCGAGAGCACATGAACATACACCAGCGGCTCAAGATGTTAGGAATACGAAGGATTAGAATCGGTGACCCACCGTTATGGGGGTACAATAATAACCCGCTATACCATGAGCAGCCCCTTGAGGGCTCAACACAATACAACCCAAAGATCAACATGGCCGAGGGTGAGGAAACTCTGTTCACATCCCCGAGCACCAGCCACAACGACGGACACAGAGAGAGCGGCTTCGGGCAGAACTTCACAGCTCGACAACTTGTAGACCTCAGCATCTAAAAATTACAAAGGGGAGGAGATGAAGCCAACGAACTACTCCATGGCTTAGCCGCAACATACGAGACCATCAAAGAATGACAAGAGGCACAAGAACGAGAACAACAAAGACAGGAGAGGCCACCCCCTACTCCGACGATGATATCACCACACGTGTCGCCACCTATGCACACTCTCCAGACACTCCTCAGTAGCGAACGTCAAGAAAGAGTCCGTTCCCAGACCGCTAAGCAAGATGCTATCGTGAGAGTAGAAGATTTCCCCAAAATGATCGACAAATACATGACTAAGAAAGACCACCCTGGTTTGTCATTTGGATTCGACAATTTCTATCGAGACCTCGAATTCAATTTACCTATGGGATTCAAGCCCCCGAAATTTATCAAGTACAATGGGACTGGGAATCCAAACCACCATCTGATGTTATTCTGTAATGACTGTCGACCTATTCGTGATAATCATGGACTTTTGATACACTACTTTCAAGGTCGCTCGAAGGGGAAGCCCATTACTAGTTCACCGGGCTCCCGCTACATAAAATTGACACATTCGAAGAATTAGTCAGATAGTTCTTAGATCAATACAAGCATCTAATATAGGAGACCGTCAGTCTTAGTGACTTGATGACAAAAAAATGAGAAACTGAAGAAGACTTCGCCGAGTTTGTATGACACTGGAGGAAACTTGCAGGTTGCACAGGAAGTTAAATGAGAGAAAAAGATGTAATCGACATAATCATAAATAATGTCAGAGAGCCCCTTCGAAGTGCTCTGATCATAAGCGATTGCCCGGGCTTCGCTACTGTTCATCTATGTGCCAGTCGCATTCAGCGACACATAAAGGGAGGAGACCTTGCCTTTTTTATTACAGCACCAAAGGCATCGACTTTCGGCGATTCAAAGCCTCGAAATTACAAGAAAGGCTCAGGCTCCGAGCAAGTTAACACAGTCGCTAATCAAAATCAAGGCAATGGGAACAATCAGTAAAGGAACTCTGGTCAATACCAGAATCATCAACGGTATACCAACAAAAATTAGAATCAATATCCTAACCGAAACTAGTATCCTAACTAGAATCAAAATGCAGCCCGAAACCGTCCTGCCAATACCCAGGGCTATAATAATGTACCCCCACCTCATAATTTTAATCAGCAGACCCGAGATCCCTATCAACCTAGACGAGATCGTTATCCTCCATTACCTAATATCATCCATAATATTTTTCGTCTCCTAAGCGACCAAAAACTCATTCGCTTTCCACCAAAGCGGCCACGACCCTGGCCTGCTAACCTCGATTACACCAAGTTTTGCACTTTTCACCGATACACGGGACATAACCTGAAAGACTGTTGGGTGTTGTGAGATATGATATATGACATGAACGATTGAAATCAGATTGACTGAGAATCCCTTCAAAGTTCTAACCAAAATAACCAATAGCCTCCGCAAAACCTTGGAATCGTCAATAACCCTCTACCGAACCACAATCAAGGACCGGTCATCCATGTCACCACAATAGACCTTCCGGCCCGAGCGCCTTTTCATTCATCTACTCTCATCACAAGAGTTAGTCTTCCTAACACTACAGCCAGTTCAGATGATCCTCCGAGGCTCACTATCATTCAGCCTCACCCCTCTACCTTCATAACCCGAATTGAGCCATTTCGCCACCGTTTCCAAACTTCACTTGAGTTCGAGTTCAATCTTTTCAAGCTCGAAGACTCATCATTCAACCCATAGAACCTTCTACAGTCCCAAACTTTGACGTACCTCTCGGTAACACCAAGCCGGAATATGAGGACCATGTCCTTCAAACAGCAGAATAAATTGTGGCATGGGTAGATAGCATCACCCAAAATACCACTAGTTAATAACGTGAGGAGACAATTGAAGAATGCCCATCGACAGTGGAGATAAGACAACAGGAGGGAGAGCCCACAAAGGAAGAAGAACTAATATCCGCATTCCTCAAATAGGAAGATGACGCTCAATACCTCCCACCTTGGAATGGCATACCTCCAGTACACCTTCCTTCGTCCAATTTCGCTCCTTTCATCGCAAGCACCGCGATGAATCCTTCAACACTCCAAGGACAACAGAAGGCAGGCCCAATCTTTATATCTGGAACTAACTATCCGCCACCACTATTCCCTCGGGAAAAGTGGAGCAATAACGCACAACCATTCGATCAGATAATCAAGGAATGAGGAGTGAACGTGCCCCCTCCACCTCATGTAATCCCTTCGCCTCCAGTACCAGTATCTCAACCGAATCAACAGAATGGGTGTAGATCTCATCAACCTGGCAAAGAACCTACCTTGGAAATAGGTTAAGAATACTATCTTCTCCGTCACCTCACGAATGTACCCGCACAAATATCTATCCTCGAACTCACCAAGAAATCGCCTGAGCATCACCGACTGCTCGTGGAGACATTAGATGAGATGCACATGAACGAAGATACCACTTTGGATCAGTTGCATGAGATCGCCTCGGTTATGACTCAATATCCTGCGCTTACCTTCATTGAAGTTGACATGCCTAAAGAATTATTACGTGGAACTTCGGCTCCTATTTATCTAACGTCATAATCAGAGGAATTTCAGTACCACACACATTAGTTAACATCGGAGCAGGACTTAACATCTATCCTATAACGATGCTGAAGATCCTTGAATACACCAAACATGATATAAGGCCTTCGTCTTTATCCTTAATTGTTTATGATGGCTCTTGGCGCTTTGTCAAGGGAACCATCAAGTTGCAAGTTCGCCTCAGGCCAGTCAGCAACGATGTCACTTTCCATATCTCTAATTCCTCAAGCACTTATAATTTGATATTGAGAAGGAAGTGGCTGGAATCCATGAAGGCAGTAGCATCGATGTATCACCAATGCGTTAAGTTCCTGCACGAAGATTCCATCGTCAGGATATACGCCGATACTCCCCTTAAAGAAATTGACACAGACTACACCGCGAGCATCCCAATAGTGCACAACTCGGTACTAAACATAGGACATATAAAAAAGATGTAAGAGCTTGATGACGCATCGATAGAAGAAGTTAGCTATCCTCAGTCCCTTCCGACCCACCAACGAAAACTAGTGAGAAGAGAAGTCGGACTTGATCTCGCCCGACTGTACGACATAAACCCGACCGTGGCAAAGGGGTGGGACCTGATGTATTAGCTAGGATACGTCCCTCACACTGGGCTCGGCAAAGATAAGCAAGGTTGCATAAGACTGGCCATCCCGAAGAAACTACGCAAACACATCAGATTAGGCTACCAGTCAGATGGCAAGCAAGCCGACATCCTATCCACTTCACCAAAGTGGTAGCTCTACAACCATTTAAAAAATGGAACTACCTAGAAGGCTAATGTGTCGAAGAAAATAAAGGAGCCATCCTTCATTGAATCTCAGGCAACCGAGATCGAGCAAGTGACCAAAGCCTTCACCGACCTGACAAACCTAAGCCGTGATAGTGACAACATGGACAAGCCACTCAAAGGAGTCAGACCATTATTCTAAACCCTTGAAGAGCTAGAGCTGCGACAGAAGACTGTGAGTCGACCGACGAAGAGGACTTCCACATCACCGCAGTAGCAGGCGAAGAAGAACTAGAGTTGGGGACACTCCAACCTCATGAACTAGGAAGAGAAGACTGGTCCTCAATGTTAAGTGAGGAAGAAGACTATTGGACTAGCTGTACAGAAATACAACTTGGAGATCACTTAAGAGCAAAACAGTTGAAGCTCCTCGAGGAGTTCAACGACTCCCAAAGTGAAGAAACAGACTCTAATGATGAATTTGATCATCAATACTTATTAGATAATTGGCAGCGTACGTGCCATTGCCCTTACCCAGAATCACCCTATTACAACCTGTGTGCGTCTGTCTTGATGCAATGCAAAAGAGTTATCTAACGTGAGATACGACGAACAACAAGGAAAAAAGATCATCACGTTGCCTTTATAGAATTTCAAGAAGAATTAGAGCTCGACGCTCCCCAATCTCTGAATGCGCCATAACTTTAGATATTCTAGAACTCACTAGAAGAAGAATGGAAATCGCCGCCAAGTGATGATGAAGACTATTGGATAGATCTCCCTGCACTTGAGTTAGCAGAACAGCTGGAACAAGGCTTCCAAGCTCAATCCGACAAAGAAGAAGATCTTAACCCTGGCGATAGTGACCTCAGCTCCGATCATGAAGGATGGGAATGCCCCTGGGAGCATCCCTACATCTCTCACCCATATTAGCCTTGCTGTCAGGCCCGCATACTTTTCACTGTGTACCATGAGATCCAGAGGAAGGAATTCTTGGATTCTGACTTCAATGATGATACTTTCCACCACCTCTTCACTACATGGGAGTGCCCTCGAGAGTTTCCATGCATCATTCGACCATATCAGCCTTATTTCTAGACCTACATAATAATAATAGAAGACTTCGAACGAGAAGGTCAGACCAATTCCCTTCCTACACTATAGAGAATGGTCCAAAACAACCCAGATTCGGTAATTAAGTTCATCGAATTGTATCTACAATTAATATGGAGTGAAGACTCTCAGCGACAAGTGAACCTCTGATCTGGTTCTGAAGACGATGGTTTGGACGACAATCACCTCTAGACCCTCTTCGACGACGAAGTGATTTACGTAGTAGAAGAGGAAGAGGAGCCGTCTGACAAACCATTGCCAACATCGCTCATCAGGAGGATCACCCTGGGTGAGAACTCTAAAAAAAGTGCCAAATTTTGAACGGATACACATCATCCGAAGACTCGCCCGAATGGCTCCAGCAGCCGTCCCACTTCCCCAACTAGGAGAAGTAACCTTGCGGTTCCGCCTCAGGAAACCGACCCTGTAACATACCTATTTATCATAAATAAATAAAAATAGAAAATCCTAAAACCCATAAAATATACAAGTAGAAAATCCCCAAAAATTAGAAAATCACAGAAAAGGGGCGGAGCCCTTCATCCCAGACCCATTTAGTGACCAGCAAGGGGACTTTTCTCCAAAGGATACAAGTAGTGATCTCCTCAACGAAATCAAAGGAGTAACTGACATGATCACACAAGGTCATCGTCCTGCCCTCAACATCAGAGAACCTTGCCTTGACTCAGTTCAAATTAACCGTACTACCTCTTCCTCGCGAAACCGTCGAGTGTCCCAAAGAAGTAACAAGCCAGTAATCTTACCCAATGAAATACTCCATGACTTTGAGAGGAGGATGAATAATCTCGACCTACACCTGACAAAGGATCGCAATCATAAATTACACCGATGAAGGGTTACCTCCCACAAAACTAACCCCCAGTGTAGTTCTTTTCCAGTGTATGAACTCACAGACGATGAAGAAGGAGCGCCAGTCATCGAGGAAACTCAGGACTTTCAACGAACCATCATGCGCTTCGACAAGCAAACACAAGCTGTCGTGGAACCTACTGACGAGATAAATTTCGGCACTGAGGAAGGGCCCAAGAAGCTGCTGATCAGCGTGACACTCAAACCCAAGGAATGAAAACAAATTATCCAAGTCCTCCAAGATCACCTCAGCTCTTTCGCATGGTCCTATGAGGATATGCCCAGATTGGATCCGAGCTTAGTAGAACATCGGTTAGTCCTGGAACCTGATGCTAAACCCGTCAAGCAGAAAACTCAGAAGGATGCACCCCCAGACAGCACTGTAAGTCAAAGAGGAAGTCGATAAGCTACATAAGCAAAATTCATTCGAGTTGTCCTCTATCCTAAATGGATTGCCAACATAGTACTTATCGATAAGAAGGATGGTAGAGTGCGGGTATGCATCAACATCCGGAATCTCAACAAAGCATGCCCAAAAGATGACTTCCTCTACCACACATCGACACCCTAATCGATAACACTGCCAAACATGAGATGTTATCCTTTAGAGATGGCTTCTCCGGATACAACCAGATTAAATTAGCAGAGTCAGACCAAGAAAGACTTCATTCACCACGCCATGCGGATCCTACAATTACATCATCATGCCTTTTGGGCTCAAGAGCATAGGAGCCACATATCAACACGCCATGATGGCCATATTTCATGACATGATGCACAAATGTGTTGAAGTCTATGTCATTGACATACTAGTGAAGTCTTAGACACGAATAGGACATGCTGAAGCACTATGACTGGTGTTAAAACATTCGAGCAATATCAATTGAAGATGAATCCAAAGAAGTGCATGTTTGGAGTAACCTCCAGAAAACTATTGGGATTTATAGTCAGCAAACGAGGAATCGAACTTGACCCGATGAAGGTCAGATCCATCCTCGAGATGCCACCTCCTAGCAACATCAAAGAATTATGAGGCTTAATAGGAAGGTTTCAGTTCATTAGGAGATTCATCTCACAGTACTCAGATCGATGCGATCCTTTCTATAAGCTACTTAAAGGGGGAGCCAAGTACAGATGGGATGACCAGTGTCAGCAGGCCTTCGACAACATAAAAAAATACCTCCTCAACTCGCCAATACTATCGCCACCAGTTCCTGGAAGACCCCTAATCCTCTACCTCTCGGCAAATGATAAAGCAATGGGAGTAATTCTCAAACAATATGAAGAAGACGACAAGAGAGAAGGCCATCTACTACCTCAGTAGAACGATGGTTGAGTACGAATAGAAATACATGTCGATGGAGAAGACCTGCCTCACACTAGTGTAGGCCTCAATGAAACTACGACACTACATCAGGGCGCACAAAATATTAGTATTATCACGCATGGACCCTCTTAAGTACATCTTCGAGAAGCCCGCTACCTCTGGGAGGATCACCCGATGGCACGTGTTACTACAATAATTCGACATCACCTATGTCACATAGAAATCCGTCAAAGGACAAGTGATCATTGATTACCTCATTGTTGGGGAATTCCAGTGTGCTGATTTATGGTGTAAACATCAAGAGAAAACAGAGGTGGGTTCGGCACAGCTAGGAGATCCTAGGCCTGCAAGGTACAGGATCCTTTGTAGCAAGTTTTAAAAGTAAGGGGAAGTCCACAGAGAGGTGGTTTGGAATTAGGTAAATCTCTAGATCTGTAAGAGATCTGACACCCTAGCTATTACTAATTTTAGCTAAAAGATAGGGGAGAGGTTTGGCATGGATTGTCACTTGAACTAGACTACAATTAAAATGCAGATTGTCTTAGATCGAATCTGGAGCCTCAGATCTTGAAAATGGAGGGTTTAAAAACTTAGAAAATGGAGAAGAACAACTTGGAGGTTGTTTTCACTGCAATCAGGTCGAGCTAAGCATATTACAGGGGTTTAAAAGCTCACAAGTCCCTCAGCTAGCCACAAGCACAGCTGCAGGGTATAAATTCCACTCCAAATCACAGGATCCACCTGGTCTTAAGGCTATGATCTGTCCACTTTAATGGTCACAGACCATCCTATAGACTTTATCGAATCCATGGATTGCAGTAGATCAATCCAATTGAGGCTTAAGCTTAGATTTACCTTAAGGTTATGATCTGTCCACTTTAATGGTCACAAACCATCCTAGATATCTCCTACAAAGCCAGAGCCTCAATTAGAACAATTAAAACCACTACAAATGCTGTAATTTCCAGGTTACAGATGCAAGAAATTACAGGGATATCAAATCCAGGGAATTCAGATGATATCCAAGAGGTCTACCAATTAGGTGGGTGAGCTGATCAAGCAACTCCTCTACACAAATCCGATCGAGTATCAAAAGGAATCAAAAGAGCTTTAGATCTAATTAACACATTAAAAATAACATTTACATTGCAATCAAACTCACTCTACAATGAAATGCTCTCAGATCTGTAGTCTGTGCAGCAATTAACCCCAGCAACACTCTTAACCTTACCCAATCATAGATCTAACTCACTCCTTGATGCTCCTAGGGAATTAGCCAACTATGGTTGGGCTAAAGGAGGGAAAATAGAATCTTGCTACAAGCTCTGATCTCCAGGAAATTGTTCAGAATTTTGATCCTCCCCAATGGCAATTGGGGATTTCTATATATAGCTTTCTCTTCTATTTTTCCCGCCAAAAATCCATTTTAGAAGGACGTCAGAGTTTGTTAGAGTTCTGTTAAAGCATGTGGGTCGGTTAGGGCTTTCTAGGGCATCTTCTAAAACCTTGCACCGGTCACCAAAGTACCTAGATTTGCATGCAGCAGGTTACCAAGTCTCAGCGTGTGCATAGCATAGTTTCTGAGAAGTTCAGCACACGATTTCAACAGGTTGGAGAAGCTTCCGACAGGTGTTGAATTATTTTAGATTGCTTGCTGTGAACTTTATTGAAAACAATGATAAGAATGTGTTAGTGAAAATAAATCAGAGGTGGATTAAAAAATACAAAGCTGCAACTCTAAAAATACATAGACCTGCAAGATACAGGGCCTGTTGTAGCAAGTTTTAATAAGAGTTTGTCCCACAGGGAAAATGATCTAAATCTCCAAGGGAGCCATCTTTAGTAGGCCCTCCAGATCTGACTACAGATCTGGCAATCCTAAATAGAAGGGGATTTAAGGTCAATATTGTTTAAATCCTATGGTAACCTAATGCCTAAACTATAGAAATGGTTGAGAAGAATGATGGGGTGTGAGAAAATAAATATAAAAGGGTGAGAAGTAAGCTATTAGGTACAGGTCTGATGGGTTTTATAACTCAAACTCAGATCTACTGCTATAGAAGTCCTGTCCAATGGCTACAATATCACCAAAGAGGAGAAAGGATCCAACTCACCCCTGTGCCATGATCCAATCCCTTATGGCTATAACTTGTCCACTCAAATGTTCACAGACTATCCAATAAGGGAACCACAGTCCATAGATGGGTCAGAACATGTTTATCATTGTATGAACTACTTCATCGAGGCTACCAACTCAAGAATCCATAGGGACCTCAACCTCTAAAGTTCTGTGTGTGGGGCATAGGCCTGCAATGTGCACTAGCCTAGACACACAAGACCAGCAAGAGTTTGAGTACTAGCTTTAGGTGTAGCTATTCACTTCTTTAGAAAGATAGCAGTGATCCAGTCACAAGCCTACAATCACTACAGCTAGATCAAATCTGCCATTTGATGGTGGGTCTATACAAATACAGGGGAGTCTATCTCTGCACAATCTCTCACAGGGCTACAAGCACAAGTGCAGAGAAGAAGAATCTGTCTTAGATTTATGGATTGGCCTCACCCTAGGGCTATAACATGTCCACTTAAATGGCCACGGACTATCCACAAAGGCTATCCTCCTCACAGAGGTCTGAGACAGAATAAGTAGATTACTGCCACCACCATGTTCACAAGGCTACCAGCTCAGGCTCCCATGGAAATTTAGATTTAGTGGATCCTGTGGTGGGGCATAGGCCTGCATATGTGCCCTATCCTGGACACACAAGTCACTTAGATCTGAATAAATCCTTAAAAACAATCCTCCATTGCTTACATACAACTTAGCAATAGAGGATCTCAAGGCAGCAGCCTTGTACAGAACAATCCTCAAACATCAATCCCATACATGTATAAGATCCTATTATAAAACTCCATTAAAACTGTTCTAAATAGACATACGAAGGCATAGCCAGCAAGTGCTGGGCTATGGAGAGAAGAAAAAGGAAAAAGATACTACCTAAACCCTAACCTTAGCCTATTGTAACTCTATAGTCGATTCAAGAAGATCAGCCCCCCCAAAACCTAAACTAGGCTTAGGCTTATATAGCAGTCGGCTATGGGAGCATTAGGGTTAGGAAAACCCTAATTTTAATGATGCACGCGTGGCCCATTTATGTTCTTTTGATGCCTCGGGGCACGTGCATAGAGATTAGAGCATTAGAGTGCGTGCCCTAGTTGCTGGAAGTTCCCAGACTACCCCTACAAAAGTGGTGGAAATTTAAGATCCCAAGCCTCGCTAGGTAGCAAGGATTTCTAGGTCTTGTCGCGTGATAGAATTATCGTCGCGGGATTGAATTGACTTAAAGCTCTTGCAATCACGGGATAGATAGTTTGGTCATCGCGGGAATGCTCTGGTCATCACAGGATTGTGCTTTCCATTTGAATGGCGCGAGAATTGAGCGCGCAGTTTGTTCTTTACTGAATCTCGCAAAGATCCCCGTGAAGAAGCAATGTGCATAGGTCTCTGGATTGGGTGAGCAGTTCCCTAAAGATCTGCATCCCACGGCCACTACGCGACAATTGCACGTCGAAGTGCCTGGAGCTCTCTCTCCTCAGTGGATCACACGAGGATTAAATGCTCCTCTCTTGAGCTACGCGAGACTGTGCAAGTTCTTACAATTGAGCCTCACGAGAACTATGTGAAGTCTACTTCTTGAGCCCTTCTGTCATTGATCTGTGCGAGAATAGCACGAGCAGTTGGTGTGCTGCCTTGAGAGACCCGCAACAACTGCACGAAGCATTCTTTCTAAATCAATTGAACCCTGCGACATCTGCGCGAGACTCACTTCTTGACTTACTGTTGTGCTTTGCCTATGCTGCAGTCAAGTTCTCTGTCTGGGTCTAACTTCCTTTCTTCTGAGGAACTTCTGGCGCCCACTTGGACATTCAATGTGTACATCCAGGTGTGTTCTACATTGGTGTTTCTTTTCTCTGTGAATGGGCTACCAGTTGCTTGGAGTTCTGGTGTAAAACTAGGCTTCTTAGCAGGGCCTTATCTGCAGCTGCTGCTTATTACCTACAAAATGGGCTTAACACACATTTATTAAATGACTAAGGGTCTAACAAAGATTAAGTTAAGGGGTGAA
The DNA here is from genome assembly GCA_021018995.1 of Chloranthus sessilifolius. NCBI lineage: Eukaryota > Viridiplantae > Streptophyta > Magnoliopsida > Chloranthales > Chloranthaceae > Chloranthus > Chloranthus sessilifolius. The sequence goes on along the minus strand of CM037592.1, from coordinate 68,632,832 downwards.
AAGTGGTACTTTTCAGGTCTTAACACACCCCCAAACCTAATCTTTGCTAGTTCCTTAGCAAAGCTTTAACTAATTAAATGCCACTTTCGTAGGGATCACTGGTACATTTAGCATATGTACCAAACCTTTTAAACCCCTAGGTGATCCCTAGTGGAGGAGTGAAGTCTCCTGAGGGTTTTCAGTGAAGATACCCACAAACTTCACTATTAAAATAGTTAACAGTGGTGCAGTCAATGACAAAACAAATTTCAATGAATAAAGCATCAATCTACTTTCCTTTAGAATTCAGAGGAAATTGTAGTAGTAATGCAGGCCATTTAAAACTCAAAATTTTTTAACATGTGTTTGCATTTCCATCAATCATTTTACATTAGAAATTCAATGTGCACATATCCGTACCAAGCTTGCCTTAAATTTGAAAATCAGATTGGATACAACCCCAATAAAGTTACAAGTCAGACCCAATTCTCACCAGGGCTATCTCTCAACAATGAATATCTAGGGGTGTTCACATTTAAAGTAGCTCAAGAGCAGTTACAGACCCCAAATGGACCTGCAAGCATGAGCATAGGTAAAGCTTCTAATTTCTGATATCCTCATGGCTTTTCACCATAGATTAGGTACTCCCTCATCTCCACTTGACAGCTCATTTTCACTTTGGATCTTCAAGGTCTTTTGAATGGGTTGTAATGTGGCTTATGGGTGAGGGATATAAAGAATGAAGGGGTAAAAAGGAAATCAAAATTGAGAAATCAGCAAGGTAAGGAGTGACTCATGACTTCACTACCTTCATTTTCATTCAGCATACTTCATCTTCCCTGATATTTTTTCAAATTCAAAGTGGCCATCTTCTCTTCTTTTGTCCAATTTTCAGATGAAGCTATTCTCTTGACTTCTATTTTCTCTCTTTTTTTTTTAATTATTATTATTATTATTATTATTATTATTATTATTTTTTTTTTAATGAAATGCCACAACTGAACCACTACTAGACTTATGTTCATATATTGCTTCTCTTTTCCATTCACCACATGTTGCACTCAGCTGCCCACTTTCATCTCCTTGTCCTTTACCTTCTGAATTCTCGGAGTGAGGCTAAGGTTGAATCAGGTCTACAGGTTGAGGTGCATGTACTCTGGTGTGTCTTGAAGAAAAATTGATTTGAAGGCTCAAAATGTTTATGCAAAAGGGCAGTTTCAATGGCTTGGTACTTTTAGGCTCAAACTGTCCAAATGAAGGCCTTGAATCATTTCCTTAGTGTCATGTGTTGTTGTCAACTAGTTTTGATTTGGAGGTACCTAACTTCTAGTAAAAAGTGCTGAGTCAACCAAACCTTAGAGCAGAAAAAAAATATTAAAAACACACCTCAACAGAAATTGATGGGTCCAAATCTCACTAGATATAGTCTTCTTTTTTTTAACTCATGGAGTGTATTTTCACCTTTTTCTCTCCTTTTTAACTCATGGATCGTATTTTCACCTTTTTCTCTCCTCTTAGGTTTATTCATCCCAATTACACCACCACTACTGCACTAAAGTAAACTATTCTATTGGCAGACCTACCCTGCCACACCCCCAAACCATGAGGAGCAGTGTCCTCACTGGTTCAAAGGTCAGAAAGTGCAGGGTAATAGTCATGAAAAAAAAGTAAACACACACAGACAATATACATAAAGCAATATAAAAAAAAAATTCTATTAACTTAGAAAGAAATATACAACTGTAATTACAATGACAAGAAAAGAAGGGGAAAGGAAAGAAAAGCCTAACTACAATCCAGTTTATGAGGAGGAATCAAAATTTGAATCTGTGAACCAGTCCCAGCCCATCTGTTGTGCATGTTTCCTAAGTGCAACTTTGTTCTCAGAACTAAGCTTGGACTTGGTTCTGTCTGTGGGAGCTTTGGTCTTTTTCTTCTTTGCTTGCTTCTCAGTTGGACTCTTTTGCTTTGGCTGCCTTGGTTTCTTTGGTTGGGCTGGTGGTTTTTTCATGGATGGAGCTTTTGGTGCCCTCACCCTCATTTTTCTGGTCCTGGGCTCAGGAGGGATCATAGGGGATTTTCCTTTATCTTGCTAAGGGGGGGCTATAGGGGACTTTCCTTTATCTGGCTGGCCATGTGGTTGTGCCTCCTTAGACTGGGTAGCTGACTCTTTGCCAATTTTGATAGAGGCTGCTGTGGGAAGCAATCCTCTTAGCAGTGACTTTCCTCTGTTTAGGATAAGTTTGCTCAGTGGGAGGTGATGAAGGAGGGGCAGCAGGGGTTTGGGTAGCTTGAGGCTCAGGTTCTGGCATGAGTATAGAGAGTGGGGTGGGCTGCTGAGCTGCACTTCTGGCAGCAGCCAATGCAGCTTCCAAAGAGGCTATTTGGATTTGGGCTTTGAGGAGGTCAGTTTCATGGATTTCCTTTTAGAGTCGAAAGATTTCCTAGGCATTGTTGAGTCTTTTTTCAAACATTCTGGCTTTCATCCTCTCCACATTAGTATTTGCTTTTTCCAGCTCCAGATTCATTTGGTGATAAGCAGCCATAGTTTTCGCTTTCTCATAGGCCTCCAAAATGTTAGTCCACCCAAGTGAAATGCCCAGTAATTGTTTTCTATGCGCCTCATCGAGTTCAGTAATCTGCTATAGCAGAGGGGTTTGTATGGATTGCCTAAGTTGGGCCATGCCCCTCAGGACATCCCTTCTAAGGTAGGGATTGTCTCTCATGGCATGGAGGATGGTGAGGTAGGGAGGGATGTAAAAGGAGTGTTTGGGTGCGATAGGAAGAGAAGAAGTGGAAGGAGCAAAATGTGATTGGTCCTGAGGGGGGGAAGTGGTGTTATCAGTGGGTAAGTCTAGTTGTTGGGGGAGGGTAAGAAGTTTTAGGTCTGTTTGGGTGGATTTGTCAGTGAATGTTGGAGGGGGTAGTATAAGGGGTGGGATTGAAGGCATGGGGGGGGAAAGAAAATGAAGTAGACTCACTAGGAGTAGGTGGTGCTGGGAAAGGGAAAAAGGGGATGGTGAAAGGTATGAAAGAGAATGGTTGGGTTGTGGAGTCAAGGCTGGAAGGGGAAAAGACCAGTGGGGTTTGATTGAATTGTTGAGGGATGGGTTGGTTTGTCAATGTCTGAAGTGTGGATTTGATGAATGTGATTTCTATTTGCATGTGGTCCTGTGTGTGGGTTGTGGTGGACAGTTGGGATTGGATGTCTTGGATGAGGGGGAGGATAAGTGTTAGTGTGTCTAGGTTGGGAGGTTGAGATTGTATAGAGGATGGAACAAGTTGAAAAGGGGAGGAAGGGGCATGATGGAAAGTGGAAGGAGGAGGAGATTGGAGTTCTGGCCAGTGATGTGGTGATGTATTTGGGGAATCCGGGAGGGGGGTGTAGTGGGTGGGCATGGTATCAAGGAAACTAGCCATAAAGGCTTAGAATCCAATGGTTGTGTTAAGGTTGAGGTCTATGTCTGGGAGTGGGGATGTAGTAGGAATAGCTTGAGTGGTGTCTTGGTCAATGTGAGGTGTGTCAGTGGGGATAAAAGGGATTGTGGGTGGTGGCAGGGACATGGTGGGGGTTGTGTCAGTGGTTTTCCTTTTCTTGTATGAGATCAGTGGAGGGCTGTCAGGGTTATGTGAAGATGATGGGGCAGTGTATTGAGGTAGGGTAGGGGAAGGTGTGGGGCTGACATGGGGGGTGGTGTCCTCCCAGGTATCAATCACAGGAAAAAGGGGTGTTGGCATGGACAATGAAGACAGAGGAGGGTGAGATGGAGTAGGGGAAAGGAAATGGGCTGTAGTAGGAATAGGGGATCCTGTAGTGAAAGGTGGGGTGGATGTGGGGGTTGCTGCAGTAGTGGTAGTGACAGGATCTTGAATCACTTCCTTGGTAGCAGGGGTGGGCCTAGTAACAGCTGCCTCATTTGTTTGCTTGGGAGGCGCCTGAGCCTCAGCCTTCCTCTTCTTTTGGGTTTCCATCAAGCTCTTGCTGATTCCCCATTGCCTCTTGGCAAAAGTTGTAGGGGTGAGGGTGGTACTCTCATCTCCTTTTGGTATCTTGTACCCCCCCCCTCAAAAGCAGTTTGGTGATGACTCTGGCATAGGGGAGTGTGTGTGGCTTCTTTTTCTACCCTAGCTTCTCCACAAAATCCTTCATTACTTCAAAAATTAACCAGGCTGCATGGAGCCATGGCCCAGAGAGAGAGTAAATAGTATTAGCAATAGGAGCCCTCCTCTCCTGCTGATGGCGTGAGCAGTAGATGTTCTTTCTCAGGACCTGGTCAATGAAAAGGAGGCTTGGCTCCAACTCTCTTCTTCTTATGGAATTCCCTGAGGCCTTTAATCCTCCAGTAAGAGCCCTCGCAATGGTATCAATTGAGGCACTCAGGGGAGGGCCATATCCACAGCTAGTGTCAAATGCACCTGAGATGCCCAATACTTCTGCAATCAGCTTGCTCGAAATCTTCAATCAGCACGAGGAAGCCTGATTGTCCATGTTTGTCCTTGGTGACCCTGATGTACTGATAAAAAAGTTGCACTAGCCTAGGGTAGGCTAGTGTTGGAATTCCTTTCAGCAAGGGTGTCAGACCAGCCTTGCTCATAAACTCAATGGCAGGGGCAGAGAGAGGCTTTGTCTCGAAGAAGGGCAGGTCGAAAGTTGTTTCGGGCTCCAAGGGGATTGAAGCCATGAGGTCAGAGGGTGTAGAAAACTCAGGGGTTGGCTCCTCCACCTCCTCAACCACTTCCTTCCCCTTTTTTGGTGCCTTGGAAGTCTTGACCTAAAATCGTAGGGTTTGGTTTGATCTGACGCACAGTGAACCATGAGATCTCTGAGCAGAGGGCAACCGATGGGGATGACGTTAGGAACAAACCTCTAGGATCCTAGTGTGAATAATGGGTTATAGAATGGATGCTGGAGGAGAGAGGGAGAAGAGCGCCGGAAGCAAGGGTTTCACTGGATGGAGAAGAGAGAGAGTATTGGGAAAGGAGACAATTATGGGTTTGGAATACTTATCGCTAGGCTTGACGCACTTTAGAAATATCTGGTCGCGGGATGGGAAATGAAACTGGCGACAGTGTAAATGCAACTTGGATTGCGCGAGAGGCTCTCAGGTTTACCTTGGAGCTCGTGAGAGCTAGTGAAGAATTCTATTTTGATTGAGCGAGAGTCACCCAGGCCTCCTTTTGGACCCCGCGACAGCAAATGCAGTATTCCATTTGGATTGCACGAGAGTCTCCTAGACCTCCTTTTGGACCCGCGATAGCAAATCATTAAATAGAGAGTATGCGCTCTTCATTCTGCCATTTGCATTTATGTTGTGGCTGGTTCCTAGGTATAACTCACCACCAAGGGCACCCCCAGACACTTTGAAATCAAACATTCAAGAATATGCAGCAAAAATGATTATCCAAACATCGTGCATTCAATCAAAAACCACCAATTCAAGAGAAGTAATCAGCAAATCAAGCATAAAAAGAAATCAGACCAGACAGGTTCAGACTCAAGTGAGGCCACTAAATTTTCCTAAAAAATTTGAACAAAAGAAGGCAATATAAATCTAACAAAAACAAAGGACATATAATACAACATTGACACACCTGTGGATCAATTTAATGAAGGGTCCCCTTGAAAGTGAATGGTGTCCATTGGTTCAGCAGGTTTTTCTAAACAAGGCTTAAGCCTCTGACCATTTACTTTCAAGGTTTTCCCATACTTGGGATCCTTGATTTCCACAGTACCAGATGGGGAATCATTCATGACAATATAGGGGCCTTCCCATCTGGATTTCAGTTTGTCAGGAAAAAATTTAAGTTTGGAGTTAAACAACCAAACCTTATCACCAGCCATGAAGCTCTTTCTCATCAAACCCTTGTCAAAGAAAGCCTTGGACCTTTCCTTATATATCCGGGCATTTGCATATGCATCCATCCTCTGCTCATCCAGTTCTGACAGCTGCAGCGACCTGTGATGACCAGCAGAAGTTAGGTCTAGATTTAAATTTTTTATGGCCCAATAGGCCCTGTGTTCTAACTCTACTGGGAGATGGCAAGCCTTGCCATAAACCAGTCTGAATGGGGACATCCCAATGGGAGCCTTATAAGCAGTCCTATAAGTCCATAATGCATCATTTAGCTTATCAGCCCAGTCCTTTCTGTCAGTCCTTACAGTCTTCTCAAGGATGTGCTTGATCTCCCTATTAGAAATTTCAACTTGCCCACTGGTTTGTGGGTGGTAGGGAGTAGCAATCCTATGGGTGACAGAATATTTCTTGAGCAAGCTCTCGAAATTTCTGTTACAGAAATGGCTACCCCCATGACTGATAATTGCTCTAGGGGTGCCAAATCTTGAGAAGATACTCTGCTTTACAAATTTGAGGACAACCTGATTATCATTGGTTCTTGTGGCAATAGCTTCTACCCATTTTGAAACATAATCCACTGCCACTAAGATGAAATGATAACCATTTGAAGGAGGAAAGGGGCCCATAATGTCAATACCGCAGACATCAAACAGTTCCACAACAAGGATGGGCTGCAAAGGCATTGAGTTTCTTTTGGACAATCCTCCTAATTTCTGACATCTCTCACATGTTTTGCAGTGTGTATTGGCATCTCTGAATAAAGAAGCCCAATAGAACCCACACTGCAAGATCTTGTCAGCTATTTTTCTTCCACTAAAGTGGCCCCCACAGGCATTTTCATGGCACATGGCCAGAATACTGGGGATATCACTTTTTGGAACACATTTTCGGATGATTTAGTATGTACAGTATTTATATAAGCAAGGTTCCTCCCAAAAAAAGAATTTGACCTGTGAGAAAAATAGGTCTTTGTCTATTTTGGTCCAATGGGTAGGAATCTTACCTATAACTAAATAATTTACAATGTGTGCATACCAAGGAACCAAGGATTGGATGGCAAATAATTACTCATCCGGGAAAACATCATTTGCAGGGTCATCAATACATTTTTCCAACACAATTCTAGACAAGTGGTCAGCCACCACATTTTCCACACCCTTTTTGTCCTTGATTTCAATGTTAAACTCCTGCAACAGGAGTATCCATCTAATCAGCCTGAGCTTAGCATCTTTCTTGGACAATAGGTATTTCAATGCTGAGTGGTCTGTGAAGATTACAATTTTAGACCCAAGTAGGTAAGGCATAAATTTGTCAACAGCAAAAACCACTGCCACAAGCTCCTTCTCAGTTGTGGTGTAATTCAGTTGAGCTTCAGCAAGTGATTTGCTGACATAGGCAATGACCACTGGCAGATTATCTTTCCTTTGGCCCAAAACAGCACCTATTGCCAAGTCGGATGCATCACACATCAGCTCAAAGGGTAGTGCATAGTCAGGTGTTTGCAGCACAGGGGCAGTGGTGAGACATATCTTCAAAATTTCAAAAGCCTCAAGACATTCAGCAGAAAAATCAAAGGGAACATCCTGGTAGAGCAGGTGGCACAATGGTTTAGCAAGTTTGCTGAAGTCTCTAATGAACCTCCTGTAGAATCCTGCATGTCTAAGGAAAGATTTGATTTGTTTGAATGTTCTTGGAGGGGGCAAATTTGAAATGAGGTCAACTTTGGCCTTATCTACCTCAATCCCTTCTCTAGAGACTACATGGCCCAACACAATACCTTGTGTTACCATGAAGTGGCTCTTTTCCCAACTTAAGACCAGATTGGTCTCCTCACATCTTTGCAAGACCAGGTGGAGGTGTTGCAGACATTGGCCAAAACTGTCCCCATATATAGAGAAATCATCCTTAAAAATTTTCAAGAACTTGTCAATCATATCAGAGTATATGGCATACATACACCTCTAAAAGGTGGTTGGTGCATTACACAGCCCAAAAGGCATCCTTCGGTAAGCAAAGGTGCCAAAAGGGCAAGTAAATGTAGTTTTCTCTTGGTCGTGAGGGTGCACAGGGATTTGGTTGTACCCTGAGAACCCATCAAGAAAGCAATAAAAAGCTTTTCCAGTCAACTTATCCAGAATATGATCTATGAAGGGGAGAGGGAAGTGGTATTTTCTGGTTTTAGAGTTGAGCTTCCGATAATCTATGCAAACCCTCCAACCAGTGGTCTCCCTGGCTGGTCTCAGCTCTCCATACTCAGTTGTAATAACTGTTATGCCAGATTTCTTGGGCACCACTTGGATAGGTGCCACCCATTCAGAATCAGAAATGGGATAAATTACCCCAGCATCTAGCAATTTAATAATCTCTTTGAGGACCACTTCCTGTATGTGAGGATTCAATTTCCTCTGTATTTCCCTGGAGGGTACTGAGCCTTCCTCTAAATGGATCCTGTGCATACATATTGATGCATCTATCCCTCCGAGATCCGCAATGGTCCAGCCAATGACTTTTTATGCTTCCTTAAGACTATTAGTAATTGTGCGACCATGGATCCTCTCGAACCCGTCGCGGTGATGTGCTCGCCTTTAATAAAATGTAGAGTCGCCACCCGGAGCTTTTGGTGACCCGGGAAACCTTCAAATTGATATTTTGAGCACCGAAGTGCTAAATATGACTCTGATTTACTGGTCTTTGCCAAAGGCTCTAGGGTAGGGGCTTCGGTTGTCGATCGGGAAGGGTTTAGGCACTCGATCAACTCGCATGTAGCGGTCTCTATCTATGGCCAAAAAGGAAAAATAAAAGGGCGGAGTTTCCCCTTGCATGAAGGCAGTTCGGTCCTATCAAGATTTGAGCCAACCAAAATTTCGGTGGCGTAACGGCTTGAATCTTTGGACGGAAGAGACACCAAGAAGGTAGAGGAAGAGAGGGGTGAGCTGGAGCTCACGGGCCCTTGTTGCACCGTGGAAGATCTTCGCTTTGGCGCGCTTCCGATGGCTTAAACGGTATGGAAAGGGATTCTAACACTAGGATTTGGTAAAATAGGAAGTGTAGGGTGAGGCTAAAGGCTAGACTTTAGCTAAAGGGAGTGATCTAATGGTGGAAATAGACTGAAATAGATGGAGTATGCAATGTGGAATTCTGGAAGAATATTGGCATTTTCTCTCACTAGGGTTCTCTCTTAAGCACTCTATAATCCTTCCACCAAAAATTCAACCCTTTGGGAAGAGGGGGACCTCTCTATTTATAGAGAAGGGAGGGGTTAAGGGATTACTTAAGAGCTAATTGGTTTAGCAATTAGGTAATCCCCTATCTAAGGTTTTCTAGGTTTTCAAGGTCCTAGGGTTTTGGGAAATTGATTTTAATGGCGGATGATGGGGGGAGACCATGGGTGACTTAAGGGTTGCCCATAAGCTCAAAGGTGGTGCAACCAACCTCAAGACACCCACCCCAACAAAGGGGATGGTCAAAGGGTCAAACTAGATGAAGGAAATTTGAGCAGCTGATGACAGTTTCTGTAGCTAAGCTGGGCGTATATATTATATACGCCCAGTTTAGGAACAGTAAATTTCACCAAAAATAGGGGAGCCTTGGGAAGATGAAGCCCGTGGTGGGTCCCACCTATGCGTATATAATATATACGCATATAATATATACGCCTGACTAATCTGGGGGCTAAATTGGCTGGGCGTATGTACTATACAGGCCTGAGCAAAATTTTTATGATTTTATGTGAAACTTCAATCAGCCATAACTTTTGAACCGTAGCTCCAAATTGGGTGATGTTTGGCTTGTTGGAAAGCTGGAGAAGTCCTCTTTCCAATGGTATATGGCTCATCCTTGATAATGGTTTGTGTGAAATTCTATAGCTCTCCTCCCATCAACTGCCAGAAGGGTTCAAGTTAGGTCTAGGAAGGGATTCTAGGGTTTAGGGGTGATTCCTAAGGGTTAGGGAATGGTTCAGGGTGATTCCTAAGGCTGCAGGGTAGAATTGTAAGGGTTCAGGGGTGCCATCGGAAGTATAGGGGTACATCTCTCTCGGAGTATAGACTGATCGGGCCTTGGGCCGAATTTGGGTGTCTACAGATGCCCCTCTTTGGTATTCGATCACTAATGATCGGATGTCAAAGACAAGAGACATCCGAAGAGGTCCAAGGCACGTTTGATGGGTCAGCCTGGTTCAACTCAATTCTCGAACATTCATGGTGATGGTGAGTGTACGTAAGCCCTCTCATTTCGGGATATCGTCCGTACCTCAAAGCTAACAGTCCCCAAGCGCATTGCGACATTACTGGGCATAACTGCGATGATCAAAAAAAGTGTAAGCCCGCTAGCTGGGATATCGTCCACTTCCTGAGGGAAATTATAGATTTGTGATGTTGAGTATTAATCTGAACCAGACAGCTCCATGAAACAGGATGATCGATCTATGCTTCGGAAATGATGCGAAGCACACAAAGCGAAGGCCTAAACAATGTGTCCAATCCTATGGGTCATTGACAGCTCCATTGGATTGGTCACGGGTGCCCTTACCTAGGTAAGGCTCGGAGTTTCTGGGCGAACCCATCAACCTCGAGGTTGCTTTAGCATGTTTTACTCGAGTGAAGCGAATATTGATGTCGCAACACTTCTTAGGAATGCATGCCCATTTTCTGAGTAAAATTTTTTTGTGTCATTTTCTGAATTTTCTTTTGTTTCGAGGCCTCTAAGCAAAGCTCAAGGACCTTTGACAACTTTATTCTTGCACAACTCTTTAAGTGGATCAAATGCCAGCTGATACGCTTTTAAGAGTGCTTGCGCCATGCCGGAGATAGGTACACCTAGTGGATGTGGTCATTCTGGTGGCAAGGTGCTCCTGATTCACATGAACCAGAGTGCCTTAACTTAAGACGAAGCTAAAGATCGGGCTAGGACCGATTATCCCTTGAAAGAGATGGCCAATTCTAGCCTCCATCCCTAATGAAATCACATCTTACTAACTATGCACAGACAGACACTCATCAGGGGCGATAAGCAGCAAAATAGGCGCGAATTGAAGCCTCGACCCTAAGGTACAATTTACGAGGACAAATGACCATCCTACGGATACCCAGACGCAAGTGCGTACATTCAACAGGGACGCCGTGCCTATACAGGTTTTAAGCCTGTGTAAAAGGAAATAAAAGGGAATGAGCCCTTCGGTCTGTATGTTTGCACATAGTTTGGTTGGTGGTAATTTCATTTTTGACAGGTTAGTTTCAACTGATAATAGACTTTTCGAAATGTCTGAAGTCAGGGGCACTCTTGGTCAACATAGATCCGAAGGGGGGTGACCAGAGTGAATGCTTAGAAGGTGGGGTCAACCTACTCAGGATTTTTACTAAGCAGCAACAGGTTGTTATTTCTTCTCCCCCCTTTTTTTCTTTTTTCTTTTTCTTTTTTTTTTTATGTCAGGTTGAGACTCTGGGTATGCTCAAACTGCCTTTATTTTTGCACGTATCCTTAGGGACCTGTGCATTTCGGTGATGGGTTCTTGGTTTGCCTACCGGATCGGGCCTCGACCCCTGCTAGGGGAGATCTGGGGCTAAGTGTATGCTCCCAGGAGTGATCGGTGATGAATGAAATTCATTTGCCTGCCGGATCAGGTATGGGGTGTCCCTGTGTAAGACGGGGTTCGAGAACTTTCGGGTGGACCTTGATCATTCTGAATTGATTTAACACGGTTCTCGGAGTGGTGCAAATGGTCATTGCAGCGCTCTTTTGAGAAGTAGTGTCACTTTCGACATTTTCTTTCTTCTTTTTTCTTCTTCTTTTTCTTTTTTTTTTGTTTGATTTTGTGGGCGCAATAGGTGGGCACCTACGGACCTAGATCCGTTTATTGTAGCACGGTCCCTTTGGGCCAATCGAAGGGAACTCGAAGGGTCATTTGGGGATGCGTGCACCCTTGCCCGATGATATGTGGGCCTCTAAGGGGGTCTGGACCGGGGTCTAGGGCATACAAGGGGGGCCCGTTGGGCCTTAAAATATAAAAAAACAGCCAGGTAGTTAAAAAACTACCATTTCTGATCGGGCGTATATATTATATACGCCTGACCAAAATCTGGCGAAAAATGGTCGGGCGTATATATTATATACGCTTGTCTAAATGCAAGCATAAACCGCTGCAGCACAAGAGGGTCCCCCCTTTCAAATTCTATCTCTCTCCCTCCTTCCTTCTTGAGTTTGGGACAGCCCCCTAGGGTTTTTGCATTTGATTTGGCTTGAGTTCTACTACCGGCGGTTGCGGGTGTGGATCGAAAGGCGCTTATCTTCCGCCGACATTTGTTTTTCGCTCTCATTGAAGGTAATCATTACCCTTCCGTCATTTTTCTTTTGGATTGCCTCTCTTCTTCTTTTTTTTTTCTATATGGTGAAATGCTTTGTGATGTCTATATTTCTTTTTGTCTCTTTTTATTTTAGTTGTTTTTTTTTTCCTTTTTTTTTGGTTTGAAATATTTGATTCCTTAGGCCTATTTCCCATTCATTATTCATTTATTTTGTTTTTGTGGGGTTTTTCTCCTTTTTTTTTTTGATGGATTAGTGCATTTTATTTGATGGATTGGTGCCTCTCCCCTCTTTGGATTAGTGCATACGTATATTAGTATGCGTATTTATGTATTTTTTTGTTTTGTTTTTTCTTGTCCCTTTTTGTTTATTTTGTTTTGTGGATTAGTATACACACACACATTTTTTTTGCTTGTTAATGGGTTAGTACATTTATACACACACACATATTTTTTTTGGATTATTACGCACGCATTTTTTAGTTAATGGGTTAGTGCACACATTTTTTTTTTGGATTAGTACATATACACACATTTTTTTGGGATTAGTATACACACACACACACATTTTTTTTGTTTGACGGGTTAGCATGCACACACACACATTTTTCTTTTTGGGATTAGTACTCATGCACACATTTTTTTGGTTAGCATGCACACACTTTTTTGATGGGTGTTGGTAATTTCTGGTGTGCTTACATTATTGGTTGGTGGTGAAAGGCATTGAAAATCAAAGGAAGAGTAAAACAGGGGGTGAATTCAGCACAACTCAGAAGTCCTAGACCTGCAAGATACAGGGTCCTTGGTAGCAAGTTTTGATAAGTAAGACTTTGTCCCACAGGGAAAGGAGATCTACAGCTCTAAAGGAGCCATCTCTAGTAGTCCCTCAAGATCTGACTACAGATCTGGCAGTCCTAAAAGGAGGGGAGTTTAAGGTCACTTATTCTAAGTATTCTAATGTCTAAACTACAGAAAGGGTTGAAAGGATAGATGGAGTGTCGAAAATAAATATAAAAGGGTGAGAAGTATGTTATTGAGCCTAGATCAGAGGAGTTTTATAACTCAGATTCAGATCTGATGTTATAGAAGTCCTGTCGAGTGGCTACATTATCACCACTGAGGAGAAAGGATCCAACCCATTACTCTACCGTGATTCCACCCTTAAACCTATAACCTGTCCACTCAAATGGTCACAGATTATCCCATAGGGGAGCCACTATCCAGGGATGGGTCAGAACACAACAAGTAAATCATTGCAGGCACTATTTCATCCAGGCTACCAGCTCAAGAATCCATAGGGAACCTCAATCTCTAAAGCTCTATATGTGGGGCTAAGGCTATATAGGACCATGATAGCCCAGACACATAGAACCAGCAAGAGATTGAGTACAACCTTCGATCTAGCTGTCCATTGCTTAAGTGAGGCTACAATGGTCCAGTCACCAGCCTACAATCTCTATAACCAGATCAGATCCAACATTTGATGGTGGATCTATACAAATATAGGGGAGTCTATCTCTCTACAATCTCTCACCAGGCTTCTACAAGCTCAGGTGTAAAGAAGAAGGATCCATCTTAGATCGGTGGATTAGAATCACCCTAAGGCTATAATCTGTCCACTTAAATGGTCACAGACTATCCCAGAGGTTATCCTCTTCACGGAGCCCAAGACAAAACAAGAATATCGCTGCTACCACCATGGTCACAAGGCTACCATCTCAAGCTCCCATGGGAATTTCAGATTTAGTGGGTCCTGTGGTGGGGCTAAGGCTGTAGGACCATGATAGCCCAGACACACAGGTCACTTGGATCTGAGTGGCCCTTAGAATCAGTCCTCCATTGACTTGAAACATAGCCAAAGCAATGGCGAATCACAAGGCAGCAACCTTGCATAGAGCATCTCACATTCAAACATAAATCCCATAAAATACAGATCCTATTATAGAATTTCCATTGATCTAATTCAAAAACACATATAAAGGCATAGCCAGCAAGTGCTGAACTATGGAGAGAAGGAAAGAGAAAAAGAAAACTACTTACAGATAAAAAGAAAGAGAAAAGAAAAATGATCCGAGATGTGTTCCTAGATACCTAAACCTAAGCTAGGGATGGTTTTATATAGCAGTGGGGTGGCGGCGCATTAGGGTTAGGAAACCCTAATTTTAACGATGCCACATGGCCTAACAGTGATCCTTGGATGCCTCGGGGTGCATGCATAGAGATTTGAGCATGGGAGTGCATGCCCTAATCGTTGGAAATTCCCAGAAGGTCCTCTGCTGAAGAGATGGAAGTTTAGGTTCAGAGCTTCGCTAGGTAGCTGTAGTTTCCCAGACTTCTCGCATGGTAGCTCTTTGCTCTTCGCTAGGATGATTTGACATTGTAGCTTTAGCTGTCGCGAGGTTGCCTTGGTTTGCTCTTCAGGCAGTCGCGCGGTAGAGAATTGCGCTCTCGCTGGATTGGGCTTCACATGGTTGAGTAGAAGACATAGTCTCAGATGTCGCGAGGTTGAAGTTCAAGCAGTCGCGAGGTTGCTCGGTCTTCGCTGGGCTGATCTTTGCGAGAGTGGCTTCACCTTCGCAAGGATGTTTTCTTCTTGAATGGCGTGAGAACTACGCGAGGAGTTCTTCTTCTGATAATTGCATCCCGCGGCAACTGCGTGACAGTTGTGCGAGGAATCTTCTGAAGCTCTCTCTCCTCAGCTGTTCTGAGCGAACTACGTGAGATTGAGAGAGGTCTGCTTTGAACTGCGTGACACTGCACGATGTGTTCTACTCTTGAGCTTCGCTAGAGCTGCACGAGTTTGAGTTTCTAAAGCTCTTCAGTCACTCATCTGCGCGAGAGGTTGCTGTAAAAGTCTTGGGAAGCTCAGTTGAACTGCGCGAGGCATATTTCTCTTGAATCCTCTAAAGCTTGAGTCAGCTGCCCGAGGCTCATTTCAGGTCTGGATTCAGAGTTCATTCTTCTGAGGGATTTCTGGTGCAAAAGCAGGCTCCTTAAGAGGATTCCTGGCCTTATTTCACTGCTGATTATTACCTACACAAAACACTTAACAAGAACTTATTAGGAGGCTAAGGGTCTAATCAAAGGTTTATAAGAAAGTGGTACTTTTCAGGTCTTAACACACCCCCAAACCTAATCTTTGCTAGTCCCTTAGCAAAGCTACATTAAATCTACTCTAAAAATTAAATGCCACTTTCGTAGGGAGCACGGATACATTTAGCATATGTACCAAGCCTTTTAAACCCCTAGGTGATCCCTAGTGGACGAGTGAAGTCTCCTGAGGGTTTTCAGTGAAGACACCCACAAACTTCTCCAATGAAATAGTTAACAAAAGTGCAATATCATCCAATGAGCAGTCAAGGAGTCAGATTTAGTCTACTCTTGAATCAGTACACATAAAAGAAATTTAATTCATTGGTTGCACAGTAACTTAAACAGCATAAACTCTTCATGATTGCACAACATTTCCAAATAGTTTACAATCAAAGAAAACTGCACAAGTGTGTGCCAACACTGAGCTTATCCTTAGGTCAAAAATTAGGTTAAGGTCATACATAATGCATTCAAGTTCAAACCCAAAAACTTTGCAGGGCATACTCTCATAAGGGTTTTGTTGAGGGGTTCATTCTCTCACAGGCTCAAGAGCAGTTACATCCCCCAAATGGATTTGTAAGCATGAGCATAGGCAGAGTTCTTAAGTGTTGACATCATTGGCAATTCCTCACCATAGATTGGATAACTCTTTATCTTCACATGATAGCTCACTCAACTTTGGATCACAAGGGCTTTTAACTGGGCTGTAATGTGGCTTATGGAATGGGGTTGAACAAATGGAGGATTGAGAAGGGGTTTAAAATTGAAAAATCAGTAGGTGACAGAGGTGATTCATGACTTCACCTTCTTGAGTTTAGCTCCTTGCATCTTCTTTGAGATTTTCATATTTGAAGTGATCAGTTTCTCTTCTTGATTTTGATTTTCCAATGAAAGTTCCTCTTGACTTCTCTCTTATTCCTCTTCATTATTATTTTTTTTTCTTTTTACTGGAGTTTTCTTCTTTTTATTTTGTTTTTGCTTTTCAGAAATGCCACCATGTTCTCAGTTACCATATTGCCAGATTTTTGAGATCCTTCTTCTCCATTCACCTAATGTTGACCATAGCTAGTCCATCTTCAACTCTTTCTCCTTTACCTTCTAAATTCTCAGAGTGAGGGTAGGTTGAATCAAGTTCATAGGTTCAGGTTCAAGTACTCAGGTGTATTTTGAAAAAATTTAGGATTTAAAGCTCAAAGGGGGTATGGACAAGGGCAGTTGCTTTAGGATTGGTCTTTTTAGGCTCAAACTGTGCAAGAGAAGGCCTTGATCCTTTCCTCAGTCTCATGAGTACTGTCAGTTGTTTCAACTTGGAGTTACCTAACTTCTAGTGAGCATAGTGACTCAGTCAATCTTTAGAACTAGAAGGGATTGCCTTGGTTACTCCTCAAAAGATGGAAAAAATTTTTATAGGCCCAATTCTCACTGGATATGGTCTTCCTTTGAACTTTCAAGTATGTCCTCACCTTTTTGTCTCTCTACTGATTCACTGAGTGCTGATACATGTGAGTTTCCTTGGTGATATTATCATGGAAATGTGGAGTATTAGAGGTTTATAATGTCCAAGGTTTGCATAAATTTTAAACTTCTTAATTTCATGATTCTTAAGTGAACAGAGGTCCATTTCCATATTACTCAGATGAGTCTGTTGCACTTATGTTAACTATTCCATTGGCAGGGCCTGCCTGCCATACCCCCAAACCTATGAGGAGCAGTGCCCTCACTAGTTCAAAGGTGTCTGTGCAGCAGAGTTATTACAGCATAAAAGACAAGAACAAGAAATAAAGTAACCAAGAACAGAAAATTGTACAGCATATCAGAAAAGGAAAATATCATTAAGGTTAAAAGAAAATTACAAAAATGGAGGAGGGAAAGAGAGAGAGATCAGGGATGAGGGGGTTGAGAAGGTGGGGGAGGGGGTGGAGTGGAGGGGGCAGGGGAGGGCTCTATTTTTTACTTCTTCTTCTGCGGCTGAAGCTTTTCCTCCTCCTCCTTGGCAAGGATTTGCAGAACCTCCTCGTATTCATCCCATAGGGGTTGGAGGAGATCCGACTCTTTAGGTGGCGGCGGGTCCAGCCACATCGGGTAAAACTTGTTAGGCAGCTCATTTGGCTTGTCATCTGCCATGATTAGGATTAGGGAAGGACCGCTAGGGTGAGAGGAGATAGGATGCGATGAAGATAAACAGGGCCTCCCTACATATTTAAAGGCGAGGATGGTGGAAGATGAAATGGTTGAATAACATCCAAGTCGCCGCAATTAATTAAGAGTGAGTTGGGAAACATCAAGTCCCAGCAGTCAGCGTGGGAAATGACAAATGCATTAGACTCGCGCAGCTGGGTAAGGGAATCACGAGATATTAGAATCGCGCGATTATGAGAGTTAGAGCTGGAAGTGTGCGAGAGATTCTGCAGCATTGAAGCTCACGACAGCGAAAGAAATGGTCTATGCGAATTGCGCGAGTCTTCCCAAATCACAATTTGGAATGCGCGAGGGCCTAGTGCCAAACTGGGGCACTATAGGTAGTGCAGCCTACTCATAAAAATAGTCACATAATGTGCATTCACATTCGAGAATCAGTAATTCACAGAAGAAGAAGAATAAATCATGCTAGTCCCACACCAACTCTATCAAGCTTAACAATATCAAACTCCATCTGACCCCTAAAATTTCTTAGAACTTAAGGTAGAAACAAAAGTAGTAGAGTACAACATGGACACAAATGTGGGTCAGGTAGATGTAGGGGTCTCATGAAAATGAATAGTGCTCATAGGATCAGCAGGTTGTTCAATGCAAGGCTTAAGCCTCTGACCATTCACTTTGAAGGTCCTCCCAGATTTGGGATCCTTGACTTCCACAGCACCAGATGGGGAAACATTCAAGACAACATAGGGACCATCCCATCTGGATTTTAATTTGCCAGGAAAGAATTTTAGTTTGGAGTTGAATAACCAAACCTTACCACCCGGTTCGATGCTTTTTCTTAGCAAGCCCTTGTCAAAGAAAGCTTTAGCCCATTCCTTGTAGATCCTGGCATTGGTGTAAGCATCCATCCTCAGCTCATCCAATTTCGATTGCTGTAATGACCTGTGATGACCAGCAGAAGTTAGGTCCATGTTCAAATTCTTAATGGCCCAATAGGCCCTATGTTCTAACTCTACTGGAAGATGGCAGGCCTTGCCATAGACCAGTCTCAAAGGGGACATTCCAATGGGAGTCTTATAGGCAGTCCTATAGGCCCACAAAGGCATCATTCCTTTCCCCAATCTTTCCTCTCCCCTAACTATTTTCTCAAGGATGTGCTTGATCTCCTATTGGAAATTTCAACTTGCCCATTTGTTTGGGTGGTAGGAGAGTAGCAATCCTATGGGTCACGTATTTCTTGAGCAAGCTCTAAAATTCCTTCATGTAAATGGCTACCCCCATCACTGATAATAGCTCTAGGGGTTCCAAATCTTGAGAAAATGTTGTGCTTTACAAATTTGAGGACCACCTGGTTATCATTGGTTCTTGTGGCAATGGCTTCTACCCATTTGGAAACATAGTCCACTGCCACTAAGATGAAGCGGTAACCATTAGAGGGAGGAAAGGGGCCCATGAAGTCTATTTCCCATACATCAAACAGTTCTACAACAAGGATGGGCTGTAAAGGCATTGAATTTCTTTTGGACAGCCCTCCTAATTTTTGACATCTCTCACATGCCTTGCAGTGTGTGTATGCATCTTTGAATAAGGATGGCTAGTAGAAACCACACTGCAGGACCTTGTCAGCAGTTTTTCTCCCACTAAAGTGGCCTCCACAGGCATTTTCATGGCACATGGCCAGAATACTGGAGACATCACTTTCGGGAACACATCTTCGGATGATCTGGTAGGCACAGTACTTGTATAGGCAAGGTTCCTCCCAGAAAAAATACTTGACCCTTGAGAAGAACAGGAATTTATCTATTTTGGTCCAGTGAGGGGGAATCTTTTCTATAACTAGATAATTGACAATGTGTGCAAACCAAGGGACTAAGGATTGGATGGCAAATAATTGCTCATCAGGGAAGGCATCATTTGTAGGTCCATCCAGGCATTTCTCCAAGATAATTCTGGACAAGTGGTCAGCCACCACATTCTCCACACCCTTTTTATCCTTGATTTCAATGTCAAACTCCTGTAGCATGAGTATCCATCTAATCAGCCTAGGCTTAGCATCTCTCTTGGATAGTAGGTACTTCAATGCCGAATGAATAGTGAAGATCACAGTTTTAGATCCTAGTAGGTAGGCTCTAAATTTGTCAACAGCGTAAACCACTGCTAGAAGCTCTTTCTCAGTTGTGGTATAGTTCAACTGAGCTTCAGCAAGTGATTTGCTGATATAAGCAATGACCACAGGCAGTTTATCTTTTCTTTGGCCCAACACAGCACCTATTGCCAAGTCTGATGCATCACACATCAGCTCAAAAGGCAGGGTATAGTCTGGTGTTTGGAGTACAGGGGCAGAGGTGAGGCATATTTTCAATGTTTCAAAAGCCTTCAGACATTCAGTAGAAAAGTTAAAGGGGACATCCTGAAAGCAGTGTGGCACAATGGCTTAGCAATTTTGTCAAGTCCTTAATGAACCTCCCAGAAAATCTGCATGCCCCTGAAAGTATCTCGACGGTTTGCTTGACTATTTTTGGAGGGGGCAAATTGGCAATGAGGTCCACTTTGGCCTTGTCTACCTCAAGCCCTTCTTTAGAGACTACATGGCCCAACGCAATGCCTTGTGTTACCATGAAGTGGCTCTTTTCCCAACTTAAAACTAAATTGGTTTCCTCACATCTTTGCAAAACTAGGCTGAGGTTATAGAGACATCGCCAAAGCTGTCCCCATAGACAGAAAAGTCATCCATAAAAATCTCCAAAAACTTGTCAATCATATCAGAGAATATGGCATACATACACCTCTGAAAAGTGACTGGCGCATTACAGAGTCCAAAAGGCATCCTTCTGTAAGCAAAGGTGCCAAAAGGACAGGTAAAGGTGGTTTTCTCTTGGTCTTAAGGATGCACAGGGATTTGGTTGTACCCTGAGTACCCATCAAGAAAACAGTAAAAGCTTTTCCAGCCAATTTGTCCAGAATTTGATCAATGAAGGGGAGAGGGAAATGGTCCTTTCTAGTTTTAGAGTTGAGCTTCCTATAATCAATGCACACTCTCTAGCCAATGGTTGCCCTGGCTGGCCTCAACTCTCCAGTTTCAGTCTTAATCACTGTTATGCCAGATTTCTTGGGCACCACCTGGATAGGTGCCACCCAATGAGAATCAGAGATGGGGTAAATCACCCCTGCATCTAGCAATTTAATGATTTCCTTAAGGACCACTTCCTGCATGTGAGGATTTAACTTCCTCTGCATTTCCCTGGAGGGTAGTGCTCCCTCCTCAAGATGAATCCTACGCATGCAGATTGATGCATCTATTCCTCCCAGATCGGTAATGGTCCAACCAATTGCCTTCTTGTGCTTCCTCAAAACTGTTAGTAATTCCTCTTCCTGCTCATTGGTAAGGGAGGAAGAGATAATCACAGGAAGCTTATCACCTTTTTCAAGGAAGGCATATTTTAATGTTTCTGGAAGCTTCTTGAGTTCCAGATCAGGGGCCTGTTGGGCGGATGGCAAAATTGGTGCATTGGAGGTTGGAGGAAGAGGTAGCAATGTAGGTTTCCAATTGGAATGCTGCACTGAGCCCACAGAAGACTTCGGTATGGTCATGTCTTTTGATCCTCCATCTGGGCTCTCTTCCTCCACCATATCCCAAATTTTAACTAAATTCCTGACAATGTTGCCCCACTCCAGCAGAGTGGGCAATTCCTCTTCTATAATTTCCTCTAGTGCATCCACTGCAAAGCTCTCCTCATTGTCCATCTGAGGGTACTTTGCACTGTTGTACACATTCAGCTCAACTTTCATATGTCCAAAAGTTACCTCCATTACTCCAGACTTGCATTGAATGCATGCATTGGCAGTGGCCAAGAAAGGCCTACCTAATATAACAGGTATGGGATTTGGCTATTGCTGCACCCCATGTCCAAAACTAAGAAGTCAGCAAGGTAGAAAAACTTATCCACTCCCACCAAGACATCCTCAACCATTCCCAGAGGTTTCCTCTCAGATCTATCGGCCATCATTAGCACAATGGGGGTAGCTTTCAGCTCCCCCAAACCTAGTTGCAGATATACACTGTATGGGAATAGGTTAACACTGGCTCCAAGGTCTAAAAGGGCTTTTCCAATTGTATGGTCTCCAATTATGCAGGGAATAGTGGGTATCCCTGGATCTTGCAACTTCTCAGGCATTGATATGTTAAATACAGAATTCACTGTATCAGTTGCAAAGACTTTTTTGGAGACATGGCCTCTGGCCTTTCTCTTTTGGGTGCAGAGGTCTTTCAGGAACTTTGCATAGGCTGGGACTTGTTTAATTGCCTCGAGTAGAGGTAAATTGATTTTCACCTGCCTGAAGGTCTCCATCATTTCTTCCATCTGGGCGTTCCTTTTATCAAAAGGGATAGGACCATCCAGAGCCTGAGGAAATGGCAGCTGAGGTTCTGTTGGTCCCTCAGCTGCTAGCCCATGACTAAACTTCTGTTTCTTTCTTTTTTCATGTTTTTCTCCCTGCTGTGGCTCAACTACAGCCTCATTATTTTTCTCCTGCTGCAAGGTGGCAGGCACTTCTTGGCTCTGTGATCCCACAACTTCTCTATCATGATCATTTGCATCATCTGTGGAAATTGCCTCTGCTGGTCTGTTACCCACCTGGTTGTTTACCAGCCTGCCAGACCTTAGGGCAGTGACAACATTAGTGTAGTTGTCTTGCTTCCACCTCAGATTTGGGTGGTCTCTCCATTGGTAACCAGCATTTTGGTGCTGGTATCCATATGGCTGCCTATTGCAGCCCCCAGATTGTTGCTGGCCATAAGATTGAGTAGCAGCAGCATGTTCCAAAATCAATTCAGGAAATTGCCCTGCAGATGGACATTCCTCCACTGTGTGTTGTGGGGACTGGCATATCAGACATGCCTCCGCCACATGAGCATCCCTTCTGGGTTGCATCACAGTCAATAATTTATCAAAATTCATAGAGAGGTTTGCCATCTGCAGCTGCAGGTCATTGTTCCCAGACACCTCATAAACTTTTCCTTTTGATCCAGCAGCAGGCTCCACCTTTGACTCAGATTCCTGACTAGTTCTTGCCAGGGATGGCTTTTGAAAAGCATTCTCACTAATCACCTCAAACAATTCCCATGCCTCCTCAGCAGTCTTGTGCATGTAGGATCTACCACAAGAGGCATGGACCATATCTCTATTTTTCTCATCAATCCCATTGTAGAAGCTTTGTACAAGCTGCCACTCAGGGATCTTGTGGTGGGGGCATTGTTTAAGCATCTCTTTAAACCTATCCTAGGACTGGTTAAAATCCTCAGTTGGGGATTGAGCAAATGCAAGAATCTCTTTCCTCAACTGGCTAGTTTTAGTCTCAGGGAAGAAATTGGTTAGGAATCTGGTCTGCAGGTCTTTCCATGAAGCAATGCTATTGTTGGGAAGCGTGGTCAGCCATGTACTGGCCCTATCCTTCAGAGAGAAGGGAAAGAGTCTGAGCTTAGTAGCCTCAGGTCCCAAACCAGTGATATTAAAAGTGGTGCACAAGGCCAAGAACTGGTCAATATGCTTGTAAGGGTCCTCTTTGCTAAGCCCATGGAAAGCTGGCAGCATCTGGATGATTGAAGTTTTTATCTCATAGTTCCCCTGAACATCATGGAATTGAATGCTGAAGGGGGAGTTATAGTCATCCAGAGCATTCAACTCCTTGAGGGTTCTGGGTTGTTCTTCACCCATAATTGCTGTCACAGATTCACTTGGGGGCTATCCTGTGGTGTGCCTGTCTCTTCTAAGTCTCCTTCCCCTTTCTAACTCAGGGTTAAGAGGCTCTAAAGGTAATGAGGATCTCCTCCCTAGCATACAAGCACACCAATAGCAAGGAAAGCTTCTTGCAGGCACATTGCAAAAGAATGATTGTACACTAACAAATTTATCTAACTAGTTTACAGCTATTCAAAGAATACATTTAAACTATCCTAGATACTGCTAGAAATTTTTTTTAAGAAAGATAGACAGAGCTTTAAAAGTCAGAGAGTTTGCAAACAGAGGTAGCTAAGCTCCAATTACAGTCCAACTATCCTTCACTGCTACTATCTAGATCTGCAAGAAAGGTTCAAAATTATGTCAGTAGTATCAACTATTCACATGTGCAAAGAATACTAAGAATACAAAAACTAAGGGTCTACTAATAGATCATCTTTCCCCGGCAACGGCGCCAAAAACTTGTTGGTAATTTCTGGTGTGCTTACATTATTGGTTGGTGGTGAAAGTCATTGAAAATCAAAGGAAGAGTAAAACAGGGGGTGAATTCAGTACAACTCAGAAGTCCTAGACCTGCAAGATACAAGGTCCTTTGTAGCAAGTTTTGATAAGTAAGAGTTTATCCCACAGGGAAAGGTGATCTACAGCTCCAAAGGAGCCATCTCTAGTAGTCCCTCGAGATCTGACTACAGATCTGGCAGTCCTAAAAGGAGGGGAGTTTAAGGTCACTTATTCTAAGTATTCTAATGTCTAAACTACAGAAAGAGTTGAAAGGATAGATAGAGTGTGGAAAATAAATATAAAAGAGTGAGAAGTATGTTATTGAGCCCAGATCAGAGGAGTTTTGTAACTCAGATTCAGATCTGATGTTATAGAAGTCTTGTCCAGTGGCTACATTATCACCACTGAGGAGAAAGGATCCAACCCATTACTCTGCCATGATTCCACCCTTAAGGCTATAACCTGTTCACTCAAATGGTCACAGATTATCCCATAGGGGAGCCACTATCCAGGGATGGGTCAAAACACAACAAGTAAATCATTGCAGGCACTATTTCATCCAGGCTACCAGCTCAAGAATCCATAGGGAACCTCAATCTCTAAAGCTCTATATGTGGGGCTAAGGCTATATAGGACCATGATAGCCCAGACACATAGAACCAGCAAGAGATTGAGTACAACCTTCGATCTAGCTGTCCATTGCTTGAGTGAGGCTACAATGATCCAGTCACCAGCCTACAATCTCTATAACCAGATTAGATCCAACATCTGATGGCAGATCTATACAAATATAGGGGAGTCTGTCTCTGTACAATCTCTCACCAGGCTTCTACAAGCTCAGGTTTAAAGAAGAAGGATCCATCTTGGATCGGTGGATTAGAATCACCCTAAGGCTATAATCTGGCCACTTAAATGGTCACAGACTATCCCAGAGGTTATCCTCCTCACGAAACCCAAGACAAAATAAGAATATCGCTGCTACCACCATGGTCACAAGGCTACCAGCTCAAGCTCCCATGGGAATTTCAGATTTAGTGGGTCCTGTGGTGGGGCTTAGGCTGTAGGACCATGATAGCCCAAACACACAGGTCACTTGGATCTGAGTGGCCCTTAGAATCAGTCCCCCATTGCTTTAAAACACAGCCAAAGCAATGGCGGATCACAAGGCAGCAGCCTTGCATAGAGCATCTCACATTCAAACATAAATCCCATAAAATACAGATCCTATTACAGAATTTCCATTGATCTAATTCAAAAACACATACAAAGGCATAGCCAGCAAGTGCTGGACTATGGAGAGAAGGAAAGAGAAAAAGAAAACTACTTACAGATAAAAAGAAAGAGAAAAGAAAAATGATCTGAGATGTGTTCCCAGATACTTAAACCTAAGCTAGGTATGGGTTTATATAGCAGTGGGGTGGCGGCGCATTAGGGTTAGGAAACCCTAATTTTAATGATGCCACATGGCCTAACTGTGATCCTTGGATGCCTCGGGGCGCGCACACAGAGATTTGAGTGTGGGAGTGCGTGCCCTAATCAATAGAAATTCCCAGAAGGTCCTTTGCTGAAGAGATGGAAGTTTAGGTTCAGAGCTTCGCTAGGTAGCTGTAGTTTCCCCGACTTGTCGCGTGGTAGCTCTTTGCTCTTCGCTAGGATGATTTGACATTGTAGCTTCAGCCGTCGCGAGGTTGCCTTGGTTTGCTCTTCAGGCAGTCGTGCGGTAGAGAATTGCGCTCTCGCTGGATTGGGCTTCGCGAGGTTGAGTAGAAAACACAGTTTCAGATGTCGCAAGGTTGAAGTTCAAGCAGTCGCGAGGTTGCTCGGTCTTCGCTGGGCTGATCTTCACGAGAGTGGCTTCACCTTCGTAAGGATGTTTTCTTCTTGAATGGCGTGAGAACTGCGCGAGGAGTTCTTCTTCTGATAATTGCATCCTGGCGATGCGGCAATTGCGCATAGGAATCTTCTGACTCTCTCTCCTCTAGCTCGAGGCGTGTGAGATTTAGAGAGGTCTGCTTTGAACTGCACGACACTGCGCGATGTGTTCTACTCTTGAGCTTCACGAGAGCTGCACGAGTTGAGTTTCTGAAGCTCTTCAGTCACTCATCTGCGCAAGAGGTTGCTGTAAAAGTCTTGGGAAGCTCAGTTGAACTGCGCGAGGCATATTTCTCCTGAATCCTCTAAAGCTTGGGTCAGCTGCGCGAGGCTCATTTCAAGTCTTGATTCAGAGTTCATTCTTCTGAGGGATTTTTGGTGCCAAAGCAGGCTCCTTAACAGGATTCCTGGCCTTATTTCACTGCTGATTATTACCTACACAAAACACTTAACAAGAACTTATTAGGAGGCTAAGGGTCTAATCAAAGGTTAAGTTAAGGGGTGAAAAGTGGTACTTTTTAGGTCTTAACAACGGGTTAGCATGCACACACACATTTTAATTTTTGGATTTGTACTCATGCACACATATTTTTTTTTTGGGTTAGCATGCACACACTTTTTTTTTTTGGGTTAGCATGCACACACTTTTTTGTTAGCATGCACACACATTTTTTTTTTGGATTAGTACTCATGCACACATATTTTTTTTTTGGGTTAGCATGCACACACACATTTTTTTTGGATTAGTTGTTTTTTCTTTTTTCTTTTTTTTGATGAGATTTTTTTTTTGGATTAGTGCATACATA
Source organism: Chloranthus sessilifolius (assembly GCA_021018995.1). NCBI lineage: Eukaryota > Viridiplantae > Streptophyta > Magnoliopsida > Chloranthales > Chloranthaceae > Chloranthus > Chloranthus sessilifolius. The sequence goes on along the minus strand of CM037592.1, from coordinate 68,606,547 downwards.
TATATATATATATATATATATATATATTTTTTTTTTTTTTGCACTCCTCTCATATGCCGATGCGTCTCATACTTTCAAGATGTCTGGTGAAGAAGGGTAAGATCGGCAGGATGGGCCGGAGATGGCCTACGGTCCCTGTGGGGAACAGTTCATTGTGTCTCAGCACTCTTCCCAGCCTTGGTACGAGATGCAAGGTGAGGCCACCCATACCGGCCTCCTCTACTACCAGCACACTCACATGTCCAACTTTGGGATCGTTGGTCAGGTAAACAGATGAGCCTCCTCCCCTTTTCTGCTTTCGCCTTTGTTTTCCTTTGATGTCTTCATTATACTGGCTTGCCCCTATCTGATTAACGCCTTCTGTTTCCAGCCCTGCCGCACATTATGTTTTGAGGCAGTTGGTTTGATCTCCAGCGTCTCGTGCTTTACCTTCCCCCAGTGGTGAAGGACCTGCTCACTGCTACCGATTTCATGGATTTCATTTCGTGCCCCGTCGTGAGGGCCGATACGACCTATTTAAAGGCACTGATAGAGCATTTTCACCCAGAGACCATGACATTTCACATGGCCATGGCAGAGATGGCCTTTACACCCGTGGACTGGTCTATGATCACCGGGGTCCGTATTGGAGGGGTGCCCGTGGTACCTACTCGCACACCGGGTAAGGAGGAGGTGATTCAACTGATAGGGGCCTACTCGACCTCTGGGAATATTCGAGGTTCTGAGGTCAAGCTGTCCTAGCTTGTTGATCAGTTTGAACCTCACGAGCTAGTGGACCAGGGCCAGCCTGACCTGGCCATTTATCTCGAGCCCGCACGCGCACACATGCTGGCTTGCATTGCTCTGCTGTTCCTCCTGGGCAAGACTCTCCTCTCCAACACCAGCGGAGGGCGAGTCTCATTGTCCCTGCTCAGCCTGATGGTGAACTGGGAGACTATACATCGATTCGATTGGGGCGGTGCTGGCTATGCTGTACTCATGTCCAGCCTAAAGCGAGCCGTTCTTGGGGAGTCTAACTCTATTGTGGGTTTCTGACCTGCAATTGAGGTATTTTATCCTTCGATTTTAGTTTGTCCAATTTTCTTTTATAGCATACCTGTCCTTACCTGCTTGCTTTCTCAGATTTGGGGGTATCTTCACTTCCAATCGGGTCGCCCTCAGCTTCAGTCTGAAGTTGCTACGTTCCCCCTCATGACTAACTGGCACGTGGGTCACCGTCGGGACGTGGGTATGAAGCATTTGGAGTTAGGGCTGCACTCTCAGTTCGACCTGTTGATCCCAGAGCAGGTAAAACAATTCCCTTTTTATAAATTTGACAGCTCAGCTCTTGTGTGCCGTGGGTTCTGACCAAATGTGTGCATCCTTCCTCTGTTTTCTCTTCTTTTGCAGGTCATCCTCGACCCCTACATGGGATCTCCCTTCTGGAACTTGGCTTCAGTGGGTCCTTCTCGCCTTTTGCTGGACCGTCGCATCATCTTCCTCTACGGGTCCTGGACTAGGGCCTACTATTTAGGGGAGAGAGTGGTTCATCAGTATCGCCCTCTCTTTGTCGTGCCCCAAGCTCCTCCCGCCGATGTGTTGGCTCCAGAAGGCTCCATTGATGAGCTTACTGCTCACTTTCTTAACCATGGGGTTCCTATCGATGACCTTCTCCTGCCCAGGGGGTATCAATCGTGGTACGATTCCCTGCCCTATCATTTTTTGCTGCCCCGCTTCGTGCCCGGTGCTAACTTTTTAGCTTTTGGCGGGCCGCGATCTCAGGTAATGCCCCTTTTTTTTTTTTTATTTAGCAGCTTCCTTGTGGTTACTTTGATTGACCTACCACCTTTAATGATAAAATGTTTCTCTCCACAGTTTGAGCAGGACGGCGACTCAGATGAGGATGAGGCGGCTGCTCCCTATGATGCTACAAGTGCTGGACCCTTCGATCCTTCCGGGGCTGGGGCTTCTGACGTGGCTTCAGGTGCTGGACCCTCTGACCCCTCTAGTGCTGGTGCCTCTGGCAATTCGTCCACCGTGGTCCAGTGGACCTTCAAACGCTTGGATGATGCCTTTTTGTCACGCATGTGTGCCGACGTGGCCGAGAAGGCACGAATCTCTGCTGAAGCTATCCAGGTCCCGCCTCCTGAGCTGATTCCTGGGGTAATCTCTATCTTGTTGCTCTGTTCTCCTTCCCTTTTGAATTATGCTAATGGCCTATGTGACTAACACCTCCTTTTTCTTACTGGCCAGGATTATGAGTCGATACTGAGTCAAGCCGAATATTATCGTAATCTTGTTGGGCTTAGGGAGACCGAAGTAGTGAGTGGATGTTGACCAAACCTAGTTATTTCCTTTATTTACTTTCCACCTGTTTCTCTACCTGATGGCTTTTGGTGTGTTCCTACAGCGTGCTCGTGAAAAGGAATCGCGTTCCCTTCTTAGCCGGATTTCTCAAGCGTGGACTCGGGTGGGGGAGACTCGTACTTTTCAAAGCACGAGCCGGCGCCGAAAGAAGTCGAAGGGGGCTGCCCAGGACTAGTTCATTTTCTGCAAATTTGACATCATGAAATAGTATAGACTTGGCTTTATTGGGGGATATGTAATAATTTTTAAACAACAACAAAAAAAGTTGTTGATGGATGGTTTATAATTTTTATGCTTTATATGAATGTTTCTTTGCTTTGATGGTTTTCTTTTCTTTGGTCTGAAACAAACTGGCACCCATCCAATGATGGGGGTGATCCTGCGGGTGATTCTTCGTATATCACCTATGGATAGTGTGTTATCTGAGGCTTCCCTCCCCCATGGGGGTGTGAGCATGCCCGCTTGTGGGCTGCCTCGAGATGAAAAAGTGGGCCAACCAAACATAAGTTCCTCCTTGGGGAACAAAAATGGGCCACTGTGAGAGGGGGCCTTGCCAACCTCGGCTTTAAACTGGGCGTATATATTATATACGCCCGGCAAATGTTCAGCAATAATGGTCAGGCGTATATAATATATATGCCTGGCAAATCCATGGTTAAAATGGCCGGGCATATATATTATATACGCCTAGCAAAATGTTTCATATTTTTGCCTTGGCGTATATACTATATACGCCCACTATAATTTGGGCACGGCGAGCTCTTTATAACCCGAGCCTGGTCCCCCTTCTCTCCTTCTCCACCTGGTTTGGCCTTTTTTGCCCTTCCTTTTATCTTTTCCTTCCCTTTGTTTTTTTTCTAGTGGGTCCATCGTCATACATTGACTAATTTTATAAAAAACATCTTTGTGCGTCGATGGACCCGCCTCCGAAAAGGGGCCCAAGCTCTTATATGGGGGCTAGTATACTTCCCTGTTTGGACCCGGGGCCCAATTTTTTATAAAAATGGCATGATAGCTTTGCTGAGAGCGAGCTTGCTGTTTTGAATCGCCTCGGGCTGTCCCGCCTTTCCTCTCTCCTTGCTATCCCTCTGTTGCCCAACCTGCTGCAGGCGGCTTTGGCGTCGTGGGACCATAAGACCCATGTCTTTAGATTTGGGTCTAGGGAGCTGACCCCAACCTTGGAAGAGCTGGCCTCTATTACTGGCTTGAAGATGCATCGAGGCCTTGCAAAAGTGGTGCCCAAGTCAGGGTATGCAAAGGCGGTCCACGCGGTTCTTGGTTTAAAAAAGGGTGGGTATAAGAAATGTTTCGCCGGAGGGCCCACTAGGTGTTCGGTGAAATTCTTGAGAGAACTTTTCGGCGACTCGAGTCTCCGAAAGTTGCCCATTCGAGATCCCTTCAATGTAAAGGCCTTTGCCCTTTATTTGCTTCGGAAGTTCTCTTCTTTACTGGGGGCGAGACCTTTTCCCTTGGGCTGTGCAATGTCTTGACTGAGTTGGAGGGAGGCCGCTCACTGGTGCACCTAGTCTTGGCTGAGATGTATCGGGGCCTGGATGCCTCGACCTCGGGCCGGGTTGGGATTCTCAGCGGGAGCGCACTCCTTGTTTAGATTTGGCTAGGAGAGCATTTGGCTATCATGGGGCCTGTGCCGAGATTGTGTTTGATAAGAGGGGGCGTGGCTCGGGGCTTTCTAATCCGGTGCTCGAGATTGCCTCATGGGAGTGCCGAGGAGCTGAGTACGTGGCTATCAGATCTGGAGCTGCTCTGGCAGCTTCCCTGGTTGGACGGTACCTTTCCGATTGTTCGCTTTCGAGATTGTGAGGGTATCACCCTATTGGGGTTGACCAGTAGCACATATTATTTCCCATCTCGGGTGCTTCGTCAGTTTGGGTATACTCAACACGTGCCATGCTCTGTGAGGCCACCTTTGTGCTCTCTGATATTTTCTCAAGGTTCTCTCGGTGATCTCGACCGCATAGCCGCCCTCTGGGAGACCCGCCAATCAGTGCACATGTGCAACTTAGTTCAGGGGGGCGTCGTCTCTCCTGATTATGAGGTTTGGCTGGTATCTGAGGAATTACTTACTCCTAGCCCAGTTTTGGTAGATGTGATAGAGACGGGGCCTTGGCCATGTAAGGAAGCGATGCTTCGGACCAGGATCGAGTCTCTTTCTGTAGAGAGGTTGGGTTTGACCGAGGCTTTGGAGAAAGAAAGGGTCAGAGCGGAGATTGCAGAAGTGAGAGCTGCCGCAGCCGAGAGTGAGGTTCTTCGGTTGACTGGGCTTTTGACTGAGTCTCGCAGCACAACTGAAGCTTCACAGAGACGGCAGAAGAGTCTTCATGGTAGGTGGATGTCTGATCGAAATGCCCGCGAGGACTCTCTGCTTGCAGAGATTAGCACTTTGAAGCGTGCTCCCTGCCCTTGACCTGTTCCTGCACATATCATAGATCATATACACGGAGGGGAGGGATGCCACATAACAGAGATCTTTTTTTTTTTTGGGTTATTTTTCTTCTTTTTTATTTGTTGTTATATATATACAGATATATATTTTTTGGTGTTTTTTTTTTTATCTGTAAAGAAAGCAGCAAAATAGAAAGTGTGTCATGTCGTTATCTTTTTGGGACGTGACACTCCGCACATAATACTGTAAGAAATGGAATGAAATCTATACATACATGTATTTTTTGTTTTTCGACTTTTTCCTTCGTACGTTTCGCAATGTAAAGCTTCTTATGGGGATTTTCTCCTCCACAATGTGGGGCTTTTTATGGGAAAGGGAAATCTATTATCTTTTTTAAAATTTTTCTCCTCCATAGTGTGGAGCTTTTTATGGGAAAGGAAAATCTATTATCTTTTTTGAAATTTTCTCCTCTACAGTGTGGGGCTTTTTATGGGAAAGGGAAATCTATTATCTTTTTTGAAATTTTCTCCTCCACAGTGTGGGGCTTTTTATGGGAAAGGGAAATCTATTGTCTTTTTTGAAATTTTCTCCCTTTAGGTCTTTTGTGCTGTCGGTAATTACAAGGCCAAATCAGTGGGTCTTTTTTTGAGCATGGTCGAACCCTGTTCATGAGATACAGGTTTTTCATTTAAACGTGGGAGGCCAGCTTCCCATGGATTGGTCTAGTCTTCTGTCTTTCCCTTTGGTCATGCGTTAGACGCTGCGGTAGAGATTACATACCTGATCGGGATCTGATCTAATTTTAACATGAGTGGCCCATCAAAGGGGAGGAAGGGGCTCAAGGGGTTCAAACTGAAATGGGCGGGCCAGCACAGGTCTTCTCCTAATCTCTCTTTTCTTGACATTTGTGCTCATAGCGCCCAAGACGGGTTTTCGCCATGTCCGTCATCCCTGTTTTTACTCGTAGCGCCCTTTCGGGTTTTCACTACGTCCATGGGTTCACTTTCTTACCCCAGGTGCCCTTTCAGGTTTTCACCTGGTCCGCATGGGTTTGCTGTTTTTACCCGTGGTGCCCTTTCGAGTTTTCACCACGTCCATCTTGCTTTGAACCCAAATTAATTTTCCTTTTTTTTCTCTCTTTTTTTTTTCTTTTCTCTCTTTTCTCTTTTTTTTTTAGAACCAGAAGGCCACGACATGGACGTCGATTCTCATTATAGCCATAAAGAAGTTCTGTGGTTTGTTAACTCACTTTTGTTCTCGGCGCAAGAGATGTTATGACCACTTAAAGAGGGCTTTCTTCCGGGTTGTAATGTGGCCGGGGTTCAAACGGGTTGGGTTTTTCTGGGGATTTGGATCTAAGTTTTGAGTGATTTCTAGATTTGGGACTCCTCTTTCTTTCCAAAGGCTTTTTATGCCCCAGTCATTTCTTTTTTCTTGGTACCCCTCTTTTTTTTTTGGAGGGGGGGAGTATGCTTTCTTCTTCTTCTTTCTCTTTTTTCTTCTTTGGATTTTTCCTCTTTTCTCTTTTCTCTTTTTTCTTGGAATTTTGGGAGGGGTATATGAAAGAAGTGGTTATTGTCCCAACGTGTGTAGCAAAAAGGGTAAAGGTTTTCAGGGAATATTCCTTTTGGGCTACTTGTCTTTGAAATGATGGCCTCTTCTACGGGGTCCTTAGGCGGTCACACATTTACTTTTATCAAAACTTATCTTGTCCCAAGACCTATGAGTAGAACTTACAGAGGTATCCAGCGTTGATGGGCTCAGGAAAGTGGTCTCCGTCCATGGGGGCGAGGCGAACGGCGTATCCTGGCAGAACTTCTCGGATGACGTAGGGTCCTTTCCAATTTGGCCTAAACTTCCCTCTTGGGTCGACATGGAGAGACGGGAAAATTTTCTTCAGTACAGTGTCTCCTACCTTCAAATCTCGTCCGCGGATGCGCTTATTGTAAGCACGTGCAATTATCCTCTGATAGACCTGAGTGTGGCACAAGGCTAGGAGTCTTTTCTCGTCAATCAAGTCTAGCTGTTCAAAACAGGCTCTTTCCCTCTCAGCTTCAGGTAGGTGGGATTCCAAAAGGATACGGAGCGACGATACTTCGACCTCAACGGGTAGCACGGCCTCGGTTCCGTACACAAGGGAGAATGGTGTTGCCCCTGTAGCGGTACGGATAGACGTTCTATAGGTCCAAAGTCCGAAGGGTAACTGCTCACTCCAATCTCTGTAAGTAACTACCATCTTCTCAAGGATGCGAATCAGAGTTTTGTTGGTTGCTTCTATGGCTCCGTTCGTCTGTGGCCTGTATGGGGATGATCGATGATGCTTGATCTGGAACTGTTCACACAAGGCCCGGATGTGCCTATTGGCAAAATTAGTGCCATTATCAGTGATGATATCTTTGGGTACGCCGAATCTACAAATGATGTTGTTCTTGATGAATTTCTCGACATGACTGGCCTTAATGCTCGTATAGGAGGCTGCTTCTACCCATTTTGTGAAGTATTCCAAGAAGATGAATTGATGTCCATTGGAAGCTTTAGGATTGATTTTGGCGAACGCCAAGGACCCCGGTGGCGAAATGGCCAAGGAGTGGCCATGTATAGTCAATGGCGTGTTCTTGTTTGTAGCACTTCTAAGTGGTCCAAAAGTATCCTTGCTGTAGATTTTTCTTCGCAAGCATGTGTCCACTAACATGTGCCCCGCAGACCCCTTCATGGATCGCCCTCATGATCTCACCCGCTTCTTTCTGGGTTAGGCATCAGAGCAGAATATTGTCGTGAGACCGTCTATACAGGAGATCGCCGCAGACAACATAGTTCGTTGCCAATCGCTAGATGGTGCGTCTGTCTACCTTTGATGTTCCTTCTGGGACAGTTCGGGTTTTGAGGAAATTCTTGATGTCTGAGAACCAGGGTGGCTCATCATCTCACTCTATAGGTCCCTTGATGAGGTGACAGAAAGCCGGCTCGTTCATCTGCTCTATCATGATCGACTTCATCACAACTCCGTATGGAATCTCAACCATAGAGGCCAAGGTAGCCAGGGCGTCAGCAAACCGATTCCTTGCTCGTGGCACATAGGAGAAGGTGACCTCCTCAAAGCAGGTTATTAGATCCTCAAGATGTTCATGGTATGGGATCAGTTTCTCATCCTTGGTCTTCCAATCTCCGTTGGTCTGGCATATAATTAACTGCGAATCTCCGAAGACCCTGAGGTGAGTTATATACAAATCAAGAGCCGCCTGTAAACCAGCCGTATAGGCCTCATACTCGGCCATATTGTTGGTGCATGGGAAGTTCAATTTGATTGAGATGGGTATATGAGACCCTCTTGGCAAGATAAGAATGGCGCCAACTCCTTGGCCCTCAAAGTGTGATGCTCCATCGAAGTGCATTACCCAGGGCTCCTCCGTTTCCTCTATTTCCTCGTCAGTCATGAACAGAATGTCCTCATCGGGGAATTCGGTCCTTAGAGGCTCATAGTACGACAGAGGGTTCTCAGCAAGATGATCAGCGAGTGCCTGCCCCTTGATCGACCTCTGGGTGACATAAGTAATGTCAAATTCAGATAGGAGTAGTTGCCATCGTGCAGTTCGACCAGTGAGAGCAGGTTTCTCGAATAGGTACTTTAGCGGATCCATCCGTGCTAGAAGTAGGACGGCTTGGGATAACAAGTAGTGTCGAAGTCTTTGAGTAGCCCAAACAAGTGCCAAGAATGCTTTCTCTAGATGAGAACAGCACATCTCGTAATCAGTGAATTTCTTACATAGATAATAGATGGCCTGCTTTCTTCTTCCTGTCTCATCATGCTATCCTAACACACAGCCCATGGAAAACTCTGTTGTTGATAGGTACATTATCAGGGGTCTATTAGGTACAAGCGGTACCAATACCGGAGGTTTCAGGAGGTAACCCTTAATCTTGTCGAATGCAGCCTAGCAGTCATCATTCCATTCAATCGGTGAGTCCTTTCTCAGTAGTTTGAAGATTGGTGCACATATCAGAGTTAACTGTGTGATGAATCGGCTGATGTACTAGATTCTGCCTAAAAAGCCTCTGACTTCCTTCTCTATAGACGGTGGCAGCATTTCAGTGATGGCCTTGATCTTGGTCGGATCGACCTCGATCCCTCTCCTACTGACAATAAAGCCCAACAACTTTCCTGACATAGCGTCGAAGGCGCATTTCTGGGGGTTCAACCGTAACCTGTACTTTCTCAACCTCTCGAATAGCTTCTGAAGATTTATCAAGTGGTCCTCCCTTTCTGGTGATTTGGCAATCATGTCGTCAACGTACACTTCAATTTCTCGGTGCATCATGTCATGGAACAGGGCCGTCATTGCTCTTTGATAGGTTGCCCCAGCATTCTTCAGCCCGAATGGCATTACTTTGTAGCAGAAGGTTCCCCAGGGGGTAATGAACACTGTCTTCTCGCAATCAACCTCTGCCATCTTTATCTGATTGTATCCTGAGAATCCATCCATAAACGAGAGCATTCCATGGTTTGCAGTGTTATCGACCATGATGTCAATGTGGGGTAATGGAAAGTCGTCCTTAGGGCTCGCCCTATTGAGGTTTCAAAAATCAATGCACATTCGAACCTTTCCATCCTTCTTTGGTACGGGGACGATATTGGCCAGCCACTGCAGGTACTTGGATACCATGAGGAAACCTGCGTCATACTGCTTAATGACCTCGTCCTTCACTTCAACATCCATTCGGGTCGGAGGCGTCTCAGCTTCTATTTAACCGGCTTAACATCGGGGTAGAGTGGCAACTCATGCTCAACCAGATCGGTATCCAAACCAGGCATGTCTTCATACGACCATGCAAAGACGTCTTGGTATGAGCGAAGGAAGTCTATCATACCTTTCCTCTCCGCGGGGGACAGCGATGTTCCGATTTTGGTGATTTTGGGGGCCTCTTTGGTGCCCAAATTGACATCCTCCGTCTCTTCGACGATCGGGGTAGGGTCATGCTCAAAATCGGCAAATTGTTTGAGGAGCTCATTGGGGAGCTCGTTGGTTTGGCCTTCCTCATCTAGACTCGTGACTCCTACCTCTTCTTATATTTCTACAGGAAAGGGGTCGGCTTCACGTGGGACGGGTATCACGACATCGATTTTAATTTTATTGGGAATTTTAAAGGACAATATTTTTGGAATTGGTATTTTTTCTATTTTTATGGTCTTTTGCATTTTTTCGGAGGTAAGCCCCTGGCGAGGTGGATTCTTATATATACAAGGTAGAGTGGTCTAGAGGCTAACCTCACTTTTTACAGGTTGTTTTTTTTCTGAGAGTCGGTGCCGTTTTCATGGTATTTGGCGGCTCTCAAGAGTTGGGGCAAGGATGCCCAGTTACTCACCTGCGAGGCTTGACCTTCACCTCTTTGATCGGGAGCAGCATCGGTAGGCTCTTGCAGTTCATCCCTCAACATATTTACAGAGGGATCCTCGGGGACCCTGTCCTCTATGGTTAGGATGGGCCCAGAGTGGCTGGCGCTGGAGCGATGGGTGGACCGGGGAACTTCTTCCTCGAATAAGGAAAGGGCGGTTAAGTCCATTTTGAAGTCTGGGGGGATGATGTAGGGATTGGTGGGGTGGACGGAAGCAGGCTTATGTGGGGTGACCCTTGTCTCCCCATTCAGGTCAATTTTTACTACCCCGGCGCTCACAAAGGTTTCACGGATGTGGGGGCGAGCGTGCGGTTCCTCTTCCAAGATGATTCCTCTGGCCTTGGCGACTGCTGTGGCTCTCATCTTTTCCTTGGCCTCTCGACTTCTCTTCTTCCGGCGTAGCCTAAGCCGAATTTAGTTTGTTGCCCCTTGGCCTTGACGGGGTCTCTTCTTCCTTGGAGGCGTGGGCCCAGTCCTTTCCCTTTTTGATGGCCCCATCTGTGGAGCATGAACACAGCTGCGTCCATTCCTCCCCCAGTTTTATTCGGGGTCTTTTCAGTTGGTCCGAGGGTGACGGCTGAGAACTCATACTCGAATCGATGAAGATCGGTGTCCTCTGCTATGTGCGGTATGTTTAGCACTTTCGAATTCTCAATGTGCAGGGTGCTTCTTTCTCTGTCTTCTCTGCTCTCGCCCAAGATGGTGACAATTTTTCTTTCCGAGATGAATCGGAGCTTTTGGTGCAGAGTAGATGGTATTGCTCCGAGCTTATGTATCCATGGCTGGCCCAATAGCAGATTGAAAGTATACTTGATGTCCATCACCTGAAAGGGGGTGGTGAAGGTTTGTGGCCTGAGGATCAGGTCGAGGTCTACTTCTCCTATGATTTCTCTTCTGGTGTTGTCGAATCCTCGGGCGCTTAATATGGATGGCCGAAAGGTGTCGGGTTTTGCCCCAATTTTGATTGCCGTCCTTAGAGGGCATACGTTCAGTGCCGATCCGTTGTCGATCAGGACCAACGACACCACCAAGTTTCCTACTTCCACTGTTATATTCAAGGGCTTGGAGTGCCCATTCCCCTCGATCGGTAGCTCCGCATCAGTGAATGAGATGGCATTTGGGGCCAATACTTGCTCTATTATTTCTCCTACTTCATCTGGAGTTACGTGGGTAGAGACATGTGCGTCCTTGAGTGCTCCCATTAGGGCTTGGAAGTGGAGGGGGGACGTGATTAACAAATCCCACACAATAATATGTGCAGGCGTTCTCTTGAGCTGTGTCTCCAGTATGTGTTCTCTGGCCATTTTTTCAAAAGGATTCCCTGCGGCCTGTTCTTTCTTCTTCTCTTCTCCTCTAACGGCCCCTGATGCTTCTGGTGGTACAGAAATCTGACCTGACCTGGTAACAAATTCAACAGCGTCCTCTTGGTTGCACCTGGCATTCATGTCTGTCTGTTCATAGCTCAACGACACTTGATGCGGGTCATAGCCAGGTTTCGGGATAAGGAAAGGAGTGCATGGTAATTCCGGGGAGGATTGGGTTGGACACGCCAATTTCTTGGGTCCCACCAGCTTGACTCCAGTAGGGGGCAGAATGGTAGTGGCGGGAATTGGCAGGGTAGAATTTGTGGATGCAGGGGGGGCTCGTGCAGGTATTGCCTGGGTTTGGTAAGACCAGTGGCGATTGAGAGCAGGTGATAAGGGGATTGGGTGAGGGGTTGCTTGCTTGGGTGGTGGTGGAGTTGGGTTGGGGCCAAAATAATGAAGGGATGGTGGGAGTATAACCGGGATGGAGGGATGGGGAGACATCTAAGGAGCGGGGTGATAGGGATATGAAGGGTTTGTATATGGGGTGGCATGGTGGGATGATGACGGATTTGTGGATGACGTATGGTAAATTGGGGGTGATGGAATGGTGCATGGAGCAGGATGATTGGGACATGGCAGGGTAGTGGGTGGAATAGGGGGATATAAAGGGTTTGTGGCATGGTGGGATGATGATGGGTTTGTGGATGAAATGGGATAGATTGGGGATGGTGGAGTTGTGCATGGAGCGGGGTAATTTGGGGGTGACGGGGGGTGTATGGGGTAAATTGGGTGGTGGGATTTGAAGGTGTGTATGGAATGGGGTAACATGGGGATGGCGGAGTAGTGTATTGGGTGGCGAGATTTGAGGGTGTGTATGGGGTAGGATAATACGGGGATGGCCGGAGTTGTGTATGGTGTGGGGTGATTTGGGTGTGACGGAGGGGTGTGTGGGGTAAATTAGGCGTGGGGTGGATATGCGTATGTGCGGTGGGGCGGTGCCCGTTTGGATTTGATAGGCGGGAGCAGGGGTGGAAAAATACTGCCCTAAATCTAAGGGCTCCTCTTGGTATGCCGGTGTGGGGAAATAATCAGCCAGATACAGTGGCTCAATCACCCCGACATATAGTTCATCTTCGTTCGCCCTAGGGAGTGAAAACTCCTCCTGATTACTGATATAATTTGAAGGGTCAAACTCTTCTTCTTCCTCCTCTATCCAGTGAATGTTAGGCCTGGGGCCTCCTGGGTGCGATGGTAGAGGGGCTTGATGGATATTCTGGTTCTGCCCTTGAGGAAGTGGCGGGGGAATAATTTTTCCTGCCTCTATCAGATCTTGGACTGCGTGTTATAGTGGAAAGCACCGGTTCGTAGGGTGACCCGGTCCCAGGTAGAAATTGCAATGCAGATTCGAATCATAGTTCCTCGATATGGGATGGGGTGGCGGGCGAGGTTGGAGTAAATTGACCAGGCCTTTCTGTAGCAATACCGGCAATAGGACACTCAAGGATTGCCCCAACGGTGTGAACACTCGTTCAAATCATGCTTTCATCTGGTCCTGGGTAAATGGGGCTCTTGGTCTATTGCTTGGCCTTGGTGCTTGCTTGAAATGGCCCGGGGGTGGTTGTGCAACCTGGAGCTGTATCGGGGGGGCATTGGTATTGGCCTGGGGGTAAACAATGTTCTGTACCTCTGTCCCTAGTCTTCTTTCAATTCTTGGTTCAAGAATTTTCAACCTCATAATACATTCCTTCCTAACTGCTCTCTAATGGCGCTCTTCGCAACGACATTTGGCATTGGACCAGATCAAGAAAACTAGATCTATCGATATAATAAAAAATCTGCGATGACTGGGAGGGCTCCCTTGGTTATCAATTCAATCTGCTCATCATCAGGAATCCGATGAGTTACCTGAGTGGCCAATGCCCTCCACCTTCCCAAGTAAGCACTGAATGTTTCATCATGTCTTTGCTTTAGATGGGCCAAATTTGACTTCCTTGGCTCTATGTCCATGTTATAGACATACTGCTCTTGAAATAATCGTGTCAGATCTTTCCAATTTCTTATCATGGACGGTTCCAGGGATGTGAACCATCTCAGAGTTGGGCCCACTAAACTCTTCTGGAACACTTTGATGAGGAGTCGTTCATCTCTGCCATACTGGCACATATCCCCACAGTAAGATTTCAAGTGGGCGATGGGGTTGCCAGTGCCATTATACTTATTAAATGATGGCATCTTGAATTTCGTAAGTGGGGGACATCGAGAACAAACATAAGTCCTAAAAGTCTGCTGAATGTAGTTCTATTCCTCCCATCTTCATCGCTTCTCAGATTCGCTCTATTTGTTCTTTCAACTGCTCGGTTCTTTGAGGCTATAGTGGGACCGCTTCCCGATTTTGTTCGACCCTAGGTGTGATGATGGTGGGCCCGGAGGGTTGAAGCCGGCAACTCCTCCACTGCTGGATCTCATCCTCCCTCATCGCTGGTCATGTGGTATTGGTGAGGGCAAGTTCGCTATTTGGACTTGGGGTGAGGGGTTGGATGACCTGGGGCCATATGGTTTGTAGGGGATGAGAAGGGATAAATGATGAGTTTTGTGGGTAAGTGATGTGTCGAAATGGGTGCACATTCTGGGGTGAGGGAGGTGTGGTTGAGGTATGGATGTTGGGGTTTGTGAGGAGTGGGATGGGTTGGATTTCCTGTTGGAGGTGGGATGGGGGCGTAAGGGGTATAGGTGAATGAAGGGTACTGGTGGGGGGGGTATGGGGTTAGTGAATGGGCCTTGATGAGCGTGAGTGGATGGGCCTTGGGTTTGAGGGATTTGGGTTTGATGGTTTTGGAAGGCTTGGATTGATGGGCCTTGGGCTTGGGTGTGGGGGTTAGTATGACTCTGGGTTAATGGGCCTTGTTGGGTTTGGGCTAATGGGTCATGAGGGGGTTGGGTTTGGATCTGAGCCTGATGGGCTTGGGTCCATGGGTTTTGGGCTTGGGCTTGATAGGTTTGCGTCCAAAGGCCCTAGGGGGCTTGGACTTGGGCCTGGGTCTGATGAGTTTGGGCTTGGGCCCATGGGATTTGAGGGTTTCGAGTCTGGGCTTGAGCCTGATGGGCTTGGGTCCATGGGCCTTGAGGATTCTGGGCCTGGGTTTGGGTCTAATGGGCTTGGGCTTGGGCCTGTGGGTTTTGAGGGTCTTGGGCCTGATGGGCTTGGGCCCATGGATTTTGAGGATTTTGGGCTGGGCCTGATGGGCTTGGGCCTGGTCTTGAGCTTGGACTTGGACCCATGGCTCTAGAAGTGTTTGGGCTTGGGCCCATGGATTTGTATGGGTTTGGGTCTGGAATTGAGGTGGGGGATTTTGGGAGGTATGGACGATGGGTGGTTGGGCATGGTTAAGAGGGAATGGGGTATGGAGGTTTTGGAGATTTGAATGCGGGGTAGGGTTCCGAGAAGCAGCCCACAGGGCGTACATCGTTCTCATGTCCTCCATTGAGGGCATGGATTCAGGTGTGAGATTGGGGGGTGATGGCTCACTTAATGATGGAGGGGGTTGGGAGAAATTGGGCATGACTCAGGTAAATGGGGGGGTATGTTGGGATGTGGATGGGCCAAGTGGTGGGAATGGTATGTGAGATGAGGTGATTGGGATGTGGGATGTAGGGGGCATGGATGATGAGAGGGATGGAACGTGGGAAGTAGGCGAGGGGTGGGGCTCCCTATGGGGTCTTTGGAAATACGGGGATGCGGTAAGGGTGTTTAGATGGGAGATGGGGATGTATGGATTGGTTGAGAAACGAGGGGTTTCAGTAAGGGATGAAAAGGGGGTATGTTGGGAGAATGTGAGGGAGGGGGATGGGGTGGAGGTGAACACGGGTGCCCCAAAAGGGCCCGTGATATCGAACCGGGTTTGGGCGAAGGTGTCGGAGATCGGGTCTTCTCCTACATGGGAATGGGGTGGGGATGACGATGGGGATGTATCGGCTCTTGACATGATCCGCTGATGAGTGTTGTATCGATGTCGCGGATAAGGGCCGAATACCTTCTTGGTTCTTCTCCTACGGGCCGAGTTTGAGGTCGCCGTAGTGACAGTCGCACCGAAAGCGCGCGTATATACGGATTTTTGATTTTTCTATATATTATTTTTTTGGATTTTTCAAATGAAAATGATCTCCCCTATTTAAATAAATGATGATCTGGTGCCCTAGAAAAATTCCCGTCTCGGGCGATATATGCACCTTTAGTAGGTCCCACGGCGGGATCCGACACACTTCGGAAGAAGCGAAAGGGAACCCTTTCGTTCTATTGAAGATGAGGGAATCCACGCAAATGACCCGATCCCCCAAAGCAAATCAATGGGGCATATTGGGTGTTGAGAATGTGGGAGGCTATCAGGCACTAATACTACTAATCGGGAACTTGGGGTGATGGATTGGGCCTCGTGTCGTTGTCAGGCCCAAGATATATCTTATATATTATGCACGCCTGACCAAAAAAAGGCAGATTTGGCCGGGCGTATATATTATACCGCTTAAATCATTTTTGGCTATGTATATATTATATACCGGCTATTTTCTCGATTTTTGGTGAGTATATATATATGCCGCAAAATATTCATCATCTTAGTTTGACAGTGAACAGCAAGCCCGAATGTGGGTCTTTGAACTGGTTTCTGGGGAGGGATGCTCCTGGGGACTGCTGTGTATGTTATCGGGTCCCTCCTTTCCGTTTCATAGGGATACACGGCTGAATTTTGGGTTGTCTACGCTCTCACCAATGCAGGTTTTACGGCTTGATCAGAATTGGCAACCCAACCGATATACCTCCGGCGCAAGCGCCTTCTCAGGTACTGGAAGGGGTGGTTCTTTTCAGGATCATCACCACTAGGGCTGCCGCCTTACTAGGAACCGGGTAAATTGTATCTGTGCCTAAACCCCCGAAAACTACCCAAAATGCAAAAATAAATTCAATTATGTCCCCATACTGTTGGTTCACATTTAATTAAAAACTTTTATAGGGGAGTGAAATTAAGTCCAAAATCGGGTCGGGGATGACAAGCCAGTGCCGCCTTAACGGGCCGGCGTTCAAAGGTGAAATATGATGACCGAAATAAAGTGTGCAAGTAGGCCCGCTAAATGGCTAAGGCTCGTAAATGACCAAAATTTAAATGACGTGAAAATAAATGCGAGTGGGCCCGCCAAAAGGCTAAGGCGGCTTAAATGACAAGAATTGTAAAAATAGAAATTTAGAGGCGCACGTAGGCCCGCCAAATGGCTAAGGCACTTAAAGGACTGAATCGTAGGAGTGAGTACGTTAGTAAAAACAACAAAAATATATAAAAAATAGTAGAAAATAAGAAGGAAACAGCAATGGTTAGTAGCAAAAAAATAAGGCCAACAAGAGGGGAAGCGCTAGGGTGATCTCCCCAGCAGAGTCGCCATCTGTGCGACCATAGATCCTCTCGAACCCATTGTGGCGATGCGCTCGCCTTTAATAAAATGTAGAGTCGCCACCCGGAGCTTTTGGTGACCCAGGAAACCTTCAAATCGATATTTTGAGTACCGAAGTGCTAAATATGACTCTGATTTACCGGTCTTTGCCAAAGGCTCTAGGGTAAGGGCTTCGGTTATCGATCGGGAAGGGTTTAGGCACCCGATCAACGCGCATATAGCGGTCCCTATCTATGGCCAAAAAGGAAAAATAAAAGGGCGGAGTTTTCCCTTGCACGAAGGCAGTACAGTCCTATCAAGCTTTGAGCCAACCGAAATTTCAGTGGCATAACGGCTTGAATCCTTGGACGGAGGAGACACCAAGAAGGTAGAGGAAGAGAGGGGTGAGCCGGAGCTCACGGGCCCTTGTTGCACCGTGGAAGATCTTCACTTTGGCGCGCTTCTGATGGCTTAAACGATATGGAAAGGGATTCTAACACTACGATTCGGTAAAATAGGAAGTGTAGGGTGAGGCTAAAGGCTAGACTTTAGCTAAAGGGAGTGATCTAATGGTGGAAATGGACTGAAATAGATGGAGTATGCATGCTGGAATTTTGGAAAAATATTAGCATTTTCTCTCACTAGGGTTCTCTCTTAAGCACTCTCTAATCCTTCCACCAAAAATTTAACCCTTTGGGAAGAGGGGGACCTCTCTATTTATAGAGAAGGGACGGGTTAAGGGATTACTTAAGAGCTAATTGGTTTAGCAATTAGGTAATCCCCTATCTAAGGTTTTCTAGGTTTTCAAGGTCCTAGGGTTTTAGGAAATTGATTTTAATGGCGGATGATGGGGGGAGACCATGGGTGACTTAAGGGTTGCCCATAAGCTCAAAGGGGGTGCAACTAACCTCAAGACACCCACCCCAACAAAGGGGATGGTCAAAGGGTCAAACTAGATGAAGGAAATTCGAGCAACTGATGACAGTTACTGTAGCTAAGCTGGGCGTATATATTATATACACCTAGTTTAGGAACAGTAAATTTCACCAAAAACAGGGGAGCCTTGGGAAGATGAAGCCCGTGGTGGGTCCTACCTATGCTGGGCGTATATATTATATACGCCTAGCCAAATTTCCCCCAAAAAAGGCAGGCGTATATAATATATACGCTTGACTAATCTGGGGGCTAAATTGGCTGGGCGTATGTACTATACACACCTGAGCAAAATTTTTATAATTTTATGTGAAACTTTAATCGGCCATAACTTTTGAACCGTAGCTCCAAATTGAGTGATTGTTGGTTTGTTGGAAAGTTGGAGAAGTCCTCTTTCCAATGGTATATGGCTCATCCCTGGTAATAATCTGTGTTAAATTTTATAGCTCTCCTCCCATCAACTGCCAGAAGGGTTCAAGTTAGGTCTGGGAAGGGATTCTAGGGTTTAGGGGTGATTCCTAAGGGTTAGGGAATGGTTTAGGGTGATTCCTAAGGCTGCAGGGTAGATTTGTAAGGATTCAGGGGTGCCATCGGAAGCACAGGGGTACATCTCTCTCGGAGTACAGACTTATCGGGCCTTGGGCCGAATTTGGGTGTCTACAGTAATTCTTACTCCTGCTCATTGGTAAGAGAGGAGGAGATAATCACAGGAAGTTTTCCACCTTTCTTAAGGAAGATATATTTCAATGTTTCTGGAAGCTTCTTGAGATCCAGATCAGGGGCTTGTTGGGTGGATGGAAAGATTGGTGCTTTGTTGGTTTGAGGAAGAGGCAACAATGTAGGTTTTCAAATGGAATGTTGTACTAAGCCCACAGAAGACTTCAATGTGGTCATGTCTTCTGTCCTAACAGCTGGGCTTTCTTCCTCTACCATGTCCCAAACTTCAACTAAACTTTTGACAATGTTGCCCCAATCCAGCAGAGTGGGCAATTCTTCTTCAACTTCCTCTAGTACATCCACTACAAAGCTTTCCTCAATGTCCAGCTAAGGGTACTTTGCACTGTTGTACACATTCAGTTCAACCTTCATGTGTCCGAAAGTTACCTCTATAATCCCTGACCTGCATTGAATGCATGCATTGGCAGTGGCCAAGAATGACCTGCCCAAAATAACAGGTATAGGGGTTGTACTCTTGTTGCAGCCCATGTCCAAAACCAAGAAGTCTGTAGGGTAAAAGAACTTGTCCACCCCTACTAAGACATCCTCAACCACTCCCATAGGTCTGCTTTCAGACCTATCAACCATTAACAACACAATGGGGGTGGGTTTTAGCTCCCCCAAACCTAGCTGCTGATACACACTGTATGGCAGCAGGTTTACACTGGCTCCAAGGTCTAGAAGGGCTCTTCCAATTGTGTGGTCTCCAATTATACAGGGAGTATTGGGTATCTCTGGGTCTTGCAACTTCTCTGATATTGTTATGTTTAATACAGAATTAACTGTATCAGTTGCAAAGACCTTTATGGACAAATGGCCTCTAGCTTTTCTTTTATGGGTACAAAGGTCTTTAAGAAATTTGGCATAGGCTGGGACCTGTCTAATTGCATCAAGCAGGAGCAAATTGATTTTTACCTGCTTAAAGGTCTCCATCATTTCTTCTATCTGTGCATTCCCCTTATCAAAAGGGGTAGGGCCACTCAAAGCTTGAGGAAATGGCAACTGAGGTACTGCTAGTTCCTCAGCTGCAAGCCTATGATTAAACTTTTGTTTTTTTTCTTTTTTCATCTTTTATTTCCTGCTGAGGCTCAACTACAGCCTCCTTATTTTTCTCTTGTTGTAGGGTAGCAGGCAACTCTTGGCACTGTGCTCTAACAAATTCTTTTTCACTTTCATTCGAAAATTCTTTGGAAATGACCCCTCTTTATTTCTTTCCAACCTGGTTGTCCACCAGCCTATCAGACGTTAGGGTTGTGATGGCATTAGCTCCCTCAAAACTTGACGAACCTTCTCCAATCAAATATTGGCCCTTAGGGTTGGCCACTGGTTGGCTTGGCAACCTGCCCTCCTCTCTTTTGGCCAAGGCATTTGATATTTGGCCTAGCTGCTCTTCCATTTTCTTTATGCTTTGACTGTGAGAGTTCACAGTCTGAGTCAAGGTTCTAAGGCTTTGCAATGAGGTCAAAACCTGATCCTCGAAAGAAGCATTTCGAGGCTGAGGTGGTGGAACTACCAACTGATTTTGCTGCTGGGGCAGCTACTAATGCTGGAAATTTAACCTTGGGACATATCCCTGGTTAAATTAATGTTGTGGCCTTTGATGTAAGGCCAACATCTGTTGTGGCTGCATGTAATTATCTTATCTCCACCTTAAATTTGGGTGGTCTCTCCACTGGTAACCAGCATTTTGGTGCTGGTATCCAAATGGCTGCTTGTTGTAGCCAACAGATTGTTGTTGGCCAAATGATTGGGCAGCAGCAGCTTGTTCCATCACATACTCAGGATATTGCCCTGCAGATGGGCACTCCTCCACTATGTGTTGTGGAGATTGGCATACCAGACATGCCTCCATCACCTGTGCAGCCAATCTGGGCTGCACCACAGTTAATAGTTTATCAAACTTATTAGAAAGATTGGCCATCTGCATTTTTAGGTCATTATTCCCAGTTACTTCATACATCTTTCCTTTGGAAATTTCAGCTAGTCCCATTTTAGAAGAAGGCTCATAAACAGTTCTTGACAAGAACATCTTTTGGAAAGCATTTTCACTGATGACCTCGAACAACTCCCATGCTTCATCAGCTATTTTGTGCATGTAAGTTCCACCACAAGAGGCATCTACCATGTCTCTGCTTTTCTCATCAATCCCATTATAGAAGCTCTGGACAAGTTGCCAGTCAGGGATCTTGTGGTGGGGGCATTGTTTGAGCATCTCCTTAAATCTGTCTCATGCTTGATTAAAATCATCAGTTGGGGATTGGGCAAAAGCAAGTATTGCTTTCCTCAACTAGCTGGTTTTTGTCTCTGGGAAGAATTTGGTCAAAAATTTTGTTTAGAGGTCTTTCCAAGAAGTGATGCTGTTGTTTGGGAGAGTAGATAACCAGGTGCTGGCCCTGTCCTTTAGGGAAAAAGGAAAGAGCCTTACTCTAGTGGCTTCTGGTCCCAAACCAGTAATGGAGAATGTTGTGCACAGGGCCAAGAATTGGTCAATGTGCTTGTAGGGGTCTTCCTTACTGAGCCCATGGAAAGAGGGAAGCATTTGGATGATTGAGGTTTTAATCTCATAATTTCCATAAACATATGGGAATTGAATGCTGAATGGGGAATTATAATCATCAGGAGCATTCAATTCCTTCAATGTTCTGGGTTGCTCTTCACCCATGACTGCTGTCTCAGTTTCAGTAAGGGGCTCAACTGTGGTGTGTCTAGGCCTTCTTGGTCTTCTGGCATTTTCTATCTCAGGGTTAGGAGGCTCTAATGTTTGACTGAGCTATCTCCTTCCTAACATGCACACACACCAATAGCAGGGAAGGCTACTTGCAGACACATTGCAATTAACTCAAAGAATTATCAAAATAAAATGACAACTATCCTAATCAACTGCTATGGAATTTGCAAAAGAAAATAGACTGAGTTTTGAGGGTTAGAGAAATGCAAACAGAGGTAGCTAAACTCCTAGTGCAGTACAACTTTCCTTCTCTGCTACTGTCCAGATCTGCAAAAAAAAATTCCAAATGTAAATCAGCAGTATCAATTATTCACAAGCACAGCTACCAAAGAATAAAAAAATACAAAAATCTAGGGTCTATTAATAGATCAAAATCCCTGGCAGCGACGCCAAAAACTTGTTGAATTATTTTAGATTGCTTGCTGCTAATTTTATTGAAAACAGTGATAAGAATGTGTTAGTGAAAATAAATCAAAGGTGGATTAAAAAATACAAAGCAGTAAGTCTAAAAATACATAGACCTGCAAGATACAGGGCCTGTTGTAGCAAGTTTTAATAAGTAAGAGTTTGTCCCATAGGGAAAATGATCTAAAGCTCCAAAGGAGCCATCTTTAGTAGGCCCTCCATATCTGACTACAGATCTGGCAATCCTAAATGGAAGGGGATTTAAGGTCACTATTATTTAAATCCTATGGTAACCTAATACCTAAACTACAGAAATGGTTGAGAAGAATGATGGGGTGTGAGAAAATAAATATAAAAAGGGTGAGAAGTAAGCTATTAGGTATAGGTCTGATGGGATTTATAACTCAGACTCAGATCTACTACTATAGAAGTCCTGTCCAATGGCTACATTATCACCAAAGAGGAGAAAGGATCTAACTCACCCCTGTGCCATGATCCAATCTCTTATGGCTATAATCTGTCCACTCAAATGGTCACAGACTATCCAATAGGGAAACCACAGTCCATAGATGGGTCAGAACATGTTTATCATTGTATACACTACTTCATCCAGGCTACCAGCTCAAGAATCCATAGGGACCTCAACCTCTAAAGTTCTGTGTGTGGGGCATAGGCCTGCAATATGCACTAGCCTGGACACACAGGACCGGCAAGAGTTTGAGTACTAGCTTTAGGTCTAGCTATTCACTACTTTAGAAAGACAGCAGTGATCCAGTCACAAGCCTATAATCACTACAACCAGATCAAATTTGCCATTTGATGGTGGGTCTATACAAATACAGGGGAGTCTGTCTCTGCACTATCTCTCACAGGGCTACAAGCACAAGTGCAGAGAAGAAGAATCTATCTTAGATATGTGGATTGGCCTCACCCTAGGGCTATAACCTGTCCACTTAAATGGCCACAGACTATCCACAGAGGCTATCCTCCTCACAGAGGTCTGAGACAGAACAAGTAGATTACTGCCACCACCATGTTCACAAGGCTACCAGCTCAGGCTCCCATGGGAATTCAGATTTAGTGGATCCTGTGGTGGGGCATAGGCCTGCATATGTGCACTAGCCTGGACACACAAGTCACTTAGATCTGAATAAATCCTTAAAAATAATCCTCCATTACTTATAATACAACTTAGCAATGGAGGATCTCAAGGCAGCAGCCTTGTACAGAACAACCCTCAAACATCAATCCCATACATGTATAAGATCCTATTATAAAACCCCATTAAAACTGTTCTAAATTGACATACGAAGGCATAGCCAGCAAGTGCTGGGCTATGGAGAGAAGAAAAAGGAAAAAGATGCTGCCTAAACCCTAACCTTAGCCTACTGTAACTCTACAGTCAATTCAAGAAGATCAGCCCCCCCAAAACCTAAACTAGTCTTAGGCTTATATAGCAGTCGGCTGTGGGAGCATTAGGGTTAGGAAAACCCTAATTTTAATGATTCTAACATGGCCCATTTCTGTTCCTTGGATGCCTCAGGGCACGTGTATGAAGATTAGAGCATTGGAGTGCGTGCCCTAGTTGCTGGAAGTTCCCAGACTACCCCTGCAGAAGTGGGGGAATGTTACGATCCTGAGCCTCGCTAGGTAGCAAAGATTTCTAGGTCTTGTCGCATGATAGAATTGTCGTCGCGAGATTGAATTGACTTAAAGCTCTTGCAGTCGCGGGATAGATAGTTTGGTCATCGTGGGAATGCTCTGGTCGTCGTGGGATTGCACTTTCCATTTGAATGGCACGGGAATTGCGCGCGCAGTTCGTTCTTTACTGAATCTCGCGGGGATCCCCGCGAAGAAGCAATGTGCATAAGTCTCAGCATTGCGCAAGAAGTTCCCTGAAGATCTGCATCCCGTGGCCACTGCATGATAGTTGCGCGCCAAAGTGCCTGAAGCTCTCTCTCCTCAACGAATCGCACGAGGATTAAATGCTCCTCTCTTGAGCTGCACGAGACTGCGCGAGTGCTTACAACTGAGCCTCACGAGAACTGCACAAAGTCTATTTTTGAGCTCTATTGTCATTGATCTGTGCGAGAATAGCACGAGCGATTGGTGTTCTGCCTTGAGAGACCCACGACAACTGCACAAAGCATTCTTTCTGAATCAATTGAACCCTGCGACATCTGCGCGAGACTCACTTCTTGACTTGTTGTTGTGCTTTCCCTATGCTAAAGTCAAGTTCTCTATCTGGGTCCAACTTCCTTTCTTCTGAGGAACTTCTGGGGCCCACTTGGGCATTCAATGTGTACATCCAGGTGTTTTCTACCTTGGTGTTTCTTTCCTCTGTGAATGGGCTACCAGTTGCTTGGAGTTCTGGTGCAAAAGAAGGCTTCTTAGCAGGGTTAGGGCCTTATCTGTAGCTGCTGCTTATTATCGATAAAATGGGCTTAACACACATTTATTAAATGACTAAGGGTCTAATAGAGATTAAGGTAAGGGGTGAAAAGTGGTACTTTTCAGGTCTTAACAACAGGTTAAAAGCAAGCTTGTAGTCCCTTTTGATAGGTTCCCTGGTCTCTTCGATAGGTACCGATAGGATGAGTTTTCTCTTTGAAGATTCAGGGTCCTCAGCCCATTATCTGGAGTATTCGATAGGTTGGCTGAGTAGTTCGATAAACTAGGTCCAGAGGTCCTTTTCGACAGGTTCAACTCTGCATGCCGTCATCCCGATTGGTTGGCTCTCATTCCTATCGAAAGGCTTAAGCATCCTTCGATAGGTTCAATTCCAGCATCTTCATTTCGATAGGTTCAGGAAGCCTTCGATAGGTTCTCTTTTTCTCCTCAGACAAGCTTTCGATAGGATGAGCTTTCTCTTTCATTCATCCGCTCGATAGGTTCAGGGATCTTATCGATGCCCTCACTTCAGCACATGTCCGCCTCTTTCTACCTTCAGATCCTATCGAGCCCTTCTCCAACTGCACGAATTCTTCTCTTTTATCCTTTAGCTCCTATCGAATTCTTCCAGATGCCCTTTCGATAGGTTGTTTTAAGACCTGTCTTCACTTCCTTTCCTTTGTTCTGCTGCAGCCACGCATTCCAAGGGCTCAGTGATGTGCTGCCCTCTGGTGTGTTGTTGCTGGGTCTGCGTAGTGCTGAGAGATGGCTTCTTTGTGGGCATTCTTAAGCGGTTTTCTACATTATTACCAGCTTTTACTGCTATCTAAAAAAGGCACTCAACAGAGGCTTATTAGTGTGATCACAGGTCTGTCAATGGTCAGGTTAAAGGGTGAAAAGTGGCATTTTTCACCACTTAACACACCCCCAAACCTAAGCTTTGCTAGTCCCTGAGCAAAGGAGAGTTAAAATGAATTAAAAATGCCACTTTCGTAGGGAGCATGGGTGCATTTAGCCTATGCATCAAGACTTTTAAACCCCTAGGTGATCCCTAGTGGAGGAGTGATGTCTCCTGAGGGTTTTCAGTGAAGGTACCCACAAACTTCTCCAATACAACTTAGTTAATAATAGTGCAACCTATTAAAGTAAAGTTTCAGCAAATAAAATAAATTCACATCATGCCCATTCATTAAAGGAATTTCAATAGAAAAGCATCCATTTGAAGATATGAAAGTCTGCTGAAATCTCTTAATCATCACTCCGTTTGTGTCAAGGCATTTCTCCTAAAATTTTTTGCATAACTCACCATCAATTTGAGGATCCTGCTCAGATACTTCTCCCATCAACTAGATTTCAAGCTCAAGTCTCATCAGGGCTGTTCACTCAGAGACAGAAGAGGGTAAATCATATCACTCAAATTAAGAGCGATTCTGACCCTAAAATAGGACGAAAGGTGAGCATAGGCATTGCTTGAATTTCTGACTTTTCCAGCTCTTTACACCATAGATTAAGCAAATTCTCATCTCCACATGATAGCTCAATCCACTTTCAGATCAGTAAGGGCTTTTTATTTGGGTTGTAATGTGGCTTAGGGATGAGGTTTGTTAAAGAGCACAAGGAGTAAACAAGGTTCAAAATTGATAAATCAGTAAAGGTAAGGAGGTGATCTAGACTCCTTTAATTCAGCACAATTCCATCTACTTCTTGAATTTTCAGAGCCAAAGTGGCCAGCTTCTTCTCTTCCTTCCAATCTTTCAATGAAATGACTTCTCTTCCTTTTGCTTTATTTCTCTCGCTCTTTTTTTTTTTTTTTTTTTTTTTTAAACCGAATACCACAAATACCACCAACTGTGTTTTTCTTTCTTTCAACCAGATTTAACACCTTGCTCCTCCTTCCTCTTCCTGATTTCTCAGATTGAGGGTGAACTGAAATAGGTCAACAGGTTTTGGGTTTAGAATTTCTGGTCTTCATAAAAAAAAATTGGGGCTTTTAAGGCTCAAGTAGTGTGCATCAAGGGTAGTTCAATGGTGGGGAATTTTAGGCTCAAACTGTCCAAGGGATGGCCTTATTTTATGTCTTCAATGTCATGAGTGCTGTCAAGCTATTTCAATTTGGATTTGCCTAACTTCTAGTGGTCAAGATTTAGTCCAGTCAGCTCTCAAAGCAGAAGAAATTGCCAAGACACTCTTCAAAGAAATTTTTAGGCCCAATTCTCACTGGGTATGGCCTTCCATCCAAATTTTTGGGGAGTATCCTCACAGTCTCTTCTCATTTCTGGATTACTACACATCAAAAAAATTTCTTCAAAAATTCTTGACATTTGCTTCATGAAAAATGTTAAAACTTCAGCTTGCTTCAGTTGCAAATGGTTTTTATGTTTCCTTAACAACAAATATGAGGTAAATTCATTCTCTTTTCAATTATTCCATTTCAACTTGGCTATACTACAATTAACTAGTTTATTGGCATCAATGCCACACCCCAAACCTAAACTAAAAAGTGTTCTCACTGTTCTTAGCAGAATGGGTTTAGTTGTGCAGACATCTAGAGAAAACAAACGGAATAAGAAATGAACAAAACATTTTATTACAAATAACTGAAGACAGATATGTGGACAAAATTTCCTTTGGGAAAAAAAAAATACGTCCCCCCTAGCTCAGGGATATCCTCAACCTGCGTCAGGTGGAAGAGGAACTGCAAGCCAAGGGGGGAAAGAAAAGGAAAAAGAGTGGGATCAGGATGTGGATGAGGATGAGGATGATGGGGGGAAAACAGCCTGTGACTCAGTCTTCTGCCTCTTCTTCTCCCTCTTTAGGTTTTTCTTTTTCTCCTTGGAGAGGATTCTCTGTACCTCGTCATATTCATACCAGAGAAATTGAAGAGGATCAGGCTCGACCGGTGGTGGTGGTGGTGGCCAGACGGGGAAGAACTTGGTAGGCAAATCTTGAGGTTTGTCATCTGCCATGAGTGTGGGCTGGAAGAGCTGGGCAGGTTAGGGGGGAAAGGATGTGTAAGAACTAGACGAAGCCAATATTTAAGGTGCATGGGCGTTGGAATATGAAACGATACAATAAAAGTGGTGCATTCTTCCAAGCTTGGGAATTGAAAATGAAGGGCGGGATTACATGGAGTGGTGGTCGTTGTGTGGGAAATGGAGCGTGGATTGCATGATGGACTAAATTTTGGAGGGAAGATTAAGTTAATTAGGCATGCGCCATAATGTTGAAGCACTGAGAGAGGGTTAGGTATTCAGGAAATGCACAGGACAAGACTACCTTATCGATACGGGTGTGAAAAATGATTTCGATAGGATGACGAGAATGGTGGCAATAGGTCAATGTGTCCTATCGAAGACTTGGCAGTCAAAGCTTACAAAAGGTACAATTCGATAGGATCTTGGCAAGTGGAACCTTCCTCTTGATAGGTTGGAATTCAAAGCGATTCGTCATTTCGATAGGTTCCGCTAGGTACCCAGAACCTACTGAAAAGTTTATGTTTTTCCTATCGAAAAGTTAGTTTTACCTATCGAAAGGTGCAGCACCTATCGAAACCATCAAACATCCTGACGAGATTACCCTATGACCTATCGAAAAGTGAACTCGACCTATCGAAGACTTCTAAAAATAAAATAAAGTTGCATTTCTAGGCATTTGCAGTCTCAGTTCTCAGCAGGCTCAGTTGATGTGGTACCCCACGATTAGATTCTCTTATGAACAACTCCCATTACCTCAGGACAGCTGAGAATGACGGTCTAGTATTGAGCATGATAGTTTTGTTGTTTTCTTTTTATTATTACAAAGACAACTAAGTAAAAACCTACAAAAATAGTTTTGTTGTTTTCTTTTTATTATTACAAAAGCAGAGTATGGTACATATGATACATACTGATTGCAGTGGTTAATCTGGAGGGTCTGGAAGGTTCATAGTCTCCTCAGGATCATCGAACTTGTCACTGTCCATATATCTCTCCCTCAGCCAGTGTCCATTCCCTGGATGCAGTTTTCCATCTGGGAACCAAGAATTTTCCTACACCAGCCAAAGTGGATTATCATGCATCACTTTCTTTTGGGCAGTAATGGAAAAGCAAGTCTCTTCAGGAGAGGGTTGATAGCCAGTGTTATACACATTCAACTTAACCTTCATGTTTTCAAATGAAACTTTCATGATTCCATACCTACATTATATGTGGGCATTGGCTGTGGCCAAAAAGGGCCTGCCTAGAATCACAGGTATGGAAGAAGCACATTTGCTTGGTTCCATGTCTAATACCAAAAAGTCAGCAGGATAGAAGAATTTGTCAACTCTTACCAAAACATCCTTAATTATCCCCATAGGTGTCCTTTCAGATCTGTCAGCCAGCTGTAGGACCACATGGGTGGGCTTTAATTCTCCCAAGCCCAGCTTCTCATATAGGGAATATGGAAGAAAATTTACGCTGGCTCCTAGATCTAATAATGCTCAGTCAATGATGTGATCCCCAATGATGCAGGAGATTGTGGGGGTACCAGGGTCTTGGAATTTGGTTGGGGTTGCAATCGATAAAATTTGTTTCACTTTCTCTGCTGAGAAGACTTTCTTGGATATGTGTATCCTGGATTGTCTTTTATGGGTGCATAATTCTTTTAAAAACTTCACATAGGCTGGGACTTGTTTAATGGCATCAAGTAAAAGCAGATTGATCTTTACTTGCCTGAAAGTCTCCATCATTTCCTCAATTTTTCCTTGCCCTTTATCAAAAGGGGAAGGTGCCTATAGTGCCTTAGGAAATGACAAATGTGGGGGTGTTCCCTCACTTGGAGCCTTAGCCAATGGGACTTCTTTGTTTTTGATTTTTTCTTTTTCTTAAGGATCCTCATTATCCTCTTTATTCACAGCTGATTGTTCCTGCAAGTCCACCTTTGGTGGTCTCTGTTGTGTGCTAGTAGAAATTACCTCATTTTCTTCCTCCAAGTTCCTCACAGGCTCACAACCCACTTGGTTGTCGACTAACTTACCACTTCTCAAAGTTGTAACAGATTTAGCTTCCTCATAAGTGGATGAAACTTCACCCACTACAAACTGCCTTCGTGGATTGTCCTGTGGTTGGCTAGACAACCTTCCTCCCTCTCTCCTAGTCAGAGCATATGACTGTTGACCAAGTTGGTCTTCTATCTTTTTGATGTTCTGGTTGTGAGAGTGCACAGTTTGGGTTAAGGTGTTCAAGCTCTGTAATGAAGATAGAACTTGTTCCTCAAAGGATGGTGTTCTCACAGCTGGAGGGGGTGCAGCTTGCTGCACAGGAGGAGCTACAGGTTGGGCCATGGGTTGCTGATACTGAGGTCTTGGGGCATAACTTTCTCGATAGGGCTGAGCATTTCTGTAGGGCATGGGCTGCTGGGGCTGCTGCTGCTGGTGGCTAGGGTATCCATCTTGTCTCCACCTCAGATTAGGGTGGTTCCTCCATTGATACCCAGCAGCAGGCTGCTGCCCATAAGACTGAGTTGCAGCCACATGCTTTGTTATAAAATCAGAAAATTGGTTAGCAGATGGGCATTCTTCCACGGGATGAGCAGGGGACTGACATATCGCACATGCCTCCTCCACTCTAACAGCCACAGGTGACTGCATTACTCCCATCAGCCTATCAAATTTCAGAGTTAAGCTGTCCACTCTCCTTTCCAACTCACTTGGCACACTCACTTTATATATCTTTCCCCTTGAGGTGTTCTCTTTCATCAGTTTAGGAGGCTCTAGATCTCTTGTTAAGGTTTCTCTTTGCATAGAGTTCTCACTAATGATGTCAAAGAGCTCCCATGCCTCCTCAGCAGTTTTATGGAGATAGGTGCCACCACAGGAGGCATCTATCATATCTCTGCTTTTAGCATCAATTCCTTGATAAAAGCTTTGAACCAATTGCCATTCAGGGATTTGATGGTGGGGGCATTTCTTAAGGAGTTCCTTAAATCTCTCCCAGGATTGATGAAAGTTTTCAGTTGGATCTTGGGGAAAAGAGATGATGCCCTTCCTCAACTGGCTGGTCTTTGACATAGGAAAGAATTTGGCCAGAAACTGACATTGGAGATCACTCTAGGACTGAATACTGTTAGGTGGAAGCAAAGACAACCAGGTCCTGGCTCTGTCCTTTAATGAAAAAGGAAAGAGTCTCATCTTGGTGGCCTCCTCCCCCAAACCTGTGATGTTGAAGGTAGTGCACAGTCCTAAGAATTCGTCTATATGCTTATAAGGATCCTCCTTGGTTAGGCCATGAAATGAGGGCAACATCTGAATGATGAAAGATTTGATTTCATAGTTTCCTTGAGCAGTAGGGAACTGAATGCAGAAGGGGGAATTGTAGATCCCTGGTGCATTAAATTCCTTGAGAGTTTGAGGCTGCTGCTGCTCACCCATTTCAACAGATTCAATTTCAACAGCTGTGGATGTAGTTGG
The DNA here is from genome assembly GCA_021018995.1 of Chloranthus sessilifolius. Lineage (NCBI taxonomy): Eukaryota > Viridiplantae > Streptophyta > Magnoliopsida > Chloranthales > Chloranthaceae > Chloranthus > Chloranthus sessilifolius. The sequence goes on along the minus strand of CM037592.1, from coordinate 68,576,080 downwards.
TCTGGATCTGAGAAGTCTTTCAACCTCTGGATTTAGTGGAATAATCTGAGGTTGAAGAGTTCTCCTACCAAACATACAACACTCACAAACTGAATGCAGAATAAATCCTCATACAACAGAAAGAAGCAACACAACTGAGTAATTAATCTAAAAAAAAAAATCAACAGATCTAAAACATAAACAAGGGGAAAAGGGATGCAAACTATAGAGCAGCCTTCAGCACGGCTCTCCTCTCACTCTGTACTCAGATCTAATGAAATGCACACCAAAACTACTGAAAAACAGCAAAACTTACAAATGCAATTAGTAAAATCAAACACACAATTACAGATTTATAAAATAAAACTAGATCTACCAAATTCACAAACACCTCCCCGGCAGCGGCGCCAAAAACTTGTTGGAGAATTCTAGTGTGCTGATTTATGGTGTAAACATCAAGAGAAAACAGAGGTGGGTTCAGCACAGCTAGGAGATCCTAGGCCTGCAAGGTACAGGATCCTTTGTAGCAAGTTTTAAAAGTAAGGGAAGTCCACAGAGAGGTGGTTTAGAATTAGGTAAATCTCCAGATCTGTAAGAGATCTGACACCCTAGCTATTACTAATTTTAGCTAAAAGATAGGGGAGAGGTTTGGCATGGATTGTCACTTAAACTAGACTACAATTAAAATGCAGATTGTCTTTTAGATCGAATCTGGAGCCTCAGATCTTGCAAATGGAGGGTTTAAAAACTCAGAAAATGAAGAAGAACAGCTTGGAGGTTGTTTTCACTACAATCAGGTTGAGCTAAGCATATTACAGGGGTTCAAAAGTGCACAAATCCCTCAGCTGGCCACAAGCACAGCTGCAAGGTATAAATTCCACTCCAAATCACAGGATCCACCTAGTCTTAAGGCTATGATCTGTCCACTTTAATGGTCACAGATCATCCTATAGACTTTATCGAATCCATGGATTGCAGCAGATGAATCCAATTGAGGCTTGAGCTTAGATTTACCTTAAGGTTATGATCTGTCCACTTTAATGGTCACAGACCATCCTAGAGATCTCCTACAAAGCCAGAGCCTGAATTAGAACAATTAAAACCACTACAGATGCTACAATTTCTAGGTCACAGATGCAGGAAATTATAGGGATATCAGATCCAGGGAATTCAGATGATATCCAAGAGGTCTACCAGTTAAGTGGGTGAGCTTATCAAGCAACTCCTCTACACAAATCCGATCGAGCACCAAAAGGAATCAAAAGAGCTTTAGATCTAATTAACACATTGAAAACAACATTTACATTGCAATCAAACTAACTCTATAATGAAATGATCTCAGATCTGTAGTCTATGCAGCAATTAACCCCAGCAACACTCTTAACCTTACCCAATCACAGATCTAACTCACTCCTTGCTGCTCCTAGGGAATTAACCAACCATGGTTAGGCTAAAGGAGGGAAAATAAAATCTCGCTGCAAGCTCTAATCTCCAGGAAATTGTTCAGAATTTTGATCCTCCCCAATGGCAATTGGGGGTTTCTATATATAGCTTTCTCCTCTATTTTTATCCCCAAAAATCCCTTCTAGAAGGTTGTCAGAGTTTGTTAGAGTTCTGTTAAAGCACGTGGGTCGGTTAGGGCTTTCTAGGACATCTTTTAAAACCTTATGCCGGTCATAAAAGTGCCTCGATTTACGTGCAGTAGATTACAAGTCTCAGCGTGTACATAGTATAGTTTCTGAAAAGTTCAGCACATGATTTTGACAAGTTGGAGAAGCTTTCGACAGGTTAAAAGCAAGCTTGTAGTCCCTTTCGATAGGTTCCCTGGTCTCTTCGATAGGTACCGATAGGATGAGTTTTCTCTTTGAAGATTCAGGGTCCTCAGCCCATTATCTAGAGTATTCGATAGGTTGGCTGAGTAGTTCGATAAACTAGGTCCAGAGGTCCTTTTCGACAGGTTCAACTCTGCATGTTGTCATCCCGATAGGTTGGCTCTCATTCCTATCGAAAGACTTAAGCATCCTTTGATAGGTTCAATTCCAACATCTTCATTTCGATAGGTTCAGGAAGCCTTCAACAGGTTCTCTTTTTCTCCTCAGACAAGCTTTTAATAGGATGAGCTTTTTCATTCATTCATATGCTCGATAGGTTCAGGGATCCTATCGATTCCCTCACTTCTGCACATGTCCACCTCTTTCTGCCTTCAGATCCTATCGAGCCCTTCTCCAACTGCACGAATTCTTCTCTTTTATCCTTCAGCTCCTATAGAAGTCTTCCAGATGCCCTTTCGATAGGTTGTTTTAAGACCTGTCTTCACTTCCTTTCCTTTGTTCTGCTGCAGCCATGCATTCCAAGGGCTCAGTGATGTGCTGCCCTCTGGTGTGCTGTTGCTGGGTCTGCGTAGTGCTGAGAGATGGCTTCTTTGTGGGCATTCTTAAGCGGTTTTCTGCATTATTACCAGCTTTCACTGCTATCTACAAAAGGCATTTAACTGAGGCTTATTAGTATGCTCACAGGTTTGTCAATGGTCAGGTTAAAGGGTGAAAAGTGGCATTTTTCACCACTTAACACTCACCGACTTACCACTCCCAGACGATGAGCCTATGCATGTAGACTTTCCTGATGAAGACCTACCCTCAATTCGCAATGAAGAGCCCGATAAGACCTCATGGATCCTCTACTTCGACGGTGCTCTCAGTCATAAAGGGAAAGGCATTGGGATAGTCCTACTAAGCGCAGAAGGAGTCGTCATACCGAAAGCCTTTAAACTCGACTTCCCAGTCATTAATAATGTTGCAGAATATGAAGCTTTCATTGCCGGACTACGAGTAGTGCTGCAGCTAGGAGTCAAGCAGTTGAAGATGATCAGCGACTCCAAACTTCTAATATCGAAAGTTATCGTGGAGTAGAAGACCAAAGTCATACAGATACCTGTAAACAACTCAATTCTTAATAAAGAAATTCGAAAGAATCTCTTTCACGCACATTCCTAGATTAGAGAACGAGCTCGTAGACTCTCTCGCCACACTAGCCTTAGTCATACAGATACTAGTCGAACAAAGTACGAAATCCTTTTTCATCAAGAGGTTGACGACGTCAGCACACGAAGTTGCTTGGAAAGTGAAACCAGAACTACCAATGGTACTAGAAACTCACAGAGACAAAGGGCAGCCTACCCCACGAACTTCCATGGAGAAAGAAGCCATCGTCGCCACATTCATATTTAAAATTTCCAATCGATGACAGGCAACCATGGTACTTTGACATTTGAAATTTTCTAAAGCATCAACATATCCCTCCTTATGCTACAAAGATCAAACAGAAAACTATAAGGAATTGATGTGCGAGATTTTGCATACTCGATGAAACTCTATATAAAGAAGCCTTCATCAAAGGACTATTACTGTAATGCGTCACGACAGCCGAAGGACAATACATCATTCAAGAAGCACATGCCAGTGCCTGCGGCGCCCATGCCGGTAGATAAAGACTCACAGATAAGATCATACGACAAGCCTACTTCTGGCCGACAATGATAAGAGATTGCCACCTCTACGTTCAATGTTGCAAACAATGCCAAGAACATGTCTCACTCATCAAAGCTCCATCAGTTGCATTGAATCCTATAACCTCACCATGGCCATTATCGATGTGGGTCTTCTACATCATCGGACCCTTCACAGACACGGTTGGTAACACTCACAAGCACGCGTTCATATTCACAGCGACTAAATACTACACCAAATGGGCAGAAGCCGAATCCTACATTAGAATCATCATTTTAACACTCATGAGGTTTTGCATTTGGAATATTATCACCTGGCTTGGAGTACCCAAAATGTTCGTCACCGACACTGGACCACAATTCATTGAAGAAAAGATGAAGAAGCTATGCAAGAAATTCAGCATCGACCTACACCACTCATCGCCATTTTACCCTCAGGGAAATGGACAAGTAGAGGCTATGAATAAAATACTAATCCAAATTCTGAAATGAACAGTGGAGACGAGCAATGGAGCCGACTAGCCTGAACGATTACCAGAAGCACTCTGGGCCAATATGACTACTATTTGCATGGCCACTAGCCAAACTCCTTACCTCCTCACATATGGGATGAAAGCAGTCCTACCCTATGAGATACAGATACCATCCTTATGAGTTCAACTTGATGATGAGCTATCCTTAGACAAAAGGAGAATTGTTCTGCTCACCGAGCTAGAGCAACTTGATGAGACGTGTCTAAGGGCAGCTAATCATGCTCAGGTATATCAAAGGCGAGTGGCCAGGGCTTACGATAAGAAAGTTCTCGAGCGAACCTTTGACATTAGAGAATTAGTCTTGAAGAAAATCATGCCCTCCAAACACGCTCATCTAAAGGGAAAACTGAAACCAAACTGGGAGGGCCCATATGTTATAGCAGTCGCATATCCAGGGAATGCATACAAGTTGGTGAACCAAGATAGGGAAGAACTCCCCAGCCCTTGGAACGCCATGTACCTTAGAAAATACTACCCTTAACCACGTGATTATCACATCATGTAGCCAAATACTTATATCTATCACCCCCATAGTTATCACGACCCAGTCGCCTCCCCAGTCTAGAGATCCTCAACAAGTCGGCACTGAAAAGACGTGACGCAACATCAACAAACCACTAAACAACACAAGGCCAGATAAAAAGAGCGAAGAAACTTACCCAGTGCTCTAGTTCCGCCCGAACCTGGGCCATCGCCGGATCCTCCCGACTGGAAGAGGCCACTGAAGATGGGTAAAATGTTAGAGCCGAAGCCCCAGCAACGGATAGCTCTGATCTTTGCAAATATCGATAAACACATCATAGCTGACAACATCAACAAAATTCTAATAATTAATAAAATAAAAACAAGATAAGCACTTACCAGTCAATTAATCTCAGAGCATAGGCTAGCCGCCACCACCCACTTAGCCTGTTGCTGGCTACGGTAAGACCCGAGCAATGCCGCCTGCCTGGCGACCTTGCTCTCTCTCTCAGTCTGACAAATAGGAACCAAATAAGAATAGAAGTGAACAAATTCGTAAAAAGATACACTCACGAAAGATCGTCGCATCTCTGCGAGCTAAGTCCTCAGCTTGTCATCTGAGGTCCTAGCCTACAAAATCGAGTCCGTCAAGGACCGCAACATCTCCTTGTTTGGATGAGGAGCACATCCTGCCTGCTCCATCGCCCTATGAAGCGCGTCTAGCGCTCCGCAGACGCTCGCACCCAAGTGGCTCTTCTTTGATGCGGGCAGTCTCTCCCTCAGAGCAGAAGTAGACTTAGGACCACCAACTGCAAAAGAATCGCTCCCATGGAAAGGGCGGGTAAAGAGTCAACCACAGCCTATATCGTGAAACCACTGTAGGAACTCTCGGGCATCCGCCTCATCAAGCACCCCGGTAACCCTAGTCCCCCTGGCTCTAAAGTCCTCAATTTGCGTTGCCATCCTCGACAAAAAGATGCGACCAGAGGGACCAGTCATCCTCCTTGCCACTCGATGGCGAATCTTTGAAGGGACCCCTTGAGCGAGCCCCAACTAACGAGTCGCTCAAGAGAGGTGGATGCACTCCACCTTCTCAAAATAATGGACCCAGATGTCCACATCAAAGAAGGGCCGACTGGACTGAATCACCGGCTGCCTTGCATCCTCCCCTGCACCATAGGGCCTCCAAATCACCTGTGACCAGAAGTAAACAAAATGACTCATCCAATCTATGACCTAAAACACATAAAACTTTATTATAACACAAGCATGTACCTGCCTTGTGTGCATATCTTTAAATAAACCCCGCACTGTCTTTAGATCTAAAGATCAACGACGGTGCCCTAGAGCCTGCCGCCAGACATGCATCCGGGGGAAGGTGAAAGTAATCTCCCTCGGGATTCGTAGGTGCAAGAAGGAGAAATGGTCGTACGCCCAAAACTAAACACACGATGTCAGAAATCATCACTAAAATGGACACTAAACTCACTAAGACATTACCAATGAAACTACTAGTCAACCAAACTCACCTGGATAAAAGGGAGAAAACTTCTGACGGTTGCAATGGCTCTCCCTCTATGGTAAAGCTGCTCGTAGAGGTGCGCCAACGCCGTTGCCCCCCAAGCATAGGTGGGCACCTGATCTAGGTCCCTCAACAATGTCAAGAAAAGACCCATCACACACCCCTAGGTCAAAGGCGAGAAGAGGACCGCCCTGAAGAAATGCATTAAAAACGCCCAGAGTACTCGAATTGTCGCTACTCCTGGCTCCATCACTGGCGCTCGACATGCCACCACCTCGCGACGTGTATCAAAAACTTCCCTCACCTCTGAGTGATGCCTCGGAGGAATGAATCCACTCACGAAAGTGTTAAAGAACTAGGTGACTCGGACCACCCTGGTCCCGAATCCACTGTATCGGTACTCAACACCGAGCACCTCCCGACACACAAATTGATAATCACTCTCCATCTGCCCCGTGATAGGTGCTCCCTCGAACCGCAACCCAGTGATACGGATCCAGTCCTTAGGGGTGGGCAGTAACATGCCTACTGGGAACAATAATGTCTACTGCTCCTCCCTCCATCTCTCCATAATTGCCCCAATCAGACCACGGTCAACTAAAAGGACTCCAACTCCAAAATCGATCCAAGCCAAAAGCCGCTAACCACGCTCGCTGAAACTTAGGTAGGGCACGGTACTAGGCATGAGACTCCGACCACACCGTATTATTGGCCAGTATCGGAGGCTTCTGACAAACCATAAGAAATAAGATACACATTAACCTAGGCCTACACTAACCTTAATCACAATCATAGACGATGACTAAATCTACCTAACGACAATAACAGTAAAAATGATAATAACGAAACTAATGAGAATGACAATCCACAATAAGCACGCAAAACATGATAAAGATAATGCAGGGTGATAAAGTAAACATAACCAGAAACTAGACATAAGTATGCGGGCTTGACATAAAATTAGAAGGTTTCCATCCTAGGAAGCCTATGTCGTAACCTAAATGCCTAGAAATAATAGAGACCTCTTGTTCATGGATACTACCAGATCCCGCGTGAAGAACTCCTCCAGTGGAGTCTTGATCATGGGCTCGTGAGGAGCAGCATCCTCACCAGCATCCTCATCATTCTCGCCAGCCCTATCATCAACCTTAGGAACCCCTCCCTGACAACCATCACAACATCAGCACCGGTGTGAACCTCAGAGGTCTCACCTCCCCCCTCGACCATCCGCTCTACCTTAGATGTGATCCATGAAATGTGGTCAAAAACCACAGACTCCATCTTAGATTGAAGAGCTCAAAGAACAAAAGAGAATGCAAGAAACGACATCCAAAATGGACAGATAGATCGCAAGAAATGACGAAAACAAGAAGATCAGGAACAAGGAAGCAAGAGAGTTCGAAATTACAAAGGATTCAGAAAATGCGCGTTTAACTTGGAAGCCTCAGGCTTATATAGAATGCGGATTAATCACGTGCCTGAATACAGGCGCACAATTGAATCATGCACACAATTAAAATGTGCACCATTGAACATGTGCAAAACCAAGTCGTCGCCCTCACACACGCCGGTCGCGCGTTCTAAATAGCACGCACAATCAGATTATACGCTTTGAGAGAGGCGCGCAAACTCAAGCGTCGCCCGTACATTGACTGGAAACTGATCGAATCACGCGACCTTAGCCAAGGGCACATTTTTATTACACGAGTCAAACCGAGCGCATAATTAACTCCTGGGTCTAGCATTCCTGCTCACTTGACCAGGTGCACAATTGTATTTAGTGCCCTGGCTCCAACGCACAATTACCCTGGTTCACCAAAAATTTTGCCAGCCATCTGCAACCCAAAGATGAAAAATTAGACTTAGTGGCCGATAACCCAAACACCATACACAGTTCTGATTTCACACACACACACACTCTCGCTTAGGCATTCACACTCTCAAAACTCAAAATTCAACTGTAGACTCTCACGCTTAAACACCTCAAACCATCCAAGCCCATCCAAAACCTATACCAAATTAAGACCAAACTAGATTAAAAATACAGATGAAGTATTATAAATTTAACCTAATATCTCCCAACCAAATGAAGATACCCTGACAAAAAAAGAATGCACTCGATAAAGCCATTCTAAAAATTAACTAACTCGAATCAACAATAGGTAAAAAAAATTCACCTAATTACAAATGAATCTTTTATAAATCTGGGAAAATTATTACAAATTACACCAAGGGCATACCCTTTGAATTTACAAATAATTACGGTACCGGAGCAAGAGATGAACTTCGATTCAAGACAAACACTCAAAAACACCCAAGCTCGAAGATACTTAGAAGAAGCAGCCCTAAAACAAACATCCAAAATGGGAAAATAATAGAAAATCCCAGAGAGGAAGTACACACAGAATGAAGTCCAACAAGAATCTCATCTTCCTCTCCAGAGTTGGCAGAAAAGAAAGAGTGACTCACAGAAAGCCACCTAGGATCTGACGGATACACCTATGGAAGGCCAATCTTGGAAACCTCCAAGGGGATGCCAACTAGAGGATAATCCACAGAGCCTACCAAGGAGCAACTGGCATCGATCACTAGAACTCTGACATGGCTCCTTCCATTGGTTTCTTTTCCCCCTCCTTTGACTCTTCCATCTATTCCCCTAGAATGGTAGCAATTCGAGTGCTACCTCGTATTCCCAATGCCGCTCATCCTCAACAATAATAAACAAATAAAAATTACAATCCATTTAGGGTTTAACACCCGAGATACAAAAATTAATTAATAAACTAATAAACTAAAAAAAATGCCTAAAATTTTAGAATAATAATAAAAAATGCCCTAACTCTTAAATAAATAAAAAGAATCCCCAAGTCTTTCCCCAATTTGAAATAAAATTCAAAATAAAACCCAAGCCCTTAACCCCTCATTTATAGCTTACACTCCCTAAACTACAAAATGACAAGTGTCACACTCACAAGCCTTCTACATCTAATTAAATCTAAACTAGACACATACCCCCCTTTAGAAACACCAATCCATGACAAGTTTAGATAGACCAGTAATCACACAACACTTATCCTTCCAAGAAACACAAATCCACCATAGAAGAGATTAACCAATAAGATTAAGACACCTGAGATCCATCTAGAACCCCTTTAAATTAAACCTTAAATTCACACAATTCACATCCAAAATCAAACATAGGACTAAAAAAAAATACCTCAAACCTTAAATAAAGCCCCCCTCAATTGCAGAATTAAAGAGTAAAGCTTAATCTAAAAAAATGCGACAAATAAACACAACAAACATTTTATTCATATATCAAATTCTTTTACAAGGATCACCGGAGGTATACCTCCTAAATGTACAACCCAAAACGAAAACCTAAAGACCTAATTTACAACCCAAAATGAAAACTAAGCCCGAGGGCCCGAGCTTGAAGCATCCAATCAGAGGCTTTAGAAGGCGAGATGGAGGATTGGTTGGGGAATACATCCCTCGGCTTGTAACACCTTCCCTTCCACCATCTTCACCTCCTTCACTACTCATCTCCTTAACACTGCCTTCACTGCTCCCTAAAAGGGGCCTATGTGAAGGCCGACCTTCTCCTTCCCAATACTGCCCATTCTCAAAATCACACCACCATTGAAAGTCCCGTCAGCCTAAAGATCATGCGAAACCATGAACCATGGAAGAAACGACATCAAAATTTGATGGGTGGATTACAAGTTATCGTTAAAACTCAGGAGTTAGAGAAAAATAGGAACAAATGAAGAAAAATGAAAGGAGCTCGGGTATATATAGAAACTCGCTTAATTGAGTGCTCGAAATGGAACGTGCAATTTAATTATGCGTATACACAGAAGCGCTTAAACACAATCACGCGCATCCCGACAAGTGAGCAATTGAATTTCCACCCGCACACAATCTTGATAAAATAATCACGTGCAGCTAAGGCTGCACACAATGAAATTATACATGTATGTTATCGGGCAGAATTCGAAGGGACACCTGCACAGTGACCTGACGATGTTCCGATTGCGCACACCGACTCTAGCGCATAATTGTATTACACGCTGGTACTCATGCGTGGAATTCAAATCGACACCAGAACATCTTCACTCTGCCAGCCTTGCAACTCTTCGATTGTGCGCTGTTCATAGAGCGCATAATGACATTGCAAGTAGACACACTGACGTGCAATCACCTCTGTTTATTGCCAACCACACAATTTAATTGAACGCCAGGTACCCGATGCACAAGACTCAACTACGACCAAATAGACTGCACACCCTCACACCCCTTTATCCCATCTCGATCAAAATCCCTCTTTCTCCTCCATCCCATCGCGTAGCCTCAGAGGCTGTTTAGAGAGAGAGAAAGTCATCGACCACACCTATGTCCCACGTGATGCTAAAATTTCACCACACAATCTAATATGTCAATCCGACCTAGGGAAGGCTCGGCCAATACCCCATCACGAAGATTTAAGACTGAGCCTCCCAAAAATCCTATTATACCACCAAGACCAAAGTCGAATCCCATCCCGACACCATTCAAACTAACTCCAACCCATTACATATGCAAGATCTACCAAAGAAAGAAATACCATCATTGCCCCATCACGACATTGAGACAACCAAAGAATCATCAACCGCACACATGTCCCGTCATGATGCAACTACAACTTGATCTCATCACAAACCTGTCTCATCGCGACACTACTACCCAAGACATTCGAACACATCCTGTCACAATGCACAATTAAGGAAAGGCTCAGTCTATGTCCCATCGCAGAGAACCGAACCTTCCAAACCCAATCGCAAATCACCTCCCCGAAATCCCATCGCATAAATTTGCATGACCAACAGAGGGGAAGGCTCGATCATGTCTCATTGTGAAATCAGAGAGCCCACTTCCCAAATCCCTTGTCATGTACCAATCATCAGACTCCACTGCAACCGAAACACACGCTCGCTGGCACTACGACTACCAGCGAGTCCCATCACCTACAAAAGCCCCAACAGAGAACAATTCAAGTAAGTATCACCCCCCTTTTATCCTCGATATTTCTATAAAATATAATTAGTTAATATTAAGTCAAATATTTTCAAACCTACGAATCACTATAGTCCTCCCATAAGAGACAATCATTAATATTCACGAGAAGGTTAGACGGAGCATCCAACATACCAAGTGTCGTCTTGACAACCACGCAAACGGTCGAGTCCACAAGTCCCATACCGGTGGATCTGCTCAGCGATATCTCAGAAGCCACATTTTTGAAGATTTACAACCGAATTGATCTTAAGTTAAATTCCCAAATTTTGAAAAAACAACAAAAAATAATAAAGTAAATAAACTCCTATCAGTCAAACTTTCACTTCTCACCACTCCAATCCATTCTTTCCCCTAGGAAATCGAACATTAAGTATATTCAACCCTGAGAAATCATAAATATCTACTGGAAATGGACACATGACGCTCACTGGTGTGAGTAATGATGCACCCGGTCTGCCATGACTTGCGAAAGCCTTCGCCATTACATGATATTTCATCTTATTATCGATCTCTGAACCTTATCTCTGGACATTCGTATGATGCCCCCTAGTACTTCGATTATGTCGGATATCCCTCTGTTTGATTTCCCCTAGCATCTACAGATCAAGATATCGACTCTCCTACCATTTGACTGCCCCTTGCAGCAAGTCGCGATATGCAGCGGGATGCCCCTTGCACCCACGGATTAGGTTATGCCTCTTTTCCCCTGTTGACTACTATTAAGCCTTGAAAAGTATCACTTTTCACCCCTTAACCTAGCCTTTGATGGACCTTTGAGCACATAAAATAATGTGTTTTTATTATGTTTTATATAAAATAGGAAAATAAGAGCTTAATGTACAATCCATGCTTTTTCAAGCCAAGAAGAGTGAATTTGATGCCAATCTGTGGAGCTGAGGCAAAACCAGAGAATGCACCATGGTGGCACACACCATGGTGACCATATTGCATGCCAAGGTGGGTCCTAGAAGTCCAATGGATGAGAGGAAGGTGGACACAAGTTAAGCAGGTTGCTGCAGCAAGCTAAGCACAACAGCAGTGTAACAGAGATAAGCCCTCGCGAGGTTCACTTGAACCTATCGTGAGGTTCACGTTATTGAGAAGAGTGCCTCGCGTAGTTGACGTGAGGCTTATAGACCTGCAACATATGAAAGCTCGTGCAGTCCATGGCAGAACTCGCGCAACTCTGTGAAGAAATGGCCTCAGGAAATGCCTTGCACAACTGTCGCAAGGTTCACAAGCCTGCAGCTCTAAAGCACACAGTAGATCTCACACGGATAGAGCTTCAGGAAGGCACATCACGCAGCTCTCGTGCACTTCACTCATATTCATGAGCACGCTAAAGCTACACACTATGGACCTCGTGAACTGCTTTCACCCGTTGTCTAGCTCTCGCGTAGATCCCGCGCGCTGCAATTCAACCTCACTAGCCACTTATCAGCCTAGCATTAAGCTATTGCATTTTCAACCTCGCGAGCTCTTAGATGATCTCAACGAGCAGCACTTCAGCCCAGCGACAACCTAGCGAGTGAGCACCTGAAGCAACTCCTGCTATGTGAAGCTGGGGATTTTAACTTCTCACCCACCTATTTCAATATTCAGGGATAATTTTGGGATTTCACTTCAATTAGGGCACACATTTTGAGGTTCTAATATATGGCCACACATCTCAAGGCAATCCAAGGGCTACAATGAAGTCACAAAATCAACTCCAAAGCATTCTCAAATCTAATTGGCCAATGCACGTTAGGGTTTCAAGGGTTGCATATATAAAGGACTGTTATCTACATTTGTAAGGGAGCCAGGATTAGCCTGGTTCACTTAGGTTTTCACTTAGGGTTTTAAATCCAAGAATAGCCTGAGATCTGAGCTAGGGTTTCCTGTGCTCATTTAGGGTTTAGTTTCCTTTTCTTTTTTCCATGTTCTTCTTCCTTAGCACAACAGCAATGTTGGGCTAGGTTCTATGGAATAGTTAGTTTTATTTCATGTTTTGCAATTAGTTTTGTATGAAATAGAGTGAGTTGATTTGGGGTTTGCACAGGCTGTTGCCTTGAGGGCAGAACATTGTAAGTTTCATTTCAATCAATATAATGCATATTTTTATGTTTATACAATCTGTTATTTTCCTATTTGCTCGTAGTTTTGTTCAGACTATAGCATGCATTTAAGATTTGAGCTTATTGAAAGGCCCATGGAAGCTTGAGCTTGTAGCCGTTGGACCATGGTGGTAGCAGTAGTTTATATGTTCTATCTCATTATTTGTGGGTAAGAGAGCCTCTGTGGATAGCCTATGACCATTTGAGTGGACAGACTATAGCCCTAGGGCAAGTCTTGGTCACAGATCTGAGATGGATTCTTTTTCTTTGCACTTGAGCTTGTAGCCTAGTGAGAGATTGTGCAAAGCCAAACCTACTCTATTTTGCATCACCATTATCAATGTGTACATCTGAGTTGTTGTAGAGATTACAAACTTGTGAGCTGAGTCATTGCAAGCCTTTTGTAGCAATGACCAGCTGAATCTAAATCCTCATTCAGCCTAAGATACCTTGTGGTTTTCACCTAGTTTTCAAAGTCTGTTTGCACCTATGAATGCCTATCAGATCTGTAACAAATTTGGGGAGCTTGTAGCCTAGAAAACATAATGTCTGTAATGGTATTCATGGCCTAATTTAATTCATTGGTTGTAGGAAATCTATTGGATAGTTTGTGACCATTTAACTGGACAAATTATAGCCTTAAGATCAGTCCACTCCTTTGGATTGGGTTAGCTTTCTGATTTAATCAATAGAATTTGACAGACTCTATCGGATAGTCTGCGACCATTTAAGTGGACAGAGTATAGCCCTAAGAGCAGTCCAAATGGCATGGGTTAAGTTGGATTCTTCTTTCTTGCTGAGGTTTTTGATAACATATCAGCAAGGATTGCTACAGGTTCATGACTAACACTGAGTTGCATAACTGATTTTTCTCTAGTTGTTTACTTCTCCATTTTTTTTATCTTTATTTTATCACACACTTCATCATCCTTCTTTATCCTTTTCTTTAGCTGTAGTTTTATTTTTGTTCTTAACCTTAGTATAGCTTAGTGACACTTAAACACCCTTTCTGTTAGAATTGCCAGATCTGTAGCTCGATCTGGAGAGTACTATACATTCCTTAAGGTTTCAGATCATCACTCCCTGTGGGACACACTCTTACTTATTAAAACTTGCTCCAATAGGCCCTGTATCTTGCAGGTCAGTGTGTATTTTTAGACTTGTTGTTTTGTGTTTTTCAATCCACCTTTGATTTATTTTTAACTAACACATTCTTATCACTGTTTTCAAATAAAGTTGGCAGCAAGCATTTGAAATACTCCAATAAGTTTTTGGCACCGTTGTCGGGGAGTTTTGATCTAGTATAGTAATCTGTATTTTTATTGAGCTATATTCTTTGTAGATATAGTGTTTGAATAAATGTCGACTTTAGCTTTTGTGTGATTTTTGAAATTTTTCTTCATTTTCTATTTTAGATTTTTTTTGTCTTTGTAATGTTTGAATAAAGTACAACTGTAATTTAAAAAAAAAAAAACATAATGTGTCAGCAGATGAGGACTAGCAGTAACTTATCTACCATTTCCTAAAAATTTTAAAGGTTCTTCTCCCTCTTATAAGGGGAAAGATATGATGGAGGAAATGAGATTTGTTAAACAGTTGCAGTCCTTGGTGAGATGGTGGATGAGACCTTGCCTAACCTGCTGGACTTGGGCTGAGGCCTTTGCTGAAATTTTTGAAGTATGGACTGAGGAGGCGCCCACCTTTGTGCTGAAAAGTAATCATTTTAGGCTTCTCAGTGGGGTGTGTGCACCACTTCACTTGGACAACTGCCCTCAGCCATTTAAGGAAGCTTTGCGGCCTGTTATTGCCTCTCCACCTGATGTGGAGCTGGAGCTGCTCCCTTCATCTCTCATGCAACTACAATTCCTGAGCTGGAAGGACACCAGGTTTGATGCAAATGTAAAGGTATGGCCTTTCATTTTTATATTCCAGTTCTTTCCAGTTTAGCTGAGTTCCAGATGGGTTGTCTTAATTCTCTGTTATGCATATACCCCCATCTGGACTGTTGAGATCATGAGCCTTAATGTTGGGAAGAGTCATGAAGGTTAATGATCAAAGGCTATAAATCTTTGTTGAAAATTATGTTGAGCCCTCTAAAATCATTCACTTTCAAGTCCCTCCACTGATAGCTAATCTCATATTGTGTACAATATGTAACATAGTTGTTTTTAGTGTTTTACAATTCTATCTATGTAGTGTAGTGTGATCTGATTTTTGTATGAATCATGCTTTCAAATGTATATTTTCAATGCTAAAATTTTTTGCCATCATTTTGATTCATGCCCAGATCATGTTAGGTAGTTAGGTTTAGGATTTCTCTGTTTTTAGATGTTTAGTTAGTTTTTGTTTTGTCTATATCTGATGTTTTAATTTTATCTCTATTGTTTTTACTTTCTATTTTTAGTCATTTGTGTCATAGTGTTGTTCTTGTAGTGTCACACTTGTATATACCATATGTTTTTCTCTTTCTAGTTTAATTTGCTGCATTTTTGTTTAGTTTTTTTTTTTCTTAATTTTCTGTTGTAATTTAGGGTATCTGTCTGTTGTTTACCTTGCTGCCCCTATACACATGTTGCATGAAACAGTGAGGACACTATTTAACTTAGGTTTGGGGGTGTGGCAGAGTAGACCTGCCAATGAAATAGTTAAATCTAGTATAGCAGTGTGTGTGGTTTAATTAGAATGAATAGAGTCAATTCCCACCTAGCCCGAAATTGAGGAAATTTGTGAAAATTTAAAAAGTTTGTAGACTTTTAAAACTGAAAATCTTTGAAAATTTTAGCACCATCATGAAACTAATATCATAAATTATTTTCAGTTAGCACTTAGTGAACTAGAGAAGGAAGAAAAAGGTAGAAATACACCCCATGGGTTAATGTGAGGACCATACACAGTGAGATTTTAGCCTATCAAAATTCTTTTGAAGAGTGTTATTGGCATGTTTTTTTTTCTACTCTAAGGACTGATTGACTCAGCACCTTGTCACTAGAAGTTAGGCACCTCCAAATCAAAACTGATTGACATCACTCATGACACTAAGGAGATGACCCAAGGCCTTTATTTGGACAGTTTGAGCCTGAAAATCCAACCTTTTAAAACTAGCCTTTTACATACACTCTTTGAGCCCTAAAAATCCTATTTTTCTTCAACAGACACTAGAGTACTTTCACCTTAACCTCATGACCTGATTCAACCTTACGCTCACTCTGAGAATTCAAAAGGTAAAGGAGAAGGATTTGAAGATAGTGAGAGGAGTTCAACATTTGGTGGAAGGAGAAGAAAAGCAACTTATGAACAACAGTATATCAATGGTTAGTGTGTGGCAGTTCATCATAAAAATCATAAATATATATATATATATATAAAGAGAAAAAGAAAGAGAAGTCTAGAGAATAACATCATCTGAAAATTGAAAAGAAGAGGAGAAGCTGGCCACTTTGATTCTGAAAATATCAAGGAAGATGAAGTTGTTCTTTAGTGAAGGTTGTGAAGTCATGAATCACCTCCTTACTTTGCTGATTTCTCATAATTTTGAGCCATTCTACCCCTTTTATTCTTTTTACACCTCACCCATAAGCCGCATTACAACCCACCATAAAGACCTGGATGATCCTAGGTGAAATCAGTTGTCATGTAGAGAGGAGTTGTCTAATCTATGGTGAAAATCATTGAGGATGTCAGAACTTAGATGCAATACCCATGCTAATGCTTGCAGTCCCATTTGGGGATTGTGATTAATCTTGAGCTATTGAAAATGTGAACACCCTAAATTTTTCATTGTGAGAGATAGCCCCGGTAAGGATTGGGTCTGAATTTTAATCTCATTAGGGTTCTATACATACCTAATTTTTGAATCACTAGTGAGCTTAGTGTTGATTTGTGCACAATATAATTCTGATGTGAATTGAATGGTGGTGATGCATTACATGCTGAATTTTAGTTTTAATAGCATGCATTACTGCTGTAATTTTCCCTAGTTTTTAAAGAATGGGTGTGGAATGAAGCTTAATTCATTAAATTAAGTTCTGTCATTGATGCACTATTGTTAACTATTTTATAGGTGAAGTTTGTGGGTATCTTCACTGAAAACCCTTAGGAGACTTCGCTCCTCCACTAGGTATCACCTAGGGGTTTAAAAGGCTTGGTGCATATGCTAAATGCATCCATGCTCTCTACGAAAGTGGTATTTTCTGTTTTGAATAAATATATTTAATTTTGCCTTTACTCGAGGACTAGCAAAGATTAGGTTTGGGGGTGTGTTAAGCCCTGAAAAGTACCACTTTTCACCCCTTAACCTAGCCTTTGATGGACCTTTGAGCATATAAAATAATGTATTTTTGTTATGTTTTATAGAAAATAGAAAAATAAGAGCTTAATGTACAATCTATGCTTTTTCAAGCCAAGAAGAGTGAATTTGATGCCAATCTGTGGAGCTGAGGCAAAACTAGAGAATGCACCATGGTGACCATACTTCATGCCAAGGTGGGTCCTAGAATTCTAATGGATGAGAGGAAGGTGGGCCCAAGTTAAAGAGATTGCTGCAGCAGGCTAAGCACAGCAACAGTGTAACAGAGATAAGCCCTTGCGAGGTTCACTTGAACCTGTCGCGAGGTTCACTTTATTCAGAAGAGTGCCTCGCGTAGTTGACACGAGGCTTGTAGACCTGCAACATATGCAAGTTCGCACAGTCGATGGCAGAACTTGAGCAACTCAATGATGAAATGGCCATAGGAAGTACCTCGCGCAGCTGTCGTGAGGTTCACAAGCCTGTAGCACCAAAGCACACAGTAGATCTCGCGCGGACAGAGCTTCAGAAAGGCACATCGTACAGCTCTCGCGCACTTCACTCTTCTTCGCGAGCACACTAAAGCTACACACTATGAACCTCGCCAAGCTCAAAGCTTAATTAACCTTGCGAGCTGCTATCACCCGTCGCCTAGCTCTCGCGCAGATCCCGCGCGCTGCAATTCAACCTCGTGAGCCACTTATTAGCCTAGCGAGCAGCATTAAGCTATTGCATTTTCAACCTCGCGGGCTCCTAGATGATCTCAGCGAGTAGCACTTCAGCCCAGCGACAGCCTAGCGAGTGAGCACCTGAAGCAACTCCAGCTGCACGAAGCTCGGGATTCCAACTTCTCACCCACCTGTTTCAATGTTCAAGGATAGTTTTGGGATTTCACTTCAATTAAGGCACACATTTCGAGGTTCTAATATATGGCCACACATCTCGAGGCAATCCAAGGGTCACAGTGAAGCCACGAAATCAACTCCAAAGCATTCTCAAATCTGATTGGCTAATGCTCATTAGGGTTTCAAGGGTTGCATATATAAAGGACTGTTAACTACATTTGTAAGGGAGTCAGGATTAGCCTGGCTCACTTAGGTTTTCACTTAGGGTTTTAAATCTAGGAATAGCCTGAGATCTGAGCTAGGGTTTCATGTGCTCATTTAGGGTTTAGTTTCCTTTTCCTTTTTCCATTTTCTTCTTCCTTAGTACAGCAGGAATGCTAGGCTAGGTTCTTTGCAATAGTTAGTTTTATTTCATATTTTGCAATCGATTTTGTATAAAATAGAGTGAGCTGATTTAGGGTTTGCAAAGGCTGCTACCTTGAGGGCAGAACATTGTAAGTTTCATTTCAATCAATGCAATGCCTATTTTAATATTTATTCAATCTGTTATTTTTCTATTTGCCCGTAGTTTTGTTTAGGCTATAGCATGCATTTTAGATTTGACCTTCTTGAAAGGCCCATTGAAGCTTGAGCTTGTAGCTCTGGGACCATGGTGGTTGCAACAGTTTACATGTTCTATCTCATCATGTGTAGGTAAGGGAGTCTCTATAGATAGCCTGTGAACATTTGACTGGACAGACTATAGCCCTAGGGCAAGTCTTGGTCACAGATCTTAGATGGATTCTTTTTCTCTGCACTTGAGCTTGTAGCCTAGTGACAGATTGTGCAGAGCCAAACCTACTCTGTTTTGCATCACCATTATTAGTGTGTACATCTGAGTTGTTGTAGAGATTACAAACTTGTGAGCTGAGTCATTGCAAGCCTTTTGTAGCAATGACCAGCTGAATCTAAATCCTCATTCAGCCTAAGATACCTTGTGGTTTTCACCTAGTTTTCAAAGTCTGTTTGCACCTATGAATGCCTATCAGATCTGTAACAAATTTGGGGAGCTTGTAGCCTAGAAAACATAATGTCTGTAATGGTATTCATGGCCTAATTTAATTCATTAGTTGGAGGAAATCTATTGGATAGTTTGTGACCATTTAACTGGACAAATTATAGCCTTAAGATCAGTCCACTCCTTTGGATTGGGTTAGCTTTCTGATTTAATCAATAGAATTTGACAGACTCTATCGGATAGTCTGCGACCATTTAAGTGGACAGAGTATAGCCCTAAGAGCAGTCCAAATGGCATGGGTTAAGTTGGATTCTTCTTTCTTGCTGAGGTTTTTGATAACATATCAACAAGGATTGCTACAGGTTCATGACTAACACTGAGTTGCATAACTGATTTTTCTCTAGTTGTTTACTTCTCCATTTTTTTTATCTTTATTTTATCACACACTTCATCATCCTTCTTTATCCTTTTCTTTAGCTGTAGTTTTATTTTTGTTCTTAACCTTAGTATAGCTTAGTGACACTTAAACACCCTTTCTGTTAGAATTGCCAGATCTGTAGCTCGATCTGGAGAGTACTATACATTCCTCAAGGTTTCAGATCATCACTCCCTGTGGGACACACTCTTACTTATTAAAACTTGCTCCAATAGGCCCTGTATCTTGCAGGTCAGTGTGTATTTTTAGACTTACTATTTTGTATTTTTCAATCCACCTTTGATTTATTTTTAATTAACACATTCTTATTGTTGTTTTCAAATAAAGTTAGCAGCAAGTATTTGAAATACTCCAACAACTACTATTAATAGCACGTCATGATATGCGGTGAGATGTGATGTCACTTGCATCCACGACATGGAATACGCCTTTCGACAGCTACCACTGAGCCCCCGAATGCTCCATGTTAGCTTATTTTGATAGTTAAGAAAGCCAAACATCTCATGTCGGCATCCCCAGTTCACATTTGTGATTTCCCAAGAAAAATGAGAAGGCACCTCGGATGAGGGGTGTTTACTTCTGCGATGCATTCTTTTCTCACAATAACGCGCTGAAGAGGGGCATCTGTAGACACCCCCATTTTTCCCTCTCAGAATATACAAGCTTATTCGGTCAACATTTGACCTTACCCATAATCTCCGAGAAAGGACTAACCTTTTTTGAAGACTTTAAAACCCTAAGGCGGGGACCATGCACTGAAACAATAGTATATGGTTGAGACCCAGGCTGAAATAATAGCTCTATAGCTCGGACCCGACTCAAACCCAGGAAAATTTTGAATTATGCGCCCTGTCTAGCGCGCATAACTCGATTGCATGCCCCACATCTAGCACACAATTGGTCCCTCTTGGACCAGGATTTCACTTCCTAAGGACTGCCTTTGACCTTGATTAAGCACCACTCCGAGTGCGTGCAATCATATTGCATGCTCCCCCACTAGCATGCAATTAGTCTGCTTTGGACTGGCCTTGTACCCTTCTAGAAACCGCCTAAGACATGATTGTATGCCCTATCTAGAGCGCGCAATCGAGTTATGCGCCTCAGCACAAGCGCATAATTGGTTCCCAAGCGAACCTGGTCTCTAACTCCCTAGATTGCCAAAATTTCCCTATTAGACGCAATTGGCACAACATTTAATTGGATTGTGCACACTAATACATGCGTAATCAGTCTAATTAGACTAGGAGTGGGATACTCGGCTGAGCCAGTTAGCCGGTCACTCACTGAGTCAGTCGCTGACTCAAAGTGATTGAGCATTTGGTTGCAAGCGCATAATTTAATTGAGCACACCAGACAGGGCACATAATTCAATGACCAATTGAGCGCACCCCACAGGGCACGCAATTGGCCAAATACCTATAAATAGGACCCACCACCTCATCCCAAAAACACATCACAGAAGATCACAACATAATCAACAATCGAATTTTCGAGTTCCTTGCTTTCAAGCTTAGGATTTCGAGATTCCTCTCTACAGCCCTGGCCTCAGGCATACTTTTCTTCTAGTTTTTAATTCTTCTAGTTCCAGTTCTTAGTTATGGTCCTTAGTTCTAGCTCTTAGTTCTAGATCATTAGTTCTAGACTTTAGGTTCTTAATCTTTTTAGTTCTAGATCTTAGATTTTAAATTTCTCTAATCCTTAATCCTTACCCATTTCCCTAGTACTAGTTCTCATGTTTTAGAACCAGTTCCTTTTTTTAATTTTAGTTTTAGATTTAGGTTCTAGCCCTCTAGTTCTTAAATTCTAGATCTTAGATCTTAGAGTTTAATCTAAATTTCTAGTTTTCTTATTTCAGTTCTTAGTTTCTAGAATCGATCCTTAATTTCAGTCTTAAATTTAGTCTTAGAATTTCCATTTTTAGTTCTAGAATTTTAGTTCTAATCTTTAACTTAATTCTCAATTTTTGATTCGTAAATCAATAATTTCATAATAAAAATCAGTTTTTCAATCCATATTATTACTAAAATAAACCCTAACCATCTGATTTGCCCAAGGGAGCTTACTGGAGAGTACCCGGGAATCCTCCTCAGCATAGCGGGCCCAAAACCCCTTTTTTTTTAGAATTCTTATGAAATTAAGACATTTTAATTAATTAGAGTTTTGGTAGAATTAATTTACGTAGTTTATTTAATTATAGTTTTAGTAAGATTAGGAAGATCGGTATTTCTAGTAAAGTTAGGAAATTAGTTTCTGCTATAATTAGATTTTTATTCGAATTAGGACAGTAATTAGACTTCTAGTCAGATTAGGAGACATAGTTGGATTAGGATTCCCTTGATAGGATTAGATCCCTAATAGGATTAGAGAAAATAAGAGCCCCAGTAATCATAGCGAGAGTAAGAAAGGTGAAAAGTGGTTAGAAGAGAACTAGAAAAACTAGTTTAACTAAACTTACAGGCGACCCAGTGCTGCTAACATCGGTCGGCCGATGATTCAGTTAAGAGAACAACCAATATCTCCACCCCAAAGGGCGTGCTCAGTGAAGAGTTGCAGCGTCGATAAACATCTACAGCTGGCGATCACAATGAACCAGGTATTTCCCTAAGATTTACCTCTTTATTTTCTAAACTTAGTTACCTATAAATACCTCGCCTTTGCCAGAGTCCACATGGACCGAATTTGGGCCACTCTTTCAGGGGACCAAAAGGGACCCAGGAAAAGTGCGTACCAACACCACCCACCTTCCCCCACCAACAAGCACCAGAAAATGAATGGGGGCAGACTAGTGGGGGAGCAGCCCCAATTCTACAGTCTAGGGAATCAGAGCTATTGAGAGAACAGATGGATAAAATCTAAAAACAGTTAATGAAGATGGGTGGAGCAGAAATTCATGCCATCGATTTTTCAAATCTTTGCTTATTTGCCGAGGTTCCTTTACCATCAAAATTTAAAGTGTCGTCATTTGACAAGTATAACAGCACCGACAATCCAATCGCCCACCTGAAATCATACTGTGGAGACATGTGCCAGTATGGCGGAGATGAACGACTCCTCATCAAAATGTTATAAAAAAGTCTCACATGCCCAACTTTGAGCTGGATCACTTCTATCGAACCATCCATGATAAGAACATGGAGAGACCTCAGCCACCTATTCCAAGAACAATATGAATACAACATGGACATTATTCGGCTTCTATTATCATACTAAGCCTTAACCTATTGTAAGTGCACAATGGAAATTGCAGCACTAGTATAGGATCGTTCCCACGAGGGAGGTGATTTTTCTTATTTGTTCGAAAACTGGTATTTGTCTTTTAAGAATCTAAGCTACTGGAGAAATATAAATAAGAGAATGGGTTGTTTAAACTAATACAGAAAATAAATCTAAATCCTCATCCTTCCAGATTATGGTCGTTAATCACAATCCTTCAGATCTAGAATGTTTATAAAATAAAGTATCGTTACACCGTATCTCAGTCCTCTAAAGTTTGGGCATCAATCAAAAACTAGAATTCCTTAACACAAATTTATACTAATTAATAATTTTCCCAAAATTTGGGCATCAATCAAACTTAAAAAAACTGAAGATGAAAAAGTAAAACTGTTACACTAATGTACAAATTCTCAATGTGAGTCGTCAATTCAAATAAAAAACTTTTAGATATTTACAAAGGAGTGAAAATGCATGAAAATATATCAAAACTAGAAAGTAATAAAAAGATCTTTCATCCCTCAGTCGCAGGCGTTAATTGCTTCTTAGAAACTACAGATGCTCTACTCTAATCTTCCAGCTCCCAATCACCGGAGTCAATTACTCTCGAGAAACCTTGGATAGCTAAACTACTCTACCCTACTTTTGATAGAAAGAAAATCCAACCTCAGTCATCAATTATTGTTGAGAATTTCTTCGATAAAGAATTTCTATGTTGAGCCCTCTTATTTATAGATCATAAGGGGCCAGTTTACATTATTTAAGTCCTAATAAAAGAAAATTTCTAAACAAAAGATTCCTAAAATAACTATACTTCTAATCCTAGTTGTTCCTTGCTTTGGATGGTAGATGCGTGCATGACTTTTCTCCTTGATTTTAGTAGCAGAGATCTTCTGGGTTCTTTCATCAATCTTCTTAGATCCGTAAGTTGCCAAACTTCTAATTTGAAAGATCTTCTAATTTTGTGCATGGCAGTGTAGACTTCATGTGATCAACAACATGAAATTCATTTCGCACTTTCGTGTGTATGATTGTTCTTCTTTCTGTACTATTTCTATTCTTTCGAACATTTGAGATTTTACTTTGGTTCCTTCAATCATATCTTCTTTCATATGTTCATGAAACATGATTCCTTTTTTGCTCGTTCGAGATTTACGTTCATTTGATATTTCTCATTCTTGGCTTATCGACCGGTCCTTCATTCGATTAGATCATTTATTCGCACGATCGTAGCTCTTGGTGCTTTTTGAGTTCATTTTGGCTAAGATTAACACTTTGGCTCTATTCTGCTCACTATTTTAAATATTTGCATATAGTATCTGATTAGTAACAAACTAAGGTCTAGCATCACTAAGTTTAAGGGTGGTAAAGTGGTATATTCCGTGACTCATCGACATTGAACCGCGCAAGTCCGATTTGGCACGGTTGAAATAAAAGTCTAATGAAACTTTTAATGAATACCTTGGAAGGTGGAGGGCCTTAGCAGCTCAAGTAAAAAACTACATCCCGGATGAAGAACAAATCAAGATGATCTCAAAAACCACGTTCCCAATTATATCTAATTTCCTTGTATACTAGCAGTAGACCAGTTTTGCTGACCTAGTGAGAAATGCCAACCGCTGTGAAGATGCAGTGAGAGAGGGTCGTTTAAATAGACCCGTGGCTAATGAGGTCTACAAATTTACTAAGCAAAAGAATGAGAAGAGAATAGGGGCAGAAGTTCAAGCAATAATGACTTCACAACTCACCGCAAGCATGGCACCATTCCAATTTGGGGTAGTATAGCAAGCCCCAACACATGCAAATCAGGTGCAGAGACCCAACAATGGTTCATGGGCGCAGACCCCCGAATAGAAAAGGACCCAATATTACCAAAAATTCACTCTCTTGGGACAATCCCTAAATGTCCTCTTGCCTCTATTGATAGAGAAGGGTTTGGTTACTCCACTTTAGCCACGACCTCCGTCGAATCCGCTGCCGAGGAACTATGATCCCAGCACACATTGTAACTTCAACCATGATCTAGGACATCCAACCGATTGATGCTTCCACCTAAAGCATGCGATACAGGACCTAATTGATGCAGGAAGATTATCCCTCTGGCACCTCCCCAAGCAAATCCTCACACTAGCATTCTCAAAGCACCATTACCGCCACACTCACAAGGGGGAATGGGCCCGAGGGCCACCATTAACATGATGGAGGAAGATATGTGCAAATTTGACCCCTCAGAATACATCACCACAGGAGAAAGCCTTGTAATACCAAGACCATAGAATCGAGAGAATGAGATCTTAGGGGTAGTCGAGCCTCTGAATTTAGTCGATCATTTCCCAAATCTTACGCCCCAAGCAGCACCTCTTGATTTGAGGATGTATTTCCCGGCACCAACCCCTGTCAACCATGTGCAGCCTAGTATTACCTCACCCCTAATCTACCAGCCATTTCCAGCACCAACAACTGACCACTATGTGTCACCCAATCCATCTCCAACACCAATCTACTATAGTTAGCCCAGTTTTGCCACACCACCCATCAGAACATCCATCTCCAGCACCAACCCAATATAGTTAGCCCAATTTTTCCCCAATTCCACCAGTAATCCACCCACCTCTAGCACCAGTTAACCACATTTAGCCCAAATTTTCCACACCACCAATCCAGTCTCCGCCGATACCTTCATCCACCCCATTCCAAATACCCACGTCGTCTTATGATCCTCTCCAAGTCCTGCTCAACTATAATCAAACATATGCTAATGTTGGCAGCAATAACACAGAGGCAGTTGAGTTATTACATAGTCAGGAAGGATCTCCAAGCATTCAGAGGTGCCGAAACCAGCCCAACCTAAGGAAAGAAGGGCCCGCGACAGTACATCCCATGAAAAAATGAGCCGAGATCATGCATTAGAAATTGAACTCAGAAGAACACCAACTCACAT
Organism: Chloranthus sessilifolius; assembly: GCA_021018995.1. Taxonomy (NCBI): domain Eukaryota; kingdom Viridiplantae; phylum Streptophyta; class Magnoliopsida; order Chloranthales; family Chloranthaceae; genus Chloranthus; species Chloranthus sessilifolius. Next base: position 68,550,208 of record CM037592.1, on the reverse strand, counting down.
CACCATTTGGGACTTACTGATGACGTCTCCGCCTTACTTCCAAGCTCTAATGGGGGCTCTGAAAGATGCTCATGTCTCCGACAAAGTCTCCCCAGATGAGGTGGGACAAATGATTAGGCCAGTGTTGGCTCTCAAAGCCATCTCATTTTTAGACGCCGCCTTCCCAACTGAAGGACGCAAACATTCTCGATCCCTCAATATCACAGTCGAAATAGGAAATTTGGTGATACCACTAGTACTGGTGGACAACTGCTCAGCATTAAATGTGTGCCCTTTGAGAACGACAACCAAGATAGGGGTCGATCCATCAATGTTCAGACCGGTTAGGACAAGAGCCTGAGGGTTTGATAATACAACGAGAGAAGTAATAGGCGAGGTGGATCTTGAGCTCATCATTGGGCCAATGACCTTCTCCATCCCGTTCCAAGTCATGGATATCAAATCGACCTTCAAACTACTGCTAGGGCGCCTATGGCTACACGAAATTGGGGCAGTACCTTTGACCTTGCATTAAAAGCTCAAGTTTATATCAGATCAGAAGGTCATTGCCATTATGGGCAAAGGACGGGAGGAAAGAGAAAGAGTCACATACAACATCGAGAATCTCAAAGTGTTGGACGTGCCACACACAACTGAAGATACGGATCTCCACAGTTTCCAATATGATGTATTAGTAGTGGCACCCGAACCACCCCTTGGAAAGGTCATCATGAAAAATGGGGGAGGAATGATCGCAGTAGTGGCCATGCTCCAGAAATGGGATTACTAGAAAGGAAAAGGGTTAGATCCTTGCTTGCAAGGTAGGAAAGACCCAGTCAAAGCCAAAGGGGGGCAACAAATTAAATTTGGTCTAGGATACAAGCCTACAGAAGAACAGATTCAAGAGGCCAAGGAAAATGCTCACACAACAGCTGCAAGCAATGCTAAGGGGATAAACCTAGAAGAAGATGAACCTCGCCCGTGACCACACATCCGAAGCACATTTGTAAGCGCAGGGGTCATCAAGATTGACCAGAATGGGGTGACTCAACTGACTCCACACAAAAAAGCTGCCATCCATGAAACCAACCCCTAAATCATTCCCCAAGAAATTGAAATAGACTTGACCTCCTTGTAACTTTTTGAGGAAGAGGTACCCCTGCTAGCCCATCCAACCATCTTCCCCCTTCCCAAGCCTGTCTTAATATTTGAGGACCAGGTTCCCGATGAAAATCGTCTCAAACCACTCCCCCTACGAGGTCAGGTAAGGGTATTTCACCACAGGTGAGAAAGTGGGTGTCAGTTCCCATGACTTTGTGGAAGCATCTAGAGGCTTGAAATTCGGCACCAGCTTCCCAAAAAAAACAACCTATGAGAAAGGGAGATAGCTCTTGGCAAACAATGCCATGCATGTTTAAAAACCCTTCTTGCCACACCAGCTTCCCAAAATAAAACAACATATGAGAAAAGGAGATAGCTCTTGGCAAGCAATGCCATGCATGTTTAAAAACCCTTCTTGCCAAGGGCCTGTCTTTACAGAAAATGAAAAAATAAAAAAATTAGAAAAAATACAAAATAATAAAAAAATATTGTCATTTAAAGCTCCATAAAAAGTAAAAATCATGATGCCTTACGCGAGGAGTTTGTTCAACGTGAAATCGACCCCTTTCCTTTAGAAATACAAGAAGAGGTGGGAATCACAAGTCTGAACAAAGAGGTCTCATTTGAGGAGCTCCCTAATGAGCTCCTCGACTAATACGCTGATTTTGAGAATGGCCCTACCCCAATCATTGAAGAAACTGAAGAGGTCAATCTAGGAACTGAGGAAGATCCTAAAATCACAAAGATTGGAATGTCACTATCTCCCGAGAAAAGACAAGGCATGATTGATTTCCTTCGGTCATACAGAGACGTCTTCGCATGGTCATACAAGGATATGCTTGGTTTGGATACCGATTTGGTCGAGCATGAGTTACCAATATATCCTGATGTCAAGCCAATCAAGTAGAAGTTGAGGCTCCTCAAGCTAGAATGGATGTTAAAAGTAAAAGATGAGGTCATAAATCAATACAATGCCGGCTTCCCCATGGTCTCCAAGTGCCCACAGTGGCTAGCCAACATTGTGCCAGTACTGAAGAAGGACAAAAAGGTTTGCATGTGCATCGATTTCTAAAATCTCAACAAGGCGAGCTCGAAAGACGACTTCCCTTTGCCACACATCAACATATTAGTTTATGACACTGCCAGACACGGGATGCTCCCATTCATGGATGACTTTTTAGGGTATAATCAGATCAAAATGGCAGAGGCAAACCGGGAAAAGACAGCGTTCATCACTCCATGGGGAACCTTTTGTTACTGAGTCATGTCGTTCAGGTTAAAGAATGTTGGGGCAACATATCAAAGGGCGATGACTACACTATTCCACGACATGATGCATAGAGAAACTGATGTGTATGTTGATGGCATGATCTCCAAGTCACAGGAGAGAGGTGATCATCTGGTGAACCTTCAAAAGCTATTTGAAAGATTGAGAAAATACAGGCTATGTCTGAACCCTCAAAAGTGCGCATTCGGTGCTATGTCAGGAAAGCTACTTGGTTTCATCATCAATAGAAGAGGTATCAAGGTCAATCTAGTGAAAGTGAGAGCTATCGTAGAAATACCATCACCATCTACCGAGAGAGAAGTCAGAGGCTTCTTGGGCAGAATACAGTACATCAGTCGGTTCATTACACAGTTAACTCCTATCTACAAGCCAATTTCCAAATTACTGAGGAAAGATTCGCCCGTTGAATGAAACGATGACTATCAAGCCACATTCGATAAAATTAGGAGTTATCTTCTCAATCCGCCTGTTCTGGTACCACCAGTCCCTGGGAGCCCACTCTTAATGTATCTCTCAATGAAGGAATTCTTGATGGGATGTGCCTTAGGGCAGCACAACGAAATAGGAAGAAAAGAGCAGGAGATCTACTATCTAAGCAAGAAGTCCACCGACTACGGGACACACTATTCTCATATAGAGAAAGCATGCCTGGATCTCGTATGGGCTACACAAAGACTTCGTCACTATTTGCTCTCCCAAGAAGTACTCCTTCTGGCTTGAATGGATCCCTTAAAATACTTGTTTGAAAATTTGGCTCTCACTGAGCGGGTTGTGCGTTGGAAGCTTCTCTTATCAGAATTTCACATCACTTATGTCACTCAAAAATCGATCAAGGAGCAAGCACTTGCTGATTATCTTGCCAAGAATCCCTTACCTGATTATGAACCCCTGAGAACCGAGTCCCCTGATGAGGCCATCTTATTCATGACAGATGATGACACAGAGGAGATAAAAGAATCCTGGGTAATGAACTTTGATGGGGCATCAATTGCTAAAGGTTAAGGTGTTGGCGTTGTTCTAATCTCACCAAAAGGGTCCCACATACTGGTCTCCATTAAGCTCAATTTCCCCTGCACCAATAACATGGCCGAATATAAAGCCTGCGTGGTCAGCTTACAAGCAGCTCTCGACCTGAATGTAACCCACCTCAGAATATTTGGCGGGTTACAACTAATCATATGTCAGACCAAAAGAGATTGGAAGATGAAAGATGAGAACTTGATCCCATACCATGAGCACCTAGAAGATCTAATCGTGTGCTTCAACGATGTTACATTCTCTTATGTCCCGCGAGCAAGAAATCGCTTTGCCAATGCAGTAGCAACATTGGAATCAATTATCGACATTCCATATGGCGTCGAGATGAAGTCCATCATGATCGGAAAAAGAAATGAGCCTGCCTTTTACCTCCAGATCGAAGGATCCACAAACACAAAATGATGGCCTCCATGGTTCTTAGATATCAAGAATTTCCTTGAAACTCTCGCATTTCCTGAGGGCACATCCAAAATGGACAAGCAGACCATCCAACATCTAGCAGCAAATTATGTCATTAGTGGCGAGTGTCTGTACAAGCGATCATATAATAATATCCTACTTAGGTGTTTAACTAAGAGCGATGCAGCTAACATCATGAAAGAAATCCACGAAGGAATATGCAGGGCCCACGTCAACGATCATATGCTCGCTAAATAGATCCTACGATAAGAGTATTTCTGGGCCACAATAGAAACCGACTGTTGCAAGCACGTTCATAAGTGCTACAAATCTAGTTTGATACATGCTCCTGCCATATATCTGTACAACATGACTACTCCATGGCCATTTGCTACCTGGGGCCTCGACGTCGTCGGAAAGGTTAATCCAAAAGATTCCAATGGGCATCAGTTCACCCTAGTCGCTATCGAGTACTTCACCAAATGGGTAGAGGCAGCACCATACATGAACATTATGACCAGTCATGTCAAAAAGTTTATTAAGAATAATATCGTTTGTCGATTTAGCATGCCCAAGAATATCATCATAGATAATGACACCAACTTTGTGAATAAGCGCATCAGAGCCTTATGTGAGCAGTACAAAATCAAGTATCACCGCTTGTCACCATATCAGTCGTAAACTAATAGAGTCGTCAAAGCTGCTAACAAGATAGTCGTCTGCATCCTTGAGAAGATGGTCATCACATACCGAGATTTGAGTGAAATGCTACCCTTCGTACTGTGGGCCTATCGAACATTGATCTGTACTGCTACAGGGGCATACCATTCTCCCTTGTGTCTACAACTGAGACAATGCTACTAGTTGAAATCAAAGTACCCTCACTCCATATCCTCATTGAGTCTGATTTGCCAGAGGTTGTGTGACAGCCCGGGTTTCAAAGACCAGTTGCCGTCAGGTGGGTAGCGTAAGCGTGGCCCCGAATAAAGCATGTAATGCAGGTTGCTGACAAAAAACAAAGTAGAACCATGTCCAATGAATCATTATAGAAATAAAAAGAGGACTAGTACTATTCTTCAAAAGCTCAAAATGACGGTTCTAATTTCATATGATTCCTTATGGAAAAAGAACCGCTATGAACCATCGGTAAGGGTCGTACCTTACCGTAACATGGTTCACCAAAAGAAATATAATCATTTGCAAAATTTACATCCTTCACAACCAAAGCTAAACCAACACATCTTGAATCTTAGGGCCGGACCTCCTCTGGCCTAGTACAAAGAAAGCAGCTCTCAGGGTGAATCTCCTCCAAGTCCTCCCCCGAAGCTAGCTCAGAATACTCCCTCTCGGAAATCCTGGCATCAACGTCTTCACCTGAACCTGTGACATATAATAGAGGAATGAGCTTCATCCAAGCTTAGTAAGGAAAAACTCATAGCATGCTTATTGTAATGGCAAATACAGATCTTATGGCATAATGAAATAGAATAATCAGGACGTATGCACAGTGTATGGTCATGGCATGAAACATAGGTACAAAGCTTATTCGAAATTCAAAAGAGATAGGTCCACATCTTTTTCCAACACAAGAAAAGAGAAACTTATAGTGGTATGCTTAAAGTAATAGAATGAGGAGCTATAGCCTCAAGCCCCCGATGGAATACCCACCATCGTCGCTCATATGAACCATTTTCACATATATCTAAGGTTCCATAAAGTTGGACGCTTAGCCGAACATATTTACCGTCATGCGGTAGGAGTCACAAAACACATAGCACAAAGGTGTACGGATTAGCCGCCGTACCGGTCGGATATTCACATAAAATCTTAAATCGAAGTGCATACATATAGCTCATCGCCATGTAAAGTGATAATTATAACTTAGATCATGGGTCGGAAAGAAGTGTGAAGATACTTGCACAACACAATAGATTGAATCTTGAGAGATTTCACAACTCATACGTGAATTGAAAAGGTACTGATGTACATGTCCTTCCAAATTGAATTCATAACCACACATATAATCAATTCAAAGAAACATCATGTCATAACACACACATGTTAACGTAACAATGCACATGGTGTCAAGTGTTCCTTACCTCGAGATCTTAACCCGCACTAGCTCACACCGCCGTTTGGGTTTGCCCCTTCATCATACAATACTAAGTCACCTAAAATATAAAATCCAATGTTCACTCATTAGAACAATGGTAAACATGTTAGCATAACTCCCCTCAAAATCTCATAGTCAAAACTTACCAAAATTCTGAATCTGGGAATTTCGATCGATTGAATCCCAATTTTGATCGATCGAAATCACATTTCGATCGATAGAACTAAATTCGATTGGTCGTGCTCTCACAGAAGTCAAAAAAATCAAACATAGTTCGATCGAACGAATCCCTTTCGGTCGATCGAAAACTTATAATTCGATCAATCGAAAATATTTTGATCGGTCGAATCTTCCAAAAGCAATTTAGCTATCACACAGTTCGATCGAATGAATCTTACTTCGATCGGTCAAAAACTCTAATTCGATCGATCAAGTTCTCACAGAGGGAGTTTTTCCACATTCCTGTTTATATATGTTTCGGTCGATCGACTGTGAGATTCGATCGATCGAATACGTTTCGTTTGATCGAATTTAACTTCGACCGAACAAATTTTATTCAACTTTGATTTTTCATACATTTAAGTCCATTTCGATCGATTGAATTCAATTTCGATCGATCGAAATGAGCGGATTCCAGCAGTTCTAGGGTTTTCACCCTCGTTCTCATCTCATCTTCAAATCAAACCCGATTCTTGCGCGTTATTGATCTTAAATTACATAAAAATAACCACTAACACGCATTCAAGTTTTAGCCTTAGTTTATGTACCTCTATTTCCTCTAGGTCTCCAATTCCTAGCGTCTAACTTTGACTAGGGTTCATCGAAAGATCAACGGCTCGATCGTCACTTCAAATCCGTACAACAATCTTCAAAAACTAATCAAGCTCACATCCCTAAGCAATCAATGCCCTAGTCGCCCCTCTCTCTCTCTTCTTAACTCCCGGTGATCTATAATAACTAGGGTATTGAATGGTTATAATTCCTTTTATAACCATAGTCTTAGGTTTTGATACAAAGCGGTCACGCCTAGGTTGGGTGTACGAAGGTGCACTAACCCTCAACCTAGCCTTCACACGTCAAATCCCATTCGTTGGATTTTATCTATAGACATTACATAGACTATCGATACCGTCTCCGACGTGCGGACCATCGGCACACATATCGAGGCAATTAGTTCTAGGTCTAAAATGTTTGGGACGTTACATCCTCCCCACCTTAGGAATTTTGGTCATCGAAAATTGTCCTAATGCGCAGGACGACACAGGAAGGGTTACCTCTTAAAGCACCACAGATGACTAAACAATCCATGTTGTTATAGGATCTCACCCCACACACATACACACAATAAATTCTAGTAAATCTAATTGAGGCAGATCATTCATCAAAGGTTAGCATGATTATGTAAAAAAATCATCGTGGTGGCCATGCCACCGTAGTTCTAACAAGTAAAAAAAAAAGTGGCAACCATGCCACAATAGTTAAAAAAGTTATACACATTGCCCAAAAATTGAAATTTTCAAAAAGAAACACTCTAAATCTCATGATCCCTCAATAGTAGCTCCTCCAGCCACTCCAACAGGATCTGTCGGACCAGTAGGATCTGCCACATCCTCCGTTTCCTCATCGGCATGATCCCCACTAGCCGCCTCATCAGGCCATGGATCCTCAGCAACAGCGACTATCGTAGAAGCGCCGAATACCCACGCATGCATGGCTGCCATCCTCTGGACGTAGTTGGTAGGGTATATGGCGTGCAACTCGTCCTCCACGAGCAGCTCGTATTAATCAAGGTGCTGATTGAGCTGGCGATTACTCTCCTGGATGAGCATAGCCAATGCCTCATTAGTGATCAGAGTTGCTTGATGGTCGGGTGGTATCGATAGGTCGGCAGGTTGGTGAACTGGAGGGATAACCTCAGGCTGATCGGGGATAGGAGCCTCAGGAGTAGGTTGGTCAGGTAGTGGTACGTCCTGAGCAGGTGCATCTTGTGGTGGAGGAGGGACAGGAGGCACTTGAGGGGCTGGCTGTAGGTGTGGTTTCAGCCAGTTATAAGTCTTCCTCCACTGCTTAAAGGTGTAGAACACCACATTGTCGGAGGACCTAGGCTCCCTGGAGGAGATCTTGTGCATGGAGGTCGCGGCATACTCATCAAACATAGCCGAGACCAAACTTGCATACGGTATATACTCCTCGGGCTTTTTCACCCCTGTCAATAGCTTCTTCCTCCCATGCTTGATTCCCTCAAAAACCACTACGACGGCATCAAACCATTTACCTTGAAAAGCCGTGAATAGGGCTTCCATCAACATCCCTAATCTCTCAGTCTTATGGCAGATCGAGTAGAGATTGCGCTTGAAGATTGTGTCGAGCATCCACATATAGCTCGATAAATGGGCTCGCCTAATGGCTCGACCTAGTGCAACTCGTCCTCCAGTTATCTGCTCGGCCACATAGGTATGGGTCAAATTTGGGGGATTTGGGGGTAACAAGTTAATCCCCTCGCCATAACCATCAAAACATTCCAACGCTCTACAAGCCATTGCGTGGGTAAAAACATACGTCTTCCCATCGACTTTGGTGGAAATGGTATTAGGGTCAGGGCCATCAAACATATTTTGGTAAAACAAGTGCACGAGGTGCGAGTAATAGTATTGATGAATGGGTTTTAGTAGATTATCCAATCCTGCCTTGCTTAAATAGTCAAGTGCCCAAGCGTCAGCGCCGGGCACATTGGGCATTTCGAATAAGACTGGATCGATGGTGTACTCAAAGGCAAAACCCTTGTTGGCCCACCATTTGTTTGGTTGGTCCCACTGAGGAGTTTGCGGAGCAATGATTTGCTCGACAGGTGGTTGCGGTGGTGGAATAGGTGGCTGTGGTGAGGTTCTGGTGGTTGCGAAGGACTCGGAGTGATCTTGGGTCGCTTCGATGTAGGGGTTTTAGAAGTGGCAGCCCTCTTCTTAGGTGCCATGGTCCAAAGAACCAAACGAGGGTTAAAAAAAAATAAAAAATTTAACTCAAATCAGAGAAAGAAGAATCCAAAATTAAAATTTACCGGTTTGAGGAGGTTTAGATTCAATTTCTTGGAGGATATAACACAATAGGTCATTTGTTTGATCCCCCCAAATGTAGAAACCTTCGAAACCCTAACAGGAGCCCTAAAATTTTCAGAAAATTTGAACGTAAGGACGTGATTCACACATATAAAGGCGATATTCAATCGATCGAATTCATTTCGATCAATCAAAATTTGACTTAAACTAAAATCGTTTCGATTTCGATCGATCGACACCCATTTCAATCGGTCAAAATTCACTTTATGGAGAATGGGCCCCACATTTCGATCGAACAAATTTAATTCGATCGGTCGAAACACCAAAATTCGATCGAACGAATATTTTTCGATCGATCGAGCTTGTCAGGCCTACAGAAATTTTTGATCGAACAAATTTTATTTTTTTTTCATCAGGTCGAAAAGAAATTCGATCGATCAAATTTGCAGAACAACAGAATTTTTGTGTTTTTGAATTTTATTTCTCGTTCTCATGCTTCAACATCCAATTCATCCCTGTCATTGATCATTTAAAGTATTTATATATAATTTGATCATAAAGGACCATTACAGAAATTTTCTCCTTCTCATGATTACTCAAACAATGAAGGATGTTGGGCGCGAATCTCAGCTTCGCGTTCCCACGTTGCTTCCTCTCTAGAGTGATTTTTCCATTGGACTAACACCAAAGGAATCCGTTTTGTGCGCAACACTTGCTTGGTTCGGTCTAAAATTTGTATTAGTTCTTCAATAACCGTCAGATCCCTATAGACTTCCACAGGTGGTGCATCGAGGATATGAGTTGGGTCTCGCACATATTTTCGCAACATTGAAACGTGAAATATGTCGTGCACTCTATCAAGTTGCGGGGGTAATGCGACCCTATATGCAACTTCACCCACTCTCCCCAATACCTCGAATGGTCCAATAAAGTAAGGACTCAACTATTCGTGCTTTCCAAAGCACATCACACCCTTCATTTGGGATATCTTTATAAACACGTGATCTCCCACTTGAAAGTGCGTGCTTCAGCACTTAATATCCGCGTAGCTCTTCTAGCGACTATGCACCATCCTGATTCTTTCTCGTATAATACGGACTGTCTCAGCATTTTTCCTGATGACTTTCGATCCCAACACAAATCTGTCACCCATTTTCTCCCAATTGATCGGAGACCTGCATCTCTGTCCATATAGAGCCTCATATGGAGCCATCCTAATGCTCTGCTGAAAGCTATTGTTATACGCAAATTCTATCATCGAAAGGTGCTGATCCCATGATCCTTGAAAATCAACCATGCATGCTCGCAACATATCTTCAATAATCTGATTGACTCTCTCTGTCTGGCCATCAGTCTGTGGATGAAATGCGGAACTAAAGTCCAATTTCGTGCCCATACCTTCTTGGAATCTTTGCCAGAATACTGATGTGTACAATGGATCACGAGCGGACACAATGCTCGTAAGAATACTGTGGAGTGGCATAATTTCTTTCATATATAAATCTGCCAACTTGCTTGCAGTGTATGTCGTATTGTAAGGTAGGAAGTGAGCCGACTTCGTCAATCGATCCACTACCACCCATATTGCATTGTGGCGTCTCATCGTCCTTGGTAATCCCACAATGAAGTCTATAGAAATGGACTCCCACTTCCACTCCTATATTGGTAGAGGTTGTAATAGACCTGTTGGGTGTCTATGATCCACCTTTACTTGTTGACACACCAGACACTTTGACACATATTCTGTGATATCTTTCTTCAATCTTCTCCACCAATAACACTTCCGCAAATCTTGGTACATCTTAGTACCACTCGGATGAAAGGCATAATTGGACTTATGAGCTTTGTCCAATATGGTCTGCCTCAGCTCGACATCCACAGGTATGCACAAGTGGCCACGGAATAGTAATGATCCATCTTCTTTGACAGAAAAATCCCCCCTTTCATCTGCAGTCACCTTTTGACGTATCCTCACCAGCTCTAGGTCTTTCATCTAGAGTTCATAAATGTGATAAAAAATAGTTGGTCTGATCATGAGATTTGCCAACAGTACCCTAGTATCCTTGACTTCAATGTTCTTATCATACAATAAAATGTCTTCCAATAGTTTCCATCGTCGAAGTCCCGCTAGGAGACTAGCTAACTGAGCAGCATTCTTTCTACTCAACGCGTCAGCCACGATGTTAGCTTTACCTGGGTGATATTGTATAGTGCAGTCAAAGTCCTTGAGAAACTCAATCCACCGCCGTTGCCTCATATTCAATTCTTTTTACGTAAACAAATACTTGAGGCTTTTATGGTCTGTGAAGATCTCAAAGGTCTCACCATATAGGTAATGCCTCCAAATCTTAAGCACAAAGATCACTGCGGCTAACTCTAGATCATGCGTCGGGTAGTTCTTCTCGTGCTCTTTCAAGTGTCTTGACCCATAGGCTATGACCTTACTGCTTTGATTCAGTACACTGCCCAAACCACCATATGACGCATCACTGTAAACAGCAAATCCCCCACTGCCTGACAGAATAGCCAATACTGGAGCAGAGGTAAGCCGTTTCTTGAGTTCTTGGAAGCTCTCTTCACATTCCTTGGTCCACTCAAATTTTGCGTTCTTCCTTGTAAGTAGGGTGAGTGGTCCTATTAATCTTGGCGAAACCTTCCAAAAGCGTCGGTAATATCTAGCTAGACCGAGGAAACTACGAATCTCCGTCATAGTCATGGGTTATTCCCAATCTAACACTACCTCAATCTTTGCCGGATCAACAGTCACACTTGCTTCTGATACTATGTGACCGAGAAAACTCACTTGTTCAAGCCAGAATTCACAGTTGCTGAGTTTGGCATACAGCTGGTGTTCACGTAGGGTCTGTAAGGCAATACGCAAATGATGTTTGCGTTCTTCTCTGGTCTTTGAATAAATAAGAATGTCGTCCACAAACACCACTATGCATGTATCAAGGCGTTATTTAAAGACCCGATTCATGAGGTCCATAAACGAGGCCGGTGCATTTGTCAAGCCAAAAGGCATCACTAAGAATTCATAATGCCCATATCTAGTCCTGAATGCTGTCTTATGCACATCTTCGGCCTTCACATTTAGTTGATGTTACCTGAATCTCAAGTCGATCTTTGTAAGGAACTTTGCCCCTTGCAATTGGTCAAACATATCGTCGATCTTAGGCAAAGGGTAATTATTCTTGATCATGAGCTTGTTCAATTGACGGTAGTCAATGGAAAGTCTCATCAACCCATCTTTCTTCTTAACGAACAAGACCGGTGCTCCCCAAGGGGACACACTTGGCCTTATAAAGCCCTTATCTAACAGTTCCTGTAATTGCTCCTTCAACTCCTTCAGTTCGGATGGAGCCATTCGGTATGGAGCTTTGGAAACTGGTTCAGTGCCTGGAGCTAAGTCAATAGCAAATTCGATCTCCCGATCAGGTGGCAAGCCTGGTAACTCATCGGGAAATATATCCTCAAACTCATAGGCAATTGGGATATCAGAAATAACGTTCTTTACTTCCTTTTGCTCTTGCAGGAATGCTAGATATCCCTCTTATCCATTCTTCATCATCCGCTCAGCTCGTACTACGAAGATGATCAGCGCTACCTTCCCTTTCTCACCAATGAACCAAAAAGATTTCTGTCTGGGTGGACGGAAAGTGACTACTTTCTGCAGACAATCTACGCTGGCATGATATGCACATAGCCAATTCATGCCAAGTAGTACATCAAGTCCTTGCATTGCATGTTCAACAAGACAAGATCCGTGATAGTCTCTTAATCCTCCACTTGTACGATGACTGATTGGCAATGCGTGTCTGCAATCACTGCACTTCCTGTAGGAACGGAAACATCCAAAATAAAATCTAACTCATCGGGAACAATCTTTAATTTCCCTATGAATTTTGGAGTTATATACGAATGGATAGACCTTGGGTCTATTAAAACTCGTGCAACACAATGATCGTCGTCGTTTTCTCGATAAAGCTGTAGCGTACCTTAGATTACATCATTGCTTGTCCAGGTGTCTTCCACTATCACGGCAAAGGAACAACCTTGAACAACAAGTCTCATGGATTGTGTAGGTCTCGATGCGGTAGCAGTTGAGACACTGCCCTCCTTTCTCATCTCGGGGTAGTCTCATATCATATGGCCTACTTTCCCAAATTTAAAACATCCACCCATGTCCCATCTACAGTCCGATGTTTTATGCAATTTGCCGCAATGGGCACATTTTAGTTGTGGATTTGTAGATGTCGCTCTAGAAGGTCCTTGTATGACAGATGCCCAAAACGTCTGAGTCTGAGTAGGGCCTTCTCTGCGGAATGGTCTCGTAGAAGTGAAAGTATTTGACCTCGGATAATTTGCATAGGCTGGTCTTAAAACTAGAGCAGGTGCTGACAACCTCGGCTTTTTATTCCCCGAGTCATAGTCACTCACCCCCCCAGACTTGGCTTTTTCTTCCACTCACGTCTTTTGTTGATGTCCCTTTTTGCAACGATGGCCTTCCCCATCACATCGACATATGCTTCTAATTCAAATATGGACACTCTCTCCTGTATATTTAGTCTCAGGCCTTCTTGGAATCTATTGACCTTCATTTCTTCAGTAGCTACCAATTCTAGTGTAAATCTTGATAACCTCACAAACTCGTTGTCGTACTCTCGTACGGTCATGCTCCCCTGTACAAGATTCATAAAGTCCTTCTTCAACTGATTCCGGACTTGCTTAGGAAAGTACTCCTTGTTAAATTCCATTACAAAGTCTGCCCACGTCCATGGGTTGTACGGACCCTTAACTTCCCTTTTCCTCAACACCGACTTCCACCAAGCGTCAGCGTCGCCTTCTAGTTGGAAAGAAGCCCAACCAACTTTCTCATGCTCAGGGCTTTGCAGTCTCTCCAACAATTTCTCCATCTGTTTCAACCACTTCTCCGCTTCAAGTGGATCAGTCTGCCCGTGGAACACAGGAGGTCTCAAGCTCCTGAAATCCATAAATGAGGATGGCAACAAAGTAGGAGGTGGTGGTGGTGGTGGTTGCTGCTGATGGCTGACGTTGTTTGCAGCTAACAATGGCATCTGCTCAGTCAGAAGTGTAGTCTGCTAGGTCTGTTGAGCCATACCAGCGGCTATAGCCTCCATAGCCCTGGCCATCCTATCAGGAGACTCATCTCTGTGACCTCTCTCTGCCTCAAAAGGTGGTCTCTGCTTTCCTCTGAAACCTGAAGGAATCTCCTCCATACGCCATTCACCTCTTTGGCGACTTCCCCTAGGTCTACCTCTTCCTCGCGGATTCACTGGAATCTGTTACAATGAAACAAAAGTCTCATTAATAGATAGTCCCAAGTATCCAATGAAATCTCAATCTCGAAATAGTTTAAGACTTGTCGACACAAGTCACAGCTTGGTTGGTGGCAAGGCTAAGGCCGAGCCCCCAAACGAAGCACGTAATGTATAGTTGCACAATGAAAAACAAAGCAGAACCATGTCCAATGAATCATCATAGCAACAAAAAGAGAACTAGTACTATTCTTCAAAAACTCAAAATGACGGTTCTAATTCCATATGATTCCTTATGGAAAAAGAACCGACAAGAACCACTAGTAAGGGTAGTACCTTACTGAAACATGGTTCACCAAAAGAAATACAATCATTTGCAAAATTTACATCCTTTACAACCAAAGTTAAACCAACACATCCTGAATCCTAGGGCCTGACGTACTCTGGCCTAGTACAAAGAAAGTAGCTCTCAGGGTGAATCTCCTCCAAGTCCTCCCCCGAAGCTAGCTCAGAATCCTCCCTCTCGGAAATCCTGGTATCAATGTCTTCACCTGAACCTATGACATATAGTCGAGGAATGAGCTTCATCCAAGCTTAGTAAGGAAAAACTCATAGCATGCTTATTATAATGGCAAACACAAATCTTATGGCATAATGAAACAGAATAATCAGAACGAATGCACAATGTATGGTCATAGCATGAAACATAGGTACAAAGCTTGTTCGAAATTCAAAAGAGATAGGTCCACATCTTCTTCCAACACAAGAAAAGAGAAACTTAAAGTGGTATGCTTAAAGTAATAGAATGAGGAGCTATAACCTCAAGCCCCCAATGGAATACCCATCATTGTCACTCATATGAATCATTTTCACATATATCCAAGGTCCCATAAAGTTGGACGCTTGGCCGAACATATTTACCGTCATGCGGTAGGAGTCACAAAACACATAGCACAAAGGTGTACAGATTTACCGCCGTACCGGTTGGGTATTCACATAAAACCTTAAATTGAAGTGCGTACATATAGCTTATCGCCGTGTAAAGTGATAATTATAACTTAGATCATGGGTCGGAAAGAAATGTGAAGATACTTGCACAACACAATAGATTGAATCTTGAAAGATCCCACAACTCATACGTGAATAAAAAACATACAGATGCACATGTCCTTCCAAATTGAATTCGTAACCACACATATAATCAATTGAAAGAAACATCACGTCATAACACACACATGTTAACGTAACAATGCACATGGTATCAAGTGTTCCTTACCTTAAGATCTTAACCCGCACTAGCTCACACCGCCGTTTGGGTTAGCCCCTTCATCATACAATACTAAGTCACCTAAAATATAAAATCCAATGTTCACTCATTAGAACAATGCTAAACATGTTAAGATAACTCCCCTCAAAATCTCACAGTCAAAACTTACCAAAATTCTGAATCTGAGAATTTCAATTGATCGAAATCACATTTCGATCGATAGAACTAAATTCGATTGGTCGTGCTCTCACAGAAGCCAAAAAAAATCAAACATAGTTCGATCGAACGAATCCCCTTTCGGTCGAATGAATCCCCTTTCGGTCGATCGAAAGGGGATTCGATTGAAAATATTTTGATCGAACGAATCCCCTTTCAGTCAAACATAGTTCGATTGAAAATATTTTGATCGGTCGAATCTTCCAAAAGCAATTTAGCTATCACACAGTTTGATCGAACGAATTTTACTTCGATCAATCGAAAACTCTAATTCGATCGATCAAATATATTTCGATCGATCGAGTTCTCACAGAGGGTTTTTCCACATTCCTGTTTATATACGTTTCAATCGATCGAGTGTGAGATTCGATCGATCGAATATGTTTTGTTCAATCAAATTTAACTTCGACCGAATGAATTTTATTCAACTTTGATTTTTCATACATTTAAGTTCATTTTGATCGATCGAAATGAGTGGATTCCAGCAGTTCTAGGGTTTTCACCCTCGTTCTCATCTCCTCTTCAAATCTAACCCGATTCTTGCGCGTTCTTGGTCTTAAATTACATAAAAATAACAAAAAACACACATTCAAGTTTTAGCCTTAGTTTATGTACCTCTATTTCCTCTGGATCTCCAGTTCCTAGCATCTAACTTTGACTAGGGTTCATCGAAAGATCAACAGCTCAATCATCGCTTCAAATCCGTACAATAATCTTTGAAAATGGATCAAGCTCACATCCCTAAGCAATCAATGCCCTAGCCGCCCCTCTCTCTCTCTTCTTAACTCTCAGTGATCTACAATAACTAGGGTATTGAATGGTTATAATTCCTTTTATAACCATAGTCTTAGGTTTTGATACAAAGCGATCACGCCTAGGTTGGGTGTACGAAGGTGCACTAACCCTCAACCTAGCCTTCACACGTCAAATCCCATCCGTTGGATTTGATCTATAGACATTACATTGACTACCGATAGCGTCTCCGACGTGCGGACCATCGACACACGTATCGAGGCAATTAGTTCTAAGTCTAAAATGTTTGGGACTTTACAGGCTAAGAGAGAGCCCATTTCGAACAGTTGAGCCCGATCAATGAGTGTCGGGGGATTTCAGTGTGCTAACTATTGTGTAATGATAAAAGCAAACAAAGTAAAATAGAGGATGGATTCAGCACATCTAAAATATCCTAGACCTACAAGATACAGGGTCCTTTGTAGCAAGTTTTAATAAGTAAGAGTTTGTCCCACAGGGAGTAGTGATCTAAACCTAGAAGGTGTATAGTAGACCTCCAGATCTGGCTACAGATCTAGTAATTCTAAGAAGAAAGATAGCTTTTCGGGTGTCATTAGATCTAATTTATAAAACTGAAATATAAAACTAAATTTAAAAGATTAAGGAAGATGGATGGTAAAATAAAATATAAAATGAGGAGAAATAGACAGCTAGGGCCTGGTTTTTATTGCAAAACAAAGCAAGAGCTGGGGATTTGCAGCAATCCTTCATTTGGCTACAAGCGCAAATGAAAGGTATAAGAATCTGATTTAGATCGGTGGTTTGGATTGATCTTAAGGCTATGATCTGTCCACTTAAATGGTCACAGATCATCTAATAGATTTCCTCCATTCCGATGGCTTCGATCAGAACAAGATAATCACTACAGATGCTATGGATGTAAGGCCACAGGCACAGGCACCCACAAGCATATCAAACCCAGGGAAATTAGATGGTCATCAAAAGATCTACCGAAAAAGAGCCTGGGCTTGTGCCAAGTGCAAAAATTCGATCGAGAATCTAATGGGACCACAAGATCTTTCGATTTAATTAAACTTTAAAATTAACAATTTATTACTTTAATCAAAACCAACTTACAATAAACTTATTCCCAAATCTGTAGTCTATGCATCGATCCATATTTCTTCATGCCGAAATTACAATTACGAAACAGATTTGAGCTGCTACCTAGATCTAATCCAATAGGCTGGATTAGAGAGAGAAGGGGGAAGAGAAAAGGGAAAAATAAACCTAAAACTAAACCTAAATGAGCTAAGTAGAACTCAGGCTATTCCTTTGTTCCTACTTTCCTTGCTGAAGAAAAACAGCAAAATAGATGGTTATTTATAGGTATGCAGTGATCCATGTGCATTGAGTTGCTGCTAATCAGAGGAGAGGATTTCAGTTTAAGCTTAAAACCTGTTTAAGAGTTTCAACCAATCAGAGAAGAGATAGGGATCTGGTTTTGTTTGTGCCTAGTTGAAACTAATTTGTTCCCCGCCAAAAATTAGTTCACACCCATGTGTAGAATTTCCTATGCATGGGAGTTCCCAGATTTGCCCCTACCGTCCATTGATTTTTGCTGCTGCAGCCTCAAGCTGTTGTTGAGCACTGAAATATACCACTTTCTACCCCTTAACCTGACCTATGATGGACCTTTGAGCATGTTAATAATGTCTTTTAAGTGTGTTTTTACAGATAACAGTAAAATAAGAGCTTAATGCTGCAATCCATGCTTTTGAAGCCAAGAAGAAGGAATTTTGTGTTTAGCAGTGGTGCTGATTGATTTATTGAAAAGGCACTATGGTGGTTCACACCATTAGGGCTTTTTAACATGCTTTGGGGGCCTTAAAGACCTGCTGAGAGAGAGAGTGGTGAAGCCCAAAGGTTAACAAGGTGCTTGCAGTAATACAACATTTTGTGTTTATAGCAAGGCAGCACCTTGGATGGAAGACAACAACAAATCAACACCTCAAGGCATTCTATGCGAACAGCTGCAGAGCAATTCAAGTGACATATTACAGCTACAGCAGCTGCTGATAGGATTAGAAGTTGCACCTGTCGACAGGTTCAATGGATAGGGAGCTCAAGAATTCGATAGGTACAAGCTGCATGTTTGACGCTTCCAAGAGGTTGGTGGATTGAACCATTTGATAGGTTCATAGCTTATGCATTTGATAGGTTAGGAGACTTGTATTCGATAGGATGCATGGTAGTTCTTTGGAGGATTCGATAGGTACAAAGAATTGTTCGACAGGTTTAGCAACTATAGCACTCGATAGGTTGGTGGCTACTGACCTTGGGGGACTGCTCGATAGGGTGGCAAGAGCTGCTAAGGAGCTCCAATCGACAGGTTTGAAGGTAGCTTAGTCCATTTGATAGGTTGGTTGAAAGCCTCCAATGAACCATTCGATAGGATGGGTTCCTGCTTCATGAAAGCATCCACTCGACAGGTTTACAAGAGTGAATTCGATAGGTTGCAAGTTGCATGAAGTGTAAGTCGACAAGTTGGGTTTCCAGCTGCATGAACCATTCGATAGGTTGATTGCTGCCCCAGAGCACTACTGGATAGGTCCATTTCAGTTGAACCACCCATTTGATAGGATTGGTTTTAGCTTTCAACAGCTCTTGTACATGGACTTTTCATGTGTAAACTACTCAACTAGAGCAACACAACAGCAACCACTGCCCTCAAATCTGTAGCAAGATCTTTAGGACGCTGCTATGTTTTTCCAACATATAGGCTTGTGGCTAGAAGAATTCGAGCAGCTTTTACACTGATATTCAACAGCTCAGAATGCAAGCCTGCTATCTCCTCTCTCACACTGGTCGAGTTCCATATTGCTGCACTCTTTTAGTATGCACACAGCTTGTATAGTTGTAGGTCCTCCTCAGTTCAAGCACGCCTTGAGTTGTTGTATTACTTCCATATTAACAGATTACTTGCCTCAACTCTAATAGATGGTTCCAAGTCCTCTTTTTGGCATTTTAACATAGAAAAATTGCATTCTTCTATATTTTACCAATAACGGCAAAACACACTCCAAAGCAATTATTAAACACTCTAGGTCCTAACAAAAGTCAGGTTTAAAGGTGTGGAAAGTGGCAAAAATCAGTGCTTAACACACCCCCAAACCTAACCTTTGCTAGTCATCGAGCAAAGTGAAATTAAAAATATCTAACCTACAAAGATAAATGCCACTTTCGTAGGGAGCACGGGTGCATTTAGCACATGCACCAAGCCTTTTAAACCCCTAAGTGATCCCTAGAGGAGGAGTAGAGTCTCCTGAGGATTTTCAGTGAAGGTACCCCCAAACTTCTCCAATAAAATTAGTTAATACTCACGCAACACGCTAAAATAGAGTTTAAGAAAAATAAAATAAATTCCACACCATGTCCATTCAGTTTTTGAGGATTTTCAACAGAAAAATCATCAGTTTAAAACCTGAAATTCTGTTATAATTCCTTCATCATCAATCAGTTCATGTCAAGACATTGTGCCTGAAAATTATTGCAAAGCTTACCTTTAAATTAAGAATTCTGTTTTGATAATACCCCCAAACAAATTGGATTTCAGACCCAAGTCTTATCAGGGCTGTTCACTCACAACAAGAATAGAAGGGTGCATCATTTCTGACATAGCTCAAGAACAGTTGCAGCCCTCAAATAAGACTGCAAGCATGAGCATAGTCATTGCTTTAATTTATGAAATTTTCTAACTCTTTTCACCATAGATTAAACAAATACTCATCTCCACATGACAGCTTAATCCATTTCAGATTAGTAGGGTCTTTTTTATTGGGTTGTAATGTGGCTTATGGGTGAAATTTGTAAAAGAATAATGGGGTAAAAATGGGATTCAAATTGAGAAATCAGTAAAGGTAAGGGGGTAGTCTAGACAACACCTTCTTTATTTCAGCATAATTCCATCTACTTCTTGAATTTTTAGATTTGAAGTGGCCAATTTCTTATCCTCTTTTCAGTCTTTCAATGAAATGACTTCTCTTTCTCATTCCTTTTCTTTGATTTTTTGTTTTTCCTTTTCTTTTTGTATGTTTTTATTTTTGTATTTTTCTCCATTTTTCTTTTTATGGGTTGGAATGCCACAACACCAGCAAATGTGCTTTCTTCTTTCTCAACCAACCATCAAACCAACTCTACCTTCTGAAATCTCAGAGGGTCAGGATGTATCAGGTCACTGAGGTTTTGGGTTCAAATTTTTTAGTTTTTATCAAAGAAAATATAGAATTTTAAGGCTCAAATGGGGCGTACCAAGTGCAGTTCAAAGGTGGAAAAATTTTAAGCTCAAACTGTCCAAGGAATGGCCTTACTTCATGTCTTTAATGTCATGAATGTTGTCAAGCTGTTTCAACTTGGATTTGCCTAACTTCTAGTGGCAAAACTAGATCCAATCAGTCCATAGGGCAGAAAAATTGCCAAGACACTCTTCAAAGAAAATTTTTTCAGGCCCAAATCTCACTGGGTATGGCCTTCCATCAAATTTTCTGGGGTGTATCCTTACAGTTTTATCTCCTTTCAAGAACACTAAATATCAATTTTTGAAAATTCTTGACATTTGCTTCATGAAAAATGTTAAAACTACAGCTCATTTCAGTTTTAAAAAGTTTTTAATTTCCTGTTTTCCAAAAATTAGGTTGGAAATCACTTTATTTTCAAAAACTTTTTCAACATAGCTACACTAGCATTAACTCATTTCATTGGCACACCTGCCATACCCGCAAACCAAAGATGAACATTGTCCTCAATGTTCTAGACAATGAGACACTAGGGGCAGCAGGATAAAAGAAGAAAGAAAAACTAAGCAGAAAAATTGCAGCTATGTATAGCAGAAAATACCAAAAGAAAAACTGAACACATGAGTAGGAAAATGAAAAATAATGATATACCAGTGCCGAAAATTACTGATAAAACAGGAAAAACAATAAAACAAAGCTAGAACTGCTACAAAATAAAATCTAAAAACTGCATGTATGGATAGAAAAATAAAAGGACTGCTATGCAAACGAAAGGAAACTATTGCTAATAACAGAAAAACAGTAAAAACAAAGTAAGGGACTGAATACAAAGCTATAAAAACCAAAAAATGTTGGTACAAAACCAGAGTTGTAGATAAAAAAAAAGAAGGAAAAACAAAGTTAGAAGCTGAATATAATCATACAAAAAATATAGAAAATCAGTAAAATTAAGACCTTAGAAAAATTAACAATCTAAAAACAGATTTTTTAAACTAAAATTCCTAAAACAGAAAAAAAAATCTTAAGACAAAATCATAAATCCCCTAAGCCCAAAGAAAACCAAAAAGCCTGAGCCAATCAGCTACTTACAAATCTAAGTGATTTTAAAAATGATCAGCAGGAATAATATACAGTGAAAAGCAAGATTCATAAGACTGACCCCTGCGTTGATGATGTGTATGAATAAAAAAGAATTTCTAAATAAGGAAGCATGGGAGCACACATTAAAAATATGATTCATACAGCAGAGATCCATTTAATGGTGAAGAAATCTCAAAGGAAAATAAAATTAGTGGCTCCATTAAATATTCAAAACAGCATATGATCCACTGCTCATCATCCTACATTATTCCTCAAAAATGAAAACCATGATCTCAACAGGTCCAGATGAGAAAAATGAATAAAAATAAAGAAAAATAACCCATCTGAAGATATTTTTATGTTTTTATAATTTTTTATTTTTTTATTTGATTTGGATCAGCTCAGGCTCAACAAGAGCCCTTATTTACTACTACTGAAAAATGACAAAAAAATTTATTAGAATGACAGCACACAACAAAATTGCAGGTCTAAAGAATTTAAAAATAAAAAATAAATGCAGTGGAGAAGGGGATGCAAACTCAAGGAGATCTACTCCTACTGCAATACATTTGCTCCTCATTTGGCAGCTACTCTAGATCTGTAAAAAATTTAAAAACGGTAGCAGTACCTTATTCAAGCATATTGACAAAAACACAATGAAAAACTCAAACTGAGCCTCATTTCTGTGAAAGTACAAAAGGCTACAGCAACATTTATTCAAACAACTAGAAGGCATAAAGTAAGAACTCTGGAAAATCAGAATTTCTGCAGTTTTTAAAATTGGTTTTCTATACAAAAACTGCAGCAATCCTTAAATCAAACAGGTGGAATGCAATGGAAAGAATAAAAATGACAAACAAAATAGCAATAAAAACTTTTTAAAAATAAAATTATTAGATCTGAAAAACTCAGATCTACAAAAAATAAAAAATCAGATCTTCAAAAAAATTGAAAAACTCATATCTACTATATAGATCAAAACTCCCCGGCAGCGGCGCCAAAAATTTGTTGGGGGATTTCAGTGTACTGATTATTGTGTAATGATTAAAGCAAAATAAAATCAAAGTAAAGAAGAGGATGGATTCAGAACATCTAAAATATCCTAGACCTGCAAGATATAGGGTCCTTTGTAGCAAGTTTTAATAAGTAAGAGTTTGTCCCACAAGGAGTAGTGATCTAAACCTAGAAGGTGTATAGTAGACCTCCAGATCTGGCTACAGATCTGGAAATTCTAAGAAAAAAGAGAGCTTTTCGGGTGTCACTAGATCTAATTTATAAAACTGGAGTATAAAACTAAATCTAAAAGATTGAGGAAGATGGATGGTAAAATAAAATATAAAATGGGGAGAAATAGATAGCTAGGGCTTGCTTTTTATTGCAAAACAGATCAAGAGATAGGGATTTGTAGCATTCCTTTATTTGGCTACAAGCGCAAATGCAAGGTATAAGAATCTGATTTAGACCGGTGGTTTAGATTGATCTTAAGGTTATGATCTGTCCACTTAAATGGTCACAGATCATCCAATAGATTTCCTCCATTCTGATGGCTTAGATCAAAACAAGATAATCACTACAGATGCTGTGGATGTAAGGCCACAGGCATAGGCACCCGCAGGCATATCAAACCTAGGGAAATCAAATGGTCATCAAGAGATCTACCGGAAAAGGGCATGGGCTTGTGTCGAGTGCAAAAATCCGATCGAGAATCTAATGGGACCACATGATCTTCAGATTTAATTAAGCTTTAAAATTAACAATTTATTGCTTCAATCAAACCAACTTATAATAAACTTGTTCCCAGATCTGTAGTCTATGCATCAATCCACATTTCTTCATGCAAAAATTACAATTACAGAATAGATCTGAGCTGCTACCTAAATCTAATCCAACAGGGTGAATTAGAGAGAGAAGGGGGAAGAGAAAAGGGAAAAATAAAACCTAAAACTAAACCTAAATGAGTGAAGGAGAACTCAGGCTATTCCTTTGTTCCTACTTTCCTTGCTGAAAAAAAATAGCAAAATAGATGGTTATTTATAGGTATGTAGTGATCCATGTGCTTTGAGTTGCAGCCAATCAGAGGAGAGGATTTGAGTTTAAGCTTAATTCCTATTTAGGAGTTTCAACCAATCAGAGAAGAGATAAGGATTTGATTTTGTTTGTGCCCAGCTGAAGCTAATTTTTTCCCCGCCAAAAATTAGTTCACACCCATGTGTAGAATTTCCTATGCATTGGAGTTCCCAGATTAGCCCCGACCGTCTATTGATTTTTGCTGTTGCAGTGTAATATCCCGAAAATTTGAACGTTAAACAGTGACCTCAGGATCCGTGCCCGACTGGTCGTAGGTTTAACCAAGTGATGATCAAACAGTAGACTCATGAAGTGATGAACTAATATAATGTAAATTTGACCTAAGTGTAGTGTATGGTGTGAGTTTAAGGCCACATACACCTATCTCTGGTGTATGTGCTTAACACCGAAGCGTGAGAGAAGTTATAAGGGTTTTAATAACCTAGGTTTTTTTTGTTTGGTTAGTGAAAGAAAGTTAAAAAGAGAGAGAGAGAACCAAGGTAAGTAATGGTTAGGAGTTATCGTGGTTGATTGAAGGAAGAGTATCAAGCATTAATGTCGGATTCAACGCGTGGAGGATCGTTGAAGCAAGGGCCGAAACCCTAACCATTCAAATCAACCGTTCAATCAATTAGGAGATTGATTTGAGATGAATTTTGCTAGATTTAAATGAGTACTTTATTGTGCATAGCTATAGGAAAGATTGGTAAAATGATCAAATAAAAATGATAGAAAAGAAAGAAAAATAAGAAGAAAAAAATTTAGAAGAACAACCCGAAAAGGGGCTGAGTTCTGGCCAAATCGATTAATCGATTTTGGTCAAGAAGTTGAAAAAGCAAGAATGCTCGATTTCAATTAATTGATCTGGAAATTGATTAATCGATTGTAAAAGTCGATTAATCGATTTGGAAATCGACTAATCGACTGAGTACCTCCAGTGGCTGGAGAGATAAGGCTTGGGGAAATTGACTAATCGATTTGAGAAATCGATTAATCAATTTTGGATTTCGATTAATCGATTTGGGATCGACTAATCAATTTTAGATTTTTGACTACTCGATTTGAGAATCGATTTAATCATTTTGAGGATTTTGATTAATCGATTTTGGATTTTGATTAATCGATTTTGGGAATCGATTAATCGATTTAGGGTTCGATTAATCGATTATGGGAATCGATTAATCGATTTTGGCATTTTCACTTGACTTCGTAATTGGACCTTGGGGTTCATTGAGGGTCTAAGACCTTTTCTATTGCATCTTTGATGATATGTTACATGTGTTATGATGTACCATAGGTGGTACGTGTGAGAGCAAGCATAAGGAGCCGTGTGGGACCTTGATGCTTGGACCTTCAGAGACCTGAGGTAGGGAACACCTTGAACATGCACTTTAATTGTAAGAGCATGTATGTAGTGATATAGAAATCAAATTGAAAATATTTTAACTGTATAAATCTTTGTAAAAGGGGTGTGTGTGTGACACAAGAAAGTAAGTGAGAATGAGACATCCCCAGGGGATGAGAAAGTAATAAAGGCATCAGTGTGATGCGTGCAATTTAGACATCCCAGGGATGTAAGTAAGATTGGATAACTACTGATAAGGCCTAACTGATATAAAGTAGCACTTTTACACGGTGAATAAATATATATAAAGCACATGATATTTTTGTTATTTAAGGTTTGAATAGAATACCCCACCGACATGGCGGGATACCCACGACTGACTTGGCAGGATATCCGTGACTGGTACGGGGGACAATCCGTACACCTGTACAGAGATTTATCTGTACACAGTAAACACATTCCAGGGATGTTGAGATCAGATTTAACCCCGCCACCTAAGAGAAAGGGGCTTGGGTAGTATTCCCAGGGAATACATATAACAACTGTCTATTTAGAAGACAATGGAGGGTATTCCATCGGGGCTCGATGCTATATTGCTCGGGGACTACTTAAGTTGAAGATTTAAGCTTTGCTTTAAGCCTAATCAGTGTAATTCATAAGCAGTTTGAGAATAAATGAAACATGCAAGCCAACTGTAAACTTCAAGGCATAATTATCATCTTTTAAACTATTTTTCCAGCAAATGCATAGATACATCATGCTTAAAATATCATGGA
Source organism: Chloranthus sessilifolius (assembly GCA_021018995.1). Taxonomy (NCBI): domain Eukaryota; kingdom Viridiplantae; phylum Streptophyta; class Magnoliopsida; order Chloranthales; family Chloranthaceae; genus Chloranthus; species Chloranthus sessilifolius. Next base: position 68,524,180 of record CM037592.1, on the reverse strand, counting down.
ATATATGTGAGATTTTAACTTATATGTTCATTGTGTTGTTCCCTATTAAGCTAGGATGTAGCTCACCCTTTAGACTATACGTTGCAGGTCCAGTGCTAGCGGCGGTTGAGGCTTTGGGAGACGTGGATCCGAGTGATTCGGATTACGTGCCTGGGGAAGAGTTGGAGCCCCCTCCTGAGGACTTCTTCTAGGAGACTCCGCTGAGTACTTTGAGAGAGTAGTTTTGAGAGCACATTGGTGCGGCTTGGTATGTCAAGCCTTTATTTTGATAAATAATATAATTAATTGATATATTCTGTTTGGCGAACCATCTGGGGTGATCTGTTTATCACCGATGGTTTGGATCGATTCTCTTTTCATGCAGTGGCATGAAAGTAGAACTGTCTTTTAAGTTTATACTTAGAGTAGTATTTTGCTTCCGCATCATGCAGTTATTGTTCCATTTTATCTTAATATTGCTTGTTATACTAATGTTCCGTACATAGTCATGGGGCACGGTCTAGAGGATCGTGTTGATGGCATGGGTTTCGGGGTGCCAAAATCTGGACTGTCACAGTTGGTATCAAAGCTTTTTCTTTTAGAAATTCTGACAATCATTCTTTTTTTCAGAGCATAGGGACTTCTGCTAAAGAAAACCTTGTTTTCACGTGTAGACCGTTATGTCTTCTAGAGGAAGGGGTCGACCCAGGGGCGGCCATAGTAGAAGTTTGCATAGTCAAGATGATTTTATCTCGGATACCAATAGAGTGCCTATAGGAGATAGAGGGGATTCAGGCAGTGGTGACCAAGGGAACCAAGATCAGGCAGAGACTCAGGATCGCTATCGTCAGGATAGAGATCAAAGAGAACAAGAGGGAGTTAGAGAAGGAAACGAAGATAGAGAGGAGCGTCAGAGGATGATGCACACTATGGAAACCATGGCGGCTATCATGGCCTAACAGGCAGCATCCTTGGCAGCTCATACTGCCCACGAGCAGCATCAGCCACCGACACCTCCAGTGGCTCCAACACCACCAGTGTCTTCTGCGTTTATTAATTTTAGGAGGATGAGACCTCCTAGCTTTTTGGGGCAGACAGAGCCCATGGCAGCTGAGAACTGGCTAAGTGAGATGGAAAAAGTATTTAGTGTGCTCACGTGCATAGAGGACGAGAGCGTCCGTTGGGCAGCCTACATGTTAGATGGGGAGGTTGGGCCTTGGTGGAAGTCCGTTTGTAGGACTAGGGCTCAGGAGACCCCGGATTTGCCCTGGATGTGAGAAAATTCGTTGAGGAGTTCAATAAGCAGTATTTCCCAAAAGTTGTGAGGAATCAGATGGAGATCCAATTTTTGCAACTCGTGCAAGGGAAGATGACTGTTAGAGAGTATGGAGTGGAGTTCATGCGACTCGCTCGCTTCGCGCCTGACTACGTCATCACGGAGATGATGAGAGAGAAGAGGTTTTAGCAAGGGTTGAGACCGGACGTGAGGGGAGGAGTAGCACCATTCCAGATGAGGACCTATGGAGAGGTCAGGAGCAAGGCCTTGGTGGTAGAAGAAGAAAATAATAATAAATACCGCCAGAGGGAACAACAAGGAAGGTGGAATGTGGATCAAAGTAGAACCGGGAGCTACGAGCCAGTGAACAAAAAGCTGGGATTCGTAGCACCTAATCAGAGGCCACCGTTCCGAGGAGGTTATAAGAGATCGGCGTAGCAGACCAACCAGCATAGATTTCCATTGCTTGTGTCGGGGAGACCGATACGATATGAGAGCCCTGCTATCACTACCGGAGCTACAGTTACACAAGGTTTCTCACGAGCTGCATCTTCCACACCGCGGGAGACTTGTGCCAAGTGTGGCAAGTCTCACAAGACGGTGGACTGTAGACAGGGAAGTCGGGGCTGTTTCAGATGTGGCAAGGTGGGCCACTTGATCAAAGATTGCCCTGAGGCAAACAAGGGGAAGACGGCTTCAGCTCCTATGCCACAACCTATACAAGCAAGGAAGCCGATTGTCCAAGGGAGAGCCTACACAGTCACAGCTCAAGAGGCTCAAAATACTAATGATGTGATCCAAGGTGAGATTTCTTTTAAATAAAGAATTTCAATTATTGAAAATTTTAGATAGAGAAGGTGCATCCATATAGAAAATAGAAAAGAACCTGCATGTAATAATTTTTTGTATGATAGTGTACATTATATATATATATATATGTGTGTGTGTGTATGTATGACTAGGTATGTTACAAATCTATGAGAAAGGAAGCGATGTGACATATGAATCTCGAGTGTTGATAGACTCGGGGTCTACCCACTCATTTTTTATCCCTCGCTTCACAAAGAAGATGAAAGTCAACCCAGAGGAGTTAGACTTTGTGTTAACCGTGACTATTACTACTGGGAAATCGGTTGATACCGAAAAGGGTTACAACTCCGTGATCGTGAGAATCATGGATGGAGACGTCTTTGAACTATCAGCGAACCTAATTTTGTTAGACATGAAAGGATTCGACGTGATCCTTGGCATGGATTGGTTGTCGGCTCACTACGCGACGGTAGATTGCAAGAACAAGGTCGTCATTTTTAGACCCAACACGAGGAGATCATTTCGATTTCGAGGAGAGAAATCAACATGTATGCCACTTATCTCTATAGTCAGGGCTGCGCGCTTGATCGGAAAAGGGTGTAGTGGATACTTGGCATTCTTGAAGGAGGATAAAGAAGAGATGAATATTATCTCCGAGATAGCCGTGGTGCGAGAGTTTGAAGATGAATTTTTGGAGGAATTACTAGGATTACCTCCAAATAGAGAAGTTGAATTCGCCATCGACATAGCACAAGGAATGGAGTCTATTTCTAAAGCACCATACAGAATGGCTCCTGCTGAGTTGAAGGAATTGAAGGAGCAGTTACAAGAGCTCATGGACAAGGGGTTTGTTAGACCGAGCGTGTCTCCATGGGGAGCACCGGTCTTGTTTGTAAAGAAGAAAGATGGGTCAATGCATTTGTGCATTGACTATTGGCAATTAAATAAACTCACTATAAAGAATAGGTACCCTTTGCCTAGGATAGATGACTTATTCGACCAGCTGTAAGGAGCAAGGTATTTTTCCAAGATCGATCTGAGATCTAGATACCATCAGTTGAGAGTCAAGGTAGGGGAAATTCAAAAGACTGCTTTCAGGACACGGTACAGACACTATGAATTCTTAGTGATGTCGTTTGGGTTGACGAACGCACCGACGTCATTTATGGATTTAATGAATCGGGTGTTTAAACCACACCTGGACTCCTGTGTCGTGATGTTCATTGACGATATCTTGATATACTCCAAGTCAAAGGCGGAACACAAAGAACACTTGAGGATTGCTCTACAAACTTTACGTGAACACCAACTATACGCCAAGCTCAGCAAGTGCGAGTTTTGCTTAGAGGAGGTTAGATTTTTGGGACACGTCGTCTCAAAGCATGGTGTCACTGTAGATCCAACAAAGACAGAAGCAGTGGTCAATTGGGAGCAATCAAAGACCGTGACTGACGTCCGCAGTTTTCTTGGATTAGCGGGTTATTACCGGTGCTTTGTAGAGGGATTTTCAAAACTATCGGGACTTCTTACAAGGCTTACACGGAAGGATTCAAGATTCGAGTAGAGTGAGACATGCGAGAAGAGTTTTCAAGAACTCAAGAAGAGACTCACTTCAGCTCCAGTACTAGCGATTCCTTCAGGCAGTTGAGGGTTCGCGGTATATAGCGATGCTTCATATAATGGTTTGGGTTGCGTGCTCAACCAACACAGAAAAGTGATAGCTTACGGGTCGAGACAGCTGAAAGAACATGAGAAAAATTATCCGACACATGATCTAGAACTAGCAGCGGTCATATTTGCGTTGAAGATTGGGCGACATTACTTGTACGGTGAGACTTTTGAGATTTTCACTGACCACAAGAGCCTTAGATATCTATTTACACAGAAAGAATTGAATATGAGGCATCACAGATGGATGGAGTTCCTCAAGGACTATGACTGTTTCATACAGTATCATCCAGGCAAGGCTAATGTAGTAGCCGATGCCTTGAGTCGGAAGGGTTCAGCTCAGTTGGCTAGTTTGATCTTGGGTATGCACAGATGGAAGTTATTTGAAGATCTGGCACTGTATGATGTAAATATTAAGTTGCAAGCCACAGGAGCCTTTTTGGCAAACATTTCAGTGAGACCAGTGATATTTGAGCATATCCATGAGCTGCAAATGAAAGACCCGACTTTAACTAAGATTCATCACGATGTGATCGAAGGCATCAAACCGAACTTCTCAGTAAAAGAATATGGTTCCTTATTGTTCAAGGGCCGTCTCTGCATTCCAGACAATGCCAATCTACGGCAAACCATTCTTGATGAATCTCACAAATCCAACTATGTGATCCACCCAGGTAGCACGAAAATGTACCAAGATTTGAAAATGAATTACTGGTGGAGAGGTTTGAAACAAGACGTGACACAGTACGTGTCACGGTGTTTTACGTGCCAGCAAGTGAAGATCGATCAGAGACACCCTGCGGGGTTATTGCAGCCCGTACCTATACCGAAATGGAAGTGGGAATCGATCTCTATGAACTTCATCGTTGGGCTACCGCATACTGCAAGGAGGTACAATGCCATTTGGGTAGTGGTCGATCGATTGACCAAGTCAGCGTAGTTCTTTCCTTACAACACGATGTACACGACGGGAAGACTTGCAAAGCTATATATGAAAGAGATCATCCGTTTGCATGGGATTCCGAGTAGCATTGTTTCTGACCGTGACCCATTATATACATCGAAGTTTTGGAAGAAATTTCAAGAAGGAATGAGAACGCGACTAGATTTCAGTTCAGCATTCCATCCGCAAACTGATGGGCAAACAGAGCGGGTCAATAAGATTGTCGAGGACATGCTTAGGGCGTGTATGTTAGAATTGCAAGGATCATGGGATCAGCACCTACCATTGATTGAGTTTGCATATAACAATAGTTTTCAGATGAGTATTGGCATGGCACCATATGAAGCTCTTTATGGACGGCGATGTAGATCGCCCATCAATTGGGAGGAAACCAGGGAGAAATTTGTTTTAGGACCCGAGATACTTGAAGATAATGCCACCTATGTTCGGATGATAAGGGTAAAACTCAAAGCCGCTCAGAGTAGACAGAAAAGCTACGCCGATATCAAGCGGACTAGTGTAGACTTTAAAGTAGGTGAACATGTATTTGTAAAAGTGTCACCTATGAAGGGCGTGATGAGATTTGGAAAGAGAGGGAAGTTGAGTCCCCGCTATCTTGGACCATTTGAGGTTCTGGGTCGAGTAGGGGAAGTTGCTTACCGCATTGGATTGCCACCGCTATTTGATCGGGTACACAATGTGTTCCACGTATCTATGCTCAGGAAGTATCTTAATGGCCCTGATCACGTGTTGAGCGGCCAATCATTAGAGATGCATGAGGATATGAGCATGATCGAAGAGCCAGCGGAGATATTGGATCGAAAGGAACAGGTGTTGTGGACAAAAGTGATTCCATTAGTGCTTGTTCGATGGAGAAATCATCCAGTCAAAGAAGCTACATGGGAACGAGAGGCTGACGTGAAAGAACAATATCTGGACTTGTTTGCGACAGCTTGAGAGTCAAAATTGCATCATCGCAAGCATGTTTGCGGATTTAAACCATATGTTGTAACCCAATGTGGACCTTTTGATCAATTTATTTAGTAGAGAGAATTTCAATCAGCATCGTGTTCCTAATGCAATGTTGAATGCGTAGTCAAGATTCATCATTGCCACGAAATGGCTGTGAAGTTATGCTTCACAAAACTGCTGACCAACTGGTCATGTATTATAAAGAAAACAAAGGAGACAAGAAGCAAAAAAAAAAAAATATATTCTGAAATCTGATCAAAACCGATTAATCGATTTGGAAATTTGATTAATCGATTTTGGTTGATTGGTCGACTGGCATATGCCAGTGAGTGAAGATTGAGTGGAGGTTCAGAAAATTACTAAAGTGTGATTTCGATTAATCGATTTGGGGATCGATTAATCGATTTTGGAATTCGATTAATCGATATTGGAATTCGATTAATCGACTAACACATCTTAGTGACTTGGGAAATTTAGAAAAAAAAAAATTTAAGGACATTACGATTTCGATTAATCGAAGTGGAATTTGATTAATTGATTTGGTGAATCGATTAATCGACTGGCACGCGCTAGTGAACTGGAAATCCTGGAAATTTTAAGTGAACACGAATTCGATTAATCGAAATAAATTTGATTAATCGATTTTGAATTTCGATTAATCGATTTTGAAAATCAATTAATCGATTTCGCACGGCTGGAGTAAGTTCTTAAAAAATTGGTTAATCGATTTTAGAAATCGATTAATCAAATCGGGCCTATATATATAAAACGAGGAGGATTTCTCCCCATTTGAAAATTTTGAGGTTTTGTTCTCTTGCGCGCCATTTCGTCTTCCTTCTCGAGCAACCTTACCAACCTAGGGTTTTACAGTTTAGGATTGATTTCAGATCGAAATCGTTGTCGTTTGGGATCGAATACCTAAGGTAAACCCTACATCCGAGCTTTTTCTTCAATTTGAGCCATTAAACCTTAGTTTTTATTGATTTTTCACCAATATGCCACCTCGAACTCGCTTGACCACGAAGCAAGCGGCTTCAAAGCATTCGGTATGGCGTAAGAACGCCGCACTGCCACCACCAACACCATCGCCCGTAAGAACCCCATCCCCGTCATCATCGAATACCACATCCGGTTTGACGAGCACGTCTTCGTGCGAATCTTCACTGACCCTACCACCACCACCCATAAACTTGCCCCAACCAAATGAGTGGTGGGCGGCAAAGAGCTTTGAAAATGAATACATCATCGATGAGGCTTTGTTTACCGACCCCGACGTCGAGGGTGAAACCAAATGGGCTAGGAACTATTTGGTCAAGGCGGGCCTTGATAACTTATTAAAGCCGCTCCACGGGTGTTACTACCCTAGACTAGTCTACCTATTTTACCAAGGCTTGGCAGAGGGTCCGACCAACGACATCGTTACGACCAAGATTGATGGTTGTGACTACACCTTTACCCATCGCCACATTCACGAGGCCCTAGAGTGCTATTTGGACTTCGTGCCTGAGACCACCCTCTTTCCACCATTTGCGGAAGAGGTGCAGTTTGAGGAGATCATGACCGAGATGACCAATGGGAAAAAGGGGTCCGGATCGCCCATTAGACGGGTTGATTTGCCCCACTACATGTGGATGCTTGATTCTATAATCAAATGTAACCTCTACTCGATACGCCATGATACCGAGAGGGTGGAGTTGGTCCAACAGGCACTACACGCGGCATTCCGTGGCCGTTGGTTCGACGCCATCAAGATTATTTTAGAGGGGATGACATATATAAAGGGGAAGTTGATGAAGGGTCATTTACGACCAAAGGAGAAGATGTCGTACGCTCGCCTCATTTTGAGCATGCTGGAGTGCTATTCCGACGCTCCAGGGTATGCCATCTCACCCCATGAGGAGAGGGCTACGGACCATGTGAAGCACTACTCCATCGCTTCATGGGATCGTAGCTATATATTGCTGAAGAGGATCCTGCCAGTTGCGGGCCCAGCAGCACTGGCAGCAGCAACAGCACCACCACCACCACGTCAGGATCCACCCATAGGGGGAGCACGCCCCGTTATTCCACCAGTTGAGGGGGCACCCTCTCATACCACCGCTTCCCCTACGCCACCATCGCAGTCAGGGACTACCACACCTATCTCATCTTACAGCCGACGAGCGGCTCGCCCTACGCCCACGATCGAGGATGTGTTGGCCCGGATGGAGGCCAACAACCAGATGATGAATAGGCGGATGGACTTCTTGATGTACCACACCATGTGGTACATCTATCCTCTCGACTATCAGCAATGCCTCGCGCAAGAGCAGGCTTGGATTGCGGGCACGACCACGTTTCATACGGGAGTAGCGAATGCCGGCACATCTAGCTCGGCGCCGCAACAGCCTGACTAGCCACAGTAGCTACCCTAGACAGAGCAGCCCGCCCCAGCACCAGACTAGCCGACAGGGGGGACGGCGTGAGCTTGAGACGCGAATGTTTCTTTTGTGACTGATTTTGGAGTTTTGACTGTATTTAAAAGAATATAAATGAACACCCTGTAAAATTTTTGAGGAATTAATAGAAAACCGTTTCATTTTATTTACCAATGTTATTTATTTTTAATGCAAATTGGCCTCCTGTTTGAAATCAAGACTATGCATGTGTTGATGTACTAAGTCAATGTGTACACGGATGTGTGGTGTACCTTGTATGGGGGACCCTAGCGACACACCTTTGGGTTCATTTTCGAGGACAAAAATTCTTAAGGTGGGGAGAATGTAATATCTCAAAATTTTGAACGTTAAACAGTGACCTCAGGATTCGTGCCCGACTGATCGTAGGTTTGACCAAGTGATGGTCAAACAATGGACTCATGAAGTGATGAACTAATGTGATGTAAATTTGACCTAAGTGTAGTGTATGGTGTGAGTTTAAGGCCACATACACCTATCTCTGGTGTATGTGCTTAACACCGAAGCTTGAGAGAAGTTATAAGGGTTTTAATAGCCTAGGTTTCTTTTGTTTGGTTGGTGAAAGAGAGTTAAGAAGAGAGAAAGAGAACCAAGGTGAGTAATGGTTAGGAGTTATTGTGGTTGATTGAAGGAAGAGTTTCAAGCATTAATGCTGGATTTAACGCATGGAGGATCGTTGAAGCAAGAGCCGGAACCCTAACCATTCAAATCAACCGTTCAATCAATTAGGAGATTGATTTGAGGTGAGTTTTGCTAGATTTAAATGAGTACTTTATTATGCATTAGCTATAGGAAAGATGGGTGAAATGATCAAATAAAAATGATAGAAAAGAAAGAAAAATAAGAAGAAAAAAATTTGGAAGAACAACCCGAAAAGGGGCTGAGTTCTGGCCAAATCGATTAATCGATTTTGGTCTAGAAGTTGAAAAAGCAAGAATGCCCGATTTCGATTAATCGATCTGGAAATTGATTAATCGATTTTGAAAGTCGATTAATCGATTTGGAAGTCGACTAATCGACTGAGTACCTCCAGTGGCTGGAGAGATAAGGCTTAGGGAAATCGACTAATCGATTTGAGAAATCGATTAATCAATTTTGGATTTCGATTAATCGATTTGGGATCGACTAATCGATTTTAGATTTTCGACTACTCGATTTGAGAATGGATTTAACCATTTTGGGGATTTCGATTAATCGATTTGGGATCGATTAATCGATTTTGGTTTTCTATTAATCGATTGTGGAAATCGATTAATCGATTTAGGGTTCGATTAATCGATTTCGGGAATCGATTAATAAATTTTGGCAGTTTCACTTGACTTCTTAATTGGACCTTGGGGTTCATGGAGGGTCTAAGACCTTCTCTATTGCATCTTTGATGATATGTTGCATGTGTTATGATGTACCATAGGTGGTACGTGTGAGAGGAAGCATAAGGAGCCGTATGGGACCTTGATGCTTGGACCTTCAGAGACCTGAGATAGGGAACACCTTAAACATGTACTTTAATTGCAAGCGCATGTATGTAGTGATATAGAAATCAAATTGAAAATATTTTAACTATATAAATCTTTGTAAAAGGGGTGTGTGTGTGACACCAAGAAAGTAAATGAGAATGAGACATCCTGAGGGGATGAGAAAGTGATAAAGGCATCAGTGTGATGCGAGCAATTTAGATATCCCAGGGATGTAAGTAAGATTGGATAACTACTGATAAGGCCTGACTAATATAAAGTAGCACTTTTATACGGTGAATAACTATATGTAAAGCACATGATATTTTTGTTATTTAAGGTTTGAATAGAATACCCCACCGACGTGGCGAGATACCCACGACTGACTCGGCAGGATATCCCTGACTGGTACAGCGGCCAATCTGTACACCTGTAAGAAGATTTATCCGTACACAGTAAGCACATTCCAGGGATGTTGAGATGAGATTTAACCCCGCCGCCTATGAGAAAGGGGCTTGGGTAGTATTCCTAGGGAATACATATAACAACAGTCTATTTAGACGACGATTGAGGGTATTCCATCAGGGCTCAATGCTATATTGCTCGGGGACTACTTAAGTTGAAGATTTAAGTTTTGTTTTATGCCTAATCAGTGTAATTCATGAACAGTTTGAGAATAAATGAAACATGCAAACCACCAGTAAACTTCAAGGCATAATTATCATCTTTTAAACTATTTTTCCAGCAAATGCATAGATACATCATGCTTAGAATATCATGGAATATATGTGAGATTTTAACTTATATGTTCATTGTGTTGTTCCCTATTAAGCTAAGATGTAGCTCACCCTTTAGACTATACGTCGCAGGTCCAGGTGATTCGGATTACGTGCCTGGGGAAGAGTTGAAGCCCCCTCCTGAGGACTTTTTCTAGGAGACTCCGCTGAGTACTTTGAGAGAGTAGTTTTGAGAGCACATTTGTACGGCTTGATATGTCAAGCCTTTATTTTGATAAATAATGTAATTAATTGATATATTCTCTTTGGCGAATCATCTGGGGTGATTTGTTTATTACCGATGGTTCGGATCGGTTCCCTTTTCAAGCAGCGGCATGAAAGTAGAATTGTCTTTTAAGTTTATACTTACAGTAGTATTTTGCTTCCGCATCATGTAGTTATTGTTCCATTTTATCTTAATATTGCTTATTATACCAATGTTTCGTACATAGTCATGGGACACGGTCTAGAGGATCGTGTTGATGGCACGGGTTTTGGGGTATCAAAATCCGGGCTGTCACATGCAGCCTTAAGTTGTCGATAGGACTAGAAGTTACACCTGTCGACAGGTTCAATGGAAAGGGAACTCAAGAATTCGATAGGTACAAACTGAATGTTTGACGCTTCCGATAGGATGGTGGATTGAACCATTCGATAGGTTCATAGCTGATGCATTCGATAGGTTGGGAGACTTGTATTCGATAGGATGCATGGCAGTTCTTTAGAGGATTCAATAGGTACAAAGCATTGTTCGAAAGGTTCAGCAACTACAACACTCGATAGGTTGGTGGCTGCTGACCTTTAGACCATTCGCTAGGTTCCAAAAGTGAAACATTGGGGGACCGCTCTATAGGATGCCAAGAGCTGCTAAGGAGTTCCATTCGACAAGTTTGAAGATAGCTTGGTCCATTCGATAGGTTGGCTGAAAGCCTCCAATGAACCATTCGATAGGATGGGTTCCTGCATCATGAAAGCATCCACTCGACAAGTTTACAAGAGTGAACTCGATAGGTTGGAAGCTGCATGAAGTGTAAGTCGACAGGTTGGGTTTCCAGTTGCATGAACCATTCGATAGGTTGATTGCTGCCCCAGAGCACTGCTCGATAGGTCCATTTCAGCTGAACCACCCATTCGATAGGATTGGTTTTAGCTTTCAGCAGCTCTTGTACATGGACTTTTCATGTGTAAACTGCTCAAATGGAGCAACACATCTGCAGCCACTGCCCTCAAATTTGTAGCAAGATCTTTGGGACGCTGCTCTATTTTTCCAACATATAGGCCTATGGCTAGAAGAATTTGAGCAGCTTTTACACTGATATTCATCAGCTCAGAATGCGGGCCTGCTGTCTCTTCTCTCACACTTGCCGAGTTCCATATTGCTACATTCTTTTAGTATGCACATAGCTTGTATAGCTGTAGCTCCTCCTTAGTTCAAGCACACCTTGAGCTATTGTTTTACTTCCATATTAACAGATTACTTGCCTTAGCTCTAATAGATGGTTCCAAGTCCTCTTTTTGGCATTTTTACATAGAAAAATTGCATTCTTCTATATTTTACCAATAACTGCAAAACACACTTAAAAGCAATTATTAAACACTCTAGGTCCTAGCAAAAGCCAGGTTTAAAGGTGTGGAAAGTGGCAAAAATCAGTGCTTAACATACCCCCAAACCTAACCTTTACTAGTCCTCGAGCAAAGTGAAATTTAACATATCTAACCTACAAAGATAAATGCCACTTTCGTAGGGAACACGGGTGGATTTAGCACATGCGCCAAGCCTTTTAAACCCCTTGGTGATCTCTAGTGGAGGAGTCGAGTCTCCTGAGGGTTTTCAGTGAAGGTACCCCCAAACTTCCCCAATAAAATTAGTTAATACTCATGCAACATGCTAAAACAGAGTTTAAGAAAAATAAAATAAATTCCACACCATGTCCATTCAGTTTTTGAGGATTTTCAGTAGAAAAATCATCTGTTTAAAACCTGAAATTCTGCTGTAATTCCTTCATCATCAATCAATTCATGTCAAGGCATTATGCCTGAAAATTAAGGCAGAGCTTACCTTTAAATTAAGAATTATGTTTTGATAATGCCCCCAAACAAATTGGATTTCAGACCCAAGTCTTACCAGGGCTGTTCGCTCAAAACAAGAATAGAAGGGTGCATCATTTCTTACATAGCTCCAGAACAGTTGCAGCCCTCAAATAGGACTGCAAGCATGAGCATATGCATTTCTTTAATTTCTAAAATTTTCTAACTCTTTTTATTATAGATTAAACAAATCCTCATCTCCACAAGACAGCTTAATCCATTTCAGATCAGTAGGGTCTTTTTTATTGGGTTGTAATGTAGCTTATGGGTGAAATTTGTAAAAGAATAATGGGGTAAAATTGGGATTCAAATTGAGAAATCAGTAAAGGTAAGGGGGTGGTCTAGACAACACCTTCTTTATTTCAGCACAATTCCTTCTACTTCTTGAATTTTTAGATTTGAAGTGGCCAATTTCTAATCCTCTTTTTAGTCTTTCAATGAAATGACTTCTCTTTCTCATTCCTTTCCTTTTATTTTCTATTTTTCCTTTTCTTTTTGTATGTTTTTCTTTTTGTATTTTTCTCCATTTTTCTTTTTATGGGTTGGAATGCCACAACACCACCAAATGTGCTTTCTTCTTTCTCAACCAACCATCAAACCAGCTCTACCTTTTGAAATCTCAGAGGGAGGGTCAGGCTGTATCAGGTCACTGAGGTTTTGGGTCCAAATTTTCTGGTTTTTATCAAAGAAAACTGAGAATTCTAAGGCTCAAATGGTGCGTATCAAGGGCAGTTCAAAGGTGGGAAAATTTTATGCTCAAACTGTCCAGGGAATGACCTTACTTCATGTCTTCAATGTCATGAATGCTGTTAAGCTGTTTAAACTTGGATTTACGTAACTTCTAGTGGCAAAACTAGATCCAATCAATCCATAGAGCAAAAAAATTTCAAAGACACTCTTCAAAGAAAATTTTTTCAGGCCCAAATCTCACTGGGTATGGCCTTCCATCAAATTTTCTGGGGTGTATCGTTACAGTTTTCTCTCATTTCAAGTTCACTCAACATCAATTTTTGAAAATTCTTGACATTTGCTTCATGAAAAATATTAAAACTACAGCTCATTTCAGTTTTTAAAAGTTTTTAATTTCCTCTTTTCCAAAAATCAGGTGGGAAATCACTTTATTTTTAAAAACTTTTTCAACGTAGCTGCACTAGCATTAACTCATTTCATTGGCACACCTGCCATACCCCAAAACCTAAGATGAACATTGTCCTCAACGTTCTAGACAATGAGACACTAGGGGCAGCAAGGTAAAAGAAGAAAGGAAAATCAGAAAAATTGTAGCTATGTGTAGCAGAAAATAACAAAAGCAAAACTGAACACATGAGCAGGAAAATGAAAAAAAATGATACACCACTGTAGGAAATTACTGATAAAACAAAAAAAACAACAAAACAAAGCTAGAACTGCTACAAAATAAAATCTAAAAACTGCATGTATGGACAGAAAAATAAAAGGACTTGTATGCAAATGAGAGGAAACTATTGCTAATAACAGAAAAACAGTAAAAACAAAGTAAGGAACTGAATACAAAGCTACAAAAACCGAAAAATGTTGGTACAAACATAGAGTTGTAGATAAAAAAAAAAGAAAAACTAAGTTAGAAGCTGAATATAATCATACAAAAAATATAGAAAATCAGGAAAATTAAGACCTTAGAGAAATTAACAATCTAAAAACAGATTTTTTAAACTAAAATTCCTAAAACAGAAAAAAAATCTTAAGACCAAACCATAAATTCCCTAAGCCCAAAGAAAACCCAAAAGCCTGAGCCAGTTAGCTACTTATGAATCTAAGTGATTTTAAAAATGATCAGCAGGAATATCATACAGTGAAAAGCAAGATTCATAAGACTGATCCCTGCGTTGATGATGTGTATGAATCAAAAAGAATTTCTAAATAATGAATCATGGGAGCACACATTAAAAATAGGATTCATACAGCTAAAATCCATTTAATGGTGAAGAAATCATGAAGGAAAATAATACCAGTGGCTCCATTGAATTCAAAACAGCATATGATCCACTGCTCATTATCCTACATGACTCATCAAAATGAAAAACCATGATCTCAGCAGGTCCAGATGGAAAAAATGAATAAAAACAAAGAAAAATAGCCCATCTGAAGATATTTTTATGTTTTTACAATTTTCTATTTTTTTGTTTGTTTTGGATAAGCCCAGGGTCAACAAGAGCCCTTATTTACTACTACTGAAAAATGACAGAAATTTTTATTTGTGTTTTCATTTTCTTCTAATTTTTATTTGGTTTTTTTGAGTTATACAAAAATTAGAATGGCAGCACACAACAAAATTGCTGGTCTAAAGAATTTAAAAACAGAAAATGAATGCAAAGGAGAAGGGGATGCAAACTCAAGCAGATATGCTCCTGCTGCAATCCATTTGCTCCTCATTTGGCAGCCGCTCCAGATCTGCAAAAACTTCAAAAACTGCAGCAGTACCTTATTCAAGCATATTGACAATAACATAAAGAAAAACTCAAACAGTAGCCTCATTTCTGCAAAACTGCAAAAGGCTACAGCAGCATTTATTCAAACAACTAGAAGGCATAAAGTAAGAACTCAGGAAAATCAGAATTTCTGCAATTTTTAAAATTGGTTTCTATACAAAAACTGTAGCAATCCTTAAATCAAACATGTGGAATGGAATGGAAAGAATAAAAATGAAAAACAAAACTGCAATAAAAACTTTTTTTTTTTAAATTATTAGATCTAAAAAACTAAGACCTAGAAAAAATAAAAATTCAGATCTACAAAAAAATTGAAAAACTAAGATCTACTTTCTAGATCAAAACTCCCCGATAGCGGCGCCAAAAACATGTTGGGGGATTTCAGTGTGCTGATTATTGTGTAATGATAAAAGCAAAATAAAATCAAAGTAAAATTGAGGATGGATTCAGCACATCAAAATATCTTAGACCTGCAAGATACAGGGTCCTTTGTATCAAGTTCTAATAAGTAAGAGTTTGTCCCACAGGGAATAGTGATCTAAACCTAGAAGGTGTATAGTAGACCTCCAGATCTGGCTACAGATCTAGCAATTCTAAGAAGAAAGAGAGCCTTTTAGGTGTCACTAGATCTAATTTATAAAACTGAAATATAAAACTAAATCTAAAAGATTGAGGAAGATGGATGGAAAAATAAAATATAAAATGGGAAGAAAAGATAGCTAGGGCCTGGTTTTTATTGCAAAATAGATCAAGAGTTGGGGATTTGCAGCAATCCTTCATTTGGCTACAAGCGCAAAATGCAAGGTATAAGAATCTGATTTAGACCGGTGGTTTGGATTGATCTTAAGGTTATGATCTGTCCACTTAAATGGTCACAGATCATCCAATAGATTTCCTCCATTCTGATGGCTTCGATCAGAATAAGATAATCACTACAGATGTTGTGGATGTAAGGCCACAGGCACAGGCACCCACAGGCATATCAAACCCAAGGAAATCAGATGGTCATCAAGAGATCTATTAGAAAAGGGCCTGGGCTTGTGCCGAGTGTAAGAATCCGATCGAGAATCTAATGGGACCACAAGATCTTTAGATTTAATTAAGCTTTAAAATCAACAATTTATTGCTTTAATCAAAACTAACTTACAATAAACTTGTTCCCAGATCTATAGTCTGTGCATCGATCCACATTTCTTCATGCCAAAATTACAATTATAAAACAGATCTGAGCTTGTAGCATCCCAAACATTTTAGACCTAGAACTAATTGCCTCGGTACATGTGCCAATGGTCCGCACATCGGAAACAGTATTGATAGTCTATGTAATGTCTATAGATCAAATCAAATGGATGGGATTTGACGTATGTAGGCTAGGTTTAGAGTAAGTGCACCTTCGTACACCCAACCTAGGCGTGACCGCTTCGTATCAAAGCCTAAGACTTAGGTTATAAAAGGAATTATCACCATTAAATACCCTAGTTGTTGCAATTCACCTGGAGTTAAGAAGAGAGAGTGAGGGGCGACTAGGGCATTGATTGCTTAGAGATGTGAGCTTGATCCGTTTTCGAAGATTATTGTACGGATTTGAAGCGACGAACGAGTCATTGATCTTTCGATGAACCCTAGTCAAAGCTAGTCTCTATGAATTGGAGTTCCAGAGGAAATCGAGGTACATAAACTAAGGCTAAAACTTGAATGTGTGTTAGTGGTTGTTTTTATGTAATTTAAGATCAAGAACACACAAGAATCGGGTTTGATTTGAGGAGGAGATGAGAACGAGGGTGAAAACCCTAGAACTGCTCTAATCTGCTCATTTCGATCGATCGAAATTGAATTAATCGATCGAAATGGACTTAAATGTATGAAAATCAAAGTTGAATCAAATTCTTTCGGTCGAAGTTAAATTTGATCGAACGAAACGTATTCGATCGATCGAATCTCACACTCGATCGATCGAAAAGTATATAAATAGGAACGTGGAAAAACCCTCTATGAGAACTCGATCGATCGAAGTAAGATTCGTTCGATCAAACTGTGTGATATCTAAATTGCTTTTGGAAGATTCGACCGATCAAAATATTTTTGATCGATCGAATTTTAAGTTTTCGATCGACCGAAAGAGGATATGTTCAATCGAACTATGTTTGATTTTTGGCTTCTGTGAGAGCTCGACCGATTGAATTTAGTTCGATCGATCGAAATGTGATTTCGATCGATCAAAATTGGGTTTCTATCGATCAAAATTCCCAGATTCAGAATTTTCGTAAGTTTTGACTGAGATTTTGAGGGGAGTTATCCTAACATGTTTAGCATTGTTCTAATGAGTGAACATTAGATTTTATATCTTAGGTGACTTAGTATTGTATGATGAAGGGGCTAACCCAAACGGCGGAGTGAGCTAGTGTGGGTTAAGATCTCGAGGTAAGGAAAACTTGACACCATGTGCATTGTTATGTTAACATGTGTGTGTTATGACGTGATGTTTTCTTTGATTCGATTATATGTGTGGTTACGAATTCAATTTGGAAGGACATGTGCATCCGTACGTTTTCAATTCATGTATGAGTTGTGGAATCTTTCAAGATTCAATCTAATGTGTTGTGCAAGTATCTTCACACTTCTTTCCGACCTATGATCTAAGTTATAATTATCACTTTACACGGCAATGAGCTATATGTACGTACTTCGATTTAAGGTTTTATGTGAATACCCGACCGGTATGGCGGCTAATCCGTACACCGTTGAGCTATATGTTTTGTGACTCCTACCGCATGACAGTAAATATGTTCGGCCAAGCGTTCAACTTTATGAGACCTTAGATATATATGAAAATGGTTCATATGAGCGACGATGGTGGGTCTTCCATCAGGGGCTTGAGGCTATAGCTCCTCATTCTATTACTTTAAGCATAACACTTAAGTTTTTTTTCTTTTCTTTTGTTGGAAGAAGATGTGGACCTATCTCTTTTGAATTTCGAACAAGCTTTGTACCTATGTTTCATGCCATGACCATACACTGTGCATACGTCCCGATTATTCTGTTTCATTATGCCATAAGATCTATGTTTGCCGTTACAGTAAGCATGCTATGAGTTTTTCCTTACTGAGCTTGGATGAAGCTCATTCCTTGACTATATATCACAGGTTCAGGTGAAGACGTTGATACCAAGATTTCTAAGAGGGAGGATTCTGAGCTAGCTTCGGGGGAGGACTTGGAGGAGATTCACCCTGAGTGCTGCTTTCTTTGGACTAGGCCAGAGTAGGTATGGTCCTAGGATTTAGGATGTGTTGGTTTAACTTTGGTTGTAAAGGATGTAAATTTTGCAAATGATTGTATTTCTTTTGGTGAACCATGTTTTGGTAAGGTACGACCCTTAGCGATGGTTCTTGTCAGTTCTTTTTCCATAAGGAATCATATGGAATTAGAACCGTCATTTTGAGCTTTCGAAGAACAGTACTAGTTCTCTTTTTTGCTATGATGATTCATTGGACATGGTTCTGCTGTGCAACTGTACGTTACGTGTTTCGTTCAGGGGCTCAGCCTTAGTGCCAGCCCACTGACGGCGAGAGCTTTGGGGTGCCAAAACTCGGGCTGTCATAGTTGGTATCAGAGCATGGTTTTAGAGACGTCTGACAAGTCTTAAACTATTTCGAGATTGAGATTTTATTGGATACTAGGGACTGTCTATTAATGAAACTTTTATTTCATTGTAATAGATTCCAATGGATCAGCGAGGAGAGGTAGACCTAGGGGAAGTCGCCAAAGAGGTGAAAGGCGTATGGAGGATATTCCTTCAGGTTCCGGAGGAGAGAAGAGACCACCTCCTAAGGCAGAGAGAGGTCATAGAGATGAGTCTTCTGATAGGATTGCCAGGGCTATGGAGGCTATAGTAGTTGCTATGGCACCGCAGACCCTGTAGACTACTCTTCTGACTAAGCAAACGGCGTTTTTAGTCCCAAACAACATCAGCCATCAGCAGCAACCACCACCTCCTGCTTTGTTGCCATCCTCATTTATGGATTTTAGGAGATTGAGACCTCCTGTGTTCCACAGGCAGACTAATCCGCTTGAAGCAGAGAAGTGGTTGAAATAGATGGAGAAGTTGTTGGAGAGACTACAGAGCCCTGAGCATGAGAAAGTTGGTTGGGCTTCTTTCCAACTAGAAGGCGACGCTAACACTTGGTGGAAGTCGGTGTTGAGGAAAAGGGAAGTTGAGGGTCCGTACAACCAATGGACGTGGGCAGACTTTGTAATGGCATTTAACAAGGAGTACTTTCTTAAGCAAGTCCGGAATCAGTTGAAGGACTTTATGAATCTTATACAGGGGAGCATGACCGTAGGGGAGTACGGCAATGAGTTTGTGAGGTTATCAAGATTTGCACCAGAATTGGTAGCTACTAAAGAAATGAAGGCCAGCTAACTCCAAGAAGGCCTGAGACCGAATATCCAGGAGAGAGTGTCCGTATTTGAATTGGAAGCATATGCTGATGTGATGGGGAAGGCCATCGTTGCAGAAAGGGACATCAATAAAAGACGTGAGTGGAAGAACAATCCAAGTCTGGGGGGGTGAGTGACTATGACTCGGGGAATAAATAGCCGAGGTTGTCAGCACCTGTTCCAGTTTCCAGACCAACCTATGCAAATTATTCGAGGTCAAATACATTCACTTCTACGAGATGGTTCAGTAGAGAGGGCCCTACTTAGACTAAGATGTCTAGGGCATCTAGCACACAAGGACCTTCTAGAGCGGCATCTACGAGTCCACAACTAAAATGAGCCCGTTGCGGCAAACCGCATAAAACATCGGACTGTAGATGAGACATGGGCGGATGTTTTTAATGTGGGAAAGTAGGCCATATGATACGAGACTGCCCTGAGATGAGAAAGGAGGGCACCGTCTCAACTGCTACCGCATCAAGACCTACACAATCCATGAGACCTGTTGTTCAAGGTCGTGCCTTTGCCGTGATAGCAGAAGATGCTCGGACAAGCAACGATGTAATCCAAGGTATAACTTCTTGTTATGTTTGAACTCATTTGTTTGTCTTCTAGATGAAGAAAGTGCATTGATAGAAAAACCTCTAGGCTCACTTTGTGTGATCATGACATGCATTTCTGAATGTAGTAAATATGTTAAATGATATATAGGTTCGCTACAGCTTTACTGAGAAAACGTCGGCGATCGTTGTGTTGCACGAGTTCTGATGGACCCAGTGTCTACCCACTCGTATATAACTCCAGAATTCACGGGGAAATTAAAGATTGTTCCCAAGGAGTTGGATTTTATTTTGGATGTTTCCGTTCCTACGGGAAGTGCAGTGACTGCAAACACGTGTTGCCGATTAGTCATCGTGCAAGTGGAGGATCAAGAGACTATCACGGATCTTATCTTGTTGAACATGCAAGGACTTGATGTACTACTTGGCATGAATTGGCTATGTGCATATCACGCCAGCGTAGATTGTCTGCAGAAAGTAGTCACTTTCCATCCACCTAGACAGAAATCTTTCCGGTTCATTGGCGAGAAAGGGAAGGTAGCACCGATCATCTTCGCAGTACGAGCTGAGCGGATGATGAAAAGTGGATGTGAGGGATATCTAGCATTCCTGCAAGAGCAAAGGGAAGTAAAGAATGTTATTTTCGATATCTCGATTGCCTGTGAGTTTGAGGATGTATTCTAGACGAGTTACCAGGCTTGCCGCCTGATCGGGAGATCAAATTTGCTATTGACTTAGCTCCAGGCACTGAACCAGTTTCCAAAGCTCCATGTCGAATGGCTCTAGCTAAACTGAAGGAGTTGAAGGAGCAATTACAGGAACTGTTAGATAAGGGCTTCATAAGGCCAAGTGTATCACCTTCGGGAGCACCGATCTTGTTCGTTAAGAAGAAAGACAGGTCGATGAGACTTTGCATTGACTACCGTCAATTGAACAAACTCACGATCAAGAACAAGTACCCTTTGCCCAGGATCGACGATCTATTTGACCAATTGCAAGGGGCAAAGTTCTTTACAAAGATCGACTTGAGATCGGGGTATCATCAACTAAAGGTGAAGGTCGAAGATGTGCAGAAGACAGCATTCAGGACTAGATATGGGCATTACGAATTCTTAGTGATGCCTTTCGGCTTGACGAATGCACCAGCCTTGTTTATGAACCTCATGAATCGGGTCTTTAAACAGCACCTTGATACATGCATAGTGGTGTTTGTGGACAACATTCTTATTTATTCAAAGATAGAGAAGAACACGAACATCATTTATGTATTGACTTACAGACCCTACGTGAACACCAACTGTATGCCAAACTCAACAAGTGTGAATTCTGGCTTTAACAAGTGAGTTTTCTCGATCATGTAGTATCAGAAGCAGGCATGACTATTGATCCAGCAAAGATTGAGGCAATGTTAGATTGGGAACAACCCAAGACCGTGACGAAGATTCATAGTTTCCTCAGTCTAGCTGCATATTACCGACACTTTATGGAAGGTTTCTCCAAGATTTCATGACCACTCACCCGACTTACAAGGAAGAATGCAAAATTTGAGTGGACCAAGGAATGTGAAGAGAGCTTCCAAGAACTCAAGAAATGGCTTACCACTGCTCCAGTATTGGCTATTCCGTCAGGCAGCAGGGGATTTGTTGTTTACAGTGATGCGTCATATGGTGGTTTGGGTCGTGTACTGAATCAAAATAGTAAGGTCATAGCCTATGGGTCAAGAAAGTTGAAAGAGCACAAGAAGAACTACCCGACGCATGATCTAGAGTTAGCCGCAGTGATCTTTGCGCGTAAGATTTGGAGGCATTACCTGTATGGTGAGACCTTTGATATCTTCACAGACCATAAAAGCCTTAAGTATTTCTTTACATAGAAAGAATTGAATATGAGGCAACGACGGTGGATTGAGTTTCTCAAGGACTACGACTGCACTATACAATATCACCCAGGTAAAGCTAACGTCGCGGCTGACGCATTGAGTAGAAAGAATGCTGCTCAGTTAGCTAGTCTCATAGTGAGACTTCGACGATGGAAACTATTGGAAGACATTTTATTGTATGATAAGAACATTGAAGTCAAGGATACCAGGGTACTGTTGCAAATCTCATGATCAAACCAACTATTTTTTATCGCATTTATGAACTTCAGATGAAAGACCCAGAGCTGGTGAGGATACGTCAAAAGGTGACTGCAGATGAAAGGGGGGATTTTTCTGTCAAAGAAGATGGATCATTACTATTCTGTGGCCGCTTATGCATACCTGTGGATGCCGAGCTGAGGCAGACCATATTGGACGAAGCTCATAAGTCCAAGTATGCCATTCATTAAGGGTGGTACTAAGCTGTCCCAGGATTTGCGGAAGTGTTATTGGTAGAGAGGATTGAAGAAAGATATCGCAGAATATGTGTCAAAGTGTCTGGTGTGTCAACAAGTAAAGGTGGATCATAGACACCCAGCAGGTCTATTACAACCTCTACCAATACCGGAGTGGAAGTGGAATCCATTTCTATGGACTTCATTGTGGGATTACCAAGGATGATGAGATGCCACAATGCAATATGGGTGGTAGTGGATCGATTGACGAAGTCGGCTCACTTCCTATCCTACAATACAACATACACTGCAAGCAAGTTGGCGGATTTATATATGAAAGAAATTGTGTGACTCCACGGTATTCCTACGAGCATTGTGTCCGATCATGATCCATTATACACATCAGTATTCTGGTAGAGATTCGAAGAAGGTATGGGCACGAGATTGGACTTTAGTTCCGCATTTCATCCACAGACCGATGGTCAGACAGAGAGTCAATCAGATTATTGAAGATATGTTGTGAGCATGCATGATTGATTTTCAGGGATCATAGGATCAGAACCTTCTGATGATAGAATTCACGTATAACAATAGCTTTCAGCAGAGCATTGGGATGGCTCCATATGAGGCTCTATATGGACGGAGATGCAGGCCTCCAATCAATTGGGAGGAAATGGGTGACAGATTTGTGTTGGGACCAAAAGTCATCAGGAAAAATGCTGAGACCGTCCATATTATACGAGAAAGAATCAGGACGGCGTAGAGTCTCCAGAAGAGCTACGCGGATATTAAGCGTTCAAGCATGGACTTTCAAGTGGGAGATCATGTGTTTGTAAAGATATCCCCAATGAAGGGTGTGATGCACTTTGGAGAGTGTGGAAAGTTGAGTCCTTGCTTTATTAGACCATTCAAGGTATTGGGGAGAGTGGGTGAAGTTGCATATAGGGTCGCATTACCCCCGCAACTTGATAGAGTGCACGACCTATTTCATGTTTCAATGTTGCAGAAATACATGCGAGACCCAACTCATATCCTTGATGCACCACCTATGGAAGTCTATAGGGATTTGACGGTCATTGAAGAACCAATGCAAATTTTAGACCGAAACCGAGCAAGTGTTGCATACAAAACTGATTCCTTTGGTGTTAGTCCAATGGAAAAATCACTCTAGAGAGGAAGCAACGTGGGAATGCAAAGCCGAGATTCGCGCCCAACATCCTTCATTGTTTGAGTAATCATGAGAAGGAGAATAATTTTGTAATGGTCCTTTGTCATCAAATTATATGTAAATACTTTGAATGATCAATGACAGGGATGAATTGGATGTTGAAGCATGAGAACGAGAAGGAAAATTCAAAAATAAAAAAATTTCTGTTGTTCTACAAATTCGATCGATCGATCGAAATTCATTTTCGTTTGATCGAATATGATTTCGATCGATCGAGGTGTAAATTGACCGATCGAAATACCTTGGCAGAAAGTCAAATTTCTTGTATTTTAAAGCTTATTAAATTCGTTCGATCAAATTTAAATTCGATCGATCGATCGGACAAAAAAATTTTCCTTCGATCAGAAATTTCAGTAGCCCTGACAAGCTCAATCGATCGAAAAATATTCGTTCGATCGAATTTTGGCATTTCGACCGATCGAATTAAAATTCATTCGATCGAAATGTGGGGCCCATTCTCCATAAAGCAAATTTTGACTGATCGAAATGGGTGTCGATCGATCAAAATCGAAATGATTTCAGTTTAAGTCAGATTTTGATCGATCAAAATGAATTTGATCGATCGAATATCACCTTTATATGTGTGAACAGCGTCCTTATGTTCAAATTTTCTTAAAATTTTAAGGCTCCTATTAGGGTTTCGAAGGTTTCTACATTGGGGGGATCAAACAAATGACCTATTATGTTATATCCTCCAAGAAATCGAATTCAAACCTCCTCAAACAAGTAAATTTTAATTTTGTATTCTTCTTTCTATGATTTGAGTTAAAATTTTGATTTTTTAGAACCCTAGTTTGGTTCTTTGGACTATGGCACCTAAGAAGAAGGCTACCTCTTCTAAAAGCCCTACATCGAAGCGACCCAAGATCACTCCGGGTCCTTCGCAACCACCAAAACCTCCGCCACAGCTACCTATTCCACCACCTCAACCACCTGCCGAGCAACCCGTTGCTCAGTAAACTCCCCAGCGCAACCAACCAAACGAATGGTGGGCCAACAAGGGTTTTGCCTATGAGTACACCATCGATCCAGCCTTATTCGAAACACCCAATGTGCCTGGTGTTGACTCTTGGGCACTTGACTATTTAAGCACGGCGGGATTGGATAATCGACTAAAACCCATTCATCAGTACTGTTACGCGCGCCTCGTGCGCTTGTTTTACCAATATATGTTTGATGGCCCTGACCCTAATACCATTTGCACCAAAGTCGATGGGAAGACGTATGTTTTTACCCATGCAATGGCTTGTAGAGCATTGGAATGTTTTGACGGATATGGCGAGGGGATTAACTTGTTACCCCCAAATCCCCCAAATTTGACCCATACCTATGTGGCCGAGCGGATGACTGGAGGACGAGTTGCACCGGGTCGAGCCATTAGGCGAGCCCATTTGTCGAGCTATATGTGGATGCTCGACACAATCTTCAAGTGCAATCTCTACCCAATCGAGCCATTAGGGATGTTGATGGAAGCCCTATTCGCAGCTTTTCAGGGTAAATGGTTTGATGCCGCCTCAGTGGTTTTTGAGGGAATCAAGCATGGGAGGAAGAAGCTATTGGCAGGGGTGGAAAACCCCGAGGAGTATATACCGTATGCCAGTTTGGTCTCGGCTATGTTTGATGAGTACATCGTGACCTCCGTGCACAAGATCTCCTCTAGGGAGCCTAGGTCCTCCGACAATGTGGTGTTCTACACCTTTAAGCATTGGAGGAAGACTTATAACCTGCTGAAACCACATCTACAGCCAACCCCTCAAGCGCCTCCCATCCCTCCTCAATGTCAAGATGCACCGCTCAGGACACACCACTACCTGACCAACTTGCTCCTGAGGCTCCTATCCCCGATCAACCTGAGGTCATCCCTCCAGTTCATCAGCCCGCTGATATACCGGTACCACTCGACCATCAAGCAGCTCCGATCACTAAGGAGGCGTTGGCTATGCTCATCCAGGAGAGTAATCGCCAGCTCAATCAGCGCCTTGATTACTACAAGCTGCTCATGGAGGATGTGTTGCACGCCATGTTTCCTACCAACTGCGCCCAGAGGATGGCGGCTATGTGTGCGCAGGTATTCAGTGCTTCTATGGCAGACGCTGCTGCTGAGGATCCATGGCCTGATGAGGCGGCCAGTGGGGATCACGCCGACGAGGAGACGAAGGATGTGGCGAATCCTACTAATCTGAAGAATCTTGCTGGAGCGGCTGGAGGAGCTACTGTTGAGGGATCATGAGCTTGAGAGTGTTTCTTTTTGAAAATTTCAATTTTTTGAGCAATGTGTATAAATTTTAAACTATTGTGGCATGGTGGCCACTTTTGTTTTTACTTGTTATAACTATGGTGGCATGGCTACCACGATGATCTTTTCACATAATCATGCTAACTTTTGATGAATGATGTGCCTGAATTAGATTTACTAGAATTATTGTGTGTAGATTGTGTATGTGTGTGGGGTGAGATCCTATAACGACATGGATTGTTTAGCCATGTGTGGTGCCTTACAAGGTAACCCTTCCTGTGTCATGCCACGTACTAGGATAATTTTCGAGGACAAAAATTCCTAAGGTGGGGAGGATGTAACATCCCAAACATTTTAGACCTAGAACTAATTACCTCGATACGTGTGCTGATGGTTCGCACATTGGACACGATATCGATAGTCTATGTAATGTCTATAGATCAAATCCAACGGATGGGATTTGACGTATGTAGGCTAGGTTGAGGGTTAGTGTAAAATCTTGAAATTTTGGACCTCGAATAGTGTATCTCAGGATTCGTGCCCATTTCATAACTGTTTCGATCAAGTTAAAGTCAACTTGATGACCTTGGTTGGATTATTTTGGTGTGAAAAGTGCACACTTGTGTAATGTAAAATCATTTAAGTGGGGCCATATACGCCTGAAGCGTGTATATGTTTCGTGAGGGAGCCGGGCTCTTTAAGTTAAAAGACGAAAGGCTTCTATTTGAAGCCATTAGTGTGAAGGGCTTAGGGCTTGGGTTTTGGTGAAAGAAGGAAGAAGAAAGAGGAGAAGAAGGAGAAGAAATCATCGGATTTGCGTGCTCTGAGTTTGTGGTTTGCATGAAATAGGTGGTGAGATCGTGTGAGGAAGAGAATTGCTGTCGGTTTTGACGATTAGAATGGTTTAGATGTTTAGAGGTTTTGAAACTCATTTCTTGTGCGAAGATATCGTGTGATTTGAGATGCTAATCGTAGCGTGAGTTGGTGTGAGGTGTGTGTGAAAGGGTTACCGAAGATCGTGAAGGCTTGGTTGTGATTGTGGAGCTTCCGCATAAGGATTTATACTCTGTTTTTGGATCGTAGATTTAGTGCATCATGTACTTTGGTAAGTTCGGGCCTTGTATGTTCGTGCCATTATACATGCATGGTACACTACTGTTGGTGATGGTTGGTCATCACTGGTATTTGTTTGTTCTATATATATTAGGTATTAGAACTGGAGTTTTTATTCATGATACATATATAACTTTGCTTTGATTTCCATCTGCATATGGATGTGCCAAGTATTCTGTATCAGATTGTGATCTACGAACTGGCGGTCCGGGTTTTCTCATTTGGTTTTAGTGTAAAGTAAAGGAAAAAAAAATGTCTCAAAATTTCAGGTTGGAAAATCCGGGCTGTAACAATTGGTATCAAAGCTTTAGGCGTTAGGTCTTTTGGGAATCAAAAGATATGGTCTTATTGGGACTCGAACGTGATGGCATTAGAGTCTGTCGGAACTTAGGAGGGATTCACAATCCCTATTCTGAAATTTTCTAGAGATTCAGACCCATGTCTCTGAAGGACTTGAGGTTTTGTTAGATCCTAGGCGGTCAGTCTCCCACGAGACTGAGAGCCCTAGTTGCATGTGCAAGAATATGGTAGTAGGTCTAGAGATGTGACATTAGGTATAGGCTGTGAAGTTGTAAAAGTTCCTTTGAATATAATAACTGGCTATTAATTGATACTTGTGTTTCATTGCAACAGATTGCGATGTATCCGAGGAGTAGAGGACGACTGAGACGCAGTCGCGATAGAAATTTGAGGGGGGATGAGAACCATACGGGTTTTAGTGGAGATCAGAGACACCATCCTGATGAGAGAGATTAGGGGAATCAAGCGACTGATAGGATGGCGCAGGCCATGGAGGCTGTGGTCGCTACCATGACCCAACTGACTCAGCAAACTGCACTATTGGCTGAGCAGACCGCACTACTAGCTGCCAATAACGTGAACCATCAACAGCCACCACCACCACCTCCTCCAGCATTGTTGCCCTCATCCTTCGTCGATTTTAGGAGGTTGAGACCCCCTAGTTTCTATGGGCAGACAGATCCCTTAGAGGCTAAGAAATAGTTAAATCAGATGGAAAAGCTTCTAGAGAGACTTCAGAGTACTAAAGATGAGAAAGTTGGCTGGGCTTCCTTCCAGCTTGAGGGTGATGCTGATTCGTGGTGGAAGTCGGTGTTGAGGAAGATAGAGATTGAAGGTCCTTACGGTCCATGGACTTGGGTGGAGTTTGTTCGCGTTCAACAAAGAATATTTTCTCAAGCAAGTAAGAAATCAATTGAAGAAGGACTTTGCTAATTTGGAGCAAGGGAACATGATCATACGGGAGTATGGTAATGAATTTGTACATTTATCACGGTTTGCTCCAGAATTAGTGGCTATCGAAGAAATGAAAGCCAGTAAATTTGAAGAAGGCTTGAGGCCAGATATACGCGATAAAGTGTGTCAATATTTGAACTTGAGACCTATGCCGAAGTGATTGAAAAAGCGTTTGTTGCTAAGAGAGACATAGAAAACATGTACAAGAGACAAGAGCAGTAGAATAAAAATGACATAGCGGGTCAAGAAAGATCAAGTACATATGAGCCGACAAACAAGAGACTAAATTTATTGATGCTGACACAACCTCAACCCATTCAAACTGCCTACTCAAGACCAACCATGTCCACGCATGGGGTGCCCCTACGTCTTACAAATCCCACGACCGCTGGGGCATCGAGCATACCACAAATTTCCCATACTTCCTCGTCAGCACCGATTGAGCCATGCTCGCGATGTAGAGGACCACACAGGATGGAAGATTGTTGGTGGGTCACCGGCTCATGATTCAAGTGTGGACGAGCGGGGCATCGCATAAGAGATTGTCCCAAGGCGAAGACGGGTCAGTGAGGAGGACCTGGTTTGGTGATATTTTGTGGTTTTGGAGGGTTACTGTAGTTATTGGTATGGATGTTGTAAAACAATTGAAGCATGGTAGATTCACCTTGATCTTTGACTCTAATTGAATGGTTGTTTTATCATTTAAGGATGCTTAGTATAAATTTACCTTCGTTCATCCATGATAGTTGGTTTCAGAGATTGATGGTTTTAATTTTTGTTAGCTTGGTCCATCCATGATTGTTGCCTAATGATGCACATGGCAAATGAGAAATGATTGCAGGATTATGGTTGTAACTTAAATTGTAATGAACTTCCTTTAGGGTAATGCTTTAAATAGACTCCATGATTATGGAATGAGTACGTTATAGAATGGTCTAATCCACTATATGGACAATTGTGGTCGTGGTTGTGGGTGTGGTAGTCGTATTTTAATGATTGTAAATTATAGATGAATGCTATCGGTGTGTGTTTTGTATGAGGGATATCCAGCAGCCCTAGTGCATTATGGTATACTCGCTCGTGTTAGTTTTGAATAAATAATTGAATTTTAAACTTAGTTAAAGGGTTGGGGTCTCTTAATATAGAGACATTCAACCTCATTAGTTGTTTTCTTGGGCGGTGCAAGTTTTCTTTAGCATAGATGCTATATCGTGAATGCGAACGCTATGTATTGAATTTTCGAGGACGAAAATTCCTTTAAGGAGGGGAGAATGTAATAACCCTAACTAATTGCGTTGACATTGAATCATTAACTTTGGAAAAGCATTGACTCTTAGAGAGAGTGAGAATACTCTTGTTTACGACTAATAAGTATCCATATCTCTTCGACTAAGAATATGCCAATTTTCGAGGACGAAAATTTTATAAGGTGGGAAGAAAGCAACATCCTGAAACTTTAGACCTCGAATAGTGTATCTCAGGATTCGTGCCTGTTTGATCACTGTTTTAATCAAGTGAAAGTCAACTTGATGACCTTGGTTGGATTAGTTTGGTGCAAAAAGTGCACACTTGTGTAGTGTAAAAGCATTTAAGTGGGGCCATATACGCCTGAAGCATGTATATGTTTCGCGAGAGAGCCGGGCTCTTTAACTTAAAAGAGGAGAGGCTTCTATTGGAAGCCATTAGTGTGAAGGGTTTAGGGCTTGGGTTCTGGTGAAAGAAGGAAGAAGAAAGAGGAGAAGAAGGAGAAGAAATCGTCGGATTTGCGTGCTCTGAGTTTGTGGTTTGCGTGAAAAAGGTGGTGAGATCGTGTGAGGAAGAGAATTGCCGTCGGTTTTGATGATTAGAATGGTTTAGCTGTTTAGGGGTTATGAAACTCATTTCTTGTGCGAAGATATCGTGTGATTTGAGATGCTAATCGTAGCGTGAGTTGGTGTGAGGTGTGTGTGAAAGGGTTACCGAAGATCGTGAATGCTTGGTTGTGATTGTGGAGCTTCCGCATAAGGATTTATACTCTGTTTCGGGATCGTAGATTTAGTGCATCATGTACTTTGGTAAGTTTGGGCCTTGTATGTTCGTGCCATTATACATGCATGGTACACTACTGTTGGTGATGGTTGGTCATCACTGGTATTTGTTTGTTCTATATATATTAGGTATTAGAACTGGAGTTTTTATTCATGATACATATATAACTTTGCTTTGATTTCCATCTGCATATGGATGTGCCAAGTATTCTGTATCAGATTGTGATCTACGATCTGGCGGTCCAGGTTTTCTCATTTGGTTTTAGTGTAAAGTAAAGGAAAAAAAAAATGTCTCAAAATTTCAGGTTGGGAAAATTCGGGCTGTCACAGTTAGTGCACCTTCGTACACCCAACCTAGGCGTGACCGCTTTGTTTCAAAGCCTAAGACTTAGGTTATAAAAAGATTTATAACCATTCAATACCCTAGTTATTGTAGAACACCGGGAGTTAAGAGAGAGAGAGGGGCGACTAGGGCATTGATTTCTTAGGGACGTGAGCTTGATCCGTTTTCGAAGATTGTTGTACGGATTTGAAGTGACGAATGAGCCGTTGATCTTTCGATGAACCCTAGTCAAAGTTAGATGCTAGGAATTGGAGATCCAGAGGAAATCGAGGTACATAAACAAAGGCTAAAACTTGAATGTGTGTTAGTGGTTGTTTTTATGTAATTTAAGATCAAGAACACACAAGAATCAGGTTTGATTTGAAGAGGAGATGAGAATGAGGGTGCAAACCATAAAACTACTGGATTCCGCACATTTTGATCGATCGGAATTGAATTCGATCGATCGAAATGAACTTAAATGTATGAAAATCGAAGTTGAATAAAATTCATTCGGTCGAAGTGAAATTCGATCGAACGAAATATATTCGATCGATCGAGTCTCACACTCAATTGATCGAAACGTATATAAAAAAGAATGTGGAAAAACCCACTGTGAGAACTCGATCGATCGTAATATATTTGACCAATCGAATTAGATTTTTTGACCGATCGAAGTAAGATTCGATCGATTGAACTGTATGATAGCTAAATTACTTTTGGAAGATTTGACCGATCGAAATATTTTTGATCGATCGAATTATAAGTTTTCGATCGACCGAAAGGGGATTAGTTCGATCGAACTATGTTTGATTTTTGGTTTCTGTGAGAGCTCGATCGATCGAAACATGATTTCGATCGATCGAAATTGGGATTCGATCGATCGAAATTCTCATATTCAGAATTTTGGTAAGTTTTGACTGTGAGATTTTGAGGGGAGTTATCCTAACATGTTTAGCATTGTTCTAATGAGTGAATATTGGATTTTAATTCTTAGGTGACTTAGTATTGTATGATGAAGGGGCTAACCCAAACGGCAGTGTGAGCTAGTGAGGGTTAAGATCTCGAGGTAAGGAAAACTTGACGTCATGTGCATTGTTACGTTAACATGTGTGTGTGTTATGATGTGATGTTTTCTTTGATTCGATTATATGTGTGGTTACGAATTCAATTTGGAAGGACATGTGCATCCGTACGTTTTCGATTCAAGTATGAGTTGTGGAATCTTTCAAGATTCAATCTAATGTGTTGTGCTAGTATCTTCACACTTCTTTCTGACCTATGATCTAAGTTATAATTATCACTTTACAGGGCGATGAGCTATATGTAGGCACTTCAATTTAAGGTTTTATGTAAATACCCGACCGGTATGGCGGCTAATCCGTATACCTTTGTGCTATGTGTTTTGTGACTCCTATCGCATGATGATAAATATGTTCAGCCAAGCGTCCAACTTTATGGGACCTTAGATATATATGAAAATGGTTCATATAAGTGACGATGGTGGGTATTCCATCGGGGGCTTGAGGCTATAGCTCCTCATTCTATTACTTTAAGCATAGCACTTTAAGTTTTCTTTCTTTTCTTGTGTTGGAAGAAGATGTGGACCATACACTGTGCATACGTCCTGATTATTTTGTTTCATTATGCCAGAAGATCTATGTTTACTATTATAATAAGCATGCTATGAGTTTTTCCTTACTAAGCTTGGATGAAGCTCATTCCTCGACTATATCTCACAAGTTCAGGTGAAGACCTTGATACCAGGATTTTTGAGAGGGAGGATTATGAGCTAGCTTCGGGGGAGGACTTGGAGGAGATTCACCCTTAGAGCTGCTTTCTTTGTACTAGGCCAGAGTAGGTCCGGCCCTAGGATTTAGGATGTGTTGGTTTAACTTTGGTTGTAAAGGATATAAGTTTTACAAATGATTATATTTCTTTTAGTGAACCATGTTTCAGTAAGGTACGGCCCTTACCGGTGGTTCTTGTCGGTTCTTTTTCTATAAGGAATCATATGAAATTAGAACCGTCATTTTGAGCATTTGAAGAATAGTACTAGTTCTATATTTTCCTATGATGATTCATTGGACATGATTCTTGCTTGTTTTCCATTGTGCAACTGTACGTTACGTGCTTCATTCGGGGGCTCATCCTTAGTGCCAGCCCATTGACGGCGCGGGCTTCGGGGTGCTAAAACCCGGGCTATCACAGAGCTGCTACCTAGATCTAATCCAATAGGCTGGATTTGAGAGAGAAGGGGAAGAGAAAAGAGAAAAATAAAACCTAAAACTAAACCTAACTGAGCTAGGGAGAACTCATGCTATTCCTTTGTTCCTACTTTCCTTGCTGAAGAAAAATATCAAAATAGATGGTTATTTATAGGTATGCAGTGACCCATGTGCTTTGAGTTACAGCCAGTCAGAGGAGAGGATTTCAATTTAAGCATAATCCCCGTTTAGGAGTTTCAACCAATCAGAGAAGAGATAGGGATCTGGTTTTATTTGTGCCCAGCTGAAGCTAATTTGTTCCCTGCCAAAAATTAGTTCACACCCATGTGTAGAATTTCCTGTGCATTGGAGTTCCCAGATTTGCCCCTGCCGTCCATTGATTTTTCTTGCTAGAGCCTCAAGTTGTCGATAGGATTAGAAGTTGCACCTGTTGACAGGTTCAATGGAAAGGGAGCTCAAGAATTCGATAGGTACAAGCTGCATGTTTGACGCTTTCGACAGGTTGGTGGATTGAACCATTCAATAGGTTCATAGCTGAAGCATTCGATAGGTTGGGAGACTTGTATTCGATAGGATGCATGGCGGTTCTTTGGAGGATTGGATAGGTACAAAGCATTGTTTGACAGGTTCAACAACTACAACACTCGATAGGTTGGTGGCTGCTGACCTTTAGACCATTCGCTAGGTTCCAAAAGTGAAGCATTGGGGGACTGCTCGATAGGATGGCAAGAGCTGCTAAGGAGTTCCATTCGATAGGTTTGAAGATAGCTTGGTCAATTCGATAGGTTGGCTGAAAGCCTCCAACGAACCATTCGATAGGATGGGTTCCTGCTTCATGAAAGCATCCAATCGATAGGTTTATAAGAGTGAACTCGATAGGTTGGAAGCTGCATGAAGTCTAAGTCGACAAGTTGGGTTTCCAGTTGCATGAACCGTTCGATAGGTTGATTGGTGCCCCAGAGCACTGCTCGATAGGCCCATTTCATCTGAACCACCCATTCAATAGGATTGGTTTAAGCTTTCAGCAGCTCTTGTACATGGAATTTTCATGTGTAAACTGCTCAACTGGACCAACACATCAGCAGCCACTGCCCTCAAATCTGTAGCAAGATTTTTGGGACACTACTCTGTATTTCCAATATATAGGCCTGTGGCTAGAAGAATTCGAGCAGCTTTCACACTGATATTCATCTGCTCAGAATGCAGGCCTGCTGTCTCTTCTCTCACACTTGCCGAGTTCCATATTGCTACACTCCTTTAGTATGCACACAACTTGTATAGCTGTAGCTCCTCCTCAGTTCAAGCACGCCTTGAGCTGCTGTTTTACTTCCATATTAACAGATTACTTGCCTCAGCTCTAATAGATGGTTCCAAGTTCTCTTTTTGGCATTTTTACATAGAAAAACAGCATTCTTCTATATTTTACCAATAACTACAAAACACCCTCAAAAGCAATTATTAAGCACTCTAGCTCCTAGCAAAAGCCAAGTTTAAAGGTGTGGAAAGTGGCAAAAATCAGTGCTTAACACACCCCCAAACCTAACCTTTGCTAGTCCTCGAGCAAAGTGAAATTTAAAATATCTAACCTACAAAGATAAATGCCACTTTCATAGGGAACACGGGTGCATTTAGCATGGGTTGGAATGCCATAACACCACCACATGTGCTTTCTTCTTTCTCAACCAACCATCAAACCAGCTCTACCTTCTGAAATCTCAGAGTGAGGGTCAGGCTGTATCACGTCACTAAGGTTTTTTGTTCAAATTTTTTGTTTTTTATCAAAGAAAACTAGGAATTTTAAGGCTCAAATGGTGTGTATCAAGGGCAGCTCAGAGGTGGGAAAATTTTAAGCTCAAATTGTAAAAGGAATGGCCTTACTTCATGTCTTCAATGTCACGAATGCTGTCAAGCTGTTTCAACTTAGATATGCCTAACTTTTAGTGGCAAAACTAGATCCAATCAGTCCATAGAGCAGAAAAATTGTCAAGACACTCTTCAAAGAACAAATTTTCAGGCCCAAATCTCACTGGGTATGGCCTTTCATCAAATTTTCTGGGGTGTATCCTTACAGTTTTCTCTCATTTCAGGTTCACTAAATATCAATTTTTGATAATTTATGACATTTGCTTCATGTAAAAAGTTAAAAACTACAGCTTATTTCAGTTTTAAAAAGTTTTTAATTTCCTCTTTTCCAAAAGTCAGGTGGGAAATCACTTTATTTTCAAAAACTTTTTTAATATAGCTGCACTAGCATTAATTCATTGCATTGGCACACCTGCCATACCCCCAAACCTAAGATAAACATTGTCCTCAATGTTCTAGACAATGAGACACTAGGGGCAGCAGGGTAAAAGAATAAAGAAAAACTAAGCAGAAAAATTACAGCTATGTAGAGCAGAAAATAACAAAAGCAAAACTGAACACATGAGCAAGAAAATGAAAAAAAATGTTATACCAGTGCAGGAAATTACTGATAAAACAGAAAAAATAGCAAAACAAAGCTAGAACTGCTACAAAATAAAATCTAAAAACTGCATGTATGGACAGAAAAATAAAAGGACTGCTATGCAAATGAAAGGAAACTATCGCTAATAACAGAAAAACAGTAAAAATAAAGTAAGGAACTGAATACAAAGCCACAAAAACCGAAAAATGTTGGTACAAAAACAGAGTTGTAGATAAAAAAAAATGAAAAACAAAGTTAGAAGCTGAATATAATCATACAAAAAATATAGAAAATCTATAAAATTAAGACCTTAGAGAAATTGACAATCTAAAAATAGATTTTTTAAACTAAAATTTCTAAAACAGAAAAAAAAAAATCTTAAGACCAAATAAAAAATTCCCTAAGCCCAACGAAAACCCAAACGCCTAAGCCAATCAACTACATATGAATCTAAGTGATTTTAAAAATGATCAGCAGGAATAACATACAGTGAAAAGCAAGATTCATAAGACTGACCCCTGCGTTGATGATCTGTATGAATCAAAAAGAATTTCTAAGCAATGAAGCATGGGAGCACACATTAAAAGCAGGATTCATACAGCTGAGATCCATTTAATGGTGAAGAAATCTCGAAGGAAAATAAAATCAGTAGCTCCATTGAATATTCAAAACAGCATATGATCCACTGCACATTATCCTACATGATTCCTTAAAATGAAATACCATGATCTCAGCAGGTCTAGATGGGAAAAATGAAAAAAAACAAAGAAAAATAGCCCATCTAAAGATATTTTTAGGTTTTTATAATTTTCTATTTTTTAATTTGTTTTGGATCAGCCCGGGCTTAACAAGAGCCCTTATTTACTACTACTGAAAAATGACAGAAATTTTTATTTGTGTTTTCATTTTCTTCTAATTTTTATTTGGTTTTGTTGAGTTATACAAAAATTAGAATGACAGCACACACAGCAAAATTGCAGGTCTAAAGAATTTAATAATAGAAAATGGATGCAAAGGATAAGGGGAAGCAAACTCAAGCAAATCTGCTCCTGCTGCAATCTATTTGCTCCTCATTTGGCAGCTGCTCCAGATCTGTAAAAAATTCAAAAACTGCAGCAGTACCTTATTCAAGCATATTGACAAAGACACAAAGAAAAACTCAAACTGTAGCGTCATTTCTGCAAAAGTGCAAAAGGCTACAGCAGCATTTATTCAAACAACTAGAAGGCATAAAGTAAGAACTCAGGAAAATCAAAATTTCTGCAGTTTTTAAAATTGGTTTTCTATACAAAAACTGTAACAATCCTTAAATCAAACAGGTGGAATGCAATGGAAAGAATAAAAATGAAAAACAAAACAGCAATAAAAACTTTTTTTTTTTTAATTATTAGATCTGAAAAACTCAGATCTACAAAAAATGAAAATCAGATCTACAAAAAATTGAAAAACTCAAATCTACTATCTAGATCAAAACTCCCCGGTAGCGGCGCCAAAAACTTGTTGGGGGATTTCAGTGCGCCGATTATTGTGTAATGATAAAAGCAATATAAAATTAAAGTAAAACAAAGGATGGATTCAACACATCTAAAATATCCTAGACCTGCAAGATACAGGATCCTTTGTAGCAAGTTTCAATAAGGAAGAGTTTATCCCACAAGGAGTAGTGATCTAAACCTAGAAGGTGTATAATAGACCTCCAGATCTGGCTACAGATCTGGTAATTCTAAGAAGAAAGAGAGCTTTTCGGGTGTCACTAGATCTAATATATAAAACTAAAATATAAAACTAAATCTAAAAGATTTAGGAAGATGGATGGTAAAAAAAATATAAAATGGAGAGAAAAATATAGCTAGGGCCTATTTTTATTGCAAAACAGATCAAGAGCTGGGGATTTGTAGCAATCCTTCATTTGGCTACAAGCGCAAATGCAAGGTATAAGAATTTGATTTAGACCGGTGGTTTGGATTGATCTTAAGGCTATGATTTGTCCACTTAAATGGTCACAGATCATCCAATAGATTTTCTCCATTCCGATGGCTTCGATCAGAACAAAATAATCACTACATATGCTGTGGATGTAAGGCCGCAGGCTTAGGCACCCACAAGCATATCAAATCCAGGGAAATCAGATGGTCATCAAGAGATCTACCAGAAAAGGGCCTGGGCTTGTGCCGAGTGCAAAAATCCGATCAAGAATCTAAATGGGCCACAAGATCTTTAGATTTAATTAAGCTTTAAAATCAACAATTTATTGCTTTAATCAAAACCAACTTACAATAAACTTGTTCCCAGATCTGTAGTCAGTGCATCGATCCACATTTCTTCATGACAAAATTACAATTACAAAACAGAACTGAGTTGCTACCTAGATCTAATCCAACAGGCTGGATTAGAGAGAAAATGGAAAAATAAAACCTAAAACTAAACCTAAATGAGCTAAGGAGAACTAAGGCTATTCCTTTGTTCCTGCTTTCCTTGCTGAAGAAAAACAACAAAATAGATGGTTATTTATAGGTATACAGTGATCCATGTGCTTTGAGTTGCAGCCAATCAGAGGAGAGGATTTCAGTTTAAGCATAATCCCTGTTTAGAAGTTTCAATGAATCAGAGAAGAGATAGGGATCTGGTTTTGTTTGTGCCCAGCTGAAGCTAATTAGTTCCCCGCTAAAAATTAGTTCACACCCATGTGTAGAATTTTCTGTGCATTGGAGTTCCCAGATTTGTCCCTGCTGTCCATTGATTTTTGCTGCTGCAGCCTCAACCTGTTGAAAGGATTAGAAGTTACACCTATCGACAGGTTCAATGGATAGGGAGCTCAAGAATTCGATAGGTACAAGCTGCATGTTTGACGCTTCCGAAAAATTGGTGGATTGAACCATTCCATAGGTTCATAGCTGATGCATTTGATAGGTTGGGAGACTTGTATTCGATAGGATGCATGGCAGTTCTTTGGACGATTTGATAGGTACAAAGCATTGTTAGACAAGTTCAGCAACTACAGCACTCGATAGGTTGGTGGCTACTGACCTTTAGACCATTCGCTAGGTTCCAAAAGTGATGCATTGGGGGACTGCTCGATATAATGGCAAGAGCTGCTAAGGAATTCCATTCGACAGGTTTGAAGATAGCTTGGTCCATTCGATAGGTTGGCTGAAAGCCTCCAATGAACCATTCGATAGGATGGGATCCTGCTTCATGAAAGCATCCACTCGACAGGTTGACAAGAGTGAACTCGATAGGTTGGAAGCTGCATGAAGTGTAAGTCGACAGGTTGGGTTTCCAGCTACATGAACCATCCGATAGGTTGATTGCTGCCCCAGAGCACTACTCGATAGGTCCATTTCAGTTGAACCACCCATTCGATAGGATTGGTTTTAGCTTTCAGCAGCTCTTGTACATGGACTTTTCATGTGAAAACTGCTCAACTGGAGCAACACATCAGTAGCCACTGCCCTCAAATCTGTAGCAAGATCGTTGGGACGCTGTTGTGTTTTTCCAACATATAGGCCCGTGGCTAGAAGAATTCGAGCAGCTTTTACACTAATATTCATCAGCTCAGAATGCATGCATGTTGTCTCTTCTCTCACACTTGTCGAGTTCCATATTGCTGCACTCTTTTAGTATGCACACAGCTTGTATAGCTGTTGCTCCTCCTCAGTTCAAGCACACCTTGAGCTGTTGTTTTACTTCCACATTAACATATTACTTGCCTCAGCTCTAATAGATGGCTCCAAGTCCTCTTTTTGGCATTTTTACATAGAAAAACTGCATTCTTCTATATTTTACCAATAACTACAAAACACACTAAAAAGCAATTATTAAACACTCTAGGTCCTAGAAAAAGCCAGGTTTAAAGGTGTGGAAAGTGGCAAAAATCAGTGCTTAAGACACACCCAAAACCAAACCTTTGCTAGTCCTCAAGCAAAGTGAAATTTAAAATCTCTAACCTACAAAGATAAATGCCACTTTCATAGGGAACACGGGTGCATTTAGCACATGCGCCAAGCATTTTAAACCCCTAGGTGATCCCTAGTGGAGGAGTGGAGTCTCTTGAGGGTTTTCAGTGAAGGTACCCCCAAACTTCTCCAATAAAATTAGTTAATACTCATGCAACATGCTAAAACAGAGTTTAAGAAAAATAAAATAAATTCCACAACATGTCCATTTAGTTTTTGAGGATTTTCAGCAGAAAAATCATTAGTTTAAACCTGAAATTCTGTTGTAATTCCTTCATCATCAATCAATTCATGTCAAGGCATTGTGCTTAAAAATTAATGTA
This sequence comes from Chloranthus sessilifolius, assembly GCA_021018995.1. NCBI lineage: Eukaryota > Viridiplantae > Streptophyta > Magnoliopsida > Chloranthales > Chloranthaceae > Chloranthus > Chloranthus sessilifolius. The sequence goes on along the minus strand of CM037592.1, from coordinate 68,484,847 downwards.
CAGCTTACCTTTAAATTAAGAATTCTGTTTTGATAATGCCCTCAAACAAATTGGATTTCAGACCCAAGTCTTACCAGGGCTGCTCACTCACAACAAGAATAGAAGGGTGCATCATTTCTCTCATAGCTCAAGAACAGTTGCAGCCCTCAAATAGGACTGCAAGCATGAGCATAGGCATTGCTTTAATTTATGAAATTTTCTAACTCTTTTCACCATAGATTAAACAAATCCTCATCTCAACATGACAGCTTAATCCATTTCAGACAAGGGTGCATCATTTCTCTCATAGCTCAAGAACAGTTGCAGCCCTCAAATAGGACTGCAAGCATGAGCATAGGCATTGCTTTAATTTATGAAATTTTCTAACTCTTTTCACCATAGATTAAACAAATCCTCATCTCAACATGACAGCTTAATCCATTTCAGACAAGTAGGGTCTTTTTTATTGGGTTGTAATGTGGCTTATGGGTGAAATTTGTAAAAGAATAATGGGTAAAAATGGGATTCAAATTAAGAAATCAGTAAAGGTAAGGGGGTGTCTAGACAACACCTTTATTTCAGCACAATTCCATCTACTTCGTGAATTTTTTAATTTGAAGTGGCCAGTTTCTAATCCTCTTTTCAGTCTTTCAATGAAATGACTTCTCTTTCTCATTCCTTTTCTTTGATTTTCTATTTTTCCTTCTCTTTTTATATTTTAAGGCTCAAATGGTCTGTATGAAGGGTAGTTCAAAGGTGGGAAAATTTTATGCTCATACTGTCCAAGGAATGTCCTTACTTCATGTCTTCAATGTCATGAATGTTGTCAAGCTATTTTAACTTGGATTTGCCAAACTTCTAGTGGCAGAACTACATCCAATCAGTCCATAGAGTAGAAAAATTACCAAGACACTCTTCAAAGAAAATTTTTTTAGACCCAAATCTCACTGGGTATGGCATTCTATCAAAATTTTTGGGGTGTATCCTTACAGTTTTCTCTCATTTCAGGTTCACTAAATATCAATTTTTGAAAATTCTTAACATTTTCTTTATGAAAAATGTTAAAACTATAGCTGATTTCAGTTTTAAAAAGTTTTTAATTTCCTCTTTTCCAAAATTCAGGTGGGAAATCACTTTATTTTCAATAACTTTTTCAACATAGCTGCACTAGCATTAACTCATTTCATTGGCACACCTGCCATACCCCCAAACTTAAAATGAACATTTCCCTCAATGTTCTAGACAATGAGACACTAGGGGTAGCAGGGTAAAAGAAGAAAGAAAAACTAAGCAGAAAAATTGCAGCTATGTATAGCAGAAAATAACAAAAGCAAAATTGAACACATGAGCAGGAAAATGAAAAAAAATGATATACCAGTGCAGGAAATTACTGATAAAACAGAAAAAACAATAAAACAAAGCTAGAATTGCTAGAAAATAAATTCTAAAAACTGCATGTATGGACGGAAAAATAAAAGGACTGCTATGCAAATGAAAGGAAACTATTACTAATAATAGAAAGACAGTAAAAACAAAGTAAGGAACTGAATACAAAGCTACAAAAATCGAAAAATGTTGGTGCAAAAATAGAGTTGTAGATAAAAAAAAAGGAAAAACAAAGTTAGATGCTGAATATAATCATACAAAAAATATAGAAAATCAGTAAAATTAAGACCTTAGAAAAATTAACAATCTAAAAACCAATTTGTTAAACTAAAATTCCTAAAAAAGAAAAAAAAATCTTAAGACCAAATCATAAATCCCCTAAGCCCAAAGGAAACCCAAAAGCCTAAGCCAATTAGCTACTTATGAATCTAAGTGATTTTAAAAATGATCAGCAGGAATAACAGTGAGTGAAAAGCAAGATTCATAAGACAGACCCCTGCGTTGATGATGTGTATCAATAAAAAAGAATTTTTAAATAATGAAGCATGGGAGCACACATTAAAAATAGGATTCATACAGCTGAGATCCATTTAATGGTGAAGAATTCTCGAAGGAAAATAACATCAGTGGCTCCATTGAATATTCAAAACAGCATATGATCCACTGCTCATTATCCTACATGATTCCTCAAAATGAAAAACCATGATCTCAACAGGTCCAGCTGAGAAACATGAATTAAAACAAAGAAAAATACCCCATCTGAAGATATTTTTATAATTTTCTATTTTTTTATTTGTTTTGGATTAGCCTGGGCTCAACTAGAGCCCTTATTTACTACTACTACAAAATGATAGAAATTTTTATTTGTGTTTTCATTTTCTTCTAATTTTTATTTGGTTTTGTTGAGTTATACAAAAATTTGAATGATAGCACACAGCAAAATTGCTGGTCTAAAGAATTTAAAAATAGAAAATGAATGCAAAGGAGAAGGGGATGCAAACTTAAGCAGATCTGCTCCTGCTGCAATCATTTGCTCCTCATTTGGCAGCTGCTCCAGATCTGCAAAAAATTCAAAAACTACAGCAGTACCTTATTCAAGCATATTGACAAAAACACAGACAAAAACTCAAACTGCAGCCTCATTTCTGCAAAAGTGTAAAGGCTACAGCAGCATTTATTCAAACAACTAGAAGGCATAAAGTAAGAACTCAGGAAAATCAGAATTTCTGCAGTTTTAAAAATTGGTTTTCTATACAAAAACTGCAGCAATCCTTAAATCAAACAGGTGGAATGCAATGGAAAGAATAAAAGTGAAAAACAAAACAGCAATAAAAACATTTTAAAAAGAAAAATTATTAGATCTGAAAAACTGAGATCTACAAAAAATGAAAAATCAGATCTACAAAAAAATTGAAAAACTCATATCTACTACCTAGATCAAAACTCCCCGGCAGCGGCGCCAAAAACTTGTTGGGGGATTTCAGTGTGCTGGTTATTGTGTAATGATAAAAGCAAAATAAAATCAAAGTAAAACAAAGGATGGATTCAGCACATCTAAAATATTCTAGACCTGCAAGATACAGAGTCCTTTGTAGCAAGTTTTAATAAGTAAGAGTTTGTCCCACAGGAAGTAGTGATCTAAACCTAGAAGGTGTATAGTAGACCTCCAAATCTAGCTACAGATCTGGCAGCTCTAAGAAGAAAGACAGCTTTTCAGGTGTCACTAGATCTAATTTATAAAACTGAAATATAAAACTAAATCTAAAAGACTGAGGAAGATGGTTGGTAAAATAAAATATAAAATGGGGAGAAATAGACAGCTAGGGCCTGAGTTTTATTGCAAAATAGGTCAAGAGCTGGGGATATGCAGCAATCCTTCATTTGGCTACATGCGCAAATGCAAGGTATAAGAATTTTATTTAGACCGGTGGTTTGAATTAATCTTAAGGCTATGATCTGTCCACTTGAATGGCCACAGATCATCCAATAGATTTCCTCCATTCCTATGGCTTCGATCAGTACAAGATAATCACTATAGATGTTGTGGATGTAAGGCCACTGGCACAGGCACCCATAGGTATATCAAACCCAGGGAAATCAGATGCTCATCAAGAGATCTACCGGAAAAGGGCCTAGGCTTGTGCCTAGTGCAAAAATTCGATCGAGAATCTAATGGGACCACAAGATCTTTAGATTTAATTAAGCTTTAAAATCATCAATTTATTACTTTAATCAAAACCAACTTACAATAAATTTGTTTCCAGATCTGTAGTCTGTGCATCGATCCACATTTCTTCATGCCGAAATTACAATTACAAAACAACAGGTCTGAGCTGCTACCTAGATCTAATCCAACAGGCTGGATTAGAGAGAGAAGGGGGAAGAGAAAAGGGAAAAATAAAACCTAAAACTAAACATAAATGAGCTAAGGAGATTGTTCCTACTCTCCTTGCTGAAGAAAAATAGCAAAATAGATGGTTATTTATAGGTATGCAGTGATCCATGTGCTTTGAGTTGCAGCCAATCAGAGGAGAGGATTTTAGTTTAAGCTTAGTCCCTGTTTAGGAGTTTCAACAAATCAAAGAAGAGATAGGGATCTGGTTTTGTTTGTGCCCAGCTGAAGCTAATTTGTTACCCGCGTAGAATTTCCTGTGCATTGGAGTTCCCAGATTTGCCCCTGCCGTCCATTGATTTTTGCTGCTGCAGCCTCAAGCTGTCGATAGGATTAGAAGTTGCACCTGTCGACAGGTTCAATGGATAGGGAGCTCAAGAATTCGATAGGTACAAGCTGATGCATTCGATAGGTTGCGAGACTTTTATTCGATAGGATGCATGGCAGTTCTTTAGAGGATTGGATAGGTACAAAGCATTGTTCGACAGGTTTAGCAACTACAGCACTCGATAGGTTGGTGGCTACTGACCTTTAGACCATTCGCTAGGTTCCAAAAGTGAAGCATTGGGGGACTGCTCGATATGATGGCAAGAGCTGCTAAGGAGTTCCATTCGACAAGTTTGAAGATAGCTTGGTCCATTCGATAGGTTGGTTGAAAGCCTCCAATGAGCCATTCGATAGGATGGGTTCCTGCTTCATGAAAGCATCCACTTGACAGGTTTACAAGAGTGAACTCGATAGGTTGGAAGCTACATGAAGTGTAAGTCGACAGGTTGGGTTTTCAGTTGCATGAACCATTCGATAGGTTGATTGGTGCCCCAGAGCACTACTTGATAGGTCCATTTAAGCTGAACCATCCATTTGATAGGATTGGTTTTAGCTTTCAGCAGCTCTTGTACATGGACTTTTCATGTAAAGCTTCAATCGAGCAACATATCGTGACCACTACCCTCAAATCAGTAGCAAGATTTTGGGATGCTACTATTTTTCCAACATATAGGCCTCGTGGCTAGAAGAATTGAGCCGCTTTTACATCGATGATATTCATCACCGTAATGCAGTCTTTGTCTCTTCTCTCACAGTTGCCGAGTTCCATATTGCTGCACTCTTTTAGTATGCACACAGCTTATATAGTTGTAGCTCCTCCTCAGTTCAAGCACGCCTTGAGCTGTTGTTTTACTTCCATATTAACAGATTACTTGCCTCAGCTCTAATAGATGGTTCCAAGTCCTCTTTTTGGCATTTTTACATAGAAAAATTGCATTCTTCTATATTTTACAAATAACTACAAAACACACTCAGAAGCAATTATTAAACACTCTAGGTTCTAGCAAAACCTTGGTTTAATGGCGTGGAAAGTGGCAAAAATCAGTGCTTAACACACCCCCAAACCTAACCTTTGCTAGTCCTCGAGCAAAGTGAAATTTAAAATATCTAACCTACAAAGATAAATGCCACTTTCGTAGGGAACACGGGTGCCTTTAGCACATGCACCAAGCCTTTTAAGCCCCTAGGTGATCCCTTGTAACGTCCCAAACATTTTAAAACCTTTGTCTGCATGCCTCGATACGTGTGCTCGACGTCCCGCACGTCGGGGATGATATCGATAGTCGATGTAATGTTTATAGATCAAATCCAACGGATGGGATTTGACATATGTAGGCTAGGTTGAGGGTTAGTGTACTCTCGTACACCCAACGTTGGTGCAGCTGTTTTACGCCTAAGCCTAGGACTCAAGTATAAGAGGAATAAAATGCCTCATTTAGGTATTGCATTCAACACCTTAGTAATTGCTGATCATAGGAAGTTAAGAGGAAAGTGGGAGAGATTCGGGATTTAAACACTGATTGCATGCGAGAACAATCCATTCTCAAAGCTTGTGGTTACGTAATTAGAGCGACGAACAAGCTGCTATTCTTTTGGTGAACCCGAGTCAGATCTAGAGGTTAGGATTAGAGATTCGGAGGAAATCGAGGTATGAAAATTTGGTCGAGATCTTGAAATTATGTTGTTAACTATTTTTACGTAAATTTAGATCACGGGAGCGTAAGAAATCGAGTTTTACATTACGTAGAGGGGGAAAACCCTTAAACGAGTGAAATCTATTCATTTCGACTGATCAAAATTTAGTTCGATCGATCGAAATGGACTTAAAATGTGGAAACTTTGATGTATGATGAAATGCGTTCGATCGAAGTCAAATTTGATCGAACGAAATGGGTTCGATCGATCGAATCTCACACTCAATTGATCGAAACATATATAAACAGGAACATGGAAAAACCCTCTGTGGGAACTCGATCTATCGAAATTATATTCGATCGATCGAATTAGAGTTTTCGACCGATCGAAGTAGAATTTTGTTCGATCGAACTGTGTGACAGCTAAATTGCAATTGGAGGATTCGACCGATCGAAATATTTTTGATCGATCAAATTATAAGTTTTCGATCGACCGAAAGGGGATTCGTTCGATCAAACTATGTTTGATTTTTTGGCTTTCGTGAGAGCTCGACCGATCGAAGTTAGCTCGATCGATCGAAACGTGATTTCGATCGATAAAAATTGGGATTAGATCGATCAAATTTCCCAGATTTGGAATTTTGGTAAGTTTTGACTGCGAGATTTTGAAGGGAGTTATCCTAACATGTTTTGAACTGTTCTAATGAGTGAACATTGGACCTTATATTTTAGGTGACTTAGTATTGTATGTTGAGGGGGCTAACCCAAACGGCGATGTGAGCTAGTGCAGGTTAAGATCTCGAGGTAAGGAACACTTGACACCATGTGCATTGTTACGTTAACATGTGTGTGTTATGGCGTGATTGTTTCTTTGAATGGATTATATGTGTGGTTACGAATAAAATTTGGAAGGACATGTGCATCCATACATTTTCGATTCATGCATGAGTTGTGGAATCTTTTGAGATTCAACCTATTGTGTTGTGCAAGTATCTTCACACTTATTTCCGACCTTTGATCTAAATTATAATTATCACTTTACACGGCGATGAGCTATATGTACGCACTTCGATTTAAGGGTTTATGTGAATACCCGACTGGTACGACGGCTAATCCGTACACCTTTGTGCTATATGTTTTGTGACTCTGACCGCATGACGGTAAATATGTTCGGCCAAGCATCCAACTTTATGGGACCTTGGATATATGTGAAAATGGTTCATATGAGCGACGATGGTGGGTCTTCCATCAGGGGCTTGAGGCTATAGCTCCTCATTCTATTACTTTAAGCATACCACTTTAAGTTTTTCTTTTATTGTGTTGGAAGAAGATGTGGACCTATCTCTTTTGAAATTTCGAACAAGCTTTGTACCTATGTTTCATGCCATGACCATACACTATGCATATGTCCTGATTACTCTGTTTCATTATGCCATAAGATCTATGTTTTCGTTACAATAAGCATGCTATGAGTTTTTCCTTACTGAGCTTGGATGAAGCTCATTCCTCGACTATATGTCACAGGTTCAGGTGAAGACATTGACACCAGGATTTTCGAGAGGGAGGTTTTTGAGCTAGCTTCGGGGGAGGACTTAGAGGAGTTTCACCCTGAGAGCTGCTTTCTTTGTACTATGCCAGAGTAGGTTCGGCCCTAAGATTTAGGATGTGTTGGTATAATTTTGGTTGTAAAGGATGTAAATTTTGCAAATGATTGTACTTCCTTTGGTGAACCATGTTTCGGTAAGGTACGGCCCTTACCGGTGGTTCTTGTAGGTTCGTTTTCCATAAGGAATCATATAGAATAAGAATCGTGATTTTGAGCTTTTGAAGAATAGTACTAGTTCTCTTTTTTGCTATGATGATTCATTGGACATGGTTCTGCTTTGTTTTCCACTGTGCAACTATACATTACGTGCTTCGTTCGGGGGCTCGGCCTTGGCGCCAGCCCACCGACGGCGCAGGCTTTGGGGTGCCGAAACCCGGGCTGTCACATCCCTAGTGGAAGAGTGGAGTCTCCTGAGGGTTTTCAGTGAAGGTACCCCCAAACTTCTCCAATAAAATTAGTTAATACTCATGCAGCATGCTAAAACAGAATTTGAAAAAAATAAAATAAATTTCACACCATGTCCATTCAGTTTTTGAGGATTTTCAGCAGAAAAATCATCAGTTTAAAACCTAAAATTCTGCTGTAATTCCTTCATCACCAATCAGTTCATGTCAAGGCATTGTGCCTAAAATTTAATGTAGAGATTACCTTTAAATTAAGAATTCTCTTTTGATAATGCCCCCAAACAAATTGAATTTCAGACCCAAGTCTTACCAGGGCTGTTCACTCACAACAAGAATAGAAGGGTGCATCATTTCTCACATAGCTCAAGAACAGTTGCAGCCCTCAAATAGGACTGCAAGCATGAGCATAGGCATTGCTTTAATTTACGAAATTTTCTAACTCTTTTCACCATAGATTAAACAAATCCTCATCTCCACATGACAGCTTAATCCATTTCAGATCAGTAGGGTCTTTTTTATTGGGTTGTAATGTGGCTTATGGGTGAAATTTATAAAAGACTAATGGAGTAAAAATGGGATTCAAATTGAGAAATTAGTAAATGTAAGGGGGTGGTCTAGACAACATATTTATTTCAGCACAATTCCATCTACTTCTTGAATTTTAGATTTGAAGTGGCCAGTTTCTAATCCTCTTTTCAGTCTTTCAATGAAATCACTTCTCTTTCTCATTCATTTTCTTTGATTTTTTGTTTTTCCTTTTCTTTTTGTATGTTTTTCTTTTTCTATTTTTCTCCATTTTTCTTTTTATGGGTTGGAATGCCATAACACCACCACATGTGCTTTCTTCCTTCTCAACCAACCATCAAACCAGCTCTACCTTCTGAAATCTCAAAGTGAGGGACAGGCTGTATCACGTCACTGAGGTTTTTTGTTCAAATTTTTTGTTTTTTATCAAAGAAAACTAGGAATTTTAAGGCTCAAATGGTGTGTATCAAGGGCAGCTCAGAGGTGGGAAATTTTAAGCTCAAATTGTAAAGGGAATGGCCTTACTTCATGTCTTCAATGTCACGAATGCTATCAAGCTGTTTCAACTTAGATTTGCCTAACTTCTAGTGGCAAAACTAGATCCAATCAGTCCATAGAGCAGAAAAATTGCCAATACACTCTTCAAAGAAAATTTTTTCAGGCACAAGTCTCACTGGGTATGGCCTTCCATCAAATTTTCTGGAGTGTATCCTTACAGTTTTCTCTCATTTCAGATTCACTAAACATCAAATTTTGAAATTTCTTGACATTTGCTTCATGAAAAATATTAAAACTACAGCTCATTTCAGTTTTAAAAAGTTTTTAATTTCCTCTTTTCCAAAAATCAGGTGGGAAATCACTTTATTTTCAAAAACTTTTTCAACATAGCTGCACTAGCTGTAACATCCCGACTTTGCATAGCCTTGATCCGTACACTTCGGTACTTGTGCCGATGGGTCATGAGCCGAGGATGCCTCTTTACAATGATGTAATGTCTATAGATCAAATTCAATGAACTTGATCGATGATAACTAGACCCGGTGTAAGAGCTTGATGCTCATGAACACTGGACTGTGGTGTATCTGTTTCACACCCAGTCAAGAGAGAAAGTAGTATAAATAGAAACCTAGGGCATTTATTTCTATTTACTGCAAAAGGGAAGAGAGTTAAGAAGAGAGAGAGACAAACCTAGGGTTATTCAATGCTACGAGTGAGCTGCCGAGATCGATCCGCTGTCAAGGGGAAGAACAGCTAATCGAGCAAGGATCCACCAAGCTGCAGCAACTCCATGGAACCCTAGCTGTTCTTGAGCTAGAGGAGGAGATCTCGCTCAAACCTAGGTAAGAAACTTCAATACCTGTTATAGATGGCTTTCAACAAGCTAAAAGTAGTAGAATCTGGGTTGAAATGATGAGAAGAAGTTGAGTTTTCGAAGTGGGTTGAACCAGTGAGTGAAACCCTCATTCTGAAGAACAGTAATTTCGTCGAAATTCATTTCGACCGTCGAAATAGCCACAAAAGGGCTTTTCGGACTTAAGTGAAATTGAGGTCAATTTAGTTTCGACCGATCGAACTCTATATAAACGTAAAGGTGATTTTTGGACTTTGAGAAATTGACCGTTCAATTTGAATTCAACCGATCAATTTAAAATGCAAAATTGTTTTGTAGAATTAAACCGGTCGAAATTTATTTCACCGATCAATTCATTTTTAGGCTCAAAACGCAGCCTTAAATTGTCAATTCGGATTCGACCGATCGAAATCCCCTGTTTTTCTGGTTTGATTCTGTTTTGACTGTGGAAACCTAAGGGGACTTTCCACAGTGGGTTGTACATCATTCTAATGAATGAGTGTGCCTTGTTTAGGTGAGGTTACGTGTGTGGAACGAACCAACCTTCGTGAAGGATGAGCATGCAAGGAATTACTTTGTGAGGTAGGGAAAACCATCTACCATGTGCATTGTTTTGACGATATGTATGCTGTGTCATGATACGTCTCTTGTTCGATATGTTTCCGTATATGCTTCGAGTATGTGACCTCCGTTATGATATGTTCGATATGACGTCAAGTGCAAGATATGAGATTTCGAGAGCGTTGTGATATGAGCATGTGTGAGTTTTGGTTTCAAAGTAGTTTTCATCTAATGTATAGTTATCACAAACACACGGCGGTAAGCTATATGTACGCACTTACGATTTGAGGTTATGTGAATACCCGACCGACGCGGCGGTATAACCGTGACTGACGCGGCAGGATATCCGTGGACTGCACGGCGCCAATCCAGACACCCTTTGTGTGATACGTTAGATGTATGTGTGATAATGCTCAGATGCTTTGTGTGATATGTGATCCCTACCGTTCAACGGTACTTCGTCCGGCAAGTGTCCAACTCTATGGGACCTTGAATATGTGTGAATATGACTCATGTGAGTGACGATGGTGGGTATTCCATCGGGGGCTTGAGGCTATAGTTCCTCATTCTATTACTTTAAGTAAAGCACTTTAAGTTTTTCTTTTCATCAGATGATATGTGTGCATGAACATGAATTCATATGTGTGTGTGTAAAACTATGAGATCACTTTAGATATATTTCGCTTCGTTTCGTTTGTCATGCCATGATATACGTATTTGATGTTCGATAAGCATGCTATAAGTTTTACCACGAGCTTGGATGAAGCTCATTCCTTCACTAATATTTCAGGTTCGTGGAGAAGGAGTTGGGGCTGAGTTACCCGAGGGCGAGGATCCCGACTTTGACCAAGCGAGGATCTAGAGGAGCCGAATCCTGAGAATTGCTTCCTTTGTGCCCAACCGAGTAGGTCCGCCTTAGACCTTAGATCCATGTTTTGAGAGCTTTTAAGTTGTAAAAGTATACTCAGTAATTACTTTTTTTTGGATATTCTTTTGAGGAATCCATGTTTGTAAGGATGGGTCTCATCGGTTCCAAACGGTTCTTTTCCATCTCTAGGGATTAGAACCGCTTTTTGGGTTATAAATGATAGAAATATGTCTTTTGATGTAAGTTTCACGCTGTGGTTCCGCTTAGCATCCCCATTGTGCAACTTTGTGAGACGAATGTGATACAATTACGGCTCGGCCTTAGCGCCATCCACCGACGCACGGGTTTCGGGCGCCAAAATTTTATACAGTTGGTATCAAAGCATGGCTTTAGAAGCGTTCGACAAGTCTTGACCTTTTTAGTTTGAGAAGTTGTCGGGTGTAAGGGACCTTTTGTTAATGAGACTCTTGTTTCATTGTAACAGAATTAAATGGAACACCGTGGAAGGGGTCGACCAAGAGGTAGACGCCCTGACGGCGAAGTGCGCAATGAAGATATCCCATCAGGATCCGGGAGGGGATCTAGACCACTTCCAGTCACAGAAGAGAGAAGTGGAGAAGAGCCTTCAGATAAACTCACTAAGGTGATGGAGTCGATAGCAAGCGCCCTAGAGCAGCAGACGCATGCTTCTTTGCAAATAACAATCAGCAGCATCAGCCACCACCGCCACCACCTGCACTACTACCTTCATCATTTGTGGATTTTAGGAGATTGAGACCTCCTGTTTTCCACGGGCAGACGGATCCGCTTGAGGCGGAGAAGTGGATCAAACAAATAGAGAAATTACTTGAAAGGTTGCAGAGCCCAGAACGTGAGAAGGTGGGGTGGGCATCTTTTCAGTTGGAAGGAGATGCTGATGCATGGTGGAGGTCAGTTTTGAGAAAAAGAGAGGTCGAGGGTCCACACACACCATGGACCTGGAATCAGTTTGAGTCGGCGTTTAACAAGGAGTACTTTCCAAAGCAAGTCCGAAATCAGTTGAAGAAGGACTTTGCTAACCTAATCCAAGGAAGTATGACCGTATGTGAGTAATGTAATGAGTTTGTAAGGTTGTCAAGGTTTGCACCGAAAGAAGTTATGACGGAAGAAATGAAGGCCGGAAGGTTTGAAGAAGGCCTACAACCCAATATTCAAGAAAGGGTATCTATCTTTGAGCTTGAGACTTACGCAGAGGTGATGGGGAAGGCGATAGTGGCAGAAAGGGATATAAATAAAAGAAAAGATTGGAAAGGGAAGCCAACGTGAGGAGCAAGCGAGTATGACTACTGGGAATAAAAGCCGAGGATGTCTGCGCTCAAGTGTCTAGGCCAGATATTCAAATTTCCAAGGTCTAACACATCTGCCGATGAGACCATTTAGAAGAGAGGGCCCCGCCGACTCAAATGTCTGGGGCATCATTACTCCAGATCTTCTCGAGCCGCACCTTCCAGTTCTGATGAAGTGTGTGCTCGATGCTAAAAGTCACACAGACCCGGAGTGCGTAAGAGATACCGGTGGATGCTTCAAATGTGGAAAGGTTGGCCACATGATTGGAGTGCCGACATGAGAAAGAGGGTCTGCTTGCCACTACAAATCGCATCAACAATGACCGTTGTCGGGCCGTGCTTTTGCTATCTCTCGAGGACGCCGCGTGAGACGTGATCCATCCAAGGTACAATTGCACTTCATTATGATTAAATTCAATTATTATTTTCTTAAAGAAGAAAGTACATTGTAGAAAGATATAGGTGCATACTAGCATATGAGTGTACATAGCATAGCGTGTATGTCCAATGTAGTCATGTATATGCCGATAGGTACGTAAGTTTATCGTGAAGAACGATGATCGCGTGATGCACGAGTTCTAATAGACCTGTGGTCTACTCACTGCATATAACTAAGCAAGGAAGTTAAAGATCATACCGGAGGATTTGGAGTTCACACTTGACGTGACCATTCCTACGGTAGCGCGCCGGATCGCAGAGCACGTGTTCAGCCGGTCATGCAAGTGGAGGGACGAGACACGGTCACCGACCTCATTTTACCAAGATGCGAGGACTTGATGTGCTTTTGGGCATGAATTGGCTATCCGCTTATCACGCTAAGCGTCGATTGCCTACGGAAGGTGGTTACTTTCCGCCAGCTCCAAAGTCATTTCGTTTTGAGAAAAGGGAAAAGTAGCACCGATCATCTCCGCGAAGCCGAAAGAATGATGAAGAATGGATGCGATGGATATCTCGCATTTCGCAAGAGAAGAAGGAGATGAAAATGTTGTGAATGAGATCCCTATTGCTCGCGAGTTCAAGACGTATTTCCGACGAGTTACCGTGGATTGCCACTGACCGGAGATCGACTTCGCGATTGACTTGGCTCCGTGGATCAACCAAAGGTCCAAGGCTCCGCATGTAATGGCTCCTGAATTGAAAGAGTTGAAGGAGCAGCTTGCAAGAACTGCTGGATAAGGGTTTTATCCGGACCGAAAGTGTGTCTCCTTGGGGAGCACCGCCTGCATTTGTTAAAAGAAGGACGGGTCGATGAGACTTTTATCGACTATCGCCGCTGAACAAGCTCACGATCAAGAACAAGTATCCGTTGTCGAGGATCGACGATCTATTTGATCAGCAAGGGGCAAAATATTTTCAAAGATCGACTTGAGATCCGGATACCATCGCTGAGGGTGAAGGTCAAGACGCAAAAGACGGCATTCGTAATCGAGATATGGACATTACGAGTTCTTAGTGATGCCTTTTGGCTTGACGAATGCGCCAAAGATCATTTATGGACCTTATGAATCGAGTGTTCAAACAATATCTCGACACGCGTAGTGGTGTTTGTAGATGATATCCTCATTTATTCAAAGACTAAAGAAGAACACGAACATCATCTCGCATTGCCTGCAAACCCTTCGTGAGCACAAGTTGTATGCCAAACTCAAGAATGTGAGTTTTGGTTGGAACAAGTGAGTTTCCTTGGTCACATAGTATCTAAGCTGGTGTGACCGTTGACCCACTAAAGTTGAAGCGGTGTTGGATTGGGAAATGCCCAAGACCGTGGATCAAATCCGTAGTTTTCTTTAATGATACTACAGACGCTTTGTGGAAGGATTCTCCAAGATTTCGGGACCACTTACACGATTGACAAGAAAGAATACCAAATTTGAGTGGACTAACGAATGTGAGGAGAGCTTCCAAGAACTTAAGAGACGCGTTACTTCCGCTCCAGTGTTGACTATTCCGTAGTGGAGGTTTTAATCTTATGGAGGTTTGGGTTGCGTGTTGAACCAACACAAGAAGGTTGTTGCCTACGGCTCAAGAGCTTGAAAGAGCATGAAAGAAACTATCCACACATGACTTAGAGTTAGCGCGTTGTGTTTGCTCAAAATTATGGCACTACCAGTATGGTGAAGTCTTTGAGATCTTTACCCACCATAAAAGCCTCAAGTATTTGTTCACAGAAAGATTTGAACATGAGGCAACGACGGTGGATTGAATTTCTTAAAGACTACGATTGCACAATCCAATATCATCCGTAAAGCTAATGTATGATGCATTGAGCCAAAGCATACATCTCGGTTAGCTAGCCTCATTTGTTTGAGGACCTTTTCGCTCTATGATAATAATATTGCGGTTAAGGATACCGTGTGCTATTGGCAAGCCTTACGATCAGACCGACTATTCTTGACCACATATGTGAACTTCAGACAAAAGATGAAGAACTCGTGAAGCTTCGACAAAAGGCAGCTGAAAACGGAGATTTGACTATTAAAGAAGATGGGTCATTGCTATTTCGGAAGGTTGTGTATACCGTCGATGATGAGTCGAGACGGACTATACCGATGAGGCACATAAGTCTAAATATGCCATTCATCCGTGGTACAAAATGTACCATGATTTGAAGAAGTGTTATTGGTGGAGGGATTGAAGAAGGATATTGCGAATATGTTTCAAAGTGCGTGTGTCAACAAGTGAAAGTAGATCATCGACACCCAAATGGTCTTCTACAACCTCTACCGATACCGAATGGAAGTGGGAATCCATTTCGATGGATTTCATTGTGGGATTGCCGAGGACGTTGAGGCGCCATAATGCCATATGGGTAATAGTGGATCGACCGACCAAGTCGGCACACTTTTGCCCTATAACACTATTACATCGCAAGCAAATTGGTGAGTTGTATATGAAAGAGATTGTCCGACTACACGGCATTCCATTTAGCATTGTGTCGCATCATGATCCCTTGTACACTTCTATATTCTGGCAAAGATTCCAAGAAGGTATGGGCACGAGATTGGACTTCAGTTCTGCATTTCATCCACAGACTGACGGTCAGACAGAGAGGGTCAACCAAATTATTGAAGACATGTTGCGAGCATGCATGATCGATTTCCAAGGATCATGGGATCAACATCTGCCCATGATTGAATTACAACAACAAGTTTTCAACGAGCATTGGGATGGCTCCATATGAAGCCTTATATGGACGGAGATGCAGTCTCCGATCAACCGGGAGGAAACCGTGATAAGTTTGTTTTGGGACCGGGCGATTAAGAGAAATGCTGAAATTGTGCAGATCATCCGAGAGAGAATCGAGAACCGCCGCAGCCGTCGGAAGAGTTCTGGCGACACCAAGCGTCTGGCGTAGAATTCCAAGTAGGAGACCATGTGTTCATCAAGATATCTCCAATGAAAGGAGTGATGCGCTTTGGAAAGCGAGGGAAGTTGAGTCCTCGCTACGTTGGACCGTTTGAAATATTGGGAGAGTTGGCGAAGTTGCATATCGGGTCGCATTACCGCAACTTGATCGTGACGACGTATTCCATGTATCTATGTTGAGGAAGTACGTGCGAGATCCGACCCATATCCTCGATGCACCACCAGTTGAGGTCTATAGAGACTTGACGGTTATTGAAGAACCTACGACGATTTTGGACCGAACTGAGCAAGTGTTGCGTTCGAGACGAATTCCTCTAGTGGTAGTACAATGGAAGAATCACTCAAGGGAAGAGCCGACGTGGGAACCTGAAGCCCAAATTCGAGCCCAATATCCCGCGTTATTTACGGATTGAAAGCTGAAAGGAGGGGTTGAGAGCCGAGAAAGTGATTGTAATTGTAAAGTGTCAAATTCATGTATATGAACTGGAAGATTGTGGTTATAAAGACTGAATTTGAAGGTAAGAGGGTGAGAATTTTGATCTGTATGAGAAAACAGAGGAAACAGAAGTTTTCTCAGAATTGACGTCAATTCATTTTCGATCGATCAATTTATTTTCACCGGTCGAATTATACAATTCGGACCGATCGAATTATATAGGCAAAGTGGAAGGCGTAAAGGCTGTTTTAGTTTAGTGAATTGGAATTCGGCCAAATTTTTCGACCGATCGAATTTACAGGACAAACAAAATTCATTTTGAATTTCGACCGGTCGAAATTTTTTCGACCGATCGAAATCGTTTCAGTTACCTTTTTAAGTGAATTTAAAGGTAAATATTTGAATTTGGCTAGGTATATAAATACCGCAACCGCTTTCTTGCCCATTCAATTCTTTTCGCCGGGACGGTTCCTTGTCGGTTTTCAACCACTTTTGAGGTTCCAAGGCCTATAAAACACGAATCGGGTTGGGATTCGGGATCTAGCCATCACAAATCGGTAAGCTTGTGATTTTTGAAGTTCAAATTGTGTTTTCGCCCTAAGAAATTCCCTAAAATCCCTAGAACCCCTAGTTTTCTTCAAAAAAAAAAAAAAAACCCTAGATTTTGGGAAATGGCTCCTAAGAGGAAGGAACACAGATCCAAAACTCCTACGTCGGCGACCCAAAGTCGCTTCACGGCCCGCCTACGTCAATTCCACATGACGACACCTCACCACCGACCCAAATCCCTCCAACCATTCCACCTACGGCAATCCGATTGCACCGCATAACGTCCCTAAAGACACGCCTTGAGTGGTGGAGCGGAAAGGATTTTGTATGAATTTACCATCGATCCGCTCTGTGCGGCGTGTGAGGAACCGCATCAATGCTTGGACGATCAACTATTTGAACAAGTGCGGGCTCGATAACCTCTTGAAACCCATTCACCAATACTATTATCCGCCTTGTGCGCTTTGTTTTACCAGAACATGATTGTCAACTCCGACGCTAACACCATTTCTACCAAGGTCGATGGAAAAACCTACACTTTCACCCATGCCATGGGCTGTGCGGCGTTGGAATGCTTTGATACGTATGGGGATGGCGTAGACTTGCTACCACCTAACCCGCCTAGCCTCACCCATACGTTCATAGCCGAGAAGATGACCAATGGACGGACCGCAAAGGGGCGAGCCATCAACCGTTCTGATCTGCCCAATCATATGTGGTTCCTAGATACAATTTTCAAGTGTAATTTATACCCAATCCGCCATAAGACCCAAAGGTTAGGCATTTTGATGAATGCACTTTTGCCGCTTCGAGGGCAAATGGTTCGATGGCGGTAGTCTTTGAGGGAATCAAACATGGAAGAAAGAAACTGCTACCGAGTGTTGAGGCGGCTGAGGAGCATATCCCCTATGCCTCCTTCATCTCAGCCATGTTTGATGAATTTTCTGCAACCTCGGTCCACAAAGTATCTCCCAAGGAACCAAAGTCTTCCAACAACGTCCTTCTATACACATTCAAACATTGGAAGAGGACGTACAACGGTCTCAAGCCACACCTCCCACAGCCAGCGCCTCAAGTACCACCAGTGCCTCCACAACCTCAAGATGTACCTGTTCCTGAGGCACCCGCACCTGTTCATGACGAGCCGATCGATGAGGCTCCTATCCCCGAGCACCCTGAGTTTATTCCACCTGCTCAGGAGGTGCCTATGCCGGAGATCCCTATCCATATGCCAGCGCCTCATGCTCACCAAGCCGCGCCAGTACGCCTTGAGGACTTGGCTGCTCTCATTCAAGAGAGTAATCGCCAGGTCAACCAGCGCTTCCATTTCTTCGAGCTACTCCTCGGAGATGCCCTGCAGGCCATGTATCCCACGGATTATATGAGAGGATCGCGATGCGCGCCAGTCTCTCTCACGGCTCCGATCTCGAGGAGGACGAGGGAGTGCCACTAGGAGAGGAGGAGGCTGATGCCCGAGGGAGGAGAGACGATGTGCAAAGGCGGAGAGGCAGGCGTGGCTTCCGAGCCCGAGGATGCGCCGTGGATGCTGTTGGAGATGACCCTCCACAGGCTTAGAGGCTGGGAGATGTGAATTTCCTTGCTTTCTTTCTTTACGTTGGGAATTAAGTGTATGAATCTTTTAAACTATTGTGGCATGGCTGCCACTTTTGATTTCTGTTGATGATTAGACTATTGTGGCATGACTTGCCACCTTTGTTATGTGGACCAATTTCCTTTTTATGCTTATGAATAGGGTGTTTTGTTCATGTTTAATGCTTTTCTTCACACGTCTAAACTATTGGCTGTGTGGAGACTGTTTTTCTTTTCAATGCATGAGCTTACTGGTAACGATAGGAATTGTTTAGCCATGCATGGTGCCAAACGAAGCTACTCTTCGGGCACTGTGCTGCTCGTTGGGAACATTTTCGAGGACGAAAATTCCTAACGAGGGGAGGATGTAACATCCCGACTTTGCATAGCCTTGATCCGTACACTTCGGTACTTGTGCCGATGGGTCATGAGCCGAGGATGCCTCTTTACAATGATGTAATGTCTATAGATCAAATTCAATGAACTTGATCGATGATAACTAGACCCGGTGTAAGAGCTTGATGCTCATGTACACTGGACTGTGGTGTAGCTGTTTCACACCCAGTCAAGAGAGAAAGTAGTATAAATAGAAACCTAGGGCATTTATTTCTATTTACTGCAAAAGGGAAGAGAGTTAAGAAGAGAGAGAGACAAACCTAGGGTTATTCAATGCTACGAGTGAGTCAGCCGAGATCGATCCAGTCAAGGGAAGAATGCTAATCGAGCAAGGATCCACCAAGCTGCAAAGAACTCCATGGAACCCTAGCGGTTCTTGAGCCGGAGGAGGAGATCTCGCTCAAATCTAGGTAAGAAACTTCAATACCATATAGATGGCTTTCAACAAGCTAAAAGTAGTAGAATCGGGTTGAAATGATGAGAAGAAGTTGAGTTTTCAAGTGGGTTGAACCCGAGTGAGAAACCCTCATTCGAAGAAAAGCAGGCAATTTCGATCGAAATTCATTTTACCGATCGAAATAGCCACAAAAGGGCTTTTCGGACTTAAGTGAAATTGATCGAATTTAGTTTAACGATCGAACTCTATATAAAGCGAAGGTGATTTTGGACTTTGAGAAATTGACCGTTCGAATTTGAATTGACCGATCAATTTAAAATGCAAAATTGTTTAGAATTCGGACCGTCGAAATTTATTTCGACCAAATCAATTCATTTTCGCCGTTCAAACGCATGACCTTAGTTTGTCAATTCGGATTCGACCGATCGAAATCCCTGTTTTCTGGTTTGATTCTTTTGTTGTGGAAACCTAAGGGGACTTTCCACGATTGGGTTGTACATCATTCTAATGAATGAGTGTGCCTTGTTTAGGTGAGGTTACGTGTGGAACGAACCAACCTTCGTGAAGGATGAGCATGCAAGGAATTACTTTGTGAGGTAGGGAAAACCATCTACCATGTGCATTGTTTTGACGATATGTATCTTTGTGTCATGATAATCGTCTCTTGTTCGATATGTTTCGTATATGCTTGAGTATGTGACCTCCGTTATGATATTTCGATATGACGTCAAGTGCAAGATATGAGATTTCGAGGCGTTGTGATATGAGCATGTGTGAGTTTTGGTTTCAAAGTAGTTTTCATCTAATGTATAGTTATCACAAACACACCGGTAAGCTATATGTACGCACTTACGATTTGAGGTTATGTGAATATACCCGGACGGCGGTATAACCGTGATTGACGCGAGATATCCGTGACGATACGGCGGCCAATCCAGTACACCCTTTGTGTGATACGTTCAGATGTATGTGTGATACGTTCGTATGCTTTGTGTGATATGTGATCCCTACCGTTCAACGGTACGTCCGACAAGTGTCCAACTCTATGGGACCTTGAATATGTGTGAATATGACTCATGTGAGTGACGATGGTGGGTATTCCACCGGTGGCTTGTGGCTATAGTTCCTCATCCTATTACTTTAAGTAAAGCACTTTAAGTTTTTCTTTTCATCAGATGATATGTGTGCATGAACATGAATTCATATGTATGTGTGTGTAAAACTATGAGATCACTTTAGATATATTTCGTTTCGTTTCGTTTGTCATGCCATGATATACGTATTTGATGTTGATAAGCATGCTATAAGTTTTACCTATTTGAGCTTGGATGAAGCTCATTCCTTCACTAATATTTCAGTTGGGAGAAGGAGTTGGGGCTGAGTTACCCGAGGCGAGGATCCGACTTTGACCCAAGCGAGGATCTAGAGGAGCCGAATCCAGAATTGCTTCCTTTGTGCCCAACCGGAGTAGGTCCGGCCTTAGACCTTAGATCCATGTTTTGAGAGCTTTTTAAGTTGTAAAAGTATACTCTGTAATTACTTTTTTTTTTTGGATATTCTTTTGGAGGAACCATGTTTCGGTAAGGATGGGTCCTTACCGGTGGTTCCAAACGGTTCTTTTCCATCTCTAGGGGATTAGAACCGTCTTTTGGGTTATAAATGATAGAAATATGTCTTTTGATGTAAGTTTCGTCAGTGTGGTTCCGCTTAGCATTCCGCTGTGCAACTTTGTGAGACGCAATGTGATACAATTACGGGCTCGGCCTTAGCGCCAGTCCACCGACGGCACGGGTTTCGGGGCGCCGAAATTTGGGCTGTCACACTAGCATTAACTCATTTCATTGGCACACCTGCCATACCACCAAACCTAAGATGAACACGGTCCTAAATGTTCTAGACAATGAGACACTAGGGGCAGTAGGGTAAAAGAAGAAAGAAAAACTAAGCAGAAAAATTCCAGCTTTGTATAGAAGAAAATAATAAAAGCAAAATTGAACACATGAGCAGGAAAATGAAAAAAAAAAAAGATATACCAGTGCAGGAAATTACTGATAAAACAGAAAAAACAACAAAACAAAGCTAGAACTGCTACAAAATAAAATATGAAAACTGCATGTATGGACAGAAAAACAAAATGACTGCTATTTAAATGAAAGGAAATAATTGCTAATAACAGAAAAACAGAAAAAAACAAAGTAAGGAACTGAATACAAAGCTAAAAAAACCCAAAAATGTTGGTACAAAAATAGAGTTGTAGATTAAAAAAAAGGAAAAACAAAGTTAGAAGCTGAATATAATCATACAAACAATATACAAAATCAGCAAAATTAAGACCTTAGTAAAATTAACAATCTAAAAACAGATTTTTTAAACTAAAATTCCTAAAACAGAAAAAAAAAACTTAAGACCAAATCATAAATCCCCTAAGCCCAACAAAAACCCAAAAGCCTGAGCCAATCAGCTACTTATAAATCTAAGTGATTTTAAAAATGATCAGCAAGAATAACATAGAGTGAAAAGCAAGATTCATAAGACTGACCCCTGCGTTGATGATGTGTATGAATAAAAAAAAAAATTTAAACAATGAAGCATGGGAGCACACATTAAAAACATGATTCGTATAGCTGAGATCCATTTAATGGTGAAGAAATCTCGAATGAAAATAAAATCAGTGGCTCCATTGAATATTCAAAACAGCATATGATCCACTTCTCATTATCCTACATGATTCCTCAAAATGAAAAACCATGATCTCAGCAGGTCGTGATGGGAAAAATGAATAATAATAAAGAAAAATAGCCCATCTGAAGATATTTTTATGTTTTTATAATTTTCTATTTATTTATTTATTTTGGATCAGCCCGAGCTCATCAAGAGCAATTATTTACTACTACTGAAAAATGACAGAAATTTTTATTTGTCTCTTCATTTTCTTTTAATTTTTATCTGGTTTTATTGAGTAATACAATAATTAGAATGGCAGCACACCCAGCAAAATTGCTGGTCTAAAGAATTTAAAAATAGAAAATGAATTCAAAGGACAAGGGGATACAAACTCAAGCAGATCTGCTCCTGCTGCAATCCATTTGCTCCTCATTTGCCAGCTACTCCAAATCTGCAAAAAATTCAAAAGTTGCAGCAGTACCTTATTCAAGTATATTGACAAAAACACAAAGAAAAACTCAAACTAGAGCCTCATTTATGCAAAAGTGCAAAAGGCTACAGCAACATTTATTCAAACAACTAGAAGGCATAAAGTAAGAACTCAAGAAAATCAGAATTTCTGCAGTATTTAAAATTGGTTTTCTATACAAAAACTGCAGCAATCCTTAAATCAAACAGGTGGAATGCAATGGAAAGAATAAAAATGAAAAACAAAACAGCAATAAAAACTTTTTTTTTTTAAATTATTAGATTAGGAAAACTCAGATCTACAAAAAATGAAAAATCAGATCTACAAAAAAATTGAAAAACTCAGATCTACTATCTAGATCAAAACTCCCCGACAACGGTGCCCAAAACTTGTTGGGGGATTTCAATGTGCTGATTATTTTGTAATGATAAAAGCATAATAAAATCAAAGTAATACAGAGGATGGATTCTGCACATATAAAATATCCTAGACCTGCAAGATACAGGGTCTTTTGTAGCAAGTTTTAATAAGTAAGAGTTTGTCCCACAAGGAGTAGTGATCTAAACATAGAAGGTGTATAGTAGATCTCCAGATCTGACTACTGATCTGGCAATTCTAAGAAGAAAGAGAGCTTTTCGGGTGTCACTAGATCTAATTTATAAAATTGAAATATAAAACTAAATCTAAAAGATTGAGGAAGATGGATGGTAAAATAAAATATAAAATGAGGAGAATTAGACAGCTAGGGCCTAGTTTTTATTGCAAAACAGATCAAAAGCTGGGGATTTGCAGCAATCTTTCATTTGGCTACAAGCGCAAATGCAAGGTTTAAGAATCTGATTTAGACCGGTGGTTTGGATTGATCTTAAGGCTATGATCTGTCCACTTAAATGGTCACAGATCATCCAATAGATTTCCTCCATTCCGATGGCTTCGATCAGAACAAGATAATCACTATAGATGCTATGGACGTAAGGCCACAGGCACAGGCACCCACAGGCATATCAAACCAAGGGAAATCAAATGGTCATCAAGAGATCTACCGAAAAAGGGCTTGGGCTTGTGTCGAGTGTAAAAATCCGATCGAGAATCTAATTGGACCACAAGATCTTTAGATTTAATTAAGCTTTAAAATCAATAATCTATTGCTTTACTCAAAACCAACTTACAATAAACTTGTTCCCAAATCTATAGTCTGTGCATCGATCCACAATTCTTCATGCCAAAATTATAATTTCAAAACAAACCTGAGTTGTTACCTAGATCTAATCCAACAGGCTAGATTAGAGAGAGAAGGGGGAAGAGAAAAGGGAAAAATAAAACCTAAAACTAAACCTAAAGGAGCTAAGGAGAACTCAGGCTATTCCTTTGTTCCTGCTTTCCTTGTTGAAGAAAAATAGTAAAATAGATGGTTATTTATAGGTATGCAGTGATCCATGTGCTTTGAGTTGCAGCCAATCAGAGAAGAGGATTTCAGTTTATGCTTAATCCCTATTTAGGAGTTTCAACCAATCAGAGAAGAGATAGGGATCTGGTTTTGTTTGGGCCCAGCTGAAGCTAATTTGTTCCCCACCAAAAATTATTTCACACCCATGTGTAAAATTTCCTGTGCATTGGAGTTCCCAAATTTGCCCCTGCCGTCCATTGATTTTTGCTACTGCAGCCTTAAGCTATCGATAGGATTAGAAGTTGCACCTATCAACAGGTTCAATGGATAGGGAGCTCAAGAATTCGATAGGTACAAGCTGCATGTTTGACCCTTCCGACAGGTTGGTGGATTGAACCATTCGATAGGTTCATAGCTGATGCATTCGATAGGTTGGGAAACTTGTATTCGATAGGATGCATGGCAGTTCTTTGGAGGAATGGATAAGTACAAAGCATTGTTCGATAGGTTTAGCAACTATAGCACTCGATAGGTTGGTGGCTACTGACCTTTAGACCGTTCGCTAGGTTCCAAAAATGAAGCATTTGGGGACTACTCGATAGGATGGCAAGAGCTGCTAAGGAGTTCCATTCGACCGGTTTGAAGATAGCTTGGTCCATTCGATAGGTTGGCTGAAAGCCTCCAATGAACCATTCGATAGGATGGGTTCTTGCTTCATGAAAGCCTCCACTCGACAGGTTTACAAGAGTGAACTCGATAGGTTGGAAGTTGCATGAAGTGTAAGTGGACAGGTTGGGTTTTCAGCTACATGAACCATTCGATAGGTTGATTGTTGTCCCAAAGCACTGCTCCATAGGTTCATTTTAGCAAAACCACCCATTCGATAGGATTGGTTTTAGCTTTCAGCAGCTCTTGTACATGGACTTTTCATGTGTAAACTGCTCAACTGGACCAACACATCAGCAGCCACTGCCCTCAAATCTGTAGCAAGATCTTTGGGACGCTGCTCTATTTTTCCAACATATAGGCCTGTGGCTAGAAGAAATAGAGTAGCTTTTACATTGATATTCATCAGCTCATAATGCAGGCCTACTGTCTCTTCTCTCACACCTGCCGAGTTCCATATTGCTGCACTCTTTTAGTATGCACACAGCTTGTATAGCTGTAGCTCCTCCTCAGTTCAAGCACGGCTTGAGCTGCTATTTTACTTCCATATTAACAGATTACTTGCCTCAGCTCTAATAGATGGTTCCAAGTCCTCTTTTTGGCATTTTTACATAGAAAAACTACATTCTTCTATATTTTACCAATAACTGCAAAACACACTCAAAAGCAATTATTAAACACTCTAGGTCCTAGCAAAAGCCAGGTTTAAAGGTGTGGAAAGTGGCAAAAATCAGTGCTTAACACACCCCCAAACCTCACCTTTGCTAGTCTTCGAGCAAAGTGAAATTTAAAATATCTAACCTACAAAGATAAATGCCACTTTCGTAGGGAACACGGGTGCATTTAGCACATGCACCAAGTCCTTTAAACCCCTAGGTGATCTTTAGTGGAGGAGTGGGGTCTCCTGAGGGTTTTCAGTGAAGGTACCCCCAAACATCTCCAATAAAATAAGTCTTACCAGGGCTGTTCACTCACAACAAGAATAGAAGGGTGCATCATTTCTCACATATCTCAAGAACAGTTGCAGCCCTCAAATAGGACTGCAAGCATGAGCATAGGCATTGCTTTAATTTCCGAAATTTTCTAACCCTTTTCACCATAGATTAAATAAATCCTCATCTCCACATGATAGCTTAATCCGTTTCATATCAATAGGGTCTTTTTTATTGGGTTGTAATGTGGCTTATGGGTGAAATTTGTAAAAGAATAATGGGGTAAAAATGGGATCCAAATTGAGAAATCAGTAAAGGTAAGGGGGTGGTCTAGACAACACCTTCTTTATTTCAGCCCAATTTCATCTACTTCTTAAATTTTTAGATTTGAAGTGGCCAGTTTCTAATCCTCTTTTCAGTCTTTCAATGAAATGACTTCTCTTTCTCATTCATTTTCTTTGATTTTCTGTTTTTCCTTTTCTTTTTGTATGTTTTTCTTTTTGTATTATTCTCCATTTTTCTTTTTATGGGTTGGAATACCACAACACCACCAAATGTGCTTTCTTCTTTCTCAACCAACCATCAAACCAGTTCTACCTTACGAAATATTAGAGTGAGGGTCAAGCTGTATCAGGCCACTGAGGTTTTGGGTTCAAATTTTCTAGTTTTTATCAAAGAAAATTGGGAAATTTAAGCCTCAAATAGTGTGAATCAAGGGCAGTTCAAAGGTGGGAAAATTTTAAGCTCAAACTGTCCAAGTAATGGCCTTACTTCATGTCTTCAATGTCATGAATGCTATCAAGCTGTTTCAACTTGGATTTGCCTAACTTCTAGTGGCAAAACTATATCCAATTAGTTCATAGAGCAGAAAAATTGTCAAGACACTCTTCAAAGAAAAAATTTTCAAGCCCAAATCTCACTGGGTATGGCCTTCCATCAAATTTTCTGGGGTGTATCCTTATAGTTTTCTCTCATTTCAGGTTCACTAAACATCAATTTTTGAAATTTTTTGACATTTGCTTTATGAAAAATGTTAAAACCATAGCTCATTTCAATTTTTAAAAGTTTTTAATTTCATCTTTTCCAAAAATCAGGTGGGAAATCACTTTATTTTCAAAAAGTTTTTCAATATAGCTGCACTAGCATTAACTCATTTCATTGGCACCCCAGCCATACCCCCAAGCCTAAGATGAACATTGTCCTCAATGTTCTAGACAATGGGACACTAGGGGCAGCAGGATAAAAGAAGAAAGAAAAACTAAGCAGAAAAATTGCAGCTATGTATAGCAGAAAATAACAAAAGCAAAACTGAACACATGAGCAGGAAAATGAAAAAAAATGATATACCAGTGCAGGAAATTACTAATAAAACAGAAAAAACAACAAAACAAAACTAGAACTGCTACAAAATAAAATCTAAAAACTGCATGTATGGACAGAAAAATAAAAGTACTGCTATGCAAATGAAAGGAAATTATTGTTAATAATAGAAAAATAGTAAAAACAAAGTAAGGAACTGAATACAAAGCCACAAAAACAAAAAAATATTTGTACAAAAATAGAGTTGTAGATAAAAAAAAAGGAAAAACAAAGTTAGATGCTGAATATAATCATACAAAAAATATTGAAAATCAGTAAAATTAAGACCTTAGAAAAATTAACAATCTAAAAACAGATTTTTTAAACTAAAATTCCTAAAACAGAAAAAAAAATCTTAAGACCAAATCATAAATCCCCTACACCCAATGAAAACCCAAAAGCCTGAGCCAATCAGCTACTTATGAATCTAAGTTATTTTAAAAATGATCATCAGGAATAACATAGAGTGAAAAGCAAGATTCATAAGACTGGCCCCTGCGTTGATGATGTGTATAAATCAAAAAGAATTTCTAAACAATGAAGCATGGGAGCACACATTAAAAACAGGATTCATACAGCTGAGATCCATTTAATGGTGAAGAAATCTCGAAGGAAAATAAAATTAGTGACTCCATTGAATATTTAAAACAACATATGATCCACTGCTCATTATGCTACATGATTCCTCAAAATGAAAAACCATGATCTCAACAGGCCCAGATGGGAAAAATGAATAAAAACAAAGAAAAATAGCACATTTGAAGATATTTTTATGTTTTCATAATTTTCTATATTTTTATTTATTTTGGATCAACCCGGGCTCAACAAGAGCCTTATTTACTACTACTGAAAAATGACAGAAATTTTTATTTGGTTTTGTTGTGCTATACAAAAATTAGAATGACAGCACATACAACAAAATTGCTGGTCTAAAGAATTTAAAAATAGAAAATGAATGCAAAGGAGAAGGGGATGCAAACTCAAGCAGATCTGCTCCTGCTGCAATTCATTTGCTCCTCATTTGACAGCTGCTCTAGATCTACAAAAATTCAAAAACTGCAGCAGTACCTTATTCAAGCATATTGACGAAAATACAAAGAAAAACTCAAACTGCAGCCTAATTTCTGCAAAAGTGCAAAAGGCTATAGCAGCATTTATTCAAACGACTAGAAGGCATAAAGTAAGAACTCAGGAAAATCAGAATTTCTGTAGCTTTTAAAATTTGTTTTCTATACAAATACTGCAGCAATCCTTAAAGCAAACAGGTTGAATGCAATGGAAAGAATAAAAATGAAAAATAAAATAGCAATAAAAACTTTTTTTTTTTTTTAATTATTAGATCTGAAAAACTCAGATCTACAAAAAATGAAAAATCAAATCTACAAAAAAATTGAAAAAACTCAGATCTACTATCTAGATCAAAGCTCCCTGGCAGCGGTGCCAAAAACTTGTTGGGGGATTTCAGTGTGTTGATTATTGTGTAATGATAAAAGAAAAATAAAATTAAAGTAAAGCAGAGGATGGATTCAGCACATCTAAAATATCTTAACCTGCAAGACACAGGGTCCTTTGTAGCAAGTTTTAATAAGTAAGAGTTTGTCCCACAGGGAGTAGTGATCTAAACCTATAAGGTGTATAGTAGACCTCCAGATCTGGCTGCAGATCTGGCAACTCTAAGAAGAAAGAGAACTTTTCGGGTATCACTAGATCTAATTTAGAAAACTGAAATATAAAACTAAGTCTAAAAGATTGAGGAAGATGGATGGTAAAATAAAATATAAAATGGGGAGAAATAGACAGCTAGGGCTTGGTTTTTATTGAAAAATAGATCAAGAGCTGGGGATTTGCAGCAATCCTTCATTTGGCTACAAGCGCAAATGCAAGGTATAAGAATCTGATTTAGACCGGTGGTTTGGATTGATCTTAAGGCTATGATCTGTCCACTTAAATGGCCACAGATCATCTAATAGATTTCCTCCATTCCGATGGCTTCGATTAAAATAAGATAATCACAACAGATGTTGTGGATGTAAGGTCACAAGCACAGGCACCCACAAGCATATCAAACCCAGGGAAATCAGATGATCATCAAGAGATCTACCGGAAAAGGGCCTGGGCTTGCGCCGAGTGTAAAAATCCTATTGAGAAGCTAATGGGACCACAAGATCTTTAGATTTAATTAAGCTTTAAAATCAACAATTTATTGCTTTAATCAAAATCAACTTACAATCGTTCAAATTGTTGAAGTTAAGCACCCTAGTTCATGATGATCCAGGGCATGTTTTTAGTGGTACACACTTCCAAAATGCAGTGCGGCATCAATATTCACTCCGCTTGAGTAGTCATGCTAAATTAACTTCGGGGTCGATGAGTTCGCTCAAAGACTTCAAACCCTACCTCGCGCAGGGGCACACGTGACCGATCAAAGTGGGGCAATCAATGCTTCATGAGATTGGACAAAAACCATTGGATCTTCGCATCATTGCTTTACGCCAACCTTTAAATATGGGTCGATCACCCTCCCGCTCGTGGGGCCATTTTGTTCAAAATGAAACTTGAACACCGCACGTCATCAATCACACCATCATGGTTATGCCCAGTAATGTCGCTAAGTGCTTGGGGGGCTTATAGTCTTGAGGAGCGAACATTTTCCCCAATCGTATGGGCTTGCGCTACTCTCCATGTTTTTCTTCTTTTTGATATTTGAGGTTCGCTTTGAATATGGCAAACCCAATAGCATTGCCTTGGGCCTCTTCGGATGTCTTTTTCTTTGGCATACGATCATTGGTGATCGAATACCAAAAAGGGACATCTATAGACACCCAAATTTGGACCAAGGCTCGATTGACCTATACTTTGAGAGCGGCGTACTCCCTAGCTTTTGATAGCATTTTCTAAACCTTTAGGAATCAATCCGAACCCTTAGGAATCAACTTGAACTCTTATAAACCCCAAACAGACCCATTGGACCCATACTGGACCTAACCCCAGCCTAAAAGTCAGCCCACAGAGGCCTGAGACCCCAAAAGATTGCATTTCACGAATTTATGAGGTTGTGCCACCCTCGAACTTCCGATGGCCATAACTTTTGATAGAAAACTCCGATTGACTATTATAATATATTGTTTTGGGGTAGCTCAAGCAAATGCATCAATTGGGCATGAGTAAAATAAAAAATAATTTTTTTTTTTTGTATGTTGGGTGTTTCTTTTCCAACACGGGCCCTAACTTAAATTTGAAAAAAAACCATTTTTTCAAAAAAGGGTTGATTTTTAATTTGGGGGTTTGACTTGTGGACCATCCCAAAGCTTAAGGTTGGTTTCTTTAGGACCCAGATGCCGTTACCAGCCTTAGGTATCACCCTTATGCCATTTAAGTCATCACCCCATCATCCACCATTAAACCCATTTCTCTCTTCCCTAACCTCTTAAAAACCCCAAAAATCTTAGATTTCCCATTACCTTATTCCTAAACCCATTAGTGACCTAACCACTCACTAATCCACCCTTTCTCTACAAATAGAGAGTCACCCCCCCCCCTTGTTTAAGCACTTTTGAAATCCAAAAGAAGAAACTCTACATAAATCTCCTCCCATTTCCAAGCGAAAACCCATCAAAGCCTTAGAACTTTAGTACTTCCTTTGCCATTATACTTCTATCCCCATCTTTTCTAAGCCTTCAAACCTTAGCATAGCTCCCCCATACCCTCATCCCAAACCCTCTAGCTCCCAAGTCCTAGCTTGTTAAACAGCCCATCTCTAACCCATTTGCTATCGGAAGCTCACCGGTGCCACATCCACGCGAAGATCTGACCATGGTGCTACAAGGGCCTGAGAGCCCCGGCTCTCTCCTCTATTCTTCTACATTCTTTATTTGCTTTTCCTCTATCCTAGGATTTAGGCCATTATGCTGGGGAAATTTCGGTGTTTGCGAAGAGCCCAATAGGATCGGTGTGCCTTTGGGCAAGAGGAAGTACCGCTCAATTTTATATTTATTTTATATATTTGGCCATAGTAGAGACCGCTACAACTGGGTCAATCGGGTGCCTAACACCTTCCTGATTGATAACCAAAGTTCTTACCCAAGAGGCTTTGGCGTTGACCGATAATATAGAGTCAAATCTAGCACTTTGGTACTCACGATCTTGATTTTGGGTATCCCGGGACACCAAAAGCTCCGAGTGGCGACTCCATTTTTGAGCGCTTCATCTCGATGGATTGATGAGATCTACGGTTGCACACTAACATATGTCAAACCCATGTGAAATTGGTTAACTAAGCCAAAGGACCTGATTGAATTCTTTGACGACCCCTCTTAATAAATAGGATTGATAGGATTGACAAGAGTCTAGTTTAAAGACCCGACACTATGGCTCAACATATCTAAACCAATCTTTAAGAAATGAGCCCGACCCAAAAACAAGCTGATTAGTGCCCATGAGGACTAAACCTGCGGCCCAAAACTTGGAAAAAGGCCCATACCCTTAGTTTTAGATCTATTAAAGGACCGAATAACATAGGAAATTACCAGTTGGACTCTTTAGACCTATAAATCTATTGGACCCATAACCTATTGAACCTATTGGATCCTTTGGACCCATAACCCATTGGACCCATAATTCGTTAGACCCACGGCCCATATATGAAATTATAGGATAACTAAGATGGTTAACTCTTATTGAACAGTTAGTTAGTTGACTTAACTTGAATAGATATGATTTCTATAAACAGGCACTTTGATACCCCAAACTTTGTTAAAGATGACCGAATTTTATTTTATCGACGATGATAAATGTAAGTCCCCCCTTTGGACTTAGGTAGCACATGATATAAGTATCAGCCGACGAGAACCTCCCTTACGATCAAGTCATTTGAAACTCAGACCTGACTCCTAATTTAACTTGAACCCACACTAGAACTAGGACTAGTATCTATACTTGAATTCATGCTTGAAACCAGAACTTGTACGTGAACTTGAATTCATGGTTGCACTTGAACTGGAAATTGAACGCGATCTTGATCTTGTATTTGAACTCGAACTTAAACTTGATCTTGAACTTGTATTTGTACTAGAACTTGAACTTAATTTAGAAGTTGAACTTGTATTTGTACTAGAACTTGAACTTAATTTAAAACTTGTGTTGGAACTCGATCTCGACCTTGTATTTGAACTGGTATTTGAACTCGAACTTGATCTTGAACTTGTAATTGTACTGAACTTGAACTTGATCTTAAACTTGTATTTGTACTAGAACTTGAGCTTGATTTAGAACTTGTGCTTGACGCGAACCCATGCTAAAACTTGAGCTTGTACTTGAACTTGAATAACTAGTTAGTGACTTAACTCAAATAACTAGGATTCTTATAAACAGGTACCTCGATGCCCAAACTTCGTTAGAGACAACCGAATTTATATTTTATCGACATTGATAAAATTACGTCCCTATTTGGACTTTAAATTATAGTAATGCTTGGTATGAGTGTAAGCCGATGAGATCCTCCACTAGGATCTAGTCACCTGATTTTGAAACTCGGACCCGATTTCATGCTTAGTGACACGCTTGAATATGATAGCAATATGCTGGGAAAAGCTTAGGAACATGCTTGAACATGATGCTTGAACCACAACTAGAACCTGTACTTGAACTTGAATGATTGGTTGATCTAGAATTTGAACTTGAATGCATGCTTGAAACTAAAACTTGTACTTGAATGAGAACTCATGCTTGATTTAGAACTTGTACTTGTATTTTAACTCAGGCTTGAACTAGAACATGTACTTGAACTAGAATTATAAAACTTGTACTAGAACTTGAATTCATGCTTGCATCGAAACTTGAATTTGAACTTGAACTCATGCTTGAAATAGAATGTGTACTTGAACTTGATCTCGAACTTGAATACGTGAACCATTGAATATTCGAACACTTGAATACTTGAATGCTTGAAGCTTGAACCCGAAAGGGATACTTGAATACTTGAATCTTGAACTCGAAAGGGATACTTGAATACTTGAATCTTGAAACCGAAAGAGATACTTGAATACTTGAACTTGAATATAGAAATCCTGAATATACAGAACCTTGAATATTAATTACTTGATAACGAAACCTGAAATCTTGAAAGTGAAAAGAGATACTATCTTGAACTTGAAAGCTTCACATAACTTATCGTTGTTCTCATGAACAGGTTCGTATGAGCACCATGTACTTGAAAGAGATCCCAAAATGTCAGTTGAGGATCGGGTCTAGTTAGACCAACAGGGTCATTGATCCTTGTCTTGATTGACTAAACAACGGAGAGTGTCGGCCTTTGCCTAATTCACATTGGCATCTTGAATCTTGAATCTTGGACCATGGCTGGGGTTCTGGTATCGACACCGAATTAATTAAAAGACACTAATAATAAATAAATACTCTAAATAAATAAATCATATGTAAATAAGTCGAAAATTGATATATAAATAAGTTTACAAATCTTAAAGTAACTTGTAAATCTTGTTAGCTGTTGATCTGTAGAATAAATTCCCATGCTTGGTTAATAATGTTGAATACCAATTTGTATGTTTGTGTTGAATTGTGAACACTTATCTTTATGATATATAGTGATTGTTAATGTCATTATACTTAGGATTCTTGTCTAGTATTAGGTTAATCTTGATTATTTCTATGTTATCACAACTGCTGGAAACCACACTTGCACTTGCACCTATGGAATGTTTTTATACTACTTGTACTAAAAACCTATTACACTAAGATTTTATTGGGCTTGTGCAACAGTGGGATTTGTGACCATCCTGTCGCGGCGATGCGCTCGCTTGTAAAAAATATAGAGTCACCACCCGGAGCTTTCGGTGTCCCGGGAAACCTAATTCATTTTTATGAGCACCGAAGTGCTAAAAATATGACTCTGATTCCAGTCCACACCAAAGGCTCTTGGGTAGGGGCTTCAGTTATCGATCGGGAAGGTGCTAGGCACCCGATCAACCCGCTTAAAGCGGTCTCTACTAATGGTCAAAAATAAAACAAAGTAAAAGAAAAGAAAATAGCTTCCTCTTGCCCAAAAGGGCTTAGAATCCTATTTGTGCCCCTCCGTCCCTACAGAAAAGTATGCGGCGTAAAGGCACAAATGGGAGGATGGAGGGAGCTAGAAAGAGATAGGAGAAGCAAGGGAAGAGTCGGAGCCCTCAGGCCCTTGTAGCACCATAGGAGAGCCTTGTGTGGCTTGCTTTGATAAGCTCTGAAAGGCTTGAATGGGGGAAAGAGGGGTTCAAACCTCTAAGGCTTGCTAGCTAGGAAGTAGAGAGGGAAGGTAAATGAGTAGCATATACCTAAGCTAAGGGATCTAAGGTAAAAAATATTACTCAAAGGAGGTTTTGAAATTCTAGATTTTGTATGGGAACTGTGCACCAAAGGGAGAAAGATCTTCTCACTTTAAGCTCTTTCTCTCTTAGGCCAAAATTCTCAAACCTTAAACCAAGGGGTGGGAGGCTCTATTTATAGGAAATTGGTGGATTAGGAGACCACTTAAGAGCTAAATGGGTTTAGCAATTAGATAATCTCACATCTAAGGATTCCTAGGGCTTTTGGAGCCTTGATATGTGTGAGAAGGTCCTCCAATGGTGGATGATGGGGTGAGGCCTTAAGCCACTTGAAGGATTGTAAATAGGTAGGGAATGGGTGCAACAGAACTAGCAAAACACACCCCAAAGGTCAAGGTGGTCAACAAGTCAAACCCTAATCATGATTTTTGGGGCAAAATCCAGAGGTTACTGTTCATATGCCTGATGCAACTAGGCGCAACTATTAGTTGAGCCAGACAAATGTACAGTAAAACAATTCTGTACAGTAGCCTGGAAGTTGGCTTCATGAGGGGTGGGGGCACCCATTAGTTGCGCTAGGCCATTTCTGGGGGAAAAAAGCCTGGCGCAACTAATAGTCGCACCAAGCAAATTCTGGGGGAAAATGGCTTGGCACAACTATTAGTTGCGCCAGGCAAAAATTCCTCCAAAATAGCCTAATTTTCAAATGATCATAACTTTTGATATATAACTCCGATTGAGGTGATTTTTAGCTTGTTGGAAAGCTGGAGAAGTACTCTTTCCAATAGTATATAATGCAACTCCTGAAAAGGTTTATATAAATTTTGTCACTCCTCTTTCCAACCACTACTCGGGAGGATTTGACACTAGTCCAGGAAAGGGTTCTAATGGGTTTGGGAAAGTTAGGGTTGATTCCTAAGGGTTCGGAAAGGTTCCTAAGGGTTTCATACATGTCATCAAAAGCTCAAAAGTGCACCTCTCTCAAAATATATTCCGATCGGACCTTGGGCCAAATTTGGGTGTCTACAGATGCCCCTCTTTGGTATCCGATCACTAATGATCGAATGCCAAAGAAAAGAGATATCCGAAGAGGCCCAAGGCATTACTGACGGGTTCACTGCATTCAGAACAAACTTTAAACACCAAATGAGTAATATAGTGAGAAAACAAAAGCCCTGGATGCCAGGCTAAATATTCGTTTCTCAAGGTAATCGGTCCCCAAGCGCTTAACGACATTACTGGACATAACCGAGGTGGAATGAGTTGCGAAATCCCTATAGTCAAGAAAGACATTCGCTTCTCAGGATGATTTTAAAGGTATTTGATGTTTAAGATTCATTCTGAATATAACAGCTTCGTAAGTAAGAGGGGTGATCGACCCATATTCAAAGATAGGTGAGAAGTAAACATACGCAAGGCTCCACAGTTTGCATCCAATCCTTTGAGGCATTTGATTGCCCTATCTGACTGTTCGCGGGTGCCCCTGCTGAAAGCAGGGTTCAAAATCTCTGGGCGAACCCATCAATCTCAAAGTTTATTTAGCATGACTGCCCGAGCAAAGTGAATAGTTGTTACAACGCTTTTTGGGGAGGAGGTGCTATTTTCGGAAGCATGCCCTAGATCAACATGACCTAGAGTATCCAGCTTCGACTACCTTGAATAGATCCAACTAAACATTGGGGTATCTCCCTAAAGGGACATCCAATTATGGTCTCCGCTGACAATAATCATAAACATCAATTAACTATGCATAATCAAGCACCCATTAGGGGCAATAAGCAACAACAAAGGTGATGGAAGCCTCGACCCGGACCTGCCCGGATATAATTTATGAGAACAAACGACCATCATACAGATACCCAGACGTATGGCGTACACTTTACAGGGATACTGCTGCCCATACAGGTTTTAAGCCTGCAAAAAATAAAAGGGAAATGAACCCTTCTGAATACATGATTG
This sequence comes from Chloranthus sessilifolius, assembly GCA_021018995.1. NCBI lineage: Eukaryota > Viridiplantae > Streptophyta > Magnoliopsida > Chloranthales > Chloranthaceae > Chloranthus > Chloranthus sessilifolius. Next base: position 68,449,000 of record CM037592.1, on the reverse strand, counting down.
CACATAGTTTGGTTGATACGTAATCTCATTCTCAACAGGTTGGTCTCAACCAATGATTGACCTTTTCCAACTAAGAATCTGAAGCTTAAGATACTTAAGTTCATATGAATCCAAAGTAGAGCACTCATCATAAAGATTTAGCAGTGGAGTCGACTTGATCGAAACATTGACTGTTTGACCGGGACTGACTCCGTTGCTCCTTCCTTGAAGTAGGATCCAGAATCCAAGGCATGCCTTAGACTTAGGACGTTACTATAGCCCAATGGTGTTGATGATAAAATATCGACATTTTATCGCATAGAACACACATGTGCGTAGCTCTGTGGGGAAGCACAGATTTATTCTTTCTTTTTCAAATAATTTTCTCTCTTTGTTTTTAATATACCTGACGTCAATAGTGAGATGCTTCATCTGATTTATCCATCACTAAGAAGTTGCCCGCTTCGAGGCTTTAGACCGTGTGATGTTCCTGCATATTCTCGAGAAAAGGTCAGTCCCTTTTTTATTTATACATATAAAGAAAATGCATCCTAACAACAGAGGGAAAAGTAGATTTCTACCTACATTTTTTCATTTTCAATATATTTTTTTGGATTTTTGTTTTCAGAGATTTTTTGTTATTTTCCATCATTTTTGAGATTGAAATATAATGCTAGAGTAGAAATATATACACATATTTTGGTATTTGGATTTTTCTTGATTTTTTATTTTTGGCTTTCTCTCTCTTTTTTTTTGATGCCTTGACAGTGAGACAGAGTAACGGGTTCCATTTTGAGCATAGTCGGACTCTTTCATGCAGTCGGACCTGAGTGACCTTCCGGATTTTACCAAGGCAGGAACATTAATCCCTTTAGATTGAGTCAAACCTTTCTCCTTACCTTGAGTCATACGTTTGACAAAATAATTTTACAAAGACAATTCTGGTCGGGACCCATCTTGAACTAGCATGAGCGGCCCAGCCGAAAAAAAGGGTATCAAAGAGAGTAACCAAGAGGGCTCCTCAAACATCAATCCTCTCAATCAGTGCAAACCTTTCTTTTCTTTTTTTCTTCTTTTTTTTTATTTATCTCCTTTTTTTACCCGTGGCGCTCTTTCGGATTCTCACCACGTCCATGGGCTTAGCTCTCTTACCCCAAGCGCCCTTTCGGGTTTTCACCTGGTCCACATAAACTGGCTGTTTTTACCCGTAGTGCCCTTTCGGGTTTTCACCACGTCCATCTTGCTTTGAGCTTATATTTTTATTTTATTTTCTCTTCTTTTTTTTAAAAAAAAATTTCTTCATTCTTTTTTCAATGGCCATGACATAGATGTCGATTCCATCATAGCCGGCTAGATGGGGTTCTGGTGTCGTCTCACAGCTCGGCCTGTGTTGACTTAACATATATTATGATTGCTTGTAAACCTAAAAGAGGGCTTTCTTTAGTGTGTAGCTTGGTCATGGGTTAGGTTAGGATTTTGAAGGTATGCTGGACTAAAAGGGTTTCCTTAATACAGCTTCAGTTTTCTCAACATACTTCCTTCCTTGGGGGTTTTACTGTACATGCCCCGTGATTCTTTTATTTTTTTCTTTTTTCTTTATCTTATTTCAGGCAAACTCTTTTTTGAGGTTTTACTTTTCTGATTTTTTTGGATTTTGATGGTAACTTTACTTCCTTTTTTGTATATGTACACACACATTTTTTGGGAAAGGGGTTTACTTGAAAGAAAGGCCCAGGCTCAAATGGGGTAGCAAAGGATATCATCATTTCTAGGGAGGCTTTTTGGCTATTGTGCTTGAAATGATGGCCTCTTTTGAGTGATTCTTAAGCAGTCACGGATCTGTTTCACCAATACTTACTTTGACATGATAGACTAAGAGTAGAACCGTCGGACGTATCTAGCGTTGATGGGCTCAGGAAGATGATCTCCGTCCATGGTGGCGAGGCGGATGGCGTATCCCAGTAGTACTTCTCGAACGACATGTCCTTCCTAGTTTGGCTTGAACTTGCCTCTCGGATCGGCATGGAGGGATGGGAATATCTTCTTTAGTACAGTGTCTCCTACCTTCAGATCTTGACTGCGGACATATTTATTGTAAGTGCGTGAAATTCTCCCCTGGTAAACTTGAGTGTGACATAAGGCTAGGAGTCTCTTCTCGTCCAATAAGTTTAATTGTTCGAAGCGGGATCTCTCTCTCTATCGGCTTCGGGTAAGCCTGATTCCATGAGAATTCGAAGTGAGGGTACTTCAACCTCAACTGGTAGGACGGCCTCAATTCCATACACAAGGGAGAATGGTGTTGCCCCTGTAGCGGTACGAATCGACGTTCTGTAGGCCCACAAAGTAAACGACAGCATTTCGCTCCAATCTCGGTAAGTGACGGCCATCTTCTCTAGGATGCAGACGACCATCTTGTTAGCAGCTTCCACTGCTCCATTAGTTTGAGGCCGATAAGGGGACGAGCGATGGTGCTTGATCTTGTATTGCTCATAGAAAGCTTGGTCGGTTTTAAAATATACCCTTCCAAGTGCACAAGATCTATTGTAGCACGGTAAGAACAAGGGTGTCAAACTCACAGGGAAATGTGAAATTTATCTAATCCTTTCAGAGATTTAAAACACCCAAGAAAGTATCAAGGTCGAAAGTTTGATTTACCACACAAGTACCACACGATTCTCAATGCAATAAAAGAAAGTCAATCTAGGCCAGAACAAGTTATGATAAAGAAGAAAAATGACAGTTTATGAATTGATCAAGAGTTAGCTAACCATTGATTCGTAACTTTTCTACCATTCAATCTCACAATTTCATTTAAAATCAAAATACCATAATTTATTAGGAAAACAAATGAATCGAGAAAAACGCGACTATTGATCCGGCATACCCTATCTAAAAACTATGACTCAGCCTATCATTGCGGTATGAATCATGTAAAAAGGATAGTATATCTCAAAATTTTAAGTCATGACAATGATAAATCAATCATTAAGCAGCCTAGATCGGCCTGTAGAAACAGATCTAGATGGAGTGATTCTTTTACAATCGTTGATAACCACGATCAATGACTGTAAACGAAGACTTGATAATATTCAACAAAGCACACACTTATAACAAAATGATTCAATGACAATACCATGAAATTGTAGAAACAATAATAGAACAGTTACTTATCTCCGGTTCGCTTCCTCGTTGAGCAAATAACTTTAGCCGCTCATCCTCGGTGTACAAGCCCGTTGCAGATCTGAAGACATCATTTTAATAATACTCTTTTATTTATCACAAAATTCTCCTTACAATGCTTTTGTTCCTAGGTACAATCTATGGTCTCAAAACTATAGAAAGGAAGAAAAATTAAACCCTAATATAATCTACTGAGAGAGAAAAAATCTCAAAGAAAAGAAAAGAAAATCTCCCAACAATAATGAAAAAGAAGAAGATGAACATCCAGATCCTTTTACAAAAGTCGTAGCTTCCTTTTTATAGGGTCGAGCAAAACCTATCCCTAATAGCCTCAATCGATTAAGAATTAAATCTCAATCGATTGACTTTTAGGGGTAGAATCTCATTCTCCTGGTGAATGCTGAGTTACTTCACAGATTTCGGTGCTTCTTTTGACTTTTAGTCCCTTGCTCCTGTGTAACCTTTAATTATCCTCTTTTATGCTCTTTTACACCTCAACGGTCAGAAACACCTGTAAACATTGAAACTCCATAACAACCATTATATACTTTCATTGGTTAGCTAAATGTAAGTTTTAAGGTGTGAAATATAGTCAAATTTCAACACTGATCACACCCCCAAACCTACACTTTGCTAGTCCTCGAGCAAAGAGAATGACAAATAACTAATCAATTTAGCAAATGAATGCCACTTTCGTAGGGAACACGATTGCATTTAGCCTATGCAACAAGCTTTTAAACCCCTAGGTGATCCCTAGTGGAGGAGTTTTGTCTCCTGAAGGTTTTCAGTGAAGGTACCTACAAACTTCAAAAGCTTATGAATTTCAAAATTGTAGTCATGCCCTTACATGGTTAATTATCCATGAAATCTTATAAGATGCTACTGACCATGATTATTTTAGTAATGCTCATTCAATTTAGTTCATTGTCTTTCCAATGCTTATAACTCATGCCTATACTTTTATGCACTTATCACTGCTAAAGTTCTTTTATCTGAGAATAAGTTTAAACTAAAATTCTTTAGATTCCATGTCTAGACTCAATTCTCACCATAGGTATGCACTAGAAATAAAATTGCTCCTAATGAATAGTTTTATTTTTCACTCATATGTGAGATGGAATTACAATACAATTTAGAAAGATCTCACATGCTATAAAAAAGACAGTACATCAAAAGAATGTTTAAAAGAAATCTCATAAAGATATTTGTATTTTAAGCATGCATATACCAAGCACCATAGACATTGTATAATCACTCTTCACAAGGCATTTATCATTCATGATTGGATCAAAAAGGTCTTTCAAAGGTTATAATGGGGCTCGGGTGAAGGTTACGAAAGAAAGGGAAAATTGGATTCAAGTTTCTCCGAGAAATTGGTAAAAGAGACATTTGATTTTCTGATGTTTTTCATACTTTTGAATTCTCCAGAACCTTTCCTTCTTCATCATACACTTTTCTCTTTCTCTCTTTTTTTTTTCTCTCTTTTTTTTTTTTTTTTGTTTAACATCCTTGTCATATATTTCTCTACTTCTTGCACTAAGCTGAATTTTCTTTCTCTTTTCCCATTTCTATTTTTCTATCGTATATTCCTTACAAATATTATTGCCACAGCTCTCAATTTCCTTTCTTGCTCTCATTCCTAATTTCTCAGAGATAAAAGGGTAAGGCCTTTAAAACCAGTGTGAGGTATGGTCAATATAGCTTAACAAGGAATATTTTGGGATAAAACGCTTCAGTCAAGGCTCAAAGGGGGTGCAACAAGATAAATCAATATATGGTGAGAAATTTTAGGCACAATCGAGCCAAAGATGGCCTTTGATCATCTCCTCTCATGATGGTATTAATGCCTATTTGCCTTGAATTTTTTTACAATGTTTTCTAGCACAATAATATAACATATGCAAAATCAACAAATCAAAAAAAATTATATGAGATTTCAACAATTAAGAATGAAGTTCAAAGATACTCCGCATATTTTTAGCACTCATAAAAAAAATGAGGACACGTTCCAAATCTCATTGGGACTTAGTCTTCCTTTGGAATCTTGAGATTTCTAGTTCTTGACTTACACTCTCAGATTTGGAACTTCAAGCAATTAGATGGTACAAAAATTTTCAGGCATAAATCATGCAAATCATCATTCATCCTATGTTGAAATTAATGAGCATTCATAAAACAATCATGGCATGATAACAATCTTTAAAGAATTTTCGGTCATCACCAATTTAAGTTAATTAATGAAATTTGAAATTTGTAAGTTTAATTATCATCAATCAATCGATTGACTCCAATTCCTCAATCGATTGACTGATAAGGGTTTCTAGTAAGTCTGTTGATCATTAGTCGATCGATTGAGGCAGTTGGTCTCAATCGATTGACTGATGTACTTTAAATCCCGAGAACAGACTCTTTTTTTTTTTTTTTTTTTTTAATAACAAATTCTACACATATGAATCGAAGGAAATACCCCTCCAAACCTGAGTCGGCCAATGTCCTCATTGGTGAAAATATTGGTGAGCGTAAGAGACCCCCCCAAACCTGTTTACTACAATCGAAAACTAATTGGCGGACCAAGTGAAAGGTATTGTGATCAAAAATTAAAAACACATACACTAATTGAAAAAGGTTAATCGATTGACTTTTTGGAGTCAATCGATTGAAAAAGACTTTTAATTAAAAACATAACCAAATAAGAAAACACGCTGGGTTGCCTCCCATGAAGCGCTGAGTTTATGTGTCGACAGCTCGACCACTTTATTGTTCACTTTTTCGAATCACTGAGGTATGTTACCTCAATCCTCATCTGGGTCATTGGTTCAAATATTGGTTTGAGTCGTTGCCCATTGACTTTGAAAATTCGTTTGTTCGTAAGGCTTCGAATTTCAATCTCACCATGCACGATAGTGGAGACAACCTGAAATGCCCCTTTCCACCGTGATTTCAATTTTCCCGGATGAAGCTTAAGTCTAGAGTTGAACAGCCAAACTTTTTGCCCGATGTGAAACTCCTTCCACGAAATTGATTGATCGTGCAACTTTTTATATCGTTCCTTATACATCTTCGAATTCTCATATGCATCGTAGCGTAGTTCTTCTAATTCGTTTAGCTGTAGGCGTCGATTGGACCCTGCCTCTTTCATATCATAATTAAATCTTTTTATGGCCTAGAATGCCTTATGCTCCAATTCAACTGGAAGATGACATGCCTTCCCATAGACAATCCTAAACGGTGACATTCCGATCAGGGTCTTGAATGCAGTACGATATGCCCAAAGAGCATCAGATAGCCGGTTCGACCAATCTCTTCTGTCTGGTCGTACAGTCTTTTCTAAAACTTGTTTGATTTCTCGATTTGACACTTCCACTTGACCACTAGTCTGCGGGTGATACGGCGTTGCCACCTTGTGGGTAACGCCATATTTCTTCATTAAAGTGGCAAAATGGCTGTTGCAGAAGTGCGAACCGCCATCACTAATGATTTCTCTTGGAATCCCGAATCTGTTAAACACATTTTCTTTCAAGATACTACGACCTTGTGGTCATTCGACCGGGTTGTCACAGCTTCTATCCATTTGGAAACATAGTCAACGGCTACTAGAATATATGAATACCCGAACGATGGGAGAAAAGGACCCATAAAGTCGATCCCCCAAATATCAAAAATTTCAACAATCAGAATCAGGTTCAGTGGCATCATATTTCGTCGAGAAATATTTCCAAGCTGTTGACATCGTTGGCATTCTTTATAAAATTTGGCAGTGTCCCGAAAGATGGACGGCCAATAGAATCCGCTTTGAAGAATCTTGTGTGCGGTCTTTTGTCCTTCGAAATGGCCTCCACAGGCCCTAGCATGGCAGAAGTTAATGACACTCAATTGTTCTTCTTCAGGTACATATCTTCTAATGACTTGGTCAGAACAAAATTTGAATAATTACGGTATATCCCAAAAATAGTATTTTCTTTGAGAGAAAAATAGAATTTTATCATTTATACCCCATTGGGTAGGGATTCTGCCAGTGACCAGATAATGCACAATGTTGGCAAACCAAGGAACTTTTGTACCTGTTGTATCAATTGCCATTAACTGCTCATCCAGAAAGGTGTCACGAATATCCTCAGATACCAATGATTCTTTAGACAAAATTCTTGACAAATGATCTGCTACAACATTTTCGACCCCCCTTTTATCTTTGATCTCGAAGTTAAATTCTTTGAGGAGTAAGATCCATCGGATCAACCTTGGTTTTGTGTCCTTTTATGCCAACAAATATTTTATTGCAGAGTGGTCTGAAAAGACCACTATTTTCAATCCAAGCAAATAGGAGCGGAATTTATCCAATGCATACACCATAGCTAGCAATTCCTTCTCGGTGATGGTGTAATTCAGTTGGGCATCAATCAGCATCTTACTGGCATAATAGATTGCATGAGGTAATTTGTTTACCCTACCCTTTGCCCTAAGACTGTTCCAATAGCATAGTCAGATGCATCACACATGAGTTTAAAAGGTAGAGAATAGTCCAGTGGTTGGATTATTGGCGCATTTCATAATAATTCACTCAATTTTAGGAAGGCCTTCATGCATTCCTCATCAAATTCGAACAAAACATCTTTTTCAAGCAAGGTATACAATGGTTTAGCCACCTTGTTAAAATTTTTGATGAATCGTCGATAAAATCAAGCATGACCCAAAAATGATTGGATTTGACGAACATTTTTTGGTGGAGGCAGATTAGCGATTAAGTCAACTTTTGCCTTGTCGACTTCAATCCCTTTTTTCAAAATGATATGCCCCAACACAATTCCTTGTCGAACCATGAAATGGCTCTTCTCCCAGCTAAGAACAAGTTTGGATTCTACACAATGTTGCAACACTTGTGCAAGATGATTTAAACATGATTCAAACATCTTCCCGAAAATAGAGAAATCATCCATGAATACTTCGATGAATTTGTCAATTATATCAGAAAATATGGCTAACATACATCGTTGAAAAGTGGCCGGAGCATTACATAAGCCGAATGGCATTCTACGATATGCAAAATTACCATAAGGACATGTGAATGTTGTCTTCTCCCGATCAACAGGAAATATGGGCACTTGGTTGTAGCCTGAATATCCATCGAGAAAACAGTAAAACTCCTGCCCTGCTAACTTTTCAAGAATTTGATCAATGAATGGAAGGGGAAAATAATTTTTTCTGGTAGCCGTGTTCAATTTTCGATAATCGATGCACACGCGCCACCCCGTAGTTTCACGACTAGGTACCAATTCTCCTTCAGTAGTCTCTTTCACTGTTATCCCAGACTTTTTGGGAACAATTTAAGCTAGACTTACCCATTCACTATCCGAGATCGCATAGATTATTCCAGCATCGAGTAACTTGATGATTTCCTTTAAAATGACTTCTTTCATGTTTGGATTAAGTCGCCTCTGTGGTTCTCTCGATGGTGTACTATCATCTTCCAGATGTATCTTGTGCATACATACTGATGGATCAATCCCTTTAAGATCATCTAAGGTCCATCTGATGTCCTTTTTATGATCTTTAAGAACCTTTAACAATTCATGCTCTTATTTTTCCGATAATGTTGATGAGATAATTATCGAAAGCGTTTCTTGAGGTCCCAGAAAAGCATATTTGAGGGACTCAAGCAGTTGCTTTAATTCAATAGTCGGTAGCTGCTTGATTGATGGAGTCAACTCATCCCTTACCTCAACAGGTAATGGTTCCACCTTAGTCTGAATTTCACATAAATTATCATCTTCGCTTGATGAATTCGTCCTCTTCTCTTCTGACTGTTTCTTCTCAAATCCTTTCTCCTCATAGATGGATAACAAAGCAGTTTCAAATTCTTCTTTGGTAAGCATCGATGGTAAAGCTTCATCCACTACTTCATCCACCTGATCGATGTAAAAACAGTCAACCTCATCCTCATTGGGGAAATGGTTTATCGCATGAAATATATTGAATCTGACTTTCATGTTTCGAAAAAAAACATCCATGACTCCGGTTCGACAATTGATGCAGGCATTCACAGTTGCGAGTAATGGACACCCAAGAATGATTAGGACTTGATTGATGGATTTAACTGGTGGTTCCATGTCCAACACAATAAAGTCCATTGGGAAGACAATTTGTCTATTCCAACTAAAACATCCTCGATGATACCCCTAGGTCTTCTTTCTGACCTATCAGTAAGTTGGAGTATAACTGTCGTGGGTTTCAATTCGCCCAAACCTAATTTCTCGTACACAGAGTATGGGATCAGATTGACACTTGCTCCCAAATCTAGTAACTCCTTACCAATTGGTTGCCCACCAATGACACATGGAACAGTTGAGACTCCAGGTCCTTAAGTTTTCGTGGGGCATCGAATTGCAGTATCGAACTGACTTGATTAGTCAGGAACACTTTCTTTGAAATGTGAGTACGTGCTTTTCTTTTACGAGTGCATAGATCTTTAAAAAATTTTGCGTACTCAGGGACTTGCTTGATTGTTTCAAGTAATGGGAGATTTATCTACACTTGTTTGAATGTTTCAAAGATTTCATTCATTTTTTATGCTCCTTGTCCCATTCTAGATGGAGGTGTTAGGCACTCAGGGAATGGTGCCTTTGGAGTGTAGGAACAGAGTTCATTTTTTGGTTCTTCTTCAGGTACTTGTTGGATAATTTGAGGACCTTCTTTCTCTTTTCCTTTATCTAGTCATTTGCCTTTTGTCGCTTCTTTTTCTTCTTCCTTGTCAGGTTCCACTGGCATCTCCACTTGATTATCAACTGCTCTCCCACTTCTCAGCACTGTAATAGTTTTCAACTGTTGACTGTTTAATGGTTCTTTATCAGATGATGCTTGGCCTCGAGGATTATTGATGGGTTGGCTAGGAAGCTTACCTTCCTCTCATTGACTCAACTGATTTGTCAATTGGCTAAATTGGTCCATCATCATCTGCTGAAAAGCTTACATATTTCGCATAATCTTTTCTTCCAAATCAGAATCTTTTGAAGCGATGGTCTGAGATTGATTAAAATTCTGATTGAAATTCTGATTTTTTCGATATTCAAAATTTGGATGATAATAAGGAGAATTCTGTTGGAAATTAAAATTCAGTTGGAAATTGGAATTCTGTTGTGGACGAAAGTTCTATTGTCCACTCATTAAGTTGAATCTGTACTACTGGTTCACCTGTCCAGTTTGGTTTGATCCTCCCCATCCTAAGTTGGGGTGATTTTTCCATTTCGGATTATAGGTGTTTGAGTACATGTTCCTACCCTGTCGCTGATACGATTAAGTCAGATTCACCTGCTCTTGAGGAGTAGGTTCATCAGGGAAGAATGATAAAGTAGTTGGAAACTCATTAGCCAAGTGACCTGGGTGGTCACAAATTGAACAAGCCGTGGGGTTGCTGGGACTTTTAGCTTGCTTAGTTGCAGCTAACAGCATGTTCATTTGCTTAGACAACATGTCAACTTTTGTTGAAAGATCTGAGGTGTTGTTGTTGACATCAAATAGTCCATCTCTGGTCAACACATGAGATTTAGCTGCCACATCCAAATTACTTCGCCCCAGAGTCGCATTTTGTATTGAGGTTTGATACAACTTTTCAAACAACACCCACAATTCATCTGGCTCCTTTGTGGCGCATGATCCTCCACAAGATGCATCAACCATGCGTCTCTCTTCTGGAATCAGTCCATTGTAAAAACTTTGGACCTGTTGCCACCTTGGAAGTTGATGATTAGGATAACTTCTGATCAATTCCTTGAAGCGCTCCCAACATTCATGAAATGTTTCTGTAGGTTGTTGGGAGAAAAATTGAATCTTCTGACGCAACTCGATGGTTTTGGTCATCGGAAAATATTTTTTAAGGAATTGACGATGTAGCTCAACCCAACTCTGGATAGATTGTGGTTCTAACGAATAGAACCAAGTTTTTGCCTTATCTCTTAAAGAGAAAGGAAAGAGTCATAGCTTAGCTATCTCGTCGGTGACGTTATGTAATTCCTGAAAATTTGAGCGTTAAGCAATGACCTCAAGATCCGTACCGACTGGTCGTAGGTTTGACCAAGTGATGGTCAAACAATGGACTCATGAAGTGATGAACTAATGTGATGTCAATGTGACATAAGTGTAGTGTGTAGTGTGAGTTGGTGGTCACGTACACCTATCTCTGGTGTATGTGCTTAGCACCGAAACCAGAGAGAGGATATAAGGGTTTAATAACCCTAGAATTCTTTTGTTTGGGTTGGTGAAGAGAGAGTTAAGAAGAGAGAGAGAGAGTAAAGAGGAGTTATTGAGCCAAGAATTAATGCAAACCAAGAGGGGATCAAGCATTGATTGCCGGATTCAATGCGATTGAAATCGTTGGAACAAAGCTGGAACCCTAGCCATTCCAACCTAGATAATTGATCAAATTGAGATTTGATTGGAGGTGAGTTTCTAATTGAAGTAAATGCATAGATTGTAGATGATTAAAATTAGTTAAATGTAGTTAAAAGATAGATTAAAAGGCATAAAAAAAGGGAGGAATTGATGAGGAAAAGATTTGGAAGAACAGCCCAAGAAGGGGCTGAGTCTGGCCAAATCGATTAATTGATTTTCAGAATCGATTAATCGATTTTGGTCTAGAAGTTGAAAAAGCCAGGATGCCTGATTTCCATTAATCGATCTGGAAATCGATTAATCGATTTTGAAATTCGATTAATCAATTTGGAAATTGACTAATAGACTGGGTACCTACAGTGACTAGAGAGAAAAGACTTGGGGAAATCGACTAATCGATTTTGGATTTTGATTAATCGATTTGGGATCGACTAATCGATTTTGGACTTTCGACTACTCGATTTGAGAATCGACTTTGCCATGTTGGGGATTTTGATTAATCGATTTGGGATCGATTAATCGATTTTGGATTTCAATTAATCGATTTTGGGAATCGATTAATCGATTTGGGGTTCGATTAATTGATTTTGGGAATCGATTAATCGATTTTGGCAGTTTCACTTGACTTTTCAATTAGACCTTGAGGTTCATGGAGGGTCTAGGACATTCTCTATTGCATCTTTAGTGATGTGTTGCATGTGTTATGATGTACCATAGGTGGTTCGTGTGAAAGCAAGCATAAGGAGCCGCGTGGGACCTTGATGCTTGGACCTTCAGAGACTTGAGATAGGGAACACCTTGAACATGTACTTTAATTGCAAGAGCATATATGTAGTGATATAGAGATCAAATTGAAAATGTTTTAACTGTGTAAATCTTTGTAAAAATGGGTGTATGTGTGTGACACCAAGAAAGTGATAAAGGCATCAATGTGATGCGAATAACTGAGACCAAGTAAGTTAATGAAAATGAGGCATCCCCAGGGGATGAGAAAGTGATAAAGGCATCAGTGTGATGCGAGTAAGTTAGACATCCTAGGGATGTAAGTAAGATTGAATAACTACTATTAAGGCCTAACTGATATAAAATAGCACATTTACACGGTGAACAACTATATGTAAAGCACATATTATTTTTGTTATTTGAGGTTTGTTTAGGATACCCCACCGACGTGGCGGGATACCCACGACTGACTTGGCAGGATATCCATGACTGGTACGGCGGCCAATCCGTACACCGGTACGGAGGTTTATCCATACACAGTAAGCACATCCCAGTGATGTTGAGATGAGATTTAACCTCGCCACCTATTGAGAAAGGGGCTTGGGTATTATTCCCAAGAAATACATTTTAACAACTGTCTATTTAGACTACGATGGAGGGTATCCCATAGGGGGTCGATGATATATTGCTCGGGGATTACTTAAGTTGAAGATTTAAGTTTTGCTTTAGGCCTGTTCAGTGTCATTCATGATAAATTAACAGTAAAGTGAAACATGCAAACTATCAGTAAAATTGAATGCAAATTGCCATCTTTTAAACTATTTTTCCAGCAAGTGCATAGATACATCATGCTTAGAATATCATGGAATATATGTGAGATTTGATTTATATGTTCATTGTGTTATTCCCTATTGAGCTAGGATGTAGCTCACCCTTAGACTATACGTCGCAGGTCCATTATTAGCAGCGGTCAGGGCTTTAGGAGACGTGGATCCAGGTGATTCGGATTACGTGCCTGGGGACGAGTTGAAGCCCCCTCCTGAGGACTTCTTCTAGGAGACTCTGCTGTGTACTTTGATAGAGAGTCAGTTTTGAGAGCATCTGGGGTGATCTGCTTTGGGCGAACCATCTGGGGTGATCTGTTTATCACCGATGGTTCGAATCGGTTCTCGGTTCATGCAGTGGCATGAAGGTAGAACTGTCTTTTGTATGTTCCAGATGGGCATATTGACTTTTCCGCTTTATGTAGTTATTGCTTTATCTCTTATTATTGCTTATTATACCAATGTTTCGTACATATTCATAGGGCACGGTCTAGAGGATAGTGCTGATGGCACGAGTTTTGGGGTGCTGAAATCTGGGCTGTCACAGTTGGTATCAAAGCATTTCTTTTAGAAATTCTGACAATCATTGTTTTTGTTAGGGCATCGGGACTTCTGCTAAAAGAAAACTTTGTTTTCACGTGCAGACCGTTATGTTTCCTAGAGGGAGAGGCCAACCCAGGGGCTGTCATCATAGAAATTTGCGTAGTCAAGATGATCTCATCTCGGATACCAATAGAGTACCTTTGGGAGATGGACGTGCTTCGGGTAATGGCAGTCAAGAGGGCCACGGTCAGGGAGAGAACTAAGATCGAGATCATCAGGATCAAGATCAAAGGGAATAGGCAAGGGTTAGAGAAAGGAATGAGGAGAGAGAAGAGCGTCAGAGGATGATGCATACCATGGAGACCATGATGGCTGCCATGGCATAACAGGTAGCATCCTTGGCAGCTCACACTGCCCATGAGCAGAGTCAGCCACCTACGCCTCTAGTGAGGCCTACACCTCCAGTGGCTTCAGCGTTTACTGAGTTTAGGATGAGACCTCCTAGCTTTTCTGGACAGGGAGAGCCCATGGTGGCGGAGCATTGGCTGAGTGAGATGGAAAAAGTATTCAGCGTGCTGACGTGAACAGAGGACGAGAACGTCCGTTGGGCAGCCTACATGTTAGAGGGAGAGGCTAGGCCTTGGTGGAAGTCTATTTCGCGGACTAGGGCTCAGGAGACTCCGGATTTGTCCTGGACTTGGGATGAATTTGTTGAAGAGTTCAACAAACAGTACTTCCCAGAAGTTGTGAGAAATCAGATGGAGATCCAATTTTATAACTCGTGCAAGGGAAGATGACAGTGAGAGACTATGGAGTGGAGTTCATGCGACTCGCTCCGCGCCTGATTATGTTGTCACGGACATGATGAGAGCAAAGAGGTTTCAGCAAGGGTTGAGATCAGACGTGAGGGGAGGAGTAGCACCATTCCAGATGGGGACCTTTGGAGAGGTCATGAGCAAGGCCTTGGTGGTAGAGGAAGGAAATAATAACAAATATCGCCAGAGGGAACAGCAGGGAAGGTGGAATGTGGACGAAAGTAAAACAGGGAACTACGAACCGGTGAACAAAAAGCCAAGATTCGTAGCAAACAACCAAAGACTACCATTCTAGGGAGGTTATGGGAGACTGGTGCAGCAAAGCAACCAGCAGAGATTTCCATTGTTCGCGTCGGGGAGACCGATACTCTACGAGAGCCCTGCTATCACTACCGGAGCTACAGTCACACAGAGTTTTTTGCGAGCAGCTTCTTCCACACCTCATGAGACTTGTGCCAAGTGTGGCAAGCCTCACAAGACAGTGGACTGTAGGATGGGTACTCGGGGTTGTTTTCGATGTGGCAAGGTGGGCCACCTAATCAAAGATTGCCCTGAGGTGAACAAAGGGAAGATGGCTTCAGCTCCTATGCCACTACCGATACAAGCAAAGAAGCCGATCGTCCAAGGGAGAGCTTACGCAGTCACAGCTCAAGAGGCTCAAAATACAAATGACGTGATCCAAGGTGAGATTTCTTTTAAATAGAGAATTTTAATTCTTGAAAACTTTAGATAGAGAAGGTGCATCCATATAGAAAATAGAAAAGAAACTGCGTGTAAAAATTTCTAGTATGATGATAGACATTATATATGTGTATTCATGATTAGGTACGTTATAAATCTATAAGAAGGGAAGTGATGTGACATATAAAGCTCGAGTGTTGATAGACCCGGGGTCTACCCACTCATTTGTTACCCCTCGCTTCACTAAGAGGATGAAAGTTAACCTAGAGGAGTTAGACTTTGTGTTAACCATGACTATTCCTACTAGGAAATCGGTTGATATCGAAAAGGGTTTCAACTCCGTGATCGTGAGAATCATGGATGGAGATATCTTTGAACTATCGACGAACCTAATTCTGTTAGACATGCAAGGATTCGACGTGATCCTTGGCATGGATTGGTTGTCAACTCACTGTGCGACGGTAGATTGCAAGAACAAGGTCATCATCTTCAGACCCATCACGAGGAGATCATTTCGATTTCGAGGAGAGAGGTCGATGCATATGCCACTTATCTCGACAGTCAGAGCCTAGCGGTTGATCAGAAAAGGGTGTAGTGGATACTTGGCATTCTTGAAGGAGCATAAAGAGAAGAATGTTATCTCCGAGATAGCCGTGGTGCGAGAATTTGAAGATGTATTTCCAGAGGAATTACCCGGATTACCTCAAGAAAAGAAAGTGGAATTCGCCATTGACTTAGCACCAGGAACGGAGCCTGTTTCTAAAGCACCATATAGAATGGCCCCTGCTGAGTTGAAGGAATTGAAGGAGCAGTTACAAGAGCTAATGGACAAGGGGTTTGTTAGACCGAGCGTGTCTCCATGGGGAGCACCGGTCTTGCTTGTAAAGAAGAAGGATGGGTTAATGTGGCTATGCATTGACTATCAGCAATTGAACAAACTCACTATTAAGAATCGATATCCTTTACCTAGGATAGATGACTTGTTTGATCAACTGCAAGGAGCAAGGTACTTTTCGAAGATCGATATGCGATCTGGATACCATCAGTTGAGAGTCAAGGTAGAGGATATTCAAAAGACTGCATTCAGGACTCGGTACGGACACTATGAATTCCTAGTGATGCCGTTTGGGTTGATAAATGCCCCAATGTCATTCATGGATCTGATGAATAGGGTGTTTAAATCACACCTAGACTCTTGTGTCGTAGTGTTTATTGACGACATCTTGATCTATTCAAAATCAGAGGAAGAGCATCAGAAGCACTTGAGAATAGCCCTATAGACTCTACGTGAACACCAATTATACGCCAAGCTCAGCAAGTGCGAGTTTTGGTTAGAAGAAGTTAGCTTTCTGGGACATGTCGTCTCAAATCATGGTGTCACTGTAGATCCAATAAAGATAGAAGCAGTGGTCAATTGGAAACAACCAAAGACCGTGACCGACGTCCATAGTTTCCTTGGATTAGCGGGTTACTAGCGACGTTTTGTTGAGGGGTTTTCAAAGATATCAGGACCACTCACGAGACTTACACGAAAAGACGCAAGGTTCGAATGGAGTTAGGCATGCGAGAAGAGTTTTCAATAACTCAAGAAGAGACTCACTTCAACTCCAGTATTAGCGATTCCTTCAAGCAGTGGAGGGTTCGCAGTATACAGCGATGCTTCGTATAGTGGTTTGGGCTGAGTGCTTAATCAACACAGAAAGGTGATAGCGTATGGATCGAGACAGTTGAAAGAGCATGAGAAGAATTATCCGACACATGATCTGGAACTAGCAGTGGTCATTTTTGCACTGAAGATTTGGCGACATTAGTTGTACGGTGAGACTTTTAAAATTTTCACCGATCATAAAAGCCTCAGATATCTATTTACACAGAAAGATCTAAGCATGAGGCAGCGCAGATGGATGGAGTTCCTCAAAGACTATGACTGTTCCATATAGTCCCATCCAGGCCAGGCTAATGTAGTGGCCAATGCCTTGAGTTGGAAGGGTTCGGCTTAGTTGGCTAGTTTGATTTTGGGTATGCACCAATGGAAGTTATTTGAAGATCTAGCACTATATGATGCGAACATCGAGTTGCAAGCTACAGGAGCCTTCTTGGCTAATATATCAGTGAGACCGGTGATATTTGAGCATATCCACGAGCTACAGATGAAAGACTCGGTGCTAACCAAGATTTGTCAAGATATAACTGAAGGCATTAGATCTGAGTTCTCGGTCAAGGAGAATGGTTCCTTATTGCTCAAGGGCCGTCTCTGCATTCCGAACAATGCCGATCTATGGCAAACAATTCTTGATGAATCTCACAAATCCAACTATGTGATTCACCCGGTAGCACAAAGATGTATCAGGACTTGAAAAAGAATTACTGGTGGAGAGTTTTGAAGCAAGACGTGGCAGAGTACGTGTCGCAGTATTTGACGTGCCAACAAGTGAAGATCGATCATAGACACCCTGCGGGATTATTGCAGCCTCTACCTATACCGGAATGGAAGTGGGAATCGATCACTCTGGACTTCATCGTTGGGCTACCGCATACTGCAAAGAGGTACAATGCCATTTGGGTAGTGGTCGATCGATTGACCAAGTCAGCGCACTTCTTGCCTTACAACACGATGTACACGGCGGGAAGACTTGCAGAGCTATATATGAAAGAGATCATCCGTTTGCATGGGATTCCGAGTAGCATTATTTCCGACCATGACCCATTATATACATCAAAGTTTTGGAAGAAATTTTAAGAAGGAATGGGAATGCGACTAGATTTCAGTTCAGCATTCCATCCACAAACCGATGGGTAGACGGAGAGGGGCAATTAGATCATCGAGGACATGCTTAGGGCGTGTATGTTAGAATTGCAAGGATTATGGGATCAACACCTACCATTGATTGAGTTTGCATATAATAACAGTTTTCAGACGAGCATCGGCTTGGTGCCATATGAAGCTCTTTATGGACGGCGATGTAGATCGCCTATCAATTGGAAAGAAATCGGGGAGAAATTTATTTTAGGACCCGAAATACTTGAAGATAATGCCACCTATGTTCGTATGATAAGGGCAAAACTCAAAGCGGCTCAGAGCAGACAGAAATGCTACGCTGATATCAAGCGGACGAGTGTAGACTTTAAGGTGAGTGAACATGTGTTCGTGAAAGTGTCACCTATGAAGAGGGTGATGAGATTTGGAAAGAGAGGGAAGTTGAGTCCCCTCTATCTTGGACCATTTGAGGTTCTGGGTCGAATAGGGGAAGTTGCTTACCGCATTGGATTGCCACCGTTATTTGATCAGATACACAATGTGTTCCACGTATCTATACTCAGGAAGTATCTTAATGACCCTGATCATGTGTGGAGCGGAAAATCGTTTAAGATGCATGAGGATATGAGCATAATTGAAGAACCGACAGAGATTTTAGATCGAAAGGAACAAGTGTTGTGGACAAAAGTGATTCCATTAGTGCTTGTTCGATGGAAGAATCATCTAGCCGAAGAAGCTATGTGGGAACGAGAGGCCGACGTGAAAGAACAATATCCGGACTTGTTTGCGACAGCTAGAGAGCCAAGATTGTATCACCGCAAGCGTGTTTGCAGATTTCAACCATATGTTGTAATCCAATGTGGATCTTTTGATCAATTTATTCAATAGAAACAATTTCAGTCTGCATAGTGTTCCTAATACGATATTGAATACGTAATTAAAATTCATCACTTCCACAAAATGACTGTGAAGACATGTTCACGAGACCGGTGACCAATTGGTCATGTATTACCAAGAAAACAAAAGCGACATAAAAATGAGAGAAGTTTTGAAAATCTAATCAAAACCGATTAATCGATTTTCAAATTGATTAATCGATTTGGGAATTTGATTAATAATCGATTTATCAATTTTGGTCGATTAGTCAACTGGAATACACCAGTGAGTGGAGATTGAATGGGGATGCAGAAAATTAACAAAGTGACTTGAGAATTTTGGATTTCGACTAATCGATATTGGAAATTTGATTAATCAAGTGACTTGAGAATTTTAGAAAAATTTAAAGGATTTTACGATTTCAATTAATCGAGGTGAAATTCGACTAATCGATTTGGTGAATTGATTAATCGACTGGCACGCGCCAGTGAGCTGGAAAAGTTGGAAATTTTAAGTGAACACGATTTCGATTAATCGAAATGGATTCGATTAATCGATTTTGAATTTTGATTAATCAATTTTACATGACTGGAGTAAGTTTTTGACATTCGATTAATCGATTTCAGGAATTGATTAATCGAATCGGGCCTATATAATCAAAATGAAGGAGGATTTCTCCCCATTTGGAAAATTTGGGGTTTTATTCTCCTTGCGCGCCTTTTCGATTTCCTTCTCCAGCGACTTTGCGACCTAGGGTTTTTACTTTTTGGGATCGATTTCAGATCGAAATTGCTTACATTCGGATTGAATACCTAAGGTAAACCCTAGATCTGAGCTTTTTCTTCAATTTAAACCATTAAACCCTAGTTTTTGTTGATTTTTCACCAAGATGCCACCTCGAACTCGCTTGACCATGAAGCAAGCAGCTTCAAAGCTCCCAGTCCGGCATAAGAACGTCGCATCGTCCCCACCTACCTCATCGCCTGTGAGGACCCCATCCCCTTCATCATCGGATACCACATCCGGTTCGACAAGCGCGCCTTCACGCGAGTCTTCACTGACACCACCACCACCGGTAAACGTTCCCCAACCAAATGAATGGTGGGTGGCTAAAACCTTTGAAAACAAGTACATCATTGATGAAAATTTGTTTACCAACCCCGATGTCGAAGGCGAGACCAAATGGGCTAGGAACTATTTGGTCAAAGCAGGCCTCGACAACCTGTTAAAGCCACTCCACGGGTGCTATTACCCTAGGCTCGTATGCCTATTTTACCAGGGCTTGGAGGATGGCCCGACCGACAAAGATCGAGGGTCGTGACTACACCTTCACCCGTCACTATGTTCACGAAGCCCTCGAGTGTTATTTAGACTTCGTGCCTGAGACCACCCTCTTCCCACCATTTACGGAAGAGGTGAGGTTTGAGGAAATTATGACCGAGATGACCAATGGAAAGAAGGGGTCTGGATCGTCCATTCAGAGGGTCGATTTGCCCCAATACATGTGGATGCTTGATTCTATATCAAGTGCAATCTTAACCCGATGCGTCACAATATCGAGAGGGTGGAGTTGGTCCAACAGGCCCTATACGCGGCATTCTGCAGCCGTTGGTTCGACGCCACCATGATCATTTTGGACGAGATGAGATATATAAAGGGGAATTTAATGAAGGGAAATTTGAGGCCCAAGGAGAAGATGTCGTACGCTCGTATCATTTCGAGCATGCTGGAGTGCTATTCTGACGCTCCAGGGTATGCCGTCTCACCCCACGAGGAGAGGGCTACGGACCGCGTGAAGCACTACTCCATCACTTCATGGTCATAGCTATCAGTTGTTGAAGAGGGCCCTACCAGTTCATGGGCCAGCAGTAGCACCACCACCACCCCCACCACCACAGTAGGACCCTCTAGTAGGGGGAGCACCACCTGTCATTCCACCCGCTGAGGGAGCCCCATCTAAGACCTCAGTGCCAGCTAGGAGGCAGCCCATAGTGCCACCTCCTACCACATCTGCTACGCCACCTTCACAGTCGGCGGCTACCACACCTACATCGTCATACCGCCGTCGAGCAGCTCGCCCAGCGCCTACTATTGAGGATGTGTTGGACCGGATGGAGGCCAACAACCAGATGATGAACCGACAGATGGACTTCCTGATGTACCACACCATGCGGTACATCTATTCGTTGGACTATCAGCAGCGTCTCGCGCAAGAGGAGGCGTGGTCTACAGGCCGGACCGCTTGTCACTCAAGTGCAGCTTTTCACGCGAGTACCTCTACCGCCGATGCATCCGGCTCGGTACCACCTGTTGGGGAATTTTAGTGTGCTGATTTATGGTGTAAAAATCAACAGAAAATAGAGATGGATTTAGCACATCTAAAATATCCTAGACCTGTAAGATATAGGGTCCTTTGTAGCAAGTTTTAAAAGTAATTAAGGGAAAGTCCATAGAGAGGTGGTTTGGAATTGAGTAAATTTCCAGATCTATAAGAGATCTGGCACCCTAGCTATTACTAATTTAGCCAAAAGATAGGGGAGAAGTTTGGATAGGGTTGTCACTTAAACTAACTACAATTAAAATACAGATTGTCTTAGATCGAATCTGGAGCCTCAGATCTTGCAGATGGACGGTTTAAAAACTCAAAAGATGGAGAAGAACAGCTTGGAGGTTATTTTCACTGCTGTAGACACCCAAATTCGACCCAAGGCCCGATCAATCTGTACGTCGGGAGAGATGTACCCCTGTGCTTCCGATGGCACCCCCCTGAACCCTTAGGAACCTACCTAGACCAGTAGGAATCACCCTAAGACCTTTAGAGTCATTCCCCCAATCCTTAGAAGTCACCCCTACACCCTAGAATCCCTTCCCAGACCTAACTTAAACCCTTCTGGCGGTTGATGGGAGGAGAGCTATAGAATTTCACAGAGACCAGTACCATAGATGAGCCATATACCATTGGAAAGAGGACTTCTCCAACTTTTCAACAAGCCAAAGATCACCCAATTTGGAGCTACGATTCAAAAGTTATGACCGTTTTAAGTTTCACATAAAATCATGAATTTTACTCAGGTGTAGATATTACATACGCCCAGCCATTTTTACCCCAGATTACTCAGGCGTATATATTATATACACCTGCCTATTTTGGGGAAAATTTGGGGTATATAATATATCGCCCAAAGATAGGTGGGACCCACCACGGGTTCCATCTTCTCAAAACTCCCCTGATTTTGGTGAAATTTACTGTTCCCAAACTGGGCGTATATAATATATACGCCCAGCTTAGCTACAGTAACTGTCATCAGTAGCTCGAATTTCCTCCATCTAGTTTGATCCTTTGGCCATCCCCTGGGTTGAGGTGGGTGTCTTGAGATTGGTTGCACCCCCTTTGAGCTTATTGGCAACCCTTAAGTCACCCATGGTCTCACCCCATCATCCGCCATTGAAACCAGTTTCCCAAAACCCTAGGACCTTGAAAACCCAAAAAACCTTAGATGGGGGATTACCTAATTGCTAAACCAATTAGCTCTTAAGTAAGCCCCTAACCCACCCTTTCTCTATAAATAGAGAGGCCTACCTCTTCCTTAAGGGTTGGAAGAAATTGGAGGTTAAGGATTTAGAGCCCAAGAGAGAACCCTAGTGAGAGAAAGTGCACTCATTTCCCAGAATTCCAGCAAGCTTAGTTCATATTTCCAATCCATTTCCACCATTAGATCACTCCCTTTAGCTAAAACCTAGCCTCTAGCTTCACTCTACACCCCCTACTTTATTGAATCTTAGCGTTAGAACCCATTTTCACACCATTTAAGCCATCAGAAGCATGCCAAAGCAAATATCTTCCACGGTGCAACAAGGGCCCGTGAGCTCCGGCTCACCCCTCTCTTCCTCTACCTTCTTGGTGTCTCCTCAGTCCAAGGATTCAAGCCGTTACGCCGCCAAAATTTCGGTTTGGCTCAAAGCTTGATAGGACCGTATTACCTTCGGACAAGGGGAAACTCCGCCCTTTTTATTTTTATTTTTGGCCATAGATAGAGACCGCTATGTGCGGGTTGATGGGTGCCTAAACCCTTCCCGATCGATAACCGAAGCCCCTACCCTAGAGCCTTTGGCAAAGACCGGTAAATCAGAGTCATATTTAGCACTTCGGTGCTCAAAATATCGATTTGAAGGTTTCTCGGGTCACCAAAAGCTCCGGGTGGCGACTCTACATTTTATCCGAGGCGAGCGCATTGCCGCGACGGGTTCGAGAGGATCCACGGTCGCACAGATGGTGACTCTGCTGGGGACTTCACCCTAGCGCTTCCCTCTTGTTGGCCTTTCCTTTTATTTTGTTATTTTACTAACCATAGCTGTTTTTTGTTCTAATTTTCTGCTATTTTTCTCTATTTTTTGTTGTTTTTACTAACGTACTCACCCCTACGATTCAGTCCTTTAAGTGCCTTAGCCGTTTGACGGGCCTACTTGCACCGTAAATTTCAGTTTTTACGATTCTAGTCATTTAAGCCGCCTTAGCCGTTTGGCGGGCCCGCTCGCATTTATTTTCACGCCATTTAAATTTCGGTCATTTACAAGCCTTAGTCGTTTGGCGGGCCTACTTGCGCACTTTATTTCGGTCATCATATTTCACCTTTGAACGTCGGCCCGTTGAGGCGGCACGGGTTTGTCATCCCCGACCCGATTTTGGACTTAATTTAACTCCCCTATAAAATTTGTAATTAAAAGAAAAACGAACAGTATGGGGACATAATTGAATTTATTTTTCCGTTTTTGGGTAGTTTTCCGGGGGTTTAGGCACAGATACAATTTACCCAGTTCCCAGTAAGGCGGCAGCCCTAGTGGTGATGATCCTGAAAAGAACCACCCCTTCCAGTACCTGAGAAGGCGCTTGCGCCGGAGGTATATCGGTTGGGTTGCCAATTCCGATCAAGCCGTAAAACCCGCATTGGTGAGAGCGTAGAAAACCCAAAATTCAGCCGTGTATCCCTAGGAAACGGAAAGGAGGGACCCGATAATACAGAACCTTTTGCCTGGCGTATATAATATATACGCCCAACAAAATAGCCCCAGATTTACACAGGCGTATATAATATATACGCCCAGCCAAAATCCCCAGATTTAAGCCAAGCGTATATAATATATACGCCCAGCCAAATCTGTACTTTTTTGGTCGGGCGTGCATAATATATACGCCCAGTATATACCGGGCTGCAGCAACCCGACCTGAGGCCCAATCCACCACCCCAATTCCCCGAATAGCGGTATTAGTATCCGCGGTAGCCTCCCACATTTTCTAACACCCAATATGCCCCCGCCCAGTCAAAAGAAGGCGACTTCTTATTGATTTGCTCTGGGGGATCGGGTCATTTGCGTGGATTCCCTCGCCTCCAATAGAACGAAAGGGTTCCCTTTCGCTTCTTCCGAAGTGTGTCGGATCCCGCCGTGGGACCTACTAAAGGTACATATATCGCCCGAAACAGGAGTTGACCCTGGGCACCAGGTCATCAGTCATCTAAGCAGAGGGGAGTTAATTGAAAAGAAAAAGAGAAAGAAAATCCTCATCTTCAAAAAAAATCCACCTTCAAAAAAAAAGAGGAAAAAATCAATCAAAATCAAAAATCACAAAATTCACTTTTCAAAATCCAAAAAAGAGAAAATCATCATTTTCCAAAACCCAAAAAAAACACACAAAGAAAAACAATCAAAAATATACCTTGGTGTGATCGGCACTACGGCGACCTCAAACCCGGCCCGTAGGAGAAGAACCAGGAAGGTATTCGACCCCTATCCGCGACATCAATACAACACTCGTCGGCGGATCATGTCAAGAGCCGATACATCCCCACCGTCATCCCCTTCCCATTCTCGTATAGGAGAAGACCCGGTCTCCGACACCTTCACCCAAGCCAGGTTCGATATCACGGGCCCATTCGGGGCGCCCGTGTTCACCTCCACCTCATCCCCTTCCCTTACATTCCCCCAACATACCCCTTTGTCATCCCCTACCGAAACCCCCCATTTTCCAACCGATCCTTACACCCCCATCTCCCATCCAAACACCATTACCGCATCCCCATACTTCCAAAGACCCCCCAGGGAGTCCCATCCCCCGCCTACTTCCCACACTCCATCCCTCTCATCACCCACGCCCCCAACATCCTACATCTCATCCACCCCATTTACCCAGGTCATGCCCAATTTCTCCCAACCACCTCCATCCTCAAGTAATCCATCACCCCCCAATCCCACACCTGAGTCCATGCCCTCGATGGAGGACATGAGAACGATGTATGCCTTGTGGGCCGCATCTCGCAACCCTACCTCTCAAACCCCGCATCCAAATTTCCAAAACCTCCATACCCCATTCCCCCCTAACCATGCCCAACCACCCATCATCCATACCTCCCAAAATCCCCCACCTCAACTCCAGACCCAAACCCACACAAATCCATGGGCCCCAACCCAAACCCCTCTAGAGACATGGGCCCAGGCCCAAAACCCATGGGCCCAAGCCCAAGCTTATCAAGCCCAGGCCCCCGCCCAAACACCTCCAAACCCATGGGCTCAAGCCCAAGCTTATCAAGCCCAGGCCCCAGCCCAAACACCTCCAAACCCATGGGCTCAAGCCCACCAAACCCAGGCCCAGACCCAAGACCCTCAAAACCCATGGGCCCAACCCCAAGCCCACCAAACCCAGTCCTAGACCCAAGACCCTCAAAACCCATGGGCCCAAGCCCACCAGACCCACACCCAAGTCCGAGCCCCCCAGGGCCCATGGACCCAAACCTACCAAACTCAAACCCAGGGCCCATGGACCCAAACCCAGCCCCCTCATAGCCCAGTAGCCCAAACTCAACAAGGCCCATTAAAGTCATATTAATCCCACCCCAGGCCCAAAGCCCGTCAGTCCAAGCCTCCCAAAACCATCAAACCCAAATCCCTCAAACCCAAGGCCCATCCGCCCACGCTCATCAAAACCCATTCACTAACCCCATACCCCCCCACCAATACCCTTCATTCACCTATACCCCTTACCCCCCCATCCCACCTCCAACGGGAAATCCAATCCCTCCCACTCCTCAAAATCATAACATCCCACCATCTCAATCACACCCCATCATCACCCGTAATGTGCCACCAACTCAGCACATCACTTACCCACAAAACGCTCACCCATTTATCCCTTCTCATCCCCTACAAACCATGTGGCCCCACCAAGTCATCCAACCCATCACCCCCCAAGTCCAAATAGCAGAGCTCGCCCCTCACCAATACCATGACCAGCAGTACGAGGAGGATGAGATCTGCAACAGTGGAGGAACTGCCAGTTTAAACCCTCCAGGGCCCACCATCATCACACCTAGGGTCGAACCAAATCAAGGGGAAGCGGTCCCACACAGCCTCAAGGAACCTGAAAATTGAAATAACAGATAGATAGAATACAGAAACAGCTGATGAAGATGGGAGGAATGGAACTACACTCGACAGACTTTTCAGACTTATGTCTGTTCTCTGACGTCCCTCTGCCACAGAAATTCAAGATGCCATCATTTGATAAGTATAATGGCACTGGCAACCCCATCGCCCACTTGAAATCTCACTGTAGGGATATGTGCCAGTATGGCGAAGATGAACGACTCCTCATCAAAGTGTTCCAGAAGAGTTTGACGGGCCCAACACTGAGATGGTTCACATCCCTGGAACCATCCATGATAAAAAATTGGAAAGATCTTATACGGTTATTTCAAGAACAATATGTCTATAACATGGACATAGAACCAAGGAAGTCGAACTTAGCCCGGTTAAAGCAAAGACATGATGAAGCGTTCAGTGCTTACTTAGGGAGGTGGAGGGCCTTAGCCGCTCAAGTAACTCATCAAATTCCCGATGATGAGCAAATTGAATTGATAACTAAGGGAGCCCTCCCAGTCATCGTAGATTTCTTAGTATATCAGCAGCAGTCAAGTTTTGCTGATCTGGTACGAAATGCCAACCGTTGCGAAGATGCCATTAGAGAGGGCAAGCTAGGAAGGAATGCGGCCAACGGGGCCACTGGGGTTCGAAAAGCCGTCGAGCCAAGAATTGAAAGAAGACCAGGGACAGAGGTACAGAACATTGTTTACCCCTAGGCCAATACCAACGCCCCCCCGATACAATTCCAGGTTACACAACCACCCCAGACTCGTTTCGAGCAAGTACCAAGGCCAAGCAATGGACCAAGAGCCCCGTTTACCCTGGAATAGATGAAAGCATGCTTCGAACGAGTATTCACCCCGTTGGGGCAATCCTTGAGTGTCTTACTGCCGGTGTTACTACAGAAAGGCCTAGTCAATTTACTCCAACCTCGCCCCCCACCCCACCCAATACCAAGGAATTATGATCCGAATCTGCATTGCAATTTCCACCAGGGACAGGGTCACCCTACGGACCGGTGCTTCTCGTTAAAGCACGTGGTCCAAGATCTGATAAAGGTAGGAAAGATCATACCCCCGCCACTTCCCCAAGGGCAGAACCAGAATATCCATCAAGCCCCTCTACCACCGCACCCAGGAGGCCCCAGGCCTAACATACATTGGATAGAGGAAGAAGAAGAAGAGTTTGACCCTTCAGATTATATTAGCAATCAGGAGGAATTTTTGCTCCCCAGGCCAAACGAAGATGAACTATTTGTTGGGGTGATCGAGCCACTGTATCTTGCCGATTATTTTCCCACACCAGCTTGCCAAGAGGAGCCCTTAGATTTAGGGCAGTATTTTTCCACCCCCGCTCCCACCTACCAAATCCAAACGGGCACTGCCCCGCCG
The DNA here is from genome assembly GCA_021018995.1 of Chloranthus sessilifolius. Classification (NCBI taxonomy): domain Eukaryota; kingdom Viridiplantae; phylum Streptophyta; class Magnoliopsida; order Chloranthales; family Chloranthaceae; genus Chloranthus; species Chloranthus sessilifolius. Next base: position 68,421,435 of record CM037592.1, on the reverse strand, counting down.
CAATCATACGCATATCCACCCCACGCCCAATTCATCCCATACACCCCTCCGTCACACATAAATCATCCTATTTCTTACGCAATTCCACCATCCCCATATTATCCTACCCCATACACGCCCTCAAGTCCCTCAACCCAATATAATGCTCCGCCATCCTCAAGTTACCCCATGCCATACACGCCCTCAAGTCCCGCCACCCAATTTGCCCCATACACCCCTCCATCACCCCCGAATTACCCCGCTCCATGCACAACTCCGTCACCCCCAATCTATCCCATTTCATCTACCAACCCATCATCATCCCACCATACCACAAACCCTTTATATCCCCCCATTCCACCCACTACCCCGCCATGTCCCGGTCATCCCGCTCAATGCGAAACTCCATCGCCCCCAATTTACCCCACTTCATCCACAAACCTGTCACCATCCCATCATACCTCCCCATATACAAACCCTTCATACCCCCATCATCCCGTGCCCACCATGCCTCAAACGTCTCCCCGTCCCTCCAGCCCAGTCACACTCTCGCCATCCCTTCGCTATTTTGGCCCTAATCCAACTCCACCACCACCCGGACAAGCAACCCCTCACCCAATCCCCTCATCACCCAATCACCACTGGTCCTACCATGCCCAGGTAACACCAGTACAAGCCCCCCCCGTGCCCATAACTCCAATTCTGTCAATTCCCCCCACTACCATTCCACCCCCATTGGAGTTAACCTGGTCGGACCCGAGAAACCAGTATATCCAGCCCAATCCTCCCCGAAATCCTCACGCACCCCATTTCTCATCCTAAAACCTGCTTATGACCCGCATTAGGTATCGTTGAGCTATGAACAGACGGACATGAATGTCGGGTGCAACCAAGAAGAGGCTGTTGAATTTGTTACTCGATCGGGCCGGATTTCTGTCCAGCCAGAAACATCAGGGGCAGGCAGAGGAGAAGAAAAGAAGAAAGAACAGGCCACAGGAAATCCCTTTAAAAAAATTGCCAGGGAACATATACTGGAGACACAGCTCAAGAGAACGCCCGCACATATTACCGTGTGGGATTTATTGATCACGTCTCCGTTCCACTCTCAAGCCTTAATGGGAGCGCTCAAGGACGCGCATGTCTCCACCCATGTAACTCCAGATGAAGTAGGGGAAATAATAGGGCAAGTGTTGGCCCCAAACGCCATCTCTTTTACAGATGCGGACCTACCAATTGAGGGGAATGATCATTCTAAACCCCTGAATATAACAGTGGAGGTAGGGAACTTGGTGGTACCGTTGGTCCTGATCGACAACGGGTTGGCGCTGAATGTATGCCCTCTAAGGACGGCAATCAAAATTGGGGCGAACCCCGACACCTTCCGGCCATCCATATCAAGCGCACGGGGATTCGACAACACTAGAAGGGAAATCATAGGAGAAGTAGACCTTGACCTGATCCTCGGACCGCGAACCTTCACCACCCCCTTTCAAGTGATGGATATCAAGTCTACCTTCAATCTGCTATTGGGCCGGCCATGGATACATAAGCTCGGAGCAATACCATCTACTCTACACCAAAAGCTCCGATTTATCTCAGAAGGAAAAATTGTCACCATCTTAGGTGAGAGCAGAGAAGACATGGGGAAGAGCGCTCTACACATTGAGAATTTGAAAGTGCTGAACATACCACACACGGCTGAGGACGCCGATCTCCATCGATTTGAGTACGACTTCTCGAATGTTACCCTTGAACCAACTGAAAAGACCCCGGATAAAACTGGAGGAGGAATGGATGCAGCTGTGTTCATGCTCCACAAATGGGGCCATCAAAAAGGGAAAGGACTGGGCCCACGCCTTCAAGGAAGAAGAGACCCCGTCAAGGCCAAGGGGCAACAAACTAAATTCGGCTTAGGCTACAGGCCCAGAGAATCCAAGGAGAAGATGAGAGCTGCAGCAGCCGCCAAGGCCAGAGGAATCATCTTGGAAGAGGAACCTCGCGCTCGCCCCCACATCCGTGAAACCTTTGTGAGCGCCGGGGTGGTAAAAATTGATCTGAATGGGGAGACGAGGATAACCCCACATAAGCCTGTTGCAATCCACCCCACCAATCCCTACATCATCCCCCCGGACTTCGAAATGGACTTAGCCGCCCTTTCCTTGTTTGAGGAAGAAGTGCCCCGATCCACCCCTCACTTCAGCACCAACCACTCTGGGCCCCTCCTAACCGTAGAGGATAAGGTCCCGGAGGATCCCTCTGTAAATATGTTGGGGGAGGAAATGCAAGAGCCTACCGATGCCGCTCCTGATCAAAGAGGTAAAGGCCAAGCCTCGCAGGTGAGTAACTGGGCATCCTTGCCCCAACTCCTGAGAGCCGCCAAATGCCATGAAAATGGCACCGACTCCCCAAAAAAAACAACCTGTAAAAAGTGAGGTTAGCCTCTGGGCCACTCTACCTTGTATATATAGAGATCCACCTCACAGGTGACCTAAAAAATACAAAAGATCATAAAAATAGAAAAAATACCAATTCCAAAAATATTGTCCTTTAAAATTCCTAATAAAGTTAAAATCAATGTCGTGATACCCGTCCCACGTGAAGCCAACCCCTTCCCTGTAGAAATACAAGAAGAGGTAGGAGTCACGAGGCTGGACGAGGAAGGCCAAACCGACGAGCTCCCCAATGAGCTCCTCAAACAATTTGTCGGTTTTGAGCATGGCCCTACCCCGATCGTCGAAGAGACAGAGGACGTCAATTTGGGCACCACAGAGGCCCCCAGAATCACCAAAATTGGAACTTCGCTGTCCCCTGAGGAGAGGAAAGGTATGATAGACTTCCTTTGGTCATACCAAGACGTCTTCGTATGGTCGTATGAAGACATGCCTGGTTTGGATACCGATCTGGTTGAGCATGAGTTGCCACTCTACCCCGATGTTAAGCCGGTGAAACAGAAGCTGAGACGACTCCGACCCGAATGGATGTTGAAAGTGAAGGATGAGGTCATTAAGCAGTATGACGTAGGTTTCCTCATGGTATCCAAGTACCCACAGTGGCTAGCCAATATTGTCCCGGTACCAAAGAAGGATGGAAAGGTCCGAATGTGTATCAACTTTCGAAATCTCAACAAGGCGAGCCCTAAGGACGATTTCCCACTGCCACACATCAACATCTTGGTCGATAACACTACAAAGCACGAGATGCTCTCATTTATGGATGGATTCTCAGGATACAATTAGATAAAGATGGCAGAGGTTGATAGCGAGAAGACAGCGTTCATTACCCCCTGGGGAACCTTCTGCTACAAAGTAATGCCATTCGGGCTGAAGAATGCTGGGGCGACCTATCAAAGAGCAATGACGGCCCTGTTCCACGACATGATGCACCGAGAGATCGAAGTGTACGTCGACGACATGATTGCCAAATCGCCAGAAAGGGAGGACCACTTGATAAACCTGGAGAAGCTATTCGAGAGACTGAGAAAATACAGATTGCGGTTGAATCCCCAGAAATGCGCGTTTAGCGCTATGTCCGGAAAGTTGCTGGGCTTTATTGTCAGTAGGAGAGGGATCGAGGTCGATCCGACCAAGATCAAGGCCATCACTGAGATGCCACCACCATCTACAGAGAAGGAAGTCAGAGGTTTCTTAGGCAGGATCCAGTACATCAGTCGACTCATCGCACAGTTAACTCTGATATGCGCACCAATCTTCAAGCTGCTGAGAAAGGACTCACTGGTTGAGTGGAATGATGACTGCCAGGCTGCATTCGACAAGATTAAAGGTTATCTCCTAAAACCTTCGGTATTGGTACCGCCCGTACCTGATAGACCCCTGATAATGTACTTGTCCACGACTGAGTTTTCCATGGGCTGTGTGTTAGGACAGCATGATGAGACGGGAAGAAGAGAGCAAGCCATCTATTACCTAAGCAAGAAATTCACTGATTACGAGACGCGCTATTCTCATCTGGAGAAAGCATGCCTGACGCTCGTTTGGGCTACTCAGAGACTTCGACACTACCTGTTATCCTAGGTCGTTCTACTTCTAGCACGGATGGATCCGTTGAAGTACCTATTCGAGAAACCTGCTCTCACTGGTCGAACCGCACGTTGGCAACTACTCCTATCCGGATTTGACATTACTTATGTCACCCAGAAGTAGATTAAGGGGCAAGCACTCACCGATCATCTTGCTGAGAACCCTCTGCCGAACTATGAGCCTCTAAGGACCGAATTCCCCGACGAAGACATTTTGTTCATGACCGACGAGGATACAAAGGAAACGGAAGAGCCCTGGGTAATGCACTTCGATGGGGCATCGCATGTTGAGGGCCAAGGAGTTGGAGCCATTCTTATCTCGCCAAAAGGATCCCATATACCCATCTCCATCAAATTGAACTTCCCATGCACCAACAATATGGCCGAGTATGAGGCCTGTACAGCTGGTTTACAGGTGGCTCTTGATCTAAATATAACTCACCTTAGGGTCTTTAGAGATTCACAGTTAATTATATGCCAAACCAACGGGGATTGGAAGACCAAGGATGAAAAACTGATCCCATACCATGAACATCTGGAGGATCTGATAACTTGCTTTGAGGAAGTCACCTTCTCTTATGTGCCACGAGCAAGATATCGGTTTGTTGATGCCCTGGCCACCCTGGCCTCTATGGTTGAGATTCCATATGAAGTGGTTATGAAGCCGATCATGATAGCGGAGAGCGAACCAGCTTTTCATCACTGATCGAAGGACCTCTGAGAGATAGATGATGAACCACCCTGGTTCTCAGACATCAAGAATTTCCTCGAGACTGAACTGTCACGGAAGGAACATCACAGTGAACAAAGCGCACCATCCAACGATTGGCAACAAACTCGTCATCTGCGGCGATCTCACATAAGCGGTCTCACGACAATATCCTACTCCGATGCCTAACCCGGAAAAAGCGGTTGAGATCATGAAGGAGATTCATGAAGAATTGCGAGCCCGTCGTGATCACATGCTTGCTAAGAAAATTCTAAGGCAAGGATACTTTTGGACTACTTTGCAGACTGATTGCTGCCAGCACGTACAAAAGTTCTACAAATGCCAAGAGCACTCCAGCCTAATGCACGCTCCGGCCATTGACTTGCACAACACGGCCACCCCTTGGCCGTTCGCCACCTGGGGTCTCGACATCGTCGGCAAGATCAATCCTAAGGCTTCCAATGGACATCAATTCATCCTCGTCGCTGTGGAATACTTTACAAAATGGGTAGAGGCGGCCTCCTATACGAGCATTAAATCTAGCCATGTTGAGAAGTTCATCAAGAATAACATCATTTGCAGATTCGGCGTACCCAAAGATATCATCACTGATAATGGCACTAACTTCGCTAATAGGCGCATCCGGGCCTTGTGTGAGCAGTTCAAGATCAAGCATGATCGTTCTTCCCCATACAGGCCTCAGACGAATGGAGCAGTAGAGGCAGCCAATAAAACTCTGATCCGCATCCTAGAAAAGATGGTAGTTACTTACAGAGATTGGAGTGAACAGTTACCCTTCGCACTTTGGGTCTATAGAACGTCTATCTGCACCGCAACAGGGGCAACACCATTCTCCCTTGTGTATGGGACCGAGGCCGTGCTACCCGTTGAAGTCGAGGTACTGTCGCTTCATATCCTTTTGGAATCCCATCTACCTGAAGCTGAGAGGGAAAGAGCCCATTTTGAGCAGTTGGATTTAATTGACGAGAAAAGGCTCCTTGCCTTGTGCCACACTCAGGTCTATCAGAGGAGAATCGCACGTGCTTACAATAAGCGCGTCCGCGGCCGAGACCTGAAGATAGGAGACACTGTACTGAAGAAAAAAATATCGTCTCTCCACGCCGATCCGAGAGGGAAGTTTAGGCCAAATTGGGAAGGACCCTACGTCATCCGAGAGGTTCTGCCAGGGTATGTTGTTCGCCTCGCCACCATAGACGGGGACCACTTTCCTGAGCCCATCAACACTGGATACCTCCGTAAGTTCTACTCATAGGTCTTGGGACAAGGTAAGTTTTGATAAAAGTAGGTGTGTGACGGCTTAAGGGCCCCATAAAAGAGGCCATCATTTCAAAGTCAAGTGGCCAACAAAAAAATATTCCCTGAAAACCTTCACCCCTTTTTGCTACACACTTCGGGCCAACAACCAGTTCCTTCATATACCCCACCCAAAATTCCAAAAAAGAAGAAGAAGAGAAGGGAGGAAAAATCCAAACCAAAAAGAAGAAGGAGAAGGCCCCCCCCCCCCAAAAAAAAAAAAAGAACATCAAGGAAAAGGAGTGGTACCCAAAAAAAAAAAACAAAAACCCCCAAAAAAAAATGAATGATGACTGGGGCATAAAAGGCCCCCGAAAAGAAAAAGGAGTCCCTGAACCTAGAAATCACCCCGAACTTAGATCCAAATCCCCAGAAAAACCCAACCTGTTTGAACCCCAACCACATTACAACCCGGAAGAAAGCCCTCTTTAAGGTCCACAAGCGGTTATAACATCTACTGCATCAGAACAAGCCGAGTTAACAAACCACACAGAACTTCATTCAGCCGGCTATGACGGAATCGACGCCCATGTCGTGGCTTTCTGGCTCTTGAAGAAAAGAAAAAGAAAAGAAAAATAAGAAAAGAAAAAAGAAAGAAAAGAAGAAAAAAAATTAATTTGAGTTCAAAGCAAGACAGACGTGGTGAAAACCCGAAAGGGCGCCATGGGTAAAAATAGCGAACTCACGCGGACCAGGTGAAAACCTGAAAGGGCACCTGGGGTAAGAGAGCGAACCCATGGACGTGGTGAAAACCCGAAAGGGCGCTACGGATAAAAACAGGGATGACAGGCATGGCGAAAACCCGTCTTGGGCGCTACAAGCAAAAAATGTCAAGAAAAGAGAGATTAGGAGAAGATCTGTCCTCGCCCGCCTATTTCAGGTTTGGGTCCCTTAAGCCTCTTCTCCCCTTTGATGGGCCGCTCCTGTTGGAAATTGGATCGGATCCCAATCAAGTATGTCGTCTCTACCGCAGCGTCTGACGCATGACTAAAAGGAAAGGAAAGGCGGAGGTGAACCAATCCAGGCGACTAACCTTCCCATGTTTAAAGGAAAAAACCTGTGCCTCACCCACAGGGTTCGACCATGCTCAAAATAGGACCCACTGATTTGGCCCTATAAAAAACCTCACCCTGTGAGGAAGAAAATTCTCAAAAAGATAATAGATTTTCCTTTCCCATAAAAAACCTCACCCTATGAGGAAGAAAATTCCAAAAAAGATAATAGATTTTCCTTTCCCATAAAAAACCTCACCCTGTAAGGAAGAAAATTCCAAAAAAGATAATAGATTTCCCTTTCCCATAAAAAACCTCACCCTATGAGGAAGAAAATCCCAAAAAAGATAATAGATTTCCCTTTCCCATAAAAAGCCTCACACTGTGGAGGAGAAAATTCCAAAAAAAAAAGAGAAAAACCCCACCAGGTGAAGAAAAAAAAGAGAAAAATCCCATAAAAAGTCTCACATTGCAGGATTACAAAAAGCAAAACAAGAGCGCATGTATAGATTTCATTCCCTTCCTTTACAAGTGTTGCCTGCTGAGTGTCACGTCCCAAAAAGATAACGACATGACACACTTTCTATTTCTGCTGATTTCTTTACAACAAGAAGCAAAACCCAAAATGTATATAGCTGTGTATATATAATAAAAAAAAGAGAAGAAGAAAAGAACAGAAAAAGATAACCCAAAAAGAGATCTCTGATAGGGGGCTTTCCCCCCGTATATATGATCTATGATATGTGCAGGAGCAGGTCAAGGGCCGGGAGCACGCTTCAAGGCGCTAATCTCTGCAAGCAGGGAGTCCTCGCGGGCATTTCGATCAGACATCCACCTACCATGAAGACTCTTCTGCCGTCTCCGTGAAGCTTCAGCTGCGCTGCGGGACTCAGTCAAAAGACCAGTCAACCAAAGAACCTCGCTCTCGGCTGTAGCGGCTCTCACCTCCGCAATATCAGCTCTGACCCTTTCTTTCTCCAAAGTCTCGATCAAAGCCAGCCTCTCTACGGAAAGGGACTCGATCCGGGTCCGAAGCATCGCTTCCTTACATGGCCAGGGCCCTGTCTCTACCACATCTACCGAAGCTGGGCTAGGAGTAGGTAATTCCTCAGATACTAGCCAACCCTCGTAACCCGGAGAGACAATGCCCCCCTGAACCAAGCTACACATATGCGCCGATTGACGGGTTTCCCAGAGGGCAGCTATGCGATCAAGATCACTACGAGAACCGCGAGAGAATACCAGAGAGCATAGGGGTGGCCTCGTGGTGCACGACACATGCTGAGTGTACCCGAATTGGTGGAGCACCCGAGATGGGAAGTAATATGTGCTACCCGTCAGTCCTAAGAGTGTGATGCCCTCACAATCCCGAGAGCGGACAATCGGAAAGGTGTCCGTCGGGGAAGTTGCAGTCAGCTCTGCGTCGAGATAGCCTCAGTTCCTCGGCAGCTCCCACAGTGATCTCAAACTCCGGATCAGAAAACCTCAAGCCACATCCCCTCTAATCAAGCAGAATCTCGGCACAGGCCCCATGATAGCCAAATGCTCTCCTAACCAGATCTGAACAAGAAGCGGGCTCCTGCTGAAAATCCCAACCCGGCCCGAGGCCGCAGCATCCAAGCCTCGATACATCTCCGCCAGGACCAGGTGTACCAATGAGCGACCTCCCTCCAGTTCAGTCAAAACATCACATAGCCCGAGGGAAAAGCTCTCCCCCTAGTGAAGAAGAGAACCTCTGACAGCAAATAAAGAGCAAAGGCCTTCACATTGAAGGGATCTCGAATAGGCAACTTTCGAAGGCTAGAGTCACCGAAAAGCTCTCTTAAGAATTTCACCGAGCACCTGGTGGGCCCTCCGGCGAAATATTTCTCATATCCACCCTTCTTCAGGCCAAGGACCGCGTGGACCGCCTTTGCATACCCCGGTTTGGGCACTACTTTGGCAAGGCCTCGATGCATCTTCAAGCCAGTGAGGAAGGCTAACTCTTCCAAAGTTGGGGTCAGCTCCCTAGACCCGAATTTAAAAACATGGGCCCTATGGTCCCATGATGCCAAAGCCGCCTGTAGTAGGTTGGGCAACAGAGGAACAGCGAGGAGAGAAGAAAGACGGGACAACTCGAGGCCATTCAGAATAGCAAGCTCGCTCTCGGCCAAACTATCATGCCATTTTTGCAAAAAGCTGGGCCCTGGGTCCAAACAGGGAAGTATACCGGTCCCCGTATAAAGGCTTGGGCCCCCTTTTGAAGGCAGGTCCATCGGCGTGCAAAGAGGTTCTTTATCGGTCAATATATGGCGATGGGCCCGCTAGAAAAGAGGGGAGAGAAAGGAAATAAAAGGAGGGGCAAAACAACCAAACCAAAGTGGAAGAGGAGACAAGGGGGGACCATGCGCGGGTTATAAGAAGCCCGCTGAGGTCAATCTATAGCAGGCGTATATATTGTATACGCCAAGGCAAATTTTGAATCATTTTTGCTCGGCGTATATAATATATCGACCATTTCTTGAGATTGGTCATATATAATATATCTGGCCTATTGATTATTGAACATTTTGAGGCGTATATAAAATATCGCCGATTTAAAGAGTGGCAAGGCCCCTTTCACATTCATTTTGTCCCCAAGGAGCAACTTATTTTGTTTGGCCACTTTTTCATCTCGGGCGCACATGGCGCATACTCCCACACCGTGGGAAGCCCCGGAGGGCGCACTACCCGTAGGTGATCTGAGAGAATCACCTACAAGATCGACTCATCATTGGAGGGTGTCGGCCGTGTTTGGCCCAACAAGAAAACAAAAAAGAAACCATCAAAGCAAAGAAATGAAACATTCATATAAAGCATAAAATTATAAACCATCCAAAAATTTGTTGTTTAAAAGTTATTACATATCCCCAAATAAATCCAAAGTCTAAATTGTTGTTTTATGTATGTCAAATTTGCAGAAATAAACTAGTCTGGGCAGCCCCTTGACTTCTTCGGCCTTGGCTCGCACTTTGAAAGTCAGGTCTCCCCACCAGTCCATGCCTGAGAGATATGGCTAAGCAAGGAGCGCGACTCCTTCTCACGAGCATGCTACAGAGGCACACCAAAAGCCATCAAATAGAGAAACAGGCAGAGAGTAAACTAGGAAAATGACTAGTTTGGGCCAGCATTCACTCACCACTTTGGTCTCCCTAAGCCCAACAAGGTTACGATAGTATTCGGCCTGACTCACTGCGGACTCATAATCCTGGCCAGTAAGGAAAAGGAGGTGTCAGTCACATAGGCCATCAGCATAATCCAAAGGGAAAGAGAACAGAGCAACAAGGTAGAGATTACCCCAGGAATCAACTCGGGAGGTGGGACCTGGATAGCTTCAGCAGAAATCCGTGCCTTTTCAGCCACGTCAGCACACACGCGTGACAAAAAGGCATCATCCAGGAGCTTGAAGGTCCCCTGGACCTCGACGGGCGAGCTACCAGAAGCACCAGCACCCGAAGCCACACCAGAGGCGCCAGCCCCGAAAGGATCGGATGGTCCAGCACCTGTCGCATCATAGGGAACGGCCTCCTCTTCCCCCTCATCTGAGTCGCCGCCCTGCTCAAACTGTAGAGAGAAATATTTTATCATTAAGGGCGACAGGTCAATCAAGGTAACCACATGAAAGCTGCTGAATGAAAGAAGAAAAGGGGCATTACCTGAGAAGAAAAGGGGCAGCAAGAAATGATAGGGCAGGGAGTCGTACCAAGACTGATACCCCTCGGGCAGGAGAAGGTCATCGATAGGCAACCCATGATGAAGAAAATGAGCAGTGAGCTCATCAATGGAGCCCTCTGGGTCCAACACGTCGGCGGGAGGAGCTTGAGGCACGGCAAAGAGAGGGCGATACTGATGAACCGCTCTCTCCTCTAAATAGTAGGCCCTAGTCCAAGACCCGTAGAGAAAGATGATCTGACAGTCAGCAAAAGGCAGAGAGGGCCACCGAGGCCAAATTCAAGGGGATCCTATGTAAGAATTCGAGGATGACAGCAAAAGAAGAAAAAAATGGGAAGGGATGCACACATTTGATCGAACCCCTAACACAGTAATGAGCTACCAAATTTACAAAAAGAATTGTTTTACACTGGGGATCAGCAATTGAGGCGAGGCAGTCCTAACTCCAAATGCTTCATACCTACGTCCGTGGCGACCCACGTGCGATTACTCATGAGGGGCAGTAGCAATGTCGAGGAAGCGGAGGCGACCCGGTGAAAGTGAAGGTATCCCCAGACACGAAAGCGCGAGATGAGGGCATTATGCTATAAAAGAAAATTGAATAAACTAAAAACAAAAGATAAAATACCTCGATGGCAGGCCAGAAACCCATAATGGAGCTAGACTCCCCAAGCACGGCCCGCTTTAGGCTGGACATGAGTACGGCATAGCCATCGCCGCCCCAATCGAATCGATGCACAGTCTCCCAGTTCACCATCAGGCTGAGCAGGGACAAGGAGACTCGCCCTCCACTGGTGTTGGAGAGGAGAGTCTTGCCTAGGAGGAACAGTAAGGAGATGCGGGCCAACATAAGTTCACATGTAGGCTCGATATAAATGTCCATGTCAGGCTGCCCCTGGTCCACCAACTCATTAGGCCCAAACTGATCAACCAACCTGGATAGCTTGACCTCAGAACCTCGAACGTTCCCTGAGGACGAGTAGGCCCCTAGCAGCTGAATCACCTCCTCCCTACCCGGTGTGCGGGTGGGTACCACGGGCACACCCCCGATACGGACCCCAGTGATAATAGACCAGTCCGCCGGAGTGAAGGCCATCTCTGCCACGACCATGTGGAATGTCATCGTCTCGGGGCGAAAACGCTCTATCAGCGCTTTTAAATAGGCCGTATCAACTTTTAAATAGTCCCCAAAACCGGCAGCCGTAAGTAGGTCCTTCACCACTGGGGGAAGGTAAAGCACAAGACGCTGGAGGTCAAACCAACCGCCTCGGAACATAATGTGCGGCAGGGGCTGCAAGCAAAAGGCATCAATCAGATAGGGGCAGGGAGATATAATGAGGGCATCAAAGGAAAGCAAAAGCGGAAAGGAGGAGGGGGTCCATCTGTTTACCTGACCAACGATCCCGAAGTTGGATATATGGGTGTGCTGGCAGTAGAGGAGGCCGATGTGGGCGGCCTCGCCTTGCATCTCATACCAAGGCTGGGAGGAGCGCTGAGACACAATGAACTGTTCCCCACGGGGACCGTAGGCCATTTCCGGCCCTTCTTGCTGATCATGCCCCTCGTCGCCAGACATCCTGAAACATGAGACGCATCGGCATATGAGGGGTTGCCAACAAAAAAAGAAGAAAGAGGAAAATATGTATATGCATTAATCCAAAGAATAATAACAAAAAAAAAACCAACAAAAAACAACCATGTGTGTATGTATACTAATCTAAAACCAAAAAAAAAAAGAGAGATGTGTGTGTGTGTGTGCTAACAAAAAAAAAAAACAGCCATGTGTGTATGTATACTAATCCAAAACCAAAAAAGAAAGAAAGATGTGTGTGTGTGTGTGCTAACTAAAGGAAAAAAATGTGTATGTATACTAATCCAAAACCAAAAAAGAGAGAGATGTGTACGTGTGTGAAGAATAATAACAAAAAAAAAAAAAAAAACAACAACATGTGTGTATGTATACTAATTCAAAACAAAAAAAAGATGTGTGTGTGCTAAAAAAAATAAAAAAAAAAAAACAAAAAAAACTCATGTGCATATACTAATCCGAAAGAAAGGATGGGTGTGTGTACTAAAAGAAAGAAAAACAAAAAACTCATGTGTATATACTAATCCGAAAGAAAAGATGTGTGTGTACTAAAAGAAAGAAAAACAAAAAAGAATTACGTGTGTACGGGTACTAATCCAAAAAAAAAAGGAGATATGTGTATATATAAAAAAAAAAAAAAAAACCACAACAAAAAGGCAAAACCATGTGCGAGTGTGCTAATCCAAAAAAAGATAAGATGCGCTAATCCATCAAAAAAAAAAAAAGAGAAAGAGAAAATAGGATGAGATGAATAAATAATAGATGAAAAAATATATAGGCCTAAGGAAAACAACAAAAAAAAAAACAAAAAAGTAACAAAACCGAGAGAAAAGGAACATAGGCATCACATATGTTTAAATGGAAATGAAAAAAGAAAAGGCATTTCACCACAAAAGAAAAAAAAGAGAGAGAGAAAAACAACAATGTTATCAAAATTCAAAGAGAAAGTAAGGGAAGGTAATGGTTACCTTCAATGGGGGAGAAAAACGAAGAGCGGCGGAGGATAAGCGCCTTTTGATCAACACCCGTGACCGCCGGTAATGGAATTCAAGCCAAACCAAAAAAAAAAACCTAAGGGGTTGTCCCAGACTCAAGAAGAAAGGAGGGAGGAAGAGAGAATTTGAAAAGGGGGGCCCCTTTTGTGCTCGGGCTCGGGCAGTTTGTAACTGCCAGATTTTAGACGGGCGTATATAATATATACGCCCAACCCGTTTTCGCCAAATTTTGGTCAGGCGTATATATTATATACGCCCAACCAAAAATGGCAGTTTTTAAACTGCCCGACCTCCTTTTTTCGATTTTAAGGCCCAACGGCCCCCTTGTATGCTATGGACCTCGATCCGGCCCCCCTTCGAGGCCCACGTGTCGTCCGCCATGGTGTACGCATCTCCAAATGACCCTTCGAGTTTACTTCGATCGGCCCAAAGGGACCGTGCTACAATAAACGGATCTACGTCCGTAGGTGCCCACCTATTGCGCCCACAAAATCAACAAAAAAAAGGAGAGAATAAAAAAATATATATATATAATAAGTAAAAACTAATAAAAACAAAAATACAACGCTGGTTCTCACAAGGGCGTCGCAACGTCTGTTTGCCCCACCACGAGAGCCGTGTTAAATCAATTCGGAATGATCGGGTTCACCCGAAAGTTCTCGAACCCTGTTTCATGCAGGGACACTTTGTACCTGATCCGGCAGGCAAATGAATTTCATTCATCACCGGGAGCATACACTTAGCCCCAGATCTCCCCCAGCAGAAGTCAAGGCCTGATCCGGCAGGCGAACCAAGAACCCATCACCGGAATGCACACGTCCCTAAGGTATATCAACATGACAAGTTGATTCGCCTAAGGATACGTGCAAAAACAAAGGCAGTTTGAGCATGCCCAGGGTCTCCATCTGACGTGAAAGAAAAAAAAAGAAGAAGAAAGAAGAAAAAAGAAAAGAAAAAAGAAAAAGAGAAGAAGTAACAAATTTGTTGCTGCTTAGTAAAAACCCTGAGTGGGTTGACCCCACCTTCCTGGCATTCCTTCTGGTCATTCACCTTCGGATCTCTATTGACCAAGAGTGCCCCCAACTTCAGACCATTCGAAGAGTCTATTGTCAGTCGAAACTGACCCGCCAAAAATGAAATTACAACCAACCAAACTATGCGCAAACATACAGACCAAAGGGCCCTTTTCCCTTTTATTTCCTTTTACACAGGCTTAAAACCTGTATAGGCACGGTGTCCCTGTTGAATGTACGCATTTGCGTCTGGGTATCCGCAGGATGGTCGTTGTCCTCGTAAATTGTACCTTAGGGTCGAGGCTTCCGTTCGCGCCTATTTGCTGCTTATCGCCCCTGATGGATGTCTGTCTGTGCATAGTTAGTAGGATGTGATTTCATTAGGGACGAAGGCTAGAAATTAGCCATCTCTGTCGAGGGATGTTTGGTTCTAGCCCGATCTTTTCAGCTTTGTCTCGAGTAAAAGCACTCCAGTCCGTGCGAATCAGGAGCACCTCACCACTGGAACGTACACATCCCCAAGGTGCACCTATCCCCAGCATGGCGCACACACTCTTAAAAGCGTATCAATTGGCATTTGATCCACTTAAAGAGTTGTGCAAAATAAAGTTGTCAGAGGTCATCGAGCTCTTCTTAGAGGCCTCGAAAACAAAAGAAAATTTAGAAAATGACACAAATTTTTTTTTTCAGAAAATGGGCATGTATTCCCAAGAAGTGTTGTGCCATCAATATTCGCTCCACTCGGGTCAATCATGCTAAAGCAACCTCGAGGTTGATGGGTTCGCCCAGAAACTCCGAGCCTTACCTAAGTAAGGGCACCCATGCCCAATCCAATGGAGTGGTCGATATTCCATAGGATTGGACACAGTTTGAAGGCCTTCGCTTTGTATGCTTCGCATCAATTCTGAAGCATAGATCGATCATCCCGTTCATGGAGCTGTCTGGTTCAGATTAATACTCAACATCACAAATTTATAATTTCCCTCAGGAAGTGGACGATATCCCGGCTAGCGGGCTTACACTTTTTGTGATCATCGCAGTTATGCCCAGTAATGTCGCAATGCGCTTGGGGACTGTTAGCTTTGAGGTACGGACGATATCCCGAAATGAGAGGGCTTACGTACACTCACCATCACCATGGATGTTTGAGAATTGAGTTGAACCAGCCGAACCCATCAAACATGCCTTGGACCTCTTCGGATGTCTCTTGTCTTTGGCATCCGATCATTAGTGATCGAATACCAAAGAGGGGCATCTGTAGACACCCAAATTCGGCCCAAGGCCCGATCAATCTGTACGTCGGGAGAGATGTACCTCTGTGCTTCCGATGGCACCCCCCTGAACCCTTAGAAACCTACCTAGACCAGTAGGAATCACCCTAAGACCTTTAGAGCCATTCCCCCAATCCTTAGAAGTCACCCCTACACCCTAGAATCCCTTCCCAGACCTAACTTAAACCCTTCTGGCGGTTGATGGGAGGAGAGCTATAGAATTTCACACAAACTAGTACCATAGATGAGCCATATACCATTGGAAAGAGGACTTCTCCAACTTTCCAACAAGCCAAAGATCACCAAATTTGGAGCTACGGTTCAAAAGTTATGACCATTTTAAGTTTCACATAAAATCATGAATTTTACTCAGGCGTAGATATTACATACGCCCAGCCATTTTTACCCAGATTACTCAGGCGTATATATATACGCCTGCCTATTTTGGGAAAAATTTGGCCGGGCGTATATAATATATACGCCCAGTATAGGTGGGACCCACCACGGGTTCCATCTTCTCAAAACTCCCCTGATTTTGGTGAAATTTACTGTTCCTAAACTGGGCGTATATAATATATACGCCCAGCTTAGCTACAGTAACTGTCATCAGTAGCTCAAATTTCCTCCATCTAGTTTGACCCTTTGACCATCCCCTGGGTTGAGGTGGGTGTCTTGAGATTGGTTGCACCCCCTTTGAGCTTATTGGCAAACCTTAAGTCACCCATGGTCTCACCCCATCATCCGCCATTGAAACTAGTTTCCCAAAACCCTAGGACCTTGAAAACCCAAAAAACCTTAGATGGGGGATTACCTAATTGCTAAACCAATTAGCTCTTAAGTAAGCCCCTAACCCACCCTTTCTCTATAAATAGAGAGGCCTACCTCTTCCTTAAGGGTTGGAAGAAATTGGAGGTTAAGGATTTGGAGCCCAAGAGAGAACCCTAGTGAGAGAAAGTGCACTCATGTCCCAGAATTCCAGCAAGCTTAGTTCATCTTTTCCAATCCATTTCCACCATTAGATCACTCCCTTTAGCTAAAACCTAGCCTCTAGCTTCACTCTACACCCCCTACTTTATTGAATCTTAGCGTTATAACCCATTTTCACACCATTTAAGCCATCGGAAGCACGCCAAAGCGAAGATCTTCCATGGTGCAACAAGGACCCGTGAGCTCCGGCTCACCCCTCTCTTCCTCTACCTTCTTGGTGTCTCTTCCGTCCAAGGATTCAAACCATTACGCCGCTGAAATTTTGATTTGGCTCAAAGCTTGATAGGATTGTATTGCCTTCGGGCAAGGGGAAACTCCGCCCTTTTTATTTTTATTTTTGGCCATAGATAGAGACCGCTATGTGTGGGTTGATCGAGTGCCTAAACCCTTCCCGATCGATAACCAAAGCCCCTACCCTAGAGCCTTTGGCAAAGACCAGTAAATCAGAGTCATATTTAGCACTTCGGTGCTCAAAATATCGATTTGAAGGTTTCCCGGGTCACCAAAAGCTCAGGGTGGCGACTCTACATTTTATCCGAGGCGAGCGCATCACCGCGACGGGTTCGAGAGGATGCACGGTCGCACAACTGCAATCAGGTTGAGCTAAGCATATTACAGGGGTTCAAAAGCACACAAGTCCCTCGGCTGGCCACAGGCACTAGCCACAAGCATAGCTGCAGGGTATAAATTCCACTTCAAATCACAGGATCCACCTGGCCTTAAGGATATGATCTATCCACTTTAATGGCCACAGACCATCCTATAGGCTTTATCGAATCCATGGATTGCAGCAGATGAATCCAATTGAGGCCTGAGCTCAGATTTACCTTAAGGTTATGATCTGTCCACTTTAATGGTCACAGACCATCCTAGAGATCTCCAATAAAGCTAGAGCCTCAATTAGAACAATTAAAACCACTACAGATGCTGCAATTTCCAGGTCACAGACGCAGGAAATTACAGGGATATCAGATCCAGGGAATTCAGATGATATCCAAGAGGTCTACCAGTTAAGTGGGCGAGCTGATCAAGCAACTCCTCTACACAAATCTGATCGAGCACCAAAAGGAATCAAAAGAGCTTTAGATCAAATTAAAACATTGAAAACAACATTTACATTGCAAACAAGGTCACTCTTATAATGGAATGCTCTTAGATTTGTAGTTTGTGCAGCAATTAACCCCAGCAACACTCTTAACCTTACCCAATTACAGATCTAACTCACTCCTTGCTGCTCCTAGGGAATTAGCCAACCATGGTTAGGCTAAAGGAAGGAAAATAGAATCTCGCTGCAAGCTCTGATCTCCAAGAAATTGTCCAGAATTTTGATCCTCCCCAATGGCAGTTGGGGATCTCAATATATAGCTTTCTCCTCTATTTTTCCCGTCAAAAATCCCTTCTAGAAGGTTATCAGAGTTTGTTAGAGTTCTGTTAAAGCACGTGGGTCAGTTAGAGCTTCCTAGGGCATCTTCTATAACATTGTGCCGGTCACCAAAGTGCATCGATTTACATGCAGCAGGTTACCAAGTTTGAGCATGTGCATAACATAGTTCTGAGAAGTTCAGCACATGATTTCGACAGGTTGGAGAAGCTTCCGACAGGTTCAAATTAAGCTTGTAGCCCCTTTCGATAGGTTCCCTGGTCTCTTCGATAGGTTGTATTTTCTCTTTGAAGCTTCAAGGTCCTCAGCCCCTTATCTGGAGTATTCGATAGGTTCGCTGAGTAGTTTGATAGGTCCAGAGGTCCTTTTCGAGAGGTTCAGCTCTGAATGCCGTCATCCCGATAGGTTGGCTCTCATTCCTATCGAAAGGCTTAAGCACCCTTCGATCGGTTCAATTTCAACATCTTCATATCGATAGGTTTTGGAGGCCTTCGATAGGTTCCCTTTTTCTCCCCAGGCAAGCCTTCGATAGGATGAGCTTTCTCTTTCATTCATCTGCTCGGCAGGTTCAGGGATCCTGTCGAATTGCTCTATCCGCACGAATTCATCCTTCTTCATCCTTCAGATCCTATCGAAAACTTCTTTAACTGCACAAACTCTTCCTTTCTTTGCTTTCAGCTCCTATCGAACTCTTCAAGTGACCAATTGATAGGACGTTTTCAACCTATTCTCACTTTCTTCACCTTGCCCTACTGCAGCCATGCGCTCCAAGGGTTCAATGATGTGCTACCCTTTGGTGTGCTATTGCTGAGTTCGTCCTGGTGCTGAGAGATGGCTCCATGTTGGGCATTCTTGAGTGCTTTTCTTCCTTAGTATCTTCTTTTATTGTTGTCTACAAAATACACTTGACAAGGGCTTATTAGTGTGCTCACAGGTCTATCAATGGTCAGGTTAAAGGGTGAAAAGTGGCATTTTTCACCACTTAACACACCCCCAAACCTAAGCTTTGCTAGTCCCTGAGCAAAGGAGAGTTAAAATGAATTAAAAATGCCACTTTCGTAGGGAGCACGGGTGCATGATCCCTAGTGGAGGAGCGAAGTCTCCTGAGGGTTTTCAGTGAAGGTACCCACAAACTTCTCCAATACACTTAGTTAATAATAGTGCAACCTGTTAAAGCAGAGTTTAAGCACATCAAATAAATTCACATCATGCCCATTCATTAAAGGAAATTCAACAGAAAAAACATCCATTTGAAAATATGAAAGTTTGCTGAAATCTCTCCATCATCACTCAGTTTGTGTCCAGGCATTTCTTCTGAAATTTTATGCATAACTCACCTTCAATTTTGAGGATCCTGCTTAGATACTTCCCCCATCAATCTGGATTTCAGAGACCCAAGTCTCATCAGGGCTGTTCACTCATCAGTACAGAGAAGAGGGGTAACTCATATCACTCAGCTCAAGAGCAGTTACAGCCCTCAAATAGGACTGCAAGCAAGAGCATAGGCATTGCCTGAATTTCTGACTTTTCCAGCTCTTTTCACCATAGATTAAGCAGATTCTCATCTCCACACGACAGCTCAATCCATTTTCAGATTAGTAAGGTCTTTTTATTGTGTTGTAATGTGGCTTAGAGGTTTGTGAAGGAACAAAAAGGGATAACAGACTTCGAAATTGAGAAGTCAGTAAAGGCAAGGAGGTGATTCATGACTTCACCTTTAATTCAGTACAATTCCATCTACTTTTTGAATTTTCAGAGCCAAAGTGGCCAGCTTCTTCTCTTCCTTTCAGTTTTTTCAATGAAATGACTTCTCTTTCTCATTCTACTGCTCTTTTTTTTTTTTTTTTTTTAATGTAATACCACAAATACCACCAACTGCATTTTTCTTTATTTCAACCTGATTTAGGGCCTTGCTCCTCTAACCTTTCTCCTCCTTCCTCTTCCTGATTTCTCAGATTGAGGGTGAAATGAAATAGGTCAAGAGGCTTTGGGTTTAGAATTTCTGGTTTTCATCAAAGAAAATTGGGGCTTTTAAGGCTCAAGTGGTGTGCATCAAGGGCAGTTCAATGGTGGGGAATTTTAGGCTCAAACTGTCTAAGAGATGGCCTTACTTCATGTCTTCCATGTTATGAATGCTGTCGAGCTTGTTTCAATTTGGATTTGCTTAACTTTTAGTGGTCAGGATTAAGTCCAGTCAGTTCTCAAAGCAAAATGAATTGCCAAGACACTCTTCAAAGAAGTTTTCAGGCCCAATTCTCATTGGGTATGGTCTTCCATCTAATTTTTCTGGGGGTATCTTCACAGTCTCTTCTCGTTGCTGGTTTATTACACATCAGAAACTTTCTTCAAAAATTCTTGACATTTTCTTCATGAAAAATGTTAAAACTTCAGCTTACTTCAGTTGCAAATGGTTTTTAAAATTTTCTTAACAAACAATTATGAGGTGAATTCATTCTCTTTTCGATTATTCCTTTTTAACTTGGCTGCACTAAAATTAACTAGTTTATTAGTATACATGCCACACCCCTAAACCTAAACTAAACAGTGTCCCCACTGTTTCAAGAAAATGGGTGTAGTGGAGCAGACATCCAGAGAAAATAAATGGAACAAGAAATGAATAAAGAAACAACAAGTGAAATGAATAAAACATTTTATTATAAATAATCTGAAAACCGACATGTGGACAACATCTCCTTTGGGAAAAAAAACATCCCTCCAGGCTCAGGGATATCCTCAGCCGGCGTCGGGTGGAAGAGGAACTGCAAGCCAGGGGGGAAAGAAAAGAAAAAAGAGTGGGATCAAGGGGCTCGGGGTGGGGTGGTGGATGATGATGAGGATGACGGGGGGGAAGCAGCCGGTGACTCGGTCTTCTGCCTCTTTCTCTCCCTCTTTAGGTTTTTCTTTTTCTCCTTGGCGAGGATTCTTTGGACCTCGTCATATTCATCCCAGAGAAGTTGAAGAGGATTAGGCTCGACCGGTGGAGGTGGTGGTGGGTATCTCAGCAACTCCAGAAACAGGTGCAGGTGGGGATGAGGGTATAACAGTTGCTGGGAAGGGGAGTGGGGGAAGAGATGGAGCTGCTAACTCTGTAAATAGGATATCAGTAGGAATGGGGGAGGCTATGGGTGAAAAGGGGGGAGGGAAATGGAAAAGTGAGGAATCAAGGGGGAGAGGAGAAGTGGAAAGGGGTAGGGGAACTAAAGTGGGGGGAGTAAGGGTGGAGTGAATTGATTGGAGGCATGAGCTCATGAGGGCCTGGTTGTCAGTGTTAGTGGCTAATTGGGCATGAATGAGCTGTAAGAGGGAGAGGATTTGGGTGAAAGTGTCAGGCAGGGTGGAAGTAGAGGGGATGGGTGTTTGAATGGGATGGAAAGGAGAGGATGGGGTATGGGTAAAATGAGGAGGAGTGGGGTGAGGGGAGTCAGGTAGTGGGGTGTACTCATGAGCAACATCCTCCACAATTGAAGAAATGAGGGCAGAGAAACCAGTGGAAGTGAATTGGTCCAAACCTAGTGTATGTATAGGTAGTGGTGGAGGGGGGAAGTCGGTAAGGGGCTGGAGGGAGGGTGGGGAGGGCATGGTGGGGATAGGCTCAGAGAAGGTGGGGAGTTCCAGGACCCAGGTTGGAATTCCTAGGTGGTGGGTGGTGGGTGGATGGGGGGCTGAGAAAGATGTGAAAAGCAAGGTGGGTGGGATTGTAGGTGATTGTGTAGGTAAGGTGGATGAAAAGATGGGTGCAGTAGGGGGAATGGTGGATGGGGGAATGTCAGCAACATGATCTGCTGCTGAGGTAGTGGGCACCTCCTCCTCTGCCTCAACCGGCTTGGTCTTTTGAATCAGGGTTAAACTTATAGACCATGCCCTCTTTCCAAAAACCTTGGGAGCCATTTTCTCCACTAGCTCAACCTCCTTAATCTTAAACTTTCCAGCTTTGAGCAGACAGGTGATGAGTCTGCTGAAGGGTAGGCCTCCTCCCTTAGCAAAAGCCTGTCTTTTTAGCACCTTATCATTTATGTCCACCATAGTTTCAAAGATCAGCTTAGGTGCATTCATGAACTGCCCCTTGGAGCAATAGAATAAAGCATCAACTAATGGGGACCTTCTCTCCTGTAAATGTCCTGTAACATAGACATTTTTCCTTAAGATGGTATCCATGAATCTGAGACTAGGCTGGAGGTCTCTTCTCATCAGGGATTCTCCAGAACCCACAATCCCATTGGTTACCTGCTTAGCCATATCCTTCAATGTAGCTCCAATAGGTACTCTCTCAGTGCGGTTGGAGTCAAATTAGTATGGGACTCCCAATGCCATTCGTATGTCTCTGTAATCGATGGTTAGTTGCCAATCATCAATCGAAATCTCTAGTACATCATCAGTCCCCTGTGAGACCTTCTTCAGATTTTGGTACCATAACTTCACCAGCCTCGGATACACTGATTCTTTCAATGGCAATAGTAGGGCCAACAAGCCTTCTTTCTTCAAATAGCTCAGTGTTTCCTGGCACTCACCAATGTTGGTGAAATATGCCATATCAAATTCAGTCTCAGGGACAAGGCTCAACTTGTCTACAAATGCATTGGGGGGTCAGTATAGCCGGAAGCTCTACAGTAATGGGTCTGTCAGGGGTAGCTCTCTCTAAGGGTGGTTCTAGCACAGGTTCCTGAATTTCAATAGCTTTGGCTTTCTTAGCTTTAAGACCCTTTTTGGGTGTCTCCTTGGCGAGCTTCCACTTTACAGGTGGTTTAGTAGCAGGTAGCGCTTTCTTGGAGGATTTAGGGGTGGATGCAGTTGATTTTCGGCGTATGCTGGCTAACGTTTCCTCAGGCTCATCCATTTTAATCTCAGAGAGCAATTTCTCACCAACTTGGAAAGGGAAAGCTTAAAAGAACAACAGATTGATGGTAGGAAGGGCAACACACCTCCAAGTACCTAGGGTACCACAAAGCTAGCGATGCACCACTTCAATTTCTCTAAAATCAGGGGCAAAATGTTCCTCTACGCAAGCTAAACGTATTGACCAGATGGTATACTAAACAGTAGAGGATTCCATGAAGATTTAGTAGAGAAAGAGGGAGGCGAAAAATTAGGAAGAGAGCTAGGGTTTTTCAGAGGGTAGGGAATGAAGCACAAATGACCTATCGACAGGTATATAAAGGTGAAAATGCGATTTCGATAGGATGAATGGAATGGTTTCGATAGGTTGATACGTCCTATCAAAAGCTGGACATTGAAGCTTTCAAAAGGGATGATTTTAAATGATTTTGATAAGTGAGACCATCCTATCGATAGGTTTAAACGACAGAGACAGCATCTTTTCGATAGGTGCCCGATATGTACTAGCACCTATCAAAATCTTTGTTTGCCCTTATTTAACCTGTCGAGAAGTTGGTTTTACCTGTCGAAATATCCAGTGCCTATCAAAACCATCAGATATCTGCTGGTTTATTTTAAGTGCTTGCTACTAACTTTATTGAAGACGGTGATAAGAATGGGATAAATGAAAAATGAGTGAATGATAGAATGATGATTACGGAGCAGCAAGCCTAAAATATGCACAGTCTCGCAAGATACAGGGCCTGTTGTAGCAAGTTTTGATAAGTAAGAGTTTGTCCCACAAGGAAGTTGATCTAAAGTTCCAAGGGAGCTATCCTTAGTAGGCTCTCCAGATTTGACAATAGATCTGGCAATCCTAAATGGAAGGGGATTTAGGGTCACTATAATCTAAATTCTAAGGTATCCTAATGTCTAAACTATAGAAAGGGTTGAGAAAACGGATGGAGTGTGTAAAAATAAATATCAAAGGGTGAGAAGTATGTTATTAGGTACAGATCTGATGGGGTCTTATAACTCATACTCAGATCTATTGCTATAGCAATCCTGTCCAATGGATACATTATCACCAAAGAGGAGAAAGAATCAAACTCACTCCTGTGCCATGATCCAATCCCTTAAGGCTATAACCTGTCCACTCAAATGGTCACAGACTATCCAATAGGGGAACCACAATCCAGAGATGAGTCAGAACAAGTTTACCATTTTAGGCACTACTTCATCCAGGCAACAAGCTCAAGAATCCATAGGAACCTCATCCTCTAAAGTTCTGTGTGTGGGGCTAGGCCTACAAAGTACACGAGCCTGGACACACAGGACCAGCAAGAGTTTGAGTATTAGCTTTTAAGCATGGTTGATCACTGCTTTAGAAAGACTGCAGTGATCCAGTCATAAGCCTATAATCTCTACAGCCAACTCAGATCTGCAATCTGATGGTGGATCTATTCAACTATAGGGGAGTCTGTCACTGCACAATCTCTCACAAGGCTATAAGCACAAGTACAGAGAAGAATAATTGTCTTAGTTCCATAAATTGGCCTCACCTAGAGCTATAATCTGTCCACTTGAATGGTCACAGACTATCCACAGAGGCTATCCTCCTCACAAATGGCTAAGACAAAATAAGAACATTGTTGCCGCCACCATGTTCACAAGGCTACAAGCACAAGTTCCCATGGGGATTCAAATTTAGTGGGTCCCATGGTGGGGGAAGGCCTGCAAAGTGCCTAACCTGGATACACAAGTCACTTAGATCTAAATAGTACCTTAGAAGCAATCCTCCATCGCTTACAAAACAACTCAGCAATGGAGGATCTCAAGGCAGCAGCCTTGTACAGCACAACTCACAATAAAAACAACATCCCATACATGCAACAGATCCTATTACAAAAACTCCATTAAAATCTATACCAGATAATCATACAAAAGGCATAGCTAGCAAATGCTTGACTATGGAGAGAAAGAAAAGAAAAAAGGAAAAAGAAAACTCCTAAACCCTAACCTTAGCCTACTGTAATTCTACAGTTGGCTTTTGGAGAAGAAGCACACCAGTTATGTCTCTAAGAGATATCCGATACTTAAACCTAAGCTAGGCTTAGGCTTATATAGCAATCGGTTCTCTCACAATTAGGGTTAGGAAAAACCCTAATTTCTCAATGTAATTGTAGCCTATTCCTGTCCCTTGGATGCCTCGAGGCGCATGCACGGAGATTAGAGCATTGGGGTGCATGCACTAATTGTTGGAGATGCCCAGATTGCCCTTGCAGAAGTGGGGAGAAGTTAAGAACCCGATCCTCGCTGGATAGAAAGGATTTCTAGATCTTACCGCGTGGTAGAATTGGCATCGTGGGGTTGAATTGACCTGAAGTTCATGCAGTCGTGGGGTTTACATCTTGGTCATCACGGGGTACTAATGGTTGTCGCGAGATTGAATTTTCAGCTTTGAATGGCGCGGGGATTGCTCGCGCGGTTTGCCCTTAGTGAATCTCGCGATAGATCTTCGTGAAGAAGCAGTGTTTAAGAGTTTCTGGGTTGCACGAGATTCACTAAAGGTCTGTATCTCACGGCCACTGCGTGACAACTGCGCGCAGGATTACCTGAAGCTCTCTTTTCTGAATGAGTCGCGCGAAGCTTAACGGTTCCTCTATTGAGCTGCGCGAGACTACGCGAATGCTTTAGACTGAGCCTCACAAGGACCTCGTGAAGTCTACTTTTTAATTCTTTCTGGCACCAAACCAGGCACGAAGACTGCATGACTAGTTGTTGTGCTTCCTCCAGAAGACTGCGACAACTGCGCGAAGGCATTATCTCTAACTCAATTGAACCCTGAGATATTTGCGCGAGGCATTCTTCTTGATTTATTTCTGCTTGGATGTGCCTATGCTTCAGCCAACTCTCTGTCTGGGTTCATCCTTCGTTCTGCTGAGGTAGTTCTGGGGCAACAGTGAGCTTCTTGGCATGGTTAGGGGTTTATTGGCCGCTGCTGCTTATTACCTACAGAACATGCTTAAAACACTTTTATTAAATGATTAAGGGTCTAACAGAGATTAAGTTAAGGGGTGAAAAGTGGTACTTTTCAGGTCTTAACACACCCCCAAACCTACTCTTTGCTAGTCCCTTAGCAAAGCTGTAATTAAATGCCACTTTCGTAGGGATCACGGATACATTTAGCATATGTACCAAGCCTTTTAAACCCCTAGGTGATCCCTAGTGGAGGAGTGAAGTCTCCTGAGAGTTTTCAGTGAAGACACCCACAAACTTCACCATTAGAATCAGTTAAGTATAGTGCAGGTAATGACAACACAGATTTAAATGTACAAAGTTTCATTCCACACCCATTCTTTAATACTTAGAGGAAACTGCAGCAATGTTACAGGCCATTTAGAACTTTAAAGTTAACATGTGTTTGCCTGACCACCATTCATTTAACATTAGAATTTCAATGTACGAAAATTAGTACCCAGCTTGCCTTTGATTCGAAATTCAGGTTGGATACAATCCCAATGGGGTTCAAATTCAGACCCAATTCTCACTTGGGCTATCTCTCAACATTAATATCCTAAGGTTGTTCACATTCTCAACAGCTCAAGAGCAGTTGCAGACCCCAAATGGGCTTGCAAGCATGAGCATAGGCTAAGCTTCTAATTTATGATATCCTCATGAATTTTTATCATAGATTGGACAACTCTTCATCTCCACATGACTGCTCATTTGACTTTGGATCCACAAGGTCTTTTAGAATGGGTTGTAATGTGGCTTATGGCTGGGGGGTGTACAGAATAAAGGGGTAAAAAGGGAGTCCAAATTAAGAAATCAGCAAGGTAAGGAGTGGTTCATGACTTCACAACCTTTATTCCAGTAAAAACTTCATCTTCCTCTTCTATTTCAGAGATAAAGTGGCCAGCTTCTCTTCTTTTCAATTTTCAGATGATGATGTTCTCTAGACTTCTCTTTCTTTTTCTCTTTTTATTTTCTTTATTCATTCTTTTGATGAAATGCCACACAACTGCCATTGATACACAGCTGTTCACAAGTTGCTTTTCTTCACCTTCCACAGAATATTGGACCATTCTCAGTATCTTTACCTCCTTCTCCTTTACCTTCTGAATTCTCAGGGTGAGGGTAAGGTTGACTCAGGTAATGAGGTTAAGGTGCAAGTTTTCTGGTGTTTGTGAAAGAAAAAATATGATTTTAAGGCTCAACTAGTGTATGCAAAAGGACAGATTTTAAAATGTTTGATTTTTAGGCTCAAACTGTCCAAATGAGGGCCTTGGATCATTTCCTTAGTCTCATGAGTACTGTCAATTAGTTTTGATTTGGAGTTGCACAACTTCTAGTGAAAAAGTCTTGATTCACTCAGTCCTTAGAGCAGAAATAATGCTAAAAATACTCTTTAAAAGAAAATGATGAGCCCAAATCTCACTAGGTATGGTCTTCAATTTTAACTCATGGGGTGTATTTTCGTCTGTTTCTCTCCTCATAGGCTCGCTGAGTACTTAGCTCAAAAAATTTCTAATATTGGCTTCATGGTGGTGTCAAGATCACTTTTATCTGTTTCCAAAAGTCTGCAAAAATATTTAAATCTTTACATGTTTCCTCATTGTATCAAGTTAAGTGGAGATTGACTTTATTCATCCCATTTTTACTACCATTACTGCACTAAAATTAACTATTCTATTGGCAGACTGCCATACCCCCAAACCATTCGGAGCGGTGTCCTCACTGGTTCAGAGGTGATAAAAAGCAAGAGAATCCAAGCAGACAGATAGAAATAAACACAGAAGAAGAGAGAGAAACAGAAAATGCAAATGGAACAGTATGGAACTAAAAGAAACTTTCATTAAAATAAAAAGAAAATATGATAAAAAGATGGAAAAGGAAAAGACAAAATGGGGGGGGGGGGATTAATGTGTAGCCGGGGGAGGGTTTGAGGAAGATGGAGGGGGAGAAGCAGGTAGTGCCATTTTTTTCTTCTTCTTTTCTCTCTTATCACTTTTTCTCTTTTTCTTTTCTTCCTTGGCGAGGATCCACTGGACCTCGTCAAATTCATCCTAGAGAAATTGCAAGGGGTCCTGCTCCTTTGGTGGTGGGTGATCTTCCCAGATGGGGTAGAATTTGATTGGGAACCCGAAGGGGTTGTCGTCCGCCATTTGTGTGAGGGGGTATGGACTTCTAGGGTTAGAATAGGAGGGATGAGATGAAAAGGGACTGATGGCTGGTTTAAAAGAGGGGGACGAGGGAACATGAATCGGCGGAATTGAAATTATGCCCCTTTTCAAACTTGGCAATAAATGAGCGTTGTGTGGGAAAAGAAGAAACACACAACTGGCTCTTTGGAAAAGAGAATGAGCATTAACTGAATGTGTAAAGATAGGCATGGTATTTAAAAGGGTCACTGTATCGCGCGGGGATCCTCGTGAAGAACAATCAGTGATGAGTGGAGTACATTTCTCGCGCAGCTGAGCTGGGTATCTCCGCGAGGTAGCTTGACATGGCTCATTAATTTGAAAAGGAAACCATTGAAATCCCTGAGGCAGGTATTTGCACAGATTTATTTAGTCACCATCTACATCTATCCTTCACATGGATGACTACTTCAAAGAAACGTAGCCTCCCTAAAATCATCTCCCATGTATGACAAAAAAGAACACAATGAAAACTATCAAACAGAACAAGCACACAAAACAGAACAATAGATAAAAACTAGAGATTCTATTAAAGTGGGAGAAAATATTTACAAATTTAGTTACAAGAAGCAAAACCTAATCTACTAGGTTCTAATTTGAATCGAATTTGTAAGGAAATCCCAGCCCATCCTTTTAGCTTATGCCTTAAGGGCAGCTCTGTCCTGTTTCTTCTTTTCCTCCCTCTCCTATTTCTTTTCGGCTGGTGTTTTCTGTGCAATTGGAGCTTTAGGTGCCCTCACCCTTACTTTTGGTGGCTTGGGAGCTTTTGGTTCCTTGGGTTCTTAAGGGGCTTTTCCTTTGCGCTTAGCAGGGGGGATTTTCCTTTCCCTTTGCCTTTGGCTTCTGCTTCTGCAGTGGGGACCACTGGGGATTTCCCTTTTCCTTTAGCTTTGCCTTCCTCAGTGGGGACCACTGGGGATTTCCCTTTGCCAGGGGACTCAGGTTGGGCAGGGGACCGTGCTTCTTCAGACTGGGCAGTAGGCTCTTTGCCAATTTTTAAAGGGATAGCTTTGGGACCAGACCTCTTAGCAGTGACTTTCCTCCGCTGAGGATAAGTTTGCTTCTGTGGTGGTTCAGCAGAGGCCGTGGTAGGGGTAGGTTACTCTGTAGTTGGAGGCTGCTCCATAGGAGGTGAAGCAGGAGCTTTTCCTTTGACTTGCTGGGGCTTAGGTTGTACCTCCGCAGATTGGGCAGGTGGAGCTGGAGTAGTAGTTGGCTCAGGGTCAGGCATGTGAATAGAGATGGGGGTCGGCTGCAGAGGGACATTTCTGACAGCAGCCAATGCAGATTCCAATGAGGCTATCTGGATTTGATGTTTGAGGATGTTAGTCTCATGGATCTCCTTTTGGATTTTTTGGATCTCTTGTGCATTGTTAAGCCATTTTTCAAGCATTCTTGCCCGGGCATTCGCTGCAGCAGCATTGGATTTCTCATACTCTCAATTAGATGTAGCCTTGGCCTTTTGGTAGGCGTCCAAAATGTTAGTCCACCCCAATGAGATGCCCAGAAGTTGTTGTCGGTATTCCTCCGTCATTTTATCAATCTGCTCCAGTAGGGGGGTCTCAATGGATTGGCGAAGCTTAGCCATGCCCCTCAGGACATCCTTCCTAAGGTAAGCATTGTCTCTCATATGATGGAGGATGGTGAGGTAGGGAGGGCTGTAAAAATGATGTTTTGGTGCTATGGGTAGATAGGAGGTGGAAGGAGGAAAGTGTGCTTGGTCCTGGGGGGGAGGAGGTGGGGGAATGATAGTAGGGAAATCTATTGTGGGGAATGGGTGGGGTCGGGTCTGTCTGTTTGGGTGTTAGTGACCGTTGGAGTTGGTAGAATGAGAGGTGGAATGGAGGGTATAGGGGGAAATGAGAATGGGGTAGGCTCAGTAGAAGTGGGGTGGTGGGGGATAAATGGGAATGGAGAAAGAAATGAAAGGAAATGGGTGGGTAAGAGGAATGGTGATGGTGGAGGAGGTTGGGTGGGAGGAAGTCTGTTTGGGTGTCTTTGTCAGTGAACAGGACCAGGGGGGTGAAGAGGGTGGTGGAGGGATGGGTGGATTGGTTAAGGTGTATAGGATGGATTGGATGGAGGTGAGTTCAGTTTGCATCTGATCCTATTTTTGGGTATTGGTGGATAGCTGGGCTTGAATGTCTTGGATAAGGGAAAGGATAAGGGGTAGTGTGTCAGGGATAGAAGGTTGGATTTGTGAAGAAGAGGGTACTGGTTGGAAAGGTGAGGAAGGTGCATGATGGAAAGTGGAGGGAGGGGAAGAGTGGGGTTCTGGAGAGTGGTGTTGTGAGGTAGTTGGGGAGTCTGGGAGAGGGGTGTAGTAGGATGGTATTGTTTCAAGGAAGGTAGATATAAAGGCTTGGAAGCATATGAATGTGTTAAGGGTTAAGTCAATGTCTGTGAGAGGGGGTGTAGTAGATATGGCTGGGGTGGTGGTTTCTGTAAGGTGGGGTGTGTCAATGGGGATAGAAGGGATTGAGGGTGGTGTCTGGGAGATGGTTGGGACGGTCTTAGTGGTCTTTCATTTTTTGTAGGAGATGAGTGGGGGGCTGGTAGGCTTAGGTGGAGATGAGGGGAGAATTGTGGCTGTGTACTGAGGTAAGGTAGGGGATGGTGAGTCCTCCCATAGACCAAGCACAGGTGAAGGGGGAGTGGGCATGGAGAAAGGAAATAGAGGGGGGTGAGAGATAGATCATGCAGAGCTATGGAAGTGATAAGCTCTGGGGGCACCTCCTTTGTAGCAGGGGTAGACCCTGATCTGGCTACCTCTTCTGCTTACTTGGGTAGGGCCTGAGCCTTAGCTTGCTTCTTTTTCTGGCCCCTATCAAACTCCTACTGATTCCCCATTGCCTCTTGGCAAAGGTAGTAGGGGTAAGGGTGGTGGTCTGTTCAGTCCTTCCTATCTTATATCCCCCCTTGATCAGCAGCAAGGTAATGATTCTTGCATAGGGTAGAGTGTGAGGCTTCTTGTTTGACCCTAACTTCTCCACTACGTCTTTCATTGCCTCAAAAATTAGCCAGGCTGCATGGAAGCCATGGCCCAAGTGGAAAGAGTAGACAACATCCGCAATGGGGGTTCTCCTTTCCTACTGATGTCATGAGTAATATATGTTCTTTCGCAGGACCTGGTCAATGAACAGGAGTTCAGGTTCCAATTCTCTCCTTCTGATCGAGTCCCCTGTGGCTTTTAATCCTCTAGTTAGGGCCCGTGCAATTGTATCAATCGATGCACTCAGAGGGGGGCCATATCCACTGACTAGGATTGAATGTCTTTGGGATGCCCAACACTTCAGCAATCATCTTGGGGCCCACTAACATATCAAAGTCGTCAATTAGCACCAGCAAGCACCCTTGTCCATCGTTGTCCTTGTTGACATTGATGTGCTGATAAAATAGGTGCACTAGCCTGGGGTAGGCTAGTGCTAGAATTCCTCTCATCAATGGCATCAAGCCCGCTTTTCTCATAAATTATACTGCAGGGGCAGAGAGAGGTTCTTTCTCAAAAAATGGTACATCAACGGCTATTTCAGGCTCTAATGGAATTGACTCCATGAGCTCAAAAGGAGTAGAGAACTTAGTGGTTGGTACCGCCGCCTCCTCAACCACTTCCTTTCCTTTTTTAGGAGACTTTGAAGTCTTGACCTTTTTAGGGGTGGTCTCTGCAGGGTCTTTGTCCTTTCCTTTTCTCTTCTGTGCAGTTTTTGGAGCCATTTTTAACTCTGCCTTCTTGTTCAAGAAACGGACGCTGAGATCTAGGGTTTTGTTTGATTTGACGCACCGGGCACCTCAAGATCTCTGAGCAGAGGGCAATGGATGGGGGTGATGTTAGGAACAACTCTATAGATTTGTGAAGTGAATGATGAGCTATAGGAGTGATGCCAGAGGGGAGAGGAGAGAGCGCCAGAAGCTAGGGTTTCGCAGAGGGAAGAAGGAAGAAAATAAGGAAAAAGGAACAAAGCGCGGGATTGAAATACTTATCGCAAAGCTCGATGCACTTTGGAACATCTGGTCGCTAGTTTGGAAATGAACCTAGCGAAGGTGTTAATTAAATCTGGATTGCGCAACGATCTCTCAAGTTGTCCTTGGAGCGCACTACAGAGTAAGATTAATTCATTTGAATTGCGCGAGCGGCTCCTAGGTCTCTATTTGGATTGCGTGAAAAGCTCTAAGGTTCATTTTGAATCTCGCGACAGTAAATGAAGTATTTCTGTTGAATTGCGCGAGAGTCTCCCAGTTTACCTTGTGAACCTCGTGACAGCCTGATAATCTCACGATAACTATTGAATAGCTCGATGTGGACCGCGCGAGAGGTTGTCAGGTACACATGAATCTCGCAATAGGCATTGAATGTGTCTATGCGAACTGCGTGACATGCTCCCAGGCTTCCTTTTTAACCTCGTGATAGTCTCCCAGACTTTCATTTTAGACCCAGCGACAGTAAGGTATAAAACAGAGAGCATGTGCTCTCTGTTCTGCCCCTTTGCCTGTTTGCTTGTGGTTGGATCCTGGGCATGATTCTCTCCTATGGCTACCTCTAGACACATGTAAACTCAATCATCCAATCAAAAACAACCTCCCACATTAGGCATGCAACAAAAGCTATCAATTGAAAAATAGTAAGAATGAAACCATGCATCAAAAGTTTAAAACAAATTGGTCCAGATTCAGATAAGACCACGAACAAATCCTAAAGAATAGAAACAAAAGAAAGAAAGATAAATCAACCAAAAATAACATACATATGATACAGTAATGACACACCTGTGGATCAATTTGAAGAAGGATCTCCTTGAAGGTGATTGGTGTCCATGGGTTCAACAGGTTTTTCAAAACAAGGCTTAAGCCTCTGACCATTCACTTTCAAGGTTCTCCTAGACTTGGGATCCTTGATTTTCACAGCACCAGATGGGAAAACATGCATGACAATGTAAGGACCTTCCCATCTGGATTTTAATTTGCCTGGAAAAAATTTAAGTTTGGAGTTAAACAACCAAACCTTATCACCAGCAATGAAACTCTTTCTCAACAGCCCTTTGTCAAAGAAAGTTTTGGACCTTTCCTTGTAGATCCTGGCATTAGCTTACGCATCCATCCTTAGTTCTTCCAATTCAGACAGCTGCAGCAACTTGTGAAGACCAGCAGAAGTTAGATCTAGATTTAAATGTTTGATGGCCCAATAGGCCCTGTGTTCTAACTCCACTGGGAGATGACAGGCCTTGCCATAGACCAGTCTGAATGGGGACATACCAATGGGAGTCTTATAGGCAGTCCTATAAGCCCACAGTGCATCATTAAGCTTGTCAGCCCAATCCTTCCTATCAGTCCTCACAGTCTTCTCAAGGATATGCTTGATCTCCCTATTTGAAATTTCAACTTGCTCACTGGTTTGTGGGCGGTAGGGAGTAGCAATCCTATGGGTGACAGAATATATCTTGAGCAAGCTCTCAAAATTTCTGTTACAGAAATGGCTCCCCCCATCACTGATAATGGCTCTAGGGGTACCAAATCTGGAGAAGATATTCTGCTTTATGAACTTGAGGACAACCTGATTATCATTAGTTCTTGTGGCAATGGCTTCTACCCATTTGGAAACATTATCGACTGCCACTAAGATGAAATGAAAACCATTTGAAGGAGGAAAGGGGCCCATAAAATCAATACCCCACACATCAAACAGTTCTACAACAAGGATGGGCTGTAAAGGCATTGAATTTCGTTTAGACAGCCCTCCTAGTTTCTGACATCTTTCACAGGCCTTGCAGTGTGTATGGGCATCTCTTAAAAGCGAAGGCCAATAGAAACCACTCTGCAACACTTTGTCAGCTATTTTTCTCCCACTAAAGTGACCCCCACAGGCATTTTCATGGAACATGGCCAGAATACTGGGGATATCACTTTTGGGAACACATTTCTAAATGATTTGGTCTGCACAATACTTGTACAAGCAAGGTTCCTCCCAGAAAAAGAATTTGACCTGTGAGAAAAACAGGTCTTTGTCCATTTTTGTCCAATGGGCAGGAATCTTGCCTATAACTAGATAATTGACAATATGTGCATACCAAGGAACTAAAGATTGGATGGCAAACAGTTGTTCATCCGGGAATACATAATTTGTAGCAAGGTCATCAACACCTTTCTCCAACATAATTCTGGATAAGTGGTCAGCCACCACATTTTCTACACCCTTCTTGTCCTTGATTTCTATGTGAAACTCCTGCAATAGGAGTATCCATCTAATCAATCTAGGCTTTGCATCCTTCTTGGACAGTAGGTACTTTAATGCTGAGTGGTCAGTGAAGATGACAGTTTTAGACCCAAGTAGGTAAGGTCTAAACTTCTCCACAACAAAAACCACTGCAGAAGCTCTTTCTCAGTGGTTGTGTACTTCAGTTGAGCTTCAGCAAGTGATTTGCTGAGATATGCAATGACCACAGGCAGCTTATCTTTTCTCTGGCCCAGGATAGCACCTATTGCCAAGTCAGATGCATCACACATCAATTCAAAAGGCAAGGTATAGTCAGGTGTTTGGAGTACAGGGGCAGAGGTGAGGCAAATTTTTAGAGTTTTAAAAGCCTTCAAACATTCAGCAGAGAAGTCAAAGGGCACATCCTGGCAGAGCAAGTGGCACAATGGTTTAGCAATTATGCTGAAGTCTTTGATAAACCTCCTGTAGAATCTAGTATGTCCAAGGAAGGATCTAATTTTCTTGACTGTTCTTGGAGGGGGTAAATTATTAATGAGGTCAACTTTGGCCTTGTCTACCTCAATTCCATCTTTAGAGACTACATGGCCCAACACAATTCTCTGTGTTACCATGAAGTGGCTCTTCTCCCAACTTAAGACCAAATTGGTCTCTTCACATCTTTGTAAGACCTGATGGAGGTGTTGTAGACATTGGAAAAAGCTATCCCCATAAACCGAAAAATCATCCATGAAAATTTCCAAGAATTTGTCAATCATATCAGAAAAAATGGCATACATACACCTCTGAAAGGTGGTTGGAGCATTACACAGTCCAAAAGGCATCCTTCTGTAAGCAAAGGTGCCAAAAGGACAAGTAAAAGTAGTTTTCTCTTGATCCAGAGGGTGCACAGGGATCTGGTTGTACCCTGAGTACCCATCAAGAAAATAGTAAAAAGCTTTCCCAACCAACTTATCCAAAATTTGATCAATAAAGGGGAGAGGGAAGTGGTCTTTTCTGGTCTTGGAGTTGAGTTTTCGATAATCGTTGCAAACTCTCCAGCCAGTGGTCTCCCTGGCTAGTCTCAACTCTCCAGAGTCATTTGTGATCACTGTTATGCCAGATTTCTTGGGTACCACCTGGATTGGTGCCACCTATTCAGAATCAGAGATGGGATAAATTACCCCAGCATCCAACAACTTAATGATTTCTTTTAGACCACTTCTTGCATGTGAGGATTCAATTTCCTCTGCATTTTCCTGGAAGGTGTTGAGCCCTCCTCTAGATGAATCCTATGCATATAGATTGATGAATCAATCCCTCCTAGATCAGCAATGGTCCAGCCAATTACTTTCTTTTGCTTCCTCAAAACTGTTAGCAATTCCTCCTCTTGCTCATTGGTGAGAGAAGAGGAGATAATCACAGGAAGTTTCTTGTCATTCTCGAGGAAAGCATATTTCAATGTCTCTGGAAGCTTCTTGAGTTCCAAATCAGGGGCTTGTTGGATGGATGGCAGGATTGGTGTATTGTTGGTAGGGGGAAAGGGCAGCAATGTAGGTTTCCAATTGGAATGCTACACTAAGCCCACAGAAGACCTTACTAGGGATATGTCTTCTGGCATTAAAGCTAGGCTTCCTTCCGTCACCATGTTTCAAACATCAGTTAAATCAATGACAATGTTGCTCCACTCCAGTAGAGTGGGCAGTTCTGCTTCAACAATTTCTTCTAGTACATCCGCTGCAAAGCATTCCTCATTGTCCAGCTGAGGGTACTTTGCACTGTTGTACACATTAAGCTCAACTTTCATATGTCCGAAGGTGACCTCCATGATCCCAGACCTGCATTGAATGTATGCATTGGCAGTGGCCAAGAATGGTCTGCCCAGAATAACAGGTATTGGGGATGTACTCTTGCTGCAACCCATGTCCAAAACAAGGAAGTCTGCAGGATAGAAGAACTTGTCTACCCCAACTAGGAAATCCTCAACCACTCCCATGGGTTTCCTCTCAGACCTATCAGCCATCAAAAGAACAATGGGGGTGGGCTTGAGCTCCCCCAAACCTAGCTACTGATACACATTGTATGGCAATAGGTTAACACTAGTTCCAAGGTATGGCAGCAGGTTAACACTAGTTCCAAGGTCCAAAAGGGTCCTCCCAATTGTGTGGTCTCCAATAATACAGGGAATAGTGGGTATCCCTGGGTCTTGCAACTTCTCAGGCATTGTCATGGTTAATTAATTAATCGATTCAGGTAAAGACCTTTTGGACAAATGGCCTCTGGCCTTCCTTTTTCTCGAGTATAAAGGTCTTCGTAAACTTTGTATAGTTTGGGACCTATTGGATTGCATCAAGCAGGGGTAAATTTATTTTGACCTGCTTAAAGGTCTTCATCATTTCCTTGATTTGTGCCTGACCCTTATCAAAAGGGGCAGGACCACTCAAAGCTTGAGGAAATGGCAGCTGAGGTACTGCTGGTTCCTCACCGCAGTTCATATCAACTTTTATTTTTTCTTTTATCTATTTTTATCTCCTGCTAAAGCTCAATTACAACCTCTTTATTTTTCCCTTATGGAAGGGTAGCAGGCAGTTCTTGCCTCTGTGCCCTAACAAAATCTTTATCACTTTCACTTGACATTTCCTTGGGGTAGACCTCTCCTTGTTCTTTTCTCACCTAGTTGTCTACCAACCTACCAGACCTTAGGGCAGTTATGGCATTAGCCCCCTCAAAATTGGAGGAGCCTTCTCCGATGGAATACTGACCCTTAGGGTTGGCTACTGGCTGGCTTGGCAACCTGCCCTCCTCTCTTTTAGCCAGAGCATTGGCTATTTGGCAAAGCTGCTCCTCTATTTTCTTAATGTTTTGACTGTGAGAAGTCACAGTCTGATTCAAGGGTCCAAGGCTTTGCAATTGGGCCAAAACCTGGTCCTCGAAAGAAGCACATCGGGGCTGAGGTGGGGTAACTACCAATTGATTGTCAGGAAATTTGACCTTGGGCATAACCTCGTTAAACCATGTGTGGCCTTTGAGGTAAGGCCAACATCTGTTGTGGCTGCATATAATTGTCTTGCCTCCACCTCAAATTTGGGTGGTCTCTCCATTGATAACTAGTATTTTGGTGCTAGTATCCATATGGTTGTTTACTGTAGCCACCAGATTGTTGTTGTCCAAAAGATTGGGCAGCAGCAGCCTGTTCCATTACATATTCAGGGTATTGCCCTGCAGATGGGCACTCTTCCACTGTGTGCTGTGGAGATTGGCATATCAGGCATGCCTCCATCACTTGTGCAGCCATTCTGGGCTGCACCACAGTTAGAAGTTTATCAAATCTTTCAGTAAGATTGACCATCTACATTCTCAAGTCATCATTTCCCCTAACTTCATACATTTTTCCTTTAGAAGTCTCAACAACTCCCAGCTTAGGAGAAGGCTCTTGAACAGTTCTGGATGAAGACATCTTCTGGAAAGCATTTTCACTTATGACCTCGAACAAGTCCCATGCCTCATCAGCTATTTTATGCATGTACGTTCCACTACAAGAGGCATCTACCATGTCTCTGCTCTTCTCATCAATCCCATTGTAGAAGCCGGACAAGCCGCCAACCGTGGATCTTGTGGTGGGGACATTGTTTGAGCATCTCTTTAAATCTATCCCAGCATTGGTTAAAATTTTCAGTTGGGGACTGGGCAAAATAAAGTATGCCCTTCCTCAACTGACTGGTCTTGGTCTCTAGGAAAAATTTAGACAGAAATCTTGTCTGGAGGTCTTTCTAGGAAGTGATGCTGTTGTTTGGGAGAGTGGATAACCAGGTCATGGCCCTGTCCTTTAGGGAAAAAGGAAAGAGCCTTAACCTAGTGGCTTCTGGTCCCAAACCAGTAATAGAGAATGTCGTGCACAGGGCCAAGAACTGGTCAATGTGATTGTAAGGGTCTTCCTTGCTAAACCCATGGAAAGAGGGAAGCATTTGGATGATGGAAGTTTTTATTTCATAGTTTCCTTGAACATCTGGGAATTGAATACTGAATGGAGAATTATAATCATCTGGAACATTCAATTCCATCAATGTTCTAGGTTGTTCTTCACCCATAACTGCTATCTCAATTTCAATAGGGGGCTTAACTGTGGTGTGTCTATCCCTTCTCGGTCTTCTACCCCTTTCTATCTCAGGGTTAGCAGGCTCTAATGTAGGACTGAGGGATCTCCGTCCTAACATGCACACACACCAACAGCAGGGAAGACTATTCGCAGGCACATTGCACTTAATAAAAATTGCAACTATCCTAATCAACTGCTACGGAATCTTCAAAGGCGAAATAGACTGAGTTTTGAGGGTTAGAGAAGTGCAAACAGAGGTAGCTAGACTCCCAGTGCAAGTCTACTCTCCTTCTCTACTACGATCCAGATCTGTAAGAAAATTTTCAAATGTAATTCAGCAGTATCAATTATTCAGAAGTACAGCTACCAAAGAATAAAGAATAAAGAATCAAAAATCTAGAGTCTACTAAAAGATTAAGATTCTCCAGCAACGGTGCCCAAAACTTGTTGGTCTATTTTAAGTGCTTGCTACTGACTTTATTAAAGACAGTGATAAGAATGGGGTAAATGAAAATTAAGTGAATAGTAGAGTGATGATTACGGAGCAGCAAGCCTAAAATATGCACAATCCCGCAAGATACAGGGCCTATTGTAGCAAGTTTTGATAAGTAAGAGTTTGTCCTATAGGGAAGTTGATCTAAAGCTCCAAGGGAGCTATCCTTAGTAGGCTCTCCAGATCTAACTACAGATCTGGCAATCCTAAATGGAAGGGGATTTAGGGTCACTATAATCTAAATTCTAAGGTATCCTAATGTCTAAACTATAGAAAGGGTTGAGAAAACGGATGGAGTGTGAGAAAATAAATATCAAAGGGTGAGAAGTAAGATCGATGGGTCTTCGATAACTCAGACTCAGATCTCGGCTATAGAAATCCCGTCCAATGGCTACATTATCACCAAAGAGGAGAAAGAATCAACTCACCTATGCCATGATCCAATCCCTTAAGGCTATAACTGTCCACTTAAATGGTCACAGACTATCCAATAGGGGAACCACAATCCGTAGATGAGTCGAACAAGTTTACCATTGTAGGCACTACTTCATCTACAAGCTCAAGAATCCATAGGAACCTCATCCTCTAAAGTTCTGTGTGGGGCTAGGCCTACAAAGTACAAGCCTGGACACAGACCAAAGAAGAGTTTGAGTATTAGATTTTAAGCATGGCTGATCACTACTTTAGAAAGACTACAGTGATCCAGTCACAAGCCTACAATCTCTACAGCCAACTCAGATCCGCAATCTGATGGTGGATCTATTCAACTATAGGGGAGTCTGTCACTACACAATCTCTCACAAGGCTACATGCACAAGTCCAGAGAAGAATAATCTGTCTTAGTTCCATGAATTGGCCTCACCCTAGGGCTATAAGCTATTAACTTGAATGGTCACAGACTATCCACAGAGGCTATCCTCCTCACAATTGGCTAAGACAAAACGAGAACATTGCTGCCGCCACCATGTTCACAAGGCTACAAGCACAAGTTCCCATGGGGATTCAGATTTAGTGGGTCCCGTGGTGGGGGAAGGCCTGCAAAGTGCCTAACCTAGACACACAGGTCACTTAGATCTAAATAGTACCTTAGAAGCAATCCTCCATTGCTTACAAAATAATTTAGCAATGGAGGATCTCAAGGCAGCAGCCTTGTACAACACAACTCACAACAAAAATAACATCCTATACATGCAACAGATCCTATTACAAAAACTCCATTAAAATCTATACCAGATAATCATACAAAAGGCATAGCCAGCAAATGTTGGACTATGGAGAGAAAGAAAAAGAAAACTCCTAAACCCTAACCTTAGCCAACTGTAATTCTACAGTTGGTTTTTGGAGAAGAAGCACACCAGTTAAGTCCCCAAGAGATATCCGATACTTAAACCTAAGCTAGGCTTAGGCTTATATAGCAATCTGTTCTCTCACAATTAGGGTTAGGAAAAACCCTAATTTCTCAATGTAATTGCGGCCCATTCCAGTCCCTTGGATGCCTCGGGGTGCATGCATGGAGATTAGAGCATTGGGGTGCGTTCCCTAATTGCTGGAGATGCCCAGATTGCCCTTGCAGAAGTGGGGAGAAGTTTAGAACCCGATCCTCGCGGGATAGAAAGGATTTCTAGATCTTGCTACGTGGTATAATTGGCATCGAGGGGTTGAATTGATCTGAAGTTCATGCAGTCGCGGGGTTTACATCTTGGTCATCGCGGGGTACTAATGGTTATCGTGAGATTGAATTTTCAGGTTTGAATGGCACGGGGATTGCTCACGCGGTTCGTCCCTTAGTGAATCTCACGACAGATCTTCGCGAAGAAGCAGTGTTCAAGAGTTTTTGGGTAGCACGAGATTCACTAAAGGTCTGTATCTTGCGGCCACTGCGCGCAGGATTACCTGAAGCTCTCTCTTCTGAATGAGTCGCGCGAAGCTTAACGGTTCCTCTCTTGAGCTGCACGAGACTGCGCGAATGCTTTAGACTGAGCCTCGCGAGGACCTCGTGAAGTCTTCTTTTCAATTCTTTCTGACACCAAACCACGTGAGAACGGTGCGACGGCTACACGACCAGTTGTTGTCCTTCCTCCAGAAGATCGCGACAACTGCGCGAAGGCATTATCTCTGGCTCAATTAAACCCTGCGACATTTGCGCGAGGCATTCTTCTTGATTTATTTATGCTTGGATGTGCCTATGCTTCAACCAACTCTCTGTTTAGGTTCATCCTTCGTTCTGCTGAGGTAGTTCTGGGGCAACAGTGAGCTTCTTGGCATGGTCAAGGGTTTATTGGCCATTGCTGCTTATTACCTATAGAACATGCTTAAAATACTTTTATTAAATGATTAAGGGTCTAATAGAGATTAAGTTAAGGGGTGAAAAGTGATACTTTTTAGGTCTTAACAATATCCTGTTGAAATCGCCATTGTAACCTAACGAAAGGTAGATTTGGCCTATCGAAGGCTCCAAAACCCAGATAAAACTGCCTTTCTGGGCACCCTTAGTTTTATCAGGCTCTGTTGCTATGCAGCCCTACGATTGGATTCTTTTGTGGACAAGCTCCCATTATTTTAGAGTAGCTGAAA
Source organism: Chloranthus sessilifolius (assembly GCA_021018995.1). Lineage (NCBI taxonomy): Eukaryota > Viridiplantae > Streptophyta > Magnoliopsida > Chloranthales > Chloranthaceae > Chloranthus > Chloranthus sessilifolius. Next base: position 68,380,117 of record CM037592.1, on the reverse strand, counting down.
AATTTGAAATGGCGACCCACTAGAGAACATGGTATGTTTATTATAAAAGAATTCTACTGGAAATGCAAGGTAAAAAAAAAATCTAGAACAGAAGTAAAATATGGTACATATGATACATACTCAACTGCAGGTGCTAATCTGGAGGATCTGGAAGGTTAACGGCCTCCCCATGTTTCTCGAACTTGTCATCCTTCTTGGATCCATTCCTCAGCAATTGTTCAGCCCCTGGTTGTAATCTTGTCCCTATAGACCAATCATTGCTCTGCAGCAGCTGTTGAGGATTATCATGCAGAGCGTCCTCCAACCCTGCAATGGAAAAAGAGGTTTCATCAAAAGGGGGTTGAGAGCTGGTGTTGTACACATGCAGCTTTACTTTCATGTTGCCAAAGGAGACCTCCATGATTCTTGATCTGCATTGAATGCAAGCATTGGCAGTGGCCAAGAAGAGCCTGCCAAGAATCACAGGGATGGAGGAAATACCTTTACTTGGCTCCATATCTAATACCACAAAGTCAGCAAGGTAAAAAACCTTGTCAACTCCCACCAAGACATTCTCAATGACTCCCACAGACTTCCTTTTAGACCTGTCAGCCAGTTGCAGAACCACAGATGTGGGTTTCAAGTTTCTCAGGCCCAATTTTTCATAAACTGCATAGGGCAACAAGTTCACACTAGCTCCTAGGTCCAATAGGGCCTTCTCAATTTTATGATCCCCAATGATGCAGGGGATAGTGGGCACTCCAGGGTCTTGAAGTTTGGTGGGAGTTGCAATGGACAGAATGTGTTTTACCTTCTCTGCTGAAAAGACTTTCTTGGACAAGTATGTCCTAGACTGTCTTTTATGGGTGCATAATTCCTTCATAAATTTGGCGTAGGCTGGGACTTGTTTGATGGCATCCAGTAAAGGTAAATTAATTTTAACTTGCTTGAAAGTCTCCATCATTTCCTCAATTTTGCCCTGCCCTTTGTCAAAAGGGGAGGGTCCTTGCAATGCCTTGGGAAATGGCAAGTGTGGGGGTGCTCCCTCACTTGCTGCCTTAGCCAATGGGGCTTCTTTCTTTTTGATTTTTTCTTTTCCTTGAGGATCCATATCATCCTCTTTATTGGCACTGGGTTGTTCATGTAGGTTCACCACTGGTAGCCTCTGTTGTGTTCTTGAAAAACTCATTCCATTTTCTTCCTTCAAACTTCTCACAGGCTCACAGCCCACTTGATTGTCCACTAGCCTACCACTCCTCAAAGTTGTCACAGATTTGGCTTCCTCATAGGTGGAGGAAACTTCACCCACTACAAACTGTCTTCATGGATTATCCTGTGGTTGGCTAGGTAACCTTCCTCCTCTCCTAGTTAGAACATCAGACAGCTGACCAAGCTGGTCCTCTATCTTTTTTATGCTCTGGTTGTGAGAGTGCACAGTTTGGGTTAAGGTGTTCAAGTTCTGTAATGAAGATAGAACTTGTTCCTCAAAAGATGGTGTTCTCATAGCTGGAGTAGGTGCAGCTTGCTGCACAGGAGGAGTTACAGGTTGGGCCATGGTTTGCTGATATTGAGGTCTTGGGCCATAACCTTCTCGATAGGGTTGAGAATTTCTATAGGGCATGTGCTGCTGGGGCTGCTGCTGCTGCTGGCTGGGGTATCCATCTTGTCTCCACCTCAAACTGGGGTGGTTTCTCCATTGATACCCAGCAGCAGGCTGCTGCCCATAGGCTTGAGTTGGAGCCACATGCTCTGTTACAAAATCAGGAAATTGGGCAACTGATGGGTATTCATCTAAGGAGTGAGCAGGGGACTGGCATATAGCACATGCCTCCTCCACTCTAATAGCCACAGGTGACTGCATTGCTCCCATCAGCCTATCAAATTTCAAAGTTAAGCTATCCACTTTCCTTTCCAACTCACTTGGCACACTCACTTCATATATCTTTCCTCTTGAGGTGTTCTCTTTCATCAATTTAGGAGGGTCTAGATCTCTTACCAAGGTTTCCCTTTTCATAGAGTTCTCACTGATGATGTCAAAGAGCTCTCATGCCTCCTCAGTAGTTTTATGGAGGTAGGTGCCACCACAAGAGGCATCTACCATGTCCCTGCTTTTAGCATCAATTCCTTGGTAAAAGTTTTGAACCAATTGCCATTCAGGGATTTGATGGTGGGGGCATTTCTTGAGGAGTTCTTTAAATCTCTCCCTGGATTGATGAAAGTCTTTAGTTGGATCTTGGGTAAAAGAGATGATACCCTTCCTCAACTGACTAGTCTTTGACATAGGAAAGAATTTGGCCAAAAACTGACATTGGAGATCACTCCAGGACTAAATACTGTTAGGTGGAAGCAGGGATAACCAGGTCCTGACTCTGTCCTTTAATGAAAAAGGAAAGAGCCTCATCATAGTTGCCTCCTCCCCCAAACCTATGATGTTGAAGGTAGTGCACAGTCCTAAGAATTCGTCTATATGCTTATAAGGGTCCTCCTTGGTCAGGCAATGAAATGAGGGCAACATCTGAATGATGGACGATTTGATCTCATAGTTTCCTTCAGCAGCAGGGAACTGAATGCAGAAGGGGGAATTGTAGGCCCCTGGTGTATTGAATTCCTTGAGAGTTCGAGGCTGCTGCTACTCACCCATTTGGACGGATTCAATTTCAACAGCTGTGGATGTAGTTGGTCTGGTTCTGAGAAGTCTTTCAACCTTTAGATTTAGTGGAATAATCTGAGGTTGAAGAGTTCTCCTACAAAAAATACAACACCCCCAAACTGAATGGAGAATAAATCCTCACACAACTGAAAGAAGCAGCACAACTGACTAATAATCTAAAAGATAAAATCAGCAGATCTGAAAATAAACAGGGGAAAAAGGGATGCAAACTATAGAGCAGCCTTCAGCACAGCTCTCCTTTCACTCTGTACTCAAATCTGCTGGAATGCACACAAAAAAAATACTGAAAAATAGTAAAACCTACAAATGCAGTTAGTAAAATCAAACACATAGCTACAGATTTATAAAATAAAATTAGATCTATCAAATTCACAAACACCTCCCCGGCAGCAGCGCCAAAAACTTGTTGGGGAATTTCAGTGTGCTGATTTATGGTGTAAAAATCAAGAGAAAACAGAGATGGTTCAGCACATCTAAAATGTCCTAGACCTGCAAGATACAGGGTCCTTTGTAGCAAGTTTTAAAAGTAAGTAACGGAAAGTCCACAGAGAGGTGGTTTGAAATTGAGTAAATCTCCAGATCTGTAAGAGATCTGGCACCCTAGCTATTACTAATTTAGCCAAAAGATAGGGGAGAAGTTTGGATAGGGTTGTCACTTAAACTAACTACAATTAAAATGCAGATTGTCTTAGATCGAATATGAAGCCTCAAATCTTGCAGATGGACGGTTTAAAAACTCAAAAGATGGAGAAGAACAGCTTGGAGGTTGTTTTCACTACAATCAGATTGAGCTAAGCATATTACAGGGGTTCAAAAGTACACAAGTCCCTCGGCTGGCCACAGGCATTAGCCACAAGCACAGCTGTAGGGTATAAATTCCACTTCAAATCACAGGATCCACCTGGCCTTAAGGCTATGATGTGTCCATTTTAATGGTCACAGACCATCGTATAGGCTTTATCAAATCCATGGATTGCAGCAGATGAATCCAATTGAGGCCTGAGCTCAGATTTACCTTAAGGTTATGATCTGTCCACTTTAATGGTCACAGACCATCCTAGAGATCTCCTACAAAGCCAGAGCCTCAATTAGAACAATTAAAACCACTACAGATGCTGTAATTTCTAGGTCACGGACGCAGGAAATTACAAGAATATCAGATCCAGGGAATTCATATGATATCCAAGAGGTCTACAAGTTAAGTGGGTGAGCTGATCAAGCAACTCCTCTACACAAATCCGATCGAGCACCAAAAGGAATCAAAAGAGCTTTAGATCTAATTAAAACATTAAAAATAATATTTACATTGCAAACAAGGTCACTCTTATAATGGAATGCTCTCAGATCTGTAGTCTGTGCAACAATCAACCCCAGCAACACTCTTAACCTTACCCAATTACAGATCTAACTCACTCCTTGCTGCTCCTAGGGAATTAGCCAACCATAGTTGGGCTAAAGGAAGGGAAATAGAATCTCGCTGCAAGCTCTAATCTCCAGGAAATTGTCCAGAATTTCGATCCTCCCCAATGGCAATTGGGGATCTCAATATATAGCTTTCTCCTCTATTTTTCCCACCAAAAATCCCTTCTAGAAGGTTGTCAGAGTTGTTAGAGTTCTGTTAAAGCACGTGGGTCGGTTAGGACTTCCTAGGGCATCTTTTAGAACATCACGCCAGTCACCAAAGTGCATCGGTTTATGTGCAGCAGGTTACATAGTCTCATCATGTGCATAACATAGTTCTGAGAAGTTCAGCACATGATTTTGACAGGTTAGAGAAGCTTCCGACAGGTTAAAATTAAGCTTGTAGCCCCTTTCGATAGGTTCCCTGGTCTCTTCGATAGGTTGGATTTTCTCTTTGAAGCTTCAAGGTCCTCAGCCCCTTATCTGGAGTATTCGATAGGTTCGCTGAGTAGTTCGATAGGTCCAGAGGTTCTTTTCAACAGGTTCAACTCTGCATGCCGTCATCCCGATAGGTTGGCTCTCATTCCTATCGAAAGGCTTAAGCACCCTTCGATCGGTTCAATTTCAGCATCTTCATTTCGATAGGTTAGGAGGCCTTCGATGGGTTCCCTTTTTCTCCTCAGGCAAGCTTTCGATAGGATGAGTTTTCTCTTTCATTCATCTACTCGACAGGTTCAGGGATGCTGTTGAATTGCTCTATCCGCATGAATTCATCCTTCTTCATCCTTCAGATCCTATCGAAAACTTCTTTAACTGCACGAACTCTTCCTTTCTTTGCTTTCAGCTCCTATCGAACTCTTCTGGTGACCAATCGATAGGATGTTTTCAACCTATTCTCACTTTCTTCACCTTGCCCTGCTGCAGCCACGCTGTCTAAGGGTTCAATGATGTGCTACCCTTTGGTGTGCTATTGCTAAGTTCATCCTGTGCTAGAGATGGCTCCATGTTGGGCATTCTTAAGTGCTTTTCTTCCTTAGTATCTTCTTTTATTGTTGTCTACAAAATACACTTGACAAGGGCTTATTAGTGTGTTCACAGGTCTATCAATGGTCGGGTTACAGGGTGAAAAGTGGCATTTTTCATCACTTAACACCACCACAGCCTACTGAGACGAGTCAGCCACCGCCATACCAGACTGAGCAGCCCGCTTCTACACCAAATCAGCCGAGAGAGGGGACGGCGTGAGCTTTAGACGAAGATCTTTCTTTTGTGGCTGATTTTTTTTTGGAGTTTTGGATTGTAATTAACAAGATGTACATGAATAAGTTGTAACTTTTGAGAATTGAATAGTGAAATATACATCAATTTTTTTGGAAATTCACTTGCATTATGTTACATTTTTGCATTGTATGATATATAGTTAATTTTTCGTGATCGGGTATGCAACACCCTAGTGTGTGGGGTACCCAACCAACTCACCTTTGGGTTTATTTTCGAGGACGATAATTTCCAAGGTGGGGAGAATGTAATATCCTGAAATTTTGAGCGTTAAGCAATGACCTCGAGATCCGTGCTGATTGGTCGTAGGTTTGACCAAGTGATGGTCAAATAGTGAACTCATAAAGTGATGAACTAATGTGATGTTAATGTGACATAAGTGTAGTATATAGTGTGAGTTGGTGGTCACGTACACCTATCTCTGGTGTATGCGCTTAGCACCTAAACCGGAGAGAGGATATAAGGGTTTAATAACCCTAGAATTCCTTTGTTTGGGTTGGTGAAGAGAGAGTTAAGAAGAGAGAGAGAGAGAGTAAAGAGGAGTTATTGAGCCAAGAATTAATGCAAACCAAGAGGGGATCAAGCATTGATTGTTGGATTCAACGCGATTGAAATCGTTGGAACAAAGCTGGAATCCTAGCCATTCCAACCTAGATAATTTATCAAATTGAGATTTGATTAGAGGTGAGTTTCTAATTAAAGTAAATTCATAGATTGTAGATGATTAAAATTAGTTAAATGTAGTTAAAAGATAGATTAAAAGGCATAGAAAAAAGGACGAATTGATGAGGAAAAGATTTAGAAGAATAGCCCGAGAAGGGGTTGAGTCTAGCCAAATCGATTAATTGATTTTGAGAATCGATTTATCGATTTTGGTCTAGAAGTTGAAAAAGCCAGGATGCCCGATTTTGATTAATCGATCTGGAAATCGATTAATCTATTTTGAAATTTGATTAATCGATTTGGAAATCGACTAATCGACTGGGTACCTCTAGTGACTGGAGAGAAAAGACTTGGGGAAATCGACTAATCGATTTGGGAAATCGATTAATCGATTTTGGATTTCGATTAATCGATTTGGGATCGACTAATCGATTTCGAACTTTCGACTACTCGATTTGAGAATCGACTTTACCATGTTGGGGATTTCGATTAATCGATTTTGGATTTTGATTAATCGATTTTGGGAATCGATTAATCGATTTAGGGTTCGATTAATTGATTTTGGGAATTGATTAATCGATTTTGGCAGTTTCACTTGACTTTTCAATTGGACCTTAAGGTTCATGGAGGGTCTAGGACCTTCTCTATTACATCTTTAGTGATGTGTTGCATGTGTTATGATGTACCATAGGTGATACGTGTGAAAGCAAGCATAAGGAGCCGCGTGGGACCTTGATACTTGGACCTTCAGAGACTTGAGGTAGGGAACACCTTGAACATGTACTTTAATTGCAAGAGCATGTATGTAGTGATATAGAGATCAAATTGAAAATGTTTTAACTGTGTAAATCTTTGTAAAAATGGGTGTGTGTGTGACACCAAGAAAGTGATAAAGGCATCAGTGTGATGCGAATAACTGAGACCAAGTAAATTAATGAAAATGAGGCATCCCTAGGGGATGAGAAAGTGATAATGGCATAGTGTGATGCGAGTAAGTTAGACATCCCAGGGATGTAAGTAAGATTGAATAACTACTGTTAAGGCCTAACTAATATAAGATAATACATTTACACGGTGAACAACTATATGTAAAGCACATGTTATTTTTATTATTTGAGGTTTGTTTAGGATACCCCACTGACATGGCGGGATACCCACGACTGACTTGATAGGATATCCGTGACCGGTATGGCAGCCAATCCGTACACTGGTACCGAGATTTATCCGTACACAGTAAGCACATCTCAGGGATGTTGAGATGAGATTTAACTCTGCCGCCTATTGAGAAAGGGGCTTGGGTCATATTCACAGGGAATATATTTTAACAATTGTCTATTTAGACAACGATGGAGGGTATCCCATCGCGGCTCGATGTTATATTGCTCGGGGATTACTTAAGTTACAGATTTAAGTTTTGCTTTAGGCCTGTTTAGTGTCATTCATGATAAATTAACAGTAAAGTGAAACATGCAAACTACCAGTAAAATTGAATGCAAATTGCCATCTTTTAAACTGTTTTTCCAGCAAGTGCATAGATACATCATGCTTAGAATATCATGGAATATATGTGAGATTTTGATTTATATGTTCATTGTGTTGTTCCCTATTGAGCTAGGATGTAGCTCACCCTTAGACTATACGTCGCAGGTCCATTATTAGTAGCGGTCGGGGCTTCAGGAGACGTGGATCCGGGTGATTCGGATTACGTGCCTGGGGACAAGTTGGAGCCCCCTCCTGAGGACTTCTTCTAAGAGACTCTGCTGTGTACTTTGATAGAGAGTCAGTTTTGAGAGCAGATTGTACGGCTTGGTATGTCAAGCCTTTATTTTGATAAACAATGTAATTATATAGATATAATTCTTTTGGGTGAACCATCTGGGGTGATTTGTTTATCACCGATGGTTCGGATCGGTTCTCGGTTCATGCAGTGACATGAAGGTAGAACTATCTTTTGTATGTGCCAGATGGGCAGATTGACTTTTTCGCTTTATGCAGTTATTGCTTTATCTCTTTATTATTGCTTGTTATACCAATGTTCCATACATATCCATGGGGCACGGTCTAGAGGATCGTGCTGATGGCATGGGTTTCGAGGTGTAAAAATCCTGACTATCACACGTTGTGAACTCTTAACATTTTACACACCCCAGTAAACTCATTTAAATGAACATGTGGATTCTCATTAGATAATTCATGGAAAATCGTTAACATTTGAATCATCGCGGATTTGAATTCATAATGGTTTCCTGGAATGGGGGCATGCATGATACTATCCTGATCCTCGTAAAAACCAGGATCATTATAATATCATAATGTTCTTGGGCCCTCATCATGATTATTATTCCCATTATTTCCATTATTGAAATTTTGATTGTTCCCATTCATTTCTGGCTTTTGATCTGCCATGATTTCAGTATGATGATACTGATTCCTTTGAATTCTGTGATTCTCTCTGCAAGACCTTTCGATCTCAAGATTAAACGATTGCGAATGTGGGTGATGAGATTGAGTAAAGCTCATACACCAACACTCAAAATAAGGATTGATGAATCCACAATAAATCCACAAACTTCAAATTCAATCAATTGAAGCAGCGCACACAACAAAATTCCCAACAAGGACTTTATCAGTCAATCGATTGAAGCAGTGGTCTCAATCGATTGATATTCAAAAGTCAAAGTGAGTCAGCACAGATTTTTCAGCTTAGAAGGCAAGTAGCATCGGTCTAGTCAATCGATTGACAGAGAAATGTCAATCGATTGATACACTTCCACAAATTTTCACAGTAAATAATATTCCAATCTCAATCGATTGTGAGAGATTTTTCAATCGATTGATTTCTATGTTGAACAGTAGCCAGTATCAGAATTTTTTTTTTTTTTTTTTTAAATTCGAATTTCAAAATTCAAATTTAAAAATTTTTAAATTGAAAGTGAAAATTTAAATTTCAAAATTTTAATCCAAATTTTAAATTCCAAAATCAAATTCAAAATTCAAAATTCAAAACTCAAAATTCAAATTTTAAAAATTGAAATTCAAAATTCAAAATTCAAAATTTGAAATTTTTAAATTTTAAAAACCAACCGACAAAATCTTATAAAATCTTACCTAAAAGAGGCAAAGAAGGAAAAAAATAAAAGACTCCTATAAATCCTAAACAAGAGATCCTAAAAATCATCTACTTCCTAAAAGAACTCCACAAAATATTATCAAAGAGAATAAAATAAAGAAAAGAAGATTTTGCAAATCAAAATTTTAATCCAAAATTTCAAATTTCAAAATCAAAATTCAAACATGAAAATCAAAATTCAATTTCAAAATTTAAATTGTAAATTTCAAATTTCAAAAATCTTTCAAGCTCCATATTTCAGATTTCAACAATCTCAAAATTTTCATCATTACAATTTTTGAAAATCCAAAATTTCAATATTCAAAATTTCGAAATTAAAAATTCAGATTTTTATTCCTTGGAATTTTAAAAATTAACACTCAAAACAGTCGATCGATTGACACTTTCGAATCAATTGACTGACACATCAGCACGCCACAACCACAAAAATCAGTCGATCGATTGAGGGAGAGGTCTCAATCGATTGACTATCACATAATTCTACACAAATCTCTTTTCGAATTTATCAAAATTTCTCCAATTTTCCCAGCAGCGGCGCCAAAAACTTGGTCGGTTTTAAAATGTACCCTTACAAGTGCACAAGATCTATTGTAGCATAGTAAGAACAGGGGTGTCGAACCCACAGGGAAATGTGAAATTTATCTAATCCTTTCAGAGATTTAAAACACCCAAGGAAGTACCAAGGGCGAAAGTTTGATTTACCACACAAGTACCACATGATTCTCAATGCAATAAAAGAAAGTCAATCTAGGCTAGAACAAGTTATGATAAAGAAGAAAAATGACAGTTTATGAATTGATCAAGGAGTTAGCCAACCATTAATTCGTAACTTTTCTACCATTCAATCTCACAATTTCATTTAAAATCAAAACACCATCATTTATTATGAAAACAAATGAATCGAGAAAAATGCGACTATTGATCCGGCATATCCTATCTAAAAACTATGACTCCGCCTATCATTGCGGTATGAATCATGTAAAAAGGATAGCATATCTCCAAATTCTAAGTCACGACAATGATAAATCAATCATTTTGCAGCCTAGATCGGCCTGTAGAAACAGATCTAGATGGAGTGATTCTTTTACAATCGTTGATAACCACGATCAATGACTGTAAACGAAGACTTGATAATATTCAACAAAGCACACACTTATAACAAAATGATTCAATGACAATACCATGAAATTGTAGAAACAATAATAGAACAGTTACTTATCTCTGGTTCGCTTCCTCCTTGAGCAAATAACTTTAGCCGCTCATCCTCGGTGTACAAGCTCGTTGTAGATCCGAAGACATCATTTTAATAATGCTCTTTTATTTATCACAAAATTCTCCTTACAATGCTTTTGTTCCTAGGTACAATCTCTGCTCTCAAAACTATAGAAAGGAAGAAAAATTAAACCCTAATACAATCTACTGAGAGAGAAAAAACCTCAAAGAAAAGAAAAGAAAATCTCCCAACAATAATGAAAAAGAAGAAGAAGATGAACATCCAGATCCTTTTACAAAAGTCGTAGCTTCCTTTTTATAGGGTCGAGCAAACCCTATCCCTAATAGCCTTAATCGATTGAGATTTAAATCTCAATCGATTGACTTTTAATTCAAAGTAAGTGGGGACAAAGCTGTCTTCTCCTGTCAATCAATTGACACTTACTCCTTAATCGATTGACTTTTAGGGGAAGAATCTCATTCTCCTGGTGAATGTTGAGTTACTTCACAGATTTCGATGCTTATTTTGACTTTTAGTCCATTGCTCCTGTGTAACCTTTAATTATCTTCTTTTATGCTCTTTTACACCTTGACGGTTAGAAACACCTGTAAACATTGAAACTCCATAACAACCATTAGATGCTTTCATTGGTTAGCTAAATATAAGTTTTAAGGTGTGAAATATAATCAAATTTCAACACTGATTAAAGCTTGGATGTGCTTATTCACAAAATTGGTGCCATTCTCCGTGATGATATCTTTGGGTACTCCAAATCGGCACACAATATTACTCTTGAGGAACTTCTCGACGTGACTAGCCATGATGTTGGCATATGATGCTGCTTCTACCCATTTGGTGAAGTATTCAATGGCAACGAGGATGAACCGATGTCCATTTGATGCTTTCGGATTAATCATTCCGATGACGTCAAGGCCCCAGGTAGCAAATGGCCAAGGAGTGTAGATCAATGGTAGGAGCATGTATCAGACTAGAGTGTTCATGACACTTGTAGCATTTTTGGACATGTTTGCAGCAATCTAATTCCATAGTGGTCTAAAAGTATCCCTGCCGTAGAATTTTCTTAGCAAGCATGTGATCGCTGACGTGGGCTCCGCATACTCCTTCGTGGATCTCCTTCATAATGTTGGTCACTTCACTTTCAGTAAGGAACCTGAGCAAGATGTTATTATAGGATCACTTATAAAGACACTCCCTGCAAATGACGTAGCATGCCGCTAGACGTTGAATGGTTCATCGGTCCGTCCTAGACGTACCCTCAGGGAAAGTTAGCGTCTCGAGGAAATTCTTGATATCAGAGAACCAAGGTGGCTCATCATCAGGCTTTGTAGGTTCCTTAATCTGTAGGCAGAAGGTCGGCTCATTTCTCTGCTCGATCATGATCAGCTTCATCTCAGCACCATACGGGATTTCTATCATTGACGCCAAAGTTGCTAGTGCATCAGCAAAGCGATTCCTTATCCGGGGGATATATGAGAATTTCACATCTTGAAAGCAAGTTATCAGATCCTCGAGGTGTTCATGATAGGGGATCAATTTCTCGTCTTTCATCTTTCAGTCATCATTCGTCTGGCATATGATCAACTATGAATCGCCAAACACTCAAAGGTGAGTTATATTGAGATCGAGAGCCGCCTGCAGGCCAACAGCACAAGCTTCATATTCAGCCATGTTGTTAGTACAAGGGAAGTTGAGCTTGATAGAGACTAGTACATGGGATCCTTTTGGTGAAATCAGGATGGCGCCAACTCCTTGGCCCTCATCATTTGCTACCTCGTCAAAGTGCATTACCCATGACTCTTCTGCCTCTTCAGTATCGTCTTCTGTCATGAACAAGATATCTTCATCTGGGAACTCAATCCTTAAAGGTTCATAATCTGGCAAAGGATTGTCGACAAGATGATCAGCGAGTGCCTGCCCCTTGATCAACTTCTGAGTAACGTACGTGATGTTGAACTCAGATAATAAGAGATGCCAGCGTGCAGTCCGCCCAATGAGAGCGGGCTTCTCAAACAGGTATTTTAATGGGTCCATTCGGGCTAAAAGTAGAACGGCTTGGGATAACAAGTAATGGCGGAGCCTTTGAGTAGCCCATACAAGAGCCAGGCATGCTTTCTCCATATGAGAATAGCGTGTTTCATAAACAGTAAATTTCTTGCTCAGATAGTAGATGGTCTGCTCTCTTCTTCCTGTCTCGTCATGCTGCCCTAAGACACATCCCATCGAGACTTTCGTCGTGGAGAGATACATCAAGAGTGGTCGCCCTGGCTCGGGTGGTAGCAACACAAGTGAGTTAAGGAGGTAGCTTTTGATTTTATCGAATGTTGTCTGACACTCATCGTTCCATTCAACGGTCGAGTTCTTCCTTAGTAGCTTGAAGATCGACGTGCAGATTGGAGTTAATTGTGTAATGAATCAACTGATATATTATATTCTACCCACGAACCCTCTAACTTCTTTCTTGGTAGATTGTGGCGGCATTTTTGTGATAGCTTTGACTTTTACTGGGTCGATCTCGATCCCTCTCCTGCTGATGATGAACCCCAACAATTTTTCAGACATAGCACCAAATGCGCACTTCTGTGGGTTCAGACGTAACCTGTACTTCCTCAGTCTCTCAAACAACTTCTGAAGGTTTAACAAGTGATCGCCTTGCTCCGGTGACTTGGCTATCATATTGTTGACGTACACCTCAATCTCTCGATGCATCATATGTGAAACAGTGCAGTCATAGCTCTCTGGTATGTTACACCGGCATTCTTTAGGCCAAATGGCATGACTCGATAGCAAAAGGTTCCCCAGGGGGTAATGAACGTTGTCTTCTCCCGATCAGCCTCTGCCATCTTTATTTGATTGTATCCTGAGAATCCATCCATGAATGAAAGCATCTTGTGCTTAGCAGTGTTATCGACCAAGATGTCAATGTGTGGCATGAGAAATCATCCTTCGGGCTCGCCCTGTTCAAATTGTAAAAATTGATGCACATGCGAGCCTTTCCATCCTTCTTCAGCACCGGCACAATATTGGCTAGCCTTTGTGGGTACTTGGATACCATGAGAAACCCCGCGTCATACTGCTTGATGACTTCATCTTTGATTTTCAACATCCACTCGGGTTGGATACGTCCCAGCTTCTGCTTAACCGGCTTCATATCGGGGTATAGAGGCAACTCATGCTTGACCAAATCGGTGTCCAGACTAGGCATGTCCTCGTACGACCAGGCAAAAATGTCTTGGTATGACCGAAGGAAGTCGATCATGATTTTCCTTTCTTCAGGGGACAACAGTGTTTCGATTTTGGTTATTCTGAGAATCTCCTCACTCCCTAAATTGACGTCTTCTGTCTCTTCGACAATGGGGGTAGGGCCATGCTCAAAGTCGGTGAACCGGTCAAGGAGCTCATTGGGGAGCTCCTCCAAAGGACTATCCTTGTCCAGACTCATAACTCCTACCTCTTCTTATATTTCTACAGGAAAGGGGTCGATTTTATGTGGGACGGGTATTTCGATTAAGGCATCCTTTTGTAGGACTTTTTCTAGAATTTTAAATGACGATATTTTTGGACTTTAGATTTTTTCAATGTTTTTGGGATTTTGTATTTTTTCAATGTTTTTGAGATTTTTGTTTTCTTCAATATTTTTGAGATTTTATATTTCTTCGGAGGCGGACCCTTGGCAGTGCGAGTCTGTGCATATACAAGGTATTGCCTGCCAAGGACTTATCTCACTTTTTATAGGTTATTTTTTTTTGGGAAAGAGGTGCCAAACTTTAGGCTACTCCCTGCTTCCAGAGTTTGGGGCAAAGATACCCAATTGCGTACCTGAGGGGCCATTCCTTTACCTGTTGGGATGGAGGGTGCTGGCTAATATGGCTCATTGGAGTCAGCTTCTATCATGTTGATCCCCATTTTGTCTAAGATGATGTCCTCAAATGATAACTCAGTTTTGTGGTGATTTACCACAGGGGGAGTTTGTTCAAGTACTGGCCTTCGTTCCTCGAAGAGCGATAACGCGGCCAAATCTATCTCCAGGTTAGGAAGGGAGATGTTGGGATTGGTGGGATGGGCAGGGGCTATGGGTTTGTGTGGGGTCAAATGGGTTACCCCATTTTGATCGATCTTTACGACCCCAGCGCTAACAAAGGATTCTCTTATGTGCGGCCTAGGGCAAGGTTTCTCTTCTATGTTGAGTTACCCTGGCTTTCTCTTTAGCCTCTCGGACCTCTTCCTCTATGGGCTTGTAACCTAGCCCAAATCTTACTTTCTGTCCCTTGGCAATAACTGCTCTCTTCTTCCTTCTAATCTAGGCTCAAGCCCTCTGCCTTTCTGATAGCCCCATTTCTGAAGCATGGCCACCGCTACTTCCATTCTGCTGTCGGTTGTAGAACTAATGTTTCTCGGTGGTTCTGGGCCTACTACCGATACCTCATACTCAAAATTGGGGAGGTCGATGTCTTCCTCAGTATGTGGCACATCCATTACTTTAGGATTTTCAATGCTGGGAGTGGCCTTGTCTTCCTCATCGTGCCCTTCACCAATGATGGTGATCACCTTCTGCCCGAATATGAATTTTAGCTTTTGATGGACGGTAGAAGGTATCGCCCCGACCTCATGTAACCACAGGCGTCCTATTAATAAATTAAAAGAATATTTGATATCCATCACTTGAAAAGGTATAGAGAAGGTCATGGGCCCAATTACTAATTCCAGATCGACCTCTCCCATTATTTCTCTTCTTGTATTATCAAATCCCTGAGCGTTAGTCCTTGTTGACCTTAGCATACAGGGGTCCACACCGATCTTGGTGGCAGTCCTCAATGGGCACACATTCAGAGCCGACCCGTTATCAATTAGAACCAAGGGAATTATCATGTTCTCGGATTTGACAGTAATGTTGAGGGATTTAGCATGACTGTTTCCCTCCTCCGGTAGATCTGCATCCAAAAATGAAATGGCATTGGGTGCCATCATTTGTCCGATTATTTGCCCAACCTCGTCTAGGCTCACCTGTTGGGACACATGGGCATTCTTTAATGCCCCCATTAGAGCTTGGAAATAGAGTGGGGACGTCATCAAAAGATCGCAGACAGTGATATGGGCTGGCATCCTTCTTAATTGAATCTCGAGAATGTGCTCCCGACTCATCTTCTCAAACGGGTGGACTGCACTGTCCTTCTTCCCCTTGGGCCGTGTTGGTGCTGGTGTTGTTGCTATTATAGTTGCTGTTATTGTTGCCTTGGATTGTTTCGAGATCTTTTCGATCTGGTAACGAAGTCTACTGCCCCCTCCCTGCTGCTGCTGTCGGCGTTAGCATTGGTTTGCTCATAGCTCAGCGGGATCTGATGTGGATGATAGGTTGGTCCTGAGAGCTAGAAAGGTATGGCTACTGGTATCTGAAGTGCATGTACTGATGACTCTGGGATGATAGGTAAGACCTGGCTTACCTCAGTGATGGATGGGTGGGTGGAAAATTTGGGCCAGGTAGGGGTGGTGAAGTTTAACGATGGTTGTACCGAGGGTAGTGGGGTGGGCGAAGGCCATTGGTAGTTGATGGGTGCAGGCGAAGGATTGGGGGTTTGATGGGCCACTAGGGAATTGACGGGGATGGTAGAATTTGTGGGTAGTTGAAATGGGGATAATGGGGTGGGTGTAGGTCATTGATAATTGATGGGTGCGGGTGGAGAATTGAGGGCCAGATGGGCCACTAGGGAATTGACGGGGATGGTAGAAATTGTGGGTGGTTGAAATGGGGATAATGGGGTGGGTGTAGGCCATTGGTAATTGATGGGTGCAAGTGGAGAATTGGGGGCCAGATGGCTTATGGAGTAATTCAAGGGGGTGGTGGAATATGGTTGATACTTATTTATTTGTTCGTACTTGATGGGGGTGGGTGATGGGAAATAGGCCCTAAGATCTAGGGGTTTAACTGCTAGTGTAGGAGTAAGAAAATAATCTGCCAGATTCAGGGGCTCAACCACCCCAATGGCTCTCTCTTCTTGGTCTCGCTGCCAGGGGACCACAAAATTTTCTCTGTTACTGATATAATCAGAGGGGTCAAATTCATACTCTTCCTTAATTTCCTCTACCAACCCTATGGTGGATATGGGACCTACTATTCCGGTAGGGTGTGGTGGCAAAGGCACCTGGTGAATATTTGCATGCTGGTTTGTTTGGGTGGGTGTAGGGGGAATGATCTTCCCAGCATCGATTAAATCTTGAATCATGTGCTTCAATGGGAAGCAGCGATCAGTCGAGTGACCCGGGCCCTGGTGGAAATTACAATGAGTATTCGGGTCAAAGTTATATGGAATTGGATTGGGAGGAGGTCGTGGTTGGAGCGCAGTTACTAATCTCTTTCCAATTAATAAAGGTAAAAGTACACTTAAAGATTGCCCCAAGGGTATAAAAACACGATCATAATAGGCTCTCCTTTCCGAGGTCATTTACATTCCCTACCACCAGCCCTGTCCTGACAGGAGTTGGTTGCGCTACTTTAAACTGGAAGGGGGCTACATTGTTATTGTTGGGCCAGGTGTTTGCAACATTCTCTACCTCTGCCCTTGTTCTTCTATCATTTTTCTGTTCGAAGAACCTCTTAACCCAGCTAGGCCCCCCAAATGCTTTCTTGTTGAGCCGTCCTTCCCTGATGGCATCCTCACAACGGTTGGCGTTTCCTACCAAATCAGCAAAATTGGACTGCTGTTGGTAGACAAGAAAATCAGAAATCACTAGCAAAGTGTTCTTTGAAATCATCTCTATCTGTTCATCGTCCAGTATTCTATTTCTGACTTGAGCTATCAGTGCTCTGCAATGCCCCAAATAGTCATTAAAGCTCTCGTTGGTATTTTATTTCAAACGAGCTAAATGAGACTTGCGCGGTTCGATATCAGTATTTTAGACATACTGTTCTTGGAATAAATGCGTCAAGTTCTTCCATGTCTTCATCATGGATGGTTCAAGAGACGTGAACCACCTCAGGGCCAAACCGGTCAAACTCTTCTGAAAAACTTTTATTAGCAGTCTCCTGTCCCCCCATACTGGCACATGTCCCCACAATAGGACTTGAGGTGTACAATCGGGTTGCTCGTGCCATTATACTTGTCGAATACTGGCATTTTAAATTTGGGTGGCAGGGGGACCTCAGCAAACAGACACAAATCCGTAAAATCTGTGGCATGGATTTCAGCACCACCCATCTTTAACAATTGTTTCTAGATTTTATCTAGTTGCTCCCTTAACTTTTTCGATCCTTTGGACATGGGGCCATTTTTTCAACAGCCAGTCGAGACTCGCTCTGTGCTATTGGGGGTGGGATTACTACCGGTGGAGGATTAATAGTGGTCACTGCCCTGACATAGGCATCACTGTTTCTGATTTTGTCCTCCTCATACTGCTGATCTATGTAGGGTGCAGTGAGGACGGTGTTCTCGTACTATTGTTGCATGGACTAGATGGGATTGGATTAGATGTGGGTTGGGTGAGCCCCTTGAATGTAAGGGAAGTGTTGTGGGGTGATGGGATGAGTGGTAGTTTTGTTTAGGGGTGGGGCCTGATGGGGCCCTTGGATATGGGAGAAGGTTTGGATATGGTCTTGGGGTATGGGGCCATGGGAAAATTGGGTCTGAGGTACGACATGGGTTTGATCCGGTTGTGAAGATTGGGGGTGAGTGAAGTTTTAGGGGTATTGTGGTGGGTAAGAGGTTTAGGCTTGGGCCATGGGCCCGGGGTAGGTTTGGGCCACAAGGCCTTGATCAGGTTGGGTTTGGGTAAAGGGCATGGGATTTGGGGGATCTTGGCCTATTAGGCCTTGATGGGTATGGGCCATTGGGCTTTTGAGGGCTTGGGCCATGGGCCATTGGTGGGTATGGGCCTGGGCCAGATGGGTCTGGGCTATGGGCCCTTGGGGTATGTGGGCCTAGCCCACTAGGTTTTGAGGGTTATGGGCCACGAGCCATTGGTGGGTATGGGCCATGGGCCCTTAGAGCGATTGGGCTTGGGCCAAATGTGTTTGGGCCATGGGCCTTATATGGGTTTGGGCCATGGGCCCTTGGGTAAGGGTTTGGGCAATGGGCCCTTGGGGGGGCCTGGCCCACTAGGTTTTAAGGGGTATGGACCATGGGCCATTGGTGTGTTTGGGCCATGGGCCCTTGATGGGTTTGGGTCATGGGCCCTTGGGTATGGGTTTGGGCAATGGGCCCTTGGGGTATGTGGATCTAGCCCCACTGGGTTTTGAGGGGTTTGGCCTATCGGCCATTGGTGGGTTTGGGTCATGGGTCTTTGATGGTTTTAGGCCATAGGCCCTTGATGGTTTTGGGCCATGGGACCTTGATGGGTTTGGGCCATGGGCCCTTGGGTATGGGTGATGGGGTGTTGGGCCATTGGACCTTGGAGATCATGGATGGTGGGGTTTTGGGCCAATGGGCCTTGGTGAATGGTGGGGTTTTGGGCCAATGGGCCTTGGGGCATGTGGGAGATGGGGTTTTTGATGGTGTGAATTATGGGGGGTTGATAGGGGTCATGGGAGAGTGAAGCATAGAGGTTGGCTAAGGTATGGGATGGGTTCATGGATGTGTGGTGTGGATGAGGGGAGGTGTGTTGGGAAGCCTTCCATAAGGAGTAGGCTTGGAACATCTCCTCCATCATGGTGATGGAAGAAGGATCAGATGTGGGTGGTAGATTTAAGGGATGATTGGGTATAGATGGGGTGGATGTGGAGGGAAAATTGGGCATGGTAAGTGATGGGACATGGGATGGATTGAAGGAATGGGGCAAGGCATTGGCAAAGGGGGGTGGGTTGGGGATGTTTAAGGGTGATGGAGGGTAAAGTGTGGGTGTTTGGGAAAAATCGGGCATGGCCCCAGTAAAAATGGGCATGACCCAAGTAGATGGGGGGACTTGTGGGGGGTCGGATAGGGTTGAGGTGACATAGGTAAATGAGGGTGGATTGGGCCTATATGGGGAGGGTGGAAAATGGGGCATGGATGTGGATTGGAAAAATGGGGTTGGGTTTGTCATGAATGTCGATGGGAAAGGTGTTGGATTGGGCATGGATATGGGAGGGAGAATGGGCATGGTTTGGGCAAAAGATTGGGAATGGGGGGGGGTGATTTTGGATATTTTGGGGGGTAGGTGTTGGGAAAATTGGGGCGCCAAATGGGCCGATAACGGTAAAGGGGGGATGGGTGAGGGGAATGGTGGAAAAAACCTCTCCCGAATGGGAGTGGGATGGAGAATGTGGCGGGGATGAGTCGGGATCGACGTAAGCCGGGTCCACTACCCACGACATTCTACGGGAACGAGTTGGGTAAGGGTGCCTTGGATAAGGCCCAAAAATCCTCCTCCTTCTTTCCCTACGGGACGGCGGAGGGCAAGATGATGTCGTTGTGCCGGCACCACAAACTATATATATATTTTGCATTTTGATTATATATATATTTTTTTAATTTTTTTTGAAAACGTTTTAAAAAATAAAGGTTTCGAGGCCTTGGAATTCCCTTTTCGGGTGGCTCTCGTATCTTAATTCAAGACTTGCGGTGACGATTCCGACGCACTTTGAAAGAATCAAAGGAGAACCTTTGATCTATTGAAGGCACGGAAATCGAGGCAAACAATCCGATCCTCCTAAATGAGCCAAAAAGAAGTTTCCCTCTTTTGATCGGCGGGGGCGTATTGGGTGTCGAAGATGGCGGGGCCTAAACAAAGCACTAAGCACACTGATCGGGGGACTTGGGAGGTAAAGAAGGCCACAGATTCGGGCTGGGGTGCTGTTAAACAGACCTGGCACAACTAATACATGCGCCCAGGTTGCAGGGCACTATTTTGACGCTGGCACAACTTTTAGTTGCGCCAAGGTAAAAATGTGGATTTTAAAGCTAGCGCAACTATTAGTTGCACCAGTTATAAATTCCAATTTTTTGCACTGGCGCAACTAATACTTGCGTCAGGCAAAAACTGATGCTCTAGAACTGATGACAGCAACCACCAACACCTGAAATGGGTCTCTTTTTTTGTTTTTTTGTGGAAGCTAGGCTTCCGGGAACTGAGCTATTTTTTGGTGATCGATTCTCTCCTCACCGCACCTAAAGGGTTTGAGTCCAGTATAACTCGCTAGCGCGCTCCCCAAGGGTTTTAAGTTTTAGAATGGGAACCCACCCGATATACCTTCGGCGTGAGCACCTTCTCAGATATTAGGTGGGCTGGGACTTTTCTGGATCATCACCACTAGGGGCTGCCGCCATACTAAGACCCGGGTGGTTGTGTGTTTGCCTAATCCCAACCCCTTTAAAATCTACCCCTTAAAAGCAAATTAATTAAGCTCCCTAACTTGGTTCAATTTTAATTTTTTTCAAAGCTTTTCTTCTTTTTTTAGAAGTTTTCTTTAGTTCAAAGACCGGGGGTGATGATCCCGTGCCGCCACTACGGGCCGACGTCCATTGTCGGAATATGTTTACACAAGTAGGCCCGCCAATCAGCTAAGGCACTTTAAATGATGGAAAATTAAATAAATTAAAAGACAATGCTCAAGTAGGCCCGCCGATCAGCTAAGGCACTTAAAATGATGAAAAAGTAAAAAAATTTAAAGACTATGCGCAAGTAGGCCCACCAATTGGCTAAGGCTCGTAAATGACGTAAAAATAGGGGTAACTAAAGTGACTTAATCGGAGGGGTGAGTGAAAAAAATAGCAAAAATAAAATAAAAAAATAGCAATAAAATGTTAGAAAAATAAAAAAAATGCCTAGTTCAAGGGGAAGCTCTGCTAGCTACTCCCCAGCAAAGTCGCCATCTATGCAACCGTGGGATTTGTGACCATCCCGTCACCGCGATGCGCTCACTTGAAAAAAATATAGAGTCGCCACCCGAAGCTTTTGGTGTCTCGGGAAACCTAGTTCATTTTTATGAGCACTGAAGTACTAAAAATATGACTCTGATTCCGGTCCACACCAAAGGCTCTTGGGTAGGGGCTTCGATTATCGATCGGGAAGGTGTTAGGCACCCGATCAACCCACTTAAAGTGGTCTCTACTAATGGCCAAAAATAAAATGAAGTAAAAGAAAATAAAATAGCTTCTTCTTACCCAAAAGGGCTTAGAATCCTATTTGTGCCCCTCTGTCCCTACCGAAAAGTTAGCGGTGTAACGGCACAAATGGGAGGATGGAGGGAGCTAGAAAGAGATAGGAGAAGAAAGGGGAGAGCCGAAGCCCTCGAGCCCTTGTAGCACCGTAGGAGTGCCTTGTGTGGCTTGCTTTGATGAGCTCTTGAAGGCTTGTATGGTGGAAAGAGGGGTTCTAACCTCTAAGGCTTGCTAGCTAGGAAGTTGAGAGGGAAGGTAAATGGGTAGCATATACCTAAGCTAAGGGATCTAAGGTGAAAAATATCACTCAAAGGAGGTTTTGAAATTCTAAATTTTGTATGGGAAGTGTGCACCAAAGGGAGAAAGATCTTCTCACTTTAAGCTCTTTCTCTCTTAGGCCAAAATTCTCAACGCTTAAACCAAGGGGTGGGGGGCTCTATTTGTAGGAAATGGGTGGATTAGGAGACCACTTAAGAGCTAAATGGGTTTAGCAATTAGGTAATCTCACATCTAAGGATTCCTAGGGCTTTTAAAGCCTTCAGATGTGTGAGAAGGTCCTCCAATGGTGGATGATGGGGTGAGGCCTTCAGCCACTTGAAGGGTTACAAATAGGTAGGAAATGGGTGCAACAGAACTGGTAAAACACACCCCAAAGGTCAAGGTGGTCAACAACTCAAACCCCAATCATGATTTTCGAGGTAAAATCTAGAGGTTACTGTTGATATGTTTGGCATAACTATTAGTTGCGCCAGGCAAATGTACAGTAAAACAATTCTGTACAGTAGCCTGGAAGTTAGCTTCGCGAGGGGTGGGGGGACCCATTTATACCTAGCACAACTATTAGTTACACCAGGCCATTTCTGGGGGAAAAAAGCCTAGCACAACTAATAGTCGCGCCAAGCAAATTCTAGGAGAAAATGGCTTGGCGCAACTATTAGTTGCGCCAGGCAAAAATTCCTCCAAAATAGCCTAATTTTCACATGGTCATAACTTTTGATATAGATTGAGGTGATTTTTAGCTTGTTAGAAAGCTGGAGAAGTCCTCTTTCCAATGGTATATAATTCAGCTCCTGAAGAGGTCTATGTAAATTTTGGCACTCCTCTTTCCAACCACTACTCGGGAGGGTTTGACACTGGTCCAGGAAAGGGTTTTAATGGGTTTGGGAAGGTTAGAGTTGATTCCTAAGGGTTTGGGAAGGTTTCTAAGGGTTTGAAAAGGTTCCTAAGGGTTTCATACATGCCATCAAATGCTCGGAAGTGCACCTCTCTCAAAATATATTCCGATCGGGCCTTGGGCCAAATTTAGGTGTCTACAGAACTTCATCGCGTTCGATCGTTTCATGACTCAAAAATTCCAGAGGCTAGTCAACAGCCTCCCAGCCAAAGCTAGAGGAGCTTGATTAGGAAGGATCCCGGAGCGACTACAGAGCTGATAATTGGAGCTCATCTTGCCCATAGAACTGCCAGCACTACACACTTGATTTTGATAGGATCTTTTTCTTTATCTCGTTCTGGTTTTAAGTCCAGTACTTTTGAGAAAACAGCTGATGTATCCTTGTATTGGAACTTTGAATTATGTTGATCTTTTAAGAATTTTACTTTTGGGAGAAAAATCCCTTGATTTATCTTATTTATACTTCCATACTTGATAGAAATTTGTTACAATAAAATTGTAAAACCCAAACTTGCCTGAACAGTTTAACGAAAATGGGAATTTAAACTGAAAGTATTGAAATATGTTTCCGCAAATTACTTTGATAAATGAAATTAATCGTTTTCGCAATTAAAGCATTTTCACAATATTTTAAAAAATATGCGTCAATTTACATAAATGACTTAAGAACTTGAAATGCCCAAACCCGAATATGAATATGAAGGTAAAAACGTGGTGCACGCCGGCATCGCTGCTCGGCTCCGCCAACAGACTAAGAGGCGTGGGGGCGTGACATACATAAGTTGGTATCAAACCTAAGAGTTTATAGAACTTCTTATTTCGTGTTTGCTTTCTAAAATGATTTTTGAAGAATTGAATTTTTGAAATTTTGTCTATTTCTCTTGAATTTAGGATTGTTCAAAGAATTTTGAAAATTGCACATGGCACTTGTCACCCAGAGTTGGTTTGGTCTAGTCACCCAGACTTAGATAATATGTCACTCAATCTTGTTGGATATCCTTACTTGGAAATTTTGCTTAGCACCATGACTGGAACATGCTAGAACTGGAAGCTTGGCTGATGGATCTCTCTTTGGAAAACTAGAAGACCTGGTGAAGTGTTGGGGCTATTTTAGATGCTTGTTGCTAACTTTATTTGAAAACAATAAAAAGAATGTGTTAGTAAAAATAAATCAAAGGTGGATTGAAAAACACAAAATAGCAGTCTAAAAATACACACAGACCTGTAAAATACAGGGCCTGTTGTAGCAAGTTTTGATAAGTAAGAGTTTGTCCCACAGGGAGTATTGATCTGAACCACAAGGGTTGTATAGTAGTCTCCAGATCTAACTACAGATCTAGCAGTCCTAAAGGAAGGGTGTTTAGGTGTCACTAAGCTATATTAAAAACTAGAAAAAGACAAGAATAAACTACAGCTAAAGAAAGGGATCAAGAAGGATGATGATATGTGTTAAAATAAAAGTAAAAGGGTGAGAAGTAAGCAGCTTAGGTTTAAATTCATTCAGTTATGCAACTCAGATTTAAGGTTCTCTTCTGCAGCAAGTCCTTGCTGAAGTGCTATTACTAACCTCAACAAGGTAGAAGCATCTAAATTAACCCATGCCATTTAGGGCGCTCTTAAGGCTATAGTCTGTCCACTCAAATGGCCACAGTCTATCCAATAGAGTCTGTCAAATCCCATTGATCAAGCCAGAAATGCTAATCTAATCCAAAGGAGTAAGCTGATCAAACCTCATCCAATGAATCAAATCGGGCCATGAATACCATTGCAAACACTATGTCTACTAGTGCTCTGAGCTCCCCAGATCTGCGCACAGATCTGGCTGGCATCCATAGGGGTATTAAACCTAGGAAGATCAAATGGCAATCAAAAGATCTAAAGGCTAAGTGAACGGGCAAATCCCAGAACCACAAATCCAATCGAGATTCTTGTGGAAGCAAAAGACCTATAGATTTAAATAGACTTTAAATTAACAATTTATTGCTTAAAAATAGCTTGCAATACAAATGCCCTCATAGCTGCAATCACTACAGAGAAGCCAAATCTAACATCTGATAGTGGTCAAGTGAAACAGAGGGGAGTCTGTTCCTACACAATCTCTCACTAGGCCACAAGTCCAAGTGCAGAGAAGAAGAATCCATCTCAGATCTTTGACCAAGTTTGCCCTAGGGCTATAGTCTGTCCACTCTAATAGTCACAGGCTATCCACAGAGGCTCCCTTACCCACAAATACTGAGACAGAACATGAAAATAGTTATCTACCACCATGGTCCCAAGGCATCACGCTCAAGCTTCCATGGGCCTTTCAATAAGCTCAAATCCTAAATATATGCTATAGCCTGAACAGAACTACGGACAAATAGGAAAATAACAGATTGAGTAAGCATTCAAACATAGATTTTATTGATCTGGTGTTATTAATAATGAAATCTCTCAAGGCAGCATCCTTGTACACAACAGCTCAACACCAAATCCCAATGTTTAACTGACCTATTACAAAACTTAAATAACACTACACCTAAATGCTTACCAAAGGTTTAGCCAGCAAGTGTTGGGCTAAGAGAGAAGAAAAAATGGAAAAAGAGGTGATCAAACCCTAACCCTAACCCTAAGTGATCACAAGATAACCCTGGATGATTTACAAATGTGGATAACGGTCCTTTATATATGCAACCCTTGAAACCCTAATATATCTTAGCCAATCAGATTTGAGAAGGTTTGGAGTTGATTTTGTGGCCCATCTGTGGCCCTTGGATGCTTTGGAAAGTGTGAGACATTGGGATGCATGCCCTAAAAGGTGTGAAATATCCAAAATATCCCTGGGTGCTGAAATAGGCTGCTAGAATTCATGCCTCGCGTAGAAGACAGCTTCAAGTATGCATCTCGCTAGGATCTTACTGGGGCTGCAACTTCAGAAGTTTACTCTCACTGGGGTGAAATGCTACGGAAGTTAAATCTCGCTTGGTTCTCGCTGGGCTGCAGCTTCGGAAGTTTACTCACGTTGGGCTGAAATGCTTCAGAAGTTAAATCTCGCTGGGCTGAACTACAACAAGAGCTTAAATCTCGCTAGGCTGAAATACAGCATTTTTAAATCTCGCAGGACTGAAATATAGCATTTTTCAGCACTACACCTGTCCGACAGAATGCCTCAACAGCAGAACAACTCTAATGCCTATATTTTTCAGCTCTACACCACTTGACTTTGAGTCCGCAACCCGTGGGGTTTAGTTGAACTGCCCAAGGGTGCTCCACAGCTACCTCGAGAGTCCACAACAGCAGTTCGACAAAATTCTTTCAGCCTATACACTGCTCCAATGTGCTAAATATGCAAGTTTACAGCTCATGTCTTCAATACAGCTGCTTTGCGGATTGAATGTATGTGATAGTGCTACTACTATCATGTGTATGAAATATATATAGCAACCCAATTGGATGGTGCAGCAGCACATAAAGTTTATTTTGAAAGTGCTCAAGTGTTGTTGGCTTCAAGTATAGGCTACTTCCATAGCAGCAATGCTGCTCCAGCTATGTGGCTTTAAATCATCATCATTGCAGCTTTCGAGTTCAGTTAGTGCAGCAGCAAGAGTGTTCACAACATTGGTGAGCAGCTTTACTGGATAGTGCCACAACTTTGTAGCTCAAGAGGATGAAGGCTTTAGCTGCTCCAAAGGATTAAAGTGTTGCTCGCTAGGCTCAAAACAACAAGGAGCTCGCCAGGTTCAAATGGAGCTTGGACAGCTGGCTAGGCTCATTGGGTGCAGCTCGCTTAGTTCACTTTGCAGCAACTTCAGGTCGCGAGGATCAGATTACAGTAACTTAATGTTGCTCGCTAAGCTCAAGATAGTAGGCTCACGAGGCTCTTAGAGTGTGCAGCTTCAAGGTTCATTTGCAGTAGCTTCAGGTTGCGAGGATTAGATTACAACAACTCCCAGCTCAAGAGGATCACTTTGCTACTGCTCTTTTGGTTCAAATCAGCAGCTCTATTGCCTGCTCGACAAGTCCATATGCAGCTGTTTAAGGAACTCGCCAAGATGATGAGTGCACACACAAGAAAAATACAACTCGCCAACCTCTACTGTGTGCAGCTCTTGTAGTTCAAGTAGTTCAATCTTCATTGAGCTCTCTGTTGTGCCACTTGAAGTGGTGTTCTATTTGTTTCACTACAGCAGCAGTCCACTAACTTGGCTCCACTTCTCACCCTCAATAGGTCTTCAAAGGTCCCAAAGCATGCCAAAATTTTCCCGATGGTGTGAACCACCATGGTGCATTCCCAATAAATTCTTCAACGCCACATCTTAGCATAAAAATTCTCCTTCTTGGCTTGAAATATGATAGATTGTATCATTAGGCTATAAATTCTTATTATCTACAACACACTTAAAATACTATTATTAAACAGCTCAAGGGTCTATTAAAGGTCAGGTTAAGGGGTGAAAAGTGGTACTTTTCAAAGATCAACACACCTCCAAACCTAATCTTTGCTAGTCCTCAAACAACTATTAGCATATGCACCAAGCCTTTTAGACCACTATGTGATCCCTAGTGGAGGAGTGAAGTCTCCTAAGGGTTTTCAATGAAGATACCCATAAACTTCACCATTAAAATAGTTAAAAATAGTGCAGTCAATGATAAGACGAATTTAAAGAAATAAAGCTTCATTCCACACCCATTCTTTAAAAATAAGAGGAAATTACAGCAGTAATGCAGCCCTTTAAAACTCGAAATCAGCAAGTGTTTGCATCACCACCAATCATTTTACATCAGAAATTCAAAGTACAAAAATCAGTACCAAGCTTGCCTTAAATTCAAAAATTAGGTTGGATACAACCCCAATGAAATTAAAATTCAAACCCAATCCTTACAGGGGCTATCTCTCACAATGAAAATCAAAAGGGTGTTCACATTCTCATTAGCTCAAGAGCAGTTACATACCCCAAATGGGTCTGCATGTATGAGCATAGGCAAAGCTTCTAATTTCTGACATTCTCATGACTTTTCACCATAGATTGAACACTCCCTCATCTCCACATGATAGCTCATTTCACTTAGGATCAACAAGGTCTTTTGATGGGTTGTAATGTGGCTTATGGGTGAGGTTTATAAAGAATAAAAAGAAAGAATGGATCAAAATTGAGAAATCAGCAAGGTAGGAGGTGATTCATGACTTCACCATCTTCATTTCAGCACTACTTTATCTTCCTTGACATTTTTCAGATTCAAAGTGTCCAGCTTCTTCTTTTCTTTTCAATTTTCAGATGAAGTACTTTTCTTGACTTCTTTTTATTTTTTTTTATTTTTTTTTCTTTTCTTTTATATATATTTTTTACATTTTGGCTCTGGTTTGACACACAACCATTGCTACACTGCTGATTTTAGACTGCTTCTCTTCCACTTCCACCAAATGCTGGACCCAGCTCACCTATCTTCAACTTCTCCTTTACCTTCTGAATTCTCATAGTGAGGGACAGGTTGAATCGGGTTATGAGGATAAGGTGCAAGTACTCCGGTGTTCGTTGAAGAAAAATAGGATTTTCAAAGCTCAAAGAGTCTAAGCAAAGGGGAGTTCAATAGGTAGGAAATTTTAAGCTCAAACTGACCAAATGAAGGCCTTGGGTCATTTCCTTAGTGTCATGAGTGTCGTCGATCAATTTTGATTTGGAGGTGCCTAACTTCTAGTGAAAAGTGATTGAATCAATCAATACTTAGAGCAGAAAAGTGATTGAATCAATCACTAGGTATGGTCCTCCATGGGGGTGTACTTCCACCTTTTTCTCTCCTCTTAGGTTCACTGAGTACTAACTGAAAAAAAAATTCTGATGTTAGCTTCATGGTGGTGCTAATTTTTCAAAGATTTTCAGTTTTAAAAGTCTGCAAATTTTAAAATTTTCCACAAATTTTCTCATTCTAACAAGTTAGGTGGGAGTTAAATCTATTCATCTCAGTTTTCTCACACTACTATACTAAAATTAATTATTCTAATGGCAGACCTACCATGCCACACCCCCAAACCTAAGTTAAATAGTGTCCTCACTGTTTCATGCAAACATATATAGGGGCAGCAGGGTGTATGACAAACACACACTAAACTACAATAGAAAAAATAGAGAAAAATAAACTGAAACAATGCAGAAACATAAACTATGAAGGAGAAAAAGAGAAGAGACAAAACATGACTACTAAGAAAATAAAACAGCTACACGAACTCCTAAAAACAACAACTATGTGTTGCCGAAGTGACAGTAAAAACAGCATGTATATAAAAACATAAACTAAACTAAACAATTAAAATTCTAAACACACAATTTTATAAAATGATCCGAGAATGAATCAGAATTGATGACACAGAATTTTGAAAATTAAAAGCACACATTGTGGCGAGATTCATACAAAATCAGATCATACTACACTATATAGAGAGAATTTTAAAACACAAAAAATAGCTATGTTACACATGGTACACGATGTTGGATCACCATCGGTGGAAGAACTTGAAAGTGAATGATTTTAGAGGGCTCAACAGAATTTTCAACACAGATATGTAACCTCTGATAATTAGCCCTCATGGCTCTTCCCAACATTAAGGCTCATGATATCAACAGTCTAGATGGGAGTATATGCATGACAGAAAATTAAGACAGCCCATCTGGAACTCAAATTAAACCGAAAGAATCAGAATATATAAATGAAAGGCCATACCTTTGCATTTGCAACAAACCTGAGGTCCTCCAGCTCAGCAGTTCACAGTTGCATGAGAGATGCAGGGAGCAGCTCCAGCTCCACATCAGGTGGAAAATCACTTAAAAGGCAGCAAAGGTGCCTTAGATGGATTGAGGGCAGTTGTCTAAGTGAAGTGGTGCACTCACCCTACTGAGAAGCCCAAAATAGCACTTTTCATCACATAGGTGGGGGCCTCCTCAGTCCATACTTCAAAATTTTCAGCAAATACCTCAGCCCAAGTCCAGCAGATTGGGTAAGGTCTCATCCACTATCTTACCAATGACTGTAATTGTTTAACAAATCTCATTTCCTCCATCATATCCTTCCCCTTATAAGAGGGAGAAGGACCTTTAAAATTTTAAGAAAATGGTAGATGACGTACTGCTAGTCCTCATCTGCTGACACATCATTTTTTTTTTTTAGATTACAGTTGTACTTTATTCAATCATTACAAAGACACAAAAAATCTAAAACAGAAAATGAAGAAAAAATTTTAAAATCACACAAAAACTAAAGTCGGCATTTAAACACTACATCTCCAAAGAATATATCTCAACAAAAACACAGATAACTATACTAGATCAAAACTCCTCGACAGCGACACCAAAAACTTGTTGGGGCTATTTTAGAAGCTTGTTGCTAACTTTATTTGAAAACAATAAAAAGAATGTGTTAGTAAAAATAAATCAAAGGTGGATTGAAAAACACAAAATAGCAAGTCTAAAAATACACACAGACCTATAAAATACAGGACCTGTTGTAGCAAGTTTTGATAAGTAAGAGTTTGTCCCACAGGGAGTATTGATCTGAACCACAAGGGTTGTATAGTAGTCTCCAAATCTAATTGCAGATCTGGCAGTCCTAAAGGAAGGGTGTTTAGGTGTCACTAAGCTATATTAAAAACTAGAAAAAGACAAGAATAAACTACAGCTAAAGAAAGGGATCAAGAAGGATGATGATGTGTGTTAAAATAAAAGTAAAAGGGTGAGAAGTAGCTTAGGTTAAAATTCATTCAGTTATGCAACTCAGATTTAAGGTTCTCTTCTACAGCAAGTCCTTGCTGAAGTGCTATTACTAACCTCAACAAGGTAGAAGCATCTGACTTAACCCATGCCATTTAGGGCGCTCTTAAGGCTATAGTCGGTCCACTCAAATGGCCACAGTCTATCCAATAGAGTCTTTCAAATCCCATTGATCAAACCAAAAATGCTAATCTAATCCAAAGGAGTAAGCTGATCAAACCTCATCCAATGAATCAAATTAGGCCATGAATACCATTGCAGACACTATGTCTACAAGTGCTTCGAGCTCCCCAGATTTACTCACAGATCTGGCTGGCATCTATAGGGGAATTAAACCTAGGAAGATCATATGGTAATTTAAAAGATCTAAAGGTTAATTGAACGGGCAAATCTCAGAACCACAAATCCAATCAAGAATCTAGTGGAACCAAAAGACCTATAGATTTAAATAGACTTTAAATCAACAATTTATTACTTAAAAATATCTTGTAATACAAATGTCCTCATAGTTACAATCACTACAGAGAAGCCAAATCTAACATCTGATAGTGGTCAAGTGAAACAGAGGGGAGTCTGTTCCTACACAATCTCTCACTAGGCCACAAGTCCAAGTGCAGAGAAAAAGAATCCATTTCAGATCTGTGACCAAGTTTGCCCTAAGGCTATAGTTTTTCCACTCTAATGGTCACAGGCTATCCACAGAGGCTCCCTTACCCACAAATACTAAGGATGTAACATGAAAAGCATGGTCCCAAGGCATCACGCTCAAGCTTCCATGGGCCTTTCAATAAGCTCAAATCCTAAATGTGTGCTATAGCCTGAACATAACTACAGACAAATAGGAAAATAATAGATTGAGTAAGCATTCAAATATAGATTTCATTGATCTGGTGTTATTAACAATGAAATCCCTCAAGGCAGCAGCCTTGTATACAACAGCTCAACACCAAATCCCAATGTTTAACTGACCTATTACAAAACTTAAATAAAACTACACCTAGATGCTTACCAAAGGTTTAGCCAGCAAGTGCTAGGCTAAGAGAAGAAAAAATAGAAAAATAGGTGATTAAACTCTAACCCCAACCCTAAGTGATCACAGGCTAACACTGGATGATTTACAAATGTAGATAACAGTCCTTTATATATGCAACCCTTGAACCCTAATATGTATTAGCCAATCAGATTTGAGGAGGTTTGGAGTCAATTTTGTGACCCATCTGTGGCCCTTGGATGCTTTGGGACGTGTGGAACATTGGGATGCGTGCCCTAGAAGGTGTAAATTACCCAAAATATCCTTGGGTGCTAAAATAGGTTGCTGGAATTTGTGCCTCGCATAGAAGACAGCTTCAGGTATGCATCTCGCTAGGATCTCGCTGGGTTGCAGCTTTAGAAGTTTACTCTCGCTGGGGTGAAATGCTGCAGAAGTTAAATCTCGTTGGGTTCTCGTTGGGCTGTAGCTTCAGAAATTTACTCTCGCTAGGCTGAAATGCTTCAGAATTTAAATCTCACTAGATTGAACTACAGCAGGTGCTAAAATCTCGCTGGGCTGAAGTATAACATATTTAAATCTCGTTGGGTTGAAATACAGCATTTTTCAGCACTGCACCTGTTCGACAAAATGCCTCAACAGCAGAACAACTCTAATGCCTATATTTTTCAGCTCTACACCACTCGACTTTGAGTCTGCAGCCCGTGGGTTTAGTTGAACTGCCCAAGGGTGCTCCATAGCTGCCTCGAGAGTGCACAACAGTTGTTCGATAACATGCTTTTAGCCTATACGCTGCTCCAATGTGCTAAATATGCAAGTTTACAGCTCATGCTCTTCAATGCAGCTGCTTTGCGGATTGAATGTTGGCTGCAGTGCTACTGCTATCATGTGTCTGAAATATATATAGCAGCCCAATTGGATGGTGCAGCAGCACATAAAGTTTATTTTGAAAGTGCTCAAGTGCTATTGGCTTCAAGTATGAAAGGTGCGCCATGGCGCAATCTTTCTCGACTATGTGGCTTTAAATCCTCATCATTGCAGCTTTGGACTTCAATTAGTGTAGCAGCAAGAGTGTGCACAACATTGGTGTGCAGCTTTACTGGATAGTGCCACAACTTTGCTGCTCAAGAGGATAAAGGCTTTAGCTGCTCCAAAGGATTAAAGTGTTGCTCGGTAGGCTCAAAACAGCAAGGAGCTCGCTAGGCTCATTGGGTGCACTAAACTTAGTTCACTTTGCAACTTCAGGTCACGAGGATCAGATTATAGCAACTTAATGTTGCTCACTAAGCTCAAGATAGTAGGCTCGCGAGGCTCTTAGAGTGTGCAGCTTCAAGGTTCATTTCGGCGACTTGAGCTACGAGTTGATTACAACTCCCAGCTCACGAGGATCACTTTGTTGCTGCTCTTTTGATTCAAATCAGCAGCTCTATTGCCTGCTCGACAAGTCCATATATAGATGTTTAAGGAACTCACCAAGATGATGAGTGCACGCACAAGAAAAATACAACCCGCCAAGCTCTAATGTGTGCGGCTCTTGCGTTCAAGTAGTTCAATCTTCATTGAGCTCTCTTGTGCCACTTGAAGTGGTGTTCTATTTGTTTCACTACAGCAGCAGTCCACTAACTTGGCTCCACTTCTCACCCTCAATAGGTCTTCAAAGGCCCCAAAGCATGCCAAAATTTTCCCGATGGTGTGAACCACCATGGTGCATTCCCAATAAATTCTTCAACGCCACATCTTAGCATAAAAATTCTCCTTCTTGGCTTGAAATATGATAGATTGTATCATTAGGCTATAAATTCTTATTATCTACAACACACTTAAAATACTATTATTAAACAGCTCAAGGGTCTATTAAAGGTCAGGTTAAGGGGTGAAAAGTGGTACTTTTCAAAGATCAACACACCTCCAAACCTAATCTTTGCTAGTCCTCAAACAACTATTAGCATATGCACCAAGCCTTTTAGACCACTATGTGATCCCTAGTGGAGGAGTGAAGTCTCCTAAGGGTTTTCAATGAAGATACCCATAAACTTCACCATTAAAATAGTTAAAAATAGTGCAGTCAATGATAAGACGAATTTAAAGAAATAAAGCTTCATTCCACACCCATTCTTTAAAAATAAGAGGAAATTACAGCAGTAATGCAGCCCTTTAAAACTCGAAATCAGCAAGTGTTTGCATCACCACCAATCATTTTACATCAGAAATTCAAAGTACAAAATCAAAATACCAAAGCTTGCCTTAAATTCAAAAATTAGGTTGGATACAACCCCAATGAAATTAAAATTCAAACCCAATCCTTACAGGGGCTATCTCTCACAATGAAAATCAAAAGGGTGTTCACATTCTCATTAGCTCAAGAGCAGTTACATACCCCAAATGGGTCTGCATGTATGAGCATAGGCAAAGCTTCTAATTTCTGACATTCTCATGACTTTTCACCATAGATTGAACACTCCCTCATCTCCACATGATAGCTCATTTCACTTAGGATCAACAAGGTCTTTTGATGGGTTGTAATGTGGCTTATGGGTGAGGTTTATAAAGAATAAAAAGAAAGAATGGATCAAAATTGAGAAATCAGCAAGGTAGGAGGTGATTCATGACTTCACCATCTTCATTTCAGCACTACTTTATCTTCCTTGACATTTTTCAGATTCAAAGTGTCCAGCTTCTTCTTTTCTTTTCAATTTTCAGATGAAGTACTTTTCTTGACTTCTTTTTATTTTTTTTTATTTTTTTTTCTTTTCTTTTATATATATTTTTTACATTTTGGCTCTGGTTTGACACACAACCATTGCTACACTGCTGATTTTAGACTGCTTCTCTTCCACTTCCACCAAATGCTGGACCCAGCTCACCTATCTTCAACTTCTCCTTTACCTTCTGAATTCTCATAGTGAGGGACAGGTTGAATCGGGTTATGAGGATAAGGTGCAAGTACTCCGGTGTTCGTTGAAGAAAAATAGGATTTTCAAAGCTCAAAGAGTCTAAGCAAAGGGGAGTTCAATAGGTAGGAAATTTTAAGCTCAAACTGACCAAATGAAGGCCTTGGGTCATTTCCTTAGTGTCATGAGTGTCGTCGATCAATTTTGATTTGGAGGTGCCTAACTTCTAGTGAAAAGTGATTGAATCAATCAATACTTAGAGCAGAAAAGTGATTGAATCAATCACTAGGTATGGTCCTCCATGGGGGTGTACTTCCACCTTTTTCTCTCCTCTTAGGTTCACTGAGTACTAACTGAAAAAAAAATTCTGATGTTAGCTTCATGGTGGTGCTAATTTTTCAAAGATTTTCAGTTTTAAAAGTCTGCAAATTTTAAAATTTTCCACAAATTTTCTCATTCTAACAAGTTAGGTGGGAGTTAAATCTATTCATCTCTTTTCTCACTACTATACTAAAATTAATTATTCTAATGGCAGACCTACCATGCCACACCCCCAAACCTAAGTTAAATAGTGTCCTCACTGTTTCATGCAAACATATATAGGGGCAGCAGGGTGTATGACAAACACACACTAAACTACAATAGAAAAAATAGAGAAAAATAAACTGAAACAATGCAGAAACATAAACTATGAAGGAGAAAAAGAGAAGAGACAAAACATGACTACTAAGAAAATAAAACAGCTACACGAACTCCTAAAAACAACAACTATGTGTTGCCGAAGTGACAGTAAAAACAGCATGTATATAAAAACATAAACTAAACTAAACAATTAAAATTCTAAACACACAATTTTATAAAATGATCCGAGAATGAATCAGAATTGATGACACAGAATTTTGAAAATTAAAAGCACACATTGTAAAGCAGGATTCATACAAAAATCAGATCATACTACACTATATAGAGAGAATTTTAAAACACAAAAAATAGCTATGTTACACATGGTACACAGTGTTGGATCAGCTATCAGTGGAAGAACTTGAAAGTGAATGATTTTAGAGGGCTCAACAGAATTTTCAACACAGATATGTAACCTCTGATAATTAACCCTCATGGCTCTTCCCAACATTAAGGCTCATGATATCAACAGTCTAGATGGGAGTATATGCATGACAGAAAATTAAGACAACCCATCTGGAACTCAGCTAAACTGGAAAGAACTGTAATATATAAATGAAAGGCCATACCTTTGCATTTGCAACAAACCTGAGGTCCTCCAGCTCAGCAGTTCACAGTTGCATGAGAGATGCAGGGAGCAGCTCCAGCTCCACATCAGGTGGAAAATCACTTAAAAGGCAGCAAAGGTGCCTTAGATGGATTGAGGGCAGTTGTCTAAGTGAAGTGGTGCACTCACCCTACTGAGAAGCCCAAAATAGCACTTTTCATCACATAGGTGGGGGCCTCCTCAGTCCATACTTCAAAATTTTCAGCAAATACCTCAGCCCAAGTCCAGCAGATTGGGTAAGGTCTCATCCACTATCTTACCAATGACTGTAATTGTTTAACAAATCTCATTTCCTCCATCATATCCTTCCCCTTATAAGAGGGAGAAGGACCTTTAAAATTTTAAGAAAATGGTAGATGACGTACTGCTAGTCCTCATCTGCTGACACATCATTTTTTTTTTTTAGATTACAGTTGTACTTTATTCAATCATTACAAAGACACAAAAAATCTAAAACAGAAAATGAAGAAAAAATTTTAAAATCACACAAAAACTAAAGTCGGCATTTAAACACTACATCTCCAAAGAATATATCTCAACAAAAACACAGATAACTATACTAGATCAAAACTCCTCGACAGCGACACCAAAAACTTGTTGGGGCTATTTTAGAAGCTTGTTGCTAACTTTATTTGAAAACAATAAAAAGAATGTGTTAGTAAAAATAAATCAAAGGTGGATTGAAAAACACAAAATAGCAAGTCTAAAAATACACACAGACCTATAAAATACAGGACCTGTTGTAGCAAGTTTTGATAAGTAAGAGTTTGTCCCACAGGGAGTATTGATCCGAACCACAAGGGTTGTATAGTAGTCTCCAAATCTAATTGCAGATCTGTCCTAAAGGAAGGGTGTTTAGGTGTCACTAAGCTATATTAAAAACTAGAAAAAGACAAGAATAAACTACAGCTAAAGAAAGGGATCAAGAAGGATGATGATGTGTGTTAAAATAAAAGTAAAAGGGTGAGAAGTAGCTTAGGTTAAAATTCATTCAGTTATGCAACTCAGATTTAAGGTTCTCTTCTACAGCAAGTCCTTGCTGAAGTGCTATTACTAACCTCAACAAGGTAGAAGCATCTGACTTAACCCATGCCATTTAGGGCGCTCTTAAGGCTATAGTCGGTCCACTCAAATGGCCACAGTCTATCCAATAGAGTCTTTCAAATCCCATTGATCAAACCAAAAATGCTAATCTAATCCAAAGGAGTAAGCTGATCAAACCTCATCCAATGAATCAAATTAGGCCATGAATACCATTGCAGACACTATGTCTACAAGTGCTTCGAGCTCCCCAGATTTACTCACAGATCTGGCTGGCATCTATAGGGGAATTAAACCTAGGAAGATCATATGGTAATTTAAAAGATCTAAAGGTTAATTGAACGGGCAAATCTCAGAACCACAAATCCAATCAAGAATCTAGTGGAACCAAAAGACCTATAGATTTAAATAGACTTTAAATCAACAATTTATTACTTAAAAATATCTTGTAATACAAATGTCCTCATAGTTACAATCACTACAGAGAAGCCAAATCTAACATCTGATAGTGGTCAAGTGAAACAGAGGGGAGTCTGTTCCTACACAATCTCTCACTAGGCCACAAGTCCAAGTGCAGAGAAAAAGAATCCATTTCAGATCTGTGACCAAGTTTGCCCTAAGGCTATAGTTTTTCCACTCTAATGGTCACAGGCTATCCACAGAGGCTCCCTTACCCACAAATACTAAGACAGAACATGAAAACTGTTGTCTGCCACCATGGTCCCAAGGCATCACGCTCAAGCTTCCATGGGCCTTTCAATAAGCTCAAATCCTAAATGTGTGCTATAGCCTGAACATAACTACAGACAAATAGGAAAATAATAGATTGAGTAAGCATTCAAATATAGATTTCATTGATCTGGTGTTATTAACAATGAAATCCCTCAAGGCAGCAGCCTTGTATACAACAGCTCAACACCAAATCCCAATGTTTAACTGACCTATTACAAAACTTAAATAAAACTACACCTAGATGCTTACCAAAGGTTTAGCCAGCAAGTGCTAGGCTAAGAGAAGAAAAAATAGAAAAATAGGTGATTAAACTCTAACCCCAACCCTAAGTGATCACAGGCTAACACTGGATGATTTACAAATGTAGATAACAGTCCTTTATATATGCAACCCTTGAACCCTAATATGTATTAGCCAATCAGATTTGAGGAGGTTTGGAGTCAATTTTGTGACCCATCTGTGGCCCTTGGATGCTTTGGGACGTGTGGAACATTGGGATGCGTGCCCTAGAAGGTGTAAATTACCCAAAATATCCTTGGGTGCTAAAATAGGTTGCTGGAATTTGTGCCTCGCATAGAAGACAGCTTCAGGTATGCATCTCGCTAGGATCTCGCTGGGTTGCAGCTTTAGAAGTTTACTCTCGCTGGGGTGAAATGCTGCAGAAGTTAAATCTCGTTGGGTTCTCGTTGGGCTGTAGCTTCAGAAATTTACTCTCGCTAGGCTGAAATGCTTCAGAATTTAAATCTCACTAGATTGAACTACAGCAGGTGCTAAAATCTCGCTGGGCTGAAGTATAACATATTTAAATCTCGTTGGGTTGAAATACAGCATTTTTCAGCACTGCACCTGTTCGACAAAATGCCTCAACAGCAGAACAACTCTAATGCCTATATTTTTCAGCTCTACACCACTCGACTTTGAGTCTGCAGCCCGTGGGTTTAGTTGAACTGCCCAAGGGTGCTCCATAGCTGCCTCGAGAGTGCACAACAGTTGTTCGATAACATGCTTTTAGCCTATACGCTGCTCCAATGTGCTAAATATGCAAGTTTCTGACTCATGCTCTTCAATGTACTGCGGATTGAATGTTGGCTGTGATCTCGCTATCATGTGTCTGAAATATATATAGCAGCCCAATTGGATGGTGCAGCAGCACATAAAGTTTATTTTGAAAGTGCTCAAGTGCTATTGGCTTCAAGTATAGGCTGCTGCCATGGCAGCAATGCTGCTCCAGCTATGTGGCTTTAAATCCTCATCATTGCAGCTTTGGACTTCAATTAGTGTAGCAGCAAGAGTGTGCACAACATTGGTGTGCAGCTTTACTGGATAGTGCCACAACTTTGCTGCTCAAGAGGATAAAGGCTTTAGCTGCTCCAAAGGATTAAAGTGTTGCTCGGTAGGCTCAAAACAGCAAGGAGCTCGCTAGGCTCATTGGGTGCAGCTCGCTTAGTTCACTTTGCAGCAACTTCAGGTCACGAGGATCAGATTATAGCAACTTAATGTTGCTCACTAAGCTCAAGATAGTAGGCTCGCGAGGCTCTTAGAGTGTGCAGCTTCAAGGTTCATTTGCAGCAGCTTCAGGCTACGAGTTCAGATTACAGCAACTCCCAGCTCACGAGGATCACTTTGTTGCTGCTCTTTTGATTCAAATCAGCAGCTCTATTGCCTGCTCGACAAGTCCATATATAGATGTTTAAGGAACTCACCAAGATGATGAGTGCACGCACAAGAAAAATACAACCCGCCAAGCTCTAATGTGTGCAGCTCTTGCAGTTCAAGTAGTTCAATCTTCATTGAGCTCTCTACTGTGCCACTTGAAGTGGTGTTCTATTTGTTTCACTGCAGCAGTAGTCCACTAACTTGGCTCCACTTCTCACCCTCAATAGGTCTTCCAAGGTCCCAAATCATGCCAAAATTGTCCCAATGGTGTGAACCACCATGGTGCATTCCCAATAAATTCTTCTACTCCACAACTTAGCATAAAAATCCTCCTTCTTAGCTTGAAATATGATGGATTGAATCATTAGGCTATAAATTCCTATTATCTACAACACACACTTAAAACACTATTATTAAATAGCTCAAAGGTCTATTAAAGGCCAAGTTAAGGGGTGAAAAGTGGTACTTTTCAGAGATCAACATGAAGCATGACAACTTGAACTAAATCAAAGGCACGTAATAACCTCTTTGACTGATTGATACTTGATATTGAAGTCGAACCCTTTCAAAATAAGGACCCATTTGGCTCGATTTACAAGACTTGGAGTTGGATTGGAACCTAAAATTGAACTTGAACTTGAACTTGAAATTGAATTAGGATCCAGAATGGGATTTGAAATGGAAGTACGATTCAAAGTTGAATTTGAAATACTTGAACTAGACCCCGAATAATTGAGGAGATAGACCTCTCTTATAACCTTACAAAATTATTTTGGTATATAAGTCCCCAATGAACTCTGAATTTACGGCAACACTAAGTATAGTGTAAAATAATTCAAAAAAATAGTATGCCTAGTGATCCTATTGCATATATGGATTCGAAACATTAATAATGGTTATTTTTATAGAAGCTAAGTATTGACTCTAGGATTCGAATTGATTAGATTGTTAATCCTTGATTGAACCCAAAACTTGATAGAATTGTTAAACCATAGTATATTAGAATTGAACCCGAAAATTGATCTAAGTATTGATTTTGACACAGATGGAGAATGAATCTGAAGAGTGATTTAATTATTAATATTTGATATACTTGAGATCATGAACTAATCTAGGGATTAAAATGGCACATGACTGCTCAAAAGAATGACCCGCAAATTGAATTTGAACTGATTGACTCTCAATATTGAAATTAAACACTTGACTACTAAAAAAACTTAAACAGAGGTATTGAACATATGATAGATTCAATTTGGCGATCATCACTCGGATGGTATAAATGTGAATTTTCTATGATCATCACTCGGATGGTGCAGAACCGGTCGAATTTGATATGTGATCAGACTTAGATTTGATTCTGATCTCGAT
Source organism: Chloranthus sessilifolius (assembly GCA_021018995.1). Lineage (NCBI taxonomy): Eukaryota > Viridiplantae > Streptophyta > Magnoliopsida > Chloranthales > Chloranthaceae > Chloranthus > Chloranthus sessilifolius. The sequence continues at coordinate 68,339,818 of CM037592.1, read as the reverse complement.
AATTGATGAATTAATATTGAAATTTGAACCTGAAATAGATAGAGTTTGTATTAGACTTGAATTATAATAAATTTTGAATCTAATGTAAATAGACCTTGTGTTTGAAATTGAATTTGATATAGGTTGGACCTATGCTGGAACTTGAATTAGAAATAGATTAAGATTTCATTGAAATGCGAATAGATCAATAATGACATGACAAATAAAATACTTTACCTTAATCCTGTTAAGACTTAACCTCATCAAACATGAGAAAATTTTAAATTTTTCTAAATTCTGTCAATCTCGGTAAAGTTCTTACTATTTTTGAACGGTCTATATCTCTGATTCGATTGTATCTTGGTCTTCAATATACCTCTGATATCTTGAAAGATATAGTAAAGTACCATTTATTGCTCCTTTCTATCAGCCCCATATTGATCAGTCACATAATTTACCATTTTATCACCCTTAACTTAGTGATGTTAGACCCCAGTTTGCTACTAATTAGTTGATGATCTAAAGATATTAAGGTTACATAGCAAAAGAGAGTCAAAGTGTTAATCTTCATCAAAATGAACTCAAAAAGTAGTAAGAAAGACGATTAAACACAAGGACAATTCAAATCGTTCTTGAACGCCAGTGAAAGCTAAAAATCATAAAAGACGATGGAACGCAGTGAAAGAAAGAGAAAAGAAATCGTAAATTACGATTCTTCAAAAAGATGTTCCAGAGGAATGCGATACAAAGAGAAAAAGTGATTGTTCATAGAATCATTCTAAGACAGAGAGATGCACTGAGAAGAGAAAATCATGATTACGATTTTATAAAAATAGAAGCTCGTTGTTGCTGTTGATCACGTGAAGATCTACACCACCTAAAGCATATAATTAGAAGACCTCTTGAATTAGAAGTCTGGCAGATCACGGATCCGAGAAGATTGATGAAGAGAGACTCCTTAAGGACTCTGCTGCTAAAATCAAGGAGCAATCCTTGAGCGCATCAACTATCCAAAGCAAGAAAGAATTATGATTAGAAGTAGAATTATATTAGGAAACTTTTATTTTTAAAATTTTATTAGACTGTAAATAATGTAAACCGACTCCTTATGATCTATAAATAAGAGAGCTCGGCATAGGAGAAGAGTTATCGAAGGAACATTCAACATCAATTAACAATTGAGGTTGGGTTTTCTTTCGATCAACTTTAGTTTAAAGTAGTCTAGATATCCAAGGTTTCTCGAGAGCAATTGACGACTGCAATTGGAAGCTAGAAGATTAGAGTAGAGTATCCGTAATTTCTCAGAAGCAATTGACGCTTGTGACTGAGGGATGAAAGATCTTTTTATTGCTTTTTAGTTTAAATTTATTTTCATGTACTCTACTGCTTAATAAACATCTAAAAGTTTTTTATTTGAATTGACGACTCAGATTGAGAATTTGCAGATTAGTGTAACAGTTTTACTTTTCCATCTTCAATTTTCTTAAGTTTGATTGACGCCCAAATTTTAGGATAATTTTTTATTAGCATAAATCTGTGTTGAGGAGTTTTAGAGTTTGATTGACGCTCAAATTCTAGAGGACTGAAATATGGTGTAATGGTACTTTAATGTAATAAACATCCGAGATCTGAAGGATTGTGATTGATGACCATAATCTGAAAGGAGGATTGAGACTTATTTTTTATAATTAGTTTTAAATAACTCAAATTTTTATTCATATTTCTCCAGTAGTTTAGGATCTTGAAAGACAAATACAAGATTTTAAAATACACAAAACTATAAAAGAAAAATACATTCCTCATGGAAACGATCCTATACTAGTGCTGCAATTTCCATTGTGCGCTTGCAATAGGTTAAGACTTAGTACGATAAAAGCCCGAACACATATATAGATTCATGTATGTATTGAAACTTGTCTCGTTTATCCAACGCTTCAATTTTTTTAGATGTGTGGATGCATACACATATGCAACTAATGAAGGTTCGTCAATTCCCTAGGAAACTTATTCATACGATTTTGATTTGGTCTTTTAAGACACTCGATGTGAAATCCTATAACCAACCGCTTGATTGTTCCTTGTATTCTCCTTGAACCCTACTGGAAAGGATGCCTTGAATTCCGTAAAATCTCTAAAACCTCAAATTCCAAGCCATCATCGTCCAAATGATACTCTCGCAATTATGATCACCCATCTATTTGAAGGTACCAGCGTTACTGTAGTATTGTGACTATAAACTCTGACTACCTAAATGTCACCTCGATTGCTTAAACATGAATATGATTGCTTGAATAAGATCCTGATTACTTGATATGTTTTTGGTCTACTGATATGATTATTTGATTTTGATCCCGAATTACTCGAATGCGACTTTGGTTTCCTGATATGGTTTTGCTTGCTCGACTTGATCTGGATACTTGATATTGTCATGATAACCCTGAATTGATCTTAATTGTTTAAATACTTCCTGTTTTGGCCTCAATTTCTTGAAATGGTCTTAAGGATTTGAAATGAAATTAACCAATTGACATGAATTGGATTATTTAAGTCCCTAAAATTCTTGGTGTGCAACCATGGATTTTTATCAATCTGTCGCGACAATGCACTCTAAATTTGGAATCGCCACCTGGAGCTTTTGGTGACCTGGGATACCTCAAAATTAATACGTGGGCACCTAAGTGCAAAAATATCACTCCGGTTTACCGGTCTATGCCAAAGGCTCTTGGGTAGGAGCTTCGGTTATCTATCGGGAAGGTGTTAGGTACCCGATCAACCCGCTCGTAAGCGGTCTCTACTATGGCTGTTTGGATGTGTTCTATAAAATATATATGTATAATTATATATATAAAAAGAAAGAAAAAATGGGCAGCACTCCCCCTTGCCCGAAGGCACTCCGATCCTATTGAGCCCTTCGTACCCGACGAAGTTCGGGCGGCATAACAGCGCAATTCAAGGATAGAGGGAAAGCAAAAAAGGTAGAGGAATAGTGGGGAGAGCAGGACCTCTCGAGCCCTTGTAGCACCGCTGTTGACCTTTGCGTAGCTGCATTCTGATGAGCTTACGATAGCAAATGATTAGAGAAATGAGTTTTGATCTCTAAGGCTAGGGAGCTAGGAGGTAAGAGAGCGAGGCTAGGGCCTTGTTCTCACCAAATCTAAAGGATTTATGATGGATAATGGAGGGTGGAAGATGAACCTAGGTTCTTGAATTTTATGGATAAAAATGCTAAAAAGGGATGAGGAAATATCTAAGGGATTTTCTCTCTTTGGAAAAATTTTCAAGCTCCTAATCAAGGGGGGGGGGGGGTGGCTCTCTATTTATAGAAGAGGAGTGGGTTAGTGAAGGGTTAAGGGCTAATTGGGTTAGCAATTAGGTAATAGGTATCTAAGGTTTTCTAGGTTTTCTAGGGGTTAGATAGGTGGGAATTGGGTTTTAATAGTAGATGATAGGGTGGGGTTCTAAGTGGCAAAAGGGTTAAAAAGTGGGCTAGTGGGGTTGTAACAGTCCTAACGAAACCAAACCCAATGGATGGGGTGGTCAACAAGTTAAACTCCAAATTCAAAATCTGACCAAATCCTTAAAAGTTACTATTCCTAAGCTTAGTGTGTGTATTAGGCATGCTAGGTATAGGAACAGTGTTCTCTGAGAATCCTGGAGGTTCAAAACCTGCCATGGGGCCCACCAAAGCCATATTTGCCTAGCATGTCTATTAGACACGCTAGGCCAAAATCTGCCAAAATTAGCCTAGCGTGTGTAATACACATGCTAGGCTAATTACCTACCTTTCTGCCCGATTTTCAAACCACCATAACCTTTGGTATACAACTAGGATTGAGGGGATTTTTTGCTCATTTGGAAACTAGGGATATCCTCTTTCTGATGGGATAGGTCTTAGCTCTAGTGGAGGTCTGTGTAAACTTTGACACTTCTATTTTCAACCACTACCCGGGAGGGTTTAAAATGGGTTCGGGAGGGGTTCTATAGGTTAGGCTTGATTCCTAAGGGTCGGGGATAGGTTTTTAAGGGTTTGGGTTAAGTTTTAAGGGTTCAAAAAGTGCTCTCGGAAGCTCGGAGGGTACTCCTTTCTCGAAGTGTAAGTTAATCGGGCCTTGGGCCAAATTTGGGTGTCTACAGATGCCCCTCTTTGGTATTCGATCACTAATGATCGCATGCCAAAGAAAGAGACATCCGAAGAGGCCTAAGGCACGCTAACAGGTTTGTCGTATTCAAAGCGAACCTCAAACATCAGATGGTAACATGGTGAGTATACGGAAGCCCTGTATGTCAGGAAAAAAGTTCGTTCCCCAAGGCTATCGTCCCCAAGCACTTAGCGACATTACTGGGCATGACCGAGATGGCGCGAGTTGCGGAAGCCCAATGTGTTGGGGAAAAACATCTGCTCCTCGATATGATTGGTGAGCTGTGATGTTTGAGTTCCATTTTGAACAAGATAGCCCCGTAAGCGGGAGGGTGATCGACGTATACTTCAAGATGGGTGTAAAGCAAATGATGCGAAGATACACAGTTTGTGCCCAACCTTACGAGGCATTGATTGCCCCATTTGATCGGCCACGGGTGCCCCTACGCGAGATAGGGTTCGAGGTTTTTGGGTGAACCCATCGATCTTGAGGTTAATTTAGCACAACTACTCGAGTAGAACAAATATTAATATCGCAATGCTTTTTAGGAGTGTGTGCTACTTTTTTATGACGATCTTACAAGTAGATCAACTGTGCAAAAACATGGACCCATTAAGGGCGATAAATAACAAAGGTGAATGAAAGTCTTGACCCAGATCCCATCTAGGTACCATTTATAGGAATAACGACCATCAAACAGATACCCAGACACACGGCATACACTTTACAGGATACCATGCAAGGTTTAAGCCTGCCCGTGAGTGATCAAGGGAAAAGATCCCTTCTACAGCCATGCATGAACATAGTTGCCCGATATGTAATCTCATCTCTAATAAGTTGGTTTCGACCAACATACAACTTTTTTAGTTTTTCTTTTCTTTTCTTTTTTATTTAAAATCACACCAAATGCCACTCAAGTTCACAAGAATCCAAAGAACGGAGTGAACAGAGCAAAGATTTAACAGTGGAATCAATCCGATCGAAATATTGACTGTTTGACTGAGATTGACCCGATTGCTCCTACTTTAAAGTAGGATCCAAGATCCAAGGTGAACCTTAGATTTAGAACATTAATTTAGCACAGTTGTGTTGTGGGCAAAATATTGACGTTTTACCACATTTGAGCACGCATGTGCGTAGTTGTGCGTGGGCAAGTACAATGAAAACACAAATATCTTTTTTTCTTTTTCAAAATGATTTTTTTTTCATTTTTTGAATAGACTAATGTCATAAGTGAGATGCTTCATATGATCTATCCATCGCCGAGAGGTTGTCTGCTTCGAGGCTTTTGACCATTTGATGCTCCTGCACAATCTAAAGAAATTGTTAGTCCCCTTTTTTATTTATATAGGCAACAAATATGCATCCTAATTAACAAAAGGTGAAGCAAACTTTTACCTACACTTTTTTCATTTTTTGAAGATTTATATACTTTTTGGATTTTTGTTTTTAGATATATTTTTTTCGTTCTTTTTCTTCATTTTGAGATGGGAGTATGATGTTGTAAATATGTACATGGAAGGAGTAAATATTTTTTATATTTTTTTGGATTTCTTATTTTTGTTGTTTATTTTTTTTCTTTTCTTTTTTTTTTTTTTGTTTGATGCCTTAGCAATGAGGCGAAGTAACGGGTCCCATTTTGAGCATAGTCGAACCCGTTCATATTGTCGGACCTGAGTGAGGCTTAGAATTTTTACCAAGGTTGAAACGTCCATCCCTTTGGGTCGAATCAATCTTTTATCCTTACCTCAGATCATGCGTCTGATGGTGCGGTCTAAAGATCTTCTTGGTCGAGACCCGATTTGACCTAACATGAGAGGCCCAGTTGGTGACCAGATAAGGGAGTAACCGATGACTTTCTCTTTTTTCTTTTCAACTTTTTTACTCATAGCACCCATGATGGGTTTTCGCCATGCCCGTTATTTCTCTCTTTTACCCGTAGTGCCCTTTCGGGTTTTCACTACGTCCATGGGTTTGCATTTTTACCCTAGAGGCCTTTTAAGGTTTTCAACTCGCCCGTATAAGTTCGCTCTTTTTACCCTTGGCGCCCTTTCGGGTGTTTTCAGCATGTCCATTTTGCTTTGAGCTTGCATTTTTTTTTTTTATTATTTTCAATCACTTTCTTAAATACCACGATATGGACGTTGATTCCGTCATAGCCGGCTGGATGGAGATTTTGTTGTCTCTCAGCTTGGTTCGTGCTGACTCAACGGATACTGTGAATGCTTGTGAACCTTAAAGAGGGCTTTCTTTAGGGATATATCATGGCCATGGGTTTGAAAGGGATAAGTTAGGTATTTTGAAGGTATTCTCGGGTTAAAAGGTTTCCTTGATTGGGTTCCAGTTGTCATAATACACTTCTTCCTTGGGGGATTTTTACTGTACATGCCCCATGATTTTTCTATCTCTTTTCTTTTCTATATATATTTATTTATTTATTTTGGCACTTTTTACTTTTTATAGAGAATCTCTTTTTGGGGTTTTACTTTTCTGATTTTTTTTGGATTTTGGTGATAACTCTTTTTTTTTTTCTTTTTTTTTTTGGTATGTACACACATTTTTCCTTTTTCTCAGAGGGGTTAATGAAAGAAAGGTCATTGGCTCTACTAGGGTAGCAAGGGGTATAAGTGCTCAGGGACATCTTTTGGGTACTTGATTTTATAATAATGACCTCTTTTATGGGGTCCTTAAGCAGTCCATCTTATCAATACTTACCTTGCTTTGGGAGACTAGGAGTAGAATCGTCGCACATATCCAGCGCTGATTGGCTCAGGAAAGTGATCTCCGTTCATGGTGGCGAGTCGGAGTACGTACCCATTTCTTTGATGATGAAGGGCCCTTCCTAGTTGGGCCTAAACTTCCCTCTCGGATTGGCATGGAGAGAAGGAAAGATCTTCTTGAGTATAGTGTCACCCACCGTCAAATTTGGAATGCTAACATGTTTGTTGTAAGCACGTGCAATCCTCCTTTTATAGACTTGAGTATGACACAAGGCTAGGAGCCTTTTCTCATCGATCAGGCTCAGCTATTCAAAGCAGGACCTCTCTCTTTCGGCTTCTGATAGATCAGATTCGATGATGATGTAGAGTGAAGGTACTTCAACCTCAACCGACAGCATGACCTCCGTTTCATATACAAGGGAGAACGACATTGTGCCTGTAGCGGTATGGATTGATGCTCAATAAGCCCATAATGCAAAGGGTAGCATCTCGCTCCAATCTTAGTATGTGACAGCCATTTTCTCAAGGAATCGGACGAGTGCCTTATTCACAGCTTCGACAGCTCCATTAGTTTACGGCCTATATGGTGATGAGCGATGATGTTTGATCTTGTACTGCTCGTAGAAGGCTCTTATGTGCTTGTTTGCGAAGTTGGTGTCGTTGTCCATGATGATATCCTTGGATACACCGAATCGACACACAATATTATTTTTAATGAATTTTTCAACATGATTGGTCGTGATGTTTGCATAGGATGTCGCCTCCACCCATTTTGTGAAGTATTCGATGGTGATGAGGATAAACTAATGCCCATTTGATGCTTTCGGATTGACTTTTCCGACTATGTCGAGGCCCCATGTGGCAAATGGTCAAAGAGTGGTCATGCTATGTAGATCTATAGCAGAAGCATGTATCATACTAGAGTGTTCTTGGCATTTGTAGCACTTCTGCATATGCTTGCAACAGTCAGTTTCCATGGCAGTCCATAAATGCCCTTCCCATAGGATCTTCTTGACGAGCATGTGCTCATTGACGTGAGCCCCGCATACTCCCTCATGGATCTCTTTCATGATGTTAGTTGCCTTGCCCTCAGTTAGACATCAGAGCAAGATATTGTTATATGACTGCTTGTAGAGGCACTCTCCATAGATGACGTAATTAGCTGCTAAATGCTGAATGGTCCGCCCGTCTGTCTTGGACGTACCTTTCGAAAACGTTCATGTTTCGAGAAAACTTTTGATATCCGAGAACCATGGAGGCTCGTCATCTATCCCTGGTGGTCCCTCAATCCGGAGGCAAAAGGCTAGCTCATTCCTTTGCTCGATTATGATCGATTTCACCTTGACGCCATAGGAGATTTCTACCATTGATGCCAATGTTGCTAGTGCATCAATAAAATGATTTCTTACTTGTGGGACATAGGAGAATGTAACATCAGCGAAGCATGCTATCAGATCTTCTAGGTACTCATGATATAGGATCAACTTCTCAACCTTCCTCATCCAATCTTCATTTGGCTGGCATATGATCAATTGGGAGTCACTAAACACCCTGAGATGAGTTACGTTCAGGTCCAAGGCTGCTTGTAGGCCTTCTACGCAGGCTTCATATTCGGCCATGTTGTTAGTGCAGGAAAAGTTGAGCTTGATGGAGAGCGGTATATGAGATCCTTTGGTGAGATTAGAATAGTGCCAACTCCTTGACCTTCGACATTTTCTGCCCCAATTAAGTGTATTACTCAGGACTCCTCTATCTCCTCTATGTCACCCTCTGTCATAAACAAGTTGTCTTCATCTGGGAATTCAATTTTCAAAGGCTCGTAGTCAGGTAAGGGATTCTCAGCCAGATGATCAGTTAGTGTTTGCCCCTTTATTGACTTCTGAGTGACATACGTGATGTCGAATTCAAATAAGAGAAGTTGTCAGCATGCAGTTCGACCAGTGAGGGCTAACTTTTCGAATAGGTACTTCAACGGATCCATTTGTGCTAGCAGGAGGACGACTTTGGATAATAAATAATGACAGAGCCTCTATCTATCCCAAACAATAGTTAGGCATGCTTTCTCTAGATGAGAATAGTGTGTCTTGTAATCAGTGAATTTCTTGCTCAGGTAGTAGATGACCTGCTCTCTTCTTCCTATCTCATCATGCTGCCCTAGGACACATCCCATCAAAACTTTTATCGTGGAGAGGTACATTAAGAGTGGTCTCTCTGGTTCGGGTGGTACCAACACTAGCGGGTTGAAAAGGTAGCCCTTGATCTTATCAAATGTTGCTTGACTGTCGTTCCATTCAATAGGCGAATCTTTTCTTAGTAGCTTGAAAATTAGCGTGCAAGTATGAGTTAGTTGTACAATGAACCAACTGATGTACTGTATCCTGCGCAAGAAGCCTTTAACCTCTTTCTCTGTAGATGGCGGTGGCATTTCGATGATGACTTTTACCTTCATAGGGTTAACCTCGATGCCTCTTCTGTTAACGATGAAACCTAATAGTTTTCCTGACATGGCATCGAATGTGCATTTCTGAGGGTTTAGGCGCAACCTGTATTTTCTTAGCCTCTCAAACAGCTTTTGGAGGTTTATCAGATGATCACCTCTCTCTAGTGACTTGGCGATCATGTCATCAACATACATCTCAATTTCTCAGTGCATCATGTCATGGAAGAGTGTTGTCATCGCCCTTTGGTAAGTCGCCCCAGCATTCTTCAACTCGAATGGCATGACTCGGTAACAGAAAGTTTCCCATGGAGTAATGAATGTTATCTTCTCTCAATCTGCTATGGCCATTTTGATCTTATTATACCTAGAGAATTCGTCCATAAATAAGAGCATCCTATGCCTGGCAGTGTTATCAATTAAGATATTGATGTGTGGCAACGGGTAGTCATCTGTCAGGCTTGCCTTGTTCAGGTTTCTGAAGTTGATGCACATGAGAACCTTTCCATCTTTCTTTGGTACAAGGATGATATTGGCCGGCCATTGCAGGTATTTGGAGGCTATGAGAAACCCTGCATCGTACTGTTTGATGACCTCATCCTTCAGTTTCAGCATCCATTCTGGCCTGAGGCGTCTTAACTTCTACTTGACCGGCTTAACAATTGGATATAGCGACAGCTCATGCTCGACTAAATCAGTATCCAAACCACCCATATCCTCATATGACCATGTAAAGACATCTTGGTATGACCGAAGGAAATCAATCATGCCTTTTCTTTCCTTGGGAGATAGTGGCATTTCGATTTTAGTGATTCTAGGAACCTCCTCTGTAGTCAGATTGACGTCCTCTGTTTCTTCAACGATTGGGGTAGGGCCATGCTCAAAATCGATAAATTGGTCAAGGACCTCATTAGGATGCTCCTCAGTAGGGATCTTCTCGTTCAGACTCGTGACTCCTACCTCTTCTTGTATTTCTACAAGAAAGGGGTCGGCTTCACGTGGGATGCGTTTTTCAATTAAGGAATCATATTTCTAAATGTTATCGAAAATTTTAAAAGACAATTTTTTTAGATTATTTTATATTTCTTTAATTATTTTTTTGAATTTTTCTTTTTCTTTGGAGATGGGCCCTGAGAAAAGCGGATCTTTATATACACATGGTATTGCCCGCCAAGGGCTAATCTTGCTTTTATAGGTTATTTTTTTGGAAAGCTGGAACCGTATTTATGGCCACTCGATGCTTCTAGAGTTAGTGGCATTGATGCCCAATTCCTCATCTGTGGTGTCATTCCTTTACCTGCTCTGACGGAGGAGGTTGATTGAGATGGTTTTTGTGAGTCAACCTCCATCATGTTTATCATGGGCTCATCTGGGACCCAATCCTCAAACGTCAACATGGGTTTGTGGTGGTTTATGGCAGGGGGTGCATTGACGGGGATACCTCTTCCTCAAAGAGGGACAAGGATGCCATGTCTATTTCCATATAAGGGGAAATGATTTGGGGATTGATTGGGTGGATAGCGGTTGTCGGCTCGCATGGGGTTAGTTGTGTTTCCCCATTCTAATATATTTTTATTACCCTTTCACGAACGTGCTTCAGATGTGAGGTTGCGGTCGAGGTGTGTCTTCCAGGTCTATTCCCCGGGCTTTGGCAGCGGCTATGATTCAAGCCTTTTCCTTGGCTTCCTGAACTTCTTCCTTAGTGGCCTTGTAACCTAACCCAAATCTGATATGTTGCCTGCCTTTGGCTCTGACTGGGTCCCTTCTTCCTTGCAAACAAGGGCCCAACCCTTTACCTTTCTAGTTGCCTCACTTCTGGAGCATGGCCACTGCTACAGTCATTCGACCTCCTATTTTTATGGTGACTTCTATGATAGGTTCTGGTGCTAGTGTTGACACATCATACTAGAAGTTGTGAAAGTCTGTGTCTTCAGCTGTATGTAATACATCCAGCACTTTGAGGTATTCGATGTTGTGTGTGACCTTTTCTCCTTCCTCCTGTCCCTCACCTAAAATGGTGATGATCTTTTGATCTAAAACAAATCTGAGCTTCTGGTGCAAAGTCAAAGATATTGCTCTGATTTCGTGTAACCACGGACGACCTAGCAGCAGATTAAAGGTGGATTTGATATCCATTACTTGGAATGGGATGGAGAAGGTCATTGGCCCAATGATGAGCTCAAGATCAATTTCTCCAATTATTTCCCTCCTTGTGTTATCAAATCATCTGGCGCTTATTCTAGCTGGTCTGAACGTCGAGGGATCCACCCTTATATTGGTTGCGGTTCTCAGAGGGCACACATTTAATGTTGATCCATTGTCTATTACCACCAATGGAATCACTAAGTTCCCTGCTTCTGCCATGATGTTGAGGGGTTTGGAATGATTATTTCCCTCATTCAAAAGATCAGCATCTGAAAAAGAGAAGGCGTTGGGAGCCAACACCTGCCAAATTATTTGTCCTACTTCATCTGGGGATCACTTGGATAGACACATGTGCATCTTTCAGTGCTCCCATTAAAGCCTGGAAGTGGGGCAAGGATGTCATTAATAAGTCCCAAACAGTGATATGAGATGGCAGTCCCAAACAATATGTGCACTTTGCTCATTTTTAAAAAGGGGTGTACCGCAATAGGTTCCTTCTTCTCTTCCAGTCAGGTCAGTACTGATACCTCAGGGTGTTTGTAAATTCTCCCCGATCGAGTAACAAAATTGATTACCCCTCGATGTTGCAACCCGCATTGATGTCTGTTTGATTGTAATTGAGCGGGATCTGGAGGGGGTCATATGTCGGCCCTGGGATCTGAAATGTGTTAGTTGAGGGTATCAGAGGTTTCTAGACTAGTGGTGCAGGGTAACTAGACAAATCTTGGTTAACTTCCGCTAGAGGCAGATAGGTTGGGGGGAAGGAGAAAATGGGCCAAGTGGATCTATGGGGATTGTGGATGACTGTATTAGTGGTGATGTGATGGGGTTAGGCCACTTGTAATTAATCAGTGCTGGTGGGGGAAGCTAGGGAACACTAGATATCCAGCAATCGAAGGGGGGTGTTTCATATGGTTGACATGGCGATAAGCTAGGTTGTACGTAATTGACAGGAGTTGGTGGTGGAAAATACATTCTCAAATCTAAGGGCTCTACTTGGGGTGTTGGATTGGGGAAGTAATCAGCCAAATTTAAGGGCTCAATTACCCCTATGCTTTTATCTTCCTGACCCCTCTGCTTTGGTCCTATAAAGTCTTCCCGAATGCGAATATACTCTGAAGGGTCAAACTCTTCACCATCTTCCTCTATCACATCGAGGGTGGGCCTGGGGCCCATTCCTCCCGTTGGATGTGGTGGCATCGGGACCTGATATATGTTGGCGTGTTGGCTTACCTAGGGAAGTGCCGAAGGGATGATTTTGTCAGCGTCTATTAGGTCCTGTATAGCATGCTTTAAAGGAAAGCATCGATCAGTCGGGTGGGCCGATCCTTGGTGGAAATTACAGTGAGTATTGGGGTCATAATTTTTGGGGATTGGATTTGGTGGTGGGCATGATTGGAAAGGTGTAACAAGACCTTTTGCAACTAACAAAGATAGAAGGATGTTCAAGGATTGCCCCAATGGCGCAAAGACTAGATCGAAATGGGCCCTTCATTATTCCGGGGTAATTTGTGTCCCTTTCCCATTGCATGTTCTCTGCATCAGTTCACTTTGTGTTCGGGCTGGTTGTGCTGCCTTAAACTGGAATGGGGTTATGCTAGTACTGGGTCATGCATTTATGACTGTCTATATATCCGCCCCATTTCTTCTCTCGTTCCTCTATTCAATGAACTTTCGGACCCCACTGATGCGCCCGGCCTGACATGATCTGTGAAAGCCTTCGCCATTACATCAAATTACATCATATTATTTGGTCACTTGACCTTCTCTCTGGACATTCGTATGAAACCCCCAGATACCTCGATTACATCAATGTCCCTCAGATTGACTGCCCCTTATAGTAGGTCGCATTATACGGGGGAATGCCACTTCCACCCACAAATGAGGATATACCTCTTGACAGCTACCAATAGGCCCCCGAATGCTCATCCTTAGATTGTGCTAATAGATAAGAAAGCCATTTTATGTCAGCTCTCGACATCAGCTCCCTGATTCACACTTGTGATCTTTCAAAGAAACGAGAAGACACTTCAAAAGAGGGGTGTATACAATCTTGTTCGGTCGACCTTTGACCTTGCCCACGATCTCTGAAAAGGACTGACCTTCTCTGAAGATCTTAAAACCCTAAATATGGGAACCATTACTGAAACAATAGTATATAGTTGAGACTTAGGCTAAAACAATAGCTCTGCAACTCTGACCCGACTCGACCCGAGAAAGTCCTGAATTCTGCTCACATACGGATGCGCAGAATCGATTCCACATGTGGAAACATGCACAGATTTGGTCCCACTTGGGGCAAGTTCACTCTTCTCACGGACCACTAAGACCCGGATTTCGGGCAAGACACTACACACTTAATTCGATTCCACGCAAACATAGTTGCACGGAATTAGTCCCACCTGGACTAGGGCTGCCTTTCGTGCACCACCCAAAGACCCCGATCCTGCGCAAATACACGTGCATGGAATCGATTCCATGTGTAAACCAACACGTGGAATCGGTCTAGATTGGACTGGGACTTTACCCCCCAAACCGCCCAGGGACCTAAATCCCACGCATACGCCACTGCGCGGAATTCAATTCCACACATCACTGGATACGCGAAATTGGTTCCCACTCGAACCCAGCCTTTAACTCCTTAGACCGCCTGAACTTTCCATCAAGCGCATATGCCACAATGTGGAATTGGTTTCCCAGGCCTACTAGAATAAGAAAGCCTGATTCAAAGGCTGACTCGAAGTTAATTAAGCACATATACCACTGCGCAGAATTCAGTTAAGCTCAGCCTCCCATGTGTGGAATTAGCCCCCCACCTATAAAAAGACCCCCTTACCTCACCCTAAAAATGGGAATTGAATATCAATCCTCTCCCACTTGAGCTCAGGCCTTTCTTAAGCTTGAGTTTCTTCTCTCTACGGCACTGAAAGGAGGAAGAAGCGCTTAACTTCAGGTAATCTCTTTCTAGTTCTTAATTTCTAGTTCTAGATCTTAGGTTTTAATTCCTAGTTCTTAATTTTTAATTCTTAGGTCTTAGTTCTTAGTTCTTAATTTTCTAAGTTCTAAATCTTAGTCCTTACTTTCAGGTTCTAGTTCTTAATTTCTAGTTCTAGTTCCCAATTTCTTACTTCTAGTTCATAGCCCTTAGTCCTAGTTTTTAACCTTTAAACTCGTAATCTCGATCCGTAAACCCTCAATTTTTAAACTTAAGTTCATTTTTCAATCCATAATATTTTTAAAATGACCCTTAGTCAATCGATTTGCCCAAGGGAGCTTACGAAAGGTACCCAGGAACGAGGCCAATCCTCCTTAGCATAACAAGCCACAACCCCCTTTTGTTTTTCCTAGTTAGAGTAGCATTAGGAGCCTAAATTAACTAGAATTGGAGTAGTGTTAGGATACCAAATCACTTAGAATCAGAGTAACATTAGGACACCAAAATAATTAGAGTTAGAATGGTGGTAGGACACTCAGTCAGTTAGAGTTAGAATACTACTAGGAAACCCCCAATCAGTCAAACCCAAGATAAGATAGGAAAATAAAACTAATCGAAATTAAAGTAGAATCAGAAAGTTAAGTCAGACAAACTAGCAGCTATTGGAGTCGGTCGGCTTACGTTCAACGAAGGAGTTAACCCACACCTCGTAAAGCATGATCAATGACGTGTTTCAGTGTCGATAAACATCTACAGCTGGCGATCGCATCAACCCAGGTATTTTTCATTTAAAATTCAACTTTTCCTTTTTAGCATTTAATATTTTATAGTTTATTGTTCCACCGCCCTTAGCCAGAGTCCACTCAAACTGAATTGGGCCACTTCTTCTGGGGACCGAAAGGAACCCAGAAAAAGCGCGTACCAACAGCTGGCTATCCTAAAATTCAAAATGTGAGTGTATTGGTTATGAAGGCCACTGTGGGCCTTATCCCCTTGCATATCTAACCAATACCTCTTCCTACGCTCTTCTGTGTGTTTTTCTGTGAAGCGGTGCACCCGCACCAGATGTTCCCCCCACTACTAATAACTTCAGTCGGGACCAGCCTACCTCCCTCATCACCCTCACTGTGCCATCCTCGTGGCATCCTGGAGAAAAGGGAAAGAAGAAGTGTTAGATTATTTGAAGGACGACAGTAGAAAAGATAAGATATTCCTTCGAAAAACAACAACACGCAGGTAAGTATGCTTTCATCCCTCCCAAAATATGTCAAAGGAAAAGAAAAAAGAAAAAGGGTGCCAAATAAAATTTTTGAAGAAAAATCCTGCATTTTATCACTCAAAAAATAAAAAACATTGGGCTGAGAAGACTCCCCCTTCTCTCCTAAACCAAAATTCTCTTCCATTTTTTCAGTCCAAAATTCCCTCAAATCAGGTATATGGATCAACGAGAACAAAAAGAGGGTACAAATTGACCAAATTCCACTAAAATCCATTACAATCATGCACATTACATCATAAAATCAGTCAAAGATGATTACATTCACAAGAAATTCCTCCTTGTCACCTAGATGCAAAAGCCCTAACTCATTCATAAATAAAAAAATCAGAAAAATAAAAAAAGGGGCACAATTTTATCCAATTTTCACCAAGTCCAGGCAAATATACGTGGAAAATGAGTCAAAAAGCCATAGGAAGTTGCATTTACAAGAAAAAATGTATATTTACCATCGAGATGCAAGAAACCTAGCCACATTTGGTTTAAAAAGCAAGAAATTTAAAGAAAAAAGGTTTAATTTGGTTACCTTCCTCAAAAAGGAAGAACCCTAGATCTGGCACGAAAATTTGGGATTACTTGGTAAAATCGACACTAGAGGGATGTCGAATGATGGTTCGGATCGATGGAGCAAAGGGAAAAGTGCCCAATTTGGTTTTGAGAAGGAAAGAGGGAAAGGAGTTTCAAAAAAAAAAAAATTCGGGTCCCTACCAGCAGCCACTCGATTTTAATAAAAAACATACTATGCGTACATACTATGTACGTATAGCTTATATTTCCCCAGAAATGGCTATGCATACATAGTATGTACGCATAGTGTAAAAATATCAAAAAAGAGAAAAAAAAGAAAAAAAAGAAAAAAAAAGGGAAGAAAGAAAAAGAAAAAAAAAAAAAATATATATATATATATATATGTGTGTGTGTGTGTGTGTATATATATATATAGATAAAGCGTGGAGTGTGTGTATATTAATGAAAAGTTTATTCATCAAAGATTTTTCTAAACTGCAGATTTAGAAAATATTTTCATTCAAACTCTCAATATTGGCGTACTCTCAAAAAAATGTCGAAATTTTTGGGTTCTCTCAGTATATATGATATGTATGATAAATTTCAACAGATAATTGACTAAAAAGATACATCTCATGGAAAGATAATCAATTCTATTTATATGTTTCCTTATTTTTTCATAGTATTTACTATAAATATCTCTACTAGGTTCATACTGTTGTAAATCATGAATCAAAGAGATATTTATTCAGCTTGTAATGGGGTTTTGGGTTAAAAGGTTCCAAAGGAAGGTAGAAAAGATTCAAGGATTTTTGAGAATTCAATTCTTCTTTCACCTATCTTCTTCTTCTTTTCTCTTCTTCAATAAGTGTCCAAAATTGGATAACTTCTTCCCATTATTCTTTTTTGGCTCTCTTATGTAAATCCATTTTTTGTGCAAATATCCTTTTGAATTTTTCAACTTGGAAGATGTTTGTTTGTGACGTCCTGAAAAGTTTTGATCTTTCCAAACAAGTCAACCTCAGTGTGCGTGTTTGACTGGTCACACAACTGAGTATAAATTCTTAGAGTGAGTTAGAATAAGTCTTGAGTGAAAAAGAAAGATTTAGTGATAATACGAACCGTCGGATGAAGTACCGTACACCGATGTGTGGTGTACCGGCTTAACACCCTAACACTAAGCCTTTCAGTATAAAAGCCAAATTTGATAAGAGAATTCTTTCCCTTGCTTTCTTTATTGAGAGTTGTTTGTTAAGAAGAGAGAAGAGGAAGAGGGCTCAAACCTTCTTGAGTGAGCTAATTGTGTGATCGCACCACACGCGATAATTAAAGAAAAGAGTAGTATGTATTGGAGTAGAGACTCATCGTAAGACTGTGTGCAATTCAACAATTTTAACTCCGAAACCCTCTCTTGGGAGAGATCACGTGGATCGAGGAATCTACCACTTAAAGGTGAGCAAAAATGTGTTCAATTGTGATTTAATAGTTATGTTAAACATTAGTTAAGATATGAGTGAAAGATTTAAAGAAAATGATTTAAAATTAAGAAAAAATGAGTTAAGAATGAATAAGCTCGTGTTTTTAAAGAATCTGTCAAAATCAATCGATCGAAATAAGTATCCGATCGATCGATTTTGAAAGGACAAAAATGTGAAGATTTCTGGAGAAACCAATTGATTGAAATAAATTTTTATCGATCGAATTGTAAAATCGATCAATCAAAATGGAAATCGATCAACCAATTTTGGAGTCCGATCGATCGGTTTGAGCACTGATCGATCGGATTGTAAAAATAGTGAGCATGTTAGGAGTTTCTGGAGAAACCGATCGATCAATTTGAAACCTGATTGATCGATTTGGGAACTGATTGATCAAATTGTGGCACCAGAACTATGTGGTTTTCTGACAAAATCGATCGATCAAAATGGAATTCTATCGATTGATTTGGAAATCGATCGATCGGATTGTGACATGAAAGATGTGTAGATTTTTTGGAAAAATCGACCAATCGAAATGGATTTCGATCGATCAATTTTGGAAATCGATCGATCGATTTGGGCAAATTCAGAGATTTAGTCTGTTTTTCGTAAGGGAATTGGGGAAGACTTTAGACATTCCCGTTTGACATCTCTTTTAATGTATGGAATGTAAATGATTGTGCTCTAGGTGTGATCATGAGTGTGTGCTAGGAGGGCTAGCTCGGAACAAAGGAATCTTCGTGTTTGCTCTGCTTTGAGGTAGGGAAAACTCTGTAAAATCGATCAATCAAAATGGAAATCGATCAACCAATTTTGGAGTCCGATCGATCGGTTTGAGCACTGATCGATCGGATTGTAAAAATAGTGAGCATGTTAGGAGTTTCTGGAGAAACCGATCGATCAATTTGAAACCTGATTGATCGATTTGGGAACTGATTGATCAAATTGTGGCACCAGAACTATGTGGTTTTCTGACAAAATCGATCGATCAAAATGGAATTCTATCGATTGATTTGGAAATCGATCGATCGGATTGTGACATGAAAGATGTGTAGATTTTTTGGAAAAATCGACCAATCGAAATGGATTTCGATCGATCAATTTTGGAAATCGATCGATCGATTTGAGCAAATTCAGAGATTTAGTCTGTTTTCCGTAAGGGAATTGGGGAAGACTTTAGACATTCCCGTTTGACATCTCTTTTAATGTATGGAATGTAAATGATTGTGCTCTAGGTGTGATCATGAGTGTGTGCTAGGAGGGCTAGCTCGGAACAAAGGAATCTTCGTGTTTGCTCTGCTTTGAGGTAGGGAAAACTCTGTAACATGTGTGAAATCATAAAGATTCACTTATGTGTGTGTGAGCTTTGATATTTAAACTTCAAAATCTAGTATAAATTATCATATTTCACGGTGATAAACTATACGTTAGATTTCGTACTTTGATTTAAGAATTCATGCAGAACGAACCTCTTGTGCTCTAGTATGGCAGGATATTCGTTCTTTGTTTGCCGATCTGTGATAATAAAAATTTCATTCGGCACAAGTTTCCCTCATTCGAAGGGGCTTGGGTATTATAAAAATGGTTCATTGAATGACGATGGTTGAGGTTTCTATCGGTATATGTGTGGTTCTCGATGCTATATATGCTCGAGATTGTATTTAAGTGATTTGATTTAAGTTTCTTTTGTTATGAGAACAAGTTTTGAAAATCATGTGAGCTAGTTTTGAAATTCTATTTTGATATTAGTTTTGTGTCAAATTAAACACCTTTAAATAGTGAATCTTTACAAGATAAGCATGTTTCAGATTATGTCATGAGATATATGTGTGATATAATAATATGCATGCTACTTATATTTCCTTATTGAGCATAGACTATTAGCTCATCCCTCGACTAAATGTCACGGGTACATGTGTAGAAGAGGTTACTGAGGACATTGATCCTGAGGACCCTGAGTACATACCAGAGGAGGAGACTGAGCCCCCTCCTAACGAGTTCTTCTAGTGGGCTGAGCTGTGAGTGTTTATTTTGAAATTTATCTGTAAGGCTTGGTACATCCAACCAGTTTTGTCAGAACTCATGTAATTATGACATACAATATTATTTTATGAACCATGTTTCGGTGACGATTAGTCGTCACCGGTGGTTCAGTTCAGTTCTTTTGTCCATGGGTTTTTTCATGGAATTAAAACCGTCTTTTGTCATTATCTTTGATATAGATGTAGTCATATAGAATTGGAGATTTAATTTTTTTATGATGACTTTGTCTGCTTAGTTAGAATATATGCTTTGTTTCTGCTTTGTGTGTGGATGTACCAAATGTTAAGTGAGTTCAGGATCGCCTTATCGGTGGTCCAATGGCACTGGTTTCTGAGTTCAAAAATTCGGGCTGTCACAATTGTTTCTCTGTCTTTTTCAAAATCGTAATTACTATTTCACTTCTTTTCTCATATTTTTTCATTTTCATTCTTCTCAGTTATACCTTTTTTCAACATATCCCATATCTGTTTTCTTATACTCCTTTCACTCCATCTGATTCCCTTCTTTTACATTCTAAACTCTCAAAAATTATAAGGGTTAAATGTTAAATGTTTTAGGTAGTACATATGGTTAAAGATTTACAAAATCTTGGTACAAAGAGATTTGGTTTAAGGTCTAATATGGGTTCAAAGGATAAATACTTTATGGGATTTTGGCTTTTTGGCTCAAGCTAAATAAAATATGTCCTTAAATCATCTTTATGATTCACTAGCATGAATGCCATATTATTTTGATGTATACAATAAATAGTTCTAGAAAAAAAAATCTTCATACTCATAAAAATTTGATTCTAATTTTCAGTAATATGAGATTTCATTACACAGTTAAGAAGTTCAAAGAAAATTTTGTTTTGAATAGAAAACAGTCTCTCTCTCAAAATAAAAGAGGAATTATGGCTCAAAAGCCCACTGGTTATATAATTTTGAAACTATAATCTAATATTGCAGTTTAAATCAAAGTATAATTTCAAACATTCAATCTGATACAATGTTCAAAGAGTTAGACATGAATCGTAACTGCTCTATTTTGATTGTTGAACTTCTGCTACGATGGATCGTTAAGTTCATGGGTTCATAAATTATTATTTTTTTATCATAACTCTCATATAATGGTTAAAATTTTCTATTATCGATATTTATGAAACTAATCTCAAACAGAAAAGGGGAAAAAATAAAAAGTAAACTAACTAATTAAAAGTAAACTAACTAATATATACAGAAGTGTATCCCCCCCAAACTTGAATAGGACAATGTCCTCATTGTGCAAAAGTAGGGGATATTTCAAAATTCCATTACCTTCATGATGCTGCTAAGCTACCAGGCATATATTCTGCAAAATTATTCAAAAACTCCCCCCAAACTTGGGAGAAATTACTTCGGCATATTCAGACAGAAATTTGCTTCAGAAAGAAAATGATTAGAAACAATACTTGTAATCAAAAGAGGTTTTCATATATTAAAATAAATATATGCAGAAATGCTAGAAAAGGAAGGAAAATGATTACATAAAAGATTAAACCTAGAAAAAATCTAGACATATCCTAACTACGACACTGGTAGCAATGTCTGAGGCTAAATTTTCTATGATAAAGATCAGTCCTCAACTTCTAACCACTGTCCTGCTAAAAAGTTGGTTCCACCTCCGACTCTGGGATCTGCATCCGGGAAAAGGACGGTTTAAGAAGATGGAGGAGGTGGCGATGGGGGATGAGGTGTACGAGGCGGAGAAGATTTATCACGTTTGGAAGATGGAGGTTGTGTTTCGTCAGCGGATTCGAAATGGGAAGAGAGGAGAAGAGGGCAATGATTTCATTGATTATCCCCAGGAGTGCGGTTACTTCCTCTTCATAGCGTTGAAGAAGACGGTCAAACGTTTCACTAACCTCAAACCAACTCGGTGGTTTTACCATGGAGAAATTGGTGATGGTGGAAGAGACCAAACGAAATGGAGTGATTTGTGTAAAGATTTGGATGTAGATTTATAATTAGTTTGGGACAGTGGTTTCAAGAGTTGCCATAAATGTTCATTATGGGGTGGCATTGAAGAATGCGAACCGTTTGGTAGTACCATACTTTTTGGTAAGACGTGGCCGCACAGCATAAATTGAGGTGGCGACTTGGTTATCGGAGATTGTGCCTTTTCGATAGCAAAATGCGCGGCTCGAACAACACATTCTCTCATCAATCGTAATCACTACGATTTCCTACGGGAGAACTCATGTGCTATAAGATATCGTATTGACTACGATTCTTCGTAATAACAGAACAACCACATGACACACCTACTTTTGTTCCAAAAAGTTTAAGAATAAATTAACTCACACCAAATTTCTACGGGTGAGTCAGTAGCTCGACAACGCCTGAGATTATATTAGTCATACTCTGAGTCTTTTAGCAACATTGTAATCACGGTCCCTTTTTCTTCTTGTGTAATTATCAATTTTAATCTTTGCCCAATAACCTTAAACGTACGACCATCCTTGGGATCTTGGATGGTTATAGCCCTGTGAGGATATGCTTCCATAACATTGTACGGTCCATCCCAACGACTTCGTAATTTCCCTGGAAAAAGTTTTAATCTGGAATTAAATAGTTAGACTTGTTGGCCTGATGCAAAACTTTTTTGTAAATATGCCTGTCATGGAATGCTTTAGTTTTGGCCTTATAGATTTGAGAATTTTCATAGGCATCATTACGAATTTCTTCCAATTCATTGAGCTCAAGTTTTCATTGTTCACCGGACACGTCCAACTCAAAATTCAGTGCTTTGATAGCCCATAAAGCTCTATGTTCTAATTCCATAGGTAAATAGCAAGCCCTCCCGTATACCAGCCGATAAGGAGACATACCATTGGAATCATTCAATCTCATGGACCAATCTTTTATATTAGGCCGAACAGTCCTTTCCAGTATCTTCTTTATTTCTATATTAGAAACGTCAACTTGCCCACTAGTTTGCGGGTGATAAGGGGTTGCGATTTTGTGAGTAACACCATATTTCTTGAGCAAGCTCTCAAAATATCTGTTACAAAAATGGCTTCCTCCATCACTTATGATAGCTCGTGGGGTTCCAAATCGTGAAAATATATTCTCTCTGATAAAAGAGATTACCACCTTATGATTATTTATTCTCGTGACTGCGACTTCGACTCATTTTGACACGTAGTCGACAGCTACAAATATATACATAAATCCGAATGAAGGTGGGAAGGGACCCATGAAATCTATGCCCCACACATCAAAGGATTCTGCGACCAAAATTGGTTGGAGGGGCATCATGTTTCTTCGGGACATGGCACTGCCTTCTGACATCGATCACAGGGTGGATAAAAATTCTGGGCATCTTTAAATAATGATGGCTAATAAAATCTTGATTGTAGTACTTTTGCAGCCATTTTCCTTCCACCGAAGTGGCCCCCACAAGCGTATGTGTGAAAGAATTGTATAATATTGTGAGTGTCACTATCGAGCACACATTTCCTAATTATCTGGTCTGGACATATCTTAAATAGGTCAGGGTCCTCCTAAATATAATATTTTGCATTGGAAAAGAAAACATACCTGTCCTACTTGAACCAGGCTGGGGGTTTTCTTCACATCTTTCTAAGACGAGGGCAAGGTGATCAAGACAGGAATCCAAAGTTCAGATGAATACCAAAAAAATGTTCAAGAAAACCTCAAGAAACTTGTCTATTAAATCAGAAAATATGGCCATCATACATCCTTGGAATGTTGCTGGATCATTGCATAACCCAAAGGACATGCGTTGATAAGCAAATGTTCCAAAAGGACACGTGAAGGTAGTCTTCTCTTGATCTTCTGGGTATACCGGAACTTTATTATACCCCAAATATCCGTCTAGAAAGTAAAAATATTCCTGACCTGTAAGTTTTTCCAAAATTTGATTAATAAAGGGCAATGAAAAATGATCCTTGCGAGTCATTGAGTTGAATTTCTGGTAGTCAATACATACGCACCACCTTGTGGTTTCGTGTAATGGCACCAACTCACCGACTGCATTTTCCTTGACGATAATACCTGATTTCTTTGAGACTACCTGGATTGGACTCACCCACTCACTATCAAAAATCAGGTAAATAATGTATGCGTCTAGTAGTTTCACGATTTCTTTTTGAATAACTTCCCTCATGTTTTGATTTAGTCATCGCTAACTTTCTCGTGGAGTTTGGCATTATCCTCTAAGTGAATTCAGTAAATACATATCGAGGGATCAAGCCCTTTTAGGTCAGCGACAGTCCATCCTATTACACACTTATGCTTCACAAGTATGGCTAACAGCTTACTCTCTTGTTCTATGTTAAGAGCAGATGAAATGATTACTGGGAGAGTTTCGTTAGGCCCAAGAAAAGCGTAATTAAGGGTGTCGAGAAGTAGTTTCAAATCTAAAGATGGTACTTTTTTGATAGATGGCTGTAACGGTTCGTTGGAAGTAACGGGTAAAGGTTCTACCCCTGGCTCCTAAATTCGGGATTAGGAATCACGGGAAGAACTGTTCAACAGATAAGTCACCTCAGATTATTGCTCAAATTCCCCCAAATCCATATATCATAGTGCAGTTTGAAGCGCATCTTTGGAAAAGACTAAAGGCAATGCTTCTTCTACCAATTCTTCAATTTCATCTATGTTGAAGCATTCCTCGTCGTCGATTGAAGTCATCTGGTTGGCTGTCGAGAAGACATTTAACTATATTTGCATATCTCCAAAAGAAACTTCCATTACCCCGATTTTATAGTTTATGCAAGCATGTTGGTTCTGCTCTAATAGAGCATGTGTGTTCTTTATTACAAAGATAGTCAAAATATGGAAAAAATAAAGAAGGGTAAAATCAAAACAAAAGGAGAATAAAAATGGATTTGAACACAAACACCACCTACAAGATGCAGGGTTGTTGCAGCAAGTTTTAATAAGTAAGAGTTTATCCCACAGGGAGTGATGATCTAAAAACTATAGTAAATCTCCAGATCTGCCACGGATCTGACAACTCTAAACCTAAACTGGAAAGTAAGGTAAAAAGAGGGTGTTTTTGGGTTGTCACAAACTAAACTAAAAGCATAAATAATAACTAGATCTAAAGAAAGGGGGTGGAAAAGAGTGAAGATGGGGTTGGTAAAATAAAATAGAAAAAATAGAGAAATAGACATCTATGGGCTAATCTTTACTGTAAAACAGATCAAGAGCTGGATTGCAACAGTCCTTCACTTGGCTACAAGCACAAGTGCAAGGTAGAAGAATCCAGCTCAGCCCTATGATCTAGACTAATCTTAGGGCTATATCCTGTCCACTCAAATGGTCACAGGATATCCCAGGGATGTGATTCAATTATAGATGCTAAAGTTAAAATAATAAAATCATTGTAGACACTTTGTTTGCAAGGCTACAAGCTCATGCATCCATAGGAGTAAACAATCCATGAAGATCTAGTGAAAACCATAAGATATCACAAATTGAATGAGGCATTGAAATCAGGTAGTCATTGCAACAAAGAAGCTTGCAATGACCTAGCTCTCAAGTCTGCAATCTCTGCAAGACTCCAGATCTCATCACTGAAAATGGTATTATAAAAATAGAGGGGATTAGATCTGTAGTAATCCTTCACTTGGCTACAAGCACAAGTGCAAGGAAAAAGAATCCAACTCAACCCTGAGATCTAGACTAATCCTAGGGTTATATTCTGTCCACTTAAATAGTCACAGAATATTCCATAGATGTGATCAAGTCAAGGGGTTAAAGCTAGAACAGTAAACTCACTGCAGCCATCATGTTTGTAAGGCTACAAGCTCATGCATCCATAGGAACATAAAGCCCATACAAATCTTTATGAAAAACCACAAGAAAAGATAGATTATATAAATCAATAAAACTAGTTGTTCATTGATAAAAAGAAACTTATAATGACTTGGCCCTTAAGGCTACAGGCTTTGCAAGATTCCAATCTCCTTACAATGCCATTACAATAATAGATTATAGCTCAAAATAAACCTAGCTACTATAAAGATTTAGCCCAACATTGCTGTTGAGCTAAGGAAAGAATTAGAAAATGAAAAAGAAAGAAAACCCTAACCCTAAAATGAGCACATGTTGAGAGTATCCTGGCTGCCTTTTACAAAATAGCTTATATATATTTATACAATCCATAAAGCAATAAAGTACTTTGGCCAATCAAAAAAAAGGAAAAATCAAAACATTAGGAGCTGCTGTCGTGGCTCAGTCTCAGCCAAATATTGCCCCGGGTCATGAGGAAAAGCACGACACACTTGGACAAGTGTCCCAAGTGTTGTGGAGTCCCAAAAATACCCCTGAAGTTTGGATATATATGCTGGAGCCTGAGCTTCTAGTTGATGGAGCTTTAGAATATAAAACTCAAGAGGTGCTCTATAGGATAGAAGACTTCTAAAGCTTGACAGTGAAGATCTCGAGTGGTTGAAGTGCTTTCTGAAGGTTGCTCTAGTGGCTGGGGTGCTTCAGGCAACTCTGCTCGATGGGATCATATATGCTCGAGTGGATGGCTTCATAACTGCTCGACAATTTTAATACTTTAGCATATTGCTTGACAGGATATCTTCATAACTACTCGACAACTTTATGCTTCTGTATATAGCTAGAGTGGATAGATTCAGCTGCTCAACAGGTACATACTTCAACTATATTGTGTTCAAGAACTGCTCAAGCTGCAGTGTTTGAAGTTGTGGTGCACTCGAGACTACTCGAGAACTACTCGAGCTTGAAGTGCTGAAGGTGTATATGCTCGAGCTGCTGATTTGCTGCAAACATGATGTGCTCGAGAACTACTCGAGTTGGAGTTTTCTAAAGGTATAATGTGCTCGAGAACTGCTTGGCAGCTACTCGAGCTGAGAGTTCTGATTCTCTGTAGTTTTATCCACTCTGTTGCAACACTCCTCCAGGCATGGGCCCCACTTCTCTTTCACTGCAGGACTTCTAGGGAGGCATGCTGAAAGGTCCATATGGTGGGAGCCACCATGGTTCGAACTCTGTGTTTCCATCAGCTCCACTGCTTATCTCTCATTCTCTTCTTCTTGGCATTTATTGGATGGATTGTTGCACTAATATGTAGATTATTGCTAACTACTTAAATACACTAAAATTTTAGTTATTATATAGCTCAAAGGTCTATTAAAGAATAGGTTAAGAGGTGGAAAGTGGCATAATTCAGAGATTAACAAAGCATTGGTCGTGGCCAAGAATGGTCTACCGAGAATGACTGGAATTTATGTTTGAGATTTTGAACTTGGTTCCATGTCCAGCACCAAGAAATCGAAAGGAAAACAAAATTGTCGACCCCAACCAACACATCTGTGATAATTCCTACCGGCCTTCTTTCTGATCTATCAGCTAACTAAAGAGTTATCGAAGTAGGCCTCATATCTCCAAATCCCAAATTTTCATAGACAAAGTATGGTACCAGATTTATGTTGTCTCTCAAATCCAAAAGTGCTTTGTTTATTGCATGATCACCTATGATACATGAAATTATGGGTACTTGATCAGTCACATAATCTATCATTTTACCACCCTTAACTTAGTGATGTTAGGACTTAGTTTGCTACTAATAAGTACTGATGTGCAGATATTAAGGAAAACAGTAAAAGAGAACCCAAAATGTTAATATTCATCAAAATGAACTCATAAAGTAATAAAAAGATGATTGAACGAAAAAGACGAATCATCGCCTACTAAAAGATGAAAAATCGTGTTTTAAGATTTTTCAGAACAATGCAAAGGAAGAAGTAGAAAATCATAATTTACGATTCTTCAGAAGAAAGTTGTTCGAAGATAAAGTGAAGTGTAATAGAAAGCGATTGATCGTAAAGTAAAATAAAGAATCATTCTATAAGAAGCTATGTTAAAAGCTAGAAAATCATGATTTATGATTTTACAAAAGGAAAGCCTATTGCTACTGCTATTCATGTGAGTATAATTAGAGAATTCTTAACTTAGAATCTGGCCAATCACGGATCTGAGAAGATTGACAAAGAAGACTCTTAAAGGACTCTGTGATGAAATAAAGGAGAAAATTCAGAAGTACATGAACCATTAAAGCAAGGAAAGATTAAATTAGAATTAGAGTTATATTAGAACTGTTTTATTTTAGTAGCTTCTTTTATTAGAATTAGGAGTTTTGTAAACCGACCCCTTATGATCTATAAATAAGAGGGTCTGGTATAGGAATTAGCCATCGAAAAAATTTCCAGCATCAATTGACAACTGAGGTTGTGTTTTCTTCTGATCATTAGAGAGTTTAGTTTAGAAATCCAAGGTTCCTCGATCACAATTGACGACTGGGATTGAGAGCTGGAAGATTAGAGTAGATATCTGTAGTTTCTCAGAAGCAATTGAAGATTGCGGCTGAGGGGTGAAAGATAAATTTTTATTGCTTTCTAGTTTAGATTTATTTTATTCCAATTTCCTATTTTGTAAACATCTTCATATTTTAATTTGAATTGACGACTCAGGTTGAAGTTTGCAGATTAGGGTAATGGTTTTTATTTTCCATCTTTGATTTTATGGAATTTAATTGACGCCCAAATTTTTTATAGATTAAAGATTAGATTAAATCTATGTTGAAGGATGCTAGTTTTTTATTGACGACCAAATTTTAGAAGACTGCAATATGATATAACGGTATTTTTAATTTGTAAACATCCGATAGTTGAAGATTGTGATTGACAACCACAATCTGAAGGAGGATTTAGGATTTATTTTTTGCAATTTAGTTTAAGAAACCATTCATTACTCATATTTCTTAAATAGTTTAGGATCTTAAAAGATAAATATAAGTTTTTATAAAATTAATATATATATATATATATTATAAAATATATCCTCGTGGGAATGATCCTATACTATCTCTACAATTTCCATTGTGTGCTTGCAATAGGTTAAGACTTAATTAGATACATACAACCAACGAATCAAATTTTTGGCGTCGCTGCTAGGGATAGCATTTTGTTTTATGTTTATATTAGTTTAAGAAAATAAGTATTTATCTTTCTCTTTTTAATATTTTTTTATACTTTTAATTTTCTTTGATCACTTCTTAAATATTTTGCAGATTTATTCGGAATAACGAATCAAGGTTTTAGCTTCTCCTGATCAGAGAAGCTAGAGGCTCAGATTTGTTCCTCTCCCTGCCTTCTAGAATAAAAATTAAATAAAGTTTAAAACACAAAAACATAGTTTTTCTTTTTGTATGGATCACACTCGATCTCGAAGTCTATATTTCTTCGAGTGTGATCTAGAAATTGAAAGGACTCTCCTGCATAATCTAACAGCGAACCGAACTCCCACAAGAGAATCCTTAACCATGGCTAATGATCGTTCAATTCAAGCACACTTCTGCCTCGTTGATCTGACTGTACCCTCCTGTATAGTTATACCAGAGGTTACAGTCGGGCAAAATTATGAAATCAAGCTTAATACACTTCAAGTTGTACCTGCTTTTCATGAGCTTGATAGAGAGGATCCCTATCAACATTTAAGGGATTTCATAGAACTCGGCACGAGGTTATAGCTGTCGGTAGCTAATGAGGAATCAGTTAAGTTAAGGTTGTTCCCTTTCTCTCTCAAAGATAGAGCGAAAGCATGGCTGACTTCACTACCTGCCAGGAGTATAACCACTTGGGATGAACTGCAATCCAAATTCTTAAACATCTGCTTCCCAATTGGTAGAACTAACCAGATTAGGCAACCAATTCAAGATTGCAGGCAACAGCTTGGAGAATTATTTCATGAGAGCTAGTAGTGCATGAAGGACTTACTTAGGAAGTGTCCTCATCATGATGTGTCAAACTGGTCAATAGCATAGAGTTTCTATCAAGGATTGACTGAGACTAATTAGTCTACAGTCGATGCCTCAAGCGGAGGAGCCTTTATGGCTCAAAATGGCCAACAGTCCTGGAACTTATTCAAGAAACTGATCGATAACTCAAAGCAGAAGCAGTCTCTACTTAGGTCTGATCCCGATATCACTCATTACACCCTGCTCGCGAAGGGTGGACTTTACGATATCAGTAAAGATAAAGTAAAGAAAGAGGATGATATGAGTGCGAAGGTTTTGGATCTTGAACAAAATAGCGCAATACTATTGGTTGCCAAATCGAGTACTCCGAACAGACCTTTGGTAAACTATTCTAATTTCTAGACTCAGGCTTATAACGAAAACCCAACTGTGCCATCATACTAGGAGGTAGTGGAAAATGAGCAAGTAATAGCCTTTCAGAGGGGAGATTATGAATACATGTATAATCCAACGTGGAGGAACCATCCTGGATTTAACTATGGTTCCACAGGAGGAGCACAACTAACACCATCAGTTGCGCAACCACGATTTCCCCAGACCCAAGTTTTCCACCAAAGACCTCAAATGTCTACTGCACAGCCCCCATTTGAATCACAGAGTAATGCACCTGATGCCACAGTTGTTCAAATTCTTTGAGATTTGTAGCAACAGTCGCATCAGCATTCAAAAGATTTATATCAGTTTGCTCAATTCTCTCAAGTGCTCAATTCACACACTCATTCCATTACGAAGTTGGAAAGCTAGATAGGCCAGCTAGCTTCCCAAGTGGCGAAAAGAGAGAGTGGTCAATTGCAACGTAGCCAGTAACCAATCCTAGAGGACAAGTATTCTTGGTAGAGACATTGGCTCCCCAAAAGCTAATCTAAAATCCTCATGGATTGTCGAGCTATCGACTCATCCGTAGCACCCATTGTAAAATATGTAGAATTATTATTTTTTCTTTTTCATTTAGGTATTACCTTACGACCCAAATCGTTGAAAAATGATGGATCGTAATATAATTCTTAGTATATATTATAGCGAGCAATCGTATGGATTTATGATTGATCTTTATTATAGTCATGTCTATCAATGAAACCGTAGCGATTACGATTCAACTGATACGAGGGTGTTGGTACGTGCTTTTTCTAGGTCCCTTTCGGTCTCCAGAAAGAGTGGATCAATTCGATCCAAGTAGACTCTGGCAAAGGCGGTGTTTTTTAGAGGAAGTTAAATACTGAAAATAAAGAGGTAAATTCTAGGAAAATAGTTAGTTCGTTGTGATCGCCAGCTGTAGATATTTATCGATGCTACAACACATCACTGATCACACCTTACGGGATGGAGGTATGGGTTGTTCTCTTTACTAAATCATCGGCCAGCCAATGTCAGCAGCACTAGGTCGCCTAGAAGTTTAGTCAAGCTAGTTTTCCCAATTCTCTTCTAACTGCTTTACCTTTCTCGCACTTATTATGATTTTTGGCTGCTTTAATCTCCTAATATTATCAAGAATCTAATTAATTTTAATCCTATTAGAATTATAGTTAATCGGGGAATCCTAATTTAACTAAGTCTCCTAATCTTACTAGAAGTCTAAACAACTTAATATTCTAACTTCAAAAATAAATCTAATTGATATTCTAATTCTAAAGAAAGCCTATTAATGAAGTCTAATTAATTTCCTACTCCTAATGAAAGTCTAATTAGAAGTCTAATTAATTTCCTAATCCTAATGAAAGTCTAATTAATTTCCTAATCCTAATGAAAGTCTAATTATGTGTTAAGTAGTGAAAAATATCATTTTTCACCTCTTAACCTGACCTTTGTTAGACCCTTGAGCTTACTAATAATGTGTTTTGAGTATATTTTATAGTTAAGCAATAAATTGTAAGCTTAATATAGACTTTCACTTAAAAGAGCCCAATAAGCACTGTGCTACCCAATTGGAAAGGTCAGAAACCAAGTCCAGCTGCAAGAAATAAAGTCTAAACCTACTAAGGGGTTGTTGAGTGTTGAACAAAGGGAGAACAGCACACCCAAGATGTGTGTCAACTATGAGAACACTGAAAATATGCTGTCGAGAGGTTCCATGAAGTTGTTAAGAGCTTCCTAGCACCTGTCGAGAAGTTCTGAGAGCAAGGAATGAAGCAATCGAGAGGTTGAACATGTGTAAAAGAAGTTGTCGAGAGGTATTGAGTTGAAAAGATAAAGATCTCGAGAGGTTCCAGCACCTGCCGAGAGGTTGGAAATACAGGTGTGGATCCTGTCGAGAGGATACTTCAAGGTACATATGAAGCCGACAGGATCCAATCACTTATTGTGAGGTTCAACTAAACCTGAAGCAACGTTCATTCTCGCAAGGATTGAGCCAACCTGTCGGCCACTTCACTGAAGATTGTATAACCCGTCGACAGGATTGTCTATAACCTATCGAGAGGGAGAGTGTCAACAAGATTGTCTATAACCAACCTCTTGAGATGTTCTCTGAAGATGTCGACAGGATCTTCATTTACCTATCGAGATGTGTCCAAACCTATCGAGAGCCACTCCAGTCCTGTCGAGATGCTGCCAAACCTATCGACTAGCTACTTCAATCCTGTCGAGGAGTCTGCGAAGCTATCAAAAGCTAATGCAACCTGTCGATGAGAGCTTAGTCAAATTCAGAACCTATCGAGAGGATCCCCTGAACCTTGCGACACTCATTTTGGCAACTTCTCAATGTATTTCTTTAACAACTGCCACGTTCAGATTTTTATGCATGAGTTCCAAAGCACTTCAGTGACCCCTAGAGGTATTTTTGGCACATAGTTGGGCACAAATGGAAACCCTAACTACTTCACGTGAATTTTTCAGTTGAGAGCCAATGGGAAGAGAGCTTCTAGAAGAGAAATCGGCCACATCAGCAGCCCAGAATAACATAATTATTTCCTTGCGCTCTGATTGGATGAAAGAGATTTGAGGATAGAGGAGAGTATAAAAGCTATAAGAAAATAAAGAAGAACCATCCAAATTTTAAGAGAATCAGAGCCTAGTGCAAGATCCATTTTTCCCTCCAAATTCTCCCTCCTTCTTCCTCCTTCTCCCATTCTGTCTTTAGCCAATCATGAGTGGTTAAACTCTTCTCAGTAGTTAGGGTGAGGTCTTCAGCTGTAAATTGAGAGATTCAGAGGCTTGTAATAGACTGTATATTACACAGATTGCAGATCTAGGCACAATAGTATTGTAAGCTTGCAATATAATTATGAAATTTAAAGGTTATTTTGATCTATATTTTACTTTTTTATATTTGATTTCCCTTAATTGGATTGTCCTGCGGATGCCAGCCAAAAATGGGAAGCTGGTAGCCTGGAATCTGCAGCATCTGCAATAGTTTTCTTGTCCTAATCAAGATCCTTGGAGTAGAACAATCTCTAGGATGGTCTGTGACCATTAAAGTGGACAGATCATAGCCTTAGGATTGCTTCAATTCTCTTATTGAGATTGAATTCTTATACCTTGCATCTGCCAAAAATGGGGAACTTGTAGCCAGATGGAGGATTGTAGCAAATCAAATCTATGCAAGGCCTTTAATTCCTTTGATTTTCAGTGAGAGACCAATACCCCTAGCTGTTGTTCTCACCCTTTTGATTTTTCATCTCTTCTATATCTCCTCTATTCTCTGTGTTTGATTAGATCTGGATCACTTGCATTTACTCTTATAGTTTGTAGTAAACGTGACAAAAACCCAAAAACCTCTCCTCTTTCCTGCTTTAGTTTAGTTTAAATTAGGATAGAGTGCCAGATCTACTCTAGATCTGGAGATTTACCGTAGTTAAATCACAGTTCCCTGTGGACATACCCTTACTTACCTTTTAAAACTTGCTACAACAGCCCTGATTCTTGCAGGACTGGCTGCTTGCCTTGATTCAACATTGTTGTAATTTGTGCAGTTAATTTACTATTTTAATCATATAATAATCGCAAGGCAGGCACAATAACAAGTTGTTAGCGCCGCTGCTGAGGATCTATGTTTTTAAAAATGATAGATCTAAGTTTTTCTTATTTTAGATTTTATATTTGAAATTGTCTGTTTAGTATTTGATTAATTGCTTCCGTAGTTATTTGTGTAGTTTCTAATTTGTTTGCAGAATGTGGAGCTACACTTAGAGAAGCAATTTTTGCTAGAAGGAGGAGCAAGTTGTGCTGAGTTTGTATTTCCTTGCACTTTTATATTTCTAAATCTATGAATTTTTAGATCTAATAGTGTTTTACTTGTGTTGCAAATCCTGACTGTTTGTTTTAAATTTGAGATGTAATTGTGCATTAGGATTGTGAGTGGTGTATGTTTGGAAGAAGAACCCTCAACCCTCAGCTTGTGCCATTCAATTTAGAGATTGAGAGGATTCTTAGGCCTAAACAAATCCCACATGCATCTACTGCACCTGAATCTATTGAAATGGGTGAGCAACTAAGGCTGTTGAGGGATTACAATGCACCTAGTGCATATAACTCTCCCTTTTGCATTTAATTCCCTGCTGTAGAGGGAAATTATGAAATTAAATCTTCAACCACCCAGATGTTACCCTCCTTTCATGGTTTGAATCAAGAGGACTCATACAAACATGTTGATGAATTCCTTGCCTTGTGTACTACCTTCAACATTGCAGGACTGGGACCAGAAGCAACCAAGCTTAGGCTATGTCCTTTTTCATTAAAGGACAAAGCTAAGGCCTGGTTGTCCTCACTTTCTCCTAACAGTATCAACCCTTGGAATGACCTACAATGTCAATTCCTAGCTAAATTCTTCCCCATGTCTAGAACCAGTCAGTTGAGGAAAAATATCATCTCATTTTCTCAACTCCCAACTGAAGGGTTCCATGAAGCATGGGAGAGATTCAAAGAGATGTTAAGGCAATACCCTCACCACCAAATTCCTGAATGGCAACTTGTACAAAGTTTCTATCAAGGAATTGATTCTAAGAGTAGAATATAGTGGATGCTTGTTGTGGAGGCACATACCTTCATAAAACAGCTGAGAAAGCTTGAGAATTGTTTGATGTTATTAGTGAAAACTCCTTATAGCAGGAGTCTTTCACTAGGGACACAGAAATTCTAGCAGGAGTGTTGAGGGAAAACATAATAAGAGGAAAAATGTATGGGATTGGTTGGTATAATGACTTGGAAAGGAAGGTAACCAATTTGACCCAACAGTTGGAGAAAATGATGGGAGCAATGCAGTCTCCAATGGCTGCTAATGTGGAAGAGGCATGCCTCATCTACCAATCTCCCACTCATCCCATTCAAGATTGTCCCTCTGCTGCTCAAATTCCAGAACTAGTGATGGAACATGTGCAGGCGCTCAAACCTTTGGTCAGCAGCCAAATGCTAGTTACTCTTGGAGAACCCACCCTAATCTGAGGTGGAGGCAAGTCAATGTTCAAAACCAGCAACAGCAGTTCTATCCACAGCAATTAATGCCTTATGAAGCTGCTCCCCAGACTTATCAGCAGAATTTTGTCCCATGGCCCCAATACTAGCAGACCATGGCCCAGCCTATGGCTTAGCCTGTGCAACAAGTTGCACAAGTACCAGCTACCAGATCACCCACTTTTGAAGAACAAGTTCTAGCCTCATTGCATAACTTTGGCTCTTTATCCCAAACTGTCCACTCTCATAGCCAAAGCATTAAAAAGATGGAAGACCACCTTGGTCAGCTATCTAATGCCTTGACAAAGAGAGAAGAGGGGAGGCTGCCTAATCAGCCCATGGATAATCTAAAGAGGAATTATGTGGTGGGTGAAATTTCTTCCTCACATGAAGAAGCTAAATATGTCACTACTTTGAGAAGTGGGAGGAATTTGACAATCAAGTTGGTATTGATCCTGAGAAAAAGGCAAAAAAAGATAAAGAAAAAAAATAGCCCTAAAAGATATGAAGCAGGAGCAGCATAGCTTGAATAAGGGGAATGTTGATGCTCCCCAACAAAAAAATGAAAACAAAAAGAAAAGTGATCAATTGGCTAAGGCAGCAAATGAAGGAGCAGTCCCTCACTTGCCATTTCCAAGGGCACTTTAAGCACCTTCCCCTTTTGATAAGGGGAATGCTAAAGTAGAGGAAATTATGGAGACTTTTAAACAAGTAAGGATTAACTTGCCTTTACTTGATACAATCAAGCAAGTGCCAGCCTATGCCAAATTTTTGAAGGATCTTTGCACCCATAAAAGCCAGACAAGGATATATTTATCCAAGAAGGTCTTTTCAGCTGAAAAAGTGAACCAAGTGTTGACCATTGTAACCCGAACTAAGCTACAAGACCCTAGAGTCCCTACAATCCTCTGCATCATTGGGGATCACACCATTGAAAAGGCTTTACTAGACCTAGGAGCTAGTGTGAATCTGCTTCCATACTCAGTTTATGAGAAGTTGGGCCTAGAAAAGTTGAAGCCCACACATGTGGTCTTACAATTAGCTGACAGGTCTGAGAGGAAGCCAATGGAGATTATAGAGGATATGTTAGTTGGAGTTAACAAATTCTTTTACCCAACTGATTTCCTAGTGCTAAACATGGAACCAAGCAAGTTTGCTACCTCCATCCTCGTAATCTTGGGTAGGCCATTTTTGGCCACTGCAAATACATGTATATAATGTAAATCAAGGGTGATGGAGGTAACTTTTGGCAATATGAAGGTCAGGTTAAATGTGTATAATGTAGCCCATCAACCTCACTTGAATGATGAGGATTGTTTTTCAATTGATGATTTGGATGAGCTTGTGGAAGAGACTTTTCTCAAACTGCTACATTATAATGATTTTTGTGATGATCTTGATGATGCTTTTGAAAATGTATGGAGTGAGATTGTAGAAGAAAAGGCCCCCACACCCATGGTTCATGAGATGAAAGCCTTAATTTCTAATGAGGAACCAGCAACAAGGTATCCTCCTTGGAAACTTAATGTGATGCCTCTCTCACCACCATCAAAGGCACCTTTATTGCCTTCACTTGTATGTCCACCAAAGGTGGAGCTAAAGCAGCTACCTAAGACATTGAAGTATGCTTTTTTGAGGGCCAATCAGAAATTGCCAGTGATTATTTCTTCCTCTCTCACCGATGAGAAAGAGGAAGAGTTGTTGTGTATTTTAAAGAAGCATAAGAGAGCAATTGGCTGGACCATTGCCGACCTTGGGGGCAACAACCCTGCTGTGTGTATGTATAAAATTCACCTGGAAGAGGGTTCCAAACTCTCTAGAGAAATACAGAGAAAATTGAATCCCCACATGCAAAAAGTGGTGATGAAAGAAGTAGTCAAATTGCTAGATGCTGGAGTCATCTACCCAATTTCAAATTCTGAATGGGTGGCACCTACTCAGGGGGTACCCAAGAAATCGGAAATTACTGTGATAAAAAATGATTCTGGTGAGCTTGTTCCAACCAGGGAAACCACAGGTTGGAGGGTGTGTATAGGCTATCGGAAGCTCAATCTAAAAACCAGGAAATACCATTTCCCTTTGCCCTTCATTGACCAAATATTGGATAGGTTAGCAGGAAAGTCTTTTTATTGTTTTCTCGATGGTTATTCAGGGTATAACCAAATCCCTGTTTACCAACAAGATCAAGAGAAGACTACTTTTACATGCCCATTTGGCACCTTTGCTTACAGAAGGATGCCATTTGGACTGTGTAATGCTCCTGCAACTTTCCAAAGGTGCATGTATGCTATATTTTCTAACATGATTGAGCAGTTTTTAGAGATATTCATGGATGATTTCTCTATTTTCAAGGATAATTTTAGCCAATGTCTATATCATCTCAGCCTTGTGTTGCAGAGATGTGAGGAAACCAATTTGGTGTTGAGTTGGGAAAAGAGCCATTTCATAGTCACTCAAGGCATTGTCCTTGGTCATGTGGTTTCCCACAGAGGCATTGAGGTAGACAAGGCTAAAATAGATCTGATTACACATTTATCCCCACTAAAAACTGTGAAACAAGTCAGATCGTTCTTGGGGCATGCTGGCTTCTACAGGAGATTCATCAAAGATTTCAATAAGATCTCGAAACCTCTATGCCAACTATTGTGCCAAGAGGTTCCCTTTGATTTCAATGATGAATGACTTAAGGCCTTTGAGCTGTTAAAAAAGTGTCTATCCTCTGCATCTATCCTCCAAGCACCTAATTTTTCCATACCCTTTGAGCTGATGCGTGATGCATCAGACTTTGCAATTGGTGCAGTCTTAGGACAACGGAAGGATAAGGCCCCTTGTGTGATTGCATATGCTAACAAAATCATGATTGATGCTCAGTGAAATTACACTACAACTGAGAAGGAACTGTTGGCAATTGTCTTTGCTCTAGATAAGTTTAAGTCTTATGTGCTTGGATCCAAGATAGTGGTATTCATAGACCACTCAGCCCTCAAATATCTTTTATCAAAAAAGGATGCAAAACCCAGATTGATCAAATGGATCCTCCTATTACAAGAGTTTGATCTTGAGATCAAGGACAAGAAAGGGGTTGAAAATATGGTTACAGACCACTTGTCTTGGATCCTAGCAGAGGAATTTGATAGGCTTCCTATTAATGATTCATTTTTGGATGAATAGCTATTTTTTGTCAGCACCTCTACACCTTAGTTTGCAAATATTGTGAACTACTTGGCAGTAGGTAAAATCCCCCCACATTGGAATAAAACGGACAAGGATTTGTTCTTTTCACAGATCAGACATTATATGTGGGAGGATCCATACCTATTCAAACATTGTGCAGACTAGGTGATGAGGAGATGTATCCCTGATGAGGAATTCCACAACATACTAACTACGTGTCATGAACAGGCTTGTGGAGGCCACTTTAGTGGGAACAAGACTACTGCCACGGTGCTCCAATGTGGATTTTATTGGCCCACTCTCTTCAAGGATGCCTGACGTCATTGTAAAACTTCTGAAATATGTTAAAAAATGGGAAGTATCTCCAAAAGAAACTCCATGCCCTTACAGCCCATACTTGTGTTTGAGCTTTTTGACATATGGGGGATTGATTTCATGAGCCCTTTCCCTCCTTCCTATTGATACAATTATATTCTTGTAGCTGTGGACTATGTGTCCAATTGGGTTCAGGCCATAGCTCCAAGAACGAATAATCACAAGGTTGTCCTCAACTTCTTGAAGGATAACATTTTCTCCAGTTTTGGCACCCCCAGAGCCATCATCAGTGATGGAGGGAGCCACTTTTGTAATAGACTGTTTGAGAATCTACTTAGAAAGAACTCTATGATACATAGAGTTGTCACCCCATATCACCCACAAACCAGTGGGCAAGTGGAGATTTCTAATAGAGAAATTAAACACATTTTTGATAAAACAGTGAGGGTGGATAGGAAGGACTAGTCCTTGAAATTACCTGATGCTCTGTGGGCTTATAGGACTGCCTATACCCCCATAGGGATGTCCCCCTTCAGGCTGGTATATGGCAAGGCATGCCATTTACCAGTAGAACTTAAGCACAGGGCATATTGGGTTGTTAAAGCATTGAATACTGACTTAACTTCTGCTGGCATACACAGGAAACTCCAACTGTCTAAGCTAGAAGAACTGAGATTGGAGGCTTATTCCAATGCTAGGATCTACAAGGAGAAGACCAAGGCTTTCTATGACAAGCATTTATTGAGGAAGGAGTTCACAGCTGGCAACAAGGTATGGCTGTTTAACTCTAAGTTGAAATTTTTTCCAGGAAAAATGAGATCTAGATGAGAGGGGCCTTACATAGTTGAGCATGTATCCCCATCTGGAGCTGTTGAAATCAAGGACCCAACAGATGGAAGGGTATGAAAGTAAATGGTCAAATGCTCAAACTTGCTATTGAAAATGTGGTGGAGCCTGTAATGATCACCCACTATCATGAACCTCCATAGCATAGCTGAGTTTCAACAATGCACACTATGTTTATTAGTTACTGATTTTGGTTATTTTTGCTACTGCTACTATCTTTGATTCATTTCTATTTTCCATGTTTGGTCAGTGCCTCATGTAGGACAATTTGTCAAAAGTGTAAAATAAAAGACTGAGTGGAGTGTCAAAGCTGTTGAGAAAGAAACTGGGGACTGAGTTCACGTCTATTTAAACTAAAAAATAGCCTATCGACAGGTTCTATGAACAGCTCGACAGGTTCTGAAAGTGTCCAATTTACTTTTCGACAGGATCTGGAGGCTGTTGAGTAGTGTGCATTATTTCTCGACAGGCGTTGGAGACGTGAAGTTGATTGTCAATAGGATCCATCCAGATTTTGATAGGTTCTGCAGGCTTTGATTGATTTCTCGATAGGTTCAGAGTACCTATCGAGAGGTTCTATGAACCCCCCGAAGTGATTTTCTGGAAAAAGGAACCTATCGAGAGGATTGACTGATGAGCCCAAAAGAACCTGTCGAGAGGTTCTGTGAACCTCTCGAAATGTATTCGTTTAAAATCTTCAACCCATCGACAAGATTGCTTGAATCTCTCGAGAGGTTCAGTAGTTTTTAATTCCTTGGCAGGTTGTCCCAACCTGTCGATGCCTTGTCCCCAATCCTGTCGAAGCTCATTTTTCCTCCTTGCCCCCAATCATTTGTCTGAACCTTAATAGCTCATATCTCCCTGCCTTAACTCCGATTGCTAAAAATAGATCAACATGCACTTCGCGGTATCATTCCCTATATTAAATCGCACGATATTCCATACTCATCGAAACCATCATATCATTTTAGTAGTTGAGCTTGGAAGGATGAGAAAATTTATTATGATGATTCATATTCCACCACCCACACATTTTAAATATCGGGCCCTTTCCCCTCCATTGCATTCGTTCATCAATTCACCCCTCCCACAACTATGGCGGACGACAAACCCATTGATTTGCCAATCAAATTCGACCCCATTTGGGAAGACCCACCACCACCAAAAGAGCCTGACCCATTATAATTCCTATGAGACGAGTATGAGGAAGTGTAAAGGATTTTGGCCAAGGAGGAAAAGAAAAAGAATAAGAGAAAGAAGAAGAAACAGAAGATTGACCCACCTGCATCTTCTCCCCCATCCTCCTCCCTCCATCCACCACCTGCTCAGCAGCCTTCTCCTTAACTCCCTATTCTCCCCCTAGCTTGCAATTCCTCTTCCAGAAGTAACAGGTTGAGGATATCCTAGAGCCAGGAGGACAAACCATTTTGTTTTTTACAAGGAATTTTGTTTGTCTAGATTTTTCTTAGGGATATACTTTTTACTATACTTAGTTAGGATTTTTTCCTTTTGTCACCCTTTGTTTTTTTGTCATTGTTCGATTGTACAACTTTATGTGATTAAAGGAAATCTCACTTTGTGATGTTTTGTATAGTTTACTTATAGTTGTTTAGTTGATTATTAGTGTGTTGTAATTGTTCGCATTTTTGTTGAATGTTTTCTTTACTTTGTATACTTCTATTTTTTTCTCTTACTGCACATCTCCCTATCTTTCAAGTAGTGAGGACACTGCTCCTCATAGGTTTGAGGGTGTGGCAGCTTGCCAATGGATAGTTAATGGTAGTGTAGCAAGGTTTTTAATAGAAATTGAGGAAATGAAATAATTTCATACCTATTTTTTGTTTGAAAGAGAGGAAATTAAAACTTTTTAAAACTAGAACATGTTATAGTTCTAACATCTTTATGAAGCAAATGTTAAGAATTTTCAAAAAATGAATGCTTAGTGAACCTGAAATGAGAGGAAATTATGAGGATATACCCCAGAAGTCTAATGAAAGACCATATCCAATGAGATTTGGGCCTGAGAAAAAATTTTCTTGAAGAGTGTCTTGGCAATTTCTTCTGCTCTAAGTACTAATTGGACCTAGCTTTGCTCACTAGAAGTTAGGCAAATCCGAATTGAAACAGCTTGACAACATTCATGACATTGAGGACATGAAGTAAGGTCATCCTTTGGAAAGTTTGAGCTCAAAAATATCCTTACCCTTTGAACTGTCTTTGATACACACCTTTTGAGCCTTAAAAATCTCAGTTTTCTTTGACAACAACCAGAAAATTTGAACCCAAAACCTCTTGACCTGTTTCAGTTCACCCTCAATTTGAGAAATCAGGAAATAAGAGGAGAAGTGAGGTTGAAGGAGCGAGGTTTGACAATTTGGTGAAAAATAATAAAAAAATACAGTTGAAGGCAAGTGTGATGTATAGTTGTGGCATTTCAGCCAATAAAAATATAGAGAAAAATAAAAAGAGAAAAAGCATATAAAAACAAAAAATAGAAAAAACAAGAATGAGACAGAGAAGTCACTTCATTGGATATTTTGAAAGAGAAGAGAAAAAAAGTTGGCCACTTTGGCTCCGAAAATTCAAAAAAAATGAAGACTCCGCTGAAATGAAGAAGGTGTACATGTCACCTCCGTACTTTACTAATTTCTTAATTTTGAATTCCATTCCACCCTTTTATTCTTTGTAAACTTCACCCATAAGCCACATTACAACCCAATAAAAAGACCTTACTGATCTAAAATTGATTGAGCTGTCATGTAGAGATGAGAATCTGTCTAATCTATGGTGAAAAGAGTTAGAAAACTTCAAGAATTGGAGCAATGTCTATGCTCATGCTTGTAGTCCTATTTGAGGGTTGTAAATGCTCTTGAGCTGTGAGAATTGATACACCCCTTCTATTTCAATTGAGAGGGACAGCTCTGGTGAGTTTTGGGTCTGAAAGTAAGATTGATAAGGGTACTATCCAAAACATAATTCTCAATTTGAGGGTAAACTTTGCATTAATTTTCATACAAAATACCTTGACATGAGTTGATTGATTGTGAAGGAATTACAGTAAAATTTTAGTGTTAAACTGTCATGTTTTTGCTGAGAATCCTCTAAAAACTAAATGGACAAAGTGTGGAATGAATTTTGCATTGCTTGAATTTTGTTTTAACATGTTGCACTATTATTAACTGACTCCATTGGAGAAGCTTGTGGGTAACATCACTGTAAACCCTCAGGAGACTTCACTCCTCCACTAGGATCACCTAGGGGTTTAAAAGGCTTGGTGCATATGCCAAATGCACCCGTGTTCCCTACGAAAGTGGCATTTAATTTTGTAGGTCAATTATTTTTACTTTCTCCTTTGCTCAGGGACTAGCAAAGCTTTGGTTTGAGGGTGTGTTAAGTAGTGAAAAATACCATTTTTTACCTCTTAACCTGACCTTTGTTGGACCCTTAAGCTTACTAATAATGTGTTTTGAGTATATTTTATAGTTAAGCAATAAATTGCAAGCTTAATAGAGACTTCCACTTAAAAGAGCCCAAGAAGCACTGTGCTACCCAATTGGAAAGACCTGAGACCAAGTCCAGCTGCAAGAAATAAAGTTTGAACTTACTAAGAATTTGTTGAGTGTTGAACAAAGGAAGAATAGCACACCCAAGATGTGTGCCAGCTGTGAGAGCACTGAAAATATGTTGTCGAGAGGTTCCATGAAGGTGTCGAGAGCTTCCCAGCACCTATCGAGAAGTTCTGAGAGCAAGGAATGAAGCAGTCGAGAGGTTGAACATGTGTAAAAGAAGCTGTCGAGAGGTACTGAGTTGAAAAGATAAAGATCTCGAGAGGTTCCAACACTTGCCGAGAGGTTGGAAGTACAAGTGTGGATCCTGTCGAGAGGATACTTCAAGGTACAAATAAAGCTGACAGGATCCAGCCACTTATCACGAGGTTCAACTGAACCTGTCAAGCAATACAAAGCAACCTATCGGTAACTTACCTGAAGCAACATTCATTCTCGCAAGGATTGAGCCAACCTGTCGACCACTTCACTGAAGATTGTATAACCCGTCGACAGGATTGTCTATAACCTGTCGAGAGGATGAGTGTCGACAGGATTGTCTATAACTAACCTCTCAAGATGTTCTTTGAACATATCGACAGGATCTTCATTTACCTGTCAAGATGTGTTCAAACCTATCGAGAACCACTCTAGTCCTGTCGAGATGCTACCAAACATATCGACTAGCTACTTCAATCCTGTCAAGGAGTCTGCGAAGCTGTCAAAAGCTAATGCAACCTGTCGATGAGAACTTAAGGCAAATTCAAAACCTGTCGAGAGGATCCCATGAACCTTGCGACACTCATTTTGGCAACTTCTCAGCGTGTTTCTTCAGCAACTGCCACTTTCAAATTTCTATGCACGAGTTCCAAAGCACTTCAGCGACCCCTGGGGGTATTTTTGGCACATAGTTGGGCATGAATGAAAACCCTAATTACTTCATATGAATTTTCCAGTTGAGAGCCAATGGGAAGAGAGCTTCTAGAAGAAAAATTGGCCACATCAGCAGCCCAGAATAACAAAATTATTCCCTTGCGCTCTGATTGGCTGAAACGAATCTGATGACGGAGGAGGAGAGTATAAAAGCTTGAAGAAAATAGAGAAGAACCATCCAAAATTTGAGAGAACTAGAGCCTAGTGTGAGATCCATTTTTCCCTCCAAATTCTCCTCCTTCCTCCTCCCATTCTCTCTTTAGCCAACCATGAGTGGCTAAACTCTTCTCAGTAGTTAGGGTGAGGTCTTAAGCTATAAATTGAGAGATTCAGAGGCTTGTAATAGACTGTATATTACACAGATTCTAGATCTAGGCATAATAATATTATAAGCTTGTAATATAATTATGGAATTTAAAGGTTATTCTGATCTATATTTCACTTTTTCGTATTTGATTTCCTTGAATTGGATAGTCCTGCGGATGCCAGCCAAAAATGGGGAGCTGTTAGCCTAGCATCTGCAGCATCTGTAATAGTTTTCCTGTTCTAATCAAGATCCTTGGAGTGAAACAATCTCTAGGATGGTATGTGACCATTAAAGTGGATAGATCATAGCCTTAGGATTGCTTCAATTCTCTGGTTGAGATTGGATTCTTATACCTTGCATATGCCAGAAATTGGGAGCTTGTAGTCAGATGGAGGATTGTAGCAAATCAAATCTATGCAAGGCCTTTGATTCCTTTGATTTCCAATGAGA
The DNA here is from genome assembly GCA_021018995.1 of Chloranthus sessilifolius. Lineage (NCBI taxonomy): Eukaryota > Viridiplantae > Streptophyta > Magnoliopsida > Chloranthales > Chloranthaceae > Chloranthus > Chloranthus sessilifolius. The sequence continues at coordinate 68,295,367 of CM037592.1, read as the reverse complement.
GACCAATGCCCCTAATTGTTGTTCTCACCCTTTTGATTTTTCATCTCTTTTATATCTCCTCTTATCTCTGTGTTTGATTAGATCTGGATCACTTGCATTTACTCTTGTAGTTTGTAGTAAACGTGACAAAAACCCAAAAACCTCTCCTCTTTCTTACTTCAGTTTAGTTTAAATTAGGATAGAGTGACAGATCTACTCTAGATCTGGAGATTTACCATAGTTAAATCATAGTTCCCTGTAGACATACCCTTACTTACCTTTTAAAACTTGCTACAACAGCCCTGATTCTTGCAAGACTGGCTGCTTGCCTTGATTTAATATTATTGTAATTTGTGTAGTTAATCTGCTATTTTAATCATATAATAATTGCAAGGCAGGCACAACAACATTATGTCAAAGACTAATTAGGATTCCTAATCTCACTAGAAATACTAATCTTACTAAAACTATAAAAATGCGATAAATAAATTAATTTTATCAAGACTCTGATTAATCAGAGTGTACTAAAAAAAAGAGGGATTTTGGGCCCACTATACTAAGGAGGATCGGCCACGTTCCCGGGTACCCTTCGTAAGCTCCCTTGGGCAAATCAGATGGCTAGGGATTGAAAACCTAATTTTTAATTTAGAAATTACAGATTTAAAGATCGAAATCACAAATTTTAAAGGATTAGAAACTTAAAAATTACGAACTATGGATAGAAAAATCTGGAATTAAGAACTAATGATTCTAGGACTGAAACTTGAACTAAGATCTATAACATAGAAGTTAAGATTTGAAGAGCAAAGACCTAAGCTCTAGAAATTTAGAACAAAATTCGAGGCTAAAAAACTAAAATCAAAACTATGAATTAGAATCTAAGATCTAAAAATATGAAGAGAAATCAAAAAGCTAAAGCTAAGAACTGGCTCTAATAACTAGGAACTAGAACCAGAAGAATTAAAAACTAGAAGAAAAGTATAGCTGAGGCCAAGGCTGCAGAGAGGAATCTCAAAATCCTGATTTTGAAAGCAAGGAACTCGAGAGAGGAGAGATCTCTAAAAAATTTGTTGCTATAAAAGATTGATGTCTCGAATTGTTGTCCTTTGGGTTGAGGTGGTGGGGTCTATTTATAGATATTTGGCCAATTGCGTGCCCTATGGGGTGCGCTCAATTGGTCAGTAGATTTCAATTACGCGTCATTTATGGTGCGCTCAATTGAATCACGCGCCTGGTTCTAGGCGCTCAATCACTTTGATCACCAACTTAGTGAGTGATCGGCTGACTGGCTCAGTCGAGTGTCCCAGTCGTAGTCTAATTAGACTAATTGCGCACCCTATTAGATGTGCTTAACCCAATTAAGCGCATATTTAAGGGCGCTTAATAGGAGAATTTTGGCGGTCTAAGGAGTTAGAGACCAGGTTCGCTTGGGAACCAATCGCGTGCAAGTGGTGGGGCACGTAAATCGATTGCGCACACTGAATAGGGCGTGCAATCGGGTCTCAAGGTGGTTTCTAGATGGATAGAAGGCCAGTCCAGAAGGTAATAATTGTGCACTAGTGGTGTAGCGTACAATGTGATCGCGCGCACCTAGAAGGGCGCGTAATCAAGGCCTAGGGCGGTCCTCAGGAAATACAATTCTGGTCTAAGAGGGACCAATTACATGCCAGCCATGGAGTGTGCAATCGAGTTACGTGCACTAGACAGGGTGCGTAATTTGGGACTTTCCTAGGTTTGAGTCGGGGCCGAGCCACAGTGCTATTGTTTCAGCCTGGGTCTCGACCATGTACTATTGTTTCAGTGCATGGTCCCCGTATAGGGTTTTAAAGTCTTCAAAGAAGGTTAGTCTTTTTCTGAAGATCATGGACAAGGTCAAAGGTTGATCGAACAAATTTATATACACCGAGAGGGTAAAATGGGAGTGTCTAAAAATGCCCCTCTTCGGTGCGTTCTTGCGGAGTAAAAATGCATCGAAGAAGTAGACACCCCTCATCCGAGGGACCTTTTCGTTTTCTTGGGAATTCATAAATGTGAACCAGGGATGTTGACATGAGATGCTTGGCTTTCTTATCTATAAGCACAAGCTAAAATGGAGCATTCGGGGGCCCAATGACAGTTGTCGAAAGGCATATTCCATGTCATGGATGCAAGTGACATCCTGTCGCGTATCGCGACCTGCTGCTAGTAGCAGTCAATGGGGGAAAATTGGCATAATCTAATCCATGGGTACAAAGGGCATCCCGCCGCATATTGTGACTTGCTGCAAGGGGCAGTCAAACGGTAGGAGAGTCGATATCCTAGTCTGTAGGTGTAAGGGGCATTTAAACAGAGGGATATTCAACATAATCGAGGTATCAGAGGGCGTCATACAAATGTCCAGAGATAAGGTCCAGAGACCGATAATAAGATGAAATATCATGTAATGGTGAATACTTTCATAAGTCATGTCAGACCGAGCACATCATTGCTCACAACAATGGTGCGTCAGGCGTCCTTCTCTAGTAGACATTTATGATTTCCCAGAGTCGAATATAGTTAGTGTTCGATTTCCCAAGGAAAAGAATGGATTGGAGTGGTGAGAAGTGAAAGTTTGATAGAAGTTCATTTACAATATTATTATATTCATTATTATTTTTTTGTTTTTTTTTTTAATTTGGGAATTTAACTTAAGATCAATTTAGTTGTAAATCTTCGAAAATTCTGGCTTCCGAGATATTGCTGCACAGATCCACTAGTATAAGATTTGTGGACCCGACCATTTGCGTAGCTGTCAAGACAGCACTTGGTATGCCAGATGCTCCGTTTATCCTTCTCGTGAATACTGATGATTATCTCTTATGAGAGGACTACAGTGATTCATGGATAGAGAGAGACGGGTTTTCAAAAAAAATTTACTTAATCCTAACTAACTATATTTTATAAAAATATCGAGTAAAGAGAAAAGGGGTGATACTTCCCTGAATTGTTGTTGAGGGTCTCTGTATGGCCCACGATGGGACTGATCGGTTGTCGCGATGTTGCGATGGGGCATTAGAGGGTTTCCTCTCTTTTTCTTCACTTCTATTGTAACAAGACCTGATGGTAACCAATGTGATAGAATGTCTTGGGGAGGTGAGGTTCACTATGGGACATGGTGTCCCTCCCCTTCTAGTTTGTATGTTGTGATAAATCTCACTAGTTGCAGCCAAGATGGAACCTAAGGGGGACTCTGATGAGATGTTCACGCTGGGACTTGATATCGGTCAGGTGCAATGGGACATTGGTGAAGTCCCTCTTCTTCATGTGTTTCTGTTAAAGTGGTGTCTAGCGATTGTTGCGTGGCAAGGGATTTGGGAAGTGGGTTCTCTGCTTCCGTGATGGGATATTGGTTGAGGCTTTGGTTGTGTATCATGGTAGTTTATGGCTGAACATTTTGGATAGTAGTGTCGCAATGGAGCAGGTTTTAAGTTGCAGTTACATTGTGACGAAATATGTGCACGAGTGTGTGATAGGGTCTGGTCTGAGATTCCTTAGTTGCTTTGGTATCATGATGGGGCAGTGATGGTGTTTCTTTCTTTGGCAAATCTTGGTTATGCAATGGGTTAGAGTCAATTGGAATGGTATCGGGATTGCGGCAGGATTTTCCTATAACCTTAGTGGTGTGGTGAGGCTTTTTGGCATCGCGGCGGAACATAGCTGCTTTATGTTGATGTGTTCGGATGTTGCAAGTCCCGCTGTGATGGGACATGGGTGTTGTTAATGTCTCCCTCTCTTTGAACAACGTGTAAGGTTACACGATAGGACACAGGAGAGGGATTCTGATCAAGATGGGACAAAAGGTGAGGGTGTGCATTCTATTTGAAGTATGGTCGTAGCTGAGTATTGAGCACAAGGTACCAGGATTTTAATTTAATTATGTGCCGGGTCAGATGCGCATAATTATGGGATTAGGGAAGTGATTACGTGACTCTGTGTCTGCGTGTAATATCATTATGCACTCTGTGGATAGCACGCAATAGAAGTGTCGCGGGGTTGGCAAAGCGAATGTGTTCGAGTGTCGATTCGGATTCTGTGCATTTGGTTTAGCGTGTAATTCAATTATGAGCTCGGGTTAGTGTGCGCAATCGGAGTGTTGCCTGGTCATTGTGCGAGTGTCCCTTCGGATTCCGCACGATAACATAGGCATGTGATTTCATTGTGCGCTGGCTTAGCTTGGCGCGATTGTTTTGTTGGGACTTGTGTACGGGCAGAAGTTCAATTGCGCGCCCCTGGGCTGCGCATGATTGTGGTTAAGTGCTTCTGGCTTGGTGCATAATTAAATTGCGCATAATATTTCAAGCGCTTAATTAGGCAAGTTTCTATATATATCCAAGCTTCTTTCATTTTTCTTCATTCGTTCCTGTTTTTCTCTAATTTTCGTGTTTTAGCGATAACTTGTAATCCAACCATCGAATTTTAATGTCATTCCTTCCATGGTTCGTGGTTTCGCGTGATCTTCAGCAGGACAGGGCTTTTGACGGTGGAGCGACTCTGAGAAGGGCGGTATTGGGAAGGGAGCGTCCTATACATCCTTCATTATTGTTGGAAGGTGAAGATGGTGGAAGGGAAGTCCTCCAAATGGATGGAAAGGGATGTTTCCCAACAAATCCTTCCTCTCGCCTTCCGTTGCTTCTGATTGGACACTCCGAGCTCGGGCTTTTGGGCTGAGTTTTCATTTTGGGTTGTAGGTTAGGTACTAGGTTTTCGTTTTGGGTTGTATGTTCAGGAGGTATGCCTCCGATTACACCTATAAAATTTTATTAAATAAATAAGTAGAAAAGTGTTTTGTTTACTGTGTTTACTTTATTCATGTTCGTTTACATTTATAGATGGATTTAATCATATCTATTTGGGCATTTATCTGATTTTACTGGGATTTATTTAACTTTACTTGGTTTATTTGGATTTTGCCTTGATTTTATGTAGGATTTTATTTGATTTAGCTTGGAATTTTAGGATTTATTTGGAATTTATTCAAGATTGATTTGGAATCTTATTTGACTTATCTAGGATTTGTTTAGCATTTTATTCGACATATTGGGTTCCATCTAGGATTTTGTTTGATTTTATTAGGTTTATTGGGGCATTTATTTTATTAAATTTATTTAACTTTATTTGGAGGGTTATCTTGAGATCACCTTGTAGTCCAGACGAATTAGAGTTTCATTTTAAGGAGTTTTATGGAATTTTTGGGCATTTGTTTTGTTTAAGGTATGAGTTTTGTCTTGTTTTAGGTTGAGGTTTAGTTTAAGGTGACATTTGTCAGAGGTGTGTGAGTTTAGATTTTAGAATTCTAGACGTTTTAATCTCATTGGCTTATCTAATTTGCATTGGATCTGTATCTCTTAAGGGGTAAGTGTTTTGAAATGATTGGCTGATCTAAGTTTGCCATGGATTGTGGTTCTTTTTAGGGGGCATAGGTCTAGTTTAGATTTAATTAGATGGAGAGGGTTTAGGAATGTGACATTTGTCATTTTGTGGTTTAGGGAGCATAGGTTATAAATAAGGGTGAAGGGGCTTGGTTTTGTTTTGAATTTTATGTTGAAGTTTGGGGCATTCAAAGTTGGGGCAATTTTTACTTCTAATATCTTTTTTCTCTCTTTTTATTTTGTATTTGGGTGCAATTATTTTGTTTATCATTGTTGTTGCTGAGAATGAGCGGCATTGGGAACACGGGGTGGTGCTAGGGTCGATGATGTTAATTTGACCCGAAGTGCCACCCCATTGGGGGAAGAGATGGAAGAGTTAAAGGCGGGGGAAGGAAATCAAAGGATAGAGTTGCGTCCGAGTCCTCGTGATTGACGCCAATTACTCCTTTGTGGGCTCTGCGGATTGACTGTTGGTCGGCCTTCTCTTGGGAATTTCCAAGATTGGTTTTCCATAGGTGTATCCGTCAGATCCTAGGTGGCTTTTTGTGAGCCACTCTTTCTTTTCCGCCAACTCGGGGCTCTACGATGCGGGTATTTTACGGTGTAACTTGAAAAATCACATCGTCAGCAGCATCTCCGAAAGAAAAGGATGGGAAGATAAGATTCTTATTGGTATTCTTTCAGGGTATGCTTCCTCTCTGGACTTTTCCATAGCTTCCCCTTTTATGTATTGTAATTTTGGGTGTTTCTTTTATGGTTACCTCTTTTAAATTCAAATTCATCTTCCGTTTCAGAGTTGTAATTTTTTATTTTCAGAGGGTATGCCCTTGGTCTAATTTGTAATAACTTTTCCATATTCATAAGAGATTTATTTATGATCTTGTGAAATTTTAATTATTGTTGATTCAGTTTAGTTAATTTTAGTTAGGTTTTATTTTTTTATCCGATGCATCCCTATTTAGTTTAGGGTATCTTCATTTAATTGGGAGGTATTAAGTTTAGTTAAATTTAGAGTATTTCGTGTGTATTCTTAATCTAGTTTGGTCTCTATTTGCCATAGGTTTCGGATGGGTTTCAATGGTTTTAGGAGTTTAAGTGTGGGTGTATCGGTGAATTACTAGTTTTGAGGGTGTAGGTGCATAAGTTTAGGTATGCGTGTGAAATCTAGATGTAGTGTTTGGTATTTTGGTGTTGGTTTCTAAGTCTAGAATTCCAATTTGGTTGTTGATGGCTGGCACACATATTTTGTTCAACCTGGGTAATTGCGCGCTGGGTCCAGTGCACTTAATACGATTGCGCGCTTCGTCATATGCGCGGGAATGAAATCAATTACGCGCCCTATTGGACGCATGCGATGAAATTGCACGCTTGGCGAAGGTCACGTGATTTGAACATCTCCTGATCAATGTATGAGTGACTTGTGAATTTGCGCGCTAGGTATTGGGCACATAATATAATTGCGCGTTCTATCTAGAACGCGCGATCGGAGTTTGGGTTGGCGACAATTCGATTACGCGCCCATTTTGTGGTGCGTGTTTTAATTTGAGCACGGTGTATAGATCATGCGATTCTATTGCGCTCCTAAGTTTAGGCGCATGATTAAGTCGTGCTCTATATAAGTCTGAGGTTTTCAATTCAAACGCGCGCTTCTTGAATCTTTTACAATTCCGAGCTCTCTTGCTTCCTTGTTCCTAATTTTCCTGCTTTCGAGATATCTCGCTATCTATCAGTCCATTTAGGATGTCGCTTCTTGCGTTCTCTTTAGTTTTGTGAGCTCTTCAATCTAAGATGGAGTCTGAGGGTATTGACCACATCTCGACGGGCCTCCAGCCAGGCGAGCGAGGGAGGTTCTGTTGCTAGGCCTTCTCATAGGGAGTGTCCTTCAACTCCTGGTGCTGGGATTGAGTTGTCGGGGGGTCAGACCCCAGACCCAGGGGCTGAGGATATGGGAGATGATACCAAGCGTCCCTCGCAGAGACAGCGGAGGGAGTAGGGCATTTTTTATTGTTTTCATTCATTGTATATACAGGGGGTATGCCCCTGGTGACAGATGTAAATGAAACTTTGGATATATAAAAGAGATTTTTTGGTTTAGATGTACCTGGCTTCGCTTTATTTTCTTATTACCTTCTTTATTTCAATCATCTTATTTTTAGTACAGTCGCCTGTTATTGGGACTTGGATGCTCCTTGGGTTAGCCCAATAATAGTTGAAGGTTGATTTGCATATGTACATGAGAGCAAAGCTATTAGTAATTTTTATTCTCCCCCTTGTTGATTGTCAAAGGGGGAGGTGTCTCAGACCGCGATCTGGTAGGAAAAGATGTATATTTTTGTTTCATTTTTTTTCTTCTTCTTTATTTATTTATTTATTTATTATTATTATAAAGAAAAGGAAAATAGTGCAACCGGGAAAGCGAATAACTAAAAGAAAATTCTAAAATAAAAAAAATGCCCCAGTGTAGGAGTGTAGTAGAATCGACAGTATTGTATCTTTGATAATATTCCTCGGGTGGTAACTTCGTCGTTCTACATCTTCTCTATGGGCAAGTAGGAGCCTTTAATATGATTCTTCTTCTAAAAATAATAGAAATGCCCCAGAGTCAAGGTGCAATGGAGCTTCTTTGGGTTTTCAATAAGCACTTTGGGCCTATAGGGGGCCATGTGTATTTGATGAGTTGGTTTTGAAGAAAAGCTTGTTG